>OX438924.1:17202500-26747500 GCA_949316025.1 Lapara coniferarum
ATAATATATTAATAATTTACTTAATTCCCAGGAAACAAGGCACGACCCGCGACGTGGAAGAAGCCCAGGAGATGAGCGAGGACATCCAGGTGGAACACGTGCACAGGCAGAACCGCGTGCGGAACATACACACCACCAAGTTCCAGAACAACTTCGATGTACAACCGACGTTCGATATACGAGACACGCAGTACCAGGAGAATGTTGTTGGGTTCACGCAGTGCTTTATGTATTTATGTGAGTATTTGGAGAGTAGTGTAACCGGTTGTGATGCATATATACATATACACTCACGCCTTTTATCCCGATGGGGTAGGTTGAGGCGCAACTAGTGCACCCACTATTCGCCATTATTCCGTCCCATGATGTGATAGGGGGCGAGCCTATCGCCATATCGGGCACAAATTCCAGACTCCGGCCTGATACGGAATAGAAAAACTCAATATCACTTTGCCCGACCCGGGGATGGAACCCGAGACCTCAGCATTGCAGTCGTACCAAAAGAAATCCATTGGAGTATTTCTAGACCTGGCCAAGGCCTTCGACACCGTTTCAATTCCAATTCTTCTTGTGAAATTAAGTAACGCAGGCATAAGAGGCATGGCACTTCAATGGTTCGAAAGTTATCTTACGACTCGGAGTCAATGTCTAGAAATCGGCGGGTTTATCAGTTCTCCCCGTGTAATTAATTTTGGCGTCCCACAAGGAAGCATTCTGGGACCCTCGTTGTTTATCCTCTATATGAACGACATTCACTCCCTTAAGTTGGAAAGAGCAGACATCCTCTGTTATGCTGATGATACTGCAATAATCTTTCAGGGTAATGACTGGGGAGACGCTCTTAGTAATGCAGAACGTGGTTTGGAATCTGTTGCTAAATGGCTCCAACAAAATCTTCTCACACTTAATACCACTAAGACAAAATATATTTGTTTCCATAAAACAATATCTTCTGCCCCTTCTGTTGCCCTAGACAGCATTAAGATACATTCTTGTCAAATAAATGGAAAAACCTGTAACTGCAAAGTAATTTATAGAACGGATGTCATAAAATATCTAGGGGTTCAAATAGATCAACGATTAAGTTTCAAGCAACATATAGAAACCCTCTGCGGACGGATACGAAAAATTATAAACATCATGAAATTGCTCAGAAATTCTGCATCTTTTGACACTATGAAACTCATATACCTCGCCACATGCCAGTCGATCATAACCTATTGCATCACAATCTGGGGTAGCGCCCAGAAAACACTGATGAAGCAAGCCAAAAGAGCTCAGCGGTCCGTACTAAAAGTAATGCTCAAGAGACCATATAGATATCCCGCAAGCAAGGTTTACAAAGAGTGCAATGTCTTAAACGTGCGTCAACTTTTTATCCTCAAATTATGTCTATCCGTCCATAAAACCATACTAAACTCTGACCACTATGACGATCTGTTATCACGTAGAGTTTTTAGTATTCCTACTCAGTCGGTGAGTACAACATTTGCTAAACGTTTTAAGCCTTATATATCATCTTTTATTTATAATAAAATTGTTAAAACATGTAACATAAAAAACTGTACAGTTAAGGAATCCAATGCAATAATAACCAAATGGTTATTGACCCTGTCATATGAAGAAACCGAAAACATGTTTAAATCTATAACTTAAAGCAAACAATGCAGGTACCTAAAATGTAGACGACATACTATACTTATTATATATATATATATATATTAAATTACATATTTATACATATTTATCATTTATATTATACATTCTATTACTATTATCCAACCATATATATTCCATTACTTTTGATTCTAATCTGTATTAATTTCCTTACTTAGATTTCTATTATTAGCTAGTTTTGTATTAATTACTATAACTACTTTTAAAAGTACTGTTAACCGAGGCCTTATCTTTTATGTTAGTCCTAGAATAAGCACCCAAGATACAGGCTTTAAGCCTAGTTTGGGTACTACAAGCAAACTGTAAGGTAAATTGTATAATGAATAAAGTACTTTGTATTTTTGTATTTGTATTTTGTATCATAATACACCTACGCCACCGAGGCAGTCAGATTGAGAATTTTACCGCGATGACATTTGAAAAATTATATGGCTGATATTAAAATTTTATTAATTAGTGAGAAGATTGACAACAACTGATGAATTTCATAAACGGACACATGTTTAAAGTCACTGACGAGAGTAATTTATTTTACATATGAGATGATACATAGGACTTTTACATATGAGAGTCCTACCACCAGTCACCAAGTTCGTTCTTTGTTTCAAAAATACAATTCGCACCTTTAGAACGAAAACGACACAATTCAAAAAATAGAAAATTGAGTTGTCATTTTTAAATGACTAAAAACTAGTCCCTTATTTATAAAAATATAATAAAAAAGGGATCGATATAACAGTTTTGTCCTTTTCCTACTTGAATATGGCTGTGTTTGAACTATTATTGTATTGAGAATTTCCTTTTAAGTAATTTTATGACGATACCTCAATTTTCTATCTTTTTGAATTGTGTCGTTTTCATCCTAAAGGTGCGAATTCTTCAGTAAATCATGTCTACGGCGCTCCTTATTCAGTGAGGTACTAATCACGACATATACCTAATACCATCCCATCAGTAAATTACACATCTTAACATAAAATGAGTCATTATATAATAGAACTAGACTTTGCCCGCGGCTCCGCCCGCGTTAAAAAGTTTTTCCGTGATAAAAGTACCGCTTTTTATTGTTAAAATGTAGCCTATGTGTTAATCCAGGACGTGATCTACCCGTGTGCCAAATTCCATTGAAATCCGTTCAGTGGTTTTTGCCTGAAAGAGTAACGAACATCCATTCATCCCTACAAACTTTCGCGTTTATAATATTAGTAGGAAGGATTTACTATATGTTTTGTGTTCTAGTAATAAAAGTATTGAACACGCGTTCGTTCGTGTGTGGAGTGGTGGGCTCCGTGCTGAGCCTGGGTCGGGAGCTGCTGGACAACGCCTTCAACCACCATCTCAACACCAAGCTGCGGGAACTGCTGAATGAGAGGAGATTGGCACACCTGATCACGCTGGGACAAGGTGGGGTTGAATTGACCAATTGATTTTTCCTGGTGGTAGGACTCTCATATGTAAGAGTCCGTCTGGATGGGTAACACCGCAATGTTTATTTCTACCGCCAAGCAGCAGTGTGCATGCACTGATGTGTATCGGTTTGAAGGGCATTGTAGCCAGTATAACTACAGGATATAATGAGACTTAACATCTTATGTCTCAATATGACGAGCGCAGTGAAATGCCACACAGTACTTTGTAACTCAAGGTGCTGGATGGTATTTCTACTGTTTATGGGTGGTCGTATCGCTTACCATCAGGCGAACGGCATGCTCGTCTCGTCATTCGTTGCCATAAAAAAAAATCTTAATCGTGATCTTTGGATCGTTCCCCTGTATAGACCTATAAAAGTAGGCTGTAAGTTTTTCAAACAAAATTGTGATTGATGGTTTCGTAACTGATCGGAAAATAAAGCACTCTCTGTCTTGACATTGGTTGGATCTGATGGATTGTTAACATTTTACAAATATCAACCATATTGGAGAGATATGAGAGACTGCCTCGGTGGCGTAGTTGTATTACAGTACGACTGCAAAGCTGAGGTCTCGGGTTCGATCTCCGGGTCGGGCAAAGTGATATTGAGTTTTTCAATTCAGTATCAGCCCGGAGTCTGGAATTTGTGCCCGATATGGCGATAGGCTCGCCCCCTATCACATCATAGGACAGAATAACGGCGAAAAGTGGGTGCACTAGTTGCGCCTCTGCTTACCCCTTCGGGGATAACAGGCGTGAGTGTATATGTATATATGGAGAGATATACAATATGTGACCAATACTGGCTATAACCGTGTCTTTACCTATAAATTTAGTTTTCTGGATAAAACAAACTGAGTAGGTAAGTCTTTAAAATAACGGATAGCATCCCAAAGGAGTGGATCATATAAATATTAGTTTAAATCCTTAGCAATTTGTGTTATAGACATCTATGACTAATTGCTATTTTCAATAAATGATCTCAATCGATTTTTCCGTCCATCGCAAAAATTGCACCAATCAGAACAAAGATTTTTTGACAAGCTTACAAAATGACATATTTTGATTGGTTTATTCTCAGGATCGGATCAAAGATTAAAAAGAGGATCGTTTACTGAAAACGTTTGTCATTTGTTTAATTGCTGAAGGAATTTAATGATAACCTCATCTTCCTCTGCAAGGCTGCCTCGGTGGCGTAGTGGTATTACAGTACGACTGCAAAGCTGAGGTCTCGGGTTCGATCCCCGGGTCGGGCAAAGTGATATTGAGTTTTTCTAATCAGTATCAGCCCGGAGTCTGGAATTAGTGCCCGATATGGCGATAGGCTCGCCCCCTATCACATCATGGGACGGAATGACGGCGAAAAGTGGGTGCACTAGTTGCGCCTCTGCCTACCCCTTCGGGGATAACAGGTGTAAGTGTATGTATGTATGTATGTATGTATGTATGTCGGAGCGGCGGGTATTTCGAAATAATAATCATGTAAAAACCAGTCGAAATGTCAAATCGTTGGTATAAACAGGGCGCCTCGCATTTCAAGTAGGCAGTCTCTTGTGAGTCTTTCAACTGTGCGGAGCTCCGGAAATAAGTTTGGAGCATTCAGAAATAAAAGATGAAGGACAAGTTGGAGTTTTACTCCCACGTCATGGATGATGATGATGAGGTGGAACCCTGTGACGTCGGCAGAGCTGAAGTCACCTCTTTTTAAAGAGTTCAACATCCTCTGCTCTGTCATGTATGTACCTCATCTTCCCAGGTCTGCTATTCGGCAAGAAGTCTCAGCCCCGCAACAACGCGGCTGTACAGCGGGAGCTCGCTCGCCGGCAGTTGATGGACTCCTTGCCTGGAGCGGCATATGGGTTCGGATCCGGGGCACTGGCGGTACACAATGCGTTCGAAATCATACAGAAGCCGCATCTCAATAAACAGGTCTGTTCAAAAATGATAGATAGCTATTAAGTACCAGGTACACAATGCGTTTGAAATCATACAGAAGCCGCAACTCGATAAACAGGTTATAGTCTTCAAAAATGATAGCTATTGTTTACCATGTAAAAAAAAAACGAGCAGATGGAAAATAAAATTATGAAACGCTTTTTATTGAAGTGTTCGGAACATCGTAAGTCGTAGAGGTCCAGTTCCCTCGCCAAATCTTTGCGAAAATTTCTATTTTAATGTTAATATGTATTAACGTTATTTTTTATGTTTACTGTAGAATATGAATGTGTATGGATTTAAAACGTTTTGTTATTGTTTCAGCTAGTGTACAATTTACTTGACTTGTGTATAGTGGAGTTATTCCCGGAATTGAGGAGCGCCGAGGGCAGCCCATCGGGAAAACCAAAGAGTTGAGACTACGCGGAAGATTATTTATTGTGTATAAAGACTACTTAGAATTTCTATAATTCGGAATATTTTCAATAAAATGTTTTTCGTTTACAATGACAAGCTCATTTAGCACAACTACATACTGTTTTTTTATCGAGTTATAGAAGTTCTACAAATAATTTATTACATATTTATAACGACTTTGCATTTTGTTTAAATTGCAAGTGAACACATGCCTCTTGTAGATTCAACGATTTTGCATAAATTTATTATATATATATATATATATATATATATATAATGACGGATTTACGGTAAATGTTGCTCCAGTGTGAAGTTAGAACAAATGTTGATCCACCTATTTCACGTGTTTGCTCAGCTCCGAGTGTCGCAAACTGATATACTTTGATCCGTGTTTGATGCGCGTGTGACGTCGGTGGATCTGCACTCACAGGTTTTCAACATACTCGTCGACGTTTTGACCAACATTTGTGGATCCATTAACGGTCAAAAAAATGATACTGAATGTGATTACTTTGATCCAGAATATATTGACTTATATGCTACATTTACTGCGACTAAGTTGATCCGGAGCCAAAATTGACGAATAGGTACTGAAACACAAAGCGGCAAAATCTGTTTTACTGTTTTCTCCTGTTTTTGAAGTTATACTTCTTTAAGCGCGTTATGAAAAATTTATGGGAGTGAAGTTTTACGATGCGCGCGCATGTATGACACAAAATTTTCCCACGGGAGAATTATCATAAAGGGCAGATTTAATGTTAGATTTCAAAAAAATGACCACCAATGTGAATTTCTTTGTTTTAAGGCCAACCGACCTCAAAATCGATATCTGAGCATGGCCTTAGATACAAAGGGCAGATCCAATGTTATAATTGAAAAAAGTGGCCGCCATTTTGAATTTCTTTGTTTTAAGGTCAATTGACGTCAAAATCGATACTTGGGCATGCCATTGATAGTAAAAGACAGATCTAATAATAGACTTAAGAAAAGAGGTCGCTATTTCAGTTTCTTATAAGGTAAAGTTTAGTATAATACTAGGTAACACATTTATAATTAAGCGTTTTCTGTTTTGCAAAAATGTTTTATGAGCATTTAACACATTTTCAAGTCTAAAGCGGATGGGTCCGCCCTGTGGATTGGGGGCGTTTGGAGTATTCCACCACGGTATCCCCTGCCTGTCGTAAAAGGCGACTAATAGGGGCCTCCGGGGGTCACGGGTGGGCGGGAGGTGCCGCCCACCTATTAGTCTAGCCAACTTCTGTGACCCCCGTGATGGACGGCAGCGTGTCTCACGCTGCCTCGGACACCAAGGGCGTCCTTCGGTGTACGGGGGCTTCCGAGCCCCCGCAACAACAGGAGAAGAACCGCAACAGCGGTACGCGCAGGGGCGGTTGCGGACGACAACTTAGACGTGAGTCGGAGGAAGCCCGCAGCCGTCCCTAATGCGCCGAAGATGGTCTTACAAAAAAAAAAAAAGCGGATGGGTATTAAAACAACTTGGTGTGATAGAAAGGGGCGACTTTTCGTGGGAGACAAAAATGAAACGTCCATTCTCATGCAGCAAATTTGTGAGTCCATTTCCACAGAACAATCATCGAGGTCTATCATCCGGTATCGTCATCACCATTATCAGCCATATGGCGTCCACTGCTAAACATAGGCCTCCCCCAAAGATTTCCAGATGGACCTATCAAAACTTTTTTGTCCCATCTGCCGTCAGTTCTTCGAACTATGTGCCCTGCCCATTGCCACTTCAGCTTGCTTATCCGTTGGGCTATGTCAGTGACTTTCGTTCTTCTACGGATCTCCTCATTTCTGATTCGATCGCGTAGAGGAACACCTAGCAAAGCCCTTTCCATAGCTAGCTGAGTGACCGTGAGCCATCTTAGGCGGCCCATAGTCAGAGGCCACGTCTCAGTGCCGTATGTCATTACTGGTAACACACATTGATTGAAGACTTTTGTCTTCAGGCACTGAGGTATTTTGGACGAGAAGACCTTGCTTAGTTTCCCGAACGCTGCCCATCCGAGCTGGATTCGCCGATTGATCTCTTTCTCAAATTTGGACTTACCGAGTTGGACTACTTGACCTAAATAGACGTACTCGTCTACAACTTCGAGAATTGAGCTCCCAACGATAATCGGGGTTGGCACAACATGAACATTCGACATGATCTCGGTCTTGTCCATGTTCATCCTGAGACCCACCACTTGAGAAACTCGGTTGAGCGTTGTGGTCAGACCCTCCAGCGATTCTGCCAGTACACCGATGTCATCGGCAAAACAAAGGTGAGTGATGTATTCGCCATCGATGTTGATGCCGAGTCCTTTCCAGTCCAAGAGCTTGTAAGCATCTTCCAACGCGGCAGTGAACAGTTTCGGAGAGATAACATCTCCGTCTCACGCCTCTGTGTAGTGGAATAGCTTTCGAACTCTGTTCTTGTACTCGAACCTACATGGTGGCGTTTTATACAAGCACCTCAACACTTCGGTGTACCGATGATCAATGTGCCACCGCTGTAGAGACTGCAGCACAGCCCAGGTCTCGATCGAATCTAAGGCTTTCTCATAGTCCATGAACGCTAAGCAAAGTAGCAAGTTATACTCCCCAGTTTTTTGTATAACTTGCCGCAGCGTATGGATGTGGTCTATTGTACTATAATCTTTACGGAATCCGGCTTGTTCGGGAGGCTGGAAGTCATCTAGCCAGCGCTTGAGACGATTCGTGATGACTTTTGAGAACAGCTTGTAAAAATGGCTCAAGAAGATGGGTCTGTAATTCTTAAAAAAGGCGTTATCACCGTTTCTTTTAGAACAATACCACCACACTCCTGTTCCATGCCTCGGGCGTTGTACCCTGGAGCAGAACGAAGTTGAATAGCTTTTGAAGGAATGTAAGAGTCCTGTATCACACAGTAAAAAATACAGTCAAAAAATATAGATAAATTATCTCTTTCACATGGAGTATAAAACAATCTACGACACTTTAGATAGCATCACTTTTTTTATACTTTGACTAGTTGCGCTCCGCGGTGTTAGTCGCGGCTTAAATTTCAGCAGGAATACTTTTCAGAATAAAAGTTAGTCTATGTACTAATTCAGGGTGTCAACTACGGCTATATCAAATTTCAGCAAAATTGGTCCAGCCGTTTGAGCGTGAAGACGTAACAAACATGTACACACATTTTCTGACAAACTTTTGCCATTATAATATTATAATATTAGTGTGATTACAAATTGGGCACAGTGACACCGTATTAGTAACATGTTGATACTATGAATAAAATATAATTAATTGGATGTGTATAAAACGTCGCGGCTGCTCTCAGCCAATCCGATCTGAATCTGACTGTTTGCTGTGCTCTGATTGGCTCATTCAAATCGGATCAACATTTTCCGTAACTATCGCAAGGTGGATTTGTATATCGGATCAACTTCGGCAAACGTTAGCAAGCAGTCCCGTGAGTGTAGATGTTGATCCGGTTGGAGCCACATTAGTTACCAGAAATGCATATTGGATCAACAAAAGCCGGCGGATCAACATAGATTTTTGGATCAACAAAGTGCTCGCGTGAAGTCGCCTCTGATCAACATTTACCGTCAAGAGATCTCTATATATATATATATATATATATATATATATATATATATATATATAGCTATAAATACTGTATAACGTTAAATATATTTTTGTATTATCTCAAAATAGTGATATCAACTGTGGGTATGGCTTGATTATTTTCAGGTAAATGTAAGTTAAATTTAATTTTTCGATGGATAAAATGTAATTCATATATTGCGGCCATAAAATAATTTAATCGAGCCATTATCGACGTTCGAGGTTGTAGTAATAAGATTTGTGAAGACCATTAATTAATATTTTTAAACATGCAAATGTTTATAATGTAGAGCAAACACGAGAGAATAAACTATTTTGATTATCGTACACTCATTTGCTTTTCACTAATCATGAGCATAAATAAAACGGTGTGACGTTTCCGAACAGTAGTTTTATGATGAATAAAGTTGATGTTTCCGAGAGGTTTCCGGCGGGAACGTGGAAGTGTCATGAGGTGCTCTTGTTTTAATTCATTATTTTGGTGATAGTGTTATATTGCATAATTACGGTGGTATATTATCCAATATAGTTCTATTAAAGTGCTCAAATGAAGTGAACTGAAATAATTGTGCCAATCAAGTGCTTTTTCGTTGCCGCCAAAACTCCTTGATAAAGTCTTGGTAAGGTAGCCACTGCTTTACTACGACATAGTACGTAGGAAAGAAAAAAAGACAACCAGAGGTTAGAGGTATCACTTAAGACGAGGCTGTATGGGCTTGAACCCCTTGCCTTCCCTGTAAGGGAGAATTATAAAAAAAAATATGTTTCCGAACGTAAGAGTCAATCTTCGCACACTAATCTTATGTTGCAAGGAAAAAATGTTTATCATGGTTTAAGGGGAAAATATTCGAAATAAACTGTAGTGAGTACGAGAAATCAGTGACTGTAGAAAGTTAAAACGTTTATATCTTTCATTATATTTTTTACGCTTTAGGGCAGTGGTACTCAAGCATTTTTTATTTAGGCCTCAAAGACTTCTTAGTTATGGTGCCTTTGGCTGCAACGCCATTGATCTATTCAAGTGCTTAAAAACGTAATTCAAGTTAAAAACAAATTTATAAAAGTATTCACAATTGAAAAAGATTAGAATATAGCTCCGGTTATCATCGGAAAAGTTTCTTTAGCTTTAGTGATTTTTTTTAAGTCAGGTAGGCCCCTAGCAAATATCTGGTGGGCCGCTGGTGGAATATAGCTGCTCTAGGACTTTGTTTTTCTATGGAAAACAGTTTTTTGATAATTGAGTTGCATGATATTTTAGTATAATCATTTAATTATTTATCATCATTCATAACTAAGAATAAAGCACCAAACTTATATTTTTGTTGCATGATGGCGTTACTAAAACAAAAAAGTTTTATCTGATGTATTAAACAAGATCAAAAATACCATAACAATTTTTACGTCACGAGTCACAAATCACGACATAGTACATAGTCATAGAGTGTACCTATGCAAGAATTTTGACGGGAACTTGGAAGTGTCATGATGTGCTCTTGTTTTAATTCAATATTGTTGTATTGCATAATTATGGTGATATATAACCCAATATATTTCTATTAAAGGTCTCAAATGAAGTGAATTGAAATAACTGTGCTAATCATGTGTTTTTTTTGTTGCTGCAGAAACGCCCTGATAAAGTCTTGGTAAGGTACCCACTGCTTTACTGCGTATTACAACTGAAGATAAAAAAAAAAACAACCAAACGTGGCTCTAGCCTTTATAGTTTGCGAAAATTGCAGTCCTGGCTTCGGCCTTATCCTACTAATATTATAAAGGCGAAAGTTTGTAAAAATGTATGGATGTTTGGATATTTGGATGTATGGATGTAAGGATGTTTGTTCCTCTTTCACGCAAAAACTACTGAACGGATTTCGATGAAATTTGGCACACGGGTAGATCATGTCCTGGATTAACACATAGGCTACTTTTTATCCCGGGAAAATATAAACCGGGACTTTTATCCTGGAAAAACTTTTTAATGCGGGCGGAGCCGCGGGCAAAAGCTAGTTATTAATATAGCTATAGACATGGCTCTGGCCTTTGAATTTTAAAGAAGTCCTTAGATGTTGAAAAGAAACAGACTAGGCTGCATGGCTAAGCGCCTTTGTCTTCTCCTTTTACTCAGAAGAACACAAACAAAAAAAGAGTGTATATACTATGTAGTGTTGGGTAGGACACGACATAAAAAAGAGTTTGTAAAAGTAGCCTCTTTTTTGCACTAAGCTAGTAGTGTCCCACGTCAAATGAGGCGAGGCGTACTGAAGGTCGGCGATACGTATGCAGTAACGAGTACAAATATGACAATACTAGCTTTTGACCGCGGCTCCGCCTGCGTTGAAAAGTTTTTCCGGGATAAAAGTCCCGCTTTATGTTTTCCCGGGATAAAAAGTAGCCTATGTGTTAATCCAGAACATGATCTACCCGTGTACCAAATTTTATCGAAATCCGTTCAGTATTTTTTGCGTGAAAGAGGAACAAACATCCATACATCCAAACATCCAAACATCCATGCATCCAAACATCCATACATTCTTACAAACTTTCGCCTTTATAATATTAGTAGGATGTTACCGCGACATAAAATTTTAAGTAGTACAATATAAAATGTTGAGCCGCTCTTACATTTTGACGTCATGTATGGGACGAATGTACCACCTCTTGTATGTCCAACACTAATATAGTGAAGTGGAACTTGGTAGGGACAGGTTGGTAACACCGAGAAGTAAATGTCATATTTAATTTACAGTGGAAAATAGAAGGCAGTGGGTGTGTTGCTTTGTGTTTGTTTCTAATTTTAGACTATTACGATTTAGTGAAATAAAAAAATAAATTACATGTGTTTACATCTTAATTAGCTGATTTATTATCAAAATGTCACATAAATATAACTGTGTTTAGACGAATTTATAAAGATTATTGCTTGTCATTATTAACAAGAACAGAAAAAAGGAAATAAACAATCGAACTTATCAATGTTGTATCTTTGTCATGTGTTAAATCTGCAAGGACAACAATTAAGAGTGCATAATTAATTAATTAACGATAATGGCTGTTTGTACATATAATGGACATAAAAATGGATGCGTTAACTAAACATATTTGTTTTGTTCGAAATTTAAATTCGCGATGTCTTCTCCGTGCAAAAAAGGCGGGATGCGTCTCAGCGAGGCGTTGGATAACATGCAACTCGCATACAATCCTATAACAAAACAATTACATTTTGTGAGTCCGAAAATCGTGAAATCTTCGGATAACACGCCAGACGACGTTGATAAATTATCGAAGAAGAGCAGTTTTAGTGATGAAGGCAATTTTTCTATATCAACGTGTGAGAAAAGTGATACCAGTGACTCCCCCAAAAGCACCCTTCAGTGGGGTAGTGTGAATGGTCACCAACGAGGGAAAGATGGTGGTTCATTCTCAAGCACTGTATCAAGCTTATCGGAATGCTCTTTGGGGTCAGGAGCGTCTAAAGAAGATGAGGTACCTGATGTTGCTTCTACAGAACAAGACCACACAAAGTTGAAGAAGAAAGGATTGTCTGGATTTTTCAGCCGGTAAGTTTTTTTTTTACTTAATAAATGTACACTGAAATTTATGGATTTTAAAATTTTTTTTTTACGATTTTTATTATAAACATACTTTTGTGATAGTATGATTTTGAAACTGTGAAGCTCATCTCACTAAAGTCTTAACAAGGCTAATATCTCACTTATTTTAACAAGGCATTTTAAATTATAACAATGGTAATAAACATTGGAGTTGCTAAACTAATTTATTGTTTATATACACAATATAAGCAACACCATATATTTTGACATCAAAATAAAATATTTGACTCTGCTAGGGTTTCCCTGTACATCTATATATATAAGTGGGGTTGGATGGGTTAAATATGCTTGATACAAATGTATTCTTTTGTTTCTTATTCTTTTGAAATATCACAATAAATACACCCATTTTAATTTTAAATTAAATTACCCTAACAAGTTTAGGCGAATCTGTTATATTTATTTTGTGGACATAAAGATGAACAAGTTATGATAGTACAAGGGATATTTACCTCACAGCCCAATCATGAAATGAAATGTTGTGGACCACACAAAACTTTTTCCTTCCTTTAATTTATTTATCTATTGTAAGAGGCTGTATTCTAGTATTAACTTAGTATTTCTTCTTTTAAAATTATTGAACTTAACCAGAGTAAAATAAAACAATGTAGTAGAAATGAATAACTTATATTTTATTAAAATAATTCTTGATGTTATAAACAGTTTTGTTATACATTGAATTGAAATAAAATCTTTTAAATCTCAATAAAATAGCTTTCAAGCTGAAACACTACCAAAATTATCTTCTTCTAAACCACAAAGCTGACAAGATAGTTCAAACAACCTTTTTTGGTAATCTGCTTTTTTTGAGAAGCTATTGCTTATCCCTTCTATACAATTACTTATGTATAAACCACCTTTCTTTTCTAAATCTTCATTGAAACAAGCAAAAAGTATAGAAACAGCTCCCTTTTCTGGTGTTTTGAAGAACAGTCTCATAGCCCACGGAAACACTTTTCGGAATGTGGTGCCTTCAAATAAATCCGTGTTTACTATACCAGGATGGACTGCATAGCTTCTCACCGCACAACTATTCTCTTCTAAAATCTTATTAATGTATCTTGAACTCATTAACTGTGAAAAAAAAAACATAATCAACATAAACAAGTATACTAAAATACCAGATTTTCCACTTTAAATGTCATTTACTTCTAAGAAGAGCGAAACAGGTTGGCAAGTGCCTAATTAGGAAAATAAAATATGAATGTATAAATGCTAATATAAGAGTTCCCTAGCATTATTGGCTAATTTTTGTTTTCTTATGATATCACATGATAATTATGCTTTAAATAAATTACATTGCTCTGAAAAATGCAGTGACTCAAGTGTTTTTCATCTCTGTTAATCATTATCATAAATTCAATGTTTAATGTACTGAACCCATTGATGTAAAAAAACCCAGGGAACCTCAATAACATGGTATTATATAAAGTTTATTATAAAAAGCTAAACTGCGGTACAAACTAATTTATTATTTATTGAAAATAAAAGGTTGAATTGAATCACCTGCGCTAGTTTGGACTGAGCATAAGCCGCGGTTGTGTTATAATAGTCCTCCATGTTGATATCCTCGAAGTAAATCTTTCCTGGATAATGCGCGCATGACGTCACATTCACGATTCTCGACAGCCGGTCCATTTGCCCTCCTTTTTTTAATGCTGGCAATAATAAATGTGTCAAATAGAAGTGACTTAAATGATTAACGGCCAGCTGAGTTTCTACACCGTCTTCAGTAAGCTCGTAATCTCCAAACATAATCCCTGCGTTATTTATTAACAAATTGATCTCCGAATATTTGTCCAAGACATTCCTAGCGAATTCTTTGACAGATTTCAACGATTTCAAATTCAACTCAAAAGCTTCTAGGTTCTCTCCGTTTTGCATAGTTTGTGATAACTTTTTCGCCATCTCCGGCTTTCTGATTCCCATGACGACGCGCATGTTGGCCTTTAACAATCCTCGGATGACTTCGGTGCCGATGCCGCGGCCCCCACCGGTGATAACGGCGATTTTATTGCTCGCGTCTGGCAACACAACGCGATTTCTCCACACATTGATCCAGTCGTCGATGAGGCCTCCCGCCCCGGCACCTTGCATGTCTAACGTGTACCGCAGCTCCCTAAGTATGTACTTGAGGGGTTTGTGCCTGTTTACGTACCAGTAAACAGCAGCGGCGGTGGTCAAAACAACAGCTGACGCGATGACAACAGACATGTTGGAGGTTATATCCGTCCGTACGACGCGACGTCCGACTTGCACTGCCGTTTGTTGCTTTCACTCGGCTGTGGCGTGCTTTCTCTGACCGTTTGTTTACCGCTAGCCCTCGTCTCGCACTCTGAATTTATTAGCGTTAAATATTTTTATCCTGCGTTAAAAATAATAACAATTGGAATGGTTCACGTGCTATCGATTACTGACCTCGTAGGCTACTGAAAAGGATGATGTAATATTGTATTTATTTGTATTAACTCGGGAAGTGATGCGTCAATGTATGGCCTATTGTATGGTTAATGGTTTTAAGTAAAATATTTTTTAAAAAAGCTTAATACCTGTAGGAATGTCAGTCGCAATATGAGGTTTTGTTTACTCAACTGTCAAACGAGTTTTGTTGGAATGACTGGGGATGTTTATTCGCAAATTTTAACTGCGCATGCGCACTACGCGTAGTTATATTTTATCGCTTACCCGCCTGATTTCTAATCATCGCATTAACACCGTAGGTACCGGTTTTCGTGATTTATTCAACGTTTGTACTCTATACTAATCACTACATAGTATAAAACAAAGTCGCTTCCCGCTGTCTGTCCCTATGTATGCTTAGATCTTTAAAACTACGCAACGGATTTTGATGCAGTTTTTTTTAATAGATGGAGTGATTCAACGGGAAGGTTTTTATGTACTTTTAGCCCGGAAAAACTTATAAACACGGGCAAAGCCGCGGGCAAAAGGCTAGTACTATTATAAAGAGGAAAGAGTTGATTTGTTTGTTTGCATTGAATAGGCTCCGAAACTACTGGATTGATTTAAAAAATTATTTCACCAATATAAAGCAATTGTCAGCGAGTAACAAAGGCTATTCTTTATCCCGGGGAAATTTAAAGCGAGACTTTTGTCCCGGAATAACTCATTCACGCGGGCGGAGCCGCTAGCAGAAGTGTTATAATTCCATGATTATGATAGAATATTTTAGAAATAACTCGAGTATGAAAGGGACGCAGCGATATAAATAGAGGTTCGTTTCCTTGATGGTGTTTTTATGGCATTTTATCATAGCGGTAAAGACTAGTTCCCCTCTGTGTGATTTAATGAAGGGTCTTTGAACTGCTACCGGCGCTGACGGCGTTCACTGATGCAACTCTATGTTTATCTATGTGGACTGTGGACATAAACATGCATCTGCGCATTTAAATGTTGAGATTATGACCCTAGTAAATGCGTACGACTGACTCGTGAATACGTAGGAGAAATCATGAAATGCGCTTGAACAGAAGTCTTTAGTACGTTACTTTGTTATTAGAAAGCTAAGTTCAGGATTTAAATAATTAGACTTTTTTAATAGTTATGGCTGTTAGCCCTACATACCGGCTAATCGACGTCGCTCAAATGAAGACGATTCAAATAAGCACGAATAAAATGCTCAATTGTCTGATCGCGCCAATGGATAAGACCACTCAATTAAGCTTCGTGTGTTTGTTCGTAAATTTGTATTAATCTTAATGTCGACACTACAAATTCACTCACTACATTGCGTCATTGTCGTGAGGAAGAACCTTGCGGTAATATCACATGACTAACACCACAATGCTCCTTGTGGCCACAATTCAAGCTGCGATGTGAATGAAGCGCAGATAATTCTTTATCACTAGACAACAGTAATGAAATCAGTATCATCTTATCAGTTCTCACCCGTACCGGGTCCATCGATCTGAGTCATTTTGTGTTGGGTTATGGATTCAAACTATAGTTTTATTGTATTCAGAATGGAATACAATACATATACAATTCAATTTTAAAACTATCTACCTTCTTCATTATTGCCGACTAGCCCTTTCTTCTCTTCGATAACCACTCCATGGAAACTACAAAAACATGTCATTTACCGAAGGTACTTGCTTAATATTTTAATGTTTAATAGTTATTACTGTTATGTTGACATATGGGAGAAACAGAATGAATTTGTATTTGTACGACCACAACAATGTCCAATATGCTTGATTTTAATTTGTAATTCTATCAGATTTAAAGTTCAAAGTCCTTATGTTATTACCAACCTACAACTTAACTGAAAAACAAAAGAGCAATACAAAGTCCGGTTCAAAAACAATACGACATAACGCAGCAACTGGCCGCATACGTAATCTCACATTAACAATGGCCAATCCCGTGCCATGACCGGGGAAACCAGTTTTAAAGGCACTACGACCCGAGCCTCCATCACGATCATAACCTTGGAATCAACGGTCAGGTATTTATACCATTGCCAGTCTACCAAACAATTCATTATGCAAGCTCTTGCAAATGCAGCAATGGATTGCACATAACATGATAGATCGCTTGTGAAGCCTTTGAAATACATTGTGGTGGACTCAGACTTTATTGCACTCGGACTTTACCTAAACATAGGAACTATCTTGGGAACATTGCCAGCTTTTAAAAGAAAAGATTGTGTGAATCCCTATTGCTGCAGCAATGGACGTGCAAATGAGTGAGATATCGCGAAGCCTTTCAAATTCAATGGAGGTATTTTTTCTTGGACTGAATGTTGCCTGCCCGTGCTTGAGTACGATACTTTCGTTGATAATATGGCAAGAGCGTGCGAAAGTCGAGAAAACATTGCGAATTCAATGTTTTACTAATTTCTATCTAAGGTTTGTTATAAATAAAATGGCGATATAACTTTAAATCTCTTGACAGTTGATTTAGTGAAACCATCTGCTTTAGTAATATTAGCTTCATGAGCTTTTACAATTACACGCACTCGTAACAAAATAGCTACAATTTTAAATGCATTCGTAAGTTTACACAAGCTGTATTCCCGTAAGGTTAGCAAAGAGGTCACCAATTGCAGGCGTAGTTCGCTGAACACCCACGCGTATTTTTCCAACTGGAAAATTCACAAAACCTGACTTCGAGCAGCCTCAGGATCAAATGCAGGACCTCACCAGTTTAACAGCCTAAGGATGTTGTAGTACCTAACGAGTAACCCAATGAGACGATATGTTATAGGAATTAGGATTACTGAATAATTATTTAAAACGATAATTACCAACATCAATAAATATTAGGGAACAGGTGTTCATAAAATAGAGAGTGACAAAGTGAATCCGATTAGTGTGCAAATGATAGTCGGCAGAGTGCAGAAAAGATATCTGATACTCGTCGTGTTTCGCACATGCAAACCGTGTCACGTTTCTGCAAAACGGGCAGGATGGAATAGCAAAAAACCCGTCGATAGTTTCGAAGAAAAAGTGGTGACTGTTTTTAGCTTAGGTAATTTGATTTGTTAAAGCCTACAGTCTCTAAATTCATTAAAAGTTCAGACCAGCTGACATTTATAAAATACTAGGTTTTGCCCGCGGCTCCGCCCGCGTGAATGGGTTTTTCCGGGATAAAAGTCCCGTTTTATATTTTCCCGGGATAAAAAGTAGCCTGTGTGTTAATCCAGGACATGATCTACCCGTGTGCAAAATTTCATCGAAATCCGTTTAGTAGTTTTTGCGTGAAAGCGTAACAAACATCCATACATCCAAACATCCATACATTCTTACAAACTTTCGCCTTTATAATATTAGTAGGATCTTTTCCATGAATATTGTACCCAATTCATTTTTGAATACAAATATGTTAGAATGTTTTTACGCTCACTGCTTTCATATACATAATTCAGTCGACTCTTGGATACTTCACGCTCTTATGGCTATAATATGTGCGTCATACTATTTTTAAATGTATAGTCGAAACCGGCGTGCCACGCTTCTGTAGGCATTCCTTAAACTCGGCCACACTCGGCCATTTTGTGAATTTAAAAGCCTGTTTTCTGACCGAGCGGTGTGAGATTTTCAATCTAAGTGATTATTCAAACCGTGCCGTATTTGGCACACGTACGGAATAAAGACCACGCGCGCACAGGAGTTTTAGTAATGCATTCAATATGGAAAGTAAAATGATTTTTAAAACATCAGTTCAAGGAATTATAATTTTGTTTTAAATCATTCATTACCCATTCATTTTTTTTTTCGAAATTAATCTCGTATATGTAGCTGACTACATGTCGTTATTATTGTTTGCTTACACGCGAGAATGACAATCAAAAGGGGTAATTAGTTCGTCATTGGCAGAGCTGATTACGTCTTGTGGGAACATAGTTAGTAGCTGTAATTACAATGGGCCATTAAATACTTCCTCTTCAATAAGTACACTCATTAGCAGATATAGTTTGGAATGTTTCTACTTACAGTAACGGGTTCATGTTAATTGTTTACTTCGGTGTTTTAGTTTGGGGAAAAAATAAAAAGGTAAGTATCTATAGTCAAACAACGTTGACATGACAGGTCAGGAGACCTATAGATAGCTCAGAATAATGAGAGAGCTTTAGTCCTTAATGAGAGAGTTAGTGACAATATTGTACATCATGAAAGCAACTTAAGAAATTACATTTGCATTGTGTGATACACTGACCGAATTTATCGCCCAAGAGAATGACATCACTGGGATTCACATATTTCCACCCTCGTGCCGTTTACGACGGGTTAGTACAACATGTTGCCGTAAGTAGATAGCATATTGATTTTACGATGCCCGTCTGCTTGACATCATCCCTACTTGGGAATTCGTATACTTTTCAGTATTAAAACCAGCGCGAATGAGATACAGCAAAAAATAAATGAATCTTAGGTATCAAATTCGTAAACTTGATTATCATTCACGTCGCATCATCGGGAGTGGCTGATGACCGTGTCATAAGATTTAAAACTGGTAAGACGCGATGTAACAAAAAATACAACGCGATCGGTATAGTTTTCACGATCTCAATAATTTATTCACTGTTGAAATCTCTTTTGGTATCGAGATTTTAACAGTGAATCGTTACCAGTATCGTTATATTAATAAATTGTACAGCTTGATCTATTACCGTAGAAATTGAGAGTTTCCTTGTAAGAACGTATATGACGATCTACCCAGAAGATGTTATCAATACGGTGTAATAAAGATCGCCCACGTTTTGCAATCATTTCTACATCAGATTGGGAGCGAGTGGAGTTTCATAGCTCGCAGCAAAAACGGATCTAAATTAGTTTCATATACTTTCGATTTTGAGTTATTTTCCATGCAAATAATAAATCGAGATACGTAATGACTTAAAGCTCTGCTAGTATTGTCTGCTAGTTATAAAGACAAGTACCAAGCGGCTTTTAGAAGATAGGAGAGTCCTTACTCTAGATAATAATTATATAATACTTGCGATTTTACTTATAAATCTTGCAATAAGGAGTGGAGTACTTCCCTTGATGTCATGTTTCCGACCATAAGTAGCAAAGCTATCTGCATCACTATCGTCATAAACTATAGAACATATTTGTTCGAAGATTACATAAGATCACGTCTGTATACCAGTGTACGATAGAGATGCAACTAGTGCATCCACGGTTTTCCTTGTTGATTCTCTGGTAACTAGTGCATCCACGGTTTTCCTTGTTGATTCTCTGGTGATGTTAGTTGCCAGTCTTTTCGCAATATGGGGTACAAATTCTAATACCTTCCTTTTTTATGTCCTACTCACTGTCGGGACTAGCAAGTCGTTCACCTGACGGTAAGCGCTGCGACCACCCATGCATAATAGCAACACCGTCTCAACTTTGAGTTACAAAGCACTGCGTGCACTGTACTCGTCACCCTGAGACATTAAACATTAAAGCATAATGTCCAGACATAATTTGTAAAGCGTAATTAGTTTGCTGACTAACGTACCCGTGGACTTTAGTGCCATAACTTTGTTGTGTACTCATTAGCTCTGAATAATAGTTGCGTCATAACTTACTCACGGCTGCACGTAGAACCAAGGAATGTGAAATTATATCAGCACGGCTTGTTACGTTTAAGACTGTTAAATGATTCTGATGTAAAAATTACTTAGAATTTATTATTATGTTTATATAATTGCGATGGCATAATGAAACAATTATGTTATGTATTAATGATAATGAGATACATTATGCTCTATTTTTTTCCTATAACAGTATATTTAGAAGGCCAATGAACATTTAAGTTAAGCCTGTAATTGAAGGGTATTTACCCATTATCGATATGTTTAAGAACGCTTCATGCCTGAGCAATTGTAATGGAAAGAAATGGGATTCATTTTTTGAAGTTTTCAGCAATCTATCTAACAGCATGATATGTAACGCAGATCTATCACCTCAATTGGAGTTAAGCGAGACAGAAGTGCTATCTGGCATGGCACTCCCATTTATCCTGGAGACCAAATTGACTACAGCGTATCTTTAGTCTCTACCACTTAAATTCTATCGCAGCCCATTTGATGTAATTGTCTTTTAAAGTCATTGCATTTGATTTGGCAAGGACAAACCAGTTCTACAGAAGCGTTCATCAATTAGTGTGATTATCTAGAATATTGAGCTTCTGTGGTCATTTTATGCTGTCGAGGCTAATGTTACATTACTGTTTATACTTTGACATTATAAAACCGCTATGAAACATATCATCTATTACAAATAAATGTAGATTCCTAGATGCGGTAAGAGCAATAGGCAAAGCTTTATTTTAAAAGCGTTATAATACGATACAAGCGTTATAAAGGCATTTCATTCATCCAATGCCGTCGTAATAAATACTGTATTATAAAAATAATGAAAATGTATACGGATATAATTCCGGATCACCTTGCGGAGTGGACACTCCACCTTGCAGCTAATTACATGTGAACAGTTTTTCATCATCTTGTTATTTTTTGAAAAGGATGTTGTGTTTTCATTTTAAAAGTAAAAGTTATGTTCCTGTAAAAAATAGAGAATGAAAATGATTTCTCTTGGTTTTTGAAATTGTAGCAATGTAATATACATACCTTCTTTATGTAATTTCATGTGAATATCTTAACTATATTATCTCAAATGGATTAATTAGCCAATAGTATAATTAAATTGATATAAAAGTCGACGTTTGTGTGTGATAACGCCATTATTTAAAGGCCATAGCATTTTTCAAAAGATAAGCGTAACGTGGAAATAATTTTGTATCGTAAATTCTAATAATATCTTCTGAACCTCTAGTGAACAATGGCGTAGTTCACCTTTGTATCAAAGATAATAAAAATAATAACATCCACTTATCTTCTACAGTCACGTTAAAAATTAAACGTACCTCGGAAAGGTTATTTGTACTTATAAAAGAAGACATATAACTCCTTCTGCTTCCCTGAAGATTATTAATTGTATTCCGTACTAAAGACAAAAGTGGTTATTGCTCTCAATTTTTTTATTAATAATAATTCATTCTAAGTTTATTTTCAGTCAAATCGTCAGACCAGTCTGGAATGGATCAAGGCAAAGCGTGGGAGTTGGCAATGATCGTTTATGACGGGAGAAATGACATTAAATCTGAAGTACTAAAAAAATCTGAGGAAAATATATCCAGAATAACTTCTAAAACTCATTGCGTTGTGTCAACTATTTAAATGGTTTAAATACGTCAGTTATCCTTGAACTGCCAAATTAACAATATTATAACGAAAAGAACTTAATTTCGTCTCCAACATTGTGTTAAAAAACTATAAGTTCCTATGTTTTTCATTACTTTTGACGCAATCTATACCATAAAAAAATTGTCTATTTTTTTTTTACTTATGTGCGTATAATGTTACATTGTGCTGCTGTGGGTTTTGCTTTAGCTATTCCCTTTAGAATCTGAAGGCACTTGATGTTATGAATATCTTACTAGCAATATAATGTTTCGCGAAGCCATACCTATATCGGGAAAGGAACAGACATGTTCAGAAGGACTCACGAATATCCTGATTACGTGTGCCCGTATGACTGACTAGTCACCACTAACGAATCATAACAAAAATTTGATAGCCGTGCAGGCTGAATGTTTTGTCAACATTGTCTCGAAGTTTACAAAACGAAGTACAAATACCATTTGATTTTCACCGAGCGGCGCTAATTGTTCGACCACATTTTTTTTCGTGATGTTTTTATAATATTGGTGTGATGAAAATCAAAGAAATTTTCATCGTTATCAGTTAAGAGAGAGGATATAATTTAGTTTCTTAACTTATATTTCATAAGAAAGCGAAAAAAAATATGATTTATACAGTTTGACGACCTGTATATACTAACTATTGAAATGCCTTCAAAATAAGATATTTATAATTCTCATCCGTGTTAATTCGTTTAATTCTTATGACTGCAAATTGAGACATCACTTAATACCATTAAGCAAATCTATATCTTCTTCTGCAAATGAAGGTTTCATTACTGTCTCCTTGTCAACATCAAGAATGGATTTTATTATATCTGAGACAATAGATAATATATTATTTATCTTATCTGAACGTTACGCAAACGCATCTATTTTATGTTACGAAATGTTATGTTAGATAGTCGCGTGAGAGATTTCATCTATAGACGATAAATTTAAACTTTTATTCATGAATTGGATAAAAAAACGTTCACTTTTATTGACTCGCTGGTTTTAGCATTGATTTCATCTAGCGTACGAATAAAAAATATTTTACAATGTAATTGTCAGAGAGTTAGTTATTCCAGCAACTCAGTTATATGCATCCGAGTGATATATCGACAATGTTAATAGGATAACAAAATGAATCGCAAGACCTAAGGTTTCCCCTAAATTATATGAAATAATTACAACAATAACTGCTTTAGCTAAATCTAATTTATGCATCTGAACTCTGCTAAAAGCAGTTCAAGGATCAGGCTTTACAAAGTTTCATTATAATAATTAATAACGTGATTATAAACAATGACGCCTGTGGCCCGGTCGGTGAAATGATTTCGTCTAGTGAAAGTGTAGAGATTGTTTATGCCGCTGGTTATTTAATATAACTACGGAAGTAACTTTCATTAATGTTATAGTAAAATGGCAATATTCACCGCAGTGGGTACTTTACGACCGCAGTCATACGATCGCACGACGGAGTTTACGAGTTCCACTCATATCCTGTTGGCTGGATTACTTGCTGTTAGGTTTAATTGAATGAGATTGAAAGCATATGCAGGATATCCAAGCCAACTATTGGATTTAGTTGCTTTCAAGTATTGCGCAATTGCCTGAATTAGTTGAATGCGGTGTTTAGTGAGTTGACACAATCGTACTTCAATTAATTGCATCTTGTACTATGATACGCGTTAAAATAAAATATATTCAAGTGTATCAAATTAACTATGGTTAGAAAACTGTCGGAATTGTTTCACAGAAAAATCGCAATTGACTTGCAGCGATCTGTTTTCAAAGATTTGGAAAAAACTGAACGGGCTGTGGTAACGCCATGTAAAATTAATTGGTACTATACGTACAGCGAACGCAATGCCTGTTGGCAGTTGCTCAATATTTTTACGAGCAAAACGGCTTCATAAAACAACAATGACCCGAGCAATTGTTGTTTCACACACTCTTTGATCTCGTTTGCCGACGGGATCGCCGATAACCGCGTGTGGTTCATTAAAACTCCACTCTGTGCTCCTCATAAAACATTTTTATTGCAAAACAGCATATTTGATGTTTCATTATTATTAATAACTTTTGTCGTGTCTGCTTGTTTTTGACCAGTTGCATGATACCAGGTGTTGCGAGAGGATTTTTGTCAATAGCTTATCATAGTTCACCGGTTTTGGCAGGTTTCTTTTGTTTTCGCTAAGTCCGGCGACCTAGTGCCATTCGTAACATTTGTTTTGCAGTCACGTTTATTTTTGTCACGTTCGTAATGTTGTAGCGTTAAAACTTGGGCAAATTCCATTTGTCTACATTTTAAACTGGAAATGCACTTTCCGCAATATAACCACATACGCTTGTCTATATTACCTACTGTGTAACATAAATATACATAATAATATACGAGCAGTTTTTTAGGAAAGTGGATTATGTCTATACTGCATTTTTTTACATATATGAAAGAAAATATAACTGTCTCTCGGGTCGGTATACTTTTTTGGTGTAACCATATTATGTTGAAATGTTTCTCTATTAATTATCTAAACAAACCTTTCAAAAATGTTACGTTAACAATTGACAATTTTATCATTTATCTAGAAGCGGGCGCCCTTCCCCATGGCCTTTCCTTGTTTCGATACAATTCATTTTTAGTTCCAACTTCCACCCAATCGTTTTTTTTTTACTCCGCTGATAAGTCCAGTTTACAAAGAATGCCTTTGATACTACGAGTAATTGGTATCTATCTGTTTCTATTCTCGATTCTTTTACGCGCACATTTCGTAACAGTGATTGCGATTTAGAAGGTTATTCACCGGTATTAGGAAAAATAATTTGTGGAGTGTGGACATGTTCGGAGTTCGTAATATAGGTGGTATTTTGGCAATATTGAATGTAATAATAAAAAGTTTATCGAAATTTTAGTGTATTAATTTATATTAATAGGTTTTCATAAATGGTCTCAGATTTGCCCCAAAAAAAAATAAGCATACATCCAATTATAATTAACAACACATGGAGCATGTTCTATCGACCCACGCAAGAGGGCAAGGTGAATACATTTAAAAATACCCTTTATTTTGTTATAACGTACCTTCCTCCGCAACACGTTTTAAACAATTCCGTTAATTATCTTGAGGTCTTTAATTAGAAAGCTGCAGCCTTGATTATGGATATTGATTAATGTAATATTTATACACACTGCCTAACCTAGTAACCAAGAAATAACAACTGCCAGTAATAATGGTAACTGTGTAAATTACGCTGTATTAATTTTATGTTCAATCGCCCACTTGTCCAAGTAAAATGATAACTTATTGACCGTGACCTGAGAGGTCGCAACTACTGTTGCACTGTCGTATAGTATACGTCAATGGTTGGTAATACAAATTCTATTGTCGACCCAAACTAGATACAATTTATGTTGAAATTAAAAATGTGTTAAATGCGCTCAAAACTTTTCTGAAAAAAATTATAAGAAAAGATGCTTTTTTTTTTGTTTACGCGGAGAAAGTGACTTATTACTACCGCCCAGTGTTCAAGGGGAACGACTGAGCGGTTGTGTTGGGTTCACCGTGCCTTACGACCCGACGTTGAGCCGCCCGGAGAGATGGAAAACGTCGGGCGACCGCCGGGCCGAGTCCCTAACCTATGTACACCGCACGGCATACCAACTAAAACTCCGCGGTGGCCATCTTCGGCGTATTAGGGACGGCTGCGGGCTTCCTCCGACTCACGTCTAAGTTGTCGTCCGCAACCGCCCCTGCGCGTACCGCTGTTGCGGTCCGTCTCCTGTTGTTGCGGGGGCTCAGAAGCCCCCGTACACCGAAGGACGCCCTTGGCGTCAAAGGCAGCGTGAGGCACGCTGCCGTCCATCACGGGGGTCACAAATGTTGGCTAGACTAATAGGTAGACGGCCCCTCCCGCCCACCCGTGACCCCCGGAGGCCCCTGTTAGTCGCCTTTTACGACAGGCAGGGGATACCGTGGTGGAATTCTCCAAACGCCCCCAATCCGCGGGGCAGGAAGAAAAGATGCTTAGACGATAGAATTATTAAATACCTGGCTCAGTCTAAAGCAGAGGTCCATATTATGTAATTATGCACATACAAACCTCCATACTCGTAGGCAAGCAGAAGGGGTAAATCAACAGCGGCGCGCACTCCGATATACAGAACTGTCTAGACCGAAGTGAACATGACGTAAAAGGGGGAAAACACGTACAATATGAACGATAAAGTGGTTGCGCTTAATGGAAAAGTTGAGAAATTGAAGAGGTAATTAACTTGCACATGAAAATGTTCATTTCAAACTCGGAGGCTTGCCACGACTCTCGTAGAAATTGCCTCTCTATATTATTAACGAAGTCCTTTACTAGACTCCTCGTTTGCGAGATTGAATGGATGAATTTTTTACTCAATGAACTGGAAGCGGATAAATTTAATTAAGCGGTTGTTCGGGTAGGTTTTTATGATCAAGGAGAGACATGATCAAATAAGCCGTGTCAGGGCTAGCGATCACCGCCGTTCTTTCAAAATAATAAAAGTTGCATTGAATAATTTGTTTTATTAACTTCAGTAGGTACATTATATCCAAGCAAGAATAATAGCAACTGGGCGAAAAACTTGTCAAAAAGGAGGGTACTGATCTTTACTAGTTTCATAGACATTAAATTCTGGTGATAATGCTTAGTGAGTTTTTTACGCTACTCATTTTAATATTGTATTTTGAAAACTCGTAGTAGCGACCTTTAGGCACTATTTAACATTTCGCTTCTGCCTTTTACACTTGCGTTTTACATAAGAGCGTGTATAATATTTCATGGTAACGCTAGCAAAGTTAGTTGCGTTCCGTTGGTAACACGCAATTGTGCGACTATATGGCTGGACCCACGTGTATTCAAATTTATGAATTCGCAGAATTCGATCCTATCCATAGGATATTTCGCTTGTCTCGAATATTTCTAAAGATAGCTGCAATTAGCCTCGTCAGAAACAAAAAAAAAGGGAAATATTTTTGGTAGCCTTCTTTCTTGTCGAATTAAAACAGAGAGGATGGCAAATGACGGGGTATATTAACGATAGTTGATGATTACAGCTGTCCACCAATACAACAAAAGAATCTGCGATGTGAAGTGCGATGATAATTTTTAACCCGTCAAGCCCCGCTATATAGATGTATAGAAAAACCCGGGGGGCTTGACGAGTCAAGGAAAAAATGTTATAGGGAAGCAATGTTTAATACTTTAACAATCTCTCTCAGAATTTTTACTTATCACGGCATGAACATATTTCGCTTTAAATTTTTTCACGGTAAAGTCAACAAAGTAAAGTTGCTTCCGTCGAGGCTGACCGGTCAGCCTTCCGTTCGATATAATGACTAATCGGGTGGAATATCGTTCGCTTCTTTCACGCTCGACCTACAAAATGAGAAGCCAAGTGCGGTTAATGTATCGCTGGCTAACAATCGACTAGCGTTATGGAATGTTCATAAACTGGCCGAGATTTTGCTGATAAGCCGGTATCAGTATTGCACTTACAATTTTAGATTTATGAGAACAATTGTTACCTTATTCCATACGCAGAAGAATCATAATTCTCATAATAAGAAGGTCTTGGGCTTGTACACCACCAGGTTATTGTGGCTTGATAGGCCGCTAAAATCATGTTCCTCGCATAACAATATCACGTCTTAAAGTTAGTTTAGATGCCGAATATTGTAAGAAGACTGCATACATTAGGAATGTTTATTTAAGCGTCTTAGATCCAAGACATTCGTGCTTACAGCAAGTACGAAATTATCTAACTCTAATCAAAAAAATCTATCAAACAAATCCAAAGGCCAATTGGAAAGTAGAAAGCGGTACTTAGACAATGATGTTAGCAGAAATCTCGTCAGGCCGTCAGATGTAAATGTCAGGCGGGTATAATTGTATTGTGACGTCACCGCTAATACCGATCGATTGTAAACAGACGGTGAAGCGTCAGCGACAGTACGTCACGCGGTTGTCATTACTTTCTATTGACCAGTTGGATCATTTATATTGTCTTCGAAGTATGAGATAACGGACTAATAGGTATTAGTCATGAATAGATTTAAATAGATGAATTATTATAAATCGGTATACGCAATAGTACTCTAGTTAGTTATACTAACTAAGTGTATTTAGTGTGTATTTGGGCGCAAGAAATATACATAAACTAAATTTTAGTTAGTATAACGGGTATAACGATACTTAACGACTCAGGTATTGGGGTGTTGAGCCGCACAAACTACAAGGAACAATATGTAATTCAAATGTTCTCGTAGCTACTAGTTATGGGCAGGCTTGGCACTAGCCACAAGACGAGCGTGATACTAGTCTCGTTGTGTTTAAAAATACCAACATGACTTACAGTAGGTAGTACTTGAAGGCAAACTTCCCTTATAGACGTGTTGTGTTATGTATATAACTTTTTTATTAGAAGTAAAAAAGTGTCAAACCATGTTTCAATGAGTAGATTGCTGAAATTTAGCGACCGATAAACAACCGTATTACCGTGTCGTGTATTGATAACATTTCCTTTTATGTTAGTGATTAAAACAAGTAGAACAAGAGTAATTAAACCTGAAAATGTAATTTAAATTTATCCACTGATTGAATCCGATATTTAGGAATGCCAGCTAGCAAATTGATTTGTGGGTTCGAGGTCATGGCTTCCAAACGCAGACTGGTTTGAGCTAACCATAATATTTAAATTATTTCGACGTCACGCTTTTACCGAAATTAAGAAGTGTGAAGTTATTTCTATTTGGAATAAAGCTTTTAAAACACCTATTTGTCCAAAATTTTGATTACCTCCATGAGGATTTTCTATTTATTAATTATGGATTTAGAAATATAATAGCAATTTTAGAGTTTCTTACTTAAATGATTGCGGATAATAATCGGGGCTGAGCTAAAAAAGATACTCGATAACATTTATCAATTGCTCTTAGAAACGATTACTTAGATTTTTATACTATGAAAGTCTTACAAGTAGTTAACAACCGTAAAATTCATTCGTTTGTGTAGTGAGGACATACAAATTTGTAAACGTTTATAAAGATTACAACAAGATTAAAACGTCTACCGTCTGTCGACTGTCACCTAAGTGTCGTGTTCTCGCATTATGCAACATGTGTTTTAGGCAATATGTACCTCGTAATCTCCGGCGACATCGCCGGTCCACACGAAATCCGGTCGAATGTTGGTAAATAACGAGAAAGCATTGTCCCGCAACGTACTTTACATATACAATGATTGTGGTTCTTAAGGAAATGTTTCAATAATATAAATAAGAGGTAACAAAATATTACGTGGGATTCCCGTGCTTGAAACTTTTTGTAAGTGCATTAGCACTGCGATATAGATCTAAAAAAAACTGTAGAGATATACAACTACCTTTTTTAAACATTCTCTGCCCTTGCTGCCAGTGTTGTCTAACCTCAAGGTCCTATCACAGCTTTTACCAATCATCGCCTTCTATATTCAATTTAATTCATCTATACTAGTATTATAAAGAGGAAAGATTTAATTGTTTGTTTGTAATGGATAAACTTAAAAACTACTGGACCGACTTTGAAAATTCTTTCACTAATAGCAGGCCACGTTACTCCTTAGTGGCATACTGTTATCTGGTGCTACTTTTATCCCAGAAAAACTTTTTCACGCGTGCTTAGCCTGAGCTGAAATCTATATAATATAATTTATTACTTCGCTCTGCTGTCCACTGTATCTTTAGCATAACTAAACACTCCGACGTGTCAATCAATTGCTTACATAAACAAGATCATTACATTCTACGAGTCCATTATACATTCACTGTGTGAATTCTTTGGCCATTTGCGCTTGTTTCTGTGTACGCATGATGTCATCTACCATTTTTGTGATACCGGATTTTGGATTGTGAAAGGGAAATGTGTGAATTAAATAATGTCAACTGATTTTATGTATTAATAAGTTTAAGGAAGGCAAGCGTACGTGTTACTGTAGAGTGACCAACGCTGAATCGGCTATCTCAGATAGTGCTACAATGATAAAGGACGAGAGGTATGGGCGGGTTTCAGGACAGATTACGCATGGGTAGTAGTGAAGACTGTGGGTTTTTATTATGAGAACCCAAGGAATCATTATGGGTTGCTGAATTTTCTGAAGAATTTTTTAAATTATTGGTTTCGCAAATTCTGGCTGCGATCTAGGTACACAGGATGGCAATTGGCATTTTCTTTAAGAAGTAGATGTGCTGTTTCCTTTGCTTTTACAACACGAATAAATACTGGTATGACGTGACATCAGGATATATTAATGTTATTGCTGCGATCAAGGTTTTTTCACCTTGGCCCATTGCCGGATGGTTGCGAATATATTTTAATAGATTATTATTCGGCCTGGTTTCAAAATTCAGTCATTCTTAATTTTCTAATTTTATAAAGTCATTGTAGTTATTTTTACTATAATATTATTATTATTGTTATTTTTTACTATGACTACCAGCAATAATATGTTGCCAAATCTAATTGATCTCAAAATAAATTCGATTAATGTTGGATCAGAAACTGAATGGTCACAATCTTGAACGTAACGCCTTTTATTACCTCATGATTGTCTCAATGCTGAAGAGCGGCTTCCCCAATTTGTCATGATTAGGAATGTTTTATAACTCACCGAACCAGCATTTTAATAGGATCCCATAATCTCATAATTGTGTAGGGCGCAGCTGTATAATAGAATTCGATTTAGGTCCCTTATATCCGTTTACATTATGCATATTGTATATTATACTTCACAGATACAATGGGTTGTCGCATGAAACGAATGCGACGTATTATACCTACATTGTATAAGGTTATGTAAAAAGAATACTTTCTCAACTTTCGTCATAGCGACACAATGTTTGTAATAACGCATGACGTCGCCCAATTTTATAGCCAGGTGTTTAAAAGCAAACACTGACAAAACCTAATTTATATGTATAATCTATATCTCGTGGGTATATCTTTAAAAATTGTTGTTATAGAGTTGACGCCCATCGCTAAGGCTGACGTGAAGTTGGAAGAGAAGTGCAAAGGACAGATGAAATGATTATTACTACTACTAGACCGACTTTAAAACTTATCGCCATTACAATAGTTTCTCTCTCTGAGAAAATCCCTAAATCAAAAAGCTTTTACATTGATTTATACGAATCTCATGATACCATTTCTGTACACGAATCCAATTTCTTTTGAATTATCTTTACATTCGTCTTTCTAAGGTTCGTCGATATAATCCAATAATAAACTTGAAGAGTTTTCACCTTCACTAAGATAAACAAGTTTCGTTCTAAAAAGCTTTCCTTTAAATTGAGATTGTATAAATTTCCGAGACAACCATACATCTCCAAGCAATTTCATGAAATACTGTGCTCTATTTTTATTTACTACACTAAAGGTATAAAAATTCCAAACAATATCTTATGGAATCCAAGTAAAGTTCAGATAAAGATTTTAAAATTCCTTTGAAAATTGCGTATTATAAGTATCTGCAAACAGTTAGGACTTTATAAATTGAAACATCCATGAAACAAATGAGTATTCCAATAAGTGCAACATGAATAGTGAAAGGCACTTTTTTTTTTTTTTTTTTAATCAAGGTTTTTGCTTCGGGGTTTTTATCCATAGCGGACATGACAACCCCATCGTAACTTGTTACAGTATTTATACAAAATTAATTAAAAAAAAAATGATTTAGTTAATAAATTAAGACGGATCACTGTTGAACGAATGTTAATAAATTACAAAACTTTTTAGCGACCTCAGAATTTGGCTTTGATAAGATGCTTTGAATCAATCCTACGTCCAGTCTGTTTAATTTGAGTTCGTTCAACAGCGAGTCGCGTTCATCTTTGTTTCGGACACATTCCAAGAGCAAATGTTGTATATCCTCAATTTTATTGCAACTAATACAGTTGGGTGAGCTATTTTTCTTCATTAAGTATGCATACTTTGCCGATGGAAAGTGTCCAGATCTAAGCCTAATGGCTAACTTTACATACTTCCTGCTTAAGTTAGAGCCAGCAAACCAGGGGATGCGAGGAAGGTCACCCTGTATGGTCCTATACCATATTCCCTTATCAATGGATTTTAAATTAAAATATCTTTCCCAGTCTTCAAAACATATCTTTTTAAATTTAGGAACTAATTCCCAGTGGTCAGGTAAGTATCTTACTACGTCGCCATCTGTTGCTGCTAACTTAGCTAAGTGATCAGCTTCCTCGTTCCCCTTCAGACCAATGTGCGCTGGAACCCATTGCAACTTTAATTCTTTACCACTGTTATTAAATGAAACAATGGCTTTTAGAATGTCATAGGCTATCGATGCACCTCTGAGGCCAGAGGCGCATCGAGCCACATGTTGTAAGGCACTCTTACTGTCCGTAAATATGACAATTTTATTTGCATTGAGTCTGCTTCCGTAAGATAAGGCCTGATATATTGCAATGAGTTCCAGCGACATTATAGATACATCAAAATGAATTTTAAAACCAGCTCTACACTGAAGGGTTTTGTCATAAAGACCGGCACCTTGACCATTAGCACCTTTGGATCCGTCAGTAAATATACTGTGCCATCCAAAATATTTTTTGTTTATCTCCTCAATAACATTGTTCACTAATAAATTAGGTTCATAACAAGATTTAGAATATTGAACGTTTTCGAGATTAACAAAGATATTTTTTTTTATATCAATATTGGTTATCCAAGTGTCCAAATTAAACATACCAAGAACGCTGACCGAATTGACAGTAACCTGACACACATCGTTGTAAGTTTTAACTAGTAAAGGTTTTTTTTTGTTTTCTCAGTATCGTGTATTACAAAGAGCACTTAGTTCTGACATTAACGCAATAGACGTATTATTGGTCCATGAAATAAGCTTTAAGCTATATTTATATGCTAAGTATTGCCTTCGCAGTGATAATGGAATTATATTAAGCTCACTTTCCACAACGTGAATTGGTGAACTCTTAATGAAGCCGCCTACTAATCTTAAAGCTTGATTTTGTAACTTGTCTAACTTTGCAGTGTGTATATTTGCACTACAATCATAAAGAAAACACCCATAATATATTCGGCTTCTAATTAATGCGATGTATAATCTGCGCATATGGGTTATATGTATTCCGAAGGAGCTACCAGAAAGTACTTTTAATATATTTAGGAGTTTTGAGCATTTTTCAATAACTATATTTATCTGTTTTCTCCAACGCAAACTTGTATCTAGCCACAAACCTAAGTATTTAGTGTGTTCTGCGAAATTTAAATTACAATCCCCGACCTTTAATGAAGGTAACACTCTTCTTCGACCTCTGCTAAAAAAACAACAATTAGATTTAGAAGGAGATAGTTCTAAGCCAAGTTCACCTAATACATAAATCATGGAATCAAGAGCTCTCTGCATATACATTCCACATTTATGAGTATCTTTATCTCTAACATACAGAACAAAGTCGTCTGCATACTGCGATATCATTACATTAACCGGCAATCTGCCTAAGCTGTATGTTATTAAATTAAAAATCAAAGGGGATAGGGGGTCACCCTGAGCTAAGCCTTTATTAGACCATCTTTTGATTGTTGTATCGCTGTTATTATTCAATCTTATATTTAACTGCCTTTGACTCAAAAATGACCATAAATATGTACAAAATTTTGATCCTACTCCTAGTTTATCCAAAGTCTTCATCGCTACTTCAATTGAGACATTATTATAAGCATTATCGATGTCCATAAAACATGCCAAGGTTGGTAAATTCTTTGAAAAGCCTATTTGAATAAAGGTAACCAAACGAGTAAGGGCGTCCAAACATGAAAGGGATTTCCTGAAACCAACAGTATACGGGGAAAGAATCCTTTTATTTTCCGTGTACCACTCTAGACGTTTTAACAACAATAAATGAAACGTCTTGCACAAACACGAAATTAAGGAGATCGGACGAAGTTTAATAGCATGACTATTATTATTAATTTTAGGTATAGGGATGATTTGTATGTTTCGCCATTGATGAGGGACAGCACCGGTATTGAAGATTATGTTATATATGTTAAGTAAATACAGTTTCGCTACATCAGGTAAGTTAAAGATCATAGAGTATGAGATCCCATCCTCTCCCGGCGACGAATCTTTTTTTTTAAGGCAGTAATTGAGCTCTGTCATGCTAAAATTGCACTCTATAATATCATTTCTCGAAACAAAATTGGGCATTGAATTTAGAACATAATCAGGAGTAAGCGAATATAGTAATTTTTTTTGTTCATTTTTTTTGTTCATTTAGGGGGATAGCTTTTTGTTTGCCTGTACCCTTTAATCCACCTCATGCGGCGCCACATCTCAGAAGCCGAAACTGTATGGTCAATGGAATCACAAAACATTTTCCAGCTTGCAGATTTAGCTTTGTTTAGTAATTTATGAGATTCCTTCGTTTTCTCTTCTAGCTTACGTAAATTTTCTGGGGTAGGGTTACGACGAAACTGAGAAAGGGCTAATCTTCTCTGTGCAACTATTTTAGATAAAGTAGGGTTCCAGTAAACTTTTGGGTTAAATTTATTTGTGGGTTTAAAACAACATTTAATATATGGAATGTGTTGATCACTCGCATCAATTATTTGGTCTATGAAATTATTGTACATATCTTGAACATTATTATAATTTATATTAAAATTTTGATTGTTTGATAATGTTTTTCTATATTCCATCCAATTAGCTTTTTTTAAATTTCTTCTTTTTAAAATACTGAAACTATTTATAATATTAATCGATATTTTAATAATCAGGTGATCGCTACCAATATTTTCGTTAAGCACTTGCCAATGACATTTTAACGCGATGTCAGATGATACACATGTAACATCTGGTGAAGTCTGTTGTAAATTACCGCTTACCAGTTTAACACGGGTGGCCATCCCATTGTTAAGAGAAATAAATGAATTTTCTAAGGTTGAATCCCTCATTTGCATACCTCTTGTATCGGTTTTCACTGACCAATCGGTGTGATGACCATTAAAATCTCCCGCTTTTATCGTTGATTTAGAAAATTGTGAGAAAAGTTCATCCCAATCAGCGAGCTCAGTATGCACAGAAGAAGGACAATAGATACTTACGATATATTCTAAATCTTTACAATTCACTAATTTTACACTAACTATCTCTATGCCAGAATTAGAAACATAAATTGGATTTAAATGGGATTGAATGGATTTATGTACTATGATTGAGACTCCGCCATAAGAATCAGTTCTATCTTTTCGATACAAATTATAGTCAGTAATGTTGATGAGCGTTTCATTATCTAACCATGTCTCACTGATTATACCTATATGAATGTTTTCCCGGTTTAATAGTTCCGAAAATGTAAGTAACTTAGGGCACAAACTTTGTGAGTTCCATTGGAAAATATTTATGCGTAAATTGTCATGAACATTATTATCCATTTATAAAATTAAAAAAGGTTTCAACACAATCTCCGTTAGAAAACATACCTATAATGATTTTTTTAAATTCTTCCCAAATCAATTTCAAAACTGCTATAAGCTTACCTTCTAAATTATCTTGTGACATGACAATACGATTTATTTTGACAATTAGTTTTTTAAATTCAAATTTATACCGAAGCTGTTCATCTTTATTGCTCTTTCTCTTTTCTTCTTTTTGTGTACCTCTATTTTCTTCTTCCACTTCCTGGTCTAAAAGGGGGGCCACTACTTCTGTTCTCGGCGTATTTTTTGAGCCTCTTTGGATGTCGATGCACGAACTGGTCTCACTAGCATTTCGGAGAGGTGTTCTTTTGGGCTTGTATCCTTTGGCTTTGGTTCTGGATGCAATAATGTCTTAGTGGTTACATCTCTATATGTTTCCATACATCTGGTGATATTTGAATTTAACCCGGATCTATTTGACGTTTGAGCTGTATTATATTCTGTGGTTTGTGCTTTTTCAATAGATAATTGCAGAGCTCTTCGATAAGGGACCTGTTCCTTGCTCATGATTAGTCTTATTTCTTTTTCTTTACGGTACAAAGGACATGTTTTGTCTAACACAAAATGTGGACCTTTACAATTTAGGCACTTGAAATCCATGATGTCACAATTTTCATGGTTGCCGCCACATTTTGGGCACAGTTTCTTTTTTGTTGGACAGAACTTAAATTTATGTCCGAATTGCCAACACCCTGAACATTGAGTCACAGGGAACACATAAGCCTCAACTTTCAAACGACAGTCGTACGCATATATATACGGCGGTAAAACGTTTCCTTTAAAACAAATTCTAACAGATTCACTGTCGATCCATTTGCCGTCAATATTCAAATATTTAAGTCGGATAATAGAAATGATTTCCGTTTGACTTTTAAATAAGTTTGGTAATTCCTGTAGTTTTAATTCAATGTCAACTCCTTTTACAATACCATATGAGAAGGACAGGTCATTCACCTTTTGGCATCTGAAGTCCAACTCCTTCAATTTATGACACTCTAATAACTTAGTGGCATCTTCATCCTTTTCAAATTGAACTAATACTTTGTTAAAACTCTTATATTTAATTCTGATAATCCCCGTGATATTTTCGGATCTGAGAAGTTTTGCCAACGCTATTTGCTTGGGCAATCTTTCCTTAGCCGTAATACACACTTCGTTCATATTAATTTCGCATCTGTCGTTTAGATTTTTATTTTCATCTACCCTCAAATTACATTGAATTTCCAAAGAAAAACTTCTGATAATCCGCTTAGGTTTCCTTCGAGTAACAGTAATGAATTCATCTTCCGCACTATTATCATCTTCCCTTTCCTTTCTCTTTACCACGCTTCTTCTCTCTTTACAATTATTTTCAAAAACTGGACTAACCTCTTGTCTTTCTTCATAATATTCTCGTTCGCAATTGGCCAAAAACTCCGAATCACTGACATCGTCTTCGTCACTATTCATTTCATCCATTATAAACAGAAATAAAAAGTAAAACACTTATTTGCTCGGTAATGAATCAAATGCGCGTGCGCTCTGCTCGAGTTGACACGCGCAACGAAAGGCACTTTAAAAAAACTAATTCAACCGGAGATGAGGCCCGGCTGCAAAGACTTTGTTCCCATTATGAGGACACGTCCGAATTTAAATTTACTCCGTCATTACTGGCTAAGGAAATTGCTTTCAGCTTCTACCCACTTTGACATTGAGGAATGCTGTTGCTTGCGTTTATATTTAAGATGCATTTTTGTTTTTTTTTATTACATTGAATAACGAGACGAGCATGCCGTTCCCCTGATGCTAAGCGATACGACCACCTATAAACAGTAGCAACACCATCCAGCACCTTGAGTTACAAACTATTCTGTGGCATTCCACTGCACTCGTCATTCTGAGACATAAGATTGTTAAGTCTCATTATGTCCAGTAGTTACACTGGCTGCGATGATGTAACATGGTTTAATAGTTGCTTTATTTACAAAACAGGATTCGATTCTTCATAATATGATTACAATAGTTAGACGGCCTTCGACGACCAATATTATATATACTCAATATACTCATCAATATTGGAACTAAAAAAATATAATTAAATAACCGAATGCGGATATGTAAATAAAAAACACATGCATGAATATGTAGATATTGATAATGCCTCAGTCTTACTTTTGTGTACGTGAAGAACATATGTGTTATATGTTGTGAATTGTGATATATTCCTTCCGGTCACGGAGGATGATTTGTCCTAATGATGAGTAAGTGATTCTTGCTTATAAATGGTTCTGGTCTCATGCAATGTGTCATGATTTGCTTATGGCAAATAAGTCATTAGTATAAGATGTATGTATGTAACGTGTAGAGACGGTTTGACGGTATAAGTACATACTTTATAGTATACACTCGAGCACAATAGCGTACCGGAGTATGCTTCCTCAACTCTCAATTCATGCCAACCAACGCGAGTTGTTTGCGTTCCATTTTCCTCGATTGTCTGGTATCACGTGGGGTCGGCCAAATACGAAAATAGGTCTCGACCGTAACCTACATTACGACACAGGACAAGGCTGAGCTATGATAGATAGCGTAGTCGACTTGGTTTTGGTAAAAGGGTCACCTGACCACTAATGGTGTTGGGTAAATGTAATCTGACTTGTTGCGGTGGTATAAAAGAATGGTGAAGTATAATGGGTTTACCTTAAGCCCTATAGTTGTTATAGCTTAGCTTTGTTAAATAACAGTGTATATGCAATATCCATGACTTTGTTTAATTCTATATTCCATATTATGCAGCTGTTTCCGAGGTCGGAAGTGTCTAGCCCATAATTTATCTAAATGTGTTCATCTCATTGTTCGGTATTCTCCGAACATACTTACGCATAAAGTTGAGAAAATGTTTATAAAATTTGCAAAGGTGTATCAAATAAATTACGCACCGACATAAACCTTACCTTCCTCCCGAGCTGTCGAAAGCACGTAAAACATTTACGACAGGATAGTCAATACAAGAGAAAGCGATCTAGAACAAGAGACAGAACCCTGCAATTAGTTCAGTACTAGTTCACATAAAGATAACCCGTATCGTATCTTGATAGATTTGTAAGTAGTCTAGATTGCTATCGGAAGATAAACTCCTTCGATGACGCTCGAAGTAGTTCAAACTTGTTTTAGCTAAAGGAGTACATTGAAAATGAAGGCACTGGCCTGGATGTCCATCGAAAAGTATTTGTTGATCAGTTCGTGTAATGGAGTGATGTTATTGAGAATGCTAAAAGCGGAGTGAAGTCATTTAGAATGAATAAGGTTCGTAGCTTGGATAGTAATATGTAGATCTGTGATGTGGATATATCTACTTCACATAATATATCTCAGGATGACGAGCTCAGTGCAATGTCATGTATTAGTAATTCTAAATACTCAATGGCACTGCTACTGTTTATGGAAGAAGTAACATTAATATCGTTATTCGAATGGATATCTCGTATAAAATATAATAACAAACAGTTGATGAGGCAGTAACCTTCCGAAAACACTTTATTATTTGTACTTATTGTTACTATAGTTTCAACCTTGACATTTCATAACGTTTCAATAAAAGTGGCCGCCGCGCCGGCATGTTCGTATCTCAATAAACACAAACTGTTTTATTAGAAGTGTTGACGTGTATTTATGAACTAATAAAATATCTCAATTAGAGCAGATGAGGGACTAATTAATAAGCCAGAAGGAGGAGCCAATGAATGTACACAAAAATGAACATAAATCCAGATATCAGAAAATAAACAGTAGAGTGATTTATAATTATATTTCACAGATTATAAGTCCCATATTCTTGTTGAGTTATAGGTCTAGTTCTATTTACAAGATGATCGAAGTAGAGATTTTATTGAATGAAGTAACTTCTAATTGCTGAGACCAAATTTAAATTGTAATATTCCTAAGAGGTTAAATGTTAAAAAAATTCTAACCATTTACGACGTTTGTTAAAGGAGAGTTAAAATTGTTATACACCCAATGAATAAGAAAATATAAAGCAGCATTCAAAAGGGTGGAATCTGATATAATAATAATAATGATGAAGTGAAGTAATGACCAGCACTATCGTTGGTTGGCTGGGTTTGACGTCATTATCATTATTGTTTTACCGTAATTACCTGATTAATGTGATTATATTCTATGTAATGGAATATTTCACATTGTAAATGCAGTATTTAATTCCATATTCGTTACACGTGTTTCTAAAACAATTTTAAGGCATAAACACCAAGGTAAATTATGTATAAAATAATGGACACGGACCGCTTCACTGATAAATCACTTAGCTAAACTATACATTCAATAATTTTAATTTTATATTTAACTTATCGTGTCAGTCGTTCTGTCAATAAATAAAAGAAAGCTTATGGTAGGTGTTTCACATAATATTATAAGTTTTTCTATTCTAGTTCTTGACATAAATCATAAGTTAATTAGTTCATAATGTTCAGTGGTTCCAAAGATTACTTCTTACAAACAAATAACGTCTTTATAATGTTAGTAAAGATGACAAAACGAGTAGTTAGTCTGATGTTGACCGTTAAGCCTATAAACAGTTGGAATGCCAGCCAGAACTTTAACTATTGAATAACGCTGCACTGAAGCCGTCACACTAGGACTTCATAAGTTCCAACGTTTAACTATAAAACGCTGTCTACATTCTCACGATTTTCTTCTCGTCAACTTTCAGTGATAAGGAAGATGATAGAAAAATCATTTCCAAAACTTTACTTACCTTAATTTACAATTGTCTGTAAATTCGCGCAGACACGGATGAACTAGCCTCGAAATATGTCTCACGATCTATTGCATCACAGATTCTCACGGTTGGACCGTCGCCGTGTCGTCTTGAGAACGATACCGGAGGTTGGGTAAATGCTTGCAAAACTAGTAGCTCGTATGGTTATGGTAGGTTTGTAAGTGTATGTGTGTGTATTACTGTAAGGTGGAAAACATCTGTTTACATTACAAATGATAACAGTGGTAACTGATGTAAGCTTCTATTTTAAGTGGTGTAATTGGTGAATTCAGCGGATTAAAAATGTAGAGAAGTGCTCTTGATATGGTGTGCAAAAATATTAATTTAGTAACTTTTAGAAATTTGAGGAGAAATTGCACTCATTATTCGTATGCACAGTATGCAGCTGAAAAAACTCTTGTAAAAATTACAAAAAAATTATATATTATTTACTGTACAAATCTGTTTACTTTATTCATAGCCCTGCAAGTATCGCCTCGTGTTGAATAACGTACACGTACACAATATTGTAAAATTACATAAATTACACTTCTTGGTAACAAGTAGGTACGCAGGTACATGTAAAAAGGGCAAACACGAGTGCGGCAAATATCTTGACTCACAACTACTCACAAGTTCAACCTTATAACATCTCACGAGATGTCATTCGTATTTTGTTTGTTCTAACATTTAATTTCTAACTATAGATCTCATAAATGTGAAATCTCCCTAATAAAATCACCATTAGCTTCGTAATATGCTCTAAGTACTACAAAAAACAAGATTGAAGTAAAATATCCACATTCCAATGTAATGCTCCCCGTTTTGATAATTTAAAAGCTATTATGCACTTACTGAAGACAAATTACGGGTCATTCAGATAAGTCATTCAGAATACGTAACCAATTCAGATTTCTGTGCACCGCCTTCACGGTCGGCTTGTTGTCTGGGAAATCTCATCCGAGGAATTTTAACCTCTATCCAATAACACATGTTACCTAATGAACACTGATTGGTGATAAGATTACTCTTCTCACTAAAATTTTAGAAAACAGCTTTTTTAATTTTGTTTCAAATACAGCAAAATTTTTATTGTTTAAAATGACGATAGATCACGATTTTAAAAGTGGTTGATTGATTTATTCCTCGATAAATTTGCAAACGGCTTTTGCAAGTATTGAAAGTGGTATTATATTAATAAAATTTAAGTTACAAAGAGATGAACTCAAAATAGATACGGATGTCAGCTCTAAATCGACCGCGTTAGAAGTGAACGTCCCTTTAAACTTAAGATGATTTTCTACAGTGTATTGTTGGCACTCGGCAGCAAACCAACATAGCTTTTATTGTACACCATAATATCGACGTTCAGATTTATTACCATAATATGAGAAAGCCTCAACGAGTCAAAAGTAAATAAGAATAAATTAATAATTCCACCTCATCAAAAGAAAAAGATCAAGAGCGAATGTAAAAGGAAGAAGCAAATTAAATTTTCGTAACCAAGAGAAATCCACTTGCATTTTTCCACAGGCGTTGGGTAGAGAATTTCCAAGTCGGCTTTATTTTTATTTCCTCCGTAGTTGGAGTTAAGAAACTCATTGTTATACAACTTAGTGGAGTTCATTGAGTCGGCTTTTATGCGACGACCTTTGCCCGCGATTGTTGACGATAATTCTATTGTATTACATTTAGATCACGCTTAAGATATACGTTTATTTTTAAATTGTTTTCTGCGTAGTACTACTATAACATTGAACCTCATGTACCTATAACAATAAACTTGACTCTATAAATGATGATTCTAGTATTCTCAAGATCTTCTTAACACGACACTGACGATTTCATTGATGTAATATACATAACATTATTTATTAGAAGCATGAGGTGACAATTAGTGCTCTTTCAAGTTTTTTTTAATCCAATCATAGGATACCACAGAAAACATGAGTACACTTCCTTAGACTAACATACACTTCAAACAAGACGGGCAATTTATTCTCACCTCTAACGTCACACACAGTCGTGATCATAAATTGATGTCTATATAAATATTTCGCAATTACGATCAAGGCCCAGCGACCGTATCGCGCCAACTGAACCGTTTCCAACAAAATTTTCAGCTCGTATTACTGAAATACGAGGATATTAGATAGGACACGCGCAACAGGATACGTCTTGTTAGCGAAATATAATATCTTAATATTGGGTAATCGATATATTAGAAATAGGAGCAATCAAAATTGAAGGTTGTAGCATTCCAATGAGGAATTCTTATGGCTATATTCACATATTATGTTCCCGTCCCGGTAGTTTATTGTGGAAAACTCGTCAGCTGAGTAATTTTCTTGGCTGTTGTTTCGGAACCAACTAGTGTGTATGCCTATATATTCAGATTCTTCGTAGAACGTCTCTTCTTTATTTTATCGTTGCCTCTTTTAAATTTTATATTACTGTGGAATGTTGTAGGTATCAATACTGTATCACCAATAAAGCCAGCAAACCGTCAAATAAGCAATATACAATATTTTCCTGTCTAATACAATAATGTGTTTGCGGTTAATATGTCGTACTTGTAGGCATTTGATCGATTATAAATTAACTTGTTTAGATCGGATATTTGTACTTCGGTTTTGTGGTATTGTTGCGTCTAAAGTACTTTAATTGAATGTTTTGACGCTATACAGATGCTTTTGTTATACTAGTATAGATAATTCCCCGTAATGGCAAAAATAACTTTATCCCTGTATAGTATAGTATATTTTGTTATGAGTTGTTACATCTGCAGATGTGGGTAACATAATTTTAATAATTTACTTCATATTTTTAGTTCTCTGAATATGAAACACAATTGCCCGATACTTGTTTTATGTTCATGTTGAGCGATTTAATACAGAAAGCCCGCCGTTCATGTTTCTACATTATTCTACTCGTAACACTTCCTAATTCGCAAAACTTTATATTATGCGCTCCGACATCTGATCTGTTGTATCATCAGTATATTATTATTATTGCTGTTGACCGAGGAATGTCTCATATCACGACCAAGACCATTATTTACTTAAATATACATGTCAAATTTAATGAAGTAACTATGACTAGAATAATCTTTAAAGCACGACACGAGTGTCCTTGTCAGTTAGACAGTCCAGCACACTTGCTTGGAGGTAGAAAGAAATATTTATACCTATTAGTACAATAAAGTAAATTGCGATGATCTAATCAACATAATCCCGCCATCACCCGCGGGTTCAATCGGTACAGTACAGAAGGTCACGATCGTACAATGGAATGCTGACAATGGATGGGCGATGCGGGCGGCGTGGTTGGAATAATATTCTGATTTTGCTACGCCTTTGACGCGGCTCATTGAATTATTTTGATATCTGTTGTACGTGACCGCGTTGTTTCGCAATCTGAACGGATGGTTTGATTAGTTTCTCGAATTTTAGTACAAATTAAATATTAGCGGCAATGTTAATGAATCATGTCATTTATTTTTGGTTACATAGGTACAGTTCTTGACTTAATCACAACACAGTATATTACCTGATAATATTATTTTGATTGTTGTTGATCCTGTTCGGTTGATACAAGTGCATACGTACAAGTTTTTTTTGGTTGTTTATTATCCTAAATTTAGACGCTATTTATGGTAGATGTTCCATATCACAAACGATAAAGTATGTTTTTTTTCGACCTTGATTTGTAACGTTATCAGTCTCAGTAAATTTCAAAAGTCCCAAGATAGTTGTTAATGCTTCCCGAGCCATGACAGTGCATAGTCTGTAGTCCGGGGTCACACGACTCCATTACAATGTGACCTCACATAATTGCAGCCTGGTACTCGTACCACATACCGACAGCTTTGCACGGAGCTCAATCGTAAAATGGGTTAAATACTCCTTGAATGAAAATATTATCAGTGCAGGAATGTGGTATCTTCTAGTTTATGGCGGTAAATGTATGTTAATGTCGAGTGGATTAAGTAGTTTAGCTTCTTGGGATATTGCGTAGGTGGTTAGTATATTCTCAGATCTCTTAAAATCGAAATGTTTGCTAGTCTATACTAATATTAAAGAGGAAAGATTTGATTGTTTATTTGTCTGTAATGGATAAACACTACTGGACCGAGTTTGAAAATTCTTTCACTAATAGGAAGCTACATTACTCCTGAGTGCTATAGGCTACTTTTTGTCCAGGGAAAATATTTAAATCCCGGAAAAACTATTTCACGCGGGTGGAGCCGCGAGCAGAACTCTATTTTATAAAAACGTTAGGTATATGCGCGAAATTTGGCAGAGAAATTATGCATGAATGTTGAGTATTCACATGAATCTAGTATATCAATAAGCGTAAATCTACATGGAAATGTAAGTAAGGGAGAAACTGCGCAATGTGAAAATGCGAATTTTACTACTGACATCGAATAGCTTTCTAGGCAGCGTGTTCACGAAGCGTGCAACGTTGGAGATTTCACGAGATACGCCATGATTTTCTCGCAACACTGCCTTATCTAGTCTATCGCAGTTATTATTGTTACACATATCTTGTTGTTATGTTAACATATTACGTAAATTGGTTAATCATTATCATGTGTTTCTTGCATTTTTTTTATACCTAATGCTCAACATTTTGTAGATTACACTCTCGCTAAAGTTATTGAACTTAGTAAGGTAATTAATTTTCTGAATATAGATACAAAGAACGTAACGTTTCATAAAATGTTAGGTAGTGAATAATCATTTCATAAAATTAGTTCTTGGAACTTCAATCCCATTGAAACATAAATAACATTCTTGTTACTAAAGAGTTGATAACATCATAAAATAATTCAAATCAAAACTGTAAACGTGATCTGACTAAAAATACACACTACTATTTCAGAATACATTTAATCTCTGCAATGAATCGACGGAGATATGAAGCACTTATTTCTTAAAGATATGTTTTTTATTACGGCAGCATTACTTAGAACATTAATCTCAAAAATCCCGGCGACTGTCGTGAAATGACGCGCTAGACCTTTCTCTAGCCAGATAAATGATGTCCCATTACTTTTAACAAGCATAGACCATTAGATCTACGTTAAGATTTATAGGAATGAAAATATGCTTATATTCAACTCCCCGGATTATTTTTTACTAAAGTAAAAAACAATTCTGTAAAAGTCTTTGGTTTGTCGTATTGTAGTTACTATTGCTGCTATTGACGGCAGTAGAGTTCGTAATTTGCAATTTAGGTACTTACGTAAAATTGTTTGGCCATGGGCTCACCATTCTACGGTGCTGTAAGTCTTATTCTATACGTACATTTAAAGGGGTTTTGTAAAAAATAGACTCTAAAGTCATACAATATGATATGTCAACCTTACCTCCAGAACCAAATTTCCCAGGGATATTCAAAACGTACATTCAAAACTTGTTTAGCACTCTGGCTCGGATCCAACAAATTTGGTATCGCATTTGAATATCTTTATAAATAAAATGTGTTGGATTTGGTGCGTCTCACCTGCACCATTGTTTACTTTAATATTAGTACTGTTTGCTTGAGTGCTGGCGTCATATATTTGTGTATTTGCCTTCATTATTATACATTGCACGTACTCCTGATGTCGAGCATTCGAAAAATAGTCTTTGAAGATGAATGATGGCTTGTAAATCCCACACGTAGAGCCTATTGATGCTCTTTAATGTAGTGGCAAAGACATTTACTTAAAATACGCGTTATTTTTACACAATCACAATTAAGCAAAATTTATTATTGAGTATAATTAACGCCAAAATCTAAATGCTTGACAGCTATTTTGTTTATTGTAATATAAGGTTTGAAAGATTTATGGTTTGGAAACAGACATTTTCGGAAAGATTATAGTGAAATGTATATTTTTAGACAATATTTTCCACGAAATTTGTTTGTTTCAAAATTCCACAACATAGCAGACTGTTAATCAGAAACTAAGCGATCAATGATAAAAGTAAAGCTTTTAGTCGCATAAAGTAGGGTAATCAACCTAATATTATATTTGAACGTTCAGTGTTGCTAAAATATAGTACGTAGATTCATTGTGAGCTCTGACGGGATTTTCTTTTATAATTTGTTATTGCTACCCAAATTGACAAACGCATTTGTAAAGTGTAATCTTAATAATTTGTATATCTTGAATATAGTTTTATACAGAACGCAAAGATAGATAAATTAGTATAATTACTGATATTATTGTGAAGTCAGCAATATATACCCGCTGATTTTTATCACTTCATTATGAGTTGTTTTTTTATAGATTGAAATTATGAAACAAATCTAAAAGAGCCACGCCATCCTGTAGATTTTCCCAAAGCCGTCCTGGAGACATTTGAACCCATTGGTTAAAAGTTTAAACCTATATTATTGCTGAAAATTATACATGCGGGAGCAAAACTCGCATACGAGAGATTTAACTTTAATTAATCCCAGATCAAATGTTCCTGTGTTGAATGTGTGTAAATACCGTATGTGACGAGAATGGAACTAGCTTCTCATATTTTATTGTGGCACCGGGACCGATAACGCTCTGCGTCATTACTCTATTTACGTTCTCATAACGGGGAAAACGATAGTATAATATGTCACTGACATATCTTTAAATAATGTTAATAAAAATGACTCCTCAAATATTTATTCCTGTTTTTCGATTGTCTTGTGCACGAAGTAAAGAAAGAACTTGGGTATCGTAGATGTAGATAAAACAATTGTATACGATACATTAAATTATATCTTGTATAGCCTATTTGTTCTGCCACTGGGCAAAAGTTTCTCCAGTTCTCATGATTGTAGGCGGGTTTGAAGTCGTAACAAATCGTGAACATTTATAGGCAATCTGAGATTTACGTATTTACTTTGATATGATCTTGAGACTGTATAGCTGTGATTCAGCAGAACGCGGCAGATGGCAGACGGCAGCAGCAGGTGTCGTGACGGCAAACGGCACTACTATGCAGTATTAAATTGTATGAGACGGATCGGCACACGCCGGCAAAGGACGCCTGGCAGGACGTCACTTGCCGCGTGCCGTCTGCCGTTGCGGCACATGCCGTCTGCCATGTGCCGTTGCCGTCTGTCGTCTGCCGCGTCGTACGGAATTACAGCTTTATAGGCATGTAACGTTGAACAAGTGTTGAATAGATAGATATGTGCCCTTATTAATTGTTTCAACATTGTTTTGTACTGTTTCAACCTTAGAGCATTTAACAACGTTTCGACTAATTAGTCATTGATATAACTAATGTTTTATTTTTATGTAGTGTATTAAAGGAAGTGCCTTGTATTCGGGACTTAGGAGTTTATGTAGACACTAAATTAAAATTTACAAATCATATTGACGAAATTCTAAACGCAGCTAACAAATCACTCGGATTTGTACTTCGATGTAGTAAAGAATTTAAAAAAGTTTCTACAGCGATACTACTCTACAATTGCTATGTAAGAACTAAACTGGAGTATTGTTGTGCTGTTTGGTCACCTAGTTATAAAATTCATATCAAGAGAATAGAAAGCGTACAGAAAAAGTTTCTTAAACATTTATTTTATCGTAGGTTTATCCCCAATAATATAGTGACTTACCAAGATAGGCTACAACATCTTAATATTAAATCACTCAGTGCCAGAAGAGATATGCTAAACATGTTACACTTACATAAAATATTAAATAATAAATACGACTGTCCCAATTTAATATCTAAGTTTAATCTAAGTGTTCCCCCACGCCCGCCGCGTCGACCACGTCCCATACTACACGTTCGCCGTTGTCGAACCAATGTTGGAAAACACTCTCCCATCCCGCGTCTGTCTGCTTACTATAATCAACTTTCTTTAAAAGTAAGTGATATCGACATTTACGGCAATTCTCTATTTTTATTCAAAAAAATTGTATCCGAGAATTTTAAAGACCTATAGTATTCTAGTACAGTATTCTAGTATTCTGATAAAAGCAATTTATGTTTATGTTTATAGTTTAGCTTAATTTATACTATAACTCATTTTTTGTTTTTATAATTTAGTTGATTGCTTAGAGTTTTATTGTGTTAATTTTGTATTCTCCAAACTTATCTTTTTATAGAGTATGTTGTGGTTGCCTGTAATCGAAATTGCAATTAGTACATAATATTTTTTAACTACTATCTTTATTATACTTGTGATATTGTAAATTTTGTTGGCAATCCTTAATAAATAAATAAATAAATAAATAAATAAATAAATAAACTGTAGGCCGAGCGTCATTGTCCAGTCAGCCAGACAAGTCAAAGAACAAGAGAGTGAAGACACTCTCTCACACTATCTGCCCAATGAAGCTGTTAGGACAATCTAAAATTATTACTCTATTATGAATATCTCGGAAAGTTTTTGTTATAGCGATCACAATGAAATATTATTTTCATTTACATTTAATATGACGGTTAAGGTTTGACGCTGCACTGAAAAAACATGAATTATTTTTCGACTCTACTTTTTATTTTGAGTTTTTTCTTAGTTACCGAAGTAGAATCTACGTTATTTTTTTAAAGCAGACGGGTTATTTCCATTGTCTATAATGTTTATCAAATTAAAATATTATAAAACCTTTCTAACAAAAACAATTTCAATCTTTGTGTGTTATTTACTTATTAGAAAGTACTGAGCGTGCGAGAGTTATAAGAAAACGCAACTTGATTTGTGAAACATCTTGCGATCGTATTGGCCTTTGAATGGCCATTAACTTTCTTGTATGTAGTAATTGTTTATTAATGTTGTAAGATTATTGCTGTGAGTATTATGTTCACGGTTTTGTTTCCTTGAAAATAAAAGCCCTGAAGGTATTAAACTAAACAGACAACGTCGCAAAATAACATCAATAAATGCAATTTTCTCATGTTTACTTTAATACCAATAAACTATTGTAAACTCATAATATAAAATAAATAATAAAATGATTTTTATTTCAGGCAATAAACCCATAACACGTACAAAAACAAAAAAATCATAATTAACCTTATTAAAATACACAACACTCTAAAACTTCTTCCTCTTTTGTATAGAAGGGTAACGGAAAGGCAGCTTTTAGAGCCAAGTAAAATAAACTTTTTATTATAAATAACATAAATTCGTTTGTGGAATGTTGCTGAATGTTAAACAGTCAGCAGCAAAGGCAATCGACTGAACTTTAAATATCAAACAGACAGCGCGGACGTACCAGCTCTTGTGATATACAACACATCATCACCCTAGTTACAAAGTAGAATAAGTCTGAAACATAGAATTAAGAAGTAATAAAAAAACTTGCCAAACTGGTAAAGCATTCTTTATAAGTTACGAACTTTAACTTACTCATAATGTTCATTTCGTAGTACAGCGTGTTTGGATCGATTATATAAAGCAACTAGTTTATACCCGCGGCCCCGCCCGAGTTAAAAAGTTTTTGCGGGATATAAGTCCCGCTATACATATATTTACCCGGGATAAAAATTAGCCTATGTGTCAATCCAGTACATGATCTACCCATGTGTCAAATTTGTCTCTTGTCGCAAACTTATAAAAGATTGCCCACAGCTCCGCCCGCGTCAAAAAGTTTTACCGGGATATAAGTCTCGCTTTATATTTTCCCGGGATAAAAAGTAGTCTATGTATAAATGCGTTCAGTAGTTTTTGCGTGAAAGAGTAACAAACACACACAAACATCCGTATATCCATACATCCATACTTACAAACATTCGCGTTTATAATATTATTAGTAGGAGTAGGATAATAGAATTCAGCTAATTTATTTCACTTTCTTATTAATCATTTTTGCCTCGGTGTAATTTATAACTAAGTTGTCGATATGAATATAAGGTGCAGCTGCAACGATGATTAACGTTTGATTAAACCTTCTAGGGTTGAATTGCAAAATACAGGTAATTTTGATGGCATCAACCAAATATGGTAAATTACTTTGACAATTTGATTGCATTGTGCAATGCCAATTTTCAGAAAGTAACAACTTATGCGACCTCGGCACGATGAAACTGCTCAAAATTACTAATAACTGTTTCGTCGAGTAACCTCGATTGCCCTCAAAATTATTTTATCCAATGAAATCTTCAAAAATTATGTCAACTTGTAGTTAATGAACCATAAAAGCGTGATAATCGGGATTGTGTTAATCATTTTATAGCGTCATACTTACATAAACTGTTCACTAAACTCTGTCAAAGTATTGCAACTATTTTCTGCAGGATTTTGCCCAGCAAACTTAAATATACCTGTGTACCACTAATAACCACCTGTAGTAATTTTCCCATGATATTAACCCCACGCTAGAGTTGGGTAACACGGACCAGCTAACCAGTCGGCAGTCGGCAGGTCGCGCCCATTGGCCGATCGCAAAGTGCGCGTGCGCCGTACCACTGCGTACCATGCGCCGGCGCACCACTCCCGCCGTGTTTTTATTCTGCACTTGTAACAGATTAGCTCGAAACAATAGTTGGAAACATGTGCACGATGTTTTACCGCCTTTTGTTGCGTAGGTTTGGGTTTTTCCGACATTTCGACGAGTTTGTGTTATAGTTGGAATTTTTGATAATTAATATTTCAAGTTAAAAACTGTTCTCAACTACTTGAACCATAATTACGTTTGTTTCATTACACGTTGTCTGCGACTAGTGTAATTATTAAGATCATTGTGTTAGCGGTAACTGACACAGAATTTGCATTTCTACGAAATAACATAAATAAAGGAAAGTTACTTACGCACACTTTCGACAGTGCTCGTTTTCTTATAGAAAGTCATAACTGCCCTAAGGTACACTTTATTTTATATGAACACGGTGAGGTTAGGTCAAGTTTCGGTGGACATATATAAAAAATGACCCGTATATTCACTCTATTAGATCAAGATCTGTAGGACTATCGACATTTGACATTGAGCTTTATTACGTATTGAAAGTTCAAATTGTCACGTGAGTTTCGCGAAACGAAGCCATAATAGCTACGATTTCTCGTTTTCTAGAGTTTCATTGAAGTGTCCAAACAAATTGCTCGTTATCTCTACAGTAGTATTTTTAAAGGATTACGCCAATGTTTGAGTTTCTGTTATCAAACGCACGCGACAGGGTCTTCCCGTCTTTATTTGCAATAAAAATGAACTCTCGTGCAGTACGTTAAAGACTAGTTTGTATTTTATGATGTAATATTTCGTTTTCGTATAATGTACGAAGGTTAATTTGATGCATGCGCACCGAGATAATTATTTAAACATTTTTTAATTTTTCATAAGTTTTTGCATTTTTGTATTGAACTGTATTGTTTTGTTGCCTTTATAGTGGTGAAGTTTAAAAATACAATACAATGTTATATCGAGGACGTGTCCAAATGTACTGCGCGTGGATAATTGTTTATTGTTGCGCCTCTGTTGCCTTTATATTTTAAATGTCAATGAAGGTGTTGAACACGATAATACCAGTGTGGTGTATGTGTGGAATGCGCTCAAGTTTTTGGGACTGACTGAATGAGTAAAACATAAATTGTTTGTTATTGCGAACCGTAATGAATTGATTAGCCTTCGAGATATTCTGCGAATGCATAATATGGAGATTGTTATAGAATTATGTATACACATCGGTATGTATTGTGAAAGAATTGTTTATTATCTAAAATATCCTATGTTTGCACATAAAATCTATAGGATCATTTTAATATTGACTGAATCTAAATAATGTATACCATTTTATGGGTTCGAATAAATTTATTTCATTTCAGTCAACTCAGCATTTTTCCGAGTCCATACCTTATGAGCGCATAAATCTCGGAGAGGCAACATTTATCCTTAGACTAATACATTTATCCAACATAATTGCTGTTAAATATGTGTCGTACACGCCAATTGGCGAGGAGTTATCGCGCGTCCTGGGCCCACGCAGCGTCTGAATTATCACACAATGACATTCCTGTGGCCGTCGCGTTCGCAGACGCAGTATGATTGATGGCCGTTTTATTTATTTGCGATAGTGTAACAGTGCCGGGATGCTGAGCGTCCGGGAGAGGTGAGACAGTTTTTGCTCTAATTGATTAATTTTTCTCGTACGTTGCGTCGTTGGAACGGTTTACGTTTATTTATTGTTTAATGCTTTATTCATCCGAGATACCGTAGTGCCTTTTTAAGCTTTAAGGTGTTCTAGTAGTCAGTCACATAGGCCTTTTTTCTATCGCTGCGAATTCAAGTAACTTTAAACCAAAAGGAAACATCAAACTTGGTATTTTAGAATATACATATTTTACTATCAGTATAATGTGACCTATCTATTTATTCAGTGGTGGGTTTATCATCACTTTGAGTAGGTATCTTTGGGGTCAAGAACACATACAACAATATTGTCATCAATTTAAAGAAAGCAACCAGTGAAATTACTGCACATGTGAGCGTACTGTAGTGCTATGCAGTACTGTAATTCACAGTTGTAAGTGATGTTGCTACTGTTTATGCGCAGGCGTTGAGTTTATCATCTGATCGTTTAGCCACTTATATGAAAATATTTGGCTTATATTTTTTTTACCTATCAACCATTAATTACATCTTTTGTGCATGTCTCATATATTCTTGGTCTAATTATATGTCAATTATAGAGCTTAGATATAATCTAATAAGATATGTTTAATAACTATCATTAAATATATAATTCAGTGGCCTCCCACAAACTGTTTTAGACTGGAAGGTGCATAACCGAATTCCAAAGGTTAAGGTTAGACTTAATTATAAATGCAAAGAATTCAGGTATTCGGAATTTGTTTATAACAAGAATTGTTGTTTGCATTTTTAAATGTTTATTTCATGTAAATGATTATATTCTCATTAACTCTAAATTTAATATCTCGTGAATGTGTCGAGTTACATATTATAAAAGGATCATTTTTGGTGCCAAACATTTATTCCGAATTTGCGGATTGCGGAGCCAAATCTCATGATTATTTCCGCTCAGCAAGATATAATGATACATGTTGTGTTTTGTCTCGTTCCGGATCAATGTATTTGTTGATTAACGTATCCGTTGCGCATTGATAAATCTTAGAATTACTAATATCCCATGTAGAATACAAAATATTTTTTATTTACAATCCACACTTGGTTATATCTCTAAATCATATGTATTACAGTTTTGTTCATTTTTACATTATCATGAATGTACAGTTAGGAATATTTTATGCCTAATTTCCATACTGGCTGTACTGAATGCAGCACATTTACAATTATAAAATATCTACTGTTTATGCTACGAACAAAGAAAACAAATAAAAATGTGCGGGAGCGCTCTCCGTGTACTCATTTAGCTAAAACTATGAATAAAGTGCTTCTTATATGCTTTACCTACTGTGTTAGAGCCAATGTTCTTGTCCGCTAAAAATAAATAATGTATTATCTGGCTGAATGAAGTGGAATAACGTGACGATATCTGAAGTTCTTTTGTTGAACGTTCAGACAATGTATACATTTACAAGTCCTATGGTCAGAAGTGAGTTTATGGAAATGTGTCAGTCTAACATATTTGGGCCATTTATAATTTTCCAATACATGAATCTTCGGTCTATTAATTTTATCAACTACATGAAATTAATATCAATACCTGGTAGAGGTAAAAGTATTAAAGATAATAGACCATATACCATAGACCATACAAATCCCACCGGTTTTCTCTAATTACAGACAAAATACTTACATGGTGCGAGCAAGCAGAAACTTTAACACAATTTGCGAAAAAATCGACGTGGACCCATTTAACACAAGTATTTGTTCAGTGCGACGGTTGCTAAGCCTTTCTTTCTTTAAATAAATAAAAAAAAAAAAATGTAGCATGACTCGAGCCGATGACGACATATTGTAATATATTATATTGCCACATACTCGTGAAAACCTGTAATGTAAACTCTATTCATTGTTATTTATTATGATGTATTCTAGCTGTTGGTTTTCCAATAAATAAATAAATAAATAAACAATTCATCCAGGTTTACGATCTTCACACAGAAGATCATCTAGCTAGTAAGGGATCGACGGCACATATTTTGCACTTCACGATACTCTTTTCACCTGTCCTATCAGATCCGCAATTCGTTCGGAATTCCGCAATAGCATCGTGTCTTTTTACATCAGTACGATTGTGTTCCTAATCCAACTCACGTTTTATGGCTGTATCGCTGGAGCCCGTGTTTATTTACTATTGTTTCTCTCCGAGACACGTTTGGACGTACATATTTCAATGTTTATGTTAATCGATTGTTATAAGTCTTTTTTTGTTTTATTGCTATTGTTATATGGAAAAATGTTACGTCGTGTACACGTTGGGCTTGCGTTACGTGTTGAATTTTTGAGTACATTCAAATTTGTTAGTCAATAAAAGATTCTAGAATATCACACATAATTTTATTACTTGAGAATTTCTCTGTAGACTTTCAAAGGTTTGTGAAGTCTTTGCACCAAGCCAGCGTAGTAGACTAGAGCCTAATCGCTCTCAGATGCTGATGCGAATGCTGATATTATTATTTTAATAAGTTTATTATGTTATTACATAACCAGCTATATGTCCAACATCTTTATTAAATGTTATTTTATTATAACAATAATAAAATTTTAAATCCTTTTGCTAAATAAATACGGCAATATGTATCTATGCAGATTATCTGCTATTGCTTGCAGTTCTAACAACTGGACTTTGGTTGACAAATTTGATGCAATTGTGTAAATTACATTAAAACTACATCCAGTCCCCAATTCTGCACCTAGGATATGGCGCATGTAAATCATTTACATGTCAACACCCTAAAACACATTATAAATATAATTTGCATGCCGCATCACATGCCAACACCCAAAAACACAGTATAAATATAATTTGCATGCCGCAATGGTATTACAACCGGCGAAAATGCAAATTGGATTAACCTAATTCAAGCCAATGACAAAAATTAACATTTTTATGTCAACTACTCGTTTTCGTTACACTATACACCTAATGTTTGTATGTTGCTTTTGTTGTGTTCGAACAAAAGACGATTTTAATTAATAGTTCAGTATGTCAAACACATGATATTTTTTCAAATGAGCTATAATTTTTATGTCTACAGTGCATTTGCTTATCTACAACGTATCTAACAATTAACGATCAGACCGATTTTTTTCTATTTAAATACAAGGTTTCACAGGCTTGTTTCTGTCCTATGATGTGATAAGATTGCATTGCACATTTTTAAGAAGAATCTCCGACAGCGTGGTTTCGAATTACATTACAGTCGAATTTGCTAATTTGAAATAAAACGTTATTTTTAATATCTGCACAATCGTAATTAAAACAGCAATTTACATAAGAGAGTAACTCAAATTGTGTTATAAACTTTAAACATATACAAAGGTCAATTGTAATTCGTCATAAATTGTAATCAATAAGAGTATTACGATCATTGTGTTATTTAGTAGTGATCACATTTTATGGTCTCGACAGCATCCTTTTACACCAAAAGACTAAACGTCAATAAAAATTTTCTTTTCATTTGTTACAGAGGAGTATTCCCGTGGAAAAGTAGCAGCTCATCGAAGAACCACGAGTCCTCAACGCCAACTGTTTCCTGGCGGTTGTTCGGCAGCAAGTCCAACAGTAACATCTCCACTAAAACCTTGACTCCGGAGAATCCTAACTCCCTGACTCCGGTGTCTTCTGCCACCAACACTCCCCATCATCACAAGAGGCAGGGCAGCTCGGCCAGCGATAAGCAGTTTGATGATTTGGTAGCCAGTTCTATCGCGCTGATACAGCATGACAGGTTAGTTGGGATTTCATAAATTGGACCTGGCGTCAAGTTCAGTATAATTGAAGAATAATGAATTAGAACACGCGATAAATACAAGTCGTGATTTGTCAATATAAATTTATGAGGATTTTTTGGTCTTGGCAGATTTCGACAGAGTATACTATATTAGGTCCTTACATATGAAATTGGCGTTTTGTATGGGAGGAATACAAAGTCGATTTTTTTATGTAAAATATATTTAATTAATCAAAGTTATCTATGCACTTTTGCCATTTCATAGGGAGTTAATTGATCCAATAACCAAGAAATCATGGGGCGAAAATTAATATATTCACTGCAGGCAGTTTGGACTGCCACATCAGAGTTGAATTTTTTTCCTTGTAAAGAGTTATCCAAATTACGCAAAAAAATGGCAATCTCTTGGAGCAAGGTCCGGTAACTACGGTGAATTCCGCACACATTCCTATTGCAGCTCCTCTAGTTTATCGGCCGTCTGTCTTCTGCCTCGGTGGCGTAATTGTATTACAGTACGACTGCAACGCTGAGGTCGCGGTTTCGATCCTCGCGACGGGCAAAGTTATATATCAGCCCGGTGTCTGGATTTTGTGCCCGATATGGCGATGGGCTCGCCCCTTATCAGTTATCACATCATGGGACGGTATAACGGCGAAAAGTGGGTGCACTAGTCGCGCCTCTGCCTACCCCTTCGGGGATAAAAGGCCGTTAGTGTGTGGGTACGTGTTGTGCAGTGTGTTTGTGTTATTTCAAGCTTTTTTACTTTCCCGATTTTGCTTCAAGTGGATTGAATTAGTTTTATCACTCACATCGAAAGAAACACAAAAAGAAATAAATTTCGAAACTCAAATGTACCAGTTACATTTTAATTTAAAATTCTTAACCAAAGAGGAGATATTTCAGATCAAAGTGGGTAGTACGACAAATCGCCAATTTCATATGTAAGGATCTAATATTATACTATTATGGTTAGGTATGTGCACTATTATTTGAGTATGAAGTTTTTGTTTATTATTTCAAAGTCTGACTTTTAGCGTCGATGGAATATTTTTTGATGTTTCTACCTTCCTGACGTCAACTCTGTACGTCAATTACTGGTAAAATAGCCTCGGGAAAAAACACAAGTTTAAAGACGGTTAAACATAACATCGTCTTTATTTCTGAAGGATTAGGTAAAACTAGTGCAACATATCGCCAAATTTATGGCATAGGCCAAGTTATAAGGGCGGAAAATTTCCAAATTATAAATAGTTATTGACGCCAAAATCAGTATTCCGTCATCTAGGACTTTGACCTTAAAAATATGAACCTGACATTTCAGTAGTGGGCGATCGAAACTGTACCGACGCCCACTGCTCAATACATAGCCACATGAAATATGCATGCACGAACATATACGCTTACGGTTCTTAGCGGATTTGCCTGTCACAGTTTGCTTAATTATAATACCTACCCCGCTGGTGGAGGGGTGCCTAATCCTTATTTGCACGGTGCACCCTAATATATAACCACTGGAATTATAAAAAAAACAAGCGGTTCCCTCCAGTAAAATAGGCTGACATAATTCTGGTGATGGGCGAGGGATAAAACGCGTCATTCATATAGTACACTAGTAGTGCTCGCGGCTCCACCCGCGTGAAAAAGTTTTTCCGGGAAAAAAATATTTTCCCGGGATAAAAAGTAGCCTATAGCACTCAGGAGTTATGTAGGTTCCTATTAGTGAAAGAATTTTCAAAATCGGTTCAGTAGTTTCTGAGATTAGCGCGTTCAAACAAACAAACAAACTCTTCAGCTTTATAATATAAGTATAGATTGGGTTTCACTGTAGTTAGTATGTCCTGTATCTATCTATACTAATATTATAAAGCTGAAGAGTTTATTTGTTTGTTTGTTTGAACGCGCTAATCTCAGGAACTACTGGTTCAAATTGAAAAAATCTTTTTGTGTTGAATAGACCATTTATCGAGGAAGGCTTAAGGCTATATAACATCACGATGCAACTATTAGGAGCGAAGAAATAATGGAAAATGTGAAAAAAAACGGGGAAAATTATTCATCCTTGAGGGCTTCCATTGCGTGCGCTGCGAAAACGGTTCAAGATACCAAAAATATATGTATGAAAGAATTATTCCTCTTGAAATGATCTAAAAAATGTCCTCGACAGTATATGTCTATCTTTTAAGATTAAGTCACTAGAACCGTTTTTATGGTAATCAAATTTGGTCGAAATTAATCCATTATTTTTTAAGAGTTGTATCAACGTCATAATATTAATCTTTATCCAAATAAATTTGTTGGATAGAGTGATTCAACGGGAAGGTTTTTATGTACTTTTAGCCTGGAAAAACTTATTAACGCGGGCGAAGCCGTGGGCAAAAGCTAGTGTTATTATAAAGACTGCTGTCGAATAATAAAAACTAAGGAAACAACTTAACATGAGTAACGATGATGTGCGCAGTTTTTATCGTCGTTTGCCAAAAGTTGTATTGGTTACTGTTTGTTATGACCTTAAAGCATTAAGGATATTATACGACAAAATTTTTCAAAGCAATTCGTCCGCCTTGCCTACAAAATATAGTAAGAATATTCACAAAGTAATTATGAGGTAAATAAACTTTTTAGCTCGAACTTAATTAGCTTAATTGTGTTAAGTTGTAACACGGTATTAGGTGTTTGATAAGTTGATTCAATTAAGGATAAAGAGAAAATGTCATAAGTGGCATTTATAATTATATTATGTACAACGATGCCGATTAGCTCAGATTAAACATCAATCTGGAAGAAATTACTTGTTTCAAGGGCAACAGTAACAATAAAGAAGTAAGAGTAAGTACTTTTATTGTACCAACAATTAATCTTTCTTTCTTTTTGTACATAAATCCAACATAAAATACTTTATGTAGGTCGTAATTAAAATAAAATACTTACCTTATCTAGGAGGCGATGAAACAACAGCTTATCTTTGACTTATGTCTAGAAATATTTCCTTGTCACCTACAACCATAAGATTAATTAAGCAGTCTGGTTCAACAGCCTTTGACCCCCAGGGCCGAGGACCCGGTAGATGAGGTCGGTGCTAACGACCGACATACGATGTTCCAATAAACTCATTCGTTACCATGTCGTTACGCACTGTGGAGTTAGAATAGAGGTGATTTTGTGAAATTTTTAGTGGGTGGATTTGTTTTATTTCTGTTCAATTTACTGTGGCAGAACATTTAAAGTTAGGTTAGGATAGGTTAGCTATTTGCTATGAATCATGTACTGCGATTCTATATAAAAAATTATTTTAGTTGTAGTAAATGAGTCTAATAAAAAAAATCGTAACGCATATAGTGCTGTTTAAAATGCAATGAAGCGGGTAGCGGCAATAGCTAGCTAATTGATTAGTTGGTTAATACATTAATTAAACCATGATCGTATGTGTTGATTACATAGTACCTAAACGCCCTAATGTTTTAACCATCCAGTTAACCTAACGATTAACAAGAAATCGGATGTGATGACCAGCTGTAAAGCCGCTATTTGAATCCCTTCATTATTAGTAACATGATCTCCAAAAAACGTATTACTTAAATGTTAAATAACAATAATAGGTTTGAGGAGTTTCATTCCTGTTAAATCCAACTTTACTCTCCTCGACGCATGTTTTAAACAATGTACTGTTTCAAAGTGCACAATATCAATAACGTAACAGCGTATTCACGTGATACGAAATCCCTGCAATCTCGTTACCACGTGTTCACGAGTTCAGACTGAGCTTAAAAACACGCACGTGTTCACATACATTACTTTTCATTAAACACGTTTGTTTTTAAAATCTGGGTCGATTATGGAAGGAGTCACTTAACCCTGGTTTAGATGGTGAAACTACGTGATTAGAATTTTTTACAAAATCTTTATGTGGTTCTTTGAAGTAGCTCAATGTTTCGTGTGATATAAATGTATTAGACTGTATTTAGCTTTAATTAACAATGAGCTGCTAGTCATAATGTTTTTTTTTGTTTTGCTTGAATGTTAATTTTTATTTATCCTTTATACTAATTTTGCTTACTGTGACATTGTGGTTTTGCTAACATTTATTTGTGGAAACTTTACCGGTCATTGTATTATTTTTACTTTATTAATATTATATGTATAAAAGTACTGTTCGTTTTCCTAATAAAATAAAATGATTTGTAATATATTTAAAGTTATGTAAATCACAACCACGGTATTAATATTTGCTTTTGAATTACGAAAGTTCTACTCATGAACAAATCACGTTTGCAGATATTGTGGTTCATACATCTTGTATGACCTTTTTATAGGAATTAACAAGTGGGATATTAGGAATTGACGGGCATATTCTCAGAGCATCGTAGTTTAATAATTCAATCGGTGACTGGACTTTCCCGCATGGGATAAGAATTCACTCCACTATATGGTCGTGGTAAGCTAATGTCAATTGACCTATCAGCCTCTATGTAGGAAATTGTTTCAATTGGTCCTTATAGTATTTGATTATAGTGCTTCCACGGTATATTAGTCTTTAGTGTTGTTATGGTAGAGTTGTCACAAATAGAAGCGATGGAACCAACCAGACTTGGAAAGACCCACCTTTACGTGTCAACGTCAAAAAACCTCTATAATTCCACATTATAACGAAACAAGTCAGTCTATCTACGTGTTATTATCTACACATGTTCGTAATGCATAATTATGTAATATTTTTCCACTGTTAGAGATAGAATCGTTGTATTTAATTGGCACAGGAAATACCAGAGATAACTAACAGTGATGCACTAATCGGGCTTTGTGGCTGCTTTACACCGTGCGATTCAGATTTACGCTTTGAATTTACGCGATTAATTTGATGTGCACACACATCACACGTACACATACACTCACGCCTGTTATCCCCGAAGGGGTAGGCAGAGGCGCAACTAGTGCACCCACTCTTCGTCATTATTCCGTCCCATGATGTGATAGGGGGCGAGCCTATCGCCATGTCGGGCACAAATTCCAGTCTCCGGGCTGATACTGAATAGAAAAACTCAATATCACTTTGCCCGACCCGGGGATCGAACCCGAGACCTCAGCTTTGCAGTCGCACTGTTATTCAACTACGCCACCGAGGCAGTAATTTGATGTGGTAGTGTTGAAATTTATTATTCGTTATTTAAATATTTCTATGGTGATTTTAGTATCGTTTTCCTGATTTGATTTTACCAAAGCTTAACTGGATGCAAAAATAATCTATGCTTATTTAAAAGTTTGAAATATTATAAAAAAATTTAGTCTACTTAGTTGGTTAAATGAAATTCTACTGACTGAAAAAAAAACTGAGTAAGCTCTTTTTTACCTAAATTATTTCTAAAAGCTCTCAGGCGCAGGCTTTCGCGAGCACAGAGCGAATTATTTGATAGAGCCCTTACTTGTTGTATCTCGGAAATATATTTGAATAGATTGACTAATACAATAAAATTTGTACGATTATCTATATACATATCTCTGAAATGGCTGGACCGATTTTAACGGGACTTTTATCGGCAGGTAGCTGATGTAATGAGGAGTAACTTATGCTACGTTTTATTCCGGGAAAATATAAAGCGGGACTTTTACCCCAATAACTTTTTTAACGCGGGCGGAGCCGCGGGCAACAGCCATTTAATATAAATATTAATATCTACATAAACTAAGGACTTGTGAGAGAGCTATCCTATTTTAATTGAGCGGAGTAAAAGAAGTGGAAAGGAGGGAAGGACATTTAATTAAAAAAAAATGCAATAAGTCGTACGATGTAATCACGACGCGAGGTGTGAGCGGTCGTGTGTCGTGACCAGCGACTATCTGGCCAGACAATGTGTACAGGCTTGCGGACAAGTTCGTGACAACACGGCACTCAGGGGTCCACGGAGAGCCCGTTAGGGGAGCGCCTGCTGAATATTAATTACGATTATTGCAAACCCTTTGCATGAGCTTGGAATTCCACCACATTAGGCTCATAGATGTAGCAAGCAGGCGGACGAGGTTAGCACACCTGACATTCCACTATTTTAGGAAGCTAACAGTAATCAAAGTAAGATTATTTTATTTAACGTGTTAGTTGTTACTAACAAACCTACAATTGGATATGGATTATTAGGCATAATTAATATCTTTGGATTTGTAGCGTTTTACATCTTGTTTGTTTATTTCTATACCTCTGCTAATACTAATACCTATATCATATTATTACTCCACGCTCCCATATTTATAGAAAACGTCTTTGATCGCATGTTACTAAGATAAAATGTAATCTATTGCCGCCTTTAGTCCACAACGTGACTACATACGTCATTGATTCACGGAAAGCCCGTTAGGGGAGCGCCCGAGGAATTCTAATTAGGGATCATTACATTACACACCCTCTATGGTCTACTTATATTAAGTTATCTCTTTATACGCATGTTTTGTGGCGGTACTGACATTTACGTGTATTAATTATATAAAAATAGGTAGATTTATAAAATGGGATATGTTTCTTTCCACCAATGGTTTGGTGCTGAATAAAATATGATACGCTATTATGCGTATAGGCTGCAACTTTTTTAACAGATCTATCAAACGGTAGTAAATAAGGGTATGAATAATCAGTCGTATGTAGGCGTATTTGTGATTTTGGCAGCCTTGGAACTATCTACTAAATATAGACGGATGGCAGAAATAGCACTAGCGTTTTCAGTTCCGAATCTTTGGCTGAAGTGGTTTCACGTTGAAAAGTTACGTGAATTTTTGTTAGTCATAACTCATAAGATTATACTACTACATTGTATACCACTTAAAAGGTTATATTATTACCTTTTAAGTGACATACAAGATAATTATAGATTTTTTCTAAACAAAAGAAGTAAAAACGATTTATTAAAGCAATAATTTCTGGCACTAATGAGTTGTTATGTATGCATTAAAGCTTAAATTAGCTGAGCTCTTGTACACTCGAAGTACAAAATAACTTCATTTTTCTAATGGAAAGATAATGTACCGTAGGTAAATGCAGTTAAAAGAACGGTTATTATGAATCAAGAGTATTGTGCGCCGTCATCTCATTAGTACAAGGCTAAAAGTTTTATGCTGCAAAATTGAGTTGTGCGGTATTTTCTACCCAAACGCTACAGGGAGGGTTATAATTCTCAGTGACTAGTTAATTGATGATGTGTAATATTTAAATAGGTGGGTTACTTTTTTCTTTTCATACAATTTACTGTTTATCGTTATTATATTGATTCCCTAGTAGTCGAATTTCTGCAGTTGATATTTTTAGGTTCTCATTATGTGCCACACAGAGATTATTACTTTTGAATGTACATTATTTATATAAAAATAATTTATTTTAGTTCCTACTGAGTTCAATGTTCAAAGATTTAAGACGAGGAGTTTGTACCATGGGTTGTAACTAAGGTAACGTAAAGTATGCGAGTATCGTTTGTGTGACTACTGACGAGGGTTCCAATTCTCGAAGGGATGCTATCACATACACTGTATTCTCAAATACCACTATCTTAAATTATATTATTGGCTTTCCAACTGTCTGTCTTGTTTATATTGTTCTATTGTTTGTATGTAAGGACACGTCTGTACACTGCAGGAATGAACAGGATTTCTCGCACGGTTCGCGGTTGGCCGAGCTTGTTTCCGTTCCAATATAGGGAACGAGCCGTCGCTTTGTTGGAGGTTAATTCTAATTCTGGGCATTTCATACCCAATTTTCAAGTCGATAAACTTAGAAACGTTAAGTACCACAGTAAATTGCCTCAAAACCAGTCGATAGTGTTGCCTAAGTAGTAAGTACGATGCCTGTACAGTCTGTAAGCCTTGTTATAAAGTTTTATATGCATTGGATATCTGAAAACCAATGAAATATAGTTTATAGGCACAAATTGGTACCAGGAGCGCGATAGAAGCGGAAATACCACAGTAATGACACCGGCCGGACGGCAATTTGCTAGTTCGTGACCGCTCTAGGCTCAGCTCAGCTCTAACTACCTTCTACAACGCAGATGCTCCCGATTTATGTTTTTAAATTTATATTCTAGAACATTCAATCGGTTTGTTTGTGGTCTTTGTTTGTGGAATAGCGGATCAGATATGTGGTAGTTATGTTCTGTGTATAGTTTTTGTTATTAGTTCCATGCATTATGAACTGTGTACAAGATTATTAGTTCTATGTTCAAGACAAAATCCCACCCCTACTTAAAAGGTCATGACATACGAAAGGTCTAATTGAAGATCCTATGTGGTTACAATTTTAACTTTGTTTATTTTTTAAGAATACATTTTGTTCCTACATCTTGTCCGACAATTCATTAGAGGAAGGCATATTTAATTCAATGTACGGCATGCAACCCTACATGTTTGTGAAAGCCGATTAGGCGAGAGTCTGGCATGCATCCTGCTAATTAGAGATGGTCTGCTTAATGTACCGGTTCCTTGTTAGTGAGCGGCGGTCAGTTTGAAAACTTAACGAACAGAGTTGTAATTTGAATACGCCGCGCCGTGCATGAGTTCTCTTGTGTTCAGTGCCGGTTTTAGCACTATCAGCGCCCTGGGCGAGATTTCTTCGACGCCCCTTAACTGTAATTTAAACCCATACGAAAAAAGGCAAAGGATATAATGAAACAACCTTTCATTAAAAGAAATAACACATTATTAAAAAAAAACTAATAAAGTTTTTCTTTTCTAGCCTTTCTATCAGCGAACTCTTTGAAAACCTTATAAAAATAAAGTTGTCAAAGTCTATGTTTTCAGCAATTTCATTTTCGATTGACTAAGTTGCCAAGTTTGTCAATCTAGCTTGGGATATTGTCGATCGCAGATAGGTTTTTATTAGCTAAAGCTTCGAAAAACTCCTCTCGCCACTAGCAACCGTTACAGGTATCGTCAACAATAATCGCAATACTATCCATATATTTGGATACAGTTCTTGTAAGTTGCGATCTTTGATAAAATTTAAAACAAATATAGGAGTAACCACATTCTGATCAGGCAAAAAAGATTTCAGATCCCAAATGATCGGTTAGAATTTTCCATCGTTAACCAGAAGCTGAAAACAATGTGAACAACCTCTGAAGTTCCCCAAATAAAGTGACTGACTTTACTGATGACTTAGCGGCATAGTACGAGATTGTAGCTATGACAGCCACACGGCACATAAACAGCTAAAGGATTTATGTCCAGAATTCTCCTTTGAACCCCAATATTTTTTCCTTCATGAAAAAAAATTTTTTTTTATTTTTTCCCTTTATTTTGCCTGCGGCGCCCCTTCATGTCCGGCGCCCTGGGCGGTCGCCCCACCGCGCCCTACCCTAACGCCGCTACTGCTTGTGTTATATATAATACAATGGAAAAGTAACATTTGCTTAAATGAACACACTTTAGCCCCTTAGATCTAGTGTGAGTTAAGACAAAAAATAAAATATGTAGCTTAAGTTGTTTTTTGCTGCTTTTACTGGTTAGATCTATGAATATTGTAATCCTGACTGCAGATCATTTAAAGTACCCTTTGCATGGTCCGCCAGGTAGATTTTGCGGCCTTTAAACCCCATCTAACCTATTTCATTCGAACCATTCATGCGATGTAAAGGTAAATAGCCACAGACAGGTTTCGTAAAAATAAAGAACAATCCTCACCGTCCACCGTAAATTGTCCGTCATCGTCCGCTATTTCATCCTTCGTTGAAGCATAACGTTGGTGGACAATGCACGGAAATTTATTTTTCGATAGTGAATAAATCGAATTCCGCCGGCTATAAATAGTTAGCGAGTTAAACATAATGTTACCTGTATACCTTAAGGGGTAGGCTGAAGCACCTGTGCGCTTAGGGTTTGTCGATGCTCTTTTAGATGTGCTTTGGTGATTGGTGTAACAAATCCGAGTATTATTTTGATTAAGGTTTCATACATCTATCAAAATACATTTTGTATACCCCCGGATAACAACCGACCACGTAATATATTTACCGTATTTATTTATATTTACTGTGGTTCCGGGATCAGCGTGAAGAAGCAATTAAGCAGGCCGGCATAACTGTGCCGACCGACCAAGGATGTTTATCTCTTGCCGGTCGACATTATTTTTGGGCTTCACTTCATTTACCATCAGATGCAGTGAAGCCACTTAGTTGAGCCTTCGATAAAAAAAAAGTTTGTGTATCCGGATCAAACTGGTCGGCACTATAGTGTCGACGGACCAGAGATAATCATCGCTCGTCAGCCGACACTCAAATCATCACTGAATGCACTTACGCCCGAATACCCAAACACTACTCAACCAACCAAGTTATCTGAGGCCTATTTAATTTTAGCCGGCTTCTTATTTTAAATGGCATTCTCAAACGCATTTTAAAAGATTTGATGGAAAACTCAGCCGAGGAGCAGTCATTTTGCTACAGATTATAAAAAGTTTGTTTTCGATTACAATTTTAATAAATTTGATATTTATGTGTCATTTCACGCAGTATAACTTTTAAGATGTTAAATATAAATAAATCGAATAACACAATGCGCAGTTTGAAAATGATTTAAAATGTTATAATATGTCTATTATATTTAATTTTCGTGTGTATTTTATGTACTATGTGCAGATGCTACATAGTAAAAATGTTAAGTACGTTTAAAAACCATCCTAGGTTTTTAATATGTAGGAATGGCATATTCATTATTAGAAATAGTTTATTAATTATTATATTCTTAACATTGATGTGATGAGCTTATATTGGCATTATATTGCCACTTGGCAGTATGTCAGGGTTGACATTGGCCGCTTTAGAAAAAAAAAATAAACAAGTCAACAACAACAATATTTACAATTCTTATTTCAGTTTTATCATCAGAAGTTATTACGCAATAAAATTATTAAAGATTTGAACGTAAATATTTGAGACTAGTCTGTAGCACTCTCAAATTGATCTCGATTAACAGCCATATTTGGAGGCCTTACATAGCTGTCAAACTTTAAGCAGTGTTTGTGAATACCGTTTGAATCAATAAGCGGATCTTAAACTGAGTCGCCTTAAATTTAAGGTTAAGAGATAAGTGACGTTTCAGTATACCAATTTCACCAATAACGAATGCTTAAATCCGTAAGGCCATCTCAAATATTTAAGTAGCGTTTGAGTATTCGGGCGTTAATTTCGTAAATATACCACTGACTGATGAACCTACACCTTCACAGCCGAACACTGTCACCAAACCAATGAGTCCTTATGTTATTGTATACCAGCTGAGAATGTTACGCCGTGTTTATGCGCGTCTCTGGCGTAGTTTACTATGCGAACGGTGGGTGTGCGAGGAATCTTACATGAGTTTTATGGGTTATATGACTTTGTTGTGGATCGCCTTTGAATACTATAAGCTTAGTAAGGTTATTAAAATCCGTGTGTATATAAGCCTCTGTTCCTCTTAAATTAAATTATTAATTGATTGTTTTGAGGTTATAAAATATGAGTATTACTACAAATCTTTTTTCTTGAATAAATGTCTCACTCTACACTTTTAAAAGATAAGGTCTATGATAGGATTTGTTTGTTCATTTACTTCTAAAACACCTTGATAACTTTACAAAATTTTGCCTTAAATTAGGATCCCCATCTAGTTTACACGCAGACACTCGAAATCCTGATTGTATTAAGTACCAAATCAAATTAGACCTACAACCACTAACTATGTATAAATTGTTTGTAGTCACTAATGAGTTTGTGCGTGCGCTGATTGTGTGCGTGTTTGCGAGCGTGTGCGGTTGTTTTCGTGTAAACACATGAATGCAAATATTTGTGCTATTCATTAACCAGTTTCCATTATGAGTAACTTGGTGTGATCAACTATGTAAGACATATATGTACTTTAATTATCTAGTGTCTTAATATACATTTTATTTTTAAATATAAGTACAGTCCACAGCTTAAGCTCTTTTTATCGTCAAAAATAATTAATACAAGGTATTAAAACAGTTGTTATTCTTCTTCAGCTTTTCGAAGTCCACTGCTGAACACAGACCTCCACCAATGATCTCCAGGCCAACCATTAGACAAAACATAAAATTAATAATATTTTGGGCCAGTTTCACCGGTTCCTGATAAAGTTCCAGATAACTATCTGATATATGTATAACGCTATTCAACAAATAAATCTGCTCGGTGGCGTAGTTGTATTATGGTAAGACTGCAATGCTGGTCTTTCGGTTCGATCCCCGGGTCGGGCAAAGTGATATTGGGTTTTTCTACTCAATATCAGCCCGGAGTCTGGAATTTATGCCCGATATGGCGATAAGCTCGCCCCCTATCACATCATGCGACGGAATACGCACGGCGAAAAGTAGCTGCATTAGCTGCACCTCTGCCTACTCCTTCGGGGATAAAAGGCGTGAGTGCATTTATTTTGTAGATCGGTGTATGCAGATTGGATACGGTCTAATCGTTACGCATAATGCATTATAAAAGTTTGCGAACATGTTTTATAACTGTGCTACTAATGAATTAAACATTAGTTACTAACGATTCGCTTTCTTAACACAAAAGGCGTATAAAGCAATTTCTAGGGTGATTGAACATTTGCAATGGATCTGTGATGGGGTTAGTATTTGTGAAATTAGCTCAAGATGCTGTGCACTGGCCTAAGTATGCTCAAAACAAACCATACATGCAAGAGTTTTGAGAAAACATACTGATGACAACATCGTATATACATATATGGAATATCTTAATCCCAAAAGTTCTTCCATCCCTAAACATCCCATGACTCAAGATAATCAACCGCACATATATTGCCACAATAATATTTATGCGAACCCCGTGAAGTTGCAATAAATCTTACATAAAACCGTATAAAGGGCACATGTCCGCTTAAGCGAATGGTAGGTATTACAGAGGGTGGACAGAGTTCGCGTAGATCGTTATGTCACGTACCGTCGAGTACAATCCATTGTGTCTGACTCTCTGTATAGGGGACGAACTATTGGGGACCGTTTTTAATATATCCAAGTCAATTATTTCGATTCATTCGCCCTGCAATTTATCTTTGTCGCGTCCTGTTTTTATACTGTGACTATAGATAATAATAAATTAGGATGGTGCGTTATTAATATTCCGAAGAAGATATGAACCTTTGACGTAGAACCGAACTCCGGACCAGAGAGATGAAAATACTTCTTTAGCGTCCCCCGACGCGACGACGCTTGGGTCAAAATATTACTAGGTACTTGAACGACAAACAATGACATTTTTTTTAGAGAATTTTGTGTCGGGGGTTATTTTAATTTATTTATTTTTAACATCATTTTGCCCTATTGACTTTCAAGAAAGACAGTATTGAAACAGTGATTAGTTTACAATTTGTAACGTTAATTGGTAAACAAGTACTTCTGCTGACTTATCGAAAGGAGGTTACTAGCATTCAGGCGAACTCAAGAACAAAGATTATTTGAAATTAACGTGCGCAGTGTGCTAGTAGGTATCATTGAATATTAATACGTAATTATAATAACTACATCGTTCCCAATACGGTGCGGATTCACGACTTGTGTTGCATGCGAAGGGAATCCCCACTGTGGCGGTCGTGGTATTTATAATGATCATGCAATTTGATTGAGATTGCATTTGATTGGTTAGAGAGATTTTTACACCAGTAATAAGGTGCTAATGCTGAGGAGTAAATGAGAAAACTTAGACACTTTGCTATCACTTGCCAGAATGAGTAAAAATATTTACACAGAGATTTTGTGCTAGTTGTTTTAGGTACCATATAATTTACCGTGTACAATACCCCAGATACATGATTAATATTACACAAAAACCACCCTCCATAAAAACTAAAATACTTATTCAAGTCGTTCTGTTTTGTTCCAGACCATCAAACTTGCCAGCAAAGTGTACAGAAGAAGCGTTGCGTCACAAGGCAGAGCACGCTCGCATGGTCGAGGCAGCGAGGCGAAGGGTAGAGAGAGAAGTGGCGGCGAGGCACGCCAAACTGCAGGAGTCGTTGAGGCAGGAGGAGCGGCTCGCGAGGCATGCGCGAGAGTGGACACAGACTATACTTCCTGACTGGCAGAATATGTGAGTAGGAGTTAGAACAAGGTGTTGGAGCCTTTTCTTTAATTGGTTATTTGTTTTGAAAATCGAATGCAATGGAAAGGGAATCTATTTTTGTTATAGCGACATCTGTCGATTAAAGCTTGAAATATTATACATACTTGAGTTTGGTATGTCAAAAGAGATCAGCAAAAATCAGCCCTGGGTTCCAATACCACATGACACATCAAAAAATATTCTTCGCATGACCCTGTCTAGGACTGATTCCCCCAGATGAGTTTAAGATTATGCAGGTGGTCGTAATAACTAATCCAAATCCTCGCTGCAAAATGCTTGAAAAACTGTTGAATCGACTTCACATTGAAATAGAAAGAGTAGATGAGAGAAGAAAAGAGATATAACCACGTAATTAAATTCACATTACGAGACTGAACAAATAAGCTTTCCACACATTTGTGGAAAAATATGTTGCCTCAACTTAAATTGAAATTATTCAACATACATTTTACCACACGAACTACGCACAAAGACCTAGATTCACTTATTACAACGAAGGAATTTGATTGTTACAAACAATTGCAACCAATTGCCCTCTTTTCATTATGAATGACAAGACAGACATTATTTGTTCATAGTTCAACAATTTATTCGTTCCAGACAAAATTATTGTCTTTTTGCCCTCCTTGTCGTACAAAATATGTGCAAATTGTTGCTAAATTTTAATACCTACGTTATACGTATCTTTACGTAATTTGAGACATCCAATACTTTTGACAAACATCTACACTAATAACTCGAAGCTACTGGACTGATTTTACAAATTAGTTCACTAATATAAAGCTACATTATCAACGAGTACCTAATATAGGCTACTTTTTATCCCGGGAAAATATAAAGTGGGACTTTAGTCCCGGAAAACTTTCGAGGGCGGGGCCGCAAGAAATGGCTTATAAATAGCAGAAGGATAACCTCGATTTTATAACTTATAATTAACATACACTAAACAAAGCACATTGGTACCTTCGATCTAAGGCATAAGATATCGTAAGCCCTCGTTATTACTAGGACATAAATACTTATCAATAGTTCAAATAATCCCTATGTATTCTCTAAACGGTTTACTTTGAAAGTCTCTCGGCGCGGCTAATTGTCCAGGCGTTAGTCGTGAGCTAAAGCGGGTCAAACCCATTGTGCAGACAATGCTAGCGTTGCTCGTCAATCGCGATTGTTTGTTTTCGTCGAGTCGCATATTGTGCTAAAACAATGCTCGGGATTAAACGACATGTGTGTCACACTTTGTTGTTTAAGGTCAAGATGTGTTATTGATGGTTAAAAAATAATGATTGAAGAATACTTTATTGGTCAAGCAATCAATATTTACAGAAGAATATCATAAAAATAGTACTTAATTTGTTGTTTTTTTTTTTATGGAAACATTGAAAAAGCAACAGTCGAAAGCAGGATTTGAACCCGCGACCTCCAGCGTACCGTGCCGGTGCTCTGCCAACTGAGCTATCTTGACCTCCTTTCGTCTGTTCAATTTCATAGCATCTCCTTTAAAGAGACAAAATAGGGAACTTGAAATTGAACAGACAAAAGTATGTCGAGATAGCTCAGTTGGGAGAGCACCGGCACGGTACGCTGGAGGTCGCGGGTTCAAATCCTGCTTTTGACTGTTTCTTTTTCAAAGTTTCCATAAAAAACAAAAACATTGTCCAGGCACTACATGGCCCTTAACATGTATAGAAATCATAATATAGGTTTGTTACAGAAGCAATTGAGAGAAATATAATGGATTGTTTAAAAAACGTACTAATTTCAAACTATAAGTTTATTTATGTAATTTGACATACTTAAAAATTTTCATGTAATATGTTTTCATTGCAGGAAAAATGCAAAACGGACTCTAGAGTTATGGTGGTGCGGGCTACCACCAGCTGTTAGAGGGAAGGTGTGGCAACTAGCCATAGGGAACAAGTTGAAGATAACACACGAAATGTATCAGGACTACGTGGCGAAGGCCAAACAGAAGTTACAGGAAGCACAACTCAGAAGGAAGCGGTTAAAAGTTAACCAGGGATGCGGATGTGTTACTAGGAAAGAGAAATCAAAATGCGATGTCGTACTACCCACAGACACTAAAAAAGATAAGAAAGAAGAAGAGAAACGTTTAGGTATACCGAGGAATTTCAGCGAGCAGAATTTGAAGTCCCACACAGAAGACAGTGAGCCTAAGAAGTGTTGTTCGAAGTCGAATCCTGATCTGCTAGACTATGGTGATGAGTGTTCAATGGAGCTGATACAGTTGGACATAGCGCGGACTTTCCCCCATTTGTGTATATTCCAGCGAGGAGGGCCATATTTTGACGTGCTGCACGAATTGTTGGCGGCTTACGTGTGTTACAGACCTGATATTGGATATGTACAAGTGAGTATTTTACTACATTTGTGTGATATCTGATTATAATATTGAGTTTGTCTGTCGACGTTGTAAAACCAATATAGCAGATATTGGTTTGTGCACTTTTTTGAGATTTCAACATTTTTGCTGTTGTGACTAGTTTCCCACCCAAACCTTGATACATAAAAGCCGCTATGTGATTCTAATCGTTACACGCTGTAACTATGACCGTTGGAAAAAATATGCTATGTGCAAATTTTGCCCCAAATTTTACATGAGAGTGTTTTACTCAATATCTCAAAATTTTTCTTTTTGCACATAGCAGATATTGGTTTGACAACGACAGTATGTTAAATATGAAGAAGTATTTGTTTGTTTATAAGGTCGATATTATTTGTTTTATGCGAGGTATTTTTTTGTATTAACTTGTCGTTATTAAGAGCCTATGTCAGGAACTTTAAGGACTTTCAAATTCAAATTTCTCGTAAACTACTAAGATCAGAAGTTAGATTTTTGGATATGTGTAAATTGAACGTATAACTCAATAATATGTCAAAGCCAAAACACAATTGCTATAAATTTTCTCGATCGAAAAAAAATTCAAAGTTACCTCTGATATTTTCTTTAAACACGCTTTATCTCTAAATGGTGGAATATGTACATTCGTAACTTTATTTAAATACAATACAACATTTTTTTCAAAGTTTTATCAATACACAATTAAAACGAATTAAATAGTATAATCACAATTAAAAGAAAATTGTTTTGGCGCTTACGCCATTTCATTTCGGCATACGCGTGCGCCTCCCGTCACTTTCTCTCATCCGCGACGTCCAAATACGCCATCGCTGTTATGGGAGTGGCCCGTGCCGGCTTCAGTCGTCCGGAATCTTTACTGACGACGGACGTGTGCTCGAAATTTTCGGACGCCTTCAAAGTTCGAATTGGCCGTCTAGTGTAGGGATTGGTCCGCGCTACCGCGCGGCAAATTTGAAGGTGCCCTGGAAATTCTGTTTTATAGTGTATCCAGCTCACGTCCGTGTATCAATATAAAATTATAGGCTCTATTAGGTCTATAAGATAGGCAGCAAGCGTAATTATTACATCCTTTCACCTTTGTAAATTGTTTCTAGTCGGAGACCTGCTTTAGTTATATTTAGTGATCGGTACGCTGAGGTGCCGGGTTCGAATCCCTGATTGAAAAACAATAGTCACTGCTTTTTTTTTGTTATTTATTCTGCCTCAGTGGTGTAGTTGTATTACGTTATGACTGCAATGCTGAGGTCTCGGGTTCGATCCCCGAGTCGGGCAGAGTGATATTGGATTTTATTCTTTTCAGCCCGAAGTCTGGATTTTGAGCCCGAAATGGTGATAGGCTTGCCCCCTATCACATCATAGGACGGAATACGCACGACTGAAAGTGAGTGCACTAGTTGCGCCTCTGCCTACCCCTTCGGGGATAAAAGACGTGAGAGTATATGTATGTATTATTTATATTGGGTAATTCATAGCTAGGGACGCCCTGGAATGCCGGCCCAATTTTGCGTAAATGACGCTTGCGTGCCGCTCATACATTTAAAAAATTCGTATTTTGCATGTAAAGGCTGTTCAAATTTTTACACCATAAAATTATTTTAGTATGATTTTTTGTAGTACTCATTTATTTATACATTATGAATCAATAATAACTAAAATGTTAAGAGCCAATGTTAGAATTGGTATACACGGCGGCCATTTTGAATTTCTTTGTTTTAAGGCCAATCGACCTCAAAATCTATATCCGGGCAGGCCTTTAGGTATAAAAGACGGATCCAATGATAGACTTGAAAAAAGTGGCCGCCATTTTGAATTTCCTTGTTGTAAGGCTAATCGAACTCAAAATCGATATCTTGGCAAGCCTGTAGGTAAAAAAGACGGATCCAATGTTAGAATAAAAAAAAGTGACCGCCATTTTGAATTCCTTTGTTTTAAGGCCATTCGACCTCAAAATCGATATCTGGGCAGGCCTTTAGGTATAAAAGACGGATCCAATGTTAGACTTGAAAAAAGTGGCCGCCATTTTGAATTTCGTTGTTTTAAGGCTAATCGACCTCAAAATCGATATCTGTGCAGGCCTTTAAGTACAAAAGACGGATCCAATTTTAGAATTGCAAAAAGTGGCCGCCATTTTGAATTTCTTTGTTTTAAGGCCAATCGAACTCAAAATCGATATCTTGGCAAGCCTGTAGGTAAAAAAGTCGGTATCTGAGTACCACTTTAGTTACTAAAGGCAGATCCACCGTCAGAACTGAAAGAAGTGGCCGCCATTTTGAATTTCTTTGTTTTAAGGTTAATCGACCGCAAAATCGATATCTGGGTGTAACATTATTAACAAAAGAGTGATCCAATGTCAGAATTGAAAAAAGTAGCCACCATTTTGAAGTTTTTTGTATTAAGGCCAATCGAACTCAAAATCGATATCTGGGCATTGTTTTGTGCACAAAAGGCAGATGTAATGTTAGAATTTTAAATAAAGGCCGCCATTTAGATTTATTTTTCTTTAAAGGCTTTAAAATCAAAATCCGCTGGACATGACTGGCCACAAACTCTAATAGGTATAAAGGAGACGGCCTAAATTGGGCTTGACCTTACACTTTTGAAGCATGTATCAATATTTTTCTATTTTTATGTCTTCCATTTAAAAATATCCCACCAAAAACATAAATGTAAAAAAGGATAGCCAAGTTCAATACCAAAATTATGCTTAGCTGTGGGCTTCGCCGCAAAAAGAAGAGATCTAAATGTGTGCCAAGTTTTATGCAAAATCTAAATATGTATTTATAGGAACAAAATAACATTATGAACAAGTATTAAATTCTATTTGTTTGCTTTATTGAATACCTATAATAGTTGCTGGTATTTACAAATGTGAGATCTTTTACATTTATGTTTTTGGTGGGATATCATTACTTTTTATAAAGAAAACTAGGTAGGTATTGAGTTGTGTGGTGCCGCGCGCCGCCGACGACACACCGTTGGCCGGCTGTTTAGCGCGTATTACAAGTGTTTTTTTATGGGGACACCACAAATGTTTTGGCTTAACTTTATCTTTATATTTCTGTTATAAAGCAAATATAATAAAACATATATTGGGATTGTTCCAAATATTTGCTTGTAACGGTTCCAACGCTACCGTTAAAAATATATTTTTTTTTATGTGGACCCCTGTATTTTTAACTTTTTTTATTTTTAGATTTTTTCTTACGCTTACACACAATTACCGAGCTGGATTCCAAATTTCATCCTTCTAGGTCATCTGGAAGTAGGTTAGGTTTAGATTCTATAAGTCTGTCAGTCAGTACAAAAATTTACGATTTTGACCTTCATATCTTTATAACCGTTTGAGCTAGCTTCATGAAATTTGGGCTTCTAGATGTCCTTATAGATATAATTAAACTCACACAGTTTTATGTGTTTACTTTAAATAGGTTTTGAGTTATAGAAAGGTGAAAAGTGGCACCAAGTGGTTCGTGTAATATTACACACGGCGCTGGCACCAACTTAGAGCGTTGGTTACATACTCAAAGAATACCAAGCATGTATAACAAGAATAATATTGACATAATAGTATTGATAATTCTTTGGGGGAAACCTATGTGCAATAGTAGCCTTTTAAAGGCTGAAAAAGAATAAGAATTAAAAACTATAGGTATTTTAGAAATTAAACTAAAAAGACATTTTCACTTTTTGGGATATTTAATATTGGTCGATATTATTTAATTTTACTGGCAACTTTGTTCAGCGCTCCCGACGTAATGTCAAATTGAAATACATTATTGACTCACTAACACTCTAGCTTCACACCTCGCGTAGTGGCTCGTATTGTGTTCGGCGTACCACTTGCGCGAGAGTGTAAATGAGCCATTATATATTTATATCAGTCCTCGTCGATTCCATGTGATATTTTCAATTCTGGTTATTGTCTAAGCTAGCTCTGTTCACTATTCAATAGGGCAATCCAATGGTTACGTACTGTGAACATCTTATGTCATCAGGTAAAAAAAAGTTATACACCGAAAAATGATTTAGAAGCTCTACTCTACAGCGGTTCTTTCTTTATTCCCATTGGACAGACAGATTTTTCTTTCTCATTTGGAAATAGTTCTAATATAACTATAAAATAATGCATAAATTATCTCTGTAACACTAAGCCCAAAGTTCTATGAAGTTTTTCCCGTCTCCTTTTAAAATATGGCCATCATTATTTTTCATTCAGTTCAATAAGGATATCGGAGCTTTGTTATATTGCAAAACAAAAACAAATGCCTTAGAATTGAAGAAGTAGCTGTTGCAGTAAACATCAGTCTATTCTTCTGTACAAAATATCAAAAATATTTAAAAAATTGTAAGTAATTAACATTTCAAATTTTCTATAAGCATAAGTACCCGCGTAGTAAGAATGACCTTGCTATATTTTTCTTACCCCACATTACATACAGTTCAAATTAAAAATTATAAAAATTATCTAGATAGGTAGCGGCCGCCTTCAACATTTGTAACATTTATATCCTATATAGTGACTATTCAACCATAATAATGTAATCAATCTTCATATCAAGCTATGTAATTTTATTGCATTGCATAAATTTCGAACATCCTTTACATACAAAATTCGATTTTTAAATTGCATGGTGGCACTAGAGTGAAGCATCATTTACGTAAAATAGACCTGACATTCCAGGGAAGAAGTTTCATCGTGAATGACTTGTCGAAACTACCATGATGTCGCAACTCGTAGTTGTATTACGTGCCCGGTACGGCCTCCACGCTCAGGTCTCGGGTTCGAATCCCGCGTTGGGCAAATACTATTTTTTTCTGTCCAGTATCAACTCGGTCTGCTGAATTGGGCCCGGTATGTGGCAATAAGCTCGTCTCCTATTTGATAAGACCTAAAATAGCTAACGAAATGTAAGGAGAAAAGGCGTGATGCTATGTTTGACTGCCTCCAAGGCGTAGTTGCACACACGATACGCCTATTGTGCTGAGGTCCCGGGTTCGAATCCCGAGTCGGGCCGAAAAATAGTGACGCCATTTATTGTATTATTATTTATTTTATGTCCACCAAAGTTAGGAAAGTCCACAAGAATAAATCAAAGCAAAGCAAAATATAATTTAAAACATATTATAGAAGTTTCATACTGCTTTGCTTTTTACCTATATACAGACCTACGTAGGGGTAAGACTCGAACCTACCACCACACCAAATTTTATCTTGTCAACAAAAGTCAACTATAAGTGAATAATACTTTCGATGAGTTTAGATAACTTACAATGTCATTGTACATAATGTTCAGGTAATTAGGTAGATAATAGTGACATAATAATGGTTCTATAAACGAATTAAAATAAATTCTATGTTTTATAAGTTATAAATCTATACTAATATTATAAAGCTGAAGAGTTTGTTTGTTTGTTTGTTTGAACGCGCTAATCTCAGGAACTACTGGTGCGAATTGAAAAATTCTTTTTGTGTTGAATAGACCATTTATCGAGGAAGGCTATAGGCTATATAACATCACGATGCAACTATTAGGAGCGAAGAAATAATGGAAAATGTGAAAAATGCGGGGAAAATTATTCAACCTTGAGGGCTTCCATTGCGTGCGCTGCGAAAACGGTTCAAGATACCATAAATATATGTATGAAAGAATTATTCCTCTTGAAATGATCTAAAAAAAAGTCCGCGACAGTATATGTCTATCTTTTAAAATAAACTCTCTAGAACCGTTTTTATGGTAATCAAATTTGGTCGAAATTAATGCATTATTTGTTAAGAGTTGTATCAACGTCATAATATTAATCTTTATACAAATAAATGTGTTGGATAGAGTGATTCAACGGGAAGGTGTTTATGTATGTACTTTTAGCCCGGAAAAACTTATTAACGCGGGCGAAGCCGTGGGCAAAAGCTAGTTTATTAGAAATTATAATAACTATAATATTTACAACATAGACATGCATTTGCAATGACGATCTTTTCGCGGGCTTGAGTGCAACGACCTGTCGCAACGACGCGATGCGACGAGGGCCGAGGCGCGCGATCTATCGCAACGGGGCCGTGCGGCGCCTCGCATTTGAAATACGCTAAGTCACGCCCATCACGATTCCATATGTTTTTCACATAGGCTCTTAAAGATTAAGTTGTCTTGTACTACAAGTATACATTTCGCACTTTTAAACACAAACAGTTACTAAACGAAATTTTTATCTTTTTTAAAATTAATTTAGTAGTTTACGTCATTTTTAGCTAGATGGTATGAATAACTCGACTTGAAAACATCGTTTAGTAACGTTTTGTGTTGAAAGGTACGCGTGACGTATTGTGATGTGTGATGTGTGTTGTGTGTTGTGTGACAGGGCATGTCGTTCATCGCGGCGGTGCTGATCCTGAACATGGAGGCGGCGCCCGCGTTCGTGTGCTTCGCCAACATGCTCGACGGCTGCGTGCTGCGCGCCGCCTTCACCAGGGACGGCGCCACCATGCAGGTACACCACCACACCACACCATCGCCGTATATCCCTTAAGTGCATGATTTTTTCTATTGAACGGAAAAAATATATATATGATTCGAAGTAATGAGTACATTTAAGAAAAAATAGTAAAAAAATCAAAGTACATAGTTTCATATATTTTTATTGAAAAGATTTCTGTATCAAAAATGAAACACTATGCACTACAGGCAAACAAATATTAATTCTATCCTGTAACGAATTATATTATATAAGAGGGATTCAGAGGATCCGGACCCCCCCCCCCCCGCCCTTAACTTACAATAAACCACGGTACGCCACTGACCGCTGGCATTTTGGGGATCCCCCACCCTAGTTTCTAAACATGTCCACACTCTAGTGCCGTCACCCTGTTATGTATGACAAGAAGCTGCGCCCGTGCCACATACTTCACGTCTCAGCTATTATACTTCTAGCGTTTACGTATATTCTAATACACACGAACGTCAATGAAAAAAAATGTTCTAAAACATTATTTATGTCAGCATAAATCGCTTTAGTCAATGTTGCAGCCAACTTCAAGTCACGTGTACGGATTGTACAGTCACCAGCATAAATAGCTGAACAAATTCAAAATTTCAAATTGCCTGCATACTCTTGTGTTCTTACTAATATTTTTTTTCTCTTCACAAAAATAAAATAGATTTACTTTACTTCAAACGAAGAAAAAATATTTCAGTTTAAGTTAACGCGTATATAGGCGATTTCAAATTTTGATTTTGTTCAGATACTTATGCCGCTGACTGTACAGTTCAGTTGAACAGACTAAATGATCGGATTGCGTAATCTAGTGCGTAATACATACATATCGATGACATATCGATATATCGATACATTACTAGACTAGTATCGTAAACTAGTGTTACTGTGAAAACCCTTTCCCATTACAAATCTCCCTAAATCACTGTAGCGAATTAGCGCCATCTGTACGACGCCAATGCCATCTATTGATTAAATCAGATTAAAATTTAAATCTTTCCCACGGATAAAAATTACCGGGACAAAAGTAGCCGTTAGTCCAGGAGATGGTCTATCCGTGTGCCAAATTACATCCAAATGCGTTCAGCGGTTTTAGCTTTTACTTTTAACAAACATTAATTTTCACAAACATTCGTATTTATAATATTAGAAAGATGGATATACGAAGGCTTATTTTTGCGTTTTATACATAGTTAAAATGCAGAAAGCATTCTCTACTAGTGAACCTTCTGTGGTGCAGAGACAAAAACATAGCAGGTGTACGAAACAGATTTAAACATAGTGATTAGACAGAAAGTTTTAATAATTTATTTGAGTGTGAATTCCTTTATTGTAAATAATATTTGATTTTGTAATACTAAACAGAAAAAAAAATAATGTTTTTTACAACATCAATTGGACCCAGTTATGCCAAAATGTACCAATCCACAAATTATCTAAAATTAAGTTATTAACTTTTAACACGGAATTAATCCAAATGTATACTTTACAACTCAGCAAAATCTAACAGCGGCGACACAACTAATGGCGACCTGTTTAAAAGAAGAAAGAAAGAAAAATATAGGTATTTGCGTATAAAATACAGCTGTAACGAATAACAATATAGTAATTTTGTTTATAAGTATTTGGTACATTTTGGCATAACTCGGTCCAATTATTATTAATATTACAGCGTTTATGGAAAGCATACGGGCGTCTGGTAGAGACAAACATCCCCGCACTGGCGGATGGCACTCTACTCCCCGAGCTGTACTTGCTGGAGTGGCTGTATACTGCGTTCGCAAAGGCGATGCCGCTCGACGCAGCGTGCAGACTCTGGGACGTGTTCCTGAGGGATGGCGACACGTTCCTGTTTAACGCGGCGCTTGGTAAGTAATACTGATTGTGCTTTTCATCCCCCTATACCATTGGCGTATATAAGGGGGGGGGGGATTTCAGGATGTCCGGACTCCCCCTTAACTTATATAGCAGCGCTCCGTGCATACATACAGATGTATCGCGGCCGCCGCCGGCCGACGTAATCGTGACGTAGATACAGACGTGAACACAGCTCTGCAGTTAGCCCCGCCTCCGAATATAGCCAACGTCAAGCCGCTGAGGGCCAATACATATACACTCACGCCTTTTATCCCCGAAGGGGTAGGCAGAGGCGCAACTAGTGCACCCACTTTTCGCCGTTATTCCGTCCCATGATGTGATAGGGGGCGAGCCTATCGCCATATCGGGCACAAATTCCAGACTCCGAGCTAATACTGAATAGAAATACTCAATATCACTTTGCCCGACCCGGGAATCGAACCCGAGACCTCAGCACTGCAGTCGTACCAGAATACAACTACGCCACTGAGGCAGGCAATAGCTTGTACGCATATGTAACGGTTGTTTTAACACATTTATACATTTCTGGTTTAATACCGGGTGGAAGGGAAACGCTCTCGGAAACGAATACAGGTGATAGTATTGGGGATTCCTGACGTGATGGTACTAAAAAAATCGCGATCGCATTGATACAATTTTAGTAGGATTTTCTCAAATTTCTGTACAGCTTCACGTATGGATAGATAAATCAAACTATTATTCTGAAAAACATAGTAAAAAAGGTCAATATTTCAAAAAAATCGTAATGAAACACGTACATCAGCTGACGGGTTGACGACCGCGGGCCGGTCCCGGCGCAGCGCCCAGTTCTTTGTACGCTTTACATTGCGCGCGCATGAATTACGGAAATATTAAATTTAAATTAAATTTATATCAACTTACCTTCGAGTTTTAGATCATACAGTGAGATCAGCTTCAAGATGGAAGGAAGGTCACTCACGGCGTAGTGGCGGCACGTCAGAATGTGGATAATATATAATTATTGTTGTGTATCCCCATTGCCGTGTTTTTTACCTAATCACGCTGGCATTCGCATTGTGTCAGTGGTTGACCACTATTATCACTCCATTGTGTTCCTTTACTGTAGTGTACCATAGTTAGTATTTTAGTATTTTGTTTGGTTGTTAGTATTTTATTTTAGTTCTACTTGTTTATTATTAATTACCGCCCGGCGCGCTACGCACTTCGCGCGCTCATGGCCGCGACAGTAGTGGCGACTGGCGAGTGTTCTGACGTGTGTGTTGTTTGTACTTAGCTTTAGTTATATTTGTGTTTTTTAGTTTTGTCGTTTCTAGCTTTAGTGGAATTTGTATACATACCGACTTAGTGTCCGTGCGTCACCTGGGTCCCCATTGAAAATCAGCGCTGCAGTAACAGTCAGTCTGATGCTGCAGCAAGAAGCTGAATGGGGGTTCCCATTGTTGGCACAATACATATAACTATGTTGTATTTGTTAGTATGTAGTTTTTTGTTCTTCTTTTTTATATATGTTATACTGTTATTGTACCAATAATAAATATATTTTCTTTCTTTCTTCTTTCTTTTCTTCTTTCATTAAAATCGTAAGTATTATCGCTTAGCTTTGTAAATGAATATAGTTTTTCGTTAATGTTACGGTTCTTCTCTCTTACCGTTCCGGTATAGAGAGCGTTTCCCTTCCACCCGGTATATTATTAGTTCGCATTTGGTGTTTATTTTGTCTAGTAGTTCCTCAACTTACAATAAATCACGCTATGCCACTGACCGCTGAAATTTTCGAAAACCGGACCCCCCTCGGTAGCTCGGTAGCTTCTAAAATACGGTGTCATGCAAGGCAAGGACACACACACTAATATTTTTATATCTTAGGACCCCCCATGTGAAAGTTATAGCTGCGCCCCTCCCCTATACCACAGCAAGAGTTAAATATGCTGTGTACAGTCAGCCACATAAGTAGCTGAACAAATTCAAAGTTTCAAATCGTTTGTACGCGTTAAGATTTATTGAAACATTTTTTATTGTGTAAAGTAAATCACTAATATTATTTATCCTTTTTATTATTTTGAAGACAGAACGAATATTGGTAAGAACGCTGAAGTGTATAGTCGTTTTACGTTCTTTAATTTGTTCAATTACTTATGTGGCAGATTAAAGAACGAAGAAGAAAGCAATATATTTATTTGTAAGAAGCAATTTTAGAAAATAATCATACAAATTAAATTAAATTTGCTCGTTACAAAAACGACCACAACTCAGCATAAGCTGGTAAAAAACCAGCGCTGGTCTTCCTTTGGGTGATTTCGTGATGATAACTGTACTTCTCATCTTCACCGAGACTTCAAACAAACTGGTATTCGGCTGGTAATTGATGGTTGCACCATCACGTCACTCTACAATATATTTGGACTATAATAAAAACCGTGAAAAGTTAATACATATTACATTACAAAGTCAAAAAATCCTTACATGCAACGACAAAAGCAATGAATCGATCAATGTACCTAAATTCATGATGGTAACTTGCCATCAGCAGACCATCTTACCCATCCGCTTCTGAACTCACTTTCCTAACTTCAGGTATCCTCCACCTATACCAAGACGAGCTGAAAGACATGGACTTCATATCAGCTGCCCAGTTCCTGACCAAGCTCCCTGAAGACCTGGACGCCGAAGCCCTGTTCAAGAGCATCTCGTCGGTCTCCATGTGCTGTGACGGTATGTCGTTTGAGGAGCTGGTCTCCTGCTGCGAAGTCGACAGCAGTCTGGACGATGATGTCGCTGTCAGGTTATGATATCCGAGGAGTTGGAGCCACAGCTTCTGGGACCTCGTTGATGCCCTATCCTTCAGGGTTGGGTTATAGTGATCTTGTTAGACCCGACTCCAAAAGACTGGGAACCGGGACTTATCCCAGGATTAATGCCCTAAAGGGCGTGCGGTCTCGCAGCGAGGAATTTTAGTGGACTAATTGATGTTATCATGTTAGTTTGATGTCCAAATGAATTGCTAGTTGGTGATTCTGACCAGATTAAGTTGGAATAGGATGTTGCTGTCCAGTAAAGTTCAAAGTCCATGAGTTACTATTTCTAAGACTTATGGATGCTTTATCGTTAATTTTTTATATGAATTACTTTCGCTATTCTTAAACAATCTGGACTCAACATTACAAATCTGACAATATCTGCGGACCTTTATCGAAATTAATGCCCTATTGATGTTTAACCTAAATGAATTTATAAATAGCTAGGAATGTTGCAAATTATCATGAACTATGACGTCATTGTCTATCATTGGTATGTTTGACAGCGCCACATGGATGGATTGTTTTACCGATCTAGTGACGTACTACAAATTGAACAGTGACGTCATAGTTCAGTATGACATCTGAAGATCTTAAGATATAATTACAAAATCCATATTAACGCGGCTGTCCTTTAGGTAGATGATTTTTTCGGTGCCATGCGATTCTCATTCTTAAAGTTCGCTTTAAAATTACAACTCTTATCACGCGGATGAATACGTGAAAAACAATTAACTAGATGACAATACAGTTTCAAATGACACGAAAAACTCCTAAATTTAATTGTACGATTAGATATTATGTATGAAAATTAAAGGTTCAGTCACACTCAATGTACGGGGTCAGGGCAGTGGCGGACCGTGTCCTGTAAAGGAATAAAAAAATACTAAACGACCGCGATAACACGTTCGTACCGAAGCCCCAGGGCTCTGAATGAATTATTAGTCCATAGATTTTATACACTATTGACCTTATTCATAAACAGTTTATAATCCTACTAATATTATAAACGCGAAAGTTTGTAAGTATGTATGGATGTTTGGATGTCTGGATATATGGATGTTTGTTACTCTTTCACGCAAAAACTACTTAACGGATTTCGATTAAATTTGGCATACGGGTATATCATGTCCTGGATTAACACATAGAGTACATTTTATCCCGGGAAAATAAAAAGCAAGACTTTTATCACGGAAAAACTTTTTAACGCGGGCCGAGCCGCGGGCAAAATCTAGTCCTAAATAAAAAAAATCAAATACTTTATTCATCACGTAGGCGAACATAGTTGCACTTATGAGTTAAGATACATTAAATTTATTATAATAATTATTATTAATACAAAATGTCACTTACATAACTACAGACTTTTTGGTCATGTTATGTCTTCTTCGAAATAATTTTGTATTGAGTTTGAAGGAAGAAGACAAAACATTTATTAACTAAAATAGGTTTATAAAATTTTATGAATAAAGTCGTTACTTGTTATTAGATTCCTGTTAAATACTTGAATATGAAGCAGTTACCTCACTTGTTACAAACAAGGTTATTGCTTGCCATAGAAATAATATTTGTTACAATATTTGAAAAATATATAGATAAGTATGTTGATAGTACATAACCTTTTAAATTTTTTTGGCATTTCGTGAGCTAATTCCATTTATACTTGATTAGGTTTGTACAATTATGTCAAATTGCTCATAAACATTACATAAAACCTGGTGCGGTCACGCCACGGCCCGGCCATTGGTCGTCGATGTGTGAACGAACCTTCATTCGTTTTACTACGGCGGAAAATTGACTTGTGCGGGGAACAGAGCACATTTTCCAGCCCCATATTTTATATAGATATTCTGGAATATTTTGTTCTGGAGTTGTGTGCCACATAGTTTACGCGTATGTGTGTGTCTGTTCGTGTGTGTGAAAGAGTTTGAATGTATTTTTACTTTGAATGTTATGTGATGGTGAAATTAGCTGGTTCTTTGTTAGAAATAAATATTTGTCATTAATTATAGATTTGATATATAATTTGAGCAATCATAACTTTTTGCTAATCTGAGACCGTTGTACAGTCAGAGGCAGAAGTGATTGCAGATTATAATAATGTAAAATTATTGTAGGGCGGATTGTATGTACGAGGGAGAACAGCAGAGTGTTTATAAAATGCAATACAAAGAATTATAGACCTTATCTTTATTTCTTTTCGTATAATATTATATAGTTTAAAATTGTAATTTTTCTAACCCGTAAAAAATTCACACAAAACCCATATTTTTATTCATACAGTAAATTATATTATACTTATTATAAATGATATGGTGTCAAATACGCTCGAGTGATGTAAATTATATATAATTATATCTATATAGGTTTACTATAAAATATATTATATGTTGTGATTGTGAACGTAAAATATAATATATTAGTATATGATATGAATATAGATACAATGTTGGCAAATTTCCTTGTGTTTTCTCATATTTAACATAATTAATTGGATTTATTTTAAGATCTTATACTTATTGGTCGTCCAACAAGGTAGGCAGATGCATCAACAATTTGCTTATACGTATATATATACCTACACATAATATAAAATATACTAAGTTAAATGATTTGTAAAATATACTATATTCAACATGAATAGTTAAGCGTATAGTTAACTGACAGGAAAAAAGAGTGTTTTGGAAAACGCGGGAAGAGATAGGTAAGTTAGGTTCCAAGTAAATTAGCGAAATAGTGCGCTTATTCCTTAAAATTCTCATTCACCATTATAGAAGCACTAGCTTTTACTTTACGTTCATTTTGTCGAAAATGTGGTAATATCCCGATGAAGCTGGTCTTTGACAAAATTAAGTGGAACTCTAGCGCTTCAACTCATTTTAATACGGTTATATGGTAAATTGATTTAAGCGACACTTTTTGAAAGTTAGATTTTTAAACGAAGTTCAATGGCGCGGGAAAATACACTGATTCTAAATATTAAAAACTTAATATCGCAAACAATGTCGCTTAAGTCATTTAGCTTTGCAACCTTCGTTTTAATGTTTGCAGCCAATAAAATCAACCAAAATTTGATAAAACGGTGATACTAAAGCAAGTAAATTCTCATAACGTCAGTCTTATGTTCGTCCCATTATATTCTAAGCGACATCTGGTGAGCTGAGCGACATTTAGTACGTTAATAATCACCTGCCCTCATTCATTTGGTGCTAAAGGATGAGCACTTTTGTATAAGGTAACTAGAATGCTCATTTGCATTCTTCAAGGTCAGAATATGTCGCAGAACAGGTAACCTCTGGAGTAAGAGTCTAGGAGTGGAGACCGCGTCTTAGGAAATGTATCGTTGGATGCCCTCTGGCCAGATGGGGGGACCACTTAAAATTAAAAAAAAAAAAACAAATTCAAATCATTTATTCAGTAATTAGGCCCCTAAGGGCACTTATACACGTCATTTTTAACAAAGTTATTTTACTAAAAGATTCTACCAGTGCTTTGGAAAAGCCCACTGACCTGAGAAGAAGCACCAAGAGACTCAGCGTAGGTTGTTATTATATATAGATTGTTATCTTTTTTTTTAATATATATATTTTACAGATATCAAATAACAATATAAATTCAATTCCAAAGATGGATATTAAATGCGAAAATGAACGGAGAGTACCTAAGACAAACCACTTGCACAAGAGGTCCGGGAGCTACTGGATGCATTAAGCAGCAGACCAAGCTCTGTAGTGTATGTTGGAGAGGTCCATGTCCAGCAGTGGACTGTAACGAGCTGATGAAGGTCAAAAAATAAACAAGCTGTTTGTTTGCTAATATACACATTCTGTCGACATATCAATGGTACTGAAAATGGGTTTTGAAGTTGATTGTATGTGTGTATTTGAGGTACCTCTAATTGGTTTTAGCACAGAATACTATAGTACTTACGTTTTATATACATGATTTCACCAATGTCCTATACTGGTGGTAGGACTCTCATATGTAAGAGTCCGTCTGGGTGGGTACCACCGCAATGTCTATTTCTACCGTCAAGCAGCAGTGTGCATACACTGTTGTGTTTCGGTTTGAAGGGCATTGTAGCCAGTGTAACTACAGGACATAATGAGACTTAACATCTTATGTCTCAGGATGACGAGCGCAGTGGAATGCCACACAGTACTTTGTAACTCAAGGTGCTGGATGGTGTTTCTACTGTTTATGGATGGTCGTATCGCTTACCAGCAGGCGAACGGCATACTCGTCTCGTCATTCGATGCCATAAAAAGACCCTTATACACCTAAGGACAGAAAAACGTCTCAGAACGTTCTGTTATTACTTACGATTAGGTTTTTTTAAGAAAATGAGTAGGTAGAGATCTTTTATGGGATGTTTATTAAAACAGGTCTGATTTTTTGGTGAATTTTATTCTAAACTCATAGTCATGCTATAGTATATAGTTAGTAATGTGATAGATTATAAAAATAATTTAATCAATATTTACATTCTGTGTTACTACACACATTTTACGAAAGTTGTAAAGCCGCTAGAGTAGTATTTTCATAGTAAATGTAAAAAAATCTAGTAAAATAACAAAATGTTTCAGTGTAAATTGTATATATTTAATTATCATTAATGTCAATTATAATGATAATTATTATATTACACTGACGGACAAAATATTCGGAATTTCATCGATTTTATTAATTACAGGGTGGGTTCATGCTTCCATATTTTCATTTTAAATATTCGATAACATAGAACTTACTTTCCTCAGCACAATAGTACTGTCGTAAGAATTTTCGGTTCTTAATTTGTTTGGCCTGACTATATCCTTCAATCATGATTCTGTTTAAGTCTGTTCCTTAGGGCTTAGGCTATCTTTTGTTCTAAGAATGCAAATAAAATGTCTATAGTTTAATCTTTATCTCTTCTAGCAATTCTTACGCATTAGATATTTATTTTAAATTTAATTAAATTTACTAACTTGAATAAACTATCTGTCTTGCTTTAGAATAGTACAATAATAAAGGATAACAAATAATTATAACTATTGTTAAGATAAGGTACGAAATTTTTGTCTGTCAGTGTAAAGTTACTTAATGTAAGGGAAAACATTCAACGAGTAGTATCACCGGCCTAATAATTAATGAATCTTCGAAACTGTTTCGAAATCTAGTTGTATGTATCTTATAACTATATCTGTAGGTATGTCTGTGTCTATACTGTGTTGTGACGTCACTTAGTAACTAGTTATTGCATCTATTTAATATTCTGTGTATCGCTTGTAAACTGTTTGTTGTAACCTAGTTCGGATAATATAATTTTTTATACACACCCACACTCACGCCTTTTATCCTCTAAGGGGTAGGCAGAGGCGGACCTAGAGCACCCATTTTTCCCTGTGCCTGATACGATAACTCAAATAAAATTTACTGAAGTCTTGTGCAACAGGCCCTTAACAGTTTTTGAAAAGATTTGATCTGTAAACTTTGATAGAGATGAAAAGATAAAGTAAAACGGTTTTTTATACATCAATGGTAAAACGACTATAAATGGTTTGTGATAATAAAAAAAAAAACAGAAATCAGACGAGCTAAATTGTCAGTTGAATTATAAAGGTTAAAATTTCATAAACTCTGAAACGTATAAATGGGTGTGTACTATAGTTATATTAATCTAATACTATTCACGTATTTCAACCCAGTGGTCTCGAACCTACCGATTTTTCGGTATTTATACAGATATTGGGCCGATATCGAAATACCGAAATGACATAAATGATTTTTTAACGATTTTTGGAAAGCTATAAGATTCTCCCGATTTTTTTTACCGATTTTCAGCAATTTCAACTTAAAATCCCCTTTTTTCTTTTATATTTTACAATGCCTTGGTAAAATATGTTGCTATTTGGGGCGGCGGGGGGCAGTACTTTTAAAGAGGCGGCAAAATTTGTTTAAAAATTTTACTTATATGACGCCGGGGGGGGGGGGGGGTGTATACGTTACTCTCGTTTGTTGAAATTACCTTCTTTTGGTGGAATAATAGTCCCTAGAGTTTAAAATTAAGGGGTTTTGATAGAATATTGCTTGATTTTTTTGCATATACCGATTTTTGGTCCAAATATACCGATTTTACTTGGCAACTCTACCGATTTCACATTTTGCCGTCCGAGATCACTGTTTCAACCTTTTCCCTCGAGACTTGGTGTCACTAAGGTACCGTTACTAGGAATAATTGAATATTTATATATTATCTCTTTAATTCCACTCTTCACATATATAGGAGAGGAGAGAGTGAGCAAGACAATTCTCTGTAGGAGCTTGTATCTTCTAACCCTGGGGAGAAACCACAAACCATTCTAGATAAATATACCATCATGGACGCCCTAGAAAATATTAGTCCTGCTTTAAGTGTATTCAGCAGCTAGTTGTAGAAATGTAAACATATAGTATGTACCCACATTTTTTTAAGTCTTAATTCTTTCTAACTATAACAATTAACAAGTGTAGTATACTATACAGTATACACAATGATTAATCAAAAACTATAGATATGGCATACCTTAAAAATATCCCAAAAAGTGTTTCGTACGTTGGTGGGTATACATACTTTGTATCCGCCGTAACCGTACCATACCAGCCCTGTATTATATACTGCTCACTGCTGAGCACGGGCCTCCTCTACTACTGAGGGGGTTTAGGCCTTAGTCCACCACGCTGGCCTAGTGCGGGTTGGCAGACTTCACATACCTTCGAAGTTCAGAGAACTTCTCAGTTACCAGGTTATCTCACGATGTTTTCCTTCGCCGTAAAAGCGAGCGAGCGATACTTCACAAATAATTCACACATATTTTTTTAGAAAAGTCAGAGGTGAGACTGTGTATGAGGTTCAAACAGGTAAACTAGAGTCGACTGACGAGGGATGTACATCTGTCGCTAGTCGACTATCTGGACCTCACTTTACTTTTCAATCGGATAAAGTGGGGTCAATTTCCGTGCAAATAAAAAAAAATAGAGAAAGAAATAAATAGGTACTATAGGAATACTTGACGTTGCGTATCATGTACGAACAAAAGGCAGCTAGCATTTATCATTTACGCGTACGTATGAAATCGTCCCAATTGGGATAATTTCGAGACTTCAATTTTGCGTTCTAATGGCCCGTCTACCTTTTCATTATAATCATTGATTGATATAGAAGATTATTAAGACAGACAAGAATGAATAAAATTAGTACATGGTAACACAAGATTTAAATTAAATGCAATAGACATAATGGATCCTTGTTTACATTTCTAGAACTGGCCGATGAATACGTTATAGTTAATTCTCGAAATACGTTAAATTTAACCTCTTAGTGCCTGTAAGTTTTTCGTTTGGTGTACTTTATGTAGCCTATATAGTTGTCTGGTTTCCGTATATAATTATGTATATCATATTATGGGACCAGACTGACTTATTGTAAAAAAAAAAAAATTAGTTGATTACTTTAATAAATTGATGATTTTAGGATTTCGTAGTACCTGTAAGACTTACAATTAATGTTTCTGTATGAACAGAATACATTGTAACATATACTTTATGTGCAAGAAATAAGTGTGATACTTATGCGGAATCTGCGTCCCGATAGGTTATACCTTCGGATGAATATTTGTAAGTGAAAAGCTTTAAGTAATGTTTTATTTATTTTTAAATAAGTCTTGCCACATATAAGTGATATGTTGGTCTGCATACAAACTACATTATATATTGTTATATGATTTTTAGATATATTTTCTTAGAGCACTTTTTATCTTTACACTATGATTTACTGCGCTCCACATGTGTTTGTAAGGAAATATTTGGGACTAATGCAGCGAAAAATAAATATATTATTTTACATTATTCTCCACCAACACACCACATTTCATAAAAAAACAATACAATTTGTCCTAGTATTATATCGATTAATTTATATGCTGTATTCGATACATCGAAACGAGAATTTTCTCGATAAACTCGACGACATGATTATCTACAAATAGGTGTACATGTTAGAAAGCAAATAATTATCGATTAATTTTAAAGCGATGTGAAAATCATTGTAGGAGATTTATTTTTTCTATACTTGTGATTGTTTCATGATGATCGTTTTGAATCTGTCTTGTGTCTATGAACGTAACAGTGTGAATAAAAATGATTTATGGATATGTTCGTGTTTGTATGTAAATTTAATTAGATCTGGGTAAATGCAATGCAATATTTTATAACATTATTTGTATTGGAATTATTGAAAGCATATTTTAAACTTATTTACATTTATATATATTTTTTCTATCCCTAATATGTATTTTTCATTTTCATGATATTAAATTATAAGCAAAGGTTTCCTTAGCCATTTTGCTAAAACAAAATGGCGGGTATTCAATCATGTGTTACAAACTTTCACGTTTAGATCGAAATTAAAAATGGTAATGATATTACAGTTGTGATGTGGACTGATATTATTAATTATAAAATGCCATCTCATGTAATTTAAGAGGTTTAATAAATGTAAATAATAAATGTAAGGCACCATCAGCCCCAATCAATGCGAATGTTATGTAATTAATGGTAAAATTAAAATCTAATGAGAAATGATAATGCATTTTTATTTCTATAATCTATGTCTATTAGTAATAGTTATGCTCTATGGTATTCACGATAGATATAGGGTGATAATGTTTTGAGGATTATTACAATATCTTTGAAAAATATTATATTAACGTGATACTGATAAGCAACCAACACACTACCACAGTTATTGAGTTTCAATACTTTAAAAAACAATAACGTCATCAATTCAATTTAACGGGGAGCAAAAAAATATTAATAGTATAAGAACTCAGCAAATATGAGACTTAAATTTGTGTCAATGATCCTAGGCACATTTTAACAGACAACATTCAACGTCGGGCAGCTCGTAACGTTGACGACCGTATTCTTTCCGATCGGCTTGATCCTTTGGCTTTGCGTAGAGATGTAGCATTGCTCTGCATCCGCTATACCATTAACCACAGGGAGTGCACTGAAGAGTTGTTCGAACTTATCCCTGCTGCTGAGTTCCATCACCGTACAACGCGGCAAAACTTCAAATTCCATCCACATCACCTCGGAGGTTGGCAATCCGCCACAGTACGTTTCTGCCGACATTTTTTACCAAGTACAAAACTATGGAACCAATTGCCGCCAACAGCGTTTCCTGGCAGATACGACCTGGCGACCTTCAAAAAAGCGTATTCCCACCTAAAAGGCCGGCAACGCATCTCTGTGCCCTCTGGTATTGCAGATGTTCATGGGCGGCGGTGATCACTTACCATCAGATGAATCATGAACCGTATGCTCGTTTGACTCCAATTTCATAAAAAAAATCTAAAAAATATCAAGATTAAGTATATACCTTTGATAAACTAACCAGATACACCAGTACAAAAGATTTTCCTTGTTTACTATGCGTTGTGGGACAGTAATTTTTTCTACTTGATTTAGATACATCTCGCGCTAACAGATCTTGAAGCGCACACGTGCGTACAGTCACGTTTTTACACTGTGTTAAATTAAATATACAAAACACGTAACTACAATAAAAGGAATCTAGCATAGGCTATAATTAATGGAACAGACTGCTGAGATAAAATATATTATAAATCCGCCCGGATAGCGTACACAAGGTGTAAAACACGCCATAGTATGTCGCGTTCTGGAATTAGCCTATCTATATCCGGTTCAAGCAGGCCGGCACATTTTTGTCGACTGGCTGTCAGTTGACACTATCTGGACACCACTCGGCTTACCATCAAATGCAGTGGGGTCATATTTCCGTGCCCGTATAAAAAAAAAACCAACAACGAGACATGATATCCACTTAAGGTTGACTGGTAGAGAATGCCTTCGGCATTAAGTCCGCCTTTACATATTTTGTATGAAGTGCAAATAAATCAATAAATAGATATCCCATGCATAAATCGAGTTATTACCCTCCTATACTTACTGGCAGTGTACGAGCATGGTGGGCGTGTGGAGGGGGTCCGCGGGTCACCCTGGGCGCGTGGCGCAGCGCCGTCGGTCAACCCTGGTACCTAGGTACTGCAGCTGGCGCACTGATGACATCTAGCCGCTCTATGATACGCCATTATACAGTAAAAAAGTGACCTACTCAGCCCTCGTATTAAAAAAGATACCGTTTTAATGGAGCCTCGTTGGCTTACTTTAGCGTATGAATGATCGTTTCGGGGCATCATGGGCATATCCGAATTCAAATCAGTCCCTTTTTAGTGTCGATTCATATTATAGGCAAGGGGGCCTCACTTCGCAATTCAGTGTCTATTGCAGCACTATAATTTCGTACAGCAATTTCGACAGCAATTCATCTTACCTATGCTTGCACAATTAGTATAATAATTTTTATAAAATATTACATCTTTACATGATTCTAAAACAAATTCCTCGCCGCGTCTGTCTGAACACGATAAACTAACGTGATCACGTATGCGTAATGTACCTAACAACCAGCATTAAAAAGCCAGTTTGTTTTCCAGAGCTAAAACCCTCTAAATCTTATCTAATAAATAATACCAGCCCTATATTATATACTCTCCCACTGCTGAGCACCGGCCTCCCTAGTATTCAATTGCTTTTAGTCCTTAGTCCAACACGCTGGCCTAACGGGGGCTGGCAGACTTCACATACCTTCGAAATTTTTATGGAGAACTTCACTGGTATGCAGGTCTCCTCATAATATCACCAGTAGTAAGAAATTTTAATACAAGTCTAATATTATTATTTGATACTTAACTGACATCCCTGTTTATACTTGTTGGATAAGACGGCTAATAACTGACGTACTTTGGACCGACCGAATATCGACAATATTGATAATGCAATTCTAATGCTTACCGACGCGACGTATCAAACGTTACATTAAGATACCTAATCGCTTTGATTAATTGATGTTTTAGTTTATTGAAATAGCTAATAAAATGTGTAGGTATATTAATATAATATATACCTATTAGCGAAAGATAAGTCGTTCGTTAGACTATTTATCTTTGTTCTTTGCAAGGAGTTACGGAAATTTCTAGATATCACACTCGCGCAGTGACGCCATTTGTCTAAAAAAGGTAGACAGAATAGAAGTCACACACAATTAAAAATTATCTTCCCATTACGTCAAACAGAACGACCCTATAAACTAACGGGCACTAATTCTTAACCTGACTAACTTAGACGAGATTTTTTAATAAACTTTTAATTTTTACTATCTATTCACAATTCATAAGCACCAGAACGTAACGTGGGCATTATATATCAAACGGTCTTAGTATTAAAATCACCCAAAACATTATACTTAACTACTTTGTTGCGCCAGTATTCAGTAAGCGGTCGGCAAACAAGGAGCCGCTGATTCAGAGGAAATCGAAATTGCATCAGAGGGGTGTGTCAGATAAGTAGCATTCTGAGAATTCTCGCTCATTAAGGACAGGCTCAGTTTTTGCTAGTGGACAACGGGTTTGTCGAAATCCCTGTTCTTGCGATACGATTACCTTGTTAAAGGGACGCAGGTTCACAAGTTTGTTTCACGCTCACAAGCAATCCTATTGTGAAGTTACGATTTCTGGGTGGTCTATGGTCAATGACATTGAATTTCTCATGTATACTAATATCATAAATAGAAAAAGTTTGTGTGTTTGTTTGTAGGTTTGTTACTAATCTCAAGAACTACCTATTAAATTGATTTTGAAAATTATTTCACTAATAGGAAGCTACATTACCTACTCCTGAATGCTATAGGCTACTTTTTGTCACGAGAAATATTTAGTCGATAAAGCTAAAAGTATTATTCAATTATAATTTTTAAAAAATAATGATTATTATCATTAAAATAATGTTTTGACGATGCAATTTTGTTTGAGTATTAAAAGTATAAAGCAATTTATAAACACGAGATCACCATTTTCATTTACTAGTTTTTTAAAATTAATACGTAATTATTAGGAAATTTAATTGTCGTTTAGACATCAAAATAGGGTAAACTGAATCAGTTGGGGACTGGGGTTATTCTTGACAGTGGCCAAAATTGAATATGTTGGCCAGGAAGCGATCACTCAAAACAAGGCTCTACTGTGGGATTACATTATCTCTTACATAATAATAAGTAGCATGCAGTGACTTGTACGGTGTTGCTACAGAAAAGGAAATATTACATGAGCGTACATAGAAAGTTTTTTTTTCACCACTGAATCGGTAGTAATAAATAATACTATCCATGTGTAATGTACGGGCACATAGACGCCACCAGCCGATAATTTCCATTTGCAAGCTTTCTCCTTTCGCTCGCGCGGCTAGTTTTCATCTCGGAGATTACATTCCCGATATCCATTACATTGTGAAACTAACTTTAAGTGCTGCAGTTATACGTTGCATAAATTGTATTTTGCTTTATATCGATGTATAGATTCTAGGTAATTTGTAGGATAAGACGTATTTACGCAAACTATATACGCTTTGCCATAGCTATTGAATGTTTTCGTATTAGGTATTTAAAATCTGACTGAGTTGTAATAAATAGTCGAGATAAGGAAAGAATTGAAGCAACCTGATTAAACGTAAAAATTCCTTGGAGAGTTTATAGCTTACCTTACGGAAACCAGGATGACATAGTCATCAGATCTTCAAAGTTTATTTACCTACATTTTAGCAACACTATTCCCATCTCATAATATGCGACGACCACAATGTTCAATTTGAAATCATTTAACAAATATTAAACCTGGAAGTCGGGTTTGACCGAACCCGATCTAAATAAAATTAATCTATATTTGGTACAAAGTACTTTTTGAATTTTATAGCGATAAATAAACGTATAGACTGCGATGAAATAGTTTATCTGCACTTGAAAATCGTAGGGAGCAATCATACGAATTAAAGTGACACTTGACTTCATATCTCGTGATGTCACCACTCACCACGCTCAAATCTAAATCCCTGGATATTCACGTATTGCGTCAAAGCATCCGTGACGTAGATACTAAAGATCTTCACACACTGAGATAGCTGGCATCGCATTGAATAATTTTGTAGTGAATTCTGTATGAAGCTTTAACTTTCTACCGCGTCGGGTCTTGGTCTTGAGAACTAAGATTCATGTCTTGTATGTTCATAGTTTCAATTCGCTGAGAGCCCTTAAGGCATTTAGATTTGAATTGAGGCGTCGAGCTCACCACCAGGTGATCCCATTATTGATTCCCCTATCTCCTCCTTTAGAAATGCACAGTTTATCTAAACTGGTATAACTCACATACGCGAAGTTGCTTTTGACGTTCTGCGCAAAAGTGATAGCAGGCATGTGAAGTTCCTTAACTTCCTAATCTCTGGTCCGCCAACTTAGATTATCTACTGTAAGTTCTGTTTGTAAGATCAGTTTTATAATATTGTAGTATAAATTAATTATACATAGTAATACACAGTTTAGCTTGTAAATGGCGTGACCACAGCGTTGTATAGAGATAACGATTTACAGTTAATTAAATATATATGCACATAGACAAATAGGTACTAATAAAGGAAAATATTTCGAAATTATATTATGTTTTGTGTTAAAACAACTGTATTTAATTATCCATATAGTTATTTAGGGTAGATTCTATTAATTTGCATAACACGGCAAAAGGAATAGACTGAGGCTACAATAATATAAGAATCGAAACACCTAAAATCATGGGTATTTCACGCAGGTGGATTCACCGAACAAGCTAACAATATAATAACCATCTAAATATAATCGTCATCATCATCAGCATATGATGCCCACTGCTCCATAGGCCTCCCTAAAGATTTCCAGACAAAAGCGGTCTAAATCTTAATATAATAACCGTCTTCATTTCGCAAATTATTGGAAACAATTCAATCAAAATTGTCTCCCTGTTAAATATAATATCCGAATTGAACCTTTTAAGAGTAGGTAATAAAACATAAATTTTCCAGGAAAAGTTTAGTTTATAGGTATGTACTTTTATTGATCCTGAAATAATTTATGCTTACTTTTCATATTAAAATGTTAATAACTTGTCTTAAGTTGCATAAATTATCATTAACATTTGCTTTGCGAGATGTTTATTTGCATTTTAATGGATAAAACCCTGCTTTACTATTCAAAATTTAATTACAGACTAGGCAGTTGTTGGTTGTCCTTGGATAAAGTATAACCTATTTAGTTTTTATTTAAGAGAAATATGCGCCTTCTAAATATCCTTAGTGATCTAATCACTATACAAGACTATCTAGCGGATGTACTTTGACCATTGACCACCTACAATATACCGAAGAAATTGTTGAGTCATACAATGATACAAAGGAAAAGGAAGTTTTGACGTAATCTCACTGACCATATGAAATATCACGTCAAAGTTGTTACTTCGCGTCGGATTTCTGCTGAACAAGGGTGCCTTTTCAAGCAGGCCAATCAATCTGGATTCTGCATCTAAGCCCGTTTGTAAAGTGGCGCTACTGATACAATTTTCATATTTTTCTACTATACAGCCTAAAATTATAACAACGTTCGCAATAACCTTGCTCTATTTCACAAGTTTCATTCCCATTTAAAACAAATTCAATGCATTTGAATGCACGCTTACTCTTGGCGGGGTCTTCTTTACATTTGCATATTTTTTATGAAACTGCCACCAATTTGTTTCTTGTCTAAGATTAGGGTTGTGTCGAGCTTATGGATTTGAGAGTTACTGGATAAAAGTTCCCGCCTCTGCCTACTCCTTCGGGGATAAGAGGGCTGTGGGTGTGTGTATGTTGTTAATGTATTTTCCCGGGATAAAAATTAGCCCAAAACTTCCCAGAGTCTCGAACTATCTCCATATCAAATTTCATCGAAATCCGTTCGGTATGCGGCAGACGACTTTATTTTATACTATAATAGAAATTGTGCCACTCCTTTTTACCCCCTTAGGAGTTGATTTCGCAAAATCCCGTCTTAGTGAGCACATATGTCCTAAAAGGAACCCCATGCAGATTGACACTCCTAGCGCTTGTAGTTTTTGAGATTTCGTGATGAGTAAGTGTCCTTTCGGTTTTATATATACCAATATAAATATTTACAGCAGGATCACTACATTATGTAGGTATGTATATGTATGTATTGGATATCCATGCGTGCAGATATCTATAAGGTCATGGATGGTATTCCAAAAAGCCCAGATGCCAGCCCACATTCTTTAAAAATTATAAACTTTGTCCTTATTCTTGAGGCACTATAACATAGTACAACAAAATGTCCTCTCATCATCACTGTTCATTGAGATAATTCAGTACTTCTCCGGAATTGTTGGCTAGTTCCAATTGTACACGAATCATTTACATTGGTGATTGATGTTCTTATTTCCATTATGTTGAAAATACCAGTTGTTACCTAATTAATCATAATCAACATTAGTTCCATTGAACTCACCACCAATTTGATGAAATGCGTCGATGTATTCTTTTTATTCTTCCCAATAACGAGATTAGCACGCCTCTGACAATTGACAAAACTAAATCTCCTGATGGGAAACTGTTGCGCGATAGTGAACTAATCATAGTCTGAAAAAAATATATAGATGCAGTAGCAATAAGCGACATACCTGCAAAAGATAATCGTGCGTGAGGTCATGTGAGAATTGAGGTTACGTTATTAGATTATAAGAGTTTAAACCTGTTTGTGAAAAGACTAGAAAGGTCCTGAAATTAAGAATATTTTTACAGTAGTAGAGATTTTCTTATACTTTCTTATTTTGTTAAGATATCAATAGATTATTGAAATCTAATTGTTATTATTTTATCACTGATTGCCTCGATGGCGTAGTTGAATTACGGTACGACTGCAACGCTAAGGTCTTGGGTTCGATCACTGGTTTGGGCAAAGTCATGTTGGGTTTTCTATTCAGTATCAGCCTAGAGTCTGAAATTTGTGCCCTTTATGGCGATAGGCTCGTCTCCATTACATCATGGGACAGAATACGCACGGCGAAAAGTAAGTGCACTAGTTGCGTCTCTGCCTACCGTTTCGGACATAAAGGGCGTGAGTTAATGTATGTATATGTGTGTCATGTATTAATATCTATGAATATTGGTTGTGTAAGTACGTGTGTAGGTAGATACTCTATGTTTAATCACCAGGCTATTATCAGGCTCCGTGTTGTCATTTTGATATTCCAGGATAATAAAAACTAAACATATTTACCATGCAATACATGTATGCTAATGTATAAATGTATCGCTGAATGGAAATGACTATTCGTTTTAATTTTTAAGATCATAACTTGTCTTCTAAATAGTAACTTAAATAATAGCACTTGAAGCGTTTGATTTATATGAAATATGAAAGCTTAACAGACAGACAGACGGAGTTACTTTCGCATTTACACATATGAAATGAAATGAAATCATTTGTTCGAATCCATTACAATGTTAAACATAACTTAGATTCAGTCAATTTATACTCTACCACCACTTCGGAAAGCAGTTTCCGAATAAACAGAAAAGAATGGGCAAGAAACTCTAGGGTTGCTCTTTTCAAAATCAGTTCAAAGGTATTAATTAGGTACAATGTATAATACAAGTATTTATTTTGTTTAGAGCAGTTCATATATTTACTTGCATAATAATAAATTCTTAATTGCCATTCAAGTGTACAACCCTCTCAGGGATCATGTAATAATTTGATGATAGTTGTCCAATAAAGGTATTATCATCTATTAGATTTGTAACATAGTAAGCGAAATGGGCAGACCAGTCCACACAAGCACCACCCGTTCACAAGTATGACGCATGTGCCAGCCATCGGCCTCCTCAACCATGTTGCAGGGAAGTGGCCGACCCGGCACACGACGCCGCCGCGAGCACAATATAATAAAGAATTATAAGTATGGATAGATGTAGGGATTCCAAAATTGCGAATCGACCATACAATATTAGCTTATATAGGTAATAGATACCTACTACGTAGAGAAAAGATTAGCTGATTTAAAATCAAATGATATCCTTCACCTTAAACTTTAGATTCCTAGCGTTAATAGAAATCCAAAGTTTATAAAACTTGTAAACATAGCCTTTTAAACACATCTCATGCACCGTGCAAAGTACAAAAGCACACAAAGACTCGACAATGTAAGTAGAATATTGTTAATTCAACAATTGCCTGAATGAGCTGAGACCCTATTCCCTAAGCAAACAATGATGATGCACAGGGGTCCTACGAACATTGCGCGAGTCACGGCGCATGCGCGCACTCCTGGGGTGACAGACAACGCACTAAAACCGCACCACGCGACCAGTCGAAACTTCTCAGCGCTCGTAGTAATTATTCATTTTTTTATGAGAAAACCATCATAAAAATGTCCGAGAGTGAAGTGAGTGAGCCTGTGGAAATGGTCGGGCTGTTAGAGAAAAAGGTACGTGCATTTTATATTCGCTTTTCGGTGATGTAATGTCATGCAAAGGTCACATTACTTAGCTTCACTTTGACTTTTGTTACGGTTATGTTAGGGTTGATATTCGCGCGATTGTGTTTTTATGTAACCTGTCACACAATTTGGAAATATTTCACAGGATTTTAATTGTATAAAGAACCCATAGTTTAATTGAAAATCTCGTATTGGTCCTCAGAAAAGAGATACCTACCTATTTTAAAAGTGTTTATTTACAATATCATTTAATACCGTCATTGACCTTCTCCGGTGGGTAAATCCCACCTAAAACAACAACTGCTGTTATATATGCAAATTTAAGAATACATTATCTAATCGTCTCTTGTATATTACCTACTATTATCTTTGTGATATCTTTTTTTTAGAAAGCTTAGGTAACCATGTCGAAATATTTTTTCCCTGATCGAATAATTACATCAGACGGTTATTGATAAAATTAAATACTTTTCAATATTACGTAATTAAAACCTATACATTTTTAACTATCAATACGTACTCATATGACGATAGATTGTACCTACCTTTTAAATAAGTACAGGTCTTGAAAGATGTCTCTATCTAACTCTACCTTTCTGTTTAAGAGACCGTATCTAAAATTTCGAATATTTCAGTCATCTCTTCATCGTGATTACTTCAAAAATAAACTGATCTGATTATGTTATAATACATCATCGGAAAGACTATTTCAACACTAATGGAATAAACGAGCCAGATTTTTCATATCTTTCTTTAATTTCAATCTATCCCCCAAGTTCTAACGTCTGTTTCAGACATTTTGTTGTATGGAGACTCAAACTTGTTGCCGTTTTCAATCTAAATTCTTGTTTATCTTGTAGGCGACTTTTTATACCTATTATAACTAGTCATTTTCGTTAGTTAGTTTCAAGCACAATTTTGATTGAAAAATACTACAAGTTTGAGTTTTCGTACAAGAAAAAAATCTGAAACAGACGTTGGAACTTGGGGGTAGATTGCAATTAAAGAAAGATATGAAAAATCTGGCTCGTCTATTCCATAAGTGTTGAAATAGTCTTTCCGATGATGTATTACAAATTAATCAGTCAGTTTATTTTTTAAATAATCGCGATGAAGAGATGACTGAAATAGTCGAAATTTTAGATACGGCCTCTTAATTAAAATATATTGCAAAGGGGTTAAAAAGGCTGGGCGTGCGCCAACATAACAAACCTTAGAAATTATTTAAAGTAATTCTTGGTTACGTTTTTTTAAGCTTTTCTTATGATGTTTTTTTTTACTTTAAAGCAGTCTTTAACAAACGTAAATTAAAAAGGAATGCGCGCTTTGGAATCCAACCCATGATAATTACCTTGACAGTCCATTTCATCATTAAACTATTTTAGCTAAATAATCAATGTCATGCCCCCTATTGCATGGATCTAACTTAGCTAGCGATATGTTTGTATGTTAAACTTCTGCCTACTCCCGAAAAAGGAAAAAGGGTCATGATATGTATGTATGTATAATTCATGTATCAGGTAATCAAGCAGTTGAGCGGATAATTTAAAATCACCCGCATTTATTGGATAATTCTCTTTATCCAATTGATCATAACTGTAAGGAATGTCGACGCAATTTACACAAGTAGGTACCTTTGATAAAGATACCTACTCATTTAATGTATTTTCATTCAGGGTTCAAATCAATATAAGTAATAGGTTTCTTGTAAATAAGATTTCAAAATCAAAAACATATTAGGTATAGGTACGAATTCCCTACAGGAGACGAGGTCACAACATTGAGGTACCTTCTTACACATGATCGTTTATGCGTTTACGTTGGCATTTCTATATGCATTTATTTCTAATTTATATTTAACAAACCCTTTAAGCCTCTACACACAAAGAAACTTGGCGTTGTTTATTTGTCTATAAATAGATTTCCTCAGCTGAGATGAATTTTGGGCGTCTCTTGCTCATAAAGTATTTTCGACGTCGAACTATGCCCGTATTTGAGCCAATTAAACCTAACCTGTAGATTGACACATTCCAATATCAACTCTATTCGTCTGTTTTAACGTCCAGGATACAATGTTTTGGACGAAGATGGACCGAGGCTAAGCGCCCACGCTCGAATTTCGGTTGATGGCGTGGGTGTGTTGGGGTAGATTGTTTTGATGAAGGTCGGAAGACGTCATAAAATCTATACCAATAAAGTTGAAGTTTGCTTGATTGCGCTAATCTTTAGAACTACTGCATCGATTCTGGAAATTTATTAATAGAGAACTTCATTATCTCTGACTGCCGAAGCTTCTTTTATCAGGTGTCGTACTTTACACGGAGAGATTCGCTAATAAATTAGGATTTATGTGTAGTGTGCCCTGTACAAAGAATCCTTTTTCTTTGGGTAGGTACTTTTGAAACCCAAGACGAGCAACTCTCTCGTCTAATGTCTCATTTAATTTATTGTCTAATAATTCGCCGAGTAATTTGGCGAATAATATGCCTATGAATTATGAGTAATGAATACACACTCGTAAGCTGGTTTATACACGTATGTACTCGGCGTGTATCTAAATCATGGGTAAGCGCTTAATAATTTTTTTCTACGATTTTTATAATAAATTAATTGGTTGAATCAATCTATCGTTGGTCCAAATCGATCACCATGTTTCACAAAGTTTTATCACAAGGAAACTTTTAAAAGAAATCTTTATTTGTAATGGAATAGGATATATCTCTGAACGTGTTAATTGACTCATGTTGATGTTTATTGTGGTAGTTCATACGTCACAAACTGTTCATTTACATCCATGTATAGCGAGGTTTAGATATGCAAGATAACTTGCAGAAGTTTCGCCAGCAATTTTTGCCGTGTAAACAATTACAACAGGCGGAGTTGTAGCGAGTCGTATGTGTATCGAATTATTGAAATATTGCTGCAAGTATTAACGTACCCGGATTTTTTTGCGAAATATATTGCTACGATAACTTGCTCGCCTAATCTTATCTTAACTTAGCTTTATTAGTGCATAGCTGCAGCTACGCGACATGGCAAATTTATCGGTCGTCGCGCAAAACGAAATTGTCTGCAACATTCCATTCATCATGCTGCATTATTTAGTCGCAGGGTACTTGAGCTGTAAATCGCCAGGCTCGGGCTTCGATACCCAGATCGGGCAACTAAGAACGATGAGTTTAAAGATTCGAAGAGAGATTAGAAATTGAAATAAGCTCGGCAAAATGTAGCACTGGTTAAGCTTCTGCCTATACCTTATATATCATTAGCAAATCTAGTTAATTTTAGAATTAATAGGACAACTTTTGAAGAATACAAATATAAAAAATGTATGCTGTCCAAATTCTAATGGAAAAAGTATTTTCAAATTTGGCGCAATAGTAAGTTATAAAACTTTGAATGGTGGAAGGGGTAGCATATCTAATAACAGCAATACTAGGCTGTGACGTCACGAAGCACCGTCGGCCATAACGCTGCGTGCGTGGGAAAGAGATAGCGCGATATCCCCGCAAGGCCCCCACTTTTGCTAACAAGAATATTTAAAAATTGAATAACTGCTTTATTTTTCAATCGATTTTGATGCTGATTTCACAGAAGAATTTCTTTTTCGTATGATTTTCTGTTACATCTAAAATAATGTACAAAATCAAACATAGGAAACTACCCTATTACTTAAGAGTAAAGGTCAATTTCCACTAACATAGCAAAACATAATAATCTTTACGATACCCGTACCTTTGAGATCGTTTGACTCGTCAAGCCCCGCGACGGACACCGGTGTCCATATATATAGGGTTTTCCCATACATCTATATATATAAGCGAGGCTTGAAGGGATTGTTTGCGATATCAAAGAGTCATATCTAGACACCGTGTGTCTAGGGAAAAATAACAACGCGGAGATTGACCTGTCAGCCGATATTGATTTTTAATTATAAAGCAATGAGTATTGAGTATCCGTGTAACCGTATAACCGCTGTTAAACTCGATTAATACTTACCTCACCGCTTTAATTATAATTAATCAAACAACCCACCAATCAGCCTATCGCCTTCCAGTGCTCAAGGTAGCCTTCCCAAATGAGAGCCAATCATCTTGAGTGCCCCGCATCCATCCGCTTTCCGCTGCCTTATTCAAATTGTTGGTCCATAATTCGAATAAGCCGGGATAATTGTATCAACTGGTGAAAGATGCCTCATCAGTTCTGACCAATTGATATTTCACCTGGACGCCACTACGCTTACCATCGGGTGGAGTGCAGTCACTTTTTAGTGCCTTTATAAAAAGAGGGAATAGAATAGTTATTTTTGTAAGCCTTAATACGGTTTTAATAATGCTCACTACTGAGCACGGGCCTTCTCTACTGAGAGGGTTAGGCCTTTAGTCCTACGCTCTCCTAGTGCGGGTTAGCAGACTTCATGTAGGTATACCCTCGAAATTATAATTGAGAATTATCAAGTATGTATGTAGGTTTTCCTTCGCCTTTAAAGCGAACGATAAGTAATAAACAATATCAACATATGCGTATCTTCGAAAATTCAGAAGTGTGCCTTGAGTTTCGAACTTGCAGATTTTAGTTTCGGCAGACTGTCCATTCCCAACTAGGTAATCATGCTAGACTATTTAAATGGTTAACGCAATGATATAGGATCCATGAAACTAACAGTAATTGCTGGCCATTCTTTTACAATCTACAATGTGAAAGTACTTTTAACAGCCGTTTCCATTGTGGTGTCATTCGTTCTGCAGCGGAAGCAGCTCATTGTGATCTCAGCATTGATACTATAAATAGAAGACTCATAAAGGATTACTGTCTCAATCGCACTGGATAAGATGCGGTCACAGGAGTTCACATAAGACGTTGCGTATACGCTCTGGATTTACTGCAATGAAACAACAGTGTTACTTGATCAACTTAGCAATTGTCATTCTCATAATAGTTAACGGCAACATGTTGACAGCATCTGCTAAGGCTTCGCAACACACAAACGTGGTTGAGTGTTATATTCACGTCGCGTGTTCTTAGCGTTTTTTTTTTTTTTTTTTTTTTTTTATAATATGCCATCTTCGGCGCATCAGGGACGGCTGCGGGCTTCCTCCGACTCACGTCTAAGTTGTCGTCCGCAACCGCCCCTGCACGTACCGCTATTGCGGTCCTTTTCCTGTTGCGGGGGCTCAGAAGCCCCCGAAACACCGTACCGTGTCCGCCTTTTGGTGTCCGAGGCAGCGTGAGACACGCTGCCTCGGACATGTCCATCACGGGGGTCACAGAAGTTGGCTAGACTAATGGGTGGGCGGCACGTCCCGCCCACCCGTGACCCCCGGAGGCCCCTATTAGTCGCCTTTTACGACAGGCAGGGGATACCGTGGTGGAATTCTCCAAACGCCCCCAATCCACAGGGCGTGCCAATCACTATGATAATGTATGGGAGCCGCCATATAGAAGCTGCCATACGTAGCTGAGCTTGATTGTCCTCGCTAGGACACGCCGCCGCTTGGCCTGGAGCGATCACGCTGCACGGTTCTGTATTGTTCTTTTTGTAGACAGGGTCCCCAACTTAAGGATTATTTCGATTGGCGTGTACAACCCAGCTCTATGACAGGCCACGTGATCTGTGGGACCATCGCGCCGCCCTCCCACCACACTATCATCACACTGTGCTGATGTCACACCTCGCTATGATTTCTGTGTGGCGAAGCCTTTAAGAGTGATCATATTATAAAAGATGCTACGTTTGTGAAATCAACCCTAGCGATGACATCTTACGTTTACGCGAATGTCAAACATTGAAATTAAACTATTATTATGGATTAAATCACGATTTTTTATTTTATTTTTTGTCCTCCTCGTTACCACGAAGTGCTGCAAAGCCTTCGCAACGACGGCAGAAAAGTAAAAAAAAAAAATTTCAACAATCCTAGCGATGTTCTGATGTTCTTAGAGGAATATTTCGATCGTAAAAGAGTATTAAATACTCGACCACTTACTACCACGCGGTTCACTTCCTTAGATGATAAAAAGACAAACCAGCATATTCTGGCGACCTTCGAGGGACACAACAGCTGGTTGGTCAAACTTATACTGGGACTGCACTGTGCTTCCAATCAGTAATTTTTGTCATTGTGTCACCTTTCCAGATAAAGGTGACTGTATCTAAGCAGCTAAACCAAACATTTAAAATGAGTATTCATTTCATTAAGTACTTACTTGTCAGTCAATATTTGAACCAACTATTGAGTCAAGAGAGGAAACCCACGGAGCGCCTGTGTTTGCCATTTGCTTTATGGAACTATTCGTGTAAGTGAATTAAATTGTTGAATTTGCATAGGATTATCTTTCTATGTGTTTTTTTTATACTGCTGGATAAAAAGAGCGACTTGCTCGCTTGATAATCGGCCTCATACTTGCTCGGAAATAGTTTCCTTACCACATGCATACTCAGCCTTTTATCTCCGAAGGTTATGCCCTCTGCATACTAATGCACCCAGTTTTCGCCGAGCGTATTTCGTCTCATGATGTGATAGGGGGTGAGCCTGTCGCCATATGGGGACAACAAACACAAAATTCCACAAATTCCAGAATCCGGGCTGATACTGAATAGAAAAATCCAAAGAAAAATGGTATTGTAGGTATACTATGTCAATTTGTTATTGTTTCCACTCCTCATACATCTTTACTTAAAACGCGAACATTCCTCTCAGTTGCCCAACTATTAAAAGCTATACCGGCAAATCGAGCCTATCCGCCGCATCGTCATTGCACAAATAGTCCAGGTGCAACGACTTTCTAAGGCGACCGGTTCATCAACCCCGCGGTTTCATGCAGTGCTGAGTGCGCTCGAATGCAGTGAGCATTGCGGACATAACCGCGACCCGTTCTTTCAACCTAGCCGGAGTTGGGAATTTGCTGGTCCAAAATAATTATGTGCTATTTTAAAATTTGCGGTATAGACTGTGGGCTGGACGTCCGAGGTTTTATTAGCATCACACAGAAACAGACATGAAAGATACTTCCCCACTTCCAATCTCATGTTCACTTTCCATAAAGTGACTTACTTGTATTTTTTTTTATTGCATCGAATGACGAAACGAGCATGCCGTTCGCCTGATGGTAAGCGATACGATCACCCATAAACAATAGAAACACCATCTAGCACCTTGAGTTACAAAGTAGGAACTGTGTGGCATTCCACTGCGCTCGTCATCCTGAGACATAAGATTTTAAGTCTCCCAGACGGACTCTTACATATGAGAGACCTACCACCAGTTGTCCTGTCTTGGACTTCTAAAAAAGAGTGTGTTATACGTTTAACGCGTAGCTATATATACAAACTTATAGTCACGAAAGTTTTACCGAAGCTTCCAGCTAGAATCAAGACTAAAATAAAACAAAAACCTATCAGTGTCCCTAAAGCCAACCTTGTATTCTTAATATTGACTAGCAGGGCGTGAGTTTTGCAGAGCAATGCTCTGTACTATAATGAATGGAATCTTGCTATTACTATGCTAATGTTAATAGAGTTCGCCATTGGAGTGCACCGATCTCATTAATGTGGGGGTTAAGATGTCCTTAACTCAAACCTTAATTCTATCCTGTGTTCTATTCTATTACAGGTAAAGGAAAATTCCCAAATGAAATCTTGTTCGTTCATATAGAATTTTGTTGATGGTTTAAGGGGTTTTCTCAGTAGTTTTCTTTGATTTTCGAGTTACTAGGAGACTGAGAAACATTCCGAAAGGAATTTTAAGTAAAATCACAGCTATTAAGATGCTGTTTACTTTTACTGGGAAACACAGTTGCAAAGTAGGTGTGTACTTGCAGTAATTCTACTACACTACAGCATCTGCGTGACACTTATTCACTTAACAAAACATACCGCTACTTATTCCCTGACATGTAAATATAATCAACGGTGGGTTATTGAATTTTTTTCTAAAAAATAATAATAGATTCTTTTCTTATCTTTATTAAATACTAGCTTTTGCCCGCGGCTCCGCCCGCATTAAAAAGTTTTTCCGGGATAAAAGTCCCGGTTTATATTTTCCCGGGATAAAAAGTAGCCTATGTGTTAATCCAGGATATGATCTATCCGTGTGCCAAATTTCATCGAAATCCGTTCAGTAGTTTTTGCGTGAAAGAGTAATAAACATCCATACATCCAGACATCCATACATACTTACAAACTTTCGCCTTTATAATGTTAGTAAAATTCAAGTTTAGGTTTCATCGTATCCTAAAAATAAATTATATCAGCAATAGAAATATTTTAAGTCCTTTTTATCTTGATAAGAAATTTATAGATTTTAATAGCATTTTCACTGTAAGGTGTAGATAAGATTGTTTGGACCTTGCCCAATTCTAAAATATTAAATTTTAATTCCTCCATTAATGTTTCTCTTTCTATGTTATATCGGACACATTCTACCAGCAAATGGTGAACATTTTCTACAGATCCACAAAAAAATATAAAAAACATGATTTGCGCATAATTTTTAATGATATCGTTTTATGTAAATTCCAAGTTGGATACCTATCGAAAACAAAAAGTTCGCGAACGTCTGCTTCTACAACTCACAAAATTATCATTTTTATTTTGTCATATTATTTATTTGAAGACATTTGTCCATTGCAAAATAGAACATTATACGAGTATATAGTAGTATGAATTGTACCTATATATTATGTATTATGTACTATTATTATAGTAAAGCTTGGACAGATTTTATCGTCTTTAACTAGTACCAGCTTGATAGTCTACTCCGGTCAGTCAATGAGGTAATCGCTGCTATGGAAATATTGAGCTATCATTCCCTGAGGAGGGAGAGTTATGACATACCTAACAGGTTGTAGGATATACAACTAGAAAAAAAGTATAATGAAACGACAAATATGAGATATACTTAATATGTGATGCGGTTATAGGAGAGCAGTGCCGTAACTAGGGCGGTCTAATGGTTCATAGGCACAGGGAGAAGACCTTGGAGAAGTTTTGGATCATGCATGCAGTGGCCTTGGGGCAACCGCCTGCGGCCTCGCGCCTTCATGACAGCTCTCGTGCGGTGCCTTAGCTAAGTTATATTGTCAGAAATGATATTGAAATCGGGGACATTTTTTTGCTCACGCCGCTGGTATCCTCACGCCGACTAGGCCGCCACTGCATTCATTGGCGTTGTTATAGTACTCCGCACCGGGTGCATAAAAAGCTAGTTTTGGCCCTGTATGATAGTTACTGAATTGCAGTAATTTCCTGCAACTTTTAAACTAGGTAGACAATTCAGGAAGACGAGGAGCATCTATGAGGATTCTCTGAGATTCTTGATGATTTTGCTTATGTATACAAGTATTGTTAGGGCTCACAATCAGGTGAGCAGCTAGCTCATCTCGTCATGCAGTTAAATAAAACTACAATTAATTGCATAACGGCATTCATATCGGTACGCTATGTCAATATTAACTAGCTCATCGTACTGTTATTGTACAAATGATTGATTGCTTAGAGCTTGTAAATCATTATATTCTGTATTTTTTTTAAAACAAAATGCTCAAGAGTATTCATTAGAATACTTTTACCAGGTTACTTGGAGAGTGGTATTTTACGGTTTTGTATTTAATATGGTGATGGGTTCCCCAGTCGTCTCACTTCTCAGTAGTACCTACAGGCTACAGGAGGCCTGTGTTCAGTAGTGGGTCAATATTTACTCAGACTGTCTCATTAGATTTGTATCAGCTGACTTTAGAATGCGACTCGTGAGTAATAGTCGCACTGGTATATTTTCCGCCACATTATGTGGAATTTGAAAAATCTGCACGTACGTTCTCACTTATGATATTTTAGAAGTACTAAACTGATAAACAGCTTTCAATAGACAATCAGTACCGACCAAAGAGCATTATAATACTACGGAAAGTACCGACATAGTCCCATACATTATTGTCTTTTAATATATTTGTTTATGATAATAAAATGTGGAATTCAGGCCGCTTTAGTCATGCAAATCTTTAGTCACATAAAACAAATATCCAAATATTTTAACGATGAGCACTGAATAATGCGTTTCGTATACTTCGTTTACCAAAAGAAAAATACATTGCATCCTCGATAACAGTTTACCCTAGTACAATGTACTTTTGATTCATCTATTTCTGCAGCTAAGCAGCAGTGTGAAAGTTTTGGTGTGTTCCGGGTGGTACTTTGTAATTAGTGTTATTACTGAGCGTGAAATACCCAGTAACAACTAATGTCGAGTGATGAGCGCAGTGACATCACGGGCATAAATTAGAACTTTGGCAGCAATTATGCTTAATGCTTACCAGCAACTGAGCAACATGCTCGTCTAGTCATTTGTAAAAAAAAATATTTCGTAAATAAAATAAACTCACCGAATTCAAAAACCAGTCCGTTACAACAAATCGTTTAATTTCGAAGTCCTCCGATTTGAGATTTATTTATTTATTTATTTATTTATTTATTTTTATTAGGTCTACCAACGGTTATCACATTATTACAATATGTTGGAATTATTAACATATATTAACTTAATCTAAAAGTGAAAAAACCAACTTACAGGTAAACACAGCATGCATTAAAAATAAGGTTATAACTTAAACTATTACAAAAATAAGTTGTGCAATACAATAAATTAAATAAAAATTAAAAAAGAATTTTGAAAGACAAAATTAATTGTGTGTTAATTTAAAAACTAGAAACAACAAGGAAGAGTACAGTGTAGAGTAATGCGAATAATTTAAGCAAATTTAACACCAGAAACAATGCCTGCACCATCAACATCCTCCAGTATACTTTTTCGGAAATTGACGAGACTTTGGTAGTTGATGTCTACAATGTCACAGTAATTATTGAGTAGTTTGCACAATCGACTTATTGGAGAATTCGTACCTGTGACAGTGTTGCGAAAAGGTGGAACTAGCGGTTTTATTTTAGATCTAGGATACCTAAAAGGCACCCTAAAACTAATCCTCTCCAAAAGTGATGAACAATCAATTTGATTTTGTAATAATTTATAGAGGAATTGTAGATCCAAAAGATCTCGCCTTTTGGTAAGTGAAACAAGTTTAAAATGTTTCAATCTATCAAAATAAGGAAATGATTTTTTATTAAGGTTTGTCAAGCGAGCGAGATGCCATACAAATCTCTTTTGTATCCTTTCTAATCGCAAACAGTGAGTAGAATAATGTGGGCGCCATACGACACTAGCGTATTCTATAATACTGCGCACGAGACTATAGTAGAGGATTTTTTTCGTTCGAGCATTGCGAAATATTTTGCCGTTTCTAATAATAAAACCAAGCATTTTCGATGCCTTTTTGACAACGTTGTCCATATGTGGTTGGAAAGTGAGTTTGCTGTCAAAAATGACACCGAGATCTTTAATTTGATTAACTTCCTCGAGGCGATGAGAAGAAATACTGTACATGGATGTTATTGGTTTATGTTTTTTAGTAAATCGCTGATAGAAGCACTTGCTTAGATTTAGCGACATTTCATTGTCGGAGCACCATTTGGATAGATTATTAAGATCGTTTTGTAAAAATGATATATCACTGTTACAATTAATAATTTTTGCAATTTTTAAGTCGTCAGCGTAGAGAAATGGAAGAGAATGTTGAAAGCAATCAGGAACATCATTTACAAAAATATTAAATAAGATGGGCCCAAGATGAGAACCCTGAGGGACGCCTGATAGGATTTCGTGTTTTGCTGAGCTATAACCATTGACAACTACATAAAAGGAGCGGTCAGACAAATAGGAGTTCAGCCAGGATAGAAAGCAACCAGAGAACCCGTAATTTGATAGCTTTTGGCTTAAGATATTATGGGATACACGGTCAAACGCCTTACTGAAGTCCGTGTAAATAACATATACTTGTTTATCAATGGCTTCAGATAGAAATTCTGTGAAATTTACTAGGTTAGTAGTGGTTGATCGAGCAGAAACAAATCCATGCTGATGTGGTGTTATTAAATGTCTACAGTGAGATTGAATAACAGGACATACCAGTGACTCAAATATTTTACCAAAGACAGAAAGGATGGATATAGGCCGGTAACTTGTGATTAAGGAGTTATCTCCACTCTTATAAATTGGAACCACCTTAGCCAGTTTCCACTCATCTGGGAAAGTTCCAGTACTCAAAGATGTGTTGAATATTTTGTGAAGAGGATCAATTAAGAGAGAGGAACATTTGACGATAAAAATTGGTAAGACTCCGTCAGGCCCAGCACCCTTATTCACGCTTAAACTTTTTAGTTTTTTAGCGATAGTCTCTCGACCAATTTCGAAAACACTAAGGTTTGCTCCACAGGATGAGTTATTATTATTAGAAGTGGTATATCCACTGTCACCACAATAGACTGATGCGAAATATGTTGCAAATAAATTGCAGATACCAGAACCATCTGATGCTAATGTGGTCCCATCCAAGAGTACAGCAGGATATCTGCTGTAATTAGTTTGTTTTGCTTTTATGTACGACCAAAAATATTTTGAGTTCTGAGAGATTGCAAACTCTATGTTTTCAATATATAAATTATAACACATTGTAGCTAGTTTATCGCATTTTTGATTAAGAATTTTAAGTGGTATCCCATCCAAAGGGTTTCTGTATTTTTTAAATCTACGCCTGAGTCTCTCCTTTTCATTTATCATCCGTATTAGATTATAGGTGAACCAAACAGGACGTCTGCGAGATCGACATGTGCTAACAAATGGCACAAACCGATAAGTAGCTGTCCTAATTATTTCATAAAAAATGCTGACCATGTCATTTACATCAATGCACTCTCGAAAAAGCTCAGACCAATTTTGTTGTTGTAAATATTTTTTTATTAAATCGTAGTAGGCTTTATTGTAGTTTGGGACAAGATTGCGAGCTTTGTGCTTAAAATTGCGTTGCATATTGATTGCTAAGGTAATTTCGATTGGAGGATGTTGAGGGTCAATATTACATAACTTATCCAAAGCCTCAGTAACACAACAAGAAGATAAGCTCGTGAAAACTAGATCAAGCACCTTTCCTCGGTTGTTTAAAATATTATTATACTGTTTTAAATTATTAACAAAGGTAAAGTCTATGAGTAACTGTGACAGAGTAGTGAATTTACTTGTTTGTGCCGGGTTCGTCACTTCAGACCAGTTAATAAGGCTTTGGTTAAAGTCACCCATTATGCATGTGGGAACAGCAGACTTTTCTAAAATTAAATTACAATTATTGATGAAGTGCTCTAATATAGGTTTTTGAAGAGGGGGTGGTAAGTATACAGCACATAAACTGATTCTACGGAAAGTGTTTTTCATTGGTAAGTCTAAATACACCCATAGATCTTCGCAATCACTTTCCCAACTTCTAAGCCTTTGAGAATTATATCGCTTATGAACTGCAATTAAAACACCTCCACCGTCCGTTCGATGATGAAAACCTGACGCTTCTCTGTCCCTTCTATAAACTACATATCTGTCGTCGAACAGCTCACAGTCGTTAATGCTATGATTGAGCCAGGTCTCGGTAAGAATAATAAGATCATAATTACTACAAGTTATGTTACGATAGAATGTATGACTTTTAGTTCTTAAGCCTCTTACATTTTGAAAATATATATTTAATGCCGTGAATTCTATATCGAAAATTATCACAAATACATACGCTAAGAACAATAACAAAAATAAAAAGGTAAAATTTTAGTGAGGCAAGTGTAGTAGGCTAAAGGTTAAATTTAGGTGTGTAATTTTATTTTGTTTAAAAACTTCCAAAAAGTTACTTATATAAGTTTCTTATCTATTCTAATATTATAAAGCTGAAAAGTTTGTTTGTTTGAACGCGCTAATCTCAGGAACTACTGAACCGATTTTGAATATTCTTTCACTAATAGGAAGCTACTTTACTCCTGAGTGCTATAGGCTACTTTTTGTCCCGAGAAAATATTTTTGTCCTGGAAAAACTTTTTCACGCGGGCGGAGCCGCGAGCACTACTAGTTATTGTTATAAATGCAAAAGATGTTTGTTACAGGTAAATCACGAACCTTCAAAGGATTCGTATAAAATTTTGCAAGTATTTTTTAATAGTTTGTACAACAAACAATTAGTATAGAAAATGTATTTTATGTGTAGATGACACATGATTATAAATTTTTGACGACATTTGTTATTTTTAGCGGTGTAATTTGTTTTACTTGTATACTTACACAAATTTTGACACAACTTGTTTTCATAAAATATTGAAAGGAAATTTACCCAAGGAAGAATTAATAATTTGATGACTAGTGATTACGTTTTAGCTTTAACTCTGAATAAAGATTCAGGTGCGACTTATTTTTTATGCTAAGTAGGTACTTACTTATTATGAAGTTCTGTTCACCACAAAATAATTGAGTAGCAAAACTACAAGAGTGAAATATAGTGTAGCGAAGTCGCGTGCATACAACTGGATTATTAAGTGCATTGTATTATTTGTTATATGCATTAAGATATCTGAAAACAATAGCCAATAAAACCACTTACAGTAAACTTGTCGCGACAAAAATACAATTCACATCATTGTAATCCAACTGCAATATAGCATGACTAGCTCCGTCCACAGTCCACACTACTTACATTGATTTTATATGTTACGCGGTAAATGAAAAAAGAGCGCGAATATCCGTCATCATAGCGTTTCTTTCAACGAAGAATTTCAGTCGGTTGAGTGACGCAGCAAGCTTACAACGCGCCACGAGCAGTAAAAAAAAAGGATAAGAACTGGTTGAAAATTAACCGGTTTTTATTCAACCCTTCAATATATAGTGACGTTACGCTTCGTTCGCGATCAGTTGCTATCGTAAAAGTAGACAATTTAAGGCTGCACACGTGTTAAATAAAAATTATTGTATTTTTATTGTTTTTAAAAATGAGTGACAGTGACATAAGATCGTTCGGTTGCGAAAAAACGCACCCAGAGAAAACTTGCTACGATAATACCGGTTTTGTTCTCACGGAAAAGAGTGACAGGGGATTAAATCAGGTGAGTATTTTTATTTTCGCTATAATGTATATGGGCATAAAAATATTAAGAATTAAATTATTTTATATTATATTAATCTATTGTTCCGATCAATATGCGTGAAAAAACACTACAATAATTATAATGTTTTAATTGTGTACTTAAGTATTTTTTCTAAATTAGGTCATTTCGTAAATGAAGTCCGGTTTTAACATCTGATTTACAATTAGGGTATATATCTTCAATTAGAGAGTAAATCGAAGCGTGACATTTATTAATAAAATACCAGAGTGTACATTCTTATACACATTATTTACGTATTCGCAGATTTATCCTAGTCCTAGTAATATTATAAACGCGAAAGTTTGTAAGTATGTGTGGATATATGGATGTTTGTTACTCTTTCACGCAAAAACTACTGAACGGATTTCGATGAAATTTGGGACACAAGTAAATCACATCCTGGATTAACACATAGGCTACATTTTATCCCGGGAAAATAAAGAGCAGGACTTTTGTCCCGGAAAATCTTTATAACACGGGCGGAGGCGCGGGCAAAATCTAGTTATACATAAGTACAAACATTTTCGGATGGTTTGATCAACATTGCACGAATTACTCAGCATACATATATTGTATAGAACTAGTAACTAATGCAATTATAGTTACAAATTGTAATACTTACCAACATGAATTCTTGTCTAAGCGTGAATGGTGAGAAAAATATCGTATGTGCCGTAAAATAAACGTATCATTCTCCATATCAAATCTTAATTATTCTAATTTTTACGATTATTTTCAGGATTAAAAAACATAATTAATTAAAAGAAGGCAATGATATACCTACCTACATCGTAAAAAAACATGTCAGATGCATATTAAAATTGCCGCATTTAAAATTCTAATTCGATGCTATTAAAATTTTGTGTACTTATTTAAAAATCAAGAATTTTTATTAAGATGTTTAAGATGTCTACCTACGTAATAATAGCTCTATTTTAATGGCTAGAATAACTAGATATAGCCAAATTATTTAGCTTTCTGGAAGTTCACTAATTAATTTTTATTTAATACTATTACTAAACGTAAAGTTAATTAAAAACAAATTAATGAAACGCGAATATTTCCGCTTTTATGGAATTTTTTCACTTGTGGAAGAGTAATATGCGTTCAAGTGACTGCCTCGGTGGCGTAGTTGTATTACGTTACGTCTGCAATACTGAGGTCTCGTGATCGATCCCCGGGTCGGGCAGTGATTTTGGGTTTTCTTCTCAGTATTAGCCCAGAGTCTGGAATTTATGCCCGATATGGCGATAGGCTCGCCCCCATCACATCATGGGATGGAATACGCGCGGCGAAGGGTGGGTGCACTAGTTGCACCTCTGTCTAACCCTTCGGGGATAACGGGCGTGAATGTGTGTGTGTGTGTGACTATTTTGTAATAGATGATTGTTTTTTTACGGAATTACGAGACTAGCATTCCGTTTGTCTGATGATAATTTTGTTTACTTCTGAACAGTTATGCTGACTCAATTTTGGATCACAAAATGCTTATAGCCCAACTGCAATGCACTATGTGAAAACTAATTGAATATTTATTAATGCTCATGGACCAATAATTTTGCTGGTCCACAATCTTTAACAATCTGGAGATTAGAAATCCTACTACTAGTAGACTAATTAGAAAAGCGACAATAGTTAAAGATTACATACTTATTTGTGATTTTTTTTTGGATTTTTGACTACTCATTTGACCACCTCTTAGGTTTAATATTTTTATTATCCAAGTATAGGTAAGTTTTTTTGTTTTTTACTACCTACTTTATTAATCACTCACGAAGTACTTAATGTAAGTACTTATTTTTCAGTAAATTATTACAATGTTAGCTTGCATGTACAAAAGATATAAAAATTAATTACCTAGAAAATTGTTCCTTATTTCTTTTTTATTAAAGGAGACTGTACGAATTACATTTTATAAAATATCTGCTAAAATGTTTTTCTTTTGGCAAAAATAAAAACGGGTATCGGAATAGTAATTAAAAATGGAAATTGGAAGACAATAATTATAATTTGTTAATCAAATATAAAAAAACAGCATACTTAAACAGTTTCTTATAAAAAAAAACATCTACTTTGTTTATGAAAATAAAGGTAAGATTGCGAGGTACATTGTGCCAAATGTAGTTAGAATTTATGTTAATTAACTTCTCATTTAGCAAACCGAAAATAATATTTAAATAAAGAACAGATGTAAGGAATGAAAGAATACCGTTGCACAGAAATGCAGTTATATGAGTTTATAATCGATATCAGAATTGGGTAACGTCTACAGGTGCAATATTCTATATTATAATTATTATTGTCATGATAATTAAATCAATCGTATTATATACGGAACTAGCTTTTGCCCACGGCTTCGCCCGCATTAATAAGTTTTTCCGGGCTAAAAGTACATAAAAACCTTCCCGTTGAATCACTCTATGACTATGACGTTGATACAACTCTTAACAAATAATGCATTAATTTCGACCAAATTTGATTACCATAAAAATGGTTCTAGTGAGTTAATCTTAAAAGATAGACATATACTGTCGCAGACATTTTTTTAGATCATTTCAAGAGGAATAAGTCTTTCATACATATAGTTTTGGTATTTTAAACCGTTTTCGCAGTGCACGCAATGGAAGCCCTCAAGGATGAATAATTTTCCCCGTTTTTTTCACATTTTCCATTATTTGTTGCATCGTGATGTTATATAGCCTAAAGCCTTCCTCGATAAATGTTCTATTCAACACAAAAAGAATTTTTCAATTCGAACCAGTAGTTCCGGAGATTAGCGCGTTCAAACAAACAAACTCTTCAGCTTTATAATATTAGTATAGATTAATACGTTGTTGCTACTGCGTAGCATGGTGGTTGGATAAAGAAATAAATTTTCACCGAATATGGGCTACTGTTGATTGGTATTCGATTTGTTTCGGTGACATGAGACACAAATACCATCATTTGATGTGTTGAGAAAATATTATGATAGTATAAAACGGGGCTACTATTGCCTAACTCATCAGCATTTTTTACAATATTGTTAAATATTACTGTAAGACTTGGTAAAATTCTGTACTTTATACAGAATTTTCCGAATATGCAAATTCTGATTTTATATTCACTTCTAACATTTAGTAGAATATACATAAACACAATATATTTTGCCTAATATACAGATATGACCTTGAACTTGATTTTGATATTGGACTAACATCTTTCGCCACGTAAGTATAAACCGGTTAGTCGATAAACGCGATCCGGCCTTTCGGAGGTCACATCACGCAGGGAAGGGTTATCAAGTAGAAATTGACAATAATTACTGTTATTATTTTTACCCGACTGCGAAAGAAGGAGGGTTATTTACTGCTCTCCTTTGTATACGTGCTCGACAAATTTACCCCTAACTAAGGCTGCCATCACCTAAATTGCCGACGCCGGATAAACACGGAAAAAATCCCGAAAATTTGGCCGAAATATGGACTTTCCCCGGACACTGAAAAAAAAATGCGGTGCCATCTTGAATCCGGGTTATTATGAATGAAATTTTAACTAAGACTTATTTAATTTATCCAGGACACATTTAAAACCCCTGCCGGACGGCCTCCGGATGGCAGCCCTACCCGTAACCCCACTGTATGATAAGCGGAGACAGGTTCGGTGGTTTTAGAAATTTATCTGTACGGCAGACATAGTTACATATAACTTTGCAAATTGCAATAAGTATTTTGACATCAGTTACTAACTCGAACCCACTAAAGCGATTACAGAAGTTCTTTCTCATATAGAAACCTAGTCACGCAGTACCAGCAGTATTGTTTTCGGCACAAGATTTTCATCCGAACGCAAACGCAGTAAAACCTAAAATATTTACACTTCGAAGTACTATATAGGAAAACTGTTAACAACTTCGTCCAAATATAGTGACAAAGTAAAACGAGGACATTAGGAGCTATATGGTAAATTTCCACCACAGACGATATGTCGTCAGTTTACTAATAGACCGACAAATATATTAATGTTATTCTCGACGGCCGGATATTTAGGAATTTGATTTCAAACATTCGTACTTAAGCCATTTGTAGCCATGTTTTGTGGATATTGTTCTGTACCGTTGGCAATACACGTCGGCTGCGCGTTGCCAATTGCAGGACAATACCAATGTATAAACATAATATTTGCCTTGCAGTCCTGTCGCTCAGTGTCGATTGTCTAGTTGTACTACTCTTTTGACGTAACATGTGAAAAATAGGGGCGGATCTCAGAATAATAACTAAAGCCATTATTATTCCGAGGGGCGGATTTGATACGTTGACTGCTCTAGGCCTACGAAAGATTGCGGCCCCCCTATGTGCTACAAATCATGAAAAATTAAATAAACTATAGAAAAATGAAAAAAACGATAGTAAATGATTTAATTATCTCAATCAGTGTATTTCAGATACTGATCACCATCACCATTGCTATTTGTAATAATGAATCGTTATTCACAAAAAGTCTGTGACAAAGAAAAAAACGACCAAATTTTGCCGCCCTAGGCCCGGGCCTACTCGGCCAAAAATCGCATTCGCTCTCGATCACTTGCCGCAGTTAGGAGCGGTGTCGGTTGTTCTGCACAAATCAAAGGCGCTCGCCTGTAGTTTAGTATCCACATGTTTGTACCTATTACACGCGGCAGCAGAAGCAGCCGAATTAGCTTCCACATCGTCCATATTACTTTAATGCACATAAACCGACAGCGTACACCGTGTGGTACTTAGCTCTACACAATTCGTTGCATTGGTGTTCTTCAAACTTGCCGAACGTTTAGACATTAGCATTTGCATTCTACTAATTCGCTATGCTTGCGTTGGACTAAGCCCGACCAATATATTCTGTTCTTTGCGTTATATGCATTGATATAGGGTTTTTATATACCTATCAATGGTTATATGTCTAATTATTCCCGGCTTTTATTTTCATTCATTCATTGAAGTATGACATATATTTCGATCGTTGTTTTATTTGCGTACGTACACAGAATTTGCATTTTTACTTATGACATGTTAACACGCAAAGTAATATATTGACTTACAGATTTATAGAGCAGAAGATCGAGCGGCTTTCCTCATTGCACTGATAACATATTGCCCTTCAATAATTCGTTTTTGTCTAGAGTCTTTTTTTCGAACAAATATTGTCATACAGTACCGCAAGATTGAGATGGAAAGGAATCTTTGATTATGGAATAGATGGAAATGAGCCTGGTATACGGTGGCATATTTAATCCGAGGATCTTTCGCGCAGGCGGTGCTGCGTGCAATACCTAGCTAATCAATAACTATAAATCAGTAGCAAGTGTCGGTTGATTGATGAAGCGAGGCTCGTGTAATTAAACGAAGCAAGAAATTAAAACAATGATACTCGACTGCCACTTATTAACCTTTGAATGCTAATATTATATTGTAGAAGACGTTCTTATTCCTGTGATCACGCGATTCATCTTTAGCTGGTTGATTACTCATTTTTTAATACCAGTTCTCTTGATAATACTAATGAATAATTTTATTGTAATTTACAAAGTATATTCTTGTTAGTGTTGTTGATTTAGAGGCTGCTGAAGGACACCATGGCGAAACTACTTCGATTCAAGTTTTAAAAATGTTTACGTGATTTGCAAATATTTGTTTCGGTTTTGGGAGATGTGAGGTCGAAAGCTTGGCAGTTTGTACAATACAAGGCTTACGTATTTGTGAGGCACGGTATCAGATTTCAGACTGTATGGACGGTATTAATAAATGAATCTCAAGTTTGAGTTACATCTCAAGTAGACATAATGTATGAAGAGTTCAATACACGACTGCCTTGGTGGCGTAGTTGTATTATGGTACGACTGCAATGCTGAGGTCTCGGGTTCGATCCCCGGGTCGGGCAAAGTGATATTGAATTTTTCTATTCAGTATCAGCTCGGAGTCTGGAATTTGTACCCGATATGGCGATAAGCTCGCCCCCTATCACATCATGGGACGGAATAACGGCGAAAAGTGGGTGCACTAGTTGCACCTCTGCCTACCCCTTCGGGGATAAAAGGCGTTAGTATGCGTATGAGTATGCGTAGTTCAATACATTACATGTCTACTTGAGATGTAACTCAAACTTGAGATTCATTTATTAATACCGCTCTATGACTGTTGAGTTTATGCTTAAATCTGAGACTAATATCCACTCGTTACACAATTATTAGAATTGTAAAAATTTTAATCACATTCCATCAAAATGGCGTACCTAAACGAAAATATATTATTACTTATCTTTATTCCAGAAGTTCGACCAAGCAAACATTTTTAATTAGACATAAATATTTCACTATAAACTAGACTGTTCACCGTAAATTCTTAAGTGTAGACTAAACTGAAGACTGTTTCCTGTTTTTAAGTATCGGCAATGAATGACTATATCGCTGTCAATGAGATCGGCTAATTAAACAAATTTGCCTTCCATTCACCTCAATTGGTGGATACTGACTGCACTAAACAAGGTTTATTGATGCACCGTGAAGATGGTTCCGTATAATAAATTGTTTATATATTTCCGCCGTTTTGTTTAGGGGTTCTGAATAACAAAACTGAAGAATAATGCATTATTAATATCGAATTACGTAAGCTGCGGCCGGAAGTCCCAAAAAAAAAGAATTTACTTAAAATTATTTTTTTAAATCTAAACTTAAATGACAAATATTAGAAACGAAAGTGTGCTTATTCTACTGTAGTCATCGCTTATAAAGTGTGCCGATGTGGAGTTTCACACGGTATGTCTTGTTTCTTGGTAACAGCGCTCGGTGGTCTGCATAGTCGCGGGTGTTGCAACACGCTGTTGTTGATGGGGTGAATCAACTTGTACCTACTTCGTGGGTGGCTCGTTACTTAACAATCGTAGCAGTGTATTCAAACCCTGAGGTTCTCTCTGCTATTTGTGCAAAAATTAAAATTCGAAAAAATACATCAGTGGATTTAGAGTGCGGCAAAAAAACACAACACGATTCCGTTTCGTTTTCTTGGGATTGGTTGAGAAACTACCACGTGACTGACGTATTATCTTTCGATCCGTCACAAACAATAAATTAAACGATATCGTCTTAAGAGTTGCGTTTTTTTGCTACATGTTAAGACCACTAAGTAGTGAGTAGCCCAGGAATTAGTGCTCAATTGGGCGATAGGCACGGTACTAATGAGCTACCTTTGCCAGGAAAAAAATAGAGAGCTAGCAATCAGTTAATAATATGTCGGGTTGGCATAAAGTAAAGAGGCAATGTCTAAAAACAAACCTTAAGATGTCCTTAGTTCGAGTCATTGTGCTATAATTGTATACTCCGCCTTCAAACGTCTTTTTTAGGTCTTGTTTATGCTTACTTTATTAGGTAGATTAGCTAAATGGGGTAAATGAACCTTCTGAAATTCATTTTCGGGTTCTTTTGCTTTTTTTATGGCATCGAATGACGAGACAAGCATGCTGTTCGCCTGATGGTAAGCGATACGACCGCCCATAAACAGTAGAAACACCATCCAGCATCTCGAGTTACAAAGTACTGTGGGGCATTCCACTGAGCTTCGTCATCCTGAGAAATAAGATGTTAAGTTTCATTATGTCCTGTAGTTACACTGGCTACAATGCCCTTCAAACCGAAACACAACAGTGCATGCACACTGCTGCTTGGCGGTATAAATAGACGTTGCGGTGGTACCCACGCAGACGGACTCTTACATATGAAAGTCCTACCACCAATAAATGCTTTTTGCTTCATTAGTTTCGTCATTACTCTTTAGGCATTTATGTTTTTGTCGCAATACATACCAGAAATTAATAAAATTATGTATTTAAATCAATTATATCATGATAGGTGCAGACAGCATACTTTAAACCTCGTTGCACGACACGTGCGCTTTTTTTTGCAAAGGCAATGATAACTCTTTCGTACTATCTACTGTTTTCCATTCTGCCAATGAACCTTAATTATTGCAGTAAAACAGGTTAATTTCCCATAATTTTTTGTAGAATTTACAGTCTATTATTGCTTAATGTTTCTATTGACTCTATATAATTTACATAATTAACCGGTTAAACTATAAGTGGCAGTAAATCCTTAATATCAGATGACCTACTTCTTCGTTTTCTCCCCTGATCTCCCACTACACAAAATACTGAACTGTTTATAGCGGTTGGTTGGTAGAAGACTGAAGTTTGCCCACGAGTTCTTTAAGTCAATTGGAGATTTGGAGGACCAAACAATATAGGTAAGGGTTCGTACGACCAGTCCTCCCCGCTGTTGCATTGCTTAAACAAAATAAACTAAAGCATTTAGACCCTATAGCCTTACTACTTAGCACTCAATACTGTTGCCAGAATTGGGGAAATTGGGGGAACAAAATGTTTGGCGTACTTTTACACAATACACACTGGCTACGACTTCAAACCCTAACGGATAAACCTCGCAGTACCTTATCATCTTCCAAGACAAAAAATTATACAATATTCCAACCACCTTCCGCTAGAACCAATTTAGGTAGACATTTGTAGATCACTAGAATCTGTATTGAATATAACAACACCGTTGTTAAGTCAACAGACCTTAATGTATTCTCTAACTCACTAAACAATTTTAAAAAGAAATTAAATAGAAAGTCAGCCAAATTGTATAAGTGTTCCATTTAATCTAGATATTACTTTTAAATTTGCTTAATTTACATAGATTTCTAAATACTAGTTTCAATTTTATTTTATGATCATTCATTATTGCCTGTAGGTAATTAATTTCCATAGTTTATGATAATGCAACGTTAAGTTGGTGAATGTTGTGGGTACCTACATATAATTTGGTATACATATTAGACCCAAGCACCATACAATGTTGCTTAGTGCCAATAGACAGCTGCGTTACAGTTGCAGATGTTTGTATAATAAACAAACCAATCTACACCCGACCTGCGACAAGCATGAATCGATGCACATGCCTTTGACATTCATTCAAATTAACTGCATACAATGTCAATGGTACTCGTTGTGCGAAGATCAAAGATTAATTGGATACTGACGTACGCATATTTGCTTCTTTTAAGCAACTCCTACACTGCATCCAATGGAATTCTTCCATTCAGACTTTGTATCTTTGTCGCTGTTTCGAAGGACGATTTTTTTATTAAGTAGTTACTAGATGTTGCGCGCGGCTTCGAATGCGTGCTAAATCTTTCCCGATACTAAAGTTACTAAATTATTCTAGCGATATAGCGCCACCTACATGAAATAAGCGCTATCCATAAAAATAATCAAATATTTCCACCAGTCACAAATTCCCAGGACAAAAAGTGGCTTACATCCAGTTAATCCAGGATACGGTCTATCCGTGTGTCAAATTTCATCCAAATTAGTTAAAGTACTTCTTTCTGCGCTTACTCCCAACAAATATCCAAACATTTTCATCGTATCGCATTTGCATTTATGATATTAGTAAGAAGATAAGACCATTAAAGCCTCATGTGTCGCAAAGTAAACATTCAAATACGTAAATCAAATAATTCCGGTAGTAATTTTTCCGCACACGACATTATGTTCGGTTGACACCTCGCTAGCACCTTGTTATGATACGTATGTGTTAATATGACGAGTACATTAAACGACAAATATTATTTACTCACCAGGATCTACTTATTGCCTTATAAGATGAGACAACGAGACTAGAAATATTGTAAAATAATGCTGAAAAAGTTTTTCTGTTTTTAGGTAACACAGTAACTTCTATATTCTGTGGACTGTGCTATTATTTTTAAACTTCAAAAAGGAGGTTCTGTATTCGATCCGTATGTATGTATGTATGTATGTTTGTATGTAAATTTGTATGGCCGTGTGTTTCTCAAAAACTACTGATCCGATTTGGATGTGGTTTTCGACATTGAAATGTATATTTTGCAGGGAAGGTTTTAGTATATAATTTATGAAGATCTGATGAAGATCTTCGGAGATACACAATGGAACTCTTCAATAACTAACAGCAGATGACTCGCGAATGCTGCAATCGTATATCTATGATGTATGGTTTACACCATTCTATAATTAAAAATAACAAAAAAGCAGTAAATAAAAACTTTTTAATAAAAAATAAACCGACTTCAAAACCACTACAAATCAAAAAATAATTAAAATTTGTATTCGCTTAGTATATACGTATATTTGCAGTCGATGCCTAATTTAAATTGAACAATGTTTTCGTATATTTGTGTATTTCCTTAGCTTAGCTGGCAATTTAAATTACGCATCGACTCCAAATATACGTATATACTAAGCAAATACAAATTTTAATTTTTTTTTTTTTTTTTTTTTTTTTTTTTTCAGTTGCGCGCGGTCGCTCGTTATCGTAAGACGCGTCGATCTATTGTGCGATCCCAAACCGGTTCAAGTACTTCGCTTCGTACGACCGTGCGCTTATTCACTATGTTAAACCGTTACTCCCTACTTAGTAATGAGTAGTGACGTGGACGTCGTTTTTTTGCGTCCCGAGAACACTGTGGAGAATGATTTAATAACCCAATTCAGCGAGAGTGAGATGACAAGAGATTGTATTCAAAATATAGTTCAGTCAAGTAACATGGACGAGATAGGGGAGATTGAGCATGGGAGGCCTACTAAAAGAAATCGAGAGATAAATTCAGAGGAAATTTGGACTACAGTAGCGCGAAAGGCAAAACGATTTGGACGGGCAGGAATACAAAATGAGATGACGAGAATACCAGAAGATAAAATAGAGGTGTGTGTTACATGTGTAGAAAAACTACCTAAACAATTCGGGTTAGCAAAACTGTTAAAGGCTGAAGGTATACAACATGTTATACGAATTAAATATATAAATGTATACAAAGCTCTAATTCAATTTAACAACGAAGATAGCGCCGACTTGCTATTGAAGTCCAAAATATTTAATCAAAACGGTTATAAATGCCAAAAAACGCTCGAAATAAGTCAATCATATGGAGTCATAAAAGATGTTGACATAGATTTAACTGAAGAGGATATAATGCAAGGCTTACTGAGTGATACGGCAATTTTATCAGTCAAGAGACTAAAGCGGAGAAACACCATGGATGGCCACTGGGAAATGAGTGAATCTGTCAGAATATGTTTTAAAGGCTCATCATTGCCTAAGCACGTGTACATTTATGATACAAGAGCAAACGTGAGTACTTACACCTACCCCGTCACTCAATGTTCCCGTTGTTGGCGATTTGGTCACACGCTAAGAATGTGTCCATCAACTAAAATAATCTGCCCTAAATGCTCTGGTAGGCACGCTAATTGCGAAACTATGGATTTCAAGTGCAACAACTGCCATGGTAATCACATGGCTATGGCAAAAAAATGTCCGTTATACATAAAAGAAAAAAAGATAAGAGAGTTGATGGCAGAATTTAATTGCTCATACAAACGAGCCCTAACTTTATACGTGCCACCATCGCCGGTACCATCAGCTATAACATATGATCCGCCACTAACGTGCCTTGGGGTACCCACACCTTCTAAGGATGACAACCATATAGAAGAATGCATACCCGGAACTAGCCGAACTCCTACCTATGCTAATAATATTACCCAGGAATCTAATGAAAAACCAAAGAAAAAATCTAAATCTGAAAGAAGGAAAGAGAGGAGAAGAATGATGAAGGAAAAAGAAAGTGAGAGCTTTGAATATATGACGGACTTAAGTGAAGGTGATAGTAAAACAGAGGAATCACCAAATCAAGAATCAAGATTTACAAATAGACAAAATATGTCTTGGCAAATACTACTTAAGAAGCTTAAACAAAAGATATGTGAGGCGGAAAATACTTCATGGGAAGATAAGATTAAAAGTTGTATCAATATTATATTAGAGGGATTTGTATCATTTGCACTGGAGTGTATGCGTGACTGGCCACTTTTTAACTTCATTAAACAATTATGGACTACAACAAGTCTCGTATCCCAATAAATATTCTACAGTGGAATGCCCAAAGTATTAGACCTAAAAGAACAGATTTTGAAACACTTTTGAATCAACAACGGATACATATTGCTATAATAAGCGAAACTTGGCTTGTACCAAATAGCCATTTTCAAATAAGTGGATACAATACGTTTAGATCGGATCGTGATGATGGCTATGGAGGTGTAGCTATTCTAACTCATAAGTCAATAAAAGCTCACCAAATATACGACGACCAATTGTCAAATACAGGAATTGAAATGGTTCGAATAAGGGTAACTAATTGTAGCCACTTAGAAAACATAATCTCATTATATTGTCCACCTTCAGTTGGAACTATTCAGAGTGATTGGGATGAAATATTTTCCTTAGTTAATAGGAAGACGCTAATAGCAGGAGATATAAATGGACACCACTCGAACTGGTCAACCAAGACTGATGTAAGGGGTAGTCAAGTTTTTGATTCCTTGATTCAACACAATTTTGTTTCACTTAACAATGGGTCGCATACGAGGGTAAAATTGGTAAATGGCACTATACAAAGATCGTCTCCCGATTTGACTTTAGCTTCTGTAGATATTGCGTTAGCATTTTACTGGACTACATTGAACGAAACTTTGGGAAGCGACCACTTAATGATTAAAATTAAAACGGACATTAAAAAATCAAACAATTACAAAAGTAGGCGTAATATTAAGAAAGCTGACTGGTCGAAATACAGAACATATATCGAAGAAGAACTGGTGAACCTTGTATCTCCGGATGATCATCAGTCCGCTTATGATGATTTCATTAGCATAATAAATAAAGCAGCTGATAAATCAATTCCTTTAATAAACATATGTGAGAATCCTTTGCGTCAACAGATTTTTTCTCCAAAACCTTATTGGAGTCAAGTTATATCAAAAGCCGTAGCAGAGAGACGCAGAGCTCTAGCCGAGTTCAGAAGAAACCCTACTCCAAATAACCTCGAGCTATTACAAGGTAAGATTAGTATTGCTCAGAAAATTATTCGCCACGCAAAATGTAAATCATGGCAAACTTTTTGTGACAGCATTGACAGTGTGACATCTTCCAGTGAAATGTGGGCTAAAATGAAGTGGCTTAAAGGATATAGATCAATGCGGGATTGTCTTACCCGTGAAAAAGCGGAAACTTTACTTTGTGATCTGGCTCCTGATTATGTTACTCCATCAACTCCTATGTTTGCAACAGATAACCCGCATTTATCTCTACCAGTGTCGGTACAGGAACTTACAAACTGCATCAAACGATCAGATACTGCTCCAGGAAGCGATGGCATATCCTACTCGATGATAAAAAATTTGCCAGAAGGTGCGAAAAATATATTAGCAACACTGTACAATCGATTTTTAGCATCAAGTTTTGTACCAAGTCAATGGAGGGACATAAAAGTAGTTCCGGTACCAAAACGTGGCACTAATAACGGAGAAGTATTAAAATTGAGACCTATTGCGCTGCTGTCATGTTTATGTAAAATTTTACATACCATCATTACTCGTAGACTAGAATGGTATTTTGAAAAGAACTGCAAGTTCTCAGACGAAATGACAGGTTTTAGAAGATCACTATCCTGCGCAGATAACTTAACCAGGCTAGTTTCACGAATCCAAAGTAGCTACTCTAAAGGGTGGCCAACAGTTGCCTGCTTTATTGATATTGACAGTGCTTACAATAAAGTCAATATAACCAATGTACTTAACATTTTAGAATATCACAGAGTTGGGTCGATGATTTGTCGTTACTTGTGGACATTTTTGCATTGTAGACATTTATCGATAGACTTACATAATGGAGAATCACTTACGCGAGTTACGGGTATGGGTATTCCACAAGGAGATCCCCTGTCTCCTTTATTATTCAATATCGCTACCACAAATATCGGTAATAATTTGAGGAATGTTTTCATTTCTCAATACGCAGATGATTTCATAATTTATACTAGTAAAAATAATATCTATGAAGCTACAGCTAATATTCAAGATGCTTTATATACTTTCAACAATACGATAGAAAATATTGGTTTACAGATTGCACAGAACAAAACCAAAGTATGTGTGTTTACTAGAGGAAATCCCAGAAATATTTATAGTCGTAATATAATACTTAATATTAATAATTACAATATTCAACAAGTAGAGAGTGTTAAGTACCTTGGTTTTTGGTTAGATAGGAGATTAAAATGGGGTCGACACATAAACGAGTTACGAGAAAAAACGCTTAAGTTTCTTAATATTTTTAAAACCCTAGCTGGCTCGAAATGGGGCATCCACCCAAAACATCTTAGACGTCTCTATATTTCAATTATAAGGAGCAGATTGGATTACTGTTGCTACTTGTATGATAATAGTATTAAAAGCCATCTATATAAAATAGATAAAGTCCAAAACCAGGCAATGAGAGTTATAGGTGGATTTATTAAAAGCACTCCTATCCACGTGATGGAGAGTGAGTTGTGTCTTCAACCACTAACCATTCGTAGAAGATTTCTCGCCTCTAAATTCTATCTTAGGTCTAGATCAATTAAAAATAACGTAACAGTCAAAGTTGTTGACGACCTTAGTCAATTATGCCAAAGTTCATATTGGAGAAATAAAAAATTGCCGCTGTTAATAGATATACATAGGAAGTATGGTAATTATTCAATACAGTCAAATGATATTCTACCAACTTTTTCTTTAAGCCACTGGGTCAGTTATTTTGATATATCGAATGTAATTAGAATTAAGATTAATGATTATATAGAAAATAAGAAAAACATCAGCTCAGTAAGATTGCGTCAAGCCTGTATGGAGTATCTAAACAAAGAATACAGTTCATACTGTAAGCTGTACACTGATGGGTCAAAGGATAAAGATAAATGTGGAGTTGCTTTTTACGACCCGCAGACGGATATTCGCATGCAGCTAAATATTAGTGCCAACATTTCTATAATGCATTGTGAACTCATTGCAATATCTGAAGCGTTGTCGTATGGTGCATCTTTGGACAGTAATAAACTAATAATTCTATCGGATTCCAAAAGTGCCCTTTTACATTTGGCTCGGTTACCCTCGGGAATTCGAGGGTCTTCGATAGCCTATAGTATCCTAGACTCGATTTGTCAGCTTCGTGTGTTGAACAAGGAGGTAATCCTTCAATGGATACCGTCTCATATTGGTATTATTGGTAACGAGGAGGCAGACCGATTAGCAAAACAAGCCATAAGCGACGGCATTCCTTATAATTGTCTCCAAGCTCACAATGAGATATTGAGTGAAGTTAAAATCAGTTGTAAACTAATGTGGAATGAATACTTTGACGAACGCTCACGTACAAAAGGGATTTGGTACAAAACTATTCAAAATCTGCCTCCTCGTTATCCATGGTTTGACGGTCTACCAATGAAAAGGAAAGAGGTCACATGTTTGATGAGGCTTCGCTCTGGTCACATTCCATCAAACAAATTTAAATTCTTGCTAGGAATTTCAAGCACATCAAACTGTCCGGAGTGTGGTACAATAGAAGACGTATACCATGTGTTGATGGAGTGTATTAGAAACGAGGCTCTAAGGCAACATTTCAGGATTACAGATAATTATAATACAGGAATATGTAACAGTATCTTGGCTTCACCGTTGTCGGAGGATGCCAAGATGCTGATAAAACTATACTTATTCTCATCTCCTATTGGAAGTTAATACTGTTATTAGACATGTTTAGAATTTTGTGTCATTCGCACCAACGGGAGTGACATAGTCACACTGTGACAAAACTCCTTCTAAATATAGATTAAAAAAAAAAAAAAAAAAAAAAAAAAAAAAAAAAAAAAAATTTTTTTTAATAGCTTTTGCTCACGGTTCCGCCTGCGTGAACAAGTTTTTCCGGAATAAAAGTCCTGCTTTTTATTTTTCCGGGATAAAATGTGTTAATCCAGAGTATGACCTACGCGTGTGCCAAATTTCATTGAAATCCGTTCAGTAATTTTGAAGATGTGAAATAACAAACAAACAGAAAAAAGACAGACAGAAAAGGATTGCAAATATCGCTGATTTATGTTTTATTACTCTTCTTTAGTCGCCCTCTTTCTTTTTAATAACATTTATTTAAATGTACAGACACACCGGTTCTATTGCCATATTATATGTATAGATATCTATACTAATAATATAAAGCTGAAGAGTTTGTTTGTTTGAACGCGCTAATCTCAGGAACTACTGAACCGATTTTGAAAATTCTTTCACTAATAGGAAGCTACTTTACTCCTGAGTGGACTAATAGGAGGCTACTTTTATCCCGGGAAAATATTTTTATCCCGGAAAAACTTTCTCGCGCGGGAGAAGCCGTGAGCACTACTAGTAGATAATAAAATACAAATGCGCTGTCCAACAGGAGTATCTTCAAAATCAAAAAGTCTTTAATACATAAGCCCCATGATTGACCAGACTCCACATTTCAATCGACCGTAAGTTTAAGCAAATCAAGCTTTTATGAGAAAAGTGCAGAAAGCACTAAATTACTTATGCTATGTATCTCAGAAGTTTATCAGGTAACGCGTTATCGCTACCACCACTGAGGGGTCAGTGGAACGGTTGTGTTGGTTTCACACAGTCTTACAGCCCAATGACGATACTCGGGAGTATAGCATCATCCGAGCGAGCATTGGACCGAGTCCTTAACACTATGTACACCCTACACCGGCATACCAACCAAAATCCGCGGTGGCCTTCTTCGGCGCATACGGGACGGCTCCGGGGTATCTTTTTGCACTAAGATAGCTGCACAGGCCCGTTCCTGTTACTCTTAGCTCTGCTTATGTTGATACTTGATACTTTTTCGAGATACAATAGCTTATAATACAACCGTTAATGTAGCTTTTTATTAGCGAAAGAAATTTCAGATTTGAAAAAAGTTCCAGATAGGGTTATAAATCTCTACAACCTTCGAAATTATGTAGTAGAGGTATATTAAAATTATCCTTTTTTCGAATATTGTAGGAATTTATACATTACTTTATTACTGTGATAGATTTTACGAAAGAAGTTTTAGTTTGTAATTCTTGCAAAACGTTTCATGGAATTTATGGACTTCTTCAATTATTGACGTACGAATATGTTTTGATATATTATAATAGGCTATGGAGAGAGCTATGCTCGGAGTTTCTCTGAAGGATAGGATTCGCAACGAATACATCCGACAGAGAACCAAAGTTATCGACATAGCTCAAAGAATTAGCAAGCTGAAGTGGCAGTGGGCTGGCCATATCTCACGAAGAACCGACAACCGCTGGGGTAAACGTGTTCTTGAGTGGAGACCGCGACTGGGTAAACGTAGTGTAGGACGCCCTCCGGCCAGGTGGGATGACGATCTACGAAAGACTGCAGGCAGATGCTGGATGCGGCAAGCTGAAGACAGGGCGCTATGGCGCTCATTAGGGGAGGCCTATGTCCAGCAGTGGACTGATAAAGGCTGATGATGATGATGATGATATTATAATAGCTACGCAGTGAAAATATTGTATGTAGAGAAAACATTTATTTTTTATTTTATTTTTTATTTTATTGAATCACTAAAAATACCAATATATGTATATCTTTTTTAAGGATGGGTCTGTTATTCGCAAGTTATTAACATCCAGCTGTATGAACTTTCTAGTTTCTCTATTTTCAACACATATTATGCATAATTTATTTGCGTCTGGCATTTTTATCGACCGTGTTTTGGTGATTATTTTTCTACTGGTTGGTACTAAATACCTTGAGTTGTGCGGTGCATATCATGACGTTGAGGCCTTGACTTAGACATTGCGTTACAACTGGTTCGAGATGACACGCATACATAGTACATAAGTTATTGTATTTACATACAAATTGCGCTCTTGCTCTTTTTCTACTTGAGCCTTTTTAGGATCATTATACATACATATATACATACATATACGCTCACGCCTGTTATCCCCGAAGGGGTAGGCAGAGGCGCAACTAGTGCACCCACTTTTCGCCATTATTCCGTCCCATGATATGATAGGGGGCGAGCCTATCGCCATATCGGGCACAAATTCCAGACTCCGAGCTGATACTGAATAGAAAAACTCAATACCACTTTGCCCGACCCGGGATCGAACCCAAGACCTCAGCTTTGAAGTCGTACTGTAATACAACTACGCCACCGAGGCAGTCTATCATTATAACCAACATTTCGCACTTTTTACAGACGAATTAGATTAAAATTTTCGCACTTTTTAGAGACGTTTTTCTTGATTACCTAACTCTAAAATATTTATAGTACTTTTTCAGTATTTCGTTAGGACAAGAACTATTATATAAAATACTGCAAATGTATACTAATATTAGAACTGAAGAGTTTGTTTGTTTGTTAGATTGAACGTGCTAATCTTAGAAATTACTGGACCGATTTTAAAACTTCTTTCACAAATAGGAAGCTACATTACTCAGGGGAGTGCTACAAGCCTTGTTATCCCGTGAAAATATTTTTATCCCGGAAAACTTTTTCACGCGGATGGAGCCACGAGCATCACCTAGTTAGTATACCATAAATATTTTAGAATGATAAAAAGGACGTTCTCTAGTTAAAAGTGCGAAATGTCAGTTACGATGTTGTTCCTTATTGTATGATGATCAAAGCTTGGCCCTTTTGTGAACTAGCAGAATTTTCTGACAGGATGCACTTCTGCTAAGGTAAAGTCCGTAATCTTCGATAGCAACTAACACAACGTGATGGCTTATAAATATGGGGACTAGGGAACTTATGGACTAAGGTACCGTTTTATACTAAAACAATTATAGTATTTAAGATGCAATTAATTAGGACGAGAAGCGCAGTGCAAATTTTTTTATAATGTTGGGGGCATGCAAGCATAATTTATTTTACAAGCCGGAGGTGGCGTTTTCCATTAACATATCGTTATACATAATTACGTATCTATAAAAATAATTACTTGTATCAATTAGTGGTGTTTATTTGAATTCCAAAGACGAGTAACAATTATATCGCATCTATTTCAAGTCAATATATCATTGTTGTGCTAATATTGTTATCTGCTATTATTACACTCGCAAATATTCCGCTAATCGCTAGGTTCGTATTGTATTATGTTTGTTACAATTTGTTTACCGTTCGATACCACGACGCTTTTATTGAATTTGCGTAGTTAGCATGTAATAATACCAGCCCGGTATTATATACTGTCCCACTGCTGGGCACGGGTTTCCTCTATTACTGAGAGGGTTTGGGCCTTAGTCCACCACGCTGGCCTAGTTCACGTCGAAATTCTTATAAAGAACTTCTTAGGTATGCAGGTTTTCTCACTATGTTTTCCTTCACCGTTAAAGCGAAGGATAATTGATAAACAATACACTCGTAACTTTGAAAAGTCAGAGGTGTGTGCCTTGGGTTTTGAACCTCCGGACATTGTCTCGGTCGACCGTTCCATTCCCAACTAGGCTATCGTCCACTTCTTATAGTTTTTATACTTTAGCAGATTATTTTCTAAAGATATAAATACATTTCTTATTATTTTAAACAGCAACACGCAAAAAACTTAACACCGCGCCGCGGCCGTTGCTCAACGAAAAAACCAACTGTGGTTTTTTCGATTGTAGGAATTTTGTTATGATAAGATTACATAACTGCGAAAGAGAAAAATGTTTAGTACAGATTTATGTACTTAGTACCGTAGGATAGTTACGATAGGTATTCAATGAAGAGAAGGTTTGGTAATTAGCGTTGTAATCTAAGAGTCGTACTCGTAACAGATTATAAACACAAGAATATAATCCAAAACTTTAAATATCGACAAATTCTCAATAATATAGGTAGCACTGCCTTAAACAGTCAGATCCTCAAGACGTGTTCTATCTGCGCTCCGAATTTTATTCAAATTCATTCAATGATATTATGTTTGTACTTACTGCGCTTTAACTAAATAACTGAACAAATAAATAAGCTGTTTAAGTAAACATTACCAGATGCTCTCCGCTTCCGAAACTTTCGCATTTAGTCAGATTATTGTTAGTATATAATGTAATAGATAAAATCCGTTATAATATATAATGTAATCGATAAAATCCGTTATAATAGTTTAATTTCAATGTCTAACATTCGCGTAAACATAAGGAATCAATATAATAGAGTCTCGCACTTAACCGTGTTTTTTCAGCGCATTCAAGTGATGAAAAATGTGCCAACTGCGACTACCAACCTTGCTGTTTATTTTGTGTTGCTCCACTCAAGGCGAATGAGATGATGATAAAACTTTCTAAGTTTCGTGCCTTGAGATTTTTTATCACATTATCATTTAGCCGGAAATCGAGAATGTGAGGGATTTGATGTTATATATTTACCCCCTTAAGTTGACGATAGCCTAGTTGGGAATGGAACGGTCTGCCGAGACAATGTCCAGAGGTTCAAAACCCAAGGCATACACCTATGACTTTTCGAAGTTACGTGTGTATTGTCTATCAATTATCGTTCGCGTTAACGGTGAAGGAAAACGTGAGGAAACCTACATGCGTGAGAATTCTCCATAAAAATTTCGAGGGTGTGTGAAGTCTGCCAATCCGCATTAGGCCAGCATGGTAGACTAAGGCCTAAAACCCTCTCAGTAGTAGAGGAGGCCCGTGCTCAGCAGTGGGCAGTATATAATACAGGGCTGGTATTATTGTTATTATTATATTATTATTTACCCCCTAAGTTTTTGTATATTATATATTTAAAACAATCGAAGGTGCGCTGCAAGGTAGCAGATGACTTGATGAAGGTCGCAGGAGCACGCTGGATGCAAGCTGCTTTCGGCAGGTCCGTCTGGAAATCTTTAGGGGAAGCCTATGTTCAGCAGTGGATCTCATGTGGCTAAATAATTATGCAGGTACGTGTTCAGGAAAAGGATAGAGTACAGAGGATATTTGACCTTCCGGGTATCTCAACTCATCTAGCATGCTGTTACTCCATCTCGGTTTTCGGTTAGACAACGGTATCACCCACGGTAGAGATAGCTTTTCATGATAAAAGTGTAGAGTTATACACTCTACTGCAACCGCAAAGGGTTTATCAAGATCCCTAATAGGAGAGAAGGTAACCAACATATTTGTAGATTGTCTGGTTACAATGAAAACTCAGTTATCCGCCCCAATATCATTCACAATATCAGAGCAATCGTTACTCATGCAGCATTTTGTCTTCCCGTTTCAAGTGACATTTAACGTCAGAGGAAGCGTGAGAAAACATTGTATAACTAAGACAGACGTATGCAACTTTTATTAATTGCCCTTGATATACAATGTGTTATCATTCTGGGAATGCCTTACCTCATCAGGTTTAATGCTCAATATATGTAACGCGTTCACTTATTACTACGATGAATGAACGATTCAAGATTTCCCCAAAAATATATTAAGGAAGTACGTGCGTAATGTTCTCGGAAATGTTCAGTAGTACTGTCGCGTCGGTATCGTACACGGACAGTATCACGTAGACTGTACAACTGATCTACGATGTTCATTCCGCTTTGCATGACTGTATATATTCTAGTTTCTTATTTTAGCTGAATGAGGATATGCCACGATGGAAACAAAGAACTTTGTACACGGTAACGAACGACAACACAACCGAGATATTGGTTATTCTTCCATTTGCAGTTATCCCTCTTGCAAGATCGGCTGAATGCGTCTTCACTTTCGTGTTACACAAACGATTTAGTTTTGTGAGAGTTCCAATTGTAGGCAATAGTGTGAGACATCTTAGACATTGTGTTGCCCCACGTGTCATTTTTCAAACCCTGGATTCCGCAGACCAAAACTGCTAGACTACACCTGTAACAATGTAGGTAATATTGTTAATACTACGTCATAAAAATGTGTCTACTTTACAGCTTAGTCGACCTTTACATAAAATAAACCCATTGGTGCTAAATGGTATGCTTCAAAACATTAAACTTCATATTATACTTAGATATTCTGTATACTTAGATATATAGGTATATTTTTATTTGGACTTGAGGTCCTATGTCCAGTTTTCGAGTTGAGTACTTCAAATTGATTTGTCGATTCGACATATAAATCTGGTGCCAACATGAAGAATGTTATCTTAGAAATATGGGCTAACAAGAGACTTCGTATGTATGACGTGTGAAATTATAGTAATTTCCTTCCCTCACCTTGAGCGTTATAAATGTGTGAAAAACTCATGTGTTATAAAAATAATATGAACGTGTGCATCGTTAAGTTTTTGTTGTATAAATCCGGTCTCATTCGTAAAAAGAAACATGTTTATCCATGCGACACCTATGGTTGTTATATTAGTGAATTTTAGATCTTTTGACATTCAATATAACCTGTACGAGTAATACTATAAGGCTTCTTGCATCAGATGCGATTTGAAAATCGGAAAGTGAGCTTATGATGTGGCAAAAAAAAACGCAACTCGACGATGTCGTTTACTTTTAATGTTTGTGATTGATCGAGAGACCAATACGTACGTGTTAGTCTCTCAACCAATCCCAATAAAATGAAATAGGTTTTTTTGCCATATTCTAAGCCTACAGAACAAAGAATCTTTGTGAGATGTCCAATACGAAAAACACACTTCAGTTTGGAATTGGAATTTGAGCTTGCCATGTCATGCTATGCCCATAATTCATCACTAATATATATTGACTGCCTCAGTGGCGTAGTTGTATTGCGTACGCGTAACGAGTACGATTTGCGCGCTGAGGTCCTGGGTTCGAATCCCGGGTCGGGCCAAAAAAAACGGGTTTTTCCATCTTAAAACAATTACTCAGTCGCAGCTCGGAGTCAGGAAGTTGGCGGTGTGATACCCCCGTGCCTCGGAAAGCACGTAAAGCCGTTGGTCCTGCGCCTGATCTTTCTCCGGTCATGTCGGATTGCCGTCTCACCGGACTATGAGAGTGAAAGAATAGCGAGTGCACCTGTGTATTGCGCACATACTTGTGCACTATAATATCTCCTGCGTACCTGGCTGATCTCCGTTGAGATTGGCCGCCGTGGCCGAAACTGGCTAGGAGGATTTCATAATGGAGCAGAAATAAGCGCTACCAACGAAGCTCTTTATCAGTCTTTATGGCTTCGCTACAACTTACTTTTTTATACAAGTGTGGTCTTACTTATACATCATATACCTGTATGGTATTATATAACATGTTTATTACATTCCCACTCAAAAACCATAACACATATAAAATTACGGCATATTTACACACACGTATTCGGTATTTAGAATTAAGTATCTTATAAATAAATAGCAGGAAAATTACTGTACGGTCGGGGTTTCCCTAGCCTTCTTGCTTTTGGTTTTTTGAGAATTGAGAGTAACGTGTTTAAGTCGTCGAAATGAATAATGAAACAAAAAAGATCAATGTACATGGTAACAATAAATTATTCCTGCGTCGCGTTGTTTAACGAACGTACATACCAAATTAATACTTCTAGATTCTAGAGCCATCGGTCTATGTTATACTTTATCCATCGTCTCTTGATGTAAGCAATTATAATCTAGATTTGCTGTTTTTTAGATTATTAAGCCCACAATCAAGACGCCTAATTATAATTATCATATTGACAAATCAAATAACAATCTCTATGAGCCTCTTTATTCACTATTCCTTTTGAGGTCAGCGGCGCATTCTTGATCCTTTTAGAACGAAGATTAGTCAACATCAGATGACCCACTTGATTATCAGTTTATAATGCTTTATGCCATTTTGCTTGCTTTTTCAACACACTTATTAAAAAGTGAATGAACTTAAGGTCTTCCCCTAACGCGGAGGGTTACGTAAGCTGATTGATTAAGAGGCCGTATACGAAATTTCGACTATTTCAGTCAACTTTTCATCGTGATTTTTAAAAAAATAACCTGATCTGGTTTATTAATAATACATCATCGGAAAGACTATTAATATTTTAACGGTCGGTCTCAATAAATTAACAGATAACGAACAGTAAACAAGCTTACTTTGGTGTCTGCGTATCTAAACACTAAAATAGAATACCTTATCCTATCTACTGGAGGGTTAAAGATTACCTTATATCCTCTGAGAGAGAGAGAGAGTGAAATAGTTTTGAATGAACTGCCTAATTTACAGTGGTAGGATACATTTTGCATTCATCCGAACAGCGATCGTTCACAAGGTGTTAAAACCATAGGGGTCAAGTTCCGGGATCAGCCTGTGTATATCCAGTTCAAACAGGCCGGCCTAGTTGTCATTCTATCTGGACCCCTGTCAGCTCACTATCAGGTGCACTGGGGTGACCTCAGGGCCGCGCCGACCCAAGACAGCGCCTATGTGCGAAATCTATGAAGTGCCTCTGATTTTTGTCGCCTAAAATCTAAACCACAGGCGTGAGTATTGTCTTGGGAGATTTGTAACTACTTTCTTACCAACTAAATTTTAAAGAATGTGTTGTAGTATAACACATATAATTTCAATACATAACGTTGGTATGTCATCCTGTTTCCGGTGCCCCTATTTCCATGGTGCCTTTGTGCGCCGCACACCTCGCACATATGGACGGCGCGGCCCTGGGTGACTTCGACGTACTCTTTAGGCTGATGAGACATTCTTATATCAGACTTACTGTTTACGATCAGGAAGCATCTTAATTATGTAATAGAGAGATTATTGTGTTGAATTTCATCGTAGACTTATACCTGATGTCCTTATACCAGGCATAAGTAGGTACTTTTTAAAATGTGATCGTATAAATGACGTGCTCGAACGGCTATCACTGGAAAGAAAAGAGCATCGATTTTATTCGTGACAGCAAAATAATTTAATGCTAGGTACAAGCCACGCTGCAGCTGACAATAAAAAGCACAGTATGTATTTTTTAATACTTTAGGTCAGAAAACGATTGGGTGTGTTAATTCGATCTTGGTGCGAATTCCTACTAGGTAAAGCTTAGATGCTACATAGATATAATGACCAATTCTATACCTATTATGTTCTGCTTCGTTTCTAAAATGTTACGTAAGTTTGGGTCGTATTTTTTCCCAAAACGTCCTTGGAATGTAGGTATTATATAATATGTTAGCATTTGAAAGAAGAAAAACAAGTTTCAAATAAGGAAAGGTTAAAGTTTTCTTTAAGGGGACAAATATAAAATTTATCGTCGTATAAATGGTACCGCTAAACAAATCCTTGATTAGTAGTTTGGTAGATTTCTCTTGCGTTATTGTTTTGAGCATTAAACTTTTTATTGCATATGTTTACGGGATAGAAAGTAGCCTGTATGATAAATGTAAATTCCACGTTTATAAATAGAAAAGTTCATTTTAAGATTGCTTTTTCTACACGCTGTGCTACTCCAATGTGGGATTGGCATAATAACTTTTATGAGATTCTCGCCACGGTGTCTTTGAGTAGCACGTGTGTCTAGATTATTCTTGGTTATTAATTATTTTTCTTTGTGTATTAGATACTGTGACTTATTGTGATTGTTTTTTGTGCTGTTTTTCTTAATTATACATATTATTTATTCGGTAATAACTGCTGTGTTTGTATATTTTTGATTTTTTATTTATTTACTAATAAGTAGATATTAACAAATAACAACATGAATAAAAATAAACCTCCCGACCCTCCTGATCCTCCCGACTCCCATACATCGTTACCTTCAACCTCTTCTATTCCCGCTTCCCATGACAGCTCAAATCCTCTTACGCAATTTGCTGAAGTTGCTTGTAGCATATTAGAAGCAGATATGTGTGTCTCTCAAGTTAGCACTGCTAACAAACGACCAGCAGAAGACTCTAGACCAACGGATATCCGCCCATCTAAACAATCCAAAAGTCAAATTGGCCGAACTATGTACAACATAGAAGATAGGGGCCCTTTTATAGTTCACATATCAAAAATAGAAGCACAACCAAATTCCGGCACCACCCTACATCCTGTAACGTTTGGTTTATTCCTTTTTCGTAATAAGATCCACAATATTATAAAAGATGGAGTGAAGAGAGTAGGTAGAAATCGGGTTTCTGTTGAGTTTGCCACATATCAAGACGCAAATGCTTTCTTAGCTAATAATATTTTAGCAAAACATAAATTTACTGCCTCTATCCCTACATTTAATGTGACAAGAATGGGCGTCATCTCTGGAGTTCCTGCTGATATGTCAGATGAATTAGTTAAACAATATATAACTGTGCCACCAGGTTGTGGACATATTATAAAAATCAGACGTATCAACAGGAAGGTTACCATTGATGGAATTTCTGAGTGGAAACCCACAGAGACATGTGTTCTCACTTTTGATGGTCAGGTTCTGCCTAAACGTGTATTTTGCTGCTACACTTCCTTACCAGTGGAACAATATATTTATCCCACAATACAATGTAGGAAATGCTGCAGATTCGGTCATATTGAGACTGTCTGCAGATCTAAGCCCCGCTGCAACAAATGTGGCCAAGACCATCCTGGGAATGGCTGCAATATATTAGAAAATGAGGCTTTTTGTGTGCTGTGTTCTGGGCAACACTTTGCGAACAGCAAGGCATGCCCAGAGTATAGTAGGCAAAGGGCCATCAAAACTGCCATGGCAGAGAAAACAATCTCATATATCGAAGCAAGCAAAACATTCCCAGCAGTATCACGCAGTTATGCAGATACACTTAAAGCTTCCCAAACGTCTCACTCCTACCGCAAGACGGTACTTCGACAACCGAAGACCCATACTCCACTATCCCCATCTTATGATAAAACCGCACATCTTTCCATTACTAACACTCCTCTATCTTCACAGCATAATGGCTGTGCTATTAATACGCCCCATTCTGAGACTAACACTATTGACCTTATTATTCAACTTTTAACTTCTATCCTAACTCTAAATTTGTCCCAAAACCCTACGTCCCCAACTTTACAACAACCGTCCAACGTTGCCCAACAATTATTAACCACACTAATTAATTTTAAAAATGGCTACTCCAATAGTATTCCTTCAGTGGAATGTGAGGAGCGTGCCTCATAAGAAGCACGAACTCACTTTCCTTTTGAATAAATACAAGCCTTTGACCTGCGCCTTGGCTGAGACTTGGTTACTCCCAAGACTCACCTTCCGTGTACCACATTATAACATTTTTAGATGCGACAGGCCTGATGGCTATGGAGGTTCTGCACTACTAATTAACAATCGCATTCCTTTTGTTATGTCCCCCATGAATCCCTTGATCGGAGATAATGTAAACATTGTTTCTGGCAGAGTGGAGGGTATAAATGTAATTTCAATTTATATCGCCCACCCTGATCAGGACTATCTTCCTATTATAAGGGATACATTACGCAATTCAAACAGACCGCTTTTAGTTATGGGTGATTTTAACTGTCACCATTACAGATGGGGCTCTGACCACTGTGATCCTTTTGGGACTGGCTTAGTTGACATTTTGGATGACCTCAATCTTTGTATTTTAAACACCGGTTGCTCTACCCGCAGAGTCCTACCAGGTCAACAGAAGAGCTGCGTTGATCTCTCTTTTTGTTCATCTGATATTGCGTCATCTATTTGCTGGCAGTGTACAGATCTGTCACATGGGAGTGACCATTATCCTATTATTATTACTTTTGTCCAACGAACCTATTTGGAAAAATCTCCCCCTCCTCTTCTAAAATATAATTTAACAGATGCAGATTGGTCAAAATTCACTTGCCTACTGGAAAATAAAATAATATCCTTACCTAAAGTTAATAACCCAAATTCAGTTAATATTGATCACTCCTATGTCAACTCCTGTTGTGAGCAATTTGTGGAAGCCTTAACTTCTTGTGCAGACTCCTGTTTCCCTATTAAAAACAGTGGTAGACATAAAATCCCATCCCCACCATGGTGGGACCGAGAATGTACCATGGCCATCAGGGAAAGAAATTCGGCAGAGAAAATATACAATCTAGATATGAGCACACAGAATTTTATAAACTACAAACATGCATATGCAAAATCCCAAAAAATTCTAAGGCGAAAGAAGCGCGTCGGTTGGGTAAATTTCTGCAGTTTCCTGTCGCCATCAACTCCTCACTCTTTGGTATGGAAAGCTATTAACAGATTTAGGTCTGGGTGCTCACCATCAATCTCCGCTCCCATTTCCCGTGAGGTGGCTGAACGATTCTTTAATAGAATTGCCCCCCCTTATGTTCCTACGTTATCTGAATCGCACATCTGTCCAGTGGATAAATCAGATGACCCTTTTGATGGTCCATTTACAACAGAAGAGATAGATATGGTCCTTAATAATGTACGCGATTCTGCTCCTGGTATCGATGGACTACCATATTCCTTTATGGTGCGTGCTGGCACCAATGGCAAAAAATACTTGCGGGAACTGTTAAATATTTGTTTCTTCAATGGGCTGATACCGAAACATTGGAAGACACAAATAATTTGCCCGATTTTGAAACCCGGGAAACATGCAGATGATCCTGATAGCTTCAGACCAATTGCCTTATCATCAACCTTGGCAAAAATTTTGGAACATCTAATCAAAAACCGATTGGAGTGGATAACGGAGTCTAGAAACATACTACCAAAGTCCCAATTTGGCTTTCGGAAGGGACTTGGTACAATGGATAGCATTGGAATATTAGTGACAGACATTCGATTGGCTCTATCTAAAAACAGCTCGGTGGTCACTTCCTTCTTAGATATATCTTCTGCATACGACAATGTCCTCCTTCTTCTTCTCAGGCAGAAAATGCTTCAGCTGAGATATCCGGCAAGGATGGTACAGTGCATATGCTCAATGCTTATGTCGAGATCCGTGACCTTGAGAGTTCAAGGCGAGGAGTTGGGGCAAAGGACATCATGGAAAGGGCTGCCACAAGGCTCTGTACTTAGCCCGATATTATACAACCTTTATACATCAGATATTGGTACATGCTTGAACCATAACTGCCACATTTTACAGTATGCTGATGATTTGGCTTTGTATGTATCCAATACCTCAATACATGATGCAGGAACTTCCCTTTGCCTTTCCTTAAATTCCTTGAATCATTGGCTTTTGAATCATGGACTAAGTCTGTCAGCCCAGAAAAGCTCTGTAGTGGTATTTTCCAGAAAAAAACAATTACCCCCGATAGAAATTGACATTGAAGGGCACAATATACCGATTGTCACCAAAGTAAAATTTTTAGGTGTTTATCTAGACTCAAAATTATCCGGAGTACAACACATTAATTATTTGGTTAAAAAATGCGAACGAATAGTCCCTATGTTGAAAGTGCTAGCCGGTGTGTGGTGGGGCGCACACCCTTTTACTATGAAATTAATATATAACGCTTTGATTCGAAGTATTATGGACTATGGTATGTTTCTTTTGATCCCATGCAACAAGGGAGCATTATCGGAACTAGACAGGGTTCAGGCGAAATGTCTGCGAATTATATCTGGTTGTATGAAGTCCTCTCCTCTGAATGCGTTACAGGTAGAATGTAGTGATCCACCCTTGTTCTTACGAAGACAATACCTGGCCACTCGGTTTTGGGGTAAAATCTGCAGCAAAAGTCTTCATCCCCTATCTGAAAAAATTCCTCAATTGGACATAGTTTGCAATTCGTCTAGTTATTGGATCCACAAGGAAATTCCGCTAATTCTTCAGACTTACCGTTCTTTTAAAAACTTGGAGGGTACTATAACTACATTTGATAGACTTCCAATCTTTGATGTCCAATTTGAAGTTTTATGCTTCAGTCCTACAATATTTTTAAACATTGGAATTTCTAAAAAGTCTGCTTCAGCGGACAACATATTTAATGCGTTGGTTGGAGAGCATTGGTCTGATTTCCACAGATTCTTTACTGATGCATCCAAATTTTCATATACTGATTATACAGGTGCTGCAGTATATTATGAGAACTCGAAGATCATACTTCAATTTAAGTGTCCAAAGGAATCTTCAGTGTTCACTGGAGAGTGTACTGCCATTCTGGAAGCTTGTCTTTTTATAGAGTCCCATAACATCACAAAGGGAATTATATTTACTGACTCACTGAGTTCCCTTAATGCATTAAGCCAAAACCCTTACAAGAGCAGACTACACAGCTCTTTACTTCTACAAATTAAGAAGAGTCTTTACTCTTGTGCAAAAATGGGTAAAATAGTACAGTTAGCATGGATTCCAGGCCACTCAGGTATACGCGGTAATGAATGTGCTGATAATACGGCGAAAAATACAATTTCTTCTGAATCAGCGGATTTAAAACATTGTGTACACCATTCCTATGATCTCATGAGCCTTTCCCAAAGGACTCTGATGTCTTTGTGGCAGGTTCAATGGAACAACTCCTCAAGACGTATAGGCAAGCACTATTATGCTATACAACCAGTTATTCCACCTAAACCTTGGTTCTATAAGTACAAAAAAGTTTCGAAGTCAACCATATCGACCATTTGTCGAATTCGTATTGGTCACTGCTCATCTCCTGTCTTTTTGAACAAAATTCGGGTGCGGGACTCGTCCTTATGTGAGTGTGGTTTAGATGAGGGTACTCTGGAGCACATATTTTTCAACTGCCCTAGAAATAATCTACCATTTGATCTGTATAAACACATAACGTCTTTAAATATTCCTGTCCCTATTAATCTTCCTTCACTTTTAACCCATTCTTCTCCTGAAATTCTTGGAGCATTAATAACCTTCATACGCTCCAATGCCATTAGACTGTAAAACTCTGAAATGTTTTGATGTGGAATACGTATCTCTTTTAACAATCATTGTTTAATATTATATGTATTTGTCTATTTGTTTCAGTGTACTAACCAGTAACCACGTTGCCGCTATCTAATGCATTTAGTTCATTTTCGATTCAGCACATAGTCGACTAAACCAACGAAATCAAGTACTTATAGTGCTTATAGCTATGACTAGCAACTCTTTGCTACCAACAAACACACGAGTTCTCACTGCACTTTTTGACATTGGCAGAATTGTCGACATCGGCACAAATTGCCATTCATAAAAATAATAATAATAATAATAACTTTTATCTAGCATATGATATTGACAATACACTTTATCTTTTTTTTTAACTTCTACCTCCGCCTTTATGAAAGAAAATAGTGTAAAATACCCATCCAATTGTTTCCTGATCGTGGAACTGTACCCAACATAACCAGCCCGTATATCAAAGTGCAAATGTCATTTAAAGCACTGTAAGAATCAATTTTCCCGCAAAGCAGTCTGACATCATGCGATATAAAGATCGCCGCTCGAGGAAAACTTAGACATTACTTGACTAAGTGTGGCCCGCATCAAAAGTGGAGTTTAGTGGAGTGAAAATAAAAATGGACAACGACGCTATATTGGTTGCTTACAAGTGCCCTTACGTGATTTATGGTGAAGTGAGTACTAATAAAAAAATTGTTACAATTTGATATATTTATTTTTAACTAGCTTTTGCCCGCGGCTTCGCCCGCGTTTTTTAGTTTTCCGGGATAAAAGTCCTGTTTTTTTTCTCGGGATAAAATGTGGCCTATGTGTTAATTCAGGACAAATCTACCCGTGTATCAAATTTCATCGAAATCCGTTCAGTAGTTTTTGCGTGAAAGAGTAACAAACATTCATACATCCAGACATCCATACATACTTATAAACTTTCGCGTTTATACTATCAGTAGGACAGATTTTGCCCGCGGCTCCGCCCGCGTTAAAAAATTTTCTGGGATAAAAGACCCGTTTTTTATTTTCCCGGGATAAAATGTAGCCTATGTGTTAATTCAGGACATGGTCTACCCGCGTGCCAAATTTCATCGAAATCCGGTTAGCAGTTTTTGCGTGAAAGAGTAACAAACATCCATACATCCAGACATCCATACATCCATACATACTTACAAACTTTCGAGTTTATAATATTAGTAGGATTATAGTAGGATAGATTTCGCCGGCGGCTCTGCCCGCGTTAAAAAGTTTTTCCGGGATAAAAGTCCCGTTTGTTTTATTGTCCCGGGATAAAATGTAGCCTATGTGTTAATTCAGGACATGGTCTACCCGCGTGCCAAATTTCATAGAAATCCGGTTAGTAGTTTTTACGTGAAAGAGTATCAACATACTTACAAACATTAGCGTTTATAATATTTATAATATTAGTAGGATTATAGTAGGATAGATTTCGCCTGCGGCTCCGTCGCGTTAAAAAGTTTTTCCGGGATTAAAGTCCCGTTTTTTAATTTCCCGGGATAAAATGTAGCCTATATGTTAATCCAGGACATGATCTACCCATATGCCAAATTTCATCGAAATCTGGTTAGTAGTGTATGCGTGAAAGAGTAACAAACATCCATACATCCAGGCATCCACACATCCATGTCCGCCCTTTGGATTGGGGGCGTTTGGAGAATTCCACCACGGTATCTCCTGGCTGTCGTAAAAGGCGACTAATAGGGGCCTCCGGGGGTCACGGGTGGGCGGAAGGGGCCGCCCACCAATAAGTCTAGCCAACTTTTGTGACCCTCGTGATGAACGGCAGCGTGGCGGTTAGGCCTCACGCTGCCTTTGACGCCGAGGGCGTCCTTCGGTGTACGGGGGCTTCTGAGCCCCCGCAACAACAGGAGACGGACCGCAACAGCGGTACGCGCAGGGGCGGTTGCGGACGACAACTTAGACGTGAGTCGGAGGAAGCCCGCAGCCGTCCCTAATGCGCCGAAGATGGCCACCGCGGAGTTTTGGTTTGTATGCCGTGCGGTGTACATAGGTTAGGGACTCGGCCCGGCGGTCGCCCGACGTTTTCCATCTCTCCGGGCGGCTCAACGTCGGGCCGTAAGGCACGGTGAACCCAACATAACCGCTCAGTCGTTCCCTTTGAACATTGGGCGGTAGTAATAATTCACTTTCTCCGCGTAAACAAAAAAAAAATGAAGTCATTGAGACACAACCATCAGCAATAGCCCACTCGCGCGTTCTAAGCCCGCGGGATAGGCAGCCTTTGTGATATTAATTCGTTGGTAGGAGAAGTGGCGGAAGGCGCCCGACGTGATGGCCCAGTGGTGGCATGCACGTGAGCTCCGCGTGGTACTGGACAGTACTTGGACATTGCAACATTATTTTTTTAAAATAAAATATTTTTTGTAAAATAAACGTAGTAAACGTAACCTTAGTTACTCTTTATTACATCAGATACCTGCCAATAAAAGTCCGGTCAAAATCAGTCCAGCCATTTCAGAGATTAGCCGAAACAAACAGACAGACAAAAATTGTAAAAAAGATTATTTTGGTGTATGTACTGAATATCTATACATATCTATACATCTATCTATACATTTTTCTATACATCTATCTATACAGCTCGCGTGGAAAAGTTTTTCCGGGATAAAACTCCCGCTTTATATTTTCCCGGGATGAAACGTAGCCTAAGTTATTCCTTATTACGTCAGCTACCTGCCAATAAAAGTCCCGTCAAAATCGGTCCAGCCGTTTCAGAGATTAGCCGGAACAAACAGACAGACAGAAAGACAGACAGACAAAAATGGTAAAAAATGTTATTTTGGTGCATGTACCGTATATATACTCATATACATGCAGTAAAAAACGGTTATTTAAATATTACAAATAGACACTCCAATTTTATTTATATGTATAGAAGATAGTAAATATTGAAATATTATTACTCTATTCGTAATATTTAATACTATCACGATTCACTCCTGCGTCGAAATTTTGATCAATAATTATCATTAATGCAACGATTATATTGCGACAAATGGCAATGCTGTAACTTTGAGTTTGAATGATGGAAGATGTTACTAAAATGTAGGGAGAGTCGTAGCGAACAAAGAGCAGATCTCTTCTCGTACTTTATTTGTGTACTTATTTGTGGCGATTAAAAAGCAAATGGTCCAAATGAGTCAAATCACTTTCGTTCTAACAAAAAATAAACAAATTATTCAATGTTTAGGTCACCCTAAACGCCCTATGAATCAACATAATATCATAGGTGACTGGAATAACAGATAATACGCAATAGCATGATGCAATCTTTAGCTGCATATAATACTGGCTCGTCCAAAAACCGGGGATAAAAATCGTTCAAAACATAATAAAAAAAGCGCTAGATAAATTGAGAAAGTCCGTGAACATTTTTAAACGACTTAAAAAAGGAGGATATTGATCCGATTTGGATGAAGTTTTGTAATTATGTTTAAATATTTTTGAGAAGTTAAAGCACAAACTTCTGAAATTATGTTAGTTAAATTAAGTACTTACTTTTATTCTGGAATAATATACAATATGTAATAAGGCAGTTGGTATAGCATATTATATTAAAAGGTACCATTTTATCGTTGAATGGGTAGGCGGAGGCGCTACTATTGCGTTAAACGCAAAGGTTTTCAATATATTGGACACACTCTCATCAATGGTAATTTTTTGATAAAAGAAACACATCTAAGTTAAACCATTCTAGAATCTAAAAGTGGGTACACAAGACATTTCATTATACATGGTCTAGCCGTTTAGGAGGAGTTCAATGACATACACAGGCACAGAAGAATTATATATAAAGATACTCACGCCTTTTATCCCCGAATCTTTTATCCTTAAGGCCACGTAGAGGCGCAATTAGTGCACCCACTTTTCGCAGGGCGTATTCCGTCCCATGATGTGATAGGGGGCGAGCCTAACGCCATATCGGGCACTAATTCCAGACTCCAGACTGATCCTGATTTGAAAGATCCAATATCATTCTGCTCGACCCAGGGATCGAACCCGAGACCTCAGAATTGCAGTTGTACCATAATAAAACTACGCCACCGAGGCAGGCTATAAAGATGTACATTTATACCACATTATTACTTTTGAAAGGTAGGAATCAGTACTTGGGTAACTTATTTAGCGTACCTACCGGCTATGCGGTTAGGTGGCAAGACGCGCCGTAGTATTTATTCGAAGCAGGAAAACCACGTTTATCTGATTGGGAAATACCATGCTTTAAGTTTTATGTGATGTCTGGACACACATGATTAAAGCTTAGACTAACATATTAAACATTGAAAGTACGTTATTACTTAGCTACGCCCGCGACTCCGCCCGTGCCATCGTCCTTTTCCGATATATTTCTATACTTAGGTATAAACTTGTTGCCTTTTTTATATCTAAATTGTTCCTATTATTAATTATAACGTCACAATTATATTTGCGACGTTATAATTAAAAATAGGAATGGTTTTTGGAGTGGACGATAGCCTAATTGGGAATGGAACGGTCTGCCGAGACAATGTCCGGAGGTTCAAAACCCACGGCACACACCTCTGACTTTTCTAAGTTATATGTGTATTGTTTATCAATTATCGTTCGCGTTAACGGTGAAGGAAAATATCGTGATGAAACCTACATACCTGAGAATTCTCTATAAGAATTTCGAGGGTATGTGAAGTCTGCCAAGCCGCACTAGGCCAGCGTGGTAGACTAAGGCCTTAACCCTCTCAGTAGTAGGAGGCCCGTGCTCAGCAGTGGGCAGTATATAATACAGGGCTGGTATTATTATTTTAAACTATATTCTCTTGCATTAAATCATTCATTCTTTCTTGCGTAGTAACGTGTGATGTATGATAATTAGGTTAGGATCACCTTATTTGAACTTAATGTATTTATTAGAGCCTCTGTGTGAGAATTATATCAAGAAGACAATTGGCGAATTTTGTATAAAACTACTTAATTACTATTATACTACTATTTTTAATAAAAAAATAGGTGACACGACATAATTTAAATACCTGTGCTAAATAACATCCATTTTTGTTTAGCGGTTTTTTGCGTTTACTCCTAAGGAATATCATCTTTCGTACAATTTCATAAACGAAGTCAGATTAAATGTCGCCAAAACTGTGCCCGCAATGCTTGTAGCCAAGATATTTCAATTATCTTTATGGTGTTTATCACAAGATGTTTGATAACAGAACTCATTTCTCGGGATAATAAAAGAGATATTCTTATCACTCAAAGTAGAAGTTATGTTATTATCACACCGTATTTTGTAATTTTCTGAAAATGTCTCTTTATAAAAAGTTACGACAGGACAGGGTTTATAGGACAGGGTGTCCTATAAATGTTAAATTGTGTAAATGTATGAACCTCAGTATATTTTTTCATCAATTATTGACAGTATAATTTTCATTTGTCATTGTACAGTAAGTCACATAAATGGCTGAATAATTTCAAAATTTCAAATCGCCTCTACATTTTTGTTTTCTTACCAATTTTTGTTTTATATTCACAAAAATAAAATAAAATGGATTTACCATGTTTCGAACAAAGAAAAACAAATGTTTCAATTAAACTTAACGCGCATAGGCGATTTGATATTTTAAATTTGTTCAGCTATTCATGTGGCTGACTGTACTAAAGAGCATGTGTGTTTTCTTCCTATTATTTCTTCCAGTAAAATTTTAGTAGGTTTTAAATCTTTTAAGTCTATTTTTATATGGAAAATTCTGTACGGATCTAGGTCGGACATCAAGACACTTTGGACTTCTGTTAAAAATTTATCTGAAAATGACTACGATAGTAATATTTGTTCTGATATATATCGCCACAACCAAACGTGTCAATAAAGATAATCGTTTGCACTACACGTCTAGATTACAGATGTAATATGACATAACGTGTAGCGTTACAGCATAAAAGTTACAAGTGAGATAAGTAAAAAAACCTAAGCTTACCGGTTAGGAGGCATTTTTATCTCCACTTGACAAGATGAATCAGTATAGAATTCGTTCTTTGAGATCTTCACAAGCACAATTAAATTTTTTATTAGGTACCCAAATGATATATAGATGTATCTTAAGTAGAGTGTTTGTTTGTGACCCCATCTTAGTTTAAACTTTACAATAAACTAGCTTTTGCCCGTGGCTCCGCCGCGTGAACGAGTTTTTCCGGAATAAAAGTCCCGCTTTATATTTTCCGGGGATAAAAAGTAGCCTATGTCCTTTCTCAGGTTCTAGACTATTTGTGTGCCAAATTTTATTTAAATCGGTTCAGTAGTTTTTGCATGAAAGCGCGACAGACAGAGTTACTTTCGCATTTATTATATTGATTAAAAATCTGAAAAAGCGTATATATGTCACTGTTAATATGGTCTCTGAAAATTATTCTGTGATAATACGCGCATACGCATACTCACGCCTTTTATCCCTGGAGGGGTAGGCAGAGGAGCAACTAGTGCATCCACTTTTCGCCGTGCGTATTCCGTCCCATGATGTGATAGGGGGCGAGCCTATCACCATATCGGATACAAATTCTAGACTCCGTGCTGATACTGATTAAAAATACCAATATCACTTTGCCCGACCCGGTGATCGAACCTGAGACCTCAGTATTGCAGTCGTACCGTAAGACAACTCCGCCACCGAGGTAGTATTCTGTAATAATGATTCAGAGGATTCCTCTACTATTCAGAGGATTTAGGCCTTATTCCTCCACGCTGGCCTAGTGCTGGTTGGCAGATTTCACATACCTTTGAAATTCAGAGAACTTGCCAGGCATGCAGGTTTCCTTGCGATGTTTTCCTTCAACGTTAGACAATAAAGCGATAGATAATGTACACATACCTTTCAACTTAAGTCAGAGGTGTGTGCCTTGAGTTTTGAACCAGCGGACATTCGTCGCGGATATCGTAAATTTTTTCTATTGCTACCAATTGATATTTTACATTACAATATAAATTATATGAATCGGAAGTAAAAATTTAATTTACATGAATCACGACATAACTTTTAAAAAGGTTTCCATTAAAAGGTTGTATTCGGCATTGGCACCCACAATGCCTAGCTTATCTCCGACGTTCATAAACCATTTCACATTATAAATCGATAAAACGCGTGTCGGCGAAGGAAATATACTAGGTTGTGAACCGCACCGACCTTAGCATTGCGTGTGCTGATAATGATATCAAAAGTATTAAAAATATATCCTACTAATATTATAAAGGCGAAAGTTTGTAAGAATATATGGATGTTTGTTCCTCTTTCACGCAAAAACTACTGAACGGATTTCGATGAAATTTGGCACACGGGTAGATCATGTCCTGGATTAACACATAAGCTTCTTTTTATCCTGGGAAAACATAAAGCGGGACTTTTATCCCGGAAAAACTTTATGACGCGGGCGGAGCCGCGGGCAAAAGGTAGTACTTAATAATAAAATTCAAAATATTTAGCTTTGTTTTATATGAATGACATTGACTTTATGCTGACAACTGAACTAAAGGTAAACGAAGCCTATATTTTTGGAATTAGTAATTCATCAATTCCAGTAATTAATAATGGAGGAACAAGGAAAACACTTTAATTAATTTTAAAATATATTCCGATCAATTAAAAAATAAATTATAAATCGTGAAGAACAAAACAATTTCATATACTCTAAGGACAGAAAAAGGTGTGAAAATTAACATTAGACTGTCAGTAAACACGGTGGCTCAGCGATGAGACTTTATTTCATTACAAATAAATGTTATTGTTTTCTGGAATCGATTAAAATTCAGATTGTTTCTAAAAAACAAAACTTCTAATTATGTTTAAAAGTCACGTTTTGTTTTTATTGATCTTTGAAAAAATAGCTAAAGTATTAGCTTCGTATGCGATGCACGCGGTAAAGACGCACGTAAACAAAAACTCGAGCAAAGCCGCCAGCGAACCACTACATAGTTTTATAAAACTACGCGTACGTTATAATCGTATGTGACATATATTATTCACATATTTCATGTAAATGTAACGTTATACGCGACTGTACCTCGCTGTGCCGTCGCGTTGAGTCGTGTGGCACTCAGTACCGCGCCGATATTCAGGAATACAGGCCGCCGAGCCTTTGCCTACGCGACTGAAAAAAAAACAAAGTCGGAAACAATAATTCATAAATAGAACAATTTCACGCGAGAAGTAAACACAAGGAGTTTTTTTGTTGTGGCCAGCAACAATCGTTGCAGTTTTCTTTTCCGCCAGTGTTTTGACTGGTAAGTAAATTCAAAAAATGTTTTTTCTGCCAATATTTAGTTACAGCATAATGCAAATATTGTTTTTTATTGCATATTAATCCTGACAATTATAATATTATATTTGACACTAATTTAATGCTAAATATTTTTCCAATCAAATATTTTAAAATGTTGTGTTGTTGTATAAGTACTATTGTTATCGTAATATTGTTTTCATAATATTATGGCTGAAAAATTTTATGCAACCGTAACATAACACATAATACACACTTACGCCTTTTTATCCCCGAAGGGGTAGGCAGAGGCGCAACTAAGTGCACTCACTTTTCGCAGGGCGTATTCTGTCCCATGATGTGATAGGGGGCGAGCCTATCGCCATATCGGGCACAAATTCCAGACTCCGGGCGAATACTGAATTCCTGAAAAATCCAATATAACTATGCCCGACCCGTGGATCGAACCCGAGACCTCAGGTTTACAGTCGTACCGTAATACAATTACACCACCGAGGCGGTTAGTTAACACATTAACAACTTTGTATAGTTTATTATAGCTAATGTCGACATTAACTTAAAAAGTTTTAATTTTAATCGTGAAAAGGATGCCAAAATCTATAAACCATAGATATAACCTATTTGATTTTTAAAATATGGAAACTTAATTCTGGAGGTTTCTTATTTTCATTCTAATGTCATGATACTATAAGCTCCTCCAAAAACAAACGTTAATAGGATATGTCCAAAAACGGGTTTAAAGTTCTAACCAAGACACTTTATTTATATTTCCCAGAAACGAGGCTATTGCAATAAATCGTGTTATTTTAAAGCCCTCTGATTTTGAGATTTATGTAATCTGATTTTGGTTATATATACACTTAAAATTAATATTTTTATAAAAGTTAGTTATAAATAGGGCGTCTAAATTATTTTTTTTATTGTATAGACGATCCATATCTTTGCCCCTTTAATATCCATAATTTTTGCGCCTCGTTAGATTTTGAGTCCTAGCGCGACCTGCAGCCACACAAAAAGCGGACATCTCCTTTGTGTTAGAACGTAGTAAGAACATCTCTTGAACGGTACTCTGGAGCGAATATAGCTCAAAAAGTTTGCCATGTGAATTTAGGGCTCCCTATTGGATTGCGTAAATGTATTTGTAATAATATTGTTACGCATCTTAGCTTTAAGCCTAAATATCGATGTGCATAACAGTCATTACGCATAATTGTTTTAGATAAAATAAAAAAGCATAAATACAAAAAGCACAACCATCAGAACGACTAACGTCAAATAGCATAAATATCAAAATTCATAAAAATAAATAAGCATCATTCATGTTTGGTTTTGTCTGAGTTGGAAACGTGTTAAAGTCGGTTCTGGCGGTGGTTCATATGCACTTAACACGCTCGTCGCTTCGCTCCTCGCTAACCTAATTTATTCTAAATTCATATTATGCAAAATACATACAAATTAGTCAAGCTAAAATTATTCCAATAGCTTATTATGACAAAAAAGTAGTACGCCAAAATATTACTATGCGATAGTACCTACTATTATGCCAATACATATTATGCTAAGTCAAATATGCGAAAAAATAAAAGTTTAAAAAAAAGGAGGCGAACCAAAGGGATCCCTGATTTTAGTCAGGTAAGCCAGCGTGCAATTAGCTAGTAACCATAACCACATTGGTTCCACGGCCGTAGCGTGATTTTAGTCATAATCCCGGAAATAGCACGATGCTTGAATAAGCATAATTCATTCCATCCAGTGGGTGTAAAAATGACCAGGCCAGGACCAAGTTTTGGGTAATGAATAGGCGCAGTCATAGAAGCTCGCATCAGGCGCATGAAGGCTGGTTCCAAACCTCCCCTGTCCGCAATATCTATATTCACGGCTGGCAATATTCCCATAAAATTTTGTTCGATTTCTGTCTTACGATAAAACGATAAAACGATAAAAACACCACCAATAAAGTTGATTATCCATATAAAACCCGTATCTATATCTAAATAATTTTAATATCCATGATAAAATACCAGTTGACTTTTTCAAATGATATGTAGTTTATTGTAATCATTTTGATTAGCGCTATCTCTTATCGAAATACAAGGGTTTTAAAGATTAGTCCACAGATTACAATCGACGAGAGACTATAACCGCACATGTTAAGTACATATTTAATACTGCCGGTAACAAAAAAAAAACAAAAAAAAAACGTTAATAATTTATCTTATCCGAATGTCACTCCAAAATAGTGTTATAGCTAAACTTTAAAAAGGATTTGGTGTGTTTAAGATCGACAATACCGGCTAAATGTTGTTGATATAAAAAATCGCAATTAAACAATGTGAATATTTAAAATCATAAGATTCAGTAATATACAGTTATCACTCCAAGTTATCATCCCGATTCAGTCTACTCTTTAAATTATTGTATGTAACACTATAATTTTATGACATGTTCAAAAATGTACTCACGTATCATCATTTTTTATTTCATTTTATTTAATTCTAGTCCTATTTAATTTGCCAATAGGTAGGTATACAAATTATCAAACGAAATGAAATCAGAAATGTATTAAGTCACGTATTTCGAATATTAGTATCGTGACATTAGCAAATGTTTTTTTATATAGCATTGAATGACGAGACGAGCATGCCTTTCGCCTGATGGTTAGCGATACGACCACCCATAAACAGTAGAAATACCATCCAGAACCTTGATTTACAAAGTACTGTGTGGCATTCCACTGCGCTGGTCATCCTGAGACATAAGATGTTAAGTCCCATTATGTCCTGTAGTTACACTGGCTACAATGCCTTTCAAACCGAAACACAACAGTGCATGCACACTGCTGCTTGGCGGTAGAAATACACATTGCGGTGGTACCCACCCAGACCGACTCTTACATATGAGAGTCCTACCACCAGTAAACGAATGAACTTGATACAAACTATGCTGTAATTGTTGGATTTACAACTATTAAAACTAAAATTTACCTGATATGTTACAAAATTTTTAAATAAATATGTTAATTTGATTAAAACGTACCTACTTATGTTTAGTATTCAAAAAAGGATAGTGTCCAAGTCAACAAATTCTGACAACATAAGTATTACTTAACTACATTCGATGATTTTCTAAATAACTATGCAGAATGAGAAATAAAGCACTTGTTTTATCACTGTTTTTATTATATTTGCAGTCGGTACTTTAATATTATCATTATAAAGTTATCAAAACATGATACTTGTATTTGTTACCGAATAAAGGAAAAACAACTTCATAAAGAAAATGTTATATTGTACGTACATAATAAAACCTGTTTATCCGCATCAATAATGGAGAGTCATTATAGATTTTATTCTATCACATATAATTTTATTGCCGATTGTTTTCCTACATGTTGCGATTGTACCATAAGCTGACGTATTAACTCATTGTTCCTATATACAATAAACTATATGTGATGGTACTATAGAGACCGCTTATTTGTATATAGGTTGAACTAGATTCAACTCACGGATTCGGTCGCATAAGGTCCTGTGTGGGAATAAAAGTGCTTTTATTTTAAACAAATCGTGAGTTATAACTATTAGATGTAAATAATAAAAGCGTGTTAAAAACAGAGATTTTTGTTAATTATAACCACAGTGGCGCACAAATCTCACATTCATGACCTGTTTTGCGTTAAAAAAACCGTGGCCGATTTGCCATCACCAGCCAAGAGTTACATGTGGAAATACCACAGTTTTATACAACACGTAACACAGTTAACGCCCATTCGTCCAAATTACATCAAATTGAGGTTTTTGCGGCGTGAAAATTACAAAATTGGTTATAACAACTCGTAATTACATTCAACATTGTCATTTGTCAATGTCACATCAAAATGAGTCTTCATGGCGGATTACTAGAAAAAAAAAATGTTGTTCCTAATAACAATGTCCACCATTGCGTCGCAGCTCATCATCTATATAGCATTCTTTTTTATGACGAAAAATAAGAAACGAAGTGTGCAGAAGAGTTAAGACATTATAAACAGGCAGATATTGTTAAATATAAATGACAAAGCTAGAACAGACAATGCTATTTTTAAGGTAATTAAAACTATTAATTAAAAGTCGTGTCATAATTAAAAATATCCAGGTGATTCATTAAATCCAAATAAGCAAGGGCATACCTACCTAAATTTCATATCCGGAATCTGGATGCTAAAATTTACAGCAAATTAAACAAAATCATCATGTCTTAGCAAATTGCTTTCCTGAAAACTCTTTGAATAATAATTTGGTAGCTTAACTGTAACAAATAACTTCAAACTAAGAATCTGGTGTAATAGGTCAAAAACCTTATGAATTTTCTACTTCTGAAGAAATCATGAATTATAACAATTAGGAAAAATACAAGCAACCAAATACTAATAGGCCTCAAAAACGCTATTTCAGTGTTACCATTAACTTCACAAATAAAATAACCTCTTTAAACCGGATAAAAAACTGGCTTTGTTCCAAATTCTAATTATAAAATACGCGCATAATTCCTAAATCTTAACGTACTTTGACTAATTAATACTGCTTTAACTCATAAATTGTGTATAGCGTGCCTTAAAGCCCTAGATGTTTTATATTCATCCTAGTATTGCGGCCAGCCTTGTAATTTGAAATAATCAACTTGAATAAACATAGTTATGTAATTATTTGACGTATGTTCCATATGTTTCATATGTATTATTTATAACGACTATGTATATTTCTTCTTACCTTCAAGAAGAAGACAGATGAAAATGTATATTTTACTATTCGATGCTCGCAGCTGCGCCCGCATGAAAAAGTTTTTCCGGGATAAAAAGATTTTCCTGGGATAAAAAGTAAGGATTCAGGAGTAATGTAGTTTCCTAGGGATCCCTTTGGTTCGCCTACTTTTTTTTTAAACTATTATTTTTTCGCATAATTGAGTTTGCATAATATGTATTGCCATAACAGTACTATCGCATAATAATATTTTGGCCTACTACTTTTTTGTCATAATAAGCTATTGGAATAATTTTAGCTCGACTAATTTGTATTAGACTAATACACATTTTGCGTAACATGTATTTAGAAAAAATTAGGTTAGCGAGGAGCGAAGCGACGAACGTGTTAGGTGCATATGAACCACTGCACGAGCCGAGCGAGCGAAGCGAGCGTGCCGCGGAAGCGGCCGGCGAGTGCCAGAACCGACTTTAGGGACGGTATTAATAAATGAATCTCAAGTTTGAGATGTAAGTCAAACTTGAGATTCATTTATTAATACCGGCCTAGGGCGTTTCCAACTCAGACAAAACCAAACACGAATGATGCTTATTTATTTTTATGACTTTTGATAGTTATGCTATTTGACGTTAGTCGTTCTGATGGTTGTGCTTTTTGTATTTATGCTTTTTTATTTTATGCTAAAACAATTATGCGTAATGATTATTATGCACATTGATATTTAGGCTTAAAGCTAAGATGCGTAACAATATTATTACAAAAAAAATTATGCAATCCCATAGGGAACCAGCTTCGTATTAGTGAAATAGTTTTCAAAATTGGTTCAGTAGTTCCTGAGATTAACGCGTTCAACCATAATATTAGTATGGATTATGCTAAGTAGCCATTTATTTACTGTAGGAAATTTAGTCCTTAGTAATCCTATCATCCTATTAATATTATAAAGGCGAAAGTTTGTAAGAATGTATGGATGTTTGGATGTATGGATGTTTGTTCCTCTTTCACGCAAAAACTACTGAACGGATTTCGATGAAATTTGGCACACAGGTACATCATGTCCTGGATTAACACATAGGCTACTTTTTATCCCGGGAAAACATAAAGCGGGACTTTTATCCCGGAAAAACTTTTTAACGCGGGCGGAGCCGCGGGCAAAAGCTAGTAACTAATATTATTAAAGAACATGGAATAGTCCCAAACATCGCCCATGACATTGCTAAAGAAAAGAGCGTACTTTGTATTAACCTTCTCATGTATATGTGTATCAACTTGAGTACTAAATTTTAAATGAAACCAATTTCCGGGGCAACGCGGTATCAAAATAAAAGTGTTTTGTTTACAAGTTACAAATATGTCAGATATTGATAACCTACCTTTTTCGTATAAACACGCGAGGCCAACGCATTCACCTCGAATTTATCAACGATCGGAACTGAAAAGAATATCAGTTTATACTGACAAGAAATATCCTACATCTGTACGATAATATAATTCGACGAGTGAAAACCTAATTGACTTAAGCGACATTTTTTGCAACATTGCGTTTTATACATATTTGGAATCAGCACAATTTACTGTGTTTTATTGAAAGTAGAGACTTTCTTATTGCATTTACTGGCTAATCTGAAATCGGGCGTCAGATTTTAAATGATAGAGCGCACATAAATATTCACATTAACAGAAAAATCTACAGCTGGCCTGAAAAATTGGGATTTGACAAGGATAAAACACAACAAAACAAAGATGATCACTTACTAATCGGGAATGATATATGCCGCCTATTCGTGTTGAGCAATAATTGAACGCCTTAAGAGCCTATGTCAGGAACTTTAAGGACTTTCAAATTCAAATTTCTCGTAAACTACTAAGATCAGAATTGAGATTTTTGGATATGTGTAAATTGAACGTATAACTCAATAATATGTCAAAGCCAAAACACAATTGCTATAAATTTTCTCGATCGAAAAAAAATTCAAAGTTACCTCTGATATTTTCTTTAAACACGCTTTATCTCTAAATGGTGGAATATGTACATTCGTAACTTTATTTAAATACAATACAACAATTTTTTCAAAGTTTTATCAATACACAATTAAAACGAATTAAATAGTATAATCACAATTAAAAGAAAATTGTTTTGGCGCTTACGCCATTTCATTTCGGCATACGCGTGCGCCTCCCGTCACTTTCTCTCATCCGCGACGTCCAAATACGCCATCGCTGTTATGGGAGTGGCCCGTGCCGGCTTCAGTCGTCCGGAATCTTTACTGACGACGGACGTACGCTCGAAATTTTCGGACGCCTTCAAAGTTCGAATTGGCCGTCTAGTGTAGGGATTGGTCCGCGCTACCGCGCGGCAAATTTGAAGGTGCCCTGGAAATTCTGTTTTATAGTGTATCCAGCTCACGTCCGTGTATCAATATAAAATTATAGGCTCTATTAGGTCTATAAGATAGGCAGCAAGCGTAATTATTACATCCTTTCACCTTTGTAAATTGTTTCTAGTCGGAGACCTGCTTTAGTTATATTTAGTGATCGGTACGCTGAGGTGCCGGGTTCGAATCCCTGATTGAAAAACAATAGTCACTGCTTTTTTTTGTTATTTATTCTGCCTCAGTGGTGTAGTTGTATTACGTTATGACTGCAATGCTGAGGTCTCGGGTTCGATCCCCGAGTCGGGCAGAGTGATATTGGTTTTTTTTCTTTTCAGCCCGAAGTCTGGATTTTGAGCCCGAAATGGTGATAGGCTCGCCCCCTATCACATCATAGGACGGAATACGCACGACGGAAAGTGAGTGCACTAGTTGCGCCTCTGCCTACCCCTTCGGGGATAAAAGACGTGAGAGTATATGTATGTATTATTTATATTGGGTAATTCATAGCTAGGGACGCCCTGGAATGCCGGCCCAATTTTGCGTAAATGACGCTTGCGTGCCGCTCATACATTTAAAAAATTCGTATTTTGCATGTAAAGGCTGTTCAAATTTTTACACCATAAAATTATTTTAGTATGATTTTTTGTAGTACTCATTTATTTATACATTATGAATCAATAATAACTAAAATGTTAAGAGCCAATGTTAGAATTGGTATACACGGCGGCCATTTTGAATTTCTTTGTTTTAAGGCCAATCGACCTCAAAATCGATATCTGGGCAGGCCTTTAGGTATAAAAGACGGATCCAATGTTAGACTTGAAAAAAGTGGCCGCCATTTTGAATTTCCTTGTTGTAAGGCTAATCGACCTCAAAATCGATATCTGTGCAGGCCTTTAAGTACAAAAGACGGATCCAATTTTAGAATTGAAAAAAGTGGCCGCCATTTTGAATTTCTTTGTTTTAAGGCCAATCGAACTCAAAATCGATATCTTGGCAAGCCTGTAGGTAAAAAAGACGGATCCAATGTTAGAATTAAAAAAGTGACCGCCATTTTGAATTCCTTTGTTTTAAGGCCTTTCGACCTCAAAATCGATATCTGGGTAGGCCTTTAGGTATAAAAGACGGATCCAATGTTAGACTTGAAAAAAGTGGCCGCCATTTTGAATTTCCTTGTTTTAAGGCCAATCGACCTCAAAATCGATATCTGGGCAGGCCTTTAGGTATAAAAGACGGATCTAATGTTAGACTTGAAAAAAGTGGCCGCCATTTTGAATTTCCTTGTTTTAAGGCTTATCGACCTCAAAATCTATATCTGGGCAAGCCTGTAGGTACAAAAGACGGATCCAATGTTAGAATTGAAAAAAATGACCGCCATTTTGAATTCCTTTGTTTTAAGGCCATTCGATCTCAAAATCGACATCTGGGTAGGCCTGTAGGTACAAAAGACGGATCCAATGTCAGATCTGAAAAAATTGGCCGCCATTTTGAATTTCTTTATTTTAAGGCCAATTGACCTCAAAATCGGTATCTGAGTACCACTTTAGTTACTAAAGGCAGATCCACCGTCAGAACTGAAAAAAGTGGCCGCCATTTTGAATTTCTTTGTTTTAAGGTTAATCGACCGCAAAATCGATATCTGGGTGTAACACTATTAACAAAAGAGTGATCCAATGTCAGAATTGAAAAAAGTAGCCACCATTTTGAAGTTTTTTGTATTAAGGCCAATCGAACTCAAAATAGATATCTTGGCATTGTTTTGTGCACAAAAGGCAGATGTAATGTTAGAATTTTAAATAAAGGCCGCCATTTAGATTTATTTTTCTTTAAAGGCTATTGGCTTTAAAATCAAAATCCGCTGGACATGACTGGCCACAAACTCTAATAGGTATAAAGGAGACGGCCTAAATTGGGCTTGACCTTACACTTTTGAAGCATGTATCAACATTCTTCTATTTTTATGTCTTCCATTTAAAAATATCCCACCAAAAACATAAATGTAAAAAAGGATAGCCAAGTTCAATACCAAAATTATGCTTAGCTGTGGGCTTCGCCGCAAAAAGAATGGAGATCTAAATGTGTGCCAAGTTTTATGCAAAATCTAAATATGTATTTATAGGAACAAAATAACATTATGAACAAGTATTAAATTCTATTTGTTTGCTTTATTGAATACCTATAATAGTTGCTGGTATTTAAAAATGTGAGATCTTTTACATTTATATTTTTGGTGGGATATCATTACTTTTTGTAAAGAAAACTAGGTAGGTATTGAGTTGTGTGGTGCCGCGCGCCGCCGACGACACACCGTTGGCCGGCTGTTTAGCGCGTATTACAAGTGTTTTTTTATGGGGACACCACAAATGTTTTGGCTTTACTTTATCTTTATATTTCTGTTATAAAGCAAATATAATAAAACATATATTGGGATTGTTTCAAATATTTGCTTGTAACGGTTCCAACGCTACCATTAAAAATATATTTTTTTTTATGTGAACCCCTGTATTTTTAACTTTTTTTATTTTTAGATTTTTTCTTACGCTTACACATAATTACCGAGCTGGATTCCAAATTTCATCCTTCTAGGTCATCTGGAAGTAGGTTAGGTTTAGATACTATAAGTCTGTCAGTCAGTACAAAAATTTACGATTTTGACCTTCATATCTTTATAACCATTTGAGCTAGCTTCATGAAATTTGGGCTTCTAGATGTCCTTATAGATATAATTAAACTCACACAGTTTTATGTGTTTACTTTAAATAGGTTTTGAGTTATAGAAAGGTGAAAAGTGGCACCAAGTGGTTCGTGTAATATTACACACGGCGCTGGCACCAACTTAGAGCGTTGGTTACATACTCAAAGAATACCAAGCATGTATAACAAGAATAATATTGACATAATAGTATTAATGATTCTTTGGGGGAGACCTATGTGCAATAGTAGCCTTTTAAAGGCTGAAAAAGAATAAGAATTAAAAACTATAGGTATTTTAGAAATTAAACTAAAAAGACATTTTCACTTTTTGGGATATTTAATATTGGTCGATATTATTTAATTTTACTGGCAACTTTGTTCAGCGCTCCCGACGTAATGTCAAATTGAAATACATTATTGACTCACTAACACTCTAGCTTCACACCTCGCGTCGTGGCTCGTATTGTGTTCGGCGTACCACTCGCGCGAGAGTGTAAATGAGCCATTATATATTTATATCAGTCCTCGTCGATTCCATGTGATATGTTCAATTCTGGTTACTGTCTAAGCTAGCTCTGTTCACTATTCAATAGGGCAATCCAATGGTTAGGTACTGTGAACATCTTATGTCATCAGGTAAAAAAAAGTTATTCACCGAAAAATGATTTAGAAGCTCTACTCTACAGCGGTTCTTTCTTTACTCCCATTGGACAGACAGATTTTTCTTTCTCATTTGGAAATAGTTCTAATATAACTATAAAATAATGCATAAATTATCTCTGTAACACTAAGCCCAAAGTTCTATGAAGTTTTTCCCGTCTCCTTTTAAAATATGGCCATCATTATTTTTCATTCAGTTCAATAAGGATATCGGAGCTTTGTTATATTGCAAAACAAAAACAAATGCCTTAGAATTGAAGAAGTAGCTGTTGCAGTAAACATCAGTCTATTCTTCTGTACAAAATATCAAAAATATTAAAAAAATTGTAAGTAATTAACATTTCAAATTTTCTATAAGCATAAGTACCCGCGTAGTAAGAATGACCTTGCTATATTTTTCTTACCCCACATTACATACAGTTCAAATTAAAAATTATAAAAATTATCTAGATAGGTAGCGGCCGCCTTCAACATTTGTAACATTTATATCCTATACAGTGACTATTCAACCATAATAATGTAATCAATCTTCATATCAAGCTATGTAATTTTATTGCATTGCATAAATTTCGAACATCCTTTACATACAAAATTCGATTTTTAAATTGCATGGTGGCACTAGAGTGAAGCATCATTTACGTAAAATAAACCTGACATTCCAGGGAAGAAGTTTCATCGTGAATGACTTGTCGAAACTACCTTGATGTCGCAACTCGTAGTTGTATTACGTGCCCGGTACGGCCTCCACGCTCAGGTCTCGGGTTCGAATCCCGCGTCGGGCAAATACTATTTTTTTCTGTCCAGTATCAACTCGGTCTGTTGAATTGGGTCCGGTATGTGGCAATAAGCTCGTCTCCTATTTGATAAGACCTAAAATAGCTAACGAAATGTGAGGAGAAAAGGTGTGATGCTATGTTTGACTGCCTCCAAGGCGTAGTTGCATACACGATACGCCTATTGTGCTGAGGTCCCGGGTTCGAATCCCGAGTCGGGCTGAAAAATAGTGTCGCCATTTATTGTATTATTATTTATTTTATGTCCACCAAAGTTAAGAAAGTCCACAAGCATAAATCAAAGCAAAGCAAAATATAATTTAAAACATATTATAGAAGTTTCATACTGCTTTGCTTTTTACCTATATACAGACCTACGTAGGGGTAAGACTCGAACCTACCACCACACCAAATTTTATCTTGTCAACAAAAGTCAACTATAAGTGAATAATACTTTCGATGAGTTTAGATAACTTACAATGTCATTTTACATAATGTTCAAGTAATTAGGTAGATAATAGTGACATAATAATGGTTCTATAAACGAATTAAAATAAATTCTATGTTTTATAAGTTATAAATTTATTAGAAATTATAATAAACTATAATATTTACAACACAGACATGCATTTGCAATGACGATCTTTTCGCGGGCTTGAGTGCAACGACCTGTCGCAACGACGCGATGCGTCGAGGGCCGAGGCGCGCGATCTATCTCAGCGGGGCCGTGCGGCGCCTCGCATTTGAAATACGCTAAGTCACGCCCATCACGATTCCATATGTTTTTCACATAGGCTCTTAAATGGGCACTACAACACACGAAACCGGCTAAATAACACTCAGGCTGTAGCCAAGATGCTTTTCTATATGCGTTAACGCCAATAGAATAGAAAATAATGTATGCGAATGATATATCTTTTTAGTCTATTGCACAGATACGCCATTTCCATATATTTTTAACACGCGTTTATTTTCTATTCTATTCGCGTAACGCTTGAAAAAAAGCTGATTTGTGTGGTCAATTTACGGAAAATCCAATTAGATTTCTTACCTTGTAATCCGATATCAAACCCACGATTTCTCTAGCATTGTATAAGTATAGGTTGTAATAATTAGTTATCATTCACCATTCGCGATCGTTAGGGTTCAAAGTACTTCAAGAATAATACTCGTAAGAGTATATTAACCCTATAAAGCAGCAATTGGAAGGTTCGTGGCTCTAAGCCATAGAGAACTAGCATTTAATGCCAGTTCCATGGTTAGTTTATTGCTCATATAAACTTTATTACTTACCTTCATTCTACAACAAAACCAAAATGATTTTAAGAAATCAGGAAATACTTGTAACGAATAAAAAACCTGCCATGAATAGAGCATGAAGTTATTAAATAGCCGATAACCATGGTCACAAATAATTTATCCAGTTATATTTATAACACCTATGTGAAACTCTCACGCAAAATATTTTAAGATGGCATTTTCTCGCCCAGACATTGTCAACTTGCTGCATCAGCGACCAGACACACCAAACAAAATTTCAGCAACGAGGTGCACTTTTTACACTTTTTGTTTTCACGAAACTCACAGTTGCCTCAATTACTAAACTAATAAACAGTGCATTCGTTAAAATTTACTTCTAATAAACCAAGATTTTTCAGTAATCAGTAACAATGCTCATAACTTTTTGAAATAATCAGGTAATAGGTACGTAGTTATTGAAAAGTACAGTTATAGTCGGTTACTGTAAATTTAAACGATCGAGAGAGCACTAAATTGCAAGTTGATGTCATGCTGCGGGGCATGTTTTAGTATTATTAAGATGCAGCTGTAATAGCAATCGCACGCAAGAAGTTCTACGCGACTGCAATCCAGCTTTTACCTGTTCTGTGGAATAACTAATTTACGATATACGTGTAATTTAAATTACTTTCAATGTATACTTTTCTTACGACCTATTACGGCCAGTAGCCTGACGCGAGTCGGCTTTTCTGGCCACACCGGACTATAGGGTGAGCGATTAAGACGCCCGTAACCCTTCAATTTAAGTGATCATGCTGAGGCAACCCACTAACGGGTTACGAACCTCGGCTCAGGACGGCCACTGCGAGAGGATGAGACATCAACGATTAGTGGGGAAGATTAGTGTTTAACCTAATCCTATCCGTTTATTTCGTCGGCACGCAGTCCGGAACTGTCAGGGGAGGTCGATGGAGAACCTGGCAAGGTCCTCAGCGGCGAGGACGGAACTGCGGTCATGTTGAGTGCAGGAGTTTCAAGAACTCGTTTTTACTGCGAATGGCCAGAGTGATATCTTCAGGGGCGATTGCGGACGGTAACTTAGACGTGAGTCGGAGGAAGCCCACAGCCGTCCCTAATGCGCCGAAGATGACCACCGCGGAGTTTTGGTAGGTATGCCGTGCGTTGTAGGTAGGACTCGGCCCGGCGGTCGCCCGACGTTTTCCATCTCTCCGGGCGGCTCAACGTCGGGTTGTAAGGCACGGTGAACCCAACATAACCGCTCAGTCGTTCCCCTTGAACGCTGGGCGGTAGCAATAATTCACTTTCTCCACGTAAAAAAAAAGAGTGATACCTTACTCTGGATCGGTTAGGACTGAACACGGTCGAATGAAGAGTATATCGATGCTTTGTTGACTAACGTATTTGGGTGATTTACCGCCCGATCAAAACAGACAATGTATACATTGTTATTTATGTGTAATCTAGATATGAAATTGGCCCATAAATTTAATCACGATAATGCACTGTTTAAAAATTGTTGTCAAGGATTAATTGTTGACATGATGACCTAGTAACACGAAATGCACTTAACAAGCATGTACACACTACAAATTACAATAAACGAGTCGGAAGAAGCCAGACATCAAAACTGAGTGAAAACTTCCCGAACATGGACACAGCCTACTTCCGGGCGGATACGGATATGAGAGAGGTCAACGCGTTAAAGTATATATCTGGAATAAGTTATTGTTGTGACTTTCTTGGGTGCAATAAAATTCATAGCCTGGTTATGAGGAAGGTTAAGTTCATAATAACAATCGTAAACGGCATTATCGTAAAAGGGGTATATAGAGATGTATTTTTATTCTCTGTGGCACTGTTAACTCGTAACGCGGCCGCGTCACGTTAACTTCGTGTAATTAGCGTTAAATGGTATTCTGTATGCCAATTTCCATAGTGATAAACGCGATGAGTTACGTTACGAACTTGTTAATAGCGATGAAAATAACGTGTGTCAGAGAATAAAGGTTTGCCAACCTTATTTCCGACTAGAAATAGATCAGTTTATTTATGTCGGATAAATTTTCTAATTCGAAGAATTCTCATGTGTTTCCAATTCCTTCCCAGATAGACTTTTGGTGTTTGCGTAAGCGAAGTCGATTTGTAACTGACTAATGTAAAATAGCTAAGGTAATCCAAAGACAGGATTGTTTTTTATATTGCTTTTGCTTTATATTGGAGATGCTCGCGGCTCCGCCCGCGTGAAAGAGTTTTATAAAAAGTGGCCTGTAGCATTCATGAGTAGGCCACTTTTTATAAATTATGGTATATGGTAATGTAGCTTCATATTAGTGAAAGAATTTTCAAAATCGCTCCAGTAGTTTTTGAGTTTATCCATTACTAACAAACAAATGTTTCCTCTATATAATATCAGTATAGAAAACAAAAAGATTCGAAATATAATGTTATACTTTTCTAGCTTATCAATTATAGTTTTCTTTGGAAAAATACTAATCGAAAAGATAGTAGCGTACTCTAAATGACTTATAAATGGATTACAAGTACACATTGATATCAAAAGTTCATATATGATGAACACATTTTAATCCTGCGATAAAATTAAAGATTGATAATTACAAAAGACCTTTTTAACCCCGATAAAATTAACGATTAGTAATTTAAAAAAAAAGGTCCTATATATACCTGAAATGCTTTTTGCTGAAATATTAATTTTAATTAACCGACTTTCAAAAAGGAGGAGGTTCTCAATTCGTGTGCTTGTATTGTTTTTTATTAACATATTACTTGTGATGTGTACCTATATTATAGCCTGTGAGAACGAGAACAGAAGCTCAGTGTGGAAACTAAGGCAAGAGCAAGATGAAAAACTGATAAAATTTCATAAAAAAAATGTCGATAAAGTAATATTAATATAAAATATATATATACACTCACGCCTTTTATCCCCGAAGGAGTAGGCAGAGGCGCAACTAGTGCACCCACTTTTCACCATTATTCCCTCCTATGATGTGATAGGGGGCGAGCCTATCGCCATATCGGGCACAAATTCCAGACTCCGAGCTGATACTGAATAGAAAAAATCAATATCACTTTGCCCGACCCGGGAATCGAACCCGAGACCTCATCATTGAAGTCGTACCATAATACAACTACGCCACCGAGGCAGTAGTGATATAAAATACTTATAACTAAATCAATTTAAAACCATACAACTTTGTTAAATTTCGAATATTATTCTGAGTATTTTTTAAACCCAATCGAAGAGGCCTCCTTCGGACCACTTATTAAAATAAAAAGTACATTGAAGCAGTGTAGGTATCCTCTTATAAGACTGTATATAAAATCACGCAAATCGTAGATTCTTGTTAGTAAAACAATAAAACAATATATTATATACCGCACTAAACACAATAATGCTAGAAAATAATTACAATTTTACAGTCGCTAATTTACGATACACTTTGAAAAAAGTTCAATAAAGTAATTTGCGAATTATGATCGAAGTACACGATTTATCGTAGAGATAAAGGGGTGATAAAATTTATACATTTATGATAATACACCTTTTCTTGGTAAGGGAACGTATAGGTCATTGAACATGAAAAACAAATAAATATAAAAAAACCACAAACTTTTAATACGAGGTGTACTTTTAATTTTACCTAATAATATTAACGATGAGAAATATAAGTTTACATTTTAAGTCGCTAAGAAATAATACGTAATATAATATGCACGGACGTAGGCAGCTGGGAAGAGGTTAGAGGTCGCCGACTCCCATACATGAACACACACACACAAAACACATACATGTATGTATGTAAGTATTTGTGTAAGTTATTGGGATTACCTCCATGAAATTTTCAATCAAAATTTCAGATTTGCCCCCCATGAATTTAAAGCGAGCTACGCCCTTGATAATACGAAATTCAAATTAATGTTAACTGGCGGAGATTTTACACCTATTTGTTAGATAACATTTGTCAAGCATAATGAATTAATTGCGATAAGATTATAATGAAGTCATGTTGGCGCGCGCCGCGCCGATTGGATCAATTCTGAATTCCGAGTAAATATATATTGCCAGGCCATCTGAATTTTAACGTTTTGTCTATTTCTATCACCAAAGATTTACGTGAAGAAAGATTAGAGCGTGACAATATGAGTATCTTAATGAGAAAGATTTTAGCATAAATAGGTATCCTTTGTAAAATTTTGCACAAAATCTACTTAACGGAACTTTGTTATATTGTGACCAGAACACAGCCGCAGGGTTAAAAATGTATATGGAATATAAAAAATTGTATTACTCATTTATGTTACGGTAAATAAATACTCTTGATTATACTATAGGAAACCGTTGTTGGCCTAGATTGTACGAGTTTTAATTTTTTTTTGCAGCTATCTACACCTACCAGTAGGTAGCAACATTTTGCAAAAAATATCTTTATGATAAGAACCTATCGTCTCAACGTGCAAGTATTCCACAGTCGAGTATCTCAGACTGTTTCTTTCGAATCAAAAACTCAAACGTTTGCCTAGTCTGAAAGTCGAATGCTGCCCTTCTCAGTTCACGATTAACCATGTTACATGTTACATCAAGACTCATACGGTCACTCATGATAACAAGGATATAAATAAAAGTTACAAATAAGATACGTTTATCTCACTGATCTTGCAAAACAATTTTATCTCATTCAATGTACATCGATTGTCAGATTGTTTCGAATTTATTGTGCATAAAGTGTCTCTTTGTGATTTAAAATGTTCGGGTCGAATACATTGGCGTTTATGAGTGTGCCGGTTTTCGGACCTCATGTCGTCGGTGGCGTCCTTATGGGGCAATTGTTTACTTCAGTTCTGGTAATTATGGAGCGAATTTGTACTTTATTGTAAAATTATTGAAGGTGCAGCGAATGGTGTGACATAAATGGAAAATGTTTTAGCATTTGTGGTTGAGTGAAAGCAACATTTCTCCTTATAAACTTGAAGAAAGCTACAACCACTTTGTATACGTTGGTTAAGAGCAAAGGCATAAAAACTTACAGCTTGAAGTAAAACTTTACATTGATTTTACGACGTAGTTATAAGAAAAATAATATCTACTTATTCAGATATTTCGGTCATATTGAAATATTTATGGTAGTATGTAGGTATATATTTTCTCTTTTAACAATAAAATATTATCGCAAGAGGAATAATTTAGACAAATAGAATTTAGGTACTTATATTGACTCAGATTATAAAGCCATGAATATATACGATGCAAGAAATGGACTAGAGTCCGGTCGAAGTATGATTTCTGACTGAAACAAAGCTGTAAACTTAAAAACACAAAGAAATGATGTTCAAAATACCTTTGATTAATAATATACTAATCAAAGGCTACAACTTACAAACTACAGTTTGAATAAGCAAATGACTTTAAAACTCTTAAATTGATGGTTTATATTGACCGTAGTTTATTTAAATTACCTTGCAATCCTCAAAAGTAAATGCATTTCGAAACATTGTGATTTATTTTTAATATTGTAATTTTTTTTTTATTTCGTACGATTTCGGCGTATGCTATAGAAACCTTCAGTCCCTTGACCCATATTGGCCAAAGTTTCGCCTAAAGTGTATTTTGGCCAAAGGTAACGAAATCTGAACCTTCGAATAGACAATATTAAGTGCCTATCTGTTTGTTAATAATTAATTATCTTTCAATCCGTTTCACGCGGTTCTTTGTGTTTATTTTTTAAATTAGGTACGAAAGTCTAGATTTTTGAGGAAAGCAACCACATACTTACTAAATAAATTCTTATTGTTTTTTTTTATTTAGATTTATTTTAATTAGAAGTTGGCTTTATGCTTTGTTTCCTATACACCTCTCATAGAAGATCTTTAGAAGAAATATGTTTCCTACCATAAACTTATTATGTTGATATAATAGGTAGGTATTGTATTGCTGTGTAATTGACCGATAGTACCGAAGTGTCGTGTTTAATAGCATCCAACGCAGACGCTTAGTAATTCATAGATTATACGTAACATTCCACACAGATAGCACAGTAATGGAAATGTACGTGTGGATTAAGTAAACATTATAAATCTCAATAAATCTACAATTTAGTGTGCTTTCATTATGCTTCAGATTTCTAAGATTTTGAATAAGAAAATAAGCAAAATCGAACTCTTGGTATAGAGCAATCTGATATGAGTTGCATTGTGAACTGATAACTCCTGACACCTGGTGTATCAATATTCCGTGGGTTTTCAAACTAGCTTTTGCTCGCGGTTCCGCCTGCGTGAAAGAGTTCTACCGGAATAAAAGTACCGCTTTGTATTTCTCCGGTATAAAAAGTTGACTATGGGCGGTATTAATAAATCAATCTCAAGATTGAGTTATATCTCAAGTAGACATAATGTATGAAGAGTTCAATACATTATGTCTACTTGAGATGTAACTCAAACATATTAAAACAGAGTGTTAATTTTCAATCAACAGACATTTTAATCTTAGAGTGACAGCTACAGGATCATAATATTTTATAACAGTTACCAACAGAGGGTGCTAGTTACCCCATTTAACATAATATAATTTTGTTATGCTATAATTATATGTAATTATAACATCCTGTCCTAACAAAATAATGCAAATGCCCAAAATATGAAATTTAAATTAAATTTTAGAAATGCCCATTAAATTTAAAAATCTATAATGTTTGTTTGAACTTAAACTTTTAGTTAACAAGTCTGCTGGCATTTCAGTAGTTGGTACATATTCAATTTTAACACTTTTATTTGCTACACACTCTCTCACAAAATGATGCCTTATGTCAATGTGTTTGGTACGCTTATGATACAATGGATTAAATGCTAATTTGAGTGAACTTTGATTATCTGTATACAAACACATTGGCACTCTTTCATTTGACAAAAACAACTCAGATAATACATCATTTAAATAGATTGCTTCCTTACAGCACTCGGACAGGGCCATGTACTCGGCCTCTGTACTTGACAGGGCTACTGTTCTTTGTTTTTTAGATTCATAAGAAATTACTGACCCGGACATAATAAAACAATACCCTGTGTATGATCTTCTGTCCAAAGAACAAGATGCCCAATCAGCATCAACAAAGCCATGTATATTACATGAAGTCTTCCTATAAACTAAGCCATAACTTTTAGTTTTCTTTAAGTATCTTAAAACATGTTTTAAATGTTTCCAGTGAGTTTCATTAAAACAATTGTTATACTGACTTAAAAAACTTATACTATAAGAAATATCTGGCCTGGTAAGTACTGACAGATACATTAAACTTCCCAATAATTGCTGATAAGGATAATTTTTGTTAATTTTATTATTTATGTCTTTATCTAATTTCAAATTAACTTCCATAGGTGTATCTTTGATAGAACAATCTAACATATTGAATTTTCTTAGAATAGTTTCAATAAATTGCTTTTGGTCAACAGTAATACAGTCTTTATAAACATTTACATTAATACCTAGACACTGTTTGATCTGACCCAAGTCCTTTACTCTAAATTTCGTTACTAGTTCATTTTTTAGTACTTCAAAACTACTATGACAGTTGTAGAAAACAAAAAAATCATCCACAAATAAAGCTATATAGATTTTGACATTGTTTTCACATTTTATAAAAAGACAAGGCTCATATTTAGATTTTTTATAACTTAAACTTAACAAACATTCTTCAACTCTAGTGTACCAGGCTCTAGCTGACTGCTTGAGTCCATAAATTGCTCTTTTCAACTTTAGAACCTTGTTATTACAATTATCAAACTCTGAACATTCTGGTATTTCCATGTACACTGTTTCATCTAGAAAACCGTTCAGGAATGCAGTAGGAACATCAAGGTGATTCATACTTAAACCTAATTCGACACTTAAAGCCATTAATAGTCTCAAAGTTGAATACCTTAGAACTGGAGAGAATGTTTCATTAAAGTCTATTCCTTTCTTCTGGGTGAAGCCCTTAGCGACAAGCCTAGCCCTAAAACGCACTTTTCCATCACTATTAATTTTCTTTTTAAATACCCACTTATTCTTCACTACCGTACCATCCTTTGGTCTGTCCACTAGCTCCCATGTTTGATTTTCATGGAAAGATTGTAACTCTTCCTTTATCGCACACTGCCACTGCACTTTTTCAGGTCCTGTTATCGCATCACTAAGAGAAATCTGTTCACCTGACATTTCTTCTACACTCATGTTCGCCACACCATAATAGTCAGGCTTGCGTCTGACACGCTTCACTGAGCTATTGCTGTCGCACTGCTGGAAGCTGAGATTCGTGTCTTCTGGCATCAAGGCATCGATAAAACTGTCATCTGTCTCACTTGACGACTCATCAGGAACATAAGACTCATCTTTTTCATTTCCACCATCCAAATTACTGACAGGAACCTTCCCCTCGGCTGTGCCTACAGGTTGCTGCTTCTCTTCCACCATGATTGTTGTTGTTGAATTATCATCTGTAGTTTCCTCCATAATCACAACATCTCTGGCCACGATAACATCACATGACGCAGGGTTGTATAAGCGATAGCCCTTGATATTCTCTGAATATCCAACTAGGTACATTTTCTTCGCTTTCTTATCCCATTTTCTGCGCTTTTCCTTTGGTATATGAACCATTACTGGGCTGCCAAAAATTCGTAAATGATCCAAATTTGGCTTTCTGCCTGTCCATATTTCAAAAGGAGTAGTATTCTGATCTATACCTGTTGCTGGTGATCGGTTTTTTATGTACACCGCTGTGTTTACGGCCTCTGCCCAAAACTGCTTCTCAAGCTTGGCATCAAAAAGAAGACAACGAGCTTTCTCAACAATTGATCTGTTGTTTCTCTCACTAAGCCCATTTTGTTCCGGTGTAAAAGAATTTGTTTTCTGATGGACTATACCGCATTGCTTCAAATAGTTGACCATTTCTGCTGAACAAAACTCTCCTCCATTATCTGATCTTAATGTTTTGATCTTCTTAGACTGTTGATTCTCAACAAGCTCTTTAAATTGTTTAAAATATTTAAAAGTTTCATTCTTGGACTGCAGAAAATATACTAAGCACATCTTGCTGAAGTCATCGACAAATAATAAATAATATCTAGCTTTTCCTAGTGACATATTTTCCATTGGCCCACATAAATCTGTGTGGACCAGTTCTAGGACCTCCCGACTTCTGCTTGCACTATGAGGAAATGGAAGTCTTGTCAACTTGCCTTCACAGCATACTGTGCAGCTTGCCTTACTGGTGTCACATTTTTCATCAAAGCTTATGCCCTCAACTGCTCCATTCTTCAATTTATTCAAGTCATGTGCATTAATATGGCCTAATCGTCTGTGCCATGTCGTGCTTGAAGTTTTAACTGCTGCTGCTAAGAGTTGCTCTGGTTTCACAATGTTTAATCTATATACACCATTTTGCAGGTTAGCCTCCGCAATACATTCATTCTGTGAGTTGTAAATTAAACATCCGTACTGACTAAATATCACTTTGTTTCCGTTCGCAATAATTCTACTGACGGATAATAAATTCGTTGTGAGGTTAGGCACACACAAAACATTGTTTACATTTATAGCATACTCTTTATTACCTACACGTGTTGCAATCTGTAGGTCTCCTGAGCATAAAACTTGAACAGTCGATTTATTTGCCACAATAATCTCCTTAGTTTTGGGTTGATAACAAACGTTGGACAACATGTTGACACTCGAAACTAAATGAGTGCTTGCGCCAGAGTCTATGTACCAGTCGGTTTGACTGAACTGCTTAGTTAGGAAAACTGCACTAAATGCGTTATATGTCTTTGGTTTATCTGCGCTTGGACACTGATTTTTAAAATGCCCTATCTGCTTGCACTTGTAACAACGAATTATTTTTTTCCGTGTTCCGCCATTTTGACTGACATTAATAGTTGACGTTCCATTCCTGTTCGTTTCATTAGCGCATTGATGCGGATACGTTTTATTACCGCTAGTGCTGCCACGCTTGCAAAAATTCTTAGCGATAAGCGCACCTTCAGACTTAACCTCAAAATCTGCACTCATGTCCAACAGTTTGGCTTTTATTGCATCCGCACTCATGTTAATGCCCGAATGCTCAATAGCCATTATCATTGGCCCAAACTTATCTGGGAGTCCTGCTAACATAAGCGACCCGATCCACTGGTCGTTAATATCAAATCCAGTTCCTTGTAATTTTTGTGCTGTTTCTATGAGCTGACTGACGTAACTAGTCATGGATTCGCAGTTTTCAAGCCGTATATTTATAAGGTTTCTCAGCAAACTAATTTTTCGTGAATAGCCGGAATCGTCGAACATGTTCTTCAACGTTTTCCACAAATCGAAGGTTGTAGCTGCTTGCTTAATGTGCACGTATAGTGAAGCATCGATTGTCAATATTAGTTTTGCTTTAGCTTTCAAGTCGTCTGCAATCTGAACCCCAGTAGCCGTCGCCGGTAATGGCTGCTTGATGGCGTCTGCCATTCCCTCCAACACGAGCACGTTTTCCGCCGCAAAACACCAGTCGTCATAGTTTTCACGGCCTTTTAACTTCGGGACGTTAGTTAGGTAATTTGTCGACATTTTAAATCCAATCGCACAATTATTTTGACTCAATTGATAATTAAAGCGGGACTGGGCCCATAACCTATTAAAACAGAGTGTTAATTTTCAATCAACAGACATTTTAATCTTAGAGTGACAGCTACAGGATCATAATATTTTATAACAGTTACCAACAGAGGGTGCTAGTTACCCCATTTAACATAATATAATTTTGTTATGCTATAATTATATGTAATTATAACAAAACATGAGATTGATTTATTAATACCGCCCTATGTGTTAATCCAGGACATGATCTACCCGTGCGTTAAATTTCATTGAAATCCGTTCAGTAATTTTGGAGATCTGCAGTAACAAACAAACAGAAAAACACACAGATAGAAAAGAATTACAAAAATCATTGATTTGTGTTCCTTTCTTTTTTATAACATTTCTTTAAATGAACAGACACGCCGGTTCTACTGGTTTATTATATGTATAGATGATACCTGCCATTAATCTAATCTGAGCGGATAATGTGCGCATTAACAATGTGTTTTTTGCTTTAAAAGTGAAAAATTACGTGCTAGGACAAAAGTACGTACTATCTTTACACGCAAAGGTGTAACATATTTCGAGGGATAATATGCTATACAGGATTAGACTATGACAACACTCTTCTTACCTCTATGTAGGGCTGCCATCCGTCCGGATTTGTCCTAGTTTGAAGGGCGTCCGGGGGCCGTCCGGCCGGGGTTTTAATAATTTGGACTCTTTTGTTGTCAGGGGAAATCCATTTTTTATAGATGAGCGACAAATTGAAATAAATCTTAGTTAAAACTTCATGCATTTCCCCGCATTCAAGAAGGAACGGCAAAATAATTTTCAGAGGTGTCCGGGGAAATACCCATATTTCGCCCAAATGTCCGGGATTTTTGCCGTGTTTATCCGGCGTCCGCAATTTAGATGATGGCAGCCCTACCTCTATGGGATACACATACATGCGATATGTAACATGCGATACATACATACATATATGTATGTATCGTACGTACATACATACATACGTATGTATGTATGTATGTACGAGATCGAGATTGAGCATCTTATCTCTAAGAAATTAGGAAGAGAATTAGGTACACTGCTGTTAAAGTCTATAGTAACGCGGCCAACACATTTAATGCCTCTAATAAATCAGAAATTTCCTATTAAACTGTCCTAAGAAATACCACACATTAACTTTATACTGCTAATTGGTATTGGAATTTAATTCCGCTTTATTTAATTGACATACTGGTGTGAATGGTTTTCATTTGAAAATAAGATTTTATTGTTATTGCAGAAATTTTGCGATTTATTAATAAGCAAAATAAATAAAATGATATGAATTATGTAGGTCGGTATTTAGAACCATTGAGGCTATTTGTTTAATTTTCTATTGTGATTTTTTACTGCGACTATAATTTTATTGAACATCTGCACTTTATTTCGCCGTACAATAAAAAAAATAGACACATAACCTTAAAAAAATAAAAATACATTGCATGAGTCATACGTGTACGATGAAATGGCAAACTAAACACGGTCGGTTTATTCTAATTGAACGGAAGTCAAGGGCACAACCATACCAATGTCAAGTACGTTCGAATACCTGTGTGTAGTGATGTCATATATTTTGCACAATGCACAAACCGGTTTCAATTCTTTCAACCATAATAGTTTCTAATTATATGGTCTACTAGCTTTTGCCCGCGGCTCCGCCCGCCTTAAAAAGTTTTTCCGGGATAAAAGTCCCGGTTTATATTTTCCCGGGATAAAAAGTAGCCTATGTGTTAATCCAGGATATGATCTACCCGTGTGCCAAATTACATCGAAATCCGTTCCGTAGTTTTTGCGTGAAAGAGGAACAAACATCCTTACATCCATACATCCAAACATCCAAACATCCAAACATCTAAACATCCATACATTCTTACAAACTTTCGCCTTTATAATATTAGTAGGATAGTCTATACAGTTACAATTTTAGCTTCCTAAACTACATTTTTGATACCAGGGTAAGCACATCAAGTCCTAGTACTTAGTAGTCCGTCTCTGACTGAAGGTCAATGCACTTACTCTGACTTGAACAGTCATCAGACAGCATTGAAATAATATTGGTATTGTCTTTTGTAGAAATAATCCTACTAATATTATAAAGGCGAAAGTTTGTAAGAATGTATGGATGTTTGGATGTATGGATGTTTGTTCCTCTTTCACGCAAAAACTACTGAACGGATTTCGATGAAATTTCGCACACGGGTAGATCATGTCCTGGATTAACACATAGGCTACTTTTTATCCCGGGAAAACATAAAGCAGGACTTTTATCCCGGAAAAACTTTTTAATGCGGGCGGAGCCGCGGGCAAAAGCTAGTTAATAATAATTTCTCCTAGCCAGTTTCGGCCACGGCGGCCAATCTCAACGGAGATCAACCAGGTACGCAGGAGATATTATAGTGCAGTGCGTGCGCAATTCGGAGGAGACCTCTCGCTGCCGGCCGTGGTCGCTTCCATGGTCGGCGGTCGGGAGGCCTGGCAGGCGGTGGCCCACTTCTGCGAGGCGATCCTCTCGCGGAAGGAGAGTGCCGAGAGGGATCGCCAGCGCAGTGGTGATCCCTCCCGCCGCCAGACGAGACGTAGGAGGCGTCGGGTGGACGACTGACCGACGTCTCCCGCCCTGTGGATTGGGGGCGTTTGGAGAATTCCACCACGGTATCCCCTGCCTGTCGTAAAAGGCAACTAATAGGGGCCTCCGGGGGTCACGGGTGGGCGGGAGGGGCCGTCCACCTATTAGTCTAGCCAACTTCTGTGACCCCCGTGATGGACGGCAGCGTGTCTCACGCTGCCTCGGACGCCAAGGGCGTCCTTCGGTGTACGGGGGCTTCTGAGCCCCCGCAACAACAGGAGAAGGACCGCAACAGCGGTACGCGCAGGGGCGGTTGCGGACGACAACTTAGACGTGAGTCGGAGGAAGCCCGCAGCCGTCCCTAATGCGCCGAAGATGGCCACCGCGGAGTTTTAGTTGGTATGCCGTGCGGTGTACATAGGTTAGGGACTCGGCCCGGCGGTCGCCCGACGTTTTCATCTTTCCGGGCGGCTCAACGTCGGGTCGTAAGGCACGGTGAACCCAACATAACCGCTCAGTCGTTCCCCTTGAACACTGGGCGGTAGTAATAAGTCACTTTCTCCGCGTCAACAAAAAAAAAATAAAAGGGCGTGCGCAATACACAGGTGCACTCGCTATTCCTTCACTCTCATAGTCCGGTGAGACGGCAATCCAACATGACCGGAGAGAAATCAGGCGCAGGACCAACGGCTTTACGTGCTTTCCGCGGCACGGGGGTATCACACCGCCAACTTCCTGACTCCGAGCTGCGACTGAGTAAATTTTAAGATGGAAATACCCAGTCACAATGTTTTTGGCTCGACCCGGGATTCGAACCCAGGACCTCAGCCCGCAAATCGTACTCGTAATGCGTACGCAATACAACTACGCCACCGAGGCAGTCAAAATATGTTGTTGTATATGTACTTACTAAAAAATTATCGCCGAAATCAGAGGCGCCTAAAAGTTTTTCGCCCGGGGCACCCAAAGACCGGTCCTGTTGTATTATCATTAGTTGAATTAATTATCTACAGACATGCAAAACTGGTTTTGGATCGATTATTAGGTCCTTACATAATATGGAATTAGCGTTTTGTATGGGAAAAATACAAAGTCGTTCTTTTTCTTGCATAATAATATAATTAATTAATCAAAGTATGCGCACCATTGTTATTTATGCACTTTTGCCAACTCATAGAGAGTTCATTAACCCCTTTACTAAAAAACCATGGGGCGGGAATCAACAAACTCTATGAAGCCGGTTTAGATTGCCACATCGGAGTTGAATTTTTTTCCTTGTAAAAAGTAATCCAAACTATGGATTTTTTTCGGGTAACCTGTTGGAGCAAGGTCTGGGGACTATGGTGGATGTCGCAGACATTCTAATTGTAGCGCCTCTAGTTTACCGACCGTCTGTTGTGCAGTGTGTGTGTTGCTTCAAGCTTTTTTACTTCCCGATTTTGCTTCAAGTGGATTTTTTGGAGTGGATCTTCAGGTTTATCACTCACACCGAAGCCTGAAGCTAACTCTGAAGTGGTTTGCGATGGATCAGCTTCCACAATGGCCTTTAGTTCCTCATTATCCACCTTGGTCTCCAGCCGTCCACGGGGCTTGTTCTGAAGGTCGAAGTTTCCAGAACGAAAACGTTGGAACCAAAAACGGACCGTGTTTACTTTTGCGACACCAGCGCCATACACTTCAATAATCTTTCGAGCTGTTTCTACGGCAATGGTGCCACGGTGGAACTCATACTCGTAAATACAGCGATATTTCATGTTTGCCATTGTGTGATATGAAAGACGCCAAAGACTAATCAGGAAAAAACAAATAACTAACTGTTTTCGAAACTTAAGTGTACTTACCAGTTAAATGCATTTATACATTTTTATTTGGAAAATTAGCTTGAATGATAGATAAATCTAGCCCAAAATGATAAAAACGTAATACCTATTTCCCGATTATTTTAAACGCGTGGATGACAGTTTTGTGCGTTTTTGCAAATAACCAATAAAAAATTCAGTTGAATAAATATTCAATTGAAACATAGTATTTAACTGTTTCACCACTTATTATAGTGCCTCTTTGCTTCAATAACGTGATAAGTCCAAATAATGAAATCATATTATTTCTTTTGATAATTAAACAGCCGTGTTTGATTTTGTTTTTCCAATATACTTAGATTCTTATTTATTTAATTAAATGTAAAAATAATTTCCCTTTAACTCTTTATTATTTTTAAATGGTGGGAAACCCTCTTCTCTAAATTTATTATTTTCAAGATATCACGTTATTGAAGCAAAGAAGCGATAGGTACTTTCTGACTACGAAGTATGAAACAAACATATCTTGCGCACAATACGTTTTTATGACTCGAGTTTAAATACAGCCAAACATTACATTCCTTTTAATACCACACCCAAAGTAAACATTAATTTATTTTAAACTTTATTTTCAGAGTGTTGTAATTAACTCCGTAGGTACGAAATACTTCATTACTAAGCTTTCCCTTCTAAATAAAGGCGGTGTATCCAGAGTACCTAGATATTCAATTTGACCTAAACCTGATCTTGTCATTGAGCTCAGCCGGACTCTAGATCTCATTTCTTTGATCGTGGGTACACCGTATTACATTATATTATATCGGGTGGAAGGGAAACGCTCTCTATACCGGAACGGTAAGAGAGAAGAACCATAACATTAACGAAAAACTATATTCATTTGCAAAGCTAAGCGATAATACTTAGGATTTTAGTATTTCCGTAATTCATGCGCGCGCAATGTTAAGCGTACAAAAAACTGGGTAGGGTACAAACTACAAAGCAAACGCCGACTAGGCGGCGGCCGCCGCGCTGCGCCGGGGCACCGGCCACGCGGTCGATAACCCGTCAGCTGATGTACGTGTTTCATTACGATTTTTTTTTAATATTGACCTTTTTTACTATGTTTTTCAGAATAATCGTTTGATTTATCTATCCATACGTGAAGTTGTATAAAAAATTGAGAAAATCCTACTAAAATTGTAACAATGCGATCGCGATTTTTTTAGTGCCATCACGTCAGGAATCACCAATACTATCACCTGTATTCGTTTCCGAGAACGTTTCCCTTCCACCTTCCTTCCTTCCATTTTGAGCATTTCAAAATCTATTTTTTAGAATCGATTTATTAATGATCTCGAACAAAAATATAGGTAAATATTAGGTATTAAAGAAGACAACCAAAAATGTCACTTAGGACGAGGCTGTATGGGCTTGAACCCTTTGCCTTCCCAATAAGGGAAAATTATAAAAAAGAAATGTATGATTCTGAGTTTTGGCGGGAACTTGAAAATGTCATGAGGTGCTTTTGTTTTAATTCATTATTTTGGTAATAATTATGGTGGTATATTGCATAATTATGGTGGTATATTATCCAATATAAGGGCTCAAATGAAGTGAATTTAAATAACTGTACCAATCAAGTGCTACTCACTCGAGTGCAAATGGAATCGATTCAATATATTTTTCACTCAAATACGAGTTAAACAAAACTCGACCAAAAATAGGACTCGAGTCGCATCACTACATCCCAATTCTCACGTCTGACGTCAATGTCAGCAGATAATACTGGTGCTGCCAGATTAGGCGACTTTTCGCCATTTAGGCTATCTTGAAGAGTGTCGGGGCGACCAAAAATTGCGAATGGCGACTGGTCGCCAATTTAGGCTACTTGGGAAAGTTGATGTTTTATGCATTGTTTTTGTCGAATTTGAGGATATTTATAGCTTTGAGGGTACAAAACGTTTTTTTTTTTTGCTCTCCGCGTCCCCACACAAGTGGGTGACTTTAGGCTAGTACGAATTTTCGGTGCGTTGGCCCACTATAAATTAGAAATTAGGGAGGTTTTTTTTTGCTCCTTCACCTCTCCATATACGAAGAGGCGACTTTAGGCTTCTTCACAATGAATCTTCGGCGACTTCAACCGTCAAACATCTGGCAACACTGGATAATACATTGCCAGTCAGTTTTCGACGTAAACAAAACAAAGACAGCTGTTCTCGCTGAAGTGTATTATTGTGATAATATATTAATATAATAAAATAATTATCATTCCACCCAAAATGAGATCTAAGTTTTATGGTGGCCGTAATTATGATGAAGAAAGAGCGCCTCTTCTTTCTGCTGCGGGTGCAAGCTCGGATTACGATGAGGTATTTATAAGTGTAAAAATTGCCATGGATATTGCATAGTTCTTTGTTAATCGAGTTTCTATTACAATTGTACTAACAAAGTACTCTGTTATCTTTCGGAAAAAGTAGAAATGTTACACGACGCTATGGCAGTGAAATAGTGCGAAAATGTTGCCCTTGTATTTTTCGTATGTTAACGAGTCAGCCCGAAATAGAATTTAAGGTCACAACTCGCATTGCAGTATTTAGGCTAACATTGTTGGACTTATTAAAATAAACTAAACATATTAACGTATAACTACGTTTTACCATGTTCTATAATATAATTTTCCTTATGATAAGATTACGTTTTTTAAATACCACAAAAGATAATTTGAAATTGGAAAAAATGTCTAATATAAATTGTTTGTGATAATGTCTTTGGTATATCTACCCTCTTCTTTAGGTATAGATACATTATAGAGTAAAGTGTGATCTCCTATTTTGTTGCAATTATAATCTACACACACACACACACACACTCACTCACGCCTATTATCCCCGAAGGGGTAGGCAGAGGCGCAACTAGTGCACCCACTTTTCGCCGTTATTCCGTCCCATGATGTTATAGGGGGCGAGCCTATCGCCATGTCGGACACAAATTCCAGACTGCGGGCTGAAATTGAATAGAAAAACTCAAAATCACTATGCCCGAACCGGCAATGAACCCGAGACCTCAGCATTGCAGTCGTACCATAATACAACTACGCCACCGAGGCAGTCAGTCAATTGTAATCTACCTATTTTTTTTATTAAATTTCTTCTTTTTCTTTTAAAAACTGCTCCACCGATTCACAGTTGATTTAGCCAATGTCAAGTGGGTAGATGTTAACCCGTCAAACCCCGCTTATATATATAGATGTATGGGGAAACCCCGGCTGCCTACTCGGCCGCCAGCGTCCGTCGCGGGGCTTGACGAGTCAAAATAGTAACATACCATTTTTAGAATAACTCTTGACCCAAAGTGAACCAAAAAATTTATGGCAATGGAGGTCATGTTATGTTTTTCGACAAGGCGACATCTTTTTATTTCTATGAAGTTATATTGATTGTTTTGTACCTGCTATTATTACTTGACATGGTGCTACTTATTATGGGATTGTGTTTATAACTATACAGTTTCTAACATTAGAGTGTTCTGTAGTTTCCTATGGACTGATAATTTTTCCTGTTAAAAAACATAAGCACTGAATATTGCTAACATAATATGTAACTCAACAAACAGTAATACAATTAAATAAACACATTTAACAATGTAACACCAAGTATTTTTTATGAGATGTAGGTATTTTGTCCATGGTTCTTGTATTTTTAACAATTTTATTTGCCTCAAAATAATATTAATGATAATAATTTTCTTTATTTACAGAGTGCGGAAGGACAAAACACAAACCCCAGAATGGCAGAGATTGGAGTGTCGCAGGCAGAGTTGGTAGACTCACGAGGCGACAATGCGCGAAAACTACCACAGTACATTGCTGCACTATCAGGTAAATTATGGCATTCTAGGCAAAAGTTTGATACAGTGTTGGTTGTATAAGCATAGGGGCACCAGTAAAGGGACAGAGTAACAATCGGGGACCGTTTTAATGCCCCCAGAAAAAAGTTAACTGCGTGCCAGATTATGTCGGGCAGGAAACAGTCCACACTGTGGTAGTCTATACTTCAAAAACAAAAAAATCCAGTTAAAGCCATGGTTCATTGCCAAAATGTTTTTAAGGTTGGAGAGAAATAAGATTTGGGAAGACAGAGATTATTTCATATATCTTTGTAAACTATTGATTATTTTTAAATTATTCACTGTGTAAGTTCTTTAAATTTATCATAGCTATTGAATTATTATATGTGCCGATACATTATGGGTTTTTTTGTACTCTGTATCAGATGCAAGGTTCTATTATCACGACTGAGTTATAGCTGATTAGCATATTATTAGCATATAAAATGACATGTGTTTTATGAAACTAAACACTGTCAGCAAATAAGTACATCAGTAACAAGGCTTTAACATGCAAGTACATTTTTGTAGTAATTTATCTTTAAAATTGCCATAGAGTTGTTTTAAAAAATATTTTTGATATTATATTCACACATACATTCACGTTTTTTATCTCCGAAGGGGTAGGCAGACGAGCAACTTGTGCACCCACTTTTCGCCGTGCGTTTTCCGTCCGGGGGTGAGCCTATCGCCAAATCGGGTACAAATTCCAGACTCCGGGCTGATACTGAATAGAAAAATTCAATGTCACTGCCTGACCTGGGGATCGAACCCGAGACCTCGGCATTGTAGTCGTACCGTAATAAAACTACGCCACCGAGGCAGTCCAGACAATCAGTCAATTTGTCTAAAAACATTTCTAATTCATTTTATGTCTCATTTCCAGCCACGCTTGGAGCGCTAGCTGCCGGCGCCATGCTGGGCTGGTCATCGCCCGTCATGTACAAACTCACGCAACCCAACAACACCGACTACGATTTCCCAATATCCGTCAGCCAAGGCGACTGGATCTCCTCCATCATTAACCTCGGTGCTGCGGCCGTCTGTATCCCCATAGGCATCATCATGGACATCATCGGCCGCAAAACTACCATGTTGTGTCTCGTACTCCCGTTCACGTTGGGCTGGCTGCTCATTACCTTCGGAACAAGCGTCGGTATGCTCATCGCCGGCAGATTCATCACCGGTATCGCTGGAGGAGCTTTCTGTGTCACAGCGCCGGCTTACACTAGTGAGATAGCCCAGGATTCTATCAGAGGCACCTTGGGCAGTTACTTTCAACTCATGATCACGGTTGGTATCCTGTTCGGGTATGCCGTTGGCAGTTATACCTCTGTGTTCGTCTTCAACATCCTCTGTCTTCTGATTCCCATTATATTTGGCGTCGTATTCTTCTTCATGCCGGAAAGTCCCAGCTACTTGGTCGTGAAGAACAGAAATGACGAAGCCCGCGAGGCTTTAATAAGATTGCGTGGCAGCCAATACGATGTGGACTACGAGCTCGACAAACTTAAGCAGAAGGCTGAAGAGGCGAGGAACAACCCAGTATCGTACATGAAAGCCATTACGAAGAAGAATGCCATTAAAGCTATCGTTATCTGCTACGCACTGATGTTGTTTCAGCAGCTGTCGGGTATAAACGCTGTCATCTTTAACACTTCCACTATATTCGGTGCTGCTGGCGCTGCTATATCTGCTTCTATTTCCACCATCATCATTGGTGTGATCCAAGTCGTGGCAACCTTCGGCTCAAGTTTGGTTGTAGACCGATTGGGCAGACGTATACTGCTTCTGCTTTCTGCTCTAGTGATGTGTGTGTGTTCTACTGCTTTGGGGGTGTTCTTCTTCCTGCAAGACACCCACGGGCAAGACTCGCCGATTGTACAAGCCATTAATTGGTTGCCGCTGGTCTCTCTGTCGCTGTTCATAGTCGCCTTCTCTATCGGTCTTGGTCCGATCCCATGGATGATGGCTGGAGATTTGTGCCTGATCGATATCAAGGCGTTCGTGAGCTCCACGGCGGGTACTCTGAACTGGTTGTTGAGTTTCACGGTGACGAGTACATTCAACTCTCTAAACGCTGCCATCGGCTCCGGCCAAGTGTTCTGGATGTTCGCTGGCATTATGCTTGTCGGTTTCGTGTTCATATTCTTCGTGGTTCCCGAAACTAAAGGCAAGAGTGTGGATGAAATCCAACTATTGCTCGGAGCTGAACCCCAAGAGAGGCAGGTGGAGGAAAAGAAATGAATAGACTGACAGCTGATAACAGTATTTTTGTATGAAGATAAGTATTGTGCGGTTGGACCCTGGCTCCTGCTGCAGCCCTATGTTTCTTTGGGAATGTGCTGCTTAAGCAATATTTTTAGGAACCAAAGAATTGTTTTGTTAGAGATTTAGGATAAGCTGCTCTATGCCTAATTTTATTTATATTTATTATAATTCTATTATTTTTATGAAATCACAGCTATCATGGCAGCTACTTCGATGGGTGTGTGGTACGCTTCGAGTGTTTTATAAACTAACTTTTTGTTAAAATAAACAAATACAACTAACATGATAATATGCCGTCCTATAGACAACAGCATTTCGTTATAAATCGAAATATCAAAAAAATTCTCCGTTCACTTTCCCATTGAAAACAGTTTTAATTCCATAAAGCCATTTTATAATTGATCGGTACGGTAGTATCGTAACTCATAATCAACCGATGCAATAGGATGAAGGGGAAATGAGGGGCAAAATCGTTGATGAAAATACAAAAAAAATCCGTGTTTAATTTTTTTTCGGATAAAATATCCTTCGAGTTATATATACGATATAATATGATGAGTCATCTTAGTATGAAGTAAAGACAATGTATGATTGTTGCATGTTTTATTTCTATACATTTTGCCCTACATAAAGCTATTATCTAAAAATTCTGATTTAAAAAACCTACTTCAGCCTAATTCAGCGTTGTGCTGTGGCTCACGCCGCAGTACAATATTATGTTGAGTGGTCACCTACTTGTCAGAAGCCACGGATGCGACGTGCAAACTTTACTTATTTTAGATTTTTTTTTGTAATATTTTATTTTACATACATCTTTTATGTCATTTGTACGTCGCCATAAGCTGTGGCTAATAAATATGATTTCTTTCTTTCTTTCTTCTTACTTGGACAGTTAAAAACGGCTAAGGGAATTAGACTTGTAGTAATAATTTTAGTCGAATATGTAGTATTTTATCACGAAATATGTAAAGATTAGCTCAATTTATCATCTCTGATCGATGCCATAATGTTATTATAATTTATGAGTTTATTTTATAGGAAATTATATGTTTTAATTATTGAGATATTATAGTTAAGTAATATAGCATAAATATGAATGCTTGAATGCGTTTTTCCGCATTAAGAAAAATATTTTTCGTATCATGACTGAATATCCGAAGCCACACAACTATTGTATCCGATCATGGTGTACTTAATCGTATAAAACATCACGTAAAATATTCCTCAAAGCGTGTTTAAACATTCATATCTATGTAATATACTACTCTCTACGAGAATTTGTTAAGTAGTGATGCGCTTGTGTTGTGCGCGGTAATTCGGATATTTGTTGGAACCGTTGAATAGTTTGAATACTTATGTTATTATTTTCCGTATCTAGTAACCGTATTTTATGAATGATAACGAACGTGAACAACGTTTGAGCTTTAACTAACTTCTCAAAAACCGGATTTTATCACTTCAAAAAGTCAGTGCGGTCGCAACAATTCTTACAAGTGTCAAACGCAGCCTGAAGGGACGATAACATTTGTTCGTTTATGGTTGATTTTAGTCGTTAGAATAATATGTAAAACTTAACCAGTTTCAGTGTAAACATGAAAACAATAATGCACTTAAAAAAATACGCAATCGTTATAAATTTTTACATTATTGTATAACGTAAGGCTATATCTATATAAACATAATGAGATTATTGAATTTGAATGACTACTGCTTGTTTGTCTATATAAATAAACCGATATCCGATAGCAAACGAATAATGTAAAAATTGTAACAACGATACATGTATATTTTTTAAATTTTATAACCGAACATTCCTTTTACTACTTGTACCTAATTATGCACTTTAAATTATTGCCGATATGTTTGCCATAGTCTAAACTGATAGGACATTCCAGACGCAATACATTTTGATATACATATTTCATAATTATGTTCCTAATATTGGCTAGGGTTGTAATGAACATGCGAGCTATGCTCCGATATAACTATCCAACTGTCGGATATTTGTATATTCATTTCGAGTTACAGCCATATATTCTCTGTGCATATTATTATTTAAAGAATAATGTGTATATTGTTATAAAAGATTGCAATGGTTTTGAGTGATAATAAATGTATGAATATTACTTATTTGATTTCTTTCTTTTTAACCTTTAATTAGGATTCCAACCCACCTTCATAAAAACTATTAGGAAATCTGCGCCTTAATTTCTATGTACTGGCTAAACCCAGCAATAGGAAGTACAGAATTGTCATGCATTAGTAACTGGTATGATACATAATTCCCTTAACTAGCGATCTTTCTTGAAACTATAATTTGTGAATAAAAGACAGTGACTGGGATTTCATAAAATACCATAGGTAGTATAACAGGTAAATATTTTCGTTTGGATATATGGAATTGGACCTAGGTACTCCTTATTCGTTACTTACGGCACATTTTAAATTTTTATATTTTTACTCTTGAATTTCCTATCCCTAAAAGGTCAAATAATAAAATCACAAACATCAATCGATAACTAAAAGCTAAAACTTACGGAAGGAAAAGAACGATAAGCCTAAAAGAAATATTTGCAAATTGTACGAAAACCTTATGAAATTGACTTATGAAAGTGGACGATAGCCTAGTTGGGAATGGAACGGTCTGCCGAGACAATGTCTGGAGGTTCAAAACCCAAGGCACACACCTCTGTCTTTTCGAAGTTATATGTGTATTGTTTATCAATTATAGTTCGCTTTAACGGTGAGGGAAAACATCGTGAGGAAACCTACATGCCTGAGAATTCTCCATAAGAATTTCGAGGGTATGTGAAGTCTGCCAATCCGCACTAGGCTAGCGTAGTAGAATAAAGCCTAAAATCCTCTCAGTAGTAGAGGAGTCCCGCGCTCAGCAGTGGGCAGTAGGTAGGTAGGTATATAATACAGGGCTGGTATTATTATTATTATCTTATGAAATTACGTGAGCAAAGTTTATTAAATTGATAATGCATATTATACAGAAGTAAGTACCTAGCTACTAACTACTGTAGATGTTTTTTTATACTAGGTATAGGATGACTATGAAGAAATCTAAATATAAGAGCAATATGTACCTAGGTACCTATTGAGTAATGTTTTAACTACTGAGTACTGATCTTACTATAGCGAATATTTATTTTAATACCTACAAGGCAAAACAGCGGAAGTAGTTACCAATAATAAGAGCAGGAAAATGTACCTACTTAGTTTAGGTGCAAGTGCATTATGATGCATAGGTACAATGCGTTATAAGGGCAATATGGCATAGGATGACGAGCGCGTTGCAGTGCCATGCAACTTGCCTGATGCCAGTACCATGGAACTCAAAGTTCAGGGTGCACCCTGTATTTGCTACTAGGCCGGGCAAGGGCAATTCATCGGGCAAACGACATGGGGGTAATGTTCACAAAGTGGGCATTTGCCAAACATACCTAGTAACGGAATCAATAATATTAGACAGGTGATAAAATAATTAGGACATAATAATACTTTTGAATAATACCATACATAGTGTGATAAGGCGAACTAACGAAACTCGGAGTAAGGCGCTTAGAAGTGGTCTGGCGGCGAGATTTTTAAAATCATGAGCAGCTCACGATTTACTAGGTTTACCTAGATGCGATTGAGTTGAGGCTATGAGAAACATGGTATGATAGGCCTATACCTACCCAGAGTGTGATCCTACAGATTGGGGATGTTGATGAACATCGTTACAACTCGTACACTGGAAATACATAAATATGTCGATCCTACGGTATGTCATAGGTACATCATACATGTCGTTCAATACACAGCATTCTGATACCAACCAAATTTCGACATTAGGTACTGTCTGTTGAATCCTACGCCCCTGTGTGCCTCATCGTTAAGTTATTAGAGTAAGTATAAGTACCTATAGAGCGCTAATATCGCACCGTGCGCCCACTACCCAGCGTAGGCAGGTAAACTATAGCTACTTATATAGAAATGTTGGCGACTGCTAGGGATGGGCACACGAGCAGCACCAACGCAACAGTTATCGATAAGTACAGGTCCGGCGGCGCGGTACATATTGTTGTTAAAAAATTGTGGTTCTACAAAATATGGCCTTGTGAGTATCTTTAAGCGTATTGCGTTAATATAGATAAAAGCTATGGTGCGAATTAGTGTAGTGCCATGTGGAATGATTTATAAACACGGTACCTCAAGAGCAGTTTTTACAAGCAATAAGAACCAAGAATATTAATGGATATCCATTATAATGGAACCCATGGATATAAACCGAGCATCGCACCATGGATTTCTTACCTAGTCTCCCCAAGCCTAAAATAGTCACGTCTAGTTTTTGAAATATTTATTACCAATGTTAAAAAAATGTCAAAAAAATATATCTTAATGATTGCTAACTTATACTGTCAAGACCCGCGATAGAAGCTATGCAATAGCTTAAAAATATTATCGTAATCGGTAAATTTTTAGGAATAGTAATTATTTCTTTCATTTCATAAACAAAAACGCTTGGCTTAAAAATCACACAAACACAAAAACAGTTACCTAAGCTTCATTATATTAAGCATCGCCTTCGATAGTAATAACTATGTATGCTATAATATGAAAATATTACATCGATTCTGGTATCAACGCGTAACATCACTATCGAAAAAGCGGGATGCGGGGCAGTGCGGGGAGTACAAGTGTTCACCTCCCGTGCACCTTTCATACCGCGACGCGTGATTTCAATTTTACCTAAAAATATACTGAAATATGGCTTGCCTGTGAAACGTGATATTAGAATTCTGTTTAGTGTGTTTCCGAGTGTCGTTTTTACAAGATTCCACAGAACATTTAACCATTTTGCAGTATTAATAATCAAATATTCGCATAGATCTCACTCGCGTGTGCTCACACCTTTCTTACTCGAGTGACTACAAGCGCTTGCGGCCGGCGCAGGACGATGTTCCCATCCGTGCCTATTGTTCCCACTTGCATACACGCGCTCTATAGGTAGTTATACTTACTCTATGGTTAAGTTACATACAAAAAGGTGTTAATAACCAATAACAGAAAACAGTCATTTGTTTGCAAATTGCAGACCAACTGTGGCTGTATGAGTAAACAACCGCCTGGCGCGGCGGGACAAAGGCTACCTCTCTTGCATGAAAATTTTCACACAACAGTTTTGCATAGCTTTGCATGCCCTGTTTATAATTACGCACTTGTTTACTAAACCAGCAATGTATGCGTGTAATTTCTTATATTAATATTTAGGTATGAGTTGAAACAACTGATAGAATACATTTTTCCGGGTGCATAAGCAAACTATTCTTGGAATTCAGTTTCTATACCTACACAATTTCGCACAACATTTAAAAATAATTCGCAGTTCTTTTTTATATCCCAGGTATAAAAAGTTATCTCTGGTATAAAAAGAATATTTGTAAAATAATTTTTAGTATCTAAATAGTTCCAGACTCCAGAGATTAGTTCATTTTACCAAAAAACTAGCTCTTGAGTTTATAGATTACCTATTCAGAAAATGGTCCTAAACCTTTATCTAGCTAAGTAAATAACCGTGGAATTGCTCTGTAATCTCTGAATGGCCGGTTATCAAGTAGGTCACCTAATAATAAACGAAGATTAGGTTAAGTACAAATAAGTTCTGATGTATTGATTAGCCGCACTAGGCCAGCGTGGATAGTACCATATATACCAGATATAGGTAACCAATAGACTTAGGCCTTAACCCTCTCAGTTGTAGAGGAGGCCCGTGCTCAGCAGTGGGCAGTATATAAAACAGGGCTGGTATGGTATTGGTAGGATTAATAAAAGGGGATTTACATGACATCTTAGTTTATCATGATACCTATTGTTTGTAGGTACTAACCATGGTTGGCAACGGAAAAAGCAATGATTAACAAATATTTGTCGACATTCTATTTTATAATGTGGTCCAAATATTTAACTATAGGTAGGTAGGTACTTACATTTTAGGCGTAAGGTGACGATATACCGGTGTAATTTAAAGTTTTAGGTGGTAAATTACTACTATAGGGGCAGTTGAAATAACCAGCAAGTTACTTGCTCTTGCGTCCTTCATTAGGACACAATTATTATTATAATTTTATTGCCTGTATATGCAGACGAGCTAGCGGCTCGCCTGATGGTAAGCGGCCACCGATGCTCATCGACTCGGCAATGTCAGGGACACACACAAGCCGCTGCCTACCGTAAGGACAATACTCTTTTTAAACTTCATTTGAAGAAGGACCGGTCATAGCGCTCAGGGAACACCAACACAGGTAGTTCATTCCAGAGCTTACACGTACATGATAAAAAGGAATGGAAAGGTGGTTATTTCCATGGATGTCAGAGTTTAGTGGGAGGAACAGTGCATAGAACATTTGCAGTCTATTTCCGAGATAACACGTCACGTGCGGTATATACTTAGCACATTACATCACTACATTCAGCACGAATATATATATAATGTATAAGTATGAGTAGATTTGTACGTATTTATCAGAATTGGACAGTTCACCAATCACGTTCTCAAACGTTTAATTCTGGATTGCATCGAAACGAATATAGAAATAATGAAGAGACTGCACACGTGACAATAAGTACGGAATCAGTGACGAACTTTGCAATTTTTTCGAACTATTAGTAAGAGTACCTATCTACAATGTTTATTTTATAGCAGCTAAGGGAAAAAATTGGTTCGATTAGAAATGATAATTACTTTGAAGTTGCCACAAGTTAAAATTGCATCTCGGTATGTCGATTGACTCATCTCCCATCAAAGAAAGCCGCTCAGCGAATCGTTGGTACATTAAGGTCCGGTATCCACTGACGGGACTGCACCGCACAGAATTTCTATGTTACGGATATTAATAATAATAAGCACGTAGGAGCGGCTTTGTGGCGAGCCGACGGTGAGTGGCGACACCACATACCCTGATTCCATGGGGGCTGAATGACACCCCCTGACCCTTGGTTTGCGTTTACTAACCGGCTAGGGGTGGAAGTCGCAAGAGCTAAGAACCTGACCTCCAAGTTGGAAGTGCTCAATCTGCGTAATAGCGAGGAAACCCGCTACGGGACGCGTCAGCGACTCGGAGCGGGTCGAATCGTTGCACACCTCTCGTCACTCTATAGCAACCTGCGTCCTTGGTTTTGGCGCTTATGGGATGCCCATTTAGTTGGGGCAAGTCACCGTCTGCCTAGATTATAAAAGATTGAGACATTTTACTTGGCAGGCGTCCCGTTGTCTCAATGAATAGGTAGCCTAGCAACCAGTCCAGCAAGACCCAATGCCTAGACCCGGTATAATTCCCATCTTTTCTGCAATAGTCCTTACGGGCACTGTCTTTAGCAGTGCCGGATTAAGACAACTTGATGCCCTAATCAATTCACGCCTATGGGCCCCCCCTACCATAAGTAAACTAACATCAGTCTTAATCGCGCGGATTTTCAAACAGCTTTACTTTTGTGTGCTAGCATTTTGTTGTGCTGTTTCTGGTGCCCAAGACGTGATACCCTAAGCAATTACTTAATTTGCTTATGGGCTAATCCGGCACTGGTCTTTAGCTGTATTTTCTATATAAATACAAACAGAGTAACTACAAGGTGCACACATCCCAACTAGAATAAGTAATGTATCTTTAATGTTGAATCTATATCCCCACGCAAGGCCTCCAAAGGACCGACCTTCGTGCCGTGATTTCCCGCAGGAAAGATACATGATAATAATATCCTTCGACGTGAACTGGCTGGTTCTCAGTATGCGCATGCATCATTTATGCAAGCGGATCTCATGGCGTGCCGCTCCACCAGTGAGCGCCAGGCCCAAGATGCATTTCTACGTTGTTCCTACCAGCTAAGACCTTAAGTTACGTAATATTGTTCCTATTAGCTATTCCTTTCTTACTACCAAGTTTCGTTTAATAACTATTCAAGCACAATCCTTTCTAATTATCGTGTTACTTTTCACAGCCTTGGGCAAAAGTATAAAATTACGATGCCAATGAACGATCCGATTGCGGTGAAATATGATCAAAACCCAATTGTATATAAAGGTATTTTTATTGATATACAAAACTACATCATGTACATTCGATATTTTAAATATACTTATAGAAAACATGTATAATTTATAACAATTTTATCTCTTTGGTTGTGGTAACCCGACAAATGTACATTTTACATTAATAAAAACGTAAGTAATATTATGCATTAGACTCGCATATATTTATAATAGCATAAAAAGTTATTTATCGTGTCGTAAGGATTATTGAACAGCAAGACTTAACAAACAAGATATTTGCAAAATTACATAATATGTAGGTAGGTAGATAATCGTTTTTGTACAGTGCTTTAGTCACTGTTACGAAAAACAAATGTTATAAGTAAACAAAAACAAAAGATTTCATTTATTCCAGATTATTTACTACTCCTAAATATTTACAATTTCGGATAAAAATACTATGTAATAGATAAGTCTATGTGTTAGATTAACTGGACTTATAATGACTTATTATATTTATTTATTATACTTATTACTTCCAAAACCAGCACATACTATTTTTAAGAGTGAGGAGCAGTTTAATAATCCTTTCAATTAAATAAGAAACTACTTCAAAGGTATTTCTAAAAGTGTGTCACAAGCTGCAACATAAATTGGCTTTCTCAATAACCATTTTTTAAGAAAAATGTTTGAGAAACAGAGTTAAATATATAGATATACAATTAAATGTTATAAAACATAGTTGTGACTATTCAAAAGCATTTAATAAATTCTAACATGCTAACACACATTAATTGTGAATGATTAAGAAATAAAAATCTAATTTTATATTTACATACAAATTCTTAAATATGACCACGACAATGGCATAACTCTTATTAAACTGGACGAAGATATAACTGACATTTAGCATTAAATATGAGTCCTGAATTTTGCAACTTATTGTTCTAATTTGCTTATAAAATTAATTAAAATATTGATTTCGCATTATTTAAATATATTGCACTACTAGGAATTTGTATTATGAATACTATTTCATAATACTAGAAAATGTTATTATTTCGCCTTTTCAATTACTAAATCACAGCAAAATGTTGATAGGCCCTCTTATATAAAAAATAATGTGTTAAATATTAATTTGTATATTTACACGCTAAGTAAATTTATGTTAACAACTGATGATAATAGACAATATAAAAATCATAATTCACTAATACTTGGCAATATCAATGTACATTGAGATAAATCACTTTCTAAGGGTAAAAATACCGAATTCAAAATAAATATTACATACATAACATATACACTCACGCCTGTTATCCCCGAAGTGGTAGGCAGAGGCTCAACTAGTGCACCCACTTTTCGCCGTTATTCCGTCCCATGATGTGATGGGGGGCGAGCCTATCGCCATATCGGGCACAAATTCCAGTCTCCGAGCTGATACTGAATAGAAAAACTCAATATCACTTTGCTCGAACCGGGGATCGAACCCGAGACCTCAGCTTTGCAGTCGTACTGTATACAGGGTCATTTTGACATTGCGTTAATAAATGAAACCACATACTTATCTCGTTGAAAATAACATTTTCCATTAAGTAATTTTAGCCATAGATGTAAAATAAAAAAGTGTAAGTTTCGAACAAAATAAATATCAATAAAATTTAACTTTAAGTTTACACGCGTTAATGTCACTATGACTGCTCTAGGAAAATTCGTCGCAGCAGCAACATTACACTTTCAGTCAGAAATACACTTACGCACACACCATATTCGCACTGAACTACAAAATGATCAAAAAATTCGAATACTACAACCGGGAATTTTGGCGAAAATATTCATTATTCATTGATAATTTTTAGCACGATGTTAGCAGAGGTATAGACGAATATGTGGTTTCATTTAGTAACGCAATGTAAAAATGACCCTGTATAATAATACAACTACGCCACCGAGGCAGTCTAAATAAATATAACTTAGATAAATTAATTTTAATAATATCTGCTCAATATTCAATTCGTTAATGCATGGAATTGCTAAGTGTACATTGGGGTTTACCAAGAACTGCTTTAATATCGGAAACAAAAATAATGAATAATTATTATGGGCCAAAAATTGTTTACTTCAAATTAGACCACAATTGCTGAAGAGTGAATTTATCATGTGCAAATTACCAAGTATGAAATATCAACATTATGTCAAACTACTTAATTCAAACAAGATAAGGTATGTATACTATATGTAAAAGTGGGTATTATCAGATTTCATTCTTATAAACAGATATTAGATTATAGTAGATTAGATAGAAAATATAATTCACATGCTTAAAAAAATAAGCCACATAGAATATAATAATTAATCCCTATACATGCAAAATCGCTACAAATGTATAAAATATACTATTAAACCAATAACATTAAGGGTCCAGTTAGTACAGAAGAAGTGGCGGCATAGAAAATAAACAAAAAAAATCATATCCACCTCAATGTCTGTACATTACATCTACTATTGTAAATATACAAAAAATATAACAGTTGCAACTTAAAGTAACAAACTGATTTTGTTATTCTGTTTTCGGTCATATGCAAAAGGAAATAAATTATGTTTAAATTTTTACCAAAAATCTCAATCACTACTTCATCTGTTGAACCCACAATAAACTATGATTCACACCTTCAGCTGCCGCATAGAAATGCTGACATGACTTCAAATATACAAATACTTAAGATAATGAGTAAGTACTTAACAATTATTTACAATATGCTCTACGTAACTGTTCGTCAACAAGGAGGAGCCTATAACAAATTGAGATTTGAGCTTCTACTGCCAATTTTCGCGTAAGCACTTCTGTACACATTACAACAGCATAAGGAATTCATTATCGCATTTAGTGACGAAGAACTCTGCGTCCTGTACAATCCGGACGATACTTCTTCAATATTAGCCTCTCCTATGAACTGTTGTAAATCACTCTTTGGGAATCCCTCATTATAATATTGTTTAATTGTATCATAAGCATCCATTATGACCGATATGAACAAACTCAGTACAACATAAATGTACAAGCTTATAAATGAATAGAGATAGACTCGACTGAACCACCACAACATCTGTGATTTCTTTGACATAATGGAGAATGTTGCAAACATGTCATCTCCATTTATCAAGGAGAAAAGACATTCGGATGTTGTTGCTAGCGAACGGAACTTCATGTGGTAAGGGCCGAGTATTAACCACCCACAAAACATAAAACCAGCATATAAAAGGAGGGCGCAAATTGAGAATCTAAATATCTTTGGTGCAGCCTTCTTCAACGTTAAAATTACTACATTGTATGTCTTGAAGAAGCCCAAGTATCTCAGTACTCCAAACCAGACTAGTAAGTTACCAGTGCCGAGGAACAGTGAGCACACATTCCACTGGTCGTTTGTGAATTGATTTCGTTCAATTTGTTCCTTTATAGCTGACCCCATGATGATAAGCAAATCATTGACAATAATCATGATGTACCACACATTCAGAAACTCGAGTCTTCCATCTACACTTAGATCTTTGTTGTATGTTCTTTGGAAGAACTGCACGGTTAGTTCCTTTAACAATTGTGCCCTGTAAATAGCACGGCTGCATAGTACGAAAGATACCGCACAGATAAGAATTACTAGGATATTCAATGTACTACGTAATAGCTGATCAATTTTGTTATCTGTGACATAAGCTGTGTCACCCTTGCATTCTAATTTGTATGGTTCAGCTTCAAGAATCAGAGACATTTGACCATCATGGTCTTCATTATCGAAAATGATTTCAACATCAAACCTGTAGCAATCTGGGGGAGTTATTGGACCAGCTGCTCTGAAGTTTATCGTTTTTATGGAAAACATTAATTTTGCTCTTATGAGTGCTGAAAAATTGATATCCAAACCAGCTTCCCTTATAAATACTTGAGAGTCAAATACTTCACTGCCTTTTGTAGTAAAGTTTATGCATGTTTCCACTATCTCCGAGTTGAATTGATAACTTTCATTGAAACCAAATATATTTCCTTGCTTATAATTATACTGGCAGAATACAGGGTCAGGCATGTTGTTACTTTCATCATTATATGAATATGGTCCTATTGCATTAGTTAAGTTAGAATATCCAGCATAGGCATAGTCTAACGTGCTGTAGAACTCATCTATTTTGTACACAGCCAGTGGGCCCGCTCCAGGAGGGTACGCATTTATCTCTCGTGTGGAGTCCCAACCTTGGAGGAAGAGGTGTGAGAAGCTGATGCGGTTGTCCCACGTATAGTTCACGTGGTTGTACCGGTTGTGAGCAAACAAACAGAGCTGGAAAGTTACCAGGACAATCTTAATCACCTGGACTACGAACTTGTAGGGAAACTTACGCTTCGCTTGCCATTTCTCGATTGGATTCATGAAGAAAAACTGCAGTTTCCGCCTCATTTTTTCCTCCATTTGATGCAGTGTGTTGTACGAGGTCGATTGTTGCGAATATCCTTGGACGTTTTCACGGGTCGGCGGATTCACACGGATTTTCTGTTCTTCCTCCCCCTCCGAACATGTTGTATCCTCTGGTGAAGGAGTTATGCCCTCCATTGAAATTAATTCTACAATAATTTTTGTAGATAAACACAAAGGTCAGGTAATCCTTATTGCGTTACTTTCGTAGCAGACACACACATTTGCTTTGCAGAAATATATTTATCGTTCAATAAATAAGTATATCTATACAGCAAAAAAGGAGAGTTGCGCACTAATATCTAATTATTCTTTTGTTTAAAACTGTTCAATACCTACTTTACATTACAAATTACAATAATACAGCTTGCGAGGGGGGGATGAAATTCTTTGACAGTCACAAAATGTCAGGCTCAGGACTTAGGAGTGTCAAACTCAAAATGACTGACGTTTCATAAAAATACAGGTAATGAATATAATGATGAGGTTTTGTATCTGCTATTATTGGGGGTTTTACGCACGGTCCATCTTGACGTACAGCATGCTGTACCAGTGATGCAAGACGTACACATTTCCTGGTACATGTACCATTTTTCAGGGTCTTGTACCATGTACCAACTTTCAACATCAGTCATCAATGACACAATTAATTTTTTTTTCTTGTATCTAAGAATATATCAATTCTTGTTGCATAATTATTACTTCATTGGTTATTGTAATAACTGACTAACAATATTTAACAATATTTAAGTGTATAAGTAGCTGTACGGGGTACAAATTCCCTTTTGGGACCTAAAAAAAAAGGTCGCCGGAAAAATTGTATACTTAAATTGTATATTTTATAGAGTGTACCATCTTCTTTGGTGAAATACCCACTTTCAGTGAACTCTGTACCAGTATTACTGAGACACTATCTGGCATCCCTGTGCTGTACGTCACTACGTTGGACATAGCTTACGCACTAGGTATCGTGCGTGCTAGACAGTGCTGCAAGGTGGACCGATGACTTGTTAAATGCCACAGGAACGGTGAAGAACGCGCTGGATGCGGGCCGCTTTTGACAGGTCCATCTGGAAATCTTTGGTTCAGCAGTGGACATCATATGGCCGATAATGATGAGACAGTGCTGCCAGGTATTCAATTATCTATATTTATCTTTACTCTCTGGTCAATGGTATTTATACAGATTTTTAATACTTACATCAAACAGATATGATATGATATGATATGAATGTAGATATTTACTATTCGTGAATAATTTATAAAAATTTAAATATATTTTTCGATTACGAAGTAAAAGATTATTTACTGTCTATTGGCACGATGTTCATAGTGACGGGGTCACTTGTTCAATACATAATATTATTAAAACAAAAATGTATTTTAAAAGAGTTGTGTTGGTTTATTAGTGCTTTTCACACAATCTCAATGTTAAATCTAGCATAACATTGGCCTAACAAGGCTTTTTATTATTATTATTTTAGAGAAATAGTAGACGTAACAGTTGGCAACACTGGTGATGGATGCACTCGCTGGATCGTATAGTCCAGCGAGCTAATAATAATAATCATTGACGTACGTCGAGACTATTCACGGTCGTTTTGCATCGTGCATCATATATGAATTTGTTTGACAGTACGTCAAGATGGACCGTGCGTAAGGCGCTTATATGTTGTGATGTGTAAAGCGCCCATTAGACAGTAGGTTTTGCTGTCAGTTTTACCACAGTCACGTCTGTGAGTGAAGAGTAACCTATCGTCTAATGTGGTGATTGCCTGTTGAGTGACGGTGATTGACGAATATCTCGATTTTTTTATTTGTGCGTCGCGCAACTATCAATCATGATTTTTGCGCGATCGTCTAATGGCATTTCATCCGGCAAACGTCAGTCAGCGCGCGGACAGCGGCGGAGTTGGACATATTCTGTTGAGTCAGAGAGGCGCCGACGCACCCACGCGCCGCGGCAAATTACCTTCTCCGAACTAACATTATGCTACAGTCGCGGAAAGAATTTATTTTAAGTTTTGAAACAATCCCTGAGTTATGGTACCTATACCAGGAATCTTTAATAGTTAGTCTATACTATTGTTATAAAGAGGAAAGATTTGTTTGATTTTGTAAATTCTTCCACTAATAGGAAGTTACTTTAAATTATTATTACGTTAATTAGAAAACAAAACAACTATGTAAATAAAATCATAAATCTCACCTTTGAATAATTCACCATTCCATCTTCCTTTATCCGTTAAGAGCGCATTACACGCTCACACAACCGGCATTCAATTCCATAACTCATGATTGACGCGTGAATAATGATAACAAATCGACATTACACAATCACTTAAAATCACCTTCAGTCTTACTCAAGATTTTGCGGGGAACACACGTTTTCACTCTTTTTGGTATGAATACTTGTAAAATAAAAGGGAATTGAGAGTAAAAACGTGTAACAAGAAAACGTTGGGTAAAATATTGACTGAAAAAGATAGTTTTATAGCCATAATTTTATTTTACCCACCTTTTATTAGCAACTATGCCCGTTTGATTTTTTTTTCCAGATAAAAGACCCGCTATATATTTTCCAGGGTCAAAGGTAGCCTATATGTTATTCTATACTATAATCTATGTTTGTGCCAAATTTCATTCATTCTAGATGTTCAGCCGTTCTGGTGTGATTGAGAAAAAAGCATTGAAGTTTTCAGATTATTAGCACCTATAAATTAATTTAGTCTGAAATACGAGATACAAAAGGAGATAAAGACTATAACAACTATTTTCTTTATTATCTTACTAGACTTCTGCTCGCGGCTCCACCCACGTGAAAATATTTTTACGGCATTAAAATATTTTCCCGGAATAAAAGTAGCCTAGGTATAGCACTCACGATTAAATTATAAGGAATCTGCTCGATTTTGGCTCTTTAGTCTATAGCAGTGACAAATAAACAAGAGTCTATACTCTATAGCCATAACTACCAAGTAAGCGTGAGTCGTAACAGGCAAAATTAGATACTTGTTCCATCTGTTCCATCACAGACTACTCAGAAGAACTACGTGTTCCATTTACATTGAAACTACAGTTCCAAAATCTTGTTACAAAATAACAGGTTGTTATTACATATTGTGTAATATGTAATAACAACCTGTATGTAATAACTACATATTGTGTAATATGACCATTACAGAACTTTTAACCGTTTGTGTTTTGATTGTACCCAAGAAGTAGTTGACAGGTTATTGGAAACTGGTTATATCTTTCTTACTCATAGGAATATCGCATGTAAAAGTAGAGAGAAGCGTGTGGCAAAACGTAACTATTATATTATGACTGTCTCGGTGGCATAGTTGTATTATGGTACGACTGCAATGCTGAGGTCTTGGGTTCCATCCCTGGGTCGGGCAAAGTGATATGAAGTTTTTCTATTCAGTATCAGCTCGGAGTCTAAAATTTGTGCGCGATATGGCATAGGCTCGCCCCCTATCACATCCTGGGACGGAATAATGGCGAAAAGTGGGTGCACTAGTTGCGCCTCTGCCTACCCCTTCGGGGATAAAAGGCGTATGTGTATGTATGTATGTATATTATAGAAATTTTTGAACGGACTGTAAAAGAATATTACCAATAACAAACGACTTCTATTTCTTATTTATGGAAATTTCTATTTTAATGTTCTAATTTCTCTATCTGGACGGCATCGCACTTACCATCAGATGAGGTACAGTCACTTTGCTGAGCCCGAATGAAAAAAAGTAAGAATATAGAGAAGTATGTGAGTTGTGACAGTGTGTAAAAGAGGTTTTGGCCATCCGGGGGGTCTAGAAAAAATCTCTTTTCTGTTAGGGTTTACAGTTACGGAAAGGTCAAAATATATGGAAATGACATATTCAAGTCATGTGACTTGTCCGTAGCATATGTCATTTCTATACATTTTGACCTTTCCGTAACCGTAAACGCTAACTTAACAAAAAAGGGATTTTGTCTAGACCCTCTGTGGAACTGGAACTGTTTTTTAAATATTTTCGTAGCAGCTACTGTTTGTTACTTGTTCATACCTGCTATATATTTAGCTGTTACGATAAATACGTTCACTCCTACTGTCAAGTGTCAAAAAGTTTAGTCTATGGTCCGTGTTGTACACATCATAGTTTCGAGAGAAAACTTCGAAATTTTCTTTAAAATCACACAATTACCATATGGAAACGGATATTTTGTGTTAATTTACTCATCATTAACAACAATGGCTCTAACAGTGGACAGGTTGATGAACGACGAAAGGTAATATGATATTAATTGTGCGTACGTGATCAGAAGCTTTTCCAAGGGAAAGTTTGCATTTTGTGTGTATATCAACCGTGATAGCTAGTTTATAATTCATCACTATTAATATGATCTGGCAATGTGCTATTTTCGTCTATAATATCCGTATCAGAAAACACGCCGATATTTTACAAGTTTGTGCCGTAAAATCGTGATTTGATTTGAAGGTCTAAACCTAAATATTCCAATATGACAGTACTTCTTAAAAGTTTGCCTTCGCGTAATAAGGCATTGTGTTTTTTAAATAAATAAACAAGTGACCTTACAGTGACTCGAATTTGTGAGAACAGGTTTTTAAGGATGTATCATGTAGTTCTGCATTTTGTAATACAACCATCTGTGGGATGTAACTAAGATACAAGAAATTATTTTGAATTAAATATTATGTTACAAAAGCATGTTTGCGTAGTGCTAAGTGAAAGAGCCAATAAACAAGTATCTTTTTTATTTGTTTTCTAATCAGTAACAATTAGTTTCTCATTTTAAGAATAGAATACACCCATAAAACAACAAAGTGTGTTTTGAAAATGAATGAAATTGCATTAAATGTTAATTAAAGTTTCTCTTATCTACATGTGTTACATTTTTGTTAAATATAACTAAAAAAAATGTTTGTAATCTTCAGAAAAAAATTCCCTACACCAATTTGATATAAGGTTTTGTAGAATAGTCTAGAATTATGCAAATGTTTGCTAAACTATTTTGAATGTTATAAAATTAAAACAAAGTAGGTGACTACTATGGACTAATAATAAAAAAAAATTACTATTATATACAAGAGTTAAGATGTCTCTTATTATGAATCCCATATTATATAAATACATGTTGTATCTTTAAGTGGATGATAGCCTAATTGGGAATGAAATGGCCAGCCGAGCCAATGTTCAAAACCCAAGGAACACACCTCTGACTTTTTGTAGTTACATGTGTATTGTTTATCAATTATAATTGTTCACCTTAATGGTGAAGGAAAACATCTTGAGGAAACCTACATACCTGAGAATTCTCCATAGGAATATGGAGAGTAATCCCTGTCAGTAGTAGAGGAGGCCCATACTCAGCAGTGGGTAGTATATAATACAGTGCTGATTGCCTGCTTGCCAGGGGTCATTCATTTTTTACTTAAGACTATTTTTCCTAGTTTTTGACCTCCTCACCCTATTATAAGAAAAAATAAAAATATGCGCACTCCCTCCCTCCCTGTTTATTTATTACATAAGAATTTAAAGGCAAAAAATGAATAGACATTTGGTTTATTTTAATGTTTATTTTTCAAAGTAACCATTTTTAGAAATGTTTATTTGTACTTTACAATTCGTTTTTTGCTCGATAAGCATCCAAGTGAACCTCAGCACTCCTACGGTTCTCCGCAATTTTCCAAAGTATAATTTTACCTTTCACCCATTTTTGTGATCTTACATAAGAACTATCGAGACTCCCTTCCACCCCTTTGTAAGAAACTTACATAATAAATGAATGTTTGAGGATATTAATTTTACTTTTGTGGCTGACAACCTAAAACAATACAATGCCAGTGAGATAATTTACAAGTTGTTAAGTAAAAGTTACTTATTGTATTATAAATAAGTCAAAATTAAAATAAAAAATAAAATAGTGAAATAAAAAGAAGGTTGAATTAAAGATTTTTATTCTACTACAGAAAAATCATTATTCTGTTGCTAAATAAAAAAAGTTGAATTAAAGATTTTTATTAAGTTATTCTACTACAGAAAAATCATTATTCTGTTTAAAATCTGCATGGTAAAAAAATTTCAATAACAGGCCTGTATTATACCTATCCCACTGCTGGAATCGTGCTTTTTTTATAACAGAGAGGTTTCAGGCTTTTGACTACCATGCTGCAGGTTGGCAGACTATACATACCTTAAAAATTTGACATGTTCAATCATTTAACAATCACAAAATTTTCAATTATGATATTTAGAATAATACCCATTAATTTTGTTTTAGGTTTTGCGGAGATAATGCCATCCAATTCTTTCTATACATGCCATTTGGTATTGTGCTGGTGGTGTTTCGTTTGTTCCTGGCCCTGATTCTGTGGATAGCGTCTATAATATTACCTGATAAATGGGCGATCCGACAGATGCTTTCTACTTTGGCGTGTTGGACATTTGGTAAGCATTCTATGTGTAGTTTGTATGTTATTATATTAATAAACTAGACTTCGGCTCGCGGCTCCGCCCGCGTGAAAAGGTTTCTTCGGGGATAAAAATAGTTTCCCGGAGTAAAAAGTAGCCTATAGCACTTTGGGGTAATCTATTAGTGAAAGAATTTTCGAAATTTAGTTTTTGAGTTTATTCATTAGAAACGAGCAAACAAATCGTTCCACTTTATAATATTAGTATTATTAATAAATAATAAATGGTATCATCAGATGGTGGGTTGGATAGCTCCTACAATATTTCAGAAAAAGGTTAAGGAAAGGGTCAATAGGGTACTTGTTTTACTGGTGGTAGGTCTCTCATATGTAAGAGTCCACCTTGGTGGAGATCACTGCAATGTCTATTTCCACCACCAAGCAACCATGTGCATGCACTGCTGTGTTTCGGCTTGAAGGACATTGTAGTCAGTGTAACTACTACATAATGAGACTTAACATCATATGTCTCAGGATGAGCAGTGCAGTGGAACGTCACACAGTACTTAGTAACTTAAGATGCTGGATGGTATTTATACCGTTTATGGGTGCTCGTATCGCTTACCATCAGGCGAATGGCATGGTCGCCTCATCATTCAATGAAATAAAAAAATAATACATTAATTATTTACCTTATGCTATCCAAAATCTAAGGAAAAAATCATTTTCATAATTGGAGTTTGTAATAATTGTTAAGTTATAAAGCTTTGAAATTTGGTGGAAGGGGCCATTGTCATATAGTAGTTATTAAAAACTCCACAATTTGAAATTTAACGGTGGACTGTAGATATAAAGGCTTATTTTACGTGCACTGGTAGTGTTCTATTATAGGTAGTATGCTAAAACAACTGATAAAGGATACGGGAATAAAATAAGGGACTTACTGAGGCGCGGTGACCTGCCTGTTCCTGGATCTTCCCCGGGATCCCGGTTCTTCCGATCTTCAATGGTGGTGATGAGACGGCAGGCGGACGGCAAGTGTCAATAATTGACAACTAAGTGTCTAAAGACAATAGACAAGAGTTTGTTGCCAGCGCGCGTTCCTTATTCAAACTTGAGTGGATAAGGGTAGGGAAAAGGAGTTGTGTTGCTTAGCATATTAATAGACAGTGCACAGTGCATGATGCCAATATATTGTAACAATACCAACCATCATATAACAGTAATATTACACTGTGACGTCACCGAGAGTCACCGGCCATAACGCTGCGTGCGTGTGAAAGAGATAGCGCGATATCCTCTCCATGTCCCCACTGTTGCTCACAACAATTTTTCATATATGAATAACTGCTTTATTTTTCAACCAATATTGTTGCTGATTTCAGAGAACAATTTTTTCGTACTAATATTATAAACGCGAAAAATTGTAAGTATGGATGTATGGATGTTTGTTACTCTTTCACGCAAAAACTGCTTAACGGATTTCGATGGGATTTGGCACACGGGTAGATCATGTCCTGGATTAACACATAGGTACTTTTTATCCCGGGAAAATATAAAGCGTGACTTTTATACCGGAAAAAACTTTTTAACGAGGGTGGAGCCGTGGGCAAATGCTAGTGTTAAATAATTTACAAAATCAAACACAGGAAACTACCCTATTCTCCAGTTATCTCATTGATAGCTTTCATGTTGCTTTTCCGATCGACTGAAGAAGTATTTAATAGCTCAGGTATTTATCATATAGACAAAACTGACTATGGCATGAGCAGACACCATATGAATTCATCACCACAGGTGAATTCTTTAGTAAAGAGAAGTTAAAGTATACATAATCTTCACAACAAGGAAATATGTTTTTCTCCTCAACTGGCTTTATACTTTTAAGTGACTAACAATAAAAAGAATATGTCTCTTCTGTTAACTATAAAAATCATCTACAGTAAATGTAAAGTAAAGTAAATACGAATATAAACTCGCCAAATTTCAAACTGGTTTCTTTTAATTAAATCATAATTTACTTGTGGTTTTGAGAAAAATAATATTATGATTCAAGGTGTACAAAATATTTTTTATGTATATTTTTATTAACAGAGAGATACAGTGATTCAGGATTTAAAAAAATATACAATTCAGAAGCTCAAGTAATAGTATAAAAATTCTTACAAATTGTATTTACAGGTGTATACGTAAAGCTGAAAGGGACCCGAGACCCGCGCTGTAGCGTCATGATTGCTAACTACGTGTCGTGTCTAGACTCGCTGGCCGCAGCGCACGTGCTTGGCACGATCAGTGTGAGTTAACACTGCATTTTACTTCCAGAAACTGTTTATGTAATGGCTTCATAGAAAGACTGCATGCTAAGATTGATGCGGGACTTGGAAAAAGAACAATAACGCAATCGTTTTTGGATGGCTGGGGTAATTTTAACAGCCTACAAGGCTACAAGTAAATGCACTATATTGAATAGTTTTTGAGCAGAAAAATAAACCGGCCAAGTGCGAGTCGGACTGGCGCACCGAGGGTTCCGTACAAACCTTTACGTATATAAGTAAAAGTTCACTCATCACTTGATGTAACAAAAAAATTTAGGTTTTCGCAATTTTTCTTCATCTGTGCTATAAGACGTTGCTTCGTACCAAATTCCAAGATTCTGAGTTCACAGAAAGTACCTTGTAGGTTTTGATTCCCTTGAGAGTTCTGAAAATTTGTGACATAAACGGCTGTATCTTTTGATTGCGTTGGCTTAGAAGCTTGATTTTTTCACAGTTCCTAGGGATAGTAGACTTGAGTATTTGATATAAAGTTCAGCTTAATACCTCCACACGTTCCTGAGAAAAAGGGTCTTGACAGACGGACGGACGGACAACAAAGTGACCCTATAAGGGTTCCGTTTTTTCCTTTCGAGGTACAGAACCCTAAAAAGACTGTAATGACTGAGTGCAATCAGTTGAATTAAATTGAATGGAATGTTTGACGTCATTGCTAATTGGATTTATGCGCATGAGGTAGATAGTTATATACACTATACCTAGCAAACTCCTCATTTCTTTTAACTACGTTCGAGCTAACCTAAAGTGGCTCCCGAGATGTCGCTCAATGATTTCTTATAACAAATAAATACTGTATTCTGCAGCTGGTGTTCTCGCAATTTTTTGTATGTGTTTCAAGGTCCCACATAGCACTGACTGACCTTTCCGTTATTGGTTATAAGGTCAAATACAGGCAGCTGTTTCAAGAAATTTTAATTCATTATACTAATAATTATAAAGGTTAAAATTAAAATTACAACTTTATTGGATTGTATATTTTTCAATTCTACTTTAATATTCATATCTACAAAATGATAGGTAGACATTCGTATGTCTATAATAAATCGTTTTTTATTACTTAAAACTATGTCAAATATAATGTATTACTGATGTAGAAAAAATAGGCAACAATTAATATTATCTTATCAGTCTTCGATACCAAGTGTAATTTGTTGAAAATATTTCTTTCTTCACCGATTTCCTGCTCAATATTTATGTAGTATTTATCTTGTTATTAAACTATTGAGACTGAATTAAGTGTGAAACAATTATGCAGTATGATGTCTATACTGTGAATCTCTAATTATAATTTGTTAGGGTTTGATTCCCCCAAAATGTGTTGATGCCAGCTAAACAGGTAGGCTTCGGAATAGCCACCTCCTAAAGTATTATAGTAACATAATATTGTTTTAATAATATGAATCGCTCGGCTCTCATATGAGGAAAACACTAGCCTAAAAGAATATTAAACATAACTTAATCAGTAAATAAGGTAAGATTTCTTTCACTTAAGGAGAAAGCTATTTTAGCTTATGTACTGTAGTAATAAAATGATATGACTAAGGTATTTCAGATTTTCCATTAGCACTTTTTTTTCCTATGACAATGTGTTTAGAGTGGGTAAACATTATAAGGATAGTTGGTTGTGTTTATATAAATGTGAAATGACACATCTGTATCTTTGTGACCCTAATTGAACGCGATTCCCTCTGGTATGTGTTAGAAACTAGAATATATCTATGTTTAGGTGTGCATGGGTACATATACATTTCTGGAGTAATAAAATTGCGACAGATTACCATAGACTGATTGACTATTTTGACTTAATGTAATCACCCATTACACAATATACCTAATGGCATTAATAGCCAAATATTATTTTAAGAGGTCTCTGGTTTGATCCTTGGTTGTTGAAGTGGTATTAAGTTTTCTACACAGTATCACACCGGAGTCTGGAATTCGTGCACAATATGGCGATACGCTCGCCCCTATCATATCACAGGACGGAATACGCACGGCGTAAAGTAGGTGCACTAATTGCGCCTCTGCCCACCCCTTCGGGGATAAAGGGCGTGAGTGTATGTATGTGTGAGAAAAGTGGGTGCACTAGTTTTGTCTCTGCCTACCCTTTCGGGAATAAAACTTGTGAGAGCGTTCGCGTGTATTATTTTGTAAATAAAACTAAAAGAGTATTGGAATGGCAAACATGTCCTTATATCAAGAAAATATACATTAATTGTAGTGTTATACACAAAACGATTACCTGAATATCATTAATAGAACAAAAGGTTTTTTGTTCAAAGTTATTGAATATTGTTATCGATATTCTCTATAGTTCTAATACCATGAATAATGAAAGTCATAACACTATTTCTCAAGGTCCACATTTAATTAATTTTTAATCTATCAAGACAGTTAAAGAATATACAAAATATTATTATAATATATTACTACATGTCATTAAAAATAAGTGAAATATAAAACTATTAGAGACATTTTGTATATCTGAACCTTATTTAGGTCACAACTCAGTTAGAAAACCATGTTAGATACGTACTTGTTATGCACTATGTTTTAAATTTTTGGATGCGCTATACAAGTACAATTTGAAATTGAATTTTTCAGTTGAGAAAATGGAAAGTGCCGCCATTCTTCGCGTCAACCTTGGGAATAAGAAACGCGGCGCAGTTTATCAGAAAGTGTGTATACATTTCAATTCAAGTCCATTGAATATTTTATAATTTGAAACCATTTCAATATTTTTTGGTCTAGGAAATGTTTACTAAAATTTTCCCCTTTTTTCAGGCAACATTTTGGCGAGTGTCCGAGTAAGCCTATACTCCTTCAGCCTGAAGGTGGCCCCACTAATGGTAAAGCTTTGCTCAAATTCACGGACTGGCCCTTCCCGCTCGGAAACAGGGTGCAGCCGGTCGCTATCAGTAAGTTATAACATAAAGATAAAAACGCTTATAAAATTTCAATTTATTTAGTTCGTTTTCGTCATGCAGTGCTAAAATTGAATTATTGATGCTATGAAGTAAAATCTAGATGAGTAAAACTGAAGCTGTTAAATGAAGCGAAATTTATTAACATGAGCGTAGTTTATTGAAGTTAAAGCTATTTTATGGGCAATCGATAATAATTGGTGATAACTGCTACGAAGTAAGAACTACACTTATAATCCTTATATATTTTAAAGATGGAGGTATTGTTGGTGCTTTGAAATAAAATTAATATGAATGGAAAAGGTTGTTGATTTCATAAAGTAGAGAATATTAAAAACGGATAATATTTTTTTTGGTGTTCGAAAGTAACAGAAATGAATAGTTGATGCCATGAAGTAAAATCTTATTGATGCTTGATCAGAATAGTTGATGCTATAAAGCAATTTATTTTATTCAATATTTTAAGTGATGTATGATGGAGATGTCATGAGTCATGAACAATTGGTATATTGTAGCGGTGGAGCGTCCCCTGACGCGTGTGACGGTGCACGGCCCCGGTGACGCGCGCGACAAGTTCCCCTGGAGCGACGCGCTGTGGTTCCTCTGGGCGCCGCTCACCGCCTACACCGTACGGCTCCTGCCGCCCCTCGAGCGACACGACGACGACGAGCCCGCCCTCGCCGCCCGCGCCAGGGACGCGCTCGCACACGCGCTGCAGGTGAGACGACACACGACACGACACGACACGACCACACGACACGACGACGACGACGAGCCCGCCCTCGCCGCCCGCGCCAGGGACGCGCTCGCACACGCGCTGCAGGTGAGACGACACACGACACGACACGACACGACCACACGACACGACGACGACGACGAGCCCGCCCTCGCCGCCCGCGCCAGGGACGCGCTCGCACACGCGCTGCAGGTGAGACGACACACGACACGACACGACACGACCACACGACACGACGACGACGACGAGCCCGCCCGCGCCAGGGACGCGCTCGCACACGCGCTGCAGGTGAGACGACACACGACACGACACGACACGACCACACGACACGACGACGACGACGAGCCCGCCCTCGCCGCCCGCGCCAGGGACGCGCTCGCACACGCGCTGCAGGTGAGACGACACACGACACGACACGACACGACCACACGACACGACGACGACGACGAGCCCGCCCGCGCCAGGGACGCGCTCGCACACGCGCTGCAGGTGAGACGACACACGACACGACACGACACGACCACACGACACGACGACGACGACGAGCCCGCCCTCGCCGCCCGCGCCAGGGACGCGCTCGCACACGCGCTGCAGGTGAGACGACACACGACACGACACAACACGACCACACGACACGACGACGACGACGAGCCCGCCCTCGCCGCCCGCGCCAGGGACGCGCTCGCACACGCGCTGCAGGTGAGACGACACACGACACAACACGACACGACCACACGACACGACGACGACGACGAGCCCGCCCTCGCCGCCCGCGCCAGGGACGCGCTCGCACACGCGCTGCAGGTGAGACGACACACGACACAACACGACACGACCACACGACACGACGACGACGAGCCCGCCCTCGCCGCCCGCGCCAGGGACGCGCTCGCACACGCGCTGCAGGTGAGACGACACACGACACGACACGACACGACCACACGACACGACGACGACAACGAGCCCGCCCTCGCCGCCCGCGCCAGGGACGCGCTCGCACACGCGCTGCAGGTGAGACGACACACGACACGACACGACACGACCACACGACACGACGACGACGACGAGCCCGCCCTCGCCGCCCGCGTCAGGGACGCGCTCGCACACGCGCTGCAGGTGAGACGACACACGACACGACACGACACGACCACACGACACGACAACGACGACGAGCCCGCCCTCGCCGCCCGCGCCAGGGACGCGCTCGCACACGCGCTGCAGGTGAGACGACACACGACACGACACGACACGACCACACGACACGACGACGAGCCCGCCCTCGCCGCCCGCGCCAGGGACGCGCTCGCACACGCGCTGCAGGTGAGACGACACACGACACGACACGACACGACCACACGACACGACGACGACGACGAGCCCGCCCTCGCCGCCCGCGCCAGGGACGCGCTCGCACACGCGCTGCAGGTGAGACGACACACGACAACACGACACGACCACACGACACGACGACGACGACGAGCCCGCCCTCGCCGCCCGCGCCAGGGACGCGCTCGCACACGCGCTGCAGGTGAGACGACACACGACACGACACGACCACACGACACGACGACGACGAGCCCGCCTTCGCCGCCCGCGCCAGGGACGCGCTCGCACACGCGCTGCAGGTGAGACGACACACGACACGACACGACACGACCACACGACACGACGACGACGAGTTCACGCTCGCTGCACGGTGTTTCATCATTTTAATTTTATTTTACAATGTAAAATAATAATTGTGGAAACAATATAATACTTAAGAGTAAAACCAACACATAAATACATTTATTTTATCCACAGATTGAAAAGACAGAGTTCAAATGGGAGGACCTGAACCGCGGCGTGGGAGTGACGCGCAGGCGCGAGCCCTCGCAGGACGCCATGCGGCTCGCACGGCAGGTCAAGGAGGTCCTGCCTGCCGTGCCCATCAAGGACATACTTAAGGATTTGGGTATGTTGAACCGTAAACAATTGCCTTATGCATGTTTAAAACATGCTCATAACTGGTACAACTTACTTTCGTTTATTTTTTCCACTGTAACCTATTGTTGTTTATTAAGCAGCTCTCAGTAATAAAAATATCGATGCCCAACCTAAACAGGCTAAATAGATCTTTGTTTAATTTTTTCCCACAGCAACCACGCGCAGTGTTGACGTGACGATCACCAATTTCCTAGAAGGCATCACCCCTTACAGGCCGGAGGTCCCGCCCCCCTCGGACCCGCAGCCGAGTACGTCCCGTGCCCCCCCTGCCCGCTACGTGACCCCCGTGCCCACAGGAGTCTTCCCCAAAACCGCCAAGGAACGACAGCTCAGCTTCCAAGAACGAAAGGCGCAAATGATCGCCGAAGCAAGACATAGATACATAGAGAAACATGGGCTTAATGTAGCGCTCAATTGTTGAGAATGACCGTTATTTATGGATAATTTTGTTGTTTACGACTCGAAGGAGCGGTGACAGTTCGCCGCCATGTTGGATCGGCCATTTTAGAATACACTTTTGGTTGCCCGGTTTACGCCAAAGATTTTGATCTTATCGATGCCAAATTATTGACCTTCGTTAACAGCAAATTATCCAGGAAATTGGCGTTTGTGATTTGATAATGCTCGGTAGGGTGTTGTTAGTGCCTAAATTAAATTGCTACGAATAGACGTATCGACGTGAATGTAGTGAGTCGTGGAACTGATTCTTATAATTCGTATGTTTCTTTAATTTATTTCTGTTTATTGCTTAATCTAGTGGATTTTGTGTTGATGGAAACCAAGGTTATTCCGATATTCTAAATGTGTAATTTCGGTAGTCGGTTTAAAGTATGTTTATGGTCAACCTAAGGATCAATATAACAAAGCTATTTGATGGATATTATGATAAAAAAAATTAAAAAAACATGTTTTTAATGTAACTTTATAGACGTTCGGTTTATGTCGGTAATGGTGGGCATAAATGGTTTGTTGGTCACCTTAATTTTGCACTTATTAATCACATATTTTTAATTACTTATTATAAGGGACTGCGAATTCTAAGATCAGTGTTGCCAACTTTGTAGATTTTCATAAAATTCCTTCCAATGTAAAATAGCTGTCTCAGATCGCTTTAGTTTTTATAGTCCAGTTATACTGTAATTGTTATCTTATATGGTAAGAAAATTAAATATTAAAATATATTGGCTAAATTTTAATTTTAGTAATAAAAGTATCACAGCTTTTTACACTTATAGAGATTATGTCAATTTTAAATGTTGCCCAACACAATATTAAAATAGTATATAAATAATGCATTATTCATTAAATAGGAATATAAATAAGTTCATTTTAAAATAAAGATAAACGTGGGAAGTATATTACAATAAGTATTTTAGTACCCGAGATAAATACTATGATGTTCCTAATAACTTTTGTGGAATTTGAAGTATCGCTTTTGTTTGTAATTAAGACTAGAGATTTAAAACGTGGAAGAAGTTAATATTACGCGTTATATTTTTGCAGTCAGTCTAAATACCGAATATCGGAGGCATACTATTTTACATCTGAGTAAATGTTATTCCTCAAATATAACACGACCAAATTCAAATTGCACACTGTCAACCATACTCCCAAGTAAATTGTAAACAAATGAATATAGCTTTAGCTGTCTAATACTTTAACCGAATAACGTAATGGAATATAGTGGAACAGGCCCATACATATAATAATATGATATAGACGTGACAGACGTAAATTGCGGAGACATTACATAAAGCTAAAGTGGAAGTTTAAAATCAAATTGGTATTGTGCCTCCATGACACAGTGATAAAATATTTACAACGTCTGTTGCATACGTATCTAGTCTTCGAGAGAGGCTTGACGTTACCGGGTTCGATTGGGGATTTGACTAGTCTACCTATTTAAAAATGTCATAGGGCTGCCAAATTGGGCGGAAAAATACCTGTAAAAATTATAGAACGAATGAATAGAACCGAGGTTATATAAATGCCGTATGCTACATTTCAGTACAAATTATGTAAAACGCAATAAATATTACGTTAAGTGTAATTAACGCGTGGCAACCCTATAAAGATAACTGCCGGATTGTTAAAAATTAACTTTAAATTATACGAGATGTTCTAACACATTTGGGCTTATTGTAATATTTTGTCGATAAGCCACTTATTCGAGTAATAATGTTACGTCATGATGAAGCCATCGATTTAAATACATAACGCGAAATAATGGCTAGACTGAAGTTAGTCACGAGGTGTGTCATATAGAGAATAAAGATGGCGGAAGGCGTTGAGGACGGATTCACTGGCTAACTTCAGGCTGGCTGAATAAAAGTGGGGACTCTATTAACTAGAAATTACTAGAAACATAATTTAACAAGTTCTAAAATAAAAATTTTGAATTGACAGTCGCTTGAGTCAATATGATAGACGTTCAGTGCCCATACATCGTAGGTAACCAGAAAAATTGTACCTTCGAAGTTTATGTGGTGTTTGTGATTAACATGGCTATAGCAATAAATGGCATATAGATGTTATTCTATTATATTTTAGATACGTAGGTTGCATGATTGAAAAAAAAAAACTATATTAAATGACGTATATTTTTATGTGGGTTGAATGGATTTCGATCACTTCGTTATATCGAGTTCGCACTGTTTCATAAATATTTTTGGATAGAATATCGAGTCATTGCTCTGGTGTTTTAACGAAATTTCGATAAACCGATGTATAAGAAACTACTTGTTTTAAAATTTGTGGATTATCGATATTCATTGTTAATTATATTTTGACAGAAAATGCAGATAGACATCAATATACTATGAATGTTTACAGAAATATCGATTATTATACATCATCTGCAAATTCTGTTAAAAATTCGTGTATTAGTGCCACAGAAGCGATTATAAGAAATCGATGTAACAAAAAAGATTTCTTCAAACCAAAATATCGATTTGAGAATTGAGAGGAGCTTTTATTCTACTTATTCGATTATAGTTTAGATTGTACAGCAATATAGGACGTTTCAAACGCTCGCACGGACGTATTAATGTACAATTTATTGTGACATTAGACGTAGAGTGTGAAGTAGACATTCTGAAGATTTTACTTGAGATTTTAATTACTACGTTGTACGTATAACCCTACCTTAATATAGCTGTCGCAAAAAAACTTGACCCATCGCTTGTAGTAGGGGAGCCCAAGAGGGAATTTTTGGATTTACTCGAGCGCGGCAGATTAATATAAGGGGGATACCTTACACCCCGTTGAGTACCTCCACCAAGTATAGGCGTTCTATATATTTTATGATCGCGTGTCTAGGGCAGCCGATCAGAATAGTAAAAAAAAAAACGATCACAGAAATACTCGAGCGCGTCAGATTAAGGTAAGGTGGGTTAATTACATGCTAAAAAGTGTCCATTTCACTAATCTGACGATTTGAGCTTGGCGTAAGGGAGTGGGAGGGTCACAAACTTCAAAAAAAAAACGTCACTTTGACATTCTCAAGCGCAGTCTAATTTTTTTTTATTTTGAAGGAAATAATTCAAGAATAACGGGAATATTATAATCTGCAGATTTGCACAAACCGAAGTAACGCAAATCTATATACAATTATATAAAATGCTTTTTCCTGAATGACTGATGGATCAACGCACAGCCTAAACCGCTGATCGTAGAAACCTGAAACTTGGAGGGTGTGTTCTTTGTATGACGTACGCATCCAATAAGAAAGGATTTTCCGAAATTCTACCCCTAAGGGGGTGAAAATGGGGGGCAAAGATTGTATGGGACAACGTGATTCCTTGGTCCAATCTACATAAAATTTTGCACAAACCTTTTCTAACAGAATTGAGGGAAAACAAATTTCGCATTTTATTAAAATTCATCCCCTAACGGGGTTAAAAAGGGGTGGCAAAGTTTGTACTCGATAAACTCAAAAACTACCGAACAGATTTCGATGAAATTTGGTATGGAGATAGTTCAAGACCCTGGAAAGTTTTTAGGCTACTTTTTATCCCGGGAAAATGTATAGCAGGACTTTTATCCAGAAAAAACTAAATTATATTTTGAATGCTATGTATTTCCAAACTTAAAAACAACGTATTAACCTCAATGTCACTGAAACCAATTTAACTGCAATTTAGTTAGTTTTAGCTGAATATAAAAACTAGACCTGATCAAATCAAAATAAATATTGAAAAAAATCACGAATTTTTTTTTTCAAACCGTCAGATTAAGAAAATCCCTCCAAATAATCGTCAGATTATTGATCAGCATGACCTAGGACATCAAGCTGAACCATCTGTATAATAATCTGACGCGCTCGAGAATTTCAAAATAGCGTTATTTTTTTGCATTTTCAGAAGGCCACCACGAGCTTGCGTCACGTCTGAATCGTCAGTCTTTTGAATGGGGGGTTCTTTCGGGTTCACTTAATATCCCCCAAGAATATCTGACTTGCTCGAGTAAATTTTTTTTTCTCCATTTTCTACCCTTCCGTGTGGCCACCCCCACCATGCAAATCGGTAGATTAACATACATCCGGTGTCAGAGCCACATGGGGCATATACACTGTCAATATCTGACGCGCTCGAGTATGTTCATGCTACAGTATTTTTTTACATATTTAAAAATCTATAGCCGCTTCCCCCACCGATGAAAAGGTATATACTATATAACATTTTTTTTTCCTTTCACCTAAGCTTTGCAATCCAATAGGTCTCTATGACGCTCGAGTAAATCCCCATTTAGCATCGTGGGCTCCTCTACTATTTGAGATGTTCGGCCACGACGTATCGACAGAACGAAAGTTGTCTGTGTACCCCTAGCACGAATTTACGCATAATTTTTTTAATTTATTTTTACATCAGACTGTTCATGTCCATATCACATTTTATTTGTTAGTAACTTCATAAAACTATGTTAGTAACATTATAATTATGAAAGTACATATAAAAGACAATCCTACATCAAGTCATGATGGTTTTTGCATGCAAAGCTAACTAGTGACTCATCAGTAGGGAGTCCCACTTATCTGCTCACACGTTAACGATGGTGTTAGGGCTGCAGCGCATGTGACATTAGCGAGGCACAGCATTTTCTTATAATACCGTGGAACCCGTTAACGTGCGCCTTCGCAAACATATTGGACGCACTACAATAACGCGGCAGCACATCAACATCTGGAACGCGTTATTGTACTGGATGCGGAGTGCACTGTATATCATCTACGTGTAAATAACCCACAGACTGTTATTTTGTTATACGATACCATACGTCAAAAAAGAGACACGTGCTGCCATTTTCCATACATCGCACCTTTAGGATGAAAACGACACAATTCAAAAAGATATAAAATTGAGTTACATCATAAAATTACTTAAAACGAAGTTCTCAATACAATAATAGTTCAAATACAGCCATATTCAAGCAGGAAAAGGCCAAAACTATTATGTCGGTTCCTTTTTTATTACATTTTTATAAATAAGGGACTAGTTTTTATGTCATCTCAATTTTTTTTTTGAATTGTGTCGGTTTCGTTCTAAAGGTGCGACAAATTGACACATTCTTATCTATGGTTACATGATTTTCTATTCGAAGTATACGCGTAATGTTCACGATGTCGTAGTTTAACTCGTCGAGGCGCTGTTCAAATTTCCATACAAAAATTTAATTAAATGAAACTAATACTAATAATTCGTGCTAGGGGTACACAGACAACTATCGTCTTCCGCATTAGTTATTTTACGGTAGGCAGCGGCTTAATTGTGCCCTTGGCATTGCGGACGTCCATGGGCGACGGTAACCACTTACCATCAGATGGGCTATTAGCTCGTCTGCCTTCGAAGGCAATAAAAAAAACCTGCTCAAGCCTCGCCTATTGAGTCAAGTTGAGTGTCGACATCTGTACGTGTGTTCTATCAACTTATTAGCCAATATAAATGAATATTCTACACCTAACTTATTGTTGCTTGAAGTTAGGTACGAAAAGTGTCGATACTGTTTTCAGATTAAAATATGGCAGAGACCATAGACAAGATAATGGACTGTGCAATAATCACAAAAAATGTACAACTGTGCAGAGGAATGAAGCGGATGTGTGGACTATATATGTCTTCTATACGTCTATTGTGATGATCACGCATAAACTTAATTAGCTCCAGCAAGCTTGTCATGACCAGAATTCTAGGAGAAGATTATTCGACGTATCTTCGCTTTATCTCTTATACTTATCTAATTGGCAACAGCATAGGAACGCACAGTCCATTCTCATCTCAACGGAGGGCAGAAAAGTCAATACCTACCATAAAATGGAAATTACTTAAAAAGAATGTCTACTTCATAAATAGAGTAAGTTCTTGTTGAAAGTGTACTGCCAAACGGCTTCCCAAACCGAGATTGTTTAAATTGAGTTTGTCGTAAGTGATAAAAATAAAGTTTTTGTTTCAATACAACTTTTATTATTCATAGTTCATACAAAGTATTTACAGCTGGACAATGATAATAATATCAAACTGCACTTATTGCTTAAATATTAAACGGAAGTAATAAACCGAATGAAATCATAATATAAAAAAAATCACTAACACAGTTTGACAATGGTCGGCCAGAAAAAACTGCACATTTAATAACTGATGGGTACTGAAGCAAAATTATTTAACTCATAATTTTAATAAGTATACCTCAAGAAAAGAAATAACGAATATAATGGCCGTAGTGTACCAGAAAGAAATCTCTGTAACGTCAATCAGCACGGGTGAAACCACCATAAAGGCTCATAGCAATAATCAAATCCGGATCATGAAAAATCTGTATATAGTTTAGGCCCAATACACGAAAAGGAGTAAATTTTGAATTTATTTTGGGTCTCCCTGAAGCGCCACTAGGGCACCCTATTGTAAGGCCTACAATCCGAGTCTTTGCGGAGTCCGCCTGGGCGTGTTGAGTCCAGGAGTCGCGATCTCCTGCTTGACTGGCACGTCGACATCCTTCTTCTTCCGATCTTCTGCCATCTTCTGTTCCGCTTGCTTCATCTCTTCTTCCATCCGCTGGAGGTGCACCGCCGCTTCCTTGCGCTTGTCGCGGTTTGATCTGACAAAACAAGGATTTTCTTTAGCAAGGATTGTTTTAATGTAATTTCGTGTATAAGTCATATTAACGACCGACTACGATAAATACCAATTCCTATGTTGGGATCTATGGTAATGATAAACGAATCAAAGTCTTTGAAAGCACATCACTAAGCCTTATTCTATCCTGTCCTATTTTCGCTATCAACTTGAAGTTGGCGAAAGGAATGGTTTATTGAAATGACCTATAAATGTACAGGTCATTTCAATAAACCATTGACTGTTCACAAAGACAATAGAACGAAGAGAATTATAAGTTTACTTTTCCATTTAAACCATAATCAAATAATATGGTCTTTCATTAAACCTGAGAACTGTCTTCGCTTTTGAAGAATTGTTTTGAAAAATGGCTGGCGTAGAAATCAGTATTTAATTGAACTATTATAAAGAGCCGTTTGGTTTTCTTAATAAAATAAAAAAAAACACATTTCTGGTAAAGTTGGTAAATACACTACAATCAGTTACAGAGGCTATAACTACTTTTTTTATTAATGCATAGAATGTCGAGACGAGCATGCCGTTCGCCTGTTGGTAAGCGATACGACCACACATAAACAGTAGCAACACAATCTAGCATCTTGAGTTACAAAGTACTGTGTGGCATTCCACTGCGCTCGTCATCCTGAGACATAAGATGTTAAGTCTCATTATGTCCTGTATACTGGCTACAATGTCCTTCAAACCGAAACACAATAGCGCATGCGCACTGCTACTTGGCGATAGAAATAGACATTGTGGTGGTACTTACTTCCCAGTCTCCTTAACGGAGAAGAACATCGGTCCCAACTCGGCCAACCACCGTCCATCCACAGCAGTGACGCAGTGCATGTACTCCTTCGTGGTCATCATCAGCTCGTGGTACACCACGTAGTCCGGCGAGCTGCCCAGTCCGAACAGAGCCGAGGTCGGGTGCAGGTGGCAAGGCATGCCAGTCCGGCAGTTCACGTACTCGCCTATGCCTTTGAGACGGGCTGCTTGTTGGAAGTACGCTGGTGGTGGTTTTGAGATTAGTTTGAGGTTCCAGTATTTGGGTAGCAATCGGTCTCAATTACTTTTACGCTCTTTGAAGGGCCACAAAGTTTTGAACCGTAAGATAAATAAGTTATAATTGGGACTAAAGTAAATTAAAACCGGTCTAATGTGAGTCGGAGTCACCACTTACATTTTAGTAATCGTACATACATATACACTCAAGCCTGTTATCCCCGAAGGGGTAGGCAGAGGCGCAACTAGTGCACCCACTTTTCGCCGTTATTCCGTCCCATGATGTGATAGGGGGCGAGCATATCGCCATATCGGGCACAAATTCCAGACTCCGGGCTGATACTGAATAGAAAAACTCAATATCACTTTGCCCGACCCGGGGATCGAACCCGAGACCTCAGCTTTGCAGTCGTACTGTAGTACAACTACGCCACCGAGGCAGTCATCCTCTGCCTTCTAAAAACATTTAATCAGCATTTATCATCTAAAAAGCAGTTTGTATATTGGAGGTTAAGACTAAGGCCTCTCAGTAGTAGAGGAGGCCCGTGCTCAGCAGTGGGCAGTATATAATACAGGGCTGGTATGGTATATTGGAGCAGCTGCGCAATAACATGTGATCACTAGCTCTAGTGGACGATAGCCTACTTGGGAATGGAACAGTCTGCCGAGACAATGTCCAGAGGTTCAAAACCCAAGGCCCACATCTCTGACTTTTCAAAGTTACATGTGTATTGTTTATCAATTATCATTCGCTTTAACGGCGAAGGAAAACATCGTGAGGAAACATACCTCAAACATACATAAGAATTTCGAGGGTATGTGAAGTCTGCCAACCCGCACTAGGCCAGCGCGGTAGACTAAAGCCTGAACCCTCTCAGTAGTAGAGGAGACCCGTGCTCAGCAGTGGGCAGTATATAATACAGGGCTGGTATTATTATATTATTACTAGCTCATTAAATAAAGAGTGTTACCAGAGCAGATGCACTTGCGTACGGTGTCCCAGTCCGTCCCGCAGGAGACCAGCGGCAGGCGCTGCTGCTGCAGGATGTCCTTCAGCTGCTGCCTCACCTCCCGCACCTTGCGCATCGCCTTACCGTGTACGAAGTGCTCCGTACACCACTGGCTTGAGTAACTGAAAACAAACCAATGGTCTTATAATGTGGCAAAAGAAACAACTCTCAAGTCGATGTCCTTTGACTCCTGAAGCCCCGCGACGGATACCGGTGTCCATATATAGGTATAGGGTTGCCCATACATCTATATATTATATAAGCGGGGCTTGAAGAGTTAATTTTGATGTTTGTGATTGATCGAGGGTCTAATAAGTCACTTGGTAGTCTCAACCAATCTCATTATAACGAAACGGAGTCGTGTCGTGTTTTTAGCCACATTGTAAGCACACTGGTTATTTTCTACGATCCATTTTGTAGAAGAAAATTAGAATTGCCCCCTTAGAATTTGTTTTATTTTATGCATAGAATGTCGAGACGAGCATGTCGTTCGCCTGATGGTAAGCGATACGACCACTCATAAACAGTAGAAACACCATCCAGCACTTTGAGTTACAAAATACTGTGTGGCATTCCACTGCGCTCGTCATCCTGAGACATTAGATGTTAAGTCTCATTACGTCCAGTAGTTACACTGGCTACAATGTCCTTCAAACCGAAACACAACAGTGCATGCGCACTGCTGCTTGGCTGTAGAAATAGACATTGCAGTGGTACCAACCCAGGCGAACTCTTACATATAAGAGACCTATCACCAGTGTCATGAAATGTGGCACAAACGCCCATCTTTGATTGTGATTGGTAGAGAAACCGACACGACACATATTTTGATGCCTCGACCAGAGGCGTAACTACACTAGTGTAGGCTCGTGGCAAATTCATGAAATGGGGCCCCTCAGAAGCAGCAGAATAAAGTCCGGTGATTTTTTTTTGTATTCTCATGAATGGTTCTCTTCCTTTCAGGTCGGGACCCTTGAAGCCGGCAGCCCGTGGCATTATTCATGACAAAGTTATGTCACTTGTCTTGATATCTAACTATTGATTATGATTTTAAGCGATGTCAGATGTGTGCCCGACTTCGGAATGCGATCTGTGGAATGAGTCCTTATGGCGGGATTTTTCCATGTCTTCTGTAGTCGCTATGAATGGGGGTATAAAAAATATTGGGTTTCATCTGAAGTCTCGGCAACTGCAAGAGGGATTCCATTCTAATGGAAAACAATAATTGATTCTGAGAAACCTTGACTCTTGTGAAACAAAAAGAAAAATATTTCAACTAGAACTAATTCAGTAGCCACGTCAAATTGAACAAAACCGACATACTTGTTAGATTTCCACTGATTGTACAAATGGAGTAGGGTGAGATGATCAGATTCTGGAACTTGGAACTTCTCTTTCACGGAGTCGGCTTCTTCTTCGCGTCCTTGCGGTCGGTAGAACACTGATGGCACTGATAACATTGACACTGGGGACAAAGATTATTAAATAGTTCAATACGATAAAGGCAATATAATTGCTGCTTATGTAGAATTGTTTGATTTGATTTTAAAAAATCGGCAAATGCATTTACGTGTACGTTGCGAGCTTTATCGTTAAAGGACATGTCCAGAAACGGATTTAAAATTCTAACCACGATACTTATTTATAAATATTTGGATAGTAGTCCCAAAAACTAAGCCTTTGCAAAATAAATCGTAAAATTTTCAAGTTCTCCGATTTTGAGATTAATGTAATTTTATTTTGCTTTAAACTATACTTAAAATAACGCTCTCATTAAAAAGTTAGTTGTAGGGGTCTAAAAATATTTTCTTTAATGGATGCAAGATCCATATTTTTTCCCTATAATACCTATAAAGTTTGAGTCTAGTTAGATTTTGAGGCCTAGCACACATACAAAAAACCGGACATCTCCTTTATATTGAAAAATGTTAGTTATGGATGTGGATTTACCTATTCCTGCCCTAAGATATATAACATGCTCATTATAAAAGACAAACGATTCACGCATACTCATCGATCGCCACCTAGATATTTGAAACACATAAACCATTACAACATTGCTATGATATTTAATAAGGCGTCAAAAAACCTACAAGTACAAATCTTACCAATAATAAGCACTTCAGCACTGCAGCCCATGTCAGCGGATACTATCAGCATGTGACACTGCGGAGGGTCCAGTGGGAACTCGGCCATCTGTCGGCCCAGGGGAGTCAGCGCGCCTGTCCCGTCCAAGGCACCCAGGATCCACAGCTGGTACATAGAGTTCAGGATTGTGTCCTGGAATAAAAGAATTAAGAGGTCACAGGAGTTATTAGATTCCATATTATGTAGTATCCATGATAGAGTAGTATCGACCAAAATTAACATTATTTTCTTCGTTATTTCTTCTTTTTTAAACTGATAAATAATGTTTTTTTTCTAATCAGGATCAGCCTGGAGTCTGGAATTTGTGCAAGACATGGCGTTAGGCTCGCCTTCTATTACATCATGGGACGGAATACGCACGGGGAAAAGTGGGCGCACTACTTACGTCTCTGCTTACTCCTTCGGGGATAAAACAAGACTGTGCTTCTTCATGTCATTGGCCTTTGTGACGATAATAATTCATAGAGTTTAGACCATCAACTCAAACTCAAATCATTTATTATGTAACTAGTAGTGCTCGCGGCTCCGCCCGCGTGAAAAAGTTTTTCCGGGATAAAAATATTTTCCCGGGATAAAAAGTAGCCTATAGCACTCAGGAGTAAAGAAGCTTCCTATTAGTGAAAAAAATTTCAAAATCCGTTCAGTAGTTCCTGAGATTAGCGCGTTCAAACAAACAAACTCTTCAACTTTATAATATTAGTATAGATTAGGCAGGGGCACTTTTACACGTCATTTTTAACAATGTTTTTTTTTAAACTTTAAGATTCTACCAGTGCTCCGGAAAAGCCTACTGACCTGAGAAGAAGCACCAAGAAACTCAGCGTGGTTATTTTTTTGTCATCTTGTTAATTTTTTGAACATATATAATACAAATTGCAATTAACAATATAAATTCATATTATGGAACATGGGTGAATGCGAGCAGCCTAATCCCAAGCATTTGTATCTTCCAAATAATCTCCTATAGTGTAATAACCTTTTTTGTAAAGTCGTTCTTTGACAGTAGTTTTAATTTTTTTTATTGGAAGATTAACAATATGCATTTGGAAGTTTATTGAAGAAGCGTACGCATTGACCAACAAAAGAATTGCTTATTTTATGGAGACGAGTAGCATGTACAAGTTTATTAAAACTAAATATTTGAAAAAAAAAAACAAAGAGATAAAACCAATGTGCAGCTGATAGTTGTCTTTCTAGATTTCTGGTTTTAATTTACACAAAAAAATCATTATATTGACTTCACATAAGTAGGTTTTGTCACTTTCTACAGAGTGGTGAATTTCGCGAGAATATTGCTCAGTACTTACATACTAGCAAAGTATTCATGAAATAATGAAACCAAAAATACACCCATAATAATTATTCAACATTAACCCAAAACATGTCCAATGCGAAATTTAATAGCATTTTTATTGCAGAACAGACATTTTTCCCGAGACTTGAACCGTGAGTGAGTGAACTCTACAGTCTACGAGCTCGGCGTATATAATGAGGGCTCACCGCTCAATGACGTTTATTGGACCATCCATTGTTCCAGAGGCTAATAGGCAACACTCGTGTTTGAATGATTCAAGTAATGGTACCGGGTTGTCTGATAAATTGAGTCTACATAATGTAGATGTATGTTTTCATCCCGTTACTGAATAATAGGGGTTGTAAGAGATGAAAAAAATATTTGCTTATTTTATTTTCGAGCATTTTCATCAACAGCCCGTTAATCGTAATTTGAGGCGCCACGTAATGGGCCTCCAAAAAAGAGGGGGAAAAGCGTAAGGAAGAAAGCGGAAATTTTGGGGATTAAGAATGCACGCCTTACCTTGACGATTCCCGAAATTCCTTATACGGCTACTAACCCAACCGCTCCGCCACGAACCAGCGCCTCCCTTAAATACAGTCCACGGACGCCAGGGTCATATCTTAGCTCAACGCAGCGTGTCTTAGGACTCGGCCGGGACAGATTCGTCTGTCCCAATAAATTTCGGCTTTCTTCCTCACGCTTTCCCCCCTCTTTTTTGGAGGCCCATTACGTGGCGCTTCCATTTCTGGTCCGGCTCGAAGGACCAGAAATGGAAGCCAATTACCTGGCCAATTACCTAGTAATAATACGTCAAAAAGATTCCGAAAAAAAAAACTGTTATTACCTGCATAAAATACATCCTAAATCGTCTACAATCTATAAAGGATACCATAAATACCTATGCAATAAATCTTCCAACATCAACTTTTTCTTAGCTTATTGGATTATTGTTCAGTATGAATATAGGCCGCTTTTGAAAGGTCCGTCTGGAAATCTTTAGTGAAGGCTTATGGTCATCAGTGGCCGTCATGTGGCTGATGATGATGAGAAACCTAGCCAATATGTAATCTTTGAAGTGCTATTGCCTTCAACTAACCTTTATTTTTCTCTGGGAAAAACACATTATCGCTACTACTTGGAGGTACGAAGAACGGTTATGTCAGTTCCACCAGTCTTACACCCCAATGCCCACTCGGGAGCATCACCTTGAACTAACCTGCGGCGGCGGGTCCATGAAGTGGAAGGCGAGCAGATCCTCGACCCCCAGCGACTTGAGCAGCAGCACGGTGTTGGCGAGGTTGGTGCGCTGTATCTCCGGCACGGTGGCGGCGAGCAGCTCGTGTGTGTACTGCCGCTGCGTGTACAGGCAGAACGCCTTGCCGGGCCCTGTGCGGCCTGCTCGACCCGCACGCTGACGGGCGTTGGCCTGACTCACTGGGTAAATCTGGGGGGGATGAGGGATTTTGTTGTCTGTGTCGCTGTTAATCCAAGCCATCTATACCAGCCCTGTATTTACTGGTAGGTCTCTCATATGAGTCCGTCTGGGTGGGTACCACCGCCAAGGAGTAGTTGTACTGTTGTGGTTCGGTTTGTGTGTCACTACTAGAAGTAATGAGATATAACATCTTATGTCTCAGGATGACGAGCGCAGTGGAAGTCATTTCGCAGTCGTCATTTAAGCAAATAAAATATTTTTAATATTATGTCTTTTAAAAGCACTAGGGTTGGGGTGAAACATATCGATTCCTATATTATTATATAAGGTGAGGTTGTTGTAAAGCCTACAAATTATTTATTGCTCCAGTTTAGAAAGTACTATATCATAGAAGGTTAAATCTTTAAAGATTGACAGCTGAACGTCGAATGCATCTGGGTCGAAACCATGAGAAATGGCATGGATAGGGGCCTAGATCCAGCAGTAGAACCCTACCAATTGGGGGTAATGATGATGAATTTAAAACAAATAATAATGATATTAACCTGCAGCGCGTCCATACCGATCCTAGGATTGTAAACCTTCAGCTTACAGTAACCACAGTCTATGACGTACATTATGCCATCCACCGTCAAAGAAGTTTCTGGGAACAAAACAATTATTGCCTTATACAACAATGTACATTTCAAATTAAACAACAGTAGTTTATTCAGCTGATAATGGTACCTATTGACATTTAGTAATTTATTACTCTACGCTAATTGCAATTTCTGCCAAAGAAGACCAAGTAAGAAGCTATAGTATAGCTCTTTTTGAAAGCTAGTTAATATTGTAATAGAAAATGTGTAAAATTTACGATTCTTATCCATTTTTTTTGTAAAGATACAATTCATAAAAAGATAAAAAATACACTCAACCACCGCACCACATATTGGATTGTTAGCGGAATATTAAGACTATATCAAAAGGATTTACACTTAATACAATAACTGGAACAAATATAGTTTCTACCGCATTTAAAATAACATATTATTCAGATGACTAAGAATTAATTCTTTATTCCGCATTTTCGTTTTTGTCATTTAGCATTATCTTTTGTACTGTTGTCATTGAAATAACAATGGACCCCTAAAATACACACAACAAAAACTAAATCGTGCCAAATACTTTCCAAGTCTTTGCGCAGTCCCGCTCTAAACTTAACAAGATTTTGGTAAAAAAAAATGTGATTAGGAATTCGAGCAGGATTGTGATGGAAAAAAAATTGTCTTTATCTTTTACTGGACTTGAAAAGCTGTAATTTAAACTCTTATTAAAAACTAAAATCTACTTATTAATAATAGATGTGATAGACGGTAAGAGTTTCGCGTAGGTATCGTTGTCAGAAAAAAACTAAGTATCAATTGACAATCTACATATATATCGCCCAGATGAATACTGAATTATCTCGAAAAAATCTGAAAATCGTGTTTTTTGTTTTCTGTAAAACGGCAAAATTTGCCGATTCACACAAAATAAAAACACGATTCACTGATTTTTCCCAGATAATTCAGTATTCACCGAACGGATTTCGATGAAATTTGGTATGCAGATAGTTCGAGATCCTGGGAAGGTTTTAGACTTTTATCCCGGGGGGAAAATGTATAACGAGACTTTTATCCAGGAAAAACTCCTTCGTGCGGGCGAAGCCGCGGGCAAAATCTAGCTACTCTTATAATTGTAAGTATCGACGATTGTCTATTATAATAAAAAAGGAATAAAAGATCTTGACTACCCGATGAAATTACTTATGAGAAGCATTTCATCAATCCAGGATTTAAAAATAATCGACTCACCTGCAATGTTGGTAGCGACGATGCACTTCCTCTGTCCCGGCGGTGCCCTCTGGAATATCTTGGCTTGCAAGTCAGCTGGTAGCTGCGAGTAGATGGGGAGCACGGTCAGGGGCGGCGCGCTGTCCAGGTCTGCCAGTCTTTCTGTTAACACCTGGTCAAGAACAAACCTTTGCTTTCTTGGGAATGTTTGGATGGCGACATTCATGTGTTTTGTTAGTGTTTTAAGATGTCTGAAGAGAAAACATCCAGCAAATATTTGCTGGTTTTTTATATATTTATGTTCGAGGGACGTTAACGTCGTTTCCTGAAATATTTCCACGTTCTTTCATACCTTACATTAAAAGATCTGCCATTTCTAGTTATTTCAGTTGATATTGATAATTATTTTATACAGTAAAAACAAATTGAGTCTAAACCGTGAAATCAACATTTAGTTAATCGTTTTTTTACATTTTCAAAAGCATTAAAGGGAAATATTTCTTAGAATCTGAAAAGATTTAACTAAGATAAACATCGATATGATAGAAAAACAAAGTTTTTAACACATTTGACGTAAAACAGTGCGTCAAGTATCACATTAGTGCGTTTCATTAGCGTATCACGTCGCTTGGTATTATCCAAGATAGTATATCAAACCGCAACCACCATTACATAATAAATAACGTTATTTATTCCAAGTTAGTTAAATATAGGTAAAGTGAAGACGCGTAAACTGCAATAAACAACTAAGACAATAAACGTATCTATCATTTAGTTTTGTAGCGCAGAATGTCCTAACGTGAGGTTTTTTTAAAGTATCACGGTATAAATGCATCTATCTATCTATGCGCGTAAACGCGACACGATGGGGCACTATGCACTTTTACAAACAGAAATGCGTTAAATTTACATCTATCTGGTTATATACTATTTAGTACGTTCAATATCACATGCATTTTGCATAAAAGTCCTATCTCTATTATGTTGTGTAAAATTGCTTTGATAACGTTTTACATCTCTTCAATATTTATATTTCCAAGGTATACTAATTGATTATCATTAAAAGTATTCACTATAACTACTCTTATATAACATATTCACATAATTCTCGTATAACTCGATTTGGTAATAATACTTTTGTATTTTCCTTAATAATTACCTCGCACGTTACTTCTATGTCCTCTTGACCCGGCATGAAGATGAGGATGTCGCCTTCATCTGGCTGCAGGTGGATTTGAAGCGCCTGCGCAGAACATTCTTTGGTTATAATTCATAATGAGAACTTGTATCTTCAAGGTATGGACAGATGTAAACACAATTAGGCTTTACCAAGATTCTTGAAATTCTGTTTTATGAATGATTATTTTGTTAATGAACCTACAAAAGGATGGGTACACTTGGCATCATATTTTACATTCCTGTGTATTGCACTGGCAGAGGATTGACATCTAGATTTTCTGGGCATGGCCATGTCCCAGATGATGCAATGTTTGTGGAAAACCATATTATTCTTTGATGTAGTTTTGACCATGTTGATCACGAAGTCAACGGTAACGCGTGAAAGTTTTATCACAAATCAAACGTAAAGTAAAATAAAATAATAAATATAGCATTTATTACTTAGAAATAGTGTAGATTTTAAATAAAGTAAGAAATTGTCCACTACAACTTGCAACTAAGGCACCCAGTTTCCGCCATGTGTATTCCGTCCAATAATGTGATAGGAGGCGAGCCTAACGCCATATCGGGCACAAATCCAAACTCCGGGTTGAACTCACACTTAATAATTTTGCGCAACCCGGGATTCGAACCCAGGACCTCAGAGCAATTGTACCGCGCACAAAATAGTCAATACAACTACGCCACCAAGGCTTCCATTTTTGTTTTACATTGCGTCATATTTAAAAACAAGAAGTGCGTCGTTCTCGCCACCCTTAACTCGTAAATGTGTACAATAGACATTCTAGTATAATACCTAGGATCATTGTTTCTAGTGCATCGTATCTAATCACCGTGGAGTGACGTCAATGCGACGTAAAGACGCACTGCACCGCCTTTTATCTATATATTGTCACCCGGTACTGCACAAATGTTATAATAATACCGGTTCTGTATTATACTGTCCTATTCTGAGGCTGTAGAAAAGATTCCTTTCGACAATCGTAAACGCTATTAAAAAATAAAATGTATAAGGATGACATAGCCTAACGTCTTACACCCGACCACAAACAACACACTAGATTTACACTAACAACTAAAACTAGATAACACAACATTAGACACTATGGGCTCTTTATATTTGGTATGAAGTGTTCACTTTTTTATGTTGTGCACTTAGTTTAAGTTAATTATGTACTGTATGTTTTTTGTATTAAAATTCGATGTAGCAACTGTTTGTGAACCAATTAAAATAAATAAATAAACACTATGAGGACGCACAGGGCTCCCGAACGCATAGTATCGGTAATTTTTTTGTTTTCTTTGGCCGTGTTCAGCTTGGGATCGTGTAAACGGCCCGCTCGGGCCTCCTCTACTACTGAGGGTTTAGGTCTTAGTCCACCACGCTGGCCTAGTGCAGGTTGGCAGACTTCACATATCTTCGAAATTCTTATAGGGAACTTCTTAAATATGTAGGTTTCCTCACGATGTTCTTTTTTCACAGTTAAAGCGACCGATAAAATTAAAAATATACACTGTACAATACATTCGAAATTCTTATAGAATTCCCTAGTTAAGTAGGTTTGCTCACGATGATTTCCTTTACCGAAAATAACAAATAATACCAACACACGTATTAAATTTTGTTTTCATAAAAAACGATGTCTTTTTCCTGCGCTGCTAGATTACAGACCGGGAATATTGGGTTCGAATCCCATCGGGCAACACTTTGAGAAGGTTTTTCCAATTAGATTTGCCAGGAATCAGGATGCGTGGTTGAAATTAGGCAGAAAGCCTGTTGTAAACCCAAAGACAAATAGTTACTGCAACATGCTTGAAAAAGTTGTGTCGTGTTAAATTGAAGAAAGATGTATAGCTTTCTATCCATGACAGGTTTGTTAGATTCGGCTCAGCAGTTCTGAGCCTTCTCAAAATATACACACACAAAGTTATAAATTCTGTATAATATTAGTATAGCTCGCAGGTAACATTTCTTAATCCAATTACTGCAAACAATGAATTTTCACACTAAAGCAACTTTTAAATGAGAAGTGCTAATTTAATTCACACTTTGGGTCAAACATTTGCTAAGATTACGGATTTGATTGCTTAAACATTGCGAATTTGGTTATTGAGAATGTATAGGGTGTTCGGATTCTAGTTAGCTAAAATTGATTCTGAGAGTAAAAATGAGATGTTTTCGTTACGACAAATACACACATTTGTCACGTCTTCTATTTGTCGTGTATCACGTGACCGCTAAAAGGTATGGAAATCGCAAACCAGCTCAGCAGTCTGAATATAAGATCAATTGCACGAGTCCTGACGACTTCTCTTGTAATGGAATTTTTCTAGAAGAAATGATAATCGAACACGTTCGTTACTGGATAGTTTTTTTGTAATTTCTTAAACGGTGTATCTAGTTATGGCGACAAACTTCTACAGTTCATAGACAGGTGTGGCGCCATCAGCTATACTCGTCATGTATGAAATTAAATTAAATACATCAAACTAATCAACGTGAAAGCATTTATTGTATGCAAATATAGCCATTACTGGAGATTGACGTCACAAGCCATGTTCCAGGGTCATCGGAGGCCGCTGGTTCACCCTTGCGGAACCACCAATATGTATCGAATACGTTAATTAGATTATACTGTTTTATTAAAATTAGTTTTGGCTAATCGATAACTAGAAATTTGTTTAATGGAATTAGGAATCATGTCATTCAACAAATAAAAATTGAAACAATCTTGTACAAAAAGCATCATAACTAGCTGAACAAATCTTTATTTTCTCTCCGCAAAAATAAAACAAAACAGACTTACTTAACTTCAAACGAAGAAAAAAGATGTTTCAGTTTAACTTAAAGGCGTTTTGAATTTTTTATTTTTTACAAATACTTTTGCTGCTGACTGTACTGAATACATAGTATCACGCCTTTTTCTGTTTAGGGGTAGGCAGGGGGTATCACACCCGTCTACCTATGTTAGGTCCCATGTAATAGGGAGCGAGCCTATTGCCATATACATTTCCAGACTTCAGGCTGATACTGAGTAGAAAAAACGCATATAACTCTGCCCGACCGAGGAATCGAACCCGAGTCCTCAGCACTGCAGTCATACCTATATACAACTACGCCACCAAGGTAGTCTATGTCCTAATCGATACTTATAAATGCAAAAGAAGTCTATTACGTTTTCACGGCTGAACCACTAGATTGATTTCGATGAAATTTGGTGTTGAAATACAGTGGGAAGGACATGACCATTTTTTTTCGGGTAAATATATAGTGGCAAAGTTATCTCGGAAAAACTTTAACACGCGGGAGAAGCCGCATAAATAGCTGGTAATATTATAAATATGAAAATAACTCTGTCTGTTACCCTATCATGGCTAAACCACTGTATCGATTTTGAGGAATCTCCTTACCTACATTACGAAATGCTTCGAATATCTTTGAGTCTATTGTGGACTAAAAATGTATCGCAAGACCAACTTGCTGCATAGCTTAACCCTCCACGCATCACCCCTAAATCAATCTTGAGCCTAATGAGGACAAAGGATATTGCCCGCAAAACAATAACGATAGTTATGACGTATTCACGAATTGGCACATCGAAATCGAATTAGGTCATCTCGATTCAGTCCATTTATTAGTCCAAATAGAACAATAAGCAGAATTGTTTATAGTATTGTGGTATCATGGCGCGGTTGGATTTTAGTATTATCTGGCGATCTCATAAAAAACATATAAGATCACGCCTACAACCCCGAAAGGGAAGGCAGAGATGCTACTTTGTTACATCGGCATTACTATCGATCAGCCATATATACACACCTCTGACTTTTCGAAGTTATGTGTGTATTGTTTATTAATTATCGTTCGCTTTAACGGTGAAGGAAAACATCATGAGGAAACCTACATACCTGAGAATTCTATAAGAATTTCGAAGGTATGTGAAGTCTGCCAACCCGCATTAGGCCAGCGCGGTGGACTAAGGCCTGAACTCTCTCAGTGATAGAGGAGGCCCGTGCTCAGCAGTGGACAATATATAATACAGGGCTGATTGCATTGCATTGCATTGATTGCAGCCATATATATTTTGTAATGTAAATTCGCAACCTATAAGCGATTATATTTTCAGTGTCAGTTTATGTCTCAACTGATACACAATTTTGTCGTACTTCATTGTGGTATATTATTTCATATATGGATACAATGAACTCCACTAAATCCACTTACGTTTGATGAAATTAAGTCCACAATGTTTTATTTATTAGTCCATTAGTCGATTGCAAAGTCATAAGCCCAAAATGGCGCGACTGATGACATTCGTTTCATAAAATGCGGTGTTTTATTACTGCCATTCGTATAGCAACTAAGTACTGTTATTATAACAAACCCCTGGTAAAAAGACTGATGTGTTAATTTCGTAAGTGGCAGTTGATTTTTTAACCGACTTTCGAAATAGGAGATGTTTCTCATTTCATGTTCTTTTTTGTGATTGATATGTTTTTTTTTGTTTTTTTTGTTTTCCACATTACTGCAATCTGTCTCCTGATGTGGGACATTCAGCAGTAGGTATGTTGGTTGGTGCTATTGGTGACGCGCTCGGTATGTGGCCTGTGTCACATCCTCATTGTTAAAACAGTACCTATGATTGATATGTTGACTTGCTTTAATTCACGACATTATCCGCGTGTGGATTACGAACATTAAAAAAACTACCGTCAAATTTATAAAAAAATGGTACTTATATACAAATCTTATTAGCTACAAATTATAGTTAAAAAAGTCCAATGCGATGTCCCAATACAGTAGTGAAGTGCCAACGATGGGTGACTTTACCCTATATCTTAGTACCTGAGATATCGCCTTTAACAATATATAAAAGACAGAACTACGACAAAAACTATAAAAACAGCAAATCTTGCATTAGCGTCAATGTGCATTGATTGCGATAAATTGTTATATATTTTATCTAAAGGAGATGTTTTTCATTAGTCGATTGTTAAACCCTTCGTATCCATAAAAATAATTATCTTTAGATATTAATTTGTACATAACATGTTCAGATAGCACAGGCGACATTAAATTAGTGCCATTTTCGATAGCATAGAAATAGCTTGCAAGATTTTTATTTAAAACGGAACATGAAGAAGCAATTATGCAGGCCGGCATAACTCTGCCGACCGACCAGGGATGTTTATCTCTTGCCGGTCGTCATTATTTTGGGCTTCACTTTATTTACCATTAGTTGCAGTAAAGCTCACTTTGTCGAGCCATCGATAAAAAAAATTTATATAAATATAGATGGAGAATACCCATTACTCCAAAAAGGACCATGGTTGCGCTACGTAGCTTATAGAAGGAATACATGTAACGGAAGGGTGCAGAGATTAGGGCTCCTGAATATCAAAACAAGACAATGAAATAAAAACTATGTACACTAGCCGTGGTTGACGGAAAAACCAAAGGAGAGCAAACTAACCGTAAGTAAATGGGCATTTTTTATAATTAAAATAGACTAAAAGGAACATGTGTACGTTTTTTAATACAACAATGTGTGTAGGCAAATATTATGCACTGCGCCGTTTGACGTCAGTAACGTAAACCGATCAAAGTAGATTAACAAGTTTGCTCATTAAATATTAGATGAAGCTTATGTGGATACAGTATGTGCTATATTTCCGATTATCTTGAAAGTTGTAGGAGGCAAGGAAACTGGAAATGATTTATGATCATTGCTCAAAATCGTTTATTTATTTCGGCCGTAAAGGGAATATACTGTTATCAACTTCCGGTCCAAGCTTCAGCAGCACATCTTATTAAATATTATTTTATAATTTATTAATTTAATAAACTTAATTAAGTTAATTATTAGAATAATTTTAAGAGTAATATGCAAATAATAAGTACGCCGTCCGGTTGTTACCTTCCGGCGGACATAATTAATGTAAATCACCTTTTATACAATTAATTATAATTCTTGGTTATTACTTATCAAAATACTAGTTTAATGCACTATTATTTAATGTCATATAATTTGATACATATTGGAAATATTTAGAGTAACTTGATTTAATAGGCGGTTGTTCTTTTTGAATTCATTCGAATGTATAAAAGCCCGTTGTAGCACTATGCAGGCCAGTTAAATTGTAACCTCTGTTGAAATATAAACTGTGAACAGATAATATAGTGATCCTAACTAAGTGTCGTTTTGCTGCCAGTAACCACCCCGAATATACATCGTTTACATCTCAGAAGTGGGATCATGTCAGGCCCATTTATTGATGGTATCGGCATAAAGAAAAGGAGGTATGTGGAAATTCTGTCTTCTAACGATAACGAAAACCAAGATTTTTTTTCTTCTTCATCTGAGAGCGAGGATTCTACTTTCAAACCCTACAAACGGAAAAAGCGACGGGTAACTCAAATAGACGCCGAAGTTATCCCGACTTTTCGGCCGGATGAGAAAACTAGTAACGTGAAAGGGTGGTTACATAAAATCGACCAGTTAGGTGATGTATATAACTGGGACAATACGGATCGTCAGTTCATTATGCAAATTCGCCTTCGGGTTCCGCAAGGGAATGGTACGACGATTTAGAAAATTATAATCTCACATGGAGTGAGTGGAAAAATGCCTTAGAAAACGCATTCCCGCGTTCTACAGACTATGTTGATCTTTTAGAAATTATGTTGGCAAGAAAAAAAACTGATAGTGAAACGATGACGAAATACTTCCATGATAAAATATCTTTACTGAAGAAATGTAATATTATAGGCGAAGCGGCGATTTCATGTGTGATCAGGGGTTTACCGATTGAAATAAGAGCTAACGCAAAAGCTTTTCAATGCGATACACCACAGCAGCTTTATTATGGGTATTTATCTTCCCTCGAAAATTATAAGCAATTGGAAGCTCCTAGCAGTTCTAAACGACCGAATACGACGTGGAAGAGAGGCGGTGAAGTCTCAACAAGCTCGCGGGATAATGAAATTTTACCCAAGAAATGCTACGCTTGTAGACGACAAGGACACGAAGCCAAGGACTGCAGAGTTCCACGATGTGAAATTTGTCATCGCCCAGGCCACACCGCTTCCACCTGTTGGTATGCTACCAGTTCATCTCGACAGCAGCCGAAGGTCGGTAACATCTTTTTTACAACATACAATATTTATATGGATTTGTATAAAAAAGTGGTCAAAGTTAAGGGGCATAGGCTTATAGCATACATAGATACAGGTAGTAATTTGAACATTCTCAGTGTGAAACGAGCTAGTGATTTAATGTTAAAATTGTGCCTTCAATGGTCAAAATGAAAGGCTTTGGGGGTGCATATTCTAATTCATTGGGAACCTCATGGATAGATATCAATGTTGATAACATTAAAATAAGTGGTTCTGTTGAGTTAACCAATTATGATTTGGCTGACATAGATTTAATAATAGGTCAAAGTATGATTAATCAAAGAAATTTAAAATTGGTTATTACCAAAAACTCCGTAAATTTTGTAAAAGATGTAGAGCCCAATAGTTATCTATATGACTTACAGTTAGATATGATGGACTTTGTTACAAAATTTCCAGTCTATTTGAAAAACTACACTGTAATCCCGCAACGAAGTACGGCATTAGTGGAGGTTTTTGTTGACATAGCTAGTTATAGTGACTGTACATTTCTAACTAACTTTGTGTATTATGAGCTTGGAAGTATGGCTTATATTATTGTAGGCGGTCTTATAAGGTCAAGGGATTGCTATTTAAAAGTAATTAACGTGGGAAATGATATTATTGAATGGAAACCAAAGAAGCTTATAGCACGCGCCGAACTTGTTAGTGACTTAGAATGTAATAATAATAATAATAGCAAAGTGATGACAATTATTCAACCTTTCCATAATAAGTTACAATTATCCGATTTAAACGTAGGAAACTTAAATGCCGATGAACGCAGAAAATTACTACAGCTATTAAATAAATTTGGATACTTGTTTGCAAAAGACTCGAAAGATTTAGGTTGTACAGACATGTTGGAAATGCGTATACACACTACAACTGAACAACCAGTATACTGCAAGCCTTATCGGCTTTCTCATAAGGAAAATGAAATTGTTACTGAGAAAGTTCAAGACCTTATTGACGCTCGCATTATTAGAGACTCTACTTCCGATTATGCCAGCCCGGTAGTTCTCGTAAAGAAAAAAGGGGGAGATTATAGATTATGCATAGACTACAGGGCATTAAATTCTCGTACAATAAAAGATAGATATCCCCTGCCCCATATAGAGGACCAGGTTACTCGTTTATCAGGAAAATCATTTTTTACAACATTAGATCTCGCACAAGGGTATTATCAAGTTAAAATATCTGATGATTCTATTCACAAGACCGCGTTTGTTACGCCCTCTGGTCATTATGAATTTTTAAAGATGCCTTTTGGTCTGGCCAATGCACCTACGGTATTCTCGCGTTTAATTAAAATGGTTTTAGGTGAGTTAGGTGATGATGTAGCAACATATCTTGATGATGTTATGTTGCCTACAGTATCTGTTGATGATGGGCTCAGGTTATTAGAAAAAGTCTTGCAATTATTGTCCAAGGCTAACTTAAAACTAAATTTAAGTAAGTGTTCGTTCTTAAAACAAAACGCCAACTATTTAGGTCATGAAATAACTGCGGGTACAATACGACCAGGGCAGGCCAAAATTAGTTGCGTAGTTAATTATAAGAAACCGCGAAATGTACATGAGATTCGTCAATTTATCGGTCTAACATCTTACTTTAGGAAATTTATTCGTGGATTTGCAGAGATAGCTAGACCACTCACAAAACTTACTAAAAAGGATGTTGAGTGGAATTGGGGTCCAGATCAAGAAAATTCTTTTCGAACCCTAAAGGAAAGCCTTGCAGAAAGACCGGTTTTAGGAATATACGATAGAAATGCCCGCACTGAAATTCATACCGATGCAAGTAAATTATGATTAGGTGGTATTCTCTTGCAATACCAAACTGATGGTATGCTGAAACCAATTGCGTATTTCAGTAGAGTTACTTCCAAAGAAGAACAATTTTATCATAGCTATGAGTTAGAGACCTTAGCTGTTGTAGAATCTCTAAAAAGATTTAGAATATATGTAATAGGAATCCCCATAACTGTAGTGACCGACTGTGCGGCTTTGCGAACTACTTTAACTAAAAAAGACTTGATTCCCCGCATAGCCCGGTGGTGGCTGTCAATACAGGACTATGACTTGCAGATTGAGTACCGATCTGGGGATAGAATGAAACATGTAGACGCATTGAGTAGAAACCCGATAGGTAGTATTTTAATGGTAAAAGAGTCTGATTGGCTATTAACTTTGCAAATACAGGACGAAAATATTCAGTCAATTTTGAATCAATTGCAAAATGGTACGGATAATAGAGATATAGTTAATAATTATACAATAAAGGATGATCTTCTCTATAGAAAAACGCTTAATGGTGATCGTTTCGTTATACCTAAATTAGCGAAATGGAGCTTGCTACAGAAATTTCATGATCAGATAGGCCATCCAGGTTTTGATAGAACCGAAAAAACCATTAAAGCCCAATTTTGGTTCAAGGGTATGACTAGATTTATTCGAAAATACATAAAATCATGTCTCCGCTGTGCTTATGGAAAGGGGGAATACGGTAAATTGCAGGGAGAATTGCACCCAATAGAAAAGGTGGCAGTCCCGATGCATACATTACATGTTGACCATTTGGGACCATTTGTTAAAACTCGGAAAGGAAATTGTTATATACTTGTTGTTATAGACTCATTTACAAAATACGTATTTTCAAGAGCCGTTAAAAATTTTAGTTCTGTAGAGACTATAAAACACTTAAAAGAGATAATTAGCCAATTTGGAAATCCTAACAGAATTATCACAGATAGAGGCAAGGCATTTACTAGTAGGTACTTCAAAGAATTCTCTGAGGAAATGCAATTTAAACATATTTTAAATGCTATCGCAAGTCCTAGGTCGAATGGACAGGTGGAGCGTGTTAATCGCACTTTGATTAATGGTTTAAATACTATGTCAAGTAGTGAATGCACCTGGGACGACCACCTTTCAGATATAGTTTGGGGCATTAATAATACTCCTCATGCAGTAACAGGTTTTCCGCCTTTTAAGTTATTATTCGGTCACTCAAATTCACGTTTACCAGCCTACCCCAGTGGGGAACCTACAGACTTTGAAGGCCAGTCTCGGGCGTTAGAAGAGAGACGTGGGGAAGCTAGGTTGCGTATTGATAGGAATATGACCCTTATGAAGGACCGATTCGACCGAACTCATAAGAAATGCGTTAAATATTCTGTAGGACAATTGGTATTATGGAAGGGAGGAATAACTAGAGAAAGCGTTAACGTTACTAGGAAACTCAACGGGTTATATACTGGACCATATAAAGTAAGCAAAGCTGACCAATCATTAGATCGTTACACGATAAGCAGCATAAAAGGTATGAAGGGATACAGAAAGTTTACGGCAATAGTACGCGGCGATGCCCTGCGACCTTATAATTCAGCTATTTCTGATGAAAGTAGTGGAAGTGATCATGAAGTCGACAGAGATGACCTAATAGACCTGTTAGAGAGTTAAATAAAAATGTTGTGTATATCTTATTATTAATTTCATACTGGTATAAATCCTTTTTACGAGTACCTATTATTTACCACATAAGCTTATGACAAGGAACCACTCTAAATTTATTTACCTATTTCAATTCCAGATTTATTAAAACTTTGTGATCATACATACATAAAAGCTGTGTGGTCATATATAAATAAAAGCTGTGTGGTCATTTATAAATGAAAGCTGTGTGATCATATATAAATAAAAGCTGTGTGATCATATATAAATAAAAGCTGTGTGATCATATATAAATAAAAGCTGTGTGATCATATATAAATAAAAGCTGTGTGATCATATATAAATAAAAGCTGTGTGATCATATATAAATAAAAGCTGTGTGATCATATATAAATTAAAGCTGTGTGATATTATGTAAATTAAAGCTGTGTGATCATATTATAATTATATTATGTATAATATATACTATATAAAGTGTGATTGTCATTTACATCAACAAGTATACTGCTTCTATTATTATTACTTCACAGATGCCGACAGTCAACGAAAAACCAGGATCAAGTGGGGTGACTGATCGCCGTGGGACACGGCAAACGCAGGATGGCCGAGTGTTATCAACTTCCGGTCCAAGCTTCAGCAGCACATCTTATTAAATATTATTTTATAATTTATTAATTTAATAAACTTAATTAAGTTAATTATTAGAATAATTTTAAGAGTAATATGCAAATAATAAGTACGCCGTCCGGTTGTTACCTTCCGGCGGACATAATTAATGTAAATCACCTTTTATACAATTAATTATAATTCTTGGTTATTACTTATCAAAATACTAGTTTAATGCACTATTATTTAATGTCATATAATTTGATACATATTGGAAATATTTAGAGTAACTTGATTTAATAGGCGGTTGTTCTTTTTGAATTCATTCGAATGTATAAAAGCCCGTTGTAGCACTATGCAGGCCAGTTAAATTGTAACCTCTGTTGAAATATAAACTGTGAACAGATAATATAGTGATCCTAACTAAGTGTCGTTTTGCTGCCAGTAACCACCCCGAATATACATCGTTTACAATACATATTATGTATGAATATTTAACACCTATGATCTTTATTTTTCGCGGGACTCCTTAAACCGCCACACCAACCAAAACCCGCGATGGTATTCTTCGGCACATACGTGATGGACCTAGAGTATCTTATCACACTAACATAGCTGTGTGGATAATGCGCGATGCAGCATTGCGGCCCTTCTCTAAGCGAGGGGCCCTAACTTAACCCAGTCTTGTACACGTGCTTCCTCTAGGTATTTATTATTCAGAGGTTTAAGCCTCAGCCAGTGTTGCTTCATGCGTAGTCAAGTAAACTTAACGGTCGCATTTTACTGGATGAGTGCGCAGGGCCTTCGCCTCGCTGTGAATTCGTTGGCAATTCTTCAAAGTGATAAGCAAAGATATTTAATAAAAAGGTGTTGATAGCACCTATCCTGCACTCGGATTTCAAAAAACGGCGCATTATCGCACACATAGATAATATTATAATAACAAACTATAATGACACGTGCAAGGATGACGGCATATCATTATTATCACATAGAATTATTTTATCGAACATTCTTTAGACGTCTAACTTCAACAGATTCTGATACGTAAATAAGGCAGATTGTGCTAATTAGCTCAATTTTAGTGTGCCACTTGCGGTGTCTATAACGCATCTACACCTTTTTTTGGTGAGAACAGCTTTAACTTTGCCTGACGATACATAAAACAATACGGCGTTAGTCAACATTCTATGTGGATTTTAGAGCCCACTACGCCTAGCATCAGGTGCAGTGGTATCACATAAACGCACCCGCATAAAAAACTCCACGTTAAATGAAAGGGATCTATAAAAATCTCATGTAAAGTGAAATGTGAGCACTGAGCCGCCATTATCGCAGTTTGCACGCACGGGTCGACGCACCTTCGCTCGTAAACTGTCGTTTTAATGAGCCGAAATCGATAGGTGATCAGCATTGTACTAGACACGCCTAGGTTTGGTTTGGCGGTACTTAACGCCAATTACTTCGGGTAATAAAGGTATAAAAGTTAATTTGTATGTTTGATGAGTATCAGTCAGATTAAATCAAACCCACAGATCAGAGGAACAAGGGGCTTGTAAGTAGTAAAATTGCCTTTTCACCAGAAACTTTTATTGTTTTGTTGAATCGATTTGATATACCTTGTCATATGCAGTGACTGCATATGTGCACCTGTATACTAATTGCTAGCGAATGTAAAATTATACCTGCCACGGTTTACCCGACAACGGCAATATCGAGCTGATAGAATACTTGTATCCACCCAGATAACAATCGTACACAAGGTGTAAAACTTGTCATAGTGGCCCACGAAGTATGCCGCGTCCCGGGATCAGACTGTATACCCGGTAACAACATCTCTTGTCAGTCAACACTCTATCTGGATACAACTCCACTTACCATCATGTCTTACTTTGCCGTACTCATATGAAAAATGAAAAAACGAGGATTTCTAGAAGGATAGCCTAAGGAGAGTTTAGTTTAAAAAAAACTGTCGTCATCACCATTAGCCACATATCGTCCGCTGATGAACATAGGCCCCCTAAAAAAATTTCTCGACCGACCTGTCAAAAGCATCCAACTGCATGCAAAAAACTGTTCTTTTGGTGACTTCGACTGACCGACGCTATGACCAGTGGTTTGGGCACTCTTTTCTAAATCAGAATTACCAAATCATAGTTTTTCCATATACGTAAGGTATTTGTTGAGACTAACCACTTCACCTAATCTATGTCCAGAAATAACACTGGCTATAAAGTACCTACAATATAATAGTGCTTGCTCACTGCTGTTTGGTGGCAGAAATAATTTACTCAGACGGATTAGTGAAGTGATCTAACGCCTTCGCACTTTCATAAACACATTTCTGTATACAAATATACATAAAATCATTGATTTTCAAAGAGTATAGTTAGACCACGCCATGCCATACCATACCAGCCCTGTATTATATACTGCCCACTTCTGAGCACAGACCTCCTCTACAACAGAGAGGGTTTTAAGCCTTAGTCCACCACACTGGCCTAGTGCGGGTTGGCAGACTTCACATACCTTCGAAATTCAGAGAACTTCTCAGGTATGCAGGTTTCCTACGATGTTTTCCTTCACCGTTAAAGCGAGCGATAATTCACAAAGAATACACAAATAACTTTTTAGAAAAGTCAGAGGTGTGTCAAAAAGTCAGAACTCCCAACTAAGCTATCGCCGCTTACTTGATAAGTCACAGTATGGCCTAACAAGTAAGCGATATGGTATGACCGCCACACCCAAAACATAGGTATTAAAAGAAAAAAGGTTTCGTGTACATATATTCTTTTACATTTCAGTCCACTGACATGTGATGTGGAAGACATGACGTATATAAACCAGTACGAACAAAGAAGACAGCAAGTATTTGAAATGCATTGTGCATTAATACGTCTCAATTGGTACAATTTCTATTACGCATGCTAATAGCAAATCTAGCTCTTAATTACATTGCACAAAAAGACAAACAGTCGGCATGACAGTTATGCAACTTGGAGCGGCGGTTGCGAGTTGCAATATCATTGTGAATGTGATTGTGGAATTATCTGCGTCGCTGCATCGAGCAGGAATCGAGACGGGGAACGCGCAGTTCGTTGACACCGGCTGGGTTGCCATGCTTGTTCTGTATATTTACGGAACTCGCCATTAGAAACGATTGAATAAAATGAGGTAATATCATTGCCTGTTCAACAGGAGTCTTACTTGACGATGCATTTCTGTGACAGTGCTAAATAATTGAAAACAAAACAGAACTGTCTGCAGCATGACTCTATCACTTAAAAATAGTTCTAGAGATAAACGCCGAGTAATATTTAAACAAGGTTTCTCGTGTTTTAAAATCTAAAGAACTTGATACGAGTTTAATATCCAAGTAGTATTAAATATTAAGTGCATAGAGAAATAAACTAGAAACAATATTTTTTTTCATTTCCTTGAGTTTTCTTAAACCACGCTACAATATAGTCTTTGGGACTTATAAAAACCTAAAAATTAATTGAAACTAATTCAAAGAATTCAAAGGTCCTTGTGGGGACCTTGAAATGATTGAACAAATAAACAGCTCGTCGAGTTCAATGACAAATACTAAACATTTAACTTGGAAGTGTTGGCATTGGTATTTAAATTGAGCATTATTTTAGATTCCTTAGCTGATATGGTAAACGCAAGAACAAATAGAAAAAACATTGATTTTAGATTTTACATAACACGCTCACTTATCATAGTTTGGTTGGTAGAGCTTCAAAATCTCGGAGTGAGCAGATGCCTCCGACTGCGTTTGTGAACACTGTCAACTAAGATTATTTAAAATCAAAATAAAATATTCAAAGTAAAATCTTGTTTCTATCATTTCAGTTCTTCAGTGAATTTAATAAAGATGGCAGATTTTTTTTATTTGTTAAACAGCAGAGCTGTATCTGCTTAGTACAATTGCAAAAATCTGTGTCTTGCATGTCTGACGGTCGCCAGAATTATGCTGATATGTCTTGATCTATATCGTCTGACCCCAGGAATTAACATATAGCCTGTAAGCCATTGCGACCCCCTACGTAAAGTATTTTTGAGAAAATGCGTGTAAATTTTTTTTTATAGCATTGAATGACGAGACGACCATGCCGTTCGCCTGATGGTAAGCGATAAGACCACCCATAAACAGTAGAAATACCATCCAGAACCTTGATTTACAAAGTACTGTGTGGCATTCCACTGCACTCGTCATCCTGAGACATAAGATGTTAAGTCTCATTATGTCCTGTAGTTACACTGGCTACAATGCCCTTCAAACCGAAACACAACAGTGCATGCACACTGCTGCTTGGCGGTAGAAATAAACATTGCGGTGGTACCCACCCGGACGGACTCTTACATAAGAGAGTCCTACCACTAGTTAAGTCAGCTGTCATGGATTGGGACTTCTCAGGGCTCACGTACTGGCAAGCGTAGCGTTGGACGTTCACCAGCAAGGTGGATATATGACTTGATAAAGGTCGCAGCAGCACGCTGGATGCAGGCTGATTTCGATAGGTCCTTATGGATATCTTTAGGGGAGGCCTATGTTCAGCAGTAGACGTCATGTGGCTGATGATGATGACGGCTCACCAAGGTTACTTATGAACCTTTGTTTTTAGCACAATGGTGGCATAAATTAGGTATCATCAGCCGTGTTACATTCCTCTGTTTTAAAACATGACCAATTATGTTTGACCTCCATAATCTATACACACATTTTATATAGACCATTTCTCACCATTACAATTTTAATAATAATAATAAAGCCTTTATTTTATTCCTTAATATTTTACAAATAATAAATTCATTGATAATTATTAGACCATTTTAAGTTATTTAGTTACATATATGTATTTAATATAATTTTAGATTAAAAAAAATTGCATAGTTATAAAAAAAATCTGATTTCAAATATTATAATTGAATTTATTAATATATTTAATTCACACAATTTCATCACAATTTTAAAGGGCGTTTATTAACAGCATAATTCCTTTACGAGGTCAGCTGTTAATTGGCCAGTTGACTGGCAGTTGGACCTTAAAAAGTATTTATTACTGCGGTGTCCGTTTATCGAACTAATTAACCGCAAAATATGTGACTTTATGAAGATTTTAACAGTGTTTTTGCTATAAAGAAGTGTTATCACTTGATGTTTTGCAGATGACACGGGTTTCGATGAAGACTACTGGGTACCTATATGAAAGGCTAAGAGATTATGACATTTTCCAAAATGTTTTGCTTGGCATTAATAACATATAACAAATTTTAAAACAGTGTTTAGGTTACTTATTGCCCTTTGAGAACTAATATCAATAATGCAGATTGCGAAATTCACTAAAATATTAAAGATATAAATATATCGAATCAGTAACGCTTTAGTACATCCCCAATTGATGAGAAATCGAACTGTCAAAAGTTACATAAATGGCTGGACGGATTATAAATTGAAGACAATTCTATTCCTAAATATGAAAGATTGTAACATCCATCCCACTCAATATAATCATATGTGGGCTTGTTGCTCCGTTGCCGTGGCATCCCCAGCGGCCTGCCCAGCTGTCTAGCAGGCATCCAGACCGCAGTTTAGCTGCGCAATCAATTTGAGATAATATGCGCCTCTGCGTTTGATGTAAAGATACACGCAGTGAACTGGAAGACATCACCTCCTGTTATATAATTTGTTTCATTTTATCATCATCAATTTAAATCTCTTTGGAAATGTTATATTATGATTTTTATACATGTTAATGGCCATGTAGTGCCTGGTTAATGATTTTATATTTTTATAGAATCCTGTCCCGCCTTCGACTGTTTCTTTTTCAGGATTCTATAAAAATATAAAATCATTAACCAGGCACTACATGGCCATTAACATGTATAAAAATCATAATATAAACTTAGGAAAAAAGTTTAGCGACTCGTTTCGGTTACTTACTCCTGTAAAGGAGTAATGCTGAGTTAGTAGTTGTAATAACTGCTAACAGATGTCACTGGTCATCTCCTTTACGAGAATTAAATACGGATCCTGAAATTAGCAATCGATGGCGGAAGTCGAGGTGGCTCAATTGGAAGAGCACCGACACGGTACGCCGGAGGTTGTGGGTTCGAGTCCCGCCTTCGACTGTTTCTTTTTCAGGATTGTATAAAAATATAAAATCATTAACTCTTAGGAAATGCTTTGAATTTATGTATTTACAATTAGGTAAGGTATGTAGTTGAAGACAAGATATTTGAAGTGGTATAATAATTCGGAGACAGTTTAGGCGACACATTTAACTGCGCGTCTATCTGCAAACTTTGAACTTTTGTTTCCGATACGAAAATATACTAAAATTGCCCGGAATTTGAATGTGTGTCAGATACTAATAGTGGTAGGCTCACTCCCTATTACCGAACGCATAAAGTGTGGTTGCGCTAATTGCATCTCTGCCTAGCCCTTTGGGGATAAGGTTCGAAGCTTAAGCATGTACATGAGTATATTTAATGCGATATACTTAAAAACACAAGCTGTTAGATTGCATTGGATGGATTTAGAACCACCTGTTACATAAATAGTGGAGAGTTAAAGATCTCTTTGGAGCGATATATCGTGTCCCAAAGTAATTGGCGTCACATACACGTGGGTCGCAAAAATTGGGCCAATTATTTTTCTTCTTTTTTTCTATATGATCAGGGTAACTTGTATTGGCTAAAATTTAAAGCGGACTTAATAATGTGTCGATCACGGAGAGACGCTTTGTCATTCGGTTCTCGTCATGAGCGATCGTCTCTCAGAAGAGCTTGCTTTGGTTTTACATTTTGTACGATCGTTGAGATTATCAGCGGCGCAATAAATCTTCCCTCGCCTCTAATCCTCATTCCTATCCTCATATGAAAAGCAACCATTATCCTCCCACTATGGGTATTTGTCTTTTTTTTGGATGCTAAAAATCCGGGGCAAATATTCTAACATCTCTTTCTATACTAATATTATAAAGAGGAAAGATTTGATTGTTTGTTTGCATTGAATAGGCTCTGAAACTACTAGACCCATTTGAAAATATCTTTCACCAATATAAAGCTGCATAATCAGTGAGTAACATAAGCTACTTTTTATCCCGGGAAAATATAAAGCTGGGCTTTTATCCCGGAAAAACTCATTCACGCGGGCGGAGTTGCGAGCTGACGTCTATCTTACACAAGAAAATAGAACATTTCAAATCCCTTGATACGAAATTTTTAAGCTACGCATTTTAGATAATTTAGTAACAATAAAGTGTGTGAATTATTTGTGCGACACGTTTGGCCCGACTCCCAATTTTCAGAGACAATATCATGACCGGTTTGGCTCGGAGTGCGTTTCTCTGTTTATGTTCAAAAGTTCAAGGATTCGTGTGATTTTTGGGTGTGAAAATAAAAAATTAATTTATTAAAATTACAGTTGACGTGTCATGAAGATGATATTGCGTGGAATGACGCAGTTAGAATCCATGATGCGGGGTCATTTATAGCGGGTAAAATTAGTGGAAGCATACATACATACACACTCACGCCCTTATCCCATAGGGGTAGGCAGAGACTATTGAGCGCCACATGCTACGATCTTGATACACCTCTTTCGCCTCTTCCACATTCATAGTTCCTTTCATACATTTTCGTTGGTTAAGGGTACTCCTGACCTGCCCTTTTCGGAGAAGATCATTTATTTGGTCAGTGATCGTCCTCCTCGGGCGTCCCCTTCCAACTGTACCATCCACATTCGCTCGATAAATACCTTTTGTGATCCGTCTTTCATCCATCCAAACCACCTCAGTATACTTCTTTCAGTCTTAGTCACCACATCACCTTTAATGGATTAGTGGAAGCATGTTAAGTATTTGTAGTGTTCTTTTAAAGAAACGAAGAAAGTAATCATAAAATCGAAAAGGAATAAATCCCTCTTTTTACTAGTACTTACTTTAAAACCTGTGTGCCACAGAGCGTGATGAGCCAGCTAAAAAATCAGAGACCATAGTTGCAGGTCCCGCTGAGAGAAATGTTTGAGTGATTCACGAATATTTTAAATTTTAGTATTGTGGAACTGAAAGTTTAGTTCATGATGCCCACGACATAAGACTTGTTTTAATGCAGAATCAGGACTATCTTTGCAGCTCGTAAAAAAAACATCCAAACTGACCTGTTTAACAGCTCCATCTACGTAATCCTCGCAGACGTTCTTAGCAAAGAACGTCTCCACGGGGAAGGTCCTCCCGGGAATGGTGAACGTTGGCACGTTCCCGAAGAACGTGGAGAACTTGGTCGAGTCCATGGTAGCTGACGTCACAATTAGCTTCAGGTCAGAACGACGAGCCACCACCTGTGAAGAAATGGGGGATATTCAAAGAAAACTCAGTTTTTTTAATGCATGCAATTTAAAAGTACGCAAAGCGAGAAAGGTAATTAATGGTTTTGACAATATATGGATGTTCCAAATTGTATCGTTCCGACGTGATTCGACGTATTGTGCGATGATTAATAATTATTACTTAAAAATTAAAAGTACTATCGCGGCTTGCGTGCGTCATATTTTTTTTTTTTTATATGGCCATCTTCGGCGCATTAGGGACGGCTGCGGGCTTCCTCCGACTCACGTCTAAGTTGTCGTCCGCAACCGCCCCTGCGCGTACCGCTGTTGCGGTCCTTTTCCTGTTGTTGCGGGGGCTCAGAAGCCCCCGCACACCGAGGGACGCCCCTGGCGTCCGAGGCAGCGTGAGACACGCTGCCGTCCATCACGGGGGCGAGCGTCATATGCATTTTATTATGTATATTTTTGTCACATGTTTATTACTCTTTGGTTCAGGTGTCATGAAATTATAATGGAGTAAACAACTCTCAATGCATTTACAAACTCTGAAAACATAAGTTGTTCCTTGTGAATCTCATATCAATGCTGTTGTTGATTGGTAGCATTTTTATGAACTCAAATGAAGAAAAAAAAGTATCAGCGTGAAAAAAGTGCAATATAAAGCACATCGAAGTAGTACCTAAACATAGAATCGATTTCACGGTTGATCGATCGGCGCGCGCGTTTGCGCAACACTAGACAAAAACGCGCGTTCATTGTGTACAGACAGTTTGGAAACTAGAGGAAAAAAAATTTATTGATCACAATATGATCAGTTGCGATTTATTTTAGGCGTTCTCTTTAAATCCTTGGTTTTCAAGGCTATTTATTTTATTCTAGGTTTTGGTTTTACAACGGGTACTAATTTTGACGCGCAGTACTTAGCAGACTAAAGTAAGTACTTTATCTTAAGATTTACATTATTGTCGTGAATTTAGTTGCTTGAAGACAAGATATCCATGACAAAATCAAATGTTACTGAATTATAAAACTTTATTTGATTCGAAATTGTGTGATTTTTTATTATAATAACACACTTTGTACCATGGGTAAAGAAATAACTTTTATCGGTCGGTTTCTACGTGCATCTTCTACCCATAATTTGCTTAAAGACGCAGCTGGTTTCCTAATAAACCGTGGCATGAAACATGATCTTAATTCTTAACGTATTAGCAAACCAAACAAATGAACTTAAAAGTGGCTACGGCCGCCTTAATATCGCCAATGTTGAGCCACGTTCTGTTGGTTATTACTAGTGAGTGACGATGCAAGGCGTCGCGTCGACTGGAAAAAACAGGTCACAGATTAATTATTTTTATTGGGTTGCGGCTTTGTCCGAATTTATTTAAACGAGACATACCGCCTTTTAGTCCGCTACTGAAAATCCCATAAGCCAGTTCGATGGAAATCTATTTTAAAGTAAATAAAAAGCAACCTATCTTGGCATTCCAGATTACTTCGTACCATATTACATACATATAAAGCATCATCCTTCACACTTTTCAAGGGTAGGCAGAGGTGTATACACCCACATTTCTCCAGCTATGTTAGGTGCCATATAATAGACGAAGGGTATATTGCTCTTTAGCGGGGTACATTTCTAGACTCCTCGCTGCTACTGAGTAGAAAAACCCAACATCCCTTTGCCCGACCCGGGGATCGAACCCGAGGCGCCAGTACTGCATTCGGACCGTAATACAACTACGCCACCGAGGCAGTCTCATCAGACAATAGTTCATGTATAGAGATTAAGCTATCTCCGATGCAGAGGTGCTCGAAGCGAGGCTTAGCACCTGGTAATGACACAGATAAATATGATATATGTATCCGCCCGACGAGACGTTTGGATCGAGACCACTGTGCGTACAGTCAGCCACATAAGTAGCTGAACAATTTCAAATTCACTCCACATTTTTGGTTTCTGTTCACAAAAATAGATTTACCATCCTACTAATATTATAAAGGCAAAAGTTTGTAAGAATGTATGGATGTTTGGATGTATGGATGTAAGGATGTTTGTTCCTCTTTCACGCAAAAACTACTGAACGGATTTCGATGAAATTTGGCACACGGGTAGATCATGTCTTGGATTAACACACAGGCTACTTTTTATCCCGGGAAAATATAAACCGGGACTTTTATCCCGGAAAAACTTTTTAAGGCGGGCGGAGCCGCGGGCAATAGCTAGTATTTCATACAAAGAAAAACAAATGTTTCAGTTAAACTAAACGTGCATAGGCGATTTGAAAATTTGAATTTGTTCCGCTATTTATGCGGCTGACTGTACCTGTGTATGCTTTCGAAACGGCATATCTGTGTCTACTGGAGAGGGATAAACACCTCTTATTAATCGATATACTTGAACGTCACTTCCAAAAAACCACAGTCATATAGCTAATCGAAAGTAAAGATACCATGATAAAGATCTAGTCACTGTGAATAAATAACATAATTATAAGGGCTAAAGTCAATGACAGCGATATTGGATAACGTTTTACGATGATGCGCAGGCGCCATGTGGTGTGAAACATGTTGACTATACAGGACCCGTTGTGGATGTCGGGGTTATTTTTAACTTGAGACGGTTATTGAAGTTTTTTTCATTTAAAGGCTGACTGACTGCCTCGGTGGCGTAGTTGTATTACAGTACGACTGCAAAGCTGAGGTCTCGGGTTCGATCCCCGGGTCGGGCAAAGTGATATTGAGTTTTTCTATTCAGTATCAGCCCGGATGTATTCCATTGGCGGGAGGAGGCGTTCAGTCGCGGGGAGCGTCCGGCCCTGAAGGAGGTGGAGGCCAAGAGGGCCGCCTTACGGCGAGCCGCCGTGGAGGAGTGGCGTCTCAGGCTGGAGGCCCCGTCGTGGGGGCACCGGGTCGTAGAGGCAGTGCGTCCTGTCTTTGCCGAATGGCTGGACAGGCGCCACGGAGCGGCAACATACCGCCTGACGCAGGTGCTCACCGGGCATGGCTGCTTCGGTGAGTTCCTGTTTCGGGTGGTAGGTGTAGAGGAGTCGGCCGTGTGTCACTATTGTGACAACTGCCCAATGGACACGGCCCAACATACGTTGGAGTGTTGTCCAGCCTGGGATGAGGAGCGCAGCGCTCTCAAAACAGTCGTCGGAGAAGACCTCTCGCTGCCGGCCGTGGTCGCTTCCATGGTCGGCGGCCGGGAGGCCTGGCAGGCGGTGGCCCACTTCTGCGAGGCGGTCCTCTCGCGGAAGGAGAGTGCCGAGAGGGATCGCCAGCGCAGTGGTGATCCCTCCCGCCGCCAGACGAGACGTAGGAGGCGTCGGGTGGACGACTGACCGACGTCTCCCGCCCTGTGGATTGGGGGCGTTTGGAGAATTCCACCACGGTATCCCCTGCCTGTCGTAAAAGGCGACTAATAGGGGCCTCCGGGGGTCACGGGTGGGCGGGACGTGCCGCCCACCCATTAGTCTAGCCAACTTCTGTGACCCCCGTGATGGACATGTCCAAGGCAGCGTGTCTCACGCTGCCTCGGACACCAAAAGGCGGACACGATACGGTGCTTCGGGGGCTTCTGAGCCCCCGCAACAGGAAAAAGGACCGCAAAAACGCGGTACGCGCAGGGGCGGTTGCGGACGACAACTTAGACGTGAGTCAGAGGAAGCCCGCAGCCGTCCCTAATGAGCCGAAGATGGCCATACAAAAAAAAAAAAAAAAGTATCAGCCCGGAGTCTGGAATTTGTGCCCAATATGGCGATAGGCTCGCCCCCTATCACATCATGGGACGGAATGACGGTGAAAAGTGGGTGCACTAGTTGCGCCTCTGCCTACCCCTTCGGGGATAACAGGCGTGAGTGTATATGTATATATGTATGTGTAAAGACTGATACTTCAGCTGTTGATTATTTGAATAGAGTGTTCGGTGTCGATAAGGCTTTATTCGGTGATAGATCGCTACTGGGATAAAAAACACATAATTAAAAAAAGGATACTGAAAATATGTATCTTATAAGTTATAACCATCTCAAAATAAAGGCGAATCGATAAACACCTCATTGTCACAATCGATTTACTATGGGCGACGCTAGAGGGGAACATAAAATAGATATACACATAAATAGTGTGTTTAAATCATTAATATGTAAATACAGGATAATATGCTCTATCTGTGTATGAAACATCCAAATCAATTGTATTTTTCCTTTTCTTTATGGCCATACGATTCAATTACCACCTAGTTACGACCCTTCTCGCTTTGTAAGAAAACATTATGAAATATATATGTACACTACTAGCGTTTAACACTGGTACGCTAAAACAATTAGAACACATACAAATGTATAGACCATGAAGCGCTTAAATAGCTGAGGTGCATGACCTCATTAGTGTTTTTAGCGACACCATATAATTCATAAAAGGCGTAACTCAGGTGGCAACAAGGGGTATGGAAATTTACTGATGAAAAGTGGTATAAATCTTGCATCCATACGCACGCAGTTAAAACCGCGAAAGTGCCCATATTTTCCGGTTTATTACGATCCCAATATCCAGGTGTTCATGGTTCATGATCATACTAGTACTATAATAGTGAATCCATCTGATTTATATTATGGGGCAAAAAAGTTCTCGAGTGGAGGCCACGTACTGGCCAGCGCAGCGTCGGCAGTCTCCACCGGCAAGGTGGACAGACGAATTGATAAAGGTCACAGGAACGCGCTGGATGCAGGCTGCTTTTGACAGGTCCATCTGGAATACTTTTGGGGAGATCTATGTTCAGCAGGGGACGTCATGTGGCTGATGGTCATGATTTATATTCATCATAGACTTTACAGTGCGATGGTACCGGGCGGTTGTGGGCTGCTCAAGGACGGGATGGTTGGCGCCTCATTTGGGGAGCTCTGCGTTCTTTTTTTATAGGTATGGGCACGGCAAAGTGACCCCATTCCTCCTGATGTTAAGCAAAGCAATAATTATCCCTCAGCAGTGGATGGCGATACGGTGATTGATTTACTGCGGGATTTTATGCTGCTGTCAAAATTAGTACAAAGTGTGAAAGAGACAAAGTAAACGTGCGGGCTATTTATCATATTTAAGAAATATGATTGAGATCTGTTATTAGTAAAATTTATGTTAAATCCATACCGTAGAGTGCCAGAATTTCTAGAAGATTGTTGGTTAATTTAATCACTCCACGGACGGTTGACGCCGATTATCGTCGAAAGCGCACGCGTTACGTAAAAGACTAAGTTCTTTGACGTTTTAATTACCGCAATTATTAACAGCCGGATTTTAAGTGGGGAATACCTTAAGGTTTGATACGCTTAAAATTGTTTTTTGTCGTCAGATTCTAGCAGGTTACTTTTAGATATGAAACGCCTATTGTATCACGTTTATTGTCATATTATTTTTTATTGGTCTGCTCAATAAAGATTTATAAATACTAGTGGTTATCTAGTGGTCGAAATTAGACCGTCAAATTTAATATATTTGTAACTCATATAAAACAAAATATTCTGTACCCCTTTATATGAACTTTAAACATGCCAAATCTCATATTCCTCCGTGCACGCAATGTGCTTCAAAGGGGGTAAGTACAACGTTTTTCTTCATTTATTTTATTCATGTATTAACAGATTGAATAGGCGTGAGTGTGTGTGTGTTAATATATTGATAGCTATGACTAGAAGTACTAGAACGAACACTATAAAAAAAAATCGGTCTACAATGTACATTTTCCGTCAAAACTGTTTATAGCTTCTAGGCATTACTTTTGCGCGTTAAAGTCTGGCCGAGTCTTTAGTCACAGAACAAAACACTTTGCGATTGATTTGTGAAAGTGATAATCGATGAAAAAAATGATTGCTAGAAAAAAAAGATTATGTTAATAGAATTTAACACATGATGAGAATCCATGAAAAATTCATCAAGTTTAATGAAATGTCATTTTGAGTGGTATTACGATTGATTTATTGGCTTGGATCAACATGTATGACTTTGCGAGGATTTTAATAAAAACGTCACGGAGTCATTGATATATAAACTTCTATTGATATTTGTTAGGCTTGAATATCATATCGGAATGTGAACCATCGCTGGCGAAGTTTCGAAGTTTTTAATAGATAATCGGTGGGAACCAACATATAAAAGAAGAGTTAAAATTCCTTGGGAGCGTAACAAATAATCCTAATACTGAGGAAACATGCATACCTGAAAAGTTCAACGTAAGAATTTCGTGGACTAAGGCCTAAACCCTCTCAGTAGTAGAGCAGGTCATGCTCAGCAGTGGGCAGTATATAATACAGGGCTGGTATGGTGGTAAGGTTGTAACAATAACCTATATTGGCCTTTGTGGTGCCAACCATCGGATGAGCAACATATTCGTCGTTTCATTTAATATCAATAATATATTGGTGTATCTACTACTGGTGACCAGAATATAATATATTCACATATAAAAAAAAACAAGTAATCCATTAAATTGCAGATAAATGATCATATTTACAAGGTCAACTGAAACATCTAATAAGGTAATGCCTTGGCAGCGAACAAAAAGGAAGTGGGAAACGCTGGCGGGCAATTGTGATATACCGGGTGGAAGGGAAACGCTCTCGGAAACGAACACAGGTGATAGTATTGGTGATTCCTGACGTGATGGCACTAAAAAAATCGCGATCGCATTGTTACAATTTTAGTAGGATTTTCTCAAATTTCTGTACAGCTTCACGTATGGATAGATAAATCAAATTATTATTCTGAAAAACATAGTAAAAAAGGTCAATATTTCAAAAAAATCGTAATGAAACACGAACATCCGCTGACGGGTTAACGACCGCGGGCCGGTGCCGGAGCAGCGCGGCGGGCGTCCAGTTTTTTGTACGCTTTACATTGCGCGCGAATGAATTACGGAATACTAAAATCGTAAGTATTATCGCTTAGCTTTGCAAATGAATATAGTTTTTCGTTAATGTTATGGTTCTTCTCTCTTACCGTTCCGGTATAGAGAGCGTTTCCCTTCCACCCGGTATGATACCGAGGATTGGACGTGCCAAAATGCTCTAGGAAAGTAATAGGAGACTTCCTAATGGGTTGACAATTAGTAATATTAGACAGAAACTCGAGGGACTGTTCTTAGTAAGTGCGTCTTTATATGGACATAATGACGATGTGGAGAAGCCGATATTAGGTACCTACATACAATATACATATACATGAAATACAGGAGTGCCGCGTGCGTCTTTGTATAGTCTTCTAACTGCTGGTCGAATAGACATCCAAAAACATCTATTACTAATTTCTTTTTTACTATTATGCGACCATGGGTTCAGAGAAAAGGCATTTCTGAATTGAAAGAACATACAATTTTATATATTTGCAGGTATAAATTTTGAGATCTAAAAAGTATTTTTTGAAGAAATCCTGTAAATCTCCCTAACACACGGTGTACTATGTGAGCGTAATCGTTGCATCTCTGCTTACGTTTTCGAGACAGATTGTACGTCATACTACGTTTTTTATATGACATACTTTTCGTTCAACAATTTCATCCACGCAAAAAAGTAAACATAGCCATTAATCATTCTTCAATAAAAACCGTGAAATTAAATCTCTGCATCAAAAACAATATGGCGCGTGTAATGACGTCGCACTTTCCACTCGACAACATACGGCAGTTGTAAAAATAGCCATGACATCGGCACCGTCTAGACGTAAAATCACGTTCGGCATCTCACTTATTGGAAGGGAAAGTGGGGAGTCATTTAACGCTGTATAGATGTTTATAAACTATCAAAGGGCATTATCTTACGTAGTAATTGCAAAATCAAGTTAGTGATGAGTGTTTGTTATTTGATCTTTTCACTCAAAGACGAGATTAGTAAGGTTCTTGCCATGTTGTGGTAAATGCTAAAACTGCCTATAATCAGTTGCAACGCTACCCACTTTCAATTACTAAACCCTGTAAGTCACTGAAGTTTGTTCGTCATCGAGATATTATATGTTTATTCCCATAACACCTTCCGAAGCGGTGGTAGATTCATGATGATGTAAATAGTTTCAAAAAAGTATATAATTTGTACAAAGAAATTTTTAAATTTCAATAATGCTCATTGCTCAGTGATGTTTCTAGAACCTAGACATCAGAGGCTTTTAAGGTTGACCATCCGACAATCTGAAAAGATGAGGTCAGCAAAATTATTACTATAAATGAGCATGAAATGTTTCAGTTACATACAACTGCATTTAATAATATATTCAACACAAAACTACGCAATAATCACACAAAATGAATGAACCAATGAATGGATCACGTTCTGTACCCGAATGTGTTTTCTCATTAAGATGAAAGTTGCGTTCAGTCGTTTATCAATGGGAGTAGTTCCATTCGCCTCTACATTCGTGGGAGAAACTTTATTGAGACATTAATGGTAAACATTGGAAATGTGGATGTTTAAAATATAATACTTCCGCGTGATTGAGGCATGCCAAGATTTGCTTATTTATTTGAAATAGTTAAAGCTACGAATTGTTTATTAAACCAACAGCTCCATACAATAACAAGTTGTGATGTGGCTAGCAATTAGAACGAAGTGTCCTGAAGCAAATCAAACGCACGACCTGATGCATTACGACTGGCTGATATCCTGCTGCATCACGGATGTCAATCATTATATAGGGAGACACACATTATGAAATTGGAAGTACCGAAAAATATATATTTACTATAGTCTTTATAAAGTAACCAGTCATTCAAACTTTAAAATAATTATTTGGGCGGCCATTGATCAAAGGCATCCCTAGAATCTTTAAAAACTTGCACAAGTTTGAGACCGACTAGCTCGGATGGCACTAGGTGCCAAGAGAGACCAGGCTCAACTTAAAATTCCATATTAGGACGCATCACAAACGAACTAATCAGGAGAAATAAGATAGTTGGCAACCCCAGCACACGTGGTTAGCATCACGTAATTTTAGCATTACCATTTATATCATTTACGCAGATTTCCGGAGACAGTGACGCCAATAAGTCATGAGTTCTACATACCGGATTAATGGCCACGTCCTCTTGTAAGTTAGATGGTATTGGGTTCGTTCCTCAGTCCTTGCATGTTTTTTGTTTGTTTAGAATACAATTTAGAAAAGAAAATATTATACTTGGAAGGAGTAGGCAATTATCAGTTATCTATGGGGCTGTGTGTCCGACCCTCAGGTATGGCACTAAAAATAGTTTTGTACGAAAGACCATACTACATTGATGATAAGTGATGATTAATGATCAGTAAACTATGCTCACAAAGAACTTGTCCAAAAATGAGCCTGAAATCTAAACAAGACAGTTAATATATATTTGGATAGACTTCCTGAAAACTAGCCTTTTGCAATAAATTGTTTAATTTTAAAGGCCTCCCATTTCGAGATAAATGTAATTTTGTTTGGGTTGAAAACTACACTTAATATGAATGTTTTCAAAAAAATTGGTTTGGAATGGAGGGGTCTAAAAATATTTTTTTAATGGTTCTAAGTTTCATATATTGCCCCTTTAATATCCCTAAAGTTTGAGCCTGTTTAGATTTTGAGGCCCAGCACCCATACAAAAAGAAGAACATCTTTAGAGTAATCGATGAATTATTGAAAATCGTTAAAAATTATAACTAATTGCATCTTATTACCTACGACATTACAGACCTAGTTCGTTAGAGATAGTCTAGCTTCGTATTAAAAGAAGAATTATGAGAATCAGATGAATGGTTATATTATTTCGAAAGAATAAACACACACACTGTATTCTCTAAAATATTAGCGCAGTCTTCTATAGTCCTAACGTTGATTCGACAAATATTAGGTGTCGAAGATAACTGACGGTTCGTAATTAACTTCATATTTATCAGTTAGACCTACGCCATTGTTTCGTAGATAGTGACGTCAGTAATGACAAGTGCATGTCGCTGACGTGTTAATGTCAAGACAACTGTCGATATATAATTAACCTCTTTTCTAAATGTAATTTTTATTATTTAGAGCTACAGTTTCGTAGATAGTGACGTCAGTGTTTAAGAGAGTATTTTGTCTAGTATTAGTTGAGACCATTCGTAATTAACCTCTTTTCATGTCATTTGTATTTTTCAATTTCATCCTCCGCTTCGCGTTTAGTGATGTTATAAATCACGAGTGTATTTGGCAGAGGTTTTGGTGTGTAAGGGCGCGGAACCATCGTCAACGTCCAAAGAACTTCAGGAAGTCAGCAACGTAGTGCAAAAAATGAGGAAGCATTTACAATCTATTGTTATCGCTTTACGTGACAATATTTACCTCAACTTTCTATTTAAGATAGGCTTAAGATACAATGATACTAGATATTCCGCGCGACTTCGTCTGCCTCAACTATCTTTCCTGGAATAAAGTTCCACTATGTACTTTATCGGGATTAAAAACATCCTATATGTTAATCTAAGACTTGGTCTATCAGTGTGCTAAATTTCATCTAAATTAGATAAGCGTATATGACTCGTGGAGCCCCGCTACGGACGCTGGCGTCCGAGTATATAGGGTTAAAGAGAATTTTTTTTTTATTGCTTCGAATGACGAGACGAGCATGCCGTTCGCGTGATGGTAAGCGATACGGCCACCCATATGTTTATAATAATAACAATAAAAGTATTTATAATAATAATATACGATGTAAGAAATATCGTATAGGTCCAAATAAAAAGAACCGGTAATTTTACGCCGCGCATCACCAGCGCATATCAGTTTTATTCTAATTTTAATAGCTCGAGTATATAATTTCCCGCTAAATAAAACACAGTGCCCCCTTCGCAGCGAGCCGCGATCCTGCACGACGCCTACACACATTTTGAATTGACAATAAATTGTATAGCACAAAAATAGTAACCAAACTAGCTTTCACTATGTGCCACGGATTATTTCTAAAATAGTCGGAGCAACATTCCCGCGGCCAAGCCCCCAGCCGTGTCAGAATTCAAATTAATTCGTGACAAACGTTCGAAGTTTAAATACGACATTGTGGTTGGTCGATTTTAAAATCATGTTCGATTTGACGTAACGTACAACGGTCGTTTGTTTCGTGGCATTTTAATATTGTTGTGCCGTGTCCACACGACGGTTGATGTTTTCATTGACGAAAATATTATTGTTTTGGCGAGGTTATTTTATCGTACCGTGTTTAGACCATTTAATGAGTGATTAAAGTCCACCTATCAAAATATTGAATAAACTCGAAATCTTACCGCAGCTAACATTTCATGTCTTTAAGAAAACTAATACAAAATTTTGCTGGGAGTAGCCTTTCACAAGCCAAATAATTTGTAGCGTTATAATGTTAAGATAATATGAGATGCTACACAAATAAAATGCCAATTAATTATGCATTTAAAGCTAAACAAAATACGTTAAATCTACTTATCATATTTTTATTTATCAAGTTTCGCCTTTCATTTGTTTACTCATAAGTTATTTCTATACCACTTGAAACTTGCCTCGCATCACGTATTCAACGCATTACATAGTTATCTCGCATAATGAGTTTTCACATTTAAAATACTCAATGCAACATTAGTACATTCTTAAAATCATATTACTTTGACTATACAAACTTTTTATTTCTAGTTGAGTAGTATTGGGCAGCAGGCCAGTTCAGAAGAACAGACTCAATTCACATGGGAGTTTGTAGTTTTACATTTTGATTATATAGTTATACATATGTGATGCTATGTAAAACGTAGAAAGTACTTATTTGAGTAATAATATGCCGTTAATATAACTTATAATATTGATTGCATAAACAGTGTGACGACATAGGCCTTTTAGGACCACTTGAAGAGAAGATGGGTGAAAAAAAGACTAACTCTGGGATTAGTAATTGTGGACACGACTTTAAAAACACTGGGACAACAGCGAGTTTAATTATAACAGCCCAAGGTTCCTTGCCAACTCACTGCCTATAAAAATGAATTTATACGAAGCGCTCACTTTTGGGCACATCATTGTTTTGCACGTGATCCTATTAAATACTACTAAATTGAACTTTATTCTGGAGTAATAAAGCTACAATTTAACAACTACAAATGGGACCGTAACGATTAATTGCAATTTGTAATTGTCTAAATGCGTGATTTTGATCCTTCGAGCCGGACAAACTTGCCAACCCTCAGAAAATGCATTTTAATGCTAAAATATATTAACGGCTAACACAAAAAAAAATCCCAAAGTCTGTTTTGCTTTTGGAACCATACAAGTCACATAAAGCACTGAAAACACGTCAGAGACGACGTAAGAGCGTTTTTCTTGACATTGATAGTTCAGAAACATATTATTTATAACGTGGCGAGAAAGGTTTATAAATACAACTAATTTCATCTATTTATATGTTGAACACGTGGTTGGGTAATAAACTTGTTGAGTTTGAAGTAAGCCGTCGGCTAGAGTAAAATATGGAAGAATTTGGTAGTTAACTAGACGTGGGTAATGTCTGGATATTTTTATGTAACACTAGCTTTTGCCCGCGGCTCCGCCCGCATTAAAAAGTTTTTCCGGGATAAAAGTCCCGGTTTATATTTTCCCGGGATAAAAAGTAGCCTATATGTTAATCCAGGACATGATCTACCCGTGTGCAAAATTTCATCGAAATCCGTTCAGTAGTTTTTGCGTGAAAGAGGAACAAACATCCTTACATCCATACATCCAAACATCCATACATTCTTACATACTTTCGCCTTTATAATGTTAGTAGGATTTATTCGGTTTTTAACCTCTATTACACGACCTAGGGCGTTTCAATCCGCTGACTCTTATGTTAGCTAAAAGCTCCTTAGTGTTAAATCGGGTTGGTTCAAGTCAAGTCACGAAATTGAAAAACATTTCCGTGTTTCTGGGAAAATCTTATTCGGGGCAGAACCGAGTATGTATACAATCCGCCGCTGCTTACACCTTTGAAGTTAGTCGGCGTGAGAGTTGTACCTGGTTAGTATAACACACAATTGGTGAATGTCACTCGTAGCGTAGGCTATTATTGTATTGAAGCTCGGCAGTACCGCCCACGAACATTTGTTGGCACCGGGGTATGCGCTGTGAAAGTATGCAGAAGCATAAAAGTGCGAAATATTGTATGGCAATGGGCATTAACTTTTGCTTGCGGAATTGTCTGGCTGAAAAGTTTGGCTTGCACTTCGACTTTCTAAATATGTAGCGCTAAGCACATTTAAAATCTCATGCTGTCGCTGTCATACATGAGGAGTTGACAAAGACAACACTACGATTAAAAAATATTTTTACGGTTACTTATATTTAGGGAGTCGTTGTGCAAACCAGCGTAAGGCCCGTATTCACAAACGTTGAATGGCTAAGGAATAAGGATATATTAATGTTATCATAATAAGTTCAGACAGATTATACAGTGCATAGGCAAGAGAGCACTGTGATTGGCTCATATTGAAATATAATTTTGCTTTATGGCTGTCAGATAAGACGACAAAGCTGAACAAGACCAAATAAAACCATGAAATAGCCGAAACTATGCGTTTGGGCGCACTGTGCGTCTTCATAGTATTGTTTGTGGATACGGGTGTAAGTCTCATAATGTCGTCATCAAAATTTTAGATGTCAGTTCTCATTTCTCTGGCAACAATATTGACTTACGTCAACGGATGCTCGCACGAGCGTCACCGAATGCTATTCAATAAGTATGAACCCGTAAACGAATTGAACGAAATTCGTTTCCAATTCTAATCACTCGAATCCTTGTAGCTTTATTGTTAAATTGAACGACAAATTGAAAATTGTTGGGGATTGAGTTCTATTTTATTTTATATCGGATATGTCTGATGAGATCTTGATAAATTTCAATAGAAGAAAATTCAATTTTCACACGCAACAAACATTTCACTTTTATTTTACGAGTATAAAGAATGAAATACTAAAATTGGAAGGTCAAAAAACTTTTTTCAATGATTCCTATCCTAAGGGTCAACGATTCTTTGTGCTTTTAGAATATTTCTAAGTTTGATACTTTAGTCCCTGCAGTGTTGCCAAAAAGGTCAGTTTGAAATTTCAGGCAATATTTTACTACCACCTAAATATTCTTGTGTAGTTGGTACACAATGTTCTGGGTTAACTAGTCGCTTGGTATAGTTCGTCTATGACCTAATAAAGCATGTAACGGAAGTATTGGTCGCAGTACAGGTTTAATCATAGTAAAGAGAGCAAACAGGCACGTGGGCCTCCTGATGTTAAGTGTTCATAATACCAAAGGATTCATCGATATATTGGCAGCCTTTGAGATAGGAACAGGAATTAAAAAAAGCTTCTGGTAACTCATCTTGAATGGTTTTCTATATGTGAGACTAATAAATATAATAATATAATGTTAATAATTTTCATGACTAAAAGTTCGATGAACTTATGGGTAAACTGTCCAATTAGAGGCCTGATGTTAAGTTATTCGCCATCTCGGGACTTAATTACGAATGCCGACCAAAATATGCGGCCAAAAAACTAATAATTTAATTTTGAGTCGTAACAAGATTTATTCCAACTCGATTTCATTTTGAATAAATTGAAATTGTCATGCAGATTGTATGGAAATTCAAAATGAAAGTTGCATGAACTAACTTCGTAATGTCGAGAAAACTTGTTCTGGACAAAATGTAACTTTCTAATATTAATAATAGAGACAATATTATTGTATAGAAGTCACAGACTGAATTAGGTAAGTTTTTTTTGTGTACAACTTATAGAATTTAGACCAGCTCGACTTCCGATTCAATTACAAGTAAATTATCATTGCAATCTTTAAACCATTTTCATTTGAGATCATTATCTAAGTAAAAGGCAGTAACTTTTGATTAACAAAAATACTTTAGAACATAATTCACAGGCTTCCTGCAATCACAATCTAGATTGCAATCTGAAAGCGGACGTTACATCACGGGTCGACGTAATAATAAACAATTGACACGCTGAATTCATAACTTCCCTGCAATCAATGTGCATAATAAAATTGATATCGCGTAAACAATTGCTTCGAGCTACGATTGCGGTTCGTTTAGTTGCGTATGAATTGTAAAATGTATATTTTGCAGTTAAAGGTATATTAAATTGAACCTGGAAATAGGTAGACATGTTGTATTCTACCAGATTTGTCTCTTCAGAATCCGAATAAATCAATTCTGAATATATTTGTTCTTCCTTTTAAACATAGGTGTATATTTCAAGAAGAGGGTTGCCTTTTTCGAATCTATGAATCTAGCTAGCCTGCCTGGGTTACTGGATATTAGGGTGGGTCACTTTAGTATGGAGAAAAATAAGTTATTCTATTGACTTGTAATACCAATAAAAAAAGTGTCTTGCAGTTATATGAACTATCTCAGAAAAATATATGACAATCGGATATTATTTTCTGCCACCGGATATAACTTGAAATTTTGAAAATAATATTTTTTTTGTTTCTGATAACTTTTATAACTGTTTTATTGTAATTTAAGGTAATTAATAAAAAAGATAATTAAGGATGTATTTAATAGTGAGACTATAATATAACAGTTTTATTTATTTATCTTGCCAAGAAGTAGGTGTGCATTATTCAGATTTAAAGGATGTATGAGATAGAATAATCATTGAAGAATATGAGATTAATGCTGCTTCAAGTTGTTAGATTTCGTTAACAAAAATCGTGGATTGTATTGCTATTGGTTATGATAGTAAGGCTAATAACTAGCAACATGCTCGTTTAGTCATAGTTTTAAGTATATAAAACATAGATATCAGAATAGCCTATTCAGTTACGTCATGCATAGTTCTTTACCAATATAAATTAGATTCAACCAATCAACGCATAGAAAATCATATTAATCATGCTTTCTAACATTGCAACTGAATTAAGCAGATAAATGCGGTAATTACGTAGACGCTGAGCAATTGGAATGCTTTTTAAATTACCTAATAGATTAGCAGCGCAGTGCAGTGGTTTGAATGAATCGAGAGTTCGTAGGTTCGATCGCAGTACTGAGACAAATTATGATGTTTGTGGGACTTTGGTACATATTTCTAAGGGCCTAGTATTTTAAATTACCCAAACTACCTTACCGCGTACAGCGGTTACAGAGACTGACGAGTTCGCAGATTCGATTTCAACACCGAAATAAAATGTGTGTGTGGTCTGGGTATGTATTTCTAAGGGCCTATGCATCAGTTTCTTTTAGAAGAGCTAATGGGGCGATTTTGATAGGTCGTTCTACAGATTTCGAACGCGCGCCTTTATATGTAACAGTACATAATTTCCTACTGCATTGATTTCACTATGATTTACAGATGCGTTTGAAGCGCTTCGTCAGTTCGTTTAAAAAGTTTCGTTTGCACAGTAAGTGTTTGAACTAGTAAGAACTAAACATCGATCTATAAAGAACGACGAGGAGGTAAGAAACATTCATTAGTTCAATCGATTTTCATAGATGGCTCTCGTCACTTTCAACCTTCGATCATAATATTTTCGATCGTATCTCCCAACAGATCATTTAAACATTTGATGAACCAAAAATTTTTCCTTGTTCATATTTAAAACTGAAACAATGCGGACTTTTATCAATTTAATCAGATATCACCGAGTTGGGATAAATTCCGCGATATCAGTCAACGTCAATGCTCATCGATTTTTCCACTCCAGTTAATTTTTAGGCGCTGATAAGCAAACCACATAAACCTACAACCATTTTAACGTCATTTTTAATAAACGATCCTAATCGCTTCTTTCGATCCATCGTGAAAATGAACCAATCAGATGAAAGTATTGTTTTACATCCATAAAGATTATTACCTAATGGATTTATTCTCAGAATCGAACCGAAGATTAACATTGGGAATGTTTATTGAAAACGACTTGTACACGACGCAGTAGGTTTTACAAACATTTATAACTTATTTTTTTTATTCAATTCTAAATTATAATATCATATAACCGGAGGTACAAAACCCAAGGCACACATCTGATTTTTCGAAATTATGTGTGTATCGTTTATAAATTGTCATTCACTTTAACGGCGAAGGTAAACACACTGAGGAAACCTATATACCTGAGAATTCTCCATCAGAATTTCGAGGGTGTGTGAAGTCTGCCAACTCGCACTAGGCCAGCGTGGTGGACTAAGGCCTAACCCCTCTCAGTTGTAGAGGAGGCCCGTGCTCAGCAGTGGGCAGTATATAATACAAGGCTGATTGCATTGCAATACCATACAAACCTAGCTCCAAGAAATTTACATAATTAGAAACGCTTGTAAAATAGCAATTCGATATCTATATTATTTTCCAAGTCAATTTACAATCACATACGTTCAAGTTACGTTTCGTAGTTCAACGTACGGTTCAACGAAACGTTTACTTTTACGGTTCTACGAAACGTTTACGTTAACTTTTTTACGTACCCAACGAAGTCTATAAAATAAAAACCCGCATTTTCAGGCCAGTGATGATATATGAAGTAATAATCTTTGGAGAGTCGTCAAGGCCGCGCTCTGATTTCTATACGTTTATACGGTATACGATACGGGTGACAGTTACATCACCGTTTATTTCTTGGCACTACATCGGACACAACAGTATTGAAACGTTTGAAAACGAAAATAACTGAAGTTCTAACGCTGGTAAATGACCTGTGTTGGGTATGAACCAGAATATTGAAATTAGAAAACATTGTTAATAAAGGTTATTTATAAATTTATTTACTAGTTTTGCTATGTACAAAGTAGGTGTAGCCGGACTTAAGTTCAAACTGCCATTACGTATTCAAGCAGTTTTTGTAACTACTGACACGGGCTCTTATAGACGAGAAATCTACCACCTTATGACTTGGTTAAAGTATAGTTACGCGCACTGGTACTGGCCGTCAGTAGCACCATCTATTGGCGAGAACCGCGACTATCCGAATGTAGAAGGTTCGGCGATGGAACGTTCTCTAAAGATCGCGATGTCTCCAGAATGTCGTGGAAACGCGATAATTGACTTCACTTTACGAGAGAGACTTCCCGACTATTCTGGAACTTTCGAAAATGTTCCACAAACTACGATGGTACTTACGGCTAGTAATAAAAGGCCGCCGCGCACTCAGTCACATTTACAACGCGATCAAGAACGAGAGATAAGCCGACTACGAGCGATAACTCCAAGCGATATCTAGGCGAATATTGTGAATTGTGTGTGAACGTAGGGGGCGAGCCTATCACCGCATCGGGGACAAATTCCAGACACCGAGCTGATACTGAATAGAAAACTCAATATCACTTTGCCCGACCCGGGAATCGAACCCGAGACCTCAGCATTGTAGTCGTACCATAATACAACTACGCCACTGAGGCAGTCAATAAATAATAACAATAAAGTCCCAGATCTCCATTCGACCGCGCCAAATGGAGACGGCCGCGTTCCGTATTAACCGATCCAGAGGACGAAATCACTCTGGCCATCCGCCGTAAGAACGAGTTCTTGAAACTCCAACACTCCACAAGACCGCAGTTCAGTCCTCGCCGTCGAGGAGCTCGCCGCGTTCTCCGTCGCCCCCCCGACCCGCCTAGCAGTTCCAGCCCGCGTGCCGATGACAACACAATTTAATAGGAGTAGGCCTAAAAACCAATCCTTCCCTAATCGTTGATGTCTCATCCTCTCTCAGTGGCCGTCCTGAGCCGAGGTTCTTAACCTGTTAGTGGGTTGCCCTCAGCATGGTCACTTAATTCAAAGGGTTGCGAGCGCCTTCTGCGTTCACCCTAAAGACCGGTGTGGCCAGAAAAGCCAACTCGCGTCAGGCTACTGGCAGTAGGGCCATTACAAAAAAAAAAAGTCCCAATTGGTGCTTTTATCGCAATACCTGCATTTTAAGTATTTATCCCGAACCCAAGCACGTAACAGTATGTCAATATTTCCCTGTAATGTAAGAAAATTCACGTTTCCCTTATGTTTGAGGCTAAAATATTTTAATTTTCTTAATTCGCTTTAATATGAAGTGCCTTACTGTACTTCCTAATATGAAGTCATCGTGTTCACACTAATAAGCCCATTATATATGGTAATTGTTATGCACGTTTTATCAACCTTCATAAAAATAATGTGAACGAAGGACTGCATGCTCAATTCTGAATATAGCATGATATAGTAATAAATTATATTACATATAAGGTATAGTGGGCCACAGGTGGCTGTACTTTTGGTAGCAAATCGTTGGTTTTCTGGTACATTATTCGGAAAGAACGATCTAAAATTTGGGGTTCTGATAAGAATAACATTCATAGTTTAAAACAAGATGTTACAAATCGTATTCAAAATCCCAGAAAAACTTTTTCATGCGTGCGGAGCCGCGAGCAAAAGCTAGTGACATAATATAAGCGACTTATTTTTTGTATTCATTTTTTTGACATCCATATTGTATTTTTTATTTTTAAGTAAATTGTATTTGACAGTTAATTAAACAGTCAATTTAGATAGTAGCTATAATATTACCATTTATTTAGAAGCTGACACTCTAATCAATGCGACATTTTGACACGACCAATTGGTCGAGTTATACCTACATGTGACAAGTAGCATTTACTTAGAAGTTGTGAATCAGACCCTTAATGTAGTTATGAGCTGATAATTCGTGGTGGTTAGGCCTCACGCTGCCTTTGACGCCGAGGGCGTCCTTCGGTGTACGGGGGCTTCTGAGCCCCCCAACAACAGGAGACGGACCGCGATAGCGGTACGCGCAGGGGCGGTTGCGGACGACAACTTAGATGTGAGTCGGAGGAAGCCCTCAGCCGTCCCTAATGCGCCGAAGATGGCCACCGCGGAGTTTTGGTTGGTATGCCGTGCGGTGTACATAGGTTAGGGACTCGGCCCGGCGGTCGCCCGACGTTTTCCATCTCTCCGGGCGGCTCAACGTCGGGTCGTAAGGCACGGTGAACCCAACGTAACCGCTCAGTCGTTCCCCTTGAACACTGGGCGGTAGTAATAATTCACTTTCTCCGCGTAAACAAAAAAAAAAGATGAGCTGATAATTGTTTTTTTGAAAATTACACGCATTATTCTAATAAATATACATTACATTTGTTTTCATTGATTTCAATACTATTATGACATTTGTATTAGGAAACGGATTTTTGTTTTTTGGTAATTCAAATATTATACAAACAATTTACTTCCTTAATAAATTGTTCGTGGAGGTCAGGGTCTGATGAGACGATAAAGGTCATATTTTTAATAACCCGCGGTTTCTGTGCCAACTAGTCACATAATAACATTATTAAAATATTGGTAGTTTAATAATACCTAATACCCGTTTAAGTGTTTTGTTTTAACAGTAGAATGTAGAAAAGAGATCCGATAGGTCAACTTGTTTTATTGCATCTGAATGTTGACATGAGCTTGCCGCTCGTCTGGTGGCAAACAGAAGTAACACCATACAAAACTTTCAATTACAAAGTACTGCGTGGCGATGCACTGCGCTAGTCACGTTGACACATAAGATGTTAAGTTAATGTCTAGCAGTTACGCTGGTTACGACGTACAATGCCACTGGCCACAGCCAAAATGCCTTTCCACGATCGTAAACGCTAACGTTATGTATGGGAATGACATATCCTATGGATAAGTATATCGCAAGGATAATCATAAACTCGCCGAGCATCGTTGCTCGGTGACACCTGTCAGTTGCTGCGACGGTACTGAGTCATTGTTCATCCCCTAATCCTCTCATATTTCCTGTCATTTCGTCCGTTTGAGCCTGTCTTCGAGTTATTAATGAATCACTCCGTTCCAGTCAACACCGTCAACCGATATTGATAACATGAGCCTAAGCACGTGGGCGCCGGCGCCGCCGCTGTCGCGCCATGAACACCTGATCTTCCTTGCAAAACCATTCGAGTGGAACTTACAAGTCACGTTGCATCAAAATCTCTACCTTAACTTACGGACAGATCGGAGTAAACGAGACCTGAACAATTAGGCCAAGAGGCTAATGGTCTCCAAGTTAGGGCAACTGTCAAATAATCCTGATAATTTGAACTGATGCGGGTTGGCACCGCTGTCGCCGAATGTTGCGCTGTCGACGCCAGATCTTCCAGTCATGTTAGCCTTTTTCGAGTGGAATTAAGACGGCATGTTGTATATCTACCTGAAGGTTACTAATTAAGTAAACGAAACTTAGACTGGCTGGTTTAAATTAATATGGATCTTCTATTTTAGTCCTATCAGATGATCTTGACAATTTAAACGATGCACGTGCGTGCTGACACAGAGCCGTTGACGACGCTATCGACACCTGATCTTCCAGAGGCTCGCATTGCTTGCAAGCTCATTCTAGTGGGCAAGTGGAGTAGACAAGTCACGTTGCATCGAGTGTTCTCTACCAGTTTTCTGCGGGCTTGTAATATAAACGCGGTCTATTAGGTATGGTCAGTTACAATCAATCTATCGGACACTTTGATATACCATTTCACATGCAGGACAATATGATTAAAGAAGACTCAATAAGTGTGGCTGGTGATTAAAATCAATAATTTACTGACATGCTGTTGGATAGCTAGGATAACAAAACGATAGATATGACGCATTCATTGCAATTGGTATTAAAGAAATGAGCTCGTGTGGGAGGAGTGAGCTAGGAGCTGCTAAAATCTTGCACTCGACGGATATATTCAACCTATTAACTGAGTTATATTTGTAACAGTGTTATTTTAGCATGTGTGACTATTTTCTAGTTATTTTTAGTTTTTATGTAATGTTTATTAAATTCTGTATTCATTGTATACAAACGTTTTTCAGAGGAGCAAAGTAAGTCAGTAATATATGCAATGCAATCAGCCCTGGCGCCTCCTCTACTACTGGGAGGGTACTACTCATGTAAATATAAAGATAAATATCTACATAGCTATATCCGAATTCAGTGTCATTGACAAGGTTTACGTGATAAGGTAGTATTAACAATACGCTACTTTTCCTCCTGAAAAAGTAAATAGAGGTTAATTCCAAGAAAGATAATTATCTACGCAGGTGAAACGGCTAGCAAAAGCTATTGCATCAATCAAATACTGGCAGTTACTTAGCCCGATTCATAGCACATGCTTATTATAAAGTATTTATATTGTAATCGTAATATGATGACAGTCGTGATCGTTTCGATTGATCATTGCAGATGGAATTTCTAATCCACATTTATCATAACTATTGATAACAGTTACGTATAGATTATTGTGAAAAAACGGATTCATAACAGTACTATAAAATGTACATCTTTTGTGTAACTTAACTAGACTGAATATCACTAACATACAATGTAGTAAATAAATATAATTTAGGTCTATGTAGAGCTTTGTAGTTGAAGCTTTTGGGTGTTATTACCATAGTCGTGGCGTTTGCAATCAAGCAGCTATTTACATTTATAATATACAAAATTACAAAAAATGTAGTTAGATACTTAAAAGTTTTAAATAAATTTAAATTTATAATTCACATTTAATACAACCAGATACTGAGAAGCCGTTCACCCGCGACAGAAACTTTTAAGTCACAAACCCTAAAAAAATACTGAAATATAGCTTTTAAAATTATAGGACTGCCTCGGTGGCGTATTGGTATTATGGTACGACTGCAATGCTGAGGTCTCGGGTTCGATCCCCGGGTCGGGCAAAGTGATATTGAGTTTTTCTATTCAGTATCAGCTCGGAGTCTGGAATTTGTGCCCGATATGGCGATAGGCTCGCCCCCTATCACATCATGGGACGGAATAATGGCGAAAAGTGGGTGCACTAGTTGCGCCTCTGCCTACCCCTTCGGGGATAACAGGCGTGAGTGTATATGTATATATATGTACATCAGTAAGTCTGATCAATTCAACCAGTGACATTGTAGGATGCTCATGACGCCTGCAAAGTTACTCCTTCATCTATGACAAATGATCATCTCCTCAAGCAGTGTTCGTGAATCGTAATCACGGGCGAATCTTTGGCCTAGTAGAACTCTAGTCTTCTATAATTTGATCCATTTGATAGATTTCTACAGATCAAAATAAATCACAACATAGTTGCGACACTAACAATTTATCCCTCACGTGGCCAGCAGCGTGCCACCGAAGGATTCAGGTTACGGAGCGAGATCAGCACGTTGAGCGAAGAATGTGATCGAATATTAACAGGCGTGCCAAAGTAATTGCTTTAACGATACGATCGAGAGGTTAAATAATGGATGCTTCAGACTCTGTTTATTAACGATGATTGTCATTAAATGAGAATAATTAATGAAGAAATTCAAGAGAAAAAAAAGAGTTAAGAGTACAATACATAGATACAAGAGATTTAAAAGAAGAGGTAATTAGATGAGAAAAAGTTAAAACTGGTGCTAAGTCATTTTGAAGGACTTCTAATCAGTTTTTCTATTTAATAGGAATTGCAAAATGTAAATTTACCGATGTGAACTGTTTGAAGGACGTTATGTGTAAAATTTGCGCACAGAGCACTGGGCGAGATGAAGATGAATGAAAGGTCTAAAAATATTGTAGGTAAGTAGTAATAAAGATTATAGCGAAATATTAAATAAAAAGTTTACAATGTCTGTAAATCTTACACAGAACTCGTTGTATAAAAATGCTTTCAGTAGTAGAACTTCAATCGTTGTAGATTACCACAATACAAGTACACCTGGCGCCAATTTACTCTTCACACAAGTAGTATAACTTCAAATTATCATGTTAAACACTTCACGCCGAATTTAAGGATGAGACTGAAGTTAGCGAGCAGTGTTGCTTTTGATACGAACGCTATAGAGTACCAAGATCTGATATCTCAGGAAGCGTCTGACTTCACATACGTTTTACTGATAAACATTAACTGTAGTATCATCATCATCTTCATCATCAGCCACATGACGTCCACTGCTGAACATAGGCCTCCCCTGAAGACGGACCTGTCAAAAGCGAGGAGCGAGCAGGTGGACAGCCAACGCTGCCCTTGTCAGTACGTGGTGTCCACTTTTTGAGAACTTTTTGCCCCATCTGCCGTCCGTTTTTCTAACTATATGCCCTGCCCACTGCTATAGGATATAAATGTGTATATATCCATACCACTATACCAGCCCTGTACATACTGCCCACTGCTGAGCATGGGCCTCCTCTACTACTGAGAGGGTTTAAGGCCTTAGTCAACCACGCTGACTTAGTGTGGGTCGGCAGACTTCACATACCTTCGAAGTTCGTTTTGGGCAATTATTAGGTACGTAGGTTTCTTCACAATGTTTTCCTTCACCGTTAAAGCGAACGATAATTGATAAACAATAAAAAAAAAGAAAAATCAGAGGTGTGACCTTGGGTTTTGAGTCCGCGGACATTCGTCTCGGCAGACGGTTCCATTCCCAACTACATGCTATCAGCAGCAACTACAGAGTACAGGCTATCCTCCATTTCTGTATACAAAACACTCAACAGTATGATATCACATATAAATTATGTCAATTAAATAATCATAGTATTATCTGAAAACAATGTATATAAGTAAGTACCACTTGATTGTGAACGCGCCATTTAATGTTAAGTAATTTATCGATAACGCTAGTAGCACATAATCAATGGTTATTATTAGGAAATATAATTTAATTATTTAATCCTGTTTTCAATTCATGTATTCTATTCCGTGGACAAGCTATTGCTTGTTGTATGAAAGGTCTATTGTATTCCGGTTTAAAGGACATTGTAGCTGGTTTACTTATTGGGTATTATGGTAGTTAGACGTTTTAGGAAAAGAAGGTGCTTTATCTAACTTCAAGACAGCCAATTTTTTTTTACAAAGTATTACAATCACTCATCAAGCATTTACGCCTGAAGGGGTAGGCACCAGGGTTCTCACTTTTCGTCTGTATATTCCGTCCCGTGATGTGATAGGGGGAGAGCCTTTCACCATATCGGGCATAAAATCATCACTCCAGCATGATACTGAGCAAAAAAATATATAACTTTTCCCGATCCAAGATTCAAACCTGAGGCCTCAGAGCGATGTCGTACCGCGCATACAATGCACGAAGAGGCACTCAAATAAAAATGTTGGCGATGTCATAGTCATCTATTCTACTATTCCTCCGCACCGTAGGAAGATCTTTTTCATTATTTCTCCGCTATGTAGGAAGTAGTTTACGCTATTCAAGCAATTTTAAACTCTATCACCAGTTGTACACGCATTAACATATACAAGTCTATAAATAGATTGCGTCTGTCCGTGTGATTGTTAGCGACGGAAACACAGTAGACGATAGCTCATATTTTATGTAACGTTACATTGTTTTGATTGCACATTTGGAGAGTTGGCAGACATTGTAATTGGGTTGTGAGATATTTTGTAGCATACAATCACGCATTTACGCCTGAAAGTTAGGCAAAGGTATAACTAGTTCACGCTTTGTGAGTTTATATCCAATACATCAAGAAGCGTTCCTGTCATTGTGTAGCAAAGATACTTTTAAATACTGCAAGGAAAGAAATGGTAATACTTAGCAAGTTACGTTCGTCATTCAAATAAAACTATTTTACCGATTTTATCGCGGTTTGTTAATTTACATTTTCTCCCGACGTTTGGAAGACTTTACAGCCTTCATGGTTACGGGGCGGACTTGAGCTTGTTTTCCGAATTGGAAAATAAAATATATTATTGTTGACTACTGTTAATAGGCAATCTTATCGTTTATTCACGAGAAGCTTATTCATTTCGTTTAGATGAATACATTTGTTGTCCCCAAATTTGAGAATGATATAAGTTTGAGGACGATTCTCTGTTCTGTGAGGACGATGACGTAAGTAAATGCATGACACAATTTTCAATGTCAAAATTTTAAAACATTGAATTTATCTCCACTCTTGCTATTGCATAAATATGTCAATTCAAATATGACATCAACTTATTTGTTTTAGTTAATATTAACTTTACGAATTTGGCCTACCGCAAATATTATAGATTCAATAATACTCAGGTCTAAAAAGTATTTTTGTATTATAGAAAATTTTATCCATAACAGAAACCGTTTTTCACCGACATCATTTCAGTAAATATATTAAAAACTAGCTTTTGCCCGCGGCTCCGCCCGCATTAAAAAGCTTTTCCGAGATAAAAGTCCCAGTTTATATTTTCCCGGGATAAAAAGTAGCCTATGTGTTAATCCAGGACATGATCTACCCGCGTGCCAAATTTCAAAATTTCATCGAAATCCGTTCAGTAGTTTTTGCGTGAAAGAGGAACAAACATCCTTACATCCATACATCCAAACATCCAAACATCCATACATTCTTACAAACTTTCGCCTTTATAATATTAGTAGGGTATGTTTGCTTTAAAGACTTTGTGTATCATTAATTTTATTTTACTCTACATTGCCGAATTTTGTTGCTTTGTTTGATTTTCAGTCTAGATTTAGCATGTGGCTTGCGTTACAAAACGATGACTCCGTTTATAATAAAGTCTGTCAGTTATTACATTTTAACCTATTTGAAGTGTTTTTTCGGGCCAGTAGCACTGTTTACTCTAAAAATGAGGAAATAACGCTTAAACGTTATTAGAATGTTTATTATTTTATCATTAAACACTACTTCCTTTAATGCTTTCATAAACAGTAGCTTTTTATTCCAACAAATTTTCTTGATACATAAATAAATATCAAACACATGAGGTTTTTAACGATGCGCTTTATACACTACTTAAACGCGATGCACTCGGAAAAGGTAAAAAGAGCGCGTGTATGAAAAACGCGAGTCATTGGCACCATTAAAATACGCCATCTGCGGAAGCCCTTAAGTCTTAAATAATACGTAACTCTGTCATCTCGTAGATTAGGATACATGAAAGAATTTTTTAAATTAGTTCAGTGGCACCAAATATAATTTACCTAAAAACAAACTCGTAAACTTTCACACTTTATAATATACATTTTATATGAAAACCAGTATAACTCGAGGAATTGGAACAATTACTTTTAGATAAGATAAAGTGGCTGTCGTACTGTCGGCGAGCAGCGAAGAGCAAGTAGCTGGTTAGATAATTTTGCGTCTGTCAAGATCTGCGTCGAACTTCTATATCATTACACCTAAGATAAATCATTATTCATGATAGAAAGTTGTGCAAATCGGAGGGTCGATATCTAGCATAAAATCTAGATGCATTAATATCCACATTCTAGACTCTAGAGTACATTTCTTAAATAGAAAATTTAAAACAACAACGCAATTTCTAAAAGAATTCCTGTATATAAAGCGAAACGATTTGTAATTGTCTCAATAATGTTCAAAGGATAAAATATTCAATGTTTTTGTTGGCACTCGAGTTGTATAGTTTGCAGCTTCCGACTGTTGTCGAAAAAGACTGCCAAATATCAATGATACCTAATACGATTTTTTCACGTAAGGAGCGCGTTGCTCGTCTGATGGCAAGCGCCATGTTTTGTCATAAACGACACATTGAATTTTTAATTTCACAATAGTGCAAAGTTCAGTCTGAAATCGTGTTTTGTCAATTTTTTACAAAAAAGTCTGGGAATTAAAAGGTTGGAAGCTTCCGGACGCCCTATAAATAACTCCTAATATAGATATGTATATAATAATAAACATAAGTCGCAGTTCAGCAATATTGGGTGGGTTAACTACTACTAACTATATGGTCTAGGTGGTCTATTAGTTTTCATATGATATGATAGTACATATGTTTCGTGTCTACGTCTTTGAAGGACACTGTGGCCAGTGTATTTATTAGATATCATTGTGTAAGACCTAGAGTAATTTTATTTGTAATATTGCGTAATTTTATTTAAACTAATCTCGCTAAACCTGAGAATTGTCTTCGCTTTAGAATAAATATTTGTGAAAACTGTGACGTTTGTTTTTCTTCATAAAATAAAATGATAAGAAGCTAAGTTCCAATTTCAGGGTGATAAGAACATTGCAATATTATGCAGTTCTATTCAAAGCTCTGCGTGACATTACCACTGTTTATATGTAGCTTATCATCAAACTTTATTGGTATCCAAAAAGACTTAGTGATAGATACTTCTGTGGCGTGTACGCCATTTTAATTATAATAGGCAATGTTGGCACGAAAAACTACTGTTTCAATGACAATAATTGCAATCAAAATAACCTACCCAACATTGCCCGCGACTTTACTGTTGACATATTTATATATTTGGTTCTTAAACATTTAATTAATTAAATATTTATTTCAATGTACAAAAACACACCTATTAAGTTTCTAAAAATAATATTATAACGCAAGTCTACAGTTTCCTGTATAAAGCGATCGGCAGAAATGTAACTGTTCGAGTTCATCGACGAATCATGATGTAGGTAGGTATTCCCGACCGGTTTAATCAGACTATACAACGTCTCACCATTTTTCTACGATGCATTGTCTTTGTAAGGCGATCGGCTATAATTTATAAATAAAAAAACTACTTACAACTACTGCCTTGGTGGCGTCGTTGCATTACGGTACGACTGCAATGCTGAGGTCTCTGGTTGGATCCTCAGTTCAGGCAGCAATATTGAGTTTTTCTATTCAGTATCAGCCCGGAGTCTGGAATTTGTGCCCGATATGGCGATAGGCCCCTATCACATCATGGACGGAAAAACGGCGAAAACCGGGTGCACTAGTTGCGCTTCTGCCTACTCCTTCGAGGATAAAAGGCGTGTGTGAAAAAACTACAGGTAGTTCGCAAAAGTCCAAACCCCAAAACACCAAGAAATTCATCGTACTTGTTAACAATCGTATTTCAAAATGGAAAATGTGGAATATATATTTTTAACTCCTCCCTATTCTTCTATTTGATTAACTTCGTTGCGGGTTAAGACTAATTAGTGTTCCCTGAGACTCGCCGAGCTTCACCGCTCGGTGTCATAAAATGCGTGCCACTGCCGATCCTGGCTTACAGGAGTTGCAGTGGTGGGTGTGAGGGCGGGATAGTCTCGTATAATCGTATTTCAAAAAAATACATTATTATAGTTTTTTATAAATACGAATGTTTGTCAAGATGTTTGCATGTATGTTTAAAGTAAACACAGACACCGCTGTTTACTGCTGCTTTACGAAATTTTGGCACTCAGATAAACCACACCCAGGATTACCAATAGGCTGCCCTTTATTGCAAAGTACACCATGGGACTTAATCCATACTAGGAAATTGAAGAAATAAAGAAAGACCTAGTCATTTACAAACAAACCAAGCACAAAATATTACCCAACCATATTTGAACTACGTGCCCGAGGCGGGTCGAGTCTATTGTGACTGTTGCCATGTTGCACGAATAGGAACGCACGATATTATCTCATTGCATCACGTTTAAAATACACTTGTTTCCCTTATGCTTGATAATACTTTGTCGTGCTAAATATATTGTGTTGCGTCTTCATACTAGATTTTGCAGATATTTTCTCGGATCGAAGCTATTAAATCAAGCTAAGATATATCCTGTATTATTCGTAAAGAATTTAGCTTTCTATCTGTGGATTTTTTTCAAGACTAGTTAAGTAGATAACCTACAAACTAAAAATTCTTTATACTTGACGTCTCTGAGTTTTCTTAATGATTAGTCGGAAATTCTAGTTTTAACTGATGAGACGAGCGCGTTATTCGTTTGATAGCATCATCACGTTTAACAATAGACGATAGCTTCGAATACAAATAACTGAAACACAGTATTGCACTGACGAGTGCACCCTGATACCTAAATAGATGTTGAGATTCACCTACACTGAATAAGTATATTCATTGCTGAACAAAGTTTTCAAAGAAATAAGTATAATTATTCTGGTAATGGTCTAAAAGAACACGGTCACGTTTCTAAGCCCGAAGGCGTAAACATAAATACAATGACTATATGCCAAGTTTCATAGTTCACCTGGCTAGCTCAAGAGTCGAACCCAAAACCTCACATATGCTCTTTCACTGGACCGATGCAGATATATCTACACTAACCTATACTACAATATTACAAACAGGAAAGATTTGTATTTTTGTATGTTTGTAACGAATAAACTCAAAAGCTACTGGATCGATTTCAAATTTCACCATTCGAATGCTACATTCGCCGTGAGTAACATAGGCTACTTTTTATTCCGAAAAATATAAAGTGATACTTTTATCCGATTTATTTGATATAAACCATTTGAGGTGTACATGCTAGCCTGCAGTTTTCACCGGCGACCTTGCATTCCGGAGCACTTCCCTACCAGCCGACTCATGTCGCTTCCTACATAACACGTATTTCCGCATGCTACGCTCATTGTTTACCTTTATATGTAACAATTGAGATGTCCGTTTATCTGTATAATGAGGAAATAAAGTATAAACCTATCGAGATAGGCTTGTGCAATTACAAATTACATTGTTATTTTCCTGCTATAATTTGGATTGTTTTGAACAGTTTATTATTGATTGTAAGTATACCTAATAGCATGACAAGAGTAAAGTCGCTTATATGATGGTAAACGAAAAAATAAAAACATCCGAAGTGTGAATTGAAAGGCACTCTATAGAACCATCTTCTATCACTCTAAAACATACTGTTCCTTTCATAATGTTCAGGAATAAACTGTCTACAACAGGGTTCAATCCAAAACATAAGGCCTACTAATTGTGGAATGAAAGAACTAAACTAATAACTAAAGAGCTACGCGCGACTTGTTTTAGTGTTCTCTATACACTCTGTATACTACAGGGCTGATTCAGCATTGGGCGCCGATGCGCAAGCGCCGCGACAAAATGACAATGCGTAAGTGCGCATGAGTACGTGCTGTGAGGTTCGTACGCGTGCGTTTGGCACATTACCAATGATACCAGTCGAGAGTCTACGAAAAGCAGTATCCAAACGCGTCTTAATGTGTTTTGACATCGTTTATCGTTTCTTCATTAGAACCTTGTGAAACTACGTTAATCTGTCCCTGAATGACTGGTTGCCAGAAAAAAAATCTAACAGAATTGTATCAGTTAACTCATTTTCCTAATATTATACGCACACTCACGCCTTTTATCCCCGAAGAGGTAGGCAGAAGCGAACATGTGCACCCACTTTTCGCCGTGCGTATTCTGACCCATGATATGATAGGGGGCGAGCCTATCGACATATCTGGCACAAATTCTAGAATCCGGGCTGATACTGAGTAGAAAATCACAATATCTATTTGCCCAACCCGGGGATCGAATCCGAGACCTCAGCATTGCAGTCGTACCGTAAAACAACTACGCCACTGAGGCAGTAATGTCATTTATAAAAAAACAAATTATAATTGATACCGGTCATAAGGTCATGCCAACCAACATGTGTTAGCTGCCGGCCTTAAAGAAATGAAATGTGGGAAGAGTGATGTGTGTGTGCGCGTACGTGCGTGCGTGTGTGTGTGATTATCGTCATCACTAGTACATGAAGTCCTCTACTAAACATAGCCCCTACCCCTAAAGATTTCCATACGGACCTGCACAAAGCGCCCTGCGTCCAATGTGTTCCTACGATCTTTATCAGGCAATCGCAACAGCAAGCTCTCATTCACGTTAGGTTTCCATGACAGTGGTACTATTCCAAGGGATTGGGCACATTCACGCTGAAGACAATTATGTCTACAGGCTCACTTAAAAAGAAACATCCTGTTCATATTTTGTGTAGCAAGTGTATGTTAAGGGCATTAACCCGCTATCATGCAGATCGCTTTTTCCTGTTGTGCATAACATTAATATCCGAAACAATGTCATACTTTATTTAGTATTTTTATACTACACTACATACATACCACGCCATCTGTCTGTTTCAGGGTAGGCACAGATTTAACACATCCTCATTTCACCAGTGTTAGGTCCCATGACGGAAAGAACATGAACTTACGACGCACAATTCTAGACTCTGCCATGGTTGGCGGCTTGAGGTCTTGGCGAGCGGTGGTCTGCGAGTGCATCATCTTGTGGAAGGAGAGCGCCAGGCGAAACCAACATAACCGATCCACTCACCCCCCAGTGGTGGCAGCGTTAACACGTTCTTTCCCCGCGAAAAAAAAGCTGATACTAAGAAGCAAAACATGACCACCTAACCCAGGGATCAAATCTCGGACAGCACGGCAATCGTCCCACCTACGCAATACAACTATACCACCGAGATTTGTTACTCTCCATTAACAATGACATTGAAAAGGGATATGTTTTCTTAGAATTAGATAATGGCACAAGCGGAACTGAGTTTTTTATAGTAGAAGGTCAGTAAACGCATGTGTGAGATAACTGATGGTCAGCGATTAGCGACCTTAAACAATACTAGAATAATGACTGGGTAGCCAATAATAATCTACCTTTGTGCCATATTTCATCCAGACTCGTTCAGCCGTTCTGTCGTGTTGAGTAACAAACATCCATCAAAAACCGCACTTCCGCATTCAAATTAATATTAGTAGATAGATGGGTAAAATAAGAAAAGAGCAGACGCTTTAGGAACACCACAAAACTCAACAATTTATAGTCAAAGCTTTGAAATGAACTGAATCTTCTTTGCAACTCAATTCTAGTGAAACCAATAATAAAGAACAGCAATAAAATGAGGTTAATATAAAAAGAATTTATTGTTTGAAATCCCATAATGTCCAGTCTAGTCCGTTTCTGGGAACCCCGAGATTTATACCTGCAAGGGCTCGTGTAAGTACACGTTGGTCATTGAGTCATTGTTCATACTACGCACTTGAAATAGTAAGGTATTTACTACCTACTCAATCAGATCGTTCAAAATGGAGCCAAGTTTCTACGTTATTCTAACTTACCTATTGATGCATTTCCTTTATGAAGGAACAGATGAGTTCTATCAAGCATGATAAATGTTTAGGCGTACTCAAACATTTTTTTTGTTTTTTACTCGTAAAAAACTCCTCTACCAAAAAAAACGATTCTTAAAACATATTTTAAGCCATTACAAACAATTTAATTACTGATTTTGATAGCAATACTATAACATAAAATCAGCAGAATTAACACGAAATAATTCCAATTCAGTGAGCAGTATTGAATTGCCGGAAGCAAGAGACGTTACCGTAAATAGAAACGAGAACGCAGTCTCGGTTGCTTAATCAGCAAGTTATATTTAAGTAACACGTGTTTTTCTTAAAACTCCATTTAGAAGTGGTTTCACTAATTCAATTACAAGATAAACACCTTGTATTACAACACGTGTATACGCTCCCGATCCTTCAGTAAACGGAATACAGACTTGGTTGTGGATCTTCGAGGCAAACGATTCTAGCAATGAAAGTAGTTTAACATTAAATACACATTTTTTTTTTGGCCACTTACCAGCTCTTATGAGGAGCCTGCACTATTCATGGCTAAACTTTAGGAGTGTTTTTACACAGCCAGTTACTCTTCGCCTTTATACTATAGCCAAAACCAATTTCAACCAAGAAAACCGAAAGCTAATTCCCTGGCATTTGTTCACGGCGCCTACTCCTACGATTAGTAACGGAACTATTATAGATGTATAATGTTTTGAACGCGTCTGCTAAGCGGACGAGTACTATGCAGCTATAATGCACTGGTTGGTGATTAGAATGTTTGACGGAAATTATCAAGGTTTGGGCATGGTCGTATGAAAACAGTTTTTTATTCGTCCTTTTTTTATACGTCTATGGGTTTGAGTTGAGAGACTGGGTGGATGTGATATGGTATTTAGTAAGGAGTGGATATCGTATTGGGATTGGCTATGGTTTGATAGGTGTTTGGCAATTGTCCTTATATTTAAGGAATGGCAGTTAAATCTGTTGAGTTTTCTTTATTGCCTTTAAGACAAAATCATCAAGAAACCTAATATAATACAAAAAATTTAAGGGAAATCTCCATAAATTTAGGGATATCAAAACAATTTGAATATTTTTAGCTGTAAAGGCAATAAAAGTCAAGATAATTTCAAGCAATTACATTTTTAAGATACTTCAAAGTTCAAAACGTTTATTTCGGAACACAAAGCCGCTGAGAGCACATAAGGAAAAGGGCAACGTACTCCAAACACCTAAAACCACTAGGGCACGGATGTTTCAAACCATTTGTTAACTTTAATTGTTCGTCAAAAGTATTGGTTCATTATACAAGGTTGTGAACGCGCTTTTAAACTTCAACATTTTCATAAATATTTTTTTTTTACAAAGTTATAATATATTTCCGTAAATTAACAATTATTGTTGTTACTTACGCTATTATATATACACGTTACTCGTAGATTTAGGGACTAAAGCTTGTTCTGAAAACTTGAGTACTGTTTCCTCTGTGACCCCATAAATTTTAAACAGATCCTTACGAATAAATCAACAACTAAGCAATATCTTGGTTATTTTTGTATAAACAAGTTACATAACTTAAACTTGCAACTTCATTAAATATTGCATCTTACGATTACTGTAACTTTTAAATTCTGTTTGAAACAACGCGCACTAACTTTGTTGCGCATCGAATAATTTCTTTAAATGTCGTGTACCTCGCTCGAATGTTTTAATTTGAATACACATTGTGGAACGTTATTAATTTTAACGACTAGTGCACGATTTATGAAAGATTAATTTCAAGCTTAATGTGCAAGTCTGATAAGGTGTGGTAACAGCAGCGAAGAGGCTTTAACTGTTTTACATTTAAAGCTATTCCTCATCAAAAAGTATATACTTGTTTAAATTACACATTTAAATATTTTCAATGGTAAATCGATACTCGGTAGGACCCATATTTTTGGAGCGTTTGCCACCGCAGCCTTCACATAAACAGACCCTACTAATATTGTTCTTTTTATTAGTTTATAAGTGATCATCAAAGCACTTCTAATTATTAAAACGCAAAAAAAAACGTTTATGTAATTTTATTGCCTCACTTGACATTCCAAATTAGAAAATTGTAGTATTTTACCATTGCTTTTTTTACCTTGCTCTTATTAAGTGTTTTAGAACACTAAAGCCGGTACAAGAATACGCGCACTTTATAATCTACCCCATTCACCCGATGTTTAGCATTATCAACGGTGAAACCTTCATCCTTCATTGCGATTGTAGTTTCTAATCGTTTAATATCGATTTCACGATTTCTCTGAGCACACTCGATATAGAGCTCTAACTAATAAATACTTATACCTAATAAGATTTCTTATCAGAACCACATGAGTCTATGCAGTTGGTCATACTGTGATATCACAAAATCTACAGCTACCATACCAACCTAACATGAAATGAACAGCAGAATAGGTACCAACCTAACGAGATGAGGCGATATCCTCGAATACCAATAAAATGACGCAATTAGCGAAGGACAATGGCGCGTTTAGACACAAATATAGTGTTATCTCCGCTTCCATATAAAGAGATGTCTCAGGTTATTTTCGCTGCCAACCGCACCCTAAAAGGAGCTCGCGACTGTCCGGTATATTGAGACTGAGTCATTACTATCCGTCTTAGAGATAATTGCTTCTGGTAAAGTTGCAATATACTTCGGGCACGAGGGCTGTGGGCCATTATTTTTCTATAAGACAGTCGAGTTGTCCAGGATTAGAATTTGTATTTGATAAAAAAAATATAAAATATTCCATCTACCTTTATATTCGAAATATTACTGTTAACTTTTTGTCACATTTTTGCAAAATCAAATTACTAGCAATTAATTTATGTGGAACGGACATAGCATAATATTAAAACTAACAAGATTCCTGCGCCCAACTTGGATCAGATTAAAATTATAGTTCGTCGCACCGTCGCGTCAGCAATTTGCATTGAGTTCTTTCAATCGATTGAGGTTCTGATTTACAATTCAATTATTTATATAGATTATTTAATTCAAATGTTGACTTGGCTTGAGTTGACACTTGATTTCTAATATAGCAATAATATGAACAGTTTTCTTATGCTCTTGTATTTATCCCAGCAGACTACGGGCTCGCACTGTACAATTTTTCACGTATAATCCTGATAAGATTAGATTTTATTTTGTTTCATACGCTGCATCTACATCGAGGAAGTGATATTATCCGCATCATGGTACGAAAATATCTTCTATACATAAATAGATTGTGTAGATCTCTGCTTATCTTAGTGCATACTTGTAGGATTAGTCAAATGTCCTGAGATGAGTCAGGACATCGCGACGCAACGCACGCGCAGCGACCAACGACTGCCGCTATAAATGTAGACTGCACTAAAGACTGACGCGCATTTATCTCCCTGGCACCAAATCGCCAAATGTTTTAATTGTGTGCTCTGGGTACTGAGTAAGTGCCTTATTTTCTTTATCTATTATAAAATAAGTCCCCCGCCGCGTCTGACTTTCTGTATAGACGCGATAAACTTAAACAATAACGAATGGATTTTAATGAAATTTGGTATGGAGATAGTTTTAGAATCTGGAAAGGAGATAGGCTACTTTTTGTCTCGGAAAAACGTGTTCACGCGGGCGAAGTTGCGAGCAAAAGCTAGTACCATATAACCGGTGATTTGAAATTATAAAAAGGTGCTTTGTCCTAAGCTAGCGAACCGCGCCAGTTCCACAAAGGAAACACTAATCTGTAGCCAGATGATTTATGATGGTCTGATCGCTTTTCGCTATCAAAGCTCACGGGATCACTTGCGTCGCTGAGCTAATCTTGCCTTAAAAATTATTTAAAATCGCTCAACTCGTATGGAAATGCACAGGGAACATCATACTCACATTTATTTTTACATACGAAAGCAAATACATTTTACTTTTAGAAAAAGTACAGAAGACTTTTCTGAGATGCCTATACAAGCGTGCGAATGGATATTATCCTTATTTATATCCGACGTTGTTTTTGCTAGGTTGTCTTGGGTATAATTCTCTTGAAGTCCGGCGTAACATGCAACAAATTTTAATTATTTATAAAATACTTCATAATATTGTAGATGTACCTGACTTGCACAACGAGCTCTTTCGCATTTTTGTTCCTAACAATTATGGCCGAACTCGGAATCACTCACTATTTGCGATACCACTTAGTAGAACAATTGCGAGATCAAAATCTCCCTTGCCTCGCAGTCTCAAAACATTAAATCGGTTCCTGGACTCGAAACCAGAGTGTGATATGTTTGCGAGTGACAGGCGAGAATTTTTATTAGAATGCTTGAGGTTCTGCGAGTACGATTGAAAGGCTATCTATATTAGTGTAATTTAAAATTTGTTGTATTGAATAGTGTAAGTGGTTTGTTCCGTACTATTCACAGTAAATAAATAAATAAATAAATAAATAAATAAATAAATAAATAATATATAGATAGCATAAGTCCCTTCAATACATAGTTTTTGAATCCTCGTACTGGGTCGATAAGTCTGCCTCTACTCGAATGATAATACGTTTGCATTATGCATCGCATGCGGGACGTGATACTGCAAGTTGTTGCACGAGATCACTATCACTGTGAGAATTGAGAGTAAGCAACTTTTCACTAAGGTGATGCTATGATCTTAGTAGATTAAAAGATAGATTCATTGCAAGCGCATCGCGCCTTAAATACTGCATAGATTTTCTTATCATAGATATTAATAATTACTAAGATTTAAATCCTAATTTTAAAAAGAGAAATATTTAATATGGTTATGTTGTATACATATTCAAAGAGACATAGTCATGGTCAATTTAATATTCATATTATATCAGATCTTCATTTAACCCACTGTTGGGTTTGTGTTTCCTCTACTACTGAATGGTAAAGTCTTTCATCCACGAGTTATATCTACAGGAGAACACTTCATTAATATTAAAATTAATTTAAAAACTCAGAGCTTGTGTATTGGGATAAACCATGAAAGAAAGACAAAACCTCAGTTACACTATCGTTGATTTCACATTCTTAGAAAATATAATGTCTTTAACCACAAAGGAATACGTCGGTATCCATCCCTTGCAGGTGTGTTTAGCAGACATTGTAATGATAATACAAATAACAGTGATAGTTTAGAAAGTAGTAAATGGCTTGTTCCCGAGATCTCTGTATAGACACGACCGGTTTTAAACGGATAATGTTACTGAACCGATTTTAAAAATTATTTCATTAATAGGAAGCTAGATTACTCTTGAGTGTTATAGGCTACTTTAATCCCGGGAAACAATTTTGTCCCAGAAAATTTTTTTGACGTAGGCGAGGCCCCGGGCAATAGCTAGTGATATTATGAATATTGAAATCTGTCAATGTACACTTCAACCACCCGTTCTCTTTCCTTCTCTTTTCTCCACTGGCCATACTACGGTTGTCTGTAAGAAATTGCCTCGAGTTGATTGACCACCAATAGGGTAGTTACCTTTGGTTGATTTTGTACATTATTTTAGATGTAACAGAAAAAAGTTTTTCATAAATGTACAAAAAAAAAGTAGTCATATACCCTGTTGTATCTAATTTAAGTAAATATTATACTTTGTTTTTCCCCGATGTGTACAATAAAGAGTTATTAATAAAATATAGCTTGTGAATACGTTTAGATGTTTATTAGACGTCTATTATATCTATCCTCTATGGTTAGAAGTAAACCTAGAAACTGTTGAAGAAATTTGTATGTTTGGTAGATGAACTCAAAACATTGATGTAAGCCGGAACACAACGGTGCGTACGTGCTACTTTGCGGCAGAAATAGAGATTACAGACCAAGATGGACTCGATAAAGATCTACCTAGTATTACCTACGCGTAGCCTTCTTGTTTGTTAAACCATTCCCGAATAGCATAAACTGATCAAAGTACCATGTCATTATTTACAATGACTGAGCTATTTGATTTATCTAAAGCTTCAATATCTACGTCGAAGTTATCACTTTCATATAGAGATATGGAACTTTATGGTTTTATTAGGATTGTTGTAACATCAATAGCATTCACCGAAAGTGGTTGACAAGAATGTGAGTTTTTACTGAATTCATTGTGTAATAAGATGTGACAAGTTGTTTTTGCGGCAATATTAAGTACCTGGCTTATCGGTGACGAGTAGCGAAGAATATCAGATATGATTCAGTGAGCAATGGAAGACGAGTGGCAAATATTTATAAGTATATTGCTATAGGTATAAGATAGCGAAGACGATTATTACCGATCTATTTGTTTTATTGTACTAAGCGAGTAACATTAGTAATTGTTAGAAACGCAATATCAACATTCAGCTGATGCCAAGCGGTATTATACGAGCGCCCTTACATCTACTACATTGCTAGTTGCGACATATCGCTTACCATCAGGCGAACGACATGCCCGTCTTGTGATTCAGTGCAATAAAAAATATATTATATCGATGTAATAATTCTAGCCAATATTGTAAAAAGCCTTCTATTCTATCGAATAAAGAAAACTACGTTAGCTATAAGTTTAATAACCGAGAAATCAATCGTAAGTCGTAAGCAGTGAGGTAGGTGCCTTATGGCCGAGATATTCGATTTGCAAGCGTAGCCAGAAACATGTGGTACATATTCAGCAAAAATTCGCCATATGGCAACACAGTGTCTTATAAACGATCCAGTTCGTTAACTCCACATTAAACAAAGAAAAACCGTGTTAAATTGATTATTACGAAACCGGTTAAATATATAGTGGTGTTAAACAGAACCGAAAGGAGAGTTCTTTACGTGTAAGGCAAAAACAAAGTTAAACAAACTCACAACTAAATTCGAAAGCAGAGGTGTAAGTACAGTACTAACAACTCGTTGAGCTTATTTCTATCCCAATACGTGATAGAGGATAAATCTATTACTGTGTTAGGCACATAACCCCTCGCCAGACCGATGCCCTCCGTAAATCACTTACATTTCGAAGTAAATAGAAACTTATTAGTCTGTCCTGTAAATCAAGCCCAGAACACGCCTGATTATTGAATCAGTGATATTGATAATTTAACGGGTGATATTAATCACTGGTCATCTTGATCAGATCAAGTTTGATTTAGATGACTAGCCCGCCATGGTAATATCCACGGAATTTCAAATTTACAAACAAGATATCAAATTTCACCAGAAACCGTCCATTAAAACTTACTAGCCCAACTTCAAAGAGCAAGTTTCTAAACGTGCCATGTGCTACCTTTGACCTTCAGCTAAAATGGAAGCGTATTACGTAATGTTTCTAGAACATTGAAGTACGTAAAGTTAGGAACAAGTTAAAATACAGATTACTGTTGTTCTTGAAGTTATGTATTGGCGTTGACGCACATGGTGGAGTAAACAAGTTGTTTATAGCAGACGCTAAAGGAATTGTGGGTGCTGTGCTGATTTTGAAAGGTACACGAGGTGAGGATAAAGGAAGAAGAGTTCCTTTGATAAAATATGGAATCTTAATACAGTGACATCATCGTGAGCAATGAGTAACATAACATGTCAGTGCTAGAACAATGCTGCTTGGTGGCATAAAATAACATGATGGCAGTAGGTTCTAATCCAGTCAGACGCTCGCATACGAGAGTCCTACTACCTAGTAAACAGTAAATTATTGAAGATTTGCTAGCTTTTCGATTAGTATTCACATCGTTTTTACCATTGTTGTTACTATAAATGTCCTCTCGCCGTGACTCGTGTAAAGCCTCAACGCATGTACAACACTTCGTATACTAACATCTAATACAAACAGCCTTTATGTCACCTCAGACAACCTTGCATAATTGTTGATTAGCACATATATTTACTACAATAATGAATAAACAGTACGTGTTTATAACTAATACAGTTTATTTAGCAACGAGGAAAAGCTTTTACTGCATTGACATTAAGTAGATTCTTGCTTGATAAAAGTGTCATCGCGTAGTGGTTCGAAGTCAAGTATGTGGTATTATCAATACAAACATATAAATATTTGACCACAGCGTTGTTTGTCGTTATTAATAGAATTTGTACATGTACGTGTTGATAACACGTGGTACGAGGATATATAATATATATCCAAGTTAATATTATAATACCCGACTGCCTCGGTGTCGTAGTTGTATTACGGTACGACTGGAGCGCTGAGTTCTCGTGTTCGATCCCCGGGTCGGGCAAACTGACATTGAATTTTTCTATTCATTAACAGCCCGGAGTCTGGAATTTGTACCCAATATGGTGATAGGCTCGCCCCCTATCACTTAATGGGACGGAATACGCACGGTTAAAAGTGGGTGCATTAATTGCGCCTCTGTGACACCTTCGAGGATAAAAGGCATGAGTGTATGTGTGATAATATAACAAGAAGTCGTGATATAGTCTTCTAAATTTCCCAAATGTTATGATATTAAGAATTAATATATCCGCAGTCTACAATTTTAGATATTTTATAAGTATGACAAAGCTTCTTACATAAGAATTTACAAGCACCAAATGCTACAAAAGTGTTTGGACTTAATACGTCATAAAAATACGCTGGTCTGCGACGCAGTTCGTTGATAAGAGGGGAGAGTATTTTCTACCGGGCAGGGGTGATATTTGTTGATCTAAGAATAACTTGTTACATAATTAACAAATCAAAAAGATCTTACGCCTACATGAATAAGGCTCTCTTTCATCTAAGAAATCTAAATAAGCGGGTGTATTAAATCTACCAACGCTTCAAACATAGTTTTTAAATGGCGTAGGTGTGCGCAATAATAAAACTTTTTTCATACAACTGAAAGACGAGATAAGGAAGATGTTCGCATGAGAATAAGAATCAAAACTGTGACAATCATCATTTTAAATAAAAACACTCTACATGACAATGAACTACGCACGATATTCTGAAATGTAAAAGCTCAGTACTTACACTAGCTACAATGTCTTTAATACATAAAAACACACTGCGAGTAAGGTAGGTAAATTCTCACAAATAAGAAACCTATCTAGTAAATCACTTATCCTCGATCTATATGATAGCAAATATAAGAGCAGAGATATATACTAATTAATTTTGTTTTTATTAATTATCTCCCTTCCCCCTTGAATTGCTAAACAAACTACCCAGGAACCATACGAGAGCCAACTGCGCCAGTGAGCCAACGATTAAATATTATAAATAGTAACTGGATGACCGAGCTGATTGAGCTCTGAGCTGCTGCTTGATTTTCTTGCTCTAACCCCAAAACACTCATTAGCTTAGTGTTGCGTAACAATGCCATCTACTGGATCAGTTTTAGTGCTGTTGTGTCGTTAAAGTAGTTAGTTGCTCCCAATAAAAAAAATAGTATTATTACTCGCCAATAGATGCCAGGAAGAGTCGTTATTTTCAGTTTATGTTTAAGTTGATTATTTACTGAAAACACGGATAAAACGTCATTTTAAAAAAATGGATCCTAGCTAGATTGATTTTTATCGCCCCCGAAACCCCCTGCATGCTAAATTTCATGAAAATTGTTGGAGCCGTTTCCGAGATTAGGATTATATATATAAAGAATTGCTCGTTTAAAGATATAAGATTCATCGAATTTTACAAAAAACATTGCGTGTCAATGCCAACTGCAGTTTCAGGGACACAGCTTCTGTTAGTAAACATAACAACGATAAATTTCATTATTCTGAACGTGTGAGCTATTAAACGGTCAATGAGAATTAATGACATGAAGTATAAAACCGTGATGCTTGGATGATGATCAAGATTGTAACTGCTTACTTCCGATAGTTGGTGTAAGTTTTTACAGTCCTTATTAATATGACATATCATATAACATGTCCAGAGAACACTATTAAGGCTTACTCCCATTGGTTGATGTTATTGATTACATAACTCTTAAATATAATTGAGAGATAGCACTCCTCCCCCTGACTCTCGTCAGTTGTTTACTGTTCTGACTTCTACATAAACATACTATTAGGAAGTTAAGAGATTTCTAGTTGTTTTAATCAATTTTATTATAACCTCATTAAGTCATTGATCTTCATTACTAGTGGTTTTCATTTGAAATTAAGACTTAGTAACTTGCGGTCTTTTAAAGCCATTCAGTTTGGAAATTTGAATGACTATTAGTAATCCCGTAATTAGTCATGAGTCATGATAGATATTCTGCCGAGCTCACAGGCTTAATGAGATATGGTATATGGGATATTCGTTAATATTTATACATAATAATTATGTCCAAATGATACGGTCTCTACGGTAGTAAGTAAACACAAGTGTGACGGACAAACCTTGGAAATTGAAATATTCAACACAATTTCGAATTAACGACTTTTATCTGTCAATATAAAACGGTAAATAGAATAAATTGTTCGAATAACATCAAGATGTCACTAGAATTTGCCAAATTAATCCATCGTTCATCGGGATTCAAGTTCATTCGGTTGCCAATATTTGTGCTTCATTAAATTCGTGCAAAATTGTGGCAAGACCTTGGTGTTTAATTACTTATGATAGTAAACATGTATGCGATGAAAATTGCACCAGATGTCGGCGAGTTATGCAGTTTATACCAATTTCGTAGGTCAGGGACCATGAATATTTGCAAAACGTTTGCAATAATATTTAGTTTGATCGTGTCGTGCCAACAAAATAAACAAATATATAAAAAACAAACTGAAAATTGAAAAACAAGACTGCCTCGGTGGCGTAGTTGTATTACAGTACGACTGCAAAGCTTGAGGTCTCGGGTTCGATCCCCGGGTCGGGCAAAGTGATATTGAGTTTTTCAATTCAGTATCAGCCCGGAGTCTGGAATTTGTGCCCGATATGGCGATAGGCTCGCCCCCTATCACATCATGGGACGGAATAACGGCGAAAAGTGGGTGCACTAGTTGCGCCTCTGCCTACCCCTTCGGGGATAACAGGCGTGTGTGTGTGTGTGTGTGTATAAAAACAAAACATTTGATAAAAGTTTTACATAATTGTTGTGATGTATTGGGCATTTACAAGAGTCATGTTTTAGGAGGAATAAAGCAGAAGGCTTATACAATACCGATACTAGCACATAATTCACTTGAAGGCATAATTCGCACGGACTTACCTACAGCGGTTACGCCACTCACAGTTTAAATTTTGAAGGTACTTTATGGCGGTGAACTGCATTAATACCTAAGACATTTCTAGTTACACTTCATGGTACTTCGTAATTTTAAATTAGACTCTGCTATTTGGCGTTAGAAATAGACGAAGCCGCAGTTTCATTACTTGCTCAATATAATGCGTCAATTCTATCATTGTTTACACGTATTGCACTCGATCTAATATCAAAAGCAAAGTCCGGTGACTTTCCTACGTCTGTTCATAGCTGATAAATTATTTGGAGCAGTTAATCTATCGCGATGTCAACAATAGTTCTGTATTAAGGATGCGGAAAGTCCCCGCTTGAAAGGAACAGACTTGCTGACATTATGATCGATAGAAATTGTTTTGGAAGCTTGTTGGCGTTTCCTATGGGTCAGTAGAGAAGGACGGTTTCGTCGGTCAGCTGCTAACACGCGATATCACGATCAGTAAATGTTTTAAGTCTTTTCAATTGGATGCTAGGTTATGTCAAAGCAGAAAACCACAGAAAAGAGAAAGAGGGGAAAACGTATTAATTATCGAGTGAGTTTCTATTTAACACATAGAAAATGTAGTGGCAAAGTACAAAAATTTTAAACTGATGAAGTTACGGTTTAATATCTTATTCGATAACAACATAATATGAATGGTATATTACATGGGTACTTATTGATACATTTCGATATCCAAAGATTTTGTTTTTCTTCTAAGTATTTGATTTAGAATCGTATTAGAATAACTGGGTGATTTAAAAATTGTTTACTAAATTAAAATAGAACGGTTTATTTACCTATGAAATAGGACATTAATTAATAATGGACTTAATTATTCACGCCTAACACTGTTTGTCAAATATTGATCACTAATATTTAGAAAGTTCTGGTAAATGCGGCTTGATCCAAACAATTATTATAATTTATTGATTACTTTGGAATTATGAATTTTCAAATTGTACCCCTTACGGTGATAAGCATAATGTAGTCCCATTGTGCAGTTTAGAAATTGTGTGGCGTTAATCCAGTTTATCGAGTGAGCAAAAATCTTTGAATACTAATTACAAAGCATATTACAATTATTTCCTTTATTTGTTAAATGTTACAGGAACACGCTAGGTACAGACCTCTTTTAATAAGTCCGCCTGGAAATCTTTAGGGGAGGCCTATGTTTAGTAGTGGACATCATGTGGGTCATGATAATGATGATGATCTCCAGATCAAACGCTAAGAATCGATTAAAAATTGTTGACGTGTGAATTATTCCAGGGCGTCGTCTAAATCTAATCTGATGCATGTATTCACGTTGATGACATAAATCATATGACTGGTGGAGATATTTTTAGTGATGCGCATGATATGAATCAGGACTTTAGAAAAACAAATGACTTCATTTCATCAAATCTGAATATATACAGCAATACTAAATAAAGGAATGTACATATTTCTTTTATTTATGTGTCAGAAGTTTGCAGGACCCAGGCCGTCTGAGATAGATTTTGACGAAAAAAAAAATTGCCAACAGTTATCCTTTTATCAATTTAAGTTATTAATCAATGTTTTAGCTAATAGGTATTTTGAATTTATTAATTACCGTTGAAAATAGTCTATTGATATTATTCGTATTGTTTTAAGCTAGAAGATAATTTCTAAATCAACCAAACAAAAATCAAAGATATATTGTAAATAAACCCATGTCATCTTTTTAGATTTTATTATAACAAATAATTTTGTTATTATTGTTTTGGCAGCAACTGGATGCATAAATCAGCAGACCGGGCTCTGTGGCGTATCTTGGGAGAGGCCTATGTACAGCAGTGGACTGCAACAGGCTGATGATGATGATGATGAAATAATTTTGCGTTTCACCACTATCTCGCCTGATGGTAAGTGATGACACCGTAGACCACATGGTCTACGGTGGAACACGCTTGTCTAGAAGGTCTCTATTTACTCGTGACTTGAAGATTTTTTACAATATCTTTGATCTTCAATTTTAGAGCGTAATAAAAGAAGGTGTGTGATGTTACGAGGGCATATTATGTGACGTCTACGTCATATGCGAGTGGAATGCAAAACGGTACTATCAAGTTTAAGATAAGAGGTCAAGGTTCGAAATCACTTGTAATGATGATTAAGGGTTGGAGTAAACAGACACGTCGCCAGCGGTTTGTGGTTGGGTTAAATTGATATTTTCTGAGCGTGTTTATGACTGTCATTCATGGATTTTTCCGAGTTCGTACCTTAATTGTGCCACGTAAGTTATACGACTACTGCGGAAAAAGGTGTGAAATAAACAAGTGCTTAATGCGAAAAATTATACGGATTGGAATTCCGAAACTCAACCTCGACCATTTTCAATAGAAGATACTCTCATTCCAGGTTGACCATCATACTTTTGAGGATATGCTGTGGTGAAAAGATTAAGAAGGTGGGGCAGACCGTAGTGCGGTAATTTATCTAGACAGAGGTTGATGAGTAAACTTAAAAATTATAGGCAAAAAAAAGTAAACGGCAGATATTTAAAACAAACATGATGGCGGGGGTCTTCTGAAGCCCATTAGCTGCCGGACTGAAGACAAGAACTTAATTATGCTGTACGACTGACGTCTCATAAGACTTCTCTCAAAGCGGCAAGCTGCGTATAAAATATGTCGCAACACGACTCAGCTTGATTCAGTACTAGTGAAGTAAATGAGTATATGGGGGGCATGGCGCCCTCAAATCCTCCTAGCTTCGGGTCTGAGGGTATACCAGTGCCAGATTATCCCAAACGTTTGCAATGGTATTCGGTATGTCCTGATGCGGCATATCAGATGTAAATACTGCGTGGGCTTCTATTGCGTAATTATATTGGATGTTACGAAAACAAATGTTTAATTGTAATGTAAGACATGATAAATCTGTTTTTCTTTAGCACGTGTAACTTAGACGGTGATCAATGTATTATAATTTAAACGACTCATTCATTTTATATTAAGGTTAATATGAAAATGTTCAAGCATTGAATAGGCATATTCAATTTACTTCTATTGATTTTAATAAAAAATTATAATTGGAAAAGATAATACATACATCAAAATACTAGTGTAAGTTGTAACCAGGATATATATTTCTTATTCATCACATCTTGTTTCGGTTCTGGGCCAATATTAAACATGTTTTGTCACATAAAACACGACAAACAGTAAATACACGGAAAAAGTAAATACTCTATTTCATTATCATATAAATATTTGCAAGCAATTAGTCACTAGAGTTGTTACGAAATTAAATGAGGCCACTGACACTTCAAGGACCCGTCCTTACGAAGCGGAGACTTTCCTCAAACACTATCTATTGCGATAACGTTTCATAATACAAATGAAAATGTATCGCTACAAGGTAAATTTCAGATGTAAAGATGTGTTTTTAATTTAGATTACTCGCTCTCAGTCGGGTAATGCAATGAAGAAAAATAGGCATGTGTGATGTTAATCATCATCAATGCTTTTATGTAACAGCAAGAATGAAGAAACAGCAAGAGCTTTAGGAAAACAAGAGGTTGAGCAGAAATAGCAAAAAGGTCTCCGATCATCTCATTGTCTCTACAATACCAAACAGTAAAGCATAAGTATTTTAAGAGGATTTTTTGTAGGTAATTACCCAATCGCCTCATGCTGTAGGAAAAAATTATTAGATTGGCGATGTCTTACATAAAGCATATATAGCAAAGCAGCTATCAAAAGCCTGGCGTTTCCGAGAAAATCTAAATAGTATCAGTAGGTGAAGTAGCGGTTTGACGACGTGCATGATAGTACGTGATTTAGGTGCTCTAGGTACGTCCTACTGACACCATCTTCTAGATCTAATTACAGAACTCACCAGAATGACAAAGCGATTGGTATTGGAGCACTTGCAACAATAATAAGGTTAATGTTATACCGGTCACAAGAGCTATCACTTCAATTAATATACAACTTATTGCTTCTAGAACTTTCTTTAATTCCACAGGAGGAGGTACATTAAGAGTAATTTACAAATAGTCTAAAATGCAGATTCGACTGACGTCACAACATCGGTATTCAAATCAATTTACGCGCAAAGATTCCTAGAAAGAGTGGTTTGCTAAAACATTATAATGCTGCAACATTTGTTTATACTTTCTTGTCCCGACGTGAGTCGGAGAAGCTATTTTAAATTCCTAGGGAGTGATATAATTTGAATACTTAATTGTATTTAGCCAAACGCATAGCATGGTTAAGCGAACAACTACCACCTATAGATGGCGGGAGTTATCTTAAAAGAGGAGAATTCGAGCAGGCACAACTATGCTGTAGACAAGTCTTTCTGCAGTTTAGTACTTCCTTTACAAAAAATTATACATAAGTTGAGTGTTTCTAACATTATTACTGATCTGTATTTATTGTACGATGCTTTTGTAAACTACATCAAATACTTTCTATAAAATATAAAAGGATGTTGCATTCTCATTATTTTTGATTTATTTCTATTACTTTATTGCTATAATAAGTTGTACTTCTGATAACCTTGAGGACACAACCTAAGTGACTTGCAGGTTTAAGTAATAACTGCTGTAAAATGATTAGATTCGTAGATATGAGCTGTACCGGTTTCTTCTGTATTATTTACACTTATAATAGGTAATATCTATTACTTCCTTAGTCTTGGCACTGTTGGTAGCATAAAATGTCCTGGGACCGGAGAGGTCCTAGGTTCAAATCAGGGACGTAGCTACCGCCGTATGAGCCTTATCACATATTCGGGGCTACCGGACTTCGCATGTTATTTTTAGGACGGGGAAGGGCCGTTCTATTGGAAACTACACTACTGGTTCAAATAACAGGTCTGTGAAAAGGTTTTTAACACCATCTGCACAAGATTTGTTTTCTGGGTTTCACTGTTTTACTGTTCAAAAACATTCGAGGTGTAGCTTTCGCAGGTCCACGCGATTGGCCTAGAACTAAGTGTGGCATGACGGCTAAATGCATAATACATGGGATATTTGTTCGCGTGTTTGATGTCGCGGATTCGAATCCAGGCTATTACTAATTTTCGGAACGCATATGTGCCGCTTTCGTATTAATTTTCTTTCGCTTGTATTAAAGATACCGAGATTTGTAAAACTAGTTACCAAATTATGTGCCATCTAATTCGCACTTTTTCAGCGAATGGGGTGTGATTTTTAAGAGTTGCTTTGGTTTTGCGTAAATTTGTTGAAAAACCGTGGTCTGAAGTTGGTATGTGATAAGTAGATGGAAGATAACGGTACACTGAACCACAGCCCTGTTGCCCTTACGTTCAAAGACTAAAAATAATATCTCAGTAACAACAAATACTATTTATAGTCTTAGAAGCTGCCATGTAAGGTTTATATCAGTTTTTGTCCAAGTGCGTACGGTGTGGACGACCCTTTATCTGGGTCAAGGCGGTACACCCATTGTGTAAACAAAGCTTAGTCTAGATAAACACTAGGTAAGTGCTGAATGAAGGGGTATTGTACTTGTTCTATGTCTATTCAGACCGAGAACATTCCTATTCAGTATTTATTTAGTTATCAACCAATAATAATACCAGCCCTATATTATATGTATATTGTCTCACTGCTGGGCACAGGCCTCCTATACTGAGAGGGTTTTAGGCTTTAGTCCACCACGCTGGCCTAATGCAGGTTGGAAGTCTTCACATGCCTTCAAAATTCATATGAAGAACTTTTCAGGTTTGCAAGTTTCTTCATAATTGTTTCCTTAACCGTTAAAGCAAGCGATAATTCACCAGAAACACAGACTTATACTTATAAATACAATTCAGTATTTCTTTATTTTGTTTAGAGCAGTTCATTTATATACTCGCAAAATAGCTAAAAAAATAATAATTCCAAAACGAGTGCATAACCCTCTCAGGAATCATGTACTTATTAATTTGATCTGAAAAGTTTCAAGGTATCGTTATTAATCTAAGTTCAAGATATACACCTAATAATTAGATAAAGTAAGCGAAAAGGAGAAGTTGAAATTAGAAGTCGTGCATTTCGCTTTTAATGTTACAAAATGTACATACTGTCTGTAGACGAAACTGTGTGAAACAACTGACATTAAAGATATCTACGTCATTATTTTGTAAGACATTTGTGGCTGTTCTTAGTGCTCTATTCGTGAAAGTAAAATCAAAACTTATGCAATGAGACAGTTACTTATGTTTACATTTTGCACGTTACACGTACAAATACTAGAAATCATAAATTTATCTCATAAAAGAGATACAGGCGAAAGTTTGTAAGAATGTATGGATGTTTGGATGTTTGGATGTATGGATGTAAGGATGTTTGTTCCTCTTTCACGCAAAAACTACTGAACGGATTTCGATGAAATTTGGCACACGGGTAGATCATGTCCTGGATTAACACATAGGCTACTTTTTATCCCGGTAAAATATAAACCGGGACTTTTATCCCGGAAAAACTTTTTAATGCGGGCGGAGCCGCGGGCAAAAGCTATAAGTGTATATATTTTGAATATTAAGTTGATTCGAAATTCTACACTATCCTACTAATATTATAAAGGCGAAAGTTTGTAAGAATGTATGGATGTTTGGATGTATGGATGTTTGTTCCTCTTTCACGCAAAAACTACTGATCAGATTTCGATGAAATTTAGCACACAGGTAGATCATGTTCTGGATTAACACATAGGCTACTTTTTATCCCGGTAAAATATAAACCGGGACTATTATACCGGAAAAACATCAACAGTAGGTTTTATTGCCGAGGGCCAAGACCTTTTTTGAGGTCGCTCGGGTGCCGTAGTACTTAGTAGTAAAATTTATCCTATAAACAAGTTGTATCAAATAATTGTATCTAAATGACCTACTATTGATGGAGAATAAACCACTTAAAATAAGTTATTTGTAAGCATGTCCAATAATTAGTAAAAACTGTATTCTGATTAGTCCATTTTCGCGAAAGATATAAACAAAATAATAAAAAAAATTAAACCGCCGAAAAAACTGAAAACCAAAAAATAATAAACGTTGTTTTATTTTACCTTAATAACTAATATATCCGTATATTTGGAGGAGTATATTATTTTTGCTTTTCAGATTTTTCGACGGTTTAATTTATTTGTTAAAAAGTTATTTTCAATTTTTTGTGCCAATAAACTACATGCTTATTATTGATCCACAACTCAGCGTTAAAAACTGTGAGTAAACAATAAATCACCCCTTTTTTTCCACCAAATACACGTCGACTTGAGAACTTTCTCCGTTTTTTTGGTCGCTTAAAACCATTGAGATCGTGCATTAAATTCGGCTAATAGTAGTTGATAATATGTGCATCTATTATACACACACACTATATTCGGGTACTCGGTAGGTACTCTAGCAACATGTGCGCAGTTTTGTAATTTTTTATCGGTTTCATCTCGTCACATCTCAAATATCAGCTAACCTTGGAACACGATATTGCAGTTGCAAACATATTTTCGTCGAATATTTGCATAAAATTTGTATGACTAATTTGACCTTATCATGTACTTTTAGGTGAAGTTGTATTCACATCGTATGTTAATTGTTACCTTTGTAAACAGTGTTGGCTTGTTCACACCACAGTCTATAATGCTGAGTGGTGTCTGCCTATCATAGCCTATTGTGATACTGTGATTCTCGGACTCCATTAGATTCATGTCGACGCCTATTATCGCATGAAAGCGCAAAAATAAAAGTACTTGTAGATGTCGAACATAAAAACATGATTCTTAATGGTTTGTTCATGCAATGTATAGTACCCACTTAAACCAACTAAAAACCAAATTTTTTGCTGAGAAAATAAAGGGTCGATTGTTATCATAAAAATATAGAACGGATACGAACGAGAGCGTCGTAAATCCAGAAATCAGTGATGTGCAGCATTCTATGCGATAACCATACGTTCGTAGTTTTATATTTATTAGGGTTGCCACTTGGCACGACCAGAATTTTCTAAACGATAATATTATTAGAGCATTCTAAGTAAATTTGTAGTTTTTGCAAACCTTGATAAATAAACTATTACAAAAAATAACGATCATGTTACGTAATTGGAAAGACGATTAAACTGTTTTTAAAAAAAATCTTTTACTTATAGAGAGAGCTAGAATGTGTTAAGGACACACACTATCTGCCTCGAACATAAGCATGGAAAATAAACGAAGAAAAATTGACTAAGCTTAATCACAAGATAAATAAAAAAATACGCATACTCAGGCCTTTTATTCCCGAAGGGGTAGGCAGAGGCGCAACTAGTGCACTCACTTCTGGCCGTGCGTATTTCGTCCCATGATGTGATAGGCGAGCCTATCGTCATATCGGGCACAAATTCCCGACCCGGGGATCGAACCTGAGACCTCAACATTGCAGTCGTACCGTAATACAACTACGCCACCGGGGCAGTAAATAAAAAAATATAAAAGAGAATCGCCGAACAACCCTAAAGAAAGTGCGAATACGTGGAAAATTGTTCAGAAATACACACAGCTTATAAAGTACCATGAGAAAATAAATTAAATTCTTGCAATATGTATTGGCGTGAAATATGTTGCTTGTAGGATCGTTTTTTATACAAATTCCTAGAATTTTCTGTTAATATTTATTCTACGCGTGTTAGAAAAGATAAAATGTTCTATATTTGAATCGTTTTGCAATGTACTAATTTTGTTTTTATAGACATTTATGCATCTTAATAAGGAAGCGAGCATTTAAAGTCACTCGGATAGTTGTAACGACTAAGCTAATCGTTACATCGCTATGCTTGATAAACTCTCAATGACATAATGAGAGATGGCTCTCATTCAAAAAAGGGCAGATAGAAAAAGCACTAGGATAATTCCAGTATACTCCCCCACAGTATCTACAATATTTAATACTTCCTCAAGATCTCTAGTGACGGACCCAAGACCTTGCCACATGCAAGTAAGGTCAAAAGGAATTTAATGGAACTGTTGTCTGACTTATTCACTCAACATGACCGTGAATTCACACAGTATTTAATATACCAATCACATAAATCATTAACTGCAATCGATTCAATGCAGCCCCGACTCCACGCATGTTCTATATTTATCAATCTATTCTTGGCGGTAAACATTATTATTGATGATAAAATGCACTTTATTTTCCATTGGTAATTGTTTTCACTAGGTTTGGATAACGACAGTCAGAAAGACTTTGGGGTCTGCCTTAGTCATAATTCTTTTCATAAGCCTGTAAGTATTGTTCTAGTATACAAAGGTTCCAAATATTTTAGTTATTGAGGTTTGGAACTGCACACTTTGGGGATCATGGGGGTCATTAACTAAGTAATGACACCTTTACAATGAAATTTATTATGTGGACTGTTTTAATTTTAGCATTAATGGATAGTTCAACACGGATCATTGAAATTAATGAATATCTTGTAAAGGTCCCTGTTGATATTGTTGATTATTTTATTGTAGCAAATAATGAATACAGTGCAATGTTCTTTTATCAAGCGAAGAGTCAAGGAAGTTTTTTATTGTTGTTTATTGGTCTAGGTCAAGTAGACCTTCAGAAAGATTTTAATCATGCTGAGAAGCAAGGGGTCATGGGTTTGGATCACGTTATCTGGTTGATAAATATTTTTTATGCGAGTATTATGGCTTGGTGCCCGATATGACGATAGGCTCACCCCATATCACATTTGACAGAACACACATGGCGAATTGTGATGCCCTGGTAGCATTTCTACCTACACCTTCGGGGATCAAAGCGTGATGGGTGATTTCTTTAGTATTATAAGGTTTAGATACAATTCCTCCAACTTGGCAAGGGTTTGTTCTTGAGTTGAGCACAATGACCTCTAGGTGAGACTAGTGCGTTAGCACTTTACACGCCTTCGAAATTCTAAAACCTTCATTAATCTCATGATATAATTACGAGAACGTATTTTATCTGTCCGTCTATAAGCATAAAACTTTAACACAGACAAATTGATGACGTTAACGAATGATGCTATTTATTTTATGTCGATCTTTCGTACATTATTTAGTCTAGAAGGCGTTAGGTCTCGGGGGAATGAGCGGTTCTCCTCCTGCTTCCCTCTCCCCCTGAAGCCGCCACGGTGTTATACCGTTTAAATTATTACTGATGGACTTGAAATTAACAACATTTGAAAATAAAATTTAAAACAAATCCATAAATATAGTTACTGTGAGTTGGTACAATTTATCGTTTTACACAGCATATTTACCTAATTGTGAACCAAATAATTGTTATTTATGGATAATTGGGCAGATTCTTATGTTTGATTTTGTACATTATTTTACATATTACAGAAAATAATACGAAAAAGAAATTCTTCTGTGAAATCAGTATCGAAATTGATTGACAAATAAAGCAGTGAGTAAGTAGGAATATTGTTTGAGCAACGGTGGGGGCGTGGTGGGGATGTCGCGTTATCTCTTTCGCACGCACGCAGCGTTATGGCCGGTGACACTAGGTGACGTCACAGTCTGATATTACTGTTATTTGACTACAACCACTTCCAACAAATTTCAAAGCTTTATAACTTATTTATTATTGCGCCAATCTTGAAATTTCTTTTCCGTTACATTTTGGATGACATACATTTTTGATAAAAGTATTTAAAAAAGAGTACCTAGTCAACTACCCTATTCTAGAACACATTCTAGAATGTCGGTGCTAACAGAGCTACTGTTTTTTTTTTCAACGATAACTTTGGTAGCGAATCACCGCTACGTCATAATTCATAATATTTGGAGATATGACATAACCCTGACTTTCTCTCTGTGCGTAAAAATGTTCAGAACTTAGAAAATGAAATAAATAAAAATAGAAAATCGTATTTTTACTGCACACACGTAACATTTTCCTTTCAAGGGCAAAGAGAAAGACGAAATTTTAAACATAAAGGCTTTCCCATATGAAAAGTGAAGGTCGTTTTCATGTCAAGGTAAATAAATATTATTAATATGCGAATAATATAGAAATGCCTTTTACATATAAAGCGATCTAGAACTTTCATCATACCTATCACGCGATACAGCAATTTGTTCGATACATTACCATACAAACACCGAGTGACATTGCACACATTGATTAATATGAACCTGTAGTAACTAAAAAGCCAATGACAAATATACCTTATCACGTGTTAAATAAAGTTCAATCCCTAATAGTAGTAAGCATAGGGGCTGTTAGACGCACAGAGTACTCGTAGAATGCCAAAGTCCCACATCCTAAAATATACCTAGTGATGAATCCAATAAAGTTCAATCTGTAACGCGAGGAAATAAAGGGTCTACTGAAGAGTGGGGCTACGTGACTGTAAGCACGGAATAAATACGCAGTTACGTTTTTGACAATAGGAAGGTAAGTATAAACGAGCGTTACTACGTCGCTAAATTTTAAAGGGCTATTGATCGCTTCCTTATAGGGCGAGGATTTGTTTGTATCTAAATTAAGTACTTTTTATGCTACTGAATAAAGAAACGCGTAGTGTGGTGGTACCATAATTATTTTAAACAGTAGCTTAACAAAAACGTATCATGTCTTTATCCACGAAGCGGTAGGCAAAGGTTGAACCAGGGCACCAACTTTATGTATTCCGTCCCATGATGTGATTGGAGGCGAGCATATCGCCAGAAATTCCAGTCGCCAGGTTGATATTGACCAGAAAAAGTCAATATAACTTTGCCCGACTCGGAATTTCAGAGCAGTATACTACTGCAATACAACTACCTAACCACAGTAGTCCAAAAATTTAGTAAGTATAACAAATCACAAGACAATTTATGCGCACATGCTAAAACAGTCTGCCTGCAGTCTGACTGCCTCGGTGGCGTAGTTGTATTATGGTACGACTGCAATGCTGACGTCTCGGGTTCGATCCCCAGGCCGAGCAGTGATATTGAGTTTTTCTATTCAGTATCAGCTCGGAGTCTGGAATTTTTGCCCGATACGGCAATAGGCTCGCCCTTTATCACATCATGGGACGGAATAACGGTGAAAAGTGGGTGCACTAGTTGCGCCACTGCCTACCCCTTCGAGGATAAAAGGCGTGAGACTGTGTGTGTGTATGCTAAAATAGTCCCATAACGTTTGTCCGCTAAATAATATGGATAAGACAGTGTTTCCACGCCGCGCTGCGTCTCGAACAGCCAAATTCAGGTTAGCTTCGGAAACCATATAAATTTATATGTAAGGACATATTATAAAACAAAGTGACCACAGCGTCTGTCCGTCTGAACGCGATAAACTCAAAATTACTAAAAGATTTTCATACATCACCAATGGTCTTAGTGATTCAAGAGGAAGGTTTATGTGTATTATTCATCAATGTCTTGTACCGAAAAAATGTTATGTATGTTCTGCGAAGCTAGGGAAGGACGCTAGTTACTTAAAATTCTAGTCTCCCCGATCAATTGTTTTCAAATTGTCTTCAAGCAGGCGGGAAAACGCGAATGCTGTCCGAATAACAAAGATTGAAGCGTGCTTAATTCGAACACAATACTGTTTTTAGAATCTGCAGCTCTGTGGAAAATCGATTTGGTGCAATTACAGTGCGGTCAATGATACACTATATTGTTCAATGTAGAAAAACATGCAGGTTTTTTTATAATGAAGAGAAGATCAGTTTTATTGGGCCACAGCATCCTGAAAACTGAATCTTTACTTAGCAAAATAGGAGCAATGCTGTAATAATAAGTCTATTTTTAGTCTATTTTTTGACTGCCTCGGTGGCGTAGTTGTATTGAGTACGCGTTACGAGTACGATTTGCGCGCTGAGGTCCTGGGTTCGAATCCCGGGTCAGGCCAAAAAACTTTGTAACTGGAATTTCCATCTTAAAAAAAAATTACTCAGTCGCAGCTCGGAGTCGGGAAGTTGGCGGTGTGATACCCCCGTGCCTCGGAAAGCACGTAAAGCCGTTGGTCCTGCGCCTCATCTCTCTCCGGTCATGTCGGATTGCCGTCTCACCGGACTATGAGAGTAAAGGAATAGCGAGTGCACCTGTGTATTGCGCACACACACTTGTGCACTTTAATATCTCCTGCGTACCTGGCTGATCTCCGTTGAGATTGGCCACCGTGGCCGAAGCTGGCTAGGAGGATTTCATTTTTAGCACTTTCGGCATCACATCCATCACAGTTCGTAGGCATAGGTGCGCTGTGGTTGGCTAATATGAAGATACAACTATACTTCAGTTGATTGGTTTCTTCAGTTTTGTTTATTCAGATAAACAAACTCCAAAAAAACCCAAGATATCTATGAGATAGCCGGCACTGTGCGTTCGGGGCTACTTTCTGTGCCGTTTTAATCGTGAGGGCAATAACTCAAAGGTGGCCATATTTCTGACTTACAGCCATATAGATTACAAGGGCAAAGTATTGCTCTTGAATACAGCTGTTAGGTTCTTTCAAACTGGAATACAAACATTGCAACCGCTGCTAATGGGTAAAAATTTTAGTGGTGCTTACACGTACATATTCTTGTACTTATACCAGAACCCTACCAACTACTAATATATTTAATTATATAATTGATCAGAATGATATAATTTATTTTCAGTATTTGCACCTAGGAGAAATCCTAAACACCTGCATTATTTGAGCTTAAATTCCCAACATCTCGGTATCCAAGGATTCCGATAATTAATTGATCTGCCTCTTCGACATACCTCTTCTCCTTGGAAGATATCTTTAGCGCATCTTGCTGTGTATACGTCCAGTAAGTTATGTTGGGAAGTAGAGGTACCATCTACCTCCGTGAGAGGGACGCATTGCGGTATTGTCTCCCGTTAATCAAATTTAATTACGTTGGTTTATTTGGACTATACTGTATACTGTATAGTACCTTTAGGTGACGTAGTCAGATTGCAATGTCAGGATGAAAATAATTAGGATGATGGTGTTGTGGTGACTGGTGACTGCCTCGGTGGCGTAGTTGTATTACGGTACGACTGTAAAACTGAGGTCGTGGGTTCGATCCCCAAGTCGGGCACACCGATATGGCGTTTTATATTCAGTATCTGCTTGGAGCCTGGAATTTGTGCGCGATATGGCGATAGGCTCGCCCCTATCACATCATTGGACTGAATACGCACGGCGAAAAGTGGGTGCACTAGTTGCGCCTCTTCGGGGATAAATGGCGTGAGTGTGTGTGTGTGTGCGTGTGCGCGCGTTTGTGTGTGTGTGTGTGTGTGCAAAAGATATAGCTAAAGGCAAGTAAAACGATTTACTAATAACATTTTTATCGATATTGAAGGAATTGGGGGCACGTCATTGAAATCAGTACTGCATAACTGATGCTAATCTTTAGGTACCAATCGTATCGGAAACAAGTTGGGAGGTGCATCGGCCATCATGCTAAGAAGTAGTACGGTTTGTAATTAGAAGCGAATGTGTAGTTTGTACTAAGTTAGGTATGTGTTTGAGAAAAATACTTAGTAGCCAATAGCGATTAATTAGCGTATACTGTACTAAATAATTGTCCTCATAGCCAAATGAGCTATGACTTCTTCTACCTGTAGGCTGCAGTTACAAAGTAATGGGGCGATGATTGCCGCAAATAGTGTTTATTTAAATATCAATCCCGTGCTTGGAAGCCAGAACATCAACTTGATAAAATATACACACCTGTAATCATCAATGCCAGTATTAGACTGGAACATATGATCGTCCGTCATTTGTCACAAATTTACAGCCAAGGATCTTTAACTACACGCTCGATTCTCCTCGCTTGGTGCTCATATTTCCTAGCTAGCAGTAAGACAGGTGGTTTATAGCCACCATGAAGTTAATTACACGCGGCATCATTAATGTTTTCTGAGACCAAAGGGTGACAAGAGGCTTTGCGAGCTGGTGAAATGACTAATTTCACGTTGGTCATAAGTATACGTGCCTATTATAGAGATTATATAAAAGTATCCGTTGGAAAAAAGAAAAAAAGTGGGTGCACTAGTTGCGCTTCTGCATACCCCTTCGGGGATAACAGGCGTGAGTGTATATGTATGTATATGTATCCGTTGGAGACACTCGGGAACTTCTTTTTGGTAATCTAAATAATGGCTTTAAGTATTTGTTTGTATTTTTAAAGTTCAAAATGTCAAAGATAACATTTGATATGATTTTTAAAGATGGCGACCTATGCCACCATATATTAATGAATACGATAGCGTTATAACAAAATCACAATTTCATTTCGGTATGTCTAGGGTCGATTCTAAAGGCTCACCGCTTTTGTTCGGTTTTGTGCTTTAGTATAGCATTTTGATGGTCGTAAAATGAACCAAAATAGTAAATAATATATATTTTTAAAATATCAGGTTTTAGATGTGACTTCGTCTGCATCAATGAATTTTCCGGAGAAAAAGGTAGCCTATAAGTAATTTGTGACTCCGGGACATGATCTGTTTGTACGCCAAATTTTGAAAGATTGCACCAACATAAATTCAAAGAAGGTAAAGTCACTTACTAGTTATTAGTAAACACTTATCAAGAGATAACATAGTATATAAAATTGATGTAAGAACGTCCTCTGCAATATGAGTCAAATTAAATCTTATCAAAGCATACAAAGTCGAAATGATTTCATTTATTATTATACGAAACGTTACGATTATTATATTTCTCTGATTTAAAGTAATGTAAACAAACCTACTTACTTTTAATTGTGTATGAAATCCACGTACCACACGCATGCTCTTATGTATGAACTATGTTATTGTTTGCTACTAGATAGGATTTGACTTGCTCATGTTTACTAACAATTGATGGATCGACAGCGAAAATGGACCATTGCCTATTGATAATGTTTATTAATGTAATACCGATTTAATTTTTTCTTTAGTTTTTAATGTGTAACTGTTTTCTGTTCCTCTTGAATAAAATAAACAAATTCAGAGAAGAGTTTATTTATTGATTTGAAACTAGTCGTAAATAGTAAGTATATAAAAATATTAATCCCAAAAATAATATTTTTAAATTCGTCTGCTAAATACAAGCATCATTTCATGGCGGTACTCCACTGTATTGCCTTCTTGAAACTTTCGGTAAACGATTCTAGGTCCCCGATCAAACTTTAGTCAAATGTTTTTAGAACAAGATATAATTAATACATCCTCAATTTTCAAGTAATAGTTATTGACATTTCGTGATAAGCGAATAATTATAATATGCTTTATTTTAGATACTATGGTCGTTGGTAAGTTTGCTCGGGCGACAAGACCGCCAATTATCACTGTCCACTATTTGTTTTAGTTGAACAAAAAATAATGTAATTTAAAGAATTTAATACAGGATCCGTGAACATTTAAGTTGATAATATGATACGCAATAAGATACATATCATTAATGCTAATAATTTAGCGAACAAAATGTCCGTATTAACGTCCATTACAAAGATAACACAAAAACTGCGCAGTATGTGGTCAAGTTGTCACGATAAAACAATCAGGACATCATGAACACGAGATTTTATGATAACAGAATGTGGGACAAAGAAATTTTCCCCTTACGAGATTATCTGTTAGATTATAAGCGCCCTAGATACTCCTGCTAATAAAGTTCTAGGTGTTGAAGGACAATATAAGATCAAAGATGTAATGTTGTTTTGGTAGGACATGATGTATCTTATTATTGTTCGGGTTATTAGCCTAAAAATGGATTTGATGTATTTCAAGAGTAGAGTAGCATCACAATAATACTATAACAGTGTGTCGCGTTCCGAGATCAAGTTTTATATATCCGGTTTCAAATAGGCCGGCATAATTGTGTCGACTGGCAAGTGAAAAACATCTCTTGTCAGTCGGTACTGTATTTGGACTTTACTCCACTCACCACCAGGTGCAGTTGAGTCAGCTTGCCGTGCCCATATAAAAAAGCCATTTATATTTACTACAATAAAGTTGCAGACAAGAAAGCATGTGTGCGGCAGTGTATTTATTCTATTGATGTGATAAGATACATCTATGTAAAATTAAAAAGACAAACACAAGTCCTGTAAATTCAGATACACATTACAATAATGACGTTATATCCATTATGTGTACACTTTATTGTAAGCGATATAATGTTAGGTTAGAACTAACGACCCAAAGGATCGATGCATTTTTCCTGGAAAATGTCTAAAATTGGCACATTGTTTTCTAAAAGGACTTTCACATTTATAAAATCCTACTAATATTATAAAGGCGAAAATTTGTAAGAATGTATGGATGTATGGTTGTTTGTTCCTTTTTCACTCAAAAACTACTAGACGGATTTCGATGAAATTTGGCGCACGGGTAGGTTTTATGTCTTGGATTAACACATAGGCTACTTTTTATCCCGGGAAGACATAAAGCGAGACTTTTATCCCGGTAAAACTTTTTAACTCGGGCGGAGCCGCGGGCAAAAGCTAGTCTATAATATTAGAAAAGATTGGAATTCTAACGTGGCCAGATAAGATATCAATGCTAATACTATAATCTATACTAATATTATAAAGCTGAAGAATTTGTTTGTTTGAACGCGCTAATCTCAGGAACTGCTGAACTGATTTTGAAAATTCTTTCACTAATAGGAAGCTACATAACTCCTGAGTGCTATAGGCTACTTTTTATCCCGGGAAAATATTTTTGTCCAGGAAAATCTTTTTCACGCGGGCGGAGCCGCGAGCACCACCAGTAGATTATAAGAGAATAGACTAACCGCAAATCTCAATTAATTTCATTATTTTTACTAGTTTAGTAGTATTATTAATAGGAAAAATCTACGACATGCATGAATTATGAATAAAAAAAATCCACGGCTGATAAAAGTTGCTAATCTACTGCCCTTAATCTTATACAACTAAAAGACAAGACGAACGGCCTGATGGTCAGAATAAGAATTGTCCATAAATAGAACATCATTTAGATCTTCAAACTACAAAGCATCGCATCATACTCTGCGCGCTTGACACTCTGAGATTGCATTTTGTCTTATTAAAACCTAGATATTACATCCTACTAATCCTACTAATATTATAAAGGCGAAAGTTTGTAAGAATGTATGTATGGATGTATGGATGTTTGTTACTCTTTCACGCAAAAACTACGGAACGGATTTCGATGAAATTTGACACACGGGTAGATCATGTCCTGGATTAACACATAGGCTACTTTTTATCCCGGGAAAATATAAAGCAGGACTTTTATCCCGGAAAAGCTCATTTACGGGGGCGGCGCCGCGGGCAAAAGCTAGTTGGCTATAATATTCATCCGAGTACAGCAATGCTTCTGCATACACACATCCGCTTGGAGTAGAAATAGGTAAACTGGTGGCATCTACACCAGTAGATTCTATAACTTTTATTACGAGCCGGTAATATTGTAATTTTATGCGATAAACGTACAGATTATACTACTACAGTTTTATCCTTCATATTGAAATAATCACGCGTTTTTCATTTATAAATATATAATCCGAGATTATAAATTAAGGCTTATTTCCTTGTCAGTAAAGTTTCAAGTTAAATCATTCTCTCGAGATAATTATAGAAGTTCTTTATCATAGCGATCATTAATTAAATTCTTTTATCTAATGAGGAACTGATTGTGTCAATATGTTAATGATAACGAATGTTTTCCAGAAATCACTAGTTTTTATAACAAGTTGTAGACATTCTTGATATGTTTTAATAAACAAAATGTACTAAAATGTTTCTAGTGGAGTATGAAGAAAATCCACTGTACACTTTACTCAAATGACAAATCTTTTTAATGACAAAGTCCGAATGTATACTTACAAAAGTGCAGAAATTCCACCAGATTATAATAAATAATCATAATCTCCCATAAATTACCCATGCCGTGTAACTTATTACGCATAGAAATTACGAAGGGCCTTCCCCTCCGTTAGGACTTGGAAAATATGACAAACTATGCAATGAGGCTCTATTAGCTAAAATTATTGTGGATTCTACTGAAAGTGATTACGAATTTTCATCATTATCATCATCAGCCACATTAATGCCGCTGCTAATCATAGAAAGGCCTACCCTAAAGATTTCCAGACGGACCCGTCAAAAGTAAAGATAATTCTTTCTGTCATCGCTATACACGCACTTGACTATTTATTGATTTCACTTTACTGTTATATTGACGAATAGGTTTTACGCAAACATGGGTCCAGTTGGTTACTCGTATAGTAGGTATAGGTGCTCGTAATTCTAATTCCCTTATAGTTATTAAATGTTTCTAAACTAATGTAAATTGATGCACTCTATATTTTGAACTCATTTTCTGCAGGCTGACATTGCTGACGTTATAATATGATTTATAGAACCCGCCTGTGTTCATTTATAATCGATATAATAGTCCAGAATTAGTCAGTCGATAATGTTACATAACTATTTGCTGATTATTTATTTTACGTCATGACGAGACACTTAACTCTTACCGAATTTTTATACTATGTGTAGTGTGAATAATAATTAAACCCTCACCAATATGTGATGTAAAAGATCATGTATGAATATATGGTATATAATATACCATTCTGCGATGGTTTTCCCTTGCAGGTATCAGTACGCGCATTACTATGTTAGTGATAAATAATAATAATGACAATGTAAGCTATATTCTGGCAGATATAAATTAAACATTCGATTTTAAGGACAAATGGTCATTACCCTGAACCCGAGCTGTCTCAATGAAATTTAAACTTGAAACCCTTTTGAGACGACTGGGGCATTGAGTAACGTTCAAGCTTGAAAATATAATTAAAAAATATCGATAGTGATTAACGAAAAATAATATCTGATCGGTTAATTTATCACTTTAATAATAAGTACTAATTTATTTATAATTTATAGGCATATTATATCGGTTTTCCCTGTGTTAATAGAAAATAGATTGCACAAATGAATAATCAAAGGAAATACGTATGATAATACATACATCATAGTATTGATAAAGAACATTATTTCAATGTGAAACTGCATCATTTGAATATAACAATGTGTTTTGAATACGTTTCTGTTTACCTGCTGATGTCATCTTGTACTTCGTAGATTAGTGGGAACTGAGAATTCTTATTAATTTTATGCTTGCTCGATAAATGTAGCCACTACATGATGGTAAATACATTATCATCATCGTAATCAGCTAGGATGTTCATTGTCGAACTAATGCCTCCCCTAAATATATCCTGGCTGTTGGGACGCCCTGCTATTGCGAATTTTAATCATTAATTTGAGATTCTTTAAACTCTATTGTCACTTTCTTTCAAATCCAGCAATGCGTTCACCATTTTTATATTGTTTATGAACGGTTATCACCTTAACATCAGGAGACCCACTTGCGTGTCTGCTGATCTAGGTATGCTGAAAATAATCTTGCAATCGTGCTTTCCACCCTAAATAAGTACAGAGGCCATAAGATAACTCTTAACTCCAATCTCGTTTACATACTTTATTTTCGATATGCCACGGTTTAAGCTGTGCGTATCAGTTTCAAATGTCAAAATTATCTGATCGATTGTGAAGTTTTTTAAACCACTTGGTATCTTTCCTATCTTGCTAAACGGTTAGTTGTTTTTCTTTTTCTTATGATAGATTAGAGGAGACTTTCAGGAAGTTAATTTGTCATTTTTTATCCTGGCTCAGCAGTGATTACACTTTAGTTCGTCAGTTAAAAACCACTGATTGGCTTCGTACGGTCCTTAAGTTTGCTGGGTTCAAACCCAATCCCCACATCCTTAAAGGTAGAGGAAGGAAACATGTGCCTATTTGCTTGGCCTTATACAAGTTAATGGACGTTGATAACAATCAGGTGACCTGAATGCTTGTTTGCATTTGCTATAAAAAATAAGACCATTTGATTATCGAGTTGTCATGACTTTGTGATTCGATTTTATATTTTCCACATTGACTTTTTTTATCAAAGTATTTTTATAACCGATATTCTTGTTAAGTGACTTGGAAAGAAATAGGGTCTTTGTGGAGAGACTCTGTTGAAGGTACCATTTTTTATCCATACCGGATGTCAACCATCGTACAAAAGACGTAAGACCATCATAGTAGCTCACGTGCGTCGTGTTTGTTTTGAAACCGGCATAATTGTCTCAGCTCACGAGGGATAATTATCTTTCGTCAGTGCATAGACTATTTGAACGCTACTATTTTGACCGTAAGACGTAATGGAGCCACTTCTTCGTGCTCAACTCTTTAATTTTCGCATATGAAACTATTAAGTTCGATTCTATCGATTCTATATATAAAAGCGAAAGGTCACTCACTCATCACGAAATCTCAGAAACTACAAGTGCTAGGAGTCTCAAATTTTGCATGGGGGTTCGAAAGAAAAAGGACGTAGGTGCTCGTGCACCGCGTTTGTACGCGATCAACAAAAAAACTACCGAACGAATTTCGACGAAACTTGATATGGAGATAGTTCGAGGCCCTGAAGAGGTTTTAGGCTACTTTTTATCCAGGGTAAATGTACAGCGGCACTTTTATCTAGGAAAACTCTTTCGTGCGGGCGAAGCCGCGGGCAAAAGCTAGTAGTCTATATTACCGCAGTTTTTAATTTTTCGATTGCGGAAATCAAACTAACCACTTGTCGTTTCTTATCTACTTTATAGAGGATCAAAGATCAAAACACCGTAAATTTCTGTCGACCATATTCCTCCTATCCCTACAAATTATCTCAAATATATTTTTTTATTGCAGTAAAATTACGAAACGAACATATATGCATATTCATTTGTGAATGTGCATTGAACATGTGTCAGTAGTGGTATTCATCAGAAAACTTACTCTAAATATTGTTCTTGTTGCTAAAAGAAAAAAATGTTACGTGTACCTTGAATTAAACTTAAGGTACACGTGGGCATGTGACCTGTAGAAAACGTGAGTGATAGTAATTATCGGTATCATTTCGAATAGCTTACGAACAGCGCATACAACGTCTGTTAGCACCGTCGTGTTGGGTCTTTTATCACCTGCATAAAATGTGGTAGGGTACCCATTACCAAATTAAACACCTGCTATAAACCACGTGGTAAAAATATGTTCGGGTTAATCGCGTTGCTGAGACAGCCTTCGCCCTCAAAGCAATAAAGCTGGCAATGAATGTTTAAAATAAATAGCACAGCTAATTCCCTAGTTACGAATGATAGTTGGAACTTCTTTTATTGCCTCGAAGGCAGTCCTCCATGGACGTCGGTAATGCCAGAGGCACAGAGAAGCCGCTGCCTACCGTGAAATACTACGAACCTCTGGCACGGTTTCTTAATTCCTTTGGTATCTTGAGAGTTTATGGGCGGCACAATAATACCTTGCTATCGTCACAGTATAAATATCTATAGGTAGCTTTACTTTGCTATCGTGAAACATGCCTACTTAAAAAAAAACAAAAATGAGAAAGATTTTGGCAATGACACCTAAATTCGTGATAAACCACAGAACCACCAGGATTTTATTATTTTTTCACTCGTTTGTGAAAAGGTGAACTGCCGTAAACAATAAAATAAAACAGAAGTACCTTATTAAATATTATACAAGTTGAACAAAAAATGTAACATTTACGAACGAATTATCATTTCAATCTTTTACCCTTTTATTAAGTATCTTTAATTTATTTTCATAGTTCTTATTACTAATATTAACTCACTTATTATGAAACGCATTGGGATTTCCATTGACGTCAATTATATGTATATTTAGCATATAATTAATTATGGTCTTATTCGTACAAACCTTTAATTAATTTTTACATTAACTTCCCACTTTTATGCTACGACTTCTTTGATCTAGAAAGTAATTATTGCAAGGCTACTACGATCTCTTATTCTGGTTTTCGGTGTAAAATTTCAATCCACTGGCACCTGATAACGTTCATAATATCAGCATTATTGATTTAAACGTTCCAAATAGATATGAAAGCTTTATCCATAAATAAGAAAATAATAATCAAAACGACATTAGTGTAAAACTTATCATTAAATACTTTATCGTCTGGGTTATAGTTTATTGGGTTAGCTTAAAATTATCTTCCTTTTCAACCTAATCAATAGAATTTACAGGAGTAACAACTCAAGAGCGTAGTGGAAGAGAGCCAGGTCAAAGTATATTGTTTTGTAGCGTTCTGATTTCTTAATGTACCTAGTAGCTCCCTTTCTTTAACCACGTGCCACATAATTCAACTGTGGTATTTTGATATCGAAGATCTATCCATAGTTGAACAGCTGTAGTATTACGCCTTTTTTATTATAGATCCTACGGCGTAACACATATGGAAACGTTTTATAAATAGCCACCCAAGAAGGGAAATAGACCTCCATCGCCAATAATTCAAGTTAACGATCGATAAACAGTGAAACAGATTGCAGTTATAAATCTCGTATTTGACATAGCATTAATCTCGCGGTTCGCTAGCCCTTCCGAGTGGTTGTGTCGGAAGCTGAGGGGACCTTCGAGGTATGTTTTGACCTCCAGAAACTACGCACGAAGTTCTTCATTATAGGGCCACCATTTAGTCTCTGGATTTATCAGATTTTGTCGGGCTATGGAAATCTGGAGAAGTTATTGAAGGAAAATGATTTTATGAATTCGATAAATTTCCTAATTATAAATAAATAATTGGTAAAGAAAATATTGCGGTGTCACCATATTAGAGCAGATTAATGTTCTTGATTTGTTTTTACTAATCTGATACTGAAGTCTATCCTGCGGTACCACAATCGATGGTAACCACACACCACGTGAGAATAGAAGGTCGACCGGTAACTTGCGCGTTCACGTTTCCGTTTATGGTAGTTAATGTATTAGGTCCGAATAGTGATACAAGTTCCAACTACGCCGAGATGTTAGTTTTAGGCATGGTTAGGTTAGGTTAGGTTGTACGGTCTATAAAATAGACGCCGTTCATATTTTTATTCATAAATATAAATGTTCATACAATTGTACGTATTTGTGCGTTTTTTTGACGGTAAGCGTCGAAACAGATCTTTTAATAGCAAAATAATACAATGTATTTTGTCAGACATCTTGAGATAAAAGATGTAATGTAGCATTATATCCAGTTACTACACTAGATAAAGCATACCTGAAAACTGTGGACAATATTGCTTACTTATTACTGCTTGGTGGAATAAATGGCTATTGAATTTCCTATGCGAAAGACCCACAACCTAGAGTTTATGTAGAGTAATAAATCTTATCATCAAACGAACGTTTGCCATAAAATACATTTTACTGCCATTTTAAATTCTTAATCGTGTGCCGATAGTATGTTATTCATTGGTTTTTGCACAATAGTGATAATAGTTTAACAAAACATGCATATGTGTTAAAAAAACAATGGTTAAGACACGATTATTTATTATTGTATAATAGTAAAGTCTAGACTCTATCTCCAATGGGGCTGTTTATAATGTAAAAAAAAACTACTGGTTACCATTCTCAATGAATTAAAAGTGATAAACCAGTCAACTGTCTTTTTCGTTTTATGTTCAATCGTATTTTCCTTGTGTACAAGATATTCAAAACTGATAAGTCTATTACAGTATTTAATATTTACAGCTTCAATGGTACAAAATTAAATATTCTAAAAGTAATACACTTGCCATTCTTATCAAAAAAATTTATTGATCAGAAAAAGACAAGTAAAATATCCTTGCCTACGCCTCAGTGACGTAGTTGTATTATCGTTGTACTGCAATGCTGATGTCTCTGGTTCCATTCCCGGGTCAGGCAAAATTATATTGGGTTTTACCCAGTATCAGCCCGGAGTTTGAAATATGTGCCCTATATGGGATGTATTATGTAAGGCGAAAAATGTGTGCATTGGTTGCGCCTCTACCTACCCCTTCAGGGATAAAAGTCGTGTATTTAAATGCTGTATTTAAATAAAATGGCGGACAGCATGTAGTTCATAAACAGTAGGTACTTTTAATTCCAGTTTTGCATATGTTTTGCGCCTTGTGTTTGCACGGCAACAGACTGCAGTGGCATATTTTGATAATTTAAACTTCATTATCAAGTATACTGGTTTTTCGGGTCTATAATCAACATTATCTTGCATAATACGTTTATAGCAAAAGGTCAAGCAACGGGCAATGTCACGTGATTTGAAGCGATTCACAACATTAACATAGATCTGCGTTATATTGTTGATTTAGTTTGGAAGCTAGAGGAATAACAGATGCATTAATAACCTTTAAAAAAATGGGAAGACTCTTTAAGCCAATAGTCGAGAAGACAATAATAGTATATAGATTATTTATAATATATTCTGCGCCTTTAGTAATCTCCTTAACTATGCAAGTAGCGACAACAAACTCATTTATGTTTTAAAATACCGATAATGGGTACGGCTTAAAAGAATGATGGACGAACTCATATCGTAGAAAAAAAGAATACAGCGGTGGTGAAACGCAGCTTCATATGGATTCACCCACATGTCCAGCGGAATATAATTTTACCAGTACTTCTAAAACCTTTTCCAGTATTAAAGTCCTACGGTACACTTGCCGTTATAAAAGCAGTCGGTTAATCTAAGACTTTTTCTGTGTATGTTAAATTTCATTCGGCGATTTCTGCTTTAACTTCTTTAAACATCCTTTCATTCAAAAATAATTGGCTGTATAGTATTAGGTAGGATATATTTGCTAAAATGTTAGTCCACTTTGTAGTCGTTTGACGTCAACCCAAAATTTTATTTTTATTGATATCACAATATTATGTCATTTATTAGTTCGCTGAACTATCAAAACTTGGGTCACCTTTTCTGAGGCTTGCATCAGTGAAATATATCGATTTGATGCGATAGTTTTTAAGATAGTCTACATTTCTTTTGAGGTACTTGATTGCTAACGATGATTTACAAAAATATATTGCAAAGATCTATAGAAACAATAGAAATAATAATTCATAACATTCATAAATAATAATTATTATTATAGAAACAATAGAAAAGTGTAAGTAGTAATCAGATTGTCTTTCATCTATGACTTCAAATATGTTCTACAGCATTCTTAGGAACTTCTATAATTTTTATATTATTGAAGATCGTCCTCCTTTTAATATACATTAGCGTGGAAGCTTTGTATTTAAAACTGGTTTATTTAACCCGTCAACGGGTATAGTTGCAATATATACCTGGAGCCCGCATCCGCCGCAGGCATCGACAGTTTCATATAATACTTTTTATTGTACAACTACTGTCTTCTATGATATACGTAGAGAACATCAGATTATTTTATTTCTTAAACAATAGAAATATCCTGTTAGGTCATCGCTCCGTGTCTATTCTTGATTGATCATAGAAACAAGTCCCACACATCCACAATTTGCACGATAAATAGAAATGCAGCCTTCGCTTTCGTTTTCTTTTATATCTCGCAGACGTTTCTAGAAAATGCAGACTTGTAATAAGCTTTATCTAAAACGATCTTGGATTCTTTTGTTTTTATCTAGACAAGTAACATTTGAACAAGGTATTATAATGCATACGAAATGGAAATTTTCGTTGGTTTTGTTGTAAACAGCGGCGAGAATTATTGTAGTTATAAGAAAAAATCAAAATTGTAGAAGTTGTTAATGATTGTCTATAACGTGGCTTAGGTTGAACTACTGCTTCACAGAAAATTGATGGGCCTTGACTGTTTCCTGTCATATTCCACACAGTTATTTTTTATAATTGTTAGAATTTTAAGTCCAAATAATTTCTAACATATCTATTGATATATCTGTTTCTTACTTTTAGCACCGGCAACGTTCGCTTCATTATTCTGGTATTATGAAATTAAATTAAATCATTTATTCGAATACATAAAATGTTAAACATTTTTCAAAATCAGTTTAAATGTATAAATGAGGAAAGTGTATAACACATACAAAAAAACACATAAAGATTTTTATTATGTTTAGAGCATATATTTACTTGCATAATAATAATTTCTTAATTTCCATCCGAGTGTATAACCCTCTCAGGAATCACGAAACATTCATTAATTTTATAAATTCTTAAACATAGTAAGCTAAATAGGCAGACCAGTCCACACAAGCAGCACCTGATCACGAGTACGATCTATGATTGTAAGATTCTAAAAGACTAACAAGGTTTACTACTAAGAAGTTATTAATACAATGCATTTTAAATTGTATACATCCTACAGTTCCTTAACTTCTTCAAGAGCAAACTTCTATCAAGAATGTGTTTTGAATTATACTAGAATGTGGTCTATATTGTTATTTATTGCTTAGACTTTAAATTGATATGAACTTTACCCTAATTATTCTTGACACTCGGATACGTGACTACGGTACACGATTTAGCAAAACATCATGCTTGTATTATCAAAATAGGAAAGATATGGAGAAATGTAACTTCTTGAGTATAGTAAAGCTTCTTGAGTAGTTCAGGCTTTCTTGTTTTGATGTTTTTCCCTTGATGAGATAAAGGGCAAGTCTTTTGTCATGCTAGTTACGTATTCTTGAGTAATAGAGGGTTTTATGCATAAAAAACTTCCATGAATTGTGATTGCGCAAACTAATGTCATAAGTCCTAAACCAAAATTATAATGTACTGCCACTAATCTAGATTAATCGTTCACAAACGAATTGTATGTTAATGATGCACGTGAAGTGGATTACTGTCATTAAACGATTAATGAGTTTGTGAATTTTCGTAAAGAAATATTAATAAGTTCGGAGTTTCGGAGGCCCAAATACTCTCCTGCCTTCCGTAACCACTATTCTTCTAGTACTGTGTTTAAAAGAAGTGGACCTCACTCAACGTCAAGCGTTGTTTATTACTTGTTTGTTATGTCCTATTCAATTTTTCTTCGACAAAATTACAAGGCATTATGAGTCTTAACGTTTAATTCATAACTTCTTCTTAGTCGTTACACTCTTGGCAGAGTGGTCGTGGTCGTCACGTCAGGGTTTGTGGCTCGCTTGATAATCCTGCGCCACTCCTCTCTGATTGCTGCTTTCCTGGTGCACGTATATAGTGAACCATTCATTACTGCTTTGATCTGATCCGTCCACCGCATCGGCGATCTTCCTCGCGCCCGTGTGCCTTCGACCTTCCCTTGCACCACAAGGCGCTCGATGGACATTTCTCCTTAATTCATAACATTGTAATTCAAAGTTCTGTGTGCTGTTGCTATTGTTTATGGGCGGTAGTATCGCTTATTACCGGGCTAGTGGCCCATCTAGTTATTCATTTGCAAAAACTCGAATCTATTTTTGAGTATATAACAGGTGATAGTGATTTACCATCAGTTGACCTAATTTCTATAAAACCGTAACTCACATTTAAACGAATGCGTTTTCTAGAAATCGATTACACACAATCAATAAGTCGGGTCGTGTCACGGATTCACGACACGCCACGTATGGAGGTCACGGTCGAAATTCACAAAGTATTTTAAATAATAAATCAGCATACATTTCCATACTAATATTATAAAGAAGAAAGATTAGATTTTTGTTTGTTTGTAATGGAGAAAGTCAAAAACTACTGAACCGATGTTAAAAATTCATCCACCTCTATAAAGACACATTATCAGCGAGTAACATACCTACGCTACTTTTTATCATTAATATATGTATGATATTTTCTCAAAGATGATCGCCAAGTAAGGTGAGTGCCCTAGTTGCAACAGAGGTGCAACTCTGCCTACCTTTTTTGGATTGTGTATTTCTATACAGTTTTTCTGTTTTTTTTTTCTCAAATACATATTGTATATGTATCCTCATGAAGTATGCTTGCAAAGGGTGTAGGAGCGACCCGATAGGGTATGAAAAGAAAACTTTGATATCGTAAAGACTTTAATACAAGTGGAGTCGCGTGCAAAAAAAGGGTTAAACTGTTTCGAACCTTTTTATTTAAAATTGCATAATTATTAAAACGCATAATTTGTCGCATGTCATGAAATTAAACGTGAAAAAAAAAATAAACACACGAATTGAGAACCTCCTCCTTTTTTGGAGTCGGTTAATAAATGATTTTCGTGTGATAAGAACCATTGTTTTCTAATTAATATCAGTGAATACTATGAGAAAATCAACAATGTGAAATTAATTAAAAAATTTATGTATTTTAGTATTACATTTTAATCGTAATATTTCTTTTTTATTTACGTTGTTTATTTTGTTTTAAGTTACTACAGTTTACCTGTCAGTGCGTGCTGAAGGGTCAATGTACTTTATTGCCACGTTATCTGACGCAGACCATAGCACCGCTGACTGGTTGGCGAAATGGCAAACGAACGAAACGCAAGCGTCGATGGCGACGAATTGAATTCAAACCTCGCGCGCGGTACCGTACCGCGGTACATTTCGCAAGAGAGTACAAATATGCAAATTTTATTACTGTGGTAACTTTCTTACAAATAATTATATGAGTATCGGATTCCGATATTTACTTCAGTTTCGGAATTGCAATATCGTAAAAAATCATTCGAAATTCCGGAGTTACGAAATCTTGGAATTCCGGGATCCACGCCCTAGTCTCAGGCAATTGCTATAAAAACCCACATAAAGTTTTGCCCGACCTGGAAATCGAATCTACAACCTCACTTTTCACAGAACTAATATAGGTACTACCGATAAGTACTAATTATACCAAGCAGGCGATTTACAACAACGGATTTAGTTTGATGATTTTTTTCAATAATTTAATTATTTCTCACATCTGGTTACCAAACGGTCTCATTTATGGTCTTGCTAAAGGGGAAATACCTTAAATGTAACAGGTTATCCAAAACATGTTTGCACGTGACAAAATATTTCGTAACAAAGGAGGCAGGTTTTTACCACATTTGAATATACAAAAAAGTGGCTATTATCAAACTCGTTTGTTCATCCTCGAATTTTGTGCCAACCCCGTGGAGTCGGCTCAATATGCTTTACACATGTTGCCGAAAGTATAGTTGAGTTTTTAATAGCTTCTGCCCGCGGCTCCGCCCGCACGAATGAGTTTTTCCGGGATAAAAGTCTCGATTTATATTTTCCCGGGATAAAAAGTAACCTATGTGTTAATCCCGGACATGATCTACCTGTGTGCCAAATTTCAACGAAATCCATTCAGTACTTTTTGCGTGAAAAAGTAACAAACATCCATACATCTATACATTCTTACAAACTTTCACCTTTATAATATTAGTAGGATGTTTTTATGGTCAACCATTTGCCTGACGTGGATTAGGGGATCCAAATTCTGTAGAAACACAGCGTGAAGTGAGGTGACTTCTGTTTATGAGTGGTCCTATCGCTTGCCATCAGGCGAACGGCATGCTCGTCTCGTCATTCAATGAAAAAAAAAAACGGTTTGCCTAGTAAGCATTGTGCTCGTGGACAGCATTTAAAACGTTTATGAGTCACTAACCGCCTTCTGGGCCTTGGATCTGAGAATTTAAGGTGCGCCTACGTAATATCAAACTACGGATAACTTGTTTTAGTTCATACTTTAATTTTAACCGCTATTATGTTCCAAATAATCTGGTACTAAATACCAGCCCCGTGATCTAATATACTAACTAACTTCTGGGAACGGACTTCCTCTAATACCGAGTGTTTAGGCCTTAGCCCACCACGCTGGCCAAGTGCGGGTTTCTTTCATATCAAATAAAATTATATTTAATAAGAAATATTAAATATATAATAATAAATAAGCATATTATAAATGCGAAAGTATGTGGAGTTGGTTCAAGCGGGCATATAATAGCATTTTATACAAATGTCGAAGTTGCATAATTTTCAATTTCTATAAAGTAAGTTGAGTATTCCTACCCGCATTTATACGTGGAGACTAGAGTACAATAGGCCTAATCCCTGTGACCTATCGCTAATCAAGTACTCCCATTATTTATTTAGCTTTTGCCAGCGGCTTCCTGAATGGAATTCGGATTGTGACAAATAAGAAAGTAACCTACGTTCTTTCATTCAAAAAAGATCCCAACATTTTTTCATCAATATCGGTTTAGTGTTTTAGCTGTGAATAACAGATAGACACGAAGTACTTTCGCATTTACAACAGTATGGATTTCAAAAGAACAGTGGAAGCGATTGTCGATTATTTGTAAAGATACTTACATGCTTACTTGACATGTTCTAATTACCTCATTACACATTGATTTAAACAACAAGTTATGTAAGTACTCTTTTTTTGGAAAGTTTTAGGTCACTTTCGTATTTAGGCTTGTTAAATTGTTTTGTTTACCAATGAATTCAACGTAATTAAGCTAAAAGCTTAATTCATCGGTAAACAAAAATTCATTGAGTTTAATTAATTAATTGATACAACAAAAATGTCTGTCCGTGATTTCCAAATGAATTTTTTTCCTAAGATCCAACAGCGATACAGTTATGTTGTCTGAATGCTTGCTCGTTAAATCTTGTAACGGCTAAACCAGTTTTGACGAAACATTAATTGCTGACGGAGGATATTCCAGTAATATTTTTTTCTGGAATAACCACTTTCACGTACGAAGCCGTGATCTAAAGCTAGTTGTAATATAAATACGTACTAATGAATTCATAACACACTATACAGTAATTAGGTCAGCGTAAATTTGTCGTTGGCATGTCCAGTCATAAACTTGTAATTATTCTTGAATGTCAAATTGTATGTCACACATACCAGTGACATATCCATGTTCACAACTGTACACTACTCGGCAATAAATACATACAATCACGCATATTACCCCGAAAGGGTGAACAGAGAAGCAACTAGTGCTTTCACTTTTTGCTGTGCTTATTCCGTCCCAAGATTTGATAGCGGGCGAGCCTATCGCTACATCGGGTACTAAAAATTTATTTTAGTACTACATTACGTATCACGCCACTTAATGGATTTAGATGCCTGGCACAAAGACAGTTTATACTTATAGTCTGGATTCTGGAATAGTATATAGGCCACTTTTTATCTCTCAAATAATAAATATTTATCAGCACTTCCCAGGAAAACATTTCAGGCGTGCGGAGTCTTGAGCCAAAGCTATAAGTACCTATAATTTATCAACAAATTGCACAGCCAACCTGCGTCTCGAACTTCGAAGTAATCAGTAATCGTAGTGTGTGGACCCTTCTGAGAATACAAACAATCTTTCTCGGTATTTCCGTGAGAATGCAGCTTTATCACCTGCATTGCGTGACCAACGTTGTCCGTAATTGATATCTATGATAACAAGTATTTGGAACAGGTGATTCGCATTCGCCTATTACGATTTATTATGACACAGGTGATTCGCATTCGCCTATTTACGATTTATTAGGACACATCTATCATTACAAACTGACCAGGGATAAATACTAATCCAGGCCAGCTAGATATGTTTTTCATAAAGAAAAATACTCAAACAGTTTTTGAACTTAGAATAATATAATTAAGCGTTAAATTTACTTACATTCAATGCATCTAGTAAATTAATGACACAATGTTATGGAACCAGCCCTTATGATTTTCTGTTCCAACTACTGAACATAGGAATGTTCTACTAATGAGATAAGTTGGGCCTTGCGATGCCATTGCGACACGCTTTACCCACCTTCAAAATTCTTAAGCCCTTAATTAAGCAGATATATTTACTAGTAAAATTACTAACGTGAACACTACATCCAACTTTATTTATTTACTTACACCTAATTTAAAACATGAATGGATTCATCATAAAAATCTATTCAAAAATGGTCTCCCAATTTACGATATTGTAAAAAAACGGTAAAAAAACTAGCCGTTTGGCGCCGGCGTGTCGCATGAACGGCGCGAGGGGGAGTGGAGGAGGGGAGCGGCAGCGCGCGGGGGAGTGCCGGTGAGGTCAAGCTTGGTGCATCGCAGTGCCGGCGCCTTACGAGTTAGCTGATTTAATTTGTTATCGGCATTAAAATGTTAATCAAAGGTACCGCATAACGATTTAGTAAAAACCCGCTATCATGGCTCGCTTGAACGAGTTCTTGGGTTAACCAGTATCGAGGCTGACCACCTTGATTTTAGAGATTGTGGGTAAACGTCAACTACCTACTTACTATCAGGTGGGTCACTACTGTTGTAGAATAAAAAACTGCATTATTCGCGATGGAGGTATCGATCGATGCGCATAAAAAATGTAATGATTTATTTCCTGTAAATAGACATGGTTGCCAGACATGCATTCTGATGAGGTTGGTCTGGAAATCTTTGGGGGAGGCCTATGTTCAGCGGTGGACTTCTAGAGGCTGAAGAAGAAGACGACGAAATAGGCATGATCGGGGAGCATTTCTTTATACACATAAATGTTTTTTTTACTATTTAGCGTGAAAAATTTAGTAACTTACAAAGTCCCAAACGCGTGAGTTATTCCTATATCTCCTATACAGCCAGTTAGAATCGGGCTATTAATAATAAACATAACCAGCTATGAGCGCAGGTGCATCTATTTTTATTGAAGTAATAAAAAAAATCACTCTCAATTGCATCTCGTTCTGACCGCACAGACTTCTTATCCTAACACACGATACGTAGTCAGCAAAGGATGTTTTCGATCCTGACCGGCAATCTAGAAGACACTACGGTGAGTCCGGTGTCAAGAGCAAAGCGCAAAGCGTCGCGACGTAGCGCAATAAAAATAGGATGTAATAAGGACTGCACAATAACATTATTATCGTACGGCGCCCAGCACTAGTGAGGTCAGAGCAAGACCGGCGGGGCGCGGGAGACGCGCCCGCGTGCCGCCCGCGCGTCTCCCGCGCGCCGCCAACTCCCCGCGCTCCAGTATATAGTCGCGTCCCCACGCGCGCGCCGCGTCTATCGTTCTCGCGCCACCGTGTCGCTCAGTGCCACAACATACACGATACCACGCGCAGTATATTGTGAAAGTGCCACTTATAAAACGTGATTTCTCGAGTGAGAGTATTTGTCACGAATTCCATCGCGTACCTATAACTCAAGTGCAGGAGGTAGCTTATCTCGTAAATAAGTGCGAGGAGTGGGTGGTTCAATGGAAGCGAGGTTCGTGACTTGCCGGAGTTTCCAGCAGATCAAGCCGCCCGAGAAGAGCCTGGCGCCGCAGCCGACGGTGAAGGGGCTGCTCAGCCGTTTCGGCAGTCAGGCTCAGGCGTTGTTCGCGCCGAAGAAGCCGCGCTTCGGCTCCTCGGTCGCCATCCATAAACTACGCGAGACCAAGTGGTTCAAACACGATGAACAGAACATATTGTGCGCTGTTCTCGAATCTGGATTCATACTGGAGGTCAGGGCGGAAGACCCGCTGCCTCCGGACTCTGCCCTGTCCCCGGACTATCACATGTACGCGGTCGCCATGTGGAAGAAGGGTAAAGGTGCGTAAATTTATTACTTAATAGTTAAAGTAGTGTATAAAGTACGTTGGTTGCGAAACGTTTTGCGGCAATGCAGTGGCGTGGGGTACGTGCGGTGTGCGCAAGCCTCGGAGCGAGACTAAAGTTGGCACGCCGGCCGCCGGCCGCTACCGCACCGTATCACACAATGCCTTTTGTAAATAATTCGTGTTCACGTTCGAGTGCGTTTAATGAGATCAACCGATGAATAGTAAATTAACGGCCAATAATACTTGACGATATACAGACATTTTATGTTGAAATATCAACTAGTTTGTGACACATGAGACCTTGTCCCCGATTGTGGTAAAAATATTAACTAGACATAACCTTTGCGATCAACACAATACTCGAAATAAATAGGGCGCTGCACATTTGATTTTCGAGTATTTTACTAAATCAAAATATTTTTCAACAGAAAAAACAAAGAACCCGGAACAGATAGATGTATACACAGTACAACAGAAGGGTGTGAGAAAACGTGTTGTGAAAACAACACTCGGTGCATTCTGGAAGAAAGACTCCGTAATACGCATCAACAATGTGGACGACAAACAGGAAACCCCCAACATCGAAAAAGATATCAGAGCAAAGGTAATAAATAACACACATCCCGGAGATAGCAAGTTTCCAATTCCAAATCCCTTGAACATCTTGAACCAGTCAGGAATCCGTTTACGTATTACGAAGTAACTGTTCTTTTATTTAAAATGTGTAAAAATAATATTCATCAGAATTCAATATTTTAGAAAAATATTTTGAACGATTTATGCACTCTTTTTATAAATTCATATGAAAATAAATAAAAATCAACAAGTGTTACGGCTCATAAAAAAATAGAACCCGTACACGATAAACGAGTCTAACGCGCCTCGATCCGTCCATTCGATATGACATAACCGGACGGCCTTCGAGGATTCCCAAACCGACACGAGATCACACTCGTATGTACGCGTTCTCAACCGTGATAGTAAACGTCGTAAACTAAATTACGACACGGTAACACAATGTGTTTTATAAACATTGTTTGGAAACAATTGCCACTCGATAACAACCGCTCGTAATACGTAAGTCTGAGATTCTCGTAAAATACGACCTCGATTAATATGCTAAACAGCGCTGTCCCAATTTTAGCGCACACGTGCGACAGTTTGTATTTATCTATTTACAATTCATAACAACTTACTATTGTACTTTCTTTGACCCCTATCGACTCTTCTATAATGCATGTATTCTTACCTTTAATGGTTCATCATTTATCTTCAATCGAACTTCAACGTTCTTCCTTCAACACCGTAGGCCTGCGTCAGAATTGGAAACCTCTCATTTCAGATAGCGAAAGCCTCTACGGGGCTTTCGACTATTGGCCACTGTGGGCACAGTTGAACAGTGGAACGGCTACTAAGGAGGCTTCTCCTGATTGCAGCTGGATATGGCAACTAAGTCCAGGTTCGAGAGAAACTGGCACAATACCCTGCATTTCGTCCACTGGTGCCGTTACGGGGAGACGCCGCAAGAGGCTCGCATGAGACAGGTAAAGTGAAAACTCGTCAATACACCGCGCTCGTTGAAAATTCTAGAACTCTCAATAACGGTACCCTTCGCGCCGGCAGACACTTATTTATTATTTCCCAAACACATCACACTAAATACATAATCTTACGCCAAAATCACGCGATTTTTGTTATTATCGGTTCTAGAATGTTTGATAGTTTATTTCACAATTTAAATTGCATGCTGTTGCGTGTCGACAGTCGTAAAGTTGCAAAGCTGTCCTTACAACACGTTTATTTACGTACACAATGTAAAGGCAGTTTCGTACGTTCATTTGAAGCTTCAAAGAAAAAAGCAACGCATTATCATCTAGCTTTATGTGCTTGTCAATGCTGATGTTCAAGTTTGCGCTCATTGTGGACTCTTCAAACGGGCCATTGAGAGACGGACGCACCGGAGAGCGGCGATCATTCATGCAGACTTGCATGGGGACTACAATGGGATCCAAAAATACAAAAAAGAGAGATCGCACAACGCTGCAATTTTGTTTACAGATCAGCTTAACGACGTCGAAAACACCCATGATTATCATCTTTTGATGGTAATCGTTGAGGCGCTTTGGACACTTACTGCTGGCAACTGTATTACCGGTGAGAATTTGGATTATAGATTGGGTTGTTAGCGATAGACGTTGCTGAAATCAATGTGCCCCCTTATGTGTGTTCTAATCCATCGCTAGGTACACGTGTACTAATGTATTTGTATATTATATATGTATTATACACCACACGCGAGACGGCAGCAAATGACATCGCGTGAGTGAGATAAGCGAGATAGTAAACGGATTGCTCGAAGGTTGTTTCTTAAATGTAAACACCAGAAATACCGGAATCCGAGAGAAATCGTGCTCTTTTTAATTAAATTAAAGTAGAATATACAAGAATCCTTACAATTTATACAAAGTATCTGATACCTGACGTAAAATGTAAATTTTGGCTCGACTCGAACTATATTTCAAAGTCCATTCACCTTGACTAATAGTATGGATCGGATTACTAACGGTAGTACGAATTGTCATGTTCCATTTGCCTTAGATAATTTACTTAGCGTCAATAACATAATTATTTATTTGAACCGTGTACACATGACGAATAGAATCCACAAAATAATCGTCAAGTATGACATGGCAGTACGAGAAAGGAAAGTGGTAAAAAGTTCAGTTACCTGTCCGTCATGCAAAGTGTGCACAAAATTAATTGGAAATGTAAAAAAAATCTGGAATGAGACCGATGACTCGAAAGAAAAAAAAAAGGAAATGCAAGTTGAGACTTGAATCAGAATGAATGAGATTATGCAAGGAGGCACTTTTAAGTCACCAATATCACACATTGATAACAATTTGCACGATAACGAAGCAGCTTTTTGATGAGTATATACATACTTAATTTTACTTTGCGGCGCCGGCACCTCTGTATCAATACCACTCATTGTTGCTCCAATCAAACGTTGTAAAGCTTTTATTTGTGTTATTTAGTGATGTCACATTTGAGATAGGAATCTCGTCACATTACGAAGGAATAGACTCCAGTGATTCCATAATGTAAAACTTGCATACAAAAGTGCATAATATAACCTTAATTATACACAATAAATTTAAAATGGAATTCTCTCGGCAGTTCCATTATGTGGCCAGATACTTATCAATTTAATCACTCGAAATAAGGAAAAAGGATTTAGTATCAAAATATCGTGGTTAAAGAACGATCTCAGTACTTATATAAGAAAATGGACGTGCAATGAAATTAAATTACTGCCCGAGGTAAAATATACGAAAACATTTACAAGACCGCGATTAAAAGAATGTTTTATTAGAAGTCTAACATGCACAATTAATTTAGATACTGCGTTTTTTATAGATGACCAAGGCGTTTTATTTTAAAATATTACACGCGTTTACCATGAAATAATTGAATACTTCATAAGAAATATAAAATGCAACATTATTTGTCCGTAAATATAAAAGGCAGGTACCTACTTCAGAATGTTTACAATAAAATTTAAATACCTATTTCAAAACAAGGTTCAACTCATTGAGAAGTATATTGCGGTTAAAACGTCATTCGGTTTATGAATTAGGAATACCTTCGCTAAACACGTCAATGAAAATCCCAGAACTACATACAGTTACGAGGAAACGATCATATTGTTTACAAACGAAAACGAGCCACATTTTGACCGAATACAAATATTCTAAACGAGCTATTGAGAGATTGCATTAAAATAATTATTTTCAGAAGATAAAACCGATATAAACCACATCGAAACGATAGATGTAGCAAAAACTTCGATATTATCGAGTAGCGAGGCTTTTAGAAAAAGCGAGTTAACTCTAATAACATTGTTTACCGGTTCATAACATCGATTACACTGGACTGAACCAGTTCAAACCGGATCGACTCATCGGAACAGAAAGAGCGTCCGTGACTTGACGCACGACTTTATTAACGGACGATTTGTCGTCTGAGAATGGAAAGGAAAAAGCGGAACAAAACTTTTAGTGACAAACAACATGCGGCCAACAGTGTCACATTTTGATCCACCTGTGTCATGTAACAAGAATAACAAGAAATTTTATTTTATTTTATTTTGTGTTATTCGGGGAGCTTACGGCTATTTTTACAACATGAGTGTTGACTTAAATAACTATATGCCAATTACAAGCTTCCACAAGTAGAAGAAAAAAAAAATCAATAAAATCTAAACCTACCACAATAAATTTAAGTTAAATTTGAACTTATCAGTTTTGACAATAGGCTTGGCTCAGTGTACAAAGTGCTTTTTAGTACTCGTGTACTACCACAAAACAAATCAACTCAACCCCTTATAACATTGTTTTTGTGTTTCGCACCTTTAGGATGAAAACGACACAATTCAAAAATATAGAAAATTCGGCTATCTTCATAAAATTACTTAAAACGAAGAACTCAATATAACAATAGTTCAAACACAGCCATATTCAAGCAGGGAAAGGACAAAACTGTTATATCGGTCCCTTTTTTATTATATTTTTATAAATAAGGAACTAGTTTTTAGTCATTTAAAAATGACAACTCAATTTTCTATTTTTTGAATTGTGTCGTTTTCGTCCTTAAGGTGCGAAATACAAAAACATTATTATAAGGGATTGAGTTCATTTCGTCTCTTAATTCTGTGCCGTAGAAACTATCGTATTGTTACTGATATTGGTATTTTTACAGAACACAGTTTATTCAAACGATACATTACTCAACTTTGGTGATGGGATAAAACTTGACAGTTCTTAAAACCCTATAGACATCTTACAGGTTAGTAAATAAACATACTAGCCGGAAACCTTTGTAAAAAAATATCAGTCATACTTAGAACCCGGTATCGGCGTCGTCCACTCTGATAAGATATTACAACATTATACTCGCCTTTGAAATGATATGACAAAACAATGTCAAAAATTGATAAATGTACACGTAATAATGACACATGTAGATACTGTGTTTAAAAATGAAGATTAATAGTTTATTCAAAGTGTTAAGCTTGGTGCCACCTTAAAATGATTACTATAAATGTCGCCGTTTTGAATTCGGTAGATATACAAAATGTATGTTACATGTGAATTTATGTTATAACCATAATCGTACAGAGAAATGACATAACGAAGTATTCGAATATAATTTGTATAATATTACTATTTATTTCAACAACTAACAATTATTTAAATGCAGTTAACAGCCATGAAGGTTAACGTTTTAAAAGGTAATTTAAATTCATACGGTGCGATCTACAAAATCTAAGACGAAGTCATAAAGAGATTTTTATCGCAAGAGCCTTTTTCATAAGACATCGTGTTTTATTTAAAAACCACAGGAAGACTTTTTTTCACAGATTTTATGAATCAAAAACTTTGTCTAAGAGAGCCTTATCGGTCTAAAACTCTAAACTATAAAATTAATGCCGTTCAATTTATAAATACAAATACTACCGCCCGAATACTCAAACGCTACTTAAATATTTGAGATGGCCTTACGGATTTAAGCATTCGTTATTGGTGAAATTGGTATACTGAAACGTCACTTATCTCCTAACCTTAAATTTAAGCCGACTCAGTTTAAGGTCCGCTTATTGATTCAAACGGTATTCACAAACACTGCTTAAAGTTTGACAGCTATGTAAGGCCTCCAAATATGGCTGTTAATCGAGATCAATTTGAGAGTGCTTCAGACTAGTCTCAAATATTTACGTTCAAATCTTTAATAATTTTATTCCGTAATAACTACATATTATATTCTCTTTGGATTTAATAAATCGTTTTTTTCTTCATTATCATCATTGTCTGAAGAGGAGTATGGTGTCAAAGGAAGAAATCTATAGAAATTAAACGCTTTCGAAGAATACAATAATGATAATTTAATGTTAATGTTTGACAAATAAATATATCATATCTTAAAAGAAGATTCCGACTCAGCAAGGAAACAGTTCTTCATTTATGTTCTTTAAAATCGGGATTATATCCAGCCGAACACAAAAAGAAACCAAACAATCCAACCGATAGCCCAAGGTCATCGGGGTTATTTTTCACGGGAAACAACCAACGGTAGTACATCGTATTGTGCGTAGTATGGCAGTTGAGTTAGCATATTTTGTAAATGTTTGTAAATATGCCTACTTCTGATGATAAAACTGAAATAAGAATTATAAATATTATTGTTGTTGACTTGTTTATTTTTTTCTAAAGCGGCTAATGTCAACCCTGACATACTGCCAAGTGGCAATATAATGCCAATATAAGCTCATCACATCAATGTTAAGAATATAATAATTAATAAACTATTTCTAATAATGAATATTATGCCATTCCTACATATTAAAAACCTAGGATGGTTTTTAAACGTACTTACCATTTTTACTATGTAGCATCTGCACATAGTACATAAAATACACACGAAAATTAAACATAATAGACATATTATAACATTGTAAATCAATTTCAAACTGCGCATTGTGTTATTCGATTTATTTATATTTAACATCTTAAAAATTATACTGCGTGAAACGACACATAAATATCAAATTTATTAAAATTGTAATCGAAAACAATCTTTTTATAATCTGTAGCAAAATGACTGCTCCTCGGCTGAGTTTTCCATCAAATCTTTTAAAGTGCGTTTGAGAATGCCATTTAAAATAAGAAGCTGGCTAAAATTAAGTAGGCCTCAGATAACTTGGTTGGTTGAGTAGCGTTTGAGTATTCGGGCGTACGAGTAATAAATAAAGCATAGTACATGGGTCAGTGGGAGATAAAACACATTTTATCAGCTACCTCTAATACCGTGACTAACGCTCTAAGATTAGAGTGTTTTAAATTTATTGTAATTGTGTTTAGTATAGTAATTTACTCATTTAATTTTAAAGCAGTATTTAAATGTTAATTTAAATTTAATTTCATTACCGTAACTAAACTTTAGTTTTCTAACTATTCGTTAACGCAGTCAAATCACAGCATCGTTTAGTTGCCCAAAGCAGTAATTAAAGTGTTAATTTGAATTGAATTGCATTAGTGTAACTAAACATTAGTTATTTTTAACTATTCGTTAAGGCATTCAAATCATTTCATAGTATAAAAAAATTATAGTTTAAAAAATACTAATGTCCCAATTTCATTGTTACAGATAAGCGAGTCGCTTAAATGGGGCAACATCGGAATGAGCATGGGCGTGATGCTCGTCAGTCAAAACCACGCGAGGGACAAGGCCAAGTCGGTCTGAGTGTCGCAGCCCAGCGGCTCCACCGCTGGCACGTACACCTGCTTCCCTTGCTTCTGGCGGACCCCGTCCAGGAAAATCGACAACGTTTAAATTATAAAGTTGGATTGAGCAGCTCTATATAGTTCCTTACGTGAATTTCACTAAGTTTACTCTATCCAGTAGACGTACTGTTTCTGAATCTATCTCTCTTTGTGGAAACGATCTTTCCAAAGCGAGGGCATCTTTCACGATTCTATTTTCATGTTGATATTCCCAGATTTAATGTCGCTTATTTGAAATTTTATAAATCCGTTACCTTATGCTTCTTTGTATGATCCAGAAATGTAAATGCGTACGTACGTATTGTGAAAGTAGCCCTTAATGGAAGCTTTAATATTGTTACTTAAAAAAAATGAAAATCAAAAACATTATCTTGAAAAACATTCCTTCGTATGAAAAAAGACGCCCCTGGTTCGTATGTATGTCTATGTACTTCTAACTTATTGATATTAGTGTATATCATTGGTCGAAAGAAGGATGGGTTTGGTATGCTGTTAAATCGTGACACCCTAGTCTTATACACACATCTATAACACTGTTTCTTACAAATAAGACTGTTTAATTCTATTGATTATTTACGACACAACTCGACTGCGAATGTTTTCAAAACTCGATGTTTAAACTTTTGAAAAGTGAAACGCATTTCGTGGTCAGTTTTTAATTATGAAAAGTATTCAAACTATATTCGGCCCGTCACATATCAGACTGTTTCAATATCGATGACATGTAATTATTGATGTATTGTGAGTAAATTGACATGTAAAATTATAATTAAAAAAATAATACGTTCCAAAACTGACATTACTATTAATTTAAAATTGATTTATGCGTTGATAGATTGATATATAAAAATTGACAAAATTATTTAAGAACTGACGGGTTGAAGAAAACAAGTATTTTAATGTATAATAATGTCGAAATAATATATTTAAACGTGACATATGTATGTTGGCTGTTGTGAATTGTAATAGTTTGTAAGTTTTAAATGTTCTGTTTATAATGAAGCATTTTTATAAATAATTAAATGATTACTTGATTGATATCAGAAATATTTTTTGTGTGTTACAACCCTATTACGACTTACAGACTTGCAAGTCTAATTAGGCTATTTAAGAAACATAAATAATATTATTATGTTGCTTAATAAAAATTAAATTAAAATTTAAATAACCCCCGACACAAAAAATCTCCAAAAAGTTAAATAATAATAGTGTCTTTGTCGTTTAAGTACCTAGTAATATTTTGACCCAACCGTCGTCGCGTCGGGGGACCGCTAAAGAAGTATTTTCATCTCCCTGGTCCGGAGTTCGGTCCCCCGACGTGAGGACGCTTGTCTCAAAATATAAGTAGGTACTTAAACGACAAAGACACTATTATTATTTAACTTTTTGGAGATTTTTTGTGTCGGGGGTTATTTAAATTTTAATTTAATTTTTATTTCAAACTTTTTAAATTACTTCATTCTCCATCATGTGGCCTTGATAATTAACTATCTATCACCTACTCGTTGAGCCCATCCTTATGAGCCCAAACACACTATATCTGCTATAAGTTGCTAAGGAGTTGGGTATCCCGCAGACTACTTGATGCCGCAGCATCAGCTCATGTTTACAAATATATTGAATGTCACAGTACACCAAATTTAAAGTCAATCGGATTTTTTATGTTGGAAATGAGCTCATAATCCTCAAACGCCTGAACAGATCTTCATAAATTATAGCTAAGAACCATCGCAGTCACATCAGCTTTCAAACAAAAAAAACCGCGTCCAAATCGGTCCATTCGTTTGAGAGCTACGATGCCACAGACAGACATACAGATACACAGATACACAGATACACACCCTAAACTTATAACACCCCTCTTTTTTGTCGGGGGTTAAAAAAGGCAGGTAATGAAAGTAACATAATGTGTTATATAACTAAATTTTTTGGGGTAATATAACTATAATATTCTCCTTATGAAAACTTGAATGGACTTTTTAAACTCCCAATTACAATCATTGAAATTACTTAAATGAAATAATTTATTCGAGCCCATAAAACGATATACATTATTTAGATTGCGTCAATATTAACTCTACCACCATTTCGGAAAGCAGTTCTCACTTGCTTACTTCTACTCCTTACACTTTTACTCTTTTCAAAGCCCTTTGAAGATATAAATCTATACTTATAAAGAGTTTGTTGGGTTGGTTAAACCGATTTTGAAAATGATTTCACTGACAGGAAGGTACATTACTCCTGAGTGCTATAGGCTACCATTATCCCGGAAAAATATTTTTTCTTGGAAAAATTTTTTCACATAGGCGGAGCTACAAGCAATAGGTACTACCTATAAACTTTTACTCTGTTCAAAAACCTTCAGTGACTTTCAACTTGAAATACAGGTACAAATATACTATTTTATTTCCAAAGAAAAAGGAACCCGTTTATTTATTTGCAGCATCCAACGCTAAATTTTCAACTTCGATATCGATTAATCGAAATATGTAACATTACTCACAGCATATCAGTCTCAATCGATAGCCTAGCGTACCTAATTGAACATCGGAGCCAATCTGGGGTCAACAACCGGTGATTGTAAAAACTAGCGAACAAACTAGATTTCGTACTACGCTTGTTGCGCAACAACTTATCCTATACAGTTACGACACAATGAGAGCGAAATGATGCTAAGTGTAGATTAGCTAATTCTAGTCTGTACACGTGATGTACATTGGGTTGACAGGGATAGATCCATTTTGGGTCTGAGCTGAAGCCATCAAACACTAAATAAAATAAGAATTGTTGAAATGGATGGGATGAATGCTGTAGAAAGTGTTGTAGTAATCAAGTAATATAAAATCAATTTGATTTATACGCTAAAAAGGTGATAAAATAAGTAGGTACTTCTCACCAAATCAAGTATCAAAAGATATTAATTACTGAAATTTGTATTTTTTTTTACTGACAAGCTTCAAATACATACTCACAAAAATTTTAATAAATACCTGGAACCAAAATCAACTGACTATATTTAAATAAATAATTTATAAACGAAAAACAAATTGATTGTATGCCGCGAAAACCTTGAATTTAACGAGAGAAAGTGACAATCAAAATATGTATGCTAATTTAGCCTTTGATGGTAGAGACTAGGCCGATAAAAGTATGCAAATTAGAGCTATGCTGTACAGATTTGTCTACAATATGGCTGACCCGGCTAATCCGGGGTAGCACTGTCTCTAAGGACAACAACGTGAAGAGTTTTGTTTCTTTTTTTTAACGGTCTAGGCACAGTGACGTCTCTTGCCTATTCCTTTCTTTTGTGATCGGTAGGACATCCAGCTCTTTTATTATGGGTGTTTATGGATGGAGGAGGTCACAGACGACCCACTTGCTCCTTCGCATTCCTAGCAAATACAAGTATGTACAAAAATACACACAAACGAATTGATAAACGCCTTTTTTGGAAGTTGATTAAAATAGCTAACCAGGCATTTAAAGTTAGTATATTACTTTACAATGCTGCATTCCAAGGGTTATCAATAGTGAATAGGAATATGTTTTTATTGGTGAAGATTTGTAATTAGCATAGGACTATATTTTTGTATATACCTACTATTGATGTTATTTGTCTGTAAATCTTCCTAAAATAAATAAATAAATAAATAAATGTAAAATGTTAGATACATGCGGTTATTGCGGTAAATATAATGTGTGCTAGAATATTCGCAAGTATGTACCTTGTTTCTACCAAATATTTTTAATATCAAGGACTAACGCATTTTCAGTGGTAATACACGACAATATGTATTGTTTCAGAGGTTTTTCTTTCGAGATTTAATGCGAGCAAAGCTGCTATCAAACGCTATGTGTAACTCACAGACAAATCGCTGGTTCTATGTACAAGGTTCTATGTTATATTTTTTGCACAAATTGATTTGTATATATATAACATGATTCTGTGTCTTTTTCAGTAAACATTTCCAATAATCCTGAAAGATAAGTAAAGGGGGAACAATGCCTTAATTGTCTTCTCTCATTTTTACCAACATGAGAATTTGAAATCTCATTTTCCGAACGTAATTAAAATTAACATAGGACCTTGTAATAGTGAGCCAGCGAAATGTATAAGGCGCCAATAATCCTAGTACATAATGAAAGAATTTAAATAAATGTTCACCTTGTAATGTCGAATCGCGGAAGCTGATATAATAAGAGATCACAACGCTATTTCCGTGTTTAATGAAGACACTTTATACTATGATTATGAGAAATAAAACAATCTAAGAAATAAACTGGTAATTCCGACTCTTAATTGCATTTGAGCAAATATTTGCGTTTTTTATATTGTGCTTATATAGCACTACAAAATTAAATACCAAACACATTCCTTCAAAAAAAATTATTTATAATTTTCCAGAAATTTCTACAGAAAATATTATCTCTATAATTTATGACTATTATCAAAGCCCTTTGAACAATAACACGCGGTGAGCATATCTGGTACAATAAATTATGCAACTAGAGTTTCAAGTATCGTGGCCGAAAAAAATATCGATATCGAGAAATCATTCGGTATTGGACCTTAAGCTACTGATATTTAATCGATATATCTTTTGGTGTCGGCATACAAAAAGTAAGTAAAAGTATAGACACTATTGAGTGTAAAGATCTATAATATTCGATAATTCATATTATCGAATTCATGATCGACAGTATAGATATTGAATGTGGATTCTTTGGTTGGACATATAGGTATGTCTTACATGGCATCAATGAAAATAAAGATATGTTGTACCTATGTTATTAATGGCAAATATAGAATCAGAAGTATTGATATTTAATCGATACTTTTAGCACCAATTGGATATTCTATTGAGTATCCTCGACACATCTAATGTCTCATGGTGTTGAGCGCAAGGAGTGTCACGTAGTAGATTGTAATTAAAACTAGTGTATGGTGGTGCGAATGTTTATGAGCGGTCGTATCGCTTACCATCAGACGAGCGGCATGCTCGGCTCGTCGTTCAGAAGCAATAAAAATTAACAAAAAAAAAAAAACACATACCAAATATCGTTACTATTGTTCAAGCCCTATGTGAACTAGACATCCATTGAGCAAGATTTAATGTCAAGGTCGAGAGCAATTACAAGTTCCTGCTCACGCTACGTTATTGTCTGGTGTACTTTGAATTGTTATTGTTTATGTGTCTACATTGCTTTATGGGTATTGTTGAATTATATATACACACACTCACTCACACCTTTTATCCCCGAAGGGGTTCCGGGACGCCGCAACTCTGGCGGCGGCGGGCACCGGCCAAGTAGTTGGAAGAATTCAACGTTTAGGTTTGAAGGTGGCCCTCGAGAAAACGACCCACCGGCCGGTGCCGGCGTCGTCGTTGGGGGGGTGCGGATTAGTGATGTGATTAATGGTTAAAAATTATTAATGGTTAATACTTAAACATTAAAAAAAAATAACGTGTTAAATTAATAGTTAAGTTATAACGGTCAAGAAGTAAGGAGTTACGTGAAAAGCATTAGCAATAACATGTTCAACACGTGTCTTGCGTCGTTTATTTTAATTATGTTAAATTTTTTAACATTGAACCAATAACCAACAGGTTAATTTTTTTTCACAATAACAGTCACATCGAAATAAAAATTTTCTAATTATTACGTATTCATGAACATTTGTGTAAATGACGCTTGCGTGCCGTTCATACAATTGAAAAAAATCTGCTTTGAGGTGTAATGACTGTTCAATTTTTTACACCTTAAAATTATGTTAGTATGTATCTTTATATTATTTATTTATTTATTTATTGTGGACATTAGCACTATAGTATTCAGAACCAATGTTAGAATTGGTATACACGGCCGCCATTTTGAATTTCTATGTTTTAAGGCCAATTGACTTCAAAATCGGTATCTGGATATAACTTTAATTACTAAAAACTGATCGAATGTCGGAATTGAAAAAAGTGGCCGCCATTTTGAATTTATTTGTTTTAAGGCCTATCGACCTCAAAATTGATATCTGGGCAGGCCTGTAGGTACAAAAGACGGATCCAATGTTAGAATTGAGAAAAGTGGCCGCCATTTTGAATTCCTTTGTTTTAAGGCCAATTGACCTCAAATTCGACATCTGAGTATAACTTTAGTTACCAAAGAACATTCCAATGTTGGAATGGAAAAAAATGGCCGCCATTTTGAATTTCTTTGTCTTAAGGCCTATCGACCTCAAAATCGATATCTGGTCAGGCCTGTAGGTACAAAAGACGGATCCAATGTTAGAATTGAAAAAAGTGGCCGCCATTTTGAATTTCTTTGTTTTAAGGCCAATCCACCTCAAAAAATTCAAAATGAAGGCCACTTTTTTCAATTCTAACATTGGATCCGTCTTTTGTACCTAAAGGCCAGCCCAGATATTGATTTTGAAGTCGATTGGCCTTGAAACAAAGATATTCAAAATGGCGGCCACTTTTTTCAATTCTAACATTGGATCCGTCTTTTGTATCTAAAGGCCTGCCCAGATATCGATTTTGAGATCGATTGGCCTTAAAACAAAGAAATTCAAAATGGCGGCCACTTTTTTCAATTCTAACATTGGATCCGTCTTTTGTACCTACAGGCCTGCCCAGATATCGATTTTGAGGTGGATTGGCCTTAAAACAAAGAAATTCAAAATGGCGGCCACTTTTTTCAATTCTAACATTGGATCCGTCTTTTGTACCTAAAGCCATGACCAAATGTCGATTTTGAGGTGGATTGGCCTTAAAACAAAGAAATTCAAAATGGCGGCCACTTTTTTCAATTCTAACATTGTATCCGTCTTTTGTACCTAAAGCCATGACCAAATATCGATTTTGAAGTGGATTGGCCTTAAAACAAAGAAATTCAAAATGGCGGCCACTTTTTCAATTCCGACATTGGATCACTCTTTGGTAACTAGAGTTAAACATAGATACCGATTTTGAGGTCAATTGGCCTTAAAACAAAGAAATTCAAAATGGCGGCCACTTTTATCAATTCTGACGTTACCTAAATAAAATTATTTTCGCAATCATTGCAACTGGCGATTTTATTGTTCACAAATCACGACAAGGCATAATCTAAGTCTTAGCTAAAGAAAAAATATCATTTTGGTGCTTATTAGTAGTATTAAATTTCATTTAATAAATAGCCTATAGAGGCGTTATTAGCATTTTTCTATGATTAACAGTTATCAAGTTTAGTTGAATGATAAATTAACAGATGGCATTAACTGCCTCCGCAGTCCGTTCATTAGTTTAAACGCTTAATGAATATTGCAATAGTGGTTAATAGAATTAACAGCTATTATTTTATAATGAGTTAAATTAACAGTTATAACGTTTAATGATCACCTCTAGTGCGGATCCCCATCGGCTCTAGCATGAAGTATCTAGGTCTAGTCCTAGATAGCCGATGGCGATTCCGCACCCACTTTAAGGAGTTGAGGACGAAATTGTCCCGGGCAGCGGGCGCTCTTTCCGGCCTGCTGCCCAACCTGGAAGGTCCTGGCTTCCCTTGCCGGAAGCTGTATCACGGAGTCGTGCGGTCCATGGCCCTTTATGGCAGCCCCGTTTGGGCTGACTCCCTGAGCCGCCCCTGCGTCGCTCTCCTGCGCGCTCCGCAGAGAGCTTTAGCGCAGCGGGCGGTCAGGGCGTACCGCACGGTCTCCTTCGAGGCGGCTTGCTTATTGGCCGGATTTCTGCCCTGGGACCTGGACGCCAAATCCCTTGCCGATGCATTCCATTGGCGGGAGGAGACGTTCAGTCGCGGGGAGCGTCCGGCCCTGAAGGAGGTGGAGGCCAAGAGGGCCTCCTTACGGCGAGCCGCCGTGGAGGAGTGGCGTCTCAGGCTGGAGGCCCCGTCGTGGGGGCACAGGGTCGTAGAGGCAGTGCGTCCTGTCTTTGCCGAATGGCTGGACAGGCGCCACGGAGCGGCAACATACCGCCTGACGCAGGTGCTCACTGGGCATGGCTGCTTCGGTGAATTCCTGTTTCGGGTGGTGGGCATAGAGGAGTCGGCCGTGTTTCACTATTGTGACAACTGCCCAACGGACACGGCCCAACACACGTTGGAGTTTTGCCCAGCCTGGGATGAAGAGCGCAGCGTTCTTAGAGCAGTCGTTGGAGGAGACCTCTCGCTGCCGGCCGTGGTCGCTTCCATGGTCGGCGGTCGGGAGGCCTGGCAGGCGGTGGCCCACTTCTGCGAGGCGGTCCTCTCGCGGAAGGAGAGTGCCGAGAGGGATCGCCAGCGCAGTGGTGATCCCTCCCGCCGCCAGACGAGACGTAGGAGGCGTCGGGTGGACGACTGACCGACGTCTCCCGCCCTGTGGATTGGGGGCGTTTCGAGAATTCCACCACGGTATCCCCTGCCTGTCGTAAAAGGCGACTAATAGGGGCCTCCGGGGGTCACGGGTGGGCGGGAGGGTCCGTCCACCTATTAGTCTAGCCAACTTCTGTGACCCCCGTGATGGACGGCAGCGTGTCTCACGCTGCCTCGGACGCCAAAGGCGCCCTTCGGTGTACGGGGGCTTCTGAGCCCCCGCAACAACAGGAGAAGGACCGCAACAGTGGTACGCGCAGGGGCGGTTGCGGACGACAACTTAGACGTGAGTCGGAGGAAGCCCGCAGCCGTCCCTAATGCGCCGAAGATGGCCACCGCGGAGTTTTAGTTGGTATGCCGTGCGGTGTACATAGGTTAGGGACTCGGCCCGGCGGTCGCACGTTTTCCATCTTTCTGGGCGGCTCAACGTCGGGTCGTAAGGCACGGTGAACCCAACATAACCGCTCAGTCGTTCCCCTTGAACACTGGGGGTAGTAATAAGTCACTTTCTCAGCGTCAAAAAAAAAAAAAAAAAAAAAAATCCCCGAAGGGGTAGGCAGTGGTGCAACTAGTGCACCCACTTTTAGCCGTTATTCCGTACCATGATGTGATAGGGGGCGAGCCTATCGCCATATCGGGCACAAGTTCCAGACTCCGAGCTGATACTCGGAAATTGATCTGATACTTGAATAGAAAAACTCATCACTTTGCCCGACCCGGAATCGAACTCGAGACCTCAGCATTGCAGTCGTACCATAATACAACTACGCCACCGAGGCAGCTGAATTATATGTATGAAATGTATTAATATTCAAGTTTGATTCGATTAACCGGTATCGATTTAAGAATGTCGTTTTGTAATGTAATATTCATTTATTAGTCCGCGAATGAACCAAGTATTCCCGACGTACCCGAACCAGCTATGCTATTCATTAAAATGCGAAAATAACTGAATCTGAAAGTAGCACAGTAATATGAACTCTAAAAATCAACCATTCTCCGTTACCTGTTTTAAAATGTACACAAAAATAGATGAAAAAGAAACGAAGGAAACTTCCAAAATCACGCAGTGGCACAAGTGCACTCGCGTTTATTCCAAACTACCTGCTGACAAGACGAGCCCATCACCACAAGATATATTTAAGACAGCTAATTATTACAAAAATTATAGATCTGTCATACTCAAACAAATCAAATTAACGAACATTCAACAACCCAACATACACAAATTTTTACTGGTGGTAGGTCTCTCATATGTAAGAGTCCGTATGGGTGGGTACCACCGCAATGTCTGTGTCTACCGCCAAGCAGCAGTATGCATGCGCTGTTGTGTTTGCAAGGAGATTGTATCCAGTGTAACTACTGGATATAATGAGACTTAACATGTTATGTCTCAGGATGACAAGCGCAGTGTAATGCCACAAGTACTTTGTAACTCAAGGTGCTGGATGGTGTTTCTATATTTATGTGTGGTCGTATCACTTACCATCAGGCGAACGGCATGCTCGTCTCGTCATTCAATGCCATAAAAAAAAGTCAATAACAGACGTGAAGACACAACGTATTATAACCAGTACAAAAAAATACAGCTTAATGACCCGTGCTAATGACAAATCTACAGGGTCTTTTTACATTGCGTTACTAAATGAAACCACATATTCGTCTATACCTCTGCTAACACCGTGCTAAAAATTATCAATGAATAACGAATACTTTCACCAAAAGTCTCGGTTGTAGTATTATATATACATACATATACACTCACGCCTGTTATCTCCGAAGGGGTAGGCAGAGGCGCAACTAGGGCACCCACTTTTCGCCATCATTCCGTCCCATGATGTGATAGGGGGCGAGCCTATCGACATATCGGGCACAAATTCCAGACTCCGAGCTGATACTGAATAGAAACACTCAATATCACTTTGCCCGACCCGGGGATCGAACCCGAGACCTCAGCTTTGCAGTCGTACTGTAATACAACTATGCCACCAAGGCAGTAATTGTAGTATTCAATTTTTTGATCATTTTGTAGTTCAGTGCGAATATGGTGTGTGCGTAAGTGTATTTCTGACTGAAAGTGCAATGTTGCTGCTGCGAGGAATTCTCCTAGAGCAGTCATGGTGGCATCAGGGCGTGTAAACTTAAAGTTAAATTTTATTGATATTTATTTTGTTCGAAACCTACACTTTTGTATTTTACGTCTATGGTTAAAATAAGTTAATGGAAAGTGTTATTTTCAACGAGATAAGTATGTGGTTTCATTTATTAACGCAACGTCAAAATGACCCTGTATACTTTTTGGATATTTCGCACCTTTAGGTTGAAAACGACACAATTCAAGACGATAAAAAATTGAGTTATCGTCATAAAATTACTTAAAACGAAGTTCTCAATACAATAATAGTTCAAACACAGCCATATTCAAGCAGGAAAAGGACAAGACTGTTATATCAGTCCCATTTCTATTATATTTTTATAAATAAAGGACAAGTTTTTAGCCATTTAAAAATGAATTTTAATTGTGTCGTTTTCGTTCTAAATGTGCGATTTAGTGTAATATCACTGACCTCTCTCAACAGGCCGAACAGCATGTCAGTGGAGAGCGACCGCTCGTGTGCCTCGTCCATGATGACCGCGCAGTAGTGGTCCAGGTCCGGCTCCCGCAGACCCTCGCGCAGCAGGATGCCGTCCGTCATGTACTTGATCACCGTGTTGGGTGACGTGCAGTCTTCGAAACGGATCGCGTAGCCCACCTCGTCACCTTGGGAGGAGTTCAAATTGTCTAGTGCTGGTACATTTGGCATATTTGTCAAAATACATACACACACTCACGCCTTTTATCCCCAAAGGGTAGGCAGAGGCGCAACTAGTGCATCCACTTTTCGCCGTTATTCCGTCCCATGATGTGATAAGGGGCGAGCCTATCGCCATATCGGGCACAAATTCCAGACTCTAGGCTGATACTAATTAAAAAAAACTCAATATCACTTTGCCCGACCCGGGATCGAACCCGAGACCTCAGCATTGCAGTCGCACCATAATACAACTACGCCACCGAAGCAGTCAAAATATTTTTTTTTATTGCATTGAATGACGAGACGAGCATGCCGTTCGCCTGATGGTAAGCGATACGACCACCCATAAACAGTAGAAACACCATCCAGCATCTTGAGTTACAAAGTACTGTGTGGCATTCAACTACGCTCGTCATCCTGAGACATAAGATGTTAAATCTCATTATGTCCTGTAGTTACACTGGCTACAATGCCCTTCAAACCGAAACACAACAGTGTATGCGCACTGCTGCTTGGCGGTGGAAATAGACATTGCGGTAGTGCCCACCCAGACGGACTCTTACATATGAGTCCTACCACCAGAGTATATGCGCATTTGGCCATACAACATCACGCCTTTTTCCCTTTTTAGAGGTAGACAGAGGTGTAACATACTCAGTTATTACTCCCATGTAATATGCAGGTGGCCTATTGCCATTTACCGAGCATATTTCCAGATTCCAGGCTGATACAGAGTAGAAAAACCTATACAACTTTGCCCAAACCGGAATTCGAACCCGAAACCTCAGCCCTATGTCGTACCACGCACGTCTTTTGGGAAAAGTAATATGGACTTCGTGTATGACAAAGTTGGTGTTTGGATTGACCAAATACCGCAAAATATTCGGTTAAGGTAATATTCGGTAGTAAATATTTGGTTGTACACAGCATAATCGTCACTATTACCTTTAAATTAGATTCGATTCTCCCACCGAATCATATGTCATGACTCATGATTCACAAAATATACTTAAATCAGTTCTGGGGGTGGTGCGATAGTGTCTCTTGTTGAAATACCAAAAACATTATTCATCTTAGAAGTAATAAGTGTATTAATCAATTGAAGTTCAAAGATTAGGCAGATAATTTTTGATACTACTAATACAATTTTTTCCTCTCCTGTAGGCACAATGTCCTAGGGATGAGTCAGAAGTCGTTCTGAAAAGACAGTACAAGTATAATAAAGATAATATCTTACCTAGTTTAGTGTTCATCTCATCAGACACTCGTTTGGCTACAGACATGGCGGCAACTCTTCTCGGCTGCGTGCATCCGATCATCCCGAGACGACTGTATCCCTCCTCATGAAGATACTGAGTCAGCTGGGTCGTCTTACCGCTGCCCGTCTCACCTACAAACAATTATTGATTCCTCTACTTGGTTGGTGACTGATGAAGTCATTTCTAGAATATTTCACCAACTATGTTAGTGCTTGTAATAGACATAGAACGAGATAACCAATTATAATAGTGGAATAATGAGAGAAGAATGATTATCCTATTATATATGGAGGAAATGAGATAGTGTGCGTACGGTTTTCCCTCAGGAGGACAAGTAAATAGTGAAATTGAAATCCTCCTAGCCAGTTTCGGCCACGGCGGCCAATCTCAACGGAGATCAGCCAGGTACGCAGGAGATATTATAGTGCACAAGGGTATGCGCAATACACAGGTGCACTCGCTATTCCTTCACTCTCATAGTCCGGTGAGACGGCAATCCGACATGACCGGAGAGAGATCAGGCGCAGGACCAACGGCTTTACGTGCTTTCCGAGGCACGGGGGTATCACACCGCCAACTTCCTGACTCCGGGCTGCGACTGAGTAAATTTTAAGATGGAAAAACCCAGTCACAATTTTTTTGGCTCGACCCGGGATTCGAACCCAGGATCTCAGCGCGCAAATCGTACTCGTAATGCGTACGCAATACCACTACGCCACCGAGGCAGTCAGGTAATAGTATGGGGTAAGGGTAGGTAAATAGTATGGGGCGTAGAAGTAAGGAGGACCATCTCAGAACATATATACGAAAACATGGTTCAATTTAAATTAGGCACCGACTCCAAATATACGTATATACTAAGCGAACACAAATTTTAATTATTTTTTGTTTTGTAGTGGTTTTGAAGTCGGTTTATTTTTTGTTAAAAAGTTTTTATTTATTGCTTTTTTGTTAGTTAATTGTGGAATGGTGTAAACAATACATCATAGATATACGATTGCAGCATTTGCGAGTCATCTGCTGTTAGTTATTGAAGAGTTCCATTGTGTATCTCCGAACATCTTCATCAGATCTTCATGAATAATATACTAAAACCTTCCCTGAAAAATATACATTTCAATATCGAAAACCATATCCAAATCGGATCAGTAGTTTTTGAGAAAGACGCGGCCATACAAATTTACATACATACATACAAACATTCATACATATATACATACATACGGATCGAATACAGAACCTCCTTTTTGAAGTCGGTTAAAAAAGCGTCCGTTGAAAGGGAGCAAATTAAGGTGTCGCTATAATAGCAAGTGGAAGAATTTTAATTAAATAGAGCGCCACAAATTATTGGAGAGATACTAAATTAAAACTGCTTCTATATTTTTTCTTTTTGTATTAACAACAATAACAAAGCTGTATCAACAAAATTTCATAAAAAACACGTTCATTTCATTTCCACTTCCTACACTAGCGCTATTTCGGTGAGTGTTCCAACTATAATTTGCTGTTTACAAGTGGACACTTTTTCGACTAATCACCCATACAAGATGGGCCTTCTTACTACCTTCCATAGTAAATAGGAAAAATTATGAAACAAAACAATCAACAGGAGCAAATCATCAAGGACGCCGGATCGCATTTTCATAGCGCGAGTAATTCATTGCTAAAATGAGCATTAAGGCGCTTCATGAATAAAACATACACAAATCTATATAAAAGAGAAAGGTCACTCATCACGAAACTATAAGTGTTAGGAGTCTAAAAATTGCATGGCAGTTCCTTTTAGGCCGTAGGTGTTCACCAAGACGGGATTTTACGATATTCAACCCTTAAGGAGGACAAAAAGGGGGTGACAAAGTTTGTATAGTATAAAACCGAACTGATTTCGATGAAATTTGGTATGGAGTTCAAGACTTCGGGAAGGTTTTAGGCTTTTTGTCCCGGAAAAATGTATAGAAAGAAAGAAAAGAAAGAAAAGTAATTTATTAGTCACGGACAGACATGCATAGGACAAACAAGCCCAAAAAAATAAAATAAAAGAATAACATCACAAAAAACTTGAGAGGTGTCAAGGGACACCCGGATGGAACGAAGTTATTTTCGATTAATTAGTGAAGATATTGTAATAAAATGTTTACATTTGTTTTTAATTTTTTTACAATAACAACTGCATATTTCATTAAAGCGTTACCACATCAATGAAAACATTTACTTCTACCTACACAATAGATATGTCATCGAATCACTATCATCACCTAAGCAAGCATTGACATTAAAAATTAACATATTACACATAAAAAAAAAAAAAAAAAAAAAGGCCGAAGCCGTGGGCAAATGCTAGTAATTATATTATAAGGATATTTTTTTCTTTATACGAACACAGTAAAGTGATCCCACTCTATCTGATGGAACTGCTTACTTAAACAAACTCAATATTGGTCAAAAAGACTATAAACACGCAACGAACGATGTACACTAATTAATACTGGTGGTAGGTCTCATATGTAAGAATACGTCTGGGTGGGTACCACCGCAGTGTCTATTTCTACCGCCAAGCAGCAGTTTGCATGCACTGTTGTGTTTCGGTTTGAAGGGCATTGTAGCCAGTGTAACTACTGGACATAATGAGACTTAACATCTTATGTCTCAGGATGACGAGCGCAGTGGAATGCCACACAGTACTTTGTAACTCAAGGTGCTGGATGGTGTTGTTACTGTTTATGGGTGGTCGTATCGCTTACCATCATGCTAACGGCAGGCTCGTCTCGTCATTCGAGGCAATAAAAAAAAATTGGAATTCCGAATCACTCACCAACTATTATGATGACATTATTCTCCCTGATGACCTGCATCAGCTCTTCCCTGACTGCGAACACGGGGAGGTACCGTCTCTGTTCAGATATAGATTTCTTATTCACGAAATCTGACTTAGATTGGGGCTCTTGTTCTGAAACGTCAAGCTAATTGTAGTGTCATCATTTATTGAAATTTATATTTATTTTATTTATTTATTAAACACAAAACAGGTTACAAGCAACTATGCTTCAAACATAATATTAAATAAAAAAAATTGCTGGACAATAATAATTATAACCCAAAACATGTGTTCCAGAAAGTAATTAATAAGTAAAGATACACATTGAAAAATTTAATAGGTTCTTATGTAAATATATAATCAAAGATAATTGAATATGTAAAATGTCGGCACAGTTTCGCCAAAATTACATAATTATTTTACCACACAAACACACTCAAGCCTATTATCCTAAAAGGGGTAGGCAGAGGCCCAACTAGTACACCGTCTCATCGCCATGCATATTCCGTCCCGTGTTGTGATAGGGGACGAGCCAATCGCAAAATGGGGCACTTTTTACAGTTTTGCTGTAATTTATCGATTAAAAAATTTATATCTATTATAAAATATCGGAACTTTAACACTACCATATTTTTCGATAGGAACACTGTTTTTCGGAATATGTATAGTTTTTTTTTTCATAATTACGTTAAATGGGGCATATTAACAGACCAACCTTTGTCCAAATGCTCAGCATACTTGTAAGCTTCTTTAGTTGGTCCATCTTCTAATTCTTCTTTTTCTTTCTGTATACCCATAATGTTACCTGAAAAATAATTTAAAAAATCAACATTACTCATCAACTTTCATGTATTTTTTGGGTCCCAAAGTAAGGAACATGACAACCGATAGATTAAAAAGAAGTGTAAATATTTTTAGATGAATGACACTTGATAGATGATGCTCATCTAGACTCTTGTAAAAAAAACTCAAGGAAAATAAAATAAGAACATTATTTTCTACAAAAGTGTTTTAGACTTTTTAACATTACGAATACGATTAAATAAATAACAATAAAAAAGGATACATTACCAAGTTTAGTTCCTTCCAACTTCCAATGTTTCTTCTGAGCTTTCCTCCTTTCTTTCTGTTCTCTAAACGCTTTCACCAGCGCGGAGCCCTTACGAGCGTTTATAGCCATATCTGAAGTCGGATCTTTTACCTAAAAATAAAGAAACATATGGAAAATGCACTAAAACAGTGTTACTGCGTGTTTGATTAGTATATTTTTAGACAGTGAAAAAATAAAATGGGTTAAAAGATACTATACAATCGCTAACAATACCTGCTTTGTACGGAAGTATCAACACTGATCAACAATAGCACCATTGTTGCTATATCGTTATTCTGTACGGAATTAGTAACATCCCGGGTAAGTTCTACAAATATAATTACAATATATATTTGTAGAATGTAATTATAATATATAACATACCGGTATGAAAAAGCGACGATAGCCTAGTTGGGAATGGAACGGTCTACCGAGACATTGTCCGGAGGTTCAAACCCAAGGCAGACACCTCTGACTTTTCGAAGTTACGCGTGTATTGTTTATCAATTATCGCTCGCTTTAACGGTGAAGGAAAACATCGTGAGGAAACATACCTGAGAATTCTCCATAAGAATTTCGAGGGTATGTGAAGTCTGCCAAGCCGCACTAGGCCAGCGTGGTAGACTAAGGCCTAAAACCCTCTCAGTAGTAGAGGAGGCCCGTGCTCAGCAGTGGGTAGTATATAATACAGGGCTGATTGCATTGCATACCGGTATGACTGGTTCTGGTTGTTTTGTGAAGACGATGCGACCGTCGAGGAATGGCGGCACGATGTTGTGCACCAGGAGATGTACGCGGTCCACACTTTCCTGTAAAAATATATTATTGCATGAAGGATTATTTTGGCACAGAAAAATGATTGGACTGTATCTGATAGTACAGCATTTTTTTTTATGGCATTTAATGACGAGACGAGCTAGCCGTTCGCCTTTCGGTAAGCGAAACGACCACCCTTAGACAGTAGCAACACCATTCAGCACCTTGAGTTACAAAGTACTGTGTGGCATTACACTGCGTTCGACATGCTGACACATAAGATGTTAAGTCTCATTATGTATACTAGCGAAGTCCAAATATTATATTGTTTTTAAAATCCAGGCACTAATAATTTGACAGTGTATAATGTCATTCTTAACTATAAGTGTTTAGATTATGTGGAATTTTACTTGATAGCCGTTTTACTTTTAATTTTTTAGGCTTTTATTACATTGAATAATGAGACGAGCATGCCTATGCCTGATTTACAAAAATATTACAAAAAAATAAATTAACACAACCTTGAATAAATTTAATTGAATATCTTGCCTCTTTTGACATAACAGTTTGGGGTTATAAAAAGGAATGTGCGTGCGTGCATGTGTGTGTGTGTGTGTGCCTGTGCGTGTGTGTGTGTGTGTGTGTGTGTGTGTGTGTGTGTGTGTGTGTGTGTGTGTGTGTGTGTGCGCGCGTGTGCCTGTGTGTGTGTGCGGGTGTGTGTGTGTGTGTGTATGTGTGTGTATCATTGTCACTGTACCTCGTCCAGATCGTTGTTGACGGTGACGGCGTGCACAACACCGCTTGTGAGCATCCGGTTCCTCTCCCACAGATCATTATCACGGTCAATCTGCTGTCTCTGGGCCGAGACCTTGCGCCGCAGCCGTTTCTCCACTTGCTCCTCCTTGCGGGACACGTATTCAGCGCTGGCACCAGCGAACGGGTCTGATTCGTCTGCTTCACCTGGTAGACAACAGATATACTTTAATCCATCATGATTTACAGGGTCAGAGTCTGCTCAAGAAAACTGATCAATAATAGGATTTAGAAAACCTAACACAACCTTAATCAAGATATTATTTCCTATTTTTTTTTGTTTTATTGAATATACCTTATTTTATTTTTATTGATTTAAATAAAAATGATTTATTGCTGATTTTACAGAAACACATTTCTCACTGATTTTACATAAACATTTAACAGAAATACTTTCACGAAGATATCAGCAACTAACCAACCAGCATGAAAGTTGTACTTTTTTGTGTTATGCTTTCTTTAAATTGTGATATCGCGTGTAAAAAAGAATGAATAAATAAATACCTTCACCCATGTTATACCAAGCTCTGTCTAGTTTTTTCTCCGCCTCTTCCCAATCTGGATCATCAACGTCCACGCCGCGACGGGAACTTGCAAACCTGGAACGAATTTAGTATAATTAAATTTTGTTTAGAATTCTGTTAGTAACACCATAATAGACTCGTTAAATTGGCTATAAACTGAAGATACTAATATGTATTTTTTTTTGTTTGAGGTATCTTGTCTTATATTTTCATAATTTACAAATTTGTATAGACCTAGTACAGCAGACTGTAGTGTGACATCATTTAAATAATGTCCGAAACTAATCTGATTTCGATGAAATTTGGTATGGAGATAGTTTGAGACCTTAGTAAGGACATAGCTTTACTTTTTATCCCAGGAATATATACTTGACCTTTTATCCCACGAAAATATAAAGCGAGAATTTTATCCTGGAAAAACTTTTTCTTGTGGGGCCGCAAGCAAAAGCTAGTTAGTAAATAAATCTTTAACCGTGAAGTTGTTATTACTAGTTTGATGAATTAATAGAATCAAATATGCAATGCTAAAAAAAAATAAGAAATTTTAAACATTAAAACTTAGGTACAAAATTCCTTTTTCTTGTTACAAAATATCAAATGGTGCATTTGTGAATTTTTATTTTATGTGCCAAATATTACTTACTTGTGCGGCGTAGCTCTAGGAGTGTTATCGTACAGTCTCCCTTTGTTGTCTCTCAGCGGCCTGCCTCTCTCACTGCGTTGGTCCGAGTCGCGAGGCAATGGAGTAGGGAAGTCCCAACTCGACTTCCGCAATGTCGATTTAGGGTCATCATCATCATCATCCCAGGCTGTCTTGTCCGTTGGTTTTAGAACTTTCATACTGAAAAATTTTACAATTGGCTGAAGAAAGTACTTGATTCCTACTAATATTATAAAGGCGAAAGTTTGTAAGAATGTATGGATGTGTGGATGTTTGTTCTTTTTTCACGCAAAAACTACTGAACGGATTTTGATGAAATTTAGCGCACGGGTAGATCATGTCCTGGATTAAAACATAGGCTACTTCTTATCCCGGGAAAATATAAAACAGGACTTTTATCCTGGAAAAACTTTTTAACGCGGGCGGAGCCGCGGGCAAAAGCTAGTATGAAATATGACAAAGCGTAGAACTAAGATACTGGAATTAAAATAATGTTATGTTTCTTTAATTTTTCTACTAAAAGATTATGTAAAGTTCCACAATAGTTCTTGTTACTTGATGTTTAAGTTAATTATAACTAGTTTACATATTTTGACAAAATTATGGATTAGATACAATATAGGATAGAATATAAACTTCTAACAAAACTAACTTACCTCGGAGTTCTAGGCTCATCTTTAAACCTAGGCTCATAATAACTTCTCCTTGAGCTGTCTCTTCTCTCGCTATCTCTGTCCCTCCTGTCTCGATCTCTATCCCTGTCTCTTCTAGAAGATGATGAAGAATCCCTGTCCCTCCTTCTATCTCTGTCCTTGTCGCTCCTATAGTCATCACGTCTCCTGTCCCTGTCTCTGTCACGCCTGTCATATCTGTAGTAATCATCATCGTCTTTGGATCGAGATTTCTTCTCTTCTTGTGTGGAATAATGGACGCCTTTCTCTTTGGCTTCTTTTTCTTTTCTGGAAAATATTTATTTAATAACTCATAAATTACGAAGATGTTAAGAGTTCAGTACAGTCAGCTACAAGAGTAGTGCAAAAAACAGGTTTATTGATAAGGACACAAAAGTTTAAAGGTGATTTGAAATTTTGAAATCGCTTAGGTACTTTTGTGTCTGTACATCTGACACTATAACCAGAATAATTTCTTTAAAGTAGGTCATTCGAAGTAACATAGATACACACTGTAACTAGTGCACCCACTTTTCGTTGTGCGGATTCCGTCTCATAATGTGATAGGGGGCGAGCCTATTGCCATTTCGGGCACAAATTCCAGAATCCAGGCTGAGACTAAATAGAAAAATTCAACGTCACTTTGCCCGACCCGAGCATCGAACCCAAGACCTCAGCATTGCAGTCGTACCATAATACAACTACGCCACTAAGGCAGTCACATATTGTTCAAGTAACATATTCTCATTATAAGTGAAGTCATTGTATCCAAACTTTTTGTATCAATTTTCATTTGAAAACCATACCATGCACTGGAATTACATCATATACAGCAGTTGGTCAATATATGCAGAGTGATATTAAAGATATTCCAATGGTAGTTATGTATTAACAAATAAAGTGTAAACTCCATGTAACATCACTTGATTTAACAACAAGCTCCCTAAAGCGTCGAAACCCCTTGGCTTTGGTTGGTTTGACTTGGCTTCCATATGATGATACACTCTATATAGTATTACACCCCCTCTCAATAATGACAACAATTTACTAATAAAAGTACCTTTTTTGTCAAAATTAGTAAAAACTGTGTATGTTCTTTTGTCACTTTATTATCTTAGCTCGTCGACTGACGACATCATGTATACCAAAGTTTCTAAGAAATTCATTCTTTTACTTACAAAATACTTCCTTCATCACTAAGGTGCCTCAAAATGGCAAGATATGAATAAAATAAGTAAAAAATACAACACAATTACCGGTGCAACAAAAGACATCAGACAAAATAACAGCATTCAAATAAGATTGTTTTTTATGTACATAACTACCAACACTAGTCTGAAATAAACATTTTCTTTTCTTTATAATTCAGATTTTTCTTCTCTCCATTTAACAACTCTCTATAATGACATAAAATACACAGTCTCTTCAGTGTCGTTACATAGAGTTTACACTATACCTAATATTATATTGCTGCAGTATTAATTAATATAAGTATTAAGAATTATTCAGAACGAATAAGATCAAGGCAGTGAAAACTATAAAAGGATGTGTATAGAACATTTTTTCACACTTATCTTAGATCTGAGTACCAGAAAAATATCACCTGAGGTTAGAGGTTATAATTTACTTTAAAACAACAAGATAACAATGAGTGGGTCATATGTATAGAGTTGTTAAAAACAATAATAAAACTATAACTCACTTTTGTAACCTTTCTAGCATCCTTTCCCGCGCCTGTTCTGATATGCCACCAGTATATGTAGGAGTTTCCTCATTGTGTCTTCTGTATTTACGTTCTTTTGCGCCCACAGAATCGTTTTTATCAACACTATCATCATCTTCGTTTTCTTCCGTTTGGAACGAGATTAGTCTATTCTGCTTACGTTTAGCAGCGGCTAATTTGTCTAGGCCTAATAAGGAAGGCTTCGCGAATTGAAACTCTGAAGGTGTATCCTTTTTCTTGATGATCAAACCTCCGGGAGCATCGCCCGATGTTCCCGCCAAACGATGTAAATTTTCGTCGTCGTCGGACATAATTGGTCTACTTAAGTACCACAGAAATATAAAAGAACAATGTTTTTATTGATTTAAAACAGACTTGTGTTATACTGCAATAATAAATCAGTTTATAAGCGAGTTGTAAATATAAAAACAATGTTTCGCAGTTTCGCAAACTTGTAAAATCACCTTTGACATTGACAGCAACTGACAAGTGTCAACTTCTCAGCTGACAGCAGTGTTGCCAGATGTATGACAGATTCAGTGCTGTCAGATGTTTGACGGCCGAAGTCGCCGAAAATTCATTGTGAAGTAGCCTAAAGTCGCCTCATCGTATATGGAGAGGTGGAGTAAAAAAAGACCCTAATTGCAAATGAATGCTGGTCCAACTAGCCAAAAATTAGTAGTAGCCTAATTTCGCCCAGTAGTGTGGGCAATAATTTTCCAATTATCACATGTAAGGTGACCTAAGTACATGTTTTGTACCCTCAACGCTAAAAATATCCTCGATGAAAACAAGGTTTATAACATGAAATTTCCGAGGTAGCCTAAATTGGCGACTGACCTCCATTCGTATAGCCTAAACGGCGACCGGCCGCCATTTGCAATTTTTGGTCGCCCCGACATACACCCTCCTAGATAACCTAAATGGCGAAAAGTCTCCTAATCTGGCAGCACTGGCTGACAGTAAAATATTATCAGAAACAAAAAATACTAGGACATGTTCATAATAAATACAAAATTTTATTGTTGCATTCAATCCTATTATTGTAAACGCGAAAGTAAAAATATAATATGGATGTATGAATGTAATATTTTATGTCTGTTACTCTTTCACACAAAAACTAGGTACTGAACGGATTTCGATGAAATTTGGCACACGGGTATATCATGTCCTGGATTTAACACATAGGCACTTTTATCCCGGGAAATATAAACCGGGACTTTAATCCCGGAAAAACTTTTTAATGCGGGCGGAGTTCATAATACTTAGGAATTATAATATTAAAACTAGCTTTTGCTAAGCTGAAGTCTCGGGTTCGATGCTCGGGTTGGGCAAAATGATAGTTGTTAAGCTATTGCATAGCTTCTATCGCGGGCCTTGAGCGTGGAGACCGAATCCAGAAATTCCGTAACGAAAATAACCTAACACCCCTCACTCCGACCGGCACAGCGATGATATTTTATTTTCAACTCTATCACAACCATTTTTTTTTTTTTTTTTTTTTTCGCGGGGAAAAAACGCGTTATCGCTATCACCACTGTGGGGTGAGTGGATCGGTTATGTTGGTTTCACACAGTCTTACAGCCCAATGTCGGCACTCGGGAGTATAGCATCATCCGAGCGAGCATTGGACCGAGTCCCTAACACTATGTACACCCTACACTGAGATACCAACCAAAACCCGCGGTGGCCTTCTTCGGCGCATACGAGACGGCCCCGGGGTATCTTGTTGCACTAAGATAGCTGCACGGGACCGTCCCTGCGCGATGCCGTTGCGGCCCTTCTCTATACAAGGGGGGCTAAGATGCCCCCACACTCTAAAGGACGCCTTTGGCGTCTACGACAACGGGAGACCGACCACCCGCATTGTCGTCCACCTTCTATCACAACCATGTAGAGTGTAAAATTCCATAAGTAAATGTAATATCGTAGTCTTGTAAGAATACAATATGTAAGAGGATATGAGCTGTATGTTAAACGATAAAAGATCGAAAATACCGTGTGTTTAAAAATTGTTCCAGTCAGTAAAACGTATCGAAATGTCAAACGCGCGCAGTTGATGAGAATGTCCCCGTGACGGGATGACGTGAATTTAAGTTTGAATTTTAAAAAAGTTTTTATTTTATATCTGTTCAAAGAGGTTATAAATATTAGAATTTCGGCGTTGGGGCACGAGTGAAATTTGGACAATAGAAAAAAATTAACATAAATAAATAATTATAATTACATAAGTTGATAAAAAATGCTATGCAATAGCTTTACCGCGGCAGTCTCCGAGTGCCACACGTCTTTTTTATTTTTTTATTCGGGCGCGGCAGAGTGACTGCACCTCACCTGATGGTAAGCGCGATGCCGCGCCGTCCAGATAGAGTATCGAATGGCTGCAGATGGTTATCTCATGCCATTCGACACAATCATGCCGGCCTACTGAGCTGCTTCTTCACGCTACGGCGGAAGGACCCAGGATTATAAGAAGGAGGGAACACGCGCGCCGGTAAACTATTCCAAAGCTTGATGGTGCGGCAAATAAAAAATTTGGCGAACCTATTGGTTCGGGCCGAGATGGTTTTAACCATCAAGCTGTGGCTTCGCATGCCAGCACGCGTGGTTCTGCTGAGGAAAGGAGAGGAGGGGATCAGATTAAACAATTCTTCAGAGCTTTCGCCATGATACAGACGGTAGAACACGCTTAGAGAAGCGCCATCCCTCCGCAATTGTAGCGACTCCAAGTTGCTCATCACGTCTGCATCATCCACAATAGGGATGGCCCGCCGCTGCAATCCATCTAAGGCATCGAGCAAGTATTGGGCGGAACCGTCCCAGAGATGCGAACAGTATTCCATACCCGGCCGTACCTGTGCTTTATACAAGCGGTAGATTTGACCGGGCGTGTAAAACCGACGCACCTTGTTCAGGATTCCAACCCTGCGTGATGTGTTAGATATAAAGCCTTCGATGTGATTCCTTTTCCTTTTGTGATGTGATTCAGATCACAGCGGATATCCATACCAAGAATACTCAGGTTATCCCGCAATGAGAGTGGAACACCCTGAAGATTGGGGAGAGGATAAAACGGGGATCTTTTGGACGTGAACGCACACACCTGCGTTTTCTTGGCAGTGAACTCAACCAGATTCATGGAACCCCACGTGGAAATGAGGTCCAGAGTCCGGCTGAGCTCAATCAAGATCATTGCGCCTCCTCACAGTGTCCACCCGCAAACCAGGGGGCTCATGGTAGTATCGCCCATGAACCTATTTTATTCGGTATTTACCCAGAAGTTTGTAATTTGTGCCCGATATGGCGATAGGCTCGCCCCCTATCACATCATATACGCACTGCGAAAAGCGGGTGCACTAGTTAAGGCTCTGCCTACCCCTTCGGGGATACAGGAGGTGAGTGTGTTTGTGTGTGCATATTAAAATACAAGAACTGAAAGAAAACTGCAGGTTTAAATAATAAAAATCTATACGTCCAATAAAATATTATAAGTAAATTAGCTTATCAGCCACATCTTGTCCTCCAAATGTTTTGTGATGGAAGTTGAAAGAAGTGGTGGCGATACAAATATATAGGCCACCTTATGAGTTGTGGGCTATGGAAACTAATAATTGCGCTCATAAAATCTCGCGGTTGTCAGAGAAATCATTTTACACGGGCTTTTAAAAAAGGTGTCTATAACCAATGAAAAACAACAGCAAAGTTGGCAATTTGATTACATCATATTTGTCTTGTTTTACTTCCATAAGTGAAAGTGAGACTAAATAAATGAGAATGTAAGATCTACGTTGAGTGAGACGGGACAAGCATTAGGCTCTTTTTACCCGACTTCCAAAAAGGAAGAGTTTCTCAATTCGTGTGTTTATCGTTCCTTAACTACATACCATATATTAAAAACTAGCTTTTGCCCGCGGCTCTCCCCACGTGATTAAGTTTTTTAGGATTAAAGTCTCGCTTTGTATTTCCCGGGGCTAAAAGTTGCCTATGTTGCCTTGCTGATGTAGCTTTATATTGCTGAAAGAACTTTTAAAATCGCTCCACTAGTTTTGGAGTTTATCCCTTACAAACAAACAAAATATCAAAACTTTCCTCTTTATAATGTTACTTCTTACTAATATTACAAATGCGAAAGCTTTTGAAAATGTCAGGATGTTTGTTAGAAGTAAACGCAGAAACTACTGAACGGATTTGGATGAAATTTGGCACACGAGTTGATCATATCCAGGATTAACACATAGGTTACTATTTATCCCGGTAATTTGCTCCCATGGGAAATAATGGTAATTTTTTATCAAATTCTTTAATTAAGACTGCCTCGGTGGCGTAGTTGTATTACGGTACGACTGCAATGCTGAGGTCTCGGGTTCGATTCCCGGGTCGGGCAAAGTGATATTGAGTTTTTCTATTCAATATCTGCTCGGAGTCTGGAATTTGTGCCCGACATGGCGATAGGTTCGCCCCCTATCACATCATGAGACGGAATAACGGCGAAAAGTGGGTGCACTAGTTGCGCCTCTGCCTAGCCCTTCGGGGATAATAGGCGTGAGTGAGTGTGTGTGTGTGTGTGTGTGTGTTAGTAAATGGCGCTGGCATCGTATCGTGTTTTAGGGACTCTTCTCGCGGGAAAGCTAGTAGGTACTATAGGTACATATTATTATAAACAAAATAGCTAAGGCGCTTCTTCAATATAATTATTGCAAAACATGACCTATCAAATATCATTCAAATTATTTAATTTTTAACACAACACTAGGGTAAGTTCACTCCGGGGGTCGTGGGTGGGGGCGGAAGGGGCCGTCCACCTATTAATTGGTTTAGCCAACTTTTGTGACCCCCGTGATGGACGGCAGCGTCGCAAATAGGCCTCACGCTGCATCACTGTTGTATTTCGGTTTGAAGAACATTGTAGCCAGTGTAACTATTGGACATAATGGGACTTTTTTAAATTTATTTTTATGTAGTAACGAATATTGATACTTAAAATAGAAATCGCTAAACTGTACGCACTTGACATCTTATGTATCAGGATGACGAGCGCACTGAAATGCCACACGGTACTTTGTAACTCAAGGTTCTGGATGGTGTCGCTACCGTTTATGGGTGGTCGTATCGCTTACCATCAGGCGAACGGCAAGCTCGTCTCGTTATCCAGATGTCCTTATCTATTTACTTGTTTATAAATCTTTCAAACATACGAAACAGTGTTGCCACCTAATCTCTCGCAAGGCTGCTATACATACAAGTACACTGTTTCCTAGCTAGGTTGAAATATTTAACGAATGTTCATGTAGAGCCCCTCGCACTTACCTCCCTGAAATCCACTTGGAAACTATTGAATATTGTACTTTATGTCGCATTTGGGAGAGCTTTGGCTTCATTATTCAACCTTCGCTCGGATATGGTGATATGGTGGGAATTTGAAAATGCAATGTTTGTTGATATTCGGAGATATACCTACTTACGCAAATATTCTATTGAAGAGAAAAATAGTTTTTTGTAAGTTTATCAAATGGCCGGTACTACCTCTTACTACTATCAGCTCTGTATTATATATTGCCCGCTGCTGAGCACTGAGTACTTACTACCAGGGTTAATGCCTTTTTCCTTAGTCCACTAGGCAGGCCTAGCGCTGGTTGGCAGACTTCACATACCTTCGAAATTCTTAAGCCCCTTAAGCCCCTTATACATGTTGGCCGAGCCTAAGCCAACGCGAGCGGCGGCAAATATGTTCAAGGCAAGTGCTAACGTCCATACGTTCGACAAGTTCGGCGAATGACAATGCAAGCGGCCAATGTAGACGAGAGTTTGTAGAGCTATCCACACGTTGGCCACTGTCAGTATTTATTACGCATTGAAACACTATGGACGTCGACATTGAAGTTTTATAGGCGTCTGAGAGCGACAGATATCAACCGTGTAATGGCGGGTAGACAAATATGTGGGCGCTGTTGGCCGAGCGCAGACGAGCGCCTTTGATTTGTGCACAAAAACCGACACCGATCCGAAGTGAGGCAAGTGATCACGAGTGACAGCGAGCGAACACAAGTTGCGCCAAATGATCTCTATACACGTTGGTGCTTGGCTTCATTCGGCCAACTAGGCGAGCGACACCGAGCGATTACCAGTCAAGGCAAACAAGCTGTCTACATGATGGCGTTGGCCATCGCTCGGCAACGCTCGGCCAGCGTGTATAGGCGGCTTAATACATGTTGGCCGAGCCTAAGCCAACGCGAGCAGCGGCAAATATGTTCAAGGCAAGTGCTAACGTCCATACGTTCGACAAGTTCGTCGAATGACAATGCAAGCGGCCAATGTAGACGAGAGTTTGTAGAGCTATCCACACGTTGGCCACTGTCAGTATTTATTAAGCCCCTTATACATGTTGGCCGAGCGTAAGCCAACCCGAGCGGCGGCAAATATGTACAAGACAAGTGCTAACGTCCATACGTTCGACAAGTTCGTCGAATGACAATGCAAGCGGCCAATGTAGACGAGAGATTGTAGAGCTATCCACACGTTGGCCACTGTCAGTATTCATTAGCAGCAGTATTCAGTCTGACAGCGACAATGTCAACCGTGTAATGGCGAGTAGACAAATGTGTGGACGCTGTTGGCCGAGCGCAGACGAGCGCCTTTGATTTGTGCACAAAAACCGACACCGATCCGAAGTGAGGCAAGTGATCACCAGTGACGGCGAGCGAACACAAGTTGCACCAAATGATCTCTACACACGTTGGTGGTTGGCTTCATTCGGCCAACTAGGCGAGCGACACCGAGCGATGACGAGTCAAGGCAAATAAGCTGTCTACATAATGGCATTGGCCATCACTCGTCAACGCTCGGCCAGCGTGTATAGGCGGCTTAACGCATTGAAACACTATGGACGTCGACATTGAAGTTTTATAGGCGTCTGAGAGCGACAGATATCAACCGTGTAATGGCGGGTAGACAAATATGTGGACGCTGTTGGCCGAGCGCAGACGAGCGCCTTTGATTTGTGCACAAAAACCGACACCGATCCGAAGTGAGGCAAGTGATCACGAGTGACAGCGAGCGAACACAAGTTGCGCCAAATGATCTCTATACACGTTGGTGCTTGGCTTCATTCGGCCAACTAGGCGAGCGACACCGAGCGATGACCAGTCAAGGCAAATAAGCTGTCTACATGATGGCGTTGGCCATCGCTCGGCAACGCTCGGCCAGCGTGTATAGGCGGCTTTATAGGGAACGCACACGTCGTAAGCTGTGCCATCTGGTGGCGCTATCTGATAATTTCAGCCTATCGATACTTGGCATTAAAGTGAAATATTCGTATTAAAAGGATGAAAAATAACATTTAATTGGTTGATAATGTATTGCTGTGTATCTGGATGCTCCAAAACATAAAAATAAGCTCATGAAAATTATATTCAGTTCCCAAGAATGATTTCTAAGTACTTAGGTACATTCCATGGTTATGGTTCCATACGTATATTTGGAGTCGATACCCAATTTAATTTTGTTTGTAGTGGTTTTGAAGTTGGTTTATTTATTTTTTTGTTAAAACAAATTTATTGTCATATTAAAAGAATACTCATAAAAATGAATTATTGTTCTAAAAAGTTTTTTTTATCCATATCTGACTTTTGTGCTGTAAGTTTCCTCACGATGTTTTCCTTCACCGTTAAAGCAAGCGATAATTCACAAAGAATATACACAATATAACTTAAAGCCCCTTATACATGTTGGCCGAGCCTAAGCCAACGCGAGCGCCGGCAAATATATACAAGGCAAGTGCTAACGTCCATACGTTTGACAAGTTCGTCGAATGACAATGCAAGCGGCCAATGTAGACGAGAGTTTGTAGAGCTATCCACACGTTGGCCACTGTCAGTATTCATTACGCACTGAAACACTATGGACGTCGACATTGAAGTTTTATAGGCGTCTGAGAGCGACAGATATCAACCGTGTAATGGCGGGTAGACAAATATGTGGACGCTGTTGGCCGAGCGCAGACGAGCGCCGTTGATTTGTGCACAAAAACCGACACCGATCCGAAGTGAGGCAAGTGATCACGAGTGACAGCGAGCGAACACAAGTTGCGCCAAATGATCTCTACACACGTTGGTGCTTGGCTTCATTCGGCCAACTAGGCGAGCGACACCGAGCGATGACCAGTCAAGGCAAATAAGCTGTCTATATGATGGCGTTGGCCATCGCTCGGCAACGCTCGGCCAGCGTGTATAGGTGGCTTTAGAAAAGTCAAAGGTGCGTGCCCCTGGTTTTGAACCTGCGGACATTCGTCTCGACAGTCCGTTCCACTACCAACTAGGCTATCGCCGCTTCAAGTGGCCGAGAACCTACAAAATATTATTATGAAGCCTTGATGGTAACTGATTTTCCGCGATGGAAACAGGTATGTATCAAGATATAACATTATAATGATAAAACAATGTTATATAGCATTGCAAAACATAGTAGGTAATATCAAAAATACACTCATTTGCAAAAAAAACGGGCGGTTTGGATTTTAATTCTTTTTTAAAAAAATACGGTACCAAAATGATTTCAATCATTTGTACATGTTACTGGCCGGTTTTAAAAATGCCGTGGTGTTTAAAACAGTACGTTCTAAATTAAAATTTTCGTTTGATGCTCGTTTTTACAGAAAACCACTTTTTATCCTACATTTTTGGTGCGAAGTTCCAAAAGATAATATCGGTTTTCATAACTTTTAGTCAATTTTTATGAATTTATTTCATATTCTTAATTGACAAAGCTTCATTTATTGCTGTTTAGCTGTCTCAATAATGTTAGAGAAAGTGGTAAAAGCTACAAAAATTATTGCGCTGTTTGAAGAGGGCTGCAGCCAATGCTTCGTGGCTCAGAGGCTAAGTGCGAGTCGCTCGACGGTTCAAAGGACCTGGCAGCGGTATCAAGACACCGGTTCCGTCGAGAGAAGGCCTGGTTCTGGAAGAAAACCATGTACCCAAACCACGGGATGATCGTTTTCTTGTGAGTCGCGCATTGAGAAATCGCAAGTCTTCGTATGTGGACCTTAAGAACAACGTCGAAGAAGTAAGAAATGTGCATATTATTCTATGGACGGTCAGGAGGAGGCTGCTCGCGGCCAATATACGCAGTCATCGCCCGGCCCGCGGCCCTAAGTTACTCCGTGAGCACAGAGTTGCCAGGCTTAGGTTTGCTCGAAATTGTGAGTCATGGACTCAAGAAGACTGGAATAGGGTATTGTTCTCCGATGAAGCCAGGATATCTCTGTTCGGTGAAGATCGACGTCGGCGAGTGCTACGAAGACGAGGAGAACGCTTTGCAGAGGCTTGTTTTGAAGAAATCACACCTTATGGTGGGGGCTCTGTTATGTTTTGGGCAGGAATAAATGCAATGGATCGTACAGAGTTAGTCTTCATTGAACTTTAGCATTAAAACCCATAAATTTTATCAAAATTTTATGATAATACTGACGAAAACGATTATTTGCTTATTAATTTACAAAATTGTGAAAGTAAAACTACCTATAATTATCAAACAAACCAATAGTAACATTTGAAATGGTTCATTGCTTAGGTGCCCGTTTTTTTTGCAAATGAGTTTATTAATGGCAATATAGCAGCACAGCAGTATCAAATTAATTGGACGACATAATATTATAACGTGAAGTATAAAATCTAAATGCGGATGAAGATGACAATAATTTCCAACGCAACTTATACTTATATATAAATCATTTTATTTAGTTCATCCGTACGAAAATAAAACAGTGTGTGACTACTTCTTGTGGCATAAGGATGTATGCCAATATAAAAAAAAATAAGCGTATTGGCGCGAAAGTGTGTGCTATAGTGTGTACAAAAAAAACTTTATTAGTTTGCCATTGGTTTTTCGATTGTGTTATAACTTACAGTGAAAAATGTTTGTGTTAAGTGTTGTGTGAAACGATGTGCCACAAGGTCGATTTACGTTCAATTTAAATTGGATGACAAGATTGTTTTAATTTTGTTACATTTGTTTTGTTACGCGATGGCAGATATTCAAAATAACGCCGAGAAACAGGTCGCAGGTCTGTAATACGTCAGTTTTATATTTTAACAAGAGTTTGCGAATATAAAATATATGAATTGTACTTAATATTACAGGTACTTTTGTGGCATTATTATCGAGTAATTAAGCAGGTGCTAAGAGTAAGATATTAGATACTTATTTATATAAGTAACCTAAGTTAGTGTTTATCGGGCGGTATTCATAAATCAATCTCATGTTTGAGTAAAATCTCAAATAGACATATTTTACTGTACTGAACCACGTAATGTTTAAGTTCAAGCTGTTATTTAAGACCTTGTTCTCAGCAGAGTTGACGATGTTTAATAAACAAAACTCAGCTATCAAAATCCGTCACATATTGTAACTTAATATGAGTTTATCAAATAGCGACTATCTCAAGACGCCGATTTTAATTTGAGTGCGTCTCAGCTTTAGGCTTCAGAGCGATATTGAGTTGCATCTATTTATAGCCCGCGTGCATAAGTTTTTCCGGGATAAATATTTTTCCGCGATAAAAAGTAGCATAAAGCACTCAAGAGTAATGGAGGTTGCTATTAATGAAAGACTTTTTTTTTAAATCGGTTCAGGAGTTGCAGAGATTAGCCCAACAAACCTACAAACTCACAAACTTTTCCAAATTAAAGAAATTGTTGAAATAAATATATTCAAAGTAAAAAAATTGTCACACTTATACTTTAAGCTACTTTTATAACAATAAAAAGTAATTTTTGTTAGTTTCAAGCACGATTTTGATTGAAAACGACAAGTTTGAGTCTCCGTACGAAAAAAAATTTGAAACAGACGTTGGAACTTGGTGGCTAGATTGAAATTTTGAAAGATGTGAAAAATCTGGTTCGTTTATTCCATTAGTATTGAAATAGTCTTTCCGATAATGTATTATAAATTAATCAGATCACTTTATTTTTTAAATATCACGATGAAGAGTTGACTGAAATAGTCGAAATTTTAGATACGGCCTCTTAACGTTATATTATAAATCATGAGCTGGTTGGTTATTTCAGTTACCTTTAAAATAATATTTTGTTGAACAAAATCCACCACAGTACGTTTCAGCCGACATTTTTTACCACGTACCTACTAAAAAACTATGGAACCAATTGCCGCCAGTAGCATTTCCGGACAGATACGACCTGGCGACCTTAAAAAAAGAGCGTATTCCCACCTAAAAAATCTGGTATTGCAGATGTTCATGGGCGGCGGTGATCACTTACCATCAGGTGAACTGTATGCTCGTTTACCCTTATTAATCAAAGTGTAGTAGATAACATTCACGACGGAATTAATTCATTAGTTGAATTATAATGAGTAAATGTTCTTAAATTACTATGTTGGAACATTGGCAAAAGTCTCTCCGATATAAACCTATCTTATTGATACCATTATTATTTACAGATTTTACGGACAATATTTTGTATCTTGTAATTCATAAGTTTCTTTTCGAAATATAGAAATCATTGAGGACCTGTTTCACAAATTTCAAATCAATTTTATTCGGCAGTTATTGTATTAAGTAGCTTATGTAGATACACACACACAGTCAAACTTTTATCTACGAAGGGGTAGGCAGAGGCGCAACTAGTGCACCCACTTTCCGCCGTGCCTATTCCATCCTATGATGTGATGATGCGAGCATTTATTTGGGAGCATAGATTAGAGTGTGACTTGTGTATTTGGTCGGTTTATATATTTGGTGACAAGTAGCATTTATTAGCTAGCGGTGAAATCGATCGTGTATACCATTACCTCACGTGTATATTTACATTTAGGTAAAATTTCGTCAAATTTACCACTTGTATTTTGTAGTCGCTATGTTTTGTTATGAATAAACATTTCAATGTACTATGTCTGTTACACTAGACATGTGAAGACAATAGCGAATTTGTTTGGGGCCATTTAAATATAGCTGTTGTAATTTGTGTCGAGTTATTTTAAAACTTGTTAAATATGTATGAAAACAATTACTGGATGGAAATAAGTATTACCGTCACTGACAGTTATGCTATTCGTTAGGTACTTAACTGGTAAGTAGTTTACTTGTAGGGCTATTAGATAAGTAGCTGGAATCCCACAAAACGGAAACAATTAAAGGAGAAGGAAGTACCTTTAAAGAGGGAAGATAGCCTAGTTGGGAATGAAACGGTCTGCCGAGACAATGTCCGGAGATTCAAAACCCAAGGCACACACTTCTGGCTTTACCTGCAACCTGCATACCTGAGAATTCTCCATAAGAATTTCGATGGTATGTGAAGTCTGCCAATCCACACTAGGCTAGCGTGGTAGATTATGGCCTAAACCCTCTCTGTAGTAGAGGAGGCCCGTGCTCAACAGTGGGCAGTATATAATACAGAGTTGGTATTATTATTATTTATTAAGTACCTTTAAACTACACTTAAGTCCACTTTCTTATTTAACGGGCGTTAATTAATCAGGCATTAAAATTAATGCGAATGTTAAAGTATCGCGCGTCCCATGAAATAACGTCTAGTTAAGGAAGATAATCACCAGTTAGGGCGTGGTGGGACGCTCAGAAATCTTAACACTCCGTTAAGGCAGTTAACAGGCTATTAAAGTAACTAACGGATCATGGTGAAATTAGGCGGCAAAGTAAGCACAACAGTAAGGCCAAATAAATAAGTCAACTAACAAGAGACTTCGCGTCCTTCAACGGTCTTCAGTCTACTTAATGTCTCATGTTTTTATTTCTTACACTAAATGATTGTTCCCTACTGTTAACCCTGTGGTATGTCCATATCCGCAGGGATAGCGCCCACCGTACCCAAGGTGGGAAATCCATAGTGGCCCACGTCAGTGTACATAACGTTCTGGGATCAGCTTTAAATTGTATCGACTGACGATGCTCTCGTCAATTGATACCTATTCCATCTGGACGCCACTACAATTACCATCAAGTCGTGGGGTCGATTCACCGAGCCCCACAAAAAGGCTATGTTCATTAATAAATCAGTTTATAATGAACATCCTAGCCCTATAGATTAATTAAATATAAAGAATTTTTTTTTACGTATAAAATCATGTTGAAATACGATGAAACACCAAACTTCCGTGGACCCATTGAACTGAGCTTCTAAACCCGAGTGCTTTGAAGCGTGTAATTGTAAACAAACCGCCTTGCTACTTCAAAGGACCGTATTGACACAACATACATAACTGCACGTGTGCGGATTCGGGGTGTTAGTAGGGGAAAAAATTACCTATTTTTTATTAGATTTTATTAATACACACATTAGAAACTCATTAGTTATTAAGATGACTAAAGTATTATTGCAATGCATAGAGTAAACGCTGGCCTTCAAAATAAAGCCATCCAAATGTCCCTGTTCTATGTGTAATCAGTAAAATACTGATCTTTGCATTTATCGGATGTGCTACCTAATAACCTATAGACGTAAAATATTGAAGTTATTAGCTGTTTATAATAATCTAGCAACTGTACGGTCTTAAAAGGATGAGTGTTAATCATAAGTCGTCAATACGTTGCAGATTTCATTTAGACGTGAGAAAGAAAAATACTTTGGGAAACTATTTACTTTCCTTTCAAATTTAAGCGTTTATAAACTATATTTTAACATATTTGTTTAGAAAGGCTGCACAATTATTACATTCAAACTGAATGTAACACATACATTTTTTTCTTATTTAATTCAATAAAGCAGAGGGGACAAGAGCCCCCATGCCTAAACCTGAATACGTCTATAAACGCCCACGTGCTCGTCACGTAAGTACATACTGCGATACTTAATTCTCAGTTTATTGAATGTAAACACTTCATTGTAATGGTCCAGTTTATTTAATTTGACGTTTTATAGACATCTTGTTTTATGTTTATGTATATTTTCAATACAATTATAGAACTTAAAAAGATGAGGTAACCGAAGTAGTGGGTCACGTAAAGCCTAGTGACAGGCATATATTTTTACCCGACTGCGAAAGAAGGAGGGTTATGTTTTTCGAGTGTATGTATGTATGTAAGTACGTATGTATGTATGTATATTTCTTTGGCACGGCCTAGAGCCTAAACGGCTTGTCGTATTTTTATGTGAGTGGTGTCAATGGATTCGTCTTAACCGTGAGAGTGATATTAGGTACACCAAAATTTAAAAAAATTTAAATTGAAGATTTTTGGCAGCAAAAAGTAATCTAAAAAAAATAATGTTTTCAAAATACATCGAGTGTGGTATCAAAATAAAGGATTTTTAACGGAGATTGCGAATATATATACAACTTATATGTTTTGTTGGAGTTTGGCATAAGAGATGCTAATAAATCACATCACACTTCACACTAATAGTATAAATGCGAAGTTTGTGTTAGTTTGTTACTTTTTCACGGTAAAACGGCTTAACGGGTTTGGCTAAAATTTGGCACACAGGTAATCCTACTAATATTATAAAGGCGAAAGTTTGTAAGAATGTATGGCTGTTTGGATGTTTGGATGTATGGATGTTTGTTCCTCTTTCACGCAAAAAACTACTCAACGGATTTCAATGAAATTTGGCACAGGGGTAGATCATGTCCTGGATTAACACATAGGCTACTTTTTATCCCGGGAAAACATAAAGCGGGACTTTTATCCCGGAAAAACTTTTTAACGCGGGCGGAGCCGCGGGCAAAAGCTAGTCTATCATAAAAAGAAAACTAAAAAGTTGGAAATAAAAAAAAATGTTAAAACAAAAACAAAAAACCGGACTGCGCAATATCTGCCATTCATTGCAGAACTGAAAAAATAGAAACAAGATTTTAATTTGAATATTTTATTTTGTTTTTGAACAATATTAGTTGACAGTGTTCACAAACGCAGTCGGAGGCATCTGCTCACTCCGAGATTTTGATGCTCTACCTACATCACCAACCAAATTATGAGAAGTGAGCGTGTTATGCCTCCGTCAGCGTTTGTGAACACTGTCAACTAATATTATTCAAAACAAAATAAAATAGCAGAGTTTTACCTACCAATAAAACTCATATTATGTCCGGAGCTTTATTCAGGGCCTTTAAACAACATTTGAGATGACGTACTTCCGTTTTGTGCCGGATATCCGTTGTGAATTTCTAAATTCGATGAGTGAATCAGAGTGGGGGACTTCCGGTTGTCGAGTTTACCGGGTGACGCTCGGGAGCCATTTTCTTCATTGTGTCTCAAACATCTTAAAAATGCTTAAAAAGAAATATATTAATACCAGGCAGAACTTAATGTATGGCTCTGAATAAAGCTCCGGACATAATATGAGTTTTATTGGTAGGTAAAACTCTGCTATTATGTCCTTCCGCTGTTATTCAGGGCCTTTAAACAACATTTGAGACATTGTTTGTTTTCGCCTGGTAAACGAGACGCCAATGTGATAGATAATATTAAGACTGAAGCCATTAATATAAAATAATTACAATAATATAAAGATGCTATATAGAACTATATTAATTATTACTACATAGAACAGAGAATAAATTATTTACAGATCGATAATTGAAAAATATTACACATAATTATTAATTATTACTGTAATGGCTCAAACTGAGGCACTCAAATACTAATTGCGCTTTCTATGCCTAAAACAGATCATAACGAAATCTCGATTACAATTCAGAAAGCTGCTTTGGCTGTTCGAAGTCAGATTAATTAATTATCTAAAGTAGTTTAAGATTTTCTAATCATACTAACTGCTAAGTAATTTTCTTAGATTTATTAGCCTATAGGATCAACTGTATGAATTTTTAGGTTTCCAACCCAATTAAAAACTAATAAAAGACACATTATGAATCGGCTATGAAGCCGAAGACTTTATAGAAGAATACAAGTTTCTTTACTACTTTGTGTAGAAATCTTTCAAATCATATTATGTAAAAGTCATATCATGTACTATGCAGCCTGATAAAAATTAGTTGAGCACTTCTATAAATTTTGTTAATGTGAATGTAACGTAAATACATTGTTACTAAATTTGTGCAACTAGCGTATGTGCGCCAAGTTTCACGTGGTCAGTACTATAAAGCCTTTTAAATAACGGATTTATGATAGCTAATATTTCTGTCAATAACTTTCAAGTAGAAGTTATTGTTTAGCGAAAAATTATCTGAACCTGAACGGTTTGTTGCATGCCAATATGCAAAACCTATCTTAAAATACATATGAACTCGCCGATCCCAATAATTATAGTATTGAGGGTAGATTTTCGCTACCCTGATCATTATGTCTGGTTGCTCATACCTTGAATACAGCTTGCGACCGCCCCAATTTCTAGATTTAAATCTCTCACCTTAAGTTGTGCAAAAATGTTTTTATACATTTGTCAAACTACTTGGACTGGGAATGGTGAAAGGCGGTCCTACTGCAAGGGCGGATTTTCGAGCTAAGCCATTTGGGTGCTACGCATTTCGATAGCTACATACACGCCTTTTGCTCGACCGATATCCACGAGCACTTAAATCATCCGATTTGGAGATGAATAAATAACTAAAATAGTAAAATTTAACTAGCAATTGTCAACACTTACATAGGTTACTTGCCTATGACATGTGTCCGGGTTAAACATATCTATCTACCTCCGGAACACCCCATTTGAGAAATACTAGAATGTGATTTGCGATCATACGCGAATGTGCCAGAACTAATAGTATCTGTAAGATACAACGTAAAAAATTTGAAAGTTCTGGAGACGAGTTCCTCCTTTCTTCCTTAGATACGCCATAACAGAGTAGTTACCGTACTGCAATAGCACTGATGAATGTACGTTAGCATGTCGTTTTGAATTATAATGACCCTCTTTGGTTACCCAATCACCCCACATTTAAAACAAATTTAACTCTGCTTCGCAACCGCTATCGGCGCAGTTTGCTCTAAGTGTGACTGATACAGTACAATATAAAAAATCTTTATTATAAGCATTTTAAAATAGGAAAACAATTAAAAATTTTATACAAATTTGGGGTGAAGTTGAGAATACTTTGTGCAGTTCACCACCCCCCACCTGAGTTGCCAAATTACTAAAGTCGAGACAAGAGATATAAACGACAATTAATAATACGACCTAGTGAGTCCTACAGTGTACAAGACAACAAGCAGAGCGAAATCTAAAGTCCCGAGTGGAATGTGAATTTCTTGAGATACCGCTTAATACTTCAGCTATTTTGCTTTAATAATTTGTATGCTCTACACTTTATTTGCTGGCAAATAGATACGTATCCAGATCTAGGGTGAGACACTGTATGCATCTGTCTGGAAAACCAGCATAGATTTTACAATAATTTCATTTATTCATCAAACTTAGTAAAGTTTGCGCTTGCAAGATTGATTTATAGCCTGCTCTTTGTGGATTAGCTTTGAGCCGTCTCTGAAAGCCATTATTCGGTCAGAAAACCGTATTAAGTATACGAATAATTTGTTCTCTCAGCATCTTGGCAGTCAAATTAGAAAGGAAGCAAACACTTTGGTTGCTCTTGCTCAGCCCAAAATTCAAACAGGTGGCATGTAAAGAGTTGATCTCAGTAAATCAACCGCATGCAGCATTGACGAGATTGTGCTACGTATACGTTGTAGTAAGTCTGTGCTACTTCAATTTTATCCTTGTTTAACACACTATTTGTAGCACCACCAACAAACTAAAAGAAATCTATTTGTTAGTATTTATGGAACGCAGCCGAAATATAATGTCCATTTTTGCCATGGGGAGCACTGACCTCCCCTCCCCCTTCTTGTCTGTGATGTATAACTGTTAGCGTGTAATTTTGCAATATGCTTTTCGTTTATGTAGAGAGTTATTTCTTTATATATAATTGCACCACGCATAATTCCTTCAAATATATGGTCAAAGAAACTTCATTCTCAAAATAAATTACATTTCTCTGCATGAGATATACACTTTAAGAAATAATTATGCTAGTAGCGTACAAAATAATTTACCATTTAATGCTGTGGGCAAAACGGTTCACTACTATACCAATATCTTCGGTAACAATATAAAAATACTTGACTCCTCAAGCCCCACGACGGACACCGGTGTCCATATATATAGGGTTTTCCCATATATATAACCGGGGCTTGAAGGGTTAAATACACACAAGTCAACTCACAAATTCAAGTATTGCTGCCAGGGCCGCATTCAAATCTTCGATTTTTGAATAAATATTTTGAGTTTGGATTTGAAAATAAAGTTTTATTTGTCAATACTTTCACTACCCGAACGCATTGTAATAGCTTGTAAGCCCTGCTAAAATATTTTAATTCCAAATCAAGAAAGCCATCTAATTGATCGAGTGCAAAAAGTCGGGAAAAAAAGACAGGGTGCATGACATATAGTTACCCTTAAACGTTTTTCAAAGTCAATACGCATGGACCATACACACGGCATGGGCCCACAATTTATTTCAATCTTATAAATAATAATTTCAGCATTTGATTCAATTGAGTAGTGGAATCAGTTAAATGATGAACTTTGGTTAGTCGAGGCAAAACTAACTGCAGTTTCGTTCCGAAAGGGATGTTGTCAACCTGTAAATATTTTCAGTAAAGGGCTGAGTGCGCCTTTTCAAGTAATATTCGAAAATTTTATCAATCTGCTCCTCTGAAAAATCTCAAAAAGGAAACCTTTTCTGTACACGATGTACCAAGTTGGCGGGTGTTTTCAGATAAAAATATTGTAAGATAGTATAACATATTTGTAAATTGTTTAACACACTATCTCTCTAGACTGAGGTTAAATGCAATTACTGCTCGTTATAACTTGCCCAGGCCATATGTAATGCAATGCAATCAGCCCTATATAGTACACCGCCCACCGCCGAGCACGGGTCCCCTCCACTACCGAGAGAGGTTAAGCCCTCAACGATGCCTTCGCTCACCGTTAAAGCGAACGATAATTGATAAACAATACACACGTATCTTCGAAATGTCAGAGGTGTGTGCTTAATCATAATTAGGATGATTAATATGACTATAATATCTTTGATATTGATATTAAGAATTTAATATATAGCAAACGGTGCTGTAGGGCGACCGGTTAAACTATAAAATGCATAATATAATAACAAATACCTTTAATATCTTTGATTAATTATTATATAGCAAACGTTGCTGTGGGGCGACCGGTTTGACTATAAAATTTCATATCCTTGATTAATTGTTATATAGCAAACGGTGCCATGGGACGACCAGTTTGAGTATAAAATGTATAAGATAATAAAAATTAAAAGTAAATTCTCAAACTTCAAATAATATTGGAAATCTCATAGTAACAGTTTAAATGCTCTGGCGAGGCATTTAACGTTATAACTTATATGCTCCTTTAATACAATCATATGAAGGGCCGGCTCGGCGGGTTATTCATATTTCCAGAACAAACATTTGCCCAATTTTCCAAAAATAAAATATTGTAATCTGTTTAATGATTATAAATGCTCTTGCGAGGCATTTTAGGTTGTAGGCTCTTTAATGTGGGCACCGAAAATAAAACCAAACGAAAGGGCCGACGCGGCGTGACCCTTATAATTTAGAACGCAGTTATTTTCAGCATAACACTTGGAACACTATAGCAGTGGATGGCACTATCCAATAAAAAATTTTACTGACCTGATAAGGAAGATATATCAAACCTTTACTCTCCTTACGGGTAATTTCTGAAGAATCACCATTCGAAGCGTATTTACGCTTTCGAGTTGGTGGTGTGATAATACCGCCAACAGCAAAAACCGCCTTTGCTTGACGAAGAAGACGAATCACAATTTTTCAAAATTAGATACAAATCACCTTACTTATTTATAAAATACTACATAATACTCATTTCACTCATTTTATACGAAATAATCTTCTGAAAATATAACCATCTATTTATCTACTTATTAAATAAGCTTGAAATAGGTATTTTTAACGGAATATTTCACTAAATTATTATTATACGAACGCTAGCAGCGTTAGTTATCGGCACAAAATTCAAGACGCCAATGAAGAAAATGGCTCCCGAGCGTCACCCGGTAAACTCGACAACCGGAAGTCTCCCACTCTGATTCACTCATCGAATTTAGAAATTCACAACGGATATCCGGCACAAAACGGAAGTACGTCATCTCAAATGTTGTTTAAAGGCCCTGAATAACAGCGGAAGGACATAATATTCAAACTAAAATCTTGTTTCTATCTTTTCAGTTCTGCAGTGAATGGCAGATATTGACGCATTGACGCATATGCATACGCATAGCATAAGTTCTAGTTTAAAATTTTATGACGTTTCATATGACAGTAATATGTATAACGTCCTCATAGTAAAAGAGTAATGAAGGTTAATCGGTTTTTGATCTGCAAACCCTGGCAACTCCAAGTTTCAGATAAACAACTATAAAAGAATAATATTTTCGCTTCACAACATAAAACTTTCATAGCATCCCGCGCTTCGAAATCAATATTACTTACATTGGCTTTAAATAACATAAATATGATAAAACTATCGTCAAGTCATAAATCACGTTTCTTAAACCACGAAAATGAGTTTTCATCGTGACTTCACTGAAGCTTTGACTGAAATGAAAAGCATTAACGACGCGATTTAATTCATCGAATATCTTGAAAGAATTGAAATTAAGGGTAATTGCTTTTAATTTATTACTCATAGCTTTTGCCCGCGACTTTGTTCACGTAGAAGTCAAAAATGGTTCCATTAGGATTTTTAATTCTTTTTTTACGTTATCAATTTTGTTATAACATATAAATTATATTTAAATGTTTGAATAATTATAAAACATAACAATCTTTATTATAGTGTAGGGATTTAAAAGTTAAATAAAAATGAAATTAAAATAAAATTTGTCTTTGCAAAGAGATAGTCAGAAGTATAACTAGCATCTTCATCTTTTTACAGCCTATAACGGATTTTCAGTATCAAGCAATTTACTTACTGCCACGGTGGCGTAGTTGTATTACGGTACGACTGCAATGCTGAGGTCTCGGGTTTGATCTTATTTCACTGACAAGATTTTTCTAATCAGTAGGCATCAACTGATACTGGTCAGAAAAATCTTATTTAAGCTCGGAGTCTGGAATTTGTACCCGATATGGCGATAGGCTTGCCACCTATCACATCATGGGACGGAATATGCACAGCGAAAAGTTGGTGCATTAGTTGCTCCTAAGTCTACCCCTTCGGGGATAAAAGGCGTGAGTGTATATATGTGTATTGTGTGTATGTATGCAAGCATTTTACAGTCTCGCTCTCGCAAAAGTTCTATGGGAGCCACCAGAATATGTTTTGCCTCAAGGGCGGCGTAACATAAACACGTAACATAAAATATGTTCCAAAGGGCTACGTTTCCATATGAGGGATCCATATATAATAATGTTGCCATATTGCCTTCAAAATTCTGTTTATTTGCGAAACTATTAAATCGACTATTAAAATGATCGAAAACCGACAAGCAGCTGTCAAAATAATATATCATATATACGGACGGGCACCTTGCCAAATTTAAATTATCCACAAAATTCGTATAATCCTCCGAATTTGAGGTGCACTAATGGCCCTTTTTCTATTGTCCATGGAGTGTGATTTGCCAAAGCGATTAAGGTTCGCGTTATTAATTTAATAATCCTCCTAGCCAGTTTCGGCCACGGCGGCCAATCTCAACGGAGATCAGCCAGGTACGCAGGAGATATTATAGTGCACAAATGTGTGCGCAATACACAAGTGCACTCGCTATTCCTTCACTCTCATAATCCGGTGAGACAGCAATCCGACATGACCGGAGAGACATCAGGCGCAGGACCAACAGCTTTACGTGCTTTCCGAGGCACGGGGGTATCACACTGCCAACTTCCTGACTCCGAGCTGCGACTGAGTAATTTTTAAGATGGAAAAACCCAGTCACAATATTTTTGGCTCGACCCGGGATTCGAACCCAGGACCTCAGCGCGCAAATCGTACTCGTAACACGTACGCAATACAACTACGCCACCGAGGCAGTCAATTAAGTCATTAATTTATGTGCTACATAAAGTAGGTACCATATATTATAATTATCGTTTGATTGGGATCTTGAGCCAAGATGATAAACACCTTTTATAAATTCTGTATTATGAACAACTTTAAACATTAGATGGCACGGCTTGGCGCGGCATCTATATTGTGTATATCGTATTTTATTTGCATTTAGGTATATCATATTTTATTCTGATGAATCCATGTAGTTAAAAATATAATTACATGGGTGAGAATTATTTCGCCATAAATGAATAGGTTCTAATTACTGGATTACATAGGATTTCCAGAAATTCTACGTAATCCTTTGGAATGATCTTTGATACGAAAATGATATTATTGCTATTATTCGTGTGAATTTAAATATTCTTTATTTTTCAACCTTACTTACCGCGTATTAGATAGCGTCCGTGGCGCGGGAGGCGATGAGTCAGCTTCGAAACTAGAGGCAGTTGTTTCAATTCCCGTTCATGACAAATGTTTGTGTGATCTTTTAATCTCTGCTTGATGCATGTTATTTATTAAAGATTGCTTCGCTGTAGATATATTTGTCTACAGAATGAAAAGACTGACCATTGTTAAATAGAAAAACTTCGTAAAGGATAGTTTGTTGTTGAGTTTCTATCTGTAAATGAGGTTTTTGGGTTAAGCCCAAGCATCCTTTCGTCTCTAATCTCTATTCCATGCTTTAATGTAATCATGTTTCTTTAGGTAGCCTATTTCCCCTTTTTCTGGACTATCCATAAAAAAATAGCACACGGAATCTTCGGAAAACTTTGCAATCGCATCAAAATCCATAAACAGATTAATTTTATTTATTGTAACATGTGTACTGACTATTACTTACTGGTGATCTCTCATATGTAAGAGTCCGTCTGGGTGGGTATCATGGCAATGTCTATTTCTACCGCCAAGCAGCAGTGTGCATGCACTGTTGTGTTTCGGTTTGAAGGACATTGTAGCCAGTGTAACTACTGGACATAATGAGAATTAACATCTTATGGCTCAGGATGACGAGCGCAGTGGAACCCCACACAGTACTTTGTAACTCAAGGTGCTGGATGGTGGTACTACTGTTTATAGGTGGTCGTATCGCTTAGCATCAGGCGAACGGCATGCTCGCCTCTTTATTCAATGCCATAAAATAAAAAAAAAATATTACACGTGGTACAATAATAATTAATAGCTGACCAATGAAGCGTTTCTGTAAATATATTCGGATATCATCACATAAAATGTAACAAATTATTATTATGTAATAAATGTAACGAATTTTTGTCAACTACACGGCTAGCCCCTAATAAAACCCACCGAAGTTACACATCACTGAATAAATTATAGGCTAAGAATATAACTATTTCAATAAATAAACAGTATTTTTGGAGCCGATCACATTTTTAAATACACATAATATATTTTCGAATATAAAGTAAATTTTTAGCTACTCCCAGATAATTTTCCGTATTTTTTTTCATTATTGTGCAAGATTAACTATACAGATAATTGATATCAACCCAATATTGTTTGCAATTGAGCAACTAGCATTGCTGGTTGTCAATAACAATAAACATCTTAGTCAATACATCTTAAGTCTTAAGGAGGACTCCACAAGTAAACAGACTGTATCCCATAAGCCACTATCTTAAATCTAAGAGACAGACCCTCGATAATCACTGGGATGTCACACAGGAGCCGGCGGTGCACATTACAAGAATAACAGTTCAAGTTCACGTCGGATGCGACAATTGGCTCGCGGCCAATGTTCCAAGGTGCTGCCGGATAGACACATGGTAACACTACGCTCTATTTATACGATGGGAATTCTGTAATGAATATGGGATTTATTATAATAATACCAGTTCTGTATTATATACGGTGTCACTGGTGGGCACGGGCCTCCTCTACAACTAAGAGGGTTTAGGCCTTAGTCTACCATGATAGTCTAATGCGGGTTGGTAGACGTCACACACCTTCAAAATTCTTATAGAGAACGTCTCAGGTACGCAGATTTCCTCACAATGTTTTCCTTCACTATTAAAGTAAGGGATCATTCACAAAGAATACACACATAACTTTAGAAAAGTCAGAGGTGCGTGGTTTTATCTTTTCAGCAGTTCATCCTACTCCCAACTAGGCAATCGCCCCTTTACATTATATTTTTTTAAGCATTATAATTCGTATGTCCCAAAAGATATTCTTATATAAATTTTATTTTTCTTAATCGAACGGTTTTAGCGATGCGTTGTCTTTCAGTCAGCCAGTGTAAAGAATTTTCTCAGGAGAATTAATTATCTTTGAGAAATGGGGACCAAAATAATCCTCACCGACCCGAACAATACTTAATTACTGGAAATTTTATATCTCATATTATATCTCAGAATGACGAGTGTGTGATGTGCCACACAGTACATTGTATTTCAAAGTGCTGTATGTTGCTACTGTTTATGGACGGTGGTATCATGTACCATCAGGCGAGTGGCATGGCAGCCTCATCATTCCAACAAGAATTGAAACAATTGAAGTTACAATCGGTAAATAAACTCGAGCAACGATTGCCTGGATTTGGACGGGTGGAGATAGATTCGTGTCCATTATTTAAAAGCTGTGGAAAGTGAAAGAGTGGGAGGCATTTGTCAACGTATCTTTGTTTTACTTAACCTCCTCAGAAGGAATGTAATAAAGTTGCTTTCTTGTCTGAAATAACTTTTTTAGCCACAACAATAACATATTTGATATAACGAACATGTAATTAATATCAATCAAAGCTTGGATTTAAATTTAATTTTGTAAAGTAAAGGTCTATCTATCGAACATGCTTTTTTATTTCATACACGAACAAGGACCACTCTTGTTAATTCATAAATAAATTCACAACACTACGGGCAATACATATAAAGATATGGAGGAAATACAAAGTTGGAATGAAAATCTCATTATGTATGTCAACTTACCCGGAAATATTTTTCGTTCTAAACTTTTACGTAGGTAAATTGATTAGATGATACTGTGGGACATAAGCTTAGAAAACAGGAGATCCACTAATTAATGAGTTTAAAATTGCCCTTATTCCTATAAGTTCATAAAAATGCCTGTGATAAAAGCATTGTGTTCGTTATTTATATCTAGAATTAGTATAGTCATTAATAATAGCGTCCATTGCATTGAGCTCAATATCAACATGATTTATACCAACTCATATCACTGGAGCGCACTGTAGAGCGTGCCGTCTCGCACAACGTTTGTAAACTATTCAAGAAATTCTAGATTCAATATAAATCATAATACATGATTTGTAGACTAGATGTTGTTCGCGGCTCAGATCTCGCCAACGCCCTATCCCTGAAAGTCATTGTAAACTTTTCTTGGTTGAAAAGAATTCTACATCTTGAACTATCTGTGTGACAGATTTCAAACAATTCCATTCAGCTGTTTCTAACATATTATATCGAAACATTTGTTTATATCAAACCCACTCTGAGCATTACGATGACACCACACGCAACCAAGCTTTCGCCGCTTATGCTTGTCCTACATTCTTAAAATTGAAAATTTCGCTTAATATTCACTAGCTTCTGCCAGCGGCTCCACCCGCGTTAAAAAGTTTTTCCGGTATAAAAGTCCCGGTTTATAATTTACCGGGATAAAAAGTATGTGTTAATCCAGAACATAATCTACCTGTGTGCTAAATTTCATCGAAATCAGATCAGTAGTTTTTGCGTGAAAGAGGAACAAACATCCATACATCCATACATTCTTACAAACTTTCGCCTTTATAATATTAGTAGGATTCACAATTAAAACAAACAACTAAACTAAAAACATCCTTGCACGCGTAGAATTCAAAACATCCCAATTTAAATAAAAGTGAAGTACGCAGTAAAAATGTGCAAATTGTTCAATTTACCTTTAAATCGTGTCGTTAGGCCTTCACTTAACTTGGTTCACATTTCTGTAATTATGTTTCAGGAGGAGGGAAACTTTTGCGAACGATGTGATCAGGTTCAGGAATTTTACGTCATAGAAATGTACCTACCTGCAGTTTGTGATTCAAGAGAGTAGGTATATAATCGTGATAATCTCGACATTTTAATGTAGCTCCTAAACAATTTTCCCGTGGTCGATTTACGAAAATAGTACACAGTAGTTCCCCCGTATATGACTACGATTTGGTGAGGTTATCTATTTCTGCCGCCAAACACATTTATGCAAGCATTTTTGTGTTCTGGTTAAAAATACAACATGAAATTACCGAGCATAGTGAAATCTATATCTAATGTCTTACGGTAACCAGCGATGTAGTACGTCTTAATTCAGTGTTGGAGGACGGACCAACTGTTCACTAGCAGCACAGTCATGGATGGCATTTACGTTCACGCAAATGATCACTGCCTTATTATTTAAAAGCGGCGATAGCCTAGTTGGGAGTGGAACGGACTGCCGAGACGAATGTCCGCAGGATCAAGGCCCAACGGCACATATCTCTGACTTTTCTAAAAAGTTATATGTGTATTCTTTTTGAATTATCGTTAGCTTTAACGGTGATGGAAAACATCGTGAGGAAACCTGCATACCTGAGAAGTTCTCTGAATTTCGAAGGTATATGAAGTCTGCCAAGCCGCACTAGGCCAGCGTGGTGGACTAAGGCCTCAAGTGTAGAAGAGGCCCGTGCTCAGCAGTGAGCAGTATAAAAAACAGGGCTGGTATGGTATGGTTATTATTTCGCTGTACCAAAAATATCTTTTTACTGGCTACCTTCATCAAGCCTCATAATCATCCTACTAATATTATAAAGGCGAAAGTTTGTAAGAATGTATGGATGTATGGATGTTTGGATGTATGGATGTTTGGATGTATGGATGTTTGGATGTATGGATGTTTGTTACTCTTTCACGCACAAACTACTGAACGGATTTCGATGAAATTTAGCACACGTGTAGATCATGTCCTGGATTAACACATGGGCTACTTTTTATCCCGGGAAAATATAAAGCGGGACTTTTATCCCGGAAAAACTCATTCACGCGGGCGGAGCCGCGGGCAAAAGCTAGTATTGTATAACTTCATCGATATAAAAAATGTGTATGACCAATATCGTTGTTAGTAAATGTATTCCCTCCGTCACAAATTACAAACAAAACTGGTGTCAGACATACGTTTAATATTACAAAATGGTACATCATAAGACCAGAAAGAAATCTAGCAACCGTTAGGTATGTCACAGTATTCTTCGGAATTGGTCATTTAATTAACAGTTCTAAGAATTAATTAAACGGCCTGGATGACGTTACTCGATTAAGCAATGTTTGCTCACTGAAGTAGCACTCACACTACAATGTGTTTTATGACTTAGATCAACAGTACAAATTCTAATACTACACACGAGTTTCTGAGGAAACCAAAGCACTGAATAACTATCACAGTATATACAATATTAATTGGTAATGTTGTTAGACTTTTGATCAGTATGCTCGTTAAATAAACTGCCTGTGGCGTATACAAAAAAATAAATATAACAATGATTTATTGGATGCGCGGTGGAAACCGTGGTTTCAGCGTGGACGTATCGTAAATATACAATATTTTATTTGTTGAAAAACTTTTTGCAGCTGGTATTATGCGAATGCTAATGATATAACAAGCGTCAAAATGTTTCCCTAGACGAAGACGTTTCTTCGCTGTTTGAATTTGTAATATTTACTATCGACATTCGAACCCTGTATAATCACGGATTCTAATCCGTAACCTGTAGGTCATGTTAATTGCCACTAAACAAAGTAGGCCGGAGTTTATTATTTCAAATATCAAAATTTATGATAATTATTACGCTACTTTCACTAAAACCGACTGAAAAAGAGTTGTTGCTTTTGATATCGTAAGTTATATCAACTTCCGGAAGCCGAACATACCTCTCTCTGCCCTAATATTTCTTCCTCCCCTCAAAGATGCAGGGCGTCCATGATTCATCTATTTGGTGTTCATCCATACTATGTTAAAACCATCCGTATTAGCACGTGCGCTTTCAACGGTCTTTCTTTTACCGCGCACGTGCACTTTAGAATGAACTCCCTGCATCGGTATCCTGAGCGCTATGACCTGTCCTTCTTTAAATAAGGCTTAAAAAGACTGCATACCTCCCAGCTTGGCTGTGCCTCTGGAATTGCTACAGTCCATGTGCGGTAGATGCTACGTACCGTCAGGCCGACCGCTTACTCGTTTGTCTACTAAGGCTACAAACACACTGGTATTGTGGGTATTAGAGCTCACATTAAATAACACATTTGTTCCTATGCCTTACCTATGTAAGGCAGAGGAACAAGTGTGAAACATTATTGTTAGCGACTGAGTCAAGCGTGATGATCGATCGGATGTCATGCCGGACGATCTAACGATGGGTAGTAAGAAAGGTGAGCCCAATATAACCGTTTACCTTTCCCCACGGATTGGACGGTATCGATAATCTCATTTTCATGCGACAAAAATCTATGTTATAACTGTTTTAAAGTTCCCCTTTCAGCCAATTTAACATCGCAACACAAAGAGTATACCGGCGCTATCCCGTTCTTTGTACATTGTTTGGGAATGTATATAGACTGAAATAGATCATGCCAATAAGCGTCTTGCACAGTAAATATATTCGAGATATGTTGGCAATTGTGTAAGCATAGCGATCACTCTTCACCTGTTGCGATGACTGAATGAAATTAATATATGGAGTAGAATGTTTATAGTGATGCGATATAATCATAAATTGAAATTGAGTATAAATGAAATGAGGAGATTCGAAGAATGAAAGTCGGAATAAAAATATTTGTAGGTATACCCAAATAAGGCAATTCATAAAATCCTTTTTGTAGTAGAGGCCTGTGCAGCAGTGTGCAGTATATTTTAATATAGGGTTGGTATTATTATACTGTTATTAGTTCATAAAAATCGTAGTGCGGTTTGTCTGCAACTTCTATTGACTCGTCAAGCCCCGCTACGGACGCCGGCGACCGAGTACATAGGGTTTCCCCATACATCTATATTATATAAACGAGGTTAAAAATAATTACTTCGTATTACAGTTACTCGATCGATTATGTAGTCCTTTCGCAGAAGCATAGGTAGTGGCAATAGGTCAAGAATAATCTGCTCAGTTCACGGTAGCTAGTAAGCCTAATTGATTCAACCTCACCATCCATTTTTCCTTTCACCTTCTCTGTTCCTCTTTTTTTACCTCATTTTCCATGCAAATACAATTAATACCTTTCAATCCACAATTCCGAATTACTGCGGCTATACTTACCTTAGAATCTAATAGAGGCGTGCCGGTTTTCTCATAATCGTTTCCGTCATCGATATAGTGAACGATAATGATAAAAAATAATCGCTTCAGTTAAACGTAATAGTAACTTTTAACATTGTTACCTCGAATTTGATTATGCAAAATAGGTTTAAAACTTATAGGAATAAGTTGAAACTATCTATAAAACGATCAACAAGGGTCTTCGGGCTGAATCACCAAAGTTTTATGTGTCCGTTCAGGTTCGTGCTTAGGGTTGACACTTATTAGTTCTAGGACATTTTGACGCAATATGCGAATTAAGTGCTATTTAATAATGGAACTATATACAAAGTTCACATATTATGATTATGTATAATAAATGGCATCAACTAACAACGTATTTTTTTATCTTAATAGACAACAACTAGTTGTGGATCGCGGGTTTGTTCGCTTAATAGACGTTGCCCGGCCTCAAGTCCCGCTGTGATTTATCACGGAAAAGTTTTATCGGCATACAATTTTGTATTCCGTATCATATAATATGCTCATCCAATGACCAGTACTATCTAAATCCCTTCAGCAGGTTCTGCGTATAGGCACTTGGAACAAACATCCAAACAAGTTTAACATAATATACTTACCCATTTTGCGCATAATTTATTAGAAACATTGATGTATGGGTTTTTTACATATCAATGATCCGAACGGTATTATTTATCACAAAAGTGCGGAAAAATAACGCAAAAATTAACAACAGATTGAATCAAAACTCACTTTATTAGGTCTCGTATATTTTAACTGGATTTTAAACAACGTTCGCTGCATCAATTTTATTTTATCGGATAATTTTATGGGATTATCGTCCATTCCAGGGTAAAAAAGAGTACCTAAGTGCTCAATGTAAACGAATTATTCCGGCGCGAGTCCATGCACTTGCTTCTAAATCATTTTTATTTAATTTTAGTCATCGGTGGGTGGTGAATATAAATAACATCCATTTATATTATAACATTTCATTAAAAAGTCTGGTGATATTTATACATTATAGTTTTTCCGGAAAATGTAGGCGTCGGACGTCAACCACATTGAGAAGATATTATAACATTATACGCTCAGTTACATTTTTATTATTTTCCTTATTATAAATCATGTACTCACCATGTACTATATCTTCCCATTTTAAAGCCTTGAACATAGCCCGTTAACTATTTTTCATTATTTATTTAGGCCTATACACCAATGGCAATGATACATGTGCATATTTAACTATCCTTTATGAAAATATAAAAGAAAATCGATAGTTTCCCATTTCCTCTTTTTATTAAAAATGAATAAGTAAAATATTTTTCTCCGTCCTTAACAATTTTATCCACACTGCCAGCCCTTTTTTAACCAGGGGAATCGATTCCAACTGTGAGCGTGGGTACAGTGATCGCACTTAGGGATTTCGTCTCCATCCACATTGCAGCAGACTGGTAATTCTGTTCAGCATCCGATCCGAGGACCAGACCGGATCATTGTGTGAATTGGTTAGATATTGTAAGTTGTTTGAGCAGTAATGCTTTTAGATTCTAGTGGATTTATTATTAGAATGGTTTTCTACGTTTAAGGGATTTCAACAAAGAAGAAATTCTAATGCATATAAGCTATACTGGTCGTTGATGTAAAACGCGTAAATTTATTACGATTTAACGTTTACGTTACGTTTTATAAAGGTTTACGATTACACTTATACTAACGCCAACATGCCAGGAAAAACACCATATCTTCTATTACAGTATTCGAATGCGAACGCTGAAGCTGATAGTAATACCTTTACTATTAACATCATCTGGCAAAACCACTAGAACTTAAGCATTTCTTTTTTCCCCCATTTCGTTATAAATAAAATCCAGTATACAAATTACCTTTTTTTTATGATATAGGGGCAATCGAGCGTACGGTGCACCAGATAAACTAACTTTTAATATTTGTTCTCATATCATATTATGGACTATCACGGAAACACAAAGAATAGGCGCACCGACCAGTTACAAATTGAAGGGGTAACCAAAACGATCCGACGCAAATTGCAGTTCGACGCCGGTGCCCATTTCCTTGTTAGCTCACAACACTGTTTTATGAATCTATAGTTGAATATGAATGTCCACTCAATTGCCAGATGCCGGTGGAAACACGGTTCAATGTCACGCACGGGTCACACGTCAGTTCCTCTGTTTGAAATTACTGTTTCCTTTGGTTTGATTTTGGTGTTAGATGAATTATGGTTGTCACTCTAGTTTTTGAAAGCTATTTTATGTATTATATTATATTTTTTTAATAAATTACCTTCTGCTTAGCCCAACTCTCATTTGAAATGTTTTTTTCTTACTGGTATACATCTAGTAGACTGTAAAGCTAGCCAGTATAATTCTGGCGATTTTTCGACGATTAAGCTGAAGTGACAGTGGGCTGGCCATATCTCGTAAAGAACCGACAACCGCTGGGGTAAACGTGTTCTTGAGTGGAGACCGCGACTGGGCAAATGTAGTGTAGGACGCCCTCCGGCCAGGTGGGATGACGATCTGCGAAAGACTGCAGGCAGATGCTGGATGCGGCAAGCTGAAGACAGGGCGCTATGGCACTCATTAGGGGAGGCCTATGTACAGCAGTGGACTGATAAAGCCTGATGATGATGATGATGATGTTGAAAAAGAACATCCCGTTATATCGTTGTTTCATTGCTCTGTAGTCATATTTTATTTAGCCATTTACCCTGTTTACGATTGTCTTTATTAGTGCCTGCTTCGGTGGCGTAGTTGTATTACGATACAACAGCAGTGCTGAGGTCTTAGATTCAATGCTCGGATCAGGCAAAATGATATTGCGTTTTTGTACTCAGTGTCAGCTCGGAGTCTGAAAACATGCTCGGTAAAAGATAATAAGTTCGCCCATATTATATGGGACCTAACCTAGCTGGAAAAAGTGGGTGTGATCGACTCTAAATAGTTTATTCATAATTACATGTCAGTCGATGCTAGTTTGGTCCATTTTATTTTATTCTGGTACCGGAAAGTGTCTACTCTATCAAGAAGAGTGGCGCACATATGGAGTACCATATTTTGTCCGCGGCTCCGCCAGCGTTAAAAAGTTTTTCCGGGATAAAAGTTCCGCTTATTATTCCCCGGGATAAAATGTAGCCTATGTGTTAATCTAGGACATGATCTACCCGTGTGCCAAATTTCATCGAAATCCGTTCAGTAGTTTTTGCGTAAAAGAGGAACAAACATCCAGACATCCATACATACTTACAAACTTTCGCCTTTATAATATTACTAGCTTTTGCCCGCGGCTCTGCCCGCATTAAAAAGTTTTTTCCGGGATAAAAGTCCCGGTTTATATTTCCCCGAGATAAAAAGTAGCCTATGTGTTAATCCAGGACATGATCTACCCGTGTACCAAATTTCATCGAAATCCGTTCAGTAGTTTTTGCGTAAAAGAGGAACAAACATCCAGACATCCATACATCCAGACATTCTTACAAACTTTCGCCTTTATAATATTAGTAGGATGTAGTATTATGGAGTATGGAGTATTGACTGAGGAAATTGATTATCCTTCATCAGTAAACAAATACGCACGTCTGTTCACAAAATGATTTATTATGCAGGTTGCGGGAAGCGGCATAATTACTTCGGCCACTATGGCGAACTTTACACTTTAGGTACGCCGCGTACCTCCGGAGACCGTTATCCGAGAGGATTCTATTATTCTTCCAACTTTACGAAACGAATCACTTCTAAGGAAGGAAAAGGTCAGCATCAGCAATGTTACCTACTGACAACAACGAACTATTATTACATAAAAACATTGATGTATTAGGGTTTTTAATACATCAATGCATACAAACTATAGACTATGACGTAAGTTCTAGTAATTTTAATACGTATATCAGCGGATATTATAATAGTGTTGATTCATAACAAGTTAATATTTAACGAGCGAAATAAAGTTATAAATATAACTCACAACAATCCTTTACAATGTTTAGAACGAAATATTACTGAATATATTCGAAGAATTCGTGTGAATGCGGCAAAATATTATCTAGATATATTTTTAATAAGTCTTCAGACAAGCAAGTGGCCTACACACACATATGCCTTTTATCCCCAAAGGTGTAGGCACAGGCGTAACTAGTACACCCACTTTTCGCCGTACGTATTTCGTACCATGATTGGATAGGGAGCATGCCTATCGCCATATCGGGCACAATTCCAGATTCCGGGTTGATACTGTGTAGAAAAATATCACTTGACCCGGCCCGGGGATTGAACCCGAAACCTCAGTACTGCAGTCGCACCTTAATACAACTACGCCACCGAGATAAGTGGCCTACCTAATCCTTCCTATTAATATTATAAAGGCGAAAGTTTGTGAGTATGTATGGATGTATGGATGTTTGTTACTCTTTCACGCAAAAACTACTGAACGGATTTCGATAAAATTTTGGCATACGGGATTTAAACACAGGCTACATTTTATCCTGGATTAAAACACAGGCTACATTTTATCCCGGGAAAATTTAAGCGGGACTTTTATCTCGGGAAAACTTGTTAACGCGGGCGGAGCCGCGGCCAAAATCTGTGTTAAATAATCTCCAATGCCATACATAAAGACCTAAAATAGGTACCTACCATAAGAATCACCGATGTATTACCGTTCTTAAAATAAAGATAAAAGACGGCGCAGCAGTGTTTGAGTATCCAGAGATCTCGCCTTATGAAACGCAACGACAAGTAGTCACTTTGGATAATTTTTTTGTAAGTGGGCTTTTGTCGACGGATAGCTTTCCCAACTAATCTGCGTGTTTTATTCATACAAAATAGAAAGAAGTAATTTTGCATTTATAGTTTCAAAGCCTCTCAAAGACTTTGCTTCGAACGTTTAGTTTGTTACTAGCAGCTTGAGTTTCTTGTTGAATGTTTTTGCGGATTCCCTTTTCTGTTTTTATAAATCATTTTAGTTTTATGTATATATAGCTACAGTAAATTAGCTTATTCCTTATTCTACTGTAGATTGTAGTATGCAAGCCAAGTAGTTATATAAGTCATATTATATTTAACAGTCTTCATTAAACAATCTAAATCAAACCACCGAAGTATCAACTAAGTCCTCATTACAGGCTTTTCTTCCACGCTGGACTTCTACATTTGCGGACAAAATTCATATTTTATTAAATAACATTATTATGAACTAGCTTTTACCCGCGGCTTCGCCCGCGTTAATAAGTTTTTCCGGGCTTAAAGTACATAAAAACCTTCCCGTTGAATCACTCTATATATTAAAAAAAACCGCATCAAAATCCGTTGCGTAGTTTTAAAGATCGAAGCATACATAGGGACATAGGGACAAACAGCGGGAAGCGACTTTGTGTTATACTATGTAGTGATAACAATAATAGTGACTAGGGAAACATATTGTTCACAAATTCAACACGATCGTGTTTGCCTTGAACGAACTGTTGTCGGTAATCGGTATTATTGCATCAATTGATTATGCCATATTTGCGTATTCTAATGTTCATACGAGGAATTTAATTAAAACCGCAATTTAATTCCCGTTTGCTATCTATGCAAAGGGAGTTTATTTACGTGACTTAGCGAGGGACGTTTAGTATCGCCTTATAGGCCCCACTCGCCCGAAGGCATCCTTTATGATAGTATGTTGGTGTAAAGCATAGTGTAAATTAAATTAGGCACCGACTCCAAATATACGTATATACTAATGGTCCGTGGGCCAGTGACAGATTTCGATGACCAAGTTTCTCTCAAACGATAATTGGTGAGACGCATCAGAGACGTGTATCATAAAGCCTCGTGAACGTCAGCTTCGGCTCCGTGGGTGCCATGAGCGGTGGTAGGCTCCCAAAGATGTAGAAAAAAAAATATTATTCAGTCATTTCCTCCCAACTAAGAATCATTTTAAATTGTAGCTAACCCGATACCTTGAAGAAAAAAAATAATCAGCTGACTGTAACTTGGGGCATTATGCATCAGCTGGTCAGTCAAACATGTAAAAAAAATATATAATTGCAGTGATTTCCTCTCAGCTACAAATTTACCTGATGATAGCTTATACGCAACTATGAATAAATATATATGTCAGCTGGCTGTATGCCGGGGCAAAAACCGTCAGCTGATGCCTTGAAAGTTATAACGCAGGTGTTAGGCGAGAGCTTCTATTACATAATTACATGCATCAGCTGACAATGTTTCCCTCGAATTAATAATAGTAGATTCTCTTTATTAATTACAGCATTGTATTATCAATCTATATATGTAAAATGCTTTGTCCTGAATGACTGACTGACGGTTAAACGCACAGCCCAAACCTCTGACCGCAGAGATCTGAAACTTGCAGGGTGTGTTCCTTGTATGACGCGATGTACGCATGTAACACTTTTCTAACCCTTAGATTAATAAAATAAAATAAATAAAATCATTTATTGGTCAAATAGACTTATAAAAAAGCACTTATGACAGGTCATGACATGAAGGTAGACACATTAGAAACGTGTTGCAAAGGTGGTAACCTGCAGTAGGTTGTGTTAATCTGAAAAGTCTTCTGCTGACCTCTTTATCTTACTCCGCAGAGTACAATAAACTATAAATTCATAATCACTGTTCTTAATATTTCTTCAGTTATTTAATTATATACGTATTAGTCGTAAAGTATTTATACATTTCATCGGAAAACTCATATCTGAGCGTAAAGTCAAACATGTAAGATACATTATATCTTCCCAGATGAAAATTTATAAGCTGACTAGCTTTTGCCCGCAGCCGCGGTCGTACGAAAGAGTTTTTTTTTTATAAAGGTCCCACTTATACATTTTCACGGGATAAGAAGTAGCCTAAAACTTTCCAGTTTCCCAGATGCTCGAATTATCTCCATACCAAATTTAATCAAAATCCGTTTGATAGTCTTTGAGTTTATCGCTTACAATCTTTTTACCCCATTAGGGGTTGAATTTCGCAAAATCCCGTCTTAGTGAGCTCCAACGTCCTAAAAGGAACCTCCACAAAATTTGAGACTCGTGTAGCTTCTCAGATTTCGTGATGAGTGAGTTAATGCCCTTTCGTTTTTATACATATTATATATTACGGGATGAATTTCAATAAAACATGAAACACGTCTTCTATCAGTTCTGTTAAAAATAAGTTTAAGCAATATTTGAAGTATGGTGGACCAAGGAATCACGTTGGTCCATACAAACTTTGCCCCCCTTTTTCACCCTCTTAGGGGTAGACTTTCGGAAAATTCAATCTCATTAGATGCCTATGGCATACAAAGAACACACCCTGCAAGTTTCAGGTCTCTACGGTCAGAGGTTTAGGCTGTGCGTCAGTCAGTCATTCAGGATAAAGCATTTTACATGTATAGATTGATAATACAATGCTGTAATAAATAAAGAGAATCTACTATTATTAATTCGAGGGAAACATTGTCAGCTGATGCATGTAATTATGTAATAGAAGCTCTCGCCTAACACCTGCGTTATAACTTTCAAGGCATCAGCTGACGGTTTTTGCCCCGGCATACAGCCAGCTGACATATATATTTATTCATAGTTGCGTATAAGCTATCATCAGGTAAATTTGTAGTTGAGAGGAAATCACTGAAATGATATATTTTTTTACATGTTTGATTGACCAGCTGACGCATAATGCCCCAAGTTACAGTCAGCTGATTATTTTTTTTCTTCAAGGTATCGGGTTAGCTACAATTTAAAATGATTCTTAGTTGGGAGGAAATGACTGAATAATATTTTTTTTTCTACATCTTTGGGAGGCTACCACCGCTCATGGCACCCACGGAGCCGAAGCTGACGTTCACGAGGCTTTATGATACACGTCTCTGATGGATCTCACCAATTATCGTTCGGGAGAAAATGACTGACGAAATTTTGCACTGGCCCACGGTCTATAAGCAAATACAAAATATTTTAATTATTTTTTTGATTTGTAGTGGTTTTGAAGTCGGTTTATTTTTTATTAAAAAGTTGTTATTTATTGCTTTTTTTTTTAGTTAATTATGAAATGTTGTAAACAATACATCATAGATATACGATTGCAGCATTCGAGAGTCACCTGCTGTTAGTTATTGAAGAGTTTCATTTTGTATCTCCGAAGATCTTCAACAGATCTTTATAAATTATATACTAAAACCTTCCCTGCAAAATATGCATTTGAATATCGAAAACCGCATCCAAGTCGGATCAGCAGTTTTTGAGAAACTCGCGGCCATACAAATTTACATACATACATGCATACGGATCGAATACAGAACCTCCTTTTTGAAGTCGGTTAAAAAAGTTACCTTCTCTGATCATGCGCAATGGAAAGGCGTTTGTCGCCCGCGTTGATGTGTACGAGTCCTTTGACAGATTATTCAAAAGAAGATTATTGCCAGCAATAATTACTTACAACTATTGAAAGGAATAATTGATCCTTCTAAATGAAGCTTAAACCAAGAAGCTTTTGACGAGTTGACAGCTTCTGAATGGCGCCTTAGGCAGATGTCAAAAGTGCTTCTTGGTAATTTTTTGCTCATTTTAACACATTATTCCTTCGTAACTAACAATACTCGAGAAATTTAAACGGCGCGGCTCACAAAATTATAAAACGAATTTTCACAAAAGTCCGTAACAAAGTGCTCACTTTTTCCTACGTCAGCAAATGGCTGACAGAAAGACGTTTCATTAATTGATTGATGTTAACGACCATTTAAATTTATACTAAACAGGTGGTCATCACAGTCGTTTATTTTCCATCTATCCGACGCGACGGTGAAATAGGCAAATATTTCATCTACATAAAAAGAAAAGTTCTCACTCATTGATTTATCAACGTCCATCCCATATACTTACGATGTTTTAATTTTATACCGAGGTTTCCTTTCTGTAATACAAGGATATTAGAATTCAACTCCTGAAGCAGTAAATGGAGGTCCAAATTCTGTATGGATAAGCGTCATAGTCAAAAAAGGCGTTTACGCGAAAGAAGCCACGAGTGAAAGCTAGCTACCAATAAAACTGCGTCCATTTTTTACTGTGTCGTTTCCAGATCGAGTCGTAAACTGTAAAATGAAACGTCTACGGTTTAATCCGGATGTTATCGAGTAAATATTGCCTGTGGGCATTTTTATTACGTTTATTATAGGTTCAGTGTAGGAAACGTACGGTAAATTTCCTGCAGAGATGACGGATTTATTTTCGGGCGTATTTCTTCCGTAAGATATTCCTTCCCATATTATGTTTATTCTTGCTTTTCGTCATAATAGTATGAGCGCTTAGACTTTGGATAAATTTTCTAATCCATCAATTGGTTAGTGGTCTGAGTGTAAGAAAGACACTGATGGCAAACTCGATTACATCGAAATATATCAATGTCGGGTAAAGTGCCATCGGGCGATATCGCGATCTCGTGTGCAAAGTCGCAGTGATTTTCATAGCCATCATCATTATCATCATCAACCACATGACGTCCACTGTTGAACAAAGGCCTCCCCCAAAGATTTCCCAGACGGACCTGTCAAAAATGACCATCCAGCGCGATCCTGCGACCTTTATCAAGTCGTCTGTCCACCTTGCAGGTGGACGGCTGACGCTGCGCTAGTACGAGGTCTCCACTAGAGAACTTTTTTTCCCATCTGCCGTCAGTTTTTCGAACTATGTGTCCTGCCCATTGCCACTTCAGCTTGCTAAACCGCAGGGCTATGTCAGTGACTTTCGTTCTTCTACGGGTCTCCTCATTTCCGATTTGATCGCGTAGAGAAACACCTAGCATAGCCCTCTCCATAGTTCACCTCTTCATAGCCATTCAGAATTTTAATATACAGATCACACTCAGCGGCGATGCGCGTCTAACTGGACCCCTAAAATTACTTATAGCACCTGAGATTGGTAATTCTGCCTTTTTAACATAGAAATCAATGTTTGCAAAGGCGGAATGTAGTGTGATATCGCCTTCCGTTTAATAAGAATACATTGAGTCTACTCAGTGTGCGACCACCTTTATACAATTGAATAGGAACGTCTATCTCGTTTGATGAAGTTCATGATACAAGGTTGGGGTCACGCATCGCGTCTCGGCCAATATTAGATCATGTCTGTTAGTACGGAGTTTATTATTGCGAAACGTCCATTATTCGGGCAAGTTTTACTAGCTATTATTAAGTACTGATTTTATAAATGGACGTGCTGCATTATGTGTGCTTGAAGTACATTTATTTTGAAATTATGTAAGGTTGATTTTGTTTAATTTTATATTATTCATTTTTTTAAGTTAAATCCAATGTGAATACCATTAATATTGGCAAGACTTATAAAATACATATGGCTCGAATACAGAACCTCCTTTTTTGAAGTCAGTTAAAAAACGAAATACATTTCCATTCCTTTCTTTTGCGCGTTTAAGACACTATCCCGCTTTCACACCCGCCACTGCAACTCCTGTAACTCAGGATTGACAGTGATTTTCATTGAACACTAATCAGTTTAAACCCGGAACAAAATTAATCAAATAGAAGGATGAAGCGTTGGAAATATATTTTCTACTTTTTTGGATGTTTAGGAACATAATATCATCTATTGTGAATTTTACTTAGCATTGGCTGATTTGCTATTTTGCGTACCTAAGCAATAAAAAAATTCTATTGTATCGCAGACCTTGAAGTCACTTTCTACATTCGTGCCTAGTAGGGAACTCGCGTATTAGAGGTCGTAAAGCCTCTGTTGAATCTAGTGATGGCAGCTATTACTCGCGCCGGATCCCACTCGTTACGAAGCTAGACTTTGTTCATGTTACTAAGAGGGAGTTTTGTAGTAAGATTGTTTTGCAATTTAACAAAAGCCTATAAGCATTTTGCTCATAAAATCGAATTTCGGTAAACTGAAGTGTTTGTTTTGTTTGGTAGAATCGAAAACATATACACAGAGTTAATCGGAATTGAAGTCTGATATTCGCAGCCTAAGTACAATGCCACTAGACCAACGAGCCATCATAATTGATAGTACGTAAAACTACAGTTTGAATTATAAAGTTTTTTCTCTCACGTTCGCTGAACCCAGCCCACGCTTGTATAAAAGTCGTGTGTCTACGGCGACCTTGCATTTATAGGATGCATAAGAATTTGGCGTACATCTTGGAAATTATAAATACGTTCGCGACTGGACATTTGCTGTTATTGTTGCTGGATTTTGATAGATATTTTGCCAATTTTTTTTTACCTTGATTACACGGCCATTTAGTGAGTGCAATAATAAAGTTAGGATCCTAAAACAATAATAAAGATAGGTTTTTATGTGCTTTAAGCTATCGTAAGACAGCTTGTTAGTTCAATCATGTAAGTTACATGATTTATGTCTTCTCATAGGCCGGGTTGAAGTTGGTTACGCATTATTCCTTTATCTTTAAAGCTACTGAGTAATAGGACTCATAAAAGGCGTCGAGTGAGATGATTAACTCTAGTGCACATTCTTTCTCTCTGCAGTATGAACTTTGATTTTGTTCTATTACCTAAAACTCAACAGCTTCTTCCATTGACCTCAGTGATTACACTAACTATAACTTCCTTCAGCACTTGATAAGGCAGAAACTTCGGCAGAAATAGACATACCAGCTTAGAGGGTTCTGAGAGACCTGTTATTTCTTTACCAGGTGTTTCTAACAGCTTCGTCCGCGTGAAAAGCTTTTCACGCCACAAAAGTCTGTAAATGATTATACGACGCCAAAAAAAAAACTCCGCGCTGGCCATCTTCGGCGCATTAGGGACGGCTGCGGGCTTCCTCCGACTCACGTCTAAGTTGTCGTCCGCAACCGCCCCTGCGCGTACCGCTATTGCGGTCTAACAGCATGAGGCCTAACCGCCACGCTGCCGTCCATCACGGGGGTCACAAAAGTTGGCTAGACTAATAGGTGGACGGCCCCTTCCGCCCACCCGTAACCCCCGGATACGACGCCAGCACCATCTACTGAATTTTTCTTTTTCCATCGGAGCAAATTATCGTGAGAAAAATAGCCTATTTGTTACCCAAGACATGGTCTACCCGTCTGCCAAAGTTCATACAAATGCACTCAGTTATTTCTGCGTTTACATCTAACATACATACAAACATTTTAGTTAAGATACTTATAAATAGTAGTACGAAAAACCGCGGATTCAGGTTTGATTCACACATTTAATCCCCACCCAAAACGGATTATCGTGAATCTACAAACTTACCCTCATAAAGATAATAAATAATCTACCCGCCCAAAATATAGTAGAGCTCAGACCCTGGTTATGTAAGTCAGTAGGTTTATAATAGGACTTCAAATGTAAGGATACTTATTGAGGGAGGCAGACGGTTCTGTTTGGACTAGATAAAATATATTGGCAATTTGTTATACCATACAAAATATTGCGTGTGCTTATGATATTTATGAGTTGTATGACTGATAGAAAATCCTATAGGGATAAAGGCTGACTACTGTTTAATTACAAATGGAAACCGAAACACCTGATATAAATTGAATCTTAAAAAAATTAGATATATTTTTCGGCTTTAAATTAAGCCTAGATTATTTTCTAAGTTTCCACCTGTTAAAGTCTCGTCGCAATCGGATCAGCCTTAGATATGAATTAGGCCGAAAAAAATCAAGCATAATAAAGAAGACAGATAAAAAGGTATGTTTAGGTTTTAGGCAACATACGAATAAACATATTATTATAAACCTAAGAATGTCTTTATTTCCAAATCAGAGTGAAAAAACAATGCAATTTATTTCTATAAGTACATAAACCATATTAATTTTGAATCATTTATTTATTTATCTTATTTTATTCCCGAATTGGATAATTGTACGCAAATTAGATAAAGAAAATCATTATGGGCAATGAATAACATCAACAATCGTCATATTAAGTAGCTTTTTAGAGCCAATTTAGAAAACTGCGCCAAGAAAATCGACACCCGAAGAATAGATGAGATTTAGGCATAACTTTTATATTAGTTTTTGTCCATAGAAACTTCTGGATAGAAGCTACAGCTAGCCACGATGTAAAGCAAAATATTCACGCAATAATATCAAGCATTTAGTGCAACATTTTGTTTAATAATGATTGGTGTCGGGCGACATATTGTATTTTAGCAGAAATACAATACTTACTATTCAAAGACTACAACAAACAAATCGTGACTGAAGAAAAGAGGACACATACATTACCAGAAGAATTTCATGTTCGTTATTGATAGTCAAGAGGAAAGATAGTTTGCAGGGGATAGCGATCTAGACTTTTCCTTCTGTGGTTATGGTGTGTGTGTACATATCCATGTATGATATTATTATAAGCATCCTAATACACCTGATACAGCGTGGAATAAGTCCTTTGAAAAGTAAATTTCTAATAAAATGCTATGCTGTCATTAGTCGTGTATACCCGATAAAAGGATGGACATTGTATTCCTATGTGGAACTTTACCAGACGTTTGAACATCAAGTGTTCCAAAAGTCACTCATGAATGGGTGGCTTTACAATATCTGTGTACGACATAAAACTACATTCCCATAAGATGATATTAAAAAAAATTGGCACAATCTCGTACGTGCGCAATATAATTTTATTACATCTCGGTATTACAGTGTTAAGAGTGTTAGACTTAAAAGGTGGGGGTCATGCGGGGAATGATACCCCCTTTATAGATTCTTAGGTTTGGCGAATCCCCAAATCTATACTAATATTATACATAGGTAAGATTTGATTGTTTGTAATGGATAAACTCATAAACTACTGGACTGAACTTTTGGAAATTATTTCACTAATAGGAAGCTACATTACTCCTGAGTGCTATAGGCTACTATCCCGGAAGAACTTTTCACGCGGGTGGAGCCTCGAGCAGAAGTCAAGAGAAGCGCGAGAAGAAATTACAAAGTATCTGATTTTTTGAAAAAATGGGGGTGAAATACGTTTGAAGGCGTGTAATTGACTTTAAAAGGGGCTACAAAATTTACGTAGCAGTTCTTATACGATAGTTCGTCTTTGAGTTTACTTTACTTCATTTATTTCTCTCGCTAAGCAGCAGTTTTCAATGTACAGAGATTCTACTGAAATTACAGGGCATTTTGAGACATCGATTTCTTAGGGCGTTCATTCAATGAAAATACGAAACTTTAGTATCATATTATAAACTAAGTTAGTATTGACTCTAATACTTAAATGAAATATAATCTGCTTACTAGCTTCAGAGCTTTACACTTTTGGATTTGATACCCTAACTTTATATTATATCATAAGTGATAATCTATGTGCGGATTTTCATTCAAATGCATGCATTAAATGCGAAATTAATTGATATTATGATATCTTTACAAATATATATATATTTGGGTCCCGCGATAATAATCTAATCCATACCAATACAAAAATATTAAGATGTATATTACATTTCAAAATCTTGACGGCATAACATAATCTCGGGAGAAATGTGATAAATTGGGAAGTATATGATATCCTTGGGTCGTGAAGGCTTCAAATTAATGTATTCATGGTAAGGATATGAGAAATCTATTTATATTTGTGGCATCAAATAAATTGGGGATCCGCGAGCATAAATAATAAGTAATTTTGACCAATTATGAATGAAATATTGCTTCGAAATCCATCAAACGAATTAAATTGGAAATGTTTTGGGTATTTACGAAAATAAAGCAATTATCTATACTAATATTATAAAGAGGGAAGATTTGATTGTTTGCATTGAATAGGCTTCGAAATTACTTGACCGATTTGAAAAATTCTTTCAGCATTATAAAGCTACATTATCAGCGAGCTACATAGGCTACTTTTATCCCGGGGAAATGTAAAGCGGGACTTTTATCCCGGAAAAACTCATTCACGCGGGCGGATTCACGAGCAGAAATCTATTTTTGATAAAATCAATTCTTGTCTTACTTATTTTTCTTGACATCATGACATGGTCAGTTTAGTAGAACATATAACTTTTCGCATAGCCTGGTTATTCCAAGCCTAGGCTTGATTTAGCTTTGAAAATTAGGGTACTGGTACACAAGACATCGGGACGCAAGCAGTGCAGTGCCATCTTATCCTTCCTAACTGAGAATTGTGACTTTTGTTTCTATTTATAAACAAATACAGCTACCACTTTCCATCAGACGAATGACTAGTCTATATTTATATAAAAGAATAAAAAATATTAAATTCTATCTTTCAAATCAGAAATACGTATGTAAAAATGTTCTTTGATATGATATTTGAAATTTTTGAATTCTGCCCAACTGTCTGTTATTCGAAATGTGCATTAAACATTGTTTTGATTTCTGTTAACATTACTAACCTGGAATTGACGTCATGCAGGCCTGCTCACTTCAGACTTTCTGCATATTAAGTCACGCTTATATCATCTAAAGGTGGCAAAACTGTAATTCTTGCGAGCTTTTCCAATTTTAATTATTTCCATTCCGGGATCAATATCGATATAATTACCACAAAGTACTAACACACACACCCAGCGCGTAACCTACTAATATTATTTATATGCCACCCTGAAGTTCCCATTGAAAAATACTATGGTACACAGCGTTCGTCACTCTGAGATGTCTGATGTTCATTTTCTTGAGATCTTGATTTTGGTTTTCATTTCGGTAAATAATTTTGCTGATATTTTTAACATAACTGGCTCAAGGTTGGTGTCCCCAGAAGAGTAACGTGAACCAGGCAGGTGGTTGTTTAATCTAAGCCAAATATTTACTGATTTAAGTGTATTATACTGATCTCGAATTATAGTGGGGTAAGGGTGGAAAAAGACTGTTTGATCATCATCATCATCAATCAAAGAAGTCCAATGTTGAACAAAGGCTTCTCCCCAACATGAATCAGTTGGAAGCGGCTGGCATTCGAAGACCCCTGGCTGTCTTTATCAGGTCATCTATTCCCTTTGCAGAGGGAGGTCCAGTATGATGGTAGCTAAAAGGCGGGCACGGTACGGTGTTTCGGGGGCTTCTGAGCCCCCGTAACAGGAAAAGGACCGCAACAGCGGTACGTGCAGGGGCGGTTGCGGACGACAACTTAGACGTGAGTCGGAGGAAGCCCGCAGCCGTCCCTAATGCGCCGAAGATGGCCGTTTAAAAAAAAAAAAAAAAAAATTATGATGGTAGCTATGGAGTGTATGAATTCATTATCCTGTCACGAGAATTATTGACCATATGTCAGAAGTTTCCAAGGTAACAGACAAAAATAGGTGCACTTGTTAATTCTTCCTGTCGTATTCTCGCAATTCGTTTTAATTACAAACACTCTTTGTTCTCTTAAGAAATATTTTATTGCCACTTAAAATTAGATTTATAATTCAACGTAATCTAATTTTGTAATGGAAAATGTAGAAGACATACTAAGTAGCCGACATAATTTTTGCAACGGTGGTTTCCACGTTTCTCGCTGAACGATATTTCGACTAAACTGCACTTTTATTTTCAGCTCAAGGTAGTAACACAATCTTACAGAAAAGTAGAGTCACAATGATATTCATTAGCGACAATAATTTTAACAAAAAAGCCAACAAGACAACACAACACAACTTTCCAATAATGAGTTTTTTATACTTCCCACTTGTGTGGATATTTGTGGACATTTTTAGCACAAGGCTGGTAAATCCTCATTACATTGCAACGCATCGATAAAAAAATATAATGAATTTTGTGCGCAGTATAAATTACAAATTATTGCATCATTGTCATTAAATATTTGGCAATGGCTGATTGTAGAAGAATGTTAATTGAGATTACAAAGTTGGCATGAAAATGTCTGAGATAGATTTATGGAGCAGTGATAACCTTCAAATCCATACGTAACTGAGAGGCTGTCGGAATGATTATTAATCTATGGTCTATCTTCTAATCTTTGCCTGGTAAAGGAAGGCAAGGCAGGAAGAATAGTTTCAAATTGTTTTTTTTTGTGTCTGATCATAAAATAAATAAAACTTCTCTTTTGATCTCGATATAACCTTAAATTAATCGATGAGTTGTCACTTAACAACTTATATGTGCCCACCGATAAACTAAAATTCATTTTACGGTTCTAAAAGTGAATAAAAGTAAACAGTTGTTAGTTTCATGTAATGGGCAATGAACACCTTAATAAAAATCGGACAAAATGGCAGGCGACAGCTAGACCTCTGATATAATCGTTTATAAGGTAGAACCTTTCACTGAAAGCATTGTCACAATCGTTAATCTAAGTTAAAAAGCCCGTAGATGGCAATAAATCTTGACGGAACGTTACAATTTAATCCCACAAAGCAAATGAACATAGTGATTACTAAATAATCTAGTACAATTTATAAATTTGTTAATACGAACTTAGGAACAGCGTTAACATCTTTTGGGTGAAGGTGAGTCTAGCTGAAAATCCACTGGCAGGTATGAACTTAAATCACTCATCCGTCGATAATACCAGATGAATTTCTTTTACGATAATCCGCACATGTCAAATACCTTTGCGCTTCGACATTTACGATGCATTAAAAATCTATAAAAAAAACGAAATTAACGTTCGAAATATAAAATTGCCGAACGATTTTCCCGCGCGTTGTGTGTTTTTCTTTGGTTTCATTCAAACTTCAGTTGTAGTTCGACGTCGGCGTAGGGAGGTCGCGCGCTCCTTACCCACAACTTCGCGATACCGTGGCAAAGTTTTTGACGATTATACGAATTTAAGTTTGTTTTGTGTTTATGGTTTTATGTTTCTTTATGTGACTGTGAATAAGTTTTGAACAGAATGGCTGAAACGGACGAAGAAAATCTTGAAGGTATTTTATACGATTCTAATAAATAATTTAAAACTATGCCGTATTGTATATAAAATATTCAATATATCATTTTTTCATTCTTCCTCATTTTTCTTGGATATTAGATTGCTTTACAATAAGTAACCCATATTCTGTCTCGTTAATTTGTTTTGAAGATTCATTTTTATGTATTTCTTTTTTTAAAGTAATTTTTCTTGGGATACGAGAAATATGTTATGGATTAATCTTATTGTAAGTGTTTAAAAGTATCCTAAAACTTTCATAATATTATTGCTAAGAACTAAGTATTTGAATCGTTTAATTTATAATGACATTACTGAAAAATTCCACAGCCATTGTATTAACCAAATATTACCTCAATAGTTCGTCTGAGGTATTACTTATTGTAGTTCATAATTGAAGCTAATTATACGCGCCAATAAAGAACTGCAACCTTACTATACCCAATTTAAAATGATTACGACTGACAACAGGCGAACAATGGCATTCATGATTACTGCTACAGTGTGAACAGGATTTTTTTAAAATAAAGTTGTTCAGTAAAATCTACTAATTGATAATAACAAAATACGTTAGCCATGGGTGTAATAGGCTTTTTATCCGGAAACTGAAATTACGCAGGCAGAAACGCGACCAAACCCAACGCGAATACCTAGTGCAATCAAATTAGACTATAAAATAGAAGCACACATTGTAACCAAGTCATAATTGTTACGGTCTATAAAAATCTTACATCTACACGTGATGTAATCGCTGATTCATGAGCATGAACATTGGGACTGCACTTTTTTAAGAATAACTTTATTTCGCAGCTGCTTGTCCTCTACAGCATTCAAAGTATCCTTGATTAGTCTCTAAATAGTTTGTATACCAGTGATAGTACCTTAAAAAACGTTAAAAAATTAACCCGAAGAAATACACCGATAACATCAGTTTTTGAAACGTATAGCTTTATTTTGGTGTCCTCAGTGATTTTGGTACCATTATGCAGAGTTGTTAATATTTCAATGTAGCTATAGTAAGATGTACTTATTTCAATAAAATAATTGGATCAGCTGGACAAAACAGTGAGGCGAAAATAATCAACACATCTAACATATTTCACTTTATAGCCAGAAAATAAAATAGTTACTAATCACATTGGATTACGAAAGTAGAGGATATGCGTAAATGAAATATTCTATCACGGCGCACATGTATAAAAACGAATTCCAATTTCCCCAGTATACTGCCAAATGTACTGAGTATCGGATAGTGTAAGGTACTTCCTAGATATCCAATAACAGAGGCGAATAATTATTTCCTGACAACCTAATAATACTTGGCATCTATAACATATTCAGGGATGGATAAAATTAACCGTAAACAAAGAATACCTACTTTATTTTTTTGCACCTGTTGAGCACGGGCCTCTTCTACTGGGGGGTGAGGCCTTAGTCCACCACGCTGGCCTAGTGCAGGTTGGCATTACTTCATATACCCTCGAGATTCTTATGGAGAATTCTCAAGTATGTAGGTTTCCTTACGATGTTTTCGTTCACAGTTAAAGCGAACCATTATAATTGATCAACAATACACTCGCAACTTTGAAAAGTCAGAGGTAATGTGCCTTGGGATTGAACCTCCAGACATCGCCTCGGCAGACCGTTCCATTCCCAGCTAGCCTATCGTACTTTTACCTGTTTATTACATTGAATATAATAGAGATGATTGCAAGTGGGCAAAAATTTATTTAAATGCATTTAGATTGCTAAATAAGAGGGCGTATTTTCTAGGTATGTAGCCACTACACACAAGCAGTTCAATACAATTTTTCATTACCTAGAGAATCCATAAAAATCGCATATCAGGTTTTGACGTCTATTGAATAATAAATTAAATGGCGATGCGCTTTAGATAGAAGTCGGTTAAAAATGGAATGAGAGACGTACAAGTCGTACGTACAATCGGATTTATACTTGATATAAACATAAAGTAAGAAATACCACACAGATTCATGTACCACAGTAAATTTTCAGCACTTTTAGTCATGTTTTTTTTTGCATTGAATGACGAGACGAGCATGCCGTTCGCCTGATGGTAAGCGATGTAACCACCCATAAACAGAAACAATTCCATCCAGCACCTTGATTTACTTGTGAGAAGTAAAGTCTTACATTGTTTTAGCCCATAGATTACGTCCTGGGCACTATCCCTCAAGTAAATTTGGGATTTTAATGGGAAAAGTGGATTCACCAAATTGTGAGGCTTGTGGAGTTTTTGATGACGTACATCACCTCCTGATGGAGTGCACAAAATGCGAAGACGAAAGAGAGTCGATGATGCATAGATTTAATTTAAATAAATATAAAATGGGTACTTTTATACATCTTTTATTGGAACCCACCTCAGAAGTAGCCAGTTCGTTGTTCAAGATATTTATGCACCAGTGACTTAAAACGTTTCTTTATCATTACCAAGATTTTTTTGTAAGCATCATTTTGATTAGGATACGATAGGACTGACATTCCACCTCTGGACAAGCCCCTAAATAAAAAAACCTTGGCTTACAAACACAGAACAGGGATACTTACAAAGTACTGTGTAATGCCACTGCGCTCGTCATCCCGAGACATAAGATGTAAAGTCTCATTATGTCCAGTAGTTACACTGGCTACAATGTCCTTCAAACCGAAAGACAACAGTGCATGCATACTGCTGCTTGGCGGTAGAAATAGACATTGTGATGGTACCCACCCAGATGAACTCTTACATATATGAGAGACCTATCATCGCATGCCACGCGCTTTTCGCCCTGAGATATTAAAATTCAAGTTACCTATAGTATAAGTAAAATGTTCATAAAATTTCTTCCCAGTGACTTAAAGAATCATGGCAAGTTTTTACCTGAGTGTTTCAGTTAGCGTCTAAGATTAAGATATGCAAAAACAAATATAATTTAAATATATAATATTTTCCACAGTTTTAGTTTTACTGTTAAAAGCCACAAAATTATGTTTATAATTAAAAGTAAATCAATTGTACTTCCGGTTTCGTTACTTCTGATCTATAGTGCCATATAAAAAGTGTTGCCACCTAAGAATAAAAGCGGCAGAACACGGTAGATATTACATTATATTTTTGTATCAAAGAAGTGATAATAATATGTAACGATTATTCTTGAATACTAATACTGTATTAAAATAAACACCGAATGGATTTTTTGCCATTCAGTGTTAAGTTGGCGTAAAAGATTGTTCCATTTCTCACGCTAGAAAGTAATTATAAAAGAAGTAGTAGCAACCCAGCCGATGACAGTGAGCGTCTTATTATGACATTTTGAATTCGGTTTATTTACATCAGTGGCACTGATGCACAAATACAGCCTTTATCTGCTATCATATCTCATTGACAGATAAGTGATAACCTTTAACTATGACTTTTGTTTTAATTTTCCCTTTTTATTAGGAAGGCAAAGAGTTCAAGCAACTGGATGCATAAAGCAGCAGACCCGGCTCTGTGGCGTATCTTGGGAGAGGCCTATGTCCAGCGGTGGACTGCAACAAGCTGATGATGATGAAAAGGTTCAAACCCATACAGCCTCATCTTATGTGATATTTTTGTTTCTTTTTTTTTCTATGTACTATGTCGTAGTAAAGCAGTGGCTACCTTACCAAGACTTTATCGAACAGTTTTGGCGGCAACGAAAAAACACTTGATTGGCACAGTTAATTAAATTCATTTCATTTGAGCCCTTTAATAGAATTATATTGGATAATATACCTCCATAATTATGCAATATAACACTAAGTATCACCAAAATAATGAATTAAAACAAGAGCACCTCATGACACTTTAAAGTTCCCGCCAAAACTCTCTATGAAAATGTTAAATAACTTATAACTTTTTTTTGTGGCCTCCAAATAAAATAAATCTTTTTGATTGGGTTCAGGATAATTATATTCTATCGTTCTAACATTTTTTCATCCCAAGACGCGCCAAATTGATATCAGGTAAAACGTTGTATGGAGCTTGCCATCATTCTTTATACCATCAATTCAATATTGTGATGGCGTATTGCATTCATCAGTTAATTAGCAAACTTTGAGGTTATTTAATTGTGTGCAATTGAATTTTGCTGTGTTAATTGGCGGTTGCGTCGGTAAAATTGGCTAATTTTAGCTATTGCCCGCCAATTTGTTTGAACTAAAACTTATGTTAAATATTTATACTAAAGACAATTTAGTCATAACTCTAGAAACTGTGTTATACCTCAGCCACACATTTAATTCTTCTGAATTCACAGGGTAATCATGTGACAATTGTGATTTTAGCTAATATCAGTTCTCTATCACATCATGGGACGGTATATGCATGGCGAAAGGTGGGTGCACTAGTTGCGCCTCTGCCTATCCATTCGGGGATAAAAGGCATGAGTGTGTGTGTGTGTGTGTGTGTGTGTGTGTGTGTGTAACAATATGGTTATTCGTTACCATACTTTTAAACTTATTATGCCTCTTTTTGTAATGGCTAATCTCGGAAACGAGGTTTTCATTGGTAAGACATTTATATTTTTCGTAAAATAATCTAGGAATTGGCTAGTTCACAAATTTTTTTTTAATACATTTATTAAAAAATATATGTTACCTAATTTTCAAAATTCACGCAATAATAAATCCTACTAATATTATAAACGTGAAAGTTTGTAAGAATGTATGGATGTTTGTTCCTCTTTCACGCAAAAACTATTGATCGGATTTCGATAAAATTGGCACACGGGTAGATCATGTTCTGGATTAACACATAGGTTATAAAACGAACATATAACTTCTAAAAATATTTGGTGGAAGATATTCAGGCAAAACGGGGAATCATAATAATATGGCAGATTAAAGTGTGATGTTACAGAAATCTTGTCTCTATTACACTTTTTTGCTAGATCTTTATCTTCATCAAACTTTTTACTGTCAAAGAACTAATCGTTCTCAATCCGAAAACTAACAGGTACGAAATCTCCGCAAATACTTTTATCGACGTACGTAGGTTCGAAAAACCTAACCCAAGCGTTAATTAAACGGCAAGATGACCTTAATTGGATGCACTTAAGCCCAGATAGACCCTTCACAATATCAGGATTCTATGACCGACAATAGAGTGTGAACAATGCTCCATAGCACTCACTCTGACTGTAATATGCATCCATTCTGAACGTAAACAAAAGAGACTCAAACACTTACTTCACTAATAAGGCTTAATTGATCTATGAATGGGTTCTAATTCATAGATATTACGGTACGGTTTTGCCTCGGTGGCGTAGTGGTATTGCGTACGCATTACGAGTACGATTTGCGCGCTGAGGTCCTAGGTTCGAATCCCGGGTCGAGCCAAAAAAAATAATTATGACTGGGTTTTTCCATCTTAAAATTTACTCAGTCGCAGCTCGGAGTCAGGAAGTTGGCGGTGTGATACTCCCGTGCCTCGGAAAGCACGTAAAGCCGTTGGTCCTGCGCCTGATCTCTCTCCGGTCATGTCGGATTGCCGTCTCACCGGACTATGAGAGTGAAGGAATAGCGAGTGCACCTGTGTATTGCGCACACACTTGTGCACTATAATATCTCCTGCGTACCTGGCTGATCTCCGTTGAGATTGGCCGCCGTGGCCGAAACTGGCTAGGAGGATTTTAATTTTTTTTTAATTACGGTTCTCATTAAAATTTATTCTATTCGTACCAGATAGATTCGACATTTGTTTTTATTACTTCCGAATGATGAGACTAGCATTTCGCCTCCCTGATAATAAGCGGTACGATAACCCATAAACAGTAGCAACACCATACAAAATACTCCACTGCTATTTGGCGTTGGAAATAGACATTGCGGTGGTACCTGCCCTGACGGCTCCTTGAATACGAGAGATCTACCCCTAGTGAATAATGCGAGACGTTTTATAGTTCCTAACGTAATAAAAGTAATATCTTTTGTGTCAAGAAGATTAAATTTCGATTCTTGGTTAGATGCGGGTTCTTTATAAAGTATTATAATATATTTTTTTCACTGCCTCGGTGGTGTAGTTGTATAACGGTACGAATGCAATGCTGAGGTCCGGGTTCGATCCCCGGGTCGGGCAAAAGTTTTCTATTCAGTATCAGCTCGGAGTCTGGAATTTGTGCCCGATATGGTGATAGGCTCGCCCCCTATCACATCATGGGACAGAATAATGGCGAAAAGTGGGTGCACTAGTTGCGCCTCTGCCTACCCCTTCAGGGATAAAAGGCGTGAGTGTATATGTATAAACTTTATACTAAATAACTATATGCATATGAAATGCAAAGAAACTTTTTCTCCAACCTAATTTTTTTATTTCAAAATATAAGACCTCATTTTTTTTAAACAAGGTAATAAAAAAATAACGATTAATAAATAACACAATAATCACAATCAAATTGCCGCTTCCAATCAGTTAAGAGTCACAGAAAGGGATACAGAGTAGGCACTAAGCTCGTGATTAATTTGTAATTTAAAAAATCAAATGTGTTTTTGTATCATATCCCTCAACTACCTACAAATGATCATGCTTTGCGCTGTTGCCACCTTTCGTTATATCTTATCATACTTATGAATGCGAAAGATTGTAAAAATGTTTGGATGTTTGTATGTTTGAATATTTGTTAGAAGTAAACTCAGAAACAACTAAACAGACCAAATGAAAATTGGGACACGGGTAGGTCATGTCTTGGATTAACACATAGGGTATTTATATATTTATTTAAGAAACACCAATAGCGTACACATTTACACACACTTATTAATTATCATGTTTCTATCATTATGACAGAGTTGTCATAACATTATATTATGATATGTAACACCTATAACAGGAGTTTATAACATTCGCCATAACAGCGGTGAAAGCAAAATTTATTTTATTTACGTTCATGAAAGGTTAGGTATACTATACAATCTACAGAAAAAAATTGAAGTGGATGAGTAACATTGTGAGCGCCTGCTTAGGGGTGAACAAACATAAGTGCTATCGACAAATTAAGAGAACCAACATAAGGAATATAAGCAGGTACTTTTTGTCCCGGTAATTTGCTGCCATGGAAAATAACGGATTTTTGGTTTCCGATTTCGTAGTCTGCCAAGGCCCGCGACGGACACCGGTGTCCATATATATAGGGTTTTTCCATACATCTATATATATAAGCGGGGCTTGACGGGGTAATAATGGCGCTTTCGTCGTAATGTTTTAGATACTTTTGAAGCGGGAAAGACATTTGACGCGAGAGAAGCTGCGAGGAGTACCTAGTTCTTCATAATTCTCTAAATTTAATCTTCATTCCTCGATTTATCTTCTTTACTATCAGGAAGTCCGCAAATATGTATTCTACAATGTATAGATTTTTATTCTACAATCAATTTAATCCAATAAAACTATCTTGTTATGTTTCCTATCTAATCTTGACGTTGAGTTGGATACTCTTTACATACGTTTTATCTTGGATTGCTTGTATGAGATTTATGCCAACCGTGAGTTACAGTCTTTAGTACGGGATTGAGTCGACTTTAAGTAGGGGAAGTTTCTAGACTATATGGTAAGACTAGGACTGTAGGTTATATCTATATCTACGCCTTATTGTCTGACACCAGTCTCCCTTAAGTGATCTAAATCTTGGAAAATCGATTTGAAAATCCCAATAAATTATTATTAGATGGAACGGCTTGAAAAGAAGTACCTACTTTGTGACGTTGCAGTAATCGCTGAGTCTGGTTTCCCACCATTTTGTTTTGAGGATGTACGGTTAAACGGTCTTTTGTATATTAATCAAGTACATTCTCACTGACTGTTCCATGCACTCCATTATAATGTAAAACTTCCTATGAGAATTGTAGTCTAATCAAGCGTTGCTATCCCATACTAAGTGCAAACTGCAGTGCAGGATTCATGAAGAGCCTCATCGGTTTAGTGATGGTACCTGAGCGATGAATCGTAAGTTCCTGGCTTCGATTTCTTTAGAAATAAGATATCAAAAGTAACACACCTAAGTTGCGCGGGATTGGAGTTTATGCATTGCATCATGACATCAGGCACCATAGGTACTATCCTCTACATCTGTCGTAACCCGCTAGTCCTCAGAAACAATTGCATTGCTACACGTGACCAACTTCAATCCTACCGGCTTTACTCTCTGCACCACCTAAAGGTTGTGATTTTTATATTTTTTGGAATCTTGAAAAAGAAACAGTCGAAGGCGGGACTCGAACCCACGACCTCCGGCGTACTGTGCCGGTGCCCTTCCAATTGAGCTACTCCGACTCCCGTCTTCGATTGCCAATTTCAAGATGCCTATTTAATTCTCTTAAAGGTTGATTGTGAGAAAATGCCTCCGTAATTTAGACCGCTTTTGTAATTTTACTTGAAGAGATATATACTATAAATCCGGGTAAGTCTGAGCGCTATTGCAAGTTCCAATTCCTTTATAAGTTCAAAACACAAGACTTGTATGTTCAATGTAATTAATTGCGCTTATATACTGTACAAAGCACAGGCTTGATTACATTATAGGTGATGGTAATCGTTCTCTATCTACCTACCTGCTCGTTTGCTTCTACTATAAAATCTAAAAATACGTGTCTTGCACGTGTAATCTGACATAATGCCGGCCAATGCTAGTCTATACAAGTTGTTTTTGTTTTGGCAGCTAAACAACACCCACTTTATGTATAAAAGTAACTATTTATCATGTCATTTAAGTACATTGCGATTATCTTTCAAGTTGAAATTCACAGTTAAGGCAAAACGTAAGTAAGTACCCATTGTTTGATTATCCAAAAAGGATTATACCTACTATATATCTTAAAAAAAGTTAGGCCAATCAAAGAAGTTAATGTTCGCCTTTCAGTTCTTTTTTTTATTTTTATTGCATCGAATGGCGAGACGAGTATGGCGTTCACCTGATGGTAAGTGATACGACCACCCATAAACAGTAGTAACACCATCCAGCACCTTGAGTTACAAAGTACTGTGTGGCATTCCACTGCGCTCGTCATCCTGAGACCTAAGATGTTAAGTCTCATTATGTCCTGTAGTTATACTGGCTACAATGCCCTTCAAACCGAAACACAACAGTACATGCACACTGCTGCTTGGCGGTAGAAATAGACATTGCGATGGTACCCACCCAGACGGACTCTTACATAGGTATGCGAATCCTACCACCAGTAACGTAAGTTCATGCAAAATTTCAGTATTATATTGTTTGGAAGCATCTGACCCTCAGTTCAATTTTCCTATTAATTAACGCACTCGTTCGTTCAACGTAGAATTAGTTTAGCCGGGCTTTAGCTACTATTATTTGTAACGCTATCCCTTTTTTAATGTCCCCAAATACCGCGCCTAGTGTTGTTTTTAATTCCGTACATTAAATTAATATTTAACACGCGAATGTAATTCAAAAGATGAAAGTAGGTTATAATTTGCAATACAATTTTTTCTACGTGTGATAATATTTACCAAGTGAGAATTGAGGACAGCTAGTTCTACAAGTTTGTCGCGGGAAAAAGCTTTTCGCACAGCTTAGGAAAAAAATTCATACAAACGGAGAATATAGAATTTTATTTTATAACGCTCCAAAACTTTTTTAATTTCCTTTGTAATTACACATGGTCACGTTTCTTATCCTTGAAGTGTTAGACATAAGTTTGCCCAGTGATCACGCTTCGCTGTTTATAGGCAAGATAGGCTGTATCAGTGTATTAATAAAATTAAGCATGTAGTTTATAGCTACAAAAAATGATAAAATAAAAACTTTTTAACAAAATAATGAAACTGCCAAAAAAACTGCAGAGCGATAAATAATAAACGTTTTTTATTTAACTAAGTCCTTAAACTAATGTAATTATACCTACGTAATTCTGAGTCGTACCCAAGCCTCCTCGCGTCGAGGGACCGAACTCCGGACCAAGAAGATGAAAGTACTTCTTTAGCGGTATTTAGTTATTAAGGTTAAATAAATAATGTTAATTATTTGTAGCTTTTTAGTTTTTTCGGCGGTTTAATTTTTTTGTTAATAAGTTTTTTAATATCTTTGATTCATAAGCATCACGATACCGTTATACTGTAACTTTATGACATTAGACTACAGTCGCATCGACGGTCATTGGTCTTGGCGTGACTTTGGCAATGGGCCAATTTAGATTTGTAGGACTCTACATGAAATTGAGGTCGACAATTTACAAATTAGGGTACTTATACGTATAATAGTACGTTGCTAATTCTCAATTTGTGCTACCATTGAGAGATGTGGTTACGAACTCTAGAGACCTTAGGGGCTTAAATTACATTATGCAATTTTATCTCCATATGAATAGTAATATCTTGATATAAAAGATTAATAAACAAAAATATATCTACCGGATGCGATTAATCTCTGATAACTGATCGGTTGTAAAAACTAGATAAAATCGTGCAATATGATTAAAAAGCATGTTGCGCCAACCCTAAAAGTAGGTAAATGAAAAAGAGTAGAACACTCAAATTTAGTAGAAATCTCAGCTCTGTCAAAATCTCTGTTTCCAGAAGAAGAGGCAGATGCGTTACACTCAAGGTTTCTAAATATTCGAAGTGATTCGATAAATGTTATGTTATCTATTCGTTAAATCTTCGAGAACAGTACCACAGTCTGTAGTTTCGCTACTTGTTATTACGTTTACAATCTTTATGATTTCAGTTGTTAGTGTTTATTATTACAATTTTATTCGACCTTCGTGCGTGGAGTTAAAATTATTTGGCACAATTTGGACCAATAAAATTGTATGCATAATTTTTTTCATAACAAAGTATTCTGAGTGATGTATTTGTAAATTTTATTTCGAGGGATTTGAACACTGGAATCTGAAAGACAGTCACTCGCTTGAAAATCTAGTTGTTCTTGATAATTTGTGCGTTTCTAAATCTATAAAAAAATAGATACTTTCAATTAATATAAGAAGCTTTTCTTAGTAGCGCCACCCACGCGAGTTCCACGTGCAATTCTAAAACGCATTTGGAATCTAAAGGCGAAAAGAACAAGGCGCTATACAATAGTACCCAAAGCTCTTAAATATAAACATCTGTACAGCATTGAACTTTGCTCGTCATTCCGATATCACTGGTTTACTGTCTTCCAACAGGAGCGCGACCCTATTGTACAATAAGGGATCGCTTTGATTCGCCTACTTTTTTTTAAACTATAATTTTTTCGCATATTTGAGTTTGCATAGTATATATTGGCGTAATAGTACTATCGCATAGTAATATTTTGGCCTACTACTTTTTTGTCATAATAAGCTATTGGAATAATTTTAGCCTGACTAGTTTGTATTAGACTAATACACATTTTGTATAATATATATTTAGAATAAATTAAGTTAGCAAGGAGCGAAGCGACGAGTGTGTTAAGTTGACATGAACCAGTGACCAGTGGGGCTAGGACGTGAAAAAAAGCACGATGCTTCTCCGCTTCGCTTTATTGTGATTGGTTGAGTAACTGACGTATCGGTATTTTGATGTTTGTGATTGATCGAGTGACCGATACGTCAGTCTCTCATCCAGTCACAATAAAACGAAACGGAGACGCATCGTGCTTTTTTTCACATCCTAGCCCCACAGAACCGACTTTAAGACGTTTCCAACTCGGTTCCCTATTGGATTGCATAAATGTATTTGTAGTAATATTGTTACGCATCTTAGCTTTAAGCCTAAATATCAATCTACATAATAATCATTACGCATAACTGTTTTAGCATAAAATAAAAAAGCATAAATATAAAAAGCACAACCATTAGAACGAATAACGTCAAATAGCATAAATATCAAAAGTCATAAAAATAAATAAGCATCATTCCTATTTGGTTTTGTCTGAGTTGGAAACGCCCTAAAGTCTGTAACGTCGGTTCTGGCACTCGCCGGCCGCTGCCGCGGCACGCTCGCTTGGCTCGTGCGGTGGTTGTTCATTAGAAGATTTAACATCTGTAACCTCGGTACTGGCAAGCGAAGCGTCGGCCGTCCACCTGCAACGTGGACAGACGACTTGATAAAGGTCGCAGGATGCGCTGGATGCAGGCCGCTTTTGATAGGCCCGTCTGGAAATCTTTGGGGGAGGCCTATGTTTAGCAGTGGACGTCTTGTAGTTGATGATGATGATGATGATGAACCTCGGTGGATGAGCGCAGTACTAATAGTTGTTAAATTAAGAGTGCTCCAGTCAGAGTGCACCAATCACTATTTGAATCTGAACAGTGTGCAGGTAGAGCTACTGTTAAACAGTCGTGTTGTTTGCCTTCAGGCCACAGGTTTGTCCGGTCATTTATACAGAGTAACTTTGACTTTGCTATATGAAACCACATTCTTATCTCCTTGAAAATAACACTTTCTATTGAGTTATTGTACCTGGATGTAAAATAAAAATGTGTAAGTTTAGAACAAAATAAATGCCAATAAAAACTAACTTTAACTGTACCCGTCCTGATGCCATTACTTCTACTGAAACAGAATTCGTTACAGCGGCAACATTACTCTTTCAGCCAGAAAAACACTCACGCACACGTCGTGCAATGCAATGCAATCAGCCCTGTATTATATACTGCCCTCTGCGGAGCATGGGCCTCCTCTACTACTGAGAGGGGTATACGCCATATTAGCACTAAACTACAAAACGACAAAAAAACTAGAAAGTAAATTGAAATTATTATGAAAATATTCGCTTTCCATGAATAATTTTTGTTGGCATAATGTTAGCAGAGGCAAAGACGAGTATGTGGTTTCATTTATAATATAAAAAACGACTGCCTCGGTGGCGTGGTTGTATTATAGTACGACTGCAATGCTGGGGTCTCTGGTTCGATCCCCGGGTCGGGCAAAGTGATGTTGAGTTTTTCTATTCAGTATCAGCTCGGAGTCTGGAATTTGTGCACTATATGGCGATAGGCTCGCCCCTTATCACATCATGGGACGGAATAACGGCGAAAAGTGGAAGCACTAGTTGCGCCTCTGCCTACTCCTTCGGGGATAAAAGGCGTGTATGTGTGTGTGTGTGATAAAAAAAAAAGACGTGTGGCACTCGGAGACTGCCGCGGTAAAGCTATTGCATAGCATTTTTTATCAACTTATGTAATTATAATTATTTATTTTATTTTTTAAGCTATTGCATAGCTTCTATCGCGGGCCTTGAGCGTGGAGACCGAATCCAGAAATTCCGTAACGAAAAAACCTGTCACCCCTCACTCCGACTGGCACAGCAAACAGGTAGAGTGTAAAATTCCATAAGTAAATTTAATATCGCAGTCTTGTAAGAATACAATATGTAACAGGATATGAGCTGAATGTTAAACGATAAAAGGTCGAAATTACCGTGTATTTAAAAGTTGTTCCAGTCAGTGAAACGTATCGAAATGTCAAACGCAGCAGGATGACGTGATTCTAAGTTTGAATTTTTAAAAAGTTTTTATTTTATATCCGTTCAAAGAGGTTTTTATTTAAATATTACGGCTCTGGATACTAGTCCATTGAGCCCGTCTTTCATATTTTTTTGTAGTTTTGCCATCTATCGATGAATATTTTATTTTATATCTGTTCAAAGAGGTTATAAATATTAGAATTTATGCAATAGATTTACCACGGCAGTCCCCGAGTGCCACACGTCTTTTTTTTCTATTGTCCAAATTTCACTCGTGCCCTAACGCCGAAACTCTAAGCAGGCAATTTTAATATTTATAACCTCTTTGAACAGATATAAAATGAAAAAACTTTTTAAAAATTCAAACTTAGAATCACATCATCCCGCCACGGGGACATTCTCATCAACTGCGCGCGTTTGACATTTCGATACGTTTCACTGACTGGAACAATTTTTAAATACACGGTAATTTCGACCTTTTATCGTTTCACATTAAGCTCATATCCTCTTACATATTGTGTTCTTACAAGACTGCGATATTAAATTTACTTATGGAATTTTACACTCTACGTGGTTGTGACAGAGTTGAAAATAGTGAGGGTTGGCAGGTTATTTTCGTTACGGAATTTCTGGATTCTGTCTCCACGCTTAAGGCCCGCCATAGAATCTATGCAATGGTTTAAAAAAACCATAAACAGTGTCACAACTTTTTTCCATTCAGGGTTAGGTAAAGTGTAAGATACCATCGTTTCCCCAGCAATGTAAGGGCCCATGTAGCGAGCCTTTTACCAGGAAAAATTATATGCATATAATATAAAGCAGTAGAACCCTTGCGTCTGTACCGGTCCAAAAATGTGAAAAAAAGGGGGATGACTAAAAAAGATTAATGGAACACAAATCAGCGATATTTATAATTCTTTTCTGTCTGTCTTTTTTTGTTTGTTTGTTACTGCATATCTCCGAAACTACTGAACGGATTTCGATGAAATTTGACACGCGGGAAAATATAAAGCGGGACTTTTATCCCGGAAAAACTTTTTCACGCGGGCGGAGCCACGAGCAAACGCTAGTCAAGAATACGTGCTCATACGGAGTAGAAATGCCCAAAATTACTTTGCCCGACCCAGTGATTGAACCCCGAGACCTCAGCGCGTTAGTCGTAACGCAATAGGACAAGGCCACTGAGTCAGTCTCGTCATTCAGTTTAATAAAAAAACGTGAAGGCAATTAGTCGCAAGTAGTTTAGTATATCATAAACATTATGCTTATCTTGACCAAATCTTGTCCTGACAATGGCATACCGGCCTACATACTTTTGAGTTAGGGAAAACTTGTATTGTTATTTTACCTAACTAAGTTTTGCCTTGTCAGATCTGCGTATACAATTTAAGATTTACGTCGAACACACTACCGATTCGGTTGGATAAATGTCGATTAAAATGAATCGTAGATTCAGGATTTCTATTAGGAAAGGTAATTTGTTATGAGTTTTAATAATAGCTGTTAGGCAAAACATAATTTAAATGACAAACGAGATACCATACCATACCAGCCCTGTATTATATACCTACTGCCCAATGCTGAGCACGGTCCTCCTCTACAATTGAGAAGGTTAAGGCCTTAGTTAAGGAACGAAGTGATCCGTCAGAGAACCAAAGTGACCGACATAGCTCTGAGAGTTAGTAGATGACGGGATGACTTGCACAAGAGGGCCGGCAGCAACTGCATGCATAAAGCAGCAGACCGGGCTCTGTGGCGTATCTTGGGAGAGGCCTATGTACAGCAGTGGACTGCAACGGGCTGATGATGATGATGATGAAGGCCTTAGTTCACCAAGCTGGCCTAGTGCGTGTTGGCAGTCTTCACATACCTAGCAGCTGTTGGATAAGTAGATTAATGTTGAAGTAACGTTAAAAATATCTATCTATGGAAACTCCGACAGAGTTAAGTTAACACTTTACTTCTTTACTTTAATGATGTATACATTATTCCAGGCTCGGCCTCGCGCAGCTGAGACTATGGGCGTCTCAAAATAATAACTAAAGCCGTATTAATCTGAGATAGCCATGGTGCAAAATGTAATGTATCAGACACATGACTCAAAATGGCAGCAATAAGCCGTCAATATTTCGTTTTCATATAAATTTATTCCTTGCTGAACTTAGTAATTTTGTTGAAACAACTTTCAACTAACCCGAGAAAGTTTGAAAGTAATTTCATCTATCCAAAGATTTCGTGTCTGGTTTAGTCGTTAGCGTCTGCGCAGCGTTTTATAAAATGGGTGTAAATCGAAATATTCTTTTGATATAAACAAAACTGTAGCTTGCATGTTCGGTACACGTTTCTGACGTGCCCTAAATGGATCAGTGAGATCATATTGCGAATTTAATGGGTTTATTGTGTAGCCGGCTCGCCTAGATCGGCTAGATAGCTAAAGTTAGGATTTAAATTTATTTGGTAAATGTTTGCTGGACTTTGCGAGAATCTCTGGGTATTCGTAGGTAATAATTTGAATAACATGCAAAAAATTGGCGAAAACCAATTAAGAGGAATTTTAAATCTGTGGGTAGAGACATGTTTTTAAAATTCTAGATATAAAAGTAAAGGGCATGTGTGCAAGCACATGGCGAAAAGTGGTTGCCCTGGTTGCATCTACTTCTACTCCTTCGGGCTTAAAACCTTGGTGTATAATTGTTTGAGTGCAAGCATGGCTGATGGTGAATAGATTCTTATGCTATTTAGTATTTAATGATGAGACGCGTAGGTCTCTTCTAATGGGAAGTCTTTACACAGTTGCAACACCACTCTGCCCTTTAAATTATTAAGCACTGCATGGCACTGCACTATTACCTCATATCGCTCTACATGTAAATAATATTATCTACTCACACACACACACTCACGCCTTTTATCCCCGAAGGGGTAGACAAAGGCGCACTAATGCACCCATTTTTTGCCATGCGCATTCCGTCCCATGATGTGATAGGGGGTATAAATCCAATATTACATTGCCCGACCCGGGGATCGAACCCGAGATTGCAGTCATACCGTAATACAACTACGCCACCGAGGCATGTCAGGCAATATTACCTACTATCTATACTAATATTATAAAACTAAAGAGTGTTTGGTTGAACGCGCTAATCTGAGGAACTACTGAACCGATTTTGATGATTCTATCACAAGGAAGCTGCATTACTCCTGAGTGCTATAGGCTAGTCTTTTTATCCCGGAGAAATATTTTTCCCCGGATAAACTATTTTACGCGGGCGGTGCCGCGACCAATACTGGTAACTAATGTGAATATCACACCTCTATCTTATAGTGGTAGGCAGATACCATGAATTGCCACTTTGCCCGATTCTGCCACACTTTCCCTTCTTCCACTTTTATCAATCTGCTCAGGTAAATAATATTATTTATAAATTCTGCAACTGCCTCTATTTTCGTAGTTAATTTCGTTTTGTGTTTTGTTATTTTCAAAAAATAATGTTCATTTTGAGTAGAAATGCCGAACAAGCACACGCTTTGTTCAGAATTTGTACCAAGAATACAGCATTCATGCACTATAAATTATGTCTCATGTCTCATCGTGGGTGTTACAGTATATAAATATCCAGTATGAAGATCGAAATAGGTATTTTGTTCAGAAGACTATTTTGATTTAACTCTTGAGTTTTCGAAGGTTTGAGTTTTTTTTGATACCATGCATATATTTGACTATCAATATGCCTTACCCACACTGGCCTAGTTTGGTGGCAGTTTACTCTGCGGTTCTAGGTTCGATTCTCAAATCGGACATTCATTCAAATACTTTCAGCGATTTCTGCGTTTATTTCTAACAAACATTTAAATATCTTCACAAACTATAATATAAGTAAGAAGTACAATGCTACGATATTTTTTATTGGTTCCTAATGACGAGACGATCATGCCGCTCGTCTGACGGAAAGCGATACGACCGCCCATAAACAGTAGATTAATACTGAAACCATACTGAACTTTTAAGTACAAAGTACTGCGTGGCACTTCACTGCGCTCGTAACCTTGAGAGATAAGATGTTAAGTCTGGTTACGATGTCTTTCAAACCAGAACACAACAGTCCAGTACATACACACTGCTGCTTGGCGGTAGAAATAGACACTGCGGTGGTACCTACCCAGACGACCCCTAGTATACGTCTACCTCTATAAGACCTACATCTAGTAAAATTTTATTGATAATATTTACTATCGGATGCATTAAATGACCTTCTTGTGATCTTTGTCACTTCATGTATAATTTGAAACAGCGACGTTGATTGAAGCGTAATCGCAGGGCAAGACCTGGTGATAAGAGAATATCATATGTTATTAATTTAATATACCGAATTGTGTCATTGATAATATTATTATTTACAAATTAACAACTTTAACCAGAATAATAACGAGTTTTTTCCGTTCTTCTCTGGTAGAACCTCCTATCCGTACAGGCGCAACTGGAGATTATCTACGGAATCATACTTCTAGAATAACTTCATAAATAAGCTTGATTATAATAAAATATGTTTAAGTACCGTACCGTACAGGCAAGCGCAGCGTTAGACCTCAACCTACAAGGTGGAAGGCGACTTGATAAAGGTCGTAGGAACACGCTGGATGCAAGCCGCTTTTGACAGGAAAACTTAAGGGGAGGCCTATTTTCAGCATATGGCTGATGATGATGTGTAAATGTTTGGATGTCTGTTGTTGTCTGAAGTACCTAAACTCAGAAACAACTAAACGAATTTGGATGAAATTTGGGACACGGGTAAACCATGTCTTGGAGTAACACATAGGCTACTTTTTATCTCGGTGATTTGCCCCCATGAGAAGTAGCTTATGTGTTAATCCAGGCATGATCTACCCGTGTGCCAAATCCTTTTAGTTGTTTCTGCGTTTATTTGCCGAAGCCGTGTGTTTTCACGGACCTCGGAGAGGGCCACCGGCCGGTGCCCGCATCGTCGTTGGGGGGGTGCGGATACCCATCGGCTCTAGCATGAAGTATCTGGGTTTAGTCCTAGATAGCCGATAGACCGCACCCACTTTAAAGAGTTTTTTTTTTTGTTTACGCGGAGAAAATGAATTAGCATAAAGATTTTTAAATTTTGTTTTAATTTTTGTGTCACATGGTATACAAGCTAAAAGCATTATGATAGTATTAATGTCATGCATGTTTTCGTTTACGCTTGAAACCCTTGCACACGAAATTGATCCCTCAGTGATTCCCTGGAGCACGCTTGTTAAACTGCAAAGCGCTTTGGTCAACACCACGCACGGGTTAATATTTGCCCCTGTACATATCCCTCATCGCGATTTGAGCTCCTAGAATCTAGATTATGGGAAAAGCTTATGAAATAGATTGTCATAATATATACTATCTATACTGATATTAGAAACAGGAAAGATTTGATTTTCTGTCGGTTTGTTTTGGATAAACTTAAAAAGTACTGGATAGATTTTGAAAATACTTTCATCAATGTTAAGCTACATTATCAGCGAAAAACATAGACTAATTTTTCTCCGGGGATAAATTATTTACGCGGGCAAAAGCTAGTCGTAGTAATATTATAAACGCGAAAGTGTGTAAGTATGGATATATGGATGTTTGTTACTCTTTCACGCATAAACTAATGAAAGGATTTCGATCTAATTTGGCAATCTAGACTAATAGGTGGACGGCCCCTCCCACCCACCAGTGACACCCGGAGGTCCCTATTAGTCGCCTTTTACGACAGGCAGGGGATACCGTGGTGGAATTCTCCAAACGCCCCCAATCCACAGGGCGGGCAACAAGGTGTTACATTTTAAGAGCCTATGTCAGGAACTTTAAGGACTTTCAAATTCAAATTTCTCGTAAACTACTAAGATCAGAAATTAGATTTTTGGATATGTGTAAATTTAACGTATAACTCAATAATATGTCAAAGCCAAAACACAATTGCTATAAATTTTCTCGATCGAAAAAAAATTCAAACTTACCTCTGATATTTTCTTTAAACACGATTTATCTCTAAATGGTGGAATATGTACATTCGTAACTTTATTTAAATACAATACAACATTTTTTTCAAAGTTTTATCAATACACAATTAAAACGAATTAAATAGTATAATCACAATTAAAAGAAAATTGTTTTGGCGCTTACGCCATTTCATTTCGGCATACGCGTGCACCTTCCGTCACTTTCTCTCATCCGCGACGTCCAAATACGCCATCGCTGTTATGGGAGTGGCCCGTGCCGGCTTCAGTCGTCCGGAATCTTTACTGACGACGGACGTGCGCTCGAAATTTTCGGACGCCTTCAAAGTTCGAATTGGCCGTCTAGTGTAGGGATTGGTCCGCGCTACCGCGCGGCAAATTTGAAGGTGCCCTGGAAATTCTGTTTTATAGTGTATTCAGCTCACGTCCGTGTATCAATATAAAATTATAGGCTCTATTAGGTCTATAAGATAGGCAGCGAGCGTAATTATTACATCCTTTCACCTTTGTAAATTGTTTTAGTCGGAGACCTGCTTTAGTTATATTTAGTGATCGGTACGCTGAGGTGCCGGGTTCGAATCCCTGATTGAAAAACAATAGTCACGTTTTTTTTTTTGTTATTTATTCTGCCTCAGTGGTGTAGTTGTATTACGTTATGACTGCAATGCTGAGGTCTCGGGTTCGATCCCCGAGTCGGGCAGAGTGATATTGGATTTTTTTCTTTTCAGCCCGAAGTCTGGATTTTGAGCCCGAAATGGTGATAGGCTCGCCCCCTATCACATCATAGGACGGAATACGCACGACGGAAAGTGAGTGCACTAGTTGCGCCTCTGCCTATCCCTTCGGGGATAAAAGACGTGAGAGTATATGTATGTATTATTTATATTGGGTAATTCATAGCTAGGGACGCCCTGGAATGCCGGCCCAATTTTGCGTAAATGACGCTTGCGTGCCGCTCATACATTTAAAAAAATCGTATTTTGCATGTAAAGGCTGTTCAAATTTTTACACCATAAAATTATTTTAGCATGATTTTTTGTAGTACTCATTTATTTATACATTATGAATCAATAATAACTAAAATGTTAAGAGCCAATGTTAGAATTGGTATACACGGCGGCCATTTTGAATTTCTTTGTTTTAAGGCCAATCGACCTCAAAGTCGATATCTGGGCAGGCCTTTAGGTATAAAAGACGGATCCATTGTTAGACTTGAAAAAAGTGGCCGCCATTTTGAATTTCCTTGTTGTAAGGCTAATCGACCTCAAAATCGATATCTGTGCAGGCCTTTAAGTACAAAAGACGGATCCAATTTTAGAATTGAAAAAAGTGGCCGCCATTTTGAATTTCTTTGTTTTAAGGCCAATCGAACTCAAAATCGATATCTTGGCAAGCCTGTAGGTAAAAAAGACGGATCCAATGTTAGAATTAAAAAAAGTGACCGCCATTTTGAATTCCTTTGTTTTAAGGCCATTCGACCTCAAAATCGATATCTGGGCAGGCCTTTAGGTATAAAAGACGGATCCAATGTTAGACTTGAAAAAAGTGGCCGCCATTTAGAATTTCGTTGCTTTAAGGCTAATCGACCTCAAAATCTATATCTGGGCAAGCCTGTAGGTACAAAAGACGGATCCAATGTTAGAATTGAAAAAAGTGACCGCCATTTTGAATTTCTTTGTTTTAAGACCAATCGACCTCAAAATCGATATCTGGGCAGGCCTTTAGGTATAAAAGACGGATCTAATGTTACGAATTGAAAAAAGTGGCCGCCATTTTGAATTTCCTTGTTTTAAGGCTTATCGACCTCAAAATCTATATCTGGGCAAGCCTGTAGGTACAAAAGACGGATCTAATGTTAGAATTGAAGAAAAATGACTGCCATTTTGAATTCCTTTGTTTTAAGGCCATTCGATCTCAAAATCGACATCTGGGCAGGCCTGTAGGTACAAAAGACGGATCCAATGTCAGATCTGAAAAAATTGGCCGCCATTTTGAATTTCTTTATTTTAAGGCCAATTGACCTCAAAATCGGTATCTGAGTACCACTTTAGTTACTAAAGGCAAATCCACCGTCAGAACTGAAAAAAGTGGCCACCATTTTGAATTTCTTTGTTTTAAGTTTAATCGACCGCAAAATCGATATCTGGGTATAACATTATTAACAAAAGAGTGATCCAATGTCAGAATTGAAAAAAGTAGCCACCGTTTTGAAGTTTTTTGTATTAAGGCCAATCGAACTCAAAATCGATATCTGGGCATTGTTTTGTGCACAAAAGGCAGATGTAATGTTAGAATTTTAAATAAAGACCGCCATTTAGATTTATTTTTCTTTAAAGGCTATTGGCTTTAAAATCAAAATCCGCTGGACATGACTGGCCACAAACTCTAATAGGTATAAAGGAGACGGCCTAAATTGGGCTTGATCTTACACTTTTGAAGCATGTATCAATATTCTTCTATTTTTATGTCTTCCATTTAAAAATATCCCACCAAAAACATAAATGTAAAAAAGGATAGCCAAGTTCAATACCAAAATTATGCTTAGCTATGGGCTTCGCCGCAAAAAGAATGGAGATCTAAATGTGTGCCAAGTTTTATGCAAAATCTAAATATGTATTTATAGGAACAAAATAACATTATGAACAAGTATTAAATTCTATTTGTTTGCTTTATTGAATACCTATAATAGTTGCTGGTATTTACAAATTTGATATCTTTTACATTTATGTCTTTGGTGGGATATCATTACTTTTTGTAAAGAAAACTAGGTAGGTATTGAGTTGTGTGGTGCCGCGCGCCGCCGACGACACACCGTTGGCCGGCTGTTTAGCGCGTATTACAAGTGTTTTTTTATGAGGACACCACAAATGTTTTGGCTTAACTTTATCTTTATATTTCTGTTATAAAACAAATATAATAAAACATATATTGGGATTGTTTCAAATATTTGCTTGTAACGGTTCCAACGCTACCATTAAAAATATTTTTTTTTATGTGGACCCCTGTATTTTTAACTTTTTTTATTTTTAGATTTTTTCTTACGCTTACACATAATTACCGAGCTGGATTCCAAATTTCATCCTTCTAGGTCATCTGGAAGTAGGTTAGGTTTAGATACTATAAGTCTGTCAGTCAGTACAAAAATTTACGATTTTGACCTTCACGATATCTTCATAACCGTTTGAGCTAGCTTCATGAAATTTGGGCTTCTAGATGTCCTTATAGATATAATTAAACTCACACAGTTTTATGTGTTTACTTTAAATAGGTTTTGAGTTATAGAATGGTGAAAAGTGGCACCAAGTGGTTCGTGTAATATTACACACGGCGCTGGCACCAACATAGAGCGTTGGTTACATACTCAAAGAATACCAAGCATGTATAACAAGAATAATATTGACATAATAGTATTAATAATTCTTTCGGGGAGACCTATGTGCAATAGTAGCCTTTTAAAGGCTGAAAAAGAATAAGAATTAAAAACTATAGGTATTTTAGAAATTAAACTAAAAAGACATTTTCACTTTTTGGGATATTTAATATTGGTCGATATTATTTAATTTTACTGGCAACTTTGTTCAGCGCTCCCGACGTAATGTCAAATTGAAGTACATTATTGACTCACTAACACTCTAGCTTCACACCTCGCCTCGTGGCTCGTATTGTGTTCGGCGTACCACTCGCGCGAGAGTGTAAATGAGCCATTATATATTTATATCAGTCCTCGTCGATTCCATGTGGTATGTTCAATTCCGGTTATTGTCTAAGCTAGCTCTGTTCACTATTCAATAGGGCAATCCAATGGTTAGGTACTGTGAACATCTTATGTCATCAGGTAAAAAAAAGTTATTCACCGAAAAATGATTTAGAAGCTCTACTCTACAGCGGTTCTTTCTTTACTCCCATTGGACAGACAGATTTTTCTTTCTCTTTTGGAAATAGTTCTAATATAACTATAAAATAATGCATAAATTATCTCTGTAACACTAAGCCCAAAGTTCTATGAAGTTTTTCCCGTCTCCTTTTAAAATATGGCGATCATTATTTTTCATTCAGTTCAATAAGGATATCGGAGCTTTGTTATATTGCAAAACAAAAACAAATGCCTTAGAATTGAAGAAGTAGCTGTTGCAGTAAACATCAGTCTATTCTTCTGTACAAAATATCAAAAATATTTAAAAAATTGTAAGTAATTAACATTTCAAATTTTCTATAAGCATAAGTACCCGCGTAGTAAGAATGACCTTGCTATATTTTTCTTACCCCACATTACATACAGTTCAAATTAAAAATTATAAAAATGATCTAGATAGGTAGCGGCCGCCTTCAACATTTGTAACATTTATATCCTATATAGTGACTATTCAACCATAATAATGTAATCAATCTTCATATCAAGCTATGTAATTTTATTGCATTGCATAAATTTCGAACATCCTTTACATACAAAATTCGATTTTTAAATTGCATGGTGGCACTAGAGTGAAGCATCATTTACGTAAAATAGACCTGACATTCCAGGGAAGAAGTTTCATCGTGAATGACTTGTCGAAACTACCTTGATGTCGCAACTCGTAGTTGTATTACGTGCCCGGTACGGCCTCCACGCTCAGGTCTCGGGTTCGAATCCCGCGTCGGGCAAATACTATTTTTTTCTGTCCAGTATCAGCTCGGTCTGTTGAATTGGGCCCGGTATGTGGCAATAAGCTCGTCTCCTATTTGATAAGACCTAAAATAGCTAACGAAATGTGAGGAGAAAAGGTGTGATGCTATGTTTGACTGCCTCCAAGGCGTAGTTGCACACACGATACGCCTATTGTGCTGAGGTCCCGGGTTCGAATCCCGAGTCGGGCCGAAAAATAGTGACTGCATTTATTGTATTATTATTTATTTTATGTCCACCAAAGTTAGGAAAGTCCACAAGAATAAATCAAAACAAAACAAAATATAATTTAAAACATATTATAGAAGTTTCATACTGCTTTGCTTTTTACCTATATACAGACCTACGTAGGGGGGTAAGGCTCGAACCTACCACCACACCAAATTTTATCTTGTCCACAAAAGTCAACTATAAGTGAATAATACTTTCGATGAGTTTAGATAACTTACAATGTCATTTTACATAATGTTCAAGTAATTAGGTAGATAATAGTGACATAATAATGGTTCTATAAACGAATTAAAATAAATTCTATGTTTTATAAGTTATAAATTTATTAGAAATTATAATAACTATAATATTTACAACACAGACATGCATTTGCAATGACGATCTTTTCGCGGGCTTGAGTGCAACGACCTGTCGCAACGACGCGATGCGACGAGGGCCGAGGCGCGCGATCTATCTCAGCGGGTCCGTGCGGCGCCTCGCATTTGAAATACGCTAAGTCACGCCCATCACGATTCCATATGTTATTCACATAGGCTCTTAATAGTATAGTCATAGTGGTGGACACTGTTGCGGCAATATTGGACGAGAGGGAGAAACCATGTTTTAATATATTTTATTTATTACTTTACTAATAGTATTATTTTTTTCTACAGCGAGCTGTAGGCTGTATTTGGATATTTATTTAATACATTTTATAAAGTAGCTACTCAGATGGACTCCCATAACGTAATACATAAAAGAGCTAGAAGCTACCTATTTTATAGCAATCAATTTGATAGATGGATAATTAAAACTATCGAGCTATTGCATAATGTGTAGTAATGTTGTAAAGATTCGTATTTCAGTTTGAAGGACATTGTACCCAGTGTAACTACTGGACTTAATGAGACTTAACATCTTATGTCTCAGGATGACGAGCGCAGTGGAATGCCACTCAGTAGTTTGTAACTCAAGGTGCTGGATGGTGTTGCTATTGTTTATAGGTGGTCCTATCACTTAGTACCAGGAGAACGGCATGCTCGTCTCGTTATTCAATGCAATAAAAAAGATAAAAAGAAAACTCAAACTCTTTACGAACCTTACGCTGGTCAATATCAAATCCGGTAAAACAGCTAATTCAGATTGTTCAAAACACGATAACGCTTGCCGCACACGTTCGGTTTCCTTATTAGGTTTCCTGATCAGGAATACAGATTCAGGAACGTATGCGCGTTGTTTAACATTTTCTATGTAAGCGGAGCATTCAGGTTTCCGAATCTGAATTCCTGATCAGGAAACCTAATCAGGAAACCGAACGTGTGCGGCAAGCGTAAGTTATTGATGTAATCGGGTGTCATCGCGTGTTATCTCGACAGTTGGTAGCTCGTTATCTATATTGATAACTAGTAAATTGTTATTATGGCTTGATTCTGAGATAAAATTACATCAAAGTTTATGAAAAAACTTGATTTGAACCACAGTTATCAAAATAAGGACATCACAATCCTATTATTCTGCTTTCTACAAAACTCATGTCTCTAGTTTTTAATATAGGTACATACGAAACATGAAGGAATTTTATTGCTTCGACATTTAAAAGTAAATGCTAAAACGCCTGAATGGATTTCTATTTGGAGCATAATATACATTACTTTTGAAAAGTGTACACGGGATACAAGTTAAGCCGCCAGTAATAACTAGTCATCTATAATTAGTGTAAGTTGGTTATCGAAAGCTGGCACAGTACTTACACCGATTCAATTTTACAAAGGATGTTAGAAATACACACACTCACGCCAGATATCCCCGAAGGGGTAGGCAGAGGCGCAACTAGCGCACCCACTTTTCGCCATGCGTATTCCGTCCCATGATGTGATAGGGGGCGGGCGAGCTTATCGCCTTATCGGGCACAATTTCCATATTCCGGACCGAAGACCTCGGCATGCATCGAATACAGAAGCTCCTTTTTTGAAGTCGGTTGAAACCGAATGGATCTGGTGCGATTTGTTTGTAGATATACGGCACTTTGCAAATTTGTCGGTTTACATGTTTACTAGGGCAGAGTTACGTGTGAAATGGGATTTCGGAGAATTTTTCTTGTAACATTTTTGAGTTACATAATAATGTTAGTGTTCTAGTCTTGTCCCATTAAATGAAGCGTACTTTATGGTCGTCTTTTATTGCTATGCAGCACTCTTGTGTTGTGATTTTAATGAAATTACAACTGGTGTATTTAGTTTTCCCACGAGATTTAACAGGGGTCAAACCAGGTGCTTCTATTTTTCAAGGGACAAACTCAGGGGAACCGTTTATTTATTTTATTTATTTATTTCAATAAGGTTCTTCAACAGTACACACATTTCATACCTCATTACAACATTTTGGCTTGTGTTACATTCTGATGTGTGTACCAATTATAGGAGTACACAGCACTTGCAAATTGCATGAATTATTCTTATATTACTAGAGAAAAATATTATAGTCTAAAACAAAATATAAATTCTAAAAAAAAACACAGGGGAAGCTGCCCGTTAAAAAGAAAGGAACATAAATTGGTAAGTTTACTATATTGCAGTACCTGTGGTTCAAAATAAATAACCGTTCTTAACCACTCATTTGATTGTGATGTATCCTTGATGAGATCTTCTGCGTACCCTTAAAATTATTTTGTAGTTCATGCGAACAACAACAACTAGTAATATAATAAAAATCTTGGTCATCACAAAACTATATACGTGTGGACTTCCATTCCACGCCCGCAGCCCATGTAAATATAATCCGTTTCACATTAATATGAAACCTATTCGTAGCAACTGTCACGCTGATTCCCAGCGGGTTTGCGGAAACGTTATTCTAATAAGCCATCGTAGCTGTCATGGCTTTAAATGAGACTTGTCATCCCACCGAGACGTATCGGCTAGCCTCAAAAATTGAACACGATTATTTATAGAACGCCTTCTCTGTACAAGAGTAGGCAGTGATAATATATTTGCTTGCTAAATAGATACCATAATATTTACAACTCCTCCCTATCTTTCTGTTTGATTAACCCTTCAAGCCCCGCTTATATATATAGATGTACGGGGAAACCCTATATATATGGACGCCGGCGTCCGTCGCGGGGCTTGACGAGTCAATTTCGTCGCAAGTCAAAGATTATCGTTTCATGGGATTCGTAGAACTTCACCGCTCAGCGTCATAAAATACATGTCACTGGTGATCCTGGCCTTAAGGAGTTTTTGACGATTGGATGTGAAGGCGGGATAGTCTTTATATGTGTACGATGTAATAGGAATAAGATGCATCAGCGAGCTGATTCAGAATTAAATAAAACTGAACAAAGTTAGTTTTTCAATAACTGTAAAAAAACTAAATAGAGCTTAAGAGACCAATATTAACGAAATTAATATCGAAATGATCGCCAGAGAATGCAAAATGAAACTAAATCTTAATGTTCGGTACCATTGCTATGGATGTTAATTATTTGAGATGATTCGGTAGTTGGTTCCAGGCAATAAGTCTGCGACATCAATCATAGTACTTCTAGATCTAGGCATAGCATGTGTTATTTTATATCGAGGACAAAATGACAAGAAACTTTCTTACGATAATTCCCGGCAGGTCAGATGTTTTCATAGCCCCTCAATTTCTTAATGTTATGTACATAAAAATTTGTTAAGTAGTTTGTTTGAGCGCCTTAAGTACTTTCATACATTAGCTCTGCTTCTCTAATATAATAAAATCAACATAATTTCCTGTATTTTTCTACGATTGCTTATGATTTCTTCTTCATCATGTCACGCTTTTTACGCCCGAAGGGTTAGGTACAGGTGCACGTAACAAGGCACACACTTTTAAATACTTATTAATTCAAAGACTTGTATGGTGTTTTTAGCATTATAGGCAGTCGTGATGCGTGCAGACGAGTGATTTACCACTCTCGTCATCCACATTCATTAAAAGCAAACCTTTTTCTTTTTTTTTCGCGGAGAAAAACGCGTTAACGTTACCACCACCGGGGGGTGAGTGGAACGGTTATGTTGGTTTCACACAGTCTTACGGCCCAATGTCGACACTCGGGAGTATAGCATCTTCCGAGCGAGCATTGGACCGAGTCCCTAACAATCAAATCTGCCAGTTCACGTCGGTTTCTCTGAGACAATAGTACCATCCCAATCAAGCCCATTGAAACTGTTGGCGCGGTTCGACTACTTTTTGCTATTCGTTGAATACGTTTTTATTAAATCGATGGCGCTATTCGTTTTGGATTTGTTTGGCTTGTGAATGGTGGATTGCGTTATTGGCCAATATTTGCGTCAGATTATACAGCGTTTGGACGTGGCAATTTCGTGGTAACATTTAAGGAAGTAGGCAAACAATTGCAGTTTGAAAATAACTAGATACAAAAGTATAAGATCCTGATGAGATAAGATAAGATCGTAAGGGCCTATTTCACGATTTCTGAGTTATTTACTCAGAAATCTTACTCTTCACATAAATGTATAAGCTGGTCAAATAAAAAAGTTAGATTCTAATCTATGTTCTCCAATAAATGGTAATATAATGTGTAGAACAGGAAAATGCTGGATGCAGGCAGCTTTTGACAGGTCCGTCTGGAAATCTTTAGGAGAGGCCTATGTTCAGCAGTGGACGTCGCGTGGCTGATGGTGATGATGATGATAAGGTTTAGGTAGTACACACTCACGCCTTTTATCCCCGAAGGGGTAGGCAGAGGCACAACTAGTGCACACACTTTTCGCTCTGCATATTCCGTCCCATGATGTGATAGGGGAGAGAGTAGGTAGTACTATCAACATTAGCTATTTAATACGATAACAGTCAAATAAAATTTACTTGAAACTTGTGGAACAGGCACTTAGTTATACATAAATATATACGATTTACGCCGCATCCCTAAGTAGTTAAGTAGATCTAGGTTCATCTATTTACCTATCACTCCCCATTTTTGCATACCATAAAGTAATACCAATTTTGACTTGCACAAGAAGGCCGGCAGCAACTGGATGCATATAGCAGCAGACCGGGCTCTGTGGCGTATCTTGGGAGAGGCCTATGTCCAGCAGTGGACTGCAACGAGCTGACGATGATGATGAAATAGTAGGCAAACTTATACTTAGGACTTAAATTCTAGTACCAAGTTTGTATTTCGTTTATAAACCTCATTTTATTGCCCGACTTCATCTAAACTCCATGTAGAGCAAGACTAGCAAAAATAATATTTGTACTTTAGCTATTATTTCAAGACAATCTATGCACCGTTTAATACCCACTTACATGAGACTAAACGCAACCATTTCACGCTTTTTGAAAATAAAGGTCAGTAGAACAACAGCTACTGTCTTGTTCTACATCAGTGCAATTTGTCAAACGGAAAACACTGTTACAGTTGTGACTATTGTATAACTTGTGTCGCTCTATATTGTTTGGCTAGGAATATTGGCATATGGTCGTAAACTTATTGGTAAGCAATCAAATATCATGAGTGCATGGGTGGCGTAGTTGTATTATGGTACGATTGTAGTGCTGTCTTGGCTTTGAATCTCGGGTCAGGCAAAGGTTTATTGGGTTTTTCTACTCAGTATCTGAGCGGATCTTGAGTTAGTACCCGATATGGTGATAAGGTCGCCCCCTATCATTATTATATCATGCCATTCGCTGCTTTGCATGAATAACCACACAATACAAAATTTTGAATTTCCTTTTTTTTGACACCATACAATCTATATTTTATGTTAAATAAAACTCAGTCATATCGGCAAAAACGGCGCAGTGGCATGACAAAATGTCTACATCATTGGTTGATTTTCGGTTATTAATTAACTATGGTATTTAAAGCCGAGCACATAACAGTCAGGATTTCAGCAAAACATTGATGAATGCCTTTTTGATTAATACATTCTTTGATTATATGTCTTCAATAAGTACAAAGTTAGAACAAAAAACGTTTTTTAAAATTTCCAAATGGCTGTCCTGTAAAATTTCAACCCAGTAGGTACCCTCCGATCCTCAGTCATTTCACGATTTTACTATACTATTTTGCGATATTAGTATTGTTTCCTCACAATTTATATTTAAAATTGTATGCAGATTATCTTTTGGAAAATTAATACAATAAATTTTATTAGATGCTAATACAAAAATGTGCAATTTATTCTTATTTCTAGCATAAAATGTATGTAAATTATAACACAACAGTGTATGAAAGACTTCTCTTTTGATTACTAGACCATAATATATTCTTTATGGAAATTAATGGAAACGAGCTTCACAAAACATGCAATAATTCATGATATGTTTAAAATGCTTTTTCACATTAAAAGAGCGCAAAAATCAGCTAAGAGTGACATGCGCAATAAATATTACGTTTAGAAAACTTTGTCTCTGATACTTCAGACTATTACTAACGTTCCAAAATAGCTTTTCAAAGACTTCTCAAAGGCCAAGATGTGATAAACAGAGAGTGTATCTCTATAGCATATGTATTTAATTATTTTTTGCTCGAAGTGAAAGCTAATGAGGGCCTACTTTAATTGTGTAGTCTATGAGCTATTAGATCCAAAGCAATAAAAACACATAACATTGACTACACAGATACAAGTTCTGTGCAGTATCACAAATTCCTTGGAACTTTCGATCTTACAACGCTCAAATTTGTGGCAAACATTCGACAATTACCGAAACATTTTGCTGGAATCGAACGTTCCGCACTTCGTTTCACCGCCAACATAAGGCGACTAGTCGGCCATCAGCCCAGTTTTTCAACAATGCCTAAGACTATGTCAAGAACTGATTAATTCTTCATACTACCTAGTCTCAATTGTTCAATCTATTGATCAGATCAGGTTTGTCAAACATATACGACCATCTTTATTGTTGACTATCTTTTGTTCGCGGCTTCGCCCGCGTGAAAGGGTATTTCGGGATAAAAGTCCCGCTTTTTATTTTCCCGGGATAAATAGTTATCTACCCATGTGTCGAATTTCAAACAAACAGAAAAACAGACGAGAGGAGATAGATTGACAGAATATAATTACAAAAATCGCTGATTTGTGTTCCATTATTCTTTTTTAGTCACGATCTTTTTTTATCACATTTCTTTAAATGTATAAACACACCGGTTCTACTGCTTTATTATTATGTAGTGATGACGGATAATCTTATATTTACTAGTTTTTAGTGCATTTTTTTATGCTAAATTGTATTTAGACTGTGATAACAGTAAAGTCGTAGACTTGCACTTCGGGCGAAGCATTCGACCATGACCCTAAACTTCCTCATATGAGACAAAATTATTTCCGAGCTTATTGCTCGGTTATTTGAAGACACATCACTTCTTTTGAATTTGCGTCATGAATTTAAGCTGTTTCTGGTTTTAATACCTCTCGAAATATGTTTCTTGCGTTTTTTGTTCTTTGAAATTTGACATTATTTTTTTCAAAGATTCAAACCTTCGCAAATTCTCTATACAGCACCTTTCCAATATAACTTATTTACTAGGGCAAATCCTAAAAAGATTTTCTGTGTGGTAGTCCTAACCAAACAATTCAGGCTAGTCCGTCGATGTCGTCCAAACGCACCCTACGTTTAACCTTCAGACAGGTAATCTCGTAAACTAATTAACGTATACCGAGTGTCTATCATAAGCCTACTAGTATTTACACGTGTTTTAATAAGAACAAAAAACGAAGGTATTTTTCGTGGTTCGATAAAAAAAAGTACCCTAACCTGCGAGAATGCATGAGGAGATTGATAAAACTGGAAGAAGCGAAATAAATATGCCAGAATCGGACAAGGTAGTGATCCATATCTCTGTCTACCCCTATAGGATAGAGGCGTGATGGTTGCCAGAGTTATGTTTTGATTCTAATCTCATCTTCAGCAGTCATAGGATGCTCATTGCTGAACACACCCTCCCCTAAATATTCCATGACGATCTGTTGGAATCAGTCTTCCTCCAACGGCTTCTTGTGATCTTCATCGGTCGTTCAATACAAGACTTAATCTATCCTATGAGACAGTTTTAACTTTAATTTCCATTAAACTTTTAGTTAGCATGTTAATTCTCTATTATACTAAGCGGATTTGCCATAACAGATTGCGAACAAAAGCTAAACTAAGTCAAGGTGACAAGATAAACATTGACATAGTCGAAAACATTTTAATTAGCAACACAAATACTAAGAGCAAAGTTTTGTCGACAAACTTGTTGAAGTTTTCGTTTTGTATTACCTTTGACTCATTGTTAGTAAGTTTTAGTTGTTCGTTTATTATTTGCTAGAATTACAATATTTAGTACTCGTCTTTTTAGTTCAGTTTTTAAATCATTTTATAGGCATAATAAAGTACGAATTATTTATTTAAAACCTATGAATATATCTGTATCTGATAATTACAACATATTTTTAACCTTAGGCAGTTGCTAGTTGACGTTATGAAGGATAATATTGCGCTACCAAAGCAACAATTTAATAATTATTGGTCAGTTAACTAATTTAATTGAAGCAGTTTGATGAGCCGTTTTTGGCTTAAATAAGAAAGATGAAAATCTACTACAATCGTCTGCCTGTCTGGTCTGGTGTCTATATTTTACAGAAATAGAGAGTCCTCATTAAGTTACAAGTGGGTGTTAATGATATTGGGAACGAGAATTATTCGGTCTCACCAAGCCTAAACTCAAAATAAACGGTAGCGGATCACGCTATAATTTACTAGTGTTGGTGAACACGCGATCTCATATACAACATGCTCATCGTACTCTAAGTAACACTAGTTTATAAAATAAATAAAAAACATCTATAAAATCCAAAATTCCTACAAGCAAGGCTGATATTACCAATTATAGCACCAACAAGACGATTCTCAGAAAATGATTCCGACTTATTATACGTAACATTATTTAGGTTAAATGAAAAGAATATCATTAAGTGATCCTATATTATGATTTTTATACATGTTAAGGGCCGGGGGTCACGGGTGGGCGGGAGGGGCCGTCCACCTATTAGTCTAGCCAACTTTTGTGACCCCTGTGATGGACGGCAGCGTGCCTCACGCTGCCTCTGACGCCAAGGGCGTCCTTCGGTGTACGGGGGCTTCTGAGCCCACGCAACAACAGGAGACGGACCGCAACAGCGGTACGCACAAGGGCGGTTGCGGACGACAACTTAGACGTGAGTCGGAGGAAGCCCGCAGCCGTCCCTAATGCGCCGAAGATGGCCACCGCGGAGTATACATGTTAAGGGCCTGATAGCCCATATAACAGTGATTTTAGAAAGAAAGAGACAAAATAGGGAACTTGAAAATGAAGGTAAGGTCGAGATAGCTCATTTGGCAGAGCACCGGCACCACGCGGTACGCTGGAGGTCGCGGGTTCAATCTTGCTTTCGACTGTTCATTTTTCAATGTTTCCATTAAAAATAAAATCATCATTAAGTGATGTACAAGAAGATTCTAGTCAGCCAATATTATTATACATTTATTCATATGAACATGGCAACCCCATCGAAACTTATATTAAGACAGTCATAATAGATAAAAATATAATTATCTACATAATTTGTGTACCTAAGTGCGATAATAAGGAAGATTCTTTTCTAGCTTCCTTTGCCATCTTTGGTCAGTTTTGTATTCGTGTGTTCATGATACTATCATTCTGTAAAATTTTTAATGCATAATTTCATTTAATTTCTAGTTTTGATAACGTATTTACCGTCCTTTTAAGCAGGCAGGTCATTAGCAAAGCCAGTTATAAATATAAAATTTATGTGCTATCTAATGGGACTTTTTTGTACTGAAGCCAAGTAATTTGACAGTTTATAAGATAATCATCGCCGAAATTAGCTCAAGTGATTCAGAACTTTTTCAAGTTTCCAACGTACTCCATAAAAAAGGTCCACTCACAATTTTAAATGAATAATAGGGTAAAAAGGACGACGCAAATTAGAGTTTTTTTTTCCGAATTGGGGACATATCCTTTTAGAACGTTGATTGACTGAACTTTTCTAATAAAGCGAGCATATAACTCTGGGATTTAAGGGCCTAAATTTTTTATTTTAATGGGTACTCAAAAAAATGTTGAATGGTGTATTTTTTGGAAATCAGAGATTTAGAGAAGAACCTTGTCATTTCTATGTTTCAGTCTTTATGGCAAAGTGTACCTCTAGTTAGAAATTGTAAATATAAAAAAAAACTTACGATATGTACTATTCCTCAATTTTTGTATATATTGTACGTCGTTCCGAATTTCGTATTCAGAAACAAATTGATAGTACATACATACATATACACTCACGCCTGTTATCCCCGAAGGGGTAGGCAGAGGCGCAACTATTGCACCCACTTTTCGCCGACATTCCGTCCCATGATGTGATAGTCAATTGAAACAAATTGGTAGTCTAATGAAATAACTTACAATTCAAATATGCTACGGATCCTTTCACCTGAGTTCGTAGCAACGTAAATGCAATTCGTAGCGGTTACGAATACGCTACGGAATGCTTCGACGTGACGTACTTTTACCACGCCAAAGTTGAAAATCAAATAAAAGATAATGATAGATACTTTATTGCAGTTACGGTGTTGGATTTTATTCTTTTATTGCGTCCTAATAATAGCGGGTTTTAATAAATAAATAACATGAAATTATTTCCGTAGAGTTGATGTCACCCAGCCAAGTTAGTTGGTGGTGTGATCCCTTACAAGTCAATGAAAATTATCTGTATATTATTTTTGTTCTCTACAGCTTGCGTATTAAATAGCCTCGTGATTGTAAATATACAATACAAACACTTGTATCTTAGTACGGAGATAGATATTACGTGGACATATTAATTATGACTTAATATTCTATGTCATAGTTAATATAAAACCATTCAGGAAACCAATATAAGAAATAAATGAATTATTTGTCTTATCGACACTATAAAATGTTTCATTGAAAATTGCATAGAACTATAGGTAAGTTCACCGCCTAAATTAATGTTAACAGATTGTAGATGTTATGTTGTTGGTACATTGAGAGTTAGTTGACTAATTTCCTTTATCTTATTCAAATAAATATCTTTTAATAAAACGAAAATTTGCTGAACAATTTTTATGAACTGCAATTCACTTGTTAATATGTAAATTGTTGTATTATTGTTTTCTAATACAATGAAAGCTGTTTTAACAAGCTAACTTCTATGATCATTTTAATTTTACAATTGAACATTTTTACGGGCTTGGAAACCTTATCCCAATGTCACCTTCTCAGAAGTCAGGTCCAAAATCATAGTTAAACTTTTGGATTTACATCAAGATTGACCTCGCCAACAGTAATTCTAAGTTTATTTATGTAAGTTTTGTATTGGTTAGAAGGCCAGCTTTGATGGTAAATGGTTACCATCGGCCAATATTTGTGGATAAGTCGTTGATTTTAAAGAAGCAAGTAGCATTAGCGGTGGAAAATATAAACTGTAATTATAACTAAGGTCACAAGGATTATATGGAATCGTAATTGTAATCGTAATCAAAGGAATATTAAAAACGAGTAATGAGCAATCATAAGTGCCTATTTTGGCATCGAATTTGTAATATATATTACTACTAGCTTTTGCCCGCGACTCCGCCCGCGTTAAAAAGTTTTTCCGGGATTAAAGTCCCGTTTTATGTTTTCCCGGGATAAATAGCCTATGTGTTAATCCAGAACATGATCTACTCGTGTGCCAAATTTCATCGAAATCCGTTCAGTAGTTTTTGCGTGAAAGAGGAACAAACATCCATACATCCAAACATCCATACATCCAAACATCCATACATCCAAACATCCATACATCCAAACATCCATACATCCAAACATCCATACATTCTTACAAACTTTCGCCTTTATAATGTTAGTAGGATTAGTAGGATTCTATATTTTGTGTTAATACCAAAAATATCTGCGTCGAATCTTACATGAATGCAATAGTATGACTTCGAGAATATATTTTTTATAGATTCTTCAATGCAATATTCCACCTCAATATAATTCGTGGACCCTATTGCCATTTCGCGGCAATTTAAAATATTTTTTTAAACGCAGAAGAGGAGGGCACAGAGCTGGAACTCGAGGCCCTGTACCGGAGATACTGCGTGCGGTTGAAGCACGCGCTGTTCGTGTCTGCGCTCTGCGTCACGCTGCTATGCTGCTTCATACTGCTGTGCGTTGTTTGCATACAGCATTCACATGTGAGTATTTGCAATGTACCTACTAAACTAATAAAATCTTTTCGTAGTAGTCGTTCCCATGGTGTAATGACGTACGGAGCCGAGACGTGGACACTGACTGTGCGGCCAATCCATAAGCTTAAAGTCGCTCAACGTCCTATGGAAAGAGCTATGCTCGGAGTCTCTCTGAAGGACAAAATTCGGAACGAAGTGATCCGTCAGAGAACCAAAGTGATCGACATAGCTCTGAGAGTTAGTAGGTTAAAGTGGCAATGGGCTGGCCACATATGTCGCAGAACAGATAACCGCTGGAGTAAGCGTGTTCTGGAGTGGAGACCGCGTCTTGGTTAACGTAGCGTGGGACGACCTCTAGCCAGATGGCGGGATGACTTGCATAAGAGGGCCGGCAGCAACTGCATGCATAAAGCAGCAGACCGGGCTCTGTGGCGTATCTTGGGAGAGGCCTATGTCCAGCAGTGGACTGCATCGAGCTGATGATATTTACAAGGTGTTGCTCGCGACTTTTTCTGCGTAAAAAGCCTTTTCGGATAAAAAAAAAACATAAATCATTTTATCAATTCATAGTGCTACTTCTAAGACGCCGGCGCCGTAGCTGAAAAATCCAGTAACTAATCATGTATTTCCCACCGAAGCAAATAATCAGAATAAAAAATGGGCTGCATGTTAAACCAGGATGTGATCTATCCGTGTGCCAAATTTTATCGAAATAAAATTAAGAGTTACTGCGCTTACTTCAAACATCCAAACACTTTCACGGATATTCAGATTTATAATATTAGTAAGATAAGATTGTGATAAGTGGACGATAGCCTAGTTGGGAATGGAACAGTCTGCCAAGACAATGTCCGGCGGTTTAAAACCCGAGCACACACCTTTGACTTTTCGAAGTTACGTGTATATTGTTTATCAATTATCGTTCGCTTTAACGGCGAAGGAAAACATCATGAGGAAACCTACATACCTGAGAATTTTCAATAACAAACAATTTCGAGGGTATGTGAAGCCTGCCAACCCGCACTAGGCCAGCGTGGTGGACTAAGGCCTGAACCCTCTCAGTAGTAGAGGAGGCTTGTGCTCAGCAGTGGGCAATATATAATACAGAGATGATTGCATTGCATTGCAAGATAAGATTTGTATGTTATTGCAAGAAACTATAACCACTTTAATATATCATCTTTATGAAATTAACGTCTCATGTTACAAACTGACGAGTGCAGATTAGTACCATGATGAGCTTTGTAATTAAAAGTTGTTTCCTTCTGCTAATGAACAGTCGGGGCACTTACCACCACGCGAGAAAATAGCTCGTCTTACCTTCAATATATATATAAAAAAAGCGAATCATTATTTCATACAATGTAAAGTACTGTTGTCGGCAATTGTTGTTTGTTATTTCCAATTTCTATTTGGTTTGACGCGTTGTGGGGAGCGAAGCACTTTTGTTCTCTCGAGGACTCACACAATAGTTAGAATAAAATAACACGGACTAGAATTGTATTTTCCATAATAGTATGGAAAATTAAAAAAACAAAAAAAACCTATTTGGCACATAGGTGCCAAATAGGTCTTTGTAGCATACTTATTATTATTTAGTAACAGTATTTTAAAATGCTAGAGCCACGGTTTAACGGTTATCATTCTCTAAATCAAAAAATAAATTAGGTCGCGACCGGGGTCTCTAGGGATTCACATAAAACCAACGTGTAGTGATTAGCTATTTAGTTTTAATCAATTGATAATTGATCACTGAATAATGCGATGAATTTTAGTTCATCTAAAAGTTATGAATAAAACCCAATGTCCCATATCATAACCTCAGTAATAGGTATAGTGAATAGTCCAATAGCCTTCCTGTGATCTAATCTTCCTTTGAGAGGTAACTCCATTAGGTGGGAATGGGAGGCTGCGTGGCGAGTAATTAATCCAGAGTGGACTGATCAGCCCGCCTGGAACTTTGTACTTCTCCTTGAAGATGGGGTCAACCCAGGTTTATTAGTAAAGTGCTTTGATCAGAATTATATAAGGTAAAATTTTATTCGGGTTTTGTAATTTAAACAGAAGGTACGATTATTCCATTACTAGCTTTTGCCCGCGGCTCCGCCCGCTTTAAAAAGTTTTTCCGGGATAAAAGTCCCGCTTTACATTTTCCTGACCCGGAAATTGAACCCGAGAACTCAGGTCTACTTGAAATAGCAAATTGGGCATTTTTGTTTAGTATCAGCCTGAACTCTGAAATTGTGTTTGATACAATAGGCTTGTCTCTAAAGGACCTAACATAACTGGTTATATGTGGGCGTAATATATTTCTGACTACTCATGAGTAAGGAAAAAGGCGTGATACTATATATGTATGTTGTAGGAAATTAGATTAAAAACTACCGGTTTACTAACGCCGGATTGTTTTTCCCGTGGTCAGGTAAAGTTAAAGTTGTTATCACACCGGCGAATTGCAATAATTTATAGCGAGGCGAAGGTGCTACGGGCACGTCCAGTGTAATATGACCTTTTACTTTGAAATGAAATGAAATAAATATGAAATGAAATAAATTTATTCGAACCCATAAAATGTTATACATTATTTAGATTCAGTCAATATTAACTCTACCACCAGTTCGGAAAGCAGTTCTCACTAGAGAAGAACGGGCAAGAAACTCTAGTGTTGCTCTTTTCAAAATCACTTCAAGGTAAAAAATACAATTAATAAAAAAAAAATAACATGATATAAATCTATTTGTTATTTTTGTTTAGAGCAGTTCATTTATATACTCTCAAAAAAGGTAATAAATTTTAAAATCCTATACGAGTGTATAACCCTCTCAGGAATCATGTAATAATTTGGTCTGAAATTCTTCAAGATGTCGTTATTAATTTATTTATTTATTTAAAATTTATTGTACACCAGACATATAAAGCACAAAACAAAATAAAATAAAATAAAAAAGTACAAATGGCGGTCTTATCGCACAAGGCAATCTCTTACAGACAACCATGGGATGGACATAAGGAATAACGGAAAAATAATAATATGGGGCAGCATAAGGTGTACGAAGTATATTATGATTAAATATTTGATAAATACATATAAATATTATAAAAATAAATACACACATAAAGACATATATATATACACATAAATATATATAGAGACAGAGAAAATATATTTATAAATTGCTAATGTCTTCAGTTTGTCTGAGATAATGCTCTTTGACCTGTTTTTTGAAAATAGGCAGGGATTTCGCCTTCCTCACCGAAACTGGCAGAGCATTCCACAGTCGAGCAGCTTGTACGGAAAATGATTTATTAAAGTATGTAGTGGAATGCACTGGGGTTTTCAATCTTAAGTTCTCTGATGACCTCAGGGATCTAGAATGCGTAACATGAAGGAATTCAAAACGATTTTTGAGATATGGGGGAGATATTAATCTAAGTTTAATATATATCCCTAATACTTAGATGTAGTAAGCGAAAAGGGCAGACCAGTCCACACAAGCAGCACCCGTTCACGAGTATGACGCATGTGCCAGCCATCGGCCTCCTCAACCATGTTGCAGGGAAGCGACCGACCCCACCGACTTTACTTCGAATTCAAATCCTTTATTAAGTAATTAGGCCCGTAAGAGCACTTTTACACGTCATTTTTAACAATGTTTTTTAATTAAAAGATTCTACCAGTACTTCGGAAAAGCCCACTCACCTGAAAGAAAGCGAAAGAAGCACCAATAAACTCAGCGTGGGTGTTTTATTGTTATCTTATTTTTTAAATATGTTATATATTTTACAAATTGTAAGTAACAATATAAATTCAAATACTTGACCACGGTCGAAACAACACTGGCTAACCCGCCCAGTCGGCTCATTCGTGTTGCAGTCAAAACCGTCTGAAGCATTCTATCACTTATTTACTCGTGAATAGAAGTAATATAATTAATCATGTTGGAATCCATTTTGTATGTACCTACTAATATTGCGATGTCACTTTAGATCTATATGTAAATGACTATTGGCGTTTTTATGACAGTGATTATGCATGTGTAGCTGTCAGTAGCATATTAAGTTATATCATGAAACGTCTGGGCAGTTTGATAACATTAGCACAAATTAGAAAAGCGTCAAAGTAATCGACTGAAAGTGCCTTTTCTATTATATTCGTATTCCTGTGGTTAGGAATTATGTAAAAAAGGTTATTCCAAAGTTTGCTTATACCACAATAATGTCTCACTATGTCCAATTGAATGGAGTATAGTTGTAATAATATTAATGACAGTTATAAAATTCATAAATAGACCGATGCACTTCGTACTTTGGCCTGTATAATTTTCTCGGTCATCCGTCTAGCCCCCGTATTCTCTATGACAGTGTTGACTCGTAACGCGGCCGCGTTACGTAAACTTCTTGTAATTAGCGTTACATGGTATTCTGTATGACAATTTCCATAGTGATAAACGCGATGAGTTACGTTACGCGCTTGTTACGAGAGGTGAAAATAACGTGTGTCATGAGAATAAGAGGGCTAATTAAAAATAAAACATGTAGAAATGGTCTGTTTGGATGAATAGTAAACTTAACTAAATGTTACTTACATTTTTCATTTTTGGAACTCCAACATAATTTATCTTTTATTATAATTATTTTAAGTCTCCATGTGCTTTTGACAGTTCCATCTGTAAATTTTTTGGGCAAGCCTATGTTAAGCCGTGGACTTCATGTAGCTCATTATGATAAAGCGCTAATGGGTATAGGATAGGAATGAGCTTTGAAAAATCAGCGGAGAAAAACTACCCTGTTGAGCGTGATCTGGCATTGTACTAAAGTGACACGAGAAGTGTAGCATAATCGATCAAGATCAATCATCGATCACAATCGATCGAGTTTACGTGTGATTGTCGCTGCGAAACCACTGCTTAGATTGTTTCATTACTTACTCGGTTGGTCGGAAGCGGTGTGCGGTCGATGTATATCCACATGCGAGGGCTCTTGGCTGGAGATTAGCTATCTAACTTGTATTTGTTATTTAGAAGACAGATAATTTTATTTATAACCTGGCCAGGAAAATTAAATACCTGCTTCGAGGCGACAGTTTTGTCTATTCGTATTAAAGTTTTCAGTACAAGATATTAGTTTCATATTTTACCTCATGGCGCGGTTTTTATATTTTTTTTAATCAGGTTATAAAAAGGGCGCAAAAATAACATTATACCGACATTCACCTTACAAACAGCGCCTTTACCTACGACGCAAGCCGGCTAACAAAGTAATGTATGCATCAGCTATTGCATTAGACACGCTCGTGCCATGCCTAACACAATTAGGGGTCAAGAGATTAAACCTCAGGGCTACGTTCGGAAGTCTTTGCTTACAAGCTCGACCTTTATTAACTAGCGAGGTTTTAATTACGTTATTTTGGACATTAGTGTCAGAATTTAAGTATGGTTTTTACTGTTTTATGATTGAAGTATTTTTCTGATACTGCTCCCTACTTAATTGTATTAGTAGTACCAAATATTCGTTTCAGTGGTTATGCGACAGTTTATCCGTTTTGGTACTGATATGCACTTCAATATCAGTGTGGGGTCACGTATATGGGACTTCGGGTGTATTTATTAATTTATGTTTAATTTCTTTGTAAATTTTATTTTCGATTGTCAAAAGTTGGCAGAGCACCGGCACGGTACGCTGGAGGTCGCTGGTTCAAATCCTGCTTTCGACTGTTTCTTTTCAATATTTCCATAGAAATAAAAAACATTGTCCAGGTACTACATGTCCCTTAATATGTATATAAATCATAATATAGAATTACAAAAAAGTTTGGTGATATCGTTTCAGTGCATTTACGCCTGGAAAGGAGTAACGCTGAGTTGGCAATTGTAGTAATTGCTAACAGATATCACTAGGCATTTCCTTTAAAGAGATAAAAATAGGGAACTTGCAATTGAGCCGACGAAAGTAAGGTCGAGATAGCTCAGTTGGCAGAGCACCGGCACGGTACTTTGGAGGTTGGGGGTTCAAATCCTGCTTTCGACTGTTTCTATTTCAATGATTCCATAAAAATAAAACATTGTCCTGGCACTACATGGCCCTTAACATGTATAAAAAATCATAATATACGTACATAATATCTCTGTCTTTACCATTTTGGAAGTTACAAAAATTGATAACTCAATTGTTCAGTACTATGAAATCTCTTCCAACACCTTGTTAAATGAGTAATGAAGTTTTACTCCTAATACACATAAATTAACGATCAATACATTCATCATCAAACTTCAATGCACTTAAATCCAAGTTAAAAAAATCGTTGAAACGGAAATCGTAAAATAAAGTTAATTAATTTATATCGATGTATCGATTGGATAGGGAATTGCGTTAACATGGACTTAGGGTAACTTTGCCGAACAACGAAACGTAGTTGCGAAGTTCGATAACTTACAGAAGGTAGAGTTTAGTAAAAAATACGAAAAGCAAATACAAGAAACTAATATTTCACTATTAAAAAAATGACAAACGGGTTTAGATGCAAGTCTCACTAATGTTAAAAGTAATGTAAGTAAATAATAGGACTAATTCAAGAAATATATAGAGATTTCATATTGCAAGCTTTTATTACTGCCTAATGTAATATTTTTTGTATCAATGACTACTAACGAATTGGCATTGCTAATTTTGCATATGTAAGGTGATATCTTTGAAATTTTAGTTGCAATATTAAAGTGTTTTTAATTGTTTAAAAAATATATTAAAGTACTAAAATTATCAACTACCTATAAATAATTTTCGACTGCCTCAGTGGCGTAGTTGTGTTATGGTACGACTGCAATGCTGAGGTCTCGGGTTCGATCCCCGGATCGGGCAAAGTGATATTGAGTTCTTCTATTCAGTATAAGCTCGGAGTCTGGAATTTGTGCCCGATATGGCGATAGGCTCGTCTATTATCAAATCATGGGACGGAATAACGGCGAAAAGTGGGTGCACTAGTTGCGCCTCTGCCTACCTCTTCGGTGATAAAAGGCGTGAATGAGTGATTGTGTATAAATAATTTTATCTTCCGCTTCATATACAATCAATACGTCGGCTACTTGATATGTAGATAACTTGTTATGTATCGACCTTCGTTATTTCGTTTCGTATTTCAGCATAGCAACCCAAGAATGTTGTAGGTTGTCGAAGGTTGAAAACAGATATTGACAGACTCCCTCAGGACTTGTGCGGTTTGAGTGATACGATTTACTCCTTATTAATGTGTCATGAAAATATTATCGGTTTTCGGATGAATAAGATAGTTTGCAGGTTTCGCTATTATAGATAACATGTAGCAGAAATACTGAAGTTTTTTTTTATCTATATGGTTTAACAGAAGTGATGAAATTTCCTATAGTTAGCACTTAGCTTTACCCACTGACTATTGGAATAAATGACGTACTGGAGTTTCAGTAGAAATAACATATACATATATACACTCACGCCTGTTATCCCCGAAGGGGTAGGCAGAGACGCAACTAGTGCGCCCACTTTTCGCCGTCATTCCGTCCCATGATGTGATAGGGGGCGAGCCTATCGCCATATCGGGCACAAATTCCGGGCTGACACTGAATAGAAAAACTCAATCACTATGCCCGACCCGGGGATCGAACCCGAGACCTCAGGTTTGCAGTCGTACTGTAATACAACTACGCCACCGAGGCAGTCGGTAGAAATAAATCGCCTTTATATGAGAAATATAAGATTCTGTATATTATATTTACGATTTCAGTTACGTAATTGTATCGCGTTCCGGAATCAGTCTATGTACAGTCAGCCGCATAAGGAGCTGAACAACATCAAAATTTCAAGTTGCCTATACCGGGTGGAAGGGAAACGCTCTCTATACCGGAACGGTAAGAGAGAAGAACCATAACATTAACGAAAAACTATATTCATTTGTAAAGCTAAGCGATAATACTTACGATTTTAGTATTTCCGTAATTCATGCGCGCGCAATGTAAAGCGTACAAAAAACTGGGCGGTCGCCGCGCTGCTCCGGCACCGGCCCGCGGTCGTTAACCCGTCAGCTGATGTTCGTGTTTCATTACGATTTTTTTGAAATATTGACCTTTTTTACTATGTTTTTCAGAATAATAATTTGATTAATCTATCCATACGTGAAGCTGTACAGAAATTTGAGAAAATCCTACTAAAATTGTAACAATGCGATCGCGATTTTTTTAGTGCCATCACGTCAGGAATCACCAATACTATCACCTGTATTCGTTTCCGAGAGCGTTTCCCTTCCACCCGGTATACGCCTTAAGTTAAACTGAAACATTTTTATCATCGTTTGGAGTAAAGTAAATCTCTTTTATTTTATTTTTGTGAAGAGGAAAAGATTATTAAAACACAAAAGTATGTAGGCAATTTGAAATTTTGAATTTGAACAGATGCTTATGCTGGTTACTGTACATCCAGTTTCAAGCAGGCTGGCACAATCATGTAGACTGATAAGGGATAATCATCCCTCGTCAGTTGTATCTGAAACCCCCTCTGTTACCCTCAGATGCCGTACGCTTTGCAGTGCCCGAACAAAGAAGTTACGAATGTAACACTTTACGTTTTCCTTCCCAGAAAAATAATTCGTATAATAATTATTTGAAAAGTCCTCCTTCTGTCACTGAAACTTTGTCGAAATAGAAAGAAACATTTATTGCCACAGATGAGAGAACATGTAACTAATAAAATAAAAAATCTATGGGAAAAACAACAACAAAAAAATACATCTATTAAGTATACCCATTACCACACGGGCCTAGGGCTGCCATCCGTCCGGATTTCCCCGGATTTGTCCTAGTTTGAAGGGCGTCCGGGGGCCGTCCGGCCGGGGTTTTAAAAATTGTCCGGGCAAAACCCGGACACTTTTGTTGTCAGGGGAAATCCATTTTTTATAGATGAGCGACAAATTGAAATAAATCTTAGTTAAAACTTCATGCGTTTCCCCGCATTCAAAAAGGACCGGCAAAATATTTTTTTCAGAGGTGTCCGGGGAAATACCCGTATTTCGCCCAAATGTCCGGGATTTTTGCCGTGTTTATCCGGCGTCGGCAATTTAGATGATGGCAGTCCTACACGGGCCCCACACCGTGTCAACTAGGTCATCTCTGCATACGCTGTGTAATGATGAGAGCCATCACACAACACTGGTTTCGAAATCAGAAATCGAGCATTTTTTACGAAAAACCAAGATAAAAAGCCTATATTAACAGACACCATTTCAAATTGTTTTAATGTGTTCAAGCTATTATGGCATTAGTAGTCAATAACAATTTTGATTTAAATAACTATTACGCCAATTTAACATCTTTGAGACCCTTGTCTTTAATACTTTAGTTAAAACTTAAAGGGTCACCTAATTGCCCTGTCAGTGTACACTTTACAATACATTAAGTAATTCTATACGAACATTATTCTGAAACCACGTTACAAAGGAAATTGTAAAGTTTTGTGTGATCAAATTGTTAACACGTGCGATATCAAATTAATATTAAATTAAGTGTGGCTTTCCAATATTTGATATTATTGTCTGTAACTAACACCTCTGATATTGTGCCACAAATTATTCGATTCTTCGATTCTAGACTAATTAGTGTTCCCTGAGACTCGCCGAGCTTCACCGCTCGGTGTCATAAAATGCGTGCCACTGCTGATCCTGGCTTACAGGAGTTGCAGTGGTGGGTGCGAGGCCGGGATAGTCTCGTAAATTATTCGATTCTCTAGTTTGTTAGCGTTATTTTTTGCTGAGTACTGTGTTGTCTCGGTGGCGTAGTTGTCTTTGAACGCAGTACGTCCCGCTCTGTTGTCCCGGGTTCGTAGCTCAGGTCGGGCGAAGTGCTATTGGGTTTTTTTGCTCAGTATCAGCGTGGAGTCTAGAATTTACGCCCGATATAGCGATAGCCTCGCCCTATTACATCATGGGACGGAACACATGGCGAAGTTTGGTGCTCTTGTTGCATCTCTGCCTTCCCCTTCGGAGATACAGGCGTGATAAATTGTTTTGTTTACTGTACCAGGAAGGTTTTCTGTATGAGAGTATATGCGTGTGTACCATGACGCTAGCTATTTCTGTCACCACAGCTGCGTGTAAGCGCTCATGTGTGCCAGTTTGAAGGACGTTGTTGGCAATATAATTAAAAGGGAGACTTAACATCTAATTTGATGGGCGACAAAGGGCAGTAGTGTGTAATTCAAAGTTCTGGGTGTTATTTGCTTACTGTGTGTGGGCAGTCGTAGCGATTACTTTCAGGCGAGTAACTAGCTTGTCCACTGATTTAATTAATGTTATACAAGAAATGAAGGCGAGCGACGAGGTCTAATTATATAAATAAATATAGAAGATTTTACTAGTGGAAATATAAATTATATTAATGAAAAGACTTATAAACTTATGACCAGGGAATCATTGCAGTTGAATGGTCACTGATGTCTTTTTAAAAAAAAATAGTGTGGGCATCTCTACTTATAATATACTTAAAAATACTGACAGCAGCACGTTAAAGGTATTGCATTTAAATAGTTCTTAGTCATCAATTTAGTAAAGAAACCATAAAAGAAAATACGCGATGACATATTTTAATGAATTCCACATCCAAACCATTCTTTATGAAACCTAAAAATGTTTTCATAAATTCACACCAACAAAATTGTGTCCAAATTTGCAAACGCCTCGTCGACAGCTCTCAAATGAAAAGTGGCTGGCTAAAAAAGACATATGCGAATAGGGAATACGCTTTATTGAGAGCTTCAAACATGTACGTCGAATGTTTCGAACGGTGTTGCAATTTGCATACATCGTGTAGTCTTTAACGTGTCGATTTAAACCATTCGAAATCACGGTGTGTGACGGAATGAATACATGGCTCTTTTTTGAGACTTACCTTCTTGAGTTTATATACATGGAGTTGTTTGTTTGCAAATATAATTTGAGGATAATACTAATACGATTATGCGATGGCATTGTTATTGGATTAAAGTTTTGATGCAATATTGTGCTATATTATTTTGTTTAGCCAAATGGTCGTTTTTTCAATAAGTACATTGATATGTAAAATATATATATCAATGAGTAAGTACCTTGAATGCACGCTAGATAGAATTTTATGAAAATATTATTAATATTACAAAAATTTTATGTGACGACACGATAACAATAAACAGTGTTTTGTCTGCATATTAATCCAGTTAACTACGGGAGCTATCAAATATTTCGAGAGGGAACTTGAATGCTCAGAATGCTTTTGACAAATTCCCATTAAAGCATTTGCTCTAATTAGCCATTACAGTGATATGACACTTGTATGTATGTATAGTTTCAAAATACGATCACGGTATTACCTCTTAGAGCATTTAACAAGGAGATGGGATGACCAGGCGAACCCTTCATTGGTCATAAATGCGCAACTGGTCATAAACTTTTATTAAAATCTATTTTTATTTTTTTTTTATTTATTCACTCTTTTTTGCACAAGATATCACAATTTAAAGAAAGAATAACACAAAAGGTACAAGTACAAATGGCGGTCTTATCGCTCTAGGTAATATCTTCCAGACAACCATGGGATGGATATAAGAAAAGGAGATAGAGAGGGCAGTCTAGTGAATAGATAATAATTCAGGTTATTCAATATAAATAATAATAATAATAAATATAACTATTACAATGAAATCTATGTGACTTGCAATCGCTGTCATTACCGCCAAACAGCAGTGCGCATGCACTGCTATGTTTCGGTTTGAAGGGCATTGTAGCCATTGTAACTACTGGACATAATGAGACTTAACATCTTATGTCTCAGGATGACGAGTGCAGTGGAATGCCACACAGTACTTTGTAACTCAAGGTGCTGGATGGTGTTTCTACTGTTTATGGGTGGTCGTATCGCTTACCATCAGGCGAACGGCTTGCTCGTCTCGTCATTCGGTGCAATAAAAAAAAGAGAATAATGCCAGCAAAGTATCCAGAATTCTATTGTTTTGAAGGTATCCATGGACAACTATAGAGATCTACGTGAGTTCCGGTGAAATAATTGCTTTTCTGCCAAAGATGTTATAAAACAGTATTTATTTTAATTATTTTATTTTATGCACTTCATATACAATCAATGTACATAGGCGGACTTAATGCCGTAAGCATTCTCTACCAGTCAACCTTAGGGTGGTGCAGAGATAAACAAGGTAGGTGCATCAAAGTTATCTGAAGCGGTAAACAGATTCAAGAAAAACATATATGTTATACGATAGATATACATATTAAATAACTATAAATATATTAGATGTAGACATAACTAAAAATAAAGATATATAAATAATAAATATATAGAATACATACGTTATATATAAATATATAATAAGTTAAGGAGGTGACTCTTCTATTCCATTCAGCAATAGTTGTCGTACACTATTGCTTTTGGTTTATTTAAGAATCTGTGTCATAAAAAACTGATATCTCATTGAGTTCCACCTCATTGTCTGTCTCAATTAACAGTATTTACTACCTTCACTGTACAATACTGGACTTAACCGGTTATATCCGGATACGACCGGTGATTAGCGGTTATCGTATTGGCGGGAAGTTGATTTGACCTGTGTTATAATATGTTTGGGAGTACGCCGAATGAATTTTACTAACTAATATTTTTGTTTTATCTTGCTAATGTTATAAATGCGAAAGTTTGTAAAAAAAATTGTACGTTTGGATATTTGGCAGAAGTAAACGCAAAAACAACTAAATGGGTTTGGATGAAATTTGACACACGGGTAGATCATGTACTGGATTAACACATACTTTTATCCCGGTAATTTGCTCCCATGAGATATAATGGATATTTTTAATCTGATTCTTTAAGTAGATGACGCTGGACTTTTGTAGCCAGCAAGATTTTTCATGCGGGTGAAGCCGCGGGAAACAACTAGTGAATGATAAATTAATGATTGAATAGTATGAAGTAGACACATTTTGTGTATAAAACTTAATGAATTTCTGCAATATATTGTTAACGGGATTATTATAAAGTTTAAAATATAATACATTGGAAGTTTTCGAACGGCTTTATATTATGTTGCTTTTATTTTTATAATGGCTGCCGTGTAATACCGAAGTGAAGTATAAGTAATTATTTAAACTATTTCGAAACCTTTAAATATTTTTACTTGGTATATTAATGGTTATTTATATTTATTATAAAGAAGTTCTTACTATAATTAAACTATACACTTAATATGCATTGCACTTACTTTGCAAAAGCTCATAACTGAACGAACATTCAAAGTTCAATATAGCAGACACTACATTATTCTGATATTGAAGTGAAACTGGTATTATGAGAACTGCTGATGCGTAATAAACTTTAAGTGTTATGTTGCTTTTTAGTTTAGTGGTGGCCTATGTGAGCTGCGAATTCGGACTTCAATACTTCGAATCCCAACGACGACCAATACTTGGATTTGTCTAACACAATTTGCTCGACATTGATTTCTTCAGAAAGTAGTCCTTATAATTATGCGGAATCCTTGCACCCGCTTAAATGTTGCGCTAACCCCACAGTGCTGGGGGGTAACGGCAGGTAGTAAAAGAAAAAAGAAAAGTTATGTAATACGTAGTAACACAAAGTTACGAGTGGCGTTGGAAGCCATGCCATATCCATAAAAAACTGTTTACAGGTTATAAACAGAACCTGGGAATTCCTGCTATCATAACCGCCATCAAAGTAATTACGAAATATTGATTAATCTTACCTAATTAGTTGAATGTCATGGACATAACTTCAGGAGGGTTACGTCGTGTCACAAAATACCTTCATTATTAAACGTTTTTAACAAATACTTTCTCTTGTTTGAAATGCCGTAAATTTCCTCAGTTAAATTAAATTCCTCAGAAAATTAGAAATTACAAATCGTACAGATATCTGGACAAAATGGTCGGGAATCGAAATAGATATTAAATGAAATAGATTGTGGAATTTGTTATTAGGCATGGAGAAAATCGGTTAAAGGAGATGTCACACTAATGAATGTAAGGGTTAAACGTATAACAGTATTTTAGGTGGTAGGACTCTCGTATGCGAAGATCTTTGGAAGGTACACCATCGGTACTTCTTCTTGGTAGTGGCGTAGCTAGATAACCACGGGTCCAGGTGCAAAAAAAAAAAAAACAAAAGTGACAATTTTCGCAGGGCGGTGACCTAAAACAAAATAAAGTACACTAATTCTGTGGCCCCTAGCCTCACCACACCTCCTATTGCGGTAGCTAATAGCTACGCCCGTGCCATCAAGCATTGCGCAAGTACTATTGTTATCCAGTATGTTTTTTTTGTCGATGTCTCGACAAAGTGGCTTCACTGCATCTGGTGGTGAATGAAGTGAAGCCCAAAGAAACTTGAGAGGTGTCAAGGGACACCCCGGATGGAACGAAGTTGTTTTCGATTAATTAGTGAAGATATTGTAATAAAATTTTATTTCTTTTAAGTTATAATAATAATTGTATATTTCATTAAAACGTTACCACATCAATGAAAACATTTACTTCTACCTACACAATAGATATGTCATCGAATCACGATCATCACCTAAGCAAGCATTGACATTAAAATTAACATACAACTACTCTAAAAAGCATTTAAATAAAAAAAGACAATTTAAATCTTAGAGTAAGTGTAACTGCGTATACATACTCTAATATTTAAATTAACTTTTTTTATTTAAATTTCGAATGTCACTTTTACGGCCAGTTCTTTATTGCTACTGGCTGGTTTCACAGGGCAAGTATAAAAGTGTCGTGACAACTTTTCGTAAGATTTTTTTCCGTCTAGCTCCCTTTCACAACGCGCGATAAGGAACTTCGTTCCAATAATGTCGACCGGCAAGAGAATAACATCCCTAGTCAGTCGGCACAGTTATGCCGGCCTGCATAATTGCTTCTTCACGCTCCGCTTGTAGGTATAAGACTTAAATAATGTCTCCGGGGGATGAGGGTAGTGCAATTCCATGCAGTGCTTTGTAAATTAAAATTTTGGTTGGTTTTGCTATGGTCAGTTGAGGCGTTTAAGGCAGATTTACTCACTTATAGTGTGACTTGCTCATTTCGTCCTTCATAGAATCTGTAGTTTTCAAAGCGTAAATTTATTGAAACATTGCATGAGCAACCGAAGGTGTTAAGAAATTGAGAGCAGTCACTGTGAAATTCTTCAAAGGATCAAAGTAACTACTGGACTGAAACAATTTGCCAATCATTCGGAATGATATTAAGTATTGCTTAATTAAACAATTTTAACTTGGTACAGCCTATTTTATCCAAAACTTAACTTAATCTGGCCTGAATTTTAATCGATCATTTGAATAATTTATGCAAATATGATGGAGGTAAAAGTAACTCTATTACACTTTCACGGCTCAGCTACTACATTTTGATCAAATATGAAGTAGGTAAGCTTGAACCCAAAAAAATACGTAGACTATTTTAGATTTTTTTAACCACAAATTGAATCCCACGCGTGCTTAGATAAATAAATGCTAATTTTATATTAAATACTCGATTTATTCGTTTCTTGCCCTTCTTCTCTGGTGGAAACTGCTCTCCGAATTGGTGGTAGAGTAAAAATTGACTGAATCTAAGTAATGTTTCACATTTTATGGATTCCAATAAATGATTTCATTTCATTTCATCCACAAGTTCACCAATCTATTTGGTTGCAGGAATTAACATCGCAAGTCAAGTCGATAGCCTCTCTATCAGTGATAACGTTCGTGTTATCAATAGTGCTATGTCTGGCGCTATTCCCGGCGGCGGCGGAGTGGGAGGCCCTGGCTCTAGCCGGGTCCATGCTGGTCATCATCAGTCTAGGAGTTGGTACTCTGATGGCAACGCACCATGCGCCTCTGCCACTGTTTGCACTTATATTGGTAAGTTTTATGTTTGGTTAATCGCATGCTTAGGCGCCAATGATGTGATAGGGGATGAGCCTATCGTCATATCGGCCACTACAGACTCTGGACTTATACTGTATATAAATTCTAATCCCTCATAACTCTATTTTCGATCAAAAATACAAAAACTTACCAACCTGTTGGAGCTCGGTACCTCACAGACCGGGTGCACTGACCAGAATAATAACGACATACAGGCCGGGCGATGTTTTTTTTAAATGCTTCCGAAGGCAGATGGTGCCCAGCGGTCCACCTGATGATAAGTGATAAGGACCACCTAAGGACGTCGGAATACCAGGGTCCTAAAAAAGCCGCTGCCTACCGTAAAACACGTTTTAACCTTGCCTGAAGAAGGACATGCCATAACGCCGAGGAAACACCGTGGGAGGAAGTAATGATATAGTGTAAATGTACAGTAACCAGCATAAATATCTGAACAAATTCAAAATATCAAATTGCCTACATACGTTTGTGTTCTTACTAATCTTTTTTTCTCTTCACAAAAATAAAATAAATGAGGTTAGCTAGATTATTAGTTAGCTTACTTCATGTACGTAGATTTTTTTTCAGTTTAACTTAACGCGTATATAGGCGATTTGAAATGTTTGTAAGAAAATTCGTGACAAGTTTTTATCTCTACATAGATTCAAACAAAGTTTGTTACAAATTTTTTTTAGAGCATTTTAATAAAACACTCTAAAAAGAACATTGCCTCGGTGGCGTAGTTATATTACAGTACGACTGCAAAGCTGAGGTCCCGGGTTCGATCCCCGGGTCGGGCAAAGTGATATTGAGTTTTTCTATTCAGTATCAGCTCGGAGTCTGGAATTTGTGCCCGATATGGCGATAGGCTCGCCCCCTATCACATCATGGGACGGAATAACGGCGAAAAGTGGGTGCACTAGTTGCGCCTCTGCCTACCCCTTCGGGGATAACAGGCGTGAGTGTATATGTATGTATGTATGTATAGTATACACTGTAATGAACAAAGGGTAATAAGCCATTATTTCTCGGCTGCTTGTCAATCAGTTAAGCCAAAGAGCATGCCGCGCCGGGCTAATCCTTCCTACTTAGACTTACTATCAGGACTATGGTTCAACAGATTATACTCATAGATTCGACTTAATTTTTAATTTCTGATACTTTGTATTAGAACAATAAGGTTTTCTCGAGTAAAAGCTTAGTTACTTCCTACTTAAGTGTAGTAGGTATTAATAGGGATTCCGCCCGCGTAGATGACGTCAGGGATGAAAGCCCTACTATGCATTTTTCCAGGATAAAAAGTCTATATTAATAATCCTGAAGAAAGGGGTCTTTGAAAACGTAGGGGTATTACGGGAGGTATATTTTGTCTTAGTCTTTTTGTGTGCCTTTCCACCGAATTCATTTAGTTTGTATTGCAATTGGTTCGACAATTTGAGAGTTGTGCAAATATCAGACAAAATGTATTATTTTAAAACGTTCAACTACTTAGTATAGGTATATGTAAATATAATAACTTAACTTATGGTAGGTCTCGCGTATACGAGGGGCCGTCTGGGTAGGTACCACCGCAATGTCTATTTCTACCGCAAAGCAGCAGCGTGCAAGAACTGTGTGTTTCGGTTTTAAGGACACTGTAGCCAGCGTAATTGGGTGTCGAGTGCTGTAGTTTTTAGGTTATTTTATCCTCCATTTACGTTTAATTTACTCATCAGATATAAGATCCAAAGATGCTTAAATAAAGCCCGAGTTTATATTAGGAATACGCGAACATTTCATACCCTTATATATTATACTATTTAGGGCCACAAAGCCTTAAAAGGGTTAACCCCGGAAAATTTTATGGATCCCTTTGGACATTGTTTGACTACATAAAGTTTCCAAAATAGACCTCTATATATGGCTGAGTGTTAACGCATATCAAGTTGGTGATATCGCAAGTAGTAGTTGGCGATGTTATGCGACGTCGTATGTAAATAGAACGTACATTCTGCTATAGATAAAATATTTCTTCGTCCAGTAGAATCCAAATTTTTAGACGTAAAAATTTCATTCGCCCTTTGATGCAGCGATGATAACTCGGTTTAAATACCGGATTCCCCATTGAACAAATCTTTATGTAGGTAATGTACAATAATGCTCAGGATCTGGGTGTTCGTTGACGACTTACATTTTAGTATGGGTGACGAGATTTTATAGCGTTTGCGAGTTGCGATATCGCATCGGATTGAAGTGGGTTAGCCTTTAATGTTTTGAACAAATATTATTTTACCTCCACTACTTAGAAGGTAACAAAGGCTGAATATATTTTTGATAGTTTATCTTTTTATAGCATGGTATAATATCGCCTATTGTAAAGGAATCGCGTAACAAGGGTTTTTGATTGTAAATAACGACTTCGGTATTTACTGTTCAAAAGATCTACTGGGCTTTGATAGTCTATTATTATAAAATGGTTTGTTTACTATAAAGTTTTTTTGTGTTTGTTTACGAGTAATTTAGTAACACCAAAAACATTTTCATGTGAAATGTTGCCAAGGTTATCAGATCTAATGTAGAGTCAAGCTTCTAACTCTACAAGCCCTAACTTCACAAACTCCTCAGTTAAAATATGTGGCTTGGCCGTTTTACTACCGTCATATGAGCGTCAGGTGAAAAATCTAGTTGCTGATCATTACTTTTCTGTTATACAATAGTTCTTGTGTTAGATATAAAAAAAAATTAAAGTTGAGCTATGTAATAGAAACTCTATTTTTAATAATTCTGCTATTGACATCATATCTCGAGATTTTTTGGCTGGTATAATCCAAACCCAAGCTATGAGGGTTCAAAAAACGACGAAGCGCTTCGAGAAAAGGTAGTAGCAGGTGCCCTTGTGCTTCGCTTAGCTCGTCTTGGCGGGGCACTTCCGTGCCCCCAGATATATGCCATGGGCCAGTGATGTTTAGCGATTTTCAGGAAACACTAAAGTCGGTCTGTAATCGGGAAAAATTTACGCTCTTATCACACTGGCTAATTGGAAATTCACACCGAGGAAAAGGCGCTTCGCGCTCCTCCAAGTCCACTATAACAACTGTTCACTGTACCTGACCACGGATGAAACAACGGCGTTTTAGCGATCTTTAGCAACTATTAAATTACGTATTGAATGGGTTTTTGAATGGTAGAACTTCAAATTTTATTAATTAAGCTTGTGACAAAACGCAGGTCTCTTCAGCAAGAACGATAAAGACGCTAACCTAGCAGACTTGCCAGATAAAACTAAAACGCGCAAAATATCTTAGGGTTTATATTTTCATGAATGTCTTTACCATAAAAACTTAACAAAAGTCCTCTGCTTCTAAGAATCCTTTTCCAAGGTATATTTTAAAAGATTATAGGACACGAAAATATTTCACTATTTGCAATACAGGCCAAAAACATGTTTCGGATATTCCAAGCCGATAACGCTCCACGTGGGTCGTAAGAGTCTTGGCCTGAAAGATGAAAGCAGTGCCTCATAAACAAGACAGTTTAGGTACGGTCGGAATTTCTACACACCTGTTAAATATAGCGAGACTTGTGCCGAATTCACCGCTTGCTGATAAGCGCTATTTGTCACATAAAAGTATAAACCGACCAAACATAAAAGATAGATAAGCCTTTAGATAGATAATGATTTGAAAATTATAACCTTTTTATTATGAGAGTGGTGATCGATTTGTCAATTTTGTCTACCACAGTATATTTTGTTTATTTTTTAATTATTATTTTGAATGACGAAACGAGCCGTTCGCCTGATGGTAAGCGATACGACCACCCATAAACAGTAGAAGCACCATCCAGCACCTTGAGTTACAAAGTACTGTGTGGCATTCCACTGCGCTCGTCATCCTGAGACATAAGATGTTTAAGAAGTCTTATTATGTCCTGTAGTTACACTGGCTACAATGCCCTTCAAACCGAAACACAATAGTGCATGCACATTGTTGCTTGGCGGTAGACGAACTCTTACATATGAGAGTCCTACCACCAGTATAAATGGAAAAAATATAAAGCGGAACTTTTATACCAGAAAAATATTTACGCAGGCGGAGCCGCGGGCAAAACTTATCTTTCAAAATAAAGTCTGTCATCTGGCATCTATGTAGCTGTGATGCATGATAATCATCGCGCTTGCAGTATAATATTTCTACTTAACATAGAAATCGTTCATTAGCTGCTTCCTGTTTTAATGCATTGAACGTGGAGGGTAACTAATACCGGGTGGAAGGGAAACGCTCTCGGAAACGAATACAGGTGATACTATTGGTGATTCCTGACGTGATGGCACTAAAAAAATCGCGATCGCATTGTTACAATTTTAGTAGGATTTTCTCAAATTTCTGTATAGCTTCACGTATGGATAAATAAATCAAACTATTATTCTTAAAAACGTAGTAAAAAAGGTCAATATTTCAAAAAAATCGTAATGAAACACGTACATCAGCTGACGGGTTAACGACCGCGGGCCGGTCCCGGCGCAGCGCCGCGGCCGCCCAGTTCTTTGTACGCTTTACATTGCGCGCGCATGAATTACGGAAATACTAAAATCGTAAATATTGTCGCTTAGCTTTGCAAATGAATATAGTTTTTCGTTAATGTTATGGTTCTTCTCTCTTACCGTTCCGGTATAGAGAGCGTTTCCCTTCCACCCGGTATACTTAGTGCATATGTTAGCATAGCAAATTAACACCGTGTTATTAAATATTGATGTATTTATACTACAACAATAACACAAATGCCAATAATTTCCCAGGAGTTGCTTTTCAAACATAAAAAACCGCACCCATTCAAATTATCTGAACATTGGCTTCACTTAATTAACCGATTGCAATTTAAGACTCTCGTTACATGGGGTCAGCAAAACAAATTACGTGACATAGCATAATTTTGAATTAATTCCATTGTAAAGGGTAAATTTTTATTTGATTTGGTAAATTTACTTAGGCCCATATGTAAATTGAATTATTTTACTAAATTAGCGGGTGTTTTAACCCTTAATGGCCCGTTTGATGGGTTTTTGCCTGTGCCTCATTTTATAACCATTTAAAATCTTAAATAATTTACGTACGTTAAAACGAAATCTTAGATTTCTTATACGCAAGATTCAGTCTGGAACAGTACCACCGCATTGTCTTTTTCGGTTTTTCCAAACAGTAGTAGAGTATGGTTTGAGTATAGTGAAACCAAAAGTATTTTACGATTATTATCATATCGCAGACTACCTCGGTGGCGTAGTTGTATTACAGTACGACTGCAAAGCTGAGGTCTCGGGTTCGATCCCCGGGTCGGGCAAAGTGATATTGAGTATTTCTATTCAGTATCAGCTCGGAATCTAGAATTTGTGTCCGATATGGCGATAGGCTCGCCCCCTATCACATCATGGGACGGAATAATGGCGAAAAGTGGGTGCACTAGTTGCGCCTCTGCCTACCCCTTCGGGGATAATAGGCATGAGTGTATATGTATGATATCGCACCTTTAGAACGAAAACGATACAATAAAAAAAAATCGGAAATTGAGCTATCGTCATAAAGTGACATAAAACTGGTGCCTTTTTTATAAAAATATAATTTAAAAATGCCCGTTGTAACAGTTTGGTCCTTTCCCACTTGGATATTGCTGTGTTTGAGCTGTTGTTGTATTGAGAACTTCGTTTTAAGTCATTTTACTATATAACTCAATTTTCTATTTTTTAAATTGTGTCGTTTTCGTTCTAAATGTGCGATATTTCGTTAACTAGTCGCACCTTTAGAATGAAAACGACACAATTCAAAAAGTCGAACATTGAGTTATCGTCATAAAAAATGACTTAAAACGGTTGTTTATTAAAAAATATAATAAAGAGAGACTTATATAACAGGTTGGTCCTGTCCCCGCTTGAATATAACTTCGTTTTATATAATTTTAAGACGATAACTCGATTTATGATTTTTTTGAATTGTTTCGTTTTCGTTCTAAAGGTGCGTAGTGTCGATACCGTCTTTTAAATGATAACTTCATTAAGATAAATCGTCCTATCCTTTGTAATTCATCTGTACATTAAAATATTGCCTACTTCCGCTCTGCCTCGTCATATTACACACGGTCGTCATTCAAAGCGGTAACAAAGACTTTTATAAAGCCTTTCATAAAATTCGAGACTTAAGACAAATAAAAAAAATACCCACCGCACATCCGGGGTAAACGCCTGACCCCGCATAATTAGCTTTCATTAGCATATTTCGGCACGGCTTCGTCTAAAGGTGTTTCGCCTTTAGTGAATCTTAATTAAATGTCACCGGTCAATTTTATCCTAAGATATTGGAGGAAAAATTGTAATTTGCATAAAGATTAACCTGTGATCGGTTTTATTATGATTTTTTTTTATTGAATTGCGTATAGTCGGTTTTAAAATTCATTTTCATCTTTGCTAAGAACGAAAGCATTTGCTTCCTTATTTAAATTACTAAGTGCCAGATCAGTGGTGAAAGGTGAAGATTTTCTAAAGAGAAGCCGATACCTATATAAATGGTGTTCATAATTTATTAATATAATTACTTAATTCGTAGTGTTGCGATGGTAAGCTGACAGGAACTGTATTATATGGACCCGTCGCCGCTAATGTTCACTATTCACGCATTATTCCTTTCAACCGTAATACCTGATGTTATATCTCTAAATTCCCAGTACTTATGTGTTATCATTTATTAAATCTAACCAAGTTACTTAATGTTACACGTCATGTCTACTTTATGAATTACTAAAAAGTGGACAAAATTATCACGACTTCTTGTAAAATTTGCAAATGATTCAATCATTAATGGGTATCTAATTTATAAATTAATGTCATTATCATTCATTGATACTAGTGGTAGGATTCTTATATGTAAAAGTCCTTCTGGGTGGGTACCACCGCAATGTCTATTTCTACCCCCAAGCAGCAGTGTGCATGAACTGTTGTATTTCGAATTTTATATTATGATTTTTTATACATGTCATGGCCATGTAGTGCCTGGTTAATGATTTTATATTTTGATAGAATCCTGAAAAAGAAACAGTCGAAAGCGGGATTTGAACCCACGACCTCCGGCGTTGTATTTCGGTGTGAAGGGTATTGTAGCCAGTGCAACTACAGTACATAATGAGACTTAACATCGTATGTCTCAAGATGACAAGCGCAGTAAAATGCCACACAGTACTACACAGTAACTTTGTGTATTGCATTGAGTGACGAGAAGAGTATGCCGTTCGCCTGATGGTAAGCGATACGACCACCCATAAACAGTAGAAACACTGTCCAGCACCTTGAGTTACAAAGTACTGTGTGGCATTCCGCTACGCTCGTCATCCTGAGACATTAGATGTTAAGTCTCATTATGTACTATAGTTACACTGGCTACAATGTCCTTCAATCTGAAACAAAACAGTGCATGCACACTGCTGCTTGGCGGTAGAAATGGACATTGCGGTGGTACTCACCCAGACGGACTCTTACATATGAGAGACCTACTACCAGTAAGATAATATAAGATTTGTCTAAATAATTATACATTTATTTGAAGCAATATCACAAGATTTTTTATTGGGTACGATCTCCATCTTCATTTAATCCCCTCACGTCAGTGGCGGGGTGACGTGTTCTCAAGTGTGTGGATGATTGTCAGGCAATTTCACCCTCACACTAACCCTAATAGATATACGATATGCAGCTATAAACTCTCTGCAATATATTATCTTAGACATCCAGGCGGTGGCGTAGCCTAGAACACACGTGTGGGTGATACTCGGAGCGTATTTGTAATGCTTTATCACAACATTACTTTAGTCTCGTCTTAATGCTATTGCATTAAAGGGCTTTTAACATGTAACTATTTACGATTTACGGCAGGAGTGAGGTTTACGTTTATTCAGAGGTGGAGCGTAATTTTTAAAAAGGAAGTCGACATTTACCTTGTTCATGCATATTAGGTAATACTTTTGAGAAGGTAAGATGGTAGGATTCGTTATATGGACCTTACGCTACTGTTTTTTTTTAAATCGTTGATTGTACTAAACAACAGCAGTGGTAAAATAATTATATTTTTCATCGTCCATTGCTTTTTATTTTTTCGAAATAATAAATCCGTTAGGGAATATTCTCGCGTCGATAGCCTGATATATAATGATCATTGGTCAATGATAGTAGTGCCTCGGTATCCTAAGGTATTTAAAATCGGTGAATTCTTATGGACTTAATTTAACAAAAAAAGAAAAATACTTCAATGTATACGTATTAATATACCCTAAATTCCATTTTTAACCGACTTCAAAAAGGAGGTTCTGTATTCGATCCGTATGTATGTATGTTTGTATGTACATATATGTAAATTTGTATGGCCGCGAGTTTCTCGAAAACTACTGATCCGATTTGGACGTGGTTTTCGATATTCAAATGTATATTTCTCAGGGAAGGTTTTAGTATAATATAATTTTGTTTTTACTCTTTCTGATTTCTTTAACGGTTACAACTTACAACTGACAATCGCGTCACGACCCTTTAAATAGAAAGAACGTAACAATGCTGTATTCGACTACAAACATTTCTATATTAAGCGTTTTTTCTGAACTAAAAGAGCCCGAAACCACAGCGAAATTAATCAAAAATGACAATGTCGGCGCAAGAACAAGTTCGCTCGTAGCAAAGGTTGCAATCCAGTGAACAGCTATAGTAAAAAACAACGTCTGAAATTCAATTTGCTCAGCGCTCGGTGACGCCCCGCTGCGGCAGTTTGTGTACAATTATATAAAGTGTTGGTTTCGACAGTATTGGTGTTGTAATTTGTAGTAGCGCAATCACTTCACTTGTCTTTACGATTCGATTGGTTTATAAAGGGTTCGTTACAAGTATTTTACTACATCGTGGAATTTTTAATTAAATTAATAGTAGCTGAACGAATTAAAAAATTCAAATCGCGTCTACACTTTCGTGTTCTTACCAACTTTTGTTTTCTCTTCACAAAAATAAAATAAAGGCGATTACCTTTACTTCTCATAAAGAAAAAAGTTTCAATTAAACTTAACGCGTGGAAGTGATTTGAAATTTTAAATTTTTCAGCTACTTATGTGGCAGACTGTACCCTTTTTTTTTTTTTAAATGGCCATCTTCGGCGCATTAGGGACGGCTGCGGGCTTCCTCCGACTCACGGCTAAGTTGTCGTCCGCAACCGCCCCTGCGCGTACCGCTGTTGCGGTCCTTTTCCCTGTTGCGGGGGCTCAGAAACCCCCGAAACACCGTACCGAGTCCACCTTTTGGTGTCCGAGGCAGCGTGAGACACGCTGCCGTCCATCACGGGGGTCACAGAAGTTGGCTAGACTAATGGGTGGGCGGCACCTCCCGCCCACCCGTGACCCCCGGAGGCCCCTATTAGTCGCCTTTTACGACAGGCAGGGGATACCGTGGTGGAATTCTCCAAACGCCCCCAATCCACAGTGCGGGAGACGTCGGTCAGTCGTCCACCCGACGCCTCCTACGTCTCGTCTTTCGGCGGGAGGGATCACCACTGCGCTGGCGATCCCTCTCGGCACTCTCCTTCCGCGAGAGGACCGCCTCGCAGAAGTGGGCTACCGCCTGCCAGGCCTCCCGGCCGCCGACCATGGAAGCGACTACGGCCGGCAGCGAGAGGTCTTCTCCGACGACTGTTCTGAGAGCGCTGCGTTCTTCATCCCAGGCTGGACAACACTCCAACGTATGTTGGGCCGTGTCCATTGGGCAGTTGTCACAATAGTGACACACGGCCGACTCCTCTATCCCTACCACCCGAAACAGGAACTCACCGAAGCAGCCATGCCCGGTGAGCACCTGCGTCAGGCGATATGTTGCCGCTCCGTGGCGCCTGTCCAGCCATTCGGCAAAGACAGGACGCACTGCCTCTACGACCCTGTGCCCCCACGACGGGGCCTCCAGCCTGAGACGCCAAGACTGTACCCTTGGATGCTTGGTTTTTGACAACTATTGGATTGACAAGTAATGGTAGTTTTAATTATGGCACAATGTTTTATGGCAGTTTAATGACGACACGAGCACGCCGCTCGCTTGAGGGTAAACGGTACAACCACCCATAAACAGTAGCAATATCATACAGAACTTAGAACCTCAAAGTACTGCGTAGCACTCCATTGCGCTCGTTACCCAGAGACATACAAGTTGTGACTTGAATAATGTCCAGTGTTTGCAATGCAGTCAGCCCTGTATTATATACTGCCCACTGCTGTGCACGGGCCTGCTCTACTACTGAGAGGGGTTAGGCCTTAGTCTACCACGCTGGCCCAGTGATTGCGTTGGCTAAAGTAACCTTCAAACCGGAATACAACAGTGCATGCATACTGTTGCTTGACGGTAGAAATAGACATTGCAGTGGTACCTACTCTACCTGCTTCTCGCGTACTAGAGACCTACTACCAATACGGTACTAATGAAATTCCCTTCTTGGTTTGTAAATGAAATGACGTCACTACAGCCATGACTCAAGTGCCTATAGTCAACAAAGTGTGCTGAATGCTAATGAAAAATAGGTAGGATTAGACCCACGCTGTATTATTATGGCAAGGACTTTATCATTTTATTAGACGAGAATATTTTTTACATTATTAATTTAAATCTTTAAGATTAAGAAAGATTAGTATCGTAACAATATGAAATATTATATTAATAATAATAATAATATAGTTTATTTTCCACAAACATTTTAACAAAACATAAGGTCCCCTGACTTCTGAGCTAGGTATAAACCTGTGTTACAGAAGTCAGTGTTCTCTTCCTAGGTGACAATTTCTTATGTTGTGTACTAAAAGGAACAATTTAATGTTGTTTAGAAGAGGAAGTATCCATGCTTGTCAAGATTGTTAATAACCAACACCACCGCCCATAGACACTTATATAAGTACCATAATCAATAGGGTGGGATATAGCAGTTTTTGCATTCCTTATAAATTGTTCCTCGATTGCTTGAATTCCTTTTACTATTTTTATCAACTTTAAATCGTATTTAATTTGATCTGCACTTCGATAACCTTTTACCGAAAGTTAATTAAATACTTCGTCTTATGTTCTTTCTAAAGAAATATAAAGCTTATTACTTTATGTTTTATGGCCTTTTATTTTAATGACATAAAGCATGCCAACTACCATGCCGTTTCTCAGATCGTACGGAACCGTCACAGTTTAACAACTCTGATCACCAATTGATTACATTACCCTCCAAAAGGTATTGGAGAAGAAATGTGGTGAGGGGTTTTTAGGCTTTCGACAATTATTGCTTTGACTGCTTCGGAGGCGTAGTGGTATTCCGTACGCGTTATGAGTACGTTTTGGGCGCTGAGGTCCTGGATTCTTATCCCGGGTCGAGGAACTCAAGAAGTTGTTGGTGTGATATCCCCGTGCCTCGGTGCGCATGTAAAGCCGTTGGTCCTGCGCCTGATCTCTCTGCGGTCATGTCGGATTGCCGTCTCACCGGAATATGAGAGTGAACGAATAGCGAGTGCACCTGTGTATTGCGCACACACTTGTGCACTATAATATCTCCTGCGTACCTGGCTGATCTACGTTGAGATTGGCCGCAGTGGCTAAAACTGGCTAGGAGAATTAACGTTACGTTACACTTTTATAGGCTTTCAGCTGCGTTCGTTTCAACATTTATAACAACTATCATCAGAATACACAGAGCTTTATATTATCTTTAAGCAGATTTTAAAACCGGACCTTTCAGATCAAAGCAAAGTTCGCTTCCGCCTAGGCTCTAGAGCGCTGAATTCAATTTCCCTTTACCTTGCTATGCTTACAGGGCGTGCATAAATCACAATAAATTGCATGATAAAATGCTAAGCCTCGTTCGTGATTTATATAGCTTGTTTATGTAATGTTTGTAGTCGGTCTCGTATGCAACAAACGCTATTGGTAGGTATCTCTGTCTATAAGCAATCACGTGCAAGTATGATTGTTTTCTAGTTTGGAGGCACTATCGTTAGTGTTTAAGAACTATTTTGAGATTGGCTGGCTTCCACAACGATTTACTAAATATATGTACCTACATATATTTAGTAAATCGTTGTGGAAGCCTACGCCTAGACCTACGCTAAATAAATTAGAACCTCGTAATGTTTTTCTCTTGATTTAACTTAAAATAGTTATAATATAGGTAATATGAGGCTGCTACAGTATTTATAGACATATTTCGTGATGTTGCTTGCGGCTTCACCTGCGTTCTGCTCGCCTCCGCCTCGAAAATCAATTTAGGGATCTTTAGCGCCACCTGTAGGACTCCAGCGCCATCTATACAAAAAAAAATAGTTCCCGTGGGAGCAAACTACCGAGGCGAAGAGTAGCCTATAATATATTAATCCAGGGCTTTGTCTATCCGTGTATCTAATTTCATCCAAATCGGTTCAGCTGTTTCCGCGTTTACTTCTAGCAAACATCCTAAGACTTTCACAAATATTGGCATCTATAACTAGTAAAATAAGATGTATTTTGTTGCAGATGGTGCACACAATGATGCCGATAGCGAGGTCGGTGGCGCTTGGCATCGCGGCGGTGCTGACGGCGGCCTACATAGCGCTCGCGTTGGGGCTGCGGCCTGAAGGCGAGGAGACACAGTTTTACCAACAGGTCTGTAAATTAAAATGCCTTTGAATAGTTTGTAGGCTCTCGTACACATGACTTCTTCAAGAAAGGCATTGAAAAATTACCACTGTGCTGGCAGAGATGCATTGATAACAAGGGTGCTTATTTAGATTGATAGAAATAAAAAATATTTGTAAAACATTACAAACTTTATGTATACTATCGCCAATTTCATAGGTAAAGACCTTATATTTACAAGTACAAGGAAAGTTATAAGGGTTAATCAAGAAACGAAATGAACATAATTAATGCAATTACACATTTACATTTGCCTTGTATTGATTTATCGCGAACAGTTTACTGAACCGGATTAATGTACACGCGGATATATTTACCTCGTTTGTATATGATATTAATATTATGTTCACACGCTCTTATTCCTGAAAAGGTAGGCAGAAAAAATGATTCACCAATGATTTGTCGAGTTTATTTTTGTATCTAGATCTCCATCTATTGTCCTATAGAGCACAAAACTAAAAGTTTTTAATTCCCGTCTTAGAAATCTAACAACGAACTATGCCTGTCTCAGGCTTACAACAGGTACCTAATCTGGTATAAAGCATGCCTCCTGGGTATACAGGAATGAGTTCGTGCAACATACATATGTAGTTTATATTACGAGCGAAATTCCTCTGTCTACGTACATTTCTACTTTTGTTATAAAGGCTAAGAAGAATATCTAAAACAGAAGCGAGGTGAGCCCGCAAACTGTCTAACCGCAATATCCGTTGCAAGTGGCAGCTACTTATTGCATAGGTACATAGTTTTATCATAAAATACCTAGTCATGAGTCGTGACTACTGAATAATATATTTTAATCAAGTGGCAGAGCTAATAAATAATTAACACATTTTGTAGTAAGTTTGGGGTATCGAGATTATATCTAGGTAGGCATATTTCATATTAAAATTGGACATCTTGTGTTGCATTAAATGGCATGCCTTTTGTCTACATTAAGACACGTAAATTTAATTAATATGCATCAATAATTTTTTATTTTATTGAAATTCATGAAATATTAATTCTTAACAAATTCAGAACAAATTATAGTACAAAAATTAATTGCATTTCTCACAATGCACCTGACGCCTGCTTATGTTGAAGAGCAAAGATTCACAATTAAACAATTGCTTATCGTAGGTTGTCAGGCGCTTTCATTAAAAAGGTTCGCTCTGAGCTCTGACCGAGTTGAATGCCTGCCATTGAATAAACTTTACAAAACAGTGAGACTTTGCTTTGTCTTGTGTTATGATTTATGGCGAAGCATTATATTCATGATCTTTGCATAATCTGGAAGGATCTAAATAGTAAAATATAATATTATCTACTTAGATATACCTACGCATTATACAAACGAATCGTTTGAAACGATTAGATACTATTAATACTCATAATAATTTAAACACACGCTTTTTATCCCCCTTGGGGTAGGCAGAGCCACGACTAGTGCATCCACTTTTTCTCGCGCGTATTCCGTCCCATGATTTGATAGGGGGCGAGCCTATCTCCATATCGGACAGAAATTTCACACTCCGGGCGGATACTGTTTAGAAAAACGCAATATCACTTTGCCCGACCCGGGGATCGAACCCGAGACCTAAATATTGCACTCGTACCGTAATGCAACTACGCCACCGAGGCAGCCTAGCTAAGATTAAAGAAGTTTAAGTATTTAACAGTTCTGAGAATTCTACTTGTGTGTACCTAAAGTTATTTTGCAGCTATGATGATGATTGCTTTCTGCAAACACATTGGACGCCAGAGTATCAAACTTTTTAAAATGTAAGAAAGTTTAACTTTTTTTTTTGTAATTGGTTCTAGTAGTAATGGGTAATAGTAAACTTGATTAATACTAATCAGGGCTTTATCCAGCTATGCTGTTCTGTTATATCTCACTATAGAACTCAATTCTGACACCACAGAAAATCTACGCTGGCGCCACAAGGTGATAATATCGGCGAAGGGAACTGAACTCACTTACCTTCACATAAGAGAGATCTTGCGTAAATCATACTAATCGGTACTTTGTGAATATAGATTTCGATTGTCACACTTGCGTTAGGTCATAATCTCACCTGAGATTTCAGTCATCTCGGGTGACATAATTATTATCTTACAGTGAGATATGGTATTATCTTACTTCTTACTAATATTATGAATACGAAACTTTGTGAAAATGTTTGTATGTTTGTGAGAAGTAAACGCAGAAACAACTGGACGGATTTGGTTGATATTTGGCACACGGGTAGATCATGTCCTAAACAACATAACCACGAGCAACACTTATTAAATCATAAAAATCAAAATTGAAAATCTCCTTTTATTGCAGTCGGTTATTAAAATGTATACGATAATGATAAAGAGATTCGTATAATAAAATTTTTCACGAAAATTTCACTGTTCTCCTCTTGAAAATAACTTATCTAAAATATATTTTCCATCCATACTTGAACGTGAGGACACGTTTCGGTTGCGTGAACAAAATGAATAATATTATAAACGGCATAAATCATTTATTCAAAATGTATTATCAAATTATTCTAAAATAATCACAGAAGACTTTTAAAATTGTAAGACGTAATCGATAAATAAACTTTATCTATATTTTAACTCCTAATGTATTCAATTAAATGTAGGTGTGATTTCATTGCCCACATACCTACACCAAAACAGCAGTGGCAATTACTAACAACACTCCCTTGTTTTCCACTGTTCGCTATACCAGTCCTGAGCCTGTAGCCAAAATGCTTTTCCATAAGCGTTTACGCCAATAGAATAGAAGCAAATGTATGGGGATGGCGTATCCTTGCGCTAGGTTTGCCGATAATGTCAGTACTAGCTTTTGTTCGCGGCTCCGACCTCGTGAATAAGTTTTTCCGGGATAAAGTCCTGCTTTAATACATGGTCATTTTGACATTGCGTTAATAAATGAAACCACATACTCGTCTTTGCCTCTGCTAATGCCAAAAATCATCCATGAGAAACGAATATTTTGACCAAAAATAGAAATTTTACTTTCATGATTGGTTTATAATTTTTTAGTTTAGTGCGAATATGGCGTGTGCGTGTATTTTTCTGACTGAAAGTATGATGTTGCCGGAGCGACGAATCCTCTTAGAGTAGTAGTAGTGTCATTAGGGCGTGTAAACTTAAAGTTACTTTTTATTGATATTTATTTTGTTCGAAACTTATCCTTTTTTATTTTACACCTATAGTTAAAATAACTGAATGGAAAGTGTTATTTTCAAGGAGATAAGTATGTGGTTTCATTTAGTAACGCAATGTCAAATAACCCTGTATTTCTGGGCGATAAAAAGTAACTTATGTGGTAATCCAGGACATGATCTACCCGTGTGCCAAAACTTATTGAAATCTGTTTAGTAATTTAGGTGATGTGCAGTAACAAACAAATAGAAAAACAGACAGAAAAAAATTACAAAAATCACTGATTTGTGTTCCATTACCCTTCTGTACGTCCCTTTCTTTTTTATCACATTTCTTTAAATGCACAGACACACCGATTCTACTGCTTTGGAGCGTAAGTATTTATTCCTGCAGGAATATGAAATGCCTGAGAGTACTTACCTTGTTCGAACCTAAATGTTGTGAGAGTTATATCAGGTGCTGGATGGTGCTGCTACTGTTTATGGAGGGTCGTATCGCTTACCATCAGGTGAACGGCATGCTCGTCTCGTTATTCGATGCCATAAAAAAAGCCATTCCAACCTAACCTGACCGTCTCCATTTTTTTATGGCATTGAATGTCGAGACGAGCATGCCGTTCGCCCCATGGTAAGCGATACGACCACCTATAAACAGTAGCAACACCATACAGCACCTTGAGTTACAAAGTACTGTGTGGCATTCCACTGCGCTCGTCATCCTGAGACATAAGATGTTAGGGCTCATTATGTCCTGTAGTTACACTGGCTATAATGCCCTTCAAACCGAAACACAACAGTGCATGCACACTGCTGCTTGGCGGTAGAAATAAACATTGCGGTGGTACCCACCCAGACGGACTCTTACATATGAGAGACCTACCGCCAGTATCCATTTGTATAAAAACATACAAGCATTCAAATACGTAGACAGACACTGAATAAAGTTAACCCCGAAAATACTTATATATTTACTCAAAAATTGATCATGTGTGTGTGTGTGTGTACAATCAACAGATTTTGTAATAGAAGTGTTCCCAAATAGCGAAAAAATTATCACATTATTTTTTCCTAACAGAATCATATGAAGAATCGCTGCTTCAACTACGTCGATAAATAACCAAAACTGCGTCGTTAGCTAAAAAGACACGAGACGACAGTTTCGTGTTGAACCGCTATAAAAAACAAAAATAAGTTAAAATGCTGCGCTCACGAAACGCCTACGTTTGGTGTAACACGCGAGACCTTTGACTGGGATGGCATTGGTTTGAATTTAATAAACGACTTATGTAACTTCAATATCATAATATTTAGCGACTATAATGTCCATGAAGTGTAAATTGCTAAAGCTGTTGCCTCATCGGTCTAATGGTGACGTAGGTATATGGGCTGTAGATCTGGATATATTGGGTTCGATTCTCCGTAAAATATTGAAGCGTCCTTGAAAATAGATTTTTAGCAGCCCCATATTCGGATAGGATAAGAAAGGTAGTAGAAGGGAGCTATAGATTTAGTCTCGGATTTCCTATGATCCTAATTATTGTAACAAGCTTAAGAGTAAAGCCCATACTATATCTATACATATAATAAAATTGGAGTGTCTTCTGTCTGTTTGTTCCGGCTAATCTCTGAAATGGCTGGACCGATTTTGACGGGACTTTTATTGGCAGGTAGCTGATGTAATAAGGAGTAACTTAGGCTACGTTTTATCCCGGAAAAATATAAAGCGGGACTTTTATTCTGAAAAAACTTTTTAACGCGGGCGGAGCTGCGGGCAACAGCTATTCATAATATTATTTTATCGTTATTGTTTGCACGTTTTGGAAATTGTTTATCAAGGGACTCAATTGCTTATTTGGATTACATACATGCTGAAGAATTACACATAAGTAATTTATATTGCTCAAAGATCCCCCCATGACTTTATATCTGCCATTTTCGATTACTATAAAGGCGCTAAAAAAAACCTTATTCTCCCACTAGTTAATCTGCGAGCTGATCCTACTCCTGTCAGGAAGCGGGATCGGCCTATACTACCGGGCGCTTACCGAGCAAGCCCACAGGAACACTTTCGCCGGCACTAGGACATGTCTGGAGCAGAGAGTGAAGCTGGAGTGCGAGAGGGAGCAACAGGAACGACTGTTGCTCTCAGTCATACCGGCGTACATCGCTGCTGAGGTAAGTTATAGATAAAAAAAAATAAAAGAAGGTGCATTTAAACCACCGTCAACACAGGCCCTCGTACATTTCACTTTTCAATATAAATGTATGTTACTATGTATTATATGGTCACCTGATTCTAGTCCAATGTTAAAGTTTATATATTATCTTTTTATAAGAATTCTGAGCAAGGTAAATTGAATTATTTTTATAAAGTTATATTATTGATATCTTTTCATATTAAAGTTTTTTAATATGCGTTATTTCGTAAGTTATCCTTACCAAGAAATGCATCCATTCCCGATAGATCGCGAATATCTTTCTAAATCACAAGTTTCCCATCCTTTTAATAATTTTGTCTGTCATTTGCAAACAAAACGAGCGTTTAAGTATGATGGAGCCGATTTACGGAGGTGTTTCGGTTCAGGTGGTAATATTTTTGGAAAGGGGCCGCAAATTCTATTCCTGGTCAATTGCTTGGAAGGGATATATCGATTTTCCATCGAAGGGCTTTTTAAAGTTATGATTATAAGGACAAAAGGTCTTTGACAATAGCGTCTTTTTGTTCGGATTTTATCGAGTGTTATGCGTAGCTACCTCTTAAAGCCGATGGATTAGAAGACCAATGCAATTTTCGTCTGTTTCCAATTCTTTGAAAGTCGCCAACGCACCTATTTTAATAAGAATAAAAGAACTAGACAGTTATGATCTTCAGCCACAAGATTCTAGTACTGTTCGAGGCGGCCTGCATCTATCGGCTCAGGTGGTCTCCGTAAGGTCATCCGATTCGATGATGATCACTTATTTTTATTCAATTAACTTCTGCTTTAAAAATCTTAAATCATAAAACCACGAAAGACGGATCCACTTTACAATTAACAACTAAACTCAACACAAGCGAATATTCTAGTTAATGAACGAGTGAACGAAGTTTTTTTGTAACTCGCGTCGCGGCAGATTAATATAAAACTTTCCGTACGTGTGGACCATCCCGGACGATGTTGGGCTATTTTTATCCTGGAATATGGATTTATTTTTTTCATCCATAACTATTTTGTCCACAAGGAAAATCTTGTACCTCTTGTAAAAGCAAGGTAGACTGGATGTATCGAGCTTTTGCCAACTAAATCGCCACGTTAGTTTACATCAGCACTTTTGAAGGGCTTTGGGATCCCGAACCGAATGTGTTGAAGTTCTTCAAATGCTATCTTTTTAACGACTTGAGGAATTTAATCTACGAGGAAATTAGATATAAACATTACCGATGGATCAAATAAAGGCGGTCAATAGGGGCCCCCAATATTTAATTGTATAATATTTAAATGTATGTTGCTACATCAAGTGGTTCAAAATTAACTTTGATGGTTGTGAAACGATGAAAATCTAGCATAAGACTAAACTGCAACTTCATCTAAACTTATAATAATAATAAAAGCGTGTCGAATATACCTATTTAACGAAGTATCTATATTGTTCATACGACTTGATAAAGGCCGCAGGAACGCGCTGGATGCAGGCCGCTTTTGACAGGTCCGTCTGGAAATCTTTGGCGGAGGACTATGATCACCCGTGGACGTCGTGTGGCTGATGATGATGATGATGATCTACATTGTTTCAGTCAACTTTTAGTTTATGATGTAACAATGCGAGACTTAAAAATATAACATCACATTTGTTGGTAACCCTCAGTAGAGTTCTTTTTACGTGAGCTGTTAATACGAGTTCTTTTGTACTTTTTATTATTTATATTTAGTGTATTCGTTTGTAATCGGATCATAACGTAGGAGTGAACTCGTATTGTTGGATGGGACTTGAAACATCTGTTACACTCACTTCCCCTTTTTAGGGTTCTGTACCTCAAAAGAAACCCTCATAGGATCACTTCGTTGTCCGTCTGTCTGTCTGACAAGATCCTTTTTCTCACGAACTCGTGGAAGCATCAAGTTGACATTTATGTCAAATACGCTAGTAGTGTCCACACTTTGCCGAGCTTAAATCCATTCCATGGTGCGATAGGTGGTGTGTCTCTCGCCATAATATCGACCTAAAATTCCAAGCAGAAATTATTGATATCCGCTCTTTACTGTACTAACGAAAGAGGTCTGCGGGTAAGTCATCGAAGATTTTGGATATTATAAATGCTTATGGGCGGCAGTGATAAATTTCCAGCTAAACCTTTCCAAAGTCTTTGGTAGTAAATATACTGTCTACCTGACTGAATTAATAACACGTATGACTAATAATCATCATCATAAGCTACATGACGTCCTCTGCTGAACATAGACCTCTAAAGTTTTCTAGACGGATCTGTCAAATGACTAATACCAAATAGAAATTAAGGGACTACATACGGAAACACATACGTCGTCATACTTTCATATCGCTTTTGAAGTTTTTTCTTATGCGATAACAGGACTGGCACGATTCTATAACGATAGTTTGTCTTACATGGAATGAAAAACCTGTAGTTTTATTTTACAGTTATGTTACTGTCACTGATACAAGACGCTTACTCAATTTCGATATTAAGTTGAAAATAAAATATTTTGAAATGTACAGTAGATAAATAATTAATCATCTAGGACCTTATTTGTACAACTAAATGACGTGAAATCAATGATATACTAAGTAGCAATTCTAACCAGAACTTTGAATTAAGTATATTAACATTATAAAGTACAAATTATTTTGTGATATTCCTAAAAATTCTCCGTAATTGCTCTACTATTAGGTTTTAAGAACATTTTTTCGTTTTCATGTTTCGTTTATATTAGCTTCCATTAGACCATTGTAGTCAGGCTCATTACTGGGGATACATGTGTCAGTTTACGTAATATTTTATTCATAAGGTTAAATGTATTATTAGTGGCACTTCCTTTTAATATTTTAAACGGGAACCTTAATTACCGTGTAAATTTACCATGAAGAAATATAACGCGGCCACTTTACAACATGCATAAGTAACCCGGTGTTTATGTCCATACAACCATTGGGCACGAGAAAGATGTTATTATATGCTGTTCAATTCCACTTTAAATTTATGAAAATATTTTTTTGTACGTTGTTCAGTATTGTGTAAACAAAACAACTAAACCACTTTGGACACTGAAATGTAAATGTCCGCATGTGTCCTACTTTGCACGTTATCATGAGCCATTGTAAGCTCATCTTGCCCAGTATAACTACACTGGGTCTGGCCACGATGTTTTTCAAACCAAAAACATAGATAGGATAATACTAAATCGACAGACTTCAATAAACCACGGTCGACAGGCCTCACTTTCCACTTTCACAAAGAGTCAATAAAACTGAAAGATCTCGCGTGACAATGGAGCCGAGCGTTTTCGTGAGCGGAATCCTATCAAGGCTACCGTTATTTCGTCCTAGTTAACCGACCTGCTACGATTTTAACATCCTGCCCTAGTTCATGTAAGTATTGTATCTTGTATATTGGATTTTGGCCAGTGGCGTAACTATATGGCGGCCTGACGGTAAAATGCCACAGGTCTCCGCCTTGAGGATGGGGTTTAGGCCTTTTCAAAGTAATCTAACAGCTCTGTTTATTTACATTCTTAAATGATTTGATAGTCTTTATCAGTTCTACCATAAGCTTTTGAAATCTTCACTACAGTTGAATGGTTAGTTAAAATTACTATGTTTCAGCTTGGTCCATTTATTTACTTAATAGGTAAAAATCTCTTTCAGTTTCCAATCCATCTGTAGGTTATGATATTTTTTTTTCCACCCATTGTGAATAGTGGTGGTCAAGCTATAATAATAAATAATAATACCAGCCCTGTATTATATATTGCCCACTGCTGAGCACGGGCCTCCTCTTCTACTGAGAGGGTTTTAGGCCATAGTCTACCACGCTAGCCTAGTGCGGATTGGCAGACTTCACATACCCTCGATTTTTTTATGGAGAATTCTCAGGTATGCAGGTTTCCTCACGATGTTTTCCTTCACCGTTAAAGCGAACGATAATTGATAAACAAGGTCAAGCTACATGATTGTTATTTTTACCTTATATTTTTATGAACACATTCATATTACGCTGTAGTAAAAATTCCTGAGCTCATTTTTGTTGCTCATTAAACAGTAGACGTTTTTAATTAATTCAACGTTTAATTAATGAAGTAATGGTTAACATTATAGGTTATCCAGACGACATGGTTTTGATGACACCGTCAGTAAACGCGCTTAATATGATGAGAATGTGTGAAATATATGCTATGTCTCATGGGCTCATGTTAAATGCTAAAAGGGGTGAATTAAGGTTTTTTAAAGCAGGAAAGAAAACAGACTCAGTTCCAAAAGTGACGTTAGATGGAGCTATACTCAGTTAGGTCAAGAAGTTTAAGTACCTGGGCCACTGGGTCACTGATGATATGTCAGATGAAACTGATATTGAGAGGGAGCGTAGAGCATTATCAGTTCGATGCAATATGCTGGCTCGCAGGTTCGCACGTTGCGTAGGCGTATTGTCAAACATTTTACACATGCAGCCTGTGGGTCAACTATGTGCAAAAATTAGAAATTAAGAAATTAAGAAATTTATTTTGGTACAAAGAAATTATTTAACAAACAGTACTGTCAGAGGCCTTTTTTAGGTAACATTATACCTGTGCTAAAAGCCCCCCTCTTTCATTACTAAATTAAACAAAATATTATAAAGAGAAGGAAAAAAAAACTTACTTAAAAGTGTATTTGTGTAACGGCCTGGCCACGGACACCCGCGATGCGAATTGCGACGCGACGGGCGATGCGACGGGAGACGCGATGAGCGATGGTATGCCACGGATCGATTAGCTGCGACGGCGGCGGCATAAGCGGCGGACGTATTCAGATTTTTTTTAAAATGGCGCTATCAAAAAACGGTATCAAAAAACGGTATTGCCTTGAAACAAGTTTTTTTTTTTTTTTTTATTATGGCCATCTTCGGCTCATTAGGGACGGCTGCGGGCTTCCTCCGACTCACGTCTAAGTTGTCGTCCGCAACCGCCCCTGCGCGTACCGCTTTTCTGCGGTCCTTTTTTCCTGTTGCGGGGGCTCAGAAGCCCCCGAAACACCGTACCGTGTCCGCCTTTTGCTGTCCGAGGCAGCGTGATACACGCTGCCTCGGACGCTCTTTCGTCAAGATATAATTGAGTCAAGATTAGGTATGCATCTAGTCAACCAAGAAACGAGAAACTACTACCAGGAAATACTTGTTTTATTTTGTCCCATATATTTGTAGTACCTGGGTGACCGAGCCTTACTCGGATGATTTTTTAAAACTATACATGGTATTTATTACTTTAAAGTAGGTCCTAATAATATTTTCCATTTCAAGGAAATATTCACGACTGAAGTCAAATGAGTCGATACTTATAGTTAAGTACCCTAGTACATAAAAAAAAATAAGTTCTTCAGCGGCTCAGATTTTATATTAAATCTCAGGTTTCATATCATGGTTTAAGATACTTAATTAAATCCGCACCAAATTTGGTCTTGATAACATGTTTCTCGGTTTAGTTTCTCCCTTCTTTTATCTCCCTTAAATAGGAGTTAATAAAAAATGAATATACCGTATTTGTTTTCAACGTTCAATATATCCCCATACCGAATTTCATTATAATCGGTTCAGCGGTTTAGTTTCTCCCTCCCTTTATCCCCCTTAAATAGGAGTTAATAAAAAAATTTACACCCCATATTTGTTTTCAACGTTCAAGATATCTCAATACCGAATTTCATTACAATCGGTTGAACGGTTTAGAATATCCGCCCTTCTAACCCCACAAGTTTGGAGTTGATAAAATAACGAATATCCCAATTTAATTTTTAGAACTCATAGTATCCAAATGCAAAAGTCATCCAAAGTCTGTTAAGTGTTTCACTTATAAAATGTTCAATATCCATTATAAATTCACCGCGGTCGCGCGACTAAAACAAAATATTTTGTTTCGTTCGCGCGATGCCGAGCGCGTCCACCGCCGCCGCCGCGACCGCCGCTCGGACCGTGGCCACCCCGGTACTGGCTAGTACATTTGTTTCATTCGCTCGTCGCGCCGCCGGTCGCAGGCGCGATTCGCTCGAGTCTCGCCGCGTCGCACGTCGCGTCGCAATTCGCATCGCCGGTAGCCGTGGCCTACTTCATACAATTTCCTCCATTTGTTTCGGTCGCGCGTCGCTCGCCGCTTCGCAATTCGCATCGCAATTCGCATCGTAAGTGTAAATGTGTATTGAGTATGTGTGCGTGGATGTGTTTGAGTTTGAGTGAATGTGTGAATTTGCTTTTGTTTTGTCATTAAACTAAGTCACACGATTTAGAATTAACTCAGTTTCATCATATGTGAGAGACATAAGCCAATCAGTTAAGGATTTCTTACATTCTCTATTTGATTTTTGGTAAATCTCCACTTGTGCAGAAAACTTATAATGCTCTACGAATCCAATATAATAACGCATTAAGAATACTGTTGGGTTTGCCTCGCTTCTGTAGCGCTTCAACAATGTTCGCTGTCATGCATACAAATGACTTTAGTGCTATTATTCGAAAGCGAGGGACGTCGCTGATGCGCTGAGTTTGGGGTGCACCCAATAATATTATAGCCCTTAGAGGTGTTGATCACACGAGCGATTTTATGAGACGCCGGTTTGAGCTCCATAAACATATCGCTCAACTAGTGGGTCAGTGATTCGCCCGTTGTGATGTGTTATTGTTATATTTTGTTGTTTTTATGGACGAACACTACTAACATAACTGTAAGTATTGTAACTTGTATACTATCGCTGAATGAAAAATAAAGAAATGAGATAATTTGGTTGATACTATGATTTTGGTCTAAAATGAGGTAATACTAAATTAATGAAAAAAGACATTGGTTTACTTACGTGAATACAAAATAATGTGTATGCTTTTTCAACTGCTATGAAATAAAACAAAAGAATGATGGATATAAATTCATTAAAATTTTATGTTGGAGAAATCTGCGCTACTCGAGATTATTTCAAAGAAGAGTTACTGAGCAACTTTAATACCGTAAGTTGTGTTGTTTATTAACTTTTTTCGTAATAAAAGGTCGAGGAATTAAAATGTTCAGGCAAATTTAGTGAGATTAAATCTGTATAGTGTTTAAGCCAGGAAACAATAATTGTTCCGGGTCGGAGGTTTGTTGCTTTAAAAGGTAAAAATAGGTATATTCATTTGTATCTAACAATACAGAACTATATTAGTATAATCCACTAGAAATATCACAAAACCACACATACCTATTAAGTAAAAATGATCATGATTAACTATTGCATTTAGTTTTAGGAAACCAGTTCAGTGTTTAATTTATATAATTATCATTTATAATATAGGCAAGGAATCATGGTGAGGTAACCTACATACTTGAAAATTCTCCATAATGAATTCGAGGGTATGTGAAGTCCCTCAACCCGCACCAGGCCAGCGTGGTTGACTAAGGTATTAACTCTCTCAGAAGTAAAGGAGGCCCGTGCTTAAAAGTCGGCAGCATATGGTATATGGCTGATAATTATTATGGACAAGGAAAACGAATAGTGTGTCATCGTAACTGCGACTATCAGCGCGTGCGTTGCTTGGTAATTTAAAAACAGTGGTAATTTCCCTGCACGTTATAAAACTATTTTAAAATAACAATCAAAAAACCTACATTGTATTTAATTTAAATATTCCAAGCTATCGTGGTTTTTTCAACTAACACTATAAAATTTTATTTTACTTTTAGAATATCTAATGAGCGCTATTATTTTACTTAAGCGTTAAAAAGGTATGGATGGATGGATTACCCAATTTCGCAGAATTCATTTAAATGTTTGAACGCTTCTTTGAAACGGGAGGTAAATGAAAACTCGGAAGAATTTTAACAGCCCTCGTGATTTTATTATCTCATTTAGTTCTCAAATGAAAATGCAAATACTTAAGAAAATACTACAAGTTTATTGTCTTCATTATCATCTTAAATACTATGATAAGTACGTTTATGCTACATCAGTCGATCTCACCCACACATGAAGAGAAACCTTCATCATGATTCATATCACGATCTCTATATTGATCACAGAAGATCACTGCACGCCTCGTATATGATATTCAATCAATACGCGAGCATTCACATCGTTGTATGACAGTTCATTAACATTTAAACCTAAATGCATGGCTACAGGAATGATATTAGCCTCCACGGCTACGACTCCTGGTAATCCTTTCTTAACATTTCCGATTCCGATTTGCCTATGTTCACGTGAATGGTTATTGCTTCATCGTTTTCAGCTTTCATGATGACGTCGTTCCATTGTATTTCTGCCTTTTTGCCATAAGCCTCGTTTTCTATGAGTATCGCTGATTTTGTACAGAGAGCCTTACTTTGGAATTCTATCAAGGCGCAGTATTCGCTTTTTTTGCTCTCCGATTTCGCGTCCGCTATGTATCCCAACTTACGTCTCATCACTTCCACTCTCACGTGATAGTTGTAGATACAGACTTTGATTATGAAAGCACTCTTCTGATGAAGGAGGATTATCTTGTATTTCGTTCTGCAGCAAGCAGTCTTCTTTAGTTTTGTCTGGAAGTTCTCTATTAATATCTTTATTTTCTGTGAGTAGACAGCGATTATATTGTGATTAGCTTGTAAGTGTGACGATAGTTCTTCGAAAGGTACGGAGCAGCAGTTTGCGGTGATAGGGCATATCATTGTGTCGAATTTGCAGTCTTCTTCGTGTTTTACTCTTGTGACAGCTGTCAGGAGTTCTGTGCAGCCGCGTCTGTGGGCAAAACAAATATTTTTATTAAAATACGATACTAAATTCAAAACTCCAACATCATGAGTCCTATGGCAGAAAAATTATTCCGTTGAAGTCGAAGAAATATTTCAATTCCGTCGTTGTTTCTGAGTAACCTCAGATATAATGTGACATCGGATAGACAGTAGCTGTCCATTATAATGACGAAGAAAATAATAGATACCAAAAGATCAACAGTAAGAAAACAGTTCACGTGATTTTTTGTTGTATTATAGCTGATTTGAGATAGTGATTAATTAGGTATTAAGGTTTTAGCAAAATCAAATAAGTCAAGCATTGTTTATTTTGCATATTATCACGTAGAACCGGATAATCACGCACATGATTAAATTACATTTGATCAAACATTTTAGTTTCTATCTTCCACGTTACACTATCCATGCATGGTGTTCTTTAATTCGTCTCACGTGTAGAAGCATGCTGCATGCATGCTTGTCTTCATATTTGATTTATATCTAAAGTAGGAAGTGGATAGAAGTCTGTATATTCAAATAAGGTTTATATTAATATCAATATCTATTAGTACTTCCTTTGTCACCTCACAGACAAAAACTAATGTGATGGGAAATATCAACATATGAAGTCGAGTAAGAAATTTTAAACTAGGCACTTTTGCGTTTCTAACAAATATTATATTTTTATTATCTTAGTATATTTAATTGCGGGAATCGGAGTTTCCGGTTTCACAGAAAATTTTGCTTGGCGTTAAGCCTCTCTGTCTTTTGACATGTTTTCTGGACTGACAAGAATAGCAGGTTATAAACATTACAAATTAATCAATATTAATTACATATTATTTGACATGTTACAGCATAATATACATATATCATATGAAGGTCAAAATATCAAATACGTGATAGACATGTATGTTACAGCAGGTTATGTTTGATTTTTGACATTGCAACTGATTTATTACCGCTGGCAATTTAATTGGGAGTTACTATTTGAATGAGTCGTTTAAAGAAGAATTTGCTAGTACTGACGCAAAGGAGACGGAGAGTAGTGGGCCCAAAATGTAATAAGATGAAATATGATCTAAAAAATCAGGCATATTTTTTTATATTAGAAAATGAAAAATCGCCTCAATCGTCAATCTGGAAGCGGAGAAATATGAGAAAGAATGTTTTTGTGAAATTATCGATTTTGAGTTATCGATTGCACCATAACAAAAATAAAACCTTTTCACTATGTAATTAACTCAAAGTAATTAAATGTACTATATATACGTATATGCAACATAGTGCAATTAATTGCAGTCATATTAATAAATAAAATACCTATAAGTTACTGAAAAACCAATATTATGATAATCGATTTCATATCGATTAATATAATATTAATCTAAATATTTTTAGTCCATCTCTGGTACTGCTCTTGCTAGTTCTGTCACCAGTGTTGCCAAATTAGTGGATTTCCCACTAAAACTAGTGGTTAAGACTGCCCTTTTAGCGCAAAAAATGTTTTAATAGCCGGTGCTTTTTTTAATTGGATTAGTTTAAAAATCAGTGGGAGGAAAAGGAAAATTTACTAAAATATCTTACTCGTTTTGTTACATAATACACGTAAAATAGTAAGAAACACCACTATTGCAAATAAAAAAAAACTCGCCAGAAAAATCCACTCACATAAAAAGCTCACCAGAAATTCAGTTGTAGTAGATTTCTGGTGGATTTACAGAAGATCTTACTTTTAGTGGTTTCCCGTGGGGACATTTTAGCGGGTTAAAAAAAATGTTGGCAACACTGCCTGTCACTTGTAATTTGTAAACACGTGTTGATTGGAATTCTTAACTTTTGTCTCATTCGCAAGTATTATAATGCTCTTTGCTCATTCGTTTCGTGCTTTCCGATGCGTTATGAGTGTTTTCGTGATTGTTCCTCATATACAACGGACTACTGCTTTGTTTATACGGATACTGACCCTGCCTACCTTGTACGACCCTTGCTTTCACTCTGGACACCGAAGATCGCTCACACGTTGGACCTGGAATTGTTATTTTGGAATTTTACCGCCGGCTTGTGGATTGGTTATTGATGAAAATATGGATCGCTGTGTGAATTGTGGGATAGCCCCTAGTCACTGCAATACACTAGGCCGACGTCTCTTAAACGACGACACAATACTGTCAGTGATTCGGCAATGGATTGCACCTCAGTCTGTAAGTATATCCTCATCAAACCACCTACCATCATGGCATGTTTAAAATACATATTAATTATATTCAAGTCATATGGCGATTATTTATATTTGAAGCAAAGATTTATTTATATGACAATGTTATAACACCGTGACTGCCTCGGTGGCGTAGTGGTATTGCGTACGCATTACGAGTACGATTTGCGCGCTGAGGTCCTGGGTTCGAATCCCGGGTCGAGCCAAAAAAAATTGTGACTGGGTTTTTCCATCTTAAAATTTACTCAGTCGCAGCTCGGAGTCAGGAAGTTGGCGGTGTGATACCCCCGTGCCTCGGAAAGCACGTAAAGCCGTTGGTCCTGCGCCTGATCTCTCTCCGGTCATGTCGGATTGCCGTCTCACCGGACTATGAGAGTGAAGGAATAGCGGGTGCACCTGTGTATTGCGCACACACTTGTGCACTATAATATCTCCTGCGTACCTGGCTGATCTCCGTTGAGATTGGCCGCCGTGGCCGAAACTGGCTAGGAGGATTTCATAACACCGTAATTCCTTATAGTTAATTACGTATTGTTGATGTGGCTAATGCTTACAATGTTCTATTTTAGGTAAGCTGTAATGACTATATTTGTCAATCATGCTGGGACTTGGCACAAAACCCAAACATTGATGAACAAAGGAGACTACTTGGTCACCGTAAAGTTTGTCTCCGCTGCGGGCACTCTCTTTCTTCACGAACCAGTCACTCACTTCATACCAACTCAATCCGTGAATCACAAATATATAATGTTATACAAGAGTGGATTATTCCTCGAACTGTAAGTGAAATTAATTTACTATTTTGTTTGCTGCATGTTAAAAATATACCTATTTTAAATTCAAACTTAGACCTGTTCCATAACATTTTGTGTTGTGACTGGGATTAAGGGTGAAATAGTTCCAATGAATGTGAACTGATCACCCGTCTGCGCAACTGCATATGTCCTCACAAAACATACATACATACAACATTTTGTGTTTGTAACTTTGTATACTGTAACCCAATCAAAATAAAAGTAACTCACTCACATTAAGTAAAATATTTTTTAACAAGTTACTACATATATCATTGTTTACATTCTTTTTTCTATTTTATATCTGTTATTTATTTATTAATACTTTTGTGGAGTGAGAATGTTGAAAAAAACAGTATTTTAGTATTCTCAATCAAAATCTAAATACAACGGCTTCCAGAAATCATACATGATGGGTAATTTACAACAATTTAATTTTATCAATAAATTCCAAACTTGATTATGTATGTATGTTGCAGATACAAGCATCAAGTCATATATGCCATACTTGTTGGGTGGCTGCAGACAGAGCTGCTGTCCATATGATCTCAGGCCCATCAACTTCGTCTGAACCAGATAACCCTCAACAAATACAATCACGGGCACAGGATCTTCCTACAACATCTCCAAATGAAGGAATTGAAAGGAATCAACCGGAATCTACTATTGTTTTACCAGAATATATGAGAGCAATTGAAACTGAAAGAAGATGTTTCATTGAAGGATGCCAAAGAACAGAAAGGTATAGAGTTCCACTTGCAACCAGAAAAATGTTGCTTAATCAATATAAATATTACATCCCCGAAAATAACCGTCTTTGTGGCCAACATTTAGTTATTGAAGCATGGGATTTTCTCGACAGTTTAAGATCCAATTATGAACAGTCTTTTACTGCAAAACATATTCAGGACATGATGTCCTTAAAAGATGTTGTGGATAATGGATTACTTCATTTTGAAAGTATACATGACATGGAAGACCATGTTGTGCACATATGGACTGGATTAAATAAAGCACAGTTCCATCAGATATTTACAGAAGTTCCTCACTTGTTGGAAATGCCAAAAGCGACCTTAGCTCTAGCCGCTTATCTTATAAAACTGAGAACTGGGGACTCCAATGAAAGGCTGGCAACTTTATTAAAAGTTTCGAGGCGAACTCTAGAAAAATGGTTACATCAAGTTAGAGAATTACTCACTGAATATTTTGTACCAATGCATCTTGGTTTAAACCACATAAACAGGCAACAAGTGGTAGGAAGAAATCTTTCTATACCAAATTCATTGTTTGGTAGCTTTGAAGGAGTTGACAAACCAATAATCATTTTTGATGGAACATATTCTTATGTAGAAAAAAGTTCAAATTATCTATACCAAAAAAAAAACATACAGCATGCACAAGTATCGAAATCTGCTGAAACCATTTATAATTGTTTGTACGGATGGGCATATTCTTGATGTCTTAGGCCCATACCCAGCTACAACTTCTGATGCTGATATTATGAAAAAAGAATTTGCAAATGGAAGACCTTTACGGGAATATTTCCAGCAAGGTGATGCATTTATATTAGATAGGGGCTTCCGTGACTCATTACCTTTGTTGCACCAATGTGGATATAGGACATACGTGCCTGCTTCGCTGGAAGAGGGTGAAACACAGCTATCAACTATTGATGCAAATAAATCAAGAGCAGTCACCATATGCCGTTGGGTGGTTGAAGTCGTAAACGGCAGATTTAAACGGGATTTTAAATTACTACGGCAAAATTATTTTAATGTAGCCAGTAAAAGCTTTATGAAAGATTTCGAGGTGGCTGCTTCCCTTTTAAATACGTTTCACCCTCCTATAGTTGATCGTGTAGATGCTGTGGAAATAATACAAGAAATAAATAGGTATATGAACATAGAAAACGAATTAGCTGATTTTATTATTAGTAATAATTACAATAAGCGTCGAGCCAATTTTGAAACAATCACAATACACAATGATAATCTTAACGATTTTCCACAGCTCTCCGATAGTGAACTAATAATGATTTCTTTAGGAACATACCAAATCAAGCAGGCACGTTCCTATTATGGTGAACACGTAAGAGGAAATGATGGTTTTATTATAGAAGTGTGCAGGGAGGTTAGCAGTAGCCTTCTTCGAGAGGTGTCGGCTGCCAGTACTTCCTGGTTACTTAGGGGTCGAATACAATCCCGACATATAAGTCGAAAAACTTATTTTATTTATATTTTAGTCGACAGCTCTCGTAGAGGGAAGGAAGCTATATTGATGCATTATTGCAATTGTATTGTAGGTAGACGAACTGTAGGCTGCTGCGCTCATATTATGTGTATTATATGGTATCTTAGCTGGGCTAGGCATCAAAACAATATTGTTCCACCTGCACAATTTCTTGACGACATTTTAATTATTATAGAAGATGAATAAAATACTATAATGAAATGTTTTGTTTTTTTTTTTTAATGTAGACATCCTTTCCATAACTCCATACCTGTTACCTATCTATGAAAGTCATCGATGTTCATTCATATGACTTCAGACTTTCTCCACTAAATATATTAATACACATTAGTGTTTAAAGAGCATTTTTGTCACTTCAGGAATTAGCTGTTAGTTAAAGTAAGGTTATGTTACAAACATAACCTTACCTGTACTAAAACTCTAATAACTCTGTTCTCAGATTGTAAAAACATACAGAATTTTCACTGAGGGATCGATAAGTCTGAATCTATTAATCCACACCATTTTCATCTCGTTACATCCTGGGCCCAAGAATGTATGAAATCGTTTCAGTCTCCTTTATGTGCAGATGTTTTTCAGTTTATAATTATTAAATTATAAACTTAATACCTTGACTGCCTCGGTGGCGTAGTTGTATTACAGTACGACTGCAAAGCTGAGGTCTCGGGTTCGATCCCCGGGTCGGGCAAAGTGATATTGAGTTTTTCTATTCAGTATTAGTCCGGAGTCTGGAATTTGTGCCCGATATGGCGATAGGCTCGCCCCCTATCACATCATGGGACGGAATGTCGGCGAAAAGTGGGTGCACTAGTTGCGCCTCTGCCTACCCCTTCGGGGATAACAGGCGTGAGTGTATTTGTATGTATGTATGTTATTAAATTAAATATTTTCCATCAATTATAGGTGTATCACATTTCTTTTTGTATAATTTTCTGGCGAAATTAGCATATTCTTAGTGGTACATTACCCGTAAATCTAAAAACCTCAACTTATAGATCACTAGATGGCACTGCATCGCAATTGAGTAATGTCAAAATACGTTGTTCATTACTACGTTTCTGCAGTTAATCTACGTTGTTCATTAAATATTGATTGTCTCTGTATATTGTACTAAGTGCCTATAATTATGAATTGATACTGCTGTAAACTCTCTTTAGCTCTTATATAAACCTCAGCGGTTTGATAGATGCTATTATTGTAACTTTTGTGTTACTGTTTGAATGATAATAATAAAAAAGAAAAACCTACTCAGTAAAGGAGATGTACCTACGCTTTTTGTATGGGTGCTGTGCCTCAAAATCTAAGCAGACAAACTTTAGGAATAGTAAAGGGGTAAAATATGAATCTTAGATCCATTAATAAAATATTTTTAGACCTCTCCATTTACAACATACTTCTTTAAAAACGTTCAAGTTAAGTGTAGCTTTTAAACAAAATAAAATTACATAAACCTCAAAATAGGAGGTCTTTAAAATTAACTGTCTTGGTCAGAATTTTAGGCCTGTTTTTTAGACATGTCTTTAGGATACAATATCTTTTAAACCAATTAGGTACTGATGATTTTATGTCAACACATTTTACTAAACTCCACTAAAGGTAAAATTATACGCCCGATTACGTAATAACCGTGTAGCATTAAACTACAATGTTGGTCACGTATGAGTTGATAATTTTGATGAATATTTTTTACGGTTATTACTCTGCGGTTCCGTCTGTGTGCTATGTCGTTTAAACGCTATCTGTTCTCACGGTACCATCGAATATGTTTGTTGACATTTCAATCAATGTTTCAGCTAACCACGCTTGTGTATAATCTACATTATTGTGCAAGTGACTGGTGGGACGAGTAAGCCATTTGCCTGATGCCATAAGCCTTCGTCCGCGTTTACTTCTAAAAACCGTCCTAAAACCTTTTCAAACATTTGCGTTTATGTTAGTTAGTGCGGTTACTAAAGACGGTCAATGGCATTTCACATATAGATAATAGCAAAATCTGTGACGAAATCTACCAAAGATTCAAGTTACAAAAAAAATTTGGAGTAGACTATTTTATTTTAAAAAATCTGACACTTTCAGGAACCTAACCTTCAGCATATACCCAAAGCTTTCTCGTTATTGCTCTAGCCATCTGTCGCTTATACGTAGTTTATGAAGACGAATGCCTGTGAGTTCAACATTTACATTCAAATGTCGCTTATGTGGTAATGAAGTTTATGACATGCATATATTAATACTAATGTTACGCCATACGTTATGTTGAGAAGTTCTTTGTTAACTACAAGTTAACGTTTGTGTAATATTTACAGTGTATTTCATCAGGGACTGGAACTCCCTGCGTGATGAAGCGTGATTCTACCCTGTTTCAATCAATTCCTTTTTACGGAAGGTTGATTTTACCTTCGTTCAAACGTAATGTTCTATGCATGGTATTATAAATTTCCCTTTTATTATTTTCTTTTAAAATATTTTAAATTATTTTACACACACAAAACGGTAATATGTTTACACAATAAATAAATAAGAAGCATTTTTACGACCTTTTCTCATTACTTTCTCGATGTGAGCAATCGGTGTCCATATCTCAAGTTAAATCTTTTTTGGATACCGGGTGTTCAACAACACGTTTTGTATTTCATGATCTGAATCTACTCTCTATTGTATTGCTATTGTTGTTTTTGTTCAATTGTATTTTTGTGAAATAAAGATTATTATTATTATCCTACTAATATTATAAAGGCGAAAGTTTGTAAGAATGTATGGATGTTTGGATGTATGGATGTTTGTTCCTCTTTCACGCAAAAACTACTGAACGGATTTCGATGAAATTCGGCACACGGGTAGGTCATGTCCTGGATTAACACATAGGCTACTTTTTATCCCGGGAAAACATAAAGCGAGACTTTTATCCCGGAACAACTTTTTAAGGCGGGCGGAGCCGCAGGCAAAAGCTAGTTATTCTATAATTTTTTTATTAGTTAATTTACGCTTGCTACGGGTGTACACGACAAGATACTGAACTACACTATACACTTTTGTGTTATACCTAATTGATAAACGTTTTTATGATCTAAATTATATGCAAATGCTTTATGAAATGGAAATCAGTTTCATCAATCTATTGACATTTATTTTGTCTTCATTTAGTCAATGTTGCGGATGCAAATTGTATGTTCAGATTATAAATTGTTGTGTTTTGATATATTATGTATTTTTATGTACCATAGATAAGGCATGAATACATTATTTGTATAGAATAAATGTTTCAAGCATATCCGCAAGCAATGCTAGTTGATAATAATCATTATGAATCAATTCGAGGTCAAATATAATTCGCGGTTTGTTTATATTTGAATATTCGTATCACGCAAATTACAACATAAAAAATACGATTTCAAGGATTTTTTAAATGATTAATTCTGATTTTTTATCGGATCGCTTACATTATAAATTATCTGTTTGTTAATTAATCATGAATATGTTTAAAATCAAATAATTTATTCAACATATAGGGCGATAAGGCGTCTTTTATGCATATTTTTCCAATATATCTCATATTAATACGTTGTACGAAATTAATCGATCATAGCTTCGTAATTTATTCAGTCAATGAATTTGAATGAGATTTTGCATCAAAATGTCAAGTAGGAGATCAGTGTGCCTACCCTGGAAACCAATTCCAATCTTAAGAAATCAAGAACTCAAAACAGTTTCAATTCCAATCTAGAAGTTATCTCTTGACCAAATTGAGTCCATTATGGGATTGAAATTGAAATCGAGTACGCGATCGGATATCTGTGTGGCCATACATGATCTACTAAAAATACATGAAATAATTTAACATGTATTATTTTGATTATCCCAGTCGAAACCGTGGCCAATAATTTAAGTTTTAACAAACATATTCAGTGAACTCATATAATAAAATTAGAACTGTATTTTTTAAGCAAAATATCAAAAGAGTGTTACACTACGGCAGTATAAGTGTGGTGTCTTTGTCTCAACTATTTATTACGGAAAAGAAATGCCATGTCAAGGTTAAAGTTCTAATCAAGCAGAGATACAGAGAATCAAAGAGCATTATAATACTACGGAAACACAGAATGCAACGCAATCAAGGAATACAACGCTATCGTTCAAATATATTTTAATTTATCGTTTCTCGTATTATATTTATATTATTGAGTGTTGTGTTTATTGAAGTTTCAAATGCGTGATACCAGCGACTATATAACCCCTAGACTCCTAATGTTCAATATTTCTCTTCAAATTAATTCTGTCAACTACCTGAGGTTTGAGGAAGCGGGGTACTGCATTATGATTGGTTCTTCCAACACCTTATCGCATTATATAACCTTGGAAACATAGGCATAGGGATAGGACGAGTTAAATGAAAACACGATTTTTTTATCGATATTACTTTTATGCAATAAAGTTTTGTAGTAATATTATCATTATTATTTATTAAACATATTAATATTTTAACGAAACTCTTTATGTTATCGAATGACAGATGGCGCTTAGTAAGTCTCATCGACATTAACAAGAATATTTGAGCTGACTTGTAGGAATAACACAAAGAATAACTCAAAACAATCGTTATAATCAGCAAACAAAATAAAAAAATTATCCTAATAACATTTATTTCTGATACCGCTAGTCAAAAATATATCCTAATCATTTTTAAAATGAATTAACTATTACTAATGAACTAACCATTTAAAATAAGAAGCCTGTTAAAATTAAATAGGCCTCAGATAAATTGATTAGTTGAGTAGCGTTTGAGTATTCGGGCGACAGTTTCTTTTATTTTTAATTTTATCGATAGAACTATCGACAAATCCTTTTGGTGTATCACTTACTTTTAATGTTGAAAAACAAAACGAAATAGAAAATATAAAAAGTACTTTCGTCGGAAAGAGATGCAAATATAACAAGATGGCGCGTAAACACAACATGGCCAGTCTAAGATGAACTCCGTAAAATTTTAAATAAAATGTGATTATGTGTCGTTATTGACTTACCTGTGAAATGTAATGCCATTTTTCTGAAAATTTGAATTATGGCTATTTATACCACACCATTTTATTGTGCACGGGTTCATTACAATAGTTGTTTATTCGCAAACACGGAAGTATTTACAGCTCACAGTTGTGGTCGCAACTGACTTGAAGATTTTGAACGGTAAGCTACATTGGATCTATTTGTCAGATGTGTTGCCCGAAGCCGATCGTCTGTTATTAGGAGTCTAGGGGTTATATAGTCGCTGCGTGATACTGTCGCGGTGTAAGCCTTGGTGCGGCGCACTCTACAGTGAAATATCGGCATTGTGGACACTTGAACCATTTATTCACTATAGTTTTTGCATAAAGAGCTTTTGTAACTTTTTTTATAAATCGTGATACCCATTGTTGAGACATTGTAGTCATAAGAATAGCACTGATAAAAGGAGATTACCACTAAAACCTAAAATTATTCTTAGTAATTGTATGACTGTGCCCATAGAATATGTTCACATACACAATATAGTGCCGTATAAAAAAAATCTAGTAGTTTTTATTTACTTAAGCAGTAGTTATTGTTTTTGAACACAACAGTGGTCATAATCGGCATTTTACACATTTCTTTTTCAATTTGGCCACTGAATTGTAAATATATTGATGATATTTTCCAAAACTATCATTAAATAAGGCCCGTCGTGTCATTACTTTTAGTTTACAAAGGCATAATAACTCACTCGAACACCAAAAAGTTAACTTTTTAAAACTGTGTTAATCCGATTTCAAACACGATTTCTCACTCGATCGCTAATGTCAAAATCGCGTCAAGAGTGCCAAAATGTACTTGCGATTGTAAATACTCGATTTCATTTAGTTTTTCTAAATTCCGCCGCGATCGAGATAAATCGTGCGCTAGTGTAGCAGTCAAGGGTACGAATTATCAAGTTTTCGACTCCAATCCTAAATTTCAAACGGAATCGAGAGTCAAGAGTAAGGCCACTGCTACCTTTTTAGTGTAAGTGACAGTGTATACTGAGGAGTTCTTGGACCTTGAACTTGATCAATTTTCGATCCGATTAAAAAGGAGTTTTCGTAACCGATCATGAAAATATTAACTACTAGCTTTTGCCCGCGGCTCCGCCCGCGTTAAAAAGTTTTTCCGGGATAAAAGTCCCGCTTTATATTTTCCCGGGATAAAAAGGAGCCTATGTGTTAATCCAGGATATAATCTACCCGTGTGCCAAATTTCATCGAAATCCATTCAGTAGTTTTTGCGTGAAAGAGGAACAAACATCCATACATTCTTACAAACTTTCGCCTTTGTAATATTAGTAGGATATTAGGGCATCCAGACATTTTTCGTGGATAAGGTAATCAACCGCTACCACTCAAGCCTCATAGATCGGGGGGCTGAACGGTTACGTTGGGTTCACCCTATTGAGGCCAATACCAACTAAGACTCCGCGTTGGCCGTCTTCGGCGCATTAGGAACGGCTGCGTGCTTCTTCTGACGGGAGGAGTCTAGTTTTCGTCCGCAACCGCCCCTGCCTACCTCAATAAGACAGACATATAAATATTTATTTATCAACCTCAAGAAAGTGGTCAATGGCTGATACGGTGTGAAAAATAAATATTGTTCTATAAATAAGCTGATAGTGGTTGAGATAGCATCGCCGTCTGGCATGAACTTGGGAATGTTTGCATTTTGTAAAGTAACATGTAAATACATGATCGATAGCCTTAAAAAAGGTTTGGCAGGAAAGTTGGAGATTGATGTTTATTACATTATGTAATAATCATGTAATAATCATACTGTAAATATATATATTTAAAAAAAAAATGCAGTATATCATGACAATTGATGACGAAAAAATTAAGCCCGGAGTTTCTTTCTGCCTTTCTTCTTCGGGTCGTCATCGCTTAGGTAGCTAGTGAAAGGCTGGTAGGTTAGCTAGGCTAGGACCTTTTTATCCTCGCCGGCGAGGACCGTGGCGTTTCCTTTCCTCGTAATGTAAAGATACTCCTTCCCTTTCTTTTATATCAGCTCCACTTCTCCTTTCCCTAGCCCTATTCCCGTCCCTAATGTCCGTGTCCTCTGTACCTATCAGCCCGTGCTGGTTGTTCGATATTTAACTTTAAATTACTTCATTGGTTTATTATGTACCTTTGTTATTGTGTCTACCTTCATGTCATGACCTGTCATAAGTGCTTTTTTATAAGCCTATTTGACCAATAAATGATTTTATTTTATTTTTTACATTGTTGATAGTTGACCTATAATAAACTCGGTGTTATGTGTATAAAGGGAACTTTAAAAAATCCTTTCTTATTACTCACATATGCTATAATCCTTACATCAGTACTAGCAGTTTATAGAGGTCAAGTTTTGTGTGTTTGTTGGTGTGTAGAGGCTAATCTCTGAAACTACTGAATAGATTTTGAAAAGTCTTTCACTAATAGGAATAATATTATAAAAGAAAGTCACCGGTCGTGTCCGTCTGTCTGTTTATCTGAACGCGATAAAAACTAGCGAATGGATTTTGGTGACATTTGGTATAGAGATAGTTTCAGTTCCTGCGAAAGATGTAGAATATTTTTCTTCCGGCATAATATATAGCAGGACTTTTATCTCAGGAAATCTCTTTCACTCGGAAGAAACCGCGAAAATAAGCTTAAAATTATATTTCGAATCATCTGCTAAGAAAGAGTTCCACATTAATGCTATGAAGTGAAAATGCAATCAGCCCTGTATATTGCTCACTGCTGAGCACGGGCCTCCTCTATTACTGAGAGGGTTCAGGCCTTTGTCCACCACGCTGACCTAATGCGGGTTGGCAGACTTCACATACCCTCGAAATTCTTATAGAATTCTCAAGTATGTAGGTTTCCTCATGATGTTTTCCTTCACCGTTAAAGCGAACGATAATTGATAAACAATACACACATAACTTCGAAAATTCAGAGGTGTGTGCCTCGGGTTTGAACCTCCGGACAATGTCTCGGTAGACCGTTCCATTCCCAACTAGGCTATCGTCGCTGAATGAAGTGAAAAGGTTGTCTAAAAAAATTTCAAATGCAATATTCAATTCCTTTAATCAAATTTAACTATGATCCCTATTCTATAAAATTTAAAGTTTACTTTAAGTCAACATCATATTGAGATAATTTATGGTACCAAAACAACCGCAATAAAATCGTACTCTGAAATGTTTTTTTTTATGTTTACGATGTGCTTTGTGAGAACAATTTGTTCGAAGAACTCATGAAGTGTGTTTTGTCTTAGTAAATGTTCGAGAAATACGCCTAAATATTCCCGCGGTTTCGTTTACGTCTGATGCGTGGATAATAATTAACCGCTCAGGACTAACGTAGTTCTCTATAAGTGGAAGAATTTATAGGATCGGAGTAAGAAAATCAAACAAAAATCGTGCTTATCCGCTTCTATAAATTTATTGTTGCAACAAAAAAACATTAACTCGTGCAATAAAACACGTATTTATTGCTAACGTTAATGAAATGAGTTTAGTTTGAACAAGATAAAAACAAACACTGGTCGAGACAACCGGCCGAGTGACTTTTATTGAATGTTTAAATTTGATTTGAGTGGAACCGCTGAAAGGCGATTTTTTATTGTCTTCCACAGTCAACTTTTACGACTAAATGTTTTATGGTTATTTTTTACTGTCATTTTAAATTATTATGTATTAATGTACTGTATGTTTTAGCTGATATACTGTCATCTATTACGTCTTCGTCAATTTCAGTTCTTTAGTTAAATGGTGGAAAAGTACAATCATGTTTTTGTCGTTTATGTGATAGAAAAACTAAGTAGCAATTAATTGTGAAGTGATATAAAAACCTGAGCATTAAACTAACACTTTTAAGAGAACTTCACATTATCGGGGACTAATATCATATGTATCCATGCTGTGCTTAAGTTCAGAATAAGTTTGATAAGCGTGAGAGAGCATCCTCACGCCAATAGCCGCTCTGACCCGCCACATTAGAAGCCTTACATAAAAAATACACTCTAGCCATAATCACATAGAGGTAGGCAAAGACTATTGAGGGCCACATGCTAATATGACACACCTCTATAGCCTCTACTAAATATTATGATAGTCGATTCTCACCTGTAATTTCGACACGGCAGCATGAGATCATTGACGAGTCTCTGTAGAGCCAGGCAGGGTGTGGCGGGGGCTCTGAGCGCGCCTCGGCACCATGCGCATCGGGACATCCTGCGAGAACACCTGGCGCACCACACGCCACCGCACCAAGGGCACACGCATGGGCCGCAGCACTGGAACAAACGGATTCATAAGTTCCCAGAACAGCTCTAATAAGTTTAGTATATTGAGTGATGATAGTTGATAGACTGCCTCGGTGGCGTAGTTGTATTACAGTACGACTGCAAAGCTGGAGTTTCGGGTTCGATCCCGGGTCGGGCAAAGTGATATTGAGTTTTTCTATTCAGTATCAGCCCGTCTGGAATTTGTGCCCGATAAGGCGATAGGCTCGCCCCCTATCACATCATGGGACGGAATGACGGCGAAAAGTGGGCGCACCAGTTGCGCCTCTGCCTACCCCTTCGGGGATAACAGGCGTGAGTGTATATATATATATATATGTATATGTATGATAGTCGTTAGTAATTGTTAAATTTAAAAAAAACTCAACAAGACAGACTACTTAAAGTACGAAACAGCTAAGCAGTAACTTCACACTGGCTTTCTATCAGATATTGGCAGACTGACAGCCATTAGAACAAAGCAACCATTTCATACTTTAAACTAGTTAGACTACCCGTAAGAGCGTGCGTCTACAAAGTAACAAACATAAAAATTAAGAAATACATAAATTATGTTCATGGTTTTATCTTTAAAGAATTAGGTAATCGAGCCCGATCTACTGGACTGAAATGTATCTGAACTTTGCTGAAGTATCGGCTAGCACCATATCGAAAACATCAAATTCCGATCCGATCCTTAAGTGGTAACAAAATATTACGTATAGCCTGACCAGAAAATTAAAAACTTCGCCATTTATAGAACTAATTTTTTGCACAGACCGTTAACTTTAAAACAAAAGAGCACAAGCCCTGCCCCCAAAGCAGGTTTTTCTATATTACTGGTCACACTAAAAACCCTTTTAACGTTTATGAATACTAAACCACTTCAACAAGTTACATAGTTAACAGTATGTGGCTAGAAATACTCCGTAGTCATGTACTCAGAGTTCTCATAAATGTTAAGCAATTCCGGCAACCTGCGACAGTAAATCTCGCGTATATCTTCGCAACTTTCAAGTTTGTTGTACAGGGGTATTAAGATAAGATGCTTTTGTTGCATTAAATGGTAAGTATTGTAGCTATTGTAGGAACATTATTGTTGAAACAATGCATTTAATGATAAATGCGTGGTTAAGATAACGAGAGATATAAAAAAAGATTTTCAATCATTATCCTTGTTGTATTCCGTCTTAAAAGAAGATTTAACTAAAGAAGGTAATTTTGGTGGAATGTAAAAGCAATCGATAACTAACGCAATGTATGACCATAAGATTAAAATAATAAAGACGATTGGTCTCCCAGCAATTGGCTTAATGATTCAGATCTAAAAAACGACGAATGAGAACAAACCACTATGGAAATTTTTCACGGAAAATATCCGGTACTGATTTCTTTCATACATCACAATTTGGATGAGACCTACTAATATTATAAACGCGAAAGTTTGTAAGTATGAATGGATGTATGGACGTCTGGATGTTTGTTACTCTTTCACACAAAAACTACTGAACAGATTTCGATGAAATTTGGCTCACGCGTAGATCATGTCCGGGATTAACACATAGGCTACATTTTATCCTAGGAAAATTACTTTAATCCCGGAAAAGCTTTTTAACGCGGGCGGAGCTGCGGGCGATATCTAGTCGTTAAATAATTTCCAAGTATACCCAAGTTTAGTCGTGTATAACGGAATTATTACACTAAACGTCACCTGATGCCGCTGCATTAATGATATCGCGTTAACTTGCACGTTCGGAGTGCGGCTCACATTCGATGAATGTCCACATCTTAATAGACGTTGTAATAAAAACAGACCTTTTTATTGTTTCTTTATTTTTTTCATGAATAAATGATTCTTAGGAATAATATCAATAACGTTTGTTAAAGATTGAAAAAATTTAATGTAACAGTTCATTCAAGGGATCATGAAAGTTATTTGAATAATTTTTTTTCATGAATGAACGATTCTAAGGAATATCAATAACGTTTGTAAATGATAGAAAAAAAGGAATGTAATAATTCATTCAAGGGATCATGATAGTTATTTGAAAAAAAAAAACAATATTATTATGTATTTTTTGTAACAAGAAATGGCGCAAGAAAATTGTGTAAAAACGTGATAATTTTTATTTCTTTCTAGTTTCCATAAATAGCACCATACATTTAAATGTTACGTCGAATGTTATAATTCGTATTAAATAAATAAATAATTCATGTTGCCAAACGTCAATCAATATACAGCATTCACAATGTTTATAATTGACAGATGTCATTAATTATGTCTGCAAATATGTTTCCTTGCAGACATCAAAACCAGTATAACGTGTTTAAATAATATTATTAATAAATTCAAAAACACTAAACAAACAGCAATAAACACCTAAATTGACTAATATAACTTGCCTCAATCTTGAGTTTACTTGTTACTGTCACGCTATCTTTTGCTCATGGATATGCCTGAGTGACTTTTTCGGAATTTAAACTAATGTAATAAAAATAAAGTTCTTTATTAGTGAAGAATTTATAAAATATCTTTTTTGATTCTAAATATTATTCTTTACAAACAAATGCACGAACTAACAAACATCACTTGTTGAGTATTAGTAGAAATCATTTTATTTATGTAGTTGCACAGCGACTTTATAGCCCCGGTCGCTGTAGTTCCACGATTTGTCTTATTCTTAAATAAGCAAATATATTCAAATGATATCTTAAAATAGTAATTAATTTATGGTGTAAGCCAAAGAGTATAACATAATAATACGGTGTACGCTGTATGTGTTTCAAATATTAAAAAAACAGCTTTTACGCTTGATTCGCAAATAATTGTTCGAATAATTTAAATAATATTGGAAATTTCGCAGATGCTAATTGTCTATGAAAATAAATACCTTCACCAAAGCGTACGGCACCATAGCACTCAATGAACAGAATACATGAATTATTCCTACGACTGTCATTAATAATATTTTTAAAAACGAATATATATATGTATATAGTTTGTATCAATAATAAATATTTTTCACCAAGATTCGTTGTACATGAACCGCACTTTATATAAGCGTTCCAGGCGTTAGCAGTGATTAAAATTTCCTCCGTCTTACAGCACATGTGTCTAGATATTAAGAAACTATTTGATTTTACTAGGTAGAGAGCGCATATACCGTCTAGGTACCACCATATTTTCTGTTACCGAGCAGCATTATACTTTGGACCGGTTTGGTAGTTTGCGTTCACTTGGGGAGATCTAAATTGAACAATGAATACCTTCTGATACGTTGCGTTTTCAACGGACACCAAAAACGGAAGAGGCTGTTGATTTCTCATATTTATAAACTATATTATGCCAGCATATAAGTAACGAGACTCTTTCTGGTTTTCTGCAAAACCGTCATGCTACCACGGCGGAGCCGGTCCATGTCTACAGCATTTCTGTACCAAGAGGAATTTTCACATGCGAGTGACGAGAAGGTAACCACTTAATCCACCTTCAGGCGTAAATTGTTTGAGTTCAATGTTACAAGACCTTGACGATTTCATTTAATTCTAAAACGTGACTACGGCCAAAATATATTCAAACGATGCAATGCAATCAGCCCTGTATTATATATTGCCCACTGCTGAGCACGGGCCGTCTCTATTACCGAGAGATTCAGTTAGTCCACCACGCTGGCCTAATGCGGGTTGGCAGACTTCACATACCCTCGAAATTCTTATAGAGAATTCTCAGGTATGTAGGTTTTCCTTCACCGTTCAAGCGAACGACAATTGATACACACATAACTTCGAAAAGTCAGAGGTGTGTGCCTTGGGTTTGAACCTCCGGACAATGTCTCGGTAGACCGTTCAAACGATATTAACATTAAATTATATTAAATTTGAATATAAATTATATGAACATAAAATTTAAAAAAAGTATGGGAATTGTGTTCGCTTCTGGCTTTTAAAAAGAATTTCTTATTCAGATAACGTTAAAATAAGCATTGATATATCTTTTTTTATGAATTTGATATTTGTTTAAATTGACAAATTGAATTTGCAAACACGTGAGTTAGCATCAATCTACATATTAATACGTAAAGAAAAAGCTTATTACGCTTTTTTAAGCACTCGCTCCCACGAAGTGTGAGATTCGGCATAATTAAAGTATAATTTTGGTTATTTCAAATTTTTGGTTCAGTATCTTAAAATACTCATTTCGATTACAAACATCTCGAATCGAAAATTGTAAAGTTTTTGTAATCATCAATTTTTGCGACCAACTAACCAGGATTAAGGTCACGTGATGTATAATCAAAAATAAAGATTAATTATTAATGTTTTACAATTTATTGCACAGTATAATTAATGTGTCATAATAATAGTAATAGAATTCAAATTATTGATTCAAAAGATATTTCGTCTATAAAATATAATCTAAGATTGTTTTTCCTTGACGTGGTTTTTAAAGATGATTTCATTGATATATTGCCGTATTACTGCCGTACATTCACACAATATTAGCTAGCTACGACTAACATTAAAATAATATAGCTTATAGCCTTTGATTAATAAATATACTAGATAGAGTCACGTGCTGCAAAGCAACAAAAACAAACGGGCGGCGGCGATTATACTAGTGTGCTTGACAGCTGTGTCATACGCTATCGCTGCGTCATTCTGCGTATCCTTGTGTGCGCGCATAATGATACCAGTTATTGCATGGTTCGTATTAAAACGGGGAGAAAATTAATTCCATAAATAAAAAAAAATCATTCGAAACAAAACAATAAATTCTTTGATTATAATTTTGAAATTACTTTAATAATAACAACAAAGATTTTATTGAACTTACATACATGAGTACTGAATTCCACGTACTGAATTCCACTAATTATTATCAGAAACGTGAAAGTATCTGAAGATTGATGAACTTTTGTTACTCCTTCACGCAAAAACTATTTTTTATTATAATAAAAAAAGGGTATAATTAAAAAATTAAGGTAGATATTGTAACATTAACTTTTCAGACCATCTACACCTCAGTCCGCCCCGTGACCACAAAGTGTTGCAAAGCCTTCGAAACGTCGGGAGAAAATATTAATTAAAAAACCGCGATGAAATCCGCAAAATACTTTTATTTCTATGTCTAACACTCGAGTAAACATAAGAAGTCATCACTCTCAATGTTGAAAAACATCAGCCAAGATAATTCTTACCTGCAGAGGTTCCAAGCAGATACTGCATTCTGAGAATCTGGACAGAAATTCGTCACAGTTGGGGCACGCGCATTGTGCTGCGTGGCCTTCTTCTGACGCCTCCAGGGCTGGTGGTTCCACTATGGGCAGGGATTTATCTGGAACGAGAAACGTATTAGGGCTTAAGTCTTTTGAAAATAACGTGGACACTGGTCTAAGAAATATAAAGGACAAGATTCTTTAGAAGTTCGGTGAAATGGCATTCACAGCCAAATTAATTAAAAATATTTTGGGTCTTGAATTTTCGAAACAATGTGAATCCTACCAATATTATAAAGGCGAAAGTTTGTAAGTATGTATGGATGTATGGATGTTTGTTACTCTTTCACGCAAAAACTGCTGAACGGATTTCGTTGAAATTTGGCATACGGGTAGATCATGTCCTGGATTAACACATAGGCTACTTTTTATCCCGGGAAAATATAAAGCGGGACTTTTATCACGGAAAAACTCATTCACGCAGGCGGAGCCGCGGGCAAAAGCTGGTATGATATAAATATCACTCATTCAATGCCAAAGGAAAACATTGTAAGAGAACCTATGCACTTACTAGTATTGATTTATTTGAATTAACTTACTGACAAATTTAATGTTATATTAATACTAGCTTTTCCCCGCGGCTCCGCCCGCATTAAAAAGTTTTTCCGGGATTAAAGTCCCGCTTTATGTTTTCCCGGGATAAAAAATAGCCTGTGTGTTAATCCAGAACATGATCTACCCGTGTGCTAAATTTCATCGAAATCCGTTCAGTAGTTTTTGCGTGAAAGAGGAACAAACATCCATACATCCAAACATCCATACATTCTCACAAACATTCGTCTTTATAATATTAGTAGGATAGTAGGATGTAAAACTGACTTTATTTGTTGTTTTATTGAGATATTTAGTCTGCCATCAAAGGAGTCTAGATAAAGAGATATCATACAGTGCGTCCTCGGAACGCTCTGTAGCATCAGTTTTATTAGGGGAAGTCCCCGTTTCAAGAGCTTGAACAATCTTGACTCTTTTTTCAACATAAGCGATGACACAATACGTGATAATATTTAGATATTCATATTATCAAGTTATTGATGCCTCAAGTATTTTGTTCCTTATTTCTATTATAATTTATTTTAAGTGTCCATTACGGAAGCTCTTGTAAATGTCGGGGTCGAGATATAAGTTTCTAGTTATATTCTTTCATACTTAATAGTACTTAAAATTTAGTATGTACCTAATGGAAAATTATTGCATAAATTGATTCTAATACATTTGCTGTCTTTTTAGTACTCATTGTATCATATGGTCCATTTTGATCAAAATTATAATTGTTTGTCATTGTTTGTTTGTCATCTTTTATTTTGCTATTATTTAAGTTATGTCTTATAATTTCTATAGTAAGTACCTTCAAAATAATGTAGCAATGCTGTTGACATTCAAGTACTATTAATATATTTTATGAATTAAACCATTTATCATCCAATATAATAAAGCTATCGTTGGCTGTAACATCATATTCCGTTCTCAAAACTGAGATTTGATTACAATGCTAAGTGTTCTTAGAATGAACTTGTAATAAATATGTGTCTATATTATTATAAGCTGACTATATTATTATCTACAATTATTCAATTAGCGAGATGATAAATTGATTGTGTCAAAAAGACATTAAAAAGTATATGTGAATGTGTGAGGTAAAGCTAGGAGATATGATTAGATTCAGTAGGACAACGAAGGCGTAAGATTAGAAGGGGGCATACTGCAGGAGCACCATTAAAACCAGTGCTCTAGGGTGGACGCTGTAACGAATAGTCAAGGTAAGGCAAGCGATGCTGTATCCGACTGGGGGACGCCGCCTGGGGGGTGGGAGAGTATGTGGGCAGCCTGGGCCCAGCTGAGCGCGACTCTCCTGTTGGCTCCTGCCGCAATGATCAATCAAGGTCAAAGTGATAAAATATTAATTAACTTTTTAATACGTTTATATTAAATATAGTTTTTAAGCAAAATAAAATTATAATAGTTTTAAAATCGGAAGTTTTATAAAAAATGAACGATTTATTGTAAAAGGTTGGTTTTTAGGAGTTTCATGCCAAGCAGCAGTGTACATACACTGTTTCGGGTTGAAGTACATTGTAGCCAATGTACTGGACATAATGAGACTTAACGTATTATGTGTCAGGATGAGAGCGCAGTGGAATGCCAAACAGTACTTTGTAAATAATCAGGCAAACAGCATGCTTGTCTCGTAATTCAATGAAAAAAAAATTACTGTCTTGGTTAGAATTTTATGCTCCTTTTTGGAAATGTCCTTTATGTCAAAAATCCAATCCCCATTATGAAATAAGTACAACTGTTTTAAATTTGATTGCGCAATATCGAAGTGTGTCAGGTGACGAAAGAGAAAGGCTAACAACCGCTAGCGGACTGGTTTGAGCAGCTACGGCTACCACCATCCTGTATAGTTTTTATAAATTTTTATAAGGCAAAGGTAAGGTCGATGGCCCTGAGACGTAAAAAAAATAATAAAAAAAAATATTTAATTTTTTTTTGATGGTTTCAATAGTACTATTCTATGAGATGTCCTTACGGCAAGATTCGCGTTTTAATTGAAATATTTTAGGTTATATTCTTTACCGAAGATATAGCGCAGGTGAGCTGCAACTATTAAATAAATTGAATCACTCAATACACGCATGTATAGTTTCTTTTAAAATAAATAGTAGAATCTTTCGAGACGTAGTTAGAAAAGAAAATATACGATGTATCAAATACTAGTAGTGCTCGCGGCTCCGCCCGCGTGAACAACTTTTTTCGGGACAAAAATATTTTCCTGGGATAAAAATAGCACTCAGGAGTTATGTAGCTTCCTATTAGTGAAAGAATTTTCAAAATCGGTTCAGTAGTTCCTGAGATTAGCGCGTTCAAACAATCAAACAAACAAACAAACTCTTCAGCTTTATAATATTAGTATAGATAATATTAGTATAGATACGATAAACAATAAATATAATTAAAAATAACACGAAATGAAACACATCTTTTGAGAATGTTTACCAGTGGAACATGTTTTACCTAGCAATGATGACATAATTTATGTTCTTATCATATTTGCTCATCTATTTATAAAAAGCACTTAAAATCTAGCTCAAATATGAATTTTTATTACACATGCAAATTTTATGTTATCGGCGCCAAAGAAAACGAGTTTTTTTTTTCTCATTTTTGCATTGAGCTTGTTGCGCAATAGATCGGTTTGATTAGTGGCTATCGGAATTATCTATTACATTTGTACTTTATGTAAAAACTAGCTTGTGTCCGCGGCTCCGCCTGCATTAATAAGTTTTCCGGGATAAAAGTCCCAGTTTATATTTTTCCGGGATAAAACGTAGCTTATGTGTTAAGCTAGGACATGATCTACCCGTGTACCAAATTTCATTGAAATCCGTTCAGTAGTTTTTGCGTGAAAGAGTAACAAACATCCATACATCCAGACATCCATACATACTTACAAACTTTCGCCTTTATAATATTAGTAAGAAGTATAATGCAGTTTTCATTTAGTTTAAAAAAAACATGGGCTACTGAAATATTAAGAAAAGTACGTAGTGTACCTCAGCATTTACTGGGGTAGAAAATACAAATACTATTTAGAAATATAGAGACAGGATCGGTTGTACAGGCAATAATATTAATATTATACTCGTATATTATGTCATTACTTTGCTTACGTATGTCTTAGAGCGGCGTAGTTATCTATGTCTATGTATTATTCAGAAAACGTTCAGATATTTCAAACCCCATTGTCGAGAGAATCCATACAAAAACCTTTTGTTTGGATCGTACACCCAAAGTTTGTTGAATAATAAAGATTTCCTTGGTTCTTGTCACGTCGGCCATACGCTACATTGAATTTTAATGATATTATAATTGTTTGTGAACTGAATGTATACTTAGGATGTTCAGACATTGTATTTTTATTAAATTAATGATATATTGATTGGGTAACAGGTGAGGACGAGTGATTTTAAGGAATAAAATATTTTGTGTATTTTTTTAAGAACAGTACACACTGCTAGACCAGGATCTTTCTAATGTGGTAAGATTTTATGTCAAGTACAAACTGTAAGTGATGTCAAAACAATAAGCCACGGGTCAGAACTCTGAGGTTTAGCGTGGGTTTCAAAATTACATTTGGTTTCCGGAATTAATGTTAGTTTAATTTTTTGTAATGAATAACTTGCAGACCTTGAAAAAGAATGGGAAAAACATTAACTACCTAGAGCTTTTCTTAAAATCACATTCACAAATTTCCTTACATTTGTCAATTTTATAACGGACAAAACACATAAAAACGTAGGAGATATTGGTCAACATTTCATTTAGAAAGTCCCATTTTATGGCAAGTTTTTTACCTATAATGATTTTACCTAACCTCAATACCGACTTTTTTATCTAAATAACGAAAAACGTAAACTACAATAACTATTTTGACATCAAAAGTAGAAACCGTTACTAATCAACGTTATACGAACTTGACATTGTGTAAAATAACGTGGTCGCGGTATATCGTTATAAAAAACATTTCCTACTGTTATTTGTAATCACTATTCATTGTTATGACGTAAGTGAAGTTGAAACAAAGAAGTTATACAGAGTTGTAATGTGCTAAGTTGTATATTTGACCCGATAATTACGTGACTATTGCAAACATACTGGTGATAGGTCTCTCATATGTAAGAGTCCGTCTGGGTGGGTACCACCGCAATGTCTATTTCTACCGCCAAGCAGCAGTGCATGCACTGTTGTGTTTCGGTTTGAAGGGCATTGTAGCTAGTGTAACTACAGGACATAATGCGACTTAACATCTTATGTTTCAGGAATGCCACACAGTGCTTTGTAACTCAAGGTACTGTATGGTATTTCTACTGTTTATGGGTGCTCATAACGCTTACCATCAGGTGAACGGCATGCTCGTCTCGTCATTCGATGCAATAAAAAAAAACAGGATGGCATGATTGTATCTCTCACGTCAGTCAATACTCTATCTCCCCCACTCAACTTAGCATCTGATGTAGTGGGAGTTACTGTTACGAAAACAGTGACCCCCCACTGTTCTCGTATAAACAACATAAAAGTTGCAAAATAAACAAGAAAATCTCTGAATTTTATATTATGATTTTTTATACATGTTAATGGCCATGTAGTGCCTGGTTAATGATTTTATATTTTTTATAGAATTCTGAAAAAGAAACAGTCGAAGGCGGGACTCGAACCCACGACCTCCGGCGTACCGTGCCGGTGCTCTTCCAATTGAGCTACCTCGACTTCCGCCATCGATTGCCAATTTCATGATCCGTATTATCTTAAAGGAGATGACCAGCGACATCTGTTAGCAGTTATTACAACTACTAACTCAGTATTACTCCTTTACAGGAGTAAGTAGCCGAAACGAGTCGAGGAAGTCGAGGTAGCTCAATTGGAAGAGCACCGGCACGGTACGCCGGAGGTCGTGGGTTCGAGTCCCGCCTTCGACTGTTTCTTTTTCAGGATTCTATAAAAATATAAAATCAAAATTCTGAAGATGACAAAGATATGTCAGTCAACTTTGTTATGATCCTTTTCAGATTTACAAGATAACTTATCTTGAGTGATGACAAATTTTTGGTAGGAGGTAACGTTTCGCTTTTACTCTGTATGGACTTAGGGACCATTCTTTTGTGTAGAAAATATTAGTGGACATAATACAACCGTATCTGGGTATTTTGGCTTACCCTGTGTTTTCGCCGCTATGTTATTCCGTTTGGCCAATAATGGCCCAATGTCAATTAAAAATTTTTCAATTATTCAATGTTTATCTGAGGTTATTTTATTAAGTTCGTAAATTAAGAAAAATTATTTTTTAACGTTATAAAATTTATTGAGGTATAAATAGCCTCATTACGCGAAACAAGTTGCGTAATCCTAATATTATAAACTCGAAAGTTTGTAAGTATGGATATAGTAGATATTTACGTATGGATTTTTGTTACTCTTTCACGCAAAAACTACTAAACAGATTTCGATGAAATTTGGCACACGGGTAGATCATGTTCTGGATTACCACATAGACTTTACAGTTACTTTTTATCTCGGGAAAATATACAGCGGGACTTTTATCGCAAAAACCTTTTTCACGCGCGAAGAGGCGCGACCGAACGCTAGTATTAAATAAATAATTCAAATCACAAATGACACTTGATATTTAAATAATATATTTTGGTCTCTATGCAGATATAACCTGAAACATGCACCAGGAAATACAATTTATTTGCGTTCAAATGTTCGAATTACAAAACAAATTGACTCTAAAATAGTCATAATTTATTGCAATTTATTTGACGACATTCAAGATAAGACAATTAAAACTTCATTTCAGGGTAAACATGATTTACACAAGTCTATAATGTCCACGACAATTATTATTTCATATTATGTCCACGCTAACACGATTCGTGACTCGAAAAATCTGCAGTTACATGTGAAAAAAAAAAAAAAATCTGTGTCAAGGCGAACTAAGGTTAGTCAGGCCTTCTGAGAAATCAATGTCATCATTACATAGGGAATATCCTAAACGGATTATAATGTTTATGCTTAGTTTCTATACAAACTCTCAGCTAAATATCGAATGAGGGATAGGGAGATTTTGGGAAAATCTTGTTTGCTTAGTTGTGAAGATTAAAATAGCAAAATTAAATTAAGTAACTACCTGCTAAACTGCTTAAAGCTGTGATTCCGCAGGACGCGGCAGACGGCAACAGCAGACTGCAACAGCATGTGCCGCGACGGCGTCATTTGCCGTCGTGTGCGGAATCAGTCTTATACAATTTAGTAGTACACAGTAATGCCGTCTGCCGTCGCGGCACATGCTGTTGCCGTCTACCACGTTCTGCGGAATCACAGCTTTACCTAAATCATGATTTACGCATGATTTCATATGGCATTATGTTATCAAAATTGTGACATTATTTTTATTAATATTTTATACCATATTAGATTTTATACCATATCCAATTTCACCTTTGTATATCTTAAATTTGCACACACACACACACTCAGGCACGTAATTGATTTTTAACGATTTAATGAAGTACTGTATCATTCATATTTTTTCTGATTCACCAAATAACCATGATGTAAAGATAATAGGAATTGTGAGTCACGGCCAAGCCCCCTGATGACGTGTGTACTCAAACTGTATCTTGACCTATGATTCTCCTTACAGCGGTTTCAAAGAGTAAGACTTTTGAGAACTGGATTTTTTTGAAGTGCAAACAGTACCCTAAATGATTTTGTTAATTTTGCAAGTAATGTTCGTTAGACTGATATATTTTTTTTTTACGCGGAGAAATTGAATTATTTCTACCGCCCAGTGTTCAAGGGGAACGACTGAGCGGTTATGTTGGGTTCACCGTGCCTTACGACCCGACGTTGAGCTGCCCGGAGAGATTGAAAACGTCGGGCGACCGCCGGGCCGAGTCCCTAACCTATGTACACCGCACGGCATACCAACCAAAACTCCGCGGTGGCCATCTTCGGCGCATTAGGGACGGCTGCGGGCTTCCTCCGACTCACGTCTAAGTTGTCGTCCGCAACCGGCCCTGCGCGTACCGCTATTGCGGTCCGTCTCCTGTTGTTGGGGGGAGGAGGCTCAGAAGCCCTCGCGCACCGAAGGACACCCTCGGCGTCAACGGAAGCGTGAGGCCTAACCGCCACGCTGCCGTCCATCACGGGAGTCGCAAAAGTTGGCTAGACAAATAGGTGGACGGCCCCTTCCGCCCATCCGCGACCCCCGGTGGCCCCTAATAGTCGCCTTTTACGACAGGCAGGGGATACCGTGGTGGAATTCTACAAACGTCCCCAATCCACAGGGCGGGTTAGACTGGTATGCGTTTATCATCGTACAGTTCGCTATTTATCGTCGTACGATAAAATTTATATACTGAAAGAAGAAAGTTTTGCCTCACCAGGGGATCGAAGTCAGGACCTATCAAGCTACATACACTCACACTAATGTAGCGATGTAACTATGCGCCATTTCATAATCATAACATAGTGTAAAACAAAGTCGATTCCCGCTGTCTGTCTGTCTGTCCCTATTTATGCTTAGATCTTTAAAACAACGCAACGGATTTTGATGCGGTTTTTTTTAATAAATAGAGTGATTGAAGGGGAAGGTTTATATGTACTTTTATCACGGAAAAAATTATTAACGCGGGAGGAGTCGCGAGTAAAAGCTAGTTATGTATAAATTACACTAAATATACGAGAAGGGCTAAGACTATTAATATGACTAATTCAAATAGAACATTATACCTACAATTGCAAAGATAAAATTTTATCACATTCCTACAATAATGAAATACCATCATAAATGTTTATAACTGATTAATATTTGTTTTTGACATCACTGTCGTATCATTGTTCGTAAGGTGAATCGTGATTAATTTTGTAAACCGACAAAGATCTGGGTAAAAAGGTGTTAGTGCCTTACTCATAGCAAGTAAAAGTGGATATACTGCTGTTTGTTTTTTCGTTAGTGATGTGAGTTCAAATTTGGACTTGCAACCCATTTCTATGCATGGTATTGCAGATGTTCATGAACGACGGTGATCACTTACCATCAGGTGAACCGTATGTTTGTTTATCTACTATTTATTTATTTATTTATTTAAGGTCAGCCAACAGTTGTTTACACATCTCATTACAAACTTAAGTTAATTGGTTCCATTAGTATGTGCAACAACTACTTAAAGGCTATGTAAAAAAAGAAATGACTTTCGAACATTTCTTTCATTTTTTAATTTGGGTTGGGTTGTTTCACGTAAATTAGAAATTTACGTGAAACAATTTTCCAAAGTCGACGATAGCCTAGTTGGGAATGGAACGGTCTACCGAGACAATGTCCGGAGGTCCAAAACCCAAGGCACAGACCTATAACTTCTGAGTTACGTGTGTATTATTTATCAATTATCGTGTGCTTTAACGGTAAAGGAAAACATCGTGAGGGTTTCCTCAAACCTACATACCTGAGAATTCTCCGTAAAAAATTCGAGGGTATGTGAAGGCCAGCATGGTGTACTAAGGCATAACCCTTCTTAGTAGTAGAAGAGGCCAGCGCTGGGCAGTATATAATACAGAGCTGATTGCATTGCATTGAAATTTTCCAAATTCAATCAGTTCTGTATTCTAAATTTAATTAGTAAAGCCACTTGCGTTTACTTCTTAAAATCTCCAGGAATAGGCAGTTATGTCCCCAATATGAGAGATATCAGATGCAAAAGCTGCCTCGTTGGTGTAGTTGTTGTATTACGGTACGAATGCGTGTACGATCCCCGGGCTGGGCAAAGCGATATTGGATTTTTCTATTTAGTACTAGCCCGGAGTCTGGAATTTGTGCTTGTTATGGCGATAAGCTCCCCCTTTATCGGGCACAAATTCCAGCGTCGGAGCTAATACTAAATAGAAAAATCCAATATCCCATTGCCCGACCCGGGGATCGAACCCGAGACATCAGCATTGCAGTCGTACTGGTGGTAGGTCTCTCGTATGTGAGAGTCCGTCTGGGTGGGTACCACCGCAATGCCTACTTCTACCGCCAAGCAGCAGTGTGCATGCATGTTGTGTTTCGGTTTAAAGTACACTGTAGCCAGTGTAACTACTGGACATAATGAAATTGAACATCTTATGTCACAGGATGACGAGCGCAGTGAAATGCCACATAGTACTTTGTAAGCCAAGGTGCTGGTTGGTGTTGCTACTGTTTGTGGGTGGTCGTATCGCTTACCATCAGACGGATGGCATCTCGTCATTCAATGGCATAAAAAAAACTACGCCACCGAGGCAGTCAGTTAATACGATGTACTCATAATCTAGACTTCGTTCATTGTTCATACGCCGCGTCAGTTATGCCCTTAATAGGTAACGTTGACTCGTTGACCGTGGTAATGCTGATTCACTTGGTCTTTCCTTTGCATGTTTATGCTGTTGAATAGGATTTGCTAATAATTCTTTAATGTATATTTTCTCGTGATTGTTATACTGACGTCAAGTTTGGTGTTTGAAATAAAACTGTATGACGTTAGTTGGCTTTATGGAATGCTGTGTATAGAGAAGTTCTTACAAATTGATTTACTAGTTGGTTAAAAAGTCTAAGTTTACTAATACAGCGGTGCCCTCCCTGCAACATTATTCTCAAAATACCTAATAATTATATATTATCCTTTAACTGTAACAAACGAATGATGACAAACTAGTGATTTACGTTAGAATTGGACATTTTAAATTACACTATCAGTCAAGTCTTTACTAATATATTAAGATCTGTTAAGAGAACCATTGAAGTGGACGATAGCCTAGTTGGGAATTGAATGGTCTGCCGAAGCAATGTCTGGAGGTTCAAAACCCAAGACACACACCTCTGACTTTTCGAAATTACGTGAGTATTGTTAAACAATTATCGTTCACTTTAACGGCGAAGGAAAATATCGTAAGGAACCTACATACCTGAGAATTCTCCATAAGAATCTCGAGGGTATGTGAAATCTGTCAACCCACACTAGGCCAGCGTAATGGACTAAGGCCTAACCCGTCTCATTAGTACAGGAGGCCTGTGCAGCAGCAGTGGGCACTATATAATAAGGGCTGATTGTATTGCATTGCAAGAACCATTGCATTAGATGTCTCTAAAAATAGTTGGAAATGAAACCCTGAACCTCGCGGTTTCAGATGCACTGCTTCGAATGACTAACAAAGCAATAAACAATTTTCAAACGGTATTTTCCCTACCACTTACAATTATCACGTAATACAAGTTAATTATTTCAGACAACATTAACAAGAATAATCTTGAGATAACTTTACACAATAGCTTTTGTTGAAAAATTGAAAATATATCGAGTAGGGTAAACGTTCTGTTCAATAACGCATAGCTTTATTGCCTTATGAATCCTACTTGATACCATAAATATGAAGATGTTTGTTAGAAATGAAGATGTAAACCACTAAGAAGTATCTTTGGAAAGGAATTAAACGCAAGTGAAATTAATAATAATAATAATAATAATAATTGTTTATTACAGCAAAAAACATATAACATCACATACAAATTAAATTAAACTTAAAACAGTAGAACAATGTTTTTGCTGATCACAATGTATCTGCGAACTATTTCCTTCGATTTCCTCACTAGGCAAGCCTGTATCGAGGAAATCATCCTGCGAGAATACAGTTTGTGTTCAGATAGCACTACAAATCTAAATAACTTATATGAAAAAAAAAAAAAAAATAAGGTAAAAGAAAAAAAAAAAGAATTGAATTTAACATGCTTAAAATAAATTAACTGAGTATCGTGGTCTACAATTTTGCACGTGCATTACAATTATTCATAAATTTATGTATATATAACTATTTAAATCATATTTAATTGTCCATCTAGCATTTGAATTTGAGTAGGTCTTCCGTTTCACTATAAGTTAATGAAGAAAGCCACTTCTGTAGTGAACTTTTCGCTTCTTTTAATGTTTTATTTTTAAGGTCACAATATTTGGCAGCTTGGTTGTAAACGTGCGCTTTTACAAAATCGCCAAATCTTTGTGCAAATCGAGTGTGGACATATGGGGTGGTCAGTCTGTAAAGCCTACGATTCGCTAATATCTCATATTCACTAGAACATCTTACTGATTTATGAACCAAAAGCGAGGTTGTCAAGATAAAGAGCTGTCTGACATTCAGAACCCCTGCATCTTCATATACTTTACAGGTAGGGTATCTGTAGGGCTTCCGTAGCATTATTTTTAGGACTGAGCGCTGTGCCCTCTCAGCTTGGATAATATGCGTTTTGGCAGCACTTCCCCAACACGTTATGCAATAAGTTATTAGAGACTGGCAAAGCGCGTAATATACACTCTTTAGTGTGCTGATGCCTGCTACATTACGTAAGTTACGCATAATACTTATTACCTTCCGTATGCGGGCTGAGAGAGCCTCTATATGTTTTTTAAATGTTAAGTTTTCGTCCATGTACACCCCAAGGTATTTATATGATTTATTGCGAATTAACGGATTGCATAAACAAGTTGTATTTAAGTTGCATTTCAAGTCGTGGATTTTAATGATCGGGTTATATTTAGGGGCAGAGGCAGAGGTCTTATGAAAACACAAATAGGTCGTTTTTATCGTATTCAGTGTAAGAAGGTTCAGTTGCAGCCATTGAGATATCACCGCCATACCACTCTCAGCCCATAAACAAACTGAGTCCCAGGAAGGACCATGAAATACTACAGCAGTGTCATCGGCGTAACACAGGATATCGGCATTTGGAATGTTCAGGTTATGAATATCGTTGATATAAATAAGAAATAATGTGGGCCCGAGAATGCTGCCCTGAGGGACTCCGAAATTTATATACTGTGGGCTACTAATTACATGGCCAATCTTTACACACTGTCTCCGTTCCGATAAGTAGCTCCTAAACCATTCTAATGCGATCCCTCGAATACCAATACCTTCCAGTTTTTTTAATAATATAGGGACGGAAACAGTGTCAAAAGCTTTCGCCAGATCGAGGAAGATACCAATGCAAGATTGCTTATTATCAAGGTGTGCTGATACTGAGGTGGTTAACAGAGTGACTGCATCCTCTGTACTCTTTCCCTTTCGGAACCCAAACTGTTTGGAAGATATAAGGTTATGTGTTTCTAGATAATCGACGACACGTTTGTTAACGAGTTTTTCTAGTAATTTAGAAAATGCTCCTAAAAGTGAAATGGGTCTATAATGTTCTACAAGGGTCTTAGAGCCACCTTTATGAATGGGGTAAACAGATGCGAGTTTCCAGTCATGTGGGAAGGTTCCACTAGACAAACTTAAGTTAAAAATATAGGTTAGCGGCTTCAATATTTCGTTCTTAACATGTTTTAGGAGTGCATTGCTAATGCCGTCCATTCCTGGTGCTTTATTATTTTGCAATCCCATTATAAGTTTATCAACTTCGTCATAATATGTCGGCGACATAAACAACGAGTTGGGTGGGGAGTTTGTAATAGTGACAGCTTTCACAAGGTCCGCCTGAGATTTATTTGTAGTAGTGAGAATATTATCAGCTAGTTTTTGTCCAACTGTAGAGAAGTATTTATTGACGAAATCTATTGATTGTTGAGAATTCAAGCAGCCCTCTAATTCTAATAACTCACTGGGCTCATTTTTATATGTGGTCATATTACAGATACTTTTGATTGTTTCCCATAGTAATTTTGGATTGTTATTATTTTCTTTTAGTTTTTTATTTTGATATTCGGTTTTAACTTTTCGTAAAAGATCTACGAAAAAGTTTTGATAACGCGCGTAAATTTTTTTGAGTAGTTCATTTTTCGGATCATTTCGTGCTTGTAAGTGCAAAGCATCGCGATGGCGCATACATCGCATCAATCCCGGAGTGATCCACGGCTTTAAATTATACTTAGTTCTGCCAACTTTTACTTGGCGTGAATGCCCGTTTAAAATATTTAAGAAGATTCGCGTAAAAACTTTATTCGCAGAATTTACTTCTTCGCAATCCTCAACAATTGACCAATCGGTATTTGCTAGATCGTTTTTGATGGCATCAAAGTCTCTTTTAATCACGAATCTATTGGGCCTGGGAGGCTTGTATCTGTTTAGGCTAATTCCTAAGGTAACTGGATAATGGTCAGTGATATCAAAATGGCACACAGAAGCTAGTGGTGACTGACAAAGGTTTATATTCTTAACGTAAATATGATCAAGGCAGGATGAGTACCTTGTTGGTTGTGTAATGGCTGGAAGAAGGCCGTGCTCGGCCATGAAACATTGGTATTCCGTGCTCTGTAGGTTGCTCGATGAGTCTAATATGTCCACATTTATATCTCCAACAAGTAGAAATGGTAATTCACTTAACTTACTCATGTAGATATCGAGTGATAGCAAAAATTGGTCAATGCTCCGGAAAGATGGTGGACGATATACACCAAGAATATTAATGATTTTAGGAATGTGTATAGCAAGACAGTTAGCGATAGCTGGCAGATTTACATAATGAAACATGTTCTTTACGGAGATATCGAAGAATTATGTAATTGCTCATAATAGGATTTTAATATTGATACATGAATAATCTGTAAGTGTTTATCAAGAACGTATCTGATGTATCATAGGCTGATGTATAGAGAAAATGTATGAACTTTTCTCATAATTCGATCTGATCCTACAATATTTATGACAGTTTAAACTTTCTGCCCACTACGCTGACCTAATGCAGGTTTCGAAATCCTTTTTGAGAGCACTTAGTCACTTACGCAGGTTTTTCACGCTGTTTTTGTGTGGATAAATCGATTGTTGACTTTTAATACCAAAATTCTTTAGTATGCTGAATCCGAATCTCGAGATTGTCAGAATTTGGAAGTCTCAGTTCTATTACCATTATCTGTACATGAATTGCAGAATAATTATAGATTGTTCTTACCTTCAATCTCCACATTCTCTCCGCTAGACGAATCTGATGAGTCATCTTCTATTTTCTTCTCTGTGACAATCGTGACACTGTTGGCACCACAATCATTGTTCTGAGATCTTTTCTCCGTTACGGAATGAAACTGTGGACAAAAGAAGATAATGATATAACAGGAGTTTTTGAGGAAACAATTATAGGGCCACATAATATTGCGCAGACAATAAAAACCAACGATGTAAAGGTGAGTTATTTAATCCTATAGATACAACTATTATTCTTGGTGTTAAATGGAAGGTATTTCAAAGCGAGTATAACGTTTCACAAAAAAAAATCGGACACGACAAGATTTCAAAACAATATAATTTTTGAAGCGTGACACAGAAAAACACTTTTTTTTTTAATTTAAAAACCTTGTGTTTACTATTTTAATCCTAGAGAGAAAGTTTGAATGAAAACACAATTAACTATCAATCAAGTTGTTTTTATAACTACAATTGTTTAAAGTTTAACTTTTGAATTTATAAATAAGTAAATTATGTGAAACTTTTCTATACCACGAACTTGATGACGCTCATAGAGAATGTACGTCTGGTATCGGGTCTGTATAAGAGCGACCTAGATCTTTAAACCAATGATGATTATAGCCACATCTGTTACTCTAGAGTAGGTTTATAGTAGATTTACATAGCCATATGGATTAAGACACAATTTCATCCTAATCGAAACTGAGAAGCAACTTGATCAAAATTTACATAAATAAGTTCCTTATTATCGCATCGGTAGAAGACTGATCGTTGAATTATCGATTACATTGTCCCAGAGGATATATGGCCTATTAAATACATCATTCCATATAAACAAATCAGTTACTATTACAGATTATATTGTTTACTGGTGGTAGGTCTCTCCTGTGCATGCACTGTTGTATTTCGGTTTGAAGGGCATTGTAGCCAGTGTAACTACTGGACATGATGAGACTGCACCTCATGTCTCAGGATGACGAGCGCAGTGTAACGCCACACAGTACTTTGTAACTCAAGGTGCTGGATGGTGTTGCTACTGTTTATGGGTGGTCGTATTGCTTACTATGAAGCAAACCGCATGCTCGTCTCGTCATTCAATGCCATAAAAAAAACACTAACTTTGCACTAAAAAGTTTTTCCAGGATAAAAGTCCTGTTTTATATTTTAAAGGGATAAAAAGTAGCCTATGTGTGTTGGACACGATCTACCCGTGCACCAAATTTCATCGCAATCCGTTCAGTAGTTTTTGCGTGAATGAGTAACAAACATCCATACATGCACACATCCATACATTCTTACAAAGTTTCGCGTTTATAATATTATTAGGATTATAGGTTTAAGTCACTTATCTCAGATCACTAAACGATACAGTAAACAAGACCTAAGTATGTAAACCTAGTCTAGGTATAGCGTGACAAACGTTGCATAAGATATTGCATATCGGTTAAACATGAGCACCTGGGCAAGGTTATACCGATACATACTCCTGATGTTTTATAACATAGGGTGCACAGCTCCCTATGGAAGCTATTCGTACGCATGTGGGATGAAGAGCGGGTACCTAAGTGCTTTAAGATTTCACGTATTTGCTCACTGTATAAGAACAAAGGTGATCGTTCTGATTGCAATTCCTACAGAGGCATATCGCTCCTCTCAGTACCCGGCAAAGTGTTCGCAAGAATACTATTAAATCGCCTTACACCCGTCTCAGAGAGCATATTACCTGAAACCCAGTTGGGATTTCGGCCCGGGAGAGGGACATGTGAGGCTATCTTCTCAGTACGTCAACTTGTAGAGAAGAGCAGAGAACAAAATCGGCCAATGTACCTATGTTTTGTAGATCTTGAAAAGGCTTTTGATAGTGTTCCTCGGGAAGCGTTATGGATCGTTATGACCAAGTTGGGTTGTCCGGATAAGTTTGTGAGATTGTTGCGGCTACTGCATGATGACATGGCTTGCTGTGTGACAGCTAATGGCGAACAGTCGGAGTTTTTCTCAGTCACCTGTGGTGTAAAGCAGGGCTGCGTTCTGGCGCCTACTCTGTTCTCACTATACTTTGCTGTTGTGCTTCATGAAGCCATCCAGCAGCTATCCGAGGGAATTCGCATCCGCTTTCGCATGGATGGTGGCCTTTTTAACTTGTCCAGACTTAAATCTAACACCAAAGTCTCCGTTGCCACTATAGCGGAGATTATGTATGCTGATGACTTGTGCTTTGTTACAGATACGCCTGTGGGCCTTCAAAGACTTATGGATAGACTGGATAGTGTATGCACTGGGTTCGGTCTTAAAATAAGTGTTAAAAAGACCGAAGTCATGGTCGTTAATGCTTCAGGCATCCCGCAACCTAGTGTATGCATTGGTGGAAATGTTTTGAATCGTGTAGAAAAATTCAAATACCTTGGTAGCACTATATCATCCAAATATGACCTAGATGCCGAAATAAACTGCAGAATAGGAGCTGCTGCTGCGGCCTACGGTAAATTGCGGGCAAAAGTTTTCCGCTCACACGATTTAAAACTTTCTACCAAAATTAATGTCTATAGGCTAATAGTATTGCCTAACCTCCTGTACTCCTCAGAGACATGGGTCCTCTATCGCAAACATATTCGCACACTTGACAGATTTCACCTTAAATGCCTACGAGATATTATGAACATTCGGTGGACTGACCGCGTCAGGAACACAAATATCCTAAGACGTGCGAACATAGGGGGCATTGAGGTGTATCTGATGAGGCGACAGCTGCGGTGGTGTGGACATGTGTCGCGCATGTCTGAGGGAAGAGTGGCGAAGCGCATCTTCTTTTCAGAACTCCAGTACGGCAAGCGTAAAAGCGGTGGCCAGTATTTAAGATATAAGGATGTTCTGAAAAGACATATGAAGAGATGAAAATGAAAATGAAAAATGTTTATTTCGTTACACAATAGGCAAAAAACATTAGGGTAAGGTTGGGGCCTCCTAGTAGGCATAAAAAATGCCTGTATCAGGAGAGATGCAATATAGAACCCTCTGAATGGGAGGCGAAGGCAGGGCAGCGCCCAGAATGGAGACGTCTCATACAAGTACAGGTGGACGCCTTTGAGTTTGAGCGTCGCATTGAAATTGATAATAAAAGAGAGCAACTAAAGGTCCGTCCACCTGTGGCCATAAACTATAATTATGTCAGTGGGGTATTGACGTGCCCAAGGTGCGCTCGCACTTTCATAAATAAAATTGGCTATATAAGTCACGCAAGAGCGCATCAAAGGGCAGAAGATCGACAATTCGATACCCAGTCTTAGTTTAAGTTAGTCATGTCCAGTATATTAACAGTCGCCGTGGCCGAAATCGGCTAGGAAGACATCATCGTTTTATAACAAATGCGTCATCTACTTACTCGAATGAATCTAGTAAGTTTATAAAGTATGCGAACTAGTACGGAACTAGGTTAAATGAACTAGAATGATACAGAGATAGTAATCGAGTAATGCTGAATTATAATTCGAGTATCAAAGGATATTATTACTCATGTGTTGTATATAAATATTGCAGATGAGAAACTTGAATTAACGTGAAACCGTAAAGTTCTTGTGCGATACAAATACTTTGTAGGTTAAAAACTGTACAAAGCTTGATGATGTTAAAACGGAAAATGCCTATATTAATATTTATTTTAATATAATACCACTTGTATCATAAAGAAACTGCGTCTATATATTACATTTCCTAAAAAAGAAACTTGAAAATCAACATTTGAATAAAATAGATCACAGCTTTTGATGTTACGGAAGTAGAAGGATTAACTATTTGAACTGTTTATCGTTCTAAATTTAAAATATTATGTTCAATTAAAAATAAAAGGTTATGGAGGTTAATAAACAACAATCTCGGTGAAATAATTATTATTTACCACGTCTAGTCTAAAGTTTTATGTAGCGAATGACGTCAATAAACGCACTTGATTATTTGGAGGTGAACATTTCATTATTTTTTGTTTTAAAACTAGCTTGGATGTCATTGGTCGAACATTTAAACATATTCGCGCCCCTACTTGAGCCTCATTTAGACAGACAATATGGCAATCATTTTTATAAGTAATAGTTTTATGACTAACTATTAAAAGGCTTGTAAACGTCAACAGTGCGTTTAGAATGTGGCAAAAAAACATGACGCGACTCAGTTTCGTTTTATTGAGATTGGTTGAGAGACGAACACGTGAATTATAGATTTTTCGATTAATCACGAACACAAACACTCACGCCTTTATCCCCGAAGGGGTAGGTAGAGTCGCAACTAGTGCACCCATTTTTCACCGTACGTATTCCGTCCCAAGACGTGACAGGGGAGAGCCTATCGCCATATCGGGCATAAATTCCAGACTCCGGGCTGATACTGAATTTAAAAACCGATATCACTTTGCCCGACCCGGAAATCGAACCCATAACCTCAGCATTGCAGTCATACCTAGCTCAGCATTGCAGATATATAACTACGCCACCGAGACAGTCAAACACAAACATCAAAACTAATCGATATCGTTATAAGAGTTGCGTTTTTGGAGACATTGTAAAGGCGCTGATTTCTTTGTCATTGCACATGTTTAGAAATAAGTATCATAACTAGCGATAATTAATAGATGTGTCTTAATTATGCTTTAGTTTCAAATCTTGTTTGTGTGAATAACAAAACGGGCTATTTTCCCAAAATGGTAAGATTCCAGCCCGAAGTATTCCTAATGGAAAAGAAGTACAGAATAAAAAAAATCTTATATCATAAGTGATAACCATTCATTCGAGAGGTTTTGTAACTGTTGTACTTAGTCCTCTTATATTTAACGTGCAGCATTTATTCAGTCGTGTAATAGGCGCATTTTATCAGAATAAGAAACAATAAATTATTATACCGTAGTATAGGCACTAAAACGACAATATTTGGATAAATTTTATGAATTCATGCTGATCCGGTCAGGTAATTCCGGCATAATTAAGTATCAAGATTAGTAAGGCGAATAAAAAAAACTTCGATAGCCTAGTTGGGAGTGGAACGGACTGCCGAGACGAATGTCCGCAGGTTCAAAACCCAAGGGCACACATAATTCATTTTCTAAAAAATTATCTGTATATTCTCTGTGAATTATCGCTCGCTTTAACGGTGAAGGCAAACATCGTGCATCGTGAGGAAACATGAGAAGTTCTCTGAATTTCGAAGGTATGTGAAGTCTGCCAACCCGCACTAGGCCAGCGTGGTGGACTAAGGCCTTAACCCTCTCAGTTGTATAGGAGGCCCGTGCTCAGCATTGGGCAGTATATAATACAGGGCTGGTATGGTAAGGTTAGTAAGTATGTTTTAAACCTCAAATCAATGTTTAAATATTTGAATTAGTTTTGATTGCATGTAAGTACCATATTGCTATATTGATCCAAGATAAAAAGTCGTATGTAAGGACCTCGGTTGATTTGAAATTTCTTTATACTCTCCCTTATAATACAAGGAAGACTATTCTATACGATACCTATAGCTGTGATTCCGCAGAACCCGGCAGACGGCAGGCAAATGACGCCCGGCAGGACGTGACTTGTCGCGCGTCATTTGCCGTCGTGTGCGGAATCGGTCTCGTACAATTTAATACTACATAGTAGTGCCGTCTGCCGTCGCGGCACATGCTGTTGCCGTCTGCCGTTGCCATCTGCCGTTGCCGTCTGCCGGTTTCTGCGTAATCACAGCTTTACAATACAAGGAAGGATGTGATACGCCTAACCTTGATCAATATTAATTATGTATTTTTTTTGTATGAGAGTATATAAAAAAAATGTTTGCGTGTTAGTCGCATTATGTTAATATTATTACCTTTGCTTTTAGGGTAATTAAGTAATTAATTTGAATTTGGGTGTGCATCGTCAATTGGGGGTAAGCATAAATCGAGCTTGCAGGTATTTTCCGTAGTATCTAGATATTATGCATGTATCTTTATATAATCGCACATATTTTAAACCCAAAAATTGTTTCCACATGATGTTCAGTACTACGATTTCATATTCCGAAACAGAGAAAAAAAACATCATCATAAAATGTTAATGTTTCTCTTCATTTGATACATTTTACTACTTAAGGGAATGCTAAGATTATTACGCTAATACAATCAACATTACACGATTTGGTACCTTATGACATGGGAAATTAAGTCGGTAATCCAATCGACAAATTAATTGTTAACTTTATCGGAGCCATTGAACTGTATGACGCGACGCTATGATATTATGTTCTATTGAAAGCGAGTTTGGAACTGTTGAGAGGACATCTTAAACATTATATTGATCAAGTCTTTTCCAAAATACGTATTACACAGAATAAATAAATGTTAACTACAAAAGAATATAATAATATGAATTTATTTGATCATTGATGTCGTCTAATATTCGATTTTTAAATTAATAAACGTTTTAGTCATTGATGTATTAAAAACCCGTATTAGTGCTTATTGTTGTATGCTCATAAGTATGCAGTTTTTTGCACTTCGTGCATTGGAGATGCGCGAAACTGGGTTTAATAAAAATGCTGACCTCAATGTAACCAAACATAGTTTCTTGTTATTTTGACGTTTATAACGGTTATTTATGGAAACGAAAATGTTTTTAACTTTATTACTTTCCAATTAATTATGTTTTGTATAAAGAATGCGGTTTTGATTTTCCTTACTTGAATATTAAAATATGTATTTTATTACTAAACACTAGTTTAATTATAATATGCATTTTAGGCAACATTACCCACAACAAAAGAAAACGATTTATTTGCAATAAGATTGTTTAATCTTTTTCTAAACCACTAATAAATTTACTACTATACTATACTATTTATTACAAATTATATTGGCAAAGCTTTTATAAGCTGACATATAGATAAATTACTAAGTTAATTCACATTTTGTTTGTCTTTTTATGCCTAAGCGATATTATTAAAAAATCCTCTCTAATATTGTAAATGCGAAAGTAGCTCTGTTTGTCTGTCTGTCTTTCACGCCAAAACTATTGCACCGATTTAAATTAAATTTGGTACACAGATAGTATGGAGTCAGAGAAAGGACATAGGCTACTTTTTAATCCGAAAAAAGGATTGTAACGGGTTGATAGGGGGGATGAAAATTTGTATGGAAGTAACATTTTTAGAGCTAGAAAATTTTTTTTCGTAAAAGTTTTGCCCTTTATTCCGGGAAAATATAAAGTGGGACTTTTATCCTGGAAAAACTTTTCAAACGGGCGGGGCCGTGGGAAAAAGCTAGTATGTTATAATTTTCATAAACATATAAGAGTTACGATTAATTGTGTCCTGTAATCCATTGGAATATATCTTCTGCCGGTCTGCTAAAATATTGTGGTTGGGACTTGGTAGTATTAAAGTCACTTGTGCAGTCACCAGCGTAAGTAGCTGTACAAATTCAAAATTTCAAATTGCCTACATACTTTTGTGTGCTTACTAATCTTCTTTTTCTCTTCACAAAAATAAAATAAAGGAGATTTGCTTTACTTCATACGAAGAATTCTTTTTCCGTTTAACTTAACGCGAATATACGCGATTTGAAATTTTAATTTTGTACAGATATTTATGCTGCTGAGTGTACAGTCAGGTGTAGGTAGTTGAACAAACACAAAACTTCAAATTGTCTATACATGTTGAGTTTAATTGAAACGTTGTTTTTCTTTCCGTGAAATATAGCAAATTACTTTAATTTCAAAATGTTTGCAAGTACACAAAAGTGTATGGATGATTTAAAGATTTAAATTTGTTCAGCTTCTCATGTGGGCTCACTGTACTACATATTCAAAGACTCAACATTTCTCACATACCTTGTACGAATTTTAAATGGTGTTGCTACTGTTTTACTCTTACCACAAGACAAGCAACCGACTCGTCTTACTCATTATAATCCTTCTCAGCACGATGACCATGCGTGTTCACTCTTTACTGTCTGATTTTACATATAATTGCGTGCTAACACCTCTAAGTCTACTAAAATATAGGTATTTTATAATAATATATGTAACAAAAAACATCGTGTCCATATAATATACGGCAAGCATATCACGTTTGCTTCACGTGTCGGCAGTATATCAAGAAAATTCTTGTTCAGTACTTTGTGTTTACTGCGTTCATTCATCTCGTTTATTATATATGTTAGTAGCTATTAACTTGTACATGCTTTTGATAACTGGTCCGCCTTGGCCAGTGCCGGATTAAGACAACTTGATGCCCTAAGCAATTCACGCCTGTGGGGCCCCCATGCCATAAGTAAACTAACATCAGTCTTTAATCGCGCGGATTTTTAAACAGCTTTGCTTTTATGTGCTAGCATTTTTTTGTGCTGTTTCTGGTGCCCCCCAAGACGTGATGCCCTAAGCAATTGCTTAATTTGCTTATGGGCTAATCCGGCACTGGCCTTGGCATGAAATATACTCAAATATAGGCTACATTACTTGTGAGTATTGTATTTCTATTAGTCAAAGATTTTTAACAATTGGCTTAGTGGTTTTACATTATTGAATGAACTTCCAAATCTATTTATAATATACATTTGGATGTAGCAGTTATTGCTTTTATTTGTCGTTATTATTGGTTAGCAGCTGTTAACACTTTTATTTTGTCACCTCATATGCATCCGATTAATGAAATCCATCCATGTACAAAATAAATGTCAGAGTAATTAAAGTAGGAAATATTGTCCTTAATGTTTTATATAACTACAATCATAAATAATGTGCAATAAAATTTACATATATACCTCGTCGCTGCAAAGACAAATTAGCTGATATTGGTTCTGGATATAAATGTAAGAAAAATTTGTAATCATCTAAGAACCTAAGTGGAAAATGTATTTCCGACTCCGCCTTATTCTTCTATTTGATTAATTTCGTTGTGAATTAAGACTTCACTGAAATTAGTGTTCCTGAGACTTGTCGAGCTTCACGTGCGTGCGTGCATGCATCCTGGCTTATGGTTGAGGCGGTGAGTATTAGAGCGGGATAGTCTTGTTAAATAGGCAGTATTTCATGAAATGCATAATGTTATAGCACTACATATTTGCCTCTATATCAAACAAAAGCAATAATAGCAAACCACATCTATATTTACGATACCACAAACACACCAACAAATAGATCAGACGTGACGCTATTCATTTCAATCCATTTCAAGTTTATAATCCTAGAGCTATTAAAACAAGCAAAAACAACATCTATGAATCACTATTGCATAACAAATAGAATCGAGAGGTGCAAGGTTATTTTCACGCTCACATTTCTGCATGGAGGCCGCTTGATTATGTCTAGATTTGCGACTTTGGAGGCTTCGGAGAGGTCGCCTATGGCGCAATTTGGCACCTTCTAAAATCTAGATCCTAATATTAGTGAGAAATGTTGCTTCTTAAAAAAAATAATTCATAAAAATAATAATAATAATTTAATTTGAAATAGGACTGCCTCGGTGGCGTAGTTGTATTATGGTACGACTGCAATGCTGAGGTCTCGGGGTCAATACCTGGGTCTTATCTTCGAAGGGGTAGGCAGAGGCGCAACTAGTGCACCCACTTTTCACCGTTATTCTGTCCCATGATGCGATAGGGGGCGAGCCTATTGCCATATCGGGCACAAATTCCAGACTCCAGGCTATTATTGAATAGAAAAATCCAATATCACGTTGCCCTATCCGGGGATCGAACCCGAGACCTCAGCATTGCAGTCGCACCATAATACAACTACGCCACCAAGGCAGTTTTATAAATATAAAAAGATACAATAAAAAGAAAAAATGTTCTAACATAAAATCGGGCCACCTTTTAAACCTTTCGTGAAGCAATGATTTTAAATTTCACGAAAACAATTTTTTATAGCTTCATGTATTGGCATTTAATATTTTTTTAGATTACGTTGACCAACGCTTTAAACATTATTATTATGTCTGTTGCAAGTGGAAATATTTTGGCTGCTTGCAGAAGCGTTCTTACAACATTATCATTAATGTCGCTTTGATATGGCTGAGAACTATACAGGGAAAAAAATCAATTTTTATTTCAAATTACCACCTTCTGCGAATAGAAACTATACGCGTAATCGTTTTCTTGTCAGAAACTTACATAATTATTATAACATCAAATTTTGCAATATATGCAAATTGAACTGAAAATCAGATGTAGATTTTATGGCATTGAATGACGAGACGAGCAAGCCGGTCGCCTGATGGTAAGCGATACGACCATCCATAAACAGTGGCAGCACCATTCAGCACCTTGAGTTACAAAGTACTGTATGGCCTTCCACTGCGCTTGTCATACTGAGAGATAAGATGTTAAATCTCATTATGTCCAGTAGTTACACTGGATACAATGCTCATCAAACCGTAACACAACAGTGCATACACACTGCTGCTTGGCGGAAGAAATAGACATTGCGGTGGTACCCACCCAGACGGACTCTTACATACGAGAGACCTACCAGCATTAAAATAGATTAATACGGTCCTTTACAGCATGTAATTTTAATAAATATTTTCGAAAATATTATAGATTTTAAATGTAGGGCTTGTGGCAGTACCGGCCGGGAGGCTGGCGGCGCATGCCTAGAAATAGCGCGTCGAAGGCCGCGCTTCGCCTTACAGTACTTTATGTTTTTGTGAGTATTCAGATGGATTCGAAAATGGTTCATGTTTACAATTTGGTCCGGGAAAATGAATAGTTTGTATATAAATTATAAAGTGACTTTTATACAGGAAAAACTCTTTAATGCCCGCGAAGCCGCGGGCAAAAGCTAGGGTTTTAAATTTGGAACTTAATATTGTTAAATTTTTTAAATAGACGATAGAATATAGGAGCGCCAGAGAACGCGGAGTCTTAATTAGATCCGACACTTTAGTTAGTTAAACAAGGGATTAAATTCCGATAACTGTTTTAGATTAAATGTGTAAACTATCCTATAAAAGTAAAAATTTCGAAATTCCATAGTATTTTTCTATATTTATAGTATATAATCTTTCTCCAGATTCCCAGTCATATCTCTAAATTGAATCAATATAGGTTCAATGGCTAAGCCCTAAAGTCGTAACAAACACACACTCATTTTCACTTTTAAGATTGATCTAAAATTTTATACCTTCGACTTTGTGACTGCACTCTGAATCTTAGAATTGGACTTACCGATCTTGCCAATATAACCATTTTGGACTCTCGCCTCACAGTCTGAAAACTTCTTATTGAATACAAGCAGTTTTCTTCTTCGTCAGAACAATCACAGTACACCACATGCCGTCGCATTTTCAACACTAGAAACATCACTTTATGGATTGGATTTATGTGAAATGATCATATGAAGTTTTCATGCAAAATCACGCATACTAGTCTTTAACTTCAATTTGCATTGAATTTTATAAAATATTTAGTTGATACTCATTACTGGTATAAAACAAAGTCGCTTACCGCTATCCATGTGTCCCTGTGTATGCTTAGATCTTTAAAACTACGCAACGGATTTTGAGGCGATTTTTTAATCGATCGTGATTTAAGAGGACGGTTTATATGTACTTTTATCCCGTAAAAACTAACTAACGCGGGCGGAGCCACGGTAAAAAGTTAGTTTCGTATATAATGTATTAAGAATTAACATAAGTTATTATTTATTTGTTGTTGTAATGTTGTCTAAATGGTAGAGACGTTATTTATACAGGTGAAACACGTTTCCAATGTTTGAAATATGCAAATTTTTGTGCACCAGTGTGGGGACAACGAAGACTTCGCTAGCAACATGATTGCGACTGTTGTGAAATCACCACGATCGTTGTCAACTGATTTAAATGCAAGAATCTAATAATAACTTACGCGTGAGAGTCAATTCCGGTAATAACAGTACATTGTAATAGCAACTCTGTTAGCCAAACATAAGTATCTAAATTAAGACACCTCAGTCAGATCTAAAAAACTATTGAATTAAGAGTCATTAATCACTGATCATAGGACATATTAAAAATCCATTATAATTATGATAAAAGCGTCAGTTTGCGTGAAAACTTACAAAATTCACAACGTGTAGATACGTACAACCGTTCAGATGCCTGTGCAGTTACTAACTGATAAATCTATTACTTTCCCACCGAATTATTGCGAAGTAGTTCCATTGTAAACCAGACAATGACCGTCAATTTTTTGTTTTTCAATACAGAACACGGTTATTTTGTCTTCGTGTACGCACCGAACGAACTTAGGAGTTCCGTGGTTGAAGGATTTTTGCGATATGTTTAAGTTGACATGATTCAGGATTAAGAATTTAAATATCTAAGGTCAGAAGTGGGGATTTGCATGTTTTTTTTTGTGCTTCGGCAATCTCGTTTTTCCATCAAGTGAGCTATTTACTGGTATTTAAATGTATAATAAAGCAATGCTATAACAGCTTACGACAATCAATAATTAATTATGCAAATATTGTTAATCGCCTATTTTTAAAAGGATATCTTAAGCAAATTAAAATGGTAACTATAAGTGACCAACTTCCGCATGCCAGTCCTCATGGAGATTATTCCTTACTAGTATAGCTCGTGACTCCGCCCGCGTGAAAAAGATTTTCTGGGATAAAAGTAGCCTATAGAATATTAGCCTATAAGAACTCACAAGTGATGTAGCTTTTTAATAGTGAAAGAATTATCAAAATCGGTTTAGTAGTTCCTGAGATTAGCGCGTTCAACCAAACAAGTAAAGAAACAAACTCTTCAGCTTTATAACAATAAGTTAATTTAATAAGCGTAGATGTCGTTTGCTTTATTACTTATGCCATTAAGATTTTGTTATACGATAATTGATAAGCTCATGATATGCTCATTCTGATATTATCGTTACATGCATAGTATAAAACAAAGTTGCCCGCCGCGTCTGTACACGATAAACTCAAAAAATACCAAACGATTTTCATGAAGACCTGGGAAGGACATAGGCTACTTTTTATCCTTGGAAAACTTTCACTCGCAGCAAAATCCAGGAAATGATAAAGAATAAACAGAACTCATAGATTAGTGATTCCTTTACTGCAAATGGACATACTTGAGCATTATACGAATCATGCCTGCGCTACCTAAATTGCGTCCTAGGCGATTCAGCGTCCAATTGTGCAAAGGACACTTCACCCACCGTAGCTTCTAAGCTGGTGGAAACCAACACTGTTGGTCTCTACAGCCATCAAAGACAGTGTCTCAGAAGGATCTCCTACAGTTGACGCTGTTTAAATCATCTACTAACATGTATTAGGCCAATGATAGGCATCGAAATAATCAATATTTTTGATTGCCCAGAATTAGCCGCATGTTCGACAATTGAAAAACTGACATTTGCGACATAACCAGTTTCAGAGGAAAAGCACGACTGTACTAATTAGTTAAACCGTAATAAACCTTATCACTTCCTAAACAATTCATTAAAGATAGGTAATCAGTAGAATACATCGTTGAATGTGGAACGCCGTGGATTACCCTATGTCAATATTTGATCTTTCTAGATCGTTATCGTGAGAAATGTGATGTGTGACTTTAAACGTGTCTAACCTATTTGCTGGTACTGGAATTACTGGTGAAGTCTAACAAGCGCAGTGTTGGGCGTCCTCCTACAAAGTAGACAAACGACCTCGTGAAGGTTGCAGGTGGCTTCTAACAGCATTTTCTGGAAGTCTTTGGGGAAGGTCTATGTTCAGTAGTGAACTTCCAAAGGGTGATGAAATAGAAGAAAGAGTCGGAGTATACCGGATGTCTGATCGACAGTATTCTGATGAAGGAGAAGATCTTCTGGAGAAGGATGGAATACAATTATACTTTGGGCACGATGCGATAACTGTATTGATCATCAGGTATATTTTGGCTTAGATAAATTATCTCCAATCTTTATTGATTTTAGTTGGTATCAACGGTCTACGCTAACAACCAAATCACATGAAATCTTATCACTTATTAAATGGCGTGACATATTACATCTTTAACTACATTAAGCACATAGTTACAGCAAGTCTAATTTCATTGTAGTGGTATGATTAACTTGTGTTTCCGGTTCTTATCTACGTTGACGTATATTTTATGTCAGAGTGTATGTTTGATATGGTTTAATTTACATGGGCTTTTATTGCTGTCAACGTAACGGCTTCAATCATTATTATTTGTTTCGAAGATATTATCTAAATATTAGTAAAACCGCATCAAAATCGATCTAGTAGTTCCGATTTGGGTGTATAAATTTATTTGATTTGTAGATGATTTGAAATAACCAAATTGGTTATAAATTGATTGATAGATCCATCATGAAACAGCATTTTTCAATTTATGACCACGATTAACGATATTTAGCAATGAGTTGACCTTTTAAATCTTTAGGTTCCTATCAACGCAACTTTTAATGGCACGAATATGACTTTAATATGAGCGGAATCGAATGGTCGTCTTCCCATCAGTTATCTCACTATGAGCCAAGCAACTTTAGGACCACTGATGAATGCTTATTGATAGATGAATTACGCACCAATAATTTATTACAGTATAATGGTATCCTTAACAAATTCGATCGTATACTTGATCTAGTCTTATCAAATGATACTGATTCAAATTGCTTCGAAAGCGTGCTAAATCAGTGGAACAGAATTGCCATCAATCATATATGGTGAATGTTGAAAATTCTTTAGAAAAATGTCCTAAATACTTTTGGTCTTTTATAAAGGCTAAATCTAAATCGAACTCGTTGCCTAGTAGTCTTAGTTTGGATGATCATGTCTTTAACACTGGTGAGGACATTTGTAACGCTTTTTCTGAGTACTTTCATTCTACGTTTGTGCAATGTAACTCCTCATGTACTAATCTCTCTGCTTCCCCTAACTTATCTTCGGTGTCTGATATACACTCGATAAGTATAACTCAGGACCATATATTCAAACTCTTATCAAATCTCGATCCCTCCAAGTCAGCAGGACCTGATTGCCTCCCTTCATTGTTTCTTATTAAAACTGCTAAAACTATAAGTATTCCTTTGTCTTTGCTTTTTAATAGGTCTATCTCTGAGTCTGCTGTACCGCCTTTATGGAAGTCAGCTTACGTAACACCTGTTTACAAAAAAGGGCCAAAAACAGACGTAAAAAATTATAGACCCATCTCCAAGTTATGTATCTTAATGAAAGTATTTGAACGCGTTGTCTATGACCAAGTTTACGCAGCTATCAAAAACTCTTTGAGCCCCTACCAACATGGCTTCCTTAAAGGGCGGTCTAGCACTTCTAATTTAGTTCTATTTAACGATTACTTAACTCAAAGTATGGATAACGGTCAACAAGTAGACGTGATCTATACAGATTACAGTAAGTGCTTCGACAGGATCAACCATAATCTATTACTTGATAAGATCTTGAAAATCGGCATTCGAGGTGACCTCTTGAGATGGTTCTCATCATATATTGACAATAGATCACAGGCTGTAGTAGTAAACAATTATATCTCTAGCTGGGTGTCCGTTCCTAGCGGTGTCCCCCAGGGATCCCTGTTGGGACCATTACTCTTTATTATTTTTGTTCATGACATCGACACCTGTTTTCATTTCTCTAATCTATTATGCTTTGCCGATGATATGAAAATCTATATGAAAATATCTTTGTCTGCGGATGCAGCCAATTTACAAACTGACCTAAATCGACTTGAAAAGTATTGTGCCCTCAATCAGTTGGATTTAAATGCTGGTAAGTGTTCAATTGTAACTTTTTCACGTAAGAGTAATATTGTTCTTACAGACTATGTACTTAAAGATCAAGTTTTGCAAAGGTTGACTGTAATAAGGGATCTAGGTGTTTACCATGATACCAAGCTCCTATTTGAGACGCATATCGAAAACATTATATCTAAAGCCTCTAAAATGTTAGGATTTATAATGCGTAATTCGACCTCATTTTCCAAAGCTAAAACTTTAAAAATTCTATACTGTACGTACGTTCGTAGTCACCTTGAATATGCGTCTCAAATCTGGAATCCTATGTACAACACATATATAAATCGAATCGAAAGTATTCAGAAAAAGTTTGTAAAATTCCTATGTTTTAAATTAAAATCATATTATAGTTCTGATTTGTATCTACGTCTCTGTGAGAATCATCATCTACTACCGCTTCATAAAAGGCGTGAAATAGCCGATATTACCTATTTAGCAAAAATTGCGTCTGGAGCTGTTGACTGCCCTGATCTTTTGGCTAAACTTAATTTTAATGTCCCCATTAGAACTCTTAGATTACCTTCTATATTTCACATTAATCGAGCAAATACTAATTATCGACGTAACTCATACTTGTGGCGCGCGTGCAATAACTTTAATGTAATTTCTAAGACTACTGATATAGATATATTTAATACACATGTCACTAAAGTGCGATGTTTGCTTTCAGAGACAGCGTTCTCATAACTATCTATATATATATAAAAATCAATTGCTGTTCGTTAGTCTCGCTAAAACTCGAGAACGGCTGAACGGATTTATCTTATCTTGGTCTTGAATTATTCGTGAAGGTCTAGGGAAGGTTTAAAAGGTGGGAAAAATTCAAATAATTGCCGGGAAAATCCTCAAAACAGCATTTTTCTATTTCCCATACAAACGTTTTCTAAATAAAATGGTGTAATTTATTACCGCTGCATAAAGTTCAAATTCGCGTGCGCGTTAGAAGATCTAATATCGCGTTCTGAAACTCAACAAAAGTGAAATTGAATCGCGAACAATTATAAATGTTAAGTTAAATTTCTATATTATACACATTTGCGATAGTTTTTTTATATTGAAATTCAAGCAGGAATCCTACTAATATTATAAAGGCGAAAGTTTGTAAGAATGTATGGATGTTTGGATGTTTGGATGTATTTTTTTTTTTTTTTTTTTTTAAACGGCCATCTTCGGCGCATTAGGGACGGCTGCGGGCTTCCTCCGACTCACGTCTAAGTTGTCGTCCGCAACCGCCCCTGCACGTACCGCTATTGCGGTCCTTTTCCTGTTGCGGGGGCTCAGAAGCCCCCGAAACACCGTACCGTGTCCGCCTTTTGGTGTCCGAGGCAGCGTGAGACACGCTGCCTCGGACATGTCCATCACGGGGGTCACAGAAGTTGGCTAGACTAATGGGTGGGCGGCACGTCCCGCCCACCCGTGACCCCCGGAGGCCCCTATTAGTCGCCTTTTACGACAGGCAGGGGATACCGTGGTGGAATTCTCCAAACGCCCCCAATCCACAGGGCGGGAGACGTCGGTCAGTCGTCCACCCGACGCCTCCTACGTCTCGTCTGGCGGCGGGAGGGATCACCACTGCGCTGGCGATCCCTCTCGGCACTCTCCTTCCGCGAGAGGACCGCCTCGCAGAAGTGGGCCACCGCCTGCCAGGCCTCCCGGCCGCCGACCATGGAAGCGACCACGGCCGGCAGCGAGAGGTCTTCTCCGACGACTGTTTTGAGAGCGCTGCGCTCCTCATCCCAGGCTGGACAACACTCCAACGTATGTTGGGCCGTGTCCATTGGGCAGTTGTCACAATAGTGACACACGGCCGACTCCTCTACACCTACCACCCGAAACAGGAACTCACCGAAGCAGCCATGCCCGGTGAGCACCTGCGTCAGGCGGTATGTTGCCGCTCCGTGGCGCCTGTCCAGCCATTCGGCAAAGACAGGACGCACTGCCTCTACGACCCGGTGCCCCCACGACGGGGCCTCCAGCCTGAGACGCCACTCCTCCACGGCGGCTCGCCGTAAGGCGGCCCTCTTGGCCTCCACCTCCTTCAGGGCCAGACGCTCCCCGCGACTGAACGCCTCCTCCCGCCAATGGAATACATCGGCAAGGGATTTGGCGTCCAGGTCCCAGGGCAGAAATCCGGCCAATAGGCAAGCCGCCTCGAAAGAGACCGTGCGGTACGCCCTGACCGCCCGCTGCGCTAAAGCTCTCTGCGGGGCGCGCAGAAGGGCGACGCAGGGGCGGCCCAGGGAGTCAGCCCAAACGGGGCTGCCATAAAGGGCTATGGACCGCACGACTCCGTGATACAGCCTCCGGCAAGGGAAGCCAGGACCTTCCAGGTTGGGCAGCAGGCGGGAAAGAGCGCCCGCTGCCCGGGACAATTTCGTCCTCAACTCCTTAAAGTGGGTGCGGAATCGCCATCGGCTATCTAGGACTAAACCTAGATACCTCATGCTAGAACCGATGGGGATCCGCACCCCCCCAACGACAATGCCGGCACCGGCCGGTGGCCCTCTCCGAGGTCCGTGAAAACACACGGCCTCGGTTTTCTCGAGGGCCACCTTTAACCCTAAACGTTGGATTCTGCCAACCACTTGGCCGGTGCCCGCCGCCGCCAGAGTTGCGGCGTCCCGGAAGGTCCCAGCAGTCGCTGTGACTAGCGTATCGTCGGCGTAACAAGTCACGCCGACGCCCCGGAGATTGGAACCACGGAGCACCCAGTCGTACCCGATGTTCCACAGGAGAGGGCCCAAAACCGAGCCCTGTGGAACACCGCACGACATCGCTCTTCGGTGCCACCCATCGGCGCCCGGATACACCACGTGCCTGTCAGACAGGTACGCGTGCACCAGACGCCGGAGATAGGGCGGCACCACGTGGTACCGCAGTGCCTCGTGGATGCAGGGCCAGGGCAGCGAGTTGAATGCGTTGGAAATGTCCAACGACACCGCTATCACTACACTGCCTCTGGCCACTGCATCCTCCGCCTGTGCCTTCACCCGCAGAATCGCGTGGACAGTGGAACGTCCCCTCCTAAATCCAAACTGCTCGTCGGCCAGATTTGGTCCGACCCTATCAAGGTGCTCGACGAGGCGGGTATGAATGATGCGCTCGAAGAGCTTTGCCACCTCGTCGAGCAACACGATGGGCCGGTAGGCCGACGGCGACTCTGCGGGTCGTCCTCCCTTCTTCAGCAGGACGAGCTTCCCGGTTTTATGTTTGGATGTATGGATGTTTGTTCCTCTTTCACGCAAAAACTACTGAACGGATTTCGATGAAATTTGGCACACGGGTACATCATGTCTTGGATTAACACATAAGCTACTTTTTATCCCGGGAAAACATAAAGCGGGACTTTTATCCCGGAAAAACTTTTTAACGCGGGCGGAGCCGCGGGCAAAAGCTAGTTTACTATAAATTTACGGATTGCGTCTCACTTTTGCCGAGATGTAGTGTAATGAATTTAGCTGCTGTTCGCAAGTAAGACTGAGATAGCATGTTCATCACTTCGTTTTTAAATATTATGTTGTTATAAGTGAAGGCCTTTAATTGGGTAACTGTATTTTAATATAGTTTCTAATTTTTGTTATTATGTAACCTGTAGGACTTCCAAATAAATAAATAAATAAATAAATAAATAAATAAATAAATGTATTCAAAATTTTTTTTTGTTAATGGCCCTACTGCCTGTAGCCTGACGCGAGTCGGCTTTTCTGGCCATACCGGTCTTTAGGGTGAACGCAGAAGGCGCCCACAACCTGAGGGCAACCCACTAACGGGTTACGAACCTCGGCTTAGGACGGCCACTGATTATTCAAAGTATACTATTGCGTTTTACAAGAGATATATCTATGAAAACCTTCTGTAGTAAATGCGAACGTTCTTTGCGTAAGTGTCTAACTATAGTGTATCGATTCCCCTTTGTGTTTATATAATTGTCTTTTATTATCAAGTCTTATCGCATTATATTTAATTTAAAAGAAAAACACTGTCTTTTATATCTAATCACTTTGTGATTATGAACCTACAACAGAGGTTTATTTTTTGTTATTGCTTCAATAACTAGGTAAACATTGCATATTTATCTCTAGTCTTCAGTATTAATTTCCGTCGTAAACGTGTGTATCCGATCTCAATATTATGTGTTAAGGTGTTTCGATTTATTATTGTTGTATGGAATAAACGCACTACTTCAGAATCTTAGCATTTACACACAAATTCCAGTCATGTACTGCGTTTTTCAGCAGCGCATGCCGCACGCGCAGACACACGGACAGACGAGTTTATTTCTGGAACAACGTGCGCCTGAGTCATCCCGGATGACTGTGTCATAGCGGGAGACGCTGTTTACGGGATGCTAAACACTTTCGTCATGCCACACCGTTTATAGAACAAAATGCAGGCAGGAATCTGTTGTGTTCTAGGAATTTGATTGGAATATTTATTTTCCTTATTTAAATGTGTTGCGCAAGTAATAGAATTGGGTTTATTTTAAAATTCGAATACTAATTCTTATTGGATATTTCTTAGATAATTTTATTCAATATCAATAAATGTTTTTCTTAGTTTTTATATTTATAATAGTCTATAAAGTTTTTATTTTATTTTTGAAGTATAAATCGTACCATAGAGCTATCACTTTATTCTCATTTTATGTAAATAAATGTGTTCTTGCCAAGAATTTTATACCCATAATATTATAAACTTCTTGGTTCTTGCACAGCGCGTCATAATCGTAAATTCAAAAAATCTATGCCCTAGTTCGAAGTGCATTGACCCCACTGGCATTAATATCTTCATAACAATGTAATAGACAAGAAACACCATTGAATACAGTTTATAAAAACGTGTAGTTGAAAAGGCTTATTGCTACATTGATTACAAACGCTTTTTTCGTCCATGGCATATGAGTCAATGTTCATTGGTAATCAAGCGTTTATAAGTTATTAATTACATTATACAAATATTACACAGCAGACATCATTACATTATTTTTGATGCAGCATTTATAAGTATGCCGAGAGCAGGAAAATATGTAAATGTCAAAATATCTTAACGTTGCAGGCCCGCGTGGTCACTTGCGATCATGACAGCTCCTGTCGCAACAGTGAAAATCGTCGTTCCTACCCACGCAATAAGGTTTTAATATAAAAATAAAAAAAAAAACAAATATCAGCTGTCAAACCCACGGTCCCGGATAGGTTAAGGATGAGTGCTATTAATAAGTAGTAAATCTTACAAACAAGAATATTGACAATATTGATCATTGTTGTAAAGGTCTTGTCGTATTACGGAATTGTGGTTCATGGGGGTTCCAATGAGTAACATAATAACAATAATATTACTACAAACAGGAATTGATGGTATATATAAGATCCTCAATTTTATTGAAACAAAATTAGATTCCAGTATTCCGTTACCATTAAGGCTTATGTCTTCGACAGATTGGAATCAAAAATTATACAAAAAAAAAAAAATCAAAACGGCTCAAGTAAACATGAATGAATGAATGAAATCCTCCTAGCCAGTTTCGGCCACGGCGGCCAATCTCAACGGAGATCAGCCAGGTACGCAGGAGATATTATAGTGCACAAGTGTGTGCGCAATACACAGGTGCACTCGCTATTCCTTCACTCTCATAGTCCGGTGAGACGGTAATCCGACATGACCGGAGAGAGATCAGGCGCAGGACCAACGGCTTTACGTGCTTTCCGAGGCACGGGGGTATCACACCGCCAACTTCCTGACTCCGAGCTGCGACTGAGTAAATTTTAAGATGGAAAAACCCAGTCACAATTTTTTTGGCTCGACCCGGGATTCGAACCCAGGACCTCAGCGCGCAAATCGTACTCGTAATGCGTACGCAATACCACTACGCCACCGAGGCAGTCAGACACAGTAAACATAAGAAACCATCATAACAAACTTCTATTTTAATTCAGTTAATATTCTATCTTAATATTGTAATAGCTATCCCTCTTTACCGTAATCGCGCACTCAGGGATATCCCTTCCCAGATTATGTCATATTTAATAGTCCAATTAATGGTCAAGAAACACGTCAATTAATTTTACATATTGATCTTCGTAAGTTGGTGCCATTCCGTTATTTATTATTTTGAGAACATCCCAAAATATCTTTGTATTTATCTGCGTAAGGACATTTAAAATACGTTGTGCATGCTTTACTCAGTTCAGTTCACGTTCAATCCCTCTGAGTTTTAGGATATCGTCATCCGGTAATTTATTGTCCAAAATATGTCCAGAAACGTTAATTGACTGTTAGAAGATTTTATTAACTCAATAAAAATCTTTTTCTCCGTTTCGTTTTGTTTTGTATAAAAATCTAGACGGTTTAAATTTATTTATCTAATTAATTACCTGATTTTACTATTTATTTATTGGTCGATAAAGTATTTCTTCTAGATTAATATCGTTTTTTTTAATTGTTTTATAATTTATCAAGAACTATTATTGTTACGGTCTGGTAGATATGGCAATAGGCATAATATTATTATTTTTGAATTATAATTTTTCATTCTACTAAACTTGTACTATATTATACTATTATATAGCATGCATTCTCAATTTTAAATTTTTATATGACAGCGAATAAAATTATTTTATTTGTTACAAATTACAATTAAAACAACAAACTAGTAATATTTTGTATTATTACTTGGATACACATTCCTAGAGTCTGTCTGTCTGCTTTGACGTCACAGATGAAAACAATAGTCTTATTGAAATGTTGAAAAACGTGACCACAACAGTCATAGAATTTAAACGTTACAAAGATGGGAATGAAGATATAATTCAAAAAATAATACAAAAGAGTAGGTTCGGGGATTTAGTAATTTAATTAATATCAGAGCAGATTTTTTTCAAACAATTTTCAAAACCACGCATCCGTAATTATCACGCAACAAATATGCACATAAAAGTTGTGATGAGGGGAGCGTTTGTGATTCACTGTCGGGAATCCAACTTCTCTCCTTTGTCATACAGAATAACGACCGCGTAGTTTCCTTGCCAATTCATCGGAAATTATTCAATTACAATGTCCTAGGAATTTACTTATGACCTACATCTAGAGATAGTTTTTGTGTTGTGTTAGTTGAATGTTATTATTGATACAACACTAAACGAAATATGCAAGAGATTGAGAAATTAATGATTTTAAGGAGACAAGAATGATTATAAATATTTTTAAGATTCGTCATACTTTTGAGTTGCAAGTAATGGCCATATTGATGCTGTATATCCTGCCAGAAATAACTACTAAAAGTATCTGGGTTCAGATTTATAGCGGGAAAATTTAAAATAAAATAAACATAATTCATATAAACATTAAAACATTTCTCATGTCATTTAAATTTAAGGAAAACCGTTGAACAATACCCTGGAATATCCAAAGTCTTTATATTTAATTAATCACCCTCGTTGTCCTCCGGACATTCAGAATGTATGTTGAAATGTCGATAACATATGAACATTATAATGTAATATTTTTTTTATTTCTTTAGTGAACGGAGGTTATAATTATTGGTGTCAGTATGGGTTTTTATATTTATTTTGTGATTTCCTGTAGCGCAAGTAAACTTAAAGGTTTAATTTTAACCTACCTCAATTCAGAGACTATCCCGCCCTCACCTCTTCCGCTGCCACTCCTGGTAAGCCAGGATCGTCAGGGGCACCGAGCGTTGAAGCTCGGCGATTCTCAGGGAGCACTAGTCTGTCTTTAGCCCGCAACGAAATTAATCAAATAGAAAAATAGGAGTTGGAAATAATAATTGCCTACTTCCCTCGATAGCAACGCGGTGCCAATTAAGCGAAAAGTGCTGGAAGTTTTAAAAAAGATTTATTAATCCTACTAATATTATAAACGCGAAAGTTTGTAAGAATGTATGGATGTTTGTTCCTCTTCCACACAAAAACTACTGAACGGATTTCAATGAAATTTGGCACACGGGTAGATCATGTCCTGGATTAACACTTTTATCCTGGGAAAATATATAACGGGACTTTTAACCCGGAAAACTCATTCACGCGGGCGGAGCCGCGGGCAAAACCTAGTAAGTAATATTTTATGTTTAGTGTTATTATTTTTGAGAGCAACAGACTGCCGACAAAAATGTTGAAGGTTCGTTGCTAACTCTTCTAGCTATATATAATTTTTTGAAGCTACCTGTATATCCATTGTTTTTTTTTTGTTACGTATGTATACAAAGGGAGATTGCATTTATGATAGTTCTACAGGCCCTTAATTTACCAATGTGGACCAAGTGTAGCAATATCATGCAGCGCTGATTCCATTATTTATTTCTTCCTAAATTGTATTTGTTTTCTTAATTAACCGAACAATTCAGTGAACTGTTTCTTATCGCCCCAACGCTACCGGATTTGAATGCTCAGCGTCCATTCATAAAGATTAAACTACTACTTTAATAAAAATAGTAGTGTCAATGATAAAAATTACGATAAACACTGAATCATAAAACATTAACAAAAATTCTGTCTTTGGAAACTTACAGGGAACACATGCCTTTTGAAGTTCTTGGTCTAATGCTATAATTCCGTAGTAACTACTTTACTTATTCATATATTTGATGTGCCGTATTTGTATTGTAAATATTATGTTCTGCAAATATTCTGCCAAATGTTTGTCATGCGAAGCAAATATTTGGCTCAGGCCTCGTGGTTTGCAGTACCCATGACAATGAAAATTCCGGTATCAATTGTGCATGTAGTCATTACTTACATACACACACGCCTTTTACCCCCGAAGGGGTAGGTAGAGGCGCAACTGGTGCACCCACTTTTCGCTGTGTGTATTCCCATGATTTGATAGGGGGCGAGCCTATCGCTGTGTCAGGCACAAATTCCAGACTCTTCTCCGGGCTGATACTGATTTTTTTTATAGCGTTGAATGACGAGACGAGCATGCCGTTCGCCTGATGGCTTGGCTTCCATATTTCACATTTAGGTTTTTGATGGGATATCATGACTTCTTGTAAAGATATTATTTAATTAAGTACTTACGTAAGAAGATACTTTTTATCAATCTTTATTAAATTAAGTATTTATTTTAGAAAGAAAAAAATAAAAACTGTAAAACGCTTCATCGTTCTGTCTCACCTATATGCAGGTGATGAAGTCATTTTGTTATTGACTTGTCAAGCCCCGCGACGGAGGCCGGCGTCCATATATATTGGGTTATCCCATACATCTATATATAAGCGGGGCTTGACGGGTTAAACCTCAATGCCACTAGTGGTAGATCTCTCATATTATGTAAGAGTCCGTCTGGGTGGGTACCACTGTAATGTGCATGCACTGTTGTGTTTGGTTTGAAGGACATTGAAGCCAGTGTAACTATTGGACATAATGACACTTCGTAATCTTACGTCTCAGGATGACAAGTGCAGTGGAATGCCACACAGTTGCCAATGTTTATGGGTGGTCGTGTCGCTTACCATGAGACGAACGGCATGCTCGCCTCGTCATTAAATGCAATAAAAAAAATGTTAATAATTACTTAAACTCTGATTCGCAAGCATAATAAAACGTCCAATGTCATCTCATCTTCCAAATAATAAACGTCTTAAAACAAACAACAAACAATAAACGTCTTAAGATGTAAATAAACGGTCGTATGGCGACAACTTTTTATTTCTAAGAATATATACAGGGTCATTTTGACATTGCGTTAATAAATGAAACCACATACTCGTCTTTGCCTCTGCTAACATTATGCCAAAAATCATCCATGAGAAACGAATATTTTCACCAGAAATCTCAAATTTACTTTCCTGATTTTTTTATCATTTTTAAGTTTAGTGCGAATATGGCGTGTGCGTGAGTATTTTATTGACTGAAAATATGATGTTACCGCTGCGACTCATCCTCTTAGACTAGTACTAGTGGCATTAGGGCATGTAAACTTATAGTTACTTTTTATTGATATTTATTTTGTTCGAAACTTGCACTTTTTTATTTTACATCTATGGTTAAAATAACTTAGTGGAAAACGTTATTTTCAACGAGATAAGTATGTGGTTTCATTTATTAACGCAATGTCAAAATGACCCTGTATATTTATTGTTTTGTATTTGCAAGGGTTGCGAGCGCCTTCTGCACTCACCCAAAAGACCGGTGTTCTTTCATAAGCCGACCCTCGTCAAGCTAGAAAGAGTAATGTCAGGGACAAAAAAAAAATTTTGTATTTGCTATTATTACTCGACGTTGGTGAAATCATCGGTAGATAATCGGTGGAAGCCATAATTTAAAAGAAGATGTAAATAAACATTGTATAAATCAGAAATTTTTAACTTGAATTCGAAACAGAAGTAAATATTATATGACATAAAAGACTGAAGAGTGGGCACGAGTTGCTGATGCCTATAACGTATCTATAGGAAAGTACTGCCGTGTCCCAGAACAGCTCCGTCTAAAGTCAGAACATTTATAGAAAATTTCAAACAAATGTGGTGCCCTAATATTGAGGGAACGCAATTAATGGACCAAGGTAAATAGTATTTTAATTAAAATAAAACATAAATGTACGTGTACGCCTGAACGTTCATAATTTTAAAAATTATAATTTACAGATAGTATGCAGATTTTCTGATCGCTTGGAAAATGTTTCAAATCTTAAAAATGTACTGTTTTCAGATTTTTTCTTTGTATACGTATCCAGCTGGAAACCAAATTTCAACTTTCTAGGTCATCTGGAAGTGGGTCAGGTTTTTGATCTATATGTCAGCTAGTATTAAAAATGCCGATTTTTAAATGTTATTATCTCAATGACCGTTTCAGCTGTATGTATGAAATTTGGGATTCTAGTTATTTAGGTTAAATAGATTTTGAGTTATAGAGGCGTTAAAAGTAACTCCAAATGGTTCGTGTGAAACTGCACTAGGCAGCTTCGACAAGTTTTTTTTGTTGGCCTGACACGCTGCCTCGTGTCTCGATGCTATGCAAACATTGGAATGACAGGTGTGAAATATGTTCCAAACAAATTTGCTCTTGTTATCTACGCAAACAAAACAGTTACAATAACCCCGTGACTTTCTTTTCTCCTGTTCATTATTAAGTATTCGGCGCTTAGTCCGACGTTCGGCTTTTAGTTTTCCTCATTTGACAAAATGATTCCATAGAATAATTTATGCGTAGGTACTCTCAAACGTAATGCTCTGTGATGGGAGTTACAATCACTATTGAAGAATTCGGTATAATATGACTAAAATACTGATATACTGCAATATCCAGCATTGATGTTATCTTAATTCATAGACAATAGATAGAAATGTTTTGGCTATGATAATTGAGTAGTATTCTATAGCACACAATAAAAATAATCTTATCTTCAAATATGCTGTTTATTATAATCAATGGTACGGCGAAATCCAAACGAGCATTAAAATGATTTCTTGAAAATCTATACCTATTACATTCAATTGTAGTTAGTATTGCTATAGTTTTATAGATTCAATTTTATATTACTGCCCATATTACGTCAGGCATATTGAAGACACAAATATAATAATAGAAGTAATCAATATTTAACCATCAATCATGATTATCATCATGTATGCAAGTTATTCCAAACTGATTTTGCTATCATTGTTCCAACCTACCAGTGTAAAGTAAATGCAAATCTTAGTATTGCAACATTCTTTTAATACCATATTTAGTCATTGCCATTCGCAATTATACAAAAAGTCAAAGTTATCAACTTTCGCACAGGTGAATGACCTTCACCTGTTGTGTCATTTTTGCTCACTTCCTCATGCGTAAGCGCAGGTTCAAAGGCACTAAGCCCAAGGCCCTGTTTGCATATTCCACGCACAATAATGACTCGGTTATGACAATGGCTAGCTGAAGGTCGTTAAGAAGGAAGTCAGAATCAATAGTAAACATAATACATAATTATAATTTTAGACGTAATGATCTCACAAGGGATTTGAATATATGCAATTACACGAAATTTTTGCTATATTCGACATATTATAATATATTACCGAATGAAGAGAAGACTATTATAATTGAACATAAACAATAACTTTAGACTACAAACACATACAATAAATATTACCTCAATTAGGAATAGATGCTATGAGATACCGCATTTGCTAGTTACCTTTCATTTTTAAATTCATTTGAGGCTAATGATGTTAGACAAGTAATACTACGCAAGACTTAATGAAAGGTGGAGGGCAATTAAGGACAAGGTTAATTAAGAAAATCTAAATAAAAGCAAGATGTGCGGTTACACTACTATCTTCATTAGAGAAGTTACAAATTTCTTTTAATTTGAAAAGTGTTTGAAGATATAGTTAATGATTCTTAAATAATTATTATTATTAAGCCTTTATTGCCAACATAATTTTTAATAAGTAATCTCACAGATCTTTGTTTTTTACGCAAATTGAAGACGTTATAATCAAAACCAAAAAACTTAAATGGAGGTGGGTAGGCCACATGATGAGAGAGAATAGTAATAAATGGACAAAAGATATAACAGTATGGACCCCTAGATTCCATACAAAGAGAAAAAGAGGAAGACAAATAAAACGTTGGTCTGATGACATCAAAAAAATTGCGGGTCCACTATGGCACAGAACAACTCAAAAAAGAGTAGATTGGAAAGAGCTGGAGGAGGCCTTCGTGTCGAAAAGATACGCCGACGTCCAATAACTAGTATATACGATCGCAGTTACTTATTGTTAAATAATTAATTGCATAATATTCTTAAACAAACGAAGCATTAAATTGATAAAACCAATGAAGCGGCAATAGCAGAGCAAATCTAAAGTATGAAATTGTAAATAAATTTTTTTGTTGGCCACTACCAGTAAAGCAATAAAACGAGTATGGGATTAAATTTTTTATGAACTCTCCGATGTTTTTGTAAAATTGAATCCATCGAGAACAACGCTGGGAGCGTGTATCGGATCAATATTTATATTTATTTAACTGGTTTTTATATCAGTGAAGTGGGAATTGAGTTTTAAATAAAGGTAATTCTTTTTTTTCGTTTCAAGTGCCAAGATGACGACACCTTAAAAGTAAATTTGTTTAATATAAGATAACAAACCGTGTGTCTGAATTCGTTTATTTTCTATTTAACTTTGTATAATCGTGACCGAATGAATAGATAGCTGTTAATTTTCGCAACGTGTGAAACCAACATAACCGTTCCACTCACCCCCCAGTGGTGGTAGCGATAACGCGTTTTTCCCCGCGATAAAAAAAAAAAAAGGACTTGGCAATTCGATAGAATATTAATTAAAGAAACTAGATTCATTATCGATGTTCGTTAATATCCAACTTGTTTTTTTTGAAATTGAATTGACCTGCTGAGCAATGGACGAGATAATCATGACCAAACAACCAACAGTAAATTAGCCTGATGAATTAAAACCCATAACCATAAAACGCTTTTCCCCGTCGCCCCCCAACCCTCCTAACAGTTCCGGCACGCGTACCGATGACGAAACAAATTGATAGGATTAGGCCTAAAAAGCAATCTTTCCCTAATCGCTGATGTCTCATCCTCTCTGTGACCGTCCTGAGTCGAGGTTTGTAACCCGATAGTGGGTTGCCCTCAGCACAGTCACTTAAATTAAAAAGGGTTCCGAGCGGCTAAAGCGTTCACCCTAAAGTCCGGTATGTTCATAAAAGCCGACTCTCGTCAGGCTACTGGCCGTTAGGTCCACGTAAAAAAAGACTCTTTTGCTCAGTTCGACCACAGAATACAAGATAGTGCCACGTAGTTGGGCGCTGATTAAGTTGAAATCCTACTAATATTATAAAGGCGAAAGTTTGTAAGAATGTATGGATGTTTGGATGTATGGATGTTTGTTACTCTTTCACGCAAAAACTACTGAACGGATTTCAATGAAATTTGGCACACGGGTAGATCATGTCCTGGATTAACACATAGGCTACTTTTTATCCCGGGAAAATATGAAGCGGGACTTTTATCCCGGAAAAACTTTTTAAAGCGGGCGGAGCCGCGGGCAAAAGCTAGTATCATATATAGCCTTTGCCCGCGGCTCCGCCCGCGTTAAAAAGTTTTTCCAGGATAAAAGTCCCACTTTATTTTTACCGGGATAAAAGTAGCTTATGTGTTAATCCAGGACATGATCTACCCGTGTGTCAAATTTCATCGAAATCTATTCAGCAGGTTTTGTGTGAAAGAGTAACAAACATCCGTACTCGCAAACTTTTGCGTTTATAATATAAGTAGGATTCTCAACTCGTAACAACAATTCACGGTGTGATTGTTTAAAGACAAAGAGTTAAGGTAAAGTTTGATGTAATCGTTTTTGTATACAAAGCCGAGGGTTCAAGCCTTGACTTGTATCAATATGACTTTCGAAACGAGATTTACATATCACGCTCGACTGCGAAGGTAAAGTGAAGCAACCGACTGCACGATAAATCTTGTTTCTTGTATTGGAGTGAATATTGGTAAGATATTTAATATTGCTGCCTCATTGATATTGAGATGTACTTGTTTAGAAGATGCATTTAAGCTGTAACATAGAGAAGGATCCTCAATTACAATCTTGCATGTTAAAATTTGTATATTCTTAATTATATATTTGTTTGTTTTAGTATTAAAATTTCTGGCCGAATCTTGAGAGTGTACTTGAATATTCGCCACATATTAATATGTGAAATATAATTTATCTTACCAATCAGTCCATGCGTTATTGCGTCTACGGTTAAGCATAAAAAGCACTTCCGGAGCCTAGTTATTTTTTTAGACCGATTAAAAAGAAGGAAGGTAAACAATTAAGGCGTATTACGACAAATGCATCATTCATCCACAAATCTCCGCTAGCAGATCTTTTCCCACATCAAGAAACCTTTCAAATACCCGTTAAATACTTAAAAGCAACCTCAACATCCCCGGGAGTAGCCCTGCCTCGCCACCTGTCTCGTGTTCCCACAGGATATTTTAATTATCCCGGTTGGCCGCATATGACCAGTTTTTCTTACTCCTACAATAAAAAACTCATGAGCTTTGTAAGGCTTTGCATGAGAACGAGTTTGGCAGGCTCGTAACGAGTAAAGTATGGCTAATGTTGATCAACGTGTAGCTAGTTTTTTAGCAACATTATATGTATGTAGAGACGCGTAGTTTTGTTTGACACATATGTTACAAAACATGTTGAGACCAATTTTGCGCATCAAATCTATACTAATATTATAAAGCTGAAGAGTTTGTTTGTTTGAACGCGCTAATCTCAGGAACTACTGAACCGATTTTGAAAATTCTTGCACTAATAGGAAGCTACTTTAATCCTGAGTGCTATAGGCTACTTTTTATCCCGGGAAAATATTTTTGTCCCGGAAAAACTTTTTCACGCGGGCGGAGCTGCGAGCACTACTAGTCTGGTTATATAATTAGTCAAGAGTTTTGTAACAATACAAGGGAGACTGCCTCGGTGGCGTTGTTGTATTATGGTACGACTACAGCGCTGAGGTCTTGGGTTCGATCCCCGGGTCGGGCAAAGTTATATTAGGTTATTATGTTTAGTATTAGCACGCGGTTTGGAATTTATACCCGATATGGCGATAGGCGATAGTATGAAAGAATATTTAAACTGTATCTTAGGTTGATGCTCAGGGTAGAGTCTGTCGAAACGCGGCGATTTTAATGTTTTATTTGTGCACGGCAAAGTGACCCTACTGCACTAGATACTAAGAGTGGTATTCGCATAGATTATCTACGAACGAGAGATGATTATCCCACGTAAGTTGATACAATTATGTACCCTGTAGCCGTTTAGTTTCCTTGTCAATTGTATGACCTATTAAAATACCTGATATTGATGAAACCTTAAAATAACTTGGTAATCTATACTAATATTATAAAGCTGAAGAATTTGTTTGTTTGTTTGTTTGTTTGACCGCGCTAATCTCAGGAACTACTGAACTGATTTTGAAAATTCTTTCACTAATAGGAAGCTAAATAACTCCTGAGTGCTATAGGCTACTTATTATCCCGGGAAAATATTTTTGTCCCGGAAAAACTTTTACACGCGTGCGGAGCCGCGAGCACTACTAGTACTAGTATAAGTTTATTGTATTATCTAACCCATTGTTTACATTATATTTATACATTATTTCAAACGATAATTAGAAGCAGATAGAACATATAGTAGAAAAAAATATTTGCACAAATACATTTGAATATTCGAGACTTCATAATATATATTTTATGCGCACGTTCACTAGTTTAAAAATAGTTTGTTAGGTATAAATCTTTATTTATAGGTATAAAAAGGTGTATTTATTTAACGCGCAGTTTAATACAACTGTGTAGATAGGTTGTTATCGCATCGCTTACCATCAGGCGAGCGTCACCCTGCACGCTCGTATCGTTTTTTTTATTGCATCGAGTGACAAGACGAGCATGCCGTTCACCTGATGGTAAGCGATACGATCTCCCATAAACAGTAGAAACACTATCCAGCACCTTGGGTTACAAAGTACTGTGTGGCATTCCACTGCGCTCGTCATCCTGAGACATAAGATGTTAAGCCTCATTATGTCCTGTAGTTTTACTGGCTACAATGCCCTTCAAACCGAAACACAACAGTGCTTGCACACTGCTGCTTGGCGGTAGAAATAGACATTGGGCTGGTACCTACCCAGACGGACTCTTACATATTATGAGAGTCCTACCATCAGTAAATCGTTATTCAGAAGCAATAAAAAAATGCATGAAAATGACATACCTATAGGATAATATGTCATTCCCATACATGCTTTTTAACAGCGTTAACATCAACGTCAACTTGAGACATCATGTATCTCATAATGACCACTGACTGTAAAACGGAAACAATGTTTACATACTGATCGTCGGAAAAAAATAAAATAGTCACATTGACTCTCATTTAAGGCGTAAAATTAATAATACAAGTTCACATGACCGTACCAGTACTAATGGTATTAATTTCTATGTTTTTTGTTTTTCTATCCACGGCCGATAAATTCATTGTACACGCGATACGCTGAGCGGATGTGCCCGTATCCCGCACTGTCGATTACCGATCATTTCCTCGGGACTCTCAAATCTCAGCGGTTAATGGCATCCCGTACGCGGGTAATATTTTATCCAAAATCTGTGTTTGATATGTTTCTTTTTTGTAATTGAATCGTTGTTTGACGAATTAATTGTTTCAGAGATTCGTATACTACAATGAGATTCTGAACTGCACCAAAATATAAAACAAGAAATGTAACATGCCACATTATAGCTCTTTTGCTTTCATGAGGACTGAAAGAAGCTTCAAAAAATTACTAAACTACAAAAGTTGTTGCAATTTTTTGTCACGTGCAAGAAGTGTACAACCTAAGAGGCACTTTAGATGCTTAATTTAAAGATACTATTGTAAGAAAAAATAGAAAGTAGGTAATTTTTACTTTTGACTGCGTCAGTAGCGTAGTTGTATTACGGTAAGATTGCAATGCTAAGGTCTCGGGTTCGATTCGCGGGTCGGGCAAAAAGTGATATTGGATTTTTCCATTCATTATTAGACTGGAGTCTGGAATTTGTGCCCGATATGGCGATAGGCTCGCCGCTATCACATCACGGAATACGTACGGCGATAAGTGGGTGCATTATTCCTCTGCCTGGCGTGTGTGTGTGTGTGTGTGTGTGTGTGTGTGTGTGTGTGTGTGTGTGTGTGTGTGTGTGTGTGTGTGTGTGTGTGTGTGTGTGTGTGTGTGTGTGTGTGTGTGTGTGTGTGTGTGTGTGTGTGTGTGTGTCTGTGAGTGAGTGACTGAGTGTGTGTGTGTGTGTGAGTGTGTGTCTGTATGTGTGTGTGTGTAATTTTTATCATTTATACAACCAATTTTTATCATTAAACGGTCGAGATAAAGCTAAAATAAATTGAAAAACATTCACGACACACAACGACAAACAACTTCAAGTTATATGCCAAGGATAAACCTCTTACGAGTTACGGCCTCTCAACATTAAAATCTATGGTAATGTATCTTAAATGATTTAGCCACTTAATTCTAACAGTCCAAGTTTATTGCAGATAAGTGTGTTAATATCGTAGAGAATTACCCGTTTACCCAATTAATTTATTTATTTACAAGGCGAAACCATTAATTCTATATAACAATATGATAAACAATCTTAATAATCTTCCGTATGTTTAGCAGTGGACGTCATGTGGCTGATGATGATGATGAATATGAAAAATAGTTTATAGTTGCGCACGTAAAAAAGGCTGAACTGTTTTTGATAGATTTTGTCATAAATACAGGCTAAAGGGAGTGATACCTTGTGGTATAAATTATTTTATGTAAAATGTTACGGAAAAAATAAATATTACCTTCCTAATCGATTTGCTAGGGCGTAATAATAAATATTAAAAATCCCTGACTGGACAAAACAGCAACAAAAGAAACATAACAAGAAAATTTATTTAAGAAAAATAAAACAAATTATACTGTATATCGTAATATACCTATTTAAAAAAAAAATAAACAAATCGTCTAGAACAAACAAAAATGGTTATTATGTCATCGCAACTATTGCTTGTTGTTTGTCAAGTATCAATTTTAACATGCTGATAACCGGTTTTCGCAGTTTTATCACTCAGCATGTTCGAGTGATTTTTAATTTGTAAATTAACACGTTTTAACATTAGTGAGACCGATTTGTATTTCCGAAAATCGTTTGTTTTGACGTCATTGAATGTGTAAAGTAAAAAAATATTTTTTATGCAGATACGCGACGTTCGCTTTTCACTATATCTCATGGAGTTAGGAATTATTATTAAGACCTTAAGTTAACTAATATTCAATCTGTATCTCAGTGTGTTCTTTTATTTTTGAAGTTTTCATACAATGTCCATCTAGGACAGTCTTGGGCAAAATCAAAAACTATAAAGTTGCTAAAAGAAGTAATTAAAATATTGTTTAAATCGACGTACTGAAATTTGACTGTCGAAGCAAACTCTTTGCTATATAAAAAAGTAAACTTGTAATACCTCCTGATAGAATTAAAGCAAATAATTATTTATTTAAACAAAAAAATCTTACCTTAATACGAACTAACATTGCCCACAGCACAAAACAACTCAAAAAACAAATATAATTGTAGTATAATAAAATAATAAGAATATAAATTGTCTACAGTATAACAAAGGCGGACAATTGAATGCGTGCGTTTAATTACTAGAGCGATAAATGTGTTTTTATTGTAAAAGAACTACGTCGATTACGTTCATACTGCTTATTACACGTCTAGAGGCATCTTGTTAGTCCATTGTTTAAGCGACTTTATGCGTCACTAATCCGCTGGATATCTTGATGGATGATTGTAATATAGGGTTTCTCAGTTTTGAATAAAAAAAAAATAATTCAATGGAACACTTGATGGCTCTGTTAATATATGCCACAAGTTCTTTAATACGTTTTAATATACTCCGCTATTGTCTATCTAGATGTGATACAATTAATGTAAGTACACAAGTTCTTGTGACAGGTGTTTTACAAGGTTGATTAAGGTAAAAATAACATACTAGGACACTGCCTGGTGTAAAACATGATTTATATTTTAATTCTATACACATTATAGATTAATAATTTTAATTGAAAATTAAGATAAACCCAAAAAACAACATTAGGTATAACAATTTAGAAACGAAATGTCGCAAGATGTTATCGTAATCGTATAACGCATAATCTTACTTAATTACAAATTGCGAATCATACGACCTCAAAACCCACTTCGGAAAGCAAACATGAGACTTTACTTTCAAGTAACCTATGTTTCGCAGTTTTCCCATTTCAGGAGTAGTAACAGACGTATATTTTGTGAGCTAAGGGGAGAAGGTAGCGAGCTTTGCAATAACACGTTAGCTGTGTTGTCAACAGGATATCATGAGAAAAAAAACATAATCTAGTTTTTGTACTACTACTGCCTCGGTGGCGTAGTTGTATTACAGTACGACTGCAAAGCTGAGGTCTCGGGTTCGATCCTCGGGTCGGGCAAAGTGATATTGAGTTTTTCTATTCAGTATCAGCTCGGAGTCTGGAATTTGTGCCCGATATGGCGATAGGCTCGCCCCCTATCACATCATGGGACGGAATAATGGCGAAAAGTGGGTGCATTAGTTGTGCCTCTGCTTACCCCTTCGGGGATAACAGGCGTGAGTGTGATAATAATTTAATCATCTAGATATCAGGTCTAGCACAGGTCTCAAACTAAACCTGACCTTCATTAGTAACATGAAAATAAATTATCAAAAAACACAAATCACGCCTTTGTCCCCTAAAGGGTAGGCAGAGTAGCAAATACAACACCCACAGCTAGCAGAAGAACCGAATATCTCTGCCTAAAATATATCAATTATTATGTTATACTCAATAACGGCCTTGTATGTGTTCACGCCATATCTCGCAAGTGGGATTACTACATTGATTTTTAGATATCCGGTGTAATAAGTTATAAGCATGTGAGGAAAATTAGCGGAAAAATATTTCCACTTATTTTCTTCAGAGATAAATGGTTTATTATCGAATTTACCTTTTTGAGACGTTAGCTCTGTGTAATAAAGTGGTCAAAATTTTAATCGTCGACTTTAGACTAAGGGCCTATTACACAACAACGGAGTAAACGCCAAAGATCGTATAATATAAAGCGATCAAATACAATAGTAGAGTTCGCAAATAAATGGTAAACAAGAGTGCATTCAGAATTACCTGTATTATACGTTAAATGGCGGATAACGGTACATTTATTTCTAACCAACATGCGAACATCTTTAAAAATCTATATAAGTAACACAAATAGTTTTGCTTAGCATAACAGTTATATTAAATCAATATCAGTTTGTATAACATGATACTAAACAGAGTGCACTGTCTAATCCATTACTATCTCCTTCCCACCAATGCATTTCTAAATAAGAGTGAAAAGTAAATAAACCTTATAATTACTTAGACGTAATTAACACCACTAAGCTTTCACACAGGACTTGAGTCATTTATGACTCAATTTAGTCAGTGACTAAGTAATGAGACATTTTGGGTTCAATTCTGCGAATTTATTATTCCAAGAATATGATACCCACCACCCATAGGCAAGATTAGATGTATATTGTCTGGGGTACTTAAACAATGTCTATTTCTACCGCCAAGCAGCAGTGTGCATGCACTGTTGTATATCTTATGCCTCAGGATGACTAGCGCAGTGGAATGCTACACAGTACTTTGTAACTTAATGTTCTCGATGGTGTTGCTACTGTTTATGAGTGGTGGTATTTGTTAAATGTGCAAGGATGAAACTCTAATAAAATGTAACAGAAGTTATTCCTGAAAATAGTTTAGTAGACTTCTCCGATTTTAAACTATTGTTTTTAACTAAGAAAGGATTTAATAAAAAAGCATAGGTATAATATATAGTGATTCGGTAATGATTAACATTAATTTTATGACCTAGCTCAGAAAATTGTAATATCGTAAATATTTAAGTATATTCTAAAATATTTGAACTATAGCTGTTGGACATCATAGATTACAATTAATAACACATTTATATAATATATTATACTGTCTGTAATTTGTAAAAAAATCTGACGAACTGATTTTGATTTGGTGTTAATAGTGAAAAGGGCTTAATAATTAAATAATTACGGAGGCGGTAAATAATGCAAATAATTACACATAATATTATTCTCCACTAAGGAAATTAACTATACCTACAAATTACCCAAATGAAATGGATTTACGTCAATTATACTTTGAAAATACCACGTGCGTTATCCTCATTATGTAGAACGCTATTTTATATAAGAGTACGTTTATGTAAAGTTTCATGGTGTAGTAGATTCGGTGTTCGAATTGGGCAAATAATATTTAAAAACACGTGTTAATTGTCATTGATTCAGCGTGTTTGTTCACTCCTTTTCACATAGATGTAATGTGTCACGTGGTGATTTAAAAAAATATCGTCAGTGAAGACGGTTTTATAATTGGTTAGTGCTTAGAAAAATGTAATGTAAGTGAAATTTAATCGCATTAGGATTAAATCGTTTCACTTTCCAGTAAATTGAGTTTTAAAAGTTTAACAAGACCGTTTGTAAACACAAAGTTATCTTAAAACCACATGATTTGACTACAGATGAATTTAAGACGATGGACGCAGGATATGATTTGAATTTTAAATGAAAGGAGCATATTAATCATTCCGTAGTTGCTTTTATATGTCTACCTCTAAGACTACAAAGGCATGAACTTCTACCAGATAAAATGTATGTCATAAAATTAACACTTTTCGTTATACTAATTATGAAACTCCATACTCTACCACACTCACAACGCTACATTATTTAGACTAGTTTACTTAAATCATGATAAACACCTTTAAGTTTCATAGATTTCAATAATTTAGGACGCATATCACGCACATCATATATCAAAATAAAGCCCAAGGGTCTCTACCCCGAGGAACTATGATAGTCGACTTACTCGAGTCGAACGTGACCCTGAGGTGAAAACTGGTATACGTGCACTGCATTCTTATACTTTTAATAATTAGGTCAGATACTATTAATTTTCATTGTTCTCTATACGGTGATAGAGATTTTATAATTTAATTTAGTTTTAGAAATCTAATAGCCAGTTTTGAAAATGTCTTCGCACTTTAACTAAATAATGTCACATTAAAATAATTTGGCACTCATTTAACAACTAGCCTTATGAAACGCTTCATCATTTTTGCAAATCATTAGGCAATTTCTTTTTCACTTTCCTCGCGTAGTTTCAATTTAAACTCACACATTTAAAAAATAAACAAACAACTTATCCTAGCACCTTTATTCCGAAACACAGACTCACCATATACACCAATTAAAAAAAATAAACTCACCAATCCCTGTATTCTTGGAAACATGATCACAACACTACACAACACAACACTAACACATGAGCACGAGTGCGCGCGAGTGGGTGCGTCGAACTAATGACGCCTGTACCGCGCGGTGCATGCCGCGACACAGGGGGATCTTTGTTTACCGTTAATGTGGGTCATTTGAATTTTAGTGTAATTAGCGAATTATGAGTCATGTTTTTGGAAAATGATATTTTGATTATAAGTACGTAAAACATATTATGTATAATGCGTAATTATTTAATTGTATTATATTGTTTATTATTAAAAATACAAATAGTCATAGCACGTATTTTTTTGATAAAAAATTTATATATTAATAAAACTTAGTTGAAAATATTAAAGTATATCTATTTTCTATAATAACAAGTCATATAAGTATTGTGTAATAAAATTAAGATAATATCCTGATAAATCAACTGTGTATAAACCTTGTTATCAATTCTTGACCTATTTAGAAGAAAAAAGATCTAAAACGTATTATCTAACAAAAGTAACGATTACAAGTGTTTTTGTGTGTATTTCAACTTCGATTTAATTGTAAACTTATCATTGTATCCTAGATGGTAGGTAGATATGGAACGAGTATCCCCGTAGTTCGTCATGCTTATTTCCGTCCCATTTTGTGACAGAGACTAGGGAGCCTAAAGCTATAGACTACTCGTGTGTGTTTTTTGGAACAGAAAAACATACATTTTGTTCCCTGTCGGCGAAATCGAACCTAAAACCATAAGGTTCAAGGCCCTACTTCATTAACACTTGACAAATCAGACATGACCTGAATCCTAAAACACATAGTGTAACGGCAGCACAAATGAATTACTTATTATAACCGTTAAATATTTTTATCGTTCATGTTTTGTACTTTCTTTTATAGAAACTTAGCATAGAGTTTTTAAATTTAATAAAAATATTCGGATTGAAATGGAATATACGCCCAGTATGATAATAGGCGCGCTTCTATCAAATCATGTCCGGACATAAAACGAAATGCTAAAATTCTACACACACACACACACACACACACACACACACACACACACTCACGCCCTTATTAGACCGCTGTAAAAAAATACTCACTCCCTTTATCCCCGAAGCGGTAGGCAGGGGCGCAACTAGTGCACTCACTTTTCGCCATGCGTATTCCGTCCCATGATGTGATAGGTGGCGAGCCTATCGCCATACCGAGCACAAATTCCAGACTTCAGGCTGATACTGAGTAGAAAAACCCAATATCACTTTGGGGATCGAATTCGAGACCTCAGAATTGCAATGGTATTGTAACAACTAAGACCGAGACATTCTGGAATTGAACTCGGTAAAATATAGCATTTGCGCCCTACTATGTGAAAACTAACAATTGTCAGCCATTTAAATTGAGGTAGTCAAGCGACCAGCCCCGCATCGCCCCGCGACTCTTTCAGCCCCATATAGTCACCTCTTACGACAGGCAGATGGCTTTTACCAGTCGTATGTCTCTCATATGTAAGAGACCGTCTGGGTGGGTATCACCGCAATGTCTATTTCTACCGCCAAGCAGCAGTGTGCATGCATTGTTGTGTTTAGGTTTGAAGGACATTGTAGCCAGTGTAACTACTGGACATAATGAGACTTAACATCTTATGTTTCAAGACGATGAGCGCAGTGGAATGCCACACAGTACTTTGTAACTCAAGGTGCTGGATGGTGTTACTACTGTTTAAATGCTATCGTATCGCTTACCATCAGGCGAACGGCATGCTCGTCTCGTCATTCAATGCCATAAAAAAGGCAGGGGATGCCGTGGCGGAATTCTCTAAATGCCCACGGACCACAGGGCATGTGATTCATCTGCCTACCCCTTGGACTAGGAAAGAGAAAAAAGATGTGGTGCTACAATGGGTGCCACGTTCTTATTTTGTGACACATAACTCGCTAAGAATGCAGCCAATTAAATAGAAATGTCAACGCCGGGCTTTCAGATTAAAATATAAAATCATTTATTAATCAAGTAGGCTTATAAAAAGCACTTATGACAAGAGAAGACATGGTAGACAATAACAAGTTTACAATGGAACATATAACAATTAAATAATTTAAAGTATCCACATTAAATATCAAACAACCAGCACGGGCTGATAGGTACAGAGGACACGGACATTGTGGACGGGAATAGGGCTAAGGAAGGAGAAGTGGGGCTGATATAAGAAAAAGGGAAGGAGTATCTTAACATTACGAAGAAAGGAAACGCCTTGTCGCCTTTATTGTCCTCGGCGGCGAGGATAGTAAAGGTTCTAGCCTAGTTAAACTACCAGACTTTCACTAGCTACCTAAACAATGATGACCCGAAGAAGACAGGCAGAAATAAACTCCGGGCTTAATTATTTCATCAAATGTGATGATTTTCTTCCACGTTTTAAATATACACAATTTGTTTATTACACTGGTTAATGCACGCATGGATGATTTCTTCTTTCTCAATGTAATTGTAATGTCACAAAACACAGCTATATTGTAATTAAGATGAACGTCCAAATTCACTCGCTGTACTCATCACATTGACATATTAAAAAACTCACTAGTCATCAATTATTTTTATCTATCAAATTTTATTGATATTCAAACGGACGGAACTTTTTTATGTGCAACACGTTGATAGCAAGTTCATCGATCTCCAGTTACGGCACTGCACGCAGTTGCGTCAATATACTATGTTACTATTAAAAAATTATACTGTGTTGATGTTGGGATGTTTGTGCGTCAAATAGGAATAAACTATTGAATGGAATTTGATGTATTTTTTCTCATCGAGCCGGTTTTAGCTCACAGGTATAGTATGTCCTTAATTGACACATAGATTACTTTTAATAGGACAGCTTTGGTGGCGTAGTTGTATTGCCTGCACGGTACATCACCGCTCTGAAGTCCCGACTTCGAATCCCGGGTCGCATAAAGTCATATTGGGCTTTACTGCTCAGTGTTAGCCTGGAATTTATGCCCGATAGGGAATATAATAGTATAGACGAAATATATAGACCCTGGTTGCAACTCTGTCTACCTCTTCGGGGACAAAATCATGATGTGTGTGCCACTTTTAATCCCAGAAATATGCACAGGAGTTATATTCCGGGAATTATGAGGCAGGTACATCAGCGAGCAAAAACTAGTTACATTGCATCGCTGCTTTTTATTCTATGTGTAGAGTTCTTTGTTAACTTCTATCGTTTTATTGATTTTTTGCAATACACTTGTTTCGTTTTATAGTCGACTTAATGAATATTGTTGTATCGATAGTGCATCGGAGTTTGTAAAAAGTTGGATTAGGTTAATGCAAAAAATATGGTAGAGCTTTAGTATATTATTGCATTATTTGAGCAAAATTTATGCGAAACACGTGTAACTAAGTAAGATAGACATGTGCCTCAAACGAAACGTGTTTGAGGCCGTTTTATGTGTAATTGGTCCTCATATATATTTTAGTTTTTCCAATTTCACTAGTCCGTAACAATTTATTCCTTAACGCAATCCTAACATACAAAGAGAGTCCCCATGAAACATATCTTTTGAAAGAGCACGGTACGTACGTTTCTTCAATACAAAAAATATAACACTGAAAAATTTCTATCTACTGAAAAAGTTCAGTCAAAGTCATCGACGCTGAGACGACTATGGATTCAGTGTGTTTCGACTGGATGTTTTTGGTATGTGGTTTAAGTATTCCTATATGTACAATCGTAAGTTTTCACAGTGATTTATGTAAGTCACTATTTGTAGTAGGCTTGTAGGCTGTGATAACATATGTGTAGCCAGATTATACTTTTAAATTCTCTCTCATTTAATAATCATGTTACAGTTCTTTACTTTTTATCCAACTATCCGTTCTTACTTTATTGTTTCATTTATTGTTGCTTACTGCGACGTCTGCGGAATAGAATTTTCCTGTAAAAATAATCGAATATGTACTTTTTGAGATGAAAAAAAGCTTATATATGGGTAAAGGTCGATCTGTGTGCGAAACATCATTCCATTTTGTTCAACGGTTTCTGTGTTTGCTTCTTACAAACATCTTCAAAATCTTACGCATTTAAAATATAGGTAAGATTAATCATGTTGGTTTTAAGGAACTCATTTGTAAAGAAACTGGCTGGAATCATAATGAACATTTCCTTTTGTAATAGTACTTAAAACTATTATGATATTCTAAGAAGCAACGCTTGTATGAAGGGGAATATGGTGAACATTGTATTTGCATGTATTTTGTATGCTGATCACTATGAAATTGGATCTTCGTCCGATCAACATATTGTAATTTTGTTTGTGAAATCAAATCTACTGTAGTTTCCCTATGGATACCTATTCATTCTGTGGTTGAGTCATTGGAAAGTGGTTTAGATAATACACATGTTACATATCGAAGCGGTTGGTGTATCTACAGTTCGCTGAGATTGTTTCGGTGCCATGCACTGAGAGCCACATACTCTCTACGTTTGGGATTGGTGATTATACACTGTTTGGTGATAATCATAGGATTTCAATAAGCTCAGCGAAACTGAGGTTCTTTTGCACTCTCCTTTTTTGTATCAATTAATAAAATTGCAAAATCTTGTACCAGTATTTTCAGAAAAATGTTTTATTTTCCGGAAAAGACGAACTCATCATGGAAGTTTAATTTAGGATTGCTTTATTAAGCGTAAAATTCCAAAACAATTATTCACAGACTTACTAAAACAACATAGATTCCGATTAAATTCCTAAACAATTAATAACGGGTTGCGCAAGCAAATGTGGCATCATCTTGTCATAACGCAAACAGGTGCTTTATCTTGTAACCGTGTTAGAATGTCTGATAGAATGTGATTTCATGGCCTGCTTGATATTAATCAGGTAGTGGCTTGTGAAAAAATACTCTTTCATGACCATTTTAATTGGGGTCTGCATTCTATATACGTAAAATACCTATAATCATTGTAATAATAGTTTTTTATGATAGTTTTAAAAGGTAGAAGTAGGCTATAGACATAATATCTGTCTTTGGCATTGCCCAGCTCGACCGGGCTGGTACACTGAGAAAAGTATATGCTCAATGACCTTAAGGTTCTATATAAATCGGTTGTCGTTGTCCGTCTGCATCATACAACAACTTACAACTGAAGTAGACATAAGAGTTATCTGCTGTTTCCTTTGTATAGTCACCAGCATAAGCTAAACAAATTCAAAATTTCAAATTGCCTACATACATTGTGTTTTTACTAATTTTTTTTTCTCTTCACAAAAATAAAATAATAGAGATTTGCTTCATACGAAGATTTTTTTTTCAGTTAAACTTAACGCGTGTAATATAGGCGATTTGAAATTTTGATTTTGTACAGATATTAGCTTTTGCCCGCGGCTCCGCCCGCGTTAAAATGTTTTTCTGGGATAAAAGTCCCGCTTTATGTTTTCCCAGGATAAAAAGTAGCCTATGTGTTAATCCAGGTCATGATCTATCCGTGTGCCAAATTTCATCGAAATCCATTCAGTTGTTTTTGCGTGAAAGAGGAACAAACATCCATACATCCAGACATTCTTACAAACTTTCGCCTTTATAATATTAGTAGGATTTATGCTGCTGACTGTACATCCCCAAAACGATCGTACCTGCTTGTTAATATATGACAATGGGCGTTTTATCTTCAAAATGTGTACTAGCACCAAATTGGGCGATTGCACCTCGTCGCATACAAACGTGTATACAAAATTAACATATCGCACGTTTAGGATGAAAACGACACAATTAAAAAAGATAGAAAATTTAGTTATCGTCATAAAATTACTTAAAACGAAGTACTCAATACAATAATAGTTCAAACACATACGTATTCAAGCAGGAAAAGGACAAACCTGTTATATCGGTCTCTTTTTTATTATATTTTTTTTTTTTTTTTTTTTTTTTTTTTTTTTTTTTTTTGTCCCTGACTAAACTCTTGTTAGCCTGACGAGGGTCGGCTTATACAAGAACACCGGTCTTGTGGGTGAGCGCAGAAGGCGCTCGCAACCCATTAAATTAAGCGACCACGCTGAGGGCGACCCACTAATGGGTCACGACCTCGGCTCAGGGCGGCCACTGAGAGGATAAGACATCAGCGTTTGGGGAATATGGTTTTTAACCTAATCCTATTTGACGTGTTGATTGTAGTCTTCGGCACGCGGGCCGGAACTGCTACGAGAGGGCAGGGTTATGGGGAACGCGACGAGGTCCTCGACGGCGAGGACGGTACAGCGGTCTTGTGGAGTGTATGAGCTTTAAATGCTCGTTCTTTTCGCGTAAGGCTAGAGTGATTTCGTCCTCTGGATCGGTCAGGACTGATCGCGGTCGTCTCCATTTGGCGCGGTCAAATGGAGTATATATAGACGCTTTACGGATAAGCGTGTTCGGGTGGTTTACCGCCCTGTCGAAATAGCGTCTGCTGGCGCACTGCATAAAGTGCCTGATGGTCGGCATATTGGTGTCCACGTGGAGGTTGCGATTGCGAACGTACCACGGGGCACCAAGTGCATGTCGTAAGAATCGATTTTGAAGCACCTGCATTCGCTGAAGGCGACCGGGCGGTAAATGAGCGAATACGGGCGACGCGTATGTCATTATCGGACGGATGCATGTTTTAAAGATCCTAATCTTGTTGCGGATTCACATCTTACTATTTTTGTTTAGGAGCCAGTGAAGCTGGCTCATCGCGAATGCGGCTCGCGCGCGTACCTCATTTACGTGTGGGATGAAGGTCAACCTCTGATCAAGGGTTACTCCTAAATATTTGGCTTGGCCCTTCCAGGGAATAACCTGGTCGGACATGCGGACTGAAAAGTGAGGGACATGGACTTTCCTTTTCCGAGTGAAAAGGATGGCCTGACTTTTGGTGGGATTGACGGTGATTCGCCATTTGCGGAACCACTCACCGAGTTCGTCGGCGGCGGTTTGCAAAGTGCGCACCACTTTGTCGGGGTCTATACGTGAAGCGTATATTGCGGTATCATCCGCGAATAGTGCCAGATGGGCGTTTTGTGGTCTAGGGATGTCGCTTGTGTACAGCGAGAATAGAAAGGGGGACAGGGCGGAGCCTTGCGGGACTCCGGCCGTGATGGTGTGTCGGGAAGAGAGAGTTCCCTCCACGCGATATCTGAAACCGCGATTCGACAGGAAATCTCGTATGATGTGCACGAGTTGTGTGGGCACGTTGAGAGTGTACAGCTTGAAAAGCAAGCCGTTGTGCCACACCCTGTCGAATGCTTTTTCGATATCGAAGAAAATAGCACCGGTAGGCATTCCTTTACGGAATTGTTCGTGGACGTACTCCGTGATGCGGAGCACCTGATTGACACAACTGTGTCTAGGGCGAAAGCCAAACTGTTCTGGAGGGATCAAATTTTGATTAAAAGCTACTATTTTAAGGCGGTCGAGGACGATCCGCTCGTAGATTTTGCCCAGAGTACTGAGCAGACTGATGGGCCTATAAGAGGAGGGTTCGAAAGCGGGTTTCCCCGGCTTGTGGATTCCTATCACAACTGCCTCTTTCCAGACCTCTGGGAAGATGCAGTTACGAAACGCGGCGTCATAAATGGATGTTAAGATTTGAACTAGATGCTCCGGGAGCATCTTAATCATACGAGTAGGGATTAGATCGCCCCCGGGGGCTTTCCTACGTTTGAGTGCCTTGATCAGAGTGGTGACTTCTTCGATCGTCACTGGCGCAAGGGGATCGGGCGGCGGGTCGACGTCCGGGTCGACGTTATCGTATAACGGTCGCGGTATAGAGACTGGCGGTGGCCGGACCGCGTTCCTATCTTCGACGAAGGTGTCAACCGCAACAAGAATGTCGTCATCTACGGGTACGGAGGTGAGCGAGCATTGAGACTCCAGGCTGCCGGCCAGTAGTTCCGCTTTCTCGTCGTCATCAAACGCCGGGCGTTGATTCGGACGATTGAGCGGAGGCATGGAGGCCACATCGTTTCTCTTGAAGGAACGAACCAGTTGCCAAAAGGCGGTATGTGTCGGATCGATATCGGCAAGGCGAGTGTCCCACCTCGAATCGACGACCTCTTTTATGCGACGCTTAACCTCACGTTGGAGGTAGCGCGCAAGATGTCGTCGTTCCGGGACGGGTCTCGTCGCGCAGGCTTTGAGCGTAGCGTTACGCAACCTCACCCACCACCGAACGTCTTCGGGAAGTTGCCAGTGACTGTGAACAGTCTCTGGCACCCTCTCGGAGCTTTCGCTCAAAACGTTCTGAAGGTGGTCGGTGAAGACGCGTATCGCGCTGGTCGTTTCCTCAGGAGTCACGATGTTGGTCGGGATCGCGGAAAGATCAGTGGATGAGGTGTCTGCGAGCTTGGTGCCCAAAAGGCGCCAATTCGTTTTCACCTTCATCGGAATATTAGGACCTGTGTCTGTTGGACTGTTTTCGGGGACTAGATCGAGGATCACAGGTCTGTGGTCAGAGTCTAACTCTTGTAACACTTGCATGGAACGCACGCTAAGGCTTACGTTCCGTACAAGTGCCACGTCGAGTATGTCCGGTCGGTGGTCGTCGTTGTAACTATAGTGGGTAGGTTCTGAAGGAACCAATAGGCTTAGATTGATTGTGTCAAGACAACTCTCTAGGACTGCACCTCGCTCGTTGGTCGAGTTGCAGTTCCAGAGAGTGTTCTTGGCATTGAGGTCTCCCGCCAAAATGACGGAATCCCCCAGATCAAATAGGGTTTCAAGTTCGTTGGAGTGAAGCTCCTTAGTGGGCGAGAGATAGGCCGATATGATGGTGATCGGCGGGTGTCCGGTCATGGCTAGCCTGCAGACCGAAGCCTCAATGTTGCTCAAGCTTATCGGTGATTCTAATGGGATACAATGAAGGGACCTTTTGTAATAAATGAGAGTGCCTCCTAAACGGCCACTGGTACGATCATTTCGCACCAGTTTGAAGTTTGGGATGTTGGGATCGCGGTGAGAGGGCTTAAGGAACGTTTCCTGGATGAGGAAAACGTCAATTTGGTTGTCGCGGACAAAAGAAGAAATTTCGGCTTTTTGGTCCCGAATGCCGTTACAATTGAAAAACCCCACTCTGAGGGAGCGAGGTTTTGTCCGCTGGGGGAGTTGTCTGGCGTTGGTAGCCATTTATGAAATTAAAGAGGGGAGACGCACAGCGTTAACTGTAGCCTCGAAGATTTGTTGCTGGATCAGAGCGATCTCAGCGATTAAAAGGGGGTCTTCTACTCCCGTACGGGTGAGTAGACGAGAACGTTCGAAAAGTTTTCCGTGGAGAATCATTATCTCCGGGGAGCCTAATAGTGAGGCGACTGAGGAAGAGGCGTCGCTTGCCTTCGCCGCCACCGTCGCCGACTGAGAAGGGGTGGGAGGGGTGGTGGGTTTGGGTTTGGGTTTGGGCTGGGCTGCCTTTGAAGAAGGAGCCACAGCTGGGGGAGGAGAGGGTCGAGTAGAGGCCGGGGCAGCGGGAGTGACTCCGCTGGGGGCCTGCGAAATGGGTTCAGCGCGCGCCGTGGGAGGAAACCACGGGTTGCGCACTGGCGCAGGTGCCAGTTTGAATGTGGTGGCCTGAGGGGCCGAGGGAGCCGCAGCTTTAGGAGCTTTGGCAACTCTTTTGGGGGCGCGAGGGCATCCGCGATAATTCGCTGGATGGCCGGTTTGCCGGCAGTTGGTGCACGAAGGCGGCTCCGTGCACTGAGAGCGGTCCTTGGGACGGGGGCACTCGGATGTGCCGTGTTCGCCGAGGCACTTGACGCACCTGGCGGGGAGGCGACAGCCACGAGAATTGTGGCCGTATTTCTGGCAGTTGTGACACTGCCCTATCTGGGTTGATTTGTGTGGGGCTTCGACGGTGAAGCCGCCTAGCCCCGAGATATCTTTAATCTCAAACAGACGTTTGACGTCGGAAGGGGACTGAAGAATGGCAAGGACCATTTCATATTGAATTCCCGGCCGGGAGGCGCGGGACTGTCTGTGCATCCTGTGCACTTCTAGGGCGTTAATGCCTTTCTCTTCGAGGCCTTCTTTGACCTCGAGAGTCGACATTTGCGTGGGGATACCGCGAATTACGTAGCGGAAGCGCCGCTCGTCTGGGAGGGAATAGGTGAAATAGTGCCAATGTTTGGCATCTAAGAACTTAGTCAGCGCCCTGTGGTCCGCGATTGAGGCGGGCTGCAGGGCAAGAAGCTTGTGGATCTTATTCCAAGAGTTAGACGCGATGTTAATGCGCTGTTTGCGCAGTTCTTCAAATATGTCCCGAATGGACATATTTGAGGGGAGTTGTAAATTCAACCTCGGGGGTTTTTTAGGCCCCTTTGGTTGAGTCGGCGGCGGTGGCGGCGTCGACGCAGACGCGGACGCGGTTGGCGCTGAAGGCGCGGAAGGCGCAGAAGGCGCGGATGGGGAGGCTGGTGCGGGAGCAGCGACGCTTCTCTGCTTCTTCCTCCGGCTGTTCTTAACCGTGGTGAAGCCTTCCTCGTCGCGTTCCGACGAAGACGACTCCTCCCCGGATTCGCAGGCGGAGGAAGAAGCAGATATTGGCCGTTTTTTAGGGTTATTGGCTTCGGGTTGGCTGGGGGACGTGTCCATTTCCTCTTCAGACTCCGCGGAGCCGCCCGAGGTTTCGGTGGTCTCCGTTGAGGTCGTAGCCTCGGACGACTCCGAGGTGTCTGAGGACGCAGACGGTTCCCTGGCTTCCCTAGCCATAGTGAGAATTTCCTGTCGGACCACGTTGTCCGACCGGAACATCTCCCTCACCACTCTCATTATTTCCTCCCTGGAAATAATGGGTGCGGCGAGGGGGATGTTGACTAGGTTTGGTTGAGCGGCGACGACAGGCCGCTCGGGAGCCAAATCCATAGGCCCAGAATCAGCCATATTGGCGGCTGAGTCCGAGCCTACGGTAATATTAATTAGGGGCCGCGTGTGTGTTCACTAACCCCGGGTGTGCACCGCCTGTAAAGAACACACAGAAGAAACCAGGCGGGTTCACACAAAACGAAACGAGCGCGGATCGCGACGCGGTATGGGACGCGATGAACTAAGTCCCCGGGTAGGAACGCCCGGGGGTGAGTGAGTGCGTGTCCCTCCCCGCCGGGTATAGGCGAGGGGGGGTGTACTTAAAAATAGGTGTGCCCTAAGCTTGTATCCCTTTTGCCAGTCTTATTGTGCAAAAGGGTTCCTAACAGTCCGTGTACCGTAAACGGTATTGGCCGGAGGCCGCACGCTCAACCGATACACGGGATGGATTTTAAGTAAAGGGTGGGGTTGGGAAGGTGATATACGGGAGAGACTGCGGTGTGCCTCCGCAGCCTCCGGATCCGTACCCGTCGGCTTTGCCTTGCCCTGAAGGGGCGCAGCGCGTTGCCGGTGACGCGACTCGGCTTGTTAGCACCGTTAGGTTTCCGCCGAGCCAATACCCTGAAGGGGCCAAACGTCGATAAGAAACAAATTGGGCTAAACCCTGTCCTGAAAAGGACGCGGCTTGGCCCGAAATAGGCTAACAAAATAGCAAAGGGTTGCCCCTTTGCTACCTGTTTGGCCTTGGCTGTAGCGAGGTCGCTACGGAACGCACCGAGCAGGTACTCGGACGGAACAATGGAATGTCGCAGCAGGTACTGCGACAAACAAAAGGTCCGCTCGAGTCGGCTGCTCAGAACGGAATGTGTGAATGTATATTTTTATAAATAAGGGACTAGTTTATAGTCATTTAAAAATGACAACTCAATTTTCTATTTTTTGCATTGTGTCGTTTTCGTTCTAAAGGTGCGATAGTGTGGTGATAGCTTTTTTTATTATTAGTATGGCATTACATTCTCTATAATTCAAACACCTAAACAGTTAATTATACTTGCGCGTATTAATGAATAATTATAACTAAATAATAACCAAATAAGTTTAATAAACGGGAATAACAGTGCTAAGTGTTGTGGAGGTTATGAAGATGTTTATTTTGGTTTCGATGTATTTTGTAAAGAGAAATGGACAGGTAAATACCTTTTTTATGATCTGTTTACATTTAGTTAAATACCTAAACCGATGAAGTATAGTATTGTTCACTGTGTGCTTATATACTTTATTTTTTTATGTGTAAGTGGTTTAATTATTCGTCGACACATTTTTAAACATAGTATTTTTTTATCATTGTCTAAATATTTTCATTTTAGTATTGTGTCTTATTTTATTTAAATATCATTATATCTAGGGCAGATTATTTGAAGTTGTAAAGACGTTTGCGATTTTTATAGCATTATCTTTATCACTATGATTTTTACGTGGATACAACATTGATACTGGTCAGTAAAGTGACCATTCGATAACAATCTATAGAAATTAATAAAGAGTTTTTCTAAGATATCTATGTAAAGATAAACTCGGAATAATTATTGTAGATTTTTGTTCAGATTAAATTACTATCAAACATTTACATCCTACTAATATTATAAAGGCGAAAATTTGTAAGAATGTATGGATGTTTAGATGTTTGGATGTATGGATGTTTGTTCCTCTTTCACGCAAAAACTACTGAACGGATTTCGATGAAATTTGGCACATGGGTAGATCCTGTTCTGGGTTAACACATAGGCTATTTTTTATCCCGGGAAGTCATAAAGCGGGACTTTAATCCCGGAAAAACTTTTTAACACGGGCGGAGCCGCGGGCAAAAGCTAGTTTTAAATAAATAAAGCGACACCAGCGTTCTGGTACATAGGAACACTAATCCTATTTAATAAAATTCTGTGAACAACCAAAGTGAAAGTTATCCTCTTCAAAGAATACAAAATGGTCACCCTACGCCAACTAGGTCAATTACCGTCCTAAATGCATGTCAGGTAATCACACAAGGTGATAAGGTATCCGCCAGATAGCACAAGATAACCGGGTTACTGAGATGATTGTTTTTACCACCTGTCTTATGAAATGTCGTTATCTTTTAAGCTAAAATTAATACCAGTAATAAGTTTTTTTTATTACATCGAATGACGAGACCAGCATGCCGTTCGCCTGATAGTAAGCGATACGACCACCCATAAACAGTATAAACACCATCCAGCACCTTGAGTTCATTATGTCCAGTAGTTACACTGGCTACAATGTCCTTCAAACCGAAACACAGCAGTGCATGCACACTGCTGCTTGGCGGTAGAAAGTATATTCTATACTGTCATATTGCTGGGCACGGGCCTCCTCTTCTACTGAGAGGGCAGACTTCACACACCTTCACCTCTTCTTTTATCTTATCAGAAAAATAGGTTCAGGAGGCTAGATAGTTATTTTTATATTAGTAACGACGTTTCGAAGTAAGGTAAAGATCGTAAAGTATTACAGATTCGAAATAAACCGTCAATTCTTTTTAAAAATAGACTGCCTCGGTGGCGTAGTTGTATTACAGTACGACTGCAAAGCTGAGGTCTAGGGTTCGATCCCCGGGTCGGGCAAAGTGATATTGAGTTTTTCTATTCAGTATCAGCTCGGAGTCTGGAATTTGTGCCCGATATGGCGATAGGCTCGCCCCCTATCACATCATGGGACGGAATAATGGCGAAAAAGTGGGTGCACTAGTTGCGCCTCTGCCTACCCCTTCGGGGATAACAGGTGTGTGTGTATATGTATGTATTCTTTAAAAAAAAATGCAAATAATTTTGGTACACTCGCATTGGTTTCTAAATATGCGTTTATCATCATCATCAGCCACATGACGTCCACTGATGAACATAGGCCTCCCCTAAATATTTCCAGGCGGACCTATCAAAAGCGGCCTACGAAATTTGAGGGTATGATTGTCACGTAGCACGCCATTAGAACTGACCGCCTTTCCATTAAATCTGTTAACTAGACAATAATATTGATACATTTCCGGAGCATAGAAATTTGTTTATTTATTATATGTTTTGCTTTGTTTCTGGTAATTTGTTGTTATAAGTTATTTGTTTTGTTTCTAAAGTGAAAGTAATAATTTTATTATTAATTTATTTTAACTGTTTGTTGTACGCCGTTGTCACACCGTAGTTTCATTGATACAACAATCTTCGTAAACACTTTCGTAAGAAAAGGTTGACTACCCAGAAATCATATATCATTATTTGTTTACATTTAGTGAAATACCTAAACCGGTAGAGTATAAGTATACAATATTGCAGCACTGATTTTCACCTGTACCTCACTGTTATCATAGCACAAAAAATCTTTACAAATGTGCGGCCAGATACCAGATAAAAAAGAAATAAAAATTGGGAACAGTACAAGATAAATAGTTAAAGGTATGGCATATGATACCGCACAGAACACGTATCTCACCACAATGTAACGTAAACAATATTTTAATGAACAACAACTCTCACATACAAATTGTTGAAATTTGCATGTGATATTATTTTTGTTACTTTTTTTGCATAATGACACATTGGTGTGGCGGTTGATAAGCGGCAGTAGCGTAAGAAACTAAGTTCAATGCTCAGTCTATTTAGTTAAATATCCAACAGACAAACATACTTTGTTTCCTTAGCAGCGTATATGGTCGACGGATTTATGGTCTAAGCTTCGATTCCCAAATCGAGCATTACTTTTTATGTAAAAATATTTCTCTGGAAGCCGTAGAAAATTGACTAGAAGTAGACGATTGACCGTAAAACTACGTAAAATGTTACACCAATGTAAAAAAATATTTTCTAGTAATTTATTAATTTACTAATAAAGACACAAAACAGAGTACAACCAAGAAAACAATAAAGTAAAAAGAAAACTACGGATATAAAATATATCCTAGTGCTAAATCACTTGGTGGTTTTTTATATTTACGCGAATGTTTGACACTGGAATAAAACTAATCTATGGACTTCGAGACTTCGAGATAAATATTTTGTTTAATTTATATCAATAACAACTAGTTTAAAAAAAATGTATAAGTAAAATATTAAGACAGATTATAACATTAACTTTTCGAACAACCAACACCTCAGTCCGCCTCGCGGGGCCCCGTGACCATGAGGTCTGTAAAGTCTTCGAAACGTCTCGCGTAAATAAAAAAATTAAACAAATTGATCGCGAAAAAATCCGTAAAAAGTAGTTTTATTAAGTCACTTAGTCAAAGCAAAGGAATATAAGAAAATTATGTAGAAAGAGAAGTGAATAGAAACGTTTGCAACTTGTCTAAGGCCTATGGTGAGGGGATGTCACCATATTATGTTATTATACAGCTTTTAACCTACGTCACATTACCATAAAATGTATAGTAATTATTATTATGACTGCTTCGGTGGTATAGTTGTGCATGAAACATGTCATTACAAGTACGTAATTAATAATTTCAGAATAAGACATAATGAATAATTACTTTAAAACGTAGGCAAAAAAAGATTATAAAATGAAAAAGTCAATGGCTGTGCGAAAAAAAAGAAGAATTACGAAAATATACGCAATAGTTTTTACCTATCGCTTTATTTGTGTAAATTTTCCTTGTTATATATAAAGAAACATTATGAAATATTGCTGAGAATAAAGCTTCAAGGATTATCAATAAGACATTGTCTTTACGACCGATAACTAGGGGTAAACGGACTAAGGCACTGGGTATGGGACGTTCTGAGATTGGTCGATGAACTGTGGAAGGCCATTACTCTGTAATTTCTGTATAAAGAAGTTGGAAGGAACACATGACGAGCCTTTTTACTGGAAATACATAATTGGGACTGCAAAAATCAAATGTCACGTTAAAATGTTTCGCAAAATCATTAGACATTAAACATATTTTCAACCCCCGACAAAAAAGAGGGGAGAAATAAGTTTAGGGTGTGTATCTGTATGTTGTCTGTGGCATCGTAACTCTCAAACGAATGGACCGATATGGACACGGTTTTTTTGATAGATAGCTGATGTGATCGTGATGGTTCTTATTTATAATTTATGAAGATCTATTCAGGCGTTTGAAGATTATCAGCTCATTTCCAACTTAAGAACCCGATGGATTTTAAATTTGGAGTACTGGCATATCGGCAATATTTTTCAAGATGAGCTGATGCTGCAGCGTCAAGTAGTCTGCAGGATTCCCAACTTCTTAGCAACTCATAGCATACACAGCGTGTTTAATTTCATAAGGATAAGGACCGCTAAAGAAGTATTTTCATCTTCCTGATGCGGAGTTCGTTCCCCCGACGTGAGGACGCTTGGGTCAAAATATTAGTTGGTACTTAAACGACAAAGACACTTTTATTATTGTAGTCTCTCAAGGCCCGCGACGGACACCGGTGTCCATATACATAGGGTTGTCTCATACATCTATATATATAAGCGGGCCTTGAAGTGTTAATTTTATTATTATCTTTCTATTTTGTTATCTTTTTCAGAAGAATGGTGACACAATGTAAACTAATCTGCCTATAAAAGCAATAAGTCAGATATTGGAATGTTTTTTAAAGAATAAATTGTAACATATTTTGCTATTGAAATGCACATTATTGTGTCTAAATGTTTCGTAATTTACTTTTCATATTATCAGCATTTAAATCCATATCAATTTTCGATCTTAGATAAGTTTTACCTCGAGTTTACATTAGTTTAAACTTTATCATGCCTATTCACATTTTTTGGAGTCGGCAGATATGTATCATGATACAATACGTAACACAACCACATTTCACTAGGTATGTAAGGTTCCATATAATAGGGGGTTTGCCTATTGTTATTTACCTAGCACGGATACTTTGCAGAAATATACCCACGAGCACAATGGCAGCTGCACTACACGCATCTCCTTACACATTAGATCTCATTCGCTGTACTTTCAAATCCTTAGTACTAATGAAATGAAATACTATTTAAAACCGATAATACTAGAATGCAGATACAAGCGTGTTGAAGGACGGCAGCGTGGCAGGTAGGACTCACGCTGCCGTTGACGCCGAGGGCCTCCTTTGGTGCGCGCCCTTCCGCAATAGGAGACGGGCCGCACTAGACGGCACCGCTCAGGGGTGTTTGCAGACGACAACTTGACACTTCAGAGGAAGCCCGCAGCCGCCCCTAATGCGCCGAAGATGGCCACTGCGGACTTTTGGTTGGTATGCCGTGCGTTGTACATAGGCTAGAGACTCGGCCCGGCAGTCGCCCGATGGTTCCATCTCTCCGGGCTCGCTAAACGTCGGGTCGTAAGGCACGGTGAACCCAACATAACCATTCAGTCGCCCCCCTCGAAGGTCGGGCGGTAGTAATAAGTCACCTTCTTCACGATAAAAAAAGATACAAGCGTGTCACTAATTGATCTAAGAGACATATTGACTGGCAGAGGTTAATGGGCATCCTTGTACGAAATAAAATGCATCACATGCTTCGTAACTTTAGCTGTTCTGGTGACCTACGTCGTTATTATACCACTTAGATCGTTTATTTGTTAGTCTAGGATTGTACTTTTTTATTAAGTGATCGCATACGAAATCGTAAACGCATAAAAATAGCAATGGATACAAATCTTACTTCTTACTTATATTGTAAATGCACACACACTCACGCCTTTTATCCCCAAAGAGGTAGGCAGAGGCGCAACTAAGTGCACCCATTTTTCCCCGTGCGTATTCCGTCCCATGTGTGATAGGGAGCGAGCCTATCGCCATATCGGGCACAAATTCCAGACTCCAGGCGGATACTGAATTCTAGAAAAAAACAATATAATTTTATTCGACCCGGGGATCGAACCCGAGATCTCAGGATTGCAGTCGTACCGTAATACAACTACGTCACTAAGGTCCTATTATAAATACGAAAGTTTTTAAAAATGTTAGAATGTTTTTTCGAAGTAAATCCAGAAATAACTGCACGGATTTTGATGAAAAACGAAAAGCTTTTCACGCGGGCGAAGGCGCGAGCAGCACCAAGTTATTAATAATTATTAAACTAGGTTTGGCTCGTGGTTTAACTTCTTTTGCGTTTGCTTCTATGTCTCAAATATGATCGCGAAAATTTATAAAATGACTACGATAGGATGAAATAAACTAGAGCTAATTCAAACCCGAGCATATTAATAATAATTGTTATGATTGTTGCCGGAACAGGCAAAGCAATTGTATCTCTGTCTGGAATAATATATTATGCAAGAATAATATATAAACATCCAAATTATATGACAATACTTTCAAAAACATCTGCTTTAACACAGCTGTGAATTTTTTCTCCCGACAGGGCGGAGGAGAAAAAACTATCACTACCTGATCAAAATGCGAAAGTTTTTAATACAATTGTAACACGATCAAAGTGCAATGTAACACAATTGTTTGGGGGTGATTTATTATATTTGGTACTCATTATTCGGACGATATAATGAATGACATGCTGTGCAAGTCGCTGACCTGGTAATAAGTGGTACGACAAGACTGACCATAGTCAGTGTCACATAAAATCTCGAATTACAGAAGAAGATATGGTAAATTATGCTTGTCACCCTGAAAATGTGGAGATGTTAAGTCTCATAATGCTTAGTAATTACTCTGGCTATAATGTCACTCAAACAGGGTTACACAATATTTTTAATAGGCTAAAAAATATAATAGATACCCATGATATTGCCTCGTTACAGTGGCGTAGTTGTATTACTGTACGCGACTGTAATGGTGAGGTTTCGGGTTCGATCCCCGGGTCAGGCAAAGTAATATTGGATTTTTCTATTCAGTATCAGTCTGGAGTCTGGAATTTGTGCCCGATATGGCGATAGGCTCGCCGTCTATCACATCATGGGACACTGCGAAAAGTGAGTGCACTAGTTGCGCCTCTACCTACCACTTCGCCTATGCACACCATCGTATTTTTGCCACAACAAAATAAACAAAATTAGAAATTCAGCCTTTATGATGTTATTAATTTCAAAACAACGTCATTAAAATCACTTAACGGTAATTATAAATGAAAAGCTATTTCCGTCAAACAATTGTGTTCAATACAATGAGATTTGAAGGTAAGCATGGCCTTATGACAATGTCATAATAGTTCCGCAAGTAAATTAGTCGACCTTGATAGAGCGTGATGGTAACTTGGGACTGACTTGTGGGGTCGGCGTAAGGACGCTACTAAGGTTATTTATGAGTAGATATATTTATGTGACGAATGCTATTGATGATTTATTTTAATGGAAATTATAAATAAAGCGACGATAGCCTAGTTGGGAATGGAACGGTTACCGAGACATTGTTCGGAGGTTCAAACCCAAGGCACACACCTCTGACTTTTCGAAGTTATGTGTGTATTGTTTATCAATTGTCGTTGGCTTTAACGGTGAAGGAAAACATCGCGAGGAAACCTACATACGTGAGAATTCTCTATAAGAATTTCGAGGGTATGTGAAGTCTGCCAACCCGTATTAGGCCAGCGTGGTGGACTAAGGCCTGAACCCTCTCAGTAATAGAGAAGGCCGGTGCTCAGCAGTGGGCAATATATAATACAGGGCTGATTGCATTGCATTGCATAAAAAATGTAAATGAATCAATCAGAATTTAACTTCAACGGCTTGTGTACAGGCAGCGGCATAAATATCTGAACAAATTCAAATTTTCAAATTGCCTACATACTTTTGTGTTCTTACTAATTATTTATTTTACATACATACATACAAATACAAATAGCCTTTATTTCTGATAGTACTATATATACATTACTTTCTTATTATTAATCTTATTATAAATCAGCAGTACAATAATAAGAATTCTAGTCTTCGACATCGGTAACGTTACTATCAGCTTGCCCTTTGGCATAGGCCTCCCCTAAGGATTTCCATAATTTTCTGTCTGCCGCTTTTCTTTGCCATATGGTATACATACATGTATGAAAAAGTAAGTAATAAAAAGTCATCATAATATCAGTTACGTTTATAGAAGTTCTATTGAAATAGATATGGAATTTATGTGTTTTTTTATGTTTACGCAAATGTTCGACACTGGATTGATGTTAAGTAACGGTAAATAATTTTTTGCTGTTTCGATGTTCAATTTTACTCATAACTTTTCGGCTTCGCTGCCTTCGAGGGTACCTTTATTTATTCATTTTTATGAGACCTACCAACGGTTTCCACATTATCACATTGTGTTATATTATAGCTATAGTGTTAACTAAATATGAAATACAAACTTTAAACACAGCTTGGATTATATAAAAGTTATAACTTCAAACTAAGTGACGGTTACAAATGTTTTCTTTTTAAATATTATATTATTGACTCCTCAAGCCCCGCGACGGACACCGGTGTCCACATATATAGGGTTTTCCCATACATCTATACTAATATTATAAAGCTGTCTATATGTATAAGCGGGGCTTGAAGGGTTAAGTTGTTATCAGACATTGAAACAGGTCTATTTTTCCGGTAAGCTGTATACAAGCATCAGGCACTGTTGTATGCCGAATAAAATAAACTAGCCAGTGCGCATTGTAATGCAATCAGCCCTGTATAATAAACTGTCCACTTCTGAGCACGGGCCTCCTCTACTACTAGATTGGTTAGGCCGTAGTCCATCACGCTGGCCTAAGATGACGTTAGTTACATCATGACGTCAGTTACCTAGTTAATGTGAAATAACATCAACAAGATTTTTTATTCAATACTAAAAACACGTTGTGATAAAAATATGACGATTACTGTGACGCACACTTTTCTCATGTATATGGTAAATGAATTATGAGTCTGTAAATTCTGTAAACTGGGAATTCTTTGTTGTATTTTTTTATGTCGGGCATTACCCGTCGTGATAACAGTATCTCGTGGAAGTTTGTTTCACTAAAACGTGATAGTACGTCACGAAATTCCGTTAGTACCTACATGATAGAGTTGTCAACTCATTTTCCATTCGTTCATTGCATTTTTCATTCATTCTCCATTCGACCGCGCTAAATGGAGACGGCCGCGTTCAGTTTTAACAGATCCAGAGGACGATATTATCACTCTGGCCATCCGCCGTAAGAACGAGTTCTTGAAACTCATACACTGCACAAGACCGCAGTTCCGTCCTCGCTGTCGAGGACCTCGCCGCGCTCCCCGTCGCCCCCCCGACCCCCCTAACGGCCTGGCCACGGACACCCGCGATGCGAATTGCGACGCGACGGGCGATGCGACGGGAGACGCGATGAGCGATGGTATGCCACGGATCGATTAGTTGCGACGGCGGCGGCGTGAGCGGCGGACGTATTCAGAATTTAAAAAAATCAAAAGTGGCACGGTATTGCCTTGAAACAAGTGCTCTTTGGTCAAGATTAAATTGAGTCAAGATTATGGTATAGATATATGGTATAGGTCAAGATTATAGGTATGCATCTAGTCAACCATAAAACGAGAAACTACTACCAGGAAATACTTGTTTTATTTTGTCCCATATATTTTTAGTACCTGTGTGACCGAGCCTTGCTCGGATGATTTTTTAATACTATACATGGTATTTATTACTTTAAAGTAGGTCCTAATAATATTTTCCATTTCAATAAAATATACACGACTGAAGTCAAATGAGTCGATACTTATAGTTAACTACCCTAGTAGATAAAAAAAAATCACTTCTTCAGCGGCTCAGATTTTATAGTAGTCTGTTAAGCCCCGCGACGGACACCGGTGTCCATATACATAGGGTTTTCTCATACATCTATATATATAAGCGGGCCTTGAAGGGTTAAATCTCAGGTTTCATATCATGGTTTAAGATACTTAATTAAATCCGCACCAAATTTGGTCCTGATAACATGTTTCTCGGTTTAGTTTCTCACTTCTTTTACCACTCTTAAATGGGAGTTAATAAAAAATGAATATTCCATATTTGTTTTCAACGTTCAATATATCCCCATACCGAATTTCATTACAATTGGTTCAGCGGTTTAATTTCTCCCGCCATTTATCCTCTTTAAATAGGAGTTAATAAAAAAATTAACATCCCATATTTGTTTTCAACGTTCAAGATATCTCAATACCGAATTTCATTACAATCGGTTCAACGGTTTAGAATCTTCGCCCTTCTAACCCCACAAGTTTGGGGTTGATAAAAAAACGAATATCCCAATTTAATTTTTAGAACTCATACTATCCAAATGCAAAAGTCACCCAAAGTCTGTTAAGTATTTCATTTATAAAATGTTCAATATCCATTATAAATTCGCCGCGGTCGCGCGACTAAAACAAAATATTTTATTTCGATCGCGCGATGCCGAGCGCGTCCACCGCCGCCGCCGCGACCGCCGCTCGGACCGTGGCCACCCCGGTACTGGATAGTACATTTGTTTCATTCGCTCATCGCGCCGCCGGTTGCAGGCGCGATTCGCTCGAGTCTCGCCGCGTCGCACGTCGCGTCGCAATTCGCATCGCCGGTAGCCGTGGCCTACTTCATACAATTGCCTACATTTGTTTCGGTCGCGCGTCGCTCGCCGCTTCGCAATTCGCATCGCAATTCGCATCGCGGGTGTCCGTGGCCAGGCCGTAACAGTTCCGGCCCGCGACTAGATAAACGAATAGGATTAGGTTAAACACCAATTTTGCCAACTAATCGCTGATGTCTCGTCCTCTCCCAGTGGCCGTCCTGAGCCGAAGTTCGTAACCCGTTAGTGGGTTGCCCTCAGCATGGTCACCTTAATTAAAGGGTTGCGAGCGCCTAAAGCGTTTCACCCTAAAGTCCGGTGTGGCCAGAAAAGCCGACTCTCGTCAGGCTACTGGCCGATAGGTCTGCGTTATATAAAAAAAAAACGGCAACTCATAGTAAAGCAATAGGTTGGTAGGCAATTGAACCAAAAACACCACGGTTTAGGTACCGTGGTGTTTTTGGTTCAATTCCGATGTGAGGCAACTAGAACTTCTTTATGTAACAAAATACATCTCAGTTGACATTGAATTTTGTGTCTTATATGGAGATGGGTACATTCCATATGGTTATGACATCATGGATGCATAGTCTTACTTGCATACTTTATGTACGAAGTACAAAATTAATATGAACATAAACAAACAACCAATCAGACAGTATAGTTGTTTACTTTCCTTCGTAAGTTACAAAAACAAAATCGACGTATATTATTCAATCTAAGAATATTCGTATATCTGCGATGACCTCTCATCGCAGATATACGAATATTCTTAGATTGTGACCGTTGCGTACCATGTCTGTGGGCACGTAGGTACACCGCACGGAGGTCGTTTACTCCTCACTCATTAGCACATCGATTCTATCATGTGTCGTCATCAGAAAATGATGTACTAGCATCATCACTTCCGTTTTCTTATATGGGTATGCAAAGTGAACTCACTGCATTTGATAGCAAGGTCCAGATAGTGTCTGATAAAAGATGATTACTCTCGTCAGTCAATATGGCGGATTTTACATCTTGTTTACGGTGGTTGCTATCTTGTTCAGATAGAAATGCCCCAGCAAGGGGTAGGCAAAGGTATTGTCACACCTACGTCAACTATGCAAGGTCCAATTTAATATAGAACAAATTAATATGTAAAGGGAAAAATACTGGGTCTGAGTGGGTACTGGGAAGACCCAATATGACTTTATCCGACAATGGGATCGAACCCAAGACCTTATCACATAAGTCGTATCGCAATTCAACTGCGCCACCGAGACTGGCCCTTATAAAGTCTTTTAGTAATAATCAGCAATTCTTTGACTAGAAGTAGATTTTATATGTCAATAGCTATTTTAAATTATTTTAACCGGAAGGTGGAAACTAAGTGGCAGGCCATATAATATACGAAAGATATGATATATATAATAAGGATGTTGTAGGTTTTTCTATTAAATAAGAAAATAAATAAGGTATTAAAGGCCATGTAAAACAGTCTCACCTTCATACTATAACAGTCAGATGGCTACTTAACACCATTTTAGTGAACTCAACACTGTTTTTCCACGACAATTACTGGAATATTGTCAGTCGTCATCCATCTAACGTTTTCAGGTGACGACACCAACGCAAACGCACTATTGTATTTAGACTTTATGGTTCTGAATGGTGTTACTATTTTTTACGTGGGCGTGGTATACATCATTATTCGAGTAATCCCGTCTTGTCATACATTTGCAGTTCCAAATGGTGTTGCAATTGGTTATGAGTGGGTGTGACGCGTCATTTGAGTAAGCTCGTTTCGTTACTTGATTGCTCAAAATACCTATTAAGGACACTGGTGTATCCTTATTGTGCTTCATTTAATGAACAATTACATACCCTCACATCTTTCATCTCTAAAAGGGTTGGCAGAGGGGCAACTAATACGTATCCATATTTCATCGTTTATGCCGTCCCATGATGTGATTGGGGGTGTCAATATGATGAAAGACTAACGAAATATACTTTCTCTTCAATAAGTGTCATAGTTTCCCTTTACTTATTTGCATAATTGCAGACGTCACTAAGACGTCTCTGTGCGTCATCCATTGACGATTCTGTTAGGAATGCCACGCCTTACATATACGGTCTACTGACCGACGATTGACGCGATTGAACTCATTTTTCTAATTCATCATATAAAAAAGTAATTTACAAAACTATTTCGAACGATTAAGTTTTAGTTATTAAAAGTGACACGACTTAGCAAAATAATGATGCGGCAAGGATATATCTAATTAAGTTCCATAAAGTATGTAGGTGGAGTAAAGTAAAAAGTTTTATTTGACTCTCTGCTACTTTCTTTTACACAGCCGGTTTTCGTTTTTATATTACGGTGTCCTTGCGTTTTTCCATGATACTCTCTGACTTATAAAAAATATAGGTAACCTGTGTAGGCTTTAATGCAAGAATTTAAGCAACAAAATATAATACTGTATATGGAAGGTTGACAGACGACTCTGTGCAGGTCAGATTCATTTTAAACTTCATGTGGGTGATTAGTTTTATTTTCTTTATAACTAATGATGACTTTTTGAGAAAGACTATTAAAAAAAGAGCAAATAATTTTAAGCTACCAGATATCACTTGGAGTAGAGTGGCCTAACCATGGACTAATGACACTTGTGATTTAATACGTATGGATATTATTATTCAAAATAAAAGCGGTTGCACTGGTCAGTAAGTTACATTTTGAGGTCGATGCAATAACATTATGGAAAAGTTTGCAATAAACAAGAAGTTTATAGGTATAACATTCTTGGCAATAAACGATACTAAAGACGTCATTATACGTCAATGACTGGAAAGTCTTATGTGAGTTGTGCTTCAGATTAGGTGCCGCATTTTTCCCTGTACTAAGCGTCAAAGGAAAATAACTGCTATTATTATTTCTTTCGGTAAACTTACAATGTTCTCTATATTTTCCTTATTTTATAATATTAGTATATAATTTAACGTTATTAAATAATTACAGTTTGTAATTCTGCATATAGTGGGTATATTGATTGTACTAATTTCAATAAAAAATCTTAAGTTTCTGAATGACTGTCACATTTTTTACCTAAAACGAACTCTACTCCACTAGCTAAAGGTAGAAACTACTAGTTTCACAATACTAGGCGCTATTGATAAACATTTGTTAGAAATACTTAGTAAAACTTTAAACAGGAAGGAAATGTGAACAAACATCCTGTTACATCGATTAAAAGTGCTACATTGTGGCGGAACCCTGCGCGGGGGAGTTTTAATCGCACTTGACCTTTATAGCGTCGATGCGCATGCGTCGCTCGAACCGGTAGTGATTTGTTTTGAATGACTGATTACCATGTGGAACACGCCTTAGATCACGTAGGCTGGCTGCGCCGAAAACTTGATATTTTTATTACTCAAAGTCCCGTTATAAAACAAGGAGTTCCTACTTGGGTCTCATAAATTGGGAGAATCATGAATTCGATGTGAGTCTGTAACTAGAGCATATTGGAATCTATATTTTCTTGTTAAACTTGCTGATAAAACATGTTCCTCCGATACGGATGTTATATTTCAAGATATTTCCATTCGATAGATACATGCGTGGATTAAGGTTTATGCAAGTTTATTTTATTAAGAATTTGTTTTCTTAAAGTCACACACACACTCACGCCTTTTAACCCCGAAGGGATAGGCAGAGGCGCAACTAGTGCACCCACTTTTCGCCGTGCGTATTCCGTCCCATGTGATATGGGCGAGCCTATCACCATATCGGACACAAATTTCATATTCCGGGCTGATACTGACTTTCAACAACCCAATATAACTTTGGCCGACCCGGGAATCGAGCGCAATTCTTTCTTGAAGATGTAATTAGTTAAATAATTCAAACCATAAGGTTGGGAGCGCATTGGCAATTCCTCTGGTGTCGCGAATGTACTTGGAATACGGTCACTCTTTACAATCAGTTGAAATTTCTCGTTTACTTTTCGTAACAAAACAGGTCGCCATAAAATAATTATCACTACATAACTCCTATTTTAGTTCCTATTATGATTCCCAAAACCTTACTCAACTTTCGCAGCTCCATAGCCATTTGAACCTACTTTCTAATAAGTGCGATGGTCCTAATAAGGCTTCAAATTTCAAAGAACCTGACACCCAATTATCACTTTCCCGTAGTATCGTATTTTACAGTTTGTGGTATTACGGTTGCGATAAGTAGGTTACATTTGTTAGTGATATGATGGATGTCCTACAATGTTTTGCATTCTCGTAAATGGTAGAGTTATCTGCGGTTAAAGCACGTCTGGTGGAGTGGACGATAGCCTAGTTTGGAATGGAACGGTCTGCGGAGACGATGTCCGGAGGTTCAAAACCCAAGGCACACACCTCTGACTTTTCGAAGTTATGTGTGTATTGTTTATCAGTTATCGTTCGCTTTAATGGTGAAGGAAAACACCATGAAGAAACCTACATACCTGAGGATTCTCCATAAGAATTTCGAGGATATGTGATGTCTACCAAGCCGCACTAGGCTAGCGTGGTGGATTAAGGCCTAATCCCTCTCAGTAGTAGAGGAGGCCCGTGCTCAGAAATAGGCAGTATATAATACAGGACTGATTGCATTGCATTGCAAACCACGTTCTGAAACGATGACTGCTTTTTTATCTTTTCATGGTTGTTAAAGTGGCTCAGAGGTGGAATTGATGGCCTATAATTTAATAATAGCAGCTCTGTATGTAAACATATCAGGTATGTAGGTTTCCTCATGTTGGTTTTCTTGGCCGTTATAGCACCGTGTCTTAGTTATTTGTGTATTTACAAGTCATGTACATCATGACGGAAATGCGTTCCTTGGAAGTGGGATTCGGACTTGTAGTCTTCGTTGCAGCAGAACGATCTCCTCACCATGGCCCCAATGGCCTATTATAACACGTGACTGATATCTCTCTAGAAAGGAGTATTCATGTCAATATTATAATAAATAATAATATAAACTGCGTTATACCCAAACATTAGCTTGTACAAACCTGTTATAACTTGACTTATACTTGTAATACACAACATAGAAATTAATGAAAACCCCGTTATAGATGATTTCATCCACTATGACCCGCGCTACCAATTTGTGAACGAGATCTAGATTATCGTAGTATTCATGCGTACTCATAGTTATTTAGAGTGTTGTAACAGTATTAAAACACAAGAAGGAAGTTGTCCACTTGGAAAGTGATTAGCAAAATTAGTTCGGTACGTCATCGTGGATGGCATTATCTATGTTAAAAAGAAATGTCTCAGTCATATTAACTCGCGGGCATTTGTAATTCACAATTCCTGAGAATTTTTGTACATGCGCCATCTGACTCACTGGAGCTTTTTTCCTTCAAAATAGCGTATTTTATATAACTCATTCATCCGACTTTAGTTTATAACGAGGTAATTTTTTTACATACATGAGGTAATTCCCTCAAGTCCTAACTAATTCATTACGTAAACAAATATTTAATTTCGCGCCTTTCCTCTTTTGTGGGGTAGGCAGAGGTGTTACACACCTACCTTTTGGTCAGCAATGTTAGTTCCCATGTAATAAGGGACGAGCTTATTACCATTAATCGGACACAATACCAGACTCCGGGATAATACTGGGTAGAAAAACCCAATATAACCCGACCTAAAGTCAAACATGAAGCTTACGGTACGGTGATCATAGCGTGTACGCAATACAGCTGCGCTGTAGTATATTATAATAAGGTTAACTTTGTCCATTTGTATGTATGAGGTAATTGATACCTAGAACTAGTGAACTAATTCTAAGAAATCTTCGAATAATGGAAGGTAGTACAATACCTGAGTGCTATGACTGTTCTCGGAAACGGATGTTATATGGGTGGAGTCGCGGGCAAAACTAATCATTGTGGCAACAGCGGAAAACTTAAAACGCCTGATAAAAGTTGTATCGTCATACCTAACCATTTTCAATTTAATGTGTGCTGTATCGGGATTCCGTTACTGGGTCCGTATCGATCTATCATGAACCGTCGCCAGAGGGCGCAACCAACCTCGAAATCCGCGAGGAATCGGCTACCATCGGCAAAACCGAAGGACGTCTACCAATGCGATGCGCTCGCGGTAGGCGACAGTTTTTTGGGAGAAAAACCGTTGCGACACTTCGTTATCGATCGTGCGAGAAGAAACCGTTAGTGAATCCTCTGCTGTGGACTTATAGCATTTAACCGTTATATTATAGTGTCTTAGACGTTTTACAATTGTGTGCAAGAGTATTGCTGTTGAAGCTGCGCGATCTGCAAGAGTTGGTGAAGCCGGAAAGCATCGGTAAGTGGTAGACGATAAGTTCTCAGTGCCGGATCTCACCGTTTCTCTACAGCGCACATTTTATTGGAAAATCTGTTGGGTATACCCCCTCGGCAGCTGAAAACTTCAGCTGAACATCTTGTCCAGCCTTCGTGCTGGTACATGTTTTTGGTGCCGAAACCCGGGAACTTAACGAATAAATCGATTGTCGCATCCCTCTTTACATGGTCCATAGTATAGATTTATAGATCAATATTAACTGCCCCGTATCATTTCCATTTGTCCACTTTGGTTCCTATTCATAATTTTGGTAGCGTAAGTTCGTTAGATTGGCTACAATTTTGAATCAGCTGATAATCCTAACTACGATCAGTAACGTTAATTCCATAGCAAACACAATTCGCAATTCTCTCGGTGTCTGCTGTGGTTCAAACAGTTAACGTACCTAACTGATATTCTTAACGCTCATCAGCTGATTTCCGAAATCATTAGAAAGTTGCCATAGGTTACTATCCTAATTGTTAACGGTTACCATGAGTTATTCAAAACGCAAACTAAGTGTAACAAAGAAATCTCGTTCTAAGGATACGTGGGGCTATACGACTGAGGATTTACCATCTTTGCGTAGAAAGCGTACACTCGCATACAATCGCTTAACAAAAGCCTACGAAGTCGCCACACTTACAACTAACGATCCGACTCAAGTCGACTTATTTTTATCATACTATCAGGAGATCAAAAAAATCGCGGGTACTTTCGAGGAAGCACATTTAACGATCTTGGATTTAGTGGACGAGCCGGAAGAAGATGAACACATTTGCACACGTTTCGACGATATGTACTACGAGATCATTCGAATTCACCGATCAATAACAAAATCCACCTCTCAGACTTCTGAATCCGCACTTGAACACATAAATTCACAGAATACTAGTTCACACGTCAAATTACCTAAAATCACGCTTCCGTCCTTCTCAGGTAACATAAAAGAATGGCCTAAATTTATTGCTACATACGACAACCTTATCCATAATGCTCGTCTTAGTGACACGGATAAGTTTAACTACCTGTCATCTGTGCTACAAGGTGATGCGTTAGCACTTATCCGCACATTCCCGGCTACAGGTGATCACTATTCGGATGCCTATACTAAGTTAGTAACTAGATATGAAAGCAAACGAGACCTAGCATTCACTTGTTGGCGCGACATATTAAACGCAGACTTCAAGTTACATAACGCACACGATTTTCGCCGTTCTCTCGATATGTTTGATGAGAATTTAACCATTTTGAGACGTTTAAATTTACCGGTCGATCAGTGGGATTTTGTGTTGTCGTATCACATTTTATCAAAATTAGATGCAAAACTGCGTAGAGAATTCTAAGAAAAACACCCTAACATTGAACTGCCGAGCTACGCGGATTTACAATCGTTTCTCTATTCGAAGTGTGAGGCCTTAATCCGAGATACACATTTCACTGACTCCGGACATTCTAGTAGCACTCCGTTCTGTAGTAAGGAACAACACACAAAGCCGAACCCAAACATACGATCAATTAAACCAAAGGCAGGTCATTCCTTGGTCGCTGCGCAGCATCGTACTGATAACGATGTGATGTGCGGAGCACTCGTCGCGTCCCACTTGCCGCCACCGACTCCGCCCATTAGCAAACCAGTTCTTAAATGCGCCTATTGTTCGGACGAGCATTCAATAACGAATTGTAAATCTTTTACACAAATCACCGTAGATGAACGGATAAATATTGCGCGTAACAATAAGTGGTGCTTTAATTGTTTAAGAACATCGCATACGATAAGAGATTGTAAATCCATATTTTGTTGTCAGAAATGCAAACATAGGCATCACACACTTTTACATAAGGATGTTGAGCCCTCGCCTGCGTGTGCGACTCAAACTACGTTAATTACACAACACGAATTCGCATGTACCAGTCCTACCATCCTACTCGCCACGGCGATAGTATATGTACGGAACTCATTAGGGGACTCTTTGGCTTTGCGCGCCGTATTCGATACTGGTAGCCAAAATAATTTTATAACACAACAAGCAGCCGATCGTCTTTGTTTCACACCTCAGCCGATATCCGTCAATATTAATGGCATTGGAGGTACCGAAGCACTAATAAATGGTGTAGTGCGTTGTAATTTAGGTACGGCTTGTACGCCCTTATTTGATTTAGAAATGTTGGTTATTCCAAAGATCTGTAGTGATCAACCTATCGCAAAACTCAACACCCACGGTTGGTCGAATATTAAAACGTTGCAGTTGGCTGATCCCGGATTCGATATTCCCGGTCCAGTCGACCTTTTGCTGGGAGCAGACGTATTTGCCGAGTCCTTACTAAATGAACGAATCAAAGGTCAAGGATCTCAACCTCCAGCGCTCAGGTCCGTGTTCGGTTGGCTTTTGTTAGGCAAAACGTCTATAGTTCACAGTTCCCTACTTGGTATTCACGCAACTACAGACAGTGAGCAGTTGGCCAGTGTCGTTCAAAAGTTTTGTGAGGTAGATAGCGTTCCTCAAGCTTCCATTTTTACTCCACAAGAGCAGCTGTGCGAACGTAAATGCGTTTTAGAACATTCCCGTGACCCGACAGGACGCTACGTTGTAACTTTGCCATTCAAGGACGATTCGATCCCTGTGTTTAACGGATCTCGTGACATCGCTTTACGGCGATTCTTTGCATCAGAGCGACGCCTATCTAGAGATCCTGATTTACGAGCACAATATGTTCAGTTCATGAATGACTACTTGAACAGCGGCCACATGTCCTTGGTACCAAGAGCAAAATTAGGACACGGACGGTATTATATCCCACATCACGGCGTTCTAAAACCGGAAAGTACGACCACGAAACTACGAGTAGTGTTTGATGCCTCGGCAAATTATTTTAAGGGTAAAAGTTTGAACGATACGTTATTAACGGTGTCCAGACTTCCTTTAAAGAGCTTATATTTATGGTCTGACTCCATAATCGTTTTGTCTTGGCTACGATCACACTCCTCACGTTGGACCACGTTTGCAGCGAATCGTGTAGGCTTCATTCAGGACAGCGTACCAACAGCATCTTGGCGACATGTACCGACAAGCGATAACCCCGCCGATATATGTTCACGTGGACTGATGCCCACGAGCTTGGTCGATAACACACTATGGTGGGCGGGCCCCAGCTGGTTATCGCAATCATCCGAAGCTTGGCCTGCCAATATCGTAGAACCTGGAACATCGGAGGTAGACAACATCCAGCTAGAACAACAATCCAAAAGCAGTCTGTTGACGGAGGCGGGCACTGAACCTATTGAGTGGATTGATGAACTCTTCCTAAAAATGTCCTCGTTGGATAATGTTCTTAGCACCATCGGCTACATGTATTGGTTCGTCAACAATATGCGTCGAATTAATCCGCGTCACGACCGTGTTACGTTAACGGACGGTGAACGGCTTAAGGCTTTACACGTTGCGGTACTATTCTACCAAGATAAATTCTTTCGCGAAGATATAGCCAAGTCAAAAAATCATCAACCACTGCCCAAATGGTTACGGAAATTAAAGCCATTCATTGATAGCGAAGGTATTCTCAGGGTGGGCGGCCGAATCTCTCGTAGTGGTTTGGAATATGATCACAAACATCCCGCGCTGTTACCCACTCGTTGTCCTCTTACCATTCACTACAGTATATGGGTGCATCGCAAACATTGTCACACTGGCATCAACACTGCACACTGTCTGATACTACAACAATTTTGGATAGTAGCCGCGAAACGCATCATCCGGCAACAATTAGCACAATGTGTGTGTTGCTTTAAAACTCGTCCTGTATCGTTTCAACCCGTTATGAGTGACTTGCCATCATATCGAATAAACCAAGTTAAGGCATTTTCCGTGGTCGGGGTTGATTTTGGCGGTCCCTTTCGCATTAAACTGGGAAAACATCGTGGTGCCAAATTAGATAAGGCCTATTTATGTCTATTCGTGTGTCTAACAACAAAGGCAGTTGATCTCGAAGTGGCTTCTAGCCTGTCAACAGACGCCTTCTTAGCAGCGTTAAGGAGATTCGTGGCGCGAAGAGGTAGATGTTCTGTGATCCATGCTGATTGTGGAACAAATTTCATAGGGGCAAGGAATCAATTGTGTAGTTTGATGGATCAGGCCGCGCAGAACGAACGAATCGAGTTTAAGTTGAACCCACCCTCTGCACCACACTTCGGTGGCGTATGGGAGATTCAAATTAAATCCGCCAAGAGTCACTTGTACTGTGTTATAGGGGAACAGGTACTAACATTTGAGGAGATCACTACCTTATTCACCCAAATCGAAACCGTCCTTAATTCCCGACCATTGTGCCCATTAAGTTCAGACCCCAATGATTTAACCGTTTTAACTCCCGGACATTTTCTTACCTTGGAACCGTTAACTAGTGTCCCAGAGCACGATTTTGCTACTATCAACTTAAATAGATTGAACCGTTGGCAACTTTTGCAAGCATTTCAACAAAATTTCTGGATGAGATGGAAAAATGAATATTTACACTCATTAACGCAACGAGCAAAGTGGACAAGGGACTGTAAACCGTTACCGTTGAATTCCATTGTTATCATCAAAGACGACAATCAAACACCACTGCAATGGTCTATAGGTCGTGTTGTCGATGATCATCCTGGTCCCGACGGGATTATAATGTGCGCATCCATACGGATGGCTAACCAACACGTTATCACACGTCCTTTCGTTAAACTTTGTCCTCTACCTACCTCATAATGTTAAATTACAATTCTCAATTATAATTATTATCATCTAGTTCGTCTCCATTTTAACCCTATTATTTCTACTACTATAAATCATGTTAATCTAATACTATTTTCTATGTAATGTTTCCCTTACTAAGTATATATATATTTCAATTTTAATGACCGTACTCTAACTCATCCGACTTCTTTAACTCGCAAAACTTAAATCCCTTGATTATTTAGGAAAATATATTTATATTTTGGTGGGCGGTATGTATCGTCATACCTAACCATTTTCAATTTAATGTGTGCTGTATCGGGATTCCGTTACTGGGTCCGTATCGATCTATCATGAACCGTCGCCAGAGGGCGCAACCAACCTCGAAATCCGCGAGGAATCGGCTACCATCGGCAAAACCGAAGGACGTCTACCAATGCGATGCGCTCGCGGTAGGCGACAGTTTTTTGGGAGAAAAACCGTTGCGACACTTCGTTATCGATCGTGCGAGAAGAAACCGTTAGTGAATCCTCTGCTGTGGACTTATAGCATTTAACCGTTATATTATAGTGTCTTAGACGTTTTACAATTGTGTGCAAGAGTATTGCTGTTGAAGCTGCGCGATCTGCAAGAGTTGGTGAAGCCGGAAAGCATCGGTAAGTGGTAGACGATAAGTTCTCAGTGCCGGATCTCACCGTTTCTCTACAGCGCACATTTTATTGGAAAATCTGTTGGGTATACCCCCTCGGCAGCTGAAAACTTCAGCTGAACATCTTGTCCAGCCTTCGTGCTGGTACAAAAGTCTTATAGCAAAGTATGTAGTGACAAAATTATAGGCACAACTTGAAAAAACTACAATGTCCTACTCATGGCCGCTTTTGAATTTGGCATAACATGACTACTACTTCTGTTGTCATACGCTGGTCTCAAGAACCAATAGCTTTACTCATGAGCACTTCGACCGCTGAAGTTTGTCATGAGTCATGACAAACTTTAGCGGTTGAAATATTTGTAAACACTGTCGGCTTAATAGTTTATAGGTAAGTTTTAACTAGCAGCTTCTAGAAGCAATATATGAACTTCTGAATGCGTTTACATTAGCGATAATATCAAAGAACTCGCCACAGTTTTTCTAAGCTACAAAATTTGTAGAAGTCAGCTTGACGTGACGCGTCGTTTACAAATTGCTAACGGAACGTAACTTCTGGATTTTTTTATGCTAACCTAAACCCCTCTTAAGTCTCATAAGTCACAGTATATCTGTAAATAATACCAACTTTATTATTGTAACATTGGCAGGTACAGGGACATGGGCTAATTTCCCATTTTCCTCTTTCTTACTATCTTGTATCGGCAACGTGTTGGATTCTATTGTAAGTAGACGTAAGTAATTACTTACTATCAGGCGTTTTCGAAATTCCCAGTAAGAGAGCCATTGCTATAATACTATTGTCAGACATGTGAAACGTTGCAGCACGTACTGGCTCATTGTAAATGTACATGCACACTGTAAAGTAATATAATATGTATAAAGCAAGATAACCTCATTATATTACCTACATATAATAAGATATACACCTTAACCCTTTGTCCTTTTCGGGGGTAGGCAGGGGTGTAATGAATTGAATGGAATGTATTTTGCTGTTTGTTTTTGAGGGAATGTTATTATTTTCTTTTTTATATGGACATGGCAAAGTAACCCCACAATTACGCCAGCGAGTTTAAAGCTGGATATATATAGCTGATCTCCGAACGCGCCACGGTTATGTGTGCAATATAGCCAGTAATTTTACCTAGAAACACGTATCTCTAGTAGGTTGCGTTTTGAAAGATCGTTCTTCCTACGCATCTGCACACTTTGGAATAAGTGCGCTAGTCTCTTCGGCTCTATTACACTGTCCTTAAAATTAAAGTTAAGTGTCTTGCAGAGGCTTAGAAGCCACTGGAAATTTAACTGCTGCGCTATCAGCTCGTCTGCCTTCATAGATATTTTTAAAATAAATGGTACAGTTTCATGTAGGTATAATATATTTATATCATGTAGGTATCGACTTTATTTTAATTTTATTTATTACACACAAAACCGGTTATAATCGGGCATACATTATATGTAAAATTGTTTGATCTTTGCTAGATAGCATTCAATACGATTGTAATTCATTTTCAAATGGTTGAAACAAAGTTATACGCCGGATGTTTCCGGATCCATTTATTGCGCAGCTAGAAACTCTTGTCTGCAAACGGCTACAATCTTGTATTAAACCGACATTCCGTGACTTTAAATCAAATGTTATTTAAATGGTCTTATTTATTGTTGCTATTATCTTACACAGATTTTCTGATTCTGACCGGGTTTTTTCAACAGTACTTATCTTTTTGTCAGGGTCTTATTAAGCTAAACGCGCTCGCAGACCTTCAAGTGCTCCAGGGGCTGCCAGCACGTCCTGCTTAATAAGACCCTGACAAAAAATAACTACAGGAGAAAAAACGGGGCCTTACTGTTTGGTTTCCAACATTTAATTAGACAATATAATGTGTATATTTTATGTTGTGTGAATTTTGTTGTTATATGTATGTTACATGTTTTTTATAGCATTTAATAACGAGACGAGCATGCCATTTGCCTGATGGTAAGCGATACGACCACCCATAAACAGCAACTCCATACAGCACCTTGAGTTACACAGTAATGTGTGGCATTCCACTGCACTCGTCATCCTGGATGTTAAATCTCATTGGCGGAACCAATGTCCAGTAGTTACACTGGCTACAATGTCTTTCAAACCGAAACACAACAGTGCATGCACACTGAGGCTATTATAACAATTAACAATTATATACACCTTGTCCTCAGGTCAAACGGTCCATCATGCTCAAGATGGCGGACGCCTGCGCTGACAGCTCCAAGCAGACCCGCTTCCACGAGATGCACGTTCAAAGACATAACAACGTCAGCATTCTGTATGCTGACATAGTGAACTTTACTCCGCTATCAGAGAGACTCAGCGCTTCCGACCTGGTGAAGACCTTAAACGAACTCTTTGGGAGGTTCGATCAGATTGCTCAGGTACGTACAATATTTCCATGGAGAGATCAGGAAGTCGCTCGAGTTATGATTATCGTATATAATTAAATAAACCATGTTACCTACCATTTAATGTTCCATATCGTCGGGGATAGAGCAATACCGCGTAACTAGCATTGGTAAATACCGCGTATGTGAAAGAAAAAAAGTATAGTATTATTAATCATAGACTTCTGCTCGCGGTTCCGCTCGCGTGTTAAATTATAATTCAAATTTTTACTGGTGGTAGGACTCTCATGTAAGAGTTCGTCTGGGTGACTACTACCGTAATGTCTATTTCTACCGCCAAGCAGCAGTGTGCATGCACTGTTGTGTTTCGGTTTGAAGGATATTGTAGCTAGTGTAACTACGGGACATAATGAGATTTGACATATTGTGTCTCAGGATGACGAGCGCAGTGGAATGCCACACTGGCGAACGGCGTGCTCGTCTCGTCATTCAATGTCATAAAAAAAGTACTTAGCGTCATACGATATGCTACCTGGTTGTGGTGTAGTTAATACATGTATATTACTACAGCGTGTCTTTTCCATTTAAGATTTTATACGTTTTACATAATTTATGCTACTTATTTTGTATATTAATTATTTTAGAAAAACCCTAATATTCTAAATATTAACTTTACATTGAACAATGATGGTGAAGATTGCATTTATTGTATTGTTAAGTTAATTATATTTGAATTCACAAAAACTCATTAGTACGTGTCGGTTCTTACTGCCATGCAATCTCGCAAGAAAGAACTGGAGTTGGCAATATCCAAGAAAACTAATCTACACCGAGATCAATCTGAGAGTTGTTTTTTTTACTGTACTTATCGGTGAAACTGAGTTCGCCAAATTAGGTTTGTACAGTCACTCACATAGGTAGGTATCTGATTATTTTTTCTGGCCAAAAATTAGAGAAAAGGTATTTATATTACTTCATATAGAATTTTAAAATTATTTTAATTACTAACATGTAGAACATATCGTTTGTTAAGTTAATTATGTTTGAATTCACAAAAACTCATTAGTACGTGTCGGTTCTTACTGCCATGCAATCTCGCAAGAAAGAACTGGAGTTGGCAATATCCAAGAAAACTAATCTACACCGAGATCAATCTGAGAGTTGTTTTTTTTACTGTACTTATCGGTAAAACTGAGTTCGCCAAATTAGGTTTGTACAGTCACTCACATAGGTAGGTATCTGATTATTTTTTCTGGCCAAAAATTAGAGAAAAGGTATTTATATTACTTCATATAGAATTTTAAAATTATTTTAATTACTAACATGTAGAACATATCGTGTATAGACGATTTAAAGTTTCGAATTTGTTCAGCTACTTTTGTGGCTGACTGTACTCATATGATACTCTTATTAGGAAAGATGAAAATAAGACAGAATTTGAAGAACTTTTGATAGAACTTAGCAAATTTTCTATGTTAGTACATAGGAATTTGCTAATATTTTCTATGTGGCTTCGCCTGCATAAAAACCCTGGAATAAACATATAATAGAACAATAAGGGTGATACAGCTTCTTCTTATACATAAAATAATTTTCAGAATCATAGATATTTGTAAATTTTTGCAGCAACTATGTTTTTTTTTCTAGGTAAGGTAAGATTTTTCCTAATAATAATAGTATTTGATGACGTTGTAAAAGTCAATATTCTCCAAAATTCAATATTATTACAATGTTACTAAAGCTGAATCTCAAATTTGGTACATTCAAGCGTTGTTATCGGGAATTTGAATTTCAAATGCGAGTTACGTCGCTACGTTAGTTTTAGATTAGGTCTAGACAACACTTTTGGCTAGCCCTACAGCGCTTTCGCAATGCATCCAGCTTAGTTTCTGTATAAAACGCAAATAGAAACGATGTTCACTATTTGAACGTACACTTCGATTTCTCCGATTGCTGATAATGCTACTCGTCACGTAAATGTATCATAAAAATCTGAACACCCGAAGATCTTCACAAAATTTCCCTTCCTTAATTTTAGTGAAACACTCCGATAAATCTCATTAGTTTATCCACCTGTGAGAGTAGTAAACAAAGAAGTAAATAAGAATTCAAGTTTTCTTGCCAAGATTGCAATCAAACATTAAGTGACTCGTTAAGTTCCGAGTAAACATGGTTAGTTTCTTATTTTCCCTGTTCAGAGCGTCGCGTGGACTAGATTTCATTTCCTTGCAATCGTCTTACCAGAAAGATTAAATCCTGATTGTAGTGAAAAGTCCTTTAAGCACTAGCGTACCTACGAGTAGGGCTATCATTTATAAATGGAGGAATGCTGGTCTAGCGTTCGTAATGTAGCAGATTTTTTAGAAACTCCGAATTTCCTCCGTGCATACTTATCACCGTTTTTATCTATTCAGAGGCGTGTAAAGCCCACCAAAGCGGCCCACATCAGTGTGCCGCGTTCTGGAATCAGCTCGCGTATATTAAAACAGGCCGTCATAATTATGTCGACTGGCGTGGAATATTCGTTCTTAGTACGTCGACTCCATCTAAACCCCATTACTCTTTCTATCAGGTGTAGAGATGCCACTTTATGTGTAAAAAAATGCATGGTGTGTACCGAAATCAACACGTAAAATGTAGCGGTAAAAAATGAAAATTGGTATTATAGATTGTCGCATTAAGCTATGATGTGGTAGAATCACACTGTAGTCATAAATTATTATTATTTCTACAGCATACAAGTATTAGTTCTACTGGCGTAGCACCACAGTGCACTCTTAATAAAACAATGACCTAATCCAAAATTTTGGCTAGATGAGTTTTAGCATAATATGGACCCTAAGGCAAGCTGGATCGAGTAAGAAAAAAAAATGCGTCTTTTCAACATTAGGAATAGGGTCAAAATCGTTTGAATTTATGTTCGTTCTCCGCCCAACTTAAAAAACAAAACTGTCGTATACAATTAGTTTTTGTGACGATTCCCACATGTCAACGATTTTTGATTAAATCATTGTTTTATTAAGAGTGCAACAGTTTCAAAGAAAATTGTTTTAATCAATTTATTTATTATAATTTTTAAATGAAACCAATACTACGTTTGTATGAAAAATCGAGTGTATTGGAGAATCTACAGAACACAATATTAGACATACATTTCTACATAAGACTTGTGAGAGCATTTGCAATTATTCCTCTTAATGAGGATAGAACATACTAGATCATTTTGCAGCGTTGTTTTATTTTCTTACTTATCCAAGCAAAGTAATTACTTAGTTTTGATTTCAGTACGGATAGGTATAGTTGTGCACCGAGGAAAGTAAGTGTAATAACTAATTATAATAATAATACTGAATATCTATTTGATAATCTGTAAATAATAATGGACTTAGAATTATTGTAAAACATAAATATATTTTAATTTGTTAGAATAAAAAAAGTAGTAAAACTAAACTCAAGTAAAGCAATGTAAAGTATCGATACATAAAACATTGTTGAAAATCATATTTCTACTATAAGAAGGATTAGTAAATTTATGTTACGGAACGCTAAAAAGACGTTCCTTCGTCTTGAACTAAAGCAAGGTTCTAAAGCCTTTGTTTACAGAAAAACAATTTTTAATTAACAGAATTACTCGCGACAGACAGTTAAGCCTTTTTAAAAGATAGTTAATTACTGTTTTTTGTGGGCTTTTTAATTCCACCGAGGATTTGCGAGATTACTTTTGATTTTATTCTGGTATTTTCTAAGCTTAATTTCTATTTTTGTACCATTGGGTTATTCAATGATGTTTCTAAGCTAGGACTACTTACGTAGGCAGGCATAGTTAGGGAAATAGACAAATTTATTTTATAGTATACTTCTGTTTTTCCTGAAAAAATAAATTAGGCTTTTATACCTATGCATAAAACAAAATATAAATATAATATACATATGCATAAACCGGCGATAGCCTAGTTGGGAGTTGAATGGACTGCCGAGACGCATGTCCGCAGGTTCAATACCCAAGGGCACACACATCTGACTTTTCTAAAAATGTATGTGTGTATTCTTTGTGAATTATCGCTCGCATGAATGGTGAAGGAAAACATCGTGAGGAATCCTGCATGCCTGAGAAGTTCTCTGAATTTCGAGGGTATGTGAAGTCTGCCAACCCGCACTAGGCCAGCGTGGTGGACTAAGGCCTTAACCTTCTCTGTTGTAGAGGAGGCCCATGTTCAGCAGTGGGAGTATATAATACAGGATTGGTATAGTATGGATAAAACAATAAACAGAACGTGGTGAGTCTTAATTGAAAGAAAACACACACACACTCACTCACGCCTATTATACCCGAAGGGGTAGGCGGAGGCGCAACTAATGCACCCACGTTAAATGCACTAAAATAATTTTGTGCAATCCAAATTATAAAGATTCACTTAACAATACTGAGAAAATGTACTGGAAATTGAAATAAGGTACTCTATATTGAATAAGAAACATTTTAACTACGTTCATCTGAAAGAACCACGCGCTCCAAAAACATGATTTAATAATAAAGCCTCTCAAAATATAAAGCTAATATAAAGCCTCTCTCTCCCCTCTTTTTTACGTAGTATAGGTGGGCAAACGTACAATTGGGTTATGTCATTATGTAGTAGATATAAGTCAATATATGTTAAGGTAGTGATTAGTGAGTGAGAGTCAATTTATTTATTGCCAAGGATGACATTACAGATAGCTCCGTCTACGATACATACGTTTTTGAAATGAAAGGTACACGAAATGAAAGTGTTATAATGAGGTAATTTTCAGCATAGCAACAGTAGTTCAAGAGATTAGCGAGTTTAAATAAACTTAATTTCAACTCTATAATAATATCAATTCAAAATAGTTATAAAACCATTTTCTGATTCAACGTTACAGTCCTGTCCATCACAAGCATTTTATAAGACCACAATACATTCGCCATCACATCGCATGCAAACTTTTGAGCCAGTTTACATAGCTATCTCGAGTACAAGACTAACATCGGATTCAGAATTCCATTTTGGTAACTTTTCATGTCGTATTGACCGTACATATTGCATTGCGATGTTACATTACGTCTACATTATAGTTATTTGAATTATTCCGAGAAAACCTCAGATAAACATAATATATGTACTTGTTATTTCGTGTTACTTATCGCCTCTAGTAGTTATGTATATAGGCTATTCTTAGAGGTTTAATTCTCAGATAAAGCAAAACTTTTTGTGTGTATTTTTCTTGCACCATATTTTTCATTATTGAATAGAAAGGGTCGACATCAGACAGGCGCCGGTACATAATTACTAAGGCAAATGTTTCTGCAAAATTTGTTTAAAATTGTGTTGTACCAACCGTACATTGCTACAGAGGGCTGATAAGTGTCGAATAAACACTCATCAAAATAAGGTTAGAATAATTACCATAACAAAATGTTATCACAAAAAGTAATTGATATTAAAAACCAACATAAAAGTTAAGAGGAAAGGGATGCCTAAAATGAAATTACGAATCCACCGAAGCTTTAGAAACTACTTATGAATAATTGAATTCATCCTTCAATATCTATGTGATAATAGAATCGTAACATTATTGAGTTACTTTTATTGTGACTCGATTTTAATAACTAGAACTATCCAGTGAAGTGTGATAGCTTAATGGAAAATATTGTAAAGTACCAAAGGTATCATGCAGATCTTAAAGGAAAGGGATAGGAAATTTTTAAAGCGGTCGGCAAAGTGACGTGGCCTGATAATACGTGTTATATATGTAATGTTTTTTTTTATAATAATAGACAGCGATGGGTTTTTTAATCATAATATTATGCACTAGCTTTTGGCCGCGGCTCCGGCCGCGTAAAAAATATTATCTAATAAATATTAATAAATTATTAATAAATATCTCTGCCTACCCCTTCGGGGATAACAGGCGTGAGTGTATATGTATGTATGTATTAATAAATATTACTATCCGGCCGAATAACTATTACTTGTTGATTTACCTCTATAAATAAAAAATCATTACCATCGTTACCCTAAGGATAGCATTCGGGTTCAATATCGCAAGGGAAATTACATTGATTGTTGCGATCTGTATCTAAATAGATTAGACAATGAGTTATTTATTAGTTTGATTAAATAGGAGGGTCTAGCCAAGTAGGGATGTGACTTTTGTGGATTTTTCAGTGTATTGTTTGGAAGTCTGGTATGTTTACTAGTGGTAGGTCTCTCATATGTAACAGTCCGTCTGGGTGGGTAGCACCGCAATTTCTATTTCTACCGTCAAGCAGCAGTGTGCATGCACTGCTGTGTTTCGGTTTGAAGGACATTACAGCCAGTGTAACTACTGGACATAATGAGACTTTATATCTTATGTCTCAGGATGACGAGCGCAGTGGAATGCCACACAGTACTTTGCAACAAAAGGTGCTGGATGGTGTTTATACTGTTTATGGGTGGTCGTATCGCTTACCATCAGGCAAACGGTATGCTCGTTTCATCATTCAAAGCAATAAAAAAAACCTCGGTGGCGTAGTTGTATTACAGTACGACTGCAAAACTGAGGTCTCGGGTTCGATCCCCGGGTCGGGCAAAGTGATATTGAGTTTTTCTATTCAGTATCAGCTCGGAGTCTGGAATTTGTGCCCGATATGGCGATAGGCGCCCCCTATCACATCATGGGACGGAATAATGGCAAAAGTGGGTGCACTAGTTGCGCCTCTGCCTACCCCTTCGGGGATAACAGGCGTGAGTGTATATGTATGTATGTATGTATTAATTATTTTAATTCCTTAAGTCTCTCGCGGCAATCAAAAGTTAGGAACAAACCTCAACTAATAACTAATGGTTGGATTGAAATTGATACGGAACATGTATTCAGCTATAATTGTGTTTGTGAGCCAGCAGTTCCAATTTAATAACTAAATTGAATATGGGTTAGTTAGTCGTGGCTGCTGAGTTATTGAAATATAAATGGAAATGTCAGCTCCTATTGTTTTACTCGGGTTTTTAAGTTTTTTGGTTAGAATTTTATCATTGAATAGAAGGAAGGTGAATTGAAGTGTCAACATCCACAATTTAAATGTAATTAAAACTTACAGCTATAAAATTAACGGAATGTTGTTTTACAAACACTTTTGTTGTGTCTATAAATTACCAGTTTACACAAAACATTTGTATGATTAGCCAACTTCATTAACATTATGAAAGGTGCTTTAATTAGTTTGGAATGCTGCATTGTTTTCTGTTATGTTATTTTTAAATGCATTTATTTAGGAAACGGGCCAATCGATCGATGTTATGCGCCACCCCTGTCGAATTACACGTACACTAAAATTATAAAGCGGTAAATTTTGTAATGTCGTGAGTTTGTTTGTTGTACGAATTAATCTATGGAAGTACTGAGCCGATTTCGATGAAATTTGGCATATAGATAGTTTAAGATCCTAGAAAGGACATAAGCTTTTGATTCCGGGAAAATATAAATCAGGACTTTTATCCCAGAAAAACTTCATGCGGGCAGTGCAGTGGCAGTGTAAGGTAATACGTAACTAATGTGCTATAATCAAATCCGCTAACACAGCCCAACAGCTTGATGCCGGCTGTCTAATATATTCTTAATTTTTTTATGGCATTAAATAACGAGACAACAAAGCCGATGGCCTCATGGTATGCGCTACGACCGCCCATAAACAGTAGCAACACCATACAGCACCTTGAGTTACAAAGTACTGTGTGTTATAGGTAAGATGTTAAGCCTCATTATGTCCAGTAGTTACACTGGCTACAATGTCCTTCAAACCGAAACACAACAGTGCATGCACACTGCTGCTTGGCGGTAGATATAGACATTGCGGTGGTACCCTTCCACACGGACTTTTACATATGACAGTCCTACCACCAGTAAAAGCATTTCAGCGTCTTGCTCTTGTGTGGGCTATATGCTAACATATTATCAATCACTAAATATTAGCAGTAAGGGTTGCTTCTGAGCATCGTTGGTCATTCCAAATTTCAATAAACCATCATAGATTTCAATAGACGATCTTAACAGTTACCTGCTGATTAACAGTGATAATAGAAGAATCAGAATACAATTTATTTAACACAATTTGTTTGGTTTACTTTTGGCATTGATCCGTAACTATGTAGATCATAGATAATATTACAATGCCGATTAATCCGTTGACTTATATAGCCGGATTACCGAATAAAAGTGTGTAGATCGCTTTAAACTTTGAACATTAAAGCACTGCAAGCCGCAAGCACCCTTGTCAGGGAAAGATTTTAAGTACTTTGGCTTCGATTTATCTCAAACTGAAACACAACAGCTCTTGTTAAAATCTTTGGTTGCGGCTTCACCAGCATGATTCTCCTTTCTGTCTAACATTGTTTCTCAAATAAAACTTTGAACGAAAACAAAATAAACCCACATCACGCTTTTATCGATATTGAATTTGAATCCCTGGAGGCGTAGGCAGCACCCACTTTTCGCCTAGTGTATCAGTGACGCCACCGAGGCAGTCAACAAACTCAAACATCTAACGTAGCCGGGACGCGTTTCTATAATCGTCAATGCTAAGAATAAAAAAAGAAAAATGTACAGGAATTTCGTACCCGTGCGAAACATATTGATAAGATAATATGTTATTCCCATGCTTTCTTGTTGGTTTATTAAGCCTTAACGTTTGTAGAAAAGAATCTTGGCTACTAATAAAAAAACAGACCATACCGTATTAATGGGCAATCTTATATGTTAATACTACACTTCCAACACAAAAACTACGTTTTATAAACTCGCCAGCTTACTAGTCGATACACTCGATCTTTTTCTTTGACATGTGCAAAATTGATGGTTCGTTCAAACGTATCTATTACATAGAAAGTATCTATCATAACTTACAGCTGTTCAAAAGTTTAAGCAAAACGTATAAAATGTCTGTAGAAATATTTAAACTCCTAGCATGAGAAAGTCACCGCATCAGATAGTCGTACTATACAGTCTAAATATAAAGGCTGACGAGGGATGCTGTATCACCTATCATTTCAGCTTTCTTCAATAGTTGCTGATGTTTGTGTATTCTTTATCAATTAGTATCAATCTCTTTAACGATGAAAAAAAAAATTGTGAGGAAACCGAAATACCTAAGAAATCTCCAAAAAATATTTTGAGGGTATGTGAAGTTTTCGAACTTACACTAGGCCAGCGTAGTGGATTAAGATCTAAACCCTCTCAATAGTAGAGAATTATTGTGTTTAGTAGTGCTCAGTATATAATAAAAGGCTTCTATTACTATATATTATTATTATTATTAATGATTTACAGCAGTATAAGTAGCTCAACAAATTCAAAATTTCAAATTACCTACATACTTTTGCGTTCTCACTAATGTTTTTTTCTCTTCACAAAAATAAAACAAAGGAGATTTACTTTTCTTTAAACGAACAAACAATGTTTCAGACAAACAATATACGCGTTAAGTTACACTTAACGCGTATATAGGCCATTTCACATTTTGATTTTGTACAGATATTTATGCTACTGACTACAGCGTAGACCCCAATCCTTTACGGCAGATGTCACTTTGCCTCTATTGATTTGGGAAATAAATATTGGAACAACCCTCAAAGTTCCGATAAAACCACATCCATCAATAGCAAAGTGTTGACACAAACAGTGTCACTACACCATTGACATCCCTGATTGATTACTTGAATAGATAATTAAACTCACCCTTCCAGTGATTGATTGAACTCAGTCGTCTTGTATTCGCAGATGTTTAATTTGAATAGGCAGAGTAGTTTGAAAATTGGAGTGTGTATAAAAGAAAGAACTACTTTGTAATTTTATGAAGTTCTGTTTGTAAATTTCTGAGATCATTTGCTTTCTTCAACTGCAGCTAACGGGCAAGCTTATTTCGCTCGGTTGGCTCATTTATGTGTGTCTTATTGTTACTTACGGTTGATAGTACTTGTAATTATTGTCAGTATTCTTAAAACCTAAATTACCATCAAATAGCGCAGATGACATTTTATAAACTCAAAAAGCCTTTTCCACTTCATCTATCTATTTATGTTGTAAGACATCGAAATCAATTTTGCATTAATGAAATACCTGGAATTGCTTAAAAGATATTTCTTACTATTAAAATAACATTCTTGAAACAATGAAACTATTCAGAAGTTGGTCAACACTTTAAGGATATTTTTTTATGAACAGGAGAACCAGTGCATGAGGATCAAGATCCTGGGAGACTGTTATTACTGCGTGTCAGGACTGCCGGTGTCGAGGCCGAACCACGCGTACAACTGCGTCAACATGGGGCTTCAGATGATTGACGCTATCCGGTATGTGCTGATACATACATATACATATACACTCACGCCTGTTATCCCCGAAGGGGTAGGCAGAGGCGCAACTAGTGCACCCACTTTTCGCCGTTATTCCGTCCCATGATGTGATAGGGGGCGAGCCTATCGCCATACCGGGCACAAATTCCAGACTCCGAGCTGATACTGAATAGAAAAACACAATATCACTTTGCCCGACCCGGGGATCGAACCCGAGACCTCAGCTTTGCAGTCGTACTGTAATACAACTACGCCACCAAGGCAGTCATATGTGCTGATTATAAAGTAATTTTGTTTTATAAGGAGAAATTATACTTGTATCACACCCTTAAACTATATAGTTAGTTCAAATGATCAAGTTTATGTTCACGAAATCATCCATGCGCGCCCAGTTTTCTGTATTGAAACCAACTTTGGGTACTTACATAGTAAGTCGTAATTTTTGCATTCTCTTTACCTACATAAAAATGTTAAATATTACGTAGAAAATAAAAAGCTGTAAAGCAGTAAAAGCTGTAAGACTACATGATTGATAGCTTCGTAGCAAATATATAAAACTCGAATTATGCAAATGTATCTCGAGGAAGGCTTAACGACGTTAAACTAGTCATTACTGCGAAGATTTCTGTATGAAAATCGTGGCACTAATGGACAGTAAGCTCCAAGTAGGACATGGATAGCTGACCAAGTGTACTTAATGAACATTGCAAGTGGTTTGATAGACTGTCCCGAGTTGCTAGAGCGTATTGGTCTACGTGTGCCGTACGCCTCCCTTAGAACACCTTGCACATTATACGTGCCAGCAGCAAGAACAAATTATAGAGAAAACTCCTACCTATTGCGAGCGAGCAGGTCTTTCAATAACGTTATGTCACTCCTGGATATAGATTTATTTAATACATCCTCGATAAAAATGAAGCAACTACTTGCAGATTATTTTTTCAAAAACTAATAATCTTACTTCTATTCAATTGCTTATCGACCGCAGTATTTTTCACTTCACATTGTGTAATTTAGTAGTGGAAACTTGTAATTGGCCCTCTTTGAGTGTATCCTTTACTATGAATTGTACTAGCTGTAAGTTTCCCAATAATAATTAAAATAAAATAAAATAAGTATTTGAACAAATTCAAAACTTCAAATCGCCTCTACACTTTTGGGCTCTCACCAATTTTCGTTCTCTCTTCACAAAAATAAAAGAAAAAGCATTTACTTCACAAAAAGAAACAAAGCAATTTTTTAATTGAACTGAAGGCGTAGGTATAGGCGAATTGAAATTTTGGATTTTCTCACCTACTTATGTTGCCGACTGTACCTTACAACTTTTATGGTGACGCTCGCAATATTACTTCATTGAATAAATAAGCAAAGCCTACTGAGGGAGCTTGTATACGAGAAACTTATCGTATGGATGATAAAAAGCTAGTATCTGAAAAGTCACACAGCAGCTGTCAGTTATTCCATTATAATAATAAATAATATGCCTGCTCTGTATTATTGTACTGCCCACTGCTGAGCACGGGCCTCCTCTACTGAGGGGTCTAGGCCTTAGTCCACCACGCTGGCCTAGTGCGGGTTGGTAGACTTCACATACCTTCGAAATTCTTATAAGGAACTTCTCAGGTATGCAGGTTTCCTCACGATGTTTTCCTTCCCCGTTAAAGCGAACGATAATTGATAAACAATACACACATAACTTCGAAAAGTCAGAGGTGTGTGCCTTGGGTTTCGAACCTCCGGACAATGGCTCGGCAGACCGTTCCATTCATTTATATTCCATTATAGATGAAAGGAATTGTCTGAGTTCGATTTCTGAACTAACTGCTGAAATTAATATACGATTTTGATCTAAATAGACCGGTCAGAATTTCGGTCGCAACACTCGCATATTATTTATTGCAACAGATTTTTAGATATGAAGATTGTTTATTTTTTCTGCTGTAAAATGAAAATTGTTATCATCGGCAAATATTTTATAGAACAGGAAAATTCCGTCCATTTGCTACAGTATAAGTAATACCTGTAGGTACGTGGGTGTAGGGTTCTGTGCACTGCTGTTACTTATATTTCTTTCTTATCCAGGTTTGTTCGGGAAGCAACAGGTTTCAACGTGGACATGAGGATCGGGATCCACACCGGCAATGTCCTTTGCGGCGTGCTCGGTCTTCGAAAATGGCAGTTCGACGTCTGGAGTGATGACGTCACGTTGGCCAACCATATGGAATCTGGTGGAATCGCTGGGTAAAAAAGAAGTCGTTTAAGGTTTGGGAGTGACATTGTCGTGATCCAAAATCTAATCTCGGTTCTTTATCTTTTCCAAGTACTTACGATTCTGGTAGTATAAGTTTCTATGCGCAATGCTAGTCATTGACCATTAGACCATAATGACCCACCTCCTTGGATGTCAAGAAGGTAGTAGGCACTCGCTGAATGCAGGCCAATTCTAACGGGTAATCGGGAAATCATTAGGGAAGGTCTGTTCTGCAGTGGACTTATAAAAGCTGATGATGATCACCCACCTGATTATTCACTAATCTTTGTTCAAAAGGTAATGGGGCAAATATGCGAGCAAAATGTAGAAAGAAATAACGAAGTAAAAGAATCTACAAAAACAAAAACTTTTTCTTTTAACACAGACGAAAGCAAACGACTTGAGTTTATTAAATATCTTTTCATCTGCTAACCCGTGTTTTATGTAAATTTGAAAATTATGATAATTGATAAAGCTTCCTTTTTATCTTATTAATGCGTTTTGTTCAAAGGTTAATTGAATCGTGATTTAATTGCTTATGATTTCGAAGATCGTGTAATTTCAAAAAGGTTTTGAGGGCATCTAGGGGAAAATCGTTTGTTTATTTATTCCTTACGATAAATTAATACTTCAAAGTATAATTTAATAAACCAAAATTGATTTTTAGTGCTGCGTTATATTTTTTGGCAAATTCGTCTGGAATCGACGGACTGTCCGAATCCCGGCGCAGTTAAATTCAGGTCAGGTCTAATTTAGACCAGGTGAGAATGGCTACAGACTAAAAAACACATAACAGCATTGTAGGTGTTCCATGTGTCTTCAACCAGATTTAAAGTTCATTTTTAATTAGGCGCGTGCACATCACAAAAGCAACGATGCTTCAACTCGGTGGCAGATTTGAAGTAGAACCAGGAGATGGGGCGTCCAGAGAGGGATACCTTGCTGATCATAAAGTGGAAACCTACCTGATTGTGCCACCTAAGGTAAGGAAATTAATCTAATAACTTTCCTGCCGTTAGAACTATAGAGAATTGGAGCATTTCATTTACAGTGGTTTGGCCTTCTACTTATACGAGTAAATAACTACAAGCATCCATTTTCAGTATCAGTATTTCTATTATCAACTTCCAAACATTGTGGAAAATCGAAAATAACGTTATTCTTCAATTAGAAATATTGAAGCCATACCTCACAACTCGACTCGTGCAAATTATAGCAATATTTAGATGTTTTTTCTTCATTCACAGATTTTAAAGACTGAATATAAAAAATTATTGCTGGAAGCATAAATAAACTAAATCTAAATATATTATAATTTTATATTTGAATCGTCAGCGGCTGATGCAGTAAAAATAAATGAAAAACCGCATTGTAGTCTACTCTCAAGGGTACAATAGAACTCTGCGAATGTCAAGTGATAAATGATATCTGTAGCCCCAGGTGAATTAGTTAGGGCATGACTAATGCATGCTATTGTTGTGGAATTATTGTGGGTTTGAGGAAATATTAAAGAAAATATATAAATGGCCGGTTTCCCACCGCTAAGGGATTTTGTAGACAGTTTTGTTAATGACCGCTAGCACAAATAATAAAGAATTACGCCTAGTATTGGTGTTTTAGTAAATTATCGTTAAAGTATTTCAATACAGTCATTAGTAGGTAAATACTCACATTTTTAGTTTGCTGTTCAATGACTACACGATTTATTGTTCGAAGTTTACACACGTCCAATATCCACGCTCTCACGAGGTGCTGTTCAAACTTACATACAAAATATTACTTAACTGAAACCATAACTTAAAATTCATCGTAAATTTTCGTACTAGGGTACTGGCTAGAGTGCGATGGTACGAAAATTTTCTAATACAACTGAATGAACGAGCAAATCTTTAAATTGAGGGTTACCGTTATAATTACAAACATACACAGTACATAAAATTAGACAGGGCAATGAAATTATTCGAAAATGTTTAAACCAAGCGTCACGTTTAAAAATATTCAAAACCGCAATATACATACGTGTAGAATTGAATATAAGTAGTTTTAAACGATTTTTCGGCGTCTCGTAACTCAATATTGGAAAAATTGCTGTCGACCAGCGCGCGGTCGGGCGTGAGCGAACCGCCACGACTGGGTTCCGACATTCATCATAGCGAAATCTTAGATTGGATGCACTTTAATATGTGCTTTGGATGTTAAACGAATAGAGTCTAATTTCGATTGGTTTGCAGAACTTTGTAGCCAGTTTAAGTTACTAACAAATTTATTAAGACGATCTTAAATTACACGCAGCAAATAATTGTTCCGTGGTAAATTAACATACAATATTGTGCTGTTATTAAATCTGATTTCTAAGATTACATTTAGAAAATGGATACCAGCAGTCTCCGTTAGTACGCAACCATTAAATCGAAGTTTTAAATTTCATATCCGGTGGCACCGCACCATTAGAAAAAACATTTTTCTAACTGCAATACGAGCGGGGCTTTGATATTTTATATTTGAAATTCGATTTCTTGTGGTGGCGTTTTTTAAATATGGAATTGACTTATTCGAATATGAATTTACGTAAATTTAAGTGTGTTTATGGAACATGGATGAAATCACTGTTGTATCGGTTCGACTAGGGTGATACTCCTAATTTTCACATTTTTTTTGCAAAATTGGTTCGATGTTATAATAACGTAACGTAGTGTTGCTATTATAGAAGGTAGTTGAGGGGATACCCAAGACACAAAGTTAGCTAGGTAAAGATCAACTCCTAATTTCCTTCTGTAAGTTTTCATGGAACGTATTTATTATCAGATCACTTTATTGCTTGAATGTCGGACTTCTATTATAATTGATGGGCCTCCTCTCTTAATTTTCTAATTTTACTCGAGATGGTTCGCCCTATATTTTACTGTTGTCTAATAATTAAGCCATTTAAGACTACTTTTGCGACTTTAGTGTCCAGGCGTCCGGTCCCTTTGAATTCTATAAATCGGAATCCAGATGTTAGTGAAGCGTGTTATATTTAATAAGTTCATAGTCATAAAGTTCGTCTATATGCCCGAAAATTCAGCTAAAGACAAGGCTAACTCATCAACACTTCGCCAAACTTATCCTGTTCTACAACGTAACAAGAACGAACATTTTGCTATATCCGACGAGAATTCCAAAATGCTGTAACCTAAGGAACCCAAAAAGATGATTTCCGAGTAAATGAATTATTCACATCCGCTCGGATCAGATGGCTTGTTCGATTCCCGCCTAGATGTCCCCGTATATTGCCAATTTCCGTCGGTAGTTGGCAGATTGTAGCCAGTCTCTCCCAGCCGTGCCTGACCGCACTGTATTACAATGATATAAATGTCTTCAAATATTTCATGCTTGGTTATTTTGGGGTTTGGTCTCATTGATTTAGTCGGTTCCCAGATTGGTTTAGTGGTAGTGTAAGACTGTAGACAATCGTTTTCGATTACTGCTAGTTATAAACTACTGGCTTTAGCTCATGGTTCCGCCTGGTACACAGGTTAAGGCACGGATCTGAGGTCATATCTCGGATATCAAATTTTGCATAGCGATTGGTTCATGTGGCACTTGGTATACGCGATTCCACATATCAGAATTGATACGATACGGATACGAGATCAGAGGTCACAGGTCACAGGTCATCGAGTACAGGTCTGAGGTCTAATTTTAGATATAAAATTTAGCATAGTGGGTACTTCATGTGGCAAATGGTGTATTCAATTTCATATATCAAAATACAAAGACAACAGATCAAAGGTAAAACAGGTCACGTTCTACAGGTGAAAGACCAAATGTCGATGGATAGATTTTACAGTTTCGAGATGCGGGTTAGAACTCCAAATGCATTTGAAGGTTTCCCAAATATTAATCCAAATACTCTCGTGTTAACTAACAGCGATTGTACACGACATCCGCTGTCAGATTGGTAACTACAGAGCCGTTATTTTGCGGGTTGCAGGTTCAGCTGACTGTATAGTAGATACGAACGCAGTAATTGTTCCAGTGAAAAGAACACAATATTCTAAGGACTTAAATACCAATCCCCTACCTACATTGCTTAATATTATACTAGACTTAGCCTATATTTCTCATTATTTATATTACACACAGAATCTTCATATGTGTTTTACGATAAAGGATGATCATAAAGGACCTAGATATTACATAAAGTAATGGTAGCCTACGTAATCGTGTCGCATGCCGGGATCCGCCTATGTATATCCAGTTTCAGACAGGCCGGCATAATTATGTCGACCGGCGAGGGATAATAATTTCTCATCAGTTGATACTTTATACTGACGGCAGAAGGGGCAAAAAAGTTCTCGAGTGGAGACCACGTACTGGCAAGCGCAGCGTCGGCCGCCCACCTGCAAGGTGGACCGATGACTTGGTAAAGGCCGCAGGAACGCGCTGGATGCGGGCTGCTTTTGACAGGTTCATCTGGAAATCTTTGGGGGAGGCCTATGTTCAACAGTGGACGTCATATGGTTGATGATGGTCATGATGATACTCTATCAATAACCTTTATCTGGTGCAATGGGGTCACTTTGCCCTGTCTGGATAAAAAATACCTGACCTAGACGTTACCCAGAATGTCACAGTTCCCAGCTCTCTTCGACACCATTATAACTAGACTGTGTTTATTATGTTAGTTATCGATAGTATTTGTGATAGTATGAAAAAAACATTTTGACAGATCGTGTTACTGAGGGAGTAACTTCTTCTATCGATAACACGCTCCGAAGCGGTTTTAGATTCATGACTATTCAAAAGAGTTTCTGAACGACTATTTGAATAAAGAAAATGTGGATTTTTGAGTTTTAACAACAAGGCAAAAAAAATATGTAGAAGACGTGAAAGTATAGTCACCAAAAACAATATATACATACATACACACTCACGCCTTTTATTCCCGAAGGCGTAGGCAGAGGCGCAACTAGTGCACCCACTTTTCGCCATTATTCCCTCCCATGATGTGATAGGGGGCGAGCCTATCGCCATATCGGGCACAAATTCCAGACTCCGAGCTGATACTGAATAGAAAACTCAATATCACTTTGCCCGACCCGGGGATCGAACCTGAGACTTCAGCATTGCAGTCGTACCATATTAAAACTACGCCACCGAGGCAGTCTAAAAACTAACAACAATACTTATTGTTTACTGGGAACAGACAGACTAGAGGTAGCACAGCTACTTGAGGTAAGGTTAGGAGACATGATTAGGTTCAGTAGGGCAACGAAATGGTTTGTAAGATTAAAAGGGGGCATACTGCAGGAGCACCAGTAAAACCAGTGCTCTAGGGTGGAAGCTCTCACGAGTAGACAATCGCCAACCAACTGGGACTAAGGGTGAAATAGTAGCAACAAGGTGAACTAATCACTCGTCTGTGCGACTGCATACGTCTCTACAAAACATACATACATACATATTGTTTATTGTATTGGGACCCGTCAAGCCCCGCTTATATATATAGATGTATGGAAAAACCCTATATATATGGACACCGGTGTCCGTCGCGGGCCTTGCCAGATTAATGATTCTAATTTGGTTATTACAAAGCATTCATTGAACGGTGAAATCCAATTGGAAACGACGGCGTAACCTCGAGTCCAACTTTGGACGTTATTAAGACAAAGGCCGGACGACAGTTGGTTTGATCAAGTTATTTAATTATTACCGTCTACCCTTACTATTTATTTCTCGTGGTGATATCATATCTCAATGATAAACATTTCTTCTTCATATTTTTTCACATTATGGCTTTCGTTAAGCTATCAATGATTTATCTTTCTTAGTAGTTCTTACTTTCTAATCTATACTAATATTATAAAGCTGAAGAGTTTGTTTCTTTGTTTGTTTGTTTGTTTGAACGCGCTAATCTCAGGAACTACTGGTTCGAATTGAAAAATTCTTTTTGTGTTGAATAGACCATTTATCGAGGAAGGCTATAGGCTATATAACATCACGATGCAACTATTAAGAGCGAAGAAATAATGGAAAATGTGAAAAAGGCGGGGAAAATTATTCATCTTTGAGGGCTTCCATTGCGTGCGCTGCGAAAACGGTTCAAGATATCAAAAATGTATGTATGAAAGAATTATTCCTCTTGAAATGATCTAAAAAAATGTCCGCGACAGTATGTGTCTATCTTTTAAGATTAAATCACTAGAACCGTTTTTATGGTAATCAAATTTGGATGAAATTAATGCATTATTTGTTAAGAGTTGTATTAACGTCATAGTCATAGAGTGATTCAACGGGTAGGTTTTTATGTACTTTTAGCCCGGAAAAACTTATTAACGCGGGCGAAGCCGTGGGCAAAAGCTAGTTAATATTATAAATGTACATGTTTGTGTAAAGCTCGGATGTTTGCTAGAAGTAAACGCAGTAACTGCTGAACGGATTTGTATATGGTTAGAACTTATCCTGGATTAACATACTTACAAACTTTTTATTCCGGTTATTTTTCTGCCGTGGGAAATATTTCATTTTTTAATCTCATTTTATGTAGATGATATAGGAATATCATAAACAAAAGTTGATCCAAATGTTGAAATCGTAATAAAATTTCAAACGTTATAAAAAAACTTGAGTTTTTCCATTGTTTTTCAAATTTCAAACGACGCTAGCGCCATCTACATAAAATTTAATGCTTTGTAAAAGTGATACGGCCTCGTAGTCCATAGTTATATAAAAATAAGTTGAGTAAAATTTAATTGTTTTTTTTTGCTCAATAACAAATTATAATCAGCCCGGTCTATGGAATTGTACTTGGTAAATGGCAAAAGGCTGGTCCCCTTTTATATTGAGTTAAACATCAGTCGACATTCTATCTGGACAAAATAGGTGGCCAATGTGACTGTTATAACAGCTCTGCCTACTCCTAAAAAGGGGCTATGCTATAAATGCACTCATGTAAAAGTAAGACCCACGCTTTGTTGATGTATTTTCAAGATAGTCATGAATCATACAGAAACTCAGCGAACATAGCAAGGTTATAATATCGAAGTGGAAAACCTAATGTACTTTTGAATGCTTACTACATTTATGATTCCCTTATTTTATTTACGCTTTATATACAACGAGTATAAAGGCGGACTTAATGCCGAAGGCATTTTCTACCAGTCAACCTTTGGGTGGTGCAGAGACAAAACAAGGTAGATGTTCACAACATGAGAAGTTAGTGGACAAACATTAATATAATAAAGACTAATTATATTTGTAAATGTAATACTTAAATAATATAATAAAATAACAAAAGGAATAAAAACAACAGAATATAGTGGTACCTAACATAAATATACATACTATATACATACATATATTAAGCATAAATATAGTAAGCCTTTAAAAGTCCAATTCTAGCATTGTTTAGCACCATTATGTCTTAAAAGTTATACTAGGTATAGTTTACGTCTTCGCCCATGTGAAATATACTGTATGTATCTTCGACATAACAGACTACATCTTAATCAAGCAGATTTGTATGCTAAATCAAACAAAAATTTATATTCACTCACTTACCAGTGTCTTTAATCCTATATGCGATTTCCCTCTCGTTACATAAACAGATGGATAAAAAGTTTATATAGGCTACAATTTACACAAATTCACATCGGGTATATTCCATATATCAGGCTGATAAAAACCCAATATCAACTTAACTCAATTTGAATTCAAGACCTCAGAGCGGTAGTCGTTCTAAACACGCAAAACAGGCAGGTAACCAAATGTTGCATGTATTTTGGTGAAACGTAGGATAGGGTAGATAGCGAGACACATGGTAGAGGCTTCGTGTAGTTTATTTCACTAATTCAGTTCTGTGCCTCTGTTGGGTAACTTGTTATTGTCCCCTTGAAGGAACAGCCGGCAAATAACTCCGGTTCGGCGGGACACAGTCTCAGATTAAAGTGTTTAAACTGTGAATCCATGAAGGGATCGATAGCGTGGAATTGTATTTTTAATCTTATATCAAGGTAGAATAGAAGCACGGGTTTTATTTTGAGGGTTTCACTTTTCAAAAATATCTAGTTGACTAGATAATAAATAAGCATTTAGCATATTGAAGTTTAGCATCTTTTCTTCTTAAATCTTAAGTACCTACTATGTTTTCTTATTGTATGTACTTACACTAATGGTTTCCTTTCTCTGCATTCCCTTAAAATAGACTACCAGTCTATCTAATATCTAGAATGACATTAAGTCTGTGTTTATACTTTTTTGTGTACAAATATGATGTGAAAGGAATGAAATCATGTCGCCTCCGCATATTCATTTAAAAGCGTATATTGCGAAAATGTCCATGATTTTTTCAACACCAGCTGTTAGTCTCAAAACCTTTGAGATAATACAGAGTAGACATGGGCGCCGCCTAGGAAAAAGCCGGCGGTGGCGTGGATTTTTTAATGAATATTGAACATATGTATAGGCCACATATAAATTCCTCAGTTGCATGTTCGTAGGTAGTTTGAAGCACTAGCCAATTAAGTTATCGGTATAAAAATCCCTTCAGGACCCATGCTCCATTCACCCTGTGGATTGGGGGCATTTGGAGAATTCGGAATGATAGATTCTTACTTATTATCTTATCTAACTTTTACTAATATCATAAATGTAAGTAAATGCAAGAAACAACCTAACGATAGATCATCATCCTGGACAAACACATGGGCTATTTTTAGCCTGGTAATTTGCTCCCATGGGAAATTATGGATATTTATAATCTGAGTCTTTGAGTAGGTGGCGTTGACGTTGTATTGTGTTTAGGGACTTATGGAGCGGGAAAGGCTTTTCACGCGGGCGAAGCCGCGAGCTACATATAGTATATAATATTGTGCTCTTCAGAGCTATACTTCTTTGTCGCATTCTTCATTACTGAAGGTCGTGCCCGCTTTGGTAAGCCTTGGTGGTGGCGGTGACTAGCCGCTTCCACTCCACTCTGTTCTGTGCCTGTCGCAGAGCCTCCGTGACTGGGACTCCCATGACTTCCCTGATAGTGTCAGACCATCGGGTAGGTGCTCGGCCTCTAGGTCTTTTGCCATCTACACTACCCACCACAACCAGCTTATCCAGGTTGTCTGACTGCCTTCGTGCTACATGGCCAAAGTACGAGAGGATCCTCTGGTAGCAGATTGTGGAGAGTCTGGTTTCGATCTTAAGCTGGCTGAGTATGGATACATTGGTTCTCTTTGCTGTCCACGGTATGCGCAACATCCTCCTCCAGCACCACATTTCTAGAGCGTCGATCTTTCTCCTGTCCATAGCGCGGATCGTCCAGGATTCGGATGCATACAAGAAAATGGAGAATACCAAGGTTCGTACCAGTCTCATTTTAGTGGCATTGGAGATGTTTCGATTCTGCCAGATTCTAGTGAGCTTGCTCATTGCACCCTTAGCCATTTGAGTTCGTCGTCGAATCTCCTTGTCGCATCCACCCTGATCAGTGAGTAAGGAGCCGAGATAAACAAAATCCGTTACAACCTCCAAGTTGGACAATAATCCTGTCAGCTGAACCTGGCCCGCTCTGTCCACGCACATGACTTTAGTCTTGGCCCTATTAATTGAGAGACCGACCAGTTCGCTTTCCTTTTCCACTCTCCTAAACAAATCCGCCATCTCCTTCTCAGTTGCCGCAAGCAGTGTGGTGTCATCTGCATACCTTAGGTTGCTGATCTTTTTGCCCCCTATTGTGATGCCTCCATCCCAGTCATCCAAAGCACCCCTCATTATGTACTCTCCATAAATATTGAAAAGGAGAGGAGATAAGATGCATCCCTGACGTACTCCTTTTTCAGGTTTAAAAGGTCCCGAGATCACATTATTTATCTTGATCATCGATTCACCATCTTCGTACAGGTTTGCGATCAATTTCACGAGATGATAGGGAACACCCATTTCCGTCAGGATACGCCATAAACAGTCCCACCGCACACAGTCGAACGCTTTAGAGTAGTCTATGAAGCACATGAGCATCGGAACGTTGAACTCTCTGCTCTTCTCTATCATTTGTCTCACGTTTACAATTTGCTCTCTCGTACCTCGACCCTTGACAAAACCAGCCTGTTCACCCGGTATTTGCCATTGCAAATATGATTGCAGGCGTCCGTGAATTATGTAGAGCATTATCTTGCTAGCATGAGATATGAGGGCTACTGTTCGATAATTCCCGCATGTTTTCGTTGAGCCTTTTTTGTGGATCGGAACAAGCAAGGACTGCTTCCAGTCAGTTGGCCACTTGCCTGTTTGCCAAACCTGGTTACATAAGTTTAGCAAGATCTTCACGCCTGTATCCCCAAGGTGCTTCAGCTCTTCAGCGAAAATAGCGTCTCTGCCGGCTGACTTGTTAGTCTTTAGCTTCCGTAGCGCGTTCCTAATCTCGGATTCCAGTATAAAGGGTTCCCTATTCTGTTGTTCTACAGGTGTACTACCGCTATCTGATACCCTGCCTGCAGCGTATAGGCCTTCACAATAAGATCGCCATCTCTCTGTGACAAGGTCTATGTCCGTGATCAGCTTTCCATACGCATCTTCAATGGCCCAGGTTTTTGGTTTAAACTCCCTTGTGATACTCTTCACTTTGAGAAACAAGTCCTTCGTGTGCAAATGTTGGGCGTGGTCTTCGATATCCTGACATATGGAATTCAGATGTTGATTGTAGTCCCTGCGGCACAGACGTTGAACCCTTGTTGATTGCGATCTATAGTCATCATGAATAGGACCTGCCTTGCCTGTAAGTAGTGCCTTTCTGTCTCTGATGGCCTCCCATGTCTCCTCTGTGATCCATGTCTTCCTCGGAGCGTCCGTCTCCCTGCACTGTGAGTCCTTCCTTGCAGACAGAATTAACTTTTTGACCGCTTTTTGACAGCTTTTTTGAGCTATACACACTTCTTGATTGCTCCGTCATCCCAAAACCTTACGTGTAGGCAAAGCTTGGCTTGGTTCACGTGGGCTTGTAAGCATTCGTACTCTGTTGTTGATATGGTAAAGTTTTTTTTTTATGGGCATGACTAAGTGGTGCTAATGAATCTGATGGTATGCAGAGAGGCTCAGTGCCGATAGTGTCTACTAACCGACGAGTGATGATTATTCCTCGCCAATGGATACAGTAATGCCGGTCTGTTTGAACCGAATATACAAATAATGTTGGATTTGGGCATGCAGAAAGCGTGTGCATCTCCACTACTTCACATGTCGACGGACAGTTTGTACGACTATCGAAGGTTAGTAAATTGCATGTGCCAAATGGTTTTAAATAGATTTTTTAATCTAATCCAGGATTTTTTTTTATTTTATTCGGACACGACAAAGTGACCGCACCTCACCTGATGGTAAGCGCGATGCCATCCAGATAGATGATAGATGACAGTTTAGATGTTGCGCAGAGTAGTGTAGTATTTCTAGGCAACAATTTGTCAACGTTTGTCTCTTAAAGGTCATTGCTCTAGCCGGTGCACATCACACGGTCTCTTGAATTTGTTTACCTCAGTATACGGTCTCGTTCAAATGCATAAACAACTCAGCGTTTAAAATTTCACACCGTTCTCCGCTTTGTACAAAGCAACGTTTTGCTTATTTTGTGTTCTGCTGCAATGTCTCTATTTTCAACAATAGGTATATGCGTGCGTCCGATCTTATTTAATATCGTTATGAGATGAATTTTCAAATTTTAGTGCTCTCCGTTGCCTAATATTAAATTATTTTGCAACTTTCTTTTTCCTAGAGCTACTGGTATAAAAAATACGCTATCTGTCTGTCACTGTTAAGAATTTTATTAAGTTCAGAATATTGTTAGGAAATTTGAAGTATATTTTATTTTAAACTGCTTGCATTCCTAGATATTTTTTTTTGGATCACGGTTTCAATTGACGTGCTTAAATTATGAATATCTTCCAGTGTCACTTACGTATCTAGCCATTTTACGAAAATAAAATATTGCTATCTCGTTACCGCAATTTTCTACCCTACCTCAGATTCTACAAAACTTACAGATCTGGACAAAATATTTTACGTTTACACAATTAGTTGACTAGATGTGATGATTCAAATCGTGGACACTTATTTCAATACTAGACGTATCGACCTGTGCCATTAATGTTGTCTATGTTTTATTTTTTCATTTGTTAAGGTGTACACACAGTAATGGAGAAAAGGTCGTCTAAAAGAAGAGCAATACAATAAGATATATAAAATCGTGTTGTTTTTTGCAGAAACCATCAGAAAATGGTCGCCTTTCTGTATGCACGGTAGACCGGAAAGCCAGCATCGTTTCTTCGTTGTACCAGGACATATCACCAACGAAGCCTAGGGATAACATCAGCCCAGCTCCTTCCCAGCACAGTTTCGTAGATGAGGCTCCTATAAAGGTGCTCAGAACTGAATCTATGAGGACTACACCAGGAGGCAAGTGCAAATATAAAATAATAAAAGATAGCAGCTAGAAAATCCTCATATAAACCCTTAAATGAATCTGTGCGAATAGCAACCCCTGTACCCGAAATTGAAGCCCGTCATAGTGTCCCACATAAGCGTTTTATGTTCCGGGATAAGTCTGTGTTTTTTTATCAATGGCTCGACAAAGTGGCTTCACTGCACCTGATGGTAAATGAAGTGAAGCTCAAAATAATGACGACCGGCAAGAGATAAACATCCCTGGTCGGTCGGCACAGTTATACCGGCCTGCATAATTACTTCTTCACGCTCCGCTTGAAGGACCCTAAGTCGTAGAAAGGAGAGAACACGTACGTTTTAAAATAGGCTAGCATAATGGTGTTAGCTAGTGAAGGATAACCATGTCTCGTCTGGACACCACCGCACCATCAGATGTTGAAGAGATAATCTACCGTGCCTTTATAATAATAATACCAGCCTCGTAATATATACCGCTCACTGTTGAGTACGGGGATCCTCTGTTTAGTGCGGCTTGGCAGAATTCACAAACCCTAGAATTTCTTACGGAGAACTCTTAGGTACTCATGTTTCTGTATGATGTTTGTAATGGATAAATAAACACGTGTCCGTATATAAAAAAAAAATTGCAGTTAATTTTAGGTGACTATTGTAAGAGTCATATCTTACAGATCTCAGCAGACGAGCATCAGTGAAAGTCGTAGCATTTGAGGGCGGTAACCTGGCCACCAGTTCTGGTGAAGGCTTGACGAACGGCGCGGTGGTGACTTCCAAACCGAAGAGCAGAAGTGGATCTATTGCTGGAGCTATCAGTCCTATTATGGGAACAGGTATATTTTTATATTCTTTCTTAAATTTAGTAATGAGTCAAATTATTTAAAGCCTTATAGTCGAATGTAATAGATTTATCTATGTATAATCCAGTTTAATTATTACTGTTACAGAAGAAATCAAAAGTATCACTTCTTTTATTTACATAAAACAAATAATATTTAATGTCTTCAATTGTCTAGTCAAATCACTAGAACCTAATCAAATATTTATCCAATTATACTTCAAATAATAGTCCTAACTTTAAATAACGTCTGTCTGTCATTTACCAATATTACCAAACCTCAGATGAAGTACCAAAGATTTAGAAATCTGCATATTAATGGTTTAATTCTGCCTCCAGAAGCATCAAGTTCAATTGAGACACCGAACTCGCCGCTATTTCTTAGAATGATAAGTACTATGTCTCTAGAGTCGATAAGTTAGTTATGTTTTTATTTTGTGTTGTTATCTCCATGTTTTCATTACTATCTGAACGGCATGACATCCTTCTCATGAAGTGTGAAGGTAATAAGAACTTCATATAATTTTTCATACAAAAGACTAGAGACATTGTCCCTGCAAATAAACCTAGAATCTTACTTTATGTTTATATTATTAGTGCAGTGAAAATTTTGCTAAAAGGATTCATTTTATACACCTTTCAGTGAACATACTCCTACTGTGTAATACAAATGTTTGAAAATGTTATTTTGCAATTACGAAAGCTAACAAATTTTCATTCCAAGTAAAGCGTTTCTTTCCAATGAGTGCATTTAAAATCGCTAAGCACAAAGCTTAAAATCAAAGTACAGGAATCGCTGCACTATTAAGGAAAAATAAAAGATGGAAACCGCCGAGTACTGTCGGTATTATAGCTGTATCTAGTTTATACACAGAATTTTTAATTTTTTACTGTATAAAGCTCTCCTTTGCGTTTCAATAAGGCTTAAAGTTTTATAGAAAAATCTAGTAATAGTATTGTTTTCTGAACTAAATATAGGAAAAAATATCTTGTACCTACGACATTTCGATCTTAAATTGGATTCGTTAAAAATCTGTCTTGTTTGCCATGACTACGTTTATCATAATACTCGTCTCTGATAATGAAAAACAATTCGAAAAGACTTTAAAGCCCTTACTTACAAATAAAAAAAAGCTTCAAAAATTAATCATTAGTCCGAACCAACCAATCCTCTCGTTTTGATCTTCATTCTTTCTTAATGCCTTTACCACTCTTCATATATTGTGGTTAATTGGTTGTAGCATTGTGAATAATAGTTCTCACAGCGACTTATTTACTCGATATCTTTTCTAAAATATGTTTGCAGCCACTCCTGGTGTGCCAACCAGATCCCGTCCCTCCAGTAAAATGACCAAGTACGTGGAGTGCTGGGGAGCAGACAAACCTTTCGCCAATATCACTGATTCTACTCTCGCCAAGAACATTGGTATTTCTGTAAGTGTGTTATTTGGGAACATAAATGATTTGCGCAACATAAATTATTAAATGCTATAGGACTTAACAGCTTGTGTAATGCAATAAAACAAGTCGTTATTAACAAGTACGACAAACATGATAAAAAATAATGATTGATTTTGGAGAATCCCATTTTAATATTCTTAATTAATTAAGTATCTCCTATTTCCAGAGTCTTGCCATGATAGAACAAAATCTATTACCACAAAGGACCACTTGCTGCGATTGCAGGTAAGAATTTAAAAGATAATGAAATCATTGACGATCTACTAACGAGATATTCTATCCTACTAATATTATAAAGGCGAAAGTTTGTAAGAGTGTATGGATGTTTGGATGTATGGATGTTTGTTCCTCTTTCACGCAAAAACTGCTGAACGGATTTCAATGAAATTTGGCACACGGGTAGATCATGTCCTGGATTAACACATAGGCTATTTATCCCGGGCACATTTTTATCCCGGGAAAATATAAAGCGGGACTTTTATCCCGGAAAAACTTTTTAAAGCGGGCGGAGCCGCGGACAAAAGCTAGTTAGTTATATAGCAATGTCAAGAAGTTAAAGAATTACTATACTTATTACATAATTACAATCTTAATAGGTAATCATATTCGATACCTTAGTGTGTCGAATGATGCACCCAAATAGTTTATGGCTGAAACTCACCAAGATGCAATGTGTGAAGCTATACAAATGCCTTAAAGGATTCTAGACTTAATTCCGATATAGAATCTGAAAATTGTTTGACATTCAGATTATTGATTTTGATTCTTATTACTTATCATTAACTTGTAAAATCACATTCTCTTTTCAGCAACAACTCAGAAGGTATGACGCCTCTTACCCTGTGGTTCACGAATCCCTCCCAAGAGCGGCAGTACAGAGGACAAGCGGACCCCCTCTTCAAATACAACGTGGCGTGTGCTGCGTTACTGTTCCTACTACTAGCCTTCATGCAGCTTTTAACAGTGCCTAAGTATGTATGAATATAATATTCATAGTGTGTTTAATATTCGCTTCAGAGTGAAGAAAAATTGAATTAATTTTGAAAAGTATGTTTAATTAAAAAAAAAACTTGAGTGACCTTTTGACTTAGTTATTTGTATTTAATTTTTAGACTTGATTTGAAAATCAAATTGCTACTACTATAATCCTAACTATTTTCCAGATCTTGCAAAGTCTCATCAGTTTGTTTTAAATCAATAGCTATAATAGAATTACCTCCTCTAACACTGCCTCTAATCTCATTATGTACTTACTTCCAGACTGTTCTATCTTCTGTTAATCTTAACTTTATTTACTTCCAGAGGTATAGTCCTATACGCATCATTCGGGCCTACATTCATAACGTTACTAGTGTTTGTGTACCTCTCGTGGTACGATGGCCACGTGTTCAAGCGAGGGCTACTCCAACTATCTGATGTGCCGGTGCTAGCTGATGATCTATATGCTGATAACTGTACGAAACCTGGACAGGTTAGTCATGAGGTTTATTTGACTATTAAAATCATTGTTTGTGATCAAGAGGCAAGAAAAGAGATCTTTTTACTGTTAATTGTCAAACAGTTTTAATAATTAATCTATGTACAGTCAGCTACATAAGTAGCTCAACAAATTCATAACTTAAAATCATCTATACATTTTTAAGTTCTTACTAACAAGTATTTTCTTCACAATAATAAAAATAATGGGGGTTTACTTTACTTCACAAAAAGAAAATAAAAACATTTAATAAAACTTAGTGTGTAGATGTCTATAGCCGACTTGAACAGACTTGGCTGATTGTACATCTTGATTTGAACAGTACAAAATCAAAGACAGCAATCTGCATTTAGACAAACAATTATAGATGACGTTAAGCACCACATAATAGGATGGTGTTCGATTGTGGTTAACTTATTGACTGCGTGTTACCATGCCAAAAATACATTGGTATGTTTATGGTTTTTTGTATGTATCTAATCTATTGAGATTACTTACTACATACATATAAAAAAAACATTTTTAAGTCATAAAAGCAAGTGCATATTACCTTTCATTTTATACCACCCATTATTAACCCATAAATTATAATTTATTTCGATTATTTTTGTATTCAAAAATGTATTATACAATATTTTTATTCACAAATAGTTTTTAAAGCAATCCAAATATCTCCTTCTAGGTGGTGACGAGCAATCGTTTCATAAGGTTGACGATGTTTTTAGTATCCGTGTTGCTCATAGGCGCTTGTGCTGTCATCAATTTGGTAAGTAACTTCAGCCACAAAGATACTCTCAGTCAACATTAGCTACTGAAAAAGTGAGGGAGTCGAGACTAAGTTTTTTTGAACCAATACCTGAACTGATTTTGATAGAATTTATTAAAAAATATTTCATCTCAGAGGATATAGACTACGTTGTATCTTAAATAACTACGTGGCATGTTATATGTGGCAACTACGTGCATGCAAAAGTTAGTAGCATATGAAATCAATACACTGAAATTAAAGTTACCTTACCCTTTCTTTTCCTTTCCCCTGTTTTCATGCTACGGTTGTCTGTAAGAAATTGCCTCGAGTGATAAGATCGCCAATTGTACTTTATTTCTAGTGCAAATACTGTAATTTTCTAATGTACGTGTACAGTATAGTATTATATAAAAAAAATAAAGTTAACAATACATTTGAAACAGTTCCAGACATACGTGATACAAGACTTTTCGATTTTTGATGACTTCAACAACACCGCGTCGCAGAACTTGACTGGTAACGTCACGGATTCTATGGACTTGTTTGTTTCACCGCAGTTGTTCCCGGATATTGATTCGGCGCCGGTAAGTATTTCAAGAAGTAGCACGTTTTATTTATTTATTTATACATACATATACACTCACGTCTTTTATCCCCGAAGGGGTAGGCAGAGGCGCCACTAGTGCACCCATTTTTTGCCATTATTCCGTGCCATGATGTGATAAGGGGCGAGTTATATCGGGCACAAATTCCAGACTCCGAGCTGATACTGAATATAAAAATTCAATATCACTTTGCCCGACCCAGGGATCGAACCCGAGACCTTAGCATTGCAGTCGTATCATAATACAACTACGCCACCGAGGCAGTCATTTATTTATTTATTTATATATTATTAGGCGATAGGTCTACAGTCAATCATACACTATATCATCAACTCAAACATAGAGAGAATTCAAGGAATCTAAGTCTAAGTAAATTCTTGGTAAATAATAGACACAGCATTCACTGATAATACACACTCACTAAAGGTACATAATATAAGCAATATTAGGTTGGTAATATTATATTACGATGATAATTTTAAATACACAACTGTCACGTTTTTTATGGTAGAGTCTAAAAATACTGATCTGCTCGTAGATGGGCGGCATAACGGGTAATGATTGAAAAATAAAATCAAACAAAAATCCCGACCTCGATTCATTGAAGAACTAAAAAGATATAAACAAGATTTTATCTTTTCTTTTTCAAGATTCCATAAAAATATAAAATCATTATTTTATCTTAGTTTAGAATAATCTTAGTTGACAGTGTTCACAAACGCTGTTGGAGGCATGACACGCTTACTTCTCATAATTTGGTTGGCGATATAGGTAGAGTAACAAAATCTCGGAGGGAGCAGATGCTCTAATGCCACCGCATTCTGCCTGACCCTTCGGGGATGAAAGGCGGTGTATATCTTTTAGAAAAAAAAGATACCCGTTGCCGCTCATCTCTTATTCTTTGCTAATTAAAAATAGAATTTATTAAATTATAAAATTTTCAGACATACTTATACTGCTCGGTCCTGACACTGGCGTCGATATCAGTGTTCCTGCGCGTCGGCTACGTGCTGAAGCTACTGTTCATGTGCATCACACTGGTCACGCACATCGCACTGTTCGCCTCCGCGGAGATCTTCAGCGAGTACCATAAGAGGGATTTGGATAATGAGTAAGTTGATCTAGATTAAATTTTGTTTTTATTTGATAAAGACGAAAATGTTTGGTGCTTTGCTGCAAAGCAATGGATCGTAATTTCATGTTGATGGTGATAGCAGCCATCCTATACGAAGTGTAAAATCGTGTATCTCAGAGTCTGGCGTTCCAGGATCAACCTATGTACCTATATCAAAGAAGAAGAAGAAGAAAGAAGTTTATTATCGGTACAATATTGCACACGGAAAACAAAAACACATTTCATATTATAATAAATAAAATAATAAATAAAATTTAAAGCAATTATTGCACCAACATCATTATCAGATTTAAAACAGGCCGGCATAATTTTGTCGAATAGTGAGACATAATCAGCTCTTGTCAGTCGCTACTCTATTTGAACCTTTCATCCGGCGCCGTGTAGTCACTTTGGAATTTTCAATTCTAATTCCAGATTCTCAATGTTCCCATACGCCGCTAAAGCTGGCCTTGTCCTGGTGTTCCTGGCGGCGCTCCTGCACATCCTGGACCGGCAGATCGAGTTCACGTCCAGGACAGACTTCCTGTGGAAGGACAAGCTAAAATTCGAGCAGGAGGAAGTAGAGACAATGCGAGGGATTAACAAGGTATTGTATTATTTTAATAATCTAGAGGTTTTTGTACCATAGGGTATTTATGGGATCCTGCCTTATCGCCGAAAATGGTTTGGCCGATTATCACTTGCCAACCAACGGTCGCCTACTTTTCACTTTTACAACTAACGATTGTCGTAAAACTCTTTTCAACCGAGACGGACGTCGAAAACAGAAATTCCCCACTCTAACTGAAACATTCGCTACTTGAGAGTTGGGCTTTTAAAAAGTGTCATTATGAAAGTCAGACCAAACGTACAGTTGGCAACTGAAATAAAATTCTGCGAAACGTTAGTTGGCAAGTGATAATCTGCCAAACAATTTTCGGCGAGAAGGCAGTGATCCGGTATCTTTATATCACCGTTTAGTTTTCTTTTAGCTCCGATACAAAAATATCATGCCTTTTTCTCTTTTCAAGGGTCGAAGTGTGTAACGCACTCACATTTTACCAGCTATATTAGGTCTCGTATAGTAGGGGGTGGCCCATCATTTACCGGGCACGTTTCCAGACTCAGAGCTGATATTGAACAGAAAATCCCATTATTTCGTTGCCCGATCTGGGTTTTGCACCCGAGACAGTCCACCACCGAGGCAGTTCGATAAATTTTATGTACTCAACAACGCAAAGAAAAATACCTCCACGAATTTTTACGTTAATGCTGCTATGAGGATCATACATGAGTAGGTACACTTGTGTATTGAGCACACATTTGTGCACTATAATATCTCCTGCGTACCTGGCTGATCTCTGTTCAAAATTGGCCTCCGGGGCCGAAATCGGCTCAGAGATTTTTTTTCATGCGCTATTAATAATCTTATTAGAGTTTATATACTGACCAACATAGTGCAGTGCATTGCACTACTTTGAATTATAGAGTTCCGAACGATTATAACATAAGGGTAGTTGATGAGGTATAATGATAACTCGCGAAAGAGAACAAGAATAGAATGTATAACTAGCTAAAACATGTATCTTCTCATTTTTTATCCATATCAAATGTCATATCAAATGATATTGAGTTTTTCTATTCAGTATCAGCTCGGAGTCTGGAATTTGTGCCCGATATGGCGATAGGCTCGCCCCCTATCACATCATGGGACGGAATAATGTCGAAAAGTGGGTGCACTAGTTGCGCCTCTGCCTACCCCTTCGGGGATAACAGGCGTGACTATATATGTATGTTTGTATGTATCAAATGTCACCAATTTACAAACAAATGATTCGCTTCAAAAGAAATGTTATTTACTTATCAGTTGCTCTTATCGCTGCATTTTTTTTTAAACAGTGGATATTAGCATACAGTGGTTAATTTCGCTGCACCATCCAATCGTCAGGATGGCCGAGCGGTCTAAGGCGCCAGACTCAAGGTTACCTTACTCACTCAGTGAGTCGAGCTGTTCTGGTCCTCTCTGAGGGCGTGGGTTCGAATCCCACTTCTGACATAACTTTTTGAGGTGTTTATTTAGTTTTTATTTAGTCGTTAATTGGTCCAAATATAATTATTATAATATTATTTTATATACATATATATTACATATACATTTGTTATACACTCACGCCTGTTATCCCCGAAGGGGTAGGCAGAGGCGCAACTAGTGCACCCACTTTTCGCCATTATTCCGTCCCATGATGTGATAGGGGGCGAGCCTATCGCCATATCGGGCAGAAATTCCAGACTCCGAGCTGATACTGAATAGAAAAACTCAATATCACTTTGCCCGACCCGGGGATCGAACCCGAGACCTCAGCTTTGCAGTTGTACTATTATCGTCGTCATAATATTATTTTATTGGTTAAAATAATTATTATAAAAGTGCTATACTAGTTATAGATCTACGTACTGTATTGGCATATTAGTCAGCTCCTAAAAAATGTGATTCAACAAATGGTTTTCTTCTTGACAATTTCCATTCCCATTATCAAGTGGCCACGCAGCCGTTAACAACTTGTTGCATAGGACACAACAAAAATGGGGCAACACCCTGTCGTTATTTCGTTTTCAAACAATTACTACGAATTTTACTTATTGCTTCAACTATGTTGCTGAACTATAATCAATAGTTGAATTGTTATACTTATCAATACTAATATTATAAAACTGAAGAGTTTGTTTGTTTGAACGCGCTAATCTCAGGAACTACTGGTTCGAAATGAAAAATTCTTTTTGTGTTGAATAGACCATTTATCGAGGATGGCTTTAGGCTATATAACATCACGATGAAACTATTAGGAGCGAAGAAATAATCGAAAATGTGAAAAAAAACGGGGAAAATTATTCATCCTTAAGGGCTTCCATTGCGTGCGCTGGGAAAACGGTTCTAGATACCAAAAATATATGTATGAAAGAATTATTCCTCTTGAAATGATCTAAAAAAATGTCCGCGACAGTATGTGTCTATCTTTTAAGATTAACTCACTATAACCGTTTTTATGGTAATCAAATTTGGTCGAAATTAATGCATTATTTGTTAAGAGTTGTATCAACGTCATAATATTAATCTTTATCCAAATAAATGTGTTGGATAGAGTGATTCAACGGGAAGGTTTTTATGTATGTACTTTTAGTCCGGAAAAACTTATTAACGCGGGCGAAGCCGTGGGCAAAAGCTAATGTAAAAATAATGCGAAGTTTCCATCTTGTGTTTATGTATTTCAGATTCTCCTCGAAAACATTCTACCAGCTCACGTGGCGGAGCATTTCTTGACTTCTGTCGCTTCGGAGGTAAGTGAAGCCATTTATTACGTGCACCTCACACCAAATTTAATAGATAGCATAAAGATCCTCCTGCCATAATATTATTGTGTATTTGGTTACTGGTACTTGGTAGGTCTTTAGTTTTTAAAATTCGTTCTAGAAAGTACCTCTATAATGTCTATTTTGCTGCCAAGTAAACTTATTGCCCTCCTACTCCTGCTTAAAATATTGAAGTCAGTGTCATTGTTTTTGTTAATTATTGTGGATTCAAAATGTCACACGTGATGTCTCAAGATGACGAGCCATATATTAATTCAAGGTTATGTCATAATGACACATCTATTCTCTTAATTCGATGTCTATTGCAATATTGGGTCAAATCCTGTGCAAGTTTCAGTGAATGCTCAGTGCTATCATCCAATGTTTCCAGGAGGATTTGTACCACGAGCGGTACAGCAGCATAGCGGTGATGTTCGCATCCATCCCCAACTACAAGGAGTTTTACGATGAAACCGACGTCAACAAGCAGGGGCTTGAGTGTCTTAGACTACTCAACGAGATCATCTGCGACTTCGATAAGGTTTGATATATCATCTTCGGCATCAGCCTTTGGAAGTTTGCTGCTGAACAAAAACCTTCACTGAAAATTTTCAGACCAACCTGTTATGCTGTCCAAATATTTTGACAAATACATTTGGAGTATTTGTCAAAATATTTGGGCCTTTTGGGAAGCAATATCGACTTTGTGTTCTTTACGCACATGGTTGATATTGCATTGGCCAAATACCACAAATATTTGCTCAAATATACCACTATTCGAACCATCATGCACCCAGCGAGTTCCTGCGAACTTTAACAGATCGTCTATTATATTAATTACACTTAAATTAAAAGCCTGCTTTTGACTGTGATGGTTCATGACAATATTAAAAATAAAATAGCTTGTCCCTTCTTAATGTTTAGGCTTCCTGGGTACAAATATTTTATCAAAGTCAGTTTTGTGGTTTAACCATGAAACATTACCTCAGAACACATATCTTGAAGTGTAGAGCTTAGTATCACCAAGAAAGCACTTCAAATTATTTCTTGATTAAAAAATAGATAAAATTTACACTAAATTCAGTTATCAAACAATTGTATGGTAATTATTGACCTTGTGGTTAAATATAAAGAGTCGTTACTGTTTGCAGTTGTTATTGAAACCGAAATTCAGCTGCATAGAGAAGATAAAAACGATCGGCAGTACGTACATGATCGCGTCAGGACTCAGGCCCGGGAAAGAAGACCAAACCGTGAGCATTCTATTAGTATATAACTAGGTTAGCTCCCGGCTTCGTTCGGGCTCTGTTGAATGTTAGGTTACATTTATGAAACCATTTTTAAATCCGGACCTTCATTGCTGAGTAGAGAACTCTTCAGAGAGTAATGTAATAAAAAAAGTCCAACACATGACCTTATTTATTTATGAGGTGGTTAAAAAAGTTAAGGAGTTGATAGCCATTGCAATGATTATCCTAAATAGACTAAAGAACGACAACAGAATGCGCTTAGTACGGGTTTTCACTAATCCCACTATTTCAGGACGCGAATACGAAAGAAGAGCACACAGTAGCGATATTAGTTGAGTTTGCTATCGCTCTGATGACAATCCTGGATCAGATCAACAGAGAGTCCTTCCAGAGGTTCAAGCTTAGGATAGGTGAGTAACAATCATTGTTCACCATTTAAATATGTTGATCCTTTTCATTTACTCAGTCATTAAATTAAGCTTATTCCTTAAAGGCTGTCAATCCAATTTCCAGAAGTATAAACCCTTTTTTTTCCTTTAATTCAATCAATCGTTTAAGGAAAAAACCTGTTTGGACTTTTGGAAATTGTATTCGTAGGAATTGTAGAGTTTAAGGCGGCGGCGATTATCAAGCCTAAGGTGGCCCATCTGATTCGTCCTCCTTACTATTATGAAAAAAACATTTTAGTCCACGTTTTTTTGGTAGCATAAATATGACATGGTCCACTGGCATGTTTGGTTATCCATCAATCCATACAAATGTATTGTTAAAGCAAGTGGCTGGTGGCAGTTTATTCGTGTCCACTCGGATTGCCATCAATGTGCAAATTGTAAAACCCATAGTGACCTAAGTGTTTAAATAGGCTGACATAATTGTACCGAATCTCGATAGATAAGGTATGTGAAGTCTGCCAACCCGCACTAGGCCAGCATGGTAGACTAAGGCCTAAACTCTCTCAGTAGTAGAGAACGCCCGTGCTCAGAAATAGGCAGTATATAATACAGGGCTGATTGCACGGCATTGCGAAAGATAAATATCTCGTCAGCCAATATTGCACCCCCACTCCACTTACGGTCAGGTGTCGTTGGGTCACTTTCATTATCTTCCTGCCCTGGTCCCAAATTACTTGGGGTCGGCGCAACATGTTCTTATGTACCATTCTCCTCTATTTCATCAAGTGGGGTCACTTTGTGTTGCCTATATCAAAGTTGTCACGTTTTTATAGTAGACTTGTTTTTCGGGGGTTAGGTCTGAACCACGGGCCGGTGATCGCGGGCGTGGTGGGGGCGCAGAAGCCGCAGTACGACATCTGGGGCAACACCGTCAACGTCGCCTCGCGCATGGACTCCACCGGACTCATGGGGCGCATACACGTCACCGAGGACACTGCCAAGTAAACTTATATTACTACTTGTTGCGGCTTCATCCACCTTGAAAGTCAAGCAGTAATATGCATGCACTGTTGTGTTTCGGTTTGAAGGACGTAGCCAGTGTAACTACTGGACATAATGAGATTTAACATCTTATGACTCAGGATGACGAGCGCAGTGGAATGCCACACAGTACTTTGTAACTCAAGGTGCTGTTTATGGGTGGTCGTATCGCTTACCATCAGGCGAACGGCATGCTCGTCTCATCATTTAATGCCATAATAAAAAACCTTTTTCACTACGAAAGTCTAAATAGAAAAAATGAAACGTTTATTCGCACAATATACTGAGAGCCACACAAACATTTATAACAAAAATCCTACTAGTATTATAACGGCGAAAGTTTGTAAGAATGTATGGATGTATGGATGTTTGTTCCTCTTTCACGTAAAAACTACTGAACGGATTTCGATGAAATTTGGCACACGGGTAGAGCATGTCCTGGATTAACACATAGGCTACTTTTATCCCGGGAAAATATAAATCGGGACTTTTATCCCGGAAAAACTTTTTATAACGGGCGGAGCCGCGGGCAAAAGCTAGTAAGTAATTAATATATGATGCGGGCAACATGCATCATTATTTTATAAATCATTATAACGATCTATAGCGCCAACTGTACGACGTCGGATCTATTTCCTTCATTGTGTCTATGAGACATTTGACGCCATAATTTTACCAATTTTGAGTCGTAACTATCAATAGACCTTTTTCATATAAATTTAGCACTGAAGGTACAAGAATAAGAAACGCTTTACTGTATGCCATCAAATGAATAGTCAAAAAAGCAATAAATCTTAGTAAAATGTAATTTGTATAAATATGACTGGTGAGACATTTAAAAAGTCCGATCCCTTTAGTGTAAATCATTATATGGCACTGCATGAAGTGCAATACACAATGGAACTTGGGGTAAAAATCTCAGAAGAATTATACAATTGGGTAAAAATTTACAACTTTTTGACCTTCGTATCTTTATAACCGTTTGAGCTAGCTTCATGAAATTTGGGCTTCTAGATAATATCCTTGTGTATGTAATTAAACACACTTAGTTTTATGTGTTTACGTTAAAGAGGTTTTGAGTTATAGAAGGGTGAAAAGTGGCACCAAGTGGTTAGTGTAATATTACACTCGGCGCTGGCTAGCCAGTTCCTTTGCTTGAACTTGGCTTGACACGCTGCCGCGTGTCTAGATTACTAGCAATTGACACGACGTAATCTTTGCTGTAAACTTTTTAGAAGGGTACTTTGAACTAAGATTAAATCTCATAAAATATTTATGTGTTTATAAACTAATAATTTTTTTTTACCAGGGTCCTCATGAACGCAGGGTATGTGTGCGAGTGCCGAGGTCCAACATACGTCAAGGGAAAAGGAACTTTAACGACATACTTCGTTAAAACGCCTAACAGCACTGGAGGACATTAATATAAGACATATTCATATAGTTCTACTCTGGGTATAGACAGGAAGAAAATCCTAAAAAAAATATTATTTTAATTTGGTTTAATAAATCTCCGTCATGCTTTAATTAAATTAATAAATAAATTTTACATTTGGTATTTTTTCCTTATACAGGGTCATTTTGGTATTGCGTTAGATCTATCTTCGAATCCTTATGCCTAGGATAATATTACCTATTATAATTTATAAGTAACAATTAATGGATACGTAAAATGTCTGTAGGCATTATGTTTTCGCTACAAATTAATTCAAGTATTTTAATTTTAATAGAGTGTATTTTAGTATACTACCATTATAAGTACTTTTATTTTCACAGTAGAAATCAATATGAATTTTATAGTAAATTATTTATTCGCCTAATTTTACAACTCTATACTCAGTATTTTTAAATACGGTGTCAAAATAGTAGTTTATTATTATTTTCACTTTGTACTAAATATATTAATTCAATTGTCTAATACAAATGAAATTTATTTATAAATGTAGGTATATTAAATTAATTTAATAGTAATTGTGACAATTAAATAATTAAAGTTAATCATGATTTCGAACCAAGTGACATCATTAATAGATTTATGCAAATATTTTACTAATTAAGTATTATAAGTTGAGTGATTTAATATAAGTTAATTTTAGAAGTGATTTTTCCTGGTTTTTCATTGCCACTAATAATAGTGTTATTTTAAAAAGTAAGTTCTTTATGTTTGATTTTATAAGAAATCTTGAGGTCAAGTTCACTAGGTCCATTAAGATATTACAATTATGATAGGCCTAACTGTAAATATTGGAGTATTACTAGGCAAGTTGTTCATAGATTTAGACATCATATTGTAACTTAGTTGGGGAACTTTGAAAATATATTTGAGAACCAGTTTAATACTCTGCTCTGTCAATTTTTTCATAGATCTATGGTATAAAATAAGTGTGGTTTTGACACGCACGTTTTAGATTTTATTTACTTCATAATTATTGTCTTTGATACATTATTAGATATTTTGTTATACAGGGTCATTTTGACTTTGAGTTACTAAATGAAACCATATACTTATCTCCTTGAAAATAACACTTTCCATTCAGTTATTTTAACCATAAATGTAAAATAAAAAGGTATAAGTTTCGAACAAAATAAATATCAATAAAAAGTAACTTTAAGTCTACATGCCGTAATGCCGCTACTACTACTCTAAGAGGATTCGTCGCAGCGGCAACATCATACTTTCAGTCAGAAAAATATTCACGCACACACCATATTCGCTTTAAACTATAAAATGATAAACAAATCAGGAAAGTAAAATTGAGATTTTTGGTGAAAATATTCGTTTCTCAGGGATAACTTTTCGCATAATGCTAGTAGAGGCAAATACGAGTATGTGGTTTCATTTATTAACGCAATGTCAAAATGACCCTGTATAAGAAATGGTTGCAACAATGACCACCAAAAATATTAAATACAATCAAATAAAAAAAAACCTTTCTAGAAAATAATTTTCAGAGTTCTTGCACCAAGTCATCACATAATATTTTATTCATAATATGTGTATCTACTATAAGCCAAAAATAAATACCATATCACAAATATGACATATACTATATTAAATAGATGACTATAATTCTATATGAGAAATATTTCATAAAACGAATAGATATTTTAGATAGAAAATTATTTGTTTGTAAATAATTTATTTTAGAAGTAGTTGAATAAGAATAGCGTTTGAATAAGTGTTTAGAAGTGCCTAAACGAAATTAATTTATTCTTAATTTATTGCAACATTTACAAAGCAGTAATTATTTATTAAATACATAACAAAAATATCTCATATACAATTTAGACTTACAGGCAAAATAATAGGAAGTAACGTATCGGATTTCTCTATTGAAAATAATTTTCGCGTCAAGTTGGCTTGATGAGAGATTTTTCACTCATTACAGCTTAACCTTTTACCAGCGCGAAAATTATTTAAAATCACAAAATTAGCCCATGTCACATAGAACCTATTTTTTTGAGTATTTTTGTAATTTTACATTCGTTTGTAAATCTAAAAGGTGCATGATGTGAATAGACAAGATATCAGATTTAAAAATATTGCCGTATGGGCACCTCTAAACATCTTATATCTCTGACCAGCGCATGTTTCTTGAGTGCTAGTTGATTTGTGCATTTATTGATGTGTTTTAAAAAGTTTTTATATGTATAAAATGCTTGAATACCCTTTTATATTGTGGTGCTAAAGATGAAAAATGACATTAAATTTGTTAAAGATTAGAGTCAAAATTCACATTTTTTTTGTTGGAAATACTATTTAAAATTGATCGAAGTTATTTGATATCGATCATAGTGACAGATGTAAAATAAAGGACATGAATATGTTAGGTATTCATTTTGAATCAAATGTTAACTAGAGCCGGGAATAAATGGGTACTTTGATTTTCTATAATAATTACAATTATTTTGATTTAAATAAATTTTTAAAATTATGACTGTTTTTTTCGTAGTATCAATTTATATTTTTTGTAAGATTTATTTTGTACTACGTAAAATTGTTTTCACAAACAAATGTTTCAACACTATTTTTTATACTTAGGAATATATTATAAAAAAAATAGAACCCGGCCTAAGTTAAGACAGAATCCTTTAATAATATTGATAAATATTGTTATGTAAAAAATATTATGAAAATATAAAACAATTAATGTATTGAACTACAGTTTTCATTCCTTAAACCAATACCTTTACAATATTTTTTATCGAGGCTAGGCAATGGTTATTATAATTTCAGCATGCTGAAGTTCCGCGATGACTCTTTATCTCCGAAGGCGTAGGCAGAGACGAAACTAGTGCGCCCAATATTCGTATTGTGTAGGTATTCGGTCCCATGATGTGATTGGAGGCGAGCCTATCGCCATATCGGACACAAATTCCAGACTTTGGGCTGATATTGAGTAGAAAAACCCAATAAGTATCACTGCCCGACCCGTGGATCGAACCGGAGACATCAGCATAGCAGTCGTACCGTAATACAATTACGCCACCGAGGCAGTAATTAGTTCAGTAAATGGATTAAATTATATTTTTATTCAAGTGTCAAATGGAATGAGAAAAGTGAAATGTGTAACGAAGGGTGTTTCAAAAATTCTTTCATCATTAGAATGCTACATTATCCCTGAGTAATTATATTACTCTGGGATGTAGCAATTTAAAAAAGTTGCCTATATTAGCCTACTATCTCCATACTTATTTTCTTGTGGTTCCACTCGCAGAAAACTATTTTCCGGGATTAAAGTCCCGGCTTATATTTTCCCGGGATAAGAAGTACCCTAGGTCCCTCCCAGGGTCTTAGACGTACTTCTTATCCTTGGTATATTTGGTATTACTATTATTATGTTATATTTGGTAGGGAGATAGTTTAAGAACTATCTCCCTACCAAATTGCATCGAAATCGGTTCAGTGGTATGGCTGTGGTGGCTCCACTCGCGAGAACATAAATTCCGGGATAAAATTCCCCGGTAATGTTTTTCCGGGATAAAAGTAGCCTATGTCCTTTTCTGGATCTCGAACTATCTACATAATTTTTTTCTTGTGGTTCCACTCGCAGAAAACTATTTTCCGGGATTAAAGTCCCGGTTTATATTTTCCCGGGATATGAAGTACCCTAGGTGCCTCCCAGGTCTTAAACTATCTCCCTACCAAATTGCATCGAAATCGGTTAAGTGGTTTGACTGTGGCGGCTCCACTCGCTAGAACATAAAATCCGGGATAAAAGTCCCGCATTTTATTTTCCCGGGATAAAAAGTAGCCTATGTCCTTTATCAGACTCTAGACTATCTGTGTACCAAATTTCATATAAATCGGTTCAGTAGTTTTGGCGTGAAAGCTTAACAGACAGACTGACAGACAGAGTTACTTTCGCATTTACAATATTAGTATCAATTATGGAACGTTGCACATACTGGATGTAGCGTACCTAGTGGGGTTTCAGATTCAATAGTGAAATGTTTTGTTGAAGGCAACCCTAAATTGGGACAGGGCACGGCACATTTCACCCGCATATTTTAAACATCGAATCTATTTTGGTATATTTCGCCTGCATATTTTAAATATCGAATTTTGGTAATTACATTTCACGCTACCATTTCAGCGTCTGTAGTCTGTACCGCATGACTCGTTAATTGGTAATTGCAGGGCACAGGCCACCTACGCGCCCGATCATGATTTATACCATTCGTAACGCCTTTGGGTAGTGATGGGGTGTTACTTGAAGAAATACAACTCTGAAACATCGGAATCGCTTCATATTGATCGACAATAGCTAGGTACTTATAATGTTATTAAAAACTACAGACTTCTGACTTTTTTATCGATGGCTTAACAAAGTGGCTTCTCTGTGCTTGATGAAAGTAAAGTGATGCCCAAAAAATGTCGACTGACAAGAGATAAATATCCTTGGAAGGCCGGCACAGATATGCCGGCCTCCATAATTGCTTCTTCACTCTCCGCTTGAAGGACTCTACGTTGTAGAAAGGAGGGTACACGTATGGCTGACAAACAGTTCCATAGTTAATGATGCAGTAGAAATATAAATTACTGAACTTTTTGGTTTGAGCTAATATCAAAGGAACCACGAAGCTGTGGTTTCGAAAGCCAGCACGTGTTGTTCTGTTAATTAAAGGAGAGGAGGGGATAAAGTTAAACAATTCTTTTAAAATAGAAATTGTGGTACCACATCCTACTCTGATAGCTCACGAGTGGGTGAAATCTAATAGAACATTTTATAGTAGGCATTCTTATAGCCCCAAGTTTATCTTTGTAATCGACCTAACAAGCTGGATATCAGGAATACACCCATTTATTCCAACGGTCTTGGATTTTCTCGTTGTGACTTTTCAATAAGGGCAATTATTTTTAAGATTGTCTTATCACAGAGTAGTAGTAGTCACACACAATAGTCCGATTCTTTCACGGGCTAAGTACCTACGTGAGAAGGAGCTACTAACTAATGTCATAGAGTAGAGTCAACTGATGTTGATTTATTTCATCTCAATGTCTAAAGTTTGTGCCCGATAAGGCGATAAGCTAGACCTCTATCACAAAATGAAACACACATGGTAATAAGTGGGTACCCTGGTTGCACCTCTGCCTACCCCTTCGGAGATTTAGATTTAGAGGCGTGATGTGTGTTCTATTTCAAAGACTGCTACATTCTAAAGTGTAATAGATATCAATTGACCGACTATACCAGCTAGGCTGTATGATAATACCGATGCACTGGTGACAAAAAAAAATGTAAAACTTATCGAAGTGTAGGGACATCACTAGCAAGCTTATGAGATATGTTTGTATACCGTGTGAATGTACTGCACAGCTAATTAATGTGTGTACTGATCTTAAACAACTAATTGTAATTAAAAACTGAAGATCTATTCTGTTAATTATATGGATCCTAGAGGCGCGGATAATGCAATAAGTGACGATTCGATTTATTTAGAAAAGCATGTTATTATGATGACACCGTAATCACGAATGTGGGTAGGTAGAGATATAACTTTTGCATTTATATTTCACCTAGCTAAAAATATCCACCTTAATCTATTAAACCACACACACAAACACGTCTTTTATCCCCGAAGGGGTACGCAGAGGCGCAACTAGTGCATCCACTTTTCGGAGTGTTTATTCTACAGACCAATATGATCTATGGTTTATTCCGTCCCTTGATATGATGGGGGCGAGCCTACCATCGTATCGGGCACAAATTGCACACTCAGAATGATACTGAGTTGAAAAAGCCTATATCACTTTGCCCGACCCGGGGATCGTACAGTAGGTATCCAGAAGCAGTATTAGGTACCTGAACCAAATTTTATAAGGCAACTTTTTATTCCCAGGAAATGAACTGCGCCTCTGAAGCTCTCCTGGCTTCCACGCGATTAAAGCTAAGAAAGTAGTATTATAACAGAGGTTGTAGTAAATAAAATGTCTAAAAGTTGCATTTAATATAAAACAATTCGCACCTTTAGGATGAAAACAACACAATTCAAAAAGATAGAAAATTGAGTTATAGTCATAAAATTACTTAAAACGAAGTTCTCAATACAATAATAGATCAAACACAGACATATTCAAGCAGGAAAAGGACAAAACTGTTATATCGATCCCTTTTTTATTATATTTTTATAAATAAGGGGTTAGTATTTAGTAATTTAAAAATGACAACTCAATTTTCTATTTTTTGAATTGTGTCGTTTTCGTTCTAAAGGTGCGAATTATATACTCCTTTATAGTAAAAATAGCAATAAAAATTATAATTTATTTTGCTCAATGATATTCTACAGGCATTATTTCCTTAGGTAAATGATTGCGGCATCGGAATCAAGTTCTAGACTCGATTCCCGGGCAAAGCAACTATTTGTGACTTTCAATTTAAATAAATACTAAGTTGTCTGGAACTGTATTTTCTGTTCATATGGAAATGGGTCCATAACACGTCATGGGACACATAATATAAGCTAATCGAAATGTGACGACATCAACAATATAGCATACCTAAAAGAATTAACCTGTTTCAAAAATATATAAATAAAACCAAACACGAAGAGACATTCGAATAATCGGATATATCGATTCTCACAATTCCATAAAACCATAACATCGCAGGCGCAATATGTCACAAGCTGTGTAAGGCGAGTGTACACGACAAAAGTCCAGTAACCGGAAATCGTATGTTCCAACTCACAATAGCCCGTGTAATATATTGCCCAACATTTATTCGGCTAAGACGAATCGTCTCATATATTATTTAGCGTAATAATGCGCATAGATTATTTAATTATGATTTGTTTTTGAAGATGCGGCTGGTTGTTTTAAGGTAAGATATTTTCTAATATATTTTTTTATGTTTTTAAAGTGTTATGTATAATGGAATTAAATAATTCATACATTTCCATCGATGACGTCTGACTGTTAATTGGCATAAATTTAATAGACACAAAACCTCTGTGGCTATTTTTATAGGATACTTTAATAAGTGCCTTACGGATAAAATATTGGAATGTTCACACACACACACACACTCTCACGCCTTTTATTCCCGAAGGGGTAGGCAGAGGCACAACTAGTGAACCCATTTTTCGCCGTTATTCCGTCCCATGACGTGACAAGGGGCGAGCTTATCGCCATATTGGGCAGAAATTCCAGACTCCGAGCTGATACTGAATAGAAAAACTCAATATAATTTTACCCGACCCGGGGATCGAACCCGAGACCTCAGCATTGCAGTCGTACCATAATACAACGACGCCACCGAGGCAGTCATATTGGAATGTAATGAATTATAATCATCGTAATTCTTTTTTCCTCGATAAAAGGTTACCAAAACAGAATAAAGGACTTCTATAAAACTAATATCAATAAAAAAAAACAATATCATACGGATATATGATCATTAAAGCGCAAAAATGACCTAAAACAACGTTTTTGGTGCTAGTCGCAAAGCAGACTGATAGCAAATTATTAGGTACAATTAATACTTACGTGTCGATTCGGGTTAGGTGTAGGATTTTTGCATCTTGTATGCCCGATTTCGAATTTGTCACACAGTTTCCTTCCCGAAAATGATTGTACTTGATTATGATATTATAATTATATTATTATTATTATTTTTTAAAACATACAGTAAATATTATATTATACTAGATTTTGCCTGCGGCTCCGCCCGTGTTACAAATTTTTTCCGGGATAAAAGTCCCGCTTTTAATTTTCCCGGGATAAAATGTAGCCTATGTGTTAATCCAGGACATGATCTACCCGTGTACCAAATTTCATCTAAATCCGTTCAGTTGTTTTGCGGGAAAGAGAAACAAACATCCATACATCCAGACATCCATACATACTTACAAACTTTCGCCTTTATAATATTAGTAGAATTTGACGATAACAGCAATTTATCGTTATCTAACAAAACGCCAACGTCACTGAGAGGACAAACCAAATTAGGCACAATAAAACCGCACCACACCTTCTACAAAATTCCTGTAATTAGCTATTCTATGACATCTACTGGGAGTCCAGGGCCAAAGATAGTGCATCTAAGCCCGCGTTGGTAATCTTTGATTAATGCAGGGCTCCCTCTGGCTACCGGTGTTGGTTTATGAGTTTATTATGCGGTACTCTGATCTACTAGGTAATTGTAGCGCACTAATTGGATTATAAAGTGTTTATTGCTTTAATTTAATTTATTTATACAAATAAAAACAGAACGCTTTTTTGCATTTTTTGCTTGCTTTTGAGCGTTATACCTTTTAGCTGGTGATGTAAATTAGTTTCAATTGCTTTACAACTCTAGTATTTAAGAAATTTGGCATTTCAATATGAAACTCAATAAACTTGAACCAATGATTATAGCATCATACAAATACTAGGAAAACTTAAACTGGTTAAAATGCTCTAGATTTCCAAATACTTTTTATTTAAATTTTGATACTAAAACCTTGATGTTTAAAAGTGAAGTACTTGAAGTACCGATGATGTATTACCCAGTGCGCAATTTGTGCTATAATTTACGAAATTTCAATCACGGCATGCTTGGGTACACATTCAATTTGTGATGTTCTTGGAATGGGGATTTTTTTGAGAATTTTGTAAAATATTGTTGCGTCCGGTGTTATATCTTATGTATTATGGTGACCTGACTAACGGTATCTGGGAGGTCTTGGATTCTTTTTTTATGTTTTGTTACTTAATAAAAATAATATAATAATATCAGCCCAGTATTGTCATTGTCCCACCACTGGGCATTGACCTCTTCTACTACTGAGATGGTTTGTTTGTTTGTCAGATAATTGGTTGTCTTATCTTCTTGATCCTTCCAATATTATGTTAAAATTACTAAAGTAATTTTAAATTTAATAAAATTTTTTGCTTTCTCAATCTGTTTTACGCACTTTTTTTATTCTGTTGCAGACTTTATTTTGATTAATTTTGACATTGAACACACGTCACGTCTTTTTAATCTTTAAAGGTGTAGGCAGAGGTGCCACCAGGGCACACAATTTTCGTCATTTGTATTCACTCCAATGATGTGATAGGCAGTATGTTCGTTGTGTGATACGCATCTAACCTATCGCACTATCAGGCATACATTTAGACATTCACAAAATGACAGACGACATCAGTCTCCCACTGTATCTACACACTTTACTCAGTAAAATATGAGCATAAAATTATTTTCCCTCATTGATAAAGTGCGCTTTTAACCTTCAAAATATTTAGCAGCTTTCAATTTCCGTATTATTCCGAACTTCACCGAATTAATGTAGCAGATTAGTAATATAAAATCATAACTAAAAAAATACACTCCTATTGACTTGTAATACATAAAACCAGCCATGTACAAAGTACACAATCAAACAGCTAACGGTTCTCTCCTTACTGGTAATTATTCTTAACAACTCATATCACGCCTTTACCTCCAAATAGGTAAGCAGAGGTGCAGCCGAGACACCCACTTCTCCATATAATTCTTATCTAGATATTAAAGCACCAAAAATTCATCAGGCCGCATCCATTACCAAACTTGATATACCAAAAATATGTATTGAATACGGCAATTAATCATATACATCCCATTAAGGAGATGAAATTGACCGTCGCGCCGTCGGAAGCCACCCTAAAAAGCGTGTAATCGGTAAAAAATTGGTCCAAGCAATAAAATGCCCGAGCGATCTGGTTCGTGCAATTCCCTGAAACAATTTCCCTTGTGCAATGCGGACGATGTTAACTGCACTTAATATTTTAGCAATTATATCATTGTATTCAATTTGGGACTTTCTTGCTTGAAAGATAGTGCCGAAGTTATTAAGGCTTCAATAAAGCTACTGGGTACCTATTTGAGATATATCTAACAATATGCGACTGACAGACCAGAGATGGACCTTAAAAACAACACTGTGGAGAGGCCCACTAGGCAAAACATGCAGAGGGAGACCTCTGACACGATGGGAAGACGAAATCAAAACAACATTACTAAATCTGGGGTTCTTGCATAAAAAAAAACCTAACAATTTTAACTTAAGTTTAACTAACCAATTAATACAAATACTAGTAATAAGAAAACTCTGTAATAATGGAAGGAATAATAAGGCTTTTCTATTTTATTTATTTTTATGTGAAAAAGTTTCTGAGACTTTTAAACGTCTATCTACGTGTTATGTGAACGTCGAATGCAATTGTCGGATGCAGGTCACTTCTACCAAGCGTTTACACCACACTGGTTTTCTGTAACATAATGTTGTACTACTGCTAGCCTGACAGGCTATAGTCGAATACGTTTGTAGCGTGGTTCTACCATTTAGATTTTTGAGCTTATTGTAGAAGCTACCTACTCCCATCTGGTCCCGAGACAATGACCGAATAAAGATTTTTCTTTCTTCTTTCTTTCTTTCTATAAAAGGCTTGGACAACAATCTTGTTATACATTACTAATGTTAACATTACCTACATTAGATTTGTTATTTTTATGTCAAGAAATTCTTGTTGATTTAGGTATACCGACATCTTTTCATTCGAAATTCAAAAGTGCCAACTGCCAGAACCAAATTCCGAAATGAATATATTATAATAAATGGTAGGTTCTTGCAAATTGTTCTGTAATCTTCATTTTGATGCGATTTACAAGGGCTTTAGAGACAATCAAAATGAAGATATTTTTGGTATAACCACTTATAGTATGAACTCGGATAAGTTTTTAATGAAAAATTAAAAACCACCAAAAAACAAGCGAAATTGAATATTCACTAAAATGAAGACAACCGAAAATTGCAAGCGAAATTGAAACTGTTAGGTATTCAATACTATTGGGCTAAAGACCAAAAATGATTATGTGATAGGTATCTATGCAAATTCATATTTCATTTGGGGCTAATTATGACAAAAAATATTTTTTTTTCCAAATGTAAAACAGGTAAAATTGCAAATATAAATTAAAAAATTATCATTTAAAAATTTCGTAATTCCATTTTCTGCAGACTGCCTCGGTGGCGTAATTGTGTTACAGCAAGCTGAGGTCTTAGGTTCGATCCCCGGGTCGGGCAGTGATATTGGGTTTTTCTACTCACTATGAGCCCGGAGTCTGGCATCCCAATATGGCGGTATGCTCGTCCGCTATCACATCATGGGATGGAATATACACGGCAAAAAGTGGGTGCACTAGTTGCGCCTCTACCTAACCCTACGGGGATAAAAGGCGTGAGTGTATGTTTGTATAACTCCGCAGTTTACCCAATCGATACGTTATTCTGATTTGTTAGCTACTGCGGTACAATTATCTCAAATTAACACCAGCGTTTTTTAAAATCGTAAATAACACGTAACATATTATAAAGCCACCGCTTTGAATATCTATATAGTGATGCTTAAATCGATTCGCGTGAATTATGTCCCCTATTTGTATTTGGGTTCGGTCTGTGAAAACCTTCATATAAAAACCATTTACAGATTTGCAAAAACAATTAAATTCACACCTATATCCCTTTTTTTGTTTTCGCGGAGAAAATGATTTAATACTACCGCCCAGCCTTCAAGGGGGGCGACTGAGCGGTTGTGTTGGGTTCATCGTGCCTTACGACCCAGCGTTGACCGGCCGGCCCGAGTCCCTAAGATATGTATACCGCACGGCAAATCAACTAATACTCCGCGGTGGCCTTCTTCGGCGCATTACGGGCGTCTGCGGGCTTCCTCGGAATAAGAGTGTCTAAGTTATCGTCCGCAGCTGCCCCTGCGCCGTGCCGCCTAATGCAGCCCGTCTCCTGTGCACACGTATGTTCCTGAAAAGTCAGGTTGATATTTCACTAAGATTTTATCCTTCTTGTAGCAGAATTTAAAAAATACATAAAATGTATCACACTGACATTTCCTCATCTATTTTATATCCCATATAATCCAAGGCGACACTATTATCAAACAAAATTAAGATTCAAAAAATTTAAAAATTTGCTCCATTATTCCGACAAAACTACCTTACCTTAGCGCAGGCAACCACGGCACATAAAATATTTATGAACCCAATAAATCAATAAGGATAAATCGATTTAAAAATAGCTCGCATAACTCAATACATTAACATACGGAACCACGAGATTTACATAACAAAACTGTCTCGGCTCGGGCTCTCGTTACGATTCGAAAGCGTCAATTTGTTAATGATAAATGTATTACTGGAATGAATAAAAATAAATCTCGACTTTCTGTACACGACACGCCTTGCCTTTTGTCGTGTGCATTTATTAGGTTAGCATTCGGTTACTGAATAAGTAGGTACTATATACATACGTATATATACATTTTTTTAATCTTGGGATATATTATATTGTCCCTGTAATGTAGGCCAATCCAAATATAGTTGATGACGTGATGATTCCTTTTAATGGTGTTATAAATGACATAAGGCTTTACAAACAGATACCTTACATTTTTAGCCGACTTCCAAAAAAGGAGGTGGTTCTCAATTCGTGTGTTTGGATGTTTGTATATTCTTGAAGATGTAGATATGGTATCCCGCAGTCGCGGTCACTTTATACCCGAGAAACACTACACTTCTATATATCGCCTTAAGCGATATTTTTTCACATACGACATATAATATTTGGGATCAGCAAACACTGATTCCAAACCTAATATCGCAATAAATGTCAGATAAAAAGCCTTTCACTCCTCGATATTTACTATGACTCTGACTGTTGTTGCTTTAGCATTTGTGAGTTACACAGTATTTACCAACGCTTGAAACACATTTAATAAGTACACCAATTCACGAAATTAATGAACTCCATTCCAAAAGCAACGAATCCACGTTGATACACTTACAAAAGTTCAATACATATTTTTCTTGCACATAAAAAGTGCACCAAAAGGAATATGTTTATTGTCGCGTGTGCGAATAAATTGGACGAAACAAACCGACGAGATAATGTAAGTATCTCTTTATTGTGAAAAATGTAGCCAAAGGACATTATATTATGATGTCGAGTTAACGTTACAGTTTGCAGTATTTTTGGAACTTTTAACGATATCATTGTCTCTAAGGGCCTTTATAATGGTCAAGTAAATTTTATCCGCTAGTTAACTTATAAGACAGTTTCGGCTGACTTCACCACATGCTGATAAAGTCACTGATAGCCTATTCGGAAATTAACGGCCATATAAACTACAAATTTGGTTTCACAAGTCTTTAATAGAAATAAATATCTGACAGAAAAAATGGCTAGTAACAAAACCTGCCACCCTTAAAAGCATTCGTAACATAGAATTGGCTCTATAGAATTGGTATCGGATGTACTTATAACTTTATTAGGACACAATGATTTCTTACGTTTACGCGAATGTTAGGCATTGAAATCAATTTGTCATAGTAGTTATTAGGACATCTTAAATATCCACTCCAAAATTCTATAGACATTTGCAACACTCAAAAGCTACTATTAATCTTACGCAAAATCATTTACAGTTTTTTTATGCATGTCGTGTTACAGTTAAGTAGCTTGTATATTACTTTAGCTTAGTTCGTTTGGCGAAGTAAATTAAAGTTAATTACTCATGCCTAGCTTACACCAATATTCACAAACAATATTATGAGGGCCTACAGTGCGCCCGACCATTTTTTTTTTTTTTTTTTTTTTTTTTTTTTGTCCCTGACTAAACTCTTGTTAGCCTGACGAGGGTCGGCTTATACAAGAACACCGGTCTTGTGGGTGAGCGCAGAAGGCGCTCGCAACCCTTAAATTTAAGCGACCACGCTGAGGGCGACCCACTAATGGGTCACGACCTCGGCTCAGGGCGGCCACTGAGAGGATAAGACATCAGCGTTTGGGGAAATATGGTTTGAAACCTAATCCTATTTGACGTGTTGATTGTAGTCTTCGGCACGCGGGCCGGAACTGCTACGAGAGGGCAGGGTTATGGGGAACGCGACGAGGTCCTCGACGGCGAGGACGGTACAGCGGTCTTGTGGAGTGTATGAGCTTTAAATGCTCGTTCTTTTCGCGTAAAGCTAGAGTGATTTCGTCCTCTGGATCGGTCAGGACTGATCGCGGTCGTCTCCATTTGGCGCGGTCAAATGGAGTGTATATAGACGCTTTACGGATAAGCGTGTTCGGGTGGTTCACCGCCCTGTCGAAATAGCGTCTGCTGGCGCACTGCATAAAGTGCCTGATGGTTGGCATATTGGTGTCTACGTGGAGGTTGCGATTGCGAACGTACCACGGGGCACCAAGTGCATGTCGTAAGAATCGATTTTGAAGCACCTGCATTCGCTGAAGGCGACCGGGCGGTAAATGAGCGAATACGGGCGACGCGTATGTCATTATCGGACGGATGCATGTTTTAAAGATCCTAATCTTGTTGCGGATTGACATCTTACTATTTTTGTTTAGGAGCCAGTGAAGCTGGCTCATCGCGAATGCGGCTCGCGCGCGTACCGCATTTACGTGTGGGATGAAGGTCAACCTCTGATCAAGGGTTACTCCTAAATATTTGGCTTGGCCCTTCTAGGGGATAACCTGGTCGGACATGCGGACTGAAAAGTGAGGGATATGGACTTTCCTTTTCCGAGTGAAAAGGATGGCCTGACTTTTGGTGGGATTGACGGTGATTCGCCATTTGCGGAACCACTCGCCGAGTTCGTCGGCGGCGGTTTGCAAAGTGCGCACCACTTTGTCGGGGTCTATACGTGAAGCGTAGATTGCGGTATCATCCGCGAATAGTGCCAGATGGGCGTTTTGTGGTCTAGGGATGTCGCTTGTGTACAGCGAGAATAGAAAAGGGGACAGGGCGGAGCCTTGCGGGACTCCGGCCGTGATGGTGTGTCGGGAAGAGAGAGTTCCCTCCACGCGATATCTGAAACCGCGATTCGACAGGAAATCTCGTATGATGTGCACGAGTTGTGTGGGCACGTTGAGAGTGTACAGCTTGAAAAGCAAGCCGTTGTGCCACACCCTGTCGAATGCTTTTTCGATATCGAAGAAAATAGCACCGGTAGGCATTCCTTTACGAAATTGTTCGTGGACGTACTCCGTGATGCGGAGCACCTGATTGGCACAACTGTGTCTAGCGCGAAAGCCAAACTGATCTGGAGGGATCAAATTTTGATTAAAAGCTACTATTTTAAGGCGGTCGAGGACGATCCGCTCGTAGATTTTGCCCAGAGTACTGAGCAGACTGATGGGCCTATAAGAGGAGGGTTCGAAAGCGGGTTTCCCCGGCTTGTGGATTCCTATCACAACTGCCTCTTTCCAGACCTCTGGGAAGATGCAGTTACGAAACGCGGCGTCATAAATGGATGTTAAGATTTGAACTAGATGCTCCGGGAGCATCTTAATCATACGAGTAGGGATTAGATCGCCCCCGGGGGCTTTCCTACGTTTGAGTGCCTTGATCAGAGTGGTGACTTCTTCGATCGTCACCGGCGCAAGGGGATCGGGCGGCGGGTCGACGTCCGGGTCGACGTTGTCGTATAACGGTCGCGGTATAGAGACTGGCGGTGGCCGGACCGCGTTCCTATCTTCGACGAAAGTGTCAACCGCAACAAGAATGTCGTCATCTACGGGTACAGAGGTGAGCGAGCATTGAGACTCCAGGCTGCCGGCCACTAGTTCCGCTTTCTCGTCGTCATCAAACGCCGGGCGTTGATTCGGACGATTGAGCGGAGGCATGGAGGCCACATCGTTTCTCCTGAAGGAACGAACCAGTTGCCAAAAGGCCGTATGTGTCGGATCGATATCGGCAAGGCGAGTGTCCCACCTCGAATCGACGACCTCTTTTATGCGACGCTTAACCTCACGTTGGAGGTAGCGCGCAAGATGTCGTCGTTCCGGGACGGGTCTCGTCGCGCAGGCTTTGAGCGTAGCGTTACGCAACCTCACCCACCACCGAACGTCTTCGGGAAGTTGCCAGTGACTGTGAACAGTCTCTGGCACCCTCTCGGAGCTTTCGCTCAAAACGTTCTGAAGGTGGTCGGTGAAGACGCGTATCGCGCTGGTCGTTTCCTCAGGAGTCACGATGTTGGTCGGGATCGCGGAAAGATCAGTGGATGAGGTGTCTGCGAGCTTGGTGCCCAAAAGGCGCCAATTCGTTTTCACCTTCATCGGAATATTAGAACCTGTGTCTGTTGGACTGTTTTCGGGGACTAGATCGAGGATCACAGGTCTGTGATCAGAGTCTAACTCTTGTAACACTTGCATGGAACGCACGCTAAGGCTTACGTTCCGTACAAGTGCCACGTCGAGTATGTCCGGTCGGTGGTCGTCGTTGTAACTATAGTGGGTAGGTTCTGAAGGAACCAATAGGCTTAAATTGATTGTGTCAAGACAACTCTCTAGGACTGCACCTCGCTCGTTGGTCGAGTTGCAGTTCCAGAGAGTGTTCTTGGCATTGAGGTCTCCCGCCAAAATGACGGAATCCCCCAGATCAAATAGGGTTTCAAGTTCGTTGGAGTGAAGCTCCTTAGTGGGTGAGAGATAGGCCGATATGATGGTGATCGGCGGGTGTCCGGTCATGGCTAGCCTCCAGACCGAAGCCTCAATGTTGCTCAAGCTTATCGGTGATTCTAAAGGTATGCAATGAAGGGACCTTTTGTAATAGATGAGAGTGCCTCCTAAACGGCCACTGGTACGATCATTTCGCACCAGTTTGAAGTTTGGGATGTTGGGATCGCGGTGAGAGGGCTTGAGGAACGTTTCCTGGATGAGGAAAACGTCAATTTGGTTGTCGCGGACAAAAGAAGAAATTTCGGCTTTTTGGTCCCGAATGCCGTTACAATTGAAAAACCCCACTCTGAGGGAGCGAGGTTTTGTCCGCTGGGGGAGTTGTCTGGCGTTGGTAGCCATTTATGAAATTAAGGAGGGGAGACGCACAGCGTTAACTGTAGCCTCGAAGATTTGTTGCTGGATCAGAGCGATCTCAGCGATTAAAAGGGGGTCTTCTACTCCCGTACGGGTGAGTAGACGGGAATGCTCGAAAAGTTTCCCGTGGAGAATCATTATCTCCGGAGAGCCTAACAGTGAGGCGACTGAGGAAGAGGCGTCGCTTGCCTTCGCCGCCACCGTCGCCGACTGAGAAGGGGTGGGAGGGGTGGTGGGTTTGGGTTTGGGTTTGGGCTGGGCTGCCTTTGAAGAAGGAGCCACAGCTGGGGGAGGAGAGGGTCGAGTAGAGGCCGGGGCAGCGGGAGTGACTCCGCTGGGGGCCTGAGAAATGGGTTCAGCGCGCGCCGTGGGAGGAAACCACGGGTTGCGCACTGGCGCAGGTGCCAGTTTGAATGTGGTGGCCTGAGGGGCCGAGGGAGCCGCAGCTTTAGGAGCTTTGGCAACTCTTTTGGGGGCGCGAGGGCATCCGCGATAATTCGCTGGATGGCCGGTTTGCCGGCAGTTGGTGCACGAAGGCGGCTCCGTGCACTGAGAGCGGTCCTTTGGACGGGGGCACTCGGATGTGCCGTGTTCGCCGAGGCACTTGACGCACCTGGCGGGGAGGCGACAGCCACGAGAATTGTGGCCGTATTTCTGGCAGTTGTGACACTGCCCTATCTGGGTCGATTTGTGAGGGGCTTCGACGGTGAAGCCGCCTAGCCCCGAGATATCTTTTATTTCAAAGAGACGTTTGACGTCGGAAGGGGACTGAAGAATGGCAAGGACCATTTCATATTGAATTCCCGGCCGGGAGGCGCGGGACTGTCTGTGCATCCTGTGCACTTCGATAGCGACAATGCCTTTCTCTTCGAGGCCTTCCTTGACCTCAAGAGGGGACATTTGCGTGGGGATTCCGCGAATGACGTAGCGGAAGCGCCGCTCGTCAGGCAAAGAGTAAGTGAAATAGTGCCATTTCTTGGCATCTAAAAATTTGGTGAGGGCTCTGTGGTCTGCGATTGAAGAGGGCTGTAATGCCAGAAGTTTGTGGATTTTATTCCACGAGTTTGATGCGATTGATATGCGCTGTTTGCGCAATTCTTCAAATATGTCCCGAATGGACATATTTGCGGGGAGTTGTAGGTTCAACCTCGGGGGTTTTTTAGGCCCCTTTGGTTGAGTCGGCGGCGGTGGCGGCGTCGACGCAGACGCGGACGCGGTTGGCGCTGAAGGCGCGGAAGGCGCAGAAGGCGCGGACGGGGAGGTTGGTGCGGGAGCAGCGACGCTTCTCTGCTTCTTCCTCCGGCTGTTCTTCACCGTGGTGAAGCCTTCCTCGTCGTGTTCCGACGAAGACGACTCCTCCCCGGATTCGCAGGCGGAGGAAGAGGCAGATATTGGCCGTTTTTTGGGATTATTGGAGGCTGCGGGAGTGCTGGGGGACGTGTCCATGTCCTCTTCAGACTCCGCGGAGCCGCCCGAGGTTTCGGTGGTCTCCGTTGAGGTCGTAGCCTCGGACGACTCCGAGGTGTCTGAGGACGCAGACGGCTCCCTGGCTTCCCTAGCCATAGTGAGAATTTCTTGTCGGACCACGTTGTCCGACCGGAACATCTCCCTCACCACTCTCATTATTTCCTCCCTGGAAATAATGGGTGCGGCGAGGGGGATGTTGACTAGGTTTGGTTGAGCGGCGACGACAGGCCGCTCGGGAGCCAAATCCATAGGCCCAGAATCAGCCATATTGGCGGCTGAGTCCGAGCCTACGGTAAACAAGATTTAGGGGCCGCGTGTGTGTTCACTAACCCCGGGTGTGCACCGCCTGTAAAGAACACACAGAAGAAACCAGGCGGGTTCACACAAAACGAAACGAGCGCGGATCGCGACGCGGTATGGGACGCGATGAACTAAGTCCCCGGGTAGGAACGCCCGGGGGTGAGTGAGTGCGTGTCCCTCCCCGCCGGGTATAGGCGAGGGGGGGTGTACTTAAAATTAGGTGTGCCCTAAGCTTGTATCCCTTTTGCCAGTCTTATTGTGCAAAAGGGTTCCTAACAGTCCGTGTACCGTAAACGGTATTGGCCGGAGGCCGCACGCTCAACCGATACACGGGATGGATTTTAAGGAAAGGGTAGGGTTGGGAAGGTGATATACGGGGGAGACTGCGGTGTGCCTCCGCAGCCTCCGGATCCGTACCCGTCGGCTTTGCCTTGCCCTAAAGGGGCGCAGCGCGTGGCCGGTGCCGCGGCTCGGCTTGTTAGCACCGTTAGGTTTCCGCCGAGCCAATACCCTGAAGGGGCCAAACGTCGATAAGAAACAAATTGGGCTAAACCCTGTCCTGAAAAGGACGCGGCTTGGCCCGAAATAGGCTAACAAAATAGCAAAGGGTTGCCCCTTTGCTACCTGTGTAACCTTGACAGCAGCGAGGTCGCTGCGGACCGCACCGAGCAGGTACCCAGACGGATCAGTGGAATGTCGCAGCAGGTACTGCGACAAACAAAAGGTCCGCTCAGATCGGCTGCTCAGAGCGGAATGCGCCCGACCTCATAGTATCGGCAATTCATAGTTACCATTGGCTTTCAACTTTGTTCATCTGACAGCTAACTGAAGAAAAGTTGTATTTTAATATTAGCCAATTATAACGCTGCTATGCACTTGAACTGCGAAGGCTGTTATATCGTAAGCACCAAGAAACAGACTTATTATCCGAGAATTGCTCCGTACTTAGCTAAGTAACGTTTATGAATACGGGCCTTAATATCCTATTATGGCTCCGAACTTAGCTAAGTAACGTTTATGAATACGGGCCTTAATATCCTATTATGGCTCCGTACTTAGCTAAGTAACGTTTATAAATACGGGCCTTAATATCCTATTATGGCTCCGTAATTAGCTAAGTAACGTTTATGAATACAGGCCTTATTGTCCTAGCATTGCTTCGTACTTAGCCAAGTAACGTTTGTGAATATAGGCCTTATTGTCCTAGCATTGCTCAGTACTTAGCTAAGTAACGTTTGTGATTACGGGCCTTAGTTTACGGTTTTCATCAAAGTTTTTTTATTATGTCACGACAAAGTTACTGCACTCAACCTGAAGGTAAGCACAATGTCGTCCAGATAGAGTATCAAAAAAATATCTGAGTTATACGAGCTAAGCTAAACGTAATTAGCTTAGATTTCGGTCTGCAGCCTGTATTAATTAAAAATTAATAATTTTGGTTAGGATATGATGCTATAAAACCAACAGTGCACAAAAAATACAATTCTCAAAATCCAATCCAGCCTCCAAATTCCGGACCGAAGAATGCTCTCATTTCGACCACGTCCGGTACCGATCGAATCATGTTTACGAGCGGCGTCGTGTGCTAAACTTGTCCACGCGCAAATAATTGGCTGCGGATAACGGCGAACGAGCCAACAAATTGGTATTGATAAAGGATTTTGGATTGTTAGGGTAATATCTTATTGATGAATGTCTTTTGGTGCGTTGAGTTTATTGTAAGCTATGGTATTTACTGCTGGTAGGTCTCTCATATGTAAGAGTCCGTCTGGTTGGTACCAATGCAATGTCTATTTCTACCGCCAAGCAGAAGTGCGCATGTACGGTTGTGTTTGGGTTTGAAGGACATTGTAGACAATGTAACTAAGAGATATAATGAGACTTAACATCTTTTGTCTCATGATGACGAGCGCCGTGGATTGCTATACACTACTTTGTAACTCAAGGTGCTGGATTGTGTTGCTGCTGTTTGTGGGCGATCGTTTCGCTTACCATCAGGCGAACGGCATGCTCATCATGATAGAATTTGACGTATTGCCCATTTCATTAGATTACACGTTTTCAAACGATAACATTGGTGATTTAATTAATTACAAAAAACCTACACATAACAAGGAGATTTGCTAAATGAAACCCCATTAAATATTTAACGAATTTATTTATTTATTGATAACAATAAATCATTGGCTACAAGGTCTCGGAATTAAGATCTCGTATTTATTGACGACGAAAGATGTTAGAGTATCTAATGTGTTTAATATGAAACCATTTGTCTCGTCCGTCCAGTCGTAGATAATGGTGTGATAAGAATTGATTGGTGGCATAATGAGCTTTTTATAAAAATTAGGTATATTGGGACAATATTGTGGTAAATTGATGATTTGCTGCTTTTTTTCGGATTTTACGAAATTGTGCTCATTTACCGATAGGCTCTATCACAATATATGACCAATCTGTCGTAAAATTTACACATTCAGTATTACTCAACTCAATTGTGAATATGTGCGTCATGAACAAAAATTTCAATTTTTTCTCATGGCTGAGTAAAGAGATGAGGAAATTTCCTCACCTGTTGCGTCCCCACTTCCCCAATACTGTCATCCAGAACTGATGCTCGTCTATTTCATTTAATCTACTGCTACGACGAACTTACCATGTAGTGATTGGACGAATTGTATAATAATACTACAGAGCGACTAATGAATCTGTGTAAGGACACGCGAGCTATAATTATAGAATATAAAAGGCAAGATTATAATTCCTTGGGAATTCAAAACGATACCAGGTAAATTCTACCAAAGCAAACCCGAACGCGTTTCTAGTCCTAACGTAATACGCCTATGATTTATTACAGAAAATCTGTATTAACGTATATAAAAAGCAACAGAACTAATAAGTTATGGTATATCCAAAACAATCTTTATGCGGGACCGATCGTTGTAAATCAATCGTTTTAAATCCGATGGCGTTACTTCGGAATATGTTAATTAGCTATCCATAATTGTGGTGATTATAAAAGAGAGAGAGTTCCTTGAACGAGAAGTTCATGTTTGAACGATCTAGTTGCTCCTATTATTATGGGTTAAAAAATATTTTTTAAAGTAATATATAAGTTAGGAAAATTTATCGTACTAATTCATAAAAATGCACAAAAAGGACCACAACATCTGCGAACAATACAACCATGAATTTGGCTATTGCATTTTCCTAATGGAAGTAATTCGGTGAGCTTTAAATAGGTGGTTATCAAGTAATAGTAAATAATAATTATTACCGCTGGCGACTGGCTAGGAAAAATAATCTCGTCAGTGGACACTATCTAGACCCTACTCCATTTACTATCAGGTCCAGTAGGGTCACTTTTTACGGGATAAATAAAAAAAAAACGCCCTATACTTTGGATGTTAAATCTCATGGCCAGTAATCACTCCCACGCCTTTTATTTTATTAGGAAAACAAACAAGTGTACATATAAATTACAAATAGAATCTTATGATTAGATTAGTGTACACTCCACTACGTGGCTCGGAGGGGTAGACCTGAGGCGCAACTAGTGCACCCACATGTCGCCGTGCGTATTCCGTCCCATAGTGTGATATGGGGTGATATTATCACATCAAAATTCCAGACTCCTGGCCGATACTGAGAGAAAAACCCAATATCACTTTACCCAAAACAGGGATCGAACCCTAGACCTCAGTCGCAGTCGTAATACAACGACGCCGCGCCGCCGAGGTAGTCAAACAGCAATTACAGTTTCCCGCATAACGCTTCTACTAAATTAAAGTGATTACACACGAAGCACACAGCTTTCCTCGTTCCTACATCTGGATTTATTGATATTGCTTTGCCAAAGTATATCATCGCTTACAATAAATAGATCAAAATGGAATGGTTGCGCTATAACAACATCGTCGAGGGTTTGACGTAAGGCGATTATTGCGAACTAGATGCCGCATTTTGCTTAGGATGGTGGAGCGAGAGAGCTTCGCAAATGATTCATTTTTTAATTTATTTCATAAATTATATTTTCCATTTAATTTTGTCATATACAAGAAAAATAAACAATGCATAATATACCTACTTATGTCATATACAAATATTTAAATATATGTTTTCATTATTAAGATAACTATTATAATAAGATATTCTATAAAATATTCTTATTACAGTGACGGTATACGCTTACTAATACGACTCATTTGATACTCATTGAGTACAGGACCCTCAAATAAATCAAAATACATCCCAAGCGTCCATAAAAAGCCCACACGAATCAAACAGCCCGATGCCAACTCCAATTACGATGTAAACTCAATCGCACTCAATTAGCACCGATAATTATTTCGACACGGCGATGTTTACTTTGCCAATTAATTAATTTAAATGTATTTTTGTCATTGCATTTTGGTGCTAATGGGGTTTGTCACGTTTAAATCGGTCTGGATTAAATAATCATTGCAGCACTTTAGTACTTTTTGGATGAATGTTTCGGAAGATATTATTTTTGTTTTGACTAAGATATCTATCGGGCTCGCGCTTAGACTGAAATCCTCCTAGCCAGTTTCGACTACGGCGGCCAATCTCAACGGAGATCAGCCAGGTACGCAGGAGATATTATAGTGCACAAGTTTGTGCGCAATACACAGGTGCACTCGCTATTCCTTCACTCTCATAATCCGATGAGACGGCAACCCGACATGACCGGAGAGAGATCTAGCGCAGGACCAACGGCTTTACGTGCTTTCCGAGGCACCGGGGTATCACACCGCCAACTTCCTGACTCCAAGCTGCGACTGAGTATTTTAAAGATGGAAAAACTCAGTTAAAATGTTTTTTTGGCTCGACCTGGGATTCGAACGCAGGACCTCAGCGCGCAAATCATCAGGTAGCGGCATATACTTTTAGCCACCAGTAAAAAAATCTATCACTCTCAATGTAACTACTATGTCGAAAGGCAGACTATATGGATAACAAAAGAGAATAACTCAAGATCCATCCACTTGTAGTAAACTATAATTAACCATCCATCCACCAAGATGCGCTCGAACTTTCATAAATAAAATTGGCTATACAGTCACGCAAGAGCGCATTAAAGGGCGGAAAATCGACTATTGGGTCTTAGTCTTAGTCTGAGTTGAAAATGGTGGTAGGTCTCTCATATGTCTGGATGGGTACCACCGCAATGTTCATTTCTACCGCCAAGCAGCAGTGTGCATACACTGTTGTGTTTCGGTTTGAAGGACATTGTAGCCAGGGTAACTACTGAACATAATGAGACTTAACATCTTATGTTTCAGGATGACGAGCGCAGTGGAAAGCCAAACAGTACTTTTTACTCAAGGTGCTGGATGATGTTGCTAATGTTTACGGGTGGTTATATCACTTACCATCAGGCGAACGACATGCTCGTCTCGTCATTTAATGCAATAAAAAAATGCCTGATCAATGTTTTAACTGACACCGTGGTCGAAATCGGCTAGAAAGACATCATATAGAAAGTGCAACACACATACTAATGATACCATTTTGTGTTGCTACGTCCGCACAAATAAATCAAACCAAAACACTTGTCTATTTTACGCACGCCACAGGTTTTATAATTAATGTGTGCATAAGTTTGCTCTTATACTTTGGCAGAAATAATAAATTGTTCAAGTCGCGTTCGTTTATATATTGTCTAAGGCCTGACAACATTATTCCTCGGATAGGTAGATGTAAAATATAAGCCAAATTGTTTCTGCAAATTGGGTGAAATTTTTATACTAAAACGACCTGTCATTGAAGTTGGATAAGAGAAAAGGATGAAGAATGAATTAAATAGGTCGATACCTTCAATTGTATTAATTATAATAATTAGAACTTTAACTTTGCGCACGTCTGTCACGTACAAACTTTGAGTAATTAACCAATTAATTAATGCTCTAAGCATACAAAAGGCATATCAAAGCACAAACTATGTGCTTAATATATTTAATATAGGATGAACGTTATTAGTAGAAAGTATAAAAATAAGTTGTAATATCTTTAATGGGCGCATGCCATCACGGAAGGGTGGGTACGTGAGTTCCTCCGACCGCCGCTAATGAGCCATTGAACCTCATTCTAATAACTAGGATATCTGGGCCAATTTATGGATTTGTCGAAGATCTATCTAATAGCTTAGTTGGAACTGAATCAAAGGGCATTACCGCGTTGTGAATAGTTTTGCGATTCGACGCGGGCGGTTTACTTTTAATTATTTTCTATTTATTTTGCTATAATATTCGAATATGTCTAGTATTGGCCTAATAAGACTCAAGTTTTTTGTTGCCTTTTGCCCAAAGAGCGCCACTAAATAAAGACTATTGCTCCTACGTTGTATGATTTCTAAACATACGATATTTTAATATTTCTTAACCTACTTCGTTCTGCAAAGTTGATTTCATTTTTCCCGAGCTGGTATTTGAACCCGGTTCCTCCTAGTCCACAGCTTATCTAAGTTGCTAAACCAATGCCATTAAACATAACCGAGATATTTGTAAAATGGGTAGAATTTATATTGCTTTTTTCTTTGCCTGTATCCTTATTCATGTGTGAATTTAAAAGAGAAATCCTCTCAAAACATATCACATTTCGCGATATGTACACGTTTCGTGGTGCGTCATGTATAAACTAGTTCCAAGTGTTTTATTGTTCAGCGGAACTTCGCATGTCACGTACTGTTTTAGAATATTTTTAATGTTAAGGATTTGGGACATGTGTTTATGGTTCTGTATAAGAAACTTTAGTTTTTTCTACCTGTTTTGTAATTTGAAGGTTACATTTGATACGTGGAATTTGTTGCATTTAATGTCATGTAGAACTCTGGAACTTTTTTTATTGCTACTAAATGACGAAATGAGCATGCCGCTCGCCTGATGGTAAGCGATACGTCCGCCCATAAACAGCAGCAACACCATACAGAACTTTTAAGTGCAAAGTCCTGCGTGGCACTGCACCGCGCTCGACACCCCGAGACATTGGATGTTAAGTCTCATAGTGCCGAGTATTTACGCTGGCTACAGTGTTCTTCAAACCGACACACAACAATACGAAATAGAGTTAAATTCCAAGGAGATCTTGCTACTTACTATCAGAGGGAGACTTGTAATTTCTTGCATGAAAAGTCACATGATAATGCTCGGTAACTACATTCAATATCCTTTCAGAAGACATTTGCTTGCACTCTTGCTTGACGTAAAATAAACTCAGTGGCATCTACCTAGACTGACTGTCGAATATGAAAGAGTATGTCTTTATTTAACTAATTGTTCTTGAAATTTCTTTTTAATAGTTCAAGGTATTTTTTATATTACACAATACGGACCCCTAAACGGTGCGAAATCATAACCGCCAACGCATATAAAGTTAACACATAACTAAGTGTTCAAATAAGAACCGCAGAATTCATTGAAACGATTCAAATTGAGGAAACTTTGTTTTAATATTCACATATGCTTGTATCTGGTAAATACTCTAGATGTTAGATTAAAGAAATATGTAGGCTATAAGTTATACCTTGCTATACATACGTGATAAAGAGCTCTATTCTAAAGAAATAAGGGATTTAGAAGAATACACTATTCTGCAGGTGACATGCGCGCTAGATTACCATATTCAGATTTGTTTGTTTGTCAACAATGTGTATCTACCACAGAATTGGGACTAAATATTTTACTCAGAAATATTGAATAGTAATTTCTAAATATTCTTAAAAAATTGTATTGTCGCATAATTCTGAATATTAACATGTTTTAATTAAAGCAAACTCCTTTTAAGTTCAATACTTATGTCTGTTAATCTACTCGATCCTAGAAATCAGATGTAGAAATTAAAACACATGTTATGTTCTACAAAAGGTGACAACTCAATATTTTAAATGATCTTTGACCCAAACGAGACTTATCCGAAACATTTTAATCGTATGTATTCCGTAAGAATTTGAAGCATGACTTGAGGCTTTAATCCGCCAATCGCTCTTACACAAAGTTAAAAATCCATTCGAAAGTAATCGAATTTCTAAAATCGATTAAAATTTATTCAAAATAGAAGCGATATTTCGTATACGCCGTTTGTGAAGAGGAATTTAAAATTCTAATGCACGTGGGATCTTGATGCGGAATCGATAAGCATCTCCGATCAGATAGCCTGCATCGCTTTGTCAGTCATTTGTCCTCATCTGTCAGTCCGTCATGTCAGTATAGTTTGTCAACATGCTGACGGTCAAACATGAAGCGGCGTCCTTTTGCGGCCTGGACGTCATTGCTAATTGTACAATAATATTTTAATTTGGGGCAATAGATATACTGTATTCTATTAATTCGCTACTGCAACTAATTGAATTACTATTTAGAAAAACTTGAACCATGATTATAATTCTACGGAGATGGACGTAGGAGATGGGCATTTATTAAATCTCAAATTATAAATAGCAAAGCCTTTCGCAGAAACACGACAGATGCAGGCCACGTTTGACAAAAAAAGTTTATTACAGCAAAACATGACATACAAAGAAAATCATACCTACGTTAACATAGTAGAACAATGTTTTTGCTGACCACAAAGTATCTGCGAACTACTTCCTTCGATTTCCTGACTAGGTAAGCCTGTATCGAGGAAATAGACCTACGAAAATACAATTTCACTTCAGATAGTACTACAAATCTAAATACCATACCATATCAGCCCTGTATTATATACTGCCCAATGCTGAGCACGGGCCTTTTCTACAACTGAGCGGGTTAAGGCCTTAGTCCACGACGCTGGCCTAGTGCGGTTTGGCAGACTTCATATACCTTCGAAATTCAAAGAACTTCTCAGGTATGCGGGTTTCCTCACGATGTTTTCCTTCACCGTTAAAGTGAGCGATAATTCACAAAGAATACACACAATTTTTTAGAAAAGTCAGAGGTGTGCGCCGTTGGGTTTGAACCTGCGGACGTTCGTCTCAGCAGTTCATTCCACTGCCAACTAGGCTATCGTAAAAACTTAAATCTTAACTTATATAAAAATATATTAAAAAAAAAAACATAACAATAATTCTTTAGAAGTTTGACATGTTTAAAATAAACTGAGTATCGAGGTTTACAATTTTGCACGTGCATTAATTAATTATTTGAATCATACGTAATTGAACATCTAGCATTGGAAATTTAATAGGTTTTCCGATTCACTGTAAGTTAATGAAGAAAGCCATTTCTGTAGTGAACTTTTCGCTTCATTTAACGTTTCATTTTCAAGGTCACAATATTGGCCGCTCGGTTGTAAAATTGCGCTTTTACAAAATCGACAGGTACGTTAAGATTTTTTTAAAGAAGGCATAGGCATAAGAAAGGTTCAGCAGTGGTCTTCATGTGGCTCATGATGATGATGATGATTGTTGCCATTGAGATAAGGTTTTCCTGGCATAGGCGTTATCTCTTTTTTATGGAATTGAATGACGAGACGAGCATGCCGTTCACCTGATGGTAAGCGATACGACCACCCATAAACAGTAGCAGCACTATCCAGCACCTTGAGTTACAAAGTACTGTGTGGCATTCCACTGCGCTCGTTATCCTGAGACATAAGATGTTAAGTCTCATTATGTCCTATAGTTACACTGGCTAAAATGCCCTTCAAACCGAAACACAACATGCATGCACACTGCTGTTTGGCAGTAGAAATAGGCATTGCGGTGGTACCCACCCAGACGGACTCTTACATATGAGAGACCTACCACCAAAGTTTTACTAATATTAGGTCTCAAATCTTCGATAAATTCCAATTTCTTCTATTCCCTTTTCATCAACGGTAGGAGTCTTGCATGAAAAATAGCTAATGTATTCCCTTGTCTTATAGATGACACATTTCTTCTGGTCAGGCCACGTCATCCGCCGTCGTATTGGTGGCATGAAACCAAAACCTTTGCATGTAAACAGTAAATCGCTCGCCCACGTGTTTTTAAATTCGTTTTATATCAATATAAAAATATAAACGCATATTACCTGTGTGATTGTAATGTGCCCTTTTGACCGAAAATACATTCGAACGTCCCATAAATATGAACGAACGATGTTGCTCTAAAACCTTCTATATTGTAGTTTCACAATGTGTATATCTGAACATTTTTCGACGAGCTATTTATAGGCGGACGAGTAATCATGTCTTGATGTAATCATGATTTATGCAGTCTAGGGTCTAGATTAAGTGATTTAGTAAGTCTATGATACTATTTTTGGATCTCGATATTCTTGGAGTATAGGTATTTTACACATTGTATTGTATCCCAGTTATCTGTGAAGCGGATATAAGCTCGCGCGAATAGTTGAAATACTTGTACTTCTGCCTACCCATTCAGAGACGGACTTACTTCACAATGTACAATTACTACTGCAATCACCAATCATCAATCACTTATTGTGCGTGATAATTGAGTTACTATATCGTGTTTGTATTATTTAAAAAATAAACCATTTGATGCTTTACGTTAACTGATCCGGTTTTGAATTTCTCATAAAAACTTGAGTGAATTATTTCTTTTGTTTCAAAGATAAGAATCATCACGTAAGAGTTCGGTTGGAGATGACGTCAAGCACCGGGAAAAGGAATCGGTGACCTAAATTTTTTATACCTACCAACACAACCAGTTCTTAAGTATGACTTAAAGACAAAAGTTAAAAAGGGAGGCTTTAATGTTATATTCCTAAAATGTATTTTTTTAGTCAAACTTACCTACCTTAATTTTATTTCATTCATTCTAATTCAGTTTGTGAAATATTTTTATGTTTATTCAGAATTTATATTTTTTTTAAATCTGAAAACTGTTTAATTAGTATTACTTGTGTTTGTATTTTGTTTTGATTGCGATAAGTATGTGTTGTATCTTGCAAATATTCTTTTTTTTTATCACAAATAGTGCATTTTGTGACTGCCTTGAGAAGGTGTTACTCTTATATTTTATAATATTATTTTTCTTTTATTTAGTGTAATCAACATTGTAACAACTACTGGCTGTCCTAAATAATAAATAAATTTAATAAAACATTGCAGAACGATAAGTCATTACGGCAATTAGGTTAGAAAAAAGAAAAGAATCATGACCTGATGCCAGAAATTAGATTAAAAAAACAGTCAAGTGCAAGTTGGACTTGCGCACCGAGGGCTTCGAACAAACTTCATAAGGAAAGCATCTAATATTATTGCTCTAACTAGCTTTTGCCCGCGGCTCCGCCCGCATTAAAAAGTTTTTCCGGGATAAAAGTCCCGGTTTATATTTTCCCGGGATAAAAAGTAGCCTATGTGTTAATCCAGGACATGATCTACCCGTGTGCCAAACTTCATCGAAATCCGTTCAGTAGTTTTTGCGTGAAAGAGGAACAAACATCCTTACATCCATACATCCAAACATCCAAACATCCAAACATCCATACATTCTTACAAACTTTCGCCTTTATAATATTAGTAGGAAGTAGGATAGTAGGATTAAAAGAAAAACTAACTTGAAACAGAAACTTAACTTAGCCGTTAAAAATAAGTTTGCACTTTGTAGTAATAAACTGGTGGTAGGTCTCTCATATGTGAGAGTCGGTCTGGGTGGGTACCACCGCAATGTCTATTTCAACCGCCAAGCAGCAGTGTGCATGCACTGTTGTGTTTCCGTTTGAAGGACATTGTAGCCAGTGTAACTACTAGGCATAATGAGACTTAACATCTTATGTCTAAAGATGACGAGCGCAGTGGAATGCCACACAGTACCTAATTTGTAAGTCAAAGTGCTGGATGGTGTTGCTACTGTTTATGGGTGGTCGTATCGCTTACCATCAGGCGAACGGCATGCTCGTCTCGTCATTCAATGCAATAAAAATAAAAAAACGCGCTTATTTTTGTTACTAAAGTACATATTCACAGTTTTCAGATTTTTGACGCTAAAATAACCTTGCTTGTTGCCGAATTTCATGATTCTACGCCAACGGTAAATACCCTATAGATTTTGATTCTTTTGAGAAATCGCATAGGCTAGCAAAGTACAGAGGACGCAAACAACGGGAACGTTGATGAGACGAATTAGGGAAATGTAGAAAAATATGCCTCCGATCTTATATTTATCTACGGCCTCATTCATAAACAGTTTATAAACCTGTTATAGTTATCGAATGTTTTGTCTTCTTCGAACGAATTTAGAATTGAGTTTGAAGGAAGAAGACAAAACGTTCTATAACTAAAATAGGTTTATAAACTGTTTATGAATAAGGTCGCTAGTAATCTATACTAATATTATAAAGCTGAAGAGTTTGTTTGTTTGTTTGAACGCGCTAATCTCAGGAACTACTGGTGCGAATTGAAAAATTCTTTTTGTGTTGAATAGACCATTTATCGAGGAAGGTTTTAAGCTATATAACATCACGATGCAACTATTAGGAGCGAAGAAATAATGGAAAAGGTGAAAAAAACGGGGAAAATTATTCATCCTTGAGGGCTTCCATTGCGCGCGCTGCGAAAACGGTTGAAGATACCAAAAATATATGTATGAAAGAATTATTCCTCTTGAAAAGATCTAAAAAAATGTCCGCGGTAGTATGTGTCTATCTTTTAAGATTAACTCACTAGAACCGTTTTTATGGTAATCAAATTTGGTCGGAATTAATGCATTATTTGTTAAGAGTTGTATCAACGTCATAATATTAATCTTTATCCAAATAAATGTGTTGGATAGAATGATTCAACGGGAAGGTTTTTATGTACTTTTAGCCCGGAAAAACTTATTAACGCGGGCGAAGCCGTGGGCAAAAGCTATTAATTATAATGCAACAACTTTGCCGCTACTAAGTAATAAATACCCATATAATGGTCACATCGGAATATTACGAGATTGACCCTTCAACGGATGTCCCTCTAATTATCGTCGGCAATGTAATTACCATTAAAATTTAACTACCAACGTGAAAAATAATTATTAATAAAAAAATATTATTAAAATCGATATTACCGTCACAGACACTTGGTTTTATTAATTTTGTTTAACTAACTGATTAATTAATTCGTAAGTTACCGTGATTTGTTACTAATAAAAATAATAATGACCCAATGCGTTTTTATTGGCAATTAAATTAAATTAATCGTTTTTGATTTTGTGAAATATGGCAAGGAAGCTTGTAAGGGACTTTAGGTGATTAATGGTACAATTAACTTGTAAAGTCATGGAGACATTTTACACATACGAAACAATTCCGTTGATGACATAAATGTTATTGTGAGGGTGGTGTGAACATTGAAATCGTCTGTTCAAGTTGTAGACTCTGGCATTGTACGCCATAAATATCGTTACATTATTTATAACAAGGAAATCCGCTACTGTTTGCTTTTGATGGCCAAGATTCGCGATTATTATGTTTATAAACTTTATGACCAGCCCATACATATAATATTGGTGGGTTGTGACATCCTTTTAGCTTAGTGACAGCGTGACATAGTTTACTACACTGAATTAATATAATATTTTAATGCTCGTTTTTTATCAGATTAAGCTATAAATATGATTTTAAGATCTCTACAATTTGTATAAAAGTACTTTCAATTTATTTTGCATCACTAATGCAACTAATAGGTTCTTTTATATCCTATACTTCCTCTAATTACAATTAGATGGTGATTCAAATGATATTGGATTTTTCTATTCAGTATCTACCTGGAGTCTGGAATTTGTGCCCGATATGGCGATAGGCTCGCCCCCTATCACATCGTGGCACGAAATACGCACGACGAAAAGTGGGTGCACTAGTTGCGCCTCTGCCTACCCCTTCGGGGATAAAAAAGCGTGATTAGATGGATAGTAGCACTTATGAACAGACCAGTGAATCACTCGTCTCATTTATCAGGCAAGTGACTCGGTCGTCATTAACTTGTTTAAAAATAACATTCAGTACCTGTACATCGAACTTGCCTTTTACGTTTGTACAGATTAATATTCCATTGTACAGATATTTATAGCACACTAATACAATTACCGCACCGTTTACTGCAACTCGATATTTTACACAAAATGGCGAACATTAGTTAATAATTTCCATATCAATAAATGCACGGAAGCGTTGACTTCGGATTTGTGAGCTGCATTCACACAGTCGCTTGTTTTCAGATTATTTTGCTACGCATGTTTAGTATTAGACTGCCTCGGTGGCGTAGTTATATTACGGTATGATTGCAATGCTGAGGTCTAGGGTTCGATACGTATATTTAAGTTCTGCATAGTGTTGCCATTGTTTATAGGTTGTGAAGCTTACACCACACGAGCGGCTTGCTCGTCTCGTCATTTAGTCGTAGAAAAAAACATTTAGGGTCGATTTCACACCTTGCTGATAGATGCTGCTCGTCACATAAATGTATAAGCTGACAGATACAAAAGGCACACTCTAATCTATGCTCACAAATAATTAATAATAAAATGACTACCATCTACATTTGTTTAATGGGATAATTATTGTCCAATAACATTCACTTGAAATCCTGTTTCAGCCCTTAAACCTTAATACTACGCAAAAGCACTTTCCAGTGCCACAATATAAAAATGCGTCAACGCCAATAGGGTATATGGCTTTTTTTTAATACAATTATGAAAATGTATGGTATTCATAATCTAATGAAAAAGAATTTTCGAAATTGGCGCAATAGTAAGTAAGCTATAAAGCTTTGAAACTTGGTGGAAGGGGTAGCTGTCAAATAACAGTAATACTTGGCTGTGACATCATCAAACACCGTCGGCCATAACGCTGCGTGCGTGCGAAAGAGATAGAGCGATATCCCCGCCACGCCCCCATTTTTGCTCACAAGAATATTTCAAAACTGAATAGGTAATTGCTTTATTTTTCAATCGATTTTGATGCTGATTTCATAGAATAATTTCTTTTTGATATTATTTTCTGTTACATATAACATAATATACAAAATCAAACATAGCAAATACCCTATTCGGTGTTCGTAGAAGCCCGGTAGGATGTGTATCGTTTGATATAGTGCCTTATTTACATGCACCGCTTGCGAGGCGAGAATTATGCATCTGACCCCGGCTGTGGGCATTTGCGACCTCATACTTTCCGTAACCATGGGGTTGTACATTGTGTGGATTTTTAAGGAATGTTGTGGGAAATGTGTATTTCGAGGTTTGATCGTTTAAAAATTATTGCTTTGAAATGAAATCCCCCAAGCCAGTTTCGGCCACGGCGGCCCATCTTAACGGGGTTCAGCTAGGTACGAAGGAGATATTATAGTGCACAAGTGTGTGCGCAATACACAGGTGCACTTGCTGTTCCTTCACTCTCATAGACCGGTGAGACGGCAATCTGAAATCAGGCGCAGGACATACGGCTTTACGTGCTTACTATTATTATTAGCTGACTTATTATTGCTATATTACTATTACTGACTTATTTTACTGGTGGTAGGACTCTCATATGTAAGAATTCGTCTGGGTGGGTACCACCGCAATGTTTATTTTTACCGCCACGCAGCAGTGTGCATGCACTGTTGTGTTTCGGTTTGAAGGATATTGTATCCAATGTAACTACTGGAGATAGTAAGACTTAACATCTTATGTCTCAGGATGACGAGTGCGGAGTGCAGTACTTTTTGCCCTTAGATTGTCATTTTTGCCACACAGTACTTTTTTATATGGCATAGAATGACGAGATGAGCATGGCGTTCGCCTGATGGTAAGCAGTATTTTGTAACTCAAGGTGCTGGATAGTGTTGCTATTGCTTATGGGTGGTCGTATCGCTTACCATCAGGCGAACGGCATGCTTGTCTCGCCATTGTATGGCATAAAAAAGTGTAAACTAACGAGATCTCAAAATATGGTGCTGAGACAGAAAAATAGTTTATGAGCGAAATTTTAAGAAGCAAGCGCTAGAATATTTTTTATATTTGAATATGTATTGAAATGAATGCTATTTTTGAAAACAGAATAAAGATTTATTATTATTATTTATGAAAACATGATCTCAGTATATGTATGTGTCAAACAATTTATTAACAAAAATGGTCAGCTCTTTACCTTCAAAAACATAACACATTTCTTACGTCTCCAGCTTTGACGACCATAAATTGTGTTCTGTGTTCATCTATGAATCGATACTAATTGCACTTTAAAGATCAAATACGTGAAATTTCGCAACATAGCGTGAATTAACTCTCACTTCAAACTAGCTAGGTTGCTTTCGTACATTACTCGCAATTCCGACTTTCCGTGACTTTGATGCCGAAACAACTTTACCCTTAATTGTAAAAATCATCAGCAGACGAGTTTCAAATTTGGAGATGCATTTGAGATGAAAGATGTCAGTCAAAGAGGCAAATTGTTAATCTTGTTCATCAATTGTTTAACCAATACAGTAAAGAGCTCTTTAACTAAGTTAAAATAAAATAAACTTTATAATAGCTTAAAAATATTTGATGCCTCTTTTCGGTATATAATTCTACAATTTCGTCTAAATTAAAATAATAATTTAAACGGCGATGGCTTAGTTGGGAGTGGAAAGGACTGCCGAGACGAATGTCCGCAGGTTCAAAACCCATGGGCATGCACCTCTGACTTTTCTAAAAAAATATATTGTGTGCCTTCTTTGTGAATTATCGCTCGCTTTAACGATGAAGGAAACCATCGCGAGGAAACCTGCATACCTGAGAAGTTCTTTATAAGAATTTCGAAGGTATGTGAAGTCTACCAATCCGCACTAGGCCAGCGTGGTGGACTAAGGCCTAAACCCTCTCAGCAGTACAGGAGGCCCGTGCTCAGTGGGCAGGATATAATACAGGGCTGGTATGGTAAAATAATAAAGAGATAAATCACCAACCTGATAGTAACATATCTTCCATAAATAAAAACACACGCAACAACTTTATACGGAAGCAAGAAATTTCACTTAAATTTCACCCTCTTAACTTAATTTCGCCATAACCGTTATAACATCTGAAATTATAACGAGCCGGTTAAGTATTGATGGGTTGGAGTGATGATGTATGGCGACATTAACTGTCGAAATGTTACGGGAACGGCACCCGAGCACATCCTTCATAAATGTTTAAACCAGGTCTTTGGGGGTCCGTGGCGAATGTGGAATTTGCGAACTTGAAAATGAAATTTGAATGTGGAAAATTCTTTGTCAAATCTGCTGGACAATGGGCGCGAATATATTATGAAAGTTTGTGGAATTTCAAACATATTGAAATCTTTGTCGTCTTAGGGTGGTATTAATAAATCATTCTCAAGTTTGAGTTACATCTCAAGTAGGCACAATGTATTGAACTACTCATACATTATGTCTACTTCAGATGTAACTCAAACTTGAGATTAATTTATTAATATCGCCCTTAGTCTTTGTGGTATTGTTTTTGACCGATAGATCTTGGATTCCATTAGTATGAGGATTAACTGAGCACTTAGGTCCACCAATACGCTCGGCGAAAAGTAGATGCACTCTTTACATCTCTGCCTACCCCTTCAGGGATAACGAGCGTAAGTGTGTGTATGTGTGTGTGTGTGTGTTAGGTCCACCAAAGTCGATTGAAGATTTAATTCAAATCGTTACTAGAAAATGCTCAAAATGTTTTTAAGCTTGAAGTGCAACTGATTTTTTGCGGATATTTACAAAGTGATTGGTATTAAGAAGAGTAACACGCAAGCCTTCCAGAAGAATCTGCCTTCGTGCCGGGATTCCTCGCAGGAAAAACGCTTCAGAACAATAATCCCGATCATTTATTTATTGATTGTGAAATGATTTGCAATTTTCGATCTTAATATAGACGTGAGAAGTTTATATATATAGCTCATATAATATGCATAAAAGAAATAAGAATAATAATATGTACCTATTGCGCCCAAATAAAACTAGCTATAATTAATTTATACTGAACCCTCTATGCTCAAACTCGATTTGAACTTAGGTTTCCGTCATGATGTATGGCAGTGCGCGGGATATGTTTCAAGTAAAATGGGTTAATGTTTTTTTCTTAAATTGTTCGTATATGTTAATCATTTTTGAAAAATTATTATTGTAAATTAATTATGAGAGTTTCTTTAAAAGCTTGACTTTAATATATGACTAAGTGTTATTAATACATTAATTAAATACACATCCTACAATTTTTTTTTCAGTACGTCATCTATACATCTATACATATAAATAAAATTGGAGTGTCTGTTTTTAATATTGAAATAACCGTTTTTTACTACATGTATATGAGTATACGTACGGTAGATGCACCAAACTAATATTTTTTAAAATTTTTGTCTGTCTGTCTGTGTTTCTGCCTGTCTGTTTGTTCCGGCTAATCTCTGAAATGGCTGGACCGATTTTGATGTGACTTCTATTGGCAGGTAGCTGATATAATAATGAGTAACTTAGGCTAGGGACTTTTATATTACCGAAAAAACTTTTAAACGCGGGCGGAGCCGTAGGCAACAGCTAGTAATAATATAAATTGTGTTTTATAGAAACATAAATGTATCTGCTATAATAGATTTCTAGAGGGGTAACAAATCACCCAAAATTTTATAGTTAAAAGTGCCAACAATAGTAAAGTGTGTTTCTCGAATCTAAATATTTTATTGCCCGACCTAATAATTGAACCCTTACCTTCACTGGTTTTAGAATCTAACTGCCACTAAACTATTAAGATGAGTGTAGACTCTCTCATAAATAAAATCAGCTGAAAGGAAACCTTTTTGAAGTCGGTGAAAAACCATTTTAGCAAACTATAAAACTTATTTCTAAGTCCCATAAGTCATCTATTTCCAAAGAGATTCCATAGAACTTATGGTCTATAATTAAGGCATTGAATATCTTATAAACATCTCGACTTATTCATTGATGGAACAGTTTTCAATTATTAATATTGCTTTCATGAATAAACCGCATTCACACCGGAGTTTCATTTGCGTACTGAGTCTTAGGGCTTAGACACACACGATATATATATTTATACGCGGAAGAAAAACTTTGTACCCCTTTTTAAGCATATTGTGTGCGCGGAGTATGAGATTTAGCATAGTTAAATTTCATACAGAGAAGGTGGAAAACGCATGTCTGCGAAGTTCTTCATAAAAATTTCAGATGTATGTCTGCCAACCCGCATTAGGCCAGCGTAGTGGACTAATGCCTCAAAATCCCTCTCAGCAGTAGTGGAGGCCAGTGCTTAGCAGTAGGCCAGTGTGTAATATTAGTGTTATTATATAGAGCAGTGCAGAAAAAATACATTTATGAATTGAGGTCCAATTACATCCAGTAGGCGACTACTAGTAAAAAGATTTTTTGTTAGGTGTTCCTAAGTCAGGGTTGTATCTCGGAGATGTATTCATTGTAGGCCACTAAATGGTAATTTGATTACTGTATTGGAGGCTTAGTTATTAGTTATACGGTACCGCTGTATTGAGGTCTCGGATTCGATCTCCGGGTCGGGTAAAGTGGTTGGGTTTTTATGTTCAATGTTAATATTTTGCGGTATTCTGTAATTCAAAGCTTTGGTGTTTAAGGAAAAAATTACCACTAAAAGAACGACGGGCTAATCCAGTTCATAGTTTAAAAAAGTTAATAAAACAATGAAATCCGAACTCACGGAATATGGGCTGTTTCACAACTCCCAGGAAAATTTTATTTGGCAGTTATCGTTGATTAATCTGTCAAGGCCCGCGACGGACACCGGTGTCCATATATATAGGGTTTTTCCATACGTCTACATATATAAGCGGGGCTTGACGGGTTAAGCAGCTAATGTTGATGGTACTCATTTGATAACAATTTGTCTACCATAACATTGGCAAAATCACTGATGAAACGGTGAAGCCATTTTTGACTCCTCAAGCCCCGCGACGAACACCGGTGTCCATATATATAGGGTTTTCCCTTACATCTATATATATAAGCGGGGCTTGAAGGGTTAAAAGAAGAAGAAGATAACAATTTGTTTGCGAGAATAAAGTGTGAATTTTGTATATGGTCGGTTTATACGTTTATGTGACGACTAGTATTCAATGATGTTCCAAAAACATAGACATGATATTAGCAATCGCAATCTGAATACTCAAAAGTAACCCAATTGGGATAGTTTTATACACTACACTTAAATGGCAAATACTAGCTGTCTTTATTGTTCATAGTGGTTTAAATATGTAGTCTCTTTCACATACGTGATGTTAATAATGTGCGTGCGGAAAAAAAAATCTTTTAATTTGTTAGGGTATGGTGTATACTTTTTGAAAATCATTGGTAGGATTTTTTTAAGAAGGAAGACTAAAAAGAACTAAACCTTTCGAACTAGTGTAATAAAGTGTAGTGCATAATTACAGCGAACAAATAATAGTGTCAGTGCTAAGTATATATAACACACGAACAAAGTGTTTTTTATGTTATCAGACTCTAAGAGAGTGCCTAGAACATTATTCTTAGTTGTAGTAAAGTCATCACCTAGGAAATTAAGTTAGTATAATATTGCTTATTAGTCTTATAGACTAGATTGTAATTTATTGCTAAGAACCTAGTTCTTACAACACAGGATAAAAAAAAAAAAAAAAAAATTGGTAGGATCTCAGAAATTGTGAAACACTCCCTAATAATGTTTTGAATGTAAACAGCCCCTAACCAAGCTATGTTACAGATATGAATATTCAATCATGGGGCACAATGTCAGCGCGTGATTTATACTTTCCATCAAACGCTGAATGCAGCATTCATTCCGAACGCATTATCGCTAATGTTCAATCCAATTCACAAACAGGTGATAATTTAGATTGGTACAAAAAATTCCTTTCAGTATATAATTTTTTAAATTATGTAGTTATTACGAGTCTAAGGGCTGTTCTAAACATTTTTTGTGTAATAATAAATCTGGTATTCAGAAGACTCCGTAAGAAAATGTATTGAAAAACTTACTCGTGACTTTTGCTTATTTCTTGAAACTATGATGGTAGGTCTCTCAAATGTAAGAGGCCGCCTGGGTGGGTACCACCGCAATGTCTACTTCCACCGCCAAGCAACAGGGGCATGCATTGTTGTGTTTCGGTTTGAAGGATATTCTAGCCAGTGTAACTACTTGACATAATTAGACTTAACACCTTATATCTCAGGATGACGAGCGCAGTGGAATTCCACAGAGTACTTTGTAAGTTAAAGTGCTGAATGGTGTTGCTACTGTTTATGGGTGATGGTATCGCTTAACATCAGGTGAACAGTATGCTCGTCTTGCAGTAAAATAATTCAATGCAATAAAAAAAGAACTATGATAAACGTAACTGCATCATCATATTCATGTTAGTTTTTTAGTACTTGTCAAAACCGCAATATTTACAATGGAGGGAGTTTGAATAAAACTCCCGCTTTATAGTTTCCTTGGCTTAAAAAGTAGCCTAGTCCCTTGTCAGGATCTCAAACTACCTACATACCAAGTTTCATCAAAATCAGTTCAGTAGTTTCAGAGATTAACTCCTACAAAAAAACTCATACTACTTCTACTACATTATAGCTTAGATTAGCGTAGGTAATGATAATAATCTATATCCTATTGTAAATCTCGACATACACAGCAACAACACCGATACCTCATGTATGATAAATGTCTATCATAAAAATCCTTAATAGACAATCAATAACGCCTTTAATACGAGATCTTGTTTGTAAACTGTATCGATCAATAACTCTAGATAATTCGCTGGCTGTAATTCGTTCATAGCCCAAGGCGACGTGGCTCCTGAATTGATGATGCCGTGAGAAACTACGTTCATTTTTGCTTGTTTGCCTTTCTGTTGCACTAGGATATGCTTCTAGTACGTTTGTTTGTTTTAGAAAAGGCTGGTAGGTTAGCTAGGCTAGCGACTGTAGTGTTCTCGCCGGTGAGGATCCCGACGCATTCCTCCCATTATTTAAAAAAAAATGATTAAATCTGTTTTTTATTTATATTCTTATCTGTTTTTATTATGGAATTTGTGCCCGATATGGCGATAGGCTCGCCCCCTATCACATCATGGGACGGAATAACGGCGAAAAGTGGGTGCACTAGTTGCACCTCTGCCTACCCCTTCGGGGATAACAGGCGTGAGTGTATGTGTGTGTGTGTGTGTGTGTGTGTGTGTGTGTTATTTATATTCTCTTTCCTGCCAGCCCGAGTTGGCTTTTTGGTTTATTTTTTATCATTGATTTTAATCCCATTAAAATTTTTTGTAGTTGTATAGTGAGTATTAATAATAATTATTATAATTAGTTTAATGAATCTTGACTTATCATAAGCGCAACTATGTTCACCTACGTGATGAACAAAGTATTTTTTATTGTATTTGAATAGCTAATATTTCGTATTGTTTGTTTAGTCATCTGTAAAAATATATGGTTGAAGAAATTTTTATTTCTTATTTGAATAATCTTTGGAGGTGCCTACAAAACTTACCTGTAATTTTGTTCACTATAATAGCAAACTACATACACATAGAGCGCTATAGACAATTTTTTTTTCGATAAGCGAAATTTCATGAATGTAGAGCTGCGAACAGCAGTAATAAAATAAAGGTAAAAAAAGAACAAACTAATCATTTATTGTACCCGAAGTGAATTTCAGAGTTTAACCCTCCTGGTTAATCATAGAGGGGAGATTTTATGTAAAAATATTTATTATAAATATTTAAAGCATTCACAAAATATTTCTTCAATAAACTTCAATATGATTCTTTATTAGAGCATCATTAACAGAAGCATAAAATTCCACTTAAACAGATAGCACATAAAGATCTTTAATTTCTTAATTTATGAAAACATACTCTATTAAAACATAAAATTAATACAAATATCTATACAAACAAACAGACAATTGAACAAGGATTAAATATTGCCATAAGTCAGAATAATGGATTGATTATTAACCCATCGGGGACTGGCCTTTGACTTGAACATAACGGATCGCGATCTATCTCGCTCGAATAAATTACATCTTCTGTTTTTAATACGTTTTACACGTTGGAAATTTTCAAGTAATCCAGCTTAATCAATTATTTTGATGGTGTGGTTCAAAGGTCATATAACATTGCTATAATTTAATGTGAATTCATTTTTGGGTTAATGATAATGTAGTTAGGTTAGATGTCGTAAAATTTTGGATTTGTGACAAGCTTGAGATAGGTTTAGGGTTCAAATTGTTTAAATTTCAATCTGAATTGATGGTTGTAGCACTTCTGAGTTGTTATTGGATTTGAATGTTGGGAATGAGTTCACTCCAAATCACACACATACACTCACGCCTTTTATCCTCGAAAGGGTAGGCAGAGGCCTAACAAGTGCACCCACTTTTCGCCGTGCATATTCCGTCCCATGATGTGATACGGGGCGAGCCTATGGCCACATCGGTCACAAATTCCAGACTCCAAGCTGATACTGAATTTAAAATCCAATATCACTATGCCTGACCCGGGAATCGAACTCGAGGCCTCAGCGTTGTAGTTACACCGTAATACAATTACGCCACTGTCGCAGTTCACTTCATATCTTAGGATAGTTAGCGAGCCATATCTCTAGTGGCGCCACGACGAAGATATTGGTTGGAGTTAATGCTAAACAATGTACAAAGTAGATCCATTTTAAATACTTTCACGGGGTTTTCAACCATAATGCTGACCAAAAGCGGGTTGGCAGATGCCTTACACTTTTAAAATTCTTCATAACGCTTAGGGAAATAGGCTTAGGTTTCTACAAGGTGTTTTCATCGATGAATTAAGGGATAAGTAACAATGTATGTATGAATTTACCTACCTTCTTTCAGCTTTCCCTTTTTATTAAAACCATATCTAACTTTCTGGAAGAATCTTGGCACTATATGACATGCAATACAAAAGACGATATAATTGAATGATGACTATAAGTTAAATCAACTCTGCAAACGGTATCTCATATGAAAAATTGAACAAATCATTGTCCATTGACCAGCTAAAAGTACCTGCTATTCATATCAATAAGTCCATTGACCCCTAGCCTGTACTCCAAATGCTACACTTACGAGGCCCTCATCACAATAAGATCACAAATCATCTAATTAAATTAGTTAAGAACAGTGATTTGGCTGTATTGTAACAATGATTGGATCTCTCTTTCTGAGCCCAATAATGAATATCTTCTATCCTTTTCTAATATAGCGGACCCTCAACCAATGAAGTCTTTAATTAAGCGATTTTGTGAGTATAATGAGCGTGGTTTTGTTAACAGACGTTGATTTTTCAAGTGGGTGGTTTAGTACGAAACTTGTCCTAATTTTTTGTCATGGTCTGACAATAACGAGATGATAATGTGGAATCGATCTTTGGATTAAAATTTCATTGCCTAGGGCGTATTTGTGGGTATAGGACCGTTTGAGATGATATCGTAGGTTAATGAACACATAATTAGTACGAGAGATAAATAATTGTGGTTGCTGAAATAACCTAGAACAAAGTATGTAGAAGGTTTAAACAAGACGAATTCAAATTGGCCAGATGAAATTTTGAGAGGATTTGTATAAATGTAGGTTGTAGGAAGGATATCAGGACTCCGTACGTTGGTACAGTCAGAAACATAAGTAGCTGAACATAATCAAAATTTCAAATCGCTTATACACGAGTAAAGTTGACCTGAATTTTTTTTTCTTCGTTTGAAGTACAGTAAATCTCCTTTATTCTATTTTTGTAAAGAAAAAATAAGATTAGTAAGAACACAAAAGTATGTAGGCAATTTTAAATTTTAAATTTGTTCAACATGGCATGGCATACCAGAAAATAGTCTTATGTCCTCCAAATGTATTTCACGATCATGATGACATTTGCTAATGGTTTTCACAAATATTTGAAACATTGACTTGACGTTAATTGACTTCAATCTTTTTGTCGTATTTTTCTCCTTTGAACAATTACATGTTAAATTCTTGCTATCGCAGGTTTTCTTAGTACCATCTTATTAGGTGCGATGTACGCACTTTGCAATGCCATAATGCAAGAAGGAATCAATCTTGGAATTAAAAAAACTCAGTGACGAGATTGATCACAGGAAGATCAAATCAAAGAACTTATAAATCAGTATGTAAATTAAATCCAACCATTATTTATGGCTTGTTTGATTTAAGGGTCAGTAATTCGCAGATTCTTGGTGCTAGATGTTATGTATGCAAGAGCCGTCCAGGTAGGTACCAATGCATCGTCCATTACTGCCACCAAACAGTAGTGTTTGCATGTATTGTTTTGCTTCACAAATTAATCCCTTAGACAAAACACTAAATACGTGGCTTCAGTCGTATAAGAGATTCTTTTTTCTGTCCCATAAAACCGGACATAGAATCAAAGATCCTATGGTACCAAAATTTGATTTTGGAGTATTTTCTTCATTAAGCTGGCTTGATTACGCGCGAGGCTCTTCCTAGCTTTTGCCAGCTATTTAAATTTTTCATATCTCTGATGGTGGGATTGTATTCCTGTACAAATGACTGCTTTGGTGGCGAAGTTGTGTTGCAGTACAACTACTGGGGTTGTAGCCCGATATGGTGTTAGGCTCGTCCTCTATTACATCATGAGACAGAATAGTGGGTGCATATGTTGCGCCTCTGCCTACCCCTTCGGTGATAAAAGGCCCTTATATAAGCCCTTTTTACAGGAATACACATTCCTGTACAACAAATTGTAATTCATTGGGTATCAGTACTGCGATTCTAAACTGGAGTTTAAATTAGTTTTGGTAATAAATAACTTTACAGCTTATTTGGAAAATCGAATACCAGACTTCATACACTACGATCGTTTGAGAAACGTCGACATGACCTAGACCAGGGATGAAGAACCCTTATTGGTTTAATTGTTTTTCATAAAAATAATAATGTGCGTTTAACGTGGCATCCTAGGCTGGTCTAAGCTATATATTAGTTCCTATTCTGCTGCCCTTAATTTAGGTTCCAACTATATTTTTGATGGCATACATTCTTCAATTGATTTACTATCCCCACCCTACAACGTTGATAAATTAAACAACAAAAATAATATCCTCATTGAAGTCCCTCCCCTTAAAGCTATTGCTAAAGCTCTAGATCTTACGCCTAGGAATCTTTTTAAGGCAACATCCAGGTAATTACTAGAAATACTTGGGTTGTATAAAGGCAATTTCTCGCCTCCGCGGAGTTCGAATAAAAAATATTACTTGGAAGTATCGGCACGCAACAAATACTCTAACTATTTGAAATATATGCTTTACATTATGAGAATGTGACGTGAGGACATATAAGGAAGCTACGCAAACGTGCCAGCCCGCGAGATGGGTGCAAAGTTTGTACAAGATAAGGAAATTTACTAGGTGATAGGTATCTCGTATGCAAGGGATTGTAGGTACAATTGCTTTGTCTATTTCTGGTGTTAAGAATTTTGGTATGTATTTATTTGGTAAAAAGGGTTCTATATTATGATTTTTTATACATGTTAATGGCCATGTAGTGCCTGGATAATGTATTTTATATTTTTATGGAAACTTGAAAAAGAAACAATGGAAGGCGAGACTCGAACCTACGATCTCCGGCGGTTACTAGTTACTATAATCACTTTTTTTCGTAGTGAAAAACGCGTTATATCTACCTTCCCTGGGATTTCGATAATGTTGGTTTCACCAATCTTACGGCCCAATCTCGACACTTGGGAGTATACCATAATCCGAGGGAGTATTGGCCCAAGTCTCTAACCCTATGCTGCCTCGACTGCCTCGGTGCCGTAGTTGTATTATGGTACGACTGCAATGCTGAGGTCTCGGGTACGATACCCTCGTCGGGCAAAGTCATAGTTTTCTATTTAGTATCAGCTTGGAGTCTGGAACTTCTGCCCGATATGGCGATAGGTTTGCCCCCAATAGGACGGAATAACGGGAAAAACTGGGTGCACTAGTTGTGCCTCTGACTACCTCTTCGGGGATAAAAGGTGTGTGTGTGTCTGTGTGTAAGCCCTATGTACACTCTACACCAGCATACCAACCAAAATACGCAGTGGCTTTCTTCGGAGCATACGAGACAGCCCCGGGATATGTTGTTTCACCAAAATAGCTCCGTAGGACCATACGTGCGTAATGCTGCATTTCGGACCCTATCTTTGAGTATAATTTCTGAGTACAAAGAGAGTAACGGTCGATGTCTAAGATTATTTTAAGTGCTCCACTATTCATAGTTACCTATAACTGGCATACTGTTGAATGATCTCTTTCATCTCACAAATGGTTTTCTGAAAGACAAGTACTATCTCTATGCTCATAGCTCATAAATGAAATTTGTATTCATCCGAAAATATTTCATCGAAACTGGTTATTGTGGTACCGAAAGTCCTTGATAGTATCCAAATAAGTGAAGCGTCATTTTTTATATTTAAGACGTATTGAATATGTATGCTTGAAAGAAAAAATATTAAATTATACCTCATCATGTAAAAACACTTTATAATACTCGTTTTAATTAGAAGTTATTGCTTTTAAAATTAATCACCTCATTAATATGCCCAGTGTATGTAATATTTTATGCCGGACAATATGAAATATACTTCCTGCCTTCCCTTTTGCAGAAGGACAAGGATGAGCATAAACATGTTACAAAGTTATAGTGTTGGGCCAACAACATATCACAATCAACGGTAAGTCGATAACTTTCAATCGATTCATTTTGGTATCGATTCGCTCCGGTTCGATTTACGATGAATCGAATGATGTATGTAATCGAGTTTGGACATGCGATTATTTCTTTATAATGAAATTTTAATTACCCGTGAAATATAAACACAACTAGTAAATTAATTGTGAATCAAGGTTTGACAAAAGTTTGGTGTTGGCGTATTTGGTCAAACAAAGTCAGTCAATAGAAAAGGGTAATTTTTGAAAAGAGAAGCTGATACTTATCTATATATATAAATATAAAATTCTATAATTCTATATATATAAAATTCTCGTGTCACAGTTTTCGTTGCCATACTCCTCCGAAACGGCTTGACCGATTTTGATGAAATTTTTTGTGCTTATCCGGTATCTATGAGAATCGGCCAACATCTATTTTTCATCCCCCCAAATGTTAAGGGTGGACCACCCCTAAATTTTTTTTTTTATTTTTCAGACAAAATTTTTTGTTTTAATTTTTTTATGATACAGCATACAAAAATACCTACAACCCTAAATTTTCACCCCTCTACGATCAACCCTTATTTTTTAATAGCTAGAAATTGCTAGGAAATTATTTATATGGCAAAACAACGTTTGCCGGGTCAGCTAGTCTTATTATGTTATTTAATATTATAAATACCATACCATACCAGCCCTGTTTTATTATATAGTGCCACTGGTGAGCACGGGCCTTCTCTACAACAGAGAGGATTTTGGCCTTAGTCCACCACTCTGGCCTAGTACGGGTTGGCAGACTTCACATACCTTCGAAATTATTATAGAGGTCTTCTCAGGTATGCAGGTTTCCTCACAATGTTTTTCCTTCGCCGCAAAGCGGACGATAACTCACACAGAATACACCCATACCTAATATTACAAATGGCAGTCTGTAAAGATGTAGATGGGATTTTAGAAACTCCTAGATCGAATTGAATAACTTTGTCACACATATATTATGGATTAACATACAAACAATATTTTATCCCTAAAAGTACAAAGTGAGATTTATTCCGAAGGTTTTACGTAGGCGGAGAAACAACACTGTATATTACAAAGTTTTGCATACTTTTTTAGTAGCTATGGTTTAGCCATTTACTGACAGCCAAGCGCTTGCTGAGACAGGACGATAGCCTATTTATTTTTTAATTTTTTATTTTATAGCATAGTTGAAAATGCAACGGTCTGCCGAGACAATGTTCGGAGGTTCAAAACCCAAGGCACGCACCTCTGACTTTTCAAACCATTAATTCTAGACTCCGAACTTCCGTGTTGGACGGCAGCGTTGCGGTTAGGCCTCACGCTGCCGTTGACGCCGAGGGTGTCCTTCGGTGCGCGGGGGCTTCTGAGCCCCCCCCCCCCCTCCCCCAACATCAGGAGACGGACCGCAATAGCCGTACGCGCAGGGGCGGTTGCGGACAACAACTTAGACGTGAATCGGAGGAAGCCGTCCCTAATGCGTCGAAGATGGCCACCGCGGAGTGTTGGTTGGTATCCCGTGCGGTGTACATAGGTTAGGGACTCAGCCTGGCGGTCTCCCGACGTTTTCCATCTCTCCGGGCGGCTCAACGTCGGGTCGTAAGGCACGGTGAACCCAACATAACCGCTCAGTCGTTCCCCTAGAACGCTGGGCGGTAGTAATAAGTCACTTTCTCCGAATAAAAAGAAAAAAAAGACTCCGAGCTTATAATAGGTGGAAAACCCCAATATCACTACCCCAGCTGGGATACGAATCCGAGACCTCAACATAGCAGTCGTACAGCAAAAGAACAAGGCAGTCTCTTTTTATAGTCGAAATTATACCAAATCATGACGGATTTCGTTAGATTTTTTAGATCCTGCATAACTAGCAGTACCTACCTTATCATTACCTTAAAACAGACTGCCTCGGTGGCGTAGTTGTATTGCGTACACGTTACCTACGGGTACGATTTGCGCGCTGAGGTCCTGGGTTCGAATCCCGGGTCGAGCCAAAAATATTGTGACTGGGTTTTTCCATCTTAAAAACTACTTAATCGCAGCTCGGATTCAGGAAGTTGGCGGTGTTATACCCCCGTGCCTCGGAAAGCACGTAAAGCCGTTGGTCCTGCGCCTGATCTCTCTCCGGTCATATCGGATTGCTATCTCACCGGACTATGAGGGTGAAAGAATAGCGAGTGTACTTGTGTATTGTGCACACACTTGCGCACTATAATATCTCTTGCGTACCTGGTTGATCTCCGTTGATATTGGCCGCCGCCCACAGGTGAAATTTACTCAAAAGTTGGCTAATATTAAAAGAAGTATGTTTACGCTTATATATTGCTGTAGTTTGTGTTAAATAATAGTTTAAATGTGTTTTATGAAATATAAAGCTTTATTAATACTATATTTAAAAATAAATAAAAAAGAACATTATAACCTTAAATCATTACTTCCGGTTCTTTTAAGATACTTAGAACATCGTGAGGATAGGAATATATAAATTATATACTTCTTTTACTATTGGCCAACTTTTGAGTAAATTTCACCTGTGTGCGCCGTGGCTGAAATCGGCTTGGAAGGGGTTAGTCATACCTTCCTATTCTGCCCCGTGGTTAGTTTTCCTCACAAATTGAGAAAGTCTCAATCATCCACAAGCAACCAGCGATCATTATACAATAAAAAATCTCCCCTGCTCTACTGAACAACATCGTAGCAGATTCGACGGATAATGTCGAATTAAGCAATAACACTTATTCAGCTGCCCGTACGATCTTGATGTTGTACATAAAAATTTATATATTTTTTACATGGTCTGTGTTTTGGGCGCTCAGCGGTTATGAATTTGGATATTTCGGTTTTAAACTTTAGCTCTATATTTTGGTCCATTGAAAATAATTTAATGGAGATTATGAATATTTTATTCTGATTACACAGCAAAAGCTATCAAACATGTAATTATATTATGCTAAGAAGCTTATCAAAGCGCACTACACAACAAATAACTGCATTTCTGACTATTGTTAAGTTATTTATGGTAAACCTTGCATATTTTTATGGTTTCCACAACAACTTATAATTTTGAATTATGTTTTTCTTTTTATAGTGAGCACAAGCACCTTGTGAAGCGTTTGGAAAACTATGTCGAGTCTTTTCGTCATCCATACCGCAATGTTTGAAAACGAAAGTTTTCAGTCAGTGCGTCCTACCCGTCATGACCTACGGAGCCGAGACATGGACACTCACGGTAGGGTTGGTCCACCAGTTGAAAGTCGCTCAGCGGGCTATGGAGAGAGCTATGCTCGGAGTTTCTCTGAAGGATAGGATTCGCAACGAATACATCCGACATCCTGAAGTGGCAGTGGGCTGGCCATATATCGCGAAGAACCGACAACCGCTGGGGTAAACGTGTTCTTGAGTGGAGACCGCGACTGGGCAAACGTAGTGTAGGACGCCCTTCGGCCAGGTGGGATGACGATCTGCGAAAGACTGCAGGCAGATGCTGGATGCGGCAAGCTGAAGACAGGCCGCTATGGCGCTCATTAGGGGAGGCCTATGTCCAGCAGTGGACTGCTAAAGGCTGATGATGATGATGATGATGATGATGATGATGACAAGCACCTTTAATACAATTCCTTATCCCGTTATAGTTAAGAAAAAAACACAAAAACTTTTTCAAAATCAAATCGCCTGCTCCCATACCTCACACCGAACCCTAGCACCCCAAAGCGCATATCGTTGCACGCTTTTATTACAACGCTACCGATACAAGTGCTATCCGACCAAAATTAACTGTCATAAATGTTAACACACACTGTACGAGCCAGAGGACATTACGCCACGGTCAAATAACCCCTTTTGGTAATATAGAGTTAACAAGATTGTTTTCGGGTAACTAATTATGAAGCTGTTAAGCGAAATTGGCACTTAAATATATGAGGGTTGTAAAATTAAAATGTTTTTTATATGACTAATGTAATGATCGGATTAAATTGATCGTGGTTTTATTACGAGGATGATGTGTTTATGAAGATTTTTAGTAGCCGTGGGTCAGTACTTTAAGAAGAATTGTGAATATGTTGCCAAAAATACATACACATCGCGAGATTTGGGTAAGCTGGCCTATGCTATAAAATCTTTGGAAAATGTACTTATTTATCTAAAGAAAGTAACCATTCACTATAGTCATCTGTAGATCACGAGCTTCGCATTCAGGTGATTTATATACCAGACGTTGCACTTAAAATCTATCAATACAAATTGAATAGGACATTTATCGATAAAATCCCTTTTGAAATTCTCATAGTTACACTTCAGTCGGAAATTATAGAAAGGTGCTGAATATCAATTCCGTTCGACAAAACAACATTAAAAACACAGACATCGTGCGACACGGACACGACCTGTCGTGACACCGTCGCGGCCGCGCGAATAAATCACGGATAAATACTGAGAGCGTTCGACAATCATAAACCAGGGCGCTATGTCGAGCGATTTGCGAGATATCGCCTAAACTGGATGGGTCTTTTATGAGCGGCTTTCCCACGCTTTTGTCCGCGATGTGCGAAGAAATGATTCGGTAATTTAATTTCGATTTTGGATAAGATATATTACGGATTATAAATTGTTGGCTTTTGTTGTAACCTCAAGTCTCGAGTTAGACATCAAAGAGTCAATTAACTGTATTATGATTCAGTCTCCTAAGATAATGACTACCATTAAGACTAAGACTGTCTCGGTGGCGTAGCTGTATTATGGTACGACTACAATGCTGAGGTCTCGGGTTCGATCCCCGGGTCGGGCAAAGTGATATTGAGTTTTTCTATAGGCTCGCCTTCTATCACATCATGGGGCAGAATAACGGCGGAAAATGGGTGCACTAGTTGCGCCTCTGCCTACTCCTTCGGGGATAAAAGGTGCGAGTGAGTGTGTGCGTGCGTGAGCGTATCGCCATGTCGGGCACAAATTTCAAACGCCGTGCTGACATAGAGTAGAAAAACCCAATATAACTTTGCCCGACCTGAGGATTGAACCCAAGACCTTGACATTGCAGCCGTACCGTAATACAACTACGCCACCAAGGCACTCAGGAGTAATGTAGCATAAAATCGGTTCAGCATTTCTTGAGATTAGCGCATTCAACCAAACAGTCAAACAAACTCTTCAGATTTATAATATTAGAATAGATTCTATACTATAATGGGGAAAGTTTGTGAAAATCCTACAAAGTTTGTGAGAAGAAAGTTTGGTAAAAGTGTTTGAAAAGTTTGTTAGAAACGAGTAAATTGATTTGGTTGCAATTTGGCAAACTGATAGACCAACTAATTCATCGATTAACATGTTACAAGCTACTTTTAATAAAAAAAAGTACACAAGGATTCAAAAAAATGAACGAAGGAAGGAAGAAGCCGTCCACCTATTAGTTAGTCTAGCCAACTTTTTGTGACCTCCGTGATGGCCGGCAGTGTCGCGGTTAGGCCTCACGCTGCCGTTGACGCCGAGGGCGTCCTTCGGTGTGCGGGGGCTTCTGAGCCTCCCCAACAACAGGAGACGGACCGCGATAGCGGTACGCGCAGGGGCGGTTGCGGACGACAACTTAGATGTGAGTCGGAGGAAGCCCTCAGCCGTCCCTAATACGCCGAAGATGGCCACCGCGGAGTTTTGGTGGGTATGCCGTGCGGTGTATATAGGTTAGGGACTCAGCCCGGCGGTCGCCCGACGTTTTCCATTTCTCCGGGCGGCTCAATGTCGGGTCGTAAGGCACGGTGAAACCAACATAACCGCTCAGTCGTTCCCCTTGAACGCTGGGCGGTAGTAATAAGTCACTTTCTCCGCGTTAAATAAAAAAAGTCATCCAGATTAATTCCTCACTTCATGTAACAGTTGTTAGATGATGGAAAATTGCTGAGGTTCAAAGGCCACGGTCTAGATCGGTTTTATGTGCTAACCGAGACTCACCCTTTAAGGGCTTCAGAAAATCTTCCACGTTTCTGGTTCGCTTTATTAAGTTCTTATTTAACTTAGGAAGAAAGGAGGTTAATGTTTTCGAGTATCTATGCAGGGCTTTGATGAATTCGCAGTTTCTTATTTTGTTTAGCAAATAATAAATATATCACGAATTGAATAAAACGTGTAAAGCGTTTTATCTTATCTTCTTATTAATATTATTAATGCGGAATTTTATGAAAATGTTTGGATGTTTGTAAGAAGTAAACGCAGAGATAACTAAATAAATTTGGATCAAACTTGGCACACGGGTAGATCATGTCCTGTATGTTACATAGCCTATGTGTTACATAGGCTAATTTTAATACGTAGAAAAATAAAACGGGACTTTTATCACAGAAAAACTTTTTAACGCGGGCGGGTCCGCGAGCAAAAGCTACCCTTCACAATTCTGAAATTTTTTTTGGTATTGGTATTGGTTGTGGGGTCCCTTTCCCGAACTTAGCCCGTAAAAGTATCGGGCCATTGTGCGTGATATGCATGCCAGCTATACAACAAGCCAGCCTTACTCCGACCAGAAGCGCAGGATCTTCCTGGTATCTCCACAGGCTTCTCGGAGTGACCCCGGTGAGTCGAGGATTTCTGCCCATTGTGCAGCTACACCTTCGCATTCCAGGATGACGTGGGCAGCTGTTTCATCGACCAACAGACATCCTCTACATAGGGGGCTGTCAGTCATACCTAAAACATATAAATGTTTGTTTAGTGGGCAATGTCCAGTGAAATTCTGAACTCGTGATGTTTATTCACAAGTGTCTCATTAAAATACAAAATTTATGATTAAATAAACGCATGGTCGCGCCATAATGCTAATAAATGACTAGAAATTATCTAATGTATAGATTAAAGAGATAAAAAACTCGCCTGTCCCTAAACGGTTGCGGTTGTAATACGAGCATCGACGAGGTTTTAATATTACCGATTAATATCATGCTAAAGAAATAAATCAGTAAGTTTTATAAGGGCTTGGTCGCGTGGGAGTGTTAAAATTATATTTTGATCTTCGTTAGTCTTGATAGATTTGAAATATTTTTTTTTCGTTCGTTCTATGTATAATGGGTATTTTTTTATAGTTGTTACATTTTCATGCTATACGTAAACCTAGAAAATACAAAACTTGGTAGTAAAAATCATACATTGGCTTTAAAAGATATAATCGGTCAGCTTTGATACGTAGAGCGTCCTTAGTCGTTGATTTGCTGATTCTTTTTCTTTTTCCTTATACCAAATGTTTCCTGCTTAATCCTAATAGTCTTTAAATCTGAAAAATAAAAAAAAGTGAATAATTTCAGTCGCTACAAATTTTAGACTCTGCTATCTCTACAAAATTTGTACAAATGGTGAATCTAGTGATTTCTGCGTTTCCTCCTAGCAAATATACCAACATCTTTATAAACTTCAAATTTAAAACATAGAAAACGCTTATAAAAAAAGAATTAGAATAAGCAATGATGTAATTCTATACTAAGTATGTCTAATAAAACCACACAAACAATGTATATAAACATCCAGTGTGAACAAACACTTATGATTCTGAGAATGGCAGTACCGGGTTGGCATGTATGCACGCTCCGCGCACGCGCATAACTGTATTGCATAAATGTTACAAATTTTAACATAGCCGCTTGATACAGTTTTTTACCCACTGCTTGGTTATTGTATACTGTATAATTTTTTTCTTGGTACCCTTTGATGCGATTATGTCATCTTGATGCAGGACGGATTGGTCTAAGAATATGTATGTTATGGTAAGTTTTAGCTTGTAGTTTTTTTTTCAACGTAAGGCCTTTATGCCAAGGGCTAGGATCGTAATTATTTATCTCACATTTCACCGCATTTGTCTCTATGTTATAATGAAATAATTGACTGTCTCATCATAAATTATGCAAATGCTATATAATATGTATCGTATTAATTCCTGGCTAGTTTTATTCTCCAATAAAAGGAGAGTATTTCGGCTTCCACGATGACACGTATTGGTAGACTTCAGATACCATACAGTTCTTATGAAACCATATACTGTTTCTTTACACGTTACTTCTAACTTAGAAGTGCAAACACTGGGACCCCTACTAAGATCTTCGTTACCGAAGTGGTGCCTATTGTTGCCACACTACAACATCTTATAGAAGTTGCATACCTTTATAGCTTCTGAATGACGAGACGAGCATGTCGCTTGCCTGATGGTAAGCGATACGACCGTATAAACAATAGCAATACAGAACTTATAAGACCTGCGTGGCGTTCCACTGCGCTCTTCACCCTGAGACATTAGATATTATTACGTCATTATCATCATCATCAGCTCGTTGCAGTCTACTGCTAGACACAGGCCTCTACTTTTTTTTTTTTCGGTGGCCTTCTTCGGCGCATTAGAGACGGCTGCGGGTTTCCCCAGACTAAGACTAAGAGTGACACAGGCCTCTCCTAGGATCCACAGAGCCCGGTCTGCTGCTTTATGCATGCAGTCGCTACCGGCCTTATTAATAATTAAAGTAAAGCATAACGATGATAAAATCAAAGAATTAATATAAAGCATAACGATTGATTTTGCTTGTTGATGGCATTTCACTTTTTTTTTTTTATTTTTTTTTTAAACTGAGAATGTAATAAGAGAACCCGGTACTCGGCTTTATCGCATCACTCTTCGCAATACTATCGCTCGTGTCTGTTCATAATATTTATCATAATCTACTTAGCTCATCCCTAGTTATTTGACTATTATGGTTTTCTATAAATTTATTATCTCAGTAAATTGATCATTTTCCATATTAATCATGCGATAGACCGCGAGTCATCTAATTCTAACGCGCCCGACTTTAATCATTAGACCATCATTCATCATCAAAACGGATGTTTGATCATCATAAATCATTAACTAGAGCATTACGGAAGCGTTATTAATTTGTACATAATCCATCATTTAAATTGATTTAGAATTGAACATTTTTAAGTAATATGAAGGAATTTGTTTGCTCTGTTATATTTGAGCGGGTTTTTCGATCGTTAACTAACTTTTTAGGACGAATGTTTGACAAATTTGTCTGCCAACCCGCACTAGGCCAGCGTGGTGGCCTAAGGCCTGAACCCTCTGAGTTGTGAAGGAGGTCCGTGCTCAGCAGTGGGCTGTATATAATACAGGGCTGGTATGGTGATGGTGGTTTTGAAGTTAAGACGGATTGTTATAAAACATATTAGGCTGCAATACATCATTTAGACTATTGGCGGATAATTCACCGAATAAATAGGACTATGAATTAAAAGTAAAAATTGCACTCGAATAAGCTGTTTACACACTCGTATTCGTGACTATTCATCTGTAGTCCGCAAGTATCTAAAAAATATTGTAATTTGAGTAACTTTTAATAGTTTTCATGTCAGAGTTATTCAATAGAACCATTTACATTTTTCGGAAATATTTAAATTAAACGTGTAGCGATAGCTTGATGCATAAGAAAATGAGGAGCTATTATTCGTTTCCCGACGTTCTCTCTCGTTCGTTTTTTCGTTCTTTTTTGTGTTTAGAAATATGGTAAGGAAATGGAAGTACCTAAGAGATTCTCTTTAATTACCAGCAATCTGCAAAAGTGACTGCCTCGGTGGCGTAGTTTTATTACGGTACGACTGCAATGAGTCTCGAGTTCGATGCCCAGATTGGGCAAAGTGATATTGAGTTTTTCTATTCAGTATCAACCCGGAGTCTGCCATTTGTGCCCAATATGGCGATAGGCTCGCCCCCTATCACATTATGGGACGGAAAACGGTGTGTGTGTCTGCCAAAGTGTGGTTTTAGCAAAATCTGTTTTTTATGCTCGGTATGACGTTAGAATTACTGCATAAGTTATAACATGCTGATGCTCCTTGGCAAATACCTACGACACTCGTAGGTATTTGCATCTATAAATGCAATGCAATGCAAATACTCAGCACAGCCCTGGTATGCAGTTTAGTGCCAGTTTTACTGTATGCGACATTAAACAAAAACTCAGAATGAAAACTACTCATGTTATTAAGAGATAATTATAGAACAATTTGTCATATTTCATGTTTACAACAAGGAAGGATAGTTGTTTATGGACTATCTTGTAATATTTATAGAAAAGTGTTTCTTTGTTTAAAGTTTCTGACTCTATATTTTGTTTTGATTTCTAAATCAAAATATTCGAATATGTCTGATACTTGCTTTGGACAATGTTTAAGTTTTGTATATTTTTTATATTATTTTTTCATCTAAATTCTAATATTCACGTAAAGGTAAAAAATCATCATTTTCTTATTATTCTTAGATGTTTTCAAATATTTCTAATACAATAAGACTTTTGAGAGTTAAATAAAATCTCTCTATATTCTTACGCCGAAAAGCCTTACATCAGTTCCATCAACAACAAAAGAAAAACCAATGTCACCCGTCATATTATTACATCCTTCATTTCCCAAAGAATTCAATTTAAAATATATTTTAATGCTCATTGCATGACAACACTAACTTAGTCTGAACAACAGCTTCTAGTGGCGCGGCGTCAAAAGGCATGCAATTACACACCATGTCATAATTAGTAATAAAGACTGTGTTAAAACGGGGTAATTGATGTGCTCAGACGCGTGCGCAAGTATATTTAAAGTTGGACTTGCACATTTGAAAGAAAACGCGCATTTTATAAAACACTCGTATTGACGATTGTGTTTGAGTAATGTGTCATTGATTCGCGGTTTTTATGCTAAAAGCGTTAGTTTGTGTGAGTATGCGTGCGCGTAAGTGAATATTTGAATCAATATTTATAAGTATACTATTGACAATATACTATTTACTTGAGATATACTATAAAACAAGTGTGAGGATTTATATTGCACGTTTTTTTTATTGCATTGAATGACGAGACGAGCATGCCGTTTGCCTGATGGTAAGCGATACGACCACCCATAGACAGTACCATCCAGCACCTTGAACAACCAAGTACTGTGTGGCATTCCACTGCGCTCGTCATCCTGAGACATACGTGTTAAGCCTCATTATGTCCAGTAGTTACACTGGCTACAATATCTTGCAAACCGAAAAACAGCAGTGCTTGCACACCACTGCTGCTTGGCGTTAGAACTAAATCACCAATGTTATTCACAGTTGGTATGAGATATTGTATTTGGTAATCGAGAGAGTGTTTGCAGTTTAAAAGAGATGGGAAGTACAGTATTCGTAAAACGCTGCGTTTTTACAACAAACATGTGAACTCCTTTATCCCCAGTAGCAAGAATAATAGAGCTAACTCAATTTGCTTAAGTTTTGTGTTCTTGTGCATGATTATTAACGACATATTTAAGCTTAGTTAAACGCATGGAGTAAAATAATATGTTGTCTATTTACAAATTCTTGTTCTACATGTACAGCTTATAAACTTACACATCGCTTAATAAGTTTATAGCCCATCGCTAGACATAGGTAATTTAGCAGGTTAGTGAATCACAGGTGAATAGCAGGTGAAATCGTCAACAGTAATAATCCAAACGACAACAAGACATATTATTGTTTTATTTTAGAAACTTACATGCAACTGATTAATTTTGAATAATTGTTAATAAATCTGACCCTCCATAAAGGCAGTGTCACTCGACTAACAAGATGACTATGAATATTAAACACCCAAGCCGTGAAAACTCGTTACATCGTGAATTAATCGACACGTATCGATACTTTCATCGATACATTTAAATCGGTATTCGTTCAAAATTTTATATTAACCTTAATGAGCGCTGATGACCGTCCTACAGCTCGGCGGAAATTGGTGTCTTCCACTTATACCCTATTGGGTAGAAAAAATATAAAAGACATTTTTTTTAATATAAAAAAGCAATTCCATAGACCTATAAACGTTTTGAAGTCGGTACATATATACATGTACGCCTTTTATCCCCGAAGGGGTAGGCAGAGGCGCAACTATGCACCTACTTTTCACCGTGCGTATTCCGTCCCACGATGTGTTAGGAGGCAAGCCTATCGCCATATCAGACACAAATTCTAGAGGTGCCTATATGTATAATAATATACTTGTTTTAATTTACTTCTTCCTTCTCTGAGTATGGTAAAGTATATTTCTCGTGTGCTAGAGTCTGCCTGGCTAGCCCCTCTTCGATTTTTTTCTGCCGCCAGTCAGACCGAGATCAAGATGGATGACCATTACAGTCAACTAGTAGTGCTCGTGGCCCCACACGCGTGAAAAAGTTTTTCCGGGACAATAATATTTTCCCGGGATAAAAAGTAGCCTATAGCACTCAAGAGCTATGTAGCTTCCTATTATTAGTAAAAGAATTTTCAAAATCGGTTCAGCAGTTTCTGAGATTAACGCGTTCAAACAAACAAACAAACTCTTCAGCTTTATAATATAAGTAGATAATATTAGTATAGATGTAATTACTACATAAAGTAATTTGTCTCATGACGAATGCCTTGTTTAGTAGAGGTCACTTTGTAATTATGACGTCATGTGGCTGATGATGATGATGATGACTTTGTATTTAAAATTTCAGGGTAGTATTGCAATTATTAATGGGCTGTCTGACAGTCGAATATTCGACTAGGTATTTATGTTTTTATTTTTCAAAAATTATTTTTTTTCTTCACAGGACTCAAAAGGAACACACTTTCTTTGTCGAACGACACAACACCGTCGTGAAATCTGTATCGATCTTATAATTATTGTGGTAAAATTATGACACACAAGTGATTCGCTATCGAAACTCATTAAAATATTGGGTACAATCTCTTTAGTTTCAATTATGTATCGCCCGCATTTATAGGTGGATATTTTTTAAAATATACAAGGTCTGCCTCGGTTTAGTAGTTGTGTTATGGTACGCCTGTAATGCTGAGGTCTCGGTTTTGATCCCCGTGTCAAGCAAAGTGATATTGAGTTTATCTATTCAGTATCAGCTTGGAGTCTGGAATTTGTGCCCGATATGGTGATAGGCTCGCTCCCTATCACATCATCGACCGGAATAACGGCGAAAAGTGAGTGCACTAGTTGTGGCCTCTGCCTACCCCTTCGGGGATAAAAGGCGTGTGTGTGTTTATAATATACAAGGTGAGTTCTTAGGTTAGTTCGTGTATGAATTTAGTCGAATATTTGGGAAATGCATCTTGCATCTGTGCAGTATGACAGCAGAAAATAGTAGAGCGTATTTTTGTAGAATATTTACAAATTTATACAATAATATTTATTTATTACTTCTTATACAACAATGTATAAAGGTATAATACGGTTTTATAAATTATATTAATGTTAGTTGTTTATTCTCTACAAAAATGCAGACATAAAATGCATTCATGCAGAAGTTACTTTGTTTTTTATTATCGTTTGTATTAAAATTGGAACTACAAAAAATATTTTAAACTTTCTTCGTGCAAACAAACACTCTCTACATTTAACGTTGTCGCATACATTCCGATATTCCAGACACTTTTTTTAATAACAAACAGGCCGACTTTATAAATTTTAAATTACTTTAATGACTTAATTACACAAAAGAGCATCCTATAAAGGATTTTTCGGCGTTCAACCTGAGGTGTCGGAGGCACGTTGCCAAAATGCAACGAAATTATAATGAAGGTAAGTGAAATTCGACGCGCATGCGCGATGGCGGCGAATTAATGATAGCTGTCAACGCGCAATGTGAATTTATGATGAGGAATGATTCGGTCCGAGATAGTTCAGAACTATGTTTGGTCTATAAAAAGATGCTTACGATAGTCATGATAAACTTTGTTCTTAGAGTGAAGAGCGTTGTAAATTGCCAAGTAGTAATGAATGCTTGAGGTGTAATTACTGTTTAGTTTTCTGTTTTTAGAAGAAAGACTTGGTGCCTTACACTCTAGATATTGATTTATATATTCAAACTGGCAAGACTACGTATCTTTTTAGTTATTGGTTCTATAAAAGTTCGACTTACGAACGCAATTCATATGAATATTTATTTTTGAATTGAATCAAAGTAGTCAATACGTCTTTATGGGTTTTAGATCTTTCATTATCATTTTTTATCAGTATTACAGAATTTTAAAATATAATACAGTTTCGGATGCCCCGAATTGCCTTTTATCGATATCTTAATGTGACGTTTATTTTGGAAATGAACATCGTGGCGCCATACCAATTGGTTTAACAAATTTATCGTTGCCGTTTAGTTGCACAACACCCGTACATTAATTTAGGATTCTGTAAAATTCGAAGCGCATTTGTAAATTTGTTGATAGTCCGAAATCCATCACTCGACTAATCTTTGGCGACATTCCGTCCTTCATTAAATTATTTAATGTTAATTATGACATTAACGGGTTTATCGCAGATCATTTCGAATATAATGCGATAAGGTCTCAAATGAGGTTAATTTCTGACCACCCTTTTGACGGACAATTATGCACTTGAATAGGTAAAGAACTTATCAAAATTGTTTATAATATAATTGTTAATAATTAAATTTATAATTTTTCAATTATGAAAATGACATATATGTTTATAATTGGCTAAGAGCGTGATACAAAGTAACTTATGACGGATAGCGCAATGCCTATTTGTTAAATATTTAATTCAATTATTTATTAAACAGTTAATTCAATAAGGTAGTTGACTACCTACTAGGTTTTTAATATATTTATCAAACCCGTATCCCATTCAAAATATAACACATTATAACGCCCTGTGGATTGGGGGCGTTTGGAGAATTCCATCACGGTATCCCCTGCCTGTCGTAAAAGGCGACTAATAGGGGCCTCCGGGGGTCACGGGTGGGCGGAAGGGGCCGTCCACCTATTAGTCTAGCCAACTTTTGTGACCCCCGTGATGGACGGCAGCGTGCCTCACGCTGCCTCTGACGCCAAGGGCGTCCTTCGGTGTACGAGGGCTTCTGAGCCCCTGCAACAACAGGAGACGGACCGCAACAGCGATACGCGCAGGGGCGGTTGCGGACGACAACTTAGACTTAAGTCGGAGGAAGCCCGCAGCCGTCCCTAATGCGCCGAAGATGGCCACCGCGGAGTTTTAGTTGGTATGCCATGCGGTGTACATAGGTTAGGGACTCAGCCCGGCGGTCGCCCGACGTTTTCCACCTTTCCGGGCGGCTCAACGTCGGGTCGTAGGGCACGGTGAACCCAACATAACCGCTCAGTCGTTCCCCTTGAACACTGGGCGGTAGTAATAAGTCACTTTCTCCGCGTCAACAAAAAAAAAAAAAAGATCCAAAATATAACGGAAAAATAATTTTCTAAATTGGGGCAATAATTAGTAAATTATAAAGCTTTGAAATCTGGTGGAAGGGGTAGCTGTCAAATAACAGTAATATTACACTGTGACGTCACCGAGCGCCGCCGGCCATAACGCTGCGTGCGTGAGAAAGAGATAGCGCTATACCCCCTCTATGTCCCCACTGTTGCTTACGACAATATTTCAAATATGAATGCATTAAATTTCCACCAATTTTGATGCTCATTTCATAGAAGAATTTCTTCTTTGTATTATTTTTAGTTACATATAAAATAATTTACATATCCCACATAAAAAAATCCCTAAACTGCTCGCAGTTTTATTACTATTACATCAGTTATAATTGCATCAAAAACGGTAGTTTTAAGTATTTTCTTTTATTTTTAATCATACATACATACACACACACACGCCTTTTATCCTCGAAAGGCTAGGCAGAAACGGAACTAGTACATCCACTTTTCGTGGTGCGAATTCCGTCCCATGATGTGATAGAGGGCGAGCCTATCGCCATATCGAAATCCACACTCCGGGCTGATACTGAGGTAGTAAAACCCAATATCACTTTGCCCGACCTGGAGACCGAACCCAAGACCTCAGCACTGTAGTATCGTAATATGACTACAACACGAGGCAGTTAATCGATAATAAATATAATTAAGACAGAACCTAATTATAAAAATAGTCGATTTGTTGGTATTGCGTACTAATTATGAAATACTAGTTTCGACTTCCCCCTACTTAGTTTAAAACTTTTCTCGCACTATTCAACTCACAGTTCAAACATCGCTTGTTACTTAGACAACGGTGTAGTCATTTGGAACTAATAGAGCATGTCCATTGACAATGGCCATTAGGACTAGTCTTGTTAGTAACAGTACAAAATGTTTTTAGTACCATATAGCCGGAATAGAAAAATAAAACCTCGCCTTGTTGTGGTCAAAATATGGAATTAATTTTTTGTACAGTCAGCCAGCTAAGTAGCTGCATGAATTCAAATCTGCAAATCGCCTATACACGTTTATTTTATTTTTGATTTTCTTTTTCTTTGTGCGAAGTATAACAAAGCACCTTTGTTTTAATTTTGTAAAGAAAATAATGTTGGTAAGAACACCAAAGTAGTATAGGCAATTTAAAGTTTTCATTTGTTCAGCTAATTATGTCGCTGACTGTACTAACGACGTTAAATAAAAAATAAAGCAGTAATTTACGTGTAGAGCGTTCCAATATTTTTAGTATTTGTGCTGTGAGACACCGGTCATTAAAACAAAGCGGCAAATTAAACGTATTTTTAATAAAATAAAGTTTACATTCCATTCAAGAACAACAAAATAAATTTATCAATTAAAACCATAAAAAATTAAGTTGTGAGGTTTAATTAAATATTTAGTCACATTCCATGACTGCAGGAAAAACTTGCTTGCAAAGTTCAAGGTATTTTGAACTCTATCACCACGTGATAGGGGCGAAAATAATGATCAACTAGGCGACATTTCCAAGGTCTTAATGAATTAGCCACGGTCTTTCACGTTAACCCACAAACGGCTCATAAACACATCAGGTTAAATCACACTATCACCTTTTAAGCTTAATGAGACGAAACATCATTCATAAGATTTCTTTAAACACATAAAACAAAATAACTTACGCTGAATGAGCATTTTCGGCCAGTACGAAAGTACAAAAGCCCATAAATATGAAAGAAACAAGCGTTACTTGCAACCAACATGTTAAAAATCAACCTTATTTCAAAGGACTTAGGGAGGTGATACTAGCAATAATAATATGCTGTTTAAAACGACGCACTGGCTGAAATAAGTATCGGTTGTTCGAATTTATTCGGTGAACCGATTCGAAATCGCCATTTTAAAGGGCATTCGATTGATTATGGAAGTCTTTGTGGCTTTTTTTCATGGTTGCGATTGTAATGATGTGATTTCTTTTTGTGAGACATAAATGATTCGGTCGAGATTTCAGTAGCTCCCGTTTATTTAAAAGGTTATTTCAAGAACATTAATTATAGTAGTAAATCGCTTTAATAGTGTAGTGGCGGAGTATTTAGGCAATAAAGATCTGAGTTCCCAAAAAATATTTTTAAATCTCGCTACATTTTTACAGCTTTTGGTTACCTTGCCAATGTCGTTACGTAAAATGCTCCTATTAGGTAGCGAGAAAACCCGCAAGTGACAATAACTCCTTATAAATAAATTCGAACTAGTTATACCCATTCTGCTTTGGAAAAGGACACGTTTTATCCAACGCACACTGGGGTTGTGCAAAATAAATTGTATAAAATTTTTGTATTGTAAATTTATCGATGGGTCCTATGTATAAGGGCTAAAATGCAAAATCACAACTTTACAGGAGAGGCTTACCAATTTTAAATATGGTATAATTTTAAGATGGATAAACCAAAGTTTATGAAACTTTGCATTCCTACTATAATAGCTATCCTCCTTATTTACACTGTTTTATTTTTATATATTTTAGTTATTTTTAATTGCACGTTGACCCTTATTCGTTAGTTTCTTCTATATTTTTTTACTCTAAAAACCACTCCAAAAAGGCCCATGTGTCAATTGGCCGATATACACGTACTACGCCGTTTAAAAGAAATATAAATATTTTTAAATGTTACACTTCCTATTGCCAAATTTACTAAATTTCGACTTCTACTAAACGTAGCATTATAATCGGACGTCATATTTTACTTATTCATCCAACAAAGAACATAATAACACAATTACAAAATTTTGCACTCTTTACAGCGAAATCGTTGCTCCATTGGACGTATAAGTGTCTAACCAGCTGATTGGCCCAAAAACACAAACAAACACGCGAGAATTCCCCGTGTATAAATCTCAAAGTATCCATTTGGCCCTTGTACATTTAAATTTATGCTATATAGGTCTTTATACTGTGATAAAATATGGTGTTTCCATGCAGAAATTATTTATTTTCATTAGCTCACATGATTAACTATACCCATAAGATGCGTTTACCACAAAAAAGTGAAAATAGCCAAATTGTTAGTTTGGCCGTTATACATAGGACCCATCGTTATCAAGGTTCATTCTTTGTAGTATATTGTGGCACACTACTAAGTGAGTCACATGATTATAATTGTCTTCCATAGCCTATAAGCATCCCTAATATAAATAAAAGCGGTGTTGCCAGTTTTATAGAAAATAAAACGAAGATGGAGAGAGACGAGAGATGTTTGAGCTTCCAGAAATTTCACTGACTGGTTTAGTTATTTATTTTGGTCGAAAAATAGCGTAACATATTTAATATATATTAGAAGTTATAATAAAATGCAAAAGCAACTGTTTTTTGCCTACAATCAGGTGAACTTTTAGTTTTATCACGCTAAATCTACTACCTGATAGCACCATCTATTCCTACAGGAAATTATGATACGAACACTATCATTATGGTTTCTTGGCGAATGTTAGCATCAAAAAGCAAAAAAAAACCACAAAAATCGCCATAAAATTTGAAAAATATCACCCATATTGTCTCACTATACGCCGTTTATCAAACAAGACAAACCTAACAATCCTACACCATTAACATGTTCGTCAATCAAGCTATCTGCCGTCCCATTTCGTGTCAATCTTCACGCTACTGTATGGAGCGGGTGCTGCGATACTATCTTTGTGAATAGAATTCCTCGCCTTAAGTGCCGATTGGTTTGTATTAAGGGGGAGAATGTTTAGTGTTTGTATTTTGAAGGAAGGTCTTGTAGAATTGTTTGGGGTATATTTTTACTGACAGCAGTATGATGGTACTGTTGACTTTAGATGGATGTATGGTACTCGGCAGTAAACATTATATATCGAGCTATGCAATACTCGGCAGTGAAATTATATTGGCTTTAGAAAGAGATAATCAGTTAGATTAGTACAACGTCGTCTCTGTCACACTTATGTGATCTTTTAATTAGCTTACTTACTAATTTTCTATAGCTCTATATTTAATACTGCTGAGTACTATGCTACCCAGTGTTCTTATCGGTCATTGTGATACAGGTTAATGGTATCAGTCCACTGCCATACTTAGTGATTGAAAGTCCTGGGTGTTACTGTTTATGGGCAGATTATTATCATGGGAGTGACCTATCTGACTCTTCATTCATTAATCAGCCATAAAACAATTACTTTATAGTACATTTTGCAGTCCATAATTAATAACTCTCATCTTCAACTTTGAGGCAGGAAAATAAATTCTTTACATAAAAACCAGTATAATTCCTAAATAAAGACCTAAACCGTGAACGTTTTTCCACAAGATTTAGGCAAATCTGCGTCGCCTTAAATAGCAAGTGAACTCTACGATGTCAGCCGACGTCGCGAGTCCTTAGTTAGACCAAACTAATTGTTTTCTAGGCAATAATTGCCTTTTCAAGTCCTAATGGGGCCATTATATCTTCCCTGGGCAGTTCGAACCATAGATGGTGTTTGGCATTTTGCAGTACTTTGGCACCTACGGGCATTTCTTATAGGTAAAAAATAAGGAATATACTATTTGTGATTGAAAAAGCATAGCCAGGCAGGCAGTAATTGTGTGATGATTGTATTTTTTTATTTTTTTTTATTGGTTCACAAATCGGACATTACAATAACGCTTAATATATTCTAATACGAGACATATAACAATGTTTTACATAAAGTTTTGTATGTCCTAAAATATATCAATAGTAAGTATCTTTGTTAAGACACGAAGTAGATAGTTAATGTATTGTATACCTATTTATGGCATAACACATGCCATAAATGGGGATACTTTATTATATACAGGGCGCCAAAAAAGCGCTTGCAATTTTATGAATAAAATTTTCTTTTTAAGCCACATCAAAGGGCAGAAGAACGACTATTCGGTATCCAGTCTTAGTCTGAGTTGAATATGTCTGTCCTTACAGCCATCGTGGCAGAAATGGGCTAAGAAGACATCATCGTAAGTTATATCACTCCACGACATCTGAGCAATAGTGCTTCATAAAAATTTCATGTGAAGAGCAGCTTATGTTTTTTCAGGTTAGTTCATGTGACTTTAAAATCACCAGTAGGCACTACCCCACAAATTGGGTATTTAGGAGATGCGAAGTTACTGACCCATTTACTCACAAAAGCAAAATATTATCGAATTCACCACTTTCTCAATGTCCAAAATATTTGTTTTTATCACTTACCGTTCGAGATCAAATATGGAAATCGAAAGTTAATTTTTCAATATACGACAACGTGTGGTCCGATGCTGGTGATATACAAGTGCCCTACATGCCTATACGGAGCAGGGGCCATCTGCTTGGTTTTACTTCGCGATATTTTTGTGCTATAAAATTCAAAAATCAGTTTTTGTTCCTTTCCTTGTATTGCTATAAAATTGTTCAGTTAGATCATTCGTTCATTTCATGTATTAAAGTTTTAAGTAACCGTAATTAATAATATTGCCGTCCATTATTCTTCGTAATTAGCAGGTGCAGCCAAAATGTATTTCTCAATATTTTTTTGTTATTTACATTTGGTCAAAGGTCATGAAATCAAAAATTCAATTAAAAAGAGTAATTAATCTTCTATATTATACATAGATCCTTTTTAATCCGGGAACGATCAACAGAAAGTTTTTATTCGAGGTTCTACACTTAAGTAGGTTCAATAGAACTGCAAACCCGAAAACTAGGGTACCCAATAATTTCAAGTTTCCACAAACCTTAAATTGTTTTTTTAATAAAATTAGCGGAACGAACACAATAGCCTTTCCATATATCAATCAATCTTGAGAATTTATTAATACTGGTGAAGATTACCAACGATGATAAGCCTATAAGGTCAACGAAGCTATAGGGCCACCCAAAACCATAGGGTACTGAAATATAATTTTATAGTTATTGCGTACTTACACTGATTTATGTTTATCTAGATTAATTCAAGGCTGATTATGCGGACACATAAATTGATAGCTACCTGAATTTACTTTGAATCAGATTTTGAGGTTTTAACAAATTGGATTTTTCGGGGAACTTTTTGTTTTCTTTTTGGTGTGTAACATGAATTATTGTAATATCAGAGTTAACTCTTATTCGTTTTTAACTAGTAAGTGACTTGGAAGTACGTGCTGAATACTTAAAGGATTTTTAAAGTTTTTTAAGACTGAGTATATAGCTTGGATACACAAGATTTTTAAAAAGTTCTAAATTTAATTTGTCAATAATCGGTCCAATTATAATTCATTCGGTCATTATGAGACCAAAAGTCTTTTATACGTAGTAGATACCCCTGGCATGGCATACCACAAGTCACACAATACGTGAACACTCAGGACGCGGTAATTCCAAATTGACTACTTTTTTTGAAAGATGTGAGCAATACTTTACTATTGTGCATTTTGGTTACTATTATTACAAGTATTTACAAAAAGTGCAATGATTCGTCCGTTAAACTTTATCTAGCAATTGAAAAAAAAATTTTAGACAGTGAAAACATTTTAAGCAGAACTACATTTTGAAAGAGAGATGAGTAGCTGTCTAAAAGGCATGCAAGTAAATCATGCAGAGTTTATTAAGGTTAATACTGTAGATAGTAAACTTCTCATATGACAGTTTAGGTGTTTGTCATGAGGAAAAGGAATGCGGTTAATATAACGGCTAATGTCGTGCTCACAAACTAGAAAAATATGTTTAAATATTTGTTTGTATAAATTAATGTGTAATTTCATACGGCTTTTAAAAGTGATATTGTTTTCTTTGCTCAGTATTAGCCTGGAATTTGTGCCTAATGTGGCGATGGGCTCGCCTCATATCACATCATGGGACGTACAATAAATACATCAATATACAGGGCAAGAAACTGATAAAGGCATGATGCGTGTTTGTTTTTATATTGTTTTTTAAAAAGGTCGAAATAACGCCTGTTGTTCAAGATATAAGTAATAATTTCAGGTAAGGTCGATTAGATTGAAATTTAAGAAAGATAAATACGTGGAGGGAACACGAGAAATATTTTTCGCAATTAAATAAGAATTTATGGACTGAATTAGTAACATTGCTCTAAGGAAATTCAATCAATAGTATATAAAGTTTTAGGTTTATATTATGATGACCTGCCGCAGCGGGGTGAAGAGTTGTCTGTGAATCACAGGTGATACGTAGTATTCGATTTGAATTTGGTCATCGGCGATTGAAAGCTTGTAGTTCTACACACAAAATAACCCAACATATTGCCTAGGCAGAGGTGCCTACCCCTTCGAGGATACAGGCGTAATGTGTTAATCTTTACATCTTGTTTCAGACTAATATGTTGGGTCTTCATCTTCACCCCGCTGCGGCAGGTCATCATAATATAAACCTAAAACTTTATATACTATTGATTGAATAATTTCCTTAGAGCAATGTTACTAATTCAGTCCATAAATTCTTATTTAATTGTCACCAGAGTACCAAATTTACGCCGTGGGATCCGTCCCATGATGTGATAGTTTAATCACAGTAATAAATGTGATAGCCAAACCGCGCTCCACAACTAGTTCGAAAACGCTGTGACATCGAAACCGTGAGAACACCGTGGAAACGTGAAGATTTTTGCATACACAGATATTATCGTGGAGTGACGTTACCCGGCGCGAGGAACCCCGGTCGCAGGGCCGCGCTTGGAGCATTGGGAACGGGCGATGCCCTACATAAGGCTTTATGGGTGTTATCTATATATTAAACTTGAAGAAAAATCTTTGTACCCCTTTTATAAAGCATTTTGCGTGCACGGAGGCGTCTGAAATTTTGTATAATAAAAGTTGATATAGAGGCGTGCAAAAAAAAAATTGGGTTAGTGGACGTTAGCCTAGTTGAGATTTGAACGGTCTGACGTGAAATGAAGTAACGTGTGTATTGTTTATCAATTATCGTTCGCTTTAACGGTGAAGGAAAACATCGTGAGGAAACCTACATACCTGAGAATTCTCCATAAGAATTTCGAGGGTATGTTACGTCTGCCAACCCGCACTAGGCCAGCGTGGTGGACTAAGCCCTAACTCCTCTCATTAGTAGAGCACGCTCGTACTCATCAATGGGCACAATAGCTAATACAGGGCTGATTGCATTTCACTGCATTGCAAAAAAAAATATTGCTGTCGAAAAAACATCTGTAGAACAAAAAATCGTTTGATTGTGCCTATATTCCTTCTATTGCTAAAACATTATAAAATTATTATACTTCTTTATTGAAATAGCTTCAACCCTGTCCTCATCGGGTATTTATTCGAGAAACCGAATAATCAACGGATCGGTCACGATCGATTGTTATGACGATTCACAAAATTGAATATCGACTCAATTTAATCGGCAGACCTGTTTGAATGTTATTGAGCCTTGTGATATAGGGGTCAGAGTTTAGAATGCAATATCATTGTAAGTCTAATTATGATTTGAAAATACCATGGCTGTAACCTGTGAAGAGGTGTGAATCCAATTAAGTTTTGGCAATGGCATTTGTGATTAGGATAATTATTGAGCATCTATTAGAAACAATATTGTATATGCTGTATTCAGTTCGAAGCATGTTGCTAATAGTCAAGATTCGAGGTGAATAAATCACAAAAAAATATAGAACTAAGTGTCAAAATTCATTTCTACTTTAGTAGAATTTAATTCTGGAGGCTTATTTTCTTTCAAAATGAACAATTCTATGAGGCTTCGTTGATTTTGCAATATAGTATTAAAATTAATAATGACTAAAATATTAGTCTATCTGTATCTTCAGGGAATGAAAAGAAACTTAGCCAGGCTTAACATTTCATTCACACCTATACCTCAAAGATACCTGCTAACAAATGTATTAATTTGTTAGCAGGTATCTTTGACATCATCTTACACAAATGTAACGAGCATGCTTGTTAGAGGCTTTTTATTCTTTTTATACCAACGACCACATTTCAGAATGCGACACATTAGGCTGGGTGGTGGTCGTAAGTCAGTTGGTTAACGAGCACCACCTATCAGTCTAAATCTATTTGCGACCGCCACTAAACAAACACAATGCATAATTGTCCATTAAAGTTTGTGGGAGGTACGAATGTGGGATGGATGTGGTATTTTGAGCACAGTATTTTATTAGAATAATTGAGGCTAGCCGCTCGCCTGATAAGACTGTCCATAAACAATGGCATCATCATTGTAATGCAAGCAAATTAGTAAGCAATGCACTGCACTCGTCACGCAGAGATATACGGTTTTAAAGGTTGTGTTATCTATGTTAATATGTTATGTCTAGACGACGTATGTTGAAGTCACATCCGGAATTATATTTTCTCTCCTTGACCATATGCTGTAGAACAGTGGAAGAAATCATGATAATATTTTTAAATCGTTAAACGTCAAAATTATTGGGATTGAATTATGTTTTGGAAAATTTACGTATAATGACTCAGGATGACTAGTTGAGGGCATTGTAGATTAAAATTGTAACGGCACTTTTGGCACTAGTCATCAATCCAAAGTCGCATCTAAAATCCCAAACATATTAAAATACCGCATCCAAACATTAGAAATTACTTGCGCCGTCAATTGTTAAAGCAACAATTTTATGGAGCGCCCGCGCACCTTAATGATATGATTGTTTTCATTATAATTGCGGGTCGCCAGTAATAAGTCTGGTGAAATTATTGGTCCCCACTGGCCATTGATGTGGTGGTATTTTTTAATGAGTCCACCCATATTTGGACTTGATAGACCCACCATTGTTCGATTGATTTACTTTGTCAACTATTGCGGTAATATTTTTAATAGTCCTGTTTTATGATTCAGGGGGAAGATTTGATTTTAGAGCTGAAAATTGTATTAATGAGTTGTAGAGGCATGCATAATGCAGTATGTTTGCGTATGGGCACGACTGGGATATTACCACAGTCTTGTAAAAAATGTATGTGAAATGGCATCTTAGATATTGTGTTTCGTATTGTTGGAAGCTCAGAAATATAGCAATTTTTGTAAGTCGGTAACGCATCCACATTCTTAGTTTATAGTTTTGTGTATTCTGGGAATTCAATTGGTTGCTTGCTTATACCATATAAAATATAAATTTAGTCCGCGATGCAAAAAAAAAAAAACCAGTGTGTCTTTTTATTTTATTTAGATAAAATAATATTATAGGGCATCAGTTCCGCATGTCTTTTACATGAGAAACCATACATATTTAACTAATGTATTAACACAAATTCAATCTTATATCATAAATGCGAAAATTTGAGAAAAAATTTAGATGTTTGTTAGAAGTGAAAGTAGAAAAATCTTAAAAAACGTAAAAAAACGGATTTGGATGAAATTTGGCACACGGATAGATCATGTCCTCGATTAACACACAGCCTTTTTTAATACGGTAATCTTCTCCCGTATGAAGTAATGGATATTTTAAAGCTGATTTTTTTGTAGATGGCGCTGACGTCTTACTGTGTTTTAGGGACTTTTTTCGTCGGGAATGGCTTTACACGCGGGCGATGCCGCGAGCAACGCTTAGTATAATATAATAATGATATTCTAAAATTGAAATCACATGAAATGTCAACGAAAACCCGTGTCCGTAACATATCGATTAAAGCAAGACGCGAGTGTTGTGCAACATCGATAAATCGATGTCGATCAATATAAATGAGGGCTATATTTAATTCGTTTCGATCTCGACAGGTCATTCTGTGTAACGATCGGTGAACTTTGTGTGTGCGTATTGAGATATTCGAGTGATAGTATTGTGGGCTTTTAAATTTAATCGACTTTAGGTTTGATAATTCAAACATTCCACGAAGATTTTTGTCGACCCGTTGGTTTTTAGATACACCCTACTAAAATACTTTTTACAATTATTTGATTAAGCCTCTTAATACGAACGGCCAGTACTGGTGGTACTGGTGGTAGGACTCTCATATGTAAGAGTCCGCTTGGGTGGGTTCCACCGCAATGTCTATTTCTACAGCCAAGCAGCAGTGTGAATGCACTGGTGTGTTTCGGTTTGAAGGGTTTTGTAGCCAGTGTAATTAGAAGACATAATGAGACTTAACACCCTATGTCTCAGAATAACGAGCGCAGTGGAATGCCACACAGAACTTTGTAACTCAAGGTGCTGGATATGTTTCTACTGTTTATGAGTGGTTGAATCGCTTACCATCAGGCGAACGGCTTTCTCGTCTCGTCATTCAATGCAATAAAAAAAAGTACGACCATTGCAGTCACTCGATTAATTTAGACAATTTCACACAAGTCTGGAACTGGGCCGCGTAGCGATTATTGCGAGTACAGCCTTATATTCGCGCCTGGACCACCACCGTCGATGTAGGCGAGGAACCAGACCTTATGGAATTGTTAGGATGATTATAAAATTATTATTTATTTTAAATATCATATAATCCCAAGCGATGCTAAGGGATTGCCTCGGTGGGTAATTTTATGATACGACTGCAGTGTTGAGGTCTCGGGTTCGATTCCCGAGTCGGGCAAAGTGATATTGGGTTTTTACTCATTATCAGCCCGGAGTCTGGAAATGTGTCTCTATTACATGGGACCTAATACTGCTGGCGACATGTGGGTAAGATACTCCTCTGCCTACCCCTGAAAAGGCGTGATGCTATGTAGGTATGATGCTAAATGTGATGAAAGGTGTAGGAAAAAAAAAGTATGAAATAAGGATAACGAAAGAGAGTAAAGATAAGTAAATAATGCAGACAATATTCTTTACTCGCTTATAAACGTTTTTAAGTGAATTAAGCCTTACAGGTAAACTTTTTAGTATAAAGAATTAGGAACAATCGGAATATAACCTAAACCCTGCCTAATCAGAGATGTTGGGTCATCGGTGCCTCAGTATTAAGTAAAAACTGTCAAGAAAGCTTGAATCCCAAACATAATAATAAGTAAACAAAAATAAATATTCATTCTGACCTAACAGAAATTTGCACCTCCTAGCCAATAAAATGAATTTTCAATCGTATGAGTAATCGCCAAGCAATTACCGAACGGAACGATTCGATAAATATGTTTTTTAAATTACAAATGCGTACACGCACCATTTGTGGAACTGTATCGATTGTATGTTATAAATCAAATGGGAATTTCATTAATGTAGCCAATGTTTTATTTATGGTACAGATTAATATCGAGTTTAATTTATGTAATAAGTGTTAACGTGAATTGTGTAAGTAATGTAACGTGAAGTGTGGTAAGTAATAGTGCCAAAATAAAGGTTAATTGGTTGGTATTATGTTAGAAAAACCAACAGTTGTGATAGATGTGCCAATCATTTATGATTTAAAAAAAAAATGCCAGGGACTGGATTCCTAAGATGAGGTTGCAGCCTGGCACTTAGCAGGCGGTCATAAAAATTCTAAGATAGTAAAAAAGTGTCTTGTGTTGATATTAGAGTGAGATAAGGATGGCTCGAAGAAATTAGAGATTTTGCTATTTATTATACACTAGATTTGTGCCCGCGGCTTCGCCCGCGTTAATAAGTTTTTCCAGGCTAAAAGTACATAAAAACCTTCCCGTTAAATCACTCTATCTATTAAAAAAAACCGCATCAAAATCCGTTGCGTAGTTTTAAAGATCTAAGCATACATAGGGACAGACAGCAGAAAGGGACTTTTTTATACCATGTAGTGATGATTCATATAAAAATGCTAAATTAGAGTTTTATTTCAGACAATATTTACTAGCTATGGAAAGTGGTATGCTAGTCAAAACGTCTAACCGACCTCTTTCTCTAACCACCTTCATCCTCTCATGATTCATACTAGTCCTCTAATGACAGCGACTAGAGAATTATCAGTTATAGCACAGCACATCAGCGTACTTGGGACCCGAAATTAAATAAGTCCCGAATATTAATGACCAAAAGCAAAAATAAATTATTAATCATCAAAATTACTGTTAAATCGAAATTTCATCGAAGTACACTTCCTGTAATGTTTCCGTGAACTTGTGAAGCTGTAATATGTAGTTTCGTTACTTCTTTCAAAATCAATTTTCTTGTTTACACTGACCGGTACCACCATTGTGAGCTTTTGAGGGTTGCCACATGCTTATAAAAACAAGTGTTTATCTGGAAACTTAATTTGGGAATAAGGATCTAAGAAGTGTACGTAAAAAAACGATTTAATTCATTACACAGACGATTTATCTCTAAATACAAATTATAATTTTTATGTTTACAATATTAAATATACTGTTTTAATAAGCTGAATATCTTAAAAAGCTATTACAACTATAATTCCAACCCGAGTAAACCAATAAATAAAAAATACAGTTAAATTTTCCTTTCATTTATAAAGAATAATACTAATCGATACCATATCGATTTAATTGGCACAATAAATTACGTTCCTTTGCCATTTAAAAGAAATCGTCTCAACCCTACGGCGTCGTTCGTTTTTCTACGAAAGCACTTAAAAAGGTCCCGATAGCCGAAATTTCAATTAAGTGTCATAATCGTACCGGGAGGAGTACATTTTTGAGAAATTTATTATTTCGCCCCGCAATTTGCGTATGCACGTACTTTTATTACCCGGTATTAAGTACGGACCAAATTACCAATGTTAATATGGGTACTTTAAATATGTTCCAACTTATAATCGGGTTCTAAGAATATAGGCCGGTACATGTTGATGTTGTTACATACTTAAATAAGCTATATAATTATATATAATACATATTATAGCTCATGCCGACCCCACAGTGGTAGATATAGACTATTATAGATCGCGTTCATTTTTTACGATATACCGCTTTATTTAATTGCTAAATAAAAGAAATGCATGAAGTTTTTCTGGGAATGCAATTTATGTGGTAGGCTCGCCCCTATCACATCTTAGGACAAACGGCAAAATATGCATGCACTATTTACAACTCTGCCTAGCCTCCAAAGATAAAGGCGTGATGCTTTGTCAATAATAATTTACTTTATTACTCACTAGCTTTTGCCCGGGGCTCCGTCCGCGTTAAAAAGTTTTTCCGGGATAAAAGTCCTGCTTTTCATTTTCCCGAGACAGAAAGTAGCCTATGTGTTAATCCAGGACATGATCTACCCGTGTGCAAAATTTCATCGAAATCCGTACAGTGGTTTTTGCGTGAACGAGTAACAAACATCCATACATCCATACATACTTACAAACTTTCGCCTTTATAATATTAGTAGGATTAGTAGGACTAGGTGCACAGCTCTTCCTTAGTATATTACCCAATAGTTGTTCTGGCGGTACCACTATCAACAATAAATGAACAGAGATTCATGTTCCCATTGTTTTTGCGATAATAATCCTTAAACACAACAAAATAAAGCGATTACCGTAAAAATCCGTAATTACAAGAGATTTATGTATCCGTTGAGACTATGTAATATTTGAAAAAGGTCTCGTAGTGGTTTAATTATATGTTTATTTTGAAACGATATAATAAGCTCATAATGTGATATGGTAAGTACGTACTGCGTATTTTAAATATTAACACCTGTAAGAATGTGAAGGTTCGATTTAAACATTTCGCGGCGTTACACCGACGTGTAATCTTGGTTAATTCGGGATTTTTTTTTTAATCGTGATTGAGAAAATTACCATACTGCTTTTGATATGGCGATAGAATCGCCCCCTATCATGGTCATGGGATGCAAAACGCACGGTGAAAAGTGGTGCACTAGTTGTGCCTCTGCCTACCACTTCGGGAATAAAAGGTGTGAGTGTGTAGGTATGCTTCTGATGATAATACATATATAGTGCAAATAAATTATGAGTAATATTAATAAACAAGGCGTTGCATCTCTCAAAACCGAATCTAGACACGCGGAGCGTGTCAAGCCAAGTTCAAGCAAAGGAACTGGCTAGCCAGCGCCGTTACACGAACCACTTTGTGCCACTTTTCACCCTTCTATAACTCAAAACCTGTTTAACGTAAACACATAAAACTACGTGTGTTTAATTATACCCATAAGGACATCTACAATCCCAAATTTCATGAAGCTAGCACAAACGTTTATAAAGATATGACTGTCGAAAAGTCGTAAATTTTAGTAATAACTAACTGACTGACCTATAGTACCTAAACCTAACCTACTTCCAGATGACCTAGAAGGATGAAATTTGGAATCCAGCTCAGTAATTGTGTGTAAGCGTAGGAAAAAATAAAAAAAAAAAAAAGTCAAGTAATCTAACCTACTTTAAGATCTCACATTTTGAAATAACGGCAACTGTTATAGGTATTCAATAAAGCAAAGAAATATAGTTTAATACTTGTTCATGATGTTATTTTGTTCATATAAATACATATTTGGATTTTGTATAAAACTTGGCACTCATTTAGATCTCCATTCTTTTTGCGGCGAAGCACACAGCCAAGGATAATTTTTGTATTGAACTTGGCTCTCCTTTTTTATATGTATGTTTTTGGTGGGATAATTTTCACTGAAACTGTTTTGGTTCTAATTGATCATATTTCTTATAATGCATCCTTATCAACCACTACCAATTTTTTACGGTATCTGCCCTTACTGTCTCACCTCAGGAGTCAATAGCGTATTTTACTAAAAGCTACCAGGTTTGTCAAATGAATTACGATTCTTTTGAGTGCAGCTAAATTTGTTCAAAGGAAATTTCTGTAATGTACATTAAAACTAATCCTACCTCGCTTTTACAGACAGTATGAAAGAACTTTTAGTAAGTTGTGTTACACGACCGTGTGACCGTCGGCCAGAAAAGTACTTTCAGCAAAAAATGACCTCTCCCTATGGGCTTGTTAAGCGCATCCTCATCAATTTGCCTACAATTATCCACAAAAGGCGCCGTCGGATAAAATATTTTGATTAAAGTGTGATTTTTAAGCTGAAATTCGATTTGGTGAGTAAAAATGAATAATTTATGACTGTAATTGTCGTTGCCTTATGAGTAAATTGTATTGTTCCTTGTACGTTTTATTGCCTTAAATTGTTTAGGTGCGAAGCGATAGTGGAGACGCCCACACGTAGTGAAAACGATTTCACACGTATGGGCGTTAATTTGTATCCTGAAACGTGGCTTTAAGATTTGTGACATAAAAAATATATTAGGTCTTCAGTTTGTGTCAGATAAGGCGATAGGCTCGCCCCCTAACACATCATCTGACATGGAGAAAAGTGGATTCTAGTGGACGAAGACGATTGTGTGTTTATTTTTTATATAAAAACACATGCTGAAAACCTTCTAGAGAGGGGCGGTTTGGCTAGTCCCATTACAAAGTTATTGTACATTTGTAATTCGGCTTATTATTGCGATCGTTGAAGAACATCGTTTCTCGTAGATAACATACAAGTCACACCGTACATGTAGAATCTTTTTTAAATCGTGGATACATAATGATATGAATGAATGCATTGAAATTCCAATATGTAATTATTCTTTTGGTTTTGAATAAAATTAGACAAACTTTTACCATTACTTGTTTATTATTTCCGTTTGCATTTGTTTTGGTTTTAATTTGAATTTAATGTTACGCGTACAATGTACTATGGATGATTTCATAGCATCTCGAATAGTTTGTTTTCTATTTAGGGATGAGTGTTATCGATATAAATATCGATTCTAATATATTTTCATTTCAATAAAATAAATAAATCATACAAAAAAGCAAATTTATTATTAAGGCTTTGTGCTTTTGAAGATGATATGATAGTATATTCGCTAGTCAGCTAACAAATGTTTAAAATCAACAAGAGGTTTTCTATTTCTTGTTTTACGTGAAATGATCATAGCTTATAAATTATAAGCCAGGGATAAAATGCTGATTAAAATGTTTAGGGGAAGAGTTAAACATGAATATTTTCTTTATAATTTTTTTTACCCAAAAATATCAAAATAAAAATACGTCAAAAGTCGATCTGTCCTTCTCTATACAAAATGTTTATAATAAATTCGAAAATATTTAATTAATTATTTTTATTGACCACTTCACCCATAAATCCAACAATATTAATAGAGACAGCATCGATACAAATGTATCGATATTTTCTCACAACACAACCTCTAATTCAATTTCCAACAGTTAACCAGTTAAGTTAAATTCATTGTTAACCCCGGTGACAAACGTTAATGTTGGTTTAGCACGAGAACTCCTAACGGTATGACTGTTTATGCACGCAGTGATAAATGTGTGAAGTAATTAATAAGGAATCTGGTTTTTGAATGAATTAATAATTTGATTTGAATGGAAAGACGAGATGAATGATTAAAAATATACTTTTTAAACGACTTAAAAAAAAAATTTTTTTTTCGTTGGGGTTTTCATTTTTTTATTATGTTTCTGAGGTTTTATGTTGCTAGTGAATGACTAAGCTATGAATTTGTAAATAATGTTTAACTTATATATTATTTTTTTTATTATTAATCGTCAATAGGGTATTTGCCTATGTTTGATTTTGTATATTATTTTAGATGCAACAAAAACAATATGAAAAATATATTCTTCTGTGAAAGCAGCATCAACATTAATTGAAAAATAAAGCAGTTATTCAATTTTGAAATATGCTTGCGAACAAAAGTGGGGATGACACGCTATCTCTTTCGCACGCACGCAGCGTTATGGCCGACGGCGCTTGCTGACGTCACAGCCTAGTATTGCTGTTATTTGACAGCTACCCCTTCCAACAAATTTCAAAGCATTATAACTTACTTAACATTGCTCTAATTTTAAAAAATCTTTTTCCATTAGATTTTGGATAGCATACATTTTTCATAATACATACATATTCACTCACGCCTGTTATCCCCGAAGGGGTAGGCAGAGGCGCAACTAGTGCGCCACTTTTCGCCATTATTCCGTCCCATGATGTGATAGGGGGCGAGCCTATCGCCATATCGGGCACAAATTCCAGACTCCGAGCTGATACTGAATAGAAAAACCCAATATCACTTTGCCCGACCCGGGGATCGAACCCGAGACCTCAAGCTTTGCAGTCGTACTGTAGTACAACTACGCCACCGAGGCAGTCATAATAGTATTTAAAAAAAGTAGTCAACTACCCTATTGTCATTGTCGCTGATATTTTGACGACGCCATATTGTGTTTATATGTTTTAGATGGATTTCGCCGGCTGACTCCTTAACATGGCTTTCTAGAAAGAGCCTTTATCATTGGTTTTGTCCACGTATGCGATGATCATTAGAATATGATGATGCTTCGTCTAGAAACTACCCATTTATATTATGCCACACTACTGTATTAGGTTATCCTGTAATAGTAGATGTAAGAGAGGAAAATATATAACATACATATACATATACACTCACGCCTGTTATCCCCGAAGGGGTAGGCAGAGGCGCAACTAGTGCACCCACTTTTCGCCGTCATTCCGTCCCATGATGTGATAGGGGGCGAGCCTATCGCCATATCGGGCACAAATTCCAGACTCCGGGCTGATACTGGATAGAAAAACTCAATATCACTTTGCCCGACCCGGGGATCGAACCCGAGACTTCAGCTTTGTAGTCGTAATGTAATACAACTACGCCACCGAGGCAAAATATATAAATAAATAAATATTGCCCTTTTCTCAGTAAAGGTACGGCATTTAATATATCGATTATTGTTCAACCAGAGGGATGAAAATACTATACTCTCCATATACGTTGGTAGCAACTAGCGCAACTCACAGAAAGTATTACCTCAACATAAGAAAAACCGCCATGGACTCATAGACCGTTCAATATACACTCAACTGGATATCATTTGAAACACTCTCGTATCGCATCTACGTGGATTTGCAATTAATATCAATGTTAATAAATAAATGCGGATAAACCTTCTTCACATACGCCATTGCATGTCGTCACGTATGGCTCCCATTTTATTTATGTCAATATCGGATTTCAATTTATGAACGTGTTACTTGTTTGTTAGGGTTAGCAGGCGATCTATTTTTTTTTAGACGATGTAGTGTTGAATAGAAGAATGGCAGGAGTTTAATGCTTTCTTACTATGGAATAATTAAATATTTCTCTGTATATAAGTGACTTTTTGTAATAATAATTGTTATTAATTAAATGTATCGTGGCTTATGTGCAACTATGTTCGCCTACGTGATGAATAAAGTATTTTATTTATAATAACCAGGTAATTGACTTTGCAGGGGCGGTTGCGGACGACAACTTAGACGTGAGTCGGAGGAAGCCCGCAGCCGTCCCTAATGCGCCGAAGATGGCCACCGCGGAGTTTTGCTTGGTATGCCGTGCGGTGTGCATAGGTTAGGGACTCGGCCCGGCGGTCGCCCGACATTTTCCATCTTTCCGGGCGGCTCAACGTCGGGTCGTAAGGCACGGTGAACCCAACATAACCGCTCAGTCGTTCCCCTTAAACACTGGGCGGTAGTAATAAGTCACTTTCTCAAAAAGGTAATTGACTTTAGAAAACACATTAAAAAAGTATTTTTTCTCCATGACCAACCTTGAAAACCCCAGCAGCAGCCCTACACGTGGGCATGTTGCCAGCTATCTTCAAGAATTATTATGCTAACCTTACACTCTGGATCCTTAATAAATGAAGTGTCCCTCAGTGTATTCATATTTTACTCTAACTCGACTAGTTAACTACATACACATTGGTATGTTAAGATATATTTATCTTGATGTGTCGTGCTTTATCGTTCTGTTTATGAAGGTTACGATTGCTTCTGAGTACTTCTTTATTTACAATAGTTGTGTTACAAAAAGAACTGTGTTACGAAATACTAAGGATCGTTTTCCGATGAGATGAAATTCCATCAAATATAACCTGGCGGAGTGTAAAAGTGATACAATAGATCTACTTTTATTGATTCCGCCGTTAATTTTATTTTTCCTTAACCCTAAGTTATCCTTTTTGTATAATTACTGTTTAATTTGTTCTATTCATTTCTTTTTATCTTTTCAGCTATTATTTAAGCTTCCGTTGGGTAACTTTAGGTGGCCACTGAAAACCAGTGCTGTGTTGTGACTGACGTCGCAACACAGCATTATGCAGAGCTGGCTACCTAATTGTCACATCACAGGCGTGTAACGCTGCCCTAATATAAAGGTTTTTTTACGTATAATGTAACCCACATGTGTTGTGTATTGCATGCACCAGATGTGACAGAACCTTTTTTTCTATTTACTGTAGCTGGCGATATGTATCTATTTCGAATTGATTACATTCAAGGAAAAATATTTCTCAACTTTTCTATTTTTGTGTTGTTATGACATGTTATTTATATTTATGACATGTTATTTTTTTGCTTTAATTAAGTGATAATATTTCTTCCGTAACCACATTTTTTTTAATTTACGTATAGCTAACTTAAATATTTTAACGAATAAACATATTTGCAACATAACACTAGCAAAAAAATGTGGTTTACGTTTTTTTTTCGGCCTTAGTAAATCTTGCGCCTTGTATTTAAATTTAACTTGTTCTTATATCTTTTTATCAAATATTACCAATTTCAAAGCATTAACAGATCCTTTCCATTACATACTGACCTATATCTTCCCCTAGCTTACTTAACCAATAACTCTCAAACCTGACTCTACTCTCTTCTACTACTCGACTTAAAAAGTTGACTGGACCGCGATCCACCTAAAAACTTCCAAAAATGGCACTAAACTTTTGATTTACACGAAAAAATGGGCTTACATTAATAAGGGACTATTCAAATAAGAAAAAAACATTTGTTTTTTTTTTTATAATTAAATACAAAGAGTACGGTTTCAATGAGATACATCCACATTATTACTTATTTTCTGTCATTATAGCGGGCGTCATCTTGGTTCGGTTGGTTAGATGTATTATCCCTTTTTCTACGGCTCACACAATATTAGTTTGTACTCAAATTAGTTCGGGAAATGCTGGTCTAACAAGATTAGTTTCCGTAACTCAGAAAACATTTTGTTTAACGTCGCGACTGCTTTAATACACGGAAACCTGTTACTCATATTATTCACGAATAGTTTATTGCAATTGTAATAACAGAAAGGGAATTGCTTCCTCTATAAATTACTTGGCTCTAGATATTTGGTTCCCATGCACTTTGCTGTTTGCCATAGATTATGAATGTGAGTTTTGATTATATTGCGTCCATGAATTGCGATTATTAAAAAATAATAGCTGCTAATTTATAAGTGTTGATGCAGAACGTATTTTTTATAAATGACAGTGTTGTTGCAAAAAAATATTTGTTTATTTCCACTATTTTCGTGTATTGCATTGAACTTAACGCTTTTCTAATTGTTTACTTATAATATTCATCTGGCGAAAAGATACTAAAAAATAAATGTTGAACCACATTGATCATCACTGCACTACGAAGTGCTGTAAAGCCTTCAAAACGTCGGGAGGAAAATAAAATAAATAAATCCGTTATAGTAGTTTAATTCCAATAATCATCATTAATCATATTTCACCTTATAATATCGTATTTTTATAATTTTTATCAAATGTATTATTATTTGTGAACTATAAGTTTGAGTAACACTTCTAATAGTGAAATTATCTAATATGAGTAATATACTCACCAATTATTATTGAATCTGCCTCGGTAGCGTAGTTGTGCTACGGTGCGACTACGGTCTCGGGTTCGCTCCCTGGGCCGTGCAAAGTGATATTGAGTTTTTTTATTCAGTATCAACTCCGATGGGTTTCCGATATGGCGATAGATTCTCCCCACATCATAGGACGAAATACCCACGACGAAATTAGGTCAACTCTGAAAAAAGAAGAAAGAAAAGCTGTTTATTGCGACAAACTTAAAACTATAAACAAAAAAAAATTAAACAATATAAAAACTTAAACTAGAGTTGTCACAAAACGGCTCCAGCTCAGCATATGCTGGCGGAAAAGCCAGCGCTGATCTTCCGCTGGGCCGCTTGGTGATGTCACAGCCGCCAAGACTGAGGTTCGACTCTGCCTACCCCTTCGGTAATAAAAGGCGCGTGTGTGTATGTATGTATGTAAATATAGAATTTCATAACAGACTATCTAAAAATTCACACAGCACATCAAAAGGCAACATTATCTGTGCATAAAAACACCATCAGCACTATATCACTAACAAGGTTTCAAACAAATAGGTTATTCTATTGTGTTCATTCTAATTTGAACTTAAAGTATCACTGGTCTATAATTAGAAACTATAATAGGCGAAACTATTGCCGAATTGAATCAAATTGTACGCTAAGTGATAATTATTGCATTGACTTGTAACTTTTAATATTAAGGTACGATGTAGCCGCGGGGCCTTGAAGAATTGAAATCTTTAAATGTTATGCCTGATGGATTTTTGACGTAAATGTGCAAGCTAGTATTACATTATGTTATTACGATTTAATGTGACGCATAAAAATATTTTAAATTTAGGAATTTAGGTTGATAAAGGAGATATTCGTAATAAGATAGTTTGTCAAATACACTTCTATGTAGACGTTAATTTGGCAGCCCAGCTGATATAGGAACAGTATCATAATGATCTTCTCGAATTTGACAAAGTTTGCTAGCAGTAGAAAATTTCTAGGCAGTTGTAAAAATATTCAAAATTAGATAATATTTCACTTTTAAAATAAATTATTGGAAAAATGATGCTGTACATGCCTTAACTTAAGAATTAAATATGACTGCCCATCAAATACCTCAATCCCATTATCCATATCTGTATTCACCACTCTAAATTATTTATCTATACTTTAGATCTATAAACAACGATAGTTCACAATAGAATAACCAAACATTTACTTTTTCACCATTTATTCATTTATTATTATCATGTATTGTGAGACATCTTTAAAATTGTTAAATAATAAAATGTTAATTAACATAAATTGAAATACATTACTAAGAGCAACTCACAATTCTTATAATCGAAGTCACAATTAATTTTACCTACTTCCTATTCTGTTCACCGTTTTAATCTTTGTTTCAATCGACGGAGGCTGAACAAATACAAATGTATCTCTCACGGCACTGCCCAGTGGTCGCCTATATTAACTTGGGTGGTGCCAATTTATTCCGTTCTAATTGGACACGAATAACTGCCGGTATACTCTCTATTGCCTCTCTGTTATTAATTTTAGTCTCTTTGATTTAATACTTTGCTTTGGTTATGGATTATTGTTTTGTAGTATTAGAATTATGTCTTTGGTATGTGTCATATTTCTCTAATTACTTTATTTATGAGAGGGACAACTTTTTTGAAGATGTCGAATATATTTGGAATATTTTATTCATCTTTTTATACTAATTTTGGCAAGGATAAAAAGCATAACTTTCCATACTGCGGTGTCTATTTTGTTCAAAATTATAGTATTGGCTTGTTGGTCCGGTATCAGCATGCTGAAGCTGTGAAATCTCTGACTAGTAAAACTGTTAAAATTCGTATTTTTCTATAAATTTTATTTTGCCCACGATCCCAATTTGAACAGCCGTCTTAAAAAAAGTAAAAAACTTTTCAAACTATAACCGTACTGTTTTTAGTTTTGCATACCTTTTAGCAAATACAGACGTAGGTATGGTATGTTGGTATGCTGCACGAGTTACAGCAATCGTATATTAGTTTATCAATTGATCGTCGGTTCATAGAACTCTGATGCGCATAAAATAAACATCAGAAGCTATCAATGGATATTAATTACAAAATCGATTACAATTTTTAATCAATATACATTAGCTCATTCACACTTCATACAAACAAAAAGCTCCGAACGGAAATAGCAAAAATCCGTATTGATATCTTCATAGGCTATTTAGAAACAGGTTGAGACGCTGGAATATAAGGCAGCGTGCTCACGGATGGAGTCGATGGTCAGATACGATTGGAGCAATAGGTGCGATTACGATTTTTCTAGAATACTAGCCGACTTTTATTTAAGTTCTCATTTCAGCGGTATTATGGTAAATTTCATTTTGTACTTTGTGTATTGTATGATTGGCTATAAACATTTTTTACTGTTAATATTGTAAACTGTTATATTAAGTTGTGTTCTTCGTGTGAGAATTTTCAATTATATCATATTTAAATATACGTATTTTGTATTTTTTTACATTAAACATATAAAAAATCGTAGATTTATTGACCCAACGTTATCAAAAACATTCCAAACTCAAACAATTATTTATTCTCATGGTCTTTAACAAAATCTTTTGAATCGTCATGCATCTACTATCGCTTCGCAACCTGTTATCGCTATGAATAAGAAGCGGCGCAACAAACTACCTCAGCAACACGATCTATCAAAATGATATATACTTTTTCCAACAAATTCATATTATAGTAGGTATCTTCATTATTATTTTTTTTAACATGTAACAACAAATACTATCAATAAATAACAAAATAGACACATACGGATATATTTATACGGGTAATCTGAATCTGAATTATAGTTTCTACATTCTCCGTCCCGCAGTGTGCGCCGTGCCTACCGCCCGGCTCTACAAATCGTTTACCAACTGTCATCGTCAATTTCAATTGATCTGAAGCATGCGAAACTATTTTGTTTCGCAGAAACTGTATTATCAACACTTGGGACGTACTAATTTCTGTTATTACTTTAGATGGCTGTGGTGTAAGTTATAAGAGGATGGTTGTTTTGGTTTGTACAGTTTGATTTTGTAAACTAGGGATATATTTTTTTTTATTTATGGAATTACTAATTTATAAAGAGATTTATTTATGTAGAGTGTAAACTTTTTGTCGAATCGCCGCCTTGCCTGTATCGTAATACGTAGAAGTGCAACTAATACACTTTACCAGTAGTTTTACTTTTTCATCGTATATATAGAGCCTAGGTCTCCTAAGCACATTCTCAATATTGATTATTTTCATCTGTAGAGAAATTTTATTAAAGATGATATCTACAACTGGGAAATATCATTAAAATAATATTATTCACTGTTAATCTTTATTCCATGTTTACTTGCATTGACATTTGTTTTATGACATCGATGCCAACGGAAGCAATAGCCTTTTGAATTAACTTGAACAGGTGTGACCATACTTGAACAAATTTAAATAACTTTAAACTTTTCTCACACGTAATTCGATACGTTTCATTACCATACGATCTAGTTTAAAATATTTTTGGGTGTTTGAATACTAATGTATTGATTTATGATAATTTTCAAACTGTTCTAGTATATTCAATTAGCGATATTTCTCGTGTAAGTGTTAAAATACTTTAGACTTGCAATAACATTGTGTGTTTAAAAATGTAAATATCGTAAAAAGAATTGAGCACCTACTACATAAAATACTGCTTAAAAAATAGTATATTGACCTACCGGCAGATTTATATTCATAAGTTTGGACTTGTGCGATTTTAGTTTTCTAAAAGAAGTTTTATTTTTCTTTAGTTTTCGAAACTGTATGTATATACTTATTTATCACAACATAATAGATGCAATTATTATTGATTGAAATGGCTTAAATAATTATTAGATCCAAAATGAAATATGATTGTCATCCAAATCAATTCAATTATATCTGCAGGATTTATGAAAAATATGTGCTTGTTTGGATACTCATTACCAATATTTTAATTTTCATTACCACCTGCGCAAATCTCATCACCTTCACCAACCTGTCCAGATGAATTGTATAGGTACATCGAAGAATGTATTTTTCTCACATCCAGCATCCGAACGTTGCCACGCAAAAACGCTTCCAATTAAAAAGATATACAGTGCCATTATGCGGTCCGCTGTCTATCTTTGAACATTTAATTCATATCTCACGTATGCCGTATTCAATCAAGCATTTTCCATGATATCTTCGTCTCTTTTTATTACGAGTGTTAAAAAGAGATGGGGAGGTTTCTAAACGTTTTTCTGTCTATTTGTAAGGTGAGAGGATGTGATTAATTGTTAATTGTTACATTACTGATGGCTCATGATTAGGTTCGATGTGAGTTATTATTAGTTTAATGGTTAGAAAAAGTGGAAGGCATGTTGAGTAGCGACTTCGCGGATTCGAGTGCGCGCAATAGAAAGTAAAAATATAGTAAGCTTGTTTAAAGTTCTTCGTTTATTCCAAGAAAATTTAAATTATTAATTTTAATAATATGAATATATCCATTAATGGAAAAAAAATCCCATTAAAAGGATTTTTTTTTATTGGCTCGGTGGCGTAGTTGCATTACGATACGACTGCAATGCTGCTGAGGTCTCGGGTTCGAGCACAGGGTTGGGTAAAGTGATATTGGGTTTGCCTAATCAGTATCAGCCCGGAGTCTGGAATTAGCACCCGATGTGGTGATAGGCTCGCCCCCATCATATATAATAATACGCACGGCGAAAAGTGAGTGCACTAGTTGCGCCTCTGCCTACCTCTTCGGACATAAAAGGCGTAGTGTGTGTGTGTGTGTTTGTGTGATTTGTAAACTTGGTAATGGAGGTAATTATGTGTGAGCAAGTAGGCGTACTTTTGTTCGACTTTATCACTCATAGTAATATGCCGCCCTAAATACTTGAACTATTTAGGATGACATGAGCATAAAAGTCAAAAGCAATATCCATGAGGCAAGAAATCGAAACTTTGTTCGTCAATAGCATTCATTTAGACAAATCTCGTCTAATCTCACAAACTCAGACCCAATCTGAGCAATCACTCACGGATCTAAAGCATTTCACAGCCTCTGGTTATTAACATGATGTATTCGTTGGTCGTCGTAAATAACAGAGATGCCTCCGAGCGATTTGGTAATAAATATAAAGATGAATGTATATTATAAATATCAAGCGTAATATTATTTAATTGAGATCATTAATGTCCACACTGGGGGCAACGATTTATTGCATTGGGAATTTTTGAGGAACATTTGTTGGTATCAGATATGATTTTATGTCTACTGATAAGTTTGCAAACATTGATTTTGGTGAATGACGTCAAAACATAAATTTAGGTGAAATATTATCGTCCCTTTCTCTTTCTTCTTCCAGTCTTTATCTTAGTCTAGCTTGCAGTAAGCGTCACACACCTTGGTCAGTGGCAGAAACAATTTGGCTTTTTACGACCGAATGTTTGCCTGTCAACCACATGTATGGAGCAAAACGTCTAAAAGCCACACAATTTTGAATCGAACCTGGAATATTCTCGTCTACAACGCATGTGCTGCCACTAGACCAAGGAGGCGATAGTGAGATGCTCGTCTTTTCCTTGTATAAAAATAGGTTGCGTATGAGTGAAAATTTTCCGCATTCTTGGACATCCGCTTATAGGGACAGTACCATACACAATAAATTAATTTTTAAATATTTTTTCATTTCTTAAATTAAGACGCATTTTCAGTATAAGTAATACTGAAAAATCCTAAATTATAAAAATCGCAGATAATTTCTTTTGTAATGTGTGCAAGTTTTATTAAAAGACATTATCTATTATTTGTTATTATTTTCCGTCTTTCATACTTAGTTACTCATAACAATTACTACCTAAAATATTTTATATAATATGCCCTCATTTCTGAAAGATAATACAATAGTATAGATACATTAACGACCACACATTCGTTTCACTCATTTAATTTTCAGAGAAGAGCTTTTTGTCATACCAGGTACAAAAAATACCAGACAACTTTTGTCTATACAAACTAAAAAACATTTTTATTACACTCGTGAGAACAATAAACAGCTCACATTGCGTCAATACGTTAAATAGTAAATCTATGTAAACATACACCAAATAAATAAAGTACAATTTTAAACGCACTTCCTCGTCTTGCCCGCGGCGCTTGGCTGAATAAATTACTGGATATCACATTCGCAGTGTATTCAAAGACACTTCAACGGCCCATCTCCTGTCAGTTCTGAACATGGAAAATCCTTTCGAATACTTCCAACAAGCACTGTTTGATACATCACATTTGTCTGTTAATATATCATTCAGTCTATATAAAGTGCACGGACAGTTAAATTGCTTACGCTTCCGCACTCGGACGTCTTTAAGACCAATATCGACTGTGCTACGTCATTATCGTCTTTAATAACTATAAGTTTAATTTTAAAATTGTCTGTGTTGTGTGTTTTATAAAAATTATAATCAAAATTTTCATTATCAATTCTATGCCTAACAATTAAGTTACATTTTTTATTAGCAATGCTCTGATATAAGGCCTTATTTCATTGTAAAGACAACTTTATTGCTTTCAACGTAAGGTATACTTTCACATACAGTATCATCTTGAATATATTCTGCTACAATTATTTAGTGGCGACGTAGGATAACTAACGAGGTATCAGGATTCTCCGTGGAGCCTTGGAAATGTCTGGACTAAGGCTTCCCTTTAAGGTTGTTCCGACAAATTGTTCCCATTCAGAGTTTATACGCAATTTCTAAATGTAGCTAGCAATTATTGGTGCTTCTTACTTTGGTATTCGTTTAATGAACATTGTTTCGGCTTTGAATGGACCAATGGGAGATAGTGAACGAATGATTTATCTGTTATTCTTTTATGTGTCTAATGAGGTTATTTTTTTTGTTAGAGTTTTAACGCTAATTGGGTGCTAATAAATAACCCGGTCTATTTGAATTAAAATGTCTAGTATTCAGTGATTTATTCTTTGTTCTAATCTCGGTAATAAATTGTTGGAATTATTTTTCATATTCGGCTTTATTTATATTTGAAACCAAGGTTTTGATTATTGGTTTATGGTTAAGTTTTAATATTATCATGAGATTAACATGAAAGTGAAAATTATATTTTAACATTAGATTTTGTTACAAAAATCTTGACTTAGTGGTGTTAGGCGTAGTTGTATTACGGTACGGCTACAATATTAAGGTCTCGGGTTCGATCCCCGAGTCAGGCATAGTGATATTGGGTTTTTTTACTCTGTATCAACCCGGAGTCTGGAATCCGTGCCCGATATGGCGATAAGCTCGCCCCCTATCACATCATGGGATGGAATATTCATGGCAAAAAGTGGGTGCACTAGTCGTGCCTCTGCCTACCCCTTCGGGGAAAAAAGGCGTGAGTGTGTTTGTATGTTACAAAAATCGTTGCTTAACATTTTATTGTCTAAATTTCTTTGACGCTAAGTTTTGTTTTTTGTGTAACGATTTTGTAATGATACGTTACAAGAAACCTACAATATAGTAATACTAGCTTTTGCCCGCGGCTCCGCCCACGTTATAAAGTTTTTCCGGGATAAAAGTCCCGCTTTATGTTTTCCCGGGATAAAAAGTAGCCTATGTGTTAATCCAGGACATGATCTACCCGTGTGTCAAATTTCATAGAAATCCGTTCAGTAGTTTTTACGTGAAAGAGTAACAAACATCCATACATCCAAACATCCATACATCCAAACATCCATACATTCTTACAAACTTTCGCCATTATAATATTAGTAGGATAGTAGGATTCTCAAGAATAAAAAAAATATGAAGTAGAGTGGCAGTGCGTCCACGTGTGCCTGTCCGAGTTGTAATCATCATCACCAGTCAGATGACGTCCACCACTGAGCGTTTGCCTTCCCTAAAGAATTCTAGACGGACCTGTCTATTGCGGCCAGCATCCAGCGTATCTGCAACCTTTAATACATTTTACAGCTTCTCGTACTTTTACAAACAATTGCCTTCCTTATGAATTTTGTAATGGAATAAATATAATATTTTAATAAGCCCGTAAACAAAATGGAAATAAAAGTTTATGTGGTTTGTTCAGCACAATTCGCTCGTACAATAAATAACTGAGATGTAAAGTCGCCTGTCGATCGTATTAAATATATTTTATAAACAATTAATGTGACTTTTGTAAAATTGAGTTTCTTGTTATTATGTATTTGTAGAATAACTATTGAGGCTTATTTATTAAAAGGTATTTTTATTCTAAAATATCAAAGCATTATTTTAATAAAAAGGTTTTTTAAACATAAGAAATATTGTAAATATTACGCATTCGCATACTCACGCCTTTATCCCAGAAGGGGGTAGGCTATTCCCGTTATCGGAAATTTTTATTTTATTTTATTCAAGAGGAACAGAAAACAGTTACACATTAAAAGCTAAAGAAAAGAATTTACATATATATTACATTAATAAACATGTAACCAACACCACTGTTCACAGATTAACAGAAAAAACGTTATATAGAAGTAACAAACGTCTATTACTGATCACAGGTAATAGAAAGTCTCAAAATCTCATACCTAACAACATAGTTTACATTAAGTTCGAGGAAAGTAAATCATAAATTGAGTTTTTAAATATTTGCTTAGAAAGAGAGAAAATGTCAACACTATGAAAATGTGTATTGTAGATTTCGACTAATCGACGGATAGGTGCACGAACCCCGGCATTGGTCTTACATGAGCCCGTGTGGAACAACCTTGGCACGCGCACCTCCCGTCGCATAACAGTCCTAGGTACTATATAACATAGTTTATTTGTAATGTCCATACAGTCAAATCTGTTATTACATATACCATATAGCATCATTACACTATTAAGCAAACGTCTGGATTGTAAAGTAAGAATCTTATGTTGATTTAATAGCTGCTCATGCTGGACATTTAATCGGCAGCATTTATAGTTAATAACGCGAATAATTTTTTTCTGAACTATTTCTAATCTATCATTATACTTGTCGTAGAGAGGATTCCAAATGGGTACAGCATATTCTAGTTGGGATCTTATTAGTGTTTTATAAAGCAAAAGAAAAGTAGAGGGGCGAACGAAGTCACACGAGGATCGCATAACGAAACCAAACATCTGAAAAGCTTTGTTTACAATAATGTCAATATGCTTATCAAAGTGCAAACAGGAATCCAGCGTAATTCCTAAGTCGCGCACAGAGTCTACTTTATTTAAAATTACATCATTTAAAGAGTAGTTGAAGTGGATTTTCTTTTTGTTTTTAGTGAAAGATATGATAAAGCATTTAGGAAGACTAAGAAAAAGTTTGTTGTCTCGGCAGTAATTGTTAAATAATTTGAGGTCTTTTTGAAGAAGTAAGCGAAATGTAAAGTATTTTACAGCTACGTTAATGTAATTGCAAATACACAAGACTTCATATCAATTATTTAACACATGCTGGGAAATTGAATTGAAGTGCACATTCAAAAGTTCCGAAAATATGGCCAAAATTATCAATTTAAAGTAATTGTATTGGATACATTGTTGTGTCAGATACATGTTTAAGGTATGATTTTATTGTTTATTTTGCGGTGGGTTAATTGATTACCTGGTCGAGTATCGATGTCAATTCTGCGTTTATAACCCTATTGTAACAATGGTATAAATACGAGAATTACTCAAGTAATACTACTTTCTCTGTTTTTACCCCTAAACAGGAGTAGCAATTCGCACAGACTCGAAACTCCCACTTCATGGTATTTTTCTGTGATATCTCACAGTAAATCTAGCCTAACCATACTGCATACAAATAAGCTATTAAATCTTACTACTATCATCAAACTGCAGCATGCCCTGTTGTGGTTTGGTTTGAAGGATATTGTAGCTAGCGTAATTGGGCACTGTGAGACTTGACATCTTATTTTGAGCGTAGTAGAGTCACAAAGTTCTTTTTAATTAAAAGGTCTGTATGGTGTTGGTATTATCTATGGTCGTATCGCTTATCATCAGGCGAGTGGCATGCTTGTATTGTTATTCAAAATACTAAAAAGCCCCCTTCCGTCAAAAGATATTAATGAAAGTAGACTAATCACACCTTTAGAACGAAAACGACACAATTCAAAACAATCGAAAATTTAGTTATCATCATAAATTGACTTAAAACTGGTGTCCCTTTTTATAAAAATATAATAAAAAAGGCCAGGCATAACAGTTTGGTCCTTTTCGTGCTTGAATATGGCTGTGTTTGACCTATTGTTGTATTGAGAACTTCGTTTTAAGTCATTTTATGGACATAACTCAATTTTAGGTTTTTTTGAGTTGTGTCGTTTTCGTTGTAAAGGTGCGTAATATTCGTAAACTCCTCGAAACCAGGCACCTACACAACTAGATACCCTCTGAATTTCACGTAACATTTCCGTCGCATGCTGGTAGAAATCTAATCCCAGATATGCACTTGACCACAGCGGTTAAAGAGCATAGCGTCCGAAACTTACATCATCCGATAACGTCCTACAAGTCCGTTAAATACTATACCAACGTTAAACGTAAACATATCACTTCGTTGGCTTGTCTGTGCTTGTGTCACAGTAGAGGTGTAACAGAAGTCGAAATATCTATTAATTTCATACATATACATACATACTCATATTATCCCCGAAGGTCTAGGCAGAGGTGCAACTAGTGCACCCACTTTTCGCTGTGTGTATTCCGTGCCATGATATGATAGAGGACGAGCCTATAGCCATCATCAGCCATATGACGTCCACTGCTGAACATAGGCCTCCTCCAAAGATTTCCAGATGGATCTGTCAAAAGTGGCCCGCATCCAGCGCGTTCCTGCGGCCTTTACGAAGTCATCGGTCCACCTTGGAGGTGGACGGCCGACGCTGCGCTTGCCAGTACGTGGTCTCCATTCGAGAACTTTTTTGCCCCATCTGCCGTCAGTACTTCGAACTATGTGCCTATTGCCATATCGGGCACAAATTCCAGACTCCGAGCTGATAATGATCAGAATAACCTAATATCACTTTGTCTGACTCGGGGAGTGAAGCCGAGACCTCAGCATTGCAGTCTCACTGTAATGCAACTACGCCACTGACGTGGTCGCTATTAATTTCATTCCTTAATTAATTAAAAAAATAAATAAGCTTAGATATGAGACTTCTTGATTTACATAAAGATACTTTTAGCATGCATGAACTAACACAACTGGAATAGTACCACTATGCCAGAAATCTATCGTGGAATGATTTTACAGTCGTGTTTCGCACAGTCATTCTGGTTGGCGGAGATTTTATTAATCCTCTCTTCGTAATTTCCTTCACAATTTACTTTCCTTCTCCGGCATGAGTCCTCCGTAATTGTTAAGAGTATGACTATGTAAGTGTCAATTTATGGTGCCGATCAGTTACTATAAGGAAGCGCCTAATCATTTACCTAGTAACCTGTATAAGAAATCTTTACTCTGCATAAGCAGCTATTTTATTTATCACTTACCACAAAACTCTCCGATAGCCCGTCGATGGAACAAATAAGCTAACGTTATTGACCAACCCAATTGTAATACCGTTTAAAACCCTCTGTGCCCGCAGCGAATAGCCGCGCATACCGATCTTTACGCAATGGGACAGTCCATACGTTTACTTGGGACATCATCCATTGAAGATAATCATCGGCCGCCGGATAAATAGGGAGTATTGGCACTGAACCACTCGCAACGTTTCATGACCCAGACTTTAGCTTTGCGCAAATGGTAATATCACTGCATGATTTATTTACTGGTGGTAGATCTTCCGCGAAGGTCTTATGCGAAGGACTGTCTGATAGGTACCACCGCAATGTATATTTCTACCGCCAAGCAGCAGTGTGCATGCACTGTTGTATTCCGGTTTGAAGGACATTGTAGCCAGTGTAATTACTCGGTATTATGAGACTTAACATCTAATGTCTCAAGGTGACGCAGTGGAGTGCCACGCAGTACTTTGTAATTAAAAGTTCTGTACGGTGTTGATACTGTTTATGGACAGTCGTAACCCTTGCCATCAGGCCAGCGGCATCCTCCTCTTGTCACTCAGAAGCAATATTGTTAAAGCCATTCACGAAGACGCGCCCCACCAGGTTTGAGCCGGGGGTCGTGGGGTAAGGGGATTGATCCAAACGCCAGTCGTGAACGATGTTCATCGTAGTTAGCGATTAGGGAATGTAGTGGGGCGCGTCGTCGTGGGTGGCATTATCTACACTTAAAATTCGGATACTTATATTTTGTAAGTATGCAGCGTAGGGTGTATGATTTATCGTTAACAGTACTAAAGGTTTAGCTTTTCAAAAAGTACATGTCTTCAATGTAAGAGATTAAACCGTTGGCAGGAATATGTGACAATGTTGTAGTAGCGGTAATATTTTTATTTTGTGTATTTTTATGCACATTTTATCTAATTTACAAAACACACTTAGAATAGTTTCATATTCTAACAACCATGAATTTGTTTTCGAATGCTACTGGAAATCACCAATTTATTTTGGAATTCCAGACTCCAAATTTTTTTAAAACCGTGTCCCTAGTTTTAATTCTTACAGAACTTGGATGACCGAGCTTTGCTCGTTTTTTTGGTCAATTGTGTTTTTTAGAAATTATATTTAAATATCAATTAGATACTGATGAAATATGAATACTATTTTTATAGAATATATTGATTTTCTTGGTCTAATCTTCTTCTTCTTTTCTTCGTGGTCTAATCTCAAACCACTCATTGGTTTAGTGCAAGAAGTTTATAATATATGGGTATAAAATTCTTGGTTTAGTGTTGCTTAATAACGCCATCTACTGGGGTAGTTTTAGAGTTAATGTGTCGTTAAAGCAGTTAGTTGCTCCCAATAAAAAAAAATACTACCTATTGTTACTCGCCAACAGACGTCAGGAAGAGTCATAATTTTCAGTTTATGTTTAAGTACGTTGATTACTGAATCGTTGGAGCCATATCCGAGATTCAGATTATATACCGGGTGGAAGGGAAACGCTCTCGGAAACGAATACAGGTGATAGTATTGGTGATTCCTGACGTGATGGCACTAAAAAATTCGCGATCGCATTGTTACAATTTTAGTAGGATTTTCTAAAATTTCTGTACAGCTTCACGTATGGATAGATTAATCAAACTATTATTCTGAAAAACATAGCAAAAAAGGTCAATATTTCAAAAAAATCGTAATGAAACACGTACATCAGCTGACGAGTTAACGACCGCGTTGCCGGCGCAGCGCGGCGGCCGCCGCCTTGTCGGCGTAAGCTTTGTAGTTTGTACCCTACCCAGTTTTTTGTACGCTTTACATTGCGCGCGCATGAATTACGGAAATACTGAAATCGTATGTATTATCGCTTAGCTTTGCAAATGAATATAGTTTTTCGTTAATGTTATGGTTCTTCTCTCTTACCGTTCCGGTATAGAGAGCGTTTCCCTTCCACCCGGTATACAAGAATTGCTCGTTTAAAGATAAGATAAGTATTATACGCGGCCAAGACTCAGTCATGTGCTGCCCACTACTATTATAATATACTGCACTATTTCATTTACATGTATCTGCGACTATTAATCGCAGTGACGTCAGTGAGTGACCACTGAATGGGCGCGACGGATACGTGGCTTGAAGTTGCTTGCGCCTGCGCATAGTTTCGCACTACGCTATATAAACTAAGAATTTTGTATCTCAAGTGATTAATAGTTAAAAATATTCACTGTTAAGGTTAAGGACATCAATGTTATCTTCAACATGATAAATGTTTGCTCCTAGTAAAACAATTATAAGAAAGCGTATGATAAAATTGACTGCAATAAAATCTGAAATCTCTACAAATGCCGAATTATGAAATAGTTAATGTTTTGCGTTGCTGTTGACACTTTTTGTGGGAAAACTTTTTATTATTTTTAATAGTCTTAAGTAAGTGAGGGTGCGTATTCCGTCCCATGATGTGATACGGGGCGAACCCATCGCCCTATTGGGCACAAACTTTAGACTCCAGGCTCATGCTGAATAGAAAACTCCAATATCACTTTGCCGGACCCAGCGATCGAACCCGAGACTTCAGCATTTCAGTCGTACCATAATACAACACCACCACCGAGCAGTTTACATCATCTCTTTGATACGGTAACTGACTTATAAAATGTACTTGAAACCTGGGAAACTGGTCTTAGTATCATAATAAACACTCTTTGCTTTTAAAATCTAAAACACGAGTTTTAGATTCATCTAAGCGTATTTAACAATATTTGAAATGCTAGAACACCTGATCCAGTAGGTTACTGCAGAGTTAATTTTTGTATATTCAACGACTTTTAAAAATAAATTAACTACAACCGAACTAAATTAATTAAAATCAAATACATGTCAAGATTGTAAACTTTTAGCGCTTATAAATACTTAAAAACTTTCAGTTAAATATGATCGTAAATTTAAATCCATAACTGATAAGATTGAACTAATGATACCGCTGTTAATTAACTGACAAAAATATTAGTAGCCCCAATAGTTGGCGCTTAAGCAAATAAATCGGATAATATAGATAACAAATTTCGAGAGAGTTTTAATTTTTTTTTTTTTTTTTTTTCTCTTTATTTTTTTTTTATTTTTTTAAACTAGGACTTTGAGTCGCTCAGCGACTATGTCAGTCCTATTGTACAAAATAGCTATTTACAATATAACGTTATTGATTTTCGAGTATAAATATCTCGCAACATCACACATTGGTTCAGCCATTATACTTTGAAATACTCCTGTATTTAAAGGATTTATTTGGAATTCATTGGCCAAACATGCTCTAATAGACTCAGTTCGTACGCAATCAACTAGAAGGTGATAAACATCTTCTGGGACTCCACAAGTTAAACAATTGGGCGAGTCCGTGTGCCTCATTAGGTATTTGAATTTATTGAGAGGCATGTGTCCAGATCTAAGTCTATGTGCCATTACCACATATTCTCTCTTCATACTACTGATTGTGCACAAAGGTATTCGAGGAGGTTCTGGTTGCAATATTTTATACCAAATTCCTTTTTGACTAAATTTATTATCACTGTATATTTTCCATTTCTCAAATATTTTGTATCTGTATTTATTTAGGATTTCCGTATTTTCTGGCCATATGTACGTTAGGGAACCATTAAGTAAAGATTCTTTTGCTAGATTATCAGCAACCTCATTTCCTCGAATGCCAATGTGCGATGGAATCCATTGCAACCTCAGATTCACACCATTACTCTGTAAAGATAAAACTTTCTTTAATATGGCATATGCTACCGAAACACCTCTAGCTAAAGAGGCACATCGAGCGATATGCTGCAAAGCACTTCGGCTATCAGTTAATACGACAACGTCTTTAATATCTGAAGTGGTAATATATGATATTGCTTCTGAGATCGCAAAGAGTTCCACCGACATTATGCTATTACAAGGGGACACAATTTTAAATAACTCTCTAACGTTACGACTGGGATCATAAAAAGCTGCACCAGCGCCATTAGTCGTTTTAGAACCGTCAGTAAATATTCTATGCCAGTTTTGATAATTTGTATTAAGCATTTTAATAACATTATGTTTTAGGGTTTCACTATTGCATTGATTTTTAGATACATAAATATCATCTATGTCCGTTTTTATGAAATCCATATTAACATTAGTCATCCACGTATTTAATTTAAACATATTAAGGGGTTCGCTTCTATTAATTTTCTCAATTTTTATTTCTTCTAACACGGATACAAGCAAAGGTTTCTTTTTTGTCCTCCAATATCTTGTTTCACAGTCTGCTGAAAGTTTCGTTAACATAGAAATAGTTATATTATTAGCAAATGTTTGAGCCTTTAACATATATTTTGTAGCCAGATATTGACGTCGCAGGTGTAGTGGGTGTATACACAGTTCGTATTCCATAACGTGTATGGGTGTGGTTCTGATGAAACCCCCTATAGTGCGTAGTGCAACATTCTGTATTTTGACTAATCTACCTAAATAGGTGTTTGCTGCTGTGTCATAAATAAAGCTGCCAAAATCTAGTCTGCTCCGGATCAAAGATATATATAATCGCCTAAGATGTTTAGGATGTAGACCCCAAGATGTGCCTGCTAAAATTTTGAGAATGTTCACTATTTTTGTAGTCTTTATCTGGGTTTCTTCAATATGTTTTCTCCACAGTAAAGATTTATCTAACCACATACCTAGATATCTAATATTTTCTACTACTTTTATTTGAATGTTATTGATTGATAGACTAAATTGACTACTTTTTTTTCCTCTTCCGAACAGACAACATTGTGTTTTGCTTGTAGATACCTCTAAACCCAGCTGTTCTAAGTCATGTATAACTGAATTCAAGCAATTCTGGATATGGACTACACTACTATCTACATTCATGTTTTGTGTGTAAAAAGCAAAATCGTCCGCGTATTGTAATGTATTAATATTTTGAAATCCCAAACCTATCTTATAAGTGACCAGATTAAATAAAAGCGGTGATAGAGGATCTCCCTGAGCTAAACCTCTCCCAGTCCACCTGGATATTTCTTGATTGTCTATATCATCTTTAATTAATAAACGTCTATGACTTAAGAACGACCATAAATACTTACACATCTGAGCGCCTATGTTTAAGTTATCTAACGTTGAAACTAATTTTTCTACTAATATATTATTGTAGGCACTATGAATGTCCAAAAAGACGACTAAAGTAGGCATGTTTTTCGAAAAACCTAGTTGGATATAAGATGTCAGACGCACTAAACAGTCAGTACACGATTGACCTTTCCGAAAACCACTTGTGGTAGGGGCTAAAATTTTGTTGGTTTCTACAAACCATTCTATGCGGTTGAGCACCATAAGGTGAAAGATTTTACATATGCAGCTTATTAACGAAATGGGCCGGAATTCAGTATTATTGTTTGGCTTCGGTATAGGAACTACTTTAATATTACGCCACTGTTCTGGTACTAAAGTGTGTTTAAAAATCATGTTAAAAATTTTCAGTAAAAGTAATTTAGACTCGAATGGTAGATAGTATATCATCGAATAGCTAATTTGATCATCTCCAGGTGTTGTGTCTTTATTCTTAAGGCAATTGACTAATTCTTGAATAGTAAATTCATTTTCTAAGGCAATATTTTTAGACCTAAATAATGGTTCCGGTGGTTGTACAGTGTCTGGAGCAAGATTGCGTAAAAGTTCCTCTTTTTTGTTTTCAGGAGCAACACGATATTCTTTTTTCACTCCTTTCAACCAGCGCATACGCCGCCAAACATCTGATGTGTTTACAGTTTCATCTATACTACTGCAAAATAATTGCCACCTTTTTGTTTTTGCCTGCCTATGAACCCTCTGAGCGTTTGCTATTTTTGCTTGTAATTTTGTGAAATTATCTGGTGTAGGATTACGTCTGAAATTTTTAAGCGCTAAACGACGTTCAGCAATAGCTGCGGATAAAGTTGGAGTCCAGTAAGGTTTGGGTCGAAAGTTTTGAGTGGGAGAATTGCAATTTCTAATCATTGGTATGCTTATATTAGCCGCATAATTAATTTCATCTGTAAATAAGTTATAAATAGATTGGATGTTATTTTCGTCAATTATAATTGTACTATTAAGTTTATTGTTTAATGTTTCCTGATATAAGTGCCAATTCGCTAATTTATAGTTTCTACGAAGTATTCTTCTCCCCAAGTTTATATAAACCATAGAATACTTAATAATCATGTGGTCACTGCCTAAACATTCCCTTGTAACTTGCCAATCCCAATAGACAGTAAGGTCGGAAGTCACGAAAGTGATGTCTGGTGCGGATTCCTGCAATATGCCGCTAACTAATTTAATTCTGGTGCTGTCTCCATTATTAAGTGAAATAAAGTTACATTCTAGAGATGCGTCAAGAACTTGCAATCCCCTTTGATTCGTTTTGCATGACCAGTTTGTGTGGTGGGCGTTGAAATCACCAGCTACTATAGTTTTTACGGTAAATTGTGAAAACATACTCTCCCAGTCGTATCGTGTAGTTCTTACAGATGGAGCACAATAAACAGATACAACGTATTTTAAATTCCTACAATTAGCAATTTCAATACATATAATTTCGATTCCTGGATTATTTATATTTATAGGGTGTATGTGAGCTTTAATCGACTGGTGTGCGACTATAGCAACCCCGCCATATGAATCAAATCTATCTTTCCTAAAAATATCGTAGTTCTTAAATCTGACCTCGGTATCCGAGCTTAGCCATGTTTCATTTATTATACAAATACTAATTTTCTCCTGAGACAAAAACAATTCAAATTCATACTTTTTTGGCATCAAGCTCTGTGAATTCCATTGGGCAACCCTTAAAGTTTGCTCAAAAGAAGCCCCAGCGCTCGATGCTCCTACAACATTTGAATGGTGAGTATTGCTACCCATTAACAAAGACGTTCACAAACTTATTCCAAACATCTCCATGTCTTAGAAACTCAACGAGATATGATATTAATTCTTCAAAAATTATCTTTAATACTTGTTGCACTTTCTCTTCCAAACTTTCATCTGACATTATTATTTCCTTTGATTTCCGCAGTATGCCCCAAAGAATATTTTTTTTCTTTTTATTGCTTTCGTCTACTTGAGTTTTTCTACTATGTTCTGGTTGATTCTTGTTTATATCCACGTTTCGGACCTGAGTTTGGATGTTCTTCTGTTTCTTTTTTCTATGTTTACTTGTCCCTGGTTGTTCTGTTCGAAGCAAATTATTACTTTCCTCATCTTTAGATTCTTCCTCGCTACTTTCATCAAGTCCTATATTTTCTTTGTTGTTTGGAACTTCTGTTTGGAGAAATCTTGCACTTCTTCTTTGACCATAAGTTATCTGCGGCTCGATTGTTTCGTTACGTATATCAAAATTGTTATATTGATTTTTCCAAGTATTTACTGTGTTCTGACCTTGAGATTTGCCTTCTGTATATTTAGACATGGCCATCTTATATGTACAGTTATTTTGACACATAATTGAGCGAATTTCTTTTTCTTTAACGAAAATAGGGCATCTTTTATTGAAGGTAATATGGTCACCTTTGCAGTTTATGCATCGATAATTAGTTGTCTCACAGTTGTCATGTTCACCGCCGCATTTAGGGCAATGTCTTCTCTTGGATGGACAAACTCGAGCTAAGTGACCGTATTTCCAACATTTTGAGCACTGAGTCACTGGAAACGTGTAAGGTTCCACTTTAAATCTGCAGTCATAACCATAAACATATAATGGTAGTGTAGGGCCCTTAAAACTGAAACGCACAGATTCACTCTCAATCCATTCACCTGTTTCTGACATTCGTTTTAATCTTTTCACCGACAATATCTGTTGTTCACATTTGAATGAATTGAGTAACTCATCCTCCTTCACATCCAATTCTAAATATTTCACTACTCCATATGTTATACCTACTTCACCAGTTGAGTGACAACGAAAGCCTTGTTCCATAATGTTTTTGTTTTTAATTAATTTTTCTGCATCTTGTTTCTTCTCAAACGTAATTAATACTCTGTAAGGATTTTTATACTTAATTCGTGTTATATTTTGTATATTTTCTGATTTCAAAATCTTGGCTAAGCCTATTTGTTTTGGTATTAATTGATGAGATGCCAAGCATACTTCATATTGTTCATTCTCATTTGTCTTGTTGATATTATTTTGTCTTCTTTTTCTTTGTACTAAGATAAATCCATTAGAATCGTATTCATCGCTATTGTTACGGAACCGTTTCGCAGGCCGTTGAGTACTGCCAAGTATCCCCGAGTTCGGTGTCTGCGGTCTTTCATTTAATTCATCACCTCTTAAAATCAGTTGGTCACAATCTTCATGTATGTCTTCCTCAGTCATACCGTCGCTTCCAATAGACGAAGGTCCGTTATGGACCTCGTCCATGATTAAATATCAAACGAACTACTTATGTCGAGTTATTTGACGCGCCACTGATAATTAAATAAGCACGGTACGTGCGTCCGTTATGCAGCGCCGCGCGCGACTGAGAGAGTTTTAATGAGAAAATTATATCATGTGTGCCTTAGTATGGGTGTTTCTGCTCAGTATCAATCAGGAGACTGGAATTTATGTCCGATATGGCGATGGGTTCCCTATTACATGGATGGAACACACACGGCGAATAGTGGGTACTCTAGTTACGCCTTTGCTTATAAAAGGCGCGTGTGCGAGTTAAATCCACTTAAAAAAGAAGGAATATCTCTTTACTGACAATCAAAAACCTCTACTCTTTTTCAATACCCCAATGTTCACGAAACATAACTTTCAAGCATGTTGCAAAAAGTATTTGGCTTTTTATGACTGTTCGCCTGCCTGACGTCATTCCTATACGTATTAGAAAAACTAAACATAAAGGGTCGTCTAATGTAGGATTCGAACCTAAAACCTGCTAATCAAATTCAAAGTTTATTGCCCTCCACAATTATTCTATACTAAAGATGTTACAATTAAATAGACACGTGACATAATCGTGGAGCCTGTTGGGTACGGCAAAATTTCAAGAAAGGGAAAAACTATATTATTAAGAATTTATATACATGTTGATATTGGTTTTTTGACACGCTTTTATCATTATTTTCTTACGAGGCTATTAGACACAGTCGACCAATCTTCAAATCAGAAATCTCACATTCAAACACCATAAACTAAATAAAATCTAGAAAACTCTAGGTGGTATAATAAATCGTAACAATACGACATCAATAATCCCATAGCGAATGACCACCAACCGGCCGGTACTTTAATGAAACATAGAATTAATTGTACATCTTATTGGAATTGAATCGGCAATTCTCTGCTAGGTGTTGGAGGGCAAAAACTTGTTTTTAGCTCGTGATTTGTTCTTCATTCGTACGTGGTTGGAAATCTGATGACAGTGATAAAAACGTATAGGTCTAGTGGTTCTGTTGTGGGGTTGGTTTCGATTTTCATTTTTTTTATTTCATTGAATGACGAGACGAGCATGCCGTTCGTCTAATGATAAGCGATATGGCCACTTATAAACAGTAGCAACACCATACAGCACCTTGAGTTATAAAGTAGGTACTGTCTGGCATTCCACTGCGCTCGTCATCCTGAAACACAAGATGTTAAATCTCGTTATGTCCTGTGGTTACACTGGCTATAATGTCCTTCAAACCGAAACACAACAGTGCATGCACACTGCCGCTTGGCGGTAGAAATAGTCATTGCGGTGATACCTACGCAGACGGACTCTTACATATGAAAGACCTACCACTAGTAATAATCAAGTCGGGAAATGTTAGAAAAATACGCGATTTATCTGTGTGCCAATGATAATAGGTCAGCCCTATCACATCATTTTAAACAGATAATACAATAATATTAATACGTGGACTGCCGCTGCCTAATCCTTTGAAGATAATCGGTGTATGTATTATGTTTAAAGCACCATAATATTAGCACATTATTGGAAAGGTGACAGACATAAAAGTGGGTGCACTAATTACGCCTCTACCTACCCCTTTGGGAATAAAAGTCGTGAGTTAGCAATTAATTAATAGAGCTGTTGAAAAATACTATAAACTAAAGAATGACGTTGCATCTATGCTTGGTAATCGACGCTTCCATGACTGTCAGTCGATCCTGAAGTGCAGTAGCAAGATTTGAGCTAACACAATTATACATGATCTACACAAATTCCGGACTAGCTAGGCAAACCACCCACTAGATTGCAGATCTTCCTCTATTTATGATCCACTCCTCTAAAAATTATATCTAGATAGCCAATAGGCTGCCCAGGCTGTTGCCGGCCTGTCAGTATAGTTAGGTATTTTCAAAGATTCACTCTTCAATCCCCATATGAAATGAACTGCAACATTTTAAGGCTTTGATGTAACGGAATATAAAATCATTATCCTGACAATTAGCGTTTAACTCAACTAATTTTATAAGTAATTTAGTTCTTTCGCTCCGAGAATATATCGCTTTTATTATCGCTTGCCTTAATGTAAAGAAGGCAGAGGTTTGTATTCTTTATTATTGCTTAAATTCTCATGTTTTTGGCATTCAGTCTTTCTTTAGTAATCAGTGATCGCTATAATATAAATTATTAAATGGAAACTTTTTTTACCGAGTTACTGTCCTAAACAACGATATGTTATAGAATTAATTGATGAAATATTTTCTAAACTTATCATCTATTTTTATTATCTTCTACACAATCAAGTTTCCTCATAACAATAATCTAAAAAAGTTTCTTATACTTATTGACAATATTAGAGTGTTTTCTGAACTATGAATGAATCTGATTAAATATAAATTGATAATAAATACTAACATTTGAATTATAATCAATTTATATTTAATCAGATTCATGCATTATCATTTCAAAATCATAACAAACAAAATCGCCACCTCTCCACACTTCAACCCCACAGTGGGAAGACTAGACCATGTCGACAGTTAAATTGCTAAATAAGTGATCGTCACTGTACTTATGTTGATTTATTTCACGCAATCAACAAAACCGACTTGCAACTTTAACTAACATCAATAAAACACAAAATCCCTCAACACCACAATGAAATGTAATTTAAAAGAAAACTGTAGCAGTGATGCTGATAAATTTACGTTGCTCAGTAGAATTCGAAATATTTGAAAATGGTCCCTGTAATTGCACAGTGGGGTTATAAATAAGTCATCGGACGTGTTTTTTTTATGTGAATGCGGTGTGGAATGCTGGTGAAACGATATGCCGACTCGTGATCGCTTAGATCCTATCCTGGTTTCTGGGATGAGAAGCTTAAAGGGACTTTGACGTTAATGAACCCTAGTTGGCACTAGGTGCTGATAGTATTTGCGGAATTTTCCAAATTGCGCGTATTTTGCTCTTTTAAAGGAAAGATCTTTGAAAGCTAAGCAAGGTGTAACAAGTTTTAAGTGATTTGAATGGTACCAAACCGTATTAGGACGGCGTCGTGAAAGATAGACTAAAACTTTATGTAAATTAAAGAAGTGTGTGAATCAAATTATTGTTAGTAAGGTTCATGTTTTTGATAGGCAAAAGTACATTAGTCATGCCCGGAATATGGTGACAGATTGGACTTAATATCATATTTTGTAGTTACACCTCTGCCCACTCTTCGGGAATATAAGCTTTAGCATGTACGTTTATAACAATCAGTTTAATGTTCTCAAATTGATTGATTAAAATAATTTATTTTATTATTATTTGCATATTGTCAATTTTAGGAAAAAGGGTATTGTTTCTAAAACCTAATAAAATTATTTTGCTTCCTGGAATTAAAATAGGTGATAATTCAATACTGCGTACGAACTAATGGCAAAATATACATAATCATACACAAAACAAGTCAATTCAAACCGAAAGACACAAATATTTAATTTTTATAACACACAAAAGCCCTTTATTACGACTTCAGTAATGTTTAAAATCAAGTATTGCACGAGGTACATTTTAATTACTAATATGTGTTTGCTATTGGGTAGGACTTGACGGATTGGAATAAGGTGGAAATTCGCTTGGTGGATATGTAAAGTTATGTTTGCAAACAAAAAGGCTTGGCAAGTGAAAGTAGGCGCATCATCTGACCGGAGATAACCTTTGGCCGTAACCTGTCGTAGTGTTATTGTAAGAGATACCTCTAAAGCCTGATTTACACTAGTGTGTCACGCTATTGGTACAAACAGAAATTTATTGAATTAATGATAATCCTTGGAATTTATATTTGGCAAAACAATTTTTTAGAAGAATTTTGAAATAAATATTGCAATTCGCTTACGGTTAAGGTTACGTGAATTAAAAAGAAATGTTGTACGCGGCCAGGTCATGGCGAGCGATTTAGCTGATAAAAAATGTTGGAGGTCGTTATAGACTTACTCCTTTACTAGAGTTTAGAGACGTTTACAACTAGAAAAGCCATGTTCAATAAGTTGTTCGGGGGCTTCTTAGCCCCCTCATTAAGAGAGGGGTCGCAATGCGGCATCGCGCAGCGGCGGTTCCGTGCAACAAGATAACCCGCATAAGCGCCGTCGAAGGCCACCGCGGGTTTTGGTTGGTGTTCCGATGTAGGGTGTACATAGTGTTAGGGACTCGGTCCAATGCTCGCTCGGATGAAGCTATACTCTCGAGTGTCGACATTGGGCCGTAAGACTGTGTGAAACTATAATGCGTTCAGCCCCGCGATAAAAAAAAAAAAATTGTACGCTAGTTCAAGGAATGAAATAAAATTATAAGCCCTTCAAATCCACCATGTTACTTCTTTCCCTAAAAGACAATTGTAATGACTCTTAATAAATATAGGTAATACAATATAACATAATACAATCGACTTTGACCAACACACATATATTACTATAATTTTGAACTTTGACCAATACACATATATTATATGTGTATTGGTCAAAGGTCAAACATCTGCTAAAAAATGTTGGAGGTCGTTATAGACTTACTCGTGTCAAAGGCTAAGATAAATATAATAGCGTTTACCTGCCCATTTCAATAAAGGATTCTAATCCTCAACTTAGGATGAATAAACCAATCAAATTAAGTTATTTTTGAGCAAGTGAAATTAATTTTATACTGTTTGGTCCATAGGTGCTTCTAAAAACCAAAAAATGTTCACAAACTTTCAAATTTATAATTATTAGAGCTTCACTAAGTATGAAAGAACCATAACGCTAATAGTAAGGTCCGTATAATCGTTTTGTGCCATAGCTTTATGGCCTTGTAGGAAATATAGGTAAGGAATCGATTTCTAAGATGTTTGCAATTTTCGCAATTTATTACGACGCCTCGTGCTCGCGAAGCCCGACCCTTTTTTATCGATTAATAGATTGAGATACGAAGAAATCCCTTGAGTTTTACTTTTATATGCAAAAATTCGAAATTAAGGTTTATATTCACATAATTTTTTAAAAGCGTATGGTATAGAATTTTGTTGATTAATAAATTTACCTAAAAAGTGGCATATATAGACTACTAGCTTTTGCCTGCGAGTTTTCCTGTATAAAAGTCACTTTATGTACGAACTATACATTTTCCCGGACCGAATTGTAAATTAGAACCATTTTCGAATCCACCTGAATACACAGAGAAACATAAAGTGCTATAGGGCGAAGCGCGGCATTCGAGGCGATATTTGTAGGCACGCGCCGCGCCGGCCCCTCGGCCGGTACCGCCACAACCGCTATATCTCTGCACTAGTAGTGCTCGCGGCTCCGCCCGCGTGAAATAGTTTTTCCGGGAGAAAAATATTTACCCGGGATAAAAAGTTGACTATAGCACTCAGGAGTTATGTAGCTTCCTATTAGTGAAAGAATTTTCAAAATCGGTTCAGTAGCTCCTGAGATTAGCGCGTTCAAACAATCAAACAAACTCTTCAGCTTTATAATATTAGTATAGATTTTAAATTTGTAATATCTTCGAAAATATTTATTTACATTACATTACATGCTGTGCAGAGTCATATTAACCTATATTAAATGCACAATGTATTTGAGGTAATTAATTGGATAAGAATTAATACTGTATTGCTTAAAATCACTTCGTAAATAAACCATTATTTCGCGTAAAAAGTAAAGGTTAAATATGGTTATTGTGGATTATCCCTAAAAGATAGACATATACCATTGCAGATTTTTTATAGACCTTTTTAAGCTGTACAATTCTGAAGTACATTATTTTGACCTATCTCTTAGGGTTTAGCCAGCGTTTGCAATGTAAGCGCCAAAATGTGTGTTTATTTACGGCATCACATTAGAAACTTCCAAAATTGTCAGTGTTTCTCCACTACATTATGCATTTATTATATATAAAACCTTCCTCTTGAATTACTCTATCTATTTAAAAAGCCGCATCAAAATCCGTTGCGTAGTTTTAAAGTAAGCATACATAGGGACATAGGGACAGACAGCGGAAAGCGACTTTGTTTTATACAATGTTAAGATGTATTTACTACAAGCGACGAGAACACAAAATCCATATCTGAAACATGTCATCGCAGATAACTTATTCTGGTTTCCTAACAATATTTATATTAAAAATACATTTTTATATACTTACAACTCACAGTACTTCGAATTATATCAATTTCATATCTTTCAATATCCCTCAATGTGTCACGAACAAACTCAATGCAAAACTACCAAGTATCAAGATCAAAAGTTTCCGAAAAAACATTATGAATACAAAAAAAAAAATGTAGCGTTGTTAAGATGATTGTGATGATAAAAACTGGCCACATTTATCTATCACTACATAAGAGCAGTGTGCGGTCGGAACGGTTAATTAACAAAATTCACTTTGTCTGAGACACATAAAATTTTACGAGGATCAAGATCGGCGCTGTCGTCTGAGTGGACAGCGATATTAAACGCTGGAAGGGAATTTGGCAAGGAATATTACAGTTACGTGAAATACTTGGCCAGCGAGACCCTTTAGGTTTACTGCAAATGGGTGGCGAATTTCAAAAGTCTGGAAGGAAATTTAGGATTTCATAAGTTTGTGCACTCACGCCTTTTATCCCTGAAGGGGTAGGCAGAGGCACAACTAGAGCACCCACTTTTCGCCATTATTCCGTATCATGATGTGATAGGGGGCGAGCCTATCGCCATATCGGGCACAAATTCCAGACTCCGAGCTGATACTGAATTGAAAAACTCAATATCACTTTGCCCTACCCGGGGATCGAACCCGAGATCGAGATTTCATAAGTTTGTGTACTATGATTTAGAAAATACTGCCTTCTATAAAAAGATTGAAGTAATGCAGATCGGTTTTAAAAATCTAGAATTTTTTTCTACGAATATAATAGGGCTTGAACAAGAGGATGATCATAGCGTATTAAATTACTATTTAGATTAATATGGCCATCCAAAAATAAAAAAAAATAGTTAACTGTGATATGAGTACGGTTATAACGAGAAACGGGAAACGGAACAGGGGAAGAGCACCTGCCCGATGGACGGACACTATCAGGGAACGCACCCGATTGAACATCCCAGCAGCCATGCGCCACGCAGAGAACAGAGCGGCCTGGAGAACACTGGTGGCGGAAGTTGTTAATAGTGGTCACGACCCTCAGCCTTGAGGAATCGACTAAGAAGAGAGATAACGAGTAACTAAGTTGTGGGATTAGTAATGTATTTCTGCACAAAGGGTCTTAAAACTTCCTCTGATTTAATAATTGAGGCGGAATCTAATGTCGGTGATGTTTTAAATATTAATTTCTTGTATATTTTATAGCACCGCCAACACATTACTTTGTTCTAACACGCTGAAAACACCGTAACTATTTCCGATACGATTTGACAGATAAACAACTCCAATATCTGATAAGGCAACTTTTGTTATAAAACGAGATAAATTTCATAAGATACAATCGATTTCGTCGCTGGTAAGTAATCAAAATACCACCAAAATAATTGGTGTAGATTCTTTAGTTAACATTTTATTCAAATCCATAGTCTTGAGAATGATTATACTCTTTCACACGCGACGTTTCGTCGGTACGATTAGTATAATGGGCGTTAATATTTAATAAATATTTAATATGATATACACTATGGATAATCTCATGTTTATTAAAATTCTAAATATAAGCCGAAAGTACCGCTAACTTTAAGTGTATTTCAATTTTAAACTTTGATATAGTGAATTAAGATTTAAATTGCAATAATTTAGCGGTTGTGATTTTGCCATATTTCATTCGATAGGACTTTTTCCATTGAAAGATTTTAAATTAATTAGATCTGGCTTTAATGAACTTAATAGTTATTAAACGATTGACATCTTTGAGTTATAAGAGTCGAATAACATTTGTCAAGTCTTTTTTTTATGTTTAATATTAATGTGACAACATTAACTATCAATTTTCAAAATTCTACTCCTATTCATCAGGTCATAATTTTTTATCAGCAATTCGAAATTTGAAAACATAGAATTATTATTAAACATATTATTTCGGCTATTGCTCTTCCTGACTAAATGTTATTTTAGCTTTAACCCCTAACTGTACCAGATTTATGATAATCAGTAGTAAAAAAAAAAAACTCAGTAACGATCACATCTAGCAACTTTAAATCATCATACCGAAACAACGGCGGACCACAAAAAATTGGAGCAGAGCAAGTATGGAAAAGGCTCATAAAATTTAATAGGGTTTCCTTCAAAAACAGCTTACGTGAGAGGCTTACATATGGTCATCGCTTTTTACAACCACTAACTACCATGTTAATAAGGGAACGGGTGTAAACGAAGAATTATTTGATTACAATACTCTTCGCAAATCATCTTTAACCGTGCATTGTTATTTTAATGGTTTGGCTTCTGGTTTTTAATTAAATTTTGACCGTCATGACATCTGATGAGATGTGTTTCATTGTTTTGTAGTTATTAGTTTTTAGGTGTTTCTACGAAAATGAGTGTTGTGACTCATTTATCTGGCTCATTTTTTTTATAATTATCCAAAACTATAAACTAGTGAAAGTAAATCCTAGCAATTGATATTATGTTATTATTTAACATGATCTTAAAGTGATATTTAGATTTTGATTTAATTGTAAAAAATGGAGGCAAATGAATGAGTTTCCAAAGAAACACCTTTTTATTTTCAATACGACTATAGTGTTTGAAAATTAAAAACACACGAACTGAGAACCTCCTCCTTTTTTGGAAGTCTGTTAATAAAAATATTCAGTGTCTGAATTCCTTAAGTCACCGGGATCGTTGAAGTCTTTTGTTCGATTTATAAACCGTTTTAAAACAGGTACTAAAATATATACAGAGATGTATTATTAGAATTCTATCTTTTCAAAACTAATAAAATAGACTAAGCTCTCCTCATGTTTTGGATGTGGGATGAAAGCATTAAAACCTGAAACCCTATAACTTAATATATATGCAAACAAAATTTCGTAACAGAGTTCGAAAGATACAACTATAATATTTACGACCTGAGTGCGCATCTTAGTTATTACACAATTAAATTAATCGCACACGAGTGAAGTCACGTGCAAAAGTCATAGAAGAGTCAACTTATGCCCTTTTACGTAACCGACTCCGTGTCACTAGGCTGCAGGGAGTACCTCATATATTATGCCCCGACTGGGTAGCTTTTACTATAGATACTATTGATCTGATGCGCCCCGTTTAGGGATCTGAGATATAATTGGTAAAAAAGGTATATTTTTTTAATACAATTGAGTGACGAGACTAATGTTTTATTGATGGTAAACTCTATGTACTTTTATAATCAGTGGTATACCACGCAGAATTATTAATAACAGAGCAGTATATAGCACTAAATGCCATCGCCCTGATATATTTAATACTGAATTACAAAGTTATAATGTCCAGTAACTATACTGGCTATATGATCATACAGACATACATACCCTCTCACGACTTTACGACTTACTACTCTAACGAAGGGCTAGGCAGCGGCGCAATGAGTGCACCCACTTTTCACCATGTGTTATGTCACCCGTCCTATGTGATAGGAGGCTATTCTAACGCCACATTGACTACAAATTCCAGATTGAGTATAATAAACCCAATATCACTTTGCCCGACCCGGGATTCGAATTCAGCACTTTAAAGCGGTGTTGTACAGCGCACGTCATGTAATTACGCCACCGAGGCAGTTGCAATAGCTTTTAAATAAAACAGTACTTGTATAATGCTTGACTGTAGAAATACACAAAGCAAAAGTCGACACTTTATTACATTTAGTGACCGTAGAGACTCAAAGGTTTTTTATCGTTTATTTGAAATAAACAATTCACCATCAGGTGCACACTTGATAATAAAAAAAGAACAAAAAGGCCTAACAAATTTATAAACGACGTTAATGTTTTTATATGGCCGTACGTGAAACTGTAAAGCGCTGAAGTAATGGAAACAATCCGGAACGCCTCGGACCGTTTGGACCAAAAAAGTAGGGGACAGGCGTGAGCTGTGTTTGGTTTGAGAGTTCCGTAGTATTTAAAGACCAAATTATAATGAATGACTGCCTCGGTGGCGTAGTTGTATTACAGCACGACTACAAAGTTGAGGTCTCGGGTTCGATCCCGGGTCGGGCAAAGTGATATTGAGTTTTTCTATTCAGTATCAGCCCGGAGTTTGGAGTTTGCGCCCGATATGGCGATAGGCTCACCCCCTATCACATCATGGGACGGAATAACGGCGAAAAGTGGGTGCACTAGTTGCGCCTCTGCCTACCCCTTTGGGGATAACAGGCGTGAGTGTGTGTGTGTGTATAATGAAGTTTTTTAGGTATCTATTGTTTTGTTTTACACAACTAAGAATATTTATATGACAAATCGACGCAAAAGGTTCAATTATTATTTTTATTTATGTTTTTATCATAAAGTTTTTATTTGATTATAGATTTTTTCATTTTCTCATCTTCGTTTAAAATCGCTCGGTAATATCTAGTAGCTGTTATGAAATGTATTTACTCATAACGCTCTACCTTTCGCTCTATCTATTCTAATGGGGTTAATCTCTGAAACTACTGAAACGATTTTATAAATTCTTTCATTAATAGGAAGCTGCATTACTATTGAGTGCTATAGTATTATTATTCCGATAAATCTTTTTCACGCGGTCGGATCGCTGGGCAAAAGTTATAACAAATAAAATCCATTAAATTTCATAGAATGTTTACATATCCAAATATTATTTACCATCAACTTTTTATTTACACACACACACACACACACACACACACACACACACACACACACTCACACACTTACGCCTGTTATCCCCGAAGGGGTAGGCAGAGGCGCAACTAGTGCGCCCACTTTTCGCCGTCATTCCGTCCCATGATGTGATAGGGGGCGAGCCTATCGCCATATCGGGCACAAATTCCAGACTCCGGGCTGATACTGAATAGAAAAACTCAATATCACTTTGCCCGACCCGGGGATCGAACCCGAGACCTCAGCATTGCAGTCGTACTGTAATACAACTACGCCACCGAGGAGAACTATTTATTTAGAAGCTTTATATTGTCATTAACCCTTTATGTGGGTCGGGTTTGGTTCGCACGCTGGACCCTAAAGCACCGGTTTCGGAGCCGATGTGCGCACCTCAATTAGTACTTTCGAACGCATACCGATAGCCGACAGTAGGTGCATCTTCAGGGACCTTATTTGGACGGTCAAGCTATACAGGAGATTGTGGTGATGCGTTATCTTCAGATTTGCTCCAGAGTTTTTAAATTTGATATGGAAAAAATGATGATTGTGAAGGGACATATTGTTGATTTCAAATGTAGATTAAATAAAATAATGATTAGTTTTATTAACTTTTGTATATAATAGCAAAATACGCGTCATAAGTTGAAGTTGTTAATAAAAATAGAAAAGTGGTAACTTAAAATTCTAAATATTATAATGAGATTGAACTAAATTTTCTTGATAACTAAATTATTAACGACAAAATTCAGCATAATACATATAACATCCAGGAAAAGAAATCTTAATGATTATTCTAATGGAAAAACAAGCTAAATTTATTATTTACGAATCAAGTAGGAGAAAAACTATAGAAAAATTGCCCTACTCTATATCTCAAGACAAATCGTCGTACCACAACCTCGTGTATCGCGAATACATCCGCTTATAAATCAATTGTGGGTGCGGTCTCTTTGAGCGGGTTCATTGATGGTGTAACTCGAAGAAAGTTGACGCTCGGACGAACTGTACTCGGTTTTTTAACACTACAGTCTGAATACCGAAAAACGGTACGCTCGTGGAATATCCGCATTGTGTATTTGCGTATGCGGAGATGATATTATGATGACTGACATTATTTTGAGTCATCTAGGAGTCAGTTTTAAATATAGTAGAGTTGCGCGCTCAAACTATGTTTTCTTAAGCAGTGTGTCTATTACTAAATAATATTACTTATTGTGTATGAAAAACCTTTCACATGGGCGGAGCCGCGAGCAATACTAGTTTCGTATATGAGACCCGATGTTATCTTTGTTTTGTCTATTTCTAACGCAACAGCGTGCAAGCGCTGAAGAGATCTAGTTTGAAGGATATTATAGATATTGCAATTGATAAGCATTAGGAAACTTAACATATAATATTTCAGATGCCAAGAGTAATAGATCATTGTAATTAGAAGTTCCTAGTATTGCTTACAAGCTGTTGTGGAGCTTATTTTTAAGCCTCATTTAAACGGAGCTATTATCTCGCCCATTTTGAGGCGCGAATCGGTTTTTTTTTATGGCATTGAATGACGAGACGAGCATGCCGTTTGCCTGATGGTAAGCGATACGACCGCCCATAAACAGTAGTAACACTATACAGAACCTTGAGTTACAAAGTACTGTGTGGCATTCCACTGCGCTCGTTATCCTGAGACATAAGATGTTAAGTCTCATTATGTTCAGTAGTTACACTGGCTACAATGTCCTTCAAACCGGAACACAACAGTGCATGCACACTGCTGCTTGGCGGTAGAAATAGACATTACGGTGGTACCCACCGAGAAGGACTCTTGCATAATATGAGAGACCTGCCACCAGTATTATTATCGGTTCTGTTCAAATGCAGACGAGAACTAAAAACTGGCATGAGATGGTCGTACTAGAATCGCTTGAGCAACTCATCCGGTCACTGTAACCGTTAATACGATAACACTATGTCTCGAATGTCCGAGAATTATTATAATTGTATCGAATATCTGTCAAAAATTTCGTATCCTATTATTGCTTAGGTTTTTTTTTTTTTTTTTTAAATGGCCATCTTCGGCTCATTAGGGACGGCTGCGGGCTTCCTCCGACTCACGTCTAAGTTGTCGTCCGCAACCGCCCCTGCGCGTACCGCGTTTTTGCGGTCCTTTTCCTGTTGCGGGGGCTCAGAAGCCCCCGAAACACCGTGCCGTGTCCACCTTTTGGTGTCCGAGGCAGCGTGAGACACGCTGCCTCGGACATGTCCATCACGGGGGCCACAGAAGTTGGCTAGACTAATGGGTGGGCGGCACGTCCCGCCCACCCGTGACCCCCGGAGGCCCCTAATAGTCGCCTTTTACGACAGGCAGGGGATACCGTGGTGGAATTCTCCAAACGCCCCCAATCCACAGGGCGGGAGACGTCGGTCAGTCGTCCACCCGACGCCTCCTACGTCTCGTCTGGCGGCGGGAGGGATCACCACTGCGCTGGCGATCCCTCTCGGCACTCTCCTTCCGCGAGAGGACCGCCTCGCAGAAGTGGGCCACCGCCTGCCAGGCCTCCCGACCGCCGACCATGGAAGCGACCACGGCCGGCAGCGAGAGGTCTTCTCCGACGACTGTTCTGAGAGCGCTGCGCTCCTCATCCCAGGCTGGACAACACTCCAACGTATGTTGGGCCGTGTCCATTGGGCAGTTGTCACAATAGTGACACACGGCCGACTCCTCTACACCTACCACCCGAAACAGGAACTCACCGAAGCAGCCATGCCCGGTGAGCACCTGCGTCAGGCGGTATGTTGCCGCTCCGTGGCGCCTGTCCAGCCATTCGGCAAAGACAGGACGCACTGCCTCTACGACCCGGTGCCCCCACGACGGGGCCTCCAGCCTGAGACGCCACTCCTCCACGGCGGCTCGCCGTAAGGCGGCCCTCTTGGCCTCCACCTCCTTCAGGGCCGGACGCTCCCCGCGACTGAACGCCTCCTCCCGCCAATGGAATACATCGGCAAGGGATTTGGCGTCCAGGTCCCAGGGCAGAAATCCGGCCAATAGGCAAGCCGCCTCGAAAGAGACCGTGCGGTACGCCCTGACCGCCCGCTGCGCTAAAGCTCTCTGCGGGGCGCGCAGAAGGGCGACGCAGGGGCGGCCCAGGGAGTCAGCCCAAACGGGGCTGCCATAAAGGGCTATGGACCGCACGACTCCGTGATACAGCCTCCGGCAAGGGAAGCCGGGACCTTCCAGGTTGGGCAGCAGGCGGGAAAGAGCGCCCGCTGCCCGGGACAATTTCGTCCTCAACTCCTTAAAGTGGGTGCGGAATCGCCATCGGCTATCCAGGACTAAACCTAGATACCTCATGCTAGAGCCGATGGGGATCCGCACCCCCCCAACGACGATGCCGGCACCGGCCGGTGGCCCTCTCCGAGGTCCGTGAAAACACACGGCCTCGGTTTTCTCGAGGGCCACCTTCAAACCTAAACGTTGAATTCTTCCAACTACTTGGCCGGTGCCCGCCGCCGCCAGAGTTGCGGCGTCCCGGAAGGTCCCAGCAGTCGCTGTGACTAACGTATCGTCGGCGTAACATGTCACGCCGACGCCCCGGAGATTGGAACCACGGAGCACCCAGTCGTACCCGATGTTCCACAGGAGAGGGCCCAAAACCGAGCCCTGTGGAACACCGCACGACATCGCTCTTCGGTGCCACCCATCGGCGCCCGGATACACCACGTGCCTGTCAGACAGGTACGCGTGCACCAGACGCCGGAGATAGGGCGGCACCACGTGGTACCGCAGTGCCTCGTGGATGCAGGGCCAGGGCAGCGAGTTGAATGCGTTAGAAATGTCTAACGACACTGCTATCACTACACTGCCCGTGGCCACTGCATCCTCCGCCTGTGCCTTCACCCGCAGAATCGCGTGGACAGTGGAACGTCCCCTCCTAAATCCAAACTGCTCGTCGGCCAGATTTGGTCCGACCCCTTCAAGGTGCTCGACGAGGCGGGTATGAATGATGCGCTCGAAGAGCTTTGCCACCTCGTCGAGCAACACGATGGGCCGGTAGGCCGACGGCGACTCTGCGGGTCGTCCTCCCTTCTTCAGCAGGACGAGCTTCCCGGTTTTCCAACGCACCGGGAAGACGCCCTGCTCCAGGCAGGCGGTGAATAAGCTGCGGAGCCTCGGGCCCAGGTACTCAACGGCTAGCACCCAGGCTTTCCCGGGGATGCCATCGGGCCCTGGGGCCGTGTTTTTGCTCCGCAGCCGAAGCACTGCCGCCCGCATTTCAGCGGGCGAAACCTCCGGGATATCCCTTGCCGGATTCTCACTCGACGATGACGCCACATCCGGTGGCGCCATCGGTGGAGGAGTGAACTCCTCGGTGGCCGGGAACAAGGCCGCGACGACGTTGGCCAGTAATTCTGGCCGGAGACTCTGCGACAGCGGGGGCGCCGCTGGGCGAAGCTTCTTCATCACCAGACGGTAAGGGCGCCCCCACGGGTCCCTGTCGAGAGTCCCCACGAACGCCTTACGTGCCGCGACCTTGGCCCCATGAATGGCCACCCGCAGCGCTCTCTTTGCCTCTTTGTAGAGGCCATAGAGCTGCCGCTCCTGGTCTGCGTGATTCTCATCTCTTAGCCGGCGACGACGATGCCTGGCGTATCGGCGGCGCGCAGCCACGCACGACGCGCGCAACTGCGCTAGCTCCGCCGACCACCAGTACACCTGTCGCACCGGCGAACGGCGGAGAGCTCGGGGCATGCCGGCGTCGCAGACATCCGACATTGCCACCCCGAACCACTCCGCCTCCTGCTCAACCCGTACCGGCCCGTCCGGCACGGGGAGCCACGACATGACCAGAGCGGCCAGCACTAGGGCCTCCCCATCGAGGCGACGAAGCGCCCACCGCGGGCCGTCCTGATTTGGGGCACTCGGTACACCACCGGACTGGACACTCGGGGACGCGGAGACGCCGAACCTGACGTAACGATGGTCCGACAACGTCTCCACGCCCACGAGGACTCTCCAGTCCCGGACACGGCGTGCGACGGCGGCACTCGCAAACGACAGGTCTATAATCGACCCGCCGTTGTGCAGCACGCACGTGTCCACCGACCCCCTGTTCAGGACGACCAGGCCGACAGAGATCGCCCATTCCTCCAGGACCCGACCACGACCGTTCGTCGCCGGCGAACCCCAAGCCACGGACTTGGCGTTGAAGTCGCCGGCGACGACCGCCGGGTGAGGTTGGCCTTGTTCCACCAAGGCCCCCAGCCGAACGAGGAAAGACTCAAATTCGGCGAGGGGTCTGTTGGGAGAAAAGTACACTCCTACTATCCAAATGTCTCCCAACAGAACCGCCACGCATCCCCTGTCCTTCGCTACTTTTTCGAAGGGTGGGGAGCCAGCGGCGCCCCGGCTGATGATAGCCACCAAGCCGTCAAGGTCCCCAGCCCAGTTATCCCGGGGGGGGACAAAGTACGGCTCAGCGACCACGGCCACTTGCACCGACCACTGCGCCAGGCTTTGGGACAACAGGTCCTGGGCACTGGCACAGTGGTTGATGTTCGCCTGGAGGAAATTTAATTCCATTATTGGGCGATCTCTACCACATCCATCGCGGCCCCTTGCGGTGGGCTCGCTGACTGCGGCTGGGTCGAAGCCCCAGCGGCAGCAGCACTTCGTATCCCGTCGCGGCGCCTATCGCGACGGGAGGGGGCGGGACACGCCTTCCCGCCCACCGGATGCTTGGCGGGCCTCCCTGCGGCCGCGCAGACTGCGCAGTTCGGCGCGGCCTCGCATCCGCGGGCTTTGTGGCCCGGTTTGCCGCAGCGATAACAGAGATCGCTGCGGTCCGGTCCTCCGGTGCAGGTGCTTTGCGTGTGTCCGTGCTCAAGGCAACGGAAACAGCGCATCGGGCGCGCCCCTAGCACCGTCACCCGGGCCACTGTCCACCCTACCATCAGGCGGCCCGCCTTTATTTTCTGTGCCACTTTAGTTGGCACCTTGGCCCAAACTGCGCTCAGGCCGGAGCGGTCAGGCCGGATCTGTCCGACCTTGACGGCGTCGACTGCGCACTCGCCAGCAACGCTGAGTGCCGCTGCGACCGTCTCGGAAGTGGCTGCCGGATCCAACTCCGACAGCCGCAGCTCAGTGCACTTGGTTGGCCGGGAGATTTGGACATCTTCCGACCCGCCAAAGCATTCCCTCAGCCTTGCGGCGAGGGAGTCCGCCTTCCGCTCCGACTCAGCCCCGGGCACCTCATACAGCATGGCACCCGTGGCTGCCACCTTGGGCCTCAGCCTGTCAATGCCGAGGCCGGCGAGGTCCACGCGGTGCTGAGCGTCCGTCAGCACCTTGGCGTAGGTTAGGCCCTTGGCCACCGCCGCCGGCGTCAGCGACAGCACTATGGCCGCCGAGCGTGGCTGACGCAGTTTGGGCTCCTTGCGCCTCTGCCTCTTCTTCTGCGGCTTCGCCGCAGGCGCCGCAGCGGGGCTGGGCTTCCCCCGCTTCTTCTTCCCTACCACCACGGTCCATTCAGCGTCCATGGACGCTGGGGCCGGTGGCAGTGGGCGGGGCTCCCTCGGAGCGGACTTCGCGACGGGGGGAGCAGGAGGACCACGTTTCCCCCTCCCCTTCTGGGGCACCCCAGACGGTCCAGCGACCGCCACGGCAGCAGAGGTGGAGGGCCCGGCCCCGATGGCAGGAGCCTTAAGAGGAGGAGCAGGCTGCACTGCTCCTTTCCCCTTCCCCCTCCCCTTCCCCTTAGAGGAAGGCTGGGGAGCTCCCCCAACGAAACCACCCTGGACGGGGAGTGGTATGTCCCCGGGGGTGGACCTTCTCTCATGGGCCAGTGGAGGCCTCTGGGCCGGCCCTGCGAGGACGGACTCCATCCTGGCCTGCCACTTGGCCTCCACTGCTGCCAGCTCCTCCAGCCGGCGAAGGAGAGAAGCGTTTTCACGCTTCAGCTCCTTCACCGCCTCCTCTAATTTTGCGCACTTATCGCGCCACTTTTTGGCCTCGCCTTTAGGGCGAGCGCTCGGTGCCGGTTCCGCCGCCGCTGCGACAGCCACCTCCTCGGCGGGCACCTTCGGTTTGGCGGCAGAGCGAAGGACCATGCCCTCCTCGCTCTCCTCCCTCCTTGCCCTTTGGCGGGCCTCCCTGCGCTGCAGGAGATCGCGCGCCTTGGCTTTCTTTCTTTGGTCGACTGAATCGTCGACCAAAGATGGTCCTCCTCTGCCGCGTCCGGTTGTCGCTTGCGACTTCGGGACCGGCTCCTCAGTGTCGCTCCCTAAGGACGACCTGCTGTTATTCAGCTCCGAGCGTTTCCTCCAGAGCCTACGGCTCCGAGCGGAGGAAACGCTCATACTCGACTCAGAGTCGACGCCTGTGGACATCTTGTCCGCGCCGACTCTTCGTCCGCCATCAACGGGCTTCCGCCCACCAATCTCCGCCTCTCCAGCCGGAACTGGAGTAGGCACCCTCGTCAAAATTATTTTAGGATGTATATTCATAATGAATCCCACGAGTATGGGGGAAATAAAGAGTCCACCCAGGCAGTGCCCCCTGTACCTGGGTAAGCCTAGCGTAACCCGCCAAGAGGGTCGGCCGGTACTCTGGCGGGGGTCGCACTAGTGACCGAACTACCCATCGGCCATGCATCCCCTCGCGGTGCGCCGCCGCTTGGGATTCGGGGAACTTTTTATAGAGGTTTTCTCCCTCGTGGTCCGGGCGATTAAGCCAAGACCCTCGGTCCAGCAGGAGCGCGAGACATGTCCACGGACCTCCATACTAGATTACGATCTGCAACGGTGACAGCGGAGAGGAAGGTTCCCCTCCGCTGCCTGCTCGGGGCCACCGCCCCGAGCAGGCAGCGGAGGCATGAGCGGAGGCATTAGCGCACACCGAGCCCGTCGACACTCCCGGATGAACCGGGAGCCGCCCGAATAAACGGGCCCACCATCTAAAAATGCGGCAGCCACCGCAAAAAGCGGCGACGACCGCCGAGACCACTGTTGTCAGGATATTGGCCGTAGCGTCGATCAACTCGACCGACGCTCCGTTGCCCAGGGTGCACCACGTGGAGGTTTCCAGGTAAGGTTAGTTTTGCCTCCCGTGCGGAGTTGCTGGTCTCCCATCGGGCGCGTCTCCCTGGGTGGCGGATAGGGGAATGCCCCCCAGATTTGGGGGGTACCGGAAACGGCGTGGACCAAAACCAGCAAAGGGGATTCTTCCGCGTTCCCTCTGATTAGCAGAGGGCGCTGTGGAGGAATACAGACGGGTTCCGTGTGCACTTACACTGCCGCGGAACAGGTCGGAGTAGAACTTGTTCTCTTTGGCCACCGCCAGTCTCGGAATCCCAAGCTGCACTGTGGTCATGTCTCGCGGTGTCTCTTGGGGCCGAGGGTCTTGGCTTAACCGCCCGGGCCGTGAGGGAGAAAACCTCTATAAAAAGTCACCCCGAATCTCAAGCGGCGGCGCACCGCGAGGGGATGCATGGCCGATGGGTAGTTCGGTCTTTAGTGCGACCCCCGCCGGAGTACCGGCCGACACTCTAGGCGGGATACGTGTAGGCTTACCTAGGTACAGGGGGCTCTGCCTAGGTGGACACTTCCATTCCCCCATACTCGTGGGAACACAATAGTACTATTAAAAAATAAAAATAAAAGTAATGTTACGGAGAGGTCATCTCTTCCGGGGGACGATTCAGAACCCGGGGAGAATAATAATGATAGGCGCATGCCCAAGAAGGGGCCAGTCGAGATGGCAGCCTGCGATCCGGTTGTATCCGAGCCAGGGCCAAGTGGCGTTTGCCTGCGATCAAAGCGAGGACGTCCAGTCCGCTCGAATAAATTTATTTTGAGCGACAGTGACTCTGAGCCGGCAGTTAAAGTGGTCGCCGCTTCTGCACCGACTACGGATGCAGAAGAAGACAAGATGGAGACGGAAGCGGTGCCAGCCACCCAGCTAGACTGGCGCATACAGCTAGCAGAGATGGTCCGGGGCGTATGCCAAAGGTCCCGGAATCTTAAAGGGACGGAGCAGCGGAAGCTGAATTTAGCGGTCAAGGAACTCCTTGAACGGGCCGAAGAAACAGCTTCCGCTGAGGTGACCCGTCTTGAGGCAGAAAAGGCCGTAATGGCCCAGCGTATTACTGCGCTCGAGGCTTCTCTTGCGGCCCAGGGGAAGATATTGGAGGAAGTTCTAGCGTCTGCCCGTTCCTCGGAGCAGTCGCGATCGGCGGTTGAAACAGGGGCTGCCCCCGAAATAGGGGATCGCCAAGAGCAATTCGAGCGCCGTCTTATCAATATGATAGACGCGCGCTTCGAAGCGATTAATATGCGGCTTCCTCCGGAGCCAACTGCTCGTCCATCCCTGGCTGCTGACAGGGCCAGAATCGAGAGGGCTGGGCAACCGTCGCCCGCTACTGTTGAGCCTCCGACAGCAGGGATTTTGCCAACGTCGAAAGGCAAGGGCAGGGGGAAGGGCAAAGGCAAGGTGACGACCCAGGGCACAGGAGCTGTAAATAAACCGCCCGTGACTGCCATGAGTTTTGTTCCGGCAGCTACGCATGCCGTGAGCAAAAATCTTGCCGAGGCGAAGGCGAAGAATAGCAAGAATCGGGTTGGACCTCCAGCCCAGCCCCAGATGGAGCCTCGTCCGTTGCCTCCGCCCCCTGCGTCTATGGACGAGGGGTGGACGGTCGTGGCAAAGAGGAGCAAGAAAAATGTCCGGACTGTGCAAAGCGTTGCAGTACCGGGCACACAGGCGCAGTCACAGCCGCAACCACGGCAGCATCGAAGGCCCGAGCCTAAGATTCATCTGCCCCGTAAGGCTGCGGTCACCTTGACCATAATGCCGGCTGCTTTGGACCGTGGTGTAACGTACGCTACGGTCCTAAAAGAATTACAACGGCAGGTGGATCTAGGCGGTCTTGGTATTGCTGAGACCCGAGCGAGGCTAATGGCCACGGGCGGGTACCTTTACGAGGTACCTGGCCCAGACTCTGAAGCGAAGGCCAACTCCCTCGCGGAAAAAGTGAGGGAGGTGTTCCGCGGAACAGAATTGGCGAAAGATGTATGTGTCTCTCGTCCATTCAAAACCGCGGATCTGCGAGTATCCGGGTTAGATCCGTCCGCTGACCCGGAAATGGTCGCAGTGGCCCTCGCAAGGGCTGGAGACTGCGCGGCGGACGATTTTAAGGTCGGGGAGATCCGCTCCGACCGTTCACGCCTTGGCTCGGTGTGGGTGCGGTGCCCAGCTAAGGCAGCCGAAAAAATTATTAGGACCCGACGAGTCCTGATTGGTTGGGTGTCTGCACAGGTCCGGCTCCTTGAGCCCCGGCCCATGCGGTGCTTCCGCTGCCTCCTGAAGGGGCATGTGCGGATACGCTGCAACGAAGAGTGTGACCGTAGCGGGATCTGCTACCGCTGCGGTCAAGAGGGCCATAAGGCCAAGGGATGCTCCGCGGACCCGCACTGCGTAATCTGCGCTGCTGCGAACAAACCCGCGGGGCATCACGTGGGCGCCAAGGCATGTGTCGCCTCCTCCCGTCCCCGTCGCGTTAATCGCGGAGGGGCCGCCGAGGTTGTGACTCAGCCGGACCCGTCCCACCGAGAGACTGATATGGAGATCGCCCATTAATATGGCGCAACGATTCCTCCAGGCGAATATTAACCATTGCGCCGGGGCACAGGACTTACTAGTTCAGAGCCTGGCGCAGTGGTCGATTCATGTGGCTGTGGTCTCCGAGCCGTACTATGTTCCTCGCAGGGAAGACTGGGCAGGGGACTTGGACGGTTCGGTGGCCGTCATCACCCGGGGCGCTGCCGGCTCCCCGCCTTTCGAAAAAGTAGCGAAGGGCTCGGGATGTGTGGCGGCTCTGTTAGGGGGGGTCTGGATTGTGGGAGTATATTTCTCCCCTAACAGATCCCTAGCCGAGTTCGAGCATTTTCTCACTCGGGTAGGGGCCCTGGTGGTGCAAGGCAGTCAGCCTCGCCCCGTTATCGTCGCCGGTGACTTCAACGCCAAGTCCTTGGCGTGGGGTTCGTCGGTGACGAACGCGCGTGGCGTGGCCCTGGAGGAATGGGCGATCGCGTCCAGCTTGGCCGTCGTGAATCGCGGGTCGGTAGACACGTGCGTGCGGCACAATGGCGGCTCGGTGGTGGACATTACGTTCGCCACCTCAGCGCTTGCCCACCGCGTCCGAGACTGGAGAGTCCTGGTGGGCGAGGAGACGTTGTCGGATCACCGATATATTCGGTTCGACGTCGCCTTGCCCCCTTCTCCCCGGTCTCGTGGTGGCATGATCGTCCCGCGATCGGACGGCCCACGTTGGGCGTTAAAGCGCCTCAATGTCGAGGCCCTGAAGGAGGCTGCTCTGGCCCAGGCGTGGATCCCCGTGCCGGACGGGCCAGTACGGGTTGAAAAGGAGGCGGTGTGGTTCGGGGCGACGATGTCACATGTCTGTGACGCAGCAATGCCCCGAGTACGACGCCTCCCTGAGAAACGCCAGGTGTTCTGGTGGTCGGCGGAGCTCACGCAGCTGCGCATGTCCTGCGTAGCAGCACTCCGCCGAGTTGGCAGGCACCGTCGCCGCCGGACTCGTTTACCCGGCGACGAGGACCAGGAGCGGTTGCTTCACGGCCTCTACAAAGAGGCGAAAAGAGCGCTGCGAGTGGCAATAATGAGGGCAAAGTCAGCGGCGCAAAAAGAGTCCCGAAGTACTCTCGACAGCGACCCGTGGGGGCGCCCGTACCGTGTGGCGATGAAGAGGTACCGTCCATGGGCGCCTCCGCTGACGCAGAGTCTTCGGGGCGAACTTGTGGAAGAGGTAGTCGTGGCTTTATTCCCCGCCACTGAGGATGTCACTCCCCCGCCGATGGCGTCACATTCGTCGTCGCCATCGTCGCAAATTTCGGCAGGAGATATACCGGAGGTTTCGCCCGCAGAATTTAGGGCGGTAGTGCTTCGGCTGCGGAGTAAAAACTCTGCCCCAGGTCTTGACGGCATACCCGGCCGTGCATGGGTTTTAGCCGTCAAGTATCTGGGTACGAGGCTCCGCGGCCTCTTCTCCGCTTGCATTGAGCAGGGCCTTTTCCCATCTCGGTGGAAAATAGGCAAGTTGGTCCTGCTCAAGAAGGAGGGACGACCCGCAGAGTCGCCATCGGCCTACCGGCCTATCGTGCTGCTCGACGAGGTCTGTAAACTTTTCGAGCGGATTATACACGCTCGCCTCGTCGAGCACCTCGAGAGGGTCGGGCCGGACTTGGCAGATTGCCAGTTCGGTTTCCGGCATGGCCGATCTACAATCCATGCGATTTTGCGGGTCAAGGCACAAGCGGAGAATGCAATCGCCCGGGGTGAAGTGATCGTGGCGGTGTCTCTTGACATCGCCAACGCATTTAACACTATTCCCTGGGCTTGCATACACGAAGCACTGCGGTACCACGAGGTGCCACTATATCTTCAGCGTCTGGTCCGATCGTACCTGTCTGACAGGTACATAGTGTACCCGGGCGCTGATGGGTGGCACCGAAGAGCAATGGCCTGCGGTGTTCCACAGGGCTCAGTCCTGGGCCCTCTCCTGTGGAACATCGGTTACAATTGGGTGCTCCGTGGCTCCAACCCTCAAGGCGTCGCTGTTGTCTGTTACGCGGACGACACCCTGGTTACAGCGACGGCTAGGACCTTCCAGGAGGCTGCCCTGCTTGCCTCGTCTGGTACGGAGCAGGTAGTGAGCAGGATTCGGCGGCTGGGCCTCTCAGTGGCCCTGAACAAAACGGAGGCCCTTTATTTCCACGGGCCCCGAAAGAGGCCACCTTCGGAGGCCCATATCATAGTGGAAGGGGTGCGGATTCCCATCGGCTCCACAATTAAGTATCTGGGCTTGGTGTTGCACAGCCGGTGGGACTTCCGTGCCCACTTTGAGATGTTGTCGCCGAAACTGGCGCGGGCAGCAGGTGCGCTTGGTCGCCTGCTGCCAAACTTGGAAGGTCCCGGTAATCCTTGCCGAAGTTTATACGCTGGAGTTGTGCGGTCCATGGCCTTATACGGTTGTCCCGTCTGGGCCGGGTCCCTGAATGCTCGATGCGTCGCTCTGCTGCGTAAACCGCAGCGTTTAGTGGCGCAACGACTCATCAGGGGCTACCGCACAATCTCCCACGAGGCGGCCTGCGTGTTGGCCGGTATTCTGCCATGGGATTTGGATGCCAAATACCTTTCGTCAGTATTCTTCTGGCGTGAGGAGGCATCACGTCTCGGGCGGAGACTGGCCCCGAGGGAGGTCACGGCCCAACTGGCCTCCATCCGCAGCGCAGCCGTGGAGGAGTGGCATACCAGGCTGGAGAGCCCGAGTGCGGGCTTGAGGACTGTCGCGGCAGTGCGACCTGTCTTCTTAAGATGGTTAGACAGGCGCCACGGTGCGCCGACGTTCCGTCTGACACAGATGCTGTCGGGCCACGGGTGTTTCGGCTCGTTTCTGTGTCAGATTGGAAAGGAGGAGTCCGCCGTGTGCCATCATTGTGGCAACGGTCGCGAGGACACAGTCCAACACACTCTCGAGGAGTGCCCAGCCTGGGAACGCAGCGCTCTTAGAGCAGTCGTCGGAGGGGACCTCTCGCTGCCAGCCGTGGTGTCCGCCATGGTCGGCGGCTGGAGGTCATGGCGAGCTACGGCCTCCTTCTGCGAGTGCGTCATCTCGCAGAAGGAGAGCGCCGAGCGGGATCGTGAGCAGAGCGATCCCGCCCGTAGCCAGAGGAGACGAAGGAGGCGTCGGGTGGACGACTGACCGGCGCCTCGTGCCCTGTGGTTCGGGGGCATCTAAAGAATTTCACCACGGCATCCCCTGCCTGTCGTAAGAGGCGACTAAATGGGGTAAGCGAGAGTCGCAGGGCGAGCAGTGGGGGTCTGCTCGCTCAACTACTCTACTGTAAGCGACTACGAGGTGGACGATAATGCGGGTGGTCGGTCTCCTGCAGTCGTAGACGCAAAGCGTGCTTTTGAGGTCGGAGGCTTCTCAGCCTCCTCATTTGAGAGGGGCCGTAATGCGGCATCGCGCAGGGGCGGTTCCGTGCAGCTATCTCTGTGCAACAAGATACCCCGGGGCCGTCCCGTAGGCGCCGAAGAAGGCCACCGCGGGTTTTGGTTGGTATACCGGTGTAGGGTGTACATAGTGTTAGGGACTCGGTCCAATGCTCGCTCGGATGATGCTATACTCCCGAGTGTCGACATTGGACCGTAAGACTGTGTGAAACCAACATAACCGTTCCACTCACCCCCAGTGGTGGTAGCGATAAAGCGTTTTTCCCCGCGATAAAAAAAAAAAAAAAAAAAAAAAAGGTTAGTTTTGCCTGCAAAGGCGGGAAAGAATTGAACTGTCATTGTGCATGTTCAGAAATAGAGCAACTTTTTTTTTTTTTTTTTATCGTAGGCTCGACAAAGTGGCTTCACTGCATCTGATGGTAAATGTAGTGAAGCCCAAAAAGTTATGTCAACCGGCAAGAGATAAACATCCCTGGTCGGTCGGCACAATTATGCCGGCCTGCTTAATTGCTTCTTCATGCTCCGCTTGAAGGACCCTAAGTCGAACTTGTTTGATATCTTTCAAGAATCGCGAGGCGAGAAAATTACTCGTCATTCAACTGTACAAAAAAAACTTGAGAGGTGTCAAGGGACACCCGGATGGAACGAAGCTCCTTTCGATTAATTAGTGAAGGAATTGTAATAAAATTTTACTTATTTTAAGTTATAACAATAATTGTATATTTCATTAAAACGTTACCACATCAATGAAAACACTTACTTCTACCTACGCAATAGATATGTCATCAAATCACGAGCATTACCTAAGCAAGCATTGACATTAAAATTAACATACAACTAACGAAAAAAAACTACTCAAAAAATCATATAAATTGTCTTTTTTTTATTTAAATTTCGAATGTTACTTTTCGGCCAGTACTTTATTGTTACTGGCGGGGTTCACAGGGCAGGTATGAAAAAAAAGTGTCGTAACAACTTTTGAATTAATTTCCGTCTAGGTTCAACGCGCGATAAGGAGCTTCGTTCCAATAATATCCGCGGTATCAACCAAAAAATGTATAAAGACTTCAGAAGTCATTCAAAAATTCCTAACGATCCACTAAATAAGTTTAAATTTGTTATCTCGTGCTTAAACACGAGCGAGCGGGTCCGGAATTAATTTTATTACTCATAAAACTTATCAGTTATCGTCACTTTAGTATTAAAACATTCACAAAGTGATCTGAATGTGATACGCGAGGCTAAGAGCTCGTAAACTGAGGCGCATACCTTACTCGAATCTGCTTTTATGATGCCACGTGTTATTGCAATGGCTTTTGGGAGCTTTTGTAATATTTTTAACAAACAATGCGAAGTTCAGATTTTTTTCGGGCACGGAGAAGCCATTATTATTTTAAGAATAATTTATGTAAAATGTTGACCAACGTAGACGGTGTATTGTGCCACATGATGTGTTTCCTTTTTCCTTACAACAAAGTACCTAAACAAATGATTTGTTTTAAATAGACTCCAAGATAGTGTAATATTTCCAGCGTAGGGCCTCTGTAGACTCGGGTATAATTCACAATGAAACAACTTCGACCGTTACGTACCACGTTTAATGCAGAACTGACAACTGTCACGTTCCGTGATTATTACCCACATAATACACATATACTACAGATAGATGAAGCGGCGATAGGCTAGTTGGCAGTGGAACGGACTGCCGAGACGAATGTCCGCAGGTTCAAAACCCAAGGGCACACACCTGTGACTTTTCTAAAAATTTATTTGTGTATTCTATGTGAATTATCGCACGCTTTGACGGTGAAGGAAAACATCGCGAGGAAACCGGTATACCTGAGAAGTTCTCTGTATTTCGAAAGTATGTGAAGTCTGCCAACCCGCACTAGGCCAGTGTGGTAGACTAAGGCCTTTAACCCTCTCAGTTATAGAGGTGGCCCGTGCTCAGCAGTGGGCAGCATAATACAGGGCTGGTTATGAAATAGATTCTAAAAAAGATGCTGTAAAACTTGTGTTTTCATGTTTAAGTAATTTCACTTATACTAGATATACTAATACATTTAAAATGTTACGTCTTTTATGGAAATTATTATAAAAATTACAATAATTGCTACATCAAGTGAATAATGCTTCTTTAAAACGCAAAGAGGAAAGTTGAAAATTATAAATTCTCAGGTAAAATCCACACTAAATGTCTCATTATACCAATCTTTGTAAATCCGAGACGACAATTTCCTTGTTGTTTACATTGACTCGTTAATTTTATCTCTTGACTGTGTAATAAAATTAAACTTAATTGTTTTAAAAGAAATAAAACTATATTTAATTTTCGTATGCCAGTACATTGCCAGTACCTACTGGTTGTAAAACGGGACATCCTGGGTTCGATACTAGATCGTTCAACAATTTATAGATTTTTAAGTTTTTGTTATCAATAACAACAATTTGCTAACAGCAATCCAGTGACGGACAATTTCTGATATACAAAAACCTAAATATTGACCGTTCTGAGAAATGAACTCAATTCCTTCTAATTATATACGGCACTAGACTAAAGAAGCATATTAACAACAAAGGCTCTATCAATAATAAAAATCAATCTAACAAAAACATGGTCGACTCATCGCTGCCGTGTAAATTAAATTGTAGATAGATATTGTGTACAAAGGCGGCCGGCATTTCAGAAGCCCGAAGAGTACATCCAATTTAATTGTTACAGACTTAAGTTAGGGCCGCACGCTATACTTAAGGGGAATTCACATGTACCGTGATCTATTCTTAAATTTAATTTATATCTTGAAAGTATTGTTTATTATCTGGGACTGCCTCGGTGGCGTAGTTGTATTACGGTACGACTGCAATGCTGAGGTCTCGGGTTCGATCCCCGGGTCGGAAAAAGTGATATTGGCTTTTTCTAATCAGTATCAGCCAGGATTCTGAAATTTGTGTCCGATATGGTGATAGGCTCGCCCCTTATCATCAGGTCATGGAACGCAATATGCATGGTGAAAAGTGGATGCACTAGTTGCGGCTCTACGTACCACTTCGGGGGTGAAAAGCGTGATCATACGTATGCGTATTTTTAATTACATCGAGAAAATTTCTAAATGGAACATTAATAGTATTGTAGTCATCACTTGTTATCGTGAGAAATCTTTTCTTATGTTCATGAACATGAACCTCATGAGGTTGAAAAGAGCTAGAACCCCGTTGCAGATATACTTTTTACAACGCTAATGGACTGGCTTAAACAGAAATCACCAGTACCTATCTTTTTGAACACCTTCAAGAGTTGATAGGTTAGTACTGCATATTGTATTCTTAGAAGTAGAACTCCAAATATATTAAAAAAATAACAATTTTAGTTTTAATCAACAAATTCTTAACAATTTAACAAATTAATTATAATTGATCACCATTATTGATTACAACTTTGTAATAATAAACGGACAGAGATTCAATGTTGCTTGCTCAACAGTTGATAACAGACTGACGCTCCGACGGATCGACCTCCATTTAAATACCCGACTGTGCCACAGGCGGGGGAAACTTGTTCTGACATCTAGTGAACGTTGTTGTCATCTAACACGGCCTCTCCTGACATAGCAGCGTCCTCGCTGCTTTTATCACTCGTTGATGATGTTCCAGCCATAGCACTATCATTCAAAGGGTCTTGCTCTTTGTCGTAACCTGTAAACAAGACAATCACGTTAAGCTCATACGTTTAGAAAAAAAAAGAAATATGCCACTCAAAATGGCAGCAAAACTTGGCTATGTACCAGACAGCACACTACGCCGTTGCATATAGCAACAAAACTTGGCTATGTACCAGACAGCACACTACGCCGTTGCATATAGCAACAAAACTTGGCTATGTACCAGGCAGCACACTACGCCGTTGCATATAGCAACAAAACTTAGTCGCACGCTCACGACATCATACACCAGCAGGATTTACTCGGGTCATATTCTCACACCGAATACCATGCGCGCATCAGGATTTACATCAGTTACAGTGAGTCAACCACGAGACCTACTGCAGGAATTACACTCGGTCTATAGTCAGCATGGGCCCCACTGACATCAACCTCGTAACCTTCATCGGCAACCTGACCCTCTATGATACAGGTATACCGCCGGGGGCTTCCCAAGACCATGTGCACTCAGGATTTACATGGGCCCAGCCCCAAACACAACTCAAGACAAAACAAAAATGATTTGCGACTGTTTGGTACATAGTCTGCAAAGCATAAACAAGCTCAGGGTTCAAACCAAATCAAGTTCTCCATTAACTTTCAAAGAACACATTTCATGGATGTTCATTCAACACACCACAAAACCAAGAACCCTCTAACTGCCTGGCTGGTCTTTCCATATGAAGCAGCCAACAATTTCAATTCATACCTATCATTAGGTAAAATACTCAACACTATATGGGCCTTGCATTCAACAATCTCATTTGCCCGTTCTTTGTGATCTCTCATTTACAAAAAACAGATCATTAACTCGCGAATCGATTCGCGTTTAGAGTTTGAGCCCTCACGAGCGACATTCCTTTTTAGAAAATAACAGGTGTAGTACCTTCTGTGCAGCCCAAAAAATTAACGGCGAAAACTGTGTGGTCTTATATTTAGTGACATTTAATACAAACTGCAATTTCCATAGAACCTTAGACCACTCATTCTCGTTATAATTTACTGCGATTCTAACCATTTTCAAAATGGTACGACAATACCTCTTGATTCATCAATTTTACTGATGCATCTCTGATGTAATAAAACGTACTTCAGCACCAAAGTCTGATAGCCACTGAACAAAACTATGGTTATCGTTTAAACATTCTACTGCAATTGCACACTAGTCGCTTAAAAGTGACAAACAAGGAGATGATTTGAGTTACGACAATTTTTAACTCTTCACAATATTGTATGCTGAAGTTATATAACAAACAATACTTCGTATACGCGTCGACCATTATCAGAACATACTCAAATCAATTAAATTCCCTTAACGAGCTTAGTACATCAGTATGTACTGTATCAAACGCTACCGAAATCTTTTGCCATGTACCAACATCTTATTGGTTGCAACGGCGCACACGGTACTTGTTTTAACGAAATACATACAACTTTAATTTCAAATTTTCTCAAACAGGAAAACTAAAAACGTTTGAGTGTCGGATCAAAAGTTTTGGCTATACCTATGTGCTCATGGTCGTCATTGAATATGCGCAATAGGCTCCAACAAAATTCTTTAGAGACATAGCATAAACAACGCTTTTTCTCGTCCGTAACATTGTGCTTGTAATACAAAATGTCACTACGTTTTACATAGACTCTAACTCAGTTATTCAATTTTTCCAATAAAATCCAAGTCTAGTCATCACCCCACTTGAGCTATCTGTGCCCAATTATGAGGTTTGCATACGGCATTTACGATATTAACCGGATTTCGACTAATAATCTAAGTGAGGCATTAAACAGCCCTTCCGGTATTACAAAGTAAAATCAAAATCCTACTTATAAATTCACCAACGAACAACTCTAGGCTGAAGGTCTCTTTTGCGTTGGGTCAATTGCAATCGGTTACAATCTTAAAATATTCACAGATGACATATTGCCGAAAATATTGCAAAGATTTTACAACGGCAAGAGTCTCAAGCTCGTAATTATGGTACTTAGAATCGGCTCCTATAGTTAATTTACTGAAATATGCAATAACTCATTTTCGACAGTCTTTGAATAGCTGCATCAATATATCACCGTAAGTTATCAAGCTCGCATCAGTATGCAACTGGGTAAATAACTCGGGATAGAATATCGCCAGTACAGGTTCACCAATCAAATAGAAAATCGACCCAATTAAAACAACATCCTTTCGCGTTAGAGCAGCTAAGCAAGCTTTCTTAATTGCGTGAACAAGAATGTGTCTACTAAAATAACCAGCTAAAACCAAAAAACTGGCGTACTTGTTATACGGTTTTGGTGATCTAAACAAGGCTTCAATTTTATTTTCGCTCGGTCTAACCTGACCTTGACATAATTTTGCCTAAGTGTTCCATTTCATTAATGAGGAACGCACAATTTTTTTCAAGTTCATAGGGAAACCAACTTCGGTAAATGATTTCAAAACTGTGTCGAGTAAAATAAAAAAAAAAATTCAAAGCTTTACCGATGGGCCTTTGATAAATAACAGGGAACCTAAGACCATAAGGCATTCTATGGTATTCGTAATGATCTTTAGGCGTAATAAATGCAGTTTTTTATACTGAATCCTCGCTAACCCGCAAAGCATCCTACTCTACCAAGCATATTCATAAAATATAATCGTTGATCAACGGAAGTGAATGTCTAATCCGAACGCAACTTTTAACCAGGGCTCTGCAATCGACAGCCAATTTGTCAGATCAGTCCCTCTTTTCCACGATTAAGATCGGGCCAGTATATTCAGATTTGGATCCACAAATAATCCCCGTTTCAAAGAAATCGCTCATGAGAGCATGGACACGTATCTTTTAGTTATGAGACACTCCACATGCTCGATAATTCATCGGTACTGCCATTTTACTTAGCTTATCCTTAACCGCGATGGTAGCAGCACCAGTTAAAAAAAATGATCGGTGTATGTGGTCAATACTCTTAAACGTTCTTTATCTTCAGTTACGGGAGTAGACACTATCCAATACCAATATTGAATCTACCTGCTTTACGTTATGCACAAAACTTTTATGAATAATGCGTCGAGTGTCACCAGTTCTAATGTACGTGACGCCTTTTGCCAATAATTACGGGAACATTTAAATGGCTTTTATTCCCAACGTTAAGGTCAACTTCTAAAGTTATTTCGCATGATATCAGAAACTATGGATGCGGCAAACACTTCCATACCGCCTATATCACGTAATTGTTAAAAGGTAGGACTTATCTGGCAGGAGAAGTATTAATCAAATCAGAAATGATTAAAGAAACGCTCGAACAATTATCAAAGAGTACATCGACAAGTACGGTAGATGTAACTGCATTAACAACATCGGAGTTTTCTATGTTCACCCTTATTTTCGCAAAAGATTGTTTTGTTTCAATTGACCACTTACTTCTATGACTAGGAGTAAGGTCACCACTTTTGAATAGTCTAGGTGGAATGTACATCAAACTTTATATGCTTTAAGGAATAAATTTAGCTTTCAAAACAAATACACGGGTCAGAGGATCAGCGATTCTCGTATAAAAGTGCAATTAATAACTCTGCTTAAATCCTTGACAATACGTAACTTTACTTTACTTTAGATGTTCGCAACATCGACAGATCATGATCACAATGTCTTTTACTCAAATTTGAAACTACACCACGTACGAGTGGAGTTAGTCCACACACTACATCAGGTAAGAGCTTCGCTTTAAAAACAGCGATCTATGCGAGCAAGGCATTTGCCATAATTCCAACGATTAAGGGATTAAGCTCAACCTCATTGCACCATCTGTCAATACCATGAACACTTGGACCAAGATCAGATACAAAAATAAAAACTGGTTTGATCTCACCGGGAGTTGCCTGATGACGTCCCGTAGAAGTTCAATAGTGTTTTTGACATAGTTCTGCGGTGGCTGCGGTGGCTTGGATTGTACAGACAGGAGTAATGGACTCCGCGACCGGGAGTGGTATTACTCGGCATGGCCACTACATGACAAGGCTCTGAACTTGCCACCAAAACAGACCATGACTTATTGCGACTGCGTGTTCGCTCTTCGAGATCTTGTAATCTCTTCAAAATCTCTATGGCATTAGAGGATGAAGGAGTCTGCGTACGACGCCTTCCTCTCTTTCCACTACCCGAAAGCATTGCGTCTCTGCCCGTTACAACTTCAAAAATTTAACCACACGGCAACCAACGAAAAATGCCGGTATTCCGAAAAAAAAAAACAAAAAGAAAATCAGAGATGGTTTTCAAGCGGAAAAGGCACTCAGATCCCACTTCTGATCTTAGAAGTAGAACTCCAAATATATTAAAAAAATAACAATTTTAGTTTTAATCAACAAATTCTTAACAATTTAACAAATTAATTATAATTGATCACTATTATTGATTACAACTTTGTAATAATAAACGGACAGAGATTCAATGTTGCTTGCTCAACAGTTGATAACAGACTGACGCTCCGACGGATCGACCTCCATTTAAATACCCGACTGTGCCACAGGCGGGGGAAACTTGTTCTGACATCTAGTGAACGTTGTTGTCATCTAACAGTATAGTAAGAGAGATTTCTATATCCCTCTTTCTTTTGCATTCCTTAGTCCTTTTCATTAAGATCAAAACCACGATTTTGCTGCTATGGTCGGTTTAAGGGCGGTCGAAAACTTATCATAGGCTCCATTTGGCAGTTTGTGCTACAAAAAGCCTTTAAAAAAACAAATCACTCGCAAAAGCTCAGCACGTGTAAGCTCCCCACTAGAGCCTACATCCAGTCCCATACTAACAAAGCTATCACGCAGATCGGCGCCTGCGCTCCCACTGCGCACCCCATTAATTGTGCTGCCCATTAAATGTTTATAAATTAGTTCCCTTCCAATAAGGTCCGGCTAATGAGCTCGTTTTGGGTATTAACTTCATTTTAGGTGTTTTAATCTGCTAAAAATACGTGTGTGTCTTCTTCGGTATAGCCGTTTCATGTTTCTCTTGTAAATAACTGTGTTTTCTCAGATTATTTTACGTAAATGCAAACACACATAGTGTTCAACAACGTATATCATCCGGCATCTTTTACAGCGTAATATGATAGGATCTTATCTGAATCTATCGTCAAATCGAGCACAAATTTTATGTCAGAATTAGTCTTATTTGAATTGAATATTTAAATACTTTTTTCCGACTATTACGATACGATCTATTCTATAGTATATTATATTATGTGCAAAATCATTATCTCATACGCAGATAGCGAAAGATAATGGCTCAACTTCAAAAATTGAGTTTACTCTTTAGAATACCCAATGCAAATATGTACACAAAATTAAACCCACTTACGCCTAAGTAAATAACATTTCAATTTACTAAATGCGACTAGAAATAGCAGTAATCGTGAGTGTGAACTCACTACCAGTATGCAAAATGTCAGCCTCCACTGCAATAATTTGCAAATCCAAATGCCAGTTCAAATATTTGTAGCATCACTTCAATCTTGGTTTACCTCAGCTTTCTCCTACAACCTTTTACCTGACTTTAGACCTTGAGTTATAAAGTTGTATTTGTTGACATTAGATATTTAATCATACTTTGCTATTTTGTTTTCTTAGTTTATTTTAATATTTGTTGTAGTTAACTGTTATATTTCATATTTTATTAGCAAGTCTATCTTACTTGTCGGGATCAATGGTCCACGCTGGAATAATATCGAATGGCAGTTCTCATTGCCTCAAAAGTATGGGAACCTATGACGAATAAGATTCGTGATATTTTATTTTACTTTGAAATTCTTATTGCTTTGTGACATATAAAGAGAGATGGAGCAAAATTTCTATGTTTTTATTAGTCGAACTTTTTCGAAGTATCGTATTACTCAGTGCTAAACGGTCTTACTCAGCTCTTTCCTTACACCGAAAACAATAATCCAATTACCAAATCCCGGACTTTCTCTTTCACAAACATCTAGACGCAGTTCCAACACCCACGTCCAGGCCAACTTTGTATTGTTACACAAATATTTGCTTTGAAAGCGAACGAGAAATGTTTGCACGGCCCAGATGACGCTTCTGCGAACGTTGCATCCGATTTAATATTATTTAAAAATCAATATTTATTGGAATATGACACGTGCCGTCCTCAATTCTATTTACGGGTTATACTCACTTCGAAAATTACACAGACGTAAATGCAAAAAACGAATATTTTCGTAACTGTAGCAAAAAAAAAAAAACTTGGCAGTACGCTCTTATGTACTAAATATGGTTACAATTATTTTATTGATATTCAGAGGATGAGATACACGTATTTACGGTTGGTGTTTCTAAAAGTTCTCGAGTGGAGACTACGTACTAGCAAGTGTAGCGTCAGCCGTCCACCTGCAATGTGGACCGATGACTTGATAAAGGCCGCTGGATGCAGGCCGCTTTTGACAGGTCCATCTGGAAATCTTTGGGGGAGGCCTATGTTCAGCAGTGGACGTAATGTGGCTGATTATGATGATGATGTTTCTTAATGGAATTGTTGTAAAAACATGCCTTAAAAATGGAACAATGGCTGATTATTCAGATATTGATCTTAGATTTAAAAAAAAATTGCTAAAGCGATAGTTTATTTGCTACGTTTTAATTTTGATATTAATATAGATCTGGACAGCAGCAATATTATCCTCATAATTTCTAATATTATCCTCATAATTGTGCTTTTCTTAATCCTTTTCTTTATCCTAGAAATGCCTCGCATTTCTATCGATGTAAGCTTAGGGTTCAGAAAAGCACCTTCTTCTATCTTTACTATCCTTGAAACTGTCAGTAAATGGATAACAAAATCAAAAGACGAAATATTATACAATCTAGTCGAAAACTCATCAGCAATGAAGCTACCACAAAAATCTCATCACAATACCAATCCACCATCAATCATAACCTGTATGAAGGTATGACGTCAAACCAGCAGGGCACAGAACTTTTGACAAGTAACAGTAAGCATTTACATAAAAAAGCGATGATGACGAGACTGAAAATTTGCCTTCAATCTTCACATACATTGCTTAAAATGGTGAAATATTTTATGCGGGAAGATTTAAATACAATGCACCGGGATATGTCGCAGAGGAAAAGGTACAAACAAAAATGTACGAACTTTTAACGTTGAGAGAAAGTCCGCTTTAAATATATATGTTTTGCAGCGCATTCCATTTCGGATGGCCGTTTTAAGCACTCGACAAATGTCTTTGTGAAGTATTAATTTAAGTCGAATACTGGAATAGGATACTTAATACTTATATAATCATGATATCAATATATTATTAACTCTTCTGTTATTGGCGGTTTGTGATTTTTTTTGAGATTAGAAAATTTTCTTCATGTACTTGATTGAAATGATTGAGATTCGATTCCAAATGTTCATTTTTGATACGAAAACATTTCTATTATCATGGCATACAAGTAAGCTTCGTAAACTGTGTCTATTTCATATGTATCTTTATATCTTCACCAGGCATTTATCTATTAATCCATCCATTATTTTGAATCGACATTAATATAAATAATAATACCGTTTAAAAATGCACAAATTTAAAAAATACTACATATTCTGCTTAACCCTATGTATCTCAAAAATCTCATTGTAATTCACCGTGATTTGAACTCACGATCTCACACCAGAGACTCGCACCCTTTGTCCGATACACATACTTGCGATGTGTACCAAATACTTTTTCTTCGGCTTCGGTATTTTAGTATCCATTGAATTTCGAGCTTCCAAATACTTTAAATGTTCGGATAAGACCTTTATTTAGAGGTCTCGTTTCGATTGTTTGGGAGTTTTGGTTTTATTTTTGAAGGCTGATAGTCCGTTTGATAAGATAATAAATGTTCAATGAATTGTGTAGGCGTATTTTTGTAAAAAAAAATAGTTTTTTTTTATGTGACATTCATGTCGCTTCTCTGATGCAGCTATAAATAGATCAAAACCATTTAGAATTTCGCCAATTTGATTTAGAAATGTCTGTTTTAAGTTCAAGTGTGTAGGATAGTTTTTGATATGAAATAGAACTCGTATAACACTATAGAGTTAAGAGTAATAAACTGTTGTATATTATAATTATTGTTGACATCTTCCATTTAATTTATTAATCCATTTAACCCAGCCTCCATTGTACCCAACATTTACAGTCACTTCGCACAATTAAAATCATAAGTCGTAATTAACTTTGATATTTTGAGACATATGAGTGTAATATTTTCAACTCTTAAATTACAATTAAAAGAACTTGCTGATTATTCAATTCCATATATCATATCTTCGCATATGTGAGAATTATTGTTCGTACAATTTAAGTGGACAGTGCAAAGGACATACGTACTATAAACAATAACTTAAAGATCTACATCTTAAATGCCACTTACCGCGTGCAAGAGAGTTTTTGTATTAATTTTCCTGTTTTGATTGAAGGGAAACTTAAGGTGGAGTGAGAAATAAATATCTATAAAGATAAGGGGTGTTGATAATGGATTTTTAATTAAAATTAAATGTTGTTTATGGTATTATAAGAGCTTTGTCTACAATTCTGTTTTTTCATGGGAGAAGCTTAAAGAAATGTAAAAATTACGTACAGTATCGTACAATATTATTATTAATGGTTAGTATAATATCAGATTTATTTGGTTATACAAAAGGTTTGATATTTTGAAATAGGCTTCTTCTCTCAGCGTACTTGTATGGTTAAGGAAAACTCTAAAATATATTTAACTTAATTATTAGCATTTGGGTAAGATAAGAGTGAGATGAAAGGTGGCACGTTCGGTCTCAGCATCAATACAAATATTTGTGTCTCCGCAAACATTTGTTTCGGGTTTGTGCAATTGAAAATTCCTTATAGTAGATGTCATAAGGCTGTATCTCCGGGTTGATTTAGAACTATGCATGTTAAAAATATTTATTGAATAATAAAATATATGCAACTGTTGCATAAATGCACAAAAAAATATCCACGCATTCAAAAATGACAAATGTCTATCTCATCATGTAGGACTACAAAATTACCACAAATTACAAGGACCATTAATCAAATTCATTTGATAAGATAATGTATGAAGAGATGACTCAATTTTATACATTTCCATCCAATATTATGTAAGAAGTTGTATATCAAGCCACCATCAGGCAGAATGTGCATGTGACGCTTTTATTAGTGCCAAGTTATATTTCAGAAATATCATACGCGCTTTGATGGTTCTTTATATGGGTAGACAATACTGCTGGGTGGTATGTCCCTAATATGAGATTGTTTTTGTAGACAGATACGACTGCTTTGTTTATTACTGCCGTCAATCAAAAATATAAATTTCATTCCAGGCAAATACAAGGCAAAGTTTTGCGGAAATGTTAATGATTCAGCTTTTTCTTAATTACATTCTTTGATACGTTTAAGTAAAATTTAATTACATAGTTGTATTTCATAGCAACGAGTCATAAAATTTAATAAACAACCAAATACCAGTTCATTAACAGGATTTTATTCCGCAGCGTCGTCGAGGACGCAAAAAGATCGTCTGCCGTTTCCCGACTTTACTATTTTTCTTTTTAAAACATAATTTTATGGATTTTTTTGCTTTACCATCAAAATTTGACTTTTAAATTAATGTACCTTTAAGAATTCATGATGAATATGCGCAAGCGTCTCTTCCTTGTAGGAATATTCAATAACTGTTGCCTTTTATGTTCATTCTGGACCGATCGCTTGAGGCGTGGTTGAGTATAATTGGTTGTTTTAATATTAAGTACTTTTTTGACTTATATTTTACCCGCATATATTTTGAATAGGATTTCTATTTTTGTAAGTAAATTAAGTATATCTTCAAATGGAAAAGTATCACTTCTTATGATCTTACTAATAAATTGGACTGCCTCGGTGACGTAGTGGTAATGCGTACGCGTTACGAATACGATTTCCATACTGAGTTCTTAGGTTCGAATTCTGGGTCGGACAAAAAAATTGGCGACTGAGTTTTTCCATCTTAAAAATGACACTGTCACAGCTCAGGGTAAGGAAGTTGGCGGTGTGATACCCCTGTGCCTCGGAATGCACGTAAAGCCGTTGGTCCTGCGCCTGATCTCTCTCCGGTCATGCCGGGTTGCCGTCTCACCGGACTATGAGAGTGAAGGAATAGCGAGTGCACCTGTATATTGCGCACATACTTGTGCACTATAATGTATCCTGCATACCTGGGTGATCTTTGTTGAGATTGGCCGCCGTAGTCGAAATCGGCTATGAAGGGATAATAAGAATAATAGACTCGTAGATGCTTTGCAAACCTTAAAAGGATTGATTATTGTGGGTTATTTTATCATTATTATTTCATACCCTAGGGGAGCGCAGGTAGGATTTGTACAGTTTTCACTTCCAGTCCCATAAAATAAAAACTAATCGTTATTTCAAAATAGTTTCAATGGTTACTATATGACTTGTTTTTCTGGCTTAAAAAGTAGAATAGTCCCGAATTAATACAATGTAATACGTTATATAATTTTGCAGCAAAACTGTATCATCAGTTTCCTTTACAATATTATACTACACTGACTATACTATTATATCATAATTTATGCTTTTATATTTTTATGGAAACTTGAAAAAGAAACAGTCGAAAGTAGGATTTGAACTCACGACCGCCAGCGTACCGTGTCGGTGCTCTACCAACTGAGCTATTTCGAACCCCACCTTCAGCTGTCCAATTTCAAGTTCCCTATTTGATCTCTTAAAGGAGATGACCAGCGACATCTGTTAGCAATTATTACAATTGCTAACTCAGCGTTACTCCTTTACAGGCGTAAATTCACTGAAACGAAGTCACTAAACTTTTTTCTAATCCTATATTGCATGATATGCATGTTAATGGCCATGTAGTGCCTGGATAATGTTTTTATATTTTTACGGAAACTTGAAAAAGAAACATATAATTTATATTCAAACCACCTTACTAATAAACATTTTATACGTTTGTTGTAGTTATGCAATGTTTGTCTTGCTTTGTTGAGTGACATTTAGCGTCAGAGGGAGTGAGACAAAACATAGTACAACTATACAGACGTACAGCGATTATTAGTAAGGCCAATAGTCATTAAACTATTGTAATTAATAAGAATATCAAATAATAGATAAGGATTCCCATAAACATCGAATCATCATGAAAAATCAGCAGTTAATCAGTGAGTTTCCCAAGTCGTAACAACACCCCCTACTGTCACCGGCAGTAATTGTAAATCTTGTCCACCCATCAACATTGTCGGCTCGCGTGGTTTTAATGTGCTGACATACTTATGTGACACTACGTTAGGCCACTGATGTTTTAATTAATTGCTGGCCATTTATTGTACTTGTGTTTTGTTTGGTAAAAAGTTGAATCTGCAAGAAGATACATTCATTGTTTGGTTAATGATTAAATCTGCAATTACTATGTATAAATATTCTTAAAAGCATAAAGAGAATTATCTGTTTCCGAGTTTGATAGAAATTTATTTTGGTAATATTGTACATTTTCATGAATAAAAATGAAGTTAAGAATAGGTTTCTCACCTATTGAGAAACCCCATTAATAACTTTGTTAGATGAATAAATAAAAACTATACACATTACCAAAAATAATAATGAGTGATAAACCTTATTAATGTGTCTCTTATTGGCTTTCAAATAATTTCACTTAAATAAAAGAAAGTAACAAAACTGTGATGAAATATATAAAAAGGCGTTAAATATATAATTTTTAATATAATATCTTATTTCTTATTCATTGTTTGGTACCTTTTTGGGAATATTCCATAGCAAGTGTCATACCATAGTGTGTAGTAAGTATGCCTACTCTATAGATAGACTATGGTTATGTGGTTCAACCAACGCCCCATATAAAGCTCGGGCCACGCCATAAACCGATCTTAATTAGGCCCGTTTTAGTGTAATGAGGCTTTATATTGGGCCACGAAGTTTGTTTAGACGTAGTTGCAAATGGTCATTTTGTTATAAACGCTTACAGTTATTAAAACTAACAACATGTCAAGTTACAAAATGTTTTAAAATATCCGTGTGTAATCGTTAACTAATATTTTATAAAATTTATTTCGATAATCTATCTTAATGTCATTAAAATGTCAGTAATAACAATAATAATGTGTGATTTCTTTAGGTAGATATAGTTTTGGCCATGCATTACTAAAATTATTTGGGTGAATAGAAGAAAACACGGCTTTACAGTAACATTACGTTTAATGGAGAGAGGGAGGGAAAAGACATGCACTAATGACAACTTCAAGCACAGGGTTGCCAGTAGTAGCAGTTACACATACATCAAAGATATTTATTTACACTTACCCATAATATAATTCTTTTAATTTTTGTAGCACAATTGTTGGAGGTATATATTATAAGAATGGTGTACTCAATATTCGCTTAGTTTTCTATGTAACGCATCAACAAATTTGCAGACTCTACTGTTAATGCATATACTAATACGCTGATCTAATGGCCTCCATAAAGCAGTTTGTTCACGTTTGGAAGCGAGCTGCGCGTGCGAAAGTTCATGCTTCGTGTTCAAGCTTTAATTATGTAGCTAAATTATTCCACACTTAACTGTAAGTACGTGTTAACTTTAAATGTGTTTGTTAAACATCTTTTTTAAATTGCCATTGAGAGATTTGTTTGTGTATACTAAATAACAGGTGAACATCCGGTGCAGTTTTGTAAGCTCTAGACTGATTATTGTCTCAATGTTATTATGGTAAATTCGTCTTGTCAAATCCTTTTTTAAATATTTACTTGTATCCAAATGATTTGTCCTTCGTATGCGAGAGTATAGCACCATAACTACGTATATTTCTGTCACTAAGGACCAAGAAAAAAAAACCATGATATTTACATTACCATATACGTTAGCCCATCTAATTAGAGAGATAAGCGTAGTATAGTATTAAGGATTGTTTTTATAAATTAGTTATAAATGTTATCAGTATTTACTTACCTTCATGGCTTATATAATAAAACATCCGAAAGTGTCATATTAATATTATATTTCATCTAATCTGCTAAAATCTAATCTAGATTAATCACTTGTCGCAACAAAAAACAGGCAAAGTAAATTATAAGAGGATCATTTGCCACCACGTCCTTTACGGACCCCTCCGGATACGCGTAAAAAAACACGAACCTTTCCGCACATCCTAACATAGTGTTCAATGAATCATTCATAAAAAGGCTGTTGATATAAAAAAGGCTTGTAACTCAGCACGAGTTGTATAATGCGGGGGTCTCGTGCGACATAAAGCGGTACGGCTGAGGGTTCGTTTAATTTGTCTCATATTTGCCGCCGGTCGGCCGCTCTGATACAAAGTGATGGGGTAGGCAAGCATCCGTATGGATTGTGTTTTTGTAAGAAAAGATTTCAACGCACGTTTGCCTTTGGGATAAATTATTATTATCCTAATAAATAAAAAAAATATGCTGATTTTTTTAACTTTGTTAGAAGTAAATGTATAAACTGCTGAATAGATTTAAATGGAATTTAATAAATAGTTTATTGCCAAGCAACTACTCTGGCTACTATGTTCTTCAAACTGAAAGAAAACAATGGTTGCATAATGCTGCTTAGACAAAGACAATGAGGTGTTGCCACTCAGCCGGAACTTCGTGTACGGATCACCTGATATCTACTCTGCCCATTCTATTAGATTAAAGTGTAATCAACAATTCATGCATTCTTTTGGGCTGATAAATCCGTATCAATAAAGTATCCTCATGGATGGTGGTCCCCTAATGCCATTCATACAAGTTTTTGCGTTCACTTTCATTGGCTAGGCACGGTGTGTAGTCGTTATATATACCATTAATTAGAGATCCGATCGCCTGTCCGTAACGGGGACAACTTGCTACCCTTTTATATTTTTTATCTTGTATTTTCTGTATTGGCAGGTTGATAGTTGGAAAGACTTTGAAGTACTTCAATACAGAAAAATGTTGGTTAAAATGGCGCAGTTTAGAACTGAATGACATGAGCTAGTTGCTTATGAATTACAGATGTAAGTTAAATATCCGGTTATAAGATGTTAACCATCTTGAGTACACAAACGCGTGGTGGGGGACTTTTTCACAAGCGTCCCCCATCTCATGGAAGTATGTTTAAGATATTTGCTATCTATTATTTAGTACTAGACTGCCTAGCGTTTTAGTATGATACGACTGTTATGCTGAGGTCTCGGGTATTACCATCGGGTCGGACCAAGTGATATTGGATTTTACTCTTCAGTATTAAGTGGAGGATAGCTTATATGGGAATGGAACGGTCTGTCGAGGCAATGTCCGGAGGCTTAAACCCAAGGCACACCTCTGACTTCGAAGTTACGTGTGTATTGTTTATTAATTACCGTTCGCTTTAACGTTGAACGGAAATATGTTGAGGAAACCTACATACCTGAGAATACTCCATAAGAATCTCGAGGGTATGTGATGTCTGCCAACCCGCACTAGGCCAGCGTGGTGGACTAAGGCCTAGCTCCTCTCAGTAGTAGAGGAGGCCCATGCTCAGCAGTGGGCAGTCTGTAATAGAGGGCTGATTGCATTGCATTGCATTCAGTATGACCCTGGAATCTGGAATTTGTGCCCGATATGGCGACAGATCTTCACAAACAAGGTAAAAAACAAAACAACAACTTACCAACGACCAATTGAAAGAAGTATATTGAGTCTAGGACAAAATTATAAAATAAGAAGCCAAGAAATTAGAAAAAAGACAAAACTTACAAATGCACTACATCAAGCTCTAAAACTTAAATGGAATTGGGCCGGCCACATGGCCGGCAGCATGATACACAGATCAGCGCTGGACTCTTACGAACACTAAATGGACCGGCCCACGAGGAAAGAGAAACGCGGGAAGACCACAAAAGCGATGGGTAGATGACATCATATCGGTGGCAAGAATAAAATGGACACAGATAGCCCAGGACCGAGAAAAAGTAAAAAAATTGGAGGAGGCCTATTCCCCCGTAGAGGATTCCTGTAAAAGTAAATTTAATTAAAACCCCTAACTAACAACTAATACTCAATATTATTATTTACTAACATTATATTAAGAACACCGTAAATATTATTGTTTTATTTTTGAAGGTTTATGGGAAGTAATAAAGGCTTTATTATTATTATTATTATGGCGATAGACTCGCCCCTATCACATTATGGGACGGAATCCGCACGGCGAAAAGTGGATGCATTAGTTGCGCCTATGCCTACTCCTTCGGAGATAATAGGTGTGTATGTGTGTGTGTTATATAGTACAGCGGTTTTAGTCAGCCTAGATGAAGTTAGGTATAACCAAGACTCTACAAATATGTCGGCAGCTACTAATGATAACATAATTTCAACATTTCTTGTAATATATTTCAAAGCAGTCGACAGTTGAGGTCTTAGTATAGGCACTGTGTGTTCGCAAAAACACTTTAAATATGTATCATACACTATAATATGTACGGATTAAAAAGAGCCTAAAATTGTTTTACGTCATCAAATAGTACTGTTATAAAATACGTTATTTTTTTAGAACTTGTAAAATACCCTTACACATTATATTTTAAATTATTTTTATGATATAAATGGTGGTATAGTAACCGATTTATGCAGTGTGTAATTCAGCTTGCAAAATTATGAATGAAACATAAAAAATAATCATTAATCGATAATCACTATTGACTCAGCAATGACTTTTTACGAGTTTCGGAGCATAGCTTCCTCGCGGAATGCGCACTTCTCAGTTAATATTTATTGCCACATTTCGATACTCGGAATCAGCAGGTGTCGTGGTGACGGCTTAAATAAATACTTGCAGTCCAATGTTCGAAACGATATCTACCGCAATATTTCGAAAATCGATTATACGATACAAAGTTTTAAAGGAAAATGCTCTTAATAATTTGAGTAGTATTTTCTGTTGAACAACAGAAATCGATTAAAACCTTATATAAGAGTGTTTGAAACTTTTTAAAAATATTGCATAAGTATCTAATATAAAAATAATAATTTTGTTCAGTAGTACACTATTTCTTATAAACACGACTATAATCAGCTAACATAACAGCTGGTTGAGGAAGGTTGAGTGAGGACTTGCATAAGGTCAAGGACAAATCGAAGACAGGGTAAAATGGCGCTTACAGCAGAAGGCCTATGTCCAGCAACGGAGTGCTAATGGCTGATAATGATGATTATGAAAGCGGCGATAGCCTAGTTGGGAGTGGAACGGACTGCCAAGACGAACGGCCACATGTTCAAAACGTTTGACTTTTCTAAAAAGTTATGTGTTTATTCTTTGTGAATTATCGCTCGCTTTCACGGTCAAGGAAAACACTGTGAGGAAACCTGCATACTTGAGAAGTTCTCTAGAAGATTTTCGAAGGTGGTCTGCCAACTCGCACTAGGCCAGCGTGGTGGGCTAAGGCCTAAATCCTCTCAGTTGTAAAGGAAACCTTTGCTCAGCAGTGGGCACATAATATATAATAGAGGGCTGGTATGATACGGTATGGACGATAATGATGGGTTGCTGGTTCCCATAAGTTACACTTGGGGTCATAGATGTATGTATGGATAGGTTGGTCCGTCAAAAATGCCACGTCCATTGTTGGTCGACATTATGTTCAAATTTTACTGTGTTATTTGATGCTGAATAGTGAATAAACCAGTATTTAAAAAGAAATATGTCACTTAAAACGTTCTACATTATTTCCAACTGACACCTTTTTTTTACCCATAGAGGGCGAAGAAACACAGTAAGTGACACACAGACGCGACAAAACAACGATTTATTAATGAGCACACACACCGTGTGCTCGACAAACAATATTATTATGCGTCGAGACGCTAAGCAATATCACAAACTGTCCATCTCTGGCTACTACATTGTCAAAGAGTTTGGTGATATTTGTTCAGTTTTAGTCCTAGAACCATTGATTTGTAAAAAAACCCTATAATATACCTCTTTTTTTAACTCTGTAGTTCATAGTGGAGCTGAATGTGTGCGAAAGTGGGATAGCGAAGCTGTTTAGATGAGCCTAAATTCAGACATAAATAATGAAATTTAAGTAAAGCAAAACATTGAGAATTCATAAAAAGAAGTATTTTACACTTATTTACTAATAGTTTCACACTGGGTTTGCTCTAAACTTTATTAATAAATATGTATATTTTTGTTTCTAAAATAAATAGTGATACAAATAATCACTTAATCCAGCAACTGCGACAGTAAATTATTCATTCTTCCAATCAACCTAATTAATGTTTTTTACTGTTGCAACCTACAACATCACGATATAAAAAGTGTCGACTTGAATACTAATATTGATTATTGATTAATAATTGAAAAAGTTTCCAGACAAACAGAAACAACATTAGCGAAGTCTTCACCACTTCATTAACAAGCTTTAATTTCCCTCTCTAAGCTCTTACGCGCGACAAGAAGAAGTCCTCAGTTCTAAAAATGTACACAAACACGTCTAGTTGAATTTAATTTATGTTTACACGTACTGGAGGCTGTTTACGATGTTTTTTCCGAGACCACACACGTCGCCTCTCGATTAGTGTTGTTGATGGCGTTGGAATATAAAGTTCCGATACACACTCCTTTATGTTGGGTTTGTCGGTTTTATGTTGATTTACGGTCGTCGATAGTGGATTATCGGTCATAGGTTAGTTTAATAATTGCATTTTTATGTTGGATAGTTGTTTCGCTGGGTTTGTTTGTACTGACTTTATCCTCCGTAATTGTATGTATGTAAGAGTATTTTGTCCCTTAATTCTTGACTCGTCAAGACCCGCTACGGACGCCGGCGTCCTAGTATAGGGTTTCCCCATACATCTATATATAAGCGGGGTTTGACGGGATAATCGTGAAATGTTTGTAAGAAATTGATAAAATAATTTAAAGCATAGCGTTTATGAGAGGTCCGTCCGGAAATCTTTGGAGGAAGTCTATGATCAGCAGTGAACGTCATGTGGCTCATGATGAAGTTTATGAGAGAAATCTAATAATAATAATACTAGCCCTTTATTATACAATACTTCTGAGATGATAAATTTATTATTGAAAGAAATTTCACGTATTACGCTTCAAAAGTAAAAATTTAAATTTTATCACTTTATCAATAAATTCAAATCGGAACCAATAATAAAATTCAGATATCATTTTTTTTTATTTTAGACCAAGCTGGCAGTTTTGTTATAAATGTGTGACCTTGCTTATTTACGAATGAAACAAAATTTTAACGTATATAATATGTACTGGTTCAATGTATTTTTTTACTGTACAGTAAAGCTGTCTTCATATTTTTTATCTATATTTCCCATTCGAATACATACATAGCGGCCAGGTATAATACTGGTAGCAAATTTTTCCAAAACTTTAATGGCTAGTTTATGTACGATTTTTTTTATATAATATGATTAAGTATATTCAGTTGCCAGTTATTTTATTGATATTAAACACGAACATAATATTTTTATTCTCTTTATATTTAAAGCCTTGGTGGCGTTGTTCTTGGTGGCGTATTACAGTACGACTGCAAAGCTGATATCTCGGGTTTGATCCCCGGGTCGGGCAAAGTGAAATTGGGTTTTTCTATTTAGTATCAGCCCTGGAATTTGTGCCCGGTGTGGCGATGGGCTCGCCTCGTATCACATAGGGACGGAATACTCACGGCGAAAAGTGGGTGCACTAGTTGCGCCTCTGTCTACCCCTTCAGGGATAAAGGGCTTGTGTGTGTGTGTGTATCTTTCTGTCACTGTGTGTGTGTGTGTTATATTATTAATATTATATTCTAAAAGGCCAGTCCGATCCCAGTTTTACATAAAACTGTACTCTTGTATCGTGTATCGGTGCTCTAACACGATGTTATAATGATGGCTACGAGCTCATATTGGGGACGGACGACATTTTTTTGTGGTTGTAATGAGTTCAGAGTAGATTATTATATGCATGTTATCATTTTTAGCTTATAAATGTCACATACATAGGACAGCCTAGGTAATGGCTTTCGCTACCTTTGCGTATATAATTTATTTCACGTCTAGGTATGTACATGTTGTATTTAATAAGAACAATATCTCGGCTATGTTTTTGTTGTAGGCACAATTAATTTTAGTGAGATATTTTAGGCTAAGTAAAAGTGTTCAGGAGTTACTTCATTAATCTACTAGTCTCGAGGAAAAGCATATTACAGCCTAGTATCAGAGTGATATAAGGAAACCTCATGGTGGCCATATTTACATGAAAAAAGGGGTCTCTAGGACCTCTAAAGCAAAGTGCTTTAGTATTAGCGGCACTTGGCTACCGTAATGTCATGTCAATAAAAAGGTGCACTTCTTATTATATTTTTCGACTCTTGTATACATAATTTTGATAGATTACCTCTTACGCTGGGTAAAACATCAACTAAATAATAATTAACTTAATGCTTCCAAACTAACGGCCCTTGTTAATAATGATAAAATATTATTAATTCTACATATGATTTTTGTCTTCTATGAAATGTATTAATATCTCTAGAATTCTATGTATGAGAACTTTAACGCGATCAATAAAAAATACACACGAATTAAAAGTGTAAAAAAGAACATTTTTCACTTAAATTACTAGGGATTTCCCTGCTATAGGGATTTAGGTCTTAGGGTCATAAGGTTAACGTTGAGACCTGGTTAGCCACCTTACGGTACCAATAAATTTCAATATATAATTTTTTTATAATAAAATTACCTCTCTACGTGACTTACTAATCTCGACTTTCTATCACAATCTTTTTAAAGACACCGCTCGGTAATTTAAGAAATCATCGGCTTTAAATCAGCACACATCTCGATTGCATTTTAATGACCCGAAATTATGAAGTCATTAATCATTATCATCAAAAATCAATGATTACGAGCAAGCATCAATTATAGTATGAGTTAACACTGACGATTTAAGTAATTTTAGCTGTTTGATATTGTTGCTCGTTTGTTCTTAGGGTTATGTATCACGGTTCCCATTTTATTTGAATTTATTATTTTATTTAATTTACTTAGTATTGTCTTGTTTTTTTATTTATTACTTCTGCTTTCAGCTTTTGTTGTAACTGATACAGTCTGTACTTAGGTTTTTGAACTTATTAATATATGTATTATAAGAATATACCTGTGTTTTCTGAGGAATGGGCAGAGGTGTAATTAATCGCATTCACTGCCAAGCGCTGCAACATCTAAAACGCTGAGCCGATGAGGCGACTAATTTCTGTATTTGCCTCTTTATTTATTTGAATCTTTTGTCTTTTCATGCCTTTGTTCCCTTTAAGTATCTGTATTTATATACAATACAGGCATACTCGCTGTTTTTATCCCCGAAGGGGTAGACAGAGGCACAACTAGTGCAACTACTTCTCGCGTGCGTATTCCGTCCCATGATGTGATAGGGGGCGACGATCCTATCACCATATCGGGCACAAATTCCAGACTCCGGGCTGGTACTGAATAGGAAAATCCAATATCACATTGCCCGACCAGGGGATCGAATCCGAGACCTCAGCATTGCAGTCGTACCGTAACACAACTTAGCCACCGAGACAATCAATATATACAATACAATAATTGCAAAAATCCTAAGTTTTATACGTTGTGCAGAAGAATCTACACTATCAGATTCCTAAAAACATTTACTTCATGTATTCCATCCACAAGTGATAACCACTTACTGACGTGTCAACTTTTTACCATGAATAGTAAAGATTTAGCACAAACATTACAGTAAAATATACGTATCACGATATGAGATTAGAAAATTACTCCCACAAAAAACCCAACAGAATCTCTTTGGATTCGGCCGGCATGATAGCAAATCAAAAGGAAAAAATATTTCTGAAATGGCGGTTTCCGTATATGATATTTTCATATAAAGCGATGTTTGTAAAAAGGTATATCCACATGTAGCGTTCAGCGGACGTTGTCTCGTATGATTTGTAACGCTCCCGGTATGGGACGTGATAGCGTGTGTGGTAGAGACACGCTGGGAAAAGTAGCGGGTATAGTAATTAAAAACATATCATTGGTGGCAGAGTACATGCACTGTGAAACTGAGTACAGTTAGGTCTAGTAAAAACCATTCTTCTTCTTCTTGGTCGCGTGCTTCATTACTGAAGGTCGTGTACCTGAAAGGCCTTCGTGGCTTTATCTATTATACCTTTCCATTTTCGGTTTCTCTTAAGGCAGTCGTAACAGACAATCCAGTGAGGGCAGTTACTTGGTCCGACCAACGGCTGGGTGTCCGACCGCAAGGCCTTTTTCCTTCTACTTTGCCCACCACAATCAACTGGTCAAGGCTATCTGAATCCTTTAACAACAAAAACATATTTTAATTAAAATCACATAATTTTAGTTTTATAAACTGTCTTCAAAATGGTAGTCTCGCCCAATCTTGGCTGGAAAAGAAACTCAATAAAAGCAACTACTTTCTCAAATATTTATTATATAAAATCGTACTCAAAAAAATTAATTATATAGTATGTATTCACTCTACGTCTTTAACAATATAACGTTTTCGCTATTTCACATAACATCTCCCATTCGGAGCTAAGCCGCTGCATCTTTGTGCAAAAACTACCTTATTTCCTTGCAACTAATCGCGTCTCCCATCACTAACATATCAGAAGGCTTGTCGGCATGTCCCCTGTTAGGTCGCGTACGTGCGCGCCCGATGCCGTGCGTTCTCAGACAGGTGTGGTGCCTTTAGCTCCTGCAGGGGAAACAATTTCATATTTATTATACCTATCATAATGTCATAAGGTCCGTTTTAGTTGTTGAGTTTGCGTAGTTGATTAACAGTACCAGAATTTTTTTGAGCTAACCACACTCTTGAAAGAGATATCATCATCATCATCAGCCCGTTGCAGTCCACTGCTGGACATAGGCCTCTCCCAAGATATGATAGCCATAAACAGGAGCAACTTTATTCGACTTTAGAACTACAAACCCCCTTAGTGCAATACGTTGGTCACCCTGAAATTAGAGGTTAAGTCTTGTAATGCCCAATTTATACTTAGATTACGTTTGATTGCTGATTTCTGAATGACTTGAGCTTACTGCCTCGGTGGCGTAGTCGTATTGCGTACGCGGTGCAACTACGGCCCTATGGTCCCGGGTTCGAACCCCCGGTCAGGCAAAGTGATATTGAATGGTTATGCTCAATATCAACTCGCTATCTCGAAATTTGTGCCTGATATGGTGATCGGCTGCCGTTTCAATGTCCGCAGGTTCGAAACCCAAGGGCACACACCTCTGACTTTTCTAAAAAATTATGTGTGTATTCTTTGTGAATTATCGCTCGCTTTAACGGTGAAGGAAAACATCGTGAGGAAACCTGCATACCTGAGAAGTTCTCTGAATTTCGAAGGTATGTGAAGTCTGCCAACCCGCACTAGGCCAGCGTGGTGGACTAAGGCCTGAACCCTCTCAGTTGTAGAGGAGGCCCGTGCTCAGTAGTGGGCAGTATTACAGGGCTGAGGTATGGTAGGTATATGGTGATCGGCTTGCCCGCTATGCCATCATGGGACGGAACACACATGGGGGAAAGGGAGGGCCTGTGCACCTCTGCCTACCCATTTGCGGATAAAAAAGTGATGGGAGTTGAGTTAGTGTTTGTTTTTTGTACAATCAATAGCACAATCATCCAGAATCCAAAATACAGCTTGAAGTAGAGCAATGTAGAGTCTATAAATCGTGAAAATACGTTACATCCGTCCACCTTAGGGTCAATGCGTTACGCTCGTCAACCTGGGGCTTTAGATGTTCTACATGCCAAGTATTTACATTGTTCTTAATGTCCTTTTAACTAGAATAATGGAGCTAGCACACTGCATAGCAGGAGCAATATACCAAATAATGTACTCAATTAGAGAAATTCCAACATGCAAGATATCTTAATACTTAGTAGATAATTACACTTATTTTTAACAATTAATTCTACAAAGTTGCGTTAAAAGCTGTACACCGTATACATTGTCATTCTTATTCTTTCTAATATAATTGAAAAAGTGTGTCTGTTGGTATGTTTTTATTTCATGTAGCGCCACAGCAACAGATCAACATATATTTTTTATATAATTTGTGAACCAGAGAATACCATAAGCTGCTATTAATCCTGAAAAGAATCTCATTTTCTGTGACTTTGATTACTTCAAAAGACTTAAACGCGCTCCAACCGTGTGCAAAAGCTAGTTGCCAATAACTTTCACATAATGTATTCATGCGTTACATTGCGTAGGATCTGCGCTACTATTCTACGAACTGGTAATAAAGCGCACATTCCCAACTAAAATATGGTTGTTTAAGGATTATTTGAATGACAATGGAGTTGCAACCTAGTGGCGTTGGCTATTGTCCACTTAGCAAATTGGTTCCAATAGAGGGCACGTTTAGAGAGTTCGATTTTTAGTTTTCGTACTGCGTAATGAGGGTTTCTCCGGATGTTATTTTCTCCATACTGTACCGTAATTGTAAATGTGCACCTAAATTTCTATAGTGTTTTTAACTAAGTGACAGAAAAAAACGCCTTGTGTGTTTTTTCAAAAACGATTAGCCTGGGACGAGATGGTCCAAAATGCTGTTTGCAGGCAACCTACAATGAAATAACATAAATTGTTTTATATTTTTTATGATTTAAAAATGATGTTTTACGCGAATAATCATCAAAAAACAAAGTGACGTCATTTCACAAAAAACTAAAAAATATATCGTATCACGAACCACTTTCTGACGCACTCCCATATAAGAAGGATCCGTTACGCGTAGGAGGTTTCGGGAACGCATAAACTGTGTCGAAATTATCACCAGTGTCAATGATTGAGAGTGTGATATGATTCGGAGGTTTTGGGGATTAAAATATATGGTTTTTGACCTGAATTACATTGTATACAATGCTACCCAAATATATCAACGTAAGATACGTCTTAAGACCTAAGTAGAGCTACGGCTCTACTTAGGTCTTTTAAACAAGGGTCTCTGGTATTTGGGTACCACCGCAATATATATTGTTCAATATCCTCTCCGTCTAGCATTATTTTACAAGCACTATTGTGCACGGCTTTAATGGATATTAGGCCGTGAACTTACTGGGTATGATACTTAAAATCTAATGTCAGGGTAATCATCACAGACGGATTGGTGCTGTACTCCCAATTGTCGACATTGGGTCGTAAGACTGAAAAAAGTGAAACCAACATAGTTGCATCACTCTTCCCAATGGTGGTATGAGAAAAACGTTTTTCCAAGGAAAAAGTGGTAGTTCCAGTCAGTGCTTTGTAATTTATCATTTGGGAACTGCTTCTGTTTATAAGTAGTCGTTAACCTTACCTATAGATGGTCTCCCGGTAATGACGTTTGCGCATCAAGCATGCAATGTAGGAGTCCCGTAATTCAATGAAATATATTTTTTTTAACACATATATTATAAATAGGATATAAATACATTTCAAATTGCCTCTAACCGAATCTGGGTGAGGCATTTATAATCCTTAAGTCAGAGGGAGCCGGCAGCGATTTAAAGAAATTGCATGTTTTTTTACAAACTTACATCGCTTTATAATTAGTTTCTTCCGTCCCGTTAATATGAGGATAATTGTGCAGTTAAATATATTGTTTACTACGCCAGCCTGACAGATATCATATTGCGGTGTGATTCGATGTGTAACGTTAAATTATCTGTGAATTGAGTGGGTGGATGTTTGCGGTTTTTAGGTTGATTGTGATTTTATTCCTTCATTACGCAAAAATCGTTTATTTTACAATTTCATCATTAATCTAGCATATTTGCATCGTTTAAATTTGATTGATTTAGGTCCAATAATTTTCTGATTAGTAACTGAGTGGATTAATATTATGATAATTCGGTTATAGATAACATTTTACAAAGTATTGTTATATTTTTTTTGGTCTTCAATAAATTTAGTTTTATGTCATACTAGCGGCCCGCCCTGGCTTAGGACAGGTAGCAAAGCATAATACTGTATACCTACATTTATTTTTCTGTCGTACAAAATATTTATGAATTATTCCTCTTGAATCACAACATCCATTGATGAAAAACTTATTAAAATCTGTTAAGCAGTGTTTGAGTTTATCGCGTTCAAGAGACAGGCAGATGCGATAGGGGACTTTGTTTTATAATAAATAGCTTTTGCCCGCGGCTCCGCCCGCTTTAAAAAGTTTTTCCGGGATAAAAGTCCCGGTTTATATTTTTCCGGGATAAGAAGTAGCCTATGTGTTAATTCAGGACATGATCTACCCGTGTGCGAAATTTTATCGAAATCCGTTCAGTAGTTTTCGCGTGAAAGAAGAACAAACATCCATACATCCAGACATACATACATACTTTTAAACTTTCGCCTTTATAATATTAGTAGGAGTAGGATAGTAGGATAGAGATGTAGGGTCATATCCCTAAAAATAAAAAATAAACCGCGAGAAAAAAATCCGCAATAAAATTCCCGGTGTCTGTTTTCCGGGATAATAGTAGCCTATGTCCTCCTTTGGATCACAAACTATCTCCATACTTATTTTAATACGGTTGCACTGGCAGAAAACGATTTTCCGAGATTAAGGTCCTGGTTTATATTTTCCCGGGATATGAAGTAGCCTAGATTCTTCCCAGGGTTTAAAACTATCTTCCTGCCAAATTGCATCGCTATCGGTTCAGTGGTTTAGTCGTGGCGGCTCCACTCGCGAGAAATTAAAATCCGGGATATAATTCCCGGTCTATCTTTTTCCGGGATAAGAGTAATTATGTCCTCAACTGGATCTCGAAATATCTCTATACTTGTTTTCTTGCTGTTCCACTGGCAGAAAACGATTATCCAGGATAAAAGACCCGGTTCATATTATCCCGGGATAAAAAGTACCCTATGTCCGTCTCCTGGTTCTTAGCTACCTCTCCACCAATTTTCAGCTAAATCCGCTCAGCCGTTCTAGAGTTATAAGTGGTGTAACTAACACCACTTTCTTTAATATATATAGATGAACTTATTAGTGTTTATTAATCAGATTTAAAATAAAATAAAAATTGATAGCATAAATATTATTAAAGAAACTTCATAAAGCAGGTAGAATAATTAATATAATAAAATCATCAACCATACCTCAAAATTAGCAGTCTGTCACACATACGTCATCCTCCCAATCAAATGACAGATACTGTGACACTGTAATAAAAAAGCACGGTGCACTTGATAACGTTCTAAAGGTTACATATTATTATTGAGTGATATGATTCATTTTTTCTCATTCCCACGTCTTAATTCTTTCGACATGTATATGGCATTTAATTATGGGATTAATGAGGTTTTATAATTTCCTTGCTAAGAATCGAGAAATGATAAAAATTAAAGAGAATTTCGGAGGTATTGAACTTTTAGAGGGCGTGGAAATCCTAATTTAGAGCAGTCATAATTACTTATAAGTAGGTTAACATGCAGCCCGTGATCATCATACATTGTTTAGACCGGCAAGCAAGTCACCTAGTTAAGTGATCATCATACATTGTTTGGACCGGCAAGCAAGTCACCTAGTTAAGTGACCGTACAATTCGAGCATCTTACTCGTTTGCTACCACCTCGATTGCCTCGGTGGCGTAGTTGTATTACGGTATGACTGCAATGCTGAGATCTAGGGTTCGATTCCCGGGTCGGGCAAAGTCATATTGGGTTTTCAATTTAGTATCAGCCCGGAGTCTGGAATTTGTGCCCTATATGGCGATAGGCTCGCCCCCTATCACATCATGGGACGGAATAATGGCAAAAAGTGGGTGCACTAGTTGCGCCTCTGCCTATCCTTTCGGGGTTAAAAGGCGTGAGTGTATGTGTGTGTTACTCGTTTGCATATGCAAAAGCAATGAAAATGAATTGTCCTATTAGTTCTGATTAGTAATAAACATTAGTACAAATTAGGTAACAAATAAGCATCGACACAAGCATTATCACAGACGTACTGGGTGTCCGTAAATGGCGTCCATCGTCACTGCATTAGGCCATAGTGATTTATTGAACACGTTTGATCTAGATATGTGGAATAGATTATGTATTAACAGACTGTTGGTGTGTGCCGCTTGGGTCTGGGTTTTCAATTTAAGTTACATGAAAATGGTGGGAAAATCTATTTATTTAATAAAATTAGACAGTGGAACTTGTTCGCGTATTACATATGACAACCGATTTCGATATAGTTTCGCTAAAATTAAGCGACACTTCAAGTGGATTTGATATGGACTACAATAATCATTAATTTTATGTTAATAAGTTTCATAGCACGGAGTCGTTGATATTATGCGTTTTATAAGAGAGATCATTAATCTAGTGTCTCAAACTGTTGAGATAGCGAATTAAAACCTAGGTATAAGATTCACATTTATGTAAGTTTTCTAATTTGACAAACACAATTGAACTAGAATGTATGTTCTCTATACCTATATATTCACTACCTATGTACCGAAAATAATTATAACACATGTATACTTGCTCCTTCAGAAAAACGGTCGTGAGTATACAAATTAAATGAATTCCCCTAAAAACTGTACCGAAATAAAACACTTAAAATAAAAAAGACAGTCCAATACAAACTTAAATTTACACGAACATTCTTATTTACGGTGTTTATTCCGAATCGGCTTGTAACGTATGAAATATAGTATGACATTTTACGAAGCTTCAATTATATATAAGGTCGTCACGCTACCTGAGGTTTACGAATTATTATGTAGACTTTAATGGCACGGGCCCATTAAAGTCGACCATTAATTAGGTTATGATATTTTGAGAAACATACTTGAAAGATTTAATGAAAGACATTTTACTATTAACAATAATTATTATTATTTTATTATTTATTTTACGAAGCTTCAATTATATATGAGGTCGTCACGCTACCTGAGGTTCACGAATAATTATCTAAACTTTAATGGCACGGGCCCATTAAAGTCGACCATTAATTAGGTTATGATATTTTGAGAAACATACTTTAAAGATTTAACGAAAGATATTTTACTATTAACAATAATTATTATTATTTTATTATTTATCTTACGAAGTTTCAATTATATATGAGGTCATCACGCTACCTGAGGTTTACGAATTATTATCTAGACCTTAATGGCACGGGCCCATTAAAGCCGACCATTAATTAGGTTATGATATTTTGAGAAACGTACATGAAAGATTTAATGGAAGATATTTTACGAATCCTTTTTATCTGGTGTTTACTTAGTGAAGCTCTATTTGACCTTCTAGCGACCTTTGTGTTTTCTTTTCGTTTTATAAACATACTTCTAGTCAATAAAGTACTAAGGATGAGAAATATAAAACTGTACTTTGTCATAAATTATGATTATTATAGGCGGTATGACGGATGCCTTGGGACAGTTTAGGGGCCAGATGTCTTAATTAATGAATTTTAAGAGACTTCGTTCAATATACAAATATCAATAGGGCCTCTCTACGCACAATGGTGGGTACGATCACCGGACACTGCTCATTAAACAAACATTTATATGTTTTAAGTATCACCGACAGCCCTGCAGGGGATGCCTGTTGGCTGACGAAGCAGCCTCCCACGTTATCCTGGAATGCAAAGGAATAGCTGCACAACGGGCTGAAATCCTCGGCACTCCGGGATCACTCCAAAAAGCCTGTGAAGGAACCAGGAAGATCCTGCGCTTCTGGAAGGAGTTGAGCTGGCTAGACTTCTAGCTGGCACAACGGCCCGACTTTTTACGGGCTAAGTGCGGAAAAAGGAGCCCCACAACAGTAACAGTAACAGTATCAATAACAATTTTTTATCTAGGATAGCTTCATCGATAACGATTTCCAGAATAATGTTTATCTTAATAAGTAGATTATACTGACTGCCTTTAGAGGGACTCGTATTATGTATGGTAGGGTCTCAAATCGAAAACAAAATATATCGATAACACTCCTAACTGTTTATTTGTTTCATACAAATTGACGAAACAAAATCTTTCTAAGACAAAAGTGGAAAGAAACCTCTACATATCCAGCCCGTTTTTTATCCTCGGCTAATACGATAACCAGCTAAGGCGCAATGGTTCACATTTATGTCATACCCTAACCATAATTTTAAGTGTAATTGAATCATGTATTCAACATTTCCCAGGTTAGGCGTGGTACCATTTGAATATACCAACACACGGACAGACGGACAGCCGGTAAGTTTATCGATTTCGGAATATATTTGTTGTGTTCTTTTTATCCATATTTTCTTAGTCAGAAACCGGTGAGGTTCGGACATAGGAAAATCAATTTCTGATTTATTTTAAAACTAGGTATTGCTCGTGACTGCGCTCGCGTGTTAAAGCTTTCCTGCTGCTAAAGTCCCTAAAATACTGTAACGATTTATAGCGTCGCCTTTCCGATGCCAGTGCCACCTTATAAAGTTGTATTAAAATATATTATTTCCCAAGGGATCAAATGACATAGTCTACCTGTGTGTTAAATTTCATCCAAATCCATTTAGCTGTTTCTGAATTTCCTTCTGACAAACATTCAACATTTTCACGTATTTCTAACTAAGGTAAGATATAGATGAGGTAACGGGAATTCACCAAGGTGATGTTTCTTATGTCTGTGTCAGTATCATAGCTTATATTTCATTATATTATCAAGCAGAGGCCGTACTGAAGACGCCTTTCTTGACTAGAACATTATATTTTTTAACTGACTTAAAAAAGAGGAGGTTCTCAATTCGTCAGGATCTTTTTTTTTGTGTGTTCCCCGATTATTCGAAGACGCTTGGACCGATTCCAGAAATTCTTTTTTTTATTTAATTGGGTATACTTTCCAAGTGGTCCCATTGGCACCAAGTCAAGATCTGTTAATGGGATCCTGGAGAAATCGAGGGAACTTTTAAAATTTTATAGGCACACATGAAGCGATTTTACTGTCTATAAATATGACGTTTACAATCACACAATATGACTGTTCACTATTATCACGAACCCACTAAGAGAAAACCTCGTATATTTTCCTTAAAAAAAGCAAAAAAGTAAATTTGTAACTCCTAGACTATTTGGGCAATTTCTTGCGTTTAGACGTGAAAATTGTATCTAATAGGTTGTTGCTACATAAAATGTTTTAAGTAACTAGTCTAATACTAATTTAACTTAACTCCTAAGAAAGGGTAAGGGTAACTCCTCCTAAGGGTTTCTTAGACATTCACTTAGATTGTCATCAGGCATACTATAATAGGTTTTCTGTTTAAATCACATTCCTTTTTCGTCTCTTGATATCTACGATTCGAATCAGTGCGGATTCTTTCGAAGGCTAAGCGCATAGTTGTAGGCTTAACGGAAATGCTTACTGCGTGAGGCGTCGGCAGATTCTAGCACGTACAATAGGGCTTAGTGAGAGCTTAAGTTGAAAGCCCATGTAGGTAATATGGGTGTGGTGTAATATGACTCATGTTTCATGAGTAATCATTTCAATAGTCTTGCACTTGGCTAAGCCTTTTGATTCGTAAGGTTCTGGATTCGAATCACAAAATGAGTAATTAATATTGATTTTGTACTTTTTAAATGACAAATACTTTCATAATTCTACATTGTTTGTCTCCAATATGAAAGAAGGCTCGGGACGGGCATAAGCTTCACGAACTAGAGCAGAAGCAACACATGCACACTTTTATAGGTAGTCCTGTTACATTTAGGCGGGGGGTTGCTTGTCTCTTTCATCTATTTATATTAAAAAAAAACGATCTATCCCCGAGATAAGGGAGAGAAATTATGTGTGTAATCTTTGAAGCTAAGTGAAATGTAGGGTGCAGTTACATGATTCATTTTATATGTCGGTTGCATCACGTCAAAAGGTAACCACAGGAGAGTGATGTGTCTTGTTTGGTGGTATTAAATATAAAAGCTGTACTTAATCTATAATACTTTTATCTTGCATCTAGTATTGTAGGTAAATAAGCACGGTGAAGGAAAATATCGTGAGGAAACCTGCATACCTGAGAAGCTCTCCGAATTTTGAAGGTATGTGAAGTCTGCCAACCCGCAATAGGCCAGCGTGGTGGACTAAGGCCTTAACCCTCTCAGTTGTAAAGGAGGCCCGTGCTCAGCAGTGGGTACTTTTGTGAAGATTTTTGTTATAAGTAACCGCAAGAACTTCTAGACAGATATGAACCAAATTTGGTATACAGTCAAACCAAGTGCTGTGTAAACATACATATACTATTTATGTTTACCACAGCTACTGTTTCCCATAATAAAACAAGTGTGTAAAACGCTTAAAAAGTGAGTTGCGTTGACCCCAAATTGACGTAGCATGAAAGGTGGATGATGGAATCTCAGTATAAATAACTACTAAACGCAGTGACAGTGCCACTCCACAGCATTTAGTGCGATTTGTTTTCTTATAAACAATTTGAAAGGTAGTTTAAATGTTCAAAGGGCTTCCTTTTGAAATCTTCACTTGCGAAATCTGTACTTTTTGTCAAAATCAAGACGATCTTTGCATTGTTCATAAAGTAAGTTAAATAAAGCGATTACAATCGAAAGGTTACCGCGTCTCGTAACGCGGTGTCGTAAACTCGGTTTCACTTAAGGCAAAGGAAAATTTTGCCTCTTCATTTGTTTTGCATTATTTACATAATATTATATATTTTGTACTCCATTGCATAGCGCATATAGTAATAAAACATTGCTTTCGACTTTATTGTACTTATAATAAACTGAACTCACTTTGCAAGAACAAACAAATCTCATTAGTTGATATGATATTTAGACTATGTTTCCACTGCTGGGGGGATCCCTTGGTGAAAAATATATTTACTCTTGCGAACAACTCGGTAAGATTTCTAAAAACAAAAACAGGCAAATCTTTTATTCACAACTATGTCTTATTTGTCTTCTCTTTTAAAATAAAATAAAATAAAAAAATATTAAAACTTTTTCGCCGATTCATAATACACATCTCGGCTCCTAGTCAATAGAAAATGGCGCATTTCAGGGCTGCTTACGTGGTAATTCTTTTTTTATTTCGATCTGGACATAAACTTTCCTATTTTTAATTTATTCTATTTCTTTTTTATTTGTATAACCATGACGTGTATTCTATGTTCTATTCAATCTTCTAGATTTATCCTTAATTGTAGTGTAGACTAAAAATCTCTTAGCTAATAATGTGTTCGCAGTCGTCATTGAAATATAAAAATTCCAATCTTCAAACTAGATAACTTCGGGCTGAAATTCTATAGACTCGTACGATTCTCTCAAGAATATGTTTTTTTCATGCACTTGACATTGACGAAAGCTGATAAACGGTGGAAGCCATAAAAAAGAAGAATACCTAATTTGATTACATTAACGTGCTAGTAAAAGAAACTTTACAGATCAATGAAAAGTGGTGTCGCTTTACCTCTTAACACAAGCATTGGTACGTTTAAACCAAAATACATCATAAGCGCTTGTCGTGCATTATAATATTATCTTTATGGGCATTCAAAACCTCGTAAACTTGGCGGATATGATTCCTTGAATGTTTTTTATTTTACGATACGCTCGTCTTCGGTTACACCTGGCTTTTTACTTGGAAATTAGGTTTCGATCGTGACGTTGATATATTTATGAATGAGGTAAATGAAATTGTAGTTTTGTATACCCAGAAATGTAAACCGTATGGATTTATGGTGTAGGTTAAATTGAGACTTCCTCGGTGGCGTGGTTGTATTACGGTACGACTGCAAAACTGAGGTCTCGGGTTCGATCCCCGAGTTGGGCAAAGTGATATGGGGGTTTTCTATTCAGCACCAGTCTGGAATCTGTGCCCGATATGGCGATGGGCTCGCCTCCGATCTTGGGACGGAATACGCACGGCGAAAAGTGGGTGCACTAGTTGTGCTTCTGCCTACCCCTTCGGGGATAATAGGCGTGAGTGTTTGTGTGTGTGTGTGTGAAATTGCGAGGTTTTTCTATGACAAGTTGGCAATTGATCAAGTAGGTAACCTAGTACGAAATCGTCACTGGTAATAAATATAATTATCGGTACCAGGAGAATTAAAGATACACTGTCGGCCCTAAAATGCAAGGAACAAAATATAAATAATACTGGATTCTAAGTTTTTCTTCAATAATTGCCGCCAATATCTTTTTGTCCATATTAAATGTTAATGGAAGTCAACAGAATACACAATACAAAATCGACTTAACATCAAGCCTCTGGACATTCCAGGTAAATCATGGAAGAGGAACCTACACAAAGTGTTATTCCCTAGAGCGGAAATGGTAAAGTTACGTTACTATTAAGCTGCATAATAATAATATTATTTATCCCCTTAATATACAAAATCATAAAGGCTGATTTATGCCATGGGCATTCTCTTCTAAACAACTTTTGGGTGGTGCCGACAAGCAAGTATTTAATAAAAATTATGAAATAATATAAATTGATAATATATTGAACCCGAGTAGCCCATAGTTAATAATAAAACAAGAAATACAGTGGGTGCGGTGCCTCCGGGCGTCGTGACCGCCATCCGGTAATGAGCTTAAGAATTTAGTTGCAACTCACGTGATTTGATGGAAACAATTACATTACAGCCTATATCAGCCCTTTGACCTATTTGACAAAGGTCTGGTGAAAGTGTCCTTTTTATAGATATAATGCAGTTTCGATTTGTATTTTTTTTTTGGAGAGTGTTTGTTAAGTGTTTATTTATATATCAATCAGCCTGCCGCCGTCCACTGCTGAGTACTGAACGTAGGCCTCACCAATTGAGTGAACCCCCCGGTCTTGAACATCTCGTATCTATCCGTTGTCCGCCGCCTATTTTAAGTCTTCGATCCATCACGCAGCAGTATCGTTTATGAATAAAAAAATACATATTTCCTCACGTTGTTTTCCTTAACATTACAGCGTAAAAAAATAACAATGCTTGACCGTTGCTTCTTCACGATGTACACTCCTATAATGATCAACAAATAAAAACATAGCCCGGCACTGATTTCGAAGTCTGCTAAACCGCATTAGGGCACCGTGATGAATCAAACCTTCTCGGTACTAGAGGCGGGTCGTGCTCAGCAGTGGGTATGGGTGGGTACTAAGGCCTAAACCCTCTCAGTAGAAGCGATCCGTGACCAGCAGTGGGTCAGTATATGACACAGGATGTTATTTATATTACCGATACTGCTATATGCAAATAGCTTGAACAAAAATTTCACAATCACATTACGCGTGGAATATTTATGGCTCAATTTTTGGCACTGCTATACATTGAATTTCGGTGGTCGAAATTCGAAGTATGAGACACGAGCGTCGTGGGATCTCTGCCCAGTTTAATTACAGAGTCAATTTTTTTTGTCTCTGTACCGGTCGTTTATTCCAATACATTTGTTATTTATGATCGGTACTTTTGGCGTGTCGCCGTGTAAGGAAGACGCCGTTTATACGATTGGTTATATGATCGGACTTTTACCTTTTTGTCTTATGATATAGTGTTTTAAAATCGATATTTTTATATGCGATGTTTTGGTAAGGAAATTGTAGGGTTAATATTTTCTTGGGAAATTTATGAATATTGTTTTTAACTTATACTGAGCTTAGAATATAGAAAGTGATTTTATGATTGCAAAATATGTTTTGTCTTTTAATAAAAAGCAAAGGAATTATGATTATTTATTGACCTGCAGTCGTCTCATTCTTTTCTGTGTACACGTCAGGTGAATCAGATTATTTAGTTGCCTAGTCTAGGCAAAAGGTTACTTGGACAATCAATTCGAATATTTTTTACCTTGATTTACTGGAAATTTGGTTAACATTGCCGAAAATCTGTCAAACCCCGGAAGTGCTAAAATTTTACTAGAAAAACTGCAATATATTACCTAGTTACAAACTGTATTAATAATATAACTCAGTGGGATAATAATCATAATACTTGAATTGCCCTTTTCAAAATACGTAGTTTGCATAAAAACCACGCCATAATATGGTTATATTTTTCACACATTAAATTTTATAGAGTAATACATTTCTAAAGTATGAAAGCGCTCGAAATGTTAATGTTATAAAACACAATTAACGGGACATCTGAACTGTCATCATGAGAATTATTAATACAACTTGCTTTGCCCCGCGGCCGCACTTGATAATGGGATAGCGGAATTTTAGATCATGGCTTGTTATAATAAATTAATTAAATTTAATGATATTGGATTCTATTATATTTTTGAAAGTAGTAGCATCTGACATCTTTATGGGAAGATATATTGTGATATTATATAATAATATTTGAGTAGATATAAATTGCAAAAATGTATAAAAATTTCAGATTTTTGTTGAAACTGAAATAATGTAAGCAGAAACCGCTGAACAAATTTTTTTTCAAAATTTGGTACGTAAAGACACAAAGTCTTAAAAATTTGCAGACGCACTTTTATTCTAAGAAAGTTTCTTGACGCGGGCAGATTCGCAAGCAATAGAGGAGAAAGGAGATGAAGAGGCTGATGGCTGGCACATGCGTCATACTCGTGAACTGGTGCTGCTTGTGTGGACTGGTCTACCCATTTCGGTTACTTTATCAAAGTATTAGGGGTATATCTTGAACTAAGATTAATAACGATATCTTGAAGCATTTTAGATCAAACTATTAAGTACATGATTCCTGAGAGGGTTATGCACTCGTTTTGGAATTTAAACATTATTAGCTATTTTGTTATTTGCTATATAATTATAAACGGACTGCTCTAAACAAAATACAAATAAATACTGAATTGTATTTTGTTCTCTATATTATGCGTTGTATTTTATACCTTGAACTGATTTTGAAAAGAACAACACTAGAGTTTCTTGCCCGTTCTTCTCTAGTACGAACTGCTTTCCGAACTGATGGTAGAGTTAATGTTGACGGAATCTAAATAACGTATAACGTCTGAATATTTTTTTTCGAATAAATTAATTTTATTCCAATATTTAGTAAGTGAACAAAATTATTCTTTGGCATATATACTAGACTCTACCAAGATAATTAAATTACATTGTTTATTTTCATACAAATTATATTCAAGTATGAAATTGAAGTTTCATGTAAGAGAATTTATGATCTAAAAATGGGGTAACGTTAGAAGATTTAGATATTTTTTTATTGAGTTGAATGACGAGAGAGCATGCCGTTCGCCATGATAAGTGATACGATCACCCATAAACAGTAGCAACACTATCTAAATCTACGCAAATTAAGTTGCAGATATTTATATACTTAGGATAAGAGTGGTTGAAGTTGAAACGAACGAACAAGAACACAAATTTTATATACACAAAAGTAATATTAAAGTACAATGTCGTTAACATAAACACAAATTATGATAATGATAATTGTACCATTATTCAGATGACATACGGACGGTATAGCAGCGAGTTTTTATAAAAGCGGTTATTTTATACTTTAGATAATTTATGTTCGAAAAGGGACGTCTCTTTTAATCATGCTTACCGAGTTTTTATTAGAATTTTAGTGTTAAATTGCCGTATTTTGTGTTTGCATTTACTTTAGAGTTCGTATTAGGTTTGAGGTGATACTTTGGGTCTTAAGCGTTAGGTACAAAATCTCTTCTATTTGAAAAAAAAATCTTTTATAAGGTAATTAAACAATTTATTATTTATTTCTGAGGTAACTAAAATGGGGAGCTTATTCCTCACCTTTAACGCTTTAAACTTCTGACTTGCAGCTTTAACGTAAATAGGATGTTAGAGGTCGTTGAACTAATGAAAAAAAAACTGTAAGCTACGTGGAGCTATCATAAATGATTTACAGCCTAAGAATTTATATAGCAGACTGTACTTATAGTGGAAGATAACTACTCGATTTGAGTACAAATATACAAGTTGTAGGAAAACTTCCAAAACTTGAAAAGCTTGAAAAATCTTCAAAGTTCAAATTAATTATTTGGACACGATAATTTGATGCTGACATTTAACATGAATATACAATTTTAAATTGACTAATAAAATAATCGAATAGAGAAAATAAAATATAATTACAGCATAATAATACCCTCATCTTTCGAATGATTTGCCTTCCATGACAGTACAGTTCTCAGACGTGTGCGTGCATCCGAATCATACGTTTAATCGAGTAAACCCGAATGATTTATTGCAGCGACACGTGTTTTTTGCCGTTCGCCGGGCGCGGAAATTATTTTGTACGTTTATATCGTGCCGGTTCGAGTCCCGTATAAGGGAAGATGGCTGGCCCAGTTGCTGGTCAGCGAATGTTTCACCTTAATTTTGGGAAAAATTGATGCGGTCGGTGTTTTTTTCCCGATCTCGAGAAATTGAATTTGACAAGGTTTTTTGATGTTCTATAACGGCGTTTTGTTGTCTGGGTGTTCTAATTTTTGTAAACGATCGATTTGGTTTTTGACACATTTTACATTTACTAATAATTAATTGAGTCTCAGTCTGTACATTGATAATTAAATATGAAGAACTAACGATTTCTACGAACCTAGATTTGGCACGATGATCAAATCAACGTCTCTTTTTAATAAGCTTAATTTACACTAGGTAGTTGTAAACAAAAGAAATATATACAGAAATAATTGAATTAAATGTTACAATTAAATCCGAAGTGCCTTACAAAATGGTAACTTTGATTAAAACGTAGCATAATTATGCGGATTATAAAAAAACGCTCGAACTTAAGAATTCCATTAAAAGAAGACAAATTGTTGCTAAAAATTCTGCAAAATCGCGCGCCGAAACGGGTGGGTTCTTACGAAACGCTTATTAATTTTCATGAGCGAAGCGGGACTTATGCTCCAATTTTTTTGCTTTTTCAACTACAATGGCATCCGAGAAAGTATTGACGTTTAAAATCATATATCGTCTGAAGTAACATAAAAATTTTTTTTACAGCTACATAAAAAAATAACTTAAAAATTAAATCGTGTTACACATGTTAAGTGGGTATATTCATTTGAATTATTAATGTTTTTGTTTCACAGAACTAACTAGGAAAGATAAGAAATTAATTCCGTCGTAATAAAAATATCATTTCAAACATAAAATCGTAGATCATTTTCACAAAAAACAAATAAAATCAAAACAAAAGGACATGACATAAAAAACAAAAACACATTAGAACACCGCTTACAAATAAAACACAAAACCTCGTGTTTTAACAGCAAGTAATTGCTATGTGGCTGTGCCGGTTTTTGTCCGCACGGGACGACGCGGCGCACTGTGCAAGTTCGATACTCGTAAATGTTTATTGCGCCGTCACTCAGCGCGGGCGAAGCTCCCGCTCTGATTGTGCTAAATTATGTTGGGCATTTCGCTCCACAGTGGGCCGATTAGGGTTGGTGAGGCCGACATTTGTTTTTACTATTTTTGTGGTAAGACAATAAGCGATAAAGCAAGTGAATATTTGGAAAAATACATGTTTTTACTTATGATGTGTTAAATTTATGTTTTACAATTAATCGTAAAAAGCACTTTACTGAAGACATTTTAATTGAAATTGTTAATTTGTTTTTTTCTTCAAAACCCGATTTTTGGTACTTTGAGTAACAGTTTTCTGAGGATATATGCAACAAAATATTAGATTAATTCTTTTTTGTCTACATTTTGTTTTTGACTTTAGACATAATATAATTCTGTATCCCTTTGTTAATTTAAACACATCATCATCATCATTAAATATAATTCATCCTTACGTGAATATAACCATCCAAAAAAAAAAATCTTTATGGACGGCCCTTGTTGAAACTTCATTGTATAATTCAATACGATGCTCGCATTTCAAACCGAAAATATTATTCGGTACAGCTGACGTGCCCCGATAAATTTCTTAAATAAAATGAAGCAAAAAGTATTGCGATTTATTATTATAAATTCTAGTAATTAGCATTGTTTATTACCCAATTTTCGTTCTTGCTGGAGGTCTAAATATACTGCTTCTTTAAATTAAATGTCGTGTAAGATTCTATCAATGTATGTTTAAGGTAATATTCGTTTACCTTGCTGCTAGGTAGTTTTCTCTCAGCACATTGATTCTTATAAGACAAGAAGTGATTAATTGTTTTCAAAATGTTCGTTATTTTTCCTGAAACTTTTTTATTAGATATGTGGCCACATACATTTGCCTTAAATCACATTCCGAAAATACACAGGTTTTGCTGAAGATATTTTAATTTCAATACAGGTATTTCATATTATGATTTTGATGATGATGGGAGGGCGCATAAAAAATTGGAAGCTTTATCACGCGGTTGACGTGCATTTTGTAACCTTTGCCTCCACGGTATCTCTTTTTTGTGTAATGCACTGACTCTATAATTAATCAGATCTTAATTATACAAAAGTTCAATTTTTTGCAATATCGGTAACAGGACACAAATTTCACCCACTCCTGTCTAGGTCAAATATAATGTTTAGTGAATATAACAATTCGTAGTGTTTCATAGAAGCGAATCTATGATTTCACCATTGTCATTTGCAACAGACCGACAATGGCTGAAATGACAATGATCTTATCGATTTTCGGATCGATCGCTAAAATTCACTAGAAACAAATAAAACAAAAACGCCTTTATCCCCAAAGGGGTTGACTGAGGTGGAATTAGGACACCCGCTTTTAACCAAGCATGTACCGTCCCATGATGACATCGGAAGCGATCACTATATCATACACATATTCCAGACTCCGGGTTGGTACTGAGCAGAGTAACCCAATATCACTTTGCTCGACCGGGATTCGAGCCTGTGACTTCAGAACGGGGATGCACCGGATACGTAATACAACTATCCCCACTGAGGCAGTCTATTACTAGCCGCGGCAGCGGCCGCCGAGTGTCAGAACCGACTTTAAGTCGTTTCCAACTCAGACAAAACCAAACATGAATGATGCTTATTTATTTTTATGACTTTTGATATTTATGGTTTTTGACGTTAGTCATTCTGATGGTTGTGCTTTTTGTATTTATGCTTTTTTATTTTATGCTAAAACAATTATGCGTAATGATTATTATGCACATTGATATTTAGGCTTAAAGCTTAGGTGCGAAAGAATGTTATTACAAAAAAATGTATGCAATCCAATAGGGAACCCTCATATTCAATCCTTTTTTGGCGATCAAAGCAATAATGTGGCTACTCGACATTTTGAATCTTTGAGAATAAAAAATACAAAAGGGCAATTAAATGAACTGCTTTTGTAAGTGTCCAAGGTTCATCCTGTTTATCGAGACCTTTCGATATTATGTCGAACAATACCGTTGTGTCACTTTCTAGGGCGATGTAAGATTCGCATTGACATGTTTGGTGCAAGTTACAAGCTTTGAGCTGTTATTAATTGAATTGAAAATTCTTTCGTCTTTATTCAGTAACTATTTTGAGCCGAATTTATATACTTTTTTACCAGCTGGTGGTAGGGTATATTTTGTATCCTGCTGGATAGTAACCACCGTACAAAAGGTGTTAAAACCCGTCATAGTGATCCACGTAAGTATGTCGCGTTCCAGAAGCCTGTAACGTTTTCGAGCCAGTAAAAAAAAGTTTTTAGCGAAACCACAGATAATTATGGTAAAATTATCCACCTAATTCTAGGTAGATTCCTTGTGGAATCTATCCTGGTACGTACAATCACATTGTTTATTTCTGCTAACACCACACCACTGCGTAATACAACACTGCGCTCGTCCCGAGACACAATAAAGTCTCATATATCCAGTGCCGTAACTAGGGCGGTGTCAGCGTCACCCAAGTATAGGGACCATACAGGGGCACAGAAATGACCAGACCAGGACCAAGTTTTGACATTTGTGTGGGCGCATTTACAGAAGCTGCCACTGGGCGCATAAAAAGCTAGTTACGGCACAGCATATATGTCAGTCAGTCAGTCATACCTAGTAATTCAAACAACGCCCACACTTATACCTTAGACTACACACAATGTCCAAAATCTCAAGGGGAATGAAAAAAGCAGCCCAACCGGCCACAACCCACTACGTACAATTAATTAAACAATTAATCAGCTAATTGTACGGCGATTTGCTTTTTGCCACTCTACCGACCGCGTTTATGCCAATTTGTCGGATCTGCTCCACTACCTTAACAGTTCAATGCCTAAATGCCACTAAATGAGAAGATAATTACAGAAGCGACATTATTACTTCTTAAGTAGATGGCACAGTCTTGTTTTGCTTTAGTAGTGGCCGCAAACATAATAGAGATATAGTAAAATAACTGCTGTTGAGTTGAATGCGGCCTGATCAAAAACTAGAAATCCAAAAAAATACAAACACACGAATTGAGAACCTCCTCCTTTTTTGGAAGTCGGTTAAAAAGCGCCTCAAATCCGGCAAGTACTGACGCCACGGAGCAATTTATATTATAATAGTATTTCAATATTTTGTATGGTACTGCCTCGGTGGCGTAGTCGTATTGCGTACGGTTTACGAGTAAGATTTGCGCGCTGAGGTCCTGGGTTCGATTCCCGGGTCGAGCCAAAAAATATTGTGACTGGGTTTTTCCATCTTAAAAATTACTCAGTCGCAGCTCAGAGTCAGGAAGTTGGCGGTGTGATACCCCCGTGCCTCGGAAAGCACGTAAAGCCGTTGGTCCTGCGCCTGATCTCTCTCCGGTCATGTCGGATTGCCGTCTCACCGAATTATGAGAGTGAAGGAATAGCGAGTGCACCTGTGTACTGCGCACACACTTGTGCACTAAAATATCTCCTGCGTATCTGGCTGATCTCCGTTGAGATTGGCCGCCGTGGCCGAAAACTGGCTAGGAGGAATATGGTGCTGCTACTGTTTGTGCGCGACTGCTCATGCATGCATGCAATACGACTGTATTGCTGACCAACAAGCGAGCGCCACGCCTCTCGTCTCGTCACGTCATTCAATGGCAATAAAAAAATGATTGAGTGTCTCATTACAATAAATAATTATAAGTATCCTTTAACAAAAATGCGCAATGCTTGCGAACGAGGGTTGTTAAAGCAGTGATACCTACCCATGAATGCAAAAATATTTACTGGATATGTAAAATACTTTTTATTTATACTTTAGCTATTTTCTTGGCAACTTAAAATTATGTAAATTGTAAAGAGCGCTGTTCAAAAGTCATAAAACAAGGATCTCATCTTCAAATATAGTTTTAATAAACTCAACTAAAGTCACATCTGGTTTATCTTTAATCTATGACACAAGGGGTCAGACAGCAACGCAATTTCAGAAATAAAAGGCCCCCGATAAAGAATGCGATCAACTTTACATGAATTTAAAATGTTTTTAAACGTTTAATCTCGTTTTTTTATTTCCTATCTTCAAGCCATTTAGCATTTAGCATTTATTCAGGAGTGAAAAGGATTTAATGTTTTTGGATAAAAGTGTGAGTTTTGGGCGTTGGTAATATTTATAACACTGACGCTAGTATACAGTTTGATGCAACATTTATCTTGCATTGAACTTTATCAAAAGATGCTTGGAACGCAATAGTGCATGCATACTATGGCTTGGCGGTGGAAAAAGACATTGGAGTGGTGTATACCCAGACGTTCCCTCGTATACCAGAGACCTACCACCAGTAAACTCTACTGCTGAATATAGGCCTCCCCTAATATTTCTAGACAAACCTGTCAAAGCGGCCAGTTTCAAGCATGTTTCCGCGACCTTTGTCAAGTCGTCGATGCACCTAACAAGTGAGTGCCTTACATTGCGCTTGCCAGTACGTGGTCTCCACTTGAGAATGTTTTGCCACTCGTTGCTTCGAAATTCAAAATTCTAAGTTGCGTTGTTATTTTAGGCGGGAGTCGTCACTGATAAAGTCTTTGCCCTTTTAAAACCCCGACGCGAAAAGACGGTTAATATAAGTTTAAGGTCTGTATGTGTGTCTGTATATTTGTAAGTTTGCCTTTGCCACCGTAGCCCCCAAACGAATGCATCGATGTCGGTGCGATTTTTTTTCGATTGAAAGGTGATGTGATCGGCCGTGTTTTTATGAAGATCTACTTCCACGGATCCTATTGATATGAAATTTGGTGTACCGTCATTAATAATCTTAGACTGCCTCGGTGGCTTAGTTTTATTACGGTACGGCTGCAGTGCTGACGTCTCGGGTTCGATCCCCGGGTTGGGCAGTGATATCGGATTTTTCTACTCAGTATCAGCCTGGAGTCTAGAATTTGTGCTCGATTCGCCCACTATCACATCATGGGACCGGAATACGCACGACGAAAAGTGAGTACACTATTTGCACGTACCTCTTCGGGGTTAAAAGGCTTGAGTGTGTGTGTTAGCTGTAAATATGTAAAAAATGTATCATTCTGAGTGAGAATGATCACTTATCAAACTTTGTTTCCTTAACAACGTCTGCAACCCAAAAGGACAGTCCCTCACGTGTTGTGTAGCAATGGGCGAACCCCGCACGTTGGTATCATCTGTATCGCACGCGCAGATCAGCTACTGCTTGTTAGTAGTATCTGATGGCGGCGGGTCATCAATTTCGCTTATGATTTGCGGAGAAAAAATGATGAAGGTGCACGGTACAGTCGGGGAGACAGGGTTATAGTTTACAGGAAGTTGATATGCTTTAATTTTTATATTATGATTTTTTTATACATGTCATGGCCATGTAGTGAATGATTTTATATTTTTATAGAATCCTGAAAAAGGAAGAATCGCCGGAGGTCGTGGGTTCAAAACCCGCTTTCGACTGTTTCTTTTTCAGGATTCTATAAAAATATAAAATCATTGATATGCTTTGTTCGATAGTGGTTCGGCCAAATTTTGTATAATTATTTTGACCTGGAATCAGTTAGTTTTCCAATTCAGGCAATTCAAACGTGTTGTTAATCTTACGTTCTTTAATAATGTGTGAATCAGTTCTAGCAACTTACATTCGCAGCTCCGCCTGCGTGAAAAGTGTTCCGGGACTAAAGTCCCGCTATATATTTTCCTGGGACAAAAAGCTGCCTCTGTCCTTCCCGGAATCTTAAATCATCTCCATACCATATTTATATGTGAATCAGTTCTAGCATCTTACATCGCAAGACCATGTTTTCGAAGGACTAGGGATAAAAAGTTGCCTCTATCCTTTTCGGGATCTTAAACCATATCCATACCATATTTCATCAAAATACATTCAGTAATTTTTGAGTTTGTCGCGTTCAGATAGACAGACATGACTGGGGACTTTGTATATGTAAACCCAATAATAGATCGACGTTAGGGAAAATTTTGTGGCATTCACATAAGCCACATATACGTATACGTCTAATTTCTGTTACATTCATACACCAAACAATTATTTCGACGCCTGTACCCAAGATGGACGATTACATGATGACGCTACAGAATACTTTACAATGATATTTTGGAACAGGAAACTGATTTATGATAAAATACTTGTGCGCTCGGCCTCAGCTTGATCTGCTGGTCTTCGGGATATATATTTACTTCTATATTTCCGGATGAGTCCTCATTAATGTTCAAGTATTAAATGACCTTCTTAACAAGAAATGTTATAATTAGTAATTTGTTGCATCCATCAAATAATAAGAGGAAAATATATTATAAATAAATTGGTGGTTGAAAATACAATAAGGCTTGTACAGCATGTCAAATTATTTTGATGTTATTAATTTAACACGCGTTACGTGTCATTGATCACTAGATCAATTGTTTAAATAAAATAAAATACGTTTTAAATTTTACACCTGAGAGGCCTCTGGTTCAATCTCCGGGTCGGGCAAAGTGTGATTTGTCTAAACAATATCAGCTCGGAATCTGGAATTTGAGCCCGATATGGCGATAGGCTCGCCCCCTATCACATAACGTTAAGCGAAAAATGGGTGCACTAGTTACGCCTTTGCCTACCCCTCTCCGGGGATATAAGGCGTGGGTATACGTATGCGTAGTTCTTCTGCCTATATTATGAGATAAGTCAGTGTGTATAATATGAAATATCCTAATATTGATAGGTACTACTGTAATGTGCACTTAAACTTTTCAAGTGCAAAAATAATTACAAGTTTCACAACCATTTTTCGGTAATTTTACATTTGCCAATATAATGTTGAAGGTTGAGCGGGGTATTGGTTGACTTGCTTTATCGTATGTAGAGAAGATAAATAGTTTCAGGGTGAATAACTCAACTATCTAACGAATTATATTAGGGCTCCAAAGTTCAACCAAGTAATTAAGACTGCTCTGCAAAATGTACCAAGCGGTAATTCTCTATGGCGTCTTAAATTCCTTGGCGTTTTAAGCAAGAGATCCCATTTATGTTTACAGTGTGAGTTCCATTCCATTTGTTAGGCAGCAAGCCTATCAGTTATCACATTATTCTCAAATATACCAATCCCAAACATTCTATTCAATTTTGTTCCGGCAAGCAGTGTGCATGCACTGTTGTATTCATTTTTGAAGGACATTGTAACCCAAGTAGTTCTTAGGCATTGCCTTGACATCTAACATCTCAGGGAGATGAGTGCAGTGGCGTGCCACGCAGTACTATGTAATTCAAAGTCCTGTATAGTATTTATGAATGGTCGTATTACTTACCATCACGAGAGCGGAATGCTCGTTTCGTCATTCAGTAGAAATAAAAAACGATTTTTCAAGTCGGTATGAAAATTTTCAGCAACGGCAATCCAATTAATCGATAGCGAATTTATTGTATATTTCGTGAATACAGGTTTCCGAATCTCAAAAATTCCTTATGGAATCTAAACGTATAGCGAATATAGACACAAAGCATTTTGCCTTGCCTCTCACTCCATACATCATGCAAGCCAGTCATCACTCAAGATGGAGACGTTGTTGTTGACAGAATGGTAGTTAGGAGCTTTTATTCATCCAGTTTACTTTGATTAGCAAGCAAAGCTTAAAGCTTTCATTTGAGGTTAACACTTCAACACCATGCCTATGTGAAAGTAGGCTTTGGAAGGGAGGCAGTTTAAATTTTTTCGAGGTTTGAAATTCATCAGAATTTATAAACATTTCTAAGTTAAGTCTACCAACCCAAATTTGGCCCAAAAGAAAATCCAATCATTCTCATTATTGAAGATAGTCCATATTAATATCATAAAGATTTGTGACGTCGATCAACACTCACCAGCTTATAGCTGCAGTAGCGGATGTCGGGCCCGGATAATTTCCGAAAAGATCTGTCTGCCTCTCCAGGGATAATCATCATCAGCTATAAAAATATCGATATGGGAGCGGCCTGCATCTAGTGACATCCAATTTTATGAATTAATCTGTCCATCTTGAAACTAGACGAGCGCCACTTCATAATGCGAGTATCAAGTTTGTTTAGAAATAGAGCAATTCAAACAAGTTTCAAGATAAAATCAAACATATTTGTCGACGCTAGATAACATATTATTCCATTTGACCTATGTCATCTTTTGTCTTCATTGCTATGCGACTTAACAATGGAAATTTATTCTGAGTGTGCAATTTAAAATGTCATTTTTAGATAACTATACATTTCGTAAATTGTAATGTCACTTTTATTACTGTTAAAAATGAGTAGATTGACATTTAGCTATGTTTTCACAGATACAATGACAATGATCTTGCAATAATAATACGAACATTGGTTTAAAAACTCTCCTGTTGCTAAGTAAACGTGGGGCTAAAAATGATTTTAAAAATCCTGATTGAAACTTTTTACGTTTCCCGTAAACTTGTTTATATATTTAACACACACACACACACACACTCACTCACGCCTATTATCCCCGAAGGGGTAGGCAGAAGGGCAACTAGCGCACCCACTTTTCGCCGTTATTCCGTCCCATGATGTGATAGGGGGCGAGCCTATCGCCATGTCTGTTTATTCCAGACTCCGAGCTGATATTGAAAAGAAAAACACAATATCACTTTGCCCGACCCGGGAATCGAACCCGAGACCTCAGCATTGCAGTCGCACCATAATACAACTACGCCACCGAGGCAGTCAACAATATATATTTAACATTCCCTAAAAAATTTTAAAGACAAGTTTTCACAGTCTGAAAATTAAACCTCTCGAAATGAAACTTTTTTTTATTTATTATCGGACTAGCAGTTGTAAGAAACTGATAAGGGTCTGTATCTGTTACCATACGCGCCATAATAAGACACACGATTCTATGTGTGTTTTTTATACAAAATCATGGTTGAAAATACCTGTTACGTATTAAACAACGTGTTAACTATTACTATTACTTTTATAAACTATTAGCTCGTATTAACTATTACTTTTAAGGGGCTGTACCTCCCTAAGATACGACCCCATCGCCATACAATTCAGCTATGTAATTCCGTTGGATTGTCCACCGTACTAAACCTTAAATAAGATCTATTTTTAATTCAAAAAACAGCGTCTTCGGTCACATTAACCTCTCCAAAAATCTGACCCAACTAATCTATGATAGACATAATTAATGTTTTGTGCCTGCATTTACTCTTCCGCAATTTTAAACTGGTTTTAGTCAACGCTAAAATGTTAGCTACAATGGACACAGTTGAGTTTGAAACAGTAATATTATTTGGTATAATGTGTTAGATACTCTGTAAAAGATTGTCTCCAGCGATGAGACCGCCAATTGTACCTCTTGTCTGCCTTCACTGTTTTTTAATCCTAAATACATTATTTTCGTTTTTGGTGTACAATTAAGCTTTAAATAAATAAATAATTATAATTTTCAGCGTCCACCTATTATTCTAATACTAGCACTTCTATACTAATATTATAAACAGAAAAAAGTTCTGAGTTTGTTTTTAGGTTTGTAGAGGCTAATTTATGGAACCATTGAACTCACTTTGAAAATTATTCCACTAATAGTAAGCTACATTTTATGGTTATTGTTAAGCTACATTATTTCTGAGTTCTATATCTACTTTTTAACTCGGAAAAATACAAAGAGGCACTTTTATCTCAGAAAAACTTTTTGACGCAGGCGGAGCCACAGGCAAAAGCTAATATTGTATAATTATGAGCGTGAATGACCCGACTCTTTGCCACATGTGTTCCGACCCATGATGTGATACGGGGCGGGCCTGTCGCCATATCGGGTAAATCTTCCAGACTCCAGCCTGACATTGAATAGATATAATAACGGTATCACTTTAACCGATTCGGCAACCGAACCCAAGACATCAGGCACAGGGTATATGATTAGTGCGATGTTTAGACGCACAAATACCCTAGCCTTTTCCCGAATTTATATATCTATTTTTTCAATATAAATTATTAGGGCACACGTTAATCTCATATCACTTTGCCCAACCCCGGGGATCGAACCCGAGACCTCAGCATTGCAGTCGTATCATAATACAACTACGCCACCGAGTCAGTCAGTATTTTAGATTAATGGTGTTGAAAAACACAAAAGTGAACTTTACGGTTAGCCTAGTAATATACACATAGACCCAAATATGTTTTATTTATTTACACTTTTTATACAAGTATAAAGGCGGACTTAATGCCGTAGGCATTTTCTACCAGCCAACCTTCAGGTGGTGCAGAGACAAAACAAGGTAGGTGTACACAACGCGAAAAGGTAGTGAACAAAAAGTTTTATGAGTACAAGTAGTTTTATGAGTCTTAACACCAACCCCTTGTGGTGACTAGTGCAAGGTAGTGCCACGCAGTACTTTGAAACTCTATGTTCTATACGTTATTGCTATTATTTATGGGAGGTTGTGTCGCTTACAATCAGGCGAGCGGCATGTTAGTGTCGTCATTCAAATTAAAAAAAGGAATTCAATTGGTAAATAAGCAAAGAACTAATAATTTCATTTTTAGCACTGTAAGATATTATATACAAAATTATTTTATACGTTAATTTAAGCAAAACATTGTGATAGTAAATAATTTTATGAGTTCTGAATAAAAATTGGTACGCAGTTGAATTACTGCTACATTTGTTACTAACGATCGTATTAAACATGAGTAATCAACTTTATAAATTGTATACACGTAACCAAATGGCAGATGACATGTGGCTACAACTCTATTTTTTTCTCGTATTTAAATGGGTTTATGTTAATTTCGGTACATTAAAACTCGGTCGGGCGTTTATATTAAGTTTTAGTAAATTGAGTCATAAGTTCACGCCTTTATCGTCGTTAGAGTAGGCAGCAGCGTAACGGGCACCTATATTCCGTTGAGTTTAACTAGTCCAAAGTAACCTATCACAAATGTACCCAATTTGGGGGTAAGTCGAGACAAAACATAACCACTTTACATTTATCACATTGGATTCTCATATGTTTAGGGTAGTTCTAACATGCGTAATATTAATTCGAAATAAGATATTTTATTCATCAGTTCACACATTGTTCATAGGAAAACTAAAATCTGACTTGAAATCGAACCCAGAACCTTTCACCACTAAACCATCACAATAGTACCCATAAAAGTAAATCCGCATCGCGATAACTTAATCCAAGCTCGTTAGTTTTAAAGATAACTGGATGAATATTCAACTAACATTAGTTTAGTCCAAACAAGGATTTCATTATGGCGCAAACTTAACAATCACCAACGGATCGTCCTTAGCATTTTGGTTGATTCCTATCTGAAGACTTATTTTGGTGGGTTCATATTGTAAGGAAACTTACAGATGAACGGGTATATAAAGGTAAATGTACACCTAATCTACTGGTTACTACAGTAATGTTATATGATTGCGGCGTTGAGGTTTCATTTTTTTATTGCATTTAATGTCGAGACCAGCTTGCCGTTTGCCTGATGGTAAGCGATACCACCACCCAAGAAACACCATGCAACACCTTGAGTTACGAAGTACTGTTTGGCATTCCACTACGCTCGTCATTCTGAGACATAAGATGTTAAATCTCATTATTTCCAGTAGTTACGCTGGCTACAATGTCTTTCAAACCGAAACACAACAGTGCATGCACACTGCTGCTTGGCGGTAGAAATAGACATTGCGGTGACACCCACTCAGAGGGACTCTTACAGTTAAGAGACTTAGCACCAGTAAAGTTTCTTTTTGTAAGCAGGGCGAAATGCCCCGCTTGACCTGGTGGTAAGAAAGTGGGGTTCAGATAGTGTCAGCCCCGGATATACACAGGTTGATCTAGGAAGGCGACACACTTACGTGGACCACTATGGCGAGTTTATAGCTCATGTACTGTGGTCTATATTCGGGCGAATACAAATCGCACCTTTAGGACGAAAACGACACAATTCAAAATATAGAAAATTGAGTTGACATTTTTAAAATGACTAAAACTAGTCCCTTCTTTATAAAAATATAATAAAAAGGGACTTATATAACAGTTTTGTCCTTTTCCTGTTTTAATATGGCTGTGTTTGAACTATTGTTATATTGAGTACTTCGTTTTAAGTAATTTTATGACGATAACCCAATTTTCTATCTTTTTGAATTGTGTCCTTTTCATCCTAAAGGTGCGAAATATCTTACCTCTGATCGGTTTGATCACTGTGTCGAGTAAAGTGATACGTTTTTTTACTCTGACTGCCTCGGTGGCGTAGTTGTATTACGGTACGACGGCAATGCTGAGGTCTCGGGTTCGATCCCCGGGTCGGGCAAAGTGACATTGCTTTTTCTATTCAGTATCAGCTCGGTGTTTGGAAGTTGTGCCCGATATGGCGATAGGCTCGCCCCCTATCACATCATGGGACGGAATACGCACGGCGATAAGTGGGTGCATTAATTGCGCCTCTGCCGACACCTTCGGGTATAATAGGCGTACTCACGTCTTTTTGTGTGTATGTGTTTTTCTACTCAGCATTAGCCTAAAGTCTCGGATAATATCTTGTAAATGACAATGCGCTCTCCCCGTATTACTATAATTGCTATAATTAAGGTTATAATTTTGCAAATATGGTATTCATCTGTCTAAACACCGTTATTTTTTCATAAAACTGGCGTAGTTTTGGGTAACGAATTTGACCTGCATATTGTGTGTAATTATTGTTAATTTTAAAATTAATAAAAATGTTACGGATATGTTTGAATACCTCACTTGTATTATATACTGCCCACTACTGGGCATGGGCCTCCTCTACTACTGACAGGAGTAAGGCCTTAGTTCACCACGCTGGCCTAGTGCGGGTTGGCAGACTTTACATACCCTCGAAATGCTTATAGAGAATTCTCAGGTATGTAGGTTTCCTCACGATGTTTTCCTTCACCGTTAAAGCAAACGATAATTGATAAACAATACACACGTGATTTCGAAAAGTCAGAGGTGTGTGCCTAGGGCTTCGAATATTGGACATTGTCTCAGCCTACCCTTCCATTTCCCACTAGACTATCGTCCACTTAACACTGACACATTGAAGAACGCAAAGCCCAAATTCCCCTCTACAAATACTTTAAATTATTTCGAACCCAATTCATACTGACATACACACATTACTATAAATTCTGTGGATAGCAGTAAAGAGAGGCATATTATCTTTTAGCGACTAAAAACCGAAGAAACATTTGCATATCGACAATTATTTGTGAATCACACAATTATTAGCACGGCGGGGCATTTATCGCAAATTCTTGTGACACGAAACTCACTGACTGGGTTAGCTAATTAGTTATTTAATCTGAAACATAGCATTGCTTAAAAATATATATCAAGATAGCCAATTAAATTACCTAATCAGAATAAGACCTTGCGATCCATTGTTAGACACTAGACACATTAACGGAAATCTGGAATTAACAAAGCCAACATAAAAGTAAGATTTGTTTCTGTCATCGCTAGCAATCGCCAGTTGCTGTTGGAATACCAGGAATGCAATACCAATAGAGATAACGGTGACAATAGTTATACCTCGAATTTACGTTTGAGAATATTGCGATGTAACTGATATGCTTTGGTCACGGTGTTGGTTTAGAGGCAGCGTTTATAAGTTCGAACGTAGTTATCTACGTAGCGTTAGGTCTACAGTTCTTATCTTAGGTCGGACATGAACATTCACAAAATCCACCTAATAGATAAATAAACAATGCATAGTCAGTTTTTGAAGATTATAACGATCTGGAAATGCAGCAACCGAAAGAATGTGTACAATATTGTATGTATGTATAACAAAAAAGCTACTAAAAATAATCTGCTCTCAAACCCGCACTATTAAATAAAACAGTAAAATGCAACGCAAAATCAACATTAGCAACGACAAAACAGTGTCGTTGTGAGCCGAATAAATCTTCCAGATATGTCGCGCGCCCTAGGTGTCTAGATCGAGATAGGCTAGTACGGAGCGCCGGTGCGCCCATCTGATACGAGAGTGTTAACGTGTTGAAAAAAAAAGCTGTTTTAATTGGACTAATCGTTGTTATTCGTAATTGCTTGCATATTAAGTTTAACATGTGTTTTTAGATATATATTTTTTAGATAATAATATGCTTCATGGTCCATCCCGTTACCATGATGTGCTGCAAAGATTTCAAAACGTCGGGTTAAAAATAAAACAAAAAACCGCGACAAAATTCGTTATAGTAGTTTAATTTCAATTACTAACATTCGTGTGAATGTAAGGAATCATTATGCTTAATTATTTTTTGTCACGTTGATACGCTAGGTCTCGTAAATCTTTCTATTCAGATTTACCGCGATTTTGTTCATGTATTTTAACCAAGCTTTAAGGTCAAACAGGCCGGAATAATTGGATCGACTGGCGAAGTGTAATCTCTCGTGAGTTGACACTATCTGAACCCAGCTTCACTTCAGGTACATTCGGGTCACTTTGGCAGGTCCTATAAAAAAAAATATTACTGCCACCTAATAGTACTGATCAAGTACTGTTCTATTCTAGTTTGATAGACGTTGTAGCTACTATAACTACTGGGCATTATAAAACATGTCTAATAACTCGCGACTGCAGTGCACTGCCATGCCATTCGTAGTTCAAAGTTTAGTTGGCATTGCTATTGTTTATGGACAGTTTTGTCGTTTACAACTAGGCAAGCTATTTTCTTCTAGTCCATTTTATATTTAAAAAAGTTTTTGGCACCTTTTTGCAACTACTGATAACCTATCAGACCGATTCAAGTCTAGACCCTATGCCACGTGTTATATTGACAGTTTGTAACAAGCACGTAACGCACCCCATCGCGCTTGTGATAGAAATTGGCACTCGGAATACCATTCCACGCTGATTTCACGAAGAAAACGTAACACAGGCATTTTGAGTTTACACTGTCATCTTACTTCTTACTAATAAATGCGAAGTTTATGAAAATGTTTGTATGTGTATTACAAGTAAACGCACACAACAGTTAAACGGATTACGATGAAATTTGGCACACTGATAGACCATGTCCTTTTTTTTTTGTTTTCGCGGTGAAAGTGACTTATTACTACCGCCCAGCCTTCAAGGGGGGCGACTGAGCGGTGATGTTGGGTCCACCGTGCCTTACGACCCAGCGTTGAGCCGCCGGGCCGAGTCCCTAACCAATGTACACCGCACGGCATACCAACTAAAACTCCGCGGTGACCTTCTTCGGCGCATTAGGGACGGCTGCGGGTTTTCCCGGACTAATATTGTCTAAGTTGTCGTCCGCAGCCGCCCCTGCGCGGTACTTCCTAATGCAGCCCGTCTCCTGTATGGGGGGGGCTCAGAAGCCCCCGCGCACCGAAGGACGCCCTCGGCGTCAACGGCAGCGTGAGGCCTACCTGCCACACTGCCGTCCATCACGGGGGTCGCAGCAATGTGCTAAAAAAACACGCACAAAACTAAAGATGGACAGCCCCCTGCCGCCCGCCCGCGACCCCCGGTGGCCCCTATTAGTCGCCTTTTACGACAGGCAGGGGATACCGTGGTGGAATTCTCCAAACGCCCCCAATCCACAGGGCGGAATGGACCATGTCCTGGATTAAACATAGACTACTTTTACCCGCTAATTTGCTCCTATAAGAAATTATCTAACTAGATGGCACTGGTGCCTTACAAGTTGCGCTATGAATCGTAACAGTATTTTGTTGCCATTTGTAGCGGGAAAGGCTTTTCTCGCAGGCGACTCAGCAAGCAACACGTAGCAGAGAATAAGGTCCCTAAAAAATACATACGCAATGTTGGTATCGAATTTCTGTACTTATGTAAGCATTGTTAAGTGGATGATAGCCTAGTTGGTGTGAGGTTTTGTTTATGGTTTATAAAGAATAAAACAGTCTGTCACGCACCGCTCTTGGTTTGACATCTCATTGGCGACGAGGACAAAAAATTTTACATTTTACATCTAAAAATTTCAAAAATATTAATCAATATTACTTCGAAAATGCCGATTGGCAAATTAGAAGAGTTTAACTTGGCATCGAAGAGGTGGCTGGCGTATATTCGACGGGTTAATCAATTTATAAAATTGAATGACGTCGGTAAGGACTTTGAAGTTTCATTACTAATAACGGTAGTTGGGGCGGAGACCTATTCTCTAATGTGCGATTTATGTTCACCAAAACTTCCTGAGGAACATTCTTTCGATGAACTAGTGGAGATTTTGACCGATCATCTTGAGCCCCAGCGGTCAGAAATAGCCGAACGTCACATTTTCAGAATGCGTCGACAACGTAGTAATGAGTCTCTCACTGAATATTTGCAAGCACTAAAACATCTGGCAACTACGTGCAATTTTGTCAAGTGTCAGTCATGTGCGTCTCTTGAAGAGAATCTGCGTGACCAATTTGTTTCTGGTTTGGCTGATGACGCAATGAGGGCACGAATCTTTGCGGAAAAAAAAATTGAATTTAAAGAGGCAGTGGAATTGGCTTTAGCGCTAGAAGCGGCAGTCAAACATGCCGAAGCGAGTAGCTCTACGGTGGTGAAGGCAGACTCATCAGGGGTGGAAGGCGAAGGCAGTGAAGGCCTGCATAAGTTGCATGGCGGGCGTTCTGGTCCGCGAGCACGACCCCGACATACGACACGTGCGTACGCAACAAGTGGTGCAGACGGCTCGGAGGCCGTGGGTACCTGCTGGCGCTGTGGAAAGGCGCATAATCCGGACAGGTGTCGCTTTAAGAGTTACAACTGTGATGAATGTGGACTGAGAGGACATCTCAAAATAATGTGCAAGAAGGGAAGCGGTAGCAATGGAGGCATTCAGCACAATTTTGTGAGCGACGGGTCGGTTGAAGACATTATGTTCAATATAGAAGTGGTAGCTCAAGGTAACAAACCGTATTTGATTAAATTGTTCATAGAAAAAAAAGCAATCGTATGTGAAGTAGACACTGGTAGTCGTATCTCGGCGATTAGTGAGGACATGTACAGTAAATATTTTTCGCATAAGGAGATTATCATGGACAATTTAATTTTGCGCAGCTACTCAGGTGCGCAAATTGTATCGCTCGGTTACATTGAGGTGGATGTCAGACTTGGTGACGTTTTTAGTAGTGCACTTAAACTTTATGTTATTAGAGGTGGAGCGCGACCTCTTATAGGGCGTGACTGGATATGTGTTTTAAAAATCACCAAAATTTACCTTAATGAGATCGATGATGACAATTTAGTTAACAGACTGCGCAGTGAATTTCCGGAAGTTTTTTGTGATAGACTTGGTATTTGTAAGCGGACCATTCAATTACAACTTTCGGATAACGAACCGGTATATGTTCGTGCGAGACCTATACCTCTGGCACTGCGTGGACGCGTTGAGCGTGAACTTGCACGGCTGGAAGCGGATGGCTCCATTTATCGTGTAGAATATGCAGACTACGGTACTCCTATTGTACCCGTTATTAAAAAAAATGGAGATATTCGTATTTGTGGTGACTACAAAGTGACCATTAACCCAAAATTGAAAAGGGACTATTACCCATTGCCCCGAATTGACGAATTGTTCGCGAATTTGAGCGGGGGAGAGAAGTTTTCCAAAATTGACCTGACACATGCTTATGAACAGTGCTTGTTGTCTGAGGAATCGCAACCATTTACCGCCATCACTACACATATAGGTACTTTTGCTTATCGCCGTACTCCATATGGTTTGTCATGTATTCCGGAGAAGTTCCAAAAAATAATGGAGGAAACTCTACGCGGAATACCTGGGTGTGTCGTATTTCTGGACGATATTTGTGTTACTGGGATAGATCGCGCTCGACACGAGGAAAATCTGAGAGTTGTACTTGTTAGGTTACGCGATATGGGCATGACTGTTAATATAACTAAGTGTTGTTTTTTGCAGGATCGTGTAAAATATTTAGGTTTCATTATTGATAAGAATGGTCTGCGGCCAGATCCTGAAAAATTAGAGGCCATTTCCAGTGCGCCTAGACCCAGCAACGTGTCGCAACTTAAGAGTTTCCTAGGAATGCTAAATTATTATGGGCGGTTCATTCCGCGTTTAAGCACCTTACTAAATCCATTGCACGGTTTGCTTAAAAAAGGTGTCACCTGGAAGTGGAACTCCACGTGTGAGCAAGCATTTGTAGAAGCGAAACGATCTCTCCTGAGCGAGCGGGTACTGGCTCACTACGAAGAAGGCCGCGAACTTGTGCTATCCGTGGATAGCAGCGCTTATGGGTTGGGCGCGGTATTAGCACACCGATACTCAGATGGCAGCGAACGCCCCGTTAGTTGCGTATCGCGTACTCTTAGCGCAGCGGAGTATAATTATAGCCAACTCGATAAGGAGGCTCTGGCGATAATTTTTGGGGTGACTAAGCATCACCAATACTTGTTTGGTCGGCGATTTACGCTGCGGACTGATCATCAGCCGCTTACTTATATCTTTGGAAAAAAGGGAGGAATTCCACAAACGGCTGCTAGTCGTTTACAGAGATGGGCGGCGCGCCTAGCTGCTTATGATTTCGCTATAGAGTACGTTCGTTCGGTAGACAACGGTCCGGCTGATGCCTTATCGAGGTTACCTTTACCTCAGGAGGATCGCTCCGTGGAAGCTGTAGACTATATGAATTTAGTGGAAGATTGTTTACCTATTAATTGTAAAGATATAGCCAAAGAAACTGAACGTGATTCGTTTTTGTGTAAGATTAAAGGGTATATTCTTTTCGGTTGGCCATCGGTTCCAAGTTGTGAAGCAGAAAAACCTTACTTTAGTAGGAAAAATGATCTTTCGGTTAATCAGGGATGTATTATCTATAAATATCGGATTGTTATTCCTTTAGTCTTGCAAAATAGAGTTTTACATGAGATTCACGAAGGTCATTTAGGTATCAATAAAATGAAGAGTTTATCGCGTAGTTACATTTTTTGGGCCAATTTAGATAGTGATATCGAAGATTTATGTAAATCGTGTGTTGCCTGTAGCTCAGTACGCGACGCGCCGCCGCGGGCACAGCTGCATCTCTGGGAGTTTCCGCTGCACCCGTGGCAACGTGTGCATGCGGATTTCGCAGATTGTAATGGTACACGATACTTGGTTTTAGTTGATGCACACTCAAAATGGATAGAGGCGATTTCTATGCGTAGTACGAATGCAATTTGTACGATTAGGGTGTTGAGAAATATATTTGCGCGTTTTGGTTTACCTTCGCAGCTTGTAACGGACAATGGCCCACCTTTTTCTTCTCAAGAATTTAAGTCATTTTGCGTAAATAATTGCATTAAACATACGACTTCGGCTCCATATAGACCACAGGGAAACGGTGCAGCGGAAAACGCTGTACGGTCGGTTAAAAAAGCGATAAAGAGGGCTCTCTTCGAAGGTAACGACGTAAACGCGGCTTTAAACAAATTTCTTTTACGATATAGAAATTGTGAACATCTGTATTGTTTATCAATTATCATTCGCTTTAACGATGAAGGAAAACATCGTGAGGAAACTTACATACCTGTGAATTCTTTATAAGAGTTTCGGGGGTATGTGAAATCTGCCAACCCGCATTAAGCTAGCGCGGTGGACTAAGGCCTCTCGGTAGTAGAGGAGGCCCGTGCTCAGCAGTGGGCAATATATAATACAGTGCTCATTGCATTGCAATACATTTAAGTGTATTTAAACAATAGCTTACTGTCAATCCAGCTATGTGCCTGACTGTTATTAATTTGTATTAAAACGTACCATAAACATATAAAATTAAGATGAATTAATTCTACAAGCATTAAAACAAGAAATTAACAGTTAACGCCGCAGGCACCATTTTTATATCTTATTTAGACTGCGTTATGTATTCTAATCAAATTAAAAACGTATAAAACCAGGAATGTGTGTTTGTGTCGTATGATCACTATATCTATTGACAGATATTTGACTTTGAATTTGTTTTTATATATAATTTATAGTATTATTTTGTACTTGTGTAAGTTTGTTTTTAGTGTGGAAATATTGCAAATTCTGTATTTATTCAGTCGTAATGTTTCTATTTGAATAATATTCGTATTATTTATTAACCCAAACTTTAAGTGCATTATGCATAAATGATAGAAAAACCTGCCAAGGCTAAATTACAGCTCTGGAATGAACCAGGTTCATAATGAGGAATTAGATGTTATGTTATCCGTGTGCATACAAATACTCTACCAGGGCATTTATACACCATAAAAAGACATAGTAGTCTTGCTGAAATATATTTTACCAAGAAATATGAAAGTCCACAGAATCGCATTAGTTTAATTTGGTAGATTATAAGAATAAACCTAATTATATTATTAAACCATCGCCTTTTTAAACGACACCATCATAGTCATAATGTGAGTTGGGTTCGGGTTGGGTTTAGAAAATTTTTATTCACTCATAAAAGACTTCATTTCCAATTACAATGAGTATTAGAAAATTGAATTAAAAGCTATGGATAGCTCAATTAATCTTAAAAAAGATAATATAAGAACAGATAATAATAATTTAAAATATTTCTTGGCTCACAAATTTCTCATTTTAATATCCAATTAAAGTCTTTTATCGTTTACTACCTTTGGTTTATTTTATAAAATATAAAATTTTACCCCCCGGAGGTTGGCATTTTCGTAATTTATTAATTAATGCAAGTTATTTAATATAGTTCAGTAATTTTATGGGTTACTAACTTAAGTAGGTATTTTTATTAGTAAAACATCCTACTTATTACCAAAAAAGAGGCGTTTGTTATTATAACTTTTGCATTTGCTTCTTCTAATGTGTATTTGCGATGTTTTCTTTAACACATAAAAGGCAAGAATTAACAATGAATACACACGTGACTTAGAAATGTCACGAGATGCGTGTCCTTAGAATCAAAGCCTTCCCGACGGAAGAAAAACTTTGTGTCATGTGTCCACTCCCAATAAGCTACAACTTTGGTATAAAATGCCAAAAACACTCACATAATGTAAAGGACACTCCTTTTTCGGTAAATAGTTACAGGTCGTTCACAATATAATTGAAATAAAATTATCAACGCGGAAAAATTTAATTTGTTTTAATATCTTATTATAAAACAAGTTTAATCGCAAAAACAAGCCTTAAAATCAATGAAAACACAACATAACGTTAAATGAAGTGCCAATCGGGGCCCAAGCGAGTTGTGTTTCAAGCATTTTATACGCACAATTATCGCACAGTGAGACAAACAGTAATTACACGGGACAAAAATGTAAATAATATTATTGTAAAATCGCCGCCGTTGAACATTGGTAAATGATTTTTATTTTTATTTGTGCGTCGTTTTGTCGAAAGCGTCCAATAATATTTAGCGATTTATGAAAAAAATTATGCGATTTTTCGGATCGATTTAAAGTTTCTTATAACTTGATCGCGTTATGTTTAAAGATGAGCTTGAATGATTTTGTGTTCGATTTGTTGATGTGACTATGTTTTTATTATTAAATTTGCCTAACACCTACTTCAATTATGATTAGGTATAATAAAAATTACTCAGTGTGTTCTAATTGCTTAACCTTATCTCCTCCTCTCCTTTCCTAAACGGAACCAAGCGTGCTGGCTTGCGGAACCACAGCTTAGTGGTCTCTTCCATCCCAGCTCCAACCAAAAGGTTCGGTAATTCATATTTCTGCCGCACCATTAAGCTGTGGAACAGTTTGCCAGCGTACGTGTTCCCTTCTTCCTACGACGTAGGGACCTTCAAACGGAGCGTGACGAAGCAATTATGCAGGCCGGCATAACTGTGTCGAACGACCAGGGATGTTTATCTCTTGCCGGTCGAGATTATTTTGGGCTTCATTTCATTTACTATCAGATACAGTGAAACCACTTTTCGAGCCATCGATAAAAAAAATTAGCATATGATCCCAATAATTTTATTAGCATTAAATTGCAAAAGCCTTCCGATTGATTTAAGTTGAAATTAAACTAAAGTCCAAATAAGGAAACTAATTTATTAACACAATTTTGAATCAAAATATCACTTACGAAGAAAGCAACAAAACGAAAGCGAATTGCTAAATACTGATAAAAACAAATATTATCAAGGAACTTGGAAATCAATACCTACCAATAGCGAAATTGTTTGCGATCAATCACGTCACCAGCCAAATCTAACAAAAACACACAAGTGTCAAAACACGTCAGTTTTCGATAAACGCACGCGCATTGCTCCCGTTTCGAGCTGTCTAGCGCGGACGTCTTAATAAATCAGCGCCATCTTTGGTGCGACATAATTTTTTAACGCCAAGTTTCGTGGCGCAATCTCAATTAGTGCGATGTGTTTCCTCGTTAAAAATCGTATCGTGAACTGGTACTTTTTGAAGGTACATTCGTGTGAAAATGTTTTAAATTAGGTTTGTGATAGTTGTATATTTCCAAACAACATTCACAATATTTTCTTAAATTATATTATAACTAGCTTTTGCCCACGGCTTCGCCCGCGTTAATAAGTTTTTCCGGGCTAAAAGTACATAAAAACCTTCCCGTTGAATCACTCTGTCCAACACATTTATTTGGATAAAGATTAATATTATGACGTTGATACAACTCTTAACAAATAATGCATTAATTTCGAACAAATTTGATTACCATAAAAACGGTTCTAGTGAGTTATTCTTAAAAGATAGAGATATACTGCCGCGGACATTTTGTTAGATCATTTCAAGAGGAATCAATAATATAATAAAATAATATATAAAATATATAATATATAAATAATATAATAATAATATAATAAATAATATAATAATTCTTTCATACATATATTTTTGGTATCTTGAACCGTTTTCGCAGCGCACGGAATGGAAGCCCTCAAGGATGAATAATTTCCCCCGTTTTTTATCACATTTTCCATTATTTCTTCGCTCCTAATAGTTGCATCGTGATGTTATATAACCTAAAGCCTTTCTCGATAAACGGTCTATTCAACACAAAAATAATTTTTCAATTCGAACCAGTAGTTCCTGAGATTAGCGCGTTCAAACAAACACACAAACAAACTCTTCAGCTTTATAATATTAGTATAGATATGTTAGTCCGCCCATGCCACCATACCCTACCATACCAGCCCTGTATTATATGATGCACACTGCTAAGCACAGGTCTCCTCTAGAACTGGGCAGGTTAAGTTTTGTCCACCACGCTGGCCTAGTGCGGCTTGGCAGATTTCACATACCTCTGAAATTCTTATAGAAGACTTCTCAGGTATGCAGGTTTCCTCACATGTTTTCCTTCACCGTTAAAGCCAGCGATAATTTACAAAGAATACACACATAAATTATAAAAGTCAGAGGTGCATGCCCTTGGGTTTTGAACCTACGAACATCGTCTCGGCAGTCCGTTCCACTCCCAACTAGGCTGTTACCGCTTCCATACACCATGTATAAACTTATAAATATATAAATAAGTGGCTTAGCACTATTTTCGGTAAAATTAAAAGCTCTATCCATGAAGCTCTATTCTATCCTCAGGACTGGTAAATTAATAGTGTTTTTGAGGCAAAAATACTTTGTTCACCCAGAATCAAAATTTGTACTTTTCCTGAGAATACAATTAGGGATGTAGTTATACAAACTTTTTCATTATCTCCTAGTATAAGATGATAAACATAACATTCAATCAAATTGCCTCTTAAACAACACAATCCATCATATTATGCCGTTGGAAAAACAAGCATAACACTTTTGTCTACGCCACTACCGTTCAGCCAAACAAAACCATTACGATTTAACGAGGTGAATTTCTTCAGCGCGTCGCGAACGTTCGGCCTTTGCGAAAAAATGATGATTTGTTACTTCTCACTGCGACATAACTTCAATTAAAACGAATGACAAAATCATGCTGAGTGCCAAAGAATGCTGGTACAAAAACCTCGCGGAGTGATTTTTAATTTTTTCCCATTGAAATCTTGGTGTTAAAATTGGAACATGCTGTATAATGGGCTCAATTAATACTTTTATGGATTTATTGTTACCGTAATGGGCTATTTACAGTTACCGGTGACTTGTTGTTCGTTGTATCGATTCATTATTAAGATTGGTTGCTAGTTAGTAATTTAGAAATACGGGTAAATACCAGTCAGTTACTCATAGCTACCATTAGGTACGCCTGTGTAACAGATACCAAATTTTAATAATAGCAGATGATGGTATTTGGTATGAGTAGACAGTTATATTCTTTCAATTGTTTGGTTAGCATAATCAACCAAATTTATATATTTTTTGTATACTGGACGAACATCATTCTATATGATGTTAACAAATTGTAATAACCCCTAATAATAAAAATACTAACTGAACTTCGGTCTTTTTAATCCTATTAGTTTTTTGTGTGTTATTTACATAATACAACCACTCATTATATAATAATCATATATCTAATAACGTGATTAAAATATATCCTTAGTCCTAGTTATAAAAATGTGGTAATAATTAAATCTGTCGTCTTCTCGAATATGTCCCAATTATAATTTTCTCAAAGGTACACAAATCAGTAAGCATCCGTAAATCAAACAATTAATATTCAATACTAAAACAGTAGTTCACAGTAGCAACACTGAATAAAACACTAGAGAATTGTGTACACTGACGTTTCCGTATAAACAACGCACAGTGGTCCGGTCCATGAATAATTCCTGGACAAATTGTGAGATTTTGAACTTGTGGTTATGAATATGTAAATGCATGATGCTTGATTTGAGATTAAGGAAAAATGTATATGAATCCTCTTATGTAACATTAGGTAAAAAATATGTGACTTCTTTACAGAAAAAAATGGATACGAGTCTATTATTGATATAGCGCAAACAGAGATGAAATATTATTTTGGTACAGACACTTAGAAAATAGCCAATATACTGCAATACTCCTAAAATAATTAAAACTTACGAATAGTTTCTGTTCATAGAAATGATAAATCATTCATGAATATAAATAATTTGGGATGGGTTAGAGAAACTAGCTATTGACTGACGGACTGACTCAAAGCTAGTCTCAAACGGGTTGTTTCAGAAGATGAAGAAAATGCGTAAAAGATACCAATATTATGATTTCTTACACGTGAATGTTCGACATTAATAAAATTATTTACGGATTTTCTCGCGATAAAATTGTTCAAATTCAAAACGTAGGGATTAAAACTAAAAACCGGTCAACTGCGAGTTGGACTGGCGTACCGAGGGTTCCGTAAAATTTACGGTTTCCGCAATATTTTTCTTTATTTGTGCTGTAAGACGTTGCTTCGTACAAAATTTCAAGATTCTGAGTTTACGAAAAGTACGCTGTAGAATTTGATTCCCGTGCGAATTTCTAAAATTTGCACAGACGATTGTATCTTTTGAATGCACTGGCTTAGAAGTTTGATTTTTTCACACCTCTAAGGGACAGTAGACCTGAGTATTTGATTTAAATTTCAGGTTTATACCTCCATGAATTCCTAAGAAAAAGGGTCTTGACAAACAAACGAACGGACGGACAAAAAAGTGATCCTATAAGGGTTCTGTTTTTTCCTGTCGAGGTACCGAACCCTAAAAATTAAACAAATTTATCGTAAAAACACCGTAAAGTAGTTTTTATGTCAAGATGCCAACACTCACTAAAACTAAGAGTATACTTTAAATAAAATATGTTATTCCTCCTGCCCCGTGAAAATTTAATGTGGGGTCAATGCAAAAACACATATACATTGCGTACGAACGTACAGTGATCCACGTAAGTAGCTGAACAAAATCAAAACTTCAAACCACTTCCACGTGTTAAGTTTAATTGAAACATTTGTTTCTTTGTGGGAAGTTAAGTTGATCGCCTTTATTTTATTTTTTACACATACTTACATACATATACACTCACGCCTGTTATGCCCGAAGGGGTAGGCAGAGGCGCAACTAGTGCACCCACTTTTCGCCGTTATTCCGTCGCATGATGTGATAGGGGGCGAGCCTATCGCCATATCGGGCACAAATTCCAGACTCCGGGCTGATGCTGAATAGAAAAACTCAATATCACTTTGCCCGACCCGGGGATCGAACCCGAGACCTCAGCTTTGCAGTCGTACTGTAGTACCACTACGCCACCGAGGCAGTCTTATTTTATTTTTGTAAAGAGAAAACAAAAATTGGTAAGAACACGAAAGTGTACGCGTGATCTGAAGTTTTAAATTTGTTCATCTACTTATGTAGCTGACTGTACATTGATCAAATTAATGATCTTCGAAAAAGGCAGGTCAAAATTAACCTTAACTGGCAAAATATGTAGAAGAGGCAAAAGAGGTGTGTCACGATCGTAACATATCGGGTTCAATAGGCTCTGCTTACCCCCTATGGGATAAGGGCGTGATTGTATCTATTTTATGTAAAAAAATAAACTTGATACGAGTGAAAATAGTCAGCACTCTATTTAGTATTCGAAAATTATTAGTTTAGAATTTCTCAACTCATGATAATAATTCTTTCATTAATTCTCATCTTGAGCAAAGCAGCAATAATCACTGTTTGCTGATAAATGCATTGCTCATAACCTAAATGTGATGCTGATCCAAAAAGTTACATTCAAACTTAAGCTCAAATCATTTATTATGTAATTAGGCCCCTAGGGGCACTTTTACACGTCATTTTTAACAGTGTTTTTTTTACTATAAAATTCTACCAGTGCTTCGGAAAAGCCCACTGACCTGAGAAGAAGCACCAAGAAACTCAGCGTGGGTATTTTTTTGTGACCTTGTTTTCATTTTTTTTTATTCTAATTTCAATTCTAACCAATGCTCCCAAATTATTGGTATTATAATGAGTATTATCTACATTATCAATAATATTGCATACGATAACTGTCAAAGAAAACCTGTGAAACAGGCTCTCGGTGTTGGATTTTCCAATCATCATGTAAAATTTATGCTCAGTGTAAAATTAAAAACAATATTTGTATGAATAAAATAGTTTAACTGGTTCGCGTTTGAGTAATCTTCTTAAAAATCAGCCCAAATTTTTATTAACTGGGTTTTTTTCGTATGCCAAAGCTTGTCTGGGTAAATACCACTCCTTGGGTTAGTCTGACGCCATTTGAATGGATGTATAGCTAGCATACTATGTACTGTAATAGTTCACATTATAACATCTTGCGAAGGGTACAGTAGAGACAGTAATTTGTAGCTGAAAGTTATGGCTGGCGTAGCTACTGTTTATGGGCAGTCGTAGCCCTTAGATCCGGACAAGCCACTTGCTCGTTTCGTCATTGTTTTATCATCATAGCGGTAGGTCTCTCATGTGTCAGAGCCCGTCTGGGTGGGTACCACCGCAGTGTATATTTCTACCGCCAAGCAGCAGTGCGTATGCACTCTTGTGTTTCGGTTTGAAGGATATTGTAGCCAGTGTAACTACTGGACATATTGAGACTTAACATTTTATGTCTCAGGATGATGAGCGCAGTAGAATGCCACATAGTACTTTGAAGTCAAGGTGCTTGATGGTGTTGCTACTGTTTATGGGTGGTCGTATCGCTTAACATCAGGCGAACGGCATACTCGTCTCGTCATTCAGTGAAAAAAAACAAACATTCATGAATTATTTGGCATTGGATAATTATTGTAGTTTGTAAAAACTACGATAAAAACTAGATACATTTTCATATGATTTTTAATAAAGGTATTTCAAAATAACGATATACTATAGAATAGTTATTATAGTATAGGACGATAGCCTTGTTGGGAATGGAACGGTCTGCCGAGACAATGTCCGGAGGTTCAAACCCACGGCACACACTTCTGACTTTTAGAAGTTATGTGTGTATTGTTTATCAATTATCGTTCGCTATAACGGTGAAGGAAAACATCGTGAGGAAACCTACATGCCTGAGAATTCTCCATAAGAATTTCGAGGGTATGTGAAGTCTGTCAACCCGCACTAGTCCAGCGTGGTGGACTAAGGCCTAAACCCTCTCAGTAGTAGAGGAGGCCCGTGCTCAGCAGTGGAACAGTATATAATACAGGGCTGTGGTATGTATGGTATGGTATGGTATTTCCAAATAAAACAACGCAATAAAAAGGCACTCACGTTTTTATTCTCTTTCAAATATATTAAGATTTACTTATAAAACATAAAAAAAAAATTATAAACACCATAAAAATATCGTATCACACTGCAACAACAATTAATTATTTATTTGTTAACATAATCAGTACATGGACTTACTCTTAAGAAACGTACAATAACTAATTTCAATTAGATCGTTGAAATAAAAATATTTTTTTTCAATAATATTTCGATATTCATTAGCATATTGAGTCGCAACATGTTCGGCAACATCTATTTGATTGAAACTATATAGTAATATTGTCTAAACAAACAATACGACACGGTGCAACGTTGCAAAAAATGTTAAACTTTTAATTATTGTCCAGAGAATAACATTTTATAAATTCTCTATTTCAATTTCAGAAATATTGATTGATTATGTATTTATCTCAGAATAATGTTTAGTTATTATTCTGAGGTATTTATCAACGAATTGGCATCATTATATCTTACAATTTGACATTTCTAAGGCTGAGAACTATAGCCATTTAATTAGTCTGTAAGCATTATAGAGTTTGCTAATTATTTGTTTTACGCTGCATGTTTTCGGAAATGCCAGTCAGGAGATGTTTATATCCGAACTATTTTTTAATTGTTCTTACAAGTAAGTGAAAGTTTATTTAGATCTCAACCTAATATTGTGTAAGCTAGTGATTCTTTAAAACATTTTTATGAATGCAAATAATTAATGTTACAATAGCTATCAAGAGTAAGTCAAAAAGTTGTACTTCAATTTTAAATTCTAATAACAATGTGTAAATGTCATCTGATGATGTTACAGTACTTTTACTCGCTTAAACACTGAATCTGTATTATATTTTCCGTTCTATAATTTTCATTTCCAGGGAAATTTTGTCAGCATATGTAAGTTATTTTTTAAATTTTGTTCACATTAGTTTTATAACATTTAATGGTATCGTGGTATAGTTGAAAAATACATTTCCAATAAAAAAAACTGATTAACAAACATTATTAACAAGTATGATTGAGTTGTATTATAAATACTGAGCATTTAGAGAAAATAGACGTAAATGTGGTAGAATAGCACTACAAATTATATATCTAATAATTAGGCTATCGATTACAATCGATATGAACAAACCACATGGAATGTAAATGAATAAAAATCTCCAACAAAATGAAACAAACAACAATAATAGAAACACACAAGCATCGTTAAAAATTATACTACACTCATAAATTATACAAAAAATATATAAACCTATTAAGTACTTAAGTTTCATAAAAAATGACTCAATACAAACTGGCCTATCAGCTATAAAAATAAATAGAAAAAAAAAACACATTTTAAACAATTCTATTATACAAGACTCATCTATTTGTACATTAAATTTTGAGCGTCGTTTGAACTGGCCTTTGATCCCATTATAAAATTAACTAGTATTGGTAATAATAAAACTGGCACATTCTTACTCGTGGCACTACGCAACCAAGTGTTCATTAACGGAAAAAGACGGTAACCGATGGCTGCACGGATTCCGGCACGTAAGCTGTAAAGCCTTATGCGCATTAAAATATTCGGACGTAACGCGCAACGAAGCGCATTAGTACTTCCAAACAGGAAGTGTGTGATTGCCTGCCGCCATCGGTTTACGACCCACTTGGTCTTCCATATTTACTACTATGTCATGACTTCCATCCATTAATATTAAAAAATTTACTACTATCTACATTAAGCTAACCTACTGGAAATTCAGGTAGAAAGATAGAAGGAATGTAGAAATTACTTAAATACTGTACGGCAGAGTATTTTAAAATACAAGTTTATACTAGCTATGTACACATAAATAGAGAACTAGACGAGGGTCATTCACCCCGTCAAAGGCACTTCTTCGGTCCGTTTGGGGACGAGCGACAGATCTAGTGGATTTTTCATTATATCCTTATTTTCTTCACTGAGATCGATACTCAATTCGGGTTCAGAGTCGCTGACTTCGTCGTTCTTCGGACTTCTAAATAATACGGCAGTTGATTTTATTGATAAATCTATCGGTTGATCCTGGTCTACCGCCACTCCTGCGACTGCTGGAGAATGCAGCAACAAGTCCCCACCATTTCGATTAGGCCATGTCGTGATAGCGGGTGGAATAGCCCGCTGCATAGCTGGTAAGAATGGTCTAGGTGAGAAGCTTGGAGAAGCTGTTGCTATCCCAAAAGGAGACGGAGGCAATGTTGGCGGTTTCCGTTTTCTGACATCTTTAGTTTGGTTTCTAATTGCCTGTAATCTCACGTCCTTGTCGCTTGAAGGTGATGACGTGGGCCTAAAGATACTCTGACCACTCGTACTCCTCGAACTGTTGTCATCTTCAGGGTCTGCGGAAGATGCTCCAGAGTCTGATGGTGAGACGCTTTGTCGTGTAATGTCTTCAGTAAAGGGGCTTTTCTCTGAGTGTTTATAATATTCTGCTAGTGCTGCGGCAGGCAGTAAGTTCGTGGGAAGGAACGACGGGTTTAATGATGGATTGAAAGTTGGCGGTGACTTGCTATTCTGGAATTGCTGTATGTGCTGTTGCTGCTGCTCTTGTAGAAGACAGTGGATCTTGAACCAGTTGGACCTCCTTCCGTACCTCGAACCAGACTTAGACATGCCGACCAGTAGACATTTCCGTAATCTACAAGCCTTACATGCCGTCCTGTTTTTCTTGTTGATCACGCATTCCCCGTTGTTCTTGCACTCCGATATCGACGATAGGTTGTTATACGTCCGCCCGAAGAACGACTGCAACAAAGAGAAGGATAATGTTAATAAACATGATTTTTAAAAGTATAACGTAACACCAAACAGCGCCAATTCTGGAATCCAATCCTGCATTAATTCAACTTAAAATATATACAGCGTTCCGTCGACGATGCATAAGAAACAACAATTTATACTCGATACAGTTAACGAAAATAATCCGCGGACCATTCCAGCGCACCGTCCCTGATCGGTATTAAGAATTGCATTTTTCAAAAAGTCATCGTAAAGAGTAGAGCTGGGTTTAATCTGGGTCGGCTGTATGCTGGTTATGTTTGGGTAAATAATGGAGGTCCGTGGCGAATTTTCGGTTAATAAATTTGGAAGTCGCCCGCTGAGAACCGTCTGAGGTCTTCTTGCTCAATTAAATTTGTAAGAAACTTTAAAGTATCTGTTACAGTTTCGACTGTCAGCTCTAAATAATGTTGGGCCATATTTGGGATCATTATATTCTGTGATATCCATTTAGTAATAACTTTGGATTTGTAATTAACTTATATTAAAATGTTGGCTTCTATTTGTTTCGTAAATAATATGGATTTTTAAATAAAAATTAAAATAGCCTCGTTAAATTTACTATCTTTATGTACTAGAAACAGAAAAAAAAATACATCATAATTTTTTATATATTTATTTATACATATATAAAAAACCATTACAGATATATTGAAGCGGTGTTGTACAAAATCATTGCTAATTGCTATTGACCTCAATACACGTGTAGGCCACTTCTGTGAATTCCTGCAGGTTGTAGATATCCATGTTCTCGGAAATAGTATTGAGCAATCGTATGGCCCGCGAGAAAGGCGCAGACATATTTGCCCGTGGTGTTTGGAGATGAATAGGATACTACTGTAACTTTAAATAAATTAACACAGTATAATAATGTTATAATCTTTTAAATATTTATTAAGATTGCCAGAGGCATTTTAATAATCCTTGAAGATGTTATTCTTAAGAAGTAACATTTTCATTATATTGCAATTCAAAAGTAATTAATCATTTGAAACTATTCATTTGCTACAACTTTCGTAATTCTATGAATAAAATATCAAGATAAAATTCTGTTCCTTTTTTTAAATGCGACCAACATGCAAATAAAGGTTATTTTTGAAAAAAATTAGATAACTGTAAATCTATAATATTTATGTTCAACATTTAAATAAAATACTCGCTATTTCAATAACAAATAAAACAAAAGATTCGACGCCAAATTATATTTACGACGCGACGAGAGAATTTGTGAATTTTTAAAAACTACGAAAATGAAGTTGCGCCCGCGCTTGTCAATTTTTTCAGACCGAAGCGGATTTATATATAAATGCCTAATTATATTCAAGTCACATTCATCGTCTTGATTATCTAGGTCTTACTATAAAGGCAGAGGAGACAACAGTTGAGTCGTTTCATCGAAAAAAAAGGAATGCATATATTTTTTTAATACAGAGATAAACAAGTTGTTTAGCATAGTTCTGCACAATGTTCCACTATAGCCACTAACTTATGATCTAATGTCGAGCGTTGTAGCTTAGAAATTCAAATAGAAAATATTTGAAATTCTATACAAGAACCAACTGAGCGCCTTGCTCTTTTTCATTTATTAGCTAGATCAAACTTGTCTGAGCTAGTAGCCTACTATTCTTTGCAACATTTTCTAGAATCACATGCCCAATCTCTTGCTCACTAATTTATTAAAATTATCTAATCACTGATATGTAATTAATATTATATACTGTAAATTGACGGTAGCCTAGTTGGGAATGGAACAGTCTATCGAGACATTGTCCAGAGGTTCAAACCCAAGCCACACACCTCTGACTTCTCGAAGTTATGTGTGTATTGTTTATCAATTATCGTTCGCTTTAACGGTGAAGGAAAACATCGTGAGGAAACCTACATGCATGAGAATTTCAAGGCTACGTGAAATCTGCCAACCCGCATTAGGCCAGCGTGGTGGACTAAGGCCTGAACCCTCTCAGTAGTAGAGGAGGCCCGTGCTCAGCAGTGGGCAATATATAATACAGGGCTGATTGCATTGCATTGCACTGTCATTAAAACTCGCAATATTTGCGAAACAATGATCACCTTGTCTTATTATACTCGTTCATAAATTACATTGATCGTGTACAAGCACCTTTAGTTGTCAAAGCATGTCAGTCTATCAATCTAATGGTATAATAACAATAATATTTTTTTATTAAAAAATTACATTTGCTAACCTCGAGAATCTTCCGGATCTCAAACGCCAGTCGCCACGTAATGTATACATAATCTATTGTATAAAATGTATATAAATTATAAATGTGAATTTATTAGTTTTACATAATATTATAAGAGTAGTGATTGGTCTGCGTGGTGCGATCGGTTGGCTAGGTAAAAGACTTTATGATACAAATATGGCGACTTTTGACATTGTTGATCTGCTACCATCTAGAATAAAGGTCAAATGTACAAGGTAGACTAATTGTTTGGTATATTGTCTCACCTATACTTATGCTAAAGACTTTTATTATGATTAGGACTATTTAATCTAGAGAAATTTTAAGACCAGTTTGCTCGCGGCTTTGCCTGCGTGAAACGGCTTTTCTAGTGTAAAACGTATCCTATGCCTTCCTAGAGTCTCAAAATATATTCATAACAAATTTCGTCAAAATCTGTTTTGTACTTTTTCAGTTTATCGCGTTCAGACAGACAGACGGACGAGGCGGGAGAATTTGTTTTGTAATATACATACACGCTGACGCCTTTTATCCCCGAAGGGGTAGGCAGAAGCGCAACTAGTGCACACAGTTTTCGCCGAGCGTATTCCGTCCCATGATGTTACACGGGCGAGCCTATCGCCATATCGGGCACAAAATTCAAACTCCGGGCTGATACTGAATTTAAAACCCAATATCACGTTACCCGACCCGGGAATCGAACCCGAGACCTCAGCATTGCAGTCATAACAACTACGCCACCGAGGCAGTCAGTTTAGTAATATGTAAGGACAAAACAAGGAGTTCTTGTCAAGTCTCTCTTATACGACAGTTTATCTAGGTGACCAACACACGAACAACCACAACATGAAATTAATTATTATATTTTATCAAAATTCATTAGTGTCTTAAAATTCTCGATCGGGGTTACTTATAACTTTAATTCTTAAATTGATCGTTACTTATCTGGGATTTACATTTAGCGACCCAATAATTTAATGCATTTTATGCACAGTCCAAAAGTTATACCGTCAAGCAATATCGAACCTTTTTAAGAAGGACATCGTAAGCGACATTTATTTACTTGAGAGGCTTTTTATTTATTTCTAAATATTTATGGAATATTTCCAATATAGTGACGTAAAATAGCATTCCAAAAAATAGTGGCAATATAACAAGAATATTTTAAAATCAATAGAGAAAATACGTCAAAAAAGCGCGTAATAATGCAAATGGTTAGTTACGCTTCTACCTGAAAAGGATGCTCATAGAGATCAAGCAGAGATTTTTTTGTCGTTGCACTGAATGACGAGACGAACATTTCTGTGTATAGAGTCAGTATTGAAAACGCAAATGCTTTTATTCTTATAAAATTGCATTAATAACGTAAACCAGTTCAGCCATTGTGTCGAATAGCACATAGACAAGATGGTTTTCACGATTAAACCATTCACTTCTATATAATGTGACATCTCTCGTTGGTCTATATTTAGGTTCGAGTGCCATAGCTTACTGCGCGTGAATAGTTGACCTTTCAGAAGCATCAGAATTGGAGTTAAGTAAACCATTTATTTTATCTGAAAATGTGCTCCTAATCCTATAAACTACCAATTAACACCACGTCGATTGTTGACTTTAAAGGAGGAATCGACTTTGAAGAGGGCAAAGCTGAACATCAAAAAACTCTCTACCCTTAACAGCTGCCAGTTAACACAATTTATCTAAGACAATACCACCCCAAGCAACCACAGAAAGACATCTCATAAAAAGACCTCAACTGTACTGTCACTAATCGCTCAGAATAAGCGTAATGAGACAATATGACTCACTAGATTAGAAATTTCAGATAGCTTGTCCTTAAACGAGGATTGCGCGTAACAGATAGCTTCCTAATTGAGCCAAGATGGACGTGACTCGCTCATGTTTTGTTATAATGGGCGCTGGCCAATTGAGATTGAGATAGCCTTTTGTAACTGGCCAGTTTTTTCTAGATCGCTTTCTTTTGAGAAATTGTTAGATTGCTTTAGAATTGGTTGAGGGTTTTGATACATCCTTTATGAAGCAACCTAATTTTATGCTTTCATGCTGGGATTTTATATTAAGATAATCGTTTCGATATGTGGCCAGTATGATAAAATTGGGACTTGGGTTTTCGATTTTGATGAATAAAATTAAAGGATTAACGTGTTGTTTACTGAAAGATAGATTTGCACCCAATTCACCGATAGTAGGTCTCTCATATGTAAGAGTCCATCTGGATGGGTACCACCGCAATGTCTATTTCTACCGCCAAGCAGCAGTGTGCATGCACTGTTGTGTTTCGGTTTGAAGGACATTGTAGCCAGTGTAAGTACTGGACATAATGAGACTTAACACCTTATGTCTCAGGATGACGAGCGCATTGGAATGCCACACAGTACTTTGTAACTCAAAGTGCTGTATAGTGTTACTATTGTTTATGGGCGGTCGTATCGCTTATCATCCATCTCGTCATTCAATACTATGAACAAAATCATTTATTGACTGCTGCGGCGGCGTAGTTGTATTACCATACGACTCCTGTGCTCACTGAGCTCAGGTCTCGGGTTCAATGCCCAGATCGGGCAAATTGATATAGGGTTCTTCTACTCAGTATCAGGCTGGAATTTGTGCCTGATATGGTAATAGGCTTGCCCCCTATCACACCGTAGGACGGACTACAGACGGCGAAAATTGGGTGCACTAGTTGCGCCTCTGTCAACCTCTTCTGGTATATAGGGAGTAAGTGTGTATGTATGCCATTTATTATATTAAATATCGTATTTTTGTGACAAATTTTAAAGTACCCTTTAAATTATATCCCCTTTCCTGCCAGCCCGAGCTGGCTTTTTTGTTTATTTCTCATCATAGATTTTACAATTTAAAATTTCGGTAGTTATATAAGTGACCTTTTGCTATTAGTAATAATTATTAATATAATCACTGCCTCGACTGCCTCGGTGGCGTAGTTGTATTAGAGTACGACTGCAAAGCTGAGGTCTCGGGTTCGATCCCCGGGTCGGGAAAGGTGATATTGAGTATTTCTATTCAGTATCAGTCCGGAGTCTGAAATTTGTGCCCGATATGGCGATAGGCTCGCCCCCTATCACATCATGGGACGGAATGTCGGCGAAAAGTGGGTGCACTAGTTGCGCCTCTGCCTACCCCTTCGGGGATAACAGGCGTGAGTGTATATGTATGTATGTATTAATATAATCAATTTAATGTATCTTGGCTTATCATAAGTGCAACTATGTTCGCCTACGTGATGAATAAAGCATTTTTTTTTAAATTCGGTCTAATGGTGTAGCTGTGAAAGCGCATCAGACTTGGATTTACATTATTAGTATGGATTTCGGTACCGCACGTGGGCAGAGAACTTTTTCTCACGGCCTACGGATCCGTCGCTCTCTGTTTTTGACAATATATTAGAATCTTTAGCGCAATTTATTCAGATTAAGGAGATTTATCGGTGATTCTTCATATACGATTACGTCGACACTTAAATAAACAAAGCGTGATCTATGTGTGGAATAATTTGCAAATAATGCTTAGTGGACTACATTGGTCGCGTAGTTGTGTTACGGTGCAACTGCAATGCTGATGTATGGGGTTCGTTCCCCGTGTCGGGCAAAGTGATTTTTTTCGAATCAGTATCGGCCCGGAGTATGGAATTAGTGCCCGATATGGCGATAGGCTCGCCCCTATCACATCATTGGATGGAATACGCACGGCGAAAATGAATAACGAAACGAAGAAGTCATTGTCCAGATGGTTACCGACTCGCCTATTCAAACGGTGATAACATCTAAAATTTTAATTGCACATATTTGCGTAACCTTCCATTGCGCTCATTTCCCTGAGACATCAAATGTGAATTCTCATAAATCTCCTAAACTTTACCTCCATATTATAAAACTCAGTGTGGAATTGGATTACGCTCGTTGCCCCGAGAAATGAGATATCAAGTCCAAGTAATAGTAATTACACACAAACTCCTGCTGGGTTTTGGTTTAGACTACAAAGTCAAAACGAAAACTCAGCGGTGCTGGCAAAATGATAGTTGAAGATAGAAATAGACACTAAGGTGGCACCCAACCAGCTGGTCTGACGCATACGAAAGGTCTAGAAAACTTTAAATTAGATGATATATTTGCCCAACTCAATACTAAATGACACATTTCAAAACAAACAAAAAAACTCATTTCTGTGAATTCACGAGAAACGGATAAAGGTTGTAAAAATAGATATAAGTAGACCATCTGATTTTTTCACTCAAATGATATCATCGTGACGTCATTTCCACGGAATCAAGGTAAAAGAAAATAAATCGCGGGTTTTACAAGTGGAACAGTTTCTCGAAATGATGAGTAGTGAAGGTTATTGGTAAGGAAAAATGTTTCTAATAAGTTATTGGTAAGGAAAAATGTTTTTAAACACATACGCCGGAAGGTTTATTAGGTTAATAATGCATCCGGGCATTCCCCTATTTATTTTTTGAAAGGTATTCGAGGATTAACATACATATACACTCACGCCTTTTATCCCCGAAGGGGTAGGCAGAGGCGCAACTAGTGCACCCACTTTTCGCCATTATTCCGTCTCATGATGTGAAAGGGGGCGAGCCTATCGTCATATCGGGTACAAATTCCAGACTCCGAGCTGATACTGAATATAAAAACTCAATATCACTTTGTACTTCGAGGATTAACAACATTATTAAGCTAGGTAGACCACACCACAGTCTCACCAAAATCAACTTCAAGCGACAGGCTCCTTAAAATCATACCCGTCAAAGTGGCTCAGTTAAGTATGTCCCATTCCATAAGTATGTTCGATTCCAGTATCAGCCTGTGTATATCTGGCTTCAAATAGGCCAATATAATTGGTTCCACTGGCGAGGACTGCTCATCTCTCATCAATCTATACTTTATCTGAACCCTAATCCACTTACCAGGACTAGTGGGATCACTTTACTGACAGTATAATAAAAGAACGTGGTAAGTAAGATTTGAAAGATATTCCAGCCAGGGTGACTATGACTTAACATGTTTTGTCTTACGAAAACGAGCCTAGTGAATACAGTACATCATGATTCAAAGTTCTCAATGATGTTGCTGTTGTTTTTGCGTAGTAGTGTAACTTATGATCAGGAAAGCGATTTGCGGGTTTCGTTATTGAAGCATGAAAAATCAGAAATGAATCATAACATACATACACTCTTCTATAGAATACCTCTGCCGACCCAGTACAAACATTGTCAAGGAAAACAGCAAATTACAAGGAATCATTTGATTTTGCGCAGGAAATTTCTATTTGTCACATACGAAGATATATGTTCATATTATGCTGTGGTTGCTACGAAATTACCATATCATTGGAATAATGGAGTCTACGCGTGGTACTTGACGTAATTCTATGTTCACTTGTCCTATTAGCGTGAGTCATTGTTTAAGTCTGCTTTGAGGCTTAGAAATGCCTGGATTAAAAGGATAGGTGTGTACGAGTGTATGAACTCTCCATGACGGAATAACAGGGCGGCTAGTTCCGATAAGACCCGTTCAAGTGTGTGTGTGTGTGTGCCTGTAGGTCTAAATAAGTACCATTCAATTTTGATATCAAAAACTCAGGTTTCATTTGTGCCCAAGTTGGGATAAGTTTCACCCCATATCACGTTAGGGGATGAATATAAAGTAGGCAAAGTGTGGGTGAATTGTTACATCTCCATCGGCTTGTGGGTATGTGATAATTTGGTACTATGTCCAAAAAAAATTCCAGCTAAACTCAGAATATTTACAATTTGATGAGCACATTGTTATCTTCTTATGCTATTTTCCTCGCCTTCCAGCCTGACTTCAAACCCATCTGGGGGCTATTTATTATCTCATGCAAACTTTGTCAGTCAACCCCACACAAAAGGCCCTGACCTGGAAACCGAACCCACGATCTCCCAGTCATCAGCCCATACGTTGTCACTAAAGCAGACGCGAAAAAAAAATTAACCACTTAATACATTATTGATTTCATAGAAGTAATATAAAAATAAAGAGTCACTACTACAAAAAAGCAAGAAAACTAGTGCAAACGATTGACTCACGATGACTTACATATGACTTATTAGTCATTCGAATAATTATGACTAACACGCTAAATCACGTAGGGGAATTAGACCGTCCGACATCCAGGATATTAGCGCGATAATGTGATACACAAATATGGTAAAACTATCTATACCAATAAATGTGATTGGAGTGTCGGTCTGTGATTTGAAGTAAACAACTAGTTTGTGTCAAAAATAAGATTGATCACACTTCTTTAAGCGAATGAACGGTACCGCTAGATGCAGGCCGCTTCTATTAAATTGATCTGGAAATCTTTGGGGGTGGCCTATGTTCAGCAATTGACTTTTAAAGAAGAAGAAAAATAACGACGACAGTGGAATGGGATATTGAGTAGTTCTTCTCAGCATTAGCCTGGAGTCTGGAATTCGTGCCCGATTTGGCAATAAGCTCGCCCTCTTCTACATCATGGGGTTGAACACACACGACGGAAAGTGGATGCCTTGTTTGCCTCTCCGGGGATAAAGGCATGGTATGGGTTTTTAAGTAAATGACGAGACTAACAAGTCACTAGCTAAGTAGTACTAATGAAAGTCAAAATTAGTAGTAGAAGATTTTGCAGTTACATTTTAGTCGGCCGGAGCCGCGAGCGTAACCTAGTAACAAATATTTGAGCGTTGGCGACATACTGTCTGAGAAAAATGGGGTCTGAGTGAGGTCATAGCTAGCTAAGTGAATTGCAAATATACGTATTGGAGTTTTCCGTTAATCAGCATAAGGTTCAAAATAAATATCGAATATTTAAGATTCAAAAAAAAAATTTGCTAGAACGAATTGGTACCCTGAGGCTTAAACCAGAATTTTAAACATTCACATTTGCGAGAGCGTAGCCAAACTTTAACATATTGTTTATAGTTTAAGAAGTAAACTCGATGAGGTTTTTTCTTAGTATTCATCTGCTTTGAGCAAAGAACTTGTATGTAGAATTTCACATTCTTAGAGCCATTTAAACTTTGTATATCAATTTAATATAAATTTCAAGTACTTAGTTGAATTTTGACATAAAAAATATCTATAATACATACACTATATTTGAAATATGAAAATATTAATAAAACGGATCTATCAACAATTCTTAAGTCACACAAAAATGAAACCAAATTTCACGATAGTTCATCAATCAGTTACAACACGCTTTTTCCACAAAACCCACTCTCCAACGGTAAGGTGTCGTGACCCCCGCCCACGCGCGACCTCATGCTAATCACGTTATGGCCCCTAAGCTACAGGTTTTGGGTGTGGATCAAATAAATTTGCTATTTTCGTGAACCAAAAGATGATGCCTCAATTAGAAATGACGTAAAATTATGGGCAATATAATACTAATAGGTATTTTAAACGTTATAATACGAGCAAATAAAATACTGTGTAAAATAGTCACATAATAACACAATTATTTAACATATAAATCTAACAATCTGACATTAGCTATTATAGTAAGATGAGCAACTAGCTCGCGTCACGTTTTAAATATGTAAAAATAAACAAGTCCAGGACCCTCTAACTGGGGGTCGCAGACGGGCGGCAGGGAGCTGTCTGTCCTTAATTTTGTGTTCTTATTAGCACATTGTTGCGATCCCTGTGTTGGACGGCAGTGTGGCTGGTAGGCCTCACGCTGCCGTTGACGCCGAGGGCGTCCTTCGGTACGCGGGGGATTCTGAGCCCCCCCCCCCCCCCACAACAGGAGACGGGCCGCACTAGGCGGCACCGCGCAGGGGCGCTGCGAACGACAGCTGAGACATTTCCGTCAGAGGAAGCCCGCAGCCGTCCCTAATGCGTCGAAGATGGCCATCGCGGAGTTTTGGTTGGTATGCCGTGCGTTGTATATAGGTTAGGGACTCGGCTCGGCGGTCGCCCGATGATTCCATCTCTCCGGGCGGCTAAACGCCGGGTCGTAAGGCACGGTGAACCCAACATAATCGCTCAGTCGCCCCCTTGAAGACTGGGCGGTAGTAATAAGTCACTTTCACCGCGAAAACAAAAAAAAGGACCCTCTAACTATATCAGACGGACGACGTCATTTACAAGCGAATCATGAAATTTCTCAAATCATAATTATTTGATGATTTGAGCAACCTCTAACTTTCCTTACATATCACAGGAATCGCAACCCAATTCAATACAAATTCCTAGAACAATTCTAATAATTGTATGTGGTAGTGTTTGCAAATGGAGAGGTACATGCAATGATCAGCAGATTCGCTACCTAGCACGCACCGCCCGCGGCACTACGCCCGCGTTCAGACAACCAGCGGACACAGGCACGAGCGGAGCGATTTTATAAAAAAATCTCTTCTTTAATGTAATATTATAGTGAATGAGAAAATAATAAGCTTTGATGTTACAATTTTTTTAAAAACGAATACCAAACGGCTTTTAGTGTAACGCACAGGTAAAGCATATTATTTCGGATTAAAATATAGGCTATTTTTTACAGTAAAACACCCCGTAGAGTAAATAAGAATAACACGTTTGAGTAAATATTATGCTAGAACGAGATAAATACAAAAAGTACAGATTACACAACAAAATTATACAGACTATGGCAAAGTTTATAGCTTTATAAAAATATCTTGTAAATGATTATGATTCATAGACTAGAAATATGTTTAAGTTGCACTAGAACGTGTTTCTGATAGAGCTAGCCAAAAAAACATCTGATATTTTTTTATGTATACGCGAACGTTCAACACTGAAACACAATAACTTCACAGATTTATTCGCCATAATCCGCTCAGTGAACATAAAGGTTACAAAGTATTCTAAAAATGGTAACAAAAAATTAAATAAATCAATTACTGTTTATGGGTGGTCGTATTGCTTACCACCAGGTGAATGGCATGGTTGTCTCGTCATTCAAAGCAATAAAAAAAGTCACGGAACAAAACAATTAATTACTTTTATTTTTATAAATTAATAGATTTTTTATAATTCCAAATTACAGTGTTAATGCATTACCTGCTCCGCTCATCACAAAACTAACACTCGTGCATCGTTCACATGCCGTGAGAACTAACTGGCCGTGGCACTTGCCACCGGACAGTCATTATCGTGAACTATTGTTTGCGATGGATTTAATGTACTGATAAAAATGATACGTTACACCAAAGGTTACTGTGAAGCAACTAATGGACAGATATCTAGAATGTAATTCAAATAATGGATATCAGAGTAAAGTATAATTAAGTTGTTGCTACATTCGTAATGTATGTTAGTTTGGTAAATATACAGAGTGTAATGATATCAAAATAAACCGTACAATTGTGTAATTAACTACTTATGACTAAAGATACAAAAAAGCACGTAAACCTTATAGTAATAGTTATTTGAATGTCTACAATGCAATGCAAAGCAACCAGCCCCATATTATATACTGCCCAAAGCTGAGCACGAACCTTTTCCATAACTGACAGGCTTAAAGCTTTAGTCTGCCACGCTACCTTAGTGTGGGTTGGCAAAATTCACATACCCTCCAGATTCTTATGGAGAATCCTTAGGTATGTAGGTTTCCTCACGATGTTTTTCTTCACCGTTAAAGCGAACAATAATTATTATTGCTAAACAATACACACGTAACTTCGAAAACTCAGAGGTGTGTGCCTTGGGTTTTGAGCCTCCAGACATTGTCTTGGCAGAACGCGGAATTGAGTTTCTAATTTAGGTATAATTTAATTTCATGTTCTTGAAACTAAATTACTCAGACTAAAAGACTGCCTCAGTGGCGTAGTTGTACTATGGTATGACTGCAATGCTGAGGTCTCGGGTTCGATTCCCGGGTCGGGCAAAGTCATATTGAGTTTTCTATTCAGTATCAGCTCGGAGTCTGGAATTTGTGCCCGATATGGCGATAGGCTCGCCCCCTATCACATCATGGGACAGAATAACGGCGAAAAGTGGGTGCACTAGTTGCGCCTCTGCCTACCCCTTCGGGGATAACAGGCGTGAGTGTATATGTATGTATATGTATGTATGTTCTTGAAAATTGGATAACAAATTCGGAGTACCTTTGCAATAGTAAGTTGCACATTTTACACCAGACGATATCAAAAGTAATTTTAATGCAATTATACTATTTCAGGATCGCCTCGTCGTACATTGTTGGTCTAAAATCATATTACCTAACACTGTAACACCGCTTAGTGTGCAGATTAATGTAAGTTGACGTAACAAGTGTAATGTCGAGCAAAACGTTGCGTGTCGCCTCAATTGATGGAGTTTTACTGACATGTCTTATTGCATGTAAAACAGCTCATCGTAGAAGCAATTTTGGTGTTTTTTTTCATCCCTTACATCATAATTACGAATTTGTCTGTCTACGCTTTTACAGCTGAACCACAGGGCCCATTTTGATATAATTCTGTACAGTCAGTTTGAACCTTAAGAAAAGATCTTCATCTTCTTTTACCACGAACCAAATTCCACCTAGGCGAAACCGTGATGAACATCTGACTAGTCATAAAAAAAATTAACACTTCAGCTTTTAAAACTAATAAATTGTGTTAAGCCCCATACAAGTTTGTTTTGACTGTTGAATGACAGAACATCAAACTGATAGGTTTTATTATCTGTAGCGCCAGATTTATGGATTATGGCTGTTGATTTATTAATCCGTCTTAATCGGATTAATACGGTCGCTAGTGAAATCCGCATGTTTTTGAATTTAATTATTAGATTATATGTAGAATATAATATGTCCGGCAGAGTGACTTTTAAATTTTTAATTATGAGAAAATATCAGATACCGAAGTGGACGATAGCCTAGTTGGGAATGGAACGGTCTGCCGAGATAATGTCCGGAGATTCAAAACCCACAGCACACACCTCTGACTTTTCAAAGTTATATATCTGTCTGGGTGGGTAACACCACAATGTCTATTTCTACCGCCAAGCAGCATTATGCACGCACTGTTGTGTTTCGGTTTGATGGACATTGTAGCCAGTGTAACTACAGGACATAATGAGACTTAACATCTCATGCCTCAGGATGACGAGCACAGTGTAATGCCACACAGTACTTTGTAACTCAACGTGCTGGATGGTGTTTGTACTATTTATCGGTGGTGGTATTGCTTACCATCAGGCGAACGGCATGCTCGTCTCGACATTCAATGTGCAATTAGAATGCCTTAAAACTGAGTGACATAAAAGCTTGTACACATTATGCTTCTGTCCTAAATTTTACAATCATACATAACATTCCTATTCCTACTAATATCCTACTAATATTATAAAGGCGAAAGTTTGTAAGAATGTATGGATGTTTGGATGTTTGGATGTTTAGATGTTTGGATGTATAGATGTTTGTTACTCTTTCACGCAAAAACTACCGAACGGATTTCGTTGAAATTTGGCACACGGGTATATCATGTCCTGGATTAACGCATAGGCTTCATTTTATCCCGGGAAAATAAAAAGCGCGACTTTTATCCTGGAAAAACTTTTTAACGCAGGTGGAGCCGTGGGCAAAAGCTAGTACATAATACCAGAGGGTTGCTCGTCTGGTTTAGTTGTAAAACGTTTTTAGTAACGGCATAAATATTTTAGAAACTTTTATATTCTAATCAATTACTCTTTGATTGGAGAATTAATTTCTCATAGTTAAAATACTTTAATAGCCATCTAATGAATAACGATCAACTTAATACTAATTAATACCAAATTAATACAATTCGTGACTTATAAAGTTCTGATTTTTTTACCGATCGTTAATTATTGAATTATTATGACGTACGTCATAAATGTACGTCGAATCGCAGTTTAGGCCGGAAAACTTTTTAACGCGGTCGGAGCCGCGGGCAAAATCTAGTATGATAATAAGTTGAACCCTTTAAAATTTCGCATTATGATTTTGGATAAATAGGTATATTTCCCAAATTACATTAACGTATTAAATTCTTTTTTCCAAAAACATTTCGTTTAATTTGTTTAGGTATGGCGTATCTATACTTTTGGAAATCGTCGGCGGAATCGATGAATTGAAACTTGAAATACAAAAACACCTGTATTTGTACAAAAAAGTTGTAACAATTTCCTTTCAGATATGAGATGTAAGGCCACGCGTAGGTATAAATAGTATAATATGCTATAGTATTTTTATGCATATTTCAGCCTACTTCATTTTGAATGTCAAACGGAACCCCAAAAAGAACAAATTCCAACAAATTTTAAATAAAATTACGATCATAAAATTTAAATTTCGAACAAAAAACTTTTTTATGTTGCGTAGTTAAGCTTTTTGCGATTTTAATTACAATATTTTTTATTGTGTTAGGCGAGAAAAGGTCGTGATCTCTTAATAAGTGTTTCAACTTTTTGTTTTTATTTTTATATTTATCAAGATAAAAAATGAAAAGAGTGTTTATCGAGATTAGAAATGAAAAAATGACATGACCTTGTAAGTACCTCACTTCTACTAGAACTGACTGCTTGTAATTATTTTTTTATTAGGCTGTCGGTTCTCGTATACGAAAGTTCGTCGGGGTGTACCAATTACCTGCTTTACGTTGTGTAATAATTGATGTGTTTATACGTACATATTCACGCCTATAATCCCGAAGGGGTAGGCAGAGGCGCAACTAGTACACCCACTTTTAGCCATGTATACCGTCCCATGAAATGATAGAGGGCGAGATTATCGCCATGTCGAATTCCAGACTAGGTGTATTTATATTGAAATTTTATCTAATGGTGTATTACGTGTCATTATATTTGAAGTTTCAAAGTAGCAAACGCAGTGCAGTATCATGCAGTATCTACTTTGTAATTCAAAGTTTCTATGTAGTTGTTACTGTTAACGTTGCGTCAGCCATTAAGAAAACTTATAGCTCATCTCCTCATTGAAATGAAAAGAAAAATTTCAAGAAGTCTCCAACTTGAACCGGATCATTCTAAATATTTAGATATAAACCAAGGGAGTCATACATTACCATCGATACTAGTGATTCAAAGTTTTCATTAAAATAACTCGTACAGTCGGTGCCAAAAATATCTGAACAAATAGAAAAATATTTATACCTATCCACTAAAGTTAATAGAAACAATTGTTTGAAAAATGTAAAGTACACCCTTTGTAGTTTATTCTTTGTAGTTTATTTAGTGAAGGAAAAATTACGTAGGCCATTTGAAGTTTTGAATTTGTTCAATATCTTTTGGACTGATTGTACATTCAAACCCCATTTATGTTAATGAAATAAGATGGTACTTGAAACGGTCAAATCAGAATAAAATATTCCCGGCGAAGACCTTTGCCTCTTGAGGTCCCATTGAGCAATACGAATAGCCAGTGGTCACATTTTACGAGATGTTGAACCAAATAAACGTTTACTCTCTGATATCACAATATGCGTGGGTGAGGATCGGTTTATGCTGAAGGTTCTCACGGGCTAAATGCTTTGGTCGGCTGATTTTAATAGTCAGATAATCTATCCATGAAATCAATTATGACTTTCATATAAATGTCAAAAACTTGACCTGTATTATACGTATAACTGCAATTTGTTTATGATGTATTTAAACCTATGACTATTATATGTTATGTGATGATTGTAAATTATGCATCAGTTTTATGCAAATAATGTGTACCTCCTATTCAAAATATTGTTGTTTAAATTGTGAGGATTTGTGAATTATCGCTCGCTTTAACAGCGAAGGAAAACATAGTGAGGAAACTTGCATACCTAAGAAGTTCTCTGAATTTAGATGGTATTTGAAGTGTTCCCACCCGCACTAGGCCAGCGTGATGGACTAAGGCTTATACGCTCTCAGTTGCAGAGGAGACCCGTGCTCAGCAGTAGGCAGTATATAATATAGGGCTGGTATAGTATGGTAAATCTCCATCAGATATAAAATTGAAATGATTTCATCGTTATAAATTTAACTTTTTAATTATATGTATTTTATTCATTGAATAATTATCTAAAGATTAAAAAAATTGGATTATATTAAGTTAATTCAGAGCCAAAACAGAATTGTTCCCTCTTGCAAACACCGGTACATAAAAAGAATTTGTCGTATGTCACCGGCCGGCTCCGAGCCCAAATCAAATTTCTGTTAATTAATTCAACTTCAACCGGGCGTTTAAACCTTTATCGGACACGATAAAAACCTGTTACGCACGAGTTAGAGGTGCAGTATAAACAAGTTCTTTTTGTTTGGGGTATACAGTAAGTACATTAGAGCTTTTGATCTGTATGTCATAGGCAAAGTTCCGAATTTGCATGATATCGTAGTCATTACAACTTGTAATCTCATTAATGCAATGCAATCAGCCCTGTATTATATAATGCTCACTGTCGAGCCTTCTCTACTACTGAAAAGGGTTAGGCCTTAGTACACCACGCTGGCCTAGAGCGTGTTAGCAGACTTCACATGCCCTCGAAATGTTTATGGAGAATTCTCAGGTATGCAGATTTCCTCACGATGTTTTCCTTGAGCATCAAAGCGAACGATAGTTAATAAATAATATACACGGAACTTTGAAAAGTCATAGGTGTGTGCCTTGGGTTTTGAACCTACAGACATTGTCTCTGCAGAGCGTTCAACTCCCAACTAAGCTATTGTCCACTTTTATATGAATCTCCTGAATATTCTTTTCAAAATTATATACTTAATAATTGGCTGTCCGAAAACCGGGAATCGAAACTCTCCGGCTTTATCTTGAGCATTTTTAATTTGGGATTATATTGATTTTTAAATACTCCTTCTCTGATTAAATTTTCGAAATTTTTAACATCGGTAATCGATACATAAACGGATTCTATTTCTATGTTTGAGTGTTTAGTCTTTAAACATCTGTCATGATGTTTATTTGGTTTTAAAATTACAGGTAAATGTTAATTCATATAATTAATACGTCTAAAACTGAATTTATAATTAAAAACCCCACGCCAGTATCCCTTAAAAGGTAGGCAGAGTTTCATTTAGGCATTTCCGTCCCACGATCACAGGGAGTGAGACTCATGTTTTAAAGGTCACAAATTCCAATCTGGTTATGATAATTAAAATACAGAAATTACAGTAAACAAAAGTCCAATCGAGACATATCTAGTGACTGAACAGAGGTTTATCTAATAAGGATAGATCACCTGATGATATTGATCATTACCGCCTATGAAATTTGAACACATTTAATAGCGAAGGAATCCTCAAAAGGATTATCATCATCGGTCACATGACGTCTACTGCTGAGCATAGGCGTCCCATAAAGATTTCCAGACGGACCTGTCAAAAGCAGGCTGAATCCAGCGTGTTCCTGCGACCATCAAAAGTTTACTGATATTTAAAGCAACGGAAATTGAGTTTGGATAGGCCCCGACGAAAAAACCAAGTATATAATATTATTCTCTGATAATAAAATGAAACGTAAAATATTTTTTATACATGCTCGAGTAATTGATGCCACGGCACCTGATGGTCAAAAGAGGAGGGTTCAGATAGCGTGTTTATTTATTTATTTATTGTTATAAGGTACACCCACGGCACTACTTTTATAACATTATAGCATTTACCCGCGAATTTGCCAGCGCGAACGTATTTTACTAGATTAAACTCCCGTCATACATTTTCACGGACCGAATTTTAAATCTTCATTAAAATCGGTCCGGCTGTTTAGGAGAAATTTAGCGCAATACACGCACGAGAATTATATATTATAAAGATAATACAGTAAAACAATAAGGCACAACATATATTGACTAACGAGAGATGATTATCCCTAGTCAAAATTATGTCACCCTGTATGAACCGAATATACACAGACTGATACCGGAACGCGGCAACATATATGTGGCCTATTATATTAGGTTTTGGTATTGTATACAGTGTTTGATATCCGTGTGAATACAAATATCCTACGACGCACGACGAAGAAAAACGACGAAGATTTTTTAACAATAGTGAGAACAAGATAGCTCAAATATTTATTTATTTATACATATATTTATTAGGCAACCATAACCTAGTTGTGAATGGAACGGTCTGCCAAGTTAATGTCCGGAGGTTCAAAACCCATGGCTCACCTCTGACTTTCCGAAGTTACGTATGTACTGTTTACCAATCACCGTTCGCTTAACGATGAACGAAAACATTGTAAGGAAACCTACATACCTGAGAATTCTCCATAAGAATATCAAAGGTATGTGAAATCCGCCAACCTGCACTAGGCCAGCATAGTGGACTAAGGCCTAACCCCTCTCAGTAGTAGAGGAGGCCCGTGCTCAGCAGTGGGCAGTATATAATACAGGGCTGATTGCTTTGCAATGATTGCATACATATAATATTAAATTACAGTTATACTAAAACGGTTTTTTACAAATTGTTATTTACTAATATGTCGATGATACAGTACTAACTTTTATTTTGAACTAGCTGTTGCCCGCGGCTCCGCCCGCGTTAAAAAGTTTTTCCGAGATAAAAGTTCCGCTTTATATTTTCCCGGGATAGAAAGTTGCCAAAGTTACTCCGTATTACATCAGCTACCTGCCAATAAAAGTCCCGTCAAAATCGGTCCAACCATTTCAGAGATTAGCCGGAACAAACAGACAGATAGAAAGACAGACAGACAGACAGACAAAAAAATTAAAAAATGTTATTTTGGTGCATGTACCGTATATATACTCATATACATGTAATAAAAATGGTTATTTCAATATTACAAACAGAGATTCCAAATTTATTTATATGTATAGATGTATAGATTATATGTATGCTAGCTGTATGTTTCTGAAACTTGCCTCAGTCTAAACGACAGACTACTGAAATGATATCCACCCCCTCTTGGGGAATTCATTCCATACCATTCTAATTATACTAATTTAATCTCAATCAGCATGTTTGTCAACCTCACCGAACCTAATAAAACACATTTTAAATCACAAAACCAGTTCTAAAGACTCACCGCTGACAAATTAATATCATTTCAAACACATTATGTTACATGAAACTATCAGTCCGTAATGACAAGCCTGTCACAATTTGTATCTGTCTCTTTATTTAACTATTGACAGTTAAATGTTAATAGGTGCTTCAAGCGGTGACTGATCTAATCGACTGATGGAGGTAACTGTACAACCATACAACGCTAGAGCGGCGGCTTTGACCGGTTTGATCACTGGTTGGGGTAAAATTTTGATGTCGCGTTGTTTTTACTATAAGTTATTTTGTGCTTAGAACGTGACAAAAAACTCGACAGGACTCCGTTTCGTTTTATAGGGATTGGTTAAGAGACTAACACGTGACTGGCGTATTGGTATTGGAATAAAGAGTACCCTATAGCACTCAGGTAATCCTGATTGCTTATATTACTATGTAACTATGTACTGTATGAGTAATGAGAGTAATTAGTAAAATAATTTTCAAAATCGGTTCAATAGTTCCTGAGATTAGCGCGTTCAAACAAACGACGAAATTCTTCAGCTTTATAATAATAATATTAATATAAATATAGATAAGTATAGATGAGATAAATCACTGATTAGAAATAGTAATTAATAATATTGGTAAAGTATTAATATATTATAATTTATAAATATCAAACACAGTAACACATAACCACAGTAACAAAATATATAAGACCGAGTATAATATCATAGTTCGCTGTATTTACTTCCTCCTAAAAGAGCACAGTAATTAAAAAAAAAATGTCATACAAAACGAAAATTACACGTAAATTTCTTGATACCTACAACTTTATTAGTTGCTACGATATGGTGGTGAAGTTGTGTTATTTACCAGAGAGGGCAAACAGGCTCGTTCATTGACCTCAACTGTCCATAAACAACTACAAATCCAGATTCCAAAATACTATAGAATTATAAGTGGGATATAAATGAATATTTATCTAACGGAAGTTGCATGCACTGCCTTGGGGAAAATGCAAGAATTTTAGTTTTTTGTAAAGGAAACACCACTTTAACACAAGAATCGATACTATTCACTTAATTAAGAATGAAATCGGTTTCTACACAAAGGTCAAGACATCGCCTTTGAACCATCAATTCAGTTGTTATTACAAAATACACCGCATTCCTAGTACTTTAAAATTCATTACCGTTTGAATTGATGACAATTTATTAGAATCGCCGCTCGCGCCGTTGACTTGCGGTGCGGAGCGCTTTCGTAACACTCGGTGGCTATTTTTTATTGTTGAGTGCGTTATGGTTAGTACACTGTTGGACAAATTGTTAACCCGTATGTTATTAATTTTAAAGTTTTATAGGTTTGGAATAGGTAAAGGTACTCAGTTACAATATATTACATTAGGAAATATGAGATTTTAAATTTAATTTCTCAGAATTACTAGTTCACTAGCCAAAGTATTTGGTGATTCAACGTTCAGATAATAGGAACTACTATTTTTAGATGTGTTTGATACTCAAATCAGATGGCAAACGTACTCATCTTGTCAGTTTTATATAAAAATAGATAAAGAAACTGTAGTATAAAATAAAAGCATTTCCACAAAATGCCACCATGTTTTTTAACTATATAAGTAGGTAGTTTGCGCCGTGATAATAATATTTCAATTCAAATCTAGTTCAGTTTAAGGAGCTTATTGATATTAATTGTTTTGTTGGCGATTTAAAGTAATATATATATCGGAGTGGATGGACTATCACATTCCTGACTGAACCCGATTTATTGTTTCTTTTATATAAAAAAGAGGACTCCCTAGCTGATTTCAGCCACGGCGGGCGATCTTAACAGAGATCAGTCAGGTACACATGAGATATTACAGTGCACAAGTGTGTGCGAAATACACAGGTGCACTCGCTATTCATTCACTCTCATAGTCCGGTGAGACGGCACACATGACTGGAGAGACACCAGGCGCAGGACCAACGGCTTTATGTGCTTTCCGAGGCACGGGGGTATCACACGGACAACTTCCTGACTTCGAGTTACGACTGAGTAATATTCAAGTTAGAAAAACTTAGACATAATTTTTTTGGCCCAACTGGGGATTCAAACCGTGCTTCAGCGCCCAAATCGTAACGCGTACGCAATATAACTACGCCACCGAGGTAGTAAATATTTTTAAATTTATACTTCTCGAGGCGCGTTATGAAGAAATGATGACAGTAAAATTTTAAGATGCGCGCGCATCACTGTAACGAAAAAGGTTGAAACTGTTTAATGAAAACTTTTTGATAGAAATAAAAAGTGAATATTAAATTAAGAAAATAATAAATATTGAAAAAATGAATATTTTTTTTTATTATAATTTCATGACGATACGGCCAAGTCGATCGCCTGATACTAAGCCATGTGAATGCCCATAAATAGTAGGAATTTCCATATAGAACTTTGAATTATAAAGTGCTATGTAGCTCTCCACTGCGCTTGTCACCCTTAGGTGTAAAATGTAAAATCTCACAATGCCTTGAAATTACGCTGGCTGTAATTTACTTCAAACCAGAACACAATAGTTGTACCATACATCCGTTAAAACTGGTTCATCTAAACAAGTCATGGTGGAGTACAGACTGGTTGATAGAAGTTTTCAATATTCAAATTAATCCTCACACACAATATGTACCAGCAAAGATCTACTACAGTACATGGAATTTGGATCGCGTGAGTCCCCAGCGTAGACCTATCTATGATCGGTGGGTAGCAGTGGAAAGTACGTGCTGAAGATCATCAGTAGTATTCGCGATAACAATGATGTCTTCGTTACATGAATACCATTGCAGAATAAAAACCAGGGTGATAAAATCTGCTATGGGTACTATGACCTAGCTTATCGTAAAATAGATTTATTTTATGCGTATAATAATGCACTGTTTTTGAATTTTCTATTTAATTCATACTAACTAGACGAAAATTATTGACATTGGATTGTCAATATTTGCTCTTAAACAAGTGATTGAATGCATAATCTTTTGGGCGGAAAGCATTGGATTATTATGACATGAATTTAAAGTGACGTCTCAAATTACAGTCCTTGTTTTTACCAAGACGTAAGCAAATCGGATGAAATTATTACTAATCTCATATTTAAATCACATGAGCAGCAACATAACTACCAATTCTATTGTAATTAAATCAAATTTTTAAATAAGAATGTGAATTTAAAATATGAATGTAATTTAAATGTCACCAAATATATGTATCAAATAGATAAAAAATCTAAATATCAAAGTAGCCCGTTGTTGTGGCCGCGACTGCACGGCTTAGGTTACCGGCGCACGAGATTTATGCCACGCAGTGTAAGGCGCGGTGATAAATTTATAAGTTCTTATCACGTGGTAATGGAATTTGTGGGTATATTGCACTGTCTTTATAGTGTAGGGCCGATTGTTTTGTCGGGTCGTTGAACTTTACTTTTCGATGTTTGTGGAATATTTGTTTTGTTTTTATTGGATGACGAGATGAGATGGTTGCTTGGTATAGCCAAAATATAGCTAACTTAGGCGTATCACCTGCGTATCATGTGGCTCAGAATTTCGAAGCACTGCATAAAATTTGAATTCTGCGCAACAATCTGACGCATTCCAAAACATTTTAGTTTTAAACTAATATACTACACGACGTCAGCGACCGGAAACCCATCATTGCCAATAACACAAACATTCCCCACCTAAGACTCAACCAGGATCAAAGTACATGCCACTAAACCAACGCGATAATATAAATATATTCAAAACGTTGTACTTAATTACAAAACACATGAGCCATAAAAATCCAATGCACTCGAGATCGGTAATCGGCACCATAAGCACACCATAAGTAAGCTGTTATCTCGTCCTTGTTAAAGCTTGCTCCGTGCAAGGTGCGTTGTAGGGGTCGCGGGCATGAGCGGAGCGGGTAGCGATAAATATATTATACCTATAGTAAATAACTTTGAGCCATAGAATCGGTGAGTCAGTGACAAAAACTCAGATGTGTGCAGGTAATTTATTTGTGAAGCTGTAGCTAATGAGTCTAAAAAAACTATGTACGATGTTTTTGGCCGTTAGTGTACGACTATTTCATAGATGTTACAATGTTTTAATGTAACTGCCTCGGTGGCGTAGTTGTATTATGGTACGGCTGCAATGCTGAGGTCTTGGGTTCGATCCCCGGGTCAGGCAAATTGATATTGGATTTTTCTATTCAGTTTCAGCCCAGAGTCTGCAATTTGTGCCTGATATGGCGATAGACTTGCCCTCCATCACATCATGGGACGAAATACGCACGGCAAAAATGGATGCATATTTGCGTCTTTGTCTACTTCCTCGGGATATAAAGGCGTAAATGTGTGTGTATGTGTATATTTTTTTGAAGATTCTAATTATCACGTGAAGACTCAGTTAAAATTATATTGTTATTTGTTAAAACAGTTAGGCACAAATTTTAAATCACAAGTACTACGTGAGGGTACAATTCGCAAGTCACTTCTTAGTGTTACCCGCTACCGCTTATCGCCATTCTCATCACACACCCAATGCTATTACCTTTGACCGTTGTCTTAGGGAAGAGTCGATAGTTGAATCCAGATAATCTCGTGTCGAATGTTACCCGATTTAGATTTTTAATTAGATTACTCGAGTTATTCCTGTTGTTTTATATTCAATTATTTATTTTGTACTATAATTGAATGGGAAAAAGCTTTCTACGTTTGATTGTAAAGGTATGTAGAATTGAGTTTCCTTGTTTACTTTTTTCAAATTATACAACTTTGTGTAGGATGCCTAGGAGATACTGGGAATAGATCGTCCAGAAGGATTCTTCGTAAGAAATAAGCAAAATCCTTTATGCAAAATGTTTGAAGAAGTGTGATGTGCAGACTTAAAAATGGTGGGAAGAGAGAAAGAATGCCTGGTAAATTCAATTCTTTAAAACCTCTACAAACGCACACCTTTTATGAACGGGGAAGGGCGGGGGTGTCGAAGCGCAACTAGTGCATACACTTTTTGCCGTGTATTTTCCACCCAATGATGAAATAGGAGGCAAGATTTAAATCTCAAGAATCTAGATAGATGATATTGGTATAGGCCGACCTAATTTCTTTTTTTTTGTGTATAACAATTTTGACAAAGGCAACACGAGTGCTTCACATTGTTACAATGATTTTGATACGACAAGATAATGTAATATTGTAGATTTAAAAGCTTCCAAGTGATACATACTCACGATCCATTGCCTTCGGAAATTCGACGAACTGTAGCTACACTGTACACTTCTGCCTACCCCTATAAAAGAAGACCGGACTAAGCGTATTATATTTATATATCTACATTATATTGAATGCATGTGAACTAAAACGTATTCTATCCTTGACTGTATCGGGTTTTACAATCTGTCCTACTCTAACCATATATATAGTTCTTTCTCAGCAATAAATAAAACAAAATGATATTTAATACGGTTTACAAAGGTTGTAATTACAACGATAGATCCGTAAAACTTTTAAATACGTTGTTAATTATACGCTACTGGTATTTTCGCCTGAGGGGTCACTTTCTCGTTAGAAATACAGTTATTATTAATCTTTATTGATGATACCTCAATAGGTTGAAAGTAAAGAACTGTAGTTTTATACAGGTTATGTATTTTTTTTCGAATGAAGAAACGAGCAAGCAGCTCGCTCGATCAGCGTCACGACTACCCATAAACAGTGGCAAGACCACCCAAACTTTGAACTACAAATCATTGCGTGACATTGGACTATGCTGGTCTGTGTCGATCTTATGGCTGGGCCACTAGCCTGATCCTTCAAGCAAATTCACTTGACGTTGCAGGCGTCAAAAACAAATATACGATTCTATAATAATTGTCGACTGATAAAGGTCACAGGAACGCGCTGGATGCAGGGCGCTTTTGGCAGGTTCCTCTGAATATCTTTAGGGGAGGCTTATATTCAGGAGTCGACTTTGTGGCTGGTGATGATGATGATGAACGGAGTATCGGCTGAGGGCCTCGCAATTGCATATGAAAAGAAAAACATTACCCGGCAATCGCTTAAAAAGGCTTCTCAAAGATCTGCCGGCTAGAATTTCGAATTCACAGGTCGCCACTGGTGCTAATCACCCGAGATATTAGATGCTAAGGCCTCGTTTTTTCAACTGTAGTTATCTTTTTATCAGGGTCTTATTAAACTGGACGCGCGCGTCTTATTATGTCAAGTAATTGTTGGCTACGACTTTAAACTGTAGCCCAACAGAGCTATAATTTCTTTTTATGGTAGAAATTTATATATAGGTACCCACCCGGACTTTTTTCTGTTAAAGGCCTACCTAGTAAAATTTAAAAAAAGCAATATCAGTTGACCCACTAAGACTACTACTTCAAAAAAATCCAGTTGATTTATTAGTTCCTACTGACAGCCTAAGAAAATTAATAGTCTAGAAAATAGATTGATATGTGGTTTAAAAAATTCAATAAAAAACTATTATCAATATTTTTGAATCATAACAATTCGAACATGCAATAACCTAGGAAATGAAAACTAACTAAAAAATAACTCACAAAAAGAATTAAAATAATTGTAACAGTATCGTCTAATAAATATTGGCTGTCAAAAAATCACTTTGAGATTCGTTACGAATTCAATATCAATCAAGTGCGGACTACCAGATGGTACTGTATGTGTGGTGTAGATAACAAGCGGAAGCGATTATCGATAAAACGCTCGACAAGTAACATCGTTTTAATGAAGTCTTCAGCACATACCATTATGATTCGACGTGGATAATTATTTGTCATGAATTTTAGGTAATATCGATGTAAATATAGTTTGGTAAAAATTAGTTATATCTACGTTATTGTTAGTCTGAGACTTAACAATTCACGATGTACACTGCAATCAAATAGTATATGTTGAAAGTCACGGTATTTTACTCTTAATTAAATATCTATGTTAAAAGACAGTTACTAACCATATTATAGCTACGAATGTAAAAAAAAATATTGCTCTGATCACTTAAACCGTGTTTACTTATTATATTTTCAATAACACCCTTACTTCATCTCACGGTTTTGTTATAATGACTAAATTTAGAACATATAAAAAACGAACTACTTTTATGAAGTCGGTTAAAAATTCCTAATAAAGTCTTTACCTTGCGCCACACACAGACCGCCAAGTAATTGTTTCCATCACGTATATAATACAAGAATATTTATAATAATTTTTCGGCTTGTCAGTCCGTCTATTGAAATTCGAGCGTGGCTTATTGATAATTGGATATCATTACTGGCTGCCGTGTCTGTTTTAATGTAATGCTATGTTATATTTTTTGTGAGGTTAATAGAAGCAAACACCTTAGTGTTGCAATGTTCTGAACTAAGGTAAAAAATACTAATATAACCATATCATACCAGCCCTGTATTATATACTGCCCAATGCTGAGCACGGGCTTTTTTTTTTCCTGGGCCTAACTGCCAGTAGCCTGACGAGAGTCGGCTTTTCTGGCCACAACGGGCTTTAGGGTGAACGCAGAAGGCGCTCGCAACCCTTATACTACTGAGAGGGTTAAGGCCTTAGTCCACCACGCTGGCCTAGTGCGGGTTGGCAGACTTCACATACCTTCGAAATTCAGATAATTTCTCAGGTATGCAGGTTTCCTCACCATGTTTTCCTTCACCTGCACTAAAATAACATAGTTCGTAAAACAATAGTACTTGAATACTATTTGGTGACGAAAATAGAGAGAACGTTGGTCAGAACTACCCCGTCAGACTCTTGCACTGCATTACAAAAAACTCCCACTTATAAAAATGTAGCACTTTTAACCCTTCAAGCCCCGCTTATATATATAGATGTATGGGAAAACCCTATATATATGGACACCGGTGTCCGTCGCGGGGCTTGAGGAGTCAAATTACTCTACGAGTATATAAGTTAACAGATTTTTTAAAAAGGAAATATAATCCAGAAACAGCCATAATAATGGTGAAAATTGTTAAGACTATTTAAAATTGTATCTTAAAAAATAAAAATGTTCAATAAACTATTTCAAACTGAAAAATCAAGCGCTATTTTTAAATACACACCTAAAAAAACATAAAACTAATTCTATATAGAAACAAAAACCGCTAAATTTAATTTCAAAATAATTATGACTCTGTACACCATTTTATTTATTTCATATAAAAAACAAGTGCGATCACGCGAAAAAACTAGTTTCACGCCCAATAATTAATAAGATTTAAAAATTTCGTCCGTACGTTCATCATTCATCATTATTAAAATGGTGTAATTATAAATTTGATGAGCTTAATACACCGATTTTTGGTTACATAAGCTTGTTTGCTTATAAACCTTTTCATCTCGCCGACATTTTGAATCAAGAAAATAATTTTCGAATAAAAATGCTTGTAATTAAATTGTTTTAATTATCTTGAAGGTGGAGTCATAGAGTTCGAACTGTTTATTTTTTATTGCATAACGTTTGATGTTTTTAAGTAGTATAGAAAATTCCGTAGAAATCAAATAGTTGATAACTATTCGTACAATAAATATGCAGAGTTGTCTATGGTCTGACAATATTATATTTGTAATGGTTCCTTATGTTTATGCTAATGTTAGACATTGAAATTAAACTATTATAACGTATTTTATGGCGGTTTTTTATTTTATTTTTGTCCCGAGGTTGGAAGGCTTTTCATGGACTGAGTCCGCCCCGTGACCACGAAGTGCTGAAAAGCCTTCGAAACGTCGGGAGAAAAATAAAATAAACCGCGATTAAATCCGTTATAATAGTTTAATTTCAAATGTTATATGTGACTATTGCCGCCGTAAACAGTTATGTCAATATCGGTAATATTTTTGTTTCAAAATCTAGTACACTTTCTCTTGTGATAACTTATTTTATTGTATATTTAGTAAATGCATACAAATGGACTCAATGTCTAAGGAATTTTCTAACAATCATCAACCTTTGGGTGATGCAAAGATGAGACTATACAAGTGTATATAAAACATAAATAAGACAATACGTACAAAATATATATACACACACACATACACACACACTCACGCCTTTATATTCCCGAAGGGGTAGGCAGAGGCGCAGCTAAATGCACCCACTTTTCGCGGTGCGTATTCCGTCCCATGTTGTGATAGGGCTCACGCCCTATCACACCCACTGATAGGCTAACGCCTATCAGGCTCAAATACCAGACTCCGGGCTGATACGGAATACTAGAAAAATCCAATATCACTATGCCCGACCCGGGAATCGAACCCGAGTGTTCAAAATTGTAGTCGTACCGTAATACAACTACGCCACCGAGGCAGTCATTTCCAGATACTGTTATAGTTCTGAATCTGCTATACTATTAGCGAAAAGCATCACAGCTTTTGATTTGAGAGTAAAACTGTTAGTGGACGTCGTGATTCCTGAGGGAAAACTCACTTAGAAGTGGAGATCATCGATTATAGATTTCCTAAGTTACCAGAGATTACATCGGAATATTAAATACGTAATAATAAACCACATCAACAACACAAAATATCAAATTTATATACCAACCTTTAACTATAAATAAAAAAAAGCACTAAAACAAATAGAATTTTTTAATTTTAAAAAATAATTGATCCTCGCATAAAATAAAGGTGAAATTGTGCATAAAAATTCAATTCGCGGAATACAATAAATAATTCCAATTGTAATTAAATAGAGATTTCTCGCCCGAGGCACGCAGTAGCCGCCTGCCATATTACAATATTAAGATCATAATCATCTATGATAAATTACGAATAGTCGCTAACTCATCAGAATAAGTCGGCATCGTTTAATAGACCTCTTATTTCGAAGATGTAATAGTTTTTGTGAGGCCGTTATTATTTTTTGACGGTGATAAAACGTTGGGTGCACTGATAATAATGTATGCGTATGTGTTGTTGTGTGGGTATCAGTGACTTTTTTAAGGATGGCCTTAGTGCACATTTTTGTAGACAATTATATTTTTAAAAAGATAAAAATGTTTGCTCATTATGTACTGAAATAATTTATCAATACTGTTCTGGTCGTATATGCTGTATAGCCCTAAAATAGACATTGCGGTGCTGTCTATTCAGCCAGACTCTCACAAACCTAGCACCTAGAATATCTTAGTACCCTAATTATACGTGATTATATTTCTATAGCATTTTTTAACCTTGTTAGTATAAGGCTGTGGTATAAGTTTCCTTTAACAATTGATCTCTTTGGATGAAATTTTAGCTAGAAACCTTCTCCACGTCGTAGAGCTGATTCTTTCAATTAAAATAACAAAGTTTTCTCCAAAATAGTCTTCGTATTGTGGCAACTTAAGAATGCCTAAAAATTGCACTCGATTTGTAAATCGATAAGAATCGTCACAACACAAACGAGGCTAAAGTAAAAAAGCTAAGAAGGCCTTTAATTTGCTGCTAAGTGTTGAGAGGATGCAGCGCCGCAGTCACGCTTGTTTATTAAATAAAAGTAGGTTTTGTTCGCGGTTTCATCCGCGTGAAAAGTTCTTCGAACTATAAAAGTCCCTAAAGCACCGTGTGACGCTAGTGTCATCTATTTAAAATATCAGACCAAATAATTCCATTATTTCTCATGGAAGCATTTTACCTGAATAAAAATCCTATGTGTTAATCTAAGACATAATTTACCTTGGTGCCGAATATCATCCAAAACTGTTCAGTAGTTTCTGCGTTTAATCTATACTATAATACATATTATAAAGCTGAAGTTTGTTTGTTTGAACGCGCTAATCTCAGGAACTAGTGAACCGATTTTGAAAATTCGTTCGTTAATAGGAAACTACATTACTCCTGAGTGCTATAGGCTACTTTTTATCCCGGGAAAACATTTTTGTCCTGGAAAAACTTTTTCACGTGGGTGGAGCCGCGAGCTATACAAGTTTCTGAGAAACATACAAATATTTTCATAGACTTTCAGATTTATAACATAAAGAAGTAACATAAGATTACCTGACAGCGTTGCGACCGAAGTAGACGATAGCCTAGTTGGGAATAGAACGGCCTGCCGAGACAATGTTCGGACGTAAACCCAAGACATACACCTCTGACTTTTTGAAGTTACGTGTGTATTTATAAAGAATTATCGTTCGCTTTCACGATGAAGGAAACTATCGTGAGGAAACCTGGATACCTGAGAATTCTCCATAAGAATTTCGAGGGTATGTGAAGTCTGCCAACCCGCACTAGGCCAGCGTAGTGGATTATGACCTAATCCCTCCCAGTAGTAGAGGTGGTCTGCGCTCAGCAGTGGACAGTCGAATGTAATACAGGGCTGATTGCATTGCTGGGACTGCGGTGCATTCTCGCGGCTAATTTAAATTCACCATTATGGCGTTTACTATAGCACTTATTTTTGCATGAAAAAACTTACTTACTTTACATACTCAAATTTTAGCGCTTCAGACGCCATCAGAACCATATAAAAGAAGTATTAATTAGATCACACTATTCCCATGTCGATCAAACGACTCTATCAGGGTCGCATTTTACTAAATTATAAAGTAACGTATTAATGATCGAGTATAGTGTAATTATAGCGTATTATCGATCTATAACCTGCAATTACGGGCTATAGGCTAGATAGCCGTTTAGATGATGCGGTCGATATGAGGGTTCGCGACTTTTATTAACATTTATGATGCATTTTGGTATCATTGTACGTATTTTTCCTTTTTAGGGTATATTCGCTACAAAACTGTCGAGATTTATTGTGCGTTTCGGTTTAAAAAAAAATAGAAATTTGTGTTTGATAATCTTTTTTTTTTATTGCATTAAATGACGAGACGAGCATGTTGTACGCCTGATGGTAATAATAATAACTTTATAATAATGACATTCCACTGCGCTCGTCATCCTGAGACATAAGATGTTAAGTACCTTTATATCCAGTAGTTACACTGGCTACAATGTCATTCAAACCGAAACACTACAGTGCATGCACATTTCTGCTTGGCAGTTGAAATACATATTGCGGTGGTATGTAGCCACCCAGACGGACTCTTATAAATGAGAGACCTACCACCAGTAAAAAAAGTAAAAAAGTAAAAAAGCGAAAGGTTAATTACACTATGTTGACAAGGAAACAGACTTGGTGAACATTTGCATATTAATTACTTCACTGAAATACTTTTAATTAGCAAAATCGTGATTTTATTATATTTTGTTATGTCATTCTCTCTCTCTCTTCCCGACTATTCATCCCACATGATGGTGGGGTCAGCCTTCTTTACTTTTCTCTTCCACTTCGCTCTATCGATGACGTCGTCGTCGGAAACATTGCATGCTACCATGTCGCGTCGCAACACATTTGTTATTGTTATTTATTGTTTTTTACGTAAAAGTAATTATAATGGAGTCTAGATCATTATTATATTTTAGAATTATCTAGAAAAAAGGTAGACGATAGCCTAGTTAGGAATTGAACGGTCTGACGAGATGGATGTCCGCATGTTCAAGATGATGTGTGTATTGTTTATAAATTATTGTTCGCTTTAACGGTGAATGAAAACATCGTGAGGAAACCTACATACATGAGAAAATAATTTCGAAGGTATGTAAAGTCTGCCATCCCGCACAAAGCCAGCGTGGTAGACTAAGGCCTAAATCCTCTTAGTAGTCGAGCGTAGCAGTGAGCAGTAAATAAAACAGGGCTGATATAGCGGTACTTAAAAAAAGGTTTATTGTATCAATAAGCATCTAAAAAACCAGTCAGAATAACTAATAATACCATCTAAAATATTGCACATTCACAAACTCTCTCAAATAATCTCGCTCTAATTACACATATATCTAGAACAGTAATTATCATAAAGAACAGCAAAACAAGGAAACGGTCAAACCGCAAACGATACACATTTCCTTTTACATATATATAAAAAACGTAATGAGTGGACAGCGTGAGAATCGAGCGGGTGAAAGTGTTGCCATCACCTACTATCGAAGTGTTCTAACAATAAAAAATGGCATAAAACACTGCTGTGGCGCTGTGAGGGTCATTCTGTGACTGGTGGGGACGATATTTATTGTTTATTATAATTAATGGATGTATTTATATAGTGTATGTTTTGTTGGTTGTCCAAATAAATAAATAAATACATAAATAAATATGTATAATATTTGTTTAATTATAATACCAGATTTTGCCCGCGGCTCCGCCCGCGTTAAAAAGTTTTTCCGGGATAAAAGTCCCGCTTTATGTTTTCTAGGGATAAAAAGTGGCCTATATGTTAATTCAGGACATGATGTACCCGTGTGCCAAATTTCATCGAAATCCGTTTAGTAGTTTTTGCGTGAAAGAGGAACAAACATCCATACATCCAAACATCCAAACATCCATGCATTCTTACAAACTTTCGCCTTTATAATATTATACTAGCTTTTGCCCGCGGCTCCGCCCGTTTTAAAAGTTTTTCCGGGATAAAAGTCTCGCTTTATATTTTCCCGGGATAAAAAGTAGCCTATGTGTTAATCCAGGATATGATCTACCCGTGTGCCAAATTTCATCGAAATCCGTTTAGTAGTTTTTGCGTGAAAGAGGAACAAACATCCTTACATCCAAACATCCAAACATCCAAACATCTAAACATCTAAACATCCAAACATCCAAACATCCAAACATCCATACATTCTTACAAACTTTCGCATTTATAATATTAGTAGGATAATAGGAAGGATAATAGGATAATAGGATAGATTATCGAAAAAAAACTAAAAAAATAAACACATCACGCTTTTTGTTCCTAAAGTGGTAGGCAGAAGTGCAGCTAGGGCATTTAAGCCATGTGTGTTCCGTGCCATGATATGGTAGCCGATGAACTAAAAAAATCAAGAAAAAAAAACAAAGAAGAAAAAATATAATTATTATTAAGATTCCTTATGCTAACATTTAAATTAAACTGCAAAGCCTTCCAAACTTCGGGAGAAAATAAAATAAAAAACCGCAATAAAATCCGTTATAATAGTTTAAATTCAATATTATTAAGATGGAATTAGCCCCTATATTTTTTTAAACTGTATAGCGATGACCATAGTTCTGGTAGGATCCGCGGGATATGTATAAGAGCCATTATAGTAGTCACTCTATTCGGAGGTAATATAGATCAAATGGCGTTGTAATAGCTGCGCCAGACTGAGTATTTTTAATTCAAAGTTATTTGGTGTGTTGATTCCGTATATGGTCAGGCGCTAAATGTAAAATGAACGACCTACATGGAGGTCATTCCCGTTTAAACATAGTATCTCCTGTAATCTAAAAAATGCTAACTTAATGTGACGTCTGACGTCATAGTTTCTAATAATAAAGTTCATGTCGTCGCAGAATAACCGCCCGAGAGATGAGAAGTCATTTAACCTGGATACGTTAAGGTCATATCTTCTGTGTTGGCATCTCAATTATTACATTTGCAATAGTAAATGAAACGGTAAACTTTTGTAATTGCAACCTTAGATAATAAATAGACTGTTTAGAAACAGGTGTATGGGTATCTAGACTGAATTAGAAATTAGTATTTTTTTTACTGCTTCGGTGGCGTAGTTGTATTACGGTACGACTGTAATGCTAAGGTCTTAGGTTCGATCCCCGGGGTGGGCAAAGTGATATTGGATTTTTCTGTTCACTATTGAGCCCGGAGTCTGGAATTTGTGCCCCATATGGCGATAGGCTCACCCACTATCACATCATGGTACGGAATACGCACGGTGAAAAGTGGGTACATGAGTTGCGACTCTGCCTACCCCTTCGGGGATAATAGGCGTGAGTGTATATGTATGTATATTTTTTAACTGCTTTGCATTTTATAGAACATATGAAGAGTTACTCACGTGTGTTTAAATGACACGATTACCCATATACTCTGTTCTTGTCTCACGAAACTTAATCTATAAAGCAGCAGTGTGCCATCACGCTTTTTATCATTTTCAAGGGTAGATAGAGGAGTAATAAACCAACATCTTGTCAGCTCTGTTAGATCCTATTGAAATGGGGGGTTTTATCATTATTCGTGCTGATACTTAGTATAGTAAAATCTCATATCACTTTGCCCGGTCCGGGATTCGAATTCGAGACTTCAGGGCAATAGCCGTACAGCACACGCAATACAGCTATGCTATCCAGGTAGTCTCATATAGCCTTTTCACTAGAACACAATAATTATTGGATACTGCTAACATAAGAAGCGATGATTGTTATGGGAATCCTATGTCCACCAGTAGACTTCGTGTTGCTTATGATGATGATGATGGGAATTAAGAGTGCAGTGCTAAGTCATTCTAATTTAAAGATGTCAAATAAACACGTCAAATGACATAACATTTAAAGAGCTAACCGTCACATACGATGTCAAGTTGAATCTCGATTCGGTTATAAATTAATCAGAAATAGGATTATATATGTATCACTTAATTAAAAGAAACATTTAAATAAATTCTTGATTATTTTAAAAAGATAAATTAATATGAATATAGAGCAAATCGTTGACAACGCTATTTTTAGATACATATGAACGCATAGATTACATAACTAAATTTGTATTGAATGTTTACGTAATCAAAACTTCTAAATATAGTCCTGATTATACTAACAAGTTTTGTGCTAACAGTTTATTTCACTGAAATTAATTTTATAAGTTATGTTATAAGTACACAATGACTTGTTCGTATGTAAGCTTTTAATTTTTTTGAAGGATAATTTAGATACGTAACTATTCCATGGTGTGATGAATATTTTGTTTTTATTTTTTGAGCAAATTAATGAGCTGATAACCTATTTGGAAATGTTTATCTCACAATTGCCCCACCCGGAACAAACTTGATTATTGCCGGTAAATTTTCTATGTTTTAGAATTATATCCGTTACCTATCGTTTAATTAACGGCTCATTCGCTGTTTAAAGATTCAGAAACAAATGGAAAATTAACTTTTTAAAAAATCTCACAGTTCCTTGTAAATAATAATCGATTCCTGTCAGAAGAGTCAGTTGAATTATTCAATTCAAAGATTTTATCGGATTCTATAATTATAGAACAAGCCAATTATATTTCCAAATTCGATCTCTGCACTCAAATTTTATCGAATCAAGAACGCACATTTTTTATCACAACATATGAAATCCTATATTCAAACTTTTCCCTAAGTACGCTCAACCTATGAAGCAATTCTATCTCTACAATAACAATCAAGTATTAATTTTACGACAGCTGTAAAAGCGTAGTACCCTTATTGAATATCTCGATTTGTGATTTGATATTAAATTGCTACCAAATTCGGTGTTTATTATAATTTTTAATGGCAGAGATCATGTTACTCTCTAATTCTTGTGTGGACGCATCTTACGCACACATCGGACGCGGTGACCTCACACACACAAGCGTGTGTTCACCTGCAGTGGAACACTCGTGCGCACTGTCACATAATGGGCAGGTGGTGTACTGAGAGTAGTTTGTATGCAAAACTGCTGTGAGTCAATTGAGATTTTAGTTTTTTATTTCTTAAATTAGTACGGGCTGGATGGATCGCGGATGAAGTTTGTAGACATCTACAAACTTCCTACAAACTTGCCTGACATGGAGCAGGTTAGTAAAAATATATTAGATTTTGTTTATGAGGTAATATGTATTTTTCTTTTATTTTAGTTAGGATTAAAGTACAGTTTAAAAAAAGATTCTATGTATATTAAACCTTTTGATATTTAATGAAAATATGAACACAAATCTAAACACTGAACAAGTGTTAAATTTTAATTATAAAAAATATTTAAATCATCACAAACAAAATTTATTATAAATAAACTTTTTTTGGAAATAGCCTATTTCTGGTAAAATCATGAACACTCTATTCTTATTTATATAAATTAAAACTACTTACGAAAAACCAGATCTTGCAAGTCATAATTGCATACTTCATTTATAAAATTGTTATCAAATGAAATCACAAGCCTGATACATCTCTGTCTTAATCCATAAACTCTGACATTCCACGCACACATGCTCACAATCGAAGGCGCATCTACGCGTCACCTGTCGACTGGGCCGCGACCTCCCATCCAGCCAGTACCTTATTAATATTGGTCAATACACCCACACATGCCCACACGCACAACCCAATCCGAACCTTATTTGAATATCGTAGAGTCGCCACTCAAACAACAATAAACATTCATTCAATACGCTGCACTCACACACGCCTAATCCGAGGTGTTAAGGTGTGTATGTGTGCTAGAGACATCGGTTTTGAATGGGTGCTGTTATTGCTATAGCTATTATTGTCTATATACGAACGAGTTAGGGTTTATTTTCGTATGTACTAGGAAGTAAAATTGGATAGAGCACAGCGAAATGTAGCTCCGAGGTCGTGGGAGCTTGGCCGTTGATTCAGTTACGTATAGAAGATGTAACGGTAAGAAATTTTTGATAACACATTTATGTACAATATTATTTTGTTACGTACACAACGTTTGTGCTACATTTATATAATACACGGCAGTAGGTTTGAGTCATTGGTATTGTTTTTGATTTTTGTTTATTGAATTCGTATAGCGAAAGATGCGTGTGCCATTTTAGTTTTAGAAAATGAAAGTGTTATTAAATTTTGTATGTGATAATCGTAAATTATATGATAAAACTGATTGAATTTAATATTCATTATTAAATTAATATTAAATTCAATCATATTCATTAGTAAAATAGTTGAATAAATTAATAGTCTAAGATGCGTGTCACTTACTATTAAATTTAACGGAGAGTCAGCTTAGTCAGTGATCGGGCCTGAATCAGCTATTTTGACAGAATCAAAGAATTTAATTATTGTTCTAGGACTAATATTCTATGAGATATGAACAAAATTAAGCCTGAATGCGGACAAGAATAGGCACAAATGAAATACAAAAGAAGAACCAAACAAAAACATTGAATCAAATATCTATGTCTGATATTTTTTGCTTGAGTTTCATAGATTTATAAAAAAAAAACAATATTTTGACTTTTAATAAGTGGCTATCGGGTATGCCTGAAGTGTAATTTTTAAAATCCACGCCCACATCTCAAAACCTCTGGATTATCCGTTAAGCCACTGAGTTATTTAATAACAATAAAATTTAATTCTAATCAAGTGACAAAATCGTATACGTTAATTAAGTCCATAAAATGAATTTAAAAGCTCTTTATATGTAGCGGAGCCTTAAAAGCTCACCAATTAGCATTTGCTTACAGAGCACTATTTTGATTAAAATACAAGATTCAAATCCGTATGTTAATTGAGATTTTTAATGCATTATTCGAAAATAATTTAAATAAAATAATAATTGGGGTAAGAGGTTTAACCTGTAGAGACTACTTATGGTTAAAGAAGCTTTTTAGACTCATATATATTATATTACAGATAAAAAAATATTTTACAGGTACGGCAATACACTTATTACGTACTAGCTTTTGCCCGCGGCTCCGCCCGTGTGAATGAGTTTTTCCGGGATAAGTCCCACTTTATATTTTCTCGGTATAAAAAGTAGCCTATGTGTTAATCCAGGACATGATCTACCCGTGTGTGAAATTTCATCGAAATCCGTTCAGCATTTTTTGCGTGAAAGAGTAATAACAAACATCCATACATTCTTACAAACTTTCGCCTTCATAATATTAGTAGGATAGGATGTAAATATGCATGTTCTATGCCTATATTAAAAAGGGCAGTCACTACTCCACTGCACTTTTTTTTTATGGGATAGAATAACGAAACGAGCATGCCGTTCGCCTGATGGTACGCAATACGACCACCCATAAACAGTAGGAACACCATCCAGCACCTTGAGTTACAAAGTTTTGTGAGGCATTCCACTGCGCTCGTCATCCTGAGACATAAAATGTTAAGTCTCATTATGTTCAGTAGTTACACTGGCTACAATGTCCTTCAAACCGAAACACAACAGTGCATGCACACTGCTGCTTGGCGGTAGAAATAGACACTGCGGTGGTACCCACCCAGACGGGCTCTTACATATGAGAGTCCTACCATCAGTGAATCAGTGAACTTCAGGGTAAGAAGAACGGGGTTCATATACATTTTCGACTAATGAGAGATGCTTACTCCTCGTCAGTTGATACAAATATGCCGGTCTTTTTGAAACGGATAGACGCTATTACGTGGGTTCATTTGACGGGATTTACACCTTGTGTATGGCGGTCATTATCCGAGTGGATATAAATATACCACCAAAATTTTGATGGGTTCCTATCTAGTTTTATTTGTATACGGTTAGGTATATGACAATACGTGTAGGGTGTTCAAATCAGAAATTAGCAGATCTGTAGAAGAACGAAAGTCACTGATATAGCCTAGCGGATTAGCAACACATAGTTCGCAGAACTGATGGCAGATGGGGCAAAAAGTTCTAAAATGGAGGCCACGGACTGGCAGCGCGGCCTTGGACGTCCAAGTGCAAGGTGGACTGACGACTAGGTAAAGGTTGCAAGAACACGCTGGGTGCAGGCTGCTTTTGACAGATATTTCTGGAAATCTTTGTGAGAGGCCTATGTTCAGCAATGGACATCGTGTAGCTGATAACGTAGGGTGTTCGCCAGATGATGAGCGCTACGGTTGCCCAATAAGTTTAATTTCACCATTCTAAACGGTAGGATCTAAAATATTGCAGCTGAACACTTGAATAATATTAAATCTTATAATACTAAATGCAGTATGTTGACGTTGATACGCTTCAGTGCTTGCAAACTGCTGCTTGATGGCAGAAATGAACAAGACGTAGCTACCTATACAAACACACGGAAACTTAAGAATAATTGTTGTGCTGGAAAGGTAAATTTAGAAAACAAAATTCGATAATAAAAAAGGCGATTAAACTAATATTCTAAATAATATAAATTGCTGAAATTGGGTAATTAAAAATTATGCAAAATTTTATGATCAGGTTTTTTAGTAGGTAACGGTTGTTTCGTACAATATTGTTGATTACGTAGAGATATTGTTACGCTAAGAAAAGATTTCAACGGGTGTCCTATATTTTATTTCTTATCTTAAATCTGTTGGAAATAATTAAAAAAATACTGGACAAGTGCGAGTTGCACTCGCATACCGAGGTTTCCATACAAACTTGTGTATAATTTATCTAAGTGTTTAAATATGTTCAATATTTCACCAAAATAAACCAATAAATTTATCAAATGTAAAAGATTTGTAACAGATTTTATTTTAATTTTTAATTTTTTTTTATAGTCATGGAATCTTGAAAAAAAAAAACAGTCGAAGGCGGGATTTGTTATTAAAATACATATTTACAATTTTTAGTTTTTTTTTTCTCTTTATATTTGCTATAAAACCTCACTCCTTGCCAAATTTCATGATTCTAGGGCAAAGGGAAGAAGTACCTTTTAAGCTTTGGTTCCCTTATGAAATCGCAAAATATGCAAAAATTGGCGACATAAACGGTCGCATCTATTGATCGCATTGATTTTCAAGTTTGAGTTGAAGAGACCATTGATCCGAGTATTCGATATAAAATTCAACTCGATATCTCTACGCATTCCTGAGAAAATGGGACTTGACCGACGGATGGAGCGACAGACAGACGGACAACAAAGTGATCCTATAAAGGTTCCTTTCTTCCTTTTGAGGTACGGAACGCTAAAATGAGTGTATCAAGTTTTAATTGTAGAAAATCATGATATCACGATACAATAACGATATAATATAAATATTCTTTCCATCAATACCTACGTGGATTTAAAAGACATCATATTTTATAAAAAATAAAGCCGCAGGCCAACACGAGTAAACATTAAACAAAAATTAAAATAAATAATGAACGTTATATTAATTCATAGAAGTTAGTTAGTGGTTCATTTAACTGATAATTATTTTGAAACGCCTTTAATCTTCGCCGACACAACGGGAGCGGTCCAGCATCCCATACATTACCAACTAATGACTCAATCAAATTTATGGACGCCAATCGTCATTATTTCGCATTCAACCATTATGATTAATTAAGTCATATTTCCATTTTAATCAAAACAACTGAAATTGAATAATTAATTTCTGTGTTTTTTTTTTGGTTTCTAATCAGGTAAAAGTCCGTGGCGGCGAACATGAAAGGTCTAACTGGATCTCGGACGAATATCGGTACAGTATCGACAGAAACACGGTACATAAAATGTCCCATTAAGGCATTAACGACTACCCACTAATTGTATAATTTAATACTACTAAGAAGCTTAATAAATAGATCTAATACTTTTAAAATCACTTTTATATTCCAGATGGTTGTTTGCACTGATATGGAACAGGTTTTGTGGTTTAAGCTTCGTTATAGTATATGGTAGTTGATAATGCATATTAAATTCAAATGCAGTGATTTTAGGTATGAGATTAGTAAAGTGTATTACGAAAGTTTTGAGATTTGAATATAGTATAATTATTGGGTATGCGCCTAGAAATAGTTTTTAATTCACAATTTTGGATAGTGCTGCTAATCTGAATTGACACATGATTGTATAATTATGTTTCTGTGCACTAATTTTATGTGATAAAATAATATACTTATGTGGAAAAAATAATGACCTATCATACATGTATAATCTACAATTATTATATTCACTGTACGTACATTTCACGTGGTCAAGAATTAAATACAAGGATGTGTATGTATTAATTTACAGACGTATGAAATGAAACTTTTTCAATCAAATTATTTTTTTCACTGTTCTTATAATAAATATTATTGTATTTCATTAATACGGTCAAATTATTATTATTTAAACACACACACACACTCACGCCTGTTATCCCCAAAGGGGTAGGCAGAGGCGCAACTAGTGCACCCACTTTTTGCCGTTATTCCGTCCCATGATGTGATAGGGGGCGAGCCTATCGCCATATCGTCACAAATTCCAGACTCCGGGCTGATACTGAATAGAAAAACTCAATATGACTGCCCGATCCGGGGATCGAACCCGAGACCTCAGTATTGCAGTCGTACTGTAATACAACTACGCCACCGAGGCAGTCATAATAATATTTAAAGTTATATTATTTAAATATAATTTTACATAATATTATTGTCTGCTCAATTGAGAGTCACATTGATGGTTAATTTCAATAAACTGATATACATTTAGTAATACACACAATCAAAATAGTGAGGTTAATATAAAAATAATACCAAAATCACAATGACGTGATGATTTTTCATAACAATAAAAAAATATCTCTCACTTTCACAATTTATTTAAATTAATTTCAATAAGTGTAGCAAATCATAACATTTAAACTGTTTGCGCTTGTCGATAATAGATGGCTCTGTACAGTTTTACCTAATTACTATATCGCGGTGTCAAGGTTCTCTTTGAAATAATGACCCTAGAAGACGGCGCCGTGACGGTCCAAAGTGACAGAAAATGTGACGATTCATTTATCATAGATTTCTCCCGTACGTTGATAAAGAAATTTCGCTTCACTTGTCTACGAGTAAATATAAATTTGTGAAACCACATTATTTCTGTACGAACCACCCATTCATCCGGTTCTTGCAGTAAACAAACTGATTACATAACTCTCCACATATGCTGCCTAAACAAAACCACGAATGATGACACTCAATCATTTTCTAGATAGAATGTGGGCAAATGTCATATCAATCATCAATCAGTCACGCATCAGTTCTGTTTGTAACATTTAGAAACAAATTTCAACATTATCACGGACATGCAAATTTAATTCCAACATAAATTAAAATATGATGAACTTACGACCATCGTTCTTATATCAATCAAAAGTAATTATGTTTTGGTTTGTGTTTTTGTTTTGTTCCTCGGGTGGTTTTAAGGTCCTTTGTTTTTTTCCATTTCAGTAACCTTATTTTGTTGAGGATAAAGAACGTATTTAAGGAATATCATGGTTATAGACTGAAATGTGACAAATAACAAACATAATTTTTACAATTTACTTATTTATCAAATAAATTACTAATCGCTTAGTAACGAGTAGAGAGACACTTTGTATAATATTGAATGACCAAATCAGCCCTGGTTTCTTATATTGCCCCACTGCTGAGTAGCACAGGCCTCCGCTACTACTGAGAGAGTGTAAGCCTTTGTACACCACGTTGCTCTACTACGGGTATATTCCATATAAAACTTTCTACTACAATAAAATTAAAGTATATATAAATACATGAGATATCTATTTATCATTTTAAATCTACTTTATTCTAAGGTTGAATAATTTTATGATACAGTCATCGTTATGTATGCCAAACAAACCGTATCGAAATAACCTTTTCTTGGACATGCCTTTCGCAATCAAATCTATTATAATCAAAAACTGAATATAAATATTTTAATTGTGTTTTTATATCCATGTTTCTACTGTTTCTTAATAATATTTGGATTTGGGACATGAAATTTGAAATACACATGACAGTAAATTCTACTGCAATTTGAGAGTATAATTTCCAAAGAAACCTTATTATCAGCAGTCTAGTGGCATCAAGAATTTACACCATAAAGAAGAAAATATTAATGATTTATCTTGAGATGCATCTCCAAATAACATAGTATAAAAAATAGCGGCATATTTCCATAAAACATGATTTTCACGGAAGAAATGTGTGTCCAATATGAGTTATGAATTTAGGATGGTTGTACTTAATTTTTTTTATTGCATCGAACGACGAGACGAGCATGCCGTTCACCTGATGGTAAGCGATAGGACCCTTCATAAACAATAGAAACACCATCCAGCACCTTGAGTTATAAAGTTTTGTGAGGCATTCCATTGCGCTCGTCATCCTGAGACATAAGGTGTTAAGTCTCATTATGTCCTGTAGTTACACTGGCTATAATGTCCTTCAAACCGAAACACAACAGTGCATGTACACTGCTATTTGGCGGTAGAAATATATATTGCGGTGGTACCCACCCAGACGGACTCTTACATATGAGAGTCCTACAGTGAATTTATTAGTAAATATCATTCAAGACATATGAAATTAAATATCGCACGTGGAAACCAAGTGGGGTCAAATCACTCGTCTCTACCATCCCAATAAAAGGGAAAATGTACAGACCATCCAATGAGTAACGTAACGGTGCAACCCAAATTGTTTGAACACGTGCAAATATTCTATATAACAGACTGTTAGCGTGTCCGTGTGTTTGCACAACTAATGCGAGTTGAGTGAGTGCGTATCATTACAGGTTTTAAATGGGACTGTAAACGGATTTTTATGAGTTTGCTATGTGGATGTGTTTAGTATGATTATTGTTATCTATCGCTTTAACCTATTGGTGGGATGAGCTGTGGATTGATAGGTCTTGGATGCGAGTCCTAGATGAAGTAGCCCTTTTTGATTTTTTTATAATACGATTACTACGGGGCTATATACGTCATCTTGTAGTCGGGTTGATGAAAAAACTAAACCAAATTCTTTTAAAATGCTTGAAGGCTGATGCGTTAACCCTATATTTTAGTAAATTAAGGGCTGGTGGAAGAAGATTTATCGCTTTAAGTATCGCTATCTTAACACAAACAACCCCAACATTATATCAATCACAAGGTAGTTTTTGTCTCTCATCATTCACCACAAAAATAATATGGATCAATCACATTTTTCTCCCTACATGGACGAAACGTCCTCTCATTTTGCTACCAGCTAGTCACTCACAAAGCCAAAATGTCTTAGAATATATAGCTAGAATATTTCTAGACCAAAACACACCCTTCGTCCCAAAGGACGTTACAAAGTAATCCATTTAGAATTAAAGTTCATTAAAGATACAGTCGATGACACAGTACCGGTAGCACAGCGGTTACTGACAAATTTAATGTCAACTAGTGTATTAATGTTGTGATCGCTGATCGACAAGCGTTGGAACTATATAGAGATGGTACGCGCACAAAACATCAATAATTTTTTTGTGAAACAGGTATTAAAATTAGATTAATTACTTTCAGTGGAGTAGAGATATCCTCGATTATGTTGGCTTAGTAGTATATGGTGGATTTATGTATAGTTTGTAATGTATCACCTTCTATAATTCATCGGCGCCATTATCAACTATATGATGTTCACTGCTAAACGTAGGGCTTCCCTAAAAATTTCCAGAAGGACCTGTCAAAATTGCCTTTCATAATTTCAATCAGCCCTTTTCTATATACTTGCCCACTCCTGAGCACGGGCCTCCTCTATTACTGAGAGAGGTTAGGCCCTAGTCCACCACGCTGGCTTAGTGCGGGTTGGCAGACTTCACATACCCTCGAATTTTTTATGGACAATTCTCAGGTATGTAGGTATCCTCACGAAGTTTTCCTTGACCGTCAAAGCGGACGATAATTGATAAACAATATACTCGTAGCTTCTAAAAGTCAGAGGTGTGTGTGCCTTGGGTTTTGAACCTCCGGACATTATCTCGGCAGACCGTTCCATTCCCAATTAGGCACTACTACCTTTTATAATTACTTCTTTGTAAATAACTAGATTTGCTAGCGGCTAAGATAATAGGTAGGCTTAAACACTGAACAATAATGCCGCTGACTATTATTAAAAATTTGCAAAACCAAAAAACAGTTCGTTATTATAACTAATAAAAAAATCTTTATTTTTGTTATCGAACGCAATTAGTTCAACAATATATGTTATTATAAAATGTTATTAACAACTCTATGTAGATCCTACAAAGCTCGAATCGTTGTTGCTATATACAGTGCCGAGCGGTGTTCGTGAAATGTGAAATCAGATAGGCACTTTTTGCCTCGGTTGTACCGAGGACGATGTTTTTACGTGGACTTTATGCGCGCTGATGTACATCGGCTATGGTAGAATTATTTAAAGGATTTTCGGACTATTATTATGGGAATGAGATTCTGATATTACGAATGAGCTTTATTGTGGACAACTAATGTTAAATAAGATAAGTCTTTCGCAGTATTATTTTATGTATTATGTTATGCGAATTTACTGACACTAGATATTAAAGAAATCTATTTAATAAAAACATTATAATAAAAAGATACAGTAGGTACTGCTATTTTTAACCGGTTTTCTATATTTTTTAAGAACTTTGTTACTCAATTTTAATTATTAATGACTTCGAAATAATAAGATAAAATTAAACACTTTGAACTTTATACTTTGTTTTGAATATAATTATTTCCGACCAACATTTGCCACAACCTTGGATCCAATACCCAACATTAATAACCAATATTTCTCGCTTAAGAAAATCGATACACTTGCGTTCAATAGACCTTCATCTTAGACGGACGTTTATACGTCTATACATCAAAATGCAATGCACTGTATATTAAATCAATCTATACACTGGCGGCCATAAATACTGCACAATCCATCTAAATCTATTGTACCTTGCAATAATAATTTAGTGTGGTCCCTAGTACATGTATTTCATTTCATCGAAATTTATTCGTTTCTATATCGACTATAACACCTAGATTTAAGGTTGAGATTAGAGTGTAGTGATCTTCAATGCGTGTTTGTTGATTCTAGACAGGCGGTAGAAAATTAAAATACAATGCCGGTTGCGAATAGGCGAGTGTGTGACGTCGGCGAAGATGAAAGCGCTTGGACACCGATTTATCCTTCGGCTCGTTTATTGCTAGGGCTGTCACACGCGAGATTTTTTATTTATAGTTTGTCTCGCTTATTTGGCTTGCTTTTGCAAGACTATTTAGGAAGTGAAGTATTTGTAGTGAGACGGGACAATTAGTGCATTATAATTGATTGTAGTTATTTCACTCGTGTGAGAGTGCTTGGATTTGTTAAGTAAGTATGTTTGATGTCTAACCCCCTATGGTTGCACTTTTTATGCGAAAAAGAATAAAATCAACACGAATATTTAAATTACATTGTATAGTTACAGTAAATACTTGAAATACGAGTAACAACAGCATACGTTAAATTCTAGTTCTAATTATTGTGACTGCTATGAAATTCCCATGGCCATTTTTATAGTATTTTTCTTTCTTTCTTTCAATATGCAACGAAACATTTTTTATGTTATTTTAAGTAGTACCTATTTAAATTAAAAGATAATCATGGTTATTTTTTTTCAAAACATCTACGTCACGAGAACACAACCCTACGGCCACGCGTGCGCAGACGCAGCAATTTGTAAACGGAATCCGACGCAGTCCTCGCTGAACGTGCGAGAGTCAATCTTTCGCTCCCCGCGCTAACTTGTCATACTGCTAAGTGCTCATGATTTGTCTCTTATCTTATGATGGACGTCGTGCCTTATCTTAGATTTGAGATATATTCCGTTTGTGAGAGTCTATAAGCCTATATAATATTCAGTCTCTGCCAGCTTTCAAGCTTTTAGTATAGTACAGCACAAAAGTATTGAGAAAAAAAGATAAAAGAAACATTGGAGACAAAAACATAAGCCCGGAGTTTCTTTCTGCTTTTCTTCTTCGGATCTTCATCGCTGAGGTAGCTAGTTAAAGACTGGTAGGTTAGCTAGGCTAAGGCCTGTAGTATCCTCACCGGTGAGGATCACGACGCGTTCCTCCCGTTAATTTAAAAAAAATGTTCTCTTATTATATCCCCTTTCCTGCCAGCCCGAGCTGGCTTTTTGTTTATTTCTCATCATTGATTGTACTCCCAATTCAAATGTCGGTATTTATATACGTGACTTTTGGTATTTATAATAATTATTAATATAATCAATTTAATGTATCTTGACTTATCATAAGTGCAACTATGATGGCCACTGGGCGGTAGTAATAAGTCACTTTCTCCGCATCAACAAAAAAAAAACTATGATGGCCTAAGTGATGAATAAAGTATTTTATTTTATTTAGTAACCAAATGGTGAAGTAGGGCATTTGGTAGTTAGGCGTGTTATGTAACTGATGTCACGGAAGAAATAAATAAAAAACCTAATAATCTAGTTTGCGATCATTGATAGATCAATCAAAATAAGTTTTTTGGCAATTCATTGACTTGAGTTAGTTATGGTCTTTTGGCAACTATACGAAGAATATTTTGGACCTTGCACTCATTTTCAATGACTCATTGCTATCCAATCATGCTTGGCTGTTAGGGTTGTCTCAAAATGACGAATGCCGTGTGGTGTACCTACTTCGCAAGCTTAATTTCTTTGTTTTTATATCTACATATTATTGTTAATGGGCTAATGATTCCTAAGCAAGCGATAGATCTCGTCTCGCTATTTAGCTCAATAAAATCAACTTTGTATTTAATATTAATTGTTGGACTATAAAGACTAATTAAAATATTATTTTCATAATCGATTGTAGTTATTCTATTTTCACACTAAAAGTCTATTAAAGCATAATTAAACGCATTGAATTCCTATAGCAAAATCGATTACATGAAATCGATTAAGAATACTAATAGTTTCTGCGAACCGGTGCGGTCATTGTAAACGCGAGCACATATAGTATCGATTTCGTATTTATATCTCGATTTGCACAATCGAATGAACCGATTAGTAATCCGATCACAAGTTGCATTTATGATTCGAAGGCGCCTCCGCCGTTTGAACTGATGTCATGGAATTGTGATGTGATGTACTGAATTGATTTGCTTTTTGATAGTTTTGTTTGAATATATTTTGTCTGTTTGCAAGTTTGTAATGGAAAAAATATTTCGCAAACGTTTGATTACATAATTGTATTGGAATAAACTTTTAAATACATAAAACTCATCCTCTTGCCATAACATAAAAAAAAATGTATGTGTTTTTAAGGTATAAAAAGATATTGTAAATTTAATCCAGATTAACTCATTTTTTTTTCTATAATTGTAGAAGTAATTACATTATACTGGCATATAATTTTTTTATTGGGCCATGGCAAAGCAGCCAAGCAGTTAATAAAACTTCGTCTAGAGAAAGTTTGAATCTCTCCACATTTACCACTGTTTGTCCTTCCACTATTTATACTAGGCAACACACTTTACACCTTTATTCCCAAAAGGGTAGGTAGAAGTGTTTGTTCCCAGAGGGGTAGATAGAGGTGTGAGGCACCCACATTTTGCCTTATTTTTTCCGTCCCAAAATGTTTTAGGAGGCGAGCTTATCCCTATATTGGTCACCAATACCACACTTGGGGCTAACACTGAGCAAAACCCAATATCACTTTCATCCGACATGGGATTCGAACCTGGAGCCATAATACAACAATGCTGCCGGGGTATTACTAGAACACTATTATAATAGTATGACTAATACCGGAACACGTGACACGTACAAATGTTTTTTTTTTATTCTTGACTCTAAGTATACGATTTATGGTCTATTAAAGGACATTCTTAATCTAGAAACGTTAAAGGAAATGATTCATCGTATCTAATAAACGCAAGAACAACTTCCAGTAAAAAAATATGTAGCAGTCGAAACTATGCGCATAAATGTAGTAGTTTTAGGGGTAGGCAGAAGTGTTATTCCACTCATATTCCACCAGCTATGATAGGTACACCAGATATTATTCCAGTATCCAAAATAATGCTGAGCAGAAAAACCTATTACTTAATCCACCCTGGCTGTCGACCCGGAGCTGTCAGTATCAATAATTTATTTATTTATTTAAGATGTGGAAAACTTACAGCTTTATAAACCTTAATAGCACTAGGTTGGTTGACTGAAAGCCAATAACAAGCCTTCACTTATAGAAATATTATAGTGATGTGTGAGCAAACAATTAGTACTAAAGCTTACGAGACAATTTACAATAAAAATTCTTAATAAAAAAGAACACAAATAAAATATTAAAATTAAGGTTCGCCTATATAAATTCCTTGAAAAAGTTAAGGCTTAAGCACATTCTTGCCGAGGACACACTAGTTGTAAAGGGATCAAGATCGTGCTGATAATAACAGTCATAATGTGTTACAGCAACGCCATCGAGGTAGTTGGTCTATAAAGGATTCATTTTATAAATAACTTACTGAGTCGAGCACGTCATTCGTCTAATCTATACTCATATTATAAAGCTGAAGAGTTTTTTTGTTTGGTTGAATGCGCTAATCTCAGAGCTGAAGCGATATTGAAAATTCTTTCACTAATAGAAAGCTACATTACTTCTCAGTGGCTGTTTTGTATTCCAGAAAAACTTTTTTCACGCGGGCGGAGCCGCGAGTAATATTAGTGGTAAATATAGGTGCGATTTTCTATAAAATAAATGATGATAAATGGTGTCCGCACGTCACCTGGATCCCCCGTTGAAAATCAGCGCTGTAGTGTCAGCCAGGCTGATGCTGCAGCAAGAAGCTGAATGGGGGTTCACATTGTTGGCGCAATACATATAATTATGATATACTAGCTTTTGCCCGCGGCTCCGCCCGCGTTAAAAAGTTTTTCCAGGATAAAAGTCCCGCTTTTTATTTTCCCGCGATAAAATGTAGCCTATGTGTTAATCCAGGACATGATCTACCCGTATGCCAAATTTCGTTGAAATCCGTTCAGTAGTTTTTGCGTGAAAGAGAAACAAACATCCATACATCCAAACATCCATACATTCTTACAAACTTTCGCCTTTATAATATTAGTAAGATTTGTTTGTATTTAGTTTTTTTTCTCCCTATTTTATAGAACATGTTATACTGTTGTTGTACCACTAATAAATGTTTCTTTCTTTCTTTCTTTGTTTTCTTTTCCCTGATATCAAGTCCCATATTGTTCATAATAACTGTGATATACATATATATAATATATAATACTGTATTCTAACAATGTAATGTGCATCACTCAAATTATTAGTCTCATAATATCTGAACAGGATACAATTTCCCTTAAACCATTGCACCAAAATTAAATCTCTACTCATAGTATGGTTAAAGACCTACCACTAAACGACTCTACGGGATGTTTAAGTGTTGAGACAAAAAAACATTTACAACCACAATAACAACCTCCAAAGCAAACATTACAAGAGCCATGAGTGAACGTTTGAGTACATACTGTGTTCAATGATTCACCTAATTTAATACGTGTGTACAATGTTATAAGGTCATTGTTGATTCAACAAGCAAATGTACGTAAACGGCACAATTCAACTGCATACCAGAAAGTAACACGTTTGCTATAAAACAAATGAGAATAGACTCTACCTTAATTGTGTTAAGGTTGGTTTCTGTAACGCAACAGTAAATGCAATTAATGATGGCTCTACCATTAAAATAGAGCAGTGTTTGGATGTTCGTTTGTTAACAAATTGATGTGCTTGAGTTTAAAAAATTGTAGCAATAAATTAAAAGTGTTTTACTTCGATGCCTCTTTATTAGAATAACTATTTTGAATACAAATTACATGGAATTTATTAAAGATTGACGTAGTCATAAAACTTTATTTCTTATGTTTAATTATAAACAGAGTTGGTAGAAGATACACGAGGAAAAAAAAGTGAGAACTTTGATTTATATGTATTTGCTGAAGAGTCGATATTTGTGACTTATACGTATATACGTATACGTGACGTAATCTCTAACTAAAATACATTGTATTTCTAAATATAGACCTAAATATAATTTGAATATTTAAATAATGAATTGATGTCTATTTTATATAAGTATTATTAAGTATTATTATTTTGTAAATTGACTGAAATTTTGCAAGTAATTAATTATTTTTAATTGGATATTATTATTGGCTTACTAAATAATATCTCAGAAGATTGAGCATAATGCTGGAAAATGCAACCTTTATTATCTAAGTACTGATGTTTTAATGGTTATGATTATAACCTGACTTTTTATGAACATTCGGCACGGTTACTAATAAGCAAACAAGTTTTCGTCTCGTCATTCAGTTCTTCTACTTCAGCCTTTATATGATGATATATGAGAAGCTTAGTGTAATCCTCTTTTAATGCACGTCAAGTTATCCTGTCTTGGACAGACCTCATCCAACTTCTTTCTGCCACGTGGACCAGGTCGTCGGTACACCTCATCAAAGGTCTGCTCCTGTTTCTATAACCAGTTCTCCATCATTTCTGCGGCTTATTCATTCAGGCATTCAGTTATACAAAGAAAATTCTTCCGCTTCATCGCATATTTCATTACTGAAGATCGGGGTCCTTGAAAAGTCTTCGTGTTTTTATTTATACCTTTCCATTTTGTTTGATTTCAGCTTCCTTATAATGAAAGAAAATGGACAGTAAATTTGATACATTTTATCTTGAATTGATATTTTTGAATTTAACATAGACTCTACAATTATAAAATAATTTCAATTAATATTAACATAAAGTAAAACAAAACCACGATACGTTAATAGTTTCTCAGAATAATGCACTTTATTATTCCCTATACGCGAATGTTGTGCAATCATTTGATTTGGATCATTGGGTCAACGAGCCACTCTAGGGCCATTTATTTACTCCGTGTAATCGAATTTACATTGAATATTAATGTAAATACTCTTCTACATTGCACGCTAAAGATTTATTATATTTTTCAATGCGTGTTTCCTTTACCCGGATGTACAAAAAGTAGAATTTTGTTTTTATAACGGTTACTGCGATTCGTGTAAGTCAGAGTTAATACACAATAGAGGCACTGAAAATTTCTGCGAACATAAGAACGAAAAAAATCACATTCGTATGTTTCATATTAAACAATTTTTAATATAATAAAAAGGGTTAACGAAATCTACCATAAACTTTGGCATCTAAATCAATTTAAGCTACCTGTTGCACCTTACTGACTGACAGATAAGGCCTGGCAAACCTTCTAAACCACATTGGTCCAGCATGGTGGTAAAATTCACAAAATTTATAACAGCGAGAAATGCTAAGCAAAAGATCTAGTGAAAACATACCATTTATACATAAAATCTAAGAGAAGCAAAAAGTCAAAACATAACATTTCAAACCGACAACAGTTAAACTCAAGTATCAACATTAAATAAGCATTTTATATATATTGCAACTATTTCGTATTAGTTTAAACGTAAAATAACATATATACTCAATTCGTTTATACTCAAAAGATCGTGTTCGGACTCATCCGAACAATAACGATCTAAGATCTAGATTGTAAACTGCGGCTTTATTATAGGTGCCATATGAGAAGGCTCTTATGTTTTCTCACTGAACCTGTATAGGCTTTAATGTAGAGCCTTTTTTGTTACAATCGTTTTGATATGAAAATCTAGGGTTTCCAATATGTTAAGTGGTTAGTTTATTCGTTTGTTACGTGATGTTTGTGAAGTAAGATTTGAAGATGCTGTTGTGTCATTCCAATCAAGTTTAGAAAAGCTGTGTTTAGATTTATTCATAAACAACAAAAATGGTATTAGAGTCTTGACTAGTCTTAAGATACTTACGAAAAGTCTAGCTCTATAAATAAGCAACTAAATGTCAGTAGTTTTATTTTATAGGCTGATGAATGAGTAAGTAGGGTGCAAATGTTAAGTGATATCTACTCTTATGAACAATAATAGGTTGCAATATAAGTGAGAATGTATTACCTAGATAGATAGGGATGAAAGAAAAATAAAATAAAAAGAGTTATTTTTGAATATATGTAAATCTCACAAACCAGAACATTCAATACCAAGTTGATACAGCTCGAAGAAAATTTTACGGAATCTAAGTAATTTTTGACATTTTATGGATTAAAAAAAAATTACTTCCCTTTGATCATCTTTATGACAATGGCACTTCAATCGTCTCGGCCTATTCATTATGACAAATATGTCTGCAACGTAGCGTTACCACTTTCAAAATCATAAAACATTCCCATCAAGACAATCTCGTTGAATAAATTTGTTGAACTATATCTCATTAGCCGAACGAACGATCGATAGTTGAAGGTATCGGGAATGGTGTGACCGACGCATAACAATTTAGAATTACGACAAGAGGACGTATATTAGTCGTTTTTGAGTTCGATAAGCTATAAAAACGTATAAAGCTTGTAGTCCACATTTTTGTTGTTGGATTTTTAGGTTGGTTGTTTTTTGGTGAAATGTCGGAAAATATAAAGTTATTATTTTGGGGTTTTAAATTTAATGCGTATCGTTTTCAATCGATCAAATGGTTTAAACTAGCGAAAATTTATTAATTGCTTAATTAAACGAAACATGTGAAATCCACATGTCAAGAGATATTAATTAAAATTATATGAATAAAATTTTAATTAATATCTCTTACTGCTGCCTCGGTGGCGTAGTTGTATTACAGTACGACTGCAATGCTGAGGTCTCGGGTTCGATCCCTGGGTCGGGCAAAATGATATTGAGTTTTTCTATTCAGTATCAGCCCGTAGTCTGGAATTTGTGCCCGATATGGCGATAGGCTCGCCCCCTATCACATCATGGGACGGAATAACGGCGAAAAGTGGGTGAACTAGTTGCGCCTCTGCATACCCTTTCGGGGATAACAGGCGTGAGTATGTGTGTGTGTATATATGAATATAATATTCTGACGCCATATTAAGATACAATTCTATGTTTATGTATTTTTAAAAATCGTCACTATTGGAAATCGAATCACAGACTACTGATTCATAATCTCTGATCCATCTGCTGCGTCATAACGTGTTATTTTACTATTTAAATACCCACATTAAAACAAAGTTTATAGTCATTTAACTGTTTCATGTTTTCTCATACAATAAAACATTACAATCTAAACTTAGGCTGGGTCAGGTAAAACGCAAAATCTAAAAAAACATGTTACCTAATAGCGTATATTGCCAAATATTATGTTGATTGACACAGCGTTTACCTCTTGGCATTTAGTGGGTTAAGTTGGGTCAAATCAGGTTAAATTGAGCAAAGAGGTCGGTTTAAGATTGTGAATTCGAATTACGTAGTAATTATTGACAATATTATATTATTATTAGTAAGATAGAGACAAATTACATACCAATGTTTCAGTCGAGGAATTATTTTGAATAATTTTAACATTCGCAAGTTGACGCCATTATACGATAGGGGGTAAGCAGAGGTATATAACACTTCCTATTCACTTTAAGTTTATAGTCACGTCAGTCACATCATTACCATATAAATCAAATAAGTTGTTGAATACAATTTACAATTCTATAAGCTTACTTATAAAATGTTTATTAATGTATACCTTAATGCATTCCTAAAAAAATTTACCCAGACATTTCCCGAAAATCCCAATCCCACACATTAACACTCCCTGCCCAGCACTGGGGTAGTGGGACAAGTAAATTACGAAGGCAATTTATAGGCATCGTATCGGGATATTTAAACGAGCCATCGACGGGATTGTCATTTAGTAGGACCACACACAGTATATATTTAGCTTTTTGTGAAAGTTTTTGATACGATAGAAATTGTTAGTATTTTGTGTTGTAATTGAAAATAGTTTTGTAATAGTTTACTTCCTTATTTTCCTGTTAGTTTCGTTTCATTAATTCATATTATAGTACGGTATCCTGCTTGAGCGATTTTCAAAGAATTTGGCAAGTGATTTGTAACTCCACATTATTCTAGCAAGGTAGATGAAAGGAACCCTCTTAATATAGTAGAGACTTTGCTCAGCAATTATGTTTTAGGACAGTTGTTTTTGTAGTATTAGATTTTAATCTTAGTTTGTAATCAAAGTCGATAGTTTATACACAATTTTCTTTTGCATCGTTACGCTGCAAAATTCTCAGTAATTTTATTAGTTATAGCGTATTTAAGGCTGGAACATACGTATAGGTACACTTGCTTGGCGGTATAAGTCGAGAAATATACGTAATTTTAAACAAAATGGTATCTTCAAAAAAGATATTATTTATTTTTAAAGCAGTACTTACAGTCTCTAGCATAGAGATCTACGTAGTACAATGTAAAATGTACGTTAAATGGCTCTTAAATTACGACAATGTTGAAAGTAATTGAGTATTTAACAATTTGCTCGCGAGAAACATCTTGGTTCTACATAAAAAATCAATACAACTATCTCAGTAATTTACTATTAGTAGGAGCCCTTTACCCTTTGAAAAATCAAAACCGAGTCACCACCCATCCAATTAATGCAAATGTCAAAATCACCCATTACCGCTGACAGCCATCGCGTATGATGTTACTGTAACATGTCAAGTTTGGAATGGCCTTTCAATTGAGGAGGTTAGGGAGATTTTTTTTGTTTTGTTTTGGCCTTCTTTCCAATAAGAGTTCGAGTTCGAGTAATTCTGTTATCTAGTGTCAGATTTATTCGGGAAAATATATATTCATACATTCTCTATACCAATATTGTAAAGAGGAAAGATTTGAATGTTTGTTTGCGTTGAATAGGCTCCGAAACTACTGGACTAAAATAAAAATAAAATAAAAAATAAAATCATTTATTGGTCAAATAGGCTTATAAAAAGCACTTATGACAGGTCATGACATGAAGGTAGACACAATAACAAAGGTACATAATAAACCAATGAAGTAATTTAAAGTTAAATATCGAACAACCAGCACGGGCTGATAGGTACAGAGGACACGGACATTAGGGACGGGAATAGGGCTAGGGAAAGGAGAAGTGGAGCTGATATAAAAGAAAGGGAAGGAGTATCTTTACATTACGAGGAAAGGAAACGCCACGGTCCTCGCCGGCGAGGATAAAAAGGTCCTAGCCTAGCTAACCTACCAGCCTTTCACTAGCTACCTAAGCGATGACGACCCGAAGAAGAAAGGCAGAAAGAAACTCCGGGCTTAATTTTTTCGTCATCAGTTGTCATGATATACTGCATTTTTTTTAAATATATATTTTACAGTATGATTATTACATAGGTTAATGCGTACATGAATGTAGCCCTAAGATATAAATGAAATACTACTACGAAGCAACCAAATAACAATATATTGGCGTTCATGATGCATTAACCCACGCTTACAAATATTATTTACACTAAATAACTACATCATATCTTTAGTCATTAATAGTGATAAAATATAGATCGGTCGTCACAATAATAGAGCAATGTCAAAATGTCAAAAGCAAAAAAAAATATTAAAAAATATCATATTAAATAAATTGAATTTAAATGTCACAAATTAAAAACAAAAATATATGTAAAAATACAATATGGACCTAGCCATATAAATGTCATATTATAATATTATTTTTATAGGCGCTCAATGTGAAAGCTCAGTGCCTTAGTGCTGTGCGCAGGACTGATTCCAAATATCCTTGTCATTTAAATAGTCTGTCACTTTGTAGTAGCCTCTAGAAATCAATGCACGTTTAACATAAGGCTTAAATTGGATTTCAGGCATATTTATGACTTCAGAAGGAAGCTTATTATAGAATTTAATGCAGTTGCCCATAAACGAATTACTTGTTTTGCTGAGCCTAAACTTTGGAACTGCAAGTTTGTTTTTGTTTCTTGTATTTATGCAATGTATATCACTGATTTTTATAAAGCTATCTAAATTTCTGCGGACATACATTATGTTTTGGAATATGTATTCAGCGGGCAAGGTTAGTATATTAATATCTTTAAAAAGGTCTCGAAGAGAGTCGCGAGATCGCAGATCATAAATAGCGCGAACAGCTCTTTTCTGCAATATGAAAATAGTCTGCAGATCAGCTGCAGAACCCCATAGCAGAACACAGTACGACATAATACTATGAAAGTAAGCAAAATACACTAACCTGGCCGTCGCCACGTCGGTCAGTTGCCTAATCTTTCTAATAGCAAATACAGCGGAGCTTAATTTACCAGCTATTCTATGTATATGCGAACTCCACTGCAGCTTAGCATCAACTGTTATTCCAAGAAAGACAGTAGAAGGAACAAGATCTAAGACTTTTTTATCTAATACAATATTCGAAACTTCTTGAGTATTGCGTAGTAGGGAAAATTTTATACATTTGGTTTTCGCCGCGTTCAAAAGTAGATTGTTTGCGGAAAACCAGTCTGAAATGAAACCAAGTGTTTCATTAGGCTCTACAAAAGCCTCATTTTTCCTATTGATCTTAAAAATAAGTGAGGTATCATCAGCAAATAAAACAACATCCGCTTTGCTATTTATCATGTAAGGTAAGTCATTTATATACACTAGGAATAAGAACGGTCCTAATATGGAACCCTGAGGTACCCCTATACTAACAGGAGATCCTATAGAATTAATATTATTGATGTATACTTTTTGATGCCGATCTGAAAGATACGATGATACCAATTTAAGCGCTTGTCCCCGAATACCATAGAAATTAAGTTTCAAAATTAGTGTTCTGTGGTCAACGCAGTCGAATGCCTTGGAGAGATCACAAAGGACCCCCAAGGCATCCTGTGATACCTCCCAGGATTCGAGTACAGATCTAACTAAGGCACGACCGGCATCTTGTGTAGACCGGCCCTGGGTAAAACCAAACTGCCTATTATGTAAAATGTCATTTTGATTAAAGTGCAACAGCAGTTGTAGTAACATTAGTTTTTCAAAAATTTTGCTTAATGCTGGTAGTATGGATATCGGCCTGTAATTAGAAGGATTATTTAAGCATCCTGATTTAAAAATTGGTACAACTTTACTTATTTTCATGAGATCCGGAAATATGCCGTCTTTAATACAGAAATTGAATATTTCCGCTAATATTGGGGCAATCCTAACTATGACCGATTCTAACGCTTTAACTGATAACCCCCAGACATCTTCAGTGGTCTTTAGTTTTAAGCTTCTAAACGCTTTGACAACATCGTAATTACTAACTACTTTAAATTCAAAATTGTGTTGCGAGTAATTGACATTACGCCTGAGCAGAACTTCAGCGGCTTCAGGTGAAGATGATAGACCTTTTGTAGTTTCAAAGGGAATGTTAGTGAAGTAGTTATCGAAAAAATTGGCAACGGTATTTTTATCAGAAACCAGTACGTCATTTATATTAAGTGCGATTTCCTTATCAGTCCTAATTTGGCCAGTTTCAGAATTAATTATTTTCCAAGTTGTTTTTATTTTATTATCCGATTTTTTTATATTGTCCCTAACGTAAGAAGCTTTAGCCAGTTTACACACTATTTTAAAAATTTTAGAGTATGTTCTTACATAATTAGCAAATTTGACATCAGGTGTAAAGGACCTTTTGTCATATAATTCGTAAAGAACATCTCTACTACGCCTTATGCCTTTGACTGATTTGAAAAATGCTTTCACCAATATAAAGTTACATTATCAGCGGTAACATAGGCTATTTTCTATCCCGGCAAAATACAAAGCGGGACTTTTATCCCGGAAAAACTCATTCACGAAGGAGTAGCTGCGACCAGAAGTCTAGTATTCTATATACAATACTTATGTAAGCTTTGTTACTCCTGAAATTTATATAAATTGAGACAGGATTTTTCATCTACTTTACTACTATTTTATGCTTTGCCTGCGATAAATACACAACACATTGTATCTATGTGAAGCATATATATTGGAACAAATGTAAAGTGATTGAATTCTTTTATTGATCATAATTTATACTTATAACTTTGAAAAACAAAAAATTAATTGTGACTTCTATTTGTTCGAGACTAATTACATAAATACTACTTAGAAACCTAAACCTCAGGAGGTATCCCTTATAGGTTATAGGTATCCCTAGATAGTATATCTACTATCGTGACACAATAACCACATCAGATAATCAAACCCCAACCTCCCCCCACTCGACGCACGGGCCATCACCGTTCCGGCGCGCTACAACTGTCTAAACAGTCCGCGGTTGACAGACCGTGAAATGGCTGCGCACGCGCATCGGATCGCGTTACCCGCCCGTTTTGTTCTTTAAATTGTATTTGATGTATGCCTGTCATTCTGTTGATACGTGTGGGTAAGCACCGATTAATTTGTTAGCATTTTTATGACTATAGTAGTATAGTCTGCAAATAAAATTAATTTAATATATAATTTGGATAACTTAGCATCATTATTTACACTAGGGTATTAATATGCCCTGTATTATATACTTCCCACTGCTGGGCACGGACCTCCTCTAATACCGAGAGGGTTTAGGTTAGGTTAGGTTAGTCCACCACGCTGGTCAGTGCGGGCGGGCAGACGTCACCTACTATCGAAATTCTCATGGAAAGTTTTCAGGTTTCCTCACAATATTTTTCTTCACCGTTAAAGTTAACTATAATTGATAAACAATACACATTAGTACGAAAAGTCAGAGGTGCCTTAAATTTTGAATCTACGGACCTTCGTCCCTGCAGTCTGTTACTACGCATTCGTACACTTGGGAGAGATATGTGGCTATAAGAAAATGTATAGAATTTCGTTAAGAAGTTAAGACCTACATTTTTAAGTAAAAGTCATGTTTGGCCAATACTCATTAAACTGACTGGCTTCTATGCACTCATACTGATGTTCGACGTAATAAGTAGACAAGACATTCTGTATTTAGTGCTTAAGTTTGTCTGTTACTATTCGGGTACCGACGTAGTGTCAAGATTTGCGCTTACTGTCCGACCAACGAGATCTCTAATGTAAGCATGACAAAGCAAAATACATGTTATACAAACATTTAATTTGAATATGGAGCTATATTTTATTTTTGCAAATATCGTTACTGTTTGCATTATTCATAATTAAGTTTGTTTATTTATATTCATGTCGAAATTTATGGATGCGCTCTTGCGAGCGATAAATAAACTTCTGTAAGTTCTGCCTTTATCATAAAGGGGTAGGCAGAGGTCCACCTAATGTACCCATCGAATTACATAGTATTAACATCTCATAATGTCATAGTACGCTAAACCTACATCCTATTAAGCAACATTTACTACGTGGGCAACATAATTTCTCGCAATCGAAACTCACAAACTAGCTCATTTATAAGTAGAATTCAGAACATGTATACCAAGCCAAATATAATGCCTCAGCAATGTTTTTTTTATTCGTAAGTGCTCTATATATACTTATACTAGTAGTGCTCGCGGCTCCGCCCGCGTGAAAAAGTTTTTCCGGGGCAAAAATATATTTCCGAGATAAAAAGTAGCCTATAGCACTCAGGAGTCATGTAGCTTCCTATTAGTGAAAGAATTTTTAAAATCGGTTCAGTGGCTCCTGAGATTAGCACGTTTAAACAAACAAACAAACAAACTCTTCAGCTTTATAATATTACTAGCTTTTGCCCACGGCTTCGCCCGCGTTAATAAGTTTTTCCGGGCTAAAAGTACATAAAAACCTTCCCGTTGAATCAGTCTATGACTATGACGTTGATACAACTCTTAGCAAATAATGCATTAATTTCGACCAAATTTCATTATCATAAAAACGGTTCTAGTGAGTTAATCTCAAAAGATAGACACATACTGTCGCGGACATTTTTTTAGATCATTTCAAGAGAAATATTTTTTTCGTACATATATTTTTGGTATCTTGAACCGTTTTCGCAGCGCACGCAATGGAAGCCCTCAAGGATGAAAAATTTTCCCCGTTTCTTTCACACTTTCCATTATTTCTTCGCTCCTAATAGTTGCATCGTGATGTTATATAGCCTAAAGCCTTTTTCGATAAATGGTCTATTCAACACAAAAAGAATTTTTCAATTCGAACCAGTAGTTCCTGAGATTAGCGCGTTCAAACAAACAAACAAACAAACAAACTCTTCAGCTTTATAATATTAGTATAGATAGTATAGATGAGTATTAAAACATGTATAACTTTTATATTTTTATGGAATCTTGAAAAAGAAACAGTCGAAGGCGGGACTCGAACGCACGACCTCCGGCGTACCGTGCCGGTGCTCTTCCAATTGAGCCACTTCGACCCTGCCTTCGATTGCTAATTTCAAGATCCATTATTTAATTCTCTTAAAGGAGATGACCAGTGACATCTGTTAGCAATTATTACAATTACTAATTCAGCATTACTCCTTTACAGGAGTAAGTTACCGAAACGAGTCGCTAAACTTTTTTCTAATTTTATATTATAATTTTTTATACATGTTAATGGCCATGTAGTGCCTGGATAATGATTTTATATATATAACTTTAGGAATGAATAGCACCTTGGGAGCATAAATAGCGTTATACCTAGAAACACCCCATTATAAAAGGCCATCCTGTATATATAATACCACTTAATTAAATGACAACCGCTCCGCGCATGCACTACGACCACCGCGAACTCGACAAATGTCGTAACGTCGCGTGGTGTGTGTTGTTGGAATTTTAATGAGTTTTTTTGCGTTTGCAAGGCGAAAGGTCAATTGGAACTATGTCATCGGCTATTTGTATAAAGTATGAACTAGGCTATAATACCAGTTAGATATAATGATGTTCGCGTTCACGTAAATTGACGGTTGATTCGAATGTTTCGGTGCAAAGTAAAAAGAGTTATCTGCTAAATAGCTCTTTTGCGGTAACTCTTTTTAGTTTGCATTCATCGGTTTATAACGTTTATAATGAACATTAGGCCCGTATTCACAAAGTCTTTAGGTAAAGACCACATGATAATAAGCTTATCCTCAATGCTTTGGTCATGACAGATTTCGCAGTACGTAGGCAAAAGGGGCGCTGTGGCTAATATAGAAAAACAATTTTAATTAATTTGAGTTAAAAAAAAAGCTAAATAAGGTCAAAGAAAACCATGAAATTACCGTATGCGTCCGTGCGCACTGTGCGCGCATAGTATTATTTGTAAATACGGGTGATATTGTAAGGGCTATGTATAAACATTTAAATAGGTGAAATCTGTCCGTTGTCTTTCTGGAAATCTTTAGGGATGGTATGTTCATCAGTGGACCACATGGTTGATCATTATGATGTATCTCTGTTTGCTTTATATTTAGTTAATTCATGAACTGAGAAGTGTAAAAATAAAGTAAAGCCATATAAACCGGCACAACAAAAATGTCACATTTTAGGCAAAAGAAACCTTATGTCGATTGCCTCAGTGGCGTGGTTGTATTGCGTGTACGACACCACTTAGAGGTCCCGGGCTTGAATCGTGGGTTGGGCTAAGGTATTGGAGTTTTCTGCCCAGTATCAGCCCTATAACATTATTAGAACTACACAAGGCGAAACGTAGGGGACCTGGTTACACCTCTGCCTACTCTTTCGGGGATAAAGACTTTAATGTATGTTTATATTAACAGTAACTTTACCTATTAATGTCATTGAAAAAACTGATTGTCAACTGTTTCTGTCGACTCGAAACGTATTCAGTAGTGCCAAGTTCGATTAACTGCGTTCTTAATTATGATTGAAACCAACAATTTCCCTTCATGATATAAACCATTAACCGATCGATTTAAAACCACCAACGAATTCATGAGAAATATACCGAAATGAGAGCAATCGAAACGTATTGCTTGTAATCAGGAAATGTTCCAATGGCACTTAATATTGGATCGAGCGCGGTGGCCGGGCTCGCTCAAAATTGGTTTTGATTCTGAGAAATCATACTACAAGTGTTAATTTTGAACTACATATATTTCATATTATTAAAACTTACGCGAGACATATTACATTAATTACTAGAAATAACGGCCGGCGATTCTGACCAAGAATACGTGAGTGAAACCGTTATTTCTAGTAATTTACATATATTTCAGTTTAAAAAGTGAAGAATCTTGGTAGAAATGTCATTAGAAGTATCAAAAATTGTTGTTAACCACTTATGATTTTAATTTTATTTTTGTTTAATTTATGAAAAGGCACTTTTAAAGGGCAGGCGCATACTTTAAATATGGGCACGCGGTTTTAGTAGTCTGTCAAGGCCCGCGACGGGCACCGGTGTCCATATATATAGGCTTTTTCCATACATCTATATATATATATATAAGCGGGGCTTGACGGGCTTGAGTACCACTCTCAATAATTTTAGTGTTTCATACTCAAATAACATAAATACTTTCCGACTCTATCCCGCATAAATCCCTTATTTTTGAATATAATATTTATGGAATACTTTCAAAAGATAATTCAAATAATAACATGAACTCTCAAGATCTAGAACTCTGGTACGAAAATCCCGAGTTTCACTCGCACTTGACCGGACATTATATTACGATTACGTCTATCCTGAGACAATTTTATAGTTTCCTCCTTTCGCAAGCCACACACAATAGACCTAATCAGCCACAAAACCTACCGTTAGGCATAATCATACGCGATTCAATATGCACAATGATCGACATATGGACTGTCCACGCGCGACGCACAAAAGAAATGAAAGTCGATGGCGTCAAATACTAGCATATATTTTTTACAGTCATCTCGCTTTCACTAACTTGACTATTATATTGATTTGTGCCGAATTATTGTTAGAGTTTTGTATAATTAATAATTACCTGGGATGACTGCCTCTAAAAAGTGAGGGTAGAAACTAAGCAGACACACGCATTGTCACACTGAAGTAGATATGGGCACTTGTCTAGCGGGATGGCAACAGGCGGACAAGGCATTCCCCAAATAGTACTCGAGAAACGGACAACAAAATAAGTGCCAGACCGTCAAGCGATGGTCAGATGACATTATGCCGGCAAGCAATGAATGGGGCTCGCACAGGACCAGGAAGAGTGGCGTGATATAAAACAGGTCTATACTTAGTAGTGAGTAGATACGGACTGATTAAATAGAACTTAGGATTGCCCCAAGAAACTTCTAATCGGACGCCTTCCGAAGGTGTATAAACGATTTTTCGCTATTATATGAAATGCTAGTCACCTTCATTTATCACATATATGAATTTAATATAATACACTAACTACGATGCCGAGTAATAGTAGTAGAGTTACTTACTTTTAGTTGAAAATCATATTATTTCACACAATTAATATTCTTGTATAACAAACAACTGCATTTTGAATATGTATTTGAAATTATCTAATCAAGCTTCTGGTGATACAAAAATAAGAATGATTGTATAAATTTGTCTGAGTATAATTCGCAGATTTATTTAAAATATACATTGTAAAATATGACATTTACGCCCACAATATTTATATTTTATGTTAACTGTTACACAAAACGGGCGTGGTTATTAATACGTTGTATATAAATCATTTATTTATTTAGAACATCTAGTTTTTTATACTCTTTTTTAAACTGGCAAAGTAACCCTACTGCGGCCGATGGTAAGTGTGGCCCAGATAGTGTCGGCGAACGAACCCTTGCCAGTCGACACAATTATGCAGGCCTGTGTGAACCGGGTATACACAGGGAGATCCCGGAACGCGACACACTTATATCGGCCACTGTGGCGGGTTTTGTACCCTTGTGTACGTTTGTCACTATCCGGGCCGATACCAAATATATTAGGATATAATTGGTATCTGTCTAACACCTACTTATTATATTACATTAACAACGTAAGGTCTTCGTATCCTCAAATGGAAGACACAAATGTAATTGAAATTAGTATTCTTTTTTATTGCCTTGAATGACGACGAGCATACCGTTCGCCCGATGGTAAGCGATACGACAACCCATAAACAGTAGCAACACCACCCAGCACCTTGAGTTACGAAGTACTGTGTGGCATTTCACTGCGTTATCCTGAGACATAAGATGCTAAGTCTTTAATAAGAGTTTTTTTTTGTTAATGGCCCTACTGCCAGTAGCCTGACGTCTTTAGGGTGAACGCAGAAGGCACTCGCAACCCTTTGAATTAAGTGACCATGCTGAGGGCAACCCACTACCGGGTTACGAGCCTCGGCTCAGGACGGCCACTGAGAGAGGATGAGACGTCAACGATTAGGGAAATATTGTTTTTTTAGGCCTAATCTTATTAGATTGTGTTGTCATCGGCACGTGGGCCGGAACTGCTAGGGGGGTCGGGGGGGGGGGGGATGCGGTGAGATCGTCGACGGCGAGGACGGAACTGCGGTCTTGTGGAGTGTTGGAGTTTCAAGAACTCGTTCTTACGGCGGATGGTCAGAGTGATTTCGTCCTCTGGATCGGTTCACGTTAATAAGAGTTTATTCTCATAGACCATGGAACTATTGTGTATCTATCTCAGGTTATCTTTTTTTAAATATGATTGCGCAAAATGACCCTACAGCATCTGGTAAGTAGAGTAGAGTTCAAATAGAAATACTGGCGTGAGATGACCACTCCTTGCTAATCGACACAATTGAATTGAAAAAACAAGAATTTGATTTACCTATCATATATCCTACTTCCTACTAATATTATAAAGGAGAAAGTTTGTAAGAATGTCTGTATGTATGGATGTATGGATGTTTGTTCCTCTTTCACGCAAAAACTACTGAACGGATTTCGATGAAATTTGGCAAACGGGTAGAACATGTCTTGGATTAACACATAGGCTACTTTTTATCCCGGGAAAACATATAGCGGGACTTTTATCCCGGAAAAACTTTTTAACGCGGGTGGAGCCACGGCAAAAGCTAGTACAAATTATTTCTGTGAGATGCACCAAGAGAGAAGGTTTTTGCTTGTTGCGCCGTTAAGACTAAATCTTAATAAACGGGCTTTAAGACTTTACGATTTTACTCTTAATTTATAATATCGTTCTTTACTAGCTTATAATGTTTTAAAGCCTCATCTTGGCGATTATACGCTTTAAGTTCTTTTGCTTTATATTAAAATATTTACGGAAATTAAGATCTTTAATTTTAGATTATAACTAGCTTTTGCCCGCGGCTCCGCCAGCGTTAAGAAGTTTTTCCGGGATAAAAATCCCGCTTTATAATTTCCCGGAATAAAAATTAACCTATGTGTTAATACAGGATATGTTCTACCTGTGTGCTAAATTTCATCGAAATCCGATCAGTACTTTTTGCGTGAAAGAGGAACAAACATCCATACATCCATACATTCTTACAAACTTTCGCGTTTACAATATTAGTAGGATTATGACATATTAATTTACAACCCGTGGTTAAATATTTTCTTACGATACACAAAATAGCTGTATCATGACGCATTAAATAATCCATTGACTTTTAGGTCGAAACTCTCTTTAATCGATACACTTTTAGTTTCACAATTCAATATGTACTGTAATGTACACTCGGTGTGAGCGTCCTGTATAAAAATAAATCCTATACAAATCATTTACAATAAAATGATTGTAATTTTGAAAATGATAATGATTTTTAATGATGTTTTCAATAAGTTCTATGTGACCTTAATATTAATTTTATTAATAAAAAAATCTACCAACTAGAGGTATTACATAGTAAAACATAGACTTTTGATTTAAACTCCAAAAAAAAACTGACGTAACCTATTAAAAACAATACAAAAAATTATTTTAAAAGTGTAAAAATTTTCAAAAAATGTGGAAACATCTTGTCAGTACAATGATATAACATTATGTAGCATTTTATGAACCAGTCAACTTTATTAAGCCAAAGTTTTTAGATCAGTCGCATTCTATATTATTTGAACTGACCCAATTCACAAATAATTAAAATTCAATAAACTGTACGCGACTGTCCATAATTACCTTTTCACATTGAAACATTTTATACTGTGTATGATCGATTATTGAAAAGTGTGCAAATTATAGGGTCATCGGCTCGAATCCAGCCGGTAATGACGGCCGTAATGCTGACCTGCAAGCAATTTTATACAAATTCTTTGTAATTTTAATGTACCAAACACGGCGAGGCGTTGATTTTGATGTATTAATATATTTTTTTTATAGATTTCATTTTAAATATTTGGGGTTTTAGTTGTTTATGCATATGTTTGCTTTGAGTCTAAGAGGACTAATTAATTTTTTTTGATCATTGTTTTAATTTTGTAAACAGTAATTTTAATACTGAGTTAAGGCTGCCTCGGTGGCGTAGTTGTATTGCGGTATGACTGCAATGCTGAGGTATCGGGTTCGATTCCCGGGTCGGGCAAAGTGATATTGGGTTCAGCATCAGCCTGGAGTCTGGAATTTGTGCCCGATATGGCGATAGGCTCGCCCCCCATGACATCATGGGAGTGGGAAAAATACGTGCACTAGTTGCGCCTCTGCCTACCCTTTCGGGATAAAGGGCGTGAGTGTGTGGGTGTCTAATTTTAATGTATTTCTGTTTGCAATTTTTATGTAGGAGATTTGCGGAATAAAGCGCAGATATTAGATATAGATTCTATATTACTTAAGAAAAGGGTTACAATGACTGTGCACAATAGGTAATCCGTTAAAAGAGAACGTTTGACATAGCCACAGACAGTGACGCCGTCATGCGGCAGGAATCTTAAACTACATAAATTGCGTTCCATTTCTTACATCCACCCTGGAACGCAATCCCATATTGGTAACACAATACACATGTTTCTCTATTGTTGTGCCTTTAGTTAAAATATCTGAAATATTCTCACAACCTTTAACATAACAAAATTTTAACGAATTATTAACAACATGATCCTTAAGAAAATGGTATCTAATGTCTATGTGTTTTGATCTAGGTAAGTAACAATCATTGGTAGATAGCTTGATAGCGCTCTGGTTGTCGCTGTATATGTGCAGTGTGCCGGAGTCGCGCCCGAGCTCAGCCTGCAGTTGTCGCAGCCAAAGCGCCTCCTGTGCCGCGCTGCCCATCGCCATATATTCAGCCTCTGCAGTGGACAGAGCGATGGTCCGTTGTTTGCGGGAACACCATGAGATTCCTCCTCCCTGAAACATAAAAATGTAACCGGTGCACGATTTCCGGTCATGTGTGTCACTTGCCCAGTCTGCATCACAGTAACCTGTGATTTCGTCATTACCATTCTTGGTGTAAGTAAGTTTGTACCCCTTTGTGCCTTGCAAGTACCTCATTACTCTTTTCACTGCTGTCCAATGCTCAGACCTTGGTTCTTTGTTAAATTTACTTAGACAATTTACAATATATGAAATATCTGGTCTGGTTCCTTGAGCGACATATAAAAGGCTTCCAATAGCTTGCTGGTATGGGCAATCAAATATTTCATGCTCTGTGTTTTCACAAAACTTCAATCCAGCTTCCACAGGTGTCTTAACAGTTTTGCAGTCTGACATATTGAATCTACACAATATCTCATTAATATACTTTTCTTGGTCCAGCATAATTGAATTTTTTGTTCTGGTTATGTTAAGACCCAAACATTGGCTTACTGTGCCTAGGTCTTTCATATTTAGCTTCTGCTGCAATTTTTCCTTTATAATATTTGTTGTCTCTTTCTGAAAAGCAAATAATATAATGTCATCAACCCAGATTGCAATGTAAATTCCCATGTTAATGTTATAGTATACACATGGGTCAGTTTTTGATTGCTGGATGCCCATTTCCTTTAAAACTGTACTGAGCTTGATGTTCCATAGTCTACTGGCTTGTTTCAGACCATAGATTGTTTTCTTCAGATGACACACCTTATTTCCGTTTTTATACATTTCAGGCTGTGTCATATATATATCTGTGTCTATTGATCCTTGTAGAAAAGCCGAGACTGCATCCATTTGCTCAATAATTAGGTCTTGCTGAGCAGCTAATGCAAATAAATACCTGATGGATGTCCATCTTACAACTGGAGAATATACTTCTTGGAAATCCACACCCCTTTTCTGTGCATACCCTTTTATGACTAGTCTTGCTTTATATTGTATGACAATTCCTTGTTGATTGGTTTTTCTTTTAAAGACCCATTTACATGGCAATGCAGTTTTTCCAGAAGGGAGATCCACCAAATTCCATGTCTCATTTTTCAATAAAGAATTGATCTCATTGTCCATTGCATGTTTCCATTCATTCGCTTCTGAAGATGATAGCGCTTCTTCTACTGTCTGAGGATCAGATAAATTGGTATAAAAGCATAACATACCTTTTTTATCATGGTCAACTTTATTTCGTGGTCTCAGTGTGATCATTCGAGAGTTCCCGTCCGGGACTGTAATGTGCTTAGGAGGATGGTATGTATCATCAAGATCATCATCTGCGTCAGTCTCACACCTACTGCCAGTGTCATTATCGGCTTCTTCCAAACTAGAATTACATGTTGGCTGAGAAGTAATGTCTGGGTCCTCCCGTTGCTCTTCTTGCTTTGTATTACAATCCTTTAGCATTTCTGATGTCTCAATTTTCTCCCCTCTTGTTGATTGGGCTGAAATGAGAAATTCATCACATAGACCAGTTTTTTCAAGAAAATGTACATCTCTACTTTTTATTATCTGATGTGTCTTAGGGTGCATGACACGGTATCCCTTTGTGCTTTCACAGTAACCTACGAAGATCATCTTTTCGGATTTCTTATCCCACTTTTGCCGTCTCTCCTTGGGGATATGCACCATCGACTCGGAACCAAATATTCTCATGTGAGACAATTTTGGTTTATGTCCCGTCCACATTTCATATGGAGTAGTCTCTCCAAGACTTTTTGTGGGTGATCTATTTACAATGTAGGCGGCTGTGGCAATGGCTTCAGCCCATACAGGTTTATCTAGATTAGCATTAGATATCATGCATCTAGCCTTTTCAACAAGTGTTCTATTCATCCTCTCTGCTAATCCGTTCTGCTGGGGGGTGTACGGAGTTGAAGTCTGATGTATGATTCCACAATTAGCTAAGTATCTCTCAAAATTATTATTACAGTATTCTTTTCCGTTATCGGTTCTAAATATTTTTATTTTAGAGTCAAGTTGAGTCTCTACTCTCTTTTTAAAATCCTTAAAAATATCTAGAATACTAAGCTTATCTTTTGTGAAATATACATGTACCATTTTTGTATAGTCATCTATGAAACTAATGAAATATCGCATACCTCCATAAGATGTACTTTCCATTGGCCCACACAAGTCCGAATGAATCAACTCCAGAGGTTTTCTTGCCCTTGTACCAACATGTTTGAACGGAAGTCTTGTCTGCTTACCTTCAAGACAGCTTGGGCAGTGCATCTTAATTTGGTCACCCTTTTCCAGCTCAACCCCTTCAGCACACCTTGGTAACTTTTGTAAATCTGAAAAATTCAAATGTGCCATCCTAAGATGCCATAACTTTATATCATTGGGATTAGAATTACTGGATGCCAAGTGAACAGCCTCTTTCTTTGACTGCATATCCAAAGCATATAATTTATTATTTAATGTAGCTGAACATATGAGTCTTCCATTTATATCATTGATACTGCATCCTTTTTCATTAAAAATAACTTTATACCCATTTTTTGTGATAGTGCTGACTGATATTAAATTTGCTGCAAGTCCAGGCACATATAACACATTTTTTAATAAAATTTTACCTCCCTGTGATATGTTGACACTTATTTCTCCAATCCCCTTTACAGACAATGGCTCACTGTTGGCCACTGTAATAGTTTTGACTGATGGTTCACGGATATTATACATCCATTCTTTGTCACGACACATGTGCATGGATGCACCGGAATCAATGTACCATTGTTTATTATTATCACCACTGGAGACCAAAAAAGCTGCGGCAAAACTAGAACTCTCTTGTTTGAAGTGTTCCTTTTTCTTCTTTGAATCTTGACAATATTTTGCAAAATGTCCATAACCATTGCAATTGTAACACCTTGGACCTTTGATTGTCTTAGCAAGTTTTGACTTATGTGAATTATGTTTTCCTTTTCTTGCATGTGAGTAAAGCGCACTATTTAAATCGTTAACTTCTATTTCTTGCAAGAGCTTGGTCTTAATTAGGTCTGCACTAATTTTAACTCCGGAGTTTTCGAGTCCCATAATCATGGGCTTGTACTGATCTGGCAGACCAGCCAACATTAACGTGCCAAGCCATTCGTCGTTAACCTCAAAGTTGATATTCCGCAATTTATGCGCAGCATTCATAATTCTGCTGACATAGTCCTCTATACCACTGCTAGACTCGAGAGATGTGTTTATCAATTCCTTGAGTAAACCCACTTTTCTGGTTAGCCCATTATCATCAAATGCTTTATGTAGGTTAGTCCATACCTCTTTTGCAGTTTTGCAATCCTGTATGTGTACATAGTTCTGGGATTTTATCAATAAAATAAGCTTAGACTTAGCCAAGATGTCTTTCGCAGAGTCTACTGTTTGTTCTGATATGGGTTCCACACAATTCCATAGTCCCTCATGTTCAAGGTAGGTTTTCGCACTAAACTTCCAGGTGGCAAAATTATCGCGACCATTTAATTTTTCCAGATTGAACATATTATGCGAATTCATAACGGCTACGCGTATAAGTTTTTATGTTCCACAAAATGGCCGGTAAGTAAAATTTATACTTTCGGAGAATCTTCGGTATCACTGATATTACTTTATTCCGAACCACTGAACCACGCTCTGCTACCATGTAGGAGATTTGCGGAATAAAGCGCAGATATTAGATATAGATTCTATATTACTTAAGAAAAGGGTTACAATGACTGTGCACAATAGGTAATCCGTTAAAAGAGAGCGTTTGACATAGCCACAGACAGTGACGCCGTCATGCGGCAGGAATCTTAAACTACACAAATTGCGTTCCATTTCTTACATTTTAGTATATATGAGTTTTGTACCAACAGGTCTTGTGTCGGATTCCCAAATTTTATAACACTTAGATTATCCCAAAATCAGACGTGTATCTTATCATGAGGTGAGCGACAAACTTTATTATTCTTCCATTTGTATCAAAAAAGATGTATAGACAAGACGAATTTGACATTTCTACGAAGCATGTAAGACTCAATATAGTATAAAGCCAATGAAAATATATCATAAACCCAAGACAAAAATAAAGTTAATTTGCACTAGCATTATACGCAAATCTTTTTTTTAAATGTCATTATCATAAAAATCCTCAAAAAGCAAATTAATTTTATCTGCTATCGACTCGACTAACGACGCAGCTGGCTTCATAAACTCTATTGTATAACTCAAAAATTAAGAACAACATTCGAATTTGAGGGTCATCCAAAGTAAACGGTTGCTAATCAATTTTGTACATTTGATGTCATTAGGGAGGATTGACAATTTGACACATAATTACTGGTTATGTGCCCAAAATGTTTGTGTAAAAAAAAATTATGCACGAATTATAATCAAATCTATTAACTTCTCGACACATAATAATTTAAAGGATTTATTATGATGGCGAAGTTCGTTAATGTTTTGGATTTTGCCACGGTGGGACAGATGTCGTAGGTTCGAATATAAACTAACATTTTTTATTTAGCATGGCAAATTGATTAATCGCCCAACCATATTCGGCTATAGTGACTAAATAGAGCGGTGTTTCCTCAGCGCTATGACTTATCCTCCTTCAAACGAGTTTTAAAAAGAAGTTTTTTACAGTAGGCAGAGGCTTAGCTGTGCCCTTGGCATTGCTGACGTCCATGGGCGACGGTAACCACTTACCATCAGGTGGGTCGTTAGCTCGTCTGCCTTCGAACGCAATAAAAAAAATAGAGCTCCAATTACATTTCAAATAGTGTATAAAATATTTGAGCTTTTTGGGCAAAGTAACATCGACTTTGTTTTCTTTATGAACAAAATTGATGATTATCATAAATATTTACTCAAATACGCCAATGAAACAGCTGAGCTTTGATGCTCTCGGGTGACTTGCGCAGCGGCGAACTTCAAGGAAAAGTCACAAATCACGCTAACACGGTGGTTAGCGATAGTAATAAACAAAGTAGTAGTAATGTTCTCTCGTACATAATAGACGTACTATTTAGTTATATTGAATTTTAAATTTTGAATTTAATGCGCTTATTTTGGAACTATTGGTGTCTTCTGAAAATTCATCCAATGATAGGAATATTCCCATTTTTTTATGAAATCACTTAAGCTATTCCTGAGCACTATCCTTTTGTTCTGGAACGGGTTTTTATACGAGTCGTCAGTTGAAGTTCATTGTTGATAACTGGAAACCTTACTACAGTATATTTCTTAATGATTTCTACTGAAAGCCTCGTAAAACCAATATTTCAGATCTTATGACATTTATCAAACATGTTAGGTCTTCATAACCATATTTCTGAATTATGTGATTTTTATAGATCACAAGCCTATCGAAATCAATATGTGTTTTATTTCATATCTTTTTTTAATTATTCATTCATAGATTGGGTATTGAAAATAAAGTTTTACGTCTATATTAATGGTGTAGAGGTGTAAATAGGGACGTGTGTCCCGTAGTGCCATCGAATAAACGAAATACATACATACATCTACACACTCAAGCCCTTTATCCCCAAAGAGGTAAGCAGAGATGCAAATAGTGCACACATTTTTCGCCGTGCGTAAATTCCGTCCTATGATGTGGTGGAAAACATAATACCTATGCCTTTATAATACCTGAGAGGTTAGGCAGCGATAAAATGAAAGTAGAAAAAACCTAATTGGATTACGATTTTATTGAAGTCTACTTAACGATATTTTAACGTCAAGTTACCCGATTACTATAATTAGAAAACACAACAAATTTTATTTGAACATAGGAACTGAACTCAGGACTTCACAACTTAATTACCACCAAACTGAGACGATCCAAACTAGTTTTCTAAAAATTCAAATCAGATTTCCCAAATTAGAATTTATGTTACACTTTTAATCTAAATTAGGCTATTCGTAATAAACATAAATTCTTACAAATGACTATATTTCAAGTAACACCTACAACTAATTAGAGCAAGGAATTAATTGGATGGATCACAGTAATCTCAGTTTTATCTTGCATACCAAATTATACGGTCTATAGTTCCTTCATAGTGTCTATAGAGTGATATTTATCTTGATAACGTGTTAAGGCGTTTGTTCCACTATATTTTCTTAAGAAACAAAAATAACTTGACTTGTATACTTTTTCGTCACACAAATTATTTTAGTTCAAACTGTGTCCTTGAAAGTATTTAGCACCATTATTTAACGTACGAATATTTTTTTTTCTATAAACGGTATGTATAATGAAATCAATTTTTAAAACTTCAGGTTTATAGTCTCACAAAGTTTATATTTTTTATATATATCAGTTAACATCAAGAAAGTTATTAAAACGAAAATATGAATTGTAAATTATTAATGTAAGAATAAAAACATAACAAAATGTTTTTGTTGTTACTTAACTGACACTCCTATGGTCATTTAGAACGTTTCTTTGTATAATAAAACAAGGTACAGAGGGTAATGACCTCACATTTGAATGAAAATTAACTGCTGTTGAAAAGTACAGAATTGAAATAAAACTTGTAACTAACTACTTCAAATAAAACACTGCATCCAATAGGATCAGCCATCTAACTAATAAGTTAGTTCATAAGTCTGCTAATAGTAGGTAAATAGGCTTTAGCAGAAATCTATGATACCTAAAAAAGCTCTGAAGCTTAACTAAATATGAAAACCGCAGTGTCTAGGCTCAATGAGTATTTTTTTTGAGACTTGTCTGTAAATATGCTAGGGAAAATAGATCTCCAGCATCTTAGTTTCCTTCACATTCAACCTTATAAAAAAGTTATCTCAACAGTTTGAACGTCATTTATAGAGCCCTGTTATGGTTGTATGTCTCGATATTTTCCCATTAACCAAGTATCCAATATTCATCATAGAATGGAACTCCATAGAACATTTTAACATTCATAAGGCGTGCCCACGCGCCACGAAACCGTGTTTGTCTTAACATGATTTGAATAAATACTTAATTATGTTAATATTCTAATCAAAGATCTACGATATGTTAGTAAATTTGATCTTTTATGGTGTCCGCGCGAGTCGCTGAACTCACTCTCAACGTGTCCTAAACGATTATGAACTTGTCTTAATTTCTATAATTGAGTAGATGAACGCCTATTTATTTGTTATTTATTGCCGACGTCTCTGGACGTCATAACGTCTTATGACGGCTGGACCGATTTTAATGATTTTTTTTGTGTGTCTTCAGGTGGTACTGGCGTTGAACTCGGGTTCTAGGATTTTCTTTCCTTTTTAGGGCAGGGCAACGTCTGTCGGTGCCGCTGGTTATTGTGTAGATCGCTTTTATAGATAATGCCACATTTTCTGCCGCGAACAATTTTTTATGATAATTCATACGGTAAAGTGAGAGAAGAAAGAAGAAAGAAAAAAAAGAAAGAATGATACATTTTACATTTTTGACTGCCTCGGTGGCGTAGTTGTAATACAGTACGACTACAAAGCTGAGGTCTCGGGTTCGATCCCCGGGTCGGGCAAAGTGATATTGAGTTTTTCTATTCAGTATCAGCCCGAAGTCTGAAATTTGTGCCCGATATGGCGATAGGCTCTCGCCCCCTATCACATCATGGGACGGAATACCGGCAAAAAGTGGGTGCACTAGTTGCACCTCTGCCTACCTGTTCGGGGGTAACAGACGTGAGTGTATGTGTGTGTATGTATGTGATACATTTTACATATTGCACATTTTTACTGACTTTTTTTTATGGTTTGCACCATTATTCACAAAGGATTCAGAGTATGACATGTTTTGTTTGTGTAAACGTTTGTATCCCCCCCCCCCCCCCCCCAAGGTTTAGGAATAATCGCACCATCAATTGTAATTCCGTAATGCTCGCAAATGATTTCCATGATTATTAATATTCATATTATTATACCATGCTGTTGATAAATGTTCTAGTCTTTATAATTTTAAATTAATTTTAACGTTCTAATTTGGAATTTTTATCGATCTTATAGTTATATAAAATTGACGCCTATTTTATACGTTGAATCTTCTGGTAATTTCTTTAAATAAGAGGTATATTCATGATATAAATATTCATTTAATCTAATGAATGCCTATATTATCTCTATGATCTAAATCTAATTAACCCCACAAAGCCGTGAAACCTATCGAGACAATATAAGCTATCACCATTAGGCTAACGGCATCGGCATACGAATAGCACTTAATTATAACAAAAAGCCGCGCTTGTTAGTTACGATGCTGATGACAGTGTTTTCAATGACTTATAATCCAGTGATTTATAACTCCACGAGGGATAATTACGTTTTATTATGTCTATAATCCACAATTTGTATTTTGTCTCATATAGTTTTGTGTAGGCGGGCAGTTGACAATTTTTGTTTTTACTTTATGTTAATGTTAGATTAATTTAGAGTTAACAAAAAATTTCATATAATATATAAAACACTGATTAAGTGTTTTCAGTGTATTTATCGTAAAACGTAACGGTATAAATATACATTATTATATTATTTTGATAGATTGCACAACTTTCTCACCATGTGATGTTTTATTTTCATGATTTACTCAGATATCGTTTTATTTACAATTGTGAATTTTTATAGTATAGTGGATGATAGCCTAGTTGGGAATGGAACGGTCTGCCGAGACAATGTCCGGAGACTGCCTCGGTGGCGTAGTTGTATTACAGTACGACTGCAAAGCTGAGGTCTCGGGTTCGATCCCCGGGTCGGGCAAAGTGATATTGAGTTTTTCTATTCAATATCAGCTCGGAGTCTGGAATTTGTGCCCGATATGGCGATAGGCTCGCCCCCTATCACATCATGGGACGGAATAACGGCGAAAAGTGGGTGCACTAGTTGCGCCTCTGCCTACCCCTTCGGGGATAACAGGCGTGAGTGTATATGTATGTATGTAATATATGTATGTATGAATTTTTATAGTATAGTGGATGATAGCCTAGTTGGGAATGGAACGGTCTGCCGAGACAATTTCCGGAGGTTCGAAACTCAAGGCACACAAAAACACAAGGCATGTCCTGGATTAACACTTAGGCTACATTTTATCCCGGAAAAATAAAAACCGGGACTTTTATCCCGGAAAAACTTTTTAACGCGGGCGGAGACGCGGGCAAAAGCTAGTAATATATAAAAATGACGTTATTATGGGCCTTAACATCTTGTGTCAGGATGACGAAGGCAGTGGAGTGCCACGAAGTAGGGGAGACCGGGGATAGATGACCAAATTTCAGCTTGGACGCCTATATTTTTATGGTTTTAGTATATAATGTTAAAAAAACCTATAGGTTCGATAGGTGCACTAATAAGCTTTCGAAAGAAACACCAAAAATCTCGCAATTGTTTATAACATAGTGTACAAAAGCCATTTTGTGGAACGAGAAAATTAAGTCAACCTACCCCATGCCTGGGGTCGGTGGACTATTCATTAGGGGTAAATTGACCTGCGAAGTAATTGGTATAAAATACGGCAATAAAATAAAAGAAAACACTACAAGTACTTATTTACTATTATCAATATGTCTTATTGAGACAAAATATCATCAACATTTACATAATAAACATATAATTTGTCACTTTTTGTACGATTTTCGTTATAAGGGCGGAAATAAAAATCCTGCCACAAGCAGGGGATGGCTGTATCGATTAGTTATTCTCTTGTAAATTCACATGGTTTTGGAATAACAAACTTTTGTTAAAATTGACAAAACAACTCACTTTATTCCATGTGAAGAATATTTGGATAACTACGTGGTACATTTTCTAGGTAGTCAACTAGCCCCAATATAAAATTTGTCTACCAGCCCCAAACAACTTTTTTAATTTTCAACCACGTGTAAGTACCTCAAAACCGTGGCAAAATATTTAAAAAAATACACTAAAATAATCATCAATAACCAAACTCTTACTTTAAATTGCTCGAAAGTAATTAACATTGAGTATAAAGGCTTCAATACAAATAATATTAAGAGGTAAATAATTACTCATAGGTATCATTTTTCGATAAATCGTTTTTTCTCCCGGATTACGTGTGCCCGCGGTGCCGCGTTTGCGATGAAGATTCGGAAACAGTTAACGGTTTTTCGTGTATATCAAGACGACGCAACACTTTAAAATAGCTCGAGTTATTGACTGTTATTCATCCTGCCCCTATCGCCAACTATCCCCGGTCTCCCCTACTTTGAAATTCAAAGTTCTTTGTGGTCTTGTTTCTGTTCATGGGCGGTCGTATCGCTTACGGTAAGGCGAGCGCCATGCTCGTCTCGTCATTCTCGATGTTTCGAAAGCATGCGAGCTAAGGTCCCACCTGATGGTCAGTAATTACCTTTGCCCATGGACGTCAACAATGCCAGGGGTACAGCTAATCCGCTGCCTACCGTAAAATCTTATATGTTTGTTACAATTAAACGTAAAATAGTACCGGATTCGGATGAAATTCGGCACACGGGTAGAACATGTCCTGGATTAACACATAGCCTATTTATTATCCCAGTAATTTTGTGGTATGGGAAAAAATGGATCGTTTTAATTATAATGATTTTTTAAAATATATGGCACTGACATCGTACAGTCTTTTAGTGTCGTTTGTAGCAAGATATTTCACGCGGACGAAGGCGCGAGGAACACTAGTATAATATATGTCGTAAAATTTCTTTCATGCAAGCTCCTAGACTAAAAGAAACGGCAGCGCCTCTTTACCACTTTAATAACCCCTTTGTTAACTGTGATATATTGAACGATTCATAATGTACACCATTTATAATTTACGATCTAAGGAAAAATATAATTATGTCGATGCTTGGGTGACATACGGCCTCTCTGCTTCCCCACAGGAGGCCAGTAATTGGTGAGTACAAGCCATATTTTACTGGTAAATTTGGTTTAATATATCGATTACCATATATGGATTAGGTCGGTTGAATCGTAGAGATAATGTAGAATGGAGGAATAATCTTGAGCATGTGTCTATTATTCAGAGTTGGTAAATATGAAACTACTGCAGTCAGAGCTGGTCGTAACATCCACCGTAGCATGTGCTAGTCGCGTAAATCCTACTAATATTATAAAGGCGAAAGTTTGTAAGAATGTATGGATGTTTAGATGTTTGAATGTTTGGATGTTTGGATGTAAGGATGTTTGTTCCTCTTTCACGCAAAAACTACTGAACGGATTTCGATGAAATTTGGCACACGGGTAGATCATGTCCTGGATTAACACATAGGCTACTTTTTATCCCGGGAAAATACAAAGCGGGACTTTTATCCTGGAAAAACTTTTTAAAGCGGGCGGAGCCGCGGGCAAAAGCTAGTATAATCATATTTGTTTTGTCTGACGCTATATTTCTCGTAACAACATTTATATTTGCTACATGACTTGTATTCTAATAAAATTAAACATTTTACTTTGTATTCATCATATTTTCATTCTATTCTCATGTAACGAAATCATATTACGTATAATGACTGGAATGAAAACCAATCTTATATGATAAAGACCCACAACACGGGATAGAATATACAAAGTAGTCTTGGATTATAATCTTTATATCTAGGACATTACGGATGAAAAAGTGAGTTGGAAAGTCGATTCTGTCAGCGGCCTGTGACATTTAGAATGTGAAATGCGAAACTGTAACCGTAATAAAGTGAGATGAAATTAAATTAATTATTGTGAATTGTTGAAAAAAAAATTCGTAATCAGAACTGAATTTCGTTTCTTTACACGTTCCATTGGACGGCTGTGAAGGGACGAAATATTGCTACTCTTATGAATTTAGGGTTGTCACGTAGCTCATTGTGTTTTTAATCTAAAACTAATTTGCAGGTGCTCAGAGTAAATTATGGTACACAAATCATATCATTATTCTTGTTCGATTTTTTTTAAATCTCTTTAAGTAATGATAAAATAGCTATGGTATAGTTGGTTAGGTTGATAGATATGGTGTTTTTTTTTTCGGGGTTTTAGTTATACTAACGAACTAAAAATATAGTAATACTATAGTGTCAAGATACGAGTTCATTATAAATAACGAAAATAATCAGGACAGTTTCACAGATTGAAGCTTAACTTTTGTATTCGGTTGGCTTATACTCTTATATGACAAACTGTGTTTATCAGCAAACGGTAAAATCGGCCCTTAATATGCAAAAATATCTGCCTTTGATACAATTTCATAAGTAATAATTAACACGTTAACATTATTTACAGTTAAGGTGTTATCAAGTCTAGAAATCCTATTAAATAACCGCTACAGACCTTAAAACGCGCACACTCATTTCACAAACAATATCACTGTAAACATTAAAAAACGACATTAATAGGCGTGGCAGCCCTGCGCGCGGGCGGCGCACAGAAAATTGAATCGAGCGACATTAGCCGGCGACAAAAACGTCACAAATTGATTCCGAGTAGCAAATTGCATGCGGTGCGACGCGGCAGCGACAATTTGCCGACGGGTTGCCGGCTTGTCGCCCGCTTCTCGCGACTTTATTACGTATACAAACCGCTTTTTGCGTTTATTATTTTGATAGGATAAATTCTTTGTTGTATTGTGTTATGTAATTAGGGTTGAAATTATTCAATGTGTTTGTTTCGTTTTTTGATTTATTTAAATTCAAGTAGTGCATCTTAATTATATTTCTTTATTTATTTAAAATATTTCTTTTATTTATTTTATTGGAAATATTATAATAGGCTAAATTTATTCCGCTCACTAAAGTATACATAATTTTAAAAACATGTGTATTGTCTATTTTTGTATTTCGACTTCTCGTATCTCGTAAGCGATTGGACTGATTTTCATAAGCCTTGCAATGGCACTTTATGATATAAAATTAGAATACTTTGTACCTCAAAATATTTCAGGTCTGTGCGAAATAAAACTTTACAACAGAATCGATGTATGGGTCACAATAGTTCTTAATGGATGCAAATAAAACGATATGGAGGAGTCCTACGACTTTGAATCAATATTATTAAAACACTAGCTTTTGCCCGCGGCTCCGCCCGCTTTAAAAAGTTTTTCCGGGATAAAAGTCCCGCTTTATATTTTCCCGGAATAAAAAGTAGCCTTTGTATTAATCCAGGACATGATCTACCCGTGGGCCAAATTTCATCGAAATCCGTTCAGTAGTTTTTGCGTGAAAGAGTAACAAACATCCATACGTCCAAACATCCATACATTCTTACAAACTTTCGCCTTTATAATATTAGTAGGATATTATGTATTTTAGATCTACCTTTTCTCTACTTGATTTTCGCTTAAAGTCTAGCGTAACATTATTCCACGTAATTTCAAAGTAAAATAATAATATCAAACATTATAAGTTTATAGTAGCGTTCTAAAAACGGAAAAACAAGCTCTAATGAAAACGAATCTTTTTGACTCACTTATTATAATTTAAGACATGATAAATTTCTTGATAATATTAAATAATGCCTTTAATGTATTACTATAATTTTGTAATAATAACATTATTTTACAAACAATGAAAAAAACTAAAATAGAGCAATATCGATCACTGAAAGCGATAGCAATATCAATGTCCATGCGTTCGACACGTAATAAAACCGCATACAACAATCATTAATCATTCACCGGATAGCATTATACTATAACAATAATAATGATTATGTCATTTGGGACTAAATTGGTGCGTCCACCTTCACTGACCCCGATATTTAAGGATTGAAGATATGTCCTTGGATTATCTAGTTTTTACATGACACATGGTAATACGTAATAAATTCTGAATTAGATTGCAATTATTTGATAATGATTGGATGAGTCATTATATTTTGTGACGGCGAAGTTTGGTTTCGTTGTTAAAATTATTTTGATCTCACTTAAAGTAGATTACTTGATGTTAATTAAAGCTTTTATTTTTACAATATACATTACACAAAAAATGGTTATATGATTAGACATAAGATTTATAAAAAGTACATAAATACTTATAAAAATTAAATATAAATTGATTGGAGAATAACCTACCTTGCAACCCTCGCAGGTAAAGGCGCCAAAATGGAAGCCTGCCGCAGGCTCCCCGCACACTTTGCATTGTTGGTTCATCTGAAAAAAAAAATCAATAATCCATTAATTATATATACTCATATTCTAGGTAACATAGAATATAAATTGGTCGCCTACAGTACAGACAGTGTCTAATGTAAGGATCATGCAACGGTTTTTCCTTGTCTATGATCTCAATTTAATTTAATTGTTATGTAATAATTTAATAACAATATTTTTTTTAGTTCATAACGAAAACATTGTACTCTATTTTGATAAATAAATTTGATTTTATTTGATTTGTGTAAAATAGTAAACGTTATATTTTTTAAACGTGCTTTCATTGATTTTTTTTTTCATAAAATTACTAGATCTGTATAACCTATACAGATCTATAATTTATATTGAATGAATAATATTCAGTTTTTGTGTTTTGATCGATTTTACTACTATATAGGTAAACTCGTTATAATTTCTGAGCTCTCCACAACTTTAATCGATTTCAAATTGGAACAGCATGAAACGGATTATTATAAGGATACCTATATTTTGTATACGACTGGAAAGCACCCGTACATAAAGCGAAAATGATAGTGGGTCAGTATATTCAACCGCAGTACATATAATAATTCAGGCCGGCAAAATTCTGGCGACTCGATTTACGCGGTACCTACATCTGCTTGGACATACTGTACATTCCATTAGGCTGTTCAATCATTTTCCTGTGCCAACAGAAAAAGTTAGCTACGACGCTATCATTAATCATACTAAATTTATTATGGACAAATTGGATAGACTTTAGCAGTAACTGTGGACAAGTTTTTTAATGGCCTTCGTATATTTAAAATAGTACTTTACTTGCTCTAAATACGTAAGTGGCATCCACTTGTAGTGAAAATGTAAGCATAATTGACCGTAGAGGAGTCGGCCGTGTGTCACTATTGTGACAACTGCCCAATGGACACGGCCCAACATACGTTGGAGTGTTGTCCAGCCTGGGATGAAGAACGCAGCGCTCTCAGAGCAGTCGTCGGAGAAGATCTCTCGCTGCCGGCCGTGGTCGCTTCCATGGTCGGCGGCCGGGAGGCCTGGCAGGCGGTGGCCCACTTCTGCGAGGCGGTCCTCTCGCGGAAGGAGAGTGCCGAGAGGGATCGCCAGCGCAGTGGTGATCCCTCCCGCCGCCAGACGAGACGTAGGAGGCGTCGGGTGGACGACTGACCGACGTCTCCCGCCCTGTGGATTGGGGGCGTTTGGAGAATTCCACCACGGTATCCCCTGCCTGTCGTAAAAGGCGACTAATAGGGGCCTCCGAGGGTCACGGGTGGGCGGGACGTGCCGCCCACCCATTAGTCTAGCCAACTTCTGTGGCCCCCGTGATGGACATGTCCGAGGCAGCGTGTCTCACGCTGCCTCGGACACCAAAAGGCGGACACGGTACGGTGTTTCGGGGGCTTCTGAGCCCCCGCAACAGGAAAAAGGACCGCAAAAAAGCGGTACGCGCAGGGGCGGTTGCGGACGACAACTTAGACGTGAGTCGGAGGAAGCCCGCAGCCGTCCCTAATGAGCCGAAGATGGCCATATAAAAAAAAAAAGCATAATTGACCGAAAAGGTGTAATATATAATTTATTTTATTATATGGCTGACAAGCAATGATTCTTCCTCGCCAGTGGACTCAATTATGCTGACCCGTGTGTATATACTAAAATTCTTTCAGAGGTTGGTGCTTGGATACGGATTTTTCAAGAAGAACTTGATATAACCTAATTTTACGTTGCAAGTATTAACTGTGGTGTAGTTAGGCATAGTAGCGTTTTAAGTGCTAATGTTATAAATTAAAAAGTTTCAAGTTTGGGAAGATTTTATATATTTAAAAAAAAAGTCAACTGACCTACGCTGAGTTTCTTGGCGGTTCTTCTCAGGTCAGTGGGCTTTTCCGAAGCACTGGTAGAATCTTATAGTTTTTAAAAAACATTGTTAAAAATGACATGTAAAAGTGCCCCTAGGGGCCTAATTACATAATAAATTATTTGAATTTGAATTTGTGTGTCCTAGATGTACCTCTGTCTACTCCGTCGGGTATAAAGGTGTGGTGTGTTTTTATTTGTTTGGTTAAGGTAAACAAATACTAATGAAAGAATTTGTAATTTAGCTTGAGGTTAAATTAGGTCCTGTATTGACATAACGGCTACTTTTACCCCGGGATATTGTGCAGTAGTAAATCAAGTAAGAGCATGCGCCGCGCCGTGGGAGGGTACCTTTTAGGGTTATTTACCCCGGAAAATTGCGCCGTGGAATTTTCAATACTACAAAGAAAACGCGGTTGGAGTGACGAGAAAAGCTTTTATATTAATAAAAAAAATATTAATTGTATAATCAGTTTTATTGTGTACTAGCTTTTGCCCGCGGCTCCGCCCGCGTTAAAAAGTTTTTCCGGGATAAAAGTCCCGCTTTATGTTTTCCCGGGATCAAAAGTAGCCTATGTGTTAATCCAGAACATGATCTACTCGTGTGCCAAATTTCATCGAAATCCGTTCAGTAGTTTTTGCGTGAAAGAGGAACAAACATCCATACCTCCAAACATCCAAACATCCATACATTCTTACAAACTTTCGCCTTTATAATATTAGTAGGATAATTAAAATAATAAAATAGATCAAGTAATAGTAATCCAAAAGGGCATTAAAGGGACCGAGGTATATTTTATTACTCGATTAATTGAGACACTTCATAATTTCCTACTTCAACCATTAACATTTTTGTATTGATAATCAGTTTAATTTCACCCGGAAGCTATTTGATACGATTTATAGCATTGGATTATTAAAAGAACATAATTGTTGTTTTCATATTGTATTAATTAACATGTTTTTGTGACTTTTCTTACATATATACCGCGTAGTTAATATTTTTTATTGAGTTGTTCTTGTATGTTATCTGGAATGTAAACAAAATGATTAATTATTTTCATGTTTTATTTGGGTTTTCTTTAAACTTTGAGATAAATTAATGATTTGAAATAAAATCGGTTCAAATGAAATGTAGATTAAAGTTGATTAAAATTCGAGATAAATTAATGATTTAAAATAAAATTAGTTTAAATGAAATATAAATAAAGGTTGATTGTAGGTATTGTGTAGTTAAAATATTGCATGTTGAGAAAAGATCATCACGGGTAAGTTCGTAAATTTAATATTATTGCTAAACTCCACAATATTTTCTAGCACGGATAAAACAGCATGAAGAGCATTTCCCTAATGGATGCAGCAACCCTTTCAGCAAATGCGACATATTAATCAAATAGAAAGATTAAATGCGATTAGAAATATAATTTTTTCACTTTCTTACTCATGTTTTGTACGTCGTATTAAATACTATTTTTCTACAATATTTTTATTCATCGTAAAAGTCTGCTATATAAATATCAAGTGATATTAACAAAGCACCTTTTAATATCAAACGTAGTGTAATTATAAAAACATGATACGATCGAAAAGTCTACAACAACAAAAAAACATACACAAGTGCAATGTAATATGAACCTTGGAAGCGTAGCAAATAAATTCCAGGTGTTGTAACTTTCATACTTACTGCGTATGATTGATACGGTTGGTTCTCGTTTTATTCTCGAAAACATACTCTTATATAGAGTCTTGGTAGGTCTAGTAGTCAGTATTTGTATCGAATAATGGTTTTAAATGTATTGCGATGTTTATTGTAATGTATAATAATGCTCAATTATCGCAGTTTTGTAGCTACTTAGCTAAGTAGAAACTATCGGAAAGTGGGTTGTTTTTAAAATACGTGCTAATATAAGGCTTGTATTCTCTACGCCAAATAGGTAATTATTGTTTATTCCACGAGGAATTTTGATGATGCACAAACAGTATCATGCCATACCATACCAAAACCAGCCCTGTAATATATGCTGCCCACTGCTGAGCACAACCCGCTTAATTTTATATAGCTACAAGCTATTTGTACAATAAAACATACACAAGCTTTAAGCCATTATACTTTGTTTTTTAACAAATATCCAAAAACATAGCAATTAAATTATTTTATCAAGAAAACGTAGTAATCAATTTAAATTCAATCAAAAACGCATCGAGAACTTATAGTAGCAACCACTGGCACGCAACCGTTTATTTGCTCGGCACTACGATTCGAGATTCGAGTGGTGATTCAAAATTGGGCACAGAATGCAAAAAAGACAGTCACGGCTGCACAAACACTGAGTTATTCAATCATATGTTGAGTGCGTTGACAAAAATATATCGAAGACATTTCATTTAGAAATGCCGAGTGCTATAGTGGGTTTGTAGCTGTTCATTAACACCCTTTTATTAGCTTCAGACGTATGTATGTATGTAAGTAACTGACACTTTGAACATGATTTTTCTAGGGCTGTGTTCCAGTATGGGATTTCATAGTTAGAACTTACTTAGAAATATTAGTCTTTCGTATACGTCTCTGTAGATACTTTGTTTTTTCACAAGGAAAACAATATGATTATCGGATTTGAGGAAGGTGGAGTATGATGTTGAACTCGATAATCTTATGACCCAGTCGGTTTGGAATAATGCTGAGTCTATTGCTTTGTTTGTTTCTAGCAGGTGTGCTTTCGTAATGACATGACATGAAGTCCTCCTAGCCAGTTTCGGCCACGGCGGCCAATCTCAACGGAGATCAGCCAGGTACGCAGGAGATATTATAGTGCACAAGTGTGTGCGCAATACACAGGTGCACTCGCTATTCCTTCACTCTCATAGTCCGGTGAGACGGCAATCCGACATGACCGGAGAGAGATCAGGCGCAGGACCAACGGCTTTACGTGCTTTCCGAGGCACGGGGGTATCACACCGCCAACTTCCTGACTCCGAGCTGCGACTGAGTAAATTTTAAGATGGAAAAACCCAGTCACAATTTTTTTTGGCTCGACCCGGGATTCGAACCCAGGACCTCAGCGCGCAATTCGTACTCGTAATGCGTACGCAATACCACTACGCCACCGAGGCAGTCAGCTTTCGTAATATTTAGGATTTAAGGATACCGTAGATGGTAATTATTGAATGTGAGATTTAATATTAACGGTCTTACGGTAATGAGTCATCATTATTGACTATTCAAAATGGTGCTATGTATTTCAAAAGGATGTTGGTACTGATTTAAGCAAGGAGACGCCTACAAACTAGCAGCTTGCTCGTCTCATAATAGAGTTATATAAAAAAAATAAGTAGCAAGCCAAAAATTAAGCATTTAATTATGATTATTGTAAATTAAATGAAATTTCGTTGCACGCAACCTCAATGAGGAAGAGAGATTTCTCGGAATAGGGATCTGTATTCGACTCAATGATTAAGTGGCGCTTGGTATCAGAATTTGAGCATTTTTACCTTATGTAAAAACATAATTTACGCCTTATTCCCTTATGGATAAGGCAGTGGCGTAACTAATAAACTAGAGCGGCTAGCATATCGCAATATCGACACAATTTGCTTGCCTGGACAGCTTAGATTTATTTTTCAAATTTGACTTCTACATCTTTCACATCGGAATACAACAGGGCTTTTAGGATGTAGCTTAGCAGCGGAAATAGGCACCACGATGGTACTTATCCAGATAAACTATCCAGAAACCTACCACCTAGATCACCAACCATTGATGATCACTTGCAATTGTATTACTATGGGAAAAAACCATATACACAGCACAATCTTTGCAAACTCGGTCACCCGTCAGCCCACCGATCGCGTGTCACCATTGTGTATTTTTCTGAAACGTTTAAACGGATTCCACCAATCGGTAAAAACGTGTGTTGCCGTTTTGCAAAAATTAAATAAATGTACAATAATAACACCTTACGATGTTGCCAGACTAACGAGATGGCGTGACCGACCACTGTTAACATATCCGAATATACTTTTTCTTTTTTTGGCAATTCGCTCAAAGGTACGGCGATGACGGATTGAGTGCGCCTCGTTGGTTCCAATTAGGGTTGCCAGTGTATTCCACATTAAGATTGCAAGTCGCGCTCTGATGACTTGTGACAATTTTATATTGAAATATAAAGTATAGTGTGATTCGAATGATTAGATAAGATATTAAATGGACTTTTGCGATAATATTTTGATAAAGTACATTTATGATTTGTATTGCGAGGTTTTTAAAAATTTATTTAGGGTTGTCCACTGTTTGTCACATAATAAATAAATCCTTTGAAATTCAATATTATATTCAACACAATATCAAACTATGAGTTGTGTATAAAAGATGAGTTTCTTGGAATAAAATTGTGCTTGATTATTATTCTACCTGCCCTTATAGCGCTCACTGTGTCTGCGCAACGTGCTTTTGAAACCCTCGAAAAACGAGATAATATAAGTTACACTTTTTCATCGAGACACGCGGCAGCGTGTCAAGCCAAGCAAAAAAAAAAACTTGTCAAAGCTGCCTAGTGTAGTTTCACCCGAACCATTTGGAGCGACTTTTGACGCCTCTATAACTCAATATCTATTTGACGTAAATACATGAGATTTGGTTTATTTATTAAAGTCCCTTAAGTTATCTAGAATCCCAAATTTCATAAATACAGCTCAAACGGTCATTGAGATATTAACATCTAAAAATCGGCATTTTTATCACTGACTGACATATAGATCAAAAACCTAACCCACTTCCAGATGAGCTAGAAAGTTGAAATTTGGTGTCCAGCTAGGTAATTGTATGTATACAAAGGAAAAAATCTGAAAACAGTACTTTTTTAGGATTTGAAGCATTTTCCAAGCAATCGGAAAATCTCCATACTATCTATAAATTATCTTTACAATAATGAACGTTTAGGCGTACACGACCATTGATTCTTTATTTTTATTTAAATACTATTTACCTTGATCCATTTATTACGTTCCCTCCGTATTAGGGCACCACTGATCGAATTTTTCTATGAATTTTCCGACTTTAGACAGAACTGTTGTGGGATACGGCGGTAGGTTCCTATAGATACGTTAAAGGCATCAGCAACTCGTGCCCGCTCTTCAGTCTTTTATATTATATATTTACTTCTGTTTCAAGCTCAAGTTAAAAATTTCTGATTTCTACAATGTTTATTTACATCTTAAGACGTTTATTATTTTGACAGATGATATGACATTGGACGTTCTATTATACTTGCGAACCATAGAGTTTAATTAATTATTAACATATAGGTTTTATACCAAGAGGACTTCATCGCGTGCACAATGCACATAGATGAGGCAGAACGATAAAGCGGTTCACGGCTTTTACATCCGAAAACTTTGCTGCCTAACATTGTTACACATATCAGTCGCAGTATTTTCCTAAAACCAATTCTTTACAAAAAGTAATGATATCCCATCAAAAACATAAATGTGAAATTTGGAAGCCAAGTCCAATATTAAGAGTATGCGTGCTTGACGATTTCATCAACAAAAGAATTGAAATCTAAGTGGGTGCCAAGCCCTGCTTTAGATAATCCTGAAAATTATCTATAAGAACACACTCCATTCTAAAATAAATTTAAACGAATTTTTCTTTCTTTTTCTGCTGCGACAATGTATGATATTTAAAAATATAACTGCTTCAATTTGAACAGTCAAATTATTTACACAAAGCTGATAACTTAGTATAAATTAAGGCTCAAGATTTGTCTTGGCTAGTTTTACCCGAAAACAAAAATGTTGGAAGAGTAGGATATGTTAATCTTACAATATAACAACAGTAACATAAAGAAAATAAGTTTAACAGCCAAATATAAGAACAATTGTATGTGAAGACTAGCCAAGACAAATCTTGAGCCTTAATTTATACTAAGTTATCAGCTTTGTGTAAATAATTTGACTGTTCAAATTGAAGCAGTTATATTTTTAAATATCATACATTGTCGTAGCAGAAAAAGAAAGAAAAATTCGTTTAAATTTATTTTAGAATGGAGTGTGTTCTTATAGATAATTTTCAGGATTATCTAAAGCAGGGCTTGGCACCCACTTAGATTTCAATTCTTTTGTTGATGAAATCGTCAAGCACGCATACTCTTAATATTGGACTTGGCTTCCAAATTTCACATTTATGTTTTTGATGGGATTACTGTTTCCGGAATATATTTTGCTATTTTATGTTATAGAGAAGTATCCGGAGATTGAAATGCAATGCTACCCTAAGTGGCAACCCTATTGCGCCATGGAGACTCGCTGCAAACAACAGCGCGATGTAATGGATTCGGCGCTGAATAATCAGGAACATACACTGACACTGACAATTTCCACCTAATGAATCGATGACTTTACCTCAGCGGAGTCATTGGACGGTTAATTGAATTCTCTTGTTTGACGATTGAATGACGATTGAAGTTTTGGAGGAATATTTCATACTTTTTATAAGCATATTGTCATCGATAAACCACTTTCTTGCATGCAAATATACCATATTAATATATCAACATGGAGTGGGTGAAATACACTTTTTTATCATATACAGAAAGGGTAAATTTATTTTTATTTTATTTGATCCCCTAGCTGAGGTCAATATTCTCTCTGGGATGTTATCCCCGATAAATCGTTTTGGAAAACACAAAAACTTTAAAAAATTGGCAATTGCATCCAATACCTTCACGGTTGTTAATCCTCATGCGCTTCCATTACACTAAGGAGGTGATAAAAATAAAACCTATACATGTACGATAATCACTCAATGATATTTTTCATCGAAAGACGAATTACTCACTCGCCTATTATTTTTTTACTATTCAGCTACTGCTCTTGATATATTAGTTAAGTCGTATAAATACCCAGAAATTGAACTAGTTATACGATTATTTGGAGCAGACACAAAAGATTTTACTGGCTGCTTAGATTAGAAATAGACAAAGTGGTTTCCATTGTACGGACTTTTATTTACGGAAGATATAAATTATGATGACAATAAGTAGACGTTCTCGTACGTAGTATCCTAAAAAGAATTATTAAAAATTATTAATTTGCATTGCAGTCGTCACCCTGTAGAATCCGCTGTTAATTTTCATAAATGATATCCAAACATCTTCATAAATATTTACATACCTATATTTAACAGGGAGTAATTGCACTAAAATTATATAGAAACCAAAAATCTTAAACGCGATCATCACGAAAAAATATCGAACAATCCTGTCATCAATTTGTCCGGGATTTGACATGCTGACGGTGTATAAATCGTTATGATTTTATCTTGGCCGGCCATCTCTCCCTTTACATCCATATGAATGATATATCAAAGTCGGATTTGGGTTGCAATCTTTATAATTTTATCTGCTTGGTTTAATTAAGTAATTTTTGGTTCATGACTAAATGTGGTATTACATGGCACAGATACTGTATTTTTGCTAACAAATTGTGTTTATCAATCAGATTATATCTTTGTTGTTTACAAGTAAATGAAGTTCTTTATGCCTTCTTGATTAATGCGGATCATTATATTCGCTTTTGCTCAGGACGTTGTCCATATAGAATTCGATTCAAGACAAAATATTTTTAAAACAGGACTTTGTGTTTTGGCGTTTAAGCTTACTTCGTACCAAATTTCTTTTAAATTTGTTTAGTGGTTTATTTGTTAAGCAGACAATTTTGTTTTGGCATTTATGTTCGAATGGACAGGCTATTTATTAAAGTAATTAAATTTTTTGATCCGTATAAAGGCAATACAAAAGGATTTGTCTCGTTCAGCATAATTAAAAAATTGCATGGGTAAGTGCAAGTTCCTGGAAAATGTCCATCAATGGGACGTATGTTTTGATGATAGCTATAATTGTAATGGATTGGATCCATGAGGTTCTGTGTTTAATTTCCTGGCAAGATATTTTTTTTTGTTTCTACACTAGAGGTGGCTCGGGTTTGAATTTTGCATCGTATATGGTAGCACATTTATTTGGGAACATAGTGTGATTTTTTTTGTTTTATTTTTATATTAGACTTGACAAGTAGCACTTCAGAATTCAGAAATCGTGCATCAGGCTCTTAGTGTTTAATTTAACTCCCAAATAACATATGACCTCATATTTTTTGTAACACTGCAATCAATACCGTGTAAATATCTCTCGTCGAAAATGTTGACTTCTCGGAGCAAATGACGTTGCAAAATTAAGGCTCAAGTGAGCATGTTCATGATCTCACTCAGCGGGTTTGGCTCTGCGAAGATAGAGGTCCTGGGTTCGAGTATGAAATCAGATGTTTGTTTTATTTAAGCTAGTTTCGAAATTAGATGTTCTGAAAGTAAGGTTTTAGTTCTTGATACCAATAACATATGAAAGTTGTTTTAGGATTTTAAAGTAAGCTTATGCCCAGTTTCCTGAAGCGTGAAGTGAGACGCAACAATTACATTTATACTTCACAAGTTTATACCGTCAGAGATAAAGCTTTTCGTCATATTGTGTACAAGCTCCTAGTGCAAGCTAGTCATATTAGCTTTACGATCCTGGAATCTTATCCAAGACCTCAATGAATAGAATCAAAGTATGAAAAATCTATTTTATAGAATCCTGAAAAAGAAACAGTCGAAGGCGGGACTCGAACCCACGACCTCCACGTCCACGACGATCACGAACTTAAGAGAATTAAGTACGGATCCTGAAATTGGCAATCGATGGCGGGGTCGGAGTAGCTCAATTGGAAGAGCACCGGCACGGTACGCCGGAGGTCGTGGGTTCGAGTCCCGCCTTCAACTGTTTCTTTTTCAGGATTCTATAAAATCATTAACCAGGCACTACATGGCCATTGACATGTATAAAAAATCATAATATAAAATATGAAAAATCTATTAACAATAAAAAGGTGTTAAATTAGAGTCCCATTTCAGCACTCGATTTGTAGAGCGACATCAAAAACCCGGAAGACGCTCAGACGAAATCCAATCGACGATCTCAAAGGAATTTAACGCAATCCCTAATGTGGGAACTGGCCCTAAGATCCAAACAACAAGTACTCCTCAATCAGTCCCCGTTGACAACGTGCGATAGTTACCTTAACCGCGTTGCTCGAGAACAATTGTAAATCCATCGGCGACATGCAAAGCGGAGGGATATCGCTAGTCCGCGGCCAAGTTTAGCCTCGATTACCTTATACGTGCGCGTGTACGTTTAAAATAGAAGACGCGTTCCGTTGTATTGCCATTCGGTTGCCATTTTTGTTGGACGTGTGAATGATTGGCGCAATTTACTGGCTGTAGCGATTGATTTATTTATTTGTATGTATGCTAATTTGACGCGGGGCAATGATGGACTATTTGGCATATCGTTTGAATAAGGCTATGAAGGGAGATGCGTCGTGTCACGTAATATCGCAAATATATTTTGTTAGGTATGTAAATATTAATATATTAAATTCGTTAGACGCGTGGGAGAGATTGGACTTTGTAGTTACTGTCTTTGGGAGTTGCATTTTAACGTGATGGGTGACAGTATGTTGTGGTTTAAGATTAAATTAATGCTGCTTGTCGTTCCGCAAAGCGTCTAGTGTTGCGTATAGCTAAATAAAGAGTCTCATCTGCAACCTACGACTCATAGGAGGGGTGTCACTATTGAGCATAGTCCAATCTTTATACATTAAGGTTTGTTTTTTTTATTATTACGAAGGGGTTCTACTGCTGAGTATAGTGCAATAAATGCTGTCCTGTACACAAAGTTCGACTCATTCAACAGTGTAGGTTTTTTTCATCGCTTGCTGATAAGTGCTACTCGTCACATAAATTTATAACACAACTAAATACATAAGACACTTTCATCTATGCTCCCAAATCAATGATAATAAAATGGCTACTATCTAAATTAGCTGTTTAATACGATAACTGTCAAATAAAATTTACTTGAAAATTAAACAGGCCCTAAATATTTGGTCCAAATAAATAAGTCCAAAAGCTTGTCACTCGCACCGCAATCCGTTTACTGCGCCCACAACGCACATATTTCATGACTGTAAATTGCATATTGTTTTAGACAGTGCGTTGACATACCTCCGAGCGCATTTAACGACTCTTGGGCACCTGTGTAACTGCAATACGTTCAAAAATATTTGTAGCCGTGTTTGATTGATTTGAAAGTTTGGATTAGACACATATTTGGTACTTGTCTAATGGTAGAGCATTTATACATCAGTTTCAACTCTCAGTCTGAACCACTAGTTATGCTTAACTTTTCAGGTGTTTTTAGAAGTATGTGACGTAAAAACTACATACTTATTTATTCTGGATGTATGAATTTATACTTACCGATATTAAATTCTACAAAATATTCGTTCAAATTTAAATTTTATATATTGCGAAAATTTTTACCAAAGATTTTATTTTCGCATTTCACTGTAAACCACATCTCGTACCACCTGTCACAAACTCGCACCGAATTACGATCACTACGGCCGTAGTAATTTTTCGTTGGGCGTGTCGATATACAGATAAGCGGCTACCACGCACGTATTTGGCAGGAACGTGGTACAGTCATTAAGAGGATTAAATGGTGATTTTCGATAACACAAAACGAATTATTCGAGCTCGAATTAATGGGACGCAGTTAAGAGTGGGAATTTCGGTCATTGTTTTCGATGTGGCGAAAGTTGGTGTACATTTGCCTGCAGGATGTTCGAACGTGGTAATTGTGGGTGTATAACACCTCTGAGTTTTGATCAAAATACCAACACACTCACACACACTCACTCATCTTATTACCGAACGGTTAGGTAGAGGCGCAACTAGTCCACCCACTTTTCGCCGTGCGTATTCCATCTCATGATGTTATAGTGTGCAAGCCTATCGCCATATCGGACACAAATTCCAGACTCCGGGTTGACACTGACTAGAAAAACCTCACTTTGCCTGGCCCAGAGATAGAACCCAAGACCTCAGCACTGCAGTCGTACCATAATACAACTACGCCACCGTGACAGTCAATAGTGTATGTCCAGTTACATATCAATGGTATAAAATTTGACATTAGGATCATCACCTATCACAACGTTTACGATTTGCATAAATCAGGCAAATCAAAGGTTCACCAATAGTACCACTTTAGGTCATTTGGATAGGAACGTGTAAGTTTAAGTTAAAGATATGAATCACAGAAAGAAATATTAATAAAAAAAAATTGTGTCAAATGAGGAAAGTGATTTAGATTTAATAATCGTAACTTGATCTTCAAAGTTATCTATCGATATCTCTAACGTAGATCTAGTATCTTCATTCTCAAAGAAAGTTTAACGATTCAATACTATCGTGTTGAATCGTTAAACTTTCTTTGAGAATGAAGATACATTCATCATAAACTAAAACCATCTTATCAGTATTAATAAATATCGATTCAGTCATAATAATTTCAATTTAACAACATAAAATTTTTCCTGATAAGTGTATCTATAAATAAGTTTCAAAAAACAACAACACTTTAATGTCAATAAATACAGAACAAAGTTTTTATTTTTCATTTGATATTTTACTGCCCGTAATTTGTTAACATACGTTTCTTGTTCTATACGGCCATAAAACGAACGGTTCATAAGTTATTCCAAATTCGAATTGTGTTCGACATTTCTAACACAGCTCTCCCGGAATGGTATCGAGAACCCCTAGTAGAGTTTGCTTGTTTAGCGGGATATTAAAAATACATTTAGGGATAAGGCTGGCTGGTAAGTAAAGATAAGTATCGGGATACTATAAGTCTTTAATGAAATGTAACAGAGCGTAAGTAGTATTTACTTTATTTTAGCTGCTCTTTATTTTACGTAGGGCGTTTTTTAAAAATTTTTTGTACTTTACATTTTTGTGGTTTTAAAAAAAAGGTCATACCTAGTAATATGTTTTACTAATACGTTGTCTCTACGTCTTGTCAAGGGGTAGTTTTCAAGCATCATTCTATTTCAAACAAAAGGATGTTATAAATAATTATTAAAACCTCTTATTTCCATCTAAGGTATTAAGATATTAAACATGTATTTAATCATAACTTAAGGTGTTGTTTTGTACTGTAAACGAGGCGCATATTATTCCACCCGCTATATCATCATTCGATAGTAGATAGATAGTCAAACTATAAAAAATTAACTCTCGACGCAAAAACCCACAAATCAGTAATAACAATTTTTATCGCATTTACAATCAAACCTACATTTTATATTAGACTGGAATACGTGCACTTAAGATCTAATATCATGTATGTACATCTTCATCCTTCGCCCATGATTAAATTCAAGAGTTTTACTAGCACCTATTTATACGCCAAATCGTACAAATACCACATTATACAAAACAAGATTATCAACACCTAATAAATTATAAAATTCGTAACATGCGCAACGTCAGGTCGCACAGCGTGTGGCCGCCCTTACAATCCGTCAGTTTTTATTGATACACATATGGCAAAAACTCGGGCTAACACATACCGTCAATCAATCGATAAAGCTCGCGACAATATGTCTACAGCTTGACATGCTGCATAACTTATACCGGCGGATTCCAAAAAGGTAAATGCTTTATATAGTATTTATTCATGATTTATTGGTCTCGTTATTTCGAAAGTCCGGTTAAATCGAATTGAATTGTTGCTGATCACATATTTATGTTAGGTAAGAGAGCAACTTTAGATAATAGTGTCATCATCATCATCATCATCATCAGCTCCATGACGTCCACTGCTGAACATAGACTAGCTGAACATAGATAGCAAAAAAAATATTAAATAACATTATAAATTAATATAAAATTATAGAGATTTTCATTATTCAGACAAATTGATAAAGAATAATATTAATCTGTCAAGGCCCGCGACGGACAGCGGTGTCCATATATATAGGGTTTTTCCATACATCTATACATATAAGCGGGGCTTGACGGGTTAAATCCAACATATCATTGTATTTACTTTGGATAATATACACCAAATACCTACATGCAAATACTATGTCAATAACCAAACCTCTTTATACCAAACTCTCGATATTACGAAAACCTTTCCCATTCCACCATAAGATTTACAATGACCCTATAAATGGTAGTACTAATTGCATTTACTAAAAATGTGTTTCAACGTTTTTCTATAGCAAATTGAATTCTGTCGGTGCCTGGAATGGAACTAGAGTATATTACTATGCATTTGGTTCTGCCCGTTTTTGCAAGCAATGATTTTATGTAAGGGAATGCTTTTCATATTCTTTTTGCCTTTTTTGCTTAGAAAATGGTATTGCTGATTGGTAAGAATTATTTCTAAGGATGATGCTAGTATTTATGTCCATTTTATCAAATAATAGGTATAGAAAAATTGCTTTCCTGTATATTCCTTCTATCATTTTTTTATGTATGCTAAGTGGAGTAGAGACGGAAGAGTGATTGTTAACCTTCGTCAGTCCACACAATTATGCCGGCCAATTAGAAACCGGATAAACATAAACTGATCCCAAAACGTGACACACTCACGCGCGTTACTATGGAGGACTATTAATTTCTATATTATCGGATCATATCCGCTTACTGTTGAGTATAGACTTTTCTAAGTAGATTTTTTTTGTTTGCAATATTTTCCTGGGCTTTAATAAGGTCTTATCAGGCTACGACGCTGGTTGCCTACTCCTTGAAAATATAAATAATTTTTCTGTGAAAATTAAACTGCAACCTTCCAGTTTCCTTCACGGAAGCTGTCAACTTTAAATAGTTGATTTATTGATACAGTAATAAAATCTATCTGAGGCCATCAGCTACTGGTCAATTCAAAAAAGCTTAAGCTTAAATTTTGATTACACTTTATCTTTATGTAATCACAATCAACATCGCGTTATTTCCCTCTTAAGGAATTTTATGGTATAAAAAATAATTAACGTAACTGCGTTTTAATTTTACCTCCACCGAGCATCGAACCGGTGACGTCTCAATCAACGGTTGCAAAAATAGGCAATTAAAGCAATCGGTGTTGCCCGTTCGATTAAAATATATGGCAACATTCTTTTTTTTATTATGAAGTAAATAAATTGTGTATTAAACGATAGCTATCTATAATTGTTTCCATAAAGGTATGATTTACAGTGTTGGACAGTTTAATAGTGCACCAATAAATATATCAAGTGTAATATCACAGAAAATTATGGCTCGTATTATTCTCTGTCATAATCTTTTTTTAATCGATCGGCTCTGATGAAAGCAAGAGTCTAAAGGGAAATGATATTATTTCAGTTTCATTTGTTGTAAGTGAGTTGTTTTGTTGTTAGTTGTTGTAAAATATTTAGTTTCTATGTAATTATATTTGACACAGATTATTTGTTTCTTGCTATAATTTTTTGAGCGTCTTCTTATCACTAACCTTTCTAGTTTAATCTGAGCTGTAATACAATAGCTATAAGAATGAAATTGAGGCTCATATCTGCACTAAATCTGATTCGCATACGTTCTAGTTGAACTATAACACATTCCGAATTTTAATACATATTTTTACCCCACACCTGGAAATCAAACCATGGACCTATGCTTTCAGCAAAGCAAACCTCTCAACGTCATGCCGACATTAGAATAATAACATTAACATTATGAACATAGCCTAGATTTGTTTCTTAGATTCAATTTCAAATGACGCTGGCAATTTGATACCGTAAAATATATTGCGACATCTATTGTCTTAATGTCAAAATAGTTGACATTATAATTTGTATTGTTTGACATCGGATTGGACCGGTTTTCTTGACTACATTCAAATTAGACTCTAGCATAAAATAATTAAAAAAAACTAGATTGATATTATAATAGTTAATTGATATATTCTTTTAAAGTTTCAATTTTTGTATTTATTTATTTTTCATCTCACAAATGTATTTTATATACAGCTATGTAAATTTTTAATAATACAATATTCATTAGAAGTTATTACATAACGTTGTTGGTTTCTTTTTGAATATTTTATCTCGTAATTAATTCTTTGTTTAAACACAAGTTTTGTAATATAATCCTAACTAATATTACAAATGCGAAAGTAACTCTGTCTGTCTGTAGCGCTTTTACACAAAAACTACTGAACCGATTTAAATTAAGTTTTGTGCACAGATATTCTAGAGCCTAAGAAAGAACATAGGCAATTTTTTATCCCGGGAAAATATAAACCGGGACTTTTATCTCGGAAAAACTTATTCGGGTGGAACCGCGAACAAAATAAAGCTAGTGATGATATAAACTTAAATTTCAGCAACATGTATGTATAACTGTTAAGTGTAAATAAATACTAATATTATCAAATTAAGTTAGGAGTACTAACTTCATATTTCAAAGACTAAAATAACTTCACGAGCAGATAATGTAACTTTACAAATAAGATTAGATGGTAAGGTACCGAGTCGTTTTGGACTACCATGTACAATTCTGTCCATTAAAATGTGTGAGGCCTTAAAGGAAATCGGAAGATTGATCATATGATTTCATAGGCAATTCAGGCCGGATCTTTTTATTTGTTATTGATCCATTGTTACGAAATAGTCCAAACTTAAGTTATGCTTTTTGACTTCTGAGCAACAATATCTACATGAAGACATTGGCAAAATCACCGCTGTAACGGTGGATTCATTAACTTAAAAGAAGAAGAAGATCATATGATGTTCTTCTACTTAATAAACATTATAATTAAATATCCATATTGTCACGCAAAATTGAAATACGTAAAACAATAGTAAGTTTCAAACATACCGTATTTATGTATCGCCAAAACTGTTATATTTCAAAAAACAGGAAATAATTCAGGCAAAACAAATATTTATATCGAATTATCGATAAATGATAACGTTCATTAATTATGTCTAGTCTGGTAGTTTGATGTAAGTGGGTGAGCTTCTCTCAGCTAAATACCAGCGTCGGATTATACATTTCTTTAATATTTCATCACCGTTTAGGTTTGACACAGACGGACGACTTGGTAGGACAAAACTTATATATACTATGAATATTATAACATCGGAATATGTATAATAGGACAAAATAATGTAACATTCTGAAAGATTTTTTTTACCATGAAAATTGGATATTGTGTTTCCCGGTAGGCCCCGGCTTGGCTGTGAGTCTGGTATTGCTTTAATCCATGGGCGGTGGATGCTGCTTACCATCAGATAAATTGCTTGCTTGGTTGCCTACTACGGCAAAAAAGATAAATATTTATTTCACATGATAATGATATATGCAGAAAACACTTATTGTAGAGTCGTTTTCACACAAGTTAAAAGCACACTAAGTAAATCGAATGCGTAAACGCACTCAATACAGTCAACAATTAATTCTCGCTCGTTGCCATCACATATGTTAATTTGAATACCACTGCGCTAATATAGTAAATCTTGTTGACTCAAAAACGCTGGTCTGAGCTTGACCCAATACCTAGATGCAATTCGCGTCGACGCATGGCTATAAATTGTTGATGAACGCGTGGTTTGGAAGCTTGCATCGCTTTTTTTTATTATCAAATTAAGTTGATAAGGCCGTGTGAAATTACGAGTATTTTTAAGTATGTTGGTTTGGTGATTTTTTATGTTGTAGATTTAATGAAAATGGTTATTATAAATATAATTTATAATTATACTCTCTAATATTCAATTTTATGTAGATTTATAAGATAGATAGATAAGATACATACATACATATACACTCACGCCTATTATCCCCGAAGGGGTAAGCAGAGGCGCAACTAGTGCACCCACTTTTCGCCATTATTCCGTCCCATGATGTGATAGGGGGCGAGCCTATCGCCATATCGGGCACAAATTCCAGACTCCGAGCTGATACTGAATAGAAAAACTCAATATCACTTTGCCCGACCCGGGGATCGAACCCGAGACCTCAGCATTGCAGTCATACCGTAATACAACTACGCCACCGAGGCAGTCTACAGTCAGAGATAGATAAGATACAAGATAATTTATGGTAAACTGCTAAAGTTTAAAAAATCTGGATAATTTTTTTAATCTTTTAATATTTAAACATGTAAATTTTTCAGAAATAAAATCATTTAAAAGAATATTTACTGTATTACTAACCACCCCACAACGTTAAAGCAGATAAATTAGACGACCCCAATACCTGACCACCAAAAAAGAATCAACCGGCCTAAAAAATAAAACAATTACAAACAAAAAAGGGCTTGTACAAATTAAAGTTCGAATACTAAAGTTACGAGGGAAAGCGTTGACAGCTGGATATTACCACGCCTCAGCTGACGGAGACCTATCAAAATGTAATTACACACAGTATTACAAGCGAATAAGCCTTTTAAATATTACTGAATCAATGAGGCATCGTATTACTGGATCACTCGCTTGTTACGTGTGGTGAAAACTGTATCTCTGTTTTAAAATTAATTTCGTATAGTGTATGTAGTTTTGAGTGAAAACCGAGTGCTCGTTGAAGTCTTTTGTATGAAGTTATAAATCAGGTGTTTGGTTTTTATTTTCACAAAATTATCATTCCAATGTAATTTTAAAATATAGATTACAATATACTTATTAATTAGGAATGAGTTACTGTGAGATTTTTATAAATAAAACGTTAAATGAATGAATGAATTTAAATCCGGAGTTGCCTCATTTATTAGTGCTAATTTGTTTACCGCTACATACATAAATATTCAAATAAGTCCAAACAAGTGTCATAACATAAAAAATAGATTGCAACTCCGAACGCAATAAACCAGATGTAGGCTAAAATGGAGTTAAAAATGTTTATAAATTCACACATATTATATTACAGTTAAATTAATTTATGCGCTTTAATATAAATATTATAAAAAATGCCTGGCGCATATATAAAATCGGAAATATTTTAATAAAAAAACCGAATTTATGTAGTGAAAAACTAAAGCATTTTAATATGTTTTGATGGTATAATGATAAGGATTTAGTCTATATAAATGTATCCATTAGTTGTCATTAATAGTCTCAAGTATTTATGACATTTAACATCTAAGAAAAATTAACAAAGTTGTAAAGATAATATTTTGATACATTATCAAATGAAGTATGTCGTTTTAAGTGCAAAAATAAATATATTTTATGGAGCTACTATGGTGAGACAAATGTATAATCGTGTTGTTTGAGGAGATAAATATTTTTCATCGTAAATTTATATTTTTTGTATATTTTGTACGATCATCATCGCGCATCTGGCGAATGAATTGTTGGAAAATGGCATATTTTGTACAAAATTATACTAACATTAATTTTAAAAATACGTGTTATGTTATGAGGACTATATAGATAAAGAATTCTAGAATGGGGACGGGAAAGATTGCAGTCGGACAAATATTTTTACTTGAAAATATTCTTCAATAACTTATTAGATCCTTTCAAATATCTATGTCTAATAGAAGAACCGTTTAGAAGTCAACGTACTAAGCATTTTTAGACAATAAGGAAAAATCGTTACACATTTCCACGCTTGAATTTTCACGCCGTGTGGGACAAAGCCGTAAAGTATGAAAAACATTAATAATTCAAACTACAAACCGTTAAAAATCTCGGGTCAACGGCTTGGACAAGTGTTCTTTGCACCAGTTTCGTGAAATATTGTCTAATTAGAATCTACATCTTGCCATTGAAAAGTAATCCTTAGTACCGAGTAGTAAGGTATACAATAGTATCGTGGTTGTATATGCAACTTCTTTCTCAAATTTCACTAACGCTGATGTTATTGCAGAATATCACCATATTCTCCAATAACATCAGCGTTAGTGAAATTTGTTTGATTGTTTTTTAAATATTCATCAGATTCATATGTGTTAAATTAAATATTGATTTGCAATGAAACAGTTTTGGGTATTTCCAGTTTAAGTATACATAAATGAATAGCCACGTCGAACGAGGATTCAGTTGAATTAAAAATTATGATAAACACATTCCTATTAAACGTAACGTTGATAAATTTCTCCTAATTACCGCGTAAAAAATATTTTAAGAAGATCTTTATAAGAATTTCGAAGGTATGTGAAGTCTGCCAACCCGCACTACTGGACTAAGGCCTAAACCCTCTCAGTAGTAGAGGTGGCCCGTGCCCAGTAGTGGGACAGTATATAATACAGGGCTGGTATTATTATTATTTCATTATATAATCCTACAAGCCAACCCATGAGTAACCAAAACCAAGGTACCAAAATTCATACGAAATCGAAGTAAACTAATTAAAACTCCACAAAAACGTCAAAAACACATGGTTTTCAATAACCGCTAATTGCAGTCGGCTACCCTAAAAAGAGTTCACCCACCTTAGGGGAAAGATTAAAAAAAATTCGACGCACGGCACCACATATTTCGATGTGAAAATCCATTAATCAAACCGCGTTTCGTTTACGCCCGAGGGGACCCGAACGCGCCAAGGAAGTGCCCGAAATTGTCCGATTAACCGGCGGAAACGCACGAAGTTTCACGAACGCCCACGATCATTAACCGAAAAATGAGAAAAAAAATAGTTTTGACGATTTTTAATTTCATTATTATTGTGAATGTTAAAGTGGTTTAATATCAGAAGTATGTCTTGTTGTCAACGTAATTAAAATTAAGCATATATAATTGGAAAGTTGTTAGCAAATAATAGTTCGTTCTCGGGATAAAAGTTAGCTTATAAACTCAAGTAGCATTATATTATTATCTTCTTATTCGGAACGTTAGCGCTCTCAAAAAGACAACAATATGTGTAAGCTAAATGCGGTAGGAAGCGTCCCGGCTTTGTGTCATAGTTGAAATTTACGAACAGTGGTGACCACCATCTGATAAGTTGACAGCTCAGAATAGCTGTTGTCCGCTTAACCCTTAGCACAGAATGTAGAAACATTGTGACTTAATAATTAAAAGTTTTCGTCACATGAGAAAACTAAACTTGTACAAAATATTGCCTACTCAAACCCAATGCGTGAATCCACTCATTAAAACAAATTTCATACATGAAATGACAACATACCTAAAAAGTAATCACAAATTAATCCATCAAATTACAAACCGTTCAATTAAATTACAAGTGATTAAATAAAGTACAACTAATTAAATCAAAATTCAATAAGCAATTCAACACGTGCACGAATTAAATGATGCACACATGACATTTGATAAGTAAATCTATTCAGAATTAAATAAAAGACTCGCTGTGGTCTTGTAAAGATTTTATTTAATTTTAATGTAAAGGCGCGTGCATGTCTGCGATTGTTTTATGTGATTGATTGATTGTTAATGTCATGTATTGATTGAACAAAGTTTGTGTTGGAGTGGATATTGCATCTGTATTGTGCTGCTTGTTTGAGTACTCAGAAGTCGAAGTAATTTTACCACAAGTGTATTTGAATGTTGCCAGGAGGCTTGTGTTCCTTGTTCTTTACTGCATGTAAGTATTTTAAATTAATTTGCCCGATTTTTATTATTAAACATGAAACAAATTATAGTTTGTGAAATATTTCGCACCTTTAGAACGAAAACGACACAATTCAAAAAATAGAAAATTGAGTTGTCATTTCTAAATAACTAAAACTAGTCCCTTATTTATAAAAATATAATAAAAAAGGGACCGTTTTGTCATTTTCCTGCTGGAATGTGGCTGTGTTTGATGTATTGAGAACTTCGTTTTAAGTAATTTTATGACGATAACTCAATTTCCTTTCTTTTTGTATTGTGTCGTTTTCATCCTAAAGGTGCGATTTGCCTTTCATTAGATTCTACGTTTATTCTGGCAGGACACCATTTACATAAACTAAAATTCTTACTAGACGCGGAATTCCACCGTTTTGCTAATATGATGACTTCGACTGACATTAATTGTAATTTTTATATTAACTATTCAAGTCGTTCCAAAAGTGCATTGTTAAATGTATAAAATTAAATTTAAATTAATTATATAAAATGAACGAACATTTCCGAATTTAACAATAGAACTTCAGGTCGTGTAAGAAATAAAGCAACCAATTTATGAAACAAGTTAGATGTTTCACAACGCGCGCGCATCAACGTCCTCTCAATTTGCCCGCGTTGTCTGCCAATTAATTTAGACCTGTCAATTATTATGAACTTAATTAAATTATAATAATGGCGCGGGTTAATGGTGACCTTTAATTTCTTTCATGAGAGTCTTCGTTCGTGTTTGCGTTGTATTTTTAATTATTTTGATTTTCAATTGGCGTTTCACGTCGTCAAGTTGAGTAATGAATGTTAAAGGCTTACATGCGATTCGGATAACTTAAGAATATTTGACCTCTAAAACGACAGGAGACTAGATGGCAACGTAAGATCGAGGGTTTATTTCTTTTGATTCAATGTTTACTAGGAGTTTTATTTACTAAATTTGATTTATTAATATTTAGTAAGTACAATGGAGGTATAGCCTACATATAATATAGACAAAACAAACGTTGCTTACAAGGTAGTCAGAAAAATTCCGGACTGTTTTATGCGCGCGTCTTGTTGAACTAAATCGTAATCGTACCGCGATGGTCGCTATATAGCCCGCATAATTTATAATAATTTGAAGCATTTTTGAGTGTATATATAAAACATTAGATGTATATAAGATTTTATATCTATGCATCTGTAATTTAAGCCATCTGCATAAAATAACCCGACACGCATCATTGACATTAACAATTCCATACATACATTGATAATTACTTTTTATTTGATGAAAAGAAAATAGAGACCTTGATAACAAACATCGAAATAGAAAATAGCAAATGATTAAGTAATCCAATCTATCAATCAATCAAACTGCAAACCAATTTTCGATACATGCAGAACTTAAGGGTTGTTAGTCTGACATAAACATGAAACACAACATAATAAATAAACTACATGAAAACAATAGCACATTACATGTTAAATCTCACATCAACTTGATTATAAAATGATGACGGTGTAGATATCGTGTGCCATACAAATTGCCAAATCACGAAATCAGTAACGTATCCCGTTTAATTTCGACAAATAACATCGTACAGATGCATTGCCAAATGATCTGGCAACACATATTTATTGCCAGAGATAAAAATCGATATGTCATTGTTGCGATGAATAAAATTATACCCGTCGTAGTTATCTTCAATCTTTCCCTTTAATGGATAAGCGTTTATGATTTCTGTACAACAAAGTTGAGCACTTTCAGCCTTATTTAAAATCTAATAAGATTTATGAAGTAGATAGGTAGATCATATACAGTGTCATTTTTACATTGCGTTACTAAATGAAGCCACATTTCTTCTTTACCTCTGGTAACATCGTGCCAAAAATCATGCATGAATAAGGAATATTTTTGCCTAAAATCCCGGTTGTAGTTTTAATTTTTTTTTATATTTTTGTAGTTAGTGCCAATATAGTGTATGCGTAAGCGTATCTCTGACTGAAAGTGTATTGTTGCTGCTGCGACGAATTCTCTTAGAGTAGTAGTAGTGGTTAAAATAATTTAATGGAAAGTGTTATTTTCTAAGAGGTGGTTCTTTAATATGTGGTTTCATGTATTAAAGCAGTGTCAAAATGTATAATGTATTATTATTTTAATGTTTTTAGAAATGCTTATGTTGCTGTCATTTATAAATGGTAAAAAAGTACACATACAAAAAATATAGTTTCTACTTTAGTATTAAATTTTAAAGCTACCTAATATGTTGATTATTAATTGCCATTTCACTTAATTAAGTGGCTGGATTGACTAATTTTATTTTATTATGCAAATTTAATACATTTATTTTCTTAATTGATTGTAAGGTCATTAAATATACAACTTTATTTAGTTCAAAACCTGCACTTCATTTATAAAAAATGTATAATTTATACACGAATTGAGAACTTCCTCCTTTCGTAGAAGTCGGTTAAAAATGCTAAATATTTACAAATCCGTTTTAAAATTCGAATCCGTAAATTTGGAATTTAAAGGTTCAACGTACATTTGAATTTGGAACGTTCTTAATGGCATGTCAAACAATAGCTCACTTTTGGTACGAAACACGATTTTAAAAACACTTGGCGAGTTCGCTCCCACTGAGAGATGACCTCATGTGACCTTACACAGGGTGTTTCCATTTCAACTTGTATGAAAATATTAGACCACATTCCAATACACGCCTATATTGAACTGATACATTAATATACATGATCATAATATATAAATATAAAGAGAATGTAAAATCTAATAAGAATGAACAGTTATACAGATTTATGTTTTGTAAACTAATATCGTTATAAATGTAGAGAAATTAAAATAGTTTGATATATACCAATGACTGTATTGAGGTCATAGTTTATTGTACCCAAATAGTAGAGTGCGAGTCGATACACGGTAAATTTAAGCGATAATAATTCCATCAGAGAAAACATCACCATATTGACACATCCATAGTATACCAAACGCAAAGATAAAGAGTAATTAGAAACTTTAGACTTTGTATCATCTTTTGATCTAGTGGATGCGTAAACCGAAATTGATTGGGACATTACTAGGGTCTATAATTAATTCGTGCAATTCTTTATGTTCTCTTGCGCGCACACACACACACACACACACACATACTTTTTACGCCTTTTATTTCCAAAGTGGTAGGCAGAGGCACAACTACTGCACCTTTTCTTTCCTTCTTTTCCTTTGCCCTTGTCGCCCTATGTATTCCATCCCATGATGTGATAGGGAGCGAGCCTATTGCCATATAAGGCTCAATAGACAAACCCAATATAATTTTACCCGACACGAGGATCCAACCCGAGACCTCGCCATTGCAGTCGGTTCTTGACATAGCTACGCCACCGAGGCAGTCGATTATTATACGATTTCAATAATTCTCTAGAGGGCTTGGCACTTCATAAATATGGCCAGTCGTAAAAACAATGTGCGTGAAAAAGTTAGTCCGACCCTAGGTTGCAATAGAAAATTTGCAGGCGGGTGAAGATTATTTCAATAACTTATTTCATAATATGGCCTGTCATTAAAAAATAATATCTACCTATGACTGTACTTTTTAAAAATGATTGATTTTGCCATTATTTCGTTGACACTCCACAAATATAAACTATTGGATGTAAACAATTTTACAATTTAATCCACATTTTTTAACTAAGCCGGATCTTTCAATCTGTTTAAAGATCTCTTAGATTTTGTCACATATGTGTGACATTAAATTTAATCTCTAATACCCTTTACAAATTTAATTAATTCTTAATTAAGTTTTAAATATATTAATCAGTATCGAGTCAGGTCGCGATGGTCTCATAATAACAGGGTTGGGTGATAGAAGAGGGTCATTATTTGTCAACGAGCATATTAATCATAATGATATATTGACATACTACTTTTGCACGCGACTTAATGCATAGGAAAGTGTCTGAAGTTAGGAATAAAATTAGATTAGATTAAAATATAGTTTGTACTATTAAGGGATACTACTGATGGCAGACGGGGCAAAAAATTTATCGAATGGAGACCACATACTGGCAAGCGCAACGTCGGACGTCCACCTGCTAGGTGGACAAACGACTTGATAAAGTTCCTAGGAGCGCGCTGAATTCGGACTGCTTTTGACAGGTTCGTCTGGAAATCTTTAGGGGAGGCCTATGTTCAATAGTGGATGCCTATTAAGAAATTGTATATCTTGCTAATACTACAATCGAATCATTTTAGTAGCTCTAAAAAAATATTACGTTATTATAATATAAGCATTAAAAAAAATCTGAGTTATTATAATCAGAACATTTGTTTTAAATTGACTTTCTTCACTTTTTTCTCTTGCCTATTTTTTTGTTTGTGTGGTAGAAACCTCAACCTACTACTTGCAATAATTTATTGCAAGCAAAAACAAATCCAACTCAAGGAAAGTCAAATTTAAATTTGGAATGCTTCAGCGAAGGGTCTCAGTTCATTGGACACATTCGTCAACATGCCGACGACAGAACAGCAATAAGCGGTGTTTGTCGAGGCGCGTTCTTTATTCTAATTTCAAAATGTAGACTGGCGGGTTACCATTTTGATTTTGGAATAATATACGTTTTCGTATAAGTTTCCAATTTCTTATCTGAAAAAGTTACTTTTGAACAATTTTGTATATTCCTTGTGACATAGGTGCAACAACGTATTTTAAATTCCGGTCACATAAAATTAATAAGCCAAATGAACACAAGACTCTTAAATCGTATTATCATCGATTAAAAATCATTAAAAAAAAAGCGGCGATAGCCTAGTTGGGAGTGAAATGGACTGCCGAGGCGAATGTCCGTAGGTTCAAATCTCAAGGGCACACACCTCTGACTTTTGTATATTTTTTTGTGTGTATTAGGTATATTATATTATTACATACATACGTGGGCAGTACATAGAGGACTGGTATGATATGATATCGAATATTATTCTTAAAAAATCCAATTAAAAGACAACTTTGTCTAATTTCAACCAGCTAGTCGTATACGCTAAAAGATGCCATATATTTTTGATAGCACATAAAAACCTTAAACATGAAACGTTCAAACGCCCGTCTGCAACAGCACAAAGCCGCGCCGGCAACCGCTCGCGCTCGTTGTGTGAAAAGCCAACAATACTAAAATCATAACGGGCCCGACAGACGGGCGGCTCTGTAAATTAGCTGATACGCAATTTACGCTCTCCAAACACTCAGTTTACTAAGTTTTATGTTTCTAAGAGAAATCATGTTTTCCTGCGCACCTTAGCTTGCTTTGAAATTTGTGCGAGAACTTTAGGTCGCAAATACAGGGTGTGGTGGCAATGTGTTTGCCACGAACCAACGACTTTATAAGTAAGTTAGTTTAAAGAAATTTCATCGCTGTATACTGCAAGCAATAAAACTGATAATCGTGTGTGCTGTAATCTCGAGTCGGGATAGCTGATAGATACAGGTAGAATTATGGGTGAGTTTTTAAATAAAGAAAAATAGATAAAAGACGTATGTTAAGAAAAATCACATATAAACATAAGAAATCATTATGTTAAGATGTTGTTGTGTACCTCTAAATGACAAGTACAGTAGAATGCAAATCATATTCAAAGATACTTTCTCGCAAAGTGAATAAATGTATTAGTAATCAATACAAACACACTTATAATTTGAATCGTTTTTGACATATTTTGCAAACAAAAAAACTGAAAAATTCAAACTAAACGGTTGTACCAAAATTTAATTTTAACTTTGTATAACCTCGGTTAACCCTAAACGGGTAAAGTCGACCAATATCCGGGCGATAGCGACCGAGCCATTTTTCTTTAAACACCAATACGGGTTACAATTACAGATCATTTATCACACGCGGTCCAATCGACCGGTGCAAATTTGAGTAAAGGTTGATCGGGTCATTTTTTGTGTGTTTAAAGACATACGGGTTATTCGAAATTTTACATCGGTAAATATTGAGCGTTGAACATAAAAAAACGAATTTCGAAGGCGTAATGTTTACATATTTAAATGCAAGCTTTTATCACTGATCACTTCGGTGAAAAGTAAGTGCATTTACTTTGACGGCATCATTTCCCGTCTTAGTACGCCTACAGTCTAATGAGTGTGATGATAGATAAGCTCAAATAGTGTAGTGCACTGAAGGGAAACTATTGGGTATTGCGAAGCTAACCAACTTTATTTTTCGATACGAAAATCTCACCTAACCTGTACTAGTCTAGCGTGAGAATCGAACTCACTATCTCACAATCTAAAACCCATAGTTACGCTATAAAAGCGTAAATTCAAAACTTGCTACTAATAAGAAATGTCGCCAGAACAAATTCCTTTGGCGAGTAGTTGCTAACGTCGCCAGCACATATAAATTTGTTAGCACGTCAAGTTGCGTCTCAATACGTATTGAAATAGGAAATGCGATTGTTATTGTAATAGCTCGTAACCACCCACGGGTACGTGTGGTCCAAGTGATAAGTTACTGTGGATTTGGTTTTTTAAACTTCAAACAGGCTAGTTTAATTGGGCAACTGGAATGGATCAATCATCGCTCTTCAGTTGATGCTTTGGACTCTACTTCACCTAAGATCAGGTGAAGTGACTCGCGTGATAGTAAGCGGATGGACATACAAGTTATCCCGAAGTTTCATTTACAAAGCAATACAACGCACTGCATTGCGCTTGTCACCTTGAAACATAAGAAAGTTTAATGCCCAGGAGACATATCAGCTAGAGTGACTTTTAAATTTAAAGAGACAACGCTTTTATAATGTTACTTGGCAGCAGAATTCAATATTACTGTGTTACCTAATCAGCCGAACTCAAGCATACTAAAGACCTACAAGCTATCAGGTAATAGCGTGAGAAACAAGCATAAAAATGAATCAATGAGAAACCACATATAATTTCGCATCCTTATTGGATTGTGTTCTTATTATAAAACCATTTGATTTACATTTATTTTAGTAATAAAATGACTAATAAAGCACCACTCTAGTTTATTTGTTATATATTTTACATATTAAATTAATTATACGGTACAAAAATACAGTTGAAGATACTATGTCTAAACCTAGCAATTTATGTATCTAATATAAGAAACAGACACATTATTATAATATTCAAAAATAAAAAACCGTATTTTATTATTTCACATTCAAAATCGCTGACGTCTATGCCTTAACAACTCAAGATAACGATCGCAAGTTAAAGTTAACACCTATTCGTTGACGAGCGAATGTTTCAGAATTTAGAGCCATGCGTTTCGTATGAGCATTTAAACTGCGTAATAAAATAACAATATGTTAAAAACGAATGCTTTTGTGCGAAAGAATGCGTATATTCGTCAGGCAATGTGAATTACGAGGCCCCGTATGCGAGAGACCGTCTTGGTTCCACTTTGTTTATTATTGCCGCCAATTTGTAATGAATGTTTTCCGGTTTGACATTGTAGTTAATTTCAATGCATTTTGTTTCATTTATATTTCAGGATGAAATTTACCATGGAGTATTTAGTAATTAGTAATTGAAAGTTTTGGATGATGGTGCTATAATACCGAAATACCTAGAATGTAAAACTACTCTAAAATTTTATGTGGCTGTGTACCCAAAGCAATAAAAAAGCCTACTTAACCCTGTCTTCGTCTATGCTTTTTATTATCTCTTTCATCGATTACGTATATTGCGAACATGATCAAGAACTCCATTCGTAATTCAAATTCTCAGTGATTTTCTAATCTCACGTTCCATTTTTAAATAATTGTTGATTGGAATTTTTGCTTCTTAATATTTAATGGCACTTATTAATATCACGATTATGGTAATTGGAAGGATACCGAGTGGATCTATAAAACTAAACGCAAACTTGCTCCAATTTAAATGATCGCTATTCTCGTCCGAATACATTAATTTATATTGTTTTGTAATAATTAAATCGGCTGTGTTTTACACCGTCGTGTTATGTTTATTTTGACGCATGGTTATGTCTATTACGAGTAATATTTTCCACGTTTACTTGTTATTTGTCGACATATTATTATGTTTAGTTTGACATTAGGTACATTACATTTATATACGTATTTTTTTTTTCATTAAATACAATTGTACAGTGATTTATTGATAGAATAAAAGAAAAATGGTGATATGATATTTGTACATACATAGACACTCACGCCGTTTATCCCCGAAGGCGTAGGCATAGGTGCAACTAGTGCACCCACTTTTCGCCGTGTGTATTTCGTCCCATGATGTGATAGGGGCGAGCCTATCGCCATTTTGGGCACAAATTCCAGACTCCGGGCTGATACTGAATAGAAAAATCCAATAACATTATGCCGGAACGGGATCGAACCCGGGACCTCAGCGTTGCAGTCGTACTGTAATACAACTACGCCACTGAGGCAGGATACGTGTTCAACCTAATAGGGACCATTGCATAAAAAGTGTAGAGCTCGCCATAGCGGCACATGTAAGTGTGTAACTTTCCGGGATCAGCCTGTTCATATCCGGCTTCAATCAGGAGACACTAATTGTGTCTACTAGTGGGGTTCATCACCTCTCGACTGTCTATACTCTATCTGCATGCCACTCCACTTACCACAGAGCTGCATAACAGTCACTGCCGTGTCTAAAAAAAAATTTATATACGTATCCAATATGACATGTAATTGAATAATATTTTTTTATTTATCAATTTACAAGATCAACTTTACATCTTATACATCTTAGCATTGAAATAAGTACAAAGATTTGTCTACAATGTTATGTTTTGCATCGGTTACCAGTTTTTTTTTTTTTATTCGGGCACGGCAAAGTGACTGTACCTCACCTGATGGTAAGCGCGATGCCGTCCATATAGAGTATCGAATGGCAGCAGATAGTTATCTCATGCCATTCGACACAATCATGCCGGCCTACTGAGCTACTTCTTCACGCTACGGCGGAAGGACCCAGGATTATAGGAAGGAGGGAACACGTGCGCCGGTAAACTATTCCAAAGCTTGATGGTGCGGCAAATGAAGGATTTGGCGAACCTATTGGTTCGGGCCGAGATGGTTTTAACCATCAAGCTGTGGCTTCGGATGCCGGCACGCGTGGTTCTGCTGAGGAAAGGAGAGGAGGGGATCAGATTAAACAACTCTTCAGAGCATTCGCCATGATACAGACGGTAGAACGCCCATAGTTACAGTTACAACCAATAAGTACACCCTGCGTCAATAGGTGACAAGAGCTAAGTAAGCGTAGCAAAAACCATGAAGATGAGAAGGGTACTAGATTTTAAGAAAATACGACTTTAGGATCGATTTAATGGATTCATGGGTTAACTTGTTTTTTAATATTGAGGGTAGTTGATTTATAAGCCGAGGAAGCAAGAAGTGGGTACTTCTATCACCGTAGATGTTTTTTATTCGTGTCGTGCACAATAGTTCTATAGTGATAGTTCGTGTGTATAAAGAATGGTATTATTGGTGATGGAATTACAGCACGGTGTGACATATAAGTCGGTAACACGACTGGATGGTTTTACGGCCGTCTAATCTGACATATACATAGTCATATAGATGGCGATCACACGGCTTGTTATTTGTGGCATAGTTGTATAGCGTGGCACAACATTGCCCTGACATCGGTGTTTGAATCCAAAGTCAAGTATTGATATTGGATTTTTTACTCGGTATCAACGTAGAATTTCGTATTTAAGCCTGTGATGGCGATAAGCTCTTGTCATATTATGAGACGAAACACAATATGGCGAATAATTCCTTAGTTTTTACTGATGGTAGGTCTCTCATATGTAAGAGTCCGTTTGGGTGGCTACCACCGCAATGACAATTTTTACTGCTAAGCCGCAGTGTGCAAGCACTGTTGTGTTTCGGTTTGAAGGATATTGTAGCCAGTGTAACTACTGGACATAATGAGACTTAACATCTTATATCTCAGGATGACGAGTGCAATGGAATGCCACACAGAACTTTGTAACTGAAGGTGCTGGTCATCCATATAGCAACATCATTGTTGCTACTGTTTATAGGTGGTCGTATCGCTTACCATCAGGTGAACGACATGCTCGTCTCGTCATTCAATGCGATAAAAAATAGTTCTTCCTCTGCCTACCCCACGTGTGGGGACCTATCCAAGTCAGTATCAAGTGTCAATTTCTTTCACTATACTGTGATTTTCACCAGAAACCAATTTGGTCGGTCTGATTTTAAAAGAGAATCGAGTTAAGTAGCATACACAAAGTACAAAAGTCACAGGTGGTCTCTAGCTCTAAGTTATCTAATCGTAAACCAGGCTTTAAATTACATAAACCCAGTTAAGTGCTGTGTTAGTTTTATATTCGTTCATTTTCTGTATTTTACTCTGTTTAAATTCTGTTTAATGAGCATAGGTATATCTGAGGGATATTTATTCAAGTGTGCAAACTTTTAGCTGGAAATAGAATGTATTTTCAATTTGATTGCATGCTATTTTTATCTATAGTGCAAATAGGTAGGCGTGGTATGACCGCATTTAAAAAATAAAATACTTCATAAGCTATTAATCGTTAACTCTTGTTTTTCCTGCACTTATCCTTTTGACGTAGAGTTTTTAAACCGTCTCTCTACGGTAGCCTTTGAGAGATTCAATGTTTTTTTTTTTTTTTTTTTATAGAGGCCATCTTCGGCGCATTAGGGACGGCTGCGGGCTTCCTCCGACTCACGTCTAAGTTTTCGTCCGCAACCGCCCCTGCGCGTACCGCTGTTGCGGTCCTTTTCCTGTTGCGGGGGCTCAGAAGCCCCCGAAACACCGTACCGCGTCCGCCTTTTGGTGTCCGAGGCAGCGTGAGACACGCTCCCCCGGAGGCCCCTATTAGTCGCCTTTTACGACAGGCAGGGGATACCGTGGTGGAATTCTCCAAACGCCCCCAATCCACAGGGCGGAAAACATTTTTAAATATAAATAACTCCCCACATAGGAACCGAATCTAAGACCTTCGATTCCATAACAAACAGATCAAACAATCTATATTTATTTAAAGCTTACAATACATAATTATTTATGTGCTTTGATTGGGACATGCCATCGGCTTTACACCACGGGCATGACTTTTAAGCTATACTACGATTTCCATCAAATGCGATCATTTTGATCTCTTAATTATAAAAAAAATCAGGATACATAAAAAACAAGGGAAGTTGGTAGGATTCATTCTATTTCGGTCAATACGAATCCCTAAGATCATTTTTCAAGCACTTAAACATCAAGATCATTAATAAGTATTTTCAAACATCTGTCTTGGCTTATACTACTTTCGATTTTATTTTCGTAAAAATAAACTCCATGTCAGCACAATAAAGTCAAAATTTAAACAGTAAATAATACAGTGCGTGTGGTATAAAACGACTAAAAGCACGATAATGGATCATGCAATTCGTCACACCTAGTCGGGAGCTTGAGAATTTTTGTCATTATGAACCAAGTTTTTGCTTTGTTACGAATTGTCACAATATTTCAATAGTCCTGATACTAGTCCTTCTAAATACAGTTCAGAATATGTCGACCCATAATTTAACTAATACTAGGTACTACCATGTCAAGCATACCAAATAGTACTTGAAAAAACTTGGTAGAACGAAGCTCAAAACTTTATGCTCTCTAAATAAACGAAATCTCTCCCACCTAAAAGCCCAGTTGTTTAACAAATATTAAATTACAATTAATATTATCTTTAAAGTCAAATGACGGTACTCTTGCAATTTTAATGAAGCTTTGAAAATAAAAACAGCTATAAAACCGCACCCACGACATTTGGATGCTAATGCGGTATTAATTAGTCGAAAAATAGATGAATGATAATGATAAAAATGTAATAATTACAACGCAATAAAATGTTTATCTGTCCACCCACACATTTGACAGATACATTGTGTTCCTATAACGCGGTGCTCGTTGAACTCTAATTTATGTTCATTATTATGTGACGAAAAATACGTGTCTTTTAACAGTAGCTGCTGCGGGAACTGGCAGGAGTTTAGTATTAACACCTATATAAGTGATGCATTACCATCTAATATTCTGCGAAGACGAGCTCAGGTCCGTACCATACAGTGCTTTATATTTAAAATTGCTACTTCTTACTATTAAAGTAGTAGACTGCCTTGGTGGCGTAGTTGTATTACAGTACGACTGCAATGCTGAGGTCTCGGGTTTGATCCCCGGCTCGGGCAAATATTGGGTTTTTCTAATCAGTATCAGCCCGAAGTCTGGAATTTGTGCCCGATATGGCGATAGGCTCGCCCGCTATCACATCATGGGGCGGAATATACCCTGTGAAAAGTGAGTGCACCAGTTGCGCCTCTACCTACGGGGATAAAAGGCGTGAGTGTATATATTGTATATGTAAAGTCAGCTGCATAATTAGCTGAACAAAATCAAAATTTCAAGTCGCTTATATACAAGTAAAGTTGACCTGAAACATTTTTTTCTTCGTTTGAAGTACAGTAAATCTAATTTATTTTATTTTTGTGAAAAGACAAATAAGATTAGTAAAAACACAAAAGTATGTAGGCAATTTGAAATTTTGAATTTGTTCAGCGACTTATGCTACTGACTGTACTATCAAGGGAGCAAATGGCTCGTCTCCTTAGTTTGTAACTATTAATGATGTAAGCTACTGGCAGGTCATTAAACTGTAAAAATAAATACATCTTCCGAAGTAGCTTTTTCATCCCAATCACAATCTTCGTTAAACAGGATTTATTTAGTTAGTTAAGTTCCAAACGACTTATTGTATCGCGACGAATCAGAATTTTGAAATAAGGTCAATTATACAAAAAGTATGGATCGTAAATACGACTTGTGATTTAGAACGTTTTGGTTTCCGTTTATGGTACACCACGATTATTATTGAGGAGCTAGTTAACGTTTTATAGAAAATTTTATATCTTTTTTACTTAAATAACACTTAATTCATTAAAACTGCTGAAATAATTTCGATTTATTTTAACTCATTAGTTTTAATGAAAATATTATTTATGGTTAACCTGATTGATATTTAGGTACGATTTTCTATCTAGTAATACAAATATCTCTGATTTACACGTTAATAGACACTTTCTTTTTTATCAGCGATAGAAATTTGTTTTCTCCCTTTTCTAAGATTTTGTTTCTGATTTTAATTATATAATTTGTATCGCAAAAAATTACCAAATAGCCTTTCACCCCTTAATATATGTGATATACAATGCAATCAGCCCTGTATTATATACTGCCAACTACTGAGCATGGGCCTCCTCAACTACTGAGAGGGGTTAGGCCTTTGTCCACAACGCGACGCTGGCCTACATCTCGTAATTGAACTCCACACTGGCTCCTAGCCTATACCAATGTGTGGGCTGTAGCAGTCTGAATACAAGCGCTATAAACTCCCTAATCCAAATTCAGAGCACATCGATGTTTCGGTAAATAAATTCGTCTACCAAAGACCGGAGGTTATCGATATGTAAAATAGTTTAAAACCACCATAAATACGGTCAACTTTAACTGGAGATAAGATTGGATCGTGACTTACAAATGGACGAAGTATATTGAATTTTAAGTGTATGTTTCGTAATTTTTTAAAATATAGTGTTTTTCAATTTAAAGAAAATACATTTATGTGTGGATGAAGATTTTGTTTGAAAATGCGTTTTCTTAAATTGGAAAAAAGATGATAATAAAATAGTTCGTTGACTTAAAAAATGAGTAGTCTTTACCAAATTGCAATAAATAATATCAAATTGAAAGCTTTCTAACATGTTATATATTCTTGGTTATTAAACAGATTTATTAGTTTATTTCATACGCGACTCGATTTCGATTAAGGATATAATTAAAATTTTTAAATGGTAAATTAAACATTATTTTCTGTAAATTTACGACTCTACATAAATTTTATAGATATAATTATAATTTTGATGATCGCTAAATATTACCACATCAATATGTCTATAAAAATAAATTTTATTGAACTCATCTTAATCTAGTTAAACCGATTTCAAAACTAACACAAATATTTACCTCACAGCCCGAAGAATTCGCATCCAATAATCATTAATCATTTAACATCCATAATCACTATGTACCAACAATTCGCCTTAAGACTTTATGCAAACTATTAACCCGAAGATAACAATAGAAAGATAAACAGAAAGACACAATACAATCCGAACAATGACTATACAGATGCTCTGAAAACGTTAAGTGTGACAAAACGAGCGTAACGATGCAAAAAACACATGAATATTTGATGCCAAACCAGAATCATTAGTCAAAGTTTTTTATTGGCATCAAAATTTTGGGGTTTGGGTGGAGATGTGATCGTATTTTTAGGGGTCCTTTGGTAAAGCGGAAACTAGTGAAGTTTTGATTTAAAATACAAAATACAATTCCGCAAGAAGAGAGTCACAACGTTAATAACGATTGTCTAGAGAATATTAACGCAGACATATCTAAATGATAAGCGTGATTTGACTATTTTATATCTAGAAACTGATTTCTTGTTGCAACGCTCTGTTTTTCGATATGTGAAAATATAAATGCACTAAGCAAATAGTTCAATCTTGATAAAAATGCTATTAAAACCAATAAACGCATTAAAAAAATACCAGTTTACCAGACATTAAATAATGCTCACAATAGAATATTTTTTATTCTAAGAACGAAAAACAATTAATAGTTGTGTAGACAACATTTAAAATTTTATGTCACAAAAGAACCACCAAGATAAACATCACACTTAAATAAAATTTATATCTGCTATAAACTTGTAAAATGCAACTTATAAAACAAATTAACCAACAAATATAATAAATCTAACAGAACCCGCTTACAGATATTTGGTTCAAGTTTTTTTCATACTTGCGACATTTCTCCCGTATGCCACTTCGCTAATATTCGGGCAATCATATCATTAATCAAAGATTTCATGCTTTCATTCACAAGTTACCTTTGACTTTACTTGATACCCTACTCTACGTCACGTTATTCAATTTTGACACTTTTAAGAACAAGATTACGGTGCAATTTTGTACGGTAGGCGGCGTTTCATTAATTTTAAGCCACGATCCCGTATTTACCCATGGATTTTCACTATAGTATGTGGGAATTCACAATTTGTTTCCGTCGTGTGTTTTTGTTCATTGATGTTTAGTTTATCAGAATGAGTAATGATGTTATATTATGATAGAGATTATATTTTTTTTTGTATTTACTGTTTTGTGTGCAATGGAGCTTTCGTAAAGAAATTTTGTGACATATGTGTATCAGATTTACTTAGGAGTCTGACTTAAAATTGTTAAACGATCACCAAAATTGTCTTTCCTTTTTTCACCGTCATAAAATTTTGTTTGTAATTTAAAAGCGGGAATTAAACTAAATCGTATTTAGACTAAATATTTACAAAATTGTTCACAAAAATAATTAAACCATGATTACAATAAATTTAAATAACGATAAAAACTGCCGTAGCCTATTGTATGGTAGAGCTGTCTGTGCATATTAACCTGATGTGTATATTTATTACTCTACTACACGTCACATTACATATGCGCAATAATTTATTTTATTCCTTTTATAAAATTGATGAACTGGATCCGATCGCTAGTTACAACTCAATCGCCACTCCCTTATACAGAAGTTAGGGATGTTCGGATAGTCACGCATCATATTTTATTTAAAGATGTTAAACCATACTATCACTGAAGTGGAGTATTTCATATTGTTCTAGCCCAGTCATACTTAGGCATACTTAGTCTACATAATATTTTCTCTTACTGTAAAAAGACTCTAGTCTTGAGTATCTCTGGTAAGATAGTAGAGCCACTGTTCCAATGCTTTTTCTTTAATATTTCCTATATTGAGAGACGATTGATTAAGTCAATATCGGGAGTCCAAATATTTTCTTAGAATACAATTTTGGCTTAAAAAGAGAAACGAATATGCACATAACATTCACAAGTAGATCATCTGCTTTACCCATGTTGGCTTATTTGTGATAACTATTATTATTTTTTTTCAAATATAGTTCCAGCTTCAAAAGTGACTTTTCTAAAATCAAAATTGATTTCCATAATCAATATTCACCGATGCCCACATCTCTAGTTATTAACGTACATTATTTATTTATCGTTCTACGTTAGACAGACTTCAACATGTCGTATTCCGACATCGTTATAATGCCACAATGTATGGATATTACTTTTTTGCACCATTTCAAGTACGGCCGATCATATAAATGTATTTCAGTTTTTTATTGGCCAGTTATTGAGGGTTATAAAAGTTTCTTGTACTGGTTTCTCGTGATATATCCTTTTAGGTAAAAGCCTTACAAGGCTGTCGTGTGTTACAACAAATAGTAGATTTAGTTAAAGAATTGACAGCGTCCGTAGCGTATCGGCTGTGAAATGAATCGATGAGTCGATCCCCCGCATTTAAACCGAATATTGTGTGGTCCACCATTTTCTGGATAGGTGTTATAAAATAGTAATTACTAGCTTTTGCCCGCGGCTCCGCCCGCATTAAAAAGTTTTTCCGGGATAAAAGTCCCAAGATAAAAAGCCTATGTGTTAATCCAGGACATGATCTACCCGTGTGCCAAATTTCATCGAAATCCGTTTAGTAGTTTTTGCGTGAAAGAGGAACAAACATCCTTACATCCAAACATCCATACATTCTTACAAACTTTCGCCTTTATAATATTAGTAGGAAGGATATTGCAGTATTAATAATCAGGACGTCCTCTTGCAAGGTGAGGAGACGACCTTTAAAGGTCACAGGGACCCGCTGGATGGAGGCGGCTTCTGACAGGTTGTTCTGGAGATCTTTAGGGAAAGCCTATGTTCAGCAGTGGAATTCTAAAGGCTGAAGAGAAGAAGAACAATTTTACCTTTGTAACACATTATTCAATTGACTATTGAGTGTTTTTTTTTTGTATATTTAATTATCTCAATAATTTTAATCCAATTTTAAGCATACAACGAAGAGCTCTAGGTTTTCCAACAGTCACAAAAATATTTTTTTTATTTTAGAGTCTGGCATTATATTACAAACTAGTAGTGCTCGCGGCTCCACCCGCGTGAAAAAGTTTTTCCGGGACAAAAATATTTTCCCGGGATAAAAAGTAGCCCATAGCACTCAGGAGTTATGTAGGTTCCTATTAGTGAAAGAATTTTCAAAATCGGTTTAGTAGTTTCTGAGAATAGCGCGTTCAAACAAACAAACAAACTCTTCAGCTTTATAATCCTACTAATATTATAAAGGCGAAAGTTTGTAAGAATGTATGGATGTTTGGATGTTTGGATGTATGGATGTTTGTTACTCTTTCACGCATAAACTGCTGAACGGTTTTCGATAAAATTTGGCACACGGGTACATCATGCCCTGGATTAACACATAGGCTAATATTTATCCCGGGAAAATATAAAGTGGGACTTTTATCCCGGAAAAACTCGATCACGCGGGCGGAGCCGCGGGCAAAAGCTAGTATTAGTATAGATTTTATGGCAATGCTTCATTAAAGCTATTGTAAGTTCTTGATGTCCTATTCAATATTAATGTCAGTCTTTTTTTCGTATTCGTAAACAAGTAGCTTATGTTAAGGCGAGTAAAAGAGAAACATAAAAAATATATCAACCCAATACACGAGCATCCATATTACATTAGTTAATGTGTTATTTTAATCTTACTGGTGGTCTCTCATATGTAAGAGTCCGTCTGGGTGGGGTACCACCGCAATGACTATTTTTACAGCAAAGCAGCATTGTGCATGCACTGTTGTGTTTCGGTTTGAAGGACATTTTAGCCAGTGTAACTACTTTACATAATAAGACTTAAAATCTTATATCTCAGGATGACGAGCGCAGTGGAATGCCACACAGTACTTTGTAACTCAAGGTGCTGGATGATGTTGCTAGCGTTTATGGGCAGTCGTATCGCTTACCATCAGGCGAACGGCATGCTCATCCCGTCATTCAACGTCATAAAAAAATATTACCATAATAATTAAATGCTATAAATATTACTCAAACGTTTGGTACTCTACTTTATGACTTATAAAGCATAGGCACAATCTGCGATCTTCAAGCTCCAAAATATTTTCATTCAACAACAATGCCACAAAAGATATAAAAAATTACAAAACCCCAAGATTGGGGAGCGTCACACTTGAATTAATCATTGGTCTTTTTGTCCGTGTATTTGTTGGTAAACTCGCATATAATGCATTGTGATATCGCTTTAAAAACATCACATAGATGAATACACACATTCAATGTCTTTTGATATTGTAACGTCTCCTTTACATTGCGTTTATTTTTGCTGTGACTTGAAAAATGACATTTAGATCAAAATAATTTATAGATATGATGGATTTTTAAATTAAATATCTGTTTATTTTTATTTGACTAATTTATGGGATTTTGTTATTAATTGAATTCTTAAATGTCAAACAAAATTCGATCAAAAGCAACGCGTTGTATACGTTGTGATAGATTTTGCACCCATTTTGCACATTATGTACAGGAAAATAACATTATAATCCTTAATTTAAAAGCAGCATATAAGTCGCAGGTAAAAGCCAATATGTCTATGATTCTAGTTGCAAGCAAAACTACCCTGCTTTTCTTAAAAACGTTCAAGTATGAACTGGTTACAATTTCAATTACGATAAAAATTCAAAATCCAAATTATTATAATATTAACTGACTTGACTTGACTGCCTCGGTGGCGTAGTTGTATTATGGTACGACTGCAATGCTGAGGTCTCGGGTTCGATTCCCGGGTCGGGCAAAGTGATATTGAGTTTTTCTATTCAGTATCAGCTCGGAGTCTGGAATTTGTGCCCGATATGGCGATAGGCTCGCCCCCTATCACATCACTCACATCATGGGACGGAATAATGGCGAAAAGTGGGTGCACTAGTTGCGCCTCTGCCTACCCCTTCGGGGATAACAGGCGTGAGTGTATATGTATATGTATAATATTAACTGCAATCAAAGTTTTATTATCATACCTTATTCAATATAATGTAAGTAGTTTTATGTGGATCAATAAAAAGCAGCAACACTATAAAAATAAACAATAAAATACAAAATCAATGTGCTTTTGTCATTTAATTTTGATATCGTTCACTAATATAAGAAAAAAGTATACCTTACAATATAAACATTTTCATCATTTTTTCCCCATCTAGAATCCGAGGTATGTTATTTATTATTAGATACCGGATCTACTATGTCCCACTTGTGACTCATTCGCTCTACATTTTTTTATTAAAAGGTCAAACCGTTACTTTATCAATTTAATTCCCTATAAACATGTCTGAAGACTTTATATAATATGGAATTGGATACCTGTGTTTGTTACATTTTATTGTAACGAGAATTATAAATATTTATACATTAGTATTGTTCACAACAGGTCTCTGTTTTTTATTTTATATTTTAACAACATAGAATTTACAAATCGCGCTATATTTTTAAGATAATATTAATGTTAGCTGATAGTTTTTCTTTTACAACTGACGAAAAAAAAAACGGAGGAAGGTTCTCAATTCAACGTGTATGTATATTTTTTTTATGTACGACCACGCATAACTTTTTATAGACTAGCCCGTCTAAAGGTGGAAATAAAGAGGTGTTTTACTGTTTACTCACAGATTTTAATGCTGAGTTGCGTATAAGCTATCAACAGCTAATTTTTAGTTGAGAGGATATCACTGAAATTATATTTTTTTTGCATGTTTGATCGACCAGCTGACGCATAACGGCCCAAGTTACAGTCAGCTGATTATTTTTTTCTTCAAGGTATCGGGTGAGCTACAATTTAAAATAGATTTTTGTTGGGAGGAAATGACTGAATACATATTTTGTTTTCTACGAGCTTGGGAGGCTACCACCGCTCATGGCCCCCACGGGACCGAAGCTGACGTTCACGAGGCTTCATGATACACTTCTCTGATGCGTCTCACCAATAATATCGTTTGAGAGGAACTTGGTCATGGAAATCTGTCACTTGGCCATGGACCCTAATCCTACTAATATTATAAAGGCGAAAGTTTGTAAGAATGTATGGATGTTTGGATGTTTGGATGTATGGATGTTTGTTCCTCTTTCACGCAAAAACTACTGAACGGATTTCGATGAAATTTGGCACATGGGTAGATCCTGTCCTGGATTAACACATAGGCTACTTTTTATCCCGGGAAAACATAAAGCGGGACTTTTATCCCGGAAATACTTTTTAACGCGGGCGGAGCCGCGGGCAAAAGCTAGTAACTAATATATACGTATATCTGGAGTCGGTGCCTAATTTAAATTGCCCGCTAAGCTAAGCAAATACACGAAAAAACATACGTAAATGTCAATGTTCAATTTAGATTAGGCATCGAATCCAAATATACGTATATATTAGTTATCAAGATGAAATAGAAAATGTTTGTTATTTTCTGCTTTTCAGTGTTCTCGGAGGTTTAATTAATTTGTTAAAAAGTTTTTATTAACACAGATTACTGAACTTCTTCCTCTACTTCTTCAGATAATATGATAATAAAGCTAATCCACCCAATGCTGAGTGTAGGTCTCTTGTAATGCACGCTAAGTTGTTCTGTCTTGGGCAAACCTCACCCAACGTCTTCCCGCCACGTGGACCAGGTCGTCGATCCATCTCATCAAAGGTCTGCCCCAGTTTCTATACCAGCACCGCCCTACACCATCTGCCACTATTACTGTGGCTTATGTGATTACTGAACACGACAGAAATAAACTATTTAAATGATACTAGGGCAGACACGTTTTCAATGTTTTATAAAAAGAAAAGGAGCTTTAAGATAAGAAGAGAATTTTTTTTTGTGCCAATATCAATTATTTCAGTTAAGTCAAAACTTAAACTATTAGTTTGCACTAGTTTTTGTATCGGTGTTACCAACTCAGTCGAAGCGGTCTCAACAAACTAAAACTTGGCTCTGCTACGTACTAAATGCGTCTGTAGTTAACCCAAAATCTTTACAATTCTCTCACATCTTTAATAGTTATCGAGTCAATAAAAAAGCATTTTTAATACTACATTATTATACAAAATGTTACAAATTGTTCCCACAAATTCAGCTTAAGGCAATAAATGCCAACTGTTATTACTGATTTGATATTAAAAAGCGACATATTGTTTAAATTTGCCACATTTTCGGTCGCGTGCCATGGTGTTTATTTTCAAAATTATTTATAAAGTTTAATGATCGTAAAAAAAGGAAATTGCATCAGTATTTTTTGGTTTTAAAGAGGTGTAAAGGATGTAAATATGAACTTCATTGCGCATGAAAAACTAAATTAAGAATGTTAAATTCGCTTGAACTTTAATACGCTCTACTAAAAGAAGAATTTTTGTATTTGTTTAATTGTTTTAAAATATTTCAAGTTTCTGCTGCATCTTAATACAGAATAAAAGTTTTTCTTTATATAGAACAACAAATCGAATACCATAGCTCAGAAAATAATTACCACGAGCGACAAATATTATTTTATTTTAATCAAATTTTTAATCATGACACATCCATCCAGACACGATTGATTGAATATCCCACTGCAAAATACACAAAAACATCTACTTAATATTACGAATAATCTAGCAGTTCTATATTCAACTATTTAACCATTTAGAAATCGGATGACAAACAAAGGTAATTGCACTAGAAGCTTAAGTGTCTAGTAAATTATATGGTCTAACTTGCACTTTCTAGCATACAGACCGCAGCTGTTCAAACTCATCAAATTTTGTTTAGCGTAGTTGGATGACCACTTTCACTTCTGAAGACGTAACGATAATTTGAATATGGATTTCATAGATTTTTCTGTTAATTCACTTCTATTAATACCTTGAAAGTTTGGAAGTTTCAAAATGTAGAACAAGAGATGTGTAACTGTAGATTTATGATAAAAATGGCTATTCGATAATAAGCCGTATGTTTGCATATAGTGTTAATATATACATTTTTATCTCCATACATTGACTGCCTCGGTGACGCAGTTGTATTACGGTACGACTGCAGCTCGAGGACTCAGGTTCGAGCCCCGGGTCAGGCTTAGTGATATTGGATCTTTTTTTATGGCATTGAATGGAGAGAGGAACATGCCGTTCGCCTGATGGTAAGCGACACAACCGCCCTTTAACAGTATAAATACCATACAGCACCTTGAGTTACAAAGTACTGTGTGGCATTCAACTGCGCTCGTCATCCTGAGACATAAGGTGTAAGATCTCGTTTTTATATTTTTATATTTATAGAAACCGAAGGTAGAGTCGAAATAGCTCAATTGGCAGAGCACCGGCACGATACGCTGGAGGTCGTGCGTTCAAATCCTACTTTCGACTGTTTCTTTTTAAATGATTCTATAAAAATATAAAAACATTACCCAGGCACTACATGACCATTAACATGTATGAAAATCATAATATGGGTATTATAATATGGTCTCATTATGTTCAGTAGTTACACTGGCTACAATGCCCTACAAACCGAAACACAACAGTTTTCTATTCAGTTTCCGCCCGGAGTCTGTAATTTGTGCCCGATATGGTGATTCGCTTGCCTCTATCACATTATGAGACGGTATACGCAAGGCAAAAAGTGAGTACATTTAGGTGCGCATCTACCTAACCCTCCGGGGATAAAACGGCGTGTGTGTGTGTGTCCCCCTATATTTTTTTATATTTGTAGGAAATTACAGCTAGTGTAATTATTGGTTATTAAAATACTTGTAACTTTACATTTCAGAGCGACGGTTATAGCTATTGTTGCACCTACCATCGGCGAGTGACTTACTCGTGTCTATAATCAGTTAAAAAATGATTTATTTGTGTATTTCTCAAGATCAATGCTTTTTACAATCATCACGAATAAATGTCAAATGCCTATCAAAAGAATCTTCACGTACAATAGAACCTTGAACACAATCTCATGTTTGGACATGCTTGCTTGGTTTTCTATAAAGTTATGCAAGTGGCATGATTTGTAAAAAGTTTCGGATTTCTATGGAAGTTCAATTGAAATAATTTGTTTTAGAAAAGTTTACAAAAATTCTTTAAACATTCTGAGTAGTAAAGCCATATTATCGCTACTATATACATGTCGAAACATTTAGCATTGCAGGCGTACCGTAATACAACTACGCCACCGAGGCAGTCCGAGGCAGTTATTTTTTTTAAATACATCTATTTACAGTGCCATCGTACTGTAATCGTTCAGATGTCGCTATGGACCGCTACAGTGATTTAAGGACTAGCAACGGAAAACGCTTTGCTCGTAGGCGAAGTCGCGTGCAACACATAAATTTCCAATAAATCAAAAACCTACCTTAACAGCCATCTGCGTCACAATATTAATGAAATATGACTATTTCACCATCTTCATGATCATCAATATGAATATAAACTAATTTACCGTTATTTATTTTAAATTATTGTATTTATTACAAATATATACATATATATGCTATAAAAACTAATTAAAATACTTAAAATTTAAGTTAATTACCCATTAGCATATTCTTAATGTATGGAACACCCAGATTGAAGAATTGTTTATGAATAGTGATGATGGGTTTCTCGTTATCGAACAGATAGATTTTTTGTGGTTTGAGTACGAATCCTTATCATGATAATTTTATACACTAGTCTCGAAAGTAATACCTTGGTCGGGGTTGACTTATGACAGGATTCCGGATGTAATTTTTTCATATATCTACTCTTTCAGTGGACGAATATCTTTCACTGAGTCAATATACAGTACACCTATTTATTTCCTTTAAACCGGACAATCTATTTTCCCTTTTTCAGATTTCTGTCGGAATCACCGGTCAAAATCGCCCTATCGACTAAAACTCCGCTATACCACTATCTCTGCCTTATGGTCGTGAATGCGCATGCGCATACAACAATCCTCGCAGGTGTCTGCTGTCCGAGGAATGAGATTGCGATAAGGTCACATGTAATAAAGCTCTGGTATTATTACCCGACTGCGAAAGAAGGAGGGTTATCTTTTAAATTATAATGTTATATATAGGTGATGTACTAATACACCATTTCGCATTATATATGAAAACTCACGACTTCTTTTGTCAAAGTTCCTTTAGATCTAATTACAGTGCGTATATACCATTTTGTTCTATGAATTTCTGCCGTCTTGTAGGCAGTGCCACAATTCCGTGGCTATTGAAATTTCGGGACCTCTAATTAAAAATAAAGCGATAAGCAGTTTCGGTAGTTCTCCCTTGAAGTTAGCTTGACACTGCTTAAATAATTCTGAACAAACAAATGGAAAACTGAAGGTGCAAGGTAAGGGCTATATGGTGGATGCATTAACACCTTCCAGCCAAACTTTGTTAATTTTTGTTGTAAGGCTGTGTGGTCTAGCGTTATCGTGATGAAAGACCAAACCCTTTCCATTTGTCTATTCCGGCCGATTTCTCTCATCTTCTTGCTTAAATCTCATTAGTTGTTGGCAGTAGACATCCAAATCTATGGTTTTGCCGAAGATAAAAAACTCATAATGAACAATTCCCTACCAATTCCATTCCACCATATCAGCATCACTTTATTGTCAGTTAACCCAGGTTTTGCCATAGTCTGTGAAGATTGGCCGACCTTTGACCATGAACTTTTTCATAATTTATTGTCGTACGTGATCCACTTTTCATTAGTAGTTATCAATCTCTTCAAAAACGGTTCGGTATCACTGCGTTTCAATGAAGAATTACAGATGAGTACACGGTTTATTAGGTTTCTATCAGTGAGCTCATTTGGCACCCAAACATTGAACTTTTTTGTGTACCCAGCTTTTAAAAATGGATCAAAGTATTTTGTAGTAAATTCTCAGTTTTTCAGCTATGTTTCTACTACTGATATGTCGATCTGCTCCACTTTTTTAAAAATGGCGGCCATTTTATCCGTAAGAGGGCGACCCAAAGATTCCCGGATCGAAAGCGCTTAAACCAACTATGTGCTACTCTTAACACTGCATTAAGTCCATGAAAACCACAATGTTTTTCCGCGACTTGCTGCGGATTTTTCCTTTTTCATAATCAAATTTTAAAATGTGTCGAATTCCTTTATTAGATTCACTCATTTTGACCGAAAGAAAAATAAATGAAAAATAGATGAAAACAAGACTAATTAGTTTCTTTTTTTAATGTTACATATTTAAAGTCATCAAAACCAGCCAGATATAAATACTTTTAGTACAGCCAAAAATATTTCATTGCAAGTTTATACATACTATAATAATTATGCAAAATTACTTTTTCCCCGACCTATTGTTTTAAGTTAGAGAGGTACAGGTACAGGGACATCATTCTAGTAACTGTTGAGAAAGATAATGTCATTTGTAGATAGATCATGAAGGACATAAAAAAACCAGGTAAAAAAAATCAGGAAGTCGTCTTAAAAAAAGTCAATAATTACCAATAAATCTTATACAATGTGCCGTTTTCTTTGAACAAAGTATTGTGTTAGTAAAAAATTATTTATGTACACTTCGCACGAATATGACAATATTTGCACATTAATTTACATTCACCCTTTAGAATAACTGCACGCTCCAATCTCTCATAATGACATCAAACTTGATCTGAATAAAAAATGTAACAAACATTATGACCCTTGACTCGACCAGTTTTTGATAGGGTAGAGTTTCTAAGTTCATTATTAGTATATTACGGTACTTAACTCAACAATAGGGTACAAGACCATATTGGGATTGAAGTCACTTTTTGCCCCATATTTAGTAATAAATCTTTGAGACAAAGGGTGAATGGCACTTGAATTAATGTTATGGGAACTTTGATAGTTTCGTTTTAGTTGAAGGGAAGAAGCCCTTAGGTGTACTGTTGATAGTGTATGCAAATTCTTGCAGTGAACATAGGTGATTAATGATGCGAATATTTAAGCACATCAATGTCCACACCAGACATCATACTAAGTATCAACAAGTCAAAATAATATGGACATATTTTATTTACATTGTTGAATGACCTCAACAAGGCACGTTGCACCACTAAGCCAGTGTAAAAACAATGTCTGTAGTTATATAAGTGACTATTTGTAGTAATAATTATTATTAATTTAATCTATCTTGACTTGAGCCTCGGTGGCATAGTTGTATTACAGTACGTCTGCAAAGCTGGGGTCTCGGGTTCGATTCCCGGGTCGGGCAAAGTGATATTGGGTTTTCCTATTCAGTATCAGCCCGGAGTCTGGAATTTGTGCCTGATATGGCGATAAGCTCGCACCCTATCACATCATGGGACGGAATAACGGCGAAAAGTGGGTGCACTAGTTGCGCCTCTGCCTACCCCTCCGGGGATAACAGGCGTGAGTGTGTATGTGTATCTTGACTGATCATAATTGCAACTATGTTCGCCTACGTAGTGAATATAGTATTTTATTTATTTATAGTAGTGGGATGCACATTATATCCGCTCGAATATCGACCACCGTACAAAAGGCGTTCTGAGATCAATTTGTTTATATCGGGTTCAACAGGGCCGGCATAATTATGTCGCTGGCGAAAGATAATCTCTCGTGACTCGTCAAATGATACCTCTATCTGGACTTAACTTCGCTTGTCAGGCACAGTGGGATCGCTTTGCTGTACTGATATAAAAAAAACACTTAGTTGTAAGAATTATGCCGGCCTGTTTTCCAATACCGTCAAGTTGCGGATCTTTAAAATTAAATGAAATGTAGCGCCATTGCAGTAACAAATTAATTGACAAAAACAATGATTAAATTAAATCATGACCTGTCGGCTGCATCGTAGATTGAATTCGAGTTTTAAAATTAAAATTAGCGTCATTATTTTAAATGTGAATAATATCACAGAAACATCATTTTAATCGATATGCATCTGCATTTCCTGTGTCCAATCGATTAACATATAAACTACAAAGCAACTGACATTTTTAATAATAATAGAAAATAATTGTATTTTTATTGTTGGACTTCATGTATGCTTAATACAAATAAGACTAATAAATTAAGTTGTAATCGCACTGTGGACAATTTCGTGTGCAGCTTAAATGAGTAAGCTTTTTTATGGCATTGAATGACGAGACGAGCATGCCGTTCGCCTGGTGGTAAACGATACAACCACCCATAAACAATAGCAACACCTTCCACACCTTGAGTTACAAAGTACTGTGTGGTATTCCACTGCGCTCGTCATCCTGAGACATAAGATGTTAATTCTCATTATGTCCAGTAGCTACACTGGCTACAATGTTCTTCAAACCGAAACACAACAGTGCATGCACACACGGTAGAAATAGACAGTGCGGTGGTACCCACCCAGACGGACTCTTACATATGAGACACCTACCACCAGTTAGCCCTTGACCAAAGTGGTCGGCTTTCAAGCTTTAGTTTGACTAAAGTGGTCGGCTGTCTTATCCACTACGCACACAGCGCCAGCTTGCTTTTTCTGCTCAATTTTAAACAGCCATGAGAATGATGAGACGTTTGGTAAAATTACCACTTTTCTAATTCAATCAACTCACAATATTCCTTTGACGTTGATGTGTGAATAGACGTCGGGAACAGTTGGCTCGTTGCCAATAAATTAATACATAAAACACATTAAAACGATATTTTGAAATTTGACATTTATGCTTTTTAAATCTATGTATAAACGACTGAAATGTCAATACTAAACTTATATGGAACTTCTTCTGAGCCGTGTTAAATTAACATTCGATTCTATGATTGTGTGTTAATTAAAAAACGTTAAACAAGGCCAATAATTATTGAATACCTCCTTATATAATATTTGATACGTGTTAATAAAACTAAATCGATCAAAGATGTGATGAGTTATGTCTAAATATTTTCAAATCTTGTTTTTATGAACGCGCTTTGAATTATTGCTTGCATGTTGAGTAGATTAATAACCTGGCCACTACGGTTTTAGAACTAGTTTTGCAGGTTGAGTTGATCTAGTGGCATATTTATGCTATGAAACCTATGGCTTCCTATATTCGATTTCCTGTTAAGTACGATATGTAAGAGATTTTTGATTTGCAAAAATTCGGGTTATTTTTATGGTAATTTTTGGCGGCTATCATAAAAAAACTGATATAAACTTGAAGAATTTACTTTCTTAATAGCGCTTATTACCTCTATATTTTGTTGTACGTGATTGCATATAAAATCATTTAAATAAGTAAATATTCTCAACTTACAAACTATCGTTGCTCAGTCATTAGAAATATGCCTGCCTGACTTAACTTACACCAGTCTCCTCAACGTTTCTGTTTTGGATAGGCGCGGCAAAATTACCCTACTGAACCGAATGGGAAGCGGAGTGGAGTCCAGATAGAGTCGACTGACTAGAGATAGTTTTCCCTCACAAGTCGACCTAATAAAGCCCGTTTGAAACTGGACACAAAAATACAACCAGTTAACGCCCCAAAATGGACTACTATTATCGATTTTGCTGCTCTTTAGTAGGGCACAAAATATATGATACCCACCCATTAGCTCAACACCATATAAAATGATATATTGTAGCTGGTAGTGGGTACGGTTGTCATAAAAACTCAAAACTAACACGCGACCCGCTACGCGTTGGCTGTAAACTCTCCAGCTGTAAATAGTTGTAAAATTAACATGGAATTACAATTTTAAAGCTGCGTGCGACTGGATTGTGGTGTGCGTAGACTTGCAACAAAAACACGAATTCCGATTAAGGCTTTTATGGGATTGATAAAATAGTTATGCTAATGATGGTCTTCTATCTGTAATTATTATTTTAACAATATTTTTAGGCAAGAGACCACAAAATCTTGGTAAAAAGTAACAATATCTTTAAAGTGCACATTTGAAAATAACTATGAACTATCATTTGCTTTATAATTAGACTGCCTCGGTGGCGTAGTTGTATTACGGTACAACTGCAGAGTTTGAGGTCTCAGGTTCGATCCCCGGGTTGGGCAAAGTGATATTGGGTTTTTCTATTCAGTATCAGCCCGGGGTCTGAAATTTGTCCCCGATATAGAGATTGGCTTTCCCTCTATCACATCATGGGACGGAATACGCACGGCGAAAAGTGGGTGCCCTAGTTGCGCCTCTGCCTACCCCTTCGGGGATAATAGATGTGAGTGTGTGTATGTGTATTTATAGTTATGATATTCTGGCATATTTTTATCCTTAAACTTAGGGATATATCGATATATTTTAATGCATTACATTTCTTAGAACCTTCATTTTATATACTACGATTTATAGTCGCGTGTGTGTTCACGACAAAAGATTTACTAATAAGAGCGGTACGCGCACAGTATGCTATTCAAATTCTAATCAATACCGATATAATCGGATTTGTTCGGATAACGCTAATTCTATAACAAGTCTCGACGAGGAACTTTTTCTATTTAATTAATTTAGGCGTCGCAAATCTTGTATGGTTCTTCGTTAAAGGTAGATGAAAGGCGAATATTAACATTGTCATTAAATATTTTTGTTTTGTTAGTAGCAACAAGCAACAGTATGGAAACACTGTTATGTTAAGTCGCGATTTTCGATTCGAAACAAACCAAAGCTGCCTTATAATGATATTATTGCACAAAATGGCAATAATTCTAATCCAGTCATAACTCATCATCTAATTTCTCAAATCTAAAGTATTTTTTCATTTATTGCAATTGAATGACTAGATGCGCATGGCACTCAGCTGATGGTAAACGATACGACCGCCCGTATGGGCAGTCGTATATGGTGTTGCTACTGTGTATACAATAGCAAGACCATACAGAACTTTGAATAACAAAATACTACGTGGCACTTCGCTAGTCACCCTAAGACATAAGATACTCTCTGCCTACCCTCTTATAATACCGTGAGCTTATGATAAAACTCATACCTGACACATCACGATATCTGAAGGCCGTCTATAGTCGTGACGATAGTAATGAGTGGTCGGTCCGTCACTGATCCAAATACGCCTCAGAATTATTAAGAGTGACGTGCGTACCAAAATAATTGCTCTCCAACACTTATGATTAGCAAAGCAACCAATTAAATGTTGACGGTGACAAAAAATATATCGTTCGTTTGGATTTACGGGTTGCATACAAACCAAGCTTATCTTAGCTTGTATAGATATTTTTTTACATACTTGTGTACAGACTGTACCTTATGAAACTATGCTTTGTTCTATGTGGAAGTATCACAGGTAAGTCATTTGCTTAGTTTTTGATGTATGACCGGCATAAAAAGAAATGTAGAGTTTTAGAAATAGATTTTTTATAAATTCCAAAAATTTTATCATATGCATATATTTATATATTCAGTGTAACTACAGGACATAATGAGACTTAACATCTTATGTCTCAGGATGATGAGCGCAGTGGAATGCCACACAGTACTTTGTAACTCATGGTGCTGGATGGTGTTGCTACTGTTTACGGGTGGTCATATCCCTTACCATCAGGCGAACGGCATGCTCGTCTCGTCATTCAGTGCCATAAAAAAAATTAACCATAGTTAATTTTATATTAAGTAAAGTTTAAAAATATATAGCATCGCAGCTTTTCCCTTTTCAGGTGTAGAAAGAGACACATCAACATTTCGCGTGTTATATTAAGTCACATGTCATAGAGGGCGAATTTATTACTTACCCTGCTTGACATAAAGACTATTGACATCATATATAAAGTGTCTTCATTTCTTCTTACTCTCATGACATTATACGATGATCTTACGTAGATCTGAGTTGTGACCTAATAATGATGCTCTATTACCTGTAAATCGCTACATTTAACAAGATTTGTAGCGACGTTTGATTTATTTGCTTTAAAGTTAAAGGGCACGTGACTCATAAAGGAAGCTGAATCATTCTAACATAGTATCAGATCATATCAATAAAGTAATTGGTTCACCTTTAAACCCTAAAGGCAAAGATACCATTATTAGACACCAATTTTTTTTTGTTAATGACACTACTGCCAGTAGCCTGACACGAGTCGGCTTTTCTGGCCACACTGGTCTTTAGGGTGAACGCAGAAGGCGCTCGCAACCCTTTGAATTAAGTGACCCTGCTGAGGGCAACCCACTAACGAGTTACGAACCTCGGCTCAGGACGGCCACTGAGAGAGGATGAGACATCAACGATTAGAGAAAGATTGGTTTTAGGCCTAATCCTATTAGATTGTGTTGTCATCGGCACGCGGGCCGGAACTGCTAGGAGGGTCGGGGGGGCGACGGGGAGCGCGGCGAGGTCTTCGATGGCGAGGACGGAACTGCGGTCTTGTGGAGTGTTGGAGTTTCAATAACTCGTTCTTACGGCGGATGGCCAGAGTGATTTCGTCATCTGGATCGGTTAATACGGAACGCGGCCGTCGCCATTTGGCGAAAGGTCGGTCTAAAGGATAGACACCAATGATGCCAGAGTAAATGTAAGGGATTCAAATCGCAAAAAAGGGGAGAAAGTGTGTTTGTTGTCTAACTTAACTGTTAATGAAATGCTAGTCTAATGGCGTAAATATGGCATTGGTCGAGACGAAGCGCAAGAGACGTCAGGGCTTACAGGGATAACTTAACAGTGACTTATTATGACGTTATCAACAGTATTAAATTTACAAATGTTTTTGATAGCATTCAGTGCTTTATTTTTAATAAAATGGTACTTATGTTATTTTGACTACAACATAAAATAAAGCTGTCTCAATCTAATTCTTCCAAATATCGTCTCTACAACTTTCTTGATATTTAAAACTCTTACCATCCTAGTGGGAGGCCATCAAAACGAGTAAATTATAATTTAAATATATAAAAAATGCATACATCATAACATTATAAATGCTTCGACATCAACACGCTACATATTTATGTAAATTACGTTTTATGACAATTCGTGAAGTGATGAAATCCACGCCATCAATGGGACTCTACAAAAAAACATTTTTATGTAAGTTTAAAACGAGTTTTTATTAAGCCTTTATTGCAATGGGTATTCAATGTTTGGTGGTATGGGTTGTGCTTTAGAGCGATGACCTGGTAGGTGATGATGATGATGTCTTCCTAGCCGATTTCGGCCACGGCGACTGTTAATACACTGGACATGACTAACTTAGACTAAGACTGGGTATCGAATTGTCGATCTTCTGCCCTTTGATGCGCTTTTGCGTGACTTATATAGCCAATTTTATTTATGAAAGTGCGAGCGCATCTTGGGCACGTCAATACCCCACTGACATAATTATAGTTTATGGCCGCAGGTGGACGGACCTTTAGTTGCTCTCTTTACTATCAATTTCAATGCGACGCTCAAACTCAAAGGCGTCCACCTGTACTTGTATGAGACGTCTCCATTCTGGGCGCTGCCCTGCCTTCGCCTCCCATTCAGAGGGTTCTATATTCCTGGTAGGTAGAAAAAGTATAAGTGTCAGGATAAATCTAAATAGTTCTTTTATTGTCATTAAGGTATTACACTGGACCCAGTGGTAAGTAGAGGTTTACAAAATATATTTCAATCAATGAAACTATTAGTGTCACTTACTGGACATCAAAATCCTTAAATACTCGACTGCCTCGTTGGCGTAGTTGTATTATGGTACGACTGCAATGCTGAGGTCTTGGGTTCAATCCCCGGGTCGGGCAAAGTGATATTGAATTTTCAGTATCTATTCAGTATCAGCTCGGAGTCTGGAATTTGTACCCGATATGGTGATAGGCTCGCCCCCTATCACATCATGGGACGGAATAATGGCGAAAAGTGGGTGCATTAGTTGCACCTCTGCCTACCACTTCGGGGATAAGGCGCGTGAGTGTAAATGTAAAACCCTTAAATAGGATAAAAAGTTGCCCGCCGCCTTTGTACGCGTCTGTGTAAAGTCAATAACTAACAAACGGATTTTTAATAAAATTTGATATGAATCCCTCCTAACTGTGGCTAACTTCAACTGAAATCAGCCAGGTTCGCAGGAAATATTATAGTCAAGTGTATGCGCCATACACAGGTGCACTCGCTATTCCTTCACTCTCATAGTGCGGTGAGACGGCAATCCGACATGGCCGGACAGGGATCAGGCGCAGGACCAACGGCTTTAAGTGTTTTACGAAGGCACGGGTCACAATGTTTTTGGCGTGACCTGGGATTCGATCCCGAGACCTCCGCGCCATAATTGTATTCGCATCGCCTACTCAATACAACTACGCCACCGAAAGACGAGGGATATTTGGTATGTAGATAATTTGAGACCCTGAAAATGTTACGCAAATTTTTTATCCCGTACAAATATATACCGGGACTCTAATACCGGAAAAAATCATTCACACGGGCGAAGCTGCGAGCAATAGCTAGTTATACTATATTTTCTAGGTGTACCCACTCTATTTTGTTTCAAATTGAGACGGATTGATGAATTCGTTGGAACAATCCACAAAGTATTTTTTACATTATCAATCTCATCAATCACCTAGTTAAAATACATTTAAACAGCATGTTCTAAATTTCAACATACAAAAACAATAAGACACCGAATATCACGTTAAATAATAAAATATTGTAATTTTGTCACGTTATATTAAAAGAAACACATCAATATCAAATTTCAACCTAATCGCAATAATTTATTCTTTTGGGTCAAATATTATCTCTGTTTCGTAGAGTCGGTGGCTAACGGGTGATGATATTATGCTAGATTATTTTCAATTAACATGTAAATATCTAGACTAGATCAGAGCTAAAACACTAAGTCATTTGAAAATTTATATAATCGCAGGTTAATTAAATATAACGACGCAGTTTTGCATAATAAGTATCAATTATTTCTATATTCATATAAGTTATGATATTTGATCAGTGATATTCATTGTTAATTATATTATCGTTTGCTTATAGATAAGGAAAATATTAACAGGACATCTGCGTACTCGAGACATAAGAAGTTTGAAGGTCAGATATATTGTTTGCCAGAATTGAGGGTAGGCCTAAAATACTTAGTCATTAGATTAAATTTAATAAATGTTGAAACTATTTTTTTATTATCAGATTTAGGTCGTTCTTCTGTTCATGTGAGTCCATAAAATTCAATTCCGATGAAATCGTATTATATCCACAAAGTATTACCTGACCTGAAGGCGAATCCTTGACTTCTTAACAACCCATAATGCCAACCATCTCTAGCAGATGGTTGGTTTAGAGTCTAGACTCTGGAGAGTTAATTTCAAATGTCTATTTTTATGATGGATAACCATCTCTCGTCAATTGATACTCTACTTCAACCCGTTTGCTTTCAGGTGCAGACGGGTAATTTTAGCATGCCTTAAAAATTCAAGGAAATACAAAATACACAAATCATTACTCCAACTGAAAATCGAACCCAGAACCATACAGCCACTAGACGACAAGCGTCGAATATCATATCATTAATAGTGCTAATTAAAGCTAGAAACAGCCTCACGCGCGGGCTCTCATTAACCTGCCGTTTCCTCTCCGCACTCTAATGAGACGCTAGTTAATTGTTCGGTTTAAAGTTGCCCCACTAGTCGGGGAAACTTGGAAAAAGTCGTGGCTTTCGCAAGAGGAAAAAATGTTGTGATTTTGTCAACATGGAATTCATCGTTATTTATTTCGAGTAAAATACATAATTTATATGCCTCGGTGACGTAGTTGTATTACGGCACGACTGCAATACTGAGGTCTCGGGTTCGATCCCCGGGTCGGACAAATCGATACTGGGTTTTTCTATTTAATCTGGAGTCTGGAATTTGTGCCCGATACCGCGATGGCCTATTACATCATGGGACGGAATATGGACGGCGAAAAGTGGGTAGACTAGTTGCTCCTCTGCTTACTCCTTCGGGGATAAAGGACGCGTGTGTTTCTGCGTGTGTCAGTGCCAGTGGTACCCAAAATAAGCTGCGCTTGTGCTTAAATAACGGTTAATGCACAACATCCTCTTTCAAAGCCGGTAAACATTTATTATTAATCTACATGTTTTAAGTAATAGTATTCAAATATTTTTCTAGAATTGTTATTGTTATTGGTCCGAGAAAAAACATCGAATGACCTACTTGCATTTACTAATATAAAAACCTAAACGAACCAATCCGTTTCACCCATTAAATATGTAGCATGAAAGCCAAATACAATGTAAATACAATGGCAGGCATAAGTCAATTTGCCAGACGAGGGAAATTGTAGTCACCACGCGCCACCAGTTGGCACACTATGCAACTGTACTTTCCATTGACATAAAATGTTGGAAAACTATTCGACCTTTCTTAGGGCGGTGGCACACTGCGCCCGGATGCAGACGATTTTGGAGAAGGTTGGTATTCAGAGATTATTCAGAACTAGTTGTATGTTTCTTTTGTATATAAGAAGCTCTAAATTCTTGAATGTTTTTATTAATTAAGCCTGAATTCAACCATACACTTAATGAATTTTGTTAAATCTCAGTAAAAATAGGTAAATAAATTTAATAAATTAAGATGTAAATTCAAGTTGTCTTATCTTTAAAAAAATATCTAGAAATATGATTTTGTTATACAAGTTATAAAAAGAAACTTTGCAATTAAGATATTTAACAATAAAAAATAAAACAATCAAACTAAGTAAAATTTTAACCAATGCAATAGTGAAAGTAAAATCGACTGCATATGAACGCGCCCTAACACTATTTGAATGGCCAACTCAGAAACTTGGAAACAGAAATAACCACAAAATCAAATTAAATCTTATTTGACTGCGTAATACGGAGAAAATGGGTTTTCTCTTTTATTTGACTCCTAGCGATGTTTTTGCTTCCTTATGTATCATTGTGTGTCGGGATTTCATAAAATATAAATCACACTCCTCTCAAGGATCAGCAGTAATGAAACACCCTCAAATTTGATTAGTTATTAGGCCTCATGTAATAAGAAACAAGCCTATTACCATTTACTGAACACAATTCTAGACCAGTTAATACCGAGATGAATATAACTGACCCGAGATCGAACTACGCCACCGAGGCAGTAAATTACTCATTTTGGTATACAGCGAATCCACGCACGTCATTTGCGTAACTTCCCACCGGCCATCGACCCAGAAAAGTGACAGATTTTTTGTGATCTTCGTGTGGGGCCTCGCGGATACTATATGTCGTTTGTGGGTCGGTGGAAGGTGAAGGACTGTTGGCGATTGGCACCTCGGACCTTATTGATTTTTGTCATCCTACTAATATTATAAAGGCGAAAGTTTGTAAGAATGTATGGATGTTTGGATGTATGGATGTTTGGATGTATGGATGTTTGTTCCTCTTTCACGCAAAAACTACTGAACGGATTTCGATGAAATTTGGCACACGGGTAGATCATGTCCTAGATTAACACATAGGCTACTTTTTATCCCGGTAAAACATAAAGCGGGACTTTTATCACGGAAAAACTTTTTAAGGCAGGCGGAGCCGCGGGCAAAAGCTAGTTTAATATAAATTTGTGTTATGCCGTGATTCACTGACGAAAGTATTAATTTGGCTGAAAATTCGGTTGATTTGTTGGTTTGAAAAGATGCCTAAAGTGCAAAAATACTTTGAATACTTCTACTGGTGGTAGATCTCTCATATGTAAGAGTCCGTTTGGATGGGTACCACCACAATGTCTATTTCTACCGCCTAGCAGCAGTGTGTATGCACTGTTATGTTTCAGTTTGAAGGACATTGTAGCCGGTGTAGCTACTGGACATAATGAGAAGATGTTAAATCTTATGTCTCAATATGACGAGCGCAGTGGAATGCCAAACAGTACTTTGTGACCCAAGGTGCTGGATGGTATTGCTACTGTTTATGGGTGGTCGTATTGCTTGCCATCAGGCGAACGGCATGCTCGTTTCGTCATTCAATGCAAAAGAAATAATATGTGAATTGTTTAAATTATACACGATTATTGCAGCAGTTTTATTTTAATTGTATTTTCAGATGTCATACACATTTACTAACATTCACGTCTTACATAGTTGTTTTTGGCGGTAGAAATTGACACAGCGGTGGTACCTGCCCAGCCTAGTTCTCTTATATGAGCGGCCGACCTCCAAAAAAATCACTTAGTATAGATAACGATAATAAACTATATCAACTATATTTTAAAACCGTTCAGCCCTACACTCGTGGGTAACAAATCAAAGTATTATTTTATTTTTGTGAACAAACAGTTCGTTACCGTTTCCACTCAACCTTTGGCTTGACGTGTGACGCAACTAAAGTTTAATTTAATTGCCGAAGATAAGAGACTTGATTCAATATTATTTTTGGTTCAGTATATATTGTTCTTTTGACAAATCCGTCTGGAATCTTTAGTGGAAGTCTAGGCATATGCAGCACTGGACTTCAAGTAACTGATGGTGATTTAACAGTATGAGAAAGAATGAAAACGATAAAATTGGTTGCAATTAGTAAATGATCTCCATAGAGACAAAACTTCTAAAGGTAAGTATTTTTGTGATCAAATTTCTCAGAGGGAATGAATGCTATTACAGAAGCTAAAAATTAACTGAATACATTATTGAGATGTTTTTGACAATATTCTCTAAGGTTCTCACATCCTCGAATATATTATACTTCTCTTATAAAAAAAAAACACAAAAAACATCTGGTACTAGAAATAAAGCTTGCAGAATTTTATGATGAGGATCATCTAAGAGACTCCATTGCAACTAAAAATAGTTTTATATAAAAATTATTGAATTCACATCACGTCATTCCATGACCAAAAGACCCACAATCCACAGATCCCAAAATCAAATCGGAATTAAATCGTCTGTCATTGCTGACGAAGCGTCGGTGACGAGAGACGTGCCGCGATAACGAGGTGCTGAGCTGTTTATTAAAATGCCCTGTAATGATGAACGTCGACTAGACTTGTTCGGTAAAATTCAATTAAGTTGCATAAATTCGCTTATTATATTAAGCTACAAAGCACTGTGTGGCATTCCACTCCACTCGTCATCCTGAGACATTAAATGTTAAGTCTCATTATGTCCTGTAATTACACTGGCTACAATGTCCTTTAAACTGAAACACAACAGTGTATGCACGCTGCTGCTAGGCGGTAGAAATAAACATTGCGGTGGTACCCACCCAGACGGACACTTACATATGAGAGACCTACCACCAGTTAAGTGCATTTACATATATACAAATAAATGTGTATATATGTGTTTCCTGTTTGCGTTTCAATTTCGTGTCATCAGCGCCATCTGGCTATAGATAATTTGTGCTACCCGTGCGAAGCCAGGGCGAGTTGCTACTTCAAAATAAATGCGATACAATTCTGCACCAATCGACGCCGGTCTTTAGACTTATGGCTTAGTTCTTGGTTAGATTTATGCAGGTTTAAGTGGGATATGTTCTAGGTATATAACAATACCAGATTTATATTAAATACTATCCCATGGCTGGGAAAGGAGTTCCCTGCTATTGCAAATGTTAAGGCTTATATGTCCCTTCTGCTCTAAAGATAAGCTAAGAATTTGAATAAAATGTTGAATGCTTAGAAATTGTGGAAATGTTAAATAAATTTACTGTGAAGGATAAAAAAATAAAATTCATTGAAGAAGCATCTCTCGTTCAAAGGTTTTGGCATACAATGCAATGCAATGCAAGCAACCTTGTTTTATATTATACTGGCCACTGTTGAGCACAGGCCTCCTCTACTACTGAGAGGGGTCTCTTAGGTCTTAGGAGAGGGTAATTAGGTCTTAGTCCATGTCACTGGCCTAGTTTGACATACTATAAAAGATACAAAATCCGAATTAAAAATTGCGTAAGTTTTTGAAACGTCTAAAATACAAAAATCCTCATATGGTGGTTATCTATGTAGCAAACAGTGTTTTAAGATTCTGTAGTGGCGTTCCTGTAAATGTCAGGTTGACGTGTGTCTGCTGTCAAGAGTGACAGCTGACGTTTACAAGGAGCCCTCCGCTTCCATTTTCCCCCGGGGTCCCTGGTGTGTGTTTTTAATGGCTTAATATAACGTAAGAGTAAATAAATTTAAATATATTGAACACGACAGTTTTTATTCAAAATAACTACGACACTACAATCTATGTAATTACTAATGCTTATTCGGAAACCGCAAAAACAGCTGACATAGAGCATAAACATGTCAACATAGTAATCAACAGTTGATCATAAAAACTGCACCAGGATTTGACCTGAGACTAAAAACCACAATACACATTTTTTACAATGTCAACATATCAATCAAGTTATTTTTTCTTTATAAAGTTTCATAATGACTGATTCACTAGATTTGGTTTATTTTAGCACGTGTATTTTTCTCTTAATTCTTTAATTAGCTTTGAGAAAAAAACGTAACAGTCGTAAGATGTGGGTGCAGTCTTAGCGACGAGCGATCGATAAAATACAATCTGTGTTAAAAGAAAATTTTTTTATTTATTATAGGTAAGTTAGTAAAAAAGTCTCATATTTTTGTTTGAATTAAATCACAATCAAGATGCATCTGCAGCATCCGAGTATTCGCTTGTTTGTCAGCTTTACGCTTTTTACTCGCTACCCTTACGACCGCATCTTTTCGCTCATGCGGTCGCTGATTCGGGCGTGTGTTACGACCTCTGACGGAATCATTCAATCATTTACTGGTGGTAGGACTCTCATATGTAAGAGTCCGTCTAGGTTGGTACCACCGCAATGTTTATTTCTACCGCCAAGCAGTAGTGTGCATGCACTGTTGTGTTTCGGTTTGAAGGGCATTTTAGCCAGTGTAACTACAGGACATAATGAGACTTAACATCTTACGTCTCAGGATGACGAGTGCAGTGGAATGCCATATAGTACTTTGTAACTCAAGGTGCTGGGTGGTGTTTCTACTGTTTATGGGTGACCACCCATAAACAGTATCGCTTACCATCAGATGAACGGCATGCTCGCCTCGTCATTCGATGAAAAAAAAAATAAAAAAATGCGTCACTCGTATTACCCATTAGCTCTAACGCTTGTTACCTGCTAGCACTATAACTGCTTCTCCTCGTAATCTGAGTCGGGCGCATATCAAATTTGTTTCCTTATTCTGTGCGTCACTTATATAATCCGCTCTCTCTCCCGCTACACGCTCATTAGTCGCAAGCACTACGACCACGTCTTTTCGCTCGTGCGCTTGCTGATCCGGGTCGAGCGCACATCACGACCTCTGACGGATTCTATGCGTCACTAACGCTTTTGAGAAATCTATAGATTGGCACTTAACTGTTACCGTTTTATATGGAAATATTCTGTTTATGGATATGTGAATCAGATCGCCTATCGATACGTGCCTACATTGTTGGGTTTTGGTTGCTCTAAATAATACCACTTTATATATGGAGTATATGAATCTAGAGGACAAATCTAATTTTACTCGATATTTCCAAAGCTTAATAATAGGTACTTTCTTAATCTTGCGTTCGTAATATCATTGTTTATTGCGTGTTATGTCATTATAAATTAATTACAATTCTGAGGCACTAGATAATTAGAGCATTTTGTCAGCAAGCAACACAAACAACACATAATTACATACATACATACATATACACTCACGCCTGTTATCCCCGAAGGGGTAGGCAGAGGCGCAACTAGTGCACCCACTTTTCGCCATTATTCCGTCCCATGATGTGATAGGGGGCGAGCCTATCGCCATATCGGGCACAAATTCCAGACTCCGAGCTGATGCTGAATAGAAAAACTCAATATCACTTTGCCCGGGGATCGAACCCGAGACCTCAGCTTTGCAGTCGTACTGTAATACAACTACGCCACCGAGGCAGTCACACATAATTATTATTTTTTTAATGTAATTTACATTGTATATTAGTTACTAACTGAAGATTTTTTATATCAATTTATTAGGCACAGTCCTAAAATCGCACATAGCAAAATATTGCATGACTACGCAATATATTATTAATGATTTAAATTAAAACAGTCAGCTGAATAATGCAACATACTTAAATCGAAACCTAGATATTCTTAAAACATCTCAAAGGCAAGGAAATTGTATTAATTAGAGTACGTTCATATTATATAAGACGTGGACAAATCATTTCTTAGAGCTAGTTACCAACTACTGCTAGTATGGAAGAATTCTAGAAATCCAGCTACAGATATCAAGCCATAAACGCGGCTCTAATTAGAGTGGAAAAACTGGTGTTAGATTTTAGTACTTAAAATATATTCGTTTTAGATTTCTAATGGATTCGTTACGGTTGAAGTATTTTTCGACTAATTGTGATATATTCGAAATTGTGGACCCTTTTGATATAATATATATTAATCATCAGTACCTCATTACCTCATTTGCCGTGAGGTTTAAGGTTCAACGTCTAGTTTTTATAATACTTTATTATAAATACATAATTTCTCTTGAACTATGTAAATAACTACAAACTTGTAAAATATATAATATGTTGTGACTACCTCGGAGGCGTAGTTGTATTATACGGTATGACTGCAATGCTGGGGTCTGGGGTTCGATTCCCGGATGGGGCAAAGTGATATTGGGTTTTTTAAGTTCAGTGTCAGCCCGGAGTCTGAAATTTGTACCCGATATGTCTATAGTCCCGCCCCCTGTCACATCATGGGTCGGAATACGCACGGCGAAAAGTAGGTGCATTAATTGCGCCTCTGCCTACCACTCCGGGGATAAAAGGGGTGAGTGTGTGTTTGCGCATGTTGTAAAATAATAAATATATAAATACAAAATGGCCGATAAGTGTTCATCGGTCAAAGCAAAAAAAAAAATAGTATAGCAAGATAATAGACACGTTTAACACATTACAAAATACAAATTAAAAATCTTCCTAATTCAGCAGATCGTTTCAAAAACAATAGCATTTTTACACTAATTAATTTCCTCATTCTTAGCCTCATGTTTCGCATTTAGCTACACAAATATACATAAAATTAAATAACGTGTTCTAATTTGCATAGATAAGATTTAATATCGTTAAGATTTGATCAAACGTACCACAAATAATGTAAAAATGTTTGTAGTAATGAAGTAGCCCATGTTCATTGAAAATTATTCTGTAGGTCATACAATATACTACAATAGAATACTGAATATTACTATGTAATATAACTAAGTGATAAGACGAGCTTGTTGGTCACGTGCTGGTATCTCTTTATGTTCATTTAACATACCTCATTATACGAAACCGCCTTAGTGCTGGGATTTTAGGACTAATGCCTGTGCCTGTGTCAGGTAAAGTATTTAGTCTTTCTGCTTAAATATACACTAGTTCATTTGATCCGCAAAAGGGGTAGGCAAAGATAATACTGCTGCACCCACTCTTCGTCATATATGTCTCATGATGTGATAGGAGGCGAACCTATCGCCATATGGGACATAAATTCCAGAACCGGGCTACTGAGCAGGAAAATCCAACAGCCTTTGCCCGACCCGGGATTCGAAGGTGAACCCGCTGGGCGGCAGTTGTACCCCCACGCAATACAACTACGCTACCGAGACAGTCAGTCTTGTATTATGTCCAGTAAATGCAAACTCGCCTCCTATTACTTGAAAGGCCCTTAAAAATAAATATAAAAGTGATCTTATGTTTATATTTTTTCTACGAAGACTACCTCACGCTTACGAGAATCCTTCTTAAAATTTACATATTACTTAACAAAACTTATTATATTTATTTATAAATATATTAACATAACTGATTAAATCTATATATATAAAAATCAATTGCTGTTCGTTAGTCTCGCTAAAACTCGAGAACGGCTGAACGGATTTATCTTATCTTGGTCTTGAATTATTCGTGAAGGTCTAGGGAAGGTTTAAAAGGTGGGAAAAATTCAAATAATTGCCGGGAAAATCCTCAAAACAGCATTTTTCTATTTCCCATACAAACGTTTTCTAAATAAAATGGTGTAATTTATTACCGCTGCATAAAGTTCAAATTCGCGTGCGCGTTAGAAGATCTAATATCGCGTTCTGAAACTCAACAAAAGTGAAATTGAATCGCGAACAATTATAAATGTTAAGTTAAATTTCTATATTATACACATTTGCGATAGTTTTTTTATATTGAAATTCAAGCAGGAATCCTACTAATATTATAAAGGCGAAAGTTTGTAAGAATGTATGGATGTTTGGATGTTTGGATGTATGGATGTTTGTTCCTCTTTCACGCAAAAACTACTGAACGGATTTCGATGAAATTTGGCACACGGGTACATCATGTCCTGGATTAACACATAAGCTACTTTTTATCCCGGGAAAACATAAAGCGGGACTTTTATCCCGGAAAAACTTTTTAACGCGGGCGGAGCCGCGGGCAAAAGCTAGTTTTATATAATTATTGGGTCTCTAAAGTCGTAAAATAAATAACTTATTTTATTAACTAATCGTGCTTTGTTTCTAAAAATTAATATGACTTTTACACACTTATAACCGTCTATAAATTATATTTATATTAAAAAATAACACGAAATAAAATAAAATATTGAATTATTTTGTTTTTGGAAATTCTTATCCACTTAATATATAAGGTTTATTATTAATGTAAATGGGTATCCTTTTGTATTTAATTATCATTTTTTATTAAATCGCAAATTTTATTACTATTGAAAGTCGTGGTGGTATTTTAAATGAGGAAGTAAGAGTTTAAAAATATTTTTGCATAAACAAGATAACATTAAAATTAAAAACAGGCTAGTTTCATATAATTATAGAGCTAAAAATGTAGATAAATAATCATTTTAGTTGTACAACGCTCAGCATTATTCTCATCACTTTTCAGATGATGTCTTGAACCCCTTTTTTTAAAACGGGGAAATCCATTTAGGGATTTCTGCCGGACTCACCGATCGAAACCGTCCTACCGACTAAAACCCCGCCTTTCTACTTTCTGTCCCTTATATCGAAGATCGCGGGGTGCGCATGAACATGCAACCTTCGCAGGAGTCGGCTCTTAGGCAGAGCCTCTCGCAGTCCGAGGAACAAGACCTTGGTAATATCATAGGCGTGCATGTAATACTACACGTAGACTCTTGGCATTATTTGCCTGGTAGCCGGATGCCTGCCTGCAACCTGCAGGACCTAGGGAGGTCGGAGGTATGTTTTGAGCCTGCTCAAAACTGATAAAACCACTGGCTATATAATTTAAGACAGAATATCAACCATTGTTTTCCAGATATAGACAGACCATCACATTAAGATGTTAGATTTTTTTTTTCGTCCTGACAGTATTTGTGACGTACATTTTTTTTAAAAACACCAAGCGTTGATCAGATCGAGGTTGATCATTGACTCTCGTACAGTACCATTTGTGTACCTCTGTGATATTTCTGTGAAACAAATTGTATATCATTACATAATATAAAACATAATGGCTTCTATTTGCAACAATTTTATATAAGACGTACAGATTACCTTTATAAATCATGATGATATTAATGGTATTTATTTGATACAAACTGCATCCTAGCGACCTTAAGATAGCTAGGCGGCCTTGCTTATAAAGTGTATTAAATAATACACGCAATTAAATGCCAACATTGACTTGTGTTCCATTATGAAATAGAGTTTATCGCTTCCTTTTAAACTACACAACAAAGTAATAAGTTCACGCCTTAACTCCTGAAGGGAAAGACGTAACTAGTGCATATTCCTTTCGCTTTTACCCGCCTTATGTGTGATAGGGAGCGGATCTATGGCCCCCTCTGTTCTGGGCCTACAACCTTTCAACCCAGTCCGAGAAAGCCGTGTTGTGCGATGTAAATAATACATATATACATATGCACTCACGCCTATTATCCCCTAAGGGGTAGGCAGAGGCGCAACTAGTGCACCCACTTTTCGCCATTATTCCGTCCGATAGGGGGCGAGCCTATCGCCATATCGGGCACAAATTCCAGACTCCGAGCTAATACTGAATAGAAAAACTCAATATCACTTTGCCCGACCCGGGGATCGAACCCGATACCTCGGCTTTGCAGTCGTACTGTAATACAACTACGCTACCGAGGCACTCCAAGTGTAAATAATAGCACAGATATACTACTTTGAACGTAAATTTTACATTTAATAGTCTTTCAAACCAGGATATAACTGCGTTTGAACCCTATTTAGCAACTATAGCACACAAAACATTGGTACACCGGCTTGTTTACGAAAGAAGCACCATTATCAACCCAATCAAAACCTCTTATGGTTTAAAGTGATTTATAAAATTTCCCTTTGTATGAACGTGTGAGGATAATATTTGCAAAACCTAGAATTAGCATTGTGATGGACACAACAAAAATGCCATTTTAATAGATGGAGGTCATTTGCACGTAAATATTTGTGAGTCGATATTTTTATATTTACTTAGGTAAATTACTATTTATTATTTTTGTATTAATGAGTAGACGAAAAGATTACTTGAATATTATTTGCAATACCAAGTAGGTTTTATGACGCAATTACTCTACTGTTGCGCTAGAGACCATTAATTACACTGCCTAAAAAGTCCATTAAACCTATCGTCGATAAATTAGTTCCATTTCGCCAAAAAAATGGATCGGATAGAGTCTTACATACGACCAGGAGGATCTAGACCTCAAAAGTAATTGAGAAAACCAATGGAATAAATCTTTATTATATAAAAAAGCAACCTAACGCCGTGAGTACGTAAAACTTCTGAATCAGGTGATTTTAAAGCACAAATTGAACTATCATCAAGTTAAATCTAACCCTATAAATACCCTCAATAAATTGACTCCAAATAGTCCACTCAATACAAAAAGAAACCAAAAACATACACGTGACCCCTCGATGCACTTTCGAAAACACTTTACAATTTGGTAGCGATAACGAAGCGGTAAAAAAACGTATATAAATCTAAACGTGGAAGAAAACTCATTCCGTATCTCGTACTTTACCAAGAGTTTACAATGTAAAGCAAGGCACGAGGCGTGAGGCAGTTGTTTTAAGACATGAAACTCTTGATTGTTTTCTATACCAAATGATGAGACGAGTGAGTCTCTCAAGTATCTAATGCTTATCCGCAGCTATATCACTTATGGCCAGTTTCACTGGTTTCTGATAAACTTCCAGACAACTGTCTGATACATAACGCTATCTAACAAATATATCTGATACATTACTATGACTTTTCTAACAGATATTTATATTCGAGACCTGTGAAACCAAAAGCTGTAGTTAAATGTCCTTGTAGTTCCGAATGGGCAATCAGGGACTTGGCATGTAGTCAAATAAGCCATAAATGTCACTGAGTGATGACACTGACTACAATGCCCTTTAAGAACAAAACAGTGCTGTGAAACTACTGCTTAGTGCTGCTGAAATAGACATTGCATACCCAGGCAGATTCGGGCATACAAGATACCTATTCATCGGTAGAAAGAGTAAGTTGTAATCACCGTCTTTTATAAAACCATCATGGTAGGAATTGTGAGTACATTACCGTTCTCCGTGAAATATAGAGATTAATAGAGAACGCAAACTTTGCCATTCTGTCATTACTATTACGAGGTAGAATTGTAAGCATTGACACCGATTTTACTATAAGACAGTGCAATGAGAATGTTAAATTAATTTTTATTCATATAATTAAAGAATCTTATTCCACAATATGTAACTTATAAATTATGAAAACGAGTAAAGGCTCTTACCCTATGTATATTTAAATACTTAATTAATATAGTCTCTAATCTATTACCGACGCATAAACGAAAGGAAATAAATATTTAATTCCAGTGAACGAAGGAAAGTAACCTCATTAACCGGTTGCGGATGCCACTATTTGAACTATACTGGGACGGGTTAATGGAGCCTTTACAATGTACGAGGTAAGGATTTTTTTTTTTTGGAAAATGTACTAGGTACTTATACCATGGATATACTTATGTGGACAACTTCATAAAGTTCGCAGGGACACACTGGAAGCAGATCGTATGCAACAGGTCCGTTTGGAAATCTTTAGAAGTGGCCTATGTTCAGCAGCAGACTTAAGCTGTGATTCCACAGAACGCGGCAGACGGCAGACAGCAGACGGCAACAGCAATTGTATTAGATCGATGCCGCACACGAAAGCAAATGAGACGCGGCAGGTGACGACCTACCAGGCGTCATTTGCCGTAGTGTGCGGAATGGGTCTCGTACAATTTAATAATGCATAGTAGTGCCGTCTGCCGTCGCGGCACATGCCGTCTGCCGTTGCCGTCTGCCACGTCCTGCGGAATCACAGCTTTATACCACATTCAAAATATACTCACGGAGGGTTCTTAAAAATGTATCTATTGACCACTGAACATATTTTCATAAAACATGAAAGGCGTGAATGTGTTTGTGTATTCAGGCGATACTCCAGTCATTTTGGACCTAATTTCAATATACATGAGTGTCTCAAATTGTAACAGTTTGGTTACACATACCAATAAATGCAACTGGTCACAAGCTTTGAGACATAAAAAGTATTGTTTCGTATTTAAATACGTTAATTATGCGTATACGAAGAAAAAAACAACATTAGTAAACAGAGGAAAGTTTATATATCGGTTGATGTCAGTACCGGTTGAGTATAAAGGAGCGTGTACACTCCACAAGGTATAAAAATCACACGAAAACAACCTACACTGCATTTATAAAAATAGTTCCTATATTGATATCACGAGTAGCTTAGTGCGAGGTCAGGGACAATTTTTCTTAATAAAGTTATTTAATGAAAACATATTGATTTCATTCTTCATCACATAAAAAAAACACTTCATCACGTAGGCGAACATAGTTGCACTTATAAGTCAAGATACATTAAATTAATTAATTTAATTAATATAAGGTAGACTACTGGACTATACTAAAAAAACTTGCAATAGTGCTTCGGCGTAGTACGGCTATCTTTCTGAGGATTTGTAGCCCGGGTCGGGCAAAGTGACATCGAGTTTTTTGCTCAGTATTAAGCCGGAGTATGGAATTAGTGCATACTATAGTAACAGAGTCGCCCGCTATCACAGCGTTGTAACTCTGCCCACCCCTCCAATGCTAAAAGGAATATGCGTGTGTGTATCATAAAAGTCGGTATTACTGCCTCGGTGGCGTAGTTGTATTACAGTACGACTCCAAAGCTGAGGTCTCGGGTTCGACCCCCGGGTCGAGCAAAGTGATATTGAGGTTTTCTATTCAGTATCAGCCCGGAGTCTGGAATTTGTGCCCGATTTGGCGATAGGCTCGCCCCCTATCACATCATGGGACGGAATAACTGCGAAAAGTGGTTGCACTAGTTGCGCCTCTACCTATCCCTTCGGGGATAACAGGCGTGAGTGTGTTTGTGTGTGTATTATAAAAGTCATTCCCGATACTTAAGGTATATAATACTTATAGCTTAGTATGGAAACGGGCCAGTGCACATTTTTTTTATCGAAGTCTCTGGTAGTAAAGTACTAAATTTATTTTGTACCTAGCTATATTATAGAGACTATTACACATTAGTAAAAACGCCATAGTAGCTCGTTCCGGGGAATCGCGTTCCAGGGTTTTCCGATGAATGAAGTAAACCGGTTTAGCAGCAAATCTCGTCGAGAGACGCAATGTCCTACATTGAAAGATATTGTTTGCACTAAACTGTACTTATCCGATATACCCAATGCCATATAAAAAGAGATTTCGTGAAAAAATGAATGTGGTTTTAAATAAATCAGAAACGTTTTTTCTTCTCTGTTGTCGAGCCCACCACAGATAAAAGATAAGACCTCATAATCTAATAAGATAAGCCATCTTTAGGATCGGACGTAACATAAAATGTCAGCGTTTTATTATACAATAATATTTAATTACTGTAATAAATTGCGTTAACCATAAACAAACATACAAAATCCGCGTTGGTCGCTTTAAGATCTGCGTGATACCATTTGCAGTTTAACCGATTTCAAAAAGGAAGTTCTTTACGTACAAATATATTTGTATAGTGATGTGTTTTTTTCCAATGGCTTAGTTTTATTACGTATTCGCGCTTTTGACAGGTCCGTCTGGAAATTTTAAGGGGAGGCCTATGATCAGCAGTGGAGTTTATGTGGCCGATGATGATGATTTTGATAAAAGTCACACACACGCCTTTTATCCCTGAAGGGGTAGGCAGAGACGCAACTAGTACACCCACTTTTCGCAGTTATTCCATCCCATTATGTAATAAGGGGTGAACCTATCGTCGTATCAGGTACAATTTCCAAATTCCGAGCTGATGATACTGAATAGAAAAACTCAATATAATTTTGCCCGACCCGGGGATCGAACCCGAAACCTCAGCATTGCCGTCGTACCATAATACAACTACGCCACCTAGGCAGTCGTTGATACTGTAAGTGGCATATTATCATACGAAAAATGGATGTAGATTGAGAACATGTAAGACACTGACAAACTACAAATTGATATTTATGCAGACCATGTTCATATATAAAGTTATCTTTTACAACCAATGATTTGCGATCAATATAAAAAAGGTCACATTGTACGCTAATTAATAAGGACAGACTATCGGATTTGATCCATATTTGGAATAATCGAGAATTCCAAGTAATTTTGCCAACAATTTAATCTCTTTTTCCTGTATCAATGAATCACTAATATTGCTAATCTCAATATTATGAAATATACGAAAGGTCGTTTCCTAAGATGTGATAGACTATAGGATCCATAATTGGAATTCCAAGTACATAATTGGAATAACCGAGAATTCCAAGTAATTTTTTCTAACAATTTAAACTCATATTTATAGTGAGTATGATGCATCACTGATATTGCTAGTCTCAATTTTTTTAAATACACGACGTATGCGAAGATGTTTCTTACGAAACGCCGAACGGTTTTAGATGAAATTTAGCACACGGATAAAAAACTTCCTGGATTAACATACAAACCATAAAAGTACTCAGATTTTTTTTTCAGTCAAATGTCCTTCGTACGAAGCCCAGAGCAATACATAGTAACAAATCTTTCATACGACTGCCTCAATAGCGTAGTTGTATGGCGTGCGCAGTAGGATATCGCCCTTGAGGCCTGGGTTCGAATCCCGGGTTAGTTAAAGTGACATTGGGTTTTTCAGCTTAGTGTCAGGCTGGAGTCTGGAATTTGTGCCCGATAAGGTCGTTTCCTATAATTAACTCATGGGACGAACCACACTTGGCGAAAATGGGTACTCTGGTTGCAACTCTGACTACCCCTCTGGATATAATGGCATGATGAGTGTTTGGTGGTGTTTTTTTTGTAAACTTTTTATACCAATATTAAAATCAATTATGAATCACTTTAATGACTACAACAAACTCTTCCTTTTTCTTCAAATGTCAAGTGATTTAAATGTAATAAAACTGTATCGCAGCGATAAATTATCATAATTAATTGTCTCAAAGCAATTAAAACAGACATTTGCGACTTTTTTAGTGCGAACGCACCTGTTAGTACGACCTTGGGATCAAAACCATAAGGAATTTAAACCTTACCATCGCTTATGTCGTTGTTTATACTTTGTTTATATACGATGATTCATTCCTAAACTTTTAATAACTATGTACTATATTTATTTAGCACATATAGGTTATATTGTAGCTGACATATGTGTCAGCCTACTTAGTTCATTCTGGGAATGATTCTGGGCTTCAAAGATCAATATTGTATCATCGACAAATTTTTAAAGAGAACTTGAGAAAAAAAGGAAAGACAAATATTTTAAACCTCGTAACACTAATATCTACACTATTAATAAGTAATAACAGAACACATAAGTAAAAGAAGGTGAAGGTAAACAAAAAAGCATATCACACACCACTCATACCTATTGTATTTTTACCAATGGCGAGATTTACATGTCGCGACTGTCTATAAACAGTAGCAACAAGTAGCGTGAAATATAAAACACACACACACACACACAAAAGCAATGCAATTTCATCTTATTTATATATCATTTTTAATTTCATTTAAATATAGTTTTCATTTGTCACTCTTGCACATTGCCATGCAATGCCATCAACTCTATATTATATACTGCCTACTGCTAAGCACAGGCCTCCTCTACGACTGAGAGGGGTAAGGCCTTAGTCCACCACGCTGGCCTAGTGTGGGCCTAGACTTCACATACCCTCGAGATTCTTACGGGGAATTCTCAGATATGTAGGTTTCCTTACGATGTTTTCCTTCACCGTTAAAGCGAACGACAATTAATACACAATAGACACGTAACTATAAAAATTCAGAGGTGTGCGCCTTGGGTTTGAACCTACGGACATTGTCTCGGCAGACCGTTCCATTTCCAAGTAGACTACCGTCCACTACTAGACTATCGTCACTCTTGTACCTAGTTATATTTATGTGCGTTTCTTAGCTGCGATACAGTTATCTTTTTAAATACTGTACTTAGCAACATACAATTGAACTCTGGTACTGTAAAGTTTTTTTTTGTGTTCTTAATAATAATTATCATTATAAAATGTCGGGATACTTGAAGACACATTTTGATACTTCTTTGGTTCAGTTTACAGTCAGTTACATTATGAACAATATTTTATACGGGAACGACAAAATGACTCCACTGCACCGGGTGGTAAGGCTGTTGACTGATGATTGACATTATTATGCAATGTAAACATTGTATGTAGTTAGTAACTACTAAAGTAAAAGCGGTATGATTTGCAAACATCCGTATGGTTTATGGGCTTGAATATCCAAAATATCCAAAGATGTATGTCTGCTTTCGGACTTAAAAAAGGAGTAGGTAAAAGCACGCAACTCATTAACTATTGTATTGTTTATTGCGGCTTATACATATCTTCTTGTAATACTATATACCAGACTATACGTCATTGTTACATGGTCAAAGTTCCAAAGGCTCGCACTAAGTTTTTTGCTTCCACCTTTATTGTGCGGACAGCCAAATTGTGGAATTCGCTACCGTCGTGTCTTTTTCCGCACACATACAATTTGAGACTCTTTAAGTTGCGAGTGAATCGGTTTCTTCTGGGCAAGCGTGCTTCACCTTATTTCGCATCATCGCTTAACATCAGGCGGATAGCGGACAAACGTGAGCCCATTCAGTATAAAAAAACTATGATAGCGTAACAATTTACGTATACATATAGACATTTTGACCAATAACATATAATATAATTATAGGTAATTACACTGACACATTTACACAAAAAAATCATCGATTCAAAACACTGACGAAATATACAAGGTTGATATTGAAATTTACTTAATAATGACACTCATTAGCTTCATACAATTTCTTTATAAACACCTAAAGGCATGCCTCATTGATTATCCGACCTCGGTCATAGTGTAAGGCTCCTTATACCGATTGCTTTTACGGGTTACTTTTCAAAATATCGGATTAATTAATCGCACGATTTATCGGCTCATGTAAATTTTGTATTATGTTAGAATTTAACGAAATATTGTGTAAGCGTTGTGATTGATTTTGAATACTTTAGAGGATAAATAGATTTCGACATATTTATACATGATAAATATACTTCAGTTCAAAAGCTTTTTTGGATGGTTTATAATTTCTGTTTTTAAAGGTTAGTGTGCACTTGCGATAATATAACCGCGTAACACTTGACCGCTTAGATTACTTGCATTCTAAGCATTTCATATAGCCGATATGATGCGCCAAAGCAATAATCTTTGTGGTTGCCTCTACAAATATCTGCCTGAAACATAAATAGAGTGCGCTAAACTTTAAAGTTCAGTAAAACTCTTAGTAATATAATGGGTATTCTAACCCGTAGTGGTGGCGACTTAATTTAGGCAGTAAATTACCTTAGCGTGTTTTACCAACTATGCCAAAACTGGTTTCTGAAAAGTCCATTACAAAAAGTCTAGAATGTGAGTGATCGTTCATATTATTTTAACACGTCAAACCTCGCTTCGGACGCCGCGCCGTTGTCCGAGTATATAAGGTTTCCCTATAATAATATATAATAATACCAGCCCCGTATTATACACTGTCCCACTGCTGGGCACGGGCCTCCTCTACAACTGAGAAGGTTTAGGCCTTAGTCCACCACGCTGGCCTAGTGCGGGTTGGTAGACATCACATACCTTCGAAATTATTATAAAGAACTTCTTAGGCATACAGGTTTCCTCACGATGTGTTCCTTTACCGTTAAAGCGAACGATAATTGACAAACAATACACACGTAACTTTGAAAAAGTCAGAGGTTTGTGCCTTGGGTTTTGAACCTCCGGACATTGTCTCGGCAGACCGTTCCATTCCTAACTTGGCTATCGTCCACTTCCCACAGGTTTCCCTATACATCTATATACATAAGCGGGGTTTGACGGGTTAAATACACAGAAGTTGGTTGGTTGCATCTTTGCGGACTAAAAGATCGTAGATTCAATTCCCAGGTTAGACAACACTTTATACGAAACAACGCATCGCCGTACGAATAAAACGTTCACATACAAATATCTCATTGCGAGGATTGAACCTACGACCTCTTTTATCTACTTACTTTACAATCAGCTGCTACTCTATCAGCCCCCTAGAAAGCTATATTTCCTTTAAAGTTCAAAATTGAATAACCGGGGAAGTGGACGCAATAAAAACAACAATTGACATGGCTACAATAAAGTTTAGCAAGTTGTTAAGTTAGCGTAGTGAAAACCAACCACAGTCGCTTCCTCACCATAGACTTAGCTTTCTACTTAGTGCGGTCACTTTGTGGTTTATTTGTCTCTGTTTTGAAAGGTCTTTAATGAAAATTTAACTGTGTCAGTTTTTTACAAGAGCTGAGAAGTTCAGGTACTTTTAATTAAAAAAGAGATAACGCACGAATAATATTCTCAAATAGTTCATAAAACACTAATTACAAAAAAAAAATTTTCCAACACAACTTTTAAAAATAGTGTAATTTTTATTGACTCCTCAAGCCCTGCGACGGACACCGGTGTCCATATATATAGGGTTTTCCCGTACATCTATATATATAAGCGGGGCTTGAAGGGTTAAATTAATTAGATAAAAATAGAGCACAACATATTTACATAAGCGAATTAGTGCAATTTAATAACATTAAATTTTGCATTCTGTAGATACTTCAACTTCAGTTTATTACAATAAACAAAGTATAGGAATTGGAAACACAGCATCAATTACTGCGTAATACTGCACTCATTACTCTATGATGTTAAAGAATATTTACTCTCTATACTTATAATTTATACTGGCCATAAAAAAAACAAACAAGGCACCATACTGCTAGCAATTCATACATTTAAAAACATAAACATGTTGAGCGTCAGTTTACCAGTTGTATTTCTGTTCTGACACATCCACATTGACGCAATAATTCGTCCATTTTGACTATCTCGTCACGCGACCAGTGTTTGATTGATTAATATATGTTGCTTAATCAAATTTCCAACACGACTTATTTGGTCGTTAAAATATAATATTATTAGTATTCAAGAGTAATAATCTCAAACGCCATATGAGTTGCATTTAGCTTTGTTTTTTGATAACGTACAAAGGGCGAGTAGTTGTTTAGAGAGACTTCGCGGTTTCGATGCCCGGAATGAGTTATTCATCCTGTGAGATTTTTTTGATGTGTGTGTTTATTAGATTTATCATTAGTTGGTTAAAAGTCTGCATTAAAATGAATATAACACGCGTAAGAATAACTACTTACGGTAGAAACAATATTATTTGCGTTTAATTCGATTAATTTAATCTACTTTATTATATTAATAGTAACAAAATACAACGTTCACATTGTAATTTAAAATGCTACTTCTATAATAATGAAACATAATCACCGGAAAAATAAAAAAATGGCACAGTGGTAGTTGCTAAAATTCATCAATTACCATTAACTTTAAGCTATTTTGGTACTTACTATAAGAAAACACAATTGATCCCGAATTAAACATAAATTTAAGCTTAGCATGTTTCATTACACATCAAAATACTATGCACTCTACTTCCCTGAACTAGAATTGTTTCATCTCTACCTCTACGATCCATCTCTACATAGAGTTAAGACAATAGACGCCGAGGTGACCTGTGCACTCTACATCATTTGATGGACACACAATATGTGTGGTCAGATGTAGATTGAGATTGATTATAACGGATATACCACTTGAATTGCTTTAATGTGTGATGTAGGTATAAAATTTATTTTATCATTTTTTTTTTACTATAATACGGACGGTGTTAGCGACGCTAGACCAAATAATTGGAAAATATTTTGTGGTTTTGATTATGATTCGTATGAAGTTGAAGTGTATGCGGATAAAGAAAAGATTCAAGCAAAACGGCGATACATACATACACTCACGCATTTTATACCTAAAACGGTGGGCAGAGGCGCAACTAGTGCACTCACTTTCTGCCGTGCGTATTCTGTCCCATGATGTGAGAGGTGGCGAGCCTATTGCCAAGTCGGGCACAAAGTCCATACTCCGGGCCGATACTGAATAGACAAACCCAATATCACTTTGCCTGACCTGGGGATCGAACTCAAGACCTGAGCATTGTAGTCGTACCGTAATATAACTACACCACTGAGGCAGTATGAACCGGCGATATATACAATATGATTAGACAGAATCTCTTCTATTACTTTATCTCTTAACTATTTTTATTCCATTGTTTTTCATACGTATCATAACCAAGTAACGTTGTAATGTAACATATTTAGTAATTATAATGGTTTCACATTCCTCTTTTTTAGGAAAATTAATAACTAAACGAGCAAATTGCTCGCCTGGTTGTAAGAGATATGAATGCCCTTTAACAGTAACAACACCATACAGAACTTTTCATTACAAAGTACTGTGTGACACTCCATTGCACTCTTCACACTGATACATAAGATGTTAAGTCTCGTGACACCCGATAATTACCTTTGTATATAGAAGAAGAGATGCACACCGGCCACTGACGAGATTAATAAGTAAATAATGACGTTTGTATTCATATGTAATTTTTGTTAACAGTATATGTCATTTTATATACACTCTAATTTGGAGATTATATCGTAGCTATACAATTCAATGGGGTATAAAGAACTTCTTTTTGAGTTAATCCATAACTATACTATGTAAGAGTTAAGACTTAAACTACCTTTTCATATTTAAGAAGATTGTTATTATTAAACCATCAGTTAATTTGGTATGCACCATCTTAATGACATGCTACTCTATATTTACTAAAAGAATTATACATTTAATTATTTATCAATACTAAATCAACACATAGTTTAGTATATAAATGCTTGTTCAAAACAATGGTTAATTTGAATCTTATTGATAATAATTTTCTTGCACACTCTTTCCTATATTCCAGTTTAGTTGAGTGTATCACTACATAGTATAAAACAAAGTCGCTTCCCGCTATCTGTTCCTATGTATGCTTAGATCTTTAAAACTACGCAACGGATTTTGATGCGGTTTTTTTAATAGATAAAGTGAATCAAGAGGAAGGTTTATGTATTTTTATCCCGGAAAATCTTATTAACGCGGGCGAAGCCGCGAGTAAAACCTAGTTATAATTATAATAATATAACAGAATGTTTGAAATCACAAAAGAGCCTCAAGTTCATTGATTTTTTTATATTACCTCGTATTGTTCAAACAGAGATGAAATACAACCTTAAAATCTCTCCTTAAATTTCGAAACTTTAGTATTGAGATAATTATTGTAGAGTTCTAATTTCTCCAATTCTGTAACATAGTTACTATAATTTGCTTACTAAAACATAGTTATTTTATTTGTATCGTGATGAAGTTAACTTATTAAGAATGAAACTAACTTACTAAAGCAAGTCATAAGAAACAGGCAAAATAATTTCATACGTATTTTGTAATAAATTATTCTTTTTATAATTTATTTATTGGAAAAAGTATGGGTCTATAATTCCTAAATACCATAAACTTAAACTAGATAGTACAAAAAAGTTTTTTCCGCTAAAATCATGTGACGAAGGTAACTGCTCTATATTAAGTACACCATACAAAAATTGCAAAGAAAATTAAATTAACTTACGTTGATATTGGCTTCAAATGTACACGAGATGTCCTTAAATTAAAATATAACAGTTTCCCACTCAACTTAGAATTCCGTATTTCATCGCACACATCACAATAGCGTACACTACATTTAACACTATCTATGTCTAATTGGACATGTCAAAAAAATTCGCGAACGCGAAATTTAAAAACGGAGCGAAATTCGAAATTTGAAAATCAGAGCGCGCGCGCCCGTGCGTACGCGCAACGCGAATCGCGCGTTTCGTTTTTTAAACAGTCCTCGAGCCTCACTCGGATGTGGTCCGTATGTGACTGTATACTCATCTTGCACTTCACGATCACCGAAGATGTTACATCTCGCGTCTCGCTCGCACGCTTGTGAACTACGTATCCCTGTCCCACTCTCTTATTATCAGAGGTTAAACTTTGCCCATCAGTCAGTCGGCGCGCGGACACCGGGTGGGAAGGCCGCGCGTACCGTTATACACGGAACCTGTATCACACCTTGTTTTATTGGACTTTTGTTTAAAAAAAAGTACCAAATAAATCAGGTAATTTCTCGTATACCGGGGAAATGTTAATGTGACTTTTATGGTCAATAAAACAGATAAGCGGCCGCGTAGTGAAACTAGATCGGCCTGTTGCCGAAATCGTCCGGTTGAAATAATTTATCGCTGGCCAATCGGAAGCTCGCGAAATGACGAGTACGCTAGATCATTCGCTTAGATGAGCGGTGCGCACGCGCAGCATTCGCCGCGATTGGCGTGGCGGAATCAGGCCCCGCCTGTACCGTTATAGGGGGGGCAATGACTTCCCTAAAAAGTGGGGATTTGTAGATCACTTGTAATTGGAGGGGGTACATGTGACATATGACATATAGTATTTAATTAATGCGCATGACCGCTCTTTCATAATGCGCCGTTAAATACGTGCTGCATTCGGACAGGCAGATGACACGATTGCATTTTATATGTTTGTGCATATTATTACTGAACTTGTATTTGATAAGTAGGAAGCATTAATTTGCGCAGTTTGATAATATCTATATTTTATGCTGTTATTATAAGGTCTAGATTGATCTTATAAATGCATTTATGGAACGATATGAAGTAGAACTGATACAGGTTATTTTTAGACAAAGAAATTAGTAACATATTTTCGGTGCACATACTATGTAATTAAAATAAACGCGTTTATGTTTGTATTAGTAACTAGTATCTAAAAAGGATTTCCTAATTCCACAGTAATATAAATGTATCTTAATTATTTAAGTATTCTTTAGGTGGACGACAGCTTAGTAGAAAAGGGAACTGTCTGATGTGACAGATGTCTCCAGGTTCAAAACTCAAGGCAAACACACAATTTTTCGAAGTTATAAGTGTATTGTTTATCAATTATCGTTCTCTATAACGGTTAAGTGAAAAAATCTTGAAAAAACCACATTCCTATGAATTCCCAAAAAAAAAATCGAGGGTCTGTGAAGTCTGCCAACTAGCACTAGGCCAGCGTGGAGGACTAAGGCCTCTCAGTAGAAGAGGAGGCCCGTGCTCAGCAGCAAGCAGTATAATAACAATAATATAATACAGGCCTGTATGGTATGACAAGGATCTAAAACTATCTCTATACCAAATTTTATCGAAATAGGTGGTATTGAATATCGATATCGGTGGTTATCGAAATAGATGAAGTAGTCGTATCGCTTACTGTCAGGCGCACGGTACGCTCGTCTCGTCATTCATAGCCATAAAAAAAAATAAACGCAGAAACAGCTGAACGGATTTGAATGAAATTTGATACACAAATAGACCATGTCCTGGATTAAAATGTAGGTTTATTGTATCCCAGGAATTTGCTCCAAAGGGTATTTCTTAATCAGATTTTTTGATCAGATGGCGCTGGCATTGTGCTGTGTTTTGGGAAGTTTTGTAGCGGTATAGACATTTCACGCGGCCGAAGCCACGAACGACACTTAGTAATATATTCTCCCCTAACAAGCCAGGATATGGTGAAATTCTTCAAACGCATGCACAACGTTTGCATACGGTTGGCCAATGAAGATTCACTTATAAATGTCATTAGAGCTATAAATTTTACAATTGTGACTAGCTGGTGTAAGTTGCTTATCGAGTTTCACGGTTATTTACATAGTTACTTTATTGGCCGGCATTACGATTATGACTAGCAACTATTTGTCATCCCTAAGAATGTCGATATGTGTGTATTAAATCTACTTTCTTTGTGTCTATATCTGTGGAGGCTGACGTTCGCTGTGTCTAGTATTTCAATTAAGCAGTTTGGAAGTTGTTTTCTACTTAGAAAAATTGTTACTTGCAACTACTAGTCATCATGAGATATAATATTTCATTTCAATATAACGAGAACACAGTCTTGTCTTAGTGTCTATTTATAATATCCACTTCTCGTTCTTCCCATTATCCCCAAAAATCGCCAACCTAATTATTCTAGTATTGAGCCCCTCAAATGACCTGTATTATGTGATAGTCTATACTGTTTAAGTAACCAAACCCACACCGTAACACTAGTATGTAACAATTAGAACGATACCCAACGAAATGTCATCGCAAAGGTCGCCGCGCAGCTCGTCAGGACGGTTTCCATTTGCGCAACAGTTCATAGGTCCGCGAAACGCTAGCTTTTATTGCTAGAAACTGTTTAACATAATGTCTGACGACATACCTGCATACACGTATGGACAAGACCATTTATTAATACTAAATATATTTTTATATGCATATAGTGTTATAGTTGGGAATGGATTGCCGAGACAAAGGACATGGGTTCAAAACTAGTCCCTCCGCTTTTAAATTCCGTGTGAATTCTTTATCAATATAGGTCTTCACCGAAGATGTATATCCATTATGATAATGTATCTACCAACTTGCACTAGTATTATCAAACAGTAGCAACACCATCCATTACCTTGACTTACAAAGTACTGTGTGTCGTTCCACTGCGCTCATCATCCTGAGACATAAGATGTTAAGTCTCATTATGTTACACTGGCTACAATGTCCTTCAAACCAAAACACAACCGTGCATGCACACTGCTGCTTAGCGGTAGAAATAGACATTGCGGTGGTACCCACCCAGACAGACTCTTACATATAAGAGAACTAACACCAGTGTACACCTACAAATCGCTAAACTTAGTTTCAGAGAGCGTATCGCAAAAACAGACGTAAAATCTAAGGGCGGAAACGTATGTCCAACTTTATATCGAAATATACACACTTGTTTTTTATTTTACATAGAGATTGAACCGTGTAACTCACGGATAAGTTCAAGTGCACTAGACATTAGTTTTTTTGGTATTTATAATTACCTAATTTAATGTCACTCGCAGTTTATAAAGGCTGATTTGATTCGGAAGGCAATTGCAACCATTCAATCTTGGATGGTGCAAAAATTTAAGGGTTACGAGTGCCTTCTGCACTCACCCAAAAGACCGGTGTTCTTTCATAAGTCGACCCTCGTCAGGCTAGAAAGAGTAATGTCAGGGAAAAAAAAGGTGCAAAAATAAAAAAAATACACAAAAACCAAAAAAATCTTCACTTATTCGGAATATATATAACTTACCGCAGTCAAACTGCCACTATATAGGTACCAGACAGGTGATTAGATGAGTTTTCATGTTTACCACTGGATTTCACCCGACCCGACTGACCTCACAGCCCAGACTGGTTACCCAGAAGTGTTCAATTATAATGGGAAAAATGGTTACATAATACGGAAATATTTGATATTTTAGATTTTGAATATCTGCACTTTGTTATACCGATGTTTTGTAGACCTTTTTTGTTTTATCTAGACTGATAATTAAGAATATTATTTGACGCCTTAATCTCCAATTAGTGTTTTGATTTAGAAAATAGTTTCACTAGTAGGAACCTCCAAAACATTCGTAATTATTTCCGTTTTCTAGGTGTTAACAGCGGTGGATACAACGTAAAACGAGGACCTACTTCTTCATTTAATAGGAAAATACAAGAAATCTAAATGGATTCTATTAAATATCTAAGTAGCTTTATAATGTTGCTTTAATTCTTACATAATACAAGGTGTTTCCCGCGGTTACGTCTGCGTGAAAAGCCTTTCCCGCTACTGAAGTGCTCAGTTCACTGTAGCGATCCACCTACACGATGCCAGCGCTATCTATAAAAAAAAAACATATTTTTCTACGGAAGGAAATTACGGAAATAAAAAGTAGCACACATGTTTATCCTGGCTATGGTTTATCCGAGTGGTAATCTGTTCAGCTGTTTCTGCGTTTACTTGTAACAGACACTCAATCATTTTTCTAAAATTTTGCAATTATAATACCAATACTAGTAAGATAAGATTGAAGTTTTTTTTTTATGGCATCGAATGACGAGACGAGCATAGCGTTCGCCTGATGGTAAGTGATACGACCACCCATAAACAGTAGAAACACCATCCAGCACCTTGATTCACAAAGTACTGTGTGGCATTCCACTGCGCTCGTCATCCTGACACATAAGATATTAAGTCTCATTATGTCCTGTAGTTACACTGGCTACAATATTCTTCAAACTAAAACACAACAGTGCATGCACACTGCTGCTTGGCGGTAGAAATAGCGATTGTGGTGGTACCCACCCAGACGGACTCTTACATATGAGAGTCCTACCACCAGTGCAAAGTGTGAAGTCATATAAAATTCCTACATACCTTTATGTACAACTTGCAGCTTACAATCCTACATCAGTATAAGGAGGAGGAAAACCGTGTTATTAAAGAAAGTTTATAGATTAGATTACAACCTATGTCCAACCTGTAATATCGAGGTGAGCTGGAATTACATGACGAATACCAAGGGATTATATACTTCATATCACGCTTACTTTTTCAGAGGTAGGAAGAGATGCAACACAATTCGTTAGCTATTTTAGGATTCTTGTAAGAGAAAGCAAACCGTTTGATACATTGGTCCTAATTCCGTATTCCGGGCTTACTTATTTTTCTTAAGGAGTAATTAGAAGGAAACACGAAATTAGTAGAGGTATTGAAGAGCTCATTTCAATTACGCATATTAATTGAATAGCCATAAGAATTGGATATATAAATATTTATTTATCTATTTATTGATAGAGGGGAATGGAAATAATAATTTATTGCATACAAGACGGTAAGTTCCAGAAGTATCGCCTTATGCCCATTATTCTGCTGTTACTAAGTAACACCAAACGACATTTTGAATCAGTATCAAATATTTAAAGAGTTTCAAGCCGTTTTAATCAGTATTTAGACGCCCAAAAGATTAGAAGATTGGATTCCTTTACCCAACTATAGAACTATCTAAGAAACTTACAATTGATCTGAAACGAGAACCGGAAATTACATACTGCTTTCACTAAACCAATAAGACTTATTGGTTATTTTTTTAAACTCGTCCATCTGCCTCGCGAAACGTGTCGCCATTCTTTATAGTCTTCCGATGACACCGTAAAAGTACTCGCCGTGGTTGAATACGGTTTTTAAGTCTCCCAATACAGCGCGAAAGTCGTGTGTGGTTGACAGAAACAAATGGCTGGTATAATGGACTTAATACAGGTTATTTTGGATGAAATGGGGCATGTATAAGCGATTTGGAAAATTGGTAGAGTGATTTTGGCCTGACATGACCAGGTTTTAACCAGAAAACAGTTTTTAGAACGAAGTTCCTTATCGCGCGTTGCAAAAGGGGGCTAGACGAAAAAAATTGAGACCAAAAGTTGTAACGACACTTTTTTTTATACTTGCCTTGTGAAACCAGCCAGTTAAAATAAAGCACTGGCCGTAAAAGGGACATTCGAAATTTAAATAAAACAAGACAATTTAAATTCTTTTTTGAGTAGTTTTTTTTTCAAGGCATTTGAATAAAACAGAATCCCAAACATATGTTTCCTACTTCAGTTACCACAAGCTAATTATTACTAAAATTGAGCCTACTGATTAAGTTTATATTACATTATATTTGTTCATAATATAAAAATATATTATTATAACTTAAAATAAATAACATTTTATTACAATTCCTTCACAAATTAATCGAAAGGAACTTCGTTCCATCCGGGTGTCCCTTGACACCTCTCAAGTTTTTTAGCATGCTCGTCTCGTCATTCAATGCCATAAAAAAGTGACTGAAAGAGCTATCGTTTCGGTACCTTACTTGCTTCCTAATCCTTATTTATGGTGTTGTGGTTTTGCTATGGAAATGGTTTCAAATTATTTTTTTTGCATTAAAATGACGAGACGAGTAAAACACTCATCTGATAAGCGATACGATCGCCCATAAACAGTTGCAATACACTACAGAACTTTGAATTATAAAGTACTGCGTGGCACACCTATATCATACACGTATAGTTTTTAATTACCAAAAATAAAAAATAGTCTTCTCTGTTGTCATTACTGAACACATATTTGTCAAAACGAAGCAATAATACGATGTCATAAAAATATCTTAAAAAACTGAAGTTATGGCCAAAAGTTACGTTGATTCAAATTTGTGACTTCCATCAATTAATTCATAAAACTTGATAGTTTTTACTATGTCTTATTGTCATTCATTAAATAATCGTGTTTTATGCACATTTAGTTTTTATCGAGAACTTAAAGCTGACGTATGACCTATATAGTGTTTGTTACGTACTACGTGTTGTGTCCATTATATGCAGGATTTATAAAAAAGAAATACTCACCATAGCTTTTTCATTTACTAAAAACAAAAATTATGACTGCACATTTACAACGTCTTACCTCTTCTACATAAACCATTACTAGTGTTCTAGTAATTAAAAATAGTGGTGTATAGTATAATTTTGTAACGCATTTTTTATTCACGATTCGCTAGGCAATGTGTATACTCATTTTTGAAGAGATGATAGAAATTAAAGACTCACATCGAAGGCAACTTTCAATGCAAATAAAATCTAACGAAAGAAAAAAATGTGATCCCAAAGGCTTCCACGATATGAGTCAAACACTACCATAAAACCAACAAGACGAACCAATTCAACGAAAGTACATTACATGACATCACTTGATCATTTATTTTACGTTACCTGATGGTCAGTGATAACAAAGTTACATAGACACGATATAATAAAAACTAGTGGTCTAACAAGCTATTACATTCTGACCTATGTCCATTGACTCTATATAATTATTGGAGACTTAATTAAAATACTGCGCAGTTGTATCAGATTCTTATTTGAACTTATAAGATGATTATATTTCTGACAGATTTATTTGATTGAAACAGATCACGACCAAAGTATGAATAGTGTAGCAGTAACTTAATTTAAAAAGGCAAATATATTTAAAATAATAAAAATAACAATAAATTAAAACCAAATCAATCCAAATTTTACAACACAACAATAATTATTTCCAAAATAACTTTATTGTTAAGTTAAATATAAAAAAAAGAATAATGTTCTTAATTCAAACAATATCCGCACGCCATTCAAACTGTTTCGAAAGTCATTCAAGTTCGCTAATTTGTCACCCACGTCGCTGCGCTACCCAAAGGGTTCCAACCTCATGACACAGATGGCGCTAGTTGTACCAAAAACAATCGAACTACACTCAACGCCAAGGAAGTATATTACTATGTTCTCTTTTTTTTAAATAAAATATAGCCATTTGCTCGTAAGCGTTATCTATTATAAAATACCGATTAGTAAAAATCTCATCTTAGTGATAATTTATACTTACATAAGAAACGCGTGGATAACACTTAGGTAATAATTTTAAACCGGTTCAATCTGTGAAGTTAATTTCTCAATAAAAATTGAGTATAAGTCGATATTTAATGTATATATAACCTAGAGAACCATATTGTCTGCATGTTGTCGGCACCTAGCACGAATCCAAAGGCAAACACTTGCGCCTTCAAGCATTCACGTTGGTTCGGAATATGACGCTATGTAATTGAAAGACCATAAAAAAATATATAACATAGTCTTCTTTTTCACGTTGTTAGGTCTTTGGCATTGCATATCGATGGTCAATCATAATTGATTGATGTCGTCCAAGCTGATTTTAAACACGGCGACTTTAAAGTGGCGATAGCTTAGTTGGACATGGAACGGACTGCCGAGACGAATGTCCGAAGGTTCAAAACCCAAGGGCACGCCCCTCTGACTTTTATAAAAAAGTTATGTATGTGTTCTTTGTGAATTATGGCTCGCTTCGACGTTGAAGGAAAAACATCATGAGAAAACCTGCATACCTGAGTTCTCTGAATTTCTAAGGTATGTAAAGTCTGCCAACCCGCACTAGGCCAGCGTGGTGGACTAACTCTCAGTAGTAGAGGAGGCCCGTGCTCAGCAGTTGTCAGTATATAATACAGGGCTGGTACAGTATGGTATGGACTTTAAAAACTGGACAGGCATATTTACCTCCAACTAAGACTAGCTACCAAGCAGTCGTTTTTCTGCACTTTGATGCGTTTTTACGTCAACCAATTTGGAGTCAGTGCCTATTCAGAATTAAACATTGTATTCGCATATTTATTAATGTATCTATCTAGCTTAGCTAGTAATTTTAATTAGGCACCGACTCCAAAATTGGTTTCCAGTACATATGTAATGCTATCGTATATTTATTCACTATTAAATTATTTTTTGGTTTTTAGTTTTTTTAATCGTTTTTGAAGGCGGTTTAATTTTTTGGTAAAAAATTTTTATTTGCTGCTTTTTAGTGTTAGTAAGAAATATACCGCCTCAATGGCGTAGTTGTATTGCGCACACGATACGACTATCGCGCGTGTTACGCCTCTGCCTACCCCTGAAAACGTAAAAGGCGTGATGGTATTTACGCGAAAACACTAAACAATAAATTACTTCATAAGATTTGCGAAAAAAACTATGTATGGGCCTATAAAATTTCAGGGTTGCCCTCAACTTCTCCAGGATCCAATCATCAGATCCTGATTTCAGAAGTATCTCCTTTCGAACAAAAAAATAATTTTGAAAATCGGTCCACAATTGGCGGAGTAATCGCGTAACATACACACAAAAAAAAACATGTAGGCGAATTGAGAACCTCCTCCTTTTTTTGAAGTCGGTTAAAAACGGCAGGTCTTCCACCTTCAAAAGCAATAAAAAACATCCTCCATTCCTTGCATTACGATGGTCATAATACATTCTCCTCACTTAAAATCAGGATATGAATCCTTAAGATCTATGTTACAATAAAATGTCCAAAGATAACATCCAGCTTCCTTGCACGTTTAATATGCTCGTCAAGGCACAAAACATAATTTCGGCACAACACAAAAATCATAATAAAATACGAAAACGGCAAGTTTGGCAATAAAACTATACCTGAAACGCTTTATACGATGCATAAAGCTGTAAAGAGTGAACTAAAGTAAACACGCGTAAACGATGTTGGAAACCTTTTCGCGGATGGTGCAAGTGATAAAAAAGAGGTCTTATCACGTTTGAATGCTTTGTAAGTTTTATGCACGTGAGATAACGTTCTCGGTATCCTTTTTCACTTAAACATATCAAACTCCATATTTCTGCGAATGCTTAAATGATTTGGCAATTTTTACAACAGGTCATCCTCAATATATGACACTCAATCCCTTTGATGACTTCTAATCTCGGAAAAATAGTGTTTCAAAAATCTCACAAACTGTTTTTCAACCTGGAAGTTGAACCCAAAAGTTTCCATTCCACAACCTGTGTACGTTCTCACTAGATTAAGGATGCAATCACGAAAAAAACAATATTTTCACAATTATTAACATGCAAAAGCAAAATGATCAAGAAAACAAGTCACCCTACATGACTGAATTAAACCGGCTCATTTAAATTATACAAAACATGCAGTATAAAGCAAGCTAATTTGTTTTAGTATATTACTAGCGGCCCGCCCTGGCTTAGCACAGGTAGCAAAGCATAATACTGTATACCTACATTTATTTTTCTGTCGTACAAAATATTATCAATTATTCCTCTTGAATCACAACGTCAATTGATGAAAAACGTATGAAAATCCGCTAAGCAATGTTTGAGTTTATCCCGTCGAAGAGACAGAAGCGATAGAGGCCTTTGTTTTAAAATAAATAGAGATGTAGAGTCATATCCTTAAAAATAAAAAAAACGCGAAAAAAAAAATTCCGGCATAAAATTCCCGGTGTCTGTTTTCCGGGATAATAGTAGCCTATGTCCTCCTTTGAATCACAGACTATCTCCATACTTATTTTCATACGGTTCCACTGGCAGAAAACGATTTTCCGGGATTAAGGTCCCGGTTTATATTTTCCCGGGATATGAAGTAGCCTAGATTCTTCCCAGAGTTTTAAACTATCTCTCTGCCAAATTGCATCGCCATCGGTTCAGCGGTTTAGTCGTGGCGGCTCCACTCGCGGGAAAATAAAATCCGGGATATAATTCCCGGTTTATCTTTTTCCGGGATAAGAGTAATTATGTCCTCAACTGGATCTCGAAATATCTCTATACTTGTTTTCTTGCGGTTCCACTGACAGAAAACGATTATCCGGGATAACAGTCCCGGTTTATATTTTCCCGGAATAAAAAGTATCCTATATCCGTCTCCTGGTTCTAAGGTACCTTTCCACCAATTTTCAGCTAAATCCGTTCAGCCGTTCTTGAGTTATAAGTGGTGTAACTAACACCACTTTCTTTTATATATATAGATTATCATTTTAAGCAGACTATTAGATAAAATTTTCTAAACATTGATCGTTCCACTTATGAAGCAATTTTTCTCTCGCATTTTGTACCTTGTAGCGCAGAAATCGTAAACCGCGTTTTTCATAGCACAGGTACGTTTAATGCACATCCGCGGAAATCGCGGGACATCGCGTTGTCATAAAGTAATTGTTCGCTTTATTGCGCTTTAACTCTGTTTTATTAACGGAAATGTTTGCACGAATCAGTTTACTGTTCGGGGAAAATTGAGTTTATCTTCATGGACAAGATTAACATAACATGCACAACCTGTACTCAAAAGGTATAGGTAGAGATGTAGCTAGCAGCCGTGTTTTTTTTTCTCAAATAATATGAATCATCATCTTCGTGCCCTGGTCCAAAATTACTTGGGGTCGGCGCAACATGTTTTTCTCTTCCATTGTCCTCTATCTTTCATCATCAAGTCATTCACGCCCTTTTCTTTCATATCTTACACATTTTCAAATAATATGAATAAGAAGTGCCAATTACTAAAGCTACAACAACAGTCATATTAGTGAAGAACAACTTACATATTGCATTTCTAAAATCAACAATATGTATATTCTGTCTTGTGCAATATATTGATTATGTTAAAGGTCTATGTACTTACACAAGTTAGAAAATAATATTATATCAATGTTTAAACTGTATGAGACAAAGCAAAGATATTCTTTTGATCCAATTTAACGACAATAGCAATAGATATATCAGATTTCATGATCTTTGACATTTTACAACAAAGAAAAATAAGCGCAAAGGATTTAAATGTATAGGTATAAAAATGAAAAAAAAATCCGAATTCGTGGAATGTATAAAGCAGTCGTACGGGTTTGATTAATTTTCGTAAAATATTTTTGCTCTACATCTTATTATTGTTCAAGATAAAAATGTGAATGACGATCGCAAAAAACGGATGCGTTTTAGAGTTCCGTGACACGCATGTGACGTAAAATATTTATATTTAACAAAGCGGCGTTGTCAAACCAATATCTGCTATGTGCAAAAATTTTAACTTTGAGATACGGAGTAAAAACATTCTCATGCGCATACGTATACTCACGCCTTTTATTCGCGAATGGGTAGACAGAGGCGCAACTAATGCATCCACGTTTTGTCGTGTATATTCCGTCCCATGATGTGATAGGGGGCGAGATTATCACTATATCGGGCACAAATTTCAGACTCCAGGCTGATACTAAATAGTAAAATCCAATATCACTTTGCCGGACCCGGGGATCGAACCCGAGACCTCAGCATTGTAGTAGTACCGTAATACAACTACACCACCGAGGCAGTCTACTACCTATGTAGTGCATGAATAAAGGGTACAAATATTTAGATTTGTCTTCGAATGAAAAAAAGCTTTTGACGTAGAGTACTTACAGTATGTACGTTAACATCATACCATTATCTATACTAATATTAAAAAGCTGAAGAGTTTGTTTGTTTGGACCCACTTTTCGCCATTATTCCGTCCCATGATGTGATAGGGGACGAGTCTATCGCCGTATCGGGCACAAATTCCAGACTCCGAGCTGATACTGAATAGAAAAACTCAGTATCACTTTGCCCGACCCGGGGATCGAACCCGAGACCTCAGCTTTGCAGTCGTACTGTAATACAACTACGCCACCGAGGCAGTAAAGTATAATCGCCTGCCTCGGTGGCGTAGTTGTATTATGGTACGACTGCAATGCTGAGGTCTCGGGTTCGAATCCTGAGTCGGGCAAAGTTATATTGAGTTTTTCTATTCAGTATCAGCTCGGAGTCTGGAATTTGTGCCTATCACATCATGGGACGGAATAACGGCGACAAGGCACTAATTGCGCCTCTGCCTACCCCTTCGGGGATAACAGGCGTGAGTGTATATGTATGTATGTAAAATATAATTGCAGCGTAAATTGATATGATAGGTCCGTATGGAAATCTTTTGGGGGGGGGGGGGCTATGTTCAGCAGTGGACGTCATGTAGCTGATGATGATGACGATAAATTAATATAAGTGTTATACGATACCATGGCTAATTGTGACTTGGTTTTTCATTACACTTATCGTAATCAAAACTTCTCATGTATTCGATACTATTAAAATGTATATTATACAGAACCACAACGTTAATACTAACACACTCTTAACATTCAGCAGTCCGCCCACACGCGAACGCAGTTTTTGCACCACAATATTTTGATTAATGTCCACCGATCTTTTGTTAAATCATTATCGTTTCTGGTGCATCCCTTTTTAAAGCGTAGGTTTTTTGCGAGTGAGACAGTTTGCTGGCCGGCAGGTGATGTAGTCAATCCTGTGATTTATTGAGTGAGCATTTTGATTTCATTCATTTCTACGATGGCGTGGGAGAGGCTGAGAGTAGTGCATTCTCGAACCGAGATTTTTGTTTGAGTGTTCATATATTATAAGCTTGTTTTTCAAGCTAAGGACTTTTATCTTAGTATGGGTTAGAAGTTAATTTTTTTTTATTGCATAGATTGACGAGAAGAGCATGCCGTTCGCCTGATGGTAAGCGATACGACTATCCATAAACAGTAGCAACACCATCCAGCACCTTGAGTTACAAAGTACTGCTTGGCGTTCCACTGCGCTCGTCATCCTGAGACATAAGTGTTAAGTTTCATTATGGCCAGTAGATACACTGGCTACAATGTCCTTCAAACCGAAACACAACAGTGCATGCACACTGCTGCTTGGCAGTAGAAATAGACATTGTGGTGGTACCCACCCAGGCGGACTATCACATACAAGAGGCCTACCACCAGTAAAGTTAGGTTTATACAGTAGTATAGATTAAAACTACTACTACCAGCCCTTATGATATACTGCCCACTACAGAGCACGGGCCTCCTCTACTACTGAGAGGGTTTAGGCCGTAGTCCACTACGCTGGCTTAGTGCGGGGGTTTTTTTTTTCGTTCCTCGGACTTTTTTGGCCAGAGACATTTTCTGTTTATTTATTTTCTTATTGCGAACAATTTTCTCATGGCCTAGTGCGGGTTGGCAGACTTCACATAATGTTAGAACAGTGTATAAGAACTGTCGTGTTCCACAGTATGAAGGACACTATGGACTGAATTACAGGGCATTATAACAAAATTCTCAGAGTGTCAAAGGTAGTGCAGTATTTCATATTGTTTTCTTACACAAAGTTTAGATGGCGTTGCTACTATATAGAGTCAATCGGGTTGCCTACATCAGGCGAGAATCTTGTTCGTCTTGTCATTCAGTTGAGCAGAAAAAATCTACCTTGGTAATTTTCTACGGTCAAAGTATTCCTGGCACCCGTGTCATAAAAAAAAATATTGTCCAATATCCACGAAGTGGTCAACTCGGCTAAGTATATTCTAATATCAATCAAGTTACTAACAATAAGTTATAAAAACTACAGTTGCTCTTACCTTGACTAATGGCAAACTATTGACAATTTTGGAAACATATTGTGGGTTAACAATCTCTTCTTCTTTTCTTCGTGGTTAACAATGCAATTGTCACTTACTTCTGGTTTTGGGAAAGTAGAACGTAAACGTTGATAATAAGGGTCAAATTTGTTTATTAGGTGTTGGTATTGCATATTGCACAAGTAACAAATAATACAATCATTTGACATGATCTCTAATGATATTGGGGGTTGCGATATGTTTGTTGTGGTTTAAGTTAAGTGAGATAGCGGTGGATTATTTTTAATTTATTTTGTAAAGTAAAAAATAATTTGAATAAATTATAAGAAGTGGTAGCGATTATATAACTCTAATAGTCAATAAAAAAAAAATCTTATCTTATTAATATACACACGTGAAAGTGTGTAAAGATATTATTTGGATACTTGACAGAAGTAAAATTAAAATACTACCGAGTGATTCGGAATAAAATAGTCATTGGCAATTATTATACTAAGCTCTGGCGTTAAGCCTATTTTAGTCTGGATAATTGCATTAAAAGTTTTATTGTCTTAGTATCTTTCTTAACAAAAAAAATAATAATAAAAAAGTACAAAAAAAACGCTGCTTTAATAAAAACATAAGCGTTAACCGGAACACACAATACATTTTATTTTGATGTGACTACTTTTACTTCGTAAAAAATCTGTACTGATTTATATAGCATACAATCCCCACGAGCGTATTCCCACCTAAAAGGCCGGCGACGCATCTCTATGCCCCCTAGTATTGCAGATGTTCATGGCGGCAGTGATCACTTAGCATTAGGTGAACCGTATGCTCCTTTGCCTTCTAAGTATATCATAAAAAAATACGACCTATATTTTTCTGAAATACCTCACTTACCGAAAAGCTGTTTCTAATTTCACCGAAATATCAAATGTCTTACCAAGAATATCGGCAGCGATCTCGATAACATAACCATAGATTTATGGTATTTTTTATCCCATAGTCACATAGTCAGTAATCATCAACTTTTATTAACACAAATATTTATTAGTTTCCACCACAATATTAACAATAAAATGTTAAGTGGAGGGTCTGGCAGGCCCGTAACAAAAACGCGTCAATATTTTGAACTGTGTTTTGGTTGCCATTGTGGTGAGTGAAGATAAATTGTCCTAGTATAATTTGTTGGGATTAGTTCGGACGGTTTCTTTAGCGTTGGAGTGATGTGGATACGGCTTTATTTTTTGTACTTAAAGTAATATCTTATAATTATTTCAGTAGGTACGTGTATTTTGTAATCCTACTTCCTACTAATATTATAAACGCGAAAGTTTGTAAGAATGTATGGATGTTTGGATGTATGGATGTTTGTTACTCTTTCACGCAAAAACTACTGAAAGGATTTCGATAAAATTTGGCACAAGGATAGATCATATCCTGGATTAACACATAGACTACTTTTTATCCCAGGAAAATATAAAGCGGGACTTTTATCCCGGAAAAACTTTTAACCGCGGGCGGAGCCGCGGGCAAAAGCTAGTACCTAATAATATGTTATTCTGCTTAATTTAAGCACTAAAATGCTTCTATCAGCTAGTATTTATTGTAATTTTTTACGTATATGTGACTTGATATTGAGAGACGCGCTGGAGCGAAACTGATGCCGACCACGATCCTCAGACCTGAGGGACCGGCCAGAGAGAGAGAGACTTGATATTATACATTGCTTACAATTGATGACTAAAAGTATATTAAAAACAAAAGCTAATGCATAACCTCTATTTTAGCATATACAACAATTTTCAACAGAGATCGAGTTTATCAATTCTCAATTTATGACAGAGTATTACGTAAATTCCAAAATTATCACAATTAGCATATCCACACTACCTAACACGTCACGAACTTTAACGCAGTTACCCGTCGCCGCCTACCGAATATGTGCGGCATATGTCGGTACAAACGCCCCGCGTCGCCGGCGCACGGTTGCCCAGCTGGCGATTTGTATCTGATTTATTGATTTATGCGCGATTTGCTGATTATCGAGTTTTTAATTTTGGGGTATCAATGTGGTTTTGGTTACATCTGGGTTAAATTCTAGTGTTCTAGAATTTCAGCTCAAGAATTCTAGCTTTTACATTTGTTTTAGTAGAGCAATATATGAGAATTCTAGAGTACCACTGCTTAAATTAGTTCTCTTCGAGACGTCTAATATCGTGGTAGTAAATTATTTTTAGGACCAGAATCATGAAAACCAGATCTTTTGTACAAGCTGGCCCCATTTAGTCAATTTCGCACTCACAGAAGTACTCAAACTGAATGAAATCCTCCTAGCCAGTTTCGGCCACGGCGGCCAATCTCAACGGAGATCAGCCAGGTACGCAAGAGATTTATATTATAGTGCACAAGTGTGTGCGCAATACACAGGTGCACTCGCTATTCCTTCACTCTCATAGTCCGGTGAGACGGCAATCCGACATGACCGGAGAGAGATCAGGCGCAGGACCAACGGCTTTACGTGCTTTCCGAGGCACGGGGGTATCACACCGCCAACTTCCTGACTCCGAGCTGCGACTGAGTAAATTTTAAGATGGAAAAACCCAGTCACAATTTTTTTGGCTCGACCCGAGATTCGAACCCAGGACCTCAGCGCGCAAATCGTACTCGTAATGCGTACGCAATACCACTACGCCACCGAGGCAGTCATCACTCAAACTATCAATTATATGTATAATAGCCTACAGTTTATTTTTATTTGAGAACTTGACTGTGGAGTTGTATTTTTTTAAATGTTTTACTGTAAACCTTTGTGAAGCTGATTCTGGAAACATAATTCTTTATATTTTGAAACATTTAGCTTCGTAAAAATTTTTCATTTGCATCAAATAACTTCCAAAGTTAACGAAACAAAAATTTACCTACTATTCAATAACCATTACTGAGATACAGAGGTTACGCCGAGGTAGATCGTTTTTCATACATTTTAGTCACAGTGTATGCCACTCGAGCATTTTGTAAGAAACAGTAGGTGATAAATTCACTTCTTCTAACTCTCGCCATTGTCAATTTTGTATTGAGGACGTGCCATTGTGCAGTGCTACTTCGATTTTGCCCGGTTTTGTTTGGAGGCGGTGTGAGGTATGAGAGGAAAGCGGGTATATTTTGCCAGAATTTACCAATCGGCGTTAATATTCTAGGAAAAAGTCGATAAAATGGTTGCGGTTTGGTCCTTGAATTAAAATGTGACCGACTACTTATTTGTAATGATTGTACCAACTAGTGCCTTTATTAGTTATCGTACATCCTTAAGCGTTTGTCCAAAGCCTTAAAGTATTAGAAGATTTTAAGCATAGTTATGTTTTTTGGTTTCCTTTCCAATAATAAAAGTATATACACACACACGCGCGCGCGCGTGACTTTTATCCCCTAAGTGGTAGGCAGAGGTGCAACTTGGGCACCCAGTTTTCGCCGTGCGTATTCCGTCCCATGATGTGATAGGGGGCTAGCCTAATAATATAAATCTAGATTGTAAAACGAGGTTGATACTAGAATAGTATCAACCTCGTATAACTGTTGTTATTCAGAGATCTTTACTCTAAAAAACCCATTAAAAAAGTTCAGATAAGCTGTAGCAGCTTTCTAATTCCCGTGACCTTTCAACTTTCCAACCGCCCATACCTGCACCATCCATGCATATTGTGCGTTCGATTTTACTCGGATCCATAGAACGCAACAATGGACGTTCGTTAGTGCGCAAAACAGCGGCGCGTTAGTTTTTACTAGAGATTATCTTAACCGCCCCCTTTGACGGTTATGTTACCATCAATCAATTGGAATGCGATTACGATTAGAGGACTTACTTTGATGTACTCAGCAGAAACCTTGAACTTCGAGCGAAGCCGACTCTAGCTGTGGGTGTCCAGGACCAATCTACAAATGCATGACCTGCAGTAATTTGGTTCGGTTGAGGTTGTTGTGGTAGTCCCTTGCAAACAAAACTAGCCTAGATAATCCTTACTTCCTTACTAATATTATAAATGCGAAAGTAAATCTGTCTGTCACGCTTTCAAGCCAAAACTGCTCCATCGATTAAAATAAAATTTGATACACAGATAGCCTAGAGCCTGAAATGGGGCATAGGCTACTTTATACCCCCGGAAAGTATAAAGCGGGACGTTTATCACGGAAAAACTTTTTAACGTGATGGAGCAGCAGGCAAAAGCTAGAAAAATATTTTTTAATAGAAAGAATAAATTGGAATATTACGAAATATCTCCTCACTTTCATGCTATATTGGTAGTGAATAGTCACATCAATCCTATGCATAATTATCATCAGCCACATGACCTTCACTTTGCACTACCAAGATTTCCGTCACTCCCATTATCCTGTCAAAATTATTTAAGATATACCTTGAGTTGTGGACCTTGTTTTGCGTTAGAGAATATCTGCTACTTTCAGTTCCAATGTAGAGACAGATAGATATTAACATTTTTTTTCCTAATTATAGACTTAGTACATTTTATCTAGGTCAGCCTTTTGAATCGTAATTAGATTTTCACTTAAGTCGAAATGTTTCATAGATTTACCTCTACCTCTTCGTAACTTTAATTTCATTGACGTAATTTCGATACAATCCTACTAATATTATAAAGGCGAAAGTTTGTAAGATTGTCTGGATGTATGGATGTTTGTTACTCTTTCACGCAAAAACTGCAGAACGGATTTCGATGAAATTTGGCACACGGGTAGATCATGTCCTGGATTAACACATAGGCTACTTTATATCCCGGGAAAATATAAAGCAGGACTTTTATCCCGGAAAAACTCATTCACGCGGGCGGAGCTGCGGGCAAAAGCTAGTACTAGATAAATTAAGGATAACAATATTTTTGAAACCAATTTGCAATCAAGCCAATTCCAATTAGACTAGCCTATCCTCATATTCGTAAAATCTTCGTTTCTTGTTTTGTGAACTTTACAATTGCTACTATTCGAAACCATAGCGAGTAGAACAAAAACAGTAACATATTACTCAATGGGTTAGGTGCGAATGGGTCCCACGTAGGCGTGCTGCGGAGTTATTGGACTAGCGTTGCTTTCGCGGGTCGGAAGGAATGGCGTTGGAGTCAGTTATGAGGTGTGTGTACTTATAAGGCTTTGTTGTAATTGTTAAATGTTTTTTTTTTTTTTTAACAGGCCATCTTCGGCGCATTAGGGACGGCTGCGGGCTTCCTCCGACTCACGTCTAAGTTGTCGTCCGCAACCGCCCCTGCACGTACCGCTGTTGCGGTCCTTTTCCTGTTGCGGGGGCTCAGAAGCCCCCGAAACACCGTACCGTGTCCGCCTTTTGGTGTCCGAGGCAGCGTTACACACGCTGCCTCGGACATGTCCATCACGGGGGTCACAGAAGTTGGCTAGACTAATGGGTGGGCGGCACGTCCCGCCCACCCGTGACCCCCGGAGGCCCCTATTAGTCGCCTTTTACGACAGGCAGGGGATACCGTGGTGGAATTCTCCAAACGCCCCCAATCCACAGGGCGGGAGACGTCGGTCAGTCGTCCACCCGACGCCTCCTACGTCTCGTCTGGCGGCGGGAGGGATCACCACTGCGCTGGCGATCCCTCTCGGCACTCTCCTTCCGCGAGAGGACCGCCTCGCAGAAGTGGGCCACCGCCTGCCAGGCCTCTCGGCCGCCGACCATGGAAGCGACCACGGCCGGCAGCGAGAGGTCTTCTCCGACGACTGTTCTGAGAGCGCTGCGCTCCTCATCCCAGGCTGGACAACACTCCAACGTATGTTGGGCCGTGTCCATTGGGCAGTTGTCACAATAGTGACACACGGCCGACTCCTCTATACCTACCACCCGAAACAGGAACTCACCGAAGCAGCCATGCCCGGTGAGCACCTGCGTCAGGCGGTATGTTGCCGCTCCGTGGCGCCTGTCCAGCCATTCGGCAAAGACAGGACGCACTGCCTCTACGACCCGGTGCCCCCACGACGGGGCCTCCAGCCTGAGACGCCACTCCTCCACGGCGGCTCGCCGTAAGGCGGCCCTCTTGGCCTCCACCTCCTTCAGGGCCGGACGCTCCCCGCGACTGAACGCCTCCTCCCGCCAATGGAATACATCGGCAGTAATTGTTAAATGTGCCATTCTGATTAATTCATAAACAAGGAAGTTGTCTTAACAGAGCCTTTTTAGAGAATAAATGGTGTTTAAGGTTTCGTTAAACATATTTTTAGAAGAGAAATAAAATCTATGTAAATATAGAGCTGCATAATAACATAAAATATTAATGTAAATAATTGTGCAGTTTAATAGGAAACTATCCTGTATGTTATTTAATATATAAAAAACTAATAACTCACCCATTTCTTATTAAATAAAATCTTCGATGGGTGTGTAATTACAACAATTTCTTCTTCTTTTTTAACATATTAATTAGTAGCTTTTGCCCTCGGCACCGCCCGCGTTAATAAGTTTTTCCGGGTTAAAAGTACACTAAAACCTTTTTGTTGAATCACTCTATCTACTAAAAAAAAAAAAAACCGCATCAAAATCCCTTGCGTAGTTTTAAAGATCTAAGCATACATAGGGACAGACAGCGGGAAGCGACTTTGTTTTATGCTATGTTAAGTATTGATGATTCCGAAATATATTTATTATCGTTGCCATTTACCGTTCCTTATTGCTTTTTAAAAATAAAAGTTACCACAACGTATATAAAATTTAAATTTGCATCTAATTCAATTCCCAGCAATTCTAACACTACATCCAATCCCACTCCATCGCACCAACCTTGGCCGCGCCATGATTTACTTGTCCCGGCGCTCGTTAGCATATCTCTGGCTTTTGGGTGACTAAGCCACGTAATATGCCAGGACCGACTTCACAGATAACATAATACATGTTGTGATTTAAAGCGCCAAGTTCAACGGAACAATGCGAGGAAATTGCTTGTTTCTGTTAATAGTTGGTGAATGGTTTTGGCGGAATTATTTGTAGTGTTTGTAAGGTATAGTACGATATTAAGCTCTCACCTATGTTTGTAGGATAGGTGCAAATAATTTTCAAGTAAATTTTATTTTAGTATGTGAAGTCTACCAACCCGCACTAGGCTACCGTGGTGGACTAAGGCCTTAACCCTCTCCGTTGTAGAGGAGGCCCGTGCTCAGCAGTGAGCAGTATATAATATAGGGCTGGTAGGGTATGGTACATTTTATTTGGCAGTTATGGTATCAAACAGTATACTAATGTAGATGGTACTCGCTTTAGATATAGAGCACAGATTAGAGTGACTTTTGAATTTCGTCGACTTATACAGGGTAATTTTGACATTGCGTTAATAAATGAAACCACATACTTATCTCATTGAAAATATCGTATTTCATTAAGTTATTTTAACCGTAGATGTAAAATAAAAAAGTGTAAGTTTCGAACAAAATAAATATCAATAAAAAAAGTAATTTTAAGTTTACACGCCCTAATGCCACTATGACTGCTCTAGGAGAATTTGTCGCAGCAGCAACATTGCACTTTCAGTCAGAAATACATTTACGCACACGCCACATTCGCACTAAACTACAAAATTAACAAAAATATGGAATACTACAACCGGGATTTTTGGCGAAAGTATTCGTTATTCATCGATGATTTTTGGCATAATGTTAGCAGAGGTATAAACGAATATGTGGTTTCATTTAGTAACGTAATGTAAAAATGACCTTGTATATTTATGTGACGAATAGCATTTATGAGCAAGCGGATAAATCGGGCCTAAATATACTAGGAATAAGTGTTTGAATTTAAGATAGATAAAAGACTACTCTAAAACAATTACCCTCTTATGTACATGTTACATGTTCATGTCACAGGAAAACGACAATACAATCACCATCCATCTTATTCCAGTTCTTTTCTTTATTTTATGTTGTAATAGGAGAATATTACAGCCACATTCAACATAAGTTTTAGTATTTAATTCAATGTATTTTTTAAAATTGAAAACTACAATAATTTGCAATGGATAAAATTTTCGTGGTGAATTATCTTTTAACTCCTGCATTTCAAAAGGTAACACAATAAAAACGGTTATTTAATTTACTAACAAATAAAGTTTATGATTGGAACAAAAAATACGATAAATTACAGAAAAACGCTTTTAAAATCGGTACCGCTTTTATTCTATTGTGTAAAAGATAAATGCTCTTCAAATCTTTTATAGAGACGACATTAAACCTTATTTAAGGACCAGAACGAATTTTCAATACATTTAACACGCCTTTACAATATATTTTAAACTAAATCAATTTTCAATGTTCTCTTACTATGTCTGAAAAACAACTTTACTTTTGCAATTCGAAAAATCTTTTTAGAAGAACATTTCTCCCGACTTTAATTATGGGGTTGTAAAGTTAGCTTGGTTGTATTTTTGAGTGGTTTCCATAAGCGACATCACGGCTCATAAATAAAATTAGCGAATCACCACCCCACTTAACCCCTAATAGAGAGGGATAAATATTTTGACAATGATTAAGTCCGTTATTGTGGAATCAAAGTTGACTAACCGTATTTTTTGCTATTGCAGCTGGTTTTAAAGGTGTTTCTTGTATTTTTATCTTGATATTTAATGCAATTGTATACAATGTACGGATTACGTTATAACTGTTATCAATTATTTTATATATATTTTTTGTTTGATTAAAGGTTTTGTGTAAATATTAAATTGTATACTTTAAAAATATTTGAAATTGCTACTTCGATTTATGGTCAGTTTTTTTTCTTTAAACTATAAAAATAATTGGAACTGGCTACTTTATTAGCACAAATACCTACGAAATCTCGATCGAACCACACTCAATACAACACCCGGAAACATTCTATAAACAACACAATACATCGCTTTATAAAGCGATGATTTGTACACTCACATCGTAAATGCATAAAGAATGCATTCTGTTTATCGATGAAAAAAATCTCTATTATTTATGGTGACAATTGAGATAGAAATCTGTGCGAGAATTATGTGTGAGTTTCGTGTATGGTGTGACATAAATTTTCGGGTCTATGGCTTGTACCTTAGATTGTTATTGGAATTTTCAGTAGACAGTGGCTGGGTGTTATCAACTATTCAATTATTTTGAGCATAACATGTGATGTTAGATAACCTTGTGTGTTATATAGTGTAAGATGCCAAGAATAAAATAGTAAGGAAAAATAAATTAATGAAATAGCACTTAGTTTTCTTCTACTCCCAATTAACTATTGTAACTTTTTAAATATATTCGCATTTTTTATTACGAGTCACTTAAACGTAAAAAATACTTCGTAAAGAAACTTAGATACTTACCTAATACACACACAATCACTCACGCCTGATATCTCCGAAGGGTTAGGCAGAGGCGCAACTAGTGCACCCACTTTTCGACGCCATTCCGTCCCATGATGTTATAGGGGGCCAGCCTATCCCCATATCGGGCACAAATCCAGAATCCGAGCTGATACTGAATAGAAAAACTCAGTATCAATACTTCCCTAATAATTATACACAAAGGATTTCAAAGGTATATGAAGCTTGTAAACCCGCAATAGACCAGCGTGGGGACTAAGACTTAAACCCCTTCAGTAGTAGAGGAGCCTAGTGCCCAGCAGTGGGTCAGTAACAGTACAGGGTTAGTATTATTATTGTTCTAGTACCTCATTAACAATTCTCCGGCATGAGCTACTGTTGCCACATAGCTTGCAATTAAAGTGGCACGTTTGAAAAGTTGCTATATTTATAGATAGTTGTGGCACATACAAGTGAATTAGTTATCTCGTCATCCATAAGCTAAAAAATGTGGAGAATCCACCGATATTGTCTCGGTACCGTGACTTCTGCACCTCGTGTTAAGTAAAGTGAACCGCAAGGCAAATGTAAACCTGAGTTAAACAGATCATAAAACCTTAGCAAAATGCGTACACACCGTATTGTGTTTAGTGAATTAAAACACCAAGAAGCTCACCCACAACGCGGCGCCCTAAATATTGTCAAAATCATACTCACTAAGAGCTTAAGTAGTGAAATAAATGAGTAATAATGAACAAGGCATAATATCACGGCTGCCATTGTTACGACATATAGTTATAATAAAAATTCAGTGACGGCGGTGCGCCTGCGCCGCATTGTCTAGTGCCGCCCACGCGCATGCGGCTCCAAATAAATTATTAATACTGAATTTGTAATGCTCTGCAGATCAACGATAGTAGACCGGATAATCCTTTAAACTTACATAGATTAAACATGTTAGGGTGTTAGTTTATCAATAATCGGCGAATGATACTAACACAATATACAAGAATATAAATCCGTTACTAGCCGATTTCGGCCACGGCGGCCAATCTCAACAGAGATTACTCGAGTGCGCAGAATATATTATAGTGCACAAGTGTGTGCGCAATACACAGGTGCACTCGCTATTCCTTCACTCTCATAGTCCGGTGAGACGGCAATCCGACATGACCGGAGAGAGATCAGGCGCAGGACCAACGGCTTTACGTGAATGGAAGAATATAGTGTAGGTCGTAGTGTAACGTAGGCTTCTTGGGAATTTCTTTGAATGTACGTGTCAAAGATACTCTACTAGGCCTGATAAACGAAGTGGGATCCAGTTAGAGTACCTACAGACTAGAGATGATTACCCCTTCAAGTTGACACAATTACGCCGGCTTGTTCGAAACCGTTTTTACATATTGTGTATGATGGTCGGTGATAAAAAGAAATGGTTGAAGTTGCAAGTGATGAAATAACTTCAACCATTTCTGACTACACACATATAGGGCGAGATAGTCTCTACAATACACACAGCCATGCCTTTTATCCCCGAAGGGGTAGGCAAGTGTGCAACTAATGCATCCACTTATCGCCGTAGGTACGTATTGCGACCCATGATGCAATAGGGGGCGAGCCTATCACCACATCGGGCACAAATTCCATACTCTAGGCTGATACTGAATAGAAAAATCCAATATTACTTTACCCGACCTGAGGATCAAACCCGAGACCTCGACATTGCAGTCGTACCATAATGCATCTACTCCACTGAGGCAGTCATTTCTGACTAGGCCTAAAAAACTGACTTATTGCATGGAACATGGCCACATGATTCTAAAGTGTCTAAAAGAGTATTGAATGGTATATGTATATGACTGGATAGTCGCGTATTAATATTTTATAGGTTTGTCACACTCTTAGTAAAGCCGCATCGAATATGAGCTGTGAAACGAAAGAACTAGGGTCGAACTTCCAGTTTTTAGTGCATTTTAGAAATAAAATTCTAATTTTGTATACCTCTATACCGTCTGTGAGCTTAATGAAAATCTATTTGAAGTTTTCTCATTTTATGTTAACTTGGAAATATCTTCATAAATTTCTGCAATTATAATTCTAGTAAGATACTGAAAATAATCTTATTATTCATAATATTTATAATTATATAAGACAAAGATTTTTTTTAAGACGTATAGACGCATTCAACTTATTGTGGCTAAACACTACACTGCTCTAGCAACTTGAGTAATTTTTAATTTCATAGTGTAGAGTTTCTCAGCACAATAGGGTTATGCTTTAATCCTCATCAAAGCAAATAACATATAGGCATAATTATCCCAAGCAACCTCTCTGCCTACTCTGTGACAGCAAGTACTGGCGTTTTCGGTAAGCAGACACGGTTAGTCATCGGGCTGACTACACGTATGACTTGGAGTCGGTATTTGCATAATTCGACACGGGTTTAATGCGCTTTAGTATGATAGTCGTTGTATAAATCTGTTTTGGATAGTTGACGTTTGAAATGGTTTCAATTTGAGCTATATCTGGCTTTTATTTGTTAATTTTGAATAGATAAAGATAAGCTGAGTGCCTTGGTGGCGTAGTTGTATTACGGTACGACTGCAATGCTGAGGTCTCGGGTTCAATCCCCTGGTCGGGCAAAGTGGATTTATTTTTGGATTGGATTTTTCTAATCGATATCAGCTTGGAGTCTGGAATTTGTCCCCATATGGCGATAGACTCGCCCCCTATGATATCATGGGACGGAAAGCTCACGGCGAAAATTGGGTGCACTTGTTGCGCCTCTGTCTACACCTCCGGGGATAAAAGGCGTGAGTATGCGTATGAAAAATAAGCTATGGTAGGTGCGGTAGGTACTGTAGGTTTGGTACTAAAGGTATGTTATTCTTTAAAGTCGCTATAATGATGAAGAAAGACATCGTAAGGAACCGTACACACCTGAGAATTCTCCATTAGAGAAGGTATGTGATGTCTGCCAATCCTCACTAGGACAGCGTGGCGCACTAAGACCTAAACCTTCCCGGTAGTGGACGAGGTCTGTGGCCAGCACTGGGTAGTTCATAACACAATGCTGGTATTATAAAATCTATGGTAAAGTTTTGCTTGAGAATAGCTCCTAACCGCCCCACTGAGATAGAGCTATTTTTTAAGACCTTACACCCACCACTGCAGTTTCTGTAGCATGCTCCAAGCCATGAGATTAACATTAGGGCCTATAACCAAGATGATTTTCTACAAAGGTTAGTGCCAATAGAATAGAAACAAATGTATGGGAATGACATATCCTTGCGCTAGACTTATTGATGTTATTCGCATATATTATTAGAAAAGCATATTGGGTAAACGTATAAGGACTTCAAAAATAACTTGCAATGTGAAATATACTGTCACATCGCATTAGTTGGCTGTTAGTACCCATAAAATCTACAATATTTTTAACACACTTACAAATCAAAAATCTCATAAAAATAGCAGAATCTAACGCGTTTGATTAGTTCATATTGATGGATTCGCGTCACAGGCCACAGCTGTACCCGTCAATACAAAACTATTCGTTCATTCGTGATTACTCGATGATTTATAGATATCAACTCGAATGATTTATTTGTTTTTGAATCGGACGATTTATTGATATACATTCGGTATGGCGGGTGACTTGTTGTTCGTGGTATGGTAATGATTGTGTGTTCACACTGAAATGTTGAAAGAAAATATTAAGTTAATCTACTTTATAAATCAAATAGACGTCATTATTTCATCACGATGAAAATTCCATTGCATTAGATGGTAAACAATACAGTCCATTACATATAATATTCGACATTCCGATAACCGAATTCAGTCTTACTGTGTATTTGAAATAGAATCCTCTTTACGACTGCCTGTTCCTTACTAAATTATTTCTTTCTTTCTTACTAATCACTATGTGTAGTGTGTGTGTATCACTATGGATATCAGCTAGGATACAAAGCATTTTTTATTGCTATTGAAGTACTATACAAGCCGCTCGCCTTATAAGCGATACAATCCCCCATAAACAGTAGCAACACCGTACAGAACTTTTAATTACAAAGTACTGCGTGACACTCCTCTGCGTTTGTCACCCTGAGACATTTGATGTTAAGTCTCATAATGGCCATTAACTACACTGGCTATAATATCTAACAAACCCGAATACATCAGTGCATGCACACTGCTACAAGGCGGTAAAAGTTATAATAGAAATAGCAGTATTACCTACGCAGACGGCCACTCGGTCGAGAGACCTACCCCACTAAGTATTATCAGATATCATTCTCATAGCGTTGCAAGTTTTGTCGTTATCTTCAACCATTTATAACGGAAGACCTTACCCATCATGCTATATTCTAAGAGTCTGAGATATTTTTCAAGCAGTTAAGGTGACTATGCGTATAAATATTTCATATTTATCCGAAATGGAATCAACAAAATAAAAGCAATTAGAATTTCATCTTAATTCATTTTAAATGCCTCTCTCGAAAGGTCGCGAGGCACACCGATCGAGCAAGTAGCCGGTCCGATTTACGTAATCGATAAAGGTAATTTATTCCGATATGTTGATGATGTATCGATTTCTTCGGACAAAAAAAGCAAAAAATATGTTAATACGAAACGATATGGATCGTAACGAAATACCAGCGCGTATGAAATATTAACTTGGACTCTTGCGCAATGCCGTAATGAAGATGGCATCCGATTATGTTAATGTCAAGTGAGAGTTCAGTTTTTCGGTTTTCCTTTGACCTCTGTTACTGATATAATTGTTACATACATACATACATACATAGTATCACGCCTCTATCCCATAGGGGTAGGCAGAGACTATGGATCGCCACTTTGCTCGATTATGGCACACTACTTTCGCTTCCTCTACCTTCATCAATCTTTTCATGCACTCCGGCCGGTTCAGGGTACTTTTGAACTGGCCTTTGCTTAGAATGTCAGATATCTGACATTCCAAGGTTCGGTGCGGTCGACCCCTGCCGGCCCTTCCATCCACGCTCGCCTTATATATCCTCATTGTCAGTCTCCTATTATCCATCCTTTCTAAAACTATAACTGGTACATATTGTATGAATTAAGATAGAAACTCATAAGATTATGCTATTACATATTATGTGCATCTAATATTGTGATGAAGAGCGTAATTTAGTACCAGAGCTTTGTATTGCGAATGGTTTGTTGCTATTGTTATAAACAGTTATGGTGCATCACGGCTTTATTTTCTATCTAGAAAAAAAGTAGGATTCTGATACATTTTCTTCTGTTAAAGACTTAACTAAAGCTTTTAATATAAAGCGACAGAACACTTTAATAAGCTTAATACACGGCCACACTGGTGCAAATAATTACCCCAAAAATAAAAACAGGGCCAATAACGCATAAATATGGACGCGCCGTAACGCTCAATGCGCCGGCGCAGCCGACTCGCATCCATAAATCTTCGCTTCGTACCAAACTGAATTGAAAAGAAAGTCGCTCTACTTTAAGTATCTTTACACGGGGATGCTAAAAGATTTCATTTTTAATTTTGCGATATAGATTACACGGTTCAGACTTTATTTAAAATTGATGGCGTCCTGTTGTTTAAAAATCGGCTTTGATATATTATAATTATGGTAACTTTCATTAACTTTCCTCTAGTATTTGGAAATCTCTCATGACTGATACAATGTGAAAACGTATGATATTTATTTGATTTAAGGGTCAAGTGAGGTGAATCAAACTTCTGGATAAAAACCTTAAAACCAAGTTGCAGATTTTTTCTTGCTTGTCTCGTAATTGAATTGTATAAAACCCACAATAAAATAAAAACTTCCGGTTGAAGTCGGTTTAAAATAATAACAAAAGTGTTCACCTCTCGGTAGGCAGCGGCTTGGCTGTGCCCCCGACATTGCTAGAAACCCTAGGCAGTAGGTGCCGTTTACCAATAGGCAAAACGCTTGCTTGTTTACCTGCCACAGTAAAAAAAAAACATAATCCGATATTACCACATTTTTTCGGTAACCTTGCCTAGTTTCACGCGATACAATTCAATTACAAAAATGTTGCAATAAAAATTGTATCAATAACACTTTGGAATAGCACTGACCATTGTGGGAATGAATTGTGAACGAGATCTTCATGGTTTTGATATCGAGATTAATTGGCGATTTAATTGAAAACAAATTATTGGGTTTTACCCAGCATAGTAAGTTAGGAGATGAAGCGAGTAAAGAATAGCCGCAGCAGTTATCGAGTTTTATGAGACATAAAATGTAATACACAATATCATGAGTTAAAATGCTATACATGGCTGCAAAAGTCATTTTAAGACATCCGATGCTTTTCGTTTAGAAAAATTACACTGCTTGTATGTTACCACTTGAAGATAAAAATAAGCAATGCAATGGTACTTAGTCTGACTTTCTAAGGGTTTCTTTACCCTAATAAAATCTAAAGTCTAGTAAATCCTCGCGATTTTACCGGTTAATGAAATATAAAAAAAATATGTACATTTTCGAAACGTTAAACTCATTTTAAACCTTTTATCTATGCTAAATATGTATTTGTTCCATAAGGAAAATGTAATTATTTGTAACTTGAACGTACATATCTCTGGATTCAGCTCTTTTGAGTGGCGATCAATACTTAATACAATATTAAAAGTATGATAAAATACCACTCTCTTATCTTAAACATCTACAACATTTATATCGCAGTAATCAATAATAATAGACCACTTGCACAGCAGCATATAAAACGATTATAAAAATGGACCAAGCAAAAACTTTGGGATCGCCAAAACATTACGCCGGTGTTTATAGTTATTGAACTAAATCGATGGCGTTTAACTTAATCGCTACAATTTAACTTAATATGAATTTAACGTCTGACCATCTAACACATTATAAAAATAAAATGTCTTGTCACGATTTAGTATTAGTATGTAGAAGGGTAAATTGTTACAAAAGGGAAGCCGACACTGCTACTATTTTAATTGCTTTTTGCACGCGGCCTCGCGCGCTGGTTCCGGAATAAAAATAGACTATAGTATGATGATCATATTGATAAACTGTTTATAAACCTATTTTCGCTACAGAATATTTTGTCTTGTTCCTTTAAACTCAATTCAAAATTGGTTCCAAAAAGATAAAACAGTAGATGCTTTAAATAGGTTTATAAACTGTTTGTAAATATGGATCTAAGAATATAATTTTTGACAGGGCCATCTGGAAATCTTTAGAGGAGGCCTATGTTCAGCAGTGGGCGTCATGTGGCTGATGATGATGATGATGATGATGATCGTATAAGAATAATGTATCTTTCCGTTAGTTTATTGTCAAAGTTAGACTTGTATTTCTAGAGATTACGTCTTATGTCTAAATTCACAAATGTATATCTCTGACTCATCAAGCCCCGCGACGGACGCCGGCGTCCGAGTATATAGGGTTTCCCCATACATCTATATATATAAGCGGGGTTCGACCGGAAGTTTAGTTATTTAATCAAGTAGTGAGTGATTGAGTTACTAAAAGTGCTTGATAACCGAAAATTTCGTAAAGTATATTAATATAAACATGTTTAGTTACTAACTAAATTTCTTGCTACTCGACTAGAATATTAGCGAAGTCTGAACTAGGCTTTAAGCGAGCGCAGTGTGGTGCTGCGTGGTGCGTTGTAATTCAAACTTTTGGTACATATTATAGGTTTTGGAAGAAGTTGAAATCTTAATGAAGTTGTAAGATTCCATCACGGAAAAAATGCGTTCTCGTGATACAGTTACATAAAAAGGTATTTTACGGTCTTTTTTTTTCAACAAACGCCATTTTCATTTTTTCATTAACGAATACGCTCCAGATTTTCGTATGCGTACAGCCCTTAATTAGAACATAACGTATAAATACGAGTGTACTTGCACGTGAGGATATGTCAATAATTTCATGTAATTCCGACTCATATTACCAGACGACGGACTGAAAATGCTCTGCCATATTTATAGGGTACCGTGAGAGACATTTCGGTCATTTTTTTATAAAAATTTCGATTAATATGTATGTTACAAATTTTATATGAAATCGCTCGACAAGAAAGCCAAGTGAAACTTAAAAGCTGTCAAAGGTTAAGTACTTTTTTAACATTCGTACCTTATCCATATAATAAAAGGTCATAATATCTATTTTTTACCAATTAAGGTTATGTTTGGGTAGATTTCTCGCATACGAGAGTACGGATGGGTACGTATCCCATCGATATTTATTTCTGCCGCCAAGCAGTCTACATGCTTTGCGGCGTTTAATTTTAAAGGTCTTTGTAGCTCGTGTGTGTTGTGAGATATTATCTTACTAATACTATAAATGGAAGTTGCCGATAGCCTAGTTGGGAATGGAACGGTCTGCCGAGGCAATTTCCAAAGGTTCAAAGTCCAAGGAACACACCTCTGACTTTTCGAAGTTACGTGTGTGTTATCAATTATCGTCCACTTTAACGGCGAAGGAAAACATTGTGAGGAAACCTGCATACCTGAGAATTCTCCATAAGAATTTGAGGGTGAAATCCTCCTAGCCAGTTTCGGCCACGGCGGCCAATCTCAACGGAGATCAGCCAGGTACCCAGGAGATATTATAGTGCACAAGTGTGTGCGCAATACACAGGTGCACTCGCTATTCCTTCACTCTCATAGTCCGGTGAGACGGTAATCCGACATGACCGGAGAGAGATCAGGCGCAGGACCAACGGCTTTATATGCTTTCCGAGGCACGGGGGTATCACACCGCCAACTTCCTGACTCCGAGCTGCGACTGAGTAAATTTTAAGATGGAAAAACCCAGTCACAATTTTTTTGGCTCGACCCGGGATTCGAACCCAGGACCTCAGCGCGCAAATCGTACTCGTAATGCGTACGCAATACCACTACGCCACCGAGGCAGTCAGAATTTGAGGGTATGTGAGGTCTGTCCACCCGCACTAAGCCAGCGTGGTGGACTAAGGCCTAATCCCTCTCAGTAGTAGAGGAGGCCCGTGCTCAGCAGTGGGCAGTATATAATACAGGGCTAATTGCATTGCATAGCAAGTTCGTAAAAACGTTTGGTTGTTTGTTAGAAGTAACCGCACAACCTACTAAGCAGAGTTGGATGAAATTTGGCAAACAGGTAGGTCATGTTTAATTTGATTCTTTAAGTATATGGTGCTGGTGTCATACTTTGTATTAAGGATTTTTGTAGCGGGAAAAGCGAGCAACACCTATCATCGAATACAAAGTTCTGGATGGTGTTGTTTTTCTTTATGGGCAATGACTTCCGGGGGTCACGGGTGGGCGGGAGCTGCCGCCCACCTATTAGTCTAGCCAACTTCTGTGACCCCCGTGATGGACAGCAGCGTGTCTCACGCTGCCTCGGACGCCAAGGGCGTCCTTCGGTGTACGGGGGCTTCTGAGCCCCCGCAACAACAGGAGAAGGACCGCAACAGCGGTACGCGCAGGGGCGGTTGCGGACGACAACTTAGACGTGAGTCGGAGGAAGCCCGCAGCCGTCCCTAATGCGCCGAAGATGGCCATTATAAAAAAAAAATGGGCAATGACTACCATCAAGTGGACGCTTAAAAATACCGGCTACCATGTTACAGAATTCGCTTTTAAATTTCCAGTTAGAATTAAACGGAACCCTCAACCCCAAACCGCTGCACGCCAATCTCGTATCTCACAATTTACGAGCATTAAAAATCAGGTTGGCGCGGCCTATCATCACGGTATAAATGTTGCCAAAATCGATACTCCCACACCTCATAAATTTCACCATTACCGCTCGCGCGCTCCTCTGGTGATTGCGGGTATTAAAAAATTTCGATCGCGGGTAGCCGTGATTTTATACCCTTATTACAGGTGTAATCTGTAATTTGGACACCGCAGAACAGTTATGAGTAAAGGGTAATTTCATGACCCACTTATTGGTATTTAGTTGAATTTACGATGTAATAAGGTTTTGTTTTTTGGGTAAATTATTCGGGTTTTAATATAAGTTTATTAAAGGTCTTATATGAATGCAATGAACTTCCTAATCGGTTTACTGTATACGTATTATCGCTGTGATTTGATATTTTGGGATCAAAGCATAATAATATTTGTGTGAGAATGAGAACCAAGAAATAAATTTCAATTGTCATGAATTTATTCTAAAAATACGACAGACTCAGTACGTAGGTCATAAAACAATGATAAATATACACATTTGTACTTCTACTTACCCCTTTACCTCTAAATATATGTAATCTTATCTATATTATATGTAACCTCTCGTCTTACAAAAAAAGGTATCGTAGAATATTAATAGTAAGATACCTATCGTGTGAACAAACCAAATAAAACGATGCTCTAGTTAATCTCGTATCCAATATGTCCGCAGAGATCAGCGTGTCATTGTCGCAGTTGTAATACAAAACTAGATAAATTGTGTAAAGGCGAACAATTTTTTTTTATGTAATAAGAATGATAATGAATTTTGTGTGTTTATAGTCTTAATAGAAGTAAATTTTACTTTTCCATTTATTCATTTGATCGCATGTAACACATACAAACGTAGCATCGCGACTTTTATCCCTTTTTCAGGGGTAGGCAGAGATATACCTAATCGTTCGTATAAAAATTAGTTCCCATTTAATAGAGTGCGATACTAATGAACATTGCGTAAAGATCGTTGCGAAGAGAAGCGTTTGACAACATCCAATAATAAATCTCTTTCGTCAAAGCCAGGAAGTAAGAAATACAATTTCTTTAATGCTGATTACAAAGCTATAGAAGATTCTCTAGAAAAAATTGATTGGGCGTCTATTTTTACGAACTGCATTGACGTAGACGAAATGGTTGGAAAATTTCATGATATCATCTCGAAAATCATTAAGAGTAAAGTCCCATGTTCTCCCATTAAAAATAGAAAATACCCACCCTGGTACTCACACAATCTAATTAAAAGAATCAAGGAAAAAGAAAATATTAGAGCTCGTTTTAAAAAATACAATAATCCTTTAGATTAATTAGAGCTCAAATTACTTAAGAAACGTTGTCATAAGCTAATAACTATTTGCTATAACATGTATATAACTAAAATTGAGTGCCATTTAAAAAATAACCCTAAATATTTTTGGTCTTACGTCAAATCAAGAAAATCAAACAATGATAGTTATCCAGCCATCATAACGTATCAAAGTAAAAGCTCCGGTGATGGCACGGAGATTTGTAATATGTTTGGCTCATACTTTACCTCGGTCCATTCTCAAAATAATCCTGCTAGCACGCTGAGTAGTTCTATTAATGCGAAAACAATACCAAGTTCAGACTCTTTCGCTTCTATTCGAATATCACGCGAGGAGCTTTTGCAGAGACTTAAATACCTTAATATTAATAAAGGAGCGGGTCCCGATGGTATACCGAACATATTTATAAAAAAATGTGCCACGTTACTAGTAGATCCCCTGTTAACGATATTTAACACATCTTTAGCGACAGGTATCTTTCCTCAACAATGGAAAATTGCCAAAGTCGTACCTATATTAAAATGCGATGATAACTCACTTGTAGAAAATTATAGGCCCATTTCCATCCTTAATTCATTTGGTAAAATACTAGAATCAATAGTCTGTTCTGCAATACAAAACTACTTGAAATCTTACCTTACTAGTCAACAACACGGTTTTATTAAGGGCAGATCAACAAGTACTAATCTGGTAACCTTTACTGATTGTATAATTGACGCTATGGACAACGGAAAACAGGTTCACGTGATATACACAGATTTTAGCAAAGCGTTTGATAAAGTATCTCACGATTTGCTGATATCTAAATTGGCTAATGCTGGAATAACGGGTTCTTTACTGAAATGGTTAAAATCATACATCGAAGAAAGACTCTTTTATGTGGTAGTTAATGGATTCGAGTCAGCACAATATCCTATTAAGTCTGGTGTGCCTCAAGGTTCCAATTTAGGCCCTGTTCTCTTTAATATCTTTATTAATGATATACCGGAATGTATTGAACACTCAATCCCCTTCATGTACGCTGACGACTTAAAACTTCTAAGGGTAATTAATACAGAACTAGACGCAGCTGCACTCCAAAATGATTTAAACAATCTTGTTAATTGGTGTTCAACAAATAATATGCATCTGAATCCCAAAAAATGCTTCCACATAAATTTTTGCCGTAAATCAAGTGGTTTAGTTAAATACATATACACTATAAATAAGACAAAGCTAGTCGAAGTCGATACAATAAAAGACTTGGGTATCTTACTAGACAAAAAACTTACGTTTGTACCTCATATTAACAAGATTATAAATAAAGCGTCAAAAACACTAGGATTCCTAATTCGCAATATAAAACCATTTAAATGCGTATCAACTAAAGTTACCTTATACAATACCATAGTGCGAAGTATACTTGAATACGGGTCTGTAGTTTGGCGACCACATTACGCAACACACTCACTGAGTATTGAAAGAATCCAAAAAAGATTTTTGAAACATTTAATATTTGCCACCGGAAATGCTAAAATAATTCAATCTTATGAGGACAGATTAAATAAGTTCAACATGATCAGCCTTGAGCGTCGTAGAAATATATTTGACTTAATGTTTTTATTCAAAATAATTCATAACATTATTGACTGCCCCCAACTACTCGATAAATTTAAACTTAATATACCATATCATTACCCTCGCAAAAAGATTAAAAATATATTATCTTCGCCAAAATATAGAACAGTAATGGGACGAAGCTCACCGGTGCCACGACTTTGCACATTATATAACAAGTATAGTGATGTTTTGGATGTTTTCTCGGATAAACAGCACATATTTCGAAAAGCCCTCTTTAGGACTATGTCGACTATGTGTACGAAATAGCCACGGGTGCATTTTAATTATATAATATTAATGTCTCAATACATCTTGTAGTAGACTGGATTTGTATATTATGTTTTCTGTATACCTACTGTTGCATGTTTTAAATTTTATTTGATTTTTTGATTGGAAATTTTCTTTTTTCATTTTTCATTCCATTTTGCTTTGTTTATTTATAAGGATTTTTGATGTATAAGCATCCTACACATTAAGCATGTTGTGTTTATCTTAAATAGTTGTGCAAATAGATATAATAAGTATATATATTTTATATATGACGATATAGTACCTACATAAAAAGCATGTAATGTTGTAACAACTGCTGATAAACCAATAAACTAAAAAAAAAAAAAAAAAAAAAAAGATTGTCAGGAACCTAAATAAATATAGTCTATAATGGTGGGCATAATATGAAAAAAATGAAATCCTCCTAGCCAGTTTCGGCCACGGCGGCCAATCTCAACGGAGATCAGCCAGGTACGCAGGAGATATTATAGTGCACAAGTGTGTGCGCAATACACAGGTGCACTCGCTATTCCTTCAGTCTCATAGTCCGGTGAGACGGCAATCCGACATGACCGGAGAGAGATCAGGCGCAGGACCAACGGCTTTACGTGCTTTCCGAGGCACGGGGGTATCACACCGCCAACTTCCTGACTCCGAGCTGCGACTGAGTAAATTTTAAGATGGAAAAACCCAGTCACAATTTTTTTTGGCTCGACCCGGGATTCGAACCCAGGACCTCAGCGCGCAAATCGTACTCGTAATGCGTACGCAATACCACTACGCCACCGAGGCAGTCAATAAGCATATATATATAGGCATAATATATTATAATACTAGCTTTTGCCTGCGGCTCCACCCGCGTTAAAAAGTTTTTCCGCTATAAAAGTCCCGGTTTATAATAAAAAGTAGCCTATGTGTTAATCCAGGCCATAACCTACCTGTGTGCCAAATTTCATCGAAATCCGATCAGCAGTTTTTGCGTGAAAGAGGAACAAACATCCATACATCCAGGCATCCAGACATCCATACATTCTTACAAACTTTCGCGTTTATAATATTAGTAGGATTAGGCTTAATTTATTACGAAGCTTACATTGCAGTTTAGGAAGACGTTTTGATACTTTAATACTTATTTATTTTTACTTACTACATAGCTAAACTTTTAAATGCATGCTTTTAAGGAACACGTATTGCATAATATAGGGCCTAACGCAACAGACTTAATGTATTTCCTATCGAAATCTTCATGATTTTTCATATGTAGTTAGCACCAACTATGGTATTCAAAGTCACTTCATAACAATAATTTCCTAGGCTTTACACAAAACTCCCGCGCCCTAAATAACACCGCGACACCACTATCTGAATGAAATATTGAATCGCATTACGTCTTATTAGCACACAAGGTACGCTCGTACCAACACAACATTATGAACAATGGACCGCCGCGGAAAACAATGACAGAAAGAAATCGTTTAATCCAATTACAACTACGTACATGGCTGTCAGGCTAATATGGATACGCCGAGGATTTTATTTCAAAACTAGTAAAATTAATTAGATGTTGGCCTACTAGGGGTTTGAGCTGGGAGGTCTTTTTTTATTTTTTTTTTGTTTTCGCGGAGAAAGTGACTTATTACTACCGCCCAGTCTTCAAGGGGGGCGACTGAGCGGTGATGTTGGGTTCACCGTGCCTTACGACCCAGCGTTGAGCCGCCGGGCCGAGTCCCTAACCTATGTACACCGCACACCATACCAACTAAAACTCCGCGGTGGCCTTCTTCGGCGCATTAGGGACGGCTGCGGGTTTCCCCGGACTAATAGTGTCTAAGTTGTCTTCCGCAGCCGCCCCTGCGCGGTGCCGCCTAATGCAGCCCATCTCCTGTATGGGGGGGGGCTCAGAAGCCCCCACGCACCGAAGGACGCCCTTGGCGTCAACGGCAGCGTGAGGCCTACCTGCCACACTGCCGTCCATCACTGGGGGAGCTGGGAGGTCTTGGGTTTCAATACAATCTGGGTAAGGCAATACTTTTTGCTAAATGACCGGCTGTACAAACTAAGACAAATTATTTTTCAGGCATTTGTGGTCAAGTACGTCTTTACACCTTTACTTTACATAAACAGTGTAAAGCAGGCGGGAGAAGTCTAAACATTAGTGGTACACTTCAAACCAGAACACAAAAGGGTTTGCATGCTACTTGACGACAGAAATAGACATAGCAGAATATACCCAAGCAGATTCCTCAGTCATTGGAAGTATTAACAAACTACTTATTTTCTAGACTTGGCTCTAGAAAAGAAAGAAAGACTTTTCGATTCTTTCTATAATTATAATAAATAATAACAGCCCTGTATTATATACTGAACCACTGGTGGGTACGGGCCTCCTCTACAGCTGAGAAGGTCTTAGTCCACCACCCCACGCTGGTCTAGTGCGGGTTGGTAGACTTCGCATACCTTCGAAATTCAGAGAACTTCTCATGTATCCCTCACGATGTTTTCCTTAACCGTTAAAGCAAGCGACAAATCACAAATAATACACACATAACTTTAGAAAAGTCAGCTGTGCCTGCCCTTGGGTTTTGAACCTGCGGAGATTCCGCTCGGCAGTCCGTTCCACTCCCAACTGGACTATCGCCGCTTTCATCCTTTCTATACTTCAATGTGATACTTACGACCCAGACAATTTTTTTAAAAATTGTTTTGATTTAAAAAAAAACCCCATCCACATTAATACAACCGCATGGTCCGGTGCGCATGCGTCGACTGGCAAATGGGTGGTCCGTGTTACCATTTTATCATCACGAGACGCGCGGACGCAGCGCTGACTAGATATATCGACCGGCCCGATGAATGGACCTGCCTGAACAAATTGTTCGCCTTTTTATCAGCTGTAAGCTTCTTTTTACGATGGAGTTTTCTATCCTTTTTTAGTCATAGTGATCGTATGTAAGTGTGGGAATAAGTAACTATGTAGGAATTTCGCATCCGTAACACACACTCATTCACGCCATTTCTCCCCAAGGGGTAGGCAGAGGCACAACTAATGCACCCACTTTTCACCGTGCTTATTCCGTCCCATAATCTGATCCCGTATCCGAGCATATCGCTGTATCAGGCACAAATTCCAGACTTCGGGCTGATACTATATCTAGAATTTAATATTTATTTAGTCATGTTATAACTAATGTATTAAATACTATAATAAAATCAATTCACAAGCATAATATCATTATATATCATAGCTACACGAACGCACATACACTCACATACACACGCAAATGTACACACACGTATACACACACACACACACACACACACACACACACACACATATACACGACCTGTCTATGTAATTACTTTATATTAAGTCTTAGTTTATTTTGGTAACACAATGTATTACTAAATTTTGTTATGAGAGAGCGGGATCTCCTGATACAGGCATTTTTTATGCCTACTAGGAGGCCCCAACCTTACCCTAATGTTTTTTGCCTATTGTGTAACGAAATAAACATTTTTCATTTTCATTTTTCATTTTCATACTGAATAGAAAAACTCAATGTCACTTGGAGCGACCTGGGGATCGAACCCGAGACCTCGGCATTGCAGTCGTATCGTAATACAACTACCCCATCGAGGCAGTCACATCTGTAACTAGTTATTAATAGGATAACTTCTACTGGCAATTAATAATTACAGATTGTACATAATTTAATGGTCTATCCGGTAATCAAACCCGTGACTTTTGGTTTTACTGAATTGTAGGGCACCACTGCTATCAGTTAAACTTTAAATATTATATTAATAAAACTTTAAATTAAATCATTACAGACTTAAAATAAAACGTTGCTCAAATATTATTTTAACTGCGGTATAACAAATCATTTTTTTATTAAAGTTAAGAGCAAAAAAACTGAACCTAACATAGAGCACAAAAACAAATCATAAAGTGTTAATGCCTTTATCGTCTTATAACGTTATTTAAACCTACTACTGCCAATGGCTAAAAAGACACTAAATTACATTACTACAATCAATGATTGTTCTGAAAATCCTCATTTTTATTACATTGGGCATTTCATGTGTCAAATTTAATCATATTTTCAAAACACCGTTATCGTGATATACATATCTACAAATATTGCTTGACGTCACAAATAAATATGCTATTTAGTAAACTTGCAATCGAAATATTTGATAATTTGTTGACTTTTATAAATAACATCTGAATGCAATCATGAACGTTCACTGGTCGAAAATATATGCAAATCATTCATTCAACCGATCCTTAGTACCTAATTGAAGTTCCTGTTTAAAATGAGCCTTTTTATTTAAATAAAATGTTCATTTAAACATCCGTTGTATCTACATTGTTATATTAAAGATAAATTTTCCGTACTCTTTTTGAATAACCCTTGAAATTAAACTATTGTCATTTAAATCTGTTTTTATCCTACTAATATTATAAAGGCGAAAGTTTGTAAGTATGTATGGATGTATGGATGTCGGGATGTATGGATGTTTGTTACTCTTTCACGCAAAAACTACTGAACGGATTTCGATGAAATTTGGTGCACGGGTAGAACATGTCCTAGATTAACACATAGGCTACATTTGATCTCGGGAAAATAAAAGGCGGGACTTTTATCCCGGAAACACTTTTTAACGTGGGCGGAGCCGCGGGCAAATTCTGTTTTATATAAATTAATGGCAAAGGAACTCCTGTATTATATAGGAAACAATTTTAGGTTTAAGTCTCAATAAATCATACATAACAAAACTTTTTTAAAATCTAACATTAATAAATCATATATTTACTTACATTTAAACGTTTTAATTCATCACCATTTGGGGCTTTTGTAATATGTCAAATAATTTGAGATTCCAATAACAAACACTAATTAAATCAATCGTCTACTAAGACAATACCTTTTCATTTTTAAATAATAATATCTTAGTAAATTCACCCATATCTTCTATGAATTTTCCATAAGATCGTAGAACTATCTTCACCGGCGTATATTTACGACAATAGCTAAGTGAATGACCACGGGTAAGTTCGTCAGCGCATCAGGCCGGTGCGTTAATGTGACATCACTGTTTCGACATCAATTTATTAGTGTTACGGCGCGGTGCATCTGACGGCGAATAGCGGATTAAACTACTAATACTTTAAATGCTTTATTATGCATTATTTTATTTATTTGCAACTTCATATTTCGACGGGTACTAGTTGGTAGGTCTCGAGTAAGCAAGAGGCTTCGGTAGGAAGACCTGCAAAATTTAAACATTTCCACAATATTTCGCATTTATAATATTAGAAAGATAATATCCTGTTTTGAAGTACATTGCAGCGTTATTACTTACCTTAATAGACTTAACAAACGATGCCTCAGGGTGAAAGTGTCACGCAGTACTTTGAATTTCAAAGTGCTAGACGGTGTTGCTATTATTTATAGGCGGTCCTGTCATATACCATCATACAAGCCTGCTTATCTCGTCGTTCAGTTAGGTATATAAAAAAGCGATTGGGGTATTTGCCATAAAGATAGGCTACATCCTAGATTGGATCACCCATAATACTTTGTTCCGGACAATTATGTAGTAGAATATAGATTATTGACTGCCTCGGTGGCGTAGTTGTATTACGGTTTGACTGCAAAGCTGAGGTCTCGGGTTTGATCCTCGGGTCAGGTAAAGTGATATTGGGTTTTTCTATTCAATATCAGCCCGGAGTCTGAAATTTGTGCCCGATGTGGCGATTGCCTCGCCCCCTATCACATGATAAGACGGAATATGCACGGTAAAAATTTGGGTGCACTAAATGCTCCTCTGCCTACTCTTTCGGGGATAAAGGGCGTGAGTGTGTGTGTGTGTGTGTGTGTGTGTGTGTGTGTGTGTGTGTGTGTGTGTGTGTGTGTGTGTGTGTGTGTATGTGTGATATAGATTATCAGAGAAGTCACCTTTTTTTTTTTTGCATGGCCATCTTCGGCTCATTAGGGACGGCTGCGGACTTCCTCCGACTCACGTCTAAGTTGTCGTCCGCAACCGCCCCTGCGCGTACCGCTTTTTTGCGGTCTTTTTCCTGTTGCGGGGGCTCAGAAGCCCCCGAAACACCGTACCGTGTCCACCTTTTGGTGTCCATCATGTCCATCACGGGGGTCACAGAAGTTGGCTAGACTAATGGGTGGGCGGCACGTCCCGCCCACCCGTGACCCCCGGAGGCCCCTATTAGTCGCCTTTTACGACAGGCAGGGGATACCGTGGTGGAATTCTCCAAACGCCCCCAATCCACAGGGCGGGAGACGTCGGTCAGTCGTCCACCCGACGCCTCCTACGTCTCGTCTGGCGGCGGGAGGGATCACCACTGCGCTGGCGATCCCTCTCGGCACTCTCCTTCCGCGAGAGGACCGCCTTGCAGAAGTGGGCCACCGCCTGCCAGGCCTCCCGGCCGCCGACCATGGAAGCGACCACGGTCGGCAGCGAAAGGTCTTCTCCGACGACTGTTCTGAGAGCGCTGCGTTCTTCATCCCAGGCTGGACAACACTCCAACGTATGTTGGGCCGTGTCCATTGGGCAGTTGTCACAATAGTGACACACGGCCGACTCCTCTATACCTACCACCCGAAACAGGAACTCACCGAAGCAGCCATGCCCGGTGAGCACCTGCGTCAGGCGGTATGTTGCCGCTCCGTGGCGCCTGTCTAGCCATTCGGCAAAGACAGGACGCACTGCCTCTACGACCCTGTGCCCCCACGACGGGGCCTCCAGCCTGAGATGCCACTCCTCCACGGCGGCTCGCCGTAAGGCGGCCCTCTTGGCCTCCACCTCCTTCAGGGCCGGACGCTCCCCGCGACTGAACGCCTCCTCCCGCCAATAGAGAAAAGTCACCTGTGATCAACTCTGAAATACAAATGCTATCTTATGATGTTTTAGTAGTGATAAAATGACTTCACGTAATGATAATCAAAGTGTTAATTAGGTTAATGTCGGTATTCTTGACCTTTTTGCTTTAAGTCAAGATAGCATAGCTTTTTGTACCATAGCTTTATTATACCTTGCAATGTATAGAATCATAATCAAATGTAGAATAAGCTTGTTTATTCCCCTAAGAGTTTCTCAAGTATATAAACAAAGCTATACCTCAACACGGTATAGAAAAAAACTGATGTCTAAGATTTTTACTAAATTCGCATAATCCATTAAGTCCATAAGGGCCAGTTTGCTGTACCTGTATATAAAAAAATAATAGTAGTTAGACGCTTAAAAATTTAAAGACTATCGCGTCGTAACCTAATGACGCCGTGATTATTAATCGAGATCCTGGGTCAAAAAAGTTTATGAGATGCTGAATTCTAAAAATACACTTGTGTTGTCTGGGGTTACACTTTGTATTAAATATCGATAAATTACGAATGTATTTATACGATATAAACTCGACAACATATAAGTGCTTAAGTTGCGTCTGACCTTTGGAGAATAAGAAAGCGAACTTAAATGTGTAGGTACATAATATCAACAAGTCACAAAGCATGCGAAAAAATTTTTTCACTCAATAATTATTTTTATACATATTCTAACTTTTATTGAAATGTTCAATGTAAAATCACATTATAACTAAAGAAACAAATCATCTGTTTATAAGTATTATAAAATTACTATAATAAATCGCTAATCGCTTACACCACACCGCCGCCAGACCACGTGGGCGGTGGAACCATCCAGCCGCGCTTTAAACTAATGCAGTGCTTTATCTAAAGTGGTCCATACGAATGATTTTATGTGAGCACTGAGTGACCCCGCCCGGGTCGCTTGGAAAATGTCACCTGTCACACTTTATAACCATTGAGGAAGACTTGGCGCTGAGCGTGAATTTGCTCGCGTTTTATTACTTATAAAATATATTTTATTGACGTACATAAGTTATAAATATGACAGAATTCAGCCACATAATACAGTGAATAGGTGAATAGGTTTTAAATAAATTAGGGTTTTGTCGAACATAAACGAGTGTAATAAAATAAAGATAAATTCATAGTTACGGCATACATTAAAGTACGAATACACATTGATTCTTATTCATTTTCTACGCATTAATTTGTGTCTATCTTAAATAAATAAAACTTAATGAAGAACTGAGCAAGTATTATTTCTATTTACTTCATAAACTCTACATTGACTTTTCTCAATTTCATTTAAGTTATTTTTTGTTAAAAAGTTTTTAAATATTGCTTTTTTGTTAGTTAATTATAGAATAATGTAAACAATACGTCATAGATATACGATTGATTCGCGAGTCATCTGCTGTTAGTTATTGAAGAGTTCCATTTTGTATCTCCGAAGATCTTGATCAGATCTTCATAAATTATATACTAAAACCTTCCCTGAAAAATATACATTTGAATATCGAAAACCATATTCAAATCGGATCAGTAGTTTTTAAGAAACTCGCGGCCGTACAAATTTACATACATACACACATACATACAAACATACATACATACGGATCGAATACAGAACCTCCTTTTTGAAGTCGGTTAAAAATACGAACATATAAACCTTCATTTCAAACTAAATTAAATAATAAAAAAATTCAATAATCAAACAAACATTCTCGCCAACTTCACTATATTACGATAATATAAATTTTTTACAAACTTTATCTGACATTTTAGCATATAAATAAGAATTATAATGGTCTATGAGTATTGTTAATGGTCTGACTGAGGTCATAGGTCCTATGTGACCAGTATTGTATCAAACCAGTATTGGAAATCAATTAAATATCTAGAATTTTCTAGTCACATTTTTAATAGAGATACCTCTACATTTTAAATAAATTCGTAAAATATATTGGACTTTATTAATAAATATTTTTATCGAGTAACGAGTAATTGAGAAGGGTATGCTAAGGTGGTTTGGGCATTTGGAAAGGATGGATGATAGGAGACTGACAAAGAGGATATAAGGCGAGTGTGGATGGAAGGGCCGGCAGGGGTCGACCGCACGGAACCTTCGAATGTCAGATATCTGACATTCTAAGTAAAGGCCAGATCAAAAGTACCCTGAACCTGCGGGAGTGCATGAAAAGATTGATGAAGGTAGAGGAAGCGAAAATAGTGTGCTAGAATCGAGCAAAGTGGCGATCCATAGTCTCTGCCTACCCCTATGGGATAGAGGCGTGATACTATGTATGTATGTATTTTTATCGATGGTGACCTTATGTCTTATAATGTCTTATTGACTTTCAAAGGAGATATCCATTTTGTATGGGTGCTGGGCCTTAAAACCAACCAGGCTCAAACTTCAGGGATATTAAAGGAGCAAAATATGGATCTTGGAACCATAAAAAAATATTTTTGGACCGCTCCATTTATAACGACCTTTTTTAAAACCTTCATATTAAGGGTCCTTTTTAAGCAAAACATAATTACATAAATCTCAAAATCAGAGGTCTTTAAAATTGAACTATTCATTGTAAAAGGCCAGTTATTAGGAGTTCTATCCAAATATATATAAACTATGTTGGTTAACATTTTAGGCCTGTTTTTGGGACATGTTGTGCTTTGATTTAAAAATAAAGTGACATGTGATTGGTAATTTTATACGTCTTGTACGGCACACTTTTGCTTCTCTACTTAACTTTAGAGACTCGAGTTTCTTATCGAGTTGTAATACTAGTTAAATGGTCTGTTTTTTACACTATGCATGTAATTATAATAACATTATACTCGTGTAAAAATCATGTTCAAATATAAATAATTCATGCAAACATTTAAAGTCATTGATTTATAGCATAAAATACAAAACACACCTCTCAAACTAAAATAATTGCCATTTAAGAAAATTAAGTTGTTTTATACGAAAAAGTAATGAATTAATATTAACTTCAAAGCTTCCTTCTTCCTGTCTGAAGCGTGGTCGGAATAACCTTATTATAATTATTAATTGTTGCATACATTATTTAGCGACCTCGGAATCTTGAGAGGAATTTAGATTCTTTTGTATAATTCACGACACGATCAAGTCTTTCGTCTAGTAAGCGCTAGAGATGACTATAAACAAAAGCCCCTCTATTCAGAACTTTAAATATTTTTTGGGAAACACTTTGGTTGGTTAGATCTCATGTTTATTGAAAGTATTTTCAGATAATAAAAACTATAGTATAAAATTTATTGTCTTGGTTATAAGACGCGTTGTTCAAAAATTAACTGTCATTTTATTAAAAAAAATCTTTTACAGAATAATTTTAGATTGGTCATAATTTCTTCTACTTAAATATTTCATTAAACCATTCTCTAGCCAAACAGTTTTTGCATTAGCACCGAAGTTAAATACGTTTAATGAGTCCAAGTGTGAGGTGTCCATCTCACGAATATAAATCATTCGCTTGATTGGCGTTAACGTGCGCATTGTGGGCCTTTCATTTCGGCGATTTAGGGATCCATAGTCAACTACAAAAATCATTATATATTTATAACAGGATATTATCAAAGTAGGTGTTTGTGTCTTCGTAGGCGTGAACCCGAAGATTTCTGTAAGAATGTTGGAACTCTAGCGGTACTAGTTCTCACTCCATAAATTGACCGGCAAAACCGTTATTTTACACCCATTTTTAGGACCCGGCAATGCTTATATCTACTCGTCCTCTTGCCTTAATCTCAAAGCTATGGTATCTTTTTAATATAACACTAGACTTCTGCTCACAGCTTCGCCCGCGTGACAGACTTTTTACGGGATAAAAATATTTTCTCGGGATGAAAAGTAGCCCGATATGGCGATTGGCTCGCCCCCTATCACATCATGGGACGTAATAATGGTGAAAAGTGGGTGCACTAGTTGCGCCTCTGCCTACCCCTTCGGGGATAACAGGCGTGAGGGTATATGTATTTGTATGTATGAAAAGTAGCCTATAGCACTCAAGAGTAATGTAGCTTCCTCTTAGTGTAAGAATTTTCAAAATCGGTCTAGTAGTTTTGAGTTTATCCATTACAAACAAACACACTATCAAATCTTTCCTCTTTATAATATTGATATAGATATAGATAAAATTCAAAATTTAATTTTATAAGGAACCCAATCCAGTAAAATCAGTATCAAATTTGACCGAATTAGTTTTTCACATGGTGCCGTTTGACCCGACCGACCTCACGTATGAACGCCTCTTAATACTAATAAGGGTTTATTCATATGATAGTTACTTGTTAATTTACTTAGTTTTAGTGTGCTGGCTGAAATGTTGAAGGCTTGACAGCCTCCGAGCGCTGCGGGCGATGAGAACCGACCGGTCACCGCGTCGATCTCCGATACAGATGTTTGTTTGGTCGCAAATATTTTCGGATTGTTTTGTAGGTTCAAAATATGATCATGATCAAATGATGATCGATACAAGTATGAGGGGCACCCTATACTTGTAAGTTAATGTGGAGTAATATTATGCATATCTTATCTTTCGTACTAATATTATAAATGCGAAAGTTGGATGTATGTGTTTTTCTATGTTTGTTAAAAGTAAATAAAACTTTTAACCGGATTTCGATGAAATTGTGCACATGGGTAGATCATGGTCTGGCTTAAGACATAGGCTACTTTCATCCCAGTAATTTGCTTCCATGGGAAATAATGGACATTTTAATCTGAATCTTGAAATAGATAGCACTGGCGTCGTACTGTGTTTTTTGGAACTTTTTAGCGGGACAGGCTTTTCACGTGGGCGAAGCCGTAAGCAACATCTAGTTGCATGTATTCATGTTTATTATGAAGGTGTTCTTTATATTTATCATTCTACGTGCATATTGCTGAGCTGCGGCCTGATTGCGTTTACAATATTTCACAAATGTATGTGTACTTGTCTGTGTATATACAGTGTGTTATTTGTAGCCAAAATAAAGATTTTTATCTATTATCTACGTCGATATTAGGTGTGATATATAATTAAAATTAATTTTTTCCTAATGCGGTGTCATAATAATTAAAAATGGATAAAATCTTAGACATTTTCGAACGCTTTATAAAGTCGATGATCCGCTACCTATACCGCTTAAAATTTTCGCAAAGCTCTCACATTTTTCTGACATTATATATGAATATGGCGGATGTCAGTTAGCAAGTTCATCAGCCTACCTTCAGTAATAAAAAATATCACCATTCTACTTTAAGCTTCCAAAGCCTATTAGAGACAAACGATTACAAAGCCTCACCAAAACTTTTATAACTGTCAAAGTGACAAAGCTCACAATTAAATTTCGCCTCGTAAAACTAACAATAGATATTAATTAAGAGAGAGTGACAGATTTCCTCTACAGCCGAAACGAATCAAAAGGAGTGTTAATAAAATTTGCATATTTGTAAACAGTGTGTCGTAAACGCTTTCATATGCGACAATTAGCGGTATGTTTGATGGTGACAAAATGATTTGCGGAGATCGATTGTCGTCAATGTTTACAATGCATTCAATAGATGTAGAGTTCTGTATAACTTCATTATTCTTTTTGATATGGGCACGGCAAAATTCTAATTTACTGGTGGTAGGTCTCTAATATGTGAGGGCCCGTCTGGGTGGGTACCACCGAAATGTCTATTTCTACCGCCAAGCAGCAGTGCATGCACTGTTGTGTTTAGATCGAAGGACATTGTAGCCAATGAAACTACTGGACATAATGGGACTTAACATCTTATGTCTCAGGATGACGAGCGCAGTGGAATGCCACATAGTACTTTGTATCTCAAGATGCTGGACGGTGATGCTACTCAATATGTTCTATTTTGTACATTATTTAATGTAACAAAAAATAATACGACAAAGAAATGATTCCGTAAAATCAGTGTCAAAATTGGTTGAGATATTAAGCAGTTACTTTGAAATATTGTTGTGAGTAAAAGTGGGGGCATAGTGGGGATATAGCGCTATCTCTTTCGCAGTTTTGTGTTAGCTAAAAAATGATTTCATGTAGTTGTCTATTGAGACACAAACCTAGCTCTTAATTTTACCTATAAATTGAATATAGTCTATACGGCAATTTGTAATATGTTTATCAACTACAAAAAATAGCACAATAATAATATGATGCGATTTCTTTTTATCTTTCACATCTTATAAATATTTGTCATGCCTTGAGTTGTTTATACAATATGAGTAGTTTCTTATTTTTTACATTGGAGATCACCGTTTAGTTGGTAGGTAAAATTACAATGCATCCAGAGTTCATCACGCCATTTCGTTCAAAGTATCGTAAGAGTTAAAACATATTTACGTTTGCAATTACAAATGTAGTTCGGTTTTTGATACTCTAAAATCAATACCAATAGTCTATTTTAATTCCTAGTATCCCCGGCTATAAAGTCTGCGTCAACTTTTCTTACGCACCAAACGGTTTCATTCCCGGTTTGCGTAACTACACAAGTTAACCAATTATCCCTACGAACTTATACGGTACCAAATGAGTACCACGCGTGTAATCGAAACGACAGCAATTAACTAAAAAAAAACTATAAAATAATGGCAGACAATTTTGAAAAACTTCACACCTGTGCTATAGTGTGGTCAATTTAATTGCTCGGCTTGTAAAATTAATTGACGCCGAATTTGCCCTAAACATTGAAAGTTTGTTTTGGTACTGTTACTAAAGGTTATCATGATTGCATAGTAACCACTGTACAGTGATTAAACTAAATTAATCGTTAACCTCTTTCTGGGCAGACGGCTCAGTTGTTCCGAGGTGATGTAAGAGTCGTCTTACGATTTAATAAACGTATGTCTACAAGATTATTGTGGAAACAGATAAATCGAATGCAAGTTGAGAGTGGAATAAGTTGACATAAAGCTATAGAGGTTACATCTTGAACTTATGCCACTCTCTACCTAAGACGTGTATTTAAAAGATGCGCTAAAACGTGACCTCACAACAAAGCTACAATAACAGACAACAATGATTTTTATTATAAATCATAAAAAACATAGAAACTAAATTAACGCGCACCTTATTGCGCATGCGCGTGATGATGCCACGTAATGACTGGATGGTGTATTATGTCAAATTATTTCATACCGATCGGGAAAAGTCAAGGCAACCGATTGTGAGCGAGGCGCGTAATGATCGTGTGATCAGCGAACTTTTGGATGTGGTATTTTTTATGGCATCGAATGACGAGACGAATATGCCGCTCGCCTGATGGTAAGCGATACGACCACCCATAAACAATAGAAACACCATCCAGCAATTGAGTTACAAAGTACTGTGTGGCATTCCACTGCGCTCGTCATCCTGATACATAAGATGTTAAGTCTCATTGTGTCCTGTAGTTACACTGGCTACAATGTCTTTCAAACTGTACCACAATAGTGCATGCACACTGGTATGTTTTATTCTTAGGTTACTTGCGTTAAGATTTGTAAACTGTATCACAAAACAATGAAAAATGATTTCCTGATTCCTCCTACTTATCATTTGGTTCTTCTCCTACTACTTTTTATTTGGTTTAAAGATTGGCAGCGTAATTGTTTCGTACGTGAGAAAAAGTTTTCGTTGCTCAGGAACTAAGTTTATAAGCGAATAAGCGAGAGGTGACATAGTTGCCTATAGCTCTATTTTTAAGGGAAACGGCGATTTAGTTGCCCGCAACTCTACCCGCCTGAAGTATTTATACGGAATAAAATTAAATATTTAAAAATAAAATATTTAAATCCTAATATTACTCAAGGACGATTCATAGTTTTTATTTGTAGAATAATTTTGAGATATTTTGGTTTAGTTGTTTATAAACTTGAAGCTTTTTAATATTATCAAAATATATTTAGAGTCTTATATAAAAACAGACTGCCTCGGTGGCGTAGTTGTATTATGGTACTACTGCAATGCTGAGGTCTTGGGTTCGATCCCCGGGTCGGGCAAAGTGATATTGAGTTTTTCTATTCAGTATCAGCTCGGAGTCTGGAATTTGTGCCCGATATGGCGATAGGCTCGCCCCCTATCACATCATGGGACGGAATAATGGCGAAACGTGGGTGCATTAGTTGCGCCTCTGCCTACCCCTTCCGGGATAAATGGCGTGAGTTATGTATGTATGTATATAAAAACATGCTTAGTCAATGAATAACCTTAATGGTATTTTGCCTGATCATCATGTGTTTTTTATTTTGACATAAAAATGCAAACAATAAAGTTATTAACATTAATTCAGCCAAGATACCACATCCAAACTTTGCGGATCCTGTACAACCATTGAAATTATAATAGTGGTATAAAAAACACGATCTCCGGTAAAGCAACTAGACGCGTCCTTAATCTTAATGCTGAGACATTAGTGTCATTGAGTACGATGACCATGATCTGTCAACGCCTTGGGACTTACGACATACACATTTTTGCTGGGAACAATGGCGTTTATTACCGCATTTATAGCTGGGAATGTGCATACACACTTATAGGATAAGTATAGTGGCTGCAAAGTTATAATGGGGAATATGGGGTCATGTGTTGGGTTTCTCTAATGGTGAATAATTTGGGGGTGTTGCCCCACATTGTCTTAAAGCTTTATCTAATAGGTTGAAGAAGGCGACCATAGGGTTCTATGGGAATGGAAGAAGTTTGCCAGTAATATTAACTTCTGGAACCTTATGTAATACAGATTTCTCACCAAAGTATAATGGTTTGTGTATGTAGTGATGGGAATATAGCCTAATTACTAGGTATTATGTAACTTAATACCTATTTCATGTCTTGATGTGACGAGTCCAATGCAGGGTCACGAAGAATTGAATACTCGGTAGGAAGATTGAACCCGCGGACTCTATTTTAAAATTTCATATCCATATAAATGCGAAAATTACTCTCTCTGATACGCTATAACGATAGTAATAAAACAGATTTTGATGAAATTTAGCATGGAGGAAGCTTGAGTCCTTAAAAAAGGATTCAGGTTTTTATGTCACTCAATTTTTTCATCATAATAGGCAAAACCACGTGCAAAAACTAACTACCACACCCAAAATGAGGCATCGTGATGCGCTGCAATAGTGGAAACAACAGAACTATATAATTTAACACGTTCGTAACCGTGATCTACGAGTTTAAGGCTAAACTGTTTTTTATATGTAATGATTATTATTAAATGTTTCTGTAGAGGCTACTTGAATAATACACAGTTTTTCACCCGTTTTTACGTATTTGAAAACATAAATGACATTATCTTTCTAAATTAAAAAGGCTGTTAAGATATTGAATATTGAAAGAAACTACTAAACGGATTTCGATGAAATTTGATAAAACGATAAATCATAAAAAGCCTAGTAAATAATTTTATATAACATGCTACTTTGTCTATCTGACAAAGTTAATATTACCCTCGTGAATTAACTTAGTGTTCTATACTTGCCAGCTCATGCTTAAATTAACTAAACCTTCATTTGCTTATAAGAGATTATCGGCTCTCCGTCAGCTACAATTTTCCTAATATTACTAGTCATAAGGTTTAGATTTGTACAATAATCATTATCTGCAATCATGGTAATGCATACGAAACAATTTATTATAACTTTTACCCGCGGCTCCGCCGGCATTATTAAGTTTTTCCGGCATAAAAGTCCCGGTTTATATTTTCCCGGGATAAAAAGTAGCCTATGTGTTAATCCAGGATATGATCTACCCGTGTGCCAAATTTCATCGAAATCCGTTCAGTCGTTTTTGCGTGAAAGAGTAACAAACATCCATACATCCAGACATCCATACATCCATACATACTTACAAACTTTCGCCTTTATAATATTAGTAAGATACAATATAATTATTTGTCATCCCAAATAACAACTTAATGTGCATAAAAATCAGTTCGCGGACATTAAATGAAATAAGAGTAGCCGAGTTATAATAATTACTTGATGTCATCAGCCACACAATAAAAACATCGCCTTTGTACTCATGTTTTGTCCAGTGGACCAAACTTTTTAAAGCTTTTCCTGGTACTTGTTCAATCTCGCTAATAATAACTGCCTTTTTTGTTAATTTTTAATAGAAACAGCAAGATAATTTGGGAAAATTTGGATAATTTTGCCAGTTAGAAAACTATCGACAATGCGACGAAAAGTGATAAATTAACAGTAACCGGCAAAATTCTTATTGCAAACCACATTGAGCTCATTTTGTTTTTGAACCAAAACAATGAAATTAAATACACAATTTGTGCAGGTAATTGTACCATTATTTCACAGTGCCCGGCGCGACCTCACCGACCCCAATTTGACGATGCAAGTCACCTAACTTTTTATACCAACTTAACATCCGCTTTAAGAACACTGTATTTTTTATTCACTTTGTAGTATAAAGAGCCTTTTATGTTTCATCTGTGATGAGGCTTTACGTTCACGCCCTTGATATCGAAGGATGGATGGAGGTCATTCAAATTCCTTAATCATCAATTTATTTATTTAAAACACTCAATCAAACTTGTGTTTTGTTAAGTTTAGCATTTTGTTGACCTGGATTAAACCAGATTTATCTAACATTCAATCTCTCTTTATAATTTTTTTCACTGTTTTTACACACTCACGTCGTTTATCCCCCCTCGGGGGGGGGGGGGTGTAGGCACAAGAGCACCCACTTTTCGCCGAGCGTATTCCGTCCCATAATGTGATAAAGGGCCAACCTATCGCCATATCTAGCACAAATTCCAGCCTCCAAGCCGATACTGAACAGAAAAACCCAACATCACTTTACCCAACCCGGGGATCGAACGCGAGACCAGAGACCTCAGCACTGCAGTCGTACCGTAATACAACGATACCACCGAAGCAGTCACTTCATACCTATACTTCACATTACACATACCCTCAAAATGACGTATAATTCTTTGATGTTATTGAGACTAAAATAACATTTACGATATTATCCTTCACCACTAAAACTAGCTAACATCTACCAAAACCACTTTTATGCATCCATAACCAATCTAGAATTCCTAAATAACACTTGATTACAGAATACAATCTCTAACGCATGCCGTGATGAATGCATCAGATTTCATTTGGCCAGGTGAACTACGGGTCAGAGGTCTGTGGGAGACGCGGAGCTTCGCTGAGGTTATGATAGCTTCGGTTAATTAATAATTATGTATGTCTATTAGGTAATATAACAAAGTGATAAACTAGTTAGAAATGTGTGGAAATGTCTGGATGTGTGTTAAATGTGTGATTGAACCATTTATATTATTGATTGTTTAAAGTTGTTGCTTGTGTCATTTGATTTTGGTGATTGATTGATTGATTGTATGCGTCTTACTATCCGTATGTATATCTGTGTGATTATGTAAAAGCTCAAAATTAATAGACAATATTTTTTCTTTGCGTTCTAATTTAAAAACATGTGTCATAATTGTTTTAAACTGTACGTAATTATTTTGAAGATAGATAACTATTTATCTATCAATTGAATAAACCAACCACTCCTAACTTAGACCACTCGTTCAACAAACAGACGAACAAAACATAATAGCGTGTAGCGAGTAGCGTCTCTGTGAATGGAACATCGCCCATTCACCGGGACCGAACCCGATACCATCCGTACATGGAGCGGAGCCTCGGATACCTAAAGAACTCCGCATTTCAGTCTTTAATATGTTTTATTTTAGAATAGTTAAGGTTTAATGGCGACGACTCTGATGCAAGTTTGAATATTGTGTGAGGACAAATTGATTTGCGTATAAATAAGATCTTAAGATAAAAGGATATGTCTAAAACCGGGCTTATAAATGAAACCAAGAGGCTTCTCCTTTAGCTTCAAATAAAAATTATATTACGAATGCGACAGTTTTTAAACCTGTTTAGCTGTCTGTTATAGGCAAAAAGTTCTGAATATTTTTTTTGCATCTAGGCTTTTTTTTTGTGGCATCGAATGACGAGACGAGCATGCCGTTCATCTGATGGTAAGCGATACGACCACCCATAAACAGTAGAAATAGTAGTAATAGTAGCACCTTGAGTTACAAAGTACTGTATGGCATTCCACTGAGCTCGTCATCCTGAGACATAAGATGTTAAATCTCACTATGTCCCGTATTTACACTGGCTACAATGCCCTTCAAACCGAAACACAACAGTGCATGCACACTGCTGCTTGGCGGTAGAAATAAACATTATTAGGTAGAAGATATACTGGATTATTATAACAACTACTTTTTATCCCGGAATATATACCGGAGAATATTAATCTCGGACTTTCATCCACAATAAGCAGCGAACATCAGCTAGTACATTGTAAAATTTTAACATTTTAATATAACAAACGCATTACAATACTATGCAGTATTTTCTAATTTAAACTAAGTGTTATTGCTATTCTAAGGCAAACGTAGCACTATAATATCCGTCTCATCATTTAGTTTTATAATAAAACTAGCTTTTGCCCGAATCTCCGCCTGCGTTAATAAGTTTTTCCGGGACAAAAGCACGTAATTATAAACCTTCCTCTTGAATCACTCTATCCATTTAAAAAAAACCGCATCAAAATCCGCCCACGATAATAAGTTTTTCCGGGATTAAAGTACATATAAACCTTCCTCTTGAATCACTCTATTTAAAAAAATGAATCAAAGTCCGTTGGGTAGTTTTAAAGATCTAAGCATACATAGGGACAGACAGCGGGAAGCGACTTTGTTTTATGTATGTAGTGATGCGATAACACGCTATACTTTATACTGTGACAATACTTGTATATTACGCATTTAATCTTCACAAGACTAGCGGTAATAGAGCTTTGCGTCGCGGATCTTAGTGATAGCACACTTAGAAACACACATTATAGCCAGACAGACTCTCATCCTTGAATATATAAAATTAAACATTGTTGCAGAACTTAGCTTAGTAGGATCTCTCTATGAGAGCTTGGCTGGTAGGTACCACCGTAATATCTATTTCTACCGCCAAGCAACATTGTGCTATTGTTCAAACTTCAACAAAGTTTGCAGGACATTGTAGCTAGATAATTTCCTGTCATATGTGACTTTATAAAACGTCTCAGGGTAACGAGCGCATCATCAGACTATAGAGTCAATGGTCTGAGACAAAATAAAAATAATAGCAATAATGCCAACTCGACAATTATACAAATACTCGTAAAAAACATCGGTTGCGCTCAATACATTTGCGATCACCGGATAGACATTAAAACGTGAAAAAATAAACCAGACTGCGGCTTAAATGTCCCCACTAATTAACATAAATGGTAGTTATTTAAACAGTCAATAAAAGATAACACGGTACCGTGGGCAATTACGAACTATGAAAAATATTAGTTCAACACAAAAACCACGATAAATCTACCAGTGGTGAAGAGAGAGGTAAACGATAATATACTTTGTAGCGTCGAGATAGAGATGACGCTTATAAAACAATTATATATTGTGATATCTGTGGAAAACGTTACTTTCTTAACTCTTAAGATAATCAAGCACCTGTATATGGGACACACTGTCATGAAGAATGTATAGCGGGAACGCCAACATGATTAATTTGGGTATTTGATATGGTGACTTGTTTATTTCGTAAAACAACGAATGAACTAGGGAGTGTAAACTTCTTTTCACTGACCATAAACACTTACAATATTAATACACACACACACACACACTTACGCCTGTTATCCCCGAAGGGGTAGGCAGAGGCGCAGCTAGTGCACCCTCTTTCGCCGTTATTCCGTCCCATAATGTGATAAGGGGCGAGCCTATCGCCATATCGGGCACAAATTCCAGACTCCGGGCTGATACTGAATAGAAAAACTCAATATCACTTTGCCCGACCCGGGGATCGAGCCCGAGACCTCAGCTTTGCAGTCGTAAAATATTAATACATTCAAGGATATGTAACAGTCCTTAGAAAAAGGAATAATAGGATACAAGAATAATATTGAAGAACATAGGAATTAAGAAAATGACATGTTTTATAAGTATTTACGCCTCTGTAAATCTCATTCGCTATATGAAACTAAATAGCAAGCTGTCTTCACGTTGCTTTCCTTTGAGATAGACGTATTATTTCGATCAAGACGGGTGATTAATGTATGTAGTTTAATCTAAGTGGAATGCCTCTCAGTGCTTTATAATTCAAAGTTCTGTTTAGCATTCCTACTGTCTATTGATGCTTTTGTTCATTATTACCAGATGAGTGGCTTGCTCGTTTCGTCATTCAGTTTAAGTAATGGATGTTTGACTTAGATACTCTCCGTTAATTTTCGCATTTAATATGCATATTTGAAATAGAATTTGTATTGTTACTTGCAATTTGTGAAATATATATTTTAAAAAATAAGATGACTATAAAAGACCTACGCTGAGTTTCTTGGTGCTTCTTCTCAGGTCAATGCGTTTTTCCGAAGCACTGGTAGAATCTTTTATTTGATAAGAAGCATTGTAAAAAATGGCTTGTAAAAGTGCCCTTAGGAGCCTAATTACTTAATCAATGATTTTATTTGATTTGATTAATCGAATCTATGATGGTAAAAATGGGACAAAACACTTTGAAAAAAGGTAGGTGGTGTTCTGCTTCCATTAGCTCAAATTTTCGCGAAGACTACCGTGCCGCAGGGAACTTCTGTAGTTCTGTGTTTAAGAAGTTCTGTACAAAAATCTCTGGTATTATAACAAGGGTGGTGATCATTTAAAAACAGACAATCTACCTACTTATTGATGTTTTGACGTCCTACAAAACAGATATGCTACTTTTTATAGTATACTTCCTATAACAAATATATTCGTCCAGCTTATTCTAAAAAGACATAAACTCTCCATCCTTCATACCCGTGATTCGCACGTACAAATGGCGAAAATTATCATCCAGAGAGGCCGATACTAATGCGCTAGGAAACGCTCGTATAGATAATATATCAGTTAAATATGTGCCTCGATACCAATAAAGCCTTTTTTATTCGTACAAAACGCGACACGTAATGTGTCGATATGTCTCGCTACTGGTTTATAAATGGTATTCGTGAAGTTGAATTCAGTTGGTCGTTCTAGAAGGTTTCGTATTTAGTCTCTTTGTTAAAATTTGTATGCTTAAAATGGGGTCAATGCAACAACTTTTTCAACTATGCTCACTCTTCAGTATCTTCATTTGACTTTTAGGCCGGATTGATAACGTCAGCCCCATCCTAGGAATTCCAGACTTGGATCGAAAATTTAAAACCAAAAACACATGAAGTCCATTAACGCTATTACACGTATTGATATATAGTCTGTATTTTTTATAAATCAAACGAATACACATTGACTTCGAACTAAGATATTCTGGAAGAGCATAATAAAATCAGCGAACCTTCATCTAATTATAGTCAGTGCTTTCTCATAATCTGGCAATAAATTGACAATTACAAAATGTTGATAGCATCGCACGACTCTGGTCATCCTGAGATGCAAGCATCTCTCGAACGGCATAATTATGCCGGCCTGCCTAATTGCTCTTTCATGCTAAGCTTGATGGACGCAAAGGAAGGGGAGAAAACTTATGCCGGTAATATTATAATATTATTCCATATGATTACGCGTTATCTCATAATTCCTGGAATAGGAATCTCATAAATAGGAAAATTCCTATTCTGTTTTCCTAATATACATTTGTTTTCCCTTACAATAAATAAACAATAATTATCATAGTACATCATTTACTTAGATTATGAAAATTAATATTATGATATTAATAAAATTTTATGTGTATTGATTATATTATGCATGATTTGTTCTCTTATCTTTTCTATTTATTGTACTGCAACTCTTGACAGTTATTGAATTCATTACATATTCAGTAATCAATTTTATGTCGTAATGCTTAGTTCATTAGATACAATGTCATTCGAAGGTACACAACAGCTTGTAATGTGATAAGAAATATAGCGTAGTATCTACATCTTCCTGACACATACCAAACATACATAGTAAGATGACAAATTTCGGAATTCAGCTATTTTTCCTGTTTTCCTAACACCGCAAAGAAAACGAGAAATTGAGATCAATATTTTATTAAATATAACCAAATATGTATATAACATTTACATTGACACCTGTGTGCACAATCGTTACTTATTTAAACACATAGTAATACTATGTTGAATAGGTTATTACTCAGTGACCTAGGCCATACAACCATCGCTGCGCGTACGCATATGGAATGTAGCACTATGATTGGTTTAGTGATGCGATTACACTTTAGTTGTGTGTCAAAAAAACTGTCAGAATACTTTGACATTATCAATCATCAGGTGCATTATAATATTGTTTTGCATTCATAGTACTGTTTGCGAATATATTGGTGGTGGTAAGTCATTTAAAATTAAAACCAATGAGAGATAATTAAATAGCAGTAAAATTATTACGACTGCAAAGCTGAGGTCTCGGGTTCGATCCCCGGGTCGGGCAAAGTGATATTGAGTTTTTCTATTCAGTATCAGCTCGGAGTCTGGAATTAGTGCCCGATATGGCGATAGGCTCGCCCCTATCACATCATGGGACGGAATAATGGCGAAAAGTGGGTGCACTAGTTGCGCCGATGCCTACCCCTTCGGGGATAACAGGCGTGAGTGTATGTATGTAAAATTATTAAGATTAATATACGTTATGTTGAACGATGTGTTACAAGACCTGAACCCTCTCAGTAGTAGAGGAGGCCCGTGCTCAGCATTTGGCAGTATATAATACAGGGCTGCTATGGTATGGAACGATGTGTGTACCTATAATTTGGCATACAAACTAGACCTTAGTTTAAGTAATGCTAAATTTGTAATGTGTCTATATGAATGCTGTTGGTATACCATTTTAATAAATAAATAAATTATGCAACTACGAGATGTCTTAGTGGATAGTTAAATCTTTTATACCGGTGAAGTACAGGAATCCGTGACCTTCCATTTCTCAGGCTCGTCTCAGCCCCCCCTTTTTTTCGCGGGCAAAAAACGCGTTATCGCTACCACGACTGGGGGGCGAGTGGAGCGGTTATGTTGGCTGCGCCTGCGTCTGCTAATTATATTTACAAACTAGCTGTTGCCCGCGGCTCCGCCCGCGTTAAAAAGGTTTTCCGGGATAAATTTCCCGCTTTATATTTTCCCGGGATAAAACGTAGCCTAAGTTACTCCTTATTACATCAGCTACCTGCCAATAAAAGTCCCGTCAAAGTCAGTCCAGCCATTTCAGAGATTAGCCGGAACAAACAGACAGACAGACAGACAAAAATTGTAAAAAATGTTATTTTGGTTCATGTACCGTATATATTACTCACATACATGTAGTAAAAAACGGTTATTTCAATATTACAAACAGACACTCCAATTTTATTTATATGTATAGATGACGAGCCTGATGACAAACTTACAGCTTGTAATAGATATAGGGTATATTAAGTGCGTTTAACTTATCACTGATCTTATTTTGTGAAGTAAATCAACAGATTAAAACTTCTGATACGTCATTTGATGAAAGGTGAACCATTTTTTTACGATTAGACTCCGCAGCTCATATCATATTTTTTTGACTAGTAGCATGCTCGTAGGATACAGCCTTTATATTTTTAGCCGACTTAAAAAAATGGAGAAGGTTCTCAATTCGACGTGTATTTTTTTATAAATCTTTGATATATTTTTAAAAGACAATCGTAGTGGCTTATTGGCGTATTGTAACTTATTATAATATTTACAAATTACAACATAGTATGTAGCGATCATTCAACCTACAAATGCCTTATTTTTTGACATTTACATTAGATGAGGGGTTGAAACGTACATAACTTAAGATTTATAATAAATCAATTTTCCCTGCACCAAGACAAAACCCAGAAACTGCATAAGCCGTACTTCCTAACTAAACAATCATCACAGAAGCGTGAAACTGTTAGTTATTCGACATGAGTTAGTGCATTAGAGGCGGATTGTACCACGACCGACGCCGCTGTTGCCGGTATCTCGCACGACTAAATAGTTCTTACGGGGACTGCACACTTGCCGAGGAAAATAAAATTTATACATCTATATGGTGTGGCTGTACTTTCAAAAAAGCTTTGAGTTTCTAGCAATGCAAAGGCGATGGGATGACCAGGCGAACCCTTCGTTGGTCATAAATGCGCAGCTGGTCATAAACTGTTATTAAAACCTATGTGACTTGCGATCACTGTCATTACACTCTACGATAATGACATTAAGCGGTGCTCCACAGAAATTGTGATTTTTTTGTTGTGTTATTGTGTAAAAAGCGACCTTATATTCAGCCCTGCATGTGTGGTTTTTTTTTGTCAATGTGTGCTATCCGTGTTTACCTCGCTCCCGTCAGGATTGGCAGAAAAAATTGTTTGCGCATTATTGACATATCGTGTCCACTGGTTAAATGGTCTATGGAAAAAAATTAAGAAAAAAACCGCGACAAAATCAGGCCATTCATTTGAGAGCTACGATGCCACAAACGGACATACAAATACACAGACCGACATCTGTGTATTTACACCCTAAACTTATAACACCCCTCTTTTTCTGTCGGGAATTAAAAAAGGTGTGACTAAGGAAGAGTCATACACAAATTAGCAATTTTTGAATGATGTTTTGTTTGTCTGTTTATTTTTCTGTTTAAGTGGATTTGACACATTCACACACATACTCACGCCATTTATTCCCGAAGGGGTAGGCAGAGGCGCAACTAGTATACCCACTTTTCACCGTTATTCCGTCTCATGATGTGATAGAAGGCGAGCCTATGGCCATTGAGTGGATTTTGACTTAGTATTTACAGGTGGACAGCATATAATCTGGAACAGAATATTAATTAAAATATCGATAACTGCCTCTGTGGCGTAATTGTATTACGGTACAACTGCAAAGCTGAGGTCTCCGGTTCGAACCCCGGGTCGAGCAGTAGTATTGGGTTTTTCTACTCAGTATCAGCTCGGACTCTGGAATTTGTGCCCGATATGGCGATAGGCTCGCCCCCTATTACATCATGGGACGGAATGACGGCGAAAAGTGGTTGCACTAGTTGCACCTCTGCCTACCCCTTTGGGGATAACGGGCTCGAGTTTGTGTGTGGATATCGTAAGAAAGAGATTCACGTGTCCAATGCGTTCAAGCACAGTCATATGATAGTTTGTGAAATATTTTTTCTTCTCTAGAAGTTAACTTAGAAACCAAACACATCGACATGCTTGGCACTCAGTGAGACCATGCCCTCGATTAACTTAATCTTATCATACGCTACTTTTTATCCATGAAAATGTACAGACTTTTAGTCTAGGAAAGGTCTTTCTCGAGAGCGCAGTCGCGAATAGCCCCCGTGATTTGCCTTGTGGTAGCTGTATAGAGACCACCAATTTAAACAAATTGACGTTGCACCTGATGGTCAACCGTAACCATCACCATTCATCTTCAGAATCGACAAATCTGCAAAAGTAATACAGTCTAAACGGCTCTTAACCGCGCAGTTGACAGAGCGTAGTTCAAATATTGAAATTGCGATGAGAACCCAAAGGGAAGCTTGAAAACTGATTTTAAGCTGCGAGCACAACGATGGAACGAAAATTTGAATATTAGATGGTGTTTCTTTTATGGCATTGAATGACGAGACGAGTATGCCGTTCGCTTGATGGTAAGCGATACGACCACCCATACACAGTAGTAACACCATCCAGCACCTTGAGTTACAAAGTACTGTGTGGCATTCCACTGCGCTCGTCATCCTGAGACATAAGATGTTAAGTCTCATTATGTCCTGTAGTTACACTGGCTGCAATGCCCTTCAAACAGAAACACAACAGTGCATGCACACTGTTGCTTGGCGGTAGAAACAGACATTTTGGTGGTACCCACCTCAACGGACTCTTACATATTAGAGACCTACCACCAGTAGATGGTGTCTTGTTAATCTGTTTAAATAAGCAATACTTTGTCTCTTACGTAACACTATTATATTTTGGTTTAAAGAACGTTGAAGCTATGAAAAGCTATTTGCTTAATATATGATGTCTTAGGATAGCGAACGTAGCATGGCGCAATCGTGTGCTACGTAATTGAAAGAACTAAATGATGTTACTAGAGTTTAAGGTCAGTCTTGGGGTCTGCCATTGGTCATCTTGCCCGTCTTACCATCCAATAGCATGAATTTCATTCCATAAATTTTGTTTTTTAATTTATTTTCGATCATTCCGTGAACACCCGCCTAACGGATGTCGTGATCATCCAAACCTCAAGTTCACGATGTCTTATTAACGGAATATATTTATTATTGTTTGATTTTTTTCATAATGCCGTGTCTATCATGATATATTGTTCACTTTAATTGAACAACACTCGTGGTGCTGTTGCTAGGCAGCTTTGTAATATAAATGTTAGTACTATCATATTCAAAGTTCATATATATTTCCGTTTCGTTAAGCTGTAAGGATGGTATGCGTGTTTCCTTCTTCCTATTAGAGACGTTAAGCAGAATATGAAGAAGAAATAGAGAAGGACAGATATAGTGTATACTACTATGGATATTTTCTTTGACTTCAGTGCTTCAAGCGAAATGAAATCTCTTCAGTTCATAAAAACAGATAAGAATAATGGAAAGCAAAATCGAAATTCATGTCAATTTTTATTATTCATAGTCTCAGAGTTTTCTTCCGCAGCCAACGTTCAATAGAAACTTTTGCTTGCAATATTTCAATAATGCTACGATATAAAGATTAAAGACCATACGAAATGTATGACCCAAAAGATCTACATCCACTGAAAATTTCTCATTAACTTACTATAAGATGACCTTTAAATGAGGCCTAACTTTTTGCTTCAAAAACTACCGCTATTTATATTATTATTTATTACTGTTATTTCACACTATTTATTATCAACAACCTCCAAATTACGTACGGTATCAAACAAGAACAAAAAAACAATACAATTCCCAACATTCGATCTAATATACCATAATGAGGGACACCGGAATCGAACCCGATGCACTTACGGGGCATTATAATGCCATCACCACCTCATTTGGTGTGAGAAATGTTTAAAACCGGAAGGAGGTCACGGAGTCAACACTTCCTAGACACCTGGTTAGTTAGGGGTCCGTAAGTCTATGTAAATAAAACGATAAACAAATAAAATACTTCTTTTGAAATTAAACATGTTGGGTACAAGCATCTGTTTTGAAGTTATTTTTATGCCATTTAGTTATTCGTCAAACTCAAAAATCTTTATTCTAATAGTCTTTCACAAGCTCTTTTGAATCGTCATAAGTCTACCAGCACTTTCGTCCTTTACTTAAACGTCAACATGCGTTTGAAGTTTCTGCATGTCTGTCTGTTAGTTTGACCACGATTTTTTATATTTCTTCTGAATGATGAGAGAAGCATGACACTCGCCTGCTGGTAAGCGATACGACCGCCCATAAACAGTAGCAATACCATTCAGCACCTTGAGTTACAAAGTACTGCGTGGCACAATGCTTCGCTCGTCACCCTGAGACAATAAATGTTAAGTCTCATAATTCCCAATAATTATGCTGGCTATAATGTCCTTCAAACCGGAATACAACAGTGCATGCACACTGCTGCTTAGCGGTAGAAATAGACATTGCGATAGTACCTATCTAAACGGCCCTCTTCCCATGCAAGAGACCTATAGTAAATTATCCAAACGAGCCGATCCCATTTTAATGAGACTCTTTACTTACACTCATCAATTTATGTGATATAAATAAGATATGAAGTTCGATTGTTAACTTTAACCTTTAAACATTGTGTATTTTTTCGTCCGGAAAACCACGCCTATCCTGCGTTGTAAAATTTGTCCAATTCCACAGTTAAGAAACGATCTAATAGTGTCGAACTCCACACTTGGATAGCATAATATCACTTACGGTCATGGGAAACTGACTCGACAAATAGAACTATCAAGTTATAGCTTCTCACCCAACACAACATTAAATAAATAATCTGTCAAATGTCCGTTAGATATTTTCCACTCTTTTTAAATCACTAGCTAGGCCTTTTGATTATGAGAGCCTAGCTAGATAACACTGCAATATTCATTTCTGCCGACAAGCATCATTCTGCAAGTAGTGTTGATGAACATTGTAACCAGTATAATTACGAAGCATCAAGAGACTTAACATCTCATGTCTCCGGGTGATCCCAGTGCTTGGTTCAAAGTTTGGGCTATAATGCCAACATTTATACGTAGGGTAGTTATCAGGTGAGATATTATCTCTTCTTGTCATTAATTTGTAAAAAAAAAACAATATTAGAATCTCAGTCCCATAGAATATATGCAAATAATAATGAATGGAGGATAACTAGGAAAAAAAGAGGAGTGGATGTGGTGCAGCGTCCCATGACAATGGTATCAGAGGCGATGGGTTCGGCGAGTCGTGTGCATGAGACGATGGCGGTTAGACGCCCACGCGAGACCACAACTTAGTATGGACATGACTTGTTTCATAAATTTAATGAAATGAGCATGGTTTTATTATGAATGGTACCAGCAAGGCTGCCAAATGGTAGAAACGCAAGAAGTCTGAATTACAAATCTTTATACGTAAATATAGGTGAATAAACAACTGTTCATTTGCACATCCTTTGCCTTTAAGTATATATTTTTTTATATTTATGACTACTGTGTACATCACTATGATTTAATCTGCATAAAAATCTACTGTTTTTACCCTTAATACCAACAAAAGGACAGAATTTCCATTCCAGGATCGATTTGAGACTGCGTGATTATAGCCAACTGTAATTACCGTATTATCATAAGACTTATCACTACTATTCTAATAATAAACACCTCAATAAAACACAATAAGCGATATCAAAATGGTTATTATCAATATTAGAATAAATTTTAATGTTACTTACAAAATAAAAATAAACCGTAGTCCACACAAATCGTTCGGAGCACAGATACCGTGCGCAGACGCAGATCTATCGCAGTCGGTTTGCGCATGCTCATTATGCGCGCGCACAACGTTTTATTATATCATATAAAGCTATTACACAAACTTGTCTGCACGGATTCGTCTTCAGTTTATAAGGACGCAATTATTATGGCAGAATTATTGTAAAGCTTTGTTTTCTTAGGGCAAAGTAACCACACCTTGATAGAAGAGTGTTCGTTTGATGGTAAATTAATATTAAATTTTCTGCAGTCATTGGTTTCGTATGCTTTTTATTCTATTAATGGAGTAGTGGTGGTAGGACTCTCATATGTAAGAGTTCGCCTGGGTGGGTACCACCGCAATGTCTATTTCTACCGCCAAGCAGCAGTGGGCATGCACTGTTGGGTTTCGGTTTGGAGGGCATTGTAGCCAGTGTAACTACAGGACATAATGAGACTTAAAATCTTATGTCTCAGGATAATGCCACACAGTAGGTACTTTGTAACTCAAGGTGCTGGATGGTATTTCTACTGTTTATGGGTGGTCGAGACTGCCTCGGTGGCGTAGTTGTATTACAGTACGACTGCAAAGCTGAGGTCTGGGTTCGATTCCCGGGTCGGGCAAAGTGATATTGAGTTTTTCTATTCAGTATCAGCCCGGAGTCTGGAATTTGTGCCCAATATGGCGATAGGCTCGCCCCTATCACATCATGGGACGAAATAACGGCGAAAAGTGGGTGCACTAGTTGCGCCTCTGCCTACCCCTTCGGGGATAACAGGCGTGAGTGTGTGTGTGTGTGTGTATGGGTGGTCGTATCGCTTACCATCAGGCGAACGGCATGCTCGTCTCATAAAAAAAATAGTAACGTAAAGCCCAATAAACAGTACCAACACCGCCTCGTCCTTGAAACATATTAATGGCGTCATAGAAAATCACACATTTCACACAGTCGCTTAAAAAGGTAATATATCAACGAACTTTCTCGTTCGTATAAAAAATGTCGACTGATTATATTAAAACAGTGATCGAAATAAAGGTCCAAAACAAACTCGTTTTAAATTACCTTCGAACTTTGGTTTGACGTGGCAATTTTTATACAATAATAGAAAGTATAATACCAGTTGTTGTGACCTTGTGCGTCTCACAAATCCATTTCAGACAGAGTTCAATAAATACTGGTTTTATGTTGTTGATGACCGAAAGTATCTATTTCGATGGCACACCATTAAAATCATTCGATAAGAGAATGAAATGGATTGGTGTGTAAATCGTGTGAACTATTTGATATTGTCGACGAAAATAAATTCAAGATACTTTTAATGTTTTAAAACATTATTTTAGTATTTAGTGATTACATTTTTATGTACATTCAATATTAAATAACTACCTGTCTCCATTCGACCGCGCCAAATGGAGACGGCCGCGTTCCGTATTAACCGATCCAGAGGACGAAATCACTCTGGCCATCCGCCGTAAGAACGAGTTCTTGAAACTCCAACACTCCACAAGACCGCAGTTCCGTCCTCGCCGTCGAGGACCTCGCCGCGTTCCCCGTCGCCCCCCCGACCCCCCTAGCAGTTCCGGCCCGCGTGCCGATGACAACACAATCTAATAGGATTAGGCCTAAAAACCAATCTTTCCCTAATCGTTGATGTCTCATCCTCTCTCAGTGGCCGTCCTGAGCCGAGGTTCGTAACCCGTTAGTGGGTTGCCCTCAACATGGTCACTTAATTCAAAGGGTTGCGAGCGCCTTCCGCGTTCACCCTAAAGACCGGTGTGGCTAGAAAAGCCGACTCGTGTCAGGCTACTGGCAGTAGGGCCATTAACAAAAAAAAAAAAAAAACTACCTGTTTGTGTTACCAAGTAAATTTGAAAGTCATCATCATCATCAGCCACATGACGTCCACTGCTGAACATAGGCCTCCCCCAAAAATTTCCAGACGGACCTGTCAAAAGCAGCCTGCATCCAGCGCGTTCCTGCGACCTTTATCAAGTCATCAATTTGAAAGTCACTGCAGTTTAAATATAATTTCCGCAAACAAGACAAGTATCTCAATTTCAGAATTATATCAGCCTAAACCGTAAACAAAACGGTACAGCCATTCTATGTACAGAATTGTCCGTTTAGTACCACTGTCCAACAGGAAACTGTCGAGAAGACATCATTGCCTCGCTATCAATGGGATTGCTGAAGTCTCATCACCTCCAATATAATGTCTTTCCTCCTTAAAATTCCAGCCTAAGTTTCTAAGAGATTAAAAATGTAGAGTAAATTTAAACCGCACTCATAAAGCGCAATTGTTTTAACCGCAAAATCATTGCGCATCATTTGTCAATGCACAACAATGCCTCCAAATGTCACAGAGGGCACGGGGAGGTACCAACTGAGGTATTCCTCATAAACTAACCTCACGATCTCATTACAGTGTTAGCTTAGTTTGTAATCAGAAATCTGATGTGGTACGGCCTTATTCTGGATGTGAATATTTCAGAAATATAAATTGTAATGATTTATATTGAATTTTTAATATTTATTGTCGATTTAGAGCTTGTAATAAATCATTGTAATGAGTATAATATATCGCACTCTTAATAAAACGATGACCTAATCAAAAATTTTGGCTAGATAAGTTTTAGCATAAAATGGACCCTAAAGGGCAAGCTGCATCGACTATGAAAAAAATGCGTCTTTTCAACATTGAGAATAGGGTCAAAATTGTTTGAATTTATGTCCCCGCCCAACTTAAAAAATATATATACAGTTAGTTTTTGTGACGATTCCCACAAGTCAACGATTTTGGATTAGGTCATGGTTTTATTAAGAGTGCGAATTATATCGGTACTATGTGTCACTTGTGTATGTTACAGCTCCGTTCAGATGATACTATCAAGATAAAAAATCCCATTACTATGTACTATTTCGAGATAAAGATAATATATTTTAAGAATTGATTGAATTAATCCAGAATTTGTACTGTATGTGCACTAAATTACATAGTTTCTGCATTTAATTCTCATAAACATCCAAACGACTTCATTAACATTCACCTCTATATTATTAGTGAGATAATCCTTCGATGGAAAACTCTACCTATTCTCTCGCCCACTACTATTCCCACAATACCTCCTAATACACACACACACACACTCACGCCTTTTATCCCCGAAGGAGTAGGCAGAGGCGTAACTAGTGCACCCACTTTTCACCGTGCGTATTCCGAGCCATGATGGGATAGGGGGCGCGCCTATCGCCATATCGGGCACAAATTCCAGACTCCGGGCTGATACTGAATAGAAAAATTCGATATCATTTGGCCCGACCCGGAAATCAAACCCGTAACCTCAATATTGCAGTCGTACCGTGATACAACGACACCACCGAAGCAATTTCCCTCCTAATATTTCTATTCCTATAACTAGTTCACGGTTATTGCTATAAATCAGCTGATTATTCTGCACGGAGGTTTTTCGGAGAAAAAAATCCCTCCTAATATTTTCTCCAAAATACCTCCATGTTCAGAATAATCAGCAGATTTATAGCAATAACCGTGAACTAGTTCCGAACGCGCGAACTGAGCGCCCAACGCGGTCGCACGCCTACGCGCCTGCCTACCATTCATTGTTCGAATCCATTCATGATTTTGTTAGTTTTCATGTTTCGTAGAGAAATGCTATTCGGTGTAAATGCAAATTATTGCCAGGGTAAACAAATATTATTGTACAATTTACACATCTATAAACGTACGATTTATATCTACTTCAGCATTATTGGACGATGAGATCCTCCTAGCCGGTTTTTCGGCCACGGCGGCCAATCTCAACGGAGATCAGCCAGGTACGCAGGAGATATTATAGTGCACAAGTGTGTGCGCAATACACAGGTGCACTCGCTATTCCTTCACTCTCATAGTCCGGTGAGACGGCAATCCGACATGACCGGAGAGAGATCAGGCGCAGGACCAACGGCTTTACGTGCTTTCCGAGGCACGGGGGTATAACACCGCCAACTTCCCGACTCCGAGCTGCGACTGAGTAATTTTTAAGATGAAAAAACCCAGTCACAATTATTGGACGATAGCCTAGTTGGGAATGGAACGGTCTGCCGAGACAATTTCCGGAGGTTCAAAACCCAAAGCATACACCTCTGACTTTTCAAAGTTACGTGTGTATTGTTTATCAATTATCGTTCGCTTTAACGGTGAAGGAAAACATCGTGAGGAAACTTGCATACCTAAGAAGTTCTTTTTAAGAATTTCGAAGGTATGTGAAGTCTGCCAGCCCGCACTAGGCCAGCGTGGTGGACTAAGGCCTAAAAACCTTCTCAGTAGTAGAGGAGGCCCGTGCTCAGCAGTGGGTAGTATATAATACAGGGCTGATTGCATCGCATCAGCATTATTCGATGTTTGAGATATTTCATTGGATTGAAATAAATAATATTCTAAGATACATATTTCATTTTACTAATATTTATTGCCATAGTCTTTCTCTGTCAGTCAACTTGATGTTCCAGACAAATTAGAAATCATAGTAGTGGACTCATACACTAAGCACAAAATAATAGCTATTTATTTTTTGTATACTGTATACCAAAGCTCAGCGAACCATGAAGGCAACATTGGCTCAAATATACTCAAACCTAACTCTGACCATCTTTCCTAGACTTTGATTCCTCACCATTCCACTAAATCCATTATTTCAAAAGTTGATTCAAGGCTCCAAACAATTGATGGTATCACATTCCAAGAATATTATTATGTCATATCGATGGGAACCGACGTCGTGATATTTCGCAACTCATGACTCACCGAGATCACGAATAATTAACTATTAATATTTTTATAACCTTGCTCAGCCGGCATTGAGCGTTAATTTTGATCTAATTTATTTGTTTTGAGTGCACGTTTTGTTTTGACGTGGGTACGAATAGGAAATCACATAAAAAATCATAATATCACAAATAATTGTAACAGATACTTTTTATTTATCTACATCAAAATAAATAAGACTGCCTCGTGGCTAGTTGTATTACAGTACGACTGCAAAGCTGAGGTCTCGGGTTCGATTCCCGGGTCGGGCAAAGTGATATTGAGTTTTTCTATTCAGTATCAGTCCGGAGTCTGGAATTTGTGCCCGAAATGGCGATAGGCTCGCCCCCTATCACATCATGGGACGGAATAACGGCGAAAAGTGGGTGCACTAGTTGCGCCTCTGCCTACCCCTTCGGGGATAGCAGGCGTGTGTGTGTGTGTGTGTGTGTATCAAAATAAATAAATAATAAATGTTTTAATAAAATACTATGGTAATAATTTTATATCAATAATGTCTGCATTTTCACAAATACGTAGAAGTAAATAAAACGATTGTTTCTGTCGAATAGTTGAAAATATATTTCCGAGATGTAGGTAAAATTCATAATTTGCACTAATTAACTACAACATATACTTCAAACCGTAACACACCAGCTGCACAGTTTCCATCAGAAATAAACAATTTAACGATATCTAAACAGAATTTTGTAAACGAGGATCTTTACTACACACTTACCACATTGACAAAAACTCATTCAACTGTTCGTACAAATGATTCCAACGCAATCGAAAACAAAGCATCCCGAATAGCAAAAATCAGACACAAGGGCGCGCCCACGGGATTTCATTAGTTAATCAGTTGAACCTTGGTCTTCCTTATCCACCTTTTGTGCTAAACCATTGGAAAGTAATTACCAGACCCACACTCACGCCCACGTGTCGACGTTTCACTTGGGCTTGGAGTGCTCTTTATAATGGGGGCTTTCGGGGAGCTTACGAATAACTTTTTCGATTGTATAACGATTTTAGAAAGAATGGTAACTTTCGTAATGTTTTTTTTAAATAGTAAAAATAATGAAACGAAATCTGTAATATAATATATATAAAAGCGAGAAGTCACTCAGTCACTCATTGCGAAATCTCAGAAGCTACATGCGCTGGGAGACTCAAATTTTGTACGGGGGTTTCTTTTAGGATGTAGGTGCTTACTAAGATGGATTTTTGGGAAATTCAACCCCTAAGAGGGTAAAAAGGGGTGGTAAAGTTTGTATGAAACTTCTATAGTTTTAATAGTAGGTTTTATTCTTTCGCTAAAGTTTTTATCCCAGGAAAATATATATCCTGGAAAAAAATTTACACGCGGGCAGAGCCGCGGCCAAATGCAGGTATTACACATAAATGATAGGCTCGCAATGCTAAACCATTTGAATAATGTTTTGCAATATTGCATTCTAAAAAATGATAAAAAGTAATTGGAATTAAATAAAAAAATATCGTTTATTTATCATGTAGATTGTATAATTCTATTTAATGATAAATTACTTTTGATTGCTGGAATGATTTATCATTAAAATTAATTTGAACTAATTTGTAATAGTCTCAGTTTTAAAAATTTCAATAAAATGTAAGACATACACACATTTTATATCAAAATATTCAAATACTGCGATAAAAATTCACAACAAATAAATGACATACATTATTCATTCACTCTCATGATTCATTGCGTCGCTAACTTCTGAACTATTTTCGTTAACGCCTTAGCTAACGATTCTATATCTCCCGGCTAACACCACAAAAATCATGCTCGTACCCTGACAGGCGTGACGTTTGTTAGCTTCAGAATTATACTTATCAAATTATAACATCACCCCAATAACTGCCTAATCACAAGTATGCTAGGTCGAGAATTGCTTGAACAGGTGCATAATAAAACCAAAAGTTCATTACAATAGAAATAATTAATCTCTCATCAAAAGCTAAGGCCAAGCGCTTAGTATTCGTTTAATTGGTACAAAGCTTTCAAATGTATGTGTGGGTGACAGAAACTATGAAAAAATACTATTGATTTTGTAACAGTCAGTATTCACGCTTACTTATGGCAGTTACAGAAAGGATGCATTGTTATCTTTTAAATGTGTTTGAAGATTTTCGTAAATGTCAATGCACAAGAAGTTAGCCATGTTTTTCGAATTCCTTATTTCCCAAAACGTCACAGATTCTATCGCGTGATGTCGACTGATAGTTTATAAATACTTCTAGGGTATAACTTCTAGATAGCCTACTTGGGAATGGAACGGACTGTCAACACAACGGTCCGTAGGTACAAAATCAAAGGCAGCTCTAACTTTTAGATTTTGCGACATCTGTATCTGTGTCTATACGCCCAAAGTCGAAAAATCGAAAGATAATTGTATCGTAGTAGAAGAGGCCCGAGCTCAGCAATGGGCAGTATATAATGCGCTTGGTCTCCACTCCGAATACACGCCCATGCATGGGGGGACATTTGTCGCGGTCCAAGGTACATAGTGCAGTGTGTTACCTTGGTTTCATAACACATTGAGGCCTAAAAGAGCCCGCGAACACGTCCCCTCCTTTTCCCCTCCTCCCATCCTGGGAACGGAGATTTTCCTTTATAAAAGCCACCACAGTGATAAACGCAGCGGCTCCCCCTGACGTTCCACTGTCCACGCGATTCTGCGGGTGAAGGCACAGGCGGAGGATGCAGTGGCCGGAGGCAGTGTAGTGATAGCGGTGTCGTTGGACATATCCAACGCATTCAACTCGCTGCCCTGGCCCTGCATCCACGAGGCACTGCGGTACCACGTGGTGCCGCCCTATCTCCGGCGTCTGGTGCACGCGTACCTGTCTGACAGGCACGTGGTGTATCCGGGCGCCGATGGGTGGCACCGAAGAGCGATGTCGTGCGGTGTTCCACAGGGCTCGGTTTTGGGCCCTCTCCTGTGGAACATCGGGTACGACTGGGTGCTCCGTGGTTCCAATCTCCGGGGCGTCGGCGTGACTTGTTACGCCGACGATACGTTAATCACAGCGACTGCTGGGACCTTCCGGGACGCCGCAACTCTGGCGGCGGCGGGCACCGGCCAAGTAGTTGGTAGAATACAACGTTTAGGGTTGAAGGTGGCCCTCGAGAAAACCGAGGCCGTGTGTTTTCACGGACCTCGGAGAGGGCCACCGGCCGGTGCCGGCATCGTCGTTGGGGGGGTGCGGATCCCCATCGGCTCTAGCATGAAGTATCTAGGTTTAGTCCTAGATAGCCGATGGCGATTCCGCACCCACTTTAAGGAGTTGAGGACGAAATTGTCCCGGGCAGCGGGCGCTCTTTCCCGCCTGCTGCCCAACCTGGAAGATCCTGGCTTCCCTTGCCGGAGGCTGTATCACGGAGTCGTGCGGTCCATAGCCCTTTACGGCAGCCCCGTTTGGGCTGACTCCCTGGGCCGCCCCTGCGTCGCTCTTCTGCGCGCCCCGCAGAGAGCTTTAGCGCAGCGGGCGGTCAGGGCGTACCGCACGGTCTCTTTCGAGGCGGCTTGCCTATTGGCCGGATTTCTGCCCTGGGACCTGGACGCCAAATCCCTTGCCGATGTATTCCATTGGTGGGAGGAGGCGTTCAGTCGTGGGGAGCGTCCGGCCCTGAAGGAGGTGGAGGCCAAGAGGGCCGCCTTACGGCGAGCCGCCGTGGAGGAGTGGCGTCTCAGGCTGGAGGCCCCGTCGTGGGGGCACCGGGTCGTAGAGGCAGTGCGTGCTGTCTTTGCCGAATGGCTGGACAGGCGCCACGGAGCGGCAACATACCGCCTGACGCAGGTGCTCACCGGGCATGGCTGCTTCGGTGAGTTCCTGTTTCGGGTGGTACGGATAGAGGAGTCGGCCGTGTGTCACTATTGTGACAACTGCCCAATGGACACGGCCCAACATACGTTGGAGTGTTGTCCAGCCTGGGATGAGGAGCGCAGCGCTCTCAGAACAGTCGTCGGAGAAGACCTCTCGCTGCCGGCCGTGGTCGCTTCCATGGTCGGCGGTCGGGAGGCCTGGCAGGCGGTGGCCCACTTCTGCGAGGCGGTCCTCTCGCGGAAGGAGAGTGCCGAGAGGGATCGCCAGCGCAGTGGTGATCCCTCCCGCCGCCAGACGAGACGTAGGAGGCGTCGGGTGGACGACTGACCGACGTCTCCCGCCCTGTGGATTGGGGGCGTTTGGAGAATTCCACCACGGTATCCCCTGCCTGTCGTAAAAGGCGACTAATAGGGGCCTCCGGGGGTCACGGGTGGGCGGGACGTGCCGCCCACTCATTAGTCTAGCCAACTTCTGTGACTCAGTGATGGACATGTCCGAGGCAGCGTGTATCACGCTGCCTCGGACAGCAAAAGGCGGACACGGTACGGTGTTTCGGGGGCTTCTGAGCCCCCGCAACAGGAAAAAAGGACCGCAGAAAAGCGGTACGCGCAGGGGCGGTTGCGGACGACAACTTAGACGTGAGTCGGAGGAAGCCCGCAGCCGTCCCTAATGAGCCGAAGATGACCATAATAAAAAAAAAAAAAAGCGGCTCCCCCTAAAAAAATATATATAAGGTTATTATTATTCATATTCCGATCACTCACTACTGATGACCCCTTTGTGATCTTTGCGATTTGAGACTAATCTTATTATTAGATACGGTTATTTTATTGAGCGAATATAAAATTAAACACAAACTATCCTCCATCTTGTCCTTATTGTAGTAATATGGTTCATCAGATTTTGTATAATTACACTGAATTACAAATTTGTTCCACATCTTAAAACTAAATTAAGGTATAATTGCGAGATCATTTATTCGAATTTCGTTTGTTTTTTTTTTCCTATTATTTTTAAGTGCAATGCGTCATAATATCTGACAAAAAATGTTATGATTTTAATGTTAGTTTACATAAATACATATCATCAAGCCTTTTCCTTTTCAGAGGCAGACAGGGATGTTTCACACCCACATCTCGCCAGCTATGTTCGGTGGAATAGGGGGCTGGCCAATTGCCATTCACCGGGTACATTTCCAGACTCTGGACTGATACTGAATAGATAAACCCAATATAACTTTGGTCGATCCGGGAATCGACCCTGAGACCTCAGCACTGCAGTCGTATCGTAATAAAACTACGCCACCGAGGCAGTCATGTTAATTGTCTATGAAATGTTATGAGTAACCAGCAACTTAGGTATAAGTGCTACTTTTTTACTTCAATTAAATTATGTATGCCTTACTATCAACTTCAGAACACTTCCAATCCAGAAAATGTTTACATATTGCAAATTCTTGTCATTCTTTACGATGTTTTACATCACTATAAGAGGTTATAAAAATTTGGGAACTGTTAGATAAAATAGATTATTCTCCACGTGATACTGAAGATCAAAAAAATCATAAGTAAAGTCTAGCCCTATTCGAAGCTAGGGTGGAATCATACAGCCTTTACTACTGGTGTAAAGTTAAAATATGAACGGTTACGAATGTAGATGTTTGTTATGGCAAATTATTTTATCTCAGGTCGCACGGGCTATTACAAAATATTTCACAAACACCTGACGGACCCACAATGGTCGGTCGTAAGGGCGAGCAAGGCGCTGTGTTATAAATGTACAGTAAGGTAACAACAATATTCTATTAATATTGCGATATCATTTTTTCTTCTTTTATTTTAATAGCTTGCCATTAGAGCTATAATTGTATAAATTAATTAATTATAATTTATAACCAATGAATTAATTTATTTTAAGCTTAAACGTCTCACACTGTGATAATTATTGGGAGACTAAATTATTGTACGCATACTTCCATTGTACACATACTTCTGCCCACAAATTAATTCGTTCCTAAAATAAAATAAGCCTATAACACTCGAAGATAATGTAGCATGCTTAAATGAAAGAGTTTATAAAATTGGAAACGCAGTTCTTGAGAAAAGTGTGTTTAAACAAATTACCTCAGTTTAGTCTATTGAGCTCTGTAAGTATAAAGTGTATAAAGTTAATGGAAGGTGGACAGATGACTTAGTAATGGTTGCAAGAGTATGCTGAACTCAGGCCGGGCCTATGTTCAGCAGGGGACGTCATATGGCCGATGATGAGGATGAAAAACAACCCCAATCACATTCATAACTTTAAGACTTTTGTAGTCGCTTTCCAGGCAGATACAGCTATTTTACCACTAGCAAGTAGGCTAAGGACATGTTTCACAATTTCTATGTAAATGCTACACGTCATATTTTACTAGCCGGCCAAATACAAAAGTCAGGCTGCAATCTTTACTCCCAAATAAGTAGTAAATAATAGGATAAGGGATATTGAGTTATTCCACTAATAAGCCCGGAGTCTGCAATTGTGTGATATGGTGATAGGCTCACACCCTATCACATCATGGGACGGAATACGCACGTGGAAAATATTTGCACTAGCTGCGGGGTTAAAAGCAGAGAGAGTATGTGTATAAGTATAATTTACTAGAAACTTGTGAAATGGAACTTATGTTTTTTTATTGTATCGAATGACGAGACCAGCATACCGTTCACCTGATGGTAAGCGATACGGCCACCCATAAACAGTAGAAACACCATCCAGCACCTTGAGTTACAAAGTACTGTGTGGCATTCCAGTGCGCTCGTCATCCTGAGACATAAGATGTTAAGTCTCATTATGTCCTGTAATTACACTGGCTACAAAGTCGTTCAAAACGAAACACTACAGTGCATGCACACTGCTGTTTAACGGTAGAAATAGACATTGCGGTGGTACCCACCCAGACGGACTCTTACATATGAGAGTCCTACCACCAGTGATATATGATTCCATACTGCACACTCATAACACTGCGTCCATAGTAATAACCAGTACCTCGCGCGCAGCAATTAACGCATAAACCTATCGTCGTGAGCTATGGCTTCATTTAGACGCGCGCTCGAAAATTTACATGTCCATAAATGGGGATATTTTAGACCTGTACATGGAAATATTAAATATTTGCTCGACAACTGATCAAGTTTCATTTTCAAAATCAGTTTATCAGAGATAAGTATGTGGCTAATGTTAATGCTTCAGGGCTTCTATTCTAGAAGAATTATCATATATACTGTAGTAGAAAATGTGAGTGCGCTATGTATAAATAAATGAAAAGGGATTTAATGTTTCAGTAGTATATATGTGAAATTTTATTACCTAAGTTATAAAATATCTAGATTTTTGTTTGTGGCTTCGTCTACGTAATATTTGTCCTACAATAAACCAAATGATATATTTAATCTGTATAAAAAAAGGATGTTAAAGCTTTCCATTAGTCAAAGAATTTTTCATTTAACTTAGTATATCACAGATTAAAAAGAAACTCACAATATAGAAATTATCGCCAAAGTCGCGCCCCATCATTTATAAATACAAACTCTTTTAAATATACAAAGTTGAATTTAAAATGCTGGACATTGCGGCGAAGACACCATAAACTCCATATCTATCGTTGCCGAAACAAGGGATTTTTACACGAAACGTGACTTCAGTATTTGTTATATGTAAATTAGTGATTTGTCCGAGGCTGGGCCAAGCTTCTCGGCGTTCGGTTGATGTTCAATTTTTTTTTGTATCTAACTGTTAGAGTACTGGGAATTTGAACTTTATTGCGAGGGATTACCGTGTAAATTTTGTTGGGTTGTAAGGTTGTGAGATAGTTTAAGTTGATTGTGGATTTTATAGAGCTGTTAGATGCATCAAGTATAATTTCAATGATTTGATTATTAGTTTGTGATTTAGAATTTATAATGAACGCCGTTTTACCAATATATAAATCTTCACGTTAAATATACCACAGATTATAATATTAAGCACCATATCATGTTATACTCCCTATTACTTCCCTACTAATGAAACATTTTATGTTCATGATATTATATCGCCAAGCACAGAAATTATGTTTACAAATCGACCATGACTAACATGAGAGTTAACTGCTTTCTAAATATAAATAAATCCTTTAAAATTTTAAATACTATAACACGACAAAGAAAGACATTACTGAAATTACCAAACCCCGAACTTGGTACTAACAACTCTTTAGTATATCCTTGAAGCGAAGCTATTCAAACACCACGCAGAGGCAGACAATACGCAGTCTACTAGAGAAATGTTCCGCGCCGCCATATGCCACGAACTCTCAGTAAATAATTAAATATACAAGCAGCCAGTATAACTTGACCTGTCTACTTCTTTGATCCTTAAAAACTACGCGATTGCTGAAAAGTCCAGCTATCATGGACACATAGGCCTGATACTGTAGCCTATTTCTAGCTCTCTGACATTCCTACCTCAGTGCTCTTCAAATTTCGAAGGTTCATAAAGTCCGCGTATCACGTTTAAAGTTTATGCTCGAGTCGGCGATAGACGTGATATGCTTGTCGGCGATCATAAGTCACGGAAAAAGCTAAAAGTACCCAGATTTTATAGAATCGCTTCTGCCTGCCCGTAGTGGTTAAATAAATTTGATAAATTATGTAACCTTAGCAAAACCTTAACACTTAGGCCAGCGTGGTGGACTAAGGTCTAAACCCTCTCAGTAGTAGAGGAGGCTCGTTCTCAGCAGTGGGCAGTATATAATACAGGGCTGGTATTATTATATTATATTATCTATATATATAAAAGAAAGTGGTGTTAGTTACACCACTTATAACTCAAGAATGGCTGAACGGATTTACCTGAAAATTGGTGGAGAGGTAGCTTAGAACCAGGAGACGGACATAGGATACTTTTTATCCCGGGAAAATATAAACCGGGACTTTTATCCCGGATAATTGTTTTCTGCCAGTGGAACCGCAAGAAAACAAGTAAAGAGATATTTCGAGATCCAGTTGAGGACATAATTACTCTTATCCCGGAAAAAGATAAACCGGGAATTATATCCCGGATTTTAATTTCTCGCGAGTGGAGCCGCCACGACTAAACCACTGAACCGATAGCGATGCAATTTGGCAGGGAGATAGTTTTAAACCCTGGGAAGAATCTAGGCTACTTCATATCCCTGGAAAATATAAACCGGGACCTTAATCTCGGAAAATAGTTTTTTGCCAGTGGAACCGTATGAAAATAAGTATGGAGATAGTTTGTGATCCAAAGGAAATCAATCTCAAGTTTGAGTTACATCTCAAGTAGACATAATGTATGAACAGTTCAATACATTATGTCTACTTGAGATGTAACTCAAACTTGAGATTGACCTATTAATACCGCCCATAGGCTACTATTATCCCGGAAAACAGACACCGGGAATTTTATTCGGGATTTTTTTCCGGAAAAAAATATGGTTAGGTATTATTTACGGGGGGGTGGGGGTGTTTAGGGATTTTAAAATTTCGTTAAATAAGGACTCATTTGGTGGCAGGGAGGTTTTTTGCAAGAAAATTACGCGGAAAATTTGAAAATTTAAGAATACTTAACCGCCATATTAAACGTGTATGTCACTGAATTCCTCCTAAGCGGCTGGACCGATTTTAATGATTTTTTTGTGTCCTCAGGTGGGTTTGAGAATAGTTTCGATTAACAATTAGATCCGGTAGGTGGCGCTGTACTCGGGTTCTAGGATTTCATTTCCTTTTTAGGGCAGGACAACGTCTGTCGGGGCCGCTAGTATTATATAAATCTTAATTTCCAAAACCCTTGAACCGATTTAATTTGAGACTTTAATTGAAAGATGCGAGGATTTTTGAGATATTAATTTAAAAGTTTCATTTTATACCGGAGAATACTTTTATACAACAAAGTCATACCTCCAAAAGAGCAAGATATGTTATTAATGAATTTACTACATACAAAAAATATTTACATTCCAAACTAGCTTTTGCCCGCGGCTCCGCCCGCATTGAAAAGTTTTTCCGGGATAAAAGTCCCGCTTCATGTTTTCCCGGGATAAAAAATAGCCTATGTGTTAATCCAGGACATGATCTACCCGTGTGCCAAATTTCATCAAAATCCGTTCAGTAGTTTTTGCGTGAAAGATGAACAAACATCCATACATCCAGACATTCTTACAAACTTTCGCCTTTATAATATTAGTACGATTAGTAGGATTCAAAACATCATACATGCCAATGAAATAAAGTTGCGAGTATAATTCGAAATTCAAATTCACATACACTTTGTTCATGTAAAAGCCATAGAGTTACCCACAATAAACATCGCTAAAGCCATAAGAATTACTTTACTTAGGCAAAAGTAGTAGTAACTTTAACTATCGAAGTATCAGGCCGTAAATAATATTTCCTTAAATTTAATATTTCGCGTTCGATAATTTCTTTATTGGTTCGTGACTGGTTCATTGGTTTTAAAATAAATAATTTAAACGATTCCAGTCTGGTGGGCTGACCGACATTTAGTTTTTAATTAAATTAATTATAAATAACTTTTCACCTGTATTTGATCATGATTTTCTTAAAACTGGTAAATTACGGGGTTCGACCGTGTTTTATGTTTTACATCTGATAGTTTCGATGAAAGTGTAGTTTGACTTTTACATTTCTTGATTCTTAGAAATGTGATTGATTTGATGCCAATATTTCAGAATTTATAATTTAAAGGCGTGGCAGATTAATAAATTGTTGATTTTTGTTCATGTTTTAGATTTTTGATCTTCGATCTACGACTATTCTTTTTTTTATAGAAAATAATACTATTGCATTTTCTAATAAAAATGGGTGAACATTACAAATAGACATTATTTAAGTCATATTTAGACTTAACTGTATTTTCTCTTCTGGAGACAGCCTAAGGCCCCTAACACACTCCTACAAAACTCGTAAAACAGCGAACATAAGTTCCAATAACTCAAAATCATAATAATTTCACTTAAAACGACAACACGGCGACGTACAATTTAAAGAACGATTTGCGTTGTCAAAATATCATAAGAATTGCATGCTCGACACAATAATTAAGCAATCAAAGAAATGTTACGTCAAAACGTTACAGTTACTCTTTAAAAATATGGCGTCCAGTTATTGAAGCTTACACGCGTTATTTAAACTACCTTTTGACTGCGGGTTTCGGGGCTAGGTTTTTTATATTTTTATAAAAAATGTTCCTTGTTTTAGTTGCAGCGTATTTTACTGATGGTAGGTCTCTCATATGTAAGAGTCCGTCTGGGTGGGTAACACCGCAATGTCTCTTTCTACCGCCAAGCAGTAGTGTGCATGCACTGTTGTATTTCGGTTTGAAGGACATTGTAGCCAGTGTAACTATTGGACATAAGGAGACTTAACATCTTATGTCTCAGGATGACGACCGCAGTGCAATGCCACACAGCACTTTGTAACTCAAGGTGCTGGATGGTGTTACTACTGTTTATGGGTGGTCGTATCGCGTACCATCAGGCGAACAGCACGCTCGTCTCGTCATTCGATGCAATAAAAAAATATCGACCATGGTCAGAAAAGTTATAAGTTCGATTTCCAAGTCGAGAAACGTTTTTTTTTTAATACGATTTGCCTTTAACTGAATTCCCTAGATAAGGTAGAAGATTTTTAGAAACTGAGCTAAGTTTTTCCTGTGATTATAATGCTATCTACTTGAAGTGCGATGCGTCGATCCCACGTTATATTATAAGGGCAAGTGAAAGAAGAATGAGCAAGAGAAACTGATGTGTCAAACTTATTTAGCAAGTTTTTCTGAACATACATACAGACAGTAATATTGTTCCGCAATTGATATATTGGCCTCCGTATCATTCAAAGGAACACTTCAATTACTCTTTTAAGTATATTTAATTTATACACGACTTCTTGGCAATTTTATTTTATTCTAAACGTCAAGTTACATGAAACTTGCAGCCTTATTTCCTTGGAAATAAGAGTCACGTGAACTACATGATACATTTGCGAGCTCAGAATTCACAAACAAGATAATTGTTTGTATTTTACAAACAAAACTTTCCTTACGTGTACATTGATTACAGTTTTTTGTAAAAAATAATTTCTTTAAGAAACAATTTTCGGAACAAGTCAAAACTTTTCGTTAATTTGTTACGTTTGTTCTTCAAAACTGACAGGACTGTAATCTTAACAATATTATTATTTCAACATAAAATAAGTTCACTCTATAGTATCTCAGGATGGGCAAAAACGGACAGAAACGCTTAATCTTCATATGGAACACAGTTTCATAACGAGTACTTCTTATTTATAGAAGTTTCAATTTATAAAACTAGTATCTAAACGTTTCACTTCCTAAACTATGGCATATAACTTATAGCTTAATCAGTATTATAGAAATAAAGTTCTGCTGTATGACATCAATTTCATTCTTTATATTCATAAAACCAGGTCGATATATGAACTAGAAGTGAATTTCAACTGAACGTCGACTAGGTCCACTTCCTTAGTTGTAAAACAATAAAAAGACAATGTATTTCATACAAAAAAAATCTCGAAAATGTCGCGTCACTATTAAAAACACGAAAATGTAGGAAAATCTAATTCCCGGTACAATAACTCAGTGTTTACATACGTATGTTCGCGTGTTCGGTTATTACTGCAAATTACACTGCGGTGTAGACGCATGGTCTCCACTATGTTCCCGATGCATCACTTGTTCCAATGTTAGATGTTCAGGAGCTCCGAATAGGATAGAGTAGTTTTTGTAGTTCCGGCTGGAGAGGCGGAGTTCGAAGGGCGTAAGCCCAACGATGTTAATCCTGAGAAGGAGAATTTAGGCGTAAAGCCCACTGAAGGTATAACTGCTTTCGTGCGGCCTACCGACATGTGCGTAGACTCAGACTCGAACGAGAGTGCTTCTTCAGCCAGAAGCAAAAGACTCTGGAAGAGATCCTCTCGCATAAAGGATAGTGATTGCTCTTTTCAGTCAACTGACACAGATGAGCCAGCGCCGAAGTCACAGGCGACTGACGGTCGTGGCAGAGGTGGTCCGCCTTTGGTGGGCAACTATGTCAGCCAAAGGAAGGCTCAAAAGGAGCGCGACCTCTCGAAGCGAGAAGAGGCCCGCCAAAAGGCGGAGAAACATTTGTCGGAGCAGTTCCGCTCTATTAAGTCGAAGGCATCTTCCAATGTGACTGGAAAGAATGAATCTGGCGTCATTCTGCGTGATGACCTTCGAAGCTGCGGACAGATAGTCCAGACCGTAGTGAAAAAGTCAGGTAACCTCAAAGGGACCTCTCAGAAGGCTTTAAACTACGTGACGGACGTCATCACGCAATATGTGGATCAACCCGAGTCCACCATTGTCTCTCGCCTCGAAAGTGAGGTAAAGAAATGGCGAGAGAATAGTGCCCGCGTTGAAGCTGCCATGAAGCAGCTTCAAGAAGAGAACGCCTCCCTCCGGCGCCGACTCGAAGACTTGGAGGCATCCGCGAGTCAACGGCAGACCGAGGAGGTGTTGCAGCTGGTAGAGGCAAGAGTACAGGCCAGAATGGAATCTTTCTTCGCTGGACCAGCCCAGAGGCCACCACTGGCACATGAGAGGAGATCCACCCCCGGGGATGTCCCACTCCCCGTACAGGGTGGATTTGTGGGAGCAACATCCCAGCCCACCGCCAGTAAAGGAAAAGGGAAAGGTAAAGGAAAAGGGAAGGGGACAGTCCAACCTGTTCTTCCTGACCCCACTCCAGTAGCCGGGCCCTCCAAAGCGCCGCCGCAAGCCATCGCAGGTCCTTCTTCGGCACCGGCGACAGTCGCTGCTGCACCAGCTAAGAAGGACCAATTAACAAAGAAAGTGGTGCCTGCCCCAAAGCCTCTAAAGGGCAAGAAGAATACACCAGCACCCAAAGCGCAACCCGCTCCCGAGCCCCGTTCACTGCCGCCTGCCCCAGCATCGACCGAAACACCTTGGGTCGTAGTGGCCAGCAGGAGAACAAAGAAGACCAAAGTCGCTGCGGCGTCAACGGCGAATCCACAGCCTCGGAACCCGCCACGCCGGGTGGAACCAAAATTGCGGCCACCACGTTCCGCGGTAGTAGTCATTTCCCTGACGCCAGCTGCGGTGTCCAAGGGGCTTACGTACAAACATGTACTGATGGATGCCCAGAGTAGGGTGAACCTTACCGGCCTCGACATAACAAGGTTACGGCCGAAGTTTGCGGCCACGGGTGCGCCGATGTACGAGGTACCCGGGGCCAATTCTGAAGAGAGGGCCGACTCCCTAGCCACGAGACTAAGGGAGTGTTTCAGTGGGTCGGACGACGTTCGCATCTCCCGGCCCACAAAGACCGTGGAACTGCGGCTGACGGAGCTCGATTATACGGCTACTTCCGAATCAGTCGCAGCGGCCCTCTCCGAGGCTGGTGAGTGTGCTTTGGAGAGCGTGAAAGTGGGACAAATTCGTCCTGACCGTTCCGGAGTGGGCACAGCGTGGGTGAGAATGCCCATCAAGGCGGCCCAGAAGGTGAAGGCGGGTCGCCTTCGTATTGGGTGGACTGTGCCTCGAGTGACGGTGCTCGAGGCAAGGCCCATGCGTTGCTTCCGGTGCCTGGAGTCCGGGCACGTCCGGGAGCGCTGCGACTGCGCAGTGGACCGTAGCGCGCTTTGCTACCGTTGCGGCCAAGAGGGCCACAAGGCCCGCGAGTGTAGCGGCGTGGCGAACTGCGTAGTCTGCGCGGCTTCTGGTAAGCCCGCCGGGCACCAACTCGGGGGGAAGTCGTGTCCCGTCTCCTCCCGCAAAACCCGGCGTCGCCCGCGTAGGAGACCTGCTGGCGCTGAGGCTACGGCCCAGCTGCAACCGGTGAGCCCACAACAAGAAGGGGCCGAGATGGAAGTCGTAGAAGAGATCGCCCAATAATGGACCTGAAGTTCCTCCAGGCGAACATCAACCACTGCGCCCGGGCCCAGGACCTGTTGTCCCAAAGCCTGGCGCAGTGGTCGGTGCAAGTGGCCGTGGTCGCCGAGCCGTACTTCGTCCCGCCCAGGGATAACTGGGCCGGGGACCTCGACGGTTCGGTGGCCATCATCACCCAGGGTGCCGCGGGCTCCCCGCCCTTCGAAAAAGTAGCGAAGGGCCAGGGATGCGTCGCGGCTCTGTTGGGAGACGTATGGGTTGTAGGAGTTTATTTCTCTCCCAACAGACCCCTCTACGAGTTCGAGGCTTTTCTCGTTCGACTGGGGGCCCTGGTGGAGCAAGGCCAACCTCACCCGGCTATCGTCGCCGGCGACTTCAACGCCAAATCCGTGGTGTGGGGTTCGCCGGCGACCAACGTTCGCGGTGAGGTCCTGGAGGACTGGGCGATCTCTGTCGGCCTGGTCGTCCTGAATAGGGGGTCGGTGGACACGTGCGTGCGGCACAACGGCGGGTCCATTGTTGATCTTTCGTTTGCGAGTCCCGCCGTCGCACGTCGTGTCCGGGGCTGGAGAGTCCTCGTGGGCGTGGAGACGTTGTCGGACCATCGCTACATCAGGTTCGACGTCTCCGCGTCCTCGAGTATCCAGCCCAGTGGTGGACCGAGTGCCCCTAATCAGGACGGCCCGCGGTGGGTCATACGTCGCCTCAACAAAGAGGCCCTAGAGTTGGCCGCTCTGGTCATGTCGTGGCTCCCCGTGCCGGACGGGCCGGTACGGGTCGAGCAGGAGGCGGAGTGGTTCGGGGTGGCAATGTCGGACGTTTGCGACGCCGCCATGCCCCGAGCCCTCCACCGTTCGCCGCGGCGGCAGGTGTACTGGTGGTCGGCGGAGTTAGCGCAGTTGCGCGCGTCTTGCGTGGCTGCGCGCCGTCGATACGCCAGGCATCGCCGTCGCCGATTGAGGGCGGACGATCACGCAGACCAGGAGCGGCAGCTCTACGGCCTCTATAAGGAGGCGAAGAGAGCGCTGCGGGTGGCCGTTCACAGGGCCAAGGTCGCGGCAAGGAAGGAGTTCCTGGAGACTCTCGACGGTGACCCGTGGGGGCGCCCCTATCGCTTGGTTATGAACAAGCTTCGTCCAGCGGCGCCCCCACTGTCGCAGAGTCTCCGGCCAGACTTACTGGCCAACGTCGTCGCGACCTTGTTTCCGGCCACCGAGGAGACCACTCCTCCACCGATGGCGCCACAGGAAGTGGCGTCATCGTTGTACGAGACTTCGGCAAGGGGAATCTCGGAGGTTTCGCCCGCTGAGATGCGGGCGGCAGTGCTTCGGCTGCGGAGCAAAAACACGGCCCCAGGGCTCGATGGCATCCCCGGGAGGGCCTGGGTGCTAGCGATCGAGCACCTGGGTCCGCGGCTCCGCAGCTTGTTCTCCGCCTGTTTGGAGCAGGGCGTCTTCCCGGCGCGTTGGAAAACCGGGAAGCTCGTCCTGCTGAAGAAGGAAGGACGACCCGCAGAGTCGCCGTCGGCCTACCGGCCCATCGTGTTGCTCGACGAGGTCGCCAAACTCTTCGAGCGCATCGTCCATGCTCGCCTCGTCGAGCACCTCGATAGGGTCGGTCCGAATTTGGCCGACGAACAGTTCGGTTTCCGCAGGGGACGTTCCACCGTCCACGCGATTCTGCGGGTGAAGGCACAGGCGGAGGATGCAGTGGCCAGAGGCAGTGTAGTGATAGCGGTATCGCTGGATATTTCCAATGCGTTTAACTCGCTGCCCTGGCCCTGCATCCACGAAGCACTGCGGTACCACGTGGTGCCGCCCTATCTCCGGCGTCTGGTGCACGCGTACCTTTCTGACAGGGACGTGGTGTATCCGGGCGCCGACGGGTGGCACCGAAGAGCGATGTTGTGCGGTGTTCCACAGGGCTCGGTGTTGGGCCCTCTCCTGTGGAACATCGGGTACGACTGGGTGCTCCGTGGTGCCAATCTCCGGGGCGTCGGCGTCACATGCTACGCCGACGACACGCTAGTGACAGCGACTTCTGGGACCTTCCAGGATGCCGCAATCCTGGCGGCGGAGGGCACCGGCGACGTTGTGCGTCGCATCCAGCGACTTGGTTTGAAGGTGGCCCTTGAAAAGACCGAGGCCATTTGTTTCCATAGGCCTCGGAAAGGGCCACCGGCCGGTGCCCACATCATTGTTGAGGGGGTGCGGATTCCCATCGGCAAGAACATGAAGTATTTGGGTCTGATTCTGGATAGCCGATGGGAATTTCGCACCCATTTTGAGAAGATGCGGACGAAACTGTCCCGGGCAGCGGGCGCTCTTTCTAGCCTGCTGCCCAACCTGGAAGGTCCTGGCATCCCTTGCCGAAGGTTATACCACGGAGTCGTGCGGTCCATGGCCCTGTATGGAAGTCCCGTTTGGGCTTACTCCCTGAGCGACCGCTGCGTCGCGCTTTTGCGCAACCCTCAACGTGTAATTGCGCAGCGGGCGATCAGGGCGTACCGCACGGTCTCGTACGAGGCGGCTTGCATGTTGGCCGGATTCCTGCCCTGGGATCTGGACGCCGAATCCCTGTCCGATGCTTTTTATTGGCGGGAGGAGGCGTTCAGCCGCGGGCAACGTCCGGCCCTGAAGGAGGTGGAGGCCATGAGGGCCTCCTTACGGCGAGCCGCCGTGGAGGAGTGGCGTCTCAGGCTGGAGGCCCCGTCAGCGGGGCTGAGGGTCGTAGCGGCAGTGCGCCCGGTCTTTGCCGAGTGGCTAGACAGGCGCCACGGCCCGGCTACATTTCGATTGACACAGATGCTCACCGGGCATGGATGCTTCGGTGAGTATCTGTGTCGTATTGTTGGCACGGAGGTGTCGGCCGTGTGTCACCATTGTGACAACTGCCCGCTGGATACGGCCCAGCACACACTGGAGTTTTGCCCAGCCTGGGACGAGGAGCGCAGCGCTCTCAGAGCAGTCGTCGGAGGAGACCTCTCGTTGCCGGCCGTGGTCGCTTCCATGGTCGGTAGTCGGGAGGCCTGGCGTGCGGTGGCCCACTTCTGCGAGGTGGTCCTCTCGCAGAAGGAGAGTGCCGAGAGGGATCGGGAGCGGGAAGATCCCTCCCGCCGCCAGAGGAGACGAAGGAGGCGCCGGGTGAACGACTGACCGGCGTCTCCCGCCCTGTGGATTGGGGGCGTTTGGAGAATTCCACCACGGTATCCCCTGCCTGTCGTAAAAGGCGACTAATAGGGGCCACCGGGGGTCACGGGCGGGTAGCAGGGGGCTGTCCGTCTTTAGTTTTGTGTATCCTTTGCACATTGTTGTGACCCCCGTGATGGACGGCAGCGTGGCTGGTTGGCCTCACGCTGCCGTAGACGCTGAGAGCGTCCTTCGGTGCGCGGGGGCGTCTGAGCCCCCCCCATAACAGGAGACGGGCCGCACCAGGCAGCACCGCGCAGGGGCGGTTGCGGACGACAACTTAGACATTCGTCAGAGGAAGCCCGCAGCCGTCCCTAATGCGCCGAAGATGGCCACCGCGGAGTTTTAGTTGGTATGCCGTGCGGTGTACATAGGTTAGGGACTCGGCCCGGCGGTCGCCCGATGTTTTCCATCTCTCCGGGCGGCTCAACGCCGGGTCGTAAGGCACGGTGACCCCAACATAACCGCTCGGTCGCCCCCCTTGAAGGCCGGGCGGTAGTGGTAATGCACTTTCTCCGCGAAAAAAAAAAAAAAAAAAAAAAGTTTTTGTAGTATCACGCTTTTTGCTTTGGGTAACATATTGCTACACGACCCAATCTAGTATCATTCAAGTACGCAATATAATTTCTAGATTAGTTGTACATTGGCCACAATGTCTTTCAAACGGAAACAATTTCATGGCAGCATAAATAGTCATGATACATGTACCCAGCCGGTCTTTCACATACAAGAGATCTAGTTACTTTATAAAAATAAACGTAGAATTGAGTAAGATTATTTCTTTACAGTGTAAGTAATATACTACGTAAAATACATCAGGTAGTGTCAGTAGTTTATTTGATTTATTCGGACAACTAAACAGATTATAATCTATTATAGACACTAAGATGATGTAATAACTTACAAAGTATGTTAAACTTTCATGTATTTTATTGATTCCCAAATCCCAAGCGAGACTTAAATTTCAATATGGCCAGTGGGCCCTATTCCGCCTGCGGGGGCATATCCGTGTTTTTGAAATTACGGGCGTCCTGATCGAAGGACAGCGTTAATAGCCATATAAGTCATTAGAGGTTTTGTTGGCTCTTTCACCGAAATGACTAAAAAGTTGTCCTTCAATCAAGCGACCCGTAATTTCTAAAAGACGGATATACCCTCGTCGACCTTACTCAAAATTCCAAGTTCTACCTATTCCCACATCCATGTGTGGCTGTTTTTTCGCCCGTCCTCTGATGGTCTGCGGCTGCGCACTGACCGTGTGTTCTCTCAGTTTTTACTCCACACCGCTTTGTGTACATTCATTGGCAAAAACTCATAGCAACCGTGTATACATGTAATGTGTCTGTAAATTTAATGCAATTTAGACATTAAGCTTGTGTTAGTTTTTCATTCCGTCTTGTGGTGCAGTATAGACTAAAAGTGAAGTTCGAGGTTGACTTTTACCGGTCCAGTTATACATTTTAATATTATTTTTGTAAAACATTTATTGAAAACACTTGTTTGTATTATAGGTTGAATGCTTGGTAAGCAGAGAGAAAGCTAGGTTCAGTATATTATATATACCAATTCCCAACATTCACAAAACAAGTGAAATTTTCGATGTCTGACCTGGGACTTGAAGACAGAACCTTCCAATTTACCCCCGAGAACACTTACTAGAACAAAGGTCAATTGGGAGTACAATAACACGGACAAACCCATCCATCGCCACATTGTGTTTTTATCATGGCGCTTATTTTTTTCAATCTAGTGCCTCAATTAAAAACAACAACACGTTTTTGTTCGTCTTTTTGTATTTAGAGTACTGGATAAAAACTAAATTAATTGGAAATCTTTAGTTCATTATTTTATCCAAAAGGTAGACAGAACTATTAAGTTAATCATTTCAATCTTTATTTTATTCCTATAAAAAGGAATTAATTTCGAGTGTTAAAAGTGACCCGTATTAGTTTATATTTTCTTTAAAATTTTCATCATCATCATCATCGCCAACATTGGTACTTTTTCAACTATGTTGCTAAACCATGGGCTACGGTAACCACTAACCATCAGGTGGGCCGTTAGCTCGTCTGCCTTCGAAGGCAATACAAAAAAAAACAAAAAAGTATTTTACTTAGTTGCTACAACCGCCGCCCGTCGCACTTTATCTCAATGGTTGGAGAATTCAGTCTTGGTTTATGAGTTGTGTGTTTTATTTCCAATGGAACGTTGAGGCACAACTAGTGCACCTGACTTCTCGTGCGTGATAAATTCCTTGATTTGATAAGGGACGAGCCTATCAGTGTTATCCATATGTTTTTGTAAAAGTAATCAGTGGGTTTAGAATGTGGCAAAAAAACGACACGATTCCGTTTAGTTTTCTTGGGATTGGTTAAGACACTAACACGTGACTGACGTATTGGTCTCTCGATCAATCACAAACATTAAAATTAAACGACATCGTCTTACGAGTTGCGTTTTTTGCCTCATTCTAAACTCACTGACAGCATTGCACACAGTTTCCCTTTTTACAAAACGTTGAACACCAAAATTAAAAACAAAAAAACGTCCAATTAAAAGTCTGACGTTCGAAATTCAAATTCGCAATACAAACCAACACGATATCCATTAATCGTTGCAAACCCAACTAATATGAAATCACACCGGGTGGTCCTATTAGCCTTATGAAAATGCTCATCAGTACAGTGGTCTACAGATCGTGGTCGAAAATTAATTTGACAATAAAAACATTGGACTAACTTCGATTAGTGATTGGTAGTTGACGTCTAAGGTCTATCGATGAGTAATGGTTTTACTAATTACTAATCGTTGTTTGAATGTTATTATGAACAATGGTAATAAGTTGTATAATTAAATGAATTAATGATTTTGTTAGATAATAATTATGGATTACGTAATAACTAGTTTTGGTTCGCAGCTTCATCCGCGTAAGTAATTTCCTGAAATAAATAAATAATGCATTTTCCGGGATAAGAAGTTACCTTTAACTTAATCTGTTGTTTAGTCTATAGGATTGCTCAGTGTCATCCAAATCCGTTTAGGTCTTTCTGTGCTTACTTCTTACAAACATCCATACATTAAAACATACACACACTTACGTCTTTTATCCCGAAGGGGTAGGTAGAGGCGCAACTAGTGCACCCACTTTTCGCCGCTATTCCGACGCATTATGCGATAGGGGGCGAGCCTATCGCCATATCGGGCACAAAGTCCAGACTCCGAGCTGATACTGAATAGAAAAAGTCAATATACCTTGGCCAGACCCGGGGATCGAACCCGAGACCTCAGCATTGCAGTCGTACCATAATACAACTACGCCACCGAGGCAGTCATAATCATAATCACAATTAAACATCTTTCTAAAATATTAATAGCATTTTTACATTTTCAGGCCATACATAGAGATATCACAAACATATTTCGCTAATTACGTACTGTCCCATATAGCACGGGCGAGGCTTCTAAGTTAGGTCCATGCAAGTGAATTTGTTCAGATATTTTCGATGCTGACTGTACCACATTCGACAGTTAACGATATATTCATATAAATCAACACGTAATTGACACTTTGCTCTGGATACGGCCGGTTTGCCTATCTATCAGTCATTTTACTGGAGTCATAATGCTCTGACATTTGAAAATGCAAACTTTACCTTACGATTAAGATATATTAGAAATGCTTTGTCTTATATTTACCAATCATTTTTAATAATTAACATATTGAAATTTACGTGTTTTTCTCTCTCATTATCAGCCGAGATTCTGGAATTGTGCTTGATGGCAATAACTTTACCTCCATTTAAACACACGCACACACTCACGACCTTTAACCCCGAAGTGGTAAGAAGGGACGCAACTAGTGCATCCACTTTTCGCCGTGCGTATTCCATCATGATGTCATGGGGGAGGCTTTGGCCATATCGGGCACTAATTCCAGACTCTGGGCTGATACTGAGTGGAAAAACCCAATATCTCTTTGCCCGACTCGGGGATCGAACCCGAGACCTCAGCATTGCTTTGTTTTTTTTTTAATCATTGCAGTCGTACCTTAATACATCTACGTCACTGAAACTGTCCATTTACATTGGCCCGAATATACCTCTGTCCACCTCCAAAAGGGCAAAGGCGTAATGTATATACCATTGGCAGTAAACTCGTCTCATCATTCATTAAAAATGTATTTTAATCCTCAGGTCCCGTAAGGTCAAGGATTCTTAGCTACGTATAGATTATATTTCTCGACCACATAATAAATGTGGTGCCCATGTGTGCGCTGCCCACACGTGAGCGTTGTACTAATGTCGCTAATTTAGTATAATGAATATATTTATCCTAGTATCGGAAGTGAAGGTTCAAGTCCGACTGGGGTCACAGCAGTTGGGCTTAGGGTACATTGGATATTAAAAACTCGGTGTTATTCGCGGCTCTTTGCGCGCGAGAGAATTTGCTAGGATAAATGTCACATTATGGAATTTTCTGGGATAAAAGTACCCTATAATATATTAATCCAGGATATGGTCTAATTTAATTAGCTCTATGTTAAGCATATAACCGTCGACATGATGAACAAGTCAAGACCGTTCTTACGCAGCATTAAAAATATAATGTTATAGCAATAGAATACAAAAAAAACGAATTGCAATCAGTAAAAAGTAAAAAATAAAATATTGCGTACTCTATTGTAACCAAATTGTCAGTATCAGTTTATGTTATTTTCTGCAATAAACTCTATAAGTGAGAACTTGTTATACGCCATGATGAATGATGACACGTTCCGAAGCGGTGGTAGATTTCTAACGATTTAAAATAGTTTTAGGAAAAGAATTTAAATAAAGATTATTTGAATTTGACTATAATCTTGGCAATAAACGTTACACTTTCCTACACTCGCCCTTATCCTATAAATAATGGTGTGTAAAATCTTAAATCCATTTAAAAACAGTTATTACCGCGATCTGACACCGCATTGTTTATACCATATCAGATGGGTAAAGGCCCTTTAACACTACAATTGGGACTTTCGGTATCTGGCGAAGTACCAATTTAAATACCTATAAGTCGATTACCGAAAGTTGGCACATTCACAGTACTCACTCTCTCATATGGTCTCTCATATGTAAGAGTCCATCTGGGTGGGTACCACCGCAATGTCTATTTCTACCGCCTAGCAGCAGTGTGCTTGCACTGTTGTGTTTCGGTTTCAAGGACAATGTAGCCAGTGTAACTACTGTACATAATTAGACCTAACATCTTACGTCTCACCATGACGAGCAGTAGAACGCCACGCAGTACTTTGTAACTCAAGGTGCTGGATGGTATTGCTACTGTTTATGGGTGGTCGTATCGCTTCTAGTCAGGCGAACGGCATGTTCGTCTCGTCGTTCAATGCAATAAAAAAAAACATTTTGCACAGTATGTTACAAACATGTTTCACATCATTAAAATTGGAGGAGCATCATGCTAATTTTTTTTTGACATCGTTGCTAGTTGCGCTACGTAAACAATGCGTTTGACGTTTGTATGTACCATCACCAGCATAAGTAGCTGAACTAATAAAAAAATTCGAATTGCCTACATACTTTTGTGTTCTTACTAATCTTTTTGTTTCTCTTCACAAAAATAAAATAAAAGAGATTTCCTTTACTTCATACGAAGAAAAATTCTATTCAGTTTAACTTGACGCGTATATAGGCGATTTGAAATTTTGATTTTTTACATATATTTATGCTGCTGACGGTACACAGAAACACAGTACACACTCGTAACCTGTGAATGTGTTGTACCCGCCAGCTTTCGATAATCGACCCATAGTGTACAACGTGCTTAGACTTTACTAATAAGAAGAGCACAAAACTTTTCTGAGTATTTATTGAATAATCTACAAGCCGGCATAATTTTGACTGGCGTGTTATATTCTTATGCGTCAGGCGACACTCAATCTAGACCCTATATTACTTATTATCAAGTGGGGTCATTTTTCCGAGCCTGTATCAATACCTATTATTTGGTGTTATAGATTTTTAATGAACGTGTGGTGCTATAAGGCAGCTTTATAGATTTTAGCATAAGTGAAATTCATGAGATTAATAAGGCCTGAAAGAACAATCGAGGCCAGGGCCTTTCTAAGCCTGACGCGGTATATTGGGGTCTATTATTATGCTAATGACGTCACGCCTTAAAAATGGGTTAATAATAAAGGGAGCAGTAATTCGACACTATTTTTATGGAATTTCTTTGTATAGTTTTTCGATAGTTTGGGACGTATAAATATCTTCTTTTCTATGTTTGTTTTGATAAAACTTTATGAATGTTTAAGTTTGGATTTTTGATAGAAAAACATATTGAAGTACTTTACATGCTAAAAATCAGTCAATATGTCATACCGTTTACAGGTGAATTACATACATATATATATACATATACACTCACACCTATTATCCCCGAAGGGGTAGGCAGAGGCGCAACTAGTGCACCCACTTTTCGCCGACATTCCGTCCCATGTTGTGATAGGGGGCGAGCCTATCGCCATATCGGGCACAAATTCCAGACTCCGGACTGATACTGAATAGAAAAATTCAATATCACATTGCCCGACCCGGGGATCGAACCCGAGACCTCAGCTTTGCAGTCGTACTGTAATACAACTACGCCACCGAGGCAGTCCGAATTAACTAACAACAAAATGATTTGCAATTTGATATAGTGCAAATGAACCAAAATAATACCGCCCGGACAGGGACTTGAACCCTGGACCCTTGGATTAAAAGTCCAATGCTTTACCGACTGAGCTATCCGGGCTACGGATTGACTTGCAAATATTGTTGAGTTATGAAATATTAGTTAATGGCAGTAGAATCCCGTATGCCATAACATAGCTGGGTATGATACACCACAGCCTATTCCTGAAAAGGGGAAACAAGCGTGAAGATATTTTGTTACCGTACGGTCTGCCGAGACCAATGTCCGGAGGTTCGAAACCCAAGGCACACACCTCTGACTTTTCAAAGTTACGTGTATATTGTTTATCAATTATCGTTCGCTTTAACGGTGAAGGAAAACATCGTGAGGAAACCTGCATACCTAAGAAGTTCCTTATAAGAATTTCGAAGGTATGCGAAGTCTACCAACCTGCACTAGGCCAGCGTGGTGGACTAAGGCCTAAAACCCTCTCAGTAGAGGAAGCCCGTGCCCAGCAGTGGGCAAGTATAAATACAGGGCTGGTATTATTATTTTATGTTTCCATATGAAAGCACTATTCGTACTCTTAATAGAACAATGACCTAATACAAAATCGTTAACTTGTGGGAATCGTCACAAAAACTCACTGTATATGACATTTATTTTTTAAGTTGGGTGGAAAACGAACATAAATTCAAGCAGTTTGGACCCTATTCCTAATGTTGAAAAGACGCCTTTTTTCAATCGATGCAGCTTGCCCTTTAGGGTCCATATTTTGCTAAAACACATCTAACCTAAATTTTGGATTAAGTCATTGTTTTAACTAAGAGTGCGTATTATGTATCGGTTTGTAGCCAACGTAATTACCGGGCATTATGAGACTTAACATCTAATGTCTCACAGTACTTTATAAGTCATAGTCCTGTGCGGCGTTGCTAATGTTTATGGGTGGTCGTATCGCTTACCATCAGACGAGCGGCATGCCGTCTCGTCATTTACTCAATAAAAAAAGATAAAAGTTATTACTGCCTCGCTGGCGTAGCTGTATCACGGTATGAACGCAATGCTGAGGTCTTGGGTTCGGTTCCCGGGTCAGGCACAGTCATATTGTTTTTTAAATTTTATGCCCGATATGGCTCGCCCCCTATGATATTATGGGACTGAATACCCACGGCGAAAAGTGGGTGCACTAGTTGCGACTCTGCCTACCCCTTCCGGGATAAAAGACATGAGTGTGTATGTGTGTGCGTGTGTGTATAATAAAAGTTATGTATGTGACTGCCTCGGTGGCGTAGTTGTATTACAGTACGACTGCAAAGCTGAGGTCTCGGGTTCGATCCCTGAGTCGGGCAAAGTGATATTGAGTTTTTCTATTCAGTATCAGCTCGGAGTCTGGAATTTGTGCCCGATATGGCGATAGGCTCGCCCCCTATCACATCATGGGACGCAATACCGGCGATAAGTGGGCGCACTAGTTGCACCTCTGCCTACCCCTTCGGGGATAACAGGCGTGAGTGTATGTATGTATGTGTGTGTATTTTACAAAACGAATCGTGCCTCTAACATTAACATCGAGGGCCATGAATGGGTTCACAAATATTACAAATAAACAAAGTCGCGTCGAGTCATCAATTGTAAGGGTATGACGAGCAAATCATTGCGAACTATTATTTAACACCTTAACACAGTTAAGGTTTAGCCCGATAGATCATTAGCGTTATAATTGTATACTTAGTTTTATAGCATACTAGCTTTTGCCCGCGGCTCCGCCCGCGTTAAAAAGTTTTTCCGGGATAAAAGTCCCGCTTTATGTTTTCCCGGGATAAAAAGTAGCCTATGAGTTAATCCAGGACATAATGTACCCGTGTGCCAAATTTCATCGAAATCCGTTCAGTAGTTTTTGCGTGAAAGAGGAACAAACATCCATACATCCAAACATCCAAACATCCATACATTCTTACAAACTTTCACATTTATAATATTAATAGGACTAGATGTTGCCTTCGTCTTCGTCCGCGTAGAAAGCCTTTCCCGCAACAAAAGTCTAAAACACTCATCTCCCGTCTCATGCATCCCTATTTCCTACTAGATAATATAGATTGCATAGCCCTGTATTATATACTGTCCACTGATGAGCACGGGCCTCCTCTGCTACTGAGAAGGGTTAAGCCTTAGTCCACCACGCTGGCCTAGTACGGGTTCGCAGACTTTACATACCTACCCTCGAAATTCTTATGGAGAATTCTCAGGATAGAGATTCTAATACATATACACTCACGCCTATTATCCCCGAAGGCAGGCACCGAAGGCAGAGGCGCAACTAGTGCACCCACTTTTCGCCGTTATTCCGTCCCATGATGTGATAGGGGGCGAGCCTATCGCCATATCGGGCACAAATTCCAGACTCCGAGCTGATACTGAATAGAAAAATTTCTAAATATTTTATTATTAGGTTTTTCTTGCGGCTTCGCCCGCATTTAAATATTTTTCGGTTAACATTAGAAGGCGGTCTAATTTTTTATTCCAAAGTTTTGTTATAGTTATTACAATTATTTTGATCTAAATATGAAACAAAAGTCATCTCCTTAAGAAGAATGATTCGTACAAAGCTAGTGGAGAGCACGTTAGAACAGAAGCCGACATGTCCCGCGCCCTTCAATTACGGCATACGTTAATAAAAAAAAATATATATAATTCAGTTTAGTCAAGTAGACAAATGATTTCTTTGTGCAGAATCTCCGAGGCGCGTAGTGTTGGGAACATGTTGTTTTTTATCGATGTCGATAAATGTATTATTTACTTTTAAGTTCAATATAAAAATGCCGGTTCGTTAGTTTTAAAACTATTTTATATATTGTATTCATATTTTAATACGATTATTTTTTTTATTTAGTCCATATTATAGGTTATTTTAATGTCTGTATAAAAAAATAACCGTACCAAGATAGTAGATAAAATCTCAAGATTGTAGATAAAATAACATTACCCGGCCAATCATAACAAAATCATTTTAAATCTATTTATACTAGTATGCAATCTAAGCTTGGATCTTTAGCCTTTTATTTACCCGCCTTAGGCCTACCTACAACACATAGTACATCACACACTACACTACCACGAAACCTAGACGATGAAATTGAAATATATCGATAAACTGCGGCATAACTGTGCTGACTGACCAGGGATATTTATCTCTTGCCGGTCGGCATTATTTTTGGGCTTCACTTCATTTACCATCAGATGCAGTGAAGTCACTTTGTCGAGCCATCGATAAAAAAAACTCTCCCTCCATCCCAACACTATTCCATTACTCCGGCGCCGGCAGTAATCCTGTGTCGTTTTATTTTCGCAAATCAGTGTTGCGGTCAGGACGCACGGTAGCTCCGAGCTGGTTCTTATAAATCAACGCGGTCTGCTTGTTTATACCTTAGTATAGTATGGACTATGCAGCTAATTATTTTGTTAAGAATTGTTAGTTTTTAGTTAGTTCTTTATTTAGTATAGTAATAGAAATATTGTTCATGAATTTTATATTATTTTCTAAAATTATGTCGGTGAATGTCGCTCTATTTTAATATATACTGGAATAATAGTATAAATAAATGAATATTTTGTTTTTAAGTAAGAAAGAACAAAACGTATCTAGAATATATTTCAAAATCTTAAACATACATTGAAAGAATAAACCCAGGTATGTGGTACTACCAATGTCTAAGCTGACCATAACTAATTATGTTATCCATAGACAAATGAGTCGCACACATCGGTATCGTATCCGCTGTGTAGGCGTGAATTAATTACCAACCACCCGGCGCATAGGAATATTGCTCAGGGAATTCTGATTATATAACTTACGTTTTTTTGTATATTGTGGGCCTTCATTAAAAAAAATTGGCATTATACAAGTCACATTACTTACTGCTATTTATGTTAAAAATAACTGATTTTTGTATGGTAAGAAACATATCTCTGTTCATAAATGATGGTAATACTAACATCAAATTACAAAGCACTGCATAGAAGGTTATTTTAACCATACACTTTAGCGGTGGTAGGTCTCTCAAATGTAAGAGTCCGTCTGGGTGGGTACCACAGCAATGACTATTTCTATCGACAAGTAGCCGTGTGCATGCACTGTTGTGTTTCGGTTTGAAGGAGATTGTAGCCAGTGTAACTACTGGACATAATGAGACTTAACATGTTATTTCTCAGGATGACGAGCGCAGTGGAATGCCACACAGTACTTTGTAAATAAAGGTTCTGGATGGTATTTCTACTGTTTACGGGTGGTCGTATCGCTTACCATCAGGCGAACGGCATGCTCGTCTCGTCATTCTATGCTATAAAAAAAAATACATATAGAGATCTACCACCCAGTACATATTATTTATATTTAATATATCATTACGATACAATTTCATGGGTATTAAATACAACAAATCACAATATCGTCTTCAGAGATTGGAAACGTCATACACAATAAAAACTGTATCTATCGATAGGGAATCACGAAACATCGAAATACAAAACCGTGCGCTCTCATAAGTTTAATTAAATATTTATTCGTGTAGGGCGGAGCAGCGACGCCCTCTCATCGATGTCGATATTGTTTTCTAGATTTAAGATTAACTCGTACGGCCACGAGACAAGCGGGCTGGATAAAGTGATAAGTGGTGACATAATAATATAGATTCCGTATTTATTTTAGTTTTTTAACTGAAACAAAATTTAAGAAATTTGATCCAAGAAGTAACAATAAATCATTACAGTCTATAGAAATGCATTGCAGCAAGTGCATTGCTGATTTTAAGAGGTTGAAAAAGAGTGTATAAGGCTCAATCTTAAAGCGCGTACAAATGACAACATTGAAACTGTCACTTCTCTTTAAAACGGTGGCACATCTCAACAAAATCGGTTCGTACATGCTATCAGAAATACTATCCACAACTCAACTTTAAGGGTATATGTCGCAATCAACTTGTAAAATAAACCATTTTCTAAAGGTTCTGCTATCAAGATGGGTATCTCACTACAGTTACAGCACAGAGAGAATATGAAATCTAATACAATAAAATACATTTATTATTATTAATGTTCTCTGGCTTGAGAAACGGAATACCCGAAACTAATCCTATCCTCATATTTACTGGCCCTCAGAAGAGGCGACCTCCGTGCCCGACCGCATTTATCATGAAAAGGTCAGGTGTGCGATGTTTATCTGTGATTTTTATGGTGTCAGCGCGATTCACTGGCTGGCGTGGTCTGACACTCCTTGTGATCAGGGATCCCGGATACACAGCTGAGCAATCTTGAGAACATGAAGGGTCAATCAAAGGTAGCTGAAGGCAAACATTATCTCATACAATTCGCTTTTTCTCGCTCACTTCTCAGCTTCTCATTTCTTAACATGGTTGGTGATATAGGTAGAGCAACAAAATCTCGTAGTAAGCAGATGCCTCTGACTGCGTTTGTGAACACTGTCAACAAAGATTATTCAAAACCAAAATAAAATATTCAAATTAAAATCTTATTTCTATCTTTTCAGTTTTGCAAAGAATTTAATAAAGGTGGCAGATATTGACGCAGTCCTGTTTATTGTGTTTCTTTAACATTTTTTTATTTCCATCTTTTTAGTTTTCCTTTTTTTATAGACTAGCTGTGTGCCAAAGTACAGCCAAATCCGTCGAGTGGTTTTACCGTGAAGAAGTAACAAACTAACTCTAACTTCGCAATTACTATTAGTGTGAAGTGTGATGTGATTTGTTAGCATTTCTTATTCCAAACTCCAACAAAACATATAAGTTGTATATATATTCGTAATCACCGTTAAAAATTCTTTATTTTGATACCACACTCGATGTATTTTGAAAACATTTTTTTTAGATTTCTTTTTGCCGCCAAAAATCCTTAATTATGTTTTTATCAAATTTTTATGTACCCAGTGTCACTCTCACAGCTACGACGAATCTATTGATAGCACTCACAGAAAATACGACAAGCCATTTAGGCTCTAGGGCGTGCCAAAGAAATATACATACATATATACACTCGAAAAACATAACCCTCCTTCTTTCGCAGTCGGGTAATAAGAAAAATAATAATGAACACTTTCTTCTATAAAAAACGACAATAGCCTAATTGAACGTTGAACTTTCTGCCGAGACGAAGGCTCGAAGATTTAAAACCCAAGGGAATACACATCTGACTTTCTAAGTTATGTGTACATTCTTTGTGAATTATCGCCTGCTTTAATGGTGAAGAAAAAACATTGTGAAGAAACCTGCACATCTAAGAATTCTCCATAAGAACTCCGAATACTCTCTAAATAAACTCTTTCCAGTGTAGAACAGGAGGCCTGTGTAGTAATGGGCAGTATATATTAAATAGATTTGAAAACACAGAGCTTACAACAGAAATCATCTCAGATGCACTCTATTAGCGAAGATAAGATTCAAATCTGATTTAATATCCTACATTGAAATATTCACATAACATTCTGCTATTATGAAATTAAACAATAACTACATTCAGGATGCACTCGTCCTTGACCGCTTAATATGGCAGAAAATTTGACATTTACTACGACAAATATTGATCGATAATGCAGCATGAAATATCGGTTTTACTTTCAATTCGTTGTCGGAATAATCTTTTTGACATCGGTTTTAATGTCAGAAATTAATATCGTGTATGCCAGGAGATGAATATATCTTGAATTTAAAGTGCAACGATTGATTTTAGTTTTCAAAATATGATCTATGGCTTGCGAATGTTGAGATATGTAATTAGTTCTCTCTTCCGCTATAATTTTGATGTAGATTTTATTGATTTAGAATGTGATAGGAGTGTTTTGTTGTTGAACATAGATAAAGATAGGGATAAATGGAAAAATCTAGAGGAGGCCTTCACCTTCAAATAAACGAAGGGTTCTTATTACTTGTTAATTATTATATAGGTATAGTGTTAAGAATAAGTTCATAAGTTCAAACTTTAAGTTTAAAGTATCTTATCAAATATTGTAAATTAATTCGTACGAAATAAAAGGCTTTTTAATTATAATTTTTTGTTATTTTTATTTTATTTATACGAGTGTTTATTGATTTATAGCTTGGGAATATGCTACTTGCAAACTATAGTACTTAAACTCATGTATAAGAGATACGGCAGTGTAATTTTAATTTAACTTTCTTGAGAATTTTGCTACTGTTATGCATGATTGTCACTTACTGTGAGATTAAAGACTTAGTTGTTTCTTCATTAGGTTGTACTCATCATCATTATCAGCCACACGAAGTTCGCTCCTGAACATAGGCCTCCCCAAAAGCTTTCTAGACGAACTTGTCAAAAGTGGCCTGCATCCAACGTGTTCCTTCGACCTGTTAAGTGGTGTTAACTCATTTAATTATTTACGTACATTAAAAAATATATTACTCCAACCTATCTAAGAAAATGTGAGCTTTATAAAATCTAAAATGAATTTCGCTAGTTTTATGAAACCATCACATGTTCAATGCTCAGATTCGTTGTTTCACCTAACCAATATCAAAATAAAAGCTAGTAGGCGATGCTATATCGTTTAGAAAGACGCAATTAAATGCCTCAGAAGAAAGGTCGTGTGTCAAGTAATATGAAACAATCAGCAGCCAATAATTGTCATGTCATATCAGTAATGACAGCAATTAATACGAAATAATGATTGTAACAGCGACAAACTATTGACAGCGTGACGATAGCGTGGAAAACTCATCATAATACTTTGTTGCTGTCGTAAATAGGTACTGTTATAACACTTGGTAGTCTAGGAGCTGGACAATGTTTATGCTTCGTAATAAAGTTTTCAAGTGGTTGGGTTCTATGCGCATTTTGGTGAACAGTACCATGGCTATTTCTACTATCAAACTAGTATTGTGCTCGGGTTTTGATATTGTACATCCATCCACTCAAGCCCATATCCTATAGAGGTAGACAGAGGCTATTGAATGCCACATGTTACTATCTTGGCACATCTCTTTTGCCTCCTCCACATTCACAGTTCTCATACATTTAAGGTTAAGTAAAGTAAGTAATAAATAGTCAGGTTACTTCTATTGCAAATTAATGGAGCGACCACTTCATTTCATTGTTCAGTTGAATAAAAGATGTCATAAAAATATTGAGATCCCGTAAACTCTTACATGCCTAGCTCCTGGACTCCACAGTTGATAAATCATCAGCAGAGGAATATTTACGGCACCTGTTGCACAAATTAACAAGTCGTATTGTTTGATTTCACGCGCTTTCTCCCAAATATGGCGGTGTTTACCGTTTCATGGTAAACGGCCGAGTAGCCGTAGGCTGGAGATTATAATATTGGCTATTAGATAGCGTTTTTGAATGTTTAGATTGTGTTTATGGTTCCATGCGTAAAAGACCTTTTGGAAAAAAAACTAGATCTTGATGAAACGGTTCAAAATGCGAAATGTCACAAATGTTTACATTGATTAATTATTATTATACCCTAATAGTCTTAATGAAGTATTCATTAAATAACGCATATAGAAACATTATGTACTTAAGCTCCTATAAAACACTTTTTTATCATATCAAAGCTTGTACTTAAAGAACAATGTCCTTCAGGTTTTGAATGCCATAAAAATCCTTTATCTTTCAATAATATCCGAGAAGGCCTTATGTTCTAAAAATATTCAAAAAAATATATAATCTGCCGTGAAATCGCACAACCAGTATAGGCAATGTTTAAGCAATAACAATTATATCGGAATTCCGAAATACGTTATACATAGTTTAAAAAAATGCATTTTGCACACTTTAGATAAACTAATAAGGATTAGGGTTACCTCAAACATGCTTTTAGCAAAGTTTGAAAAAGCTCAGGCTTATATTACACCTCTAATCCGCTTACCACAGGGTGCAATGAAGTTTTCATACTTTACAAAAAATGTATAAAAATAAATAAGCTCTGGGTTGGCTTGATAGTGTTGACACCACTGCCTTTAGCGTCTACCTACGTTGCTGATGCTGTTTTTTCAATAGTAACATTATGGACATACCCTAACGCCTTGTTTATGGAATCCTACTAATATTATAAAGGCGAAAGTTTGTAAGTATGTATGGATGTCTTGATGTATGGATTTTTGTTACTCTTTCACGCAAAAACTACTAAACGGATTTCGATAAAATTTGGTACACGGGTAGATCACGTACTGGACATAAACTAAATTTTATCCCGGGAAAAAAGCGGGACTTTTATCCAGCAAAAACTTTTTAACGAGGGCGGAGCCGCGGCAAAATCTAGTGTGTAATAAATTCTTTAACCATCCTGAATTGCTATTACTCTTCAAAAGTAATCGTAATCCTCCTAGCCAGTTTCGGCCACGGCAGCTAATCTTAACGGAGATCAGCCAGGTACGCAGGATATAGTGTATGCACAGTACACAGGTGCACTCGCTGTTCCTTCACTCTCATAGTCCGGTGAGACGGCAATCTGACATGACGGGAGAGAGATCAGGCGCAGGACCAACGGCTTTACGTGCCTTCCGAGGTACGGGGGTATCACACCGCCATCTTCGTAACTGCGGGCTGCGACTGGATAATTTTTAAGATGGAAAGTCTCAATGTTTTTAGCTCGACCCGGGATTCGAACCCATGACCTCAGCGCGCAAATTGTACTCGTAGCGCGTACGCAACACGACTACGCCACCGAGGTAGTTATAAATGTGACCTCAACAACAACGAGTCCTCTAATCGTAGAAAATAGGATTTTAATGGGCCTCGTCAATCATTTTCTATTTACTCATTTTATTTCCGCAAAAATCCGGCTATGAATTATTGTATGTATTTTTTTAATTGCGCGCCACGTCTGAATAATAATTGCTTTAGTTATTATTCTGAGTGCGCCGCAACCCTAAAACATGTCACAATATTTTTTCTATTTTAAAGACATAGGCTGTCAATATTTTTTCTGCCCATGAGCTGTGTGAAATTTCACGCGTTATTATTATATTACACGCCAACCATTCCATAGATTGTGTGACAAACGCGCTATTTCCGTTCCAACTGTAATTAAAAACGTTTGTTTATAACCCGTTATTTTTTCAATCAACGGTAGCGATAAGCTAGAACGTCAGAGATGAAAAAAAAATTGTAAAACAACTACATCGGGTAATTTTTCGGATATTATAAACACGAAAGTTTTATTACATTTTTGCATCTGTAGGTAAATGTTTGTCAGAAGTAAATGCGGAAATCGCTGAACAAATATGGATTTTTGGCATACAGATAGATCATGTCCTAGATGAAGGTCTTTGATGTGGTTGGGGCCGCGACCTGCATCGAATCACACATATTATTACTGAAATATCGCGACCAAGGGGTGGTTACCATACGCTGGTCGTCACAATTATGCCCGACTTATCCTACCAACACAGGATTGGATCTAACACAATAATAAATATTAGAAAATCACAAAGATCTACGGGAATCGAACCCCTAATACACACGTACATTAGTCAGGGCAAGTTCTATGATGAGTCGAAAGCTCACATCCGCGTACATGCAGCTAGGTTTCATATTACATAACGCATAAATACAATAGCCTAGCATTATTTATGGTGGGGTTTAAAGTAAAAGCTCACCTATCGAGCTGGGGCATTAAAATGGCGCTGGTGTCTAATTTTTGCATATAATAAAATCTCTATGTTATTTTTAATACATTCACAAAATTACATAGTAGATCCGGAGGAAAGGAGACAGAAAGTAAAGAAATCTATAATAAATAGTATTATGGGTAATCCTACTAAAACTACTACTCGGATTTCGATAAAATTTGGCACACGTGTAGATCATGTCCTGGATTAACACATAAGCTACTTCTTACCCCGGGAAAATATAAACCGGGGCTTTTATCCCGGAAAAACTTTTTATCGTGGGCGGAGTCGCGGGCCAAGGCTAGTAGATTTCATAAATAACGTCTGGATATTATTTTTAATACTGTCACAAATGACGTAGATTCAGAGGGGTTGCTTCAGGCTGGCAGAAAGTCATAAAAACTAATGCAAATAGCAATATGCCTGAAAAGGTATGTTGACAACCTTGTTATTTATTTATTTAAGAGCAGTTGAAAACAACACTATCTTATTTAGGTAACGTCCACTGTTTCTGCCACCATGCAGTGCACCATGCAGTGCACCATGCCAGTGTAACTGTAGGACATAATGAGACTTAACATCTTATGTCTCAGGACGACGAGCGCAGTGGAATGCCACACAGTACTTTGTGACTCAAGGTGCTGGATGGTGTTTCTACTGCTTACGGGTGGTCGCATCGCTTACCATCAGGCGAACGGCACGATCGTCTCGTCATTCGATGCAATAAAAAAAAATGCAGTGTTATGTGTATCTACATTATTTTTTATTTTAAAAGCTATTTTAATTTGTGTATTTACAGATTTTTCCAAGATATCATGTCTAATGTTTCAGAATGATTAATGCCGTTTAATGGCATGACGAACATTATTTTAATTTCTCAGTGACGTCACTACTACTCATAAGCAGTTCTCCCTACCTATTTTTTTATTTATTTTAATTCATAGTACCTATTAGATAAATTCATAAAGATTACCCAATAGGCATTGTATTATATAGACTGTCGTCACTGACATTCGTACTACTTGCATCATTATTTTAAAAAGTAGCTGAAAAATTGGCACCTACATAGTATTAAATTGCATAGTATTAAACTCAGTCGCCCGCCGCGTCTGTAAGCGATAAACTCAAAAACTTTCGATGAAATTTCGTAATAGAGATAGTTGGAGACCCTTAAACTCAAAAACTTTCGATGAAATGTTGTAATAGAGATAGTTTGAGACCCTTGGAAGGGCATAGACTACTTTCTATCCCGGAGAAATATATTGCGGGACTAGTATCCCAGGAAATTATCAAGCGGCCAAGGTCGCGAGAAAAAACTTGTACAATAAAGAGATAGTTATTCCATAATGAAACACCCGAAATTGTTCCAATTGGGACAATTGTATATACTCCGCGTAAATGATAAACACAAGCAGTCTTTTTTTGCCCGACTGCGAAAGAAGGAGGGTTATGTTCGTACCGATTTAAATACTTCAACTATTTCACATCACACGTAATGTGTTTATGTGCATACGGAATTCTTTCTTCTTTTGATTAGTTGGGTATGGCATAGTATCATACATACTTTTTGACAAATCATTGCATATATCTCAAAATCCCAAGCGGCATCTTACCCTCTCTCACCAGACATAGGTAATACTAATGAGTAGGGATGCCCACAGGTCGCGCCGTATGACCCGCGATGCGCGCGATATATTGCGCGCCGACATCGCACTGACCGTGCATGCGCCCGCGCAGCGGTCCTTCGAGCAGGACAATATGGCGGCCGCGCCGCGTGCAACAATTATTGAGCTTATTACCTGCTCTGTTATTTTATCAACTTGGTTTATTGTATGTGTTCATTTTTTCAGACAATTAGAATTGTGGATTTTTATTTGCTTTCGGCAAGAAGTTATGTTGTCTTCAAAATGTGAAAATATTTTAAGGGATATTGAATAACTTATTAAACGAATGAAGGTTTATGCGAAGGAAAACTATATCATGTACCGATACATGATATAGTTATCAAACAAAGAAGCTTATTCCAATTTCTTAAAATCTTTATGGCATTTTTTTGTTTATAAATTTCTAGATGCATTCGAGAAGCACCAATCGTTACTAGTACAATATTTATTTAGTTAAATTAATTTTTCAACAGAGCTGATGTCAACTCTAACGAGCTCCAAGAAATTTTCCAACAACGTCTCGAGATCGTTATTGTGCTTGCTTAACGCATTGTCCATAATTTAAGAAAACTAAAACTATAACCTTGATTTATGTTTAAGTAGTACATAGGTATTATAGAACTAGAACTCCCAAGCAAAGCTAGGCAATAAAGCCGAAACGTCCGCACGTAAACGTTGCGACCCGCGCGGATCCCACACGGCGGGTCCGTTCAGCCAAGGTCGTAACATCTCGGTACCGCTATGAGATCTCGGACCTGCCCAGACGTGTGCTACTTGGAGAAGGGGAATTCGGGAATGTTGGAAAATGTCCAGGTTGGTTTTCTGTTCAATATTTTAAACAGCGACGGTAGCAATAGAGGTTATACTGACTGTTTAAAAAGATAGGTTATAATCAAAAATCACACCACATCGAAAATTCACATTTATGGTCAAAATCTGGCATTGCAATACAAAATATTGATTCGAAATTTTTTAATGAACAGGTTATGCTCGATCTTTAACTAGATCTGACCTAGAATACCATACCATACCATATCAGCTATGTATTTATATACTGCCTACTGCTGAGCACGGGCCTCCTCTATAACTGAGAATTTAGGCCTTAGTCCACCGCGAGGGCCTAGTGTGGTTTGGACTCCACGTACCTTCGAAATTCTGTATTCTAAATCTGATATGAATAATTTCATTTTTGATTAAATAAACGTGAAAGAGGTCTCACAAAAAACGTATTAACATTAGCATAATACGAATTCCGTATGCAAAAGTTCTTTAGATAATGACCATCGCTTTATCTTATTGCGCCGTCCAGCATCAATATTCAATAGTTTATTGATTTCAGTTTAAAAACATTGATACCATTGTAATTACTAAGTATGATGTGATTAGCATCGCAGTGTGCCATGCCATATGCAACGATTTATAATTCGAAATTCCATATTGGATCGTAATTTTTATGTTACCTAGTCGAAACGCTTATCTATACCAATATTATTAAGCTGAAGAGTTTATTTGTTTGGTTCAACGGGCTAATTTCAGATCTGAACCAATTTTGAAAATTCTTTCACTAATAGGTAGCTACATTACTCCTGGGTTCTATAGGCAAATTTTTGTCCTGGGAAAAAAATTTTAATCTTGATTTTTTTTATTTCACTCGGGTGGAGGCGCGAGCATCACCTAGTCATTATTTTATTTTTTATTTTATTTATTACACACAAAACAGGTTACAATCGGGCACATATAATATATAGAAATGTTTGAAGTTTTTTATCATAATTATAACCCAAAAACTTGTGTTCCGGAATTAATATTAAGTGTTAACGTGATAAACGACTTGCAATGCAATGCAATGCAATCAGCCCTGTATTATGTACTGCTCACTGCTGACCACGGGCCTCCTCTGCTACTGAGAGGGGTTAGGCCTTAGTCCACCACGCTGGCCTAATAAACGACTTACTCATCTCATTATCATTACTTTAAAAACATAAACCGGCAAATAAGCAAATGGCTCTCCTGATATTAGATAATAATTATCGTCTTAATACGTCCACAACACCAAAAGAATTTTGGATGCGTAATCAAATCAAAATGAAACTAATAACTCGATAATCTAAAACGATTTTGAATCTCTAGAAAACTCAGTCACCACAGGATATATAACACAATGTTATTTGACGAAGAATTATAAAAAATATCAGCCATTTTGCATAATGTCTAACTTAACTAACCACAACCTAGTAAAGTATACATTGTGTATAATAAGAGGTTCGTCTTTAGGACGGTATCCGAATAGCTGTTCCCATTCTGTACCATTTAAAACCAGGAAATTACATCCATGAAGACATCTCATTAGTACTTGTATTACCATGTAATGTGAAAGCTCGTTGCGAAGTGAATTTAGATTTTACATGCGTACTCATCCTGTATATTACAAAGTGGTTTTATACACATTTATATTGCGATTAGGGTTGGTAGCTATCTCATAAAAAACAAGAAAGTTTGCTTTTATGTGGTCAGATTCACATGTAATTTCTATAGTAGTGTAGTGTTTCACAGCGATAATTTGCTAGCGTCTGCGCGTCGCCTAGCAGTAATGTTCTCTAATACTAATTTTATTTAAAGATCAGGAACTGTTACATTTCTTCGTGTATGTTTTTTTATGTTACTTTACCTACTGCTAGCCAGCAGCCTAGCGATCTTCACATAATTATCTCACAGTTTTGAAATTTACAAATAAAAATGCATCAATCGTAATCTTCTGTATTAGATACTAAATATGTTCGTTAGCACTCCAACATATCCTCAAATCACATATTTTCCTCAAGCTTTTTACCTCTTACTTTCTATTCACATGCATTATATTTTTCACATTCTGAGTTTTTTATCACACACATACACATAGTCACGCCTTTTATCCCTAAGGGGTAGGCAGAGGCGCAACTAGAGAATATCGCCATATCGGGCACAATTTCCAGACTTCGGGCTGACATTGAATTTAAAACCCAATATTACTTTGCCCAACTGGCAATTCAACTCAAGACCCCAGCATTGCAGTCATACTGTAATACAACTACACCACCGAGGCAGGCAAATTTTATTTCAAAATGTCCTTAAACCTGATAGTTTAGAGAAGGTGAACGTTGACTCACTTTACTAGTTCTAAAGTATTACTAATATGGCACGGGTTCAGTGCCATCAGTAAATTCCTTTTATTTACCATCAGTACGAGTTACCATAATGTCTAAAAAGATATTTTATAATCCTGCCACACATTACCCCACTAGACGTTAAATGAGTAGACCTCTTTATATGGAACGATTTATGAAGAGTCAATGATAATTGTATAGGACAACGATACTGTGAATGAAATTTAAAGAGATACTAAATCGATATATAAGAAATATAACTAAATTTAAAAAAACATCTTTAAGTGATATAAACATCAGTACAATAATTTGTTCCATAATTAAATTGATCTACTAGGTTTGATCAATGATCATTTACGAAATTAAAAAGTGAATAGATGATAAACAAGATTTCAGCCAGTTTTCTTCGCCATAAATGATTATTTAATTTTTATGCCATACTAGGAAATAATAGCATTCCCTAATCGTTGATGTCTCATCCTCTCTCAATGGCCGTCCTGAGTCGAGGTTCGTAACCCGTTAGTGGGTTGCCCTCAGCATGGTCACTTAATTCAAAGGGTTGCGAGCGCCTTCTGCGTTCACCCTAAAGACCGGTGTGGCCAGAAAAGCCGACTCGTGTCAGGCTACTGGCAGTAGGGCTATTAACAAAAAAAAATCCCTAATGCGGCGGTTGCGCAATAGCCGCAACACACTTGTGTCCACGATAGGGCATAGATTCGACAGCGCTTTGTTGTGGCACTGGATGAGCACTCACCGTGCGTCATTCAGATACAGGAAATAGTGTCGAATTGTGTCCCTGGTTTTTAATATTACCTATACATATAAGTGATTACGTGTGATATATCGGCCAGTAATCGTGTCGTACAGTATAAATCGCGTGCAAAAGTCGCAGTAAAAGTAAGGCTCGCTGATGCTCGTAAATATTTTGTGTTCAAACGATGAGCTTTACCCTATACGCAGCGACATTGCAACTGTACCGGTTGGCTTGGAAGTAATTGAAAATTTCTATATGTTGAAACTATCTTGATTTACTTCCTATATGTTGAAACTATTTTGATTTACATAATATTTTCTCGTGACTTTGCCTGTGTTACTGTTATTCCCTAATACCAGTTATGTATAGATTACATACTCACATATTTCAAGATACAGTATCATGAGCTCCCGAAAAACTTCATGTCGGTTTACTAGGATATAATTAAATAATGCCTCGGTGGCGTAGTTGCATGTCGATACTATTGCTATGCTGAGGTCTCGGGCTCGATCTCAGGGATGGGCAAAGTGATTTTGGATTTTTCTATTTAGTATCAGCCCGGAGTCTGGAAATTTTCTTTTTTATTTCTCGGCCCCTGTCACATCATGGGACGGAATAGAATATTATGACTAAAATAACTCATTGACTTCCAGATTTATTATTTGGGACAATCTGCAACAGGAATCGAACCTCTGACATCGATTAGTGTGTTTCTTAGCCTGCAACGGTTTTAGGTTGAAACCTCATCCGCATTCACCGTATATCTGTATATCTAGACTTTCCTATGATCTCGCATTGTTTCGGCTCTGATAAAAATGTTAACAATAGAAGAGATGAGTGTGCGCCGACCGCCGCCGGCCGGGCACGGGTGAAGTCTAGTCTCCCAGCCATGAAGATGGAATTTAAATACGAACGACTTGTCTAAAAAGGAGCCTAAAGTTCTAAGAAACTTTATATACATTTGGATAGTACTCCCAAAAACTAGGCCTTTGCAATAAATACAATTTTAAAGTCTTCCGATTTAATTTCATTTCATTTCATTTTTCATTTAATTTCATTAAGCATGTAATTTTATTTTGCTTAAAACTTACACTCAAAAGTTAGATATAAATGAAGGAGTCTAAAAATAGTTTTTAATGGATCCAAGATTCATATTTTGCCTCTATGATATCCCTAATGCTAGCCTGGTTAGATTTTGAGTTCCAGCGCCCATACAAAAAGCGGACATCTCGTTTCATTACAAATAATCGAGGAAACCGCTTCACTTGCCGTCAGGCGTATGTAGCTGCATTGTCGTAAACGCTTGAAAAAATATAAACCAATAGCAAACAACACTCAAAATTTTGTGATACAGAGTTCTGTTTAGCGTTCATCATCAGAGGCTTAGAATAATAACACATATTCTATGTTCAGAGGTATGGTGATAAGGAAAATTACAGTGCTTGTATACTTCTTGGTGGCAATACGATGCTTTGTAACTATCTAGGTGGACTATATTATGGTCATATATATATTTTTTAATAGATAAAACAAAATAATTCAAAATATGCGTAAGAATGGCATCACGAAAACTTCGAGGAAGTTTAAAACAAAGATAAAAATTTAGTGCTAATTTTTAATAGATATCGTGAGGTGATTTAGTTACCAAAGCAATTCAATAAATCTGTATGTTTTTTGGTTAATAAAACGCACCAATACTGCTCGTACTAGAAAAATTTAGCCTTCACATGGCGATAGACTCAACCACAAATAATACGATAGAAAGTACTCTACGAAAAATGGTGCATTGGTTAATGTAGCTACTCCTTCAAGAAAAGGCTTAATCATGAGACATTTCACAACGCCAAACCATACCGATAGCTCGTCGCGCCAGCGTCCACTATTCAAGCCAGTGACTATGCATATTTCTCGCTACATTTATCATATATTACGCCAGCAATGAATATTCCTCTGTTAGCGCACTGTGCTTGTGTACTGGAGTTAAATTTATTAATTGTGGTGGCCGACCCTGCCCTTGTGGCGATTTATGGCACGCGGTTATTGTTGATGCCAGTTTGATACATGGATTGGCTTTGTGTAATGCTTTTGCATTAGATTTGAATGTGTTTAGTGCGTTAATTATTTCGTGAGTTATTGATGCTGATAGAGATGGCTGAGGTTTTTATGTATTTGCTGCCGTAAATATGTCGAAGATTTACATGTTTATTAGTTGGTTGTAAGAATTTTGCATTAAATCTATACCACTACTTAAATTAACACACACACAGACGCCCATTATGCTCGAATCCATCCTCCTTTATCGAGACGCAACTAATGCATTTTCGCCTAAATTGTCATGCATATTTCGCCCCACGATGTGATGGGGCCGAGCTTATTGTCATATCGGGCACAATTTCCAGACTCCGGGTTGACTGAAAAGAAAACTCAATATCACTTTGACCAGGGGATTGAACCCGAGACCTCAGCTTTCCATCGTCGTACTGTAATTGCAACTGAAATTAAATTCACAACATAGACGCGATGACTTTATAGTTTTTGAAGTAATGTATAACGTTTTATCATATTACAAACACAAAATCTATCTTATTGTCTTACTAATACTCCCCAAACGCCTTAAATTCCAAGTATACTTTCTCCCTAAAAAACCTAATTAACAAATTAATCACACAAAGCTCGTACTAGCAATACAAATATAGAAACCGTGTCGAGTGGTTTGAAGACGATTCGTACGAAATGAAGCGTTCGGTACAGTTTGTATGGGATTAGTGGAGTGCTCTCTCGACGAGTACACGAAATTCGGCTTCTTATGTCAATAGACGGGGAAATGCTCAAGAAGTCTAAATAATGGATGCGGCATTTGAAAGTCGCATAGAAATTTGCATCTGCATGTGCCAATATTAATTGAGCAGATTAGACTCTCCATTTAATAAATGCAATAGTTTAATCTCGCTTGGAGTTTGGGATATTTTTGTATCGATTCTGGAGTATAATAGTAGTTGAATGGTACCTCAGAATACAAGTAATTAAAGAAAGCTACTTTAGTAGATATTTTACCAGATATGATGATATAATGACATCGATTCCAAGATCTACTATATTCGATACTATTTTCTAATGTGATTCATCCAGGACTGCATCCCTAGAGTTGGATGACATCAGCCGGTAGTAATTACTTAACTAAATCCTTCCTACAACATGTTTGACAATGTTATAATATGCACCATTTTTTATGGGATAAAGGAAGTGGGAAAAGGAGACTTTCGCAACAATATTGTCCCTATAGTTTACGAGATACGAGAATACAAACACAAACTTTCGGAATCAAATATTAATTTTGAAAGGGGCGAGTTTAATTACAATAAAATATTCAAATTAATAATTATAAAGAATTAATCATTCAACCGACGATAGCCTAGTTGGGAATGGAACGGTCTACCCGCGACATTGTCCGGAGTGGTGGTCCGGAGTGACTTTAACGGTGAAGGAAAACATCGTGAGGAAACCTACATACCTGAGAATTCCCTATAAGAATTTCGAGGGCATGTGAAGTCTGCCAACCCGCATTAGGCTAGCGTGGTGGACTAAGGCCTGAACCCTCTCAGTAGTAGAGGAGACCCGTGCTCAGCAGTGGGCTATATATAATACAAACCTGATTGCATTGCATTGCATTGCAGTCATTTAACCTATTTTTTTATTTATTTTTTTTGTGTTTTAGTGTATTTTATGAATAACTTTATTTAACGATGTCAAAATCTTAATACCTTATCCATCATTCGAGCATCCAGTATAAAATTCGGGTTCTCGCGTGGGCCGTGTTATGTTAGCTAGAAAACCGATTGGAATGCGCAGGGTAACACCGGGGTTCAAATAAACTGAATTACGTCCGCGGCTTTGTGTTTATATTTTTAAGCCTACAGTCATTTGAGGGTACTCGAGTTTTGAGTCCGGTCGAGTTTAGTTTCTTGGTGGTGAGTATATAATATCTTTCTTTAAAGTCAATTAACTTTTATCATTCCTAACAACAGATTTCGTATTGTAGAAGTTGCTTCATCTGAATTACTTTAACACTTGAAACAGTACAGTTAATATTATTCTCTGAAATATTGGCAACTCATTGCCACCGTTTTGAGTCATTATTGCAATAAGATGTCAGCGTCTGCGTGGCACCTAATTATTTTTATTTCAATATATTAGCCGCATCTTTACTTACAGTGTCGAGTGCAGACTACAGACGTGGATGTATTTGTGTAACAATGGATGCCCGTTTTTCCGCGCGGATGTAGTTTTGGAGTCGCTCTGCACGGTAAATCTATATAAAAATATCATCGCAACTGCAACACTGCACCAGTGCTGCCTCCTGCGGAATTTAACGGCAAATTTGAAGACATCCTAAACCAATAAAAAATAAAAAAAAACGCATAGGACTTCTACGTGAAAAAATACAGAGAATTAATAAAGAAAATTCCCCATGTTTTACAATTCTTTCTCTAAAGCCCCCAACACCACGAAGGTTCCGCTAACCGATCAGATAAACGATAGACGGACGGACACAAAACACGAACTGTTGCAAATGGTCATGAGCCCATGCGACCTTCCGACCGTTTTATTGTTTCACCATTTTTTCTGCCAACAAATCAACGATCGGTAATCTTTTCCTCAGTTGTAGTACGTGGATTTACTTGCTTGATACTTTAGTTTTAGGCATTGATATTTATAAAATATATTAATAGATGTTGCTTGCTGCTACCTACGTGAAAGACCGTTCCTAGAAATCCTCTCGCACAACACCTGGGAACCAGTTGATAGTTTTACTAATAATATAAAGCTAAAGTTTTTATTTGATCGTACTAATTAGTCTATGTAACTTCGGATCGATTCTAACCCCTGTTTGAGATATGTATCTCGGCATGTGCCTAGTTCAGAGAAATAAGAAAGAAAGAAAAACATTTATTGGCAACAAATAGTCATACATAAGCGTGTGTAAAGAGCTCATATGGGTGTATTCGTTGTTCATAATTCATAGTCTAAATGAGGCAACCTTTCATTAATGGGAACCGAAATTATATCTGAGCGCTAATTGTTCACCTGCATACCCTGAATAGAACATACTTATACGCGGGTGGAATGCTTCTACTAACTACTTCCAATTTTGTTTAAATTAAATATGTTACTTAGTCATAAAAAATATGTCAGATAAATAAAACGTCTACTTATTCAAATACTAAAATAAACTATAAAACACATAAAATACTAGGTACTGAAATATATTTCGGTTATCTATAAAAAGACGGTCGCGTAAATTTATTACGTTTTGATTTATTACAGCGTCAATGTGCAAAAAAACACAAAACTCTAGTTTTCTGAACTTATATATCTATGTGTGTTTACCTATTTCTAACTAGTTTTTCAAACGACTTAATAACATCTACATATTATGGATAAACATCTGAATTAATCAAATTATAAATCCTATCTAATTGAATTTCGGATCTAGGAATCAAGTATTGAAACTTGATTTTTTATTATTACATTTGAGTAAACATATTACGTACTAGTTGAAATTCAAAGTATTGTTACAAGTGCTTATCTGTAGACCAGTAATAAACTCGACAAAACGTAGTTAATTTGCCTTGCAGTGTGAAAGTAAAATTGTAGACATATTATATTATATGTTCATAATATTCAAATGAGCCGGCTTGTCAAGAATATTCACAGAAAATCATCGCGAAGTGATAGCTTAATTCTAATTTTCGAATGTTAAGTAACATATATAGAACACCAAACACCCGTTCGGCCTAAAACAATTCTTCTCCCCATAATTTATATTTCTTTATGATCAGCAGCGCATCCATGATTCTTCTTGGATTGTAGTTGTTTATGGGCGGTAAAGTTCGTCTCATATTATAGACGCATTTTCTAGATAATACTATTAAAAGAATATAGCCCAAGTATCAAACTAACTCAATCCGCTCACAACTAACTCGATCGCAAAGTTATAATTCAATGAAACACTTAGTCCACACCTCTAGGACACGAACAAATATATCATATTCGAAGCCATCTTGTGGGATTTAATACTACTTATATAACTTAACAGATGATTTTAATGTCGAGGCCGTGGGTCCGCGACCTCGATATGGGATTTAGAAGTTATTGGATTGTAGTAGCGTGGGGTACGAACAGGTGCGATTCCTAGCTCTGGAAATAAAACTTTTATTAGCCTACGTCAATGATTGTCCTATTTGTCGCTTAGTAATGCGCCACTTTATTACCGCTAACCCGGTTCGCGGATTGAAATTAGCTTAAGAAACTCTCAATCAATCAATTTATTTTCCGTTTTCTCCTATATCCATCCCATGGTTGTCTGTATGAGATTGCCTTGTGCGATAAGACCGCCGTTTGTACTTTTTCATTTTTCTTTTTTTCTTATCTATACTATCTATACTAATATTATAAAGATGAAGAGTTTGTTTGAACGCGCTAATCTCAGGAACTACTAAACTGATTTTGAAAATTCTTTCACTAATACGAAGCTACATAACTCCTGAGTGCTATAGGCTACTTTTTATCCCGGGAATATATTTTTATCCCGGAAAAACTCTTTCACGCGGGCGGAGCCTCGAGCAGAAGTCTAGTGCTTTATATCTCTGGTGTACAACAAAGTATAAATAAATAAATTAACCACACATAAGCCACACAACTGACAATGAAATCTAAAAAAAAATATTCCCTATTATATTCCGCTATTCCGCATTTAATACAGTAAAATACATAATTTGTACAAATGAAGGTAAAAACGTGACCAGATTTGGATGAAATTTGATAATATTACTCAGTCCTAGTGTCATCATTGACTACATTTTGTCCCATAAAACTCCACAATAACATATTAATTTCGATTAAAGTTGTACACGCGAGCAGAGTCGCAAACAAAAGCTATGAACTTAAATTAAAATTATTGGCAAACTTATTACTTTCTGATTTTTTGAGAAATAACGAACATTATTAAATGTGACATTTTATTAATTAGATGCATAATTTTTAGTCAGGAAATGTTAATTCAATACTTAGATATCAACAATGTGTGTCAAGAACAAATATAATAGATATGGTAATTTTTAATCAAAAAGTGATATTTTGATATCTTGAAAAATATATTATAAAGGATGACTTAATTCGCTAAATCTAGAAAGAAAGAAAGAATAAATTTATTGCCCACTAATTGGGTGGTGAACTTATTATAACAGTGGGTGTGTGAGTATCGTAATACAATAAAAAAAAAAAAAGTACTCAATCAGTGTGGATGGTATATGTCCCACCGCAACCGTGTCAATTGGATCTAGATCATCTAATTAAATACACGAACATGTTATGAGCCTAAATTATAACACATCCTTACTGATATTCATACTTGTAACTCCGTCTATCTGCCTGTCTGTTACGCTTCCAAGGCTAAACCGCTGAACCGATTTCGATGAAATTTGGTATGTAGGTAGATTGAAACCCTCAAGGCGGTTGCGAACGACAACTTAGACGTGAGTCGGAGGAAGCCCGCAGCCGTCCCTAATGCGCCGAAGATGGCCACCGCGGAGTTTTGGTTGGTATGCCGTGCGGTGTACGTAGGTTAGGGACTCGGCCCGGCGGTCGCCCGACGTTTTCCATCTCTCCGGGCGGCTCAACGTCGGGTCGTAAGGCACGGTGAACCCAACATAACCGCTCAGTCGTTCCCCTTGAACACTGGGCGGTAGTAATAATTCACTTTCTCCGCGTATACAAAAAAAAAAAGATTGAAACCCTGGGGAGGTCACTGGCTACTTTTATCCCGAAAAAATATATAGCGGGACTTTTATCCCGGAAAAACCGGGCCGAGCCACGAGTAAAAGCTTGTAAGTGATTATTTAGTTTTTCTCCATTCCGCAGCCGTTTTAAAAAACCCCAATAAACAGATTTTTATTAGTGAAATAATTTTCTAAATCGGATTAAATTTCCAGAAATTTCCATCAAACAAACACAATTGTATTAGTGTGTTGTAGCAATCTAAGACAAATTGTTTAAGCAGATGAGTATTAGTGGATCGAAACGATTGTCACCAAATTTGGTTAAATCCAATTAATCTTTACCACACGAGGATGTTATTTATTGGCTGTAGGTTTTGTCTATTAAATATAAGAAATCCTTGAGATATGCACTGTTTTATAATGTGTGACGTCACTCCCATTTTTTGTAGAGTGAATATTATATTTAGAGGAGGCCTATGTTCAGCATCGGACTTCATGTGTCTAATGATGATTATGTATATTAATAATTGCTTATAGCGGGCCGAAAAATTAGTTAGCTATAAACATCTTTAATGCTATATCATACTTCCTACTAATATTATAAAGGCGAAAGTTTGTAAGAATGTATGGATGTAAGGATGTTTGTTCCTCTTTCACGCAAAAACTACTGAACGGATTTCGATGAAATTTGGCACACGGGTAGATCATGTCCTGGATTAACACATAGGCTACTTTTTATCCCGGGAAAATATAAACCGGGACTTTTATCCCGGAAAAACTTTTTAATGCGGGCGGAGCCGCGGGCAAAAGCTAGTATAAAATAAGGGAACTTTAAAGATTAGTAGTTTATTTATGAAACTACGATTTAATGACAATCATATTTTTATAGCAACAGTAAAAGCAAGTTCTTATTTCCGGCTAAAATTCAGCTAATTCAAATAGGTTCTCTCAGTCCGTAAAATTACCCAATATATTATATTGTCGACCTAAGTCGAACCTAAGTACTACATAAGTGTGACATGTTCTGAGATCAGCCTGTGTATACTGGTTTCAAGTATGCCGGCATAATTGTGTCGACTAACGAGGGGTAATCATCTCTTGTCCACACTCCATCAGGACTCCTTACCGCTTAACACAAGTACGTACAATCACCAGCATAAGCAGGTCAAAAAAATCAAAATTTCAAATTACCTACACACTTTTGTGTTCTTACTAATCTTTTGTTTCTCTCCACAAAAATAAAATAATAGAGATTTGCTTACATGCGAAGAATTTTTTCATACGCACACGCACACGCATTTACCACACCACTAACCCAATGAGGTAACATCACGTTATACTAAACAGTTCATTCAACAGCGCAGGCGCATGTCGTGAGTGTTCTGCACGCGGCGGGAAGGTCGTATCTCTGGCTTAATTAAAAGATGATCATCTCAGAATCGGTGATCTAATTTATCAATGACCCGGTGTGGGCAGAGTTGGTGATGATTAGAAATGGCATGTTTTTAACTGACTTGGGTGAACAAAATGGGAGTTATAATGATTTCATATTTTTATAGAATCCTGAAAAATGGCCATGACATGTATAAAAAATCATAATATAAAATGGGAGTTATAATTTTAGTTTAGCGTATATTTATCTTTTGGTCCTGGTTTCTAAATAATATCTTCATTAAAATAAAAGTAAATGGTTTAACAATTGTTGCGTTATTTATTTTTTGTCTGTGGCTATATGCAACAATGACACAGAAAAGGTTTTATACTTCTTGCGACGAGGAATATTTTCCAACACATTATTAATACGAAGTACACTACGCTAGTCACCCTAATTGTTACACTGGCTACAGTGTCTTTTATTTATTTAGGTATTTTAAAACACAATGCTGCTGTTTTTTTATTCGTGCTAGGCAACATAACCTCTCTGCACTTGATGGTGAACAGAGAGATCCAGATAGAGTGTCGATTGACGAGCGACGATTGTCTCTCGTCGTCAATCGGCACAATTATGCCGGCCTGTTTGAACCTTGTTAAAGGGGTTATATAAATGTACCTACTTAGCAGCGGTTTACCCAGTTAGATACTCGGGTATGATGTAATTACAAAATAAAAAAGTAAAATAGAAAAAAATATTGATTTCTATAATTAATGCCAGTTCTATTTATTATAAACTGTATATCGTGCAAAGGAAGTGCGAGATACATTGGGTACAAAACACACGATTCCTTGTTAATTTGAATAGTGTGGATTCTATGCTGTTTACGTTATTTAACTTCTTTAGAACCGCTGCATTAAGGCACATATTAATGTTGTTTTCATTAATATCTATAAAGGGGCGGTCAAACAGAGTGCGTTTTAAATATATGTAAGGGTTTTATATTATGATTTTTTATACATGACAATGGCCATGTAGTGCCTGGTTAATGATTTTTTATATTTTTATAGAAACCTGAAAAAGAAACAGTCGAAGGCGGGACTCGAACCCACGACCTCTGGCGTACCGTGCCGGTGCTCTTCCAATTGAGCTACTCCGACCCTCGCCATCGATTGCCAATTTCAGGATCCATATTTAACTCTCAGGAGATGAAAACAGATGTCGCTGGTCAGGCCGTGGAGGTCGTAGGTTCGAGTCCCGCCTTCGACTGTTTCTTTTTCAGGTTTCTATAAAAATATAAAAAATCATATGTAAGGGTGTTATAGAATGATTATAGCATCGCTTATTATGCTGTACTATGATGAACACATTATACATAACCTTATTTTCCTATACTGTTATAATGTACATTCAGCATAACAAAATATCTTTTCGCAATTAAAAATCAACATGACCACCTGATGTCGACTCTATGAAAGGATCCAAAATTGGCTTAGGAATACTTAATTCCATAACTTTTTTCATAGCCAGTGTAATTACTGGTATTATTAAATAATATATATTAACTAAGGGTGACAGTTTAGTTGTTGTATGATGCAGTACTTAGCAATTTGAAGTAAATTGACTACAGTATAATCCGTTTAATATGACTCCGTATACATACATCCTTCTTAGCCAATTTCGACCACGGCGGCCAATCTCAACGGAGATCAGCCAGGTACTCAGGAGATATAGTGCACAAGTGTGTGCGCAATACACAGGTGCACTCGCTATTCCTTCACTCTCATAGTCCAGTGAGACGGCAAACCGACATGATCGGAGAGAGATCAGGCGCGAGACCAACGGCTTCACCTGACTCCATAAATGACGTAATTGCCGTGCCTAGTTTAGTGTCATATTAAATTCTATACAACAAAGTTTAGATGTATTGATTTGGTTTATAATGACATGCTTATTAGAACCTATTTTTAAGAATTTATTTAGGTTACAGTGATGAACGTATGTAGTTACTACTATTACTATTATCCAACCATATATATTCCATTAATAATTATTCTCATCTGTATTAATTTTCTTACTTAGATTTCTATTATTTATTAGTTTAGTATTAATTACTATAACTACTTTTAAACGCACTGTTAACCGAGGCCTTATCTGTAATGAATAAAGTATTTATTTGTATTTGTATTTACAAGCAGACGTGGTATTTGCCGTGTCGTCCAGCTGATAATTTTGTACCATAATTTAGTTTCGAACTTCCTCCTTTTTAAACCTGGTTAAAAATTCAACAGGTATGCTATGTTTGATTAATGTTGTATATAAATAACCATTTAAAGATGTTAAAGGTGACCTCTCCGTGAGATTGATTGATAAATTATAAGTTTTAGTATATTTTTTTTGCGTTTTGGTTAAAGTGTAAAGATGAATAATTTACTTCGAAAATATGGACGACTAAAGAAGTTGCATACTTTATGCCTATATATAAAAGCAAAAGCAATTCATTAAAATAGACATTATTTATTAATATCGAAGGCAGACGAGATGACAGTCCACGTGATAAACTAAGTTATCGGAATTTACGTCCAAACTTTTGCCTACCAACTATATATCTTTTCCATTTTAAAGAGACAATCAGCCTTACGTCATAATTAAACATAATATTATCCAAGTTAATAACACAAGCAGCCATAAACACTCAAAGCATATTTTTTGCAACCATTGGCGATGAGACTGTACTCTTTCTGCAGTGTACTTTGCTATACATTAAAAAGGTAACACAGACGACCACCCAATTAAACTGTAACACAAAGGACAGCCAAACTAAAGCCAGTGACGAAACCGTCAGTACCCCACATACATACAATTACGTAAGCGCAAACCACATCGATGCTATGTTTAAAAATCGATTAACATCGATACATATGCGCGGCCACGTCTGAATGGCGCCCACGCGCATCGTACTGATGATCCATAATACAATTATAGATCAAGGGGGGAGTGACGTCACGGAATGCTGGGGCTAGTAACCGTGGAGCAGATTGTCTCTGAGAGGATTTAAATTGCGGGGATTTGTGAAAAAGCGTTTGCAATTAAACAAATAACAGTCAAATATTTTAAACTTCACTAATATATACGTAGAGCTGGGTGTCAGGATTAGATAATACAATCGTTCGACCTAAAGAATCATACTTATATATTTCGAATTTTGTCAAAAAAATTACTTTCGACCGGAGGATAACCAAGAAATAATGGTAGCAAAGAGCAATGTATCTAAAACATTTGACATTAGTTATGGCAAGGAGAATGTAACCATTACACAAATTTAAAATCAATCATATATGGCAGGAGCGTAGAGCCTAGATAGCAAAACGAATATAAATTAGAATTGTAGAAATTAAAGACAAAGATTATTGTTTTTAATAAATTTAGCAAGAAATCTGAAATGTTGAGGGAAATCACTAATTAGTAGACAATTAATGTTTATAGGGCGGGAAAATTCAGCAGGAAGAATGTCGTAAAAATATGCTAATAGGCTTGCCCCTTTCGCCTGAGAGGACGGGACATAAGTGAGAGCCCGAGTTGCACCTCCACCTACCCCTTCGGGATTAACGCCTGAGGTGTATTTATCGATGTTGACAGAAATTTGCTTCAACGTATGTTTGATTAACGTAATGTTCATTGACGACGCAGTATATGCCTACAACCGCGTCTGTCACCCCTCATCTACATACTCTATGACCAGTTCATTGTTTAAACTATGACTCGCTGACACATTACCAAGAATAGTCCAAGCCGATCCAAATCGAATGCGCAGGAAACTAAGCGGCGCGGGCGCACGACATCACCTAACTGTAATACTAAACAGTCCATTTGGATCAGCAAGTGATTTAAATACGAATAATCAATTAAATCAATTGATCATGATTAATTTAATGAATTTAATTAATTGTGAAAGAGGGGGAAGAAAGTGTGTTGCTGGTTAGGGATGGACTTTTCCGGCTTTACGTTATTTAATGGACATTATAAGCAAAATTTTTGTCAAAATGTAAATATCCCGCACATCGCATATATGTCTACAATGCTTGACAAAGCGTGCATTTAAGAATTCGGAAAAGAAATTATCTGCAAAAGAAATAACATCAACAGTCACAACTTTCACTTCTGTCCAAATATAATATAATAAAAATATGAATAGGAAAATGTTCCTTACGTTACTCAATTTTATTAGGTCTTCTGAAAAATCAGATAAAAGAAAGTGTTTCTAGCGCACCGGAATTTTTAAAAACACTACTTAATGGTACCAAGGTTTGTGGTTAGTGCTTCATAAGGAAACTAAATAGCAAGGAATTGGATAGCCATGATTTTGACAAAAATAATTCTTGTCTGAAAAATGACGAAAGCGTTTTATGTATTTTACCACTCCGACATTAGTTAGGTACAAATCTCAAGAATATAGATCAAGTCCCTGTGAGACATCGTTTAAATTATAAATATTATGGTAAAGAAATGTCGAATCACATTAAAACACCATAATCTATTGGATATCACAAAGCTATTTTCTTACTTGACTGCCTCCGTGGCGTAGTTGTATTACAGTACGACTGCAAAGCTGAGGTCTCGGGTTCGATCCCCGGGTCGGGCAAAGTGATATTGAGTTTTTCTATTCAGTATCAGCCCGGAGTCTGGAATTTGTGCCCGATATGGCGATAGGCTCGCTCCCTATCACATCATGGGACGGAATAACGGCGAAAAGTGGGTGCACTAGTTGCGCCTCTGCCTACCCCTTCGGGGATAACAGGCGTGAGTGTATATGTATATATATATATGTATATTTTCTTATAAAGATAGCTAGATTATTTTAAATATTATTACTATATCTTCGAGTAAAACATTTTACCAAAACATCTGTAGGTTTTTCACGGAATCGTAATTAAACAATAAAGATGTAAATCTTGTATATCGCGGCAACCGTTACTAAATTTATTACGAGCATATCATCATCTTCCTGCCCTGGTCCCAAATTACTTGGGGTCGGCGCAACATGTTTTTCTCTTCCATTCTCTTCTATCTTTCGTCATCAAGTCATTCACGCCCTTTTCTTTCATATCATCTCTTACACAATCCATCCACCTCTTCCTTGGTCGTCCTCGTCCTCGCCATCCATCAACACTCAAATTCATCACTCGTTGGGTTACATGCCTTTCGTCCCTTCTCCTCACATGTCCATACCAAGACAGACGATTTCCTTTCAACTTTTCTATCACTGGTGCCACTTTCAAACTCCCTCTAATATACTCATTCCTCACTTTATCCATTCTCGTCACTCCACACATCCATCTCAACATTCTCATCTCTGCTGCGTGTAATCTTCTTTCATCCGTCTTCTTTAGGGCCCAGCATTCTGATCCATACAGGACGACAGGTCTTATCACGGATTTGTATATTTTGCCTTTAAGTTTTAGAGGCATCCGTGGGTCGCAAATTGTGCCTGTGACCTGCCGCCACTTCATCCAACCCGCGTTGATCCGGTGCCCAACGTCGCGGTCTATTTCACCGTCCCCCTGGACGAGTGACCCAAGGTACCGGAAGTTGGAGCAGGCCGGCAAGGATATTCCAGCAAGGTTAACGGATACTGGACTAGAGAGACCGCCAAAATCGCAAAACAGATACTCTGTTTTACTTCGACTTAACTTTAGGCCAACATTCTCCAGTCTTTGCCTCCATGTCTCCAGTCTGCTCTGGACCTCTGGGCCAGTCTCGGCAACCAGCACAATGTCGTCAGCGAACAACATACACCAAGGGGCCTCTTCCTGAATGTCCGATGTAAGAGCATCCATTATCATCAGTAAGAGGTAAGGGCTAAGAGCCGATCCTTGGTGCAGGCCCACTGCCACACTGAAGCTGTTGGTAGTACCAGCTGTAGACCGGACTTGGGTACTGCACTTGCTGTACATCACTCGGATCAACCTCACATACTTCCCAGGTATACCTTTCTCCTTCAGGGCCCACCATAAAATCTCACGAGGAACCCGGTCATATGCCTTTTCGAGGTCAATGAACACCATATGCAAGTTTCTATGTGCAGCTCGGTACTTTTCGCACAGCTGTCGCAACGCGAAAATGGCATCCATTGTTCCCCGACCAGGCATAAAACCGAATTGATTTGGTGAGATTTCACACTCATCTCTCAATCTCCGTTCAATCATTCTCTCCCATATCTTCATACTATGTGACATTAACTTTATCCCCCTATAGTTGTTGCACTCCAGCACATCACCTTTATTTTTGTAAATGGGTATTAGTAAACTATTACACCATTCGTCAGGTATGGCTTCTTCCCGCAACAACTTATTGAAGAATAAAGCTAACCATGTCCATCCATCCATTCGCAATAACTTCCATACTTCAACTGGTATTCCGTCAGGTCCTAGTGCCTTTCCATTCTTCATTCCATTCACTACACTTCTCACTTTGTCTACGCTAACATTTCTTACTAGTCCCTCATTCATTGGATTATTCTCAAGCACTCTATTCCAATTATTCTCCTCATTCATTAACCTTTCAAAATATTTTTTCCATCTTTATTACGAGCATAACAATACATCAAACGTTAAATTTATTACGAGCATAACAATACATCAAACGTTAAAAAAATATGTCATACTGCAACGATATTTTTAACTTTTTTGATAATAAAAAAAATCTATTAAGCCATATTTCAATATAATACTACTAATATTATAAATGCGAAAGTTTGTGAAAATTTTTGCTTTTTGGAATGTTTGTTACAAGTAAATTCCAAAACTGCTTTACGGATTTGAATGAAATTTGACATACAAATAGATCATGTCCTGGCACACATAAGCTACTTTCTATCCCGGTAATTTGTTCCCATGGGAAAAAAATATTTCCGTATCTGCTTCTTTAAGAAGATTGCGTTGGTGTAGTTCAGTTTTTAAGGAATTTTGTAGCGGAATGGTTTTGTCACGTGGGTAAAGCCGCAAGCAACACCTGGTACATGATTAGTCAAGTAATCAAATCTGAAGCAGAAAGTCGTGGCTTCGCAATATACGGGAGTGGACCGGAATAAAAACGGTCGAAGAACTGTTCCGACGAGCCACGAACAAGGAGAGGTTCAAGGAACTGACTGCCAACCTTCAGTAATGGAGAGGCACCTGAAGAAGAAGAATCAAATCCGCCTATACGCCAGTATAAACACCCATGCGCCTTATATCCCCGAAGGGGTAGGCAGAGGCGCAACTAATGTACCCACTTTTCGCCGTGCATATTCCGTCCCGTGATGTGATAGGGGGCGAGCCTATCGCCATATCGGGCACAAATACCAAAGTCCGGGCTGATACTGAATTTAAAAAATCTAATATCACTTTGCCCGACCCGGGAATCGAACCCAAGACCTCCGCATTGCATTCATACCGTAATACAGCTACACCACCGAGGCATTCTAAAGTGCGCCATGTATGAAGTGTTAAATAAATAATTTAATCAGCAAGACAAACATTTTTATTTCTTTTTTTTTATTTAGTAGGCAAACGAGCAAGCGGTCCGTCTGATGGCATCCGCCGCCTATGGACCAAAGCAATGGCAGAGGCACAGCCAAGCATTTGCAGCTGAGCGGCATGGGCGTTTCGTTATTCAAATGCAATAAAAAAATCTTCGCATATTGCAAAATATATTAAGCTTGATTCTAACGGCTAGACTGTGTCAGGTCAAGCAAACTCAAAAATTTGCCGGAAAAATTCATCACCTCATAAAAAACAACAACCTTCAGTAGTCTTTTAAAGTTGCTACGACGTGAATTGAAATTAAACTATTTTAACGGGTTTTATCGCGGTTTTTTTGTTTTATTTTCTCCCGAAGTTTCGAAGGCTTTGCAGCACTTCGTAGTCACGGGGCGGACTGAGGAGTAGGTGGTCCGAAAAGTTAGTGTTACAAATCTACCTTCAATTCACAATTATACAATTTTAAGGTGTTAGTCATTGTTTGCAAATTAGTTTAATTTCAATGTCTAACATTCGCGTAAACGTAAGGAATCACTATGAGGTGAATTTTTATAAAAAAATATAATCTTCGGAATAGACGGTAGGGCTGCCACCTCCCTTTACCCTAATTGACCAGCTGTTAGAGCAAAGAAACTTTATCAGCCCATATCCATTCGATACGACTACCGATGGTAATGACATCAGGAAAACAGCCAACAATTAACTGAGGGAATTTTAATTAATGGCATCATTGTCGGTAGCGTACTGCGCGAATCGAAGCTTCAGGTTCAACTCAAGACATTTCAAACTGTTTACAAGATATACGGGAATAATAAGTACCCGTTATGTAGGGTTATGCCTCTATAATAATAATTATATAAATAATAAAAATACCAGCCCTGTATTATATACTGCCCACTGCTGAGTACGGGCCTCCTCTACTACTGAGAGGGTTTTAGGCCTTAGTCTACCACGCTGGCCTAGTGCGGGTTGGCACCTCCGGACATTGTCTCGGCAGACAGTTCCATTCCCAACTAGGCTATCGTCCACGTATGCCTCTATACTTGGAATAAATAAATTCCTACTTTATGTATATAGCACATATCCATATTCTCGAGAGGTAAGCAGAGGTAGGACTATAGTAAGTAGAAAAGTGGTAGTCGCACTGTAAATAAATGTTTATAGCATAAATGGGATAGTACAATAGTAAAGACTGGCTGTTTATTGAGTTTGTTTTCATCTCTTAATATGTTAGTAAGTATCGATATACTTGCTATGATTATATCCTTACTACGTGAAATGGTGTAGTTTTACGTAATATCGTAGTACTATTCAGTATTCTAGAGTACGTTCATACACACAAAGTTACATATTATATTTTGAAATGAAAAATAATGCAATTTTAACCATCACAGATTTCACAACATTTTTACCAAACTAATAAGATGATCTCACATATCCTAATAGGATGAGAAAGCAAATAATGTTTTTATCTTTATTTACTCGATGTATTCTCAATTTGGAATCAAACATACGACCGTTTTTCCATACAAATTAGACAATCGCAAACTGTCATAAAATCATATTTGAACTCTAGGCTCCAGCATAAAAACGGAGCCTATTACATATCTTCACGTCTTACAGGTGACCGGCAATCTTCAAGACCATTGACCACAAAAATTATTCTGAACCCTTAAAGGTCAAATGAAAATAGACCTTATGTACGCCACATAGGAACATGCGACGCAAAAATTCCTCAATATTTAACGAGGTATTTTATGCGAGTTCATAAAACAGTAATAAAACTCGGTTCAAAGTACGAAACTATCATGCACGTGAATCACATTTCTCGAAATTGGCAATGTTTAGATAGACTGGCTAACAGACGCCGGAAATCCTGTGAAGTAAAGATTTTATCATTAACTTGTGATACAACAATTCAATAAGTTTTAGAATTTGTGCTCAAAGATTATGTTTGGAGACTGGATGAGTGTGTGTAGGTAGAATTTGAGTGCGCTTTTTATGTATTGCCGTTTAAGCAAGTTGTTGGTTTGAATATTATTTTCAAAATATGTACTTACCACTATTTCAGTTATATGGATGAATAATAATGCGTAGTTTTATGAGTTTTGAAGGTTATATTTTACGCAGTTAACAATTATTGATGATTTTTTAAGATAGACTGTCAAATATAATTTGGTTGATAGTTATATTTTATACGATATTTTAGAAAACCACTTAATGCTTAATAATTGTTGTATTTTAGCAATTCCTCCTTCTTCCACCTTACTTTTCACCACAAACACCACTCGGGGGTGAGTGGAATGGTTATGTTTGCTTTATCGGTCTTACGGCCCAACTCGGGAGTGACCCGTATCCGACTTCTAGAATTATGCCCCAACGCCCAAAAATATCCCAGATTCCGGAATTAAAAATAGGAGTAAGATTTTGGCATCTGATTATCCCATTAACAGAATGGATCGCATCAACAATACTTTAAGCAGATACTTCGCATAGCTCCTTGACTCCACCTTCAACACAGTTATTGCGAAATTAAAGCACACAGAAAACTGACGCATCTGCAAATCCTCATTCTATGCCAACCAACGGGCCTTACTATGCGTCGTACAGCGCGTAGCTCGTGTACACCCCGATATATAGATCATCATATTGTTCTTCATTTAACTTGCACCGTGTAGTCAGCGAACGGAACGCGTGCTGCATAGTAAAGAGAACGCTTTTTTGAATTAGAATTAGACTGTTTGTATGAACGTCACAGAATACTAAAGTGCGTTGGACGGTTGTTGGTCGCGTTTAGTAGAAATTATTAAGGTATGCTTTTTGATTTTAATGGTTTGAGGGTGTTGGATGTTTTGTCTACCTGAATCGCGTGTTTGTGTCTGTTTCTATATTGGTTCATTTCAAGTTAGACCAGGGTTAGGGACTATTGTCTACCTGAACGGCGTGGTGGAATATTTGCTATATTGGTTCATTTCAAGTTAGATCTAGAGAGGGGCCGTAACGGCATTGCGCAGGGACGGTCCCGTGCAACTATCTTAGTGCAACAAGATACCCCCGGGCCGTCCCGTATGCGCCGAAGAAGGCCACCGCGGATTTTGGTTGGTATGCCGGTGTAGGGTGTACATAGTGTTAGGGACTCGGTCCAATGCTCGCTCGGATGAAGCTATACTCCCGAGTGTCGACATTGAGCCGTAAGACTGTGCGAAACCAACATAACCGTTCCACTCACCCCCTAGTGGTGGTAGCGTTAACGCGCTTTTCCCCGCGATAAAAAAAAGGTTAAGGACTAGTTAGTGTACATGAAGTATGGGAAATACGCTTGATATTGGTACACATGATGGGAGTTAACTTGATGATTTATATAACTTTAATTACACTTTACATCAACCCTCTTATTCTCTATGACAATGTAAACTCGTAACACAGCTTCGTTACGTTAACTTCATGTAATTAGCGTTAAATGGTATTCTGTATACCAATTCACATAACGCAATGAGTTACGTTACAAGCTTGTTATTAGTGGTGAAAGTCTTATAGAGAATAAGGTGAGAGGTCAATAGTAGACCCTACCAAATAAAAAAGCCCGCAAAACTTCTTGCTGAACAATCACTTTAACTTAAACTGGTCAGCGAACGTCAACCCCACAATATGTAGAAATGCTAAATCCAATGACTCATCCATATAGGTCCAGTGACCACAAACGATGCAGCCGTTTCTCTACGCTGTAGCAGATAGTAAGGCGAACTAAAAATAAATTACAACACATTTAAGCAGTTTTATCTTCATTATTCTTCATGACACCCAAGAAAGTTGAGAATACTCACAATATTAAATGAATTATAATTGCGCCTTTAAAGAAAAGGGATAGGGATACATTAACATAATCTAACTATCAAAGTAAATCGTTCAATCAAACGTCTCAATCACTTTATTTCCCTAATCGACTAAAAATTCGCATAGATTTTTATCAAAACATCAATGTATTCTCTAGAGCGTGCGTATGCCTGCGCACGCGCACTGACGTCACCGATTGCTACGCATCCGCGTGCCCGGCCGTAAATCCACGCCGTGTGAGTAATATTACTCTTTACTAACCGTCTATGGCGTATAAATAATGTACTGCGTTTTCATAAAATAACCCGAAGAAGAGTATTATCCTTACTAATATTATAAATGCGAAAGTAACTCTGTCTGTCGCGCTTTCACGCCGAAACTACTGAACAGATTTAAATGAAATTTGATACACAGATAGTCTAGAGCCTGAGAAAGGACGTAGGTTACTTTTTATCCCAGAAAAATATAAAGCGGGACTTTTATCCCGGAAAAACTCATTCACGAGGGCGGAGCGCGATCAATAGCTAGAAATTTATAATACAATAAGTACAATGACTTCATACTTCAAAATTGTTCCAATATACTGTATATTGGAACAATTTTGTGCGTATTTCTTTTTATTACTAGAGAAATTTTTTATAATTAAATTTTATTCAAATATTCTAGAATTTACGTAGTAGTCAGTATAACATTAATTTATAAAATGAATCAAAGGGCCGACTGGCGTCAGGCAGATTGACCTGAATCTAGGTACAATTGTGAAATATGCTTGAAAATATTGCGCTGACCTAATATCGGGTAGAGATACGGGCAGGTAACAGAAGAGTTGAGAGAGAACTCCGATATGAAGTCGACACAACACACTTCACATGCGCGTTGCAGTAAATTTTTGTTGTTACAGCCAGTCACCTACCTCGCGTCAACTTGCTTTGAGATAGTCAATCCTGTGTCAATACTATTAGATTAACCTACACAATGTTCCCCGAAATTCAAACCCAGGTGCCTTCAGTCCACAATCATACCCGCGAAGATAGGTGACCTTCTTCCATTTACAAATTAATCCAAACAAAGAGCTAATGATGTAATTGCGTATGCTAATGCTACGCTTCGCAGCGGAATGTCCAACAGTGGTGCGATGGCGGCGCGATGCATTACAAACACTGCACCGTTACTCTACTGTTCTTGTTTGTTTAATGTGTTAATTACTGTTCAGTACGGTAAGTAGATTAACAAGGAGATGCATTTTTGATGAAGTGACATAGTTATAAATGTGGATTCAAATGCAAAATTATTTATTTTAGACCGTATTCCATAATTATTCCATAAACGTTTATGCGATTTACTAACTTGACTCCTCAAGCCCCGCGACGGACACCGGTGTCCATATATATAGGGTTTTCCCATACATCTATATATATAAGCGGGGCTTGAAGGGTTAATTAAAATATGTTACACAATTATTTTTTTATTCTTTAAAGTGCCGCGATTGAATCCTTTTCTGAATTAAAATTTTAATCTAACCTGGGAAATAATTCCCGGGTTAAAAAATAAGTGCATTGATGTGCATATGTAAAATATAATTTTATAATGACGCTATATATATGGAATTTCTCTAAGAGATATAATCGAGAACAATTATTAGGAAGGGCCGAAAGCTCAAATACACCCGGTGTTTGTGTTTACGAAAAACTTTTACAATTAGCGTGTCTTTCATTACGTGCAATATTTTTATTTATTTCTTAGTTTAGTCCAAACTCCATTTAAAATAATAACAAATACAGATTTTTATATGAATGTGATGTTCATAAAAAATTGCATTTATTTAGTGGCAGGACGATTTTGATAATTTAGTGAACAATTTAACAATCTATTCGACTAAATAACCTAGCCGTTTGTATTTTAATTCGTATTCGTATTAGCAAAATAGTTCTTGTAGAAGTAGCAGCCATCAATCCGCACACACACTCACGCCTTTTATCCCCGATATAGGCAGAGGCGCAACTAGTGCATCCACTTTTCGCCGTGCATATTCCGTCCCATGATGTGATAGGGGGCGACCCTATCGCCATATCGGGCGCAAAGTCATCAGTCCAAATATTATAATAACTTGGGTGGCTCAGCGAGTATTCGTCTAGACAAAAGTCACACGAAATGAATAAAAATGAACTTCCAAAATGGTTCTTCGTCGCCATAACTGCACGCATCAGTTGCTTCCATTATTATTCGGACTAGATCGCTTCCCGCCCACCCAGCGCGAGTTATAGTAAAGGTATAATTCTTATAGGATTTGTCGAAAATGAAAATAAATCCTTATAGGTTGTACAAGTTTTTTTTACAAAACGAGTAAACGAGCATGTAAAAAAAAACATGAGGATCTCCTGAAGGCGAGTTATCACCGCCACTCATAAACATCCACAGTGCCTAGGGAAAAATCGATTCGTTGTCGGGCTTAAATAAAAAAAAGTATCGTAAATTTTAGTATAAATTATTGCAATTGCTATGTAGTTTTTTTTATGATTTAAGGGGCAAATGAGCTTACGGTTCACTTGATGGTAAGTGATCACTGCCATGATTATTTGCAATACTAGGGAGCATAGAGATGCGTTGCCGACCTTTTAGGTGGGAATACGCTCTTTTTTTTAAGGTCACCAGGTCGTATCTGTCCGGAAGTGCTGCTTGCAGCAATTGGTTCTATAGTTTTGTGGTACTTACGTGTTAAAAAATGTCGGCAGAAATGTACTGTAATGAATTGTCAACCTCCGAGATGATGTGGATGAAATAGACAAAAAAATAAGTAAATGATGAAAATAATACGATTGTTCACACTTTGAGTAAATTATGTCTACATCTCCTACTAAGCATAAAAGATGACAGAAACTTCATAACTGAGTAACAAGTTATTAAAATAAATGAATCATTTCACTCTACAGTTATTTATATAGTCCTGGCTACAATACAAACCTTGTGGCGTATTATCAAAAACTAAGGAAGACATATGAAGTCACAAAACCCAGATATAAGCAAATATTCGCAATCACAGAATTTCTGGGGATTTTTTCTTCTATAAACTATTAGGTCTCACATATAGTTAAATTAATAATATTGTGTATTTTTGTTGATGAACTGTATTCTAGATAGTGAAGAATCGGTTGAGACACTTGAGGTATGGATTCAATTTTAACATTATATTGAGCAATCTAAGCTTTCGGTCAGATTATGTTAGACCTGGAATTTGTCTTCATTTTTGTTACCCTCAAAATATAAAATCACTCATTACAATCTTAAGAATAGCATTTGTTCTGTTACACAAGTAAAAACTAACAAATAGGAAATCAAACCATTCAAAATCGATACCTAAAAATAGCCAGAAGTTCGCCACATAACCAAAAAAAACCACGCTGTCAAAGTACCAATCGCAAACCGCGTCTGGCATACAACTAACCAATTTATCAACAGTACCCTATGAGGTCCGACTTGTAATGGTGCCTTCAGCATATCTCGTACCATCAATCAAAAAACAGGATACATACACTGGGAGAGAGAAAAAAACTATGTAGAATGTAAAAGGTATTAAGGATTCCGTCTGCGCGTGCGCCGAGCGGAAACTGCACGTAAAGGAAACGTCAGGACGCGGTACGATTTCGAATTTCGAATTTGGTATCTCGCACTCGAGATTTGAATGGGTGACATGGCGTCTACTCCGCTTTTTTTATTGCTCGTGTTTTTTTCTTCTAAAAGTACGAGCGCCGCGTTTATTGATCGTTTCCTTTGGCGTCGTTAACTCGAATGTTTAATGTTACGCGTAATTATACTGTATAATATAGTTTTAATGTCCTGTTGAATACAGGACGAGAACCATTTAAAAATTGATGTTTACGTAGCATTTTTAAGCTGCGCAAATGAACTTTTGCTTTTAAAAGATCAGATCACGATTGAATTGACACATAATATATCTTCAGGCGCAGCACATTATATTAAAATAGATGTAAAATCATGAGCATGGATTTGATTACGTAACTTCAGGTACAATCTGTGAAAACTCTAAATTCTGTGAGTTATAGGGCTGAAAATCCTTTCCAAACCGACACATCTACAACACAAATATTTTGTAAACGTTTAACTAGTTCAACATCTTATAACCCTTTGGTATTAACTGCAATGAACAATAGATTAAAAAAATAACATTTAGGCTTTAAAATATATTCCATCTTCTCAAAAGCATGTTACACAAACCAATTGAAATTCCTAAAACTTATATATCAGTAGCAGATATCAATCTGAACGTATCGTTTGTCTGCAGATCGCGGTACAAACGAGTGCATTAATAATATGTTCACGCTAGCCCGACAGGGGGCATGTCAGCCACGCTTCACTCTGATGTATGTAAACCGTTTTGCATACTCGAATCATCAAGTTCCAACAGAGTCCTAAAAGTTGTTTGTGGGTCTTGTGGTTATAGATAGACTAATCTTAAAAGTGGTCAGATACTTCTTTCCGTATGATAATATCTGATATTTTTTGCATAAAAACAAAAAGCTAACTTACATTACGCCTTCATCCCCGAATGGGCCGGCAGAAGTGGAACCAGGTCACCTAGTTTTCACATGTATGGTACCCATGATGTGATAGGGGCAAGTCTATATATAGGGCACAAATTCCAGACTGAGCAGGAAAAACAAAATCACTGCACGACTCCGGATCCAAACCCAGGACCTCAGCGTTGTCGTACTAGAGGCAATAGAAATCACCGAGGCAGTAAAAAATACAAAGTCCAGGTATACAAAAGAAGTTGCATCAATCGACGCGATGCTTTCCAAAATGATACTGTCCTGACTTACTAGATATACCTCAAGTAATTTCAAACATACTCATAGTAGAGCAAGAAGGCAAACAGTCATGGGATTTTATTGCCGTATTTTCAAATATCGAAGTGACAACAGCACCAATAAATTAAGAACCGTTGTACCAAAACTTGGGCACGCATGCCGTGTTCTTATTATGGTCATCTTAAATCTTCTACGTTTGGGTGGTCGACACGATCGTAAAAACTTTTCCGTATTACTTTAAGTATACTATTGATAGATTTATAAAAGCGCCACTTACTTTTGGGTATTTAATAAAGCTTTGGTCAAGTAGCAGATTATATGGCCTGCGTTTGAATCTCAGGTAAGGCGGCACTTTCAGGATTTTGGTAATGCTTTGCATAGGATTGGATCTCCGAGAGGTGACCTTAGACAGGCTGTGGTTTTACTGATGGTAGGACTCATATGTATGAGTACGTCTGAGTCGGCAATGTCTATTTCTACCGCCAAGCATCAGTGTGCATGCACTGTTGTGTTTCAGTTTGAAGGGCATTGTAGCCAGTGTAACTACTGAACATAATAAGACTAAACATCTTATGTCCCAGGATAACGAGCGCAGTGGAATGCCACACAGTATTTTGTAAGTCAAGGTGTTGGATGGTGTTGCTACTGTTTATGGGTGGTCGTATCGCTTACGACGGTAAGCAGCAATACGGTAAGCTCTCTTGTTACAATTTTAGGAACAGCAATATCACACTAGTATCAATTATCCAATCTAAGCGCTCACCGATTTTATAATCTAAGAACATAGTTTCATTGTGCGCAATTACGTACATACTGCGTATGTACGATTTAACTAATTTAATAACTTAGGAAGGAGGAAGTAGATGCAACTTAAACAACCTCCAAAAACTGGTTCTTCACTTCACTATTGCCCAAATTAAATGGAATGTTCAAGGTATTGTCAGCTGCCGTGGCGCAGCGCGTGGTGAGACGGCTACGAAACGAAACGCCACTGGTTCGATTAGAATTTGCGAGAACATAGTGGGAAATGGGATTATTGAAAAATATAAGTGCATCAAATTTCATATAAAATTTATCAATAGTTTCTGACTTTACTTCTAACAACCATCCAAGGTTCACAAACTTTCAAATCCTACTAATATTATAAACGCGAAAGTTTGTAAGTATGTATGGATGTATGGATGTTTGTTACTCCTTCACGCAAAAACTACTGAACGGATTTCGATGAAATATGGCACATAGGTAGATCATGTCCTGGATTACCATATAGGCTACTTTTTATTCCGGGAAAATAAAAAGCGGGACTTTTATCCCGGAAAAACTTTTTAACGCGGGCGGAGCCGCGGGAAAAATTTGGTTTAGAATATTACTGAGGAGTAAGAATTAAAAAAAATATACGATACTTTTAATGTCTATGTAAATATTATGCATTTAAAAATGGCGATAACATATCTCGCAAAAACTACGTGTAGATCTACTCTACCTATTTACTAACATAATTGCAATTTAAAGTAGCTTTGCAAAAAATAAAAAAAAAAATAGGAAGTATACCACCTAAATTGACCCTAAGATAATTGTGTAAATTAGACCCCAACGCCCGGTAGCCGCATCCGGGGATACCCTAATGATACCGAAATTACAAACACTTTTTGGGTCCAAAGCACGGTAATTACCCGATCGAGTTTCGTTTTTTTGGGTCCAATCATGCGTGTTTTTGCGCCCACGTTTGCTGAGGTCACCTCAGATGTTAAAGTATGACTATCAAGCTGTGAAATCTTGTTAAGTGTTACAAAAAAAATCATAAAAATATTAATTCGTGTAGTAAATGGAGTGAAAATGATTAAACCTCGACAAAATTAAATACTGCCTCGGTGGCGTAGTTGTATTAAAGTACGACTACAAAGCTGAGGTCTCGGGTTCCATCCCCGGGTCGGGCAAAGTGATATTGAGTTTTTCTATTCAGTATCTGCTCGGAGTCTGGAATTTGTGCCCGATATGGTGATAGGCTCGCCCCCTATCACATCATGGGACGGAATAACGGCGAAAAGTGGGTGCACTAGTTGCGCCTCTGCCTACCCCTTCGGGGATACAGGCGTGAGTGTATATGTATATGTATGTATGTAAAATTAAATACAGGCAAACGGTAAATTTGTAGAATTAATCAAGTTCATTATTAGATAGTAGATAGGTACAAGTGGAATAAGTCTTTGAAAGTACTTAAATGCAATTTTTTTCTTGCGTCACCGCCCATTTGCAAACCTTTCCGAAAAAAATGTTGTACTGCCCATTTTACCGGAATAAAAATACAATGTAAATAATCCACGTCTTGGTATATTGACAAATTTAAATCCATTCTAAGGTATGTTTTAGCTTCTAACAAACATCTCCATAAACTTCATAATATTCGCATATACACAAAACACCACAGCATTATTAATTCTGCCAGGTAAAGCATGAAAATTCCAAACAAGACGAAACCATTGGCACGGGTCAAATTGAATTTTTTTCGCTCCCAGAGTGCAACGCAAAAAACTAATTGCATTATATTTTTGTTTTTTTGCGATTTTTTGCAATTAGTCCAATGTTTTTGAATTCACGGCGCAATTTAATTTCTGATTGGATGATGTCAGATGTGCCACAAATAGGTTAAAGATTGACCTTTGCTTTGGAAAAATAATAAATTTAGTCCAAACTTTGTTTTTATGTTTTTTGTTTCATCACGATTGGGAACTTTATTTGGCGTCTATTAAAATATTTCAATACCGTTTTGTAGTATGCAGCTATTGAGGAAAATATTTACCTTTTACGATTTTTTATATCTAAGTCTTGAGTCGATAGTCCCACGTTTCTACGACACAAGACTTACATTAATATAATTAATCCAAATTCCATAACCACCACAATGGTCTAACTAAGTCCGAGAAATCTCCGACAAAATTCCGGCCTGGTAATCGAACTTGTAATCCCGCATTCACAGCCCAAGTAGGTACTAAACCAGCGAGACGATAGACATCCTGCGACATCAAAAGTCATATCAAGTAACTACATACCAAGCAATACCCTCAATATTTCACACGGGAACCTTAGCGTGTTAACTATACGAATAGGCCAGACATCTCTGTACTATTTAGCACTGGAATCGCCAATTCAAGTTGACCTACCTCACCCCTCTAGACCTTTACTGAATGGGATCTCTCGGATGACTTTATGAAGAGATTGGAGATCAAAGTATGCTGGTATTTGAGGGAAGGATGCTATAAATATCTGTGTGAATGTATTTTATGATAACTTAATTGTAATAATGGAATTGTATAAGACTTGGATTTTTATCTAATGTTTTGATAGAGAAAGGTATGTCAGGAACGTTTTACACGTAGCAAGCTTCTGTCCCCGGCATAGCCCTCTTACAGGTCAATTACGACGGGTGAGGAGGCATCCCGTCTCAGGCGGAGACTGGCTCCGAGGGAGGTAACGGCCCAATTGGCCTCCATTCGCAGCGCTGCCGTGGAGGAGTGGCATACCATGCTGGAGAGCCCGACTGCGGGCTTGAGGACTGTCGCGGCAGTGCGACCTGTCTTCTTAAGCTGGCTAGACAGGCGCCACGGTGCGCCCACATTCCGTCTGACACAGATGCTGAAGGGCCACGGGTGTTTCGGTTCGTTCTGTGTCGGATTGGAAAGGAGGAGTCCGCCGTGTGCCAACATTATGACAACGGCCGCGAGGACACAGTCCAACACACTCTTGAGGAGTGCCCAGCCTGGGACCTACAACGCAGCGCTCTTAGAGCAGTCGTCGGAGGAGACCTCTCGCTGCCGGCCGTGGTGTCCACCATGGTCGGAGGCTGGAGGTCATGGCGAGCGATGGCCTCCTTCTGTGAGTGCGTCATCTCGCGGAAGGAAAGCGCCAAGCGGGATCGTGAGCAGAACGATCCCGCCCGCAGCCAGAGGAGACGAAGGAGGCGCCGGGTGGACGACTGACCGGCGCCTCATGCCCTGTGGTCCAGGGGCATCTAGAGAATTCCGCCACGGCATCTCCTGCCTATCGTAAGAGGCGATTAAATGGGGTTAGGGAGATTCGCGGGGCGAGCAGTGGGGGGCTGCTCGCCCGACTAGGTACATCATTTTAAGCGAACACGAGATGGACGACAATGCGGGTGGTCGGTCTCCTGCAGTCGTAGACGCCAAAGGCGTGCTTTAGAGTTTGGGGGCTTCTTAGCCCCCTCATTTAGAGAGAGGCCGCAATGCGGCAACGCGCAGGGGCGGTTCCGTGCAGCTATCTTCGTGCAACAAGATAACCCGGGGCCGTCCCATAAGCGCCGATGAAGGCCACCGCGGGTTTCGGTTGGTATGCCGGTGTAGGGTGTACATAGTGTTAGGGACTCGGTCCAATGCTCGCTCGGATGAAGCTATACTCCCGAGTGTCGACATTGGGCCGTAAGACTGTGTGAAACCAACATAACCGTTCCACTCACCCCCCAGTGGTGATAGCGATAACGCGTTTTTCCCCGCGATAAAAAAAAAATTACGACGGTAAAAAATAGCCTACAACATTGAGAGATAATTGTATGACAAAACGTTTTATTTCTATAAAAACACGAACGTAAATATTTGCCTGTGTTTCGAAACCAGAACTTACAATAGGATTTACTTAGCATTGTAAGTAAATGTTATTTGATGTTAACACATTACACTAATTTCCCTACATTACTGACATGCGACATTCGAATAGAATTTGAACCGACTTCCTTACCAAACTAAAATCCTCCAAAATAATTGAGGAGGTAAAAATTCCGCGTTGATAAACCACAAGCCCTTAACACTGCATCTCATTGGCTACCATTACCCCCGTGGAGTGCAGCCGTGGGGTGAACTCACAACAAATGTTTAAAGTAGATGATATTTTTACATTTCTGCCGTCACCGGTTACTGCATTTACAGGGAATTACTGTTTTGATCCTTGTTTTTAACACTTGCTGTTGCATTTTTTATGGTATAATATCCGGCAACCAACTTAAGCACACTACCGCGCTGTGGAGGACTCTTTTTAATGTTAACGTAGCCTACAAAAAGTCCCCCACCACGCGGTCTGTGCTCATATTGTTTGCGGGCTTTTATAAAATAAAATAAAATCACTTATCAACAAATATTACTCACTTCCTAGTTTGCCGCACAATTGCATAAAAATATACCTATGTATTTTTTTGTGCTAAATCGACCGTCATAATTATACATCCATACTGCGTAGTGTGTTATAATTTAAATTTTAATCATGATGATTTGACGGATCGTGTAAGAAATGTATTAGTTAATTATAAGTTTTTTGTGCAATCATTACATTTTGTATTCATTGTAACATTTTTATCTCACGCTAGATTTTGCCCGCGGCTCCGCCCGCGTTAAAAAAAATTTCCAGGATAAAAGTCGCGCTTTTTATTTTCCCGGGATAAAATGTAACCTATGTGTTAATCGAGGACATGATCTACCCGTGTGCCAAATTTCATCGAAATCCGTTCAGTAGTTTTTGCGAGAAAGAGTACAACCATAAAGAGAACAACCATAACAAAGAGAACAACCATACATCCAGACATCCATACATACTTACAAACTTTCGCGTTTATAATATTAGTAGGATTAAACACATTTAATCTATTCTAAAACAATTTTCCTGGGGTTGCATCCACAAATTAGGGTTAGGTTAGGTAGCAGGTAGTTAGCTGGTCGTAAACATTAAAAGACGAAGAAAGATAGAAATACTTACTATTGATACAATAATAGTATAACTGGTATGTATGTACCTATCTACTGTAAAAAAGGGAGAAAAAAAATACAAACAAAGACATAACCTAATCTATTAAGCTTATCTATTCTGCAAAAAGCTTGGAAAACTTACTATGCATCTATTTCGTATTAAAATGGAGAAAGGGCAGGTAGAATAGAAAACACTGGCGGTAGATCTCTTGTATGCGAGGGGCCGTCTGGGTAGCTACCACCACAGTGTCTGTTTCTTTCACGAAGCATCAGTATGCAAATTTATGTTCCGGTTTGAAGGATATTTTAGCCAGCGTAAATACTGGGCATTATGAGCCTTAACATCTTTTTCTGGTGGTAGATCTCTCACATGTAAGAGTCCGTCTAGGTGGGTACTACTGCAATGTCTATTTCTACCGCCAAGCAGCAGTGTGCATGCACTGTTGTGTTTCGGTTTGAAGGACATTCTAGCCAGTGTAACTACTGAACATAATGAGACCCTACATCTTATTTCTCAGGATGACGAGCGCAGTGGAATGGCAAGTACTTTATAACTCAAGGTCTTTATGGTGTTACTACTGTTTATGGGTGGTCGTATCGCTTACCAGCAGGCGAACGGCATGCTCGTCTCGTCATTCAATGCCATAAAAAAAATGTCTCAAGGTGACGAGCACAGTGGAGAGCCACGCAGTATTTTATCATTGAAAGTTCTGTTTGGTGTTTTTACTGATGATGGGCTGTCGTGTGGCTTACCATCAGGCGAGCGGTCTTGTCTCGTCATTCGGAAGCAATAAAAAAATGATTGTTCGCATTCAGCTCGCTGGCCAGACATTTTACTGTGAAAACTCGTCAGAATTATGCTATTACCTATTTCACTATGCCACTGTTCAACGTCTAGTCTCTTTTTTTTTTAATTACTAATTTTAATTAACTGCAAACATCAAGACCATTGATTCCCGCTATAACACAGTAAAATAATTTGTTTCAATGTAATTTGTCACACACCGCAGACTCGTTATAGAAACCAAGTCTACACAGCTTAGGCTTTCTATTAAAATAAACAATTTCCATAAATTTTGTCGTGTTTTGTATTTGGATATAATCATACTAGTAGTGCTCGCGGCTCCGCCCGCGTGAAAAAGTTTTTCCGGGACAAAAATATTTTCCCGGGATAAAAAGTAGCCTATAGCACTCAGGAGTTATGTAGCTTCCTATTAGTGAAAGAATTTTCAAAATCGGTTCAGTAGTTCCTGAGATTAGCGCGTTCAAACAAACAAACAAACTCTTCAGCTTTATAATATTAGTATAGATTAATGACATTCATCATTTAGTAACATAGTGTAAAAATGACCCTGCATAACACACAAACAAAGTGTTTTTCGTGTTATCAGACACTAAGAAAATGCCTAGAACATTATTCTTAGTTACAGTAAACTTACGGTAGGGTTGGTCCACCAGTTTAAAGTCGCTCAGCGGGCTATGGAGAGAGCTATGCTTGGAGTTTCTCTGAAGGATAGGATTCGCAACGAATACATCCGACAGAGAACCAAAGTTATCGACATAGCTCAAAGAATTAGCAAGCTGAAGTGGCAGTGGGCTGGCCATATCTCGCGAAGAACCGACAACCGCTGGGGTAAACGTGTTCTTGAGTGGAGACCGCGACTGGGCAAACGTAGTGTAGGACGCCCTCCGGCCAGGTGGGATGACGATCTGCGAAAGACTGCAGGCAGATGCTGGATGCGGCAAGCTGAAGACAGGGCGCTATGGCGCTCATTAGGGAAGGCCTATGTCCAGCAGTGGACTGATAAAGGCTGATGATGATGATGATGATGATGACAGTAAACTTATCACCTAGAAAATTAATTTAGACTATAATGCTTATTAGTGTTATAGACTAGATTATAATTGATTGCTAAAAACATAGTTCTTGCAATAAACCATAAATAGAACCTATAACAGCATTCTATGGTCCACTCATGCGACATCGTTTAAAAGCGTGTTTAAAAGCTATAATTATTTTCATTTATTAATGGACCTTTTCGATTGGGTTTATACGACTGTGTCATACCGACTTTAGCAAAAACTATAGCGCAGTAAACTCAAATTTATACGTCATTCCATTACAAAAAAAAACAAGTCCAACTGAGATACTTCTGTTTGAAAAGAAAAGAGTATATTATGACACTCTTTACTTTTATTTACACAAATTGTTAGAATAATTCATACCACAAACAAATCATAACTGTTTCATACACAGAAGTTAATCCTTTCACGGAATTATGCCACGTTTTTCTTTTTACCTGTATCTTTTATTATCAAAGAGATAAGGCTGAATTTACCACAAAATATTCAAATAACTTTGTATTTCTCACGAGACTGTGACAGCTCAAAGCGTCTCATTCTCCCCAGATTATAGAATATTTATGACTCATTATGTTTTTTTTTTCTGGGTCAGCATGGGGTTTGGGTGCAAGTCCGGAGTTTGAATTTGAAATGACAGGAAACTATTTACAGGACGATGTGAATTATTAGACCGATAAATTATATGAACGTTTTATTAATATGATGTCCCTTTGATGTGGTGGCAACGTGGCTGACTACAAGTCAATTGAGATCTTAATATCTTTTTTGGTCTAGATATTATAATTTTCTCCATTTATATTTGTGCTTATATATAATTGATTTAATAATCAATTTAACCTCTACATTAACTGTGGTATAAAACTACTATTGATAAAGTTTCTTTGACCACACGAAAACCATTCTTAGAACATGGATTTACTTCCTAAATGACTAATAGAAAATATTTCAAATTCGACAACGAAGTCGAAAATTATTTTATTTTAATTTAGGTGTGAATTCTAATTTTAAATATCAACATCATGCTGTACATAAAAATAGATTCACAAAAATTAACGAATCTCGAGACAATACCGGCCGGCTTCCGAGAACGACTGTGTTTTGACTTTACCACAGAGCTGTTTTATGCCGGCTTTTTTTCCTCCGCCCTTTGTTGTGATAATCGGTTAACCACAAATTTAAACTGTTTTGCACGTGCTACAAATTTTGGGTTAAGTTTTTGTAATATTGTCGGTTTTTCAATCGTCATAATTAATGTTAACTATCAAATAAGTTATATCATGGCTGAATATAACAGTACCTAAGTCAATTGTTTGACAATTTCTTTGTCACAACTTTGACATTTTATTTGTTCTTTAGTTTGATTGATAAATCAGGCCTAAACTGTTTATATTAAAATTAAAACCATTCCCTATGTACTGACTTTAGTTTAATTTAAGTTTAATTTAGTTTTAGTGGAAACTAAATTTGCTATAGGTATTTTTCGTTTCATAAATTAATAATAGTATGTATTATTATTTTGTTTGATTTCGAAAAATAACTAAGATTACTAATTCTATTTTAGTCTAATTGAAGCTACATCCACTAACAATATTAACCTACTGCACTGCACTAAAAAACGCCAAAACTACATTCAACGGTATCTTCACAAAAAACGAATATCAAACCAATATTGTCCTCCCAAATCAGCTAACAGTTAAAAATCTTGCAAATCATCGACAGTTAATAACCTTTCGCAATCAAAAATGCCACATTCGCTAGAATTAATTTAAACTTAAATGATAAATGTCTATTACGAATAATAAAACGTTAAACGATGGTGCCCAATTCGCTAAAATCTCATCAAACATTAACAAAGTAATGATCTGACGATTAGAAACGTGGGAAACCTGATATAGTAGACGGGGACGGAGTAAGGGTAAAGGAGTTAGGGGCGTTTAAGCCACTTAAGAAAAAATTATGTACTATTCCTCTATAAAAAAGAAAGAAAAATAGAGAAAAAATGTGAAAAAAAAAATAAAACAAATTTATATGAATTGTCAGAATAGGATTTAAGCCTTCATTATTTGGCTATTGTGCTTTCATAAACAAGATGAGTAGGGGAGACCGGGGATAGTTGACCAAATTTCAGCTTGGACGCCTATATTTTTATGGTCATAGTATATAATATAAAAAAAAACCTACAGGTTCGATAGGTGCACTAATAAGCTTTCGAAAGAAATACCAAAAACCTCGCGATTGTTTATAACATAGTGTACAAAAGCCATTTGGTGGAACGAGAAAATTGAGTCAACCTACCCCATGCCTGGGGTTGGTGGACTATTCATTAGGGGTAAATTGACCTATGAAGTAATTGGTATAAAAGATGGCAATAAAATAAAAGAAAACACCACAAGTACTTATTTACTATTATCAATGTGTCTTATTGAGACAAATTATCATCAACATTTATTAATAAACATATAATTTGTCACTTTTTGTACGCTTTTGGTTATAAGGGCGGAAACTAAAATCCTGCCACAAGCAGAGGGTTAACTGTTTCGATTATTTATTCTTTCGTAATTTCATATGGTTTTGGAATAATAAATTTTTGCTAAAATTGACAAAAAAACTCACTTTATTCCATGTGAAGAGTATTTGGATTACTACGTAGTACATTTTCTAGGTAGCCAACTAGCCCCAATAAAAAAATTGTCTACCAGCCCTCAACAACTTTTTTAATTTTCAACCACGTGTAAGTACCTTAATACCTTGGCAAAATATTTAAAAAAATACACTAAAATAATCATCAATAACCAAACTCTTATTTTTAATTGCTCAAAAGTAATTAACATCTAGTATAGAGGCTTCCATACAAATAATATTAAGAGCTAAATAATTACTCGTAGGTATCATTTTTCGATAAATCGTTTTTTCTCCCGGATTACGTGCGCCTGCGGTGCCGCGTTTGCGGTGAAGATTCGTATACAGTTAACGGTTTTTCGTGTATATCAGGACAATGCAGCACTTTTAAATAGCTCGAGTTATTGGCTGTTATTCATCCTGCCCCTATCGCCAACCATCCCCGGTCTCCCCTAGTTAATAAGGTTATAAAGAAAGTATATAACTTAAAATAATAATTTTGCAACAAACGTATAAAAAATTAAAGGGATCAAAATTTGAGTGCCCTAAAATCTGAAATAGATAGATCTAAAAATATGACAAATTAATAGGAAAATCTCCTCAAAAATAATTTATATAACGGTGATTTTACAACAGTATGTAATTATAACTTGAATTTGAATTTCTAATCCTCCCGAGAAATTTCCTCTGATTGCGGCCCATCTCTTGACCAATTTCTATCTTTTATCAACGGCCCATAATGAGCACCGCATCGATTACAGAAAGCTACAAAAGGTCGCGACGAGTCAAACTCTTTGGCGGCTAAACTTGTCAATGCGCGAACTGTGATAGATTAAGAAAAAAAACATATAGACGCGACTAATTAGTTAAATTCATGTTAGTACTTTTTTATTCTAATAATATGATTTTATACTCTCCCTGGTGAAATAAAATTACTTTCAAAACTGAATGAGCTTCTCCAATACTTTTCTGGCTCGGCCTAAGTAGATGTTGTGTGCCTAACTTACCTAGCCTCAAAGGGCGTTAACGCATCGAAAATACCTTTAATATTGTGGATGATAGAGTAGCGGTGACCACTTACCTTCAGGGAACCCATTTGGTATTCTACTCCATCTTCTTTAAAAAAAAAACCTAAAGACAAAAACAGTTTATTAAATATTTATTAAATAGCACGAAGACGTGATCTCGCGTGGTTTAATTAACCACCTGACTTACGATGCCATAAAAATCAATATGATAATTATCTATAGCAATGTTACAAAGAGGTGAAGTTTGTTTATGTTTTGATTTTTTAATGTATGAGATGTTCTCCAAAACTATTGCTTTATTATTTCCATTCGAAAAGAGGTTTTTCACGGAAGGAAGGGCAGCGCGGCGGGAGAAATCTAGTATTTTTATTTTTAGGTCAATTTAAATAAATATTAATTCAACAAAAATCAACCTAAGCGAAATGGCCAATCTCCGTATTTTTTTTAATCTTCGTGCGGAAGATATGTTCCCATTGCTGCGTCCGCATTGGACCTAACAAAATAGACTCGTTATGGGCCGTCAATCAAGCGTACCGTTCAATTGGTTTAATATAAACGTTACAAATAGTAATCAAATGTGATCTCGTGGTACAGCGCCAATCGATATTTTTTTATTCTAAGTTTTCATTTCTGACCCCGCTCGGTGGGTGTTTGTAGAGTTATTAAAGCGACAGAGGTACCTTTTTACGGAATTTATCTAGCAGGTACGTTACCTGATGATATGTGGTTATCACCATCTATGTATACCTCAGACAGCCAGAAGAATTGTGTGTGAATTGCCCATTTGCTAATTCTTCCGCTCTTAATGACCATACAAAACAAGCTGGCTAGCTACTACTGCACGACGATTTTAGAGACAATAGTAGTTAGTACAACTTCAATTGATTTCCAGTTTTAATGTTAATTAATAATTAAGGTTAAAATACCATCTCAGTTCATAATTTTGTCTCCCGTTTTGTTATGGAGACAAGTGGAATTATATATTTCCAACTCCTCCTAATCCTTTTATTTAAATAATGACATTGCATGTTGACACTTATTGATGTTACCAGAAACTCATCAAGCTTCATTGGTACCATAAAATGCGTGTCACTGCTGATCCTGACTTACAGAAGTCATGGTGGTGTGTGGGCGGGATAGTCTCTAGTCTAGCTTTTTTATTGCAAAAATGACGAGACGAGCATGCCGTTCGCCTGATGGTAAGCGATACGACCACCCATAAACAATAGAAACACCATACAGCACCTTGAGTAACAAACTACTGTGTGGCATTCCACTGCACTCGTCATCCTGAGACATAAGATGTTAAGTCTCATTATGTCCTGTAGTTACACTGGCTACAATGCCCTTCAAACCGTAACACAACAGTGCATGCAGACTACTGCTTGGCGGTAGAAATAGACATTGCGGTGGTACCCACCCAGACGGACTCTTACATATGAGAGTCTTACCACCAGTATACAGATAATTCAGATTGGGCTGACCTATTTAAAACACGATAGCTTAGATCGATGAGTAGGCTAGTTGGGAATTTCACGATCTGTTGAGACAATATCCGCAGGTTCAAAACTCAAGGCACACACCTCTTAATTTTTGAAATTACGTGTGTATTTGTATCAATAATTATCGTTCGTTTTAACGGTAAAGGAAACATCGTGAGTAAAACCTACATACCTGAGAATTCTTCATAAGAATTTCGAGGTCATGTGAAGTCTGTCAAACCGCACTAGGCCAGCATCCGCCCTGTGGATTGGGGGCGTTTGGATTTCACCACAGTATCCCCTGCCTGTCGTAAAAGGCGACTAATAGGGGCCTCCGGGGGTCACGGGTGGGCGGGAGGTGCCGCCCACCTATTAGTCTAGCCAACTTCTGTGACCCCCGTGATGGACGGCAGCGTGTCTCACGCTGCCTCGGACGCCAGGGGCGTCCCTCGGTGTGAGGGGGCTTCTGAGCCCCCGCAACAACAGGAGAAGGACCGCAACAGCGGTACGCGCAGGGGCGGTTGCGGACGACAACTTAGACGTGAGTCGGAGGAAGCCCGCAGCCGTCCCTAATGCGCCGAAGATGGCCAGGAGAAAAAAAAAAAACTAGGCCAGCATGGTAGACCAAAGCCTAAACGCTCTCGTAGAAGAGGCCCACGCTCAGCATTGAGTAGTATAAAATATAGGGCTGGTATTATTATTATAGTTGAGATCGTAGCCCCTATATTCCAATAAATACACTCGAACAAACGGAATCGGTTATCGGTATTGGATCGTTTCGCAAGCTGCACTCATCCATCTAAGCTAACATGCCCCGACCTGAAATATTATATTAGCTTGTGACGTTAAATGCCAACTATTATCGTATATTTACTATCGAACGCTTCTATTGCTGCTCTCTTTAGGTGTTTGATTTATTTTTATTATGTTTTGTATTGACTCGTTTACTATTATCTCTATTTTATACGTGGATTTCAACGCCTTTTAGAACGTGTCAATTGACGGCCTAAATGTTATTTTGTTACCGCTATAATTTAAAGTTATGAAATTATTTGTAAGTTATTGAAAATAGGTTGTTACTCAATTTATACATTTATATAAAAGAAATCTATTTTATCGCATATAAAAAATAAGACAAATTTTTCTACCGCCTTGTATTACTCAAAACTCTTCAATTACCTGTGTAAAAAGTCAAAGCATTTTACTTATGAATTGGCGTGTAAGCTCAAATACTAAAGTCTTAATTAAAGATACGTTTTTGTTCATAGGTCTTTCTAAGAAGTAGTATTATTTTTTGTTGACCTATGACCATCAAACAATAGGGACGTTACGAAATGCATTGGTCGTTGATATAAGATAGGGAATCTTGTAATCCTATTTGACATAGGAGTGCCGTACCAGACGGCCTTATGTGCAATTAATTATCAGATATTGTTATTAAGTGTTCATATTGGTGGATTAGTTAATAGGTCCTGGGAAAATTAATTTGAACCTGTAACCATTAATTATGTTTGATATCTCTAGCTAAATCGATATTCAGATATTCTGTGGATTGCATTTAACATTGTGTGGAATAATTTAAATAAATTGCAATAACGTGTGATTAAACGTTGAGCTTTTGTATTTATTTATTTTTTTGTTAAAACGACAAAAAGATTGAATAATGTTACTTCAACTATTTTTTAAATTTATTTTTTTCTTGTACATGCATATACATACACTCACGCCTTTTATCCCCGAAGGGGAAGGCAGAGGCGCAACAAGTGTACCCACTTTTCGCCATTATTCCGTCCCATGATGTGATAGGGGGCAATTTTTTCTTGTATCTAGTGCAATTACTAGGCATTGTGAAATTTAACATAATATCTTACGGTAACGAGCGCAGTGCAGTGCAGTGCAGTGCCACTTAGTATTTTAATTGGTGTTGATACTTTATAGGCAATTATACCGCTTACTATCGAGCGAGCATCTAGCTCGTCTCGTCATTCATTAGAACAAAAAAAAACCATTTCACCAAAAACATCTAACACTTTATGTCTAATAGACATCAAGCTCTATGTTCGGCACCACACGCCTGTCAATATTAAAAGTACGCGTGATGTATGGAATATTTGGCATTTTTCCGACGGAGGCTGCGATCATTGATCATTATTAGAGTGGTGATCTCGCCGCGACTATACTCGAGATCACAAGTGCAAGTGTCCAGTTAATGTTACGGCATTCGACGTTTTTGATTTTATAAAAAGTTTAAGAAAATAGAAATTATTTTTGAATATTATATCAAACTCTCTTTAGAGAATATTTTACTACTTAGTAAAATTAATTTTAGTTCTAATTTCCATCATAAATTATAATATGTTTCCTTTTCGGTAGGTACTCAGTTCTCACATAAGATCACAAAAATGCGCAAAGTTAAAATTATACTTTGAAAAAGCGCTGAGAACCGCGCGAATGCCGAGGTCGCTCGGATGCGTATTTATATACGATTTACAGATTACAAATAAATAATTCTAAAATTTTTACAGAATATTAGATATTTTTTCAGTATATTAAAAAAAATTACCATATTATTGAAAAGACCATAAAAAAACAAATATCTTAAAATACACGTACATAAAACCCTCGCTAAAACGAAATATATATCAGCTATATCAAAAAACACGTTGGGTTCAACACAACAACCTTAACGCGACTAGAAACCGAACCAAATAACAGTTCAATTAAGCCACGAGGTTTTTACACTTGTGACGTACAGACCAGCACAAAGGACGGTAATCCGAAACATTTCCGGAGCATCTCTCATTACCGCTAACTAATCTTATTCAAACATTCTGCGATTCTGTTGCAATGGCTCGGGTTTTGAATTCTTTTCGTGATGGTAATTTTAGTAGCAACGGTAAAACTAATAGTAATGTATGGATCTTGGGCTTTTTTTTTTTCGCGGGGAAAAACGCTTTATCGCTACCACCACTGGGGGGTAAGTGGAACGGTTATGTTGGTGAGGTTGTCGGGGATAGCATGTTTTATTCTTGATATCTAAAGTTTTTTTATCGTCTCTATCACGAATCACGTATAGTAAAGTTATGTTTCACTCATATAATGTATTCCTTACTTCATGTTTAATTATCAAAGCACATGTCAAAAAACATGGCTAAAATTCTAACCAAGATAGTTTATATATTTGGATAGAACTCCTAAAAACTAACCTTTTACAATAAATTGTTTAATTTTTAAAGACCTCCGATTTGAGATTTATGTGATTTTATTTTCCTTAATAACTACGCCGTTTTTAAAAAAGTAGTTATAAATGGAGGGGTATATTTTTTTTAGATCCTTTTTTTCCTCTTTTTATATCCTTAAAGTTTGAGCCTGATTAGATTTTGAGGCCCAGCGCTCATACAAAAAGCGTACTCCTTTGAGAAGAGTAAGTTTACTTGCCGTTTTCAAAAAACGAACTCAATCTGTATTTTGATCCATCGCGAAAATTTAACAATTAGAGCAAAGTATTTTTTCATACTTACAAACGACTTATTTTCACGGCTTTTTCTCGGGATTGGTTAAATAATTGGAATCCTTTTGAAAACGGCTTTAATGGTAACCGTAACGATTCCTATAGGCTGCTACAGTCCATACACTGCAACGATAAATATACCTACTCTCTTAAAACTTAGTCTAATTGGTCAACGTCTTTAAAACCAACCAACATGCCTCTTAAAATAGACAAAGCGGTACCCACAGTCCCTATAATCAGCATACACAAATCCACACGCCGCTCATCAGCTGTCGAAGATAAGCGCAGGCCGTAAATAACTGTCCGGCACGCGGTGGCAACATCTGAGCGTGTCAGGGTTCACGTCAGCGCGACACGCTGCCACGCTGCACGCAATTAGGCAGCGATTAGCGTGCTCGTGCGGTGTGCAACTGTCATTCGATTTTTGATTTTTGTTATATTAGATTTTAGAACGTCGATGTTCTTCAGTGTATTATTTTTTACATAATATTATGATAGGTTGGTATTCAGTGTAGTTATTTATTTTTTAGGTACAAATGTTACTACTCCATAGTGACCAATCGCCGTGTACAATTTATTAAAATATATTTTTGATAGGCACTTATTATACGTAATTTAAAGTATTATACTAAATCTTTAATAATATTTTTATTTACGTAAATATCTATAATTTTGTTCTATGTGAATATTTCCTAATAGAATTAGTTCATTCGTAAATATCAAACACTCAGACCAACCCAATGTCCACTGTAGATAATATAAGATTTCCAACTAACTCCTAATAAGATTTAAAAACAAACACCGGCGTAATGAGCGGACTTGCGGCAAGTTGCTGCAAGGTTTGCGTGCGTGCGTGCCACCGTGGCCCTTACCCCGTGAGAATGCATTTATACCTTCTAATTGATTAACTATTAATTTTGTGCCATTAAATTTATTGGGATTTAATTTATTTGGGATTTTATTATAAGAATTCAAATTTAGAAAAGTTTATCTGATTTAATATCTGACTTAAACCGTCTGGGTGGGTACTACTGCAATGTCTATTTCTACCGCCAAGCAGCAGTGTGCATGCACTGTTGTGTTTCGGTTTGAAGGACATTGTAGCCAGTGTGACTACTGGACAAAATGAGACTTAACATCTTATGTCTCAGGATGACGAGCGCAGTGGAATGCCACACACTTACTTTGTAAGTCAAGGTGCTGGATGGTGTTGCTACTGTTTAAAAGTATCAAAGCAATTTAGCTTTGTTGTACAATTGTGTAAAATAGGCAGTAAAATTGTGTAACTGAAAAAAACCTCTACGTCGCACAACCTTATCGTTTGTATATAAAATGATGACAACCGACACAAATACGTAGCTACCCGCTTTAATGTAAAAAAATTAGCACCATTATAGTTTCTAGTCTTTTAATCTTTGTAAGTCACTGCTTTTTGAGATCGTAGTAGAATTAAAAAATTACAGAAACTATTTTTTTTTTTGAAGCAATGATATATTTTCATTCCATTTCAAAGCTATTGCCAGACTTGAAATCACCATTTTTAAGAATAAATTTGATGTCATTAGTTTATGAACTCTTTCTAGCACGCACTATAATTTAGCAATTTGGTCAAACAGAGCAGTGTTCATAAACTGTGCCATTTTTAAGATAAATGTGGTAATGTCCCGGATTTAAACCGCAGACTAACGCCACCGACCTCAACATTTTTGCGTCCACTCATAGATCAAATCGGAATTAATGTAGCGGGTGTCCTAAAATGTCGATTAAGTTTTGACTTCTTAAAAGCTGACGGCCTCGATGGCATATCTGTATTACGGTACGACTGCAACGCTGGGGTCTTGGTTTGGATCCGAAGATCGGGTAGTGATATTGGATTTTTCCATTAAGTATCAGCTCGAAGTCTGGAATTTGAGCCCGATATGGCGATAGTGGACGATAGGCTAGTTGAGAATAGAACGGTCTGCCGAGACAATGTACGGAGGTTCAAAACCCAAGACACACACCTCTGACTTTTCGGAGTTATGTGTGTATTGTTTATCAATTATCGTTCGCTTTAACGGTGAAGGAAAACATCGTAAGGAAACCTACTTACCTGAGTTTCTCCATAAGAATTTCGAAGGTAGGTATGTGAAGTCTGCCAATCCGCACTAGGCCAGCGTGGTGGACTAAGGCCTAACCCCTCTCGGTAGTAGAGGAGGCCCGTGCTCAGCAGTGGGCAATATATAATACAGGGCTGGTATTATTATATTATAGCGATAGGCTCGCCCCCTATCATATCATGGGACGCAATACACACGGCGAAAAGTGGATGCACTAATTGCGCCTCTGCCTAGCTCTTTGGGGATGTAAGGCGTGACTGGATGTGTGTATGTAAAATCTGACTTCGATAATTATCGCACTCAATATTGCCATTCACGGAATGCACGGAATAATTACCGTGCAGTGTGAACTAGTTATAAAATAACAGCTTAGAGTCCGAATTTATGTGAAAAAATATTTATAATAGTCGGCGTCTAATCAGCCAAAAACTAAAGTATAGAAATACCTTACTCAAACTTTAAAAATGATTGTTCATTTCACTGATTTATTTACTCACCTCCTTTTTTACATTTCTGTAGTCCCGTCAGATTGAGTGGTAGAGAATGCCGACGGCATTAAGTTCGCCTATACACAATAAATAAACAAAATATTTTATATTTAAAGGTGACTAGTACAGTACATTATACACTGTTTTAAAAATAATTAATAATAATTTAAGAGAGGTAATGTTGAGGAGCAGTCGTGGCGACTGCTCGCTTGTATCACATTTAATTGTACGAAAATAAAAATTCTTGCTGATATAATTCTTTTATTAAAACACGTCAACTAAACACCCTGTACATAACAATATCGCAACGCCCGTTAAAGAAATACTTTGATATCTCAATTCGTCACACATTTAGCGGCTTTTGACTTAATTTGTACGCATTATGATCACATAAAAGATCGCCGAAAGCGGCCCACATCAGACGGGCCGACGCGGATTGTTGTTTTTGTGTGTTCTTTAGATGATTTTATTGATTCTTCTATTATCTACGTATCTATGGATTGATTTTACTTTCTGCGACGGTTGTCCGTTAATTAGTTGTAGTTTTGTTCTTGGTTGTGGGTTTTTTGGGTTTTGTTGATTGGTGGACGGATTTAAGATTTAATTGGGGTAAAATTGGTTTGTCGGTTTAACTTTATCGAACAAATATTATGCTGTCAAACTATAAAAAAAAACATTATGTCCCAAAGACTGTACTTATTTAATAAAACATCTTTAAAAATGATGTTATAATTTTTAGACGTAGGTAAGAAATATACATGTTTTATAAGCGACTTTTTTTTTTTATAATGGCCATCTTCGGCGCATTAGGGACGGCTGCCGGCTTCCTCCGACTCACGTCTAAGTTGTCGTCCGCAACCGCCCCTGCGCTTACCGCTGTTGCGGACCTTCTCCTGTTGTTGCGGGGGCTCAGAAGCCCCCGTACACCGAAGGACGCCCTTGGCGTCCGAGGCAGCGTGAGACACGCTGCCGTCCATCACGGGGGTCACAGAAGTTGGCTAGACTAATAGGTGGGCGGCCACTCCCGCCCACCCGTGACCCCCGGAGGCCCCTATTAGTCGCCTTTTACGACAGGCAGGGGAATAAGCGACTATTTGCCTCTTTTATTTCATGATCCATAATTATTTGATGCAGTTCTTTACACAATAGTGGCCGACTTAAAGCTCATCACAATTTTTTTTTTATCACCTCAAAGGAAGACGCATTAAAAAAAAATTAGAAAAAATTACCTCACGGAACAGACAGTCGTCAAAAATGACACATAAATAAAGGCTTCTTGTAAAACCCTTCTACAAGAAACAACTTCAAAACTTACCTATAACCACCACAATTTAATATCCCAAAGAATTTATCCGTTGTCAATAAATATTGCAACAGAGATATATCTAAGCGGAAAATTCTAAAACCATTTGGCGCACCAATAAGTCTCCCGCTTGGCTATTTAAAATCTAAAATCACGATTACACGTCGCTTTGAGGGCGCTTGCGTCGCCACCATTCGCCCCCGACTGGGATCACCAAGTTTCAGTTTTTGGTTGGACATATTTGATTAAATTTTTACTATTAAATGAAGCTGTCGCGATTTAATAATTGACTTTGAGTGCATTTTATAGAAAAGTTTTGAAAAACATAATATTTACGTATAGCTTTTGTAATAAAAGAAACAAACCATAAAAGATACTATAGTTTTTTTATAGAAGCATAAAAACTTTTTATCATAATTACGTATTATTTCGAGAACATAATCTCTTTATTATTCACAACCTAAATATTGAGACAAAATTTCCATAATTTCAAAGATCATAACTGCCCCACATATTTTTTGTCATAAATTTAATACTTACTTTTTGCTAAGTATAATATAATCGACTCAACGACTTACAACGAACGTTACGTTTTTTGACGGTCGTCAAAATTATACGGGACTATTTAAGTTGAATCATTGAAACCAGCAATTATGGCGGGATTTTATGTATTATCACTTGCCTACATCCTAAAAGTAATCAGGCAAATTTATCCAAAAATCCGGTAGAAAGTCCGAACACTCTCCTGCACTATGGCTACAGTACAGAGGTTGGACTCGTGCGCAAGATCGCGGCAGATAACCGCGTATCAGATAAGATGGCGACAGATAGCGCACCTACATTCCCACGAGCCGCACCGGCCGATCCAAATGTTTCACACTTGATTGCGCTGGGATTTGAGTTCTTTTTATATGAAACTGGCTGGTTTCAAGGTCATATTTGTTTCTTTTTTTATTCCATAGATGATACAATTTGACAGATTTTTTAAAGGGGCTAGAATTGATTTGGAAGATTATTTGAAATTATGTTATGAGTATTTTTTTTTTAATTATGGTAGACAAGCCGTCTACCATAATTTAAAGTAAAGTAAAGCGCAACAAGCTACATTAATAAATATAAATTATGAGATACAACCTAAGTACCCACAATTCTTTAAACTTATTCCCGGCCCATTATGTGACAGAATGGTCTACATCAAAATACATATTCTATCAATATCGAACTTTAATTCCATTTTCGAACAACACTCTATACGAATAGAATATAATTGACCTTAGAACTGAACCTAAAACGCCACGGTTCAAAGGTACACTGTCAATAAAGCGACTCCCAGTAACTCTACATAATAACTCCCATTACACTCTCATGTTTATTATGATTGATTCCTATTTTATTGACTATAAATTTATACTATATAAACGTTAATATTTCTAATAAGTTAGCAGGTCTATAATTTAAAAACGCTGATGACACCGGCTGTGCCAACATAAAATTTAATCTAAAAATAGCTTATGAACCATACATATAGAGTTCTAATTTGTTTGAAAACGTAATTAATAGGAGTAAAAAGTTATGATCGTAAAAAATAAAAGTGGTAAATTTAATGGTAATTGACTGCAAAATGGTCATAAAATGGAAATACGGAAATAAATGAAATGTGTATTCTATTACGAAGTTCAAGATCATATTGGGTAAATTGGCAGCCTGATATCTACCAGTCAAATTGACGCGCAACATGTGTGCAGCATGCATTCAGTGCAATAAAAAAAAACGGCATATATACAACTTCATGTATCCTGAAGTGTTAGGCATAGTCGTGACTTATGCACACCATATGTATCTTATGATATTATTTAATTTTATTTTAGTTTATTTGGGTGGCTCACAGCTAACTATTACAATAAACAAAAATAAGAACTAAATACAATAAGCTAATCACGAGCCACCGCAGATAGAAATATTTAATAGACACATTTAATTCCATAAGATCCAATCCTTTTCCACTAACTTATATTTTAAACTAGATGTTGCTTGCGGCTTTGCTCGCGTAAAAAGCCTTTCCGGCTACGAAAGTCCCAAAAACATACTATGTTTACATACGACGCCAGAGTAATCTACTTAAATATTCTGATTAAAAATGTACACTATTTCCCACGGGAGCAAATTTCCAGGAAAAAAAGTAGCCTATGTGTTAATTCAGGACATGATCCACGCGTGTACCAAAACTTATCTATTCGGTTAGTTGTTTCTGCATTTACTTCCAATAAACATCCAAACATTTTACAAACTTGCGTATCTATAATATTACCAAAGAATTTCGCCACGGCATCCCTTGCCTGTCGTAAGAGGCGACTATGGAGTAAGCGAGAGTCGCGGGGCGAGCAGTGGAGGTCTGCTCGCTCAACTACTCTAATGTAAGCGACTACGAGGTGGACGACAATGCGGGCGGTCGGTCTCCTGCAGTCGTAGACGCAAAGCGTGTTTTTGAGTTCGGAGACTTCTCAGCCTCCTCATTTAGAGAAGGGCGGCAATGCGGCAATGCGGCATCGCGCAGGGGCGGTTCCGTGCAGCAAGATACCCTAGGGCCGTTCCGTAGGCGCCGAAGAAGGCCACTGCGGGTTTTGGTTGGTATGCCGGTATAGGGTGTACATAGTGTTAGGGACTCGGTCCAATGCTCGCTCGGATGATGCTATACCGAGTGTCGACATTGGGCCGTAAGACTGTGTGAAACCAACATAACCGTTCCACTCACCCCCCAGTGGTGGTAGCAATAAAGCGTTTTTCCCCGCAATAAAAAAAAAGTAAGATGAGATAATATTGAAAAATAATCACAACTATTGTTGACCAAATAGAACTCAGCATGAATATCAGGCGTTATCTATAATTAAACGGTTGGTCCAACAGACTTGCCGATGTCCTAACTCGAAGACAGTTAGCAACGCATCGCTCGACATTCCAAACGTCGTATACATGTCCAATGTTGGCACGTGCACGATTGATTTGTCGGCCGTGTGGCCACTGCGCGGTGGGTGGTGCCCGGTGCAGGCGGTAGCGGGGAAGGAATCCAAAAATGCGTACACTTACGCATCTAGAGTTAACACAATAGGTAATGGGTAAATAAAAGATTTTTTGGATTTTTTGAGGTTAACGTAGAAACCGCTGAATAGATTGTGGTGAAATATAGCATAGGCTTCTTTTACAGGCAGTGGTTACTTCTGCATCGGTTAATCATCACTAGTACAGCTTGGCAGGCCACTTTGTATATTCACTCAATAAAATAATCTATTATCTGATCTCTATAACACAATGTTCTTTAACTCCAAATTACATCAATAATTATGATTGACAATACTCAAAGTTCCATGTAAATCGCTCTCGCCACCGCTCATTAAAACGCTTCCGCTCATCCCTTGTCTTGCCCCTATATAGTACGACATTGGAATTTAAAGAAGTACACCCGGCGTCTGACATCATGGCAGCCAACGTGGAAGATTTAGTATTGGAGTACCGTCCTGAGTCTATTAATCTAGAATTTTAAAGAGTTAGGCCCTAGAAAATTCTTAACTGAAAACGCCATTGTTTAACCGTCAAATGGCCGTTAATAGACTTGGAGAATAGACATTTCGTAGTTGTCTATTATAGTAAAAGTGCTTGATACCGTCAAATACGCCACTTGATGGTTATCTTCAGTGGAGTGCTACGTGGTACTTTGTAATGCAAACTTTTGTTCTGCTTAGCTGCTGTATATCGGCGTTCGTATCGCTTGCCATCAGTCGAGCGGCATGCTCATCTTGTTATTTAAATGCAATAAAAAAAACTACGTAGACTGAAAGATAGGTCCTTAATACAACCTGTTTTCTTTTGCGACCTAAGGGCAAAAAGGACTCTAAAACCAAAAAGGAAACAGTGTTTTTCATGTGAATTGTAACCTAGATGTTCATTCGAGACTTGTTCTATTTATGTGCCCTATTTCATCCAATTCCAATGAGCGGTTAATGCATTTTCTGCTAAGAGACATCTTCACAAAGTTGCATTTGGTTGTTCTTAGCAAACACAGAAAATGCTGTATGGATTTCGATGACCGTAAACAAGCCATGGACTGGATAGAAATATTATACACATTTATTTGTAAAGAAAAACGTATTAAAATGTATCTTTCGTTAAAAGCAAATTAATTGATTAATTGCATGGCATGATAGAATCATATCGCACCTTTAGAACGAAAACGACACAAAAAATAGAAAATTGAGTTGTCATTTTTAAATTACTCAAAACTAGTCCCTTATTTATAAAAATGTAATAAAAAAAGGACCGATATAACAGCTTTGTCCTTTTCCTGCTTGAATATGGCTGTGTTTGAACTATTGTTGTATTGAGTACTTCGTTTTAAGTAATTTTATGACGATAACCTTATTTTCTGTCTATTTGAATTGTGTCGTTTTCATCCTAAAGGTGCGATAAGTAATCAATAACATTTTCTTTCAGACAAAAAAATATTTTTTACCCATGCACCTGCATACTTTTCATATTAGCAACATTATCCGAACATTGAATCTCAAAGCTACGCGATAGCTCGTCACCCTAAGTCAGTATCTTAACGTCCAATAATTACACAGGCCAAAATATCCTTCGTATGTGCTACGAATTGCTACACAATAAGAATACAAAAGTACAGTTTTATAAAAAAATATTTAAAACTTAAACGGAAATCATAATAACGGTAGCGATAGTTATTTAATTCAAGTAGCACTATGAACTCTATTATGTATTCCATAAAGCTCGTATATTTTTATTGAAAATGAGGCGGTAAGTAGTGGAAAATTCTGACTGGCGCCCGGTCGCGAAGTTAGTCCTTTGATACTACAAGTTTTCTATACGAAAAATTATTTTTTGCGTGATTATATTTCATGCTTATAATAATTCAGCAAACTAAATGTAGGTCGTAGCTATGCCTGCGTGAAAGTTTTCAAAGAATAAAAGTTTCTCACTACCCGCGTTTTCTGTTGTATGACCAATTATGACTAGTGTGGTGCAGTAGGCCTATCATAAAAATAATATGCTGAGGTAGAAAAAACCATCATATTCTTAGTCAACGAGTAAGGGTGGCACAGGGATTCTATCGGAAACAACAATAATAAAAAAGAATTTTAAAATACCTTCAAAAACAAATCACTCAATCCTCGAAACAAACTCGAATCCGAACGACTACTCTTAGTACAGGCACATTTATCACAAGCTCACAATTAGCGCGCAAGTCACGTATTCGCGAACCGACGATCTTATAACACAAAAAATAATGTCCAACGACACGTGTTATACCACTGTTGTGCTCGACACTCGTTGGTTTTGTTTATCATTTATTGGTTATTTTGCTCATATTTAATACTCTTTGTGGTTAAGCTTTGTATTCAATGACTACCTAATCAACTTACCGCTTTACCAGGTGATACTTTTTGTTTAATGGCAGATCAGGCATTGTTTATTTCTGTTGTCAATCAATGTTCATAGCTTTATTAGGTCATCTGTCCACCTTAACACACACACACACACCAATACAACACCATTACGCCATTCATCCCCGAAGGAATAGGCAGAGGCGCAACTAGTGCACCCACTTTTCGGCGTGTGTATTCCGTTCCATGATGTGATAGCGGGCGAGTCTATCACCATAACGGGCATAAATTTCATACTCCGGGCTGATACTGAATACAAAAAACTAATAGCACTTTAAAAATGTATGAGGTCCTCCTAGCCAATTCAATTTCAACGGAGATCAGCCAGGTAGGCAGGAGATATTATAATGTACAAGTGTGTGCGCAACCCAGATGGAAAAACCTTCTGCTACGACAATGTATGATATTTAAAAATATAACTTCTTCAGTTTGAACAGCCATATTATTTACACAAAGCAGATAACTTTTTTTTTTTTTACGCGGAGGAAGTGATTTATTACTACCGCCCAGCGTTCAAGGGGAACGACAGAGCGGTTATGTTGGGTTCACCGTGCCTTACGACCCGACGTTTAGCCGCCCGGAGAGATGGAATCATCGGGCGACCGCCGGGCCGAGTCCCTAACCTCTATACAACGCACGGCATACCAACCAAAACTCCGCGGTGGCCATCTTCGGCGTATTAGGGACGGCAGCGAGCTTCCTCCGACTCACGTCTAAGTTGTCGTACGCAACCACCCTAAGTATAAATTTAAGCTCAAGATTTGTCTTGGCTCTCTCGCTCGCTTGGCTCGCTCTCGGTCTCGCTCTCGCTCTCCCTCCTGCGCTTTCTCTTGCTCCCACTACCGCTCCCGTTTTCGCTCCTGCTCCCGCTCGCATTCCTACTACCGGTCCTACTTTTCTGTCTCCTCACTCTTCTGTGAGGGAATGTGGTGTATAATAATGTGATAATAAATAAATAAACACATGTCAGCAGATAGGAAACTTGTTAAGGTCGCAGGAACCCGCTGGACGCAGGCCGCTTTTAACACGTTATAGAGCGTGGCTTCCAAAGGCTGCAATTTGCTTTCGCCACCACTCCCGCTCTCGCTCCCACTCCCGCTCCCGCCCCTACTCCCTCTCGCTCTCGCTCCCACTCTCGTTTCGCTGCCGCTCCCGCTCTCAATCTCGGCCGTTCCCACTCCTTCTCCTTCTCCTTCTCCTTCTCCTTCTCCTTCTCCTTCTCCTTCTCCTTCTCCTTCTCCTTCTCCTTCTCCTTCTCCTTCTCCTTCTCCTTCTCCTTCTCCTACTCCTTCTCCTTCTCCTTCTCCTTCTCCTATAATAATATTTTTTTGGATTATCTACAGGGCTTGGCAACCATTTAGATTTCAATTCTTTTGTCGGTGAAGTCGACAAGCACGCATATACTTAATATTGGACTTGGCTTCCATATTTCACTTTTATGTTTTAATGGGATCACTAATTCCAGACAGTTCGTACTCTTTACTAGATCATTCACCAAGATGAGTAAAAATTTCAATTCTAAATACACACATATGCAAGACAATGCGATCAGCCCTGTATTATATACTGCCCACTGATGAGCACGTGCCTCCTCTACAATTAAGACGGCTTAGGTCTTAGTACATCATGCTCGCCTAGTTCGGGTTAGCAGACTTCACATACCCTCGAAATTTTTATGGTCAATTCTCAGGTAGGTATGTAGGTTTCCTTACGATGTTTTCTACACCGTTAACGTGAAGGATAATTGATAAACAATACACACGTACCTTCAAAAAGTCAGAGGTGTGTGCCTTGAGTTTTGAACCTCCGGACCTTGTCTCGGCAGATCGTTCCATTCCCAACTAGTATATCGTCCACTTACACACCTATAAGTAATCAGACTTTAATTTTGCCCCACATGGCAATCGACTTGCAACTTTGGAATAATCTTGGTAATATAGTTACACCAGTTCTCTACCTAACTCTTTTACAATAAAGCCAAGACATAGAAGCAAAGGTTTAGACCCCAAACAAGGCAACATAGAAACAATATTTAAGCAAATCTGATGCGTTAGATGCGTGTAGTGTCCTTAATGGCTGATTAAATGCATCGTGGATGTACTTCGTATATGCTATTACACATTGAAATGAATAATACGGAATACTAATTGTTTTATTATCTATTATAATCAAACGGTAGTTAAATTGGAAGGAGCCATTCCGGTGATAAGCATTTAAATTATAAAAGACGTCTTTTTGGCCGGATTGGCTGTTCAGTACATGTTTTTCGAGAGTGTTGGATTTTTCGTGCCTCAAACTTATCACATAGAGACATCGGTAATATTACATTTTGTTAAAGTCCACCCATCAATGCAAAATCAATGCGCATACGTGTGTGTGTGTGTGTGTGTGTGTGTGTGTGTGTGTGTGTGTGTGTGTGTGTGTGTGTGTTCATCATAATATTATAAGTTTAAACAGCCATTCTTTCGCTCTGTCACTACAGTATAATTTAATTACAATATTTTATACACAGTACACCCACAAAATAATATAAACTATATAAAAGGTACGACAGGTACTCCATAGACGTAGAGAATATACAGCCTCATAAAGTTGACAATTCTCCAGAAAGAGATAAAGCGAATGTGCGGAAAATAAATTTGTCTTTTGTACTTAAATCTGATTATAATAAAAATGCAAAACTAGCCGCACATTCATTTCATTTCTATCACACTTTTAATCATACACTTAACAGGTAGATATCGCGCAGCCCTGTATGGAAATGTAGTAGCAAGTCCCTAAAGGGCACAAAGCATTATAACAAGTGATGTACGGGGTCCGAACCGTACTGTGTACTGTGTCAACTAATTATCATTCAGTCTTCGGAACGGTTCCATATGTGGGTCGCCGGATGAACGAATGGTTTAGATGTGGTATTTGTTTTCATTGGATTATGTATTATATCAAATAATGGACAGGTTTTCGTATACAAGAGCTATATAACTTTTGTTATTGCTAGGGCTTGGCAAATCCAGCGAGATTTGAGGAACATGATTCGTAATATTCATCAGCTCAGAATGACCAGACACCGTGTAATGCTAGTCGTTGCTTTGTAATTTAAAGTTATGACCCAACCCCTATTCTTAATCAGTCGTATCGCTTACCATCAACCGAAATGCTTCATCGTCTCATGGTTCATGGCCTTAAAACATACAATAGTACCTTCCTACTTACCTATACTTTACCTTCCACTGAACTCAAATACAAAATGACTGCCACCTAGCGTCTCTTCATACATCTAAAACTAAACTATTTATGCCCACCGACTCATTGTCTCGACTTGGCAGAGTCACAAATGCATTTTGTATCACATAATTATGTTATCACATCCACAAACACTCAGCCCATACTTTATATACTGACTTTCGCTTCTCAAAACGGCAAATCTAACTTTGTTGAGTCTGGTGTAATGTGTTTACGAAGCAAAGTTAAATGTGGAAGTGTAATAGCCTTTAAGTCGAGTTATCTTAAGTTCATTATTGATTGGGAGTGATGAAGGATTATATTTGTCACAACATTAAGTGTGGTGCCCCTAAACATTGTATAGTAAGACAGGAGTTTTAAATAAACCTGTGATTTTAAGGAACACCAGGATTGAAGTTAGAAGTATTACATATTTCAACAAATATAATATGTACGGAATACGAAACAAATTATTATAAAAATCATGCAGATCACACAAAAAAATCCTATCCATATCAATACCATGAAAGGACTAAAACATTTTTACAAAAATTAATGAAATTTCAATAGAATCAAAAGCAATTGACTTTACGATATATTTCGTTATTTTCAAAAAGAAAGTACATCCTTACTATGTCTATTGTAATACCCCATCATATATCGTTAATGTGGAAGGGCATGTGTAAATAACTACGGATCTCATTCGGTAGCCACTCTGTTTTGAATGTATAATGACGTTGTAATTGTCTGGTGCGTTTGTTTGTCATTAGTCAATTTACATACGACGTAGTTAGATATTTTAGGGAGGCAGCAGGTTTGTTTTGAAATAGTAACGTAGGTTTTCAGTTTTGACCACGTCCGTTAGTTAAGTCCGTTGCTGAGATCAAAATTCATAAATAAAAAACAACACGTTTTATAGAAAATGCAACTAACAAATAGAAAATAAATTTTAATATAATATTAGAAACTGCAACGGTTTTGATTTAAATAAAAATATGTACCGCTGACTTTACAGAAATACTTTCACAAAAAATATCACCAAGCGAACGACCGGCACGAAGGCAATGACCAACTGACTCGAACAGTCAAACGTTCTACGCTTTTATAGCAAAAATTGTAGATCATGTCATTAATACCCGCACAAAAAATATTTTTGCCCTATCAATAATTTAATAAAGAATAGTGTAAATAAGAAAAAAATGTATTTTATTGTAAAAAAGCGGGGTGCTTTTTAAGATATTATCAAAATGATAATAATCCTTCTACTCATATTATCTGTCAATAAAATATTTATAGCTATTGACACCACGTACCCCATGTTTTTTTTTTACAGTAATATTCCAGGAAAACATGATCACGCGGGCGGAGCCGCGAGTGGTACTAGTCTAATATACATATTGTATGTCCCGCCTGAAAATCGAACCACGGCCAAAACAAATCTCAGGGAATCATTTCTACATTTTGGATGCAAATTTTGCTCCTGGAAATCGAACTTAGGGCCTCAAGTTTCACAACCTAAGTAGGCAGTCACTAAAGATATTAAGTTCCAATGATTAAGAAATCCACATGTCATTCTAATAGCATTAAGCATTATTAATTAATCAAACTGGTAATAGAAGATAACAATCGTAACACATAAGTCAAGCGCAGAGTCAACAGAGCGCTGTATAAATAGTAACATCTCCTATCTAAAGAATATCGCTCGTAGGACGGTACAGTTGCGGCCAATAATTACAAAAAATATTCATTCAATATGTATAACTGATTTATTTTGTATTCAAAATTAAAATTCTGCTAATTTCGTTCTGGTCTATATAACAATAACGGAATGAACAATTCCACATGGTCGCGTAATTCTAATTGCGGTCATTTAGTAAATAAATACAAAAGTCAATAAAGCACAGCACGTAAAGCCGTTGGTCCTGCGCCTGATCTCTCTCCGGTCATGTCGGATTGCCGTCTCACCGGACTATGAGAGTGAAGGAATAGCGAGTGCACCTGTGTATTGCGCACACACTTGTGCACTATAATATCTCCTGCGTACCTGGCTGATCTCCGTTGAGATTGGCCGCCGTGGCCGAAACTGGCTAGGAGGACACAAGTCAATAATTACGCTGATATTATTCTGACAATTGCTAAGAGATTCCATGCACACTAACATTATATTTGGACTACACGAAATATGTAGTATACTTTTACCTTTTACGAAAATAAATAAAGATTTGATTGTCCTTTCTCAGTATAAAAATAATTTATTTTATTCCTACTTAAAAATGCTTTAATTTTCCTTTTGTAATATGCATACACGATTCCCTTGGCCGACAGTGTACCACCCACGCCCGCCTCAAGCAGGAGGCGTACTTATTATTTCACCAAATTATCTTTAACTGGTTAACATTAACGAGACCCACGCATGTATCGATAAATCATTAACCTTATCTCCATTGCACTTTTGTTGATTTAGCAGATTGCGTGAGAAAAAATATATAAAGGAATGGTTAGATTTAAGGGATACAAAGTCTTTTGCAGTTGAAGTATTTTATATGGTTCGGCCGTTTCTGCAAATTGGATCCCTAAGTATTAAGAGTTAAGTTGTATATTATAAAATACCAGCCCTGTATTATATACTGTCCCACTGCTGGGCACGGGCCTCCTCTACTAGTTGTATATTATGTATGTTTAATAATTTGTCAATGGTTGATTAATTATTTGAAAAAAAAATCCAAATAAAATCTCATAAAAATACGTTTGCATTAAAAATCTAATCTTAATTAGTTTAGAACTCGTTTGCCATTGGACCAAAATATCTACCTAGATGCATCACTTACCATATACATAGAAACTAATAATATAAAAATTATCATAAATATCGCAAATTAAACCTTACCATCCTAACCTTAGGTCACATTTTTTTCTAAGTCCACCAATCGGCAACTACAGAACGTTATAGTTAATCCGATTTAAATTCAGATCGGCGATGGTAGCGCGCGTGCGCGGTAGGTACTCTCAGTTTGGCAGTCGTGGCACGTGTCACTCGGACATCGCTGCGGTGTCCACGCTTCGAGGTTTGGCGAGACTAGTGGTCGTACAATTTTGAATATTATAAAAAAAAAATACTAAAATTGGTAGCAGCTTTTTTGAGTCGAGTTTGTCGATTGTATATGGAAAATGCTATGTTGCTTATAAACAGAAAATCTTCTACATATTTTTTTACAATGCTCTGACACTACACTACGCTAACAGATCTAAGACATTGGATAGTAAATATCATTAATTAAATAAATTAATTAATTATTTAAACCGGAACAAAACACAGCTTTTCTTTATCATACGAGTCACGAATCTATCAAACTCTATTGTCCACGACCAATTTCATAATCCAAGTAACATCGCAAAAATGTTTACGAAAAGTCCTGGCCAAAAAATGGTGCACCCACAACATTATATCACATTCCTAAAGTGTCAGGCTTACTTTATTTGAGATCACGTAGAGTCCGCGCAACTGCCCCTGCGCCGCGCCGCAGTTTTAGAATATTCAAAATAGCCACCATTATTTTGGTCATGAGTGTTTTTCAACTGATGACATCATCCATGGTAATGGTATTCTTAGACTCGGAAATCATGGTGTTGTTAAACGTTTTTAAGCTATAGAGTTTATACAAAATAGCAGTGATCGCACTATATGAACTGTAGACATAGAGGTTTAGGGTCCAACTTCGATCGAGCATCTCTATGTTGTAAAATAATCTGCTCGGAACTGAATCCTCCGGGAAGTATTCAGTCAAACAGGCAATAGATCGCAGTTTTCATGAGCCTGCAGTGGCTATTACACGTTCATGCCATCGCACGTCCAATCAGTCCCTTTGCCTACTTTTTGCTGGAAAATTATAACTGCTACGTATCGAACCTACTTTAAAATAATTCTCAACTGCATTGTTGTTGGCTACATCAGGCTCTATTGTTCCTGTTTTAATAGGTACAAAATATACACATTTTTATTCAAATTTATATAATTTTGTTAGTATGTAACGGTACATGTGAGAAAGAAAACTTAATTAGTAAATAGTGAAAAATGGCGTGAGAAACGTCTTTCCGTTTGTTTTACTCAGACATAATATTTACTATCGAAAACTGGTTGGTGATTGTTCTTAACTATTGGTATATACAGAATGAAACATTTTATATTTATAGCCGATTACCAAAACATTATTAAGTTATATTGATATTTAATTTTTACATAAATATTTTAATTAATTAAACAATCTTCTTGTTCAGTAAATATTGAAGACAGATTTATGTTTTTAATAATAAACATAATTTTTCTATGAAAGGTCTATGAAACATCGTAATTCTTCCTAGCTGTCAGTATCAAGGTTAAATATTTTTCAATACAAAATTCCCAGTACCTGAGAACAAACTGCCAAAAAATATTACTCTTTTTTTACCGTCTACGGAAAAAGAGAGATATTATAAGTTTATCTTATAAATATTAAATTAAAATTAATTATTGGGCATATCCGATTAAACAGTTTATTACTATAATCTGTTATCAGCTAGCATGGATCCAGTAAAAAAGACGGATAAAGAGTTTACTGGTGGTAGGACTCTCATATATAAGAGTCCGTCTAGGTGGGTACCACCGCAATGGCTATTTCTACCCCCAAGCAGCAGTGTGCATGCATTGATGTGTTTATAAGGGCATTATAACCAGAATAACTACAGGACATAATGAGACTTAACATCTTATGTCTCAGGATGACAAATATTTAAACATATTTTAAATACTTAAAATAATGTACAGTGGCAATTGGTGGAGCCAAGCCACATAATTAGCATTATACACTAGTATTATAAGGGAACTATAGGTCCTATATATAAGTTAGCTATAAGATGATTGTACTGTATTTTGTATGACCGTTTGTTTCTAAATAAATAAATAAATAAATAAACAAATAAATAAATAAATGACGAGTGCAGTGGAATGCCACACAGTGTACTTTGTAACTCAAGGTGCTGGATGGTGTTTCTATTGTTTATGGGTGGTCGTATCGCTTACCATCAGGTGAACGGCATGCTCGTCTCGTCATTCGATGCAATAAAAAAAGTGCTTAAGATCGATATACACAACTTCCAATATGCTATTTTTACTACACTAGCCTTAGCTCGTGACTTCGCCTCTATGAAAGCGTTTTTAAGTTTATCGCGACGGACAGACCCGACGCGAGACCTTGTTTCATAATATGTAAGAATTTAGACTAGTATAGGAAAGTCACTTTGATAGTTCAAAACAAAATCAAATAACTACTTGATACACATCCTGTATACTGATTATCCTACGAAACAAACACACCAGACGTAACCGATATGTGGACATGCTAAATTTGTTTAAATGAATTAGGTTAATCGGTTTTACGTCAAACCTTTGTTTGGGAAAACCTTTGAAAAAAATTCACACGTCATTCCATATTCAAAAAGGAAATCAATGGAAATATTTTATTATATGTTGATCCGCATCGAAGGATAGTAATCATTTTTTTTAATAAGTGAGGTTTTAAATTACTGCCTCATTACACTAGGGGCCGCATAAGTAAATCTCGCCTTTCAGTAAAATCTCAAGTTGACATTTAATATATTGAACTATTTCATAAACCACTGCCTCTGTGGCGTGGTTGTATTACGGTACGACTGCAGTGCTGAGGTCTCGGGTTCGATCCCCGGGTCGGGCAAAGTGATATTGAGTTTTTCTATTCAGTATCAGCTCGGAGTCTGGAATTAGGCCCGATATGGTGATAGGCTCGCCCCCTATCACATCATGGGACGGAATAATGACGAAAAGTGGGTGCACTAGTTGCGCTTCTGCCTACCCCTTCGGGGATAAAAGGCGTGAGCGTATATATGTATATATATTAATAAACCAAGCTTAAGCTGTCATTTAAGAGCTTGTTCTCAGGTGAGTCAGTGCTATTACATAAACAAAACTCAGCTGTCAAAGTCCGTCACAAATTTTGACATAAGATGTCCTTAAAGCTGATGTTAATATAAGTAAATTAAATATTACCTATCTTAAGATACTGACCTTAACTTGACAACGACTCAGCTAATATCGCACTTTAGAATGCTACTGAGTTGCATCTATGACTTCGGCCCATAGACATAGGGCGGTATTAATAAATCAATCTCAAGTTTGAGTTACATCTCAAGTAGACATAATGTATGAAGAGTTCAATACATTATGTCTACTTGAGATGTAACTCAAACTTGAGATTGATTTATTAATACCGTTCATAGCTTTCAGCCAATTACTTGTCAATCATAACGAATTCCCAGAGACAATGTTAGTATAGTGCGTAAAGATTTGAGTGTTCTGACATCGAAAATTTCTCCTAAGTCGTAGTATATTAGGAGTTGAAATATTAAGCCTCCATTCCCCCCCACAGCAAATTCAGAGGGAAATTATAATTTTAAGAGATAATTAGCCTCCACAATAATAAAAATATCCACACTTGGAAAAGCCAGATGTAAAGCACAACAGCTAAATCTTACATAAAACAATTGAGAGTCAAAAAGCTCCATAACAATATCCATTCAAATATTGTTATCCTCAATAAAAAGCCTTTTTTTATTTTTCGAGCTTTTGTTACTTCATACACTATTACAATTTAATGATATTACGCATGATGACGTAACAAACGTATTGCTTTTAAACGTTTATTTCCAACTGTAATTTTCAAGATTACTTTTTTTAACCGACTTTTAAAAATATGAAGTTTTCAATTCTACTAGTACTTTTTATCTTTGTTACCTTAGAACTCTACTATCTTAACATGGCAGTCTTCAGGCTAAAGAATGTACACGACCTGATCCCGAAATGCGACTCAAACTAGACCAGCGTAAAGGATTAAGGTATGAAGGGGAGTTTTATCTCTATTCCGAAGACGTAGGTGACGCATGGCACATAAAACTTCTTTTTATTAATGCTTAGCTAATACTTTTAAGGTATTTTCTTAAATGGAAAGATAGAGCAAAAAACATGCATTTATCCCAGAATTGACAAACCAGTGATCACTAAAAAACACAAATCTCAAAACAAATATACAATTAACAAAGCACAATGTGAATGTAACCTTTGTGAGACAAAAGGCGCACAATATTATTCATTAGGCGTCGCCTTGAACTAGTGATGAGAGACAACGCTGGAACCTTACTCCCTCTGCGTTGCCCACGGTGTGGGTGAGTGCCGTGAGTGTGGAGTTAGGTAACTCATAAGTAGAGTGGAAAAGTTTGGGAAAATTATGTAGAGTCAAATATTCGAAAATGTGTTTTTATTTTATTTAGATGCGCTCTAAATTCAAAACTTGTGTCGCTCATTCTTACAAATTTACAAAGGAAATTACAAACACAGATTCTAGTTCGAAATAAAGAATATAACTATAATAAAAAAATAGTTCAATCCACTTTGGAATTAAACAACTGCTTGGTATATACTTCGCCTACAAGAGGTTAGACTTCTTCTGCTATACGACGTGTTGATGTTTTGTAAAATCAAGGGCTTGTAGAAAACCTCACAGAGGTATCTAAGTTTTTTTTAATATTTTTTCCTCTTCATAATTGCAATCACGCCGATAAAACGAAGAGCAGCAAACAGCAAAGCTGCCTTTTATGCCTCTTTTCTGTGAATCAATAACACCCCTCTGTTAGGTAAATTTTTGCTCCTAACAAAATTGTATATAACTTAGCTTTTACAGCTGTCTATAATATGCCCTTGGAATATATTTACACTATTCTGGCTTTATAAACCACCCTAGTCCCTACACAGCACATTAGTGAGTCATCCAAACTGATTAATTTACTTTTGTTATGCCTAATCTCATTCCGCAGGCGTGGGTTCGAGGTCGCGTTATGAAATTACTCGGGATGATTCAGATGTGATTTACTTATGAAAGGTTCAAGTGTGGGATTTATTGCTAACCTATAACTTTGGACTGCCTCAACACGACGTCAATGCTGACGTCCCGGGTTCGATCCCCAGGGTCGGGCAAAGTGATATTGGGTTTTTCTAATCACTATCAGCCCGGAGTCTGGAGTTTGTGCCCGATATGATGATCGACTCGCCCCCTATCACATCATAGGATGGAATACGCACGGCCAAAATTGGGTTCCACAGTTACGCCTCAGCCTACCCCTAAGGCATAAAAAAGGCGTGAGTGTTTGTGTAGCTATAATTTTTGACTGCGTCTAAGTAAAGTTTTCATACTGAATTGATGATACGATTTGATTTTTCGTTACATCTTTTATTTACTGTTAGAATCTTTCGTAGTTTCGTACAGTGTCGGAGGATCGCCTTTATGTTAAGTATTGTTTAGTCATCACTCTATTCGTAAAGCGGCAGCGCCTTAACTCATGAAACCGAGGAAGTCTAAGATTTGATTCTCTGGGAACAAAAAATGGACTTTTTATAGGAAAATCACTAGTAAACTCATAGTTACATTTTATAATCTACACTATAATATTATAAAGTTGAAGAGTTTGTTTGCTTGTTTGGTTGAACGCGCTAATCTCAGGAACTAGTGCACCGATTTTTTTTTTTCACTAATATAAAGCTACATTAAGCTACTCTTGAGCTCTATAGGCTACTTTTTACCCCGGGAAAATATTTTATTCCGGAAATTTTTTTTCATGCGGGTGGAGCCGCGGGTATCAAATATGGTAATACTATCTCGACAAAAGTCCTAATTTTATTATGATAAAACTTAAGTTCAGTGAAACGGGGTAACACTGATACACTATTTCTGAAATAATATACAGCATAATGATTTCTTATGTTTTCGCGAATGTTAGACATTTAAATAAAACTATTTTACAGATCTATTTTATGGGATACCAACACCTCAGTCCGCCCTGTGATCATGAAGGCTGCAAAGCCTACGAAACCTCAGGAGAAAACATACATTACAAAACCGCGATAAAATCCGTAAAATAGTTTTCTTTACATAACATATAGAATTCACTATTATTTTGATAGGCTATACCGTTATATTTCTAATTAAGAAACTGAAGTAAGCTCGTGGTATTTCCTCCACTAAATAAATAAAATAATAGAAACGAAATCGACTGTGCCTACAAATTGTTAATTGATATTGAGTCATCAAGACAATTTTCTAATTTTAAGGTCATCGATGATATATATAATCAGTTTAAGTCATCCATTACCAAATATGGGCCGACCTACGTTCACGCCACCACAGGATCGCGATGTGGGTTGTAGAGACTATATATTAGTATCAATCAAAACCTAGATCAAAATATACCTGTAATAGATATAATAATATTATATCTAATAATGGTGGATATATTATATCCACCATTACGCACTTCATATGTTGATATGGATTACATAAAGGGTAATATGGTTGCGTGAATGGCTTATTTCAAGAGTATATGAAGGAATAGCGAGAAATAGGCAATATCACGGTCGATTTTGTTAAAAAAAATATCTGCACTATTAGACTCGGCCATCCACGCCCATTAAAAAACTCTAAATATATGTGAGAAAAAAAATTGACAGTTAAATAAATTCATACCCAATGGAGTTACAGATATCAAAGTTCATAATTAAAATTGTAGAAAATAATATAAATATATACATAGGGATGAAATTCTCATTCTTTATGTAGTCTTATTTTTTTTTATGTATATTCTATGAATGGCTGTAACATGAGTAGTACACAAATGAAAAGCGAATCACTTGATCTCAAATATCTAATGTTTGCGGATGGTCTGTTCAAGTCGGCGGGTGGAGGAAGGTCTCACTTCATTCCATACGCAAACACAGGCGCTTGCGGCCGCACATATCAATGACCATATCACGGCAACAGGAGAGTCTTGAATTTTTAAGATTTATTTAAGACTAATATTTTTCCTTTAAAAATATGGTATGTTCAATGTACTGCTAAACATCATTTTTAAAATCACGTTTATCAGTGTAAAGTATCAAAATTATAAATCCTTATAAGACACCGCTCTTCGATATTCTTGCTACCTTTCTCCAAATACCCATAAAGTAGCAGTATCTACATAGTTTCGCTTACAAAAGGTGTGCTTTTTAAAATTTCCATATTCCTTAAACTTTTACAAGTATCAAACCCTCCAAATCGGAGTATAAATGTTATTTGACAGTGTTTTCAGTGGTAACCCAAGCGTAAGGCCGCTGAGTAGAGTGCACAGGAGCGGACGAGTGCACTCGACTACTGTCTGCCTGCTGTTTGCATACAGCCTTATTTGTACTACCACTTGACCTGAGGATTAGTTGAGACAAATCGGTTTAACATTGGCTTCAAATGAGCAGTAATAGCCGTAGTAATAAGGCGTATGATTGAATACTAGGCCTTCATTTTTTTTAGCAATTGAGTAAAGTGACTTGCTTGATCGTAAGCACCACAAATAAAAAGTACCAACTCTTCCTACATATTAATGCTGCCAATTTTTACTTGGCACTTTCAGTGTTTATTCTAAGGCGTTCTATGGTATTAAGGTATGTTTTATGTAATAATAATTTTTATTACAATTTATGTTAAATCCTTTGTATGCAAAAAGTGCTCTACTTTCGTATTTCTTTACTAACAAAACCAAAAATCAAAACAAACAGTATAAATCCGGAAAACCCCATCGGGGCCCAGCCCTTACAATAAGGACCTTGCACTCAAATTACCTTGTCATTTAACACAATGATCCTTCAAAAGCTTCACCAAAGGAAAGCTCGCAAGTCGATTAGCATACAAAACATCGTGTTGTCAATCAAAGCTGCGCGCACGCGTTGGCTTATCGTCAATAAATCTGGCGCATACGGCACGAGTGCAGGACCTGGAAAATCCAAGCTACCTGGCACTTGCTATTGCCTTGGACTATTTTATTACAGAATTATGGAAAACGGTCCTATTGTTTTTAAGTTGTAAAGTTTCGGAGCGCGTTGATGTCTATTGCTTGGAAATGTGCTGTTTTGTAGAAAAAAATATTTTCACGTCATTACTATGTGACTCGACAAATTAAATGTAATTTATTCCTTTAGGGAAGGCTGATTGCATATTCATTAGATAACGTGGTAATTTGAAACATTTTCGCTAGAGAGTCAATGATATAAAATAAAGAAAAAGACGTGTGGCACTCGGAGACTGCCGCGGTAAAGCTATTGCATAGCATTTTTTATCAACTTATGTAATTATAATTATTTATTTATTTTATTTTTTTTCTACTGTCCAAATTAAACCTCTTTCTATTAATAAAAAATTCTAATATTTATAACTCTTTGAACAGATATAAAATAAAAATAAAAACTTTTTAAAAATTCAAACTTAGAATCACGTCATCCCGCCACGGGGACATTCTCATGAACTGTGCACGTTTGACATTTCGATACCTTTCACTGACTGGAACAATTTTTAAATACACGGTAATTTTGACCTTTTATCGTTTAACATTCAGCTCATATCCTCTTACATATTGTATTCTTACAAGACTGCGATATTAAATTTACTTATGGAATTTTACACTCTACATGGTTGTGATAGAGTTGAAAATAAAATATCACCGCTGTGCCGGTCGGAGTGAGGGGTGTTAGGTTATTTTTTCGTTACGAATTTTCGGGGTTCGCTCTCCACGCTCAAGGCCCGCGATAGAAGCTATACAATAGTTAAAAAAAAAATCGTTTGTAAAAAATAGTTCAATATGACTTTAAAAATTGATCCTAAAATAGTTGAAATAAGGCTTACAAATATTTTTCGTGACTTGCACAATATAAACTTCTGTAAGGAATGTCAAACAAGCAATTGAGCCAACAAGTGATGAGTAAAAATTTCACAGACACAATACCAAACGAATCGTCGAATCATCGATTTTTATTCTGACCTCGGGCTCCTTACTTTTAGAATGAGTAAAACCGATGCATAATGAAAAATAATAATTAAATAATTGACATATGATGAAAAACATTAACTAATCAATTGACTTACATTTCAAAATACATACTCCGCGCTGATACTGAATAGAAAAACTCAATATCACTTTGCCCGACCCAAGGATCGAACCCGAGACGCCAGCATTGCAGTCGTAACATAATACAACTACGCCACCGAGGCAGTCAGTTCGTAATAATAGAGAAAATTATATAAATCTTGGATTATTCATAATATTTTAAGCAATAACAGAATCAATTTGCGCTATCTGCGAGATGAGCGCGTTTCGTAACATAATGCCGCACTCATCATTCTAAACCTACACGCTATGATAGTTAAATTAACTTCGCAATATAACTGAGGCAAGTATAACTAAAAATTACCTATTCACCTTCGCCGGAATGTCCACATCCTTTCCATTCTTTATAGTATTCTGTTTAATTCTCTAACTCCCTCTTATCTTAAATCTAGATTCCTATTTCTTCGTGAGACGCATGAGAAGTCTCTTAGATCATCGGGGACCTTGAAATTGAAGATGCCTGTGCATACTTCAAGCCATAACATTTATGGAGAAATCCTTCACTATTGTCGCTATCAGGTCATGGAACGCTCTGCCAGTAGCCATAAGACGCGCGCAATCACTACCAGTTTCTAAAAAATGGTAATGGAACCATTCCTCCACCTCTAGAACCTCTCAGAACTGTATGGCAATGATTAACATTTATAAGTACTCATTTACTTTTGTGCAGCAAATATGATATATATACGTTTATATAATAATATGATGCTTATACGTATTATATTATTCATATATGTGTACTTGTACGTATGACTATGTATGTATACATATATATATGTTGCCTGTAGATTTTTTGTGCTCTCGTATGTATACATTTATATTTAGTGAATTCTATAGTAGCTTTTATGTACGCCCCTGACTGCCCTTTTCGTTATTTCTCTTATCTCCATCCAATGGTTGTCTTGAGCGATAAAACCGCTAGTTGTATCACAGCTACCTTACTCTTATATATTGTGATATAATTTTTATTTTTGTTTTTTTACAATATAATTAAATAAAAATAATGCCCAAGTTATTATATTTATTATTAGTATGACACATTTTTTATGTTTATAAAGGGCATAACACAGAATTCAATTGCACACAAATAATACAAAGACACTTTCTAATATAACGGCCCTGTATTATATACTGTCCCACTGCTGAGCACGGGCCTCCTTTACTGCTGATATTGTAAATTAGTATAGATATTTTGACTAGTTTGACTTCCTTAATTATACGCTCTAATTGAAATTACTGCGAAAAAAAAACAAATCTTTTGATAATCAACTTACAAATGAGCACGTAATATTTGCTATTCAAAATAGTAGTGAACCATACCTATTTAAATATCTCCAGTTATTATGTGGTATGGTGGCCAAAAAATGGTGTTGTTCCCTTAACATCAAGTATTTCAACCCAACACAAAGAATGACAAATCAAGTTCAACAATCTTCGGCTCCTGTATCATAACCTCTCTAACTTGGCACCAGACAGACCAAAACCAAAATATAATATCCATATGAGTCATATTACAACTCTCGCCAAAAGCCGATGCAAACAGCCGAAGCGCCCTTCACCTGGTTATGTTAATACATTACTCATGTTGTTTATTGACCCTTGGAATGCGGACTTCACTCGTCAAGTTGCGGGTTCAGTTCCTGATATTTTAGTTGTTTTTTTTTTCGAAAGTAGGGTCCTAGAATCGAGACAAGTAGCAATCCATAGTCTCTCTCTACCTATGGAATAGAGGCGTGATAAAGAAAGAAAGATAGAAATATGTAATTGATGGGACAAACACATTACAAATTTAAACATAGAAAAAAAAATTAATGAATGAATGGCGTGATACTATATATTAGTGTATTTGTATTCGTGTGATCAAGAATGGCTTGTAGTAAAAGGTACTACTGTCTGTGTTGTACTGTTTGTGTTGTATCCAGTAAGCCGCTAGCCCGATTGTCTACTTAACTATAAACAGTAGCAACGTCCAGAAATTTTTATTGTAAAGTACTCCGAGACACTCCAAGTCGACATCCCAGGGCTTCAGATTAAGGTCGATTCCACCGCTCACTGATAAATGTTACTCATACAAATCTATAAACCGACCAAATAAAAAAGACTAAGGTCTTATCTATTGTTTAAATCTAAAATGAGTACTATCTACATAATCTTAAAAAAAATAAAACCTGTAAAAACGCCCTCAGTCACATGAAGAAGGTACCATTACACGAGCTATACGCGTCTCGTAATTTTATGAAAATCTAGTGTAGAGTTGACTTCGTGTCGTCGACATTTGTCACGAACAATGATATACACATAAATACCTATATCATTAATTAAACTCTTTTCCCCATATCTCGTTCCCACAGCTAGTCCTGTTCTCGAGTAGAGTCAGCGATGTCGCGCGGTCGACATTTGTCACGGCCGGTGATACATCGGACGCGCGAAGTGTCTGACTGCAGGCATTTGTCGCGCGAACTCGCTTCGATTCATTGTTTATGGACGGCTTTGTTGCAGAAGTAACCAGTAATTTGTTTTTAGGGTGTAACATTTAGTACACCATATAGATTTTTTCGTTGAAGACCGATGACAGAAGTCTCCATGAACACTCTAATGTTGCAGATATTGTAAATTTGTGTCATCTTTTAAAGTAATGTACAGAATTTTAAAAAGGATTTAAATTATCAATCATCCTGATTTGTTAACTTGTGTACTTAATGCGTCATGCGTGAATTACAAATTACTTAAAGTTACTAGTAAATAATAATTTATGCTCCTTAGACCGTGATTTTTGTGTTTGGTTTTATAAGTATGTGTCACAAATAGTTTTTATTAGCAAGCGGTGAATCGGGACTAAAACTATCATAAACATCAAAATAAAAGCTTTGTACCCAATGCTTCACTATCGCAAACACGGTCCCAGACCGCACGCATCGTGTAAAGGATGAGCGCGGCACCGCCGCAGGTGTCGCTATCGACTGGTCATTTTTACCCGACCTCTGGCCCGAGAATCGAACCCGCGCACATTACCACATCCTCCTTTGAGACAAATGTTGCTCATACGCGTATAATCTGCGGAATATGTTTAATGTGACTTTATTTGTTGTGACTTTGGGATTTAAAACGGGAATCTGTTATTTTAATAGTGTTTTATGAGTATATCATGACGATAATATAAAGTATTATTACAGTTTATTGTCCCCGTATATATAAAATTGAGATATCCATGTCATCTATCTATACACATATAAATAAAAAAAAAATAAAAAAATCTATCTATACTAATATTATAAAGCTGAAGAGTTTATTTGTTTGAACGCGCTAATCTAAGGAACTACTGAACCGATTTTGAAAACTCTTTCACTAATAGCAAGCTACTTTACTCCTCAGTGCTATAGGCTACTTTTTATCCCGGGAAAATATTTTTATCCCGGGTAAACTGTATCACGCGGGCGGAGCCGCGAGCAATACTAGTTTAGTGATATAACAATTACTATCCGGTAACAATTTGATAAAATTCTTTAGCAGCCAGGGCCGCACCGTCGCTATGTGCGAAGTGTGCGGCGCACACAGGCGTCAAAGCAATGGGGGCGCCACAATCAGGATGAAATGCCAGCGTTAACATTTATTGGACTTATATTTGTTATAATACAACTTATTCTTTGAGTAGAGTAGGTAAGACCAGTACCTTCGTTCTAGATTAACAATAAAAAATATTAATGTCGAGACAGGGCGACTAAAATCAAGGGCGTTTCATAGATTTCGCACACAGGCGCTGTCTTGGGTCGGCGCGGCCCTGTTAGCAGCAATGACGAATCACCTTCCTAAGTTCATTAGTGACATAGTAAAGCAAACCACCATAATAATTTGAGCAATTGTCAAAGGGACAATGTCATTTATTGATCACGGAATACATTTGGTGTAAAGCATGTGCACTGGTTGCATCTATGCCTACCTTTTCGGGGATAGAGGCGGAGATTTAGTCTCGGGCGATCTCGTTGGAAAAATCGAAATATTGGACTGGAAATTGAGGCGGTAATCTACCTGTTCCACCATATTATAAACTGCCCACTGCTGAGCACGGGCCTCCTTCACAACTGAGAGGGTTAAGGCCTTAGTCTACCACGCTGGCCTAGTGCGGGTTGGCAGACTTTACATACCTTCGAAATTCTTATAAAGATGTTCTCAGGTATGCAGATTGCATCACGATGTTTTCCTTCACCGCTAAAGCGAGCGATAATTCACAAATAATACACACATAACTTTTATAAAAGTCAGAGTTGCTTGCACTTGGGTTTTGAACCTGCGAACATTCAACTCGACAGTCCGTTCCACTCCTAACTAGGCTGTCGCCGCCACCCTGTCCACTTAGATCAATTACTTTTACTAAAAAAAATACGATTATACATCTCGTGTTTTCGGAACCCAAAAATAATATCCTTTAACATGAACAAGTCAATCGTCTAATAACTCACATTAACACCCAATTTTATTTACGATTCCGCACAATTCGATTGTTAATTTTACAGCTCGTATTAACTTCAAGCCATAACAGTTTCCGGGTGGGCAGTGGTGTTAAACTCAAGTCGTAAACGTTTCATGATACTGGAAAATATCATTTGATACCTATCTGCACTGGCATCGTAAACTTTTGTGAACTATTAGATTTTATGGTTATTGCAAAAGTTATTAGTTGCGATTTATCAAAAGAATTATTGAGGTTCACGCCATTTCCTGAGGTAGGCAGAGATGTACCTAACCCGGGTCACTGAGTAAGTTTATCGTATAACAGGCTAATTTCCACCCCGGATAAGTCTCGTGTCCTTCGCATTAGCGTCAAATCGATAGGTAAACGATTTTAGTATTATTTGATTCACAGCTCAATACATTATTGGTAAACCAAACAGACTATAACATACTAGATTTTGCCCGCGGCTCCACCCGCGTTACAAAGTTTTTCCCGGCATAAAAGTCCCGCTTTTAATTTTCCCGAGATACCATGTAGCCTATATGTTAATCCAGGACATAATCTACCCGTGTGCCAAATTTCATCGAAAACCGTTCAGTAGTTTTTGGGTGAAGGAGTAACAAACATCCATACATCCAGACATCCACACATACTTACAAACTTTCGCGTTTATAATATTAGTAGGATAACTTAATGCTAGACAGCTAAACAGAAATAATAATCATTGTAAAGTGTGAACTATCGATTCGTAAGATCGTTTCTAGAGATTAATCTCTGAAGCTACTGGAATAGGTCTCAAAATTATTTTACACTTACAAGCTACACTACCCCTGAGTAACTTAGTCTATGCTTCATTGCGATTTGATAACAATATAATAAAAAAAAACTCCAAACAAAAAACACCTAAATAAGAACAAATAAAATATATATAAATCATCAAAATTAAACATGATTCAAATATTCAAAATAGTCTAGATAAAAAGGCGGTCGTACATCACTCGCGATGTTTCTGTAGATAATTTTAGTTCGTGTTAACATTCATATCAATAATAAACGGACAACGAATGTGAGCCGATTACATCAATGCGTAAAAGGGTGACGTCGTAATGGGAACAATGAGCTATACTATAGCGGCGCTATAGGAAACGTTAGTTTTGTGCGTTACTCAGCAATTACTACTTACAGCTACTTAATTAGTTGTCGTTCTTTATGGAAAAAGCTGATTAAAAATCGTATGAAAACTTTACATATTATAAAAATAAAATCTCCCGCCATGTCTATCTGAACGCAATAAACACAAATTACAGAATGGATTTCGATGAAATGTATTATGGAAATAGCTTGAAATCTTGGGCCGGATATAGGCTATTCTTTATCTGGGAAAAACTTTTTTACGCAGGCAAAAGGCAAGCAAAACATACTAAATAATAATATTAAGTTAGTACCTTTCCCAGTCGTGACCATTTACTGATCTACTTAAGTTTTTTAAGGTATTGAATGACGAGACGAACATGCCGTTTGCCCGATAGTAAGCGATACGACAACCCATAAACTGCAGCAACACCATCCAGCACCTTGACTTACAAAGTCCACACAGTACTTTTAAAGTACTTTTAAAGTAGTGTGTGACATTCCACTGCGCTCGTCATCTTGAGACATAAGATGTTAAGTGTCATTATGTCCTGTAGTGAAGTGTCACTATAGCCAGTGGGCTACAATATCCTTCAAACCGATACACAACAGTGCATGCACACTGCTGCTTGGTGGCAGAAATAGACATTGCGGTGGTACCCACCCAGTCTTACATATGAAAGACCTACCGCCAGTCAAAGTCAGTTATGTGGTTCCCTCACTTCCATACGAAATAATCTATTAGGCCAGTCACAAGAAATAAATTTAAGATGAATAGATTTGAGTTTCTCATATTTATTTCAAAACAATATACATTCTAAACTGGCAAAGTCGTTGCAAACTAATAATGTCTATTGTCAATATATTTTAGGACCCACACTTTTTGAAGACCCTTTTAAAAATACGTAACTAGATCGATAATATTTTACACTAGGACACCGCCTTTAATCTGATCTGAAAGTAACATAATATCGTTCGCGATGAATCAATTGTTTCCCATTCGTTCGAATTAATAATCGATTTTGTTGCTCGCAGGTTCTGTAATGTTCTCGGAAATCGATTTTGGACGTTTTGAAAACAACATTCATTTGTTTGCCAAATTAGATTCTCATACTTTTGAAGGGCAATACGATGATTTTTATGGTTACATGACAGCCTCCGTGGTATAGTGACCAGGCCAACTGTAAAACGAAAACCTAAATTGAAACCTCGAACTAAAATGGAACCTCGCATCTGGTATTTTTTTTGTATGATCTAAAATATTTTTTTCAGTATTGTGGGCGGCTGTCAAGACCCGCGTAGTTTCTGAAAGTCAATACAAAACCCGCGTCTTAATATACTTATAACCTTAAGGTTATTTGTATAACTATTAGTTAACCCGGTTCATAGTCAGTGTCCTAGTTTTTAAATCAATTGAGTAGTTACTTCCAACACACACCTAATTATATAAATACTTTAATTTTTTAAATATTAGTACCATTAGGCTGGAAAATACGCATGTCAATAAGATCACCAGCGCTCTTCAAAACCAAATCAATTGCATCAGTTACACCTATCATATTATAAGAGAAGAAGAAGGAAGATATTTTACCCCCTAACACCCCGAGTATTACAACACCAATCCAATGCAAAGACAAATAAACAAACCAAAACGTCTCATTCTCAATATCATACCATATTATTACATCTATAATATTAATAAAGCACATGAAACAAAATCCGATGCAATAATTGTTAAAAAATATGTAACAGGAGGGCAGAGGGTCGGCCCTCCGTGGAGGCGATAAATTAACTCATTTAATTATTAATTTCTTCGAGAGCGTGAGACGAGCGCGTCTGCCCAACTCATATGTAACACTGATATTTTTTTATGTTTGTACAGAGTAATGATGTTGGTTTTGGAGGGTACAGGTTGTTTTTTGTGTTTAAACCCATATTTCAATATTTTGAATCCTACTAATATTATACACGCGAAAGTTTGTAAAAATGTATGGATGTCTGGATGTATGGATGTTTGTTACTCTTTCACGCAAAAACTACTGAACGGATTTCGATGAAATTTGGCACACGGGTAGATCATATCCTGGATTTTATCCCGGGAATATAAAAAGCGGGACCTTTATCCAGGAAAAACTTTTTAACGTGGGCGGAGCCGCGGGTAAAATCTAGTAGGACATATTTATTTATGTTTGTTTGAAATTGAATAAACCCAAAAACTACTGGACCGAATTTGAAAGTTCTTTCACCAATATAAAGCTAAATTATCAACGAGTAACATAGGCTACTTTTTACCCTGGGAAAATACAGAGCGGGAGTTTATTCCGGAAAATCTTTTTCACGCTGGCGGAGCCTCGAGGAAAAGCTAGTAGGGAATATAAAGGCGATCTACCCTAGTACGACGAGGATCATTCTCGATTTGGGATCAGACTGGTCAAGGAAGGCCAGCATAATATTGGCGATACTCTACTTAGACAAAATTATATTTGAAATCGAAAAAAAGATTAATTTTATTATTCTGAGAAAAAAATACGCAAAACTGGTGATTATCCAACCTACCCACAACAGTATACTATTGTGGGTAAGAACAACATACTGTTGTATATTTATACACACTGCTTATAAACCAAGAGGGACATGAAAGTATTACAAACAAATATATCTACCTACGTAGTCTCTGCGTGACATTACTCTGTGCAAGAATCGGATGTTAACACAAGCTACACTGGCGTCTCCGTGAGATGGGCGAGAGAGATAAACCCCGTATAAACATTATAAATTATATTTATTACATTATATTTGGGCGCAACAGATATTTGTTTTAAGTTTAATACTATCAAATAAGAAAGCCACGCGCCACGCCCATGGCAAAAGCGAGCGTTGGTTTACGTCTGACGCAGACGACGTATGAAAATCGGTAAATTTTATCGGATCATAAAAAGTATTAATGAACAAAGGGTTTTTTAATTTCTCGAGATTATCCTATTATCCTATTAATTAATATTATAAAGGCGAAAGTTTGTAAGAATGTATGGATGTTTGGATGTATGGATGTTTGTTCCTCTTTCACGCAAAAACTACTGAACGGATTTCGATGAAATTAGACACACGGGTACATCATGTCCTGGATTAAAACATAGGCTACTTTTTATCCCGGGAAAACATAAAGCGGGACTTTTATCCCGGAAAAACTTTTTAACGCGGGCGGAGCCGCGGGCAAAAGCTAGTTAAGCTATATGGGAGTAGATAAATAATCGAAAACTCATGAAGCTAGTCCACTGCATGTTTTTGTGGTACCATAAATATAATATGTAAAGGTAATGTGCATTGACGGTTTACTTAACTGGATTAAGTTCGTTTGTTCTACGCATTCAAAATGTATAACATTTCGAAAAAAAATGTAACAATGAAACATTTACTCGCGTAGTTAACAAACAATAATATTGCTGTACCGATGCTATGAAAATTGGATCCGACAAAAATCGGTTGTCAGCGTACAGCGTTACACCAACGATTTATTTCTGTTGGATTTTATTGATTTATATTGCTGTGTAAGTGGAGAGCAGGTTTGAATGAAAGTAAGCTCGAAACCTTATCATGATTCGCCTATGAATGGATGAAGTTAAATTGTAATTTCTTCTCGTAAAACGTTTAATATAACGAAAGCTTAGCTAACAAAAAGAAAACTGACGAAATGCTTTCTAAAGGATGATCTTTTTTTCATTAAATGACGAGACGAGTATACCGCTCGTCTGATGGTAAACGACAGCCCATAATCTGTATTAACACCGTACAGAACTTTCAATTACAATGTCCTACGTGGTACTCCACTAAACTCTTCACCTTGAGACATTATATGTTAAGTCTCATAATGCCCAGCATTTACGCTGGCTTCTTCAAGCCGGAATATAATAGTGTTTGCTTCGTTAAAGAAATAGACACTGTGGTGGTACCTACGGCTCCTCGCATACGAGAGACCTATCTTGTTGTAAGATGGATGATAAATGCTTTTTTCTTATAATAAAGTACTTTCTCGCAGCCCGGCGCGCCGAATTCTTGTGTCTAGAATAAAAGAAGCATCTAGAACTCAGATATACCTATCGTGCAATAAGTATTCCTAGAGGTTAGCAACCCCAAACAAACATAGTAGTTAAAATAAAACCCAATTTAATCCAATATCACGAGGCATGTTGACAAAACATTTCACCCGTAAAAATGTCCCGTTTATATCTATTTTTCCACAAGATAAAAAAAAATCACCTTTATTTGAAGTCATTTTTCAACTGCGTAGTCGTATTAACAATTATCTCGCAAATGATAAAAACAGAAGGTAAGGTAGCGAGCACACGCCACGAGCGGTAGCGTGTCGGCAAACATCACTGTTGACTTACATTAAGCGCGGTAGTTGTTGACAGATCGCTGTGGTGCTCGATGAGTTTGACTTTTAAATGGATTGGAAATGCAGACACTTACAACGGGGTTGGGTGGAGGATTACGATTTCTGATGCGATGCTGATTGTTTTATGAATGTTATTAGATGTTTTGAGTTTTTATTTCCAACCAAAGATTACGAGATATTTATTGGTAAGTGCAGTCATACCGGCCAGATTACCTTTTTAAGACCTGTACAAAACATAATAATTAAGTATTAGTTATTAGTAAGACTGACTCGGTGGCGTAGTTGTATTACGGTACGACTGCAATGCTGAGGTCTCGAGTTCAATCCCCCGGTCGGGCAAAGTTAAATTAGGTGTTTCTATTCAGTATCAGCCCGGAGTCTGGAATGAGTGCCTTATATGGTGATAAGCTCGCCCCCCTATCACATACAACGGAATACACACGGCGAAAAGTTAATTGACTCGTTGCGCCTCTGCATACCCCTTCAGGGATAAAATGCGTGAGTGTGTGTAGCTATTAATAATATTACCGTAATTTTGATGAGTATGAAATGTAGACAATCATACCAATTTTCTTTTCTCTTAAACATGTATCATAACGTCAAATAAGTTTGCACAACTCAAATTTCACGGATGTGCAAATACATTAAAACAAACCTGACCCATACTCCCCAATACATCCCGTTTCATGGACCAAATCTGACCTACCAAAACCGATTCCCATAACCTCAGTCAGGGCGACAGTTCCGACACAGAAAAATTTGTCATTTGGCCAAAAGCCAATATTTGCCCAACGTGTTTGACGTCGGCGGCGTGTGTGGCGCAGGTAAAAGGCGTGACGGCCCGCTCCACGCTCCGCTTAAGCTTGTGACGTGAGGTGTTTTGTGAATGCACTTTGATTTTTATGGATTTTTGTGAGGCCATTAGTGTTATGTGTTTTAGTAACACCTTTTTTTATATACTGACTCCTTGTGCTACTTAATATGTATTTTAAATGGGATGCTACAATCCTTGAGAATTCAGTCTCAAATCGTGCAATATGCTTCAAAATTTTTATTCTAAATAGCGTTAGATAACACGTCATGGTCAATATAAAAGGACTAAATAATTCACAATAGTCTACTTTAAAATAAAAAAAACTTACTAAATCCATTCAAATGGTGGTACAATTTCGAACCAAAGCTTTATTAAGGTTTTAAGCATGTTATCAAGACGCTTCCGTAAAAATAAAAAAATTTGAAACCTTGGAATACAGCAAATAAGAAGCTTAAACACAATACTACTCTAACATTGTCTGATGACTCTACCGTTTCGAGAAACATCTCTACATTATTTACAGCTCTACGTCAATGGTAAGGCGCAGTTAGTTTTTATTATATTTCTAGTATTTCATTTTACATTCCGCAGATCTGTTTCTAACATAACCTACCCGGCAGAGTCTCTACACAATGGAAGCCTTTCTCTCCTGCACAGTTTTTGCCACCATTTTACAGCTTAAACTACTTTGACTTCGTACAGTCAGTCGGCACAAAAAGCTTTGGAAGAAATTATGTGAATAAATAACGTAGATAGGACAATCGTTAATTCTAACTGTATCTACAATGAATTTGTAAAATAATCAGAATATTTGTCTTTATATTTGGTATACAACTATGGATTGCCTCGGTGGCGTAATTGTTTTACGGTACGACTGCAATGCTGAGGTCTCGGGTTGGATTCCCTGGTCGGGACAAAGTGATATTGTTTTTTTTTACTCAGTATCAGACCGGAGTCTGGAATTTGTGCCCGATATGGCGATAGACTGGCCCCCTATCACATCATGGGACGGAATACGCACGGTGAAAAGTGGGTGCACTAGTTGCACCTCTGCCTACCCATTCGGGGATAACGGGAGTGAGTGAGTGTGTGTGTTTATACAACTATGGAATATTCACTGTTAGCATTATACGTCTTGTCATTTTTATTCTAAGATGCTGACATGCCCAATACTGCTGGTTTATGGCCGGCATAATTGTAGCGATTATTAAAGCAACTCTCGCTAATCAACACAATTAATATTTGCCCTGCACGTTATCACCGTTTTAGGACAAAAAAAAAGATCAATTGCCTTGTATTTTTGTTACGCATCTACCAATTCATCTAGTGTTTGGTGCGCACGCGCATACCTGTCACAGTACACGCCGTAAAACGTTATTTTACATAGCAGTAACACATGCGTCGTAAATGCGTGGACAATACCACCGCACCGGAATTAGTTCTGCGATACTTATGAGCCGTGCAGAGCTTTATGCTTCTTCCGAAGTGAAGGATAGAAGTAATTTCATAGAACATACATAACATAGGATGAAGCCTTTTTCCTTTTCAGTGGGAGGCAGAGGTGCTTCACACTAATATTTTGCCAGGTATGTATTTCAAGTTCCCTATTTTATCCCTTTACGTGTCCTTTAAAGAGATAAAATAGGGAACTTGAAATTGAACAGACGAAGGTAAGGTCGAGATAGCTCAGTTGGCAGAGCACCGGCACGGTACGCTGGAGGTCGCGGGATCAAATCCTGCTTTCGACTTTTACTTTTTCAATGTTTCCATTATAAATAAAAATCAGCGATGTAAAATCCCATGTAATAGGGGACGAGTCTATTGCTATTCAGCGGACACATTTCCAAACTCAGAGCTAATACTGTGTAGAAAAACCCTCTTTGCCCGACCCGGGAATCGAACCCGAGACCTCAGCACTACAGTCGTACCGTATTACAGCTACGATATCAAGGCAGTTTCATAGAACATTTTGTACAAATGGCAAACGAGGAAGTATCCTAGTGATTGTGGTCATCACTGCTTGTCAAAATCCATACTACCAGAAGATGTGACTGAGACCCTTTAATTGCGAAAGGATACAACAAACTCATCGTTTTACGAGATAATTTTATTAACATAACTAAACCGCCTAATTGTGCTGAAAACTTTATATTCAACTAAATTAGAAAAATATACTCGACAGTAAACATTAGCAACACAAACATCACTAGAAATTTGACACATTTCTCGTAATTTTGAGACATCCCTAAGATGTTAAACTTAACTCCAGCGTATCTCCATCATTTCGTTTGTAATGTCTCCAAGTATTTTATGTCAATGAATCACAAAAAGTCAAAAGCGTGACAAAAAATATCACAAACTCGTGTTATGGTTTTTATAATCCCACGAGAGATTTAGGTTTATTTTTTGCGTTTATTTTTTTCTTTTTCAATCGTACACGTACAGATATTTGCATACAATGCTGTTAGGTGCAATATGCTCCTGCTAATGCGCTGGACGGGAGGTGTACATTGGAGTTATTTACCAAATGGATTCAAATATATATTCTTTGCCTTTGGAAATCCAATGTCTTTAGAGCTAGGATTTTTACACTAAAAGGTATTTGTCTGAAGTATCGTGGATAATAAATTATGTTACTATTTTTTTTTTATTTTATTGAATGACAAGACGAGCTTGCCCTTCCGATGAAGTTCCAGATATCTATGTCACAAATAATTCTATAAATAAATCAGGCATCTTACTCGTGACTTTCTTTGCCAGATGTTGCTATTCGAGAACTGTGAAATCAAAAGCTGTAGTGTATATGACGGATAATTTCCGAATAGGCTATCAGAGACTTTATCAGCATATGGACTAAAATTTTGTCACTAAATCAACACTAAATGACGAGACAATTAATTTTTAATTCATATTGTTTGCGTTATGATAAGAGATATGACTGCATATAACTATGAGTCCCTTTGAGTCATTAAATGTTTAATTTTACTAAGTCCGATTATAATTAATAATATGTATAATAAAAAATATATTTATTAGCCCGCATAAACGTATTACTCAGTGAGTAAGATATAAAGGTATAACGGTGAAAAACTTTAGTGATAAAATTACACCGGCAATTGTACCTACATGTACAATATGCCTTTAGGATATACCACACCCGTTTCAAAACTGTTACTACATTCATGCTACATGTGAGCAGACAGATTAAGTACCCTAAACCACTCCAAAAGTTATAAAATAAATAGTTTAAAACACAATAAAGCTAACAATAGCCAATACATGACGATAAACGTCGCGTAAATAACATAGATTCTCTAAAGTATTCTAAACGTTACGAGATAAATTTCCATAATTTTTCTAAATAGAAACTTGGGCATGTCGGTATCACCCGAAGTGACCTCTGACCTCAGTTTTGTGGCAAAGTCTATTCGTTAAGACTTACAATGATTTAAATGTTTTGTCGAAAATCGCCTTATTAACGGCGTACTTGGGCTGGTAAGTTCATGCATCTGTGCTTGAAGAGTAGGCAGTCAACTTGTGTACACATCGTTTGCGGGGATTATTTTATTCTTATAATAGGGCGTATAACACGTTAATGACTTTAATTCAAATAATCTCGGACTTAGAAATTTACATTATCCAACTGCTGGGTCAGAAAACATCACATACTTAGAAACTCTTAGGGATGATAATTCGTAGGTTTCTTCACATTTTCCTTCACCATTACAGCGAGGAATAAACAATTTATAGACACTTAGAAAACTCAGAGATACGTACCCTGTGGTCGGGATTAAAAACCTGCATTCATCTCGGCAGTCCGGTCTACTCCCTAGTGATACTCCGATTGCAACACAATTTTGGTTATTCAACCTAGAAATTAAACGTTAACAACACGATGTGTCTAAATGTGATGATAATAATTTGTTATAAATAAATTGTAACCTGTTTCTATAAAAATAAGGCGGGGCTTGTTGACTATTGAGATTGATTTATCGCCATTAATAAAACGCGTTTCATTCAAGTCTATATATTATATGTTCTAACAAAGACTCATCTTTTGAGACAGATGTCTTGAATATTTTCTAATACAGACCTTTACAGCTACGTTAACTAAGGTTTTACTATAGGTTTACATTGTGCAGATTTCCTATAGTCCAACATAAATGTACTAAGACCATAGTGGTGACACCATAAAAATTTTACAATTCCAATTTTTGTGTTAGGCCACATCGTAGTATAATATCGAGTTTAAAGACCAAAAGGCAAAATACAACAAACACATCATAATATAAATGTTCCAAAAATAATCTATTTTCTAAAAACTAATACATTTTAAGAAACGATGTCACAACGCTCACCTATCACCTCGCATTGTTTAATATTTGCCTTTGAATATTCATGCGCTCAAACGCAATGGCATTCAACAAATTGACATAAAATTTCACACAAACACGAGATATTGTTTTTCGGGCCAGGCCGGGCCGGGCGCCGCGTCGCATACATTTGGGTAAATTTGAATAAATCGTTCCGAGCAGTCGTTTTTCTGACATTTTAAAGTTGATATTGAGCTGAGATTTGTGGATTTTTGTTGTTTAAGTTCTAAACAGCGTGTTTGATTTACCTTAATAATGAAAAACACGAAAATAATGAAGTTAGATTTACATTAGTACTAATACTATTTACTAGGTCTCCTTGGCATATAATTCTAACTGTATAATGGGTCCAGAATAAAACATAGCCTTATAGACCTAAATTGCTTTATTAGTAAAGCATTGTCACAATTAAACCCATTGCCTCCTCCAAACTTTCTCTCTACACTAATAATAAAAACACTGTTATAAGAACAGTTGACATGGCACACAGTTGATACATGTGACGTAGATTTTTCAAATGACAAATTAGTACAAATACCTAATACGTTTATAGAGCTACGGGTAAACGGTCTCTTTGTAGCGATGTAATACCTTAAATCCATCATCGACCTGTCACACTATATTCAAACTGAGATAATACGTCATCATAAAACTTAAGGGGGCGAAATCGAAAATACATGCATAAAGTATTTTATTGTGCTTCATCTTACTAATATTAAAAATGTTTTGGTGTTTGTTCGGGAATCACACATAACTACTATTTTTTATATGAAATTTTATAGCTTAATACGGGTGAAAAAGACTTATCAATTTCCGTGTGAATATAATAGTAGCCCACTTAAACCCGAAAAGGTGCATAATAAGACTTTAATTTCGACTAAAAACTGTCGGAATCGTTTCACAGCAAGCTCATCGTTTAGTCGATATAGAATATACTTCAAATTTTAAAACACAGAGTTTCGTACTTGTTAGATATTTTTTTCATTAATATTGTGACAAATATTTCTTCGCCTTAAGATCGCAAATCGTCTTCCATTAGTCCCGATATAAATCGGTAGCAACAAATGACAATCGATCATCTAAACAGGAGAGATACATATGTGTTAACAATTAATCGAAGCATGATGGATTGGTTCTACTTCCGGTGTTGGATGTTAAAGGGTCCGCAGAAATGTAAAAAAAATATTATCATAATTTGTTCAACAGTGAGTAAGGTAAGTTCTCCGACTATTCTCCGAATGTTTACTGGTGGTAGGACTCTCGCATGTAAGAGACCTTCTGGGTGGGTACCACCGCAATGTTTATTTCTACCGCCAAGCAATGTGGATGCACTGTTTTGTTTCGGTTTGAAGGACATTGTAGCCAGTGTAACGACAGGACTTAACATCTTATGTCTCAGGATGACGAGCGCAGTGGAATGCCACACAGCACTTTGTAAGTACCACAAGGTGCTGGATGGTGTTTCTACTGTTTATTGGTGATCGTATCGCTTACCATCAGCTGAACGGCATATTCGTCTCGTCATTCTATGCAATAAAAAAAATATATGTTCTCAAAATTATGAAGAATATTGAATTCGTTATTGAATCGACATTAGCAGAGCGGCTGGCTGAAAAATTATGTTGCTTTTTCAGCATCTATATCCATATAGTAGAAGGTATATAAAAATAAATGTGTTTAGGATGTTCCACATGGACTCAAAAACAGCTGCAGCGTATAAATTAAAATTTTCAGGTCATCTTTAAATCAACCCAGCGGATAATTCTGTCCAGTTTCGGAGCGACCTGATAAACAAAAAAAATTGTTGTAGTTTCGTGTCGTCATCGGCTTCTGGCTATAGATGATTAGTGCTGGGTGCGGGTGTACGAAGCCGGGCGGGTCGCTAGTGCTTTACAAAGTGTACTGCGCGAACCCAACACTGGAATGAAATAAAGATAGGTAAAAAAGGAAGCAAGGTTTTGACTGCAGTCGCTTGTTCACTGTAGATGGTAAATTCTCCACATAAGTTATATTGCTTTTTTTACTCCTCTCTTTACTCTCTCTTTTTAGTCTGCCATCCCGCACTAGGTCAGTGTGGTGTACTAAGGCTAAAATCCTCTTAGTAGTAGAGGAAACGCGTTCTCGGCATTGGACAGTATATGTTACAGGAGTGGTATGTTATGGTATGGTACTCCTCTCTTCGAACCGGCCGGCGTAATTATGACTGGCGAAGGATAATATTTTCTCCTCAATCAATACTGTATCTAGACTTTCTTTCTTCTTTCCAGACGCCATTCCACTTACGATTAAGTGCATTAAAGTCATTTCCATGCTCGTATAAAAGCCAATCGTACTTGAATAAAAAGAAATGTAACCACAACTACGTGCCGCGCGGCCACACGCGTTTTATTACTACCGAAATAAAGATAGGAGATCACATCGATACGATGTCGTGAATCAACAAATGTGCTTTATTGATCAAAGCGCTTTCTGTTTAATAGTCTCTATCATATACCACCTGCAGGAGACGAAGGCTTTCGTGGTAAAGCCACTTACGTATATTTGTCTAAGAGATGAGTAGTCTTGAGGACCTCTGTGTCAGAAAACCAAATAAGGTAACCTGATGTTAAAAAGTCACCTGGGTGCTTCAACTGCCTCGGTGGCGTAGTTATATTACGATATGACTACAATGCTGAGGTCTCGGGTTTGATCCCGTGTCGGGCAAAGTGATATTGGGTTTTTCTAATATGTATCAGCCCGGATTCTGGAATTGGGCCCGATTCGACGATAGGCTCGCCTCCTGTCACATCATGTGACGGAATAGATAGTGAAAAGTAGGTTAAGTTGCGCCTCTGCCTGCCCCTGCAGGGATCAAAAACGTGAGAATGCGTATGTTAAGAACTCCAACCATAACCACATACAACATGAGATGCAACGTAGATGTGTTGCCAGCCTTAAAGAAAGAATCAATGAAGAGAAGGGGGCGTTTGACGATTTGAAACACATTTTATGTAATTCACAAAACTGATGTGCAACCATGCATATTACAAGTACAAGGTATGAACAGTACAATAATTTTCTTGACATCTACTAGATGCGAATCCTACATGCACTTGGTATTTTTTGTAAGACACAAACAATAATATTAATGAAATTAGTGATTAATACACACTAACATTTTACAACTTAGTACATGTTAGGGTAGAAATTATAACAAAAAATAAAATATGTTTTTATCACTAATTAATTAACTCATTGAGTGTAGTCCTTATTGAGGCTACAGAACCAGTGAAGACATCAATACCATTACAAATGTTATAGGCAAATGAAAGCATGCGAGAAACGGGTGAAAAATAACCTAAAGTTGTTCGGCTATGCGGCAGAACAAACGATTTTCCATTTATCAGTCGGCTGCTAGTGCGTGGAATGCAGATTCCTACTTTCACCAACAGCTCAGGGGATTCGATTAATCCGTTAATTAATTTGAGCATGTAAATAATATCTAAAATTTTCCTACGGATACTTAAAGACTTCATATTGTGATTCCACCGAGATTAGTATGAGTTAAAAAATTACATCCATTTTCTGTGAAACACAATTGGTATAAAAACCTTTAAACGTTCAGCCGTTGGTGAACCAGACGGACTATTTGCTGAATCTACGTACTATTAACATAACATATTTAAAAAATATCTTCGTCCTACAGTCCCAGCACTACGCTCAAACATTTACGATCAACTCGAAAAACATTATATTATAGTTTACGCAGTAATCGTTCAAATTAGGTGTGTATTAAAAACGTCCGTTTTATTTACGATTCGGTATCGCATGAATCAAATTTTATTGTCTAGCGGACCGTCCAGAGTGACCGTCCGACATTGACGACCGATTTTTTTAAATTACGACCGACATTTGAACTCATTTTTTAGATCGTTAGCTCATTCATACGTTCGGTCGTAAAAATGAACGGCGCCACTGTTGGTTAAGAGATGTTTTTAAAATTATTAATAGTGTAATATTATCGGGGTAGGTACCACCGTAATGTCTGTTTCATTTCTATTATCAGTGTATATAATTATAATTATACTTAACTATTTATAAACTTATAGTATCTATTTGCTCCCTTTTTCCACTATTCTATTTACCTATTTATTATTCGTCTAATACCATCAATCTGTGAGTCACTATCCGTGAAGTGAGGGTTCCGGTTAAAACCAGCGCCAGGGACACCTTGTCGGGCATTTTATGCCGAACTGGATCCTTTTCGACAGTATCATTATCAACTATATATATGTATTACTATTACTATATATATGTATTATGTATTACTATGTATATGTATTACTTTTTTGTTAATTGTTTGTGTGCGTCCCAGTATATTGCGCGAATATTTATTTTCTTTTATTTTTATTTCTACCGCCAAGCAGCAGTGCGCATGCACTGTTGTGTTACGGTTTGAAAGACACGGTAGCCAGCGTAAATACTTGGCATTATGAGACTTAACGTGTTGTCTCAGGGAGACGGGCATAGTGGAGTGTCACACACAAAAAAAGTCTAGGCAGGTTTGTGTAGGTCTGGATTCTGTTCTTAGGTTAAGCAAATATTCCTATGAAGTTGCATTGTAACAATAAATCTTAATATCTTATTTATTTAACTGCCTCGATGGTATAGTTATACTACGTTACCACTGCAATGCTCTCGGGTTCGATCCTCAGTTTGGGCAAAGTGATTTTGGGTTTTTCCACTCAGTATCAGCCTGGAATCCGAAATTTGTGCCCAATATGGCGATAGGCTCACCGGCAATAGTCATGCCGCGTGCAATAAAACTACCCGAGGCAGTTGCAACTAATATAAATATGACAAATTATCGCACAAAATGCGTACAATCTAGCGATTAATTTCACAAAAAAGGCAATCGCACACCGCGTTATCGCGAGCGAGAAATATAATTTAGAAAGGTTGGTGATATCGATTAATATCGGATATCGCAGTTATAAATAAAGGGACGAAAAGTAAAGTGCCCATATCCGATCGAAATTACGAGCGGCGCGTATCCGCCGATCGGCCGCGCCATATTGCGCCGGGATTCCGGGACGCTAGTGATGTCCGTCTGTGAAAAATATTGACTAATTTACGCAATAAAGTTATTTTTCAAACAATGAAAATTATGCTACTATAGTCTTTTAAAAACTGTCAGTCGGTAAAATTAGGACTAATTGTTTATTGTACTATGCTGAAATACTCTTAGTGGGAATATCTTGCAATAGCAAGATAAGAGAAATACTCTTCAAGTTTTTCTTATATCAGCAATGTCATTACGAAAAAGTATATAATTTCATTGTAATTAAATACATATTTCTGCCACCAAATGTATGCCTTTTTAGTAATGATTTCTAATGTTTCGCGAATGTTAGAAATTGAAATAAAACTATTTAACGGATTTTATGGAGGTTTTTAAATTGATATTTTCTTTGACGTTTTGAAGAGTTTGCAGCCTTCATGGTCACGGGGCGAACTGAGGTGTTAGTTGGTACAAAGCTTTTTTTAGATTCTTTGCATGATTTAAATGTTTTTCATAAGATTTTGATTGTACATAAAATGTCAATTTTGGATGTAGGTAGGTAATAGTTTCCCGCAAAACATATCGGTTTTGCCAGTTTATGAAAAAGTGTATCAGAAGAAACCGGCTCTTAACAAGTTGCTTTGCATTAAAACATTAAACAATTCTCAAAAATACTTTACAAATAAATACTAAGCATTACTTTAATTCAGACAAAAAATGTAATACATTTTTACATAAACCCAATCTCTACAACACTACCACGGAGTGCGGACGCATGCGCGCGCCGATATCGTAAATCTTTGACATTTTTGTGGACCCACAGAAGAATTAGCAATAAAATCCAAACCATAGAATATATGTTATTTGCACTGGATGATTTAGTGTATGCGCGTCTAACGCCGGATAAAAAACTAATTCTCAGTATTCGGTGATAAATTATAGTTTTATTGTATCAAATATAATTCGTTGTCTTTTGTGTTTCGAAATTGACAGGTGATCTTGAACTTGATTTCGTTGGAGTCGTTTTGGATTGTTTTGTATTAATTATTTAATTTATGGTACGGTGTGGTTTACGAAGCGTAGCGCAGGAACATTTCTTAAACCTCATGACGATATATTCTTAGAGATAGGCAGAGGCACATCTTTCTAACCCTTGATGAGATTACAGACCCCATCTTTGTAAGGTAAAAATTCCACGTGTTGTTTCAATTCTAATTTCTATTCGTTTTGTATTGTCCGACCTAGAAGTCGATTTCTAAGCCTCCCGATTCACAGCCGAACCAAGGTGATAAAAAAATAATAAGCTAACATTAATTCCCGATGCGCAACAAATTATTAGTGCTGGTGGTCGGCGGGCGGTTATCGCGGGATCTCTCCCGGGCACAGTAGCCCGGGATAACGTATCGGCGACATGACATGACTAAAATAAATATAGTGCCGCGCCGACCCCGGGGTTAACAACGCCCGGTCCCGGACTATTTTCTCGCCGATTACAAGAGATACCGTTTACGTATTAGCCGATTATATTTTGTTTATGTTTTGTTGCGACCTAGAAGTTGCTAGTTCAATTTTTGTCCATCCAATTTTTTTAAATTATATAATTAATATTACAGTCACACACACACACATACACTCACGCCTATTATCCCCGAAGGGGTAGGCAGAGGCGCAACAAGTCCACCCACTTTTCGCCGTCATTCCGTCCCATGATGTGATAGGGGGCGAGCCTATCGCCATATCGGACACAAATTCCAGACTCCGGGCTGATACTGAATAGAAAAACTCAATATCACTTTGCCCGACCTGGGGATCGAACCCGAGACCACTTTTGCAGTCGTACTGTAATACAACTACGCCACCGAGGCAGTCAGTCAGTGATAATTATTATTATTCAATGATAATATGAACATGCAGCAACACAATAAAAATTTTGAGCCGTGCACTTTCCTAAATATTAGAATTAAACTTGTCTTCAGCATAAAATGTTTGATTCGCGAATTAAAATTCTCAGATTTTTTAACAGATAGTAAAACGCTTAAAGAACTCTATTTAAACCCTGTTCTTAATCTTAATAGTTCGTAGTACAGATACTAGCTCTCAACATTCTAACGTTACGGCTGTTTATGGCCAATTATAAATCATCAGTTGTACTTTTTTTGATAATCATACTTATATCATACATGACCATTGTTCTCGCCTCTCACTTCATAGGACAGAATGTGCACGGCGAAAAGTGTATGCACTAGGTGCGCCTTTATCTTCCCTGTTTGGGAAAAAAGGCATAAGTATGTGTATCGTCATTATAAATTAAAAAATAAAATAAAACACTTTATTCACCACGTAGGCAAACATAGTTGCACTTATGATGAGTCAAGATAAATTTAGTTAATAATTATTATTATTACAAATAGTTTCTTAAATGTATAACTACAGATGTCTTTGTAGAAAGCAAAATCAATGAAAAATAAATAAAGAAGCCAAGCTCAATCTGTCCGGAAAGAGGAGAATATACATACATACATATAAACTCATCCTGTTATCCCAGAAGTGGTAGGCAGAGGCGCAACTGTAATACAACTACGCCACCGAGGCAGTCAGAAGAATATATAAAAGGAAAAAATAGTTTTTACAAAAAATAATGGGAGGAACACGTCGCAATCCTCACCGGTAAGGACAATTCAGACCCTAATCCAGCTAACCTATTAATTATTGTATACCTTTTATTGTAATTGATAAAGTGTGAATGGCCATTGTAATTGATAACACTTCCGTACTAGACAGTTTTGGTCTGCATTATATCACTTAGCATAAGAAATCTATAATTACCATATCACAACACTGACAAACGATAAAATAACAACAGATATACACGATGTTCTGTCGGTCCCGCGAGGAGCGCAGCGTGAAGCTATTTATGTGAGAATAGCTGAATAACTTGTTAGAATCCGTACAAGACATGTTTACATGCATCGATAGTAGCTCTCGGTTTCATATGATTGAATGTATGCAGGAGACGTTTTTTATTATGAATAATAGCTTATTTTTATAATATGTTATATTACAATAGACAACATATATGTTTCCAATAAATTCAATTTCGAATTTAACGTATAGCAGCAATGCGTGCGTAGTACGGGTACATTTCTAAGGTCTCGGGTTCAATCCACGGGTCGTATCGTATCATTGAAATTTTCCTAATGACCTAAGTCTGGATATATATTCTGTGACACTTCGTCTTGGCAATTATTTTCATTCTTAACTGAACTTGACTCAAAATATTTTATAATATGTCACAAATATAATCATTGTTAGTAATTGCTTGGTCTTTACGTCGTCGTATTGTTGTGTTAGTAGATCTCTTACAGATACGAAGGACTAAAGATTATTTTAGATCAAACATCATCCTACTAATATTATAAAAGCGAAAGTTTGTAAGAATGTATGGATGTTTGTTCCTCTTTCACGCAAAAACTACTGAACGGATTTCGATGAAATTTGGCACACGGGTAGATCATGTCCTGGATTAACACATAGGCTACTTTTTTTCCGGGGAAAATATAAAGCGGGACTTTTATCCCGTAAAAATTCATTCACGCAGGCGGAGCCGTGGGAAAAAGCTAGTTATTTTATATTTTCTTTATTAAGTAATTCGTGATAGTGCGTACTGTATTTTGTCTAATGGCGCTATAACTGACCCGAGAACAAGAGTCGATTCCCAGACCTGGCAACTCAAATTCATATGACTTTATCAATCTGAGAATTAGAAGTGATTTGCCTGGGGTTGGAATGAATAGCCGAAATGGCGATAGGCTCATTCCTTATTATGCACATTATGGTACAAATAAACTCAATTAAGTAAGGCATTAGTTACGTCTCTGCCCACCTTTCGCGAATAAAAGTTGTGATATTTTCAAATATCCAAAATAAGTGCGTTGACTGTATCACCCAAAGAGTTTTTTTACACGTCCAATGCTCAGTTGCATAGATAAAATCAATTAGCGAGGTTCCCGGGCGATTTGCCCGGTCGCGCGATCTGCACGGGGCACGGACACGTAGCGCGCGTTGTCGCCCGCTTATCGTCCCGGGATCGTGGCGTTGGCACATCACTAAATTATTGTGCGGTTTTTGGAAATTAATTGTATTGGTAATGAGTGATGTTTGATTTCGACATTTTTATTTATTTATTTGCCCAAAACGTAGTATGAGGATGTTACAAAAATACATTATAATAGCACTTTTTTGTAGTGCCATGGAAGTTTATCTACAGACATAATATTCTGGGAATTCTCACATAAAGTTCAGTTATTTTCATACATTTCTAGAATCGAGTGTAACTGATTTTCAGTAGAAATATTGTATTGAACTCGCTATACCCGCCATTTTTTCAACAAATGCATAAAATAAAAACGAATAAAAATAAAATTAAGGAAATAAACTAGACTTCCTTCTATCAACAAATATCGCTAACGCTTTAATCGCTACGATAAATTCGGAATGTGCACATCACTTTAGTTACACTCGATAACAGAGCATCGATCGAAATATTGGCCGTTTCTTCGCACTGTACTTAAAAAAAGATACGTGTATTTTCTGGTGCAAAAAAAATTTTTTTTTTCGAAAATAGCTTTCAACAAAAAAATCGTTAGAAGTTGGTAAAAGGTAAGGTGCGTCACACGTGATACATCTCAGTTAACATTAATTAAAAATTGTATTTTAAAAAGGTTGCAATAGTAAAGATGCGTTCACACAAGCCAGTGCGTACTACTTCCAATTGTTACGATCTAATAAATAATACATTTACACTGTATAAGAGCAAAATCACTGAACCAAATTCAAACCGATTTGATTCTGTGTGAACATATCTGTACCGTACAGAATCAATCCGAAATGTTCTACTTTAAACATGTAACGGATTGGTTTATGTTCTTAACTATGTTATGAAAAGTTGTGTTGACCGTCCCGTTTCCCACGAGTTTTATTTTTAATGTTTTTCGTGTGAGATCATCCATATAGATTTATTCGCGGAATATCAATATCCATTTTGCAAACGATGTAAGAACAAATATTAAGTGGTAAGTGCGCAATAGTATTTTGTACCCAACTGGATAGTAAATATAGTAACAAAGCCGACAAAGTTTCGACGAATCGCGTTCCATGATTAGCCAGTAAATCCAATAAGAAAAGTCATCAGAATTCTAGTGAGGGTCGCATAATGCAAATACTGATCATCATAATTAAAAACAGCTCTCAAAAACACATTAAACTACCTACAGCCTATACACAAACTTGCAATAAAAACCGCGCACATTCAAAAGTCGAACGTGGTCCAATACGTATGCGCATGCGCACACTGTGATTTAGAGACGCTCGGGGCGATTGGCGATAGCGTTTTACTTATTGTTACAGCCAAGTTTGATCGCCGAACGACGCGTGCGCGATACGCTGCACCGCGACGGTATTTATGCCCTGTCATTCGCGTTTATTGCGATTAATGTTTTTTTTTTCACGTCACCACCTGTCCGTTTGAATTTTGAATTCGATTGTTGATTATAGATTTGTTTTTAATTTCGAATGATAAATGAGGTCCGTTGGTTTAATAACAAGTGGGTTTTGATTTTTTTTGGGTGATTTGGGATCGTCGTTTTGAATTCGAGTTATCTCTCTGAACGGTTCAGTCATTTGCATTAAATTATTTTTATCTGGACCCCTATTATCTTTCATCTTTACTCCTATCGTAGGTCTGGTTCTGTCTATAAAAGGATCCAAACGTTGTAAGTGAATTACGTAGCCTCTCTACAAACGGCGCCTTGACAACGAAATTATTTCATAAACCGTAACCCAATACCAATTTTATAACACGACTTCACGACCTAGCTTCGTATAAACTGAAAACCAAATATATAACTATTTTTTTTTTGCTTATACCAAACTTAAAAGTAACAATCGTAGAACGATGTACGCAGTACTTCTTACCGTACCATAAGCCGTATTTATCAAAACTAGTATCTCCAATAATTCCCGTTTTGAACATCATGATCATCATCATCAGCCACATGACGTCCACTGCTGAACATAAGCCTCCCCTAGAGATATCCAGACGGACCTGTCAAAAGGGGCCTGCATCCAGCGTTTTCCTGAAAGTTTTATAAAGTGGTCTTGAAGATGGACAGACTTATTGTAACAAAATCCATGACGCAGTATAAAAAAATACATCATTACATCGAATCTTCGCACTTATAAATGCGATCTTAATCGACAAGGGCTGTCATTCAAATGGATTTATCTAAAACAATCATCCAAAACTAATTTAATCCACTAATCCACCATAGAGCCAATGTACCGGTAGCCATCGGAACGTACAGACTATAGTCAAGGCGAAGGTGTACCGCGGCCTCAACAAAGATGCATTGTCCGCTGCAGCTTGGAACAAATCCAATATTGTTAGGACTACGTACACTCGTGACCTCCAAATTCCACATTTGAATTTTTATTAGCCGTCAAAACGGCTTAAATCCAACACCTCTGCTAGTTCAATTACAACTCTAAAATATCCACAGAAGGTGCATTTTTATTTGTGTGGGCAAATGAGTGACTCCAGCAAATATGCCAATTAGTTTTAGCATTAAAAGTGCCAGGATGGGCAGATCGGCGGCCATTGTTTTCTACGGCCTCGTCAAGGAAAGGCGGCTGATGCCAGGGTCTGCGCCAAGGTTACGATGGGCCGTTTATGGCACGCTTGTAAGTTGTACTATGTTAATTGTAATGAGTTGAATGTCTTTGTTCAGATTAGTGGCAACAGACTCTGTGGAACTTAGATTGCCAATATAGCAATGACTAGGTCGATGCCCTGTCACCTTTTACTGGTGGTAGGTCTCTCATGTGTAAGAGTCCGTCTGGGTGGGTACCACCGCAATGTCTATTTCTACCGCCAAGCAGCAGTGTGTATGCACTGTTGTGTTACGGTTTGAAGGGCATTGTAGCCAGTGCAACTACTGGACTTAATGAGACTTAAGACAACTTATGTCTCAGGATGACGAGCGCAGTAGAATGTCACACCGTACTTTGTAACTGAAGGTGCTGAATGGTATTGCTACTGTTTATGGGTGGTCGTATTGCTTACCACCAGGCGAACGGCTTGCTCGTCTCGTCATTCAATGCCATAAATGAAATTATATATAAAACTAGACATAATAGTACTCTTATGAAAAAAATAATTATTCTTCAGCTGATGACAAGACACGTAACTGCCACTGATAGTATACGCTAAGACGCAACTCTCCGTAAACAATAACACTTTGTACTCTAATTTATAATTTCAAAGCACTGTGAAGCATCGAACCGTCTTGTCACTCTGAAGCTTTGCTTTTTTGGTAGATCTCTCATATGTAAGAATCCGTCTGGGTGGGTACCACCGCAATGTCTATTTCTATCGCCAAGCTGCAGTGTGCAATTTACTAGACATAATGAGACTTAACATCTTATGTCTCAGGATGACAGCGCAATGGAATGCCACACAGTACTTTGTAATTCAAGGTTACATCCGGCGAACGGCATGCTCGTCTCGTCATTCAATGTAAAAAAAAGCAATTCTTGCTAAGTCTCGACACATTTTAGAGAATAAGTTCATAAGTATTACAATTTTAGTTTTGTTATCTTTAAATTATAATTATATCGGCGAAATATCCGAAATTACGAAAAGCTCTTAGAAATGATAACGCTTGAACCGACAAATTTAACCAAACCCAAAAATGTCCCAAGTCCACACCGTAAGCGTTCAACACTGACTTATTGGTTTACAAATGTCATTTATATGACACGACAATGAGACGCGCATCCTCGGTGCCAATCACCTCAAAACAAAGAGTTTTTACGTTGAAATCGAAAGTGTATGCATTGAATTTTAACACTTTATTTTCGTGCCTTTGTTACTTGCATATAGTTTTTATTGGATTAGTCATGTTGCGGTGCACACAATACCAAAAAACCCAGTGTGTTTGCAATTTATCGCTTAATCGTTTCTAGATAAGGGTGAATGCAGTTATTGTATTTATGGTGACATTACTTTGTGGTGACTGTGATGATTTCTTTATGGCGACTTTATCACTTGGTATCTTTGAGTATCTAGCAATGCAAAGGAGATGGGATGACCAGGCGAACCCTTCGTTAGTCATACATGCGCAGCTGGTCATAAACTTTTATTAAAACCTATGTGACTTGCGATCGCTGTCATTACATTTAACGATAACAACATTAAGCGGTGCTCCACAGAAATTGAGATTTTTGTTGTGTTATTGTGTAAAAAGCGACCTTATATTCAGCCCTGCACGTGTGGATTTTTTTTGTTAAATGTTTGCTATCCGTGTCTACCTCGCCCCCCGTCAGGATTGGCAGAAAAAATTGTTTGCGCATTATTGTCATATCGTGTCAATTGGTTAAATAGTCTTAGCATGGTATATTTCTATCATTGCCAAACATATACTTTCTTTCAGTACAGGTCAATCAGTTCGTGCCGCCCCGCATGCCCTGGGTATTTTGCCGGAGCAAATAAAAAGGTCCCCGATTGCAACTACGTCCCTCAGGCTGCGGCCTATACGGCCTACTGACAAATCCGGTGCTGTTGGTAATCTAAAAATCTATAACTAATTAATGGTCGATACTGACGATACATAAACTACTGGGTAGCTACGGTATGCGTCGTATAAACCCCCAAAGTGGCTATATCTGATGAGCTTTCCCAAGATCTGCCAGTGTACATCTAGTATGATAAATAAAACTAAATTAAGATAAAAAGTAAAAGAGCTTTTATTTGACCCTGCCACAATTTTACCTTAGTTTGTAGTTTGTTTATTTACTAAATTCTATGTATGTATTTCTCTAATGACTTATTTCTAGTTTTATAATATATATAAAACATAAAATAAAATAAATAAAATAAAATACTTTATTCATCACGTAGGCGAACATAGTTGCACTTATGATAAGTCAAGATACATTCAATTACTAATAATTATTATTATAAAAAATCACTTATATAACTACTGTCATTCTCATAGGGAGCAAAAGTAATGAATATGTGTAAATACAAATATGTGCTAAATAAGCGAGGTCCTCAGGTTGGGTAAAAGGCCTCCTCCAAGGATGCCCACTTCTATCTATCCTGTGCGATCTTCCACCAGTTTGAGCCGGCAACCTTTTTGATCACATCGTCCCAACGAGTAGTGTCTTCCTTTCTTTCTTTTTCCTTGAGGTCCTTTCCATATGGTGGTATTATAGGTCCATCTTTTGTCTGTAAGTCTAGCTATGTGGCCGGCCCACCTCCTTTAACCTTAGTAAATAGCTTAAAGCGTTAGTGGATTTGTAATGGCTCTTATTTTTGTGTGTTAGATCGTCTAGTATTTTATGATAGGCCAACATAATTCTAGCGACGGTTGAGGCATGCAACGTCACAGTTAATATTATTATTGTACCTACTATAAAATGCAGTGCGAAGTTTCCAACCTGGAAAACAACACAATCAGGTAAGCTACAATTCCGCCGGCTTTTATCTTCCTATACTTACTTTTGCTTGTATAATAAAATACAAAAGCTTTTGAAGGTGTTTGTGAAACGCAGAAACCGGTGATTAGGATGGAATACGACAGTTTGCACAAAGTTAGACTATGGTTTGGATTAACAAGGATGCGGATAACGGAACAAATTACAGAGTAGTTTCATCCGGCAAAAGTTTCAAGCGAGCGGAGCTGCAACCAACACTAAGGCAATAAAAAAGTGTCACAGCACTAAATGTCTTACCATATAGACAATGCTTTTAAAGTGGAGGTATGGCACCATAACTTATTAACACAATATAGCTTTCTATTTTCGCGCCATATCGTTTTATTTCCCGTGTCGCTGTTCGCGGCCTCAATTTTTATATAATCTGTGACAAAAGGGTCACATTTGTGGATACCGTTTTATGAAGTTTAGGGGTCCACAGATAAGAAATGAAAAACTGAAAATCTAGTTCAACATTTTGTTAGTGTTTTTATATCTAGTTTTTGTATGTAGGCATCAATTATAAATAATCTTAGACCATAAAAGTGACTTATTACAGAATTGTACTTATTTCTAAAAGGGTAGATAGATACTAGCTAGTTTTTTTCGTTATTGTTTAGAATGCTGAGACGAGCATACCATTCGCCTGATGGTAAGCGATACGACCACCCATAAACAGTAGCAACACCATCCAGCACCTTGAGTTACAAAGTACTGTGTGGCATTCCACTGCGCTCGTCATCCTGAGACACAGATGTTAAGTCTCATTATGTCCAGTAGTTACACTCTACGATGTCATACTACGATGTTATACTCTTACAGTCTTCTATGCACTGTAATTATTTAATATGCTTATTCCTAATAAAAGTAAATTAAACTAAAGTACAACTAAAATAAAATGTAGAATGGTTTAAACCGTTTTGTATTCAAATAATATTATTATCGCAAATAAAGTTCCGATTTTGTTAAACTACAGAACCCTTATGCCGATTAACAATTACCTAAACATTTACAAATATGAAAATGTTATTTATTGATTCGATAGATGGTGTGAACAATATTTTATAGTAGAGAAACAGCGTGGCGGCGGCGGTGCGTTTTTACGAATTATTGTATGTATGATAAGATAGCGGCTGGTGCACGCGGGATTATCAAGTAACGCTACGGCGATACATTTTAACTGTTGTTTTTAAATGTGCATCCATACCACATTTGTTTAAATATAATTAATAATAACGACTGCAAAGCTGAGGTCTCGGGTTCGATCCCCGGGCCGGGCAAAGTGATATTGAGTTTTTCTATTCAGTAGCAGCTCGGAGTCTGGAATTTGTGCCCGATATGGCAATAGGCTCGCCCCCTATCACATCATGGGACAGAATAACGGCGAAAAGTGGGTGCACTACTTGCGCCTTTGCCTACCCCTTCGGGGATAAAAGGCGTGAGTGTGTGTGTGTATAATTAATAATACCTGGGTTTTGCTGCTTGGTAGCTGGAAAAGACATGCGTAGGTACCTAAATCGTACCAACACATATAACCTAATATTCCAACGTACTATATTATCTAATTCAAGCTTTGAGGGGCACAAATGAACATATCTACAAACACATGCATACTTATATTTCTAAAACCATACCCTTACTTTACCTTTCACATAATTCAAAACCTAATACGAAACCCAAAATATAGCCAAACTTCAGCAACTCTATTTAAACCTATTTCGAACTCTAGCAAGTAAAGCTCATTACCCAAAAAGCAAGTAGCGCTGCGCATGCGCACCGTGTATGAGATAACATCGGTCCGCGACGCGGCCTGCGCTTGTGCGTAAATCACGAGATGGTATCGCCGCCGATGTCTCTACATGAGACCTAGGCCTAATTGTAGACGAATTTATAGTCTAGCCTGCATCTTGTTCTCTTATCTGTCAAATCTGGAATTAAATGGGTTTGTATTATCAACATTTAGAGACGAGTAAGTGGCTTGGCTAACGCGAACGTCACGACTGTTCATAAACTTACAAAACTGCGTCATCTTGAAACATCTTTCCTTACATCTTTACATATTATAAACCAAATTCCCTGGCGCGTCTGTCTATGTTTGAACGAGATAAACTCGAAAACTGCCAAATGGATTTCTATGAAATTAAGTATGGGGATAGTTTGAGACCTTGAAAAGGACATATGCTACTCTTTGTCCTGAGAAAATATATGAGGGACTTTTATCCCGGAAAAAATCTTTCACGCAGTCAGAGCCGGAAGCAAAAGCTAGTGCTAAAGCCGACGAAATTATTATTGTTTATTTGAATGCTACACTCTAACCACTGTTAGGATTAAATATATTTTTTTTCGTTTATAGGAAGTTACAGTATCTCTGAGTGTTATAGTTATACCAAAAATTTACTTTTACGGATTAAACTTTCGGCTTTTACCAGTAAACTCAACAGCCACAGTGTTTTACTTATGTTATTACGAAAATTAGCACAAAATACTGAATAGTACTTCGTACTATTACATCAGAGGAGTATACCTACTATTCATCATTCTTCAGAAATTCTTCGTAATAGATTTTAAGCTTCGTCAGTCCGTCGGCCCTAAAATCCACTTCATTCGTTAAACTCATCCCTTTGAAGGTTCAAGCCTACGATATCTGTAATTGTGGGTAGCCACTTGCGATGATCACTAACCAACACGCCAACCGACGAATATCACAAATATACAGTATGAATAAAAAATAAAACATGTAGGTTATCACAAAACGCGAGAAACTAATTTGGGAACGTCTCAGGTACAGTCAGAGTGACAATTGATTATAATCATTAGTGCTGTGTCGAAACAAGGCGCATTAAAACCAAAATCCAAACGTAACGTTGAAAAATACGCTGACGACAACTGTACCAATATAAACTTCATTTTATAAAATATATAAACACTCTTATCCTAATAGAGATAAGGGTAAATAAATGACATTGTAAATGAAAATGTAAATTGGTTTAGATTTAAGAAATCAGTTCAGATTAATCGTCGCAGCAAAAGATGTACAAACAGACAAATTGTTAACAATATATTGGATTTGAATCAATTTGGTACGTGTTTTTGGTTTGTTTGACGTTTTTTAAACAGATGCGAGCTGATTAAATCGACTTGTTTTTGGAAGTACATCGTTTGAGAGTTGGTACCGTTACTATTTAGAGACCTTCAAGAAAGTCCGTATTTTAATTTAAACACTTGAATTCCTCTGGTGTGCCTTAGCTCCTCTCTCGTTGTATTTTAGAAAATAACGTGGCATGCGATTGTCAGGTTTGAAGATCACCATTTTGTCTTTCTTCTGCCACGTAGTACGGTCATAGCTGTGTTCTAAAATTAGAGAATAGCCAGTAAAAATTATGGGTATCACGATACAGGAAGAATTTTGTAATTCAAGGTTCTTGGTTTCTTGGTTACAAGAAATCTTACTGCTTACAAATTGTATGGCATATTATCCTGTTTTATAAGAAAATAATTGCAATTACGTATAAAATAAATGGCTCATGGTATGCACGACGGGTGCAGACTGCTCAAGGCCGGGATGGTTGGCGCTCACTTGGGTAGAGCTACGCTCAGCAGCGTTTATAGGCTGATTGATTGTTTATGGTATGTTCAATTCACATATCGAAATTCAGAGATAGAACATCATAGGTCACCGATCCCTGGGTACAACATAATTTTAGTTATAATACTTCTTCACAATATTGATAACTGCCTCGGTGGCGTAGTTGTAATATGGTAGGACTACAATGCTGAGGTCTCGGGTTCGATCCCCGGGTCGGGCATAGTAATTTTAAGTTTTTCTATTCAGCGTCAACTCGGAATATGAAATTTATACCCGATAGGGCGATAGGCTCGCCCTCTATCACATTACGGGACGGAATAACGGCGAAAAGTGGGTGCGCTAGTTGCGCCTCTGCCTACCCATTCGGGGATAAAAGGCATGAGTGTGTGTGTGTGTGAGTGTATGTGTTCACAATATTGATAGATAGCGCGATATTGTCACATAAAGCAACCCCAAACATTAAACTATAAATCTACATAAATAACGATACTACAGTAAGAATATTTGTAAGAAAACAAAGAAACTAACATTAATAAAGCGGACCACACGTGGACAACGGGTGACTGTTTAAATGAAGCTACCCATAAACTATACGGTATTAAACACTCTTATTAAGTGATTAAAGGTGGCTGTAGATAGATAGGGAGATTTAATTGTGCCTACGATAAGCCCACCTAGGATTGCTTTATAATAATAATAAATAATAATACCAGCCCTGTATTATATACTGCCCACTGCTGAGCACGGGCCTCCTCTACTACTAAGAGGGTTTTAGGCCTTAGTCTACCACGCTGGCCTAGTGCGGATTGGCAGCCTTCACATACTCTCGAAATTCTTATGGAGAATTCTCAGGCATGTAGGTTTCCTCACGATGTTTTCCTTCATCGTTAAAGCGAACGATAATTGATAAAGGATTGCTTTACAGCAGGATTATTTAGCTAAAAGTACATCATTAATTTAGGACTTTATTTAAAAATGCTAAGCAGAATTTTACTGCATGTTTAAGTCTGGGATATTAAGTATTAGGCCCGTGTATACGAGATCCCACTAAATGCTACTTAACAAATTATATAATGTGAGAACAAACACATAAGTCACAATCTCAACTATACTCAGTAATTTAAACGAATTGATTTTGCTAAAAACCAAACAGTGTTTTCCCACCGCTTGGAGGCAGATATGGACAGAATGTTTGTACCAACACAAGTTATTTCTCGCTTTCAAGAATACATAGGTATCTTATCTAAGTTAGTTTCAAATGTTAGTTCTACATTTTTACTCTTTGACAGAATCAAAGCTCAAAATAGCTCTCAAATTACAATGAATATTACAATATGTTTTATGAAATATGGTGGCCGTCGAGCGCGCGACAAGAAAGGGGCGGTTGCACGAAAAAACGACTAAATATTAACTAAACGTAAACGGGCGATCATTCGATACCTAAATAATAATATGATCTTGTTAATCTGTCTTAGGTTATGGGTCTGTTTGTTTGTCCATTCTATAGATTTAATCTATTACTATGAAAAGTAGGTATGTTTAGAAACTACTGGCATAAACTTATAATATATTTTTTTTTTTGCAACTATCTAGAAGGGAAAATAATGAAATAGCTATGAGAAAAATTCTTGGTGCATTATCTCAGATCAGTGAGCTTTTTAATAATAACAAGGAAAAAATATTTGTGTGACCTAAATACTAGATAAACTATTTGAACCTGAATAACAAAAAATCTAAATAATTTATATGGCCCAAGGAATCCCGGGATAAAAGCCTACCTCATAGGAGCATAGTTCACGCGCATGTCAGGTCAGCGACCTTTAGGAATCCATTTCTCTGTTTGATTCAGATTATAATCTAAATCGTTTAAGGAAATGCAATCTCGATGCAGGTCATTTTTGTCTGTTATAATTATTAATAATACTCTTTACGAAAATAGGAATTGAATGGCACTGTGTACTTTTTTATAGCTATATAATGACTTTAATTAGAGAGTGTATTTTTAGGATTTCTATTCATTTGTAACTTACAATATTTGTAATATGGATTCCTTTTTTATTGCTTCCGAATAACGATGCGAGCATGCCGTTCGCCTGATGGTAAATGCTACGACCACCCATAAACAGTACCAACATGCAGTACTTTTAAGTACAAATTACTACGTGGTACTTCACTGTGCTCGTCATTCTAAGACATGACATGACAGGCACAAAGAATAAAGAATAATAAAGAGATAAAAATATGGAACTTGAAATTGAACAGACGAAGGTAAGGTCGAGATAGCTCAGTTAGCAGAGCAGCGGCACGGTACGCTGGAGGTCGCGGGTTCAAATCCTGCTTTCGACATACACTTTGCATACTGCTATTTGGCGGTAGAAATAGACACTATGGTGGTACATACCCAGACGCCCCACGCATATGAGAGACTTACCACCACTGAATAATGGAGATTACTCAACGTCAAGAGACCTCGTTTTCCCTAAGCCATAAAAACACATACATAATACATACTTCGATAACTTTCCATACAAAAACTAATTAGACATTAAAAACACAAGAAGAAAATTTACATAAAACCGATGTATCTGTATAGCATAATTAGTGTGAAATATCGTCGCGACGGGGGGCGCCACTTTCGGCCGCGGCTTCGAACCCGAGTACCCGCGCTGGGCTAATTGGACCACTTAATTGAACGCGTTAAGGGAGACAGGGTCAGCGATCGGCGTTCGTGCGCATTGACGTACGGGAATTGACGGATTACGTCACTAAGATACCTGAGATAAAAATATTAGGCTCTAACTGCAAAAGGTTAGGCAGGAGTGCAAATTTATATACCCTGTTTCGCGGAGCTCATATGTCCCCATAATGTGATAGCGAGTATTTATACATACAGTCCATAAGTAGCAACTCCAGGGAACGTGTTTTTTCATATTAAAAGACATTATTTAGAAAAGTTAAAATAAGGCTAAGATTTATTAAATGCCCCATATCATATCTAAGAAAAGAGAACATAATTATCATCATCTTCCTGCCCCGGTCCCAAATTACTTGGGGTCGGCGCAACATGTTTTTCTCTTCTATTCTCCCCTATCTTTCGTCATCAAGTCATTCACGCCCTTTTCTTTCATATCATCTCTTACACAATCCATCCACCTCTTCCTTGGTCGTCCTTGTCCTCGCCATCCATCAACACTCAAATTCATCACTCGTTGGGTTGTAAATATTTTTATCGTGCTTCCTTGGCAGATATACTGCTGACTACCCTTGACTAAAATAATCTTATATAACAATGGAAACCAACACACAATCTCGCCCACGTGTTAAAATATTCTCGTATTAATTCCATATAATTGTGGTAAACGTTTCACCTTACAGCGAACATTAATTGTTCCCCCACAGGTCCCCCCGCCTCCGATGTGAGAGAATCACCTCCCCTTACATTATCCATTACAATATTTGAATTAACTATTTATATACCGTGACTTCACTCTATTGTTTATGGTTTTTCACTATTTTTGAGCCCAAAAATATATTTGATGCTGTTTTGGGATATATATATATATATATATATATATAGCGGCGATAGCCTAGTTGGGAATGGAACAGATTGTCGTGATAATGTCCGCAGGTTTGAAACCCAAGGGCACACACCTCTGACTTTTCTAAAAAAATATGTATGTATTCTTTGTGAATTATCGCTCGCTTTAACGGTGAAGGAAAACATCGTGAGGAAACCTGCATACCTGAGAAGTTCTCTGAATTCGAAGGTATGTGAAGTCTGCCAACCCGCACTAGGCCAGCGTGGTAGACTAAGGCCTGAACCCTCTCAGTTGTAGAGGAGGCCCGTGCTCAGCAGTGGGCAGTATTAGAGGGCTGGTATGGTATGGTTTTGGGATATATTTGTAAGCTAGAGTTTCGGTTTTACCAATTTTCTGGTGTCAGTCAGTTTTTGACTGAAATAACTGTCTTTAAAATTGACTCCATTGTTAGGTCAAGTAATTTAGGAATTGTAAAATTAATAAATTTCGCTGTGAAAAACTTCAGGATTAAAAATACCCAATACTACTACTACAATAGCATTTACATATGCTGCATACCTTAAGTCATATTTATAATAAATATAAGTTTAAAAAAACTAAAAAACACGCTTTATAGAAATTCCAACCAAAAAGTGGAAAATAAACTTGAATCAATAGCGTAAATAAAAAAGAAGGATTTCATTGTAAAAAAAAAGCGTGGAAAGCTTTATATTCTCAAAATTATAATTCTTCTACTTATATTATCTGTCAATAAAATATTTATAGCTATTGGCACCATGCACCTACGCTTTTTTATAAAATAAAATACTGTTTTTTTTTTATTTACACTATTCTTAATTCAAATTTATTAAAATGTATTTTCTATTTTTTAATTGGATTTTTACAACAACAACAATACATTTATTTGCACAAACACCATAACAACAAAGAAGTTAACATGCGAAAATAAAAAGACAAATATACAAATAAAAAAAAATCTATAAAGCGTGTTATTCGTTTTTTAAACAATTATTCAATTTTGTTTTGTTTAATTCCGTTCTAGTATTGTCCAACAGGTGTCACTTAAAAATTAAATGAATTTGTTTGTTTGTTTCTTTGTTTGATTTTTGGTTTGTTTGTTTGTTTGAACGCGCTAATCTCAGGAACTACTAGTTCGAATTGAAAAATTCATTTTGTGTTGAATAGACCATTTATCGAGGAAGGCTTTAAGGCTATATAACATCACGATGCAATTATTAGGAGCGAAGAAATAATGGAAAATGTGAAAAAACGGGGAAAATTATTCATCCTTGAGGGCTTCCATTGCGTCGTTGCGAAAACGGTTCAAGATGCCAAAAATATATGTGTGAAAGAATTATTCCTCTTGAAATTATTTAAAAAAATGTCCGCGACAATATATGTCTATCTTTTAAGATTAACTCACTAGGACCGTTTTTATGATAATCTAATTTGGTCGAAATTAATGCATTATTTGTTAAGAGTTGTATCAACGTCATAATATTAATCTTTATCCAAATAAATGTGTTGGATAGAGTGATTCAATGGGAAGGTTTTAATATACTTTTAGCCCGGAAAACTTATTAACTCGGGCGAAGCCGTGGGCAAAAGCTAGTTAGATATAAAAAGAAATTAAATATCAAAAGCAAGCAATGTTAACAACCTACCAATGTGTAGCAAACTATGGTCCAACAGTTGTCACTGAAAATAAATACACTATCATTTATTCATTTTTTTAGTCGGGTTTTCTATAAAAGCGTGTTTTTGTATAAAATATTGAATAGGGTATTTAAAAAAAAGTAGTCAACTTACTTTTTTTTTAAATACAATTATAAAAAATGTATGCTATCCGAAATCTAATGGAAAAATAATTTTTAAAATTGGCGCCATAGTAAGTAAGTTATAAAGCTTTGAAATTTAGTGGAAGGGGTAACTGTCAAATAACACCAATACTAAGCTGTGACGTCACCAAGCGCCGTCGGCTATAACGCTGCGTGCGTGCGAAAGAGATAGCGCGATATCCCCGCCACGCCCCCACTTTTGCTCACAAGAATATTTAAAAATTGAATAACTGCCTCATTTTTCAATTGATTTTAATGTTGATTTCATAGAAGAATTTCTTTTTCATATTATTTTCTGTTACATCTAAAATAATGTACAAAATCAAACATATAAAAGTACCCTATTGTTATCGGTCCTTGATAAGTATGCCAAATTTCGACTTAATCCGACGTTTTAAAGGTCAAAATCATGTTCATAGTTTCCGTTACATACATACATACATACGTATGAAGCTAATAAAAGCGTATTAAATAGTAAGAATGTATAATATAAATAAAATTCAATACAATAACATACAAACTTCATAACGAGATGTTATAATGGAGGGCAGAGAGACATCGCGCTCTCGTAACTGGTGCCATTAAAATATTAATATCTGTGTGTCTTGAATGTTTGTTTTTTAAATAAACTTAACATTAACTATAACTATTATCTCGGTGGGTTAAAGATCATGGCGTTAAATAAATGAGCTTTCGAAATTCGATACGATGGAACTAGATTGGATAGATATTCATTTATTTGCTTTTATAATGCACGAACATTAGGAAAGTTTTGATATCAAGGTACAATATTTGCATATGAGTGGATTTTGGAAATAAGATCTGTTGACTGTTTGTTGAATTTTCTTTTATACTAGACTCTAGTTCCACTTTTTTAAAAACCCGAATAATACCCTGAAAGTATTACGAATACAATAAGCCACACAACCCAGAGTTTAATGGCGAGAAAAAACTTGTATTGTTTGGAAGTTCCATTCCCAACTATCGTCCACTCTAAACGGAAGGTTCCGGAGGTTCAAAACCCAAGGCGCAAACCTCTGACTATTCGAAGTGACGTGCGTATTGTTTATCAATAATTATAATCGTTCGCTTTAAAGGTGAAGGAAAACATCGTGAGGAAACCTACATACCTGAGAATTCTCCATAAAAATCTCGAAAGTATGTGAAGTCTGCCAACCAGTACTAAGCCAGCTTGGCGGACTAAGGCCTAATCCCTCTCCGTTGTAGAGGAGGCTCGTGCTCAGCAGTGGGCAGTATATAACATACAGCTAGTACGATATGGAGATACAACTTTACATCAGTTGCCTGTTAGATAAACAAAGCCAAAAAAAAAAACTATGAAATTGCCGATACTATGCGCACCGTGCGTCTTCATAATATAGTTTGTGAATACGGGTGTAAGTCACCCGGAGCCTTAATCTCGATGCCGTTAAACTTGTGACACGAATGTATCATCGTTTTCTTCGTTTTTCGTGAAATGGTATTCTCTATGCCACCTGTCATAAGAGATAAAGTGCGTTATGTGCTTACGAAGTGTCAGAATAAGATTTGGCATCACTATGCCACTTTGATTCACTAATCAAAGTTCTGTAAAGCTAATCCATTCAAGCTATAGACAGTATTATAACGCGGATCTACTATTATTTAACGTTTTTGCTAGCTTCCAAAATATAGTAGCATTCAAACGTCGTCAAGGCTCTTGCACAAAGCGCACGCCGCCGTGAGAAACATTGTCGCTGACATAATGCTATCGTAATTAGATGTAATGTTAATTCAGTGCAAGGTCCTCTAACCGGGTCATGTCCAAATGTCGCCCACGACAGAGGTCATAGAAAATGAGTGTCATTGTGTTCGGAACTTTTAATTGAATTACAAGTTTGAAATGGCGAAGTTTCAGTGCAATATTGTGGTTTGAGTTAAACTGTACCTGAAAAATCCGTTGCAATTGAATCATGAGATATAACTTTTTAAAGCTTACGAAACCGTATGAAGTAATAGTATAAAAAATTGAAGCGATGATATAGTGCTGAAAAACACGTATATTTTTAGTGAGCGTGCCTTCAAATCCATGTATAAAAATAGCACGCGCGACTGCAGCGCTGCCTCGGCGCGATACTCAGCGGAAAATTGAAGGCGCAATTAGATCTTTAACTGTAGCGTCGTTTGTGCTTTGGTAATTTTTATGGATGCAGATATGGATGCAGCGCGACTGTAACGCTGTGGCACTAAACGGCTAATTTGATTAAGCCCTTGGGGACTTTAGGTACAGAAGGTGTATTATACGTGCCGACGACGCGCTTTTTTGACACACGCACACTACGCCTTTTCAGCATCCACTTTTATATGTAAATGTGCACAGTGACCGACTCCATCGGGTTAACTTTTTTATTGCATTTAATAACAAGACGAGCATGCCGTTCGCCTGGTGGTAAGCGATACAACCACCCATAAACAGTACCAACACAATCCAGCATTTTGAGTTACGATACTGTGTGGCATTCCACTGCGCTCGTCATCCTGATACATAAGATGTGAAGTCTCATTATATTCAGTAGTTGTATCGGCTATATTCTTCAAACCGAAACACAACAGTGCATGCACACTGCTGCTTGGCGGTAGAAATTGACATTGCGGTGGTACCCACCCAAACGGACTCTTACATATGAGAGTCTTACCACCAGTCTACGCGTGTTTTTACGTTTGTTGTATGTCGTTGACGTATAAAGAATATTTCGCTTACATAAGCACTTACTGAGTGGAGTTCCCTTAATAATAGATAAGGAACAGTTTGGTTGAAAAATTAAATAGCGTTAATTTAATTTACATTCAATTGTTTAAATTTGCAAGACGGAATTAATGAGATAATAACACAAAAATAATATTATATTCATAATCGTATAAAAATACAAATCCATTGTATTTTTTAGATCAAGGTTACACATTGAAATGATAATCTAGTTTCGAATACAATAAGATGAAAAATCTAGACAAAAACTTATTAAAATTCTTATGTGCATCAATTGAATTGGTTAAACAAGATTTGCATAATTTATTTTGTAAAGCAGATTTTTTATCTTGGGACGGTACAAACTATACTAGGTCTTACGTTAAACACACCACAGCTGAAATACATGATATTAACTAACGCGACATGGCGACATTTGGGACAAATATTTATAGACCAAAACCCTATTTGTACTTCTTCACACACTTGGCGAAAGGGGTGCGCTAGTTTCCACTGCCCATGCCTTCGGGAAATAAAGGAGCATGTGCCTATTTTGAAACATCAGAAGTATTGCTTCGTAGTTAATTTAATATCGCATTCAGAGTAGTGTTGGGACTGCCCCATGTCTGCAGAGTTTCTAGCATGTTTGCTGCAACGCGGGCACCGAATGCTTATACGCAAATATGCGAAAAAGGCACATCCCTGATGGAAAGAATTTGAGTCATTTAGGGGCTGCTGTTATAAGAACAATTATAGAAATCACGACTGGACACGGCACGCTAAATAGGCACTTAAAAACAATAGGTAAGACCGAAGACGCCTCGTGCCCAGAATGTGGAGAAGAAGAGACCAGCACTCACTTTATAGCAGAGTGCCCAATGTACTCTCTGCTAAGCTGGAAGATGCTGGGAACAAACAGACTGGAAGAAGCACAACTACAGGAGGTAAAGCTAGGAGAAATTATTAGGTTCAGTAGGATAACAAAGAGGTTTGTAAGGACAGAAGGAGGCATACTGCAGGAGCACCAGTGAAACCAGTGCTCTAGGGTGGAAGCTGTCTCGAATAGCCAAGGTGAGTCAAGCGATGCTGTATTCAACAAGGGGACGCCGTCTGGGAGTGGGAGAGTATGTGGGCAGACAAGGCCTGACCGCTTATGCGTTACGCACAGGCTGAGCTCAGCTTGCCCTGTTGGCTCCTGCCGTAAAGATCAATCAAGGTCAAAGTGGCGGGACCCACAGTGGAGGGCAATGCTGGACAGAGATCGGCAACCTGAAAGATGGATACCTGGAAGGGACCCACGATGCCTCTGAGGCCTATTTGAGCCGCAACTGAAAATAACTATGGCAAAAGCGGCCTTTAGGGATGATACCGGTAAAGCGGGCCGACCTCAAGTAAAAGGGGCAGTGCCATCCTAACTGGGACTAAGGGTGAAATGGTTCAAGAAGATGAACTGATCACCCGTCTGTGCGACTGCATACGTCCCCATAAAACATACATAGGGGCTGTTTTTACATCAGTGGTCAAGTAGGGCTGCTGTTACATCCGAGGTCAATTAAAGTTAAGGGTCTTATGTTTCTGGCGAATTGTAAGCGCATTCAAGCGAGTTAACGCTGCGCGCTCGTCCAGTGTAAAACAGTTGTTTACTTTACTTAACCAACAATACGCAACAAATGAAGTAACCCAGCCGTAGTATCTAAGAATTACAGCGAGTAAACTAGATTGTGTTTATATCCGGCACTTCTGTGAGAAACATGTAATATATAGTACTGGAGAAAAAAATTAATTGAATATCATACTATTGTTATATGCTTTGTTCTGTTTACTTTAATTACTGGAAATTAATTAAATATTGAAATATTTTTGGGATTGAATCCACGACTCATGTAGGTTCCCTCACAATATTTTCCTTCGCTGTTAACGCTAGTGATAAATGACATTACATGATTTTTATTTTTGTGTGTTTTATGTCACAATAAAAAATCCTTAAATAAATATTTCAATGCGAAAACAATACAAAATCAAATAAGTTATTACATATCCATTTAAAAAAGTCATATAAATTTTAATATAAAACCTGTAGAGTTGTCGGAGCGAGACCGCTCTCACGATTATTAAATATACAAAAACGTCTACATTAACGGCCCAAATACCTGAATTTTTAGCAAAACCTTGATTTAATAACACAGATTATTTCTGTAATTAAAGCGGACAAAAAACATAATGGTTATTCGTATTCTAGTAGCCATCATAATGGTGTATAACATACCCAACAGTGAGCTATTTCAAACCTGCTGACTATAAAATATTCTAAACCACTATAATGCGACGAGGCGTTGGACGTCCTCATGCAAGGTGGACGAACAACCTCCTAAAAGGTCCAGGAATCTGCTGGATTCTTGCGACACGCCGTTTCTAACAAGTAGGTTTAGAAATCTTTGGAGGAGGCCTATGTTCAACAGTGGGCTTCTAAATGCTGATTAACAAGTGATACGACAATAAAAAGCTTTTTTCGAATGAGACGAGCATGTGGCTCGCTTGATGGGAAGACGCAGTAACAGTAGCAATACTATCCGAACCTAGAATTATAAAGTACACTGGTGGTGTTAAACAGAATTACTGGTGGTAGGTCTCTCATATGTAAGAGTCCGTCTAGGTGGGTACCACCGCTATGTCTATTTCTACCGCCAAGCAGCAGTGTGCATGCACTATTGTTTTTCGGTTTTAAGGATATTGTAGCCAGTGTAACTACTAGATGTAATGAGATTTAACATCTTATGTCTCAGGATGACGATCGCAGTGGAATGTCACACAGTACTTTGTTACTCAAGCTGCTGATTGGTGTGGCTACTGTTTATGGGTGGTCGTATCGCTTAACATCAGGTGAACGGCATGCTCGTCTCGTCATTCAATGCAATAAAAAAAAGCTACAATATTTTTTAAACCAAACATAACGACACTTACACAATGTTGCTTCGCGGCATAAATAGACATTGACATTATCACATTCAGTATTAGGTTACACTACCTGTTCAGCGTGAAAATCTTTTTTCCGGAGCTAAATTTCTGTGCAATTTCGCGCGATATAATGTAACTTATGTTTACAGGATATGGTATATTTTTTATGTTACTACAATTAATGTGCAGTCGCTTAACATCAGGCCAGGGGTTTAGTCGTCTCGTCAATAAAAAAAAACGAATAAATTATTTTAAAAAATACAAACACATGAACTGAGAACCTCTTCCTTTTTTGGAAGTCGGTTAAAAATTAATTTCAATTAATCAACTTTTCTTATCTTAGTTTGATAATAAATGTTACTGTTGCCTTTTCCAATGCATGTTGTGACAATCTTCAAAAGCAGTGCACTTAGAAATCTAGATTTTTATATTGCGTAACCTTAGTATAAGCAATAGAATAAAAAATTTCTTTATTCAAATATTCTTTCACAAGCTCTTTTGAATCGTTATGAATCTACCACCACTTCGGAACATATTATCGCTGTGAAGAAGAAGCCACATTATGCCTTTATCCCCAAGGGGTAGATAGAGGTGCGACCAAAATACCCACTTGTCGCCATGAGTGCACCCTCCCATAATATAGGGGGTGAGCCTATCGTTATATCGAGCACAAATTCCATACTCCGAGCTAATACTGACCAGAAAAATGCATGACTTTGCCCGACCCCTCAATGATTTAAATAAAAACTAGACTTTACTATTTGTTTTGTACAGTGTTAAGTACTCATGGTGGTTGACTCCTCTCGTGCTATTGTTTTGTGGTTGTTTTTATCTGCTGTATTGGAATTTTTTATGTATATTTTTTTTTTCTTTTTGCTCTTTGTAACTAAATTAAGTCTAAAGTAATACCTAGCGTTAGATGTGTTTGCCTGTAACTGGATAGCATGATTTAAGTGTATCTGTATTTATGTACTTAGTTTTAAGATCCACTGGCGATCCAATAAAATAAAATAAAATAGACTTCTGCTCGCGGCTTCGCCCGCGTGAATGAGTTTTTCCGGGATAAAAGTCCCGCTTTATATTTCCCCGGAATAAATCATACACATAAACCTTCCTCTTGAATCACTATATCTATTAAAAAACCGCATCAAAATCCGTTGTGTAGTTTTAAAGATCTAAGCATACATAGGGACAGACAGCGGGAAGCGACTTTGTTTTATACTATGTAGTGAAGGACACTACAGTTGCATCTCTACCTAACTATTTACATGCAAACCGTACAGGTACGTATAAAGATCCGTCAAAATAACAGAGGAAGGTTACAAACATCCTAAATTGCTTCCCAGTACTACATACCAATTAGAGATATAATGTACCAAAACAACGTAAGTAGGTAAATGAAAATCATTTCGACAATTCAAGATCAGTACAATGACGGAACAATGATGCTTAATTACAGTGCGCGTTTGAGATGATTCCGCGTATGTGTGTGTGACCTTGCACTACATACATCTCGATCATTTGCGGTTGGTGTTCTTCACGTCGGTATGTTTGAGGAAGTTTATATTTACCTACGTTAAAAAAGGAAGTTACTTAATTCTGTGTTTCTTTTTCACGTAAACAGTATTCTTTTTATTTACACACATACACACACGCCTTTTATCCCCGAAGGGGTAGGCAGAGGAGCAACTAGTGCACCCACTTTTCGCCGTTATCCTGTTCCATGATGTGATAGGGGATATACTCCGTGCCGATACTGAATAGAAAAATACATCACTTTACCCGACCCGGGGTTTGAACCCGAGTACTAAATACATCTAGATAGTGGTTTTACGACTATTAAATAAGCTAGAGTAGCATACTACTAGTACACATTATACGCCGCAGCAACTTTGGTTCACATAGTATTTAGATACATTGTGTAAAATAACAGATATTGCATCTAATAGAAAATACTGAGACATTATAAAAAATAAGTATTTTGTACTTGCCCAAAAATGCTAGACTAGTATCCATTGAAAAGTAAGAGATTTATTTTCTCCCTTTTATTCCCTATTTTATACATATATTTTCACCAATGTTACATAAGACTTGGGTAGAGATAATGCTTAATATTAAATCTCGTAACCTTTTAAGCCTCTTTTCCTCAACAGTCCACCACACGGAGCGTGACGAATGACATTGCACTAACTGCCTCAGATTAGAACGTGTTTTTCATTCGAGTGTTATGCATTTAGTTTACGATTCAGGTGAAGTCTTTTTTGACGACAGGGTTTTTGAGGGATATCCTTTGAAAGGTTTGACGTAAAAAATTGGACGTCATGCAAATAATAATGCCGTGTTTTTTTTAGGCTCCCTAGGTTTTAGATTCGATCATTGAGCGGGAAAAGTGTTATTCGGTTTTTTATTAATTAGTCCGTTTTTTTTATTATTGCCTCGGTGGCGTAGTTGTATTACAGTACGACTGCAAAGCTGAGGTCTCGGGTTCGATGCCTGGGTCGGGCAAAGTGATATTGTATTTTTCTATTCAGTATCAGCACGGAGTCTGGAATTTGTGCCCAATATGGCGATAGGCTCACCCCCTATCACATCATGGGACGGAATAACGGCGAAAAGTGGGTGCATTAGTTGCGCCTTTGCCCACCCCTTCGGGGATAATAGGCGTGAGTGTGTATGTTATTAAGTAGTTCTGAGTTTGATATTTGTGCCCGATATGGCGAAAAGCTCGCTTTCTATCACATCATAAGACGAAACAGATACGGCGAAAATAGATGCCCAGGTTGTGCACATCTGCCTACCCTGGGGATAAAAGCGTGATCTTCGTTAGTTTAGTTCTATCTTCAACATAGTTTTCAAAACATGTCCACAAAAGCTTCACATTAGACGCCAAGCCCCGTTACTGTGGAACCATTCGGTCCAGGAAGCGGGTCCACATTCAGCGCACAATGTGACTGTCCCATCCACACTGCGCTCAGTTTACGGCCTTTCGAGCTAAGGATGCCGAGCACACTGTGGACTTGGGCTATTTGGAAGGACTACTATGTTCGTCACAGATCCACGCAGTAAATGTGTATTACCAGAATAGCAGTCTCAATGGGCGAATTCCAGAATAAACGTTATACGTTGACATTTTGGTACATCTGTGTAAAAAAATCATAAAAATGTTCTTCTACTAATCATCTAAATATTTCCACTCTCATTTATAATATTAGAAGAGATACGTTGAACAATCTGCCTAATTTCAGAAAAAATACGTGCTATACATTTTTCTTAAATATTAAACTAAGTCAATAACAGATTGCGATCTCTCCTTGCCTCGAACGCAGTAACCTTTATCAGCAACGTTGAAATGGTCAGGCATGTCATCGGAAAGGCACGCGTGGGAGACCGACCGGAACCAATTAACGTAACAAACTAATTGTTATGCCTTAACCGTTGAGGATATATCGTCTTTGTAACAGAGTTCTATCTGACTGTTTAGTACATTGGCAGATAGAACTTTGTTGTCCTAAGCCGTATGATGGGCGTCATGAAAGGCCATATTTGCATTGAATTGAACAGCAAATAAACAATGTAATTCTTTCTAATGTGAAAGATTATGATGATTTAAATATTATTTCTAATCGTTTACGCATAAACTTAAAAAAAAACACATTAAACCACACAAACAAATTAAATAGACACATTAAATTTGGTACTCATACAATCAATGCCCTGGACAATTCTTTGATTAATTTTAATTCCTATAATATGCTCTCGTGAAGTTGTTATTCCTTTCAAAAGTGCCACAGTATAAACTATTTAAAAAAAAAACATGATAGTATCACGTTTCGATGAATTGCGAAGCTTCGCGTATTCTTACACTTGATCGTTTGACTTCCTTTTTTTTATATAAAGATGCCAAAAACCAAGTTCAACAGAATTAAGTCGTTACCCAATACGGCAAATATTTCTAAAGGGTATTTTTAATTTTCCACAATTTATAAACTTCAAACTTTTTTATTGGCGCCTGATGTAAAAAGTTCGTGTTTTTTCCTATAGGTAAAATCCCTACAACTAGAAAAACGAGTCACAACAGTTGAACATTAATTGATTCAAAAAGGTTAATTGATTAATTTTATAATTTCATTGTTGCTCAACAAAATGACCTACCTACACGGGCTTTATACCATTGAACGTGGAGATGCTGCTAAGTGATAAGACGAAGCTGCCACTTGCTTGATGGTAAGCGATACGACAGCCCATAAACAGTAGCAATCCCATACAGAACTTTTAAGAACTGCGCGGCACTCCACTGCCCTCGTCACCCTGATACATTAGATGTTAAGTCTTATAATGGCCAGTAATCACGCTGGCTACAATGTCCTTTAAACCGGAACATAACAGTGTATCCACATTGCTGAACAGAACTGGTATGGTTTGACAAAGACGTCGACGACGTTTGAAGACTTGATAAAGGCCGCAGGAACGCGCTGGATGCAGGCGTCTTTTGACAGGTCCATCTGGAAATCTTTAGGGGAGGCCTATATTCAGCAGTGGACGTCATGTGGATGATGATGGTGATGATGATTTGATATCGCCACAGGAATTACATGAAAACTAATCGCCAAGTCCACAGTTTAAGATGAAACATAAAACACAAAACTCATAAGGGCTCGCAGTAAACTTATTTACGGGCCCAACATTATATTTTACAAGTCGTTTACGGGCTGCGACTCAATTCCGCGGAGGAAGTGGGCTCCAGTTAAATTGAGATCTATCGTAAAAGCCTTCGTAGAACACTTGCTCCAATAGACTGCTATTATGACTTGGGTATGTTTATAGCTGTTTAAATTTCTGATGACATTGAACAACAAATATTTTATAATTTTTTTTTATTATTTATACACAAATATAGATTGTGCATATAATTTTATAATTTTCAATTACATACATACATACATATACACTCACGCCTGTTATCCCCGAAGGGGAAGGCAGAGGCGCAACCAGTGCACCCACTTTTCGCCATTATTCCGTCCCATGATGTGATAGGGGGCGAGCCTATCGCCATATCGGGCACAAATTCCAGACTCCGAGCTGATACTGAATAGAAAAACTCTATATCACTTTGCCCGACCCGGGGATCGAACCCGAGACCTCAGCTTTGTAGTCATACTGTAATACAACTACGCCACCGAGGCAGTCATTTTCAATTACATTGTATAAAAAGTACGAATTCGGATATGGAATATAGTAAATCTGTCTTAAACTTCATTCATTCTAAATTTAAACACACATTTTTAACACAGAAAAAATCTAGTCCCAAACCTCTAACAAATTCGCAAATCTATATCGAATCAACGAACAAACGTACAAAACAAATATCCCATCACGTGTGTCGAATATAGCTTGATTGATCACACAGTGCCGAGACTAAAGAGATTTAAAAAATGCTGTGAATTAAAATGTCAGCGATTAGCGTCATCTGGAAATATAGATGTATTTGTTAGCGAATCTGCGTAACCATTTTCCGGAATAAAAGTCCTCGGGGAACCGGAAAATGCCGGAAAAGATCACGGTTCTTTTTAAGTGAGTAATTTTTAAGTCTTTATCATTCTCCGTTACAAAAAATATGTCTATTAAAAAAACACGGCTAATCGGAGTCATATAAAATAAGAAAAAAACACCAAGCACCTTTACACATTTCTAATATTAATATGGATTAGTTAATCCATACTAACATATGCCCGAAAGGTAAGGGAAATAATAGATCTATCTTTTGTAATACACCACAAGGATTCTGGATGCGTCGGCATCCATTGCTAAAGTTAATGGGAACTTTCTCCATTAATCTACTGACTTGCTTGTTTTGACTATAACCCAAAAACGAAATCCAAAGTTGCGGTTCCACTGAAGCCAATTTTATAACCTTTATACACGTCAAATTAATAAAACCTAATCCATCATTTTCCCATACATCTTGTACAATAAATAAAAATAATATCGCACATTCTACAGGCATTCAATAAACAAAAAACGATATCCAAGCCGGATGATTGGTTTGATATGTAATTGATTACGACTCGTCTCTATTACGGACGCTTTCAACTATCTAATTATAATGACCGGGTGCTGCACAGTGCAAACACAATATACAATCCGTCCAGTAATTAACTATTTCGTCATTTCACTTGAGGAATATACGGGAGGAAATTACTATACATTATGCAAGTCTTAGATCATAGGTAACATAAAAAATAAATGTATTTTTGCAAACATAAATGACGAGACGAGAGAGTTTTGGACCTCGTTGTAAAGGTGACGATTGCCTTAAATGGTAACAACACCAATTAGAATATAAAGTTACAAAACACTGCCAGGTTACAGCATTGCACTCTTTATACTAAAACATTTCGTTTTGTGTTTCATAATGCTCAATAATTAAACTGGTTACAATGTTCATCACATCAGAACACAATAAAGCTTGAACAATGCTGGTTACTATCAGAAATGGACTGCAATGTTACGTATCCCGATGTGTTCTCAGAGTTAAGAATCTATCACATAACTGTTTTTTGCTAGACAAGACAGTAACGCACACGACAGTCTCAGCAAATATTTTTCAGTGTCTTCCCATAGTAAATCAAATATTTCCATAGAAAAAAACAGAATAAATTTCACTAATCCTAATTGATATCTAAATACATAACCCATAACAACCGTGACGCGGCGCGCCCGCTCACAAAACCCGCCCGTGTGTACCCAAAACTAATCGCGTTACGTTTTCATACAAAAAGCGCAGTACAAAATACAACTAAAAGGTTCGCGCGTAAGCATCGCTAATTGGTTCATATCAAATAGGAATTATCTCATACATCATACTCACCAGTGTTAATTGACCCATCCTTCCCTCCATTATGAATACAGGCACAGTTCTGTATAAACTGAGAATTTCCAGTATAACATGATCCTTACTTACTTACAAATTGAATGATAGAGGAGACTAATATAAAATGGTAATTTATAATTGTGTACTGTGGTACCCCATTTTTTGTCGTCAGCCTGGTTCTTGTTGGTTCTGGTATAAAATTGAATCGTCATAGTGATATATTGAGCTCGTGGTGTAATGTGATGAATGCGGTACGTTGAAAGACTAAGCTCATTCGTTATGATGCGCATGCGCTTGTATAGGTATAGGGAATAAATACTTAATTTTTTCATACATTTACAAGGAGTCTGCTTAAAAGCTTCTTTCAGGGTGCTTTTCTCACTGCTAGGTATAAATTTCTCCACCCGGTAGAGGATATAGAAATAGATTATGTTCATCATTTATATAATAAAAAAAACTCTTAATGAGCCAAAGTAGTCAAAAGACAAATATCTAGGTTACCTCATTTTTTAATAATATCAATGCACTTTTATAAGACGGAAAGCAAACGGTACTTGGACATAAGTAACATATTTATAAATACAAAAATATTATCGTCAAACTTTCCACCGTCCTGAACAACAGTCAAAACTAGTTCAACCGGCAGTGCGGTACGGTAGCCGCTATTCAAATATTATCCTTCATAATTAACTAACCCTCCCACACTATCCTTGTTGAATAAATAGATGCTAAACACCAGTTCATCGTGGCTTGACTATGTGAATCATTTTGAACCAAGCTGACTATGAATTTTAATTTTTTTTTGTGGTATTGAATGATGAGACGAGCAAGCCGTTCTCCTAATGTTAAGCGATACGACCACTCATAAATAGTAGCAACACCATTCAGCACCTTGAATTACAAAGTACTGGGTGGCATTCCACTGCGCTCGTCATCCTGATATATAACATATTAAGTCTCATTATGTCCAGTAGTTACACTGGCTACAATATCCTTCAAACCGAAACACAACAGTGCATGCACATTGCTGCTTGGCGGTAGAAATAGACATTGCGATGGTACCCACCCAGATGGACTCTTATATATGAGAGACCTGCCACCAGTGAATTGGCATATATATCGTCAATTTCCTTAAGCACAATACGTCATGGTGGAGGATGGTATTGTACGTAGTGTAAGTAGTCGTGTGCTCAAGTTATTTGCCGACTTTTATGTGTTAGTACGTACTGGCAAGTTGTCGCTTATCGTAAAATACCAATGGATGGAAAATACTATGTTTCTCAATCGAGTATTCCTCTGGATAGATAAAAAAACAGATTTTTGCAACCAGAAAATATTGATGTAAACCCTGTGTTAGTCTATCAAAAATAGCAGATCTAACTTCGTATTTGCTATAATTAACTTGACAATTGTGAAATAGTCTGTGAATTTCATAATAATATAATAATAATACCAGCCCTGTATTATATACTGCCCACTGCTGAGCACGGGCCTCCTCTACTACTGAGAGGGTTTGGGCCTTAGTCTACCACGCTGGCCTAGTGCGGGCTGGTAGACTTCACATACCTTCAAAATTCTTATAGAGAACTTCTCAGATATGAATCCCATAATGGCCGGTAATTTCACCGGCTTCAATATCTTTATCATCAATGGATGATACTCTACATATTATAGTAATCTAAAAACAAAATCTTTAAAAATGCAGCTTCCGCGAACACTTTACTCCATCTAACACATCTGTCTGAATAAAAGAAACAAAGATAAAAATCAAGCCGTTCATCTCCACCATGTTTCCGTTTTAAAAAACAATAACAGACCGTTACGCGTCATCTGACGGGGATGCGCGGACTCGAACCCGTATACGATCTGTATCTCGTCACAAAGGATATGCGTGTGCACGCATAATTTTATATCAACATTCGTATAAAAAGTTTTTCTTGTCAGGAGCCGTATTCTGGGAATGTATTTGCAGACATTATTGTATTCAGATATCACTATTATAGATATTTTTTAGAACGTTGTTTATACGTTTGTGTAATTAGTAGGCAACAGGGTGTCAGTAGAACCTTCCTCATTCAAACCGAAGTGTAGAAGATGATGTATTAAAAATACTCTTACAAAATATCTATACTTCAATAGTCTAGCTTCTACTCGTTCTGCCTGCATAAAATCGCAGTAATGCCCATGTCCGGGATATAGCGTAAAGCACTCAAAGATAATGTAATTGCTGTATAATTAAGAATTTTCCAAATAGGATCAGGAGTTCTTAAAATTACGCGGCACATTCAAACTTAATGTATAATATTTTATGTTACCAGAATACCATCCCAAAAGGTGCGGACCGCCACCAAAAATGACAAAACGACACGACAGTTACAGATTACAGCCCCGTTGTTACAATCACATTAAGATATTATCACAGAGAGACCAAAAAACATAATCCTTTAACAATCGGACCTCCGAATTGAGACGTCAAAGGGTTGATTCGCCATTATTCAATGTTAGACTTAAACGCGTTCATGTAGAGTTAATTTTGGAATGTTCAAGTCAAACAGGATTTAAAAGTCAAAGTTTGCTATTTAAGCAATATAAATTGGATTTAATACGTATTAAGAACAATAGAGCTACAAAGGGAAGTGCCTTGTACTTGTATGAACCGAGGATGACTCCTGTACATTTGAACTTAACCCTTTTATGCAGATGAGTCTTGTTTAAGGCGTAATAATTCTTATACTTTCTGTTTCAATAAACGTTGCATAAAATGCAAATATACTACTACTTGACGCTGGGAATAGATAAACAATGGCACCACCGGCAACACGTCAAAACATTAGTAACATTGTGGATACCTATGAGTAACAATTATCATTACCATTTTATAACACACTAATTCATTTTCCACTTTTCCATTCTTCTACATAAAACGTCATCTTAAAATTAATCATCAACATCAATTTCAGTGAATATTTCACTTAAACCTTCATTCCCATGATTAATTCGTCGAAGTTTGCTAAGTTCTGTAACTAAGTAGTTCGGTTATTATCATACGAAACAAATGTGAATAATTAATTCAGCGCGATAACATTTTCATAATTGTGCGCAAAGTGGCTAACGATGTTATCTATGCCATGTTCGACCTGGGCTTATGTGCTTCGTTGATCTTCAATTTAAAGTTAAATACAATGATATTTATTCTGTGTGTAATCCATGGAAAATATACAACTTTGTTATTAAAAGAAAATTAAGTTCATTACCCTCCTTTCGTGGTAGTCGAGAAAAATTTAGTTAAATTCAGTTCTTTTTTTCTTTTATTGCAATTTTTTGACGGGATGAGCATGCCGTTCGCTTGATGGTAAGTGATACGATCACCCATAAACAGTTGTTAGGCTTATTAAGAAGCATTACAACAGTAAAACAAGACTGTGAGTTATCATGTTAATGATGCCATGCTGAATAAGCGAGTAATGCCAACAAATTATGGAATTTTAAAAGGTTATTCTCCGCTTGGACGTTTTTAATTATATCTAGTACTTAAATTCAATAATCACAATGATTTCTAAAATTGATTAATATTATAAAAACCTTCTCGCCCCCTATCATATCATGGGATGGAATACGCATGGTGAAAAGTGGGTGCATTATTTGCGCCTCTGCCTACCCCTTCGAGGATAAAAGGCGTGAGTATATGTGTATGGGTATGTGTACAAGACCCTTCTACAAATGCAACATCATAGCGAATTTAAAAGTGTTACATAACATTCACTCAAAAAATGAAATTACTAAGGGCGGTATTAATGAATCAAGTGTATCATAATGTATTGAATTATGTCTACTTGAGATGTAACTCAAACTTGAGATTGATTTATTAATACCGCCCTTAGACTATTTAGGGCATATTTTAAACGTTAACTTAAGTTTATCAAATTATATTCTATTACTATCAAATATTGTTGAAGATTCAAACTCTACAAACTAGGTCTAATTACCCGATCAAAACAGAACAAATAATGACCTCTAAATGACGTCAGTAAAAAAGCAATTAGGTTTATATTATAGAAGTTCCCACAATACTTTAGAGAGCACGGAAATAATTGCGCATAAATGAGAAAAAAGTAATTTCAATGCAAAAACTTTATGCAAATGCTTAACGCGGATAGTTTTTCTCGTAACAATTTATTAAGGCCAGTGTATTTTTTAGATTTTTTGCAACGCAGCTACACGCTGCGTCTTCTCGTACTTTCAATTTTATACTATCATGTTTAAATGTTTTTTTGCTGTAATTTATACATTCTGTATGGTAATTAGGTTCATTTTTATTTGTATTGGTACAATTTATCGTGTCGGTATTGGTAAATAACATCCTAGTGATGCAAACATACTGATTTATTTTTCTCTTATCTGTTTATTCTAGTTCAGTTTTATTTGCACCTTTAATAAAGAATTTATTTCATTCACAGAGCTCCTTCCTCAACGGTTATCAAAATTATGCCGGTCTGTCTTATTTAATGTATGCCAGCTAATAAAGAGACTCTTCATAACAAGGCACTATACCGAATTTCTTAGTACGTACGAGACGCTATATCGAGTACATACGATTATCGCAAGAATTCCTAGTAATTCTTACGATATCTTTTATCGTAATAATTAATAGAAAATTTACTGGTGGTAGGTCTCTCATATGTAACAGTCCGCCTGGGTGGGTATCACCGCAATCTCTATTTCTACCGCCAAGCAGCAGTGTGCATGCACTGTTGTGTGTGCATATATATTTTAAGGACATTGTAGTCAGTGTAACTACTGGACGTACTGAGACTTAACATCTTATGTCTTAGGATGACGAGTGCAGTAGAATGCCACAAGGTACTTTATAACTCAAGGTACTGGATGGTGTTGCTACCGTTTACTCGTCGTATCGCTTACCGCCAGGCGAACGGCATTCTCGTCTCGTCATTCTATGTAATAAAAAAAAATAAAAAAGAGACGGTGAGAGACCTCGGGTCGGGCAAGGTGATATTGGGTTTTCTACTGAGTATCAGCCCGAAATTTGGACTTTGGGCCCGATATGGCTATAAGCTCGCCCCTATCATATCATGGGACTCTGTCCCATTCTTTGTATTTTCATACACACGGTGAAAAGTGGGTGCACTAATTTCGCCACAACCTACCTCTTTAGGGATAAAAGGCGTGAGTGTATGTATGCATCCTCTATGACAGTGGAAACTCACAACACGGTCGTGATACGGTATTTTCGTGAAAATGACGTGAAATGGCTGTATGCCAATTTACATTGACATAAACGCCATGAGGTGCGTTACGTGCTTGTTATGAACTGTCAAAATAATTACATAAGAAATCAGGGCCGCTAGTTATCTATTTAACATAGGTAACTAAAACCGTCATTACTTAACCCATATGGGTTAGCCGCTAAAAAATCTAATACCAAACAATCGTCGGCGCACAATATCGTCGACTCACACGTCAACGCTCGCGAGGCCTTGTGCCCCTTACCTGAACAATGCTTAGATAAGCCACAATTACAGTACACTCCGACTGTGGCGATTTGGCGTTAAATTCCTCCGCTCCGGCCCTGGATTATAGAATAGGATGGAGAGCGCAACAGGATCTTGGACGTGTGTGATAATGAGTTATATCTGCCTGCCTTATCGCACTCCAAAACGTCAATCCTACTAATATTATAAACGCGAAATTTTGTAAGTATGTATGGATGTATGGATGTTTGTTACGCAAAAACTTCTGAACGGATTTCGATGAAATTTGGCACAACGGTAGATCATGTCCTGGATTAACACATAGGCTACATTTTATGCCGGGAAAATAAAAAGCGCAACTTTTATCCCGGAAAACCTTGGTGACGCGGGCGGAACCGCAGGCAAAATCTAATATAATATAACAGAAACTTATTTATATGCCATTAGGTCTCAGGCAAACTATTTACATTTTAAGAATAGATATATCATACAGATTTTATTTACAGCTCACGTAGACAAAGCAGGTTTAAGCCAGTAGATTTCATTATATTTGGAATGTGACTTTTATATTCTAACCTGCCTAATTATTATTTGAAAATATTTTATGTTCTTAATAATTAACTTAGACTTACCGAGGTTTCAGTAAATTTCCCCACGTATCCCCTCTTTTGAAGTAACGGAAAATAACACTTTTTAGTACTCTCTTCACATTTCTCTAATTAAATAATGATTCATAACGGCTCATCACCTATAACAATAAAACTAACTCAAATTTTCCAGGGTTGTCACCTCCTCTGCTTCCCGCATCGGCGCGAGCGCAGGGCGCCCGCGATAACATCGGGCGCGCCGTAACCCTCGCACATCTCCGATCCACAGATTCCATTCACGCAGAATTTTAGCGGCTGTTTGATTTAGCACCAATTATGGACTTCCTCGTTCTTCGGTACGATATTAATTTTATGATATCTGCTAAGATGAAGCGATGACTATTGAACTCGGGGACAGAGGTCATAGGTCACAGGTGACGTCATATACGATAGAAATCTGTCATTTTGAATTATTAGTGAGCGTTAAGGACAGTAAGGGTATATTAAGCATGACATGGGGACGCAAAAATGACACAATTATATTTTTAACAAATGTAAGTTACGATTACCACTGTAGTACTCGACAGTAAATATTACACAAAATTTATAAAAAGAAATACAGTACTTGGAGGTGAATATACATTGGCTTTAGATAAAGAACCGTATTTAAAAACAGTTTATAAACCGATTTTAGTTAATGAATGTTTTGTTTTCTTATTTCAAACTCAATTCAAAATTCGTTCGAAGAAGACAAAATATTCGATAGCTGCAATAGGTATATTAAAATTTAAATAAATATTAGTCGTACTGCAACGTTAAGTTGATGAATGTTGTGTATACCTATAATTTGGCATACATATTAGAATTTAGTTTAAGCATTGCTAAATCTGTAATGTTTTATATGTGTGCTGTTGGTATACCTTTTAATAAATAAATAAATAAATATTAACTGTTTATGAATACGGCCAAAAGATTATAAACAGTCTACCTCGCCTTAGTAGAGCTTCGTCTCCATCAATGCCACCTATGGGACTTATAATCCAGGGCCTGAGCGGAGAAATTCAACGCCCCATCCACAGTTAGAGTATACTGTAATTGTGGCTTGTCTATTCTTTCTTGATGGAAAATGCCACTGGTAAATGAGGCCCAATTTTATGCATTATCAATTATTAATTTATGATTGATAAAATTGGCGCTTACCTTTATTAAATACGAATACACGTCGTCTTCTCATTCAATGAAAAAAAAGTATCTATTAAAGCTACATCGAAAAACCAGAAATATATCTCCAACACATAAAGCATTGAAAACCTGCTTATCATTAAAAAACATTCCATACATTTCATAGACAGTTATTGTTTATAAATTCTAATTTTCGTCTGAGTATCGAGGTACGTTTGGACATAACAATAAATCGGTTAAAAAACAGGCTGACGCTACCTTCGCAAGTGTTTTAATGCAATTAGTCAATAGACAAATTGAATTTGATAAACTAAAACGAATAGGCGTTATGGAGGAGGTTGCTTTGGTTTCTGTAAACCTAAAAGATATTTACAATGCACCGATGATACAAAGCTTACAAAGTCCATCTCATCTTACATCTACTACTGGAACCCCAATAAGCCAGTAGCGACTGTTGCGTTTTAATGAAGACCAAAAGCTCCTCAGGCCTATGAGAATGCTTTTAACCCGTAATAAAATTAAATAGTAAAATGAATAGGAATTAGAAATAAATTACTCTCCACTTTGGAAACCTAGTCAACTGTCACTTCACGTTGATGAAAATCGAAATACCAAAAAATGCTTCTTAGGTGGTTGACGGATGTTATGTATGATGGCCACGTCATAGTGGTATTCCAATCGGGTCAAATTTATCAGCACCAACCACAGAATAGGCTAGTTGACCAATTTTTTATTTTTCAAAAATGTATGCTATCCAAAGCCATAATGCTGCGTACGTGTGAAAGAGATAGCGCGATATCCCCACCACGCCCCCAAGTTTGCTCACAACAATATTTCAAATTTGAATAACTGTTTTATTTTTCAACCAATTTTGTTGCTGATTTCACTGAAGAATTTCTTTTTCGTATTATTTTCTGTTACATATAAAATAATGTACAAAATAAAACATAGGAAACTACCCTATTTCGTAGTGGTAGTTTATCTTTTGTACCCGCCCGTATAGTGACTATCGTACATAATACTACTAACAGACGATTAGATTTGGTATCATGCGACCAATTCGTCACGCGGTACAGTCTTCACGCCACACGATCGAACCGTACCATGCGACGTCCAGTTGTATCCAACCAAGTTTGATGGACAAGCCATCGAACCAGCCGTACCAACAATAATAATAACAATGTCCATCGAACCGTGCCCCACACGATGCGATATGGTTCGATGGCATACCATTTTAATGGTTCGGCTGTACCAAATCGCATTGTATGTGCCCACTTTAAGGTACATCACTCGCCATAGTATCCCATGCAAGTGAGCCGCGTTCCGGGATCAGGCTGTGTATATACGGTTCAAACAGGTTGGTATGATTGGGGTACCCCAATATGATAATACACAAAATCATATGTAGGAAAGTACTTTCCTACATATGATTTTGTGTATTATTTTATATGTAACAGAAAATAATACGAAAAAGAAATTCTGTGAAATCAGTATCGAAATTGGTTTAAAAATAAAGCAGTTATATTAGAATTATTGTTGTGAGCAAAAGTGGAGACGTGGCCCTCCACGTATCCACTATCTCTTTCGCACGCTCGCAGGGTTATGGCCGGCGACTCTCGGTGACGTCACAGTCTAATATTACTGTTATTTGACAACTACCCCTTCCACCAAATTTAAAAGCTTTATAACTTACTCATCCTAAGTTGCCTCTAATCAATAAGCTTGTAGTATTTAATCGATTGTGTTGGCCGAATGCATGAGGGCCGAGCATTGTGCCGTTTTTACTGTCCCTACAGCGGTGAAGGGACTTTGGACAAGGTCACGGCGTGTGTAAAGACGCGAGGATTATAGGTAATTTTTATACATGGTATATTACTGGTGGTAGGTCTCTCATATGTAAGAGTCCTTCTGGGTGGGTACCACCGCAATGTCTATTTCTAAGCAGAAGCAAGAAACAGCATGCAGAAGTGTGCATGCACTGTTGTGTTTCGGTTTGAAGGACGTTGTAGCCAGTGTCACTACAGGACATAATGATACTTAACATCTTATGACGAGCGCAGTGGAATGTCACACAGTACTTTGTAACTCAAGGTGCTGGATGGTATTTCTACTGTTTATGGGTGGTCGTACGTGGACGATAGCCTAGTTGGCGACGGAACGGTCTGCCGAGACAATGTCCGGAGGTTCAAACCCACACACCTCTGACTTTTCGAAGTTATGTGTGTATTGTTTATCAATTATTGTTCGCTTTAACGGTGAAGGAAAAGATCGTGAAGAAACTTACATGCCTGAGAATTCTCCATAAGAATTTCGAGGATATGTGAAGTCTGCCAATCCGCACTAGGCCAGCGTTATAGACTAAGGCCTAAAACCCTCTCAGTAGTAGTGGAGGCCCGTGCTCAGCAGTGGGCAGTATATAATACAGGGCTGGTATTATTATATATTATATGGGTGGTCGTATCGCTTACCATCAGGTGAACGGCATGCTCGTCTCGTCATTCGATGCAATAAAAAAAACATGGAAGTAATGTCTTCAGTCATTAGTTTATGGTTATATCCGCTAAATTTAAGCAGAGGAATATCGGATTGGATTTATATCTATCTATTGTGATATCATCATCGTCATCATCATCAGCGACATGACGTCCACTGTCGAACATAGGCCTCCCCTATAGATTTCCAGAAGGACCTGTCAAAAACCTGTTGTATGGGATACACCTATTACCATTTAGAGGCTCAAATTCCAAACCTCGGGCAAATCAGATGTGTTGGTTTTTATTGTAATATACACATATTTTTTTCTTTTTCCTAAGAGTCGAAATTAAAACTTCGATGTTCACGGCAAGTACGCTGTCATTTTGGGGCAAGTATTTAGTGTCATTCGTCGTCTGCATGCCGACTAAGTATGTAAATACGTTCATGTTAAACTATCAAATTACATGTCGATTATTCATGTAAAGTGTAAACCATAATTTAAAGCTGTAATGGTTCATTTATAGCTAGTAAATATCTATAAATAAAACAAAATTGATATTTACCTGCATTTTTATCTTTCATTCAAGATTTAAATTTATTTTTCAATGGAGTTGCATATTTTAAGTTATTAACACACACACTCGCGCCTGTTATCAACGGCAGAGGAGCAACTAATAAGTTATTACATGGTTCCATGTTTGAAAAAAGTGTGGGTTTAGAAGTTGGCAACAAAACGCAACTGGTAAGACGATGTCGTTTAATTTTAATGTTTGTGATTGATTAATGGCGAAAAGTGGGTGCACTAGTTGCGCCTCTGCCTACCCCTTCGGGGATAACAGGCGTGAGTGTGTTTGTGTATGTGTGTGTCTGTGATTGATCGAGACACCAATACGTCAGTCACGTGTTAGTCTCTCAACCAATCCCAATAAAACGAAACGGAGTCGTGTTTTTTTGCTACACTCTAAGCCCATTGCACTTAGTCTTTTTTATCCCAGCAGTAATGACATTACATCTAGTTCCATAGTCATGATGCTTTTCTACAAAGTTTAAGACTAATAGAAAAAATGTGTATGCAAATGACATATACGATAGATAAGTCTTTCGCACGGCTACGTTTTTCCCATTTTTTTTTTGTTTTCTATTGACGTTGACGATTCTATATAGACGTCTTGGCTATAGACCCTGATGGGATACGCAATATTATGTCAATCAAGAATACAAGTGCGTTTCTCAACGGTCCTAACAATTATGCTGGCCTTAATGCACACTACTACTGGAAAAAGGGCTTTATAATACCGTATAATTACACTCTTTAGGTACAAAGATATAGAATCTCAGCCTAACTCTTACGTAACTATTGTCTATAATCTACAACATGTTTAGTGCATAATATATTCATATGCATTCCATTGGCGGGAGGAGGCGTTCAGTCGCGGGGAGCGTCCGGCCCTGAAGGAGGTGGAGGCCAAGAGGGCCTCCTTACGGCGAGCCGCCGTGGAGGAGTGGCGTCTCAGGCTGGAGGCCCCGTCGTGGGGGCACAGGGTTGTAGAGGCAGTTCGTCCTGTCTTTGCCGAATGGCTCGACAGGCGCCACGGAGCGGCAACATACCGCCTGACGCAGGTGCGCACCGGGCATGGCTGCTTCGGTGAGTTCCTGTTTCGGGTGGTAGGGATAGAGGAGTCGGCCGTGTGTCACTATTGTGACAACTGCCCAATGGACACGGCCCAACATACGTTGGAGTGTTGTCCAGCCTGGGATGAAGAACGCAGCGCTCTCAGAGCAGTCGTCGGAGAAGACCTCTCGCTGCCGGCCGTGGTCGCTTCCATGGTCGGCGGCCGGGAGGCCTGGCAGGCGGTGGCCCACTTCTGCGAGGCGGTCCTCTCGCGGAAGGAGAGTGCCGAGAGGGATCGCCAGCGCAGTGGTGATCCCTCCCGCCGCCAGACGAGACGTAGGAGGCATCGGGTGGACGACTGACCGACGTCTCCCGCCCTGTGGATTGGGGGCGTTTGGAGAATTCCACCACGGTATCCCCTGCCTGTCGTAAAAGGCGACTAATAGGGGCCTCGGGGGGTCATGGGTGGGCGGGAGGTGCCGCCCACCCATTAGTCTAGCCAACTTCTGTGACCCCCGTGATGGACGGCAGCGTGTCTCACGCTGCCTCGGCACCAAAAGGTGGGCACGGTACGGTGTTTCGGGGGCTTCTGAGCCCCCGCAACAGGAAAAGGACCGCAACATCGGTACGCGCGGGGGCGATTGCGGACGACAACTTAGACGTGAGTCGGAGGAAGCCCGCAGCCGTCCCTAATGCGCCGAAGATGGCCGTATAAAAAAAAATAAAAAATAATATGTTCATCTTTATTTTAAATGTTTCTTTTTTCTAAATTTTTATATATAAAAAAAACATTAATACTATATGTATTAGAATATAAAAAAGTGAATCACCCTCCGATGGCGACGCTCAAGACCCAAGCCACCGGTGGTAAGGGATTCAAAGTGAGGAATCTCCTCACAATGCGTGCTGTGTCCAGAACTACTGCTTTCTGTATGTGGCTCTTGACCCAACGACCAATTGAGAGCTTCTGGAGGTGTTGGTCGAGACTCTTTGGTATCAACCCATGAGCAGAAACGACAATCGGAACAATAATTGTGGAGTTCACATCCCACATGTCAGCAATTTTCGTGTGTGCATAATATTATTATTATAGTATGGCATATCTTTCTGTTCTCAGTGTACGACATGCAATGTATATCCTAATTATTTTATTCATGTATTCATATTTCCAATATGTCTTAGCCTCTAATTCTTGAGAATTATTATATAAATATATGTTATTAAAGATTATCATAATGTCAGATATGTTCACATAATACAAGTAAATAAATGGACCATTATAAGTTGACCCATCCAAATACTGGAACTTTGCGCAACACCAATAATGTTTAAGTAGTAACTAACCCCATTATGAAGGGACATTCAGTAGCCCAGTATAACCCGTTAAACACGGTAAATCTCAGGCCTTGTATGTATATAAAAATAGAGGAAAAATAGTCATGTTTGTTACATTATACGGATCTCGTGGGGCATTAATTCAAATCCTCTAAGCGATATAACTTTCTATCGTCTTGTCTTTTCAGCCAAACAAAAATACGCAAGCTCTTTGTGCTCTTCTTTAATCTAGCATAGGAACAACACTATGCCTAATGTTCATTTATCGCGCTTTATAGAATAGCACTGGTTATTCACTATGTGTACAGTTGTTATCCAAATAAATGTTACAGTCCATCCGGCCAGTGACACGACAATTACAATATACTAAAGCAAAGTCGCAGGCTCACTCTAGCACAATAAGCACTTGTGAAATCGCGAGGGATGGTACGAGATGGTAGAGATACGCCGTGGGCGTAATGTGGTTGTAGGCCGCGTTGGGGAATAAATAATCGATTTAAACATCGTCATATCGATTGCTGTAACCCGAGACCGAGGTTAGAATGTTGAACTCGTTGGCATTATGTGTACACGCAAAAATGATGAGCAAGTACAGTCGTGAACATAGGGTTTAGATCACTTTCATAATATTGTCGTCACTTGTGTGAAACCCTTGCACTTTTGAATATCTACGCTATCTATGCCAATTTATAAAGCTTAAGGGTTTCTTTGGTTGAACCCGCTAATCTCAAGAACTAGTTAACCAATTTATCAATTTTACATTACTCCTGAGTGCTATAGACTAATTTTTGTCCCAGGAAAATATTATTATCCCGGAAAAACTTTTCCACGCTGTCGAAGCCGCGAGCGATACTAGTGTTTGATAATAATAAATCTTGAGACTATGACTGAATGGTTTACTAATTAATAGCTTTCAAAACACCATTGGCACTTCAAGGTCTTTTGACCGTTTATATTGGATGCAACTTTGTTCTCATATTTTAGAAGCTATAACTAATTAATTTCAAAGTTTATAGCTAGTCTATGATTTCTCTTGAACAAAACCTCCTGCAATATCAGACAATTTTTTTTTCTTAAATACATGCTTAGCGCCTAATACAGGGAATAAATTGAGTGAAAAAAAAAATATTTTGGTGACCATCAGAAATCATTTCTTCCAGAAGAGAATATTGAAATTTAATAATTTTTATAACACTTTTCTGCAGGATGCTACATCTTAAAGGTTTATTGCACAGTACATTCAAGGAAACGAGTGCGCGCGCATCCTAATTATGAGACGCCAATATGGCCGCGCGGTACTGATCGCAGACCTGGGGCCTTTTCTATTGCTCTATTAATTACCATAGGGATGGGATGCGGTAGGAATTTATCGACATATCCGATGAAGATTGTTAGTCCAGGAGTTATATACAAGAATGTATTGATGTCTCTCTTTCGTCTGCATTTGAATGACGTTGAAAATACGAGGGTGGATCATTGTTTTTAGATGACAATGAAAATAATATAAGCCTAAAATAATAGTAGACAATTTCAAGAAATTTGAAAAAATAAAATATTTTGGTTTTTATCTATTAAAGATACTTTTACACGTCAACATTTATATAAATTACATTAATAAATCTATGTATAAAAATGAATCCCTATTTCCCTTGGTCACAGCATCACGCGTGTACGGCTGGACCGATTTCATTCTTTTTTTTGTCTTTGTTATTGTCAGGAGAAGGTTCTAATAAAAGAAAAAAACAAGAAAATAGCGCGGAAAATTAGAAATTTTAAGAAAACTTAGCAATCATATTAAACGTATATGTCACTGAACTCCTCCTAAGCGGCTGGACCGATTTCAATGATTTTTTTCTGTGTCTTCAGGTGGATTCGAGAATGATTTAGATTAACAATCGGATCCGGTAGGTGGCGCTGTCCTCGAGTTCTAGGTTTTTATTTTTCTTTTTAGGGCAGGACAACGTGTCAGGGCCGCTAGTATTTTATTTATAAACCTGTTTACCTAATTAACCCTTTCTAAAAACCGCTTAAGAGTTAAAACTAATTCCACAAATCGACTATACCTTTTTATACCTAGAGCACATCCCTAAAACACATATGACATAAAAGCGTGGATCTTATGAGAAGCGTCCACGCGCTGCTGATAAATAACATAACATATTAGTTTGTTTGTTGATCTTCACTATAGATATGGTGGGCTGCCGTCATATCGTCCTCGCTTCACTGAATTATACCGGATAAGGTTGCGTGGATGACATAGATTTTAATGTTTCTCGATGTTAGGTAAAAATGTGGTTTTATAACCAGTTAGCATCTATATATAACATTTGTACTTTCATGTAAGCTCAAGCTTTATACCCGACAGGGTAGGTAAAGTTGCACCGAATGTACACGGGTTGTTATTTCAATTACTTTGAATAGTAATCTTGGTGCAATAGCGTATTTACCAACCGCCAACAATTCAGGTGATGGAATGAAAAAATTAATATACAAACTTTAAATCGAAATCATAGATTTTAGACCATAGTCTCCCCTACTGGTCTAATAGACAAATTTGACTTCTTAGCAAGAAGATTATAATATTTCTACTTCTTAGGCTCCGCGCATACGTTGTTGTTGTCGCTGGATGCAGACTGCTTTTGACTTTTGTCGATCTGAAAATCTTTAGTTGAGGTCTATATTCATCAATGAAGTTCATGTAGCTGCCGATAATGATGCATACGGTGTCAACTTGTTACCATACAACACTACTATGATATCGACAGGCGCTCAACTTTCGGTTGAAACCGTCTGTTTCATCGTTGTGTTTCTCGGCAAGTAAACTTGTCTACGCGGCGCCTTACTTAGCATAAATACCTTCTTCCACCTGTCATATCTCTAATGTAGAGTCGAGTTATACTATTTCCCACGCACATTGCAGAAACAATTTGCCTTAGTTTTTAAAACCGGCCAGCCAAAACATAAATGATTAAATTCATTGAAATTATTCATAAAAACAAAAGAATTCCAATAAAATCCCACGTTAACAATGGCAAACGCATACAAATATAACAAAGTCCGACCACCCGTACGCAAAACCGTTTATTTATCACCGTCTCATAAGTTAGTGGATATACGCACAAAACCCCTTAGAGGTGGTCATGCAGCGGATCAATTAGTTATCGGGCTAGCGATGGCCATTTACACGTGACAGTGTGCGTTTTGCATAACTCGAGATATATGAAAGTTTTTATGCCTTGATGTAGTATGGTACAACTAAAAGGTCTCACGTTCGATGCCCGGGTCGAGTAATATTCAGTTTTTTGGCTGAGTAATTAATAAAAGGCGAGCACGGATTGATGCATTTATTGATTAGGCAGTTTGCAAGTGACTGCCGCCACCTGCTGTCTAGCATATTCATAAATTATTTTTCCGGGATAAAAGTCTCGCTTTATATTTTCCCGGGATAAAAGTAGCCTATAATGTTACATGCTTATAAGAAGCTTTATATTAGTGACAGAATTTAAAAAATCGGTCCAGTAGTTTTTGAGTTTATTCGTTACAAACATACAAAAATACGAATCTTTCCTCTTTACAATATAGATATAGGCTCGCCCCCTGTCACATCATGGGACGGAATACGCATGGCAAAAAGTCGGTGTACTAGTTGCGCATCTGCCTACCCCTTCGGGGATCCAAGGCATAAGTATGCGTAGTATACGTATACCACAACCTTTTCTGTTCTTTATTAGGGAGTGCCTCGGTGGCGTAGTTTGTATTATGGTACGACTGCAATGCTGAGGTCTCAGGTTCGATCCCCGGGTCGGGCAAAGTGATACTGAGTTTTTCTAATCAGCTCGGAGTCTGGTATTTGTGCACGATATGGCGATAGGCTCACCCCCTATCACATCATGGGACGGAATAACGTAGAAAGTGGGTGCACTAGTTGCACCTCTGCCTACCCATTCGGGGATAAAAGGCGTGAGTGGGTGTGTGTGTGTGTGTGTGTGTGTGTGTGTGTATGTGTATTAGGGAGTCTGTAATTGTGGCCCATGAATAGCAATAGACTCGCCCATTACGTATAACTTAATATAGCTGCCGAAATGTGAATGTGTTAAACCTCTGATTACCCCTGAAAGGGGAAAAATGCGTGATGTTATGTCAGATGAACTCGCTTGATGGGAATCATCTTGATCTTGCACCATACCTTGAATAAAATAGCATAAGGACATGAAGATCAAAATGGAAAGATATTGAGACATTTACGCATCACATTGATCCAATTTCCGGGCCTAATATGATTTTATCTTTACCTAACCTTTAGTCAAAACTAAGCTACGAAGATAAATTTTAACATAATGCTCATACTATACCAAACAAACTTCAATTAATCTCCAAACAATTGAACTAACACATTAACCATTACATAAACCGAAAATATGATAAAAACAGCGCGGATTTCCTACGAGCATAATGCTGGAGCGAAAGAATATCCATTGTGCGCGCCGGTCAAGGGAAGCCCTCGTTCACACAGGCCGCACAATCAAGCCTCGTACGCGCCATTGTAGGACGTTTTTATAACGCGATGACTGTCTTGATTGTTTTGTCATTACGCGCCACAATGGACAAATGTTGTAATTGATATGTGCTTTAAGGTGGTTAAGGATATTTTATTTTATTTTTTTTATTTTTTATTTAATAGGAAAACAAACAGTACAATTATACATATAAAAATTAATGTAGTAAAACTAGTACATTGACCAGTAAAGTTTCCACAAATAAATGTTAGAAAAAACCGCAATGATACACGCAAGGGCAAAAATTTTCAAGCTGTCTTCTACTTAATATACTCTCCCGTATGCGAGAGGCCGTCTGGGTAACATCGCCATGTCTATTTTTACCGCCAAGTGTGTGCGTGCACTGCTCTGTTCCGGTTTGAAGGACCTGGCCAACATAATTACTGTGCATTATGAGATTTAACATCTTTTTTTTATTTAAATATTACGGCTCTGGATACTAGTCTATTGAGCCCGTCTTTCATAAATTTTCATCGTCAGTCCTAACTCTTAATTAATATGTCGAAGTAAAGCAGTGGCTACTTTACCAAGACTTTATCGAGGAGTTTTGGCGGCAACAAAAAAACACTTGATTATCACAGTTATTTCAATTCACTTCATTTGAGCCCTTTAATAGAACTATATTGGATAATATACCACCATAATTATGCAATATAACACTAAGTACCAGCAAAATAATGAATTAAAACAAGAGCACCGCATGACACATCCAAGTTCCCGCCAAAGGAGAGTGTCACGCAGTACTTTGTAATTAAAAGTTCTATATGGTGTAGCTACTGTTTATCGGATCGTATTCGTATCATCCACGACCAGGGGAGTTACATGCCCGTCTAGCTATTCATAGCACTATAAATAATAGTTAACAAATTTGTAAATTTAAACATATTACAAATGACTCAATTATATTGTAATTAATTTAGATAACCAAAACTCACATTAACTTTTAACTTTATATATTTGAATCAAGCGACACTTATTATTACCTCTGCAGCTTGATGTTGCACAAAAACCTTTATGACTAAACTTATAATTTTTTCTTACGCTCAAATTTTAGCTTAACTAATACGACCGCCTGGCTGCCTAATTTGTAATTCTCTGACTACTCCTACATCGTCATACGTTCCAAAATTCAAAGAAAGAGAATACTAGAGCCACTCGTGTAACTGAAATGGACATAAAAACCCTTTCTCAAAGATGCATCCATCTTTTGACGTTTTACATTGAAAAGAAATAATCGTTAATGACTCATTTAAGCACAACAGCTAATCCTATCAAGATAAAACGTCTTCTAATGCTGAAATAGATATAGACTCATTTATAACAATATTAACAATGATTCGCAGAGGTGCTTTGTGAACAGATATAATAGGACGAAGCGAGGCACTGATAAATCGGAACACATTAACTCGAATGAAGGTCTAAACTTTTAAAAATATATCGAATAAAAATATTCACATAGGCGTGAGATTGTGTATGCATAATAGGTGAGTCTGTTTGCTAATTTATTTGTGTTTCACGTAAAGACAGTTGTCTACACAGGTTTTACTTTTACTGGTGGTAGGTCTCGCATATGTAAGAGTGCGTCTGGGTGGGTGGTGGGGTCAGATCTTTTAAAAAAAAAATAGTTTTCTTTCTGACACAAATTTTACATTTTTAGTCCGCTTTAACCTCGGTCCTTACAAACACAAAGAATAACACAATTAAACCCTATAAAGATATCTCACTCCGGAATCCGTAAAAGAAGAGGAAAAAAGATACCAAATAAAGACGTCACTGATAATCTAAAGATATATAGTGGCAAACGGGAATTATCGTGGCTAACGTGTGATAAATAGGCAACATTTATCTGAGGGCGATTGTATCAAAATATTTAGTCGATCTGCGGGATAAGTGTCAGCTTGGTAATGTTGGGATTAGACGTAAGCCGGCGGCGTTCTTTCTGCAGACGAGCGGGGAAACGCTACGTTATTGTCACAGCCAATTAAAAGAATAAACCTTTGCTTAAACTTTCACTTCATATTCCTAATTATTCATTTCATCTTAGGAGAATGAAATATACTGCCTTTATAACTATTGAAAACACTTTTTTTTTATATTATGGCTAAGTGACCTGATGGCAAAGAGTTCTAAGATTAAATAGAGCGGACATTGGGAACATTTTCATACAAAAAATTTGAGCTTGTTCGTCAGCAACTCAATCGACAGTGAAATAACAAAACACCCATGTAAAATTTATTGCAACACACTTTGACATGACCGTAATGCGCAAATTGGCATATGTCTTTCCAAAATATTGCTTTCCTTACAAAATTTGCGCATACCGAGACGACTTGTCACATGGATGTGTCAGATAAGACAGCGACTTATTACCAATCGGTAATAACTTTTGGACGAAGAATTTTGGGCCTGATGTCCGGTCTATGACTAGCTATACTGTTGAATGTCTTTGCCTGATGGTAAGCGGAGACTGATCTAGATAGAGTGCCGACTGACGAGCTGATTATCCCTCGCCAGTTGTAAAAATTATTCCGGCCTGTTTGAACCGGATATAAACAGGCTGGTGCCGAAACGTGACGCAGTTACGTGGGCCACTATGGCAGGTTTAACACCTCATGTACGTGGGTCACTATCTCAGCGGATACAACATATTTCTTACTACAAGCAAAACAATTTAATAATAAGGTTTCAAGAGTAGAACTATATATTATAATCGTCAAAAACCATTAAGTTTACACATAATATTAACAAATTTTATCGGTCTAAATAATAAACATTTGACATAAATATAATTTTAAACGAAGATCCGAATCTAGGACATTGTAATAAAAATAAACTGAATAGCCTACGCTATTTTATCTTAAATATTATGTTAATACTGGTACGATGCGAAACAACAATAATAATTGCACTTCATAATAATTTTATAGTTCAGCCGCCAGCATTTATGTGATCGTAAACTTCTAAATCGGGATTAAAATTGACCACAAAATGACACCGCTCTTTATGCATATAAAATAATATAAACTATTTTAATAATACACGATAAACATTTACCTTATATAATACAAATGCTGAAGTTTAATGGACTGTATCATGTTACACGTACATTATATTTTGAACTGGTATTGCTCACTGCTCCGCCCGCGTGGAAAAGTTTTTCGGGGATAAAAATATTTTTTCGGGATAAAAAGGAGCCTACAGTACTTAGGAAACATTAAGTTTCCTATTAGTGAAAGAATCTTCTAAATCGGTTCAGTAATTCCTGAGATCTGCGCGTTCAACCAAACAAACAAAAAAACTCTTCAGCTTTATAATATTGGTATAGATAAGGAAATCATATACGTTTTTTTTACGATGGCATAGACAAGCACCATGGGTACTCGTATAACTGGTAAATGTCAATGGACGATAAGTTCATGTTCTGTTAGTTTAAAAACTTACACAAGTAACTTAAACTGCACATAGGTTCATATTGAATTAGTTTACCTGTTTAAAAAAAATAAGAAGTACCAAAGTCGGTAAATTTAATTTTCCCAACATGAACTAGTGTTGCTAATCAGACAAACGGTTGCGGTTTATAGTACTACAATTCCGAGTATCTAGAATTGCCAATCAGATAATATTAATAAGCTAACCGGTTAACGAAACTTTTCTTTGGATGTAATCGCAAGAGCTTATGTCGGGAAATTACCTAGAAAAAATTTCTCGTAAAACGAGCTGAGAATAAATGATTTTAAAACTCTAATAATCTGGGCTTTCGTATCTAAGTCTTTCATCTATTTCGTAGGACAAGTACATTGAAACTAACGAAGTTATAAATATTTAACACTCATTAGACGCAATTAAAAAAACGCTCGTCTACAACCAAACAATACATTCGGCCCGTCGAAGCGCGCGTGTGAAATTGAATAAAAGCAACGGTACTTATTATCTAAATGAATAATTTGCGCGCTACACACGCCGAGATACCTTAATAGTCGACAATACACTACTCGTTACCATCACCCGTTTCACTTAACTTTGACTTGGGTCCGCGAATAAGGGAGTTACGCTATATCATATTATATTATAGTATCACTCCTTTTTCCCTTTTCAGGGGTAGGCAGCGATGCATCATACCCACATTTTGCCATCTATGTTAGGTACCGTATAATAAGGGGCGGACCTATTGCCCTGATACATATACCTATACACTCACGCCTATTATCCCCGAAGGGATAGCCAGAGGCGCAACTAGTGCACCCACTTTTCGCCGACACTCCGTCCCATGATGTGATAGGGGGCGAGCCTATCGCCATATCGGGCACAAATTCCAGACTCCGGACTGATACTGAATAGAAAAACTCAATATCACTTTGCCCGACCCGGGGATCGAACCAGAGACCTCAGCTTTGCAGTCGTACTGTAATACAACTACGCCACCGAGGCAGTCCCTAAGCCCTGATACTTAGTAGAAAACTACTCTTATAGTACACTTTTTTATAGCGTTGAATGACGAGACGAGCATGCCGTTCGCCTGATGGTAAGCGATACGACAACCAATATACAATAACAACACCATCCAGCATCTTGACTTGCAAAGTACTGTGTGGCATTGTGCTCGTCATCCTGAGATATAAAATGTTAAGTCTCACCATGCCCTGTGGTTACATTGGCTACAATGTCCTTCAAACTGAAACACAGCAGTGCATGCACCATGCTGATTGGCGGGAGAAAGTTTACACTTTTAAACTAAGGCCGCTTTTGACAGATCCGTCTGGACATCTTTAAGGGAGGCCTATGTTTAACAGTGTGCTTCATGTGGCCGATGATGATGAAACTTTTAAATACAGATAAAGGTAAGTCAATTATATTCAATGCCATGGATTACTGTACTTGTGATTTTAAATACACACATTACGCAATTTATCCCCAAAAGGATAGGCAGAGGTGCTAGAGCACCCATTTATCAACAAGTGTGTCCCGTCCCATGATGTGATGTGCCTTATCACGAAGTCGAATTTTAAACATGCAGTCCGGATATAATCTTTATTAACTTATTATAATCGGTATTGTGTCGGGCTGGCTTAATATATTCGGGTAATCCCGGTAGGTGCATTCGGTACGTGCTCTTGTGGAAATTTTTCCACATACATAAGACCGCACTCCCCAGACCAATACACAATATATCGGGTACTATATAGACACATCGACATTTTTTACCACGTGGTACAAAACTATGGAACCAATTGCCGCCAGCAGCATTTCCGGACAGATACGACCTGGCGACCTTCAAAAAAAGAGCGTATTCCCACCTAAAAGCCCGGCAACGCATTTCTATGCCCCCTAGTATAGGGTAGTTTCCTATGTTTGATTTTGTACATTATTTTATATGTAACAGAAAATAATACGAAAACTAAATTCTTCTACAAAATCAGAATCAAAATTGGTTGACAACTAAAGCAGATATTCATATTTGAAATATTGTTGTGAGCAAAAGTGGGGATGAAGTGGGGATATCGCGACATCTGTTTCGCACGCACGCAGCGTTATGGTTGGCGACACTCAGTGACGTCACATTCTGCTGTGTCCGTTATGTGACAGATGCCCCTTCCACCAAACTTCAAAGCTTTATAACTTATTTATTATTGCTTGTATTTTAAAAAATATTTTTCCTCTTAATTTTAGAAGACATTCATTTTTGATAAATGTACTTAAAAAAAGTAGTTAACTACCCAATTGCAGATGTTCATGGGCGGCGGTGATCACTTACCATCAGGTGAACTGTATGCTCGTTTGCCTCCTATATCATAAACAAATAGATAGTTTTTATTTTTTGTTTCAAAGGCTTCTTTAACTTTATAGTACTGTAAAATTGACCAAAAATAAAGCAGTTAAGTTCCTAATACACTCACGTAGCATCTGTTATACTTTCCATAAAAAAGAAACTATAACCTCACGTATACATATTGATTTCTTAAGTTAATGCGAATATTAGACTTTGAAATTAAACTACTAGCCTTCGAAACGTCGGGAGAAAAAAGAACGCGATAAAATCCATAATAATAGTTTAGTTTCAATATATATTATATACTATATTGTAAATGATCGTGCTAGAGATACTAACCGTAATACCTGAGTTCATATTCCCGTTCACAGCCCAAGTCTCTGTACCAATAAACTGCTGATAAAATAGATTTACATAATACAGTCTGCAATGGCCAGGGGTCAAGGGTGCATCTTTACAGACGACATTCTGTTAAGTGGTAAGGCAACACTGCAGAAACACAGTCGTTTTAGAGAAAGGCGTGATGTGTGTATATAAATTATTTTATTAAGGTGTTTAGAGAATGTGCGGGAACTATTATTTATAAAGTCCGAGTTTATCAGTAAGCAGTTGAATCGAACCTACTCTAATTCCGTAATTACCGCTAACTATAACACTGGTCCGCAGTTGATACTCTGTCACTAAAGACTCATAATCGCATCAGCTCTGTAAAAAGATGTTCCATTGAATCAAACAACTTTGGCTTTTATCGCTAACTCTAACACCGATCCGCAGTCGATACTTTGTCACTAAACACGCATAATCGCAGAGAGTCATAATCATAATCTGTAAGAGTTAGAAGTTCCAGTGAAACAAACAACAAGGGTAGATTAATGAAAGGATGGTGGTGAAAATAGTTTAATCCATCTTTGTTTAGACAGGGTTTCACTAATAACCCAGTTACACAGAAAGACGTGTTAGATGTTTCTAAACAACTTATTAGGAGTCGAGCAAATTTCTTTCTTGGTTGCGCTTGCCTATATATGTTCTTTCAATTACATACAAGTATTACGTAGCAATGCACTACAAATACGACGAGAATACAACAGTTCTTGGCGCTAAAAAGGAAGAAACTCGCAGTATTATATTGAGATGGTCCTATCTGGCCTCTATATTTCTCGGTAAAGCACGTAAATCCGTTGGTTCTGCGCCTGATCTCTCTCCGGTCATGTCGGATTGCCGTCTCATCGGACTATGAGAGTGAAGGCATAGCGAGTGCACCTGTGTATTGCGCACACACTTGTGCACTATAATATCTCCTGCGTACCTGGCTGATCTCCGTTGAGATTGGCCGCCGTGGCCGAAACTGGCTAGGAGGATTTCAGGATTTCATTTCATATTTCTCGGTATGCGCTAGACCTTGGACACAGTAAAAGATATTACCAGTGCATTGCAGATGATTTAACGTTGAACTTTTTTATTAAATATCCTTACTAAGTATTTTTTTTAAATAATCAAAATATGTAGTAATGTTTCAATATCAATTACAAAATTCCTAGAATAATCGACTAAAAACATAGTCGCATACGTAAGAGATATGAACTAAACACCTATTTACTAACATCAGTTAGTAAGTTTTTAACACGCTTTTATTTGTAAATAAATATAATATGTTATTTTTAATATTTAGCATGAAGATGATAAATACTTTCGTTTGGTTAGTACTTTTATGGGTCAGTCACCTCTAGGCCATTTTCAAATTCCTACTTACTTTTTTTGTAGTTTTTCAGTAGATAAGTATACTTATTTGGTACTGTATCTCGCCTAAAGAAAATATTATGTTATCGCAATACACACTTGACCAATTAGGTTGTAATTAGAACAGAAACCATATTAGAAGCTGCGTATTATTATGCTACTAAATAACATGTGTAAACGCAGCAGATTGTATCTACTACTAAGTGGTCAATATACAGATGGAATACTGGTATTCCAATATATTAATTTCAATAATATAATCTGGATATCTTATGCCTGCATAGACGCTCTGTAGTATTGGGTGTATCATCATCATCATCACCATCAGCCTTTATCAGTCCACTGCTGGACATAGGCCTCCCCTAATGGGCGCCATTGCGCCCTGTCTTCAGCTTGCCGCATCCAGCATCTGCCTGCAGTCTTTCGCAGATCGTCATCCCACCTGGCCGGAGGGCGTCCTACACTACGTTTGCCCAGTCGCGGTCTCCACTCAAGAACACGTTTACCCCAGCGGTTGTCGGTTCTTCGCGAGATATGGCCAGCCCACTGCCACTTCACCTTGCTAATCCTTTGAGCTATGTCGATAACTTTGGTTCTCTGTCGGGGGTTAGTTTGTTGTTTGGGGGTGTAAATAATCAGAAATGAGTCTTCGGGATTTGCTGGATCTCTGGAAATCTCATTGACGATAGAATTTGCTACAAAAAATACTTTATTGAATGTTCATGGAAAACATACCTTCCTATTCAAGTTATAGAAAAAGCGCACCAACGGTTATAAAACCACTTACTTAAATTTCGTCATAAAATTCCAAAACAACAGGTCGTACAATAAATTGACAATAACAAGAAGCATATACGCCATTAAAAACGGTATTAAGTAAACAAAACTGGCGTATACGAAACCACGGGAAAGTACAAATAAAATGTTTGAAACAATTTATACCACTCTCATTCAGAACTGGTAACCGAAATTACGATGTGTCATGAAGAACAGTAAGGCAATAAGAAAAATATTTGTATTAGTATTGGCTTTGTGCGCGATTTTTTATCCTTATGCATATAGATGTCACAAGAACTCTTCGTTTTTATGGGATAAAAATATTCTTCGTCATAAAAATATTTACTGTGTTTCAGCCTAGTAGTAATTGTTTCGCATCACACCTATTTAATCGACTTCAAAAAGGAGGTTCTGTATTCGATCCGTATGTATGTATGTATGTATGTTTGTATATATGTATGTATGTAAATTTGTATGGCCGCGTGTTTCTCAAAAACTGATCCGATTCGGATGTGGTTTCTGATATTCAAATGTATTTTTTTCAGGGAAGGTTTTAATATATAATTTATGAAGATCTTCGGAGATACACGATGGAACTCTTCAATAACTAACAGCAGGTGACTCGCGAATGCTGCAATCGTATGTCTACGATGTATTGTTTACACCATTTTATAATTAACTAACAAGAAAGCAATAAATAAAAACTTTTCAATAAAAAATAAACCGACTTCAAAACCACTACAAATCAAAAAATAATTAAAATTGTATTCGCTTTTTATACACGTATATTTGGAGACGGTGCCTAATTTAAATTGAACAATGTTTTAATAGTATATTTGTTTTTATCAATAAGTTTTGCCCTTTCACATGCCAATAATCTGAAAGTAAAAGAGATACGCCCAATAACAACTCTTTTAAGAAGCTGACGCGCATGAGTTTCGTGTCCACTCAGCATAAATGCTTATTCATACACGCATAACTCAACTTATCGAGGGTATGTGAAGTCTACCGACCTGCCAGCGTGGTGGACTAAGGGCTTATCAATCTCAGTAGTACAGGAAGCCCGTGCTCAACAGTGGGCACGAGACTATCCCGCCCTCACACCCACCACTGCAAATCCTGTAGGCCAGGATCGACAGTGGCACGCATTTTATGACACATGGTAAAGCTCGGCGAGTCTCTGGGAGCATTAATTAGTCTTAACCCGCAACGAAGTTAATCAAACAGAAGAATAGGGAGGGAGAAAGAAGAAGAAAGATTTTTTTTGGTGGGCCAAAAACTAACAAGTTTGCATACTTAATAAAATTTAACAAAAATATGTCATAATATTGTGCTAACAATGGGAACCCTCATTCAGCTCCATGCTGCAGTACTGTCAAACCAATACTGCAGCGCTGATTTTCAATAAGGGACCCAGGTGATATACGGGAGGAGTTAGAAATATCAACACTGGGCAGTAGATAATACAGGTCTAATTGCATTGCATACCTCAACTTATCCATGTAACACCCACCTACCTTACTGCACCTCCCTTACTAACTTCAAAAGCAACAAAATCCAATATAAGACGATTAATCAAAAAAGCTGGTGTCCATAAATCGCGCCGGCTCCCAATGCATCGGTATCAGATTAACAGCCTCTAAACGTCGCGCCGGCAAGCCTATCTGTACGTGTTAATACCGACCGGGAATGTTACAGTTTTGGAGACCGGTAGGTGGTTGATAAAACCTCAAAATATTGTATTTGTGAGCGCATATCTGAAGTGTAGATGGAGTGCAATTGATTCATCGAGTTCCAATGATATAACCATCACGAATTCTAATTCCTTGGGCTTTTAAACACTTTCTGGTTGCTCTGTGTAAAGATATAATAGAATGCAAGATCATATTAAATTCACGAGCTAGGGTTACTGCAACTCAATTAATCATTTGATATTAAATGTTAAGAAATAACGAAAACAGAATAAGTTGTTTCAATTGAACCTTACGACACAAACACAAAGCTACGCCTTCACGGAATCTTCCAGACGAACCCAAATTTAGCCAGCGTAGTTCCACTGCACATATAACTGCAAGACTACCGTCCACAAATGACACGCTTTATCGCATCAAGCCTTTGCTTTCCATAAAACACATTACTTTCCTTTAGTCTCGGTTAACCGCCAAAAACCTACGGCACCCCAAAACAAACAAAAAGTCCAACATAATAAATAAACACAACCGTTAGTCAAGTACAGTCGGCATCTATTATCGCATAACGACGTATTTAAGTACACTCGCCGCGATAAATCCTGCGTTACGTGGCTCCAATAAATTTGTGAAATTGAGTTGTACATACAAGATCTAATCTCGGCGCGGTGATTTATTGTCCAAAATAGATTTATTTTTTTATTAAGTTTTCGAACAGAGATAGTAAGGTGACATTGATAATGAGTTTGTAATTGGATGAACGTTCTGTGGCTTAGAGAAATGAATCTAATGCAGTGGCTTTCCTGAGACCCTTTTTGTACAGTTTAATGATGGTAGGAGTGGATGAACGTTTAAACACTGCCTAGAGAAACGAATGTAATTTGTTGAACTTTTTGAGACCATTTCTCTACCCTTAAACACTTGTAGATGCTGTCGAATTATAGTCGAGAAACACATCGCTACTATAAAATTTTCAGCAACTCCAGGAACTGTCAGATTCGTAGTAATATCATATTTCTTCATTGATATACATGTACTACGCGCTAGATTACGCGATCCTTAACATTAACTTCGTTCAACTGGACAGAATACAATCCGTACATCTGATTTTAGTTTGGCTTCAACATTAAATAAAGCGACCTAGCGCTGCGTGTTTTAAAGTTTGGTTAAACGATACACATAATGTTTTAGCGCCGCAGCGAACTTTAGTTCTAACTCCAATATTTTGAACAAATTGTTTTTCATTGACGTTTGTGTCAAAACATTTTTCCTAAGAAAATTGTTAACATCAGCGTGAGGCCTTATCATTTGCCAATTTTATAGCACTCAATTAATTTATCTTCACTTCATAAATTGTTTAAAAGCGACCTTAATACCATAGGCATTCTCGATGGTCATATAAGGTAATGTAAAGATATAAGACATCAAATATAACATATGTCTTAACATATGATATCAACATTGTTCATGCGTTGGCCGTCTGCCATTAAACATACCTGATCAAGGCGTCTTTGAAAATAAGGAAATATTATTTACTACAGTAGTACTATAATGGCTAGTCATTTACTTTATAGTGGAGTCGGTATTAGTTTCTTTGTTCTTTGTTACTATTACGATAAAAAAATGATTTAATTTGCTATGAGTTCAATCGTTTTCCAAAGCTGAGGAGTGTAGGATGCTTAGGTTAGTGTTTTTTTGTTTCTACGACTAATAAGGAGACGAGAAAGCCTTTTGCTGGATAGTACGCGTTACTACCGTTTATAATCGGTAACAACACCATCCAGAACTTTGAGTTACAATGTACTACATGGCTTTCTAATGTACTTGTCACCCTGAGATTTAAGATTCATAGTAACTATGCTGGCTACAAAGAGCACAATAGCCTATTTGGGAGTGGAACCGACTGTCGAGACTAAGGTCCGTGAGTTCAAAACCCAAGGGCGTGCATCATTGACTTTTCGAAGTTACGCGCGTATTGTTTATCAATTATCGTTCGCTTTAACAGTGATGGAAAACATCGTGACGAAACCTTAACCTGAGAATTATCCATAACAATATCAAGAGCATGTAAAGTCTGCCAACCCACACCAAGCCAGCGTAGTGTACTAAGGCCTAAACAATCTCAGTTGTAGAAGAGGCGCGTGCTTATCTGTGGGCAGAATCAAAATACAGAGCGCGGGCTACAATATCCTTTAAAAGCTGAAACACGACAGTATATTTAATTCGTGACATTTTTTTTAAATATGTTTCTTAATATTATCAGTGAATAATTAGAAGGCTTTAACCATAGGTAAATAAACTATGAAAAGGAAATACATTGCAACAGCAATTATATTACAAAAAAATGGACATTGCGCAAATCCACTTATTCTCAAACTTTGCATGTAACATGCGTAAACTATAAGCCGACATACAGGTTATGCTTACACGCTTAGATCATCATAATATTACGGCAAAACTCATACCATATGGCAGAGATGGCAAATGATTATAATTTAAATGGTTTGTAATATTATTATTTAATCGTTGTTATCATTGATATATAAGAAACCCGTTGTTATTTTAAATTTTCGTTTTTAACCTCTTAGGACCCGTTTTCCAACTGTAGTTATCTTTTTGTCAGACTCTTATTAAGCTGGACGTGCTCGCAGCACCTGAAGCACTCGAAGCTCTGCGAGCGAGTCCAGCGGCTGAGCTTTAGTTCTAAAAAGTCAGTGACATCACTCAGTCTCTCCGTCTCCTTATTACTTAAAATAATTTCAAATTTGAGTCAACATACCGATTAAGTTTCTTTAATTATCGATACTAATAATTACACTGTATTTAATCAGGTACTGCAAGACGCCCGCCATGATGTATCAACGACTGAAAGTGATAGGAAGCCGATTCGGTTGGACCAAGACTGGAATGATTGGACTTCAGTTGGAACACGCATCAGTCAGCACTGGATGACAAATGGGTATGTAACGATATGTAATTTTTCAGCATATTTAGTAGACAGTATTTCGATTGTTTAATTTATATTTTAAGCTAATTTTAAACAAAATATAGTTCTATATATTGTAATTATTTTACTCATTGCGCAGACAACTTAGATTACTAGCCTATGCCCAAAATGTTAGAAAATGCTTCGAAATTAGCTCATCAAGAATATCTGTATCATGATACAGTATTATGTGACGAAATTCCAATGTAGGTTACACTTTATAAACCTTACTTTCTTAGTAATATCGTTAGACGCAAATTAAATTGCATCTCTTAGATATGAATATTATCCCTAAAATTAATAAATGAATGTCCATTCCCACAAACAAAACAGTTAAATCAAAAGTAATAAAACAGGAAAGTCACAAGCGATAAAAAACGTGACGTCACAGGTAACGGTCCGGACCGTACAACCCTTAGAGGCGAAAAAAATACGGTCCATCGTACCTTAACTGTTTTAAACAGTTGCAATGAACAGTTTGTTTTAGTTTTTGTTTGCGCAAAATTTCTTTTCTACGAACTTGGCGGTGCGCTATTGCAATTTTTTTTCAAACTAAATCAGTTTTGATTTTATTATTGCAATTTGGCAACGGTTATATTTTTTGCTATTAATTAACGGTTAATGATTTTATGCATGCAATTATGATGTGAATCGTTTACATTTGGAATGATAAATGTCATTCCGATTTATTAACTTTATATCTATTTATTTATATGATACTATGATGACTATGATATTATTTGCCCGCGGCTCCGCCCGCTTGAATAAGTTTTGCCTTGATAAAAGTCCCGTTGTATATTTTCCCGGGATAAAAAGTAGCCCATGTGTTAATCCATGATATGACCTCCGTGTGCCAAATTACATCGAAATCCGTTCAGTAGTTTTTGCGTGTAACAAACATCCAGACATCCATACATACTTACAAACTTTCGCGTTGATAATATTAGTAGGATACTAACTTATGATGAGTTTTTCAGGGATAAAATTCCCACTTTGTATTTTTCCGGGGTAAAAAGTAGCCTATGTGTTAATCTAGGATATGATGTACACGTGTGCAAAATATCATTGAAATCTGTTCAATAGTTTTTGCGTGAAATAGTAACAGACATCCATACATTCTTACAAACTTTCGTGTTTATAATATTAGTAGGATAGTCTTCCGCTTCTATCGACGAAAGGGTAAGTCAAAGTACAGCTGCTGTACTCACTATCTTGCTGATTTCCGTCTCATATCTACTTCGTAATAAAAAAAATCACACTACTTTTTGACTCAAAGCGATGAAAAAGCGATTTTTAAATAGCAATAATTCAACCAATTGTATCATATCATTTTTGAATTAAACGTGTTATGACTTATGTTCTCCGTCGTCGAGCAAAACATGTTTAGTGGATCCGGATGACGCCATCACTGCGGTAGACGATGAGATATTTTTCACTGATAATATGCTCGCTGATTTTACACATTTTTGAACTAATTTTTATTTCAATATTTCTATTTAATGTAAATAAACTATGCTAGAATTTTAACGACTACATAAGTTTATCTTTTGAATATGTAAGTGGAATTTAAAATGGAAACAAACTAGAAAATAGATCAAGCTGGTTTTGATGTTATATACAAACTGCTAGTGAAATATAGAGAACAATTTTGTATTCATATAAAATAAATTTAAATTATTTGTCACTGTTTTCTTTTCATCGCATCTTCTATTAATTTATGGATGCCTGGGTCAGGCAAAGTGATATTGGATTTTTCTAATTAGTATCAGCTCGGAGTCTAGAATTCGTGCCCGGTATGGCGATGGGCTCGCCCCCTATCACATCATGGGACGGAATACGCACGGTGAAATATGGGTGCACTAGTTACACCCCTACCTGCCCCTTCGGTGGTAAAAGGCTTGAGCATGAGTATGCATAAAATGGATTGCGAGAAAATCATTCCGGAATAAAATAATGTGCAAAAATAATTCTGTGTTCCGAATTTCATACAACATTCATAAATATTTATTGTGTGTAAATCTCTAACAAATATACGTTAGACTAGTAAATATTAGAGTGGTAATTATTAGTATGTTAAACAAAAACTTTCTAAATAAAAATCAAGTTAAAAAGTACACGTTTAGTTTTTTGAAACAATAAAATCTTTTATGGATCGAACGCAATGTTTCGCAAATTTTACAACTTGAAGTGAATAAAGACATTCCCTTGTATTGTTTTGTTTATGGTACACCGTTACGGTTGGAGATAGTTTCATTAGGGTGCTTGTAATCACCTAATTATTGAGCAGTTATTCATTAATGGCTTGGTCGTTAAACTTGGAACATTTTTTATGTTATTTTTTATTCTTGCGTCACCATTTGGATCTATCGTCTAACGTCAGCATAAATCGGCTATAAGTCAAACAAATTTTTGTTTATAGTTATAAAAACTCAAAATAGGTAAATCTAAAAAAAATCCCGTTGAAATCTTTTCAAGCAATTAAATTATATGCTGTCGAGAGTGAGTGAAAGCTCGCTTTTATACTTATTTATTTATTTTGTATGACTAGATATCTCCCCGCAATGGTTGATTGTTTATTATGACTTTACTCTGTACTTTTTTATACTAGACTAGCTTTTGCTTGCGTACTCGCCCGCGTGAGAGTTTTTCCGGGATAATAAGTATTCTTAGACCGTCCCAGGGTCTCAAACTAGTCTGTTCGGTAGTTTTTGAGTTTATCGCGTACAGAGGCAACGGGTTTTGCTTTATACTGTGTAAGGAGAATCAGACCCCAGTGTACCTGATGAAAAGAGAAGTAAGGTTAAGATTAATACCTATTTTCGTAAAGTCAGAAAATTTTTAATACTTTATTCCGGGAAAGAACTTTCAAGCGAACGAAGCTGCGGTACACACTAGTACCAAATTGAACTCATGAGTTTCTCAACCTATACTATCAGTAGACATGTGAGGCGACTACATACTCATGTTATATACAAGGTAAGTACAAGTCCATTAACATCGAGCAAATATATTTTCTCATGACAACTCGCAAAACATGTATGTATATTATTCACGGCAACATCTAATGATTTTATTATTGTAATACGTTTATTTCCTTGTAATTTCCTTCATTATTTAGATTTATGTTATAAATGGTATTACCGTATGAAAACACCTATCATGACACGGGTTAGCTGTTGTACTAAGCCAACGCAGATAGCAATTGATATCCTTAATTTGTCTTTAATACTAGCTTTTGCTTGCAGCTTCACTCGAAAATTCAAGTTTCTGGGATGCATTATAATGCAGTGTATTGTAATTATCCTACAGTATTTCAATACCGAAGCATAATGTATCTTCCTGTTAATGGAAAAAAACTGTATCAAAGCAACATTTCCGAGATTGGTGCGTTCAAACTGACTAACAAGTAACAACATTAAAACAGCTCTTAAAATTCCTATTCAAGTATAGATTATACAGAATAAGTTATGTATTTGTTTAAAGTCAATAGAAGTCTTTTAACTTTTTAAACCGCTATAAAACTAATTAGTATCCAAATGACTTTCCGAGTATAACAAGACTGTCCATAAACAGCAGCAGTACCAACTAAAACCTAAAATTATAAAACGTTACTGCAACGTCTCTTCCCTGACATTAGATATTAAATCTTAACACCAATCACGAAAGGTGCAAAGTCCTTTAATCAAAAACACTGCTTGGTAGATAGAGCGGACCACCGCTATCAAACTACAGTCTCTCACAAAATTTTCATAGTGAAGTTAAAGCAGGAAAAACATTCAAACATACATAGTATCACGCAATTTTCCATTTTCACGGGTCGGCAGAGGTGTATTACACCCAAATTTTACCAGTTATGTAAGGTCCATGTAATAGAGGGCGGGCCTTTTTCCATTTACCGTACACATTTCCAGACCCTAGGCTGACGCTCAGTAGAAAAACCCAATATCAGATTTCCCGACCCGGGAATAATACCCAAGACCCTAGCACTGTAGTCGTGTAGTGTGTAGGAACCTCCTATTATATTATTACTCTATGTACTAATCTCTGTATTATATAAGCCTTGTATCCATATTAATAAAGTCAGTGTTTATCCAGCAAAAAAAAAAAAAAAAAAAAAAAAAAAATTATAAACAAAAAATATATTACATAATAACCAGACAATTTAATTACATTTATTATATACGTGTGTCATTATATTACACGTTAGTTTTAAGTTTTATTATGGAAAAAAAAAAAAATGTAACCGTTAATTTTATTTTTTTTTCATATAGAGGGGAGGTGTAGTGTGTAGGAACCTCCTATTATATTATTACTCTATGTACTAATCTCTGTATTATATAAGCCTTGTATCCATATTAATAAAGTCAGTGTTTATCCAGCATTTATTGGTTTCACTCACATACATCCCACTAGTACAGTCGTACGGTAATTCAATTCCTCCACCGAGGCAGTCCAGGCAGGCAAGAAAAACGTATTAGATAGAGCATACACGACGTTATTAAAAAGTCAATCGATATCTCTAGTGAAGCAATGGTGTTGAAAGTTCAGTGGATTACCATATTTATCTTCAGGCTCGGCGCAATTGGCGTTGGGCAACGTTTGATGACACCTTTTTAGATGAACTACTCACCTCTACTTTAGAATGAATTTACTTGTATTTTATTGCGCTTTTCCGGTAGAGAATGGTCAGTTAATTTGAAAAGATACCGCAATTCGCTATATTAAAGTAACTGTTGGATCAGTCGACCTATTGCATTAAAATGAAACCTTGATATTTTTATAACATTATTAATTGATGAAGCCCAAATCTTTTATTCGTCTCTACGTGTTTAATAACACAATATAACAGGAAAGAATCTTCTAATGCCTTCGAGAAACCTTTGTGAATTGTTAATAACATATAAAATGTATGTTAACGTTGTTCTTTTACTTCCTATTTCCTGTATATTTTAAATGCCATAAAACGATACATATTATTAGCAGAGTTGAAGTCTTCTAAAATTAATAATAATTATGAGTTAAAAACATCAATCAATTTTTTTTCTGTTCAAGTTCGAATATTCGTATAAAAAATATCAAGCATTCAAATTATTTAACAATTTATTCTAAATAATAAAACTGTCCAAATTTTTCAGAATTTACAATTCTCACAAAATTATGTTAAGATCCTTTACACATTCCTTTTGAACGTAATATGTTAATGCTGGACACGAAAACCATGGCCACATCCAAAACACAAGTACTTACCAAACAATAACGCATAAAAACGTATTATGAATTAAAAAAAACGCGTCGCATCCGTGCGAAGTTGTGATTATCGGGCGATCTGTAACGTCGCGTATCGTCGTATTAATCGGTGCGCGAGCGCAGGCCAGCGGTGGCAAAGTTCACGTTATCCCACCGCACGGTAACGCACCGACGTTAGAGACAGAGACGCACGTATATGACACTTGCTCATGTGGGAGTAGGACAGCAAGCGAGATAGATGTTGCGTTAGACGCTAGCCACGCCCCAGTGCCGCTTCGTGCGACGAGTCCACCTCCGAGCGCATTCGTGCGCGCGCGCCGACCCAGACGCACGCGATCGCTCCCGTAAAGTTTACCGAAAAATGGAAACTACGCGATTTATATCCCGCCTCGGACGCCAGTGAGTTAGCGTTCAGACCCATTCTAAAACAATAGGACTGTTAAAATGATGTGTCAATAAACGTAACAGTGTCGTCCGATGCATCGATTTCAGTTTGCTTTTTCAGTTACATGTTACGCGTGAATTGGACGCGATACATACTATGTTTTACCATCGAAAGTGACAGGGACTGGTGACATTTGAAATCGATAGTATTGTTAAATGAGTCAGCACGTATGCGGGTCGTCTTCAGTGAAATTGGAGACTTGAAAATATTTGGAATTTTCATTCTATTGTGAAGTGAATGTGGGATTTATCGTCGCACTTCCGCTGTTAACACCGAGTGACACCAAAGATTTAAAGGTAACAAGTGTTTACTTTTGATATTTTAGCTATATTTTGACTGGTGTAAATATTGGCCAAACTCTATGACATACTAATGAAAAAACTAAACGGGCCATAAAACATGAAATGCGCGAAATTTATAGTATATTTAACTTAAACACTCTCTAGAAATATGTAGAGTTGTTATCTAATAAAATAAGGCTTATAGACACTCCGTAGCCACGTGCAATGGGAGAGTTTGAAATCTTCCTGTAAAAGACATCAACGAGTGCCTGAAAGCGAAAATTACTTAATATCGCACTAACTGAAAACTTATACCACTAATAATGTTATTATAAATAAAGTTCTAATTGGGATTTAATACTTTTTATTGTTAGTGAATATAATAAAATTAATTTATATATTTTACGAAACGCCAACATTACCCCAACGAAAAACAGAATAAGGAGTGACGTTAATTAAATATATACAATTCAATGTAGATGGTTATTTTGCTATATGTTTCTTCTTATAAATAACCTATTTAATATCTTTAACTTAAAAATTTAATGAGATTACGATTAAATTTAATCCAAAGGAGCCATCATCCCAGACAGAACAGAAGATTAAACCACTTAATCTACCAGTTTAAAACCGCATTAACAAAATCTCTATCTTTTCTAAACAAAATGAGTTGATAAATTTCCAATAACTCGACAGAATTAACTGAGATTAAAATGTCAACCTGATCTGAAAGCTTGCGTCGCGTCGCGCTTTGAGAACACATATGTCAAGCTTAGGTTTTTCCTTAACCGTTATAAACATACGTTTATTAAAAATAATTAGTACGTCTCAAAAATATGTATATTTCAAAGATATATATCGTCGTGATATTAAAGTAAACGACAATATATAAAAATATAAATGTAACAAATAAATTTACGGATGTATTGCTAAGTCGTATACTAACACAAAAAAGTGATAATTTGAATAGACCGCCTGTTAGCGCCAATATCTGGGCTATTTAAAGGCATTACTAAATTAGGAACGTTTTTGCAATTTAATTGACCTTCCGAAGGACATCTAAAACACTGGAACTGTGTCGTACTGTTTGAAAATATTTAAATCTCATCATGTTATACATAAATACCTGCAAAACAATATTGTGATACATAACGTTAGAAAACCTTTTTTGTTTAAACAATTAATCCTCTAGTAGTCTAAAACTTACACCAAACTTGTAGGTATCTCCTTAGTCATATAAAAATCGCTTGGTTGTCAAATAAATTCACGGCTATAGTATTTCTGCAAAATTTGGCAAATAGTAGTCTTATTTAAAAATAAAATCAATAATTTCATTTTATGGCAGTCTACCAAAATTACATAAGTCGTAACATAAAAGAATAAAACTGACCTTTAACACTTCAACAAAAAAGTAAAAGAAGAGATTTTAAAAGCTATATGCCATTACAAATTACTTTGATATAACTTATATTGAAATCATTTTGCTTTAATGATCTAAGGGGAGTATACTAAAAGCTTAAATCAATTTTGATATATGACATTTAGGGAGTTTTCTGCTTCGAACGAGTTTCATGATAACAAAGCTTTGGATATAATAAAAACTAGGCTGTAATAAGCTTCTCAAACTCTAAGATAGTTGTACGGTAAGCTTTTCCACTCGGGATTCAGGATCAAGCTTACTGTTAGTATTAGAATGCCATTACTTTAAATTTAATACGACAAACAACATTTTGTAAGAAACCGATAATTCTCAGAACCCAAAGTTTCGCATATATCTCTATGTTACGAAATCATGAAATTGAACACGAATATCGCAAAACACTCGAATAAGTTATTAAATTAAAAAAATTTAGTAAACACACATCCGCCGGCTTTATCACACATAAACCTTACCAAACGATATTAACTAATGATTGAACTAATTATCGTTTTACAATTTTCTTCCTTACGTCGAATTTAAGGGTTAAACAAAAGATTAGATTATTTAGCGTTTAAAAATATTCTCTGTCAAAATCCGTAGGCTATAGAATTAACTGTATTAAGTCAATCCGAGTTTTAACTATATTAGAAAGAAAGAAAGAACGAATCGACTTCCCTTTTTCACTCGTCAAGCCCCGCTACGGACGCCGGCGTCCGAGTATATAAGATTTCCCTAAATATCTAGGCTTGGCAGGGTTTGGCGGGTTAATAGTCTACAAAATCGAACAGTTACTTGAAATATTCTTGACAACTTTAGGATTACATTAAACACTAGCGAGTGCGACAATCAATTTTGTTACAATAGTTTTATAATTTATCATACAAATCCATACAGCACGCAATCCTTTGCAAATGACATTCATTGATGGTAATGATTCATTACCATCGCTGGAATATTTTCAACGTAAACGTAAATTAAATATTTACTAAAAAAAATGATCCAGTCTTCCGTTACAGATTTTGATCAGACATCGCTGCTTTGTCTATTTGCGCTACAGTAATGTGCAAGATCTGTTGTTTCGGTTTGAGAGTTATTGTAGTAATGCGCATTATGAGTTAACATCTAGTGTTGTAGGTAAAAAAATGCATTGTTCTAGAATCTAGTTGATACTTTTGATTTATTAACTTTTATATTTAAGTTGTTAAGAAAGACGAATTACAACTACAACAGTCTACAGTCTTATTAAAACCGGGGTAAAGCAGCAGCTCTGTCTATTATACGTTTAAAAACAACACCTAAACACATACACTTCTGTATTTGTAAAATATTGAGCGAATTATTATTCTAAATTGTAACCTCGAATGAGACAACTCTATTCAATATTTGAAGTTTAGATATTCGTAATTCAAACCAACATGCAATTAATTATTAAAATAATCATGCTATTAATCACACATCTTGATAATAACCGAAATAATTCAAAACAATAACTAATAATAATGCGCAAAAAGTCAGGCATCAATCACGCTGACCCCGCTTGTATCGAAATTCAATTGAACAATCGGCCATTATGGCCATAATAAGTTGTTATTAAAAAACAACAGATAAAAAGGCATTAAATACGTAAAACAATAAGGTCACCCGTGGGAAACTATCCCACGGCACATAAGGCTGCGAGTACACGGGCGGAGTGGACACTTCGCGTGTTTAGATTGATACGACAAACTATGATTATTAACAATAATTTCATAAAATAATTTAATTTGTAGGCCTACACATTCAAAATAAATTTATATCATAAAAACACGTTTAATGTGTTAATTTTGACATTTATGTACATATTGTATGGTTTATGGCCAATTTAAAAAATATCGTTTTTTACAACATTGTAAAATATGTTTTATATACTTCGCACAAAAAAATATTTATCTATTTTAGTACTTTATAATTGCTCATTAATTCTGCTATCATACAATGAATTAAGATGTTAATTTGTGCAACATTTAGCTGCATTCTGTTTATCTAACAATAAATATAGGGTAATAAAATATCAATTAATATTCATAATTATAGGCTATATTAGAATCAAGGACTTTTCGATTGTAAAATAAAGGAGCAAGCTCATAAAAATATTACGGAGTAATTAAAATTGCCAAATTATGTTTTGTGAATAATTTATGTTACGAAAATATTTTTATACCCAGAGAAACATGCTTTTATAATATTTCGGTGTTAAACGATGTAGCTATATAAGCTCCATGTCATAAAAAAAATGAAATCCAAAGCTTTTTCTGCAATATTATAAATTATTCTAGTATATGATATCGTTGGGCAGCAATACCAATTGTCATAAGTAACCGTTTATTCGATTTTCAATCTTCTGCCATTATAAGTTAGCCTTGTATTACAAAAAAGCTCATCTGTATATTCACGGACCGTCGGAAACCTTGTTATGTGGTAGAACGCAATGTATAAAAAATTAGTATTTTATAAAAACAAAGCATTTCATTCGCCAAATTACACACTTATTGTATCATAATTAAATACACTGCTAGGTTTGAAATCGGAAGAAATATGAGAACAACGAAAATATTTTTCTTATCTGAACATTTTGGAAAAGAAAAATTCATAGTACGGATAGGAACCATTAGTAAGATTGGATACGGTAAAATGCATCAGCTCAAAGAGCAAAAAGACTAACTTTTCTAGAAGAAAGAAATTCATAGTTCATCAGTTCTAGGTACCGATGTGCACCACGCCTAAATGTCCAAACAAAGATAGGGTTAACTTTGGCACACGTAATGACTACAATACTGTGTGACAATGAACAATAACAATTGTCTTTGAACGCACGATCCATCTGACATTACCGTGAATTAGGTGATCGTGACACTAGTTACCGCATGCGGGTTTCGTCTATATATTGGCATTTTGTACAGCAACAAAATTTTCATACAAGATGCAAGTTACTCACCTGATATTAAACGTGGGGCCTGCCTAGACAATATTGATACTAAGTAGTTTGAATTATACGTGCATGGAATGAATCTCTCAAAAGAGGTTGAGGCTGGTCGAAAAATAATCCAAATTGTTTTTGCAGTAAGGTTCTAATTGCGTTACATCAATCCAATTTTGGAGTGGGATAGTGACTAATGGAACAATTACATCATAGAAATAAATGCATCGTATATGAAATGTATTTCTGAAATTGAGATGTCAGATCTATAAGCAATTTGTAAGATCTCTGCCCATCCCATTACGGTTTCGACAACGTCTCGCACTAGCGAACCGGAAACTGCCAAAGGCGTTAATTGCCGAATTATAACCGCCTGCGCAACTATATCCGAATGTTGCGCGAACTGTCGCAACTTAAGTTGGGCAATTATTAGACTTATTGTGAATGATGCAGACGTGACGAGCAACTTGGATTCGCTACAGTTGCGGAGGGATGACACTTCTCTAAACGTGTTCTACCGTCTGTATCATGGCGAATGCTCTGAGGAGTTGTTAAATCTGATCCCCTCCTCCTTTTTCCTCAGCAGAACCATATGCGCTGGCATGCGAAGCCACAGCTTGATGGTTAAAACCATCTCGGACAAAAGCATTAGGTTATAATAGGGTCGAATAAAATGAAATAACCATCTTCTGCCATTCGATACTCTATCTGGACGGCATCGCGCTCACTATCAGGTGAGGTACGGTTAATTTGTCGTGCCCGAATAAAAAAAAAAACACCTTTTTTTACCGTTAATAACTAGATAGCCAGTTACTTACCTGATAAACGACTAATATAAATAATATAATAATACCAGCCCTGTATTATATACTGTCCACTGCTGAGCACGGGCCTCCTCCACTACTGAGAGGGTTTTAGGCCATAGTCTACCACGCTGGCCTAGTGCGGATTGGCAGACTTCACATACCCTCGAAATTCTTATGGAAAATTCTCAAGTATGTAGGTTTCGTCACGATGATTTCCTTCACCGGTTAAGCGAACGATAATTGATAAAAAATACACACATAACATCGAAAGTCAGAGGTGTGTGCCTTGGGTTTTGGACCTCCGGACATTGTCTCGACAGACCGTTCCATTCCCAACTAGGCTAGCGTCTTCTACTGATAAACGACTGCCTGTAACTAACCCTACAACACTAAGTATAACTATTCAACTCGTCACCCTGAAATATGATTAAAGTACTCAATACCATTACATCTTTTAGACCACAAAACAACAGAACTTCCGCTACTAAAATAGACAAAGCTGTGATAAAATTACACATCATAAGTATTTTTTTATAAAAATTCCGACGCAATTTAAGTAATCAAACTCGGATCGTACGTTAACTGAACGCTCATTCGATGCTTGAAATCGGCACATCAGGAACTGCGCGGCGATGCAGTCGATTCTGCACGCCCATCCGACTGATATCCACGCCGACCGCCCTGCGACCTTCGCTCCGTACTGCGCTTCCCACGGGCTACACCTACGTGCGAACTAATATGACTAGTGTATAACCTTTCTCCTGTTAGAATGAAGAATATTGAGTTACAGTAATAAGGAGTCATCTACTCAACAAAAATAACACATTTAAAATTATTTTTTTCTCACGGGAACAACTTACTGGTATGAAAGTAGCTTATTTATTAATCCAGAATATGGTACATACGGCTACTGCGTTAAATAATCTACCTAACATTTTCATATATATTGCTTTATAATGTTGATAAGAAAAAAATGGATGTAGTTTATACAATAATTGTGTAAATTATGTATAATAGTAAAATTAGTAGGACTCTCACATAAAGGATACTTCCCACTTATCATGTGCATAACTAATTTGGAAGAAGTGCATTAAAATCGAATAATATTCAATGGCTATTTTATTATTATAGTTTACTTCACCTTTGCTAGAACTTCATTCCAAAGGTTCATTTAACAAAATTGCTATTGGCACATGTGGTCGAACAAAACTTCTAACATATGTCTATTGAGCATTAAACGTTATAATCTTCAAGCTAATGTTAAATTTAACGCCATTTGCATCGTAAAGTTTATGTAATTTAGTCACATTAAGAGTAAAATGTTAAGTGCTTCGCTGCCTTTATTTAGTGCGTACGAAAATATTTTTTTATGAAATTATTATTGGCTTATACATAATGCATTCGTAATAAAATAATTACCTAAGCCAAACTTTTGGCTAGATGTGTTTTAACAAAATATGGCCCCAAAGGGCAAGCTGCATCGAGTAAGAAAAAAAATTTCAGCATTGGGAATAGGGCCAAAATCGTTTGAATTTATGTTCGTTCTCCGCGCAACTTAAAAAAAAATGTATACAGTTAGTTTTTGTGATGATTTCCAATAGTCAACGATTTTGGATTAGGTCATTGCTTTATTATGAGTGCGATATATTATAATTTTTGCCATCATGCAAATGGCTTTCATAATGATAAGAATGCCATCCATTAACACTCGCGATAACAGAGCAATCAACACATTTCTGATCTTTAGAGAGAGAATTGTTTTTGTCAAGAAGCACACTAACATGTTTATTATTAAGCCTTTGACCAATTTTTATTTCTCTCAAATTAAGAATCCAAAATACCGTATACTCGAGTAATGTGTGTAATGTGTTTTTCTTTAACCCAGAATCTGAATTTTGTGCTCACTATCACATTATGCGATGGAAACGGTGAAGGTGGGTGCAGAAGTAGCGCGTCTATCTACCCCGCCGGGAAAAAAGGCGAAACTGTATATACAAATTATTTCATATTTCTGAAAAACCTTGAGTCAAAAGGTTTATGTAAAATCCCGCCATAGGCCCGAGGAAACCGTGGCCTTCCCACAACCAGTGCTTTTCTCACGTTCGCGTAATGATATCTAATGGCGCCTGACGTCACCGGCATACTGCACCGTGCTCATCGACCGTGTACTGTTATATGAATCGGATTATGTTGTGCTTTAGTACGCCGTAGTTATACATATGTTTTGGATTATAATTCACTTAAAATCGTGGGTTTCCTTTTGTTTTCCATTGTATTCCACCCAGTAGAAACCGCGCGGTTCCTCCAAATTAGTGAATAGCAGTTTGAAGTACATTGTAGTGTCATTACTGAGTATTATGAGATTTAACACTTAATGTCCTAAAATTACGAATGCCGCATAGTGCTACGCAGTGCTTTGTAGTTCAAAGGTCTTGTGATAACGATTACCATCAGGTGAGCGATTTTCTGCTCTCATCAGAGCGCAGCCACGTGCTAATTTTGTGTTGGAATTAACGTTTGTACAAGATCCTTAATAACACATACCAGTTTATGAATCGCGTGTGTTTCGCTTTTCGTCTTCATTATGGTACGAGAATGTTATTACTTTAGGTCAGTGGTTGACATAAATGATACGATGAATGCGAACAATTGCATTATATAATACCATCCAATATGAATCTCAAGTAAAGTATTGCGAACAAGTAGTTTGAGCAAATATTTTTGATTAAACCAACGTTTGCTCCAATGTAAGATTCTATTTCTTTTTAGTACTTATTATTAATGGATTTTTGGTAACCTTTAAAACTATAACACTTTAGTAATAAATTAATCTTTAAGCTTAGACATATTACTTGTAACAATTATCGTAATACAATTCCTATTAAAACACTCAAGGCATGCGATAACGACAAAACTATATTTTTATATCATGAAGACATTAATAAAATCCAAATTAATGCAAAATTATTCATTACAAATTCGAATTTATGTGCGGTATGAATTATGTACCTAGTTTTCTTAATTCGAGCCTACTAATTTGCTTTACAATCTTATTCTGCTGACATTTGGACCTCAGTTTACGATTCACCGTCTGTTTGACGCCAGATCTCTTGTATGCGAGTTCTACTTGGGTAAATCAATGCTTTTACAATTCTATCAAGCAGTCCCTATTTATATTATGTTGCGATTTAACGTTCTAGCACGCAATTATAAGCTATTGCCACTTAATATATATGTTGGGAGCGCAGTGGCGATGTTAACTGCGTATGCGCAGTTGTGGCGCTTTCCATTAATGAGAAAGCTATCAATAAACCTCAGCCTGATGTCTGTGAATTTCAAATCAAGTGAAGTGAAAAGTGATAGAACAGTTTACTTAAATATTCCCATGTATACAAAGATTTCCACAAACAAAACTACATAAAACAAACCGGCCCATAACTCTAATGGCATACAAAACGTTCCGTTAGCCAACAAACAGTCGGAGGACACAAGAAAACTAGCAAAAGTGCACACAACTTCATCTGTTGGGAAGGTGAGCGCTCGTGAGCAATGGTGTACTACATTACCGCGCGCGCCCGCATTAGGGCTCCGCACGTCGCGAGACAGAGCGGAACAGTATCACCACCTTATAAAATATCAATTTGTTTTCCAATTGCTCGCAGCGTTATAAATTTCCCATATTAGAAGTCCTTCCGTGCACTTTTTCAGGGCATAAAAAATATATTTTAAATCCATTACACAGTTTTTTTCCAGAGCAATCAATTCAAATGAAAACTGTCAAAGAGTGTGTACACTCTTTTGTGATTAATTGTAGCCAGTAAAATTACTGGACATTAAAATACCTACACCTTATGTGACAGGATAATGAGTGCAACACAGTATGATTTAGTGCTTTTATAACGCAACATTCTGGCTGATGTTGATACTGTTTATAGTCTGCTCTCCTTCTTATAATGAAGCGGGTTAAACAGCTATTACATGGATGTTAATACTCATAAGCTTTTTACCTAACTGATCTGTAAGACCAAAAAATATATAACGTGGACTAAACGTGGACCCTGCGGGAAGTAAAGAAGAAGAAGATAGATGCTCTAGAGATGTGGTGCTGGAGGAGAATGCTCGGAGTATCGTTGACTGAATTCCGTACCAACGAGTCTATACTTCGAGAACTCGGCATCAAGCAGCATCATCATTTATCATCTTTAGTACAGTCCCGTACCCTCACCTTTTTTGGTCACGTATGCCGCCGAGGGAAGGTGGCTATTGAGCGACTTGTGGTCCAGGGAAAGGTTGAGGGGACCAGGCCACGAGGAAGAGCGCCTATGAGGTGGACTGACCAGATAAAAGCGGCAGTGAATGGCTCATCATCACTATATGGATGCACGAGGAAGGCGACCATCAGAGAAGAGTGGCGGCGTGTTGTGAAGCTTGCCACCAACACCTGAAGTGATGACCACGACCACTCTGTCAAGAGTGATACCGACAAAGAAGAAGAAGAATGTACGTTATATTAGTAAAAATGTATTTGAGTACATTACTGTTTCCCATACGTCGGGGCCCAGTTCGCTAGGGATGCAACACGGGCCAATGTCCTTGTTTATGTGTAGGAAGGGATATTTTATTGGTATTTCGTGATGTAACAGCAATGTACGGATTTGTGTCGATTTTGTGTTACCTTAACGAGAATGTCAAAGTCTCCGCGATGGCGCATGCGTCGTGACTGCGATTGCTCTTTATTAACACATTTATATTTTCAGAGTTATTTTGGATTATTTTACGGTGAATTGAAATTTTATTTTGGAAAATATTGGTCGGTAGTAAGGAGTTCCCTAATTATTAAAAAACATGTATAAGAGTAAATTTATAATGATCGTACATTCATTCAAGAATTACATACACTTCTGACGCTACATTAAATACAAGTCATACGTAAGTGCAACTAAAAATACTACACCCAGAAAAACACATGAAAATAATTAAATTTTTTCCAAGCCTCAACTCATTATTCGGGATAATAAACAACACATTTATTAGAATATTAGTTCTCATTTAATATTACATCACGAACTCATCAAATCACTAAATAGCGGAACAGTAATAACTTACCGAAACAGACAACGATATCTATCAGAGAAACAATAAAAAATCAATAAGGAACATCATTTATCTAACAAAAGATGCGAGTGAAGTTTAGTTAATAATTCAAATTAATAAACGTGGTACTATTCGTTTCCAATTTCAATTTAGTAAACTGTAAAGCTGATTTGAACCCTTTCTAAAGTCATACTTACTTAACTGTCATTAAGTATAGTGAAGCTTATTTAGGTTTATATTTAACAATCTTGATTTTAATTTAACATATTAAAATCAATGGTTGTAGTAAAAGCAGTAACAGCGAATGCATGCTGTACCCCGTTAATTAATAATTCATTCCGCCTTTATGATTTTTTTTTGTCCAGAACTTAATTATGTGCCTGTTTAAGTTTGAATTCCTTTATTTGAATTTCCTCCTATTGTAACGGTGATGTGTGTGCATTAGTTTATATAACTATTGTGACTTTGTAAACGAAAACCTTGAAAAAATATTCACATAATATGTAATTGACAATTATTGGTGGCAAAACAGCAAACCCGGAGTTTCTTCCTGCCCTCCTTCTTCGGGTAGCCATACCTTTGGTACAGGTGCGTTTCAAAAGGGAGGGTAACAGGGGACACGACCTCTCCCAAAACAGTAAAGTCAAATTGAAAAATCTAAAAATTATCAAAACAAAGAAAAAGCAATTTTCTGCCCCTAGCCGTGATTTTATTTTAAGTAACCCCCTCCAAAATTTTAGGCTGCAACCGCGCCTGCTTAGGTAGCTAGTGAAAGACTGGTAGGTTAGATAGGTTAGGGCCTATATCGCCTCACCGGTGAGGATCGCGACGCGTTCTTGTCATTATTTTACTTCTAGCATTAAATATCTGCAAAATGTCCGTATTTGTTATCGATACGTCATCTTGATTAATACATGATTTAGTACATTTATTTAATGTTCGTTTTTTGTTTAAAAAGATGTAACCTATTTATAAATAATGAGTAAAAATCGAAAAATAATACTTTTATTTACCTAATTCCCCCATAACGTATGAAGCTCATTCAAGAATCCAAAGAGAAATCCAAAGATCATTCTCGAATCATTTTCACTTCTACCAAATAGTAAGTAAGGGTCAGTGTCATTAAATTTTGTCGATTTTCCGTCCCATTGTCCAAGTATTTTGTGGCTCATGCGGTCACGCATTGGGCAGGTAGCTGACGGTTTATGAATCATTAATTCACAATGAGATGGTCAGTTATATACTATTAATTTTAATTAACTGTTAAAGAAACTTATTGGGTAAGGTTTGTGGTGTAAGCAGGGAGCGAGTTTATAAGCGGTGGCGATTTTATATTATTGAGTGTAAGTTTTGAAGAAATTTCGTTGACAAAAAATTATTAAATAATGATTTTAGCCTTTTGCTTTTCTACTATTTGATTCAGGCTTCATTTATGATTAAAATATGATAAAACTATCATGTAACAATACATTTTCGACTATTGCCATTAACCGCCATACGCTTCCTTTATTATACAGAAGGTGAAAAAATATAAAAAAATTTGCTAAATTATTATAAAAGAAATAGGCAATGATAAAAAAATGCTCACTACAATCTCTACCAATTACAGCTCATCTTAAAAGACATGTTAGAAAGCTTTTCATTAATTAGTTTCACACATTGCAAAATTAATTTCGTATTATACGAAACAATCAAGGGTGTTTAATGACGCATTGACAGCCATTTACACCGCAAATGATTAATGATCCGCTATATCCTCTCGCTCGCACCACACGGTCGTAGACGATTTCTATAATTCCGTTCGCATGACCCCATGCACTGACCACTCTAATTACACCGTGGCAAAAATTTGACGTAACCTGTCTTCACATCACAAATGAAATATTACAACTCACTACCTCTTATCACTTGGACGTAAGGTTGAATTTCACTTGCGTTGTTGTTTGATAAAATTGTTCTGACTTTTTAATTTGTCAATGTTATACTTGACAGCATAGTTATTACGACCCGTTGGCGAGTTGAAAGTATACCGCGATTGGTGTTAGTCGGGTTGAGCTTTTTAATGAGTTTGTTATATCTATTTATATACGGCTATGTTAAAAATACTCATTCGTATTTAACTCTTTTCTATAGAATCAAATTTCGTTTTCTATTAATGTATACAAAGCGATGTGACAGCGTAGTTATCGCCTATTATGAGTCGTGTATGAAGAGCGTAATGCCGTACAGTAACTAAAATTTCAGGTGTTGCTACTGTTTTAGCTGGCCATGAGTTGCATAAAATTAAGTTCCCAGCCAAGAAATCAGTTCACACCACTAGGACGCCATTAGCTCTGTCTCTACAAAAAATCATTTACACTCTGCGACAATTGTATAAAAATACTAGCTTCTGCCCGCGGCTTCGCCCGCATGAAAGGATTTTTCCTGGATAAAAGTCCCGCTATACATTTTCCCGGAACGAATTGTTAATTTAAACCATTCTCGAATCCACCTGAAGACACACAAAAATTTCATCAAAATCAGTCCAGCCGTATAGGAGTTCTGTGACATACACGCGCACAGAACAATTATATGCGTAAAGATGCGATTATTTTTTGTTGAAGTTTAAAATTAAATGGTTATCGTCAAAATGAAACATAGAAAATAAAGTCAAGTGCAGTACATTTTAATAAATTCAAATGAATCAATTCAGCCCAATATCCATTTTGTTACCTAATTCCAGAGATTCCTCTCCGATATATCGTTCCAAAATCGTATTATACCTTCAAAATCGTGCCGTTCCCTTCACATGTAACCAAACCACGTAATAAGTAGCATGCACAATGACAAGACACAATTGAAACGCGGCTTTATGACCGTCGGTGCAGCCTTATGACTGACGCACGCCTATAAATTGTGAGCAGCATTGTCCTGTCTGTCTGTTGTTTGCTGCGTGTGCTTTGGCGATTTTAATTTATTGGTGATTGGTCGCATTCTCAATTTGCTGATTTTTATAGCAAACTTTTGCTCGCCACTCCGACCGCTTGAAAAAGTTTTCCGGTATAAAAGTCCCGCTATATATTTTTCACAGATAAAATGAAGCCAATGTCCTTTCCAGGATATTAAAATATCTCCATAACAGATTACATCGAAATCGGTTAAGTGATTCAGCCGTGAAAGCATAACAATCAGATAGATGGACGGACTGCCTCGGTAGTTTAGGCGTAGTAGTATCAGCTCGGAGTCTGGAACTTGTGCCCGATATGGCGATAGGCTCGCCCCCTATCACATCATGGGACGGAATAATGGCGAAAAGTGGGTGCACTAGTTGCGCCTCTGCCTACCCTTTCGGGGATAAAAGGCGTGAGTGTATATGTATGTAAGATGGACAGATAGAGTCAATTTCGAATTTATAATATGAGTATGCAAGTATTAATGATTTCCATAATTAGATACAGGTGTAATGACTGCCTCGGTGGCGTAATTGTATTACGGTACGACTTGCTTGTGGTCTTGGGTTCAATCCCCGGGTCGGGCATAGTGGTATTGGCTTTTTGTAATCAGTATCAGCCTCGTGTTTGGTTATGCCCGATATGGCGATAGGCTCACTCACATCACATAATAGGACGCAATGTGTACGGCGAAAAGTGGGTACACTAGTTGCGCCTCTGCTTACTCCTTCGGGGACAAAAGACGTGAGTGTATGATTGAGTGAGTGTAAAGTTATTTGCTAGAGTCGCAGGAGGGTTGTAGGGCACTTTTGAGTCGACTTTATTCGGTGTGTTGTGTCACAGAAAGATTTGAGAAGATTTGCTTTGCATTTTACATATCCTACTAAAATTACAAACGCGAAAGTTTGTATGTATGGATGTATGTTACTCTATCACGCAAAAACTGCAAACCGGATTTCGGTGAACTTCGGCACACGGGTGGATCATGCCCTACATTAACACATAGGCTACTTTATACCCCGGGAAAATATAAAGCGGCACTTTTATCCCGGAAGAACTCATTCACGCAGGCGTAGCCGTGTGCATAGGTTAGCTTTCTAATAATTCCCAGTTTTATAGTTATTTGGATCACTTGTGCATCGAAACCAGCATCTGTTTCTGTAGCCTATCCCCCACTACACCTACAGTCCTTGGTAACAATTTCAACCATAAAACGTCGACATTGAACATTACAAGTACATCAGACAACTTTGGCAAACGGCCAACGGTATTGCGGGGCCCTCGATAAGCCTGTGACCTCTAGAAGGACAGAGGCCAGTTTTATTACAAGACATCGCGATGACCTCTGAGTACTTGATGGAAAAATATAGACCCCATACATAGTAGTGTCCCCAGTAAATGTTTTAAAGGCGACTAGTCGTAAAGTTACTAAATGTAAATTTTACTACTATGTACTGCAAGGCGTTAGTCTACGTTTATCGTTGAGATATACAATGTTAGGTCTAGCGGTGACGACTCTTGGCGATCATCAGACCAACCAAAGAGGAATAAACTGTATCCGGCTAGCGGAGCTTACTTAGAATACCTAGTAATTATAAAACACTCTGTCGTTCACAGGACTTGACAATACTGATAATGTAAGTAGAGAAAAGAGAATTAAATTGTCAAAGGAACTAAGGTGGTTATTTCAAAAGGTAACTTGAAAACTAGTCTTAACTTTATCTCCGTTGCACAAAACAAATGTAAACTAGGTTTATCTTTGCTACAAACTCAGTACTAAGCATTTGATCCATTAAATCTCACGACATTCAAAGAACAAAAGTCTGCGCAGGCGCAATAAAATACATAGAGCGGTAATAAAAAGTGAGCAATGAATAAAGAGTAGTGACGTCAGTGCGCACGCGCGTCGTAACAGCCGCGACGTAAACTGGCGCGCCTAATTACGCGCCAGTAGCAAGATCAAGGTTGGGTTGAGGTGCGGCGGATGAGCGACAACGGAAGCGGTAGCGAGAGCGGATAATGACAGGCTCAACCGTAGAGCACTGTCAATAAATATTTATTGAATGCAATGAGGATGCTGAGGCTCAGGATACCGAGGATGTCAAGAGAGTTATGATATTGTTATCGTTTCGTTAATTAATTTCATACATAAATCAACTGATCTTACCAAACCCAATAGAGTGTTTTTTTCCACATACAGCCCGGCCTTATACCGACTTACAATAGTCAATCGATACTTTCATTCCACATATGATCAGGAATTCACTTTGCCCATAGAAAATATGACCACTTGTGTCGCTTTATTGGCCATATTCGCCACCTGCTATAACACGGCCCACGCAGCCACGGACTGTATCGTCCACGCGACCGCCCCCGTGGGAACTGGAGCGCGTTTTTTTTATACACTTTTACCCACAACCGTTCCGTCTGAGTCGCCGCAATTGTTATGACTTGTTACAATTCATTACATTAGTGTTATTCATGTTCACTAAGTTATGTTGGTTTGAGTTTTCTTTGTTATGAACTGGAGTGCATTTAGATCAGCCAATGTAGATGACGATTGAGACAATATGACATACAATAACTGGGCATTATAATGATTTGCGTCTGCTACAAACTTACGTCATCATTTAATTGTAGCACAAAAATGAATTTAATAAAATTATATTATCAACAAATAACACTACACAAAACGCACGTCTTTGCTTTACAGAGCAATCACAACCAAAACGAAACGTAGATATGTTTCGAACAATTCTCAAATTCTTCAAGTAAATTGTCTAACACAACTTCATACACATCGTATCTGTACTCTAACTACATTATCAAGCAAACAAAATGAACTCATCCGTAATCTCGTACTAACACAATTAAGATAGTTAAGGAACCACCCAGAAAAACCACCCTAAGAACAACATTCACTTAACCTTAAACACAACTAACCGTTAAACCAAACATGATGGAACAAACACGCCCATGAAGTTTGATAATCATGTATGTATTGGTAAAACAGTGTGAATTAAGTTTCGAAACGATAGTAGGCAAAAGGGGCGGTTGAAATTGAGGAGAATGAGGTAATTAGGAAGCCTATGATGGTATGTGTCAATTAAATCAGAGTATCAGAGGATTTTTTAATCGCAGTTTAATGACGAGACGAGCATGCCGTTTGCCTGATGGCATGCGATACGACCGCCCATAATAGTAACAACGCTGCACATAACCCTGAGACATAAGGTGTTAAGTCTCAAGTTAAGCACGTAAAGCCGTTGGTCCTGCGCCTGATCTCTCTCCGGTCATGTCGGATGCCGTCTCACCGGACTATGAGAGTGAAGGAATAGCGAGTGCACCTGTGTATTGCGCACACACTTGTGCACTATAATATCTCCTGCGTACCTGGCTGATCTCCGTTGAGATTGGCCGCCGTGGCCGAAACTGGCTAGGAGGATTTCATTTTTTAAGTCTCATTATGGCCAGTAATTACACTGGCTACAATGTCCTTCAAACCGGAAGAATACAGTGATGCTTGGCAATAAAAATAGACATTGCGGTGGTATCTTCCTAAGCGGCCTCTCGCATACCACCAGCAATTTGTGCTTTGCTGATTTAAAAGGAGGATTGATAAGTGGAATGAGATAATTTGTTAGACATCTGTTGATATCACTGGACGTGCGAAACCCAGAATTCAAAAAATGCTTCATAATTCTGAGTTTTCTTTAAAAGATTTTTTGTGTTATTAAGAGTTTTATAGTTAGAAACAGTTGAATAGTTTTTATATTAACCAAATGGAAAATGCAATGTTCCTAGCCAATTTCGGCTGCGGCGGCCGATCTCAACAGAGATCAGCCAGGTACGCAGGAGGTATTATAGTGCACAAAATGTGTGCGCAACACACAGATGCACTCGTTTTTCTTTCACTCTCATAGTCCGGTGAGACGGTAATCGACTTGACCGGAGAGAGATCAGGCGCAGGAACAACGACTTTACGTGCTTTCCGAGGCACGGGGGAATCACACCACCAACTTCCTGACTCCGAACTGCTACTGAATAATTTTTAAGATGGAAAAACACAGTCACAATGTTTTAGCTCGACCCGGGATTCGAACCCAGAACCTCAGCGAGCAAATCGTACTCGTAAGACATACGCAATACAACTACGCCACCGAGGCAGTCAATAGTCTATATTAACACATATGTATTGAATTCTGTTCTAACCGCAAGAACTTAATCACCGGAGAACTCTTAATTTACCCAATAATCACAAAAATACATATAACACCGAAATTTAAACGTCTCACAGATAACCACGATGGTGTTAATCGAACACTAAACACCGTCGAATATAAGTAATTAGTACTAGCCCGCTACACTCAGTGTTGGTGTTGACAGAGTTGCTCCTTCAACTTTATTACCTATTGCATTTGTTTATGCGTATTTATAATGGAATGTAATTTATGATAATTTGTTGCGTTTATTTGTAGCTAGCTTTTCCTCGCGGCTCCGTCTGCGTGAAAAGGTTTTTCCGGGATAATAGTCCCGCTTTATGTTTTCCCGGGAAAGAAAGCCTATATGTTAATCCAGGTCATGATATACCGGTGTGGCAAATTTCATCGAAATCCGTTCAGCAGTTTCGGAGATGTGCAGTAACAAACAAACAGAAAAACAGGCCAAAACGAATGGTAAAATCGCTGATTTGTGTTCCATTACTCTTCTTTAATCACCCCCTTTCTTTTTTATCACATTTCTTTAAATGAACAGCCACACCGGTTCTACTGCTTTATTAAATGTATAGATTTATTTGACAATTTACTCGTTCCATTTATTTGACGATATGTGAAGATAAGCTTTTTTCTGTAATGTTTTTTGTTATTTCTATTTTTATTACGTATTGTACTTAAAATGTTGCATCAGTTGCAACTTCCAAGAAATTAAGCTTAGTTAATTCCATCACGTCCTTCAGTCACAATCCAAATAGAGATAGATAACATTCTACAAAACGCAATTTATCTCATATAATTAACCTCTATCCATCCTTAAAGTTTATTTAGAAACATCGAAACAATTATCGTCCATAGCGTGATATTCCATATCAAGTGATCGCGTGCACCACCACCATAAAAAATCGTACCATTTTATGTTAAAACCGTAAAATTCAAATTTCGAACGATAATTGTCGGTTTCATAATCGTTGTGTGTTTTACCGAGGCATCGATTACAAACAATCGATTTCATTTTCGATTCTGTAATCGATTACAAAATTGAATCGTATGTTTATAAATGTCACGGATTGTGGTTTGTAAACTATATGTTTGAACTTTATTGTAACGGTTAGTTAATCTAAACGTCGAGTTAAACATGACAATAAATTTTGATGATCACAAGTTTATGGGTAATCGCATTGTTAAATTATTCTGCAGGTACATGATTTACTGCTAATGGCAACACATAATAGACAAATTTGAAGATATCTACACAATCTTTGAAACAGTACTAAAATTAAAAGTTAATAAAATATACTGGTCGATACATATTTTTGCATTACTAAAATTACAATAGCTTATTTCGTTATTAATAGCATCTGATATAGGAAAAGGGTGAATCTCGTTGAAGAACGGAAACCTTCCAACCATACACATTTACCTGTAATAAAACACGTAAACAGTGATTAATTATAACAATCATAGTTTACATAAGTCACAATTTCATGTCCTTGCTATAAAGATTACTTAATAAAAGAATGAAGTTCGGTTAATTTTGGGCTACGAGGAAAATTTTTAGCTTTCCATAATAGCTGACGAAAATCGTTAAGTACTGACGTTTCTCGAATATGTTGATAATTGAAATTCAACCGTAGTACGCGTATAAAACAAGCATCACAATACACGCGGTAAACACGCGGTTACTCAAGCCACATTAATACATTTACTTTGATCAGAACCTATATTGTTATACAAAATAAGAAAATTTACGAATAAAGTACTCGCTTTATTTTTAAAGTCACTTAATAATCTTTGGGAAATTATTCATGATATGATAATTATATATTTAAATCGATAACGGAATGTAATTTTAAGTCATACTGAATTTTCATCCCGTTCAGGCCGATATGTACGTGAGCTCTTTAAATTATAGACGTATTCGTAACCAGAGCTTTTTCTCATGCTGGGTGGTTAGCCCTGCGATGAACCCTCCTCCTTTATCCAGGCTTGGGACTGGCAGTATAGGTAACCCCATCACATACTGACGGAGTTGAGCTCTTTAAATTAAATCTTATTTTATGTATACGGAGATTCACAGTTTCATTGTACAAGTAAATCCGGGTACAAGCAACATTCAAAATGGTTGCTAAATTAATTCCCCTCATAGGTCACAGCTTGTTGAAGCGACCTTTCATAAAAATTGCGTAAGTGTTTACATAAGAGCCCGTGTTCATTTATCGCGAACATTTATCATAAAAACATCGTATGTTACATGAGCTATAATTTAATCCGTACTCCCTTTTAAACGGCAATCTATTATCGTTTTCGTCTTAATTTCTATTAGTCGTTGCACCTTTGACCTTATTGTAACATTGTTAAATTTCAAAATAATTCACCAATTATTTGCACTATACTAGACGTGCCATAATTTTGCCGTAAAAGCATTTGCTAAACTCCAAAACAAGATGTGCTAAAATGGCATTTAAAAAGTGATATTTGTAGTCTGAGATTAAATAGAACTCAATAATATTATACCAAAAAATAATATGTAGTGATTCAGTCAAACAGTCCTAAATAAGCAAAATCGAAACGCTAAGTAAATGGCTGCATGAAATGGAATTCTTTATTGAATTAATGTTTGGTTTGTGTGTGTGTGTCGTGGTAGTGGGTGTCGGGGAGCGATGCCGGAACCGCTTATAATATGGGCTAAATAACCGCTACTGTGACCATTATAAATGGTTTATAATTATGGTGACAAAATATTTTTTTTTCGGCTCTATTTTTGTAGCTACAAAAGGAAGTAGTTTTGAAATATAAAAACAAAATATCTGTATAATTTACAATCCTTTAATTGTACATTTTGATTTTTATGTACAACTAACAACATTTCGAATCTGGTTAATAATATGTATAGCAATTCTATTTTTTTTAAACTTAGGACCTAACCATTCCCGAAAACTCTTAGCAGTATTATTATGAATACTTAAGATGCTGATGGGGTTTGGATATTTTAAAAATAAACGGCAAAACTGCTGAACCGATTCGGATGAAATTTTACACACACACGCTCTTTATCCCCAAAGGGGTAGGCAGAGGCGCAACTAGTGCACCCATTTTGCACCGTTCGTATTCCGTCCCATGATGTGACAGGGGGCGAGCCTATCGCCAAATCGGGCACAAATTCCAGACTTCGGGCTGATACTGAGTAGAAAGACCTAATATAGCTGTCCGACCTGGGGACTGAACCCGAGACCTCAGCAATGCAGTCGTACCGTAACTACGCCACCGAGGCAGAGGATGAATTGCAATCAGCCCTGTATTATATACTGCCCACTGCTGAGCACGGACTTCCTCTACTACTGAGAGGGGTTTGGCCTTAGTCCACCGTGCTGACCTAGTGCGGATTGGCAGACTTCACATACCCTCGAAATTCTTAAGGAAAATTCTCAAGTATGTAGGTTTCCTCACGATGTTTTTCTTCACCGTTAAAGTGAATGATAATTGATAAACAATACACACGTAACTTCGAAAAGTCAGAGCTGTGTGCCTTGGATCTTGCACCTCCGGACATTGTCTCGGCAGACCGTTACATTCCCAACAAGGCTATACTGAAATTTTAATTATTTAAATAAAATTGTCCGTATATCTCTTAACCCGTGGCCACCGTTTCGTGTGGCGTGTGGCTCGCTGGGTCAACAATACCCGCTAATTCGTCCACCAGCCAACCACCATCGGACGTGTTAATTTGGAAACTCCAAGACTTTCGCCCACTGTTTGCGATCTTATCAGCGGGCGATAACCGCTCTATTTGTTAAAAATATTATGTTTGCACAACATTTGTCACTGAATGGTTTTACTTTTACTTTTAAAATTGGTTACGTTATAGTTTACTTGGTTGATATTTTTACGAAGTTTTGTATATAAAGTAAATTAGCATAACTATTCCGTCTTTGAACTAAGGACTGCCTCGGTGACGTAGTTGTATTACGGTACGGCTGTATTTTCAAGGTCTCGGGTTCGATCCCCGAGTCGGGCAAAGTGATATTGGGTTTTTCTACTCTATATCAGCCCGGAGTCTGGAACTTGTGCCCGATATGGCGATAGACTCGCCCCCTATCACATCATGGGACGGAATATGCACGGCGAAAAGTGGGTTCTCTAGTTGTGCCTCTGCCTATCCCTTCGAAGATAAAAGGCGTGAGTGTATATGTATATATATGTATTCCAGCTATTAAATATGTTAACCTGATTTTTATTCCGCTAATAGCATAAACGCGAAAGTTTGTAAGAATGGATGTATGTGTGTTACACTTTCTCGCAAAAACTACTAAACGGATTTCGATGAAATTTGGCACACGGGTAGATCATGTCTTGGATTAACACATAGGTTACTTTTTATCCTGCGAAAATATAAAGCGGGACTTTGATGCCGGAAAAACTTATTAACGCGGGCTCAGCCGCGGGCATAAGCTAGTATACAATAATAAAATCCTGACTAAGCTAATATATAATAACTCTCCGATGCGTCACGAAAGCTGCTGGTGACATCACTTTCTTTGAACATCCAGACACATGTCACATTAGCACAATATCAAGAGAAATTCGATTCCATTCATAACGAAAAGACGAGTCATTCGTCATATAATTCAGAAACAAATATCGGAAACAATTAACTAATTACTAACATAACATTTGATTGTTTTCCACACAAGACGGACAGCAATAAAAAGCGTGAACATAGAAATTAGTATAAAACACGACTTCCCGTTCCCAACGCCGCCCCACGGTAAAAAATGCCTTCGTTCTCACACCTGTCCGAGTTAGGTATATTGGTATAGCGGTCACTCACTTACTTTAACGTAAATACGGCTTTTCACGGTTAATTAATCATTTTAAAAAATTATAAATTAATATTATTCGTACCTACTGGTTTGCGTATTTTGATTTATAATTTTAGATAACAGACGCTTGAAGAATTTTAGTTCGAAATTTAAATCTTTTTTTTTTTATTAAAATCTATATTTTGATAAATATATCATACACGATAAATTATGGCTAAGTAATTTATTATATTCCTATAATCAATCTACATTTACCGTTCAATCTTATGAATGTACTAGCTGGAATTTCTTTATTCGGATTCCAATTCACGATAATCTTTTGTAAGACTCCAGATACCACTCCAGTGTATATTTCTGCAGCCGAGCAGTACTGTTGTTTCTAGTAACTGGAATCCAATTTTTGGTATGGAGACCACAGCACGATGCCACTCTGTACTTTATAATTCAATGTTTTAGATGGTGTAGGCTGTCGTATCTACCATCAGCCTTGCTGCTATTAAAAAATATATTCTAGAACTTTCGTTCACAGCCATTAAGTAAGAGATGCCACCACACGCTCGTCCTATTAACGCGCCCATAACTCGATACACTTGTATGTCCGTGCTAACGATGTCTGAATGCGCTACAGCTTTGTGCGTGCGTATTAACACAGCACTTAACTTGTTAGAATGCTTATAATATTCCAGTGTGGGTGTCCCGAATGTTTTGATCCAGGATAGAGGAGGGGATGTGAACATGTTTGAAAAATCTGTTTAAATCTACAAGGATTTTATTAATTCTAAATTGTCTTCATCATCATCATCATCATCATCAGCCACATGACGTCCACTGCTGAACATAGGCCTCCCCCGAAGATTTCCGGATGGACCTGTCAAAAGCGGCCCGCATCCAGCGCGTCTAAATTACATTAAATTAAATTGTCTTACGATAAAATTTTGTAAGTGAAGATTGACCACGTAGCAAATAGTAGGTATTATGATTTTGTTACACGAAAGATAATATCCTTAAATTTCAACAATCTGGTATGTCTTTAATTAAATCAACACTTTCAATCTTCCAACTCGTACAATTAAATATAAGTGCCTTATATGGCAATAGGTTCATCCCATCACATGAGACGGAAATAAATACAGCGATCAGAGGCTTACACCTCAGCAAAATCTCAAAACGTGAGCTTATAGAAGGCATCCAGCTAAACAAGAAACAAAACTCAAAATAATCCTAACCACATTTTACTATCCTCTTAAAATGTCATAATAGCAAAAAGGCAAAAATCCCTAAGGTTTAAAGAAATGCAAATCTTTTCGTGTTAATTTCTGTGTAATCTGATCATTGCTACCTTTTGAATGTTTGTAAATATCGTAAATCCATCAACGGTCGCAGTGACCGCAACCCCGTGGTGAAGGGTTGCCTCCTCGTGTGCTATTGTTGAAGTGTTAACAGTTAGTCGGTATGGAATGAGACATTTTGTATTTTGAAATTATTTTTCACATAATTTACATTAGCTAAGCAATTTTTATAATGTGCACTTTATTAACATATACGTATACTCACGCGTTTTATCCCCGAAGAGGTAGGCAGAGGCGCAACTAGTGCACCCTCTTTTCACCGTGCATATTCCGTCCCATGATGTGATAGGGGGCGAGCCTATCGCCATATCGGGCACAAACTCCATACTCCGGGCTGATACTGATTAGAAAAACCCAATATTACTTTGCCCGATCCGGAGATCGAACCCGATCGAACCCTCAGAATTGCAGCCGTACCGTAATACAACTACGCCACCGAGGCAGGCAGTATTATTAACACATTTTTTTTTTAATTATAGGGATTATGCTCATATGCAATGCAATGCGGGGACGATAGCATCAGATGCGTCATCTTAATAAGATCAGAAAACTTAAGAGTCCCACGAGTTCAATATTTTTTTTTATTTATAGACATAAATGTATTTATAATGTACTTTTCATTTTCAGGTATGTTCGTAGTTTTATTTTGCAAGTTCCCCAGTTACACAGGTAAATATTTTTTTTTTTTAATAGGTTTCAGTTTTGTTATTATTACAATTTTTTTAATATTACAAATGGCCAACTCTATGTTAGTAATCAATACCAAACTCTCCACATCTTTAAGACAAATGCACTAACAAATATTCTACAATACATTTACCATGGATATCCAATTTATCTCTCAGTATGAAAGAAAATTTAACGCGGCGAACTAATTTCTCATTAAAGATTTAAAAACAGTTATTAACTCTCCATACCTAATAGGGGTGGGCGGATATCGGTCGGCTACGCTCGGCTAAGATCGGGTTAGCTCGGGTCACGCAGGTCGCTCGCTCGCCTAGAATTATGCTTCAATTGTTTAACGTTCACACCGGCTATCTTTCTTTTTTTTAATTCAAGAATCGTATTTGAATGCCTTTTATCGAGAGCATATTAAATTATTCATAGACAATGTCACAATCATATTTGAAATTGGAACGATCGTTTTGTCTTTGATTCCTATTTCAAATTTATGAAATCGATTATATTGTTTTTTAGTTTTTAACAACACTATAACAAAACATAGTCTGGATAAAATGTGACTTTATGTATTTCTATTTAATTTTATTTCTGACACAAAATAATAGCAGCAACTTAGATCGCGTCGCGCGTCGCATCAATAAACTTCGCTAACTGGAGAGGTTCCGTGTGAAACGTATGATATAGCGTGGCAGTTTTTATCGATCATTTAAAGTTTAACACTCTTATATTGATGTTTTATTGCGAGCGAACGAAGTGTGAAGTGTCCGAGACACGTTTCGATATCGCATAAGCCCTACCCTCGAGCTGAACATTTGATGGTCCAATAACACATTATGGCCTTATGAAAACACTATTCAGTTTAATCGATAGTAAATATCGATCGTAATGTAGAAATACCAAACAATTAATGGCTCGTCGTAAATTGTTAACTTTGGGGTCAGATTATTTGTACTGTTTATTGATTACTAACGTTTCACTAATTTCTAATATTATAGCCATATATAAAATGATTTGAATTATTTTTAACTAATATTTTTTATAGAAGAGCATAACATTAGACTTAGATTTAAACAACATGCTATTATTCATAAGTCCAAAAACAAAATAAGAGCATTATTTATCAAAATCCATACTTTAATAAGGTCTTATAATAACAATACACTAAACGACGCTATTCCCTTCAACACGTAATAAGTCGATGCCTAAGTGCGGCCCACAACTAGAAAATCTAACTCAATAAGCAACCCTAATCTCGCAATCTCAAAGTCTGTTTTGTAATATCATCAAAACCCTTAATATTTCAAACATGCATCTAAAGAACACATTACGAGATAGCGGCGCCTCGGGCGTTTCTTAGGACGCGTGCTCTGTCTCTTTCTAGCACGTCCTAAAGTGTATCTCTATCCCGCTCTCTCATGTTAAGGCATTGTCATTTTTGCGGATTGACCTATGATCCTGAAATACAGAGATTATGTTACAAATGAATATTGTCGTTATTTTTCATATGAACTCGGTATAAATAGTACAATTACGTTTTGTTTCTTGGTTTAGTGTGGTGAGAATTAATAGCTTTTACACGCGATTTTTTTGTTAATAATTTTCCCGGAATTAAATTAATAAAATAAAATATAGCATTAGGGATAAATTAGTTTTCTATAAATTTTAATCGTTGGGATTGTTCCAAAGATCTTCCGCAATAAAAACACTACCTCTATAATATTCCCAAAGCTTCGAAAACGTAACCAAGAAAGGCCTGAAAATGGTGGAACAGTGCGCGAACATTCTCACATTGATGTTTATAATATGAAATGCCACGATTCTGCCATCTCTCAGGCCCGGGTGTGTGGTACCAAAATTGCAACCAGATTAAACCTTGATCCAATATCTATTTGAGCTATTGTAACAAGCAATACCCCATCTTCTTACCTTTTAATCAGAGACGGCATTAGCGGGGGAATCCCCAAGGCTTCGTGCTCAAAATTTGATACGAATAATGACTACTCTTGGACTATTAGAGCGTGACTAGGTGCAATAAACAATCAATCTAAATAACTGATTGAGGACATGATCTACAATTGTCAGATATAATTATTTAATTATAGTTTACAGTATTTATTAACACAATATTGACTTCAATTGTTTGCACTAAATTATTGATGATAGCAAAACTCTTTAGAATTACCCATTTAATGAGTTGTACGTTGCAATCTGTTAACAAATCTATCTCGATAAATTAAACAAGGCAAAGGTATCACTTACTTAGGTACTACTTCACAAATGTAGAGAATAAACTGTTTGTTATATTTTTTTATTTTAATTACAAAAAAATTATGGAACTCTATAGGCATACTTACACTTAAACCGGGCGAATAATAATTATAACGTGAACAGAATCAAAAATTATATGAAGATTACAAAGACAAACTTAATTTCAATCTATTTTCAAATATCCTGTTATTCTTTACCCAAATAGAGCTTATCTTAAAGCGGATTATAGAGTAATTTCAATCTAAATTTCCGATTTCCTGCTTTTGTTCATATTTATCCTGGTTTGAGGTATGAAACAATAATAATATGAAAGATGAATAAGATCTTCGCCTTATTAGTGATAAAAAAATAATTTTAAATTTCGAACAACATCGAAGAGACAATAGTGACGCAGAAACGTACCGTCAAGGCGGCCAAAGTAGCGTTAAAAACGCCATTGAACGTCGAAGCGGCAATATCAAACTTTAATAACGTCACTACACGTCCCTTAACATGACATACATCATAAACAAACACCGAACGAGCCTTAACAATGCACGTACATCCACGTATCTGGGAAAGCGGGCAGCAGCACCCGCTCCGAGCAATTCGTGGCCATCGTCCGTAATACCACACGATCTCGCAAACTGTTATGGGAACGCATATGTAATTGTGACTTCTGGTGGTACTTAGGTGTTGCTATTGATTCGCCGTAACTGTTGTTTGTGGAATTACTGGATTAGGATTGGCTTCATAATAGCAGATGACAAAAGTAGTTCATTTTTCACAGGGCTTTGTTCTTCCTTGGTCTTAATAAGTAGTATGCTTGTCTTTTGTAAAAACAAAACCGTTACTGCTTTGTATACTTTCATTGAAATTTAGGTATTATATTAAGGTTAATGTATGGTATTGTGGCATCTAGTCTAAGACCGACGACGTACGAATTAAATGTCATACCTCCATAAATATCTAGACATTAAAAATAATTACCACGTTAAAGAATTCGTAACTCCAGGAAGCTAATTCTGTTGCTTTCCATAAACCCAAGAATGATAATATGGCGCGCAGACTGATGATTTTTCAAGATAAACCCTATAAAGATATAAATAGTGGCGATAGCACGCCACTCGGTACGCTAGGCTGTAATTAAAATGTGCAGGATACGATTCCAGGAGTTACTAGGGTTCAAATATAGATAAATTAATGCTCTTTCCCGTTGATACTTAAACTATATATTTCAATGTTTAATTACGTTTTAAATCAATTTATCTTTTCATATCAAAAGATAATTACGCAATTACGTTCAGTAATAATCTTTTATAATGGAATATATATGTTAAGTTTTAGTTTAGTTATGTTTAATGAGAATTTTAAATTAGCTATTTAAATAGCAGTATTTTGTGACGCGTTGAAAGATAATATGACGGTACCACGCATATGTGAGTGATAAATCACGCGACGACTGGATTAAATAACATATTAAAGGTTTAAGAGATAGTACCATCGTATCACAGATTTATATAGAGCCCTTACATGTATTAAAACATATCTTCAAGATCCAGTTTAAAAGACATAGTCCAAATCATTAAATTTCGAATAGATATATGTCAATCAAATAAAAAATAAGGACAGTTGTAGGCTTTACGGTACTGGTTCCTTATCAATAATCTTCAATAAAAACAACATAATCCCAAGTGAATTAAGAACACGATCCAATTCTCACGAAGGGAAAACAAATAAACAGTGAACATAAAACTGGGCTTATTAAAACGAACATATGAGGAAGATCATACAAGGAATAAAGTGGCATAGATAACTGAAACCTGGCGGTTTGCGTTAACGGCGAATCATAAGCGGGGATGAGAAACGCGTGAGCATACGTTTAAGGGTGCTGTCGTAGTGGAAGATTTAGCTAGCATTAGCTTTGCACACACACACACACACACTTTATATTCCCCAAGGGGTAGGCAGAGGCACAACTAGTTGCACCTACTTTTCGCAGTATATTCCGTCCCACGACGTGATAAGGGGCGAGCTTATCGCCATATAGGGCAAAAATTCTAAACTCCGGGTTGATGCTTAATAGAAAAGCTCAATATCGTGTAGATTAGCTTTGCATAAAAATGTATAATAGAATTTGCTAGCATTAAAAAAATGCAGAGTATGAAATCTAGTTCAAATATGACGTAGAGCAACATTGGTTTGCTATTATTATGTTGCCTGTTCTTTACAATAACGAAATGAAACTTAGCTGAACGAGTGATTAAAACGAAATAATCACCATGAGTACAAACTCTGTCTAGTCGAGTGTCAGTTATGTATACTAATATTATAAAGATAGATTTAATTGTTTGTTTGCATTGAATAGGCTCCGAGACTACTGGACCGATTCGAAAAACTCTTTCACCAATATAAAGCTACATTATCAGCCAGTAACGTGTGCTATTTTTTATACCGGGAAAATATAAAGCGGGACTTTTATGTCAGAAAAACTCATTCACCCGAGCGGAACCGCGAGCAGAAGGCTAATTTATTATATATATCTTCCCACCTGGCTAGGAGTAAGATACCAAAGTTTTTTTAGAAATAAGATTTTTATTCCAATTTCAAAAAATGTTCTTATTTCTTAACGAGCACAAGACGGTCGCCATAATTATGCCAACCAGCTATCATTTCAAAATGCTATAAAATAATCCACGTCGCTAGCCACATATAAGTACGACAATGTCCTAACAGATATGATCAGTACGTAAACATTTGATATTATTTGATCGGCCGCCGATCTCTACCGAAGATTGCCGATGTTACCCGATGGCTATCGATGTTTTTAATTTTATGACTAGTTTACACGGTATAAACCGATGTCGCGCGATACATATCTTCGAATGGGGTAACTTTATATGTAGACGCCTTAACGGTTTGTTATTTATGGAATTATGTTTGAATTATGATATTCATATTTGGATATTTTTATAGGTTATGACATCCATAATTTAGAGATACGATTGTGTGTTTGTTTTATCGTGCACTATAACAACATATTTAGTCACAATTTTTTGTTATAAATAATTTACAGATCGCAAAATCTTAAGGAAATATACACAGCATTTTGAAATTTATTTCGGTAACATAGTTTCGTTTAGACAACCGAGCTAAACAGTATTTTATATATTTATGGAATCATATCTGTCATATTAATTTTGATATATCGTTCGTAAGCCGTTATGTCATTAATTATAATACCTAATTAAAAACGAATGCTGCCCCGGTCTGGAGAGAGCTTTTTCGAAATGAAATAATAATTGTATTATAAGGTAGCTTACTCAGAATTTCGAATTCAAAAAAGAGTCTAAATTGTTTGGGGATCGATTTTGAGTTCCATGAATTTCCATGATCGGATCCTAGTTTCATGAGAGGAAAATGTATTCAGCGAATTAAAAATAAAACCTAAACCAGTAGTTATTGAAAAACTCGCGGCCATACAAATTTACATACATACATACGGATCGAATACAGAACCTCCTTTTTTGAAGTAGGTCAAAAGATATTTGATTCAGTATAACATGGTAAGTACATAAAATTGAATAGGACCTTATACAGCCAAGAAATGCAGTAAAAACTCTTAGCTACATGTATTTATAACCAACATGGCGCATTGAAGCAAAATTACACCGCAAATTATTTAAATGCAATAAAAATGTCACGCGCTCTATTAACAACTCGTAAAACGTTTGATCTTTTGTATTTTTTACTTTTTGTCTTAAATATCTTTACGGTAAAAACGCATCAATCTTTTTGAATATATGGACTTGGCGAATTTACTTGCAATAGACTAGAAGATGATGACCATTTATAAATATATGCATAAATCTTGAATAAAGAAATAGATGTAGCTTATTACAAGATGTTTATCTATCTATCCTTACCGGCCGCTCCAATGTAAATGAATGAAGTAAAGTTTGTTACAGAAAAGACTTTTCTTAGTTTTAAGACTTGCAGCCTGGCCAGCATTCATTGGTTTAGTTTAGTTACAACTGGCAGTTAAAAATCTCAGTTGTCATTTCCATAATCTATTAATTTAAAAATAATGGGAAGTCTCCATCTGTCCGCACTCTAAGACCAACCGTGAGGATACCCAGCGTGCAGCTAATATGCAAGTTCGCACAGATTACATCAAAAATTCCAACTGAACCCTAAATAAACGCAAAAGTGGATTCCAGACTCCATTCCGTGAAGATGCTTCGAGGGCAGATTTATTACAATAATAAAAATAAATCTTAAAACACAGGTATAAAGTGTAAAGTCGTTTGCGCGACAACCACCACCCGCTGGGAGCGTTAGCAATACAATTCAAAAAATAAAATATCAATTTTTTAAATAATAAAATCTTAGAGAAGTCACATGGAGTCGCCGTTTGCAGGAATTTATTTACACCTGAATAAGATAACTACGTAGGATTATAAACCTTAGTTATGCGAGATAAAGATGTTGTTCATGAAATGGGATGTAATATTAAGTTGGTAAAGCGGCGGCACAGCGCATAAATTCGTATAAAAACGTCAAAAATGAATTCCCAAGATCGTAATCGCAATAAACTTAATAATATCGCGATGAAATTTGAAATAAATAAAAACAATTGATCCGACGAGCCGGCGCATTAGCGGTTGGTTCAAATTCGGTACTTTTTTTGGGTGCTGTACCATTTTTTCACGTGCCTTTTTGTACAGAATCCGGACAGCTTGTTTATTGAGTTCTGTCATTGGTTTTGATTTAGGACGACCTCGAGGTTTCCTACGACCTTGCTTGCTTTTTGTTGCCCGGATGTGTCAGCTGATTTGTGTATCAGTGACTGAAGAATTATCCAGTCACAGCACATAATGAGATAGTTAGATATTAATGATTTTTTAATAATAAATCTAATTCAAAAATGCGTGCAAGATATTTTATCTTTAATATGTTTTTATAATATCGAAAGTTGTCTTACTATCTTACTAATATAATATTATAAACTCGAAAGTTTGTAAGTATGTATGAATGTATGGATGTCTGGATGTATGGATGTTTGTTACTCTTTCACGCAAAAACTACTGAGCGGATTTCAGTGAAATTGGGCGCACGGGTAGATTATGTTCCGGATTAACACATAGGCTACTTTTTATTCCCGGGAAAATACAAAGCGGAACGTTTAACACGGGAAATCTCAATCACGCGGACGGAGCCACGGGCAAAAGCTAGTATAAAATAATTCAACATCCATAACTCTAGAAATGTATAAACTCGTTTCCATATTTATTTATTTTTTGCCAACCATACATCCAGTAATCTTTCCCTTACCAATAATATAAAACACCATTCAATCACAGTCCATATTCCTGTGCTTTTAAACCCCCTAAAATGACCTTAAGGTCATGTCAAATAGGTCAAGCCATGATGCTACCATTACACTTGACAATTACCATTACAATCCGTCTAAGTGAAGCTATTGGTCCAACGTTACATTTGTAAAAAGCCGACAGTGTGGTACAAGTTAGGAGAGATTGGCTTAAAGTTATTATGGTGTGGTGCAGGTTAGAAGCGAAGTGACATATTAGAATCAACAATTTAAAAAAATAATAAATATCATTTATGCATAAGTTAGCCAAAGCTCAAATTTCGAATGGTCTGAGGAGATTAAGCGCTCTAAGGGTGGTAAAACTTTTATTTAAATGAAGGCACTGATAATATACAGAGAGAGCGCGTGTCAATCACGCGCGTTGGTAGCGCGTATTAATTGCACCATCTGTACCTATAGGCTCTAACTGTCGCACCGCACTCGTCATCACAAAAGCACCGCCTTAATGACCACTGTTCGTAGCTCTTAATGATCGCAGCTCATCCATTACCTTTCAAATTGTCGCTTACATGGTAGCTCAGTTGTCGGTTAATGTGCTTATCTTTTGTTGAAACTAAGTGTTATGAGGAGAAATCGTTTTTCCTTTGTACTACAATACTACAGTGCTTACTCACTGCTTGGTGGTAGAAATAGACAAATCTGAAGCACCTATTCAGATTAACGGTTAACGACAACTATAAAATAAAACATATTGCCATATTCGATATTTGATTTTCCAAGGAGATAATAATAAAACAGACGCTCTGATATTAGTCTACGGCCTCCCATCTAGTGATATCTAGTGAGCTCAATTTGCCCTCATTGTCGCGAAGAATGCATACACCTGTTCATACGATAAACCACACGCCATAATTCGTTTTGTAATTGCCCCAAAGATTTATAATAACTGCCCGCGACCCGGTCATATATCCCGATCGTAAAGCAACCAAGATGAAATTACTCGCACCTGTAAATGCAAGGGAACATATCGCGGGGTTCTCAACTCAGCCGGTTAATTTGCATACATAACTGCTCCGGGGCTGGTATACGCGTTTTGTTTGCGGGTTCTGTAGTTCTATTTGTAGTTAAGAGTATTTTGTAATGATTAATTGAGTATTAAACAATTTAAAATGGTAAGTATAGATAAAGGAGAATGCCTAAATCTGGTCCCACTCTTTAAAGGGAGTGTATGGCCTTGTGAAATGAATCATAATTAACGAAATCTTTTTAGAAATTACTTCTACTTATTTGAAAGAAATCCATTTCGGGGTTTATTTTTTAACAGGAAAATATAACAATAACGATGTTTTTGTTTTTAATTCTCACGATCGTCGATTATCAATATATTAAAATTAACAATTTGCCAAGCCCTGGGGATAGCTAACTTTTTCATGGCTAACCTCAAAATAAAAATGAAAACATGAAATTTTACGAAAACCTTACAATAAAATAGAATGATTGTTGTTTCATTGGGACCTACATTGTTCGTTCTATTTTGTGTATAATTTTCACTATTATACAAAATTAAATTATGCGGGACGGTCTCCCACACACAGATGGGCATTCTCCTTTGAAATTTAGTTTTTATATATATTAATATATAGATTTATATATTTATATTGTATTCGTTACCATGTTTAGTAGTGTATTCGTATTGTGTACTTTTTATATTTATACTTTTTTTTTTTTCCTTGCTCATTTTATGTTGATTATTTATTACGCCTACCTTTATTGTTTATCTCTGCATCACCCTAAGGTTGACTGGTAGAGAATGCCTTCGGCATTAAGTCCGCCTTTATACATTGTTGTATAAGAAGTAATAAATAAATTAAAAAAAAAAAAAAAAAAAAATTTAGTTTTCTCTAGGTCTCATGCAAATTTGTGATCGATCTAAAAACTATGATTTCCATTTTCTCCGCTATTATATAAAAAAATTGCTACGATTATTTCCCACAAATAAACATGAGATCTCTGACACCGCAGCCAGATTACAAAGTAATCGATTCAAGACAAATCTTTAAGTAAATTCAACACAATCAAACACAAGCGCATACGAAGAAATGTCGTTATGTCGCAGCCGACTCCGTGCAGGGCACGCCGTGAAGACTCGAACGGGCACAGTCAGCTCGGAAGGTGTAACATCGTATCAATAAACACAAGTACGAAACGGGGAAATGCGAAAGCCAACCGGCGCGGACGGTCCACACTAGATGCAGAATTTATTTAATTATATGGTACTTTAATTTTTGTAATATTATAAATACGCAATTGTGTTTGGTTGTTTAGCCCGTCAAGCCCCGCTTATAGATATAGATGTATGGAAAAACCCTATATATATATGGACACCAGTGTCCGTCGCGGGCCTTGACAGATTAGAGTTGAATTTCGACTGCTTCCAATCATAGTCATAAAAGTTTTACAAACATTCCAAAAAAATATAACTCGATCTCTAATTTCATAATTATGTACAATAAGAAACTCATACATTTAGAAATAAATATAATACAAATAATACGATCAATATTCTAAAACAATTATACAGCCGTTCCAAATTCCAATATGCACCAACATGTAGAAATACCGACATTAACGTTATAGGTCGGCCATACGTAATACCTCGCCCACTGTGGAGCGTCCCTAGCAAAAGGTCTAGCGCATCCCGTGACCCTTGCAGAAAGTGCGCCTCGCTATCATTTACCAAGTTAGGCCCTTGAAAACGCCACGCCATTCAAAAGTACACCTTAAAATTATCAGGACAAAGTTTAAAATCAATTGATGGGAGTAAAAGAGCATCATGGTGTCGGAGAAATTTAAATTTTATTACACTAGTAATAAGAACGGGTCGGTCTTGCAAGGTTATGTTAGAAAGTGCGACACCTAACCTCTGGATCTAGTTGAATAAGTAATAGTAAATTTGATTTGGAATTAAAGGTAGAGCGTCCTTTCACTGGCTTAATTGATGGAATGTCATTCTGTAAAAAAAATACTCTTTAAGACGTCACGTGGTCCTGATTTTATGCTAGTTGTTCGTGAAATACACCAAATTGTCACATGGATATTTAAATCTGAGTATTGTTATGAATATCAACTAAGAGGTTCTTTCTCTATTTTTTTTTATGGCATCGAATTACGAGACGAGCATGCCGTTCGCCTTCATATAAGCAATACGACCACCAATAAACAGTAGAAATACCATCCAGCACCTTGAGGTACAAAGTACTGTGTGGCATTTCACTGCGCTCGTCATCCTGAGACATAAGATGTTAAGTCTCAATATGTCCTGTACTTACACTGACTACAATGCATGCACACTGCTGCTTGGCGGTAGAAATAGAAAAACACCCTGATTTACCTAAATATACTAGCAAATCACACAACAAAAGCTCTTTTCGAAACTTTGCACTCAAAACCTAATCTGGGCTCATAGGTACTATAAACATTTCTCTTAAGAACTCAGAAGCGAGACATAATAAGGAGCTATCTTTGTGATTGTTACAATTATTAGGGATACGTTGTAGCATCTCAATCATATCTCACTATACATACATACATTCATAACATATACACTCACCCCTTTTATCCCCGAAGAGGTAGGCAGAGGCACAACTAGTGCACCCACTTTTCGCCATGCATATTTCGTCCCATGATGTGATAGGGGGCGAGCCTATCGCCATATAGGGCACAAATTCCAGACTCTGGGCTGATACAAAGCTATCTCATTATATCATAATATAAGTGAATCTACGGAGATGATTATAAGACTCGTAACCTAGTATGATCACTAGATTATTCAATAAGTCATTGAATAGTTCGTTGAGAGGTTTCAAGCAAATCTGTATGACCAATTAAACCTTGGAAATTCCCTTCAACTTAGCTACATGTAACTAATACTTGGCTATACTTCAACATACCGAGGTACCGGTAGGAGTCAGTACCGCTAGTATGATTTTTTGCGTAATTGTGTAGTTTCGCTAAGTAAATCTGTATAGGTATGGAAATTTTAATAACGCCTCTTGAGTGTGTCTGGAAATAAAAACATTACACCATGAGTATTTGGCGCGTGTAAACTTCGAATAGTAAATCTTGTAACCAGCGTAACAATAAACTGGACTGTAAGTTGGACTCGGCAGCATGAATATCTTTTTTGGAATTATAGCATCCTCTAACAACTGTCCGAGAAATGCCTTAACCTACTCGTTACGAATACTTGGCGCAGTTCCTTTTTATTCGTGCTAGAGGTACAGCTCTCCCAGGTCTGGTGCTGGTATAATGACGGAGCCAAGGTGAGGATGTAACAGCAATCAGCGTAACGCTCGTCATTGGCCCAGATGCGTCGTCCCCAGCGGTGGTCGCGACCGCTTGCCACACTTCCGCGACCAGCCGCCGTGACACTAAACAGAGTGATGCGAAAAATTTACAGTTTAAGGTGGTATTTGGAGCATTATTGCCTATCAATGTCTAAAACACTTAAGCCCTAATAATATGCTATTCTTTTTATTACACATCAATAGTTTGAGATGATCCTAACGTTATCAGGTTAAAGTACATAAATTTATTGCACTGGCTTTGGTCACTTATTTTACGTCAATATATCTTTAATCCTGAGACAGGCGATGTAATACAGTTTGCGAGAGTAGCTGGATGTAGACCACTTCTATGTCGAGGCGGCATATGTTCAATTGAGGGCACCTGTGGCTGATAATGACGATATCAATAAAACTTCATTAATTCGTAATAGTGTGATCCACTCGCATACACAAATACTGTGTGATCTAAACGCTCGCAATTTAACAATAAATAGGCTCTGTTTACAACAACTTGTTATTATTATTATTTATTAAGGCACATCAACAATGTGAACACAAACATAATATAAATTAACTATACAATGACATCCTTTTAACTAGTGCTTACATTTTTGACAGATGTACACAACATTTTTAATAAACTAAAGTAATAACTAAGTTTTTCTCCTTACCAATCCCTTTCCCTCTCTCCTATTCAAATTCAATACGACTCAGAGAGAAGTCTAAATCACAAGAGAGAAAAAAAGAATAAGAAGAAAAACAAACAAAAACAGAGAAAGAAAACAAATTCAACATTAATGGGAAGATTATTTGTTATGCTGTTTCTAATATGCAGAACAGTTTTAATCAGCCTGTTTGGACAATAGTAAACGACAATCATACGCTGCCATCATTGCATCCCGGACGAGGCTACTTCCACTTGCTTCCGATGACATGCTGTCGAACATTTCGCAATGAAAACAATATTGAAGTATAGGTTATGAATTATTATTGATGGGGCTAGCTCGTGTCTCCGCTTGCAGTCAGGGCCTGATTAACCCTTAGGCTAATTAGGCTGCAGCCTAGGGCGCGAGGATCGGGGGGGCGCGCTGAAATCGTGTAATCAAATACACTATTGATCTAGCATCATTGCATCTACCCTACATATTTCAACTAGACCGAGCCAAAATACTAAAACTACATGCGCTGTGAACTGAAAAAGCCTGGGACTCCCTGATTTGTTACTTTAAAAAGCGCGCGTTAAACAAACACTGATTTATCACTCTAATCGGTCGGTGGTCGAGCAACTCGCTCGACTGCGATGTTGCCAACTCACTCGTCCCACTCACTCGCTCCAAGCAAGTGAATGAGTTGGCAACAACGCAGCTCGCCGCGCGCAGTAGAACACGTCAACGACGCGCGGGGACTCCTTGGTGGTTAATAGTTAGTATTTCTGTAGTATTATAATGCTCTTTGGTTAGTATACTTTGCCGCCAAGAAGTTTATAATTCTTGTTTGCCGCGCTTCATTCTCTTTCGTTAATCGTCGTTCGTCCGTCATATTATCACGCGCTCGAGTATATTCGTTTTCGTGATTGATATTTATGGTCCTTTCCTCCGTATTTCAGTATTTTTTAAGACTATGAGTAGTAATGAGAGTAATTCGATAGTAAAAAAGCCAAGTGGAGCAGAATACAGAAAAAAAGGAAAAGAAGAAAGAAAACATTTTAAAGAAGAAAAGCCGTCTATTCCGTCAAGTGACCCTGCACTGTGGCATGTAAACGATGAATTTTGAGATTATATTGTTAAAAAAGGACTGCAACAAAACGCAGAATTTGACTTTTTCTAGATCAGAAAGGCAGTATAAAAATCAAAAAAGATTTCTATCTAAACATATGTTTGAGATAAAGCTTGTTAATGGCGAAATTGTGAAGAGAAGCTGGTTAGTATAGGTACTCAGAATCCACAGGTCACGTGTTTTGTGGTCCTTGTAAATTATATGGAGGAACATCCATATTTGCCAAAAGTGGATTTAATGACTGGAAAAATTCTAACTTAATAACTGATCATGACAATTCTCCGGATCATCGTAAATGTTTGGGACATTATTATGTATGTAGAGGAAACTTTTACAACGATTGGATACCAAAATAATCAAACAATATAATGAAGAAATAACTTATTGACGAAATGTATTACTACGTGTAATAGAAACAATTAAGTTTTTAGCTTCTCGTGGCCTTCACTTTCACGGTCAAAATGATATTATTGGATCTGCACTAAACGGAAATTTTCTTGGCTGTATTGAGCTTATGTCCAAATTTGATCCTTTCATGGCTGAGCATTTGGTGAGATTAGGACAAAAAGGAAGAGGTGCTCCATCCTCAGAGTAAGTATATACTTACTCTGAGGCTCCATCGTACTTGTCATCCTCTATAATCGATGAATTTATTTTACTTCTCGCTGATGAAGTTCGACTTTCGATTATTGGAGAAATAAAAAAAGCAAAATATTATTCGATTAGCATTGATTCTAGTGCAGATATTTCACACACCGATCAGTTGACATTTATAATTCGTTATGTTTTGCCTGACGGAGAACCTGCTGAACGTTTTGTCACCTTTTTACCCAATTGCGGTCATAAAGGTGAAGACATGGAGAAGGCTGTTCTTGCGACAATTGATAAAACTTTGGAACTTGATATTAAAGACTGTCGTGGCCAAAGTTATGATAATGTTATCAATATATCTAGTCAATACAAAGGTCTTCAGTCAAGAATTAAGAGGCCGTATCTAAAATTTCGACTATTTCATTTAACTCCTCAACGTGATATTTTAAAAAATAAATTTATCTGATTAATTTATAATGCATTCTCGGAAAGACTATTTCAACACTAATGGAATAAACGAGACAGATTTTTCATATCTTTCTTTAATTTCAATCTAGCCACCAAGTTCCAACGTCTGTTTCAGAAATGTTGTCGTACGGAGACTCAACTTGTTGACGTTTTCAATCAAAATCGCGCTTGAAACTTACTAACAAAAATTACCATATATTGGTATAAAAGTCGCCTAAAGGATAAATGCAACTTCACTCAATAGATTACCACGCACATGGTCAATGGCCGCAACAACTTACTTCTCTATAGAAACTAAGACATTACAAGTCATGCGGCCAAACACGACATGGATTTGGTTTTCTACTTGGTAGCCTGCAGTCACTTGTCATGATTTTAGTCGTATAATGCGCGAGGTCGTAATAAGGCACCTTTATGTACGGTCAGCTAAAAAAATGGTTTGCCACGCTAAGGCTGAATGTCGTGTAGATTAATGGGCAACGTTAGTTTCACTTTCACATCGATCTGAAAACGTTTATAGGTAGTATGAGCCATGTTAAAATTTTCACATCTATACAAATATTATAAAGCTGAAGAGTTAGTTTGTTTGAATGCGCTAATCTCAGGAACTACTCAACCGATTTTGAAAATTCTTTCACTAATAGGAAGTTACATAAGTCCTGAGTGCTATCGGCTTTTTATCCCGGGAAAATATTTTTGTCCCGGAAAAACTTTTTCACGCGGGTGGAGCCGCGAGCACTACTAGTTAGTAAATAAAATCAAACTATTATGCTACTTTTTAGGCCGACTGTATCACTTAGACCTGGTGGGGGCGCGTCCGCATAATTAGCCTAGGGCGGTCAGAACTCTTGATCAGTCGCTGCTTGCAGTCACATAATAGAAGTAGTAAAATCGAAGTGAAGCAATTAATGAAAATCAAATATATGTAGCCTTCTATTTACGAGTTTTCATAAATTAATGGTAATTAAGAGCCTATGTCAGGAACTTTAAGGACTTTCAAATTCAAATTTCTCGTAAACTACTAAGATCAGAAGTTAGATTTTTGGATATGTGTAAATTGAACGTATAACTCAATAATATGTCAAAGCCAAAACACAATTGCTATAAATTTTCTCGATCGAAAAAAAATTCAAAGTTACCTCTGATATTTTCTTTAAACACGCTTTATCTCTAAATGGTGGAATATGTACATTCGTAACTTTATTTAAATACAATACAACAATTTTTTCAAAGTTTTATCAATACACAATTAAAACGAATTAAATAGTATAATCACAATTAAAAGAAAATTGTTTTGGCGCTTACGCCATTTCATTTTGGCATACGCGTGCGCCTCCCGTCACTTTCTCTCATCCGCGACGTCCAAATACGCCATCGCTGTTATGGGAGTGGCCCGTGCCGGCTTCAGTCGTCCGGAATCTTTACTGACGACGGACGTGCGCTCGAAATTTTCGGACACCTTCAAAGTTCGAATTGGCCGTCTAGTGTAGGGATTGGTCCGCGCTACCGCGCGGCAAATTTGAAGGTGCCCTGGAAATTCTGTTTTATAGTGTATCCAGCTCACGTCCGTGTATCAATATAAAATTATAGGCTCTATTAGGTCTATAAGATAGGCAGCAAGCGTAATTATTACATCCTTTCACCTTTGTAAATTGTTTCTAGTCGGAGACCTGCTTTAGTTATATTTAGTGATCGGTACGCTGAGGTGCCGGGTTCGAATCCCTGATTGAAAAACAATAGTCACTGCTTTTTTTTTGTTATTTATTCTGCCTCAGTGGTGTAGTTGTATTACGTTATGACTGCAATGCTGAGGTCTCGGGTTCGATCCCCGAGTCGGGCAGAGTGATATTGGATTTTTTCTGTTCAGCCCGAAGTCTGGATTTTGAGCCCGAAATGGTGATAGGCTCGCCCCCTATCACATCATAGGACGGAATACGCACGACGGAAAGTGAGTGCACTAGTTGCGCCTCTGCCTACCCCTTCGGGGATAAAAGACGTGAGAGTATATGTATGTATTATTTATATTGGGTAATTCATAGCTAGGGACGCCCTGGAATGCCGGCCCAATTTTGCGTAAATGACGCTTGCGTGCCGCTCATACATTTAAAAAATTCGTATTTTGCATGTAAAGGCTGTTCAAATTTTTACACCATAAAATTATTTTAGTATGATTTTTTGTAGTACTCATTTATTTATACATTATGAATCAATAATAACTAAAATGTTAAGAGCCAATGTTAGAATTGGTATACACGGCGGCCATTTTGAATTTCTTTGTTTTAGGGCCAATCGACCTCAAAATCGATATCTGGGCAGGCCTTTAGGTATAAAAGACGGATCCAATGTTAGACTTGAAAAAAGTGGCCGTCATTTTGAATTTCCTTGTTTTAAGGCCAATCGAACTCAAAATCTATATCTTGGCAAGCCTGTAGGTAAAAAAGACGGATCCAATGTTAGAATTAAAAAAAGTGACCGCCATTTTGAATTCCTTTGTTTTAAGGCCATTCGATCTCAAAATCGATATCTGGGCAGGCCTGTAGGTATAAAAGACGGATCCAATGTTAGACTTGAAAAAAGTGGCCGCCATTTTGAATTTCGTTGTTTTAAGGCTAATCGACCTCAAAATCTATATCTGGGCAAGCCTGTAGGTACAAAAGACGGATCCAATGTTAGAATTGAAAAAAGTGACCGCCATTTTGAATTTCTTTGTTTTAAGACCAATCGACCTCAAAATCGATATCTGGGCAGGCCTTTAGGTATAAAAGACGGATCTAATGTTAGACTTGAAAAAAGTGGCTGCCATTTTGAATTTCCTTGTTTTAAGGCTTATCGACCTCCTAATCTATATCTGGGCAAGCCTGTAGGTACAAAAGACGGATCCAATGTTAGAATTGAAAAAATGACCGCCATTTTGAATTCCTTTGTTTTAAGGCCATTCGATCTCAAAATCGACATCTGGGCAGGCCTGTAGGTACAAAAGACGGATCCAATGTCAGATCTGAAAAAATTGGCCGCCATTTTGAATTTCTTTATTTTAAGCCAATTGACCTCAAAATCGGTATCTGAGTACCACTTTAGTTACTAAAGGCAGATCCACCGTCAGAACTGAAAAAAGTGGCCGCCATTTTGAATTTCTTTGTTTTAAGGTTAATCGACCGCAAAATCGATATCTGGGTGTAACATTATTAACGAAAGAGTGATCCAATGTCAGAATTGAAAAAAGTAGCCACCATTTTGAAGTTTTTTGTATTAAGGCCAATCGAACTCAAAATCGATATCTGGGCATTGTTTTGTGCACAAAAGGCAGATGTAATGTTAGAATTTTAAATAAAGGCCGCCATTTAGATTTATTTTTCTTTAAAGGCTATTGGCTTTAAAATCAAAATCCGCTGGACATGACTGGCCACAAACTCTAATAGGTATAAAGGAGACGGCCTAAATTGGGCTTGACCTTACACTTTTGAAGCATGTATCAATATTCTTCTATTTTTATGTCTTCCATTTAAAAATATCCCACCAAAAACATAAATGTAAAAAAGGATAGCCAAGTTCAATACCAAAATTATGCTTAGCTGTGGGCTTCGCCGCAAAAAGAATGGAGATCTAAATGTGTGCCAAGTTTTATGCAAAATCTAAATATTTATTTATAGGAACAAAATAACATTATGAACAAGTATTAAATTCTATTTGTTTGCTTTATTGAATACCTATAATAGTTGCTGGTATTTACAAATGTGATATCTTTTACATTTATGTTTTTGGTGGGATATCATTACTTTTTGTAAAGAAAACTAGGTAGGTATTGAGTTGTGTGGTGCCGCGCGCCGCCGACGACACACCGTTGGCCGGCTGTTTAGCGCGTATTACAAGTGTTTTTTTATGGGGACACCACAAATGTTTTGGCTTAACTTTATCTTTATATTTCTGTTATAAAGCAAATATAATAAAACATATATTGGGATTGTTTCAAATATTTGCTTGTAACGGTTCCAACGCTACCATTAAAAATATATTTTTTTTTATGTGGACCCCTGTATTTTTAACTTTTTTTATTTTTAGATTTTTTCTTACGCTTACACATAATTACCGAGCTGGATTCAAAATTTTATCCTTCTAGGTCATTTGGAAGTAGGTTAGGTTTAGATACTATAAGTCTGTCAGTCAGTACAAAAATTTACGATTTTGACCTTCATATCTTTATAACCGTTTGAGCTAGCTTCATGAAATTTGGGCTTCTAGATGTCCTTATAGATATAATTAAACTCACACAGTTTTATGTGTTTACTTTAAATAGGTTTTGAGTTATAGAAAGGTGAAAAGTGGCACCAAGTGGTTCGTGTAATATTACACACGGCGCTGGCACCAACTTAGAGCGTTGGTTACATACTCAAAGTATACCAAGCATGTATAACAAGAATAATATTAACATAATAGTATTAATACTTCTTTGGGGGAGACCTATGTGCAATAGTAGCCTTTTAAAGGCTGAAAAAGAATAAGAATTAAAAACTATAGGTATTTTAGAAATTAAACTAAAAAGACATTTTCACTTTTTGGGATATTTAATATTGGTCGATATTATTTAATTTTACTGGCAACTTTGTTCAGCGCTCCCGACGTAATGTCAAATTGAAATACATTAATGACTCACTAACACTCTAGCTTCACACCTCGTGTCGTGGCTCGTATTGTGTTCGGCGTACCACTCGCGCGAGAGTGTAAATGAGCCATTATATATTTATATCAGTCCTCGTCGATTCCATGTGATATGTTCAATTCTGGTTATTGTCTAAGCTAGCTCTGTTCACTATTCAATAGGGCAATCCAATGGTTAGGTACTGTGAACATCTTATGTCATCAGGTAAAAAAAAGTTATTCACCGAAAAATGATTTAGAAGCTCTACTCTACAGCGGTTCTTTCTTTACTCCCATTGGACAGACAGATTTTTCTTTCTCATTTGGAAATAGTTCTAATATAACTATAAAATAATGCATAAATTATCTCTGTAACACTAAGCCCAAAGTTCTATGAAGTTTTTCCCGTCTCCTTTTAAAATATGGCCATCATTATTTTTCATTCAGTTCAATAAGGATATCGGAGCTTTGTTATATTGCAAAACAAAAACAAATGCCTTAGAATTGAAGAAGTAGCTGTTGCAGTAAACATCAGTCTATTCTTCTGTACAAAATATCAAAAATATTTAAAAAATTGTAAGTAATTAACATTTCAAATTTTCTATGAGCATAAGTACCCGCGTAGTAAGAATGACCTTGCTATATTTTTCTTACCCCACATTACATACAGTTCAAATTAAAAATTATAAAAATTATCTAGATAGGTAGCGGCCGCCTTCAACATTTGTAACATTTATATCCTATATAGTGACTATTCAACCATAATAATGTAATCAATCTTCATATCAAGCTATGTAATTTTATTGCATTGCATAAATTTCGAACACCTTTACATACAAAATTCGATTTTTAAATTGCATGGTGGCACTAGAGTGAAGCATCATTTACGTAAAATAGACCTGACATTCCAGGGAAGAAGTTTCATCGTGAATGACTTGTCGAAACTACCTTGATGTCGCAACTCGTAGTTGTATTACGTGCCCGGTACGGCCTCCACGCTCAGGTCTCGGGTTCGAATCCCGCGTCGGGCAAATACTATTTTTTTCTGTCCAGTATCAGCTCGGTCTGTTGAATTGGGCCCGGTATGTGGCAATAAGCTCGTCTCCTATTTGATAAGACCTAAAATAGCTAACGAAATGTGAGGAGAAAAGGTGTGATGCTATGTTTGACTGCCTCCAAGGCGTAGTTGCACACACGATACGCCTATTGTGCTGAGGTCCCGGGTTCGAATCCCGAGTCGGGCCGAAAAATAGTGACGCCATTTATTGTATTATTATTTATTTTATGTCCACCAAAGTTAGGAAAGTCCACAAGAATAAATCAAAGCAAAGCAAAATATAATTTGAAACATATTATAGAAGTTTCATACTGCTTTGCTTTTTACCTATATACAGACCTACGTAGGGGTAAGACTCGAACCTACCACCACACCAAATTTTATCTTGTCAACAAAAGTCAACTATAAGTGAATAATACTTTCGATGAGTTTAGATAACTTACAATGTAATTTTACATAATGTTCAAGTAATTAGGTAGATAATAGTGACATAATAATGGTTCTATAAACGAATTAAAATAAATTCTATGTTTTATAAGTTATAAATTTATTAGAAATTATAATAACTATAATATTTACAACACAGACATGCATTTGCAATGACGATATTTTCGCGGGCTTGAGTGCAACGACCTGTCGCAACGACGCGATGCGACGAGGGCCGAGGCGCGCGATCTATCTCAGCGGGGCCGTGCGGCGCCTCGCATTTGAAATACGCTAAGTCACGCCCATCACGATTCCATATGTTTTTCACATAGGCTCTTAACGATAACTTAGCTTTGGAATAGTTTTCAGAATTGGTTCAGTAGTTTTCAAGTCCCAAATGAAATACATTTTTATGCGTTTTTCGTTTTAAATTGAATACCTCAGTAAGTTTTAGGTATTAAAATTTAGTATTAAGCACTAAATCGTAAAATTATTGAATTAATTAGCTGTCAGTTAAGACGTTTAATCCCGAGGCTTTTGACTGACACTTTGTGATATTTAACAAGTTCAATTTTGTAATGGTCTAATTAGAAACCTTAATTTCCATGTAATTTAATCAGACTGTTATTTATTATTAAAATAAAAAATAAAATATTTTATTCATCATTTAGACGAACATAGTTGCGCTTATGATAAGTGAATATACATTTAACTAATAATAATTATTATTACAAGAAGACTCTTATATAACTACAGACATTTTATAGGGACTAAAACCAATGAAAAATAAATAAAGAAGCCAAGCTCGGGCTAGCAGGAGATCGGAGATAAAAAAAATAATATATTTTATTAAAAATAATGGGAGGAACGTGTCGCGATCCTCACCCGTGAGGGTAATACAGACACTAACCTAACTAACCTACCTAAATATATACATTGTAAGTAAATATAGTAAAGTCGACATGTTTTTGGTCTTCTCTTCACTTACCATCAGATGCAGTGAGGCAACGTTGTCGTGCCATCAATAACAAAAAACGTTATATAGTTGGAAAAGTTAAAGGATCTAAGACAGATTAATGCATTTATCTACTTATATATCGATTTCCAAACTTCATATAGTTTTGACATTTTCGTAATTTACAATTCAGTTACACAATGATAATCCACAGTGTCTCGTGAGGTCACGACAAAAACTTAACAACCACTTGTAAACGCGACCTTCGCAGCATATCTCATCATATTCCGATTACAACGCTAATTTAAACATCGCTTAATTTTGGGGGACGGATACTACGTCTGCCATTAGGATTCTAATAATTGAATTGCTATATCGATGGAAAATTAATTTAGAACTGAAAAACTGTTCCCCAACTGTTGGTATAATACAGAAGTCTAAAATAACCCATAATCTTGGTCTCATAAATTTAAAATATAAACGTGATCTCGCCGGAAATAAACCACTGAGAAGGCTTCAATATGAAGCAATAAGGGATTCAAATCTGCGCATGCGCACACGGCGCTGACAGGTGAATGCGCCGGCGCCTCTCATCCATATTGATCCACGATACAACGCGATCCACCCGCTGATCCCTTGATCCAGCCCGGATATTGAATCGACACCACCTGATCCAGATTGCGCTTCACAATGACTTATGAATTTTAAAATTTTCAAACGGAAGCTCAGAAATTGTATTTTAGATTTTGCTGTGGGAAAATTATATGGATTATATTGTGTTACCATTTAAACAGAATGAAGTGGATGTTGATGAAAAAGATAATATTATTCAATTCAATACAAATCTAAAACTATTGTAGGTAGGTGTAAAAGAAAATCAGCATTCCGTCAAATCAAAACTTTTAGGCGGGCAGGGTAGCAAGCATAACCTCGAACGCTAAATAAACATGTGTGACTATTAATTGACCCCAAACTCATACAATCAAAATGATCAATTAATTTAAAAAGTCTCGTTGGAACTCAAGATCTAATTGAATTCCAAACCCCTCAAATATTCAGGGTTCAAGCATCAATCAAGCCCAAATGCATCAACAAGGTGTTAGGTTACGTAACACAAGGCGGGGCGTGCGCGGCCAATCCAGCGCTGCGCGCGCGCCGCACGCAACCTATCGATCGCGGCGGATTTTTTACACAACATTTTTTGCGCTCACTCAATTTGGAATTGTCACACTGGCCACGTAGATGTTATTGAGGAAAGTTTGAGACGAGCTCTGTTAAGCGCCTTTGTGATACTGATGGGGCCAACCCCGTTAAGAAGTTGATAACAAAGTATTGACGGACCCTTAGACGCATAATGTTCAGTAAATGTAAATTATTTATAATTATTATACTCATCAATTATGTCATTGTAAGAGGAAAAGGAACGAAGTGGACGATAGCCTTGTTGGGAATGGAACGGTCTGCTGAGACAATGTCCGGAGGTTCAAAACCCAAGGCACACACCTCTGACTTTTCAAAGTTACGTGTGTATTGTTTATCAATTATCGTTCGCTTTAACGGTGAAGGAAAACATCGTGAGGAAACCTGCATACCTTAGAAGTTATTTATAAGAATTTCGAAGGTATGTGATGTCTACCAACCCGCATTAGGCCAGCGTGGTGGACTAAGGCCTAAACCCTCTCAGTAGTAGAGGAGGCCCGTGCCCAGCGGTGGGACAGTATATAATACAGGGCTGGTATTATAACAGGAAAACAACGATTTTATTTAGACACTGCTACCTAGATACATACCTAGATGTTCATACCACAAAGTACCTGTAGAACTAAAATACGGATCTACAAAAAATTCGTAGGTAATTAAAAAAAATCGCTAATAAGTTAAATGTTTTGACATAAACGTGAGCGCACAACCATCGGTAACAATAAGCGCTCGGAGCGTAACTTGCGCAAAATTTCTTTTCTTAGAATAGATTCCGCTTTACGATCGCTTTTGTTGTGCGCGGCGGGACGGCAGCGGGGGGAGGAGGGGGCAGGTCGGCGCGCTTTATGCCCCTTTCATCCGCCGACCAAACGATCTCCTCTTTTTACAATCGTTGGCCTTTTTTAGTGCAAATTGTTTAACTATTCGCAATTTTTTATTGCTAGTTGGGAGCTGTAAACCTATGCTACGGTTTTATTAGGGACTGAGAAAGGACCGACAGTAGATAACAGTTACGTATGCAAAAATGTAAGAGTTATTAAAAAGGTTGTATAATTTAAACAATGGGCCGATAATGCGAACTTTAAATACGTCTGTAATTACATATAGACGCTAATCCGTCCAACATAAAGAAAACTTATTTCAATTGAACTTTGTTGTATTAACGATTATTTGTAAGAATATTGCAAAATATTATGAAACTTAACAGCTTTATCTCAAGGTACAATATGATATTTGTGCAATATTTATAGCCTTTTTAACTACGTACAATATGATGATCAAATAAAAATTCCGCGAAGAGTATAATCCGACGAATTAGAAAAGTTACAGTTACACATATGCACAACACTGTAATTTCTATAATGTAATATTAAAACATTTATAAAATCAGCTCTAATTCAAAGGACTAACATTGCAAATGTTAAAGCATAGTCGTTGCAAACGAGACTTCTTTCTTCATACACGGCCCAAAGACAAAGCGGTAATTAATCAAACCCGAAAAGTCAATCAATTGTTGAACTCAATAACGTGTTTATTCATTGTTATCGATAAATGGATGGAACAGTAGTCATTGTGTGCTACATGACTTTATATAGAACATGTACTCGCTACCTACATTACTACTAACAGAATTTGCAGCCTTGTCTTATTGTATGTACCCCGGACCGCGACTTGGCTTGAAACTTACACACACATTACGCCTTCATTCCTGAAGAGGTTGGCTGAGGTTCAACCAGGGCACCTGTTTTCGCATATGTCTTCCCATGATGTGACAGGAGGCATGCCTATCGCCATATCGGACACAAATGCCAGACCCCGGGATGATATTTACTTAGCAGAAAATCAAAATATCACTTTACCCGACCCGGAATTCAAACCTGTGACCTCAGAACAGTTTTGGACCGCGACGCAATACAACTACGCTACCAAGGCTTCATGGGCTTGAATTTTTTATCAGTAAATACCTCAAATAGAATCAAACTCGTTTGATAGTCGACTCATTATGCGTTAAGCTATTGACATATTAGTTTTTCTATCATCATTGTATGACTGTACAGTGTACAGGAAAAAGTCATCACAATGATAACTTCAAAAAGTCCCTCTATATCAAGGAAATATCCTCTATATTTTGCATAAGTAAAATCAGCTGCCTCAATAACTAATTTGACACGCGACCACTTCGACACCTATTTTCGCGGGATTATAGTAATATTTAAAATCGATTGATTGAAGAAATTATTCAATACAAAAATCTCGCAATTACATCTATGCCTTTATGTCTGTTACATTTTCATGTCTGAATTACTTAACTGATTTTCTGAAATTTTGTATAGAGTAAATCTGAATACAAAAGGGCGACTTTATTAATAATAATAAACAGAACTCCAGTCGCGAGCAAAAGCTGGTTCAACATAAACCCATCAAATTATACCAACTCACACTATATTATGGTGTGGACTCCATTACGAGCAATCGAATCGGTGTTAATGTCCGGCTCGATGTTACACAAAGATCAGCCAGAGCGACACAGGTCAGCAATTGTCATGGGAAATGGGTGAGATGACGGAGCATTACTCAGCGGGTTAAGGTGCGGTTTTAATTAACCTATTGCGATTTTTGTGCCTCTGGTAAGCCGATGGTGACAAAATCTGCGCGTGTGGCCGACCTAAGAAGTACTTAGCCTACGATGGCAATAAATAATTCTTAGTCAATAATAACTGTCCTATAAATTCTATGTAGCCCTTGCAGGTTATTAACTACTTATTCATATTAAATAAAATTACATCAAAATTAATACTCTGTCATTCAAATCAATCGATTACAATTAAAACAATAGATTTATAGATTATTTTCATTAGAACCAAGATAAACTGTCAGCTTTTCAAAGCCGCAAACTGTCTATTCAATCATTTAAGTACTAAATGAATATTTGATTTACGTATTTTGACATCGTGTCATAGACAATATTAAATAAAGCCTCCGTTATTCTTAAGTTGTAAGAAGCGTAAATCTTTGACAACAATTTCAATTTAGTATTATTCGTATTAAATCTTAAACGTATTTTCAAGTAAGAGATGAGTGCAATTAGCTTACGTTTGTGGAATCACAATTCCGTGAAGATATTTTATGGCTTCCTTAATATGGTTTTATGATTTACAAGAAATCTGTTTGACATCGAAGGCACCGTTTCAAACGTTTATTTGTCAAAGTGAGTGTTTATGGACTCAACTTTCTATTACTATAATCGCAAATTCACTTATACAGAATATAAGTAAAGACTTATTATAAGTACTGTAAGGAAGTAACTTTTAATTTGCAATGCAATTGAAAATTTAAGAAAGCTGGTTAATAGTTATACACTGTAAAGTTCTACGTCAAAATTGTATTATGATTAAACATTCTTAATTCAAATAAATACCATTTCTAATCTTTTAAAAACGCAAACGCCCATTTAAAACTCAACCTTAACTGAATTGAGTGCAAAGTATGGTTAACAACAAACAATAGGCGTATTATACACAAAAAAAGAGTTGCGTTACCACTTTATATATCATAATACTATTATAGGAACTATCGTCCAGTCATCGACAGTTTGATTTTAGTTCAGAGGTCGCTGCGTCCCACAATGGACGAGAAAGCTATTCTTAACCCGTGGCTAATGTCCAGGGAATTTCGCCTGTCTCTTAAAGACTTTAAAGAACATTTAATGAATTAAATAATATAATTGTAATCAACGGGCATTCAACGTTTTGTTACTAAATTGATTCGTTGTCAATAGCTGGAATTTTGTGCCTAATGTATGGAACAATACTGTTAACGCCCTACATTTAATGCCTTGTATGATAATATAGGATCCGACCTCGAAAGCCTTTTAAGGAATATTTGTGTCATCGTCAACAAGCATGTAGGTTGTGATCAAAATAAGGTTTATTTTAGGAAATCGAGTAAATTTTTATTCATTAATTGAATGTTATTGAATATTAACAGATTTTAAACGTGTATAAATCGATACGAACCTGTCTAACTATAAATATATAAAATCAGAATGAATAGACAAAGTAAGAAATTCTCGCATTAGATTACAAGTGACATTGATTAACTCTGGCGCAATTAAACTGAACGCTACGACCCCGGCTAGATTTACACGGGCAGATGCATGCAAATCTGATAAACGAAATTAATTCACAATCTTTTATAATTTATTGTCGCTAAAGGCATCTGCGTGAAATCAGCCAGTCACCAAACATATCGTGTTCCTAACAATTTCATCATTCGAAGGCAAATTCCAAATTCAAAAATAAAAAGCACAGTCATTCGTTCCTTACGTTATGACGTCTGTAATTTGCGCAATATTATACTCTGTGGTAATGGCATAAAGACGTTACAGTGTTGCCATAAATACGTGATTTTAAATGATTCTGGGGGTTTATGGAATTGATGCAACTGTTGAAATGTTTTGTCACAACAATTTGTCATGGGCTGTCAAAAAGCCGCGAGTCAGGATGACGTGTGCCTTAATTTCGGGACGTCCCGCGGGCTGGCCCGTATGAATTATATCAATTAGGCGCAATAAATCATTTGTTATCGATAATCGATCACGTAACGGAATCCTTAGTGCCGAGCTCTTTCTTGTGACAAATCGAATAAAATATAAAAAGGCGCATCGCGTTTTTATTGTCTACGGTTTGAGCTGTTTTTAGCCGACTTAAAAAAAAGAGGTTCTGTATTCGACCCATATATACGTAGGTATGTAAGTTTGTGTCCGTGATTTTCTCAATAAGTACTGATACGATTTGAATGGAGTTTCGTTATTGAAATGTACATTATTTCAGGGAAGGTTTAAATACATGATTTATTATTATAGTCATCGTTTTTGTGGTTGTAGTAAAAATTTAACTACGAACTATAATGAAAATTGTTATTCTGAATCGATTATAACTTACATTACAAGTTAATAATATTCCGCCAACAGTTATTGGATATGTGGATAATTTTAATGCGCTGATTTGTAATCATAATATAAATGTGGAAAGCTTTAGTACACATCGATTTCTAAAAATATTTTTCATGGTTATTAAATACCGTAGTTTACCTACTACAATAATGGTATTAAAACGAGACAAGTTATATAATTTATTTACTAAAACAATCGTTTCTACTGTATTTATCCTGAATTGATCAAATGCCTACACTCATGACAATAGAAAAAGAAAAACGATAAACAATTACAGACACTATACATAAATCTTAATTCAAAAAAAGTTTAATCAAACAATAAGGTTTATTACCCACGACGTCGCGGCCGAGAGTGAGTACGGGCAAGTGGGACCGGTGTTAAATTGAGCAAGAAACGTGCGCCGCCGGCGGCTACCGCGCTACGCCGCTCATTAGTGTGGCGTTATTTCATTTAAACGCGTCGACACCTGCTAGGGGAGACAGGGGATTGTAATGGACAATGAAAATTAATCGATTAATCCAAAAACGATAATTGGTTTGAAAAATGGTTTTGTATCGATTAGAGTGCTAATTAATCGCTTTATTGGTCGAATTCCTATGTACTTAGCAATACGGTTCAATTTCGATAATCTGAACAAATAAAATTAGTGTGTATTGAAATGTAGCTGTAACGCCTTTTTTATGTAAAATACTCTTGACTCTCTCTTTGCAATGAGTAATCTGGACACTAAACCGTGTGTACCTATTATGAAGTCTACAGCACTGGTCAGGTCAAACCACTTCATTCCCGCCACTTTTTCAATTTCAATGAACAAAGGCTTCGTTCATTCAAAACAAACAGTTCTATAATTTATACATTTGCATGATACAAAGTCTCCATATTAAATCATTCACGCGACTGAATTCATTTAATTAATTTTGAATAAGCGTGTACTGGAAACGCGCTGATACTTTAGCGGGAAATGGAACCAACTGGGAAGACGGGCGTCGCGGGATATCATCTACTCACCGTGGAGTCTTTTTTCTCGTTTCCCCAAAAGACGGGATTTCCCATAAAAAGAGCGTTTTTATATACTTAAGATATTTTATGATAGGCGGTAATAATTTCACAGTCTTCGACATTTGAAAATATCAAAACTACAAAAAATATTATATAATTATAAAACACACCCAAAACGATCATTAAATGATTGCAAAAATAGCTTAAAACATAGATAATAGCCTAGATACTGCAAACTCGCACATTTCAACGCAAATCCACGGCAAACGGGTTGTAATTAAAAAATTGCATGTAATCAATCCAGTTAAACGTAATTACTAGCATTTAATTACAGGACATAAACGCCGAACGCTTTTAACTTAGCCCGTGCTTGAATTCATTATTATAATTGGACATTAATATACGTTGGGGAAGAATTTCTAGTTAACTCATAGCAAATAAACGGATGGTACTTGTAATGGCTATAGTTGGTTACTGTTTTTAAATTAGTGCGATTTGTATTGTCAGCTGTGTTATTTATGTGTTCTTCTGTGATAAGACGGCTTTCATACAATGCTGACTTTATGGTGCAGGTGCACTTCGGTTAATGTGAGCGATAATTGTAATTAACTACAAATAATCATGCAGAGTTTCTAAAAGTCGACATATTAATGATACTTTTTTATATGTCTGCATGACGAGACGAGCAAGTACCTCGCCTGATAATCGAAACTACCACTTATAACAAGTAGCCAGTTATTCAAATTGCACATAACTGCATTACATTCTCTTCATTTTACACATCTAAAATAAACCAGATAAATCCATTTCCATAAAACCAAAATTCTTCCTTAGATATTTGCAAAAACTAGGACAGAGCATGTGTGTTCCAAGGCTTGTGAACTCGCGCGGCCGCCGTCAAAGCATCATCAGCAGTCATTACTCTAAGAACCGCCGTGACCCTGTGACCTCACCTGCCTTCACGCGAGGGATGGGTAGAGATGTAACGTTGCATTCAGACACATTTAAGGTAGCTATGTTAAGTGAAAAGCTAGGGCTTGAATCGGTAAAAAAATTATTGTAATTATATTTTATTTGAAGGAATAAGAAATTTCTATAACAAAAATATTTACATTTTACACGTTGCAGTTTACCTATAATACATTTATCTTAGAAAGAATATAATACAAAGTAATATTAACAGCGTTATGTGTAACCACGTCATAACTCACAATCATTGGTCAACTAAAAATATATTAAAACAAGCACAAAATGTAAGAAAAACTGTCGTCGAATGTGCATACGCATACTGCACAAACGACGAGATTGTCTTGTTAACGCTAAAAGCGATGCCAGAGCACGAAAAACGCGCCATAACGAATCGCACTTGTTCAAATATATGCAAGCTTTACCTGTGGATTTACTCGTTTATTCTTTTATTTTATAGTATGTATGGTGTGAGTTTCCACGTGGTCAATCGTTGCAGAATTATCTTCCGTGTGTTGCCCTAAATGTGTGATCAGAAAAGTAAAAATCCAAAAGTTAGCTATTCATATTTTGTACCAATGAAGATCAAATTTTGTTTGCGACCAGATAGCGCCACATACTCTAAAAATGTTTTTGATATATTTTGATACCAGCTTAAACAAATAATATTCCACCTTGGTTAGCAAATAATTCACAAAAAATATAAGTCCACGATCATCCCACTTTGCTCCTAGTGACATCTGTTGAGCTTTAAACTGTTTACTCTCAATGGGAATTATTTATCTTGTACAATTTGAAATAATTAAGTACATTGCTTGTACTCTGTAAAAATCTTTACGTATTTATCTACTTATAATTTAATAGTAATAACTAATACATGACTCTATATTGAAAGGTCTTAATAACTTGTTTATTAAAGGATGTAACAAAAATTAATCGTCTTTATTAAGGCGCAATGTTGTAAAAACTATGGACTAAATATATTAATCTAATAGTAATAGTAAAGTAAATCTAATAGTTAAGTAATAGAGGAGGCCCGTACTCAGCAGTGGGCAATATATAATACAGGACTGATTGCATTGCATTGCAAATATATTAATCTACCTACCTTTCTGAGCTTAATGTATGGTTTGTTCTCTCAAGTTATTTGTTGCAAGAAAGTTAAAGCGTTGACAATGAATATCGTTAATTGTCACAAGACTATTGAAAAGAAAACAATCCCTTATTTTGTTTCCCCTTCTAAATTACAGCTTAGATGAGGTCAAAAATCCTTGGTGTTAAAAATATTATTGATTTACAAAGCAACATATATCTCGAAATACTGTCCTACTACTCCCTACCTACTGTTCTACTGAATACAATTCTCTCCTAATACGAGAAATTATTTCGTCTACCGTACACTAGTTGGTATTTTAACATATTTACATAAAACCGTCCGTCTGTATGTTACATTATGCGATTTATTACATTCGGTACGCATAACACGCGTAAACCACGAGAGCATAACAAATTAACACCGATCAAAACTAAATCAAGCTGCAAGGTACAGATAGCAGGCGAATATAGTACATAATATAGCATTTATAGCAAGCCTGTAATCTAACAACCTGATGGTAGATGACCACCAGTTTGCAGTGGCAGAGCCACACTGTAGATATTTATCTATGAACGGGGCGGCTCGTCCGGGGTACTAATACCAATATCTCACAGAGAACCGATGTCTTTCATTTTGTGTTGTATTGAGGATATCTCAAATCGAAATTCTTTTGGAATTTTACATGTTTATGGGTGGTCAGATCTGCTAATCAAACGTGCCCTGATGTTTTGAGATGTCTTTTTACACTTGCTACTTGTAATTTGGGGTCGGCGCAATACTATTCAACGATATTACAAAAGGCCCTTATTCCAAACCGATGTAATTAATACCCTGGACCCGCTCTAACACAGCCGGCATAACGGGTGATTCTGTCGCCGGTATCCCACTGTAGCGCGGCGTGGCGGTTCGATTCCCGGCCCATTACGCATTCGCCTCGCTCACTTACAACCACACGATGGCGGTGAGAATTCCCCGATGCCATGACGTTGCTATTACCGTATGAGCCGCGATATATGCAATATATGCGCTTTAAATTGCTCTGATTGACACCGAGGATCTACGGTCGTATTGACACTTTTTCAATCGATTTCGATTATTCTTTATTTGATACAACTGATGGTCTAAACGATTGCCTATAGACCCGTTCGTCACCTTGAGTTCCATGTTTAACCGCATCACACTTTAAGTTTAATTAGATATAGCGTAATACAATCACTACATAGTATAAAACAAAGTCGCTTCCCGCTGTCTGTCCCTATGTATGCTTAGATCTTTAAAACTGCGCAACGGATTTTGATGCGGTTTTTTTTATTAGATAGAGTGATTCAAGAGGAAGGTTTATATGTATAATTTATCCCGAGGCAATATAAAGCGGGACTTTTATCCCCGAAAAACTCCTTCACGCGGGCGAAGCCGCGAGCAGAAGTCTAGTATTATATAATAAGCATTGTAAAGATTAAGCAGAAGTGCTACTTTGCATCGATTATCTACTCTAGACGTAGAGGGAGCCCATTGCAACATTGGTAACTCAATTGTCATGACTATAAAATCACGAAACCCATATGAACACAGTTCGTCTACAGCTCAGTCTAAACCCATCTAGACATGAACCCTGCCGCGTAACCCTGCCATTGATTACGGTTCGGTTCCCACGCGCGGTAATGTCGGGGAAATGACAGAGCGGCCACTTTCACACGCCGCGTCTCATAACTATAACGCCTATTTGTAATAAAACTTATTGAATCCGACACTTATACGTGCCTGACTGTGACCTTACCGGTCTCTTCTATTTTGACACCTTAAAGTGTTATGTTCAGTGCGTTTTATACACTGAATGACGATACTTGTACATCGTGTTATATGATCGTACTCGACACGACTATAGGACATAAAAACTATCCAGAATCGTATAGAATACATGGTATATTCGATTCCTGGGTCGAGCAGTGATATTGGATCTGCTCAGTATCAACCTGGAGTCTGGAAAAGCCCGGCAAATGGCAATAGGCCTGTCCCCTATAACATAGAACCTATCACCTAAAATATCTGGCGAACTGTGGATGTGATACACTTTTTGCCTACCCTTCTAATGGGAAAAAGCCGTGATGCTATGTATACAGAACCATGTATTACGAAGCACTTCACTGCGCTCGTTACCCTGGACGTAACGTCGCGTCGTTCTGACTCGTCGAATTGTCTTGGCTGATGGTGCAGTAAATGTTGATCGGAGAGGGCTTCCTTATTCGATGGCTGTTATAATTATGCCGCTCTATTTTTTTTTACATTATAGAATGACTCAAGGGCTCGTGGAAGCGGGTCGTTGGAATTTTTTGTGTTTAGTTATGTTTTTTTCTTTTTTCCTTGCCAAAGGAATTGAGTTCTGCCGACCTGGTTGACGTTTGAGAAAGAGGTACACTCTGAATATGTTTTAATAAAATTAACGAAATATGGCCAGTGATGTGATAATGGCAGTTCAGATCCCATCAACGATAACATATCGAATTAAAGCGACAATCAAGATCTGAGTGTAATTCATCCGCCGATACGTTTGGCAAAAATGTATGTGCTCGGTTAAGTACCTACTAAATGTGTGGAACTTGACAATATTTTTGTGACTATGCTGTAGGATCTATCAACAGTTTTTGCCATTTTATTTATCATAATGTTTATTGTAACATATGTTTTATGTAATAGTTATTAAAATAAAATCCGAATTAATGACACAAATAACTTTTCTAGATTATTTGTTAATTTATTTGTAGCACTAAAATATAATCTATTCTTTCCATGTAACATTTTACAACGTATATACGATAGATTTGATCACCATAAGATCACTAACGAACTTGTTCAGTAGCTTCTACGATAAAGAACAATATTCTTTTTGTGCCAATGAATATTCCCGCCAATTTCGTCATACACAAGGCACACGAACATACAGCCAAAGATTACACGCAAAAATCACAAAGGTTACATTGACAGACAGGTACAAAAAGAATGTGAGATTTAATTGAATCATGAGCTAAAGTAATCGGTCTGTTGTATTGCATTATACGGCCGAATAAACGTAAATGCGTATGCTGACCGACGCGACGGACCGACTGATTGTACGAAAAAGTTCAGTGACATCAATTTGGGCACGACAGTGAGAAACATTCTTTAGGGATGGCGCTGGTTGTTTTTTACGGTACCTTTAGGTTATCGTTTAAGATTTATACTACCGGTACTCTATTCCGTCATTATGGCGTGAAAATAGTACTTTCTTGAAAACTAAAAGATTTATAAAGTAAACATTCATGAAAAGTGTGACATACATATAGCATTCATCTCACCTTTGATTTTATAACAACCTACTGCCGACTACAAATTATTCCAACCTGAACGAAGCTACAACCTGTCTTTCCCTCCCATTATATAACTCTAACAAATAGTAGAGACACGTTTCACACAAACATCTCAACAGTATACCATCCACAACCTCATACCTTTTCTATAATTTCTTTTTTTGATATTGTAAGGGCATATCATAACTTGAATGTCGTAGTCATTTGGTAGTGACTTTTGTATATCGTCATATTATATTACAATAATTAATTCAGGAGTAATCAAACGTTTATAATTTACCCAATAACCCTCTTATCGTACTCTTCCCTCAAAAATTACAAAAACACCAAAATGTTATCATCAAAATGTAAGCAAAACAAATCATCGGGCGACGTCGAATCTCGACCTGTTTCAATTCAAAAGCGGCCGCGATGAGCAGAGCGATAAGCACAGGACTCATGCTGCGTGATTTACCTCTTATGATGATTTTTTATTTATAGTTATAACAGTAAAGTTTAAAGTTATTTAGCTGAGTGGGATAATAAAATAGATCATTTTAATAATGATGCATAGTCGCTCACATAATGCAGAACTGCAGACCAGAGCGCTCGTCATGCATTAGATGTAAATTATTATGTTACTTATTGTGAATAGTGGTAACTGATTAAAAATAAAAATAAACTACAGAAAGTCAACTACAAGAATTGGCAGTGACAGACAGACATAAAGACGATGTTTTTTTTAAGTTCAGACGGAATATAAATGATGTCCCTTCCTAGCCGATTTCGGCCACGGCGGCCAATCTAATGGAGATCAGCCAGGTACGTACGAGATATTATGGTGCAGGAGAGAGAGATCAGGCGCAGGACCAACATCTTTACGTGCTTTTCGAGGCACGCGGGTATCACACCGCCACCTTCCTGATTCCGAGCTGCGACTGAGTAATTTTTAAGATGGAAAAACCCAGGCACAATGTTTTTGGCTCGACCCGGTATTCAAACCCAGGACCTCAGCGTGCAAATCGTACCCGTGACGCGTACGCAATACAACTACGCCACCGAGGCAGTCGAGGAATATAAATTATACAATATGTAATATATAAAGTATAATTATAAGCAACATCGACATCACAAAAATACCACACATTCAAAAACATACCATACTCATAGATACTTACAATATAAGACTTCTCAAACCTAAAACTTTTATTCAATACAATAAAAACATAAAAATAAAATTTAAGCGAAATCCCTTAATTAGAAAATACAAAGTGCTATATTTATCTAAGAATGATATTTCAACACCTCTATCACATAACTTAAGTTTATTCCATAATTAACAATCTGATTATAACACAATCCAAAACCGTTATCGAAAATTTATTCATTTTCAAATTAAAATTAATTGTGTGTTATTTATGTGCCATTAATATATGATGATACATTGTGTGTTTTAAGATTAGACAAATTTTTGTTTATTATTTATGTGTTTGAATATGTATTGTCATGCATTAGGAAATAGTCTCCAAGGGCGCGGTCACATAATGCTGATTGCCTTGACCTAGCCTATCTAATAGTTTTGCATTTTTACTTATATGAAATAAAAACGTAGCTTTTGTTTTTGATAAAATCGTTGTTTTTGGTTGAAAAAACACATAAATTGCTGGCATAAAATTTGTACTCACGATGAAGTCGTCGTCTGTCATAATATCCGAAGTCAAAAGTAGCCTCGAATCGAGGATATATTAGGGACGCCTGAAGTATCCCTTACTATTTCAATTACCTCTATCGTTTACATAGAATGCATGATCTTATACTAACGTTATAGCAAATTAAAGGCCCTCACCGATTGCTGATAAACGCTATCAAATATATCTACCAAATACTAAATTCATACTCTAATCCTAGACATATGTGTTAGGCCAGCTCTTTGACTAAACTTTTATACCCATCAAGCAAGGGAATGTCATACATTTCTTCACAAGTCGTGTATTATTTCAAGTCATCGACAGTTATCTCCTCGGAATACGTTAAGTCACATATTCATCACATTGTGATACGTGCGTAAAACCAATAGAATATCTATAAATATTTAAAATATTTTTTCTATAACTCTTTATACATAATCAATGAGTTTGAAAAACACACGGTACAAAAAAAACAAATGAGCACGTGGGAATTCAAGTCAAACGCAGTAATGATTGGTTGAGGGATTTAGAAGAGCTATCTCATTGATGACGTCACGTGAAGCAAAAATCTCATTTCTGGCTTACGACTGATAAATTGCATCATGAGCCATTAAACATCGAGTAAGGCCAGCATAATTCTGACAACTATCAAGAGGGATTGTCTGTTGATCGACATATTGATATGAAACATACACTTTTTTTACTATCTGGTACCAGAATAAAAAACGAGCCATTTTTTCAAGTATAGCTTATTCGCGCCACATATATCTTCCATACATGGCCCACCTACCTCATCGATTTATAATCAGATGATAAATATAGCACTAATTATATATTCCGTTAAAACAGACAGATCTGCATATTAATATTGGAAAGCAGTTATGTTTTCTGGACATTAATCAATAATTCTGATATTTGGCTAATAAAACTAATATGTAACCAATAATAAAACTATTTGTATTGACAATCTGTTTGTAAACTGAATATATATATTCTTAGACTCGTTGCACAGTGCGTGATGAGCTATGAGATTCGAGGTCGCGGGTTCAATTCAGACACAAAGGTGAGGTAGGCAAATGTTTAAATATGTAATTATAAATGAATAAGTTAAACTAATTAAACTAAGTTAGGCTGCGTCGTAGACAAAAAGAAACATTTTGCGAAAGAGCGTTAGCCGTATGTAATTCGGAAGTACCCTATTTATTTATTCAGCGCAGCATTTACTAGAGACCGATTAAATTCGGTCTATCATTGATAAACGCACCTTTTCATTAGTAACTGCCTGATGGTAAGTGTAGTGCTGACTAACGGAAAACTATATCACTAACAGGTCGTGAGATTCATAATCTCCCAGGAAAGTAAAAAATTAACCGCATATTTACAAAACCCTTTACAATAAAAGATAATCCTTGTCTTGTTAACCGGCAGTACTTTCTTCTTAATTTGTTTTACATCACTAACGGAGATCAAAATCGGCATGACACCTCGCCATTATTTAAATTTTTTAATTCATTTCTTAATGACAAAAGTCGAGCCCCGTTAAAGCCGCTTTTAATAGGGTTGTCAAGGAAATATGAACTTCCTTCTTGATCTTTAAAATTATGTATATTTTTTTTATCTTTTGTATTAACAAAATTGAAATTGAATTACGTTCTGCGAATCATATTATGTAGAGTTCCTTTCCTATCAACTGCCCAAAACTAGATAGGTGATTGTTTTAATATTAAAAACTATACCATTTATATCATAATATAGATTCTAGCACACTAGAACACACATGAAATTGTGAATATATGTATGTTAGGCCACAGCCTAACATACATAAATTCAGCTATCTCACGCATCTGTACTTTTGATTTTACTAAATGACATCGCGCAAAATTCGACTTTTTTATGAAGTTTACTGGCAACCCTACACGATCCGCTCATTCATGTAAATCAGACGATTTTTTCTTATTCATGACAATGTATTAAAAATAACATTATGATTTTAATGTGTTTAAAGGTTGAGCGGACATTAAAATTAATGTTCTGATTATATTTATAACGAGACCACAAATCTGTCCTCGTTTTATTTACAACCGTAGCACATGAATGTGTTGTATGGTTGGCATTCAAACAATTTTGGTATTGAAATTTCTCACTTTTTAAATTGAATATATTATCTATTTTTGACTATGTTATCTCAGTCATGACCAAGATAGTAGAGGTTTATCCATAATATTACAATTGTCTTGAGCACCTTAAAACAACATTTAAAAACCCCATTTACATTAATTATTATTTCCCGCATAACAACAAAACGAAAATCAATAATCAACGACAAACAATAACATCTCGAATCGATTAAATATCGTTTAATTGTTACAGAAAGAGCAAAAATCCGATTTATCGCTAGTGTGCAAGCAATAACATGCACTGTGCCAGCGAAAATTAACATCTAAATGAGGTATTGCACAGTCGGATCGCGGTCACGGCGTTTTAACAACGAATTGGGTTTCTGAAGCGAATTTTCAGCTGCGATAAGCATTATAGTGGAATTGTTTTAGAAAGGATTCATTTAATTGGAATAATGTGAGTATTCTAGCTGTGTGTAGGCTTTTGCTCGGTGAAGGAAAACATACTCAGAAAACATACATACCTGAGAGTTCTCTAAGAATTTCGAAAGTATGCGAAGTCTGCTACTACTACAACATCTGCAGCTAAGCAAGTATGCAATTGTTGTGTTTACTGGAAGTATAGTCACAGCCACAATTACTAGCCATAATGATATTTAATATATCATAATCGCTAGTAGCTGATGGTCGGCTTACCATAAACTAGATGACATATCTTATTACTTAATATATTATACACACACACACGCCTTTTATCCCCGAAAGGGTAGGCAGATACGCAACTAGTGCACCCACTTTTTGCCGTTATTTCGTCCCATGTGATGGAGGGCGAGCCTATCGCCATATCGGGCATAAATTCCAGACTCCGAGCTGATACTGAATAAAAAAACTCAATATCACTATGCCCGACCCGGGAATCGAACCCAAGACCTCAGCATTACAGTCGTACCATATTACAACTTCGCCACCGAGGCAGTCGAGTCGTTATTTATACATAATAATATTAATATGCGTTTTGTTTGCTCCAGATGAACCAAAAGTGTAAAGTGTGCGGGGAGCCGGCGGCTGGGTTCCACTTCGGAGCCTTTACATGCGAGGGATGTAAGGTGAGTCACATTAACACAGTAATTTATTATATTTTGAACACTATTACGTCAAATTTATATTTAATATTATAGAGCTGAAGGGTTTGGTTGAACGCGCTAATCTCAGGAACTACTACTGAATTTCTGCTTCCTATTTGTGAAAATTCTTTCACTAATAAGAAGCTACAATACTCCTGGGTGATATAAGCTACTATTTATCCCGAAAAAATATTTTTATCCCGGAAAAACTTTTTCACGCGGGAGAAGCCGCGAGCAATACTATTAATTTATAATTACCAGAATATCCACCTAAAATAGGTGATCAGATGCCCAAAAGTCCCTAAATCTAGTATATTAGCAAACGGCAAACTCTATCACGAATGACAAGTTAATAACGTGGCGTAGGGCCGCAAGAGATAACTCGGTCTTTTCTTTATTACTTACATATTATTTTTGCCTGATCGAATAACTGATTAAAACTATGATGCCTATTTTGACTATAATATACGTACTTCAATATTTTTTTTGTTTCTGCCTGATTTATTACCATCAAACCTGACGGGTGGTCACGCTAATCCATCAATTTTCCATTAACTGCCCAATTAATAGGCCTTCGTACATAAATTATAGTAATATAACTAAACACAGCATAATGATGAGTTATTTAAATTAATATTAGGAAATGAAAACAGAAAACCGGAATTGTAAATTTCAACAATCGTATCAAGGATTATTCTTTAGTGTGCATTGGCAGATTTAAAACGTTTGATTATGTAACTGAACGTTTATAAAAACGCTGGAATTTGCGCATTCATAAATGAATTTTATGCAAAAAATAGGATTCAATTGTCATGGTAGACGACTGAAAATAGTTTAGGATTCAAGCGAAACTTCCTCCTAAACACAGTAGACTACTATCTAAAACATTGTAAAAGATTAGTTCAAATAATCAGTTGACCTTATTGACAGCTCAAACTTCATAATAAATCATTTAATTACATTACAATCTCGTGACAAGCGCACGCTTCGGAATTTAATATACAATTCTATCCATTGATCATGCAAAATTAAAAAAGTTACATAATTAATTAAAGTTTTTTAAACGCCGTGCTAAGAACGCGCCGAGCGATATCATGATTGACTTCTTAATATCGATAATTACACGTAATTCCGATAAAGGCATCCCGAAGCACAACTCATAGTTTGTTATAACTAAACTCAACCTTATCAATCACAAACTAAAGCCTATATTTGTTTAACTAATAGGCACGGGCGTCCGGGATGTCTGCGTCAATAATTCGATCAGCAATTAGTGTTGTTACGTTTCGATTTTTTTATCGATTACAAGGAACTGGAGCGAACGTAAGATATCCGTTGCGTGTTTACAATGCAACTCGGTTTGCCGCCGGAATTCGATTGCTAATATTTATCGATATCTAAAGTATCAGAATGATTTATTGTGTGCGAATAACAATTTAGAAAATGAGTTGTTGATGGTGCAATTAAAATATTTGCATAAAAGAAACTAATTACATCCGGAATTCAGTTCATTTTCTATTGCTTTCCGTCCTTTTTGTTTCCTTTTCGATATAGCCTAAGATTATTGACTAATTATTTAAAAATTAGAGAAGCTCTTGCTATATCAATACACTCTGTCATTCCATAGTTAATCACCATGTGTGTCAAAAACATCAAGTTCATGTGACGCTTGACAAATACAAATAAAGTTTGCACAAAACGTCCGAGCGTTACGTAAAGCCACGTTTATCAATGCAATTGGAACACGACGACAATAGCTTGCGCAAGGGTTTTTATTGTAAATGTTCGCAGGATGTCTTGTCCGGTCGTTTGGCGATTCGGCCGATTTGCCACAACGCACTGCGACATTGACCCGCTTGCGATATATCATTTTGTATGACTGGCTTGTAGGGACATTGGAGATACGCTGAATTATTTCAAATTGCTTTTTAATAATATGCACTTTTGCCTCACTGAATGGGACGTGTTGGTCCCGGTAGACAGTAGAAAATCACCTAGACTTTATTATGAAGCTCTTCACCATAAGGCATTAGACGTAATCTTAAGATTATTGGTTTTATTTATAGTAGTCACAATATCCCTCAAACCACAAAGCTTACACACTACTGTTTAACGAGGGATAGACGAAAAATATTGACAAACTGAAACGAAATTAATTTAAAGAACCTTAAGTCTGTAGACATTACAGTGCTAGAAGCTCTAATACAAAACAATCCGTAAACTAATCCAATTTGGGAGTGGAGTTAACTAGACGAGATAACCGATGGCGCGTCATGGTATTTGAGTTGTGAGGCAAGCTGCGCACGCGGCGGAAAATCACCTGCCTATCGAAATACTATATCGGATGAATTGCCATTACGTTATTTTGTTGGATGTTTCAGTGTCTACCTTAGCCTGATCGAAGAATAAAAAAATAACAAGGAAACGATTTGTATGGCAATAATAAAAAATCGATTTTGAATTTTAACGATTTGTAAATATAATTTTGGGTATTAAATTAGTTAATGGGCAATCGAATTGCTTTTATCATATACTTTTTAAATTGCTGGCCACTTATTTAAATTAAGATGTAGTAATGTAGATAGATTACTTCAAAACTACTGTCGATTCTAACTACAACACAACGATCTAACCCGAGGTCCAGCATCTCTTATCACAGTAAACGGAGCGTATTTCCTTCCATTCACACGTTTTTGCCTCGAACGCATCAATCTTGCTCACTGCAGTGATTAAGATATTATCTTTTTAAACATTGATATGTCTATTTTAAATATTGTTACGTTTGTTAAATCTTTATGTCATGGCATTAACACGTAACTGTTTTCGTCACGCGATGATATTTTAAGGTTATGTTTCTAAATGGTGGTAGATTCCATTCAGCTAACATAATTTTTCTTTTGTGAGAAAACTCTGCTTCATTCCTTTAATAAAACCTTTTTTTCATCGCCATAAGTCGACTTATTGACTGTATTTCTACTAAGATGTCATGGATGTTGAATTATAACTTATTGCAAATAATATAGTTTCAATAAAAAGTATAAGTATCTATGATCAATAAAAGATGTGGTTGTTGTTTTTTTTTCCTATGCAATGACAATGCCACTATTTCTCTTATTATTTTTACTGCACTAAGCAGTAATTGTACTGCACCCAATTTTTAATCCCGATCGACTTGTTCTAAAGTTCTAATTTACACAATCGCGGCGAGATAAGCGAACGTTCGCACGACCGATCGTCTCCACACAAATTATTTTCAAATTTGGAGCACATTTAAATTGCGGTAACGCACGCGAGGAAACTTAAAAACATCACCGAGACGTTTTGTTTCGTAAGTGGCGGGTAATAAATCATCGCTACTAATTTGCTTTTAAAGGTTTACCGGAATTATCTGTATGTGTAATCGGGCATTGTGAGGGACAATTGGCAACAGTGGCGCCGCGCCGCCATTGTGCGGCCGCCCGCGGAAACTCGCATGAAAGGAACCGCCCGCGTTCGTAATTTGTCAACCTGCTCTTTAAGACACACAAAAGAGACCATTAATGGTTAGTTGAATTAATTGGAATTTTATTTTAAACCTAATTGGCGAGGCAAGTGTCTCCGTTTAGCGGACTGATCGTTTTGTAATTAGCAAGGACGGGTCGTGGGTACCGCTTATTGATTATAAGCTAATTAAATTCAAAATTATCAATGAGCATTCAATGTGCACGTTCCATTCGTCAAACTAATGACTAAATTTGCACAATTTGTATGAATAAGCCGCGGCAGAGTTGAGGTAAAATGACCGCGCGGACATATGTTAATGCTCAATCTGAATTATGAATATACGATGAGCACTAATTAATTTATTTAAGATTATTGTAAACTGATTATTAACGTTTATTATTCCCACATTTAAACTCGATCGAGTTAATGACATACAAACCTGATGCGCGACATTTATAGTTCATGTGGTCACAACATTATGCATTCACTTTCGTATTTTATGTCCAATATGACGTTTCTACTAATAAGCCACGACACCTAACAATTTTCTCTAAACGACCTTGTACCGAGAAGCAATTAAAAAATTAGATCAAAAACAAAACGATTTGTCGCAACGGCGCGGCGCGTTCAGTCGCGTATCGTTTGCGATATAATTCACGGGTCGCAATCAATTAGTCCCGTCTCAATAACAAACCGATTCCGCACCATCGATTCTTTCGATTTTGAATTTTAATTCTTTAATTATAAGTCGACAATCGATCGATTAATGTCATTGTTTACAAAGGACGTTGTTGAAATTGTCATCGGACGCAACTGTTGGCAAACACTCGTACTTATTGGAGCATAGAAATAATTTTTATTCGTGTCACGGCGGCGACGGTGGCGTCCGACCGACATGTTGTAGTTGTACTATTAGTTTATTGCATAATTTATAAGATTTGTGTCGGGTTCAAGGATCGTCAAGTCAATGTTGTCCGAAATTCGGTGTTAGGTCAGTAATTGGATGCGAATTGTGGTTAACAACGGTGTAATCTTATTGTAGTGAGAAATGAGTATCGTGGAAGGTTAATAGCTACATAATAATGTAAGTTTAAAGAAACATCAGATGTCTCGTCTCTCAATTTATAGTGACGAATAATAATTTCATAACCCAGTCTTACAAAAATGCCATTCCTTAATCATTACTGAGTTAACGCTGTATACTTTATGGCCATTATCGACGCTTGCTTCGCTAATAAGCATTCGTGTACAGGTGCAAGAGAGGTTAAACTTTATATCTAATGTCAATTAGGTACCATTTAATTGTTCAATTTCTCTGAACGCTTCACCAGACTTATTCCTTGAGGTAACTAAGTAGCACTAATCATCATTAACGTTTTAAGTTTTTGCCACAACCTATTATATCATGATTTGCAAAAACCTGACCGTAATGAATAACGAAATGACATCATCTCCCCATACTGCACGGATTATTAAAAATGGAGTTCCAATTTCAAATGCCACATGGCAATCGATTTGTTATCGCGGGCCGCATCGATTCACATTAAATGAATAATCGATTGTTCGAATGTCAGAGTTAATCAAAACATCGACTGGCCGCGTCCAGGTCAGTGCTTCCGAACGCAAACTTGGGACGACACGCGCTCGCCTTTCCGAAACGAACTTGTGCTGTTCTAAAAATAAATCTTACCCACATTTGTTTCTTGTTTTGTTGCAACCGAGCGGTAAATACAAGTTGGTTGAACTACCTAGGAGAGAGGTCAAAAATTAAAGATCGCATTATCTGGCCAGTTCTCACGCCCGTTTCGCGTGCGTGATCGTTCGTCGGTTCGATTGGGAAAGTCCACACGCGAGATAAACTCGATTTGTCACACTTATCGATATAAAAATGGTATTAAAATCGTTATGGCGTGTGATTCATGTGAGAATCGATTGTTAAACGCTCTTGTCAAAATATTGAATGATTTATTCATGAGGAGAAATTCGGAACGTATTTAAAGAAAAATTGTTTGTCATCCTTCTGTTTTCTGAAAGAGAAGAGGGTAATTGCAGCCACGCCCCTCACTTTCCCTCTCGTTTACGTGTTTACAATCAACAGTTATGAGATAGCCTTAACGGAATAAAATGATGGGCGGTCACGGAATTAAACAGTGGCACCTGGCTGTAACCAAACGATTCCTTGGACCGAGGCATTTTGTACGCAACTTAATATTGCTATAATAGACAATTATCTCGTATTGCTTGAACAAGGTATGATGAAATTTATAAAATTATTATGAGAAATATCAGATTTTACTGTTGCTTCATAAATAAGCATGTAATAAAGCCGATACAAAAAGTGGTATGTTTCAATTTAACGAAATATAGAGGAAAATACGTACATACACACTCAGCCTTTTATGCCCGAAGGGGTAGGCAGAGGTGCAGCTAATGTACCCACGCTTAACCGTGTATATTCGGTCTCATGATGTGACATGGGACAAAGTCTATCGCCATATCGGGCAGAAATTTCAGACTCCGGGCTGATACTGAATAGAAAAATACAATATCACTTTAACTGATCCCGAGGATCAACACGAGACCTCAACGTTCCAGTCGTACCGTAGTACAACTACGCCACCGAAGCAGTCATATAGTAACAGAAAAACACTAACAGTTTAAGCGTCATGTTGAACATCATATACCTACCAATTTAGTTGTAAAAGAAAATACTACTTCAAAATTTCAGAAACATAAATCAATAATCATTCCAGTCATCAACAAATAAGATTTAAATCAATCAAACAACAAAGCCGTAAAGAATCCATACAAAAACTGCGGTAGGTGGAAACCAAGTCAAATCACCATAAATATGTTCACCATAACATTTTATACGGAGCTTTATAGAGTCTTAATTGTGGGACAGCGAACGCACGAACCTAGTTTACGTTCTCTACAATGTTGCAGGTCCTTCTAATAAAGATAAAACTGTATGTGTTTACACAGTAAATGTCAGGATGAGTGGATACGGGTACGAGTAAATTGTGCGTTAACTATTTATATAAGAGCAAAGTGTTTTAGCGACAGCCTAGCAACAGCGGCGATAGCCTAGTTGGGAGTGGAACGGACTGCCGAAACGAATGTACACAGGTTCAAAACCCATGGGCACACACCTCTGACATTTAAGAAAAAAAATTTGGGTGTATTCTTTGTGAATTGTCGCTCACTTTAACGGTGAAGGAAAACATCGTGATTTTCTTATTTTTATTTTAAAAACCTGCATACCTGAGAAGTTGTGAAGAGAAGTATGTAAAGCCTGCCAACCCGCACTAAGCCAGCGTGGTGGACTAAGGCCTAAAACTCTCTCAGTAGTAGAGGAGGCCCGTGCTCAGCAGTGGGCAGTAAATAATACAGGGTATGGTATAGTGTTTTAAATCCTGGATAAAAGTAGAGGATCCAAAGAATAGGGTTTGTCGTGACATAGCAAAATGTTAATGACAAAGTATTTTATTGTGATACAGTGGCCATAACTTTGGTAATATTATGTAAGTATATCGAGAAGTAGAGTCCAAACAGTTATTGCTCCAGAACTAAAAAATTACCTCACCGAATACGAAGACGAGCTTTAGTACTTATGTGCTGAAAGTTAAAGATAAATGGACTTAAAGTTGTCGAAATCAAAACGTTTGCGTGATTCTATAATTTTGTGAATCAATACTTCCTACAACTTTACCTTATTAGGGTTTGAAACTATTGAACCAAATCTGTTGTTCAAACTTTACCATCACATAACCTTCTTACTCGTCCATTATAAAAACAGTCTTAAATCAAATAACTGTCCATATTTGTAGAACGTATTGTCTGAAATATTAAATCCTTGTACTCTTTATAGCCTACTAATAATAAATGACTTGTAAAATAATAAAGAAATATATGCAACAATTCATAATGTAATTGTGTTTGTAATTTATTATGGAGTATCTGCAATTTGTAAGTTCATAATATTGATTGTAACTACAAGGTAAATCACAATGCTTCACAAACGGACATACTTTATATGTTTTACATTACTCAAAGATGTTCTTATGGTACACTAGTTCAAGTGTACTAGTACATTTTCTGTAGTAGTTCGCTTGGACCCGTTGATTTTCCTAGATGCTTTATAGGATTTACGAACTATAAAGCTACAGAATAGTTCATTAATAGGATCAGAAATTTAAGAGATCACATTATTTCTTGCTACGTTTTGTTAATATGTATAAAGATTTTACATGAATGACGAAACAAACGAATTTTAACAGATATAGGAGACTTTTCCGTAAAGTGTAATTAAAGCTAATTCAGCGGACAAACCCGCGGGCGTACGATAGCTATAATAAGTGGTTATAAAAACGTGGTTTATTTATCCATTAAACACAAAGCAGTGCCATCTAGTAACAACAGTGTACACTCATAATGATCTAGGATCGTAAATCTAACAACGAGTCGCATAGGTTAGGTAAAACTATAGCAAAATAAATATACGTTCATTTTAGTTAAGTTTATAGTCTATAGAAAAGTTTTGTCTGAATCATGAGCAGATTATATGATTAGAACTGTTATGAATTTTAAACTAAGTATATAAATTGTTTATAATATTATAGTATAAATAGTAGCACAGTACAGAATTTAAATGATGTACTGCGCTGACTGCGCTTATCACTCTGAGACATTTGAGAGAGAAGCCATGATGCTGATTCCAAAGTTCGTCAAAATACTTAAATGTTTGCGTACTGCTCTGGGTAGCTGAAATAGACAACAATTATATCCAGACTGGATATCGCAAACGACGACATTTATCAATTTTTAATTTGGTTTATATCTAAAGCACTGCAATATAAAAACCAATGCGCAGTAGCAGATTTACGAGTAATATCTTCACGATACCTGAAAACATTATAATTTTCTATATGAAAAAGACAAGCAACGCCATCTATCCGCACAAGGCTATAGTGGTCAGGCGCATGCGTCAAGTACGTCCTCCGCAGCTGATTTATGTATTTTTTAATAGCGACCTCTCACCGGCACCGGCGCAGGCGCATCCTTCGCTTTTACGACCGCTAGTTTGTTTATAAGAATATTTTATGATAGATTATGGGTTTCGATATAAATATAAAGTTTTATACAATTTCTGCTGCATTTAAAAATGGTTGAAAAAGTAAAATGGTTAAAGAAAAGCCATGTAAAACCTCTGCCCTTCGAGAAAGCTGTCTGTCTTAGTGCCCGAGCTTCTAAATTGCACAGTCAACTTACTCTCAAACAAGAGAACGCGAATTTGATCTCCGCTTAATATTTTGGAGATTACAAAGTTTGGTACACCTATGTCTTACGATATACTGATAATAGAATTAAATTACTGCCTCGGTGGCTTAGTTGTATTACAGTACGACTGCAAAGCTGAGGTCTCGGGTTCGATCCCCGGGTCGGGCAAAGTGATATTGAGTTTTTCTATTCAGTATCAGCTCGGAGTCTGGAATTTGTGCCCGATATGGCGATAGGCTCGCCCCCTATCACATCATGGGACGGAATAATGGGGAAAAGTGAGTGCACTAGTTGCGCCTCTGCCTACCCCTTCGGGGAAAAAAGGCGTGAGTGTATATGTATATGTATGTAGAATTAAATTAATAGTAGATTAGAGACATTAGGTATCTATTAAAAACCAACGTTACCTAGGAAGTAATTTTCGGGTCCGTATTGTACCGAAAGCGCTACCGGCTAATGAGGCGATAAAAACACTAAGATGTCACGTGACAATGAGAGATGGTGTGAGAGGTAAGAGGGGAGGGGTCGCGTGGTCGCAACACCTCTTGCTACACACTCAATACAATCCGCGAGTAAACGTCTGCAGCATTTGACTCGAATGTGTTGGAATTGGACGCTGATTGTGGTAAAATTGTATAATAATAGAAAAAAAAGCCTTATATTTCTTAAATTTACAGTAAACTTATCTAGTAACAATAATTTTAAAAAACATTATTTTTTATTTGAGAACCCCTGAGATGAAGGCCTCCTCCAGAGAGTGCCAACTTTCTCAGTTCTTCGCAACGTCCAACCAGGTAAAATTGTATAAGTCATGTCAGTAACAGAATTATGAGACATGTTGCTCGACTAAAGCTAGGTGCCAGGACTGTTGTCAACACGAAAAATTTAGATATTCTGTATTATCATATACAGTGTCATTTCAACATTGCGTTACTAAATGAAACCACATATTCAGCGTGACCTCTGCTAACATCGTGCAAAATATTATCCATGGGTAACGCATACTTTCGCCAATAATCCCGATTATAGTTTTATAGTTTTTTGATCACGCTGTGTTTTAGCGCGCTTGACTTTATTCAGTGAATCACGTCACAGCTGACGATGTTATTACAAAACCTATAGGATTAAGAAGGGCAACTCACAAATTCACTTGCAATACATTCACTCACATAGCTGCAGCAGTACCGCTTGAGGCGTGGAATTTGAAATAAAATAATTAAATTGCTACTAGAGCAGTCCCTACTCCCTAACTAATACGTTATAAATATCAACATGAAATAAAAAATTGTCATGTTATTGTATGAAAAGGAACTAATTATTTTTTAAGTGTTATGCTGTAAAGAAAAGTATTAATTCTTTAATAATAAACTTTGTTTTCGTTAATAAATAAGTTTACCTACCGAAATAGGTAGGTACTAAACAACTCGCAGTCGGGTTATTAAAAAAAGTTACAGGATTTTTATCTATTGATATCATATTTTTTAGATTCCGTATGATATTTCAACGTTCATTTTAATTTTAACATCAACATTTCTGGACGTCATGCCTAAAATAGGTTTACGTAAATACTTTATACTACCAAAGGCCTTATTATGCCTTCTGTACCTTCTAATCTCTAGCTACATTTTGTATCGCGTCAGAGTCGTTGATCTTGTTACTAACACATTGAAACGAACGTGCAGATACCAACATGTTATGTCTCTTTCGCACGCCATTCATTACAAACACGCACTCAAACTCGCTGTGTTGCCAGTATAAACATTTTAACCGACAAGTTTGCTAAAAAGACACAGCTTTTCAAAGAATCGGATATTAGTTTATTTATCACATGGATTTCTAACACACTTAAATAAGTGTATTAAATAATAAAATAACTAGGGTAATTATGCTAATGAAAAGTCTACTTAAACGAATACGCAGCAATATCTTTGTATTGTAAAAATAACATTACTTTAAGCAATAAAGCATACCAGAGCTCTAACATCATTTAATTTCAATATGCATTGTGGTACGGTTTAAATAGCATAGAACAATGTAAAACTAAAATTGCAAAATATTGCAGAATAAGGTAATAGTACCAAAGCTTGGTATCCCTGTGGGAGCACGTGTAACACGAACATCAGCTGGCGGGGCCAACGATCGCGCGCGCCAGCGGGCGCACGGCGCACTTGTCGGCATGTTCTTTGTATAGGGCTGCCATTACCTAAATTGCCGACGCCGGACAAACACGGCAAGAATCCCGGAAATTTGGGCGAAATATGGGTTTATTCCCGGACACCTCTGACAGAGTACCCCAGTATCTCCGCACCGCAATAACAATCGCAATTTTTAATTGTTCCTGCCTGAGTAATAATACCTAAAACTGGCGTTGTTTACTAACCACTTATAAAGTAACTCGACCAAGTGCATAAAAATCCTTCTAAATACCTATGTTTTACCTACTTACAATAATTTTGGTCATTAGTCAATTGAATATCCTGATTATCTTAAATTAAGTTCAGTCATTACTCACTATTGTAAGCTTTAGTTAAATATTAGTATTTTCCAATACGTAGCTTCCAATACGTACGTAAATGTTACTTATTCTTGACAAAAGTGTGCGTGTATTCTATGAAGTGGTAAAAATTAAACGTTTTTTACCCTACTAGTAAATTACGACAATTCCAGGTAATAGCAATAAATAAGTACAAGTGATATTTATCAAAATATGTAACGTGTCGAAATACATCGAGATTCGCGGTCCGGGATTCGTGAACTTCATGCGTATGGCCCCGCACTGGCTCCTTCAGGCGCATGCGCCGCGGGAAAGCGGGGGACGGCGCGCGCGCCGCTCGCCAGTCGCCACTCGGCCACGGTACTCGGCACTCGTCATTTTGCTAGCGGCCACTCGGCCGGCAGCAACACGACGTGGCGTATGTTGATTTATGTACCGAATGTTAGGCCGATGCGCCCTATGTACTTACTCGTAACTATTGTAATTTTATTATTATATCGTTTTGTATCGATCCGAGTGACCTTGCCTTTGACATCGCTTCGGAAGACGCGAGCCATGTGTAGGTTTTTAGTTTCGGCTTTTATGCGCACACGATCAAATGTTCTCTAATTGTAATTATTATTCTATTGTGTTAATTTTTAAGTTTCTGTTGTGGTAAACTATGATTTACATTTACAAAGCCCGTGAATAAAGTGTTAATGTTTCCGAGAAGGTCGTTGAAATGTCTTTTGTACTTTTAGGGATTACTGAGTAAATGTTCAAAATTCCAATTTTCCAGAACCTCGATGACACTCGTATCATAACGGTAGCATCATAGTCGGTTTCACGAAATCGATCGACGAATTTGACGGCTTGAGCGTGCGATTCTTGCTGATGTATCGTGTGATAGTTCTTAGGTTAGATAGAATCTTAGGGTTGTGAGGCTTTTTGATAAGCTACGTGCGGTGTACGGACTGTGACCATTATCGAAGATGCCGCAATGATTTCAGTCTTCTGAAGGAGACATAACTGGCTCTGACAGAATCTAGTAAGTGACTGTTGTTTAGATTGACCTATGTGACCTGACACACAAGCATTGGTAATAATAGCGACCTCATCTTTTCGGTTTGGAATAAAACTTCTTAGTTACGATGGCGCGATGTGACAGCTTATCGTTGCGCTCCGTGTGTGCATCTCTTGTTCGCGTGTGCGTGAGCATATTATCAATGAAACACACAACCTCAGTGCGATGTTGACGCTCCGACGATTTCTCGTTTACTAGTAGTGGCAATAGGATGTCTAAAATTAAAAGACCTTTTTTGTTATTTATTTTGTTTGAAAAATGTACTTCTTTATTTTACACTTATGGTTAAATTAATTAACTGCATGGTGTTTCTTTCAAATTGATTTTATCGCAGTTAAATTTATGTATTACACACACACACACACACACACATACGCTCACGCCTGTTATCCCTGAAGGGGTAGGCAGAGGCGCAACTAGTGCACCACTTTTCGCCGTTATTCCGTCCCATGATGTGATAGAGGGCGAGCCTATCGCCATATCGGGCACAAATTCCAGACTCCGAGCTGATACTGAATAGAAAAACTCAATATCACTTTGCCCGACCCGGGAATCGAACCCGAGACCTCAGCATTGTAGTCGTACCTTAATACAAGTACGCCACGGAGGCAGTCAGAACAGAATACAAAATTTATGTATTCTGTTACAAAATGACCCTGTATATTGCTTGTAGATAGTTCTAAAACAGTTCTCTTAAACAAAGGAAAACGCAACAGCTTGTCTATAGAAACAGAAACTTAAACAACAAAAACTGTCATAGGTCACATTGGCTTACTGTCTTGTTTTTCTAGCATTTTTCTTACAACCTTAGAAAATACATTCAATTTAAAACAGACCTGGATAGAGTAATTCTTCGGTATCACATGTCTACACTACAGTACTTTGCCGAAGAAGCGTCGCAATTACCCGGGAGACTAGCGGGCAACGGTCACCGTCATTTATCTGCACCATTAATTATAATATCATCTTCCATATAAATAAAATTATAGCTTATCTACTCTCTGGTGTACTAGAAGCATTTATGTAGATTGGGATATCCATACGTCGTTTCGTAGGACGGAGACTCTATACGAGAGGATTTTTTAAATTTGCGCAGGATTAGATACCAAGAATTTTGGCTGATGGTCGTTAAACCTCAGAACAAAAATAAGAGGTTAAAACTATACTAAATCCTGCATTTAATATCAAGTTTTTACGTGCGTCATATTTCTATTTTGTGTTTTTTATTATTGCATTAAATGACGAGACGAGCATGTCATTCGCCTGATGGTAAGCGATATGACCACACATAAACAGTAGCAACACCACCCAGCACCCAGAGTTACAAAATTCTGTGTGGCATTCCACAGAGACATAAGTCGTTAAGTCTCATTATGTCCAGTAGTTACACTATCTACAGTCTCCTTCACACCGAAACACAACAGTGCATGCACACTGCTGCTTGACGGTAGAAATAGACATTGTGGTGGTACCCACCCAGACGGTAAGAATGAGACCTACCACCAGTAAATAAATATATACCAATTAATTAAATACAAGAAAAGAAGTCGCATATGAGGTAATGCTAAGTAAATCCACGTATTAATTGCGCTTCTCTTATTAATCCTTGATGAGATTAAGAAAGAAATCGTTGGATTTGTAACATTAACAAGTTACCCTTATTAATGGGGCATCAAACCATTTGCTATAAAATCTAATTAACGTTTAATGTCCGACTTATTTCCTTAAATGTTAATAGATCAAGAAAATCATGTAACTTAAGGATGTTTTAAAAGCGATGCAAATTTCTCTCGATGGCCGACGATAAATTTAGACAACTCTGTTTACTACGAGGCAGTGTAGTAACCAGGGCCTTTTTAAACAGGCATTTACAGGCAATATCGTTTTACTTGATGGATAACATTTAAAGTATTTTTTTTATTTTGAGTACATCTTAATATCAGTTCTATTTTAGATGTTTAACATACAACATGGTACAAACTGGAATCCCAACAAATTCACTTTGTAACCTCCCACTTATCGCCATTATACGTTGATATAATTTAAACAAGCCCGTACGCGTGTCCAAAGTTGCGCCAGCTTGTGACATGCGCACGCGCAGAATCACCAACGACCATCACGTCATAGATGAAGAATTCAACACTGAAACAATGACATTTTTAGGCGATAGGCACTCGTGACAGGAATTAAGTAGGGTACTAAAGGCACACGCAAAATTTGGCCTTAAATTTTGATGTGTAAAGGACGTTTTGGTGTGTTGTATTTACAAGGTTAGGCTGGCGTTTGTTTGATTTTTGGAAAGCTCTGTGTTTTACAACATAAATACTAATAATATCAGCCCTGTATTATACTTTCCCACTATTAGGTTTGGCATACATTTGAACTGTTTAGGGAGGTGTTCAAAAATATTAATCTCTATTTTTTTCTGTATAAATCTCTTATCACCATGCCAGGTATACAAGAGATTACTTACACATAAACTTACATACATAATTACAGATAAACAAAACCCCAAACCAAAACAAATTCATCATTACAATCCAGACACGATAAACCAAAAAAAACTTAAGACAATGCATTACGTAACGCGGAAAAATCAAGGTCCAATGAAACCAAAATCGTGTGTCGCAGACCGGAACGGAACCCACGACCGCGCGGATGTGACGCCGTGAAAAGTCGCGTTTCACTATCGGCTTCACGCGGTCGAGCGGGCTCCAGCGGCCCGTGTAAACGTCTTTACATGGCAATCGTAACCATTGTTAGGCTATTCGGACCGAGAAAAACGGAAATCAGGTTACGGTTTTAAGAAACTAATTTGTTGCAAAGGTTGATAAGTCAGTCTTAGGGTCGTATAAATAGATGCAACTCAATTTCGCTATGAAGTTCGATATAAGAAATAAAGAATAAATTTATTGACCACCAATTGGATGGTGAACTTATAATAACAGTGGTGAGTATCGTAATACAATTTTTAAAAAAGTACTCAAATACTCACACAGTGTGGATGGTATATGTCCCACCGCAACCGTGTCAATAGGATCTAGATCAGCATAATACGCCTAACAGCAATGCTTGGCGCTGATTTTCGTCTAGACCCTAGAGCAACGTCCACCAAAATTATATACACAAGAGTGCGCGCGTGCGCACCTGGCCTTGCAAGTGCGTGTGTGTATGTGTGTGTGTGTGTGTGTGTGTGTGTGTGTGTATGTGTGTGTGTGTGTGTGTGTGTGTGTGTGTGTGCTGCTGTGTATATCAGCTGAAACGCTGTCAAATTAAGGCTAGCAATAAAGCCCCGCTTTTTCAACTGTAGTTATCTTTTTCTCCGGGTCTTATTAAACTGAACGCGTTCGTAGAACTGCCGAGCGCGCCGGCGCGGCGTGACGTGTGTCGCTGCGACCGCGGCCAGCTTAATAACACCGAGGATAACCTACCCTAACTACAGTTGAAAAACCCGGTCTCAATGTCTAACCCCTAAATAATTTGCTTATCTAGCTTCTTTGATAGATACAGAATTAAACCAAAAACAAATTGTGGTAGAGTCTTATTTGGTAGAGCCATGCTGGTTGCTCTCATTTCGTAAAGTGAAAACCCTTTCATCTGTTTATTCTCTTACACTCTAAAAAACACACCAATAATAAATAAATATCAATACCCATTAATCGAAAAACTGCACAGAAAAATGACCCGTCAGAGCAAGTCCATGCTGGCTATAAATTACTAATAAAAATTACCCTTACAGACACCTTACTGTAAAACCTGGACTGAACCCGTGACCTAACCGGTCGCAGGCGCCCTACTGTTAAACACTGATCGCAAATTACACAACTATAATTGTATTCTTGTGTTTAATATAAACAAAATAATGCAATTACCATAATTAATATTGCTACAAGCGGAGTATAGAGTGGTTATTGTAATGGATTTAAGTGTTTAAGCGAATAATGTTTATGTTTAATCAGAGCTAGCGTAAGTTGCAGTAATAAAAATGTTTTAAGTGGATAGTTAGCTAGATATTATAAATCTGCCTCGGTGGCGTAGATATATTACGGTACGAGTGCAATGCTGAGGTCTCGGGTTCGATCCCCGGGTCGGGCAAAGTGATACTGAATTTATGTATTCAGTATCAGCCTGGAGTCTGAAATTTGTACCCGATATGGCGATAGGCTCGCCCCCTATCACATCATGGCACGGAATACGCACGGCAAAAAGTGGGTGCACTAGTTGCGCCTCTGCCCTATCCCTTCGGGGATAAAAGGCGTGAAATGCGTATGCGTATATTGTAAATTGATGTATTTTTTTATTGTAATCTCTGTTGATGGTCCTAAAAAAATAAATATTGGTCTCTCTCACTATTATCATCATCATCATCATCAGCCATATGACGTCCACTGCTGAACATAGGCCTCCCCCAAAGATTTCCAGATGGACCTGTCAAAAGCGGCCCGCAACCAGCGCTACCTCACTATGTTACCGTTCTATTATCTTGTTTCTGGTATCAAAAATGTATTTAAATAAATAATAATATTATGCAATGACCTTACATTTCTATTTGCAGAATTTTATTTATAAACATAGGTACTATCATGCAATTTCTGGATCAAAAATAATTATATAGGGTGAAATTGAAATCATGGGCATTAAGTAAACAGTATGTTAACCTACTTAATAGGAATACTTAGAAGTCATCTAAAATGTGAATAGAACCATATTATTTTTACAGACGACTTTGTTCCGCGCCGTACGAAACAGCACAAAATGCTTCTAGACTTTGATATTTGAAGATTTACTGGCGCTTATTAAGTGTTTTGATTTTTTTTTCTGGTATATTTATTTGCAGTAGTATGTTATCTATAGCAATAGGCTGTTAACCACTTCTGGAATTTTTTTATATTACACTATTAACAATCTTGATTTGCGGAATTTTAGTCCCATTTAGAAGAGTATCATTAATAATGTCTTAGGTTCAAAGGATGCTCATGATTTCAATTTCACCCTGTATATCTAAAATAATATTAAAAGCCACCAAAACTTGTTTTATTTTTGCGTATAATATGTCCTCTTCCTTTACTATCGCAACAAATTAAACTGTATTTCCTTCGGAAAAATATTAACAAAATGTTTTCTTTCTTTACAGTCATTCTTCGGGCGGTCCTACAACAACCTAAACTCCATCACGGAATGCAAGAACAACGGCGAATGCGTCATCAACAAGAAGAACCGAACTGCGTGCAAAGCGTGTCGACTGCGCAAGTGCCTCATGGTGGGCATGTCCAAGTCTGGCTCGCGATATGGCCGCCGCTCCAACTGGTTCAAGATTCACTGCCTGCTCCAAGAGCAACAACAAGCCGTCCAGTCCCAGTCTCCGCCACGAGTACCTTCCTCCCCACATCACCTGGCACCACCTTTCCCTCCACATTTGTTCCCTGGTCTCGCAAGACCAAGGACGAAAGAAGAATTCGCTCTGCTGGGCTTAGACGAGTACAAGCCACCGTGTTCAGGATCCCCTGACTCACACCGAAGTGGGTCGTCTCCAAAGTTAGATGAGAAGACCAGACTCTCCCGGCCGCCGGACAGACCGCTGACGCCGCCGCGAGACGCCTTGTTCCAATTGCCCTTAGCTAATATAGCTTCCTTGCCTCACTTCCCACACTCCCCATTCTTACCACCCCCACCGTTTAGTCCTTTTCCTGGAAGCCATCACTTGCTATTCCCTCCTAGTCTCCATCCTATATACTCCAGACATTTGCTGGACCATCCGGCGCTGCGGCAAGCTGCTGAAAACAACAATGACGTGAGGATTGACGATCACAACGCTGATTCGTCAAAACGGTTCTTCTTAGACGAGATCCTAAAGCACCAACAGAGGGCCACGCAGCCAATAATTCAGGAGGAGGTGATACCTGAGGCAGAATTCGTTCCTACACCGCCAGCTGAGAGAAGGACGTCAGAATCTCCCTTACAAGAAAATCCCATGGACCTGTCAGTAAAATCAGACGGCAGGTCGAGCTCAGCGCGGCGGAGGTCCGACGATAGCGAAGTAATAATCCCGGATAATGAGGACGCGGAGTCGGCTAGCGCCGGCGCATCCGCCAGCGAGGAGGAGGACGTGTCCTACGCGCAGATCAAGAGAATCAAGCTCCATCCACTGGACCTCACGACAAAGGTGTGACACCAGCGTCAGTTGACCAGACAATATATCAGTGTACGTGTAACGTGGCCAGTAACGTGGGATTGTGATTTAAAATTAAGTAGGCAAAGACAATCGAGCTCGTGTGACGTTATGAAAGATTATATCCAAAAAATATTATGTAATAAGTAATTTAAGGTGGAAAATGTTAATTGGTATTCTGCCCGGTTGATGGTTTTGTACAAAAACGAATTTGTAAATATTAAATTATTCTTTTTATATTTTTTGATGTATAGTTTAAGTTAGGTTAGGTTTAGTTAGCAATTTTTGTTTGAATAGATACCGGGTGTTGTGACATTCCGTTTGCTAAAAATCAGTTAAATAAATAAATAAAAATATATATTTTTATTATTATTTTTGTATAATTCCAATATAATTTATTCAATTTAGTAGAATTTCGATTGAAGCGTTGTTATGCGGATAAAACTTTAAGTTCGGGTGCATTGTAACATTGTGTGCTGTGTCCTGCACATTTATTCGTTTACTGGATCTATTCTCGGTTCTCCACTAATGATTTAATAATTGGAATACATCTCATTAGTTTTAAGGCACGAATTTATTTCAAGCCAGCTATTAAAAAAAATGCATAACATCTTGCCTTCAAAATAGAAAGAAATACAAAATTTGATTACTGTGCCAGTATTTTTAAATCTATCTTAGTAGAACATATTTTAAGCCGACTTCCAAAAAAGGAGGAGGTTCTCAATTCGTGTGTTTGTGTTTTTTTTTTATCACATTAGTACATATTTTCACACTCATTCTTCCTCGTGATACATTTTTCGTTTCAATCACATTGTATTCATAAAGTAACTCAAAGACTGCACAATAATTCGGAAATAAATTTAGACTACGTCAAAGCCGAATAGATAAGCGGCTTTGCAAATAAAATCAAACCTAAGAAGACATTAACGACTTCGAAAAAACCGCAAATTACCTTGCCGACTTTGATGTGGTCTAATTATTATTTTTGCTAAAGAAATAACACCCATATTATGTTGTTTTTAGATTTAAAATCAGATTTGTATATTAAATGTAGATAAAAATGAGGATCTCCTTTGGTGCTATTTCTTTAGTGAAATTATATACAAAAATGGTACACAACCATATGATGTATACTCATACTGACAAACATCCTATATTGCTCAATATTGCATCTATACCTTTAAGTAATAGACAATCAATCTGCGGCAAAAACACATCGAAAAATAATATTGAATATGTTTTTTTTTTGTATTTTTATATATTCTCAAGCTTCACGTCGAATAAACAGTTGCGCACTTTTATGTAGCGTGACTGGTTCGCGTTTGCAATGTTGCTGAACATGTTGCGCAACATTATTGTCCAGTGAACGATGCATGACATAAAGCCCAGATTGGTTCCTATGACCTACAATTACTCAGTAATAAAATTAGTCACGATTTTATACTCATGTGGATATTTGTGATGTGAAGTTGTTTCGTTTGTAAATATAAATGGAGATGTTTAATTAAACAAATGTATGTAATATACATTTCACGGAAGCGTACAAAATAAAATATTCATGCACTCGAATTATGTTTCTTTTATTTAACAAGTCCCTGATGAAAATAGGGTAGAATACTAGGGTAGGGTAGTAAACTTTTGACCGTTTTTTTCTATTTATCTCTATGTCTATTCGTCTGAAATACCTAAACGAATAACAATAATTTAGATTTTTTTCAATTTTGGACATTAATTTCTAAGTTATCACGTACTGCCAAGGGTAGCCTTAGACGTCCAACCGCAAGATGAAAAGAAGACTTGATTAAAGTCGCAGTAATAGGCTTGATACAGATCCGTATATAATCATTAGCGGAGGCCTATGTTCAGCAGTGGACTTTAAGCAGCTGATGATGATGATTATTAAGTTAACGAATTGGAATAAAGAAAAATAATATTAAAGAATGCAGCCAAAGCTTCGCTTTATGGAATAATAGCATTTGCCCGCGGCTCCGCTCGCATTAAGAATATTTCCGGGATAAAAGTCCCGGTTTATATTTTCCCAGGATGTACCCGTGTGCAAAACTTCATCGAAATCCGTTCAGTAGTTTTTGCGTAAAAGAGGAACAAACATCCAGACATCCAGACATCCAGACATCCATACATCCATACATTCTTACAAACTTTCGCCTTTATAACATTAGTAGGATAATGTGTTTACCCCGACTATGATTATTTAATTACACAAGCTTTGAAAAAAAAAATTTCAATAAAGATTATTCTAACTTTGGCTAAATAAAATTTTGATACTTATTTTTGTTTGTATCTATCAATTCGAACACACTAACTTGTTAAGAAAGCTTAGTTACAGAGACATCTAGTTATTCGCTTGTTATTGGCCAACGTGCCTTTTCATTCCCTCGTATTAAGGAAAATACGATAACGCTATAATTGGAACATTAAGTTTAAAGAACTATAATTAGCAAGTTGTAGAAACGATTACCGTATTAATATCTTGATATGATTCATCTGTAACAAACAGGTTAATTCAGTTAGTTCTAACAGATAGCTCATTTTTAATGACCTCAGTGCAGGGATGGGCACTGGGCTGCTGCTGGCCTCTTTTTGTCTACCCTCTTAGAGACACAGGAGTGATAATATCTGAAAAATAAAGGTGCTTATAGGAATGTAAGATACTTAAGACGAAAGATTTTGAAAAGCAAAAGAGTCCTACTGGTGGTAGTTCTCTCATATGTAAGAGTCCGTCTGGGTGGGTACCACCGCAATGTCTATTTCTATCGCCAAGCAGCAGTATGCATGTATTGTCGTGTTTCGGTTTGAAGGGCATTGTAGCCAGTGTAACTACAGGACATAATGAGACTTACATCTTATGTCTCAGGATGACGAGCGCAGTGGAATGCCACACAGTACTTTGTAACTCAAGGTGCTGGATGGTGTTGCTGCTTTTATGGGTGATCGTATCGCTTACCATCAGGCGAACAGCATGCTCGTCTCGTCATTCAATGCCATAAAAAAAGTCCAGTCTACTGCCTATCGAACAATTAGAACAATACAAATCATAAGAAATCACAGCATATCGCGATTTACCATGAAAACATTAAACAAATAGCCGTTCTTTATATTTCTATTCCATAAGGTCACGCAAATAAATTATACAAAATTTGACCCGAATTTGAAAGATAAATGACTCTAACGAAGATCTGTAATTCGTTGTTTTTTACTCTTGTATAATTGCTTGTTATTGACCGGTCTTGAAATTGATAATATATTAAAAAAACAGTCGTTGGCTTTAGATAGAAAGTAATTTACAAGATGAAAGAGTGAATTTGTCCAGTTGGTCACTTTATTTATTATGATAAAATCAAATCTAGATACCCAGTAGACTAATTGACAAATTTTACAGAAAAGATTTGCGATATTTTAAATTCAATAATAGATCTTTTATTGCAAATTTGAAATAATCGCTTTAATTTTCACAAAATACATTAACAATCATAGCATATCACTAATTATAATAGGGTGAGGTCACTACATATCAAATCGCGCGATACAAAAACTCGCACCTGTCCATTCTCAATATAAAACAATATGGATTTGATGTTGCGTTGGAAGCGGAGTTATGGCGTAGTTATATTTAATAGTTAATATAGTCGTGTGTGAGCGGCCGATCCTTGACCCGGAGACATGAGCACAGGCACATCTCCGCAAACACGTATGTACGACCGCTAGATGTGGTTTAAAAGGGCAATACTAACTGTGGTTTACTTTAACTAGACAGTGTAGGTCTGTGGATAGGGTAATCCCCTATCACATCATGGGGCGGAATACGCGCTGCGAAAAGTGCGTGCATTAAGTTGCGCTCTGCCTACCCCTTCGGGAATAAAAGGCGTGATTGTGTGTATCTGTAGTAGGTCTATCGGTTTTCCATAAGAATTTCGAACGTATGTGAAGTCTGCCAATCCGTACTAGGCCAGCGTGATAGACTAAGGCCTAAACCCTCTCAGTAGTAGACCAGTAATAGTATATAATACAGGGCTGGTATGGAGGTAGATTTGTAGGATTTCATCTGTTTCATCCCGCCCTAATTACTTGAAAGAAATACAGAGATACAGAATTTGTATAGTAACTGGTGGTAGGACTCTCATATGTAAGAGTCCATCTGGGTAGGTACCACCGCAACGTCTATTTTTACCGACAAGCAGCAGTGTGCATGCACTGTTGTGTTTCGGTTTGAAGGATATTGTAGCCAGTGTAAACAGGACATAATAAGACTTAACATCTTATGCCTCAGGATCACGAGCGCAGTGGAATGCCACACAGTACTTTGTAACTCGAGGTTCTGGATAGTGGTTCTACTGTTTATGGGTGGTTGTATTGCTTACCATCAATCGAATGGCATGCTCTCATCATTCAAGGCTTTAAAAAAAATATGGCAGGAAAAATCTTTTTACCTTTTTCAGCACGTTGTGCGTACAGCGGAGTGTGAGATATGGTATAATTAAAGTTCATATAGAGAACGAATACAGAAAAATAAAATTTATATATAAAATTCGACAGTCCAATTTCTACCACTAGACGCCCACTCGTGGGTTTATAACAATAAAATTGGTGTATATAAAAGATATTAAATCATCACGCAGGTATGGTTTTATAAATCTGTATACATAAGAGCGCGTGCGTGGAGACTGCGAGTAGGTAAATGAAGTGTGACTTGAAAAAGACGGCGGGTAGCGGATGGATGCGGGCTGCTCAACACCGGAATGGTTGGCGCTCACTTGAGGAAGCCTACACTTGCCCACTTCACCAGTCGACGGTGACAGGCTAATTGATTGATACATAAGAGCCAGTTATTCAACACAGAAAAGTATATTTTTACAGTCAGTAATGGATCTGTATGATATCTAAACAGTAAAAACATTGCCACGAACTTAATAACTAAGCTGTACAAGATACAGAACGACACTGTTTACTATGACATATTTTTTCAACTCGTGCCCATAAATACACTTACTAATTAAAATTGTCATTTAAAACTGAACCCATCATTGCCTAAACTTGCTTGCTGCCGCATCTAGTAACTGTACATTAAAGTATCAAAGTATACCTCCGTAAGTGGTATCCACTTGTGTAACAGTAGTAAAGACTCACAATAATCGTCGTGTTATAGGTCATTTTGTATAGTTGAATACGTAATTAGAAGACTGAGTGACCCCACTGCAAACGCTCGAATCCTCCACCTCGTGTGCAAACTTCTTTATTTATTCATACGAAATGGCTAAATGTATTCGATTTTCAAAATATTTTACATAATTTATTCGATTTTCAAATATTTAACATTTGAATTTCGAAGTCGTCACTCAGTGTGAATATAGAATTTATAGTTAAAGTATTATTGTCTTTAATATAGACAGTAATGCTATAAAGAGTGTAAAGATTCTTTGTGGATACAAAGCAAAGCTTCATAAAAAAAGCTTTATTTTTTAAAAATATCACTTTCATTATTTTTTAAATTCGCCACTTGAAGGTTAATACTTTATGGCTCCCAGCTGTGTAGAATTATTTTATTAAGACGTTCCGAAAAACTTAACTGTCGATTACATGTAAACGACCACTACTAACGATTATTAGGATTTTTATACATTTAGCAGTTCAACCTTCAGATATATTCTATTTATAAAAAAAACGCTGAGATTCAAATATGAAAATATCGGTGAAGCTTTTGAACTAGTCGTAAAATAGTACGATTATGTATCTTTTGCCACTCTGAACTCATGGCAGCGTATATGTCTATGTAAGCTTGTGGGTACAGTTCCCACTTCGGAATACATTTTTATTGTACATTCTCGATGTGAAAAATCTAGTTAATTGTCCAAGATATTAATTTATTTTACCCGATATATGTTTCAGCCGACAGTTTTATTACTATATATTACATCACAAAAAATAATCTCAACAAACCGTGAAGTTATAAATGACTATGTGTAGCGTTGCATGGAACGTTTACACTCTTTCGTAAACTGTCTATGGCTTCAACCACCAATCGAAGCCCTCGTGGGTGCCGATTGGTCGTTATTTAGTTGTCATTCGTTTGACGTACGTCGGAATGGCGACCGTATAAATAAGCGTGCACTATCATGCGGCCTTTCTTTTGAAGTCGTCTTCGCCGTGGCACCACATTTATTTAACTACGTGTTGCCACGCATACCGTTTTTCCCGCTGGGGTGAGTTGCCAATTAATCCCTACTAACCGCTACCAGTGTATTCTGTGTACCTGGGCTCGTGAGCTGTCACGAGTCGCTGGCGCGGAATGCAAGCCTAGCTTGCATTCCGCGCCTCCTAGCTCACCGGCGTGGCGGAAGCTGCTCTGCCACGCGCACCGTCATCGTCGCGGGTGCTGACCCCGACCACGTGGGCACCGGCATCGTCGCGGGAGCTGCCCTCGCCACGTGCTCACCTCCACCATCGCAGTCGGGCGCGCTAGCCCGACCACCACCTGACCACCGCAGCGCCGACCACGTGACCATACCACCTGCCGGGCGAGCTGTCACCGGAGCCAGCCACGTGCATCAGCGTCGTGCCGTTCGCCTGAGTCGGAGACCCCGCAGGCCAGTGACTCGTTTGCATACCATCAGCAAACGTATCGAGTGTACGCGGAAATGTAAAAATAAAGCTCGTACCACGAACCTAAAACCCTGAGTCTTCTTTTTTCTACCTATCTGCGGCCAAACGCCGCATATGCGAAGACATCAAAAGTAGTGCTCATGGTATGTCGAACCTCAACTGCCACATAGCCAACCACTCTCATGCAACCACCGAACAACACACAAAAGCCCAATATTTCAGTGCCCACCGCGTGATCTATGCGAGCAACATAAATAACCGCACGCCGCGGTGACTGGTTTTATTCATTTTTTAACATCATATTTCGCAAAAATATGTTCTGGAAATGTTTTATTGTTATAAATAATGTTTTAATGGACATGGAATAACTTCTTATGTATTTAAAAATTGCCATACGCTGGCCTGTAGAGGCCAACTCTGAAAACTTTAGTGACAAAAAGCATGGGCCTACACTTGTTTTTAAATAATCAAATCTTAGGGCTTTAAGTGTCATAATTACACCGGCTAGAATATTTTCAAATTCAAAACGGAAAATTTTCTTTATTCATATAGTCTTTCACGAGCTCTTTTGAATCCTTATAAATCTACCACCGCTTCGGGACGTGTTACCGCTGTGAAAAAGAAGCGGCACAAGAAACTAACTTAGCAACTTAAATAAAAACGAAACGCGGAGCCAGCACACTGCGGCTTAACTCTTTAAATAAAATCGTTGCATTTTATGTAGTCACTAACAAGATCTGTATCTTAATCATAAATAAATAGACCAAGGAGACGATCCTACAATGTATCTAATTTTACAACATTATGCCAATTTATTAGTAAAGGTTTAGCAAAGTACATACATACATTTAATTAATAATAATTTCAACTAAATAATTTCGATGGTTGGACAGAGCAATAAAACATCTGTAAACCTTGGAGAACATAAACTGACTTCAAATTTACACCTCTTTGTTTACATGTTTCAATACAAGGCTGTAATTATACAGACATTCACGCTAACGTCCGGTGGAGTAGGTAGGAACACTGCAGCATTGTCACCAATCTTTTTGGCGTTTCAGTCAATCATTTTCTGAATAGAACAGACACCTTTTTTACCTTGATTGTCTAAGGTTTGTGACTTTACGGTTTTCCCGATATTTTGACCAAACTGCAGCTAACTTATGAACCTCACTGTTTTCCAAACTCTTTTTATTTCATACGAAAAAAGACCAAATTTTCTGGAATTGCTTTAAAAACTCACAACTTATCATATTTGTTGATAAAATAATCTCAGCAAACAGTGCTTACCCCTTCTAGGACAAAGGCGTTTCCAAACCGCTCAACAGTAACACGAAGTTAAGCAACACCAGACCGCTGGATGTGGCACGCGGCGCAATAAATAACATAGATTACGAGCGAGCACACTCGCCCAGTGTCCACGCGTGTTAACACCTCCGATTTATCTTACTGTGCAATTATATATCTTCGAACACAAATGTGTAGAGTTTTTATCAAAAAAAAAACATCATTCATGCTGATTTGAAAATGTGTCCCGCCTAGCGATAGACTCACTTCCTAACACACTCGGTCTTAAACAGGCCGGCATAATTATATCGACTGGCGAAGGACCATCAACCATCTCTTGTCAGTCGATACACTCTATATGGAACCCATTCCAAACTTGCCAAATTCACGTGCAAAAACATAGTATGACATACAAACTAGTATAAATTAGACGAACCAGTTGTATTAAAAGACGTGAGCCAAGACCCCGAATTATCCCCCAGCCCCCCTGACATGGGGTTGTTTTCTGTGAATACTCAAATATATAGCGGTGATTAATCTACTTCTTATTAAGCTTAGTATCCTAATCACTTTTGCTTTTATTACGGGCTCAGCAACATGACCCTACTTCACCTGATGGTAAGCGAAGAGAGGTCCAGATGCTGCCGCCTGGTGAACGATGATCATTCCTTACCAGTCAACATAATTATGCCGGCATGTTTGAACCTGGTATTCACAGGAAGACCCCGGAACACGGCATTTACGTGGGCCACCTTCGCGGGTTGTAACACCTTATATACAGTAGTCGGTATCGGGGTAGACCTATATGTATGACCTGCAGATTTATTCTCAGGGCGGGGTCGATTGTTTGCCCGTGGTAATAGATAAGGTGAATAAGGATCTGGCTCACATTAAATGTTGGTCTGACTGTTTCGGACTAACTGTTAATCCAACTAAATGTCAAGCCATTGTTGTAGGCAGCTCGAGGATGATGAGCAGAGTGGACCTAATGACTTGTCCAGCAGTCATTTTTAATGGAACCGTCATCCCTTGGTGCACCTCTGTCAAGAACCTTGGCATTCACATCGACTCCAACCTGAATTGGCAGACTCAGGTAACTTTTGTTAGTCGGAAAGTCACAGTGCTCTCTACTGCTTTAAAAAATTTCTCCCAACAAAGACTAAGACAATGCTAGTGCAAGCCTTCATCCTTCCGGTATTCGACTATGGTGATGTGTGCTTTTTGGACCTGAATGCAGATCAACTCAATAAACTCGACCGTCTTCTCAATAACTGCATTTGATTCATTTTCAATCTTCGCAAATACGATCACGTCTCTATCTATCGCTCTCAACTGAAGTGGTTACCAATTCGTGAGCGACGAAAATGGCGTACTCTCTCTACACTATTTTCGTTTCTCAAATCTCCTTCGCAACCTTCCTATCTATCTCTCCACTTCCAGTACCTCGGTGGTAACCACAATAAGAATCTTCGCTCCTCAAATAATCTTCTCCTTAAATGTCCTCCACATACCTCTGATTTCATCCACTCTTCTTTCCACGTTCAGTCCATTCTTCTGTGGAACATGCTCCCTTCTGAAATAAGATCCATCACTGCGCGGACTGGTTTTAAAACAAGGGTTCGGAGAATTCTCCTTGATAGTTTGGCAGAATCTTCTCAACAGGGCAGCTAGTATTATATATTTAATATATGTATGTATGTAGTATGTATGTATGTATATGATATCTATATTTATGTTAGCTACCACTATACTTTTTTTTTCTTTTTCATTTGTTATTTTATAATATTACGTATGTATCATGTTTATATATATTATTAGTCTTTATTATATTAATGTTTTGTCCACTACTTTCTGACGTTGTGTACACCTACCTTGTTTTGTCTCTGCACCACCCAAAGGTTGACTGGTAGAAAATGCCTTCGGCATTAAGTCCGCTTTATACTCATTGTATATAAAGTGTTAATAAATAAAATAAATAAATACCAAATATATTCTACCACCAACCTTTTAATAACTGATTCATAAAAATTATGAGCAATATCGAAACTGACATTTAACCTATTCAACATAACGGTTGTAATAATTTGAATTTTATACATCAAATTAGTAAATCAGATCAAATTCTAAATTCTAGTTATGTATAATTCCATATTGAAATAGTTGATAAACCAAGGAGATTAATATCAAATTACATAAATAGACAAGATGCGTGCAGTTTTATGTGTTTGTAATGTATGTGTTTGAGAACACGATTTGAATACAGAATATTTTAATAGATTTATAATAAAAATGCATTTCCGATCAGATTTCATATGGGACACAACCATGCAAACGTTGAACTAAAATTTAGGTGAGATGAGAAAGCGTAATATATATTTCTTTAGTTTTTCGTATATTATAACAAGTTTAATTACTAGGCAACTTCCAACTAACCGTACCAGCCCTGTATTATATACTACCCATTGCTGAGAATGGGACTCTTCAACAACTGAGAGGGTTTAGGCCTTAGTTCACCACGCTGGCCTTGTGCGGGTTGGCAGACTTCACACACCTTTGAAAATATTATAGAGAACCTCGCAGGTATGCAGGTTTCCTCAATAAGATTTCCTTCACCGGTAAAGCAAGCAATAATTAACAAAGAATGCACACATACATTTTTAGAAAAGTCAGAGTTGCGGGTTTTGAACCTGCGGATATTTGTCTCTGCAGTCCGTTCCACTCCCAATTAGGCTATCGCTGACTTACTAGTCATTAATATCTAATGACTGATAACGAGCACTATAGAATTCCACAGCAACTGCGAAGGGTTTGCTAATCTAGTCGTGCATTCGTCGTTGTATAAAAAAAATATATTTATAGAATGGACGATGCTAGCTTAGAGCAGTTTTCAAATGGTGGTTTAATAACTAAATTACTTCAAATATGTAAAACTAAATACAAAACGCCAGCTTCGGTGGCCTAGTTGTATTACAGCACAACTGCAGTGCTGAGGCTTTGGGTTCGATTCCCGGGTCAGGCAAAATTATATTGGATTCTTCTACGCAGTATATGCTTGGAGTTTGGAAATGTGACCGGTAATGGTAAGAGACTCGCCTCCTATTGCATGAGAACTAACATAGTCTGCGAAATGTTGGTGTGATACACCTCTGTCTACCCGTGAAAAGGATAAAATGTGTGATGCTGTATATGTAAGAGCCACTCGCATATAAGAATATGAAATATAGAAATCAAATGATATTGAACGTTCATAAATGTAAACACATAAAATTTACTCGTAAGAGGAATCCGACTAATGCTACGTACTTTATTAATAATGTTCCACTCGAAGAAGTATCTCATATTCGTGACTTAGGAGTTATTATGGATAGTCAGCTATGTTTTCGATATCACATCAACGAAATTGTGCGCAAAGCATCCAAACTATCAGGTTTCGTATCAAGGCAATTAAAATCTTTCAGAGACCCCCAAGTCATCATACCAGTTTATTACAGTATTATTAGAAGTATTCTGGAATATGCAAGTCCAATCTGGAGCCCATCATATGAATTTTACTGTAACAAAATTGAACGAGTCCAAAAACGCTTCCTTTATCAAATGGCATTCATAAATGGAAAATGTAAAATTTTAAAAAGCTATGAATCTAAATTAAAATACTACAAGCTAACATCCTTGATTTCTAGAAGAAAAACTGCAGATATTATGTGCCTCTATAAGTTAGTTCATAATTACATAGATTGTGAAAGCTTACTGGAAAAGGTGCAATTTATGGTTCCGCGTCAAAGTAGTAGAATTATTAATCGAAAGACTTTTGCCGTTCCTTATTATAAAAAGAATATTGGGCAGCATTCCCCACTGAGCCGCATGTTTTCAGGCTACAATGGCATTAGGCATCAATTTGATATTTTTGCATCCTCATTGTCCTCTGCTAAGGCTAAAATTAAAGTAGCTCTTGGCGATATTGTTTAGTCAAGGGTAATCACAAAGACTTCATTTGTATTTAGTTTTTCTTTTTTTGTTGTTATTTAGATTTCGACTATTAGTTATCTCATTATTTTTAATACCTTTAAATTATATAAGTTTTTAGTATTTTAATATGCATGCTGTGTTCACTATTTTAGGACATACAAAACTTTATGTAAAACATTGTTATATGTCTCGTATTAGAATTTATTAAGCGTTATTGTAATGTCCGATTTGTGAACCAATTAAAAAAATAAAAAAAAAAAAAAAAAATATCACCTACAACATGAAAGCAAACATCAAGTTGATATTCCGTTTGCCAAAATACCATAAAACACAAACAAAAACAAGGTAAAAACGTTATAAAACGTCCATGTACAAGAATGATTAGCTTACGTTTGATTGTATTCAATGGAGACATAGGTCATCGGTTCATCATACTCCGATAAGTTTTAATGACTTATTCATGACTTTACCTTGCTGCATGAGGAGACGGAGTAAGGGAAGGCATTAGGGGCCCGACCCCCGCGTTATTTAAATCAGAAGTAGAAACCATGGTTCATCACTTGTATGTATTATGACCTACGTTTTTATTTCAAGTGTATTTTATAAATATAAACCTACAATTGTGAACTGCGCGTAGTATCAAGGACATAGATTTTTACGCAAAACACTTTATGATATTATTTAAACACTTTTTATAGATTTGTTTACCATAAAACGTATTCAAAATATAATATTGTGGGTAGTTTGAGAGCTTTGACATTTAATCGACATCCTATAAATATTGCTAATTTTAAAATTAGCATAACCTAGTAATATTGAACATTACAATGTAATCAATATAAAACATATTTTATGTAACAATTTTGTTTATAGAATATCAGTAATATAAGAGTATAAAATGTTATTTATTGTCGATAATCTACAATGTCTGGCACTATAGAGGTCAATAAAACGATATATCATGAGTAGTTTAACTTTATTATATAATGTAATATTGGAAATATATTGGAAATTAGAATTCACATACGTTTTGAAAAAAAAAACACGAATAATAGTCGCGTAGAGCAACAGTTTAGTAGTGACCGGTTTTAATGCATAAAATGACGACGCAATTATTAAAAAAATCCATGGTACGTAATTGCCGCAGAGTTACATTACGCCTTCATTCTTTGGGTCGTTATTGACTAGGTAGCTAGTGAGATACTGATAATTTATTTAGAATAGGGTCTAGGTCATCTACGCTGGCAAGGATTGTGGCATATTTCCCAAGTTTTGCTTGATTCATCACTTTTCTCCCTACCCAAGCTGCATCCTTATTGTTTGCGTATTATGTACCTACAAGGCATTGCTAGTGGTCCCACAAAATTGATATTAAATTTTACGTCACTATTAAAATTACTCGTCTGATTCATCCTTTCATAATCTAATTAACAAACATTTGATGTGAATATAGCTTAAGCATAAAACATTTAAAGTTTGTTTTAGCATAATAACCCCCCAAAATAAACATACAAATTCGTCTCTTTGCATTTTGTTCGTGAGCGAAACAGCGCATCTGGGAAGCGCGCCATCCTATAAAATGTAAGGTCATCTAATATTATTTACTACTATGTGTAATCAATATATTTTGTGCATCACGCCTTCGCCGTTATAGAGCGGACAGAGAAAATCGTAAACATCGAATGAACATTCTGATGGAAGGGAAAGTAATAGTTGAGATGATATTGCCAATTCTTTATTATAAGCAAATACTCCGTTAGGGTATCAGTGGTGAAAACAGTGCACCGATGTCTTGCTGCGCTTAGATCTTATGCATTATATGATACGATAGAGGACGAAGGTTTCGTTATTTAAACCCGGGGCCCTCAGATATTGTTGACTGTCGGAAAATGACATATCGGTATGGCAATTTTTGGTGTAAAAGGCTGATGGAAGATGGATAAAGTATTCTAAATTAAGAGCAGGAAAGAGACAGAAAGCAAAAACGATTTATAATATTGAGATAATGAAAACGAAAAATATATAATAAATAAACTAAACTTTACTAATAACAGAAACAGTATAAAAAAGTTATTTAAAATTCTCTTACGCTTGTGATTTGTGAAAATAAATACTGCTGCAAGACGTTAACAAAACTTCAACGATTAAAAATACAAGCTAAACATTCATCTCAGTGGATCCGCGAAGATCTTGAAGATACAAGCGTGCGCAAACTATTCACAATAGTCGCCCGTTACTTTTGGACAATCACTTCCGAGGAAGGAAGGTCACGCGTCCGCATTGACCGGCTCAACTCTGACATCATACAACCTGTTCATCTAATATTAATCTGAGCGTTGAAATTATACTTTACAGGGGATTATATACAAAATGTGTATATTGAGAGACATACTATGCACAGTTTTAGGTATAGCGTGAATGCGCCATCAGTGTTGTTACATAAATTATCGTGGAAAACTGTTTAGTGATAAGTAAACAAGTCGGTCACTTGAGTAAGCTTAGGTAAATGATAAACGCAAACAAACAAGATGAATATCGTTAATGCTTTCCTGGCATGATACAAGGACACGAAATTGAGCCTTCACCTTTACCATTTCTCCTCAACACAACACAACATAGCAGGTATGTAATATCTACCTACCTATTTACTACCACAGTCCCAAAACACCCCCAAACCTAAAGTAATCGTAGGTACAGTGGCACACCTTAATACAAGAAATGGTCAATTAGAAAAAGAATTGTATGATTATACAAAGCTACTAAGGTATTTCTGCCAGACGAACATGATAATAATCCTGGTTTTCTCATCTCCTGTGAACAGAACAGAGTAAAGCGACTCTACCTATTAAACAAACCGGTCAATATAATTGTTTCGACTGGCGAGGACTTACAATCTCTTCTCAGTCGACACTGAACCCCACTTACCATCAGATGCTTTTACTGGTGGTAGGACTCTCATATGTAAGAGTCCGTCTGGGTGCTAAGCAGCAGTGTGGATGTATTGTTGTGTTTCGGTTTGAAGGACATTGTAGCCAGTGTAACTACAGTACATAATGAGACTTAACATCTTATGTCTCAGGATGACGAGCGCAATGGAATGCTACACAGTACTTTGTAACTCAAGGTGCTGGATGGTATCTCTACTGTTTATGGGTGATCGTATCGCTTACCATCGGGCGAACGGCATGCTCGTCTCGTCATTCGATGCCATCAAAAAAAATTAAAAAAAGATGCTATGAAATCACTCGACTCGTCAAGCCCCGCAACGGACGCCGGCGTCCGATTATATAGGGTTTCCCCATACATCTATATAATATATAACAAGCTCCACCCAAGCGAAGCTGCAAGCTACAGCGGCATTTAACCTCTTCATATTTTATTAATATAAAGAGCATAGATTATAAATCACACGAGCGATCTTTCAATACATTAGGCTATGGACAGATGTCGCAATAAACATATTAGTTGTTTCTGGTTGGAAACATTTATAACATAAACTTTTAAGCGGTTTGATTGCTGCCATCATAACATTTTTGTGTTTTGTTAACGGGTTCTTGTATTTTATATTTAAACTGATGCCTTCTGATACAAAGATATGCATTGTAGCCCTACTATTAAATATTTTATTTATTGACTGCCTCGGTGGCGTAGTTGTTTTACGATACGATTGCAATGCGAAGGTCTCGGGTTCGATCCCCGGCTCGGGCAAAGTGATATTGGGTTTTTCTAATGAGTATCAGCCCGGATTCTGGACTTTATGCCCAATATGGCGATAGGCTCGCCTCCTATCACATCATGGGATGGAATACGCATGCCAAAAAGTGGGTGCACTAGTAGCGCCTCTGCCTACCCCTTCGGGGATAAAAGGCGTGAGTGTGTATGTATTAAATATTTTTAAACGACTATAAATCTTGTGAATCTTTTCTAGGTGGTAGGTCTCTCGATTCCAAGCGTCTGAATGGTTAGGTATCACCGCAAGGTAGCACCGTCGAGTAACATTGTGCCAGAACTATTGTGTTCTATATTGAAGGACATTGCAGCCAGTGTAACTACTGGGTTATGAGACTTCCCTCATTTAGACGGCGCAATTATTGCTAGAAATTATTGTTTTTTGAATATCTTTCAATAGACTCGTAAACGTCAACGCGTGTGAGAATTGCGTCGCTATTGCGCATGTTCAGACGGAGTAACTTTTTTAAATATTAAGGTGTCTGATATCACTTAAAAATAATACCGTTTTATTTGTGGTAGTTGTAATAATCGTCCCTTGTATTTATTTATTAATTTATTGCACTTCATACATACGTCATTTTGGTGACAAAATAATCTGTTAATTTCCACGAATAGGTCAAATGTTCGAACGAATATCGTCATATCTTTCTTATCCACTTGCAAATTTTATAATTAAATCGAGCATAATATGATAAATTTGTGGCATTCAAATATGTGCAGAGCTCCATTCATACAAAATGGCATTTAATATACAGTCGCGTTACATAATTTTAAAATTATTAATGAGCGTTAAGTGTGTTATTATGAACGAAAAGATAAATATCATCATGAATATGTTAGATATTATGTGAATGTAAATACTTGAGATTTCCCCCGATTAGAGGTTTTCGTAAACTCCACGTAGCATGTTGAATCTTAATGTTTAAGAAAACGAGATGCAAAAAAGCAATTACTATTACAAGCTATTTTATATAATGAATAAATGGAAATAATAACCAAAATATAACACAAATCGTGGAGTTTTGTGTACAGTATGTCCCTTTATTTGACTGCGTCGGTGGCTTAGTTGTATTACAGTAAGACCGTAATGCTGAGGTCTTGGGTTCGATCCCCGGGCCGGCCATAGTGATATTGGATTTTTCTATTCAGTATCAGTCCGGAGTTTGGAATTTGTACCTAATATGGCGATAGACTCGCCCCCTATCACATCATGGGACGGAATGTGGACGGTGAAAAGTGGGTGCATTAGTTACGCCTCTGAATACCCCTTCGGGGATAAAAGGCGTGAGTGTGTATGTATATCCCTTTGTGGTGTCATTGTTATAAAAAATCGGTGAAAGACGAAGTTCGGTGTTTTTTGATTGCAGTTAAATGAGGAGTCGTGAGCACGCTCCTCGCCAAATAGTAAGCGGAACGACCGCCTATGAACAGTAGCAGACCATACAGAACTTTTAATTACAAAGTACTGAGTGGCAATCGACTACGCTCGTCCACCTGAGACATAAGATGGTAAGTTTCATCATGGCCAGTAAATACGCTAGCTCCATTGTCACTCTGCTTGGCGCTAGAAAACGACATTGAAGTAGTACCTTCTAGATGGCCTCTCGCATACGAGAGATCTGCATATATATAGGTATGTATCATTAAAATCGGATATCAGAAAAAAATACGCATACGAATTTGCGGACACAGCTAGTATGTATATAAGACAGTAGATATTGAATTTCATAAAGACCGTTGCAACGGCTACAATATCCGAATTAGAACATAACAGTGCTTTTCTCTAAGTAACATTTTAACACGCTTTCTCATCTAAATTCCAACTATACATCTAATGTTAAAGCAAATATACATTACGGTTTAAAGATACGCATATAACACGCTCATTGTAAATTTAGCCACAGTTATATATAATTCTAATTTACACAGAAAAGGATGTCTAAGGTGTGTTGACCGCTGTGTCATGTAAAGACCAAACCAGTTCCAATGATTTGGCCAAACGTTACGCCCACGATTTCAATAAGTGAAAAACGCGAGAAACATATAGCGTGCACGAAAATTTCGCGCCTTAGAAAGTTTTAGTTAGATTACGATCGATTAAATGCTTGCTAAACGCTGTGAATTTCATGGAACCCGGCTTACACACCGACTTCAAATAATCATAATTTAGTTACGCGCTGGGACGGAGTCAGGTGATTTTAGCTGGGTCTTACCCTGTAAGGGATACTGACAGAAGTACTTTTGATAAATTGCATACTGTCATGTTGTAAAAATAAATATAATTTACAATTATTTTAAGAATGTATAATTATGTGAGTGCTATTTTCGTAATTTAATTAGTATTTAGAGCTAGGACACTTCTGATTACCATGTCTAATAGATTTTATACATTTCTACTTAAAGCGTATAGTTATTCACTCGCCCGCAATATTTGTCCCCATATCGATACCCTTGACTCCCTCCCTGTGCCCTGCATTGAATGTCGACAGGTTGGCGAGCTGTTAGCGATGTTGAGAGGTGATAATCGCTCGAAATACTGATTTAGTGGCACCACGTCTTGTGCCCGCGCGGGATAACGCCAGATTACCCGTTCAGCTGTGACTTATTGGAGTGTGTGTGTGATTTACGACGTGTTTGTCGACCAGTTGTTGGGTGGAATTGAGGTTATTTATATATGATTTTAAGATTATATTTTTGGCTTGCAATGAATAAACGCAGAGAAAGAGAAAGGCTATCTCGGTTGCAATAATTAATAAAACTAAACAATTTTTATTGCATCCCAATAAAATGAAAAATAATATCAAATCTAACATATTTGCCATTCATCATCATCGTATCAACCCTGTATTATACATTGCACCACTGATGGGCAGGGATCTTCTCTACATCTGAGAGGGTTTAGACCTAAGTCCACCACGCTGGCCCAGTGCGGGCTGATAAAGGTAGCAGAAACACATTGGATGCGGGCCGCTTTTGACAGGCCTGTCTGGAAATCTTTAGGGGAGGCCTATGTTCAAAACTGGGCTTCATGTGGCTGATGATGATGATAATGAAACACACAACATATTTTAAAGAAAGAAGTGCATACTATTAAGTGAGGGCATAATATTTATAATGCCAAATAGAAGTGTATTTTTCAATGCTAGGCGTTCAGGCGTATAATTTTTTTCATCTATTGTGCTAGTTGAAACGGGCTTAGTAAGCGTCACATACCTAAAGGAATCGCATTAATAGTGTCAAGAGTGCGGCTACTTCACTATGGTTTCCTTTACTGTTAAAGTGATAATCCTTCCTACTAATATTATAAAGGCGAAAATTTGTAAGAATGTATGGATGTTTGGATGTATGGGTGTTTGTTCCCCTTTCACGCAAAAACTACTGAACGGATTTCGATGAAATTTTGCACACGGGTACATCATGTCCTGGATTTATTTATTTTATTGAGAAACCAGTTACAATATAATTGAATTACAAAACTCCGTTAGGATGCGCACTAAGTTTAAAACTTGTGTCGCACATCCTTACAAATTTACAAACGAAATTACTAACATTTAACAGACTCTAGTTACAGATAAAAATAAAGACACTGTGAATTATACATAGCGAAATTAAGAAAGCAAAATCTACTAAGATTATATACAAGAAACCAATACAATTTAAATAATATAAGACAGGGTTATACTGTGTGTGTGTGTTTGTGTGTGTATTTGTGTGTGTGAGTGTGAGTTTAGTCACCCATAGTAATTAACAATTTTTCCGTGTCTTGGTATGAAAGTGACAAAAGCCACTGTGCAATTTTAGATTAACACATAAGTTCCTTTTTATCCCAGGAATACATAAAGCGGGACTTTTATCCTGGAAAAACTTTTAATGTGGGCGGAGCCGCGGGCAAAAGCTAGTTCACGATAAATAGACGGACAAATGAGAGAATTGAAGTCATGTAGTTATAACATTAACCACAAAACCACATTGAGCGAAAACCTTCGATACATCAAAATCATGGTCGCCCCACATCTCACAATCGATGTACAAACTTACACTCCCATCGACTCCGTTTGTCAACGACTGATACTTTATTAAGCCGTACTGGGCCTTATAGACCTCAAAATATGAAATCTATTACAGCTGTTTCTGTGTCTTTAAGTTGGATTTTATGGTTTGTAGATCTTTATCGAAAGGATAAGCAGAGGCACAGGTAATGTAGCTAGGCGTCATCGAGCTCATTATTTCTGTATCCTATATGTAAACAAAGCGGCGATAGCCTAGTTGGGAGTGAAACGGACTGCCGAGACGAATGTTCGCAGGTTCAAAACCCAAGGGCACACACCCCTGTCTTTTCTAAAAACTTATGTGTGTATTCTTTGTGAATTATCGCTCGCTTTAACGGTGAAGGAATACATGAGGAAACTTGCATACCTGAGAACTTCTCTGAATTTCAAAGGTATTTGAAGTCTGTCAACCGCAATAGGCCAGCGTGGTGAACTAAGGCCTTAGGCCTCTCAGTTGTAGAGGTGGCCCGTGCTCAGCACTGGGCACTATATACAGGGCTGGTATGGAATGTAAACAATGGTATAACTTTACGATTTCTGTGTAACTAGTTAGATATAAAAGACCAGGAGTATCTGCATTTTATTGCACACATAATATTAAAGACAGCGTATACTGTATTATAATACTCTAAACGACATCTATTCAGCGCCCTTCCATCCCCAACTATCTCTCACCAAGCCACACTTTACAGCTAAACCACATAACTCATACAAAATCCGCCCAGAAGCAACAAAACCGCGTCAAATCGTAGTTTGAACATAATATATACATTTCACACGAACGTTTTTATAATGTGGCATAACCCCAGTCGTGACTGATCGCGATTAGCGATGTTCCCGAAACGCCGGTCCGAGTATATGTTGCGAATTAAACAATTTTCATGAATAGACATTTTGTGTTTCGTATGGAACTGGTTTCGGATGCAAAATATCGATTTTGTAATTAATTTAGATAGAGGGAAATATTTGCTCGCAACGTGCATATAGGCGCTGATTTAACTTTTCTTATTTTTATCACATCCGGTAATTTATATGGGTGTTTATTTGACTTGTTTAGTTTATCACATCCGGTAATTTATATGGGTGTTGATTTGATTTGTTTAGTTTATTACATCCGGTGTTGATTTGACATGTTTTCTTTATTCGCTAATTTATGTGCGAAATAGCAGCCGATTATTATTTGATTTTAATATTGTTTAATTGCAAATAATTATAAGATTTTTATACTTGTATTTAATTAATCAAACTATATTTAAATAGGAAATGATGTCATTGGAAAAATACTATTTAAAGGCAACGGTCATTGCGATCGGGTCAGTTCTGTGAAGCTGTGAAACAGTGAACATCGAGTAAAGTGTTCTCGTGATTCTATATTTTATTTTTACGCCAAAAATGGATACCAACGACCCATGTTATGACGCCACGCCGACAGCAGCGGTGGGATCCAAATCTCCCATTTTGGGCGTACCACAAACAAAAACGAGGACTGAGCCAACGTTCACAATGCAGGAAGTTATGAACCTAGTTTCTTCGATCACCCAGCAAGCCGCATCAAGTGCAGTAACTGCAGCCTTATCTGTTACGTCTACGCCAGTATCAGTACGAGATCGAAGCAATTTCTATCTTCCGCCGTTCGATCCGGATGTTCGATCCCATGACATCCGAGATTGGTGCGCAAATGTAGATGAAACAATTGCGACCTTCAACATACCACAGCAAGAAGCAAGAATGAAGGCTATCCTACAATTAAAGGGTAGAGCTAAGATTTGGGCCGACACGTGGTCACTCCACTCCACTACGTGGCAAGAAGTAAAGGAGGACCTTATAAGAACTTTCGGGAAGGAGTTTCGATATGCCGATGACATATTAAAGTGGCGCAACTACACTTCTGAGCATGCAGGTAGTTATGCTGAATATGCTACGACAGGTTGGACCCTGTTTAAACGCGTAAGACCAGAAGCGAGTGACGCAGAAGTTATCGACGCCTTAATAACAGGTATTTATCCTGAATATATGCGGTCTGAGCTACTCAGAAACACTCCCGATTCCTTACCTAGACTGGTTTCCGTTTTAAAAACTTATAGAAAACGGAAAGTTGAGGGCAATGAAGGAAACAAGCAAAATAAGAAGCCACGAATTCCAGAGATTTTTAACAAGCCATCTGTCAGTTGTTATAATTGCCATAAGCCAGGTCATTTTAGAAGCGAATGTAGGAACAAATCTGTTTCCACACCATCCGTAGAGCCTTCAACTTCTAATCCTCCAAAACCTGCCAATACGAATAAATCTGTGGAATGCCACTATTGCCATAGACCGGGCCATGTCGAAAAGAATTGCTTTCGGAAACAAAAAGATGAGCGTATGAAGCTAAATAACTGTAATCAGACGATAAACGTTTGCGTCCCCACAGACCGCAGTACAACTGATATTAAAATAGGCTCTAAGATTTACCCCTGCTTATTTGATACCGGTGCAGACTGTTCTTTAATTAGGAATAGACTTGCTAGTTCAATTCCTGGAAAGAGAAATACTGTCAATGTGGCATTTATGGGCATTGGCGGTTGTCCCGTATTTTCTACACAGAGTATTACAGCCACAGTAGAAATCGATGAAGTTTGCATCGAGGTAGAATTTTACGTGGTCGGTGATACTCAAACGCAGTTTGACATATTGATCGGTTACGATATTGTAAGAACCCCTGGCCTAAGCGTTATAATTACCAAGGAGGGAATATCTGTTAAGCGACAATCTGTCATCAACGAATGCACCACCTTAATCAACCGCAATCACTTTGATATAAATAATGATATCAAAGCCCGATTTTACTTAAGAAATTGCATGATGTTCTTGATAGTTATAAGTGTAACTTTACGATTGGTAATCGGGTTTCAGAGATTAAGACTGGTGTATTAAATATTAAACTTAAAAATACAGATAAAATTGTTGAACGAAGACCTTACCGTTTGTCCCCTCTGGAACGCGAAAAAGTTAAACTTATTATCGATGATTTAAAAGCGAACAACATTATCCGCGATAGCTCTTCTCTATTTAGTAGCCCTATTCTTCTGGTAAAGAAAAAAGATGGTTCTGACAGACTTTGTGTAGATTATAGGGAATTAAATGCGAACACTATTCGAGACAACTATCCGTTGCCTCTTATTGGCGACCAAATAGACAGATTAGGTAAAGCGCGTTATTTCACCTGTCTAGATATGGCCGCTGGGTTCCATGGAATTCCAATAGCTAAAGATTCTATAGAGAAAACTGCGTTTGTTACACCTGACGGGCAATTCGAATATCTGAGGATGCCTTTTGGTCTTTGTAACGCACCCGCTGTCTATCAGCGCGCTATAAATAAAGCATTGGGTGACTATAAAGATAAAATAGCTCTTGTCTATATTGATGATATAATGGTAATGTCATCATCCATTGAAGAAGGTATTGATAACTTAAATTTAGTATTGAAGAGACTTACAGATGCTGGATTCGCTTTAAATATTTCAAAATGTTCGTTCCTGAAGACCAGCGTGGAGTATTTAGGAAATATTATCGAAAATGGTACAGTAAGGCCTAGTCCTAGAAAAATTATTGCCTTGTCTAAATCACAAGTTCCGAAGAATGTTAAAGAACTTCGTCAATTTAACGGCCTTGCTGGTTACTTTAGGAAATTCGTACCAAATTTTTCAAAAATAATGGCACCTTTATATGAACTCACCAAATTGAATGTTCCTTGGAAATGGACCGAAAGCCAAGACAACGCTAGAAAAGCTATAATTGGCAGATTAACATCCTCCCCTTTGTTAACGATATTTGATCCAGATTTGCCTATTGAACTTCACACTGACGCCAGTTCACTCGGGTATGGTGCCGTTTTAATACAAAAACAAGATTCTAATTCTCATGTTATTGGTTATTTCAGTATGAGAACAACTCAAGTTGAATCCAAATATCACTCATACGAACTTGAAACCTTAGCTGTTGTTAAAGCTATCAAGCATTTTCGCCATTTTTTACATGGTCGGACTTTCAAAGTGATAACCGACTGCAATTCGCTTAAGGCTTCGAAACATAAAAAAGAATTAACTCCTAGAGTGCATCGTTGGTGGGCATTTCTTCAGAACTTTCAATTTGAAATAGAATACCGAAAAGGGGACAGATTAGCTCATGCCGATTTCTTTAGTCGCAATCCTATAGAGCGAACTGGTACTCAGGAACATCAAAAAATTATATCTAAAGCCTTGCATTTTTTCCTAAACTCTTCAACTCTTGACCATAATTGGCTTCTTATCGAACAAAAACGTGACCCTATACTTAAAAAAGTTGTTGATCAGTTGAAATCTGATTCAATTCCTCGGACAATAGCCGACACGTATGTTATTTTACAGGATAAACTATTGAGACGTAAAATTCAAATAGATAACAAAACACAGAAACTCATTATCGTCCCCCGAAATTACCGCTGGAATCTTATCTCGCACTACCACGATTCTTTACAACATTTTAGTTGGGAAAAAGTGTTGTCTAAAATTAGGGAACAATATTGGTTCCCTGATATGTCAAAATTAGTGCGAAAATTTGTAGAAAACTGCGTTAGTTGTAGAATCCGTAAAGGTTCATCAGGAGCCAAGCAAGTAGTATTACACCCGATTGATAAAATAGCCGTGCCCTTTCACACGGTGCATGCTGATATTACTGGCTGCATGAATGGCAAACGTCATCAAGCCGAATACGCATTTGTCTTTGTAGATAGTTTCACGAAATATGTTCATTTAAGTTACACTAATGATCGGACCACACAATCTGCCTTAAAGTGCTTCCACGAACTTATTACTATATTTGGCACCCCAACACGTCTTATATCAGATCAAGATAAAAGTCTAACTTCCGTAGAATTCAAAAATTTCTGTACTGAGTACAATATTGAACATCATATAGTAGCGAAAGGTGCCAGCAGAGCAAATGGCCAAGTGGAACGCATTATGAAGATTATTAAAGATAATATGTCTGTTATAGAATTAAATAAGCCGTGGCACAACGCTATTCAAGATCTACAATTAGCTATAAACTGCACGGTATCGAAAAGTACGGGCACAAGTCCTATGGAGTTATTATTTGGCAAAAAATGCTCTCCACCACTAATTAAACTTTTACAAGTTGACGACGATGAACCTGTTGAAGACTTGGCATCTATCAGATCATTTTGTAAAAACAGAATGGACGAGCGATCTATTCAAGATAAACTGAGGTTTGATAAAGGCAAAGCCAAAATTAACCCATTTAAGGTTGGTGATTTTGTCCTCATGCGTCGTCATGAACGTCATACTACAAAACTTGGTGCTAAATTTGAAGGTCCAATGGAAGTTTTAGAAGTTTTGCCTAATGATCGCTATAAGCTGAAACACGTAAATCTAAGAGGTTGTAGCGAAAAAATTGCTAGTCACGATTTTTTACGACCTGCACCTATGGCACAGGCAGATCCTTTTCTGGACGATGATCTGGCCGTATAGGCAAATAATGAATAAAGATTTACCTATCCAAACATCCTTCCTAAAAACGCTGGCTGGCCACCAAGCGTATCCTTTGTCCCGGTCTTGGACGGCTAGATCCCGTTATGGGTGACGCCTGGTTTGGGCTAGATCCCTTAGTGGGTGACGCCTGGTTTGGGCTAGATCCTTTAGTGGGTGACGCCTGGTTTTGGCTAGATCCCTTAGTGGGTGATGCCTTCATGAAACTAACAACTATCCAAATATCCAACCCAAGACGCTGGCTAAACTGCTACGCGTATTCCTGATCCTGGTCTTGGATGGCTAGATCCCGTGATGGGTGATGCCTTGTTAACTATTATATTCAGCGCGAGAGCGCGCTGGATCAGAATGGCCGTATAGGCGCTGATTTAACTTTTCTTATTTTTATCACATCCGGTAATTTATATGGGTGTTTATTTGACTTGTTTAGTTTATCACATCCGGTAATTTATATGGGTGTTGATTTGATTTGTTTAGTTTATTACATCCGGTGTTGATTTGACATGTTTTCTTTATTCGCTAATTTATGTGCGAAATAGCAGCCGATTATTATTTGATTTTAATATTGTTTAATTGCAAATAATTATAAGATGTTTATACTTGTATTTAATTAATCAAACTATGTTTAAATAGGAAATGATGTCATTGGAAAAATACTATTTAAAGGCAACGGTCATTGCGATCGGGTCAGTTCTGTGAAGCTGTGAAACAGTGAACATCGAGTAAAGTGTTCTCGTGATTCTATATTTTATTTTTACGCCAAAAATGGATACCAACGACCCATGTTATGACGCCACGCCGACATGCACAATATTTTTATACAATGAATTTTTTTTGGTAAACTTTCCAACAACAGCGCTTATATATCGAAATAAAGGAATATTTTCAATAGTTAATTAATAAACAATATATATGGTTGTATGGTGCTGGAGGAGGATGTTGCGCATACCGTGGACAGCAAAGAGAACCAATGTATCCATACTCAGCCAGCGTAAGATCGAAACCAGACTCTCCATAATCTGCTACCAGAGGATCCTCTCGTACTTTGGCCATGTAGCACGAAGGCAGTCAGACAACCTGGATAAGCTGGTTGTGGTGGGTAGTGTAGATGGCAAAAGACCTAGAGGCCGAGCACCTACCCGATGGTCTGACACTATCAGGGAAGTCATGGGAGTCGCAGTCACGGAGGCTCTGCGACAAGCACAGCACAGAGTGGAGTGGAAGCGGCTCGTCACCGCCACCACCAAGGCTTACCAAAGTGGGCACGACCTTCAGTAATGAAGAATACGACAAAGAAGAAGATGGTTGAATACGTAAAACATGGAATTATTCTGACATACAGCATATTCTAGCTCATTCATTTCAAATATCATTTCAGTTTCAAAACTGTTTAAATTTAAGTACAACAATGAAGTCTAACCAGCACCTCTATCTCCTCATCAAGGATAAAAAATAAATCTTGAATTACATTAAAATCATACATTAATTACAACATACAAAACGCTAAACAATCTTGCACTGGTTGCGTCAGTAAGGTCACAGTTCAAGTGTATAATTACACAGGCCAGACGTGTACGAATTATCCCGGTCTACACATCTGCTTTGTAATTTTACTGGCCGTAAAGCAGACATATTTTGACACATATTGTTTTCATGGCATTTAGATAGGTCCTTAGTTTGTGGCAGCTATTTTAATTTTTATTTTGGGCTTCATTCATCATCATTTTGTAGTCGCATTTTACTTTGGTGTCATATATTAAAGATGATTCAAGAAGGGTCAAATAAGGAGTTCTCGTAACCGACGATCATGTATGAAGAGACTGATGACTGTAGAAGAAGCGAAAGAGGTATGCTTGGATCGTAGCACTTGGCGCTCCATAGTCTCTGCCTACCCTAATGGGAGAAAGGCGTTAGTTTATGTATGTATGTATGTATATAAAGCCATTTTCCAATACCAATTCTACTTAGGATTTTAAATTCACAAAATGATTGCGATTCAATGCAAGCGATTATTTGTAGTACTTTATTGTTATATCAATGTAATTTGTGTGCAACATTTATAAGAACACAAAATACTTAAAACTAAATTGCGCAATCTATTTACACGCTCCTTTTTCTTGAAATATTTATTGAAAAAATATGATTATAATAATAAATTTTGGAATAAACGCTTGAACAAATATATAGCAACTTTAAAAACATTACGTATCATGTCGAAATACATATATAGATTTCCCAAAAGTCAAATGTCAAAACGCCATGACAGCCGGAGCCGTGTACGCGCACATCTGAAATATGAGGCCCATTTGTCACGAGAGCCCTCGCGCAACGGACCTCGAACTAATTGGCCCACGATGCCTACAAACATAATAATTTATATTTGAGAGCATGATTAACACTAGGCAAAAAATGTTGAGTGGAAATAATTAATATAGACAAAGTTGTCAGTATCAATGACCTGGTTGAACGGGAGTGTTGCCACAGATTAATTAATGTACCTTAAGTACTCGCCAAATTACTACCTCTCTAAAAACATGCAATGGTTGCATCCCTAGTGGTTGTAATTACCCTAGACGCAAATAAATGGATCTCTGTATGAATGTTGTGAAATAAATTTAGTGATAATAAAATCAGGGCCTTCTTAGATTCAATCTTTGATTTTTAGGGGATGATTGTGTGTCATAAAAACGTCTTCTTACCTACTACATCGGTTTACCTACTACAGGTGTTATTCAGACGAAAATATTTAGTTCTCTATCAGCTTACATACCTATTCCATAACATGACCTGTATTAAGTTATTATAGTGTAAAATCACAATATTGTTCCGAACTCCAATCTTCCCTCGTTTCAAAATTGCATTGCAATTTCCACCTCTCAACAACCTTTTAAGCTTATAGCTTCGATTTGCGAATACCAGTAAAGTGTGAAAACAAACTGTGCCGCCCATTAAGGCCTAATGTAATGTCGAAGGTGTCGGCCACACCTCTACATACCTTAGTAGTGTTGAGGGTTGAGATTTAACTATCAGCGATCTAAAAAATTACACTACGATAAGGAACTTACCGTTTGTGATTTAAAGCATGACCCTAAACATTATATATTTTTAGAATTAGTGCTATATTGGGAGATTTTAGCTCGTGGAAAGTAAGCATGTGGCGACGAGCTGCTGTCTCCACTTGTTGCCGAGATTCACTTATAAAACTGACGTTTGCAACTTCAACGAATTCATTCTGCGCGATTCGTATAAAATACTATCGCTATTTCTGTAAAAACTCTTTGGAAACTAGAAAACCTATTCACAACCTGACTTGTGTTGATATACGTTATACATATTTTGATTTTGCTACGAGACAATAATATTATGTTTATATAGATAAATACAATCATGATTTATACAGATATAAATGAGTCTTAGAAAGGAATATAGATTAAGTTCCACACCACTAGCCAATTTCGAACCCAAACACTTTCAGACTTTGCCTGTAGCTTATAAAAAATTGTAACGGGATCGTGTTTGTAGTTTTTCGAAATACACGATAATCGAGCCAGCGTAACAGCGATTTTAGAAAAACATTCACGCGTCACGCAAGCTACTGATCGGAACTTATGCAATTTTGCATAGATGGAACGCGTTAACACCGAATTCGAAACGATATCAGTGTTTGAACACGCAATGGTGTCTTCTCTGTGTAGTAAGGACTCCTAAACCTGCCCCTTACTATAGAGAGCGATTAGCGTCACAGATTTTTTTAAAGATGTTGTGAATTAGCGTAACTAGGGTTATTTTCATACATATGTGGGCCGTGACGCCATATTTTGAGATTCAGTAATTGTACATTTGATAACTAACCACCGCCTACACTAAGCCTGTGATATTAATAACATAATAATAATTACGCGGTTGCTCGTAGTCAATTAGCTCTAAAAAAAACCTACAACACCTATATCACAACAAAATAATATAAGTCTGACAAAATCCAAATATGGAGCAGATCAATTTTCTAACAAAAACGTGGAGAAAGCCGACGACACGGGACGTCAATCGGTCGACATTTGACCCGGTCTGATGACGAGGTTGACAGACGAGATTTACGGCCATCTGTCGCGAACCGCCCCGCGGCGGTGTGCCGGGGTGGCCAGGTAACCGCAAGGAACAAACTAATAAAAGTGTGTTAAGAAAGGTAAAATCCTTAGTGCTATGCTGAAGATCTACTGCTTGACTGAAAATCTTTTGTATTAGTTTTATATAGTTCCATGATGCCGCCAGGGTTGGAAAGATTCGGGCACAACATAAAAGTTTAATTCGGAAATCTATCATAAGCTTTGATTTAGGTGACACTATGCGTTCTAAACTGAACCAATCTATTAATTAACCAAACCTCAAACTTCACTATAACGAATAAAATCAATCAGACGCCACAATCCATAAATTTCCCCCAAACCGCAACATATATCCCCAAAATTCCCCCAATTCTTTCACATGGCAGGGTGGCGACCCTGAGCCTGCTCCGGCTGTCCTGGGAAAGCCGTGTCCTTTACAACCGCCCACCGGGCCTGACGCACTGACTGATCGTTGCCTTGTTATACCACAGTGTAATGAGATTTGGTGCAGACGTAGAAAGGTAAAGACCGGGCTGTAAAGTATGTAGCATGTAATTTAAGAGAAAATAATAATTACGGAACATCACATTATTTAGTTCTGTATTAAAACTGGTATAACGATAACGGTAGAGGTTTTTTGTGGATAAATCCTGATACTTCAGCGGCCCTATATCAGGAATATTATACAATACTGGGCGTATTAATAACAATATAGGGTTGGTATGGTATGGTGTGGTATGCCACATGCTATATTATATACTGCCCACTGCTGAGCATGGCCCTCCTCTACAACTGAAAGAGTTAATGCCTTAGTCCACCACGCTGGCCTAGTGCGGTTGGCAGACTTCACATACCTTCGAAATTCAGAAAGCTTCTCATATATGCAGGTTTCCGCAAGTTTTCCTTCACCGTTAAAGCGAGCGTTAATTTTTTTTTTTTTTGTTTCTCTTTATTTAGGACAACAAACAATTGTGTAGTAAAAAACAAAGTATATAACAGAAATCGAACAAAAAAATTTGACTAATTACACAACCAACACCGCTATCCACTAAGAATGTATCAATATTAACAAAGTCTAAATATATTATGTTATTACAGTTTCATGACAGAGTAGGCCAGTCCTTGTATATAAATGCAAACTTAATGGCAAATTCCATAACAGTTTTTAATTTTAACAATAATAATTATGATTTACATTTAGACCAAGTAGGTTTAACATATTTAAATATAGCTAACTAATATTGTTCTAAATGAATTTCGTTATAGTGTACAGTTACAGTAGTAGTAATTTACAAAGAATTCACACATAACTTTTTTTACAAAATTCAGAGGTGTGTGCCCATGGGTTTTGAACCTGCGGACATTCGTCTCGACAGTCCGTTCCATTCCCAACTAGGCTATCGCCGCTTTCCCAACTAGGCTATTGCCATCAACATCAAGCCATAGAAATACAATATTTGGCAGCGAATTTGAAACATTGCCTTTGAATAGGGATGATCGGTTAGCTACGGCTTCGTAGAGAATCATCACCGTCAGAAATTCACTATTTTTACAGACACTTATATCACAACAAATTATACTTAAGAAAGAAATACAATAACAATGCATTGACCACAAACCGGAAATCTGTGTACCAAATTGTCTGATCCCCACTTTATACCTTTATATTATTTAAAACTTATTTCTCCGTGTCTAACCATAACTAAATCTATAATATTTGTCGGGCACGAGGTCTGTCGCGCCGAGCCTGTCATCTGGAGCTGTTAACCCAAATATTAAGGGTTGTTTATTCAATGTGTCTCACGAAACTATCATTTATTTGCCATGTACCAAGAATTTTATACCCATATGGATTTTTCATTCCGTTTAACAAACTGAAGAATAAAATGTGACGTCACAGCTATCTGCTGTCTCTCTCTTTAGAGTGACAAAGGTTTATTTTCAAAACCAGGACGTAACATAATTAACTGTCCATAATAATATGATATGATATAATATGGCTGCCTCGGTGGCGTAGTTGTATTATGGTACGACTGCAATGCTGAGATCTCGGGTTCGATCCCCGGAATGGTCGGGTCGGGCAAAGTGATTATTTTCCATTCAGTATCAGCTCGGAGTCTGGAATTTGTACACGATAAGGCGATAGGCTCGCCCCCTATCACATCATGGAACGGAATAACGGCAAAAAGTGGGTGCACTAATTGCACCTCTGTCTACCCGGGGGATAAGAGGCGTGAGTGTGTAATAATATGATATCGCACCATAATATTTATTTTTATCTCTATAAAGTAATGCGGTTTAAATTAATTATGAAAACCAACTACAGCGGCTAGTAATAGTTGATATTTAAAAAATATAATTTGAGTTAGAAAGTTTATTCCAAACAAAATTGGCATATTTACATACTTTTTTGGTATGTGTAGTTCGGAACTACTAGTTCCACTTACATAAAAAAAATACCTCACCACGCGGTGGTGAATTCAGTGGCGGCCTTGGAGGAGGGGGGCGAACCATGCAACCGCCTGGGGCCTCGCAGTTACAGGGGCATCTTGCAGCTCCTTGGGGGCCCGTTTTTTGGCACCTTACTTACAAAGCTGTTAAAAAAAATTATTTGCTTCACACGGGGCCCCGCGTGCTTTTTTTTTGCTCGGCACACAGCCTCACATTGTATATGTTTTACTTTCCCCCGCGACTGGATATGTTCACGTTGTTTGCCGGCCTTTATAACCAAATATGGAGACTGTAAGGTTAGACAGAAAAACATTGGGATATTTAAAAATGAAAACTACAGTTATTGTTAAATTTAAATATAATAAAAAAAATAAAAAACATACTCATAAAAGTAAACAATCATACATAAAAAAATAATACACATTTAGGAAGTTAATAACCTAATTTTCAGTAAGTAATTTTGAAATATTACGAATATCTATTTTGTGTGATTTTACAATTTTTGCGAGTATTCTGCGAACTTTTTTTCTGTAATTATCCATAATAATACATATTGTGTTTTAGAGATATTCTACTATGAGTTGTGTAATTCATGGTTGCAGAATTATTTGCAATCCAACATCTAGTGTGAAATTCCATAGGTAAGTTGATTGTAAACAAATTTGAGTAGATATTTATAGCAAAAGTAATAAACACGTGGATGTTTTACAAATTACAATACCAAATAAATTCTTGTTTGAGAGCCTTGGAATCAAAAATTAACGCTACATTCTGCGGGTGAGGTTTCGTCCTTAAATTTATTTTTAATATTCTAAAACTTCTGTGAAGAAGCCAACAAAACAATTAAAGTTTGCTAAAGATCACCATAATGTGCTCTCTTTCGGCAAATATATCTTTGAATTTATAAAACAAAAATGTTTTCGGCGACTAAAAGTGTAATGTTAAAGCAAAAGTCTTTATGTCATCTATATGTAATTTTTCTTTGCTTGCTACTTGGAATATGCTTTTAAAAAAAATCTCAATTATTAGCAAAATTTCACTGCAAAATATTTTCAATTTCAGACTGTATAATCATGAACAACTTTAATAAGAAATAACTTGTAATTAATTTTCTTCTTTTATCTCTTCATCTTCTGCTGCAATACTTTCTTTTATTTCTTTAAACTTATTTCACTGGATGTCTTCACATTAACTGATATATTGAAATCTTCCAAGTCTTGACGTTTCAATGGTGGTTCATATTCATTTCGCTGACATGTAATGTAAAAAGTAAATATCAATCAATAATAATATATTTAAGTACCTATACATTTTAGACAGAGGCAGAGGTGCCATTTAGTACACTCAGATATCACCCAATGTACCGCCGTTATAAAATTTGGTGGGTCGCAAGCTTAATGCCCTATCCTACTAATCTTATTATATTATAAAGGCGAAAGTTTGTAAGAATGTCTGGATGTTTTTTTCATGCAAAAACTACTGAACGGATTTCGATGAAATATGGCACACGGGTAGATCATGTCCTGGATTAGCACATAGGCTACTTTTCATCCCAGTAAAATATAAACAGTGACTTTTATCCCGGAAAAACACATTCACGCGGGCGGAGCCGCGGGCAAAAGCTAGTAAATAATAAAGTCTAAGTGGATCATAATTATACCAGTGAAATGATAAAAAATAATATACTTACAGCATGAGTTTCTGGTAATAAATAATTATTTTTGACATCTACTGCCATATTCCGAGAAGTAGAAGACACATTATCACATTCAGAATCATAATCTTTTGTCTTTAAATGTTGACTAGTAATTCTTGCAGACATCAAATTGACCTTTTAATGTTATTTATATTTAACCACGTTTTTGCTTATCTAGATCTTTAAGAAATCTGTAAACTCGATTTTATTTTAAATAAAAGTTTCAATAAATCAATGCTGGATACACTGAGAACTCGATTGTAACTGTTGATCCTCAGTTTTTATTTACGATGATTATTTAAAGATTAATAAGCTTTATAATATTCATTAGTAAGGCGGCTAGTATTACAAATACTCTAGCACCATTGTCAAACCGGTCCACCAAAGCTTACACCATGGTCACCCTAGCCTCTTGTTTACATACACTATTTACAATACAAAAAATCACATTTAACATTACGTTAATATGAAAAAAGTAGTCATATATAAAGCAAATCACATTAAGCGAGGTTTTTCTACAGTTCATTTATAAAATATTCACGTATTTTATTACGATTCGTATAAATATTGATAAAATTATAATATGTACACAATATTGATGACAATGAACTTACCTGTAGAATTTCACACTAAATGATGGATACCAAATATTTCTGCAACCGTGAACTACACAATTCACATTAAAATATTACTAAAACACACTTATTATTGTAGATAATTACGGAGAAAATTTCGAAGTGAACATTTATTTGACAACTATATTGACATCGAACTTAACGTTTTATAACAGTGTTACCGAAGTATGTATTCGCAATTACCAATTAAATGAGGAAATTTTTTAAACTAAAATGTTAATAAGGATAAAAAACCTTAAGGATATCTTATTCAACAAGAATAATTCTGAAATGAAAATAGTACTTATATCATTATATAAGATATGTTGGAAATATTTATATATACATGATTGAGACGACAATAACGGTATTGATATTTTTTTATGGGTAGGGAAATAATCCGTAAGCTTTGGCAACATAGGTTAAAGAGTGAGTGAGATAGAATACAACACAAAAGGTAATTTTTTTGTCTTCACAAAAATGTGTGTACCGCTCTCTCCATTAGATAATATTATAAACTTCTTGACTTCTTGCCATGTACAGAAACAATACAATTTTAGTAACGTCCAAGAAGTTTATAATATTATCTAATGGAGAGAGCGGTACACACATTTTTGTGAAGACAAAAAAATTACCTTTTGTGTTGTATTCTATCTCACTCACTCTTTAATCTATGTTGCCAAAGCTTACGGATTATTTCCCTACCCATAAAAAAATATCAATACCGTTATTGTCGTCTCAATCATGTATATATAAATATTTCCAACATATCTTATATAATGATATAAGTACTATTTTCATTTCAGAATTATTCTTGTTGAATAAGATATCCTTAAGGTTTTTTATCCTTATTAACATTTTAGTTTAAAAAAATTCCTCATTTAATTGGTAATTGCGAATACATACTTCGGCAACACTGTTATAAAACGTTAAGTTCGATGTCAATATAGTTGTCAAATAAATGTTCACTTCGAAATTTTCTCCGTAATTATCTACAATAATAAGTGTGTTTTAGTGTTATTTTAATGTGAATTGTGTAGTTCACGGTTGCAGAAATATTTGGTATCCATCATTTAGTGTGAAATTCTACAGGTAAGTTCATTGTAATCAATATTGTGCAAATATTATAATTTTATCAATATTTATACGAATCGTAATAAAATACGTGAATATTTTATAAATGAACTGTAGAAAAACCTCGCTTAATGTGATTTGCTTTATATATGACTACTTTTTTCATATTAACGTAATGTTAAATGTGATTTTTTGTATTGTAAATAGTGTATGTAAACAAGAGGCTAGGGTGACCATGGTGTAAGCTTTGGTGGACCGGTTTGACAATGGTGCTAGAGTATTTGTAATACTAGCCGCCTTACTAATGAATATTATAAAGCTTATTAATCTTTAAATAATCATCGTAAATAAAAACTGAGGATCAACAGTTACAATCGAGTTCTCAGTGTATTCAGCATTGATTTATTGAAACTTTTATTTAAAATAAAATCGAGTTTGTATTTCTCTTTACAGATTTCTTAAAGATCTAGATAAGCAAAAACGTGGTTAAATATAAATACCATTAAAAGGTCAATTTGATGTCTGCAAGAATTACTAGTCAACATTTAAAGACAAAAGATTATGATTCTGAATGTGATAATGTGTCTTCTACTTCTGGGAATATGGCAGTAGATGTCAAAAATAATTATTTATTACCAGAAACTCATCCTGTAAGTATATTATTTTTTATCATTTCACTGGTATAATTATGATCCACTTAGACTTTATTATTTACTAGCTTTTGCCCGCGGCTCCGCCCGCGTGAATGTGTTTTTCCGGCATAAAAGTCACTGTTTATATTTTACTGGGATGAAAAGTAGCCTATGTGCTAATCCAGGACATGATCTACCCGTGTGCCATATTTCATCGAAATCCGTTCAGTAGTTTTTGCATGAAAAAAACATCCATACATCCAGACATTCTTACAAACTTTCGCCTTTATAATATAATAAGATTAGTAGGATAGGGCATTAAGCTTGCGACCCACCAAATTTTATAACGGCGGTACATTGGGTGATATCTGAGTGTACTAAATGGCACCTCTGCCTCTGTCTAAAATGTATAGGTACTTAAATATATTATTATTGATTGATATTTACTTTTTACATTACATGTCAGCGAAATGAATATGAACCACCATTGAAACGTCAAGACTTGAAAGATTTCAATATATCAGTTAATGTGAAGACATCCAGTGAAATAAGTTTAAAGAAATAAAAGAAAGTACTGCAGCAGAAGATGAAGAGATAAAAGAAGAAAATTAATTACAAGTTATTTCTTATTAAAGTTGTTCATGATTATACAGTCTGAAATTGAAAATATTTTGCAGTGAAATTTTGCTAATATTTGAGATTTTTTTTAAAAGTATATTCCAAGTAGCAAGCAAAGAAAAATTACATATAGTGATGACATAAAGACTTTTGCTTTAACATTACACTTTTAGTCGCCGAAAACATTTTTGTTTTATAAATTCAAAGATATATTTGCCGAAAGAGAGCACATTATGGTGATCTTTAGCAAACTTTAATTGTTTTGTTGGCTTCTTCACAGAAGTTTTAGAATATTAAAAATAAATTTAAGGACGAAACCTCACCCGCAGAATGTAGCGTTAATTTTTGATTCCATGGCTCTCAAACAAGAATTTATTTGGTATTGTAATTTGTAAAACATCCACGTGTTTATTACTTTTGCTATAAATATCTACACAACTTTGTTTACAGTCAACTTACCTAGGGAATTTCACACTAGATGTTGGATTGCAAATAATTCTGCAACCATAAATTACACAACTCATAGTAGAATATCTCTAAAACACAATATGTATTATTATGGATAATTACAGAAAAAAAGTTCGCAGAATACTCGCAAAAATTGTAAAATCACACAAAATAGATATTCGTAATATTTCAAAATTACTTACTGAAAATTAGGTTATTAACTTCCTAAATGTGTATTATTTTTTTATGTATGATTGTTTACTTTTATGAGTATGTTTTTTATTTTTTTTATTATATTTAAATTTAACAATAACTGTAGTTTTCATTTTTAAATATCCCAATGTTTTTCTGTCTAACCTTACAGTCTCCATATTTGGTTATAAAGGCCGGCAAACAACGTGAACATATCCAGTCGCGGGGGAAAGTAAAACATATACAATGTGAGGCTGTGTGCCGAGCAAAAAAAAAGCACGCGGGGCCCCGTGCGAAGCAAATAATTTTTTTTAACAGCTTTGTAAGTAAGGTGCCATAAAACGGGCCCCCAAGGAGCTGCAAGATGCCCCTGTAACTGCGAGGCCCCAGGCGGTTGCCTGGTTCGCCCCCCTCCTCCAAGGCCGCCACTGAATTCACCGCCGCGTGGTGAGGTATTTTTTTTATGTAAGTGGAACTAGTAGTTCCGAACTACACATACCAAAAAAGTATGTAAATATGCCAATTTTGTTTGGAATAAACTTTCTAACTCAAATTATATTTTTTAAATATCAACTATTACTAGCCGCTGTAGTTGGTTTTCATAATTAATTTAAACCGCATTACTTTATAGAGATAAAAAAAAATATTATGGTGCGATATCATATTATTACACACTCACACACTCACGCCTCTTATCCCCCGGGTAGACAGAGGTGCAATTAGTGCACCCACTTTTTGCCGTTATTCCGTTCCACGCTGTGATAGGGGGCGAGCCTATCGCCTTATCGTGTACAAATTCCAGACTCCGAGCTGATACTGAATGGAAAATAGTCACTTTGCCCGATCCGACTAACCTGGGGATCGAACCCGAGATCTCAGCATTGCAGTCGTACCATAATACAACTACGCCACCGAGGCAGCCATATTATATCATATCATATTATTATGGACAGTTAATTATGTTACGTCCTGGTTTTGAAAATAAACCTTTGTCACTCTAAAGAGAGAGACAGCAGATAGCTGTGACGTCACATTTTATTCTTCAGTTTGTTAAACGGAATGAAAAATCCATATGGGTATAACATTCTTGGTAACGTCACATATTTTTACACAAAAAAGGTTCAGGACCGATGCAGGAACAACTTCTACGATTATTTTTATTAAACAAAAAAAAAGCAAAATTACTACTAATATTTTATTTTACAAGTAAGTTGATTTTAATAAAATAGGATAACTCCTTATTCGTACTCAGCATGTAGGTGACAAAGGTACTTTCATATTGACTAGACATAGAGGTTTATCACCATTACTTAGACCGCTGTAAATTTAGAGGGACAAGTACGAAATTTGGACTCTCTTATGCGAGAGCTAGATCCTACGACCAATCAGACATCATAGTTAGTTCTTTTGGTTGCCAGATAAGTTTCAAGATAATGTAAAATAGTTTCAATGTAGATGTGGGCGGCGATGCAGCGTGTATACAATAACTACTTCATAACGCTTTTGATCATCTAACAGATGAACCCAACCAAACGAACCTTGAACTCTATTTCCTACTTCTATACTAGATTTAACTAGACCAAGCAGTTGTCAAGAATATTATTTCCCCAAACATACGTCAATATTATCGTAAATATAAAAGTTACCAGACGACACGACACGACGACAAATCAACCGCATCGTGCCGCGAGAGACGCGGGAATCTTCAACAATTACTCAAGGCTCGTGACCAAAATATACTCGTAAATTGTCATCGCAACGAGGGCGGACATGGCTGATGACAATTATCCGCCATTACAGGTCCATCGTGTACATTTTGTACATAACGAGAACGGTTCACGATAGATATCGGTTCCGTTTTTACCCTAAATACTTAGATATTATAGTATTCGTTGATATAACTAAAGTAATAGAAAGAAATATTTTATTTGTACATCAAAATTCAACACAATATTGTGCCAACAAACGAAACCCTCATTCAGCGCCTTGCTGCATTAGGATCTAACCAATACTGCAGCACTAATTTGCAATGAGGGACCCAGGTGACAAGCACGAAGTCAGTATGCTGATAAAATATCTATTAAACTTATTTATACACATAAATCAAATAATAATAATAGTGTAAATAGCTAACCTAATTACTGGCTTCTATAATGTCTTTGTAAGTGGAGCTCATACAATTTCAAATGATGTTGCCAGTTCTAATAGGTAGATGTATGCTAGCCGCTTATGTTTTCATACATTCGTGTTAATTAACTATGCATCGTAACGGTCACTAGTCACATTTTCATCCAGTCATGGAAAACATTTACAAAGTTATTCCAAAACAAATTAATACAAATCCAAAGTGCTATAGTTATCAAAATAAAACATAAGATTCCTTACTGTATTCTAAAAATACTTATGAGCATTTAGTGTCATTATCCACCCTTAATAGCTTGTAAGTACATGTCACTATGTCAGACAAAAAAAAAATCCCATGAAATTAAATGTTAAAACAAATAAATAGGCCAATTACATTCCGACATCACAAGATCTAAGCGATCAATTCAAACGCCCGTCTGCGCGCGCTTCAAATACCATAGATCCAAGATGGCGTCACTTTACTTTTTTTTAAGGCAAAGGCGTCCTGTCATTATGCCCATATATTATCTTCACGGGGTGCTTCAATGAGATAAAATTGTCGGTTTTAGAACGTTTCACGAGATATTTGATATGGATTCAATTCTGTTTTGATGGTTAATTGTTGACGTGGATGACGCCGGTCGTTAGTTTTGAAATTTTATGTATAATGTTGTACGGTAGGGCCTAAGTGGATGAGAAAGCATATTGATATCATTGTGCGACATAACTGTTATCTTAGTTTAAAATTGTGAACAAAAAGGAATAAGACTGCACTCTTAACCTTTTTTTTCCCGCGGGGAAAAACGCGTTATCGCTACCACCACCGGAGGGTCAGCGGAACGGTTGCGTTGGATTCACCAGAGATAATAAATGTGAAGCCCCATCCCAGGTGTAGTAATTACACTGGCTCTCAGTCCCATACTTCACTATTAGATGGCAAGCTGAAATGTGTTTGGTGAAAATAGATAAACCAATGGTCTGCATAACTAATGGCTGCTTCTAAGTTCTTCTCTCTCTTCTAAGTTCTAGACTAATCTAGAAACCTGTAGGGGAGGCCTATGTTCAGCAGTGAATTTCCAAAAATGAAGATGATGAATCAATGCATACGAAACCTTGAATATGAAAGTACATAGCTTATAAACATGAAGTTAAACTAAACCACATCCAATAACTAAGTAACCAAAGGCAATGCACTTAAGTGTTAACTTGTAAAGTGGCATCGAACTCCAGCGGAAAATCGCGTACAATCTCAAAATAGAAGAACAAACAAACGCACCCATTGTAGAAAACTTACAAATCACCAATAACCTTTTCATTAAACAGTGCAGACTTTAACTAGATACTAAATGCATTTTATGATCGTTAGTTTATCTGTTTAGATTACATAGGCAATATATCAGTGTCTTATACCTAGTATCTAAGGGATGAAAACTGAAAATAATGTTTTTTTCGTATATGATTCTTAAATCATTATTGCCATAGATTCTTTGATATATTTGTAGCGTATATGTATTTGAACCCAAGACCTGGGGACCTGAAGATCCTGTGTATAACCATTGGGTCCTGAGTTTATTTTTTGACACATTTTTTTCCTTACATGAATATTTTACAAAGCAAAAATTATCAGCAACCAAAATACCAACAAGGTTTCGCGTCTCAACTAAGCCAAGACATAACTCCCATAAAAACCATGTAGCCTGCTCCAATAAACTCACAAACAAACATCGGTCCCGTGTACTGTAATGAGAGAGTGCGTTTAACACGGGTATCTGTTGATCTGTGAAGGAAGGCGCGCGCCGCGGGGGCCCACAGCCCCGCGCACTGAATTATTGTTATTGCCACGAAACTAATGTAATTATTTAACTCACAGGAATATAACGTGATATGGAGTGGAGTTTATAACATTTAACATGCAGAAAGAGTGACTAAAGATACAAACAAAAGGTTCATGTGAGTCAAAAACAAATATTTGAATACAGTGTCTTTGAAGGCAGTCAAAACTTAACTACCAACTTGGGTGTTGTCAATGAGCTATCGATCACTGATCATGTAAAATTACACAAACCTGCCTGGACACTGCAGGGCACTGTATCAAAACTTTAAGCCAAATGTTTCATGGGCTACTACTACGTGACTTAGACAATACTGTATCATTGAAAAATTTGACTCCTTTCGGTCGTAATTACATTGATAAGAGGAATGATAAATACTTATCATAGATGGTTGGGAAATCGGTAAATTTACACAGATAGTCGAGGACTCTTCATCGCGTTTAGAGCTGCTAAATAAATTAAATAATAGTTTACAATCTACGCTCTATAGTCGCCTCCCTATCGATATTTATCCAGAACAATATAAACACATTATAATAGACCCAAAAAATTGTCCAAACAACGTTCTACTCTACAAAAACAATGAAAGACGTAACAGCGCAAGGCACAATAATTTACAGCCACCGAACAACGTCACGGGACAGCCAGTCGCATCCCAGTGGGACGCTAGTTACCCTGCGATTTATGGGAATAATCCCGCGGAATCCCGCCTTATCCCGCCCATCCCGCATTTTATTGCCCCAGTGTTAGTTTAACCATTATATTATTTATTAATTGATTCGAGATGTTGCTTTCGATTGAATTAAATTTTATGTTTTATGCGAGGCGACACATTTTTTTTTATATCTCGAAGCAGTTATCTCCATTCTGAATAAATTTAAAAAATGTCCGAGAGTTTTAAATTAATTATTTTACTGTTATTATGAGTGAGAATGTGGGTATTTGATTTGGTTTAATTATTTAAATGTCTTTTACTTTATGTCGTGTTTTAGGGTGTGCTTGTTTATGGGTTGAGATTTGTTGTCGAGATTTCTTATTGAAATGTTACGTTGTTATTAATTCTAAATATTTTTTTATAGACAAGCAAGTCCTACGATTTATTGTACGCGCTACGAATGCCCGTTTGTGTAGCAATACTACACAGACCTTTTAGTAAGCCCAACACAGCACTTTCCCTGCTTGATAGACACGTAAATACTGGTGGTAGGTCTCTCATATGTAAGAGTCTGTCTGGGTGGGTACCACCACAATGTCTATTTCTACCGCCAAGCAGCAGTGTGCATGCGCTATTGTGTTTCGGTTTGAAAGACATTGTAGCCAGTGTAACTACTGAACATAATGAGACTTAACATCTTGTGTCAAGATGACGAGCGCAGTGGAATGCCACACAGTACTTTGTAACTCAAGGTGCTGTAAGGTGTTACTACGGTTTATGGGCGGTCGTATCGCTTACCATCAGGCGAACGCCATGCTTGTCTCGTCATTCAATGCCATAAAAAAATACATACATACTATCATGCCTACATCCAATAGGGTTCATAAGACTCTTAGGCCGGTATTAATAAATCAATCTCACGTTTGAGTACAGTCTCAAGTAGACATTTAATGTATTGAACTATATAATAAACCAGATTAAGCTATTATTTAGGAGTTTGTTCTCAGCTGAGTAAGCGCTGATACACAAACAAAACTTAACTGTCAAAATCCGTCCCATGTTGTAACTTTAAGCTGATGTTAATATGGATTGATTAAATAGCAGGAACGCGCTGGATGCGGGCCCCTTTTGACAGGTCCATCTGGAAATCTTTGGGGGAGGCCTATGTTCAGCAGTGGACGTCGTGTGGCTGATGATGATGATGACGAAATAGTCACTATCTTAAGATGCTGACCTTAATTTAACAGTCTCTCAGGTGATATCGCACTTCACAGCGAAATTGAGTTGGATCTATTAATATGGCCCTGAAACTTACTCCATTAATTGAGAGATTACTACTTTATGAGAGTCTACGCCAGGGTGGTGGACTAAGACCTTACAGACCTTTCAGTATTAGAGGAGGTCCATGCTCAGTAGTAGGCTGGATATAATACAGGGCTGATTGCATTTACTTGCACTTTATGAGACGGCAAAGTTTAAAGAACATTATGACTGCCCACAACTTCGAGGTAAAGGAGTGAGCCTACAACATAGCTATATTTAATAGTCATCAAAAAGAAGTGAGCCTACAACATAATTATATTTAAATGACGTCATAACATAAACCATCGGCAGACAAACAGCTGACGGGTCAATAAATGGAGACCACGTGCGGGCAAACGTCAGCGTTGGATGTCCTCCTACAAGGTGTACACACGACCTCGTAAAGGTCACAGGAACGCGCAAGATGCAGGCCGCTATTACGGTCCATCTGAATTCTCGAAAACTTTATAAGAGGCCTGTTCAGAAGTGGACATTATATGGCGGACGATGTTGAAAACATAAACCACTTAGAACTCCTATAACCCTCAAATATCCCACGAACTTACTCCTTATAAAACCCACCGAGCCAATCGATTGCAGGCTTCGACCCTGATGGTATAGTTTACCACAAATAGCTGATATTACGCCACGCGAGGGTTAATCCGTGATTGCACTTCCACGTGATGAGAGGTTTCCGTAACGGGTTAAAAATATCGTTCGCCCTAATTGATACCTCACACGGATAGTTGGTTACTGGAAGTGCATGAGTTGTTCACGAAATTCTTCCAGCCAATTTTGGCCACAGCGACCAATCTCATCAGCCAAGTACGCAGGAGATATTATAGTGCACAAGCGTGTGCGCAATACACAGGTGCTCTCGCTACTCCTTCACTCTCATAGTCCGGTGAGACGGCTATTCGACTTGAACGGAGAGAGACCAACATTAAAACGCAGGCGCAGGGCCAACCGATTTACGTGCTTTCTGAGGCACGGGAGTCGACGGCTCTAGTCTAAGGTCTTTACATCCTATTTCCAAAACCTCTTCAAATCCGTCAACTATCCAGCCAACTGTTCACTTGCTCAGCATATTATCAATATGTCTATTCCCAAAATCTCACCAAGTCTGCTAACTCTATCCAGCTGACTCTATATCCGCAACTACTCCGTGCTCCAGTTGTAGAGTCGTGTGCGAAATGCCACACTCGTGCGCCGGCGGTCCTAAACGCTTGTTATGTACCTGTTAGAGTCGACACGTCAGCCCCGCAGACTCTACATCAGCTGTGCTGTACGTTAGTTATGGCGCATACTGTGACTTTTATTGTGAAAATATTGAGCAATTAACGTTGAAAATTTATTTTGTATGTTGTTTACGGAGAGCGGAATAATTCCGACCAATATATTATTTTGTCTATTTTCTTTTTATATGCATAAGTTTGTGAAGATTTTAAGAAATAAACATAGACGTTATGCAAAAAAAATTATACATAAAACATTTTTTTCCGGACAGGTATGTCAGGCAGTCAGGTTAACTGGTGGTAGGACTCTCATATGTAAATGTCCGTCTGGGTGGGTACCACCGCAATTTCTATTTCTACCGATAAGCAGCAGTATGCATGCACTGTTGTGTTTCGGTTTGAAGGATATTGTAGCCAGTGTAAACAGGACATAATGAGACTTAACATCTTATGTCTCAGGATGACGAGCGCAGTGGAATGCCACACAGTACTTTGTAGCTCAAGGTGCTGGATGGTGGTTCTACTGTTTATGGGTGGTCGTATCGCAAACCATCAGACGAACGGCATGCTCATTCGTCATTCAATGCCATAAAAAAATGGCAGTGATAAATGTCTACTTCTTGAGAATAACTCCCCAATCGACAGACTATACTAACATTAGATCTAACGCATTTTTTGTATAAAAAGGCCAAACAACTACAACTATAAACTGTAAAATAACCCGTGCAGGGTAGTGCGAACGTTGTTAATGCACGCATAAATTTGTACCATCGCGAGATAAAACGATTTGTGCGCCATCTACTGATACAGGTATCGGTTAACTTGGAAATAATTATCAGGACAAAATGTCTGGGTATTACTTGCCGTGCATTTTTACAGCATTAATTGATAGATGTCATAACACCCTGTAGATTATATTTTTTTTATGATATACTAGCTTTTGCCGGCGGCTCCGCCCGCTTTAAAAAAATTTCCGGGATAAAAGTCCCGCTTTATATTTTCCCGGGATAAAAAGTAGCCTATGTGTTAATCCAGGACATGATCTCCCGTGTGCCAAACTTCATCGAAATCCACTGAGTAGTTTTTGCGTGAAAGAGTAACAAACATCCATACATCCAGACATCCATACATCCATACATACTTACAAACTTTCGCCTTTATAATATTAGTAGGATTAGTAGGATTTAGGTAGCAAACGAGCATACGGTTCACCTAATGGTAAGTAATCACCGCCGCCCATGAACATCTGCAATACCAGGGGCACAGAGATGCGTTGCCGGCCTATGCTATATATACTAGAAAAAAGAACTAAGTTATGTACAAATGGGGTAAAGTAAGGTCGACGCAATATGCGTTTTCAAGCATGCTACAGAAAGTACTTGGTATAGTTGTGTAGTGAATTTGCGTTTTGAACCAGAAACCAAGACCTCCTGATCCATAACTCATATATACTGCCACTAGACCAATGAACCCACTAAATGAACAGAGCCAAAAAAGCTGAGGTGGAGTTATCTGGGTATAATTGTTTATTGGCTTTCAAATAAATATTTATAATACGTACAATTGGAACAATCTATTACCTACAGGAAGACTAACAATTATTAGTTAATACATTGTGTTTGACTCAAGAATACGTACTCTTAACCGGGGGAAAATAAATTAGAAGAACTATGAATATGGAAGAAACGAAAGAGTTGTTTCACGATCGTATGGAGTAAGACCGTATCGCATGTGGCGCTCCATAGTCTCTACCTACCCCTATAGGATGAGCGCGTGAGTGTATTTATGTACTGATTTTTAACATATACTAAGGTGACATATAAAATATAATGTTATTTTCTCCCATCTGTGCTCTACTCTTACTAATCGCGCCGATCAAAATTCATAAACCTCTGTTTACCCAACGTGAAAGTGTTAAACAGAACCAATAAATATACTCCTCGGCCATAACTTGAACGTAACATCTCATTTACAAAAACCAAAAACTCATTTGGTGTGATCACGCGATAAACAAAATCGGTCCATTAAACACGTGGCGCCGTAAAAAAAAATAGGGTTGCCGCTTGCCAGTATGATGAAATGAGATTCTGTCAAAGCTATCAAATAATCTCTAGAATAATGTAACTATCTCGATGATTTCAAATAAATTGTAAACAATATTCATTTTCAAAAATATTAAAGACAATAAATGCTAAACTGAATTTAAATTTTGGTATCAGATGATTAATTTTCATTAATTAGTAGTGAAAGTTGCAATAGGGTATTATACTGCTTTTTTTTAATACAATTATGAAAAATGTATGCTACCCAAAATCTAATGGAAAAGAATTTTTAAAATTGGCGAAATAGTAAGTTATAAAGCTTTGAAATTTGGTGGAAGGGGTAGCTGTCAAATAACACCAATACTAGGTTGTGATGTCATCAAGCGCCGTTGGTCATAACGCTGCCTGCGTGCGAAAGAGATAGCGCGATATCCCCGCCACGCCCCCACTTTTGCTCCCAAGAATATTTCAAAATCGAATAACTGCTTTATTTTTCAATCGATTTTGTAGCTAATTTCACTCAAGATATTTTTTTGTATTATTTTCTATTACATCTCAAATAATGTACAAAATCAAACATAGCCAAATACCCTATTAGTTATAACATAAAAAATAGACAGAGTTACATGGAATTATAGATACAAAACTTTAAAACTACATCTTTTTAAACACCTTTCTTTATACTCAATATATTATGTATAATCGGTTTTAACGACAAATCACTTTACCAATATTGTTAATAAACATTCGCTTTAATACAAAGCCGCTTATTTTAGGCTAAGCAACACGCACAATTTCCATAATAAGCTAACTGACAACCCTAGCACATCAAATTCGTCACGCGAGGTCCGATGACCGCCGGTCCAATTAAATCGCCCGATTATGGACCGATAATTATATTATAATAAAGCGATTTGCATTATCCGCACTATGCTCTAATAATCGGGCGGTGCGACTGAAGTTTGGAAACTTTTATTAGACCAAAATCAAAGACTTCATTATCTAATGATCAGGAAGTGAGCCTTATGTGAAGCGATAACATTTAGGATTTCGATGTTTTTTGTTATCCATATCTTTAATTTAATCTATTTCTCTTAGAGGATACTAAAAAAGCATTTCTATTTGAAAGAAGTTAAGGATATCAAGCACTTATAGTTCCCTATTTATTAAATATCGATATATTTTTCTTAAAGCGAGAGTGCCACGAAAGCTATCAATGAAATTATTTACTAAATCTCGATAGTCTAAGCTGATAACAGTGCCATGATATGATAGGAGACGAGAACGTCAACGTCTCTACTGAAAAGCTTCATTTTGCATATACGACTTTGTTCTATGGGACCGTCGAAATAATTTCGAACCAATCGTATATTTTCTGATTCGTGAAACTCACACTTTTCTCCCACTGGAAAACGAATCCACGACCACACAGGTTCTTCAGCCATACTACGCTGCCAGTAGACCAACGTGATTAAAACAAATTTGAACAAGTTATCTCCAAGTTTTTTTTTTTTTTTTTTGGCGGTTTGAGTTTGAAATAAGACGTATATTTAACAGCTCCCAAATTTTATTTTAAATGAATAATAGATAACCAGTTTAATGCAACATTATATTAAATAAGACACCGTCTACCACCTGTGCATTAATCCTATATCACATCACTGCAGAATAAACGAAGATTATCACGTAATTGTGCACTTATAACGGTCACTATGGATCCCACTGTCTTCAAGCAATCACTGGATGACCTGATGTCAATGTTCCACAAGCGGATGGACAGTTTTGAGGGTAAGCTTCAGAAATCCTCTACCACAACCACAACAGAATCACTAGCAGGTGAATATGCCACATTTAAGAACTTTGTCATAACTTCTATGAAGGCACTTCAGGGACAGATTGAATGTCTTGCCAAGGGAATGGATCAGTTGGAGATGCGTAGCAGGCGTAAAATATTACTCTTCCACGGTATACCGGAAGATCCCAAAGAAGTCACGACAGAGGTTGCTGCTCAGTTGGTTGTTCAGAAACTGAAGCACAATAACTTCGCTGTTGGTGATATCAGCCGATGTCACAGGATGGGACGTATAGGGAGCTCCCATAAGCCTCGGCCCATTCTGTGCAAGTTCCGAGATGTTGGTGTCCGGGATAGAATTTGGTCATCCAAGACTACCCTTAAGGGCTCCGGGGTGACCATATCAGAATTTTTGACGAAGGCTCGGCATAGCGTCTTCATGGCTGCGCGTGAGCGGTTCGGCGTTGCGAAGTGTTGGACAAGAGAAGGAGCCGTCTTCGTTCTTAGCCCCGATGGAACACGACATCGTCTTAGCTGCCAAGGTGACCTCGACGCAATCCCGCAAAAGGTAGTGCCAAAGCCCTCTTCGCTGACAAAGGATACAACGGTGCAAACCAGGGCGAAACGCGTTATCCGGAAGTAATTATTTCCCTGGGTTCGCATTTATTAGTAATAAGTTCCGACCATAATAGGTTGTGTTAAAAAACTAACTGTTGAATGACATTAGTATGTCCATTTTAAGTTAAAACTACCTTCTAAATGTTTTTTTTTTTCCGCTTATGTGTTATGTCTCATTTTTTCTTCTGTGCAATGTTGCGGATCATTCGTTAATGCACGTTTTGTTATTGCATATTATTAATCCGCTATGTATTTTTTTTTCTTTTTAATTTTATAAAATATTTTTGTCAGCCGGTAAAATATTTATCATTATTTGTTTTAATGTTGATGTAAGATTGACTAAAACATTACAATGTCATAACACGCACAGCTGGTAGATGGATAGAAATTGTAAAGTTTTTTTTTTTTTTTCTGTTATTGTAGTATATATTTTGTATAATTTAATATATAATATTATTATATTTATATAATTTGTTATAAGAAATCAATATTACGTATTTTTGTGTGCTATAAAATATTTTTGACATGGATAGCGATAATAGCGATATAGATGAGTTCGTTTCCGTTTGTTCCTCTAACAGCAGTCTTGATAGTTTTCACAGCATTCCAGGTCTGGAAAATTTAATTGACTCTTTCCTATGTGATGTTCCAAAAAATTTTAATGTCCTCCACATAAATGCTCAAAGCATTCCGGCTCACTTTACTGATATGGTGGCGTCATTTGAGCATAGTAATATTCATGCTTTACTCGTTTCGGAGTCATGGCTAAAACCCTGTCTTAAGTCTACTATGTACACATTACCGGGCTTCCAACTAGTACGGAACGACCGCATTGGATGTGGCGGTGGAGGTGTTGCCATATATCTCCGAACACATATTCCTTTCACTGTGGTGAGTATGTCAACCCAGCCGCCCCCTTCCAATGCTGGTGAACATCTATTCATTGAAGTAACACTCTCACACACTAAGGTTTTACTCGGCGTATACTATTGCCCCTCCCTTCGTGTTAACTTCTTTTCAGCATTTGAAAATCTATTAGAAGATTTATCCCCTTTATATAAACATACGATCATTATGGGTGATTTTAATACTTGCCTACTTAAACAAGACTCTCGTTCATGCACTTTTCAATCTATAATTAAATCTAATAACCTGACCATCCTCCCACTAAATGCTACGCACAATTTCCCCAATTCTATACCTTCTCTTCTCGACTTAATTCTTGTATCTTCGTTTTCTAATGTCGCTAAGCACGGTCAATGTGCGGCTGACGCTTTCTCCTTTCATGATCTAATCTATCTTTCTTACAAAATTCGACCACCTAAATTAAAGGCCAAAATCCTTCTGCAGCGCAATTTTGGTGGCATTAATATAGAGAACCTTCAAAAGGATGCTCGTGATCTAGACTGGTCCGACGTTATCCATACATCAACTATCGACGGGAAAGTGAATAGTTTCAATGCCATAATAACTAAGTTATACGATAAACATGCGCCACTAAGACCAGTTAAAATAAAACATCTGCCGGCGCCTTGGCTTACAACTGATATAAGGGTGATGAGAAACAGAAAGCTCTCTGCCAAGGCGAGGTACAAATGTAAGCCAAACGAGTATAACAAACGTAGGTACATTGAGTTAAGAAATCAATGTAATAAGGTGTGTAGGGACCCACAACGCCGACATATTCATAATTCCTTAGAAAATGAAGATCCTTCTAAAGTTTGGAAGTTTCTAAGGTCATTGGGTGTTGGGAAATCTCGCCAAGACAATCTCCCTAATGATATAAATATTAATAATTTAAACCAGCACTTCTCTTCTTCTGCCAACTTCGATGGCCCAGCTAAAGCTGCCACGTTAAACTATCTTTCATTGATTCCCAAACCTGACCATCCCGCTTTTGTATTTAATCAGTTTTCCGATCGTGATGTTAAGAAGAACATAGAAGCCATACCATCAAACGCAGTTGGTAGTGACTGCATTAGCCGTAAAATGATTATACTCATTACTGATGAAATTATGCCTATCCTCCAACACATCCTCAACACTTCTATCAGTAGTAGTATGTTTCCATCTATTTGGAAGGAAGCGCAAATAATTCCTCTTCCAAAAAAAACTAATCCTTCTGCATTTTCAGATTTTCGTCCCATCTCTATTCTTCCTTTCCTTTCAAAACTCCTTGAACGTCTTATTCATCAACAATTTACCACCTTCCTCATCAGTAATAACTTGTTTAACTCTTTTCAATCTGGTTTTCGTCCCGGTCATAGTACTGTTACAGCGCTTGTGAACATTACAGATGACATTCGACTTGGGATGGAAAACGGCAAGGTAACGGTGTTGTCTCTGCTAGACTTTAGTAATGCGTTCAACAATGTGGATTTTGATGTTTTGATTGGGCTTCTGAGTTCTCTTAACATATCTCCGACGGTGATTGATTGGTTTCGTAGTTACCTGTATGGTCGCCGGCAGCGTGTCCGCATTGACGAGAATTTCTCATCGTGGTGTGTTACAACTGCCGGTGTACCTCAGGGCGGCGTTTTATCTCCTCTCTTATTTTCAATTTTCATAAATTCAATCTCCCAAGAACTTACTTCTTCCTACCACCTTTATGCTGACGACCTACAAATCTATACGCAGTCCTCGATAGATCATCTATCTGAGGCCATAAAGATTACTAATAATGATTTAACTAAAATTGCTGACTGGAGTAAATCTTTTGGTCTTAGAATCAACCCAGTGAAAACACAAACCATCGTAATGGGTAGCTCAAGAATGATATCCAAAATTGACTGGTCCCAACTGCCACAAATAATTTTTGATGGAACGTACATTCCAATCAGTGAAACCGTCAAGAATCTTGGTGTAATATTTGACCGAAAAATGTCTTGGACTCCGCAAGTAACCGAAATGAGCCGCAAGATATATGCATCCGCTCACTCCATCAAAAGACTACAAAACTTTCTGCCTACCTCCACCAAAATCGCACTCGCACAATCCCTCTTGCTCCCAATTCTAGACTATGCGGACGCCTCATATACAGATTTAACCGAGGAACAGCTCAATAAACTTGAACGTCTTCAGAATTTCTGTATCAGATTCATCTTTGGTCTTCGCAAATATGATCATGTTTCCGAATATCGAAAGAAGCTGAAATGGTTACCCATCCGCTTTCGCCGAAATGCGCACATCCTTTCCCTGTTGTACAATATCCTCTTTAATCCAACTACTCCTTATTACCTCAAGAGTCGCTTTGAATTTTTACACCACACACATTCCCGTTCCTTGCGCTCCTCCCAGACTCTCCAACTCAAAACACCTTCCCATACGTCTCAATATTACAGTTTGTCTTTTACCGTACAAGCTGTCCGGCTCTGGAATGCACTACCTTTAACAATCAGACGGGCAAAATCACTACCATCGTTCAAGAAAATGATAAAGCATCACTTCCTTTCATTGTGACAATTGCTTTGTGCTTTATTAATATGTATTGGTATATATGGTATATATATATATATATATATATTTATATATATTTCTTCATAATATATATTGTATTATGTATTTTATATTAAATAATTTAAGTATTTTTTATTCTCTCCCTTTTTCTCTTTATTGTACACCGCCATCTATATTTTACATCAGTTTCTATCCATCCAAAGGTTGTCTGGAAGAAATCGCTTTTAGCGATAAGACCGCCCATTGTAGAACCATGTCTCGCATTTTCCTTTTTTTATTTTTCTAAATGTTATTTCTGTATGTTTATTGGTTATACAATAAAGAGTATTATTATTATTATTATTAATTTTGATATGTTATTAAATCTCTCCTATCTGGAGGTGTGTTTAGCACGGGCCAAAGCCAAGTGCAGATGAAAATATTATGAAAGAGATAGAAATTTTCGGACAATGCGACAAGTATTTAGTATAGCGGCTTTCTGTAGGAGGATGAAGGTAAGTTTGTGAATATTGAGTGTGCTGAGACTAACGTGGAGTGACTTAGGTATAACGCCTGTGGAAGAAATTACAATTGGTAGTGTTTTGACAGTAGTTGCGTTCCATTGTGTCTTGAGTTCTATTGCTAGGTCTGTATATTTTGCTATTTTTTCATTGTATGTTGTTGGGATGTTGTGAGTGTTACAGACGGCTATATCTACGAGGTAAACTGTTTTACTGGGTTTGTGGAAAATTGTTATGTCAGGTCGGTTGAAGTGGATTGTTTTGTCGGTGATGATTGTGCGGTCCCAATAAATCTTAACTTCTGTGTTTTCTAGAACGTTTGTGGGTGAGTATTTATAATATGGCATCTTCTCTTTAATGAATTTATATCTATGGGCTAAGTGTTGGTGTACTATGGCTGCGACCTGGTCATGACGGTGTTTGTAGTCTGATTGTGCTATGGACCGGCACGCTCCTGTTATGTGCTGAATGGTTTCAGAGCTACTGTGGCATCTACGGCATATATCGGTGGGCAAGTTAGGTAAACGGATTATGTGTTTTTGATAGTTCCGAGTTTCTATCACCTGATCTTGGATGGCTAACATAAAGCCTTCTGTTTCGGGAAACAGCTCGCCTCTTTGCAGCCATGCGTTCGACGCTGATTTGTCGACATGTGGCTGCTGAAGATCATGCCAGTGTCTCCCGTGAAGACTCTTCTGCTTCCATTCCTCGATTTTAGTTTTGCAGTCCTTAGTGCGTTCATTACGTTGTGTGTTTCTATTGTTTAGGTTTAAAGGAGTGAACCGTTTATCTGTGAGTGATGTTAATCTGTGCAATTCGGAGTATTCAGAACGTGTGTGGAAGTAATTCCTTAGTGATGAGATTAGTTTGTTGTGAAGGTTAGTTATATCTATTAAACCTCTCCCTCCTTCTTTTCTGGGTAGCGTTAGTCTTTGTGTACAAGATTTAGGGTGGTGTTTCCTGTGGGCTGTCATTTTGGTATTGATTGTAGTTTGGAGCTTTTTCAGGTCGGTTTGTGTCCAATGAATGATGCCAAAAGAGTAAGATAGAACGGGTATGGCGAAAGTGTTAATAGCTTTAATTAGATTTCTGGAGTTTAAGCGTGATCGGAGAATGGTGTTTAATCTATGTTTATATTTTTTTATAAGTTCTGTTTTAGTTAGTTTGTGGTTTATTTCAAGTGCCTGTTGGAAGCCTAAATATTTATAAAGCTCATTATCTCCTAACGCATCTATATTGTACCCTGATGATAGGGTAAAGTTGTTTTTTTGGATCGTACCATTTTCAATAGAGAACGTTTTGCACTTATCTATACCGAATTCCATTTGAATGTCTCGGGAAAATGTTTGTGTGATGTCTGCTAGTTGATGTAAGGATTCTCTTGTCTGGCTGTAGAGTTTAATGTCATCCATGTACATGAGGTGTGTTAGTTTTTGTTCTTGCTGTCCAGCATTTAATGGGAGTCCATGTTGTGTAGAATTCAACATTAGAGAAAGAGGGTTTAGGGCGAGGCAAAACCAAAGAGGGCTGAGAGCGTCTCCTTGGAATATACCTCGACGAATAGGGATAGGTTCAGTTTGGGTGTTTGAGTTTCCAGTTATTTTTAATTTTGTGTTCCAGCTTTGCATAGTATGGCTGAGAAAAGTTACAATGGATGGGTGTATTTTATAGTGCCTCAGAACAAATAAAAGCCAACTGTGAGGCACTGAATCAAAGGCCTTGCGGTAATCAATGTACATGGTATGTATGTCTATTTTGCTAGTAAAGGCGTGTTTCATAGCGACTGAGTCTATAACTAATTGTTCCTTACACCCTTGGCTGTTTTTGCGGCACCCCTTTTGTTCCTCTGCTAATATATTATTTGTTATTTATTATTATTATTATTATTATTATTATTATTTTATCCTTATTTAACGGTGATGTGTGTGCATTAGCTTATATAACTAATCTGACTTTGTATGCAAAAGACTTGGAAAAAAAAAAAAAGAAAAAAATATATCATATAAAGATTCAATGGACAATTGATGACAAAAAATTAAGCCCGGAGTTTCTTTCTGCCTTTCTTCTTCGGGTAGTCATCGCTTAGGTAGCTAGTGAAAGGCTGGTAGGTTAGCTAGGCTAGGGCCTGTAGTGTCCTCACCGGTGAGGATCGCGACGCGTGCCTCCCATTAATTTTAATAAAAAATATTCTTTTTTTATCTCTTTCCTGCCAGCCCGAGCTTGGCTTCTTTATATTTAGTTTACATTGATTTTGCTCCCTTTAAATGTGTCTAGTTATATAAGTGACTATTTGTAATAATTATTATTAATTGAATGTATCTTGACATATCATAAGTGCAACTATGTTCGCCTACGTGATGAATAAAGTATTTTATTTTATTTTATTTTTATCTCCACAAGGATTCTAGGAAATTAAATTAAAATTATGATTGGGTAGATCTACGATTGATTTGCCTATAGCGCTATAAACTCATATTGGAAATTTCAAAATCATTTATAACTTAATCGACTTACGTGCGAACAGTGATAGACCATAAATCGATGAAACATATCGATATTAAACCGATAAAACATCGATAACCTCACCTCGAGCACTTATCATAAACATAGCTAATAAAAGCTGTTAGCTTAACATTCTGATATGGATACATGCAAACTCTTTTAGTGTTGTGTTGGATATGAGTTCTTTAATAGTGATGTGCATTACATTATCGACAGGTGGACGCGTCTAATCGCCCATTTGCTTGTAATAAAGCGCGTAATTATTGTAATTTACATTGGTAACACTGAGGCCGCACGTATCGATGTGTTATAACTACACCTATTTTGAGCAGGGTCGCTTTTTATGCTGGCCATTGATTATACTGGTTTTGATAATAAATATAATCTTAATGTAACGTCGATCAATAAGATACTCTACTACTTTGACTCACTAGATGTACAATAAATGGCAGACTTCTACGATTGTCATAGTCGGATACAAATATCGGCTGCCTCAATAATAAAATAAATTGTTAAAGGCACAAATAAAATAAAAAAACTAGACCACCAAAACAACACTATCAATATTGACCAAATCACCATGGTTCAGTGGAAAGCAATCGTTAATTACGAATAATAATTTTCTAGTTTTTAGAAATCAGCCATTTTGCAAGACCTTACGACACGCGGTCGTTCCAGCAATCAGCAACAAATTAAAATAATTAACAAAGCAATCGGTCGCTTATCGATCACCATAAAGGTCGATTGAATTAGACTCCATTAGGATGAAAAAAGTCGGATATGTATCCGTCGAATCGATTCGACCGTGTTAATGGTAAAACTGTTCGGACCGAATAGTTTTACTAACATTTACTCTGTTGAAATGTTTGTTGTATGCACTGTGATGCGATAATTGTTCGAAACGGAATCGTTTATGTATAACGGGGACGGATTTTGGCGCCAATAAGGGGTCAAACTGGCCACTAGAAAATAATTAAGACACAAATTAAAAATAAAATTAACTCAAGCTTAAATTATATTGTATATCACAGAGGAAATTAGGCGTTGAATAGGTAAAAATATAACTGATTTAACTTAATTTAATACCATCCAGTTTATCATACAGTATATAATTTCATGAACAATACGGCACAATTCGCATGTGCTTTAAAATTAAGTTGAATAAAAGGTAAAAGCAAATCATGCAAGGAGCCTTAAAGGTCTCGTACAGTAACTAATCGTTGTGTTTCTAAGCCGGAAGATGTGCATTATTTGATAGAGATATCTCGTCTTGAACCCGATGTCAACTACAGTTACCAAGTATTAGCAAGTATTTATTTAATTATTTTATTTAATAGCAGATATAAAATTAATACATGGATTGTTTTCTCTGTAACTATACCGACATGCAATGAACGACAACAAAGCACTGATTCATAAATTTACCGCTTTGCAGGGTTTTATGTTCTTTCTAAAATGGGCCCCAACTATCATCCCAAGTCCGTCCCCGCGGTGTTCATTGCGATCATTCCCGTAGCCCACTCGTGGGCGACACGAATCCATTCGATAACAGATATAAATATTATTCGGTCGGTCACGCGATACCCGCGCCGAATACACTAAACGCAATCTCTCACATACTTTCATTAGCAAACAAAATTATACTATCGTGACTAGTTGATACAACTAGCTTTTGCTCGTCATTCTGCCCGCGTAAGATTTTAGTTTAAAAGAGGATACCGTGCATTTTTCGAGAATAAATTTGTTTTGAATTTTCCTAAAAGTGCCATATAAAAGGCATAAGCACAGCATAAGATTGCATTTATATTTTTCAACGAAATTATTGAAGATGTCAATATTGTTGTCACATTAAATGTGCCGTAAGTACATACATGTGTATATGTGTCATCACGCATCACGCCGTTTTCCCTTATCCGAGGTAGACAGAGGCATAACACACCCACATTTCACCAGCTATGTTAAGGCCCATGTAATAGGAGGCAGGCCTATTAACATTGCCCGGATGATAACTGAGTAGAAAAACCCAACATCACTTTGCTCTACCCGGGGATGGAACCCAGGATCCCCAGCACTGCAGTCTTACCGTAATACAACTACATCACCGAGGCACGCGGTTCCGTTGGTGCACGTTAAAAGTCAGGACATCTCATTAAAATTCCGCCCACCGTTGAGGTACAGAATATCCCTCAAATTATTAAATACCACTACATTAAGGTCGAAAACCATAATACACAGTAACCATTTAGTGTTTGCGTTCGTTAATAGTCATTAGCTAGTATCAGCGTTCACCCACGCGCCCTATCAAGACATCAGTATTGATAGTTCGCACCTCGTTAGTCCAGTTATCGGAGCGATTCTAAACGTTCGCATCCGCTGCTTGCTTCTATTATGCTATTAGTTTGTGGGATTAACTTTGTAGGTAATGAGAAAAGTAAACAGTATTTGTATATATCTATATAACGAGCATGATGCTCGTTTTGAGCACTCGAATGCCCACCAAAACCACCCAGAAGTACAATCTTCGTGGACTACCATGTATTATGAAGTATCATACGCTTGTTAGACATCATGGTAGTCTAATCTATTCTTGTGTTTGCCAATGATTTGCCAAAGCACTCCAAAGCAACAACCAAAAATCAATTTCAAAATGTATTTTTAATTACGATTTAAATCGTGGTAGTCGTTTTTGTAAATATCTATGTACTAACTTTAGTACTTGTTAATAAAATAAACTAATGTTACTCAATAATAATAATGTATATTATTTTCTTACACATACAATCTTTTCTAATTAATCAAAGATTTTATGTGTGACTTCAAATACATATTGATTAGATTGATGTGATTTGAAAATGAATTAACATTATTAAATAACATCTCTCGACTACTTCCAAAGCTGTGATTCCGCAGGACGAGGCAGACAGCAACATCGCGTCGGCAACATCGACGTTGACAACAAACGCGTCATTTGCCGTCGTATGCGGAATCGGTCTCATACAATTAAATACTGCATAGTAGTGCCATCTGCCGTCGCGGCACGTGCCATCTGCCGTCTGCCGTCTGCCGCGTTCTGCGGAATCACAGCTTAACAAGGCGAACGTTACGCATCATATTCTAAAATCACATAAATTCTAATAATTATAAAATCACGAAAACCAATTAACAAAAATTAATTCCAAATTAATTGATTATAATTAAGTCTATGACTAAAATGTATTTTACATCATAATCCGACCGACCATAAACAATAATAAAGATCATTCAAATCGATTATAACATTTTCCGACCATTACGATTATCGATTAATCGACTAACCGCATCGAATGGCCGAGGGCAAAGTCACAGCGGGTACGTAATAAAAAAATATACTATAATACTTAGTGATTCGATATGACATCGTATGTAGGCAATTAATTAAATAATTTGATTTTTGTATAATCATCGTTTGACCATCGCAAGTGTTGCATTAATAAAGATTTAATATTTACGACGCACTAACACTATGGAATCGTCAATTACATAAAACCATAGGCAATTATGTCTCTGCGGGCAGTCCGTAAATGATTTTAAATACACTGCTAATCCTAAAGTCATGTTTTGGAGTTACAAACAACTCGATCATGGTAAAACCGATATCCACAAACAATTTGTATTGAAGTAGACTTGTAACAACAGTACCATACTACAACAACCTTCACTTATTAAGTTTACACTAAGTTCCTAAGTAATCACTTCTGTGCCCCACTAACACTGCAGTTGCAACTACATCTCAGAGATAATGTCAGCTTTACACCCTACTCATAACACACACACTCTCTCTCACGGCCTATTATCCCCGAAGGGGTAAGCAGAGGCACAACTATTGCAACTAGCGCACCCACTTTTCGCCGTGCGTATTTTGTCCCATGATGTGATAAGGGCGAGCCTATCGCCATATCAGGCGCAAATTCTAGACTCTGGGCTTGATACTGAATAGAAAAATCAAATATCACTTTGCCCTGCCCGGGGGTCGAACCCGAGACCTCAACATTGCAATTGTACCGTAATACAACAACGCATTATATTAATATCTATCTTATAATTGACAATAGTAAAATAAATATATATAAGTTTACATACATACACACAGAAAACACTACCTTAATCGTAAGTAATAGCTTCAAAGCAGACAATTTAATTGAATTAACGTCGGAATTTAATTTGCGCATTCACAAATAACCTTATCAATGTTTACTTTGGCGAGGGTTATACGAATATCAAATGCATCCGATTAATCAAGAGTTTACTTCGATGTGGATGTAGGAGTCTCTAATTTAATTTTATGTTTGGAACTATAGACCTCATTTAAATCCAAAATTTCTTGTAGCATTTACGTTCTCGGGATAAAAGTAACTTAAAACATTCTCGAATATCGTATATGTAAAAGATTTTTTACGAGTAGGTCAAAAGCTTCAGACATCATTCCTTACGTCCAAACATCCAAAACTTCACTTTATTGATAGTTTGTTATGAGTACTCGTAGACTGACACCCATAGCTATTCGTTCAAGGTGTCACCAATGTCTGTGTGTATTAAAAATACCTATAAACATGATAATAATGAACCCAACCCATACGAACTCAACTGCATTGCCACATCAATCCCTTAATATACAAATTACTTTAAATTAAACAAGATGTTTAGATAATTACGTGGCTATCGGTTATTAAACTTACGACTTAATTACTCGACCGTTTCTTAGTGAGCGATTTATCGGGGTGTGTTTATCGGATTTTCACTTATGCTCTTTGGTTTCTAGCTCTTGCTTAGGTGGATTATTGGTGTGAGACAGAGATGGATGTATTTATATCGATCGCAGGAACCCGATGTCCCTAATACGCTTTGAACATTTACTAATGAACATGATAATTCAAAGTGACGTTTGAGGATTTTCTTCGCGATACGTACAGGGTTGTCTTACGTGTCGCATTTGCATTTTCCGTGTTTTATTTATTTTCTAGAAATCTCAAAGAGTTTGATACTCGCACAAGATAATATCAAATTGTAGTGTTATTTCCCAGGAAATTATAAGGTAGTTGGTAGTTATAAATTTTACAAGTGCTCCTTTCGAGCTCATTCCCATCTCTTGAAACGAGCATTTTAAACAGTAATCGAAATAGACACTATACCTGTTCTTCAGATCGGAAATTCCAGCTGCAAATCAAAACCAGGATTGAACATTGACAGCCCAAGTACGATATACATAATATATAAATAATTGTTACATAATATTATGTTTTTACAGAAGACCGCCTCGGTGGCGTAGTTTTATTACGTTACGACTGCAATGCTGAGGTCTCGGGTTACCTCCCCGGGTCGGGTAAAGTGATATTGAATTTTTCTCTTCATCAGCCAGGAGTCTGAAACATGTGCCTGATATAACGATAGGCTTGCTCCCTATCACGTCATGGAATACGCGCGGTGAAAAGTGGGTGCATTTGTTGCGCGTATGCTTACCCCTTCGGAGATAAAAAGGCGTGAGTGTAAATTTTGTAAATTTGTTTGTAGGTTTATTGGGCCTAATCCCTAGAACTACTGTATTGATTTCGATGTAATTTGTTACGGAGATAGTTTGAGTTCCTGGGAAGGACATAAATACTATTTTTATCGCGGGAAATATAAAGCAGGACTTTTATCTCGGAAAAAAAAATTCACGCGTGCGACGCCGCGATCAAAGGTTAGTTTGGTGATTTTATTGGACTTTCAAACGCTGTGTCAGTAAACTGAGAGTTCTTGATTGATGACTTGCTAATTCGTGCAGTTCTCTCCACTTTAGGTTCAAATTATCTAAACATGATTTGATAACAAAAACAAACACAGGCACAAATAGCAAATCATCCATGATTATAATATTTTTAAACATAAGCACAAAAAGTATAAAATTAAAGAAACAATATAATTAATATCTTGCTGATACTATAAATGCGACACAATTTGAATATATTTGGATAATTTTTATTGAATTTAAAATATAAAATCCGATAAACTTATCTGTAGGTACGTAGTTTTGTATACAAATAGTACACGTACGAGATAATTATACATATCACTTCATCCTGTAACAGCACTTTATTTTATTGAAGAACAGCTCTTTATGCACGAAAATCGAATATCATCAGTTTTAAGTAAAAAATATATCACTTTAAGAAAATTACAAAACTATATATTCATAAAAATCATACAAATGACTTTTATTCGCTATTAAAACTGTATAAAAATTTAATAAAATATATATTGGGTGCGGTAAATTAGACAATAACATGCCTATTTATTTCATAGTAGTTCATATCCGCGGTTCTACTCGCGGATACTTCACTATATTTAACTTTGAGAGAAATAATATAAACATAAAATTCTAATACAGTATAAACTTAAAAATATTTTTATTCCTGCTGTACTGTACCTGAGACTACAGTGGGTATAGTCGGCCAACAAAATGTACTTCCAAACGGACAGACATCCAAACTACAATCACTTTTATAGATGACGCCATCGTTATTCACGAATTATATATTCTTAAAAACAGGACATTTATAGTAGAAATATAGCGTTGAACTAAATTAACACCTGGTACCTCTATAATTTACAACTCCACAATAAAGATATTACACAAAAAATGTGTTTTTATTTAATAAATTTAGTCCGTATTATGCTGACTTATAGACGACACGAAGTCAAAAACAGGGTCCTAGATGCATGCATTATGAGTTCTACGTGCTAATGTAGGTGAGTACTAATAGAATGGGATAACATTTGACAATTCACTTCCAAAAATAAATTGGTTCCGTCCCACAGCTACTTAAGGTATAAAGATGTATTACATCAGAATGTCTATGAACAATATTATCGTCGTAATTTACCCATCATAATGCGGATTTCAGACTGAAAAATAAACTAGCTATAGCTTATAAAATTGCACATAGAAGCTTACTTTACATAGGTTGCGATCAGAAACTCGAAAAAATATCAAAGCTATGCGAATTAAACTATACTTAGTTTTCAATCTGAAACGAGCATTAGCACGGGCCTCCGATAACAATTAGAGGGGACATCACTCATGCTGGCCTAATACAGCTCCATAAAACACATAAATCTTGCTCTGTATGAATCTAGCAAGCTGTTGGAATGAGTAAAGTTACCTATCAACCGCATTACGGCGCGTCACCGAAGCGGTCAACAGACGAATCATCGCAGCGGGCGGCGGCGTGCTAATCTACAAACAGACGTGTGTTGAGACGGGTGACGCGTGAGCGGCGATTATAATTGATTGACTAAATTATGTTTATATACCTTTTGTTAGGTATATAAGCTGTTCATACAAAATCTTGGGTGTGGTTGGTGATAACTGAAATTTCGGCCGCCGTGTCGAACTTCTCGTTCTTGTGTGCGATACCACTAATTATATGAATAAAATCACTTACATATTATGGTGTGCGTGCTGCGCCTTAATCCGGGTTGCAACCCCTGGTTTTTCCGTTTTATTTTTCCTTTTAATTTTGCTCCCGGGAGCCGACGATCCGATTCGTCCGAAGATTTTTTCACACTTATTATTTTTCTGACTTTTGTTTTTGACACCACACTTTTTGAATTTATGCCGCACAAAAGAGGATAATAGGAACAATATAATAAACTAATAAACTATATATTTTATAATGTTTGTGTGTATTTGCGTATATTCATTCGGTTCATTCAACAATGTTGATAAATATTAAACACCTTTCAAATATTCTTAGTCTAGGACAGATAGAAGCTAAGTAAACTGCCGAATTTGAAAACTAAGTAAAATCTATGTGATATACGTAATCTATCTAAATGTGAGTATTCCCGATTGAAACAAATTATAGTCTTTATTCTTCAGCATTATGACACTTTGCATATAGAGTCTCTGATTGAGGAACGCACTGCAATCTTGAACTGAAATTTAGAGCCATTGAGCTCACCATTAAGAAATTTGCTCCTCTAGTCCAATCCTATGTAGTAAAAGTTCAAAATAAAGTTTTTAATCAATATTCCTTTATTGATAACGAAACACTTAACCCACCATTTCCTCCCTCTAATTATAGCCATTGTCCGTTAGTATAACTCCACGATTACGTAAATGCAACATCTAGGCTGATTCATAGAACACGGCGAGCGCGTTGATGTCTTTCACACGTACGCCCATTACCGGCTACATAGAGTCGAGGTAGAGCGTTTCGCAGGTCAAGGCAGACGTGCCAATCATCTTCATTCGGTCCCATTATGACTGCACTGTATCACAAATGTTATATAACCGTCGTAAAGCGACTTTGTTACGCGCTTGACGACCGGCCTTGGACGGGCTTTTAGCGCGTTTGGAGGAATTAGCGAACGGTTAGGTTATTTTGCTGTATAGAAGATCCAAGGGCGTTAGGCTGTTGATTTTAATTAACAAAATGTATGTTTACAGCGTTATTTATATTTATACGTTCGTACATCACGCCGTGTACCAATTTGTTTTAACTTGTTGGATTTTCCTAGGTTAGTGTAATATTTTGAAATACTAATTAATAAATCGTGTTTTCAAGGTAATAATGTCGACATGTATAGGAATGGAAAGAAGAACTTATTTTTTTACTTCGAAATGCAAATTTTCTCTATTTTATTATTTACACTTTTTAACGGATTTTCACGGAATTTGGCACACGGATAAATCATGTCCGGGATTAACACATAAGGTATTTTATATCCCGGTAATTTGCTGCCATGGGAAATAATGGACATTTTTAATCTCATTCTTCAAGTAAATGGCGCTATCACCATACTGAGTTTTAAGGACTTTTGTAGCGAGAAAGAATTTTCATGCGGGCGAAGTCGCGAGCAACACGTAGTGCTGCTAAAAGTAAATGTATAAAGTATAATGTTTATTTCAAGCTAGCTCGAGTATTAGTCTCAAAACAATAAGTCCACGCACAGACACTGTTGTTCCAGAGAAATACTCATTATCAGTTGTTGAAGATGCAGAAGCAACTGCGGTGAAAGACTTTTCACGCGAGCGAGGCAGCGAAAAAAACTCGTTTGAAAATGTATTAGCTAAAGTATTGACATTTAGTAATACTAGTTCATGAATTTGATAATAATGTTTGTTTCCTTTATTGAGAAACAATTCGTTCAAGAAAAGCTAATTTATTGGACAACGAAACTTACTAATATTATAAACGCTTAATTTTTGTGAATGATTAAATGTTAATAAAAAGTAAAAAAAAATAGATGATATTCGGTACGCGAATGGACCATGTCTTGGATTAACACACAGACTAATTTTAAGTCGATAATTGGGTGCTGTAGGGGATATTTGAATTATAATCAGATTTTTTTTGAGATAAACCAGGGTCGTACTGATGGCGCCATGATTCGCCACCATGATTTAGGGACTCTTGCAGCGGGAAAAGCCTTTCAGACTAGTGAAGCCACGAGTAACCCCTATTTTAAACATATTTGTGAAGGTTTCTTTATAGAAAAAGCACATATTAATAATTTAAAATATTCGATTCCTATAAAACTTACCTGACAACTAAACATAAGCTTACAAATTAATAAAATAAAGGAAACTAGAATCATGGGAAACTTAGAAGTAAAAATAAATTACGCGGAGTTTTAAAATAAAAAAACCCTACGGAACCGTCACCTCTAATATTCATAGCCCCGGGACATCCTAAAACTTTATTAACAGCCTTTCTTAAATTCTCATTAAAAACATAACCATGAATCAGTAAATTACATATATAAATAAACGTGGCTCTCGTTAGCGACGCGGACAAACTGACACGCGACCGAATCGCCTATATGCATATTAAACACTATAAAAATAAAACGCATATCATAAACCGATGGGAGGTCCACTAATTGCTGATCATATGCAAATACACATAGGTAACGACGCGATAATTCATCTGTATGAGAAATCTAAGGAATTTTTATGAAACGTCACCAAATGTTGACTATGATAATTAAAGTTGACGCCTTTATTCCTGACTAGCTTTTGCCCGCGGCTCCGCCCGCTTTAAAAAGTTTTTCCGGGATAAAAGTCCCGCTTTATATTTTCCCGGGATAAAAAGCCTATGTGTTAATCCAGGACATGATCTACCCGTGTACCAAATTTCATCGACATCCGTTCAGTAGTTTTTGCGTGAAAGAGTAACAAACATCCATACATTCTACAAACGTTCGCCTTTATAATATTAGTAGGATGGGAGTTAGGATAATATTTGTGGATAGTAATAAGGGATCCATTATAATATTTGGATATAAATTAATGTAATTTATTGTACTCTCCGTTGATGGTTCTAGTTAAACGATATTATAGTAAGCGCAAGCGCAACTTTATGACGTAGGCAATACAACAAATCCATTAAAAAGTATGAGAATACTTTACTTTTACTTTAAAATAGATTTTGCCAGCGGCTGCGCCCGCGTCAATAAGTTTTTCCGGCATAAAGTCAAGCTTTTTATTTTCCGGGATAAAATGTAGCCTAGGTGTTAATCCAAGACATAATCTACCCGTGTGCCAAATTTCATTGAAGCCCGTTCAGATTTTTTTGCGTGAAAGAGTAACAAACACCCATACATACAAACTTTCGCGTTAATAATATTAGTAGTATTAAGTTATTACTGTTTCACTATACTAACTTACTAGGTGTAGGTTGCAGCCTCAGCCGTGTGGAAAGCCATTCCCGCTACAAAAGTCTCTATAACACAGTACGACGCCAGCGCTATCTACTTAATGAATCAGATTTAAAATATCCATTATACTCATCAGAACAAATTACCGGAGTAAAAAGTAGCCTATATGTTAATCGAGGGATGATATACCTGTGTACCAATCATCATCCAGATCCGTTTGGTTGTTTGTGTTTACTTCTAACAAACATGCAAACATTTTGACAAACTTTTGCATTTTCTTTTTTAATGGCATTGAATGACGAGACGAGCATGCCGTTCGCCTGATGGTAAGCAATACGACCACCCATAAACAGTAGCAACACCATCCAGCACCTTGAGTTACAAAGTACTGTGTGGCATTACACTGCCCTCGTCATCCTGAGACATAAGATGTTAAGTATCATTATGTCCAGTTGTTACACTGGCTACAATGCCCTTCAAACCGAAACACAACAAAATAACAAAATATAATGTTGATACAATTTCCTTAAATCTATGGTGTAGAATGGGCGGCCTTATCGCTACAAGCGAAAAGCAAATAAGGAAGATAAGATAACACTCGTATATTTTAATTGGGAGTTAAATTTATAACTAAATCTATCTATACTGTAATAAAGCAGTAGATCCTGGTGTGTCTGTACAATGGAAACAAGAAAGGGGGTGAGTGAAAAAGAGTAATAGAAACAAATCAGCTATTTTTATAATTTTTTCCTGTCTGTCTGTTTTTCTATTTTTTGGTACTGCACATCTCTGAAACTACGGAACGGATTTCAATGAAATTTGTTGCGGAGGTAGTTTGATGCCCTAGAAAGGACTGAGGCTAGTTTTTATCCCGGGAAAATATAAAGCGGAACTTTTATCCCGGAAACACTTTTCCATGCGGGTGAAGCCGCGAGCTAAAGCTACACAAAATAAAATCGCTTCAAATCTAGTGTTAGTATAAACCTCCCAACAGGCCTCGTACCTTTTACAGCTTAGTTACGAGCCTCTCAAACAAGTTGTCTTAAATAAGCGATAAATAATGTTATACAGAATTTTCTAAACCACTTTATTGTAACAAAGAGCTATACATTGTAACTTGTAACGGCGGTAGAGATGGGAATAACGAATGCGAAAACTAAATGAAGTTATCATTTCCTACTGTTTCTTAACTTATAATAACATGTTTTTAGTTTAGTTCAAAGTTCAAACATTTTTTTATAGCGAAGTCATACCGCTTTACGAATCTCAAAATGTTAGTCAATTAAAGTGAAATAATAAAATACTATTACATATATAATATTATGTTTGTAGAATGTTTATAAATAATAACATAATTTCGAAGAACGTCATTATAAAACACATTATTATTATTTTATTTATTTAGAAAACTTACAGCTAACATACATAAATGGTATAGAAAGATATATAACAGAAGGCCAATTTCAAGTTTTCGCGTATAGATAAATAGGATTAGGTTAGTTAGTTGAAATTGGTAGACAGTATACATACAGAATTAAAAGAAACAAGAATAATAGGAAGAAAATAACAACTATATGAAGAAACGGTCGCTCAGTTTTTTTTTTATTTAGTGACGCTAGTGGTAAATAGGTCGACGTCCACATCCGGCGCTATTGAGTTAAACGTTCTGCTAGCTCTGATGGTAAAGGAATTCTGTCGGTAGGCAGTAATGGCCGATGGAATATTTATAAGTGTAGGTCTTCTCAAAGCTGACGGAGCGCGCAATCCGATTTTACTCAGCAACTCCGGACAGTCTACTGCTCCGCGAGCTATATTGAGAAGATAGCTCAAGTCAGCTATGCGCCTTCGCTCGTACAAAGGAAGCATGTGGAATTTTTTGCAACGTGTTATGTAATCCGGTAAGTAAGTATTAGACCAATATTGCAAGTACCTCACAAACTTCGGCCCTGTGGTATGGGGGCATTTAAAGAATTCCGCCGTGGTACTTCCTGCCTGTCGTAAGAGGCGACTAAAAGGGGGCTATTGGGAATTGCGGCTGCGCAGCGGGGAATACGCAGTTTCAAGTCCACGGCAGCATGGAATCATCGTGCTGCCATTACAGAAGGGGACCTCTGAGCCCAAAGAGATGAGCCGCGAGGCGGTATTGCGCGGAGACGGGGCCGGCGAATTTGGATGTATTCACGACCCCCCGGAACCGTCTCACATGCGCAGAAGCAGGCTACCGCGGGTTTTAGTCGGTATGCCGGCATGATTTGAGGGACTCGTTCCAGAGGTCACTTAGGTGGCATCTGGTTCGGAAGGCCGGTGAGTCCGACATAACTATTCTTCCCCTCCCCAGGCTTAGAATAAGTATCCATAAGAAGGATTTTTCCTGCGGGATAAAAAAAAAAAAAAAGGTACCTCACAGACTTTCTCTGGATACCTTCAACACGGTTAGTGTAGAAGTTATATGTAGGATTCCAGACTTGTGAGCAGTATTCGAGGTGACTGCGGACAAAAGCACAGTACAATATTTTAATAGTTTTTAAGATTTTGAATTCTGAGGACAGTCTTATCACAAAACCAAGTGCCCTAGAAGCCTTCTTGACGATGGTATCAATATTCTGATTAAACAGTAATTTCGAGTCAAACGTTATCCCTAAATCTCTAATAAAATTAACTCGGGATACCGTGGAACCCAGGAGTACATAGCTCTGTGTTATTAGCTTATGTTTTCGAGAGTATGTACATACATAGCACTTTGAGACATTAAGTTCAAGCCTATGAAGGGAACAGTATTCCTCAAACCGATCAAGATCTTCTTGCAATCTAACTGTGTCATCAATATTTGAGATAGAGCTTAGGATTTTCATATTATCTGCATACAGTAATATTTTAGAATTTTTGAAGCAATCTGATACGTCATTAATAAAAATAATGAAGAGCAAGGGAGCCAGTAATGACCCTTGAGGCACTCCAGACGGAATGTGCCTGACTCTAGATGAGTAACCACGAAGAACAACGGTTTGACATCTATCCTCGATATAAGATGAAAACCATCGATATAGATCTCCTCTAATACCAGCTGAGAATAATTTGCGAAGTAGTATCACGTGATCTATTCGATCAAATGCCTTGCTGTAGTCGGTGTATATCACATCAACTTGGGTACCTACGGACATACACCAAGTTAGGTAATCGGCACAGACAAGGAGGTTAGATGTTGTAGACCGTCCGCTGAGAAATCCGTGCTGTTGCTCACTAAGGCTATGTTTGAGAGCAGCATATAATTGCCTGTAGACAATTTGTTCCAATATTTTGGCGAAGAGACATAGTTTGGAAATAGGCCTATAATTATCGATTCGGTCTCTAGGACCTTTTTTATGTATAGGTGTTATAAAGGCCGATTTCCAAATTTTAGGCATCATTAGCTCATTGCGCATCTAGATATAAATAAACCATATATAATTATAATTTAACCAAAAGTTACTTCTTTAATATAGTAAGATACTATAATAATAAGTGGATAATAATATGGTGAGAAATAAGGAAATAACATTTCAATATAATCCACAAGGGACGACCAAAAAACCGTAGTGAAAAAGACATCAACGACACTGTGTTCACGAATTCCCACATTCGCATTTCGCACTCGGCACAACACTAACTAATCAGTATGAGTAACGCAGTCCGTCCGTATTTAGTGTCCATTACTGGTGCGGGTCGGCAGAGCGGCAGTAAATCACGGGGTGGTTATCAAAAAACACCCGCTCGCTATTAAATGATTAATAGACATTAACTCACCCCAGTTTATGGGCTATCTAAACTAAATCTGTTAAGGCGATTTTAGATGTGATGTGGAGAGTACACTTAATACATTTAAACTTGGTTTAAAATTGTATGTATACGTTGTCATATCAAGCTTCCGTTAGGTGATAAGTGATAAGCTTTAAAATAAGAGGTTGCAGACTGAATGTTCATCATCATCAGCCACATAAAGTCCACTGCTGAACAAATGCCTCCCATAAAAGTTTCAAGATAGACCTGTCATAGGTGGCCTGCATCCAGCGTGTTTCTGCGACCCTTATCAAGTCGATGCAATCTTCGCAATGAAACAAATATTTGTGTGTTGTGTGAAAATGAAAATTGTGGTAAAAGTGGTACGAATGCAGAATAAAGAACAGCTAAAGTTAAACCATTTTCAACAATAAAGAAAGAAATTTTGATTTAAAATTAATTTTCAAGTGTGCAAGCCCCTTAGCATAACTTGCAAGCGAGCGAAATTTAGCACGGAGTAACGCCCGGCCCCATTAGACGAGCCGAGACGTTTAGCACCGGCTGCGCGTGTGGGAGGCACTGTCTTATGCATTGTCATACGCACAGTTAAAATATAAATTTATGTCACTGTATACAGTGTCTGTACTCATTTTGTATATACTAAAAAATGTAGAGATGAGATTCCAATGGACTAACAAACTAGCAAGAGAATGAAGTATCGGTGATAAAGAAGAGTATTTTAATGAAGGTCTTCACAAAAATTTACGCCACCAGTTGACGCCACTTGGGCAAGAGGTTTCCATTTCTACAACACGCGCTGTTAAAACATAGTTCGTACAATTTCCGTTTTACTTGTGTATTTATTGTACCTATTTTATTTTATTAAAAAACAATCATTCACGATTAAGGAAAATATTGGCACTTTGTCATTTGTATGACTGAGATGCCTGGACTGGACTGACTTGACTTTCTCTGTCTATTACCTGACGTCACGGCGCCCTCATTAACCGCCTAAAACACTTCATGGCGATATTGTGATACTAATTAGCAATTTATTATTGTTATTTCTTACGTGTACGCGAATGTTAAACATCGAAATAAATTTAGTTTTCCAAATGTATTGCGATTTTTGTTCAATTTTTACTCCCGTAAGCATGAGGCTACAAAACCATCGAAAAGTCAGACATAAAAAATTTACAACAAAATTAAAAGTTAAACAAAATAATTAAAACAAGCTTACATTTAAATGCCCTAAAAAAGTTTAATACTATGTAGAGATAAAAGCTTGTCGCGAAATTTACTTTCGTCAAGATCAAGATACATAATTATTGTATTATCTACACAAGTTGCTCTCGTGACAAGCTTTTATCTCTACATAGTATTAAAAAAAGTTTGATTCAATTTATTTATTTTTTTCTTTTAAAGGGTTTAAATAAAATCTTGTTTTCTTTTTTACTTTTTTTACTTTTTAGTTAATTTTCGAGTTATTTTCAGCAAGCCTTTCATTTGATATCCATATTATAGGAGTACATAAAAAATAACTAAACCGCTGTCCCGGGTCGTCCGCCATATTGTATTTAGAGAGGTCATTTTATTTTTTGTATTTTTCTCAGCAAAACCTTTCATTCGAACCCATATTAATTGGACGTGCCCAAAAGATTATCATCTTGGGTCGTCTGCCATGTTGGATTCAGAATGACGTCACTTAGCTTACAATGCATTATCAATGTCATGTAATTGCTTCAAAATTAACTTGCATGATTCTATATTCGAACAAACATAGGTATATGTACACTGCAAGTTAAATAAAAGCTAGTAAAAAATTAACAAATAATGCGCCAATGTGTGGAAGTCAGTATGACCAAATTAAATTTCCAGCAAAACAATGTAATGAAATCACACTAACTTGATGTCTTTCAAACAAAAGAATGACAATGCAAATCTTTTTGAAACATTACAGTGCACTATGCTTTTTGGTGGCAGAAATAGACAAAACACATAAATTATAGTTATCTACCCCCACACCAAATACCAACATAAAGAATGCGTTAAATGTTATAAGAAAATTAAAAATAAATTATTCAAATGATGATTAAAATTCAAATACACGCGACGTAATGCATAATCAATACTGATGAATGAAATTGATTTGTCAATGATTTGTCTATTTCTTGAATATTTTTTCGATTATATAATCACGAAATTCCAAAAAAATTAACATACGTATTTTGACTTGAGATCACATAAAAAACAGCATGAATAATAGTAGCCCTGTATTATATTATGTTGTACTGCTGCGCACAGGCCCTGCTCTGAGGTCTAGGCCTTAGTCCACCGCGCTGGCCTAGTGCGGTCAGACTTCACAAATCAACCAAAGCCGCGAGTAAACACTATTCAAAATAAAATTTCGTATCAAAAAACACGTTTAAAAATGGTCCGTCACAATTCCCAAATACCCCAAGTACTAAAATCAATTCCCATCAAATGGTTAATTTTATCAATCAAGTCTATTGTATTGGTGGAAATCATTTGACGTCTATACCGGAGTAGCGTGGGCGTCACTCAAATGCTGATAAATTATTTTAAAACGCATTTTGTGCTTTTTTATAGCCGCGACAATTCCCATAGCGTAATATGAGAGTGGATTATCATGAAATTTGTGGATACTTTATAATTTTAATAATGAAGTATATTAAAGTTATTGATATGTTTTATCTTGGCTCGGTTAAGTGATACATGCACCTACATACACGCTTTATCCCTTTTAACCCTGAAGGTGTAGGTAGAGGTGCTACCCACTTTTCGCCTAGTTTGTTCCGTCCCATGATGTGATAACAGGCGAACCTATAAATATTTGGCACAAATTCCAGACTCCCGGCCTGATACTGAGCAGAAAAATCCAATGTTACTTTGCCCGACCCGGGAATCGGTGTCACAGCGCATGTGCAAGTTGTGCCTGATGCAAATAAACATTGTAAACTTTGCGCAAATATTATTGATTTGAAGGAAGTTGTAGCCAGTACGTAATAAGCAATTTGAGACTAAGGCCTAATTTTACCATGCTCTATCAGTTACTTTAACAGCCTGGTAACGAATGTTAAGGTTTCTGAGTGTCCCATCATGCCCTAACAAGTGATAGTCTTTCTTAACTAATTGTTGTTTCATGAGACTTACGATACTTTACTTACTACTTTACCATACACGTTATTTTTAATGCCCGATTAATTAACGCCCTTTAAATGATGGTGTTTATTGGTGGTAGGACTCACATATGTAAAAGTCCTTCTGGGTGGGTACCACCGCAATGTTCTACCACCAAGCAGCAGTGTGCATGCACTGTTGTATTTCGGTTTAAAGGACATTGTAGCCAGTGTAACTGCTGGACATAATGAGGCTTAACATCTTATGTCTCAGGATGACGAGTGCAGTGTATGCGACACAGTAGTTTGTAAGTCAAGGTTCTGGATGGTGTTGCTACTGTTTATGAACGGCTGTAACGCTTAACATCTGACGAGGGGTTTTACCGTCACGTCATTCGTAAATATAAAAAAAACATCAATGACTTACTAGCCCGTTTACCAATAATCTATAAAAATATAAAAAAAACATTTACGACAACCATCTTTGACCCTTAACTTCCAAATTAAAACGGGACAAACAACAATGAATGATCATTCACTAAAATATAATTAATGGTCCGCTACCACACCAGCCAAATTATTTAGAAATTCACAATAAGTTAACTATAAAAAAAAAAATTTACGACGCGAGCACCGAACTCTGAACTGCGGTCGGCCATAACACACGTGTTAAATAATAAAATCGTAAAAACTACAAGCACCTAATGTGACCCGCGGTCATTAGCGATCCCGTAGATTTATAAGAGCTATAAGCTTTTTTGAAATTCATACAGACTGCCATTTTGTCTTGATCCCTATCGAACCATACATAACGATAAATTCGACCTTATACTTGTAGAAAAAAGGTTGTATTTATTGACTTGATGGGTCATCTTACGATGGTATCACCTCGCCACCCAGGGCGTGTATAGACACAATAAATGCGGACAATTTATACTGTTGTTTAGTTGAAGTTGAAAAGTTGTAGTTGTTAGTTGCGGCGAGATAATGCGACGACGTACAATGTGAAATGAACTTGTGCGAAACACATTTGTCAATTTCAATTTATTGCGTTTATTTGTAGATATTAAATGGTGGTGAAATTGATGTTTCTTTCTACATGTTAAATATTTGGCTTTATGTGAAAGGAATTAATGGTACTTTGTGAATATTGCTCTTATAGCTACTTCTTGTTTAGCCTTTGGAAGTCCACTACTGGACGTGGGTCTCCCCCAAAGATTTCCAGGCCAACCTCTTAGAAGCGGTCTGAATCCAGGTCGTCTGTCCACCTTGTAGAACGTCCAACGCTGCGCTTGCCGGTACGTGGTTTCCACTCGAGAACTTTTCTGCCCCATCTATTGTCAATACTGGTAAATATATAGATACATAGGTACAGACCATAAAAAAATATACAACGACGAGAGTTGCATCTCTCGTAACCTAAATTTTATCGGTTTGCCTTAACTGAAGCCGGTACTAGACCGCGATTCATTGGAACAAGTGGCATAAGCACCATTTCATATTCCTGCATGTTTTATTATAATTAGAAAAGTTATGTAACTTGCACTAGATTCTAGAGCATCAAAATATGTCATGAACCCTTCAGGGCAGCTCACGGCGATAACTACGCCCCTGAATTAGAACCAATAATAGCTACAATTTGACAAATAACATCAGTCGCTGACAAAAACCATTCGTCTATTTTGGGACTAAGTAAATCAGTATGACAATACATCGCATTAATGTTAATAACACGCATGCAAAAACTTTATTTTTGGCACCTTCAAAAGGTTAACGTGTTTACGAAAAACGTTTGAGATTGAGAAAAAAATCGGTGCGACATTGATGACTTGATACGTATCTGTCTGTAACTTGGTGTTTGGATTGATGCCACTCCTCTATTTATATAAGGGGCGAGAGTGAGAGGAGGTCAGGAAAAAAGACGTTTTCCTTCTTTATAAAATAAAGGGGTCCTAACACCATACCATTTTTATTTAATATAACATTTAATAAAAATGAAGTCTTAGACGTAGGCTTTTTCTTAGTTATAACAAAAATAAAAAATACTTTCTGATATTAATTTTAAAATCTCACGTAAGATACTTACGTGAAACAAAGTTATCATTACATTATGTAGAGCGACTTATATATCTCTTCATTATTACATAATTTACTAAAAGAGTTTAAATTATAACTTGTTTACAGACCAATTTTTCAATAATAAATGACAAAATAAAATTAACCACCTATATTCACACGAGCCGTCGCTCGAGACCTATTGTGCACGACGCGAGCAAACAACATGTACGGTGAAAGGACTTCCCACTACTTGATTCCTCGGCTTATAAATCAACTACCCTCAGTAGGTACTAAAAACTAGATAACCCAAACTAACATTAGACTTGCCGCACACGTTCGGTTTCCTAATTAGGTTTCCTGATGAGGAAGTCAAATTCGGAAACCTGAATGCTCCGCTTACACAGAAAATGTTCAACAACGCGCACACGTTCTTAATAGTTCCGAACGGAACAAAAAACTGACGTTTGTTTTGAAATTTTCGCCGTCTTCGGGTCGTAAGAACGGAAAAAACTCAATGACGTCATCCCGATCAATTCATCGTCGTCGTCCATGATGGCGTGCTTTCACGAAAGGGTCTCTATATGAAATGCAGAATTCCGAATCTGAATTCCTGGTCAGGAATCCTAATTAGGAAGCTGAACGTGTTGGTACAAAAAGCCGGACTTTTGCGCTAGGCACTCGGAATTCCGAATCTGAATTCCTGATCAGGAAACCTAATTAGGAAACCGAACGTGTGCGCTTGGCCTTAAATCGATCCTAAAGCCGTATTTTCTTCAAATCTAATAGGTACTTTCTCATCTTCATAATTTTTGCTACGCTTACCTAGCACTTGTCACTTATGGACACGCAGGGTGTACTTATTGGTTGCAACTGTAAATACGCCTTGCGCTAACCGATGCTCGACGATAACCGATACAGAACATAGCATTTTCAGATTACTTTCTAAATGTATTAAAAATAATAATCTTTATCTTTATTTTTAATGCCTTTACACTCTTTTTGCTATCTATGCTGTATGCTCGTGTCATCTATGCTTGGTTCTAAATTTGGGTAGTGGTTACATTCTCTGTGCCATAACTAATGTCAAATTTTCAGATATATTGCTCTTTGCTACCATTTGTGCCCGATATGGCGATAGGCTCGCCCCCTATCACATCATGGGACGGAATAACGGCGAAAAGTGGGTGCACTAGTTGCGCCTCTGCCTACCCCTTCGGGGATAACAGGCGTGAGTGTATATGTATGTATGTATGCTACCATCGTTACTTGGTTATCTTCGGGTCGAAAGTTATTCTAAAATGTTGTGATATTATATCTACCCACTAGACATTGGAAAAATCGCCGATGAAATTTTTAAAAGAAACCTTTTTTAAAAGAAGATGAAGAACATAGCATACCTTTGTGGTTGTTTCAATATATGATATGAAAAATTGATTTTCTCACCCACGCCCGTTATCCCCGAAGGGGTAGGCAGTGTTGCAACTAGTGCACCCACTTTTCGCTGTGCGTATTCCATTCCATGATACGATAGGGGGTGAGCCTATCGCCATATCGGGCACAAGTTCCAGACTCCGGGCTTATATAGAGTATAAAAACCCAATATCACTTAGCCTGACCCTGGGATCGAACCCGAGACCTGAGCATTGCAGTCGTAACATAATACAACTACGCCATCGAGGCAGTCAGAGTATAATGTTAAAATATACATACTAATAGCTTAACACACAACTTACACTTACATCTCTAAAAATCAGCGAGTAAACGCGTAAAAGCAATATTTAATGATTAAACGAACTTACCTGTACGTGAAGTTCTATCATAATTATACGAAGGCTTCGTCCGAGGAGATTAGCATGAAGAGAAGTTAAAGAACACATGTAGTACGTGTACTTAGTACGCCTTTGCACTTTATTTGAGACTTATTTTTTTTTATACTTTGGTCACACCCAACCTGTCAAGAGAGATTCATTTAGTTTAGAGAGAGAGTTCCATATACCAATATTTCACAACTTACTAGGGTTAACGCAAGTCACGGGAAGGAGGGATGCTAATCTCCTCGGACGAAGCCTTCGTATAATTATGATAGAACTTCACGTACAGGTAAGTTCGTTTAATCATTAATTATACTTCGGCTTCGTCCTCGAGATTAGCATGAAGAGAAGTTAAAGAACACATGTAGACTTTTAGAGAATAAGTAGTGAAATATTTGTATAATTTCAATTGCAGTAGTAATTACAATTAGCTAATCAAAAAACTTTATAAGGTTGTACTTAGCAATAAGCTTTTTGATAGGATATCAATATAAAATTTCTAATTGGTTATCATTGAATTAACAAAAAATTTCGTCATTCCCAACTAGATTCTTAAGGTCTCATTACCGAATCTCCAGGATAAGTCAAAATTAATAATTTATGATCCAAACTGCAGTTTGGTAGATCGAATGGAGTTTAATGCCATAAGTACCTATAGGTAAGCGGTGGAGCCCGTGGCAACGTGCCTCGTGCTGTGAGCACTAGACATCTAATAGAGTTATATCTATTCCACATTCGCTAAAAAGATATGGAATGTGACCATACTGTTATATGGGGCTTTCTGGCAACATAAATAAAGAAACTTAATTTTTATGAATTCATTTTGTCATAAAAGATATTATATTATCAATACTATATTAGCGACTATTTGAGCAAATTCCGAGTAAACTATAAAAAATATTATATTATGCCTTCAGTAATAAGATCTGGTTCTAAGAAAATTCTAATTTCCTTCAACAAATGGTTATTTTGGATGGTGGCTATATATAGCCGCTATAGTATAGGCACTTAAAAATAATTAAACAATAGCCTTGGCATAAGGGAAATGTTCCCTGTTGTATGATCTAATATCATCTAGGTATATCATATTTCGATAGCATCGATTGAATATACTTCCCTTAAAAATCCTTTTATTGGTTTGTCTTGACCAGCATGGCAGCATGTGATTGCAGTAACTAACTTGGAGGTGGTCTACACTTCTTTCAAAGTCTTACGCTTCTTCTTCGTAATATTTGTGTCAAAAATCATATTAACTGGAAAAACAAACTTAATTAACGGTAACAATGCGATGCAATCAGCCCTGTATTATATATCACCCACAGCCGAGCACGGTCCTCCCCTTGAACTGAGAGGGTCCAGGTCCCAGTCCACCACACTCACCTACCGTAAGTTGGCAGACTCCGCATATTCGCGAGACCCTCATGGAGAATTCTAAAGCATGTAGGCCTCCTCTCCGTGTTTTCCATCACGGTAACATTATTAATTAATAATTACAATCAACAAAACAAAGATATTTTCTCAAAACAGACATCTTAGATCTGTCATCAAATTATATTATTTATCAATATTAGAATATTAAAACTTGAAATGGAATTGGAGTATCATCTGAATAGATGATACCTACTCTGCCACAAACATACCAAGTTGAAGATTAACTCCTAGGCAAATTTTTATATTAGGAAATAGACATTTCAACCTTTATATAAAGACCACATTTTGATGTGTGGAACTCGTAGCGAATGCTACTTATTGGAGTAGTTGGATCAAAAAATTGAGCAATGTGTCATTTTATATAACCGACCCAACAAAATTCTTTCCGTGACAAAGAAATTGACACTTGCCGACTGCGAGAATATGACAGAATTATTGTTACTGTTAGTGAACGTTTCCAAGAAGGAAAACACCACGGAAGCTTAGATCTCAAGAGTAAAACCGGAGTACTTTATAACGCTTTATTAAAAATAGTTAAAGCGTTAAATATTATAAAATATCATCATAGCGACGGTCAACCTTCTGACTGCGTTAGTTACGCCTATACATAGAGTAGGTTTTGTAGAATTCGTAAAATAAATACATACATAGACTCAGAGATTTTATCCCTAAAGGGGAACAGAGGCGCAACCAGTGTACTCGTCCCTCACGGTAGCTAATAACTATAAATAATATTATGCGCTGCTTTCTTCATACTTTTACTCTCCACTAGCTGCGAGTCACCTGCATGCAGCCCCCCCCCCCCCTTTGTTCAGGCATCTGAACAAATTTTGAGGCGCTACCGATGATCGATAGCATCGTCTCAATTTCAATTTTCAATTATTTGCCACAATTATTGGTTACAAAAAAATACAAACACACGAATTGAGAACCTCCTCCTTTTTTGAAAGTCGGTTAAAAATGTGTTACATTTTAACAATATAGTCAGGTACATAATGTCCCTGTCGGGCACGGCAAAATTTGAAAGAGAGGGAGAAGCTATAATATAAATGTAAGTACTATATTATTATTATATTTTATCTTAGAATCAATTGTAGGTATATGTTAATAAATATTGAGTTGACGACTAATTAATGATATTTGAAAATTATCACAAGACTGTATGTTACAAACAAGAATACGTCACTAAAATAATAACGAGAAAAGATTTGTTCTTTTCATATTTGTTTGTAATAAATAAACTCAAAAATTAAGTAACCTATTTTGAAAAAACAGGTAGTTAAAATATCTTTGAGTGCTACTGGCTGTTCTTTATCCCAGGAAGGAATGTCAACGTGGGCGCAATCATGAGCAAAAGCTATTAACAATAATAATGGTGTACATGTAAACATAATATTATCACGCCTTTTCCTATTTAAGGTGTAGGCACAAGTGTTAATATATTTACACCACAATTCGCCAGCTATGTTAGAGTCATTGTAAGCGAGTGTATTGGTATTTAGCAGGCAAATTAATTTTGCCAGGAAGAAATTAGACTTATAACATCCGGTCAAAAAACAGTTTCCAAATCAACCAATCACACGCAGTTGTGGCGAGCCCCGAGCTCGCCAGCGCCACGCGTTCGCCAGTTGGGAGCGGCGGGAACTTCCGCCGTCGCCATGCGCGCGCCATTACTCGCCCGGCCCGTTACCGCTAACACCATTGTCGATTATTTTTAATGTAAAATACCAATGTTTTCACATATTAAAAGGTGTTTCTTTTCGGTAACTGTGCATGTGAAAGACTTAATAAATATTCTGAGTCTAAAAAATTGTAACGAGTCCCTTAAGGCAATCAAACAATATAGACAGATCATAATATTTCTGAGGGAAACTCTTTTTCCGCTTCTGAGACATGATGGTAGATAAATAACGATTTACATGATCATTTTGAGTCAATTTGAATAAAAGCCTCTTTGATTTGATTTAAATTATAATAAAATTCTATGTTCTTTATAGACAACCCACAGATCAAAGTAAGTATACAACGAAATAATTAAATACAAAGAGTAAAATGCGGAACGCCTAAGTTCCGGTTGGACTAAATTATAGTCACGTTTCTGGGATCTGTGTCATTTTATTTTAAAATATTCTAATCTATTCGCCTAATTTATCCATGTTGGTTTAGGCAGGTTACTTTATGGAGGCTTAACTTTATAATAAGTACAGCATATTTTGCAGCTACCTCACTTCGGCGACGCGCCGTGACGGTTACTATTTAATTCTTGCATTTTGAAACAGTGATTTTATACCATCAAAATAGTGACATATTCGGTCATACCCAAGACACAAGACATAAGGCCAAAAAACCTTAGTATATAATTTTGTGATCATTTATGATTGCGAGCGACTACGATTTTTTAACTCAGATCACTTACCTGCAATTTATCCTGTTCCGTGCCGTTCTCGGTGAATTCAAATGGCAGTACCTCGTTGCTGCTGGATTTTCCGTTCTTAGATCGACTCCTTATCATTTAACACATACTGTGCTGTTGTAGGTCATTAAGCATTTAAGACGTTGCTAAATCATGACCAGACATAATTGTCTTTTATGCTATTAAATTGATATTTCGTAATATCCAGCACATGGCGACGTGGTGCAGTGGTGCATCGCGCCACGTTGTCAGGAGTCGTCAATCCACTGCGCCGCTTGCGCTGATATTTTTCAAGCGGTGCTCGTTATCTACTGGTAGATAATAGCGGCCCTAAATATTGTAAGGCTCTGGCCGGCAGATGTTAGCAAGGTCTTTTTTCCCGATTGCCGAAGGAGGGTATTTTCCACTCCCTAAGGCCGCTACTGGTGGTACTAACATACTGTTACATAACATTATACATAAGAACCAGTCGTACAATACTGATCGCAAGCATCAATTGCGGGTAGTGACAACCGCCATGTGTAGCACGCAGACCCGGGTAACAGAATTTAGCATAACGACGGTAGATTGAAAAAATGTGTAATTAGGGCAATGCCCCTCAGAAACTTTAGCCTTCTGATAAATTTAAATTGTACCATGGTAAGAAGGAAACAGTCGTAATTATTACACCGACATAGCAAAATAAATTGCTCAGGGACCATATTAATATTATCGATGTAAATAGGAGACAGACGCAAAGTAACTGTCCTCAACATTATTCTGGCCCGGTACACAATAAGGTTTTGGTACTAACCGTTTTACCTGTGTGGTATTTTTCATTATGTCGGTAGTCTCGGAGAACGGGAACAATGTTGATCACTTAGGTAATCTTCTATTTTCTGTACCAAATAGAAGTAATTTCCATGTTCTTCTATTCTATTACACTTAAAATCCATGATGAGCAATAGATTAAGAATAACTTTAATTTAACGTGCAATACGGCGACGCACTAAAACGCGAATGGATCTCTCTTGACAGGTTGGGTGTGACCAAAGTATAAAAAAAAATAAGTCTCAAATAAAGTGCAAAGGCGTACTAAGTACACGTACTACATGTGTTCTTTAACTTCTCTTCATGCTAATCTCGAGGACGAAGCCGAAGTATAATTGATGTATCACATAGTTTGCCAAGTGATTTACCGAATTGCAAAATACTAACCACTAGCCTCTACTTATCTAATAAAATCATTAACATTGAGTGCCAGAAAATGCATAACTTAAACAAGAATAAATATTATAATGGAAAAAGGGGGGGGATATCTTGGTCTGACAGTAATTTGACCACACATAACGTAGAAATCTAACTTGATCGTCAAACATTTATTTAATATTTATTTATTCTAGGAACTTCATTCATACAAACAAAGCCAAAACTAGCATAAGATACCTAAAGTATTTCCCACATCTACCATTTCATCAGATCTGGAACACTCGAATTTCAACATAAACTAATCTAATTTCCCACCATAAAATATCACTCACAATCTCCCAAACATCTCATACATCAGAAGCTTAATTCCCCAACAATATTTTCAAATTATGTTAATGTAACGCTGGGGATCGCACCCACGACCCCGAGGTCACGGGGCTAGACTACCGGCTAAGCCTATGGGCCACGATAACATTCATGATTATAAAGTATAGCGTTACACGAAAGGTGAATTGAAGAAACGGCTTTAAAATTACTTTTATTGTCAATAGATATTGGATGAGTGACATTTTATGTTGTATTCGTCAACTAGCTTTGTATCCCGGGCTTGGTTACGCTGCATTTCTTATTATTAATACTATAAAAGGAGCTGTAAGAGAGAAGAAGAAAAATCCTCCTAGCGAGTTTCGGCCACGGCGGCCAATCTCAACGGAGATCAGCCAGGTACGCAGGAGATATTATGGTGCACAAGTGTGTGGGCAATACACAGGTGCACTCGCTATTCCTTCACTCTCATAGTCCGGTGAGACGGCAATCCGACATGACCGGAGAGAGATCAGGCGCAGGACCAACGGCTTTACGTGCTTTCCGAGGCACGGGGGTATCACACCGCCAACTTCCTGACTCCGAGCTGCGACTGAGTAATTTTTTTTAAGATGGAAAAACCCAGTCACAAAGTTTTTTGGCTCGACCCGGGATTCGAACCCAGGACCTCAGCGCGCAAATCGTACTCGTAACGCGTACGCAATACAACTACGCCACCGAGGCAGTCAAGTAAGTAGCTGTAAGAGAATTGCATCTACTAACATTGTGCTGCGGATTTGGTTTACTTTAAATATTCAAAGAATCAGTAAAAGAAAATACTAGTAAATAACTCACTGCTTGCAGTCAATAACTTTCTATTCCGATGTGAAAATGGATGCCTGCCGTTACAGTAAACACAATCACTTGTATTCCAAGTATGTTATTGATAACGTTGGTCACTCGCATGCGAATATTCGTCCAGCCAAGCAACGCTTACTGTCTATTACTGTCAAACGATATGCATGCTTTGTGTTCTAGTTCATATAATAATTGTTCGACTAACTTGTATTTTAACTAAATTAAAAATCAAATACCTACGTACAAACCAACTTACACTAAGTAAATTCGATTAGTTCAAAAGTTTGAACGTAATTTATGAATATATTCAATTCTCATATCGAATGATCTGCGTTCGGATCATTTATTTATACTAAATATACATCTCAGCCGGCTAGGCATTCTGTTACAGATAACTTATAACAATTTACATACGGACGGCCTATACCGCTACCAATAAGTGTAATAAGTTTATGAGACCGGGGATCTTAACAGATACACCGCGTGGAATCGCTTTCATGTCAATTTGATGCCACTCTATTCACTTTAGTTAGTTCACGTAATGCTTATTAGTAACAGCATTATATAAATATAAGGCAGCGGCATATATTCCTTGTTATCGATAGGTTTAATGAAGAAAGATCGTGAGAAGACCTGATTATATAAGAATTCTCTGAGAATTTGGTAGGTATTTGAAATCCCTTCAACTTGCTTTAAGGCAGCGTGGTGGATGAAAAGCCTAATACGTTTTATTTATAAGAATCTGTGCTTAGATGCTATATAACTAATACGATTATGATTTTATATGGTTATTATCAGTTACTATCAGCAGGAATATTCTTTCAAAGATGACTTATACTAATCGTTCATAAATCGAATGATTGGCATTCTCTTCAAATTAAATTCTATCAACTTTGTTTTATTAACATAAAGTATGAACAGTCACACATAATAAATAAAAGTACATTAAATAAATAAAAAAAGGAGAATTCACATTTTAAAATCACATTTGTACGATAAAAGGTTACGTCTTAACGTAACCTAACTTTTGTTAAAATCTAACACATTAGTGTTAATAAATTGATTGATATGTTTTTCTGTGCATCTGTTGATGTCATTAAATATCAGCGCGGTGAACTATGTCGAATATAAGGTTAAAAGTTTCTAAATTTGTACTGTGACTTCCTTGTTTTGTGCTCAAAATGTTCAAAGATCTCTTAGTAATTATTTTTTTAATAAACCATACCGCTCGCGTAAAATTGCATTGAATCACGAGACAAGCATGCCGTTCGCCAGTTGGTAAGCGATACAAACACTCACAAAACAATAGCAACACCATCCAGCACCTTGACTAACAAAGTACTGTGTGGCATTCCACTACGCTCGACATCTTGAGACATAAGATGTTAAGTCTCATTATGTCCAAGAGTTACACTGGCTACAATGTCCTTCAAACCGGAACACAACAGTGCATGCACACTGCTGCTTTAAGGTAAAAAGGTACAGACATTGCGGTGGTACCCACCCAGACGGGCTGTTACATATGAGAGACCTACTACCAGTCTTTCCCAGAATAAGAAAATCACACTGGGCTTTAACTCAAATATTAATGCAATATTTGTGTATCCGTATGACCAATTTCATCCAAATCCATCCAGCATTTTCGGCATTTAATTTAACAAACATTCAAACATCTTCACTTTCGCAGTTGTAATATGAATAAAATACATGTTTAACATTTTTTTCGTGAAAATAGCTGTAACCCACGTTGTAATGCTTTTGAACAAGAGAAGTGTTAAAAAAACACTTCGGACGTGCGGCCCGTTTGTCACCGTTCGTGTTAATTAATCGCTTCTTTTTTAATTAACATAGTTATTATTTATATTTTCTAGCTATGTGTGACTTCTAAATGTGCTATTACTGATGAGAAGTTACTGGGTGACTGCCTCTGTGGCGTAGTTGTATTACAGTACGACTGCAAAGCGTGAGGTCTCGGGTTCGATCCCCGGGTCGGGCAAAGTGATATAGAGTTTTTCTATTCAGTATCAGCCAGAAGTCTGGAATTTGTGCCCGATATGGCGATAGGCTCGCCCCCTATGACATCATGGGACGGAATAATGGCGAAAAGTGGGTGTACTAGTTGCGCCACTGCCTACCCCTTCGGGGATATTAGGCGTGACTGTATATGTTTATGTAAGTTACTGCGTATATTTTGTATCAAAGTGAGCAACGAAGATTATAAATTCGGAAAAAATCGTGTTACTGTCCCTATTCCTATTAAGGCGTCTATCAGGCAATGCAATACGCACTTACAAAGCTGTCCTGAAACAACAGATGTTAAGTATGATAAAACCTTTGATATCCCTCTATAACTGTGTATGCACAATATTCATTATTGGCAAAGATGAATAGTACTGTGCTACCTATTCAACCAGAAGGACACTCGCACATAATAGACCTACAACATAAATTTTAAGAAAGGGAGATAGAGAAAAAGTTATTTCAAGATCACATATGGCACTCAATAGTCTCCGCCTGTATGTATGTAATTATGAATGTATCACAAAAACTCAATATCAGTTGTTACTGATAAACTGTTAAACTGTTGTTTATCCCTGAGAACATAGACTCCCTTTGCATACATCTACACTATAATCTATACTAATATTATAAAGAGGAAAGAGCTACTTTTTATCCCGAGAAAAAATGAAGCTGGACTTTTATATCCCGGAAAAACTTATTCTCACGGGCGGAGATACGAGCAAAAGTTTAATACCTTTTAAATAAACAAAAGAATACCTAAATTCCATGTTTACATTACCAGATATTAACATCCGGAAAAAACAATATATTTTTTACAGTCACGTCGCAGCGTCGGGCGGTCGCGTTTACAATGTGTATAATTAAAACCATTTTACATCTCAAATGCGTTGTCTAAACTACACACAAATTGAATTAATATTTTATTGCATGTATCGGTGGACGTGTGAGACTAAACACCACTACCATTTGTCGCTCGCATTTGAATCTGCCAGAATTATAATGATTTCTTACGTTTACGCGAATGTTAGACATTTAAATTAAACTACTATTAAAATCCTGAATTTCACTCTCAGATTTATCTAGCTTTTTTAAATGATCGCTCGTCTATTTCCGAAATATATGTATATGCAGTTTTAACCACTGTTGATCAAAAATAATTATATAAAATACGTTATATAATTCATGTGCTAAGATATTAAAATTCTTCAATTTTAGACCATAAAGCAATTAATACGTTTCATTTTTATATACAGGCCTGGCAGGTTTACCCCAATAAACCTGATGGGAAATGGAGAGAGGTCCAGATAGAGTGTCGACTGATAAACGACGATCATCTTCATCAGTCGACACATTTATCCGGCCTGGTTGAACTGGATATATACAGGCTGATCCCGGAACGCGACACACTCACCCGGGCCACTATAGCCGGTTTTAATACCTTATGTACGCTGGTTTCTATCCAGGTTATTTAACAATTAATAAATGAATACTGCTGTAAAGTCCTCCTTATGAGATGTACCATTCCTTTCCTTAAATATTTACTACACGGCAACGATTCCGTAAATGTCTAATCATCTGCGATAAGATTCTTCTTAAATCAACATATTAATATCGTACGAGTGGAAATATTTTTCGTCAACGTTTCGTACAACGGTGAACCGGTGGTAGGGGCACTGATGTCACCGCTAAGCAATAAAGCTAATTAGAGCTCACATGTGACACGGCTTTATGGCTGCCATTCAACCGTCCCCACGTGTTACAACGCCCACGCACTAAAAATATCAAATGTACAAAAATCTCGCTCCGACTCCCGTGCGTATTGTTTGTTCATGCGCTTTTTCAAGGGTTGAATGGTTACTGTAGCTACTGTAAGGCAGGTCATATACGATGCGACGGTTGCACGAATTGTCCCATTGAATTATATACATAACGTAACTAGGTAGAACGAATCACCTTTTTTCTACTAATAAAACGAGTAAGTCCTTCACCTGGCGCCGCGAAGGCCAACAAACAGTAGCTCTAGACTACCAAGAACCCCATATTATAAAGAAAAACGTACAACATCAGTCAGTACTGTGCTCTTCATCCTAAAATACTAAATGATAGCTCATAGAATACGCAATACATTGACTTCGGTATCCTTCCAACGAGACATTTTTTTGCATAATGCAATGGCAAAAATAAACACAGAGCTGAGCACCACACTGCAGCTACCCAATCTACCTGGCAGAGCATAGGATTGTGGTAGCACAATCCTCACCAACTTATAAATCATTTAGCATCAAAATAAAACGTGTATTAATACATTTCAAACTCAAATTAATATTAATTAATCGGGTACGAACTGTTGTTGCTGAATGCAAACGAGACAACCGCTGCGACTTGATCATTTTTGATTTATTCACCAAAGCCACGTGCTCATTCACTACCCATTTGTCATTTACACTGAGAAATGGCGATTATGTTGCACATTAACGTAAAATAATAGTTAATATGTCAGACGGGGGTAGATTTATTGCAACATTTCGCAAATATAACGGATATTTGGGTTAATTTAGCTAAGTTACCAGTTTAATTGTTGTATTTGTGGAGGTTTCTAATTGTGAACGTAGTTATTAACAGTTTATCTTTTAATTTTAGTAATCAATGTATAATTGATCACAGTTTACTTACTTTCTTCTTCTACATCAATATTTTAGGAACATTTACTAATTTAAGTTTATCATTAAATAAAATAATTGAATAAGAACAAAATTTCTATTATATATAATCGTACATATTATTATATATAATCGTACTAAAGACCTCACGGTCAACAACTCAAGTGTATACCCAGACCATACCAGCCCTGTATTATATACTGCCCAATGCTGAGCACGGGCCTCCTCTACAACGGAGAGGGTTAAGGCCTTAGTCCACCACGCTGGCCTAGTGCGGGTTGGCAGACTTCACATGTCTTCGAAATTCAGAGAACTTCTCAGGTATGCAGGTTTCGTCACGATATTTTCCTTCATCGTTAAAGCGAGCGATAATTTACAATGAATACACACATAATTTTTTTGAAAATTCAAAGGTGTGTGCCCTTGAGTTTTGAACCTGCGGAAATTCGTCTCGGCAGTCCGTTCCACTCCCAATTAGGCTATCGCCGCCTACTAGTAGCAGCATTAGTACGAATAATACCACTTGACCAATAATACGATTGATAAATTATTTATTTCCACTAATCAATTTTGATTCCCCGGTATATGCAGTCGGCGCAGCACTCATTTTCAAGCATATACGCGATTAAGATTACGATTGGCCAAATTAATTCATGTTATTAATAATGAATAACTATAGTCATTTTTAGTGTTTAAAATATAAATATTAAGGAGGAAAAAAGAATATAAAGGATACATAGAAATTTTTAGTTTCTCTACTTATGTGCCTTGATCGCATGTTTTAAATTGTTGAATGTGTACGTAAATAAAATACATGTTCCCAAGCCGTATTGGAGTGAAAGTCGTCAAGTCTATATAGTTGAATAAAAATAATATTGTAATGCGTACACTCGTTATTATAATGTTGTGAAGAGATCATTAAAAATTCACTACTACCACGACGTATATATATGGGAAAGTTCAACTTATATTAATGTTGCCAGCGCCGATATAATTTTTAAATTATTTTAATATTCGTGAAGATGAATATTCTATATGACCGGAATATGTTAATGAATTGATGTAAGTAGATAAATAAATGCAATATTATTTCAATTGTATATTGACTATTATTATTTTATAATATGTAAATTTATTGCAAGGTTTTTTTTTGTTAATGGCCCTACTGTGAGAAGCCTGACGCGAGTCGGCTTTTCTGGCCACACCGGTCTTTAGGATGAACGCAGCAGGCGCTCGCAACCCTTTGATTGCAACGTGAGTCTATCTGTCGTTGTATTAAACATAATATGTATTTGACCAAATCAAGTGATTTTTTTACTAAAATTACTCACATAATATCTGTTTTCAATTACCAATAAAAATGAGTTCAAAAGATTAATTTTAATCCACGTACATAAATGTCTAAATCTAACATAAATAACTTTTAAATACACATACCCCGAATATTCCAGATTATCACAATTCACAGGGCGGGAACTTTTGCTGGAAACACCGACTTGTCCGCTGAGTGGCTGATTCGACAAATGTCAGTGTTTCAAGCGCTTCGAGTGCCGCTCGAGATCATGTTGAAGTAATAAGTGTGATTCCCAAGCGAGATGACTGAGCGAACTGCAACCACATGACTACCATCAATTCTTATCAATACGGGAAATAATGCCCTGGCAAAGTGTTTAATCAAATCTTGAAATATTTTAGCGAAAATTTACGTGGAAAACAATAATATAAAACGAGATCAATAGAACTCAAATCGGGAAAACGAACGAAAATAATATAAAAAAATTCGTACACTCACATTTTTCTATCCTTGATGAACGAGATAGAGGCGCAACTAGTGCCCCACTTTCCGTCATACGCGGCGGCGTGAATAATATGCTAGGTAACAAGCCTATAGCCATATCGGTCACAAATTCCAGACTCCCAACTGAAACTAAGCAGAAAAATCCAATACCACTTTAACCGGCCTAGGGATCGAACCCAAGACCTCAGCACGTCTGCCATGAAGCAATACAACTACGCCAGAGGTAGAGACTAGCTACGCTAGAGGCATTAATATCGAATTTTTTTCCAAAGAAAACCGCTATATACGTAAAAGTAAATTTTCAACTACCCATTCTTAAAGAAAATTAGTCGTTAAATTACAGTTAGTTGCATCGTGGAATACAATTATTTTGTCCCCTTTCATCCGGTTTTACCGATACTATGGACAATTATAAAAAAGAAACGAATTTGCAAACTTATAATATGTACTTTTCAAAATTTACCGTTTTAACATCTCTCAATTACACGAATATAGTGCATACTTGAAAAGTATAATATGAATAGATAATACTTCACAGTACACCACAACACACAATTAACTAGAAATGAACTAAATATACCTAAACAAAAAAGAGTCCAAACAAGTACACCATAGGTCACATTTAATTTTACTTTATCTGAATATGGTGGAGGTAGTTACAAGGAAACTCCGTGAAGGAAAGCTCTTTTCATTTTGTTACACCAAGATAGAGACCAAGGCCCCAGTCCCCGGCAGCCCCGCTATTCCTGGCTCCGGTAGCGGTCACAGTAACGGCGGGGCAGGGGCCGCTAAGACAGGTTCATCTGGAAATCTATGGGGGAGGCCTATGTTCAGCAGTGGACGTCATGTGGCTGATGATGATGATGATGATAACACTACGGTATCAACAAACATTCTGCCAACGTGAATAAAACAATGACCAAGATCTATGACTATATATTCACCTATTTTATTTTGCTCTTTTGATTTTTAAATTATTGTATGGGCACTCAAATAACAAAAAATCTTTTTTTACAGTAGGTACCAAAATTTTTAAAAACCCATTTTTTCAATAATATCGATGCAAATAAAATAAAATTTCCTCCAAAACAGTCACATTTTGATGTTTTTAATCTACTTTTGATGACACACACATACTCAAGTCTTTCATCTCCGAGGGGGTAAGCAGAGATGCAACTAGTGCACCCATTTTTCACCGTGCGTATTCCGTCCCGTGATGTGAGAGGGTGCGAGCCTATCGTCATGTCGGCCTAAGTTCCAGACTCAGACCTTTGATTACGATACATCCTATCAAACAAACAAACTCTTCAGCTTTATAATATTAGTATAGATGAAGTTAAATATCCTATAAAACACTGAAAGTTGGTGCCACCAGTGCCAGCCTACTTGGAGTATTGTTGTTTTTGTCTCTGATGCGCACTGTCTCTGCCTACTCCACGTTACGTCACTTATCATGTTAAAATAACATCTGGAGTGGCACATCATTTCTACAATATTATATCATTAACATATAAATCTTCACGCCTGTGTTTTTGGGTAGGCAGGATTATTTAACATGTGAGATTTGACAACGCGCTAAGATTAATTTAACATTCTCATATGTTGGATATTATAATGACAGCGATGGCGGCTGTAAAATACTCAGCCTTTGCAAAATGTAAATGAGATAGAAAAACGTGTCCTCCTTGCTAGTTTCATGCAAAGCAGCGATCCCAAGACATTCAACATAACACTATTACATTATTGATAGTAGGTCTCTCATATGTAAGGGTCCGTCTGGATGGGTACCACCGCAATTTCTATTTCTACCGCCAAGCAGCAGTGTGCATGCACTGTTGTGTTTCGGTTTGAAGGACATTGTAGCCAGTGTAACTACTGGACATAATGAGACTTAACATCTTATGTCTCAAGATGATGAGCGCATTGGAATGCCACACAGCACTTTGTAACTCAAGGTGCTGAATGGTCTTACACTGTTGTATTAGTGGTCGTGTCGCTTACCATCAGGCGAACGGCATGTTCGGCTAATTGATGTAATAATAAAAAACTATTATTTTCATAGAATTTATAATTAGTCTTTCATAAAATTAAAAAAAAGTTCTTTGCCGTCATTGACGTCGCCGTGAATGCAGTCATTAGTAAAAGAAAAATCCAAAGAAACAAAAAGCATATTGCTGGAACCCTATTAGAAAATTGTTTAGGTTATTATTAAATACCTACACCATAATTAACCTTGTATAGTAATATAACGAGTTATAGAAAATCTTAGTCCCAATACCTAGAGCTGAAAGATGCATTTGAAACGGGATTAAAGCTTCCAGTTGCTCAATTGGTACTAATTATTGATCATTGACTCTACAATAGCAGAAGGTAACATTGACATACCCACCTTTTGTCGAAGCACTTCGTTGTCTTTTTTTTTCTCTTCATAACTTCTAGTCATCGTTAGTACGAGAACTATTGTATAACAGAAAATTAATGAACAGTAGCGAAACTGCCAAGCCACATAGTTTGACTGAGATGTAGAGTTTGTGAAGTTAGGTAGAAGTAGGCTTGTATAGTTAGGGCGTGTAGAGTTAGAAGCTTGGCTCTACATGAGATCTGTTAACTTAATGACAGCGCGAGCATTATTATGATTTCGTGTTGGCAACATTTTACAGAAAATATTTTTGGCAGGCTTATTATGTGTTGATTCGGAGATCGAATCTGCCATTTCACCCTCCTTATTGCTCAATGCGCCACGTAGGCTGTAGTCTGTACCTATGTAGCGCGATTATTTATGCTGTTTTTTTTTTTTTTTTTTTTTTTTGTCCCTGACTATACTCTTGTTAGCCTGACGAGAGTCGGCTTATACAAGCACACCGGTCTTGTGGGTGAGCGCAGAAGGCGCTCGCAACCCATTAAATTAAGCGACCACGCTGAGGGCGACCCACTAACGGGTCACGAATCTCGGCTCAGGACGGCCACTGAGAGGATAAGACATCAACGTTTGGGGAAGATGGTTTTTTAACCTAGTCCTATTTATGCGTACGTAGTAGTCTTCGGCACGCGGGCCGGAACTGCTAAGAGAGGGCAGGGTTATGGGGAACGCGACGAGGTCCTCGACGGCGAGGACGGTACAGCGGTCTTGTGGAGTGTAGGAGCTTTAGATGCTCGGTCTTTTCGCGTAAAACCAGAGTGATTTCGTCCTCTGGATCGGTCAGGACTGATCGCGGTCGTCTCCATTTGGCGCGATCAAATAAATGGAGTATATATAGACGCTTTACGGATAAGCGTGTTCGGGTGGTTTACCGCCCTGTCGAAATAGCGTCTGCTGGCGCACTGCATAAAGTGCCTGATGGTCGGCATATTGGTGTCCACGTGGAGGTTGCGATTGCGAACGTACCACGGGGCACCAAGTGCATGTCGTAAGAATCGATTTTGAAGCACCTGCATTCGCTGAAGGCGACGGGGCGGTAAATGAGCAAATACGGACGACGCGTATGTCATTATCGGACGGATGCATGTTTTAAAGATCCTAATCTTGTTGCGGATTGACATTTTACTATTTTTGTTTAAGAGCCAGTGGAGCTGGCTCATCGCGAATGCGGCTCGCGCGCGTACCGCATTTACGTGTGGGATGAAGGTCAGCCTCTGATCAAGGGTTACTCCTAAATATTTGGCTTGGCCCTTCCAGGGGATTACCTGGTCGGACATGCGGACTGAAAAGTGAGGGACATGGACTTTCCTTTTCCGAGTGAAAAGGATAGCCTGGCTTTTGGTGGGATTGACGGTGATTCGCCATTTGCGGAACCACTCACCGAGTTCGTCGGCGGCGGTTTGCAAAAAGCGAACCACATCGTTGGGGTCTCTACGTGAAGCGTAGATTGCGGTATCATCCGCGAATAGTGCCAGATGGGCGTTTTGTGGTCTGGGGATGTCGCTCGTGTACAGCGAGAAAAGAAAAGGGTTGAAAAAGCAATTTATGCTGTGTCAGATTACTTGTTTATTAAGTACATTTTTCAAGGTTGTCAAGTTGCCTATCAAGTTTCTCAGTGTGAGTATTTGTAAAAAATCTACAACTCCTATCACGAATGCCGCATCTCGGTACAAATGCTTATTGGTTATTTTAATGAAGATAAAAGCTTGTAAGTAATGCATTTATCTATTTAATGAGTTTCAATTAAGAAATAATCGAGTAAGTTAGCGGGCGAGTGGCTGGTGATTCTCATTTGTAAATGGCCTTCTAGTTGACACTAAGTGAGGGTTTAACGCCAAGGAAAGTTCCAGTCACAGACAGCTGAGAAAGCTCAGGGCGGGGACAGAGCCGTGGGTTATCTAGAAAAAATATCCAGAAGTTCCAAATGACGCTCACGCTTCCTCCATACCTTTTTCTTTTCTTTAAAGCTGTTTGTAGAGATCACTTAGCATTATTAGCCGTTTTATGGCATAAAACCTCATGAGCTAAAGAAAGACGCAGATAATCAAACGCCGATAGTGCAGGAAAAAAATATTATTTTTCTGAACCCACAGTAACGCTCCTGCCCGGACACTGAGCATCGTTTTGTGACGATCTTAACGCGTGTAATTGTGCCATATCTGTGTATAATCGTGTTAAATATGGCGGCAAGTGCGACCATCACAACAATTAACGTCACCTGCATGCACATTACAAGTCTTTTATTGTTATTTGCTATATAACTGTATTTTCAGTGCCACTAGCGTGGTTAATCGGTATTGGATTCCAGCACTTAATTTCTCCCATCATGGGTTAGTGGCTTCGTTGAGTATTATTCATCATTATCATAGGTTTAGTGACTAAATTATTAGGCTGTAAATTATGAGACTTGGGTTCGATTTCCAGACTGTGAAATTATGATTTTGCTTAATATCGAATATATATCGGTACCTATCCGAACTGTTTTTAAGTATATATACATACATACATCATATACACTCACGTCTTTTATCCCCAAAGGGGTAAGCAGAGGCGCAACTAGTGCACCCACTTTTCGCCATTATTCCGTCCCATGATGTGATAGGGGGCGAGCCTATCGCCATATCGGGCACAAATTCCAGACTCCGAGTTGATACTGAATAGAAAAATTCAATATCACTTTGCCCGACCCGGGAATCGAACCCGAGACCTCAGCATTGCCGTAGTACCATAATACAACTACGCCACCGAGGCAGTCCGTGTTTTTAAGTAAATTGAGCATATAAATAAAATTATCATCAAATTATGTATTATATCAAAAATACATGTCCCATGGTGTCAAAAGATGGTAGACTGCTCGTCAATGGCGACTTTCTAATGGCTGATCGTATTATACGTATTTAATAGCACTTGGAGGCTTCGAGGGAGACGAGCGCATCCGCGAACGCGGGTCAGCCGCCCACGCGCGTACCGACGACACAGCCCGTAAACTAGCACGCTTTGGAGATTTTCTATACACTGGCATATATTGTAGAAAGTAAATGTCCATCAACGAGGCAGCATCCTTGGGTTGTCACAATAATGCCGGTATAACTTAATGGGATACATATTACACGCCGGCATTTTGATGTACAGTAACTGATGTAGAGTCATGTTGAAGTATTCTAAAAAAAATACCTTCCTACGAAAATCGGGAAAAACCTCTCGCAATAATCTGCCGCCCACAGGCTCGCGTTCGTCAAGGCCGCTACTGTCTATATTCAATGTCTTTGTCTGTCTATATGTCTAGTACAAATATTATACCAAATATCTTCCCACCAGCATGGGTCGACATTTGATTATAATAAAGATAGAATGGAAGAATAACATCTATGAGTTCAGTATCTGCATTAACATACTATTACCTATGAACATGTAGTTTCATGAGAACGAATACTGCTCTACAAGTTTGTAGATACGATAACCGAGTTCGGTTATCGTATTTTATTACTTTAACCATAAGTACATAATATTTATTATACATAGCAACATCAGAATTGGAAATTTATAATGACCTACGAAGAAACTGATGTTTATAAATCTAATAAGACATAAGATTTAGCCTGGTACTTTACAGATGAAGATAAAAAAAAGTAAGCAAAACGTGTAAATTTACATGCTATGATTCACGTAGCAAGTGCAGCCGGTGCGGGATGGTGCGCGTGACCCCGCCGGCCACAGATAAAGATTTGAAACATATCGCGCGGTACCGTTGACTCGCGACTAGCGGGTGTGTCACCACAGGCCGCGCCCAGCTCTGCGCTTCTTTAATTAGAATCTATTTTAAAAACAAAATGGTGACTGGTAAATGTGGGGAAGAATGTATTATGATACCATTTTCTCGGTAGAAATCAGTAGAATCAAAGGGTTTTTCCAATAAAACGATTTTTGGGTGATCGGTCTCTCCAATGTAAAAGTTAGTCAGATTACAACAGATTTACTCTATGCCTACGTAGATGGTATTTGAAAGTACCGCAAGGCTTTTTAATATTTAAGGGCAGGTTTTCCATCAACCTTCTTACCATTGTCCTCTATGTAAAAGTCAATCATGCCATAAGCAGTGGCGTAACGTGATTGGGGCGGAGGGCACTTTTAGAGCCGGCATAATGCGTAAAATGAAACCATTTACAAAGGACATGTCCAAAAACGGGCTTAAAATTCTAACCAAGGCAATGTGTATTTGGATAGAATTCCTAAAAGCTAGCCTTTTACAATAAATCGTTCAATTTTAAAGAACTCCGATTTGAGATTTATGTAATTTTATTTCGCTTAAAAACTACACATAATATCATCGTTGTTAAAAAAAGTTAGTTATAAATGGAGGGGTCTTAAAATATTTTTTTAATGGATCCAAGATCCTTAATTTCCCCTTTAAAATCCCTAAAGTTTGAGCCTGGTTAGATTTTGAGGCCCAGTACCCATATAAAAACATACATCTCGTTTAAGTTTTGGTGACAGGGAGTGGGTGGTGGTTCACACGTAGCTCTTATTAATTATGAAGATGACCTTTTTTGGTGCCATGGGGAGGCAAATTTTGGGTCCGCCCGGGCGCCAAAAACCCACGCTATGCCACAGGACATAAGTTTAGTAAAAGGGTATGTACTTCACCGAAATAAATTTCAGCCAGGTCCATCTGAAATCGGCTTCTAAGTATCCTAAACCCCGCCTCAGGTCATGAACATAATGTATTGTATATAATTGCGACAAACAATATAAACAAGACTAAACAAATTCAGACCACTGTTTGCCAGGATAGCGTTACAAAGCGTTCAACACCTAAGCATTACCATCATTTTAGTAAATAGAAATTCTTTATAACACCAGTTTGACTTCCGCAATTAGCATCGCGTCTGTCCGTCGATGGGGAATAATTACGAATGCCGGTAAACGGAGATGGTAAACAAATGCTATTTGCCTTCTGCCACCGTTCTAAGAAGCCTTTAGGTGGTCGTAAACACGCGCTTTGTTTGGCCGCCAATTTGGGCCGACTGGGCTTTCTTATACACAAATATATATGTACACACAAACTACTTATAATAGGCCTTATTGTAACTTGGATACGGGTCAAAGTAACCGCGTTTGCGTTGCCGGAGTGTTCTTAAATTTTAATTGCGAAATGGATGCGCATGCGCAGGCGTTGTGTATTCGCGCACGTGTTAATTGGTGGCTTTCGTTCGGTGATATGTATGGTGCGAATTCCACACCACTTAGATGTCCAGTTAGATTTTTATTTTATTGGCAAAGGCTCTTGAGAATGAATCATTTTGTTGCTATGAGTGGGTTTATAGGCGCTAATAATTAATGTAGATATTACAGACTTTATAAATCAAATCATGTTGATATAGGTAATACCTATTACCTATAAGATATAAGTTTTCAACATACATGATAAATTAGTTCAAAAACTAACGAATTTCCTTAAAATATTACCTATAGAACAAAAAATAAATATGTATCTGATTGCCACATGAACATCTTTACAAAGCTCTCCATTCCATCGGCTTTTTTTAGTCCCTACCGGCTATCCGGCTCGCTCGTGAATTTCCGCTCGCTTTAACGGCGAAGAAAAACATCGTAAGGAAACTTGCATACCTGAGAAGTTCTTTGAATTTTTAATGTAGGTATGTGAAGTCTGCCAACCCGCACTAGGCCAGCGTGGTGAACCAAGGCCTTAACCCTCTTAGTTGTAGAGGAGGCCCGTACTCAGCAGTGGGCAGTATATAATACAGCGCTGGTATGGTATACCCTGCCTGTCGTAAGAGGCGACTAAATGAGGCTTAGAGAAAGTTGCGGGGCGAGCAGTGAGGGACTGCTCACTCCAATTTAATTTTTTTTTTTTTTGTTTACGCGGAGAAAGTGAATTATTACTACCGCCCGGAGTTTAAGGGGAACGACTGAGCGGTTATGTTGGATTCACCGTGCCTTACAACCCGACGTTGAGCCGCCCGGAGAGATGGAAAACGTCGGGCGACCGCCGGGCCGAGTCTCTAACCTATGTACACCGCACGGCATACCAACCAAAACTTCGCGGTGGCCATCTTCTGCGCATAAGGGACGTCTGCGGGCTTCCTCCGACTCACGTCTAAGTTGTCGTCCGCAACCGCCCCTGCGCTCCAATTTAAGTAACTTCGAGGTGGATCACAATGCGATCTGCCGAGGTCGTAGACCCCATAAGCGTCCTTTGAAGTTCGAGGGCATCTTAGCCCTCTTGTATAGAGGGGTTGTAATGCGGCATCGCAGGGGCGGTCCCGTGCAGCTGTCTTAGTGCAACAAGATATCTCGGGCCCATCCCGTATGCGCCGAAGGCCACCGCGGGTTTTGGTTGTTATGCCGGTGTAGGGTTTACATAGTAGTGTAGGGTTAGGGACTCGGTTCAATGCTCGCTCGGATGATGCTATACTCCCGAGTGTCGACATTGGGCTGTAAGACTGTGTGAAACCAACATAACCGTTTCACTGACCCGTTGAGTTGCATAGACAGGGTCGTAACCCAAAAAAAAGTCATTAGTTGGACCCAGCCTAAGTGCAAGGCCCACTCCTAAGACCATCACTGGCGGATTGCTAACGCTACACACCTGTCAGTAACCACCACTAACTTAGAAATTAGAATTACTAAACTGAAAGCGCTGTTTATACTGAACTGCGATCGTCATTGCGACATGGGAGTGACTTTGGGTTCGTTGGTTTTCGATCAGGGACCGAAAAGGCTACCCTGCTAAGTGTTTGACCGTGGGCAATTTTTCATGTTAGGTTAAAAAACCTACGATAAGTGTTAACCAGACTACGGCCAAGTTCTTAACTACTAAACTAGAATAAATTATTGCTTCAAAATCATACTCTTATATATCATGAAGATTATTCAGCAATATTAATGATTACTCGCGGCTCCGCCCGCGTGAAAAGGTTTTTCCGGAAGTTTTAAAGTCCCGTTTTATATTTTCCCGGGATAAAAAGTAGCAACCAAAATTTTAAGGGTGAGTCAAACTGGGTATCGTTTTTACCTTAATAGCGAAGGTGTAAATCAAAACACATTGTATTCTTAATTAGTTTATTATTACGTGAATACCTAACTTTACGATTGCTTGGTAATTAGTTATGACTTGTAAGAACGAACATTTATTTACATCTTACATGTAAAGAAATGTGTTTTTTACGGATTCAAAATTATTGAAGATTTTGGGATTTAAATCAATTTGACTCAACCAGTTACTTTCGTTTCTCTCAATCCATACAAGTCTTATAGTTATGGAAAATGTTGAATAATAAATTAGGATATTAAGAGCCGATTTCATTCGCTTACCAATGGTACTCATTACAAAGCATAAGCCAACCAAATACAAGTAACCCTAAAATAATACAGTAATAAAATGGGCACATAGTAATAACATGAGTACAATCTACATAAGCTGTTTAATATGATAACTGTCAAATAAAATTTACATGAAACCTATGAAACAGGCCCTATATATCTTTATAGGACAAGCAAAGTATTTTGAAATTCTAATATTTTTTTATTGTAAAATGTAAACATTGCCCCAATAGCAGTTTATAAGGCACTATATTAGGTACATTGTATCGCAATTGTTTCCTTTAAACAAATTTCAATCATACATTTACTTGCCCTTATCAAATAAGTTTATATGATTATGAGAGTTTGTAATGAATGTCTTACTATAATAACTTTGGCATCTATATAAGGATTCAGAGAATCAGATGTGGAATTGCTGTACTGCCAACTAGCTGTTTATATCTGTTCCATGGCAATTTATTGGGAACATGGCAACCATATTGGGCACTTACCAAATAAAAAAAAAACACAAAAACGAAGACATTAACCAAAATTTAAAACCAAATAACTTTCTTCATTATGTTAAAATGTATAAAAAGGTCAAAGGATATTACTTGTAATCATGCCCTGATATTATTATCAATGTAAAACAAGAAATGTGGCAATGGCAAACAACAGAAATATTATAAAATCTAAATTACTAAATTCGTCATTATTGTCACAACTAATACCAAGCAATGTGTCCACTCATTTAGGTTTTGTCTCCTGATCCGTCACATATCTTATGTATATTGTGTCCTCGGGCTTTGGATCTTCTAACTGTGTCTCGTCTAGTTGAGAGCAGGCTATTGCGAGTGCGGAGCCATCGTGTGAGAAGCTGAGGGATGATACCGCAGTATTGTAGCGGTGGAATTGACAGAGGCGCTTCTTGTTGAAACCATCCCAGATGTTGACATATCCATCCGAGCCACCCGTTGCAAATGTATTGTATACAGAGTGGAAGCTTATCGCGTTTACTGGGTAGATCTTTTCTAGTCCTGGAAAAATTTATTGTTTATCATTAAAAGCACAGACCTTAAATTTATTTGATTCTTATAAGCTAGTTTTAGGATAAAATGTATATTAATCTACAGTTGTCCTAGAATAATAACATATATAATATATAATTATTTAATTAGTTAATTAATTTTTATTTTTTTTTTATTTTTATAATTTCTATACATTAACTTCTTTTTGGTACCATAAAAAAATTACAAAATTAAGTAAATTAAAAAGCTTAACTTTCCAAAAACAAAAAACACTACTGGTGGTAGGTCTCTCATATGTAAGAGTCAGTCTAGGTGGGTACCACTGCAATGTCTATTTCTACCCCCAAGTAGCAGTGTGCATGCACTGTTGTATTTTGGTTTGAAGGACATTGTAGCCAGTGTAACTACTGGACATAATGGGACTTAGCATCTTATGTCTCGACGAGTGCAGTGGAATGGCACATGGTACTTCATAACTCAAGGTGCTGGATGTTGTTGCTACTGTTTATGGGTGGTTGTATCGCTTACCATCAGGCAAAAGGCATGCTCATCTCGTAATTTCTGAGAAAAATAAACCATTTTACATTCCAAAAATACCCCAAAACACATACCTCCTTCCTTAATCCTGTGACATTTGAATGCATACTTCTTCTTCTGCACTTCAGGGTTGATGTCCAAATACTCCACAGCCACTCGACCTTCAATGGAGCTCAGCACATACCCTTGCTTGTTGGGGAACACTCGTATGCATCGTGTCTGGTATTTGAGTGAGGAGTCACGCCTCTGATTCACATGGCCCATATTACGGACATCCCATACAAAGATCTTACGTCCTGATGTACCCACTACGAACTTCTCGCCGACTATACTCATTGTGTAAACCTGGAATTGAGAGTATTATTATAAAATGATATTGTACTTAAATAGTCTTAAATCAAGAATAAAATGTTACATAATTGTAAAATGTGATTTTTTAGAGTATGGCAGTTGCAAGTGTCAATACAATACAATGTTGCTGACTTACTTTAGCTAACTTTTCCAATAGCTATTATGAATTACTAACCATTATGAAAGAAAGTATTATTTTTAAAATTTTCACCCTTGACTTCTTAGATTGTAAAGAACATCAATGACTTGGAACATAAAAAAACTAAATTACCCTCTCATTCCCTTGATTATAAGTCCCAACACAGTTTGGCACTCGACTGTCCCACATCTTGACCGTCCCATCCCAACTGCCCGTGAGCACCGCGTTCACCTCCGATGCAAACTCCACGCAACGGATGGCACCTTTATGCTCTCCAAGAGCTGTCTCTGAACTTGCGTTTAGATCATACATTTTTAGAGTTTGGTCTAACCCTCCACTGTAGGAATGTACAGCATCCTGGGATATTAAATGAGAACATTTGTTGAGTTTTCGAGAATTATAGTACTAAGGATGTTGGTTCTAAATGTGTTACCACAAACTGGACCTCAGCTGTTCAGTATTATGGCATTTACTTACCCGAAAACAAACGTCAAGTACAGGTAATTCATGACTGTATTTATGTCTTTCTATGTTCGCCGTGACATCGTACAGTCTCACGGAACAATCCCACGAAGAGACAAGTAGGAACTGACTCGATTTCGGAGCAAATTTTACGCTAGATATAGCGTCCTCGGGCAAGCTTTTTAGTTTGAACTCGGTGCGGGACTCCGCCACCCGCGTCACAGTCATTGTGGAAGCAATTTTGTTGACTAATAGAAATAAATTAGATATATAAAAGGTTTGTTACGCGTGGGAATTATTGTTGCGATTTTTTAACGTAAATATTGTGTTGACCACATCGAATCAGCGAATCAGTCCGCTAGTTTTTTTTTCTTTTTTCTTGTCCATGGATACAACATACAAGTCTAGAGTCCTCATGACGTATACTTGTTTCTTTTTTTATACTCAGTATAGTGCGTTTAACTTTAAGTTCCGATGGCCTTATGTTGGTAGTAAGGTATATGCAGTGCTGCTTCATTACACAAAATGTGTTACCTTGAAACAAAAGTCTTGGTCATATTGTCACGGAAGATCTACGCGATGACGATGATATCGAGCGAGAAAGACGGAACCTCTCTATTAGATGTAATATGCTTGCGAGGAGATTCGCGAGATGCAGCGACGAGGTCAAAATAAATTTGTTTAAGGCATACTGTCTTTGTATGTATACCTGTCAGCTATGGTTTACTTATAAACAAAAGTCGTACAGTACTATAAGGATACAATACAATGATGCTTATCGTATCCTTATGAAAAAGTATCACTTTTGTAGCGCATCAAGTATGTTTGCTGATGCAGGGGTTCCGGATTTCTTCGCCATCATAAGATTGCGGACGGCGTCTTTCTGGAATGGGCTGAGGAATACTAAAAATTGCATTCTCCGATGTATGTCTGACAACCTGTATAACCCCATATACAGATTCTGGCTCTCGGTGCACAGGGACAAGAACAGGAAGTAGTATATTACTCGCACTATGCACCTTTGTAAAGATGTGACACAATTATACAATCAATCATAGTTGTATAATATAATTGTATTATTGAATAAGGTTAATTATGTATTTTTGTTTTTGTATGTGTTATGGGTTTATTGCCTGAAATAAAAATCATTTTATTTATTTATTTATTTATTTAAAAGTTTTTTTTTGTAATGGGACTATGTTTTGTGTGGTAACAAAACACTAATATCTACAAATCAATTTTTAAAATATATAGGTAAACGTAAACTATTTACCCACTTTTTAAATAATTTATTATTAAAATTATTGAATTCTGCCGTAAGTACGTAATAATTAACCAGCTTTGTAGTTTCCAAAAAATACTTCTTTTTTTCCAAGGTGTGTGGTGCAGGACAACAAATAGTTATGTCGCGAAATTACACTATGGAATCAATCTGTAACTTACGGAGGTAAATATAATAATAACAAATCATTTATTGCACACAAAACACCACATACACATTCACAGAGAAAGAAAAAGAGAAAATAAAATGGACAGGGACAATACAACAAATTAAAAATATAAAAGAAATAATAATAATAATGAATAAACCGTGCCGCGCTCCGACTCATCTCCTCCAACATAAAATAGTGCCGAGTTAGACGGAGCACCGCACAACTATCCCAATTTTTTTAACACGCTTTTTATTTTACAAATAAAATCTATAAAACAAAAAGAGACAAAAATAAAATGTTAAGTGCATTGTCCCGAATGTCGTCGTGAGTGTGCAAGCGGACCTATTCAGCATGGGGCCGCGGGGCCCGGGGGAGCCGCGGCGTGCTGGTCTTCCACATGGCCCGTTGCATCGACCGCGCACGGTCGCGCAACATTAATAATTGGTTCGCATTAAAAATAAAAGTAAAAATATAATACATTTAAAATCTTAAATAACTATTGTGATGAATGGTATAAAAATCAAATACAATAAACATAATTGATGGGTGGGTACTGTGTAGATATTTAGCAGCTAATTCAACTTTAATATGTTTATCTACTAAACCATTGCTAATGTTACCACAAAACGACTTTTACCAAACATATGGGAGCTTTTGTTTTTTAAAGCATTGAATGACGAGATAAGCATGCCGTTCGCCTGATGGTAAGCGATACGACCGCCCTTAAACAGTAGTAACACCAGACAGCACTTTGAGTTACAAAGTACTTTGTGGCATTCCACTGCACTCGTCATCCTGAGACTTAAGATGCTAGGTCTCATTATGTCCAGTAGTTACACTGGCTACAATATCCTTCAAACCGAAACACAACAGTGAAACAGACATTGCGGTGGTACCCACCCAGATGTACTCTTACATATGAGAGTCCTACCACCATTTTGTTGAACGAATATCCTGCTTTTTATATTTAATGCCTTTATAATATTATTATTATCGAAATATAATATTTACAATATGAATTAAATTATTTGTAAATTTTTTAAAACTATACCTCCTACCGAGTAGCATTATTATAAGTGGAAATATAATAAGTGGACGAGATTAACGCCAGGTTGGTAAAAGCTGTCCATATGGTGGGTACTAAATTCTTTAGACCTCGCCGAAGAGATAGACCCCAGAAATACTCGATTCATACACTCGATCTCATGGTCAAACTTCAATCTATGACGTTGCAGTCTTCTGATGATGCTGAAGTATATCGGCAGTTACTAAACAAATATGTGAATCCTTGCGATACGACGTCCGTACTTACAACACTGAAAGATTGAGGGAGATCGAGAGGTTCCACGGACAGCTTTATACCTCAGTTACCAAACCCGTCACAAGCTTGACTAAAAACCGGAGAGCTGTTTTGTTTTGTATGTAATTATATCATCTGGACTCTGGCAGCCCTGAAAAAACTGTCCTTTACGTTTTATTGGTTTCCATTGGAAGTTGGCTTTTGTAATAATCTTTTTTTTTAATTCTAACGTACCTAAGTTGAGAGTTCTATAAAACATATTATGTACTTGACGGCTATTTATTAAAAAAATATGATAAACTAAAATCGCAAAAACTAGACGTGCGTATCAATATGAACGCAGCATATAATATAATATGAAGAAATCAAAATCATAGTATCATTTATCAACATAATAAAATGATGAAGATAATATGATTATTTAAAATACCATTTTTTATTATGTATACACATATTACATACTCACACATTTTTTTACAAATAGATGATGTGAAGGGTTAAGTATAATATGCAACATCCGCTTGTGAACGCACTTCAATAATTGACATGTTTGTGATGAGGTGTGAATCGTAGTGAAAAGTACCCGTCTCGCAGAAATGAATTCTCGTAAATCCACAGTTCGATAAAGTTTTGTGATGTTACATATGAGTTACTGTCTTATTAACGTATAAACTCACGAATACAATATAGCAGTGCCTCGTTATTGTTAATATAAATGTCTGAAATACATTCGTGCAAATAAACCAACTCCAATCGGATCGAATGGAGTGATTTCCTCAATAAAATAACGATGCAAACCAACTTGAAAACTAAAGAAATGTTTATAGTTCGGGCTTTGGAAAAGATATTGGCAGACAAGGATATCAAACGATCCTACCATAGCCAGCTAAAGAAATCCTGCGAAGTTGCGTTGGGTGAGTGACGTCTATGCCCATATATAATATAGAAATACGTCTGTAACTCCGTGAAGTTCATGTGTGGTAATGTTGCGCACTAATTAGGTTATTATATTGTGTATCGGTTTACGAGTTAATACTAAAATGGCTGGTGAATGTGGTGACCTTGGGAATGGTAGACAACTTTTGAGTTATCTTGTGAAAAATAATGCTACAACTATTTAATCAGTTACTTATGTGATTTGTATGTGTAATGCACTCAAAAGTTAGTGTTTCCTCAACATTACATGGGTAAAGTGTTTCATTGTTTACTAATAAATACAATAAATGTATAATGTGATATTATTATGTTAGATATTTTGCCACAAAAATGTGATTGTGAAAGCACACATTTATTAGGAAATGATTATGCATGCTTGTCACAAGTAAATATTCTAATGAGATCATTTAAAACCTGTTTAAAGTGGTGTTGGTGTTTTTAGTAATACATGCTGATAACAATTTAATCTAGCACAGTAACTAAATTGCGTTGATTCTGCAACAACAAAACTGTAATCATGTGAAATCCTACTAATATTATAAAGGCGAAAGTTTGTAAGAATGTATGGATGTTTAGATGTTTGGATGTATGGATGTTTGTTCCTCTTTCATGCAAAAACTACTGAACGGATTTCGATGAAATTTGGTACACGGGTAGATCATGCTTTGGATTAACACATAGGCTACTTTTTATCCCGGGAAAACATAAAGCGGGACTTTTATCCCGGAAAAACTTTTTAATGTAGGCGGAGCCGCGGGCAAAAGCTAGTATGTCATAAAAATGTTAACATTTTGTCTGTTTAGTGTGTTAGGTTTAAATAAATTGTAAACATAAATTCAATAGAATTATTGTTGCAGAGGAAATCAAAACTGAACTTAAAAATGGAGGACAAACAGAAACAACAGAGAGTCCAACATCTGGCACACTTCCCCTCCCCAAGAATGATTCTGCCAATATCATTACAGCTGAGAAGTACTTCCTGCCATTTGAACTGGCATGCCAGAGCAAAGCATCCAGGATAGTAGTCACTGCTCTAGACTGTCTTCAAAAATTGATTGCTTATGGCCACCTCACTGGAAACATTCCTGACTCAACTACACCAAGGAAGCTACTGATTGACAGAATAGTTGAGACCATCTGCAGTTGTTTCACTGGACCACAGACTGATGAGGGAGTCCAGCTCCAAATAATCAAGGCTCTTCTCACTGTGATCACAAGTCAACATGTTGAAGTCCATGAAGGAACAGTACTACTTGCTGTCAGAACATGCTACAACATCTATTTGGCCAGCAAGAATCTTATAAATCAGACCACAGCCAGGGCCACCCTCACACAAATGCTTAATGTCATCTTTACTAAAATGGAAAACCAAGCATTGGAAACAGATAATACTAATTCAATTTCAGACATGCCCAAGATCCCTAATGGGACTGTGTTGTCTGATGAAACACAGAGTAACCAAGCAAATGAAGAGGAAAAGGAGGCTGAACAGCTTCCAGAGCAATTGAATGAAGTGTTGGAAGCGAAAATAATTGCTAAGAAAATTGTAGATTCAGTTATAGATGATGCTATAAATATTGCTTTTAAAAAAAGTAATGAAGATTTCCACAATGTTCCTGATAATAATGAGAATCCATCAGATTCCCAGGATAGTGGCAGTGTGTCGCAGGAAAGCAATGGACAGGTGCCCACAGAAGTATCAATTACCCGGATACCATCTCAAGAGAGTGTGGATGTGGCTTCAGAGAATGATAACTCTGTAACTGCCAAATTTACACATGTACTTCAAAAAGATGCTTTCCTTGTCTTCAGAGCTCTTTGTAAGTTATCAATGAAGCCACTTCCTGAAGGCACACCTGATCCTAAATCACATGAACTCAGGTCTAAAATTCTTTCCCTTCATCTATTATTGTCGATCTTGCAAAATGCTGGACCAGTGTTCAGAAATAATGAGATGTTCATAACTGCCATCAAACAATACCTATGTGTGGCTTTATCCAAGAATGGAGTCAGCTCTGTACCTGAAGTGTTTGAATTATCACTGGCCATCTTCTTGGCTCTCCTGCAAAACTTCAAAGTTCATCTCAAGAAGCAAATTGAGGTGTTTTTCAAAGAAATTTTCATGAACATCTTGGAGACTTCAAGCTCCTCTTTTGAACACAAGTGGATGGTGATCCAGGCTTTGACCAGGATCTGTGGCGATGCCCAAAGTGTAGTAGACATTTATGTAAATTACGATTGTGATTTGTCTGCCGCAAATCTCTTCCAAAGATTGGTAAATGACGTTTCGAAAATCGCCCAAGGGAGACAAGCATTAGAGTTAGGCGCAACGCCAAATCAAGAAAAATCTATGCGTATCAGAGGCCTCGAATGTCTAGTTTCAATCTTAAAATGTATGGTGGAGTGGAGCAAGGAACTTTATATCAACCCCAACCTGCAAACCACTTTAGGAGAGAGAACTGCTAAAGAAGATTCAGACCACCACAGCATCAAGTCTCATGGAGGCTCAAGCCTGAGTCTTGTTTCTACAGGATCTAGTAATATTGGTAATAGGGAAACACTAGATTCTCCAGAACAATTCGAAGTGTTAAAACAACAGAAAGAAGTATGGGAAACAGGAATTGAACTATTCAACAGGAAACCTAAAAAAGGAGTTGCTTTCTTGCAAGAACAAACATTGTTGGGAACATCAACTAAAGAGATTGCAGAGTGGTTATTGACTGATGAGCGGCTGGATAAAACATTCATTGGAGAATTTTTAGGTGAAAATGATGATCATTCCAAGGAAGTGATGTATTCCTATGTAGATTCAATGAATTTTGTGAACATGGACATTGTTGCAGCTTTACGTTATTTCCTAGAAGGGTTCAGATTGCCAGGCGAAGCTCAGAAAATTGATAGGTTGATGGAAAAATTCGCATCACGTTATTGCGAGTGTAATCCGACCAACACGCTGTTCACTAGCGCAGACACCGTTTACGTGTTAGCGTTCTCCATAATAATGCTAACTACTGATTTGCATTCACCTCAGGTGAAAAACAAGATGACTAAAGAACAATACATTAAACTGAATAGCGGCATAAGCGACAACAATGATCTGCCACGTGAATATTTATCGCAAATCTATGACGAAATCGCTGGTCATGAGATTAAAATGAAAAACACATCTAAACCAGGAAAACACATGATCGCAAACGAAAAGAAACGTAAGTTTATATGGAATATGGAGATGGAACAAATATCCACTGCTGCAAAGAACTTGATGGAATCTGTGTCACACGTTCAGACGCCTTTTACAACCGCGAAACACGTTGAACACGTACGCCCTATGTTCAAAATGGCATGGACGCCGTTCCTCGCAGCTTTCTCCGTAGGGTTACAGGATTGTGATGATCCAGAAATTGCATCTCTCTGCTTAGACGGAATCAGATGCGCCATTCGAATCGCTTGCATATTCCATATGTCGTTGGAAAGAGACGCATATGTGCAAGCCCTAGCACGTTTTACGCTGCTTACCGCCAACTCGCCCATCACCGAAATGAAGGCAAAGAACATAGACACCATAAAGACGTTGATAACAGTTGCGCATACGGACGGCAACTACTTGGGATCCAGTTGGCTGGACGTTGTAAAATGCATTTCCCAGTTAGAGCTGGCACAACTTATTGGAACGGGTGTTCGGCCGCAGTTCTTATCGGGCTCGGGTATAAAACCCCAACCTGATTCGTTAAAGTTCAGTCTGATGGCTTTAGACCCGAGCGTTAAAGAGCATATCGGGGAGACAAGCTCGCAAAGTGTAGTTGTCGCAGTTGATAGAATATTTACCGGGTCTACGAGACTCGACGGTGACGCAATAGTTGATTTTGTAAAAGCGTTATGTCAGGTATCACTCGACGAACTCAGCCACCCGACTAATCCTCGAATGTTTTCACTGCAAAAGATAGTCGAAATATCTTACTATAATATGGGCCGTATCAGGCTCCAGTGGTCTAGAATATGGCAGGTCCTCGGTGACCATTTCAATAAAGTCGGTTGCAGTAGTAATGAAGACATCGCATTCTTTGCTGTGGACTCCCTCAGACAATTGTCCATGAAGTTTATAGAGAAAGGAGAGTTTGCTAACTTCAAGTTCCAGAAGGATTTTTTGCGACCATTTGAGCATATAATGAAAAAGAACAGCTCTCCCACAATAAGAGACATGGTCGTAAGATGCATCGCTCAGATGGTGAACTCGCAAGCACCAAATATCAAATCCGGCTGGAAGAACATATTTTCTGTATTCCACCTAGCGGCTAGCGATCAAGACGAAGCGATCGTTGACTTAGCATTCCAAACTACAGGAAAAATAATCACAGAACTTTATGAAAGACAATTCCCCGCTATGATAGACTCCTTCCAAGATGCTGTCAAGTGTCTGTCAGAATTTGCGTGCAACGCAAAATTCCCTGATACTTCAATGGAAGCAATACGGCTCGTCCGTTCATGCGCTACTGCGGTAGGCACCTCCCCTCAATTGTTCGCTGAACACGCGGGCCTCGAGGGAGAACAAGGTGCACCCGAAGTAGATAGAGTTTGGCTGAGAGGGTGGTTCCCTCTACTCTTCTCTCTTTCGTGCGTAGTGAGCCGGTGCAAACTTGATGTCCGCACTCGAGGTCTCACTGTCCTATTTGAGATTATTAAAACCCACGGTGAATCATTCCGTCCACATTGGTGGAGAGATCTTTTCAATATTTTATTCAGAATCTTTGACAATATGAAATTACCTGAGCATCAATTGGAGAAGAACGAATGGATGACTACAACATGCAATCACGCGTTGTACGCCATCGTCGACGTCTTCACGCAGTATTTTGACATTCTGGGCTCTCTACTGCTGGAGCAGTTGTACGCACAGTTGCACTGGTGCGTGCAGCAGGATAATGAGCAGCTTGCCAGGTCTGGCACCAACTGTCTGGAGAATCTAGTCATATCGAACGGAACCAAGTTCAACGAGGACACGTGGAGCAATACTTGTCAGATTATGTTAGATATATTCAACAGCACGCTGCCTACCACGCTGCTCACTTGGAAACCTGACGAGAACGAAGATGGGGACGCGCCCCACGTTCGTCACGGCATACTGAAGAAGCCCCAAGGAGGTGACGAAGTCAAATCCTCCAATAGAGTTTTCAATAGCCTGCTCATAAAATGTGTAGTGCAGCTGGAATTGATCCAGACGATCGACAATATAGTCTTCTATCCAGCGACATCGAGAAAGGAAGACGCCGAAACATTAGCACTAGCCGCCGCGGAACTAAACGGGAGCGTTCCGGGCACAGAACAGGAATGTCAACGTGAAGAGCAAGGCATGTACAGATTGTTGAGTTCACCGCACTTGCTGCGACTCGTGGAATGCTTGATGTGCAGTCATCGATTCGCCAAAACGTTCAATACGAACCACGCGCAGAGGAATGTGCTGTGGAAGGCGAACTTCAAGGGTTCAGTGAAGCCCAATATGCTAAAACAAGAGACCCAGTCTCTGGCATGTGTACTTCGGATATTGTTTAAGATGTACAGCGATGAGGCACGACGTGACCATTGGCCTGCCGTGCAGAAGAGCCTCATCACCATCTGTTGCGAGGCGCTCGAGTACTTTGCGGGGGTCAACAACGAAGCACACAGGGATGCCTGGACCTCCATCCTGCTGTTAATTCTCACCAGAATACTTAAGATGCCCGACGAAAGAGTGAGTATAAAGTTTTATTTCTAATATTGTTATTTAGTACTGTTAGTTGCTCTAGTACTGTTAGGCTGGCGTCACTGGAGGATACTTAAAATAATGACTTTCCTCATGTAGTTTCAAAATTGTTTTAGGATGTTTAATAATAATTCAAACAGGGTATTATATTCCTGGCATTCACTACAGTAAATTTTATTATAAAATTAATACAATGCTAGTTTGTTAACTTCAAGTTCCAGAAGGATTTTTTGCGACCATTTGAGCATATAATGAAAAAGAACAGCTCTCCCACAATAAGAGACATGGTCGTAAGATGCATCGCTCAGATGGTGAACTCGCAAGCACTAAATATCAAATCCGGTTGGAAGAACATATTTTCTGTATTCCACCTAGCGGCTAGCGATCAAGACGAAGCGATCGTTGACTTAGCATTCCAAAGTACAGGAAAAATAATCACAGAACTTTATGAAAGACAATTCCCCGCTATGATAGACTCCTTCCAAGATGCTGTCAAGTGTCTGTCAGAATTTGCGTGCAACGCAAAATTCCCTGATACTAATTCCCGGTCTGTACATAATAGAACACACATAGGTGTATTCTATTTATGTACAGACTATCGTTTTACACACAGACACTCACGCCTTCTATCACCGGTGGAGTTGGCAGAGGTACAACTAGTCCACCCACTTTTCGTAGCAAAATCCAATATCACTTTGTCCTACCCGGGGATCGAACCCGAGACCTCAGCACTGCAGTCTTACTATATACAACTACACCACTGAGGCAGTCAGAAAAAAGTGGACCATTTTGCAAAACGCAATTTTTCAAGTGTAAATTCACCAACACATTTTGTTTAGGCTATAATAGCGCTCGTAACTTCAAGTGAGTTTCCCAATTATACATACATACATATACACTCACGCCTATTATCCCCGAAGGGGTAGGCAGAGGCGCAACTAGTACACCCACTTTTCGCCATTATTCCGTCCCATGATGTGATAGGGGACGAGCCTATCGCCATATCGGGCACAAATTCCAGACTCCGAGCTGATACTGAATAGAAAAACTCAATATCACTTTGCCCGACCCGGGAATCGAACCCGAGACCTCAGCATTGCAGTCGTACCATAATACAACTACGCCACCGAGGCAGTTTCCCAATTATAATAAAAGTATTAAGACAGTATGACATCACTTTAATGAAATGGCTTTCAATAGTTTACAAAAGGATACTTATAAAACTTGTTTAGATAATCGCGTGATAACGATAACAATAATGGCTTTGCAGTGTTTGTAATATGTACCATTATGAAATGATCAGGGTTGGATTTAGAAAGTTATAGCGAAGGCCCTGAACCCCACGAAGGGTAGATTTTAGGATATATTATGGTTTTTTATACATGTTAAGGGCCATGTAGTGCCTGGACAATGATTTTAATGTTTCCATTAAAAATAAAATCTATACTAATATTATAAAGCTGAAGAGTTTGTTTGTTTGAACGCGCTAATCTCAGGAACTACTGGTTCGAATTGAAAAATTCTTTTTGTGTTGAATAGCCCATTTATCGAGGAAGGCTATAGGCTATATAACATCACGATGCAACTATTAGGAGCGAAGAAATAATGGAAAATGTGAAAAAAAACGGGGAAAATTATTCATCCTTGAGGGCTTCCATTGCGTGCACTGCGAAAACGGTTCAAGATACCAAAAATATATGTATGAAAGAATTATTCCTCTTAAAATTATCTAAAAAAATGTCCGCGACAGTATATGTCTATCTTTTAAGATTAACTCACTAGAACCGTTTTTATGGTAATAAAATTTGGTCGAAATTAATGCATTATTTGTTAAGAGTTGTATCAACGTCATAATCATAGAGTGATTCAACGGGAAGGTTTTTATGTATGTAATTTTAGCCCGGAAAAACTTATTAACGCGGGCGAAGCCGTGGGCAAAAGCTAGTCATATAATACAATTTCTGATGATGCCTTTATGCAACTCCTGTTGGTCTAAGACGAGTATTTGAAATGTTGATCCCACAATGACTGTTAGTTTCAAACTCCTAAGAGGTCGTCCATTAATCACCTGATGTTTTTTAAGCAACGTTTTTTATTATCAGGCTATAATATGTTTGTGTGTTCATGTCCAGTTTGCGGCGCATGTGTCCAGCTACTACCCGCTGTTGTGCGAAATCACCTGCTTCGACCTGAAGCCAGAGCTGCGCTCCGTGCTGCGCCGCGTCTTCATCCGCATAGGACCCGTCTTTAAAATAGTCACCACGCAATAAAAATACATTATTTTACACAACAAATGGCCTTATAGTTCTGTAGGTTAAATTATGACTTGATGTTAATGTTAAAAAAAACATTTCGTTGATTTCTTAAAATTTAATGTATTGACAGCAATCAGTACTTCAGTAGTATTAAAAGTGATCTATTGTAGGATGTATTAGTCATATATCTTATTTATGTAAATTATTAATTTGATAATCAACAGTTAAAAAATAAATAAATGTATATTATAAAACAATACGAGTTGTATCTATAAATGATAATAGTTTATTCTGTATATTTGAAAGTTTCTACTGTATGGGAGCTGAAATCACTCACGGCTGTACCGCTTGAAGTTTTACTTTGTAGCTAGACTGATCGGACTGTGATTGCAATTTATTTCACGGCTTTTCCAATTATTTTCTAAACATTTTGAGTGACTTCAGTACTCGCACGCAACTGAATTATTATTCCTTGAAATAAAATTATAAATTTAAGTCATGTTTTTATTTAGACAATTCTCAGTCCTTCTATAGCTCTCTCCAAGGAGTCGAAGTCCCAGATGACTAGCTGACCGTCCAGACCGGAAGTACTGAATTTCTTCACCCCATCCTTAGTACCCTGGTAAATGCTTATGCAAGATATAGCATTCTGATGGATGGAGTCCAGGAATGTGTCACTGGTCTCGATGCGCGCTTGACGGTCCAGCGACTGAAACTTCTTCATGGCCGATAGCCCCCCAGACTCCTTTCTCTGAGTATTATCTAGTTTGGCGATAAACTTGATCTCATCACCATCATGGCAGTACAACAGTGGAATGCAGCTATGCCCTGCCACAATAAGGGAATTATTGGAAATCCAACTGCATCCCAAAAATGGCAGATATTCAGTCTTTAGTTTGATGACAGCTTTCCCTTGCGTAGCGTCAGCTACGTTGATGGAGCTGTCATGACCCACCCAGGCTACCTTATTCCCGTCGGCAGAAAACGAGACACTATGCACCCACCCACCAAGAGAATTGGAGTTCGGGAACTCGGCCAACAACTGACCCAGGGGGAGCTTCGAACCCCAAACATTAGGGCCTGGTTGGTCCTCGATGTCCTTGATGTACGCCGAGAAGACCCGAACCTTGAAATCAGCAGAGCCAGCGACAAGTAGGATGTTATTCGGATGCCAATCGATGGAAGTGACGGTTGAGCGAATAGGCTTCTTAATGTGTTTGGACACCCACCAGTTATTCTCTTTCTCGAAATAGCAAATGGAGATGAGTCTAGCTCCTGAGCCGACTGCGAATTTGTTTTCCATGGGTGACCATTTCACGCAGGTGGCAGCCCTGTTGATACGCAGCAGCACGAGGGTGGTAGACCACTTGCCGTCCTCCCCCTGGGTCCACACGTACGCGTTGCGGTCCACAGAGCAAGTCACTATGCGGTTAGTGTTTGGAGCCCAGTCGATGCCCATGACCCTCAGGTCGTGTTCAACCAGATTGTTGGTTTGCTTCCAATCCCCACCTTCCTTTTGGTAGATATGGACTTCATTGTTGTTTGGCGAGAACGCGATTTCTGTGGATCAAATTGATTTGGATTTATATTTATCTATACTAATATTATAATGCTGAAGAGTTTGTTTGTTTGTTTGTGTGTTTGTGTGTTTGAACGCGCTAATCTCAGGAACTACTGGTTCGAATTGAAAAATTCTTTTTGTGTTGAATAGATCATCTATCGAGGAAGGCTTTAGGCTATATAACATCACGATGCAACTATTAGGAGCGAAGAAATAATGGAAAATGTGAAAAAACGGGAAAAATTATTCATCCTTGAGGGCTTCCATTGCGTGCACTGCGAAAACGGTTCAAGATACCAAAAATATATGTATGAAAGAATTATTCCTCTTAAAATTATCTAAAAACATGTCCGCGACAGTATATGTCTATCTTTTAAGATTAACTCACTAGAACCGTTTTTATGGTAATAAAATTTGGTCGAAATTAATGCATTATTTGTTAAGAGTTGTATCAACGTCATAATCATAGAGTGATTCAACGGGAAGGTTTTTATGTATGTAATTTTAGCCCGGAAAAACTTATTAACGCGGGCGAAGCCGTGGGCAAAAGCTAGTTTTTAATATCTATACTAATATTATAGAGCTGAAGAGTTTGTTTATTTGTTTGAACGCGATAATCTCAGGAACTACTGAACCGATTTTGAAAATTCTTTCACTAATAGGAAGCTACATAACTCCTGAGTGCTATAGGCTACTTTTTATCCCGGAAAAACTTTTACACGCGGGCGGAGCCGCGAGCACTACTATATTTAATAAAAGGGGAGTGACTTATTTAACAATGAGGATCATCATAAACCATAGCGGACATGTTTCATAAAATGAAAATGCAGATGGAAATGGATGTTAACAAAAGAATTGCTTGTGTTTGGAAGAAGTACTGGTCTCTCAAAGAAAGAAAAGCAAAGGCTTTAGTATATCCTCTAAACGAAAAACGTTCAACTTTCCCATGTCTGACATACGGATGCGAAACCTGGTCGCTCACCCTAAGCCAACATGAAAACTTTCCAAGTGCCAACGGTCGATGGAAAGGAGTATGTTGGGAATAAAGCTCAGCGACAAAATTACCTCAACAGAGATGCGACAGAAATCCAAAGTTCCTGACATACTCACCCGAATCTATCTTGGTGCAGAGCAAACAATTGGAGCCAACAGGTCACGTTATGGTATCCAAGGGATTATGCAAAAGGACGGAAACGACCACTAAGAAGATGGGAAAATGATCTAAAAATGATCTTCGCCTGGCCCTGGGACCTTACTGTACAAGAGTCCCGGCAGTCAGAGAGCAATTGAAGGAGACCTATGTCAAGCGACACACCGAGCTAAGGGATATTCTATAAACAATAAGACCAAACAAAGAGGAACTTGCCGGGAACAAAAGGCTACAACATCATCCATAAAAGGTGAGCTGCGTATACAGAATAACCGCATCCTGTATTGAATTGTGACCATTTCCTGCAAGCTATAAAGGCAACATACTCAACAAAATTATCCCGACCAAAAGTTAAAGTGTCCATATACAGGGTCATTTTGACATTGCGTTACTAAATGAAACCACATACTTGTCTCCTTGAAAATAACACTTTCCATTCAGTTATTTTAACTATAAATGTAAGATAAAAATGTACAAGTTTCGAACAAAATAAATATAAATAAAAAGTAACTTGTAAGTTTACACGCCCTAATGCCGCTACTACTACTCTAAGAGAATCCGTCGCTGCAGCAACATCATATTTTCAGTCAGAAAAATACTCACACATACGCCATATTCGCACTAAACTAAAAAATGTAAAAAAAATCAGGAAAGTAAAATTTCTGTTTTTTGTCAAAATATTCGTTTCTCATGGATTTTTTTGGTATAATGTTAGCAGTGGCAAAGACGAGTATCTGGTTTCATTTATTAACGCAATGTCAAAATCACCCTGTATTATCTAGAAATATTATGCATTCTTTCAAAGCAAGCATCAATAGCCTGGTTAAGAGTTGAATGGATTGCCGAGACGAATGTCCGCTGGTTCAAAACCCAAGGGCATGCACCTCTGACTTTTCTGAAGTGATGTGTGTCATCATCATCATCAGCCACATGACGTCCACTGCTGAACATAGGCCTCCCCCAAAGATTTCCAGATGGACCTGTCAAAAGTGGCCCGCATCCAGCGCGTTCCTGCGGCCTTTAACAAGTCATCGGTCCACCTTGCAGGTGAACGGCCGACGCTGCGCTTGCCAGTACGTGGTCTCCAGTCGAGAACTTTTTTGCCCCATCTGCCGACAGTTCTTCGAACTATGTGCCCTGCCCATTGCCACTTCAGCTTGCTTATCCGTTGGGCTATTTCAGTGACTTTCGTTCTTCTACGGATCTCCTCATTTCTGATTCGATCGCGTAGAGAAACACCTAGCATAGTCCTCTCCATAGCTCGCTGAGTGACCGTGAGCCGTCTTAGGCGGCCCATAGTCAGAGGCCACGTCTCACGAGTACGTCTATTTGGGTCAAGTAGTCCAATTTTAAGAAAGAGGTCAATCGGAGAATCCAGCTCGGATGGGCTGCGTTCGGGAAACTAAGCAAGGTCTTCTCGTCCAAAATACCTCAGTGCCTGAAGACAAAAGTCTTCAATCAATGTGTGTTACCAGTTATGACATACGGCACTGAGTGATGTGTGTATTCTTTGTAAATTATTGCTGCTTTAATGGGGAAGGTAAACATTATGAGGAAACCTGCATACCTGAGAAATTTGTGACCACTGGTTTCAATATTTCGTAATCGTAAATATTGAATCACAATCATAGATAATGTGTAAGCTAATAATATACAGATAGAAGTAAATCACAAGCTTACTATTAAAGAAAAATAACGAATATCATACAGAAAAACACGTATAATTACTTTAATCGATAAGTTTTTACATGCCATACATAAATTGTATATTGAATTTTGGTTTTCATGTGATTTTAATGACCGTTTAAGACTTTAAAAAGCAATAATTCCTTTCTATATGGCCAAATTTCATTGACACACAACACACAAAGGAATATTGATGTTTGTGTTAAATAACAGTTCATAAAAACTAAAAAACACGCTTTATAGAAAATCCAACTAAAAAATAGAAATAAATTTTTAATAAACTTGAATTGAGAATAGTGTAAATAAGAAAAAAATTGTATTTTATTGTAAAAAAAAAAGAGTGGGTGCATGGTGTCAATAGTTATTAATGTACTTTTACATCGGTGTTTTACTATTTCATGATAGATTGAGTTACTGACGAACAAGCTAAAAAATTATGTACAACATTTTCTCAATGTCTGCTCTATGTACCTACTTTTACAAGTATTTGTCGGTAAACAATAGCTTGTTGTCTCATTCTAACACAGAGATAAATGTATATATCATTTTCACATATATCTTGGCCTGCATCTACTTATATGAAAACAATTCTAGGGCCAAAAAAAATGCATAAAATTAGACATAGTAGGAAAATTCTTACTACATATTTGGATTTACGGAGTCCATACACACACACTCATGCCTTGTAGCCCCGAAGGAGTAGGCAGAGGCGCAACTAGTGCACCCACTTTGCACCACCATGCACCACTTACGCCATGCTTACTCCATCCCATGATGTGATAGGGGGCGGGCCTATCGCCATATCGGGTACAAATTCTAGACTCCAGGCTGATACTGAATTTAAAACCGAATATCACTTTGCCCAACCTAGGAATCAAACCCAAGACCTCAGCATTGCAGTCATACTGTAATACAACAAGTTCAGATATTCATTATTTTGCTCTGACTGCTTCGGTGGCGTAGTGGTATTGCGTACGCATTACGAGTACGATTTGCGCGCTGAGGTCCTGGGTTCGAATCCCGGGTCGAGCCAAAAAAAAAATTGTGACTGGGTTTTTCCATCTTAAAATTTACTCAGTCGCAGCTCGGAGTCAGGAAGTTGGCGGTGTGATACCCCCGTGCCTCGGAAAGCACGTAAAGCCGTTGGTCCTGCGCCTGATCTCTCTCCGGTCATGTCGGATTGCCGTCTCACCGGACTATGAGAGTGAAGGAATAGCGAGTGCACCTGTGTATTGCGCACACACTTGTGCACTATAATATCTCCTGCGTACCTGGCTGATCTCCGTTGAGATTGGCCGCCGTGGCCGAAACTGGCTAGGAGGATTTCATTTCATTTTGCTCTAAATTTGATGCCGACCAGTGTAATTAAATGATACAATAATTGAAGAAATATAGATAAAGATTTTTCAATGCATATTCATGTATATTTACTGTTGGGTTTAAAGTATTTTTTTATTTGACATAAATGCAATTTCTTTATAACTTAGGTGTATCCCGTGGAAGCCTAATGAAAATTTCATCCCATTAGACTTGACCCAACTTTGCAGAAGGTCTAAATTTAGATATAGATATTACTAGACTCACACTATATACTTTATATAAAAAAATGTGCTTGAAACAAGAAAAAACAGAATACTCACGACTTCTATCCTTATTCCACGCATGACATGTTATTGGGGCGACTGAGTCACCAAATGTTATCGTTTGTGCCATTTTGTAAGATTTTCACTGCTGAAATTAATACAAACGAGTTAAAAAAAATTACTATCCTCGGCTTTGGAAACTTTTAAAATATTATATCTATGAAATTACCTGAAATTTCAGTGTGCAGCCTGCGTAGGTGGGTCCTGATAAGTAGATAAGGATTAATTCGCGGACTCTGGGCAGTCAACGCGAATTGCAGCTGTTTAAAATAAATACATTTGAGGAAAATCTCTTCGGTAAACTATATCTTTAATTAAAAGGAAAAAACAAATTACTCACTATTAGTAACTCCGGGTTCGTGAAGTGAAAACAAAACCAGTGTTGCCAGATGTTTGACGGTTGAAGTCGCCGAAAATTCATTGTGAAGTAGCCTAAAATCGCCTCTTCGTATATGGAGAGTTGAAGGAGCAACAAAAAACCTGCCTAATTTCAAATTTATAGTACTCCAACGCGGCAAAAGTTTGAAGTAGCCTCAAGTCGCTAACTTGAGTGCGAGAGCGCAGAGCTAAAAAAAAAAAGGTCCCCAGTTTTCAATAATTGTGTGTAAGGGGGATCTGAGTACAAGGTTTGTACCCTAAAAGCTATAAATATCCTTAAATTCGACAAAAACAATGCATAAAACACGAACTTTCCGGAGTAGCCTAAATTGGTGAGTAATACAGCAATAGATAGCCTAAACGGCGACCGGTCGCCATTCGCAATTTTTGGTCGCCCCGACACTCTTCAAGATAGCCTAAATGGCGAAAAGTCGCCTAATCTGGCAGTACTGAACAAAACTGAAAACACCACCTAGTATGGCACTTCCCAATCAGGGTTGCCAGTACCTATTCCCCAAAAGTCGAAGCTAAATTACCCAAATGCGGGGAAATTTATAATAAGACTAGTTTTGCCTACGGCTTCGCCCGCGTTAATTAGTTTTTCCGGGCTAAAAGCATATAAAAACCTTCCCGTTGAATCACTTTATCCAACACATTTATTTGGATAAAAATTATAACCTAATATTATGACGTTGATACAACTCCAAATAATGCATTAATTTCGACCAAATTTTATTACCATAAAAACGGTTCTAGTGAGTTAATCTTAAAAGATAGACATATACTGTCGCCGACATTTTTTTAGATCATTTCAAGAGGAATAATTATTTCATACATATATTTTTGTTATCTTGAACCGTTTTCGCAGCGCACGCATTGGAAGCCCTCAAGGATGAATAATTTTCCCCGTTTTTTTTCACATTTTCTGTTAGTTACTGTGTACGGGAAACAAGTGAAACACGCTGCGGCTAATGACACACTGGGAAACTGGAAAGTCTGACACTTGACATTGGCGAAATCACTCATAAACGGTGGAAGCCACAAAACGAAAAGAAGAAGAAGAAGAAGAAGAATGACACACTGATTTATTTCCTTTTTGACACATCGCCCATAGACTATACACATCGATACTTAGAGCACATACACAACATTTTCCATTATTTCTTCGCTCCTAATAGTTGCATCGTGATGTTATATAGCCTAAAGCCTTCCTCGATAAATGCTCTATTCAACACAAAAAGAATTTTTCAATTTGAACCAGTAGTTCCTGAGATTAGCGCGTTCAAACAAACAAACAAACTCTTCAGCTTTATAATATTAGTATAGATGAAACAGAGACCCAACAAAACTCCACATCCTTAGAGTAAGTATAAGGACCTATAGAGTGCTAATATCGCACCGTGCGCCCACTACCCAGCGTGGGCAGGTGAACTATAGCTACTTATATAGAAATGTTGGCGACTGCTAGGGATGGGCACGCGAGCAGCACCAACGCAACAGTTATCGATAAGTACTGAGAGGCTACTGCGAAAAACGAAATCCGAAACGTCGGTCCGAAACGAAGAAACGACGAACTTTGGATTTAACCTTACTACCAAATTACTTCGGATCCGTCACCGTTGAACGAAGGTTTCACGCAGTTTGCGACGCTTCCGACTTCCCTCAACACTTTCGTCACGCAACAACTCTTCATAAAGAAGGATCCGTAACACTTCGTAGTAAGAAAACGTGCGATCCGTCATCCGAAACTACGGATTTCGTTTTTCGCAGTAGCCTCTCAGGTCCGGCGGCGCGGTACATATTGTTGTTAAAAAAATGTGGTTCTACAAAATATGGCCTTGTGAGTAATTTTAAGCGTATTGCGTTAATATAGATAAAAGCTATGCTGCGAATTAGTGTAGTGCCCTGTGGAATGATTTATAAACACCGTACCTCAAGAGCAGTTTTTACAAGCAATAAGAACCAAGAATATTAATGGATATCCATTATAATTGAACCAATGAATATAAACCGAGCATCGCAACATGGATTTCTTAGCTAGTCTCCCCAAGCCTAAAATAGTCACGTCTAGTTTTTGAAATATTTATTACCAATGTTAAAAAAATGTCAAAAAAATATATCTCAATGATTGCTAACTTATACTGTCAAGGCCCGCGATAGAAGCTATGCAATAGCTTAAAAATATCATCGTAATCGGTAAATTTTTAGGAACAGTAATTATTTCTTTCATTTCATAAACAAAAACGCAATTATTAGTTGGCTTAAAAATCACACACAGACAAAAACAGTTACCTAAGCTACATTATATTAAGCATCGCCTTCGATAATAATAAATACGTATGCATATGAAAATATTACATCGATTCTGGTATCGACGCATAACATCACTATCGAAAAAGCGGGATGCGAGGCAGTGCGGGGGGTACAAGCGTTCGCCTCCCGTGCGTCTTTCATACCGCGACGCGTAATTTCAATTTTACCTAAAATATATTGAAATATGGCTAGCCTGTGAAACGCGATATTAGAATTCTGTTTAGTATGTTTCCGAGTGTCGTTTTTACAACATTCCACATACCATTTAACCGTTTTGCAGTATTAATAATCAAATATTCGCATAGATCTCACTCGCGTGTGCTCACACCGTTCCTACTCGAGTGACTAGAAGCGCTTGCGGCCGGCGCAGGGCGATGTTCCCACCCGTGCCTATTGTTCCCACTTGCATGCACGCGCTCTATAGTAGTTATACTTACTCTAAGTCCACATCACAGTGACGGGGGGGGGGGGGGGTGCATAGGCAACCTATGGATCCGCTCGTTATTTACATACTTACAATACCCAACTAGGAATGTCTGTAATGAAAAAATCTAGCAAGAGAATACTTTTATATAATAATAACTAAAGCAATTAGTTATTATTCTGAGGTTACCTCAATCTAGATGCGTAGGGAGTGAATGGTTTGTTTTTATCTACATATGAAAGACAAGATATTAGAAAAAACAATACTTGTCTATTAAAAGTGACAGCCAGCAGATATTAGGCTCTGGTATTAGGAGTTTTGGCGGGAACGTGAAAGTGTCATGAGGTGCTTTTGTTTTAATTCATTATTTTGGTGATACTTAGTGTTATATTGCATAATTGTGGTGGTATATTATCCAATATAGTTCTATTAAAGTGCTCAAATGAAGTGAATTGAAACAACTGTGTCAATCAAGTGTTTTTTCGTTGCCGCCAAAACTCCTTGATAAAGTCTTGGTAAGGTAGCCACTGCTTTACTACGACAACCAGAGATATCACTTAAGACGAGGCTGTATGGGCTTGAACCCTTTGCCTTCCCTGTAAGGGAGAATTATATATAAAAAAAAAAAAAAAGGCTCTGGTATTAGGGATGTCAAAGAATACAAAAAGTATTGATATACGAATATGATGATTTTTTTGTGTGCCATCCGATTCAGAAAAACTAATCATTATCAGATCACTTAAACAAAAAAAAATATTGAGGGAGTGTCATAATCTAACGTAGTGTTATATTCTCTTTGATAATTGTTCAAGACAAGTGTGGATTGATGCATTTTTAATGATTTATGTAGTATCATCACCGATTTTAACATTTTAATGGCGTAGGTTCTTGCCTTGCATGACACCGTATTGTAGAGGCTAAGAGGGGGTGCGGCGTCCGGATCCCCAAAATGTCAGTGGTCAGTGGCATAGCATGGTTTATTGTAAGCTAAGGGGGTCCTGACTCCTGACCCTCCCCCCCTCCTTAAATATGCCCATGTGTATCATGCTTATGATACATGCAAAATAACTTGGTGTCACATAATAATGGGGAGCCCATCGGCTTTTCTTTTCTAAGATTAGATTTTATGATTTATTTATTTATTATTATATTGATGTGAAACATCTATAGCCGCACGTAAAACCGATTTCTGGCGTGGCGCAAGTCGCCACGCTATATGATGGTATATATATACAGTCTATATACAGTAGTGTGTACGGTGTGGCGACGCGTCGCCATGCGCAAAGTTAATTAATTTTTCTAATCATAGTGGAATCTATAGTGAAATATTCATTATTGAAATTTATAATTTACGATCTTTAGTAATATACTGAAATAACTGGCTAAGATTCTTGAGTTTACTAATATATTGAAGCCAATTTAATTTTTTCTGTATATTTTAATAACATATGTTTTATAAATATTTCAGAACCCAACAATCATCACAGGGGTCACAAAATATTATTATTGAAACTGGACATCACCAAGACCAGTTAAACGGTGCCGTAAAAATATTATATTTTATTTTATCATTATGACATATTTAGTGCCTATCACAATCTGTTCTTTTCTGCATATTACTTTTACAAAATAATGCCGATGTTTCACATCTGCCAGGCGTCCCGTGACGGTTCACATTTTTTATATACCTATACATATATTTATGTAATAAAATTATATGTAATTTGTATTTTATGCATTTACAATTTCACTCATGTATTCATTCAGCATAGGGATTGTTTTTTTTATAGTTATATTTATATTTACTTTTATGTGTGTTTAATTCATATCAATTAGTGACCTTGTTGCACCTACCTTATTTATCTCTGCACCATCCTCAGGTTGACTGGGACAGAATGCTTTTGCCATTAAGTCCACCTACATACTTTTCTATATTAATTACAAATAAATAAATAAATTTATGTAGTTTTTAAATTGATCATGGGTATGTGTGTACGCGATATGTGTGTGATGACGCGCCTTATGTGTGTGCGTGTAGGTCGATTTTCGCTTGTTGACAGATCACGTACACCGGGCCAATGTGACCGGGCGGGCCTGAAGCGTTAAAAAGTGATGATACATCGACAAAAATATCGAAATAAATAAAAGCAACTGACATCCCTAACAAGTGTTTTGATTTGACAGTCGACACGCTTCACAGTTTTTAAATTTTCGCTAAGAAATATATTCATTTATTAGTATTTTCGATTCCAAATCATGTCGGGAAAAGGTATGTTTCTTTTCATTTGTGTTTTATTGAGTTTATAATAACATTACCCTAATTAGGCGCCGAGTAGAAATCTCCGAAGTACCATTACCTTTATTACATTGTGTCGCCAAGCTATTAGAATAAGTTAAAACTTATTTTTAAAATTTGAAGCATAGGTTCTTTTTAGAATAATTAACCGACTTCCAAAAAAGGAGGGGGTTCTCAATTCAAGTGTTTAAAATTTTAAATTGGATTCTGAATCCTATCTCGTTTGTTCAAACATTGTTTATTCCCAAATAAAAATGTATTACATACAAAATTACATACAATAATTCAAGACGAATTAAATTACATGACTTGTAAAACATAAAGATGACTGACATCACGTTAACAAACTTTGGTGTCAGCAATAAATATTTGCTGCCGTAAGATATATATATATTTTTTAAGAAAGTAACTCTGTCTGTTACTCTTTCACGGGTGAACCATTGAACCGTTTTCAATAAAAAAAATTATTGAGATATTACAATAGCCTAGAAAGGACCTAAGCTACTTTACGTCCTAGTAACATGTAATGTAGGAATTTATCCAGGAAAAAAATTGAATGACATGGCCAGAGCCAAAAGCAAAAGCTAGTATTAAGTAATTTATTGAAACTGTTATTACAGGTAAATACCGTGCTAACCGTCATCGCAACCAACACACAATATCTTCAGTTGCCAAGAGCACAGCAAGCTCGGTGGCTCCGGACAGCCCTATACTACTGATGTTTAAAGACATAGCTAAAAAACTGAATGAACGTCAAGATAGACATGAAAGGCTCTACAAGCTGTCTAGAGACATTACTATTGAGAGCAAAAGAATAATATTTCAGATACACTCAGCTGTTACGTAAGTATAACACAATTAAATAATAAAGTAACATACAGATGTGTCAGATTGGATTTTTAGTTGTGTTTAATTATAATTACTCAATAATCAATAAATATGACACATTTATATTGCTGTGTTGCCACTCTTATACATCATGCTATTTTAGCAAAGATGCAATTACCACTGCCGTGTCGGAGGCTGATGACCGCCTTATGAAGCTAATCCAGGGTCCTATAAAAGCCATAGCTTTGGAACTAGAGAACAGTCCAGCTTACCTGCACTCCAGGGCTGTTACTGCTGGCTTTCAGGAATACATAGAGGCTAGAACATTCTGCTCTCTGATGGGTCATAATAAAATAATCACTTATCCAGAGGTTCAGAAAGAGTTTGAATATAAAATTGAAGATGATGGCAATGGCAAGGAACGGCAAGTGGTAACAATGTTGCCACACTTGGATTACTTCTTGGGGCTGGCTGATCTAACCGGGGAGTTGATGAGACGCGCTATAAACTGTATCTCGAGTGGTGATAGTGAAGAATGCTTTACTCTGTGTCAGTTGTTGAGAGATTTCTACACTTGCTTTATAGGTACGTTATTTTTTTTTAATGGTAGTGCAGGAATGCGATGACACTTTTTACGTTGTATGTAGACATTTTCCTTTGTCAGGATAATCAAAATAAACGAGTTCATAGAAGATTTCAATTCAAAAAAAATATTCCAGAGGCTTTTATCCTGTAGGTGTAATTTAATGGGACTTTACTTATTCAGAAGTTCAGGACCCAATAAGTTTCTTACAAACTGTATTTTTACTCGACGAGTGAGTGCTTATTACTTTATTGCGTAAATGATATCTACAATAAAATAAACAAATGAAAACAAATTACAGGTCTAATAGGCATGGGCCGCGATCTGGGTCACAAAGTGAACACAATGCGACAAAGCGTCGTCAAAGTAGAACTAGCTGTATACGCGCTGCGTATTCGAGGGGGCGAAGCGCCACCACAATTGTTACTCACGGGCCACCCGCAATCTGGCCCAGACTGGGACACCGTGGGCAACAACTCAGATGATGAGGGATTTTATTAAAAGAATTTTTAATATATTTATTTTATTCATTGATCAATATCCAGTTTTAAATTTGTAATGATGATTCCGTAGATGAAATACAGCAAGGTGGGCTCCAATTAGTGGCCATGGAGATCAGGGGTTTTCAAGCACACATACAGTTTAATAATGAACGATATTCTATTTTAAGCCTTGTAACAAACTTATTTCCAGGGAACTATTTCATTACTAATTACAGACAGAGTTGAACTTCATAAAGTACCTATATCGCACCTTTAGAACGAAAACGACACAATTAAAAAAATAGAAAATTGAGATGTCAATTCCATGATGACAGTCATTTAATTTCCGTGATGACGTCAATGATAGTCATTTAATGACTAAAAACTAGTGCTTTATTTATAAAAATATTATAAAAAAGGGACCGATATAACAGATTTGTCCTTTTCCTGCTTGAATATGGCTGTGTTTGAACTATTGAGAACTTCGTTTTAAGTAATTTTATGACGATACCTCAATTTTCTGTCTTTTTGAATTGTGTCGTTTTCATCCTAAAGGTGCGATATATTGCCTTTATTGCTCACTTCTGCTATTTTTTGCTGGTCTAATAACGTTCAGAAGTTGGATGGAAATAAGTTTGTTGAAGGCAACACAGCATTTACTAATAATTGTATCTACCAAATCGGCCAAATTTATCTGATGAGAAATAATGTATCGAGTCGAAAATTAAATGTAAGTGTAAGTTTAACCTAATAACTAAATAGCAAAACTAGCGAAATATTTATCTGATGAGAAATAATGTATCGAGTCGAAAATTAAATGTAAGTGTAAGTTTAACCTAATAACTAAATAGCAAAACTAGCGAAATATTTATCTGATGAGAAATAATGTATCGAGTCGAAAATTAAATGTTAAGTGTAAGTTTAACCTAATAACTAAATAGCAAAACTAGCGAAATTTGTCGTTCACATAGTGTTCAATAGTAAGTATTGTTAATGGTTAATGGACGAAATATTAGACTAAACTGATGCTTTAATTGCAGAGGAAAAGCAACCTTGCGGCTTGCATTCCAAAACATTTTTATTATATTTTTTTATATAGAAGGGACCCGTTTTGAGTCATTTTGTGACAATAACTCAATTTTCGACTGGTGGTGCATAGCTTCCAAAAGTTATTACCAATTGGTCATAACTTTTGGAAGAAAAATTTGAGCCTGATGTCCAGTCTATAACTATACTGTCGAATGACTTTAATAAACGTGAAGCAACATCATAATAAAAACACCAAGCAAGTAACCCTTTAAAATTTGCTATTAGAAAGTAAATTGTATAATAGAGGTTTTAGTGTTTGTTGAAATTAAAAAAAAAAAAATTTCTTGATGCTGTCAGTGTAGCCAAATTTCTTCCTTCCGTGAAATACAATGTAACACACTGCTTTTGCTCCAATAATAAATTTATAAAAATCTTACTCAAACCCAATTTGAAATCCGTAGCCCAATAGTTCTCATACAATTTAGTTCATATATAATGCAGACAGTTGATTTTTTCCAATGAAAACGACCAATTTCACTAATGTCGCTTCCATAGTAAATTGATAAAGTAGGCTTCCATAACTAACATATATTAAATTACTGGCTAAAAGTCGCGGCTTAGCTCGCATTGATCCGTATCTTAGATTTTCAATAGGGATGCAACAAGTAAAAAACCTCTTGTAAGTAATATTACAGACAAAGCTACGGAAGGTGAGCGTATTTAGCACCATCTCAACGCGACTGGCTCGACAAGAAAGTGGCCCCCGTCATAAAATTTTGTCCCAACCCCAAACAAAACATCTAACTCATATTTAAGAGAAAAAAAATCACAAAATATTTGTGACGAGCCGAATAGGTTATTTATTCGCGTAAGTCTGTAATTCGCACCATTATTACGTGTAAGGCCCTTAATGTAAATTTTTTAATTTCTAAGGAGACTAAATAATAATAAGTTATTTTTTTGTAGGTTAGTAATGGCTGAATCGTTGCATCCCTATTATTCTTAACAATATTAGAGGTACATAATATAGTATACAATATAATCCAGAAATCCACTGGTTCACTACGAAGATAGACACCAAAAGTTCTGCCTTTGGACATACAACTAGATACACTGACGGACCTCTTTGTCACACTTTTTGAAAATTGCTCTTACCATATCACATTTGAAAAAAGTATATTTTATAGTCCATGTACGATGAGTCAAATTTAAATTTAGTCACGGTAGAGAAATCTACGTACTATGGAAATGAGTTCATAGCTACCGAAACTCCAGTCTGCCGTGAGAAAACTACAAGGTTGACAAGTACCAAAGTGGGGCTATGTAAATGTACAAATATCTTGACCCCGCCCGCATTAATTCCAATCAGATGTGTATGCCTGGGTATCCGTTAAGTCACTGGATGGCTGCCATTCGTCGGACTCATCAGTCGCGTAAGGATCCTTCTCGCCCTCTGAGTCATCACTCCACTCCTCCATTTTCACTGTCTTACGCTCTCTCTTGCCGGTCACTATCAACGGTGGTGAATCGTCGAGTCTCTTTTTCGTTTTCTCACCTGATTAAAAATAATATAAATCTTCATAATGTAACGCAAATTATACCGTATTCTCGTACGTTTTTAAACTCAAAATTCATAATCGTAATCGACGCTATCGCCGTCAGAGTCCTCGACTTGGAAGTGATCGTCGTAGAAGTTGACTGTGTGCGCGTTTATGTAGAATATGTTGCCGTGGCGCTCGACAAATTGCCTACCTGCACAACAAAAACACGGTTACTGAAATATATAACTGTAAATTGTGAAATACATAATACACAAGAAAATAAAAGTTAATAAAAATATAATACTAAAGTAAAAACAGTTTACTTGGATTAGTAAAAAATACTTCAAGTAGTTTTTAATTAAAACAGAAAACTTGGTGGGCCAATATGGTCTTGGATGGTTTTGGCTTTTTTTTAGGTCATGTAGCAAGTATTTATAATCGACTATAATACGTAATCTGGCAAACAACATAGCACACTACCGTGTGGTGGATTTCTTACAATAGTATACTTAAATTTAACCCCTTAATAAAAAAAATAACCCCCACCACGCGGCAGAGTGCTCAAGTTATAAACAAAATCCACAATTTTTGCATCAACCTGTATAGCTTTTTTTAGAAAAAGTATAAATGGTAAAAAGTATCACCCTGTATAGCTTTTTTTTTAGAAAATTATTAAATTAAAAAAAAAGAGTAAAATGCAGTAGTGAAACTGCATTACCTCGTCCGTCGGGCTGCGGTTGGTGTGGCGGGTGGGGCGTGTGTGGCGGGTGCGTGCAGTCGCGGCGGTGCCTCGGGTCGCGACGCCGACACGCCGCGCCGAGCGGACACGCGCGCCGCTCGCCCGCCGCCCAGTCCGCGTCCGCCGGGTGCGAGTACTGCGCTTTGTGCTGCTGATTCTTCCTGCACAAACAAACGACAAACATATCGCACCTTTAGGATGAAAACGACACAATTCAAAAAGACAGAAAATTGAGGTATCGTCATAAAATTACTTAAAACGAAGTTCTCAATACAATAATAGTACAAACACAGCCATATTCAAGCAGGAAAAGGACAAATCTGTTATATCGGTCCCTTTTTTATAATCCTACTAATATTATAAAGGCGAAAGTTTGTAAGAATGTATGGATGTAAGCAGTGCCGGATTAAGCAAGCGCGGGGCCCGTAGCAAATTCTTTCAAAGAGCCCTTGATCTGCTATGGGTTCTTAAGTATAAAGTGGTAAAGATACAATTCAATAGTCAATACGTTTATTTGCTATCTATAGGTTACAATTTTGTGGATAATTAATAGTGTAGTAAATTACTATAGGCGCTGTTAGGCTCTGACAAGTACAAAAAGCCTGAGATGAGATTTCCTGGCAATTTAGAATAATTTTGATAGGAAACTAACAATTGAAAACAGATGATACCTACTACACACAATATTTTTTTCAATACATATTTCAAAGTTTATATTTAATACAAAGTATGTTATATTTTTCAGAATAGCTAATGTTATATTTAATCAATGGTGTACTTTAAATAATGTTTATGTTTTATATTTATTTATCTGTTTCCTTATTATTTTTTAAACTTTTACAAAGTAAATTTAGAAATAATACTATTCGTATCAATTTCTCTGAGCAAATCATATTCTACATTATTCATCAAAGCGAGATATTATTCAGACGTTTTAGACTCACAGTGTTCCTTAACTCATTTTTTATGCGCTAATGAACGTTCGCCACTGCAGTTAGTGATCATGAGAATCTCTCTTGAAGTAATAAAATATTTATTTAGTCATAACTTCTATAACTCAATCTACACTAATATTATAAAGAGGAAAGATTTGTATTTTTGTATGTTTGACAAGGATAAACTCAAAAAGTACTGGACCGATTTCACCTGAGTAACATAGGTTGCTTTATATCCCGGGAAAATTCAAACCGGGACTTTTATCCCGGATTTTTTATTCTCGCGAGTCGTTACGTAGGGGACATATTTTAAGACCCTGGAAAACACTTAGGCTACTTCTTATCCCGTGAAAAAATAAACCGGGAATTTAAACCCGATAAAATATTTTCCTGCAGGTGGAATCGCAAACAAATAAGTATGGAGATAGTTTGAGACCCACAGTAGGACACAAGCTACTGCTTATCCCGGAAAAATATAAACCGAAACTTTTATCCCGGTTTTATTCTCACGAGTGGGGCGGCCAAACTACTCAATCGATTTCTATGAAATTTGGTAGGGAGATAGTTTAAAACCTTGGGAAGAACCAAGGCTAATTCTGATCCCGGGAAAAAATAAACCGGGATTTTATCCCGGAAAATATTCTTGCGGGTGGTACCGCAAACAAATAAATATGGAAATAGTTTGAGACCGAGGGAAAGACATAGACTACTTTTATTCCGGAAAAACATAAACCGGGACTTTAATCCCGGAAACTATTTTCTTGCGGGTGGAACCGCAAAAAAATAAGTATGGAGATAGTTTGAGACCCAGGGTAGGACACAGAGTACTGCCCATCTCGGAAAAAAATAAACAGGATATTTTATCCCGATTTTTTTTCACGAGTGGGACGGCCAAACCACTCAAACGATTTCAACGAAATATGGTAGGGAGATAGTTCGAAACCCTGGAAAGGACCTAGGCTACTTCTGATTCCGAGAAAAAATAAACCGGGACTTTATCCCGGAAAATATTTTCTTGCGAGTGGAACCGCAAAAAACAGCTATGGAGATGGTTTGAAACCGAGGGAAGGACATAGGCTACTGCTTATCCTGGAAAAATAGAAACCGGGACTTTTATCCAAGATTTTTTTACCTCGCGCTTGTAGCCGTCACTCTCAGCCGATGTCGATGAAATTTCGTAGGAAGATAATTTAAGACCTTGAGGAGCACCTAGGCTATTGCTTATCCCAGAGAAATATAAACTGGTACTTTTATCCCGGAAAATATTTTCTTGCGGGTGGAACCGTGAGAGAATAAATATGGAGGTAGTTTGAGATCCAAGGAAGGACAGGCTACTTTTATCTTTTTATTTTTAAGGATATGTCCTTACATCATTACATATTATAAAACAAAGTCCCCCTATCGCATCTGTTTGTCTGAACGCGATAAACTCAAAAACTACCGAACGGATTTTCATATATTTTTCACCAATGGACGCAGTGATTCAAGAGGAAGGGTTATGTTTTTAATTCATCAGTATTTTGGACGACAGAAAATTAACTGTACAATTATTATGCTTTGCTACCTTTGCGAAGCCAGGGCGAGCCGCTAGTATACTTATATTCTAGAAAATAGATATTTGGTTAGAATAGAATTAAATTAAAAATAATCTATACTGTTAATCTTATAAATAAATAGAAAATTTTAACAATTTAAATCGAGCTATTTCAATTCTGCTACACATCCACACTAAGTGTTGGGTAAGAGTGCTTGCATATACGGCAGACATTTTGTAGAGCTGATTATCAGGCCGACTAAAGTTATACACGTTTATACAAGAAACTTTTTGTAGAAATTGTGTGTTTACCGTATAAAATTATTTGAATTATTTACGCCAAGGAAATATTCGGATACCGAGTGTCTGACGTGGATTGTCTTAGTAGGAAAAGTTGTAACTTTTCACGTTTTTGTGACATAAAAAAAATTCAACATACAACATCTTAATAACTTTCACTCAAAAAATTACGCTCAGGCAGAGATGAGTGGGTTTAAATATGCGGGGCCCCCATTCGCGCGGGGCCCGTAGCAATTGCTACTCTTGCTACGTGGTTAATCCGGCACTGGATGTAAGGATGTTTGTTCCTCTTTCACGGAAAAACTACTGAACGGATTTCGATGAAATTTGGCACACGGGTAGACCATGTCTTGGATTAACACATAGGCTACTTTTTATCCCGGGAAAATATAAACCGGGACTTTTATCCCGGAAAAACTTTTTAATGCGGGCGGAGCCGCGGGCAAAAGCTAGTATTTTTATAAATAAAGAACTAGTTTTTAGTCATTTAAAATTGACCACTCAATTTTCCATTTTTTGATTTGGGTCGTTTTCTTTCTAAAGGTGCGAATATTATACCAACTAGTAGTGCTCGCGGCTCCGCCCGCGTGAAAAAGCTTTTCCGGGACAAAAATATTTTTCCCGAGATAAAAAGTATCCTATAGCACTCAGGAGTTATGTAGCTTCCTATTAGTGAAAGGATTTTCATAATCGGTTCAGTAGTTCCTGAGATTAGCGCGTTCAAACAAACAAACTCTTCAGCTTTATAATATTAGCATAGATAAATCAATCTTAGAGAAACTACCGTCTCATACTAGATTTGGAAGTTCTAAAGTCTATCGTCAATTGCAATTCATAATAAATATAATAATACCAGCCCTGTATTATATACTGCCCACTGCTGAGCATGGGCCTCCTCTACTACTGAGAAGGTTTAGGCCTTAGTCCGCCACGCTGGCCTAGTGCGGGTTGGCAGACTTCACATACCATCGAAATTCTTATAAAGAGCTTCTTAGGTATGCAGGATTCCTCACGATATTTTCCTTAACCGATAAAGCGAACGACAATTGATAAACAATACACACCTGACTGAAAAGTCAGAGGTGTGTGCCTTGGGTTTTGAACCTCCGGACATTGTCTCGGCAGACCGTTCCATTCCCAACTAGGCTATCGTCCACTTACGACAAACATATTTTATACCAATCTAAACTACCGTCTCACATACTTGATTTGGAAGTTCTAAAGACAGTCTATCGTCAATTGCAATTCGTATTCCGTCATTATAGTATATAACGTTTGATGCCTTTTGTTTAGTTACATGTCTTTTATTTTGACGTCATTTTAATCAATAGACCTATAATTTACCTATAACAGCTGGCTCCGTACATGCACCTCTCACGTATTGGTCCTTTATCGTCCTTGTCGTCACTTGTTGACGCCTACAATAAAGAAAATATGTACTGTATTTACCTTACATTACCAACCTATACCAACGTAAGGTTTATACGTATATGTATTATATGTATAAACCTTCCTCTTGAATCACACTATCTATAAAAAAAACTTCATCAAAATCAGTTGCGTAGTTTTAAAGATCTAAGAATGCATAGGGACAGACAGCGAGAAGCTACTTTGTTTTATACTATGTTAAGACGAATAATGATACATGTACATACAATACTGATTTAATATAAAACACAAAATTGATATGAAGACTCCTTACTTTATTACTGGGTCCAGCCTCGTCGCCATTATCATCCTCAGTTTTAACCTTTTTAATATCTTCGCCGTTCCCATTGTCCGGGCTTATAGGTCGCTTTAACGGAGACTGTGCTTTATCTACCTGGTCTCCTGCTTTTCCCTCGCAATCAAGAGAAGGCGATTTTCTCCATTCATACAGTTGTGTTGGTGAATCTCTTTCTACCATTATTGAAGTAAATGTTTTATTACAAGTATACTTACACATACACCAATAGAATGATACTATGTTTAAAGCTTAAAATCAACAAAAAAACAAGGAAATTGTAGCTGTTATGAGTGCTTAGATAGTAGGTACACATAGTAATGATTATTTCAATTTAAAGGTGCATAAAACTAACAAGAAAACAGGGTTACAAAAAGTTTATAGTTGTAGTTTCATTATAATTAGTAATAATTACTCATACCAACATTCAATGATTCATGAGTCATGACAGATTTTTATATTTATAACATAAAGAGTGAACCATAAACGATATTGTCTTGTTAGTCTCATGGCAAAAGATTTCTTGAACAGAGGTAATAAATATTTTATGGAACAACAAAGACATCTTCCTAAAACTTTAAAGATGGCCATAATCCATATTAGACCAGACTTAGCATAGTCTTCAGTACAACTCTAACGATCTTATTCGTAAACTATTTAGGTATAAGCTTATTTTAGTTATAGAATGTTTTGTCTTTTTCCGTCAAACTCAAATCAGAATTCGTTCGTAGAAGACCATTCGATAACTAAAATACGTTTAAAAACTGTTCATGTATAAAGCCACAAGAGTCTACTGAAAAAGAAAAGTACAAATATCACACAATATCATGACACACGTAATATATCTTACCTATGAGATAGGTATGATGAAGTACTTTCAATACCACAACACAAAAAAACAAATCGTCACAGCTTTTGGCTCTATAGTGTATATAAAGACCAAACCTGATGCCTCTTGTTTCACAGCGATTTTTGTACTGGTTACAAAGACTACCCAAAAAATATGGAATACTCACCAAGAACGGAAGGTGATGACAATCCCCCTTCCTGTGCAGTCTCATTGGATTCAAAATTAACCTCCTTAGACAAATCCTCATCTTCAGCCTCCTTATCCACTGGTTCCTCTTCTTTTTTATCATCCTTGGTATTCTCAGCATCCTCTGGCAGTTGTGAACAGAATATCAGCTCGTACCAATAGAGATGTGGTAAGATGCCAAATTTGTCACCACAACCCAACACAATACATGTGTCCTTGTTCAAGACTTGGACGGTTTTGTGCTGCTTTTTCATGTAAAAACATGGGTTGGAATGTAGCTGTCAACAATGTATAATCGGTATGAGCAGTGTAACCACAAGCACACATGAAGAACATTGCTTGTGGGACGGCAGTGGTATCCAATTGGATAGCTATTACCGCACTCTTAAAAACTGGTCATAGTGTCATCTCTTCGACAACTCGGTTTTAGGGGTAGACGGGGATAATTTTGACGACCAACGGAAGATACAAATAGCAAAGTTTATTATCAATCTACTAATTCTACAATAATGTTTATTTGGACGATTGCACTTACCATCAGCTAGTGTCCTATGCATCGTAATGCAGTGGCCAGAAAATACATAAAATAAAAAACTGTGTACAATCCAAGAACCAAATCCAAGACCCCTAAATTACAACTCATATTATATGCAACCACTACAGCTATGAGACGTAAATGGAACTGTATACGGTCTAGTAATACAACATGGCTGTGAATCAGTTGGAAAAACCAGTAGATATGAATTTTATATGATTGCGAACAAAATACATAATATTATACACAGCGACTGATCAAGAGTTCTGACCGCCCTAGGCTAATTACGAGGACGCGCCCCCGCCAGGTGTAAGTGATACGGTGAAAAATTTAACATGGTTCATACTACCTATAAACGGTTTCAGATCGATCTGAAAGTGAAACTAACGTTGTCCATTAATCTACACGACATTCAGCCTTAGCGTGGCAAATCATTTTTTTAGCTGACGGTACATTAAGGCGCCTTATACGACCTCGCGCATTATACGACCAAAATCATGACAAGTGACTGCAGGCTACCAAGTAGAAAACCAAATCCATGTCGTGTTTGGCCGCATGACTTGTATTGGCTTAGTTTCTATAGAGAAATTAGTTTTGCGGCCATTAACCATGTGCGTGGTCATCTAGTGTGTGAAGTTGCATTTATCCTGAAGGCGACTTTTATACCAATAAATAGTAATTTTTGTTAGTTAGTTTCAAGCACGATTTTGATTGAAAACGACAACAAGTTTGAGTCTCCTTACGACAAAATTTCTGAAACAGACGTTGGAACTTGGTGTGGCTAAATTAAAATTAAAGAAAGATATGAAAAATCTGGCTCGTTTATTCCATTAGTATTGAAATAGTTTTTCCGATGATGTATTATAAATTAATCAGATCAGTTTATTTTTTAAAAAAATCACGATGAAGAGTTAATTGAAGCAGTTGAAATTTTAGATACGGCCTCTTAATTCTTGACTGTAGACCTTTGTATTGACCAGAAATTTCTAACGTTTTATCAATTGTTGCAATAACAGCCTTCTCCATATGCCTTTATGACCGCAATTGGGTAAAAAGGTGATAAAACGTTCGACAGGTTCTCCGTCAGGCAAAACATAACGAATTATAAATGTCAACTGATCGGTGTGTGAAATATCTGCAGTAGAATCAACGCGAATCGAATAATATTTTGCTTTTTTTATTTCTCCAATAATCGAAAGTCGAACTTCATCAGCGAGAAGTACCATAAATTCATTGATAATAGAGGCAGTGCCGGATTAACCACGTAGCAAGAGTAGCAATTGCTACGGGCCCCGCGCGAATGGGGGCCCCGCATATTTAAACCCACTCATCTCTGCCTGAGCGTATTTTTTTGAGTGAAAGTTATTAAGATGTTGTATGTTAAATTTTTTTTATGTCACAAAAACGTGAAAAGTTACAACTTTTCCTACTAAGACAATCTACGTCAGACACTCGGTATCCGAATATTTCCTTGGCGTAAATAATTCAAATAATTTTATACGGTAAACACACAATTTCTACAAAAAGTTTCTTGTATAAACGTGTATAACTTTAGTCGGCCTGATAATCAGCTCTACAAAATGTCTGCCGTATATGCAAGCACTCTTACCCAACACTTAGTGTGGATGTGTAGCAGAATTGAAATAGCTCGATTTAAATTGTTAAAATTTTCTATTTATTTATAAGATTAACAGTATAGATTATTCTTAATATAATTTAGTAACCAAATATCTATTTTCTAGAATATAAGTATACTAGAGGCCCGCCCTGGCTTCGCAAAGGTAGCAAAGCATAATAATTTCTGTCGTCCAAAATACTTATGAATTAAAAACATAACCCTTCCTCTTGAATCACTGCGTCCATTGGTGAAAAACATATGAAAATCCGTTCGGTAGTTTTTGAGTTTATCGCGTTCAGACAAACAGATGCGATAGGGGGACGTTGTTTTATAATATGTAATGATGTAAGGACATATCCTTAAAAATAAAAAGATAAAAGTAGTCTGTCCTTCCTTGGATCTCAAACTACCTCCATATTTATTCTCTCACGGTTCCACCCGCAAGAAAATATTTTCCGGGATAAAAGTACCAGTTTATATTTCTCTGGGATAAGCAATAGCCTAGGTGCTCCTCAAGGTCTTAAATTATCTTCCTACGAAATTTCATCGAAATCGGCTGAGAGTGACGGCTACAAGCGCGAGGTAAAAAAATCTTGGATAAAAGTCCCGGTTTCTATTTTTCCAGGATAAGCAGTAGCCTATGTCCTTCCCTCGGTTTCAAACCATCTCCATAGCTGTTTTTTGCGGTTCCACTCGCAAGAAAATATTTTCCGGGATAAAGTCCCGGTTTATTTTTTCTCGGAATCAGAAGTAGCCTAGGTCCTTTCCAGGGTTTCGAACTATCTCCCTACCATATTTCGTTGAAATCGTTTGAGTGGTTTGGCCGTCCCACTCGTGAAAAAAAATCGGGATAAAATATCCGGTTTATTTTTTTCCGGGATGGGCAGTACTCTGTGTCCTACCCTGGGTCTCAAACTATCTCCATACTTATTTTTTTGCGGTTCCACCCGCAAGAAAATAGTTTCCGGGATTAAAGTCCCGGTTTATGTTTTTCCGGAATAAAAGTAGTCTATGTCTTTCCCTCGGTCTCAAACTATTTCCATATTTATTTGTTTGCGGTACCACCCGCAAGAATATTTTCCGGGATAAAATCCCGGTTTATTTTTTCCCGGGATCAGAATTAACCTTGGTTCTTCCCAAGGTTTTAAACTATCTCCCTACCAAATTTCATAGAAATCGGTTTATAGGTTTGGCCGTAACGACTCGCGAGAATAAAAAATCCGGGATAAAAGTCCCGGTTTGAATTTTCCCGGGATATAAAGCAGCCTATGTTACTCAGGAATACAGGAGCATTCTAATGGTGAAAGAATTTTTGAAATCGGTCCAGTACTTTTTGAGTTAATCCTTGTCAAACATACAAAAATACAAATCTTTCCTCTTTATAATATTAGTGTAGTTTGAGTTATAGAAGTTATGACTAAATAAATATTTTATTACTTCAAGAGAGATTCTCATGATCACTAACTGCAGTGGCGAACGTTCATTAGCGCATAAAAAAATAGTTAAGGAACACTATGAGTCTAAAACGTTTGAATAATATCTCGCTTTGATGAATAATGTAGAATATGATTTGCTCAGAGAAATTGATACGAATAGTATTATTTCTAAATTTACTTTGTATAAGTTTAAAAAATAATAAGGAAACAGATAAATAAATATAAAACATAAACATTATTTAAAGTACACCATTGATTAAATATAACATTAGCTATTCTTAAAAATATAATATACTTTGTATTAAATATAAACTTTGAAATATGTATTGAAAAAAATATTGTGTGTAGTAGGTATCATCTGTTTTCAATTGTTAGTTTCCTATTAAAATTATTCTAAATTGCCAGGAAATCTCATCTCAGGCTTTTTGTACTTGTCAGAGCCTAACAGCGCCTATAGTAATTTACTACACTATTAATTACCCACAAAATTGTAACCTATAGATATCAAATAAACGTATTGACTATTGAATTGTATCTTTACCACTTTATACTTAAGAACCCATAGCAGATCAAGGGCTCTTTGAAAGAATTTGCTATGGGCCCCGCGCTTGCTTAATCCGGCACTGAATAGAGGATGACAAGTACGATAGAGCACCTCTGCCTTTTTGTCCAAATCTCACCAAATGCTCAGCCATGAAAGGATCAAATTTGGATATAAGCTCAATACAGCCAAGAAAATTTCCGTTTAGTGCAGATCCAAAAATTTAATTTCAACCGTGAAATGGAATGCCACGAGAAGCTAAAAACTTAATTGTTTCTATTACACGTAGTGATACATTTCGCCAATAATTTATTTCTTCATTATATTGTTTAATTATTTGGGTATGCAATGGTTGTAAAAGTTTCCTCTACATACATATTGTCCCAAACATTTATGATGATCCGGAGAATTGTCATGATAGTTATTAAGTTAGAATTTTTCCAGTCATTAAATCCACTTTTGGCAAATATGGATGTTCCTCCATATAATTTACAAGGACCACAAAACACGTGACCTGTGGATTCTGAGTATACTAACCAGCTTCTCTTCACAATTTCGCCATTAACAAGCTTTATCTCAAACATATGTTTAGATAGAAATCTTTTTTGATTTTTATACTGCCTTTCTGATCTGGAAAAGTCGTAATTCTTCGTTTTGTTGCAGTCCTTTTTAACAATATAATCTCAAAATTCAACGTTTACATGCCACAGTGCAGGGTCACTTCACGGAATAGACGGCCTTTCTTCTATTAGAATTTCGTCTTCATTGTAGATCGTCGGCGTCGTCGCTACTATAGGACTAGTGTTGGACGCAGAAACGTAAGAACAGTCCGCGATAGAATGACCAGGGCAAGAAATCGCTGGCGATAGTTCAGCATTCGTCACCGTTTTGTTCCTTTCTGCAGAGCTCGTAAAAAATGTTTGCAGTTTACGAGTATGTCTTAAAATGTTTTCTCGCTTCTTTTCCTTTTTTTCTGTATTCTGCTCCACTTGGCTTTTTTACTATCGAATTACTCTCATTACTCCTCATAGTCTTAATAAAATACTGAATTACGAAGGAAAGGACAATAAATATCAATCACCAAAAACGAATATACTCGAGCGCGTGATAATATGACGGATATTATCGGATAATATAACGAAAGAGAATAATTTTTTTTTGTAATGGCCCTACTGCCAGTAGCCTGACACGAGTCGGCTTTTCTGGCCACACCGGTCTTTAGGGTGAACGCAGAAGGCGCTCGCAACCCTTTGAATTAAGTGACCATGCTGAGGGCAACCCACTAACGGGTTACGAACCTCGGCCTAGGACGGCCACTGAGAGAGGATGAGACATCAACGATTAGGGAAAGATTGGTTTTTAGGCCTAATCCTATTATATTGTGTTGTCATCGGCACGCGGGCCGGAACTGCTAGGGGGGTGGGGGAGGAGGCGAGGTCCTCGACGGCGAGGACGGAACTGTGGTCTTGTGGAGTGTTGGAGTTTCAAGAACTCGTTCTTACGGCGGATGGCCAGAGTGATTTCGTTCTCTGGATCGGTTACTACGGAACGTGGCCGTCTCCATTTGGCGCGGTCGAATGGAGTATATATTGACGCTTTACGGACTAACGTGTTTGGGTGATTTACCGCCCGATCGAAGTAGCGTCTGCTGGCCATATGCATGAAATGCCTGATGGTCAGCATGTTGGTGTCCACGTGGAGGTTGTGGTTGCGAACGTACCATGGGCCACCAAGAGCATGTCTGAGCATTCTATTTTGTAAGACCTGCATACGCTAAAAACGAGCAGGCAGTAAATGGGCGTATACAGGCGATGCGTACGTCATGATAGGTCGAATGCAAGTCGTAAAGATCCTAATCTTGTTGCGGATTGACATTTTACTTTTCCTGTTTAAGAGCCAATGCAATTGGCCCATCGCGAATGCGGCTCGCCCGCGTAGACGAAAGAGAATGAAGCGCGGCAAAGTATACTAACTATTAACCACCGGGGAGTCCCCGCGCGTCGGTGACGGGTTTCATCGCGCGACGAACTGCGCTGTTGCCAACTCACTCACTCGCTCCAAGCGAGTGAGTGAGACAAGTGAGTTGGCAACATCGCAGTCGAGCGAGTCGCTCGACCACCGACCGATTCGAGTGATAAATAAGTGTTTGTTTGACGCGCGCTTTTTAAAGTAACAAATCAGGGAGTCCCAGGCTTTTTCAGTTCACAGCGCTTTTAGTTTTAGTATTTTGGCTCGGTGTAGTTGAAATATGTAGGGTAGATGCAATGATGCTAGATTAATAGTGTATGCGATGACACGATTTCAGCGCGCCCCCCAGATCCTCGCGCCCTAGGCTGCAGCCTAATTAGCCTAAGGGTTAATCAGGCCCTGATTATACAATACTTCTGATAGATTACATCACTTAATACAGAGACATTTAAACTTGACAGTTTCAATATGAAAAGGTGTTGTGTTAATCATAATATTTATAGATTTTCTAAACCTTCTTTGTGATAGTGTAAGCATATTAAGCAAAGACAGGAAGGCGATTATCATGTGATGTAAAGCCTGTTAGCATATCATATTCAGAGGGCCTTTTGGGGTCAGCCATTCTACAAAAGAAGGAAAGAACTCACTGCAGTCAATGTGACCTCATCATCCGTTACCACTAGTTCTGCATGGCTCCTAGACACCTTGTTGTCATATTCATTTTCCTGAAACAAAACATTAACTTTTCTGATGATAAGTCTCCTCTTCAAGAATTCTGGTTAAAACTGATTTCATAAAATAGTTGAGTGCAAGTCATCTATGTTTCTCAATAAATGTATAACTCATTCACGGACTGGATAAAAATAATTGTAAACAACTTAGTACAAAATACCTGGATAGAACCAGGTTTTTTTTTCAGGGATGTTATAGTTTAAGTTACAGGGTAACTACTATCAACATTGATGATTCAGTCATCAAGTACTAGACACTCTCTTATCTAATAATATAGGTCACATACATTGCTATTTGTGTGGGTCGCACAGACCATGTAGTAATTTTAATTTTTTAAACTGGGTTAAAAGTATTATTCACTAGATACAGTAGGCTTAGAGGGTGTGTACTGCTATTATCTGTCCAACACAGTATTACATCTCGTAAACAGTTTATCGACACCTTAAATACTGTAAAAAAATCAGGAGTGGCCCCAATAACAAAGGTTAATAAATGTTAAGATGCAGTTGCTTCTTTTTCAAAATTGTACGAACCATGGAGAGAGTGCACTGAAGGCAGTAGTTGTCATTTTTCTTTTCTACATACATATAGAGCAGATACTTACCAGTGACAATATAAAAAATAGATATGATTTTTATCTTATCCCATTTAATTTCAGGTTGTCAACAACAATAATTGTAATTCTTAAGGTCGTTCATAAAGGTCTGCGAACAGTCTCTTGAGGGTCAGGCAGAAATTAAATGGGTTCTTGTAAATTATTGGAATGGTATGAATGATAATTTCAATGTGTGTAGCCATTCTCAGAAGTAAAGGTGTTTTATTATCATTCAGTTATCACATTGATCCTTGTCAATTTGAGGATATTAGAAGTGAAAAATTTTTTTTTGTAAATACGACAAACAGTTCTTACCCATGATATTGTTTATAATGTTTAAATCACGTGTCGAGGGGTGAACGGCTATTCGGTTTAAGCATTATTTTTTGTGATATAAAATTATATATTAGTCAAGCTAAATAGCGTTTGGACCCTCAATATACAAGGTTGCTATGATCCAGGGGCACTAAAATGGACAGACTACTCCATATCGGCTCGGAAATAATTCGAAACGGTCAAAAACTCGATAAAGATAAAAATAGAAAATCGTTTTTCTCTAACAAGTTCTATCAATTTAATACGCAAACACCATTTATAAATATTTACACTAACCTGCGGTCATCTGCGTGACAAAACGGCAACGTCGCATTCTGTTGTCTTTCATGTCGCCGATGAGCCGACCGGCAAATACAAATAGATAGGTAGCTCGGCGCATAAGCGGGTGGGTCTCAATTACAAATTTAAAATTTTTCGCTGTCACAAAGTTACAGAAACCAAACACAAACATACAAAAGATCGGTTCTCGTATCACACAAAGAAATAAATAAACACTATCACTTTTTAATACATTTACATTAGTGTCCTATCACATAAACAAAAAGCAATATTTGGATATTCTCAAAATGGCGCGTAAGCAATAATAAGATTGTACCTAGGAAGCGGCTCAGGCGTTTTCTGACGCGAATTACGACGACACACTTAAAAAACTAAAACAGTTCTTTGAATTTTTGAAGATTTGAATGACCCAGGTCTATGTATTAATCGCTTCTTTGTTTGTGTTACAAAGTTATGATGTAATGTTATTGTGTTTTCGTTCTTATTGCACTAAGATTAAGGCTCACTTTGACCTGATTATTGGCTGATAAAGGGGCAACGTCTCCTAATTTTGTTGATATTTAAGGTCACGCACCTTACATGACCTTAGATAACTATGTTTAGACTCTCGGTCAGCTGTTAGGGCAGATATACATCCCGATGTAGTTTTGCAAAGACGAAAAATCTATACTGTGGCTAAACTATTCCTCCTATTGAACTGAAATTTGGTGTAGAGCTTGTATATGGTACATTACATATGTAGCTAGAAATAAAGCCTCACCGTTTAATCAACCTTGTATAAATAAATATACTTTTCATTTATTTACATACAGTGTAACAATATTGTTAAAGGTGCATTTTCATTGGTCGTCTACATGCAGGGTGTGGGAGATTTTTGAACCGCATGCAATAGGGCCTGCATACAGGGGACCGTTTCCATTGGTCGTTAGCTCCCACATGTGAGGTGCGAGAGAATATGGATACAGTTTGCTAGTTGGTTAAGGATTAATGACTGCCTCGGTGGCGTAGTGGTATTGCGTACGCATTACGAGTACGATTTGCGCGCTGAGGTCCTGGGTTCGAATCCCGGGTCGAGCCAAAAAAATTGTGACTGGGTTTTTCCATCTTAAAATTTACTCAGTCGCAGCTCGGAGTCAGGAAGTTGGCGGTGTGATACCCCCGTGCCTCGGAAAGCACGTAAAGCCGTTGGTCCTGCGCCTGATCTCTCTCCGGTCATGTCGGACTGCCGTCTCACCGGACTATGAGAGTGAAGGAATAGCGAGTGCACCTGTGTATTGCGCACACACTTGTGCACTATAATATCTCCTGCGTACCTGGCTGATCTCCGTTGAGATTGGCCGCCGTGGCCGAAACTGGCTAGGAGGATATCATCAAGGATTAATATGAGAAGGGCGGGGAGTCCCCGTTGCTTTATATCGACTGACTAATTTCATCAGTTGTTGACCCGAATGCGGAAGTCCGCGCATGCTTTGTATCGACCGAGTTATCGACCGATGCATTTCATTGGTCGTGATATTTTATCGTGTAATAAGAAAATAATACGTAATACCTACCTACATGAATCAATTTATCGTTTGGTAATGTAACAAAAAACAACAATATATGTTACAAAATATGTTGCAACACCTATTGATTAATTTCATCGTGAAACTATAAACCTGAATTTTACTTACGAAAAGAAATTTGCCTCTCCCAATATCATGTTTTCCCACCGGCAATTTTATTTTGCATGGCTCTGTACTATCGACACGCACTAATTTAAAAACCATTTTATTTACTTTGACTTTTTATTTACATGAATAACAAACAATTTACTGTGTTTTAGCGCGATAGAACTCCGAAATTTTACTATATTATAATTTCCGCTTTCACTTGCGCTCTACGCATTTTTGAGGAAATTCCGTCAGGCGTCAAGTTTATGTCATAAATAATTGGCCAATATAATAATCTGATAATAATATTATGATACGCAGGTTTGGATTAGGAATGAATGACTGACGATTGATGAAGAATCAAGAACAGTAAATTTGAAGTAGACCAACTGTCAAAATTTTGCAACTTGCTTAAAAGGAGTATTACACTGCACGATATTCAGGACCCTGTGGCCCCTGACTAGGAAGCCACTTATTACTGCTTACTTTGCTGTAGCTGCTGCAGTTTCCAGCATTACAATAGAAAAAGAGAAAGATCTGGGTGAAGGAATACTTATAATTACTAGTACAACTTTCTAATATCTGCATATTAGAAAGTTGTACTAGTAATTATAAGTATTCCTTCACCCAGATCTTTCTCATCTGATGGCTCTAGAACATGAAGCATCTGCATGCTTCATGTTCTAGAGCCATCAGATCTAAGAAATTACCTAAGAGTACTTAAATAATCCAATCATACACTCGAGACGTCCGTTCAATCCGCTCGTCTTCAATATGAAGTCCGGGTCCCTAGCGCCCATTGTTGTTTTTTTTTACATCAATGCTAGCGCCCTAAATGTTATTATACTGCCCGGTGGTAAAAGTGTCAGGGAGCTAGGTAGACTGGGTCTTTCTGGTCGCCCTGATTAGAGGCACTAACTTGCTTATTTTTATTACACCACGGACCACCCTAAATCAGGGTAACAGAGCCTAAATACCGTGTAGTGTAATAGCCCTTGAACGTATGCTTGAAATACGTTTGATTTATCCCTAATTCACATTTTTTAAATAATTTAATAAGGTTCAAATTAATATCTTTGAAACGAATTAAAATTATGAAAATAATACTTTACTTCTACATTTAGATATATAGGATGCCAATATAAAGTATTTTGGTATAGCATAGCGTTTGTCAAAATCAGAACACCATGAGGAAGTTTGCGGGATCTTGGAAACGTCGTGAGGTGCTCTTGTTTTAATTCATTATTTTGGTGATACTTTCGTGTTATATGGCAGAATTATGGTGGTATATTATCCATAGTTCTATTAAAGGGCTCAAATGAAGTTAATTGAAATAACTGTGCCAATCAAATGTTTTTTTGCTGCCGCCAAAACTCCTCGATAAAGTTTGGTCTTGGTAAGGTAGCCACTGCTTTACTACGACGCGACGTAGTACGTAGTAAAGAAAAAAGACAACCAAAAATATCACTTAAGACGAGGCTGTATGGGCTTGAACCCTTTGCCTCCCCTATAAGGGAAAATTATTAAAAGAAATAGAAAAAAAACATTTTTCGATTTCGATTTTGTAAACATTTGCAACAAATCAGTTTTTAAAATAATGATGACGACCGGCCTGGGATCCCATAAGCCTCTGTCTGGGCAACTGTACAAATACACAAATGTAATGAAAGGTTGGCAGCAGAGATGGTTCGCGGTGGATCCCGAGACTGGAGTTTTGTCATATTATTTGTTTGATGGACCTGGGGAAACTATACAGCCCGGACAGCCTGCGAGAGGGGAAGTAAGCTATACAGCAACTAACCATTCAAATTCTCGGACGTTGAGTTGCTATAGCAGATCATAAATGGATGTAAATTATTCATTAAAAAATAGCTTTGTTTCATGGACAGTGACCTACTGAGTCAATGCAAAGTCAAACTGTAATCTAAACCTATTATAATGAATATAATATGTAAATGTTATCCAGGCACACCTAGCAGCCGCAGTGATATGTCCAAGTGACGAGGACTCGCGCACATTCACAATAAACTGCGCTTCCGGAGACATGCTGAAACTGAGGGCGACAGACGCTCGGGCGCGGCAGGAGTGGGTCAACGGGTTGAGAGCAATTGCCGAAATACACACTAAGGTAGGTTTTATAGACATGTTTTCATTTCTTTTTTAATTAAGCAGAACACTTGGCACCACATTTTCCAATGGTCTGTTTCTGTTCATATTAAATGGCTGTTACTAAGGAATAAAAACCATTAATTATAAAATACTGCACTAAGTAGATACTCAGATGTTACAAATGCTAAGACTTATCTTGTATTCATATGAAAAGCATTTACCACACCTTTAAATAAAATGTGTTTTTTTATTTTATTGTATCGAATGAAAAGACGAGAATGCCATTCGCCTGATGGTAAGCGATATGACCACCCATAAACAGTATCAGCACCATCCAGCACCTTGAGTTACTAAGTACTGTGTGGCATTCCTCTGTGCTCGTCATCATGAGACATAAGATGTTAAGTCTCATTATGTTCAGTAGTTACACTGGCTACAATGTCCTTCAAACCAAAACACAACAGTGCATGTACACTGCTGCTGGGCAGTAGAAATAGCCATTGACATTGTTTGCATGCAGCTAACAAAAAATAAATGTACAAACATACTGTCACTAATAAAACTATAAAATATTTCAGGCAATGGGTGCAAATCCACCTTTACAGCCAAGGGAACAATTGGCAGTACATGATGCAATGGCTTCAGCTAGACAACAGTTACAGGCAACAGAATTGAGGTGTGTACAGGTGTGGCTTTTAGAGAAAATTATTATAATTTTCATGTGATAGATATTTAATAAGTTGGAATTTTTTCATGATTTATCAAAATAATTGTATTATGTAAGTGGCAAGTTTAAAATAGTAATTTGTTTTTTATTTCAGTGATGCTGCTCTCGCCAGGAGTATTGAAGCTTCGGACTCACCATTCCCACACACAGATCCTGATTTATTGCTTTTGAAGGTATGAATTTCTTTAAGTTTCATGAGAGAGTAAATGGAAAGAGCATCATTATGTATAGAAAAATCACCTTGGCAATTGTCAGCCTTGTAAAGAATTACTTAATTATATGGGCACAATGTTATTATCAAAAAATGTAATGTTTTTTAGGAATAATAGTCTTCCTCATTGATCAGATAGTTTTTTGCATAAGAAATTAATTTAAACTAACAGCTATACTGAACTATTTCATATACTGAGATTACAGAAGGTGTAACTACCAATGATACTTGAATTATGTCCGTTCATGTGCACCAGTGATCACCTAATTAACCAGCTACAACCTAAAAACTGTTGTATTCCAGGCCACATCAGCAGCCAGTATGCAGTGCCTCCTGCAATGCCTCGGCATATTACACCGTCAGCAACAATATGCCACTGTCAGCATGTCCAGTAAACATTCTGAGAGTGACCAACACTAGTTTTACCATTTAGACTATTGTGTGTATCCACACTTGTGTTATCTTCATCATGATTGTGTGGTATGTGTTGTGCTATTTGCATACAGTATTTACATTTTATTATGCTGTTTATATGTGTGACAATGGAATACTTGCATGCAAAAATTATACATTGTGGGGTAAAAATTAATTTGAACAGAAATAATTGATTATAAATATTTATGCCATTAAAATAAATTTATAAATTAATGTGACCTACACTTTGGTTCAAAACGTTGAAGAATTTTCAATGAAAATAAAATCGCACAAGTGTGGATATAACTGATGAATAGTGTTGTATTAAATTTATATACAGTATGGCTGCTAAGTGACTGCCACATTGAAGTTAGTCATGAGTGGAGATATTTTTTTGAAGTTATACTTATTTAGGCGCGTTATGAAAAAATGATGAGAGTGAAATTATAAGATGCGCGCGCATCATGTAACACATAAAGTTGCAGGTAGTTTTGTTTCAATACTATCAACTGACTTCAATAAAGGAGGTTCTTGATATACTCACTTTATTCTATCAGGAACTACCTTAGAGGATAGGATAGGGCTTCTAGTGTGGCAGGTCTACTGTACTTTGCACCTGCCACCCTCACACCCCTACACCCCCTTGACCCCTCAAACCAATTTCACCCTCTTGACCCCCCATACCCATTTCGACCCCCTTGACTCCCAACCCATTTTGACCCCCCCTTGACCCCCACACCCATTTTTGACCCCTGACCTCCTGGACTCCCACACCCATTTTTGACTCCTGACCCCCACGACCCCTCTTGACCCCACACCCATTTTCGACTATTCTTCTTTGGCACCATTAAATTATTTAACGATGCCAAAGAAGTATAACTTCTCATGCGCGTGCATAAGTACACGCTCCCTTTTTTAGTAATCGGTACACTCGGGACCCTATCAATAGATGCAACTCAATATAGCTCTGAAGTGCGATATCAGCTGAGACGCTCTTAAATTACGGTCGGCATCTTAGGATAGTCATCATCATTGCTGAACATAGGCCTCCCCCAAAGATTTCCAGATGGACCTGTCTTCATATGGGGTTTTTTTGCCAATACTCGCCACGCTTGGCAGGCGGGTTGGCGAGCGTAGGACGCAGCTTCTCGCGCTGATTATGCTGCTGCCCATAATCAGCCTGTGGCATTTAGTTGCGTCATGGTTATGATGGTTATCCCACCATCGGTCGGTCACCAGAGCCTCGTCCGTTTTACAGCAGGGTGCACCACGTGCAGGTGAGGTTGGTTTGGAATCCTAAAGATGATGGTTGGACCCCTTTACACCCCATTAGGATAGTCGCTATTTAATAAATACAAATTAACAGCAACTCAAGTCACATCTTAAGTGTCAATATATGACAGCAAAGTTTTGTTTATTTAACAGTGCTTACTCAGCTGAGAATAAACTCTCAAATGAGAGCTTTAAGCCTGGTTTATGAATTAGTTCAATACATTGAATGTCTACTTGAGATTTTACTCAAACGTAAGATTGATTTATTAATACCACTCTCAGTGTGTGACGAAGTATTGAGAGCAGGTATTGTGTTCCGAGCGTACCATACTAATGAGCTGGAATACCGGAATATCGGAATGAATTAATTGGCACCAGACTAAACACATGCACACTCAAGCCCGGTTTCCTCGCGAGGCAAATGCTTGGTGTAATCTGTATACATTCTCGCACACTCGGCCGATGGAGTGTGCCCATCTCTTACCTAATGCTGAGTTTAGACTAGCAAGATCTTGCAGTAAAATATTGCTCAAGTCCCAGATGAGTTTACACTAACGGTAATATTTTCTATACACAGTCGACTCGCCGCAAGTCTTGCAAGCTTCAAAATTTGCAGACGTCAGCTTGCTGTGATTATTTACATGGTAGAAATTACTAGCGGAAGTCGACTTAAAGTGTTCTTACTAATCTAAACTTAAAAGTAACATAGAATGTATCACCATGCAGTAATATGTGTATATCACTCGATGCGGGCATTGTATTGCTATTAAATAATATAATGTAAGACTCTCGATAATATTAAATAACTAGCTGTTGCCCGCGGCTTCGCCCGCGTTAATAAGTTTTCCCGGGATAAAACGTAGCCTAGTTACACCTTATTACATCAGTTACCTGCCAATAAAAGTTCCGTCAAAATAGGTCCAGCCATTTCAGAGATTAGCCGGAACAAACAGACAGCAGACACTCCAATTTTATTTATACCTATGTATAATGATTTTTATATTTTTATGGAAACGAAAAAGAACAGTCGAAGGCGGGACTCTAACCCACGACCTCCGGCTCTCGTGGGTTTGGGTCCCGCCTTCGACTGTTCTTTTTCAAGTTTCCATAAAAATATAAAAATCATTATCAAGGCACTACATGGCCTCATGTATAAAAAAAATCATATAGGATACCTATGTATAGCTAATATGAGCCCACTCCACGGGCCTCTACTACTGAGAGGGTTTAGGCGTTAGTCCACCATGCTGGCCAGTGCGGGTTATAAATGTTATTATAAAGTTTTTGTGAAAGTACCGCATCAGAACAATAAAGTGCGCACGCACTTACAGTGTCACTTTAATATAACTTGCCTGCCTTCCTGATCTCATATGCGATGAAAAATTATTGATTTTTGAAAATAATATAAATTATAGTCAACATATGATTAATATACTTATCTACAGTTTAACGTGTTTATCTTTATAGGAGTTTGTTACGAACAGACTTACAATATACATATTCTAAATATTTATTCCGTTATTACTTATTGTAGATATCTGATATATTATCAGGTACTTGTGTACCTGCTGATAAATGTTTGTTGTACTTACTTGTGCATCTAACATTCAATTTAAATTTGCTAAGGTAGTTGCGATCCACGAGTCACTATTGCTTGCAAGGATAATGGTTAAAAGCATAGTTTATTGAGATTTCCGTAATATCCGCCAATATGATCAATTAGGATAGTTTCCGGCAACACTGTTTCTAATCTCGCAGTCTTTTAGATTTTTCGGAACATAAATACATATTTTGTAGATTAAATCTAGTCTTTCCATAGACCTTGTAAGGTGTGCAGCGTAAAATGTTAAAGACATTATCTTATTGTAAAGTGTTAAAATAGTTAAAACGTGTAAATAGTGTTTAATGAGACCGCCGACAGTCTTTCTCCCTCTCAGTTTTTATAGCTCCGTTCCGCTCAACCACGCTACCTGAAACAGCACTAGTGTGGGAGCGGGACGGAGCTCTCGCGACTATATAAGGAGGTGTTTTTACTTAAATTCCAAGGGTTACGAGCGCCTTCTGCGTTCACCCGAAAGTCCGGTGTGGCCAGAAAAGCCGACTCGCGTCAGGCTACTGGCCGATAGGTCCGTGTTAAAAAAAAAAAAAAAAAAAAAAAACTCATTCGGTACGGCGGAGCTCTACTGTACACTGGTAAGACTGTCGGCGGTTGAGTTGCTCTTTTCTGATTTTATTGTTTGTTTCTCTTTTGTATTATTATTGTGTCATGTCATGTTTATAAATAAATACTGTTTCTTTCACTGTTTCTTTGATATTGTTTCTTAATCGTTTCTTTCGAAACGAGCCCCAACCGTTTCTCTCGAAACGATCGCCTGTTGTTTCTTTCGAAACAAATAGCAGGAGCCACACACACACTCACATCACATACACTTACAGTACATACAGATACAATCCACTAGCACAGTCTCCAGTACAGACCCGCATATCAGAGCGGTCCTGTACAGTAAGGAACCGTTAAGAGCGTTTACGTGCTGCGCGGAACGTCAACTATAGGTAATTCTTCGCAAATTTCACTCACACAGAAGCGCGCGTAGTTGTGTGCGTAGAGATGGCGCGTCGGCTATATTTATATTCAGACCAACCAATTTGATGCTTCGCTTTTAATATTTAATTAGAATGTAACTTATGATTTTTGGATATATGATAAATGAAGATATTTTATTATTTTTAAATGAAACAATTTATACGTATCATCTCGTTTTATTAAAACTTATACATAACACATGTTAAGGGCAATTTTACAAACTTTGTTACTTTTACGCAAAAGTGAAGTATTTGCATTCAGAAAGTACTTACCGGACTGCCTCGGTGGCATAGTTGTATTACAGTACGACTACAAAGCTGAGGTCTCGGGTTCGATCCCCGGGTCGGGCAAAGTGATATTCATCATCAGCCCGTTGCAGTCCACTGCTGGACATAGGCCTCTCCCAAGATACGCCACGGAGCCCGGTCTGCTGCTTTATGCATCCAGTTGCTGCCGGCCCTCTTGTGCAAGTCATCCCGCCATCTGGCTAGAGGGCGTCCCACGCTACGTTTACCAAGACGCGGTCTCCACTCCAGAACACGCTTACTCCAGCGGTTATCTGTTCTGCGACATATGTGGCCAGCCCATTGCCACTTTAACCTACTATCTCTCAGAGCTATGTCGGTCACTTTGGTTCTCTGACGGATCACTTCGTTCCGAATTTTGTCCTTCAGAGAGACTCCGAGCATAGCTCTTTCCATAGCACGTTGAGCGACTTTAAGCTTATGGATTAGCCCCACAGTTAGTGTCCACGTCTCGGCTCCGTACGTCATTACGGGGAGGACGCACTCGTTGAAAACTTTCGTCTTCAGGCTCTGTGGTATATCCGACGAAAATATGTGGTACAACTTCCTAAACGCTGCCCAGCCCAACTGAATCCTCCTATCGGCTTCCTTTTCAAAGTTGTATCTACCTAACTGCATTATTTGCCCGAGATAAACATATTCCTTGACAACTTCGAGAGGTGTGCCATCAATGATTACTGATCCCGGAGCGACGAAGTCATTGAACATAACCTTCGTTTTGTCCAGGTTCATCCGGAGACCAATTCGTTGGGAGGCTTCATTTAGGCTGTGCAGCATTTCTTGAACTTCCTGCAGCGATTCTGCCATGACTACAATATCATCGGCAAACCTTAAATGCGAGATGTATTCGCCGTTTATATTGATGCCTCGCCCGTTCCAGTTGAGAGTCTTGAAAACGTCTTCTAATGCATTTGTAAACAGTTTAGGGGATATCACATCCCCCTGTCTTACTCCTCGATGCAATGGAATCGGTCTTGTTTGACTGTTCTGTACTTGGACGGACATAGTTGCAGCGTCATACAAACTTCTCAGCACCTCGATGTATCGGAAATCGACTTGGCACCGCTGCAGGGAGTTCACCACAGACCAGGTCTCGACGGAGTCAAAGGCCTTTTCATAGTCCACGAAAACGAGACACAGAGGCTGATTATACTCCTGGATCTTCTGTATGATCTGCCTCACAGTGTGTATGTGGTCTATGGTGCCAAATCCTCCGCGAAACCCAGCCTGCTCCGGTGGTTGGAAGTCGTCCAACCGTCGCGTCAGCCTATTGGTGATTACCCTCGAAAACAACTTGTAGACGTGGCTCAGGAGCGATATAGGGCAGTAATTCTTGAAAAGGGTCTTGTCCCCCTTCTTGAAAAATAAAACTACCATGCTCCTACTCCACGCTCTTGGAGTTCTCCCTTTGTGAAGAACGGAATTAAATATACGCTGCAGCTGCCTAAGGACAGAAGTTCCCCCTGCCCTTAAGAGCTCAGTTGTAATTCCGTCCTCACCCGGGGCTTTTCCATTTTTTAGTTGTTTGAGGGCCAACTCAATTTCGTCAATGCTGACGTCGGGAAGTTCGTCGGAATAGTGTCGGACTAAAGCAGCTCGGGGATCGCAGAGAACGGGTTCAGGTAGCGGAGATTGCGAGGCATACAACTGGCCATAGAAGTCTTCTACCTCCGAGAGGATCTCTGGCTTAGAGGAGACGACACGGCCATCGGCGGTAGTCAGCTTAGACATGTAGCTCCTCCCGAGACGCTTCACGAATACTTTGGAACCTCGATTTTGTTCTATTGCCTCCTTAATGAGGCGTGTATTGGAACTCCGAAGATCCCGCCGTACCGCTTTACGAATATGGTTCGTGAGGGCTCGCTGGTCTGCCGCCGCGGCCTGTGTATTTGCGCGTCTCTCTCTCATTAGTTCCAAAGTTTCGTCTGAAAGTTTGGACTTCCTGCCCGCATGCCTATTCCGACAGAACCCGTTACCCACATCCCTCACGACTTCCACTGCTTAAGTCCTCGTCAACATCGCACTCGGTTTCCAGCACATCAAATCGGTTCTGAAGTTCCATTTGGAATCTTTCGGAGCCAGCAATGGTTTGGAACAGTGTTGGCCGGAGCGTGGACTTTATCAGACGGGTGCGTTCCAGCTTGAAGTTTATATTCAGAGTGCCTCGTACAAGTCGATGATCACTTCCGGTGTTGAACCTGTTAATCACTGAGACATCTCTGAATATATGCCTCTTATCCGTCATGATAAAGTCGATCTCATTTTTAGTCACGTTATCGGGACTTCGCCAGGTCCACTTCCTTTGGGGCTTCTTCTTGAAGAACGAATTCATCAAGTATAGCCCCTCTCGTTCTAAAAAGTTGACCAGCATCTGTCCCCTGTGATTCCTGTTTCCAATACCATGAGGCCCCATAACCGATTCTATGTCCATGCGTACTCCCACTTTGGCGTTAAAATCCCCCATGACAACATTGAAGTGGGCCCTTGAGGTGTTGTGCAGGGCTTTACATATCTCTTCGTACATAGCTTCCACTTCATCATCCGAGTGTGTAGTGGTGGGTGCATATACCTGTACGACCTTAAGACAATATCTCTCGGTCAGTTTGAGTACGAGATACGCAACCCGTGTCGACACACTGGATATTTCCACAATGTTGCCAATGAGGGCCTTGTTGACGAGAAATCCGACACCGCCCTGGGAAAGGCTATCACCTTCTCGGAAGTAGAGTAAATGGCCTGATTCCAAGGTTACTGTGTCCTCCCCCTCTCTACGGACTTCAGATAACCCCAAAACATGCCATCTTATATTGCCTAACTCTATCTCCAGTTCGGCTAGATGTTCGTTGAGCCTCAGAGTTCGTCCATTATACGTAGCCAAGGTCAATGTGTGGTGTCAAAAGTGATATTGAGTTTTTCTATTCAGTATCAGCTCGGAGTCTGGAATTTGTGCCCGATATGGCGATAGGCTCGGCCCCTATCACATCATGGGACGGAATAATGGCGAAAAGTGGGCGCATTAGTTGCGCATCTGCCTACCCCTTCGGGGATAACAGGCGTAAGTGTATATGTATATGTAAAGTACTTACCATTTAGTGAAGTGGGCCTGATGATGAAGCCGAAAGACTGGCACTGGAACTCCGTAGACGTTACTATTTAGTACGACCAAATTTAAACAAAGGTGTTCTTCCTACTAGTCCTACTAATATTATAAACGCGAAGGTTTGTAAGAATGTGTGTATGGATGAATGGACATTTGTTACTCTTTCACGCAAAAACTAATGAACGGATTTCGATGAAATTTGGCCTACGGGTAAATCACGTCTTTGAATCAAACGGATCCTCCACTGCTAGTGATTCAATATTAGAACATGACCGGCCTTGCCAATGTGTACATGCCAGAGAACAAAACAGTCAGACTTTTTTGCAACCACATTTAGCACTGCACCCCTTTTTGTAGTTGCAAAAAAATGTGTTCAGCAGTTTTTCCGGCGCAGGTGGAAGAAAAATTTGGACTAGTTCTAATGAATTGTTGACAAACTTCCAACCCCAGTCTGTAGGGTCTAGTTGATAACCAAGCCACACTTGAACTTGGTAATATACCCGAATAAGATGTTGATAAGCAGCAACTGAGGTTGGAGGAAGACAAGCTAATTGTACTTGTTTTACTTTTGGTATTTTTAACGAAACATGCATATTTATACTCTCTCGAGCAGAGACTGGCCCCCAGGGAGGTCAAGGCCTAATTGGCCTCTATCCGCAGCGCCGCCGTGGAGGAGTGGCATACCAGGCTGGAGAGCCCGAATGCGGGCTTGAGGACCGTCGCGGCAGTGCGACCTGTCTACTTAAGGTGGCTTGACAGGCGCCATGGCGCGCCGACATTCCGTCTGACACAGGTACTGACGGGCCACGGGTGTTTTGGCTCGTTCCTGTGTCGGATCGGAAAAGAAGAGTCTGCCGTGTGCCACCACTGTGGCAACGGCCGCGAAGACACGGTCCAACACACTCTCGAGGAGTGCCCAGCCTGGGATCTACAACGCAGCGCTCTTAGAGCAGTCGTCGGAGGAGATCTCTTGCTGCTGGACGTGGTATCTGCCATGGTTGGCGGCTGGAGGTCTTGGTGAGCGATGGTCTCCTTCTGCGAGTACGTCATCTCGCGGAAGGAGAGCGCCGGGCGGGATCGTGAGCAGAACGATCCCGCCCGCAGCTAGAGGAGACGTAGGAGGCGCCGGGTGGACGACTGAACGGTGCCTCGTGCCCAGTGGTTTGGGGGCATTTAGAGAGTTCCGCCACGGTATTCCCTGCCTGTCGTAAGAGGTGACTAAATGGGGCTTCAAGAGAGTCGCGGGGTGAGCAGCGGGGGGCTGCTCAGTCCAATTTAAGCGACACCGAGGTGGACCACAATGCGTTGTCGTAGACGCCAAAGGTGTCTTTTAGAGTGTGGGGGCATCTTAGCCCCCTTGTATAGAGAAGGGCCGCAACGGCATCGCGCAGGGACGGTACCGTGTAGCTATCTTAGTGCAACAAGATACCCTGGGGCCGTCTCGTATGCGCCGAAGAAGGCCACCGCGGGTTTTGGTTGGTATGCCAGTGTAGGGTGTACATAGTGTTAGGGACTCGGTCCAATACTCGCTCGGATGATGCTATACTCCCGAGTGTCGGCATTGGGCTGTAAGACTGTGTGAAATCAACATAACCGACCCACTCACCCCCCAGTGGTGGTAGCGATAACGCGTTTTTTTCCCCGCGAAAAAAAAAATACATATCTATACTTATCTAAGCAGGTAGTTTTTTAGGAGCTCCGTACATAGAAAGAAGAAAGCGAATTTCTTGTCTAGTTGAATTACTATATTTAAAAACTTCAGCAAATTGAACTAAATTTTGTTTTTCAAACATTTTGAAAACTGTCATTTTACCCCTCCTGTAAAATGCAGATGTCGTATCACAGCCAATTATTGCGTGTAAAAATAGTACATGATTTTGACACTTAGCAAAAGTAGATACACTTTTTGATATATTTCTGGTTGATGTTGAGCTTTTCCTAGTTTTGAGAAGAAAATAGTTTTTTCAGTTGGAATTCGAGCAGTGAGTCAAGCGAGTAAGTCAACATCTTCACCAACAACAGTAGTTGTATTTGTCAAATTGAATTGCTCTTTATTTTAACATATATTACAACTATAGAGATGTATATACGTGGCGTACTCATGCATATTATGATGATTACAACTTTTCGAATCATTATATCTCAAAAACGGCGGCTCGTAGAAAAAAAGTATTGGCACATTTTTTGTAGATCATTTTATGATCTAAAATTTTTGTCTGAAGTATTTTTATGATAAAACTTACAGTTTTGTTGAAAATCGCGAAAAACTCATTCTAAGGATCTTTGACCTTGAATAAAAAAAATCCATACAGGGGAATGATGGGAAACATTCAAATTTTATTTCTAATCATATTTTAAACAATCTTACTGATTACTCTTATTTTTTGTCTAATTTGACCGGACTATAGAAATGGCTTTGCTTTATTTCCCATGGTGTCTGAAACATAACTTATAGTATTAACACAATAACTTATAGTACTAAAAAATTATTGTCACCATCAATAAAATAAAAAATATTTACCCAAGTACTAAGATGTGCCGATCCCAATACAGACGTGACTATTTTTACTACGCACGGCAAAGGTCAACTGTGGCCAGACCGGAGCGACGAGCGACATGTCCTCTCTCTAGAAAGCCTCGCGGCGAACTAATTTGAAACGATATGCGCGTTGAGTTTTATAGTGGTTTTAAAATATTTATAAAAAATAATGGAAGTAATTTTGTTGAAATTTTTTAAATGTAAGTTTTTAAGGAGATGTTCTTCTATTATAGTAATCCAAAATTACATTAAATTAAGTAGGATATATTGGTAATAAAAATCATTTTCTTAACCAACATTTCTGAATAATTTCGCATTGTTTGAATTTTTATTTCTCATGAATTAAACATAAAATGATATTTTTTCCTAAGTAACTTGTTTCCTAAGGATCTTTTTAGTTGGACGATATTTTTTTATTATTATTTTGTTTAGTAATTTGAGATATTTTGAGCTTCTAAATTGACGCTCGAAGCGAAAATAAGGAAACCTCTGTTCAGTAATCATTATAGAATTCACAAATACTCTATAAATATAAAAATTTTCTTAACTCCATTGTTGGACAACAACATTTTCTAAAATGATTACTAATTAATATGCTTTTTAAATAATGTTTTGATGGGTTTTAACTGATTCAAAGAGTAGTGTTTTTGAGCCATACAGCGTATACGCTCTTAAGGCAATAACGACCTTTTTCCAAGCTTTTTATTTGTAAACTAAGTGCGAGGAGAACCTATTAGCGACTTAAAAATTCACCATTTTCTGATCAATAAATCAGAAAATGCATACGTTAGGCCATTCTGGCACTCATGGATGCAATTACTTATGCACTTGTATCAATCATTGTAATAAATCTTAAACCTATAGCAAACTTATGGCAGTTAGGATTTCAAGTGGTTTTTGCTCAGTTTTGGTATGTACGTACCTATAATTATAAGATTAGCATAAGTAGAAATATTTGTAAAGTCGAGGGTAGTGTGACGATACCCGTTCTCGAGCTACCGTCCTAATAAAGATGAGTCTCGTTCTACGTGAGTTTCATTGCGCTTCGTCCTACACAATATCTAGTGAAGATATTCAAATATATACCATTTGGCGACGAGTAATAACCCAAAAGCGTGTATTTTAGTTAACAAAGTTAAATATGGCCAAAACCAACGAATCAGTGCCGGATATAAGCGGATTAAAAGAATTTAAGCTCGGCGTTGACCGTTGGTCAACGTATGTGAGTCGGTTACGGGCATGGTTTGAAATACAAAACATCAAACCGTTACAATTCTCGAAGTATTTGGTAGCTGTTGTCGGAACTGAACCATTGGATTTAATCATCGATTTATGTTACCCGGAAGAAGCAGAAAAGGTGGCGTTTGACAAGATTGTCGAGTTGGTCGAAGAACATCAAACGCCAAAGCGATCACTAATAGCTGAGAGAATTCTGTTCAGATCCTGTAAGCAAGAAGGTAACCAAAGCATGACCGAATATTTAGTGCAGTTAAAAAAATTAAGTAAAGCTTGCAAATTTGGGAATCATGATATATTACAAGAAAATCTTCGGGACCAATTTGTATATGGCTTGTCCAGTGAACGCATTCGACAAAGATTGCTTGTGGAGGACGCAACGTTAACGTTCAATCGTGCGACAGAATTAGCGCTGTCGTTGGAAGCGGCGGTACGAGACTCGAAGACAGCTGCCGAGGCCGGCAGCCAGCCCACGGCCGGCGCTGCGCCGGGGGCAGTGCATGCGGTGAACACAGCGCGGCGCGGGCAGCGCGCGCCGCCGTGCGCCGGTGGGCACCGTGCTCGCCCTCGCGGCGAGGAGCGATACGAGCGGCGCGAGCGGCGCGCCGCCACCAGCAGCGGTGCTGGCGATGCTCCGCGTTGTTACAGATGTGGCAGACGGCACCTCCCAGATCAATGCAGTTTCGTAAATAGTGAGTGTTACGTGTGTGGATCGAGGGGCCATATTGCAAAAATGTGCCGTTATCGAAAACAAAAAGTAAACTACGTGCGAGACGTATCGGAAAGCGAATCCAGCTCGACAGACTCTGACGACCGAGGTGTTCAGATATACAACGTGAGTGACGCGGATTCAAGGGACGATCGTTGGATCATAAAGGTGATCATTAACGGTATACCGGTGAATATGGAGGGAGACACCGGAGCTGCAGCGAGTATAATTTCATATAGGACATTTAAGAAATATTTTAAGGCTTGTAAACTCGTACCCTTTAAGTCTAAATTGATTATGTACGGCGGTCAACAACAAAAACCGAGAGGTGAATTTATCTGCGATGTCGAATTAAACGGTCGTGTCGTTAACGGGTTAAATTTGATAGTTATTGATAACAAAATTAGCCCTTCACTGTTCGGCCGTAACTGGATAAAATCATTTAAGATAACATACCCGAAGCTACATGCTGCAATAATAAAGAACGTTGAGTGTAGTGTTCCAGATGTGTCAAAGGTAAGGGATGACTTAATTAATATATTTCCGAACGTATTTTCATCAGGAATAGATAAGTCCAATACGTGTACTATAAAATTAGAAGTGCTCGAAAATTATAAACCGGTGTGGTGTAGCGCGAGGCCCGTTCCGCACGCCTTGCGGCCCGCAGTTGGGACGGAGCTGTCTCGGCTGCAGCGCGAGGGTATGGTCTCGCCGGTGGAGTGTAGCGATTGGGATACGCCGGTGGTCCCTGCGCCCAAAAAGAACGGCGAAGTTCGTCGGTGCGGCAATTTTAAAACAACGCTGAATCTAATCTTGGTCGATGATAAATATCCTATTCCGAGAATTGACGATATTTTTGCATCGCTACAAGGAGGTATATTCACTACATATATTTCTAAAATAGATCTAAGCGAGGCCTACCTTCAGCGTGTATTAGACGAAAATTCAAAGAGGCTTTGTACTATAGAAACCCATCAAGGAATTTTTTGTTACAATAAACGGTCATTCGGAATTAAATGCGCACCTAATAAATTCCAAAGACTAGTGGAACAACTATTTCGCACGCCCCTCGTGACGTGCTATTCGGATGACCTTAATATCACTGGGGCTGATGGCTTTTCTGACCATTGGCAGAGATTAGTAAAGGTTTTCGAAATTTTATCGGACAGTGGGTTAAAAGTATCACCGCAGAAAAGTAACTTCTTTCAAAAATCGGTTGCATATTTAAGATACGTCATTGATAAAAACGGCTTGCATACCGAAATCAAAAAAATCGATCCCATTACTAATACTCTAATCCATAAATCAATAAAACAGTTAAAGGCATATTTAGGGTTAGTAAATTATTACGGCAAATTTGTGCACAAATTGAGTCACATCCTGAGCCCGTTGTACGGACTCTTGAAGAAAGAGAACGAATTCGTTTGGTCAGAGGACTGTAATGGTGCATTCAAAAGTGTTATGGTAGCCTTAATTAAAGCGCTGGTGTTAGTGCACTTCGATCCGTCACTGCCAACGTCGGTGACGTGCTACGCGTCACCGTGCGGGGTCGGGGCGGTGCTTACACAAAGCGCGCGCGCCGGCGGCGGCGAGCGGCCCGTGCTGCGCACCTCGCGCCCGCTCACACCGGCCGCGGCCGTGAAAAACCATGCACAAATATGCAGAAAAGGAAAGAGTAAAAACAAACAAAACAAGCAGGCCGCTGCTTCTAACGAAGCGCCCTGCAACATTAACAAAAGGGTCGCTGCTTCCACGGAAGCGCCCCAAGACACACGAGAGCCGGTCGCTGCTCCCATCTTGGAAGCGCCTGGCCCTAGCACATCGACCGCCACGGCTACAATATCATGGATGGCCGGTGAACAAGTCTGGCAGGTGGTCCATCGCAAAAAAACACCTTCTGACATGCGGAAAAAAAATAAGCGCATGGAAGAACGAAAAAACAAAAATGAACAAGGTAAGGGTAGGAGGCAACCCCCCGCCGCAAGGCAGGGTGTCGCCAAAGGACCGAAACGGATCCCCACCGCAGTAGTAAGTGCAAGGCAACCGAATTATCCTGGTGGCAACCAGGGTCAGGAGGAGGCAAGCACCGAACATGCAGCCCAAACCAGCGGGGCTACGAAGGTTAAACCCAACGTACCCCGAAAACCTAGACGAAGACGCGGAGGCAGGGGCCAGGGTAATGTAATGCCCGCAGCTCAACAGGGCGAAGGGAAAGTACCCAAGCGCCCCCGTCCCGATGACACACAATCACCACAACAATCGCAGGTGAAAAAACAAAAAGCGTCCACCAGTGTCGTATCGGCCAGGGGCGCCGCCACCTACGCTGACAAGGTAGTTTTAAACGACGACTTTGTCGCAGTGATGGCGGAACCTTTCACCGATTTGACACCGACACAGGTGGAAGCCATAATAAGTACCTTGGAGTCTTGCATGGTAGGCATAGTGGATGCTCCAAGGACTTCAAATAACATGCCATACGTGCCCGCCTTCCATGGAAAACCTTTCCACAGTGAAGGAGTGCTCAAGTTGCACTGTGTGGACACAAAAGCTCTTGAGTGGCTAAAAGATATGGTAGCCACTCTCGAATCACCCATCCCCGGAACCCGGCTGGTTGTGAGACGCCAAAAAGACATCCCCAAAAGGGTGAAGTCCGCGGTCCTGTTGCCAGCCTGTTCTGAGGAGATCGGTACGATACAGCGTATGCTGGTCTGTCAGAACGGGTGGTACCAGATCAGCAGATGGTCGCTCTACAGCATTGAGCGCCAGGAAGGGAACCCTCCGGGTACCTTCTTGGTGCTCGGCATACCAGCCGACGAGATACCCAACATACTGGCGAGAGGACGGAAGCTATTTTACAAGCTGGGCAACGCCTACATCCGCTTCTTCGGCAGCAAAGGAAGGTTGCAGGAAGTGCCACCCGACCAAGCTGAGACGGCGCCTATACCCGGGACCTCTAGCGCCCCCTCCACTGCAAAGCAGAGGGTGAGCGCTGGTACGGATCCGGTGATGGCTGCGTCTATGTCCACGGCTAGCCAACCAAACTCCGCCGAAAGGCAGAGCGCGGTCGGCGAACCAATGGTCACCCAACACTCCTCCGCCGAAAGGCAGAGGCAGGATGGGACACCAGTTTGCCCGCTGACTACCTCCGACGGGGACGCCAGTTATGGTGACCTAGAGGAGGCTGTCGCGCATCTGGCCGACCAGGACATTCCGTTAGGAACGGATGAGGAGGTTAGTAGCCCTCTTCGCTCGTCCTCGCCTCACTAACGTAATCCAGACAAACCTCCAGCACAAACAAGCCGCGGCGGCTACCCTGCGAAGAGTACTGGAGGTAAACAACAAGACCATCGCCCTTATCCAGGAGCCGTGGATAAGGAAGGACAGAATCTGCGGTCTGAGCAATATTGGAGGTAAGATCCTACTTTTTTTTTTTTTTTGTTTTCGCGGAGAAAGTGTGTTACCACTACCGCCCGGCCTTCGTGGGGGGCGACCGAGCGGTTATGTTGGGGTCACCGTGCCTTACGACCCGGCGTTGAGCCGCCCGGAGAGATGGAAAACATCGGGCGACCGCCGGGCCGAGTCCCTAACCTATGTACACCGCACGGCATACCAACTAAAACTCCGCGGTGGCCTTCTTCGGCGCATTAGGGACGGCTGCGGGTTGCCCAAGACTAAAGTGTCAAAGTTGTCGTCCGCAACCGCCCCTGCGCGGTGCCGCCTGGTGCGGCCCGTCTCCTGTTATGGGGGGGCTCAGACGCCCCCGCGCACCGAAGGACGCTCTCAGCGTCTACGGCAGCGTGAGGCCAACCAGCCACGCTGCCGTCCATCACGGGGGTCACAACAATATTTATAATGACGGACAGCCCCCTGCCGCCCGCCCGTGACCCCCGGTGGCCCCTATTAGTCGCCTTTTACGACAGGCAGGGGATACCGTGGTGGAATTCTCCAAACGCCCCCAATCCACAGGGCGGGAGACGCCGGTCAGTCGTCCACCCGGCGTCTCCTTCGTCTCCTCTGGCGGCGGGAGGGATCTTCACGCTCCCGATCCCTCTCGGCACTCTCCTTCTGCGAGAGGACCACCTCGCAGAAGTGGGCCACCGCACGCCAGGCCTCCCGACTGCCGACCATGGAAGCGACCACGGCCGGCAACGAGAGGTCTCCTCCGACGACTGCTCTGAGAGCGCTGCGCTCCTCGTCCCAGGCTGGGCAAAACTCCAGTGTGTGCTGGGCCGTATCCAGCGGGCAGTTGTCACAATGGTGACACACGGCCGACACCTCCGTGCCAACAATTCGACACAGATACTCACCGAAGCAACCATGTCCGGTGAGCATCTGTGTCAATCGAAATGTAGCCGGGCCGTGGCGCCTGTCTAGCCACTCGGCAAAGACCGGGCGCACTGCCGCTACGACCCTCAGCCCCGCTGACGGGGCCTCCAGCCTGAGACGCCACTCCTCCACGGCGGCTCGCCGTAAGGAGGCCCTCATGGCCTCCACCTCCTTCAGGGCCGGACGCTGTCCGCGACTGAACGCCTCCTCCCGCCAATGAAAAGCATCGGACAGGGATCGGGCGTCCAGATCCCAGGGCAGGAATCCGGCCAACATACAAGCCGCCTCGTACGAAACCGTGCGGTATGCCCTGATCGCCCGCTGCGCCACTACACGCTGAGGATTGCGCAAGAGCGCGACGCAGCGGTTGCTCAGGGAATCAGCCCAAACAGGGCTGCCATACAGGGCCATGGACCGCACTACTCCGTGGTATAACCTTCGGCAAGGGATGCCAGGACTTTCCAGGTTGGGCAGCAGGCTAGAAAGAGCGCCCGCTGCCCGGGACAGTTTCGTCCTCATCTTTTCGAAATGGGTGCGAAATTCCCATCGGCTATCCAAAATCAACCCCAGATATTTCATGTTCTTGCCGATGGGAATCCGCACCCCCTCCACAACGATGTGGGCACCGGCCGGTGGCCCTTTCCGAGGCCTATGGAAACAAATGGCCTCGGTCTTTTCAAGGGCCACCTTCAAACCAAGTCGCTGGATGCGACGCACGACGTCGCCGGTGCCCTCCGCCGCCAGGATTGCGGCATCCTGGAAGGTCCCAGAAGTCGCTGTCACTAGCGTGTCGTCGGCGTAGCATGTGACGCCGACGCCCCGGAGATTGGCACCACGGAGCACCCAGTCGTACCCGATGTTCCACAAGAGAGGGCCCAAAACCGAGCCCTGTGGAACACCGCACGACATCGCTCTTCGGTGCCACCCGTCGGCGCCCGGATACACCACGTCCCTGTTAGAAAGGTACGCGTGCACCAGACGCCGGAGATAGGGTGGCACCACGTGGTACCGCAGTGCTTCGTGGATGCAGGGCCAGGGCAGCGAGTTGAAGGCGTTGGAGATATCCAACGATACGGCTATCACTACACTGCCTCTGGCCACTGCATCCTCCGCCTGTGCCTTCACCCGCAGAATCGCGTGGACGGTGGAACGTCCTCTACGGAAACCGAACTGTTCGTCGGCCAAATTCGGACCGACCCTATCGAGATGCTCGACGAGGCGAGCATGGACGATGCGCTCGAAGAGTTTGGCGACCTCGTCGAGCAACACGATGGGCCGGTAGGCCGACGGCGACTCTGCGGGTCGTCCTTCCTTCTTTAGCAGGACGAGCTTCCCGGTTTTCCAACGCGCCGGGAAGACGCCCTGCTCCAAACAGGCGGAGAACAAACTGCGGAGCCTCGGACCCAGGTGCTCGATGGCTAGCACCCAGGCCCTCCCGGGGATGCCATCGAGCCCTGGGGCCGTGTTTTTGCTCCGCAGCCGAAGCACTACCGCCCGCATCTCAGCGGGCGAAACCTCCGGGATTTCCCTTGCCGAAGTCTCGTACGACGATGGCGCCACTTCCGGTGGCGCCATCGGTGGAGGAGTGGTCTCCTCGGTGGCCGGAAACAAGGTCGCGACGACGTTGGCCAGCAAGTCTGGCCGGAGACTCTGCGACAGTGGGGGCGCCGCTGGTCGAAGCTTGTTCATAACCAAGCGATAGGGGCGCCCCCACGGGTCACCGTCGAGAGTCTCCAGAAACTCCTTCCTAGCCGCGACCTTGGCCCTGTGAACGGCCACCCGCAGCCCTCTCTTCGCCTCCTTGTAGAGGCCGTAGAGCTGCCGCTCCTGGTCTGCGTGATCGTCCGCCCTCAATCGGCGACGGCGATGCCTGGCGAATCGACGGCGCGCAGCTACGCAAGACGCGCGCAACTGCGCTAACTCCGCCGACCACCAGTACACCTGCCGCCGCGGCGAACGGCGGAGGGCTCGGGGCATGGCGGCGTCGCAAACGTCCGACATTGCCACCCCGAACCACTCCGCCTCCTGCTCGACCCGTACCGGCCCGTCCGGTACGGGGAGCCACGATACGACCAGAGCGGCCAGCACTAGGGCCTCTTTATCGAGGCGACGTAAAACCCACCGCGGTCCGTCCTGATTAGGGGCGCTCGGTCCACCACTGGGCTGGATACTCGGGGACGCGGAGACGTCGAACCTTATGTAGCGATGGTCCGACAACGTCTCCACGCCCACGAGGACTCTCCAGCCGCGGACACGACGTGCAACGGCGGGGCTCGCAAACGAAAGATCGACAATCGACCCGCCGTTGTGCCGCACGCACGTGTCCACCGACCCCCTATTCAGGACGACCAGGCCGACAGAGATCGCCCAGTCCTCCAGGACCTCACCGCGAACGTCGGTCGCCGGCGAACCCCACACCATGGATTTGGCGTTGAAGTCGCCGGCGACGATCGCCGGGTGAGGTTGGCCTTGCTCCACCAGGGCCCCCAGTCGAACGAGAAAGGACTCGAACTCGTAGAGGGGTCTGTTGGGAGAGAAATAAACTCCTACAAACCATACGTCTCCCAACAGAGCCGCGACGCATCCCTGGCCCTTCGCAACTTTTTCGAAGGGCGGGGAGCCTGCGGCACCCTGGGTGATGATGGCCACCGAATCGTCGAGGTCCCCGGCCCAGTTATCCCTGGGCGGGACGAAGTACGGTTCGGCGACCACGGCCACTTGCACCGACCACTGCGCCAGGCTTTGGGACAACAGGTCCTGGGCCCGGGCGCAGTGGTTGATGTTCGCCTGGAGGATTTTCAGGTCCATTACTGGGCGATCACTTCAACTCCTTCCATCTCTTGCGGTGACTGAGGCTGGGTTGAGGCCACAGCGTCAGTAACTTGTCCACGCGGGGGGCGACGCCGGTTGCGGCGGGAGGAGACGGGACACGTCTTCCCTCCGAGCCGGTGCCCAGCGGGCTTGCCAGAAGCTGCGCAGACCACGCAGTTCGGCACGGCGTTACACTCGCGGGCTTTGTGGCCCGCCTGACCGCAGCGGTAACATAACGCACTGCGGTCCACTGCGCAGTCACAGCGCTCCCGGACGTGTCCGGACTCCAGGCACCGGAAGCACCGCAGGGGTCGCGACTCCAGCACAGTTATTCGAGCCGCGACCCAGCCGATTAATACTCGGCCCGCCCCCCGCACTTTTTGGGCTGCCTTTATTGGCATCCGCACCCATACCGAGCCCACACCTGAACGGTCGGGACGGATTTCTCCGACCTTTATGGCCTCTATGGCGCACTCACCGGCCTTAGAGAGGGCCGCTGCGACTGATTCAGGAGTGGCTGTATAATCCAGCTCTGTCAGTCGCAGTTCCGCGGTTTTTGTGGGCCGGGATACACGGACGTCCTCCGACCCACTGAAACACTCCCTCAGCCTACCAGCGAGGGAGTCGGCCCTCTCCTCAGAATTGGCCCCGGGCACCTCATACATAGGGGCACCCGTGGCCGCAAACTTTGGCCTCAGCCTTGTGATCTCAAGGCCGGTGAGGTCCACTTTGCCCTGCGCCTCTGTCAGGACTTGCTTATATGTCAGCCCTTTCGCCACAGCCGCCGGCGTCAAGGAAATTATGACGGCCGCAGAACGTGGTGGGCGGAGTTTGGGCTCGGCCCGACGCGGTGGCGGCTGTGAGCTTGCCACCGGCGTGGTCCCAGACCTAGGCTTCTTCTTCCTTCCCACTACGACCGTCCATTCCCTGTCCATGGACACAGGTGCCGGCGGCAATGGGCGGGGCTCTGGTGCAACTTTCGCTGCGGATGCAGGTACTTTCTTTTTGCCCTTTGGAGGCTTTGGGGCAGTTTTTGAGCCTGTCTTGACTGGTGCAGCAGCGACAGTCACCGGCGCCGAAGATGGACCTGCGACGGCTTGCGGCGCTGCGTTGGAGGGCCCGGCTACGGGAGTGGGGTCCAGGGAAACTGGTTGGGCTTTCTTTTTCCCCTTTCCTATTCCTTTCCCTTTGATGGAAGTGGCCGGGAGTGCTCCACCCACAAATCCATCCTGCACTGGGAGCGGGATGTCCCCGGAAGTGGCCCTCCGTTCATGTGCCAGTGGCGGCCTCTGGGCTGGTCCAGCAAGGAAAGACTCCATCCTGGCCTGGACTCGTGCCTCTACCAATCTCATCATCTCCTCCGTCTGGCGTTGACTCGAGGATGCCTCCAGGTCTTCGAGGCGGCGCCGGAGAGAAGAGTTCTCATCTTGAAGCTGCTTCATAGCAGCTTCAACGCGGGCACTATTTTCCCGCCACTTCTTCACCTCACTTTCGAGGCGGCAGACTATAGTGGAGTCGGGCTGACTCACATATTGATTTATGACATCAGTCACATAATTAAGAGCCTTTTGAGAGGTGCCTTTCAGGTTCCCGGATTTCCTCACGATCGACCTCACGATCTGCCCACAGTTCCGGAGGTCATCCCGCAAAACTATCCCAGTAGGGTCCGCCTCATTAGCTTTGGAAGACGCCAGCGACTCGATGGAACGGAGCTGTTCCGTCAATTCATTTTCCGCCTTTTGGCGGGCCTCCTCGCGCTTCAGGAAGTCGCGCTGTCTTGGCGTCTTCCTGAGGACAACGACGTCACTGACCGAGGATGGACCCCCTCTACCGCGACCGTCAAGTGCTTGCGCTTTCGGCGCTGGCTCGTCGGTGTCGCTGGTGTGAAGCGAACGACCGTTCCTGGAGCGCTGAGAGTGTCTCCTCCAGAGTTTTTTGTTGCGCAGTGAGGCGCAACTCTCACTCGACTCTGAGTCGACACACATCTCTTGAGGCCGGATAAACTCGGCCTCCACCTCTGTAGGCTTCTCACCCACATTCTCCACCAGAACATCACCATCGTCAGGCTTGCGCCCTCCGATCTCCGCCTCCCCTACCCCAGAACCTGAAGCAGAAGGAGGCAACTTCGTCAATACGACAATTGGGTTTTTGTTTGTAAAGGATTCCATTTTGTTCCCACGAGTGTGGGGGAAATAAAAGTCCGCCCAGGCAGAGCCCCCTGTACCTGGGTAAGCCTAACGTAACCCGCCAAGAGGGTCGGCCGGTACTCTGGCGGGGGTCGCACTAGTGACCGAACTACCCATCGGCCATGCATCCCCTCGCGGTGCGCCGCCGCTTGGGATTCGGGGTAACTTTTTATAGAGGTTTTCTCCCTCGCGGTCCGGGCGGTTAAGCCAAGACCCTCGGTCCGGCAGGAGCGCGAGACATGACCACGGACCTCCATACCAGATTACGATCTACGACGGCGACAGCGGAAGAGAAAGAGTTCCCCCCCACTGCCTGCTCAGGGCGGGGTTAGCGCACACCGAGCCCGTCGACACCCCCAGGACAGAACCGGGAGTCGCCCGATGAACGGGCCCACCAAAACAGGACGACGGCCGCCGCAAGAGACGACAACCGCCAACCAACTGTTGTCAGGATATTAGCCGTCGCGCCGATCAACGCGATCGACGCGCCGTTGCCCAGGGTGCACCGCGTGGAGGTTTCCTGACTTCGCACCCCAGGTAAGATCCTACTTGATACAACCGTAATCAACCCACGCACTTGCATTTATGTGCCTAGATCAATCGACGCAGTTATAATAAGTGAGTTCTGTTCCAGAGATCTGACCACGGTCAGGCTCCGGAGCAGCTGTCCTAGCATCCCAGAAGTAATCCTAGCGTCTGCCTATCTGCCGGGCGACGCGGACATACCGACGGTTGAGCTTGCGAATCTTATAAAACACTGCGAAGACAAGAAGCTTGAGCTAATCATCTCGGCGGATGCGAACGCACATCACACCATCTGGGGCTGCGGCGCTTCCAACAAAAGAGGTGATGACTTGGTTGAATTTTTATTTTCCACTAACCTCAGGCTTTTAAACAGGGGGTCCGAACCTACCTTTGTGACTTCCAGATACCAAACTATAATAGACATCACGCTGTCAACGGAGAACGTATCGGATATCATCTCCGATTGGCAAGTATCTAACGAACTGTCCAATTCTGATCACAGATGGATAAGATATAAACTGAACGTGGATACTAAGAAACCTGACCCCTGGCGCAATCCCAGACGAACTGACTGCGTAAGGTTCGGTAAGCTAGTGTCAGAAAGCCCGAACCTCAAACATGTTCCCGAAGAATATGGTGGGCCAGCTGACATAGAGAAACACGTTAATAAACTGACTGAAACGCTAATAAACGCATTTCATAAAACGTGCCCGCTCACGGGGCACTCGACGAGGACCGCCAATCGAAGTAGTTGGTGGGGACCTCAACTTGAAAAACTGAGATGCAAACTACGCAAACTGTTCAACAGAGCAAAAAACACAAGGCAACCAGAAGACTGGGATGCGTACAAGATAACCCAAGCGGTGTACAAGAAACGCATCCGGGAACGGAAACGTGAATGCTGGAGAACCTTTTGTACCAACATTGAATCAAACACTCAAGCAGCCAGGGTGAGAAAAGTTCTATCCAAAGACCCAGATCGTAACCTTGGCTCTCTGAAAAAACCTGATAACAGCTACACAACAACAGATACAGAAATGTGTGAGCTGTTACTTAACACACACTTCCCAGGATGCTCCATCACGGAAAACTTCACATGGGGAGAAGTGAACCAACAGGATTGTAACGAAACAACCAATGACGTTACCATAACTGCCCAGCGGGCAATCACGTTAGAACGAGTCGTATGGGCAATAAACACCTTCTCTACCTATAAAGCAGCAGGTCTAGACGGCATCTTCCCTGGACTCCTTCAGTGGGGCAAAAACACAATAGCCCCACACCTGGTCAGGATCTACCAGGGATGCTTGAAACACTGCTACGTTCCCCATAAATGGAGAGAAGTAAAAGTGGTATTTATACCAAAACCAGGTAAGAGTGACTATACGCAACCAAAATCGTATAGACCAATTAGCCTCACATCCTTCCTCCTAAAGGTAATGGAGAGACTGTGTGACAGGGCTCTCAGAGATGATGCGCTGGCTTATTACCCTCTGCACAACCAACAACACGCCTACTCTTCAGGCAAATCAACCGAATCAGCTCTTCACAGTGTTATAACACCAATAGAAAATGCACTATCAACACAATAATCAGCGCTTGTAGCCTTCCTTGACGTTGAGGGGGCTTTTGACAAGACGCAATTCAATAGCATAAGCCGTGCACTGCTCAACCATAACGCTGACCGGTTCATAACTAACTGGATCGGAAGCATGCTGAGAGAAAGGGCAGTGCAAGTGACAGTCAATGGCACTGTCCGAGCCATTGTTTCGAGGGGTTGCCCACAGGGAGGAGTCATTTCTCCGCTCCTATGGAACCTAGTGGTGGATGACCTCATTAGGACGCTGAACGAAGCAGGCTACCATACTGTCGGCTATGCAGACGATGTAACGATCCTTGTACAAGGAAAATTCGAAGGAGTCCTATGCGATCTCATGCAAGGGGCCCTTAATATCGTCGAACGATGGTGCTCAGAACAACGACTGACAGTAAATCCATCAAAGACCGAACTCGTACTGTTCACAAAGAAGCGAGCAATAGATAATCTTCGCCTACCAAAACTCCAAGGTACTACGCTGTCTCTCACCAAAGAGGTAAAATACCTAGGTGTCACCTTGGACGATAAACTGTTATGGAATAAACATCTAGAGCACAAACTGGAGAAGGCCTGTATCACATTCTGGCAATGCAAGAGACTCCTAGGTAAAACCTGGGGAGTACACCCCAAAATTGTCAGATGGCTATACACTGCGGTGATACGACCGATCATCACCTACGGAGCTGTTGTGTGGTGGCCTAGAACCAAACTAACCACAGCAAAAACCAAACTGCAGCACTTCCAGAGACTAGCTTGTACAGCTATAACAGGCTGCATGAAAACCACACCCACGGCAGCTTTAGAGGTCCTGCTGGGGCTAGTGCCCTTGGATCTATTTATCCAACAAGAGGCTGCCTCAGCAGCAATAAGACTGAAGACACTCAAGCTCTGGGGTATAGCCAATGGTGCCCACGCCGCAATCCTGGAAGAAGCCATCAACTACCAACCATTGATGGCTGCTCCCACCGACAGGGTATCCAAACAACACATCTTCAGCAAAAGCTACACTGTCCAGCTGACCGAAGAACAACATGACTGGTCTGATAAATACGAACTGCGCATATACACCGATGGCTCAAAGACAAGGACAGGATCGGGAGCAGGAGTGTTTTCACCAGAATTGAACATCAAGATATCAATGGCCTTGGGCGAATACAGTTCCATCTATCAATGCGAATGTGTCGCCATCACACAGGCTGCCAAAGCAGTGGAAAAGCGGCGCCTTCAGGCTATAAAATACGTATTGTATCCGATAGCGCTGCGGTATTACGAGCCCTAGACAGCAAGATTATCCAATCAGGGCTCATACTAGAGTGCCACCAGGCACTGGAGGGTATAGGAAAAACAAACTCAGTTACCCTACAGTGGATAAAGGGGCACAGTGGCTCTCTAGGTAACGACGCAGCTGATGAGCTGGCCAAAAGAGGGTCAGATCAGGTATTAATGGGTCCTAACCCAATAATGCCGCTGCCCTTCAACCAGCTGAGAACATGGCTGCGACACAGAACGCTAAACCAACACGCGGATCAATGGGCAAATATCAGTACATGTAGACAATCCCGGGAAGCTGTGCCACACCCGGATCGACGTCTCACTAAACGTCTCCTATCTCTGGATAGGGCATCCCTACGCATAGTTGTAGGCACCATTACTGGACATTGCCCACTAAACAAACATTTATATGTTTTAGGTATGACTGACAGCCCCCTATGTAGGGGATGTCTGTTGGTCGATGAAACAGCTGCCCACGTCATCCTGGAATGTGAAGGTGTAGCTGCGCAACGGGCAGAAATCCTCGACTCACCGGGGTCACTCCGAGAAGCCTGTGGAAATACCAGGAAGATCCTGCGCTTCTGGTCGGAGTTAGGCTGGCTTGACCTATAGCTGGCACGCATATCACGCACAATGGCCCGATATTTTACGGGCTAAGTGCGGGAAAAGGAGCCCATAACCATACCATACCATACCATACCATGCAGAGAAGGGCTTGCAGTTATATTTGGGGTAACAAAATTCCATGATTATGGTATAGGTACCGTTGATGGCCGCGAACCGTCTTCAACGTTGGTCTGTTATACTAGGAGCCTACAATTACAAGGTTAAATGTATATTAGTGTCACAATATAATCGTGTAGCGGATAGTTTATCGCGAATACCAGTTTTGGAACCGACATGTAACAGTCGCGTCGATACCTATATTAATTTTATTGAGAAAATTGCGCCTATCAGTTATATGGATTTAAATCAGGCATTAGACAATTTCTTATTTACTTACAGATTAATGCCTCATAGTATTACGGGTAAAACTCCCCCTTAGTTATTATTAGCAAGAAATTTACGTACACCGCTTGATCAAGGACAAGATAGAAGATAAACAAAAATCCCAAATTAAATATAAGAATGGCTGGAACAGAGTTTTTAGTGTTCGGGACATAGTGTATTTTAAACTGTACAGATACAATACATTTACGTGGGAGAAGGGTATAATTATAGTCATAATAGTACCAGTAGCTTCGGTGACATGTCTGGTAGTTTCTAGAATTAGGCATTTAATATTGTACCTAAGGCGCGAGACACTCGAAAAGCGGCGTCGTAAGCCTCCCGTGTGATACGGTATCGTGATAGATTAATTTCTCGGTTTACAATGGAATAGTAAGCAATAGCTGGTTTGTAATAAGGGAACTTGTAATGATACATAAAAATTCATACATTAAAAGCTGTACCTACTTCATGCATACTGAAATTTATTATCAATATACAATATATATTAGGTATATCTACCAAATTTATACACTTCCCCGCTGAACATGGTGTGTATAAACCATCGTCTGTTGTTTTTTGTTATGTAATGGAATAAATGTATAAATTCTTTGTTGTTTGATATAAGTCAAATTATTCCGTAAATAGAGAGGGGAGAATGGTATGTACGTACCTATAATTATAAGATTAGCATAAGTAGAAATATTTGTAAAGTCGAGGGTAGTGTGACGATACCCGTTCTCGAGCTACCGTCCTAATAAAGATGAGTCTCGTTCTACGTGAGTTTCATTGCGCTTCGTCCTACACAATATCTAGTGAAGATATTCAAATATATGTTGGCAACTTCGCATCGCAGTGCCATCTTTGTACCGTAGTTGCAAGTTCACAGCGCCATCTATTCACCATACTTGCAAGCTGGAAGAACAAGAACTATTTTATTTGTCTTTGATTGAAAAAAAATAACGTCGGTATCTTTGAAAAAACAAAAACGAGTAGAGATGAAAAATTATAGCTGAAAATAAACTTGACGGATTTTAATGGTCTCGCATTTCTAGAAAGTTTTCAGGGTTCAGCTCTCTGAAGAAGTAAAGATAACATCAGAAGTGACAAGCAACTTTCACGCCATGGGGAAGCAAAGAAAAGGCTCAAAACGAAGGAGGGCCCGGTCTACATCTTCCTCGAGCTCCAGCTCCAGCTCTCGCGCCAGAACACCAACTCCGCCGTTAAGACGGAAGAATAAGGTATCACGCAAATATACCGAAACTGTGAGTAATTCCACTTCCATCGCTTTGAACAATTTCATACCTGATTTTGACCCGCTAAAAGATGATGTAGATACCTGGCTTAGCATTATAAGATCTTACGCAAATACTTTTGCATGGTCAGATAAAATGATTCGTTATCAAGCGTTGAACAAATTAAAAGGATCCGCCAAAATGTGGTATGACTCGTTGTTACGTACAGAAAAGCAGTGGCCTACATGGACATGGGACGATTGGAGAACAAAGTTATCTAATAGTTTCCAAATTCGTAGGAATATGTTTGATCTTATAAAAGAAATTATTGAAAAGAAACCGGTCGATAATCAATCTTTGTACGAATTTTATTTTGAACAAAAATGCAAGATAGACCGTTTGTGTTTAAATTTCTCTGAACAAGATATAATTTCAATTATAGTAGGAAATATAGGCGATAATAATATAGGCGCTTCTATAGAAGCTAGTAATTTCAAATCGAGTGATGATTTAGCAAGTTATTTACACAGCCGCATTTATAAAAAAAGTGGAAAACGGGAAAGTAGTTCGTGCGATGTGCCGACTAAATCAAATACGCATAGTCAATTAACATCAGTAAAACCATCTCCGGGGGGCAGTAATTCAACCTCTTCAAAACCATCCTCTTTCTCTAATGTTAACTTAGATAATAGTCGTAAACCTATTAAATGCTATAGTTGTGGAGGTGATCACAGAAGGAACCAATGCGATATTAATAAATGTACATATTGTGGGAAAAGAGGTCACGTAGAAACTGAATGTTACCAAAAAAAGAATTCATCGAAAAACTTTGTGAAACCCGAACAACATGAAACTAAGTTTATTAGTTCAAATCCACGAAGTAAATTTGTTAAAAAGGTGTATATAGCTAATGGCTGTTATGAGGCATTCATTGATACTGGTAGTAGTTGCTCATTGATATCACATTCCCTAGCAAAAAAAATTGCCTTGCAACATATTGCCCTACCTTCGCCAGTTTTTCTACAAGGCTTTTGTAAAGAAACCCATAAATACGTCACTAAAAAAGTAACGATCGATATTGCTTTAGATTCAATTTGTTTAAAAAATATAGACATGTACATTTTGGATAATATGGTTGGATGCGATATATTAATAGGCAGAAATATTACTGAACGACTTGATATTGTATATTCCCGCGTAGGAAATGAACTTAAGTTTCAATACGCTAATGATATTAAAGAATTTTGTAAAAGTATAGGCATAGTAGACTTAGATGCTACTACACATCAAAACGAGTTATTGACTTTGCTTAATCAATATAGTGATTGTATTGCTTCAAATATTAAAGAACTTGGTAAAATTAAAGACTATGAAATGGTACTTACTTTGTCTAGTTCGCAGCCGGTTCAACGCAGACCCTTCAGAACCGCCCCTTCAGATAGACGAATAATAAGAGAAATGGTAAAAGAGTTACTCGAACATAATATTGTGCGCGATAGTAAATCTCCTTACAGCAGTCCCGCCCTTTTAGTGAATAAAAAGAATGGTGAAAAAAGGCTCTGCATTGACTATAGAGCATTAAATAAAATAACAATTAAAGATAAATACCCTATGCCGCGGATAGAAGACTTAATAGATAGACTTCAAGGGCAGAAATGTTTTACTAGTTTAGACTTAAAAAGCGGTTACTACCAAATTTGTTTACAAAAAGATTCCATAGAAAAAACTGCTTTCATAACGGAAGATGGGCACTACGAATTCCTGAGATTACCTTTTGGGTTAGTAAATGCTCCATCTTGTTTTCAACGGATGATGAACCAAGTACTCGGAAACTTGAGATTCGGCAATGTTATTGTTTATTTAGATGACGTTTACTTAGTAACCCAAACCATAGAAGATAATATTATTTTACTGAAACAAATACTAGAGCTATTTAGAACAAATGGTTTAACATTGAATTTAAAAAAATGTCATTTCTTTAAACATGAAATCGAATTTTTAGGATTTAAGATAAAGCCAGGATACGTTATGCCAAATGATTTAAAAGTGGAAGCTGTTAAGAATTTTCCAGTACCCAAGACAGTGCATCAACTTCGGCAGTTTTTAGGTCTTATCAGTTATTTTAGAAAATTCATAAAAAAATGTGCTATTTTATCAGCCCCACTTACAAAACTATTAAAGAAAGATGCTGTCTGGTCATGGGAAAGTGTACAAGAGCAAGCATTTAACGTTTTAAGAGAACAGTTAACCTCTGAGAGTATTTTAGCTATATTTGATCCGAATAAAAAGAAAATTTTGTATACAGATGCTAGCAGGGATGGTATTGCTGGTATCCTCACTCAAATAGATGATGAGGGTGAAAAAGTTGTACATTATTATAGTAGACAAACCAGGGAGGATGAGAAGAAATATCATTCCTTTGAATTAGAACTGCTTGCTATTGTATGCTCCCTTCAAAAATTTCGTTTATATCTCTTAGGTGATGAATTCAAAATAATTACAGATTGCACTGCGGTTAGATATGCATTAACCAAGAAAGATATTATTCCCCGAATAGCTCGTTGGGTCCTATCGACTCAAGAGTTCTCGTTTGATATAATACATAGAGAAGGGTCTCGGATGCAGCATGTGGATGCATTAAGTCGCAATCCTTTACCATCCGGAGAAAAACTAGAATCTGAAATTATTATGAGTATTACAGAGGCAGATTGGCTATTAGCAGTGCAGGTACAAGATTCAGAAATAGTTAAAATTAAAAGTATTTTGGAGTCAGGAGAGGCCGAGGGGAACAAAGGCATTTTTAATAATTTTGAGCTCTTGGGTGGAAAGGTTTTTAGAAGGACTAGCCAGGGACGTAGATGGGTTGTTCCAAAAAAATGCATATGGCAAATTATAAGATGTAACCATGATGATTTAGGACATTTTTCAGTAGACAAATGTGTTGAGCGTATACAATCACAATATTGGTTTCGACGAATGCGTAACATTGTTAAAAAGTATATTAAAAATTGCTTAAATTGCTTATATTTTAAGAACAAAGGCGGTGCAAAAGAAGGTCAATTGTACCCTTTGCCAAAGTATGCACAGCCTTTTCATACTTTGCATCTTGACCATATAGGCCCCTTTATGACCACTAAAGCCAAAAACAAATATTTATTGGTAATTGTTGATTCATTTACAAAATTCGTTTTCTTATCTGCAGTTCGAAAAACGAATGCAGCCAGCGTAGTTAAAGAATTAGAATCCATTGCTAAAACATTTGGGAATCCGAAAAGAATAATAAGTGATGCAGGTTCATGTTTTACATCAGATAAATTCACTAAATACTGTGTAGATCGAAACATCAGATCACATATTACAGCAACAGGTGCACCACGTGCTAACGGGCGGGTAGAGCGGTTTAATAAAACAATTTTAGATGCTTTAAAGGCTATGGGTGCTGATTCCACAGATGATAGGTGGGATCAGTGCATAAAAGCGTTACAATTGGGGCTTAATAGTACCATTCATAAAACAACTCAGGCAGTTCCTAGTGAGGTTTTGTTCGGATACAGGCTTCGTATGGATAGCGATAATATTGCTCCAAACCTTGATAACGAAGCATTAATAGACGTGTCAAAGTTGCGTGAAAAAGTCAATGATAATATTGAAGCTAGCGCAGAGTATCAGAAGCAAAGATTCGACAAAACACGAATTAAAGCCAAACTATATAAGGAGGGAGATTTAGTGTTGGTCAAAATACATAGTCAAAGCAACGATGGACAAAGCCGAAAATTATTACCGGTTTTTAAAGGACCATTCCTAGTCAAGAAAATCCTCGATAACGATAGATATGAAATATCGGATTTAAGAGGCACTCAAAGAAGTTCAAAACTGTATAATGGAGTGGCCGTGGCGGAAAACATGAAACCATGGATTAATATCGACGAATTATGCGTGGAATAAATGTATTATTATTTCTACCGTGTTGGCAAGGTATTTATAGCTGTTGACTTCGAATTTAAATTTAATATAAATGATTAATAAAGTGTTACAGATCTCGTATTTAAGACAAAACTAATTTTTTTATTTCAGTTTAACGAGCCTGGATAGAACACTGGCCCTATCAGCAATTTACATTAGATTTGCACATGCTCTTATGATGAAATGTACTGCTCTGCTTTTTGAGATCAGATCAACTTGGTACGCCTGAGTGAGTGAAATGCTCTTCGGGTGCAAGTGATCAGTGGTATCAACTTGGTACGCCTGAGTGAGTGAAATGCTCTTCGGGTGCAAGTGAACCACTTAATTACAAACCTGGTCTAAGTGTGGCAAAGTCCCTTTAGGCACAGGAAGCAGCAGTACATAAAAGCTAATGTGCAATCAGGTAATAAACGAATATTTATTATAAATGTTTTATTTAAACGTGCATCGTTGTTTTCAGTATCCTATCCAGACTCGTGGGGTGCCTGGGGCAGGCACCGTGCAGAATGGCCGTGTTGGCAACTTCGCATCGCAGTGCCATCTTTGTACCGTAGTTGCAAGTTCACAGCGCCATCTATTCACCATACTTGCAAGCTGGAAGAACAAGAACTATTTTATTTGTCTTTGATTGAAAAAAAATAACGTCGGTATCTTTGAAAAAACAAAAACGAGTAGAGATGAAAAATTATAGCTGAAAATAAACTTGACGGATTTTAATGGTCTCGCATTTCTAGAAAGTTTTCAGGGTTCAGCTCTCTGAAGAAGTAAAGATAACATATATACCAAGTTTTTATAAGAATTACGTTATTACTTGTTTCCTAAATATATACAAATATGTATTTTAAATTGTGTATTGTTAGTTTTAATGGAGAAGTTTTGTTCCAAAGTGTATAGTGGTAGATATCCTGGTTTTCCTTTTACTTAACAGACTACTAATTTGGACGTCATTTAACTGTAAATAAATAACTTATATTTTGCCTTAAATGTTGTTTTATTATCGACTTTGACATTGATATAGTATTTTAATCCTAACAATATTTATATCTATCCTTATTGTGTACCATTAACTAATCGTTTCCGATTTGTCACAGAGAAATCATTAAGGCCTTTTTACAGAAAACTTTTATGTCATGCTGTCACATAGACAAAATTTTCTTTTGTTTTAATATTTCATCTTGAGATTTGCAAAATAATTTTGAATTGCTGTTTATTTATAAAATTATTCAATAATGTGCGACCAAGAGTTCAGAACACTACGGATTGATCCCCGTTATCCATTTCAAAATCAAACTAAGTAAGTGACTGGTCAAATAACATTCTTGCAAAATCTGTTTACCTGGTACTTCCTTCTTAGTCGGATAGTATTTTACTTAACAGGAAAAACAATTATATTGTCTGATACTAAGGTCACTTTACTGTGCCATCACCTTAAGTAATTTTATATACAGCAGGTATACCAGTGTATAAAATTTTAAAGTAAATTATAGGTTAAAAACTGTACTTACTATGCTGATCCACTTTCTCATTTTTGAGACAAATTGTGTTTCCTATTTATTGGTAAATTGAAGGTATTTGGTATTACAAAATATAAGGTATAGATAAATACATATGTTCAAAGTAAATCGATTTTTCAGAGCGTGCTACGACAATTACTGTGATTACTACAAATGCACACGCCTATTGGGTGAAGTAGATGACTGCAAGATATTCAAAAGATACTTCGAAACGATTTGTCCCAATTTTTGGATATCGCACTGGGACGAGCTCAGGCAGAAAGGAGCCTTTCCTGGGCCTATTTAAAATACTCCATGGTTTTAGAATGTAAAATAAATTTATTACGTAAATAACACAAATCATTTAATTTTGTAGATCAGTTATCTGGAGTCATAAAAACCAAAAATGAACGAATCAAATCATTTATTCACCTAAATCACATGATGACCTAACGTAACGTAATCGCATAAATAATAACTTTGGAGTAGTTTAGATCCTTCCGGGGAAGTTTCCTTCGGCGCGCTGCGTGTCCCACTTGTCGACCCACTCGTTGGGGCAGAGCGACCTGTACACGCGCTTGAAGTAGTAGCACGGCTCGTACTTCTCGCCACGCACTTTCTGGCAGCGGTGGAAGTCCAGGTAGCTCTGGTAGCAGTGCCTGAAATAAGGGCATTGGCTCCTTGTTATATCTTGCTGAGAAATGGTGCTTTATGTGTCAGGTTTTTAATATTTCAACATGTTTATGCCTGTATCACAACCACAATTATTGGAGTACTTGGTTCCCCGAATTTCTATGTAATGTTCTGTTCGCAGAATTTTGGTTATTACTTACTCGCAAGATTTATTTATGAATTAACTAATTGGTCGCCAGTGCCATCTAGTAAAAAATCGGAACCAAAATAGTGCAAGAATCTTAAAACTTAGTGTAGTTTGAAGATTCTTGCACTATTTTGGTTTAAATTATTGATCACCAGAAACGCAATATACCTAAACCTGTCCTATTATAAAATTAAGTGTTATCACATTTACTAGGCTAATAAACGGAACGTTCTTGTACGCATACTCACGCCTTTTATGCCCGGAGGGATAGGCATAGGCGCAACTAGTACACCCACTTCGCCGTGCATATTCCGTCCCATGATGTGATAGGGGGCGAGCCAATCGCCATATCAGGCACAAATTCCAGACTCCGGGCTGATACTGAATAGAAAAAAAAAATATCACTGCCCAACACGGGGATCGAACCAGAGACCTCAGCATTGTAGTCGTACCGTAATACAACTACGCCACCGAGGCAGTCGGCACTTGGACGATGGTAACAATTTTGACCAATCTAATAAGAAAGCGAGATTGGCACCGATACAATAAGGCCAAATTAGAGTTTCACTACAATTAAAGTTCAGTGACACCAAACAAGAACCGTTATGTGTCTCCAATTAAGATTAATATATAGAAACTAGCTTTTGCCCACAGCTTCGCCCCCGTTAATAAGTTTTTCCGGGCTAAAAGTACATAAAAACCTTCCTGTTGAATCACTCTATGACTATGACGTTGATACAACTCTTAACAAATAATGCATTAATTTCGACCAAATTTGATTACCATAAAAACTGTTCTAGTGAGTTAATCTTAAAAGATAGACATATACTGTCGCGGACATTCTTTTAGATCATTTCAAGAGGAATAATTCTTTCATACATATATTTTTGGTATCTTGAACCGTTTTCGCAGCGCACGCAATGGAAGCCCTCAAGGATGAATAATTTTCCCCGCTTTTTTCACATTTTCCATTATTTCTTCGCTCCTAATAGTTGCATCGTGATATTATATAGCCTAAAGCCTTTCTCGATAAATGGTCTATTCAACACAAAAAGAATTTTTCAATTCGAACCAGTAGTTCCTGAGATTAGCGCGTTCAAACAAACAAACAAATAAACTCTTCAGCTTTATAATATTAGTATAGATAAACAAGCTATAGCTAACAAGAGAATATCACGAAAATAAGTTTAGATACCTACCTATTGCGTGATAAATATAACTACCTACGGTCTACTAGTGCAATATAGATGTAAGTTTTGAATAAAAAAAAGTTAATATGGATTTTTTTTTATTCGTGCACAGGAAACTGATCCCACTGCATCAGGTGGTAAGCGGATGGAGGTCTAGATACAGTGTCGACTAACCAAAGATGATGTTATCCTTTGCCTGTCGTCAAAATTGTATTGAGCATAAGATCGGGTTCTACTTAGTGAATCGTTTACGGATTTTATAGAATTTTCTTGATAGATATTTTATTTTGATTATTTTTAATTTGGGAAAAATACTCACGCATGCGGGGCTACGAGGAAATATATATTTAAAGTCAGGTTTTTTGTTTGAGTAACTTGTTACCTATAATGCACTAGCTTTTGCCCGTGGCTCCGCCCGCATGAATGAGTTCCCAGGATTAGAGTCCCGCTTTATATTCTCTCGGGATAAAAAGTAGCGTATGTGTTAATCCAGGACATGATCTACCTGTGTGCCTAATTTCATTTAAATCCGTACAGTAGTTTTTGCGTGAAAGAGTAACAAACATCCATACTTAAAAACTTTCTCGTTTATAATATTAGTAGGATTAATTATGCAATACACAAGCCATTCTGACCCCAGTGAAAAATATTGTTACTCTCATTACTTACTCCAGTCTACATTACCAATAATCTATATTGTTAATTTTTGCTGACATGGGCTTAATATTTAACAGTTCCCTTCAATCAAAGGAAATACTTAATAGTTATACTATATGATCCCATTTGATACTTAATAGATTAGGTATCTTAAGAGATTAGATTGTCATTCTTTGTTACTATAGAACAAGTCAAAAAGAATAATTCGACTAAGCACAAAGGCTGATTTTATTATTCTTACTTAAATATTAGCATTTTTAAAAGCTTTAATTGTAATTATTTTCATTATAGTAACAATCTGTTACAACCTACAATTGTGTTTTAACTTATATTGAAGTCTATTATCCTCATTGATAATATACCTAGGTATTTTTTTAGCCATCTCCATTTTTTTTTGCTTCAAAAGAATTGCAGCATTATCTTACGCTATGATCTGAAATAGCCCATAATGATGAATTCTCTAGCTCTTAGGACTGTTCAAAATTCAGGGATTAATTTTAAAAATGTAATTAGCTGAAACAGATAGAACATGTCTGTAACATAGAATCAATAGTTTTGAAGTACAGTTGAAGTGGACTGAAAACTAATGTGTACTTGTTTTTTATCCATCATAGATAGTTGACAATAAAATTGTTTTTATGATTGTGTACAAATTTATAACAAACCACTTTATGTCAATAACATGTATTCATGTGTAAACAGCATGACCCATGGCTGGCTCCTCCTTGAGTAATAAATATAAACTCTATGTTACCTGGTCTGGTTCTGGTTAGGGAACCGCGGGTCGAAAGGTGCAGTTTTCAGGTCAGCTGCTGTTTTGATCATCTCAGGCATTTTGCTGTAAAGAAAACACAATGACACATTCACTGTCTTAATTCTTTATTGGGAAATCCTGCTTCACAGACGAAATGAGATGTATATTATCGCCTATTCACACAATTACAATAAGCAAATAAAAAAATCTTAACAATTAATTACATATTGCAGAGGACATAATAAAAAACTATTAATCTATAATCTAATACTATTTAACGAGAGGTCTCGTTTTCCGCTCTTCCTCACATGACGTCTCTCTGTACTTCTTCACCTCCTGCATGTAAAGCGACCACGCATCTTTAGGCGTATTATCCACAGACTGCTCATCAATGGCTTTGGCCTTCTTCACTAGGCCAGTCTTGAGAACTCGCCCTCCTCGCCGTTTCCCGATAAATGGCAGTGCAGGCTTTTTTATATCAGGCTTTTTATCTGCTTCTGCCTTCTTAGTCTCCTCCTGCATTTTCTTAAACATTTCTAAAAAGCTACCATCATTTTTTATGGGTATGGGAATGGGTTTTTTCGATGTGGAGGCCATTTGTTGCACTTCATTTGGACGCGACAGAAGCTCCGCGAAGTTCGGCCCTTCTACTTCAGGGGGGTCACCATATTCAACGTCATCTGCCCTCGTGGTCTCTTCCGCACGCGGCGGCGGCTTCACCTCCTTCGGGGGAGTCTTGGCCTCTCGACCCTTCTCCTCCTGCCTGCTTCTGTGCATTTTCCAGAATCTTTTACGATCAGCAACAGTGAACTGTCCGCGGCGGTCATCCTCGCTGGAACCGCTGCGGCTGCGAGATCTACTACTGTGAGATTGAGAACGTGATTTAGAGGCTTTAGGGCTGGCGGATCGCATTGCTTTTCCTCTGGATGTGGAGCGACGCCGCGACCTCGACCTGCTGGGGCGTCGTGGCGAGCGACTGTTAGACCGAGATGTATGTCTCGAAGTAGACTTCCTAGCTTTGCGTTTACTCTGCGACCTGGATCGCCTGGATGAAGCGGATGAGCGAGATCCACTGGAGGAATGTGATCGAGAGCGGCGCGCGACCCTCGGGGAGCGCTGACTGCGCGACCGACTCGGCGGAGACGAGCCCGACTTGGAGCTCGACGTGGAAACACTTCTAGCGTAACACTTGGGCGGCGTCACAGAACTGTCCCGTATATTTCTAGGCGGAGTGTCAGACTTGCGATCCTTATGTTTATAATTTTTAGAGGGCGAACCGGATCGTTCGGATTTCTTATAAATCTTGGGAGGAGTCTCCAATTTGTCAAGGTTTTTATGCCTTCTAGTTGGAGTTGCTGGAATCTTCCCCTTTCTTGGTGATGAGTCGCTCTGGTTTTTATTTCTTCCAGCGTCTTTGCTGGTCCGAGCTTTACCACATCTACCATCGTCCTTAGGGGATTTGTTGTCAAGAGGACCCAAACTTGGGGTTCGATTAGATCGGGATCTGTTACGTGATCGCGAGCTTTTCATAGGTGGGGTCAGCGATCTGTCTCGCTCCCTACTATTGGTAGATTTTTTTCTGTAAAGTCTTCTTGAGCCCGAAGACTCCGACGAGGCAGACTTCCTGCGTCTCGTGTCTCTCTTACGAGACCGAGAATATGATCGAGATCGCGAACTGGACCGATCACTGGATGAATATTTCTTCCGTTTTGACGATCTGCTTCTGGACCTGCGATGTCTGCTGCCATCCTCGTAGCTGCTGTCCCTCCGCCTCGAGTAGGCTCGGTTGCTCCTCTCGTAGGACACACTCCTGGACTTAGAACGGTAAGACTGACGACGGTCATAACTGCGAGAACGAGCCGGCGAACGAATTCGCTCGCTGGCCTGGTGGGAATACTCATAACCTTGGTGTGTGGTGTAGGGTCTCGACGAGTCCTGGTACTTCCCGTAGTAAGTGTCAGGACGCTGCTGCTGGTAGTAAGTGGAATCGTAGGAGTACCCATAACCGTAGGCGCTGTAGTCATAGCCGGGCGGGTAGTGCGCGTAGCTGGCGCCGGTCCAGGGGTCGGTAGTGGGCGTGGGCTGCGGCGGCTGCGAGCCGCGCTGGCCCACGTACTCCGCCTCGGCGCCCGGTGGACCGCCGTCCCAGGCAGCGCTCGACTCGCGATACGAGGACATACTTTACCGAGTCCCCTCGCATAACCTGCAGCAGTTTGTAGGTGCGCACACACCTACAAACAGAATAACTTCTCGGTGTAGAAAGCAGCTCTGTGACCTCCGCTCGGGAGACATCCTCGTGTATCTTACGTTTGTCGTGGTAAATAAGTTTATGACGAGGATCAACAAATTACGTAATCCCAAGACGAGTACGCGTAAAATATGACGGAAAAGCATGCGTTACGAAATAAGCGTACAAAATAGTGCAAGAATTTTAAAATATACCTTGATTTTATGCTCACCTTTTCGGTAAATACGCTGTTCTCAAATTTTATTTCAATAGAAAATGGCAGCGACACATTCGCTTCCCAACGCCCACAAACAATATAGAACTGTAGACAAAAAATTGTCTTTGTGCCTTGTGGGTCGATTTGCGCATAGGTTAAAAATTCAAGGTCAATCAAATAAAAAAATCAATACTTTGTTCATATATTCGATTATAATAGTCGATTAATCGTATCTGTAGTATGACATTTACATTATTTTTTTCTGTGTTCATTTATCATTCATTACAAAATATGATATTAAAACTAAAGTCTGTCTCACGAAAGAAGTCCCGCGGCAATATGTGGAACTAATCATGACAGATGTCACAAATCGGCCATGTTGTTGTTGTCAGGTGACAGGTGCTGTTTACGTGCAGTGTCGCAAAAATAACCGATTTATCGGGAGATCTACCAATTTTGTCTGTAGTCTCCCAATATACCGATTTTACTATTATATCTCCCGATGTATTGTGCTAAATTAAAATACTGAAATAAAAAAACTTGATAGGTATCAAGGGACACCCGGATGGAACGAAGTTCTTTTCTATTAATTAGTGAAGATATTGTAATAAACTTTTATTTCTTTTAAGTTATAATAATAATTGTATATTTCATTAAAACGTTACCACATCAATGAAAGCATTTACTTCTACCTACACAACAGATATGTCATCGAATCACGATCATCACCTAAGCAAGCATTGACATTAAAATTAACATACAACTAACAAAAAAAAAACTACTCTAAAAAGCTTTTAAATTTTCTTTACTTTACTTTCTTCGGCGATACAACCCTTTGTCGGTCTTGGCCTCTTCTACAATGGACTGCCATGCGCGACGATCCTTGGCTATCCTCCTCCAGTTGGTGAACCTTCTAAGAGCCTTGAGATCCTCATTGATGTAACCGCACCATCTCTTCCTTGGCCTTCCCCTAGGTCTCTTTTGCTGCGACTTCCAGTCAGTCATTATTTTGGGCGCGCGATTTTTATCCATTCTCTCAACGTGCCCGACCCATCTAAGACGATGCGACTTGATGAATCTGACAATTGTTTCTTGATCCATCAGTGCATCCAGCTCGTGATTCAACCGCAAACGGAAGTCACCGCTTGCGTCCTTGACAGGTCCGAACACTTTGCGTAGTACTCTCCTCTCGAAAACAGCCAGTTTTTCAGTTTCCATCACTGTCAGTGACCATGTCTCACACCCATAGGTGGTTACGGGGCGGATTATGGTCTTTTGAATGGACAGCTTAGATTTTGCACTAAGGTGTTTCGAGCGAAAGAGTTTACGGAGAGAATAGAAGCGTCTATTGCCGGTCATGATTCTGGCTTTCACCTCATCTCCAACCCTATTCTGGCTAGACAAAATCGACCCTTGGTACTTAAAGCTGCTGATCATTTCTATTGGATCATCTCCAACAGTCGAATGGTGATTAGTCGCCAATTCAGGATACTTCAGAAAGTTCGTGTTCTATGCACTTTTTTTGTCGAATTTGAGGATGTTTATAGCTTTAAGGGTACAAAATATGTACTCAGATCCCCCTTACACGCAATTACCGCGTCCCCACACAAGTGGGCGACTTTAGGCTACTTCGAATTTTCGCCGCGTTGGACCACTATAAATTGAAATTAGGGAGGTTTTTTTTTGCTCCTTCACCTCCCCATATACGAAGACGCGACTTTAGGCTACTTCACAATGAATTTTCGGCGACTTCAACCATCAAACATCTGGCAACACTGGTCGGGACTTCTTTCGTGAGGAGTTTTGGCGGGAACTTGGTAGTGTCATGAGGTGCTCTTGTTTTAATTCATTATTTTGGTGATACTTAGTGTTATGTTGCATACTTATGGGGGTATATTATCCAATATAGTTCTATTAAAGGGCTCAAATGAAGTGAATTGAAATAACTGTGCTAATCAAGTGCTTTTTTGTTGCCGCCAAAACTCCTCGATAAAGTCTTGGTAAGGTAACCACTGCTTTACTTTGACATAGTAGTTAGTAAGTACTGAGGATAATTAAAAAAGAAACAAGTATGCGTCTGAAGGACTTTGTATCCATGGACATGAATAAATTAACAAAAAAAAAAAAAAACTTCTTTCGTGAGACCAGTGCTGCCAGATTAGGCGACTTTTCGCCATTTAGGCTATCTTGAAGAGTGTCGGGGCGACCAAAATTGCGAATGGCGACTGGTCGCCGTTTAGGCTACACAAATGGTGATTAGTCGCCAATTTAGGCTACTTCGGAAAATTCGTGTTTTATGCATTGTTTTTGTCGAATTTGAGGATATTTAAGATGATCCCCCTTACAGACAATTATTGAAAACTGGGGACCTTTTTTTTTTGCTCTCCGCGTCCCCACACATGTGGGCGACTTTAGGCTACTTCGAATTTTCTCGACTTTAGGCGACTTCAACCGTCAAACATCTGGCAACACTGCGTGAGACAGACTTTCTAACGTACGTGTTTATATTCTCTTTGACAGACTTTAATACAAATTACAAGCCGACCCGCGGGCAAAAAATATAATCTGTTCGATTTGTGCTCATTGTCTTTGCTCAGAGTTTTGGCGGGAACGTGAAAGTGTCATGAGGTGCTTTTGTTTTAATTTATTATTTTGGTGATACTTAGTGTTATATTGCTTAATTGTGGTGGTATATTATCCAATATAGTTCTATTAAAGTGCTCAAATGAAGTGAATTGAAACAACTGTGTCAATCAAGTGTTTTTTCGTTGCCGCCAAAACTCCTTGATAAAGTCTTGGTAAGGTAGCCACTGCTTTACTACGACAATCAGAGATATCACTTAAGACGAGGCTGTATGGGCTTGAACCCTTTGCCTTCCCTGTAAGGGAGAATTATATATTAAAAAAAAAAAAAAAAATGTCTTTGCTCATGGAGTTTTGGCGGGAACGTGAAAGTGTCATGAGGTGCTTTTGTTTTAATTCATTATTTTGGTGATACTTAGTGTTATATTGCTTAATTGTGGTGGTAAATTATCCAATATAGTTCTATTAAAGTGCTCAAATGAAGTGAATTGAAATAACTGTGTCAATCAAGTGTTTTTTCGTTGCCGCCAAAACTCCTTGATAAAGTCTTGGTAAGGTAGCCACTGCTTTACTACGACAACCAGAGATATCACTTAAGACGAGGCTGTATGGGCTTGAACCCTTTGCCTTCCCTGTAAGGGAGAATTATATAAAAAAAAAAAAAAAAAATGTCTTTGCTCATTGTGCTGTTTGGTATTTGTCTGTATTGAGTTTTATTAATTATTGACCGTTATTTTCCATTATAATTACTGTTTGTTGTACTTGAGTGTATAAATTTGCTGATGAGCAAATCGAAAGTTTCGGCGGAATGGAAGAAGCGTGTGAAATCCGAGTACATGAGACTCCGCCAAGTAAAGGTACAATGAAACAAAAGTTGAGATCTTTGTTTTGTAAAAATATTTTCTAATGTGTGTGTTAATGTGTTGATGTTTTTAGCGGTTCAAACGTGCAGACGAAGTGAAGGTAGCCTGGGCACGTAACTTAAGAATAATGTCGGAGGCTATCGAGACAAGGGAAACGGAGACTTCGGATCATAATAAAAGACCCTATTGGCCTCCTCCGGCACCAACCTCCAGCCATGAAAGTCTTATGAAACGAGCAGAAGTCAGCTACACGGATGGTAAGCTTGATTTCTTAATGTAAGACCAATATTAATGTGAAAAACGTGCTATATCGATTCCAATAAGTTTTTACATACATACATACATATACACTCACGCCTGTTATCCCCGAAGGGGTAGGCAGAGGCGCAACTAGTGCACCCACTTTTCGCCATTATTCCGTCCCATGATGTGATAGGGGGCGAGCCTATCGCCATATCGGGCACAAATTCCAGACTCCGAGCTGATACTGAATAGAAAAACTCAATATCACTTTGCCCGACCCGGGGATCGAACCCGAGACCTCAACTTTGCAGTCGTACTTAATACAACTACGCCACCGAGGCAGTCTAATAAGTTTTTAAACTATGGTATTTAGTTATTTAACATAATGTTAATACAATGTAAAGTCTCTATGAAGAAAATCTCCCTATATTTGTTTGGTTCTCATCAAAACTATAGTTCAATGGTCATTTTATATTATGGATAAATACATTCATATTTAGGTGTCATCATAGTAAATATTATAACAGTAATCAGTATTATTGTTTGTGTCACCAACATACAGAAGGTTTTGACTAAAACTTTGAGGTACTGAAATCTCACAAGACAATACAAGATTGTGAACAGCCAACTTGCTTTAATTTATTATTGTAATAGGGTAATTTGACTACTTTTTTAAGTAAAATAATTATTATGGAAAATGTATGCTACCCAAAATCTACTGGAAAAAGAATTTTTAAAATTAGCGCAAAAGTAAGGAAGCTATATAGCTTTGAAATTTTGTGGAAGGGGTAGCTGTCAGCAATATTAGGCTGTGACGTCATTAAGCACCGTCGGCCATAACGCTGCCTGTGTGCGAAAGAGATCGCATGATATCCCTACGATGCCCACACTTTTGCTGACAATAATATTTCAAAATTGAATAACTGCTTCATTTTTCAATTGATTTTGATGCTGATTTCACAGAAGAATTTTTGTTTCGTATTGTTTTCTGTTACATAAAATAACTAAACTATTTTTTGGTTTGTAGAGGTTAGGAAGTATGTTTTATTTTTTGTTAAAATGTTTTTATTTATTGCTTTTTGTTAGTTAATTATGGAATGGTGTAAACAATATATCATATGTATATATATCTATATATATCCATACTATTGCACCATCCATGGGTCATCTGCTGTTAGTTATTGAAGAGTTCTATTATCTATCTCCGAAGATCTTCATCGAATCCTAATAGATTATATACTTAAACCTTCCCTAAAAAATATATATTTGAATAACGAAAACCCCATCCAAATTGGATCAGTAGTTTTTGAGAAAATCAGGGCATACTAACTTACATACATACATATTGGGTTGAATACAGAACCTCCTTTTTTTAAAATCAGTTTTAAATATGTTTAATTCTGTTAATTAAAGTGACTAGTGGATTCTTGTATTTGGTTTGGATTGAATTGTCGTCAGGGAATTTTGAGATAACTGCACATAACACACTAATATAACCACACACCCACACACTCACGACTTTTATCCCTGAAGGGATGGGCAGAGGCGCACTCATTTTTCAGACATTCCAGATGCACAAATTCCAGACTCCAGGCTGATACTAAATACAAAAACCCAATATCACTTCATCTGATCCAGGGATTCAACCCAAGACTCAGCATTGCAGTCATACCGTAATACAACTACGTCACTGAGGTAGTAATATAACTGTATAAATGAGAAAAAAAATGTGAGCCGTTACAGGATGCCTGGCAGATGTGAAACATTGACATTATTTCGTAAAAGTAAAATGCAGAAAAGAACATATTGTGATAGGAACTAAATATGTCATAATCCTACTTCCTACTAATATTATAAAGGCGAAAGTTTGTAAGAATGTATGGATGTTTGGATGTTTGGATGTATGGATGTTTGTTCCTCTTTCATGCAAAAACTACTGAACGGATTTCGATGAAATTTGGCACACGGGTAGATCATGTCCTGGATTAACACATAGGCTACTTTTTATCCCGGAAAAACATAAAGCGGGACTTTTATCCCGGAAAAACTTTTTAACGCGGGCGGAGCCGCGGGCAAAAGCTAGTGATAAAATACTATTTTTACGGCACGTTTAACTGATCTTGGTGATGTCCAGTTTCAATAATAATATTTTGTGACCCCTGTAATGATTGTAGGGTTCTGAAATATTTATAAAACATATCACACATTAAAATATACAGAAAAATTTAAATTGGCTTCAATATATTAGTAAACTCAAGAATATTAGCTAGTTATTTCAATATATTACTAAAGATCGTAAATTATAAATATCAATAATGAATGTTTCACTATAGATTCCACTATGAAAAGAAAAATTAATTAATTTTGCGTATGGCGACGCGTCGCTACACCGTACACACTACTGCATATAGACTGTATATATATACCATCATATGGCGACGCGTCGCCACGCCAGAAGTCGGTTTTACGTGCGGCTATAGATGTTTCACATCAAAAAATTTTGATCCTTTGACATTTATTATAACAAGTTTACACTGTAAAAAAAAAAATTATAAAATCTGTTTCTACCACCATAATAAGTATAGTTAAAACATACTTAGATGTGAAACAAATTAATCACATTTAAGTTTTTGTCTCGGGAAATAAGGATAAAATTTACCTAAATGATGCATTAGATCTACTTTGCTGTGATGATTATTGATGGATGTTAGCTACATACATTTCACTGCTTGTAGTCATACTTGTTAACATTCTATTATTGTTTACAGCTTCAGGTGTAGTCACAACCCAGCAAGTGCCAATACGTATCATAAACTCGGTGAACCCAATACCAACGATGTACACCTGGGCTCCGACTCAGAAGAATTTCATGGTGGAAGATGAGACGGTGCTGCACAACATCCCGTACATGGGCGACGAGGTCCTGGACCAGGACGGTACATTCATCGAGGAGCTAATAAAGAACTACGACGGGAAAGTGCATGGTACATCTGCTTCACATCCTGCTATTTGTGTGGACAGGACCAGTTATTTTGTATAACAGATCAGTGCAAAGAAAGAGCACATAATGGATTTTTTATTTTTCATTTTGTGTTTAGAGGAAATTGAAATTTTGGATCTAAGAATGAAATTTGGCAGAAGAAAGAATAATCATTTTTAATAATTGTACAATATTCAATGTCTAACATTCACATAAATATTAGAAGTCATAAGTGCTCAATTATTGTAACAATTTTATCACAATTTTGTTTCCAATAACTATTATTAAAAAAAAATTAGCTGAATGTCAATTCAGCAAAGAATTTTATGGCGTTTGAAAAGATTCCATATTGGTCTTGTCCACTATTATTACATATAATAATACACATTGGTGTGTGGCGTACACATCTATGCTTATGTGGCTTATAGTGAGCCTTTGATGGTTATTAGAATAAGTACTGTAATTTAAGACTAAAGGTATATGGTTTCAATTGCTAGTAAAAATAATCATGTTTTCTTACTGTCAGTTCTTTTTTCTTTTTTCTAAAAGGTAGTTCAAATTTCATTGAGTAAACAATTATTTAATTATAAAAAATATTACAGTAATTTTAGGAGAATAGGACTCTTAAGCACATGTTTACTTAGGGTGGGCAAAGATAACTCAATCACTTTTGCAATTGAACTCCAAATTACCTTAAACTTCCATTATATTTCTGACATCATTGCCTCCCTTGCCTATGGTAAGCTGCTTTTGTATAAACAGATGGAATAATGTAAGATCTTCCTTCACATCACAGGCCTACACACTTACGTATCACGCTTGGTGCGCTTTTGTCATCCTTAAAACATGTGTCTGCGCATATGATGCACGGAGAAGGTTTACTTTTGAAATTAGTATTAAGAAATTATATAATATAGGTCTTAGTCAAAGTCTTCTGACTCACTGTTCAGTATCGCTGGAGAGAGAGAGCTGTGTAAAAATTGTTTCCATAAGATAATATATTTTATTCATAAAATAATAACCATAAACATACTGAAGTATAAAATTATTATATTTGTTTACAATGCTACGGAACCTAAAGTTCTCTCAAAATCTCAAAGAGAAACCTATTATTTTATCTGGAGCACAAATGACACATGTCAAGATGCTAAAGTTCAAATCATTGTACTGACAGGTGATAAGGAAGGCGGATTTATCGACGATCAGCTGTTTGTAGACTTGGTACACGCGCTGATGACCTACCAGACTAAGGAGGAGGTCGCTGAGGAACGCAAAGACCGAGAGGCGCGCAACTCCAAGGATGACAAAGAGGTAACTTTGTGGTACTCTTGAAAAATTTTAAATTGGCAATTTTTCACATTTACTCTATATACATATCAACTATTTTATTGATTGTACTAGAAGTATCTATTTGGAGCACAATATCAGTATAAGTATGAGCCAGTTAACTATTGTCACATCTTGTATATTTAAAAAAAGTTAAAATATACAAATCCTGAGTTGGGTAATATTGTTATGTAAGTAATGGTAAATCTAGATGCCGGTCTAATATTACAGAAGGAAGGCGCTAAAGAACAAAAAGACAAAGATAAAGAAGAGAACAAAGATGGTGAAAAGAAACAGACCAATGACAAACAGTTTCCCATATTCATCATATTTCAAGCCATCAGCTCACAATTTCCTGATAAGGGAACTGCTCAGGAATTGAGAGAGAAGTAAGATATTTTAGATGTTTCTTGCGTCATTGGGCTGTTCTATGTTTTGTGAGCATGTATGCAGTCGCACAGACTGGTGATCAGTTCGCTTCATTGGAACTATTTCACCCTTAGTCCCAAGTCATTGAGCTGTTACAAATATTCATATTAATAAATTACAAGGAGGTATATTGGTGCTAGTTAAATATTTTCCAACCATAAAGTATGATTACAAATCTCGGTCTATTTACGATTTCAATATTTGAACCCTTATTTTTTTTACACCTTGGTTGTTGGTTACCCGGCGCACCGCTAAAGAAGTATTTTCATCACCCTGGTCCTGAGTTCAGTCCCCCGACGTGAGGACGCTTGGGTCAAAATATTACTAAGTACTTAAACAACAGACACTTATTTTTTAGCTTTTAGATGTTTTTTGTGTCGTGGGTTATTTTAATTTCATACTTTTTAAATTACTGTATTCTCCGTCATGGGGCCTTGATAATCGACTATTTAACACCTAGTCGTTGAGACCATTCTTATGAGCCCACACAGGCTATATCTGGATAAAAAGTTGAGTATATCGCAGACTACTTGATGCTCTAGCATCAGATCAAAGTAAGCATGTCTTAAAAATATTGCCGAAGTCACAGTTCAATCATTATAAATCAATCGAAGTTGTGAAAGTTAGAAATGAGCTGAAAATCTTCAAACACCTGAACAGATCTTCATAAATTATAGCTAAGTACCATCTCGAACACATCAGCTTTCAAACAAAAACAAAACTGTCCAAAATCGGCCCAATTTTTTGAGAACTACGATGCCACAGACAGACGTACAGATACACAACCTAAACTTATTACTCCCCTCTTTTTTTGTTGAGGGTTAAAAACAATTGCGTTCGCTATATCATAGCAAGTTATAGTAGCCATGCACATATCATAAATTGTCAGTGTGATAACAACGCTTATGTATACAGGGTTATTTGAAAAACACCAGCAACCTCGCAGGACTAGATAGCTAACATCTTAAACAACAATGTTTGTTCTATGAGTTTTGACGTAACTCAATACATTAAATAAAAATTAAAAAAACCAAGTTTTTATTGTACTGTCGTGACATTTGTACGTCTATGTTTCATTCATCATCATAAAGAAAGTACGATGCACGCTCGTGCGCGCTTTCGTTGTCAATAATAATAACACTTTCTTCGCCTGATAATTACCTAATTAATATCAATTGCGCACGGGGTGTGTAGACAGTATGTACTTACGGTGAGTCCATGATCCCTTCATACTTTACCAGGCTTAGGACTGGCTACATTAAACAATAAAAATAACGTATGTAGTTTAAGTATCTACCCAACGCTTAACGTTTTTTAATATCAAATATTGGTAGAAAGGTATTATTTACTTTTCATTGTTTAATGCAGGCGTATTTAAAAAGTGGAATCAGCGTATTTACAATAATGAAATAAAAAATAATTGACATTTAAAATAATATTTACAAATTATTACCTCTGAGGTTCAAGTCTCGCGCATGGCGGTGAGTATCGCGCACATAGCGTTCAAAATAGTCACCTTCACAACCAACACAAAGACCACACCTAAAGATCAACTGTTCATTAACTCGTGCTAACACTTCCGAATTATTGTTTATTTGATTAAAAGCCCAAATTATTTTTTGAATGAGCATGTCTCGGCTTGTGATTTCATCACCAGTGTACACCATTGTTTTAACGTGCCCCCATAAATAAAAGTCCAGGGGTGTAATGTCTGGTGATCTTGGAGGCCACGCACGAGGTCCGAGACGTCCTATCCATCGACCGGAATAAACCGTGTTTAAATGGTCTCTAACCTGACGAGAATAGTGAGCTGGTGCGCCGTCATGTTGGTAGTACATATCACGCAAGTAGGCGAGAGGTATACTTTCGTATTCCAACACAGGCAGCGTTTCGGTGAGAAATTGTAGGTATGATTCACCATTTAGTCTGTCTAAAAAAACGGGGCCCAGTAACGTGGAATTTATTATTCCCGCCCAAACATTCACAGTAAATCGGTGTTGAAAATTATGTGGTCTGGGTTCGTGCGGGTTTTCGTAACACCATGAATGTTCATTACGAGTGTTGAATAAGCCCACTCTACCAAATGTAGCTTCATCAGTCCACAGAATTGTAGGCCGTTCAGCAAGCAACCAGTTACAAAAGGCCACTCGTGCAGGTTTGTCAGGTTCGGTGAGTTCTTGTACACGATGAAGATGGAATGGGTATTTGCCTTCATTGTGAATGACACTCCACGCGAAGTACTGGGACACATTGAACCGTCGCGCTGCGTCATTTGTGCTCGCTGCGGGGTTCGCTTCAAAGAACTCCAGGATCTCTTCTTGGTCACGTACACTGCGCCTCGGTGGACGACCACTATCCCTCATCTTGTGCTGGAACTGACCGTAATCTCGTAGCCGCTGTGTGGCAGCTAACATCGTCTCACGGCTCGGTGCAGATAAATTTGGATATCTTGTTGCATATTGGCGGCAGGCTTCCGACACATTGTCATCACACCTAGCGAGCATCCTCACCATTTCGGTGTATTCAATATTGGAGTACCGATAGGCCATGGTAAAAAAATTGTGTAGGTAGTAGGTAAAATCCGTGGGTACATCGATCAATACGGCGACGAAAGATCGTGGCACACAAGGACGTATAGCGCGCGCGCATCAAAGCCGACTGGCGGCTGGATAAATAGGTCAACCAACGCCGCCGCCACCCCACCTCACTTTCAACCCCGCGATTCGCACGGTTTTTTTTATCTAATCTTCGGAATGCGCCATAGAGTTAATAACGTTTAAGCGGAAAATTAAATTAAGTATTTATTTTTATATGAAAAAAAACCTAACAAATTATCAAAAGTCGTAGAACAAACGTTGTTGTTAATGATGGTAGCTATCCAATCCTGCGAGGTTGCTGGTGTTTTTCAAATAACCCTGTATAAATAATAATATGTATTTTTTCAATTTGTTGTTATCGTGATTATATAGTATGTATGTATAGTATCCTTTGGGTATTTAACCAATGAAGACGATATGACAATAATGTGTAAATAATTTTTTCTGTCAATCCTGACGGGGGGTGAGGTAGACACGGATAGCACACATTTAACAAAGAAAAACCACACGTCCAGGCTAGAATATAAGGTCGCTTTTTACACAATAACACAGCAAACATCACAATTTCTGTGGAGCATTGCTTAATATCATTATCATAGAATGTAATGACAGCGATCGCAAGTCACATAAGTTTTAATAAATTTATGACCAGCTGCGCATGTATGACCAACGAAGGGTTCGCCTGGTCATCCCATCTCCAGTGGCGTAATTACAGTGTGGCAGAGGCTGTAAAATGCCACGGGCCTCGGGCCCGTAGAAGCCCCCGGCCTCCCCAACCTGACAGGCCGCGAGCTCAGAAACGGGGGGGGGGGGGGTATACGTGACTTATTTGTTGAATGTCATGGGCCGTGACAATTTTTACTGGGGCCCCATCCAATGAATTTGCCACGGGCCCCCGATGATATAGTTACGCCACTGCTCATTCCCTGTAAAATATGGCATCAAATGACGAGACGAGCATGCTGTTCGCCTGATGGTAAGCAATACGACCACCCATAAACAGTAGAAACACCATCCAGCACCTTGAGTTACAAAGTACTGTGTGGCATTTCACTGCGCTCGTCATCCTGAGATACAAGAAGTCTCATTATATCCTGTAATTACACTGGCTACAATGCCCTTCAAACCGAAACGCAACAGTGCATGCACACTGCCGCTTGCCAGTAGAAGTAGACATTGCGGTGGTACCCACCCAGACGGACTCTAACGCTTGCCGCACACGTTCGGTTTCCTAATTAGGTTTCCTGATCAGGAATTCAGATTCGGAAATCTAAATGCTCCGCTTACATACAAAATGTTCATCAACGCGCACACGTTCCTGAATCTGAATTCCTGATCAGGAAACCTAATTAGGAGACCGAACGTGTTGGTACAAAAAACCGGACGTTTGCGCTAGTCACTCGGAATTCCGACTCTGAATTCCTGGTCAGCAAACCTAATTAGGAAACCGAACGAGTGCGCTTGGTCTTACATAATTCGCACCTTTAGAACGAAAACGACACAATTCATAAAATAGAAAATTGGGTTGTCAACTTTAAATGACTAAAAACTAGTGCTTTATTTATAAAAAAATTATAAAAAAGGGACCGATATAACAGATTTGTCCTTTTCCTTCTTGAATATGTCTGTGTTTGAACTATTATTGTATTGAGAACTTCGCTTCTGTCAAGCCCCGCGACGGACACCGGTGTCCATATACATAGGGTTTTCTCATACATCTATACAGCGTGGTAATTTGAACGACGGACGTGTTTCATCCTATGATAAAACGTGATTTCACGTACCTAATAAAAATATTAATTTGAAAAATAATCACGCATCGCCGAGAAAGCCCTGACAAATTTGTTATGAAATAAATCCCAACATATGGACACCCTGGTGTATTTAAAAAATGGAATCATACCTATTTATAAAAATTTCACATTTACATTAAATTAGCTACACATAATCCATACTACTTACCTAAACTAATCTTAAAAATTGTTCAAAATGAGCACCATCACGCAAAATACATAATTCTGCACGCTTTTGCATATTATTTTTTACGCGGCTTAAAACAAAAACCATCACTCCTAATTTTATCAAAAGCGGTTGTTATACGCACTTTTAGTTCTTCTCTATTTGAGTACTCTGTAGCGTACACTAGTCTTTTCACTTCACCCCACAAACAAAAGTCCAGAGGAGTGAGATCTGGGGAGCGCGCCGGCCATGGCACTGGCCCTCCGCGACCTATCCACCTATCACTAAATGAGTATTTAGATACTCACGTACTCGCACCTGATAATGCGCGGGCGCTCCATCGTGCTGGTAAAATAAGTTCGTGAGATCACTCAAAGGCACATCGTCCAACATATCCTCTACCACACTATTCAAAATGTTTAGGTATGATGAACCATCCAATGTTCCTTCAATAAAATACGGGCCTAACAAACAATTGTTCAGTATGCCAGCCCACACATTCACACTAAACCTATGTTGAAAAGCGTCCTGTCGCGTGACATGGGGATTTTCGAAACTCCACCAATGTTCATTGTGCACATTAAAAATTCCCATTTTTGTAAATGTTGCTTCGTCGGTGAACAAAATGTTTTTATCCAAATTTGATAAAAACCAACGGCAGAAATTCACCCGTGGTCCGTGGTCGTTGACCCCTAGTTCTTGTACAGGGCAAAAGTGATATGGATGCTTGCCTTCTTCGTGGAGTAGCTATACAGTAACGTGAGAGACACCAAATCTTCGCGCAGCATTCCGAGTACTTTCCTGCGGGTTGTGTTCAAAGTACTCTAAAATGGCCTCCTGCAGATGAACCGCGACTGGCTGTCTTCCACGTCCTTGGGCATACAACGGCACAGTGAACTGTCCGTATGTGCGTAGTCGTTGGTTGACACCTAACATCAAACTGTATGATGGAATTTGGCGATTAGGGAACATTTCTCGATACAATCTTATTGCGGCTCTCACATTATCATTGGCTAATACGTAGGTACGCACCATATCCCAGTATTCTTCGTTGGAATATTGATAAGACATTATCACTTCGGTACTGTAAACTTAACGCGAAACGAAGAAAATAAGTACGCGAAAATCGCGGCGTAATTTTTGTCACGAGTGCAACCCGGAAATAAATCGATGCGAAAATGTCGGCGCTCACGCATAGACTAATTAGGTAGCGGGACGCGGGTGGCCGAGCGAGGACGATCGGCGGGCGAGTGCGGGGAAGGGGTAGTACTAATAACTGACTCCTGTCGGCATTATCAAAGAAGCGGGCAGCAGGATCGCGACGTAATCAGATGGCGCGTAGCAACGCTTTCGTATTTTTGTGGATTTGTTTCATAATATTGGTCAAAAATTAAGGTACCATTTTTATTACATATTTGGAATGAGAATCGACTGCAGATTCACCTCCTTCAATACGTCCGTCGTTCAAATTAACTTACGGTATACAGGGTCATTTTTGCATTAGGTTACTAAATGAAACCACATATTTGTCTATACCTCTGCCAACATTGTGCCAAAAATCATCGATGAATAACGAATACTTTCGCCAAAAATTGCGGTTGTAGTATTCCAATTTTTTGATCATTTTGTAGTTTAGTGCGAATATGGTGTGTGCGTAAGTGTATTTCTGACTGAAAGTGTAATGTTGCTGCTGCGAGGAATTCTTCTAGAGCAGTCATATTAGCATTAGGGCGTGTAAACTTAAAGATACTTTTTATTGGTATTTATTTTGTTCAAAACTTGCACTTTTTTATTTAACATCTATGGTTAAAATAACTTAATGGAAAAATTTATTTTCAACTAGATAAGTATGTGGTTTCAATTATTAACGCAATGTCAAAATGACCCTGTATATAAGCGGGCTTTGAAGGGTTAGGGTCTTTTTGAATTGTGTCGTTTTCATCCTAAAGGTGGTTATTATGATGGTTGTCGGTTGTCAGGTACATCGAGCTGACGTCCCGCAGCGACCCGAACGCCCTGCCCCCGGAGTGTACGCCCAACATCGACGGTCCGCTGGCGGAGTCCGTGTCCCGCGACCAGACCATGCACTCCTTCCACACGCTGTTCTGCCGCCGCTGCTTCAAGTACGACTGCTTCCTACACCGTCAGTATACTTTGTTTTCATTCCCTTGCTCTGTATAGTTGTCTGATAGGCTCGCCCCAATCACATGGGACGGAATAACGGCGAAAAGTGGGTGCACTAGTTGCGCCTCTGCCTACCCCTTTGGGGATAACAGGCGTGAGTGTATATGTATGTATGTATGTATGTACTGAGTAATGGAAAACAAATTTGTAAATCATTTCAATTAGTAAAAATAGCATTCCATTCAACTATTACATGCCATTTGATTAGCCATTGTTCAGCGTAAATATTTGAATGAAGCAGCTTTTGTGAAATTTGTGGGTGGATTGGTTCTATTTTCTTTCTTCTAAATGAATAGTTTTCAATATGGATTATATTTTATGCCACACCAATAAAGCCTGTAATTACTTGTATTGAAATATGCTTTTTTCATGGGCAATTGAAATCCAGTATTAGTTAATCGTGTTGGAAAATATGATGAGTATGTAGGATACAACAGTAAACTGTCAAAGTCAGAGGATCATTAAAAAATACAATGTTGTAGGGGTCAAGGAAATGTGGTAGCCAACAGAAGTAAATTAAACACGACGCTCAGATTGATACTCATGATTTATTGCTAAAGGTCCCTATATTTATACAATCGCCCCAACCGATTAGTGAAAGGGGGGCAGTCCATCTCCCTCGCACGTACAGCGTGCTCGCTCGCACACTATAAATATGCGCGCCTCCGTGTGCCGGTGACTAGACGTGCCACGAGACCGACGCCGGTGAGCTTGGTATTCCGTCGTTCGCTGTTCCGCCGTCGCTTCTCGTGCTCCATGCATGTAGTGTGAGACCGCACCCGTCGTACCTAGTTGGAATGCTTTGGCGGCGATATGTGGGTACGTGGGTGGATCCCACATCACTCCCCCTCAAGCGAAGCGTACATTTGGTTTTACCACTCTCCCGGATCTGGTGACATAGGGCTGGTTAGATTGTCTGGAACCACGTTCTATTGTGTCCTCGATTGTTTCAGTGATCTGCTTCCGTGTGGCCCTGACACCCGGGTGACACAAATCGTGTTGTGCTTTGAATGCAACAAAACGATACGTTGGCGGCAGATATGGTCGCGGCTTGCCAGTGGACATCTCGCATGTGATTGGTTGACTGATTCCTGGCTCGGTGACGTCACTGAAGTTCAAATTTGTTTGCTTTCTGAGTTCCTCTAGTTCTTGATCGCTGCGCTGATGATGAGATAGCTCCTCGTAATCAATGGGGGAAGGACATTGTATTTCCTCGACGCGGGACAAAGCGTCTGCCACTGCATTTTCCTCGCCACGTACGTACTCTATTTTTCCACAAAATTGGCTGATGAAGTGTAGCTGTCTCTCTCTCTTTGGCGTGTCGGAACTGCTTGGAGGTCGTTTGAGCGCGTGAACTAGCGGTTTATGATCGGTAAATATGGTTACTTCGCAGCCTTCTATAAGTCGTCGGAAATGTTTAACCGCTGTGTAAATAGCTAGTAGCTCGCGATCATAGACGCTGTAACGTCGTTGTGTTGCGCTCATCGTCTTGGAAAAATACGCGAGAGGCTTCCAGACACCACACACTTTCTGTTGTAAAACTGCACCGAGGCTGCAGTCAGATGCGTCTGTCATTATGGCCAGTGGGGCACCGATGACTGGATGCACCAAGGTCGTGGCTTCCAAAATGCTTTGTCGGCACTTTTCGAAAGCTTCATCGGCTTGCGCGTTCCACTCTATCGGACACTTGTCGTTGCGTTTTCTGTTGTGCAAAAATTTGTTAAGCTCTGTTTGTAGTTCCGCTTGATGTGACAAACAGCTGCGGTAGAAATTGATCATGCCCAGGAAACGACGTAACTCGGCGATCGTTTTTGGTTTCGGGTAGTTCGATATGGCCTTGACACGCTCATCGGTAGGTTTTATGCCATTTACAGACACGTTGTAGCCGAGGAAATTTATTTCTTCTTTGCCAAACTCGCACTTTTCGATTTTTAAAGTGATGCCGTAGTTGTCGAGGCGTTCTAGGACTTGCCGTAATAGATTTTTGTGGCTCTCTTCGTCCTTTGAATATAATAAAATGTCATCGACAAAACAGAAACAGTTGTCTATGCCTCGTAGAACCTCGTGCATAAATCTTTGAAATGTTTGGCTAGCGTTGCGTAATCCGAATGTCATGCATTTAAATTCAAACAGGCCGAATGGAGTAGTTATCGCTGTTTTCTGTGCGTCTTCTTTGGCAATCGGGATCCAGTAGTACGCCATCCTTATATCCAGCTTGGAAAATATTTTCATGTCGTGCAATTGGTACGTAAAATCTTGTATTCGAGGTATCGGGTAACGGTCGGGTAGGGTGACGGCGTTCAATCTTCTGTAGTCGCCGCATACGCGCAGGCCACCGTCCTTCTTCTTCACGACGTGCAGAGGGCTCGCCCATGGACTCTTGGATGGTGTACAGATGCCCATTTCCAGCATTTGGTTAAATTCTTCCTTTGCCGCCTTATATTTGTCAGGCGGGAGGGGGCGGGGCTGGGCGAAGAGCGGGGGACTTGAAGTTTCTATGTGGTGAACGATATCGTGTTTCGCCGGTTGTTTCAGTGACATCGGTCGTAAAAGGTCCGGATACTGGATAAGGATGTCGTGGTATACTTGATCGTGGTTAATAATGTGTATTGTTTCTTCGCAGGTACTCACTTCAAAGGCGTCGATTGCTAATTCTGTGACTTTGTCGATAAGTTTTTTTCTATGAAGATCGATAAGCAGCTTGTAGTGACGAAGAAAGTCGGCTCCCAAAATAGAGGTTCTGACGTCAGCGATGACGAACGTCCATGACAAATTGCGGCGAAGGCCTAAATTGAGCCTAAGCTTCTTCTCGCCGTATGTTTTGATGGGTGTGTTGTTAGCTGCGTATAGTCTGTAGTCGCTCGTAGTATTCATTTTCCTGTTGCCAGTAGCAGCTAATACCGATATTTCGGCGCCAGTGTCCACGAGGAAACGTTCTCTGGTGTCGCGATCGTAGACACATAGGCGGTTTGTGGTACTGGGGACATCGACGCCCGCCACATTCGATGTCTGGTCTAGTTTAACGGCTTCTGTCTTCTACAACACGGCGATTCACAGCGTCTGGCCTTGTCACCGAAACGGTAGTGGAATCGGCACTCCCATGTTGGATCACCCGGTTTGGCAGTCGACTTGCTGCGTTTGCGAGGTCTCGAATGTGAACGATCACGGCATCTATTGCGTGAGCGGCGCTGCATGGACCGGCCACGGAGCTCAGCCACCTCCAGAGTTAGCTTTTCGACTTAAATACAAATAAATACAATTTTCACTAACATTTCTAATTGTGTGGGTACTCCCAGGTCACTGTTTTCCTTTGATACCGCTTGAATGTTTGCTGTGGCAGGTTCTGAATATTCTACCATCTTATCGGCCATGGCAGCCAGTGTCTCAAGCGGTGACTCAGTGTTGACAGAGAGCACAACTCGTACCTGGGCGGGTAGATGCTTCAGCCACTCTATTCGCAGTCCTCCGTCCGTAATCATTCCTCTGCCCAGCTCTCGCATCTTGCGCAGCAACTGAGTGGGTTTTTGATCACCCAACTCCAAGCCACTTGTGAGTTTCTGGAAGTTTCTGACGTCCGAATCTTCGTACGCGGTCAATAAGCGATTCTTCAACGTATTATATTTGTCAGTTGCGGGTGGGTTGTAAAGAATGTCCGTGAGGTGCTGGAGGTCCGTTGCCTGTAGCTGTTGCAACACGTAGCGATATTTTTGATCATCTGAGGTCTTCAGCGGGTCGACGACGGCTTCGAATTGCACGAACCATGCTCGAGGAATTTCTCTCCAGAAAGGTAGAAGTCTGGACTGTATGGAAACAGCGGCCACGTCGAGTTCAAGCTTCGTTTCATTGTTTGCTTCGGGCTTCTCCATCACGTCGGCGCGAGGATATATCTCGTCGGATGATCACGTCGGGGTCACCAGATGTAGGGGTCAAGGAAATGTGGTAGCCAACAGAAGTAAATTAAACACGACGCTCAGATTGATACTCATGATTTATTGCTAAAGGTCCCTATATTTATACAATCGCCCCAACCGATTAGTGAAAGGGGGGCAGTCCATCTCCCTCGCACGTACAGCGTGCTCGCTCGCACACTATAAATATGCGCGCCTCCGTGTGCCGGTGACTAGACGTGCCACGAGACCGACGCCGGTGAGCTTGGTATTCCGTCGTTCGCTGTTCCGCCGTCGCTTCTCGTGCTCCATGCATGTAGTGTGAGACCGCACCCGTCGTACCTAGTTGGAATGCTTTGGCGGCGATATGTGGGTACGTGGGTGGATCCCACAATGTCTTTCATCAAACGACTTTATATCCAAATCAAATTGAATTTATCAATAGGAGGTCCTACTATCTAACCACATTTCAATTGCCCTACCAAATGTATCTTAACTCTGCCAATATATGAGTATTTGAATATATACAGTAGAATATATACTTATATTAAGTATAGTATAAGCTAGGTGTATGTGAACACTAGGGTTGATCAGTCTTTATCTGTTTGGCTGACAGGAAGTCAGGCATCAGGTAAGGCGGAGTACTCACGACCACGAACATTGATCATGTATTTATTTTTGCTATTTTTCTCACTCTACCTCAATATTATTACAAATTATAAATAATGACCTTCAAACTGATCCAAGTTCACATCAAGTTATTTTGACAAAAAATGATAATTTTTATAAATTAGCTCATAATAAATACTTCTGAAATAAATACAACATCACAACTGGGAGGTCCAACTGAATTATAATAAAAAATATATATACACACACGCTAGAAATTCTACTTTATTTTCGCAAAATGTTTTGCCTATGTGTATTACGCAACATACATTTAATTTCTATTCAAAACAATCCAACGTGTTTGTACTCTTTTACTCCCATTTTTCAAAACTTAAACGAATCATCATTGTTGTGACATGTTCAACCTGTTTATCGATTATTTACAAGTGCATCCGAACATTCGCTTGGTTTGTTGATTTCCTCATGCTGCGGCCCTGTCATACACTGTATACTTATGTTGTACACTATGTTTTGTTGTATTTATTAGTATATGTATAGTATTGTTTGTAATTGTTGACATTGACGTAACCGTGGACTTAACTGTGGCGTTAGCATTTGATTTCAAATATTCAGCAAGTTTAATACATTCATTAATGTATAATATTGTCATAACAGAAGATCTTATTTTTTCATCAATAATAAAATGAAAGGGGGTAGTTCATTTTTTGTTTAATAGTCGCAAAAAGGGGATTTGTTATAAGGTTACGTCAATGTCCCACGCGGGTGTGCGAGAGACGACACTACACATCCTACTGACAGCAGGTTTGCAAGCGTGCCACCCGCGGCCTAATCTGTGCAAACGGAAGGGACCCGACTTGAAGTCATTCTCGGAACCATGCGGATCCAGTTGTTACATGTTATTGGTGAGTAATACAAATATCGAACCACAATTCAAATCATTTATTATGTTATTAGGCCCCTAGGGGCACTTTTACACGTCATTTTTAACACACACACACACACACACACACACACACACACACACACACACACACACACACACACACACACACACACACACACACACACACACACACTCACGCCTGTTATCCCCGAAGGGGTAGGCAGAGGCGCAACTAGTGCACCCACTTTTCGCCGTAATTCCGTCCCATGATGTGATAAGGGGCGAGCCTATCGCCATAACATCATTTTTAACAATGATTTTTAATATCTGTGTGACACCCTCTGGCTACCTCTGAAAAGTGAAAACGGTGTCATGCTATATTTGTATGTTATCACGTAATCTCTACTTTACAAAGACCACATAGGCAATAGGGCTTCTAGACCATTCTCACAACATTAAGACGAAGTATGCCAAAAAGTGCGAACTCAAATTGTATGTCTGCCTACCCCTTCGGGGATAAAATGCTTGCGTATGTCTACTACAAAGGACAATAAGGAATTTTTAACCCAATCTCCAAGCTGACCTGATGAAATAACCATTTGCAAATACAGGAAGGTATGCGTGAGAAACTTGCCCGGGAGAAGGCAGCCGGTGAAGAAGACAAGGGGAAGAGCCACGCCATCGACTCGCCAAACGACGCATCATCGGAAGACAGCAATGATAGTAATCGATTTCAGAAAGGTAATATGAACTATATGCATGGTATGAAAACTACTGATGGGTCACTCCTGTGGTCTTAAAACAAGACACCAGACTGCAGTCCTAGGCACATTACTACTTTATATATATGAAGATGATTGAATATGTTGTAACTTTCAGGAAGTAACAGCAACTCGAGCAATAGCAACTGGAGTACGAACGGCGTGAACGTCAAGCCCGCCGGCGAAGAATCCGCCGAACCTGCTTACAATGCACTGGGTACCATGCCACCGTTTATTATATTTACTTTCTCCCATAAAATTTTTGATTTTAGATTAGTAACTTAAATCGATTCGTATTAGAGGCCACTACCAACCTGCAAGATTTGATGCACTTATCATGTAACGTGATTTATATAATTTGCACACATTAACACAAATAGCAGTACACGTAGGCGGTCTGTTGGCAGGTCTGTCCGTGGGTGACATCGAGTCGGAGTGGACCGGGTCGGACCAATCGCTGTTTAGAGCTCTACACAAGGTGTTCCCCTCCAACTACTGCGCTATAGCTCAGCTCATGCTCTCCAAGACTTGTCAACAGGTGACATTATAACAGATTTTATTTATATTGATTAATTGACTGCCTTGGTGGCGTAGTTGCATTACGGTACGACTGTAAAGCTGAGGTCTCGGATTCGATCCCCGGGTCGGGCAAAGTAATATTGGATTTTTCTAGTCAATATTAGTTCCAAGTCAAGATTTTTTGCCCGATATGCCGATAGGCTCGCCCTCTATCACATCATTTATTTATTTATTTATTAATTTATTTAGATCAAAAATACTTTACAGTGACATAGAGTACAATTGCATGTTGCTAACTACAGTATCATGGGACCGAATACGCACGGTGAAAAGTGGGTGCACTAGTTGAGCCTCTGCCTACCTCTCCGGGTATAGAAGGCGTGACATGCTATTCTAGAGTTTTCTAAAACAGAAAGCTGGCACTGCTACATACTAATTGAAATTGTTGATTACGAAATTACGTTGCCTTTGACCTACAGAGGTGTTTTAATCACATTACATTAAACATTCAAATAGGTGTACACATATTGGATCAACACCGGTCAAGAAGAGTGTCGTGTGGAGGCGGAGCTGACTCCGCCGCGCAAGAAGAAGAAGAAGCACCGACTGTGGTCCGTGCACTGCCGCAAGATACAACTCAAGAAGGACTGCGCCTCACATCATGTGTATGTACCAGAGAACAATTGTCCTGCTATGGATATCTTCCTAAATTTCCTGTATCAATTCAACACGCTTTTTAGACTATGTAGTTGTAAGTAGGAGTTGATTAATTTTAATGGTTAGCAAGACAATGGATTAATAAAAAATGCCAGTAAAAATTAAAGGCAATGTTGTGGTAAGATATTCTTTTTTATGGAAAAAATAAATCACATGGTAACTGAGACTTAATGATTAATGACAAAAAGGTTGTTAAAATTATCAAGAAATATTCCCAAGTAAAGTAACCGAGTAAATACTTGAATGTTTCCAGATACAACTACACACCGTGTGACCATCCCAACCAGCCGTGTGACAGCATGTGTCCGTGTCTGCAGTCGCAGAACTTCTGCGAGAAGTTCTGTCAGTGCAGCAGTGATTGTATGTTATCTATTTGATAAGTTCTGTTATAAATATTAAGCTGCAAAAATGTAGAGTCCATAGACAACAGCCAAAGTAATGAATGTAGTAAAGATAATTGAAAAGCAATTTGATATGTTCAGTATACAGTTGAAATAAGTATACTGCTAAAGTATTAGTGCATTTATGCATCTGATGATTTTGCATAGTAACTTCCACAGTGATGTGTTCGGCAGGTCAGAACCGTTTCCCGGGATGCCGGTGCAAGGCGCAGTGCAACACGAAGCAGTGCCCGTGCTACCTGGGCGTGCGCGAGTGCGACCCCGACCTGTGCACGGCGTGCGGGGCCGACGCGCTGCCGCCGCCGCCGCCTGCCGCCGTCTACTGCAAGAACGTCTCCGTGCAGAGGTAAACTATACACTATACACGGTGTGTGTTACCAACGCTAATAACAAGGCTTAAATTAAGAAATAGGTAAACCTAATAGTTTCACATTTATTTTACAATATGTATCGAAGATATTTTCTAAAACATACAAAAAAATAAATTCTCAAACACTTGTAGACATTTTGGAAAAGTACTTTTATTGTCGATAATTACCTGTGCTAACACTTTTGTAGGATAATTGTCGTAGAATTAGAATAGTTGGAATAGTTATCCTAAATTGATAAATAAAGAAATTGTGTTAGACTTTTTAAATTTAGTTATAACTTATAAGCTACAAATCCTCTCTCTCACACACACACACACAAACGCACACATGCACACAGACACGCAAACGGACATACACACGCACATAACACACACACGGACATGCACACGCACACAGACAAGCACACGCACACAGACAAGCACACGCACACAGACACGCACACGCGCACAGACTCGCACACGCGCACAGACTCGCATACGCACACAGACACGCACACACACACACACACACACACACGCGCACGCGCACGCCTTTTATCCCCGAAGGGGTAGGCAGAAGCGCAACTAGTGCACCCACTTTTCACCGTTATTTCGTCCCATGATGTGATAAGGGGCGAAGCCTATCGCCATATTGGGCACAAATTCCAGACTCCGAGCTGATACTGAATCGAAAAACTCAATATCACTTTGCCCGACCCAGGGATTCAACCCGAGACCTCAGCATCGCTGTCGTATCGTAATACAACTACGCCACCGAGGCAGTCACATTATATCGTGATTTTATTGATGATGCACTATTATCACAACACTGTCTAATTTTTATATTATGTATCAATTTTTATTTAAAAAATATTTAACACTGCAGAGGTCTACACAAGCACCTACTCCTGGCGCCATCGGACGTGGCCGGCTGGGGCATCTTCCTGAAGGATGCTGCGCACAAGAACGAGTTCATCTCGGAGTACTGTGGCGAGATCATATCGCAGGACGAGGCGGACCGCCGCGGGAAGGTCTACGACAAGTACATGTGCTCCTTCCTCTTCAATCTTAATAATGGTAAGGATGACTATTTGGTATGAGATGTGTTGAAGTCTGATCCTATGAATGGTACAGAACAGTACAGCCCGTCTGGGGTCAATGACTCGTGAAAAAACGATGTGTAAGATATAACTTTGCTGTTATGTGGAGTCAGTATGCTTGTCGTTCATTGATTTTCTTTTATAATCAAAATTTTATAAATTTTATGTCGGTATCTTTGATGTTTTTTGTTTTTTTAAGAGATCTATTTTAAAATCAATAATTGCGTTGTCGATATTATTAAATCTCAACCCAATGAATTTGTTTATTTCTTTCCGATAATTTTGCAGATTTCGTTGTGGATGCGACACGTAAAGGTAACAAAATCCGTTTCGCGAACCACTCAATCAATCCGAATTGCTACGCGAAGGTGATGATGGTGAACGGTGACCATCGCATCGGCATCTTTGCCAAGCGCGCCATACAACCCGGAGAAGAGTTGTTCTTCGATTACAGGTGAGTTTGTATCACTAAACTAAGCTACAACTACGATATTAATTTTATCATAAGAAAATTTTCGAATGAATTTTGTCATTAGAGCAATGCTGTTAATGTTGCTGCTCTTTTAAATGTTTTAGATTTATCTTAATATTTTTATTAATATTAAAATTCAGCATTTAAGATAATTAATTGCATTTGTTTTTGCAGATACGGACCAACCGAACAACTGAAGTTTGTCGGCATCGAGAGGGAAATGGAATTCTTATGAGAGCTATCCAAATAGCGTCACGGCCAGTCAACTAGTTTGACGGACTCTTAAACACATGTTCAACATAATGTAATCGATTATAAGCATGATACAAAGATTCACACAGCTTTCATGCCCTTATATTATTGAATAAGACTATGTTTTTAGTAAACTAGTGTACAGGTCAATGCTTATCAAAGTAACATTGATAAGCTGCTTTAGACTTGCTAGGTCCCTCATATATGTGAGAGTCCCTGTGGGTGCCGCATTTTTTGAGCGCTAAAAAGCATTCGAATGACAGTGTGGTGATATGAATGCAATTTTGACTGCCAAATAGTATTAGTACAAGCATTGGGGTGCACTGGGACCTCTTGTTATTGTTTTAAAAAAAATAGTGTCCATGTCTCTCTCTACATCTGAGGCTAACGAGACGTCTGTGTACAAACTGTATGAATCTTTGGATGTTACAATATTAAGGCCAAGCGCACACGTTCGGTTTCCTGATCAGGAATTCAGATTCGGAATTCCGAGTGACTAGCGCAAACGTCCGGTTTTTTGTACCAACACGTTCGGTTTCCTAATTAGGTTTCCTGATCAGGAATTCAGATTCAAGAACGTGTGCGCGTTGTTGAACATTTTCTATGTAAAAGCTTGTCCAGAAAGGGCGAATTCGCCGCGAAACGTTTCGCGCGAAATCATTCGCGCGTTAGTGAGATACTAGACACCATTACATCGCGTCCACAAGCATCGCGCGAATTCAAAATACGCGCGTAAATCGCGTGCACTACTCCACTCTCGACTCGCGCTTGATGCGCGCGTATTGCGCGCGAGTCGAGGTACTAGGGACGCCTTGTTGCGTTCAGTTAACGCGCGAACTCTAGAGCGAGTGCACGTATCGAGGGAAATGGAGCGCCAACATTTTGACACGGAATTGTTTATATGCTCGCGCGTTGGTACACACCTTGTGGACGCAACGGTCGCGCGTAATACGCGCGAGAGAATCGCGGCGAATCGTCCTTTCTGGACAAGCTCTAAGCGGAGCATTCAGGTTCCCGAATCTAAATTCCTCATCAGGAAACCTAATTAGGAAACCAAACGTGTGCGGCAAGCGTAATTGTGAAAACTACTGGAAAAAGTCTACCTCTAGGAAAAGCAATATTTGCCTACTAACTAAAGCCTTGTGATTACGGTTTCACAATATTGTGAATTTACTGCCAGTTAAGTGCCCTATTGCTTGTAAATTAAGGTTCAATGTAAGTTGTATGTACAGCTTTTATTAACATTTTATAATAAATTTTGTAAAGTGAACTGTAGTTTTAATCTATACATATAAAAATGAATACCTTTTTGTCGTGGTCACGACTTCACGCGTGAACGGCTGGACCGATATCATTATTATTATTTTTTTGATGTTTGTTATTGTCAGAAGGTTCTTATGAAAGAAAAAATTTTGAAAATTGCGCGGAAATTTAGAAAATTTTAGAATACTTGGACCAGGTTGTTTCAAGAGGTTATTTATATAATTCTTCTGTGCGTCATGCGTGTGTGTCACTGAACTTCTCCTAAACTGCTGGACCGATTTTAATGAAATTTTTGGGTCTTCTGCTGAACTCGAGAATGGTTTAGATTAACAATTGGATCCGGTAGGTGGCGTTGTACTCGGGTTCTAGGATTTTATTTCCTTTTTAAGCAGGACGTCTGCCGGGGCCGCTAGCTTCAAATAAATTTACGATTAAGATTAATAAAAATATAACCACAACAGTTGCTGGCAAACACTCATTAACATAATTTTCGATTCTAGGATTTGCTAAATAAAAACCATCTCTAAAGAACGTAAATATATTAAAAACAAATGTAACAACATTATACATAATTATACAAAAACCCTACTCTACTGACATAGGCAATAGACATGGCGACACAATCTCACTGAGACAAATACTGGAATAAATATTGCTTACAACTTTAACATAACCAGCCACTACTTAAACACAGCAAAATATTGTCAATGTTTAATAACTGATGAGGTACCAAATTGCACATTGACCTGGACAGTAATATAACATATCAGTCACATAGTTGAAAGTATAACAATCACCAAATTGCTGCATGATAAATGGTCAACAGACACAAACTCAACTTCAGAATCCACAGTCTAGTACAAATAATCGTACTAATATCATAAAAGCGAAAGTTTGTAAGTATGGATGTTTGTTACTCTTTCATGCAAAAACTACTGAACGGATTTTGATGAAATTTGGGCCATGGGTAGATCATGTCCTGGATTAACACATAGGCTCCTTTTTATTCTGGGAACATATAAACCAGGACTTTTATCCTGGAAAAACTCATTCACATGGGTGGAGCTGCTGGCAAAATCTATAATTTGTGGGTGTAAATTGATAAATGAATAATAGCCTTTATACTAATATGTTATGTACATGTCTTTGACATTGGATGCATTTTCAAAATACATAACATACAATTTCATTAAACAACAGTAAATGTTCACAACACAGTAGAATATCAAAATCACATCCCGAGGTACAAAAGTTAATACAAATGTTTGACCAATACATGTTTCTGGAACATACTTATTATAACTTGTCCTAACTATATCACATATAAGGTACATTGACAATATATTCACTGTAAGTTAGCACTAATCACAAGAACCGTCGAGCCATCCATCCTTCCATCGTTCCTGCACTTTGCTGCAGTCAAACACTGGTTTCCCAAGCTTTATGTTGACAGTATTATGTCTCTCACACAGCCATTTTGCTAATTTGTCTCTTGACTCTGTCTTTGGTGGGTGTTTCTTTATGCTGTAATAAAAATCATACATTATGAGTAATATTCAGGGGGCGCTATTCATTAATTAGGTACAAATTACTTTGAACTCAACCCCCCCCCTTCCCCCCATTTAAGGTACATAAGATTTCTCGAACTCTTCCCTCTTATTATAAAACATTCTATGTTGTTTTACAGAATAATAAAATGTTGTTAGAAAAGGAACAGTTATACACTTTAATATTGTTCAATATTGCATGCCTTATCTATATAAAATTATTTTATCATAATATACTTACTCCTCCTGGAAGTCCAAAGCACATGGCTCACAGGGATAGAACTGTGCAAAAATATTGAAAAATTTGGACATGCTCTCCGACTGTGTTTTGGTTGGTTTCTCGGGGTAATATGACGCCATGGAGTGCAAGAAGCCCCACGTCGCCTTGCCCAAATCATCTTTGTCAAGTGGACAGTCTTTGGGTTTTGGTGGCTGCTATAACAAAATAATAACAGAATAATGTTTGTGGATGTGAAAAAGTAGAATCATTTGGGTATTTTTTTGGCGAATCACACCATTACACAATATTTAGAATCCATTTGACTTGGAAGGAGATATTGATAAAGATATTGAAAATAATGAGAATTTGTTAATTAATCTCTTATTTGAAGATTGAAAAAATTGTCCATTGATTTCGTCATACACGAAGAAGATAAGATAGTTTTACAGTCAACTAATAGGTGGAAATTGCTAGAAATAACCAGATTATGAAACATAACCTCACCTGTTTGGTCGGCGCCGTGAAGGTCACTCTGTTCTGCTTCTTCGTCCAACTCTTAAAGTCGGAGCACGCCCTACAGGGCTTCTCCTCTTCTTCCACTCCGTAGGAAGGCATATTCAATAGTATTTACCAATACTGAGCCCATGTAACTAAATATTAGCGTTGTGCAATAATAGAATACGTCCTCTCTTCATTTTGATATAACTACGAGAGTTGAAACGTTTTATAAAGTGCTAGTTAAATTATCAAATAACTGTAGGAGTTTTCAAATGTTTCATTCAAATGATAAATATTTTTTATAGGACTCCCTACTTATTTCAATACAAATTACAGAAATTAAAATGTCAAAGTAACTTCTAGCTGTCAGTTGTCAAATGTCACGTGACAGCTTCTATGGGTGCGTTCCACCAAGCGTTCACAACGCCCAAAATACTCTTTTGGCCGTTTCACATGGCGACTACGATCGTTGTGGTCGCGGCGAAAACGTCATTAATAACGTCATAACTCACGCTCACGAGAAGCCCACAACGACCTTTCCGTAGTATTATGGCTACGTTCCACTAAGCACTCACGACGATCACGCTCACGACCACGAGTTTTCCCGTTCCACTTAGTCCTGAGCAGGTCCTGAGCGTTGTTATCGTAAACCCAAGTGGAATGGATTGTGGAGCATTTTAGGCGTTGAGGCAATAATACAAATGGCGAGCTAGAAAAAATAAAGCAAAAGCTTTAATAGGTTAGGCTACCATTATTAAGTTTTAATGAGTTTTAAGTGTAAATTTTAATAATTATAAGTGAAGTTGGTTTATGTCGAAAAATAAATATATAATTAAATTTTTATATGTAATTTCAATGAAGTATTGAATAATTTTACATTCAAATAGATTCAAAATGTCTTTCGCGACAACACTAGGTTATTTGATGATGCGTGCATGCAATAATGCTGTCGAAAATACTAGTTCATCCAGTTCAGATGAAGAATGGAATACAATTTTAGAAAATTATTATCGTGAAAATAGAAAACTTCGACTTTTTAGTTCTGACAACTTTGCTATTTTTCTCAACGCTCACTTCGACCCACCTCCAGAGATGGGTCGTCGTGGGCTTCTCGTGAGCGTGAGTTATGACGTCATTAATGACGTATTCGCCGCGACCACAACGATCGTAGTCGCCATGTGAAACGGCCAAAAGAGTATTTTGGGCGTTGTGAACGCTTAGTGGAACGCACCCTATAATGCTCTTTGCAACGACCCATCTCTGGAGGTGCGTCGAAGTGAGCGTTGAGAAAAATAGCAAAGTTGTCAAAACTAAAAGGTCGAAGTTTTCTATTTTCACGATTATAATTTTCTAAAATTGTATTCCATTCTTCATCTGAACTGGATGAACTAGTACTTTCGACAGTATTATTGCATGCACGCATCATCAAATAACCTAGTGTTGTCGCTAAAGACATTTTGAATCTATTTGAATGCAAAATAATTTAATACTTCATTGAAATTACATTTAAATTGAATTATATATATTTTTTTCGACATAAACCAACTTCACTTATAATTATTAAAATTTACACTTAAAACTCATTAAAACTTAATAATGGTAGCCTAACCTATTAAAGCTTTTGATTAATTTTTTCTAGCCCGCCATTTGTATTATTTCCTCAACGCCCAAAACGCTCCACAATCCATTCCACTTGGGTTTACGATAACAACACTCAGGACTAAGTGGAACGGGAAAACTCGTGGTCGTGAGCGTGATCGTCGTGAGTGCTTAGTGGAACGTAGCCATCTATGCATGATAGTAGTACACTCCTCAGAACAATACCTAGAAACTAGTTCTAGTACACGGACTACTTTGCAGGCAACGCCACCGTTTGTTGCAAGCATTGACAATGCCAAAGAGAATTATTATAATATTTATGGAAAAGCGCCACCCCAAGACGCCACCATAATTTAATGAATTTCGGCGGACATCTAAAGAGGGCCTTATTAACGTTCAGCGACTATATAACCCCTAGACTCCTAATAACAGACGATCGGCTTCGGCCAACACATCTGACAAATAGATCCAATGTAGCTTACCGTTCAAAATCTTCAAGTCAGTTGCGACCATAACTGTGAGCTGTAAATACTTCCTTGTCTGCGAATAAATAACTATTGTAATGAACCCGTGCAAAATAAAATGGTGTGGTATAAATAGCCATAATTCAAATTTTCAGAAAAATTGCATTACATTTCACAGGTAAGGCAATAACGATACATAATCACATTTTATTTAATATTTTACGGAGTTCATCTTACACTGGCGATTTGAGTGTTTACGCGCCATCTTGTTATATTTGCATCTCTTTCCGACGAAAGTGCTTTTTACATTTTCTATTTCGTTTTGTTTTTTAACATTAAAAGTAAGTGATACACCAAAAGGATTTGTCGATAGTTCTATCGATAAAATTAAAAATAAAAGAAACTATCGCCCGAATACTCAAATGCTACTCAACTAATCAATTTATCTGAGGCCTATTTAATTTTAACAGGCTTCTTATTTTAAATGGTTAGTTCATTAGTAATAGTTAATTTATTTTAAAAATGATTAGGATATATTTTTGACTAGCGGTATCAGAAATAAATGTTATTAGGATAATTTTTTATTTTGTTTGTTGATCATAACGATTGTTTTGAGTTATTCTTTGTGTTATTCCTACAAGTCAGCTCAAATATTCTTGTTAATGTCGAAGAGACTTACTAAGCGCCATCTGTCATTCGATAACTTAATGAGTTTCGTTAAAATATTAATATGTTTAATAAATAATAATAATATTACTATAAAACTTTATTACATAAAAGTAATATCGATAAAAAAATCGTGTTTTCATTTAACTCGTCCTATCCCTATGTTTCCAAGGTTATATAATGCGATAAGGTGTTGGAAGAACCAATCATAATGCAGTACCCCGCTTCCTCAAACCTCAGGTAGTTGACAGAATTAATTTGAAGAGAAATATTGAACATTAGGAGTCTAGGGGTTATATAGTCGCTGTTAACGTTACATCTTGACTAAAGGTTTTTGTTCGAGTACCAAACGCACTATCGTGCGCGCATCCGACGTGTCAAGCACGTGCTGCCAGGTATATAGTTTTATCTGTATTTATTTTTACTTTTTTTTTTAACACGGTCCTATCGGCCTGTAGCCTGACGAGAGTCGGCTTTTCTGGCCACATCGGACTTTAGGGTGAACGCAGAAGGCGCTCGCAACCCTTTAATTTAAGTGACCATGCTGAGGGCAACACACTAACGGGTTACGAACCTCGGTTCAGGACGGCCACTGGGAGAGGATGAGACATCAACGATTAGTTGGGAAGATTGGTGTTTAACCTAATCCTATTCGTTTATTTCGTCGGCACGCGGGCTGGAACTGTTAGGGGGTCGGGGGGGGGGGGGGGCGACGGGGAGCGCGGCGAGGTCCTCGACGGCGAGGACGGAACTGCGGCCTTGTGCAGTGTATGAGTTTCAAGAACTCGTTCTTACGGCGGATGGCCAGAGTGATATCGTCCTCTGGATCTGTTAAAACTGAATGCAGTATTATAATGCTCTTTGCTGAATGCGGCCGTCTCCATTTGGCGCGGTCGAATGGAGTTATTTTTTTACTCTCTTGTCAATGATATTTATGCCAAGAAGTTTATATATTGTTGGAAATCAGAAGCGAGTTTGATTAAAATAAAAACAATTTATTACTGATTTTACATAACACATTTATCACTGATTTTACATAAACACATTTTTCACTAATTTTACGTAAGAACATGTAACAGAAATACTTTTACAAAAATATCGGCAACTAACCGACCAGCATGAAAATCAATGTTCAACTCAACAGAGAGACCAAGCGCGCACGAGAGTCGGAACACGAATGAATCCAAATGGCGGCAGGGCTGCCTTTTTATACACCCAACTGTCACTCCCACCATTACTTTGACGTCTCGACTGGTTTCTACAACTTATTAGCACGCTACAAATACCGTTACAAATACCATTAAAAAACGTTTATCCTAACACGGCCTTTCCTGACAGGAGTCCGTCCTCGGGCTCCATCTTCTAACTTTGGAGATCAGTCTCGAGAATCGGCACTGATGTTCCCGAACTTTCCTCGTTCAATAAGGCGTTGGATGGTGCAGCAGGCTCTTCAGTGCACCTTTGCGTCCCGTATGGCTCGTTGGCAAAAGGCTGGGCAATGCTAGCAGCGTCAGCCTCAAGCTCGTCATTTGCATCTGTGTACAAAAATAAAACAGAGCACAAAAACATGTCCAAAAAGATAAAAAAATAAAGTAAGACAACTCATATGACTTGAGAAAAAATTACTCAACAGTTCAACATAATAAAATCTGAGTACAGCGGATATAAAACATCCTGATATCTGTACCAATCACCCGAGGCAGATCCAGTCATAATAAAATCTAAGCACAGCGAATATAAAACATCTTGCTATCTGTACCAATCACCCTTGGCAGTTCCGTCATAATAAAATCTAAGCACATCGGATATGAAACTTCTTAATATCTGTACTAATCACCCGTGGCGGTTCCAGTCATAACAAAATCTAAGCGCAGTGGATATGAAACATCTTGATATCTGTACCAATCACCCGTGGAAGTTCCCGTCGGGGGAGTGCCACTCACGACTCGTTAGAGGTCTACGTAAACATACGTGAGACATAGCTTTGCGTTGTGAATCGGTCCCACATAAAAACATGTTTCCACCCAACCTCTATCTAAGCACAGTGGATATGAAACATCCTGATATATGTACCAATCACCCGTGGCAGTTCCCGTCGGGGGAGTGCCACTCACGACTCGTTAGAGGTCTACGTAAACATACGTGAGACATAGCTTTGCGTTGTGAATCGGTCCCACATAAAAACATGTTTCCACCCAACCTCTCAATATAAGACAAACAGTGTTTGCCAAACAAATACATCACACGCCAGAAGCCCGTTTATGACATGACCCTGCGTGTACCGAAACTCCAGGACCACATGTCTGAGCAATCCTCGACAGTGTCCGAGCACACAACCCCACAAAGTACGTCCCATATACTAGGATCGCATGCCCGAGCGCAGTCGAAAGCAGCATCCAATAATATGACACCGTACCTCACTTGAAGTGTATCCGTCGATCAGGATAGCATGCCTGACATAAGACATTGACTATACCGACCGCAAGACTAAACTTCCCTTAAACGTGTTCCCCCTTAGGAAACTTTAACAAAACGTGTTCCCCCTTAGGAAACTTTAACAAAACGTGTTCCCCCTTAGGAAACTTTAACAAAACGTGTTCCCCCCTTAGGAAACTTTAACAAAACGTGTTCCCCCTTAGGAAACTTTAACAAAACGTGTTCCCCCCTTAGGAAACTTTAACAAAACGTATTCCGCACTCGTACATCCTGAAGCGTGTCGTTCCGCGCCGCTCCGCATTATGAAGACAGTGCACACACACTGCATAGATCTCCAATTTCTGCAAACATAAAAACAACAACAGCAACACATCGTTCGGCCTATTCTGACCTTAATTAAAATCTGGCGTTAAACTTTCTGAACAGCCATCTCATTACTACAACAAGTGAATCCACCTGCGAAGTGGTTTCGGCAGAATCTCCAGTTACCACTACGTGGTAAAACGAGATCCCAAAATTTGAGAATGTTACGGAAAAATAATACAATGGTTACGGGTAATACGATACCAAACATCCTCTATTATCGCAGTAAGCGTCAGATCCTCCAAGGATCCCATAGAGGCTCTTCAGTAGTCACGCTTTACGAAGTCTTTTAAGGCTGGAAACATAGAGCAAGTTCTCCCTGCAAAGAACTTCAGTCCTTGCAATCAAAAATATCACAACAACATCAAACGGTTCACTCTACCTTGGCCTTTAATCAAATGTCGCATCAAACTTTGATTAAGAAATTCAGTAGTCATCTTAACATGAAGACTAAAAGAAATCACATAAGTTGAACTAAGGTAGAACTTCCCTTTAAGGAATCTTTGTGCTAAGTAGTATCATCCATTAAAACTAAAGTTTTACCCATTGGCCCATGTACAATATTTTTTAGTTAAACTACCATTGAACGGAAAATATTTGAACCCCATAAGTCTTCAACTCGGGGTGCAAAGTCAGGAAACCTCCACGTGGTGCACCCTGGGCAACGGAGCGTCGGTCGAGTTGATCGGCGCTACGGCCAATATCCTGACAACAGTGGTCTCGGCGGTCGTCGCCGCTTTTTGCGGTGGCTGCCGCATTTTTAGATGGTGGGCCCGTTTATTCGGGCGGCTCCCGGTTCATCCGGGGGTGTCGACGGGCTCGTGTGCGCTAACACCGCCCCGAGCAGGCAGTGGGGGGGAACCTTCCTCTCCGCTGTCACCGTTGCAGATCGTAATCTAGTATGGAGGTCCGTGGACATGTCTCGCGCTCCTGCTGGACCGAGGGTCTTGGCTTAATCGCCCGGACCACGAGGGAGAAAACCTCTATAAAAAGTTACCCCGAATCCCAAGCGGCGGCGCACCGCGAGGGGATGCATGGCCGATGGGTAGTTCGGTCACTAGTGCGACCCCCGCCAGAGTACCGGCCGACCCTCTTGGCGGGTTACGCTAGGCTTACCCAGGTACAGGGGGCACTGCCTGGGTGGACTCTTATTTCCCCCATACTCGTGGGACTAATATGGAAAATTTACCTAAAATAATTTTAACGAGAGTGCCTACTCCAGTTTTGGCTGGAGAGGCGGAGACTGGTGGGCGAAAGCCCGTTGTTGGCGGACGAAGAGTCGGCGCGGACAAGATATCCACAGGCGTCGACTCGGAGTCGAGTGGGAGCGTTTCCTCCGTTCGGAGCCATAGGCTCTGGAGGAAACGTTCCGAGATGGACAAGGGCAGCAGGTCGTCCCTGGGAAGCGACACGGAGGAGCCAACTCCGAAGTCGCAGACGACTGCTGGACGTGGCAGGGGAGGCCCAGCTTCGGTCGACGGATTCGTCGCACCGAAGTCAAGGGAGAGGGTGCGCGACGTTTTAAAGCGCAGGGAGGCCCGCCAAAGGGCGAGAAGGGTGGAGAGCGGGGAAGGCATGGTCCTTCGCTCCGCCAACCCAAAGGTGCCCGCCGAGGAGGTGGCTGTCGCGGCGGCGGCGGAACCGGCACCGAGCGCTCGCCCTAAAGGCGAGGCCAAGAAGTGGCGCGATAAATGCGCCAAACTAGAGGAGGCGGTGAAGGAGCTGAAGCGTGAAAACGCTTCTCTCCTTCGCCGTCTGGAGGAGCTGGCAGCAGTGGAGGCCAAGTGGCAGGCCAGAATGGAGTCGGTGCTCCTAGGGCCGGCCCAGAGGCCTCCGCTGGCCCACGAGAGACGGTCCACCCCCGGGGACATACCACTCCCCGTCCAGGGTGGTTTCGTTGGCGGAGCTCCCCAGCCTTCCACTAAGGGGAAGGGGAGGGGGAAGGGGAAAGGAGCAGTGCAGCCTGCTCTTCTTAAGGCTCCTGCCATCGTGGCCGGGCCCTCCACCTCTGCTGCCGTGGCGGTCGCTGGACCGTCTGGGGTGCCCCAGAAGGGGAGGGGGAAAAGTGGTCCTCCTGCTCCCTCCGTAGCGAAGTCCGCTCCGAGGGAGCCCCGCCCACTGCCACCGGCCCCAGCGTCCATGGACGCTGAATGGACCGTGGTGGTGGGGAAAAAGAAGCGGGGGAAGCCCAGCCCCGCTGCGGCGCCTGCGGCGAAACCGCAGCAGAGGAGGCAGAGGCGCAAGGAGCCCAAGCTGCGTCAGCCACGCTCAGCGGCCATAGTGCTGTCGCTGACGCCGGCGGCGGTGGCCAAGGGCCTAACGTACGCCAAGGTGCTGACGGACGCTCAGCACCGCGTGGACCTCGCCGGCCTCGGCATTGACAGGCTGAGGCCCAAGGTGGCAGCCACGGGTGCCATGCTATATGAGGTGCCCGGGGCTGAGTCGGAGCGGAAGGCGGATTCCCTCGCCGCAAGGCTGAGGGAATGCTTTGGCGAGTCGGAGGATATCCAAATCTCCCGGCCCACCAAATGCACGGAGCTGCGGCTGTCGGAGCTGGATCCGGCAGCAACATCCGAGACGGTCGCAGCGGCTCTCAGCGTTGCTGGCGAGTGCGCAGCTGATGCCGTGAAGGTCGGAGAAATCCGGCCTGACCGCTCCGGCCTGGGCGCAGTTTGGGCCAAGGTGCCGACCAGGGCGGCACAAAAAATAAAGGCGGGCCGCCTGATGGTGGGGTGGACAGTGGCCCGGGTGACGGTGCTAGGGGCGCGCCCGATGCGCTGTTTCCGTTGCCTTGAGCACGGACACACGCAGAGCACCTGCACCGGAGGACCGGACCGCAGCGATCTCTGTTATCGCTGCGGCAAACCGGGCCACAAAGCCCGCGGATGCGAGGCCGCGCCGAACTGCGCAGTCTGCGCGGCCGCAGGGAGGCCCGCCAAGCATCCGGTGGGCGGGAAGGCGTGTCCCGCCCCCTCCCGTCGCGATAGGCGCCGCGACGGGATACGAAGTGCTGCTGCCGCTGGGGCTACGACCCAGCCGCAGTCAGCGAGCCCACCGCAAGGGGCCGCGATGGATGTGGTAGAGATCGCCCAATAATGGATTTAAATTTCCTCCAGGCGAACATCAACCATTGTGCCAGTGCCCAGGACCTGTTGTCCCAAAGCCTGGCGCAGTGGTCGGTGCAAGTGGCCGTGGTCGCTGAGCCGTATTTTGTCCCCCCCCGGGATAACTGGGCGGGGGACCTTGACGGCTTGGTGGCCATCATCAGCCGGGGCGCCGCTGGCTCCCCACCCTTCGAAAAAGTAGCGAAGGACAGGGGATGCGTGGCGGTTCTGTTGGGAGACATCTGGATAGTAGGAGTGTACTTTTCTCCCAACAGACCCCTCGCCGAATTTGAGTCTTTCCTCGTTCGGCTGGGGGCCTTGGTGGAACAAGGCCAACCTCACCCGGCGGTCGTCGCCGGCGACTTCAACGCCAAGTCCGTGGCTTGGGGTTCGCCGGCGACGAACGGTCGTGGTCGGGTCCTGGAGGAATGGGCGATCTCTGTCGGCCTGGTCGTCCTGAACAGGGGGTCGGTGGACACGTGCGTGCGGCACAACGGCGGGTCAATTATAGACCTGTCGTTTCCGAGTGCCGCCGTCGCACGCCGTGTCCGGGACTGGAGAGTCCTCGTGGGCGTGGAGACGTTGTCGGACCATCGTTACATCAGGTTCGGCGTCTCCGCGTCCCCGAGTGTCCAGTCCGGTGGTGTACCGAGTGCCCCAAATCAGGACGGCCCGCGGTGGGCGCTTCGTCGCCTCGATGGGGAGGCCCTAGTGCTGGCCGCTCTGGTCATGTCGTGGCTCCCCGTGCCGGACGGGCCGGTACGGGTTGAGCAGGAGGCGGAGTGGTTCGGGGTGGCAATGTCGGATGTCTGCGACGCCGGCATGCCCCGAGCTCTCCGCCGTTCGCCGGTGCGACAGGTGTACTGGTGGTCGGCGGAGCTAGCGCAGTTGCGCGCGTCGTGCGTTGCTGCGCGCCGCCGATACGCCAGGCATCGTCGTCGCCGGCTCCGAGACGAAAACCACGCAGACCAGGAGCGGCGGCTCTATGGCCTCTACAAAGAGGCAAAGAGAGCGCTGCGGGTGGCCATTCATGGGGCCAAGGTCGCGGCACGTAAGGCGTTCGTGGGGACTCTCGACAGGGACCCGTGGGGGCGCCCTTACCGGATGGTGATGAAGAAGCTTCGCCCAGCGGCGCCCCCGCTGTCGCAGAGTCTCCGGCCAGAATTACTGGCCAACGTCGTCGCGGCCTTGTTCCCGGCCACCGTGGAGTTCACTCCTCCACCGATGGCGCCACCGGATGTGGCGTCATCGTCGAGTGAGAATCCGGCAAGGGATATCTCGGAGGTTTCGCCCGCTGAAATGCGGGCGGCAGTGCTTCGGCTGCGGAGCAAAAACACGGCCCCAGGGCTCGATGGCATCCCCGGGAAAGCCTGGGTGCTAGCCCTCGAGTACCTGGGCCCGAGGCTCCGCAGCTTATTCACCGCCTGCTTGGAGCAGGGCGTCTTCCCGGTGCGTTGGAAAACCGGGAAGCTCGTCCTGCTGAAGAAGGGGGGACGACCCGCAGAGTCGCCGTCGGCCTACCGGCCCATCGTGTTGCTCGACGAGGTGGCAAAGCTCTTTGAGCGCATCATTCATACCCGCCTCGTCGAGCACCTTGATAGGGTCGGACCAAATCTGGCCGACGAGCAGTTTGGATTTAGGAGGGGACGTTCCACTGTCCACGCGATTCTGCGGGTGAAGGCACAGGCGGAGGATGCAGTGGCCAGAGGCAGTGTAGTGATAGCGGTGTCGTTGGACATCTCCAACGCATTCAACTCGCTGCCCTGGCCCTGCATCCACGAGGCACTGCGGTACCACGTGGTGCCGCCCTATCTCCGGCGTCTGGTGCACGCGTACCTGTCTGACAGGCACGTGGTGTATCCGGGCGCCGATGGGTGGCACCGAAGAGCGATGTCGTGCGGTGTTCCACAGGGCTCGGTTTTGGGCCCTCTCCTGTGGAACATCGGGTACGACTGGGTGCTCCGTGGTTCCAATCTCCGGGGCGTCGGCGTGACTTGTTACGCCGACGATACGCTAGTCACAGCGACTGCTGGGACCTTCCGGGACGCCGCAACTCTGGCGGCGGCGGGCACCGGCCAAGTGGTTGGTAGAATCCAACGTTTAGGGTTAAAGGTGGCCCTCGAGAAAACCGAGGCCGTGTGTTTTCATGGACCTCGGAGAGGGCCACCGGCCGGTGCCGGCATCGTCGTTGGGGGGGTGCGGATCCCCATCGGCTCTAGCATGAAGTATCTAGGTTTAGTCCTAGATAGCCGATGGCGATTCCGCACCCACTTTAAGGAGTTGAGGACAAAATTGTCCCGGGCAGCGGGCGCTCTTTCCCGCCTGCTGCCCAACCTGGAAGGTCCTGGCTTCCCTTGCCGGAGGCTGTATCACGGAGTCGTGCGGTCCATAGCCCTTTACGGCAGCCCCGTTTGGGCTGACTCCCTGGGCCGCCCCTGCGTCGCCCTTCTGCGCGCCCCGCAGAGAGCTTTAGCGCAGCGGGCGGTCAGGGCGTACCGCACGGTCTCTTTCGAGGCGGCTTGCCTATTGGCCGGATTTCTGCCCTGGGACCTGGACGCCAAATCCCTTGCCGATGTATTCCATTGGCGGGAGGAGGCGTTCAGTCGTGGGGAGCGTCCGGCCCTGAAGGAGGTGGAGGCCAAGAGGGCCGCCTTACGGCGAGCCGCCGTGGAGGAGTGGCGTCTCAGGCTGGAGGCCCCGTCGTGGGGGCACCGGGTCGTAGAGGCAGTGCGTCCTGTCTTTGCCGAATGGCTGGACAGGCGCCACGGAGCGGCAACATACCGCCTGACGCAGGTGCTCACCGGGCATGGCTGCTTCGGTGAGTTCCTGTTTCGGGTGGTAGGTGTAGAGGAGTCGGCCGTGTGTCACTATTGTGACAACTGCCCAATGGACACGGCCCAACATACGTTGGAGTGTTGTCCAGCCTGGGATGAGGAGCGCAGCGCTCTCAGAACAGTCGTCGGAGAAGACCTCTCGCTGCCGGCCGTGGTCGCTTCCATGGTCGGCGGTCGGGAGGCCTGGCAGGCGGTGGCCCACTTCTGCGAGGCGGTCCTCTCGCGGATGGAGAGTGCCGAGAGGGATCGCCAGCGCAGTGGTGATCCCTCCCGCCGCCAGACGAGACGTAGGAGGCGTCGGGTGGACGACTGACCGACGTCTCCCGCCCTGTGGATTGGGGGCGTTTGGAGAATTCCACCACGGTATCCCCTGCCTGTCGTAAAAGGCGACTAATAGGGGCCTCCGGGGGTCACGGGTGGGCGGGACGTGCCGCCCACCCATTAGTCTAGCCAACTTCTGTGGCCCCCGTGATGGACATGTCCGAGGCAGCGTGTCTCACGCTGCCTCGGACACCAAAAGGTGGACACGGCACGGTGTTTCGGGGGCTTCTGAGCCCCCGCAACAGGAAAAGGACCGCAAAAACGCGGTACGCGCAGGGGCGGTTGCGGACGACAACTTAGACGTGAGTCGGAGGAAGCCCGCAGCCGTCCCTAATGAGCCGAAGATGGCCATTTTAAAAAAAAAAAAAAAAAATAAGTCTTCAACTCAAAGTTAAGTATTCAACTCAAAAGTCAAATATCACTGCCATTATATTTATATCTGGTCAGCATTCTCATTGCCATAAACACACATCCACTATGCGAATTACACATGAAAAATGGCTATACTTTTCTTTTTACGCTATACGGTACTTGACTTATATCCACAAATTGATTATTACGTCCAAAATCTAGGTACATGACTAGTAAACAAAATCCCCAATATTTTTAGAGATCACCAGACATAATAAAGGAAACCATAACCTTCAAATAAGGATTATGGGTCATACGATACCAAACTTCCTTGACAGTCATCGATGATCATTCTCTGTGCTGGAGCAGTTTGCTTCAACCGCCAGTTGCCATCCGCGCAGTCACTTTGCCCAGGACGCCAACTGTGACACCATACGCAGCACATCTACTGGAACACTTGCACACCAACAGGAACGTTTGCACACCAACAGGAACGTTTCAACACCCAAAACAATGCTTGAGCACGAACAGTTCAGTCGTGGTACACGGACACACTTGTTCATTCGAAGTCGTACACACATGACGTCAAAAATGAACATACGATGGTTATGTTTCACACTTGTCCACTTTATTAACGTTGTATTCTGGTTCTTATCCTGATATTACTCAACGCAATGTCTTTCTTCACGTAAATCGCGGGTAGTCCAATATCTCCATCGTACCATGCATGTATTCAACATAGCGTAGATACGTAGTGATCACAATCTATTTCTGTGGGCATCGATTACATATCCCACTTCTGATGTTGGAAATCAGAAGCGAGTTTGATTAAAATAAAAACAATTTATTACTGATTTTATATAACACATTTATCACTGATTTTACATAAACACATTTTTCACTAATTTTACGTAAGAACATGTAACAGATATACTTTTACAAAAATATCGGCAACTAACCGACCAGCATGAAAATCAATGTTCAACTCAACAGAGAGACCAAGCGCGCACGAGAGTCGGAACACGAATGAATCCAAATGGCGGCAGGGCTGCCTTTTTATACACCCAACTGTCACTCCCACCATTACTTTGACGTCTCGACTGGTTTCTACAACTTATTAGCACGCTACAAATACCGTTACAAATACCATTAAAAAACGTTTATCCTAACAATATATAATTAGTAAATGTTTTAAGTCATGATACCAAGAACTTTATACCTATAAAATATTATAATCTTTTTGCATGATATAAAGTGAATGCAGATATTTATAATTCGTGCATAATTTAGCTGAGATCTTTGTGCCAGTAGAAATAAAATCAGGGGTTATTTAAACTAGATGTATTATCAATAACATAGGAATAAATTCATTTATTCAGCGGCTAAGCTTAAGTATCTTCTTCAGTTTAAATTTCAATTGGTACACATCACAAATATACAAAATCTTGCTGTACAGGTGTTCCTACACATGTGCTTAATTTAGCACATTATGACTTTTGTAAGATAATATTTAACTGGACAACATGAGGGCATTCAATGAGACCACTTTTCTTTTTTTCAACCACAAATAGAGGCAGCTTCATTAACAAATCCCCTGTCTTTTTGTTCACGAGTTGTCTCCTCAATAAGTGCACCTGAACTGACCATTTACATACAACTTTGTTTGACTAAATTTAATTTAACTGTTATGCATTGTTATAGGTACATGTTGTTATAGATTTTTGCATGCATATAAGTGTTCAATTTAATATAATATTTTTTTTAAACACAATGTGATTAACGTTACTGGAACATAACACATATACGAGCAATTATGACTAGGTCATTATAAAATACATAATTATACAATTTGAATAAATTATTCACGATGAAGGCACTGATGACGCACTTTCGCTGCCTGCATATTTCTCACATGTAGCAATTATTTCTGTAACAAAAATAATATTAAACATTGTTTTACGACAACAACAAACTAACATTATTTTATAAATTAACGAGCATCACTTTAGTAGGCAAATTGTTCTACAGTCAATAGTATATTAGGTCCCTACGTCTCTCAACTATTTAAACATGGATACTTATAACTTACTGTCTAATATATCGTTAAGAGCGAGGACAGCGGGAGAGTTGGGCAGCTCCTGTAGGAAGTCCCTTCCGTCATCACAGCAGCGAGCTAGCAACGGGTCCAGCGGGAGGCTGCCCAGCATGGGCACGTCCAGATCTGAACACATCTGCGTCGCCCCGCCTGTTGTGGCTGGGAATATCTCGCTACGGGTCTGTGAGGGAAACATTTATGGTTATTGTATCATATAATCATGTTAGTCAGTCACTGTCACAGTGTCAGTGACGATTTCAGTTGCTATTACAATGTTAGTAACTAAAGAGTCAATCCCAGCGACTATATAACCCCTAGACTCCTAATAACATGCGATCGGCTTCGGGCAACACATCTGACAAATAGATCCAATGTAGCTTACCGTTCAAAATCTCCAAATCAGTTGCGACCACAACTGTGAGCTGTAAATACTTCCGTGTTTGCGAATAAATAACTATTGTAATGAACCCGTGCACAATAAAATGGTGTGGTATAAATAGCCATAATTCAAATTTTCAGAAAAATGGCATTACATTTCACAGGTAAGTCAATAACGCCACATAATCACATTTTATTTTAAATTTTACGGAGTTCACCTTAGACTGGCTATGTTGGGTGTCACGCGCCATCTTGTTATATTTGCATCTCTTTCCGACGAAAGTACTTTTTACATTTTCTATTTCGTTTTGTTTTTTAACATTAAAAGTAAGTGATACACCAAAAGGATTTGTCGATAGTTCTATCGATAAAATTAAAAATAAGAGAAACTATCGCCCGAATTCTCAACTAATCAATTTATCTGAGGGCTATTTAATTTTAACAGGCTTCTTTTTTTAAATGGTTAGTTCATTAGTAATAGTGAATTCATTTTACAAATGATTAGGATATATTTTTGACTAGCGGTATCAGAAATAAATGTTATTAGGATCATTTTTTATTTTGTTTGTTTTGAGTTATTCTTTGTGTTATTCCTACAAGTCAGCTCAAATATTCTTGTTAAAGTCGATGAGACTTACTAAGCGCCATCTGTCATTCGATAACATAAAGAGATTCGTTAAAATATTAATATGTTTAATAAATAATAATAATATTACTATAAAACGTTATTACATAAAAGTAATATCGATAAAAAATCGTGTTTTCATTTAACTCGTCCCATCCCTATGCCTATGTTTCCAAGGTTATATAATGCGATAAGGTGTTGGAAGAACCAATCACAATGCAGTACCCCGCTTCCTCAAACCTCAGGTAGTTGACAGAATTAATTTGAAGAGAAATATTGAACATTAGGAGTCTAGGGGTTATATAGTCGCTGGTCAATCCCTGTCACAGTAATATATTTTCTATAATTCTTTGATCTAAAAAGGCTGTATAAGCAATTTATTGATTTTGTTCATTGTCATGCGGTTTTTACTGACCTTACAGTTAGGACACACAAACATGGACATATTCTCGACAACGCCGAGCACGTTGAGGTTGAGTTTGTTGCAGAAGTGTATCTCCTTGCGTACGTCGAGGAGCGCGACCTCCTGCGGCGTGGTGACCACAACGGCGCCCGTGAGTCCTGCGCCGCACAGGTACTGCACGGCAGACAGGTGCTCGTCCGATGTGCCTGATACAAATAACAGGACTCACATTCAGGTTTTAATTACTTAAAAAAAAATCGGTGCGTGTATGTATGTACGCGCGTGAGAAGTTTTACGTCTTCTTCTACTTCTAATAGTTCAAAATAGCGACCTCTTTTCTTAAATGTAATATTAGATCTGTCTTTTACTATCAATGACATGCCCAAGTATCGATTTTGACGTCAATTGTCCTTAAAACAAAGAAATTCAAAATGGCGGCCACTTTTTTAATTTCTCACATTAAATCTGCCCTTTGTACCTAAAGCCATGGCCAGATATCGATTTTGAGGTCGGTTGGCCTTAAAACAAAGAAATTCAAAATGGCGGTCACTTTTTTGAAATCTAACATTAAATCTGCCCTTTATGATATGATGCCCTTAATGAGCGGTATAGCGGGCAACTTCTCCCGTGAGAAAATTTCGTGTCACACATGCGCGCGCATCGTAAAATTTCACTCCCATCAATTTTTCATAACGCGCTTATAAGTTCAAAAACAATATTTTTTACTGGTCTCATTCATGTAAAACAGAAAGTTACGAGTTTTTAAAACTTGAATTGACTTGAAGTTGACACGCTGACTGACTTTGATTTCAGACAGGAGACTCTTGCACCGCGGGATGTTCGGTGGTGCCTCCTCCATTATCCAAATTCGAGTTCGAGGCAAAGAATTGAGCCAAGAGATCGGCCATCACCTTTGTACTAAAGGCCAAGCTGTTATCGTGTTTACGCAGTGGTGGGAGACTGGACTGACAGAAATTGCCCTCTACAGCTTTGGCGAGCGATCAAAAAGCATGGCTTCCAGAGGGATATCTCTGGAGTCGCTCGACAACTCTGCGGATGTGCTCCTCCTTGGCGTTAAACTTCCGTTTTTCCTGCTTATTTGGGTCCCGACGCCTTCTGGCGTCTTGCCACGCCTCGTATGCGGACTGCTTGAGGCGTGTAGTAGCAACGGCACAAGCACGATTGTACCACGGACGCCTGCCATGCCCAGCGGGTATTTTTGAGTTGGGTATGAATATTTCCAACCCAAGCAAATTGAATAGAATCCGCGACACAATCAACTGAGGAGAAATAAAGCTGCCCCCATGGGTAGGACGCGAAGAATTCTGGAATTCCGTCCTAATCTGCTGTCATATACCGCCACACTATATAAGTTCCAGTTTTGGAGAACGACTGGAACCCAATGCAGGGGCTCATGAACGGACCAGGCAGTGTCTGATGATCCCAAAGGGGCCTCCACCACTATTATGTATCCGTCCGGGTGTGTCGTAAGCAGAAGATCTAACATAGAGGGCTCATGGCTCTCAACATCTCGAACACGAGTGGCCTGTGTTACCAGCTGCAAGAAACCATAAACAAGGCCATCTCGTGAGCAGTCCGACCAGGGAGATCAGTGGTCCTGAATCTCAACCTCTCTTTGTGATGAGCGTTGAAAACGCCGCCACCACCACCTCCGCAGAAGCGTACTGCTCCAATATTCGGTCAGTTCGCACTTAGGCGTTCTCGAACAATTGAGCAGATCCCTTATCACTGGTATGGGACTGTACAGACAAACATAGACTTGGGTACTACCCTTAAAGTCTACGAGTAGCGATAATAAGGACTAGTCCCGACGCTCGAGGCCGCGAAGGCGGTGACAAAAGATATCACTCCTGACGAAGACGCACACCGGCTTTATGTAGGAACAAATGCTCGAGCACGTAATCCGGATAGTTAAGGTACGAGACATCGTCAGGGGTAGATATCTGGGTCTCCGTTAAAAGCAGGAGGGCAGGCCGTGCCGTCTTTAGGTGGTGGTGGACGGCGTCGAGGTTGCTGTGTAGACCCCTGACATTGAAGAAGTCCACGGAGAATGTGGATGGATTTGGGGTTACCGCCGTAGAACGGCTGTTTTTTTTTATCTTCTCATATTTTGTTTTGGATTATTGAGATTGGGATGGGTTGGGAATGGGTATGGTAGGCCCATACGACGCCCGTGAAAGGGGGCGGATAGAGTGCACACGGCATTCATGGGGTGGCGGAGTAAAGCACGAAACGGCCCCCGGTGTTGTACATCACAACAAGGATTAAATTTTGAGAAGTAATGACACACGGCAAACTAAAGGAAAGAGCACATTTTCTACAAATTCTCTAACATATGGTTAATAACCTTCATCAAGAATTGCTTTGAAGACCGTCTTGGACGAATATTATAAACGGAGATCCCTATTAGCGATACTATCGAATGATGTGACGATAAATGTGTTTTTTTTTTGTCGAAATCATCGGGTCAAGTTCCTGGCTAGGAATATAGATTTTTCAAAAAACCAATGATGCAGTTTTAGTTTTCATTAAAATTGGAACCCAAGACGCTTTTGAGGATTTATCGCTATTCCTCATAGTTTTGGATTTCGCAGCAGTGGCGAAGGGTCCATACAACCCGATTCCTACCGGCTTCCCTTTTGCAATTTATGCAAGCAAAATATTAAACTAAATTATATTATTAACAAACAAACAACTTCATTCATCGATCATTCATCGATCGACGTAAAATAGTTTGAATAAATGGCAATAGATGGCGTTGTAATTAATTGTGACCCGTCGTCACGGGAACCGCGCGAGGGAACTCGCTGTCGTTTAGCTTTCCTCGCCGTCTCTTTTTTCCTCGCGCATGTTTGCGTATTTGGTATCTTTGTCTTATTTGTTCATTCATACCGATACATTTTTCGTTCACGGAAAGATGCGTAAGAGGTAACCCGAGATCTTTTGGCTTCACTATTAACCGACCATGAGTTATTGTTGCTCACCAACTACGACCAACTAAGACTTGCGAGGTCTTTTTTAATTAGAAGCGTATATTTGTATTATTGACGTTTGAAAACTCAAGTAAACAATTTCGCCGGTTCGATAAGTTTGTTTTTAATTAGTAAATGTGGAATATAATAATGAATTTGTGTGATATAAAGTGTTATCAACGTTTGTGTGTAGTGTGGTACCTCCACACTACACACAAACGTGTAACTTGTATTAAATCGTAATTACAGACTAGATTAATGAGATAGTTTTAAAATTGCGTTATTTACTTATAACCTATAAAAACTTTTTAATTTTTTAAGAAATTGTGAAGTGTTGCTTCTTATTATACATCAATTATTATAAGGTACAGAAGCTACTGCTTGACGGCTCATTTCTTGTGTAAACTGTGTTTTTAAAGTTTAGTTTAAAATGTGATAAAATACCTGCAATTTTTAGGATGCACTAACGTAGTTAAAAGCAAAATAGTACCTAGTGCCTATTTACTGTAAGAGATATCAGATAAGTATGTATCTACCTATTTTAGATAATAGTTTTTTTCTACCGTTTTACGAAAATATGCTAATGCGGAGTATGGTAGATACATAACGTATAATAGGATAACAACTATGAAGTGACTTGCTTTATTTAATGTTTAAATGTTAATCACCTATTCTAGTAGCTGTTATAATGATTTGAGTACTTTTACAAAACCACCTTCGTAATGCATCTAGACTTTTATGATTTTTAATTTAATTATAGTTAGAACGATTTGCAGACCATATTTATTTATATTATTAACCATAATATTTTGTGTCGGGTTCACTTTCGGAAAAAGTCACCCTTCGCACTTCTATCCAGTACCACTTGAAAGATTTACCCATCATTATTCTTGAAATAGAAGCCTACAAATTTTAGACTATTTTACTGCTATACCACATTTATTTGATTTAATATGTATATTTACCAGGCGGTGTATCGACGAGTAAGTAGTCCAACTGCCCCCAGTCCACTTCACTCAGGAATTGTTTTATCATTCCTGAAAATGCAAGGATTCTTAATTATTTCAAGAATTTATTTTTTGATTGGCGACATTAAATATTGAAACACTCAAATAACTAGGATACAAGTGTAATAGGTATATAGGGTGACTGGTAATACGACTTATTCCCTTTAAGAGCGTGTAGATTGGGTCAAAAGCAATCGATTTTGCACAATGAATCAAATCTTTCCTATTTATAATGTTAAAGTATTGAAAAATACAGTACAGATACAATACAGATGGCGCTGCGCCATTGAACATTTTGCTCCGTATTGAAAATTTTAAAAAATAAATAAATTATAATTAAACTAAAGTAAACAGTATTAAATAAGAAAGTATAAGTTGCATAAACTACGTGTAAACGTTATCTAAAGATTCTACATATCATTTAAGAAGTAATAAGACAATACAAGTGCTGTGACGAACAAGTGCATAATCTTACATAATTTAATAGAATCAGTGAATATAACTAAATAACGGACCATAACGTGACATTGTGTGCGCGATCAGAGGTTATATGTGTTAAAAACTACAAAAAAATAAGTGTATAACCTGCAAACCTCAATAACGTAAACGGTTAACATTTGAATTGTTCATTACGTCCGCGTAAAGTAAATTGGACGGTTATTTCGCCGACAAGTTGATGTGAGATATAGCTCAGTGTAATTTGTGAATGTTCCTGATTGTATGGCCAGTATCGAGACGGAGGTTCGAGACCCACTTCTAAGAAAAAGTTTTTTAAAATTTATATTTGCGTTTTCTGGACGCCATCTATCGAAGAAACGGTCAAGATTTCATACTGCAATCAATAACCACTACATATAATTTTCCGTAACTCCGGTAGAGGACATTCAATATCAACACAATAAAAACACGTCATGTCGATAAAAAATAACTCCCCAACTAGTGGTGTCATTCTCCGTACTAAACCACACCGTAAAGCGCCGGAACATGGATCAAATACCTTAATGCCGGATTTTACAAACGAGTCACTTAGAAACATTATTAGAGAGGAGATAGGCCAGGCACTACAAGAAACAGTACGAGAATTAATGAATGAACAATTCAAAAAAATTAACGAACTGATAAATAATTTTCAACAGTCATTAGCATTTTTTAATGAAAAGTATGAAGAGATAAAAACAAAATTGGAAGAAAAATGCGACAAGATTAAAGAGTTAGAAAATAATAATACACTTTTACAAGCAACTATTAGGGACATTACTAAACGCGTAAATCAAATAGAACAGCATGCACGTTCCAATAATGTGGAGATACAGTGTGTCCCCGAACATCGTAACGAAAACTTGATAAGCACTATGAAGCAACTCGCTGCAGTGATCAAATACAACATTAATGACTCCGAAATTTTGCATTGTACGAGAATAGCCAAAAAGGACCCTCAGAATAAAAGACCTCGTTCCATCATTGTTAAGTTCAGCAGTCCGCGAATAAGAAATAGTTTCCTTGCTGCTGCCATAACTTACAACAAGACGAACAAAAAAGACAGACTTAGTACAGCACACTTGGGTATTGCGGCAGATAATCCTTCCCCAATATATGTTGTTGAGCATCTGTCACCGGAGAATAAAGCAATTCAAGCAGCAGCACGCCTCCGTTCCAGAGAACTAGGGTACAAATTCCTGTGGGTACGTAACGGCAAAATTTTTATGAAAAAAGAAGAATCGTCGGATACCATATTGATAAATAATTTAGAAAAATTAAGGACCTTAGTATAATCTTAACCCATTGTTTTAACATTTGAACATGATAGATTTGTAAAAAAAATTGTAAATTCGATAACCTTAAATTTTACTACCAAAATACTAGAGGATTAAACTGTAACTTGGTTGAAGTACGGCAACATATACACAACTGTGACTACGATGTTTATATTTTAACCGAAACCTGGCTTACTAGTAGTGTCCATGACGCCGAACTGTTTGATGATAAATTTTCACTGTACAGAAGGGATCGGGACTCGTCTTCTTTAAACAATCATAAAAGGGTGGGTGGGGGGGTATTGGTCGCTGTTTCAAAAAAACTGCACTCAAGACGCGTTTACGAATGGGAAACTAATTGCGAAGATTTATGGATTACGATTAATTTACAGAGTAATAATACTTATAAACTTTTAAAACTATGTGCGGTATACTTACCTCCGCCGTTACATAGGGATACACTGGAGTATTTCTTAGAAAACTGTTCTTCTGTAATGGACTCTAATTACAACAGCTATACGATTATTGTTGGAGATTTTAATTGTAGTAACATAGAATGGATACAAAAAGACCCTAATAACCCCTGTACATTAGCACCTAGCAATGGCACGGGACATCTTAGAGACACTATAATCGATTTCATGAATTTAAATAGCCTAAAACAGTTCAATAATATAGTTAATTTTCAAAATAAAATTCTTGACCTACTATTGACTGACATTAATGAAATACAAATAAGTAATTGCATTGATCCGATAAGGGAAATTGACAGTTATCACCCACCAATTGAGTTTATACCTTTGATTAGTTTTAATAGCAAAAAGAAACCCAACGTCATTAAAAAATATAACTATTTTAAAGCTGATTACAAATCCATTATTGATAAATTAGATAGTATTGATTGGGGTGAGAAATTTAAGTCTTGTGGTGATGTTGATGAAATGGTAGCTACATTTTACACTCTATTAAAAGATATAATAAAAAAATATGTACCTGAAACACAAATCAATCGAGGTAAATATCCTCCGTGGTACTCAAAAGAGCTCAAAAAGATACTCACTCGTAAAGCCAAGCTACACAAAAAGATCAAGAAATATGATGACCCGCTTGACAAAATTGAATTTACTTACCTACGAAGGGATTCTAGGACGCTCACGAATTTAAACTATAAAAAATATATATCGGACATCGAAAACGCAATAGCTAACCATCCCAAATACTTTTGGACCCACATCAAAAACTTACGTAAGTGTGACTCATCGTACCCTTCAGAAATGTCCCTACACGGGGAACAAGTAGATAATACCAAAGGCGTATGCGATCTATTTGCCAAACATTTCTCATCGGTTTATGAACCACTGTCACATAATTTTAGCTTACACACAAATAATAGCTTTATATATTCCTTACCTGAAATAAATACCATTACAGTTACTTCAGACATGGTAAAAAAGAAAATTCTGGAGCTTGATGTTGCTAAGGGTACAGGTCCTGACAATATACCTTCGTCGTTCATTGTGCGGTGCGCAACTCAACTAGCCCCACCTCTTACATGTATATTTAACACCTCCTTGAAAACTGGTTTATTCCCAAGAGAGTGGAAGCGTGCAAGAATTGTACCCATTTATAAAAATGGAGATCGTAAAGTAATCTCCAACTACAGACCCATTTCAATTTTGTCAACTATGTCAAAGATCTTTGAGCTTTTAGTATACCCGATACTATATAATCATGTAAAAAGTTATCTATCTGTTCATCAGCATGGATTTGTGTCCAAAAAATCGACTAATACTAATCTCGTTACTTACGTTGCTGATGTATCAACCGCTGTTGACCAAGGTTTGCAGGTGGACGCCATTTACACAGATTTTTCGAAAGCCTTCGACAAAGTAAACCATATCATACTATTACATAAATTGCAATTGTTAGGTGTCACTGGTGTTACTTGGCAGTGGTGCAGATCGTATTTAAACGACAGGCAGTCGGCTGTGGTAATAGAAGGAGAAGAATCTAAGCCTGTTGTGGCTAGTTCCGGTGTTCCCCAGGGGTCTAATTTGGGTCCATTATTCTTCAATATCTTTATAAATGACTTACCAGATGTTTTTCAATACTCTACTCCCTATCTTTTTGCTGACGACTTGAAATTAACTCGGACAATACAATCTGAATCTGACACACGTCTGCTCCAAAAGGACCTGGATGCCCTAAAACAATGGTGTACGCAAAATAAAATGACTCTCAATTGCAGCAAATGTTACCACATAAAATTTACCCGTAGGCGTAATAAAATTCAATCCTCATATAACATCGAGGGCACATTACTAACGGAAGTAGGAATCATTCGCGATTTAGGCATTCATATAGATAGTCAGCTTCGTTTTACAGAACATTTGGATAAAATAATATGTTCAGCATATAAGTCTTTAGGGTTCATCCTACGTTCGGCCAAAGAATTTAAAAGGCTATCAACAACAATGTTACTGTATAACAGTTTAGTACGAAGCAGACTTGAGTACTGCAGCGCTACTTGGAATCCGACTTATCAGGTCCACATAGCGAGAATCGAGAACGTGCAGAAAAGACTGGTACGTAACCTGGCATCACGGGCTAAAGTCAAAACCACAATGCCGTCTTATGCAGAAAGACTAAGGTATTTCAATTTAATATCTCTACAGTCTCGTCGTAGTTTATCTGACCTTGTCTTTCTGTATAAGCTCTTAAATAATAGTATTGACTGTCCGAACCTGCTTAGCAAGATCTGTATCAATGTACCTAGTAAAATTCCGCGTTATCCCTATCCATTGTTGAAGGTGCCCCGATCCCGGACAAACCTTGGTAAACACTCACCAACTGCTAGGTTGTCGCATGAATACAACAGAATTACAGCTGTCTCACCAGAAATTGACGTCTTCAGAAATAGCCTAGCAAAATATAAACATCTCATAAAAGAAGTCCTTTTTAATGTGTGAATGTTGCGTACGAGTTAAATTGTTTACGTTTTATGTTTTAAATTTAATTAAATAATAAATAAACTAATTAATTAATTAAGAAAAAGAAATTACTATCATTTAATATAAACTTTATTATTATTTCTTAGATAATTGGAATATATATTCATAATGTGTTTTTTTTTTGTATAATAAATTATAAATTACAAATTAATAATTACAAATTACAAATAATTGTTTTTCATAGTCCTAAAATATGGTATGTTTTGTGATAAATATTATGGTATTTTTTTTATTTTTTATTTTTTTTTATGAGAAAATTATATATTACTTCTTAATGATATTTTTGACATTTTTTAATGATATATATATATTTTTTAATGAAATTTTTAGTGGTTGACTTGTATTTTAAATCAATTATATAATAATTTGTTTTGTATTTTTGCACATGATTTATTGTTATTTCTTTAGGATACAATTAATTTTTATCATTATTAATTCTTTAATTAGACTAATTTGCATGATGTGTCTCCTTAGAATTAAAGATGCACAAGGTTTGTATATTTTAGTTACATGTACCCAATGAACCATTTATAATATGTGTAATCTTTTTTGGAGACCTTGAATAAATAAATAAATAAATAAATAAAAATAACTTCACCATGTAAGGTACATACTTGATTGTAATAATACATGTTAGGTACCCTAAGATTTCAATCCAAGATTTTTTACCTATTAAAAATAAGTATACATAACAACATCCATGTTGTAAACAGATTACCCTACTTACCATCCGGTTCGGTGTTGCCATGTTAGCGAGCAACAAAAGAAAAATAAAGAATTTCATTATAAAAATAGTATTAATTCATAACTACTCTTAATACTTGGTGTCGTAGGTATAAAAAACACAGAGAATTTCCAATCTCATAACATCTATATCCGAGTCACAATACAAACATTTGTGTGATTGGCACGAACAATAAGCCTGTGTGTCTCAGTTGGCTACAGATATATACGAGTATGTGTACTAGTTTACCATTCTTCTTGGGTCCTCTCCAGATGACGGCGTCGTCAGGACTGCCTAGCAGGAAACCGATGGACATTAGCGAAAGATTGTCTGTTACATACTGAAACAAAACATTTAAAACGTTATCATTCGCAACAGTCTTGATACTTGAATAGAATTCTCTTTTTGGACGTCAGATAAATGCATGTTGAGCATTGACGACAATTTTATGTTTTTTATTTTTCTATTAAAATCCCACAGTAATTACCTTGATTTGTTTCATTAGAGGACGGCGTGCGTTAATTACCAATTTGAACACTCTACTATATTTATGGAAGAGTAAGGAAGACATTTCAGGCTCCAAAATTTAAACCAGTCTTCCACTTTATGACGGCGCCATTATCCAAGGACCCAAATTTCAATCCTATTGTAGTACTAACCAGCGTGGTGTAAATTGTATAATATACTGACCACGGGCGACCACCCCGAGCCGGAGTTGTGCACCTGTTCGCCGCGGACGCCCAGCACGCGCGGCTGGCTTGGACCGCAGATGTCCGCATCCAAAATACCCACCTGCAGGGAGAACAATAAAATACAAATATTCGAAAGTCAAAAAAGATTTTCACACATGTTGCAGATACAATTTGTCTTCTGTTTGCTTGACAAGCACCACACCAGCCCTGTTTTTAATACTGCCTACTGCTGAGCACGGGCCTCCTTTACAACTGAGAGGATTTAGGACTTCATGTCCATCATGCTGGCCTAGTGCGTGTTAGCAGACTTTACATACCTACCTTTTTTTTTTTTTTTATATATGGCCATCTTCGGCTCATTAGGGACGGCTGCGGGCTTCCTCCGACTCACGTCTAAGTTGTCGTCCGCAACCGCCCCACATACCTACCTTTGATATTCTTATAGATTTTCTCAGAAACACAGGTTTCCTCACGATGCTTTTCCTTCACCGTTAAAGCGAATGATAATTCACAAAGAATACACACATAACTGTTTAAAAAAGTCAGAAGTGCTTGTTCTTGAATTTTGAACCTGCGGACATTCGTATCCGCACTCCGTTCCACTCCCGACTATCGCCCCTTCGCTTGACGACCAGGACTGAGAAATAGAATACCATGTTGCCTGGCCTGGGAATCGAACCGAGAACAGCGCAACTCACAATCGCATATATTGTTATTAAACTAACGAAGGGATCTAGAAAAAAACGTAGTTAGGGACTATCTTGTTACGAAGCTAGCATAATAGTCAAGGAGCCAAGTTCGTTTTACTCATACTTAAAAACTTGCGAAGGTAGGAAACGAGTATGGATTTGGTATACACAATTATATTCCCATAAAACCTGACCTATATAATATGGCCGAAAGCTGTACCACGCGGTGCCGCCGCCGCTTTTTCACTGAACTTGTTAAATATTTTGGATAGTGAAGCAATCGCCGCGACTGAACGTGCCTTCCACTACATTGTTCTAGTAGAATTGTTGTAAGTTTTACTTAAAACTGTGTGATGGAGTTCGGAAGTAGTTACGAGAGAAGATCCCGATACAATAGAGTGCGTATGAAATTTATGAATATTATTTAGAGTGATTTTAAACCAAGTGTGAAGAAACAAAGTGACATTTTCTTTATACCCAAAATTAAATAAATTATGTTCAGTGAGACCTTAGACCTTATACTGTGGTTATTTTAGTTAGTTGTTGTTGACTAATAGTGATTCAGTAATAGTAGATAACTGTTTGCATTGGCAACATTGATAGCGCATTGCAGTGGTTGTCGATGACTGAAGTAATGACAATCCAGGGTACTGAGAGCCATTTTTAAACGAGCTTACGACACGCAAACTCATTTAAAACGCTAAGCAGCCGTGAACTGTGTCTAGTCAGTCACAAAAGTGCTGAACTGATTCTAAATCGCCTTTATACGGCTGCGTCCTTGCCAATAATTAGGGTTTTTCTTCACTTAAATTAAAAGAGTTTACTTTGATTTACATGTACACACTCACTCACGCCTTTTATGTAGGCAAAGGCACAATCATTGCACCCATTTTTCATGACTTTTCGCCATGTGTATTCCGTCCCATAATATAATACGGAGCGAGCCTATCGCCATGTTATTTCTTTTTTGTTATTTAGAGAATAAAATATATCAATTCAAATTAATGTGTAGAGGTGATTTCAAATGTTGAATATGTTCAGCTACGTTTGAGGATATCTATAAGATTGTTATAAGGATGACAATATTGCACAGAGCTACAGAGAATGCGTATAAATTACGCGCGTCTTCTTATACCGACTGCAGACCAAGAGCTAAGCTTTAAGAGAGCTCTAAGAGTTTAGCTTAGCTCGCATAGCTAAGATATTTTTCCATACCACTGTGCAAACTGCAAACTATGTAAAGTAAGCTATGTCCATGTGTGATTTATCCAGATATGCGAGCTAAGCTAAACTAAGTTAGTTTAGTTCTTGGTGTGCAACCGGTTTTATGCTCCTTGATAAAATGTCGTATGCATAGGCCCGAGTACTGTTTGTTTAAGCCTACCAATGAAGTTCTATACAATTACATTCGTGTAACAGCAGCCATTGTGTGATAACAATCAATATCGATAATAAGGTTATTGCTAGAAATAGGTACTACATACGTCAGCTATTCAGATTTCATGGGGTTAAAAAGCAATTCAGTGGTATACAAATATTGAATTTTAGATTAAAATCTGTGTGGCAAAATATAGGTATTTACCAGATTGTTCACGAAAGGATTTTTTTATTTATTTGAAAGAGTTACCGTACAAATCTGCAGCTTCGTTTACCTGAAGTTCGCCTATTGATGCTACAAAATACAGTTTTACGACCCTACGACTATTCATAATATTCCTATATTTCACATAACTCATATATTATCTCAAGAACCTAGTTTTTATCGCAGCTCGCTAACCGAGACGTTATATCGAAACAAACAACTATTAATAGGTCATATACAGCAGCGGGTTAATGGAATAGACTCGACTTGTATGCACTTCGCAATAAAAAATCTACACAATGAAATTGTTCGTGAGAAAAATAACATTTGATACCTTATCTGGCGAGTTTATAGCGTTGTACAAGGTGAAACATAACAGTATTGTAAGCTCACAATAAGAGCCGCTGGTGATTTCTGTTAGTCGGACAGTTTACATTTTACAATAACATTCGAACTTACTGTTACTTTCGTCAAATGTTTGTTTATGCAATTGTTATGGCTTTTACTTTAACACAAACACACACACTCACGCCTGTTATCCCCGAAGAGGTAGGCAGAGGCGCAACTAGTGCACCCCCTTTTCGGCGTTATTCCGTCCCATGATGTGATAGGGGGCGAGCCTATCGCCATATCGGGCACAAAGTCCAGACTCCGGGCTGATACTGAATAGAAAAACTCAATATCACTTTGCCCGAGCCGGGGATCGAACCCGAGACCTCAGCTTTGCAGTTGTACTGTAATACAACTAAGCCACCGAGGCAGTCGGTGGCGTATTTGGTGTTTTACTTTAACCTTTGATTTAGATACTTGCCGTGTACAGACGAATAGTCACGAATACGAGCGTGTAAACAGCTTATTCGAGTGTATACGTTACTCATAATTCATAGTCATATGCGTGCACGAATTATTTGCCAAGTTATTCGACGAATTATTCGCCAATAGTCTAAATGAGGCATAACAACAGTTCATGAGATTTCGAGTACGTATAGGAAGATTATGAGAGTGCGCTTACTATAATAGTGACGTAATAAAACATGACAGTTCAATCTATAGAATAGTCTCATGGATTGCCCATTCCACCTCCTCGCATCGTTTTCCTCCTTGCTGAGAGTCGTGATCCTCTGAACATGGAGTAAAGCGACAGATAATTTACAATGAAGACACGAGTAACTTCATCAACTTAGAAGGATAGATTACACAATCAAACCAATCATTGATAATCCTGCAATATTTAGGGTCATAAAGTGAAAGAAGATAAAAAAAATTACCTGGCAACAAACGTGGTTTTTGATACCTTTGATTAACTGCAATGAAAAAAGGCTAAACGGTATAAGTTTTTATTGCTTGAATCTAATGTTATTAACTTATAATAATGGTACATTACGCTGATCTAATTCCGTAGTCACATAGCTGCAACTAACAATTTGGCGATGGAAAACGAAAGTTAATATTTGACCTTGACTCCGGTCAATACGTTCCGCGTTTTAGACACTCCGCGTAAAAGGCTAAAAGGTCAGTTCCACGTAGAAAATTATGATCAATATGACAAGACGAGCATACCGCTCGCTGGTAAGCGATACGCCCCCCATAAACTTAGCAACACCGTACATAACTTACAAAGTGCTGCTAAATTCGCTTAATGCCCAGTCATCACATATTCTACGATCGATGGACCAACGCGACGTCCTAATTCAAGATAAGATAATTAAGAGCATTGCTTTTATTTGCCTGTTCATTTTTCGGTTTGGGCACATAATCTGGCGCCCTTTTCCTCTGTATGGTAAGAACAAAAACGCGACAAAATTAGAGGTTTAGAAGCATTTATGCTACCCAGGACCCATTGTGTCTATAGGCTTTGCCAAACATAATAATTTTATGACATTGAAGTCAGTAGGCATATTCTAACAAAAAATTGTAAAGAATAAAATGGTATTATGGTTGCCTCTTGCCCGCCTGTAATATCTATTACTATTATTATAATTATCACTCACATTAATGTTAGCATTTCGTGCAGCCAGTCCGTGTCCAAGCAGTGACGTCACTGTGCTTTTCCCAACACCACCCTTGCCAGACAGAATCAAAATCTTGTGTTTCACGTTCGAGAGTCGATTCTTGATAAGCTCTATGGCAGGGTCTGGACGGGATGCTTCGCCTGTGACAATTTTTTAATAGATGTTAGAGGAAATAAGCCGAAGTGAATAGGCTAATTTTAGAAGTGGATGAAATGTTTCGCCCTTTTAGCTAGCCTGATGGTAAGTCTTGTTGATAAACTGTAGCTTCAACGTTTAGAACTTTATATTACAAATGACTGGCATAACTCTGGACAAGCCAGAGCAGGATTGCTTGAGTGAAAACGCTTTGTCGTGTTTAAATAACAATCCTCAACATATTATTTATTCAAATTGCATAGGTTACAGGCATAAAGTACGCCGATGTAATGGTGTAGTACAAAGTGCCGATCGATAACGATAGTCGGGGTCAAAATTCATTCTTAACTGGGTATTGTGACAGTCCTATTCATAAAAAAGTATAATTTTTACAGCTAATTACGTATTAGAATCCTACTAATATTATAAAGGCGAATGTTTGTAAGAATGTAAGGATGTATTGATGTTTGTTACTCTTTCACGCAAAAACTACTGAATGGATTTCGATGAAATTAGGCACATGGGTAGATCATGTCCTGGATCAACACATAGGCTACTTTTTGTCCCGGGAAAATATAAAGCGGGACTTTTGTCCCGGAAAAACTCATTCACGCGGGCGTAGCCGCGGGTAAAAGCTAGTACTAGTACTCTGCTGTGCTGCTTACAAGTATGCTCCTGATTTATGCAAAGATGTTACATACATAGATGTTACTCACGCCTTTTATCCCCGAAGGGGTAGGCATAGGCGCAACTAGTGCACTCACTTTTCGCAATTTTCCGTCCCATGATGTGATAGGGGGCGAGATTTATGCAATATACTTTTTTAGCTCAGCAGCTGTGTAAAAAAAGAAATTATATGGACGATACACAATAACTAAGTATAAATCTCTATTTATTGCCTCCTTGGTCGACTGGCATTGACTGTGAAACCGCGAAGGCCTAGAATGCGGTCGTGGTCAGAAAAAAAATGAACACGCTAGATGTCCAGGATTACTGGTCGACTTGGCAAGGCGCTACTCTCGACCAGGATTTTAAGGCATGAAAAGAAGGTCGGTTGTTCGAGGGTGACCTGTGCCAGCTTCAAGTTACCTACCTACCGACATTTTTGGCCGTTGAAGCAACCGGGTTAGTTGTTAAAATTGAGAGTACTAAATGTCTAGCCCTTTGAAAAACATTTCTTGCTTATGTACCCATGATGTTTATGGGTTTAGTGTCTTATCCAATAAATTATGTATATGTTATTATTATTACATCATGTCACACGCGCTAAAGATAATATTGCGTAAAATGTTATTTATTTACACATTACTTATGACCGTTGTTGCAATGTATTTGCTGTTATTTAATAGATAACCAGCTTTTCTTTGCGTCATCAAGCACCCGTAAGTCCTTGGCGGTATAAAAATAAACCAGACAATGTAATATTAAAACCTATGTTACTGAGGTCATAGCTTCGAAGTACTTTAACTAATTTTAAGAATCGGCACAATTCTACACAAATCGAAAAATTCCACCTATTTATATTGTGGTTATAAGTTAATAATGTTTTTGTCAAGTACGATTTTTATATCCGTACCAAAGAAGTTTATTAAAAACATTTTGGTGTTATTGTAAAAAAAAATTGCCAACTTCAACAAATCAACACGGCTGGGATATATTGTCTTATACGAAATTCTGTCTTTTGAAGTCTGTCTTTCGGCTTCATCATCAGATCCACTTTATTAAATAGTACATCTGAATGCAAATGTTCACTCTTTGATGAAAATAACAAAATTTGTAAAATAGCCGTTAAAATGTGTTTATAAGTAAGTCTAATAACCCTTCAAGCCCCGCTTATATACCGGGTGGAAGGGAAACGCTCTCGGAAACGAATACAGGTGATAGTATTGGTGATTACGGACGTGATGGCACTAAAAAAATCACGATCGCATTGTTACAATTTTAGTAGGATTTTCTCAAATTTCTATACAGCTTCACGTATGGATAGATAAATCAAACTATTATTCTGAAAAACATAGTAAAAAAGGTCAATATTTCAAAAAAATCGTAATGAAACACGTACATCAGCTGACGGGTTAACGACCGCGGGCCGGTGTCGGCGCAGCGCGGCGGCCGCCCAGTTTTTTGTACGCTTTACATTGCGCGCGCATGAATTACGGAACTACCTAAATCGTAAGTATTATCGCTTAGCTTTGCAAATGAATATAGTTTTTCGTTAATGTTATGGTTCTTCTCTCTTACCGTTCCGGTATAGAGAGCGTTTCCCTTCCACCCAGTATATAGATGTATGGGAAAACCCTATATATATATATATATATGGACACCGGTGTCCGTCGCGGGGTTTGAGAAGTCAATAAAAACGAGATGATAGGTATACACCGTGATTTTATAGTCGTTTTGAAACCGAAACGTTGTTACTTAGAACCATTTGTAGGACCAAGAAAAAATAGTGAATTAATTGTATCGTTCATAAATTAAAAAAATATTTAAATATATTTCTCACTAGTTCGAGTTATGATAGTAACGCCGCGACGTGATAATTTATTCACAAAAGGATCGCGCCGCGCCGCGCTGCACTGTTTGTGATGTCCATGACGCACGATAACAGCTGATCCTACGCAGAGCGAGGCGAAACGTGTGCGGTTCCATATTTCCTCAATTTAATAAAAACTACACAAGTACCTACACACACACACACACACACACACACACACACACACACACACACACACACAGACACAGCTAGCGTATTCTGTCTTATGATATAATGGAGACGAGCCTATTTCCATATCGAGCATAAATTCCAGACTCCGGACTGATACTAAGCAGAAAATCTCGAATATGATTTTGCCCGACCCGGGATTAGAACCCGGGACCTCAGAGCGGTACAGCGCACACAGTACAACTACGCCACCGCGGCAGTCGCCAGTACTTGCCTACTTTTAAATAAAATACTTTTTGATCGTGACGGCATTGATTGTATTAGGAATAATATCAAATCATAATTCGATACGTTACGACTTTTGTAAGTACCTATTTACAATCAGTTGATACGCAGCAAGACGGCAATTTGATTTTTATTTTCTCTTTTGAAAGAACTTGCATTAAGTACTAAATTTATTAAAAATGTCAATTAAGTTACTATTTGTTATTACTTACGAGGGTAAAAGAAAGTCGGTCGGTATCGGTAAATGTTATAATTTTAATATTATGGTAAAAAAGGTAACAAATAGTTCCATTGGAGAGGCGGGAAGGGCGAACGGGGGCCGGCAAGGTTGTTTTGTGGCGGCTCGCGGGCCGCTGCGTAGTGACCGCTTACGTGACCCCCGCGCGGCGTGAGCGCCCGCGCCGAGCGAGCGTCCTACGCCGCGCCGCGCCCTTCGCACTCCCCTTACAAACGTTATTAACTCGGAGGAAATTAGGATTGCGTGTCGCTAACGATGCAACTACTTGAAATGGAGTTCGCCGCGTTCGATTGTGTATTCTTTCGAATATGTCTCTCGTCACTTTTCACTTGGATTAAGGTGTCCACTATCGCACTACGTAACACTTCACAACTTTGGTGTTCTCTGGAATCTACGAGCATTTTTATTTGCGACCACAAGAAACAATCTAGGGGCGTTAAGTCCGAGCTTCTCTAATAATTCGAATTTTACAATTCAAAACATTTGTAAATACGCACTGACCGTAATATGACCTTCAATAAAAGTAGGTCCTATTAATTGGTTGTTTATAATATTGGCCCTAACATCGACACTGAACTGAACTTGTGATTTTTCCCTATCAGGTTAGGATTTATGAGAGCCCAGTATTGTTCATTCTGCACGTTGTATAGTCCAACTCCAGTAAACCAGTGACGACTCATTAGTACACAGAATGTTAGCGTTGGTATTCCTATTTAATAACCACTGACATAGGGTGATTTTCGCCGGAGCATCGTTGTCGTTAATTACATGTGCCCGACGGAAATGATACGGATGTAATCTGTGGGTAATCAATGTTTTCTGCGCAAAGTATTGGCTAACATTAAATTCTTGTGCCGCCATTCTCGTGCTTCGCCGAGGATCCCGCTCGAAATATCCAAAATGTCCTCTTCAATCTCCGGCGAGTCACTCAGGCGTCGTCGGCCTTGAGCATGAGCTGGCACGTAGAATTGTCCTTGAACGTGATTGAGTAGGAACATGTGGATAGTCGATCCCTCGTAGTCTCAGCGCATTTAAATATTCCGGCTGAGACTACGTACGTCTGGCTTCTTCCAAGTTGTACTTAGCAACAGCGCGGCGTACAGCTGAAATACTCTGCGTTTGAATATTCGTAATGACGACTCATTTCGCATGGCAGCGTATATAATACAACCTGAACGTGCGCGGCGCGGGTTGTCGCGCTACTGACTGAAGGTCAAGGGCGGACGGCGGACGGGGGTCGGGGTGCTCGCGAGTGGATGCGCTCGCCGCGCCGCGCAGGTACATCAAAGGGGTGCGCGTGATTGGCGACGCTGCGGCGCGGCGGTCTCTTTGTCTTTATTGGATAATATTTTGCCACTTTGTTATGAATGACACCGATCGTAGTGATCGTAGTACGTGAGATTTAGTTGCGTTACCACGAGTTCTCACTTCTTATTCGTAAACGACATTACTAGTGTCACATTAATTTTAATGTTGATAACAAATATAATTTTTTTTTAATATTTTTTTTAAACTGTATTAGTAATACAGAATTCAAAATTTTCGGTATCAAAACGACTATAAAATCACGGTGTATAAACTGTTTCATTTAAATATAATACAAATTTTTCATTTATCATAAATCCATAAATTATAAGTTACATAAGTTGGTCTGAGTATAAAGATAGCCGACGCGCAAACTCTATGCACACAGTTACGTACACTTTTGTGGGAGCGTTTTTTTTTTTGCCTCAGTAGGTAAACGAACAAGCGGTCTGCCTGATGGTAAGCAGCATCCGCTGCCCATGGACTAGAGCAATGCCAGAGGCAGAGAGACTAAAGAAATTTGCGAGGAATTACCTATAGTTGACGTTCCGCGCTTTACGTAGACGCTGTTACTAATCTTACTAATATTATCATGTACTTCCACCAACAGGTCACAGGTTTGGTACCGGCATAGTGCAAGACAAATATTTGCATGAGTATACATTAGATTTTGGTATGGTGCCATCAATCTGTGTCACTATTATGTATCTTTATTTCTTTAGTGTATTTTTTCAAGTTATGAATATTCCAAATATTTAAGCAACAAACGCCCACTCCAAGTTGTTTATAAGAGCGGTCTTAATGCTATTTTTTTTTTTTTTGCATGGCCATCTTCGGCTCATTAGGGACGGCTGCGGGCTTCCTCCGACTCACGTCTAAGTTGTCGTCCGCAACCGCCCCTGCGCGTACCGCTTTTTGCGGTCCTTTTCCTGTTGCGGGGGCTCAGAAGCCCCCGAAACACCGTACCGTGTCCGCCTTTTGGTGTCCGAGGCAGCGTGAGACACGCTGCCTCGGACATGTCCATCACGGGGGTTACAGAAGTTGGCTAGACTAATGGGTGGGCGGCACGTCCCGCCCACCCGTGACCCCCGGAGGCCCCTATTAGTCGCCTTTTACGACAGGCAGGGGATACCGTGGTGGAATTCTCCAAACGCCCCCAATCCACAGGGCGGGAGACGTCGGTCAGTCGTCCACCCGACGCCTCCTACGTCTCGTCTGGCGGCGGGAAGGATCACCACTGCGCTGGCGATCCCTCTCGGCACTCTCCTTCCGCGAGAGGACCGCCTCGCAGAAGTGGGCCACCGCCTGCCAGGCCTCCCGGCCGCCGACCATGGAAGCGACCACGGCCGGCAGCGAGAGGTCTTCTCCGACGACTGTTCTGAGAGCGCTGCGTTCTTCATCCCAGGCTGGACAACACTCCAACGTATGTTGGGCCGTGTCCATTGGGCAGTTGTCACAATAGTGACACACGGCCGACTCCTCTATACCTACCACCCGAAACAGGAACTCACCGAAGCAGCCATGCCCGGTGAGCACCTGCGTCAGGCGGTATGTTGCCGCTCCGTGGCGCCTGTCCAGCCATTCGGCAAAGACAGGACGCACTGCCTCTACGACCCTGTGCCCCCACGACGGGGCCTCCAGCCTGAGACGCCACTCCTCCACGGCGGCTCGCCGTAAGGCGGCCCTCTTGGCCTCCACCTCCTTCAGGGCCGGACGCTCCCCGCGACTGAATGCCTCCTCCCGCCAATGGAATACATCGCCAAGAGATTTGGCGTCCAGGTCCCAGGGCAGAAACCCGGCCAATAGGCAAGCCGCCTCGAAAGAGACCGTGCGGTACGCCCTGACCACCCGCTGCGCTAAAGCTCTCTGCGGGGCGCGCAGAAGGGCGACGTAGGGGCGGCCCAGGGAGTCAGCCCAAACGGGGCTGCCATAAAGGGCCATGGACCGCACGACTCCGTGATACAGCCTCCGGCAAGGGAAGCCAGGACCTTCCAGGTTGGGCAGCAGGCCGGAAAGAGCGCCCGCTGCCCGGGACAATTTTGTCCTCAACTCCTTAAAGTGGGTGCGGAATCGCCATCGGCTATCTAGGAATAAACCCAGATACTTCATGCTAGAGCTATTGCTTAATGTAAAGGAAAATGTTACGCATACACGGAATATGGGCATGCCTACGTTATCCAAATCACGTCGCAAGCGTAACAACCACGATGTCACGTAAGCACCAGTGCTGTATCATCTTCTTAAAAATGAAATGTTGTTTAGACTACAGGGTCTTGTATTTCTTATTTTAATCAGTACATTTTAACATTCCAATGAAAATAGAGGTAGTTCTAGCATAGAACAGTTGGTGGAGGCCAAGAGGGCCGCCTTACGGCGAGCCGCCGTGGAGGAGTGGCGTCTCAGGCTGGAGGCCCCGTCGTGGGGGCACCGTGTCGTAGAGGCAGTGCGTCCTGTCTTTGCCGAATGGCTGGACAGGCGCCACGGAGCGGCAACATACCGCCTGACGCAGGTGCTCACCGGGCATGGCTGCTTCGGTGAGTTCCTGTTTCGGGTGGTAGGTGTAGAGGAGTCGGCCGTGTGTCACTATTGTGACAACTGCCCAATGGACACGGCCCAACATACGTTGGAGTGTTGTCCAGCCTGGGATGAGGAGCGCAGCGCTCTCAGAACAGTCGTCGGAGAAGACCTCTCGCTGCCGGCCGTGGTCGCTTCCATGGTCGGCGGCCGGGAGGCCTGGCAGGCGGTGGCCCACTTCTGCGAGGCGGTCCTCTCGCGGATGGAGAGTGCCGAGAGGGATCGCCAGCGCAGTGGTGATCCCTCCCGCCGCCAGACGAGACGTAGGAGGCGTCGGGTGGACGACTGACCGACGTCTCCCGCCCTGTGGATTGGGGGCGTTTGGAGAATTCCACCACGGTATCCCCTGCCTGTCGTAAAAGGCGACTAATAGGGGCCTCCGGGGGTCACGGGTGGGCGGGACGTGCCGCCCACCCATTAGTCTAGCCAACTTCTGTGACCCCCGTGATGGACATGTCCGAGGCAGCGTGTCTCACGCTGCCTCGGACACCAAAAGGCGGACACGGTACGGTGTTTCGGGGGCTTCTGAGCCCCCGCAACAGGAAAAGGACCGCAATAGTGGTACGTGCAGGGGCGGTTGCGGACGACAACTTAGACGTGAGTCGGAGGAAGCCCGCAGCCGTCCCTAATGCGCCGAAGATGGCCGTTTTAAAAAAAAAAAAAGCATAGAACAGTTGGGAAACCATATTTTCTTCCTGTAGTACCTATATTATTACTAACATTGTATTTTTTTTTAACTATTATCTTCACCTAAATATTCATTTATGTAATTATGTATTCAATGAAAACAACATGTTAAAATGTAACACCAAGCATCTATGTGACCAGCACAAAATTTTAAATTTATAGCTCTGTCTATGCTGAAGATAAGGGTGAAATAGTAGCAACAACTGATCACCCGTCTGTGCGACTGCATATGTCCATGCTGAAGATAGTGGCTAGTGATGACGACAGCAACTTTTCACAGTAAATAAAAAAATACAGAATACATACACATTCTTTCCTAATGGATCTTTCATTAGGAAAGAAATTACATATAACTATTATACAGTCTTTATTGGATTACATTACTGTAAACTTGTATATAATTTGAACCAGCAAATAAAATTATTTTGTTTATAATTCATTGTATTTATAGGTCTGAGGTTAAATGACTTTTGATATCTACTTTGGTTTGTTTATACCGGTTCATACTATGCCAAAATGACGGGTTTTTTATGCTTATTAATAATATTTACACACAAAATACTTGACACTGATAATTGTGTCGAGAACAATCTGAATATTTCAGGTTTCTTGACCTTAGGACTTTGTTCTTTGAAAATATTAATTATTTCACAAAAATGTATGTTATTCGGCTATCAGTTACTTTAATTTAATAAAAGAAAAACTAATAATCTTAGTTGACAGTGTTCGCAAAAGCAGTCAGAGGCATAACATGTTCACTTCTCATAATAAGGTGGAGCAACAAAATCTCGGAGTGAGCATATGCCTCTGACTGCGTTTGTGAACACTGTCAACTAAGATTATACAAAACCAAAATAAAATAATCAAATTAAAACCTTGTTCTATCTTTTCAGTTCTGCAATGAATTTAATAAAGATGGCAAATATTGACGCAGTCGGGATTTTTGTTTTTCTTTTAACATTTTTTTTTAATTCCATCTTTTTAGTTTTCTTTATTTTTATAGACTACCTGTGAGCCAAATTTTAGCCAAACACATCAAGCCGTTTTACAAGAAGTAATAAACTAACACAAACTTAGCATTTATACTATTAGTCTGAAGTGTGATGTGATTTATTAGCATTTCCTATTCCAAACTCCAACAAAACATATAAGTTGTGTATACCGGGTGGAAGGGAAACGCTCTCTATACCGGAACGGTAAGAGAGAAGAACCATAACATTAACGAAAAACCATATTCATTTGCAAAGCTAAGCGATAATATTTACGATTTTAGTATTTCCGTAATTCATGCGCGCGCAATGTAAAGCGTACAAAACACTACAAAGCAAACGCCGACAAGGCGGTGGCCGCCGCGCTCCGCCGCCACAGGCCACGCGGTCGTTAACCCGTCAGCTGATGTACGTGTTTCATTACGATTTTTTTGAAATATTGACCTTTTTTACTATGTCTTTCAGAATAATAGTTTGATTTATCTATCCATACGTGAAGCTGTACAGAAATGTGAGAAAATCCTACTAAAATTGTAACAATGCGATCACGATTTTTTTAGTGCCATCACGTCAGGAATCTCCAATTATATCACCTGTATTCGTTTCCGAGAGCGTTTCCCTTCCACTCGGTATATTCGTAATCACCGTTAAAAATCCTTTATTTTGATACCATACTTGATGAATTTTGAAAACTTTTTTGTAAGATTTCATTTTGCCGCCAAAAATCCTCAAGTTTTTTATTTTTATTTTTATGTACCCAGTGTCACTATCACGGCTAAGACGACTCTATTGATACCATTCACATCAAAATACGACGAGCCGTTTAGGCTCTAGGGCGTGCCGAAGATATATACATACATACATGCATTTATACTTACATACATACATAATAAAACTAGTTGTGATTTTTTTAATATAAATTGTTGGAAATATTTTTTTGTTTATAAGATAAATAAAGAAGTTTTTAAGGAAACTAAGTTTCCCATACAAATACATGTAATGGTAATGACTTGATTTTTTTTTCAATTAACATTTGTCACTATCTAGTATAAAAAGGAGATACAATAAGCCAAAATGGGTGAAAAATTATAGTAATATATTTTTTCTGTTAATATGTGTGAGCTTATATTTTCCTTTCCAACAGCTTAAAGTTGGTCTTCCAAATACTAGGCAAAATAAACATAATTTTAAGTGTGTAACAAGTACTGGCTAACTGAGTAAGCCTATACCTAATATAATATCTCAATAAAAACTACATAAATGTTAACATGATAATCTAAAATGGAATTTAGCAGGGTTCGAAAAATCCGATTTTTATGATAAAAATAAAAACTTCGATTTTTTAATATATATCCGATATATATCGGATATATTTCCAGGCCAAGAAAAAGAAGCTAATTTCATTCTATAATTGGATTAAACACTTAAAAATGTGAGAGGAATTTTTAAAACAATATAAGTCCTTAAGTATTAGTAAGTGTCAAATTACCACATGTTTAATTAAAAATAGTAATAAAAGAATTAGTGTTTAAGAAATATTTTTTTTAATGAACAATTAGAAAATCAAGTACCTATTCTTTTAATAATCTTAATATGTTTGTGGGATATTTTAATAATATAATAATAAGAAAAACAATAATGAGTAAACGTTAATCAAATCTTTCGATTGTCACTCTTGCGGGGATTCCCTAGAAAGTGAGAATTATTAACGCTAGGAGCACCAGGGAATCCCCATTTTTGTTACCTCGTAAAATAAACCTTATACTGTATGAAGTGAAGGTTTGAATTTCAATAAAAAGCTATTCATGCTGGTTTAGTTAAAGGGAATTTCCCGAACTTTAAATGAGGTTGCCATTTTAGGAAACAATCTAAATTATGCTGAATTGTAGTTTTTCACTAAGTGTTGCCAGGGTAAACTTTAATCTTTAAATTTTTTAGTTCACTTAATAGGAATAAATCAATTGACATATATCAAGATAAAAATCAATTGATATATATGGTGATATACATATACACTCACGCCTGTTCATCCCCGAAGGGATAGGCAGAGGCGCAACTAGTGCACCCACTTTTCGCCATTATTCCGTCCCATGATGTGATAGGGGGCGAGCCTATCGCCATATCGGGCACAAATTCTATATATATATCAAGATATATATCCGCTGATATATATCATCGAACCCTGGAATTTAATCAAAAACCAGTTCAGATTTGTTTAATTTTGGATTGTAGCATAGAAATTAAACTCATGTCTGCTTTGTGCTTTTAAATAATAGTTGCCTTATTGCTTTCGTCCTACGTTGCTCTTCCATAACAATATTAGACATTTCAATTCATATCATAATACTAGCTTTTGCCCGCGGCTCCGCCCGCTTCAAAAAGTTTTTTCGGGATAAAAGTCCCAGTTTATATTTTCCCGGGATAAAAAGTAGCCTATGTGTTAATCCAGGACATGATCTACCCGTGTGCCAAATTTCATTGAAATCCGTTCAGTAGTTTTTGCGTGAAAGAGGAACAAACATCCTTACATCCAAACATCCTAACATCCAAACATCCATACATTCTTACAAACTTTCGCCTTTATAATATTAGTAGGATTATTTGAATAATATTGGTAAAGATTACAGCATAACACTAATATTTTAATTTATTACGAAATGAACACTTTTATTGAATTTTTTTATTGCATAGTATATGTCTGTAGGCACAGTTTAATATGCTGATAATAAAACTTGCCTTTTATAACTCACTAAACAAACATACGAACAATAAAATTAGTGTTTGTAACATACCAGAAGCACAGATGTTTTGGTTCGGGCATCCAGCACACGCGGAAGCTTTGCCGGCGTCCTCGCTCTGCGTTCCAGGGCAATCTACAATCACGTTATAATATTATTTTACAAAACTCTAACACAATTCAATCGACAAGTTAATCAAAATTATAATTAATCTTGTCTATAAATTTCACTTACGTTGTGGTGCATTATCAGGCACGCTGCTCATGTTGAGGCTATTGTGTGAGCTTTAGCAGTGACTTATCCTTTCTACTATTTATGTTTTATTTACTTTTCTAGAATATAGTTCATTACACGAAGCGACACGAGAATGACAATATTTGATTAATTTTCAAATGTCAAGTTCATTTTTATACAAGTAACGTTGACGTTTTGTTTACTTATGTTGGCAACAGATAGATAGAAGCGTGTTCATAAAAAACAATTTCAACAACATTTTTTTTCTTTTATTTAACGTTTTTATATTACTTGTGTGGCTGTGAGACTTAAAATAAATCAATGTTAATTATGTTCATTTAATACATTAGATTTGAATTATTATCATTAATATTTTGTTTTTATAAAATGTTAAATGAATACTTAATGAATACGAATATTTACGAACACAGCAAATTGATATTTTTCAAACGTTGGTTGCACTGGAACGAAATGGTTACGAAATTCAATTTTCAATTACATTTTGATTTAATGTTTTTAGATGACTAATTTGTAATGTTTTTGTAATTTCTAAATTTTTCTTGGTTTTAACTAATAAGGAAAATCAACATGGCTAAGGAAATTTCTATGTGCACGGTAACCTCGTTTAACTTGTATTTATTACTATTTTTGTAGATTATCTTCAGAAATAATCCCATAACCCATAGAAAAAAATATTTGGTCAAAATTGAAATCTTATGTGCGCGCACTAATTCATATAAAAAAATGTTATTTTTTGTAGCAACTTCAACAATGGAGCCCGGTAAAGGAAACGGCAGGTGCTCCGAGCGTGCCACCGCAAGTTGGCTATTGCTTCCACTCGCCCAAAAAGCATCCATGGAGGCCAATTATGGGTTACGAAGAGATCGAGGTTACGCCCATGTAAGATTATACATAGTTAATTTTTTGACGCTTATATGTTAGGTAGCGCTATACGTCAGGTACGGATTCAGAGTTAGATCACGGGAATCCTAACCATCGGAGAATCATCCACTGATTTTAAATATATTTTTAATTCTAGGCCAGCGCAACCCATCACAAACACAATGGTAGATCCGTGCTACACTCCCGCTGGCATGGCGGCTGAACCGCTGCGCTTCCCCAATCTGGTGACGGGGTTCGACCGCAGCCCCGAGCACGCCGCCCGCGCCGCTCTCTACACGCGGTACACGCAGTACGAATGGAACCAGAACACTATCAAGAATTACAACGAGTCCGATGCGAAGAGGAATTTCTCGGAGCGTGTTCGGAATGATATTATGAGGATGCTCAGGTAATAGAGATTAAAATATAAAAAAATATTGTGATTCTAGAAAAAAAAAAAAAAAAAAATAGCTTGTTGCATTACTTCAGGACTTTGATAGGAACTCACTTTTTATTGATAATACTAGTAAATCATACAAACAATTAGTAAAAAATGGGTGCGTGTACTTATGTACTCGCGTGAGAAGTTATACCTCTTTGGCATCATTAAATAATTCAATGATATTTCGTATTGTTAAATAATAATATTTTAATTTACCTACCTATATCAATAAATAATATGTACATACGGATAGACTTAATGAGCGGTTTAACGGGCAGCTTCAACCTGTTACTTTTGTGTTACAGTGATGCGCGTTACTAGGGGGGTCAAGGGTCTAAAATTGGTGTGGGGAGGTCAAAAGGGTCAGAGATCAAATTGGATTGGGGGTCAAATTTGGTTTGGGTGTCAGGGGAGTCAAGGGGTCGTGGGGGTGTGGGGGTGGCAGGTGCACAGTACAGTAGACCCGCCACACTAGAAGCCCTACCCTATCCTCTAAAGTAAAGTTACTGATAGAATAAAGTTCCTGATAAAGTTCCTGATAGAATAAAGTTCCTGATAGAATAAAGTTCCTGATAGACTAAAGTTCCTGATAGAATAAAGTGAGGATGTTAAGAACCTCCTTTATTGAAGTCGGTTAATTGTATCGAAACTAAATATGGTAATATTTTCGAGACTTCATGAGCGGTTTAGCGGGCAGCAGCAGGTTGAGCCTGTTACTTTTATGTTCTAGTGATGCGCGCGGCATCTTAAAATTTCACCCTCATCATTTGTTCATAATGCGCCTAAAGAAGTATAACTTCAATACTATGTAATACCCAATGAAGATTGATTTTATAGAGAAACAGACGAAATAGGCACACAGGGCCAGAGGGATTCGGGAAGAAGAATCGGTGAACGTATCACTGACACCACATTCTGGCGAAATGAGGTAATTCAGTTTTCTGTGTTATCTGTTATGCGAATGTATATCTTAATCATCCGGTAATTGATGAAAAAGTAAATCATCCAGCAGGAGGAATGTACTTTAAGTTGCGATCAATCAACTACCTATCATAGCTCGAGAGCTTCTGCTCCAAATTTATCCAAACTTTGGTTCTTCCTTTACGTCCGCGATGGAGTTGTATTATAATTTATATGTGGTTAAGTGAATAATATTTTCATATAATGCTCGTGTAGGTGTCAATAGAGATGGAGCGTCTGGTGGCGACATGCGAGAAACTGAACGACACGAGACGTCAGCTCGAGCGCGCCATCGCTGGCATCGAAGGGCCGCTGCACATTGTGCAGGAGTGCCTCTACCACAGGGAGAAGAGACAGGGTGATTATATTTGGGTTCCAACGATTTAGGTGATCTTAAGTTGGAGCTCGGGGCAGGATTGACATTCTTAAATTTCCTCCTTCAAATTAATTTCCAAGTTCACCATAGCGTATTACTGTTTTGTGAGTAAAGAACTTTTTACACTTCTTCATACATACGATTTGTAAAAATATTTAATACTACACCTAATTTTTTTTGTCATGTAGGTTTGGAGCAAGTGCATGACGCCGTGGAACAATCTTTGTTGAAAGAGGTGGCCATACTGCGAGAATGCCAGGACAAGTTTCGAAATATGCTCGAAAAGGTAGGTAATCATTAGTAACTGAATTTTTTGCATTACAATACAGTAGTTACCTAATATTGTGGCTAACCAACGATAATCGTAAGTTTGTTCTAAATTATTTTTAATTGACCCATATTCTGATTTCTATAGCCAATGACGTAGTAAGTGCATTCGTGTAGGTTCGTCAGCAATCGAAGAATTGCCGCGCGACACAGCACGAGCTGGAGATGGACATGCGCAACAAGGAGTACGCGCTCGGCATCGACTCTATGTGCCACCAGCTCAACAACTTCTCTAAGGTAATGTATGGTTGGGCTTCAGTTGGTTGCATTTTAGTTCGCAAGGCAGTAAGACCATTGTTATTTCCATTTTTAATTCTCATATCAAATGTCAAGTTGGAGCTGTAAATTTTTCTAATTTGTCAAATTCACTGTTACCTTTTTAAATTATAAAAGGATCAATGGTTACCATACCATACCAGACATGTATTATATATCTACTGCCCACTGCTAAGCACGGGCCTCTTCTACAACTGAGAGGGTTTAAGCCTTAGTCCACCACGCTGGTCTAGTGCGGGTTGGGGACTTCACACAACACATTCCTTTCTAATTCAGAGAATTTCTCAGGGATGCAAGTTTCCTCACGATGTTTTTCTTCACCGTTAAAACGAGCGATAACTCACAAAGTATACCTACACACATACATTTTTTTGAAAAGTCAGAGGTGAGTTGCCTTGGGTTTTGAACCTGCGGACATTCGTCTCGGCAGTCCGTCACACTCCCAACTAGGCTATGTGCTATATGCTCAATGGTTATGTATCAGTTATGAACAGTCTGGTAATTGAGTAGGGTCTCCAATTCTACGCGGGTATCGAGCGGTACGACCCGACGGTGTGCGACACGGCGCGCTGGGCGGCGGCGAGCGCGGCGACGCTGCAGCGCTCGCAGTCCGAACGCGCCAAGGCCGTGCAGATGCTCGCCGACACCGACAACCTCATCGGCGTCTCCGCCACGCAGATATGGGACCAGTGGAGCAACACCAACAGCGCCTTCACCAGGCGTATCGCTGAGACTATCGAGATCAAGAGCAAACTGCAGCTGCATCTGCATAAGGTACGTATCGCATCTTTAGGATGAAAACGACACAATTCAAAAAGATAGAAATTCGAGTTATCGTCATAAAATTACTTAAAACGAAATTCTCAATACAACAATAGGTACTTCAAACCCAGCCATATTCGAGCAGGAAAAGGACAAAACTGTTATATCGGTCCCTTTTTTATTATATTTTTATAAATAAGGGACTAGGTTTTAGTAATTTAAAAATGACAATTTCCTATTTATTGAATTGTGTCGTTTTCGTTCTAAAGGTGCGGTATATTCGTTGAATTCGGGTGATAATTATCCCCAAAGCCATTTTCTTATTCCGTTCCTAAAAAAGTCTAATATACCTTGGTTGTATAGATTCAACAAGAGATCTTCGACGTGGAGAAGACCCTTGAGTTGCTGAACAAAGCGATCGAAGACAAGCTGCAGCCGATGAAGGTGGCGCACACTCGCCTGCAGGCGCGCACCAACCGACCGCACCTGGAGAAGTGTCGCGACGAGGCGCAAAACAGGTCTGTGGGGATACAATACTTAGAATACAATATCGTGATAATGTAACTTAGAGCCGTATTAATCTGTCAAGGCCCACTGTAAATGTAACTCAATAAATATAATTCTGAAGTGCGATATCAGTCGAGGCACTCTTAAAGTAAGGTCGGCATCTTGAGATAGTCACTATTTAATAAATCCAAAATAACAGCAGCTCAAGTGTCAAAATGTGACGGATTTTGACAGCAAAGTTTTCTTTATTTCACAGCGTTTACTCAGCTGAGAACAATTTCTCAAATGACAGCTTAAGTTTGGTTTATTAAATAGTTCAATACATTAAATATCTACTTGAGATTTCGCTCAAAAGTGATATTGATTTATTAATAGTGCTCGCTAGTAGTGCTCGCGGCTCCACCCGCGTGAAAAAGTTTTTCCGGGACAAAAATATTTTCCCGGGATAAAAAGTAGCCTATAGCACTCAGGAGTTATGTAGCTTCCTATTTATTAGCGCGTTCAAAGAAACAAACTCTTCAGCTTTATAATATTAGTATAGATTTGTATATCGTCGGGCATAGTGCATAACCGCGTAACTACCACTGGTAAGTACCGCGTAAATGACGAAAAAAGTTTAATTGAAATTGATACTTATGGCAATAAACTTAAGATTGATAATGCTATACCTTTTTTGTTTCACTTACGCGGTATTTACCAATGCTAGTTACACGGTATTGCACTATCCCCGACGATAATTCGCACCTTTAGGATGAAAACGACACAATTCAAAAAGATAGAAAATTGGATTATCATCATAAAATTACTTTAAACGAAGTACTCAATACAATAATAGCTTAAACACAGCCATATTCAAGCAGGAAAAGGACAAGCAGGCAAACTGTTATAACGGTCCTTTTTCTATTATATTTTTATAAATAAGGGACTAGTTTTTAGTCATTTAAAAATGGCAACTCAATTTTCAATTTTTTGAATTGTGTCGTTTTCGTTCTAAAGGTGCGATATATAATATTGTAGGCTGGTGAAGGAGGTGTGCGAGCTGCAACAGACGATGGAGTCGTTGCGGTCGCGCATCGCCACAGCGGAGGGCACGCACCAGACCCTGCTGGGGGTGCGCGCCGGCCTGGAGGCGGACCTGCGCAACAAGGCCACCACGCTGTTCATAGACCGCGACCAGTGCATGGGGCTGCGACGCGGGTACCCCGTCACCGCCGCCATCAAGGCTTAGTTTAATTGCACTTGGCAAATGTCAAAATTAAATTCTAAATTCTGAGTAGTTTGTTTTAATTCAAGCATTATTTAGAGTAGCATATTATCAGTATGGGATCTTTATCTCCGATGGGTTGGCAGATTCAACCAGGGTACCAGCCTTTGCCATTTGTGTTTCGTCCCATCATATGATAGAGGGCGGAAACTCCAAATATATATAGGAATAATGAGTAAAATTGTCAAATTGTTTTAAAAATAATTTATTACAATATCACTGTCTGTAAACATTCAATTCTGACAATGTAATTTATACATCTCTAGTCTATTCACATAAGCCATCTTATGCACAAAATTATGAATATATTAAATCCGTACTAATTAGAACAATCCTTGTTACATAATAAGATAAACAACCTAAATGAGAGTTGAACTAATCACTGTCGTTTAGTTTAGTTTTTAGACTTTTAGTTACTTTTTTAGCCATAAATTATATTTTAAGAATGAAAAACCAAGACAATTATTGCTTACATTGATAAACCACTAGCCGTTAAACATTATAATTTAAGTCACTATATATAGAAAAATTAACTTTCATAATATTTCGTGTGTACAGTCAGCCACATAAGTATCTGAACAAATTCAAAATTTCAAATCGCCTATACGCGTTCAGTTCAATTAAAACATCATTTTTTCTTTGTGTAACGTAAAGTAAATCACTATAAGTTTATTTTTGTGAAGAGAAAACGAATACTGGTAATAACACAAAAGTGTAGAGGAGATTTGAAATTTTGGATTCGTTCAGCTACTTATGTAGCTGACTGTACATTAACCAGGGTTGAAGGACCATTCTGTAATCTAGCGTGATTAGCGACCTAGTAGACTCGAAATAATATTGTTAGTCAGAATAAATATTAACAAACAGCATCAAACTTAACAAAACATACTATACACTATACACTTGCAGCTGAATTATATGCTGACTCGTTTTTGATAATACTCGTACTAAGTACAAATAAAATATGAGAAGGTAGTTCATACATCTAGAATACTATTACATTATACATGTTGCTTTTAATAGAAACGGTATTTACAGTAACTAACTTATGAAAACTTCAGTATATAATTCTACTGCAAAACACAAATTAAAAATGAAACTAAACAACTAAAATGGACAGCCTCACTACTTCACGTAAGATGGAACAGGCAATTTGAGACCTTCCTTGGCTTCAAAGAATGTGTACGAAAGCACAATCTCATCCACAAACTCCATTTTCGGATCTTCCACAAATTCTGGGTCAATGTAAAAGAATACTGGCATGTCCACCTGAGGAGAAGGAAATAATCAGATTTTATAATGTTTTATTGCTTTCTATAATTCATAAGTTAATAATATGGAGATATTACATAGATATCTTAACTTACAATCTATGGAACACATGGGTTGCTTAATGTATTTATTTACTAGTAGTGCTCGCGGCTCCGCCCGCGTGAGAAAGTTTTTCCGGGACAAAAATATTTTCCTGGGATAAAAAGTAGCCTATAGCACTCAGGAGTTATGTTGCTTCCTATTAGTGAAAGAATTGTCAAAATCAGTTCAGTAGTTCCCGAGATTAGCGCGTTCAAACAAACAAACAAACTCTTCAGCTTTATGATATTAGTATAGATTTTCGTTTTTAAAATAGACAATAAAAAAATAGTGGGCAAGGTATGTTCATAGTTAAATACATAAGTCCAAAGCAGGGGCTCACCTGCTCATGTGGATTCAGTTGCTGCTCTTCAAAACAGAAGCACTGTATCTTGTTAAAATACTGTCCCGCCTCAAACGGTATCACATTATATGTACTGATGCCTGTGACAGGTTTGTCTGTGGGGTTACGGGCTGTGTAGAAAGCCAATGCTGTCTCACCTGGCACTACCTGTAACGGAGTTTAACAGTGGAAAGTGAATTCTACCTTTTTTCTTATGTAACATATTAAAACTAAATAGTGGCTTACAAATTGCAAGTTCATTTATTTATGAACACATATTTGGGTTTGCACCAAATCACAACATTATGCTGAGTGGTCAACTACCTGTCACAGCCACGACCAGCTAGGAATACATTTATTCAATTTATTATTAGTTTTGTTTTCATTTTTTACTAATAGCACTCGCGGCTCTGCCCGCGTGAAAAAGTTTTTCTGGGACAAAATATTTTCCTGGGATAAAAAGTAGCATATAGCACTCAGGAGTTATGTAGCTTCCTATTAGTGAATGGATTTTAAAAATCGGTTCAGTAGTTCCTGAGATTAGCGCGTTCAAACAAATAAACAAACTCTTCAGCTTTATATTAGTATAGATTTTTTGGTACTTTTTAGTTTTGATTTATGTTTATTATTCTTTGCTATGTTATTTCATGTTAATTGTTTTGTTGTGTTGTGAGTTGTGGCAAATAAATCGTTTTTCTTTCTTTCTTTCATATTGTAAATTCAAAATCAGTATTTGGGTGGATCAACAGATTTTGAGTTTTAAATCCCTAAACACTTCATATTATAATAAGTTCTCACTGTAATGTCATGTTGCTGTGGCCTGAAGTTCCACTGCATGGAGGAGGCGGTGTCAGCATTGAACCTGATCTTCAGTGGCCGATGTTTCACAGCTGTCATGTTGCTCACTATTTCGTCAGGCTCTGCAGTACCTGTCGTCCCTCCATAGCTGTAAGCCTGCATACAGAATATGTAGAGTAAAATAAAAATATCTTATTCTTATAGGCAAAAAAGGCTCTAGATTTACATATGGCAGAAGGGCAGGTTGTAGTTCCCTACATACTGTATTCTGATGATTTCAGTTATATGAATATATCAGCATAGTATGGTAATTTTTTAAGTAGAGGTATTGAAGGAGAGCCTCTATGATAAAGAGATGTTGGCTTTTAGTCGCTCAGGTACTTATAACTCAGGTCTCTCAGTTTTTTTTTCTAGGTATCAGTTTAAAAGCATGAATACATACAGAATTTCAAAGTCAAAGGTACAAGCCATGAATATGAGATTGAGTCCATAAATAAATATCGGTAGAAAATATTGAGGCCGTTAATAAGCTGGAATACTCAGATAAGGATAAAAATTGGAAGATAACTTTTATATAGAGGTTATGATCTTACCTGACAAAATATTCTGTAAAGAGGAACCGCTGCGTAACTTAATCCTACTGTCATCACTCCTAAAGCTATCATATAGTTGAGGGTCGATCGAATTTTGCCCCTTTGATCGTGGACTTCCCGAAAATAAACATTTTGTATCGGTTTCTTCGGCATTAATATTTGCGGATTGATAAATAAATTATTCCTAAAAGCATTAATAGAACACTTGTTCATTAAGAATAGACGATTCATTATTTATGATTATATTGCAGGCTTATATTCAAAATGTTTAATTATTTTATCATTTTTATTCAAATAGTTTTCGATGAAGAAAACAATAATAACCTATTTCGCTTTTTAACGTCAAAATGACAATAGATAACAAACTTGCCAGCACAAAAAACTCATTCGTCGCATAATGTTTTCTATTGTGTTCAACGCCATCTATGTAAAAACAGTAGTAAAATAAAAGCCCGCGAAAACGAACTCTGTATGAAAAACTAAAACGTCTGTAGGCTAAAATGTGCTCAAAAATGAAACTTCAATGGACTATTTACAAAAAAATTAACTTTAATATCACAATGTCATTACCCTTCTTTTCATTCAATATCATTTATAGTCTAACGCCATTAGTTTGTGTTTCGTCTTGATGTGAGCGTCTGTGTGAGTCTTTTGGTACGCTTTGTATGTGCAGTCTAAGAATGGACATCGGAACATTGGCTCCTTACCACATTCATAAGTAACATGTCTTCTGTATGTACTTTTATGTCTATACTTTCTTTTACACTTCTCACATTGATATGACATTTCGCCTGGTGACCAGTAGTTTTTTGTTTTCATTGGTATTATGGGCATCATATTCTGTAACATTGTTTTAAAGAAATCCATGTCACCTGAAACAATGAGATATACCTTATGATGCATATTGATCATAGTTATAAATTAATTTCTTATTGTATGTACTATGAATATATAGTAAAATCTGTCGGTAACTATTGGCGCCTCGGCCATTCACGATTCTCGTTATGTATCCCCATATTATGGTCAACATGAGACAACAACCGCCTCTTTGCTGGTGGCTTATTATGTACTTATCAACGTTTAGGTAAGTATTTTATTTACTTCTAAATATGTAAACCCATATTTGGAATAATCACAAAAGACCAAAGAGCCGAGGCGCGAAGTTATTTGCGAGGCATAAAATGATATACCTACAACCTATATTTGAACCTGGCGACTAAAATATTTTGGTCTCGTTAGGATTTACACATGGATGTGTTGTACTTATAAAAACGCGAGGTTTATTGAATCAAGAACATTTATTCACATGCATTTTTCGATTAAAAAGAAACAAACCAAACACACTCGACTTCACTGAAAAAAAATACTTCAAACATTAAAACGTTAACAATGGCTTTGTGCTGTTCTCACTAAAGATTCTCTATACATTTGTTAATACTATGTTTGGTAGGTATACTAACTTTTAAAGAATTCGCTATATTATTATAAAATTACAATATCCAGTTTGGAAATAATCCTATAGCAAGGTAACTGAGAGATATAAAACAACAAAGCTATTTGTTTTAATTAAAAAACAATTTAACTCCAACAATTAAATGGACGTTTGCACAATTTGTAATTTTATCAAAGTTCCACGACATATTTTTCATAACAATAAAGTTTTAACTATGCAATGGAGAAATCACTTTGTATAAAATGACAAAAAAGCGAATATTTCTAAAAGACTTGAATGAACCTTATATTTATCACTGGCATAATTATTCCGGCAGCACTTATTGTGCCACACTTTTGTGGGTTATCTTTAATCAGTTGTGCTCCCAGTCCTTTTTATTTGCACCTTAATGATCACAGCTTATATGCGCTATTTGAGTGTTTATAATACGTTAAGAACACGGGAGTAGCTATAGATTTCATAGGTGGATTATTTTTGTTTTAAAAAAAAGGGGGGGGGGGGTGTCCGGACCCCTATATATACACCCATGGATAAGACCGGGTTTCTCAATTGTGGTTAGGATAATCCTCGATGTTGTTAAGCTGGACGCGGTCGTTGCGCCGACGCACTCGCAGGTCTGCGACCGCCTAAGACCCGCAGAAAAAGATAACCACGTTTGAAAAATCGGGGCCTAATAATTACGCAATCTAATTTAATAAACTTTATAAAGTATATTGGATACGTCGGTGGCGCCTTTATAAGGCCTAATGTGCACTAAATAAGGTTTCATTATACCGGGTGGAAGGGAAACGCTCTCGGAAACGAATACAGGTGATAGTATCGGTGATTCCTGACGTGATGGCACTAAGAAAATCGCGATCGCAATGTTACAATTTTAGTAGGATTTTCTCAAATTTCTGTACACCTTCACGTATGGATAGATAAATCAAACTATTATTCTGAAAAACATAGTAAAAAAGGTCAATATTTCAAAAAAATCGTAATGAAACACATACATCAGCTGACGGGTTAACGACGGCGTGGCCACCGCGCCGCCTTGTCAGCGTTTGCTTTGTAGTTTGTACCCTACCCCGTTTTTTGTACGCTTTACATTGCGCGCGCACGAATTACGGAAATACTAAAATCGTAAGTATTATCGCTTAGCTTTGCCAATGAATATAGTTTTTGGTTAATGTTATGGTTCTGCTCTCTTACCGTTCCGGTATAGAGAGCGTTTCCCTTCCACCCGGTATGCTTCTATGTGTATTGCAAAGGATATCAATAATAATACGAATTAAGAGGACAATTGTGTAGCATAGGAGTAAAATTAGAAAAGGTATCTAATGTCATCCGTTTTTCGACGTAATATTCATACATTAAGCCACTGAAAAAAAACTTAAATATTTTCTATATAATTTAGAAATCCAATTAATTAGAATCTAAATGGATATTATTTTCACATTTAGTGATAAATACCCTACCCTATTTCACAGTTTTTAAAAGGTTCATTGTTGATACCCTCATTCTGCACACTCTGTATATAAAAATGTCTACAATACCCTCAGTTTAATTTTATCAGCCAGAAATAAATCGCTTCACGTGTCATCTAAACCTCTTATAGTAAAAAAAAAAAATAGCTGCATCACTGCTTTTCGCTAATTTCAAACCCTTCAAGGAAGTACGTGAAGCGTAAATTTCGAATACAGCCTACGCCTTAAAGCTGCGCAGTTTCGAGAATAACATAGAAATAGCCGCCTTTTATAGGAACATTTATATAAATAGACTCTGATAAATTATTTTGGCACTAAGTTATTGCACGAAAGGTCTCCTCTGAACTGAGTATTCATAGGAGAAACATTAGAAAAAATATTTTAAATATACACCAATATTGTTTTTGCCACAGCTCTGCCATTCAGGGTTATATCTAAATGAATCAATTTATAACGCAAAATATAGTATTTTTGCAACTTCAATATTTGCTATTTGCATTTGGGTTGAGCTACTAGGAATAAAAAAAATTTTCATTTGGAATATAACATTCACTTCATGTAAAAATGTTTACCCGCGTGAACATAACAATTCAATTTCTTACGATAAAATTTCTAAAGAAGCGGTAGAATTACTGTAGTTCATAGAGAAGAAACCCTTAAGGCAAAGATGAATATTAAGCTTTTTCTTTTTAAAATCTTTGGTATACATATTGGGCATAGTAACAATAATGTTTGGTTAACAAAAGAAAGAGGGGATCCAATAATTTCGTGGGAGCTGTATACAAAGTAATTTAATTATGAAATCGAAACACTATTTACTGATATAGGTCTATGAAATAATGTCGTTATAATTCAAAAACTAACATATCATAATATCTCAATGTCGAATGTTAAGACCAATTAGAAATTGTTATTACCAATATATATAAATTGGATCCTTCCGTAAATATAATTTTAACAATATACCGCCGAAAATTGTTAATTTCACTAAACTACGTAGTTGGTGGGTTCCTAGGTTAAAAACAACATATTAAAAATATATAAAACTAATCTAATATTCATATAAAATATACACTGAACACTCAACGCACATTACCTAGTACTCTGCACACAGCGAGTTAACCGTGTAAAACTTTATAACATTAATAACTTACTTAATTATACATCGTATAATAAAATTATTTAAGGCACTTATTTTTGTTAAGGCTAAGAATCGACCTGATGATTCTTTGGTATAGTAATATTGCAATGTTACGTTTGAACTCTTTATAAGGTAACTTAAAGTTAAGTTAACAAATGCAAAAAATATAGTTTTCAACATGAACACTCGGGAGTTGCTTTTGAAGATTTACAATGTGTTTGGAAACTCACCCTTAACTTACGCTGCTAAAACTCTAGGCATGTCTACGGATGTTAAATTAATGATAAATATTCAAAAGCAAGTCGCCATTGATCTTACAATAACATATTTGATACAAATTTCCGCAGTAATAAATTTCTTTGGTAACGAGGAACACACTCTAAAACATTAATAATAACAAGAACAAGAAAAAATTAACAAACTATTAAATATAAAATAATTATGCAATACAGCGTAATAATGTAGAATAAAACTTTACGTAGTACTACACAATAGAACACAAACACGTTCATTTGATTTTACTCTAAGTTTTACGTTACGTCGTCGTGCAAATAAAACAAAAATATAAAATATACCTGGTACATAATATAGTGCATTGCATGTGGAACAAAAACATGGATGTTCCAGGTCTAAAAGATTATGTATCTTTATTAGGTTAACGTGGGCAAAGCAAATGTGTTTCTTAAATGTTTTATACTAAAGTTTTATTCTACTAGTATCCGCAAATACATGAAACGAAAATATTTGTCTTACGTACATACATACGCCTACCTACATCATCTCGATCTATGAACAATTTTATCATTACGTTGTTAGGACCAGTTAATGGTAACTGAGATAGCTGATACTTTGAGCTGCCTTATTGAAATATCTTTCAATAGTAAAGAATACTTTTAATCTTCAATATTTGTCTAACGATTCTATAGCAATTTTTATAATTTAGCGTAGTATTGCATGGTAATATAGTAAAGGGAAATGGACCCATAGGCGAGCCGAAGACAGATGCGGCGCTGCGTTATTTTTTTTATCTATATACGGTTATTCTTTTGGTTCATGACGACTTATGATATTACCGTGTCATACTGCGATAAAATATAAAAACGGCCAATAAAATGTATTTGCATCACATATAAAACACGCATTCGCCTATTCAAACATGTTTAATCACAATCCGCCATATTGGATTGAAATTAAGAAACATAGTCGCATTCGTTTTCCAAAGTTAACTGTTTTATGTCACATTATGTTAGAAATACATTTGAATATGAATTTTGGCAACGTGAAACGGGAATAAATTATTCCAAATTCCATTTCACCTCAAAAACAAGTTTCAATAATGAAAGTAATTTATGCCATCACCAATCCTTAGGCCTGAAGATAGTCACACTTGCCTTCAACATTTCGTCATTGTTTTCTGCTCGTGAATGACTTCAGACTGGCTGGTACAAGTCGTGAGACTAGTTAAGAAATTGGCATCTGAGCCACGGAAATATCGATAAGAGATAACTTGCGAGTTGATGCTGAAAGTTGAACTCGAATGTTCCAACATCTTGAGTGGATTTTATTCTGCTTCATATTTTCGCCAACGCGTTATGTTACGGCTGCAATAAAAAAAATCCAATGTAAATTGGTTTTAAATATGCATATAGCTATGCTACTACATGGTTATTGAATGTTACTAAACAACAATTTACATTTTTATGTTCTAGTATGACATTCCAAAAAGGGCATAAAAATATCTACTTTGAAAGTAACAAGTTCAATAACCTAAAAATTTTTTTACATTAATTTTCCAAGCTACAAATGTATACGGAATAGCGTTAAAAGCGTGACAAAAATGTTTTCAAGCGGGATTATTTCTAACTTATAACTTCATATTGGCCTTTCCATTCCCCTTTAAAATTTGTAGGTACATTCAAGAGCCAACGCTCTATATTCTATATCTAAATTTTCTCAAATATTTTTTTAATTATTTACTTTAAAAAGTCATTAGTCACAGCCTATGGACAATGCAATATTACTTTATAGTTCGCACGGAACTGCCAGTCACCTCCCAAAAAGTACTTTCCCAAGCAGTCGACTAGCGGTTTTACACCGACTAGAAACATATTAATATGTACCCTGTTATTCACACCCTTACATTTATATATGTTTTTGAACCTATACTTGGATTCGTTAATAAGTTAGTATTGTAATACGAATTAACAAAATTAGTATTTTAGTAAATTTGAATTTAAAGAGTATTAGTTTAGTTACCGGGAGTTTGTCGTTTGTGGTTTTAGAAACAAATTAGTACATTAGCGAACAATATGTAACATAAACTTATTACTGACATTGGTCGCTAGCGGCGCGGGTCATTCCGACACGAAATCCACTTTCTCCGGCATATCTTTATGTAGATGTCGTTCGTGCAACAATAAATTGTGCTTCTGGTACGCTCTGTATACACAATATGGGCACTTGAAACTGGGCTGTTTCCTACACTCGTACTTTATGTGTCGCTGCAGGGAGCCCTTGTGTTTGTATTTGTTCCCGCAGTCCACACATTCGTACAGTGTCCACCCGGCCTTCCCGGAGCTGAGACCGGCCGTGCCATAACCCAATATATAAGGCGTGTACAACTGTGCAACTGAAATGTAACGCAAAATAATAATGAATACGTGCAAGTACTATCTACCGCCAAACCAAGCCACCGAGTGCTGTGCCAAGCCAGGTAAATGCACTATGTCTCCCATTAATTTGCTTCACTACTGAATCTAAACCATCTTAACTATACATTGGCATGCAACCACAAATATTAATTACAATATTCCACTTCCACCGTGTATCCCTTTATACATTCGTATCCGTACACATGACATGCATCACTCGAGGCACTAAATGCGTACCACCAATGCCACCAGTACCCCGTAATACAAACATCGATTGTGTATTAAAACGAGTGCGATACCAAGAATAGCAACTTTATTAAAATACAAAAAAGGTTATAAAAATACAATCAAATGCAATAAATCACTGTAACTTGTTGTCGATCGTTGTACAGAACTATCTACATAAGCTACAAACATTCTAGGCAGCAACTTCTTATATTATAATAACTAGGTTTGTAACATCACTTGGATAACGATACTGATTCCCTGCAGCCTTAGCCGTCAGCCTGTTGATTGGTATAAACGGTGGTTTTAAATTAGCTAACGTTCTCCTGTACTTGGTACAATTTAATGACTAAAATATTTACTAATGATTTACTAAAATGAGATTTTAACATCAAGACATGAGCATAGCCTTCTGAAGGACTCTAATTATTAATCTCTTTTGGCACGAGAATTATTATTTTATCAACAACTAAATAAAAACTAATTTAAGACCACCTTTATAAACGCAATCACTGTTTGAACTTAATCTATGGAAAATGAGAAATCTTTAGTTAGTATTTTTATATAATTATCACAGCTGCATAAATGTAAAATGTTCTCGATGTCTGACGATAACTTTAATAGATATTATTGTCACTAAATTCTAAGGTGAAAAATGGTTCTGTCGTTTTAAAAATCACAACCTAGAAATTTTGCATTAATAAGTTACGTGTCATGTTGGAACCGAAATTCACTGTTTACATTTTAATCTCTAATGACTAAAGTTTCAAAGGCACTTAGTTTTATACTGACAAGACGTTCTGGTTGTACTCTGTATCTACATTTTGATTGTATGATGGTAACTCCAACGGATAATCTAAAGCAGTAGCCGCGATAGACGCCTTCTATTACACACTAGAAAATATTTGTGACCAGATTATAATGCCATTTTTAAAACAATAACAATTTTAACTATAATTATTCGAGTTCGTAAAGCGATACGAATTAGATGTTATAAACAATTTTTACGATAGCAGACTTCGACATTAATTCGTTAATACTAGCTGTAATAGAAAGAGTTTACCACGCACTACCATCCCTAACCTTACTATAATTTCTAAATGGTAATATGTATAAAATACTTATAATCTATGCGGAAGATTGTTTTGAACGTCATCGAAAATTGTTTACCGCGCGGTATTGATTACCTCAAACATTTAATGGCAGTGTGACGTAAAAATCTCGATACATTTCAACAATTCTTGTTAAGGCACTATATCGACCCCCTAATATCTAACAAATTGGCCCCCAACATCAATAACCCTCATTACACATACGTATTCATATAAGGAACTTAACATGTACATATACCGTTCTCCAGTAAACGTTGCCGGGCAGGAAATACGCTTAAATTAAAATAAATGCATTAGATGTAAAGAGATCTAAAAATAAATTGAAATTATATATAAAAAAATTAACTTATGAGTATTATTACGTTATAATGGAACATGCATTTATGGCAAAGAACTAGAGCATTGCTAAACTAAGCGAACGTAGCTTCATTTCATTATTACTATGATTAAGAGTATAAGTTAATACACGACTCGTCGCGACGTATCAGACTACACAAATAATATCAGATTCCATTCAAACAGAGACAAGTTGTCTGCAACTCGCATGATTTCGAACTGGCATTCCTCGATATACGCGTCTAAATAATACTCAAGCGATTAGTTTAAATATAAATTCTGTTTCGCTGGAAAGTAACTGCAACTGGTAACGTAGCTAAAACAACTTGTACTTCTCATCCCATACCACATTGAACCCTACATAATTATACAAACGCAGGAATGATCGTTTACATAAATGCTGTACAATATATAATATATAAAAAGTGTAAAAGCGTAACTATACACATCACTTCCGACTTAACATACTGGATAAATGCAACAGTTGCTCACACTGTTACAATGCTAACTGTAACCAGTGTAAATACTATTAACTCGTCAAAATATTAAATTCATACTTGTATCTATACGATATACTTGGTCATCACTAAGCTGTCACATTACGCTCGAATAGGTAACGATGTAAGGCACTATGTTTGTGACCATTACAATGGCGAATACATCTAACGTGACCGTCGACACTCTGACGCCACTATCACAAAGACATTTATTCACATCACCACATTTATCACAATCGGCATAAATTGGGAATATGTTTTAAAATTTATCTTCCACACTCGCTGCTCACTTTCAAAATTTCGTATACTAACCACATTTAAACAACAATAACTGCCTTATATTCAAATCGTAAAAAAATATAAAAAACACTGATATGTTCAACCTCAATACGCGCACCGTCATGTTTATTTTGTATGTGTGTGTTGTGTGTGCGTGCGTGTGTTGTATGTATGTATATGTGTGAGTGTGTGACGGCTATGTACACGCGTCGACATTATCCTGTTTGATGTACTGGTCCGGTTTCATGTGCACCTCGCGATGCATCCGCTCCATGTGCCGCGCGATATGCATTTTCTGTTTGGCGCGGTAGACGCAGTAGGGGCACTGGAACTGCGGCTCCTTGCCGCACTCCCACTTCTGGTGGTTGCGCAGCGAGGACTTGAGCTTGTAGATGCGGCCGCAGTCGGGGCAGGGGAAGCTGGGCTCGCCTGGCGCGGGCGGCAGTGGGCCCGACGCCGCCACACGCATGCCCGCCACCAGCGGCAGTGCCAGCCGCGCCGACCACTGCTCCCACGACAGCCCGCCGATCCTACTGAACGATACGTCCTCCGCACCGCACCCGCCGCCTGAAACCACACCGCTCGTCATACCCACGAACCGACACGACACACCAACGCAACACTCAACATTCCCGTGGGGTTAACGTACAAGCAAACGTACAGTACATGTTATATACATACTAATACATACATACATAACGGATATACATTATTACATATACTAGAGAATAAACTACTGTGAGTACCACCGAGTGCTGTGATCAAGCTTTGCGAAAGGAAAGTAAAAAAAAAAGAACAAAAAGAAATCATAACGTTTATTATTCAATCCTTTATGCAAGAAGTGTCGGTGTATTCTTTAGTTTTTTTTTAACAGTTCGATATAAAGTGATTATTGCTTCAACAGCGAAATTCTAAACCGAACGATTCGGCACCACAAACAAGAATTTAAAACCGCATCGTGTATACCGACTGGTTTTAGTCACACTTCATTTTTGACAATAAACTTTTGTTAATGAAATGTAGTCTCCCGACCCATGGGCTTTTCTTGGCTACCTGAAATTATTAATTATATTAGTATGAACGAAAAAGGAAAAGAAAAAACAAAAACAAAATTGCACCATGCAGAGATGGGAATGCAAGCCGTGAATTGAGAAATGAACCCGGTCAACAAACCATGCGACATGCAGTTATTAATGAACATAATAATTGCTACTCACTTACCTAAACGAATCGTTCACTAAAACACAATAAAACAAGCGGGGATAAAATGTCCGTAAAAGCAAGGAAAACACAGTTACATATAGTATATCTATATTTAAACTTTTCTAACCAAGTAAACCCAAATATATTCATATAAAAATCACGCTAAACAATTACCTATTTTTTTCCAATAACATTAATAAACAATGTTTATGTTTTTCATCTTGCAACATAGTGGTAACACGTCGGTCAACAGTTCCGCTAAGCTCATGACCGCATGTTATAACAATATAAACACCCCTTTATATATCATCACGTTAATACACTAATACTGACTTTGGTCAAATAGCTTTGTATATACTAGGTTAACAATTAACGTATATTAAAAATCAACAGTCGAATAAATTAATCGTGAAAATTATTGCCTTTGAATATCATTATAAATATCTTTTTTTTTTTTACAAATTTTGAACACATTTTTTTGACATGCGAAACATCGTGGTATATATAAAGTATGTCACTAAACTACAGGTAACATTGTAGGCACATGATGAGCTTTTGTCTAATTATAATAAAAGGAAGACAATTCTGAACATTAATATTTACACTTACGAAATATCAGATATGTAGAATAAAATATCAACACTAGCAAGTTTTATATGAGATAAACTTCCTTAAAAAACTATAGATATAACGAAACTAGAAGATGAAAAGATGAAATTTTATCGGTGGATAAGTTTTTAGGTCATAATGTCCAGAATCATTCTCCTGATTACCTCAAAATGCACGGGAGCAGAGTTCTGAGCAGCCGCTGCCTCCCATCCACTTGAAGTAGACGGTTATTCAGAAGTAATCTTGTCAAGCCACTTTATAAAGGCCCCTTCTCACTTGCGACAGTATACTGTATTTCATAAACGATCCTTTCTTCATTGTGGGTAGATCTTGACTCATTTTCAATTCATAGATTAATTTTGAATAACCTTTTTATTAATATCCTATAGCGTAAAGTGAATTATTATGAAATATATTTTTTGCCCATTTATGTTTCCGACAAAATTAAAAATATTTTGGGTCAGTATGTGAGTTGTATTACTCTGTGGGCTGGTTCTTTTAATATCAATTCACTTATCTCTAGGATTTACAATATTCCAACTTAATGTGGCCACAAGGCCGATAATTATCCTAATAAATAAACAACATTAAAATAACATAAACTTTGGGTTTGCTACAAAAAATAAAACAAATTAGGAAGACAAGGTAATGGTCCCTCATACTTAAATAGAAAAAAAAACCAAGAGTAATAAATTACAAACAAGAACAATAACTAGGTAGAGATGGGAAGACTATGCTATAACCTCCAACACTTACACATTCTACCCGTGGTGGATAACAGTTATTAAATAAAACCTGAAAAACAGGTCCATTATTAAATATCAACTAATTACACCTTAATATCATTGCACTAAATAATTTTGGAATTATTCCTCACGAGGAATGATAGGTAATTAAAACTAAGCAAATTCGAGATAAAAGGAATTAATAGCTTCGAATGACTTTAAACGGATCAATCGGCCGATTCAGTTGGTCTGCGATAAATGTAAGTTCTATTAGTGATAGCAGATATTTGTTATCTAAGAGAAGCCAAGTGGCGCTCGTTGTCCAAGCGAACGCATTGGTGGACAAGTACAAATCGGCGCGATTTGAACGACAAACGATTTTTTGTTGTAGTAAATAATTCTATAAATATTCGACCTTAGGTCATATTTCCTCTGAATAAAATACTTAGGGTCAGTCTTAACTACCGCAATAAACTCTAAAACAAAAAAAAAAACAACAAAATTATTTCTAATGCCGTTAGGGAATGTGCACATTACAAACTACTCGTTTAGTGTATATTAAAATATCGTCAACAAAAAATATTTTAAATATAAATAAAAATATATTGCAGTACCGATTTGGTTAGGTATCTACTTTGGTGTATGGTACTCGCTAGTATGTGAGCGAGGCGCGGTGATTATATGGATGTTTTCTTGTTGCGGCGCACCTTGTTGGTGGCGTACATGTACCACTCGGCGCTGTGGTGCTTGCGGATGTGCACGCCGAGGTTGCCGCGCTGCTTGGCGCGGTACGAGCAGTACGGACACTGGTGCGCCGGCGCCTTGCCGCCGCACTCCACGTTCTCGTGCCGCCGCAGCGTCGACTTCCAGCGGTAGCGCTTGCCGCAGTGTCGGCACTCGAACTGTCGGCTCGTGTCGTCCGAGCTGTTCCCACCGCCCCCACCACCTCCCTCGCGCTTGTACAGGCATTTCGGCTCAGGCTTTACCTCGAACTCGGCGGGCAACGCGCCGTGCTCGTAGAACGAGTCACCCTCTTCGGGCAGCACGATGTCGTCGGTGTCGTCATACTCGCCGTCCGATTCCTGATCCTCCTGCTTGCCGGCCAGCTGGACCGTGTTGTTGTTCTGTATGAACGCCTGTTGCAAGAGGTGCGCCTTTATGTTGTCCGGGATGGCGGTGAGCGAGTCTATCTGCAGTTTGGGGAGGTGCAGCTGTGCCGGGTATGGCGCGAGCTCCTTGCCGCCGGCCGGCTTGATGTTAGTGAGCTGTATGCAGGGGGGCACCAGCGAGGCGAGCGACTGCGACTGCACCGACAGTAGCGACAGCAGCGCCGACGGCAGCTGACTATCCTTGTGCGATTCTGAAATGCGACACATTGAGGGTATTGCAAATAATAAAACAAGCGCGACTACGTACGAAATCGTTGTTAATACTACCAAAGGCTAAAATAAAATTAAGGAACCAAAGAAATGCGTTATAATAATAAAAAATATAAAAAAATAATCTCTGTTAGAAATTATAAAAGGCGAAGCTTCTAAATTCATGCAGACATGCACAATCCAAGTGACCGTACTCGTGAACTCATCTTCCCATAACGAACGAGAACGGGCCCGGCACGGTCGGGGGTAAATCAAACGCAAGCGAACTGAGAAAATCGTTTAATCCTTCAAAAAATATCATCAATTACCAATACATACTAGTATACAAGGTTTATATAAAAATTTATGTAATTCGAATACCACAAAAAGGAAGATCTGGTAGTAGAGTATAAGGCACTAGAGATAGTATATGTTATAAGGCACTGAGGCGGTGTCGGCGGTGACGTCACTTGACGGCCAGCGCGCTCTGGTGGAGGTCGGGGTGCTTCTTCTGTATGTGTTTCTTGAGCTCGTTGCGGCGATGCTTGGAGTAGGCGCAGAGCGGACACTTGTACTGCGGCTCGCGGCCACACTCGAGCGTGACGTGCCGCACGAGGTTCTTGCGCGCGTTGTAGCTGCGCTGGCAGTTCGGACACTTGTAGCCCTTGTCCGTTTTGTACTGCGCACACGGCAGGTTCACGCGCTCGCTGCGCGGGAAGATGTTGTACCGCGTAGCCACCTCCTTCACGTCCTTAGACGCCTTGCTGTCCTCCTGCTTGGGGGACTCGGCCGCCGAGGACTCCGACGAGGGCTTGGCCACGGGCATAGGGGACTGTTTCTCTTTCCTCGGTCCCTGTCCCTGCTTGTTTTCCTTGGTCTCCTCGGGCCCCGGCTTGGGCGACTTGACAGTCTGCAATATCGCTAATGTGGTGACTCTCGATTCTTCGGTAACGTTTTTACTACGCGTTGTGATAGTATGTCGCGGTGTCGGTTTTTTACCTGCAATAGAAAATTAGATACAGTCCGATTTCCGTGTCATCTAGCGCAGTACAGACGTTCTCGTGCTGTTTGCGGAAATTAAAACAAAAATAATTCAAATAAAAATAAAATGTATTTAAAGAAAAAATGTACCAAAAAGTAACAACGAAATAGTAACTGGTTATGTGTACGACGAAAAAAAAAAATATCTTACGAGTCATGATCATTAGACTTTGTAAACTTAACGATTGTAGTTTTTAGGGTAACATAATAATTATTGGCATATACTATATGCGCAGAGATCAAAAATAACAAAATCGAGTTTTACTCAATACTTAAATTGTTAACGATAGTCGTCTTAACAATTCATGTTTCAAATCAACTTGGGAAAGGTATCAAAAATCAACAAAATAAAGAATCATAAAGAACAAAAACAAATAAAAAAAATAAGCATTTCTCTAGGTAGCTTGATGTTCCTTCCAGTTGGGATGTTTCTGGGCAATGTGCATGGTCAAGGTCTTTTTCTGAGAATACTTTTTGTCGCATCTCTCGCAAGCGAACTGCGGTCCAGTGATGCATTCGTACTTTTCGTGTCTCAGTTTATTCCTTCTGTACTTGTATTGCTTTAGCTTGCAAATGGAGCACATGTAGCGTCTATCTTTATTGCCGGCCTGGCTCTGAACTCCGAACGACGAACCATAGTCGCGCTTTCTCTTTTTACCTCTCATATCTAATTTCTTTTTGAAGGCTTTCTTGGCAACCCCCTCATCGCTTCCGTTATGCGTCTCGATTTTAACATCGTAACTCTTAAGATAACCCCGGGTTAGTGGAAAAGGTGCTTTTGCGTACTTGTCGTAAGTTAGTTCAGTGACTGTGTCTGCAAGGTGAAATAATGAAAGCGAAAATAAATGATGTATATACAAAGCAGTGGTCTGTTAGTGAACATAGATACATATGAAATGCAAGAATGAAGGATGGATGAAGCCGGAGATATTTACACCAAGATACAATGTTATGTTAAAACACACGTTAGTAAAATGGGTGCTTTAAGAAGACGAGTCATGGAAATATTTGATTATAAGTAATTGAAGAGAAGCAAGAGATCCGGAATTGAAGCGACCAGCTATTAGTTGTTATATTATTATTTTAAAACAAACTGTCGATGTTTTCTACCTTTTCCATATTATATGCCACAATCGGAACCCAAAATTATTTTTGCGATAACATGTCGGCCTAGTTGATAATCTTACCGTATTTATTATGAACAAATCAAAGAAATGTATGTGTATTTGTAGAAAAATGAAATGCGCATCCACTAGAACGTGTAGCAAATGAAAATATAACTTCACATGCTACAGATAACTTCGCAGTCCTTAGACCTATTGAACATGCAAGACTTGACTAAAATAATTGTACGATATTTTAAACATGAATTGCCAAGAAAGACATCTGCAGTGAAATCACATGTGAATGCAAAAAAAGGAAAAAATAATAAATAATAAATAAATAAGCCACATAACCAACTACACTGATAAAGGAAACTCATTTACCTTCTTCGTTCCGCCGCCGCCGCGTGTCGTCTTCTACGATATACAATATCACACTTGTGCAACAAAACGTGTCGATCGAAACGAGCCACGACGAGACCACTATTGTTAAATACCCAAAAATGTGGGTGAAATGACTTGTGTGTGTGCAAACATAAAAATTTGTAACTACATAATAATGTCAGACAATAAAAACGTGAAACAATACTCACCAATTTATATATGTACCGTAAATCCGTGTCGCAACGTTATAGTAACAAACCATGTAAAGTTTTGGCAGCATAAACGAGTTAATGTGTTATTTTCGGTGCAACATTATATACTCTGATGTAGCATGCAACCGTCTACTGTCTCTAACAACCCCATTATATGACATACAATAAGCTCTACAAATCTATACATTAAAATAAATAATGGAATCAATACTTACCGTTGCATTACCTCGCCTCTAACAAGGCTACAGAACAAAACCTCTTACCGTTACCATTACCTGCAGCACTGTGATAGCATTAAAATTCATTTACACAGGAAACAATGTTTAAGTAATAATAATTTTGTAATAAGATTAGTAATTTATAATAATATTAGATACTAGATATAAAGGTTGTAGTTTCACATGTGAAAACACTTGCACTCATATTCGGCTCGTCGGAAAATATAATATTTATTATATAATATAAAACAAAACATTATAAATAGATTATTTTAAGCGATGTATGGTTTTCTCTCTAATTTCAAATTATGGGAAGACATTGCGCATTTCATCCGTTCCTTGTTTATCTGGGACAATTAACTTTTACGTTGTAAACTAAACATAGTAAGATACATCATGGTGGCAAAGTTAATCACCCCAGAACATCAATCCCATTGTAAACACATTGCGTTGGCGCGACTCGCGAGACAAACAGAGCGCGGCGCCAACGCAAAGCGTTCGTGTGGCGTGTTACACGTGTGTGCTTACCTTGAGACTCTCGGACGCTGTCGCTTGAATTCATTATTTCATCTTGAGATCTTTCCATGTGCCATTGGAAATCTGTAAACAAACATAACGATTTTATGTTACACTGTTTTAGATTTTACGTTGTTTTATCTAATAATAATAATTTGACATGAATCTCAGAGATTATTTCCTCCACAGCGAAGTGGGCATGCATAATTTGTTGTAGTCATGGTCCACCATAAAGGATTTACCCCGCTTTCCTTGGCAAATGAGAACTGGCGAAAACCATTAACCCCTGGAATGCCGGGCTCAGTTTGCGTAAAAGACGCTTGCGTGCCGCCCATACATTAGAAAAAATCGGATTTTAGGTGTAAAGGATGTTCCAATTTATACACCATAAAATTATTTTAGTACGAATTTTGAAATTCTTTATTTACTTATTTATTATGGATCAATGGTCACTAAAATATTCCGACACATTGAGAGATTTGGCATAGACGGCCGCCATTTTGAATTTCTTTGTTTTGAGGCCGATTGACCTCGAAATCGAAATATGGGCATATCTTTGGTTACAAAAGACGAATCCAATGCTTGGTTTGAGAAAAATAGCCACCATTTTGAATTTCTTCGTTTTAAGGCCAATTGACCTGAAAATCGATATCTGGACAGGCCTTTAGGTACAGAAGACGGATCCAATGTTAGAATTGAAAAAAAGTGGCGGCCATTTTGAATTTCTTTGTTTTAAGGCCAATCGACCTCAAAATCGATATCTGGGCAAGCCTTTAGGTACAGAAGACGGATCCAATGTTAGAATTGAAAAAAGTGGCAGCCATTTTGAATTTCTTTGTTTTAAGGCCAATCGACCTCAAAATCGATATCTGGGCAAGCCTTTAGGTACAGAAAACGGATCCAATGTTAGAATTGAAAAAAGTGGCCGCCATTTTGAATTTCTTTGTTTTAAGGCCCATCGACCTCAAAATCGATATCTGGGCATGCCATCGTTTTGTTTTAAGACTGATTGGATTTAAGATAAATATTTCGGCTTGTCTTTAGCCAAATAGAATAATTCGTGGTTGTAATTTTACTAATTTAACAATTTAAATACGCAATCACATCAAAATTAGATACTTTTAAAAATTAATAAGGTAATCAACCTGAGTAGCCTTTTAAGTCTGGTGAAGGGGGGTAAATAAAAAAAAAGATACAGTAATTGAATGGCCACCCAACAGGGCATAACGATGTGGGGGAAGAATAATATAATAAGAATTTCTACGACGCGGCTAATTATTCTTATAGCAATCGTTGAATTGTTAACGACTCCCTGATTTTTAACCGATTTTGATGCTTTCACTGAAGAATTTACTTTATTTGCTGTTTGCTGCCACGGGACACTTCTTTCTTCTTCAATTCTTTATTTTGCGACATAACAAAGCTGCGATATCGTTATTGAAGAGAATTGAATAAGAATTGATGGTGGCCATATTATTTAAAAGTTCTATAATTAAAACCTACTATAGTTTTTGGCCTGTCCAGCGGATTTTGATTTTAAAACCAATAGCCCTTAAAACAAGAACATTTAACATGGAATGCAGTTTTTAAAATTCAATTCGATTGGCCTTAAAACAAAGAAATTCAAAATGGTGACCACTTTTTCAATTCTAACATTGGATCTGCCCTTTGTACCTAAAGCCATGCCCAGATATCGATTTTGAGGTCGATTGGCCTTAAAACAAAGAAATTCAAAATGGCGGCCACTTTTTTCAATTCTAACATTGGATCCGTCTTCTGTACCTAAAGGCCTGCCCAGATATCGATTTTGAAGTCTTTTGGCCTTTAAACAAATAAATTCAAAATGGCAGCCACTTTTTTCAATTCTAACATTGGATCCGTCTTCTGTACCTAAAGGCCTGGCCAGATATCGATTTTGAGGTCGATTGGCCTTAAAACAAAGAAATTCAAAATGGCGGCCACTTTTTTCAATTCTAACATTGGAGTCGCCTTTGGAACTTAAAGCCATGTCCAGGTATCGATTTTGAGGTCAATCGGCCTCAAAACAAAGAAGTTCAAAATGGCGGCCACTTTTCTCAATTCTCATATATGATTAAGATTTGCATCCAATGGAAACAAAAAATAACCTAAAAAGAAACCACCTGTAGATGTTCAGTTTTCATACATTTTGCAGAAATCGGCCCGAGCGTGGATCCACGCTCCCGGCAGAGTTTGAACACTTTTTTTGAGCGTGGATCCACGCTCCCGGCACGCGAGGGCTTAAGGAACGCGAGGAGATATGGAAGAGCAAAGAACTATACACTGTCAGTTCTATCGGGCCCTTCACGGGCCTGATGTGGACCAGCTTGCGTCCGTATCTTGGCTACGTTTTGGTAACCTTTTTGGGGAAACTGAGGGTTTTGTCTTTAAAATTATGGACGAGGTTATGAAGACGAACAATTATTATAGGAAATACATCATGAAGGACGGTACGGTCGACATCTGTCGGGCATGCCACCGTCCTGGTGAGTCAATTAGGCGTGTGATTTCCGGTTGTATGATCGTATCTTGCTAACGGCGAGTATTTGCATAGACACAACCTAGTAGCCAAGATCAGACACCAGCAAGTTGCTCTTCGGCATGGTCTTGTGACTCCTGAAGTGCCATATTATCAGTATATGCCTCAACCAGTTCTCGAAAATGATCAAGCAACGCTGTACTGGGATCGATCTATTATCACGGACAGGACTATTAATGCCAATAAGCCTGATATTGTAATAGTAGATCGATTGGCGCGCCGCGCAATACTTGTTGACGTCACCATTCCGCATGACGATAACGATGTTAAGGCCGAAAAGGACAAAATGTTACGAGGTTACTGACATGTGGGATGTGGACTCCACAATTATTGTTCCGATTGTCGTTTCTGCTCATGGGTTGATACGAAACTGTCTTGACCAAGACCTCCAGAGGCTCTCAATTGGTCGTTGGGTCAATAGTCAGATGCAGAAAGCAGTACTTCTGGACACAGCACGCATTGTGAGGAGATTCCTCACTTTGAATCTCTGACAATTGGTGGCTTGGGTCTTGAGCCTCGCCATCGGAGGGTGATTCACCTTTTAATATGAATTAATGTTTCTTTATATATGTAAAAATGTAAAAAAAAAAGAAAAATTAGAAATAAAGAGAATAATAATAATGTTTATTGTCTCAATAATTATACAAAACGGTTTACAGCGGTCACTGCACTAGGCTCCAGGCCCGCGTATCGCAGTAGACCAAATAACATTTAACAAAAAGAAACATTTCTATTAGGCGACCATTCGGCTCACATCTATACTAATATTATAAAGCTGAAGAGTTTGTTTGTTTCTTTGAACGCGCTAATCTCAGGAACTACTGAACCGATTTTGAAAAGTCTTTCACTAATAGGAAGCTACATAACTCCTGAGTGCTATAGGTTACTTTTTATCCCGGGAAAATATTTTTGTCCCGGAAAAACTTTTTCACGCGGGCGGAGCCGCGAGCACTACTAATCTATACTAATATTATAAAGCTGAAGAGTTTGTTTATTTGTTTGTTTGAACGCGCTAATCTCAGGAACTACTGGTTCGAATTGAAAAAATCTTTTTGTGTTGAATAGACCATTTATCGAGGAAGGCTTTAGGCTATATAACATCACGATGCAACTATTAGGAGCGAAGAAATAATGGAAAATGTGAAAAAAACGGGAAAAATTATTCATCCTTGAGGGCTTTCATTGCGTGCGCTGCGAAAACGGTTCAAGATACCAAAAATATATGTATGAAAGAATTATTCCCCTTGAAATGATCTAAAAAAATGTCCGCGACAGTATATGTCTATCTATTAAGATTAACTCACTAGAACAGTTTTTATGGCAATCAAATTTAGTCGAAATTAATGCATTATTTGTTAAGAGTTGTATCAACGTCATCATAGAGTGATTCAACGGGAAGGTTTTTATGTACTTTTAGCCCGGAAAAACTTATTAACGCGGGCGAAGCCGTAGGCAAAAGCTAGTCTCTTAATAAAATTGTTAATAAATCTATGCTAATATTATAAAGCAGAGTTTGTTTGTTTGAACGCGCTAATCTCAGGAACTTCTGAACCGGTTTTGAAAATTCTTTCACTAATAGGAAGCTACATAACTCCTGAGTGCTATAGGCTACTTTTTATCCGGGGAAAATATTTTTGTCCCGGAAAAACTTTATCACGCGGGCGGAGCCGCGAGCACTACTAGTAATTAATAAAAGCTTATTAAATACTAGCATTTGCCCGTGGCTCCGCCCGCTTGAATAAGTTTTCCTGGGATAAAAGTTCCGCTGTATATTTTCCCGGGATAAAAAGTAGCCTATGTGTTAATCCAGGACATGATTTACCTGTGCCCCAAATTTCACCGAATCCCGTTTAGCAGTTTTTGTGTGAAAGAGTAATAAATCTAAGTGTGTGTGTGTCTGTGTTGTGATTCCATACATCTGTATCACTACATAGTATAAAACAAAGTCGCTTCCCGCTGACTGTCCCTGTGTCCCTATGTCCTCATGTCCCTATGACGGAATAACGGCGAAAAGTGGGTGCACTTGTTGCGCCTCTGCCTACCCCTTCGGGGATAACAGGCGTGAGTGTATGTGTATGTGTGTACAAAAAACTAATTTCAGGATGTAATATGCTTTGCTACCTGAGCGAAGCCAGGGCGGGCCGCTAGTATATTATAAGCGGGGCTTGACGGGTTAAGCTGATGACAAATTTTGTTGTAGATATAAGAATGCATGTAGTTTGGTAGGCGTCTAGCAAAACTCGAGTTGATGGATGCCAGGGGAATTCTGTATGTGCGACGAGAACAAAGATTGTCAAATTCTTCCGAATTTATAATGCGCTTATGAGTTGAGATAGCTATTTTACTAATCAATCATTGTGGCAACGGTCGCGAGGACACAGTCAAACACACTTTCGAAGGGTGCCCAGCCTGGGACCTACAACGCAGCGCTCTTAGAGCAGTCGTCGGAGGAGACCTCTCGCTGCCGGCCGTGGTGTCCGCCATGGTCGGCGGCTGGAGGTCATGGCGAGCTATGGCCTCCTTCTGCGAGTGCGTCATCTCGCGGAAGGAGAGCGCCAGAATCGAGAGCAGAGCGATCCCGCCCGCAGCCAGAGTAGACGAAGGAGGCGTCGGGTGGACGACTGACCGGCGCCTCGTGCCCTGTGGTCTGGGGGCATCTAAAGAATTTCGCCACGGCATCCCCTGCCTGTCGTAAGAGGCGACTAAATGGGGTAAGCGAGAGTCGCGGGGCGAGCAGTGGGGGTCTGCTCGCTCAACTACTCAAATGTAAGCTACTACGAGGTGGACGACAATGCGGGTGGTCGGTCTCCTGCAGTTGTAGACGCAAAAGCGTGCTTATGAGTTCGAAGGCTTCTCAGCCTCTTCATTTAGAAAGGGGCCGCAATACGGCATCGCGCAGGGGCGGTTCCGTGCAGCTATCTTAGTGCAACAAGATACCCCGGGGCCGTCCCGTAAGCGCCGAAGAAGGCCACCGCGGGTTTTGGTTGGTATGCCGGTATAGGGTGTAAATAGTGTTAGGGACTCGGTCCAATGCTCGCTCGGATGAAGCTCTACTCCCGAGTGTCGACATTGGGCCGTAAGACTGTGTGAAACAACATAACCGTTCCACTCACCCCCCAAGGGTGGAAGCGATAACACGTTTTTCCACGCGTTAAAAAAAAAAGCTACTTTACTAATGAACAATAATTGGCGAACCCTTAACCCGTCAAGCCCCGCTTATATCTATATATATATAAAAGAAAGTGGTGTTAATTACACCACTTATAACTCAAGAGCGGCTGAACGGATTTAGCTGGAAATTGGTGGAGAGGTAGCTTAGAACCAAGAGACGGAGATAGGATACTTTTTATCCCGGGAAAATATAAACCGGTACTTTTATCCCCGATAATCGTTTTCTGCCAGTGGAACCGCAAGAAAACAAGTATAAAAATATTTTGAGATCCAGTTGAGGACATAATTACTCTTAGGTATTCCAGAAAAGGATAAACCGGGAACTATACCCCGGATTTTATTTTCTCGCGAGTGGAGCCGCCACGACTAAACCACTGAACCGATGGCGGTGCAATTTGGCAGGGAGATAGTTTAAAACCCTGGGAAGAATTTACTCAAGAACGGCTGAACGGATTTACCTGGAAATTGGTGGAGAGGTAGCTTAGAACCAGGAGACGGAGATAGGCTACTTCATATCCCGGGAAAATATAAACCGGGGCTTTAATCCCGGAAAATCGTTTTCTGCCAGTGGAACCGTATGAAAATACGTATGGAGATAGTTTGTGATCCAAAGGAGGACATAGGCTACTATTATCCCGGAAAACAGACACCGGGAATTATATTCCGGATTTTTTTTCTCTCGGTTTTTTTTCATTTTTAGGGATATGACCCTACATCTCTATTTATTATAAAACAAAGTCCCCTATCGCATCTGTTTGTCTCTTCAACGCGATAAACTCAAACACTGCTTAGCGGATTTTCATACGTTTTTCATCAATGGACGTTGTGATTCAAGAGGAATAATTCATAAATATTTTGTACGACAGAAAAATAAATGTAGGTATACAGTATTATGCTTTGCTACCTGTGCTAAGCCAGGGCGGGCCGCTAGTATATTATAGATGTATGCGGAAACCCTATATATATGGACGCCGGCGTCCCTCGCGGGGCTTGACGAGTCAAAACATTAGATTCCTAGTAAAGGTCGTCTGTAGGAAATCTAAAGGGTTTTCGTAACATACTTTTAATATAGCCTTTTTAGCTATCTCGTTCTAAAATTGTAGATTTTGCAGCCCCTCTCCATGCAGATATGCAATATTAAGACTAGATTGACAATTACTTTATAAGTTAAGAGTAATGAAGACATAGAAGCAGAATTACGAAGAGATTTCATAAAATAAATAGATTTTCTCAGTTTTCCCAATAGATACGAGACATATTTCTTGAAAGAGAGATTTTCGTCCAGGAGAATGCCTAGGTATTTGGTGTTGCTAGCATAATCAATAGAAGGACAACTGCAACAAGTTGGTTCAGTCAGGTGGTTTTGGTAAGACGTGCAGGAATGAATGGATAACAAGATTACGAAGCAAGGGGGGTCTTGTACCACGTGTTTTATGGAAAGCAACAGATTTGGTTTTACGGATATTAATAGTCAGTAAGCTTTCACTCATACGCTGTGCATCCCAGATTCTGCCGTCCTAAAAACTGCATCCCATGACACACCTCGACAGATAACAACCGTGTCGTCTGCATAACATAATATTGTGTCGGCATCGTCTAATGAAATATTTAGCAATCATTCATATATACGACGAATAATGTAGGACCAAGAATGCTGCCTTGTGGCACACCGTAGCTTATAGGGACGGCTTGGTTAAAGTTTGTACCTATTTTAACGCATTGTCGGCGGTTGGATAAATAGCTATTGGACCAGTCATGGGCGACACCCCTAATACCGATGTTTTCAAGCTTCTGAAGGAGGATAGGAACAGACACCGTGTCGAAAGCCTTAGTGAGATCAAGAAACACACCTAAACAACTTTTTTTTACTATCCAAGGCTGAAGTGACTATATGATTATAATGATCTATATGATTTGTTTTTTTTAATTAGATTTTCATGTTTATTATGATTTACTATTCTTCGATTTCTTGAGCTAGGGTTAATTAAACACATAAATTCATTGATTGGGGTCGAATCGAAATGCTTACAACAGCAAGCTACACAATGACTAATGATTGCAAAACGTCCTATATGTAAGTTGATTATTTATCATCATCATACCTCCGAAAGCAATATGTGGCGGCATAATTAACGACACCGCCACCTATCAACATTGTTTGGTAACTACAACATTAAGTAGTCAGCTAGATGACCACCCAACACTCATACATCGGACATCGAAGAAGTGGTATCGACGATTAGAAATTGACGCCTAATAAATACTACCAGATGGCACTACACGATCCTGGATTGCACTTGCAATATTTACGCGAAGCAGAGCATATATACCAACTCCGAGTAGAAACCGTCGGAGGGGCCGCGGCCGGTCAGGCGCAACATCTGCCTGACTGGAAAGGACAATGGCGAAATCGTATTTATAAACTAATTTTGCGTTTAGAAATTCCATAATTGGTAAGCTCAATATAATTATTTTGTATGCTTTTTCAGCATACCAATTTTAGTTGTATAAGTATGTAGAAGTTGCATAAATTAAAAAGAAACTTAATTGTTTTTTTTGTCTATGTATCATGGACATTTTTTTATGAATGGCTTATGGCATAGGATATTTAAGGCTACCAAAACATCAGTTTCATTAAGTCCCTAAAAATTGCTAAAAATATATCTGACTATAAAATTTGCATCAAGATTTCAGCTTTCTTGCCAAATGAAAATGTGGTGTGTATGGCTATACAATATAATATCTGAATTTAATTTAAGAGGCAGTCCGGATACCTCATTAATAAGAGGAAAAATAAAATCACGCCATATTTCAAGAAAACAATACTATGTATATTGTATATGTGTTGATTGAAAACAATGTACCTGGTCGAACAGGTATTGGCTATTGCTGTAGTTGCTTGGTCGGGCACCCTGCTTGTACGTTACTTCACTCATACCATGACTGTGAAGAGTTGAATGATTGTGAAGATGAATAAACAAAAAAAAAACAAGTGTTTTATTTTTCTCCAAAGCTCTTTTTTACCAATTTTGCCCCAAAGTGTAAAACTTAGCTTCTGAACGTATTTTCTTCTAATACACTCGGCGTCACAAAAATCGCACCCTTTTGTTTTTTTCAATAAACACCTCCCAAAATGTAGCGCATTTATTCTACTCGATAAAAAAATATATCGCTTTAAGAGCATTTTAATACCTTTACATTATTAGTCGGTAGAATTAAAAACCAAAATAAAATGTATTATTAGGGAACATTTAACATAATGGTGAAAAAATGCTAATCCATTAGGGCGCTAGTTGAGCTACCTCAAAAGGGTATAAAAGGTCATGTCCAGGTAAAAAATGGGTTAATCATTGCTCGGACTTTAAAGTGTACACATCGGAACAGCATACGCAAGAAAAAAATACCTGAAGATGGATACCACCTCTGAAGAAGCCGCTCAAGTCATTGCACTATTGCAAGAAGGAGTACGTCAGGTTGATGTTGCTAGACAATTAAATCTGAGTCGTTTCTCTGTTCGACGAGTGTATCAAGTATCAACGGTTCCAAGAGACTGGTGGCTTTACCCGAAGACGTGGATCAGGAAGAAAACGCTGTACATCAGAGAGAGACGACCGCTTCATTGTGTCCACATCGTTGCGCAACCGCTTCAGTAATGCTGTTGAGGTGCAACAGCAGCTCCGATCAGCTCGTAGAACGGCTGTGAGTGTCTCTACGATTAGAAGAAGACTTAAAGAAAAGAAAATCACTGCCCACAGACCAGAAATTGACCACGCAGCACAGAAGAGACCGTCTACAATTTGCTCAGGAGCACGTCATTTGGACGCTTGACCAGTGGAGAGCCGTTCTGTTTACCGATGTGACAAGAGTTTGTCTTTTCTGTAATGACAGACGCAGAAGAGTTTACAGAAGAAAAGGAGAGCGCTTTGCTCAGGCTTGGATCGAAGAAACAACAGAATACGGGGGTGGTTCCTGTATGTTCTGGGCAGCGACTGATTAAGAGTTCTGACCGCCCTAGGCTAATTATGAGGACGCGCCCCCGCCAGGTGTAAGTGATACGGTAGGCCTAAAAAGTAGTATAATAGTTTGACTTTGTTTACTAGTGTGAAAATTTTAACATGGTTCATTCTACCTATAAATGTTTTCAGATCGATCAGTGCAACTAATGTGGTCCATTAATCTACAAGATATTCAGCCTTAGCGTGGCAAACCATTTTTTTAGCTGACCGTATATAAAGGCGCTTTATACGACCTCGCGAATTATACGACCAAAATCATGACAAGTGACTCCAGGCTACCAAGTAGAAAACCAAATCCATGTCGTGTTTGGCCGCATGACTTGTATTGGCTTAATTTCTATAGAGAAGTTAGTTGTTGCGGCCATTAACCATGTGCGTGGTCATCTAGTGTGTGAAGTTGCATTTATCCTTTAGGCGACTTTTATACCAATAAATAGTAATTTTTATTAATTAGTTTCAAGCACGATTTTGATTGAAAACGACAAGTTTGAGTCTCCGTACGTCAAAATTTCTGAAACAGACGTTGGAACTTGGTGGCTAGATTGAAATTAAAGAAAGATATGAAAAATCTCGCTTGTTTATTCTATTAGTGTTGAAATAGTCTTTCCGATAATGTATTATAAATTAATCAGATCAGCTTATTTTAAAAAAAAAATCACTATGAAGAGTAAGCTGAAACAGTCAAAATTTTAGATACGGCCTCTTAATTCTTGACTGAAGACCAGACATATTGCTAGCATTATCATAGCTTTGGCCACGACAGTCTTTAATATCAAGTCCCAAAGTTTTATCAATTGTCGCCAGAACAGCCTTCCCCATGTCTTCACCTTTATGACCGCAATTGGGTAAAAAGGTGACAAAACGTTCGACAGGTTCTCCGTCAGGCAAAACATAACGAATTATAAATGTCAACTGATCGGTGTGTGGAATATCTGCAGTAGAATCAATGCTAATCGAATAATATTTTGCTTTTTTTATTTCTCCAATAATCGAAAGTCGAACTTCATCAGTACGCCGCTGCTGCGGCTAAACATGATGTCTCTACTGTAATTATGAAATATCTTGCATACTCATGTGCGTATGAATACTCATGTTTATACAAATAAAAATTATCTTATCTTATCTTATCAGCGAGAAGTAAAATAAATTCATCGATTATAGAGGATGACAAGTACGATGGAGCACCTCTGCCTTTTTGTCCAAATCTCACCAAACTCTCAGCCATGAAAGGATCAAATTTGGATATAAGCTCAATACAGCCAAGAAAATTTCTGATTAGTGCAGATCCAATAATTTCATTTTGACCGTGAAATGGAAGGCCACGAGAAGCTAAAAACTTAATTGTTTCTATTACACGTATTTCTTCATTATATTGTTTGATTATTTTGGGTATCCAATCGTTGTAAAAGTTTCCTCTACATACATATTATTGTCCCAAACATTTACGATGATCCGGAGAATTGTCATGATCAGTTAGAATTTTCCCAGTCATTAAATCCACTTTTGGCAAATATGGATGTTCCTCCATATAATTTACAAGGACCACAAAACACGTGACCTGTGGATTCTGAGTATACTAACCAGCTTCTCTTCACAATTTCGCCATTAACAAGCTTTATCACAAACATATGTTTAGATAGAAATCTTTTTTAATTTTTATACTACCTTTCTAGACTGCCTCGGTGGCGTAGTTGTATTACGGTACGACTGCAATGCTGAGGTCTCGGGTTCGATTCCCGGGTCGGGCAAAGTCATATTGAGTTTTTCTATTCAGTATCAGCTCGGAGTCTGGAATTTGTGCCCGATATGGCGATAAGCTCGCCCCCTATCACATCATGGGACGGAATAACGGCGAAAAGTGGGTGCACTAGTTGCGCCTCTGCCTACCCCTTCGGGGATAACAGGCGTGAGTGTATATGTATGTATAGTACCTTTCTGATCTGGAAAAGTCTAATTTTTCGTATTGTTGCAGTCCTTTTTAACCCCCGACAAAAAAGAGGGGTGTTATAAGTTTAGGGTGTGTATCTGTGTATCTGTGTATCTGTGTATCTGTGTATCTGTGTATCTGTGTATCTGTGTATCTGTGTATCTGTGTATCTGTATGTCTGTCTGTGGCATCGTAGCTCTCAAACGAATGGACCGATTTGGACGCGGTTTTTTTTGTTTGAAAGCTGATGTGACTGCGATGGTTCTTAGCTATAATTTATGAAGATCTGTTCAGGCGTTTGAGAATTATCAGCTCATTTCCAACTTAAAAAATCCAATTGACTTTAAATTTGGTGTACTGTCACTTTCAATACATTTGTAAACATGAGCTGATGCTGCGGCATCAAGTAGTCTGCGGGATACCCAACTCCTTAGCAACTTATAGCAGATATAGTGTGTTGGGGCTCATAAGGATGGGCTCAACGAGTAGGTGATAGATAGTTGATTATCAAGGCCCCATGATGGAGAATAAAGTAATTTAAAAAGTTTGAAATAAAAATTAAATTAAAATTTAAATAACCCCCGACACAAAATATCTCTAAAAAGTAAAATAATAATAGTGTCTTTGTCGTTTAAGTACCTAGTAATATTTTGACCCAAGCGTCCTCACGTCGGGGGACCGAACTCCGGACCAGGGAGATGAAAATACTTCTTTAGCGGTCCCCTGACGCGACGACGGTTGGGTCAAAATATTACTAGGTACTTAAACGACAAAGACACTATTATTATTTTACTTTTTAGAGATATTTTGTGTCGGGGGTTATTTAAATTTTAATTTAACAATATAATCTCGAAATTCATCGTTTACATGCCACAGTCCAGGGTCACTTGACGTCTCAGGCTGGAGGCCCCGTCGTCGGGGCTCAGGGTCGTAGAGGCAGTGCGTCCTGTCTTTGCCGATTGGCTGGACAGGCGCCACGGAGCGGCAACGTTCCGCCTGACGCAGGTGCTCACCGGACATGGTTGCTTCGGTGAGTTCCTGTTTCGGGTGGTACGGAAGGAGGTGTCGGCCGTGTGTCACCATTGTGACAACTGCCCGCTGGATACGGCCCAACATACATTGGAGTTTTGCCCAACCTGGTATGAGGAACGCAGCGCTCTCAGAGCAGTCATCGGAGAAGATCTCTCGCTCCCAGCCGTGGTCGTTTCCATGGTCGGCGGCCGGGAGGCCTGGCAGGTGGTGGCCCATTTCTGCGAGGTGGTCCTCTCGTGGAAGGAGAGTGCCGAGAGGGATCGCCAGCGCAGTGGTGATCCCTCTCGCCGCCAGACGAGACGTGTAGGAGGCGTCGGGTGGACGACTGACCGACGTCTCCCGCCCTGTGGATTGGGGGCGTTTGGAGAATTCCACCACGGTATCCCCTGCCTGTCGTAAAAGGCGACTAATAGGGGCCTCCGGGGGTAGCAGGTGGGCGGAAGGGGCCGTCCACCTATTAGTCTAGCCAACTTTTGTGACCCCCGTGATGGACGGCAGCGTGGCGGTTAGGCCTCACGCTGCCTTTGACGCCGAGGGCGTCCTTCGGTGTACGGGGGCTTCTGAGCCCCCCTAACAACAGGAGACGGACCGCAATAGCGGTACGCGCAGGGGCGTTTGCGGACGACAACTTAGACGTGAGTCGGAGGAAGCCCGCAGCCGTCCCTAATGCGCCGAAGATGGCCACCGCGGAGTTTTGGTTGGTATGCCGTGCGGTGTACATAGGTTAGGGACTCGGCCCGGCGGTCGCCCGACGTTTTCCATCTCTCCGGGCGGCTTAACGTCGGGTCGTAAGGCACGGTGAACCCAACATAACCGCTCAGTCTTCCCCTTGAAGGCTGGGCGGTAGTAATTAGTCACATTCTCCGCGTTAAAAAAAAAAGGGTCACTTGACGGAATAGACGGCTTTTCTTCTATTAGAATTTCGTCTTCATTGTAGGTCGTCGGCGTCGTCGCTACTATAGGACTAGTGTTGGACCGAGAAACGTAAGAACAGTCCGCGATAGAAGGACCAGGGCAAGAAATCGCTGGCGATAGTTCAGCATTCTTCACCGTTTTGTTCCTTTCTGCAGAGCTCGTAAAAAATGTTTCCAGTTTACGAGTATGTTTTAAAATGTTTTCTTTCTTCTTTTCCTTTTCTTTTGCTTTTTTTCTGTATTCTGTTCCACTTGGCTTTTTTACTAGCGAAATACTCTCATTACTACTCATAGTCTTAATAAAATACCGAAATATGAAGGAAAGGACAATAAATATCAATCACCAAAAAACGAATATATTCGAGTGCGTGATAATATGACGGACGAACGACGATTAACGAAAGAGAATGAAGCGCGGCAAAGTATACTGACTATTAACCACTGGGGAGTCCTCGCGCGTCGTTGACGTCGCTCCAAGCGAGTGAGTGAGACGAGTGAGTTAGCAACATCGCAGTCGAGCGAGTCGCTCGACCACCGACCGATTCGAGTGATAAATCAGTTTGTTTTTCGCGCGCTTTTTAAAGTAACAAATCAGGGAGTCCCAGGCTTTTTCAGTTCACAGTGCATTTAGTTTTAGTATTTTGGCTCGGTCTAGTTGTAATATGTAGGGTAGATGCAATGATGCTAGATTAATAGTGCATGCGATGACACGATTTCAGCGCGCCCCCCCAATCCTCGCGCCCTAGGCTGCAGCCTAATTAGCCTAATGGTTAATCAGGCCCTGGTTCTGGGGTGGGATATCCGTCGACGCGAAAACGGAACTTGTGTGCGTCTCTCGGACTGGCGGTGGTCGAGGGCAAGGGACGCTGAATGCTGCTTGGTACATAATGGAGATCTTGCAAGACCATGTGGTCCCGTATGCTAGTTTTGTTGGCGATGGGTTCATACTAATGCATGATAACGCACGTTGCCACACCGCGGCCAGTGTGCGTGATTACTTGGAAGAAGTCGAGATTTCTGTAATGCAGTGGCCAGCACGAAGCCCGGACCTTAACCCTATCGAGCACCTCTGGGACGATGTAAAGAGGCATGTACGAGCACGAAATCCTCCTCCCACAACTCTCCAAGAGCTCCAGGATGCCGTAATCGAAGAATGGGAGAACATACCTCAAGAGAGAGTAGTAACTCTCGTGAGGTCCATGAAGGATAGGATGGAAGCTGTCATCAAGGCTAAGGGCGGAAACACTAGATTTTAAGGATGAAAATTTTTTTTAAATATGTTTTTTGAATAATTTTATACTTTTCTTATTTTGTGACTTTTTATTATTAAAGGATAAAAATAACCACTCGCGCTTTATAATTTCTAAACGGCAATTTAATAACCTTTCCAACGATATCCTACAATCATATTCTTACTATTGACAAAGTTTGAGAAAAAGTACTTTAAAGTGCAATTTTTAAAAGGTGCGATTTTTGTGACGCCGAGTGTAGTTCCAATAGTTAGAGTTTACAAAAAAAAAAACAAAGAAATCTTTACTATAGTAGTAGGAGTTTTGGCGGGAATGTGGAAGTGTCATGAGGTGCTCTTGTTTTAATTCATTATTTCGGTGATACTAAGTGTTATATTGCATAATTATGGTGGTATATTACCCAATATAGTTCTATTAAAGAGCTCAAATTAAATGAATTGAAATAACTGTGCCAATCAAGTGGTTTTTCGTTGCCGCCAAAACTCTTCGATAAAGTCTTGGTAAGGTTTACTACCACTGCTTTACTACGACATAGTACATAGTTAAAAAAAAAAAGACAACCAAAAATATCACATAAAACGAGGTTGTATGGACTTGAACCCTTTGCCTTCCTTATGAGGGAAAATTATAAAAAAAAAATACTTCAGTAGTGGAGTTTTGGCGGAAACTTGGAAGTGTCATGAGGAGCTCTTGTTTTAATTGATTATTTTAGTGATACTTAGGTCTTAGTGTATTATTGCATAATTATGGTAGTATATTAGACAAATTACCAAATATTTATGAGATCTACTATTCATATTACTTATTGTGTAAAATTAAATTCATAAAATATGTCAACTAAATAATAACCTCAAAATCTTTAAAGGGAAAAATCTTTAGTTTTAAACTTTTTTCATTAATAATCTTGATACAAAATTGTTTAAGCATTGCTGCTGAATTGTTACATATTTTTTTTTACTTCTAAACGCTTCACATTTACATCAACTAAAATCATGTATGGAGACCTGCCATTGTTCTTTCCCTTCCATAGAGGAACGCAACCATCTGTTCCTCTACAGCGGCGACGATCCTAACGCCGCCAAAAATATTAAAAAAATAAGCCATATATAAATGATTTGGGCCACTAATCAATAAGTGCATTATGTGCATGTTACAAGCTGTTAGGTTATATACAGCTGTCGCCATCGGCTCCCTATCGATGGGGTTCCCCACAGCATTACATATAAACATATCGCTACACATTTAATTTTACACATATCCCTACAGTTAATACTGTCATTTAAATTGTTTCCACAGATCTATTAATACGGTTCATACATTATACAGCGTCATTTTGACATTGCGTTACTAAATGAAACAAAAAAACTTTTTAACAAAAAATAAACAGACTTCAAAACCACTACAAATCAAAAAATAATTAAAATTTGTATTCGCTTAGTATATACGTATATTTGGAGTCGATGCCTAATTTAAATTGCCAGCTAAACTAAGGAAATACACAAACAAATATACGAAAACATTGTTCAATTTAAATTAGGCACCGACTCCAAATATACGTATATACTAAGCGAATACAAATTGATGATCCCCGTGATGGACGGCAGCGTGAGGCCTAACCGCCACACTGCCGTCCATCACGGGGGTCACAAAAGTTGGCTAGACTAATAGGTGGACGGCCCCTTCCGCCCACCCGTGACCCCCGGTGGCCCCTATTAGTCGCCTTTTACGACAGGCAGGGGATACCGTGTTGAAATTCTCCAGACGCCCCCAATCCACAGGGCGGGAGACGTCGGTCAGTCGTCCACCCGACGCCTCCTACGTCTCGTCTGGCGGCGGGAGGGATCACCACAGCGCTGGCGATCCCTCTCGGCACTCTCCTTCCGCGAGAGGACCACCTCGTAGAAGTGGGCCACCACCTGCCAGGCCTCCCGGCCGCCGACCATGGAAGCGACCACGGCCGGCAGCGAGAGGTCTTCTCCAACGACTGCTCTGAGAGCGCTGCGTTCTTCGTCCCAGGCTGGGCAAAACTCCAACGTGTGTTGGGCCGTGTCCAGCGGGTAGTTGTCATAATAGTGACACACGGCCGACTCCTCCTTCCCTACCACCCGAAACAGGAACTCACCGAGGCAGCCATGCCCGGTGAGCACCTGCGTCAGGCGGTACGTTGCCGCTCCGTGGCGCCTGTCCAGCCAATCGGCAAAGACAGGACGCACTGGCTCTACGACCCTGTGCCCCCACGACGGGGCCTCCAGCCTGAGACGCCACTCCACCACGGCGGCTCGCCGTGGGGAGGCCCTCTTGGCCTCCACCTCCTTCAGGGCCGGACGTTGCCCGCGACTGAACGCCTCCTCCCGCCAATGAAATGCACCGGCAAGGGATTTGGTGTCCAGATCCCAGGGCAGAAATCCGGCCAATAAACAAGCCGCCTCGTATGAGACCTTGCGGTACGCCCTGACCCTGTAGTGTATCCGCCGAACACTACTGTCAGTCAGGTACATTACCAAAGCATACTGGGTAGTTAAGGGTTAAACTTACTTTTTATTCGTAGTTGTAGAGTCGAGTCGTCGCTGCATTGCGATTCGCATAAGACATGCCTATGGTACAATCGCCTACCTCTGGCGTAGTAGCATGTAATAAAACAATAATGTGTAAATCTCAACGTAGTGAGTGCAGAGTCGCGGTGTCACAAACTGTGAGTAAACTGCAGGCTGCTGAGACATTTGCTTCTGTATATCTCTCATGCACAAGAAAGCATATTACAACCGAAAATATTAAAGATTACATTACGGAAATGAAGGAAGACTTTATTGCTATCGAAATGTTAAAAAAGACTCGAGAAACCAATTTTAACTTTTTTAAGGTAATTGTACCCGCCTCGAAACTGACACAATTTTTACAATAAGACTTTTGGCCGGAAGGCTTAGTATTTCGGCAATATCGACCACAGCGTTGAATCGTAAATGATACCGTGATTGCAAATAATTAGATGTTAGTACAGACTATAGATGGTTTGGAATTAATTTCTTTTAACTGTAAAGGTGTTAAAAGATCTTTCCAACATATAAAAGATTTGTGTAAAATCGCAGATGTTATTGCGAGCAAGAAACCTGGTTTATGCCATACGGCCTTAACAAGGTTACCGTCATGCGGAATGGTGACGTCAAAAAGTATTGCGCGGCGCGCCAATCGATCTACTATTACAATATCAGGCTTATTGACATTAATAGTCCTGTCCGTGATAATAGATCGATCCCAGTACAGCATGGTTGAGGCATATACTGATAATATGGCACTTCAGGAGTCACAAGACCATACCGAAGAGCAACTTGCTGGTGTCTGATCTTAGCTATTAGGTCTATGCAAATACTCGCCGTTAGCAAGATACGAACAACCGGAAATCACACGCCTAATTGACTCACCAGGACGGTGGAATGCCCGACAGATGTCGATCGTACCGTCCTTCATGATGTATTTCCTATAATTGTTCGTATAACTTCGTCTATAATTGCAAAGACAAAACCCTCAGTTTTCCCAAAAGTCTACCAAAACGTAGCCAAGATACAGATGCAACTTGGTCCATCTACATCACGCCCGTGAAGGGCCCGATAGAACCGACAGTGTATATGTGTTCTTTGCTCTTCCATATCTCCTCGCGTTCCCTAATGCCCATCGCCACAGGTTTTCGCCAGTTTTCATTCGCCAAGGAACGCAGGGTAAATTATTATTATTATTATTTACTAGCTTTTGCCCGCAGCTACGCCCGCATTAAAAAGTTTTTCCGGGATAAAAGTCCCGGTTTATATTTTCCCGGGATAAAAAGCAGCCTATGTGTTAATCCAGGACATGATCTACCCGTGTGCTAAATTTCATCGAAATCCGTTCAGTAGTTTTTGCGTGAAAGAGGAACAAACATCCATCCATACATACATACATTCTTACAACTTTCGCCTTTACAATATTAGTAGGATTGATATCTATTTGGTTCGAAACGTTCACTTTTTTAACACCATTATATTAGCTTTATACGTACGTAACAAGTAGGTATGCATGTATGTATGTAACGGAAACTTGGAACATGATTTTGGACCCCGTTCAAAATGTCGGATTAAATCTCAATTTGGCATACTTATCAAGGACCAATGAAAATTCAATATTTTAAACTAAAAACAAGTTTTTATAGAAAATCCGACTAATAAATGTTTCTTTATTTTTAGTGAAATCTGTTGGACTATAGTAGAATTATAACTAAACTGACTATTCTTGTGTGTAAAAAATCCTACTTGGCACAAGATGGCGGGTTCTTTTATTTTTTAGTGACATCTGTTGGACTATAGTAGAACAGAAATAAAATTAAATATAGATAATAGGCAGTTTAAAAAAACTAAAGAACCCGATTTACAGAAAATCCAACTAAAATATAGAAAATAAATTTGAATTAAAAATAGTGTAAATATGAAAAAACAATATTTTATTGTAAAAAAAAAGCGAGGGTGCTTTTTCAGATATCAAAATGATAAACCTACTGATATCTGTCAATAAAATATTTATAACCATTGACACCAAGAAGTTTATAATATATCTACTGGAGGCCTCGGTACACACATTTTTGTGAAGACAAAAAAATTACCTTTTGAGCTGTCTTCTATCTCACTCACTCTTTAACCTATGTTGCCAAAGCTTACGGATTATTTCCCCACCCATAAAAAAATATCAATACCGTTATTGTCGTCTCAATCATATATATATAAATATTTCCAACATATCTTATATAATGATATAAGTACTATTTTCATTTCAGAATTATTCTTGTTGAATAAGATATCCTTAAGGTTTTTTATCCTTATTAACATTTTAGTTAAACAAAATTTCCTCATTTAATTGGTAATTGCGAATACATATTTCGGCAACACTGTTATAAAACGTTAAGTTCGATGACAATATAGTTGTCAAATAAATGTTCACTTCGAAATTTTCTCTGTAATTATCTACAATAATAAGTGTGTTTTAGTGATATTTTAATGTGAATTGTGTAGTTCACGGTTGCAGAAATATTTGATATCCATAATTGAGTGTGAAATTCTACAGGTAAGTTTATTGTAATCAATATTGTGTAAATATTATAATTTTATCAATATTTATACGAATCGTAATAAAATACGTGAATATTTTATAAATGAACTGTAGAAAAACCTCGCTTAATGTGATTTGCTTTATATATGACTACTTTTTTCATATTAACGTAATGTTAAATGTGATTTTTTGTATTGTAAATAGTATATGTAAACAAGAGGCTAGGGTGACCATGGTGTAAGCTTTGGTGGACCGGTTTCACGATGGTGCTAGAGTATTTGTAATACTAGCCGCCTTACTAATGAATATTATAAAGCTTATTAATCTTTAAATAATCATCGTAAATAAAAACTGAGGATCAACAGTTACAATCGAGTTCTCAGTGTATCCAGCATTGATTTATTGAAACTTTTATTTAAAATAAAATCGAGTTTGTATTACTCTTTACAGATTTCTTAAAGATCTGGATAAGCAAAAACGTGGTTAAATATAAATACCATTAAAAGGTCAATTTGATGTCTGCAAGAATTACTAGTCTACATTTAAAGACAGAAGATTATGATTCTGAATGTGATAATGTGTCTTCTACTTCTCGGAATATGGCAGAAGATGTCAAAAATAATTATTTATTAACAGAAACTCATGCTGTAAGTATATTATTTTTTATCATTTTACTGGTATAATTATGATCCACTTAGACTTTATTATTTACTAGCTTTTGCCCGCGGCTCCGCCCGCGTGAATGTTTTTCCGGGATAAAAGTCACTGTTTATATTTTACTGGGATGAAAAGTGGCCTATGTGCTAATCCAGGACATGATCTACCCGTGTGCCATATTTCATCGAAATCCGTTTAGTAGTTTTTGCATGAAAGAAACATCCATACATCCAGACATTCTTACAAACTTTCGCCTTTATAATATTAGTAAGATTAGTAGGATAGGGCATTAAGCTTGCGACCCACCAAATTTTATAACGGCGGTACATTGGGTGATATCTGAGTGTACTAAATGGCACCTCTGCCTCTGTCTAAAATATATAGGTACTTAAATATATTATTATTGATTGATATTTACTTTTTACATTATATGTCAGCGAAATGAATATGAACCACCATTGAAACGTCAAGACTTGAAAGATTTCAATATATCAGTAAATGTGAAGACATCCCGTGAAATAAATTAGAAGAAATAAAAGAAAGTATTGCAGCAGAAGATGAAGAGATAAAAGAAGAAAATTAATGACAAGTTATTTCTTACTAAAGTTGTTCATGATTATACTTTACAGTCTGAAATTAAAAATATTTTGCAGTGAAATTTTGCTAACATTTGAGATTTTTTTTAAAAGTATATTCCAAATAGCAAGCAAAGAAAAATTACATATAGTGATGACATAAAGACTTTTGTTTTAACATTACACCTTTAGTCGCCGAAAACAATTTTGTTTTTATAAATTCAAAGATTTATTTGCCGAAAGAGAGCACATTATGGTGATCTTTAGCAAACTTTAATAGTTTTGTTGGCTTCTTCACAGAAGTTTTAGAATATTAAAAATAAATTTAAGGAAGAAACCTCACCCGCAGAATGTAGCGTTAATTTTTGATTCCATGGCTCTCAAACAAGAATTTATTTAGTATTGTAATTTGTAAAACATCCACGTGTTTATTACTTTTGCTATAAATATCTACACAACTTTGTTTACAATCAACTTACCTATGGAATTTCACACTAGATGTTGGATGGCAAATAATTCTGCAACCATGAATTACACAACTCATAGTAGAATATCTCTAAAACACAATATTTATTATAGTGGATAATTACAGAAAAAAAGTTCGCAGAATACTTGCAAAAATTGTAAAATCACACAAAATAGATATTCGTAATATTTCAAAATTACTCACTGAAAATTAGGTTATTAACTTCCTAAATGTGTATTATTTTGTTCATGTATGATTGTTTACTTTTATGAGTATGTTTTTTTTTTTTTTATTATATTTAAATTTAACAATAACTGTAGTTCGATCCCCGGGTCGGGCAAAGTGATATTGAGTTTTTCTATTCAGTATCAGCTCGGAGTCTGGAATTTGTGTCCGATATGGCGATAGGCTCGCCCCCTATCACATCATGGGACGGAATAACGGCGAAAAGTGGGTGCACTAGTTGTGCCTCTGCCTACCCCTTCGGGGATAACAGGCGTGAGTGTGTGTGTGTGTGTGTGTGTGTGTGTGTAGTTTTCATTTTTAAATATCCCAATGTTTTTCTGTCTAACCTTACAGTCTCCATATTTGGTTATAAAGGCCAGCAAACAACGTGAACATATCCAGTCGCAGGGGAAAGTAAAACATATATAATGTGAGGTTGTGTGCCGAGCAAAAAAAAGCACGCGGGGCCCCGTGCGAAACAAAAATTATTTTTTTTAACAGCTTTGTAAGTAAGGTGCCAAAAAACGGTCCCCCAAGGAGCTGCAAGATGCCCCTGTAACTGCGAGGCCCCAGGCGGTTGCCTGGTTCGCCCCCCTCCTCCAAGGCCGCCACTGAATTCACCACCGCGTGGTGAGGTATTTTTTTATGTAAGTGGAACTAGTAGTTCCGAACTACTTACCAAAACAGTATGTAAATATGCCAATTTTGTTTGGAATAAACTTTCTAACTCAAATTATATTTTTTAAATATCAACTATTACTAGCCGCTGTAGTTGGTTTTCATAGTTAATTTAAACCGCATTACTTTATAGAGATAAAAATAAATATTATGGTGCGATATCATCTTATTACACACTCACACACTCACGCCTCTTATCCCCCGGGTAGACAGAGGTGCAATTAGTGCAACCACTTTTTGCCGTTATTCCGTTCCATGGTGTGATAGGGGGCGAGCCTATCGCCTTATCGTGTACAAATTCCAGACTCCGAGCTGATACTGAATGGAAAATAATCACTTTGCCCGACCCGACCATCCCGGGGATCGAACCCGAGATCTCAGCATTGCAGTCGTACCATAATACAACTACGCCACCGAGGCAGACATATTATATCATATCATATTATTATGGACAGTTAATTATGTTACGTCCTGGTTTTGAAAATAAACCTTTGTCACTCTAAAGAGAGAGACAGCAGTTAACTGTGACGTCACATTTTATTCTTCAGTTTGTTAAACGGAATGAATAATCCATATGGGTATAAAATTCTTGATTGACACCATGCACCCCACACTTTTTTTCCAATATTTTTTTTTCTTATTTACACTATTCTTAATTTAAATTTTTATCTACGGTTCGAATAACTTATTATATCAGTGTTATTTTTAAGAAGTATGTAGTTTCTTTCAGTATCGCAATGTCAAAATATGACCCTGTATTATGGTTTATCATTGTCGGGAATAGAAAATTGATTATAATAAAAAAAATGATTTCTGCTATAATTACTACACGGATATAAAATATGACGTTTGTGGTTATAGTCCATGCGCGTGCTCCTCAGAATCGAGGCTTGAGGCGCCGCGCCCCACCGGCTCGCAATAATTTAAAAAAATATTAAAATGCCTTATAGTGCAACTCTGGATTGCAAAAATCATAGCCATAGCAAGAATATGTCCCACTGAGGTATTTCGTACCATCGGTAAGTAATATTTTCTGGTTTATTGCTATTTAATAGTTATTTAGAATGATTTGTGACACATTTATAACGTCACCCCTACTCAATTAGTGCTTGCATGGTCGATAAAATAGTATCCATAATTATTATTCACTGAAACGCTATGTTATAATACGAAAAATACAAAAAGTATACCAATGCAAGCATGCAGTTTTCTTATGATAATGCAAAGCTATGGTCGTTATAATTAATTTATGCAACCGTGTAAGATTTTTTATTTTCATTTTCCCAAAACATCCATTTATAAAGGAAACATGGGTCAACGTTACGAGACGACTAAATCGGTTTACTTAAATTTCCTCATGTGGCATATTGTGCCACGTGTTTCCCTCCGTGGGACTCCCTGTAATATTAGTTGTGTAGCTGATACTGTAATTTAACATAATATCTACAGCATTGAAAGCCCAAATTAGAAATTAAAAATCTTTACTTAAAATGTAAATAAATCAATTACTGATTTTTTTTCCAAAACAGTACCAACAACTTTTCCAGTGTTTATGAAATCAATATAATTTTGGGACAAGTTCATTTTTTTTATTAATGTTTTATAATTTATAGTTTTAAAACAAGCACCATCGACATGTGTACTTGCGTGGCGCACTGTGTCAATCAATTACATCTCTTATTTCAAAGAGTATAAAAGTTCTTATGATAAACACCATATAGCGTTGAGTAGCGGTACTATATCGAATTAAATCAAATTTTCACACAAAGGAAAAAATGCCGTATGAACTCGTATTGATATTTATAATATGAATATTATGCAATGGGAATAACGTTTAATTTAATGCAAATGTTTTTGTGTTTTATCGCGATTGCTCGTTTCGGCCATTCATAATGAAGGGATGACAGAATGTGGATGCATGAATTTGGCGACACTGGTTTTCTCAGTAAATTGGTGCTATTATATCTCCATCTTATATCTATCCTCTATGGAATACACTAATGTTGATGTTACATTACTCATTTCCATTTTGTGCCATTTACTTTTACGGACTAGTCACAATCAGTAGTCTTAATTCTTTACAACATAATTCATTTTAAGTTGGATTAATGGCCAAACATCCATTTGTAACCACAAAATACCAATATACGTAAATTAATAAATTCACATTCTTAATTCAGCACAAAAATAATTTATAATATTTAACTTTGCATTGAATACATCGGAAAACAATAATGGCTTATTTTCGCCGCCAAACTTTACCTACATCGACAACATAACTACTAAGCCTGCAGTGGCGAAGGGTCCATATAACCCGATTCCTACCGGCTTCCCTTTTGTAATTTATCCAAGCAAAATATTAAATTATTAACAAACAAACAACCTCATTTATCAATCATTCATCGATCGACGTAAAATAGTTTAAATAAGTGGTAATAGATGGCGTTGTAATTAATTGTGACCCGCCGCTACGGGAGCTGAGCGAGGGAACTCGCTGTCGTTTAGCTTCCCTCGCCGTCTCTTTTTTCCTCGCGCATGTTTGCGTATTTGCTGACTTTGTCTTATTTGTTCATTCATACCGATACATTTTTGGTTCACGGAAAGATGCGTAATAGGTAAGCCGAGATCTTTTAGCTTCACTATTAACCGACCATGAATTATTGTTGCTCACCAACTACGACCAACTAAGACTTACGAGGTCTTTTTTAATTAGAAGCGTATATTTGTATTATTGACGTTTGAAAACTCAAGTAAACAATTTCGCCGGTTCGATAAGTTTGTTTTTAATCAGTAAATGTGGAATATAATAATGAATTTGTGTGTTATAAAGTGTTATCAACGTTTGTTTGTTAAATTGTAATTACAGAATAGATTAATGAGATAGTTTTAAGATTGCGTTATTTACTTATAACCTAGAAAAACTTTTTAATCTATACTAATATTATAAAGCTGAAGAGTTTGTTTGTTTGTTTGAACGCGCTAATCTCAGGAACTACTGGTGCGAATTGAAAAATTCTTTTTGTGTTGAATAGACCATTTATCGAGGAAGGCTATAGGCTATATAACATCACGATGCAACTATTAGGAGCGAAGAAATAATGGAAAATGTGAAAAATGCGGGGAAAATTTTTCATCCTTGAGGGCTTCCATTGCGTACGCTGCGAAAACGGTTCAAGATACCAAAAATATATGTATGAAAGAATTATTCCTCTTGAAATGATCTAAAAAAAAGTCCGCGACAGTATATGTCTATCTTTTAAAATTAACTCTCTAGAACCGTTTTTATGGTAATCAAATTTGGTCGAAATTAATGCATTATTTGTTAAGAGTTGTATCAACGTCATAATATTAATCTTTATACAAATAAATGTGTTGGATAGAGTGATTCAACGGGAAGGTTTTTATGTATGTACTTTTAGCCCGGAAAAACTTATTAACGCGGGCGAAGCCGTGGGCAAAAGCTAGTGTTTTAAGAAATTGTGAAGTGTTGCTTCGTATTATGCATCAATTATTATAAGGTGCAGAAGCTACTGCTTGACGGCTCATTTCTTGTGTAAACTGTGTTTTTAAAGTTTAGTTTAAAATGTGATAAAATACCTGCAATTTTTTGGATGCACTAACTTAGTTAAAAGCAAAATAGTACCTAGTGCCTATTTACTATAAGAGATGTCAGATAAGTATGTATCTACCTATTTTAGATAATAGATTTTTTCTACAGTTTTACGAAAAATATGCTAACGCGGAGTATGGTAGATACATAATCTATAACAGGGTAACAACTATGAAGTGACTTGCTTTATTTCTTGTTTAAATGATAATCACCTATTCTAGTAGCTGTTACAATGATTTGAGTACTTTTACAAAACCACCTTCGTAATGCATCTAGACTTCTATGATTTTTATAGCGTAATAAGCTATAATCTAATTATAGTTAGAACGATTTGCAGACCATATTTATTTATATTATTACCCACAATATTTTGTGTCGGGTTCCCTTTCGGAAAATGTCACCCTTCGCCACTGTAAGCCTGTGTTGTTTCATTTGTGGTAAGTATAGTTAGCGTTCTTATAAAACTGGACGCGCGCGCAGCGCCTTCGCATCGGGTTGAATTCGCCTGAGATTCGCCAGTATTATAAGAGCCTTAAATTTACCAGACTGAAAACAACTCTGCCTAAGTCACTGCATTAAGTTAAAACGTCAACATATATTAAATTCCTCAGAGCTCACGCACGGTTTGTAGTTATCACACCAACCCGCTTCACTGCTCTCTACTTCTAAATATATTAGTCAGGTACATACTTGAAACATTGATAAATATGTGTATCGTATACAATTTACGAAAATCTAGACAACACTCAAGTTTTATTTTCAAGTATTAGGCTCCTATCAACCGGTGACCTTTGCACTGACCGAGCATAATAAATTTACACAGTTGACATTTAATCAGCTGATTTTAGGGTCACGATACAAAAATATGAACAAGTTAAAGTGTCGTTGACCTCTTACAATACGTTATTTTTGTTTTGAATCTGCATTCGAGTCATCCTGTAGCAGCATTGTATTGAAAATCCTTACATATTTTAAAACAAATTTTCCCTTCCGCGTCTGTCTCTCTGTCTGAATGCGCGAACTGAAAAACTATCGAATGTATTTAGGTAAAATTTTGTATGTAGATAGTTTGAGACTAATATTTTTTATTCCGGGAAAATACATAGCGGGATTTTTATACCCGAAAACCTTTTACACGCGGGCGGAGCTGCGATCAACAGCTAGTTGTGATGTACGTTAGCCTTTTGATGGTGACAAGCGCATATTTTTACAAACATTTGGATGCTGCAATATATTTTACTTATTGTAACCGTTAATCCTGTTTGTCAGTGGTCAAGGAGATGAATAGTCATCATAATGGAATTTACTTATGCAAATCATACTACATTAACAACTTACACATATCGTCGTATCACAAACTCATAAATTCGACACAAACATTAAAATATATTATATGTACATTTTATTAATTAAATAACACGGTAAAACCTAATAACATATCATAACTTATAAGCGTTCAATACTTGGAAATGTCATACTTAGAAATACGAAACATTTTTGGCATTAAAAACATGGCGCAAAAATAATAAAGTAAACTTCCACATGATGAAATGCGTGTCGTGATTAATTTTCTTCAAGTGGCATAGTTATTATGTAGATAGAAATTGCTTTACCTGATCGTTAGTGATTACCGTACCCCTATTAACACGCCCAATTTTAATGACAAGTTTAGATTAGCAAGTTATTCCTGCCAGAACTTGCATCTTAACTTAGCTTAAGAGTGATTGAGCAATAAAACCATACGTGTATACAAAAATATATTGATACTTACTGCGTACAACGTCGTTGTGTCCTTGTGTGGCGTGGTCGTCGGGTTCCTCGTCGAGCGTAAGGTCCTCTACGCCATCGCGCGAGGCCTCGGTCTTGCAGGTGGGCTCATCACCGTTGCCGGTGGGCTCGGCGGGTAGTGCCGGGAGGGCGGGGAGTGCCGTGTGTGTGGGAAGAGTGGGGAGAGTGGAGAGGGCGGGCGGTAGCACGCTCGGGGCCCCGGGCGAGCGAGACATGCGCCGAGCCTTCTTCCGGCGACGGCTCGGACTCACTGAACCCTCGCGACTCTCCACGCTGCCCTCTCGGGCCTGCAGACACAAACCATTATCTACATTAACATCTTATCTTACTAATATCATAGCAAATGTTTGGATGTTTGATAGAAATAAACGCAGTAACCGCTGAACGGATTTGAATGCAATTTCGCTCACGGATCGACCACATATAAAGCTATATTATAGTTGTATGGCTTTCGTGAAAAATATTTGAATTTTGTTTTCATTCATTTTTAAGTAGATGGCGCTGGAATATGGCTCCCTACAGTAATTTTTGTAGTGGGATTTTACGAGGCGAAAAGCGAGCAACACCGAAATTCAAATAAGGATATTGTATTCACATAGCAAATTAAGCTCCAAGTCCAATAACACTACTACATTTTCAGTATGGTCCCAGACCAAGAATTAAGTAAATCAGTTTAGATTAGCTTGTATTGTTAAACAAAGTAACACACAGTACATTGTAGTCTACAGAAAAATGAAAAAATAATAGTTAAAAAAACTAAAAAACAAGCTTCACAGAAAATCCAAATAAAAAATAGAAAATAAATTTTAATAAATTTGAATTAAGAATAGTGTAATAAGTGGTGGTAGCCTAGTTGGGACTTGGAACGGACTGCCGAGACGTATGTCCGCAGGTTCAAAACCCAAGGGCACACACCTCTGACTTCTAAAAATGTATGTGTGGAAACCTGCATACCTGAGAAGTTCTCTGAATTTCGAAGGTATGTGAAGTCTGCCAACCCGCACTGGGCCAGTGTGGTGGACTAAGGCCTTAACCCTTTCAGGTGTAGAGGAGGTCCGTGCTTAGCAGTGGGCAGTATATAATAAAGGGCTGGTATAGTATAGTAGTATAAGAATAGTGTAAATAAGAAAAAAATGTATTTTATTGTTAAAACAAAGCAAGGGATGCTTTTTAAAATATTATCAAAATGATAATCCTTCTACTCATATTATCTGTCAACAAAATATTTATAACTGTTGACACCATGCACCCCATGCTTTTTTGTTTACAATAAAATACATATTTTTTTTTTTATTTACACTATTCTTAATTCAAATTTATTAAAATTTAGTATCTATTTTTTAGTTGGATTTTCTATGAAGCGTGTTTTTTTAGTCTATTTTTAAATATTACTTATTTTTCATTTTTTACTTCTGATATACTTTAGTCCAATAGATGCCACTTAAAAATAAATGAAAGCGCCATCTTGTGACAAGTAGGATTTTTTTAAACACAAGAGTAGCCAGTTTAGTTATAATTCTACTATGGTCCAACAGACGTCACTAAATATAAATAAACTAATCCTATATTATGATTTTTTATACATGTTAATGGCCATGTAGTGCCTGGATAATGATTTTATGTCATCATCGTCATCTCGTTTAAGAGATTTAAACATAGGGATCTTGAAATTCGACAGCCAAGGTGGGAGTCGAGGAGGCTCAATTGGAAGAGCACCGGCACGGTACGCCGGAGGTCGTGGGTTCGAGTCCCACCTTCGACTGTTCTTTTTCAAGTTTCCATAAAAATATAAAATCATTATAAATAAACTATTATTTATTCATTTTCTAGTTGGATTTTCTATGAAAGCGTAGTTTAAAATATTGAATTGCCATCAGTCCTCAATAGTATACCAAATTTGGATTTAATCCCACATTTTGAACGAGTCAAAATCATGTTCAACATTTCCATTACATAGATACATACATACATCTTTTTAATAATAATAATAATAATAAGTTTTTCATTTCACTCAATCTTAACAAAATTTTTATGAGGTCCACCCATAAAGCAATTAAAGAATGCTTGTGTTGGATGAGCCTCGCTCTTCCCGTAATTACAAACTTCTGAGTACAATAAATTAAATCGAAAGTTCAAGACAACATATTATAATAAATATACTTTAACTTAAATTAAGCAACAGTCTAAACATATGTGTGTGTGTGTGTGTGTGTGTGTGCGTACTTGTATGTGCTATTCATGAGACTCTATTCAAAAGAGATTCCATTTCTAGATAAGATTGGGATAATAACCACTCAATTACAGATCTTTTACAATCATAGAATTGCATAGGATATATATTTAGCTTCCTGTTTATCATATTGTATAAATACGTTGATTGTGTGGCAAATTGTCGGCTAGCGAAACTGGTGCGAACTGGTACAGCAAGAGCCACAGTGTCTTTCCTTCTTTTATTCTGCCTTTCTTGGGAAAATGGTAATGATTTATGTAAATTCAGAATCAGGTACAGGATTTATAGCTATCTTACAGACAAAAGATTACTCAGTTGGTATAATGATTCAGTAGAAAATCTATAGGGTTTAAAATATAGAACCTTTATCAAAGATCTTTGGGCTATTTCGAGGTCTAAAAATTTTGTCTTTGTTGCTCCACCCCACACTGAAATAATAATCATCATCATCATCAAACATCTGAAGCTAATAAAAGTGTGTTAAAATATCTCAGATATCAGAGCTGTGACAAACTGACATAACTTTTAGTCAACTGGCATTAAGGCCATTTGAAACCAAGCATGAGCAGTATTGCAGTTTCTCTTTTGAGAGACCTAAATGAATCTAGTGATGCAATAAAATATACTGTAAAATCTATATACACCTAAAAAAAAAAAACACTTTCCATTATTTCATCTTCAATTGTTGGCTTGTTTGTAGATGATAGCATTGAAATTAACTGCATACAAATTATAGTTTAAACATTGAATACATTTTAGTGTACAGCCTTGAAACAATACTCAATCATCCATTACCTACAGAAGGTTATTATGTCTGAATACACTCATAATTTTAGCTTTTAATGAGTATGTTGTAATTATTAATTGTTTAATGCCAGTATATTTCCAATAGTCGTTGATGATTTAGGTGCTAATGGAGCATGGTTAACGGTTATCAATTTTACTTTTACAGTAATATGCAAAAACATTCACATAGGTAGTATATTTCAACTTGCAGACAATGTTAACAAATTGGTCTGATATTTTTATAATGACCTAGGTGTTGTGTAAATTTTAACATAAATGTGTTATAAAGTAAAATATTTGTTTACACAGTTTGCAAGTTGTATGAAAATTATTACAAATACTTTAGACTAAATATCTTTTTTTGGTAAATATGTATTTCTGTTTATGTTTTATTGTTGGTAACTTCTTTTCAAATAATGCAATATTGGTTTTACGTTTTTCGACACAACTGAATGGAGAGCCAAAGACACTTGCCTACAAAAGTGTTAGGTCAACCCATAATAGTTACAGTGCAGAACTGCATTAACTATCTATTTGCCTGACAAAAACCTCAAACTTAAATAAGCTAACTTGTATATAGTAATAACAGGCTGTTACATAAGATACAGTCAATATCTCTTCAGGTGCACTTTCATTTTTAGAATGGTCTGTGCCGATACTAATTTTAGATATCTAGATTACAGTGTATTATTTTTCTGTATGTTATGCTTACATTGGCTACGTGTAGTTTGGTTTAAGTTTAAAATTACGTCATAATCTTTGAATGCACTTGATCAGATATAAGATTATTTTGTTACTTTAGACTAGTATAGAAATACAAAAAACTCTGTTGATACTGATAATTATCGCAATGTCGCGAATGTGCGATTTAATATGCTTATAATCCAAAATTAACTGTAATAATCTTGGATGAAAACACACACACACACACACACACAGCACAAATTATCTTCTAATATGATACTCGTGAACGGGTGCTGCTTGTGTGGGCTGGTCTACCCATTTCAGTTACTATGTCTCAGAACTAGTAGATTTTAATACCTTTATTCGACAAGCATAGATCATCAAATTATTGCTTGATTCCTGAGAGGGCTTTACACTCGAATAGGAGTTGAGAATGTATGATCGTGATTATGATGCAAGTAAATATATGAACTGCTCTAAACAAAATAATAATCTGCAGATGTATATTTGTATTATGCCTTGTACCTAATTTGTACCTTTGAACTGATTTTGAAAAGAGCAACCCTAGAGTTTTCTTGTCCGTTTTTCTCTAGTGGAAACTGCTTTCCAAACTTGTGGTGGAGTAAAAATTTATTGAATCTAAGTAATGTTTAACATTTTATGGATTCGAATAAATGATTTCATTTCATTTCATACCAGACACATATTTTAGTGATGCGATTTCTTTAATAATTATTAAAATTATAATTTTATTTAAAAATTTGACCAATAACTTGCAATGAGTATTTTAAAATATTTCGATTTTACATGGGGTGCATCTTATCACATCTCATGTAAGATTATATGCTCTTAGAGGATTTTTGTTACACACTATATGAATATTTGCATAACTTTTGCCTGTCATAGTGCCAATCATTATTACTTAATTTGTATAAAATACTCTTTTTGATCACACAACCTGTTTTTATTTTTAAAGCCTAGTCATGTAAATATACTTACTTTACAAACTCGTTTTATTGTTAGTTTATTATTGTGTCCTAGTTTTACAGCATTGACACAGTAAGCCTTGCCCATATATGCCCTCACATTTGAAGGTGTTAAGATGCCAAAAAAAAGTTAGATATATAATATCACATTACTATTAGCTAGCCCTGTTGCTATGTACAAAGTTGCATTTACATTACAGATGGCTATTAGACCAATCCGTCATAGATTATTGTATTCCTAAGATAAAATGCAAGCAGACAGTGAGAAATAAATGTCTAAAATTTTTTACCTAGGTATGTAGTCGGACAACTGGACTGAAGACAAAACAGTCTTCAAATTGTTTTTACAGTACTCAGTAGGTCGAAGTTTGGAATACGAGTAAGATCAGCCGACTAACCTGTGGCGGTGGCGAAGGCACGCGTGGCGGGTGCGCGGCGGCGGCGGGCGGCGGGCGGGACGGCGGCCGCGTCGGCTTGTTGTCCGACAGGCCCTTGATCTGTAGCGACTCGGCCGCCTTCAGCAGCGCGGCCAGCTGATCCTGCGAGATATTCACCTCGCCACGGTACATGTAGTCCATCATGGCTCTAAGCTCAGCATATTTCACGTCTTTCAATATTATTATTGGATGCTTGTCGTATTGTTGTGATAGTACACTCTGTAACAATAGAAGATTTTTGTTAGAGTACTTTATTTAAAGATACAAAAAAATTGCATCTTGAGAGTTTTTTACTGGATAAAAGATAGTGATTGTTGCGTTATGGAAAGTGCTAAGTCATCCCGTAAACAATGATAAACCTACTCAGATATAAAAAAAACTAAGTACAAGAGTTCCCTGCACTTTTCACCTCAAGACTACAGTTGTAAATCGGATAGTGCCAAGATATTTATCCACTTTCTGAAATGTGAGACGCATTTGACTTCTTTTGTCCAAAGCTTTCTGTTGATTTAATGACTTTGTTTATTGTATGTGATTTGGTAACTAAAATTATCTATAGTAATATAATAAAGCTGAACAGTTTGGTTGAACACACTAATCTAAGGAACTGCTGAACCAATTTTTAAAATTATTTCACTAATAGGAAGCTACATTACTCCTCAGTGCAATAGGCAATTTTTTCCAGAAAAGCTTTTTCACGAGGGCAGAGAATGACCACCTAGTTATTATATTTTATTGACAGATACTATGATTAGAAGGATTATCAATTTGATAATATCTTAAAATGCACCACACATTTGTTTTAAGAGTAGCCAGTTTAGTTATAATTCTATTATGGTCCCACAGATGTCACCAAAAATAAATAAACTATTATATATTCATTTTTAGTTTAAAATATTGAATTACCAGTCCTTGATAAGTATGCCAAATTTTGATTTAATCAGACGTTTTGAAGGGGGTCAAAATCATGTTCAAAGTGTCAGTTACATACATATGTATGAAGCTTATAAATAAAAGCGGTTTAAAAAAATATTGTAGGCCATTTTTTATGTAAAATGTTTTTCTGTTTAACACAATGGTGACCTAAATGAAAGTCCTCAGGTAAGATACACAAAACATCCCATATTCATTTTCACTTATTTCAAGTTATCCCAATGAAAATTAGTAATATAATATTGCCTAATATAGCGAAAATATGCAATATCCCATGATTTATTTATTGTTTAAGGACAATCAGTGGTAATTACATTAAATTAATTAAAAGTTACTAATCACAAACAAAATTTTTAATGCATTACCTTCAGTTGCCACAGCATGCATTAATATTAAGGAAAAAACAATTATAAAATATTAACAATCATAAAACTATTATAAACTATTATATTTATCATATTACATTTTAGAAAATAATTTTAACTGTATTGTATATATTAAAAGGAACATTATGGACTTCAACTTATATTTCAAACATTACATGGAAAAACATGTGAAAATGGCTAAAATATATGAACACATATATAGTGTTACAACTCTATAGCGACACTGAAGAGACTGTTAAATGGAGAGAAGAAAAATTTGAAGTATAAAAAAAAGTTTATTTCAGACTGGTGTTAGTAGTTACGTAAAAAAAAAAAATCAATATTTTTTTTTACAGTATTGCATATAGTCTGTTATTTTTGTCTGACGTCTTTTGCTGCACCAATAATTTTGTTGTTTTGTAGTTATTTTGTTCATATATTGTAATATTGAGGCATCTTGTTAATAAAAGAAGTGCTTTGTATATAAAAGAACAAATTACTTAGAAAGTTTGGTATGCTTAATACAGTCAACTTTATTATGGGCTAGGATAATAAAGCAACAAATGAATGTACACAGCTGCACAGTTTTTACTAATTTTGGCAACTTAAAAGGTACTTTTTATTTATTAATTGTTCTAGTTATTGAGATGGGGTAATGCTATATAGAGTGTATCATTGTATGGAAGGCAAGCTAAACCAACCAAAGCCAAATGATTTCAACGCTTTAGGGACCTTTTTGTTAAATTGAGTAATGTTACATGGAGTTTACACTTTATTTCAGTCTCTAGTAATTACATTACAATCATGACTATGTTTTAATTCTTACGACAGTACATTTACCAAAGGTGCCATTAAGGACAAATAACCTGAATAGTGGGCTATATTTTATTTACATAATATCTGGAACAAGATCAATGCCTCTCTCTCTTAAATGACTTTTAATGCGCGAAATATGATACTTATGGATGCTAATCTATACTAATATTATAAAGCTGAAGAGTTTGTTTGAACGCGCTACTCTCAGGAATTACTGAACCGATTTTGAAAATTCTTTCACTAATAGGAAGCTACTTTACTCCTGAGTGCTATAGGCTACTTTTAATCCCAGGAAAATATTTTTATCCCGGAAAAACTCTTTCACGCGGGCGGAGCCGCGAGCACTACTAGTATGGACATAAAGTTATGGGCCGAGGAAACAAAGCCCTAAATAATGAAAACAAAGCTTCAATACTAACTAATATTTATAAATTTTTCTCTCAGCTAAGTTTTGTAAATTGCATCACCCAATCTGTGCACTTACATTTTACTAGATGTGGGTAAAGTAAGTTTTACTTTCATTTAGTTATACATAAAACTTATGAATAATATTCAATGCTAAACTATGTCAGTAAGATGTTGCTATTTAAACATTATCGATCAATTATCAAATGTAATGAAAAGATTGATGAAGGTAAAAGAAGCAAAAGTAGTATGCCAAAAATGAGCAGGGGTATTCCATAATCTATATCTAACCCTATGGGACAGAGGTGTGGTACTATAAACATATGTAAAAAAGATGTGTTCTATTTTTTGTAATATTCAAGTTATGTAAAGTGATTTACACTTTAGTAACTTATATCAACATTTATGATATAATTTATTTGTAATGAATGTATGTTATTACAAATCTACAACTCCATTAACACAATGTTTGTAGTAACATCAATTTAAAAATACATTTTGATACTAAGGAATTATTTTCTAGTCATTGTAGCAGAAATCCATTTTTGAAATTTAAATGATAATCAAAACTTGTTTTAATTCAACATTAACACAATGTTAGAGGTGACACCTGTAGAGTTCAGAGGCAATTGTTTGGTTTGTCAATTGTCAGTTTGTTTGTGTTGAACAGCTGAACAACATTCGATTGTTATTGAGGCACCAAATTATTTCGACATTACACATAAAAATGTACCCCTAAACGTCGTTCAGACCGTATCCATGACACATACCAATTATTAGTACTAATTTATTAATGTTCTTGATACAAATCGAGCGCTCGTTTGTCTAATGCACGACGATGTTGTGTAATTGTAAAATGCCATTCAGAAAAAGTGGTAGAGGCAACTTTCTGTTGCCAACTCATCTATGCAGTCGATGCGAGCCACCTAATTGCTTATACATGAAAGCTAGAACGAAACCAGTGGAATGTTTATTAGAGCAAGACTGCGCTGCTTTGCGCGCAAGTCGCGACTTACGATTGAATTGACCTACATCGAGTACTCACCTCGAAGTAGGGGCTACACGCGGATAGCACCACTTTGTGCGCCTTGAGCGTTTGTCCCTCGGCCGCCAAGGTGCAGTCCACGTGCATGCCCTTCTCTAGCAGGGTGTCGAACACGGACACCAGGGTGGACTGATGGTTGTTCCACCGCAAGCAGAACTGTTGGTCGTCGTCCATGATGCCGTCGTGCCGCTCGCCGCGCCCGCCTGCCCTACGAAACCACCGTATCAACACTACGTCTAAACAGTATAAAACACCACGCAATAATTAGGCCATTAGGAAAACTTGGTTCACACAACACGCAACTACGTAAATCCGCAAGTTTCTTGTCACAGAACGCCAATTATCTCACCGAATCACTTCATACGATGAGATCACGCCCCGACTTAACTAAATTAACTTTAGGGACCGCATACGAGCCGTCGTAAGCGACGCGGCACAAAGAAAATGGCCGCTTTTCCAGCGCGACAAAAAATAAAATGGCGACGAAAATTCTAAGTTTTACTATTTTCTGCGATAACTTTTTTCGACACATATAACATACACCAAAGCGTCAAGAGCTCGCGGCGCATGTAACTTCGGAAAAGTTTCAAGTCAACAAAGAAACTTCTGAGAAACTTCACTTCGAAAGTTCACCGAGTGGAAATTTTCAAGATGAAAAGTCTAGCCAGTAAGTTAGCTCTCATCACGTTCGTAACGCTACACCAAACTGCGTTAAATGCTTACCTTGACTATTGCATTAACTAAATTAGAGTATTTTAACACGATTTTGTAAGTTTTGCGTTAATTATCACAATGATTCCACATTTGCACACCCGCCAGCTTTCTTGATTGAATGAAATTGAAAACACAAAACTATGCTATGTTGCAAGTTTAGAGAAAGGCACCTCTACAAAAATCCAAACGAAGTACTACAAGTTGGAAGCGACGCGAGTGACCCAAAATAAGCTCTATGAATGTTGCCATTACCAAAAAAATTAAGAGCTTATAATTCAATTATGTAGTGTTTTTAGCTTCTCTGAATGCGTTTAGAAAATTAAGAATAGATTAGATTCATGATTTAATAATTTTAATGGTGTTTGTTCGTTTATATATATCAAAACATTGCGTAGTACAGCACTTAACGTTTTTAGTACAACTTGCCCTTGACCTACATTTTTGACAGAATATCCCGTGATAGCATGCCAAATGGTTGTCATTGTTATATTACTTTTAATATAAATTTAATGTTAACAATTATTTTTATTGTAAAATCAAATTTAAAATTTATTCTTTAGATAAATTCTTAGTCGTTTCGGACTAAATGTATTTTACAGCGCCACCTGTTGAGGCTCATACGAACTGTTTGAGACGACAAATTAACGAGCACATCGTTTGACGTTTCACCAAAAGGTAAACTTGCAATTTTAATTAGCCCTAAATTATATTATACTAGCATTGTAAGACTACAATTTATAATTTATGAATATTAGTTGTTAATGCACACATGTCTTAATATTTAAATGCTACGAATAAAACTAGTAAGTTAATAATATTAAAACTACAAAATATGTACTATGACTTAACTGCCCAAATGATATTTCTTATTGTTTCAACATAATGAGCTTTTTTATCGCGGGGAAAAACGCGTTATCGCTACTACCAGGGGGGGGGGGGGTCCAGAGGAACGCTTATGTTGGTTTCACCGGTCATACGGCCCAATGTCGACACTCGAGAGTATAACATCATCCGAGCGAGCATTGGACCGAGTACCTAACTCTGTGTACACGGCACCCTACGCCGCGCCGCGCCGCCGGCATACCAACCAAAACCTGCGGTGGCCCTCTTCGGCACATACAGGACGGCGCGGCCCCGGGGTATCTTGTGTCACTAAGATAGCTGCACAGGACCGCCCCTGCAACATTATGAGCTAACCATAATTTTATTAACGACGAGTCTGCAGCCACTCCAGAGTCCAGTTCAATGAAAGTATAGGTTGCGGGTTCGATTCTGTGATCACGAAAATACTTTTCTTTTTAGTAGGTACCTAGTTTGGAAATATGATTTATTTAATTCAATTACAACTGCTTGATCTTAGAAAAAATCTGTTAAATATAAAAGACATCTTATAATATCCCGTGTTGTTTTTTTACTTATATTCATAGTTTATAGCCACAGTTCCCCTCATTCGACTAGGTGATTCAATGATTATGGGTAAATTGTCTACCGAGTGTCTGAATTGTGAACGAAGCGGTATGGAAATGAATGATGGAGCGCAAATTGGCCCACTAGACAACAAATTGTCTGCGGTGATTGCATGACCTGTGACTTGTCTCTGCACACACGGAGCCTGACAGTAATAGTGTTCTTTACTTTAGGTGTTGTTTAAAAATTCTCTCAGTAGTTGGTAGGTACTCTGTATCTATCTCGTTCGGCCGATTAATTATACAAAAATATATAAGTGGTATAAAATTGTTTCGTCTAAGTATTTCATACCCGAGGAGAGGAGAATGGAGATCCCTCGAGATTATTTTGAGGATGGATGTTTCCGCAGATGGAACCTCAAACACATACTAGTGTCTAGTGTAATATATTAATAGAGGCCACAAAATCTGGTTATTAGTCATTAAGTATATCGCAATAGTTTTCAATGAGCATAGTTCATGTATGTGCGAGGAATAAATCGAAGTGCATCGTTGATCGAGGCCGTCCCTTTTCCGTCGGGAATTTAAATTGCTTCCATGGCGTGTGGTGCAATTGCGTCGTCTAATATCTATAGCAGAACTGTAACGGATGTAGCTCATGAACATGACGATGACATTATAATCTAAATTTCTACATAGGTCTATCGTATATGCAGTGCGAGGCCGTCAGGCTATTCAGTACTGGTTTGTTTTTTTCTACCGCCGAGCAGTGCGCAAACTCATTGCTTGTCAAGCTTATTGGGTAGGTACTAGATTATGTTCGTGGCTCCGCCCGCGTGCCAACGTGTCTGGGCAATAGCGATTAGGTACCCATTCCTAGGGTAAAAAGTAGTCCATAAATCCCCACTAATCGTTGATGTCTCATCCTCTCCCAGTGGCCGTCTTCAGTCGAGGTTCGTAACCCGTTAGTGGGTTGCCCTCAGCATGGTCACTTAAAAGGGATGCGAACGCCTTAAGCGTTCACCCTAAAGACCGGTGTGGCCAGAAAAGCCGACTCGCGTTAGGCTACTGGCCGTAGGGACACTAACAAAAAAAAAGTGTGGTATTCCACTGCGCTTGTTATCCTGAGACAAAAGATGTTAAGTTTCATTATTTCCAGTAGTAACATTGGCTACAATGTCCTTCAAACCGAAACACAACAGTGCATGCATACTGCTGCTTGGCGGTAGAAATAGACATTGCGGTGGTACCCACCTAGACGGACTCTTACATATGAGAGCCCTACATCAGTATAAGAGCTGTTTTATAAGAGCTTTGAACACAAAAAAAAAATGGCTTTTTATTGAGAATTTATAAATTACTTTTACAGTCGATTTGGTATTATATTTTTGTTTACGACCGTGGTATATAGGTGGTATCGTCTTTATAGACGATATTTTATAGAGGGAGCTGGTTTCATCGCATTAACCACAGAACAGAGATAGAGATAGAACTATAAAGTGGGCGTAACCTTTGATACACTAGTTTAGAATGCAGTACAAACTCACTGTTTGAACGGTCTCAGTCGTCATTGCGCATTGTCAAAGGTTTAATGATTGGAAAAAATATTTAAAAATATTAAAATGCCCTATTATGCTATTCTGGAATGCAAAAATAATAGCCGTACCAAAAATGTGTCCCACGGAGGTATTTCGTACCATCGGTAAGTAATATTTTCTGGTATATTGCTATTTAGTTGAAAAATGTATCTTGATTTTCTATGTCAAACATGACACAAAAATTACAATTTAAAATGTTCCTTATTCTTTTCACTATATGGTTAATTGTCGCAAACGAAAATCAGTTGTTCTAGAATGATTTGTCACCAATTCATAATGTCATCGCTACTCAATTAGTGCATGCGTGGTCGATAAAATATTATCGATAATTATTAATTTTTCACTGAAGCGTTATGTTATACAGAAAAGTACGAAAAGTTATCTGATGCATGATCCGCTTGTGATGCATAGCTGTGGTCGATATAATAATTAATTAATGAAACAATACTAGATTGTTAATTTTCAGTTTTCCAAAAGATCAATTTATTAAGGAAAGTTGGATCAATGCTACGGGAAGGTTAAATTGGTTTCCTTCCAAATTTTCCGTAATATGTTCAGAACATTTTGTAGAAGATGTGTAATGTAAAAAAAAGGGAAATCAATATTTTAAAGTGAATGCAGAAGCTCATATAAATATTCTAATTCATCAATCAATAAGTAATTATAAGAAAGCCACACACCATAATATTTATTTTATTGTTTTATTTTACTACATAAATTTATTAAAAAAACTATAGGTTATTATTTAAAAATACCCTTTTTAATCTTATCTTACTTCTTGTCTTATTTTAGTAATATCATAAATGCAAATGTTTGTGGAAATTTTTGGATCTCTGTATGTCGGGATGTTTGTTTGGTTTGTATGTTTCTTAGAAGTAAACTCAGACATTTGGCACACGAGTAGATCATAATACCCTTTTTTTTCGCGGAGAAAGTGACTTATTACTATCACTTAGCCTTTCAAGGGAGGCGACTGAGTGGTTTTGTTCGGTTCACCGTGCCTTACGACCCAGCGTTGAGCCACCGGGCCGAGTCCCTAACCTATGTACAACGCACGGCATGCCAACTAAAACTCTGCGGTGGCCTTCTTCGGCGCATTAGGGACGGCTGCGGGTTTCCCCGGGCTAAAGTGTCTAAGTTGTCGTCCGCAGCCAGATCATAATACCCTGGATTAACACATATAGGCTACTTTTATTCCGGTAATTTGCTCCCATGGGATATAATGGATATTTTTTCTATGCGTCGTACTGCGTTTTAGGGGCTTTTCTAACGGGAAAAGCTTTTTATTGAGACAACACATAGTTTTAAATAATTGTTTTTAATTACATATAAATGTGCCTGTCTGCTTTATAGGTTAACAATGTTTGATCAGCTATGTTACTTGATATTATATTATGAGTATTACTTGATATCTCATCGTTAATGTTATTTCTTAGGGTGGTGGATTCCAAAGTAAACCTGAAATCATAAATTTAAACGCAGGCGTATCTTCTTCAAACGAAGCACAAGAAATTGTTGCCCCCAAAAAGCGTAAAATATTACCGAGTCAGATCCAGGTACAAAATTAAACAACTTTTGCTTGACGAGACGAGCATGTCGCTCAACAAGCGATACGACCACTCATAAACAGCACAAAGCACTATTCAGTTTGGAATCAATGCAGTTACGCCGAGACATTGCCTCACTTAGTGTATTCTATCGTCCGTGTCTTGGTGAGTGCTCTGGACAAAAGTTTAACCTTAGGCCATCCTCACACTTCCTTAGGGGAACCACGCGTGCTGGCTTGCGAAACCACTGCTTAGTGATTTCTTCTATCTCAGCCCATATCAATCGGGTTAAGAAGTTCGTAATTTTGCTATTAAACTGTGGAACAGTTGCCGGGCACGAATGTTTCCAAGTCTTATGATATTGGGTCCTTAAAACGGAACTTGCAGAAGCTATTAGCAGGCCGGCATAATTCTGCTGTCCGTCAAAGGATATTTTCTTGCCTTGCCGGTTGACGTTTTGCTTAGACGTGAAGTCTACTCTTACTCTCTTAACCCCAGCAGTGAAATCACTATGATAAGTATATATACTCATTATAATTTATTGCAAACTAGCTATATAAGCTGTGTAGCTAATATAGTATGTGTAACATACATATCTGCAGTATTGAAATTATAAAGTAGGAATTTAAAATATATACTTAAAATTTAAAATAATTTTTAATTTACTGAGTTAAAATTGTATTCAAGACAGTTCCAACAACTTTTCCAGTACTTATCAAATTAATATTATATAATTTTGTTATAAGTCCATTTCATTTATTAATGTTAGTTATAAAACAAACACCATCGATAGGTTTACAAAAAGGTAACGTATGGGTGCAACACTATTACCGGCATGCGTAGCGTACTGGGTGTCATTCAATAACTTATCTTAAAACAACTGCCATTGAGTTCTTATGAATGCCATTGCGATTATACGCCATCTCGCGTGGACTAGCGGTATGAAATCGAATTAAAATCAAAATTCAGACTGAAGGAATAATGTCGTATGAAGTCATGTGAATTTTTAGAATACGAAGTTTATATGATGGCATTAAGGTTAAATTTAATGCAAATGATTTTGTATTATACGCTTTATCTTTATTGGTGATTTTGGCCAATCATAATGAAGAGATGATAGTATGCGAATATATGCATGTGTGAGTTTGGCGACACTGGTTTTCTTAGTAAATTGATGCTAAACTCTATCCATTCTATCTTTAATTCGTGGCATTAACGGCGAAATCTGAAAATCAACATCTTGTTCACGCGGTGCAATAGAGTATGGCAGCGTATATACACAATATTTCATAATTTTTTTTAGACGGTAATGAGTTTTTTAGGAGCACGACTAATGGAATTAACAGACTCCGACGGTAAGGCGAGTAGCTTTACAAAATAATACCTATGACGAGAGATGAGATAGTGGCCCTCGGCGGCCGATATTTGGATGGAAATTTTTATGTTTTTGTCTTAACCAACGATGAGAAATAAAGGTTATACATTAAGGTTAAGGTTATACTTACATTTCACCCTTTTATGTATAATTGAATATCTATAGCATCTGACTCGAAAGCTGGTTAAATCAAGATGCTTCTCAGATTTTTTTATTATTGTAATAAATGAGTGAATTTTGACCAGTGGAGATCAAAGGGAATCGTATGATCCATCAAAACAAGATAGCTGGGTCGAGAGAAAGTTTATGTCAAGTAGTTTAAAAATAATATTCAGTAATTGTACAGTTATACCGTACATAGTATCATACACACTCAGCACTTTTACATGGCACGCGCCAATTACTTATAATATTGTAATAATTCGTTAGTTCACGACCATACCGTGTCCGCATCGCACATATCATCATTTATCATTACCATCATTTGTGAACTCAATACATCAGTCAAGCAGTTTAAAGTGTTTTAATTATATAAACCAAGTAGGTCTCCGGACAGCAATCCAACATCTTTTTTGGTCCTTCGAGCCTCCGAATAAGCTGGACTCGTGTAGCACGTGTACTGACTACTCGGAACTTTTAGCAACGTGGACAATACAGTTCAGTGCATATTATTATCATTAGACTATTAACAGCAGTATATCAAAGTGTGAGTAAACAGCATCAGCAGCAGATACCGCAGCGTGCGCAGCAGCGGCGCATCACTACACCTCAAGTACAAACAGCAGCAGAGTAAACAGCAGCATCTTAAAAAGTAAGATCTTTCCATTTATTACTTTAATACAATCATCATGGAGGATTTGTTAGCCAACCAGAACCAACTTATCGGGGCGATGGAACAACTTTTTAGGAATTTTAAAAAGGATAGCCCCGAACGTAAAACATCTGATTACCTTAGGAGGCGGTTAGAAACCCTTGATTCGTACTGGGCGGAGTTCCAGTCTAATCATAACAAACTCATGGAGTATGAGGATTACACTCATGCTTATTTTACCGGCAATCATTACGAACAAACTAAAGATTTTTATGAAAATGCTCGGGCTTACATTCAAAAATATAGTTTAGGTAAACCGGAACCACGACCGGAGACACCTAAGATGCCGCTTTTGGTACCTCCACGGTTCGTACCACCTCAGCAGACAACGAGTCAAGGAGCTAGCAGTAAAACAGACGAAATGCTTCGAAAACAAGCAAGCAACTTCCGTGCATTTATGCATACCGTTTCTAGCATTGATTTAAATTGTATCACAGAAAAATGGGAGTACGATGATCTACTTAGCACTCTCCAGTCTCGATGGGCTGCCATCGATTCGCAGCATTGGGAGATAGATAGTGAATTAGAGGGACAAAACGAAAAGTATGAACAGTCCTTTGCTTATCATGAAAGAAAATATATTGAAATTAAAAAGGCCGTAAATACTAAATTGTGGTCCGAATCTCATAGGGAGAAATCTACGCCTCAAATGGAGATACCATGTTTTTATGGGAATTTTAATAAATGGGTTTCTTTTAAAGATTTGTTCATGGAAGCTATACATAAAAATCCGTCCCTATCGAAAGCTCAAAAAATGCAGTTTCTTAAAGGTAGGGTAAAGGGAGAAGCAGAACGATTAATACAACACCTAAACATCAGCTCCGACAACTATGACGTGTGTTGGGATATCTTGAACCATAGATATAATAATGACAGGCTCATATTCAGATCTCATATAAACTTGATAATGAACATACCTGTAATGCATCTGCCATCTTTAAAAAACATTAAGAACCTTCATGACACAACTCGTGAATGTCTATTTGCCATAAAAAATTTAGGTGTTGATATTTCAACTTGGGACCCACTATTGGTCCATATATTATCCCAAAAATTGGACAATGATACCTATAATGACTATAATGATTCCATTAAGAATCCGAGACAACTACCTGTTCTTCAAGAATTTTTCGACTTTTTAGAAAGCAAATTTACAAACATGGAGTCCTCTCGCAAGAAACTAGAAAATTCTACGGCGCTAAACAGATCTTCCAATAGTCAATCAGCAACAAAATATTCTTATCAGAAAGGTTATAATACCAAACAGTCATTTTCTAGCAGTCGTGTGAATAATCAATATCACGAAAACAAGAAACCGAATTGTCCTATTTGTAACCTTAATCATGGAGTTTTTAGTTGTGAAAAATTCCTTAGTATGCCAAATTATTTAAAATTTAAAACAATAGAAAAATTTAATTTATGTAAAAACTGTCTTTATAGTCATAAAGATAAGGCATGTTTTTCCGAGAAACGGTGCCGCGAGTGCAATGAACGTCACAATACTGTATTGCACAATGCATACAAGCAAGCGAGAAATTCGACACCGACTAGCGCACCCAGTGGCTCGTTGGTAACGCAGCCAAGACACGAGCGGAGTCTTACCACAGGTTCGAATCCAGACCATCTGCACAGAAGTTCACATGTATCCCTACAAACTGAAATACCAGAAGTATTATTGGCTACTGCGCTTATCAAAGTAGAATCAGAAGATGGATCCTATCATGTCTTACGTGCACTTCTTGATCAAGGCTCACAAGCATCTATAGTGACGGAACATGCCGCTCAATTATTAAGACTGCCACGTAAAGCATTTAAGGGAGTCATATCAGGAGTCGGAGTTAAGGAAAGCCAATGTAAGGGCACAATCCATATCAAGTGTAGATCAATTGCCAGTGATTATGAATTTCAAGTAGAAACTTTAATTATGAAAAATCTTATCACAAAACTACCTTCCTACACATTTACTAAGCCTACGTGGGACTTTCTGGACAATATTCAATTAGCAGATCCAGAATTTTATAAGAGTAGACCTGTAGATGTTCTATTGGGAGCAGATGTCTATTCTCTCGTGATTTTAGAAGGTATATGCAGAGGAGGAGAATCACTACCACTCGCGCAGAATACCCGCTTAGGATGGATCCTGAGTGGTAATGTTAAGACATTACAATGTAACGTAATTCAGAATAACATTGACGAAATAAAAAAGTTTTGGGAAATTGAAGATATTACGGAAGATTCTACCCTAACTTCTCAAGATTTAAAATGCATCGATTTTTTTAAATCCACTACATCACGTCGACCTGATGGTAGATTCACTGTGAGAATCCCTTTTAAGACTGATTTTCAAAAACATTTAGGCAAATCAAGGGCAAAAGCATTAGCTCAGTTTATTCAATTAGAACGCAAATTTACACGTAATGAAATTGTTGCACAAGACTATAAATTGTTTATAAATGAATACCTAGCGTTAGGACATATGATTCCGAGTTCCGGTAATCAGATATTAGAATGCTATTTACCGCACCACTGTGTCCATAAAACACAATCTTTAACAACTAAACTTCGCGTAGTATTTAATGCCTCGGCTCCAACCTCGAGTGGCTACAGCTTAAATGATCTAATGGAACGAGGACCTAATCTACAACAAGATCTGCAATGTTTAATTTTAAGATGGCGGAAGTTTAAGTATGCTTATACCGCTGATATAGAGAAGATGTTCAGGCAGATTTTTATAAATGAAGTAGATCAATGTTTTCATAAAATAGTTTGGAGACAATCACCTAAACATGAAATAGAAGAATATCAGCTGACTACAGTTACTTACGGCACGAAATGCGCGCCGTTCTTAGCTATGATGTGTTTGAAACAATTAGCTAAGGATGATCAAAGATATCCAGAGCAGCTACGAAGTCAATTAAGTATTATTTCTTCACAAATATCCAAGGATTTAGCATTACCCATTAAAAATATTCAGATGGACATCCGCAGTATTTACAACTTCCTGAGGGTCAAAACCAGAATGCTTCGTGAGTATTTACTATTTGAAATTAAAATCCCATTAACTAGCAGAGACTCCTATGAGATTTACCACATAATTCCGATCCCTGAAAGGGCTTCGAAAGGAATAGAAAACACAATAGTCACAATTGAGCCTATATCGGAATATATCGCAATTAATTTAGCAAAGGACTCTTTTATAAAACTGACGAAAAATGATCTAACATTATGTACTAGAGACTCGGATACATACCTGTGTTACTTACAAAGACCTATCTATGACATGAAATCTGACGACAATTTATGTGAAACTGATTTAGTCACTAATCAATGTAAGTCCAGCATGCAGACGTGTCAAGATACATGGCATGAATTAAATGAGATAAACAAGTACATGTATTATTGTTGCTCCGAATGTTACTTTAGAATAATATGCGAACATCAAATGACAGCAAACAGTTTGAGTGCCGGAGGGATTATTAGTATAGCTCCGGGTTGCACGGTAAAATTTAATAAATTTACGGTTTATGCACACAATCCAGATTATAGCTCTCTACAGATAAAACCCATCATAGAGATTCCTAATAACAACTCGATTAATAATATAATTAATATATCGAGTCTGTGGCATGCTGCCGCCGAAAACAAATCAGATGATGAAAATTGGAAAAAGCAAATGAGTGCATTGAGCGACAAAATTAAAGAAATTAAGGAAGAGCCTGGCCTAGAGATAGATGGCCTATCATATCACGACATACACCACTACACAATAATATATGTGATAGTTAGCATGGTGGTGATCGCGGGAGCAGTGATGGCGTGGAGACGCGTCCGGCGTGCAGGACAAGACCGCGCTGGAGCCGACCAGCGCGTCTCCGACAACGGTCGTTACTGTGAAACTAGCAGTGATAGTGTTACTGAAAGTGGTAATGTTGTTCAGTGTAGTGAAATGAGTGCAATTAGTAAATCTGATCGGGCTTCTTCACCCATTGCCAGAGCACCTGTGTTCAGAGCTCACGAGAACATTGTTTAAAGACTCTTATATTTAGTTATAACTTAACATTGTTTCTTCACCTTGTAATTAGGTTAATTACATTTTCATGTCATTTCATCACCCTTTGCTTGTCTTCTCCCGGAGCATGTACAGTTATACCGTACATAGTATCATACACACTCAGCACTTTTACATGGCACGCGCCAATTACTTATAATATTGTAATAATTCGTTAGTTCACGACCATACCGTGTCCGCATCGCACATATCATCATTTATCATTACCATCATTTGTGAACTCAATACATCAGTCAAGCAGTTTAAAGTGTTTTAATTATATAAACCAAGTAGGTCTCCGGACAGCAATCCAACAGTAATATTGATTAGATAAATAAAAATTAAATTAAAATTTAAATAACCCCCGACACAAAAAACCTATAAAAAGTAAAATAATAATAGTGTCTTTGTCGTTTAAGTACCTAGTAATATTTTGACCCAACCGTCGTCGCGTCGAGGGACCGCTAAAGAAATATTTTCATCTCCCTGGTCCGGAGTTCGGTCCCCCGACGTGAGGACGCTTGTGTCAAAATATTACTAGGTACTTAAACGACAAAGACACTATTATTATTTTACTTTTTATAGTTTGTTTGTGTCGGGGGTTATTTAAATTTTAATTTAATTTTTATTTCAAGCTTTTTAAATTACTTTATTCTCCATCATGGGGCCTTGATAATCAACTATCTATCACCTACTCGTTGAGCCCATCCTTATGAGCCCAAACACACTATATCTGCTATAAGTTGCTCAGGAGTTGGGTATCCCGCAGACTACTTGATGCCGCAGCATCAGCTCATGTTTACAAATATATTTAATGTCACAGTACACCAAATTTAAAGTCAATCGGATTTTTTAAGTTGGAAATGAGCTGATAATCTTCAAACGCCTGAACCGATCTTCATAAATTATAGCTAAGAACCATCGCAGTCACATCAGCTTTCAAACAAAAAAAACCGCGTCCCAATCGGTCCATTCGTTTGAGAGCTACGATGCCACAGACAGACATACAGATACACACCCTAAACTTATAACTCCCCTCTTTTTTGTCGGGGGTTAATAATCAGAAATTTACCAAAATTACAGTTACCTCATATTGTTACTGTAATTTTGGTAATTTCTGATCTATATTGAATTATAATATTTTTATCTACTATTACTCAGATGGCGCCAGTGCCAAATAGAAGTTATTATTCCCATAAATATAATATTCCATTAGCCTAAAAATTTGGAGGCTATCTTATTTTTTTTTATTTCACTACCGTTATTGCAGTAATTATGATGAATCATCAGAAGTTTCGTGAAAAATATAGCGATTGAAAATTAAAAATTATTATTTTATACCTGAGTCAGGTTAAAGTTAGGTACATAATTTTCTAAAAGAAAGGTAAAAACTATTTTCCAACTGCGATAAAAAGATTCGCGGAAATCCAACAACAAAAAAACTTCACGAACGAGGTGTCAGACAGAGATTTGTACGTGGTTTTGTAGCATCCTCATGGCTCTTCAATCGCATCATGGACAGTTGTTTGACTAATTTGAGAGTCTGTTTATGGATTAAGAATGGGAGGATCATTGTTTAAGTGTCTCTTGTACGCCGACGATAAAGTAGTCCTTGCATCGTCGGTGTGCGAGTCACAACAAATGGTCACTATTATGAATGAGGCATTTCAGAGAAAAGGTATGAAAGGAGCATAAATAAGACGAAAGTAATGGTTCTGGAGAAGCATGAATCAAGAACCGAGTGCAACATAATGATAAGAGATTAAAGAGTGGAACAAGTGAACGAATTTGTATATTTAGGATGTACTGGGTGGGTACCACCGCAATGTTTATTTCTACCGCCAAGCAGCAGTGTGCACGCACTGTTGTGTTTCGGTTTAAAGGGCATTGTAGCCAGTGTAACTACAGGACATAATGAGACTTAACATCTTATGTCTCAGGATGACGAGCGCAGTGGAATACCACACAGTACTTTGTAAATCAAGGTTCTGGATGGTATTTCTACTGTTTATGGGTGGTCGTATTACTTACCATCAGGCGAACGGCATGCTCGTCTCGAAATTCAATGCCATAAAAAAAAAAGAAAACGTTCACTCGAGACGGAAAGTGTGACGGAGATATTGAAAGAAGAGTAAAAATGGGAAATAGTGTTAATGGCGCCTTGTACTCGATTATAGCTAACAAAAATATTTCTAATAACGCTCGGTTAGCCATTCACCAAGGAGTCCTGGCGCCAACACTAATGTAATGTGGGAGTGAGTCGTGGGTATAGCAGAGAAATCATGTAAGTAAGATAAATGCAGTGGAGCTTAGAGAAGTATGTGTGGGCTGAAAGTAAGTGATAGAGTGAGGAATAGCGTGATAAAAGAAAAATGTGGATTGACAGAAGTTATGACTAAGATTGAGAAAGGAATGATTCGGTGGTTTGGCCACATTCAAAAGATAGAGGAAAAGAGAATAACGAAAGAAATTTAGGTTGCAAAAGTGAGTGATAGTGTCGGACGGGGACGTCCTAGACGTACCTTCATGGACCAAATTGGTGACCTTTTAAGGAAGGGTCAAATAAGGAATTCCCGTAACCGACAAGCATGTATGAAGAGACTGATGACTGTGAAAGAAGCGAAAGAGGTATGCTTGGATCATCCTCCATAGTCTCTGCCTACCCCAATGGGAGAAAGGTGGGAGTTCATGTATGAAAAAAATCTTTAAATCAAATATTTCGAAGCAGATTTCTTATTTTTACAATTATCGTGTCCTACTCTACGTTATGTGCATAAATAAAATCCAAGTTCCTTAATTATACACTCATTTGCAAAAAAAACGGGCGGTTTGGATTTTAATTCTTTTTTAAAAAAATACGGTACCATAATGATTTCAATCATTTGTACATGTTACTGGCCGGTTTTAAAAATGCCGTGGTGTTTAAAACAGTACGTTCTAAATTAAAATTTTCGTTTGATGCTCGTTTTTACAGAAAACCACTTTTTATCCTACATTTTTGGTGCGAAGTTCCAAAAGATAATGTCGGTTTTCATAACTTTTAGTAAATTTTTATGAATTTATTTCATATTCTTAATTGTCAAAGCTTCATTTATTGCTGTTTAGCTGTCTCAATAATGTTAGAGAAAGTGGTAAAAGCTACAAAAATTATTGCGCTGCTCGAAGAGGGCTGCAGCCAATGCTTCGTGGCTCAGAGGCTAAGTGTGAGTCGCTCGACGGTTCAAAGGACCTGGCAGCGGTATCAAGACACCGGTTCCGTCGAGAGAAGGCCTGGTTCTGGAAGAAAACCATGTACCCAACCACGGGGTGATCGTTTTCTTGTGAGTCGCGCATTGAGAAATCGCAAGTCTTCGTATGTGGACCTTAAGAAGAACCTCGAAGAAGTAAGAAATGTGCATATTAGTCTATGGACCGTCAGGAGGAGGCTGCTCGCGGCCAATATACGCAGTCATCGGCCCGCGGCCCTAAGTTACTCCGTGAGCACAGAGTTGCCAGGCTTAGGTTTGCTCGAAATTGTGAGTCATGGACTCAAGAAGACTGGAATAGGGTATTGTTCTCCGATGAAGCCAGGATATCTCTGTTCGGTGAAGATCGACGTCGGCGAGTGCTACGAAGACGAGGAGAACGCTTTGCAGAGGCTTGTTTTGAAGAAATCACACCTTATGGTGGGGGCTCTATTATGTTTTGGGCAGGAATAAATTCAATGGATCGTACAGAGTTAGTCTTCATTGAAAACGGCTCACTGACTGGACATCGATACATAACGGAAGTTCTTATTCCTCATGCACAACCCGCATTGGCCGCTTTAGGCGAAGACTCAATTTTTATGGACGACAACGCTCGCGCCCACCGGTCTGGCGATGTGGAAGCGTATGTGCAAGAGGTCGGCATTCGTCGTTTGGATTGGCCAGCTCGAAGTCCCGACCTCAATCCTATAGAGCATGTCTGGGACGTTCTGAAACGATGCGTGAGATCAGTACAACCGGCTCCGCAAACCATCAGAGAGCTGAAGATTGTGATTACCGCGGAGTGGGAACGTATTCCGCAAGCAAGTATCCGGGATATCCTCGCTAGCATACCCAGACGAATTCAAGCTGTGATTTCAGCTAGAGGGGGTCATACTCGATACTAAACATTTATCTGCTTTTACTTTATTAAAGAAAAAACAAACAAAAATCTTTGTTAACTTTTACTTCACGAGCATATGCACTACTAGCGAGCATACACTACTAGTGAACTTTAGCATTAAAACCCATAAATTTAATCAAAATTTTATGATAATACTGACGAAAACGATTATTTGCTTATTAATTTAAAAAATTGTGAAAGTAAAACTACCTATAATTATCAAACAAACCAATAGTAACATTTGAAATGGTTCATTGCTTAGGTGCCCGTTTTTTTTGCAAATGAGTTTATTATTTTGATGTTTATATTTAAGTTAGGTATATCTTTTGCACATTTCATAGCTATCTAAGAACTGACTACAAACTAAGTAGGAGTATCTATGTTCAACAATGCTGTACACATATTTCAGTGTATGCATATGAACAACAGTTGAAGCTTTGGTTATGCATTTTGCGAGTGGACTTGTACTGATTATGTTATTCGTTCATAGTCTTATAACGGCATTTGTTTATCGCATAAGAGAATCTTAACTCAAACAAAGAATACGGAATAAGTGTAACGACCCCAATGTTCTCGATATATTACTTTTATTTTAATTAGCGAATTCGGCAAGTCAAGAAAAAACATTCACCGCTCGCGAAGAGTGAAAGATACGACCCGGAACAGTTCCTTTGCAAGCGTTGTCGCTTCGTTATAAAAAATCAATAGCATTAGTAACTTCGTACAAACGAATTATACGATTCCCTTTGTGTGCGTCGGCGGGCTTTCGGTGTGCGGAAAACAAAAAAAAACCACGAGCGAAATTCTTGTAATAAAAATCAATCGGAGCAGAGAGAGAAGGCGCCGGGCGTCGGGTGCGGGGCGCCGGCGAGTCGGGCCGCGGGCCGCCTCCCTTGCCGCTCTGCATACCTACATACACTACGATGCATTTACCCTCCCGACAATTATTATTTGTTACCGCTTGCTTCACGCTAGCCCGCGGATTTAACTTGTTTACTTCATATTTGTTAATATTTATTTTAAGACGAATTTGTCTTCGGTTTGTCAGAACACAAGGCGGCCCACGCGTGTATTGTACGGACGTGTACTATATATGCCGGACGGGTTTGGGAGTTTGGGAGGGAAGCTCGGATCGGCGCGCGGCCGGTCCCCGGCAAAAAGGCGTTTGTTTTTATTTCTTTGGCGCGGAAAAAAATCAGCACGCGCCCGCCCTGCACCTCCTAAACATGCGCCACGCAGCGACGCAGACTCGGCCGGGTGTATGCCGAATTCACTTTCATTTGCGACATCTCATCGTATCTCGAAGGTCACTGTGGAGGCGCGCGTGTGGATTGCGACGTGTCGTAAGAGTTGACGTGCAGACTGCACGCGTGGCGCGGGCGGGCGGCTGCCGCGGCCACCGCTAACCGACTAGGTAAGTCGAGCAGAAGCACCCGAATGGGCTCTTGTCTTCGTTTCCCTCGTTTATCAGTTCCGTTTCGCGCCTTCCTTCGCGAAGACGGCGAAAGTGAATTCGCATCTGTCTTGGGTGGCGGGTCGCGCATTCGTGAGTCGCGTCTATGCGGCGTGCCTCCGCCACAATCATGTGAACAGTGAGCGGGTTAACCGCGCAACTTTACATTCACTATCCGCCACCGTGCACCGACCGACGCGACGACGAAGCGGCGCGGCGCGGTGCGTGCGGACTAGCGGCCTGCCAACGTGCGATAATGTACGCTACCTGCGGTTTCTTAAAGTCTATAGTATCTACTTACGTTGCTCGCGAGGTTAAAGTTTTGAGCCAGTTTCGCGGGAATTTTATTTAGTCGAAAGTTTATCTCGCGCTCGCTATAATATGGTTATGTGGGTAGACTAAAACAAAAACAATGAGGAACGGTCGCCAGACACGGCTCCGCAGCCGGTAGACAGAGATGGAATTAAAGTTTGCGCTCTTCGTTTGTGCACCAATCGAGAAAAAACTCAATAAAGACCGCTTCCTTTTGTCTAATTGTATATGTAAGTCTACTTATATAACGTAATGTTCGATTCGTGCAAATTACGCAACAGAATATTCGCTGAGTTATTCAAGTTAGTAACTGGAATAACGGTCTGAAATTCGAAAAAGATACGAAGTTTTGAGTGTATTGTTAGCTGTTTGAGAATTTTCGAATTTGCAACTAGAAAATATATTTTTTTATTTATCGTGTCGTTATGTTTGTTGTAATAAGTAATACAATATTTACAAATAGGAAATGCCAGGCGACGCCGGCGTGTTTTGCGTCAAAAGCGAGCCACTGTCCGAGGAAGACGACAGCAACTCCTTCGTCCACAGCTATCTGGCTAATCAGGTACTGTACCTTCGTTATTATTGAACCTGTACCTTCGTAATTATATAAACTATTTAAAAATAATAATAATTGTGCAACTATTATACCGCCTTATGTGTATTGTGAAGTCATGTAGATTCGGTTCTATCATGAATTTATGTTGTAGTCACTAGCCAGGGTTCTAAAATAAGATGGTTTTCTACAAAGTACTAACGATTATGCAAAAAAATCATCAAGCTATTTTAAAAGATAACTCTGTTTTATGGCTACTGGGCGAAACCAATTTCTTTTACTATTTCCTTAAAGTATCATTACTCTGCTGTTTCTCTGTATTTAAATAGAAACATAAATTTCTAAAGGGTATGTCTGCTTTTTGTATGGAGGCTGAGGTCTCAAAATCTAACCAGGTTCAAACTTTATGGATATTAAAAGGGCAAACATATGGATCTTGGATCTATAAAAATTAGACGCTTGTATTTATAACTAACTTTTTAAAAAACGTTCATTCTAAGTGTAGTATTTAAGCAAAATAAAATTACATAAATCACAAAATCGGAGGACTTTAGAATTATACGATTTATTGCAAAGGTCTAGTTTTGGGAGTATACTCCAAATGTATATAACGACTGCCTCGGTGGCATAGTTGTATTATGGTACGACTTCAATGCTGAGGTTTCGGGTTCGATTCCCGGGTCGGGCAAAGTGATATTGAATTTTTCTATTCAGTATCAGCTCGGAGTCTGGAATTTGTGCCTGATATGACGATAGGCTCGCCCCCTATCACATCATGGGACGGAATAGTGGCGAAAAGTGGGTGCACTAGTTGCGCCTCTGCCTACCCCTTCGGGAATATAACGTACCTTGGTTAGAATTTGAAGCCTGTTTTTGGACATGTCTTCGTAAAAAAATACTCCACTCACAATAAAAATTTAATACTTCACTTACGTCCAGTGCCGGATTAAGACTAATTGATGCCCTAAGCAATCTTCGCCCCCCCCCCCGCCATCATTTTATTATTTTCAATTTCAAAAAAGAATATTTTTTTAGCTAGCAAATATTTTTTGTACGGTTTCTGGGGCCCCCCAAGACGTGATGCCCAATAGCTTACTTTGCTTATGGGCTAATCCGGTACTGCTTACGTCACCTTATAACAGGAAACAAACTAAATGGCACCTTGCGTGCAATAGTGTGTAGCCAGGCGGTGTCTGAAAATGCAAGAATGGCTCTTCACAATGATGTGCTGGTGCCGACGCTTGTGTATGGAAGTGAATGTTGGGTTTGGCAAAAGAAGCATGAAAGTCGATTAAATGCGGTGGAAATGCGGTCCTTACGGAGTATATGTGGAGTCACCATTGCTGATCGCATGAGGAATAGTATGATAAGAGATCGATATACGTTAAAGGATGATGTGGTGACTAAGATTGAAAGAAGTATGCTGAGGTGGTTTAGGCACGTGGAGAGGATGGATGAAAGACGGATCACAAAAGGTATTCATCGAGCGAATGTGGATGGTACGGCTGGAAGGGGACGTCCAAGGAGAACGTTTTTTGACCAAATAAAATATGTTCTCCGAAAAGGGCATGTCAGGAGGTACCCTTAACCGACGAAAATGTATGGAAAAGAACTATGAATGTGGAAGAGGCGAAAGAAGTTTGTCAGGATCGTAGCATGTGGCGTTCAATAGTCTCTGCCTACCCCTATGGGATAAGAGCGTGAGTGTGTATGTATGTATATTATACGAAATACAGATTTCACGTAATACGTATATTTTTTAAATTTCTACTTATAGAATTTAGTAATAAACCTGGTGTGAGTTGTTTACAGTTTAATTTATATAATGATTATATTTTAGCTTTCTTCGGAGCATTTACCTCTGAAGTTGGGAACTGACCTGAGGTGTGACAATGTACCGACGCATCTATTGCACCATTTACACGTAAGTGCATGTTATAATATTGAGGAATTAATTGAGGTACTCGTGCTATTTATTGTTTAATCATATTATTATTATGATATCTTAGTATTTATGATTAAATTTAACTGTAAAAAAATTAAATAAATAAAACAATTTCTTAGAGAAGAATTGATTTATAAAGAAATACGATTTGGCTACAAATCTATTTCGGTGAAAAAACATCCTAGCGAAATGCATAAAAACATGATATTGGATATATCCCACAAATAGACATTTTCCCATCAGCTAAATAGGATTCGGAATCCGCACTTAGGGAATACGAAGCTAGGATAAATTGGAAGGCCCTGTTTGGGTCGTTTATGATCGTTCCTAATAGTTTCCCATTGATATTTGGCTGGTACCCAATCAACAATGCTATCATCGCAACTTACATACTAGGTTTCACATGCGGTTACTGTTATAACTCTTTTTTGAAATAAAGGTAATTGAATTTAAATAGCACTTGTATAGACCAGTATAGAGTCGCGTCGTAATTTATTTATTTATTTAACACTTTATACAAGGTGTATAGGCGGACTTAATGCCATGGGCATTCTCTACCAGTCAACCTGACGGGGTAGTGCAGGGATATCAGGAAGTAGGTGCGTAAATAAAACAATTAAAATGGAATGATGAAAGTGACAGACTACATAACTACAAAAACGATACTACTTAAATACTTATATAAATACACATTAAAATGAACACACACACACACACTCACTCACGCCTATTATCCCCGAAGGGGTAGGCAGAGGCGCAAATAGTGCACCCACTTTTCGCCGTTATTCCGTCCCATGATGTGATAGGGGGCGGGCCTATCGCCATATCGGGCACAAATTCCAGACTTCGAGCTGATATTGAATAGAAAAACTCAATATCACTTTGCCCGACCCGGGAATCGAACCCGAGACCTCACAATACCATAATACAACTACGCCACCGAGGCAGTCATACAGCAGGCAGACATTAAAATGAATTATACAAAAAATTTAATATATGTATAACTACAAGAAATAAGTAATACAAAATATACATACAAAACAATTAAGTGAAGTATTAAATACTAATGGAGTGATGATAAATCCGCCAATTTGTCCAAGAACAGTTTCTGAACCCTCTTTTTAAACGCATACGATTTGCACTCATTCTGATGTCCAGGGGAAGTGCATTCCATAGAAGAACGCTTTGCACTGGGAAAGATGAATGTATAGTCGGCAGCATAAATATCTGTACAAATACTAAATTTCAAATCGCCGATATACGCGTTAAGTAAAACTGAAATTTTTTTTTCTTCATATGAAGTAAAGCAAATCGAAGACTGCCTCGGTGGCGTAGTTGTACTGCGTACGCGTTACCAGTACGATTTGCGCGCTGAGGTCCTGGGTTCGAATCCCGGGTCGGGCCAAAAAACTGTGACTGGGTTTTTCCATCTTAAAAAAAAATTACTCAGTCCTAGCTCGGAGTCAGGAAGTTGGCGGTGTGATACCCCCGTGCCTCGGAAAGCACGTAAAGCCGTTGGGCCTGCGCCTGATCTCTCTCCGGTCATGTCGGGTTGCCGTCTCACCGGACTATGAGAGTGAAGGAATACGAGCGCACCTGTGTATTGCGCACACACTTGTGCACTATAATATCTCCTGCGTACCTGGCTGATCTCCGTTGAGATTGGCCGCCGTGGCCAAAACTGGCTAGGAGGATTTCATTTTTTTTCAAAGCAAATCTCTGTTATTTTATTTTTGTGAAGTGAAAAAAAAGATTCGTAAGAACACAAAAGTATGTAGGTATTTTGAAATTTTTAATTTGTTCAGATACTTATGCCGGTGACATAATCAGAGTTGTGACAAGGACAGAGTAGAAGAAGATTATATGAAGACCGAAGATGTCTGTCATGATTTGAGTTCAAGTATTGAAAGTAGGGACTCAAGTAAAGACTAGTGGATGGTTTGCATAAGCATTGCCTTGGTTTTGATCGCGAGGAAATTCTTAAGGCGATAAAGAACACGCAGAGTGCCTGTGACTTTTTGGCAAACGTAGGTTATATGTGATCGCCAGCTTAAAGTAGTATCAATGAGCAGTCCAAGGTCTTTTACGGAGAGACACCAAGGAATAATTCTGCCATCAAATATAACAGGTGGTAATGTTGCTGCGTTAAGTTTGTTTATTAGCCTTGGGCTACCTACAATTATGGCCTGACATTTGGTCGGGTTTACCCTTAAACCAAAACTCTCAGTTTACCACCAACCAACTTTTAATGCGCGCCAGGTCTAGGTTTACGTTATCTAATGCAGCGGATACACAATCTACGCTCATCTGAGAATAAAGTTGCAAGTCATCAGCGTACAGACGATACGCACATTGAAAATTCTGAGTTATGAGGATAATAAATATAGAAAATTATAATGGAGAAAGAATTCCAGAGAACACCAGAGTCAATATAGCGTACGTTCGACAAAGATTCATCGAGGCGTACCAACTGCTGACGCCCTCGAAGATAAGACGAGAACCTGTCCAGAGCGCCGGAAGAGATCACAAGATGGGAGAGAATGGACATTAAAATATCATGATTAACGGTATTAAAGGCGTTCGAGAAATCAACCAATGCCAACACTGTGGATTTGGTTTCATCCATGCCTGCCCTAATATCGCCAGTCACTTTAAGGAGTGTGGAAACGGTACTGTGCCCAAGTCTGAATCCAGATTGTAGTGGACTCAGTAGGTTATTTTGGTACGCAAACTTGGAAAGTTGCTTATGAGCACAAGCTTCAAGCACCTTAGAAATGAAAGGTAGGATAGAGATAGGACGAAAATGGGTAGTAGAGGTAGGATTTGGGATTTTGGGAAGAGGAATAACATAAGCTATCTCAGATATCATTAAAAATTAATAATATCTGAGATGGCGGGGAGATTGTAGTCGAGGATTTCCACTATTATGCGACGGCTGACGTTGTCGCACCCAACAGCGTTGGATTTGATGGATAGGATAATCTTCTCAATCTCATCCGATGACACTGGAGAAAAGTTGAAAGGGTCAATTTTAGGTTGAGGCAGTCCAGCCAGGTAATCTAGAGTGCTATGTTTTTTGTGACAATCTAAGGGTATCGAGGTTGTGAAATGGCGATTGATGTTATTCAAATCAATTGCACTTTGGACGTGCGATTGTTTCTGTCTACCAATACTTAATGTTCCTTAAGAATTTCCAAATATTGGCAGGTGAGGAGGTAGAGACACTTTCGAGAATAAAGCGGCGTTTGGCGTAATTTTGTTGTTTAAAATCCATTTAGTGGAGTGTATTTTCAAGAATATCCCGCCCCCCCACTCATCATTGCAACCAGTGTTACCAATGCGGGGCTTCGGGCGGCAGATCTTTGCGAGGCATTTTTTCTTTGTGCCCCTTGTTAGTGGCAGGCTTAGCCGGCGCGACGGCCTGGCGGGAGCAAGCAAGTGATTCCATTTAGTGGAGTAGGTGGTGTAAAAGCCTAGTAATGAGTTGAGGTATTATGTGATGTCAGGGTTCCGGGCTGGAGGAGCTGGCACCGCTGGCGCCGGCGGGCCCGGCCGCGACCCCCGTGTGCGTGAAACAGGAGCCCAGCGAGCCCGCGCCCGCTCTCACGCTAGAGACCCTCGAACCCGCACCACATAGCGCTGAGGTACAGGTCACAGGACTACTTTACAAAAAGAAACTTTGTATTTTGCTATAAGAATTATTGAGTAGATATTTGTTTTATACGGAAGTTTTGAATAAACAATTACATGTTGTTTTCATAATTTTGTAGTAATGGAGATTTTAATTAAATTATAACCAGTGAAATTAGGAAGCATTATGAAAATAATTCGTATAATTTCACTGATTTCTAAGAAATACAGCTGGCAGAACACCTTCATGTAGATGATTCTGGATGATGTCCACCAATAGTGATTAGAAGAGTTATTTTTGCCTTAAACTGCCAGTTATGTGGTTCGTAACATATTTTGCTGTGAACCATCGTTTTGCAGGGGGCAGCCTTGATAGACAGGCATTTGGCGTTACTAAACGCTAGCGATGACCCCGACGCCACAGAGTTCATGCCGCTGATGGCGGTTAAAGACGAACCACTTTCTGAAGGAGGTATGCATAATTCGGTCAGTAGGCAAAAAAATATAAATTATGTCATATATAGTAATTTCAAATTTCCTAACTATCGATACTAAAAGTCTTGCGGTATTAGGACTCTGATTTTTTTATAAAAGGACTGTATTTCAAAGGTATATAAGAGTAAGCTAGACTTGGCTGCTTTCGCTTTTACAATATATCTTTGATCATTATTGCCGAAGATCATGCATATCGTTATAAGGACATGGGCTAATAAGGTTACACGAACCATTCTATTTTTCATAAGGCCAGAGGCTAATGGTACAGTCGAAAAAGTGTAGGTATACTCTACTACCTTAAGGTATTATCTCCTATTACCTTAGGTATTATCTCCGAAATGATCGCACCTGGTAGGTAAGATATGAAAAATGTGCATTTTATATCAAGACAGTGTACTAGCACTAAATTGGGTGATTGTACGTTGAGTGAGGTCCGGAATCCGCATGGAGCATCAATCTATGATTCGGCTTTCCGAAACAATTTCTGGACGAGGCCTCGTGGACCTGTGTTACAGAGCAGCCGCATCTGAGTGGCGAGGACACGAGTGACTCGAGCGGCACGCAGCCGGAGTCGGCGCCGCGCTGCAGTCCCAAGACCTGGACACAGAAGGACATGGACAATGCGCTGGAGGCGCTTCGGAAACACAACATGAGCCTCACTAAGGTAAACATGGTGTGACAGTTGATGTTAACGAGACGCCTGGGAATAAGAAGTTGCAGGATCGATCTTGGTTTTGAACACTCAAACAAATGTTGAAGTGGTTGACAAAATATTGGAATTGTATGACTGAAAGCGCTTCGTAGTTCTAATAGCCATCACCTTTTATCTATACATTTGAATTGACATCTCTGGTTAGTAACGTCATTTTTTTATTATTATAATGTTTTTTTTTAATACATCAATATGTCGGAGACAGTGACGGCCGATATCGATACACGTAGGTTCACACAATAAAAGTCACAAATGAATTCTCTTTAACTCGCTATTTATTGTTCGTTGGTCAATTATTGCGTAATAAACTGTTCACAGAGTACAATACCACGTCAGGATTCATTATTAACTTTGGTTATTATAACACATTGCATATTGAGGCAATTACTTAACCGTTTGGTTAAGTGATTATAATCAACTCACCTAGTAACAACTCGAAATAACATAGCAACCGCTTTACTAAGCACTGACCGATATGAACACCACCATAGTTACCACATAGTACCGAACTGCACCCAACTACTTGCAACACAACCGAACTTAATGACGACAGACTAAGACTGTTTCTTCAAATGATTCGGCACCCCTTTATACACCCAACTGTAACTCCCACTACGAGTTCTACATACCGACTGGTTTGTCGCACGATTATTATTTTATCTTACCCGACGTAATATATTCAGACACCCTCAATGTGATTAATAAAAATTATAATTCCTTTTTATACTTCCTTCCTGTCCCGACAAATATAATATCATCAACAATCAACATAATAGAATATTATAAAATCCATATTCGCATCCACACCTATCCGCTTAAAACTTTTGTGCAGTCACAATAATTGATGGTAAGTTGTTCTTGCAGGCATCAGCAACATACGGCATCCCATCGACAACACTGTGGCAGCGAGCCCACCGCATGGGCATCGACACGCCGAAGAAGGAGGGCGCAGCCAAGTCGTGGAGCGACGCCGACCTGCGCGGCGCGCTGCAGGCGCTGCGGGCCGGCGCCATCTCCGCCAACAAGGCCAGCAAGGCTTATGGTAGTATCCCAATATAGCTTGAATAAGCTGGTAATATTTAGGGTTGTGATTGCATTGAGTAATGTTTTTGAACAATGGTCCTTCAAGCCGGATTAATAAAAAAATCGTGTAATTATTATCATTTATTGGTGATTACAGATTAGGGTATGACATTTGGTATAGTGAACGTGTAGTGTTGTGTTCCGCAGGCATCCCGTCGAGCACGCTGTACAAGATAGCGCGTCGCGAGGGCATCAGGCTGGCGGCGCCGTTCAACGCCGCGCCGACCGCGTGGCGCCGCGCCGACCTGCGCCGCGCGCTCGCCTGCATCCGCGCCGGCGCCGCCACCGTGCAGCGCGCCGCCTCCGCATACGGCATCCCCACCGGTCACTCCCTCACACCTCCAACAACTAACACCTAATGCTCACAGTTCAGTGTGTATACCTCCTGGGTGGATAACATATTGAGGCCTAAAAGGGCCCGCGAAAATTCCTGACACCCACTTCTCTTTCCGCCCATCATGGGAACCTTCCTCCCTTCCTCCTTTCCCTACCATCTTCCTCTTCCACTTCCTTCCCAGGCCCCTGCAGTCGTCAAGCCGGGGGACTCCAGTATCCCATTCGCAGATTTCCCCTGGTGTTGACTGCAGGACCGCCTACCTAAAAAAACACTGCTAGACACTGCTAGCCACGGTCGACACTACTATACTTATAGTAGACCCAACACTATTGATACTGAAAATTTGCGAGTCAAACGAGCAAAGCAGCTTATCGTATATAACTAACTCAGTTATGACTGAACTCGAAACAAAAATAATGAAACGTAATTATTGATGAAATATTCCACAGGCACGCTGTACGGTCGGTGCAAGCGGGAGGGCATCGAGTTGTCCCGCTCTAACCCTACGCCATGGTCCGAGAACGCGATGATGGAAGCATTAGAGGCAGTCAGGTCAGAACTCCTTACTTTGACTTAAACACTTTTTGAATCTTTAAATTCTATCTTGCCTGGGGGAATTCCCAGGACTTCGAAATTTCTTCCTTCCTTCCCTGAACAAGTTCCTAACACCAAACTTTGAAATCGTAGACCCTACTAAATCAATAAGCGGGTAGGTCAGCTGATGGTAAGTCATCACAACTACGGACTACCTATGATCTACCGCGCGAGGAATTATTTGTACGATGTAGACCTTTACGAAACAGGATTAGGATCAAAGCGAACACATTAATTAAGAAATTGGCAAAGCCTTTCGTCAATGTGAAATAAGAATACCAAGACATTGTCCCTTGCACTTTCTGTTTCTAGACTGGGCCAGATGTCGATCAACCAAGCGGCGATACACTACAACCTGCCCTACTCCTCACTCTACGGCAGGTTCAAGAGATGCAAGTATCAAAATCAGGTTAGTATAAAGATTACATGGATGGATTATTTCAAGTGAAAGATTTCAATATATTGATTACAGTTTTTTTATTTCGAAAATCATAGGGTAATTTGGCCAGAATTAAATTAATTTGATTTTAAGATTTAACTAGTCAACTGTTTCATTGGCAATATTGTGATGTGTATCAATTTAAAAAAAAATTGTTTTATTATAAAATGAAGGTAGATATTGTAACATTAACTTTTCGGACCACTAACACCTCAGTCCGCCTCGTGACCACGAAGTACTGAAAAGCCTTCGAAACGTCGTTAGAAAATATAAATTAAAAAACCGCGATAAAATCCGTAAAATAATTTTATTTCAATGTCTAACATTCGCGTAAATAGAAGAAGTCATTGTGTAACGATTATTTTATGTATATTATTTTATGTGTACTATATTTAAGAGCTGAATAACATTCATTTACAGGTAGGACAGCAACCTCAATCGCAAGACACGCAAAAGCCACAAGAAGTTGACCAAAATCAACCGTTTTACTACCAACAGCTGCCATCTACCGTCCATCACCCGTCTGACGACGGTCTCCCCGCATACACCCAGTACCCTCAGACGTCGAACGACTACTCGGAACATTACTACAACTTCAGTAGTGTGATCACAAGCTGATGTTTCGACAACGCCTCGGAAGAGGGGGCGTCTTGATTCGAATATGGAATTGTCACTTTATAAATCCAGGATATGCCTAAGGAACATGCGCGGCCGACGTCATTGTAATTGTGTGAAATGAATAAGAGATGGCGCTGTAAAGAGTATTTTTAACTTGCTTTTTTTTATAGCACGAATTCTACCGATGCAGGTGTCGAAGAATGTTCCCAGAGGCAATGGTGCCAGATTAGGCGACTTTTCACCATTTAGGCTATCTCGGAGGGTGTCGGGGCGACCAAAAAATTGCGAATGGCGACTGGTCGCCGTTTAAGCTATGCGGAATGGAGATCAGTCGCCAATTAGGCTACCTCTGAAAGTTCGTGCTATAACCCTTGTTTTCGTCGATTTGGGAATATGTTTAGCTTTGAGGGTACAAACCATGTACTCAGATCAAACACGAGAATTGATTTTTTTTTTTTAAGCTTTTCGCGTCCCCATACAATTAGGTGACTTTAGGCTATTTAAAATTTTTGGCAAGTTGGGCCAATTTTGGCAAATTAGGGATTATTTTTTTGCTATTTCGCCTTCATATACGATGAGGCGACTTTAGGCTACTTCACAATGAATTTTCGGCGACTTCAACCATCATACATCTGGCAACACTGTTCAGACACTGGTCATTTGCACCAGAGACAAATTGTCGCCTAATATTAATTATGTTTTAACCAATATTCTTTTTTGTAAAGGCAATGCATTTTTTGTGTTTATGTTTAATACGAGGGTTTGTAGCTTCGTACTTTGCGCAATATCTTTACATAGTGCAACACATTGATATAATTTGATATCTACTTTACAAACACATTTTTTGGTAAGTAATAATAATTATTTGTAGATAATTAATTACAGATAAACCTTTTTACAGGTGATATTAAGTAAAGTACCTAGGTATGTAGTGCTTTTTTGTTTATAAGCAAATAAGACTTGAATAAGAATAATTTCAAACTTGATATACGTAAAACAAAGAACTATATAGTGTAAACATAATTCAGTATTATGTAAAATTTAAACGGATTATTAAAATATTCAATTAATGTAGGTACAAGAAGTAAGGAATTTGAAAGCTCTCAAAAACATTATATTATTATGTGAAAGCGATTTGAATTCAGTCTCCTTGTATTGTGATCTATTTAATAATATACTACATAATTGTAATTAATTTTGCGTGGAACGTAAAAGGTTGCCGGCTGCCGCCATATTCGACATTTTAAAATTCGAATCATTTAATTTTTTAAATCGGGTTTTAGGCACCTATTATAGTCTGTATAAGTAATAAAATTTGAATAAGTTCGATGTAAGGTAGTTTTGCTAGATTGTTTCGACAATACTGCCATGTAAAGGCGCGATTCCATTAGGCAAGTTACTTGTATGCAAGTTGAACAAACCTGCATACACGCTACTTACTACAACTTGCATGTCGTTAGTTTGAAATTTTCGTTCAAGTGACGCACAAATTGAACGGGCACAGGTTAGTTGCATGTTTCGTATTGCAAACGAGTGACATGGTGTGTTTTGCTTTATAAATGAATTATCTTTGTCGAGGAGTATCACAGAAACGAGTGCCTTCCACACATGATTTCCTACTCAATTTTGAACGTCTCCACTAGTATTCAAGTAAAACTTCCATGCAATTTGCACACTCTCGAGAGCATGTTTCCAATGTAAGCAAGTTGTACGCAAATGTGACGTCAAACTTGCATAAAAGACTTGCCTAATGCAATCGCGCCTTAATTGTAAGTTTTATTACATTGATATATCATATTGATAGTCTCCACAGCGCAATGTATGTGAAGTATTTAGTGACAATGCTTGTGAAGTTATAATAATAATACCAGCCCTGGTTTATATACTGCCCACTGCTGAGCACGGCCTCCTCTACACCTGAGAGGGTTTTAGGCCTTAGTCAGTCTATACCACGCTGGCCTAGTGAGGGTTGGTAGACTTGACACACCTTCGAAATTCTTATGGAGAATTCTCAGGTATGTAGGTTTCCTCACGATGTCTTCCTTCACCGTTAACGTGAACGATTATAATTGATAAACAATACACACATAACATCGAAAAGTCAGCAGTGTGTGCCTTGGGGTTTTGAACCTCCGAACATTGTTCCGGCAGATCGTTCCATTCCCAACTAGGCTATCGTCCACTTTGTGAAGTTAAGTGAACATTTATTCTGGATTAAGTGAGATCATATAAAATTCTTTGAAGTTCGAAGATATTTCTTTGACACTTACACAACGTCTTATGATTTATGAGGTCAGGTGATAAAATGATTAAGTGAATTTATTTAACAAGAATCAGACATCAGAACTTTTCACAAAACTCGTACCAAGTGATGTTGGGTACAGCAATTGAATCACTGGTGGTAGGTCTCTCATATCTAAAAGTCCATCTGGGTGGGTACCTACCACCGCAATGTCTATTTCTACCGCCAAGCAGCAGTGGGCATGCACTGTTGTGTTTCGGTTTGAAGGACATTGTAGCCAGTGTAACTACTGGACATAGCGAGACTTATGTCTCAAGATGACGAGCGCAGTGGAATGCCACACAGTACTTTGTAACTCAAGGTGCTGGATAGTGTTGCTACTGTTATGGGGGTCGTTTCGCTTACTAGACAGACTTAAATTAGCCAAACTTGGAAATATAAAACGTTTTCCCTTCGAGGACACAAGTGTGCATCCATGCATACAGTATTTTGTATATCATAGTGAAAGTACCAACCAATAATAATATTTCGACGTGTCCTTTTAATTTGTGGAATCGATGAAATAGAAACTTTGGCAGTTATGTAAGAGTAGATATTAGAAAGTACGCGTATTACAAGTCAATAATTAACTGTAATGTACCTAGATGTAAGTTAATATAACGGTAGTTAACACGTGCAATTGTTTATAGTTCCGCCATTATACTTACGTGTTCCAAAAGTTTCTTTTCAATATCCATGACAATTTGTTATTTTGTGTAACTATAAAATTTTATTATAAAAAATATAATGTATCACATACCTGCTTGTATATTGCAATCAACCCTTGCAAGTTGCAGGGCTCGGTAAAGACTCATATCTGAGTATCTTACCAATACTATTTTTTTACCTGCTATGGGGTTTTTCTGGTTTATTGTCTAGGTTTCTAGCATTTTTCTGTATACAGAAGACAAAGTGGTCGTGTATCTCTTCCATGACACATGGAATTTTGTAGTCAATTATCTTAACGATAGTCAAGGTCCTAATGCTTCTCCATCTTGTTTCTATGATCATTGCGTGTGCTTGCTGTCTTGGAAACTGTGTTGCCGTTTTAATCTAGTCAGCGAATGTACTTACGATCCTCCTCTAGCTTACTTTTTCATTCTGCCTGACTGGATCGCTAGTCTTACTATGAGGTATTTCAACGAGAGCGTCTACCGTACAAGGGAGAGTTAGTTTTTGCTACCACACGCATTTATGTAAAACAAAATAAAAATTAAATTGTACCTACTTTCAAGAGTGGTCAGGGGAATATTTCAAATATAATATGTTTTTCGTGATTTTCTGTATATTGTTATAATTTAATAATTTGTTAAAGATTCTGGCTGAACAAAACATTACGAATACTCTAAAATTTACGTTTTTGCCTATTTTAATTTCTGCATTATACCTATTGCTTATGGATATCAATCTATATGGCCCACCTGAAATTAATGTGGGAAAGCGTTGCAATATTTTTTAAAAGTCATAAGAAGTGTGTACAGCGAGTCAATCGAACCAAAAAGATTGTCTGTAGCCATGGGCGTAGCTATAGCTTTCATATGGGGGGTAAAAATTTTAGTGGCGTGGGTTCTCGCCTTGCATGACACCGTCTAAGGGGGGGTCCGGATCCCCAAAATGTCAGTGGTCAGTGGCTAGCGTTGTTTATTGTAAGCTAAGCCCTTATATTTGCCCATGACTGTAGCTGCCCCTTCTATTGAATTGAATCAATTTGGGACGATTATATTGTACGTAGTTTTAGTAAGTACTATGAAGTATGAAGCGATATTGCGCGTTCGAGATACGTAATTTATATTGTGATAGATTTGTAGTTTTCCAAATCGTCCGTTATTTCTAGATACATCTAGTACCTAGTATAGTATAGTGCCATTTGAGTTTTTAATCTAGTGAATAGAGGAGCCAGTATCGATCCATTATTCAGTTCATAAGCTTTAGTTCTCCAAACGTATTTGTTATCCAATCAAGTGGACTTGAATGTTTGTGATTTAGTTTCAAGTTGCCATAAATATTTTGCGTGTACATGTCAATGTAGTCACCAGCATAAGTAGCTGAACAAATTCAAAATTTCAAATTGCCTACATACTTTTGTGTTCTTACTAATCTTTGTTTCTCTTCACAAAAATAAAATAAAAGAGTTTACTTCAAACGAAGAGAAAAATGTCTCCGTTTAACTCGACGCCTATATAGGCGATCTGAAATTTCGATTTTGTACAGATACTTATGCTGCTGACTGTACATGAAATTAGTACAGTATTGGTAAAATACTTTGTTTTTTTTTAGTATTTTCATAATACGCTCTACATGTATGCATTGGCACTAGAGAAAACAGCATTTATTTAGGCAAGTGATTTAAACGTGCAAAATAAACTGAAAGTAAACAAGTCGTGTTTGTTTTTCATCCATGTTTTAATTGAAACATTCGTTTACATAAAAAGTCGCTTTATTTGTTATCTACAGTTAGATATAAAATAAATTACATAATAATTTGCATGTGTCTCGGCAGCGGCGTCCGCGGATACATATTACAATCTTTTCTAATACTTTAATTTCACGAGTACAAATAGATTACACAGTTACATTGCACAATACAACTCTAATTTTTATTTTCATCAAAAGTCCCCCAAAAGTTGAGCACTTGTAAGCAATTTTATTTACGTGAAAGAAGCTATAAGATCTACAGATATGACTATTTGACCGCAGGTGGGGTGTTGGAGTAGCGCAGCGCCACCTGTGGCCAAATAGTAGACATCGCTTGTTCACATCGCTCGACAGATGGCGCTGTTACATGTAATTTACAAGTGTCGTAACAATGACACCCGCCGGCGATCACATATAAATACAACAGATGGCACTATTTACAATTTTCATGGCATAATCCATAGATTCAATGCCCTAGGAGTGCTAAATTAGTCAATATTCCGAAAAAGCGAGGGTTTATAACGTTCTATTTCGCTCAGAGGGAATATTCACCAATTTGTAGGGTCAATATTTACAAAGAGATCACTTAGAGTATGTATACTTTCGTTAAGTTTTACAATTAAGTTACAATAGTTCGATAAACTATAGTTTTAGGAAAAAATATACGCATAAATCTTTTTTGGCAAGAAAAACAAGTCCAAATATAAGTGTGGAAATGAGTTACATTCCGTTGGCGAGAATAAGGATCATGGATGTCGATAAATTGTGGTTGTTTCAGTAAATTTTATAAAAATGAAAAAAGGCAGTGTGTCGTGAGGTAATCGTTTGTGGTGTAAATAATAACACATTTTATCGACATCAATGTGAAACAAACGGTATTTATGCTACTTATCTGTGCGTACATCGATACTCATATGCTTTATCGATTAATTCCACGTTTGTTTGAATCGATATTGTTATTATATTGATATTGTTTAGATTGATGAATGAGCATGAACTCAACGATATGGTCGGACGAATAGTTCTTGTTGATAATCGCTTCTTCTATAATACAAGTAATCGTACACATAACGTCACACTTTCTGGTACCAGAAGTTACTATCGACGTAGTTGTCTATCCAATGTGAATAAAGCCAAGTCTCAGCCGCTCGTCATCGGTAATAAAAAAATCCTACGAACAATCGCTTTTACGACGGGCCGGTTCGGACGCCACGGCCGCCATTACATTAGTCTTACAAGCTATTTACGTATATCAGCGCGTCGCGCGTTCGTTACAACTAGGACTAGACAACGCGCGACGTCGGGCGCACTACTACAGCTAGCGACGCACCGAGCGGCCGCCGGGTCACCACACTTCACATGGCACAACACTCGCGGTCTGTTCAGCGCCACTACACCGGCCCGTAGTCCGACAGCGGCTGTCCGGAGCGGGCCGAGGGGGCGGAGGGGGCGGACACGCCGGCCGGCGCGGACGCCACCGTGGGCGCGGTGGGGGCGGCGGGGGCGACGGGTGCGAGGGCGGAGGGGGCGGCGGGCGGCGCCGCGGGCGCGCGTCACACGCAGCCCTTGACGAGCGCGCGCTGCGCCGGCGCCTCGCGCCCGCCGCGCCACACGCGCCGCCACGAGTCCAGCGTCTTGCCCGACCAGATCCACACGCCCGACGTGATGCCCACCGCCAGCGCCATGAAGTACTTGAGCATCAGCGCCGAGTACATGGGCCGGTCGCCACACGCCGGGCCGCACGCCACGCGCCGCATCCAGGACTCGTACCCGCCCGCCTCGTACGCGAGGCACCCGATCAGCACGCCCGCCGGCACCGCGTACAACACGCTGAACACGCCGATGCGAATCATCAGCTTCTCGAGCTTGTCAGCCTTCGAGCCGGCGCCGATGCCGCCCTGTCGCTTGATCACCGACCGGATGCGGAACAGCGAGACGAACCCGGCGAGCAGGAACGTCGCGCCGAGGGCGAAGTACACGATCAAGGGCGCTAAAACATACTTCTTCAGATTCTCGGGGGAGGAGTTACCCACGTAGCAAATGCCAGCGACCGGGTCTCCATCGACGGCACCGGCGAGCAATACAGCAACAGTCTTCGCGGCGGGGATCAGCCAAGCGGCGAGATGGTAGTATTGAGCATGTCCAGCGATCGCCTCGTTACCCCACTTCAATCCTGCGGCAAGAAACCACGCGAACGACAGCACCACCCACCAGATCGATGATGCCATGCCGAAGAAGTAGACCAAGATGAAAACGAGGGTGCAAGCGCTGGGTCCGTTAGCTGTGGTCTTGAGAAGCGCGCCATCGCAGGCGACCTCGTCGTGGCCGAGCGCCAACCGCGCCAGATACCCGAGTGCCACCATGAAGTAACAAGCGGAGAGATACACGATCGGCCGCTCGGGGTATTTAAATCGCTGCGAGTCAATGAGGAAGGTGGTGAGGGTCATGAGTGTGGAGGCGGCGCAGAGGCCGCTCCAGAGCGCGACCCACACGGCGGCGAAGTCCTTCTCCTCTCGCGTGAAGAACGCGCCGCGGCACGGCGGAGCGCAGCCGGCCACGCCGCCGCTGGTGGCGCTCGCGTTGTGTAGCGTTCGCACGCTGACCAGGGGGGGTCGACACGCGCATGCGCACTCGCTTTCGCCCGGGCTTGCAGCCGGGCCGCCTTCGCAGTTTTTTGGATCCTTACAGTTGTTTTTGTGCGGTTTCCTTGGCGGCGGTTTGGGAGGTTCGGGCTCTTGTGCTCTGTCGTTCTCCTCCATGCAGAGGTTCTCGGGGTCGCCAGAGCGAGGCAGCTTCTCGCAGGCCATGCGCTCGGGCCACTGGAAGCCGTACTTCTGCATCAGCGGCGCGCAGCCGGCACGCGCACGCTCGCACACGCTGCGACACGCCGGCAGGGGCTTCGTGTAGTCCTCGATGCAGATCGGCGTGTACACCGAGCACAGGAAGAACTTCAGGTCCGCTGAACATTTAATTTCAACGAGGGGCCAATATTGGTGAACCTGGAAATAAGAGAAAGTCTTGTTTATAATAACGATGCAAAATAATTTAGAATTTAGCCTTGGTGAACTTAAAATAACCAAGTCACTATTCTAACCATCAGGTGAGCTGGAGCTATCAGCTCTGTTTAAAAGGCCATGATCATTTACTGTCAATAGACTTATCTGCTTAACTATAAATAAACATAACCATAGTGCGAGCGATAGAATTATCATATTATGTCTAGTCTACTAGGTGTCTATGGGAAAGTACCTCAAACTTGACCATATATCTGAACTTCGCGAGAAACTGAAGTGGTTAGCGATCCGGTTTCGCCGAAACATGCACATTCTGACTCTGTTGTATAACATATTATTTAACTCGACTACCCCTGAATATCTCAAAGAACGTTTCGAATTTTTACATCTTTCTCATTCTCGGTCCCTGTGTTCTTCAAAGATTCTTTTTCTTAAAATACCTACTCATACCTCGAAGTTTTATGACTGATCTTTCACTGTACAGGCTGTCCGACTTTGGAATGCCTTGCCACTAGAGATAAGACAAGCAAAATCCTTAGCTATATTTAAGAACTTTGTAAATACCACTATCTCTCCATGACATGATGTAAGTAAAGTATCACTGTATTTTTTAATTAATAATTTACATATTTTAATCTTATTATTACATACATTACATATGTATTAGATTCATTAAGTTTTATATTTTTATTTGTTTCTTTTTCTTGTACACTGTTATCTATGTGTGATTTTAGATATTTTCCATACAAAGCTTGCCTGGAAGAGATCGCTTGTAGCGAAAAGGCCGCCCATTGTACACTATAAATTTAAGGAAACTGTATAACTTTTAATTGTTTTTCTATTCAAAATGGTTACAATAAAGAATATTTGTATTGTACCTCAAGGCCGGCCTCCTCCTGCGTGTCATGATCGAGCGCGTTAGGGAAAGAGGTGAGGTTGTATCCGATGCCGCGGCACATGGGGATGCTGATCTCCTGGCAGCGCGGCTGCAGCGCCGCCGCACACGCCAACACGCCCAGCGCCAACACCTGCCGCGCGAGCAGCATCGTGCCGAAATTGAATTACTCAGATAACCACATCTGTAGACAAAACAAAGTTCTACATTAATATTGAACAATATATCTAGATTTTCAAAACAAAATAAGTTTGAGATAAAACGTCAGACACAGGTTGTGTATAATAAAAACAAACTTACGATCCAACTAAAGTCAAAGAGCTAATTGGATCTGAAACAACGAAAATTCATAGTCTCGAAGCAATCAACAAGTGACTGGTTCTCATTTATGCTTATCCCTGTCAGCACCAGCGTGACGTACGTGGGCGTGTGATGCTATTGTTGTGAACGACAACACGCAGTGTTACCAATCGGCCGGTTTATCGTCGGATAATCTGTTCGGGTATCACTGATACAACGCCAGATTACAACTGAATAGAACACGGAATTAGGTTTATAGCGGTCACCATGTGTCACTAGAGTCTAGTGGATGGCGAACGTAACAATAGTTAAAACCTGCCAGTGTTCCGCCGAATTGCGTTTCGGGGTCAGTTGGTGGGCTTTCGTTTAGCTCCCCTCGTTGAATAATGACAGTAACTACAGTTTGTATTTTGTTAACAGTGTCATGAGAATACGACTTCTACAGCTAATGTATAAAATTCAAAATATAAATGCATATAATACTCCTCGCGGACTTAACACTAAGCGGTCTTATTAATTCTGCAACAAGCACCATTAATTATTAAGGAGAGCCGAGTTTGAACCCCGGCTAATGTCTCATTTAGTGGGTCTAGCGTCCCTCCGGGATTCCTGGGGGCACGTTAAGCTGAACCCGGACGTTACCTAATGGCAACCGTCGTTAACTGAGTTTGTAGAGTAGAACCTGTGCCAAAATATTATCCTACTTGATCCTTTAGAGAAGTAGTGATAGAGATGTAAACTATGTTGTCTGCAGCATGAATGGGTGGCTCGGAGCTGTCGTATTGTGTAACAAAATGCCAGCTTCGCAGCTGTGTACCTATCGTGCCGGCAGTGATATTACCAAAGTCCCATACTTCCGTATTACAGAAACGACTATTTGGGCTGGAAGTCGTCAGTAGACTAAACTAGCATCGTTCTAAAAACTGTACATCTAATGCAACATCAAATAATTCCTAACCAAAGTATTTATTTTTTTAGTGTGTTAATAAAGCTCGGGTACTATAATACCTCCCACGAGCAAACTTTAAAAAATCAACATTCCGTTTTATGCATGTAAATATTACTTTTTATGTAAACAACCCAATTCTCAAATGACTTCAAAACAAACAAATTTTGCGATAGTAAAATGTTTAATTCGTAAACGATGGCTTTCAAATAAAAAACTACAAGTAAACTGAGTAGCTAGGATGGAAATCACAGATGCAAATTGCAATGAAGTTGGGCTCGTGTGGAGTATATTGCTATTATGTAGATTTGTATTATATTACCGCCCACTGCTGAGCACGGGCCTCCTCTACTACTGAGAATCTACTATAAGAAGTGTGTGCCTTGGGTTTTGAACCTCCGGACGTTGTCTCAACAGACCGTTTCTTTCCCAACCAGCCTATCGTCCACACATGTAGGTTTAGGAAACTCATTTAAGTAATCTAATTTTAAAATATAACACATAAAACCGCAAGAACCTATAATGTGAAAAGTTGTTACTTATCTAAAATATCTATACCTAAACAAAAAAAGGAGAGATGTATTTATATAATAATACAATTTGTTTAACTTTATACACTCTTCCCAACTTTACCTTAGTAGTATTCACTTGCTATGATGACTAATGCATACATTATACGTAGATTCCATAAAAATATAAAATCATTATCCAGGTACTACATGGCCATTAACATGTATAAAAAATCATAATATAAAATTACATTATACGTTTTCGAACTTTGTTTCAGTTTTCAGCATAGTCACCCTGGCTGGCCCATGCACCTCCGAATTAGTTTAGATTAAGTTAAACACGTAGTTTTATTTATTTTGTAACATGTGCCCCGGTAAATATAGAACGGTGATTAGAACAACCGGTGCCGCGAACAGAGGGCGCCTGTTTTTTATCTTTTCTATTGTGCCTAAAGCGTTCGTGTCTTTCAGTGGCTGACAAACTAAAAATAAGTTTGCTTTAACAACATAATATTTTGAATATTTTACATTATCTATATTTTTAAATATAGATAATATATACAGAATATAAATAATATATACAGAATAATAATTATACTAATTATTATTATTCTGTATTCTTTAAATGTCTTGCCCTGAGTATATTATTGTACTTGACATATAAGGACTTGATTACATGTTTATTGTTATTGGCGGTGCATATACATAATTCTACCTATTTAAAAAAAATCAAATCCTCAAGCATCTTAATTCTTTTATAAGGACTAGTTTCTCATGGCAAAATATTACTAAGCATGAAAATGTAGGCCTCATTTGAGCAGAATGCGATGAGCCTGCAGTGAAACGAGAGGCCGTAAGTTGATTCCTATTGATGACTTGGATTCCTGTGATACGCAATATAATACTTGACCTTTTCTAGACGCTTGTGCGGGTTTAGGATTGTGTGTGACTATTTATAATAAAGCCGCTTGTCCCCTCTTCCTATACGTGGTCTATGCGCGGCGGCGGCGCTGGGTGGCGTCGCTAGAGTCGACGCGTATCCGAATCCCAGTTAATGTGCTTTTAACGACACACGATATCGCCACGTGGCCCGCTCACGGACACGCGGCCGGCGCGATCGGCTGCAGAGTGGAGACCCCCAAATATTTCACTAATGTGCACTGATATGCCTGTTATCGCATAATATACATTTGTGATTTCATTATTTGTTATCTACGGTGGTGTGTGAACTAGGATAGCAGCTTTTGGGAATTTTAGTAAATTTCTTTTGTCATGTCCAGTTGTCTATTGTAAATACGAGAGTGAAGTTTTTGCTTGTCATTCCAAGCAGCAAATAATAACAAGTTTCTTTTTATATATTCCACATTATTGTAATTTATCCCGAAAAAACACGGTTCCTAGGCCTTATTCCTAAAAATAAAATATTGTAATGAGTAATTTATAGTACCAACCTAAGAAAAATTCAATACACAATGGTAATGAAGTTCCACAAAATCCACTAACAAGCGTAACTACCGAAAACCGCTAAGTACGTACCTGCAGTGCAGGGGGATTTGGTAATGGTTAAAATTAAATTAGGCGTGAGCCGATACTCTGCTGTTATGAGCCGATGCAGCGCGTGTGCTGTGCAGGATATTAGCTCTTATTAGTTGCATTAATGGTAAAAATGTGAGCGATAAATCTGCAAAGTTTTGTCTGATAAACCGTCGAGATGTGGAATTACCAGAGATCTAACGAAAGGTAGTGGCAACATTGATCTTGTTAGTGTTTTTCTAATCAGTATCTATTCGACAAAGCATTGTACGTAGTACGTACTGCATCCATGCCATTTTCATGAGTGGAAGTGATCAATTAACATCAGAGGATTAACAGTTAATAATTTGCATACAATCTTTTTTAAATAACGCATATGAATTTATAAGAATCATGAAGTTGAGATACTCAATTTTATGGAAAATGTCATGACTATACATAGTATAATTGTATCAAAAAAGGAATATTTCTACACTACTACGAAAAAGCTACATACACCGAGTGCCTACATGCTCGGTCGCCGTAATTATGCAAGCATGCTTAATTGCTTCACGGTTCAGTTAAAGGATCCAATAATGCGGGAAGCAGCATGTGAGCCAGGCTATTCCACAGCTCAGTGGTGCGGGCACGGACGATGTGCCTCGACTTATGGAAAAATACTAAATTTTTAATACTTAACGTGGACCAAAGTTCAGATTAAACTAGCTAGGAGCATATAGTTTTGCAGACGATTTCATTACATAACGTACATAGATAAGAACTTAGCTTTTGTAAATGATTCGCGTTATAAACCTACGAATGCGTGTTTTCATCGTATGTGGGACAATGTATAAAGCCTGTCATACATAGTGGTGCTCGCGGCTCCGCCCGCGTGAAAGTTTTTCCGGGATAAAAAGTAGCCTATAGCACTCAGGAGTAAAGTAGCTTCCTATTAGTGAAAGAATTTTCAAATCGGTTCAGCAGTTCCTGAGATTAGCGCGTTCAAACAAACTCTTCAGCTTTATAATATTAGTATAGATAATAATGATGATGTTTATGTACTACAGGCCCAAAGCAGTGCCAATTGCCATGCAGCCTGTCGGCAAGTGTGAAAAATATTATTAAGTAGAATTCTAAATCAGTCATTAAGCTATGAATGAACCATACGCACAGTTTGCAATAACAGTCATTATTGGAATGGGCTGTGTTTTGAAAACTCCAGCGGTGTATGAACGTGCGTTTATAAACACGCTAGTTAATCGTAAACTCGGGCCCGTGTTCCCGGTACAGCTTCGGCCTGCGCTGTTTTCGCATCGGTTCAGTGCGGTCTAGGTTAGAGCGAGTAGCGATTATTTAGATTTTTATTATGTCGATAATCGATATAGTACCCCTAGGTGTTTACACATTCTATACAAATTTAGTAAAGTCTGAGTTAATTTTAACATTTTTGCGGTAGCTGTAATGCAGGGATAATGCTATTGATAAACGTGTGAATAGTCCATGGAGAAGCGTGAGGTTTATATTAGTTACTCCGATGAAATACGCACATAATACAACAAATGTTATCCACACAGGATAATGATCGTTTGTAAGCTAAAGAGTTTCTTATTTTTAATCATTATTAGCAATTCCAAAATCTATAAACATACAATCACTCCAAAATTAATCACTACGAGCAAATCAGATCAAAACGCTTCCTCTCAAGGATTACCGCTAACAGTGACACCACGCCCCACCCTTTATTACAGTCACACGTTTATTCCGGTTCACTTGAAATAGTAATAGTTGCGTACCGTCCGCCGAGTCCGGCGACACCTTATAGCCGGTACGTGTTTTCTTCGGTCTGGCCGGCTGGGCACGTTCCTCTTGTTTTACTGCAACTCTATTCGGCTATTGGGAAAATTATTTTTAAAGCTTCTCGGATGTGAGGGCTAACTTCCTGGGAAATATTTTGTTCAGAAATATGATAAGATATATAATGCTAAAGACTGGGTCTCTGACGATTAGAGAGTGCATTATATGCAATCTAGCCACCGTTATCATAATATTGCTAACTGGACTCAATCTGTATTCAAGTTAACTCCAAAATTTTGGTTCAAGAAAGAAAAATCTATCGCTTTATATCTTATTTAATTCCGAATTTACTACAATCGTCGACATAATATACGGATTACATCTCGAGATGATGCCGAGTTACCATAGCATAAGCTACGATTATTCAAGTCGACATTATCTTTCCGTTTTGTCGAGGTAATCAAGAATATATCATTTTATACAATTTTTTTCCAATTTGTATCGGCTCAAAGTTTCCGTAAAATTACACATAATAAATAACAACACAATCCAAAATTTTAGAATTTTTTTTTTAACACCATCCATAATAAGCTATATAATATTATGTTATATAAAACTCACAGTCATATCGGCAAAACCGGCGCAGTGGCATGACAAAACGTCTTTACATCATTGGTTGATTTTCGGTTATTAATTAATTATGGTATTAAAAGTCGAGCACATAACAATCAGAATTTCAACAAAACGTTGATGTATGCCTTTTGATTAATACATTCTTTGATTATATATCTACAATATCAAAGTACAAAGTAACAACAAAAACTGTTTTTAAATTTTCAAATGGCTATCCTGTAAAATTTGCCTTCTTTGGATTGTGTGTTTATTCATGCTAAGCAGGGATATGTGTTTGATATGGGGATAGGCTCGCCTTTCTATCGGATAATGTTCGTTGAAGTACGAGTGTTCAAGTTGCCTCTGCTGCGTGGGGAAAACTTCATGTCATATTTCATATTATGCTAATTAAATAGCTATGAAACAAAGCTATAACATTTTGTATTGTATGATAGTATGCATCCAATATGGTGTAACATATATCGTAGATTCGGCGTTTGTGTCCGAGGTTGATGTCCGGTCCGGCCGGCTGGCGTGACGCCAAGCTGTGTCGAGGCGCGGCGGTAATGGTGTGGCTCCGGGGGTGAGAGACAGCGGGCTGCGGGATGACACAGAATACGAGGAAAAATGTGAGAATTATGAAAAAATGTCATCAAAAGTGTAAAAACATTATATCCGTGGTGTTTGTAAAGTACCACAGCGCAGTGCAGGATATAGTTTTATTTTAGTTTGAAAAATCGATTGCGCTGCTATACACTCAAGTGTCTAAGTTTAGTTTTAAGGATTTTACTTGAAATTTATGAGTCGTGTACAGAAACTCGTGCTTCGATCTTTTACAACTGAACGTAGCGACGAGTTGAAAATCATTAAGGAGAATCAACAATACCCCATATTTTGAATGCATGTTGTAAATAATTTAAAATTAAAAAGCATGAGATACAAATCATATCAGTTTATCAAAAGCTACACCCCTTAAATCGCTAATATCTCGCACCCGGCACCAAACCCGTTCAGTTCGCTAATGAAACTGCCTACACGATCACACGCGCTCCACGCCGCCGATCAATGTCGTCGATTTACTAACATTTCACTGATTACACCAGAAACGTCGGAGACAGACGTCGTGCCTCAGGAATTTCAACTGACACGACAGATTTTCAGTTGAATATTTTAAAGAGCTTTTGTTCTAGCGCGGTATTATTTCTTTACATTAGACTGGTTCTGATGGTATACAATGACAATGACACTGACAACATTGTTGAGTTCTTGCGACTTCATACACCTACCTACAGTTATAAGAATTACGTTGACTTGTCTTATTAGCTGAACCCGGAATGCGATAGGAGTCACTATAGTAAGGGTAGTAGTAGTAGGTAAGCCTATACCATAGCGTGTCTATGTTTTTTTTTTTTTTTAAAAAGGCCATCTTCGGCGCATTAGGGACGGCTGCGGGCTTCCTCCGACTCACGTCTAAGTTGTCGTCCGCAACCGCCCCTGCGCGTACCGCTGTTGCGGTCCTTTTTCCTGTTGCGGGGGCTCAGAAGCCCCCGAAACACCGTACCGTGTCCACCTTTTGGTGTCCGAGGCAGCGTGAGACACGCTGCCTCGGACATGTCCATCACAGGGGTCACAGAAGTTGGCTAGACTAATGGGTGGGCGGCACCTCCCGCCCACCCGTGACCCCCGGAGGCCCCTATTAGTCGCCTTTTACGACAGGCAGGGGATACCGTGGTGGAATTCTCCAAACGCCCCCAATCCACAGGGCGGGAGACGTCGGTCAGTCGTCCACCCGACGCCTCCTACGTCTCGTCTGGTGGCGGGAGGGATCACCACTGCGCTGGCGATCCCTCTCGGCACTCTCCTTTCGCGAGAGGACCGCCTCGCAGAAGTGGGCCACCGCCTGCCAGGCCTCCCGGCCGCCGACCATGGAAGCGACCACGGCCGGCAGCGAGAGGTCTTCTCCGACGACTGCTCTGAGAGCGCTGCGTTCTTCATCCCAGGCTGGACAACACTCCAACGTATGTTGGGCCGTGTCCATTGGGCAGTTGTCACAATAGTGACACACGACCGACTCCTCTATCCCTACCACCCGAAACAGGAACTCACCGAAGCAGCCATGCCCGGTGAGCACCTGCGTCAGGCGGTATGTTGCCGCTCCGTGGCGCCTGTCCAGCCATTCGGCAAAGACAGGACGCACTGCCTCTACGACCCTGTGCCCCCACGACGGGGCCTCCAGCCTGAGACGCCACTCCTCCACGGCGGCTCGCCGTAAGGAGGCCCTCTTGGCCTCCACCTCCTTCAGGGCCGGACGCTCCCCGCGACTGAACGCCTCCTCCCGCCAATGGAATACATCGGCAAGGGATTTGGCGTCCAGGTCCCAGGGCAGGAATCCGGCCAATAAGCAAGCCGCCTCGAAAGAGACCGTGCGGTACGCCCTGACCGCCCGCTGCGCTAAAGCTCTCTGCGGGGCGCGCAGAAGGGCGACGCAGGGGCGGCCCAGGGAGTCAGCCCAAACGAGCTGCCATAAAGGGCCATGGACCGCACGACTCCGTGATACAGCCTCTAGCGTGTCTATGTTGCTTTCCAGTCATGTGTAAAATAGTCCCATCGGAGAGCTTCGTTCACTGTGGCGCACATGGCAATACCTGACTGTAAAACGAAGAGCCGCAGTCATAACTTGGGCAATTATGTTTTGGTCTTGGCCTTGTCTAAATTCCCCTGTAGCTTCCAAACCGTACATAGAAAAATGGTGGGAACAGAACCCACTATTTAATTGCTCAATTGAATATTGGATTTCGGCACGTAAATAATAGTTTTTTTGCTGTGTTTCGCAGCGAGTACCGTGAACAATTACCCGAAGCTGGATTTAAGGAATTCGCGAATTACACGCTTTAAGGAAATTAATTGAAAGTAATTTTGTTGATAGCGCCTAAACTTGTGGCACGATACTTTTTAATTCTCCACACTATTTGAGTATATCCGAGCCTCATGTATGTCTACAATTCCCACAGTATTCTAGCGTCTAGTTTCGTGTTTTAAACCCGAGCTTAGCTTTTACTATCACCCAAACTTTTGTAATACAATTCTATAAATATCAAATGCCAGGCGATCATAGTCTTTTATCAATTTTAAATATTAAAATGTGGACTCCACGGAACCTTCTACCAGTTTATTTACAAAGGGTTATACTGAGGCTGCGATACTTTGCACAGTAACTGTTAAGAACGCATTTGTCAACTTTTGATTGACCAAACAAGGTGTAATTGCCCCATTCTCCTCACTAGTGTGACGAGCTCCTCATTACCACCACATCACGGTGTACAATGCGCAAATGCAACCCACGCGTCTATTAAGATGGCTTGTACATTGGGAATGAAAAAGCTTGATAATGTCTCTCCCCGCCCCTCGATGTAGGGACAAAGTATTCATAAAACTCACTTGCATATTAAATTTTTTTATAAAACAAACACTTCAATGTCTATCAACCAGGATTGATAGTGTCACGCACTGAGAATTGTTTATACACGGTCTACAACAACGAAAAATCTCCGTTGCTTTAAATCGGTGTCATAAAAAAATGGTATTATTAAGACTCTATAAACAAGTTTCTATTTACATTCGCTTAATTACTATTAAATTGCGCATATCCGATAATTATAAAAGCCGACAAGTAAACAGATTTGTGTGGGTGGTAATCGACGTATACATTCACGTTTTGTTTTTTTATGGAATGATGTAACGCCTACGTTACACAAACAATGTGGGCGAAAGCTTTTGGAAACAAAAGCCTGCGCATAGGTGAAAGAAAGCAATGTTAAATTTACGAAAATCCCTCACCCGCATGAGAAAATCGCGCGATAAAGCCCCGAGTGTGCAAACCACCTAACCACAATCCTTTCGAATTATTTCGCTGTAAAGCGATAAAACTATTATTGCTTTAATTTTATTGGTTATGTTATTTACGAGTGCGGGCACAATGCTGCGCGGCACATCTAGCTGCGGTCGCAGTGCGTCGTAAAAACGCTGCGTAAACGCACGCGGCGGTTGTGCTGTCGCCTCTAGGAGTTTACGAGCCATCGCTTCCTGTGCCTAATATTGCACGGAGTACGTTTAAGGGAAACCAGAGGTGAGGCGGGTAAATGAACCTTTGTGTTTGGAAGCTTTTCTATTGAAATTGGTCTATTTCATAATGTTTGGTATAATGGAGAGCAAGGCAAGTTGAACAATTAAAACGCAAGAATAACGTAGTTCAACACATTCTGAATATTTAAGCCAGTGTGTCTTGTGTGATCAGTTCTTATTATCTGATACGTAAATATTTTTCTGCTTGCGCTTGAAAAATCATAATATTATTATACGATGTATTAGCAATATGCGAAGTGCAGTATAAAGCGGGGTTATTTACGAGGAAGCTGAGGTCCTGTGACACTGTGCCCATAAACCAGCCGATTTTACTGCTGATGGGGCCCATAAAACAAATACATACCAGTTAAATTGACTGCACGACAGGCGAAAGCTTGTATATCTTGTCATCGAAATGCATGTAAATACGTTTAGGATTTCACTAGAAATGTTACAGCAGATTTTTTAGGTGATAGATTATAATCAGAGTGTTTTATCGGTAGATACCTCAATGCCTATTTTTGCCGCTAAGTATTGAGAAATCACTTTTCACTGTTTCGGTGTGATAGGTACACAGTAATCCCAATATTATCATGTCGGTTGGAAGCGTCACTACTCTTTACTTTAGTCAGAATTATCCAATTTTGTGCCTCGCTCGTGTCAGTCAAACAATAAATCATTTTACCTATTTTATAAGATTGATTGATAAACAGGTGGTCGTAAAATTGAGCCAATAGTTTAGTAGACATACATTACAGGGAAATATGTAACTTTAACTGGTGGTAGGACTCTCATATGTAAGAGTCAGTCTGGGTGGGTACCACCGCAATGTCTATTTCAACCGCCAAGCAGCAGTGTGCAAACACTGTCGTGTTTCGGTTTGAAGGACATTGTAGCCAGTGTAAGTGCTGGACATAACAAGACTTCACATATCTTATGTCTCAGGACGACGAGCGCAGTGGCATGCCACACAGTACTTTGTAACTGGAGGTGCTGGATGGTGTTGTTACTGTTATGATGGTAAGGTCAGGTCAGGCGAACGACATGCTCATCTCGTCATTTAAGTCGATAAAAAAACACCGGTAGGAATTAAAAATTACAGAGTATTTCTCTACCTATTTCTTTTCATGAATACAGATAGGTTAAGTAAATACACCATCTTCTTGCAAAGTGTTTTTTTTGTAGTCTATAAAAGAATATCATTGGAACACAAAGTTAAATATCTTGATTAGTCACGGCAGTGGCCCAAAACAATCTGATGACATCTAATGATTTCTTATTAGGATTTTGATTGAATGCGTATGTTCCAATTGTTTTGATGCTTATTTTATTATCGCAATGGATACATGAGTTTCAATTAAGGACTGAGATTTATTATTTTTAAATTCAAAGAATGGGGTTATTATGTACCTATTAGAGGAAGAGTCTTTAGCAATGTATTGTAATAAAAATTTTAAGTGGTATTTCAATTCATTGAACGAAAACTACGAAGTTTGTTTTGAATGGAATTGAAGAAATGCGAGAAGACTGACTCACAGACAGTTTTTATTGGCAGTTCTATAATTTATCAACGTTGAGTGGTTTTCATTTGTTACGTCTATAATGAGTTTCAGAGAACTATTCCGGACTGGTGACTAGGTGCAAATGTCTTGCCTCACGCATGATTCACGATTATGGAGCCTTAGATCATTTTGGTACAGGGAAAGGTGAGACCGGTGAAGTTATAGATTCGATCGTAGTCGGCCTACCGAGGTTTAGGATTTCCAAGTTTAAGATAGAAGAAACGTAACGATTTAAGATAGAAGTTGTTATTTATACCTTATAGCTTAATAGGCTCATAAAATTTCCAATTTAAATGCAGTATTTACACCTCTGCTTATCTCTAAGATATAAGCAATCTTACCTGAAACACAAATCACATCTGGGGTCGTCAGAAACTAACCTCCCATCAACCAAACGTTTAATTTTTTCCTCGACATGTTGCTAAATATTTAGATGCAAATAAACGCGGCGCATTGTCGGCCATTTAAAACTTGAACAAAAAACAAAACAAAAAGCATTCACCTCAACGACGCTCGTTAGTTGTACTGTTTTTTGCAACAATTGCTATCTCGGTAGGTACTTTATGTAAATTTAATAACATATGTATTTAATTTAGTTTACTGTTTGACCGAACAAGATGCTAAGCCTTTGAACACAGAGTGACCTCGCATTAATGCTTATGTCATGGGAATTCGAACCCGGAGCCTCCGTTTCACATTCAACTCGTCAGAAGATGTCAAAATATAAGTTTGAGGGAAAAGATAAACCGCCAATCATAAATCCACCTAGAGCCGTTGAAGGAACTAATATGTCAATATGTCAGGTGCAAATGTGTTTTTTTCGGCGGGAACCCAGGCACGGTAAAGTATTACGAAATCTGTCAGGATGGCGTCATTCCAGTCCCAGAACAAGTTTGCGCGAGGAATTTGGTAATTTGAACGTATCATTATATCCCTGATCAGACTTCATAACAGTTTTAATAAAACAAAACAGCTCCCGTGGACCAGGAGTGGTTTGTGAAGAGGTCACCAGCTCAATTTTGCACCGAGAAAAGAAATCGATTTTTTCGGTTATGGTTTGTAATAGAAGTCCGAAGTCACAATTGATTCCCACGAGAAGGCTATACGTGAACAGAACCATTTTTATCTGTTGGGTATATAAAAAAAATGGCTCAATCCTATGAAAATAGGAAACGTAATGCAACAATACTTAACCATAGAAAATTTCGGAATACATAAAAACAACTGCAGAGCGTTGCGACATGCGAGGCGTTCAACCGCGAATTTAACCAAAAGGAACGAAACGTTTGCAAAAAGCAAAAAGATGGTAAAAAACATGTACGTGTCGACGCTATTTCGGACGTACGGAGCGAAGACATTATTATTGGAAATCTTGGAAAGATTTTTTATGCAAACTACTTTTTGCTCGGGTAATGAAGGTTTTTGTACATACTCTCCATTTTCCGGGTTGAATGTCTTTGTCTTTCTTTGAAACTAAAATTGTGTACGTCTCTTGCTTTGAGCAGCAACATTGTTTAAGGAATCTTGTTTCGATTTGAAGAATGTTGGAGCCAGTGTGTACTAATTAAATTCCAACATGACAATTATCTAATAGAGGACTAGCGCAGTTCAGTGCCTTGCACCTCTCGGCAATCCAAAGATATAATCGTGTTGCCAGTGCTTATCGGCGCAGACCTCAAAAACATGCGAATGATAAGCACCTCTATTAAATTCTACAAGTACGTATAACATCTACGAACTATCTTGCAGACTAAGGGCAGAGAAGGGCTTGTTGATAACTTTTTCAATACATAACGCAAGGCCTTTGCACTAGACAAAAGCTTATCATATTTTTACACAATACAGCACACATTGCGTACAAACGCGCCATTCATTAGTACAAAGGGGTTTGTGGTATTATCTGACTCATCTCGCTCTCGTATGCTAATTGCGTTTCTTTACTCCACGGCTACGTGATTCCCATCCCGTATTTATCATTATCGAGTTCTAACGTTTCCATTAATATTGAATACGACCAAGTATTTTTAATTCTAAAGAAATGAACAGGTCGCTGGCGTTAGCTGATGATGGGCGCCATATCTATCCATAAAGGGCAGATCTTTCGAGTTCATAAAGCCTAGTCATTGAACTTGTAAATTAAAACTATGTTTGCAAATTGATGTTAGGTGTTACAAGAAAGTAACTTTTATATACGAAAGTCCGTCCGATATTGTTGATTTTGACGGTTTTTGACGTCAGGTATACAAAATGAAATTAATTATTCCAAATCATATAGTTAGTGTTTATTTCATTTAATTTTTTGCCTGGATAACAATAAGAAAACCTTCAGTCAAGACATTAGAAGCACTGACAGGCCTCAAATTATTTTGTAACACTGAAAATCTATGTTGTAAATCCTATGTCACTTTCAACACGTCGAATTCAATGACACTTCATTATTTCAGAATATTGCGAACAGGAAAAATGCTTGTATTTTATGTCGACTAATTTTTATGTTTGAGAAATGAAGAAGTTTATATTTCATTATTTATTTGGGATAAGAATGTTAATCAACTTTCTGTCCGTCAATTTGTACGCGAGGCAATAAAAACTAGCTCTTTTTATTTGCGAAGACAAATCGAAACATATTTTGGTGAATTGCATTTTTTCAAATGTTGCATCATTTAGATACCCTAGGAATAAAGGTGCGTTTTCTTTTCAATCGTGCTTTAAAAAAATCACTATATTTAACCTTAGAATGCCCAGGAATGACGTGTCAATACGCATGGAGCCGAATTATTCCCTAAATATTATGGTGTGTATTATTTATCCTTTAGCAAGCATTTTCGCAAGCATGTGACAGTTTGGTATTCCAAAACAGGATGCTGTCAACCCACAACGCGTCTCTCAAAAAGTTTTCCTTTGCCCATTGTACGCTCGACAACGAATGTTTTGTCCTGTATTATGCAAACACATAATTTTTTGACTTAAATGTTTTATTTAATGCAATTTTCATCATAGCGGTTTGATTACACATCCGACCTTCCATATATATATGCTCTTTACATCTAAGTACAGGTCATACTAAAGTCGACCAAGGAGAATCGTAGCGTGCCGATTGTTACCAGAATTATAATTAGGTTCCACTATTTATTACTTTCATTTAAGAATATGAATGACATTCAGTAAAATAAACATTACATTATATTAAAGTGTTTGCAGTAAAATAAACATTACATTAAATTAAAGTGTTTGCATAGAAGGCTCACTGGAGTTATAGGGCGGTGAGGACATGCCTCATGAACTGGATGCTTGATACAAATGTTTCTGCTTTTTTTCGTTCTTCTAAAGCCAAGTCGATGTAGATTCTCTTACTGGACACAAGACTTGTATTTCAATATGTGGTCAGGAGTGCCTGCTTGTATGTATCCTTTGATCCCAGTCCTAAAGGTAAGCGGGTGAGCGTTCCCATGTCAGTAAATAGCGGGTTCGGACCAGCGTCAAAACGTCTGCGCCGGTTAATTGACGCGAAGCCGCTCGTTCGTAACGTAATCAACTGTGGGGTCAACGTTTTCTCGTTCCTGCCAATTTTCCGCTTGACAAATCAAACTTATGTATGACGCTGGCGCAAAATGTAGGCGTTCGCTTGAGTCTTCCAAGCTATTGTATTGTATGGTGATTAGTTCGGTAGTGTCTGTTAGATATGTAATGTGAAAGTGTACATAAGTGATTACAAATCAAGTGCTGTTTTTTTTGTTATAATTAGATAGGTTATATTGTTATGTTTAGGTTATAACATAAACCAAAATATGAATATATTTTATATATACCAAAAATAAACTCTAAATATATTAGTCCCAAAGGTTTTATATTTATTGCTTTTAGTACCATGTGTAAAGTAATACCGCTACCGCTCTCTGCGTACACCAGTAAGCTAGAATTTGCCGAATTCACAATGTATCCGGGCTGCGAGGAGCCCGCCCGATACCCGGGTTAGCTCCTCTGAGCCCACCGACCGGCTCGCTTCCTCGGGTGAAGTGTCCAGGGCAGCTACCGTATCAATACTATGTTGTCATAATTATGGACGTGTATGTACTGATTGTACAGTTTTCATCAGAACTCGTAGATAGGGAAAGCTTACCGATGAAGGTACGATTGTGGTGATAACAAAATTTTATTGAAACATTAGTCTACATGATTAGAACGTAATATAAACCGGAATCGGTAAATAATACCGAGGAATAGATACTTCTGTCTAGAACTTCGAGGTTTCAAGGGTATTATTACGTGTAGAAATGATGTCTAGGAGTAACATTAAGCAACGTATTACGTAAGCACCTTTTACAAGATATTGCAGATTTCCGAACTATATCTGAAGTTTATCAGGTTTAGTAACTTATAATAAGAGCAAGGGCGCTCTTGTTTACGGCCTGGCGGGCGAGACGCGCCGGATGTCCCTAAAACTGAACACGCGGCACAGCTGGCCACGGACTCGTCCCATAACACTATTATGGGATTAATGGACGTTATTGATTGAGCTATTTGTTGTAGTAAACTTGAATTTTAGTACGAATTGCCTGAAGTTAGGATTGTCTTTTACGAGTTTGTGTTGAGATCGGCTTCGTGTATTTTTGCTAGTTGCTACAAAACTGCAAGCACTGATATCTTTGGTATACGTAGAATTTGGATAGCGACTGTTTTGTTAGATTATAGTTTACACGAACTCGTTTTCTAGTTCCTCCTAGGTACAGATGCTTTAGTATAAAACTGATGCCAAGCTGCAGTAAGCAAATATTGTTTTAGTCCACTTTGAAAACTTCTGGGTCTTATTGTTACTGAAGGAACAGATTGATTGATTATCAAAACGATTTTCTTTCTCGTCATTGTTTTATAAAATTAAAACTATATTAATACACAGATCGTTTTTGCTTCCTGTTTCAACTTAATTTACAATCCATTTAATTCCTCATAATATATCTTGAATAAGTTTAACGTTATATGTGTTTAAATGTTAATAAGACTACAGTTTAATGACCCGGTAAGAACAGCTAAAGAAAAAAAACAACTTAGTTAAGATATGTTGTATACCTACAACAACTACTTCGATAGTATAAATTAAGCAATATAATAAGGTCTAATTGTACGCTAAAATTAGCTAGACCAGGAGGGGATAGAGAGGGTAAGTCGATAATAATCTTAAAGCTATCCTCGCTGAGGGCACGTTCGTGTCTAGAGGCAAGAGCCAAGATTAAGTAGTAAAGTAAAGTAATAATGAAGAGATAGTCAACAAGTTATGTACGAGTGTGCGTCACAATCCTGAATCATTACCAGGAGATCATAATACTGTAAGATATTTTTGTCATGTTGGTGTTTTTAGAAAACATAAGCGGAGTAACATGCTTAGCAATGGAATAATTAATTCAGATCGATTTTCACATCGTATTATTGATATTTGATTGGCGTTATTATTCTATGTTTGATTCTATATTTATGATAAGCACAGCAAAGATGTAGCTACACACCGACAGTTTGCCAAGCTTAGTTTCTTTGTCTATTTCATTCTAAAGGAAGGCAATTAATATTGTTTATTAAAATATATGGGAATCGAAGTATCTCGTTTCATATTATACAAGGTACGTTAACCGTAAGATGATAGAGACGATTGCTAGTAATACAATATTATCATAAATATTGTACATTGACAACAAATTCGAATTGTTTGAATTTTATCACTACTTATTAGTCGTAAAGTTGTTAAAATAAAATACAGTAATTAGAAAACAGAAAAACCATTTTGTGACGCGTCCTAAAAAAGCGACAGCTGTAAGTCGGTCACAATAAAGTGTCATTCGGTTAATGACTGTCATTGTTAGTAACTAGGCGACTGTCAATAAAAACTGAACGTTTACCTGACTGTGCAAAATGTATGCCATTTTGCTAAAACAAAACGGACGTAGCGGTAAATTAATTTACCGATTGTCTTAAGAGTTTGTATACCTATTCGTCGTACAATTATTTTTTGCAATTTTTATGGCTATGGTAAAACATTGTCTGCAATTTTTTATGGTATGGGACGAGAGAGCCTCTCAATGATAATTACCTTGAATATAATATAAACGTACAAATATCATAAATGTGAAAGTGTGTTAGAAGTTAACATATAATCAGCTGAATAGTGTTGAATGTTTGGCACAACCAATTTTTATCACGACGAACTGCACGAGGAAATTTATTACGGACTAAGGACTTCAAGGCGAGCGGCGCTGCGAACTTTAACTAGTTAATAATAAGCATTAACATTGAATTGGTAATTCCCTAACAGTTCCGGCCCGCGTGCCGTCGAAAGCAACGGATAAGATTAGGTTAAACACTAATCTTCCCCACTAATCGCTGATGTCTCATCCTCTCCCAGTGATCTTCCTGAGCCAAGGTTCGTAACCCGTTAGTGGGTTGCACTCAGCGCATGGTCACTTAATTTCAAGGGTTGCGAAGCTCGCCTTCTATCACATCATGGGACGGAATACGTACGGCGAAAAGTCGGTGCACTAGTTGCGCCTCTGCCTACCCCTTCGGGGATAAAAGGCGTGAGTATGCGTTGCGAGCGCTTAAAGCGTTCATCTGAAAGTACGGTGTGGCCAGAAAAGGCGACCAGCGTCAGGCTATTGGCCGCTAGGGCCATGCAAAAAAAAAAAAAATGGTAATTTCTAAGCACACAATCACAATTCACTTTCCTCAAACACAATAAACTAACCTGGCTGCTTTTATCTTGTTTTTGTCCATAATTATTTATTGTTCCCCGAATACCATATGTTTTTGATATATTTATCGTTTAGATGATATCTTTAATATTAATTATCAATTCAAGGGATCCGTCGATATCCCTTTCCGCGGCAGCGGGTGGTTGGAGACACGTAAAAAACTTGTAAACTACAACCTGTTGTATTCAATTTGGCCCAACTTGGACCTAAACAGATAGACATTTTCAATATTGGTGTAAATAGTGGCATTATAAAGGTGGGTCTACATATGAATGCGTCTTTGGCCGCGTTAGAAATCGTTTTTATTTACAAACTCATTATAATTTTGGTGTTTTAAAGTATAATCTGTCCGGCGTTGCTCGTTCTTGACGATCGGTTTTAGTTATCATTTAGCATCGCCATTTCAAAGTACTGGGATTAAAAAAAATATCGCATACGAAATGTTGAACGTTATTCATTTATATTTCAGGTTTAAATTAACATCTTGTTATCGTAATATAATCCCTGAAAGCATGTTTCAATTAGTAACACCCTATCAACTTGTTAATTATCTAACATTTACTGAATAAAATTAAAGAGCGCAATCAGTTTTAGAAACAAGAGTTGCGTTCGCAAGTAGATTAAACCGGCATTAACTGATAGTACGCAGATAACGGAAAATTAAAAAATACGAATGTAGTCTCACTCTTAATCGGATTTGGGTTTATTCCACAAATCTAAAGAACATCGATGTTTTTAAATATGTTCGATTATTACCTAAAACAAAACCGATTTATTAAAATACACGTTTAATATTTGATTAATACGGACGGAATTTCCAACTGGCGAGCGTCAAAATTACCGTCGTTAGAAATGTCACTTGCTTTTGTTTCACCGAGGGTCCTTTTTTCGTATCGATCCCTTGCAGGTAACCGGGAGTGGATGATTTATTGCCGGGCTTGTTTGTTCAAATAATCGATCCCCTGGCAAAATTTCATGGCCCACGCCAATAGAAGCTTTAAAGTCAATGCTTAAAGGCCATTTTAGTATGAATTTATGGCGACGCATCTCGATTTAATGGCTCTAAAACGAAAATACCCGTGTGCAGTGTTGGCTCGTGGTAATATTTGGATAATACGAGTGTGCTTGCTAAATTTCCATGTGAATTTATTGCAGCATTAAACGAGTCATCGTGTTGCCCGTGCATGATCCCGTACATACTTCAAGTGTTACAGTGAGCACTGTGTCTCGTTGTAGAAATACGGGATGCTCACGACATAACACATCAAAATGATTTTTGAATTTGGAACTTTAAAAAAGAAATAAAATATGTTGGAAAATAAAACGTTACATGGAAGTGGGCAGCCGCGAGCGGCGAGCCGCCTGCCAGCAGTCACCAGCCGCACGATTTTATTATTCGTGTCACACGTTCGTTCAGGAACGTTCGATTCATGGAATTCCGCAGATCTCCGATTCTGTATTGGAACGCGTTCGATGAGCGGCAAGTAGGTAGATTGAATGGCTAATGATTATAACATTATCAAGACAGATATGCAGGAAACTCGACAATGGTCGCACAGTGAAAGAATAATATTAGTTTTTGTCAAACGATATGTAGTGTAGTTGTAACACAGTCGTTACAAGGTATATTGTGTACTCAGATTGCAAGATAAGGCACTGATAAAGTGAATAATATCAAATCGTACGAAAAAATATATTCCTTTATCGTGGCACGTCGAGTGGCAACGTTCTACACTCGCGAGGTACAGTCGCGGAAGCGAGTGCTTTCCACTTGTGCTTTTATTTCTTTGTGCAACAAGTGAAAAGGAGTTTGCGTATGTTTGGGTTTTATTACTGAAAGTTTGTTCCGAGATGTTCATGCGGGCTGCAAGCACCGTTCACATTAAGAGTCACTTAGACAAATGAAGTATGCAGAAACACTGCCAGCGAACGTAAATCGTACGCTCAACGAGTAATATAGTAGCGACGAGCGACTCAGTAGCGCCACCAGTGACAATTCTAATCAACATTAAATATGTACACAGTTTGATGGCGCCTTCTGATAATATGATTGGAACCTAATTTGGATTCTTAATAATTTATGAGTTGTACACTTGAGTACAAATCCGTGTTGGACATTATCAAATGAATGGCTCAAAGTAACATTTTACAGATATAAAGTTTAAGATAAATACAACTGGTACAGCCTAGCCGGTAGAAAAAAAGAAATAACACAAAGGAAGTTAATTAATTGTAGAACTTATCAATATTTTTTGGTGATTTGAGGAATAAATTCAAAATAAATAACTCGCCCATGAAGCTATATGAACTTTAAAGCTGTTAAAGCTGAAGATGCTATTGACAGAATTATATTCGAATTAATCACAGAAAGAAATCGACTCATTCCAATTTCAAAAACGTATTTAAATATTTTTAAATCGTTACAGAATCGTCAGCTTTTAGCGTATGATTGTACAGTCATTCACATAAGTAGTTGAATAAATCGCTTATACGCGTTACGTTTAATTGAAACTTAATTTTTACTTTGTGTGAAGTAAATTAAATCCCTTTTAATTTAGGATTGTGAAGTAAAATTAAAATTTGGTAAGAACACAAAAGTGTATCAGCGTTTTGAAGTTTTATATTTATTCAGCTACTTATGTGGCTGACTGTACGACACCTTCCAGTAGTTTATCTGTGGTACACATGTAATACACAGCCGAGTCGGCCGGCGATAGTGTCGGACACAGTATCGACGTCGATGATCGATCACATCCAATGTTTAATTACGTACGGCGTTATCGTGCTGAATGATTTATTGATATTGCTCGATATAGTGAGGCGATTTTCTATTGGCTCTTGTCGATGGTCGTTCCGTTTTATTGCGCTCGTGTGACAAGTGATTGCACGAGATTGTTTTGTTAACAAATATTTGACGTTGCGAATCTGCTACCGTGCTGGTTGTTCCCGCAGCTGAACTGCTCAAGTTGCCTTTACCTTGGTGCGGTTATCGAGGCCCGCCTGACACAAGATTTATCCAAATAGCTTTACATGTACATTAATTTCAAGTTTGATTAGTCAAACAATATCCTATACTCGTTAGGTATTAGGCAAATTAAATACATTTAAACAGATATCTCTGCGATAACTATCTTGTATTATCATATTGGTTGATTTACTAATTTGAATTTTGTAACATGTTAAAATGTTGTTTAAGTGCTTCGTAATTGGTCATACATACAAACTACAGTAATAGTTAGATCAATGTTAAAAAACAAGTTTTTCCGTGCAGATTTATTGTAATAAATTATTTCCACCTCATTGCTGTTAGTCTAAGTTCATTGCTAATTAAATTGCTCTCCATACATCTGCACCTTCAGAGTACCATTGCATATGCATTGCATATGTACTTTGAAAAGTACGTCTGTAATGGTGAATGCTGAGTGTGCCTGTTATTGGCATAATATACATATATCAGCCGCATTAACCTTTAGCAGAGTTTGTATATATGTATTTGTTTCAACATGTATGCTGTTTGTATACCTTAAATAAATAAAAAAAGTATCGCAATGCAGGCGAAAAATCTAAATTTTCATCATCACGATGCCCTTGGAATTAATTTGCAAAAGATTAATTGCTAATAATCCACTTACATTACATACATCAATGTCTAGATAATTACATACGTATGTATTAAAATCACTTACAATTTAGTTTCGATTCGTTGAAAGTAGATTATTTACAATTAGCCACACAGCCGTTTAAAATCAAGGGTTTACATTCATTTTTTACGTGAATTCTATTACAATAGGTGCTAGGTAATTCATTTTATTAGGAGGTGAGATAATTCTATTATGGGTACCTCCGCAGGTAGTCAAGTATTGTTACCGTTTTAAAGGACATGACATAGTGCCAGAGATTTGGATTTCAAACCTTTGAATTGATTAAATAATGACTCAAGATAGTCAGGGACGTCGGTATAGTTACTGTTGTGAACAGTCGGCGCTATCAGGCGAGTTACTTGACATTATTTAGTAATAAAGACTAGTAGTCGTGCCCAGTAGTGAGACAATATATAACGCAGGGCTGATATACTAGTAGCTAAACATTAGAGGTAATTGATATGATTTGGTACATTAACTCGACCTTGGTATTGAGTACAGTTCAGCATCATTGTACACACACGGACGTGACTTAGCGCATCCACTCGCTATCACACACCGCGATAACACATACAAACAAACCACTGTCCTTTCTATATTTAGGACTTTTCTACAAGTCAATGAGACGGCAGGTCAGTATTCAGATCGGCGAATGTTTTAACGGTAACATATTTTCAATAACTAGCTTTCGCTGGCGGCTTTGCCGGTGTTGAATTTGGATTAGAAGCACTTAAAAAAGTCACCTATGTCTGTTTGGGGTGTAAGCTGTCAATATAAAATGTCATCAAACTGGGTTTAGCCGTGAGAGCGTAGCAGGGCAGAGAGACAATTAATTTCGTATTTATAATATGTATTGTATTGGTACTTAGTATGGACAAATATTCAGACATTAGACCACCCAGGTCTTTGTTAGTTGATACATAGCTAAACATAGTATTGCATTACATTGGTTACCTTGAGACGTAAGTTACTAAAGCTGCACACACAAAGCCGAAGAGATTGTATTTTATTTGTTTTTTTTTTGTCTTTTCATCGCATTCTGTTATCATATTACGTTTAATTAAAATTAAAGAAACTTATAAAGAGCTACGTTATCATAAGGTTAAAATTTTTTCGGGAACAATTTTTTATTAATGGTATAGCTTCGAACAATAAATTGTTTTTTTAATACAAAAACATTTATTATATTTTTTTTTATATGTAACTCTGCAACTTATTTACGTTTATAACGTCTTCAAAGTTGACTAATTGTCCACCATTTTCCACGGCATAAATACGCTGATTCCAAATAGGAGCACAGGCATTGTTTCATGTTATAATAACATTAAAGAGCCAGTATGTAAACATTGTTTTACGGACGACACGTGCTCTGACTTGCGCATTATACGCTTCATATCTGCTCATTACGTTGGAATCTAGAATAGTTTGCGCAGGTGCATTTATCTGATGAACGTTTGAGCTTTTGCAAAAAATCACAGTGGTCAAAATGATGTCTACGTATTCTTAACGTGTTGTTTGAATGCGTCTTTGAAAATATTTGGGTTTTTGAAAACTCTTTCTCTAGCATAGAGTAGATTATCCCTAAGTGCTGTAAAGTATTTGTTGATCTTGGAAGTAGCCTGTAGCACTAATAGGAACTAGTGAATTAAATATTTTTTACTTACGAGTTATCTTTCAGCTACAACGCTGTAGCAGCTTATGCTGTGAGATTTTACAGCATTATCATTATATACCAATATTTTGAGTATATAATGAGCATAGCATCTAAATTGACACAAATTAAAAGCAAATCATGGCAATAAAATCATGGAATTCAAGCTTTGATATCCCATTTCCAATTTAAGCGACTATACGACGATATATGTATTCCTCTAACATAATATGAGTCTGGTATTTTTGATAAAAATCTTAGCCCGGATATATAAGATCCTTAAAACCTCGGTTTTATGAGTGATACGAGGTTTTTACCGTATCTCCGGGTGGGCGAGGGTACACGCATGACAAATGGTGGTTAAGACGTCGGCGCTGCGGGCGACCCGCCAGGGGTTATCTACCACGGCCATGCAGCTGGCGAGGGGGGGCTTGTGGGATATAAATGATATGTCTTAGCGCAAGAGTTAGTTCAACTGAAGTTTGTGTGGAGGTGCCAGTGTTTTTGTAGCGGGTAATATGAGGGTTGATATACAATGCCTCAGGGTGTCTTAATGAGCGCCTTTGAATTTTAGATTTCCGAGGGCTTGTTTCACCATTTGATAACAATCTGCCCTAATACCGCTAGCTAACAAATAAATCTAGCACATAACTAGTGACTTATTTTGTCAGAAATTTCTATTAGACCTGTGTAACCAAAATTTTTAGTTAATGTGGCGGATAAGTTCCAAATAGGCTTATCAGGGACTTTATCAGCATGTTGTGAAATCAACCCTGATTGCCGTTATTCAGTTGTTTGAGAATAATATCTGAGTCGAGACAAAAAAATACCCGTATGTTTCAAGTAATTATTTTCTAAGCAACCATGTATTCCTATTTAATTCAATAATTTATCTATAAAGCCTTATGATCTATAATAATAATAAGTTTATTGGCATAAAAATACAATAAATTTACACTAAAAACAAAGGTTTTAAAGATTGTGATATTCGGCAAAGTTAAGCCTCCATATGCCGAACTAGGTTAAATACCTGTATCTCAGCACACAGCGCCAATCCCCACAGTTTTACAATACCCTCATGAATTATTATTATAAGAAATATAGAAGTATACTGAAGTAGTAAGTCCAACTTGCTTTGAAGCTTGGTCTAAGTTTGTTTTGAACTACTCGGATACTAGTGAGTAGCCGGTAGTCGGTAGTGTCGACAAATACTCGTCTACAAACACTTCTGAGTCTTATCGGACGCCGGGTCCGATAATATTTATTCCATGCACTATGGGTAAGTGAAAACTATGGGCGAAGTTTTCCTTGAGTTTCGAATGGCCGGCAGCGGTTAGATATCGTTAGAACAAACAAAATTTACAGAGCTTTCTATGAACTAACTTCTTTTCTGTTCTCGGCTCAGCATGCTTATCGACATTATTATTAAATTTGGTTATATTAATTTGTAGATCAACAAATTCATATTTTTTTATATACTTATTTTTTCCTATTAGATCAGAACAGATACGTTATATAAAAAATTTATCGCTTAAAATATTGGTTTATGTTCAAGCATACCAATTAATAACACTGTTTGAATCCTCAATATACTCTACGAAATAACAGGAAAGTCGACCTAATTCCGATAAGGACTAATGTCTAATTGATAAATTCTGGATCAACATTTGTACAGAAATGGGGGCGTGTTTGTGTATTTATAGATCCATTGATCTTTGATATTGTAGCAACATTAATATTCAATAATAATATTGTCATAGGTAACACATAGTCTATCATACGAGAATATACACATATTACGGTGAACAGTCTAGAATATAGATATTATGATAATCAAGGTACGTTACTCCTTGAACCAGAATTATTCTTACCGACATTTTGTACTGTACTTCGGTAGATCTTAAACGAGCTACTATGTATTTTAAAATGAAGAGTTTAACTGCAAAAGTAAATTCTTATAGCTTTACATTTCAACGAAAATAAAAAAAAAATTCAAACAATTGAATTATACTTCAACCTCTTTTTATTTTGTACATATTATAATAATCATGATTTGCACACAAATTTGGAGTGTTATTTAGATTATAATTACTAACTTTACTATATTCATACTTTGACTGTATTCTGTACGTCTTAATAAAATAATAAAATAAAAGCTAATCCCTTCTTAACCAGCCAATGACCATAACGCCACAATCCAAGCAGTGTTTAATTTATGCCAGTCAATAAGTCCCGTCGTGTTTGCTCGGGCGGGCATCGAACCCGCTGCGTATATCCGTCCAGCCACTAATTACTTGGGATGCGTTTTGCTTGTAATTAGTAGGTGTGGGATAATGCGATGCAGTGTTTGGTGGTCGTGTTTACTTTGTCTATTGCATTATGGTTTATGGTTGGCTTGTCTGGTGTATTGTCTATGACATAAACATACTTGCCGTCAATTAATATTTGTTGTTTATTAAATTATTATAAATGAGTAATTAAATATCAAGTGCATATTCATTTAGAGTTTATCATGGTGATTATTAGTGGTTTTCTAGTGAGAATAACGCTTTTTGTCGCGACTATCCTACTAATATTATAAAGGCGAAAGTTTGTAAGTATGTATGGATGTATGGATGTCTGGATGTTTGTTACTCTTTCACACAAAAACTACTGAACGGATTTTGATGAAACTTGACACACGGGTAGATCATATCCTGGACTAACACATAGGCTACTTTTTATCCCGGGGAAATATAAACCAGGACTTTTATCCCGTAAAAACTTTTTAACGCAGGCGGAGCCGCGGGCAAAATCTATATTATCATAATAGCAAAAATTTTTAACCTGAAAATTTTAAATGTGTGAATAATGGACTGTTTGCGTTATTTTTGTGAAATATCACAGCATGTGCTGAATTTTCTTACACAGACTTTACACAAGCGAATATCCCCAGCTTTCCTCAGCTTCCTGTTCGACCAACACCCACACCACAATCTAACGATTACAACAAACAAATCAACTTTCCCTCCATGCAGTACACAATTGTTTAACCACTCACTACACTAATTACTGTGTCAATACTGATTTTTGTTTTGAGAAAATGGTCGTCAGGTGAAGTTGATCGGCATCACGTCTCGGGCAGAGACTGGCCCCGAGGGAGGTTAAGGCCCAATTGGCCTCTATCCGCAGCGCCGCCGTGGAGGAGTGGCATACCAGGCTGGAGAGCCCGAATGCGGGCTTGAGGACCGTCGCGGCAGTGCGACCTGTCTTCTTAAGCTGGCTTGACAGGCGCCACGGTGCGCCGACATTCCGTCTGACACAGGTACTGACGGGCCACGGGTGTTTCGGCTCGTTCCTGTGTCAGATCGGAAAAGAAGAGTCCGCCGTGTGCCACCACTGTGGCAACGGCCGCGAAGACACGGTCCAACACACTCTCGAGGAGTGCCCAGCCTGGGATCTACAACGCAGCGCTCTCAGAGCAGTCGTCGGCGGAGATCTCTCGCTGCCAGCCGTGGTATCTGCCATGGTTGGCGGCTGGAGGTCTTGGCGAGCAATGGCCTCCTTCTGCGAGTACGTCATCTCGCGGAAGGAGAGCGCCGGGCGGGATCGGGAGCAGAACGATCCCGCCCGCAGCCAGAGGAGACGTAGGAGGCGCCGGGAGGACGACTGACCGGTGCCTCGTGCCCAGTGGTTTGGGGGCATTTAGAGAGTTCCGCCACGGTATCCTCTGCCTGTCGTAAGAGGCGACTAAATGGGGCTTCAAGAGAGTCGTGGGGCGAGCAGCGGGGGGCTGCTCAGTCCAATTTCAGCGACTCCGAGGTGGACGACAATGCGGGTGGTCGGTCTCCCGTTGTCGTAGACGCCAAAGGCGTCCTTTAGAGTGTGGGGGCATCTTAGCCCCCTTTGTATAGAGAAGGGCCGTAACGGCATCGCGCAGGGACGGTCCCGTGCAGCTATCTTAGTGCAACAAGATACCCCGGGGCCGTCTCGTATGCGCCGAAGAAGGCCACCGCGGGTTTTGGTTGGTATGCCAGTGTAGGGTGTACATAGTGTTAGGGACTCGGTCCAATGCTCGCTCGGATGATGCTATACTCCCGAGTGTCGACATTGGGCTGTAAGACTGTGTGAAACCAACATAACCGATCCACTCACCCCCCAGTGGTGGTAGCGATAAAGCGTTTTTCCCCGCGATAAAAAAAAAAAAAAAAAACTATTGGGTACGTGCCATAATTTTAGAGCGTAATTAAAAATTTATTCTTATCAAATAGTGCAAAATATAAAACCTTATTTCACACAAATTAACAAATAACTTAAAAATAAGTTTCAGGGGCGGTTTAGGCAGCAATAGGGGGCATTGTTAACGATAGTCTAGTAGGGAATAAGAACGTATAAGATTGTGTACGCACAGTGATAAGTTTATAATCAATTTCTAAATAATAGAAGATCTAGTGAAAGATTATACTCATACACAAAATGTACTCGTTTTGTTTTGAAAACGTAATTTCAATCATGCGGTGCAATATAAAGCTGAGCGCGTTTTTGTAGCAGTTATGTACGCATAATTCTATCTTTACAACGTTAATAGCACGCAAACGTACCGAGCGTGTTCAGCGGCTCATAAAACAATCACCAGGGTATAAACATACACATGTGCTTCTGATTAAGCTTAGAATAATCATTTGTATTATTAAATTTAGGGGATTGTTTAAGGGCAGTTAGTTTTCATTTTATATTGAAGGATGAGATGAGAAGGTCACTCGACGGATCGTCAGTACATACTATGGCGACGACTGAAATTTTATGTTTTGCTTTTAGTTCTTCGATGCGAAATACTAAAGTTTGGGTACCGCTAATTAGTACACTGACTCTGGTAGACACTTTCTGAGATACGAGAAGTACAAAATTTGCTTGGATGGATTTTCTCTTCTCCAGGTATCCGGTATATATTTTGCTTCACTTATTTCTATTAAGGTCAGTTTGATGTAGAGATTTCAATTGTCTTGTATTATAAATTAATGGCATTTTAAGTAGCATAAAATATCTCAAGTTTAAGTAAACACGGGCTTATAATTTATTATGACGATCTATTACAAACTGGGAATCGGGATTCATTAGTTAATACAGGCTGACGATCCCAACAGCCCGGGGCAACCATGGAAAAAAACCACCCATCCTTCTACACGGCAGGATACATTCCAACCGAGTGCCCTTATAGTAAACACGTGTCTTCGGTGCATCAATGTGAACACTGTAGCAACTGGCAGGAAGATGTCCGACGCTGCATCGCTGTGTCAGCTCGTAAATAAGGGCGTGACTCAACGGCTGCTGTTCGCGCTATTTTCGACTTGCAAATGAGAAAGTGCATCGACAACATTTATAGATTCATTTTACTGCCGACATCCACCTATGTCGTTTCATAGGTATTCCTTAAGGGCTGAACGAGAGGATGGGGGACTAACCCCCTTTGGTGTCGTCAAGATTTCAGTTTTCGCACGGCTGAATATAAAATCCCTTAGTCTGTCAAAGACGGAATGTGTTATGAACGGATTTAGTGAAATGCTCGGGGGCCAATACGATGTTAAAGTGTTCATTTAGCGAAATTTAAATGCAATGTCGACGCCGTGGTAAGTTGAGCGATTGATTCATATGATAAATATTAGATAGTCTTGGAAAGAGTTTCCTTATACTTTATTTGAATCTGAGTTTAAAATTGAATTTGAGTAGTTAAGTGAATTCACGTATTGAATCACACTAACAGTAATTCTGTAATAGAGAAACTATTAATTTTCCCCCTTGGGCAGAAATCTCGTGTGATTTCATTTGAAACTGGCCATTTTATGTAGAAAGAGCAAACAATGTAAACTACTCCTTCTGGTTATTTGTTCTTTGCTTATATGGGTACGTAATATTTACGAATTATGAAATGTTAATGCGAACTCACACGTGGATTAAACTGAATATTCCATGGCATTTCCACGAAAGCATTAATGTGGCATTTAACAGCGAAACTAAACAATAAAATACGCCATGGTTCTCTTCATTTTTTGCAATATGGGATTTAAATCAAACTTAGAATAGATATGTACTTTGACCACGTTATATCATTAGATTAATTATAATTAATAATCTCATAGCGTTTTGATAATGGTGTGAAATTATGATAATGTCAGGTAAATGGATATTGGAAAACCATGTCGGTATTTATGTGTAATTGAATTTACTACAAATTGGTTTGTAACAGAAAGAGTAATGTTCTAGATAGGTAGCTAATTATGTTATTGTATTAAAATACATTTGAATAAATCGCATCAGCTGATAAATGATAAATGTTAATTTGTGTGACGTTTAGAAATTCTGAGAGTTGAATTTAAATTGTCGTGTTTAAATGGTTTAAATAATTCCAAAAAAGTAATTCCTGGATCCGGCCTGGTGCGTCGTTTCCCGCCAGCTTCAGCTCGAGTGCGTTGCACCTTCGCGCCTTTATACATTCTGCCTTGTCTGTGGTCACACCGCACACGTGTCCCCGCTTTAAATTGTTTATTCAAGTTTTTTCCATCTTTCTCTACCCGCTAGCGAATAGCGGCTGACACCTCGCGCCGCGTCCTGACTAGCATGTGTAGTCAATTAATTATTTTATTTTATTGTAATGGTTACGGTCCATGGACATGTGTTTATAATAGGAAACATTTTTGCTACTCATTAAAATATAATTTTACAGGTTCATACAAAATTATAATACGAATAAATAGGTGCAATTGGGCAACATCTAAATTTTCGTCGGTAGATTCATTGCCAGATTATATGGTATTTACTATTTTCTCAATCAAAGCACGCGTTTGTGTTTGTCGTTTAGTTTCGTTTATCTATGTTACCTTATAAAAATGGTTACATATTATAGTTTATCGCGCTGGAAATTACCATCATTACGGAATTTTATGATATAAATAAAACGTACCGTGCACATAATGTCACGGTCAAATTAAAAACATTAGATAAAGGCATAAAGCTGTAATGCAGGCGGCGCGGCGGCAGCGGGCGGCGGCGCGGTGCAACGCGTAACTCCGCGATATCTAATAAAGACACACTTATCGCCTCAAAACAAATCCAAAACGCGTTATCTCGCATGCCTACATACGTAAATACATCGACATTGAATCAATATTGGGCCGAGTACGTACCGCTGGCTGGCGTGCAGTCGCGACGAGTGCCGTCTCACACTCGCTCCGTGGACTCCGGGGCTCGGGGTCTCGCTCGCGAGTCGCGACCACGGCGAACACACATCAAACAACACATATGTTTTCACCTCGTCAAACAACAATTAATCGAATTCATGTTATCATTTAAAATATCGATCAGTCACATGCAGTCGGACCGTTCTCAGGCGACGCCGCGTATTTTTACATTTGAACCATGAGATATTTTCGATACACACCACCGTTACCGCTACGCACGAATGCACAGATTTCACGATCGTATTAGTTGCGCTGTTCGTTATATCAACTTATTGTCACTGATCAGCTGAGCGATTGTTTGAAACAATAACATCTGCGTTATGTGCACTGTAAAACAAATAACACGTACTATTACAACGGTGCGCGGAGCGAGACTGATTGAGTGAATGAACGGATGGAGCGAGGCCGCCGGGCGCGGGCGCGAGGGGCGAGGGGGCGGGGCGTGCGACTTGTGTCGATAGATGGCGTTGCGCGGCGGTCGGTTAAACGAGTTTTTCTTGAATAATTAGGTAGGCGCGCGGCAGCGCCCGCCTCCTTATAAATTAGGAAAACGTTTTCAAATTATTTCCCGTCAAACATTTACTCTTCGAATCGTACCCGAGGCGACGTCGATGTCCGGAATCAATTTGCACGAATCCACTTTCGGTGTTTTAAATTTCCTGCTTGTTTGCAGTTAAACGTGACGGAAATTAATGTGTGCACTGGCGTTTTCTTCGCTTTGCAAAATTTGTTCAGCTCTAAAGCGGGAACGACGAGAGGCGAATGTAAAAAATCTATTAAATCAGGGATTGAGCATGTAATAACGAACGAGAATCGATTAAAGTTTCTCGCAACTCGTGCCGACGGTCTATCGATGGGCCGATCGGCGAGCTGGCTGGCCTCTGCCGAATTCCCATCACTTCCAACAGAAAATCAAGGGAAATGTTCAAGAACTCATAAAATGTAAGTACAGTTAAAAGTTAAAACGGTGATTGCCTTTTTGGTAAAATTGCCCCAATGTTACATCGCTGTTTTTCTTGGGTGCTTAAAATTGTTTTTTACATAGTGTGCCTAGTTACGCAAACTTTGCTGAAAATATATATTATTCTAATAACAATTTGACAAGTCCTTTAAAAACATCGATTTATTTCATATCTATCTATAAGTGTGGAAAAATTCAAGCAAGACTTTTAACATTTTAACCTACGGTCAAAAGAAAACATTTTTGTGCTTGATCTAAAATTTTGATGCATAAGGATTTCTTGTAGTAAGAAGACGGACTTTATCTATTGGGAGTATTGGGACCAACCTAGCGACATCCACTAATATCGAATCTCGAAAATCGGAAAAAACAGCTCTACAACAAAAAAAAAAAACAGTTAAAAACAATATATTTCACCATTTTTTTCTGGCAAAAGGTAGTGGTATAATACCTACGCTTGTAGAGTTCTTAATAATGATCATGAAAAATAAGCACATAAAACATACCGACATACTTAGGAATCACAATATATTATAATAAGTAGAAGTTGGCTTGACGATATCATGATCTATGAATTGTTAATTAATTTTAATTGATCTGTTGATGAGATTGATGTTGATGAAGAGACTGATGACTGTGGAAGAAGCGATAGAGGTATGCTTGGATCGTAGCACTTGGCGCTCCATAGTCTCTGCCTACCCCAATGGGAGAAAGGCGTGAGTTTATGTATGTATGTATGATCTGTTATAATTAATATTAAATGCATTTAGAGTTAACGGTTTGAATTAATTAATTATCTTTAATAATTATTATGTTTCAGTTCTGTGTGATATCCTAAGATTAAGAATAATTCGTCTAATCTGATGGTGGTAGGTAGGTCTTTCACATGTAAGACACCGTCTGGGTGGGTACCACTGCAATTTCTATTTCTACCGCCAAGCAGCAGTGTGCATGCACTGTTGTGTTTCGGTTTGAAGAACATTGTAGCCAGTGTAACTACTGGACATAATGAGACTTAACATCTTATGTCCCAGGATGACGAGCGCAGTGGAATGCCACACAGTACTTAGTAACTCAAGGTGCTGGATGGTGTTGCTACTGTATTTGGATAGTCGTATCGCTTACCATCAGGCGAACGGCATGCTCGTCTCGTCATTCAATGCAATAAAAAAATACAATATAATATTTTTTTGTCGATGGATCGACAAAGTGGCTTAACTTTGCCTGATGGAAAGTGAAGTGAAGCTCAAAAACATGTCAATACTCAGAACTCACTCTCAGAAGGTGTATATTTTTTTTACAGTAGGCGAAGATTGCTGCCAGAGATAGGTTACTTACGCGGAAATCTATGTTAATAAATGTATTAACTATTAGTATATTTATCAACATATCCAATTTAAATACACAATTCAACTTCATTTCATTTCAACTATTTTCCTCAACATAAAAGGAGTATAACTGCCTCGGTGGCGTAGTGGTATTACAGTACGACTGCAAAGCTGAGGTCTCGGGTGCGATCCCCGGGTCAGGCAAAGTGATATTGAGTTTTTCTATTCAGTATCAGCCCGGAGTCTGGAATTTATGCCCGATATGGGGATAGGCTCGTCCCCTATCACATCATGGGACGGAATGACGGCGAAAAGTGGGTGCCCTACTTGTGCCTCTGCCTACCCCTTCGGGAATAACAGGCGTGAGTGTATGTATGTATGTAAAAGGATTTATTACAAACGCGTACATGTAGGTACTCTAAGCGGCTCAGTATTAAATCAATTACGGCCAAATCAAAACATCTCGGACGCGTCCATCAGTCATCTGTGTTAACGACTAATAATGTTATAATTAATATAATGGCGCTGGTGGCATAAACAAGCGTTGTCTATGGACTATGACAGATGATACGCGCGACCATAAACAATGGAGTGGCCGCGATACGGACAGATAAATGCTGATTTATTGTGTTGAGTGCGCCTTAAATCAATTACCGAGACAATATTTGATATAGACTTGGGTTTAGGGGTGTGTTGAGGACATCGCTTTTTATGATATTTTGGGCTCTTATCTGTTTTTAAGAGTTTTTGTATAGATCTGGAATGGAGGACCTAAAATTGACAAGCTGTGACTTCAAGTGACGAGCTGGCTGTTGATCAAGGTTCGATGTCTGAGGGTATTTAAATCTGGGTATACAGGAATGAAGGTTGTTCCTAGTTGATACCTACGATCTAGAACTCGTATCTTAAGGTGGAGCCTAATTATATTCAGTTATAAAATGAAGTTTCTATAAATGTCATCCATCATAACACTACACATTGTTATATTTACGAAATCTATTATCCACCAGGTGTTGCTGGTGGTTTCGCCCGCGTGAACAACCTTTCCCGCTACCAAAATCCCTAATACATAGTACGACCTCAGCGCCATCTATTTAAACACAAACTTTCGCATTTATAATATTAGTAAGAAGTAAGATTAGCGCTATAAAGAAACATTTTATTCTGAGAATAAAATCGTATAAAAATTTTGAATCTCGAACTAATAATTATTTTGCTCAAATTTTTACGTCATTCAATCTAAAGACATTTGATGAGGCCATTCGAAATCATTGACACACCAGTGACTCAGGATATTAAACGTGGAATTTAAATGATTTGAAAAAGGAATAAACTGCGTCATATGACTACAAATAACCCTTCCAACAAATCGATTACAAATTTATTCCATAATCGTGAGACTTATTAAAATCTAATTGAATATTAAAAACCCTACTTCAGTCTATAAAATCTGCACTAGTGCCAACTATGGAATAATAAGTGATTTGTATACGATTACAGTAATGGTGATACTTTGGTATTTTTTATTACTTATTGTTGGATACTTAAATGGGATAATGGAGATTGATAGAAGCAAAAAATATTTGGCTTTTTCCATGTATTGTAGATTTGGTATTCCCAAAGTGTCTGGTATTTTTATTGAATTTAGCGATAAATATATTTTAGTTCTATTGTGTATATTTAAGATACTATATAAGCGCCAAAGCCGTATGTCAAGGAAAGCAGGTTCGAGAAAATTGAAGTTTTGTTTAGTTTTCTTTTCGCTCTATGTGATTTGAGGTAAAACTGAGATAGGGACTTTTCACTTTTTTGACTTTTTTACGTTTTAAAAAATATATTGTTTGGCTATATTGTTCATAATGTGAATTTTGCAGCTATCTGATGCCATTAAATCAAGTTTACGAGTTTTTTGAGATACGGCTTTTGAGCTTAGCACGGCAGTATAGTTCTCGAGACCTGACTGAGACAAAAATTTGAGCCTATATAAGCAATAGTCTCTCGTAGTTGATCGTTCAAGATACTTTGCAATACCTATATTTAACGCCATAGTTTCTCGTAGTTGATCGTCCAAGATATTCTGCAATATCACTGACCGCACAAAATGAAACAATAATGCACGTTTTTTATATTATTTTCGTCCTAATTATACTCAGTTGAAACTGGTTACGAAATATTCTTGATAAATCCCACCCGAACTCCATAACCGGCGTAACGTACCAGAATCAATAATCCAATAAAAAGTTCAATAAAATCATTGTAAACGACAATTAAATCAATTTATTATTGTTGATAAGGTGCCACCGTGCTGCGACGCTCTCGTTCCATCGTTATCATGTTTTTTATTGTTATTCCAATAGCTATTATAAAGTTTTATTGTTAATTACAAAGATAATTTTAATTAATTTATAAATAGCCATAAAGGAGGAATTTTCTCGGTCGGTTGTTGGGTGTTTGTCATGATTTATTGTTATTCGAGTATTAACTGGGCAGATTTTGCTAATAAATGGTATGCCCTATCTAACCTATCTTAGCTCCAAAAACATTTATAGTATTTTGCAATAAAGTTGTCGTTTGCTAAGTTTATTAGGTTTATAATTGTTTAAAAATAGCACTAGGTAGGCGATTTAGTACGAATTATCGTTGAAAACTCGTATAATGTAAACCAGGCCTTAAAGCGTGAGTAATGTTTTATCTCTAAACACAGTAGCAATGTAGTGTTGCGCATTTATTTAATACCTACATTTAAACGCTAAAGCATTTGTTCCTTTTGTAGCACTGCCGGCCATAAAAGTATATACTATACTATACTATACTATACTATACTATACTATACTATACTATACTATACTATACTATACTATACTATACTATACTATACTATACTATACTATACTATACTATACTATACTATACTATACTATACTATACTATACTATACTATACTATACTATACTATACTATACTATACTATACTATACTATACTATACTATACTATACTATACTATACTATACCAGCCCTGTATTATATACTGCCCACTGCTGAGCACGGGCCTCCTCTACTACTGAGAGGGTTCAGGCCTTAGTCCACCACGCTGGCCTAGTGCGGGTTGGTAGACTTCACATACCTTCGAAATTCTTATAAAGAGCTTCTTAGGTATGTAAGTATGTCACACATAAAATCCATATCCGAAAGTGGCGGGCGTAATGGCAGCATACACTGGCGGCCAAACAACGGACAGAAGGCGCTGTACAAACAAGCATGTACATAGCATGGCAGCGAGTGTGACAATGGCGAGGTGGGCGCTCGTGGGTGCCGCGCCGGCCTCCATACATCACCGGTACACTGACGGCCAAACGACACTCTGTTTGAATAATGCACAGCCGTCTTGGCTTTTCTTTGCGACGATTAAATATTTTTCATTAATTTATAATGCACCTGATGAAATAAATGTGTAATATGTTTAAATATTTAATCCTCATATTATCATTTATGTTTCTGCATAATAAATGCGGAGAAAATAAATAATTTTAGTAAGCTTAGGTCTTATCCAGCTATGTCATATGTTCCCGTATGAGTGGGCAGTAGGGAATTTATAGTGCAGTGGCTATCATGAGCCCGGCCGTACAATGGCTACTCAGAGCTAAACATGTGTTATGAATTACGGATTCCTTCATATTTTCTCTTTGTACTTACATTGTGTTGTGTACTCAGGACATGTTTGTATTGTCATAACCGTTTTTTTAAGTTTATTTAAATGTTGCTACTGCTTGGAATACCGTGTAGCATTTTTGCTTTTTGTCATAAGAATGAGTGAATGTAATACGAGTGATTGATAGTGAAGTTTAAGGGTTAAATTTCTCCCTTTTTGGAGTTGGAGTTTTTTTATTATTTCCGTGGTCATTTTTTTATTGCATTGAATGACGAGACGAGCATGCCGTTTGCCTGATGGTAAGCGACTCGACCACCCATAAACAGTAGCAATGGTGTTGCTACTGTTTATGGGTGGTCGTCGTCGTCGGCGGAATGCCACACATCACCTTGAGTTGCTGTGTGGCATTCCGCTGCACTCGTCATCCTGAGACATAAAATGTTTAGTCCCATTATGTCCAGTAGTTACACTGGCTACAATGTCCTTCAAACCGAATCACAACAGTGCATGCACCAGTGTGCAGTCTGTGTCTATTTAGTGTCTATTTCTACCGCCAAGCATCAGTATGCTTGGCGGTAGAAATAGACATTACGGTGGTACCCACCCAGACGGACTCTTACACATGAGAGACTTACCACAGGTCTTGTACGAGCTCTAACACTAAGATGATTAGGTATCGTGAGATATTTTCTTTAAAAGTTTCGGTTATCATTCTGTTTGTGAAACGGTCTTTGTTACGCAATCTTTACTTTTACCTGTTTTGTAAACAAAATTAAAACACCATAACAATTACAAAGCTGCACTCCATTTAGGCATAAGCTCACTATCATTTAATAATAAAATATAATCCCTCTAAATAAAAACGAGTACGGAACCAAATCCTGTACCGTACATTACTCACGGACAATATGGTTTCGATAAGCCATTAGCGCTGCGTTGCAATGACTTATAGCGGGCGCCGCCGGGTGCGAGCCCAGTGTAGGGCTACCAGGTGTACTGTGTTTCTTCGGAATAGTCCTGGTTGGTTAGATGACCAAGTTTTTATTATCTGTTGTTTTAATGGTTTAAGAAATCAGATTTTTAGTAAAAATTTCAAGTTGTGTAAAAGTTTGATGAGGTTTTTCGTGTGTTTATAATATGATTATCATTGTATTATACATATTGGTGTGATTTTTGTAAAACTTTTTTGGGTTGGATCCGTTAGGGCACTTGACATTGGGTAGATTCTAGAGCTTTAAACACTTTATTAAACTGCAATTAATTTATCTACCTAATAAAACACATATTTGTATTTTTATGCCGTGCCTAAAAACAATTTATGACACCCAAAAGCATATTTTTTGAATATTTTGTCCCGCATTAGTAGTAAATGCTGGACACCCTACCAGTTTTAATTGTGATATGTTGCCTCCATAATGATTGATAATTTGTGACGGGATATTTCCAACCTTGTAATGTTTATATTGGGCGGCAATTAGTGTGCGTTGGATGGATTAAGAGATATTTTAATGGGTTTCAATGGTTATTTCTGACTTCGAATGACGTATATGGAAAGAGCTAGAGTCAATAATAGAGAAAACAAAACCGATTGCAGAAAAACAGATACGGTAGTTTAGCTTAGTTCGCTTAGCTGAGATGTTTTTTAATTCTTGTATGCAGTACGCAAACTATGTAAACTCAGCTAAGTACTATATTTTAATGCTACTGACTGTCGAAATGAGCATGCCGTTCACCTGATAGTAAGCGATATGACTGCCCATAAACAGTAGAAACTCTATAAAGAAGTTTGAATTATAAAGTTGTACGTGGCACTCCGCTGCGCTAGTCACCCCGAGACATTAGATGTTAAGTCTCATAATGCCTAGTGATTAAGCTGGCTACAATTTCCCTCAAACGGGAGTACAACAGTGCTTGCACACTGCTTCATGGCGTACTATACTATATTGTTTTATTATCGTATTAAAGTATAGCGCGGTAGAGATATGCAGCAGACATTGTACCTCTAGAACTATAGAAACCTCGAAGTTTTCCAGTATAATTTGTGTCATAAACAAAAGGCTTAGGATAACATTTCGATTAACATTCATTAAAGAAATAATATAGTGTTCATAATATTTCCTCTGAAAGATATTTTTCATTTAGTTCTCTATAAGGCATTGCCCAGTTCAGCCGGGTTCATACCACTGTTTTATGTAAACCAACGTAAAATGACAGCTTACTATTGAATTCCGTATGGTCGGTGATATTTCAGACCGAAACGCTCATTGAACATCTGGTAATTTGTAGTCAATATTATCTATTAAACATTAAAGCTGAGTCATTGTGGTTAAAACACTTTGTTTCGTAAACAGCTAGTTGTGTTACACATATACCGGCTGTTAACGATTATCTTTTCGAACTAGACCATAATTCCAACCGGAAAACATTATTGGCTAAATATAGCGTAGTTTAGAATAAAACGGCAAGTTCTCGCTTGGACCCCGCAGGTGTGGCAGGTTTGATAACGCTTATGTATGTCACATTCACATCCATGACAGTCAAAAACCGCTGAGTACTTAGGTATTGATTAATAAATCCAAAAAGTCTAATTTTATATGCCTGAAATCAAATCTGCGAATCAAAAGGTTCTTGTTGTAGTCATGTTCTAAAATGACTAACACCAGCCCAGTTATTCAGTTTGCTGCCAAAAATATTTCGAGCTATGTAATCGAGCAGAAATAATAGTTTTAAAAATATTTTTTGAAAAGGATTCGAACCCGTAACAGTCATGAACAAAAACTAATTCCCCCGCCGCTGACACTGCTGTGACAGATCTCCGATAAGCCCCTTTGTCATGAATCTTAAGTGCCCCCCACAATAGGTAATCCTTAAGCCTTAAGTCTTATCAACCTTCCAAGAACAGGGCCATACGGGCGATTGACAAGCTATTTAAAGGATTATGTCTGACTAGTTATTGATTGCGGTTTCGCCCGTATGGTTGGTTTTGTACTGGTTATTGAATTACTGGTTCATAATTTCACCCAAGAGCCAAGATATTTAGCCGACTTAAAGACAAAGGAGGTTCTCATTTCGAGGCGTATTTGTGTATCTTTTCGTATAGGTAAATTTTAATATCTTATGAGTTAATTTGTACGGTCAAGAGCGTAATCTCTGGAAGTTGAAGCAAAAATGAAATACACATCATGCCTTTATCCCCGAAGGAGTAGGCAGAGATACAACCAGGGCACCCACTTGCGGCATGTGTTTTCCGTCCCGTGATGTGATAGTGTGCGAGCCTATCACCACATCGGTGATAAATTCCAGACTCCGGACTAATACTGCGCAGAAAAAGCCAATACCACTTTGACCGACCCGAGATTTCGTACCCGGGACCTCAGCGCGGCGTCTTACCGTGAACGAAATATAACTGAAACGAGGAAGTTAAAACTATTGAAATTATATGGGTTTATCAGTGAACAAAATCACGGAGAATTACGTCTTTCAAATCTACAACAGAGCTTGCATACGGTGTAATTAAACAAAATAGTTACATGTCCAGACTTGCATACAACAGACCTACCTAACCATCCCAACAAACAGGACGTACATACTGTCATTGACATAATTCGTGGTAACCGATGACAATCAAAGGCGCGACGCCGCGTAACGAGCGGTCTCAGGTTCGAGCCCGCGACACACGAGTATACGTTACCGTAAGACGATACTCCAATTTTTACATGTCCCCCGTTAATACTTCACACTTGTATCAATAACAAACGCTTACACTCCCGGGGTGATAGCGTTACAATATAAAAACAAAAGCATTTGTATGTAAAAAAGTTATGTATCATCATGTCTCAGAGACTATATAATTTATGCTATGTATATATTATGATCTTGCTTACGTGAGGATCTGGTTGCGAATCCAAAGTATCGCTCTAATTTTTTTTCCATTGGGGAAAGAATACCTGACATCTACAAGACTGGTATGGGATTCGGGCTGTATAGTTATATCCAACTTATTTATCTGTTTGAATAACATCACAATTAGAAAATATGCCAGTAAATATTGATCTGTTTCATATTAGAAGTTAGATTAGTCACATTACAGCACTAAAAGCTATCTGTAATACCTTATACTATGAAAATTATACTCCCAATGCTCTAAAATATAATTAACTCGCATTTAACGGACAATCTTACTTGGTGCAGCGTGCCGCACGCGCATACCCTACCCAACCTTGAACCAGTTGCGTTGCGCGTGCGCATGCCTGTTGCATAGGGTCAGCCCTATGACAAAATACAATTATATTTACACGCAGGTTGGTGGACAACTTTCTAAAAATACGTTGCAGTAGACCAGGAATTGTAATAAGAAGGAGCATTCCTTATTGTTGTTATGAGGTGTCAACTATCATTTTCAAGTTGAGTCTGAGTGCGTACAGCGAAAATCAATAGTTTGTTGATTACAAAATCGCACGTGGGTTACCCGTGTTAGGAATTTGTGCTGTATAATATAGCGCTATAATCATTCCTTATTGCGGGGATCGAGAATACCAATGCAGTGGCTTTTTCCACACTTTCGGAGAATATTGTTTAAGAAAAAGCCCATGATCTTAATGTAGCAAAACTTTCGATCAAAGCGATAATAAAAAAACAAAACTAAAATTGATTCATTAAAACGTAAGCCACAGACGTTCAGCTTATAACACATATCACTTTATTATCGTCGAGGGTTTAAAATATAAACATACGCTCATCCTTAACTTATAGACACACTTCACAACTGTTATTTGCAAATAAGCTGAAAATGACTCACAGGGTGGGCTGGGCGTCCTGTGGTCACGAAATACGACACCTTTCTACAATAGAATAGCACCACCCAACACGCTACTTCGACAAACTAGACGTATAGATACGGGACAATCATTAAATATCCCGCAGAGAAATTTTTTATTCTTCCTGCCATAAACATTTGGAAACTTTGTCCTTTCCCTATGTTTTTAAGGATGCTGTGGTACAACATTATTTTGTTCTGATAAGTTAATACTTGTATAGTACTTATTTCTAGAAGCTAACGTCACATTTTACGCGTCAAACCCGAATGGTGACGCAAAGGTGTAATCAACGTACTCGCATTTCAATGCGCTTAAATCTGTCCCATAATATGATAAAAGAAGAGATGAGAATATAACCGTATGGGGCATATTGATAGTTGAAAATATAAAATATAACGTTTATACCTATAACTTAGCAGTAATTGTTCAAAGGAATGTCAAGTTGTTACTTGCCGTAACGGGAACTGCAAAAAGTGAATGAGACCGAGGTCACGGGTCTCATCTCACATGTTAGTATACATTGTAAAGTAGCTCGTTTTAACGATGCTGGGAACGTTGCGAATACAACCGCATACTTAAGAGATTTACATATTGATTACGAATGTGTATGAAGTTTACTGACATCTCAATAGCCGTATTATCCCAGGAATGCCTTAGATAGTCTATAGCTTGACTCTGGCATTTCCCAAAATATGGTACAACTGCACTCGTCCCCCTGATACACTAGACATTTTTTTTAAAGTCTGGGATGGCTAAGGTACTTCATTGCATCAGATGTTAAATGAATTGAAACCAAGAAAAAAAAGGAACTAAAAAAAGTCGACCAGTAAGGGATGCTTTATCCCTTGATGACCGCTACAATTATACCGGCTACTTATCGCTTTTTCACTTTCTATTTAAAGGACTTAATGTCATATTTGAATCATGCAATAAAAATTTGCCAGTCTGTCTAATTGCTCTGTGACTTTCCGCGAACCTAATATGTTAGGAAGGAGGGAATGTGTATGGTGACGAACTCTCATTCTACCCAAGAATAACACTGGCCATAATGGCCTTCAAACTAAAATAGTGCTTTCACACTGATCTATCGGCTGCGACCTTACAATAATAAAATGGAATATTATGTAGGTGTGAGATCGCAAATATTTGCTCCCCTGAGCCCCATAACGGCGCACCAGACTGTATTAGAGCCCTTTTTAGGCATGACGTCATTTGTGGATGTCCCCTAAGACACTTTTTTTAGACCTTTCTTATAACCCCTATTCTACTCCTTTGGCAATCAGACCGCAGATTTCAAGTTCAGCGAATATTTCTAGCGTTTGTCAGCAATTTGCCACAAACTCTCTTAGAATTTCGATATTGAAATTTCAGTTGTATTTTTTTGGTGCGGGTTAAGGTTTACGAAGACAATTTCGAAGGTTGAATTCGAGATTTCCTAAGATTGCTGAAGTGGCTTTCATAAAGTCATAGTAAAGTAAGACCAAATTGGATAATATATTTCTACGTATAAGTGGTAACCCTAGCGTGGTCGCGCGGGCGTGTAGGCTCGTGTCAGTAGCCCTACATGAATGCACTGATGCAATATACGCCCTGCTTATCTACTAAATGATAGATAGTAATAGACTATGTTGCATACTAATAACTTCACGCCTCTATCCTAGGCACACATTCCAAAGCTATGGCAGAAATTGTCAGCATATCCGTCTATCCTATAAAGATTGGGTTTTTAAGCTAAATATGAATGACCGGTATAAATGCGCCGCTCATAATGGATACAAAGTTCCTTGCTGATATTTTTGTTGTACTATACTATGCTCAACATGAAGTAATTACTGTGCCAGAATACAGCAACTTTCAATAAGTTACAACTTATAATACTTTTCTGCTACCTATAAACAGTAAATTCCACGACAATGTTAGCATGTTAATATAACAGGGGTTACTAAACGGAGACCACACGGTAGAGGGTTACACAAAACTATGATTAAATGTAAAATGCGTTCACGGATCGAGGAAGTACATTCCCGTGCTGGCCATATTAGGCGCACTCGGTTTCGTAATCTGGTCAACTATTGGGCCAGGGGCGGGTTTGGAATTGTTTTTGTGGGCAGAAAATTGTTTATTGTTGGAAAGTATAGTATTAGATTTATAAATTTTGACACTTTGGACTGCCTCGGTGGCGTAGTTGTATTACAGTACGACTGCAAAGCTGAGGTCTCGGGTTCGATCCCCGGGTCGGGCAAAGTGATATTGAGTTTTTCTATTCAGTATCAGCTCGGAGTCTGGAATTTGTGCCCGATATGGCGATAGGCTCGCCCCCTATCACATCATGGGACGGAATAATGGCGAAAAGTGGGTGCACTAGTTGCGCCTCTGCCTACCCTTTCGGGGATAACAGGCGTGAGTGTATATGTATATATGTATGTAAATTTTGACAATTAACATTTCGCATTGGCTTGTTGTTATACACAGTAGTCTAAGGGTAGTAGTATTAATCATTCAGGATTTTGCAGTAATGAGTTTAATACCGTAGAGTTTCATTTTATATCTATTACTGTATTCATTGCTTAATAACTATAATATTGACGATGGCCCGTTGGGTCATAATTCCTATTTTGTCCAGCCATTGCTTACATTTGAAAAGTGAGTATTTTTATGTTGTAGTCATGATAAGTGTTTTACTGTGTTCCTTTTTTAATATTAGCCCAGAACCTTTGTCCTAATCGACCCTTCCGTCCCTATCGGTGGACCCCCGAAGCTGTCTCAAGTCCGTCCCCAGCATTGCACTGCTTGCGACATATCTAGAACAATGCAGTTAATACGAACAGGGCAGCCGTGATTACCGCGGCTCATGTACTCCGACTTGTTTTGCCAAGCTCCTTTGTGCAGCTGTTTCATTTGACTAATCCTTAACTTGGTCTTGTTTTGTTTGCGCATGTTTGTGTCTATTTTTCGACATGTAAATTGCATTTTGCAAGTACTCGAAGTTTCCAGTCACTTCCATCGGGAAAACTTTCGAAAGATCTAAGACTTGTGATACAGACGTCTGGGAGAATTAATTGCGAAGGACGCTTTTGCCTCCGTGGATATTAGATAACATTGTATCTACTATCACAATGAATTTACTAGGACATGAATTTGATATGTCTATTATTCCAACACAATGGTTTGCGCCACCCAATTTTATCGAGACATTAATTGACAGATAGAGATTTCTTTAAAGATATTCGTACACTTTATTTTACATTAGAAAGAGACGTAGACAGAACCGCGGTCGAATTTTAGCCATATTTTCGACAAATAGAACATTATTCAAATAGATATCTAGAATTTATTTTATTCTGGCAAGCATACAGGCGTAGCTGCAATCGAAAGCCATTAAATAGAAGTACCAATACATCTCGAATAAAATATAGCACTCAGTTTGTCTCCAGATTGCATCAGATATAAGGGTACTCCCACACGGACCGCGTGCATTCCGATCGCGGATCGTGTTACAGCGCTTCGACATTATGTTATGATTTATAAGCTGTCGTTCGTTACACGTTTTCAGTTTGTTTTGTTTTTAATTTATGCACGTGCACTGGGAAGGCAATAAACTTTTTGAATATCAGATATACCTGGCAGGCGAATTGAAAAAAAAAGTAATTTGAGAAGATATAAGATTCTTAAAATAAAACTATTTTGCGGATTTTATCGCGGTTTTTAATTTATATTTTCTCCCGACGTTTCGAAGGCTTTTCAGCACTTCGTGGTCACTGGGCGGACTGAGGTGTTGGTGGTCCGAAAAGTTAATGTTACAATATCTACCTTCATTTTTTAATTATACAATTTTTTAAAAATTATTTGTTGTTGCGATAAAATCCGCAAAATAGTTTTATTTTAATGTCTAACATTCGCGTAAATAGAAGAAGTCATTATATAAGATTCTTACCATCGACCATTCATTCATTTTGAAAAAGTGTCCCAAGCTATGAGGAATAGAAACCAAATTGAGAATGGTTCTAACCAACCCCATTCTCCAATCCTTAATCCTCAAACCCCTTTTAGTTTTACAATCCACCAAAGTTATCCCTGTCATTGTAGATTTTGACGTGTTCACTTAACATCGACCGACCTACTTCCTCATCCGTCTAGCTATAAAAAATCTTTTACGAGCTACCCACCACGGTATTAGATGCATTATAGAAACACGACGGTATTGAGGTCCCATGTTGTTCAATAGAAAAGGCCTCCCACTATGCGACTCTCTCTTTTCCATGTTTACGAAATAAAATTATTTTTAATAGAAAAAAATAGAAGCGAAATAAATAGCGAAATAAGCGAAAAAAAAAATAGCGACGTTTAGAATTACAAAACATGACTTAGAAAGAAAGAAAGAAAAAACATTTATTGGCTACAAATATTGTGACTTATAAGTGGCTATTCTGCAACTGCAAAATAAACTGAACTCGATCTCTCGGATGAAATCTATTATTCGCATACATAATGCGTATATGTTATATATTTCCCCAGTATAATACAATGTCAAGTGAATCAAGCGTCTAAAAAACTAATGCCACGTTTTTAATTCGTTGCACTCATTGATGTAGGTTTTTTAATACATCAATGGATGCACTATAATTTATTTACTTTAGATTCGATAGTTGCATGTGTTGTCTCTGACTTATGAATTAGAATTTGGATATGTTTAAGACGAGGCCAATAGTGTAAAAGGATATATAATACAGCGCAGGTATTATCATTTATTCTAGGCTAAACTTGAAAAGTAAGATGTCTCTACGTTGAAGAAATAAAGAAATCACATGTAGTACACAAAATGTTCAAAGCGAGAGAAATATCCGAAAAGTAATTGAATTACACAAAGGCTACAGCTTTCTGTACGACGCATGCTTGGATATTGGATACATCAATTTATTTATTTAAGCAATTTACACATAAATTACTTGGGTGTTTTATAACTAACGATTTTTCGTGACCTAACCATATTCGACGCTGGAAAGCAAACACGTAGTAACTGACACATATGATGTATGTCAGTTACTACGTGTTTGCTTTCCAGCGTCGATATAAGAATTAATTTCATATGTAGGTGAATATAAGTACAGGGGAAATAAGCTTAGAAATCTTTAGTAAGAAACCTTCATCATCATAATCGTCAGCCACATGGCATCCACTGCTGAACATAGGCCTCCCCTAAAGATTTCCAGATGGACCTGTTTAAAGCGGCCTGTATCCAGCGTATCCCTGCGACCATCAATTCGTCCGTGAAAGAAACCTTACTAAAAATATTAATTTATTTTCACAGGTTATTTTAATTATCAACGGCAGAAACAAAATTAAGATCCGTTTATTGAGGTAGGTAGATATTGTTTAAGTTTTTTAATAGATAATCACATTGTCTATACAATTAACAATACTTCTAACTCACATAATCTCCCGTTCTGAATTAAACTTAGGTTACAACTAACCTTGGGTAATCATCGGCTTGAAGACAACAGATCGTGTCGTCATCGTATGGTATAAACCCGGTCCGTGCGCAGCGGGCGGCTCACCGAGGCGCGACTACATGTTGATAGTAATCGATAGCCGTCATGTGAACGCGCTTTCACGATTATTTACGAGCCAACACTATGGACGTGTTCATCTTTATTCTGCTGCCTACGTAGGAGATACCGGCACCACCCACCGATCATGAAAAAAATGGAAGAGAGGTAGCTTGGCTTCATTAAACAAAGAAGGCTTTTAAATTGATATATAGAAGAAGCAAAGACCTATTGGGCAATAATTTAATATGTACGTCAAGAGCATTAGGATGTAGTGCTTTGTAATACAAAGTTAGGGTGGTGTTGCTACTGTTTAAGCCTTTAAGTCCGGTGACTAAATTCTCTATCTCGGTGACACCTACCATTCCAAGTGTCTTTCGCGTCTCATTATTCAATTGTTTAGCTATATTCTGGCTGTACATATTTGTTTAAAAGACATATAGATGAAGGACGGTTTTGGCGTTGGACACATGGCACAGTTGGAGTGGTCGCTTCAAGCACTTAAACTCTTCTGAACTTAGAGATGGCACAACGCCAACAATATACGGCTAGATATGATCAACAAAATGCAACTCTTTAGTTTAATCTTTGTGCCTTTGATGGCTACTTAGTAGTAAAGAGTCTGGAATAAAAGTAATCAAACAAAATAGAAATTTAATGTAGTTGTTACATAGTAAGGAGCAGTAGCTTTCCAGTAGTGAAAGATTCAAATTGCAAGAAAACTCACAAAAATATGTTTGCTTGTAACGTTATATAGATTGTCCTCTTGCCTCTATCTCACTTGTATGTAGAGTCAACGCAATACAGTATTGTAAGCGGGTTACAAGAAATATTTTTAGTTTTCGAGACCAGTCAGCTGCTTGACGTCAATTCCCTGGCATTGCCGACGTCCATGGGCGACAGCGATTACTTCCACCAGGAGGGCCGTGAGGTCGTCTGCCTTCGAAAGCCATTAAAGAAGGAAATTCCCTGTTTAGAATCGAGTCCAACTCCCTGCCAAATAGTCTAATGAAACTTATAGAAAGTGTTTCTTGTTTGAATATCGAAATCAGGACCTTCCATTCCACACTAATAATATACCCATGATGTGATACGTAGTGAGTCTATAGTCATATCGGGCTATACATTTATTATTAGTATAATATGTAAAACTTTAATTATAAAAGTCGATACGAGTAAAATTAATTTAGTTTTATATTAAGAATGTAATGCCATTGCAATTTGCAATCTCCCCAAATCGAATTAATTTGCTGCAATATTTAATAAGTAGGGTCAATTGTTCTCATTAACCTGTTATTAAATGTTTTAAATTCAATTCTTATTACTATTTAGAAATGATTGTAATTTAATATGATTATTGTAAGAGTAAATTAACCCCCGCTGGGTTCTTACACGGAACGTGTTGGGTATGATACGAGTGTAAAATTTCATATTTTACGACTATGATTCAAGTCAGAATGTTTATGGGAAACAAGTAACTACATACAGCCTTAGACATAGACAAGGAAATCAAAATTTGGAATCTATAACGAGCTTTTGTTTAAATAGCTCTAGATATATATTTTTTATTGTATGCTAAAAATATTTATCGTGCTCTGGGGATACTCGGGGAACTCACGGCTTCTCCTATGCATCTCCTTGAACGCTGGATCAAGGACGTTGCCTTAAGACATTAACTGTAGTATCTCCTGAGTCTAACACACTATGCATACTATACTAATATAAATGTGTCAGTATGTATGTTTGTTGCAATGCAATCAACCCTGTATTATATACTGCCCCTTGCTGATCACGGGCCTCCTCTACTACTGAGAGGGTTTAGGCCTTAGTCCACCATGCTGGCCTAGTGCGGGTTGGTAGACTTCACATACCTTCGGGGATCTTATAGAGAATTCTCAGGTGTGTAAGTTTACTCACGATGTTTTCCTTCACCGTTAAAGGGAACGATTATAATTTATAACAATACATATGTAACTCTGCAAAGCCAGAATCGTGTGCTTGGGTGTTGAACCTCCGGACATTTTCTCAGCAGACCGTTCCGTTGCTAACTAGGCTATCGTCGCTACTAGGTAGTTTGTTATAACGAATACCTATATTGTATCAAACGGAGACATACTACAATGTAAAAATACACAGCTCCCATAATACTTATTTAGCCTACCTTCTACCCAGGCAGACACTTGTCAAAAGCTAGTCTATTTTATTAAAATGCAAACGACATTTTTATGTTTATAGATAGCTCCGTGTGCCTCGTTTCAATAGAGATCGAAGTCTGAACGGCCCACAATTTAGCTTCTTTATTGGCGTGTTTTTCAACCGACCTTGACTTTTCTAAGGTTATTTAGGGTCAAAGAGGTTATTTTTGTCGCCGAATTACGTTATACGCCGTTATGTTAAACGGCGCTGGTTTGAATTGCAGGAGTATCTCAACTCAATCCCCGGTGTCACCTTGGTGTCCGACATCGCTCTCCATCTCTCTTATAGCTATGTCACCGATCCTGAGAGTCTTTACAGCCAACAGTAAGTCATACCTCGCTCCTATTAAAAAAATGAAACTGAGGCGTCCTGCTGCGCCGTGGATGACACCTGGAGTTCGGATGGCGATGAGACGAAGAGACCGTGCATTTCGTAAATTCAAAAGGGACCGTACAGAGGAAAACTGGGGCACTTTTAAGGCTGCAAGGAATCGGTGCAATCAGATGGTACGTAATGCTAAACGCCGTCATATTCTCAGTAATATCTCCTCGTCTTCCCCTGCTAGTATCTGGAGATTCCTCAGAACTCTGGGTATAGGCAAAGTTAAAAGCTTAGACTCTCATGGTGCGACCCTTGGATTGGATGAAATTAATCAACATTTCTCCTCTAGCACCTTGATTAATCACCATACCAGGCGTCGCACCTTGGATTTTTTAGCTAGCCTCCCTAGGCCTACATCTTGCCCCTTCCAGTTTTCTCCGGTTCCACCTGGCGAGATCAAAAAGATAATCCTTGCGATTAAATCAAATGCAACAGGCTACGACTGCATCAGCCGTCGCATGATAATCGCAATCCTCGATCATCTTCTCCCGTCCATCTCACATATTGTAAATTTTTCACTGAGCATTGGTGTTTTTCCGTCTCTATGGAAGAAAGCCATTGCTATTCCGCTTCCCAAAATCTCCAATCCCTCACTCGTCAACCACTTCCGTCCTATTTCTATTCTCCCTTTCCTTTCCAAGGTGCTGGAGGCCTGTGCACATAAGCAACTTTGCAGGTACGTTCACGAAAAGAACTTGTTGAGCCCACTTCAATCTGGCTTCAGGCCTGGCCACAGTACCGTTTCCGCACTCCTTAAAGTGACTGGCGATATTAGGTTAGGCATGGAGAACAGCAGAGTCACCGTACTAGCTTTGGTGGATTTTTCAAACGCCTTCAATACCGTCAGTCACGATATTCTTTTAGCTATCCTTTCCCATCTTTTGATCTCTGCCGCGGGACTGGATTGGTTCTCATCATATCTTCAGGGACGCCAGCAGTCGGTGCGTATCAACGACTCCGTGTCAAACTGGTGCAATACTGAGTCTGGTGTCCCTCAAGGCGGTATACTTTCTCCATTGTTATTTTCTATCTTCATAAACCTCATAACACTTGACCTTCAATGTGCGTATCATCTGTATGCTGATGACTTGCAGTTATACTCACAAGCTAGCATTGACTGTGTGACCACTGCTGTGGACAAGGTTAATAGGGACCTGGAACACATTAAAACTTGGTCAGACAGTTTCGGCTTATCGGTGAACCCCATGAAATGCCAGGCTATTATTATAGGCAGTCCTAGGATGATAAGTAGGTTGGATATTTCATATATCCCTCCCGTTGTTTTTGATGGCTCCGTCATTCCTTGGTGTTCATGTGTTAAGGACCTCGGGCTTCAAATTGACGCCACTCTGAGCTGGCGACCCCAGGTGACCTCTGTTAGTCAGAAAGTCATCGGTACTCTTCGCTCTCTGTATCGCCTGAAGAATTACCTTCCGTTCAAAACCAAGACTATGCTTATGCAAACCTTAATCCTTCCGGTTATCGACTATGGTGATGTGTGCTACTTTGATCTGAATGCAGATCTACTCAACAAACTCGACCGTCTTCTTAATAACTGCATTCGATTCGTTTATAATCTTCGCAAGTTTGACCACATCTCTTCATACCGATCGCAGTTAAATTGGCTTCCCATCCGTCAACGCCGTTCGTTGCGTGCGCTCACTACCCTCTTTTCTATTCTCACTTCTCCTACCCCTCCTTCTTACCTGTCTTCCAACTTCATTTACCGTTGTGATACTCATGATAGAACCCTGCGTTCGTCTAGCAATCTCCTTCTTAAATGTCCCCCTCATAGCTCTGATTTCCTTCACTCTTCCTTTGCTATCCAGTCCATCCTTCTCTGGAACGCACTCCCACTCGAAATCAGGTCATGTACAACACGGCTGGCATTTAAAATGAGAGTTCGGCAATTACTCCTCGGCGAAGTAGCAGATTCTCATCATTAGCTTATTAAATACGTATTTATTTGTTTATGTATGTATTTATTTATGTATGTAATTGTTTATGTATATATGATAGATAATTATATATGTAGCAAAATTAATGTAAGTATACATATATTATGTTTGATAATTATCATTGTATTTTATTCACATTTTTAATTTTCATTATTTATAATTTACACCTGCCTCCGTCTTTCTGCACCACCTTAAGGTCGACTGGGAGAAAATGCCTTTAGGCATTAAGTCCGCCTGTACTATACCATTGTACAAAGTGTCAAATAAATAAATAAAAATACCTACGAGGTGATCAGTAAATGCCTATAATTCCTTTTGTCGTGTCATCTCTCTGGGGGAATTTTTCAGTTGTTGATGTGGTTGTGTACAAGACGAGATAGCAAGGGGTGATGTCATCAGTATGTAATATATATAATAGTGTTATTTGTACTGTAAAATTATTAAGTACTAGCTGTGCCCGCGGCTCCGCCCGTGTTAAAAAGTTTTTCCGGGATAAAAGTCCCGCTTTATGTTTTCCCGGGATAAAAAGTAGCCTATGTGTTAATCCAGGACATGACCTACCCGTGTGCCAAATTTCATCGAAATCCGTTCAGTAGTTTTTGCGTGAAAGAGGAACAAACATCCATACATCCAAACATCCATACATTCTTACAAACTTTCGCCTTTATAATATTAATAGGATTTGTAACTAAACTCTTATAAAATATACTATTAAATAAATAACTATGGGGAATTTTCCGCATTTTTTTGTGAGTCCGAAGCTAGTCAGGATGATTATGGTTAGTTCCTAGTTGGGAAATTAAGTGCCGCCAGCATGACAGTTTATTCTGGCAAAAAAGGAGCCGGACGAAATCGTTATTAAAAGCTAGTTTATAATAATAGTGCGATTGGTCACAAAAAAATTAAAAATAAATATTCTGATTCACGCATAGATTGTTATAAGTGTTTGCTTCTACATAGATTCAATACCTATATCGCTTTTAACCCCTGGAATGCCGGGCTCAGTTTGCGTAAAAGACGCGTGCGTGCCGCCATACATTTGAAAAAATCGGATTTTGAGTGTAAAGGCTGTTCTAATTTATACACCATAAAATTCTTTTAGTACGAATTTTGAAATTATTTATTTACTTATTTATTATGGATCAATGGTCACTAAAATATTCAGAAACATTGTGAGATTTGGCATAGACGGCCGCCATTTTGAATTTCGTTGTTTTGAGGCCGATTGACCTCAAAATCGAAATCTGGGTATATCTTTGGTTACAAAAAACGGACCCAATGCTTGAATTGAGAAAAATGGCCGCCATATTGAATTTCTTTGTTTTAAGGCCAATCGACCTCAAAATCGATATATGGGCAGGTCGTTAGGTACAAAAGACGGATCCAATGCTTGAATTGAGAAAAATGGCCGCCATTTTGAATTTCTTTGTTTTAAGGCCAATCGACCTCAAAATCGATATATGGGCAGGTCTTTAGGTACAAAAGACATGTCCAATGTCAGAATTGAAAAAAGTGGCCGCCATTTTGAATTTCTTTGTTTTAAGGCCAATCGACCTCAAAATCGATATCTGGGCAGGCCTTTAGGTACCGAAGACGGATCCAATGTTAGAATTGAAAAAAGTGGCCGCCATTTTGAATTTCTTTGTTTTAAGGCCAATCGACCTCAAAATCGATATCTGAGCAGGCCTTTAGGTATAAAAGACGGATCCAATGTTAGAATTGAAAAAAGTGGCCGCCATTTTGAATTTCTTTGTTTTATGGCCAATCGACCTCAAAATCGATATCTGGGCAGGCCTTTAGGTACAAAAGACGGATCCAATGTCAGAATTGAAAAAAGTGGCCGCCATTTTGAATTTCTTTGTTTTAAGGCCAATCGACCTCAAAATTGATATCTGGGCAGGCCTTTAGGTACCGAAGACGGATCCAATGTTAGAATTGAAAAAAGTGGCCGCCATTTTGAATTTCTTTGTTTTAAGGCCTATCGACCTCAAAATCGATATCTGGGCAGGCCTGTAGGTACAAAAGTTGAATCCAATGTTATAATTGAAAAAAGTGGCCGCCATTTTGAATTTCTTTGCTTTAAGGCCAATCGACCTTAAAATCGATATCTGGGCAGGCCTGTAAGTAGAAAAGACGGATCCAATGTTAGAATTGAAAAAAGTGGCCGCCATTTTGAATTTCTTTGTTTTAAGGCCAATCGACCTCAAAATCGATATCTGGGCAGGCCTTTAGGTACCGAAGACGGATCCAATGTTAGAATTGAAAAAAGTGGCCGCCATTTTGAATTTCTTTGTTTTAAGGCCAATCGACCTCAAAATCGACATCTGAGCAGGCCTTTAGGTATAAAAGATGGATCCAATGTTAGAATTGAAAAAAGTGGCCGCCATTTTGAATTTCTTTGTTTTAAGGCCAATCGACCTCAAAATCGATATCTGGGCAGGCCTTTAGGTATAAAAGACGGATCCAATGTCAGAATTGAAAAAAGTGGCCGCCATTTTGAATTTCTTTGTTTTAAGGCCAATCGACCTCAAAATCAATTTCTCGGCATATCTGTAGTTACCAAAAACGGATCCAATGTCGGAATTGAAAAAAGAGGCCACCACTTAGGACTTCTTTATTTTAAGCTAATTAACGTCAAAATCGATACTTGGCGATAGTAAAAAACAGATCTAATGTTAGACTCAATAAAAGTGGTCGCCATTTTAAACTTCTTTATTTTTAAGACTGATTGGATTTAAGATAGATATTTGGGCTTGTATTTAGCCAAATAGAATAAATCGAGGTGTAATATATGTATGTACGCGCGTGAGAAGTTATACTTCCTTGGCATCATTAACCTTTATAGTTTGGGAAAATTGCAGTCTTGGCTTCGGCCTTTGAATTTTGAAAAAGTCCTTGGGTGTGGTAAAACAACAACCGACAAGGCTGCAAGGCTAAGCGCCTTTGTCTTCTCCTTTTACTAAAAAATAAATTATTATTAGAAACTGTAACGGTTTTGATTTAAATAAAAATATGTACCACTGACTTTACAGAAATACTTTCATACAAAATATCACCAAGCGAACAACCGGCACGAAGACAATGACCAACTAACTCGAACTGTCAAACGTTCTATGCTTTTATAGCAAAAATTGTAGATCATGTCATTAATACCCGCACAAAAAAATATTTTTGCCCTAACATTATATTATATAATTATTAAATATAGAATTTAGAGAATAATAAATATATAGGGTGATGTGTGATAGGTGATAGGTGAAGCGTGAAGAAATGAAGAAGAATAGATGATAGTGGCAGAAGATAAAGTTTATTACACGCACACGGAAGAAACAGTCTACACACAGAAGAATACACTACAAAGTAGAAATAGAAGGAGCAGTCAAGAGATAGTATAGAGTTTAAGACACTGAGCAACATACAATATGGCGCAAGCGTAAGCGTAAGCGTTAGCGTTACGGTAGCGGGTGACACGGGCTTCGCGGGCGAGATTTGGTGTACCGACTGGCGTGGCCGCCGGCCGGCCGCACGCGCAGCGGTCATTCCGCCCCCGCGCCTCAACTACGTGCATCGCCTTAAAACCGGCTGGTGGTACGCCGAGCCGCGCGCACCGTGCGTCTCCAATGCACTCGAAGCAAGTTAAATATTATTATTCGCACGAGTGTGCGAATAATAATATTTAACTTTTCGGGGACAAAGGCGTGAGTACGCCTTTGTCCCCGAAGGGGTAGGCAGAGGTGCAAATATTATAAATATAAATATTAGAATAGTGTACGCCACAAATATATATGACATAATTTGTACTTAATATTAGAAGATTCTTAATTTAAAATATTTATTATTGATTATTAATATTTTAAAAATAATTTTTTTTTATAATTAATTTTAAAAAAAGACAACCAATAATATCACTTAAGACGAGGCTATATGGGCTTGAACCCTTTGCCTTCCCTATAAGGGGAAAATTATAATAAAAAAACAGCCGTGAGAATTTTTGTGTCACACATGCGCGCGCATCGTAAAATTTCACTCCCATAAATTTTTCATAACGCGCTTAAGGTATAACTTCAAAAAAAAAAAGATACAGTAATTGAATGGCCACCCACCAGGGCATAACGATGTAGGGGAAGAAAAATATTATAGTAAGATAATTTCTACTACGCGGCTAATTATGCTTATAGCTATTGTTGAATTGCTAACGACCCCCGAATTTTTAACCGATTTTGATGCTTTCACAGAAGAATTTACTTTATTAGCTGTTTGCTGCCACGGGCCACTTCTTAAATTCGAAGACAAATTCCTTTTTTTGCGACATAACAAAGCTGCAATATCGTTATTGAAGAGAATTGAATAAGCTTTGATCGTGATATTATTTAAAAGTGATATAATTAAAACCTACTATAGTTTGTGGCCATGTCCAGCGGATTTTGATTTTAAAACCAATGGCCCTTAAAACAAGAACATTTAACATGGAATGCAGTTATTAAAATTCCAACCTCGATTAATTAGTTTTGGCTAAAAGACAAGCCCAAATATCCATCTTAAATCCAATCAGTCTTAAAACAAAGAAGTACAAAATGGCGACCACTTTTCTTAAGTCTAACATTAGATCTGACTTTTACTATCAATGGCATGCCAAGTATCGATTTTGAGGTCAATTGGCCTTAAAACAAAGAAATTCAAAATGGCGGCCACTTTTTTCCATTCTAATGTTCGATCCGTCTTTTGTACCTACAGGCCTGCCCAGATATCGATTTTGAGGTCGATTGGCCTTAAAACAAAGAAATTCAAAATGGTGGCCACTTTTTTCAATTCTGACATGGGATCCGTCTTTTGTACCTAAAGGCCTGCCCAGATATCGATTTTGAGGTCGATTGGCCTTAAAACAAATAAACTCAAAATGACGGCCACTTTTTTCAATTCTAACATTGGATCCGTATTCATTACCTAAAGGCTTGCCCAGATATCGATTTTAAGGTCGATTGGCCTTAAAACTAAGAAATTCAAAATGGCGGCCACTTTTTTCAATTATAACATTGGATCCAACTTTTGTACCTACAGGCCTGCCCAGATATCGATTTTGAGGTCGATTGGCCTTAAAACAAAGAAATTCAAAATGGCGGCCACTTGTTTCAATTCTGACATTGGATCCATCTTCTGTACTTAAAGGCTTGCCCAGATATCGATTTTGAGGTCGATTGGCCTTAAAACAAAGAAATTCAAAATGGCGGCCACTTTTTTCAATTCTAACATTGGATCCGTCTTCTGTACCTAAAGGCTTGCCCAAATATCGATTTTGAGGTCGATTGGCCTTAAAACAAAGAAATTCAAAATGGCGGCCACTTTTTTCAATTCTAACATTGGATCCATCTTCTGTACGTAAAGGCTTGCCCAGATATCGATTTTGAGGTCGATTGGCCTTAAAACAAAGAAATTCAAAATGGCGGCCACTTTTTTCAATTCTAACATTGGATCCATCTTCTGTACCTGAAGGCCTGCCCAGATATCGATTTTGAGGTCGATTGGCCTTAAAACAAAGAAATTCAAAATGGCGGCCACTTGTTTCAATTCTGACATTGGATCCATCTTCTGTACTTAAAGGCTTGCCCAGATATCGATTTTGAGGTCGATTGGCCTTAAAACAAAGAAATTCAAAATGGCGGCCACTTTTTTCAATTCTAACATTGGATCCGTCTTCTGTACCTAAAGGCTTGCCCAAATATCGATTTTGAGGTCGATTGGCCTTAAAACAAAGAAATTCAAAATGGCGGCCACTTTTTTCAATTCTAACATTGGATTCATCTTCTGTACGTAAAGGCTTGCCCAGATATCGATTTTGAGGTCGATTGGCCTTAAAACAAAGAAATTCAAAATGGCGGCCACTTTTTTCAATTCTGACATGGGATCCGTCTTTTGTACCTAAAGGCCTGCCCAGATATCGATTTTGAGGTCGATTGGCCTTAAAACAAAGAAATTCAAAATGGCGGCCACTTTTTTCAATTCTAACATTGGATCCGTCTTCATTACCTAAAGGCTTGCCCAGATATGGATTTTGAGGTCGATTGGCCTTAAAACAAAGAAATTCAAAATGGCGGCCACTTTTTTCAATTATAACATTGGATCCAACTTTTGTACCTACAGGCCTGCCCAGATATCGATTTTGAGGTCGATTGGCCATAAAACAAAGAAATTCAAAATGGCGGCCACTTTTTTCAATTCTAACATTGGATCCGTCTTTTATACCTAAAGGCCTGCTCAGATATCGATTTTGAGGTCGATTGGCCTTAAAACAAAGAAATTCAAAATGGCGGCCATTTTTTTCAATTCTAACATTGGATCCGTCTTCGGTACCTAAAGGCCTGCCCAGATCTAGATTTTGAGGTCGATTGGCCTTAAAACAAAGAAAATCAAAATGGCGGCCACTTTTTTCAATTCTAACATTGGATCCGTCTTTTCTACCTACAGGCCTACTCAGATATCGATTTTGAGGCCAATCGGCCTCAAAACAAAGAAATTCAAAATGGCGGCCGCTTTTCTCAATTCTAATATATAATTAAGATTTGCATCCAATGGAAACCCAAAAATAACCTAAAAAGAAACAACCTGTAGATGTTCAGTTTTCATACATTTTGCAGAAATCGGCCCGAGCGTGGATCCACGCTCCGGCAGAGTTTGAACACTTTTTTTGAGCGTGGATCCACGCTCCCGGCACGCGAGGGCTTAATAAACTTGTTTATCCAATCACTTCCACTTTATTGTAGGTAATTTATCCCTACTTGGTTTTCTATAATTCATTTGATATTTTATCAAAAGGAAAACGCGTAGGCCATAACACAAAGGAAACGTCTACCGTTCCGATAGTAGAACAATAAAGGCAGCCAGTGGCTACAATGGATCGCACTGCGCAGTCAGCGCTCGTTCGCATTATTTATGTCTCCACTAAAACATCCGTTATAAATATATTTGCAAATTAGAATGTTCAACATTTGAATTAATAAGCTTTTCGAACACTGAGCTCTGCGATGCTATGTAGAAAAATGTAGCTATGATATTGCTTTGCTACTCGAGTGATAAAGTCCAGAAAACTTACTTGAAAATATAGTTCTGCTGTTAAAATATTACTCCTCATTCCTTTTTTGAATGGGGATGTCGCTTAATTTTTTAACATAGTCAACAATGGTTCGCACACGTTTGATGCACTTGCTTATCATTGGCCTTTGCTATATAAAGAAATATTTTTTTTCCAATGTTAAAACCAAATCTAGAGGACATCTATAAGTTCTGTAACCTACGTTCTGTTACGTGGTAATAAAATTTTAGCCGGACAAGTAAGGTGATTATGCATTCTACCCTGCACACTCATTCATATCGCATCTTATAGCACGTTTCAGTGGGCACAAGCCTGTGATTATACAACGCAACCGTCGTCAGAATACGAATTATGAATTTATTCCTACTGCGATTGGCCAATTAGTAGGAATTCTCCTGAGAGCTTCCTTGGTGCACGCGTCTTTATATTTATATATTATGCGTCTTGCAAGCTTATGAGTGGGTACTATACTCTGTGTATCCGACTGAAAAACGACCGCACACATGGTAGAGTAGTAGCTCGATTCGAGGAGTAGCGTTCCGTAACCTACATATAGGGCTGCCATCATCTAAATTGCCGGCGCCGGATAAACACGCAAAAATCCCGGACATTTGGGCGAAATATGGACACCTCTGAAAAAATATTTTGCCGTTCCTTCTTGAATGCGGGGAAATGAATGAATTTTTAACTAAGATTTATATCAATTTGTTACTCATCTATGAAAAAATGGATGTCCCCTGACAACAAAAGTGTCCGGGTTTTGCCCGGACACTTTTTATAACCCCTGCCGGACGGCCCCCGGACGCCCTTTAAACTAGGACAAATCCGGGGAAATCCGGACGGATGGCAGCCCTACCTACATATAACCTATATATACCTAGATATCCATTATTTCAAGTCCTCTAGGGTCGCCAGTATTGATTGCATTGTTCCCATGGTGGTCTTTGGTCTAAAAGCAGCTTATTGAGCTGATGACGGGCAAGTTCGAATTCTCGATAGGGCAATGTTTTGTGCCGTTATATATCCCCGATTGCATTTGCTAGAATTTGACGTTGAGTAAAATGTCTGGTCGTAGAAATTAAGCCTATTGTACCATGCATGAAAGGAAATAAGTTGCACCGACTTCTGTCATTTTATCAAGATAAAAAAAATAAGATATGATGCTTATATCATTTGATTAAGTTGATGCACTCAGCAATTCGTTTTGAGTTTGTAAATAAGTTATGCACAGCACAGAAGAATTTATTGATGACGCGTGAACGACTGGAATGTTAATAAGAAACGCAAACTCCTGCATTATTCATTGTTTATGTGGCGGGGCGCGGGGATATTGCACTGCACTGGGTTTTGTGCTAAAGTCGTCAATCTCCTCTTTATGGCCTTTACAGAGGTACAGTCAGCGGCAGAAATAGCTGATTCAAACGAATTATGTATACATACACGTTAAGTTTAATTGAAACAATATTTTATCCATAATATTAATAATAAATGCAAAAGGATTTTCTGTTTGTTACGCTTTCATTGGTAAATTACTAAAACTATTTTTATGAAATTTGGTATGAGGGAAGCTTGAATCCAAATAAATAACATAGGCCACTTTTTATACAAACTGAATATAATTTTAATTCACTAAAAAGAAGTGTATGTAAGTGGTTTGACATTTGAATTTTGTGCAGCTAATTTTGTGACTCATTGTACAATTTAAATTGCAGTGATTTTATATCGTAGTTTTCTCATGACTTCCTTTGTGTTGTTACATTGATAAACATAACTAGCGTTGAAGGTAGGCAGAGTTGTAATATGAATATATCCGAAAGAATCCGCAACAAATATTCGATGCAGTTGCACCACTCGCAAACATTGCCACAGCTATGAGTGAATATCTTTTACATAATATATATTTGTTTACTCGACTAGATATCGCTAAAAGCTTTCGATAAAGTCACCTTCTCATGACTTTGTAGAGATCTTGTCGTTCGGCACTTTATTTATTTTTACTGGAGTCAGCCACTGCGACCGTATATATTTTTATTTGTATTATTTACTCCCATTTTATTGAATTTTGTAGCGAATATGTTTCCATAAACATATTGTAATTTTCATAGAGATCTGATAATGTTTTTAGTAATAGAAGTACAGCATGAATAGGCTCTGCTAATGAAATACTGCCTAACGCAAAAATGGCGTGATGTCTTGCATTTATGATCAGTAAGATTTTTGGAAACAACAAATCCTTTCCCAATTACTATTCCTTATTCCTCCATTGAAAGTCAGAAGCGCATCTTCATTTTCTCTGATGAAGTCAGTCCCCAAGGTAATTATAACCACCAAATAACCTACTTGTGTGTGTTTATTAATTCATACATCAAATATTATTTGGACTTAATGCCATGGTCTTGTACCAGTCAGCTTGAGTTACAAGAACATATTTAACCCACCTAGTAAAAATCATAAGCTTAACAAAATGCTAACCACAGCTGAGCATTTTGAACATGTTTTATTCATGTCTCGTTTGTATCAGTTCAACCATCTCATATCGACGGGCGAACACCTTCTGAATTTATATTGTCTTGTTTGGTGATATCTGGCCATCCTTCATTAGTGATTTAGCTGGTGATCGGCGCGGATCGAGAGTTACTACGCGTTTAAGGTGTATACTACGAATTGATGAGATAATTTGTAGGTTATTTGTGTGGTGTTTCGTAATGAGTGTGGGGCTGGAATCTGTAATAGTTTTTTTACGTGTCCAGACTTGGGGTCCAGGGAAGATTGGAATCCGGCTTGTAAATACGTTCTTTATTTTATTCTATTGATAGGACAAAGAGGTTGCTAGCACATCTGAACTAAATTACGATGTGCTGCATCATATCACATTCGTCATACATGAAATTCATTTATTTTCTAACAATATATGCCAAACAGTGCTCATCATCCTCTCTTAATTCTTACTCCTTTTCTTTAGGGTCTATACTCTACATGGCATCTTTGACCCCTTTGGCGTTGTAAAGTGTGGATATTTATGAGTGATCTAGATCATAAGTGATCTAAATATAATGCTAAGGTTCAGGTCACCAACTTGCTCTAATGCCGCTCTATACTATAAAAATAAAATAACTCAATATTCTTGGCGAGTCCCGGAAATCTAAGCCCGGATTGAATAAACACCTCGCTCACACACATGGAGTTTAATTATCAATACAATGTCAAAGTTTTGATGTTACCTCATCACACAAAGGCCAGATAATATGATTCTCCTACTTCGGTGTATGTAGGTACAGACATGACAAACAAACAGACCCGAATACAAACACAAATGTTTGTTTCCACACGATTTCCAAAATCGTTGGGTTCGGTGGAAATGCATTTTGGAACCTCAAATTAATTTTGTTACAAGTATTGTTGACTCATTGCCCTAAAGATGTCTATATTGCCAGCGCTAGAAAAACAGTTTTCACTTTTGAATGGCTTAATATGTCATTATATTCTATTTATATTTGGATCAAAGATGACAGTAAATTCGGTTAGAATTGTTCGATCAACATTAATATTTTAATATAAAGCATACTGTTTTTTTGTAACTACGAATAAGGCAATTCAGAAATCGGACATCGCTTGAATTAAATTAACCAAAGGTGTGCAAAGAAACCGAAACAATTTATAAAACTCATTTTGTATGTATCAATATTGATTCTTCAAACTCCACCGCCGTTTCCATATACATCGGGATTCATAAAAATACGATAAAAATCAAAAACGCACCAGAAGGTCTCCATCGCCAAACATGTTTAATAAATATTTTATAAATAATTCATTGGCCATTTTAAATTTGTATGTTTGCTGACACTAAATTCAGTTTTATGGCGTTTTGAATGAATTTAATATGAATGTCTCAGGGCTGCCAGATTTTGTATGTATTCAACTATTTTTAGAATAATTATTCATGTTTCTTAAATATGGATATCTTTTATATACAGCTGGTAAAGGGCATGTGAATTGACGGAGATATGAGAAGGAGTGCACACAAGTTATTCGATGCAATAAGTACGTACGACTGTTCTTAGTATTCTGGAATATAAGAGTTTCTGGCATGGTTTCTTTACAACAAAGTTAATATCAGCTTCGTTCGATGTGGAATAATCTACAGGAATATCATGCACACACTCATTCACACCTTTTATCCATGAAGGGGTAGGCAGAGGCGCAACCAATGCACCAACTTTTCGCCGTGCGTATTCTGTCTATGATGTGATAGAGGGCGAACCTATTGCCATATCGGGCACAAATTCCAGACTCTGGGCTAATACTGAGTAGAAAATTAAACCCATTTCTGCAGCGAGTCGTACCGTAGTACCACTGCGCCACTGAAGCAGTCTGTTTTATCAATGATCATTAATCAATAGAAAGGTACACTATCCCTCATTATTACTGCTTTTACCCTCTGAACGAAAATTAACATAGAGCGAGTCAAAAGTTACTTAGTTCCTAAATATAACTTTTTGCGTCAGTTGGACATCGTTATTACGATTACTATTGTTTATATTATTACAAACAGCAGGAAGACGCTTGCTAACCCTACGATAGTTTATGGCGCGACAACCATGCTACAGATATACTTGTTTAATATTCAAATGACCACTCTTACTGCACCTCCTTGTTTGGCACTGATCGCCAGATAGCGTACTTTACGGCGTCGATAACTTCCAACGCTGTACAATATCACTAATTCAGATACTGTTATTACTTTTCGAAAATATTGTTGACTCTGTTTCTGGATTGTTTTTAATACCTGTACTATTGAAGTGTTGAGTTTGTAACATAATGTTTGTGGAAAGAATAGGTATCCTTATTTTAAAAAATATATATCAATACAATGAGCAGCTAAGTAGTATTTTTGTACTATTTAATAAAGGAACGACCAAGAATTTCGCCTGATTGGAATGGCCACGGCTACATGGCACTGCGCCGTTTTGTCATTAGATGTACTGTTTCTCGCAAATCGATATACAGTACCTACTTCTCTCGTTCCTCTCTTAGAAATAGAAGTGAGCATCAAGACACAACCGTAAAATAAAGGATTAATATCAAAAGTGTTTAATAAGGAACATTAACTGAAGTAAATACCCTTAATTAATCTCCAAACGAAGTTCTCAAGAGAATGTTTTCAAAGAAGCGGCCACCTGCTGCCAAACTTAAAACCCGGTAATTACGATAAATCATTAGACATTACCCGGCTCGCGACAAATTTTACCGGGCGGGGAGGCGTTAGGAGAGAGGGGGGTGTACGGGGTGATAATTTATACAGTAATTAAACCGGTTATTGCTTGTCGCGACGGCTGCATCGAAGGCATGCAAACACCAGCGTCTTTGCATTCTGATACGGTGTTTAGAGAAACGTTTTGCATGGATTATACTTAATTTAGTTCATGATTTACTAGGCTTACAGAAGTGTATTAAGGTACCTTTATAGTTCGCGAAAAATAAAGAAATACTTCAAAGTTTACATTCTGTATCCTAGAGATACTATGATCAATTTATAAAGTCGCAAATTGGTTGGTGCGGTCGATAGTTATTTGTGAAATATTTAATTAAATTGATCATACTATATCATGGTCTTATTACTTGAATGTATGCCATTTTACAAGGCATTTAACGTATTTGTCACTATAATAAAGCCGCGTAAATTACACACAATATACAAAACCTAACAAACGTAATCCCCATCGGAACTTATAGCCTTCATTTGTGTTGCCAACAACAAAATTAATACCATAACAATTTGTGACCGCTGTCGAATCGTATTTGAATAACACCTTTAGTCCGCAATAACAATTATTTATAAAACAACATCATAATTCATTCGCTTTCACGTTTATTAATCGTGTCGCGTATACCTGTTTATGGCCAGTGTAAGTTGAGCCACCCTACTGCGCGAACTGTACGGAGGGTAGGCGGCGGCTCTGGTTACAAATGAGATGAGAAGGAATGTTGATCGCGCAAACAAATGGATTTTAATGAATAGTGACAATACGAAACACGCAATCTGCTGATTTAAAAACCGTTCGGAATGAAGCTACCGTGTGTTGTCTGTGTTGCCAGTTAATTTGGTCGTTTCTGTGTGATTTATTCTTATGATTTTGATGGAACAGGGGTAATCGAGTTGGTGGGTAACCTGTTGGTGGGTAACCTGTTGGTGAATGATCAGTGCATTTGAAAATTCAAAATATAAGCTCTGGACTGTTTTATATGGTCATTGGCTATGCTAATGACGTTGATGCTCATTTGGAGGATGATTTTAAAGAAAGTCCTTTTCAGTTTTCCCTAATTTCATGTTTTAGAGCTAACAGTTTAGGTTGTGCGCTAGCCGTCAGTCAACTTTTAGAATCTTAATATATCCCGAAGTCAGTCAAGATTCATACACTTTTGGGAAGGTCTAAAGATTCATAAAGGTTTAGATGATCGAAAAATTAAAAATGTTGGTTTCTAAAATGAAGGTATTTGTTATTAATTTTTCATACATAAAAGGAGATGACTGCCTCGGTGGCGTAGTTGTATTACAGTACGACTACAAAGCTGAGGTCTCGGGTTCGATCCCCGGGTCGTGCAAAGTGATATTGAGTTATTCTATTCAGTATCAGCTCGGAGTCTGGAATTTGTGCCCGATATGGCGATAGGCTCGCCCCCATCACATCATGGGACGGAATAACGGCGAAAAGTGGGTGCACTAGTTGCGCCTCTGCCTACCCTTTCGGGGATAACAGGCGTGAGTGTGTGTGTGTATAAAAGGAGATTTAATTGCGAAACTAATATTTAACAGGAGAAAACCACTAAAGAGTGAACGACTACAGTGGGAATGGCGACATATTGTGTTAAAAAGGGAGCAAGAAAAAGAATTATGAAGGGTACTGATGTAAAGGGAAACCGTGTTACGTTGGCTCTAGACAGTGGGGTGAGAGCAGATGACAACAGCTATATTAGAAAGTGAGTTTTACAATCATTATTAATTAAGTTGTTGCAACTGTTATGGCATGGACTAACCTATCTTTTGATTACGACTGTTCGGAGTGTCATACAGTTGCTAATAATAAATAAGGTTTGATAATGCAAATATGCTCGGTTTGGGTGGCTTGAAAACTAGAGAGCCCAATACTGAAAAACCACCACCAACTTAAAAATTGATCTAGGCTACTGTTTCATAATACAACACGGGCATCATAAGCCCACGTTCTCCCAAGAGTGATTTTTGAACACATGTTTATGACAACTGTCATCAGTGTTTCCATTTGTAATATTTTACGAGCTATTAAAATTAGACTGTAAAATGAATCTGAAAGCATAAACGGCCTTTATCCAATATAAAACATTTGGAAATACAAGAATAAGAGTATTTTATTGGTTCATAAATTCACGTGACAAGGCGAAACATGCGTGGGCAGCGTGTTGAAGATCGCATTTAAATATGGCGGGAATGTATGCAAACACTGTGATATGGAAATGTCGAGAGTGTTGCCAGCTATGTGTCACAATAATATGCTAAGTTTGGGAACGTTGCAGATGTGAATCACGGAAAATATTAGCAATATTTTGTTGTATAATTTGAAGTGTTTGAATAAATTTATAATATGCTATTCCTTCCTTGCCATTCCTTCTCTCGACCTGACGTCGTCCCTCCATACACTTCTTTTACGTCCTCCGACATAATGAATATACGACAGTTTAGTTTTTCTCTTGTCTGTACACCTAAGAACGTATTATGCGTTTACTTCTATTTTTGCAGTTGTGTTAAAAAAACGAACAATAAAATTAAGTAATTTTTAACGCAGCTGTTGAAACCTGCCTCCTTTCACAAACAACTACTGTCCCAGTTCTATTATAACATATTAACACTTTATGGGTTTAGCCACCGTATCACGATAACCCTAACAATACCACGCGTTCCATTTATATGATAATGGGTCTATAAAGTCCTCCACAATATGTTTAACTAATGTTTGCGAAAGCAACGGTTTATTGACTAGTTTTACGATCGGTTTCAATTTAAAATACGGGTGTGGGTAGCCGCCGCACCGTGGAGGTATTAAGGAAACTTCGCCGGTGGCAACCTGATACTGTCTCTTTTCATCACACCATTTTTACTTTCGTGACGTACAGGACGATTTATGTTCATTCATTCAAGATTTCAGAATCTGCTTTGGCACCGCAATGTACTTTACGTACTAGTATCCAATTGCTGCTGCGTCCCATATGACCAACCTGAAAGATCATAAATCCATTTGAATGCACTCAACTGCACCTTTTATAGTATTACAGTCTAGAAAGGTAATCGGGTTGTGCTATTCTCAGTAGAGTCGCCACGAGATAATTCTAAATATAAAATGGTAATATGACACTCAACAAGTGTTCATAAAAAAATTGAATATGGAAATTATAAAGATCTCTGAGATCAGATAAGTATTAACAAATGTTAATTTTAATTGGTATTAAATAATTAACTTTTAACGAGGACGGTCTATTAAACTCACATGTCTGTGCAGTGTTATACAAGATCTGACCATTCTTGTAAACCATTTTTATGTACTATCCATTTTAGCCAGCCACGAAACGATTCAATTTGAATATTAAAAGTATTATATCAAATTACTTATATTGCGATAACAACGTGAAACTGGGTATAATGTGTGTAACCTAGGGTAGTGCAGTCCCAAACAGTGATTTGTATTTTTAAGAACTGCATGATTCTTCTCTTTATGGACAACGATTGATTTTGTTCCAACAGACGAGTAAGTTGCTCGACATCATTCCGTAACATAGAATAACTCTTAATGGAGCATAGTAATGGCTTCTACAAAACCATAAACTAATAAGCATTAACTGTAAAGTTCAACAATAATAACTTTAATATCATCATAAAACAGTCGTACGGATATCAACCCGGCTCAGACAATACCAACAAGAAATGTTGACTTAGCGGACACTACGGCCCGGTGGGCCACCTACGCCCGGCATAAAGTGGCGAGCTGTCAGGCGCGCGGGGAATAATAGCCACGCAGCAGAAGTAACGCTAGCAGAGCCCGCCTAACGATCTGATCGCATCGGGACGCCGCGCCGCCGCCGCACCAGTAGACCGGCCCCTGACGCCTGCAGCGTGCAACGTTGCACTAAGCTTAGTGTTCGACGAGTATCGTTCGTACTGAATTAAAATCGAGAGATTTTATAATGAAGATTTTATTGTTTTGAAAACGCTAATAATGTGCCAGAATCGTGCAAGGTGGCAATCCATAGTCTCTGCCTACCCCTATGGGATATAGGCGTGATACTATGTATGTATGTATGAGACACATTTTGCGTATCATCCGTTATTGCCTTGCTTAAATTTTCAGAATTGAATATTTCATATATTTGTGGTAAACGTATATATGTATACACGTATTGACATTTAAGTTATGTAAAACTTTAAAAGTAGGTAATGTGACATTCTTTTATACCAAAAATAAGCATATCTACCAAATTGCAAAATTCTGAGAAATGAATATTTAAATCAAACTAATTTGAATAATGAGCTGTATAAAGCTTTGCTCACAAATAAAACCTTCATCAGCATAAATAAATTCTAACTAAATAGATATAAAATGAAGTAGCTCTCGCATTCTGCATGATTCGGAATCCAGTGCAATTGATTCTGTATCGATTGTTCGTTGGAAGGGAACATTTAGTTCGGCTCGTGACAGATTGAATCGATTAGAACGGACTCGTGCGCTCTCCAGTGCAATAATTGGAACGAAAACGTCAGCGCCAATATTTATATCTAATGCATATTGTGCTCGGACATCCTGTTTGTGCATTGTGCATACTCTTAATGTTGATACATATTTTAATGGATGTTATTCTAAGAAACATACATATTTTTTATGATTATTTGAAGGTTGATGTTATAAGGTTATCCGAGTCTGGTTTGGCATTCGGCTACTTGTTAGGTGTTTTTGTATAATTTTTCTAAATTTTCGTTAATTGGCAGTTAGAATGATTTTGCATAATTGACGACGGAGTTTTAATTATTTATGTTAACATTATGTAAATTTTAAAAAGTATATATTAATAATTTAATGTCTAAAATATATCAAGGATATTTGCCACATAAAATATTTACATTCTGATCAAAAAGGCGACGAAATTTGATCATTCAGAGCAGGGATACTAAGTCGCGAGCTAGCACTAGCGCGAATAAGACGTGCGTTTATAGTTTTTTTTGTCTCCAGCGAAGAACAAGCTCGTTAAGCCGCTTGAGTCCGGCGCCGCGCCGGTCGTTTTGCCACCGCGTCACTATCGAAATATCTTCTCATTACGCGTGAGATTGATGGCGGACACCGAAATGGCGGCCCTTGGTTTGGCGCCAAAAATAATGTCACATACGTTGATATTAACGTCGTTTTGGTGCGAATTTAATTCGTTTTATATTTTAAAGCGTTGTCAGACACTTTAGCTGCTAATTTTGTTATGTTTTAGCAGGAAAGAATTTATTGTTGCAGTTATTTGGGTCGTTTGGGTTTCGTAAATTGTTTTATGTTAAAACATCTCTTTTATCACTTTTTACGATTGAAATAATACCGACTCATAAATTTCGGATAAAATGTATAAATTGAGTCACAGCCAGCAAATAATAGCTGCAGATTCAGGTAACTACATCATGAAGGATTTATGATGAAATCACTAAACAAATATGTTTTTCTAACGTTTATACATTACTGTTAAAATTGATAGCCCGTTTTAAATGTATAAATACTACCAACAGACGGACCGATTAATAACTTGTTTTACTAGGCAATAACATAGCTTAGTAATGTTCGTTCGAAGAAATAAAAGCTAAGAGGTTTGTGGGACCAAATAGCTTCTAAAACAGGTGTATCATGTAACACGATATTTGTTAACGTAATAAGCGGTAGGGAAATGAAATCCTATGGAACGTATAAAAATGACAGGATCGCTCGCCACACACAAAACATTGCGTATAACAAATTTATTGATGCGTTTGGGCAGCACAGAAGCATCTGCTTGCTACTGCTAAATGAGAGAAAAGCTAAAGGATGTTAGTTCACCAAACGCAAAGTTAAGTTTGTATGCGCGTTCGTAGAAGCGGTAGCGGCGTCGTGAGATATTTGTACTGATAATATTAGTTCGGAGCATTTCCTTGAACCGTCGCGTTTCTGAGACTGCTTGTTGGTGACATATTAATTACTAATAGACTGATATATCCCCCACGCCTAAGTTCAAACTAATATTGTTGCTTTCAGCTTTCCCCGGAATCATTCTAAATTGAGTTCATAACTTAGTTTATTTAGGGAAATGAGCATCTGTGTTGTGCCAACAATCTACCTGATTTGCAAATATTCAACACTAAAAGCCAACCGAGCAAAAAGGAAATGATCGCGGCGCATTTGTTAAAAATATATTCAATACAAATTGGGCCTCTGAATGTTTTATCTGTCACGTGAACACGTATTTAGGTGTCGATGCGGTGCGATCGGAATTCGTTTAGTATTAAAATTCCCATCAGATTTGTAAAAACACGGAGCGAAAAATTCTTGAATCAATAATGTATTTGGTGTCAGTTGTAAATCTGTCGGAAACATTAAACAGCGCGACGTCGCGTCGCTCGTATATTATTGTACGTTTAAACATAAAAATCAAATTGTAAATGATATGCAAAATTAAAGGACCAAAATAGAATAACGTTATAATTTTTAATGTGCCATCGATGAGAAATAACAGCGGTGCGGGTTCATCGAAACCTTTTTCGTCGAAAAATTGTGGAAAAGGAGTCATCAATACTCGAAATTTGGTATCATAATATTTTTTCCGTAGCACAATATCTAAGTTATGTAAAAAAGCGGATATGGTTGATGGTATGTAGACTCAATGCAGCTCGTAAATTGTAACCTTTGGAGCAGAGCTTGATCTTATGATGATATACATATACATACATACATATACACTCACGTCTGTGATCCCCGAAGGGGTAGGCAGAGGCGCAACTATTGCACCCACTTTTCGCCGTTATTCCGTCCCATGATGTGATAGGGGGCGAGCCTATCGCCATATGATATCGCCTTATGATATGTCAACTTTTATCTAGATAATTGAAATGCCGAAAATCGGTCCCTTAATATTTTCATACTCGCCTATCTTAACGTCACAAATCAGTATGTTTTTAAACAGAAAGTGTGGAAAATGTATCCATTAAGAAACCACAAAAACGCTTCTAAGTATTACACAATGCTTTTACATAAAAAAAAATCTTATCTTAACCTTTTCACTTGCTATCGCGAGAAGAAATTGAATTGTAATGGCGGACACCCCACTGACGACAACGGCGGAAACAATCCATCACAATTGGCAGGTAAAATATTTACCCAAGGACAATTCGAACTAAAAGCCCATGGCGAATTCTGTCATAAAAGGGCGTCTGAGCGTGCCTTATCGCTGCGTTGAGTCCCGTGAAATTGACTTTGTCGCTGGTCATAAATCTTCCCGCCAAAACGGCGAAAAAAACATGGCAGCCCACGAATGCGTTCCGTTTCACCCGACAGATGTTTATACAACAAGCGATGCGCTCGGAATGAGTCATTTTTTTTGCTAATTTCTATAGACTGCCCCATTACAATTGTTATATTCGCGCATTTTGTCTGAACGTCTCATTGTTGGAATTCTATGGATTATGAAATAGAGTTGTCAAAACTTGGGATAAAATTCTTTGTTTGACAATTATTATTGTTCGTCTTAAAGTCCTTGACTGGAGAGCAGGTTGAATTGGAGTCTTAGACTAACAATTGGAGCCGAAGGACAAAAGATTGTTAGAAAGGGGAAGCATAAAACGTTATTAACTTGATGTCATATTTTTTGATTGTCGTAATCTACGCATTCTCGGTACTAACTTTGTTCAGGATTAACGTAATTTATTATTTATTTTATTTACTAAAAGGTATACCAACAGCACACATATAAAACATTAAGATTTAGCAATACTTAAACTAAGTTCTAATATGTAGGTATACCAAATTATATAACACACAACATTAACCAACTTAATGTTGGAGGAGCACATAAGTGAGGACAGTAATGAATGATCATTAAAGAAATAAAAAAATATATTTGTATAATAATATGATATATTCTGATTAATGTAATTTTGTGATCACGTATACAGTATAACACCTGTGACGTTATTTATAGTTCGCGTGTTTCAAACCAATTACAATTTTTTTTATAGAGTTTCATATTTAACCGTTAATAAATCGTGATCGTGATCAAGAATACTATTTTGCATGGAAGATTTACACTCGATCCCTGGCAGCGACATATGCCATTACAGCTTAAAATTATGATGTTTTTTAGCTGAGCAATGAATGAATGAATATAGGCGGGAAGACGCCGAGTTCGCCTTCAGATTGGAATGGTGCCAATAAAGTAGTTTTAAGGCAAACTTTCTGCGAGTGTTCCCCATAACTCTTTGCCCGGATGGCAATAAATGTCGGGGACGAACTACCTAACACTATCAATCCGGTTTGCATCCTCTATCGAGTGTCTCCATCTAGCCGCCATGTTGTCGTGAGTGCGCGCCAAAAAGATAATGTTGCTGTATGCCAAAAAGGTTTAAAAAGTATCTGGGTTGTCTGCAGCAAAAAATCAGTGCCGTATGGCGAGCGGTGACAGTGTGGTCGGATGTTTAAGTTCATTATACAATAGGACGCGTTTTAGTAGACTTTTTCTCTAACTATTTGTCATGTATGTTTCAATGCATCTGAAAAGTCAACGTCTGGGATAATTATGCTAGTAAAATTTCCCTTTATAATTGCACGACTCGTTGTGGTAATGAAAGAAAAACATAATATATAAGGACAGAGCAACAGTAGGGGTATTTACTGACTATATCAATTAGACGAAACCCAACTGAGGCAAATTCTTCCGAAAATAAATGCAAGTCAAGACAGTTAAGAAAATACAAAAACCAAAACTAACCATCACAATACGTGTCACCGATGATTTATTTTGAGCAATGTTTACGTTACCAACCAACAGGACGTGACGTTTTTATCCTTTTGGACAAACTTTTCTATAACAGCAATCTAAACCTTATTCCACTGTCTTAAGGATGACTTCGAAGGCAGTAGCGTCTGGAGAGCGTTGCTCAGGGTTTTTTGACTAAGTTACATTTGCGGTTGAGAAAGTCTTTTTATGATTTGGTTAATAGTGATTTTTGGTTGATGGATGGTGAAGGTAGGTTGGTATTTGGTGGTTGTGAGGTGTGGGCGGGTACATAGCTGCGTGGGTACGGCGCGGCTGCGCGGGCGCCGTGTTTCACCTAGTTGTTTTATGACGTGCATACATTACGGGAGGCAGATATGTGGGTTTGATTAAATATTATAAATAGTACGTGTCTTTGGCTTAGGGGTGGTCAGTGACATGAGATGAAAATAATATTCATTCAACTTATGAAAAAACGTGGTAGGTATGACTGAATATATTCACAGAAGTCAAGACGTTTGAAGTTTGATGTAGAGCTAGGAGACTAGAGAATATTTAGTATAAACCATCACTTATATAAACAAAAAAACTTTTTAACAAAAATAAACCGACTTCAAAACCACTATAAACGATTGCACCACATTTTAATTATTTTTTTATTTGTAGTGGTTTTGAAGTTGGTTTATTTTTGTTAAAAAGTTTTTATTTATTGCTTTTTTGTTATTTAATACTTAATAATAGAATGGTGTAAACAATACATCATAGTAAACGATTACAGCATTCGCGAGTCGTCTGCTGTTAGCTATTGAAGAGTTCCGTTGTGTATCTCCGAAGATCTTCATCGGTCTTCATAAATTATATACTAAAACCTTCCCTGAAATATATACATTTCAACATCGAAAACCACATCCAAATCAGATCAGTAGTTTTTGAGAAACACGCGGCCATACAAATTTACATACATACATACATACGGATCGAATACAGAACCTCATTTTTGAAGTCGGTTAATGAAGCCGGTTAAAAAATACCCACACACACAGACATCACGCATTTATCCCCGAAGGGGCAGGCAGATACACGCTTTTGGTACTTACCAAAAATGTATAACAATGGAACATTATAGAAGAAGTCGGTGTTCAGAAATCTACCCATATTCTATTCCTATAAAACTATACTTTATTGTGGAAAAAACATACTAAAACTGATTAAAAACGTTTATGTATGTCATACAAAACTCATAAAGCAATTGTAATAGTCAGTGAGACACAGGTGGGTGGTCTGAGCTCGTTAAATTCTGTCACATGTCGAGGCGTCGCAGCACCCTTCAGAAAACGCTTGTCATCCTACAAATCAACTTACTAACTTATCTCGAACATGACTCGAACATATTCAATGAGCTATGTTTATTTTTAAATGATATTTCATTTTATATTTAAGATGTTATTGATTTATGCTAATTAATTCGATCCTGCATAACTTACAATTTCGTTTCCTTAAAAAATCTTAAACACCTTAACTTTAAAAGATTTCATATTCTGCCACTAAGCAGGTGTAGTATAGAAGTGTCTTGCAATTTGTATATTATATCAATTAAAGTTACTGGGTATTACGATGTTTCAAATTCGACGCCTTAGCGTGACAACTGTATTAATATGTTGGATTTGTATTCAAAGTTCTGGGTTGTGTTAGTACTCTGAAGAGGCGCTTGCCAACAGGCCAGCTAGTCCTGATATGTTATGACAAGTCCAGTGGTAACTCCTGAGACATTTAAAATGTTAACGGCACGTGGTAGCCCGCATCCTGCGGTTCGTCCTGTCAGTTTGTTTTTGTTTTCACAAACGCATTCGTCACGGCCGCGCCGGGCCGAGGGAACCAACCCTTGCGTCCTGCCCTTATTTATTTTTTAAACCATTTTCTGTTATTGTTTTTAAATGAACTGTCGCTCATATTGTATAAATAAGAAGTTTAATATAATAGTGTGTATGGGATAAATATTTGGAGCATGCTCGTAGCAATAAAAGGATTAATTTACAATAGGGAACTGCAAATTGTCTAGGCATTATTTGAGTTTTATAAGGTAAGCCTGGAAATAATTTAACGAGTTAACTTACCTGAGTGATACGTCTATGAATGCATTATGACAAGGGCAATATGAATGGGTTGCTGACTTAAACAGGAATAGGCGTACAATGTTATAAAATTGTCCTAGTAGTAGGCACATGCCTCCTCTACTAATGAAAGGATTTTAATAAGAAATCTTAATTAAATACGTACTGGAAATACCACTTGTACTATAAATTGAGCCTTTTATGTGAGTTGATAAAGGCCGCACGCTGAAAGTAGGCCGCTATTGACAGGTCCGTCTGGAAATATTTACAGGCCTATGTTTAGCAGTGGACGTCGTGTGGCTGACAATGATGATGAGACGGGGCTACGTTAAATTTTATCTAATGCAGTAATTCTCCTATCATGTATCTAATAGTAACTTTGTTGCAATAATGAGAATTTGATATTCTTGCTCTATTATAGAGGTAAACTGGCCGTAGTAATTTAACACATAATTCATGTGGGATTGGTTCACGACAAATTTATAAACTGTTCATGGTATATTTCAGCCGCAGTACATAAATTGGACCAGTTCTCGTACTTGCGCATTGTGAAGAGGGTATTTGGAGGCGGAGAAGTAGTCAGAGACCGTTTAATGGATTTGAATGACATTTAGCACGCAGATAGACCAAGATCTGGATGAATTTATAGGACTCTTTCTACCCTGGAAAGTAAACAGAGTGAGTTTTATTCCGAGGAAGAAGTTGTTGGAGCCACTCTTAGTATATAAAAGACATAATATACAGCTTACAGTTTGAAAGCGCAGTAAATTAGACCAGTTATAAAGCTATGGAATCAGTTAAATATGGTTGCGAGGGCGCGCCCGTGGGAATCACGCTCTACTATTGCTTCTCATTTGTTTTAAGACGTCGTAAAATAAGGTTTCGAGAGGGTTGACTATCGTTTTTTTATCATGCCACAGGATGTGGTGACAAGTATATTTTACTGCTATATGTAGTCTAAATGCAATACGATTATCTAGAAACTGTGTCATTCATGAATATTATCTCTTACATTTAGTATTGAAGACAGTTTAAAGAATATTAAGTTGTGTGTTATAAATATTTTAAACATAGAAATCGAACCGGAAGAACATAAATTACTCCTATAAAATATGCGCATACGCAATGTGAAGCAGAATATAATAACAAATATATTCGAATTTTGAATCCTTTAACGACAAATGATATTTTAAAAATCCTTCTAGGATAATCGGGTAATAAATACTGAACGAAATGTCGTTTTAAATTTAACCGGTGAGTGTACGGTAATTCATTTTTAAAAAAGTGAGTTGTGTTCGAGAATGTATGGTTGTATGTTTGTATGTTAGTTTTGCGTGTATTAATTTGTATGCAAATTAAAGTGTGGCACGCTGGTAGAGGCGGTTGCCTTCACAAATCAAGCATTCGGATTGTCTCTGAATTGATTTACCGTATACACGTAGTTAACTATTAATATATGAATTATATAATATCGTTTGTATTGATTAACCTTAATTTATTTAATCAATATTGTAAAGATGTTTTGAATATATGTGTTTCCTAAATTCAAGTAGATTTTTCTTTTATTGATTTTTACTACATTGAATGACGATACAAGCATGCCGTTCGCCTGATAGTAAGCGATACGACCACCCATAAACAGTAGCAACACCATTCAGCACCTTTAGTGATGAAATAACTGTATGGCATTCCACTGCGCTCGCTATCTTGAGACATAAGATGTTAAGTCGCATTATGTCCGGTAGTTACACTGGCTACAATGCTCTTCGGTAGTAGTTATAGGCATTGCGGTGGTACGTACCAAAACGGACTCTTACATATGAGAGACCTGCCACCAGTATAATTTAATAACAAATATAATAATAGTTATAATTTTATAACTTTATAATTTAATAAAGTTTTAATTTAAGATTGAGGTACCAATAACTGTATACGACTATTGTGAGCCATAAAATAGTCAAATATTTTATTTATTGTTAACTTTTGAAAGGCTATTTAAACAAAATTATATGTATATAAAAATATTTGAACGTATCGCTTCATCAAAAACGAAGCATTTACTTACTACATTCCGTTGTTAGACTAGTATAAATTTCTCAGACTTAATAACGCGCTTAGATCTAACGCTGTTTCTCTTTATGCTTTGTCCATAGACAGCAATTATGTTTTACGGCATGAAAGCTATTTAACATACCGGGTGGAAGGGAAACGCTCTCGGAAACGAATACAGGTGATAGTATTGGTGATTCCTGACGTGATGGCACTAAAAAAATCGCGATCACATTGTTACAATTTTAGTATGATTTTCTCAAATTTCTGTACAGCTTCACGTATGGATAGATAAATCAAACTATTATTCTGAAAAACATAGTAAAAAAGGTCAATATTTCAAAAAAATCGTAATGAAACTCATACATCAGCTGACGGGTTAACGACCGCGGGCCGGTGCCGGCGCAGCGCGGCGGCCGCCCAGTTTTTTGTACGCTTTACATTGCACGCGCATGAATTACGGAAATACTAAAATCGTAAGTATTATCGCTTAGCTTTGCAAATGAATATAGTTTTTCGTTAATGTTATGGTTCTTCTCTCTTACCGTTCCGGTATAGAGAGCGTTTCCCTTCCACCCGGTATATAACTTACACCACTAGACGGCTTGCAAATAATTACTTCAGAAATTCGCCTGTAGATCTGCAAGAAAGACAAATCTTATATTAAAAACAAATTAATATAGTAATTTCGGATAATGATACAATAGCGGCTTTAAATGTCTCAATCTTACTTCTGATCTTACTCTTATAGTCTTACTTACTCTTACTAATATTATTAATGCGAAAGTTTGTGAAAATATTTGGATGTTTGTTAGAAGTAAACACACACACACACACACGCCTTTTATCCCGGAAGGGGTAGGCAGAGGCGCAACTAGTACACTCACTTTTCGCCGTTATTCCTTCCCATGATGTGATAGGGGGCAAGCCTATCACCATATCGGGCACAAATTCCATACTCCGAGCTGATACTGAATAGAAAAACTCAATATCATTTTGCCCGACCCGGGGATCGAACCCGAGACCTCATCATTGCAGTGGTACCATAATACAACTACGCCACCGAGGCAGTCACTACGCCACCGAGGCAGTCAACAGAAGTAAACAGAGAAATAATTAAATGGATTTGGTTGAAATTTGGCACACGGGTAGGTTATGTCCTGGATTAACACATAGGGTACTTTTTATCCCGGTAGTTTACTTTTGTAGGGAGAAAGGCTTTTCGGCAGGCGAAGCCTCGAGCTACACTTAATACAATACAATATGATTAAATGCCAAACAAAGTCTACAGATTAATGATGTTTCTAAATAAGATGTATTATATGTATATAGTTATGACACAAAAGTATTTTTGAATTTGAAAACAAGTAAACACTTCCCACATTTTACCACGGTTGTCATATTTTACTAAATACTTAATATTTTTTGTAGTATTTTTTTATTGCCTTTGTATGACGAGACGAGCATGCCGCTCGCTTGCTGGTAAGTGATACGACCGCCCATAAACAGTAGCCACACCATACAGAACTTTTAATTACAAAATTATGCGTGGCACTCCACTGCGCTCGTCTCCCTGAGACAAGAAGTTAAGGCTCATAATTCCCAGTACTTACTTTGGCTCCAGTGACCTTCAAACCGGAACACAACAGGGCATGCACATGCCTGATGGTACAAATAGACGTTGTAGTGGTGCCTACCCAGACGGCACTTCGCATACGAGAGACCTTTCCACCAGTAAAATAATATTAAAATATGTTTCGAAACTCAAAATTAGTTTCAACTATCCAATAAATTCAAATCACTAGCGTATATCATGATTAGTATCTTCCAAAGCGCATATTAATTTTGATTCTACATAGACACTCGTATAGTATTCTGTATTTCGCCTTCATTTCCCCAACAGCTGTGTCGCAGCGGGGCGCAGTTTTTTAACCCATAAATATCAATTCACAAACGGACAAAAAGCATTTATATTTATTTAGGAGTGACTTGTGGCGTCCCGGGACTTCCTTTTTTCGCAGAATTTGAGTTTAAGTGGCTGTTTAGACCGTTTTGCGTTTCAATTATTTTTCTTGGCTGTGACTTATTAATTTATGGCTATAGTTTTGCTGGAGTGGTGAATATAGTACAATTTACTTGAGCTGTGAGGAGTAAGTATATCAGTCCATTTATCAGGTCGGACAACTCTTCGTGAGAGTTTTCTAATACAAAAAATACACAATATTGGTAAAAATTATGATTTTATGTGGTGATGACTAACTACCACGTATGTGTTCACTCTGGAATAAACTTTCTCTCACGGTGATACCTCAACGCTATCCTTCTTCAAACGAGGTTTAAAAAAGTTATTTACGGTAGGCAGCAGATTAGTTGTGGCCCTGGCATTGCTAACGTCCACGGTCGATGGTAACAACTTACTATCAATTGGCCGTTAGCTGGTCTGCCCTCGAAGACAATAAAAAAAACACGGCATTGTTTTGTCACCTATAATTAGCCACAGGCAAACATTTTTATCATATTGTATATGTGCGAATATACCGATACTTAAAAACTAAATATCAAATACCTTTCGTTTAATTCTTAGTTTTCAGATACGTTCATAGGAAGTCTGAGATCTCCCCGTACCGAACATTTATATAGCTCTGATTGTTTAGCTGTTACTAATGGCAAGGGTTCTGACAAAACTTATAAACAATTTGACTATAATGTTACTGCAGTGTGGATTTAAATTTGCAACTGCGTCCAAAACCATAAAGCTTTACTACTAAACAATGTGCCAATTATTTTTATGAGCCTGATAAGAATGGTTTAAAAAACTTTTCTACTGTTTTTATAACTAATAAGCGAGACGTCACGACTACCCAGAACTTCGAACTAAATACTTATTTTGGGCTTGTTGCCCCAAAACAGAAGATAGTGTTTACTCAGGCAAGTTACGAGTTTTTGGCATAAATATCTTGGATTATAGTTTCTTGTTCCGGATTAGTACACATTAGGAGAGTCATATGCGGGCGGACCTGCAACACCTAGGTGTAAATAACTGACTAAGGAATAAGCTTTAGGTATTGACGACTGAATATTACATCAATGATAAACAGTTACTGTTCAATATCGAGCCGCCCGAAGCGGAATGTCGAATATTGATAGCAATTCCAATATTAGTGCAGTAAACGAGTCGGGTGCTCGGTAGTTAATTGCTTAAGTAATAAGTTAGAAACGCTTTGACGTCGCGCCGCGGGCGACGGTTGAACGATTACTGTCAGTTGTTAGATCTAGTTAGTTGTTCCTAGTTAGGGTTGTCACCGATTAGTTGGAGTTAAGGACTAGAGGTTTCTTCGTGCAATATTGATTAGTGTTATTGCATATCGGTGATATTGATTCTTAAAAGAAATTTACTTGTGTGAGACGTAATTTTGATGGTTATAGAAGTACAAGGTTATAAGGATATTGTGGTCAGTTTAATAAACACTAGGCGTATGACACTGTTATTTGCTGGTGGTAGGATATATTATATTGTCTCCGCCCGGATAGTGATCACCATACACATAGTGTTAAAAGTTTGGTGTAATTTATTTAAATACTTGTTTGTTTATGGACACGTATTGTCGTTATTACCAGCCCTAATTAAACATAAAATAACAGGAAATAAAGTATTTCCATGACACGCCAGTTAATCTCGGAGAGCGGCCTGAGGTGTCACCGACATTCCGACACGAGCTAGTTATGTCCTGCTAATCACGACAGATTAAACGCTCGCTGTCGGATACTTCTACTGATTATTTACCAACTATTGACACTTATTTATCCGTAAATGGCTCTTAAAACGGTGCTAGTCACTGTTATTTCATAGTGATTTTCTATAAACTGCAGAAATGATAATTATATTTTTATGGAAACATTGAAAAAGAAACAGTCGAAAGTAGGATTTGAACCGACCTCTAGCGTACCGTGCCGGTGCTCTGCCAATTGAGCTATTTCGACCCTACCTTCGGCTGTCCAATCTCAAGTTCCCTATTTGATCTCTTAAACGAGATGTCCAGCGACATCTGTTAGCAATTATTACAATTGAAATGAAAAATGAAAATACTCCTAGCCAGTTTCGGCCACGGCGGCCAATCTCAAAGATCAGCCAGGTACGCAGGAGATATTATAGTGCACAAGTGTGTGCGCAATACACAGGAGCACTCGCTTTTCCTTCACTCTCATAGTCCGGTGAGACGGTAATCCGACATGACCGGAGAGAGATCAGGCGCAGGACCAACGGCTTTACGTGCTTTCCGAGGTACGGGGGTATCACAACGCCATCTTCCTGACTCCGAGCTGCGACTGAGTAATTTTTTTTAAGATGGAAAAACCCAGTCACAAAGTTTTTTGGCCCGACCCGGGATTCGAACCCAGAACCTCAGCGCGCAAATCGTACTCGTAACTCGTACGCAATACAACTACGCCACCGAGGCAGTCAATATAACAATTACTAACTCAGCGGTACTCCTTTACGGGCGTAAATTCACTGAAACGAAGTCACAAAACTTTTTCTAATCCTATATTATGATTTCTATACATTCTAATGGCCATGTGGTGCCTGGACAATGTTGTCCTTTAAGAGATCAAATAGGGAACTTGAAATTGGACAGCCGAAGGTAAGGTCGAAATAGCTCAATTGGCAAAGCACCAGCACAGTACGCAGTGGAGGTCGTGGGTTCAAATCCTACTTTCAACTGTTTCTTTTTCAATTTCTTCATAAAAAAATAAAAACATTGTCCAGGCACTACATGGCCCTTAACGTGTATAAAAATCATAATATAAGAATGATAATTATAGTGAAGTCTTATTAGAATTTCCATTGGTGGATATTGTGTCTCTAGTCAGTCAGTAAACTATGTCGGTTTTCTTAAAATTACCAGTTGATCCAAGAACAAGCTAAGTTGTAAGGTACTGTGGTACTGTTACACTTTCTTGTCTTAGGAGACGGACCGCAACAGCGGTACGCGCAGGGACGGTTGCGGACGACAACTTAGACGTGAGTCGGAGGAAGCCCGCAGCCGTCCCTAATGCGCCGAAGATGGCCACAAAAAAAAACACTTTCTTGTCTAATCTACTGAACCGATTTTGATGAACATTGGTTAAAAACTGACACTAAGTTCCGTTGTCGAAGTGGGTACGAGCAAAAACTAGTACTAAAGGAATAAGGAAGGCTATCCTAATTTCCAAGTACTTGTAGCAGTATCAGCTAGGTGGCAGGCGCTGACGTCAGCCGTTATCACGGGTCAGACGGCGCCGAGCTTCGTCGCCTTTAGATACACTATCGCGTACGGAAATATTTTAACCAATTTGTCAAAGAATAAGGTTTTTATAGACTACGTACACCCCATTAGGATTTAGGACATCATTCAACTAACTCAGCGTATTCATAGTAAACCTATAGAATATACTTATACTGGTTTTTTCCATCGGACTAATCAAGCGAAAAAAAAAAAATTATAAAAATGAAATAAAAATATATTAGCCATAACAATTTAATTAGTACGAAAACAAAACTAACAAAAAAAATAATATTGCTTTTCGCTACTATTTAAATGGCATCTTTTTGTAAAGATTTTAACTGATGCAGTTGCAATTAAAATAGGAAGCTGTTCAATTGCAATGTTTATTGGTTTAATATTTTTACTGCAGTTTGTAGTCTTATAGTGCACTGTAAAAGTAAATGTACAAAAATAATTTGCAAACGTCAGGTAACAATTGTCTCTATGAAGCACCGTCGGTTTTTATTGGCACAAATTGTCCTAGTTGCCGGACCTGTCATTACCCGAATTTCAATACAAATGATTTTATGGATTTAACCTTGCAAATAATTTTACGCTGTTGTTAGTGATTAAAACTAAGGGAACGTATTTTACCTGGATTATGAACAGCACAGCGTTTGTTTTAGCCTCCTTAAAGAGACGAATTTCCGAATTCTTTTTAGATACGTTGTTAAATTAACTCGTGTGCAAAATTTCAAATTTCTAGAGCCACCAGTTTAAGCAGTCTGTTTTCTTTGTTCGTGTTGAACATTTAATCAAAAAAAGAATATTTTGTCCCTTCGAGAAACGTAACACTCAATATTGAATCGAATACCCCGGCGCTTGGACAACTTGGCAGGAATGGATTAATCCTCGGTGCTTATGCAAAATTTTATGACTGCCATCTAGTAAAAATATTTTAGATTGTACGTTTTACCTACACACACAAATCAACTCAGCAACAGATACTCCAGTACACTGCGGGGGTTAAAGCATTGAATATCCTCAGAATCTTTTGTATGTATGGTCTGAGTTTGCCGCAAAACAGTAATTACCCTTCACGACACAATACTTTACACACCCATACTTATAATCTGCTAATTATGTACGTTGGGAGTCGAAATACTCTCATGATTGACACATGGTACGTACGTATAGACTTAATGTAGGCACATAGAGCTCATTAAAAGGCATGTGGGGCTCAATTAATGGCGGTATTAACGAGCAATGAGCGCCTTACGCCGTCTAATTACCAGGGGCTCATAACCGCGGAGGTAGCGCCGCAACGTGCCAGATTGCCTCGCGTCAACATTTTTAATTAAAATCCCACTAATTCGTTATAAATCTTAAGATTATTGTCGCCTGTTAGTAGGGCTATTGCTTTCCTAAGTCGAGTGTACGAACTTTTAGGTCTTCCGTCTTAGGCGCTTAAGCACTAACTTTGGGGAACTTAAGTAATAAATTAAGTACATCTAGATCCCACATTAGTCTAACTTAAAGGTATCAGAAACTAGGAACAATCCATGCATTTTGTAGTAGGAACATACATGTTTTAGAATTGTATGAGAAGTATGTATTGAGGCTGGCTGATATAATCCTGATGATTGTCGAGGGCCGAAACGTCTCTTGAATCATTATATTTGTAATGCAATTTCATATCTACATATTTACCGGTACTTATTACTCCATATAAAACGAACTTCCATGGTATAATTCGCCAGATCGCAGTAATTCCGTAAACAGTTATTTCATTAAATTATACGATAACTTAATATTATTTCAAAAATAATCTTACTTATTAATAGTCCAAACCTTTATGACGTATAAAATGTAGTTGAGTTATAAATTATGTGATAAATAAACACCATTAAAAACGAATGGGTAACCGAAGTAATTTTTCACGCAAACTGATTCATACATTATTTACGATCGATAACAAATATTTTAATAAACCCCCTCCAAATATGTTCGTTAGCAAGAATTTATGGAGTTCGGAAAGACAAGCTCTAATATTAATAAACAAAAAGCGCACAGACGGACGAGCAGTCAGATGTTATCGCAAGATATATGGCGTGTAGCGACGCGCAGACAAATGTTTCTTCATATTCAAAGAAAAAAATACACCACAGATCTTTAAAGTTCATACAAAATTGAGGGGTGTCCATTGCTGCTATTTCATGTTTTTTGTATTTTTATAGAAGAAAGTAAAATTATACAGTCACTCTATGCTCTAAGGAGTTAATGCATGAATTTTTGTTGTCAAAATCATACCATATGATTAGAAACTACTAAGTCTCGTATGGGAGGGTCCTAACATTTTTTCAAGTGTTTACACTATTCGTTTATAGCATGACGCTTTTTTCCTTTTTCATAGGCATCCAGTCTCCACCTACTGATGCTGGTATAGCACATCCATTAAGTAATTATTCATCTTATTAATAAAACTGTTCGATTATGTCACTTTTTCATTCGGTTCCATGTACAGGTAATCTATTTGGTTTTGAAAATATTTTATCTGTGGAGTGAAAACAGCCTGTAATACTTGATTTTAATCACGTTATTTGAAGAATGTTTTCCAATTATTATACAAACAAGTATCCATAGGTTGCTTTCTTACTATTGCAGCAGGCAAAAAGTTGTATACATAACAGCTATGGCGGTTACATCCTATATTTTAATTACACTTGTCAATCAATTTGCTATACCAAAAAAAATAAACCCGAGCGCCGATATTTTCAACGCGCATTGTAAGTCAAACAAGAAAGTTCTCTCACCAAGTTGTCCAATGTCCAGTAACCCTACAATGCAGCGTTGAATATGGGAACTGATCCCGAGATATCGTACTCATCATATCCCACTGGCTTTTTATGTTCCTGCTTACCTTTGACAATGTTTAATAGCTTTACAAATTGAATTTTTAAACCAAACATGGTGAAGAAATCGATATTGGAACCGTTTTATTCATCAACGAATGTAGATTTTTTTATTTGATCATTAAACTGTACAATCGCCTTATAGGTTTATTGAAATTCTTAAGCTGTAAAATTTAGTAAAGTAATAAATACCTATTACTGAAAAGGCCAAACGCCCGTCTAGACAATTAGGTCCACTACCCATAGCTTTAGACTTTAGCTTCTTCCTATTTTGTAAGATACTCACAATAAATGAATCGAAACCCATATTTACCTTAGTTTCACCCAACAACTAAACCAATGCGACTAAACAGCATCTGATCCCTCCGAGTACATTAATTTCGTCCGTTTTATTAAACATTCTTTAAATTGAATTTAATTTGAGTTAAAACGGACTGCGCTGAAGACCGGCCGACGCACATCTAAAAAGATTAATGGGGGTTAAGTAAGGAAAGGGATTGTAAATAAGGAAAAATCACGTCGTATTATCCCTGCTTACCCCGGAGCCGTGGCTGACATGAAAAAATCTCGTCTCGAGTAGGGTGGTCAGGGTTTGTGTGAGTCTCGGATATTTTGATTTTGATAGGTTTTTTAGGAGAAGCCGGTGAAGCAAGCAACTATTATTGGTTGATACATAAAAGTTTCTTCAAAATTTGCAAACCATATGAATCGTGTTCATGTATGAGCAGGCCTTTAACAATCTCGGTAGTTGCAAGAGTCACAATAATACTTGTGAGCTTACTTTTTCTGCCAGTGATGTCGCCAATGGAACCAGAACCAGTCATGTACTATATAATATAGAACATTGGCTGTAACGTTACTCTATTTTAATAAAAAAATATTAAAAAATAGTTTAAAACGGAACTATATTATGGTTTAAAATTATCTCATGAAAGTGAATGTAAATTCTTATGAGAATTCTTTAACCATAAATTAGACTTTACCGTATACCACTATAATTTCTTAAGGTGTAAGAAGGCACATCAAAGTACATGAATATTTAATACTCTAATAAACTTTGCTTAAGCTTAAACCTAATATACACACTCACGCCTTTTATCCCCGAAGGGGTAGGCACAGCGACTATATAACCCCTAGACTCCTAATAACAGACGATCGGCTTCGGGCAACACATCTGACAAATAGATCCAATGTAGCTTACCGTTCAAAATCTTCAAGTCAGTTGCGACCACAACTGTGAGCTGTAAATACTTCCGTGTTTGCGAATAAATAACTATTGTAATGAACCCGTGCACAATAAAATGGTGTGGTATAAATAGCCATAATTCAAATTTTCAGAAAAATGCCATTACATTTCACAGGTAAGTCAATAACGACACATAATCACATTTTATTTAAAATTTTACGGAGTTCATCTTAGACTGGCCATGTTGTGTTTACGCGCCATCTTTGTATATTTGCATCTCTTTCCGACGAAAGTACTTTTTACATTTTCTATTTCGTTTTGTTTTTAACATTAAAAGTAAGTGATACACCAAAAGGATTTGTCGATAGTTCTATCGATAAAATTAAAAATAAAAGAAACTGTCGCCCGAATACTCAAACGCTACTCAACTAATCAATTTATCTGAGGCCTATTTAATTTTAACAGGCTTCTTATTTTACATGGTTAGTTCATTAGTAATAGTTAATTCATTTTAAAAATGATTAGGATATATTTTTGACTAGCGGTATCAGAAATAGATGTTATTAGGATAATTTTTTTATATTGTTTGTTGATTATAACGATTGTTTTGAGTTATTCTTTGTGTTATTCCTACAAGTCAGCTCAAATATTCTTGTTAATGTCGATGAGACTTACTAAGCGCCATCTGTCATTCGATAACATAAAGAGTTTCGTTAAAATATTAATATGTGTAATAAATAATAATTATATTACTATAAAACTTTATTGCATAAAAGTAGTATCGATAAAAAAATCGTATTTTCATTTAACTCATCCTATCCCTATGCCTATGTTTCCAAGGTTATATAATGCGATAAGGTGTTGGAAGAACCAATCATAATGCAGTACCCCGCTTCCTCAAACCTCAGGTAGTTGACAGAATTAATTTGAAGAGAAATATTGAACATTAGGAGTCTAGGGGTTATATAGTCGCTGGGTAGGCAGGGGCGCAACTGGTGCACCCACTTTTCGCCGTTATTCCGTTCCATGATGTGATAGGATCGCCATATCGGGCACAAATTCCGGACTCCGGGCTGACACTGAATAGAAAAACTCAATATCACTTTACTTTACTCGGGGATCTAACCCAAGACCTCAGCGTTGCAGTCGTACCGTAATACAACTACGCCACCGAGGCAGTCTTAAAACTAATATATGCATCAATTATTATAAATTTACCACAATATTACTTAAGAAAAATATATTATAGTATCCAGCTCAGCCACCATCAGTAAGGGTAAGCAGTATAATGTAATAAATGTTGATTAAAAGGAACGTCTACATTTCGCACCTTTGGGATGAAAACGACACAATTCAAAAAGAAAGAAAATTGACTTGTCGTCATAAAATTACTTAAAACGAAGTTCTCAATACAATAATAGTTCAAACACAGCCATATTCAAGCAGGAAAAGGATAAAACTGTTATATCGCTCCCTTTTTTATTATATTTTTATAAAAAAGGGACTCGTTTTTGGTCATTTAAAAATGACAACTCAATTTTCTATTTTTTGGATTGTGTCGTTTTCGTTCTAAAGGTGCGATTTGTTCTTGAAAATATTGAGGGATTCAAAAAATTGTAGTTTTACTTAGGTTGTACACGACCCTTCTTACTTTAAAATACTAGCCAGGATATGTCCCGTCCATCTCGTGGCTACCCCACTCTAAACACAAAATAAAATAAAAATCATGAAGAGTTAATGAAAGAGGTTATTTTAATATCTCACTCATTAGCCAGAGAGGCCCATTGTGAGGGATGTTTCGGCGAATTACTCCAACATTTATTTGAAATGCTTTCATGTAATAGGATTATATGTAAGTCCTAATGCCTTATTTAGATTGGATTTCTGAAATACCATTTTCTCTTTGTAACATAAAATTACGAACTTCGCTTACTTGAAGGCGAGCCTTATCTGCATTAAGACTAGCTATATCATAGGCTATAATATGTGAATTTTGAGGTAGTGTATGGCATGATACAGCATCGTGATACCTTGTTCAGCCATTTTTAGACTTAATATCTTACATTATAGAGTGAAAAAATGAGTGCAATTTTTATAAAAAAAAAACCTGTAGCTGTCGCGAGTTATCCATGCAAGTATCATCTAATCTCACTATTCAGACGAAAAAAAATACTGCATCTTCTGAATAGCTGAATTAGGGCTTTCATAACATTATTGCAGTTGCTACACATAAATAAATATGATTAATTATGTCCTGCGATAGAGACAGCGCTGCCACCCCGGCGGTGCGCGGTGCACAGCATCGCAACAGATGTATCTCGAGTAGTTTATTTGCAATGGCGGCAAATCCTGTCTGGATCTACATTTTCTATTACAATTTGGATTCGAGACGAAACTTTGTAACGTACAAAGATAAATACATGTTAGAAAAGGAGATGTAAAATGCAAGAATAATGTTTAGCAACTTATTAGAATATTGTTTTAAAATTTAGAGAATCGAAAAAGTTTTTACTTGGTATACTTCTCAGGTCTTATATTATGTAAATAGCGGTTATTCCAATTAAGTCACATCATAGTTCAGCTACGAAATCTACATGATGATTCAATCCAGAAGTTTGAGACACAAAATTTACATCCGATATTCCATCGATATTGAGGTAATCACATAATGGAAACAATAGTATTTACCAGTAGATGCAAGTTTCTCCCATTTCGTAAACACTTGAACTAATGCATAACGGTAACATTTCTACCTACCACACTCATCCAACCAAACTGACCACGTAGAACTAGGTACATGGTTTGACGACGTTCGTAATCCGCTTGCCGAGCAGAAAAAACAAATTGACCGACCGAGTGATTCACTGAATATAAATTAGCTTGGCCGCGGAAATCCCGTGTATGAACTTCGGAAGGGCTTACGTGTCTTCGTACCTATTGATTTTTATTACGCTGTCTGCAATGTAATTTAACTTTTGAAATGATAGGATGTCAATGTATAACTTCGTTTCAAATGGGATGAGAGATGATGAGAGCCGAGAGTGTACAACACATATTGTTTTTTGGGATAATGAGACATCTTTATTTTTGTTAGCATGTGTTAGTAAACCAATGATCTTCTTTTACTTGCCTTTATCTCACCGTTGTATAGTCAGCGCATCACAAAACTTCAAGGGCAGTGCAGAAATTATTAGGCTTAGTAAATAACGATGCCGTCATCCCTTCTAGAAGTTCTATCCAATGTAATTACTAAGTGTTATGGCTAAATTTCATCCTAGGAATCGACATTTAGCGGGCGGAAACTAGTCAACCATTAAACAAATTGGCACACGCGAGCCATCCCGCGGGATTTCCATAGCTAATAGTTACGCTGGGACCCGACGCCTCCCCACAATATTTGTCCTGTTCCATCATGGGAACCATAGCTATACGGCTTAATTAATACACGCCCTTTTAAAGTTATCTATTACATAACAATTGTGTTCGTTAATTAAGTTATTTATTAGGCAACCTTCCTGTATCACCTAAAGGGTAAGCAGTAATGTATGTGTGCCGATGATAAGCTAAATTAATTCCCGTCTCATGATGCGTTTTTACACTTTGTTCTTGGAGATTACACACATTCTTCATCTTTGTTTCATAAATCTTCAACTTTCGGAAATTAAATTCAATAGATTTTTTATCGATTTTGGTAGACGATGAAAAACTTAATATTGTTTTGAGTTCCTCCCCCTGTAACACAGTACACTCCCATACTTTTACGAATATCTAAATGATCACGAAGCTGCCTTATTATGGGTTGGTTATTATGCTATAACATTTAAATAAAACAGCATTGTAATGGATGTTGAGCGTCACGTGTTGCGCCCCAATTCTTGCCCGTAGCATTACATCAACCCGTTTACGATGTGGCGACACCCACGTCCGCGCCCGCTCTCGCTCCCGCTTCCGCTTCCGCCTCACACACGACGACGGTTTTACAATCCATTACGTTATTTATTGCTTGACACTTGTGCACCTTGTCAAACTGTTATTTATATCAATTCGTGATTAACTTGTGAGTTTAGTACCAAGCTGAAGCGATAGCAGGCGACTAAATACACATCATCACACCTTTTCCATTTTAGAAAGTAGTCAGAGATGTATCGTATTCACATTTCGCAAGCTATGTTTGGTTACATGTAAAAGCGGAGAAGCCTTGCTGCCTTTACAATTCCAGATTTAGACCTAATATTAAGCGGTAAAACCCTATGCCATTTCACCCGGGGATGGAACCCGAGACCTCAGCAGACAGTCATGTTACATACTCTACCGGTTCTACTTATAAAAGTAATAAAAGGGTTATTTGTAAGCGGCGCCTGAGGGACGGCTCGTAAAAAACAAATCTAACGAGTATGGTCAGATCGCGTGCGGTTACAAGTACCAACTAACACTTCTAGCGTCGCTTTACTAAATTAATTTTAACTAAAACCCGTTAATTTTTCCAAATTAAAATTACAATATTTCTTGGCTAATGGTTTTTATGTGAAAATAGAAAATGTTGTTAAACTTTTAAGTAGCAAACATTTTAAATATATTTAAAATTATGTTTTAATTAACCAACTGAAAATTCAAATTAATATATAAATGTGACAGCTTGTTTGTCCTCATGCGGCAACATAAATACTTTTTTATATTGATTACAAAACAAATCCACTTTACACAATAGTTTTAACTATAATAAATCCGTTTGCTTGTGCACTGTGCGACATCCCGAAGTTATCCCAAACGTAGTGGGTGTAAATGCCAATAAATAAGTAATTAATAACAATAACACGGACAGACGGACGGAGTAACTCAATCAGTGCGGGCTCTCGTCTAGACATTTCGGTTAACATATCTAGTTTCATTCGCATTTAGTTAATGTTTGTATCAATAATAAATATACATATACATATACACTCACGCCTGTTATCCCCGACGGGGTAGGCAGAGGCGCAACTAGTGCACCCACTTTTCGCCGTTATTCCGTCCCATGATGTGATATGGGGCGAGCCTATCGCCATATCGGGCACAAATTCCAGACTCCGAGCTGATACTGAATAGAAAAACTCAATATGACTTTGCCCGACCCGGGAATCGAACCCGAGACCTCAGAATTGTAGTCGTACCATAATACAACTACGCCACCGAGGCAGTCATCAATAATTTTAGTTAAAATTTAAGGTCTTTTAAAATTTAAACGCCTTTGCAGAAATGTTAACTTCTATTTTGTATGTACAAACAGAATTATAAAGTTTAAATGTTACTACTACATACTAGGCCTCAATATTCGATGAACAGGCAAGCATTATCTCAAGTTGTTTCTTTTTTTAATATTTACTTAATATCTTGATATTTCATTTAGTTTGTTCAGTACCTAAACTTAAAAGTTGTAAAACATGTCTGTTTGTTCATAATCTATAATTATAAAATCTTTTTTGTACCTGAGATAAACTTTGTATTACTCAATAATATTGGGTAACATAATATTTCTGTATTTTAGCTGTGCACTTTGCTTCAATACATAGCAACAGAGAGGCTACTGCGAAAAACGAAATCCGAAACGTCGGTCCGAAACGAAGAAACGACGAACTTTGGATTTAACCTTACTACCAAATTACTTCGGATCCGTCACCGTTGAACGAAGGTTTCACGCAGTTTGCGACGCTTCCGACTTCGCTCAACACTTTCGTCACGCAACAACTCTTCATAAAGAAGGATCCGTAACACTTCGTAGTAAGAAAACGTGCGATCCGTCACCCGAAACTACGGATTTCGATTTTCGCAGTAGCCTCTCAGGCTCCGTCGCCCCCGACCCCCCTAACAGTTCCGGCCCGCGTGCCGATGACGAAATAAATGCATAGGATTAGGCTTAAAACCAATCTTCCCTAATCGTTGATGTTTCACCTTCTTCTCAGTGACCGTCCTGAGCCGAGGTTCGTAACCCGTTAGTGAGTTGCCCTCAGCATGGTCACTTAATTCAAAGGGTTGCGAGCGCCTTAAGCGTTCACCCTAAACACCGGTGTGGCCAGAAAAGCCGACTCGCGTCAGGCTACTGGCAGAAGGGACAATAACAAAAAAAAAAAAACAGCAGTAAGCGTTGAGTCTACGGACACTGATATTTATTTGATTTAAGTGAAATAATTGTGTTAGTTCGGGGCATTCTGAGAATGCACATCTTTGCTTCTGGCTGATGAGAGCATTCTCCACTCACAGTATTTCTGGGCTACGCATTAGACTTGTATCGTAAATTTGCCCAATTCATTAGAGTACTAGACATTCAACATATCTAAATTGGAATGCCTTATTCCAATTGTACTAACTAATCCATATATTCTTGCTTTGCTAAGTCGCAGGAGCAAGGAAGCGTATAATTATTTATCTATCGCCTTTTATCTTGCGTAAACGAGATGGATCATTAAAAATGCATAAATTTCGGTTATCCGTGGGAGATTACTATGGTCAGCTATGGTCACGTAGGCAAGACAAATGATAACTGCTAAATATTTTTACAATGACCATTACTTCTGAAATTTTTGTTATTAGCTACAAGTAGGTATTTTCAAGAAGCAATATTTTACAATTTGTTTATACAAGTATATTACAAGGTCCTCATAAAAAGTAGTACTACCAAAAACTTTGAATTACAAAGTATTGCGCGGTTTTTACGCTGAGACTTGAGTCTTATAATGCTCCGTTATATGTAGATATGTATGTCTCATTCAGTTCTCAATGATGGAATTTCTAAAACCGGTAAGTTAACACATAAAATAATGTACATGTAAACTTTATAATGGAAATAGTATAAAACAAAGTCGCTTCCCGCTGTCTGTCCCTATGTCCCTATGTATGCTTAGATCTTTAAAACTACGCATCGGATTTTGATGCGGTTTTTTTAATAGATAGAGTGATTCAACACGAAGGTTTTTATGTACTTTTAGCCCGGAAAAACTTATTAATGCGGGCGAAGCCGCGGGCAAAAGCTAGTAATGGAATAAAAGTAGAAGGCAAGATTCTTGATTCACAATAGCAATACAAAATCCACGCTTAAAATAGAATTACCACGGGTTTTATAGTTTATAAAAACACAAAGTAAATAGAACGTTCCGCGCATTAAAATAAATGAGGTGTTAGTTTACCGCGTTAATTACAGCGCATTACACCGCGTAAAGTGTCGTGTTACGTCTCTTTACTGGAAATCACCACCGATATCCATTGTTCTAATCACCTTCCTATCTTTATGTCATGTTAGAATGTAGTGCGCTTAATTATAATGGCTGGTTATCTGCCTAATTTCAATTACTTGGGGCACTAATGCCAGTCAATGTTAGAAAAATTAAAATATTTTGGACTATGGCATTAATTTAAATATTTGAGAACATCATTGTTGTATTATTATTGTGATATTATTGTACGAATGTTATAATGTTATTAATGTTAACTTTAAATGTATGTATACTTTTGTCTTGCAATTCATTTTATACTTTTTCAATTATAGCTCTGAATTTTCAAAGGTTGTATACACCAGTAAAGGCATTTCACATTGTATAAAATCCTATATATTAAGTATCATTATATTGTATTGTGACGTGTCGTTGGTGTAACATAATAATAAATAAATAAATAAATAAAAATCTGTACAGAGTGTTGCTGGGTCAGTTATGATTTCATGTTTCAAGTTATCACTATCGTGCTAAGTGTCTACATTCTACACTCTCATCGGAATAACTCAGAAGCTTATTTTCTTTATATCACAATATTATTACATTTAAAGTATGTACACTAATAATTTTAAGAACTATTTAACTAATATTAGTCTATACTGGTAAATTGAAAACAGAAAATTAGGAACTCATTGCATTCCATATCCCTGACAATAACAAACTCTAACAATAATATACACTGACAATTACCAGCTATTAATGATCTAGCTGACAGCTTAAGTAAGCCGTGCGCCATATTTATTTTTAGATAATCCCAACTAGAAGAAAGTGCGCACATTGCAGGCAATGCATTATGTACACAGCTGGTCGAACGTAACTCGATATCGAGTTAATGTAGTCGGTGGTAGGGGCGCGAACTTTGCGAGGTGAGGTAGCACCAGTCCTACCACTTACTGTTAGGAAGCTGTAAAATTGTTTTGTTGCAAATGTTTATTGTTTTTTAAACGTTTGTAAGGTATTGCTTTGTACGTTCAAGATTTTCTTGCAGTTTTTGTTGTAGTAGAGAGTACGCGTATTGGTTATGTTGGGGTTATGTAGAAAAGCGTTAGACTAACAGGGCGGATCAACATTCAACACTACCGAACAATACCTGCACACAAAATCAGATATATTATGGATACGTATTGCCCGAGAATATGAGTAGTTTCAGAAGAGGAGTGAGTGCGAAAAACATTAATTAGCATTTAAAGAATGAAATGGTATAATCTTCATTTCGTTCAGTGGTCCATGGATCGTGAACTAATGTCCAGTGTGGAAGCCAGCATGTGGGTAGATTGACTTTATGAAATAGTTAAGTTAGTCAAGGAAAAGCGATACATTTGTGACGTAGATAAAACTCTGGGAAGATCTATCACATATTTTAAACTTCAAGAGATATAATGTCAGAAACGAATCTAAGTAAAAAAAAAACAGTTAATGAATAAAGGCATCCTTTTATTATAATATATTCACTTAGAGAAGTAAAGAGAAAGATATTTATATCAACAACAGTCGAAGCACGTAAACAATGCGATTAACAATGCGCGCCATTCATTCATATTCCCGCGCAAAACAACGTCGCCACAAAATGGCGGCGCATTGTGGCGCGCAATGGCGGATTGTCACCGCGCACAAAGAGCCTCTGGCGGGATTCCAAGGACCAAGTCCCAGTTTAGATGAACGCCACTCACGGTGATTTAGACTCCTATTCGTTTTATCGGAAATATTTCTTATTACTGAGCGTGATGTCCCAAAAAATCTTTAAATTTTTTTCCAGTTTGGGAACGAGCCAACTGATAATAGCACGTACTGGGTGAATTGAGCCTATTTTTTGGCTCCTTATTTTATAGTTTCTGTTATTCCATAAAGATAGGCAAAGACATTTTGATAGGTTAGGTAATCTTTTAATCGTGTGTAGGTAGGTAAGGTTAGGCATTTACCTTTGAAGGCGTAAATAAACAAATTATACATCAACAGTTAACATGATTATATTTGTTCCACGAGTTCAACGAGTATATTCCTGGGATATAAATTACAATACTAATCGCATTTTGTTATGCCTGATATGAAGGACAAATATAAGGCTGCAGCAGTTTCATAGATTTTCTGACTATAAGTAATTCAACAACCACTATAATTTCATTATGTAGTATCACAAAATTGATACGCTTCCATTTAAACAAGTAGCAATAGGGAGCCGTTAATAGTTTAAACTCAAAGCGATAACAGTTAAAGTGCAGTTAAGCGGCAGTTTTACTTATTGGTAAGTTTTAATAGTGCAGTGAACGCTACTGGAACGCTTTCGAGGTGTTGGTGCGTGAAAATTGTACGAGATCGGTTACTCCCCATTGACTTCTGTGTTCTTCCGAGCGATTTCTTTTGACGAAAATATTAGGACGAAAAAAACGTCAGGCAATGAATATTACATCCATTCTGCCCTGAGTTTCTTTTTTATATGTGATAAGTATTCGTTGTTATTATGTGGTTGAGCATGGAAGGCACATTTAATCACAGCATAAAGGGCTGGATCAACTTCGGCGCAAGGTCTTCCAGAAAAATATCAAGCAAGAGCTTCCTTCATCATTTTTTCCTCCTGTAAAGAACTTCTGCGCCGTTGCTATTATTTCGGCTTCATGATTCGACTAAATTGCTGGTGTTGAACTCCTTGCCTTTCTGCCGACCTTAACAAAACTTTAAGATCATTCATTCTAATTATTGCACTTATATTTATTTTAGTGGTGCAAATCGCAAGAGCTTCATTTTTTTCTACTTAAGGTGGCAATGTTGGCACGTAACCTTAAAACTTCCTTCTTGAAAAAATCGAATCGACTTCCACACGCGTATCGATTCTAATCGAAACATAATCGGCTTTGTGAATATTGTCAATATCATATCTTCCTTTAACTTTGGATTTGAAAGCTTAGCTGTGGGCGGTGACCCTGGCTTTGGATTTGAATAAGCCTGCGTAAAAATCTCTTTGATCTGAGTTATTTTAAGGTTAGGTTTGTATGGGCTCAGCAAAGTAGAATCATCAAGTATGTCTGAAAATGACACTCTTTTTATAATTTGCGTGTGTGTGTGTAAATCGTAAGATGACATTGATACTAAGGCATAGTTAATTCATGTTTACGGGACAAATATTGACATACCTTTATAATCATGAAAAAATTTATTATTAAACATGCTGAATTAATTTGGCTATGTTTTTTTTTTAATATATTATCGTTAATGGCATTAGGGTTGTGCAGGAACCTAGCGAGTATGCGTAAGGCAGATTAGTCGGAGTGATAACTCGGACTGATACCGCGACTGCTGCCGACTCGGGGCGGGCAGACTTACGGTGTGTACCATCGTGTACACCGCAAGTCTGAACCGTAATGCAAGTTATAGTGTTGTATCACTATAACTTGCATTATTTCTTTCTATTGTCATTGGTCTAGAAGTAGATTATAAAAGTTTGCGGACGAAGAGGTATTGGATTCTATTCGCTTTAACTTACAGGTCATAAAATAGAAACCAAATCGTTTCTGTTACGTTGTTGGACTAAGCGAGATCAAAGATTATAGAATGAAGATGAAGGTGAACTTATGTATTTAAATAAATATTTCTAAATTATGAGTAAAACATTGTATTTAATTCTTTTGAAATACAAACTCACTAACAGATAAATCATTATAAAAGTTTGCATCACAATACATACTTGGTATTATTTTTTCTATCTTTACTTCGTGATTTTATCCGATGCTGCATCTCATTTGTCATGTCCATCAAAATTCGGATTTAAAAAGAAATCTATAAAATGTCTTATCTCCTAATTTCTACACAAAAACATTAAACCATGGAATTCACGAAATACAGAAATCCCAATGAATCACGCAGAATCCCGCCAAATCTCGTATCTCGTACGTTCAGTTGGTCAGTGTGGAAAGGAGGCCCTTATCTTAGATCTTAATGCGGCCCGCCCGAGGACTTGTGACCCGATGCACTGCCCCCGATAACAGCTTTGAGAGCCATAGAATAATTTGGAGAATATAGTTAGGAAACTTTACATTCAGTCACGCTTGTAGGGGTAAGAAGACGTGCAATGTGCTTCGACTACTGTATTATAGTTTAGTATTTGATCCGATCTCAAGCCGCTTTTACAACACCTGATAACGTTCCAGTCATAAATAGATATATGTGTTGTTAAAATATACGTATAGAAGTCTGTCTAGATAGGTTATCCCAATATCGATTACTACAATTTAACAGGAGTGTTCTAGTACTCTTATGTTCTAATATGTACAATATAAGTATTATCAGCAATGCTAGTACAATGTCCTGACATTTTGTTTTAAGTTCAACTATGATTTAAAATATGCCGGTAAATAATTTAGTGTCTCATCTCCCGAGTCTACTCTAGGTTGCCGGTCGGCAGCGCGCTATCACCTCGTGTTATCAACCGCCGCCGAGATACCCGCGCCTTTAGCTTACTCCACAGCTTTCTGTATTCTAATGGACCCCGTTATTTACTCCTATGTACACAAATTAATTTACATCAGCTTAATTTCTAATTTATGTAGTACTGGATGATGCTCGCGTCTCCGCTCGCGTGAAAAAGTTTTTCCGGGATAAAAATATTTTCTCGGGGGAAAAGTAGCCTATAGCACTCAGGAGTAATGTAGTTTCCAATTAGTGAAAGAATTTTCAAGATCGATTCAGTAGTTTCTGAGATTCGCATTTCGCGCATTCAACCAAACAAACAAAATCTTTACCTTTATAATATTAGTATAGATTAGAATTTGGATGATAAAAAATATTTATTAGGCAGAGGCAATGGTAATATTAGTTTGAAGAACTTGTTGGAAGCTGGTAGTCATGGCGCTAGCCATCCGTTGAGAGACTTGGTGATCTGGTAATCGAATCCAGGAAATTTCAGTTTATAGCCCATATTGTAGATTGCCATTACACTAAGGGGGCGACAGCAGACGATTACTAATACGGAGAAATATAATTATCTCCATAAATGTATAACTAATCAGTGTTCTCTTTTGTGAATTATAGTTTTTTACCTTTTATCAAACGATCATGCCTTTTCATAAGTTAAAGGTGTCATTTTATAAAAACTTGCATGTTTATGTGTAAACAAACACGACGGGACGTCCGACACGGCTATGTATATGTACGGATGATAAATCAACCATGTCATTTTATTGCATTGCACAAAAAGATTGAGGAAAATGACAAAGCGTATGTAGATTCAGACAACGTATAGGTGCAGGAATACTATATTGCATTATGAATATTCTACTGCCTACTCAAATATAAACGCTAAAGTTTAGAAAGATGTTTACGTGTTTGTTACAAGTATGCAAAGGAGCTGAATGAACTGGTAGGTCTCTCGTATATGGTCTGGGCGGGTAGCACCGCAATGTAGATTTCCACCGCCTAGCAGCAGTGTGCATGCTCTGTTGTGTTCCGGTTTGAAGGACATCATAAGCAGTGTATAGGCATAACTAGGCATTATGAAACTTAACAATAAGGTCTCAGGGTGATGAGTGCAGCGGAGTGCAACGCAGTACTATATAATAAAAAGTTCTGTAATAGAAAATATCCCATTTTTTCTGGAAAATGACCTTAACGCGGGTGAAGCCGCGAATAAAATAAAGTATGTAATATTATATACGTAACACTTCGCCTTACTCTGGCATCTTTTCAAAAAGCAATATCTTTTGAGCAAACTGAGGGTGTTGCATACAAAGTCCGATGCTATCAGAGGGCTAACGAGAGCCAGGTAAGGCGCGCCATTCACGACGCCACACGACGCTAATAAAATTAAGCGCTAGTACTTCCGCGCGCCGTTACATTTTATTTTTTAATTTTCTGCTCCATTTTAAGATAGGGATTTTGTGTCGCAAATTGACGTCGTTTAACGCTGAATTGAATATGATTTTTATTTCTTAGAAACTTTGTCGAGTACTTTAATGAATTTATGAATTTTAGTGACTATAATTTGTCGTGTGAAGCTAAGAAACGTTGTCCGTAGTATTTTCTTCTCATTTTTAAATATATTAAAATCGTGGGTCCATTATCCTGGTCCCAATTATTAAATAACATTGCCAAAAACAATTATCGGATTATATTATATTTCGGAGTTGGATGATGGAGGTATGGGCGAACGAGGTAATTCCATGTTTTAGAGTTCGTCATGATTTAAGTTTTCAATAATAATTAAAAGCTGGTTTTTCTCATATAAACGTAATATATTTTGTCTGAACAACAATACAGAGTAATAACAACGTTCTGTTGAGCTAGCCAACTAAACTTCGGATGCCCTGAAGCGCGTCTGCACTCTCATTATAAAGGTTCGCTCCCCTCTACATAATTTCATACTACTCGATTCATTGAAGTCAACAGTAATACAATATTCATAAATAAAAATAGTCAAATCAACAACTTATTTTACAAATTCAAATTGATCTGCAACATTGTGTATTTTAAATCTCACTATGCAATATTCAAATACTGGTAATTAGCTAGCATCCTTTTTTATAGTATTTTGATCACTCCGACATATATGATACATGATTAATTTATTTCTTGTACAAATAAAACTGCCTCGGTGGCGTAGTTGTATTATGGTACGACTGCAATGCTGAGGTCTCGGGTTCGATCCCCGGGTCGGGCAAAGTGATATTGAGTTTTTCTATTCAGTATCAGCTCGGAGTCTGGAATTTGTGCCCGATATGGCGATAAGCTCGCCCCCTATCACATCATGGGACGGAATAATGGCGAAAAGTGGGTGCACTAGTTGCGCCTCGGCCTACTCCTTTGGGGATAAAGGGCGTGAGTGTATATGTATGTATGTATATGTAAAAATAAAACGCAGAAGAACGCAACCAAAATTGATACTACACGGATATGCACGCAAATATTGTGCATATGGTTTGCGATTAACTTCTTTGACAGCAATATATTTGAACTCGGCGCTTATTTTTCTCTTATATTTTTCCTTATCAGCCGTTATCTCATCATCCAACACATCACAATCCAACCATATTTTTTGTTCGACTAGTGAATGTTGCACTTTAATCCGATTACAACTTCTCACAATCAGAAATTATAATTCTGACGTCTGTCAGTATATGCGAACCTTTTTAGTATATTGACATTGTTGGTGTCAGCAATACAAATTTTAATAGACAATACTAACTTAACGATAATTATTTTTCGCGAAAATTCGCGAGAATTGTGTTGATTTAGGTTACTTAGTTATTTTACCTAATAAAATGCATATTATGAATCGCCCCCGAAACGCGAATTAATTGAGCCTGTGTGTTAAATTTTCACCATGTTGAGGTGGGTTGTTAGTCAGTAAGTACAAAGTACAGAGAGCACGCCCACAGCATTTCTAAATTGTTAAATAAAATCAACTTAACGACATTCTTTCACAAAGGCATTAAGGGCTTAAAGAAATCAAATATGAAATCTTTTCTATTGTCAACTAGCCAGGTAGAAATATGTCAATGTTATGACGTATGTTCACAATTGAGCCCCATCTGATAAGGGTTTTGTCAAAATGGGCATGTGACGCGCCTTTTGTTAACTTTTCAATGGCCCAAAAGATTATAAAAGACTTAATCTTTGTGATTATTGAGCTATTGTTGTTAAAGCAAATTTTAATTGTATTTAAAGCTTGATAGCGTTATTTGAATGCATGTTATAATGTAACTTTATTTTATACGATTGATCGAACATTTAAAGTTTGATTTTAATCGGAAAGAACCTTGGCTCTTGGGTAATGTAGATTGCAATTGTTTGGTAGACAGGAATCATACTTTGCAAGGTTTTTTAATAGTTATATTTAAAGATGGTGTTACAGGTTTGTGGAATTCCGCCATACCAACTTTTGTCTGGAGTCAGGTTTCAAACCACCCTGTTTTCACAGCTGTCTCATTACCCGCTACGCCATAGAGACTTTCAAAATGCTCAAAGTTTTATAAGGCTGTTCTAAATTAACAAATCGATCAGTTACTTTAAAATTTAAATGGTTACGCTTATTTATTTCTCTCTTTGTTAGGTCTGCACATTAGTAAAACTATCACGGTGACCTGTCGCAGGATAAGTTACAGTAAAAAACAATCGATAAATACAAACTGCCTGTTTGTGACCACATCACGCAAATCTTTGTGTTTAGAATTCGATTATGTTCGATTGCTTAAACTCCAATTTGCATAAGTCGTAATAAAGTAGCTAAAAGCCGTTGCAACGTCCTTCAAACTGGAAATTAGCAGTCTTTACACACTGCTTGAGTCTTGGTGGCAGAAATTAACAAAGCGGTGGTCCTTACCCAAACCCATTCGTTTAAGAAACGCGTAACACCTACTTTCATCATTAAATTAATAAGCATAAGTATTATAATTCCTAGAAACCATCGTTAAGAAATCTACATACCTGAGAATTGTTCTATGTGAATTCCGAAGTTATGTGAAGTCTGCCAATCCGCACTAGGCCAGCGTGGTGGACTAAGGCCTAAACTCTCTCAGCAGTATAGGAGGCCCGTGCCCAGCAGTGGGCAGTATATAATACTGGGCTGGTATGGTGTATGGTATGGTATAATTAATATTGCCGCTTTTGACAGGTCGTGTGGCTGATGATTATGATAGTAATTCCTATTTCTTTCCGGAACTATTAACATTTTTCCTAACTTTATCTTAACGAAAGTAATCTAAAGTAAACATTCCGATCCTTTTAGCGCATGCGTTGTTTGACTTACATCTCAGCGTATCGGTTATTTTTTCCTCCTTTGTAAAGGACATCCGGTTCATAATTTTTGCATTTCAAATAACGATAAGGCACCTCTTTGGGATACAGCGTATTTGTTTAGGACTTTACTAACAAAATATCTTTATCATCAATGATTTAGCTGATTAGTGATATTAATTCCTTTAACTCTTCGATAATAATTATTTGACATAAGAAAGGAAATTTAAAAATGTTAAAGCAAGGTTACTGCCATATACCTATTCGACATAATCCAAGATTTCAATACTGCACATAAAAACCCCACCACTGCTCGACCTGGGAATCGAACCCACCTTAGCACAGCAATTGTACCGCGTATGCAAGAAAACTGCGCCATCGACTCAATAAATAAACCAATACGCTTTACATTCCTATTGCATCACAATTTCAGACTTTAGAGCTATGTCTGAAGTCTAGACAACTATACCGTAATAGGTTGAATATTGCGCGCTGTATGTCAAGATAATGGGCGCTGAGTTCACGTTAAACTGTGTAATGTCTTACTGTCTGCATCAGCAGCACTTTATCACCCGTCCAACATCAGTTGGACGGGTGATAAATTGTATGTTAAAATGTACTTTAAGCAGTTTTTATACTAAGTTCAATTCTATGAAGAATATTTAAAAATATCCGGCTCGTAGGCCAAGATATGTAGCCAGAGTGATTTCGTCCTCTGGATCGGTTAATATGGAACGCGGCCATCTCCATTTGGCGCTGTCGAAATTTGTTACCTAACTGTTCACAGTTAATATGTATAGTTTAATATGCGATAAATAATGCAATAAAAAAAAATTGCCGGTAATATCTATACATAATACAATACTATATACTTTGTCACTGTTTTTCTTAATATTTTTCCCCTCGTCACAAAATCATATTAGTGAAACGAATAAGAAGATATCTATTGTCAATAAATTGCAGCGAAACATCGCGCTCTACGTATATCTGCGTGCTGGTGCCATAACAAATTCGTATGGAAATACACCCCAACCGCGTCCTTATTGCGATGTTAGCGCTTTACGTAGGTATAATGCCAGATATTGCGAGAGTCTCGCAGATTTTTTCACGCGACGATGCTTAGGATATGTTATATTGTGAGAGGATTTTCTTATAACTCCGTTAACTCAGTTGACGGCTTGAATGTTTTGTGAATATCACGGGTCTATAATTGACACTGCATTTGGAATGCAATTCAGTTGAAGAAGAATGTTAAAGAGAGGCATTGTATTTTTATAGGCGCGATAATTTTTACTTTAACCCAGGTGGAATCGAGAGCAAAGGTAGTATTAAATAAGAAGGAATATGACACAAACCTGACATACAATTTTCACATATAGATATGTAAATAAGGCTACGAGTTATTGGTACACATACATTTGTCGGTTTGTATGAAAAATGATTTAATAAAGAACATATATATTTTATTGCACGTTTGTTTTTTCCGATCATTGAATTTATTAGTCTGGAATAAGGAATAACATAAAACAAAATCGGTGCGGCGTGGGCGGGTACACATGTAACGCGAGACTCGGTGATTCGCTTAAAGTGTTTTTAGAAGATTTATTACGTAGTTATGTCGTATGTGAACATACATGGCGAAAAGTAGGAGCTCTGGTTGCACCTCGGTAAAGGAGGAATGTGTGTTATTTTGACTGCCTCGGTGGCGTAGTTATACAACTACGCCACCGAGGCAGTCAAAATAACAATACCATAATACTATGGTACGACTGCAATACTGAGGTCTCGAGTTCGATCCCCGGGTCGGGCAAAGTGATATTGAGTTTCTATTCAGTATCAGCTCGGAGTCTGGAATCTGTGCCGGATGGCAATAGGCTCGCACTCCTATCACATCATGGGACGAAATAACGACGAAAAGTGGGTGTACTAGTTGCGCCTCTGCCTACCCGTTCGGGGATAAAATGCGTGAGTGTGTGTGTGTTTGTGTTATTTTGTATGCGACATTACATCTGGGTAGATGCTGTCGCCATTTCTATTTCTTCTGTCAAGCAGAGTGCAAGTATACCATCAGGCGAGGGACTTAGTTAGTCTCGCCGTTCCGTTCAGTTCTACCTTTATCCTGCCCCAATGTGGGATCGGCGCAATTTCTCCAAGCATATGGCTTAGTTTGTACGATCGGCCGTCTGTCCAAAATCAACTTTCTCTCAAGGATCTAATTGTATATAATAGTCCTAGAAAAATCCATCCAGTATTACCTAGCTTGAGAATCAAACCCAGAACCTCTTCCAGTAATCCAATTGCAGGTTATCACGGCTAGTCATATATTTAGAAATAGAGTTTTGAGAATACTTTATATTAACATCAAATACGTAATATTTTAGTTGCTTTGCAGCATGCTCTATAATAAACAGTAGGAAGTTACTAATAACATCAATTTTAACTTAAAAATACATAACTAACGCACCATAAAAATGTATTTGTTTTATTATTTATTTGTAGAGCTGCTGCTCACTCGTTTCAAAGACCATGTAATAATTAAATTGACCACAATGCAAACAAACGCATAAACAAGCGTTATAAATAAAACATTGTATCTATACCGAGTCGGGCTATCATTGTATTCAGTATAAAATTCTTTATGGTGTTTCAAATATGGCATCTTGTTGGTATAGCGGTTTTTATACACCTTCAAAGAACATAAATAATATAGAATGGTCTCTCTGTGCTTTTAAATTGAATTACAAGCGTATCATTACGTTAAAGGTTTTAAATAATATTTCAAGACAATTTAAATGAGCAAGTTTATTTATATTTTTCTTTTTTATCTAGTGGTTAAAAGCTTAGACTGGCATAAATTTAGGTATAGCCCCCAAATTGTGTAAAAATATTTCTATCTCATAATTTATGATAATTTGATAGGAGGCTAGCTAGTCTATTTTCATATTAAACTGGACTTTCCATGGTAACTTGGATCTGCTCTTTACAAACCTACTTTAACGGTTTAAATATGTATCAAAATCATCAAAATAGACCAATACAAACAGACGAACCTGCACGCACAGCTAGTAATGAACGAGACACTATTCAATATGAACTGATTATAGAGACATTAGCAAGTGGAGATGGCGCGGGATACGCGTCTAGTGTTCGCGGTTGATTGGTATTTGTGACAACTTGCCGTGGAAACGGTATGACGCGTGAAGGTAGGGTTGATGAGATCGGTAGCATTTTTTTATATGTATATTATAGATCATTGTAGTTGTTTATTAGAATGTAGAGAATGTGGATGCGGCGTTGGAATCTCGTAAAAGGGGCTTCGAATGAGCGACATTTGAACTTTACGAAACGCACTAGTGATGATGTCCGCCCTGTGGATTGGGGGCGTTTGGAGAATTCCACCACGGTATCCCCTGCCTGTCGTAAAAGGCGACTAATAGGGGCCTCCGGGGGTCACGGGTGGGCGGGACGTGCCGCCCACCCATTAGATTAGTCTAGCCAACTTCTGTGACCCCCGTGATGGACATGTCCAAGGCAGCGTGTCTCACGCTGCCTCGGACACCAAAAGGCGGACACGATACGGTGTTTCGGGGGCTTCTGAGCCCCCGCAACAGGAAAAAGGACCGCAAAAACGCGGTACGCGCAGGGGCGGTTGCGGACGACAACTTAGACGTGAGTCGGAGGAAGCCCGCAGCCGTCCCTAATGAGCCGAAGATGGCCATGTAAAAAAAAAAAAAAAACTAGTGATGATGTGATTTCTCGTTATTGAGGCCTTTACGGTTGAACTAACATATTTGCAAATCTAGCTTCAAAGGTAAAAGTTTGGTTAAATTACATTACATTACTGTTCAAGGACTTAATTTAGAGACTTTATATTGGGTTTAACCCCTGAATAAGGTACTGTAGTATGATGGACGTCATCCAGTTGGGTATAAAGGCCCTAGTAAAGGCATTCTTGAATTGCTAAAAATGAGGAGATAATATTTTCTATTTGCCAAGTTGTAATGAACGGAACCGGATAAATACTTTTCGCACGAGACATTGAATCAGAAATCAGTCTAAAAATTCTTAGAAATCTAACCGGACTTTTGGAACTACCTATCGTTTCTTGCGAATATTAGTAACTCCAAATGTTATGGTATGGAGCCTCAAGTGATTCACCCTCTAATAGTACAAATAAGCCACCCCCTTATTTTCGAAGCGGTAAAAGAAAACCAAAGTCAGGGTAACTGATATGTATTCATTCTGTACGTAATCATAGTTATTGCTCATGGTGAGAATTGAACTCAAGGTACAACTAGTTTATGTAACTAGCCTTTTATTCTGCCGGGGCGAGCTTCTACAACTACGCCCAAGCACGGCCAAAAACTTGGTCTTGGTTTGGTCAATTCTGCACCGTCCATGGCCTGCGCCCTGTGCCTGACACTGCCTGTGTGACACCGCCCTATTTACAACGCTCCAATGAAGCAATATTCACAATAATTTACAACCAGAACATATTATTTTAAGAATTCTATCAACCCTAAACCATTAACAGCATAAAAAAAACTGGCGCAGCAGGCATACGTCCGCTTCCACACGTTGTTACTTCGCGCTGTACATTACACCGGCTTCGCGTGGTCAGTCAAATTACTTATTTATACGCGTATTCAATTGCTTATTTAGTTTAAAAAGTCCCTCGGGAGCATATCCTTACGTAGATTGACTTAATACGGATGTTGTCTAAACCATATTAAGATGCAATTTTTTACTGAATTTTAATAGGTTTGGTTTTAATATGATTAAATGAGGAGACAAAGGTCGTGACTGTTAGTTAAAGCAAAATTGTCACTAAGCAGAAACAAATAGCCAGAATAACGAATTATTAATTATAATGCAATGCTGAGCATTGAAATGCGCCTTTCAGTTAGTCTCATAATCGCCGGTAATTTTAATACCTATGTGTATGGAATAGAATGAACTTTCGTATGTGAGATATGTACTATCTAATAATCAACAGAACGGCTAGAAATCAATGTACTTAATTGGCAATTTTTTATTTACATACATATACATATACACTCACGCCTATTATCCCCGAAGGGGTAGGCAGAGGCGCAACTAGTGCACCCACTTTTCGCCATTATTCCGTCCCATGATGTGATAGGGGGCGAGCCTATCGCCATATCGGGCACAAATTCCAGACTCCGAGCTGATACTGAATAGAAAAACTCAATATCACTTTGCCCGACCCGGGAATCGAACCCGAGACCTTAGCATTGCAGTCGTACCATAATACAACTACGCCACCGAGGCAGTCGAGGCAGTCGAGGCAATTTTTTATTTGGCGCGATAAAATACATGCGACGATGGTCTCTACATTTATGTCGGCCTATTTGCTTCCTATTCGATACGTGTATTTTTGATTCGCATTATCTAATATAATTTAATTATTTCATCATTGAACGACATTCAAGACTATGTACATAATGATGTTGTTTGTGTTGCTATAATGATTATTTCGCGGAATCGCAGTTCGGTCGCGGGTCGGCTGATAACCTCGCCGAGTGTAATGAGTACGCGAAATCTGTCTTAATTAATAACGACATTCATTCATTCATTTGTTAGGAGATGTTGGAGATATTTGGGGTTACTGATAGAGCATGGCGACTTCTTTATATTTGTTTGGAGTCCGTAGAGAAGAAAAATAACAATTACAGACTTTTTAAGTACGATAGGTACTAATTTTAATTACTGCGCCTTCTGAGTGAGTTAAGAAAGAATTTCCGTTTAATTATATTAGGGAAAGATATTTTTCTGTTATCCACACTTTATAGCTTTATGTAAAAATGCGTGTAGAGGCCTTTTAATTACCTTAGATTAATTACCAAAAACAATTCTAAAATTTAGAACATTATTGGGGTTCATTTATATTTCCAAAATTTGAAATGTACTTTTAAATGTTCTTTGTATTGTGAATGAAATAACTTCATAAAAACTTTTGTTAGAAACCAGAGACCGTGCCGTGTGCATCATGGTTTTTGTCTCCCTTTTGGTGAGATAAGAACTTTTTCACCAATCGCTCGGTGTGGAGCTGTCACCAGTTACATTAATTCGTGCGCGGGCGTAGCGATGACGCATTTAACATGTCGATACAATGGAGACACGCTATGCTAGGCTACGCAGAAAGTTACATCTTTAGCAATATAACAAAATTAAACAAATTATTATTTATGTTAGATTTTATAGTACTTTTTGGCTATCATTTTCGTTAGGAATATTTTCATGATAAAATTCAAATACTTCTCGAAATAATTGTTGGGTGTTTGTTACAAATAAAAACAAAAACCGCTGTATGGATTTGGATGAATTTTGGCACATATATTGTTACGATGTTACGGATTAACATATACGGTGTGGCTCCTTTTTAACTCAGAAATATATTATAAGCGTGCGGAGATTAGCAACGAAATAATAAGTAAACGAAAAGTAGGAGCGACCTTTCGTGTCGTTCGGCAAGTGTGTCTCAAGTCTCAACGCAGCGACACCGCGATTCCGCGACACTGCGACATGACAAAGCATCTTGACACATGCGTGTGTCCCCGTAGTACGCATTGCCATGCCGACAGATTTAGCGTGGGACGTGCTCCGTATGGCCATCACATGTGGTTTATTGTGTCGACCAATTTGCTGCTAATTGTGTCACGAAATCCATATTATTTATGACTTGTGTAATTTATCGTGTTTTTTTGGCGCCGTGTCTGCCGTGTCTGGGTTTTGTTCAATGTCAGCTGAAGAGGTTATGGGTTAAAGATTATCCGAGGCCCTTAGAAAATTTATGAAGTTTCTCCCAAGATTGGTTGGGCCACAAATTTTACCGACGCGGCGTTCTTAGACATTCATGTTATGATTCGTAATTTGTATCGAATCTAGGTGTTATGGGACCGAAGTCTTACTACAAAAAGTACTTTTTTTGCATAATTTAAACCTACAAATTCAATGATAAACGTTTGTTGCATATAATACATTTCGTACGGTTACTGCTATAAAACAGTTATTGACAATATTGTTCAGTACATCGACGTTTTACACGATTTCATTGAGAGCGTAGGGGTTAACAGGAGGTGTAGGGAACGAACGAGATTACTAACTTTAGTCCCCAATACGATCCAGGATAGTTGTTTCAAGCAGAGTCCTTTGAATGCTATTCATAGTTTTGTTTTACATGCCAGAATTCAAGGAAGCGTAAAAACATTTCTTGTTAAAAGTTTCCTTAACCAAAATTTAATTAAAAAATATGTCAATCTACGAACTTTTTGTTACAATGTTTCTCGTGTATAAAACGATTAACAATTCCGCGAAGTGCAATCACTTAACCTCTGCTGAGACCTCGTTAGCGTGTGTAAAAACAAATAAATCAGTACATGTTATCTGGTAAGTTTTTGCCCGCTATCGACTCCTTAGTGAGCCCGCGACTCTGCACAGTTAATCATTGAAACTAGCTTTTGAGAGTTTCACTCGTAGAATTCAAGGGTAATGTAGCTTTCTATTAGTGAAATTTTACCATCGGTTCAGTTTTTGCAGAGATAACCTCCGTATACAAATATAATAAAACCTACTTATATTCTCCGGAAAGTTAATTTTCTTTCCTTTGCTTTGTCCAATCAAAGCCCGCCCCTTAGTGCGTTGCCATCAAATTAGACGTTAATTCCTACTTAGACACAGGTGCATTTCGAACCAAAATGTACAATTACCTATCTGATACTGTATTTGGTATCTCATCAGTACCTAGATACCTTAGTTTATTAAAACCAGTCTCCAAAAATTAAACAAACAATTCATAATTGGCTATAAATTATAATAGACATCCACACTCGGCCCACAATATTGTATTAATTGTTTTTATTATAACATAACCTGACGAGGTGTAGGTTTTTGTGTAGTCACACCGGTTGCAGCGTTATTCTTAGAATTTTAATAAATATTAAACACCACAGAGTTTATAATGAATAGAAATTCTTTGTATTATTTTGGAAGCAATGAGCAAGTGGGTCAATTAATGGTAAGTGATAAAGCGTGGGACGTTCTCCTACAAGGTGGAAAAATGTTCTTGTGAGGGGGCAGGAACCTTTTTTTTTTTAATGGCCATCTTCGGCGCATTAGGGACGGCTGCAGGCTTCCTCCGACTCACGTCTAAGTTGTCGTCCGCAACCGCCCCTGCGCAGGTGGGCAGGAACCTGCTGAATGCAAGGCGTTCCTGACAGGTTGGTTTGGAGATCTTTGGGGGAGGCCTATGTTCAGCAGTGGACTTCTAAAGGCTGTAGAAGAAGAAGATAAAGGATTCGTGACTTTGCTACCGAACTCTAAGGATAAAAGCATGATGGATTTGTTAGTTTTGCAGCAATTCTACAGACCTTATGAAACTCAACGACTAAGTTGTTTACACCGGTTATCTGTAGTTTAAAGACACTTATACAACGGTCTACAGATACTTTACCACATTTGTTTAAATATTTTACAGTTAGCATGTTTTACTTAATAATTTTGTTTTTCTGTTCCTCTCTATCAAGGGACTTTTTATCTCGCCAATTGTAATTTTTATGTGTCTTCGTTAAGTTTAAATAATTTTCATACCTATGAAGAAAGTAGAAAGAAGTGGTCCCTGAAGGCAGAAGTGTTCCAACTTAATGGAAGAGATACGAAGTTTCGAGTTCGTGCCGTGATAAAGGCGATAATACATTTCACGAAATAATTTTATTTGACGTCATTTAAAATATTTTGTTAGAAATATTACTGTGAATCACATTGGAATAAAATAATATCAGCCCTGATCTGGTCTATTGATAATGTTTGGCTTTAATTCTACGCGGGCCTTTGCAAAGCGACTTCACATGCCTCTAAAATTCTAATTAATGACCTTAGGAATGACGTGTTTCTCGCAAATTTGTTCTTAACTCTTAAAACGAAAAATAATAATTTACAATGAGGTGTAACAGTATACATAGAGTAACGTGCTCTGGGGAGAGAGATAAAAAATATTTGGGATCCACAAATGTTTGTAGGAGGTCTGGTTTTAGTAACGAAAATCACCTAAATTCGAAACCCACACACATGTGTCAGATTGTGGTTAGACTATGCTATTTGGTCTACTTATTTATTTATTTACTGTCGTGTCTGCACGTTCTCGCGTCACTTACCAGCTCGTGCAACTTAAATATTTTGACAGGCTGACGGTTTTATTCGCCGTTGCTTTTAAATTCAATATGGCGATGGTGATTCATATGACTTTACATTTGCAAGGAAATTTATCTTTGGAATAATCCTTATAGCTTTAAGTTTAAAGTTGAAATTCGATAGGTAAGAGCAAACTCATGTAATAAATATATAATTGTCGTCAAGTGTTTATCCGCCAGCCCATAAATCTGTTAGTTGGTTGGACAGTGCAGTGCTCCCGTCACATGTTTGACATGAGTGGGAGACCTCCAGGAAGCTGGGTGGTAGGTTCTGATTTGGAACAGAATGTAGGGCCTTAGAGATGAGTCCAGTGAAAAGTAAAATAAGATTATTATTTTTGGCTTTTGTTTCCAATTGTGAGAAGTATAAACTTAGAACGAAAAAATATGATCATTGCTTCGGAATATTTATGTATGTCACATGATATATTCAAGTGCGAATAAGTCAGAAAAAAGGGTTAAATATTGCACAGGTATAGGTATTTTCTTGCAAAAAATTATAGGTATGTATTTATTGCTTTGGCAAATTTTACAAAGTTTTATTTACATAGTAAAATTGACACGTCAATTCATTAGTGGCACTGTACTGTCATCACTAGCATAATTGCAGTGCTGCAGACGCAGTATAAGATTAAGTGAGGTATACAGCTTTGTAGAGCAATGCATTTGTCACGGCACGACAAGACGTATGGTCTGTACCTAGCCGGGAAATGTAGATTGCTTGTTACTTCCTAGTATAGGAATATATCTGCCCTATAATGGGTATTGGATGTCATGAACGCAACTATGTTTTTTAATAACAGAAATGGCTGTTAGATGGTCGTGTGATTGTAAATGATATTATGAATACCGATATTGTCATTTTCTATTTATAACTGAATAGTGGATATTGTAAACGAATAGGATTATATATCATGGCATTAAAAGCTGTTGTTTATGTTTGTATGAACGCGTCAATATCAAGAACCTCCACACAGATTTTGGAAATCCTTGCATCAAGATGAAGCTATATTACCTATGTGTACTATTTGCTACTCTTTATCCCAGAAACGGACTTTTACGTAGAGTCGCAAGCAGAAATTTGTTGATTAGTTTAGCTGCAGGGCGGTTGCAACTGGTTTTAGTTGTTATTTTGAGGTTGCAACTGACAACTTATCTTGTTAATTGTCTCATTGCTGCATTAATACGTTACCAGCCGACTTTACCCATGATTATTTATCAATACCTCAATGAACTTAACTGTAATATTTTACACTCAATGTTGTATAAGTATATTCTATTGAGTTACAATTGGACTCTTATAACTTACTCTGGACTGAGAGATAATTTTTCCCAGTCCTCCCCTTCTCCGCTACATGTCACCAAGTATTTATTAACGGCACTTTCTTTACCAACCAATTTGGCTAAGCGCGTGTCAAACATATCAAATGTTCGTAATGACGGGCTCGTGGTATTTCCGAGTCAACAGTTGATGTTAAGTGATCGGGAAACAGGGGAGACTGGGGTAAAGTGCCTTCAATTCTCACTTATCATGTTTCTGCAACGCGCCCGATACTCCCCCAGAGGTTAGGGTTGTCGCAGTGCTTTAAATACGACTAATATAGCCTAAAGTGAAGGTTTGAAAGTACGAAAAGATTGTCATTTCATTTTTGTCAAAATCTGTTGTCATGTTTGAAAAAGAACTTTTAATATTAAAACTCATTGAATAAATTACAAATGATTTGTTATTCATTTAAGAGTTATAAGAGAACATACTCATATACCTACATACTTAATATTTATTTATATTGCAGAAATCATAATCCATTTGAATTTGTCATAGTGAGGTAAGGTAAACTGTACTATTGAAAAACATTAATATATAGAATACGTCGTACAGAGACTCAAAGGTTGGGTACAGTTGTAGAAGAATGGTTTTTAGGTGTTCATATAAATATGTTCTTATTTTATTCATATTCGACTGTCTTAAAAACTGCCAACCCTAAACGCGTAACCCGAAACGCACATTGGCGCTTTGCACTAGTGCGTCCCTGCCGAGAGGCCGCGTATCGCGGGACACATGGCTTGCTGAGCCGACAACAAGCCCTCGCCATGTCTTCTCTGTGTGGGCCGTAATTCGAACATTTTCTTGGGAAACTTACATTGGTTTAGCGGGTTTTTAGCGTGACTGTTCCGGAATAAAAGGCCTATAATGCAGGTTTTTGGGATAAAATATAGTACTAACGTAAATTCATGACTATACGTATATTATACGCATGCCTTTGCTAACTTCATAAAGCGTTTACCAACTTCTAAAAAAAATCAATCAAACGAACTTTATAGTATGACAGTGAAAAATCTTCCCATTGAAAACTGCGTCAAATTTCGAAGTTAACAAACCGTGTTTCGGATTATCATTCTAATAAATATATATAGATAATATAATCAGCCTAAGCTTACCTAATTATTATGTATTTATTTTAGGTGAAAAAAAAAAACCCGAATCTCAGCTCAATATCTAAGCGAGAAATCATTTAGCAATATCCGATAGCGACTTCCTTCCATTTTAAGATAATGCGGAGATGTGCCGGGTTCAAATCCGTTTGGCAATCGCTTTGCATTCAAATGTACTGACGGATTCTGTACAATCGACGGACAAACGGATTTACGCGCCGCCATGTTGGATCCCAATGATTTAGATTGTTGATAAAATACGTGTTTGTTCAAGAACTGAGCGAGAATTTCGAGAGACAGTTTACGCAGTTGAGAATCTGAGCAACGCATCTTCTGCAGACACATTTTATGTCTGTGGTAGATTCTTCGCTATTGAATGATTTTAGTTAAGTTTGCTTCAAGTCCCTCAAGTCCCTTAAGGATAAAATACGTGTGGTTGTACATTTAGTACATAGTTCTGTACCATAAAATGAGGCAATCTTCGGTAACTCAATGTTATATTTGTATGTGCTGAGATCACCGACTGACTCATCGTCACTGTTCAGATTTCCTAGAACACACTGCATGGGGTGATCGGTACTCTCCGGAAATAATACACTATTGTAGTCTGCTTTATAAATAAAACTCGCATAGATTTATCGTCTCATAAGTTTAGTGGCAGAATACTTTATATAAGAGCCGTGAGGCCCTGGATGCGATTCCCGGATTAACAAAATATTGTGTGAGATGTTCGATTCCAAAATACAGTCTGCGTCACCGATTGAGTTGATTCCAGATTTATCGTCTAACGCTCACTGAGAGCTAAGGTTTTTGTAAAATTTCCTATCGTAGTAGGGACTAAATTATATGTCTCTAGTAGGAATGAGTTTTTAAAATGTATAAAGGTACCAAGGAGTTTTTGTTTTTATATAAGGTACCGCAACAGACGCAGAATTTCAGCAATTGTTAGAGTTCACCGTGTCTGCGTGATACCTAAGAGTTGAAGTAGTTGTAAAATTAAAACTGACATATTGTAAGAATTGTAACACCCTGCGGTGTGTACCTAAGCCCTGAGCACTAAGGACACGTCCACCCACACGTGGCCGCGCAGCCGCGACGGGAGCGTACGAGCGCGCACAAAGCATTCACCCTTGTCTTCATTGTGATCCTAAATAAATTATACTATAAGTACTTGTGACTCGTTGTGGGTATAAATCTTGTGCTTATGAGCGGTGGTGAGTACTTAGGACTTGCTCAAATGCTTGTCTTTGGTATAAAAAAATCACCGATCATATTATGCTGTATTGCCTCTTATCGAATTAGTAGATCTTTGGCTAATCAAGACTAAATTTCGCATTTGGTACTATTTTTTTCTAGATAGTCATATCCAAGTTGAAGCTTCCTTGGTGGTCCAGTACCCAAGTAAATCATGTCTTTATAACATCCTGTATGCGGCAATTACAATGTTATGTTTACATGATGCGCCACCGTTTACACCAACATAATAAAATACAATAATTAGACGCGTAGAGTGTTTAACTTCACGGGTACAGAACGGAGGATACGGACGGAGAGAGCGGCGAGCCGAGCACCTTTGTGTTCGTCGAGAGAATTGAAAATATTATCAAAAACGAGCCTCTGAATAGCATCTACAATTTCAATTCCGATAACCTATACTTTGTGATTCAAGAAACTTGTGATGTCTTTTATTAAATTGTATTAATATCTACTGATTTATCCTGTCTTATATTTACATTTTGTTAAAGGGCAACGAACGAATGGAAGATGTTAAAGACACCAAAAACTTGAAAAAGGCTAGTGACGAAGAAGAAGAAGATTTATCCTATAACAGTTTAAACTTACATTAGTACCTACTCTACATAAAATAACAAAAGAACACATTCAAAAATACTTTAAAAATAATAATCGATGATTGAGTGACCATTCAAACAGATAACCAGAATTTTCAAAATTGAATAATATTTCTTGGTAGCCACTAAAACAGAAGAACGCAACTAAAAACAACTCAATTTTACAAAACATATTTCTAAACACAATTCCAACATAGTAAATGCTGTATATCCTAGCGAGCCGTGTGTCAGTCGGACGCGACCGCTCGTTAACAGGCAGTAACGGCGCGTTAACCACATCCCGCCGCCCGCCCGCCCGACGCATTGACACTGCGACACTGTAAACATTGCAGTTCCGGCGTGCACCACTGGACACTGCACTGTGTACATTATGCTGTACAGATGGGGTTAAAACTTAGGAATTTAGAATGGTAGATCTCTTGTATGTGGGGAACGTGTAGGTTCGCTGACCGCTGTAGATATGAACCTTCTTATCTCAGTGTTAGTGGCTTTACAACCTTGAATGTTTTTTTGCTCAATATTTATGTTTTATTAATAAGATGTTAATATCTGTATAGGAATGTGTGTAACGAAGATGAGATTCACGAATATATTATCTAATTATATTGCCTGTTATAGAATTCATAATTTATGAAAGCACAGCTTTTATAGAAAACAAAATGAATATTCCCAAAATATCAAATGTACGCCAAACTGTACAAAGTTGTAGGAGAAAATTCCCGCGCAATCGTCCACACTGGAACTCAGTTATGCCAACTGTAACTCAATTACACCGAACATTCGTGAAGTGATATCTCTGCCGCGAGCGTTCAATATTATGATATAAAAATTCAAAGATTTCGTGCAAAATATATTGTATGAAAGATGAATTCGGAATTCCAGTGAGTGGTGTTAAAGCAACTTCTGATTATATTATCTTTGTAAACGTCAACTTTTTAAAGCACTTGTACTAAATCATCCATAACGCAATTACGATTTTTTCTGACCACTGTCTACACAACTTATTTACTATATTTCGTGTACATTTTTTTAAGACATTGCTCAGTCGTGTAATAGCGATGACAATTAAGTCTAATATGAGATAGGGATAAAAAGTAGGCATTTTGGACATTTCTTACCCGCCAACGCCCCTGCAACTCTTAATTCCAAAATTGATGTAAAAATCTAAAGTGCCAGGTCAGCATAATCGAGTGAAGCCCGTCTGATCGGCGGCACTTATCTCATTTACTGGAAATTTGGTTACGGATAATTATGTATGCCGTTGCGTATCATAATATCATTATCGACAGTACGAAATATTGTACATCGGGAGCGATCGTGTATATCAGATATTTTTGAAACATTGCAAAAATTAGTATATATACACATACAGTGGGTTTTGAGTGCGTCGCCCAACTACGAGAAGAGATTTGCCATTCATTGCTAGTCGAAGTTGGCGATAGTTTTTAAAAATTTTTCCATCAGTAAAGTAAATTAGACTAATTTGTTTAAAAAAAATTTGTGGACATAAACAGAAAATCGTTTTGGCGCTTTGCAGTTTTAACTTATTTTAGCTATGTGGGTGTCTCTACAATCCCTTTAAGGCAATGACGCCTAATAAACAACCCGCCATGACAGCCTCGAATAGTTTAAACGCCCCAACCATCTTTAAGCTTCGAATGCCTCAAACGGCTTCAATCTTAAGTCAAATAACAATTCGTTAATACCGCATGCGGCATACATCGCAGCGCCCTCTGCCCTCCGGCCTCTAATCGCATCATCAAAGTTAACCCTCCCGCCCTCAGTTAAATATGGAGATTTAATGTACACGGCCTGTTTCTTAAGCCCTGACATTCTGCGACTCACGTATACTATATTATAATGTTAATATATTTATTTCACAATACTATACAATAATATGACAAAATTGGGTATTTCAATTGGACTGCCTCGGTGGCGTAGTTGTATTATGGTACGACTGCAATGCTGAGGGCTCGGGTTCGATCCCCGGGTCGGGCAAAGTGATATTGAGTTCTTCTATTCAGTATTAGCTCGGAGTCTGGAATTTGTGCCCGACATGGCGATAGGCTCGCCCCCTATCACATCATGGGACGTAATAACGGCGAAAAGTGGGTGCACTAGTTGCGCGTCTGCCTACCCCTTTGGGGATAACAGGCGTAAGTGAGTGTGTGTGTGTGGGTATTTCAAAAATATGAGGCGAGCACCTCGTCCCTCCGAGGTTAAACATAACCACTTCCCAGAAACAATAACGCAAAAAAATCATAACAATGCATCATGACAGCACCGCGCTCTGCATCATGAGGCCCCAGGCAAACTCTTGCATACAAGATTACAGTGGGGCTCTCATATTAGGAGACATCTGGGTAAGTACCAGCAAAATGTTTTGTACCGCCAAGCAGCAGTGTGCAAGTACTGTTGCGTTCCGGTTTACGGGAATTTGTAGCCACCGCAGTTACTGGGCATTACGAGACCGACATCTTCTCAGGGTGACTAGCGCAGGATAAATTTTAGTCACAGTTCTACATAGTGTAGCTAGTATTTATAGGTGGCCGTACCGCTTACCATCAGGCGAGCGAGATGCTCGTCTCGTCAATAAATTGCAACAAAAAAATACTAAAGACCTACCACCGAGAGATTCTACTGTTCGCCATCACACCAACCAGCCCTCGTTCATATAAAAATCACGGAATGTGGAAAAGCGACGCGACGTTATTACGTAATTAAAATCTCTTAGTAGATGCTTATTTAATCACATTAGCGTTTCGACGCGTCCAATTTCATTTTATTACTTAATGTCTTATTATTGTGTTAGGATTTTAATTTGATGACGTGTGGTGAGCTGGGAACGCGGATTAGTTAATTAAAAAGTTTAAACATAAACGTGGGCCGTACCATAAAGATTTTAAATCAGATTAACCTAATCTGCGTTTTGCGGCTGATTATCGTCGTATGAGCGTATACACATGTAATTTTTTAAGAGCTGAATACGCGCGTTTTTGATACTTGTATCATATTGGGACGGGTGCTATATTTATTCACATTTATTGTTTATTTGTTAATAGTCGAATTTACTGACCTATCTATTCCTAATATAATTAAAGATGTTGTTTGCTTGGAAATGATAATCTCTGTCACTGCTGCTCTAATTGGCAACGTTCTCTTATAGAAACCTACAGTATGCTGAATCCCTGACCTGGGAACTGTAGTCTACTTTCAACCAGAGAACAGAATTTCAAGAGGGCAGAAACGCAAGCAGGCGCTGTGTTGAAACTGAAATATACTGATATTTTAAGTCTGTGGTAGGTACAGTTCGTGTTTTTCCCCGATCTCTCTCATCGCCTCCGTGGCGCAATTGGCTAGCGCGTTCGGCTGTTAACCGAAAGGTTGGTGGTTCGAGCCCACCCGGGGGCGCTTCTTTTATCAATTTTTCTACGAATTTCTTACAAAATTTTCTCTTGACATATTTCCTTCTTTTTTGAGGTTACACAATACTAAATCCGCTTAGTCATTAAACAGATAAAAGCGATTAGCGATAAAATTATCCAATATTTTGTGCAGCAGTACCAATTCCTCTGATATTAGAAACATTAACATCGGGTGACAACCTTGTCTTTTCAACCCTCCAATATAATTTACAAAAACTTGTATTTTGATAATTATTTTAGGACAAGGTTAAATGTAGGTACCTTATTGTAACTGCCACCGTCTTAAAAAATCAACTGCGTCCTTCATGGTATACAAGGAAAGGCGATAAGCGGTTCAACGAGAAATATTAAAATCCCACCCTTAACCGTTCCCGAAATGGCGAGGAAACGTTCCCGAAATCAGCACGCATCAGGGGTCACAAGTGCTAAAACATCGCGAGGGTGGTTCGCGATCCCAATATGGGCTGACGTCCTTTGACGGCCCATTACTCGGCACTAATGCGTGAAACGTCACCAAATTGTCGACTTCATTCGCTTTACACTCAATTAAATGCACAAATTCGCCGTTCGACGGGCTGGCACGCGCCGGAATATGGATTTTAGGAGTTTTTAGTGCCTTCAGTGTATAAATGATGATGGGGAAAGAAATACTTGAAGTTAACTTGTCAGCTGTTATGATTTGAGATGTTCATGCTCATTAATATAAGAGCTAACTCATAATTTTATAAGTATATAGTTTAAAGAAATTGTTATTTTTAGCCATTCTCATTAAAATAACATGAAAACATTAGACATATCTTTATCAAAGAGATGCGATGACTTAGTCCTATGTCCTTAATTCAATGGTTTCTTCTAAATTCTAGCATATGGTATCTTTTAAACATATGCTAGAATTTAGAAGAAACCATTGAATTAAGTATTCCTGTTGAATTGAACAATTAAATTAACTATAATCTGTGGCAACCCTACAAACCTCATAATAGGGCAGCAGATTGTCACATCTAAATCACAATATTGTGCGCACAGTGGTTGCCAGTTGTTATCGCAACAATCGCCGCATTAGTCGTGAATCGCCGTGTCAAGCGTCTTACTACTGCCAGCTCGAGTTACAAATGTGTGCACATTGTCGTACACGATACGGTGAGTCGGACGATGAGTTGACTGCTTCGGTATCGTAGTTGTATTGTGTACGCGTTACCAGTACGATTGGCGCGCTGAGGTCCTGGGTTTGAATCCCGGGTCGAGCCAAAAACGTTGAGACTGGGTTTTTCCATCTTAAAAATTATTCAGTCGCAGCTCGGACTATGAGAGTGAAGGAATAGCGAGTTCACCTGTGTATTGCGCACACACTTGTGCACTATAATATCTCCTGCGTACCTGGTTGATCTCCGTTGAGATTGGCCGCCGCGCCGTGGCCGAAATTGGCTTAGAGGATTTGATTTTTCAAAATTGCGTTGATTGATTCCATATAATATTTTTATGAATAAAGAATTTTATGCTTGGAGATGTTTGATTTGATAATTAAAATAGATTTAATGTTATTGATAAATATAAAATAAAATGTTGCTTTATTTCTTCTGTTACTACATAATAATAATATGTGGTATAGTTTGCATAGATATACACTCGAAGACTCACCCGCTTTATGTCGTTAGCGCCAACCCCAGCGCATCAGTATCTGAAAAATAAAAAACAAAAGTTATTCATTGCGCGATTTCAAACTCTCTTAAGTTAATAGCATTTTCGTCATTAGTCATAAACGATTTATTTATGAGATAATTACTGTCCTGCCCTGTTATAGATTTATCATAATTCATAGTCAAACTAACCGACATCAATAACGGAAACGCGCACGCATATTTTTTGCATCGCATTAAACCACATTCACGACACAAAGACGTTTGAGCGACACCTCTGCTCACCCCACTGGGCTCGGCTGTGGGCGAGCCCCATTATTATTGTAATACTGTTTAAATGAACCATTGTGTGGTGACATTGTACGTGTCTTTAGTAAACGGCAGTGGGCGTTGCTTCTTATTTCTTTTATTGTAGGATCTGATTTCGTGGTGCGAAAGGTTAAACGTATTTGAACAGGATATTGTATAATATGTAAAGATGTCAAATGGTATAGTTTTTATTTATATTGAGCTCATCACCGAAAGGTTTCTGTTGCCATCCAAAATATTCTCTAGTTTTGCAACTGCAACGGCCTTGTTGGAGAAGAAAACAAGGAAGCAGGTAAGTGTTCAAGTAGCTCAGCGTGGCATCTATCATAGGTAGTAAGCGAGGGAATATTTGTTACCTCCTTCGTGGAACGGTTCTGGGTTCGAATCCAATTAGTGCAACAATTTTTGTGGAATTTCATAACATGATTTGGACTGGAGCCCCTAGAAGGGATGACGTCGGCCATAAAAACTAAGTCAAATGTCCTGTGACATGCTTGAAAAGGTGTATTGCGGCAACTTGACATTGAAATGAAATGCGATAAAGTAAAAGACGAGTGAGTATATTTCATGAGCTCTTACAAGAATGTTAAATGAATCAAAATGAACCAAGTGCTTATGGTGGAACAATTATGTTGGACACAAATATCCCGAAATAGCACTGATTAACGCGCCCTCTTGTTTTGCTCGTGTTAATCGCCCGCTAACATTCTGACGGCGCGTGATTCATACCATTTTATTCTGATGCCACAGCTTTGGAAGGTACTAGCCTTTGCGAGTAACGATACTTGATGTTTCTCTATAGTACCTATGTTTTCAAAAGCTGATAAAAAATCTGTATGCATTTTGGGGAAAATCACGTACTTGGATGAAAGGTACATGAATAAACCAAGTCCTTGATTAAAGTACAGGCAATTTTTTTTTAAAGTGCACATAGTAACTTTTATTTTAAAAAATTACTCGGGTAGACCTAAGAACAAAACGTTGTCAAGAAAAAAAAGGACATCTCAACTAAACATTTTTGCAATAATCCACAATGATTTAGCGGAATACACCCTCTCCCGCCATATTGAGCGGTTTTACGAGCGCAGTAAACCGCCAGTTCTACGGCTCGACTTAACAACTTAATACAAAACACATTCCATTATATTTATCTTCACTATTCTCGACGACGTGGACATTTTACATCACGACTTTGTGACTAAACTGTATTTAAATAAATCGTATTTTTGTTTTCATTATGCATTGGTTTCAAAGTATTTTGCTCTTACATAATTTTATTTTTGTACGAAGAAAATTATTGACTACCAGGGTACATACTGGTAGCGATTACTTGTCTGGAATAATGACTAACCGACTGTCTTACTCTCCAAGGGTATAAACAAAGATACTAAGTTATCTGTACTTATTTTACAGTATTTTATTAGAGTTTGTATCTGTACTAGGCACCTATCTATATATAGACAACCATATTTGTGAAAACTCATACGTTCCAGTGGCAGAACCAGGGTGTAAACCTAGTTGTCTACAGCGCAATAAGTCGGCTTGACCAGCGACAGTTCCACTCACATTAAACCAACGTTGAGACAAAGCTTTCGTATGAAAACTCTCAATCAGCTAGGAACAAAGCCCAGGATCCCACACACGAGCACCAAGCCGATGTGGCGACGCTCACGGTTATTTATAACAGCGTTGTAGGGATTGTCATCGTTAGCAGATGATCGATGCCCGCTGGCCGACGGGATGACGGATCGCTTCCTACGGACCCGATATACACATTACAACCGTGCTGGAGATCACTGGCTCTGACTTTAGGAGTATGTCTTTGGAGCCACGCGTGCCAAAAGTCAGTCACATTTAAACTACTTTAGACAAAGCCATATGAATTGTTAGGCTATGGGTTGACGCTGGTGATACTCCAAAAGCTAAACTAAGTCAGTTTAGCTTAGCTCGAATAGTTGAGATTACTACACACACTACATATTAACTTAGTTATTATAGTTTGCTGTCTGCACAAAAATATGAACGAATATCTCAGCCAGGCGACTTCCACAGCTCTTCCAATTCTTCTATTGCTAGACAGAGGTCTATTATTGAGTAGTGTTTGGTACTTTACCATACTGGTTATTAAACCAGTTAATAAATCACTGGATTTATTTGTTTTAAAGCAACTCAAGACCGTGGTTCCAGTCCATTCCATTCATTTTAGGTACTCTCCTTGCATATTACGCTATACAAACTATATCAAATGAAGTCTTTAGTTTTATACAGCTAACCGTGGCGATACGGTGAGTGTTCCTGTGTCTGTTCTAGATTGAGTAAGAATTTATTGTTCATGTTTTTACAACAAGTCTAGCAATATTAATGTACTAGTATTTGGATTTACGGAGGTAGGAGTGACAATAATTGACAATTTAGATTTTAATCTGACTTAATGGCACGAAACCTTAATTGAAAGGAATCTGATCTATAAATTCTATTAAACTACTGAAGGCGCAATGAAGATCTGATAGCTAGACGTAAGCATCGACAATTTGGTTCAATGATTATTTTTTTTTATCCCAGAAGGGACGCAAAGAATAAGATGGGTCTTTTGATGATAATTATGATCATCACCGATACAAAGAATGACGTAATTTATTACAAATAACAATTCTGAGCAAGTCCTTTGACTTTACATTTGATTCAGATGTAAGAATGGGCTTACTAAATGCTACGTCTTGAGAGACATTCGGTAAACCAAAGTGGCACTAGTTGCGCCTACTCTTCAAGGATAACATCGTATTCGAAGTAAACAATATTCCTCAAAGTAAATCAACTTGATATACAAACTATCGTACTCACAACAGTTAATAAGGATGTACGTTAAAGAGTTACAAATAAATTGCTATAATTGCGTGTAAAGCGACAAAAACCCTAAATGATGGATGGCTTCGGCTGCGGGCTGGCGAGTGGTGGCTTGGCGAGCGCTCCGAGGATCCAACGCCATCACTTAGCATGATTGATGCCCTTTTAATTCAATCTTGTAGATCGTTGTTTGTTTATGGATTTTTGTGTGAGTAGCTGAGGAGTTAATAGGGAAAGTTACTTTAATGTGATACATAGCTATAAATGATAAGTTTAATAGTGCCTAATGTAATGCCTATGGTAATACCATTATGAAATGTTTTTATATGTCTAGTCACAGTCTCGTCAGATTATAGTGTTCATAATCAGCTACAACTCATAATTCAAATTACAATGTGTATTACACCAATCTTATAATATGCTATTTCAATTTCAATTTAAATTTGCACTCTACAATAATTATTGTTTACAAAAGGTGTTTATCAATATCATCAGGTACATAATCGTGGACCACGTCGGACATGACAAAAATTATAAGAGAGGGAGAAACTATGTTATTTTGTCTGAGTTAAGTCAGTCAATGCTTCGCAATAAAACACTTCATACTGGTGCAATCAGTATATTCATTGAACAGTCATGCAAATTGTACTAAATGAATATCTTTTCAACAGAAATCAGCAAGCTCATATCTCTTTCTGCTAATTGCCGTCATAAGTAGCCAGATGTGAAATAAATTGGGTCAGCGAGGGCGTTAATGTATAAATAAATCTTAAGATACTCTGGCATGTTTAAAAGTGCTGGAATGACATTTCTGAGCTATGAGTGTTGTAAAATTATTTAATCCAAGGACTGAGGCCTTAGATGAGAATCTTTTCTGTAGTGGTTAACGTTAATCTGTACTTAATATAAACGCGGAAGATTGGATGTTTGTCACTCAATCACATGAGAACAGCTGAACGGATCTAGATGTAATTTAGCACAGAGATAGGTTATATTCTCGAATAGCTCATAGGTTACTTTTTTATTTTCACGTGGGTGGAGCTGCGAACAAAAGCTAGTAGAAAATAAAAATATGTATGGGAATGACATATATCCTGGCGACAAATTACGTGGTCAAATAGAAAAAATAGATAAAAAAACAATAATAGAATAGAAACGTTTGCAACTTGTCTAAGGCTTTTGGGGTAGTGGCTGTTAGTTGCAGTTGATTTTAAACCTTATCAATTTATTGAAACTGATTAAAACAATTTTAGAAGACACAGTGACTTCTCAGCATACTTTGACTTGTTCAGGATATGATTTAGACGGCGTTTGTATGCTTTGAACCTATATTATCTACCCATCTCTTAGAATGCACATGGACTGCAGCAATGAAGTATAGTGTCTGATTTCAGAAATAAGGTTCTGCTGAACGTAGTTGCGAGTTAATGTTTTTCTTCCCTCTAAATGACGATGTGTTAAACGTTAAGAGGACTATAAATGTTGGTCGATACCTATAAAGAACTCAGCTTAGTCACCTTCTATAATTCGGCACGAATGAAGAATATTGTAAACTCCGCCGGACACCCCACAGTAAGAGCAAGTCTAAAACAGGCAGTTTATCCAAACACCTTAAACTTTATTTTACGAACGTCTTTATTGACTCGGTACAGTTAAATTTAATTTGTAATCCAAAACGGATAAATAACATTTCTCAGCTTATATTAACATTTTATTGACTGTTTTTTTTACGTTCCGATTCTGGAATCACTTCATTGTGCCGCGCGTTCCGTTTTACGCTTCATGTTTAGGAGTTTAGAGTCGTATTTTGTTTGGAGTTTGTCTTGTTTTGTTAAACTCAATCTCGTATTCCTGAACGGAAGCCGTGGTGAGGGTACAACGAACATATTTAGAAATAGAATGCATGCAACGGATGCGCGTATGAGGTGTAATATTGCAAGAATTCTTTTTTGAATGCTGGTTGATATCTGTGTGTCAAAAAATTTATGATGTGGCTATTTTCAAGCGTGATTAACAATAATTAATAACAAAAAATATCGACAAAATTAATACTGTGGAATATATTATTATGGATTATACTTGGGTATCCAATTGTGAATAGCAAACAAAGAATTTTACACCTATAATAAGTAATACATTCATTTTTATATTCTGACACTGTCACATAATTTCCGACATAAGGCATGAGCTAATTGTTCTAAAGAATTTGTAATGGAAGTAAATTTTTAACTAACGATAGATATTAATTTATCTTTTAACGGTAGTTGTAATAAAAGAACAACTAAATATAGACACCCGAATCATTAACAATTTAACAATTCAACCGGCTATATATTTAAAACATATTTAACATCGCATGCCACATGTAAAGGTCGAAATGCCAACCACAGTAACGCCAACAATAAAATAAGTACGGAACGGCGCATTGCCATCAACTTGTGCCAGTCGATAAACCTGTCAAACAAACCTAACTTGGCTGATTAAACATGCTGACAACACCGCCATATAATCAACTTTATCACTAACAAATAAGTTTTAAAATCAATTGACGTGTGACGTGGTGTTAAAGGCGTTTATTGGTTTAAAGAGTGAAGTCCAAGGTGTGGAAGTAACAAGCGAGCTAACGTTGAATATAAACTGTAGACTCAATCAAAACGTTGGCTTCTGAACGCACGCGGCGAGCGTGGAACGGAACGTTTAGAAATGGCGGCTGAATCAATATTGTGGCCGTTATTTAATTTTAAAAGTAGCTTGTTTGAATACAAGTAGGGTTGTGTGTTGTGGTTAGTTCTATAAACTTACAATATGTTTTTTCGATGTTCGTACAGTACTTATATTATAAAGGATGTATATTTTTGTCATAAATTTTATAATTATAGTACAATTTTGGTTCAATTAAAATAGACAGTATAAACTATCACAATGGTTATAGTATACTTAGTAAATTAATAAGTACGAAATCATATTGTAAGTATAATGTAGTCAATGGTTTATCGAGGTGATAAAGTTATGACTATTTGCCTCTACTGCTGTCCATTGCTTGCTTCAGTCCTATGACAAAGCAGACTATCTCTTACACTATTAAAGACTATTTACTTATTATCGTGCATAGTTTTTGTAACTATGCATGATAGTGATTAGTTGAATGCCTAGGTGGCGTAGTTGTATTACGGTACGACTGCAATGTTGCGGTCTCAGGTTCGATTCCCGGGTCGGGCAAAGAGATATTGGGTTTTGCTACTTAGTATCAACCCGGAGTCTGGAAATATGCCCGGTAAATGGCAATAGGCACGCACGCTATTACATGAGACCTAACATAGCAAGTATAACAACAAAAATTAAACCTCCAAAATTTGGTAGTCTCGACTCTCGACTAAGGTCTTTTTAAAAAAAACAAAGACTAAAATTACATACATACATACACACTCACGCCCTTATCCCATAGAGGTAGGTAGAGACTATTGAGCGCCACATGCTACGATCTTGAAACACCTCTTTCGCCTCTTCCACATTCATAGTTTTTTTCATACATTTTCGTCGGTTAAGGGTACTCCTGACCTGCCCTTTTCGGAGAAGATCATTTATTTGGTCAGAGAACGTTCTCCTCGGGCGTCCCCTTCCAGCCGTAGCCTTGGCTTTTACAGTAAAGCGATTATAAAGCTTGCATTTCTATAAGTTGTAACGTCTACAGCAAAATAGATGTCCAATAGACGAGCAATCTATTTGTGGCACGAATGGACGCGCCCGCGCCGTACTGACGGACAAATGTACGGCCAGTTAGCCTGTCGATACTCTGCACGGTCGGAATGTTATTATACGGTAGTGTGGACGTGATAATTGTGCCCAATAGAGTAGTGACCGTTGATCTAGCAGCATTCACTGAACTGAGGTTTTGGATTCGATCCCCTTTGAGAATTATGTTACCCTTTGGAGGTTGTGTCCTATGTGGTGCTGTCTTCTTTTAAGACCAAATGTCAGAAAAACTTTTTTTAAGTAAGGTATAAAAAAATTGGAGTTCCTACCTTTCGTTATCATTAGTTCAGCTGTATGACATTTTGACAGCGTGCGTACTTACGGTATTCCATCCTATACAATCATCATCAGGAATTTACCAGACATTCAATGTATTCTTCACTTTCTTTTTCTTTAAGCTGCGACTATTTTATATTATAATGTTAACGCAATATGTGCGTGTTTAAGAACTGCTGTGGCGATTTGCTTTGCCGAATTTCCTTTCTGCCTTTAAAAGTACAAAGTCGCATGCCGCCTCTGTACGCGATTCACTCAAAAACAACCAACCGGATTTCGATAAAATTGATATGGAGATAATTTGAGACGTTGGGAAAGTTGTAGGCTTCTATTAATGCCGGGAAAATATATAGCGGGACTTTTATCCCGGAAAAACTCCGCGTACATTTGCTATAAAATATGTTTTATATGTTCGATTTCTCACTTGTCATGTTAGCTAATTAACGTCTATCATTATACACGGACAGTGCGTATACAATTAGTGTTTATCAGAATCCGGCGCTCGCTTTGATCTCGTGGTGACAAATAAAATATTATAGCTATATGTTATCATGAGTTACTTTTCAATGATACTGATAATATTTTACAAGACATGTTTCCGCGACTGTGTATGCATTTTATTTTTGTTTACTATATTATTTATATAGATTTAATTAGTACAAAATAATTCTGTCTAATTTATACAAGTGTAAGGATAGACTAATATTTTACAAGACGGTTGAAAATATTTCACTACTACCACTTGTTATTTTTTATAACAGAAGCCCGGGAAGTGTGAGTTGAACAAAAGAAATATCATGCGAATCATAACGGAATTGATTTAACAGTGCTGTACTTACAATATTCCTCTCCTGACACCTCCTTGGTAACCTACTGTTTACCATAGAAAAGTTCATCGTCTTTCTACAAGAATAAGCTCTAACATAAAAGCTCGAAGCTTAGGTGTAAATAAAGTCAACTGAAAGTAATACAAACCCTCGCTCAAAGGTACAATGTAAGTAACGAGTTAAGTGCAGTAAATATGACAGCTAACTGTTCAACAAAACAACGCACAAACTTTAAACAAACATGGACGATACAGCTACGACATGTACTCATTTATAATTTAGACGCCATCTTATACATAAATAGTCTTAGTAAATAAAGAAGGGCAAAGCACTTCAATATCATTGTAAGATAAATTGAATTACTATAAAAAAATGGCCAAAGTATAAATTAAAATCAATAGGTCGACGCTTCAAATTAACAGTGACCTTTTTTTTAGGATCGCCAAGGAAAATGCTCTATAATTGCATATGTCCCGTCAGGATTTTTATAGTTCTTATGGATTACTCTATTCTGTAAACAAAACTTTATTATTATCTACTCGGGTCAACTGCAGGAATAAAGTGGTTTCCCACTGAAAGAGTTTTCAGACTCTAGAAAAATAGCACTGCCAAATAAACAAAATCCTTAGACTTATAATATCAGTATAGTTGGCCCACCCAGTACACAAATAAAAGGCACAGGTCACTCACTTGATGATACGCTTGCCGATAAACAATACAAAACAAAATCTAAATTAAAATATGCACTGCGTAGTCATCCTGATTCATAATGTCCAATAAATAGACTAGTTATGATGTTCTTCAAAGACAATCCCTACCATATGCCAGAAAAATATAGCGTTGTTCTCTACCTAGACCTCTCATATTATACACGAGAGACCTACCACGTATATTAACTATCAAAATATTTTGAATATAAAGATTTGTTGCAGGAATCAAAGTCATGACTCATGACGTCTCGTCTTATCCTCACTCGCCTGCTGCTCCACGGTCTACTTCAACAACCCACAAATTCCTATGATATTTGTTTATTACGGTAAAAAATAAACTGTAATTCTGTTTCCATAGATAGCAAACCAGTGAGCATTTGTTTAAGAGCCATGACAAACGAAGGACAGCAAACAGGAGCGCGGCCGCCAGGCGAGCTCTAGTCGAGTAAATATACGTGCTGCGAACGTGTTTGCTCGGAGCTATTGTGTGGTCGGCCCAGGTATTCTGATGTAGTAGCGTGGCTTACAGTAGGAGAAGTACGAGTATGTAATGTGGCTTGTCCTGGGATTACAGCTCGGTGTGCTGAGTACTCGATTAAAACAATTTTTAATACAATTATGTTATTATTGAGGTGACGAATAATACGCACAAAGGCCCAAGCTTATAAGGGCTAAGTACGGAAAAGGGGCTCCTCAGTAAGCAACACGTTTCTGGTTGGGACACGAAGTTAAGTGTGCCTAAGCGTCGCCAAGGTGAAAAGAAGATATTAAATATAATAATAGGAGACAAATTACAAGAGTCGTTTGTTGAATTACGCCATGAGTACTTAAAAAAAATTGCAACAATACTTGGATCTTTGAAATTAGAAAGTTTCTAATGTCTTTACTTAGCGCGTAATCTAGAGTCTTATACTGGCATCAAAATACTTTAAATAAGAACCTATTGCTTACACTCTTCTTTGAGAATACTGTACCTACACAAACATAAGAGCGAACTACCAACTAGTACAAATTGCGTATACTTGTCTTACTGCCCCGCTACTGTGACGCACGGGTGCTCGATCGGGTGTGGGTCGACAGCGCACTGTTATTTAAAAAGAACCTTCATTTTCCAAGTGGACTAACCACTTGAGCGTATTTGTCGAAGACTGTAACAACTTACAACCGCCGGTTGTCACATCGTCACTATTCTGATGCCTCGGGTGGTCATGGCGGACATATTGATTTTACTGAATGGAGACAGTGAATGATGGAATGAGTGTACAATTTGGTTAAGTTAATGTGTCATACGAAAAAGAATTGACCAAATACAATACATATTTTATTTCTTACAAATTGTAATAAGAGAAGTGTATCTTTTTTTAGTAAAAGACAGTATTTCATGCTTTCCTCAATGTTACCAACTGTATCATTGTAATAGTATTTTTATTGGCTCGGATAGCCGCTTATTTTGAAGTTGTTAATAGAAGAATTATGCTTCAATAATTATGTATTATTAATATTGATAGAATAATTCGTTTTTTTTTAAAGCTTTCAATCGGTTATTGCCTTTTTATCATTTATGCCTTTGACCTAATCGCAATTAATTTTACCTAGCTAGCCTATGCAAAGAGCACTTGGAACTTACGCTATGAAGTTGAACCAATCAAGGCTTCAGTAGATTTTAAAAAATAATTTAAAACGAATGAATTAACAAATGGAAGACTGATTGAGTGAACGATTGAATGGAAAAATAAATGAATGCCAGTTATGAATCGTTTACCCGTTTTTGATCAAGGTAATTGCTGTTGTTTATTCTTAGCGTTACTATAAAAGGCTTCGTAATTGATCAAACTTTACAATCTTTTGGTATTAAATTTAAATGAGTTAAAATATTATATAAAATGAATGGGTTTTTGACCTACTTAAGATCTGTTAAGAGACGATAGCCTAGTTCGATGTGGAACGAACTGCCGCGACTGATGTCTGTAGGTTTAAAACCCAAGGTCAGGCATATCTAATTTTTTAAAAGTTATGTGTTGAAAGAAAATTACTTTAGATACGGATTTTTTCCCAGTCTGGCTCGTGCCCGTGAAGGCTATAAAGTCTTCAAACCGTCGGGAGTAAAAATTAAACTTTATCGCGAAAAAATCCGTAAAGTAGTTTTATTATAATGTCGAATACTCGCGTAGATATAAGAAATAATTTAGTTATGTGTGTATTCCTTGTGAATTATCGCTTGCCATGAAGGAAAACAATCCCGCATACCTCAAAATGTCTTTATAAGAATTTCGTAGGCATGTGAAGTCTGCCAACCCGCACTAGACCAGCGTGGTAGAGCTTAACCTAAGAAGGCCTAAACCCTCTCAGTAGTAGAGAAGGCCTTTGGCCAGCATTGGGACAGTATATAACACTAGGCTGGGATTATATTATGTATTTATTATTTATAGGTTCTGTTCTTTTGACTCACCTTAATTCACTATACTCCGTCCAACCATTTATTTAACTTTTGACATATGCATGTTTATAAAACAATACAAAATGTTGAGCAAAAATGGTTGTCTTCATAAATTAAATCGATTAATTAGAGAATCGAGTTATAAGAAATCGAATCGGTAACGTATTAGTACATCCCCAATTGATTAGAAACCGAACTGTCAAAAGTTAAATAAATTGTTGGACGGAGTATAAAAGCGCTTACATAACTTAGCCAGTAAAGCGCTAATACTTGTTCAATATTATAATACTTCATAACGAATGAACGTAAATTATAAACGCGTAGCTAATGTTTGCTTAAATCGGACTAGATCTAAGCAAATGTAATTACAGTAGGTGTGGCGGTCGGCAGCCGAGGACGTGTCTAGCCGTCTGCGCTGATTGCTGATCGCATTACGTTCGTTAGACCATCGACGGGCGTGACGTAGCTCAACGTCCAAACCGCACCGCAGGGATGGATTCTGATCGGTCTGATTGGCTGTTTGGATTTTGGGACTATGACATTTACCGATTAATTATGCAGTAATCCAGAGCTATAAGTAAAGTTAAGTCCATATTTTTCAGACACATGAATGTAAGGACAGCTTGCTTGATGATTCGAATGAATAGAAACCGTAGCCGTAATATCCAAAACATTCAGTTCCAAAGTACCTAAAATAGTTTTGATTTGCAATCAAAATCATTAGATCAGTCTCACAATGCCAATTATATATTAGAAAATGCCCTGTATAGTTCTAACATTCTTCAAGCTGGAGCAGCATTGCTTTCTGGTTCTGGACATAGATAAAGCGGTATAACTTGAGTAGTTTGCACCGCATTTTGTATCTCACTAGTTCAGTCTTTTAGTTTAGACATATTAGATTATTATTAAGTAGGCAATCACTTACCTTAGAACTATGAGAAGCTATGGCAAACAGAGCTTTGTAAATTAAAATTTTTGTCATCACTGTAGGTGGTCAGGCCTGTAGGTAACATACCATAACATACCAGCTCTGTATTATATACTGCCCAGTGCTGGGCACGAGCCTCCTTTACAACTGAGAGGGTTAAGGCCTTAGTCCACCACACTGGCCTAGTGCGGGTTAGCAGACTTCACATGCCTTCGAAATTCAGAGAACTTCTCAGGTATGCAGGTTTCCTCACGGTGTTTTCCTTCACCGTTAAAGCGAGCGATAATTCACAAAGAATACACACATAATTTTTTACAAAAGTCAGAGGTGTGTGCCCTTGGGTTTTGAACCTGTGGACATTCGTCTCGGCAGTCCGTTCCACTCCCAACTACGCTATCACCGCTTACTATTCAGGTAGTCAGGCGCTTACAATCAAACCATTGACTTGCTCATTTTAACGCTCATAAAATTATTACTTTATCAAAAAATATATTTACCCAAACACCGTTGCCTACGTGATACCTTCAACCCAGTATCCTAAGCACAGTACCTATATCCTGGTGTTGGCAGACCTGATAGCCTTAATGTTTATCGTCTAGTGCGACTCTGCACCGATTACTGATTGCTAATTGTTGTTTGCTATCAGCAAAGCCCCTGTAGGTTATCAGTAGACTAGACTGTGACGTCTACAACGCCTTCAGTTGTGTGCTTTATGGCATAACCCTGTTGGCTAGATGTGCGTGCATATTTCTGTTGTTAATCAGTGTTCAATTTTTCTAGGTTGATCAAAGTGTAAAGATTTATATTCGATAGGAAAGATCTTATTAATTACTTATGATATTATGTGTAGGTGCCGCGTGATGCTGTCTGGATCTAAAACAAAAAGGACAGAAAAATCATGATAAGTTTATTTTTGTATCAATATATTATGATTATTCGTTATATCTTATGGCCCAGACAAGAATGTAGGCAAAGTGCTTACCCAAGTTACCCAAACTGGCACAAGTTCTCTACGCGAACTCTTAAACAATACACAATATTGATACATAAAACGTCACACTTTACGATTCTCGCACTTATGCTAAAAGCAAATATGATCAGCACGTGACCCAAATATTATGAACTGTAGTAAACGGAAATCTATCCTATCTCGTTTATTTATGGTGCATATTGCAATGATGCGTGGCGGACAAGGGTCAGGAGTTCCCAAATAATAAACAACGATCAAAGACACATAATCGCCGACCCCTTAGCACTGTGTCGTAATGATAGGGCCGACCTAGAGACTATGACCTATGGCCTGCGAGATTCAAATGTGCGAATTGGCTTTAGTTCAATAAACAAATATACGTGCTGTATAATAATGGTAGCTTATATGTATTATTATTATTTTATTAATATCAGGAGTGAGAAAGTTTGTTTGAAAAGGCAGAAATCGCTGATAGAAATTTGATGACATTTGGTACACATAGATGGGATTACCTTTATAATTGGGCCATTTTTAACCAGAAAAACACAATAGGTATTTCTTCCGGGACAGTTGCATCACGCGAAACAAAACGAGCACATTAATACTACTAACGTATACATTCACACCAATTAGAAAGTGAAGATAGAAATCACCAACACAAGACAATTAGACCATATTAAATCATGTTAGTTCAATGTCACACAAGACAGACAGACGCGCCATAATTAGTCGAGAGACGGACCGTTTATTTTTCTTTATCGTGTGTCTCATTTGTTTTTTACGCGGCTAATGGACGAGTCATTGCGTTATAACTCGCATGCGTTAAATCGCTTCTCTTAATTGGTCGTATTAAGTTTCATGTTAATGCAAATGTTTACTATACTTTATATACAAAGTATTAACCAAATAATGATTATCTAGTAAATTGAATTGCATAAAAAGGTTCTCACATTATTTATAACAAAACTTTTTGTTGTAACTTATGAGTATCGCTTTGTACCCAAATCTTTTTGCCGTAATTATAATCGCATTGCCATAGTAAGAATTGACTGTAATCACATTTCCTACCATGAGCTATGAGCATCAACTGCGAGAGACTTTCAAAACCATAACACCCGGACATAAACACTCGGACGTGCTGATCACATTTAAACTTATGTGTCGTAGCGGGCATCGAACCCGTATTCTCTCGTCTCAGAACTCGCTGCGCACCCGATTCCGTCTAAATCAATCCCCATTTATCCCTGTACCATTAGTGTGGGTTTACAGAGCGAGCTAATTAACATGTAAGCCGATAGTGTCGACATATTGCGCCATTCCCAACAGATTAGGACTGATGGGAGATAAACACGAGACTTTCGGGTGTATATGCTTACTACCACCATACCACCATACCAGCCCTGTATTATATACTGCCCACTGCGAGCACGGGCCTCCTCTACTACTGAGAGGGTTGAGGCCTTAGTCCACCACGCTATACAGGTTTCCTGACGATATTTTTCTTCACCGTTAAAGTGAGCGATAATTCACAAAGAATATGCACATGATTTTTTAGAAAAGTCAGTGGTGTATGCTTGGGTTTTGAACCTGCGGACAGTCGTATCGACAGTTCGTTCCTCTCCTAACTAGGCTATCGCCGTTTCTCCATATGCTTACTAACGCAAACTTAATTTTTATTTTAGTTTAAATCTAAATATCTACTATTGATGACTTCCATACAAGACCTGCCTTATTAGACGCCCTGCAAAAAATATTCTTATGTAGTGTAAACACCGGAGCCCAAATACATAAACATTTTCTCCCAGCCTTCCTTTATAAAGTTATCAAATCCGTCCCAATCATTTTCACATAAGATGAAGTGACGTCATAACGCCAGCACCGTCCGCTTACAGCAGGTTCAAATTACGCCGGAGCTCCGGAATGGCCGGGTTACGGACCCGGCTTTCCGTAATCGCTGGGTCTGATCTCCTGATTTCGGAGTTTATATACGTAATGATCTACGTTTCGGGACTAAATTCAAAGATCTACGCAAGTGGTGTTTGATGTAGTTCGGAGATGGTTTTATAAAAAAACTTAATACCCACAAGACCTTAACTAAATCATCGCCTGTTAAAATAAACATAAAATAATTTTGGCTGATGTGGTATATTAAGAACAATTTTATATCGAAGGAATGAAGAGTGACTACAGTGGATTTGTCGGCATGATAAAATTTCACAAATTTATGCTGCTTGGCCTAAGAATTCAACCCAGAACCTCACCTCATTACCAGCCCAAGTGTACTGCCACTAGACCAACGAGCCGTCATTCATAAAAAATACTGTCGTCATTACAATCCCGGATCACCCGACCTTCGGTGGATAAAGAACTCATCTCCCTTTTATATTTCGTAAAAAACTCATCATCTGCGAATAAACTCGCGTTAAATCCGGCGGAATAAGACATCTGATGGCGTATAAATGTGTAAGAGTGGAGCCTTCAGTGCGTTAAGATTCAATAAAAAATAATAGACCGAGAGCTACTCGTTGCGAAAGAGAAAGCAAGATTAAAATTACTTTATAAATCAATACCACATTTAGCTAGTAATATATCCGTCCTACGACATTATACCTATAATAGTAGTCGAGATTTGGTGACCGAGTTAAATACCATATCAGGTCAAAATTTAGTCTGAGGAACTTAGTTCTGAATCAAATATACAAAAAATATTGTTTAGTTCGGATCTAGCTCTTCCCAGTTTACTTTACCACTAAACTTATAATCCATATAAATTGTCTGTACCTGAACGTTTTGTACTCTATCCAACAGCATACATGCATAGCGTGTTTAGCCTTAGTAAAGTAGTTAAGGTAAATAAGTGGATAGCTCTCGGTGTACACGGCCTGCGGGGGTTGTCGATACGTGCGAACTGCTCGTGTAAATACCGCCGATATTACCGTAGGCTACAAGTGGACTGCGGGATAGAAGGAGGAGAACAGCGAAATGGTTTGGAAATCAGAATTTTATATGTTGTCTTATAAGTCTACTAGTCTTTCTAAGTTCTATGTCGGATAACTGATAGTCGCGCGTACGATGACCTGATAGAATGTTTGTGACATTTGCATATTAATTTAAAAATATTATAGTTCACATAATGTCTTGAAATTCATTGCGTGTCCCGGCTATCAGTAAAATTCAGCTAGTGACCGCATCTTTACCAGCACGGTCATTTTTTCACCATGTATGGAGTAGTCCCTATACAAATGGATACAAATCCGTACCCCGTTACAAAATAACAAGCATCAGACAGCTAAATTGTAAAAGTATATTTGCATGCATATAAAATTATTTTAAAAATATTTTATTAGATTCTATAACGACTCAAATAATATTAGTACGTGAACACGTGAAAAGAACAAAATCGTTGAAGCTTATGAATCAAGCCTACAGCGTCTCGAAAAGAGCTATCGCGCGTGTATAACCGGCCATTTCACCTGAGATCCGGATCGGCCGGGACAGGCGCGTGCAAATGGTTTTATTATCCGGAACAGCCGGCCGATCCGCTCGTAATGTTTAACGGCCACCTGTGAGCCGAGCTTCTATTCAATTGATTGCTGTTCATAAATAATAGAGGTAAAGGTCCACTTTCAGCTCATCAGTTTGTCATTGTGACATCATTCTTGCTATGTATTAATCTATAAAGTTTATAACTTAATGTTGACTATTAATCAACTCTTTTTGTTTAAGTGACGATATTTTGGCTTAAAAAACCTTTAAGATGTTGGTATCACTCACTAAATATCTACTATTTGATTGATACTTACGATTATGATTGAAACTTTCGACAGTCTCACGCTTAGAAAAACACACACGTAAGGGTATCTATATTAGAAAAGAATAGGTGTGCTGGCAAGAGAACACAATCTCTCGATTCATTCGAACGTCATTTAAAACACAATTTGATAAATTGTCTTTTGGTATCGAGGACTGCCTCGGTGACGTAGTTGTATTATGGTACGACTGCAATGCTGAGGTCTCGGGTTCGATTCCCGGGTCGGGCAAAGTGAAATTAAGATTTTTTAATCAATTTCAGCGCAGAGTCTGGAATTTGTGCCCGACATGGCGATAGGCTCGCCCCTATCACATTATGGGACGGAATAACGGCGAAAAGTGGGTGCACTAGTTGCGCCCCTGCCTACTCTTTCGGGGATAATAGGCGTGAGTGTGCGTGGTATCGAGGAAGTGAACTACTTTGCTATTAGTTACTTTACTTTTTTTCTTTCTTACTTTGCAATTCAAAGTTTTGTGTGGTTGGTACTATTTATGAGTAGGCGTGTAGTCCACCACCATTTAAACAAACCACTTAATATCTCATTCAATTGTACAAAAAAACTAAAGAGTGTCTGTGAAGTATGTATGTATCCATCCCATTTTAATATTTTTAAAATTAATTTACACGAATCCAAAATAAACAATTATTTAAATTCAAAAAGCGAAGGCAATGTAGGTCCAAACATGGTATCTACGGCACAAGCCACTATAAAATGCACAAACACTCCAGGTAAGTCCTCTCGGCGGGAGTGTTATGAAAATTTAACCGGCGCTACCGGTACCGCGTTACAGGTGGCCGGTAAATTCCGGAGCAGCCGGATAATGCGCGCATTACCATCCCGGTCGCGCGCGCCTGTCGCTGTTTTAATGTACCACACGGTATACATTTTTTTTCTTTTATTGTGTGAGTCGTATATTGACGCGCAGCATAATATAAACACCATTTCTATTTGATTTACAACTTTGATATTTGGAATTGTGTTAGATAAAATACTGTCTTTTTAATTTTTGGTGGTTACATGATAGTATTAGGTTATTACCGTTACCTATGAAATTTCCGTTTTGTATATAGAATGTAAGCCATGTTTTTATAAATATTTTTTATTTCTATCAAACAAAATATGCAGGTCAATGCTATCGATGCATTTCTGCCGGCGCAGTGGTAGTTTTAAATACCTTTCTTGAAGAAATTAAGTGTACGGGAGCCTACAAACTCTTCTAAGGCATTTTGTACTGTCTGTACAGTAGTCCAGACAGTTCAACATAACCAAAGCCCCGTGGTCAGTCGATTTGTTTACGGAAGCGGTCGCCCCTAACAAGGGTCGGGTGACACCGTGACACGTAGGGTAGATAGGGGAGGTGTCTTAGTTTCATCTGCTCATCTTTGCGAAGTATGACTGTATTTCACATTGCACGCTTTTCGAAGTATGATGATTGATGTTTCTATACTATTTTTCTACTAGTACTAATCACATCTATAGCTATATTATAATGTAACATAAATTGTTTTCTGGATGCCCTATAACTGCCCTGCTCTTTAATCCCGGAAAGTAACAAGTACAAAAATCACACTCTAATTTATGTTTCTATATTGGAGTGTGCCTTTGTGATTGGTGTGTGATTGACATTTATGTGACAAATAGCGTTTATCATCAAGCGTTGAAATCAGTCCTAATTTTCGCATAATAGACACTCATCTATTGAATTCTTTTATGGCGTTTATAATTATCTTTGGTTGATTTGTGTTGCCATCGTTTCTTGGTTCTCGTCAGGTCGAAAGTTATTCTAAAAAAGTTATGATATTGTTTTAACATCTATTCACTTGCCATTGGCAAAATCATCGATGAAACGATGGAGCCATTTTTAAAAGAAAAAGAAGAAGAAATTAATTAACAATAAATATTAATTATATATTAATTAGATCCAAAGTTTCTTACACTATCACGTCATGTTCAATCGATAGCTAAATAACTCATACCAAAAATGCATCTCTTCTATGTATAGAGTACAAAATGTACGTTCAGTCTGTGTGTTTATGGATGTGATCGTGTCTGTAATCGGCGCCGGCGGTGACACAGGGGTTGGAGAGAATGTCTTCGCATCATGTCAAAATAACACTATTTTTGTGTAGAGATGTTTTTTTATAACTATACGACGAATTAAACAATTGTTGTAACTACACGTAGCTCTGAACCATCCTACTTATATAAACGCGAAAGTTTGAAAGTATGGATGTATGGATGTTTGTTACTCTTTCACGCAAAAGTTACTGATCGGATTTCGATAAAATTTGGCACACGGGTAGATCATGTCCTGGATTAACTCATAGGCTTTTTATCCCGGGAAAATATAAAGCGGGACTTTTATTCCGGAAAAAATCTATCGCAGGCGGAGCCGCGGGCAAAAGCTAGTATATCATATACGAATCCGCTGCCGAAATTGCGGACGTGTTTTACATACTCGAATCGTTCTGATCAGACACTATCCAACCTCGCATCTTCAATCAACGCTACTTTATCATCTCACGTAGGATTATCAATGATAATGATAACTGCACATATAATTGAACTACTTTTATATAAATGAACGACGAATAACATACTTGTTATATAGCTAAGAAACAAGCCCATGCCCTTGTCCCTGAAGTGTTATGCAGAGACGCTACCAATGCAGCCACTTTACAACGAGTATATCCGTCTTATAATGTAGTGCTGCGTTATTAGTTCGTTTGTCGGATTGTGGTATAAAAAGCCATCTTCAAAAATGAAAACCTTAGTAAAAACCTGGCTTATTTTACGTCTAGCGTCATCAAAACCTTGGATCTATTTCTGTATTTACATAACCCTTACAATTAGGGTAGGATCCCTTAAACCCGTTGGATGTCGGTCAGCAACCCTCGCCCCGTGATCCTGATTTATACACCGGACCCGCTGTAGTGACCCACTATTTGTTCATTAGGATATCCTTCAGTTGTCCTCGTGGATCACTGGAGCCAATGTATGCTTTTCGGTTAAGGTGTTGGCTTAAAAAGTTGTCAGGTAGCATAAAGAACCTGTTGACAGTAACATCGCCTGCCTCCCTGCCTCGGTGCAGTGGCGTAGTTGTATTATGGTACGACTCGAGGGTTCGATCCCCGGATCGGGAAGTGATATTGGATTTTTCTGTTCAGAGTATCAGCCCGGGGTCTGGAAATTAGGCTCGGTATGGCGATAGGCTCTCCTCCTATCACATCATGGGACGGAACACGCACGGCGAAAAGCGGGTGCATTAATTGCGCCTCTGCCTACCCCTTCAGGGATAAAATGTGTGAGTGTGTGTGTGCGTGTGTGTGTGTGATACTAACATGTAAGCCCATATCTATAACTTTGTATTTGCGAAGGGTTAGATATGCAATGAATGCGTGCACGATTGATTGTGTCCATGAAAAAATGTGAAGCATCATCCTATCAATTTAGGTACTTATACCATTCGAATCAATAAATTCGTAAGAGTTAGTTTGATAGAATTTAAACAGAACTCATGACTTTACAGGTTTCATACGTTTAAATATATTGTAACTTAGTGCTACTAAAAGAATGAAGCCATTAATGGGAGAAAGACGAAAACGATATGATTACAATAAGTAATATTTTATTGAGGAACTAGGCAAATAAGATAAGAGAAATACGTAACTTGAAGCCCATTTTTTCAAGCAAATTCAAGGGTCCTCGTATTCGAGAACAAACCTGGGAGATCTACGATTTGTGACGTAACAAATGGCCGGGATTCCGTATAAATCGACATGGGTATACCGCCAATATGTTACCGGAGACCGATTTTTTGCTCCCGGTCGAAAACAAATCGTACGAGCATGTCTCGAAATGAGTTCATTTTTCACGGAAACATTTTAACCATTCCTGTTTAATATCTGGGTCAAGAGACGCTAGATTGAGCAATTAGTTACGTAATAGCTGCGGGTTAAAGCATGAATGAGGAGTGGACTAGATATCATCAATGCGGGCTTTACCTGAAAATACTGCATCAAGTTTTTAAATGCCAAGTAAATTAGTGGTGGTGAATGCCAACACTAAAAAAGAGCTAGAAAATAGCCATGTATTGAGTTTTTTTGAGGGTACCGAATCTTTTCTAGGGTCCAAAATGGTACAGGTTCCAGAGTAAGAGAACTCTGTGTACTTTGCTCTATTGAGTAATGCCATCCATTCGAATAGCGGGGGTGAAAGGGAGAATGTGGTCGGTGAGACTGTCTACTGTTTCTCTTCCTCCGTGGCTGGGGAATCTATCTGGATAAACTTGATTTAGCCAGGGTAAAGCATCTCCATTGTGCACTTAATTTTGAACTCACTAGAAATAATTTATTTGTGGCAAAAATATGCTCGATATGACCTTTTTCATTTAGATATATATAAATAAAACGAGAATCAAATGACTTAAATCAATAACATTGTATTGTTATGGATACAGTCAAATGAAATAAAACGTAGGTGTTATTTCTATATCCCGCTGGAATTTCCAAAGGCTTACGATGTAGATACAGGAAATGAGGTGTACATCCGGCAGACCGACGCTTCCGGTGGACCTACTTCCGGTACAGATCCACTGGTTACTATGTAAACGACTAGCGAATGTGTTTTTTGTGTTTACATTTTTATGGTAACCAAATAGATTCTTAGTTTTATTAGTAGAAATTTTCGAGTTTTTTTTGCAGTAATTATACTGGACTGCACTGTTTGTATATAAATGAAATAAATAAATAAAATACTTTATTCATCACGTAGGCGAACATAGTTGCATTTATGATAAGTCGAGACACATTTAATTATTTATTATTAGTCACTTATATACAGAAATTTTTATTACGAGTAAAATAAATGATGAAAAATAAAAAGTAAGAAGCCAGCTCGGGCTGGCAGGTATATAGCAGGTCCACTATAATGTTCTAAATGAAATATTAGTTGTCACAACAGTCGCCAGAATTCCGCTGTTTGTCTTACTAGATGTACCTACCAGGTGATTCTAGAAAGCTACTCGTCAATAAGAGTTATTACTGCAAAACACAAACTTTCTTTGTCTGCATGCTGGTTAGCGTATGAGATTCTGGCGACTCTGAACTGAATCAAACCCTCGGAAATATTTTATGGTTAAATTTTTAACTGACATAGAGGCATTAGCCTAAAATATATAAAATATGAAAACATGCATTAATTTTATTATAATTTAACTCATTTACTCCCTCACAGTAAACGTTCCTTATTACTATATGTAACTACTAAATAATTAATTGCTGTTGATCAATTTCTATTGCTCACTAATTCATTTGAGAATGAGACACAAAACACCGAATAAAAACATTATAATTTGTTAAAGTCTCAAACATAACTGCTTGTTTTAATTACACAGGTTAAAATTATCTTTGTCACACTCAAAACAAAGATAACACATGTTTAATTAAGTTAAGTTTGTTGAGCAAATAATCTTTTGGGCTTAAAGCGGTAAATATATGAATGTTTATTCTTTCGATGAATCACAAAAAGGTTTTATCGTATATTAACATCCCCACTTGAGAATTGGGATGTGTTTTGATGCTTTTAGAGTAAAATAAAGAATGTCGTAAATTAAAGGTGAAGTAGGTCCGAGAATTTGTGAAGAAGTGTGATCTGTAGATTATTATATTTAAAATCTTGTCTCAGAGTGTCGAGCGCAATGTATAATTGGAATCTTTTCTCTTTTTTGTTCATGGTTCATAAACTTAACATCAGAAAACGACTTGCTTGTTTTATCAAAAATTAGGTTTGAACTATTTTTTAAGCAATTTTATAAATTGTTATATAACGAGAGTAAATCAACATTTCGCACCTTTAGGATGAAAACGACACAATTCAAAAAAATAAAAAATTGAGTTATCGTCATAAAATTACTTAAAACGAAGTTTCAATATAATAGTTCAAACACTTCCATACTCAAGCAGGAAAAGGACAAAACTGTTATATCGGTCCCTTTTTTATTATATTTTTATAAATAAGGGACTAGTTTTTAGTCATTTAAAAATGACAACTCAATTTTCTATTTTTTGAATTGTGTCGTTTTCGTTCTAAAGGTGCGATTTATATTCATGCAATATGCATAAAGGCATAGGCTGCATATTAGATTTATATTTCAACTTTAGCTACGAAATACCTAAACTCTCAATAATAGACTTAATGGATACTACTATATTCAATAGGTAAAGGATTACCCATTTTTTGCTGCAGGGCTAGGTCTACTACTTATAATCCATCGCCCATCTGATCATAATGCTTTCTATTCAAGTCCGCTAGAATTTTAATAAAATTTAAACAATATACTTCACTTCTGTGCATATAATTTTCCGGTTACAATGTAAACAGTAGCACTAGAGTAAGGAAGTAAAACTGTACATTTGAATTTCAAAATTTTAATAAAATTCAGAACGAGCACTGTGAATGTCCCTTAACACTCCAAGAAACTCGCGAAATATCATATTACAAACAATATTGAACAAAAATAAACTTTAAAAATTCAATATAACGCTATAAATTTAACACCGGTTAACGACATGTTGCTATTTGAGCTTTAAGGTCAGCGCAGTAGAGTGCATTGTGGTATGATTTTTTATGAGCACACATGTTTGGCGGGTGTCGCGTGGTATTTTATCTTGATGTTTACGATCCGATATAATGTTACAAAATAAAACGACGTGGATACGATTATATTTTACGGTTTGGTGCGAGTTTATAAGCGGAGCGGATTGTAGTTAGGTGACGCGTTAAAACCCTGGCTGGTACGAGTAGAGATTATGTTTTTGTCTTGGTCTAGGTTTGGTCATGGTTGATTGATATGACGATTTTCAATTTGTGACCACTTTGTCTTACACATCAGTCAAATGACTTTAATCATTACTATTCATTCATGTTTAGACTTAACGTAATCTTCTTTGTTTACGGTACCATAGAGCAATGACCTTACGCATAGAGGCTTAGATCTAGAAGCGGACGCTGAAATAATGGCTAAACTTTCGTTTATTCAATACTAAAAACATCCAAAAGAATAAAAAAGTAATTAAAAGTCCACCAGACCATTATTGTCAGTAAAAATATCTTCATAATTTCTTCATAATTCATAAAAAAACATCAATAATTAAAAAACTACTTAGTGCATGGACGATTTAATTACAAATGTAAACCAAAATCACTATCATTGTTAAACTTGATGTGAGTTTACTATCATTTATTAATTAATGCACATACAAAATATTTTTTTAGGTTATATAGCAGCCTTGTATTTCCGCCATTTTGAAATGCACAAGATCATTAGTTATATTCCTCAACAAGTACATAAAACAACAAATACTTGTGGCAGACTTTTGTCAGTGCTTAAAATGTTTCAATTAAAAGTAAAGCTTTTAGCAATTTGGTTTAATGGTTTAATGATGAGTTCGTCTGTCGATACTGCAGTCATGACCAACTCAAAAAAAAAATTGTACTTATTTATCCTAATATATATAATATTATAAACGCGAAAGTTTGTAAGAATATATGTATGTATGGATGTATGTTTGTTACTCATTAACGCAAGAACTACTGAACGTATTTTAATGAAATTTAGCACACGGGTAGATTATGTCCTGGATTAACACGTAGGCTATTTTTTATCCCGGGAAAATATAGAGCGGAATTTATATCGTAGAAAAACTTTTAGACGCGGGTGGATCCGCGGGCAAAAGCTAATATTTAATATTATAAAGCCGAAGAGTTTGTTTTTTGGTTGAACGGGCTAATCTAAAGAACTACTGATCCTATTACCTACTGAACCTAAAAAAAAATAAGATGACAATAAAAGATCTACGCTGAGTTTCTTGGTGCTTCTTCTCAGGTCAGTGGGCTTTTCCGAAGCACTGGTAGAATCTTTTAGTTGATAAAAAGCATTGTAAAAAAATGACGTGTAAAAGCGTCCTTAGGGGACTAATTACTTAATAAATTATTTGATTTGATTTATTTTGACTTCCACTTGTAGGAAGCTACATTACTTCTGACTGGTATAGGCAACTTTTTACATACATACATACATATACACTCACGCCTTTTATCCCCGAAGGGGTAGCCAGAGGCGCAACTAATGCACCCACTTTTCACCGTTATTCCGTCCCATGATGTAGGCAACTTTTTATCCCTGGAAATATTTTTAAAAATTTTTCACGCGGTTGAAGCCGCGAGCAATACTAGTATTGAATCTATTTAATACAGTGATTTTGAACATTATAATTTTAAACATAATATCTGTCAACGATCAACTGCCATAATCTCATAAAATACCTCCGCTATCGCTTCTAACTCGAACCACAAAATTTTATTGTTCTGTCGCAAATTGTCCTGAACGAGTATAAAATTTAATGGGATATGATGAAAAATAAACAAAGTGCATCCCACTGTGGACCCGGCGGGCACACCACAACGCAGTGCTACTTGGCCACTTGATTGAAATACCACCAAACATGGGATGGACTTGTATGGAAGTTAGGATATTTATATACCACACTTATTGATTATGATGAATACGAACTTATAGTAATTTTAAGCCTTATAATAGCTGGCAAACAACTTGAGCACTCTACCTTGTGCTGTTTTTTTATACCCAAGTGTAATTACACTCAAGTAGAAAAAATCCCCATCATGCGGTATTAGAGCCAATAAGTTTACACGATGAATGGGTACACTTGATTTCTAAGTAGGTAAACCCCGTATTGGGCGTCTTCAATGCATTGCCGAGTGTCTAAACATCTCATTTTTCTTGCTAATCTCTATTCTATTCCTTTAAAACTTCCATTGCATCTATTGTTCTGGTATTGTGTGTATGTTTACCAATTGAGCAACTCATTTGTCTATCATCTACTAAAAGGAGAAAATGTGTAGAAAATTCTAGAGCTTTTTCGGTAAACATCAAACGTTAACCGTACCTGAACGAAAAATCTCAGACCGTTTGTGCCGTGTATTTGGCCACTGGACGTTTTATGGCAATTAAACTATTTGAGTGAGTCGGAGGGCAGGCAGAGTACAAATTAAACAGAGCAAACGGCCCGCGTTTGGGAAATTGGATGGGACGCCGCTCGACGCTACTTGCCAACTAATTCTGAAGGTGCATTTCCATTTGCTTATTAGTTTTCCTTTCGACCGCGCCAAATGGAGACGGCCGCGTTCCGTATTAACCGATCCAGAGGAAGAAATCACTCTAGCCATCCGCCGTAAGAACGAGTTCTTAAAACTCCAACACTCTGCAAGACCGCAGAACCGTCCTCGCCGTCGAAGACCTCGCCGCGTTCCCCGTCGCCCCCCCGACCCCCTTAGCAGTTCTTGCCCGCGTGCCGATGACAATGAAACGAATTAATAGGATTAGGCCTCAATAACCAATCTTTCCCTAATCGTTGATGTCTCATCCTCTCTCAGTGGCCGTCCTGAGCCGAGGTTCGTAACCCGTTAGTGGGTTGCCCTCAGCATAGTCACTTAATTCAAAGGATTGCGAGCGCCTTCTGCGTACATCCTAAAGACCGGTGTGGCCAGAAAAGCCGACTCGCGTCAGGCTACTGGCCATAGGGCCATTAACATAAAAAAAAGTTTTATTTATATATTTATGCCGGTATTATCTGTGGTATACTAAACATAGATTAGATTAAGGTTAAAAAAAAGTATGTCAATCAACTACCAATTGACATATTCATAATTATCGATTGGAAAGTTTCTATTTGAAACTTGTGCCTCTTAATATAACGATAGGATCGATACTTATCGTGTTATGGGACGGATGAATACTTGTCGGCCCATAAGTATACAAGGTGCGCTTCCACCTATCCCTCTGGTAATAAAGAACGGAGGTTAAAAAATACATACAAATTATCCTTCACAAATACTTTCAAATGTGACTCTATATATAACTCAAGATAAAAATCCCGCAAAGCATCATTGGAAACAGTCACAAATCAACTCGGCACTCGATCTGATTGATTGTTCATATTCGGGAAAGCAAATCGTTGGGATCCTAATTTGGAAAAAAATCCGAGAGGGCCGCGACAAGGGTGACAGCACTAAGTTATTGCTGTCGCGTGATGAAAGGGTTAACGTTTAGACGTACGTGTTCAGGGTAAATTAAGACATTAGTGTAAGTAATACTGGTTGAAGGTGAAAGATAGAAACATGAGATAATATAAGATGTGGAGTCGGGGAAGTTTTTTAAGAATATTACGAGATTTTTGGTGAAGAAATATGGCGTAGCGAGGTTCAACAGGGACAGCTTGATCGAGGTGGTACGAGTGTCTCACAGAAACAGTTGAAGTTAGTTTGTTTCTTTGTTCGTATATCGCACCTTTAGGATGAAAACGGCACAATTCAAAAAGATAGAAAATTGAATTATCGTCTTAAAAGTAACGAAGTTCTCAATACAATAATAGTTCAAACACAGCCATATTCGAGCAGGAAAAGGACAAAACTGTTATATCGGTCCCTTTTTTATTATATTTTTATAAACAAGAGACTAGTTTTTAGTCATTTAAAAATGTCAACTCAATTTTCTATTTTTTGAATTCTGTCGTTTTCGTTCTAAAGGTGCGATTATGTAGTGAGTCTAAAACCCTCTCTTTTCCAAATTTGATTCATTCCAATATCCTTTTAAGTTTTCGGGGTGCCAGGCCTCACATATCTTCAGGGAATCAGAGAGTGGTTAATGCAAGTCTTTCTAAATATAAACCTTTAAAACAAATTAACCTTTAGAAAAATACAAAATTTAATCAAACACGTTCGAAGTTTAGCGAGTTATTTTCATAATTTCCACACAAAATAGATGCCAGATAGCAGTCTTGAGCTCGAAAAAAATCCCGTAAACTCGAAACAACAATATCGCAAATTCGAAACTTGGGCCGTTAATTAGAAAGGAATAAGTTTTAATTTGTTGACTTTAATCTCGGAAAAAACTGTTCGTGGATTTAATGAAAACATTCCACAACTCCTCTCGATGTTGGTTTATTCTAAGGCTTTATTAATAACTACAAAGGTTTCGAACAGGCCGGCATAATTATGTCGACTAGCGAGGAGTAATCATCAATCGATTCTCTTTATTCTGAACAACATTCGACGATTAGGTGCAGTGGAGTAATTATGCCATGTCTGTATAGAAAAGTGTGCACTAAATATTCTAAATAAATTATTCATTATCATTAATATTATTAAAACTTACACGAGATATATCACATTACTAGCTTACAAAAAATACAAATACACTAATTGAGAACCTTCTCCTTTTTTGGAAGTCGGTTAAAAAACAGTTTCACTCCCGTATGACGTCCCCTCATCACTTGCGTATGAAGAAGACCTACGTCGAAACTGATCGGCGATTCTGACCAAGAATACGTGAGTGAAACCGTTTTTGTAAACTAGTAATTCATTATAATTGTCTGGAGAATTATTTAGAATACCACTTTGAACTATTAATATAAGTTTGTAATTTTACATTCCAAATTTGAGATTAGTTTCTAACCAGTGGGACTTACGACCTCCTATCCCCGGGGAACGTCCTTGTGGAACAAGTTTTCGCTTGCGGTATTTACACACCGTTACGATTTAGGGACCTTCAAGAATACACCTATATCTAAGTTTAAAGTCGGCAGATCTCTGATATTTTGTGTGAAAATATGGACGACAATGACCACTTATCATGAGGCAATATACCTGCTAGTTCACCTTTCTTTCTACTATGAAATAATATGATTATAGGCCCAGGTTATCATAGTATCGTAATGGCCTTGTCATGTTAAAGTGTGAGGTACATATTTTATAGGCATGCTGCAGAAATTATTTCGCTTAGCTGTGATGACCAATCCCCTATCTGACGTCATACTCAGAGGGTTTGACGAGATTCATTCCAGGTCATGCACAAATATGTAGTCATGGTGACTTTGAATAAAACAACAAATCTTAGAATCCTGTTATTACTTCAAGCCGTTTGTCTTTCGCTAGGGATGTGACACATCTATCGACATTTGTTTTTTGCCGTCTGCGCCGTTGATTTATCTCTAGCCCTTATCACTCGTTGTTGGATCTGGTTGAAAACGGTAAAAAAATATCAGGTACCTAATGTAGATGTGTGGAGAGATATATGGGTTTGTGGGCGACAGGACGCAGGTTCGATTCGAATGTAAATAAATCTATTTTTATCTGATTAGAATATTGTGACATAGTTTGGAGTGATTTTTTGTGAGTTTGAATTGTATCAATTATTATTACGATGGTTCATTTATTAGTTTACATTTCAAATTTATCGCAGTAATTAAGTAAAAGATTACGATTTATCCACATCATTTAATTTGTAATCCTCAATTATTATAGTATCGTTCTTCCCATCTAGAACAAACTCAGGTTAAAACAAGTATCTAGACATCGTGTCGTTCCTACATACATTTTGTTTCGATTTTCGAGCATGCCCAAGTGAATACACCTAACGGTAAAGGCAGTCAAGAAATGCATAATGCATCTCTAAATATGCACCACAAAGCTGACCCGCTTGAATGCTTCTTTGCATTCCGTTTAATCCAAACATAACTATGAATATAAGTCGCCCTCATATTAATATTGGAATACGATAATGCCTTTTCTACTTTTTAAAAGCACATGCAATGTTTATATGGCCTGTGTAATTGTTACTATAGCCTGATCAGGAAAATAAAAAAGCCTCGCCATATTGTGATGAAATATGGAACTAATATCATGTATTGGTAACGTTAACTTTAAAATGTAGTTATTATCCTGGTAAGGCGATACATATGAATCCAGTCCACAAATTGAATAAAATATTAAAACAAAACCAAGTTCACATAACATTTGTAGATAATGGCCACATTAAAAATAAAAGCAATATACAAATTAGTAACACATTGCTACTAATTCAGACAAATTAAAAGCGATTCAATTAATTCATTCGATAACTTAAGCGACGTTTATATTAATTTTATCTGTAACAAGTGACAGAAAGAGTGAAGTGGGGACACTTGCGCGACGGGCGACAGTGTGGCGACGTCAAGTGCGCGGGCGCAGGTAGTCGACACTTGAGACCTTACGAGGGATGGGTTATTTATCGATGGTGTCTCGTATCGAAGAAAATATTTTTATTAGTAAACGACAAAATAATTTCTGTGATTTTACTACTCACAATTAAATTCTATTTTTTTTTCAATTGAATTATGTAGTTCGCAACATTTATTTTAATGCATATTGAATTCGTTTAAACTTTATTGAAGTGTTTTTATTTTTTCCGGTATTAAAAAGGCACTACATTTTATTCGAAGTTTGTATTCAAAATTTGTTACATCAATTTATTTTTTTGTTGATTATAATAAATATAATACGTATTATAATTATAGTCATCAAAAACTATATTTTAATTATTGAAAAGATAAATATTATAATGACGTAATTTAGGAAATATCGACATATTCCCAATCCTAAAGTAGGGTTGTCTAAATATATCAGCCAGACGAGATAGTATCGAAATGGGGAGCACATCTTATTTGTAAAACACTTCAAACCGTCGATGTCTGGCGCTCACGGTTTTGGATTGGCAAAAAAATAACAGCGCTCTCAACTTATCCCGGACCCTGGACGAAGCATCGGGTATATGGTTTGTTTAGGAGATAATTGTGTTTTGGAATTTATTTTTTTATATCTTCATTAGCTTGAGAGGAGGTGGGCAAATTCAAGTTTACTCAATTCTAGCTGTCTCACTCCATATTTGGTCCAAGTTCCAATTAGGGAAGGTTGTCATTGTCATATTTGTTGGGTAGTAAGGTATATAGTCAGAAGAGTGTATGCACCTTAAGGTTCTAAATGAGTCGCTTGCATGTCGCCTATTAGCAACATGCAACTTTATTTTTTTATGGCATCGAATGACGAGACGAGCATGTCGTTCACCTGATGGTAAGCGATACGACCACCCATAAACAGTAGAAACACCATACAGCACCTTGAGTTACAAAGTACTCTATGGCATTCCACTGCGCTCGTCATCCTGAGACGTAAGATGTTAAGTCTCACTATGTCCTGTAGTTATACTGGCTACAATGCCCTTCAAACCAAAACACAACAGTGCATGCACACTGCTGCTTGGCGGTAGAAATAAACATTGCGGTGGTACCCACCCAGACGGGCTGTTTATACATATGAGAGTCCTACCACCAGTAACTTATGTCTAACGTAGACTTCCTTTGTTCATCTCCAAAACGATCGCACCTGCTTGGTAAAATATGAAAAAATTGAATTTAACTTGAGAAAGTGTACTAGCACAAAATTGGGCGATTGTGGGTAGCTAGTTAGTTATTTCAAAAGATATACTAAGAGAGTTGGTATACTTAGCATATTACAATAAAAAAAACTATAACAACTTTAAAGCATTATTACCTTGTACATTTTTACCGTCAAGCAACAGTGTGCAAACTGTAAACATTGTTGTGTTCCGGTTTGATCCTATGTAAACAATATAAATTATTGCTTTGTAATTCAACATTCTGTTGTAATAGTTATCTTATTTAATGTTTTGTTACTTAGCATGCTTCCCAAAGATAACTGCGATTTATTCCAGGAACTACTATACTCGTAATAGGAAGCTCGTAACAGATAAAACACGATCCTGAGATGATTTCCGAGTATCCGCATAGGATATCGGCCACTATGGCCACGGTATCAAAGGGCTTGTGTGCTCGGATCGCGTTACACTGCGCCTGCGCACCTCTAACGGTATTCATAGTTCAGGAAAATAGAACTAGCCTTGATTAAAAACTTCGCACTATAAGCAGTCAATTGTTATGGGACCTAATGGTAAAAATAGACAAGTTGGTAGCGAGTAAAAGATGTCCACAGACAAAGATTCGTGACGCCCATTCTCCAAACATTATTTTTGCCGAGAAATATATAGAGATAAATATCGAGAGCTTATTAGAGTTAAATGCATAAGTTGCCTGATTATAGTAGGAATAGTTTAGCAGTAATTTGTAAAACTTTTGAAATACCGCACGAGAATGCTGGTTCCACAAGAATATTGTACGTAGAATAAAATCAGCAAATTATACCGGTATAGACTTTATCCATCCAGATACAAAGAAAACAAAAGACAAATAGATTTCTAGACTATAAATAAGTGGCAGCTCACGTGGCATCGCACAGAGCTCAGTTTGTAAATCCCGTGCACTTGAACAAACTGCCTCGGCTGCTGCTTTACATACGTACTTAATTCTTGCCAATAAAGACTTGTTGTTCTTTGATTTGAGACCACACAACGTGCGCCATTGGAATTCGGTGTGCCATGCATTTTGTAATCCGAAATAATTTTGTTTGGTTAATTCCTCTTGGAAGGTAGAATTGTTCACCTGATGGTATGTGTTCATCGCGGTTGGGAAGAGAAAGGGCTACTACAAAAATCTAATTTCATTTCAAGATTTACAGTCTCTATCAATGTATTCGGCTATAAGGCGTCCCGTGGGAGATATCAAATTGGACACGTGCCACCAAATGATGACAAGCTGCCATAGATTATTTTTCGTACAATTACTATAAAATTAACACTTGTACCATAGCTACGTACCTTCTACGCTGGCGCAACTAGGCATAGCTTTGCGATTTTTTTATAAGTAAGACTATTAGAACTTGAATAGTTGACAGTTGCTTAAAATGACTTTTTTTAGTTTCGTATGCACGTCAACAAGTTGACAGTGTATGCACAAAACTTAAGTCTGCGTTGGCTACATCTTCCCGTGGGCTGATCTGTCTGACCATCTGACCTATTAACCTTTCTTAGATCGGCATGATTGATTATGTGGTTAGGGCATATAATTTTGTGGCACAAAATGCCCATCAATCAGTAGAACGTTATACGTTGGTGTGAAAGTTGTAGCGATTGAAATAGCATGTGGTCAGTCGGTAGACTAACTTTCCCGTTTGAAGTAAGTAGATTTAATGCTAATTCACACCTAGAAATTATGAGTAAACATTAAACATCACCGGCTAGCAAAGCACATTTCATAGACACAACCACAAATACATTGTTGCAAAAATTAGTGACGGCACGTTATGTCTGGCCACCCACCGTGTCAATAGATAATGCAAGATAGCCGGCCGTAAACTTTAGTGCGCGCGCGCAGGACGCAGTTGATTGGTCGCAGCGCGATGCACTGTTGTGTGACAATGACTTTCGAGTTACAGAGATTTATAAATAAATGTAATAATATCAGTGTACAGTAGCTTAATTGGGAATGGAACGGCCTTCCGAGACGAATATATTCAGGATCAAACCCCAAGCACGCACCTCTGTCTTTCCAAAGTTACGTGTGTTTTGTTTATTAACACGTTTTGCTTTAAACGCAAAGCTTTTCGCACAGGTGAAGCCGCGAACAACACCTAGTTTATCATAGCAACAAGTAACAAATCTGTATCATACGCTATATAATGACAACGAGCTTTCTCTACTATGGGGATTTAATATTCAGTTAAAAGTATTGTCAGATTGTCATCCTCATACTTATCACGTTAATATAAAATATGTTTTTGGTTTCAGTATGTTCCTGCGACGAAGTCATATAATTTGACTAGCTGTACTGAACACCAGTAAACGTTAAAAAACAATCATATTGTGAAGTTAAAATGAAAAAATCTCACAATCGCCAGCAGCGGAGTCACTGCAGTACCTACCCAGCATGTTGACAGCGAAATGCGCGCGCCGAACGATTTACATCGTATGCGCACGCGCTCCCCGCGCCGCGCCCGATAGCCACTTCCGTTTCCTGCTCCCTGTCGCTCTGTTTACCTTGTTGACTTTATTAGGATCAAAATATGTACGCGTATTAATGGTGAGTTATTGTATAAGCATCGGGATTTCGAAAGTCTGTTTATGTTTCAGACAGCCTACACGCTTAAAAAGGGATATTACGCCAACCCTACATTGGATTATGAAGGCTATATAATCTTGGTATGGTAGGATGACCAACTGGAGCCGGTTATAAGTCCTATAGTATGGATGATATATAATGTCGACCAAAGGAAAACCTGTAAACACGTCGGTCAAAAGAACTGTGTTTGCTAGCAGATTCCCTGCCTACTGGATAATCACTGGTGGACTCTGGTAAGGGAATCAATGGAACAAACCTTTATGGAGGGGTTTTCTTCATGTGAAGGGTAGTCAATACCCACTGAAATACATTTATTTGGTGGCTTCCCTGACAAAAACAGTAATTAAGATAATACGAATACTGCAAATTGAGTAGTATTGAGGTACCTCACAGGATAATCCACTCAGACAACGGAAAAACACTCGAAAATTGTGTAAATATTGTTCCCGCGCTAAATGTAGCCGACGTGATGTTGTTGTACTCCAAAAAATATTAAACGAATTGGTGTTTTGCTTATTATTCGTTAAACATTTTGTTTGTGAGTTAGACTATAATGAGAGTAGGCTTCCCATTAAAAGTTAATTGGATAACTCGGGTTGCGAAACTTGTCATCTTTTGTTTGCCGGTGGAGAAAATCAAAAGCGGTTTTATTGAGCTGAATGACAAGATGAGATCTGCCGTTCTCGAATGCCGAAGATTGGCAAAAACACCAGAAGAATTTTAAATTAAAAAGCACTACGTGGAATAAGGCGTTGTCTGTTGATTCTAAAAATATGTAGTAATTATTTCCGCTACAATGTATTTCGAACTAGAAAATAACAGTGTTTGCATAGTACTGCTTCACGGCAGCAAGAGTTAAACGCAGTGATACCTACTCAGGACTCTCGTATATGAAAGACCTACAACCAAAGAGACATTTCAAACCAGTATTTAATTCATTATAATATGCGACTATAGTCATCTCCAATAGATGCTAGTCTTAAAAATGAAGAAAGAAGGAAAATAATAAAATATCGGTTAATTTACCTGTTTAATAAGAATTTAATCTACATAGATATACGCATCCTCTGTGTTTTGGTAATGGGTCGCAGCAGAATATTGTTTACATCAAGGAAATCGAATTCGCAATTATATCACCTGTAAGTGGTTGCCAGTGCTGATGAACACTGATGATTCCCACAGGAGTTGTATTAAAAGAAAAAACTAGAATTAAAGACTGTAGGACTAGATGCTACAATAAGCTCATGGTAATCCCACTGTACAAATTATAGCGAGCTGCTGTTTACGTTTAGTTAGTTTTGTACAAAATAGTACATTCCCGGTCGAGCTGGCTAAATAGTGACTATGTCCGCCCTTTGAATATAACTGAACCTATGATGCGTCTCTACAAAGACTTACTTGCTTTTAATGATTTTCTAATATCTGATATACCTGAAAATTACAAAAATCTTGTTAGAATATTACACGAACATTAAAAAAAAAACAGAATAATATTAGATGAGTTTATATTACTACTAATCCTTTGGGATGTGAAACTGTGATAGTAATTTGTTTTCAGAAATTCTCGAGTAATATGTAAAACTTATCTTTGAAGAATAATTGGATTAAACTAGCATCCAACTTTTGCGTTCGTAAAAACAAGTTTTATGGTCTAGAATCTAGATGAAATATTAAGATAACAAATACGTAAAAAGTATTTTCTATTATGCTAAAGTTTTTATGTCTTATAAAGTTTTGCACGATAAAATTTTAGTGTAAAAATTATTATTTATTTTGTCCTCATATGTCTAACGGGAATTAGGGTTGCAAAAGCTGGCCCCGATTGGGATGCTCAAGTTAACATAAAGTACGTTTAAGTGTACATATGATATTTAAAGTCAATAACACAACAGATGTTTCATAATACATTTTACATGTGCATATCGCGTCACAAGTTACAAAATGCACGAAAATAAATCGTAATAAAATGATTCTTATTGTATACGCAAGTTCAGGGAGATGTTTGAATGTTTTGATATTTAGATACAATTTTACTAAACGTTCACGCAAGTACTTCTAAACCGATTAGAATAAAATTTGTCATAAGAAAACTCAAGTGTTATTAACAAACAGGCAATTTTTTATCGCGAAACATTGTAAAGTGGGATTTTTATACCAGTAAAACCTCGTAGTTCATACAACGTATGGATAATGATACGGCGCAAATGTAGTCGGAGAGTCATTATCGAGTTAACTATAACCTCATGGCAGTAATAACCCGACTGCGCGCAGAGTAATGATGCGTTTAACTGTCGGCCGGATTCACATCCCTCGGGACATCGTAGAAATATATGCGCTAATATTTTATTAGTTTATATCATGTGACTGCCTCGGTGGTGTACTGGAATGACGGTATGACTGCAATGCTGAGGTGTCTGTCGGGTTCGATCCCCGGGTCTGGCAAAATAGTATTGGGTTTTTTCTACACAGTATCAGCCCGGAAATTGTGTCCGATATGGGCATAGGCTCGCCCCCTATCACATCATGGGACCCAATACGCACGGCGAAAAATGAGTGCTTTAGTGGCGCCTCTGCCTCCCCCTTAGGGGATGAAAGGCGTGAGTGTGTGGCGTTTAGTAGCTCGTAGTCCTTTTCATTACTATTTGACTGTAAATATTAAACATTAAGCCATAGAGAATCGGCACGTCAGTGACAAAACGTCACATATCTATGAGTAATAAAGACGTTCTAAGAAAATGCAACTGATAGTCTATTTTGGAAGCTAAAACATTTATGATATTTATTGTATTATATCGCTTCCTAATAGCGCGATGTTTGCTGCACAATATTGTACACTTATTAATTTATTCATTCCAAATTGACCAACATTTAGTTCCACCCTAATGGAAGCAACCCCATAATAATTAGTTTTTAATCAATACAGTAGAAGTCCACGTAAATGGCTTTCATTCGTGTTGGAAGTCATTATGTACCGATAGATAATTATATGAACCAATAACAGAGAATCACCCAAAATTGACATACAGGAAATTGTGGGTAAGTTTTAATGTGTATGTTTTGTCTCATGGTTTATGGAATGCTACTGTAAGATCCAAATAGAACTTCTTTTTACGACACAATTTAGATAATAAATGCTGCGACTGTCAATAAACAATAGCATCGCCACCTAGAACTTACAATTACAAAACTCTACATAACACATTATCACTCGTCTTCAGAACTTCATCATCTTCATCAGTCTCATAAAGTGCAATGATGCACAAAGGCCTCCCTTAAAAAATATACAGGCGGCAACAGCGGCTTGCATTGATTTCTTACAAAATTTCATTATCATAACATCTTATACCTCAGAACGACTAGCATATAAAGCTGCAGTGTCTCACAGTGCTTTATAATGCAAAGTTCGGGTGGTTTTACTATAATGTACTGGCAGTCATGTCGCTTAGCATAAAGAGAACGGTTTGCACATCTCATTAAAAAAAAACATTGTTAAAAGTCCTCAGTGTGCATACATTGTGTGCACACTGAGGACATACATAATGACGCAATATGTTGGTACCCACTGTTCTAAGTGTTGTAGCCACAATAAAAGCATGAATTGCTCAGCATTGCTAATGTCTAATACAATTGTACGGAGTGCTGTTCATGTGGCGGGGGCGCGTGTGCTGAGCTAGTGATGGGACACAGAGATGGTGATATCGATATGTGTAGGGAAAGTTAGTGTTTTTGACGTGCAAATTTATTTTATAATTGGCTTATTAATTGTATGTACAAAGGTAGTTGGCAATTTGAAAGGTATTTATAGTTAGCGTCTTTGAGTAGTCAAAGAGTGACCTTTAGAATTCGAAATGTACTTGAGTTATTTATTTATAATTTTAAATTTATTCTAAGAAAAATAGTAGATATGTCCAGTCTAGTTAAATGTTAATACATTAAAATCATGAGGCCGCAGCCAAGACGCCTTTCTACAATCGCCAACGTCAATAGAAAACAAAAAATATATGGGAATGAGGTACCTGTGGAAAGACTTCTCAATAGGAGATGTCATTCGCCTACATTTTATTTGTTTTCTAATAGCGTTAACGCTTGTACAATATGAAATGAATGGCATGACATAACCATCTGTTGCCATTCGATAGTCTGTCTGGACGACGCGGCAACACGCTTACGGTGTAGTCACTATATGACATAGCTAGCATAAAAAAAGATGTTCGGTCTCTCGAAGGTCACGAACGCCAATACGAACACTACGACGATTTTAAGGAAAGGGTAATCTATATTCATCATGGTACAAAATTTACCATACACCCCTAAAATGTTTTAAATACGTCCACAAACACCTATAAATTACATCGCACAGTTATAAAGATTACAATCCCATTCACAAACAATTCCACATGCATTAACGTGGTATCGCTGGCATCGATCTATCGACATCGATGACGTCCCAGCCCGCGGCGCCCCTTCGCCGCTTGTCATTAGGGGTGATCCATCAAAACGTCGGGCAGGATTTAGGGTGTTCGACGCCTGCGCACTAGGCAAGGGGCCGGGGGGCACTACCCCCGTCTACGGGGTTGGGTAACAAACAAAATTAGATATTCGTGCGGTGTCCCCGCAAAGTGAGTGCAGTCTGATTGATTGCTTTTAAATCAAAGATATTTTGTTTTTCGTATCGATTGGTGCTCGGTGAATGACCTAGCCTGTGGAATTTGAACGAACAACTTAATAATTATCAGATAACATAATGAAGAGACTGATTTGAGGCTGTCTAGAGTCCTGATTTAAAGCGGCTTAATGATATCGATTGTAAAACTACGTCAATGCATGCAGTACACAATGATCCTGGGTTTGAAAGTACGTGACGATGACGTTTATCATATATAATTACTGCTTTATTGTACAGTCATTACATGTTGTTTATAATGTTTTATAGCTCAGTATTGAAATATAAATTAGTGTACTAATTAGTATACTATAATGTTGTTACATTTGCATAAGTTCAATAACTTCTTACTTAAATGGATCCATGCAAATACTTTATTACAAATACTATGTTGTTTTATTTAGTTTCCCTATTTTTTCATTTTACTAATAGTTCGGTAAGCAGTTTTCACCATAGAAGAAACATGTTGCTACGTAACATAAGTGGTAAACGGACAAATATTTTCTGTAGCCTTAACGCGGCTCGTGCTGAGCCGTCTTTGAAGTGAAAGATCGCGGGTTCATACAACACTTTCTAATTCAAAGTTTTGGTTACGCTACCGTACATCAAAACTCCATTTGACCTCCTCATGCAAATAAAATTTCATTTCATTTCAATTTTCGATGAGTTAAAATAAAACGAAATGCAGTACACATTCAACTGAGAACAGATGCTCAATACTTTAATAGTATAAAAACATGAAGAACAAAATCAGACGTCGGAGCAAAGAAAAGAAATGCATCTGAATGAAAGAGCCCGGACTTGCACCCGAGAGACGCAGGGATGTTAACGCTAGAAATAATTTGACAATAGATTTTCTCGGTACTTGTGTAGTGGCTCTACATTTTATAAAAATATATTTGTATTGCGTGCCTAGAATAGGTATTACGAACCGGTGTTCGTCACCCCATAGCCATCGTATCTTTAGTTGTTTAGTTACATACTGTCTTTTCAGACAAAGTTATTGAGTTTCTACACTGTATCTTGGCAACAGAAATGTACGGCGCAACGATAATTACTCGTAGGGACTAGGGACTCTAAACATGTGCACAAAATACAACGGAATTTTATTGAAGTTTTTAAATGTAATAATATAGCGCTAATATAAATTTTTAATCGTCTGTTTAAGAAATTCATGTACAAGACGGAAAAACGTTAACCCCACAACGTCATGGGGTTCACCTAGCTCAGCAACTACATCTGACACTAAAAGATACAAAATGAATTTGCATCTTTGCCCACTCCTATAAAGTATAAAGCGTGAGCTTATTACTTTTTTTACATACATATACATATACACTCACGCCTGTTATCCCCGAAGGGGTAGGCAGAGGCGCAACTAGTGCACCCACTTTTCGCCATTATTCCGTCCCATGATGTGATAGGGGGCGAGCCTATCGCCATATCGGGCACAAATTCCAGACTCCGAGCTGATACTGAATAGAAAAACTCTATATCACTTTGCCCGACCCGGGGATCGCACCCGAGACCTCAGCTTTGCAGTCGTACTGTAATACAACTACGCCACCGAGGCATTACTTTTTTTATTGCATCGAATGACGAGACGAGCATGTCGTTCGCCTGATAGTAAGCGATACGACCACCCATAAACAGTAGAAACATCATCCAGCACGTTGAGTTACAAAGTACTGACGATAGTTACTAAGACATAAGATGTTAAGTCTCATTATGTCCTGTAGTTGCGCTGGCTACAATGCCCTTCAAACCGAAACACAACAGTGCATGCACACTGCTGCTTGGCGGTAGAAATAGACATTGCGGTGGAACCCACCCAGACAGACTTACATATGAGAGTCCTACCACCAGTAAGTCGAGTCCTACTTGTCTCGACAACCCTAACTCATAAGTAGAAACAACGAAAGAAAACGATACAAACTACTTACCACGGTATTGACAGCGCTTTTCAATTTTCCAATAACAATAGCGAGGCAGCGATAAAGGCGCCTCACAAAAAGACTATCATTAGTGATACTGCCTTGCCTCGTGCCAGCCGATGAGGCACGATCTACTGACGGTAATGGTTGTTAATGACGTATATTGGTATTGCTATTGTTTATTTATGATAAGGAAGCTTTGTTTAATATTGTTAACAGTATGGACAGATTTTTAAGCGGTTTGATAAGAAAATGCAGTGAAAGCTTAGAGGTTGAAATAGATTAGTGATAAGTTAGGATGGATAATGTGCATTCAAATTTTTTCAAAGTCATGGTTGTAGGCATGAACTACGAGGGGACCAAAAACCTTGATCTAAATAAATATTTCTCAAACACAAAAACATTATTATGGCGGTTGAACGTACGACTATTCCTTTCACAGGTGGCTCATTCTTGTCGCGCCATAAAAATCCTCTTAAATTTACAAAAATTGCCCCGTTTGAAAATTATGAAAATTTTTAACAATATACTTATACCTCTACTTGTCTAATGAAGGCTTTGACGCTATCCCTAAGGAATAAGCACGCCTCGCTACACGTTAACTCATTATGTATCGTGGCACTTCAAAAATAGAGTTCACTCTGCAATGCATTCGGCTTAGAACGCATATATTAGTAAATATCTGCCCCGCTTGTTGTCAATTGAATTTCCACCTTAAAATTATACAGGTAGAGTCAACTTTCCCTAAGTGGAGTCGGATGCATACATTAGGTAGTATCGATAGTCTGTAATCAGGATACGGATCCATGTTATTTGTTGGAATTAATTTGTTCTAGACTTGTAATTATGTGAAGAGATGGGTGGGGAGGCTTAATTGGAAGGATAAATTAAGTATGCAGTGATATAGAAAACTGGAGCTACTTATATATTTATGTAAGAAAAACAGGTGTAGGGGAGGGAAACCTGACGAGAAATACTCAAAGTGGAATGTTTTATACTTATTTATACAAGAGGTATGAGAATTTGCTTTTGGGATCCTGAAGATCACAGATTGGAGTTAATCTGTAATATAATGCGAAGCTGCGACTTCACTTCGTCAGGCAGTAGACAAAAATGAAACAAACCTGGTTGTGCCACTTATTTAAAAATATTAGAAGAGTAGAGGATATTAATTTTGGGTATTTAGGACAGTATTTATAGTTTTTACAGAAAGGGTTAGGTAAATATAATGTTTCAACAACAAAATGTTGTAACAATTTCTTATAAGTAAACGTTTTTATTTTTTATGACCTTTTCTATTTTAGTAAAAGAATAAGTAACATCAAATATGTTTTTCTCTACAACAAAATTTTACCTAATTTAGCGATACTCACAAGCCCTCGCTTTCATTTATAAATAGAGAAACAATAGACATAAAGAATATTGGAAAGATCCCAAACAGGATATAATACGAGATATGAGTGCGAAGAACTGAAAAAGGAGTGTTCCGTTCATTTCAATGAGCAAGTCGTTATTTTTTTGCTCGATCCCCAGTGCGCGCTGGCGACGCTCCAGAGCCTTCGTGCCGACTTCACAGACCCACCAGGGTTTACGATTAGCGGATATTTTGGGACTTATGTGGTGGGCTAAGGCTTAAATCCTCCAATTGGTAGAGTAGGCCTAGCAGTACAACAGTATTATATCATATTCATATTATTATAAAATCTACATGCACTTTTATATACATTTATAGTATTTGTTTGATGACTGTTAATGGAATGAAATTTAACTATAATAAATTTAAATAACCTTTATATCAAACATCTTACAGTGTTTCTAGTCTTGATTCTAATTGGCAACTGGCAAGACAATCACAATGATAATAATAATATTTGAACATAACAATATTTTGACTCCTCAAGCCCCGCGACGGACACCGGTGTCCATATATATAAGGTTTTCCCATACATCTATATATATATAAGCGGGGCTTGAAGGGTTAAGGTGCTGTCTATTTCAATAAAGCGTTTTAATGTTTGAATGAATTCAAGAGTTATCATTTATAAGAGAAAACTTACGAGGCACTTTATTTCATTTGTTACTTTATACTCTTATCCTATCCTACTTATTTTATAAAGGCGAAAGTTTGTAAGTATGTATGGATGTATAGATGTCTGGATGTATGGATGTTTGTTCCTCTTTCACGCAAAAACTATTGAACCGATTTTGCTGCAATTTGGCACACGGGTAGATTATATCCTGGATTAACATATAGGCTATTTTTTATCCCGAGAAAAGATAAACCGGGACTTTTATACCGGAAAAACTATTTTATGCGGGCGGAGCCGCGGGCAAAAGCTAGCATCTGAATAAAACTTTCTTGTGAAAAAATGTTTAGAAATTAAACTTGTGAAGGCACTTTTAACAGTGGCGCGATGTCCACCTAATATTAAATTCACTTTCTAGTTCATACTAGATTAGTATTTTCTTTTAATTTTTGGTAGTTATATATTTTTTTTTAAATTTTGGTATGTATTTTATTACATTCCTTTGTTGTTTTTAGGAAATATTCGTCTATTTAGTATATGAAATTATTGGTACTGGTTATTGCAGAGTCAGCCACAAAAATAACTGAACAAATAAAAAACTTCAAAATGCTTCTGCACGTTAACTCCAGTCGAAATATTATTTTTTCTTTATTTAAAATAAAGTTAATCCTGTGAAATTTATTTTAGGGTAGAAAAAATAATTGTTGATCTTGATACAAAAGTTTAAACGCGATATAAATTTTGAATTTCTTAATTATATGTGGCTGACTGTACAAAACGAACACCTACTAAACACAGCTCTAAACCCATGAAAATTCAAGTTACGAATTGCATATGTCCTGTATGTATCATGATATCCCCTAACGAAGCATAAAAGAGGCATACAATAAATATTCGTCATTAGTTCTCACGAATATCCGCACGTTTGAACGACGACAACCCTGACGTAGCGACTACGGCGCGGTCTACGCGTCCATTGTGCTACGCCGTAGCGCTACGATATATCTCCGGACGTTTAATCAGACGAAAATATTTTCCGTTCGTCGCGTTTGTTGCTTTTCAAGCTGTTACGTCACGAGTGTTAGCTGTTTTAGCTTGTAAAGAGCATTGTTAGCGAAACAATCAATTTGGTTAACAAAGGCGCCGTACGCGGCCTTGTTTGCGTCTCTATAACTTTGTTTCCGTCACGTTTCATAACATTTTCTCAACGTTTCAGAAAAAGTTTAATACGAATCTTGACCACTTGAAATTTGTACATATTCGTGTCAAGTTTAATTACAAGTAGGTAAAAATATTTATGAATCCATCTGCGATGTGCAATTTACATCCCTTATGTCTAATCATTGATTACGAAAAACTTTGTGTCACAATAGTTAAAATATACTGGTGTAATACATATAGACGTTTCAATCCAGGAATTGAACCTGCAACTTCTGCTTTCAATTTCACAGACGGTTTACTGTCCACTGCGCTAGGATATTTGTCGAAAGAGAAGTGTTTAATCCTTCATAAATTTCCCTTAGTCTTCAAGTTAAAGGGTAAAACCCTGGTGTTATATTTATACTCTTTGAGCAACGTCGAATACTCGAGCTCTCATAAAAAACCTAAGACCTCTATACTGTCAACAAATAGAATTACCGCGCTTGACAAAATACAAAAATGGTAAAAATAAGGAGATCATCCACCTGCCACCTCGGCACAGAGGAGCCTGCGGGCGTCAGGACGACTACACAGGGCCGCACTGGGTGGGGGACAGAGTGTAATCTATTTATGACTCTCTTGCCGTGAAATCTCGGGAAGTATAAAGCATGCTAATTTTAGAGCTAGTATGTTTTACTAGAAGGTATAGGCATTTTTTTAATAATATTTTTTATTAGGTATGGTTTTTGAAGAAAATATTATATACAGATGCCATGAAAAAGTACATAATATAGGCAAAGGTGCGGGAAAAATATAGTACTTTGTAAGTATTTAAGCATCCTTTTGCCCATTGTTGGTTACAGGCGTTTGCATCTTAACAAAAGTGTCATTCAGCGCCGTCGCAGATAATTGTACCTGTAAGAAAAGGACTGAATGTCGAAATTGTGGTGTTAATTTACTTTTCATAAAGCATTTCTCTTTTAACATTTAGTTATCTAAAGTTATGGGATAACGATTATATACCTATAGGTACCTTAGAATTTTTCCTGTACGTTCAAAAACATAATAAATTTCCGTCCATTTTTAAGACGCGGGGGTCAGCCCCCCGGCATGTACTGGGTGCAATCGTTCGTACCAGACGTATTTATTGCCGGTGGTCTGCGCGCTCCGTGATACGATTAATGTTCGCTCGGAGTATCCGGAACCACGACCTACCCCCTTGTTGATAATACTTTGCTTTCACTTTGAAATCGCCTGGTTTTAGTATATTAGATTTTGCGGCTCTATCCGAGTAAAGTCTTTTGTAAGGATAAAAAGTAGCGAAGATTACTAAGTTATATAGCTTCTTTCAGTATCAGCCCCCTTATTCTCTATGATAATCTAAACTCGTAACGCGTCCGCATTATGTTAACTTAGTGTGATTAGCGTTAATTGGTATTCTGTATGCCAATTTCCATAACGCAATGAGTTACGTTACAAGCTTGTTACGAGCGGTGAAAATAACTTGTGTCATAGAAAATAAGGGGGCAGGTTAGTTGTTCCGGAGATTAGTTACTTTATCAAAACTTACAAAGTTTACCTTTTTATAATATTACGCACTATACATAATACCTTTTAACTGATTTGAAAAAAAAACAGCATGAGTTTTTTGCCTGCTCTTCTCTAGTGGAAACTACTTTCCGAACTGGCGGTAAAGTAAAAATTTACGGAACAATATCAAAGTTTAATCCTTTATCGGTCCAAATAAACTTTTTTCATTTCATCATAACGTTATTACGGAATCATACGGGAAAATCATAAAAAAAAATTAATAAGACGATTATGGAATTTAATTAAAAAATATACCTTTTATATTTGCGCAGCACAAATATAGGCTGCTGAAGAATTATTGACGATATAGAATCTATCGATAATTTGCGTGTCAGCAGCCTACAAAGAGGGGTGGGTGTTCAGAAGAGAGAGGATTTTGTCGTGGCTTCGGTATCCATTTTAATAGATAAGTGCGTATCTTTCAAACACTACCGTTACAAAATACCGATTCATTAACAAACACCTATTAAAAATAAAATTATCCATCTAAAACCCAATAAAGTCTCACTCCAAAATATCTAAAAATTACTTCATAAAGTATTAATTTCGTAAAATAACTCTCATATTTCCAGGGTATAAAGTACGGCCTCCAAGGTTCACAATACGGGTAATCCTTCGGGATGAAGCCGTGGAAAAAGTAAGGGGATTACAAGAAGATCTCGCGCCGAGTGCTGCCGGACATTTATTACTATTCGAGGTCCCGCATTGTCAAGGGACCCGCGCCCTCGAGCCGCGTGTAAAGATTGGTAGGCAGCAGCCGCGTGCAGAGGTTTTTATTTTAGGAAAAAATCTGTAATGGTAAGGTGTAGTTTAAACAATGTCTCTTATTTTAGAAACTGCATCTCAATAATGGTGTTAGAGTTTTGCCAGTGTAGTCGTCTTTGTGTTATGACTACAACCATTTTTTAGTGTGACTATGTTGTTAAGCAATAAATGTAAAAAATATATAGCCTATAACGATCGCACAATAAATGCGAATAGATAGACACCTCGTTTGTTAAAATCGGTTCCATAGGAGCGACGCTAGAGTTGAGCATAAAATGAATACATACATACATAGGGTGTTAAAATCATTACCCTTCCTTCCTTCGCCGTAGTCGGGTAAAAATAGACGGCGGTCCACTGCACAATATTAGAGTCTTTCAATTCAAAATTGGAATTGAATATCGTAATTTAATTACAAATCCGACGTCTAGACTCTAGACGAAATTATTTCGTGACATTTCCACGGACGAGTTTAATCCTATTTTCTACAATAATGAAACCGTGAGACTCCAACAGCTGATGTTTTTGTAACCATACTATCCGAAAATAAAGGGATAGAATATATCTCATGTACCTTTCCAATCTAATTATAACAGCGCCCTGCACGCAATTACTGTCAAACCGAACACGCACTAATGGAAAAACAACCTTAACTCTACATAGTAAAGCGTAAACTTAGTTGTTGGGCGATAAATAATGCAGGTAAAAACCGAGAGGGCAGTAAATCACATCGTAGGAATAATTTTACGGGGCTCTATACACCGCCTGAAGCAGGGGAGCGATCCGCCGTGTTTCGGGGTGAATTCTTTGGGAGTGCAAGACTACGAGATGGGAAGTAATCTTTTGAAATAACTTATAGAATTGAAACGACCATGTTACTTACGTTGGTGCATGCCTTTCACAGTGCTCTTTCCTTGACATATACTGGTACGATAATAACATGGGTCCCGGGAATACAACCGAGTATTATAGATCATAGCTGAAGTGGAATTCAAATATAACAGAGAGATGGCTTAGACAGCGGTTGAATATGAAACTATTGATTTTATAACAACTACTGATGAACATTATGCTTGAATGCAGACTACGTTTAACACAAGAACAGACTATAACGGGCAAATGCTAGTTATTTCCATACAGGAACAATGCAATACTTTGTGGCGATTCAGTGTGAAACTACACTTTATTAAAAACTGAGTCACCAAGCATTATACACATAAACTCCCTTTTTCGACGAAAGGGGTACGCATCGGAGCAACCAATGCACGTAATTTTTGTCATTGGTTATTTCGTCTCGTGATGTGATATAAAAAGAAAGAATAAAAAAAAATATTTTGCCAGTATCTCTTGACCAGATTATTGTAAGTCGTAAGAGGCGACTAAAAGGGGGCTATTGGGAGTTGCGGCTGCGCAGCGGGGAATACGCAGTCTCAAGTCCACGGCAGCACGGAATCATCGTGCTGCCATTACAGAAGGGGAGCTCTGAGCGCAAAGACACGAGCCACGAAGCGGTATTCCGCGGAGACGGGTCCGGTGAATTCGGATGCATTCACGACCCCCCAGACCGTCCCACATACGCAGAAGCAGGTCACCGCGGGTTTTATACATAACTATTCTTCCCCACCCCAGGCTCAGGATAAGTATCCATAAGAACGATTTTTCCTGCGGAACAAAAAAAAAGTAGGTAGACACGGCAGTACAGGGATAGATGACATTATGTATAGGAAACGTGATCGAACTATAGGGGACAGTACAAAATCGACTCAAGAGCCACATGTCGATAAAAAGAGAGACTTTTTAGAACAATAATTTATAACAAAAATTCTGAAATATGGGTTCGGTTTCAATAATAACGTGCCCAGAATATGCTTTTTTTTAGATGGTAGCCAGTTATTTTGATGTTATTCAAGCAAAATTAAGAGGCCATGTTCTCTTAATTACAGATTTGGTTGTATTAAATATTATCTTCAAAACGTCTTTATTTTTATAAATTACGTAATGAGACATTTCTAAATGCTTTTGGAATTCATACTTATGTATGTCTTATACAGCTTTTATTATTTTTGTCTATTTTAACATAACCATGAAATGTTAGTACTTAGTTACTGTTCTTGGGAACATAATAGAATTTCACTCCATTTGATTTGTTTATTTTTATGTTTTGTAATGAATATTTTACAGCAATGCCAAGTATCGATGAGCTGAAAAAGAATTAGATTGTGCCACCAGATAGCAGAGCTTACGTGCACGTTCCCTATAAGATGAAAAAGAAACTATAGGGAAGCCTATTGCTATATAAGACACAAATTCCAGACCATCATCGAATATTTAACACAAAAATATGTCTAAAATTAATTCACTGATCCCAAAGGTTTTAGCTGATTCATCTCCAAGATGTCGAGGATAAGGAAAGCGTGGTATCACTCCCGCTCCATTGGATATCACTTTGCACCGCGACCATTAATAACTCTTTGTATGGACGATTTGTATGAAAGGTGTCGCAGTGTTTGTTAGGGAATTTGAACTAGGTGTTGTTTACGGTTTCGCTCGCGTAAACGGATTTTTGCGAAAAAAAACATACACACCCAATGCAATAATTGGAGTTAGCCATTTCTGCATTTTATTTTTCAAAATTCAAATACATATACATATACACTCACGCCTGTTATCCCCGAAGGGGTAGGCAGAGGCGCAACTAGTGCAACCACTTTTCGCCGACATTTTGTCCCATGATGTGATAGAGGGCGAGCCTATCGCCATATCGGGCACAAATTCCAGACTCCGGACTGATACTAAATAAAAAAACTCAATATCACTTTGCCCGACCCGGGAATCGAACCCGAAACCTCAGCTTTGCAGTCGTATTGTAATACAACTACGCCACCGAAGCAGTAAAAAATTCAAATATCTTCCTAAAGCTTAAAAATTTCGCATTTTTTTAGACGCTCGGTATAGTGACTGCACTGCACGTGACTTATTACTACCGCCCAGCGTTCAAAGGGAACGACTGAGCAGTTATGTTGGGTTCACCGTGCCTTACGACCCGACGTTCAGCCGCCCGGAGAGATGGAAAACGTCGGGCGACCGCCGGGCCGAGTCCCTAACCTATGTACACCGCATGGCATACCAACCAAAACTCCGCGGTGGCCATCTTCGGCGCATTAGGGACGGCTGCGGTCTTCCTCGGACTCACGTCTAAGTTGTCGTCCGCAACCGCCCCTGCGACTGCACTGCATTTGTTGGTAAGCACGGTGCAGTCTAAATAGAGAATCGAAAGGCATTGGACGATTATCCCATGCCATTCGACACAATCATGCCGGCCTGACCAAAGCGTAATATGTTGCAGGATGTGCAACAATGGCATAATCGCTTCAAGCGAACCTCATGATGGAATTTCTTGTGAAATTGCATTTGAAAAGAATTTTTAACTAATTTATATTATTTAGGGCAGATCAGGGACATGTCTGCCTAATATAAAAATATTAAGCTAAAAAGTTTTTCAAAATTTTGATAACTTTACCTACCTAGGGCACAGCTTAGGGCATTATCACTTTAGTCACCACTATACAACTGATGACATATCAAACGCGACAATCAATTCTAAACCCATATCGAAATTCAGAAAAATATCCCTCTATCCACCCCTGGAGCGACGGAGCGATCCTTTATTACAATGCCAAGGAGCCGCAACTTATTATAATATAAATCGAAAACTCCGTGACTGACAGCGTGCACTCACGCTGCCAATTAAAAGGGGTGGACAGCGAGGGTGGCGCTGTCATCCATCAGGACGGATTAAACGGGACACTATTATTATTAGCAGCCGCCGATAACCGGATTAATCCGGTTATTGTTCGACAATTTCGCGATGCCGACGCTTTTGGGCTTACTCTTGCAGGTATTCATTTTCGGGATGTTTTGTATACTGTTGAAATTGTTGTTTGTGTTTACATGCATTTACGGGTATGGTCCTCAGAAAGCCACTGGTGTCTTTTAATTTATACAATGTGGAAACTAGGCCAAGAATTAAATGTTATAAAAAGTAAGTTAAATTATGTTTATTACGGTATCACATTGAATACAATTTTTATATAATATCAAACGTTAAAACAACAGTAAAAGAGAATAACAACTTTAGCTGCCAGTAGCAACTATGCAAAGAGTAAAGAGTATTATAAAAGTGCACACTCCTTACTTCATAGTGTCGTTCATAGAATTTAATATTTTCATTGCATGACATGAATCACCATATTAAGCTTTGATTCCAAATCTGGGCGATTCGCGGGTGTTTTTTGAACTAATGTGAGTAATATTGGGAAATACTCTCATCAAAAAAACATATTATTTTGAGATTACTATTGCGTGGGCAGATTTACTATCTTTTTAGTAAGGCACACCATCCCACACGACGTCATAACTTATCGGCTGCCTAATACCTACCCTGTATGGTGTATGAACGGTCTGCCGAGACAATGTCCGGAGATTCAAAACCCAAGGCACACACCTCTGACTTTTCGAAGTTACGTGTGTATTGGTTATCAATTATCGTTCGCTAAAGCGAACCGTTAAAACGGTGAAGGAAAACATCGTGAGGAAAACTACATACCCAAATAAAAGACGACTTACATTATAGTTATAGTAGTAGTAGTATATACGATACTAATGTTGATGTATATACGATATTATAGTTGTATATACATACCTAACGAAAATGTTACAAAAGATACGCCAAAAAATAACTCATTATGCCGCCAAATGTCACCATTATCTGGAGGGTGGACAGATATTTTATTAAAGGAACATTCAGGCGTCCCGGTTTCTTATCTTCCTGTTCCCTTTTCAACTTATTATTCTTCCAAATCAATTCTTTATTAACAAATGCCAGCTTCAGGGTCAATGGAATTGGACTGGAACTTGGTCGGCGATCCGTGACTTCGGTTATGCTGCCATATTTTTAAGAGTTATTGCCTTGAACTCAATTAATTTTGAAAACAAATTACTTTCTTATTAGGGATAAGTGGAATCTTGAGAGTGGAACGGACTGCTGATGATGCCATGAATTCAGTTTCAAAAGTATCATTATTAATGTTATTTAAGGGTAAAAATATAGAAAGCAAGCCTACACAGTTCATAAGTGTTATAGTATTGAAAACGAGCGCCAGGCACACCTTGCCTTTTATGTTGAACTGGAACCTTTTCGGTATTATCATGGGTTTTTTAGTATTATTGTTCCTTGTTTATTAATGTTAGTGTATTGTATATTGTACAATAAATGTTTTCTTTTTTAACTAAAATTACTCCGGGAATAGCTACAGCCGCGAAATAACCGCAAGTAGCAATAGATCTCTTTACAACGTTATGCGAAATATTTTTAATGTGATTGTCCAAAAGATCCTGCAAGGTACTTAATATTAGTTGACAACAACCCTAATACACCATATTTCACCCTTAAGCTCGGCGTTTTTCGTATAAATTCTATACGAAAACCTCAAAAATTCCTCGCGTTGAATTCTTTGAATCTCTAAGCATATGAAAATATAAATATGTACACGCGAGTTTCCTGTGAATACTTTATATTATACGTGGAATGTAGGCTTCATCAAGGCATCTAGAATTTTCAGTGGGCATATCGTACACATCTACTAATATAATAAACCTGATGTACTTGTTTGTACGTTTTAAACTCCAGAACTACTTATTCGATTCTGAAAATTCTATACTTATACGAACCAATCTCTGGATGCATAAAGAGCACAATGTATCCATTCTTTGAGTGATACGAAATTTTTTCTCTTGTTAAAGGTCTTTATCGACTTGATAAAGGTTGCAGCGATATGCTGGATCCAGGCCGCATTCAACAGATCCATCTGGAAATCTTTAGAGGGGGCCTATGTTCAGAAGTGGATTCCATGTGGATGATGATAATGAAAGGGCTTTTATCCCGGTAAGAGATAGACAGATTAATATGTAAATGCGAGCAAAGCCGCGGGTAAAATCGATAGACTATATGAAATTAGTGCCTCAGTGGCGTAGTTGTATTACAGTACGACTGCAAAGCTGAGGTCTCGGGTTCGATCCCCGGGTCGGGCAAAGTGATGTTGAGTTTTTCTATTCAGTATCAGCTCGGAGTCTGGAATTTGTGCCCGATATGGCGATAGGTCGCCCCTAACACATCATGGGACGGAATAACGGCGAAACGTGGGTGGACTAGTTGCGCCTCTGCCTACCCCTTCGGGGATAATAGGCGTGAGTTTATTAAAAAATTTATATGAAATTAATCGCATTCACCCTTAACCTTTCCCTCTATATAACACAGCTACCCTTCATCCCGTATTTTACTTAACATTGATAAAAAATTCGTCACGTCGGCAGATCATTTTTTCATCCCGTTGAAAGATTACGTGAACAATGGGCTCTCAGAAGTTAATTTCGTAGATAGCTGAGCGGAAATTACGTCGTGAGCGACGGGTGCGCGGAATTAACCTATTCCCTTACATTCTACCGGGTTGGGTGTTGGTCATATCCTGAGCCTGGTGAGCTTGAAACGTAGTTATAATAAAAACACATAAAGTGTACAATATGGAATGGCGTAACTTACTTTTACTATAAATTACGGATATTTAAGTAGGCATTTATTTTAAGCGGCAGAAAAGATAATTTATGTCTAATTTTATGTTTCTTTTATTAGAATTCCTGATGCCAAATAAGTACGAAAGCAAAGTGCCCACTTTTAGATATCCCTGTACTTAGAACTTAATTTAAGGAAAATAATATTGTAGTTTTATACTATAACTTTGTTCTATACTATAACTTGCTCCGTGTCTTACTTATTGTCAATGTTGTGATTTTTAGAGTAGTACCTACCAAGCTAATTTTTATAATAAAATCCATGTGAATAAAATGTTCAAACAACTAAACACTGATAAAGACTATTCGCAAAGAATATTTTAAGTTGTATAAAATACTGTTATAAGTTGTCGAAATTACAGCCTTTTTTTACATATTACACGGAATTTTTTTTTTAGATTCGTTAAAATTGCGTTAGCTCAATTCGGAATTTTTATCGTTTTTGGGTAATAAAACTTAACATCGACTCAATCGATAACCCATTCACACATTCAATAGTCTATGCAGTAAGAATCAAGAAGCAATTAAAGTAAAACGACCTAACGAACACTATTAGATAAAAGGAGGAGTTAAAAACATCACAGATTGTGTTAAATGCAAGCTAAATAATCTTAAAACGGCCTAATGAACACTATTACACAAAAGAATAACATAAAAATATTATAGAAAATATTGTTTTAAAAGCTTTTATTTATCTTGCAATGTATGTCTTGTATGTTTGTTCAGGTGGAAGTCAATTTTGGAGCAGTTACCCTTAACCGAATGTGTTGAAATGTTGCATACACGTTCATTAACATATTAAATAATGGTAGATTTATGAAGATTAAAAAGAGCTTGTAAAAGATTATTTGAGTAAATAAAACTTTAATTGGAATTTGACCTATATGAGTTAAACCAATTTATTAAACATTCCGCTGACTACTCTCAACAGTCTCATTACCACATAAGCTGTTCTCTCCCGCGGCGCTATACAACACAGCTTTCCTCTCGCTCTCGACATAAGACGCGAAACCAATGAATAGACGCGATAAACTGAAACTTCGTAATAAAGTGTAGTGGGATATTTTAAAAGCGCCGTAAAAAGGCCAAGAGATCACTTAAATTCACACGCGGCCGTATTCAGCAAGGACTGGTAAAAAGTGTAGCCGAGGCTGTTTTTCCCCACTCACCCACCACCCCCCATGCGACATACTCTTGAGTCTAGTGTAAACTGATGGAGGATGGATGAACTGATGGATCATTAAATAAATATAAAGAAGTAGTTGTTAAATTTAGATGGTTGCTTTTAGGAGGTAGTTAATATGGAATTAATACTGAATTGATTATGTAAAGGTGTTCTGAGCCTGCAAATCCTGGGATTTTTTATTAATAGAACGCTATCAATTTAGTAAGTAGGGGCGTTAAATGAATAAACCTCGTAGTTCACTAAGTGGACGTGCTGCCGTTACGACTAAGGAAATAAGCTTAACGTTTTACTTCGTACTCTCATTTTTTATAATTTAATAGGAAATTTTTGTTCCAAGCCCTTCAGCTCCATAAAGGTATTGTTGGAGAGACGTAATCATTTTATTCTATTTATGTATGTAGTACTCAATTTCTTTCTTAAATGTCTAACTAGATATTGTTCTAATAGTAAACTTCCTATCTTTATTGGGACCGCGACGCGAAAGAAAACGTTTGAACGCGGCTAGAAAACTTGCGGTACTCAAATCGCCGGCCAGTTCAATGTGTACAGCGCGAGTTGTTAAACATACGAAAAGACAAACGTATGCCTTAGTGGTACGAACAACACGACCACGAGTGAGGGTGACCTTGAACGGACCTGCGTAGTCAGTACCCGTATGTACAAACGGCTTTGCGGATTCTAATACGCGACAAGCCCTATGTTCCGCCATCTCCGGAAATATTTGTTTCGGACGAAGGCGAAAACAAGGAAGACAATTATATACTCTATTTCTAATAAGGCTGCGTGCAGAGAATATCCAATATTTCTGACGCAAGAGAGACATAAGTAGGTCGGGACCAGCGTGACAATTCGCCTTATGGTGATAATCAACCAATAAATTTAAAATATGATGCTTGCGCGGTAAAACAATGGGATGCATTTGATCGAAATTTAAATTAGAGTGGCTTAAACGACCACCTACGCGGATAAGACCATCGTGCAAAAATGGCTTAAGTCGTTGAAAAGTGCGACTACATTTATGTTTCTACTTATTCCTGTGAATTTATCATTTTTTTCCTTTTTCGTACAAACGTCCAACTATAGGTCGATGATTAATCCAATCCACTCAGCAAATATAATCGAATGATACCGCGACCATCCATCATCCGATCCGTGTGGATGCGAGCCGTCGCGCGCATCTGTCTATCCTGGCAATTTATCACCACCATGCAACAAAACACTACCAAACAACCAATAAATTTAAGGTTTACTACATACGAAATAAAGCTCAATTTTATACAGACTTGGAATAAAGGAAAAATGCATATGCTCTGTATAGCAAAATTGTTGTATTGTGTTTTAAATTGTATAAAGTTTAATGTATGACTTTCTCTTTTATTATTAGAAGCATTAGAGTGTATCTTATTGTTATTTTTAAAGATGTTTAACGATAAATAGGAAGGGAAAGTGGGGGGATGTGTCATTAACACTGAGTGATTACTTGAGGAATATTTTTATAATACTTGATCTGTTATGTTTTAGGGGAGCAAAAAGGTTTTTGATTTGGTATAGCTATAGTAGTAGGTCCAGTTGGTAGAATGCTGAATTGTCTCTTCGTAGAAATGAACCTAGTCAAACTTCTTGGCAACTAACGCAAACAAGCATTCAGACTATTCTGCGTTTACTTTAAATAAACACATAATACATCATAAAAAACAGATTATTGGAAACAAGTACTTACATTTAGTAATTTTGATATATTATTCTCTATGAAAGCGAGTAATCAAAATAAAACTAATAATAAATAAGTACGTAAAAATATGTACTTAGCAATTTATAATTATTGGTAACAATTTTGTTTACAAGTTGGTGGAGGCTTGTAATTAGCAATAAGTTTATTCGTCCTTGTTATTAGTCTGTGAGCCTTACTAAAATAAAATAAATAAAAACCTATGAGGTCAGTTTATAATCCCAAATAAGTTGTCTGAAAGATAAAAAACATAGATATTAGAGAGCAATTACAAACGCTAGATATAGGTACAAGTAGCTTTCTCTAAATATTATCTAACAGATTGTTCCATATCTCAACAAAATTCCACCACAATGCTCATGTATCACAAGTTTTTCCAGCCCAACAGAAACAAGCGCCAAACGCGGTATTAGGATTCGCGGGACGAGCCAATCATGAGGCATTGTGGGCTCGGCAATCAAATTAGCCTGCTGCCCGGACGCACACGGAATGTGTAAGCCACTGGGCCCTGGCGGGAGCACCATCAGCAAAAATACAGGGCTGTCACGTATGTTTTATTCAACCCTCTTGTCAGAGGGTTGATCTAGTACACGGCACTGCCTGTAGATTTTTTTTTTAAATAAACTCAATCGGTAAAATGTAATATTCTCATCAATATCAATAAAGTGACTTTATGTTATAACTTCTCTAAAAATTGTAGAGATAATATTATCTCAATTTCAATGACACAGCTGGTTCCACGACATACGAGACTGGGGGTAGACTCCGCTGTATTACGTTTTGAAGGACATGGTAGCCAACTTTTATAGGCATTATGAAAAACATCTTCACTGTGACAGACGCAGTGGAGTACCACACATAACGCACTACGTGTAATTCAATGTTCTCCATGGTGTTGCTACTGTTTATGGGCGGTCGTGTCGCTTACTTTCGGGCGAACAAGGTGCTTGTTTTGTCATTCTATTGCAAATAAATGAGTATTGTGTACAAGTTGTTCCTTATATTACTTAGTAGCGGTTACCGTTTTTTAAACATGGTTATTTCCCGAGATTACTACCTACAACAAACATAGTGCAATCCATTTTATGAATCATATTTATTTATTTAATTTCGAGAACCAACAGATAATAGCTTAATAACGATAGAGCGTAACGATTGAGGTCTTAATAATAGGTTCCCACGACTAAAACAATTAGCGTAAATAATTAATTTGAGGCTTCCGAAGTAAACATTTACAGTACAATAGTTGCCCACATCGGAATCGAACGCAAACCCTCACACATATCCAACGCGCCATAGCTTTATAATTATCGTTCGCCACTCATTTTATAGTATCTTTAACTCCGAGTTTATTGTGTCTGGTTTGGTTAGGATCGTTATGTTTAACAGCTAGCGTGTTCGTTCTAAGTAGCTGTTAGAAACTAATAAAGACAATATACTTAGAGTAAATAATTGTTTATAGTCTGGTTTAAAAGCGGGTTACACCTTTAGGTGCCAGTTGCTTGTTTTACTACTTTTTACTTTTATTTACTAGTATGGCTTGTATTGTAAAGTAGATTTATTGTATGTGATAGGACCTGCTATGTCTGTTCTGTTCGCAAGCTGTTTAGCTTTATTACGAACTTGAAGGATGAATTTGAGATATTTTTATTCCATAAATGCACCGGCAAATGATCTTATAGGTCTGTGAGATGTGGTATCCACCGCACATCCAAAGGATTAACAATTAAGAATGGGTGGGAATTATTGGGGTTTTTGGAAATCTCATACTCTGGGACATAGGTAACTGCCGTTTGGCAGTTCGAGACCCAATTAATGCAATAGAAAATATGAGGCGCTACCACTTTACAACTTATTGAACGCGAAGACGATAGTGCGATGACGTTCAATAACCTCGCAATTAAATATTTCAGATAGTGATGTTGTTTATGAGCAACATAATATGTAGTATGTATCGCCTTATTACTGGCAACTATCCCAATATATCATACATTATTAGTGTCCACAAATTCAATACATACAAACTAAAAGCAAAACAAAGCACAACAGAATTGCATCCGATACCCAGTACCATTGATGTATTAAAAAATCAATGCCCAATACATAACAAATGAATGTAGGGTGGGTTCACACTTGAGCGGAGTACGGCCGCTGATTACAATACGCGCGTACCGTGAATATCAATACGCTGCGTACTGAATTCGCCGATACATTAAATATCTTTGTTACTGCACCACGGATTGCTCATAACATGGCATTTAAATAAAACTATTTTGTGGATTTTATTGCGGTTTTTTAATTCATATTTTTTCTCCCGACGTTTTGAAAACTTTGCAGCACTTCGTGGTCACGGGGCGGACAACATCCGAAAAATAGTTTAATTTCAACGTCTAACATTCGCGTCAATAGAAAAAGTCATTATAGCATTTAAAATAACACATGGAATAAATAATGCTTTATAGTTTACACGGGATGTAATATTTACGCCTTGTGGTATGGGGGCGTTTAAAGAATTCTGCCATGGTACTCCCTGCCTGTCGTAAGAGGCGACTAAAAGGGAGCTAACACGCAGCGGGGAATACGCGGTCTCAAGTCCACGGCAGCACGAAATCATCGTGCTGCCATTACAGATGGGGACCTCTGAGCCCAAAGAGACGAGCCACGAAGCGGTATTGCGCGGAGACGGGTCCGGTGAATCTGGATGCATTCACGACCCCCCGAAACCGCCCCACATGCGCAGCAGCAGGCTACCGCGGGTTTTAGTCCGTATGCCGGGATAATTTGAGGAACCCGTACCAGAGGTCATTTAGGTGGCATCTTGGTCGGAAGGCTGGTGAGTCCGACATAAATATTCTTCCCCTCCCGAGGTTTAGAATAAGTACCTATCCATAAAAAGGATTTTTCCTGCGGGATAAAAATAAAACGGGATGTAATATTTGAGTGTATAAATAGAATATAAACTACTTTAAGAATATTAAAAAGGTTACAACTGTACAGAAACATCCACAAATATCCCATGATAAGAAGTGTCTAATTTATTAAAATTACTATTTGTTGGAAAGCTCAATTTTCTCATGTCCCTAAAAATAATACTTCACTGGTTTCTTGTCTTCCTATCTTCGGACTGTGCGAAGACAAAGGTATAACTCATATTTATGCAATTAATACATAGTCGTATTAGATAAACACAAAATAAAACATTTACTATAATTCATAGTACTTTCATTGCATATAATGAATGCCACTATCAGTGAAATCTAGTTAATGGTTGTAGAGTATTCGAAACATTAGTTAATTAATTTATGGCCATAAATTTCCCGTAATATAATACTATTTTAATATGCAGGTTGGCATTTCTAATATCGTTAGTTGGATATCTACGCCATCTATCATATTTCCAGTGGCTGTCCGCAATATAATGCTTCTCAATTTCATACAATTCGATTCTCTTGACATTTGAGTGTCCCGTAATTAATTTTAAATGACATAATCCTATATTATGATTTTTATACATGTTAATGGCCATGTAGTGCCTGGATAATGATTTTATATTTTTATGGACACTTGAAAAAGAAACAGTCGAAGGCACGGTACGCCGGAGGTCGTGGGTTCGAGTCCCGCCTTCGACTGTTTCTTTTTCAAGTTTCCATAAAAATATAAAATCATTTAAATGACATATTTAATTATGAGACACGTAATTGGACTGGCGATTTAAATAGAAAATTGATGGCGTCCTAGTTATTGCAACGTGATTGTAATAATTGAGCTCTTTTATACCTTATATCCTTAAGTCTCTTTTAAGAATTAAACTTTAGTTAAAATAACTATACTATTATGATATAGTAATTATGTTATTATGTTTGGATATGCAGGATAATTTTTTGATAATTATGCCATCATTATGAAGCTTACAAAAAAAAAGTTTATTTATTTGAAAGTTTATGCTTTATGTTATAATATCTATTTTCTAGAACAGGCATATTATGGAAAATGCAATAATATAATCTCTACAATATTCGCATATCCTTACCAAGCAAAGGAAATATTTCAATATTAATAAAAAACCGCTCTTTGAAACCAATTTCCCAGGTGTTTTAGTATGAGCGGTGGGGTTATAAATTTCAAAACGTAGGCACGGTGAATATTGGCGCTGAGCCGTGGTCGCGGTTGTGCTCGGAGCAATAATTCAGCGTATCGGAAAGTAGCGCCACGGTTAATTAATATTCATCGCGCTATGCTACGCCGTACGCAGTACGCGCTCGTGTGCTCGGAGTCTAAGCACTCGATTACTGCATTATTTTTTAGTATGCTGATTTTGTTTAGATTAAATGTTACAGAGACTGCTTCGATGGCGTAGTTGTATTACGGTACGACTCCAATGCTGAGGTCTCGGATTCGATCCCCGGGTCGGCCAATGTGGTATTTAATTTTTCTAACTTGTATCAGCTCGGAGTCTGGAATTTGTGCTCAATATGGCGTTAGACTCACCCTCTATCACATCATGGAACGGAATACGCACGGCGAAAAGTGGGTGCACTAGTTGCGCCTCTGCCTATCCCTCCGGGGATAAAAGGTGTGAGTATTGGTAAAAGTTACAGTTAGCTTTCTTGCGCTAGGTCAGCATATATGGCCTATACGCTAAAAGATCTTTTGTTCGATTCACAGGTCAAGCGAGACTCGTTTTTCTAGCACAGTTTGTGCGGAACTGGATCTTCGATATATGTGAATTATTATTATGATTTATGGCATTGAATGGGAGACGAGCATACCGTTCGCCTGATGGTAAGCGATACGACCACCCATAAACTGTAGGAATACCATTCAGCACATTAAGTTCCAAAGTACTGCGTGGCATTCCACTGCGTTCGTCATCCTGAGACATAAGATGTAAAGTCTCATTATGTTCAGTAGTTACACTGGCTACAATGCCCTTCAAACCGAAACACATCAGTGCATGCACACTGCTGCTTGGCGGTAGAAATAGACTTTGCAGTGATACCCACCCAGACGGACTCTTACATATGACAGACCTACCACCATATTTGAATGTATTTGAATTATGTTATACGCGGAATGTATTCATTATTTATGGTCACGCAAAATTTAAGCCTTAAGGCTATTGGATTTCTGTCGGGTTGTCGATGACAAAACTTCGGAGAGTCGATGCCTTTGTTCGTTCCCCATAAAGAAACTAAATCAGATCTATGGCATTCGTATCATGGGTTATAGCAATGAAGCTAGCATTTCTCCATTTCTATCAATATCATCTGTATATGATCATAATTTCATTACCAGCATAAAAATATCAAGTAAAACATATGAAAATAAATAACGATATAAATGAATCGATAGTATCGCCAAACTATTTTAATTTTCAATAAAAAATACTATTGATCTAATTTCCGAATACAATATTCCAGATTCATTTGTGATAAACAAACAGTATTTTTGTAATTCGCCTAAATTGAACGCACATTCGACGCGAAAAGTTGTCAAATTTCCAATTGGAATATCATATCGCGGTGAATTATAAATGGGGTAGACACGATGGGTTTTAGCGTGTTGATTTTGTAGAATCATGCAAAAAATTAAATAGTCTGTGTTTAAACAGTGTTTGAAATAATAGGCTTTGTCATAAGGTGAAGTTGATAAAATTCTACATTTTCTAAAATAAATGTTTACTCTTTACAAAAACTGTGATAATATATACTTAATTCATTCATTCAATATTTTCTAATATATTATTGTCTAATAATAGTTTCTGTAACAGTATTAAAATCAATGGCAGGAATATGTAAAACGAAAAATGGCGGGAAACTACTTAACTGTATCATAATTTCTTACCTTCATGCCATCTGGAACATTCTTAATAAATCACACATGACTAATCGTTACGATTCGACTACAAAATCACCTTTAACTACATATCCTTAAGGTTTATTTTAAAATCACTACAACAAGGTAAACAAATAATATTTGTTTTTGTTACGGTTATTTTTGAGTTTACTGCTTTTTTATGTTAATCGACTCTTATGACTAAAAGTGTAGTAAGTTAGTCTGTAAGTTTATTAGTCTAACAACACTAATCACACGAGTCGGTGTGACATCGCGGGTAGGCTGGGCGGTCGCGCTAGGCGGGCAGGCGCCTTCGACTGCGGGCGGCGAATGAAGAAGGGCGGCGCGAAGCTGTCCTTAAAAGCTCTCGTACTTACGTAGCTACGTCTTAGCTTTTATTATGTTAGACAGCTTTGGTATGCTCAGTACTTTGCATTCTTGCTTAAACTATTTTTTTTTATATTCACAATTTATTAGCAGAAGGTCGACAGTTGGGTAATTTGCTAGTTTTTCATCACCACCTACTGATTTTAGAAGGAATGGGGTTCGAGAATGGAGGGTCTTGGTACTGACCATGCCGTCGGTGAATGAAGAGGCTGTGAATTCGTTTGCCGTCTGAGGCAAAAGTTAGTACGCTTCACATATATTTGTTTGTTCTCTGAGTGTTGCGGTACTGAAAGTATGCCTGCAACGTATCACTTTTTTGTACACTAATTTGTTTATTTGTCATTTTTTCCTGAGGTCGAAGGTGACTTCTTAAAAAAATATTTTACAGAAACGTACAAAGTGCACCAATCCATTACGCCAATGATTCTTAGTAAGGAATGCGTAAGAATTACTTATTTACGAAGAATCAAAGAAGACAAGCAAAGGTATAATAATATCAGCCCTGTATTATACACACGAATTAAAGTGTGATTATACATATGCTGCTCACTGCTGAGCACGGGCCTCCTCTACTACTGAGAGGGTTTAGCAAAGATATAAAAACAAGTTTTCCCAGGTGAGGACTTAAACGCAAGCCTAATGTAGTTTAGTATTTAATGGATGGAAAAATCGTAGGTATAGTAGGTACTGTGAACGTACACCGCAAATTAATAAAAATAAAAACACATCTTTCGCAAAATCTGCCAATTACCCAATTTAGAACACCATACCAGTTCACAGAGCGTAAGGAAACCGCAGCCTCCCAGTAAGACGACCCGAGTCGAGGCGCACGCTGACACATTTTTAATTAAACGCCACTTACTGCCTCGTGCCTTGCACCTCGCGCCTCGCCGAGCGCCTCGCCGAGCTGTACGTTAATCACGGAATTACTGCATTTTCTAATGATTTTATGGCGCGCAGCTCGTATCCACAAACTAATTACTGTAATCATTGTAATGTCAAGTATTTTAATATTAATGTTTATTGTTCTATACATCGTACAAGTGAAATATGTTAAAGGAAACGCAGATACTGCTGAATTTAGTTCGATTGTTCACAGACAAACTATGTCTTAGATTTACATATACAAAACTTCCCTATTATCTTTGAAGGTCACAGTGGGATTTTGTATTGGGAGAGTTCTTGCACGCAGGAGGAGTCGGGAGAAACATCTAGTGAAGATACGGTACATCACACATAAGGTCTTGTCACTCGTGCAAGTCCAAACAGTGAGGAGCTGGCGGTCCCACAACGCCATTGACCCTAATATTTGTGTATTGTAAGTATAAATTAAGATCGAAGGAATTGGAAGAAAAAGGGGGAGGCCTTTGCTCAGCAGTGGGACACATGTGAGGCTTAAAAAAAAAAAAAAAAAAAAGTATAAATTATAATTTACTATATCTGTATGCAGTATTGAATAGGTTACAAAAAGTGTGTCATTTTTACCAGATTACGTTTTATAATTTTGAGGCTTGGTCAGTGAAAAAATGTTATTATAATTGTTATGTTGGTTGACTAGAACAATTTCTTGTACTATTTTACAATATTTTACATAAGCATCGGTGGTTCAGTGGTAGAATGCTCGCCTGCCACGCGGGCGGCCCGGGTTCGATTCCCGGCCGATGCATGCCTTTTTTCGTTTTATTTTTCTTACTCGAACCAATAATACGTAGGTATTATTATTTATCTACCATTTCAATTGACCCACAAAATATTTTAATTCAATTTTTAAAATTGCAACGCCTGTAGGCATGTAATAGCATTATTTAGTTCTTGTGACACGAAAGCAATATATCAATGGATTCTAGTTTAGTACGCCAGCATAAATGTAGCGATTGATGTCGATAGTTTCCTTTTATTTTTTGTGCTTGCAGTTTGTGCTTGTTTTGCGGCAGAAATTAGAAAGTAATTTCAAATGGACTTCTATTTTCTTTTTCTTCTATTCTACATGTTGGTCTGGAAATCTTTAGGGGATGCCTTTGTTTAGCAGTTGACTTCCAAAGGTTAAGTTAAGGATTCTAGTCTATATCTTACTCATAAACGTTGAAAACATTTTGACGATATTATGTTATTAACTTAAATATAATTTCACCGTCTTCAACCCATACAAAATATTATGTAAAATTGAAGTATGGCATTATATTAGGATGCTTTAACATTTCATGGCTTAAACCCTGATAACAATAATCGGTATCTACGCATCCATACCATAACGGATAAGCGTGACAATACAGGCGGATAACCCGCCACCGAGGCCGGATGCGATAGCGACGGATATGAACGCTGTACTCTACACTGCCAACGAAATATTCATATTATTAACTATAGTAGTGCTCGCGGCTCCGCCCGCGTGAAAAAGTTTTTCTGGGACAAAAATATTTTCCCGGGATAAAAAGTAGTATAGCACTCAGGATGGTCAGGTTATGTAGCTTCCTATTAGTGAAAGAATTTTCAAAATCGGTTCAGTAGTTCCTGAGATTAGCGCGTTCAAACAAACAAACAAACTCTTCAGCTTTATAATATTAGTATAGATTTATATTGAACCTGTTATTTATATTGATTCAAAGTTATATGTGTATTGTTTGTCAATTATCGTTCGCTTTAACGGTGAAGGAAAACATCGTGAGGAAACCTGCATACCTAAGAAGTTCTTTATAAGAATTTCGAAGGTATGTGAAGTCTACCAACCCGCACTAGGCCAGCGTGATGGACTAAGGCCTAAACCCCTCTCATTAGTAGAGGAGGCCCGTGCCAAGAGGGGCTACTGCGAAAAACGAAATCCGAAACGTCGGTCCGAAACGAAGTAACGACGAACTTCAGATTTAACCTTACTACCAAATTACTTCGGATCCGTCACCGTTGAACGAAGGTTTCACGCAGTTTGCGACGCTTCCGACTTCGCTCAACACTTTCGTCACGCAACAACTCTTCATAAAGAAGGATCCGTAACACTTCGTAGTAAGAAAACGTGCGATCCGTCACCCGAAACTACGGATTTCGTTTTTCGCAGTAGCCCCTCAGCAGTGGGACAGTATATAATACAGGGCTGGTATTATTATTATTGAACCTAAATGATCTTAACTTGCTGTATTGTGTTAGCTATTTATAGTTAAAAATAGTAGGTATATTTTTTATTGTGGATTGTCAGGCTCTTCGGGGAAATACTCTTGTTTCAGGGAAAAGCAAGTATTCGGTGACCAAGCTGGTTGCATGTATATTATTATTGTATCTTTCCTGTGAAAAATCACGGTACGAAGGCCGGTCGTTTTCAAAAGTTTGCGTGGGAATACAAATCCAACACGTAGAGGCCAAGAGTTGCGAGCGCCTTCTGCGCTTACCCACAAGACCGGTGTTCTTGTATAAGCCGACTCTCGTCAGGCTAACAAGAGTTTAGTCAGGGACAAAAAAAAAAAAAAAAAAAAAACGTAGAGGCCCCTTAAAAATAATTTAATATAGTTGGGATAATAAGCGATTTTAAATTTTGAATTTGTTCAGCGACTTATGTGGCTGTCTATACACCTTGCAGATACTATTTCTGCCTGCATTTATGGGGGAAATACAGCCAAACATAGCGTCTACAAGGACTGTTGCAATTTACAGAGTGGATGGGAAATAATTAGGTCTATGGATGGGATCTAGCTGGACTGGTTGCTGGGCTATTAAGACAACACGATACCTGCCAGATAAAATGTCTCAATCTTTTATAATCAAGGCAGACGGTGATTTGCCCCCCCACTAGATAGGCATCCCAAAGGTGGCGTATGCCAAGGACGCAACATATGACGCGTCCTGAAGCGAGTTTCTTCGTTTATTACGCAGCACTTTTATCCTGTACGTCAGGTTCTTAGGTCTTGCGACTTGCACCCCTAGTCGGCCAGTTAAAGCAAGCCAAGGGGTCACGGAATCAGGATACGCGGTGTCGCCACTCACCGTCGTCCCGCCACAAAGCATTGTCCTAATATTTTAACATTAAGCTACTATTAACACCGCGTTAAATTCGAATATGAATAAAACGAGACGATTCTTCAAACAAGCAGGAATTTATTTTAAGCGCGCGAGGCTGTAATCCATCACGTGGGATAGAGACGAACTATTAATTTTGCAGTGTTCCCTAATCCCACGACGCGCCCTCAAGTGGGATTAGTGCAGCACGCGCCACGCCGCCGCGTCCCGCGCTAATGCCACGCGCATCCCGCGCTTGGTGCATCTGCACGGGATTCACGGGATCCAGGATACCAGATAGGGGTGTAGTTGGATTCATACAGTAGATCAAAAACTTATTAACTGAATAAAGTTACAGTTAATTACATTATTTGAAAAATATTTTGTGAAACTGTGGGCTGCCTCGGTGGAGTAGTTGTATTACAGTACGACTGCAAAGCTGAGGTCTCGGGTTCGATCCCCGGGTCGGGCAAAGTGATATTGAGTTTTTCTATTCAGTATCAGCCCGGAGTCTGGAATTTGTGCGCTATATGGCGATAGGCTCGCCCCCTATCACATCATGGGATGGAATGAAGGCGAAAAGTGGGTGCACTAGTTGCGCCTCTGCCTACCCCTTCGGGGATAACAGGCGTGAGTGTATATATATGTATGTATGTATTTTGTGAAACTTGAATGCATGTACCTACTTATGTAATACTCCATTGCAAAAGCCTGTAAAATTCAAATATTGTGATATGTAAGTGAGAGGTACTCCAGCATCCAATACGATGATAGATTTACCTCCGACAAATAGGCATAAAAATATCAGTGGCATTTGATATTGTAGCAGTAGTTGCACCTCAGCCTATAGATTTTGCGTGAGTATAAAACACGTCTTAAACATTCAGCACAGTGTACTCACTGTCATGCCTGCACTGTACCAGCGTTCAGGCGGTTGTTTGCACGACGTATCGAGCGGTGGGAAATGTAACACCGGCCTCTGTTTGTTCTGACGCGATTTGTGATTAACTGCCTCCTGCTGTAAGATTAAACAATACGGGGAGTTCGGACTGATGCTTCGAAAAGAAGAGGAGTTTCGTCATTGGTCGGTCTCTTATATCTACCTGCGTTAGAAGGATGGCGTTAGTCAATAAGGCACTTCTGTATCGGTGAAGGATGTCATCATGCCATGCCTACAATCTTTTCGGGCGGCTCAAAATTGAACCGTGAGAGCAATGATTCAAAATAGCCTTAGTTCACTTATAAATAAAACTTAGCAATTTGCATATAAAACGGTTAATAATAAATACATATTTTATATTAACATCCAATAATATAAACAATAAAATCGTTGACCTAATTCCCACATTGAATCCCCATATCCCAATAAGCATCCCCTATCCAGCCCATAATAGTTATGGCGTGTGAACAGATAATAAATTATCGCACCTATTTATTACCCCATAGGGGTGGTATTATGATGGGCGTGGCTGTATAATTCACTACTGGATTTAAATTTTAACGTTAGGCACTTAAATAATATTAGTAGCAGGGATACATATTAGTACTAGCTTTTTTTTGCCCGCGGCTCCATCCGCGTTAAAAAGTTTTTCCAAGTATAGAAAGTAGTCTATGTGTTAATCCAGGACAGGACCTAACCGTGTGCTAAATAAAATAAATAAATATCATCGAAATCCGTTCAGTAGTTTTTGCGTGAAAGAGTAACAAACACCCATACTTACAAACTCGCGTTTATAATATTAGTAGGATATGTTAGTAGGGACAGCAGAAACAGCTCTTATGCAGTTGAATGTTTTAATGATTTGTTGACCTAAGGTAGTTCGCTGTTTTAAGTTGTTGTTCTTATCACATAACTTGGTCCCAGACTTACAAAATTATATTAAACTAACTTTTTCTCGCGGCTACACGCGATAGTCACCACGAATAATAACCCCAAGCTTTACACTGACTTTGAATACAAAATTTAGGTCGATCTCTTAGTCCATGTTGTATGAAAGAAGGATACACCAACAGAAACAAATATGCAATTAAAGCGATGTCCCCTTTTTGTATGGGAGCTGGGCCTCAAAATCTAAACAGGCTCGAACTTTAGGGATATTAAAGGGGCAACATATGGAACAAATCTAGTTAGTTAGAGTTCTATTCAAATAATAAACTGTTTTGGTTACAATTCCACGCCTGTTTTTGACATGTCCTTGGAATAAGGATTTATTTTTCATATAGTATCAGCTGAAAAAATCATGATTGAAAATAAAAATAATAAGCACGCTTATTCCAATGAAATCGTCGCAAAATATATTCTACCTACATAGCTACAAAACAAACGATTAGATATCATATAAACATGAACCTCTCATACACCGTAATCCACAGAAAAATCTCGAATTAAAAAATGAGACACATTTCGAGACTCTGGCACAAAACGCGCAAAAAGGGGTCTCATAAAAAATGTTTTCCACCGGCACACAAAGTAACGAATCATCATTCACATACATTTCAGGACGAAAAAGAGTGAAAACAAGTTGTGGCATTGTGCGGCGCGTCGGCAGCGGAACGCACTTTTTATTTTAAATCCACTTAAAAATTTAACAAAACAGTTTGAAAGGCCGGCGCTGGGCTGGCGACAGGCGACCAAGCAGAGTCAAGTGCGGGCGGCAGCGCGGGGGCGCGGGAGCCCGCCTCAAATGAAACGTAAATCTGTATATTATTGCATTTTCTCGCAATTTACGCCGCGAAATGTACGGAGGGCGTTTGATTGTTGCAAAATTAATTACAAAACATAATTCCGTATGTAATTTTATTCGTGGAGACTGTTACCTATATATAATGGGGGTGCAATGGAGGTTAGAAGATTACATTAAAACTCAGGCAGGTGGAGTCAGAAACAAAACCTTTACCACATATAATATCTGGTATTATAATCCATACCTTGAGTCAAGAGTTAAGAGATTTTATAGAAACTCCATTAATTATGACGTTATCTATACTAATATTATAAAGACGAATGATTTGATTTTTTGTTTGAAATGCATAAACAAAAAATTACTTGAACGATTTTGAAAATTCTTTCACCCATATAAAGCTAGATTATCAGCGAGTAACATAGGCTACTTTTTATCTCGGGATAATATTAAATAAAACTTGAGTACACTATACAAAATATCTCGAATAAATTTTGAGTACGAAAGGCAGTCCGTTCAAGTCCAGGGTCTGATTAACGTAGTGTTGTGAGGCGGCGCGTGTAATCCCACCCTGATTGATCACCGCCCGCGGCTCCGACCCACCACGCTGATTGGATACAATCAAACTATGTTTGGGGAACGAAATTATTCACTTGTGGTTATACTCTGAAAGATCACAAAACGAAAGAAATTGAGCAGTAGAATAGAGACTATGAATGTCGTAATAATAAACGTCTCTATGTTCTAGTACTATTTACGCCGTATGTCCGGAGTACAGTCAGTAGAAGAAGTAACTGAACAAATTCAAAATTTCAAATTGCCTACATAGTTTTGTGTTCTGACTAATCTTTTTTTATTTTTACAAAAATAAAAGAGATTTACTTTACTTCAAACGAAGTAAAAAATGTTTCAGTTTAACTTAACGCGTATATATAGATTCTGTTCAGTTGCTTATGCGCTGACTGTACATCTGGATTCGATATTCAGGTAGGTAATAGAATTTATTCTTTGTCTAATGTCTCTGGATGAGTCTCTACTGCACTTAATTAATATCCTTAGATGTTTTAGGGCCAGTTTTGCGGGTTTTACATACACATACACACACTCCTCTGCCTACCCCCGAAGGGGTAGGCAGAGGCGCAACTAGTGCACTCACTTTTCGCCGTTTTTATTCCGTCCCATGATGTGATAGGGGGCCAGCCTATGGCCATATCGGACATAAATTCCAGACTCCGAGCTGATACTGAATAGAAAAACCCAATATCACTTTGCCCGACCCGGGGATCGAACCCGAGACCTCAACATTGCAGACGTACCGAATACAACAGGTTTAATACTGTTAACTGTGGTTTTTTTTTTGTTGTTTTTATGTGTGTGTAGAAAAAAATAAATGGTTCAAATACATTTTATTTGATAGTTGTTATATTAAAACAACCAATGTAGGATGTAGATAGTACTCATTTAAGATGTTGAGTATTGTATCTGGTCCCTTTTGTATGTGCCTTTTGTATTTGGTCGGCGTATACGTTTATATGCTAGCTAAAATTTCCTTCAAATTAACATTGCAGTGTTATTATACAAACGGAATGCATTGCTATAATACATATAAAAACCTACGAACTAGCAGCAGTGTAATCATATTACCGCAAACACCTCATTACTCGCCATTTTCTCGACAGCAAAGCAAGCTTCGGTTGACAAATCTTTTTTTCCAATTTGGCAGTTGAAAGGGCGCGTGAGGTACAGAGTGCATCACTCCGACACTGAGAGCAGACAGCCGTGCAATCACACCGGCCTAGTGAGTAAATAGTAAACCAATCGAGCTGTTATCATAGGGCTGTGTCGGAAATACTTCGGAAATTGTAATACTATACTAGATTTGAATAATTTTTTCGATTGGAATGTTACACGTGACATATATGGATTTGTTTTGTAGATCTACTTGGCTTTCCGAGATTATTTATAACTAGCTCAAGCCCGCAGCTCCGCCCGCGTTAATAAGTTTTTCCGGTATAAAAGTCCCGCTTTATATTTTCCCGGGATAAAAATAGCCTATCTGTTAATCCAAGACACGATCTCCCAGTGTGCCAAATTTAACCTAAATCCGATAATTAGTTTTTGCGTGAAAGAGGAACAAACATCTATACATCCAGACATCCATACATTCTTAGAAACTTTCGGATTTATAATATGTATTAGTAGGAATGTCATAGGAGAGAGTGGTGTCACTACAGTGTATTGAAATTTCAATTTCAGTTTATATCGAAGTCAGGACTTCCCCTTTGGATTGCCCAAACATGCTTTCACTGCTATTTCCAGAACAGACAGGCAATTCATAATTAATCAAGAACAATGCCCACCACTCTCCTAAATTCATATTTTACCACGGCTAAAAATCACCACCCCATTTTAATAAACGTGGTATATACCTAGCAGCCCTAAGGCGTGCAATTCCGGATCCCCGCTCCCTCGGGAGCGCGGACACCGCACACACTGTAATTCCATCACGAAAATGCTTCGGTCCAGAAACAGAGACATCGTGTTGGCCCTTAAAACGCTGTATACGTGTGGACATCGGCTGAATAGGTGCAGATTGTTTACCAAAATACGGGAATGTGTGATGTAATTTGGGGTAATTACCTATACTAAACCCTCTCAGTAGTAGAGGAGGCCCGTGCCCAGCAGTGGGACAGTATATAATACAGGGCTGGTATTATTATTATTATACCTATACTAAAAAGTCGTATTACTGGTAATGGGTCTTGTGTATGCGAGGAGCCGCCTGGGTTGGTGCCACCGCAATATCTCTTTCCAGCGCTAAGCAGCAGTTTGTATTGAAGTTTGAAGGACATTTTAGCCAGCGTAATTATTGGGCATTATGACGTGAAAGATAAAACTAGCTCGACTAATGATAAACAATAGGAATTCCTAAAATCTGATTAACAATGTACCTACTGCATGACACTGTACTGTTCTATGCTCGTGATTCTGAAATACTCTATAACAATTTCTAATAGTTCTACTGTTTTACCCTTAGAAAATATGGTTAAACACTAAGGTGTTACCATATTATTACGTATTACAAAGTTAACGTATAGTGGCCGTAAGAGAAAAAGCAATTATATATTTTATACCTAAAAGTAGACCAATCTTTATTTAAATAATAATACCAGCCCTGTATTATATACTGTCCCACTACAGGGCACGGGCCTCCTCTACTACTGAGAGGGTTTAGGCCTTAGTCCACCACGCTGGCCTAGTGCGGGTTGGCAGACTTCACATACCTTCGAAATTCTTATAAAGAACTTATTAGGTATGTAGGTTTCCTCACGATGTTTTCCTTCACCGTTAAAGCGAACGGTAATTGATAAATACTTTGAAAAGTCAGAGGTGTGTGCCTTGGATTTTGAACCTCCGGACATTGTCACGGCAGACCGTTCCATTCCCAACTAGGCTATCGTCCACTATAATTTATATTATTTCACAAAGTAGTCGTATATTACATCATCACCAGATATAATTCGCTTGTATTTAACTTTTTTTTAGTTCAGTTCAGGAAAATAACATCAATTTACAACATCACCAGACACAGGAAAAAGCCTCCCCAAAATATTTCCATGAGATTAATTTTAACCAAATTCTATTAAAATGATCTACAAATACTGCAGTAAGAACCAATACACAAATGCAAACACCATACACACGGCACACAATCTCGAAATATCCGCGCAGATCCCATCAAATTCGGAAAGCTACTTCAATATAAAACCAATTTGCAGAGCAAGGAAACACCTCTGCTGTTTGCGCGGGACCACTCGCTCCCGCGCGGCGCCGGATTCCCGCAAACGCTGGATAATTCGATAGAGTTAACATGCCCGCGCACATTGTGTATGAGTGTTTGCTAATACTCTGTACAAATAATATAATGTGTTCAAGAAATTGTCAGAAATGTAACGTACACACTTTCCAATAATTTCTTTTTAAGGCCCTGTTAACTAGCATTTCTTTCCCAATATTGTGACCTTACGATATTGACTTATTAAGACATCGTAGTCAAGCGTAACCTACACCATTCTTCTTTACATGTAGCGACGACACTTTAGGATATCGGATGACCAAATACCCTGTCTCTAATTCTTTCCTTTATGAAGTGCAGGTCCAACTTTGGGAAAGAGGTCAATCGGCGAATCCAGCTCGGATGGGCAGCGTTCGGAAAACTAAGCAAGGTCTTCTCGTCCAAAATACCTCAGTGCCTGAAGACAAAAGTATTCAATCAATGTGTGTTACCAGTGATGACATACGGCACTGAGACGTGGCCTCTGACTATGGGCCGCCTAAGACGGCTCACGGTCACTCAGCGAGCTATGGAAAGGGCTATGCTAGGTGTTTCTCTACGCGATCGAATCAGAAACGAGGAGATCCGTAGAAGAACGAAAGTCACTGACATGGCCCAACGGATAAGCAAGCTGAAATGGCGGTGGGCAGGGTACATAGTTCGAAGAACTGACGGCAGATGGAGCAAAAAAGTTCTCGAGTGGAGACCACGTACTGGCAAGCGCAGCGTCGGCCATCCACCTGCAAGGTGGACCGATGATTTAGTAAAGGCCACAGGAACGCGCTGGATGCGGGCCGCTTTTGACAGGTCCACCTGGAAATCTTTGGGGGAGGCCTATGTTCAGCAGTGGACGTCATGTGACTGATGATGATGATGATGAAGTGCATCCATAATTATCTTGGTATTGTGTTTATGAGTGGTGTTCATAATTAACAAACAAATTGCTTGTTTTCTGGCCTATGCTATGACAACATAAAAAAATTGGAAGGCAACCTGAGTGTCTTTGCTGTTTATAGGCAGCCGAAGCTATATGACCTAATCAGCTTTTGACTGAGCTGTATAAATACCTAAAGATGGAAGAGTAGGTAGAAAAGTGACATTAGATCTCAGAACATTAAATCGAAAGCATTTGCTCAATAACATCCGAATAAAACCAAGTTCTTACCACAGTATCAGTAAAATCCCTGATCACTACACGAGTAAATGTTACAGATCCTTAACCGACTCTAACAAGTCGTAAATAGTCGATAGCGAGCGCGCACTCGATGAAAAAAACATTAAAACTTTACGACTAGGGGGGGGGGGTGAAGGGCGCGTGAGGGGAGGCGATTCAGTTTATTACTAACAAAATGTTCAACACTGGTTGTAATGTTTTGTGGTATTTATCGGAGGGAAGGGCACTGGGTCAACATAGTTTTGTATAGTTTGTTTTATGCCTGGGTTCATATTATAATGGTGTAATACTGGGGTGGAAAAATTGTGAATTGATGTAAGTGTCTTTCTTACATGACTTCCACGATTTGATGGTTCATAAAAAATTATCATTACAAATTGTATTCATTTGAATCAAGGATAATTTATTAACTTTCGTATGACTTATTAATTTCTAGGTTTATTGTTGATGGTAAAACAGAAAACCAAAATACTCTGAAGTATCTCAAAACCTACCCTCGGATAATATCTGACATCAAATCGGACCATTTACTTTATTGACAAGTGACACAACATACGAATTATACTTAAATCAATATTTCACAACACATTAGAGACAGTTCAAAACACGCAATTATTAACTCCGTCACAAGAGATCACAGCATTGTCAATTAAACCAAAAATTGACGCTAAATGTATTAAAAAACCATCAAAAACTCCACGGGTACCAGTTACTTCATTATTGGAGCCCAGTAGAGAGAAATGCACGGTTCGCTGCGAAATAAAAACGATTCCGAGTCGATTCTGCTCGGCGATATTTCGTTTACACCTCAGCGGGTATGGATTTGATCCGATAAAGATTTTACACTATCTTCACTGTCTAGTAGTTTGTTTTTATATGTTTTTGTAGATTTGGAGGGTTGACAGAATAATGGGAAATTATTTTTCGACAGTTTGTCTTGTGTATGAAGAATCTACCACCAAAAACATTACAATTACATTACAACTGTCAGTTGCTACAACAATTCATTATATAAGTAATTTAGTGGAAGTAACTGTCAATTTAATAATTTGTATCAAACATTGACAGCTCATCGCAGCCATTTTTTTCTGTGTGTTTCATCAGTGGACAGCAGTATAGCTTTATTAAATTTTATAATGAACATGAACTGATTAATTTATTATTTGTAGAAGGTGTTGCTCGCTGCTTCGCCTACGCTAAAAGGCTTTCCGTTACAAAAGTATAAACCCCTGTATCAATCCATAGCACCGTCTGTGCGACGCCAGCGCCATCTACTCAAAAAATCAGATTAAAGGAAACCTACGGGATCAAAAAAAGCCTGCGTAAATTTAGGGTATTTTTTTATGGCATCGAATGACGAGACGAGCATGCCGTTCGTCTGATGGTAAGCGATACGACCACCCATAAACAGTAGAAACACCATCCAACACCTTGAGATACAAAGTACTATGTGACATTCCACTGCGCTCGTCATCCTGAAACATGAGATGTTAAGTCTCATTATGTCCGGTACACTGGCTACAATGTCCTTTAAACCGAAACACAACAGTGCATGCACACTGCTGCTTGGCAGTAGAAATAGCCATTGTGGTGATACCCACCCAGACGGACTCTTACATATGAGAGTCCTACCACCAGTTAAATGTAAAATAAGTATATTGTTATATGTGTGCCTAATTTCATCACAGTTTCGTTCAGTTGTTTCTGAGTTTACTTCTAATAAACATAAAAAAACGAAACATTTCTACAAACTTTCGCATTTACAATACAAAATAAGTTTTAATTTTAATCCATGAATAAATTCTTTATCAGCCCGTATTTGGTTGTCAACGCCCACAGACGTGCGACGTGTCGACACGATTACCGCGCGAGCTGCCGGGTGGACTGATGCAGAAGATACCCTGATATGCACGCCTGTCGCTGGTCACCCTCGCGAATATTACCTATCGGGCATGTGCAAATTTTCTCTTGTGTAAAATTGCAAATGTTTGTAATATACAATTTTGTTAGAGTTTTATCGATAAGGCTATACTAGTGGACACAGTAACAAAAATCAAGAGAAAATGTTTTTAGCCTTTTGGCGACTAGAATGTTCTGTTTACAGTGATCAGTTCTCCTGATCTTGAGGACGGGGTAGTCTTAAAATTTTTAGAAATGCGCGGAAACTTTGATATCGAAACAGGATAAATGGCAGAAGAGCACATCCAGCCGCTACGTTGTGATATTCCAGTAAATATAATTAATTAAAAAGCAGTTTCCAGTGAAACTGGATATTTTCTGCTCTTGCTAAAAACTTCTTGCTTCGTCTAACAATAATATAACTTCAAGAAGTATCGGAATCTTTGCAAATCTCACAAACATAATCAAGAATCCGTAAATTGAATGCGGTGCACTCGCGAGTCGGCAGCGGATGAAGTTGAAGGCGAAACTTTGAATTGAGTTGAAGAGGCGGAGTTGTGTTCCCGGCGTGGGCTCCACTGAAAAACTTAAACAAACCCGCATTCCGGACATTAGTTCGCTTTTATTTAATAACAATGAATAATATGCTGTTTGTTTTTATTTCAAAGAACTGGACGAATGGCAATTTGTGAATAATTTATCTAGTATTTTTAAGAATAAAAGTTCCTCTGTGTACACTTCCAGGATAAGAGCTAGCCTATATTAACTCCAGGAAAAGCAAATTTCATCAAAATGTTCAGACAATGATACTTTGACTTCAATTCGAACATCTTCACTACCTTAACCTTTGGATCATGTAATATTAGTAATATGTTACTCAGCACTGCACTGGCCTTCCTGACACTTAAAATTAATAAAAAATGTTATGCATTCTCGCGTTAGAATTAAACAAACCAATGACATCCAGACTGGCTCTCACATAATAATTACCACAAAAATATAAACGAAGCATCCCTACGACCATCATAATTAGACCTACATTATTCTTCACGCTTCATATAAAGGGACTGCTATAATTCCAGCAGCTGTTACAGCTTAATGGCGCGTCAGATCTCACTATTAGGTACCTCTAATAAAAGTAAAGGTCTATTAGCAAAAGAACATGGTCATAGTACTCGTTGGCAAGTCATTGTCAAGTAATTCGTACGTCTGATTGGCTGTACCGACGCGGGACCATTAACTTAGCGAGGGAGGTTAATAGACCGTTGAGGTTAGGGTTGCCTCTTGAAACCGAAAAGTCGGACACTTAGATTTTTTTTAAAGTAAAAATGCCGGCAATGTGTCAATGAAGCCTCAGATACTTTAGACCTTTACAGGTGGTGCTGATTTCTTACCATTACCTGATGATTTTACTTACTTTCCTCTTGTATTAATTTAATATCTACGACAATATCCTGTACAACACGGATGTAAAAGAAAAGTAGAGTGGAGTATATCTAGATTACACAAAATATATACGTGGCATTCGCAAATATTTGCCTCTGGTTTGGATTTTATTGCCTCGAAAGTTTGACTGGTATTTAAACTAGTATTTTAGGGATAACTATGTGTAGTAGATACAATTGGCGGCAATTTTTAGTTTATTTGCTGGTTACGCTGGATAACGAACAAGTGGGCTTAGGATGTGGAAAAAAGAGGCAATTCATAAGACGATGTCGTTTACTTTTGATGTTTGTGATTGATCGAGAGGGCAATACGTCAGTCACGTATTAGTCTCAACCAAACACAATAAAACGAACGCAGTCGTGTCGTGCTTTTTTTTGCCACATTCTAAACCAGATATCCAATTTTTCATTGGGATAAAAAACACATCGCATCACTTTATCAAATTCTCTAACTGCAGGTAAAACATATTTAATATCAATGAAAAGTTTTCACAACGACTGTCTTGACTGGTTGCGAGGCAACCCTAAATTAGATGACTGTTTTTGTTAAGCTGTTTCCAGGTTTTTGTAGGATTAACTGCTGGTAAACTATAACAAGTTATTGTGATTATTTTTTGGGCAACAGATGTAACAATGAAAGTTATGTCGTGGATTGATGGCCTATGGCCTTACTAAACTGTATTAGTATCGTAACTACGAATGTAAATGCGATGCGAAGTTGCGTCGAAAAAATGAGACAAATATTTAAGTATAGAATCCTGCTTCTGCCTACCTTTGAAGGAAAGAAGGCGTGATTCTATTTATGCATCAAATATATTGAGTCGTCAATGTAATTATATTTCGTTGACTTTTTTAACATAAAATCATATACAGGAGAATTTTTTTTACACAAATAAAAAAAAATTTAAAATACGAGACGTAATAATACTATATTTTCAATTTCACATTACGACTTTGAAAAGCGAAATATATTTCTCGAGGCAATCCTTTGTACGGGAGACAGTGGCGTCGTACTCCGAGTAATTTTACTGTAAAACGTTTCAAATTGAATCAATGGTAGTCACTGCTGGTGCATAAGTGAGTTAGCGGCCCTCCTACACTCCCCCCCCTCGCCCCGTCCCTCCCCGCCCCACACCAGCCGGAGGTCCCGAGGGACTGCACATAATGCATTGGGCATTATCGTCAATTAATGTCTCGTGTCCTGGAATATTGCGTTGGTAGGTAAAAGGTGGGATTTTGGAAACTAAATTAAAGTTTACCGCTTTAAAACATAATTTTTAAAAATATTTTTTAATCTCAGTAAACTTTCAAGTTTTGGAGATCTATTGGCAAATGATCAACAATGCTCTTGAATATTCGAAATTGTAGATGTACTGACACAGACTACTGAATGGTAGTGAAAGGATTTGGATTGGGATTGCAGAAAATAATAAAATTTTGAATATTTCGTTCCGAATTATCATCTACCACCAAATTTTATTTCCGAATTAGTTTCACAGCCTTTCTGGCAAGGGGAAATGTATGCCACACATATCCCAAAACATTTTTTACGTAGTACATAATAATTCCACGACTACGACTGCCTCGGTGGCGTAGTTGTATTGCGTACGCGTTACGAGTACGATTTGCGCGCTGAGGTGCTGGGTTCGAATCCCGGGTCGGTCCAAAAAACTTTGGGACTGGGTTTTTCCATCTTAAAAAAAATACTCAGTCGCAGCTCGGAGTCAGGAAGTTGGCGGTGTGATACCCCCGTGCCTCGGAAAGCACGTAAAGCCGTTGGTCCTGCGCCCGATCTCTCTCCGGTCATGTCGGATTGTCGTCTCACCGGACTATGAGAGTGAAGGAATAGCGAGTGCACCTGTGTATTGCGCACACACTTGTGCACTATAATATCTCCTGCGTACCTGGTTGATCTCCGTTGAGATTGGCCGCCGTGGCCGAAACTGGCTAGGAGGATTTTCAATAATTCCATGTAAAAATCTAGAGAAATTATAAATACACACACATATACCCCAAATATTAAAAATTCTTCTTCAAGATACTTTATATTTCTCAAGGAACTGGTTACATTTTTAAAATGTACTTGATTAGCTGGTGAATAATTCGGCTCTGTAAACGTGGCGGCTATTATTAATTCATCTGCCTTGCTCCGGGCTGCTGATTAATCGCGCGTTTTAAATTAAACTGTAATGCATTCTCAACAAGCTTCATTATTTAATAGCTGATTCAAAGGTATGTGGAGTTTGGTAATGAAATATCTTTTTAACAATATTACGTTATATTTATGTCAATAATATGAATGAGAATATGTATTTTGTTTAAGACGAGACGAGTGGTGAGTGTTCGCTCTACGATGACGACGCGACGGTTCTATGATTTTTCATTTCAAGATTTCGAATGGGCAAGTCTGTTATAGTTATACCTAAAAATAATTTTCGGAGTCTATAGGTACCTACTTTCTACGCAGGAATAGAAAGTCATTTATACGTTTATTAAATTAGTTAATATAGTATCACTTATTACATATTGCATTACCATAGACTTAAAGTCTTAGTAGATACCATTAGAATCTAAGACTATTTAACCATGTTAGATACTCAAAGATTAGAATTGTCTTTGGGAAGTGAGTTGTAAAATCTCTCTAAATACTTCAGTATTAAGTAATGAAATCCTCCTAGCCAGTTTCGGCCACGGCGGCCAATCTCAACGGAGATCAGCCAGGTACGCAGGAAATATTATAGTGCACAAGTGTGTGCGCAATACACAGGTGCACTCGCTATTCCTTCACTCTCATAGTCCTGTGAGACGGCAATCCGACATGACCAGAGAGAGATCAGGCGCAGGACCAACGGCTTTACGTGCTTTCCGAGGCACGGGGGTATCACACCGCCAACTTCCTGACTCCGAGCTGCAACTGAGTAATTTTTTTAAGATGGAAAAACCCAGTCACAAAGTTTTTTGGGCCGACCCGGGATTCGAACCCAGGACCTCAGCGCGCAAATCGTACTCGTAACGCGTACGCAATACAACTACACCACCGAGGCAGTCAAAATAAGTATTAAGTAATAATATATTTCTTAAAAATGTCTCTGTTTCACTTCATATAAATTAAGTACAACAAATTACAAAAGAAATCTGTTTGGAAAAGGACATTTTTCTCGGGAGTATTCTTAATTTTTAGTTCCTGTCCTACCCTTAAATATCTGGTCTATCTGTCTCCCTCGCTCATTAGGGTCACAATCATTAAGTGACTTAATTATAAACCTGCTGACCCAAGCCCTAAGGGCTGTTTCACTTTGAAAAATATAATTTGGAGTTTGTTAAAATATTTCTTCAAAAGTACGTAAACGTTAAAGAATTCTCTGAATAAGACGCTCATTTTTTTAAGGTAGACATTATTTGATATTGAGATTATTTATATTTCTACTTTATGCCAAGTTCTTCCATCTCTTCTTAAAGTGCGCAAAATATTATTAAAAACAGTTACATGGATCATTATGGACTGTCTCGGTGACATAGTTTATTACGGTACGACTGCAATGCTGAGATAGGTTCGATTCCCAGGTCGGGCAAAGTGATATTGGGTTTTCTAATCAGTATTAATCCGGAGTCTGTAATTTGTACCCGACATGGCGATAGGCTCGCCGCCTATCACACCATGGGACGGAATACGCACGGTGAAAAGTGGGTGCAATAGTTGCGCCTCTTTCTACCCCTTCAGGGATAAAGGTGAGCATGTATGTATGTATGTATGATAGTTCACCATTCTCTTCTGTCATCTACCATTTTTTACACTAAGTTTAACAATATCTTCCGTATATTTTAAAACAATTTGAGCCGTTTATGACTTTGTGTCCAACATTAATAGTATTAACATAGTACTTAACCTTTTTTCCGCAGTCCCACGTTGTTACATGGGAACATGCAATGCAATCAGCCCTGTATTGTATATTGCCCACTGCTGATCACGGGCCTCCTCTATTACTGAGAGGGTCCAGGCCTTAGTCCACCACGCTGGCCTAATGCGGGTTGGCAGACTTCACATACCCTCGAAATTCTTATAGCGAATTCTCAGGTATGTAGGTTTCCTCATGATGTTTTCTTTCACCGTTAAAGCCAACGGTAATTCATAAACAATACACACATCAACAACTTCGAAAAGTCAGAGGTGTGTTTGAACTTGGGTTTGAACCTCCGGACAATGTCTCGGTAGACCGTTCCATTCCCAACTAGGCTATCGTCGTTTTACGGGAACATGGTGCGCCCATAAATTTCACCTTTCTTTTATCTTTTTGTCCAAAGAGGTAATGCAGCGTATTTTGGTTAATATATGAAAATGGTTATTTTTACCTTGTAGTATATTATAAACAATTAATTAAAGTGTAACTTAAAGATATTTTCAAATTTTATTTTTCTCTCGAAATTATTAGTTAGCGAAATGTGCTGGTCTTGAAAACCACAGAACAGAGACAGGGAAAACCTTTAGTTACTAGAATAGAGTTCTAAAATTGTACTATATACAGGACATTGGGAAAATTGTCCTACGAAAATTTTAAACCTGTTCATCAGTAATTCAATCTACTGTCAAATAACAAAACACCTATATAAAATGCATTAGAACATATTTTGACACGATCTTAATGCGCATATTTGCATATTTTCTCCACAAAGTATTGTTTTCTTTACAAAATTTACGCATATCGAGACGTTTTGTCACACGGACGTGTCATATAAGACAGCAACTTATTACCAATTGGTAATAACTTTTGGGTGCTCCTCCGGTCTATACCAAACTATACTGTCTAATGTCTTTGGTTACGAGAGTAAATTGTATAAAGTTAATTAAAAATAAAAGTTCCAAAGACTATTCGAAACAAGATATTTAAATCATTCACGAATATAATACATTAATAACGATTCATTTGAGTAGAAAAAGCATGAACAGCTAGCAACTCGGAGCAAATCAGTTCCCTTTGCGAAATGCAAACAGAATTGAAGAAATATCGGAACCTTTGAAAGGAGTATTGCATTCGATAAGAGCGCGGTGAATAGAGCCGACACCGGGCTGTAGTTCCGTATAGAGCGCTAGTATGTATGAGAATATACGCGGAATGGCGTGGCACAAAGTTTGGGATGCTATGAGTACCCAAAAAGTATTTTAGTAGCTAATAATTTGCTCTATAGGGGTATATATTCAAAAGTATTTTCTTTGTATTCAATTACGTAGCGGAATTAAAGGTTTTTTATGCGCCACATTGTTTTTTTTATGGGTGACATTAAACTATGATCTATTTATTCACAGCCCTCTCAACCATTTCTCCTAAAGGCTTTTCGCTAATCCTAAAGAACTATGAGGAGTAAAGGCAATAAGCAATAACCCAAATGACTCTATTCTTTGTTGCAAAGCTGCAGGTTCACATGCAGCCAGAATTTAAGGTCTTGAAACATAAAATATGCCACCCAATGTATCCCAATCCCGATTTAAAGTCCAGGAAATCAACTCTTGTGAGACGTGTATTGGTATGGAAAACTTCCGTGGCGTCGGCGCTCGTTCCAGCCGCGCCGCGCCGCCACTATTTCCTATTAACTTCACGCTAAAACTTCCGACAACTTAGCTCACTTGAGACTGTTCAATAAAAATATTGACGACTCTACACGGCGGACGATGCGCGATGCTTTGATGTATCGGCATTTTTATAATATTTATGGTAAAAAAATGACTTCACATTTAATTGTGTAAGTGATAATAAATTTATAAATGCTTTGTATATAATATTATAATTAATTTTGATGTAGTAGGTGACATTTTATATAAATACTTAGTTTTAATGAATCCTGGTAGACTAATAGTAACAAATTGTTTTGAACACAAACGGAAGTTTAGTCCAAATAAAACGTCTACCAACTAGAAGTGTCATCCCCTGAGGCTCCCCGCCCTGTGGGTTGGGGGCGTTTGGAGAATTCCACCACGGTATCCCCTGCCTGTCGTAAAAGGCGACTAATAGGGGCCTCCGGGGGTCAAGGGTGGGCGGGAGGTGCCGCCCACCTATTAGTCTAGCCAACTTCTGTGATCCCCGTGATGGACGGCAGCGTGTCTCACGCTGCCTCGGACGCCAGGGGCGTCCTTCGGTGTGCGGGGGCTTCTGAGCCCCCACAACAACAGGAGAAGGACCGCAACAGCGGTACGCGCAGGGGCGGTTGTGGACGACAACTTAGACGTGAGTCGGAGGAAGCCCGCAGCCGTCCCTAATGCGCCGAAGATGGCCATTACAAAAAAAAAATCCCCTGAGGCTCGCCAGAATTATGCCGCCTTATCTCATTATACAATGGCTAATCCAGGAACACGATTAAAACGAATCACTGTGGCCCCAGATCACGGCTAAGACAGTTATAATAGCATGTTGTTCACCTCGTGTAACAGTGGTTCCAATCGAGCCAGATTTAAAACATACCGACACTGTTCAAAAGCAATGCCTATTTAAAATAAATAGCATAGCACACACCTAGTGAGACGTAAATAGAAAATAAAAAAAATCACAAAACGTTCTCCGACGCTTGCTGGATCGTTCTATAACTTTTATAGTGTAGTTTTTTTAATGAGACACTCGGCTTTATTCCCTTGTACATTGAAATTGCAAGAAATATTTGTTTGTCGTCGCCATTCGGAATAAGTCTATTAGTGTGATGGGGAAAGTTCTAGAAACTGAACAGTTTAGCTATTTGAGTGTGAATCTCAAATCGAATGAGACAATTTTTGTTGTTTGTGAAACTAACGCGCTATTGGTCTAGTATTATTAGATTAATGAACAGCGAGGTTTCGGTTTCTATTCTTAGGTCTAATAGGTAAAAGGTGTGTTCATTTTTCGATTCATAAAAATACTCCTATATCGTTCAATATTATAGATTTGGACAGTGGTACGCAAATCTCATATCTATGTAATCTAATTTAGTGCACAAATCAAAACAGTAAACTTTACGTAACGCTACCTATGTCACTAACTCGGTAGAGCGAGATGAAAGATGTTGCGTTCTTTTACAGTCACTAGAATTAAACTAACTTCTTATTATTGTTTTTAAAGTCATATAACGAAACATCCTTATTTAATACTTCTACCATTCAATACGAAGCTGGCAAACAGCGTTGTCAAATAAGAATATAGTGTGTGTCCAAGATGGGAGGCACAAAGCGACAATAGTGTAGCCCGCGGGTGCAGGCATATGATATTTGAAGAGGACCTTATTCGGACGGCGTTAGAATACGCCTTAAGTAATAATACCGTTGCTCCGAGCTAAGCTTTGGAGCCTTAGCTTTTTATTTTGAGATGTAGCTGAATGAAATTGCGGATGATTTATTAATAATTCGACGGTCCCATAGAACAAAGTCGTATATTTTTTTTTGTTTACGCGGAGAAAGTGACTTATTACTACCCCCCAGTGTTCAAGGGGAACGACTGAGCGGTTATGTTGGGTTCACCGTGCCTTACAACCCAACGGCAAAATGTTAGCTTTTCAGTAAAGCGCTTTGAAAGTCTAAATTGATTGTGAAAATCACAAGTTATTCATGAAGGAAACATTATCTATTAGGGTTCAGTAACAACTTTGAACCTAATGTGTGAAAATAGCACTAATTCATACATAAATACAAACTTACGACTTTCAAAGCGCTGATATTGATCTGATCACTCTGAGACAAAAATCTTCCAATGTCGAGTAGTCTTTACTCACACTGACGTCGGTCTCCTACATAACACACTCTTAGTACGCAATGCTTTAGCTTGGCAGCAAAATTGAACAATGGATCAATGGTAATAACTACTCAAACAGTCTCTCAAATGTATCTTATTTAAGAAATTATTATTATGATTACATAATATTGTAAAGACCAAATATTCATAACCAAATAGTTCACGTTTCAACATATACTCATTTATATTAGATTGTTTATAAAGATTATTTTAGCTTAGCAAATGCGTATTACGTCTGCGACCACAATATCTACCCATTTTCTTAACCATATTGTAATCGACATTTTGTACAGGCGACGAAAAAATGTTTATTATAAACGTATGAAGTGTATCGACTATCGAGAAAAGATTGGTTCAGATAAGGCTCAGTTGCCGGGAAATAGCTGCGGCTACATATTTGCTTACTAGGTATTCCTCCCAGCTATGCTTGTTAAAGACTTTTCTCACAATAAAAGTTACACGAAAAAATGATATTTATTGTCGCATATTATTTAATAACTTTGCTAGATTTTTATTAAAAAGTATTACAAAAGTTCCGTTCTTGCAGGTTAAGATTATTCCTCAACAAACATTACAATCGGCGCAATAGTAGGTACAACAGTGCTGACATAACAGACGGAGTTACTTTCGAATATATAATATTAGCTTTGAATAATTATATATCTAGATAGAGTGACGCGCTGCAATGAAACTGAAACAAACAGGCCAACTTTTCTTATATGAGCTAGTATGCGTGACAGCTGTGTCATACCATATAGCTGCATCATTCTGCATATCCTTGTGTGCGCGCATAATGATACCAGTTATTACATGGTTTCTATTAAAACGGGGAGAAAATTATATACATGACAAACAACAAAAAATAATTCACGCAAACTCATTTAGTGGGGAATAATTTGCCTTTATTTTTTTCGACGCGTTTGAATCGTTCAGTATTATAAGTATCTAGGTATACAATTAATCAAAGAATATTAGTATACATTTCGTTTCGTTTATTTTCATTTAAATCTTCAGCTATTAAGAGAAGTTATTTTAAGGTAACAGACATGTCTACTTTCCTATATGTGTGACGGGCGTGTGCTGTTCGGCGGTTTACGAGGCCGGTTTTGCTTACAGCAGCGCCGTCTCCCCCACACTGATGGCTTGTAGAACCACTATCAGTGCCTACCAAATGTGCTGACGTTTTACTGATATTTTCTAGTGTGTTTGTCCCTAAAAGCATTTATAAGTTTATAATATTTTTTTTGTTATAAGTATAATTATACTCTCTATCTTAACTAATTCCTAAAAAACTGAAGTATACATATTTTTATCTTTACCCCACTTTTAATAGTGATCACAGAATATATATAAATAAATTTATTGCTATCTCTCTGCCTCCTTTTACTTACTGTTTACAAACATAATAATATTGTAAATTATTCAGTCTGCGCGATTTTAATGATAACTGTTGAATCGATTTTAATAAAATTTCTACGAAAGGTAACTGAAACCGTCAGGTAGGTATTAAGCATAATTTTACTTATTTAAAGAGGATCGATCGTAAATTATTAACACCATAATTTTTACATGAAATTAATCGCAGAACTAAGTAACTCTTCAAAATAAAGAGTCTCAACTGTCGTATTTACTTACTGTAGCTTATATGCATAGGAGACACTAGCATGCAAATGTGTCTAGTTAATAATGAAGAATGTCCGTCTGTGCCACCGCAGCGCCGCACCTGAGCCTTGATTGAATTTGTACTACAGCTTCACTATTACACAGTGTAGAGACAGAAGTGTCAACTAGAATACCGAAAAGGCAATTGAATAGATATGTAATGTATTATATTTTCTTTATATAAACGGCAATAAATAATAATGACTGCCTCGGTGGCGTAGTTGTATTACAGTACGACTGCAAAGCTGAGGTCTCGGGTTCGATCCCCGGGTCGGGCAAAGTGATATTGAGTTTTTCTATTCAGTATCAGCTCGGAGTCTGGAATTTGTGCCCGATATGGCGATAGGCTCGCCCCCTATCACATCATGGGACGGAATAATGGCGAAAAGTGGGTGCACTAGTTGCGCCTCTGCCTACCCCTTCGGGGATAACAGGCGTGAGTGTATATGTATATGTATGTAAATAATAATGTACATAAGTAAAAGTCAGGGGCCCATCTGCGATTTCAAATAGTTACCCGTAAGCTACGATAAACGTATTTTAAACTAGTTGGTCTGCCTGGTACAATGTTCAGATCTTGTATATTATGTGTATTTTTATAAGAAAATGGTTTTAGGTATGTTTTAGGGACATATCTTGAATGTTTTAAATAAACGTTTGGGGGCTTAGGATGTGAAAAAAAACACGATGCGTCTCTGCTTCGTTTTATTGTGATTGGTTGAGAGACTGACGTATCGGTCACTCGATCAATCACAAACACCAAAATACCGAAATCTTGAATAGAAAATCTTTGCGCGAAGGTAATTGATAAAGGTCCAGACTATTGGTAAGGTAGTTGTGTATGTTTAGCTGGTAAACTTTTCGGTTTAAAAGGAAACTTTGGTTATCCGAGCTCATGTAGGTACAAAATATTATAATTTTTTGTTTTGCTTAATTTAATTATTCATTATCATAGGAATCTATTTTACACAAATTTAACGAATATGCATAACAAAAAACACTCTTCATGAAGTAAACTCTGCTTAAAAAACCTGACAAAGCTCATTTCCACGAAATCTCATTTGTTAAAAAAGGCCGCATAATAAGCCACATTATTTCATGAAATTTTCAGCGTGCAGCGGATGCGACGGTGGACAGATGGCGTGGTTTCCTCTTATTGGCGCGCAGCTCGGTCGCGGCATAGTCGACCGGTCAGAAACTCCGAGACACTGCCGACAGCTGGCCGGACAGTGACGGGAGGTGGAACTTTATGCCGCTTGTTTTTGTAAGATTTGGTTTTGGAATGTTTTGTGACGTTAACCTGGTGATCAGTTAAACGTATTAAATAAAGAAGCGATGTTAACTCATAAGTACCGACAAGGGTTTTTTATTTATTTGCACATCGCCTCATGTAGTACACTGAGGTTTTGAAACGAGTGAATTTCAGAGTTTATGCAAATATACCTACTAGAGGCGTTGGGAATCCCAACGGTCGATAGATTTATGTCAGTATACACTTCATACTGTGCATTCATTGATGTATTAAAAAACTCTACATCAATGTGTGCATTATACAAATATAAATAAGTTAAGACTGCCTCGGTGGCGTGTTGTATTACGGTACATTCCCGGGTTGGGCAAAGAGATATTGGGTTTTTCTGCTTAGTATCGGCCCGGAGTCTGGAATTTGTACCCGATATGGCGATAGGCTCACCCCCTATCACATCATGGGACGGAATACGCATGGCGAAGAGTGTGTGCATTAATTGCGCCTTATTCTACCACTTCGGGGATAAAAGGCGTGAGGTTGTGTATGTGTGTGTGTATAAATAAGTTCATACTGCATGCAAATGACTGACCCCGGAAACCAACTCGCCAGAAAGAGTTACTTTACTAGCATTGCCTAGGCAAGTAATTCTAGGAATATGTATAATGATATTCCATATCCTCCGATCAACATAAACAAAATCGGGTCATAAACTAAACATAACGTTAAATCTTCGACACACAACAGTACCATTATGTAATAATAGACAAAGAGTTAGAAGTAGATAACGACTCACAAGGGAAGCGACTTACATACCGCTTCTGAGTAAACATCGCAACAACAAAATATGAGCACATCCCAGATCTGCAGATTAGTCACGACCAATGGGATTGAAAAATAGACTATTGGGTTGTCGTCACTATTGACGAGAATGGAAATAATCGACTAAGATATTTAGATGATCAAAAAGTTGGACAAAACAGTTATGATGACTTTATTTTTTTGTAGATATTACCCAAACAAAAAGTGGTGAGGAACTCGTGAAAGCATTCCGAGTCGGGTTTGAACTTAGTCACTGGAGTGATCCAGCAAAGTAGATATATATCTGGCGATTTTTTGTCTAGTGTGTAATTGCTTTGGTTAATATTTCTATTAGCCTAAATTTGACTTGTGCTACAATTATCGTGCGAGGAGATTTTTTTATTAAACCATAAAATCCATGCCAGACACTTTGAAAACCTTTCCTGTATTTCCTTAAACGCACAGCAAATCCAGGGAAATCCAGACGAATGGCGACCCTACACGTCTATTCGGGAAACTTGCGCTGTTAAACTAAACTTTAAGATTTTAATGACTTGGCACTGGATGTACTGTTTTTACAGTCCGAGCTTTCGCTTCAGTAACTTCAGCAGGGATTTGCGGTTTGTCGGTTGTTTACGTAAAAGTTTTATTGTCTGTTAAGGCTTTTAATTAGCCTTTAGTTTGAGGTACGTGTCTTTCTTGAGATTCGTGGAAAAAATATATATGAGATTTAGTAATGGCAACTCTTCTGTTTATTGTACTGGTTTATAAATGTTTCACTACTGGGTAAAGGTTTAATGATTATTGAAGCTCATCATTCAAGCATCGATTTTCATCGAACCCACTATATGCGAGTAGATGCCTTAATTTCACACCCCAAAAACATATCAATTACTTTTAAAGGATATGTTAAAGACACCGCCTCGAGTTAAATTTAATAACGTAACAGTTAAAAGAAAAGAATCTGTCTGTTACCTTGGTTTAGTTTTAGAGCGTAATTTTTCGTTCGTCGAACATATTAAAAACATCGGGGAAAAAGCTAAAAGAAATTTCTACGCCTTAACAAGGATATCCACATCAACGTGGGGTCAAACATTCAGTACACTTAAGGTCATTTATGGAGCCACTTACTTGGGGTGTATCTGTTATGGAGCACCTGTATGAGCTGATAAAGCTACTGTCGGGGGCGTACGAAGAAAATTGCTTCAGAGTCAGCGCTTGGCGTTGATATTCTTGTGTAAGGCGTATAGAACAGTTAGCACGGAAGCTTTACCTGTCCTCGCAGGTGTACTTCCAGTCGACCTGGAGGTTCAGCGTCGCGTCGCGTCGCGCCGCGATATATTACTCGACTAGAGTCGATATGAACAAAAGATTTTTGACATCGCGCGAACTTTTAAAAATTAACAGATTATTTAAGCCAACCCCGAAATTATTAACGATCTTTTAGCAGAATGGCAGTGTAGATGGGATATGTCTACGAAAGGGTGGCATTTGTATGAATTTTTTCCTTCGGTTCGGGATCATATTACAAAATCTTGGCTCGAAATTGATCATTGTGTCTCGCAATGCCTTACAGGCCATGGTTATTTTAAGTACAAACTATTCTCCTTTAGATTGGTTGATTCGCCTGCGTGTCTATGTTCGCCTACTGACTGCAACTACGAACAAACTGCGCATCACAAACTTTGGGAGTGTAGTCTTTGGCAAAATGAGCGCAATAATATGTTGGATAGTATGCCAATAACATCTGAAGTAGTATACTATAATATGGACCTTGTGGAGACTAGGCAGAATTTCCGTGCTTTCCGGCGTTTTTGCCATATCTACTTTTGGAATCAAATCTAACAGCTCAAATGATAGGACCCTTTTATCCGTGGTGCTTTACATCTGGCTTTTCCAGTTGTAAAAGTCTCAATAATTAAGGTTAAAAATACCTTTTTAGTTCATTATTTTGTCTCGGTGGCGTAGTTGTATTACAGTACGACTGCAAAGCTGAGGTCTCGGGTTCGATCCCCGGGTCGGGCAAAGTGATATTGAGTTTTTCTATTCAGTATCAGTCCGGAGTCTGGAATTTGTGCCCGAAATGACGATAGGCTCGCCCCCTATCACATCATGGGACGGAATGTCGGCGAAAAGTGGGTGCACTAGTTGCGCCTCTGCCTACCCCTTCGGGGATAATAGGCGTGAGTGTATATGTATGTATGTATTTTGTCTCTCGCTTTGCTAAAGAGGGAAGTGGAAAATATGTTTCTAACTACTCTCTATTCTTCTATTTGTTTAAGTTCGTTGCGGGTTAAGACTAATTAGTGTTCCCCGGGACTCGCTAAACCTCACCACTCGGTGTCATAAAATGCGTGCCACTGCCGATCCTGGCTTACAGGAGTTGCAGTGGTGGGTGTGAGTGCGGGATAGTATATGCGAGTAGATATGACCTAGTTTATTATGCCACATACAAATATGTCTATCTTGGATCCTTGATTACTTGAAAAACCCCCCAGAAAATCAGTAATATTCGATATATGAATAGCTTTTTAAATACAAAATGGAAATTATACAAGAAGTCATATTACATATCTTGACTCGCCAAGCCCTGCGACGGATGCCGGCATCCGAGTATATAGGGTTTCCGCATACATCTATATATATAAGCGGGGCTTGACGGGTTAAAAGCGTTAAGTATTCAATTTTTTTTCTGGTCCACTAATTGGCAGGTGGGCGGTTCATTAGGCACTAATTTTTCTCCTGTGATCTGTGATCACGTCATTCAGACGGGGTGAGTTCCACATTGGCTAAGTTACTATGTAGTCTCTACTCTAAAAACCGATTATGCATTACTAAGCCAACGATTGGGATGTTCACTCGACTTTTCAATCATAAAATCTGACAATAGAAAACTATGCGTAAACTTGCTTTAAGAATTTTTTAAATATTAGTTGAGGAGTCAGTAATTTTCATCACATGTTGCCTTGAGTCGGGGAGCGGTTTCGCTGATCCCAGGGGTGCCGTAGCGCGGCTACGACGTAGGCCATCGCGTAGACGTGCTACGGGATTCATGACGCCATTGTGCTTCTCGATGTAAGTATAAATATAACTTGTTTAAACTTGTACAAAGTTTGATAGAGAATATTTTATTAGTGTATCTACATCTAGTGTATTGAATAAACTAAAATATTAGGTTAAATTCTTTCCTGCATTTAGAAATGTATATATATTTTGGAAGCTTAATCAAAAATAAGTAACGCAAGTCTTGTGAAGGCACATTAAATAGTCGTAAATTTTCCAATACCAATATATTTTTTACACAAGTCATAAAAACGCACTTTATAAAGTAATGGACATTGTTACACATGATATAAATCACTCGCACGGGTTATAAAATATTGCATTCATGGTTTTTTTAATAATAAAGTTACTGATATGTAGCTCGTAGATAAAACTATTTAAACAGCAAAAAGTCAATAATCCTGTAAGTAGGTTTCTCTCTCTCCTCTATTATTAACTTTAAATATACAAACTATTACAAACTATCAATAAAAACAAAACATTATGTTTATTTAATTTGACTACAACATAGGTCCAAGGAATCGAACACCGTACCTATCGGTATGAGTACACGCACGACACCTGAGGGACAAGTGAGCGGGGCTGGGGCGCCAATATTCCTGATGGCATACTTGTTACGCTTGCACTTGGAGATATTACTCTTCGGTTATATCCTAGAGAAAAACCGACGGGAATTCATGTTTATTTTCGTTTTTATGTAGTTGCAATGAATTTAAATGTTTAAAAGTTCCAAAACCAATGATGTTATTTCGTAAATTCACACTGTAATATAAAATAAAGTCTTATTTTATTTAATTGGGACAAGCAATCTTCGCTTTGCCTACATAACTTTCCTTGAATGAATTCTAGGAAAGTATTGTATCAATAGGCATCATCTCAAGCTATGGCTTTTCATAAGCAATTTTCCCTGTCTCTATCAAATTATTTTTAAGAGAATCCTTACTTTTAATAATTGTTAATGATCGATGCAGGTTTCAAATTCACCTTTATCAAAACAGTTCTAAACATGAACCCTTCTTAATAAATGTACCGAACGTACTCACCAACCATACACGAAATACAGTAATCTTTTACTGTGAAGGTGTCGAAGCAAGGTGTTATCTTCTCAGGGGAGCGTGGGGTAGCAGGGAAGGGGGGAAAACTGACGGCTGCTCTTAATGTTTCATCGTGATGAGGTGAAGTGCTGCAATATTGTTATACAGCTCTTTAATTCGGCCGTTTTTTTTGTGGTTATTTTGTAGGGTGATCGAGTGTGGAACTTCGTTGCCGACAACTTTCGCTGCGATTGAAAAGTTCCCAACTTTATCACATACGGCAAGTGGCAATTTTGAGTTGCCTTGAAAACCGCAAGTTAAAACTTTGTGTCGACTAGCTCCCTCGAGAAGTTGCTTACTTGAATCACATTAAGAGATTCAGATCACTAATGACGATACAATATAGTCAAATTGATATAGATTAATTCAATCGGTTACATTGTATGCTGTTTATGTATTTCATGAGTGAGCCACCCATACTGACTTGCGAACTTATCCATAAACAGTTTATAAACCTTTTTATTTATTATACAATGTTTTGTCTTATTCCTTCAAACTCAATTCAAAATTCGATTGAAGAAGACAGAACATTTTATAACTGAAATAGTTTTATAAATTGTTTATGGATAAGACCGTTAGTAATTAAGGCCAAGTTCTTTTAATAAATTTGTATAATATAGAGAAATATAAAGATTACAAAAACAATGCAATTTTAAAGAATAAACAATAGACGTCAATATTACTAAATATTTACAAAAGACAAAAGAATATGAAACAATATACAAAAATGTTTTCCATAAAGTAATAAGTGTTGAAATGAAGAAACTCGAGAGCGTTATGCAAATGACTCCTTTCTGAAAAGTTGTGTTTTTTTGTGGCAACTCGTAAGGACGGACGCCCCAAGGGAGTGATGATAATTCGTTGATATTGCGCTCTCAAAATGTTACTGTTTATACATAACTCTCTCGCAGTTTTGATTGCTTAAGAAAATATTAAAGTCTGTTAAATAACACAGGACTTACATAGATTTTAATTAAGTCTCACTATTAAATCTAGGAGACTAGTTGTCTCCTAGATTTAATGATTTAATATTCGCTCTTATGTACTTGAATCAAGACTCGAAAAATTATTTTACAACAGTAGACTCAATAACCCATAGACAAACGCCAAGTAGAACAAATAGCGATAAAATCTAAGATGGCATGTTATATTATTTAAGTGTGTACAGTCAACAGTGTAGATAATATTCGCGTAAATATAACAAACCACAAAACCGTAGCATTAGTCCTTGAATACAAAGTATTGCATGACATAACGCTGCTTTCACTCTGAAAAGTAGTACAATGGTTAAGTAAATATTAATGGCATGTGTCCTTAAGCTAAGTAGCATTGCCATGTATATAGTTTAAAAATTTTAATGTTAATTTATAATGTATCTTCCCGTACCGTTGTACTATCGGACGGAGGGGGGGTGAGTTACGTATCAAATAGCGGAACCTTGCCCCCCCCCCCGCCTCCCTCAAATTGAAGCCACAACTTATACAGTGAAACAGGAAATGTTTGTACAACCATAAAGAAAAAATATATATATATATTAATGGCAAGTTAAACATATCAGAAAGAGAAAATAATTCCCATTTGTTAATGTATAATAATACCAGCTCTGTATTATATACTGCCCACTGCTGAGCACGGGCCTCCTCTATTACTGAGAGAGTTTCATGGTGTGGTTCTAAACAGTAGTTACAGTTCTTACTATCTTAATTAGTTTTGTTAGCGAAAATGGACACCGATTTTATATACAAAAATTTACCAATTTTAAATCTCTTAATCAAATTTGTTTCGAAAACAGATTATTAAACTGTGTTTTCCTTTAAAGAGTGCCGCAAGAGAAACTCATCCAATTAATGACAAACACTTCAAAAGGAATCGAGTTATTAACAAAACCCACTAATTATTCACAAAATATTTTTGAAAGATTTTTCACAACCGTAATGAATGAATTTTAAAAATATTAATTCGCATTCGTTAGTTGATACTTTAACTGAAAATCTGATCATTACTAAAAATAATTGAGATTTTATAAATCCTTTTATGCTTCCCTATCGACACGCAGTTCAACTCTGAAAACGCTATTCATTTGAATTAATGAGATTATATTTTAAAGCATTATACCAATACGCAAATTTGAAATGAAATTATATTTTAAAGCAGTATACTAATACGCAATTACTAAAACATGCTTAAAAAATCCTGAAAATTTTACCTATGTAGCGAGAATGTCTCGCTATCTCCCTCGTACACATCTGTTTCAATGACAATGACGTCACTCATCCACTATCTTAAGCTATATTTTTTTTACAGATTCATAATGTAATGTGCAACGACATTGAATACCTTATTAAAACACCAAATATTCTATATCTTTTATGACAACCACACACTACACTATATTTCTACTCTAAACATTCCCCGCACCAACTCATGTAAAATATAATAGTGGTGGCACCCTTAATGGCCGCGACCTCAGGCGGCCTCCGAGGAAATCAACCGCTGCCGGCTCGGATGAGTGATCGCGTGTTTGAATTAAACTTTAGATGGATACCGGACTGATCGTCTGCAGATATAAGGGGGATAGCAAAGAACTTACAATCATTTGTAAAGTTACGCTGGTATTAAAGGAAGCTTTCAAACTATAAAGTGTTAAAGGATTTTCTAAATTTATAGGCCGTATTACTCAATAGTATATGTACAAAATGTGTTAGAATAGCACAATCTGTCAATGTAAATAAATCTCCCCATAAATAAGAAGACTGGGAAACATACAAAAACCATTTAAAAAGAAAACTTATTTACGTTACGTATAAAAACATTCAACTTTCATTATCACTTTTGGTTACCATACCTCGTTAACTATTGATATTTTGAGCCTTCAGTAAGTCCAATTATTTCAGTTCATTTGTGACGGATTAGTAGTACTTTCTATCCTGGATGCAGCGATAATGAACTCTCTTTGCCGTACCAAGATAATTTTATTTAACACGCATGAAAAATATTTTCAGCACAGACCTGGAAAACGCGAAATAAATGACGGAACTATAATTCTACGAAGGTCCACGCGACAATTTACTGAGAAGACAAATTATGTAAATCAGGTTTTTAAACTGAATTTCCGTTGTGATTCTGATCTTCGTAACGTGCTTGGAACGGTTGCGAGACTAAATAAATGGGATATTACTGAATAATGTACCGTTTACTCTAAAGACAGATAGGAATTAAGGCCAGATGGTGGGTCCCGTGGCCTTATTCACCTCATTATTGCCACGTCACTTGGACTGTTGATGCATTAAGTATAAGTTTTCTATAGACTATAATCTGGCTGCAAATGAAATCATAGCTAGACATATTGCGTTTTCTTTTGTTTTCGTATTTGTGTTGTTCATGCTATTGTTAGAAGAATCGTTCCCTGTGAGTTGATAACTTTTAAGTAGGAATAACGGATAAGAAAAAGATTTATTGGACATTCAGCCATCTTACCTATCACAAGAAACGTATCCTCCAAACATTAGGTCGTATTTGAGACAAGAGTGATCGTGGTCATTTGAACTCATTCTTGGAACAACAACACCAGGCTACAACTGACAACATTTAATTTTTTTAACATACTCATATGTTTATACTATATGCTACTTGATCTAAAATTATGAGACCCATATATTTCCTTTTTTCATAGTTCAGATATTTTCAATTATGATTTTCACTTTGAAATTAGTTTTATTCTAAAACGTGGTAAGCCCAAAATGACGTCACATATACGGTGCGATACGTAATAGCCTTTGCTTTGCAATACAAAAAAACTGACAAGTGATAGCTCAACCACAATAGCTTCTGTAATCTGTCATCTAGTTGGGGAATTACGATATACCCACTACTCAATACATACGTTTATGTACGTAAATAGTATGAAACTACTTCATTCGACCGTATGTGTGACGTCATCAACCATTTTTCGGTTTTTATTTTTTTTCTCCAAAAGTACCTTTTATAAAAAAAACTTAAAATGTAATCGTATTCAGAATTGAATAATTGAGAAACGGTATTTTTGTTTTAGGCACATTTAGATTTTGAAATGTTGTCAATTTCACGCATTGACCAAGTGTTTTTGGGACCGAAAATATATTCCAAATCCCCTCGCGTCTGGTAAACATTTGAATAGAACTCGTTTGCCATTAAATTTAAGAAATGTTTATCCACGGCGAAGTTATCCGCTCCTAATGGCGTTTGAATTGTTATAAATTTATTTTTCATACATTTATACTCTTATCATTTTAATTTTGTTAATATTGTGCGTTCGTGATATTTTATTTTACTACTAGCTTTTGCCCGCGGCTCCGCCCGCTTTAAAAAGTTTTCCGGGATAAAAGTCCCGCTTTATATTTTCCCGGGATAAAAAGTAGCCTATGTGTTAATCCAGGACATAATCTACCGTGTGCCAAATTTCATCAAAATCCGTTCAGTAGTTTTTGCGTGAAAGAGTAACAAACATCCATACATCCATACATTCTTACAAACTTTGGTCTTTATATTATTAGTAGGATAATGTACTGAATTTTAAATTCATAAGAAATCTGTTTCTTGCTTTTCATTTCTTGCAAGATGTTATATATAACATTTAAGATGTTATATTAACATTTGGTATACCAAATATTATTTTGCCGCTCAATTTTGGGAAGCTAATAAGATGATCCATATCATTCACACCACCACATCACACCATTTTTGTATACCAGAATTTAAATTTACACACCAGAAAAATCATGTCTTATTTGTTACTATTCGGTCGAAAGTGAGAGATTGTACATAAAATGTTACTAATATGATCTTACTCTTAATTATATCATAAATGCGAATTTTTAGAGGTAAACGCAGAAACAACTAAACCGATTTGGATAAAATTTGGCACACGGGTAGAACATGTCCTAGAGTACTTATTTATGCCGGTAATTTGCTCCCATGGGAAATTTAATGGATATTTCTATCTGATTATTTAAGTAGATGACGCGGAGGTCGTACTGTATTTTAGGGACTTTTGTAACGGGAAAGGTTTTTCACACGAGCGAAGCTTTTATTGATAAAATAAGAACCATTGGGTCCTTAGAATTTCAGAAAAAAATAATGAAGCAATAGCAATAAAAAATGTCAAATTACAGAAGCAAACGTTTCGTACAAGCGAGCGTAATTTTAATAATTTCCTGCCAAGTGCCACCGTCACTTTGTTATTTAGGGACCAGTATACGATGACCCCCGGTCTCCGCCAACTTAGAACATTAGGAATTCCACATGACTCAGTCTATTTTCACAGCAGTTAAAAACATATCGTGATTATTGCAAAACAAATGAAAAAAGCACAATTGATTCAGCAAATTTGACTCTCATCGGAAATATTAACGAACAACACAAAATTATCATTTTGAATATGTTTGATTTATGCTATATTTTTCAGGAGTACTACATGATGAAATTTTATGACCTATACAATCAAATAGAGAGAATTGATTCCAATAACATAAACCTTCGTAAATTTCTGGTAGGCCTCTATGCTGTAGAGTTATGCTTGGAGCATGAACAAACCAACTCTACAGTGTCGATGCCCCTGTCTCACAGAGCACTAGTATGAGGTGCCAGGCGCAAGTAATTCAAACAGTATATACAGTTCATTACCCGTGTAGTCTCTTATATTATAAGCGAGGGGCTTTCTAGTTAGGTACCATCGCAATGTCTAGTTCTACGGCCAAGCGGCAGCGTGCATTCCGGTGTGAAGGACATTGTAGCCAGCGTAACTACTGGGCATTATGAGACTTAAAATCTTTTATCGCAGGGTCATGAAAGCAGTGGAGTGCACAGTGCTTCCTAATTCAAAGTTTTATATGGTGTTGCCACTTTTTATAGGCGGCCGTATCGCTTATCATTTGGCAAGTAGACTGCTCGGCTTGTCATTCAATGGCAATAAAAAAAACTCTCAAAGGACTTAAATTGTCATCATCATTACCAATAACAGAATAAAGCTTGCAAAAATTATCCGTCGGTAGAAATAGGTAACATGATGTGGCTTGCCTAGACAAACATATCCGGGAGATCTCCAACAAAAATCACGATGTTCTGTAAATAATAAATCTTTTTATTAAAATAATATACTGGAATTTCCTTTTGCAATAGAACAGGACGCATTAAAGAAAATTTGCCATTAAAATGTGTTACACATCGGGGGAGGCCAAGGTAAATTGGTCGGTGCATCGTCATCAGCCAGGGGTGTCCAAGCGTGTTGGGCACGCAACACACGCGCTTTCGGAGGGATCTGTAATGAAGTGGGGTGAGGCACCCCTGCTTATAGCATAAGGTGCGTGGTGTATTTTAAGCTATGAGATGCGTTTGGATCGCTTTTTTATCACATTAGAAGTGGACTATGTTTGATGATTCTTTAGTAATTAACATCCATCTTTAAATTTCAAAAACATAAATTTATCAAAATACAAAAACATTTTCTGAAAGAAGCTTTGAAGCACCTCTATTTGAAACATGTTATAAAATTCATCTATGTTAATAATAGAAAAGTTGTCAGTTTATTGGTTTGTCTCAGGAACTACTTACTGAACCGATTTTGAAAATTATTTTATTAATAGGAAGCTATACATCTCCTGGGTGTTATAGGCTATTTTTTATTTCTTCGCAAAACCTTGAAGCAATTTAGTTTTCATTTTAAAAAAATATGCATACTATAGCCTTGATTTGACATCTACAGTACATAATACTCCATTCTTCGCTTCACAAAAAAAAAACTATCGCTTACCTTATCTGCTATATCGCTGCAACTGGACCGCGAGCAAATCGAATCTGCAACAAAACTGCAATTAGTGATTGTTACAATTTAGTGCTGAGCGTACGTGACTGCGGCGCAAATTGTGACATGTTACAAATGTCACGGTATAGCTATCCGACTGTTTTTCATTGACATATAAGACGGCATTGGCTTGTTAGTTATTTAAAAGTGGAACAGATTTGGCAGTTTTTAAAATCCTTATTCTTTGTTCGAATTTCAAAAATGTGTCACGTTTATGATATGTCAGTCTATTTTCTAGTATTGATATTAGTCGCAACAGGCAGGCAATATTTATTTTCAAAAGACATAACCAAAAACGGGCTTAAAATTCTCACTTTACATATTATACCTATTCTATTTGGATAGTACTCTCAAAAACTAAGCCTTAGCAATAAATCGTATAATTTTACAGTCCTCCGATTTGAGATTTATGTAATTATATCTTGCTTAAAAACTACAGTTAATGTGAAGGTTTTTAAAAAAGTTGGTTATAAATGTACTAAAAATATTTTAAATATATCCAAGATCTATATTTTTTCCCCTTTAATATCCAAAAGCCTGGTTAGATTTGAGGCCCAGCACCCAAACAAAAAGCGGGTATCTCCTTTATTAGATGCTTGCTGGAAATTATTCATGCGGATAGCGATATCGCAAAATTAGTGTTAATAATTCGGTTTGGTGACTCGTGCCGACTGACATTCCTAATCAGGTCGATATACATCCGAGAGATGCAATATGTCGAGATAATTTACAGTAAGTATATAGAGGTGCATCATTACTTCGCTGTACTGTAAACGAAAACTCAATTCCCTGACATTTGACCCCAGTTTTCAAATATCTTTTCCATTAAAATTATACTTGATAATGTTATTTCTAAGACCGTGGCGAAAACACGTAGTTATATTTGCGTCGCACACCGAGGTGGTTATAAAACTAATTTGTTTACTCTCTGTTTTCAGAAACGCCCATCGCTGCTGGAGGGCAAATATTATGACTTTATGTTAGTCCCCGATATGACTTTATTGTCGAATTTAGTTCGTAAACAACGGGTTTAAATATTACGTACTTTATTTGAGGTTGAAGGAATATTGCTAAATTTCGTGGGTAAAACTAAATGCACCATGGATGTAGCACGTAAATGTAGACTTGAATTAATTATGAAATAACTTTTTCAATATAAAAAATCCGTACAGTTATTAAAACCTTTTCAAAATGTAATAAAAACCATAAACTCACAAAACACAACACTCATCAACATTCAGACAAAACCTCAAAGCGTCTGAAACAAGTGCCAAAACCGCGGTCCTTGAAAAAATGACAAGAAAGAATTAAGTAGAGAAAAGTTTAGCTGAAAAATAAGAGTCTTTTGTCTGCCCACCCCCTCGGGGCGTGTTAATTAAACAAAGAATAGGTATAATGAGTAAGTGAGAGGCACAATAAGCCATTATAGCCAAACTGACCCCCGGAGGCGAACAGAGTCCTCTTTTTGTAGGGCTATCTCAAAACGAGCTTATTTTTTGTCGACCAGTGTACAATGAGGCGAGGGCGCGAATTTAAGTGAGTTATGAAAGAATCGTCTTTTGTCATATTTTGGAGGTTATGTCTAGAAATTTTTGGATTGTTTTAGCATATACCTTGTATTTAGTGTATTTGTAATTACTTATTACGATAGGTTTATTGTTTGCGGACTTCCCTCTAAATAACAGTTAGTTGGAAATGTCTTCTATTTTAATTTAAAAAATCCGATACTATTATATGTTTTTCATTTATAGATATATAAAAGGTAAACCATACAACATAATTAAGTGAAACACATTCATTAAAATTACCACAAACATTTACAAAATGACTTATTAACTTAAAGGCGTCGCAGATTTCTTAATTAAAAAAAAAACATTTTTCGCACTAAAGGCTAGTTTAGACAGGCGCGGCGGCGCGGCGAGGCGGAATTCCTAAAGAAGCCTTTAATTAATGTCGTTGTGAGATCCGTAATTGCGATCCGACGTCGCTTTGACGCGCGGCCGCTACGAGGCTGCCTGCGCGCTGCGTCTCTCGAGAACACACCGGAGTCCGGACTCCCGACTGATTTACACGCTATTTGTTATTCTTTTAACGTACGCAGAGGCTATAATGTATTGGCCCTGAATACAGTGAATAGAGCCTTGGTTTATGATGTGATATTTTAAACTATCTGCAGTATCTATACGTGCACAGTAAAATGCCCCCAATACCTAATAATCTAGATAGAGTGTCAACTTATGAGAGATGATTATCCCGCACCAATCAACACAATTATACCGGTCTGTTTGAACCAGATATACACAGGCTGATCTTGGAAAGCAATACGGGTTCATAATCTAAAGAACGATAGTTTATTATCAAAGGTGTCTAGACTATTGAAGGGGGAAATACAGCCTTAGGTCCGCGCGGTTCGCACCCTATTCCGTTTGTAGTAATACTGCTACTCGTGTTATACCGCCCGCTTCAATCACTAGACGATATTGACTTTTCCGCCAATATCGTGTATGATAACATACGCCATACATTTTTGTGCTGAGTATTTTATTTATGTAGGAGTGAAACGGAATGTAAAGAAAAAGAGTGAAAGTAATGTACGATAGTGAAGGAAGTAAAAAGAGACGCAAGATTATAAAGACGTACCTACTTCTAAGTAAAAATTAAATAAGACGGTAATGTTATATAGTTGGGTAAAAAATAAAGCCATTTAAGTACTTTGTTGTTTGCACGTACCACATTTATATAACACTAGATATAGTTTGTACGTCTATGAATTTGTGCCAACCACATTAAACATGATTTTTAATAATCGCTCGTCATATTTGTAATATTTAACCTGTAGAATATTTTAACTTGGCATGACATTATAACAAGGCCTGTAGCCTTGACCCCCCACGTTATTAAATACCAGCAGGTAATATAACCAGTTTAATTTTCAGGCAACAGATCATACTATCTACTCCACTCTACATTTTGATTTTAGATACATACCTACGATAAAATTTAGTACTGTTTTCCCCATAATGTTTCTGGCGACCTATCAAAAGCCATAACTCAACGCCAGGAATCAATTGACCAGCACTAACAATAACCGTTAAATGCATTCCTTCCTATTCATCATTCGGATTACATTGAGCGTAGTTCATGTCTCACGCTGAGACCGACATAATTATGACGACAACTAGAATATCCAATGTTACTTAAATTATTTGGCCAATTCTGTATTTATTGTCCGTTATGATAAGTATAATATATACAGGAGTATTTTTTTTACGCAGGGAAAGTGACTTATTACTACCGCCCAGCGTTTAAGGGGAACGACTGAGCGGTTATGTTGGGTTCACCGTGCCTTACGACCATATGGTTATGTTGGGTTGAGCCGCCCGGTGAGATGGAAAACGTTGGGCGACCGCCGGACCGAGTCCCTAACCTATATACAACGCACGGCATACTAAACAAAACTCCACGGTAGCCATCTTCGGCGCATTAGGGACGGCTGCGGGCTTCCTCCGACTCACGTCTAAGTTGTCCGCAACCGCCCCTGCGCGTACCGCTATTGCGGTCCGTCTCCTGTTGTTGGGGGGGCTCAGAAGCCCCCGCGTACCGAAGGACGCCCTCGGCATCAACGGCAGCGTGAGGCCTAACCGCCACGCTGTCGTCCATCACGAGGGTCACAAAAGTTGGCTAGACTAATAGGTGGACAGCCCCTTCCGCCCACCCGCGACGCCCGGTGGCCCCTATTAGTCGCCTTTTACGACAGGCAGGGGATACCGTGGTGGAATTCTCTAAACGCTCCCAATCCATACAGGTGTATTGAGTATAGTTGTAATGGTGTTGTATATAATATAAGTATAAATAAATAAATGATATGCACTATCAGTAATCATCATCAACTAAAATAAATCCACGGCTTAACACAATTCTTCCCTAATAATTGCCAGAACAACCTATTATAAACTGTCTGCAGACATAAATATGGTTTTGGAATACAATTAAAGATTTGATTAGACAGTGATACTTTATGAATATAGCAAAAGGATTTGAAAAATACTTAATATATCAAAAATATTAACTAACGTTTATGACATCGCTACTCGAGATAAAACTGAGTTATATCCACAACTTTAATTTTCCGTCTTGTACTGTATGCGAAGTATATTACTAGACTATTTGCATTCCAATTTTCCTTAGCTGTATATTTACTATAAAACCGATAATAAAACTTTATGAAAATCACGTATATAAGCTCACATTTAGGTCCCCATAATCGCTATTTGAGTAAAATATTTGTGTTAAACGAGCCTCTTGCCATATCAGAATTATTTCTAGAAGTTAACCTGTTTTACTTGAATTGAAATTAGTGCGCGTGTTTCACCAACTCGAAAAATGAATGTATGATCCAAACAGTTTTGCAACATGAGTACGCATCGTCATTACGTTCATAATCTACTACAGACTAGGTTTATAAAAAATCGCACTTAATTATGATTATTTTGAATACACAGAACAGTTGCTAATTTTAAATACGTAAAAATGCACTACGTAACTCCCCACCCTTGAAATAGTAAAGCCGCGTGTTTTGAGGCTGCCTAGCTCGACACCTCTGCTTCGTCGCCGCGGCGGCGCGCCTCAAATAAGCCCGTGTGTAATTAGGCTTACAAGGCAAAGCAAGATTTCATACGGAATAGCGTTTCACTTTTAAAAGTAAAAACTTGCGGCGTTTCCTCGACTTAAATATAATTATTCGCTTTTTACTTTGTAATGTGGTAATTATTTTTGTACGGTGGAAGAGAGACGTGGTAACACGTTCAGCCATGCGTAGACTTAGTTGTGAAACTTGGATGCCGCCGGTTCGACTGAAATAATCGTTTGATGGGTTTTGTAGTAAAACTCTATGGAATGAATTCTAATTGATAGGAACTTTTATCTCCGTGCGGCTAGCAGTTAGCACTATGGTAGCTAAAATAAAATCACCCTAAATCTTATTCCAAATTAAAATAATAAAAAAATAATGTTTCACTTTTCGGAATTTAATTCGGAAAGCCATATCTTGAACAAATAAAATGTTATTTTCGAGAGTAAGTTAGTAATTTTAAAATCCCCCTCTATGTCTTCGCTGTAAAACTAGAAAACTCATCACAGAAAACTAGAAGAGAAATAAACATGATGGAGTCCATGTTTCACAAACTGGACGTTATCTACAGACATAAGGGATGGCCGAGAGCGGCCGCACTCAGAATACAAATGCCCTCTTAACTATTGCCATTTCACAGTACAAACATCCCCATGAATATTAAATTTATAATCTGTGGCGCACTCTCTGATTTATTAAGCGAGACGCTTTTTAGATTGCAGCGCTTAACGCATTCGCTGGAATATCTAAGACGTTTGATAAGTATTTATATTCTTTCTTTTCCTTTTAAGGAACGTTACAAAATATGACCACAACAAAATATAACACTGAGGCTTAAATGTTTTTTTTTATCACTAGATCACAATCGCAGTACATAACGTTTCTAAAACATAATGCATGAAGTGACGTGGGTCAAAGTTAAGTGGTCGCTCGTGGCCAGCTCATTACCGTGTCGGGTTACGCTTGCGACCTGACTTGACAAGTTCAACTAACTGAGATTCCCCGGTAGTTTCACATAGGAATTTATTGGAGAAGCAGGAGCGAGGGCGAATGGCGATTTGATAGCAAATAGAGTTACTCCAATTTACTTCGATTGCGACTATATTATAGATATTTTTCTCGTATACACTAGACTCCATACTATGTGCAGTATGCTATGTTCAGTTTGTCCTTAATCCCTTAACTCTTCCCTGTCCTATGTCTTTTGGTTTCTGCCCTGTGCTCTGTGCTGCACTTGTGCTGTTCTATATTTTGGATTCTATAAAAATATAAAATCATTAACCAGGCACTACATGGCCATGACATGTATAAAAAATCATAATATAAAATTATATTCTTCTTGGTTACATGCAAGTATGTACCTATAACCTATCATAAAATGTATTAAAACATGTATGGGTTCGTCGTTTAACTTTACTATACTCTATACTTTGTAGGCTTGTATTATACTTCATCTTCCTTATTATATTACATGAGTGCTAAAGAATTCAGTCTTATATAGCATATATGCCTTATATAATATGTTTCATCTGCGTTATATATTTAGATACCTTATAAACCTCCTGTGTCTGATATTCTACCTAGCAGTAATGCATATTCGAACTGTTAGTCTAAGCTTCGAACTCGCTGCCGCTCATCTACCCTGACCGTTGCGTCCCTAAGTGGCAGCGTACTGAAAGCTTCCGAACAGCTTATTTAAACTACTACAAAGTATCATACTGTACAATTTTCTATTTAATCCACTTTTTAACTTAGCACTTCAATTAAAAATCTTTACTGGACCAAGTCTCAGGTGTATAAAAAATAAGTTTAAGAAAAATTTCCACCCACGAGATTAGGTTTGTATCCACAAACTTTTCAATACATTGCGGTATAGTTATCTGGGCAGTATACTTTAAGCATCTCTTCGCAAAAGCGTGACAAAGTTCGAATCCCGGAATATAATTTCTACAGTTGACATGTGCCGTTTCTTAAAGTAAAAGCGACACTTAAAAAAATTGGGAACTTAAATCATTTCTACAGCCTTAAGACGACATTTCAGAGCGAATAATTTTAGACCTTAAAAACCACATTGCAAGTAATAATAATAATAATAAAGCCTTTATTTCCATGCAGTTTAAAATATATGAAAAAAATAAATTATTTTTGTGGGTTAATATTATGCTTACGACATGGCCCCATTCCGGGTATAGGCCTCCTCCAACTGTTTCCAGTGTTTTCTATTTTTTGCCTTCAACGTCCAGTTTTTACCTGCTATTCTTTGAATTTCGTCGATCCAGCGATCTTTAGGTCTCCCTTTACTCCTTTTTCCGCTTGGACCCGTCCATTCGGTGACTCGTTTTGTCCATCTTCTGTCTGTAGTCCGGGCAATGTGTCCCGCCCATCTCCATTTAAGTTGTTGTGCGTGTTGGACTGCGTCTATTAATTTGGTTTTTTCTCGAATATTAGAGCTCTTACATTTGTCAATAAGTTTAATACCTAGTATACTCCGTTCGATAGCGCGCTGGCACGAACGAATTTTATTTTTCGTTTTATTTTTAAAAACCCACGTTTGTGCTCCGTATGATAGACAAGGCAACAAGCACGAATCTATTACTTTCTTCTTTAGTCTTAGCGGGAGTTTTGCTTTTAAAATTTCTTTTAGACTCCAGTACTTTTTCCAAGTCATGTTGATACGGCGCTCTAGTTCGTCTTCGTGTCGTGACTTTTTGAATGAAATTTGTTTCCCGAGATACACATAGTTGTCTACATACTCTATAGCTATTTCATTAACTACTATTGGGCTTTGAACACTATTTGTAGCAACTTTCGTTTTTGTAGTATTCAAATACAATCCAATTTCTTTGCTGGCGTTACTTAGTTCAACTATCATTGTTTCTAACTGTTTTGATGTTTTTGCAAATAGTACGATATCATCTGCGAATCTTAAGTTGCTTAAGAACTCTACATCTATTTTTATTCCTTTTCTGCTCCAATCTAGATCTTTCATGATGTCTTGATGTACATTGCAAGTACCTACATTTAAAACATTTTTATCAGTTCTTTAAAAGCAAGAGTGTTGAAAAATTTTAGTCTGCCTTACCTACCTTGTTCCAAAACAAATTTGTTATAGGCAAATATTTCAGGATCTAATTACTGTAGGAAAGTTATTCGTAGTTGATACGCGGCATAAAACTTGTATGTTAATTATAAGTAGGGTCAAATAAATATAATATAGTTACTAATTATTAATGAATAGCAAATATTTTTATATTAAAAATGATGACTCAAGAATATGCATCAATATTAATTGTTATAGCAATAATGAAAAATAATCCGGATTACTCGGTTGAAAATGTTCGATGTTGTAAAGTTCAACCGCCCACCGACGAGTCAACCTATCTATCGCGATTCGATACCTGACTGATTGGCTTTCATTACACTAATTGCCCTATTTTGATCGGATTTCCGGATGAACGAATGTTTGTATTGCTTTCGTGAATTGTGAATCGATTTCCATTTGATACGATTTCCGTTTGTCATTTATTGAGTTGTTACTTTTGAATCTCGTTTTATTGGTGGAGTGGAAGATTGGAAGTGAGATTTTAGGTTCGAATCTTAGGTGTGGCAACTGTTTTTTGTGACATCATCGATTCGATAACACATCATAAATGCTCAGGACTAGAATCTGGCTATCTAACTATAGGCTCAGGTCCTTTCATTAATGTAACTGAAAATATTGTTAGACTGGTTACGTTGGCTACCTATGGAATAAATAACTTTATCTTCTCTCTCCAGGGTCGTGGAAGAATTTAATTATATCTATTATTTCCTGACGCCAGCCAAAGAAAAACAATGACAATCGCTCGAAATATGCGCCTCTTGTAAGGCGATTAGGCACCGTCTTTTTACCTATATCTGCATCTTTTAGAGCATAATATCTATTTTCTTTGCCAGAGGAACATTGCCATTTAATTAATGTTATTTATTTTAAAAAATGTTTGTTACAATAAATGTAACTTAACAATATAGCATATAAATACTATTAGCTAGTGTAGCAACCACATTTTCCACATTTTATGTACATATAATACATGTTGTAACCATAGCTATGTCTAAAACATTATAATTTAAGTGGTAGACGAGCAGGTAACTCCAACGATAACAACACTCGCGCCGAACATTTGGGTCACAACAACACTTTAAGATGCTCTGATGTTGAAGACACATTGATGCGCGGTAAATAGTTTCCTTTGGAATAGATGGCGCTAATTCCTAAAACATAAAACATAACCCAATTTTCGCGAAGGTTAAGGTAGAACCGCAGCCAGTTTACCCGCATTTTGTCATAATTGCTTCACAACGTATTAAGCGCATATATTGGAAAGAATACTGTTTCGCCGTTCCTTAACATTCATTATCATTTATGGTAGGTCCATGCGTGTGTCTTAATCTGTATTCCTTTGTCTGTTTTAACTTACCAAATAGGTTATGTAAACACGTGTTCCCGTTTGAAGAACACTTTAGCCAATGTAGGCTCATGGGGAGTGCCATAGTGTCGTTGGTGTATGCGGATGCGGTACAAAGGTTCTACCGTGTTAAGGTCACGGGTTTGACGCTCAAATCGGATATCGTGATATACCTTAAAAAGGGCATAGACATAATGCTATGAATGCTGCACGAAAGAAAAAAGGAGAGTAAAAGAAATGAAAGCGTAATACAACTCTAACATAACACAAAAAAAAGTACAAATAAGTAGCACTCAGTGTGGCACAGTAATGGGATCGTTGCATTTCAGATTAAGCGTAGTTTCGTGACGTAATGTCTGTTTTGTGCCGGTCACGAGCGTATCGCGTGCCCGTAAATGTTTTGCAGCGAGAGTACGTATGAAATATTGTTTTCTAATTTATATGAGATTTTGTGTTGGTTTAATCGTGAAGTATAAAACGTATTAAGATAAGCTAGTATAAATTGAACTTTGTTGATTCAAGTGGACAAATTCTTGGTGCAAATCGATATGAAGAAACGAATGTTTTCATTGTAAGATTTTTTTAAATGTAAATACATTTAGTTTTTATTTTAGTTTTTAATCGATATACAACGGACGGATCATGTCTGAATCATAACCTAAACTACGACGACTACTGTTGACTGTCAATATCTAAGAACTAATTAGAACTTCATTATTTAAATTTATTTCGATGCTGTTTTCTTTGTCTAAAGCTCAGTTGTGTTAAACTAAACTTATTTCAAGATATCTAAAGTGTCCACTAATCGCTTAATTCAGGAACTGACATCTGGCAATAAATAATTTACTTCAATAATATAGCAATATTATACCAATATTATACCAACCTAACTGCATTTATTTCTCATACCCAACAGATGGCGCTATTCCTGTGTTCCTTCCCTCCACGTAAATCCGTTTGTGAGGGAAGGTTAGTGTCGGTGTAATGTATCATCTAATTAGTTCACACCTTGCGAGCGACGGTGTCGTATGACTTTGTCCCCTTGTTATTAGAAATGCGTATATCGACCGCAGTGTTTGGAAGTTGTATAATACTCAAGAATAATCCAGCTATCGCTAGAATAATACGGTGAGGAGTATTGAAATCCACGCTGCCATTTACGTAGGCAAAGGGCGGCAGGGAAACGCAGCTCTAGCGACGGGAAACTACGTAACAAAATATTTAGTTATGTGGCTCATTGTGACTCATACAAAAAATAAAGAACAATGATATTTCACTATACAAAAAATCTGTACTAATATTATACAGAGGTAAAATTTGTGCCTTAGTCCATCACGCTGGCCTAGTGCGGGTTGGCAGATTTCACATACCGTCGAAATTCTTATGGAGAATTCTCAGGTAAGTATGTAGGTTTCCTCACGATGGTTTTCTTCAATGTTAAAGCGAACGGTAATTGATACACAATACACACGTAACTTCATTGAAGTGCATTTAAGAATATTAAATTTAATATCTTAATTATAAATCTATTATTAGAACATAGGCGCCGAGGTTCCAGTATCAAAAGATCGTAATTAATCACTGATACAGATAATAATTACTTCATTTAATTACCACTTTAATTATTTGACATGATATTTTCAGAGATAACTAAACAACAGAAATTAGACAGAAATTGTTCTGGTTGTGTATTATCTACGTTCATAATATGATGTAATAACTTTACGCTTCTATGTTTAAAGGATTAAGTAGAGGTGTAACTAATGCATCCACACCTCTTAAATTCGTCTCATGATAGAAGCTTGTATATTACACCCCTAATGATTTGCAAGATGCAATATTTTTGCAAGACATAATATCATATTATAATCAACCATATAATGCTACATGACGCCCGAGTGCTATAGGCTTTTTATCCCGGGAATAAACGATAACACGGACAGGACCGCGAACAAAAGCTAGTTACAACAAAAAAATATCAATTGAATCCTACTAATATCCTGCTAATATTATAAAGGCGAAAGTTTGTAAGAATGTATGAATGTTTGGATATATGAATCTTTGTTCCTCTTTCACGCAAAAACTACTGATCGGATTTCGATGAAATTTAGCACACAGGTAGATCATGTTCTGGATTAACACATAGGCTACTTTTTATCCCGGTAAAATATAAACCGGGACTTTTATACCGGAAAAACTTTTTAACGCGGGCGGAGCCCCTGGCAGAAGCTAGTAAGGCTATAAAAATTCGCCACAATAAAAACAACAACTGGGAATCACGAAGAACCACGCTAATTTCCTCTATTCTAGGAAACCGGTCGCCACAATTTACGTCCGTCAATTTTCACTACATAGTATAAAACAAAGTCGCTTCCCGCTGTCTGTCCCTATGTATGCTTAGATCTTTAAAACTACGCAACAGATTTTGATACGCTTTTTTTAATAGATAGAGTGATTCAAGAGGAAGGTTTATACGTATAATTTATCTCGGGCAAATATAAAGCGGGACTTTTATCCCGCAAAAAACTCATTCACGCGGGCGAAGCCACGAGCAGAAGTCTAGTAACCTATAAATTTCTATACCTACCTCTTTAGGTCTTAGAACTTCTAATGATAAGTCGTTTTGTCTGTTGTAATAACGCAGATGGAAGATAATACCCAGCCGAGGAGGCAACTGCGTAGTCCCGCGGGATCGATGTCGAGTCCCTCTCGCTCCCGAGTCTCGAACACCTCGCGTTATTCGATTTTAGATAATAACCAGGGGGATCACTATATTGAGCTAAGGCTGCGATGAGAGGTAAAAGGTAATAGAAAAATATGGATTTAAAATACTCATAATTGTCTCATTTATGTTTGACATCGTGTAATGGCTCTGTTAACATCTTATAGGAATTGCGTGAGCGTCGTAGGTGGGCGTGTTATAGTTTTATCAAAAAATGAAGCCTATCTCCTCCGCTGAAACTTTACAACGATAGAAAGAAATCTCTTCATTTTACACCACACATCATGTTAAAGTAAGAACCAAAACCGTTAAATTAACTTACCGATGTCAGAAGAAATTACAAAGCATGATACGTATTAAAGCGCATGTAATTAGTACACATTGTTGTAGATAAAATCATGAAAATTAAGGTGTAATTTTTGCAACTAAATGATGAGACGAGCCACCCTCACGGTTGATGATAATAACAACAAAGAGATTAGACATGTGTGTACAATTACTGGTGAGTGTCGACCTTCTCACTGCCTAAGGGCTTAAGAATTTCAAGTGAAGATGTGCTACTTTACGGCGGAAGTATGTCGCAGATTTTCCGTCGCATAACGCTACTAATACGTCTATACAAACACCTCAATTTTAAAGTTGAATCTTTTGCAATTTAACGTCAACTCAATAGAAAAGCGCAAGCGAATTAGGATTACCTAGTTCGTTAGAATGTCCTATGAATATTAATTTACAGGTGGTTAAGCGAATAATATGAGTATTATAAGTTCTGAATATTCTGAGTCTGAGTATGATGTATTACTATTTAACTTTACAATATGAATAACACAGTGCAAAGTTTTTCTGAGAATTTTGGGTAGTGTGGCTACATTTACAGGCAAGCGTAGCGCTTACCTAACGGGGAGCAGGATGCTCGTCTCGTTATTCAGTTATAAAAGCTTAACCCTGTTATTAAATTTAACCGGTAGTAAATAAATCAGGCATTACACTAAAACAGTAATAGTACAAGTGTACCAATAAAGTCATAAACACAATAACACCGGGTTATAATTTAACCCTTAATTGCTTTAACTGCCACAGGTTTCACCTCCACGTTAAGCTATGTTTTACATTAATGTAGTATTAACGTGGTAGTCATTTACATTGCGGTTTTATTTTTAGCCATTAACTGCATTAATTTCTGCATGAAGTCTTAATTAAAATGAATACCTATTTCTTTTCCTGTTCAGCTGAATGATGAGACATGCAGATTTATCGTTTTATAGTTTTATCTAAATAAAGTCTATCTTCACAGTTTTTCATTTCTGTAACTGTACAACGATAGAAAAATCTTTTTATTTTACACCACACATCATGTTAAAGTAAGAATCATAAATTATTTTTTTCATCAATATCTTTTACAATCTCAGAACTGATCAATCTCACCCATTGTCCTTGAATAATAGGAACATCCTCAAGATCTCGTAATGACAATATGCAAGGCACTGCACTCGCTTGATCGAGACATTATAATATAGAGCCTTGAGTCTCTTAATGTCTAGTAATATTAGAGATATTAAGACTTTTGTAGAATGTGAATAACTATAAATCCATATTCAGAATTAAAATTATAATCATCAAAATTGCAACATAAACGTTTCTTTCTGCCTACAAATATATGACCAACAGACGGATTAACTCACGCGCAATACAACACTAGAGGGGATTAAGGAATAATCCATAAAAAATCGCATACCACCGTGATTACAACACCTTAACTATCGAGCTAAACTGGAATTATTAGCCGCGATAAATTATTGAAATAGTATTGGAGAGTTATGTACCTTATATTGTTGACACAACAAGAACTCTCTACACTCTGTTGTGAGAGTAACCGTAGCTGTTGGTAAACGTTACACTTGCATATAAAACAAGCCTATTCATCAATTCTGTTAATTACTGGGCCCTATTATCGTACTATTGTACTCATCAATTTAAATTTAGAATGCAATAATGCACACACTCACGCCGCGCCGTATTGGATTTCTAATGGTACATGCGCACGCGCTACTAGGTAGGAGGGGAGTTCTTGGCAGGTGCTTCCATGGCTCTTCCCAGTATTTTGATTAACTACTTTAACAATCTAAGCGATATATCTTTCAGAAATATCTGGTAGTGGTGAACGTGCCAAACAACCGACCAGTAAAGGGGTTAGTGGTTGACAACCCTTTTTTTTTTTTTTTTTTTTTTTTTTTATCGCGGGGAAAAAACGCGTTATCGCTACCACCACTGGGGGGTGAGTGGAACGGTTATGTTGGTTTCTCACGGTCTTACGGTCCAATGTCGACACTCGGGAGTATAGCTTCATCCGAGCGAGCATTGGACCGAGTCCCTAACACTATGTACACCCTACACCGGCATACCAACCAAAACCCGCGGTGGCCTTCTTCGGCGCCTACGGGACGGTCCCGGGGTATCTTGTTGCACAGAGATAGCTGCACGGAACCGCCCCAGCGCGATGCCGCATTGCGGCCCCTCTCAAAATGAGGAGGCTGAGAAGCCTCCGACCTCAAAAGCACGCTTTGCGTTTACGACTGCAGGAGACCGACCACCCGCATTGTCGTCCACCTCGTAGTCGCTTACATTAGAGTAGTTGAGCGGGCAGACCCCCACTGCTCGCCCTGCGACTCTCGCTTACCCCATTTAGTCGCCTCTTACGACAGGCAGGGGATGCCGTGGTGAAATTCTTTAGATGCCCCCGTACCACAGGGCACGAGGCGCCGGTCAGTCGTCCACCCGACGCCTCCTTCGTCTCCTCTGGCTACGGGCGGGATCGCTCTGCTCACGATCCCGCTCGGCGCTCTCCTTCCGCGAGATGACGCACTCGCAGAAGGAGGCCATAGCTCGCCATGACCTCCAGCCGCCGACCATGACGGTGACCATGACGATCACCACCGCTGGCAGCGAGAGGTCCCCTCCGACGACTGCTCTAAGAGCGCTGCGTTGTAGGTCCCAGGCTGGGCACTCCTCGAGAGTGTGTTGGACTGTGTCCTCGCGACCGTTGCCACAATGATGGCACACGGCGGACTCCTCCTTTCCAATCCGACACAGAAACGAGCCGAAACACCCGTGGCCCGACAGCATCTGTGTCAGACGGAACGTCGGCGCACCGTGGCGCCTGTCTAACCATCTTATGAAGACAGGTCGCACTGCCGCGACAGTCCTCAAGCCCGCACTCGGGCTCTCCAGCCTGGTATGCCACTCCTCCACGGCTGCGCTGCGGATGGAGGCCAGTTGGGCCGTGACCTCCCTCGGGGCCAGTCTCCGCCCGAGACGTGATGCCTCCTCACGCCAGAAGAATACTGACGAGAGGTATTTGGCATCCAAATCCCATGGCAGAATACCGGCCAACACGCAGGCCGCCTCGTGGGAGATTGTGCGGTAGCCCCTGATGAGTCGCTGCGCCACTAAACGCTGCGGTTTACGCAGCAGAGCGACGCATCGAGCATTCAGGGACCCGGCCCAGACGGGGCAACCGTATAAGGCCATGGACCGCACAACTCCAGCGTATAAACTTCGGCAGGGATTACCGGGACCTTCCAGATTTGGCAGCAGGCGACCTAGCGCCCCTGCTGCCCGCACCAGTTTCGGCGACAACATCTCAAAATGAGCACGGAAGTCCCATCGGCTGTGCAACACCAACCCCAGATACTTCATTGTGGAGCCGATGGGAATCCGCACCCCCTCCACTACGATATGGGCCTCAGAAGGTGGCCTCTTTCGGGGCCCGTGGAAATAAAGGGCCTCCGTTTTATTCAGGGCCACTGAGAGGCCCAGCCGCCGAATCCTGCTCACCATGTGCTCCGTACCAGACGAGGCGAGCATGGCAGCCTCCTGGAAGGTCCTAGCCGTCGCTGTTACCAGGGTGTCGTGTGCGTAGCAGACAACAGCGACGCCTTGAGGGTTGGTTCCACGGAGCACCCAATTGTATCCGATGTTCCACAGGAGAGGGCCCAACACTGAGCCCTGTGGAACACCGCAGGCCATTGCTCTTCGGTGCCACCCATCAGCGCCCGGGTACACGATGTATCTGTCTGACAAGTACGATCGGACCAGACGCTGAAGATATGGTGGCACCTCGTGATACCGCAGTGCTTCATGTATGCAAGCCCAGGGAAGAGTGTTAAACGCGTTGGCGATGTCAAGAGACACCGCCACGATCACTTCACCCCGGGCTATTGCATTCTCCGCTTGTGCCTTGACCCGCAAAATCGCATGGATTGTAGATCGGCCATGCCGGAAGCCGAACTGGCAGTCTGCCAAGTCCGGCCCAACCCTTTCGAGGTGCTCGACGAGGCGAGCGTGTATAATCCGCTCGAAAAGTTTACAGACCTCGTCGAGCAGCACGATAGGCCGGTAGGCCGATGGTGACTCTGCGGGTCGTCCCTCCTTCTTGAGCAGGACCAACTTGCCAGTTTTCCATCGAGATGGAAAAAGGCCCTGCTCAATGCACGCGGAGAAGAGGCCGCGGAGCCTCGTACCCAGATGCTTGGCGGCTAAAACCCACGCACGGCCGGGTATGCCGTCAAGACCTGGGGCAGAGTTTTTACTCCGCAGCCGAAGCACTACCGCCCTAAATTCTGCGGGCGAAACCTCTGGTATATCTCCTGCCGAACTTTGCGACGATGGCGACGACAAATGTGACGCCATCGACGGGGGAGTGACATCCTCAGTGGCAGGGAACAAAGTCACGACCACTTCTTCCACAAGCTCACCCCGGAGACTCTGCGTCAGCGGAGGCGCCCATGGACGGAACCTCTTCATCGCCACACGGTACGGGCGCCCCCACGGGTCGCTGTCGAGAGTACTTCGGGACTGTTTATGCGCCGCTGACTTTGCCCTCATTATTGCCACACGCAGCGCTCTTTTGGCCTCTTTGTAGAGGCCGTGAAGCAGCCGCTCCTGGTCCTCGTCGCCGGGTAAGCGAGTCCGGCGACGTCGGTGCCTGCCAACTCGGCGGAGTGCAGCTACGCAGGATGTGCGCAGCCGCGTGAGCTCCGCCGACCACCAGAACACCTGGCGTTTCTCAGGGAGGCGTCGTACCCGAGGCATAGCCGCGTCACAGACATGTGACATCGTTGCCCCGAATCACGCCGCCTCCTCTTCAACCCGTACTGGCCCGTCCGGCACGGGGATCCACGCCTGGGCCAGAGCAGCCTCCTTCAGGGCCTCGACATTGAGGCACTTTAACGCCCAACGTGGGCCGTCCGACCGCGGGGCGATCACGCCACCACGAGACCGGGGAGAAGGGGGCAAGGCGACGTCGAACCGAATATATCGGTGATCCGACAACGTCTCCTCGCCCACCAGGACTCTCCAGTCTCGGACACGGTGGGCAAGCGCTGAGGTGGCGAACGTGATGTCCACCACCGAGCCGCCATTGTGCCGCACGCACGTGTCTGCCGACCCGCGATTCAAGACGGCCAAGTTGGACGCGATCGCCCATTCCTCCAGGGCCACGCCACGCGCATTCGTCGCCGACGAGCCCCATGCCAAGGACTTGGCGTTGAAGTCACCGGCGACGATAACGGGTCGAGGCTGACTGCCTTGCACCACCAGGGCCCCTAGCCGAGTGAGGAAATGCTCAAACTCGGCCAGAGATCTGTTAGGGGAGAAATATACTCCCACAATCCAGACCCCCCCTAACAGAACCGCCACACATCCCGAGCCCTTCGCCACTTTTTCGAAAGGCGGGGAGCCGGCAGTGCCCCGGGTAATGACGGCTACTGAACCGTCCAAGTCCCCTGCCCAGTCTTCCCTGGGAGGGACATAGTACGGCTCAGAAACCACAGCCACATGAATCGACCACTGCGCCAGGCTCTGAACCAGTAAGTCCTGTGCCCTGGCGCAGTGGTTGATATTCGCCTGGAGGAATCGTTGCGCCATATTAATGGGCGATCTCCATGGTCTCTTGGTGGGACAGGTCCGGCTGCGTCACAACCTCAGCGCCCCCTCCGCGATTAACGCGACGGGGGCGGGAGGAAGCAACACATGCCTTGGCGCCCACATGGTGCCCCGCAGGTTTGCCCGCAGCAGCGCAGATTGCGCAGTGCGGGTCCGCAGTGCACCCTTTGGCTTTATGGCCCTCTTGACCGCAGCGGTAGCAGATCCCGCTGCGGTCACACTCTTCGGTGCAGCGTATCCGCACAAGCCCCTTCAAGAGGCAACGGAAACACCGCAAGGGCCGCGGCTCAAGGAGCCGGACCTGCGCCACAACCCATCCAATAAGGATACGTCTCGCCCTAATAATTTTATCAGCGGCCTTCGCTGGGCATCTTACCCACACTGCACGAAGGCCCGAGCGGTCGGGACGGATCTCCCCGACTTTCATGTCTTCCGCCGCTATTTCCCCAGCACTTGCAAGGGCCGCTGCGACCATTTCCGGGTCGGCGGACGGGTCCAACCCGGACACTCGCAGGTCCGCGGTCTTAAATGGACGGGAGATGCGAACGACTTCCGCCAAGGCCGATCCGCGGAACACCTCCCTCATTTTCTCCGCGAGGGAGTTGGCCCTTGCCTCCGAGTCTGGGCCCGGTACCTCATAAAGGTACCCGCCCGTGGCCATCAGTCTCGCGCGCGTTCCGGCAATGCCGAGGCCGGCGAGGCTCACTTTATTTTGCACCTCCTTCAAGACCTGGGCATAAGTCACCCCCCGCTCTACACCAGCTGGCATCACCGTTAAGGTGACGGCGGCTTTGCGGGGCAACTGAATTCGAGGCTCAGGATTCCGCCGCTGCTGCATTATAGCAGCCGGAGCTGCGGTCGATGTGGTCTGAGGACTTTCCTTCTTTTTCTTTTTGCCCCGCTTTGCCACCACAGACCATCCCTCGTCCATCGACATGGGGGGTGGAGGTATAGGGCGTTGCTCCTCCTGTGTTCGAATCGGAGCTGCATCGCGTTTTCCCCTCTTCAACCCCTTATTAGAAGTTTGTCGAGGGGGAAACCCAGGCTTAGCGGGGGCAGCGACTGGTGCAACACTTACTTTCCCGGCTGACTGAGGTGCACTCTTGCCCTTCCCTTGTCCCTTACCCTTTGTGACCGGTAGGCCGGAGACAATTGGCAGGACATGCGATGACCTATCGATAGCAGGGAATGCAGTCGATGGTCCAGCTACGGCGAGCGACAAACTCGCAGTCGCTGCTATTCTCGCCCTGTCAGCTGCCAGTAGAGGGCGCCCGTCAGCACTGGACTCTGGAGGGAGCCTCATAGTCAAGGCGTCGAAGCGCGCGTCCATTATATTAAGACGGCGCTCCAACCGCTCATAATGATTTTCTCCCTCAGAAGCAGCCACCGAGTCAATCGTCTCCTGTGACTGTCGGGATGCATTGACAGCCGCTAGCGCCTCTTCTAGCAGCTTTCCCTGGGCCGCTAAGGAAGCTTCAAGGGCTGCAATATGCTGCGCCATTGCAACCTTTTCTGCTTCTGGTTGACAACCCTAGTATTTAACATCGCGCCGGCTAATGGGGGGCACCAGTCAGTGACCATAAAACTATACCACTTTGTAACCTTATAACGCCTCCCATAGGGGTAGGTAGGGTATGGATCACGACTTTATATCATTTTCATATACTTTTGTTTAATTGTAATATTTAAAGTTTGTAGCTAAGTAACGGAACCTCAAGACATGACGATGACAACTCCAGCAATACCTTGGTAGCCGAGCTATAAGAAAAAGTAAAACAAAAAACGGGATAAGGAGGGTTGCTTGAACGATAGATTATCTCAGTAATCATACGAACACAGCTTCTACAACGAACAATTACTGATCTGAATCTGAAGAAGATCGAATGCAGTGAGCCCTTTCATCGTAAATGTTACGTATTGGAAAATCTTTAAGTGTTATAAAATAAATACACAACGTGAAATGTTTTCTTGCTCTAAGCTAAGCTCGTTAAGTATGTTTTATTTACAATCCAATATTACTGAAGATTCAAACAAATAAATAAACAGACATGGGCAAATGTTGTTCTGAAAAGCATCCCAAGGGCAATCCCGGCAATCAGCGGGTGGGCGGAGGGCGGTCGCGGGGCGAGGGGCGCGCACGTGGTAGCCACCGCGGTTGCCATGACGACCGAGGGTCAACGACCCACGCGACACCACTGCAAAATTGCAGCCTTTTCCTGCACATTTCCTAACCGCGCAACACACTTCTAAACATAGACAATATGCGTTCTCTTTTTGAATTAAAATAAATTCTTACCTTTGTTTCCTTTTGATGAAATCTTAAAATACTTTCGTTTGAGGATATTATAAACTTTTTACTACTAAGCACTCAATAATATGTAAAACTAATAATTTTTTTAAATCTAATTCTAATTTCGTATACAAACACAGGCCTCCGATTAACAACGTTCACGTTGCCGCACTAATTGCTTCACATTACTAAAACATTACACTGGCCGCACGAAAGGGGTGACATTTCAAAAATCGAACGTCACATTTCGGAAAATATAAAAAAATAACGTACAACAAAAACGTTCGCGTGCCGGTACATTTCGCCGAATGCGGCCGGCCGGCGTGTTTCTAACACATAAAGCGACCAAATTAACTTTACACTCGCCGAACGCGAATTCTTGCCTTATCATAACATAAGCGACTCAGCCCCACTGGCAGACTTAACTTTGCCGTGCTATATATTCGGATTCCATTTTCAAATTTTGCTGTGGAAAATTCGCTTTTCCACTGTCGATGTAAATGCCAATTTCCTTTTCACGTTGTGTCCGCATTCCAATTTCAAACCTAAACAAGGTGAAATTAAAATTCATATTGTCTTGAAACTCTATCCTAGACAATGCGCCACGCAATGACGATTGCAAGGAAAAGGACGACGATATATTAATCTGGGAGTGAAAAGGAGAGAACACGACCCTGAGGAAAGCTAGGGGTGCATGTGAGAACGACAGACAAACCGTGAAGAATCGATCTGAAAGTTCTTGAAGATGGTTTAAAACTTGTGTTAACGATAACGATTTATGAAGCCAATACTGGATTTATCCCTTTCTTACAAACAGACTTTGAACGTCTACCTTATAATAATAAAATATTAAATAATAACCGGCAAAATACTATATACCGAATTTTATCCAAAAATTTGACAAAAATATGTCAAAACGAATATCAAAAAATAAAAAATATTATTAAAGTGTGACTAGAAATTTCAACAAACTTTTTTGAGTGGATGCATTTAAAATTTCGTCAAGCACCTGTTGGCGTGGACGCTGAAACTGCTGTATTCCAGTACTAGTAACATATTTTCCATTGACATTCCAGCCATAGGTAGGGCGCCATTCATACGGGCAGCATTGCGAGAAAAACTAATCTATCTAATATTATTTAAATTCGTAAGTTTGTAATGTTTTAGAAGTAAACACATATATAAAATTTTGTACACGGTTAGACCATGTTCTGGATTAGCTACTTTTCATCCCGGTAATTATCTCCCGCAGGAAATAATTAAACTTTTTGATGATTTTTAAGAGATGGCGATGGCGTCGTACAAGTTACGCTTTGGATTGCTGCGGTTATTTCAGAACTTTTATAGCGGGAACAACACTTAGTATTGTAATCTCTCAATCATATAATATATTACTCTTATTTAGATTCGTAATTTAATACCAAGAGAATCCTGCCTAAAACCTACTTTGACCAGCCTGCCTGACCTTACGACCTAGCTTTTGTTTATGACTCCGGCTGCATGAATCCATCCATACCATACCGTACCAGCCCTGTATTATATACTGCCCAATGCTGATCAAGGGCCTCCTCTACAACTGAGAGGGCTAAGGCCTTAGTCCACCACACTGGCCTAGTGCAGGGTTGGCAGACTTCACATACCTTCGAAATTCAGAGAACTTCTCAGGTATGCAGGTTTCCTCACAATGTTTTCCTTCGCCGTTAAAGCGAGCGATAATTCACAAAGAATACACACATAAATGCATGAATCAATTTTCCCGAATTGAAATTCTCATAAAAGCACATCACCAAGATGAAAATTAACTTATCCGGGACGTAATCTATCTGAGCAGAGAATTTCATCCAAATTCATTCATCGCGTGGGTAATTGCGTGACTAACAAACATCCAAACAACTCCACAAAGTTCTCATTCAGTAATTACCGGGATCTGAGATATATATACACCTACAACACAGTATCAATAAGCAAAGATATACAGCAAACTCGCGGGCGGGAGCTACTCTCCGCGATCCGCGACGGGCGCTCATCAAGGATTCTCTTTGCAGAGCATCCTCGGCATTTCCCCGCGCGCCTGCTCCCCTCCCGCCTCTCTCATGCTGAGCGCGGGGACTCAAAAGAGTCTCTTTCGATTGTACAAGCTTATAGGTCAATGGAAATATTGTTGACGTTTGCGATATGTGGAGATTATTCGGTTTTGACGTTTGAGGTAAGCATGGATTCATACATGCTGATTGCTGTTAAATTTTGAATTTCGAACAATACTAAATTGCTTGAAGCTCTAGGATGCTCCCACGGAGACCAAGAGTCTTTTTTGCAGTTATGTTTTATCTACTGTTGGATGTTTAAGTACTTACCTACTCGTTTGCGACTGCATTACTCATAGAAATTGAAATCTTAGACAATCTATAATGGACCAGCTTGTGTGATCTTTCCCTTTGCCAAAGGTATAAGCTGAAAGATGATGCAAGCGTTTATAGATTCATAATATTAGTGTAAGTAAAACAAGCGTTGAAGATTTATTTACGTAGGCGTTCATATCGACACAATACGTTTGGTCTATGCGTATTGTAATTTCAAAGTAGTAGTAACATTGAAAGTGACATAATCTTATTCGCGTTACTAGGCATATGGCGTGTCCTTTCTAGATGGTCTAAGATAAAAACACATTAACTAACTCTTGTACAGAACACCACACTCGCAATACACACTCACAATGATCAGATCATTGTAAGTTTTATTTATCCTAAAATGGCGAAGTAACTAGAAATGTAAACGAACATCATCACCTCACACGCTTCTTCTATTCTTTATGTTCTTGTATTCTTTGCTATTCAACAAACGATAGTGTACCTAGTTAATTATGTGACGACCATATATTTTGTCACATAAATAATATACGGGCTTGACGACCAGAATTATCAGGTCTTAAAAAATAGGTATATGTTTTGAACACACTTCTAGAACGGATAAGTTATTGCTCATAAATTCCAATGTATATTTACCAGATCCATCTGGTAGTCAATATAACTAGTCTAGATATAATGTAAACTAGCGAGAGGGACTGCTTCCTTCAACAGTCTCAGGGTTCTATAAATAGGAACCGTACTGTCAGTAAGGTCTACTAAAACCAGCTGACTCGATGCAATCACGAAATATGAACGAGTAACTGTGGCTTTTTACACAATGCTCACTCCAGTACCTTATCTATAGTTACCCTACCCTTTTTATTTCAAAGAAATAACATTTGAACAAGGAAAGCGAACCGCAAAAACGTCAACCTGTCACATGATATGAATTCTTCCGGAATAGTATCGAGGCACCTGCAGGCGCGGCTCATTGGCTCGGAAAGATCTCTTGACAGTCTTTCAAACTTGCGGGACTGTATCAAAATATAACATCAGTTAACTTTAGGGACGCGAGTCTCTGCCATTCAAAGTAATCACAATTTTTCCTTTTTTACCAATATTTCTTACAAATTGCACTAAAGTAAGTAAATCAACACTTTATCTTCGCTGTTTTTGCCTTAATTTCCGTCCGTATGACTTGTTTTAGGTGATTAGGAATATTGTGAGGCGTGATTCTTCGAAGGTGATTTACAATAGCCAAATAAAGGAACAAGAACAATGGCTAAACTATTATAGTAGCACCTAGCACTGCTCCACTCCTAAATTTAATATTATAGTCAATACCCAAATGAAACAATCTGGACGGAAAGATGGTATGTATTAGAATTAATGACAATATCACACTCCACACAACATCGCAGTAGTGCTCATATCCGATCCCATACTTCAGAATACTTCAACAAACTTATACAGAGAACACCTAAAAAAGATAGAAGCAAAGCGAAATTAGCCTCTTCACATACCTAATGTAGCAATTGAAAATTACAAAATCAGCATGTGAGCTCGGCTGAAAGGTAAGTAGGCAGTGAGGTAACGACCCGGCCACTGTCAAAGCAACGGCTAATTATCTGAGCAGATGGCAACCTCTCCGAGCGCTCATGTACCAAGAACGTAAGATGTCATTCATTTTCACCATCTACTATTTCTTTGTTGCGAACGTTCGGTACTGGAAATGATGATACGCATATCTGAATTATTTATTTTGATTGATAAACTTCGCATTTCAGAATCATTCTAAAAATAAAGCCTTGGGAGTTGAGTAAAATGTTACATAATGTAATTAATTCTTAAAATCATAATATAATGTTGCAGTACCTACCACGCGCATGAATCCAAGTCATCGTTAAAGACTTAACAATAATAAAAATTAAAGGTAAAAACAAACATTTTATAAGTTTTCCGTCATCCGCGATCTGTCGGCTCATCGTATAGCCAATAGTTACAAGTGGGCAGTGGAAGCGGCGCGATCAAAGGAGACGCGCGGCGCAGATCAAAGCGGCCGTAATGACTTTTTAGTGGAGCGCTAGGGGTCGAAGGGGTGCGGCTTCGAGTAGCTGGGGCGGTTAGTGGCGGCGGGACACACACAACAAGTTACCTTGGCTTTGCCCCGAGACAAGTTAGAGATAAGTTTTGGCTATTGCTTTTTTGTCAGAAGTCTCTTGAAGTTCTCTTGCAAATATGTTGCGCCATCCTAAATCCTAGCTAGCTAATTAGGATATCATCCTTACTGCACTACATAGTATAAAACAGAGTCGCTTCCCGCTGTCTGTCCCTATATCCCTATGTATGCTTAGATCTTTAAAACTACGCAACGGATTTTGATGCGTTTTTTTTTATAAATAGAGTGATTCAACAGGAAGCTTTGTATATACAATTTGTCCCGGGGAAATATAAAGCGGGACTTTTATCCCGGAAAAACTCATTCACGCGGGCGAAGCCGCGAGCAGAAGTCTAGTTAATTATAAATTCAACAGTTTACGTCAGTGACTTTTCACGTACCTAAAAAATAAACATGAATAATCACAAAGAGTAAATATGATTTTTTGTGGAAAGTCGACGATAGCCTAGTTAGGAATGGATCGGTCTGCCGAGACAATGTCCACAGGTTCAAAATCCAACTCACACACATCAAACTATTCAATCGTGTGTGAATTGTTTATCAATAATTATCGTTCTCTTTAACGGTGAAGGAAAACATCGTGAGGAAACCTACATACCAGAGAATTCTCCATAACAATGTCGAGGGTATGTGAAGTCTTTTTTTTCGTGGGGTAAGCGCGTTATCGCTACCACCATCCACCATACCATCGAGTAAGGGACTCGATCCAATGCTCGCTCGTATGAAGGATCGAAGGATCTTGGATGGAGCTCGGATCCTATGTACACCCTACACCGGCATACTACCAATCCGCACTTATAGGCCAGCGTGGTGGACTAAGGCCTAGCCCCTCTCAGTAGTACCTAGTGGAGACACATGCTCAGCAGGGGGCATTAATATAGGGCTGGTTACATTGCATTAAGTGATTTTTTACTTAAAGGTACATACTTTTTATATAATAAACACGGTATCTGAGGACTTCTTTCCTGCCGATTTTTAGGTGGATCAACGAGCATAACCTACTAATAAAATATCCTCTACGTAACCTTCTAATTGTGTCTCACTACATCCCTCGTTTTTGTTTCCGCGCGGTGTTGTTTAATGAATATCACTGAACACTCGTCGTGTCCCGTGACTGCGCTCGAGTGCTCCTCGCTGGTACTCACCGCTGATAATGCACTGCATACAACTGCCCCTGCAGTTACTACCCAAGTCCCAGACTCGTTGCTTCTTGTTATTGTTATTAGTGTAGCTATTATGACGTCAGGCACATTTGAAAAACTAAACTAAATCGAATCTGCAAGATGTTTGAAAAGTGTCTTTGCCGGTGTTTGGGGTAGGATAAGAAGAAGCAGATGAAATCAGAAGATATATCTAAATAGCAGGGTGAGCTTGTCACGCTTGTAAATATAACACAAATTCAAACTTTTAACTGCAATGATCAAAGGAAACGAGCTATCATGTACAGTCAGCTACATAAGTTTTTTTTTCTATATGCAATCAGCTGTCTTAGCTATGATCAGATTTTATATAGGTTCCTTAATTTTTTTATGAGAGGTATTCCATTGAATAATCTCTTTCCTTAATAGAGTATAATGTTAGTCTCTTGTATCTAAATTCAATATTTGCCAGCGTTTCAGCCTTGAAATATCATCTTTTCTTTCCAGTAAGTCCCTGGCTAGTATATTAGTGTGAGTCACACTAGCTACATAAGTAACTGAACAAATTCAAAACTTTAAATCGCCTCTACACTTTTGTGTTATTACTAATTTTAGTTTTCTCTTCACGAAAAATAATAAAGGTATTTAATTCACTCCACATTAAGAAAAAATAATTTTACAATTAGCCTGAACGCGTCTATCAATCAGCCTGTCGACGTCCACGGCTGAACGTAGGCCTCCCCAAGTGAGCGCCAACCATCCCGGTCTTGAGCAGCCCGCATCCATCCGCTACCCGCCGCCTTTTTCAACTCGTCGGTTCATCGTGCAGCAGGGCGTCCTACACTTCGTTTACCTAAACGCGGTCTCCACTATAGCACTTCTCTGCTCCATCGACTGTCTGTCCGTCTGCAGACATGTCCGGCCCACTTCCACTTCAGTGTGCTGATTTTGCGAGCGACGTCGGTTACTCTGGTTCTCTGGCGGATAACTTCATTTCTGATTTTATCTACCAAAGAGAACGCGTCTAGGCGATTTGAAATTTTGAATGTGGTCAGCTACTTATGTGGCTGACTGTACCTACTACATACATACATGGCACATGATGCATAGCGATGGTCATCTAGATATTATAAGAGAATGGCTACTAATTATATTATCTTTAACGTCTTTAAACCTGACTACAAGTGATTATGTTTGCTATACGAATGCTTAATGTACAAGAAGCCTACCAGACTAACATCTACTGGTCAGGACTACATTTATTTGCATTTTCATGTTTTAGAAACGATTTCAATGAGCTTTAACAATCATTTTGACATCAACGCACTCTGATTGATCTAATCCGGGGTAAGAAGTGTTAAAAAAACTGTCACAATTCGGCTGACCTATTATACCCTTAGCACAAGTTTACGCGCTTTCGCACAGTTAACGCATTAGTTTCGACAAAGTGAATTTTTGTATGGAAATTTGAGCAGCGCCCCGGTTAGCGTATCCTACTAATATTATAAAGGCGAAAGTTTGTAAGAATGTATGGATGTTTGGATGTATGGATGTTTGTTCCTCTTTCATGCAAAAACTACTGAACGGATTTCGATGAAATTTAGCACATGGGTAGATCATGTTCTGGATTAACACATAGGCTATTTTTTATCCCGGGAAAACATAAAGCGGGACTTTAATCCCGGAAAAACTTGATGACGCGGGCGGAGCCGCGGGCAAAAGCTAGTTTGGAACTAAAATACGACAGCGTGAACATTGCGTGCGTGTAAACTTCGTATGGTAAATCGAGTAACCTTAGACAAGCATGTGTCAAAATATCAGCACGTGTCTCTTTTTTGACGTATGGTATCGTCTAACGAATACTAAATACGTTAACTTACTTGATACTAATATTATACGAAAATGTGTCAACTCGTGGTAGGGGTAATGAGAACCGATGCCAGAACCTTTTAGTCCACAGACCATTAGACCAAGAAAGCGACACAAAGTAACAAATTTTACCTCTTTACAATAAACGATGTAGATTTTTAGTAAGCGGCGAATAAAGGCGCAGTCACAGTACATGTCGGTGGCGGCGACTCGCAGACGATTGCGATGTCAAACAGAGATACGACAAATGAGCTGAAAGGATGTGGGTCGCGCCCACGGCGTCTCCTGACGCACCCGCGGAACTATTCTGGATAAGATCACTCGCCTAAGAAGTCATAAAGCAATATTTATCTGCAGCATGAATTAGCTCGTTACCTACTGACACTTCACCTACTGTTGCATATCGTAAAATAAGTGATATTATGTACTCGGTGTAGCCCGCGGCATGGCACGCGTTAATAGTGTTTCCCGTAAAAAAAAAAAGCACTGCAGCGATTCAAAGCGTCACAAGTACGACGTCAGTGCTATCTACTTAAAAATTACATTATTTACCATTTACTCCACAAGACCGCTGTACCGTCCTCGCCGTCGAGGACCTCGTCGCGTTCCCCGTCACCCTGACCTCTCTTAGCAGTTCCGGCCCGCGTGCCGAAGACTACTAGGTACGATACCACTAAATAGGATTAGGTTAAAAACCATCTTCCCCAAACGCTGATGTCTTATCCTCTCAGTGGCCGCCCTGAGCCGAGGTTCGTGACCCGTTAGTGGGTCACCCTCAGCGTGGTCGCTTAAATTTTAAGGGTTGCGAGCGCCTTCTGCACTCACCCAAAAGACCGGTGTTCTTTCATAAGCCGACCCTCGTCAGGCTAGAAAGAGTAATTAATGTCAGGGAAAAAAAAAAAATTACCATTGAAAAAAATTTAAGGTATAAAAAGCCTATGTTTTAATGTAAGGCATGGTCTACCGGTGTACCAAATTTCATCCAAATCTGTTCAGTTTTTTTTTTTTTTTTTTTTTTTATTCGGGCACGGCAAAGTGACTGCACCTCACCTAATGGTAAGCGCGATGCAGTCCAGATAGAGTATCGAATGGCAGCAGATAGTTATCTCATGCCATTCGACACAATTATGCCGGCCTACTGAGCTGCTTCTTCACGCTACGGCGGAAGGACCCAGGATTATAGGAAGGAAGGAACACGTGCGCCGGTAAACTATTCCAAAGCTTGATGGTGCGGAAAATAAAAGAATTAGCGAACCTATTGGTTCGGGCCGAGATGGTTTTAACCATCAAGCTGTGGCTTTGGATGCCGGCACGCGTGGTTCTGCTGAGGAAAGGAGAGGAGGGGATCAGATTAAACAACTCTTCAGAGCATTCGCCATGATACAGACGGTAGAACACGCTTAGAGAAGCGACATCCCTCCGCAATTGTAGCGACTCCAAGTTGCTCGTTACGTCTGCATCATCCACAATGCGGATGGCCCGCCGCTGCAATCCATCCAAGGCATCGAGCAAGTATTGGGCGGAACCGTCCCTGAGGTGCGAACAGTATTCCATACCCGGCCGTACGTGTGCTTTATACAAGCGGAAGATTTGACCGGGCGTGAAGAACCGACGCACCTTGTTCAGGATTCCAACCCTGCGTGATGTGGCAGATATAACGCCTTCGATGTGTTTCCTTGGATTCAGATCACAGCAGATATCCATACCAAGGATATTCAGGTCATTCCGCATTAAGAGTGGAACACCCTGAAGATTGGGGAGAGGAGAAAACGGGGATCTTTTGCACGTGAACGCACACACCTGCGTTTTCTTGGCATTAAACTCAACCAGGTTCATGGAACCCCACGTGGAAATGAGATCCAGAGTCCGGTTGAGCCCATTGACAAGACTCCTCACAGTGTCCACCCGCAGACCAGGGGGCTCATGGTAGTATCGCCCATGAACCGTGCTGTCATCTGCATAACAATGAATGTTGCCAAGCGATAACAAATCATTGATATGCAGAAGAAACAGGGTGGGCGACAGCACCGAGCCCTGTGGAACCCCGGCATTTACTGACATGAGCTTCGAAGCGTGCCCATCAACGACGACACGTATTCTACGCTCATGCAGAAAGCCAGAAATCCACGTACACAGGTTGTCGGGCAAACCATATGCCGGAAGCTTGGAAAGGAGACCACGGTGCCAGACCCTATCAAAAGCCTTAGCTATGTCGAGGCTCACAGCTAGAGCCTCGCCATGCCTATCAATCGCCTCCCCCCAGCGATGCATGACGTTCGCTAGAAGGTCACCCGTTGATCGGTTCTGACGAAATCCGTATTGTCTGTCGCCGATCAACGAGTGATTCTCCAGGTAGCAGGTCAAGTGCGTGTTTATTAGCCGCTCCATGACTTTGCATAACACTGAGGTTATAGCGATTGGGCGGTAATTGGTAGGGTCTGTCCGATCACCTTTTTTGGGGATCGGTTGCACATTGGCCTCCCTCCAAGATTCAGGCACTATACCTGAGAGGTAGGACGCACGGTAGAGGCGTGTCAGTGCAGGAGACAACTCCGCTGCACATCTTCTCAATACCACCGCCGGTATACCGTCCGGACCACTGGCTTTCCGAACGTCGAGAGACCGCAGCTCACGCCGCACATCGCACTGCCTGATGCGAATATCAGGCATTGTGAATCCGCAATCAGGCAGCGCCGGCGGCGGCTGAGAGCCACAGTCTTCGAGCCGGGAGTTAGCCGCAAAGAGATTTGCCAATAGAGTGGCTTTCTCCTGCGGCTTGTGTGCCAGCGATCCATCTGGATACCTTAGCGGCGGCAGTGAGGGACGGCAGAAGTTAGACTGGACGGCCTTGGCCAGACTCCAATAAGCACGGCTGCTCGTCGGATGGCTGGCCAAAGCACGCCCAATCCTACATATCCGCGCGGCATCCAATCTAACATAGGCCTTCTTGCAGGCCTTGGCGGCACGGTTATAAGCTGCTTTGAGGGAATCAATATTAGGATCCTTCATAGCGCGACCCCTGATCCAAGCGCGATACGCCGCCTGTTTTTGACCAACAGCATCGGCGCAAGCGCGATTAAACCAGGAGCGTCCACGGCCCTTACTAGCGACCTCAGAGGAAGGAATGTAATATTCCATTCCTAACCTGACCTCGCCAGCAATAGCGTCGGCACTCGCCGAAGGATCTTTTCCCTCGAAACAACGCTGCCGCCAAGGGATGGATGCGAAATATTCTCGCATACCATCCCAATCTGCCGACGAGTAATGCCAGACCCTTCGCTTAACCTGCACAGGACGTGGAGGTGAAGCGAAAGGTATTGATGTCCCAACCAGGCAGTGATCAGAAGTGCCCAGAGGGGCACTAACGGTCACTCGATACCCGGTCGGGTGACTCATCAGCAGAAGGTCCAGCAGTGAAGGCGCATGACTCGCCACATCCGGGATCCTGGTAGGCTGGCTCACCAGTTGTGTCAAGTCATGTGTCAGAGCGAATGCATGGGCAGCTCTGCCAGCATGATCAGTCCTGGAGGATCCCAGCCACAGCTCATGGTGCGCGTTGAAATCCCCCAAAACCACCATCTCCGCTGACGGAAACTGTACCTGCGCGTCATCCGCCGCCAGGCTGAGGTACCTGAACAGCCGAGTCGTCTCATCGTCCCCGTGGTGTGACCTGTAAAGGCACACGTAGATACGGCTCAAGGAGCCAAAATCCACGTGCACCCACAAAGTGGAAAAGGAAGGGTCCTCCATGCAGCGCAGACGGCGACAATAGACGTCCGATCGAACATACAAACATACCCCGGCCTTAGGCTTGAAGTTTTCTTCAAGCGAATAGCCGGGGTACAGCAGGTATGAATTATCGTCCGGACGGCGAATCTGTGTCTCCGTCAAGAAGAGCAAAGCAGGCCGGGCCGTCTCAAGATGGTGGTGGACGGCATTGAGGTTGGTATGGAGTCCGCGGATGTTGGCGAACTCCATAGTGAAAGCGGTGGTGGGGTTGTGCACCGCTGTAGGACCTGCTTTCTTTGTAGGCACTGTCATGAAGGGGGATGGGATGCGTGAAGAAGCATCGGGAAGCCTGTAAATGGGCACTCAGTGGGCCGAACGGGCACCAGAACACGAGAGCCAGGAATAGGTGAACTGATCCGCCGGACGGAAGGGCCCCCGTACCCTCCCGGGATGGACCGCCGGGACCCCACTTCCGGTCACCAACCGGCACGACGGACCCACCCAAGATTATGCGCGGCATGGTGAGGCAGCCTCTCGAGGTGGTTAGTCACGATTGGGCCCCTGTACTGTACCGCGGGCGGCCAGCGGGTCAACCGTTTCTACAGGTCTCCCTGGCCGGCGGATCAATACGCCTTCCCCGACTGTGATCCGGAATTACCCACACGGAACAACCTCATACCCAATTACAGGCGCCCCGAGAAACCGGGAGAGCGTAGGCTGATCCCGTAACGCGGCCCCCTTGCGGGGGTCACTATGGCGGTCTTTTCGCCGTGAGCACGGTGGTCGCAACCCGGGCGGATGCAAGCATCCTACCACCACGGACTGTGTCACTCATTTGGCACTACCCAGGGGTCACGTGTAGGGAAACTAGAGTATGAGCCTACGGACGCGAGTGACATTAACCCCCAAAAGACAGTTCTTTTAGCGTTGACTTCCAACAAACATACATGCACGCTCGCACACACATACATACATAAACACATTTTATTTGTATTTACTTTTCTTTTTCATTTATTTTTATTTTTGTATTAGAACCTTTGTAACTCTGTTTGTCTGGATGTGGGCGCTGCTAACTGTGACACAGTTATATCTTTAACTACAGTCGTTAGCAACATACAATTATTGTACTCTATGTTACTGTAATGTTTTTGATCCAATTAAATAAATTATTATTATAAACATTTTCACAAACTTATAATACATACACACACTCTCACGCCTTTTATCCCCAAAGGGGTAGGCAGAGGCGCAACTAGTGCACCCACTTTTCGCCGTTATTCCGTCCCATGATGTGATGGTGGCGAGCCTATCGTCATATCAGGCATAAATTCCAGACTCCGAGCTGATACTGAATAGAAAAACTCAATATCACTTTGCTCGACCCGGGGATCGAACCCGAGACTTCAGCATTGCAGTCGTACCATAATACTTCTACGCCACTGAGGCAGTTTTATAATATTAGTAACAAATACGATTACTTGCGATAACAGTCAATTTTAAAAGTCTTTAAATTAACTACAAGTCCAGACGAGTTCCAGAATATTCTCTGCCGCAACGTGGCGACGGTAAGCGGAGTCCCGCTAATTTCCCGAGGTAAACACGGGGTCGAGCAGCCAGCCGCCACTGAATCCCGCAAACGTCTTAGATAACGGACACACTTGGACAGTTTTTAATCCTTTACATGTGTGGGGTTCCGTGTTATCCACAATCAAATCACATTCCAAGGATGGCTTGGAATGTGATTTGATTGTGGCTTTCAAGAAAGTCTTAAAACCACGGAGGAAGAAGAGCGGAGGTGTGTCAAGCCAAAATCTCTTTAGAACGTAGCGTCGCTAAATGCGGCGGGTCGGGGGATGAAATATAACGATAGCTCCTCCCCCCAATCAAAATCCATCTAGCGGTGAATGGCATTATTACAACGTAACAGAGCTAACTTGTCAATAATTTAGTTCGTCTTTTCAACCCTACGGCGTAACAAGTAAAAGTGTTTGTTCCAGACGATTCTATGTGCGTTAGTATGGCGGACCACATTATTTATTATTCTACTGGCGCTTAACCGTTTTTTCAGCATATACATTACATAGGTGACACATATATGATAAAATAATTATATATGTCTATAATTATTTTATCACACATACAGGAAAATTAGGGAATAAAACAAAATGAAATAAGTTGTTAAAGTTCTTGATAAAAAATCTTTATTGATTAAAATTAATAATTACGATAATCTTACTAATATCTACTTCAGTATCCTGTGATAATATTATAAATGCGAAAGTTCATAAAAATATTTGGATATTTACATGTGTGTTAGAAGTAAACACAGAAACAACAAAACGGATTTAGATGAAATGGCGCGCTAGTAGATCATGTCTTAGATTAACACATAGTCTACTTGTTATCCCGGTAATTTACCTCCATGGAAATAATGCATATTTTTAATCTCTTCATAGGGACTTTTTTTAGCGGAAAGGCTTTACACGGGGATAAAGCCGCAAGAAACACCTAGTATTATGATAAAAATGAATGTATTCCTTATTGGCCACTGAACAAACCGCATCATGCACATAAAAATCAAATTCAACCGAAACAACGCAACCTTTACGCCCAGGTTCCCGCCAAAGTCCGTAAAATATTATAGTTGCGATCAGAAATTGTTGGTTGTAAATGTCAAATGTCAAAAACAAATAAAAAGAACTAAAGTATTCTTTTAAATTGAATTTATTTCTAAACGATGGGACGAATATTAAACGTTGGACATTCAAAACCAAAACAAGAAGAATAAAACTCCACTTTTAGTGATATTTTAACTTGTAAATTTAATTGATTTCTAAACGAAGGGACGAACATCAAATGTTTGACAGGTAGGAATATTTTCTAAAGAAAAGCGAAATTGTTGTTTTTACTATATTCCAAGCATTTTTTATATTTTCGAATATTTTGTTGGCGTCCAGTTGTTGCGTCTATTCATAACACGTATTCATGCATTTCTATTTTCTGTATTTACAGCATCGGTAGTAATAAGTTACTTTCTCCGCAAAAACAAAAAAAAAATGGGGAATCTAAAATGATAACAAATAACTCAATAACACGAAAAAAACTTACAAATACAACGAAATTAATAAAAATAATAGCGACGCTTGAAAGGCAATCATATCTAAGCGACATTTAGCTAATTTTTTCAGTAGAGTGTTTTAAAGTTTTGATTTTGACAAAAAAATCATAAAGAAACTATTTGCTGCACAAAAATAATTGTAACTGTTTTAGGAACTTCTTAATTTTTGACATTTTTTGACCTAAATCAACAGCATTGACGATTATAAATTAAAAAGTTACCGTCGCTTAGTTAAAAATTACCTTAATTTACAAATAGGTAAAATCATCTAAATGGATAATTTTATGGATACCGTAACAAGTAAATTTAAAGAAATATCAAATATTTAAAAATGCGCAGTTGGTAAGAATCGTATAAGGATAACTAAACATATTAATAAAATCAATTAAAATATCTATAGCTAAATTACTGGGTCGCACGAATGTAGAAAAACATAAATATGTGCACAATATTGTAAATATTGTTATTCCCACCAACATTAAACTATTTAATAAACAGCAAACTTTAATGAAAATCAAATTTTATTCTTACATAAACATACTTACATCCAAAATATAGCATATTGATATAGAATTTGTTAATAGTTAACAAATTTCGTTAGAGGGAGGTTCTCGCCTCAAGCAGAACTAGAAAACAATAATATTATCATTTATTCATTGTGTTGGAAACTCGTAATTTTCACTCAAATTTTATTTTTGCTGAAAGCACACACATACAACCTAACGCCCTCGTCCCATACGGGTAGTCAGAGACTATGGAGCACCACATTCTACGATTTTGACATACGTCTTCCACAAAGGATTTTCATAGTACTTTGCAAACACGAGAAAGAATGTGGGACGATGTAAAAGAGGCCATGGAATATAAGAAAAATACATGGCTAGATGAGAATAGCCAACGACACTTTTAAAACACTAGGTGGTTCGCAAGCGGGTGTATTTTCTTTATTACGAACAGGTGAATATCTCCTAACAATAAGTATAACCACCTGAACATACCCGGCAAAATTAACTATGCGACATCATTGAAGTTAAAGGTTGACAAGTAAAAATATCTAAGCATAAAAAAAAGAACTTATATTATTCAGGTAAAACTATCTAACCGATTAATCTCTTTTTATTTTGTTTTATGTAAAGTTGTATATATGTACTATTAACAAAATATTTTATTAAGCTGAAAATATCTAAGCACATCAATATGGTGAGTATGGGTGCAGGCAAATATATATCTACGCCAATGCTATAATTTTGTTGTGTAGGTAATAAACAACTAATTAAAGAGTGAGCATATTTTTATTTCAAGTAAACATATATTAATGCAAAACATGTAATATCACGATTTCAAGTAAGACACGATAAGTTCAAAATCAATTTCCTTAAGTGTACCAACTTCTATAAATCCGAAAAGTCGTAAATTTCTTGTCGGTAAATGAGAAAAAAGATGTGAAATTTACCGGAATCATCTAATATCTAACCGCCAAAAAAGTTGTCCTAGAGCTACGAAACCCAGATCAATCGACGCAAAAAAATTTGGCGATTCCAAATATGTATATAACTCATTTTCGGTATATTTGTCGCTTAGATATTATTGCCTATCAAGCGTCGAATTATATTCGATGTTGGGTGTCGCTCGCATGACGCACATGTTTTTCGCTATCCGTTATTTCTGAATACTTACCCACAGATGTCACAACATGTTTTAATATATTTTTTCAAATTTCCTGTAACTAAATAATAAATGATTGAATAATGAATATATTTAGAGGCAAAATGAACTAAGTTTACTTATTTCTGCCGAAAAATTATTGTAATATGCGTTTATAATGTTAAAATCAAGATATCGGTGAGAAATATGTAGAATGCAACTTTTCAACGATAGATGTCTCTTGGTAATGCAACAAGAAAATATGTTTCAAAATGCAAATAAACATAAATTGAAACGACTAACACATAAAATGTTATGCCATCTTGTTTGATTTTTGATCCTGAGCAACTTCTACTCTCATCAATATCACATTTCATGGTTAAAAGAATTTAATACGTATTTAAACGTCAGATGAGGCCGAACCGAACGCACTGACGATTCACTCAGAACTACGGTTTTAGGCCCCGCCTACTGTGACGTCATGGCCTAATTGATGGTGACATGACCTATATGCCTTGCGGCACCTCCGCTCTTCTTCTTTTCTTCGTGCTTAAAACACTTCTAACACTGTTATATAAATCATAATAATCTATATACATAAAAGGGAAAGGTCACTCACTCAACTACAAGTGCTAGGAGTCTAAAATTTTGCATGGGGGCTCCTCTTAGGACGTAGGTGCTCACGAAGAGTATGGGATGGGATTATGCAAAATTCAACCTCAAAGGGGGTAAAAAGGGTTGTATGTGATAAACTAAAAACAGTTTCGATGAAATTTGGTATGGAGATAGTTACAGACCCTGGGAAGGTTTTAGGATACTGTTTATCCCGGGAAAATGTATAGCGGGATTTATATCCAGAAAAAACTCTTTAGTGCGGGCGAAGCCGCGGGCAAAACCTAATTATAATATAATGATGAACCTCCGCGTTGTTTTGTTTTCTAAGTGCAACAATGTTCGCCTAGTATGAGATTAATATATTTTTAGACAGTTGAATATCTTTCGTATACTAAGGGGTATACGTTTACATTTATATTTATCTCAGGGAAAAAATATTATGCTTCGATGCAGTACCAAGTACCTCGGCAACGTAAAGTAAAAATTAAATTAAATTCTTAGTGATTCCTTACAGTTACACGAATGTTCGTCATTGAATTAAAACTACTATAAAGATTACCGTACTATATCTGTTATAGTAGTTTAATTTCAATTAAATCCTTATTTTTGATTTTCCCTACTCCGTCTGTGTAAGATCCAATGTTTTGCCTTTTCTGCCTTTGAGTATCTAGCAATGCAAAGGAGATGGGATCACCAGGCGAACCCTTCGTTGGCCATACACGCGCAGCTGGTCATAAACTTTTATTAAAACCTATGTGACTTGCGATCACTGTCATTACATTCTACGATAATGACATTAAGCGGTGCTCCAATTGTGATTTTTGTTGTGTTATTGTGTAAAAAATGACCTTATATTCAGCCCTGCACGTGTGGATTTTTTTTGTTAAATGTGTGCTATCCGTGTCTACCTCCCCCCCGTCAAGATTGGCAGAAAAAATTGTTTGCGCATTATTGCCATATCGTATCCATTGGTTAAACAGTCTAAGTTTTCTGCATATAAGTCACAAAATGCCAAATTTGAAATCCGTCCGTGAGCCAATTAGTGCGAACTCAGAAGTCAAAGACCCCAAACCTTTGACCGCGCCGGCGCAAAGGCAAAGGGGACAGGAATTTGAATATACCGGTTCGATAGTTGAAGAAGCTTTATTACGTACTTAATACTTTTAGGTGTACGCGTGGTTAGTATATTGATATCAATCATGGTAGTTGATAATATGGTACTAATAAAATAAATAAAAACAAATAAAATGTATGAGAATGATTATGAATTCCATAATAATAAAAATAACCTTCCCTCTCTCTATCTTGTTGTTCGTGTAAAAATACTTATTATAAAAAGATACTTAAAATGCTGACCGCACATATTATAGGTACTACTAATGCCATCTATGGAGGCATGGAAAAAACTACGAATTACTACTACACGCTATATTAGAATAATTAATTAATGCCCACTTTAATATTCAATTGTTTAAGAAAATGTTGTACTTTCACTAAATAAAAAAAAAATAAACTTACAAAAGCAAAAGTGTGCGATGGCCGGGAATCGAACCCGGATCAACTGCTTGGAAGGCAACTATGCTGACCATTACACCACCATCGCCCTTACTAATCTGTTCAAATATTATTCTTAGACTCGTACCGCTTTATGCTAATGTATTTTTTTTAAATCTATACTAATATTATAAAGCTGAAGAGTTTGTTTGTTTGTTTGTTTGTTTGTTTGTTTGTTTGAACGCGCTAATCTCAGGAACTACTGGTTCGAATTGAAAAATTATTTTTGTGTTGAATAGCCCATTTATCGAGGAAGGCTATAGGCTATATAACATCACGATGCAACAATTAGGAGCGAAGAAATAATGGAAAATGTGAAAGAAAACGGGGAAAATTATTCATCCTTGAGGGCTTCCACTGCGTGCACTGCGAAAACGGTTCAAGATACCAAAAATATATGTATGAAAGAATTATTCCTCTTGAAATGATCTAAAAAAATGTCCGTGACAGTATATGTCTATCTTTTAAGATTAACTCACTAGAACCGTTTTTATGGTAATCAAATTTGGTCGAAATTAATGCATTATTTGTTAAGAGTTGTATCAACGTCATAGTCATGGAGTGATTCAACGGGAAGGTTTTTATGTACTTTTAGCCCGGAAAAACTTAATAACGCGGGCGAAGCCGTGGGCAAAAGCTATATACCTATAAACACAAATCTTACTATAGGGAGCGTGCACAAACTACAGGGAGCAGCACAAAATCGACACAAGAGCCACTTGTGGATAAAAAAAGAAACTTTTTGAACAATAATTTATTTATTATATTCTTTTAATATGACAAAAATTATAAAACATATTGTGTTCCGGCCATTGATGTATTATGGTTTTTAATACATCAATGGTTCCAGCCGAATATTATTGATACCCAGCGTGTCCGGAATATGCTTTTTTTTAAATTGGAGCTAGTTATTTAAGCAAAATTAGCAGGTTATGTTCCCAGATGTTCTGCAGATGATAATAATTGCAGATTTTTTTTGTATTGAATTATGTTCTAAGCATCTTTGTTTTTATAATGGAAAGCGGAAGATGGAGAATGAATGGAGAGATGGATGGAGACCGGAAGCGGCGATAGCCTAGTTGGAAGTGGAACGGGCTGCCGAGACGAAAGTCCGCAGGTTCAAAACTCAAGGGCACGCACCTCTGACTTTTCTAAAAAGTTATGTGTGTATTCTTTGTGAATTATAGCTTGCTTTACCGGTGAAGGAAAACATCGTGAGGAAACATGTATACGTGAGAAGTTCTCTAATAGAATTTTGAAGATGTATGAAGCCTGCCAACCCGCACTAGTGGAGGAGGCTCGCGCTCAGCAGTGGGCACTATATAATACAAGGCTATGGTGGTAGTAGAAGTATCTTTGTTTTATAATTTAAGTAATGAGACATTTCCAAATGCTTTCGGAACTCATAACTACGTATCTTTTATACAGCTTTTAATATTTTTGTCTATTTTCACATAACCGTGGAATGTAACTACTTAGGCACTATTCTTGGGAACATAATAGAAATTCACACCATTTGATGTGTTTATTTTTATGTTTTGGAGAATCCCGATACACAGCAATACATCATAAACAAATCATTTTTTTTTATGACATTGAATGACGAGACGAGCATGCCGTTTGCCTGGTGGTAAGCAATACGACCACCCATAAACAGTAGCAACACCATCCAGCACCTTGAGTTACAAAGTACTGTGTGATATTACACTGCGCTCGTCATCCTGAGACATAAGATGTTAAGTCTCATTATGTCCAGTAGTTACACTGGCTACAATGTCCTTTAAACCGAAACACAACAGTGCATGCACACTGCTGCTTGGCGGTAGAAATAAACATTGCGGTGATACTCACCCAGACGGTTACATATGAGAGACCTACCATTAGTGAAATTTTTCATCCTTTTGATATGAATATTTGACGTCAATGTCAAGTATCTATGGGCCCAAAAGAGTCAAATTGCGCCACTAGATGGCACAGCTTACGACGTGCACGTTCCCTATTCACTCTATACCTACATCTACTATTCCCAAGGTTTGTAAACAAGAAATCTCTAAGTAGCTGAAGAATTAATATCAAATATTTAACTAATGCGATATGATTTCAGTATTTTACTTAATAGATACCTACCTACATAGATCAATATCTTGATAAATTGCATAACATACAGCAACTTCCGTACAACAAAAAACCCGCGCAGAATATAAGTAAACCTCAAAGGCATTAAGATACCTCGCACTATCAAAGCTAATTAAAATTGCAATGACACTACAACGAATCTTAACCTAACCCGTACGCGGCCGCGGCAGACAATGAGGCGCGGCAAGTCGTGGAGGCGGAGGGACGCTCGAGTGCTCCGCCGTAATCAGGGCTAATAGAAGCGCGTATGCTTTGATCTGCACCTCAAAGAGACGAGAGCCGAACTCGCGAGACGGAAACACACGTGACAAACTTTTAGACATGACAATTTGGGTTCTCATTGCCTGGATTGAGCTGTTTGGTAAGTTAATTTTGAGCCTTTTTTCGATAGAGAGAAGGGCGATTTACTCGCCTAGAAGCGCCATTGTCCTTGCGTAACACCGTCCAGGACTTTAAATACAATAGAGGAATTTCCTACACAGGGAAATCTAGAATGAGTAAGACCATATTTTTTTTTGATGGCAGGTTTAAGCCTTTTAGTTATAACCTTGGGAAACTATGCAGTTTGTTATATAAGTATGTCGGAGACAGAGTGGCGGCCGATATAGATATACGTAGGTTCACATAATAAAAGCCACAAATGAATTCTCTTTAACTCGCTATTTATTGTTCGTTCGTCAATTATTACGTAATCGAATGTTCACAGAGTACAATACCACGTCAGGAATAGTTATTAACTTTGGTTATTATAACACACTGCATATCGAGACAATTACTTAACCGTTTGGTTAAGTGATTACAATCAACTCACCTAGTAACAACTCGAAATAACATAGTAACCGCTTTACTAAGCACTGACCGATATGAACACCACCATAGTTACCACATAGTACCGAACTGCACCCAACTACTTGCAACACAACCGAACTTAATGACGACAGACTAAGACTGTTCCTTCAAATGATTGCGCACCCCTTTTATGCACCCAACTGTCGCTCCGAGAATTCAACACGATTTTTATTTAGTCTTACCCGACGTCATATATTCAGACACCCTCAATGAGATTAATAAAAATGACAATTCCTTTTTATACTTCCTTCCTGTCCCGACAAGTATAAATTATGCAGATTGTTATATAAGTATTAACAATTAGCTTGTTGTTTACATTTGATACAGACCACGTGGCCTATCTTGATCAATCTTATTTACTTCTGCGGAATTGCGTACAATTTCGACTGGTATTCGTAAAAAATGAATAGCGTGTGATTCAGTCTAAATTACGATAAGCTTGCGATATCAAAACATAACGGGGACATGACCTGATTGACACCATAACTATGAAGTCTCGTGACTCCTGCGCCGCGAAAATAATACGCCTGCTTCATTGAAGGGGTAGAAGCAGTGGTGGCCTTCGGGGATGACACACGAGGAAACCTCAAACCACCCAGGCCCTCGCGCTTGAAAAGGGCAAGAAATAAAATATTACCCTCCTTCATCAATCGGGTAAAAGGGCCGAGATCTGCCACCCAGAGCCTTGCATTAGTGGTTACTACTGAGTAGCTGCTTTAACTTTTAATACATGGTTGCTGCAACAATCCATTTGGAATCAAGTTTTAAATATGAATTCCTATTTATAAATGTAGAATTTACACACACACACACACACCCGCAGCTTTTATCCCCGAAGGGGTAGGCAAAAGCGCAACTAGTGCACCCGCTTTACGCCGTGCGTATTGCGTCCCATGATGTGATAGGTCGCGAGCCCATCGCCGTATCGGCCACAAATTCCTGACTCCGGGCTAATACTGAATAGAAAAATCCAATATCAGCTTGCCCGACCCGGGGATCGAACACCTCAGCATTGCAGTCGTACCGTAATACAACTACGCCATCGAGGCAGTCAAGGCCAATGTAAAGAAGCAATTAAGCAAGCCGGCAAAGCGGCAGCCATCGAGGAATATGTCTCCCCTGTTTTTTTTAGCATCTACCCGGTGTAGAGCAGTTACCTTCCTGTAAGTTTGGATTGTTGGCAATTGTATCGCTTACCAACAGGACGTATGGTTAGATCAAACGAATTGTATAAAAACGTTGAGTCAGTAGGTATATCACAGCGACTATATAACCATCATAATCTTTTATACCTAGTTCGCGTTAGATTAACACTGTGATTAGGGGTAATGAATTAGTCTCGCGGTACCAATAGTTTGTTCTTATCGTAATCTACCTAAAATAAGTTCATTTTAAGTTCCTTACTAAAGCTATTTTTTATAAGTACATTCCGGCCCAATTTTTATCTTAAGCCGTTTGTTATGTCCATTTTTACTGGAATTATAATTCGTATTATGCCTAGACTACCCTTTGTCATATTTCAAGTTAATATATTCACTACTGTCTTGTACAGACAGTACGAGATTCAATGAAGAGTATTTGCCCAAATAACAACTACCTACTTAGATGAGGTTCAATCAAATCTTAGCAGATGACTCTTTTATTCGTCACCAGCCTTTCTGAAACAGAATTTGTGTTTGAGAAGTAGGATGTGTTGGTCCTTCGGCAATTTCTACTCACAGTAACTTCACAAGGAATTATTGTACTATTGAAGTATCCCAGTAACCCCAAATGATTCTTGCTTTAAAGATATCAACGTCTCTCTTAGCTTCATCAACGATACACAACGGCCAAAAAAGAGCCAGTTCTATCCACTCATAACCCCGCGATAATGCAAGGCAAGGCACGGAAACGTTGAAGTGTAAGCGTTGTGAGTGCAATATTGTTTTCTTTGCGCTTTGCGGCACCGCACAGGGTAATTGATTCTTTTGTGCTATAATTGCGGACAGATCGCATCGTATCTGAGAGACCGCGACCCGTGCGGGTGGTGCCGCTCAACCGGCTGACATTTAGCGCTCGCTCTTTAATTGGTTTTCTTATTGTCAAATAGCCGGGGGTGTTTTGTTTTGTTTCGGGGTAATTATGGCCCGGTTCGGGGCATTCGGGTGTCCTTTTGTTGAAATGTCATGGGGTATGTCATACTCATTCTGCACTTGTGTTTGGGTGTTATAGCCGAGGTTCAGAATCTGTTCGGTCTAATAGGTTTTAATGTTTACATTATTTTGTTTATTACGGTTTTAGAAACATACTAGCTTTTGCCCGCGGCTCCGCCCGCATTATAAAGTTTTTCCGAGATAAAAGTCCCGCTTTATATTTTCCCGGGATAAAAAGTAGCCTATGTGTTAATCCACGACATGATCCACCTGTTTGCCAAATTTAATTGAAATTCGTTCAGTAGTTTTTGCGTGAAAGAGTAACAAACATCCATACATCCAGATATCCATACATCCATACATACTTACAAACTTTCACCTTTATAATATTAGTAGGATAGAAGAATCGGGAATCTCTTCCATATTCTCTTTTAAATAAACACTCAACATTTTTTATATTTAGCTCTGCAAATGACTCTTAACCTAAATAGGCCGCAAAAGTATCTATAATCACAAAATATTGAATAGTACTACCATAATTAGAATGTTTAAATCATCGTATGAATAATCAAATATCTACATTTCCCCCTTAATATATTATATAATTACTCTTACTTAATGAAGTATATAGGTAGCTAATAGCTATCTACTAAAAATATCAGCAAGCAAGGCGAAGGCAACGATAACTCGGTTATTTAATAGTATATTTATAAAAAAATCTCCCAGAACCAATTTAAAAAAAAAGATATTTTTATACGCTATCCTATCAACTAATATCAAGCAAAACATCTTCCTGAGGGGGTATCTCTATATTGGGAGGATGAAATATTATCAAAACTGAAACAGTATATCCCATTTATAAATTATAAAATAATTCAAGAGATAGATACGGTTACTAAACATACCTTAACAGTGCATATGAGGCTACAATATGTATCTAGCCTTGAGGGGTCATGAAAGTAAAAAATAAAATGGTGAAACTGTAACGTCAATCATCCCAGTACTTGACCAAAGAGAATACGTCAACTGCAGGATAGTACGGGGACCAACAAATGCTGTCATGGAGAGTTCTAAAAGGTAGAACAATCGCAAAAATGTTGGACCAATCAAGCCCAGCTCTACAAAAACATTAATTCATTTGGGCACTCTATTTTAAAGGGACGAGCGGAAGTAAAATATGTTTCAAAATCTAAAATATCCGTGGAATCACACGAGATCAGCAAACAATAATGTTGACATTTCCAAATCAATGCGCGGCCATTTTGTATTTCGATGAAAGACTGTGTTAATCCATAGAGTATTTTTTTTATTTACCCAAGTTATAACGCATAGATATGTACACGTGTTAGCAAACACGAAGGTATGTCGTCCTAAAAGGAAATAATCCAGTTATTGAATATATTATCAGTATAAACTGTTTATTTCTTTATCGACAACGTTCGACAGTGATTGATATGTTACCGTGTACATAGATAAGGAATATATTTTTTTAAGTTCCTCGTTCCGAAGATAATTTGTGTAAACTAACAACTGTAAACAGTTTCGGATTTTTATCGCGCCCGAATGTTAATATTATGTAATAGTATTTAACATTACCAGACATTTTGTATAAACATGTTCCCTGATTTATCATATTTAGTAGGCGATGTTTTATATAAGTATCTTTGTGTTTGAATTATAAAATACCATTATCACATAATATTGTGATGATCATGCACGATGGCGTATTGGCTACTGCTAATGAAGCGTAAACGCAAGTAGAAAAATATTTTTTACACTGTTTTTTTCCTGTTAAACCATTGCCTCTATGCTATATAAAAAGAAAAAAGAAAACTTTAAACGCCATAGTTTTAGCTGTCATAACCAAAACACAGAACTTAATGAGAATTTCCACGGTGCACTGCTTTATTTTGTTTGCTAAAGTAGTTAATGTTGTGATTCTAAATGTGTATTATAGAGGAATGAATTAAAATTCGCCAACATTTATAATAAGTTATAATAAATCTTTATTTACGGAGTGTTCGATAGTCTAGTTGGGAATGGAAAGGTCTGTTGAGACAATGTCCGGAGGTTCAAAACCCAAAGCACACGGCTCTAACTTTTCAAAGTTACGTGTATATTGTTTATCAGTTATCAATCGCCTTAATGGTGAAGGAAAACATCGTAAGGAAACCTACATACGTGAGAATTCTCCACAAGGATTTCGAGGGTATGTGAAGTCTGCCAACCCGCACTAAGCCATCGTGGTGGACTAAGGCCTAAACCCTCTCAGTTATAGAGGAGGCCCGTGCTCAGTATATAATACCTACAGGGCTGATTTCATTGCGTTGCATTATTTACAGACAACTATACCTACCATTACAATACGTCTACTAATAAAAAAGTAAAATGGTAAATTGTATAACGACAAGTTAGTACAATGTTACAATGGTTTGAGTTTAGAACATGCAGCCAAATAGGTAGTATTTACTATGTACCCGTTTATCACTATACTTTACCTGGCTGAACAGACATTGATTCCTTTGCACAATCATTTGGGAATTAAAAAATGGCAGATGTTCCGACCCCACTAATATTTATCTAACAAATTACACTAACCTTGACACGCTTAGTACGCAGTGAAGACAGGGCCCCGCGCGCTGACAGAATTATTGTATACTTATCGCAGCCATTATTTTATCATTATTTACTGTTGGGACTAATGTATGGCGACGTTCATATTAACCAGACTGAACGGCCATACATCCTTCGGTGAGAACATTACCAGCACACTAGATATACCATTTACATCTGAACAAATAAACCAAACCAAAGTTATGATACAACTTGAGCCCACATTAGCCATGACTATTTTATTTGATATTTAGATTGCCGTGGTTAGTATTACGGCGGGTGTTTTATTTATTTACGTTACAAATTAAATGTTCTATGCCGCTCATTTTCCTACTCCTATTCCAATTTTTTGGGTAATGTTTTGGCGTGTTGGATTTACGATATGCCTGTATGGATTTAACAATAGCTTCCTCATACCTACGTTCCAGTACTCTGGAGGCGAGAGATGGTTACCACATACCTTATACATAAGTAAATCAACCGGTAGTAACTTTTATAGAATTAATAATAATCACTCTAGCCATATTATGGTAGTGTGTGCATATTGTAGTCGGTCCCGTGCAGCTATCTTAGTGCAACAAGATACACCGGGGCCGTCTCGTATGCACCGCAGAAGGCCACCGCAGGTTTGGTTGGCATGCTGGTGAAGGGTGTACATAGTGTTTGGGACTCGGTCCAATGCTCGCTTGGATGATGCTATACTCCCGAATGTCGACATTGGGCTGTAAGACTGTGCGAAACTAACATAACCGTTCCACTCACCCCCCATTGGTGGTAGCGATAGTGCGTTTTTTCCCACGAAAAAAAAATATTGTAGGTATACACACTAATACTTACTACAAAAGTTTGAATTCCAAAGTCATAACATTTAACTTCATAAAATTCATCTTCTTAGTCCTTACACTCTTGGCAGAGTGGTCGTGGTCGTCGCGTCAGGGTTTTTGGCTCGCTTGACAATCCTGCGCCACTCCTCTCTGATTGCTGCTTTTCTGGTGCACGTATATAGTGAACCATCCAGTACCGCTTTGACCTGGTCCATCCATCGCATCGGCGCTCTCCCTCGCGCCCGTGTGCCCTCTATCTTCCCCTGCATCACAAGGAGCTCGATTTTACCATTCGACATTTCTCCACGCCGCGACACGTGTCCGAAAAACGTAAGGACGTGAGACTGCACCATAGAGGACAACCGCTGCTTGATGCCGAGTTCTTAGAGTATGGACCGGTTGGTGCGAAACTCTGTCCATGAAACTCCAAGTATTCTTCTCCAGCACCACATCTCAAGAGCATCTATCCGCTTCTTTTCGCTTTCTCGGAGGGTCCACGTCTCCGCGGCGTATAAATTCATAAAATTCATACAAAGCCGGAAACACAGAAATTCTGAAATGAAATGTATTATGCTTGTTAAATAATTTATAGCTTTTATAATTTCTACCCTCAGTCACAATATTACTTCTTTTTAAAGCGGTAAGCAGGGATGAGCCAAAGAAACATGTTGAGCCGCGGAAAAAACACCAAAGGAGCCGATAGTCTGAAATATCCGCTGGAAAAACAAACATTTATTTTCTATTTGACCATTACAAGAAAATTATCATAAATATTTTAAAAATTCCTCCGCGCCATAAAATCCGTGTAATGGTTGGCTCTTGGGTTTTAGATTTAAGATAATGGCGGGAATAACCGAGTGAGGTCGTTAACGAAAAACAAATACACACGGAATAACGTATGGACGATGCAATGTTTATAATAATCACCTTGGTACGTATAGTATATTGACGGATCCCGGCTACCTTTACCGCTGTGACGTCACCGTACCTGAGAAAACAGAAGCAACGTTTTACTGCGGTACTGCTATTTCCGCTTCGCTATTTTCCAAGCGGTATATCTGAGCTTCTCGAGTTCAGTACAACAGTTAACTGGTTGAGACAACTAGACCTAGATTTGATCCATGCAGGATAATAAGCCATACGCAATGATGATGATTGGTGATATCTGGTAATATTGGTAATCTGACTGGTAATATTTTCTTATTCATTTCGATGTGGTCAAAGATCCGTCATAATAATATAAATATGGATATATTTCACCACAATATTTACCAGTTTAAAACAAATAACAAACATTTAAAACGAAACTTTAAAAAATATATATGTCTCTTATGTAACTTTATCTTTTTAATTGATTAAAATTTCATGATATTATTTTTTTGAACGGGGGTGTTATCGGTGTACAAATTTAAAAATGTTATTATGTACCTATATTTATATATTATATGACTAGGTTAGTATCTTTGTGCATTGTTTCTGTGCCTAATAAATAAAATAAATAATGTATCGTTTTGAAAGAATATGACGTGTCGTGACGGAAGTATAGTTTCAATAAATATTAGATCTCAACTTGACCAGGATCTTTCAATATTCAGATAGACCGTTAAATATATGAAGTGTGCTACTATTCTCAGTAAAAGGCCATAGGTTAGTCTCTATAATATGGGTCATAGGCCATAGCTGATGAAATACTTGTTATACAGTATACACCCCTAAGGAACAAGGCGTGATAAAAAAAAAAAAAAAAAACTAAATAATAATAATATAATCTCTATCTATGTTAAAAATCTTCAACAAAACCTTTCATCACAGTTATACTAAGTACAGTATACGCGTACGTAAACACTCGAATACACTTCATACGAGGCTCAGGCGCGGGTCGTAATGCTGACGCGGCAATTTCCGAACTGTCAGACGGACAGACAAGCGGCTGGCGGCTGCACTTATCTAAGGAACGACTGGAATTACCTTTGATGGCGTGTATTGGAAAATTGTACGTAACGCTGATAATTAGGCTACATGCGAGATGGTAGTACTTATTGTCAGGAGCCTCGTCAACGCCTTAGGACACCTAGAATTTATACTGATGAGATAGTTACGTTAATTTAATTTTGCATGCACAGCATATTATGAATTGGTGGGAATAGGACGCATTTGATTTTTTTAGCGAGTTTTAATTCAAATTCAAATCATTTATTAAGCAATTAGGCCCCTAAGGGCACTTGTACACGTCCTTTTTAACAATGTTTTTTTACTAAAAGATTCTACCAATGTTTTGGAAAAGCCCACTCACCTGAGAAGAAGCACCAAGAAACTCAACGTAGGTTCATTCCTATTGACTGACTCTACCATGAATTTGTACTATAAATACTATCTGTGTTTTTTGCTTATATTAAGATCTGATTAACTCAAAAACTATCAAAGCTCTATAAAAGTATAAAATAATGTTTATATCATGCAAGAAGCAATAAGTAATTATAGTGATTAGACATCAAATAATAAATATACACCAGGTAAACTTATTATCCTACGCACATTATTCTGCACTGGGTGATACCAAAAAAATACATCAAGCTACTTTAAATCCTTAAAAAGTGAACTGAAAGCAATCGGATCCGCGTTCAAAAGCATATACAGTCAGCTACATAAGCTAAACAAATTTAAAACATTAAATCGCCTATAAACTTTTGTTTTATTATGTTTTTTTTTCTTGACAAACTATGCACCATCAAGTCTAACGACAAACCATAGGAAATGCATTTCTGACAAACAGAGTTATAAGAGCATAGAACGCGCTCCCACAAGGTGTGGTCCCGGCGGAAAATTAGAGCAAATTTAAGAACGAACTTGACAAATATTTCAAATGAAAGCATGGTTGAGAGTTGCAGGATTCAGGCGTATCAGTGAACAAACTGCCTGCCTGATAACAAATAATAATAGTAATAATAAAAACATAAAATTTAAGACATTTTAATTGAGACCAAAAATAAAAAAAAGCTTAACGTCTAAAGGCGATTTGAAGCTTTAAATTTGTTCAGCTACTTGTGGCTAACTGTATATAAATTCGTATGAAACACATAATTTAATAATAGTGTACCAATCATCATCATCATCATCATCATCAGCCTTTATCAGTCCACTGCTGGACATAGGCCTCCCCCGCATGAGCGCCATAGCGCCCTGTCTTCAGCTTGACGCATCCAGCATCTACCTGCAGTCTTTCGTAGATCGTCATCCCACCTAGCTGGAGGGCGTCCTACACTACGTTTGCCCAGTCGCGGTCTCCACTCAAGAACTATTATTATTATTATTTTTTGTTCCCCAATTATTATTATTTGTTCCAATAGAGACTTCAAACCACAGACGAGCTGTCGTCCGTCGTGTGCCTCCAGCGACGCTGCGTCGAGCCGGCATGTCCGACATCCACACTCGACATGTATTGACTTGTACGCCATATTGATATGATAGACTTGAGCTGTATTCTCGTTGTATGTTTGTCTATTTGTTGAAAACTGTTTAGTTTTGCGATAAAAACAAAATTAGAAATTAAATTCCTACTTTTGAAGTAGAGAAATAAAATACAGGAATGAAACTAATTATTGTAGATCCGGTTATTAGTACTTGGGTGACCGAGCCTTGCTCGGGTGATTTTGTAATATTACCTACTACATGGTATTTATTACTTTAAAGTAGGGCCTAATAATATTTTCCATTTAAAGAAAATATCCACGACTGAAGTCAAATGAGTCGATACCTACAGTCACCTTACCAATTTGGAAAAAATCGGTTCTTCAGCGGTTTTGACTTTATATTAAATCTCAGGTCTCATAATTTTTCCATATTGAAATACATCACGAGCAGATACAAGGTTCAGTTCTCATCACTTGTCTCACTCATTTACGAAATGATTGAAGACGAATGTCCTATATTTTTTATCATGGTTTAAGATAATTATATCCGCACTAAATTTATTCCTCCGTTATTCCGCCCCATGATGTGATAGGGGGCGAGCCTATCGCCATATCGGGCACAAGTTCCAGACTCCGGGCTGATACTGAATAGTAAAATTCAATATCACTGCCCGACCCGGGGATCGGACCCAAGATCTCAGCATTGCAGTCGTATCGTAATACAACTCTGGCATCGAGGCAGTCGTTTATTTTTATGTTTCAAGAAATCCCCAAATCAAATTTAAATTGAATTGGTTTAGCTGTTTAATTTCTCTCCCCTTTTTACCCCTCTCATTTTGGGGTTAGTAAAAAAAATAATATCTCATACTAATTTTCAAGGGTCAATATATCCCCAATTCCCATAAGTACTGTGTAATACAATCGGATCAACAGTATTTTGTCCCCTCTTTTAGCCTCCTTAATTAAAGATAAAAAAATATATCCCATAGTTATCTTTAAGGTTATAGATATCCCCATACCAAGTTTCATTACAATCGGTTCTGCGGTTTAGTTTCTCCCTCCTTTTACCGTCTTAATTATGGATTAGTAAAATAAATAACATCTTATGCTTGTTTTCTAGGTTTTGAAATATCCCCATACCTAATTTCTTTACAATTGGTTCAGCGGATTAGTTTCTGTCCATTTCATCCCCCACAAGTTTGGGGTTGATAAAAAAAATGAATAGGTACCCCAATTTTATTTTTAGAGCTCATACCAAATTCTACATTTCATCCAAATCAAGCTAGCCGTTTCCGAAAGACTAATTACATAATTATATATACAAGGTGACTGATAATATGATTTATTCCTATAGATTGGGTCAAAAGCAGTCGATTTTGTCCCATGAAGCCCTATCCGAAACTCGAATAGTTTTCGAGTAATTTACGATTTATTGAATAATTTAACTGGTGGTAGATCTTTCATATGTAAGAGTCCGTCTGAGTGATTACCACCGCAATGTCTGTTTCTGTCGCCAAGCAGCGGTGTATATGCACTGTTGCGTTTCGGTTTGAAGGACATTGTAGCCAGTGTAAGTACAGGACATAATGAGACTTAACATCTTGTCTCAGGATGACGAGCACAGTGGAATGCCACACACTGCTTTGTAATTCAAGGTACTGATGGTGTTTATACCTACTGTTTGTGGGTAGTCGTATCGCTTACCATCAGGCGGACGGCATGATCGTCTCGTCATTCAATACCATAACAAAAAAGTAAAGATAAAGCACATTTAAAACCAAATCAAATTCAATACTGAAAAAAGTACTGAATGGGATTGAGATATTTTTACCCTATCTTCTAAGGTAAAGTTTTTGATAGAATAAAGTGAGGATATTAAGAATCTGTAACACATCATACAAAAAGTAGTTCCATCACATCGCCATCAGATGGCGCTACTATAAAGAAGTACAGCTTCAGAAACCGCATCAAAATCAGTTGCGTAGTTTTAAAGATCTAAGCAAACATAGTGACAGACAGCGGGAAGTGACTTTGTTTTATACCATTTAATAGTGTTTTCGAGATAAATGTTGAAAAATAAAATCAAAAAGAAGCGCCCCCGGGTGGGCTCGAACCACCAACCTTTCGGTTAACAGCCGAACGCGCTAGCCAATTGCGCCACGGAGGCTCTTGCACAATGTTTCGAAATTATGTATTGGAATCTATAGGAATAACATAAAATAAAGATCGAAAAATTAGAAACGTCTACCTGGTGGAAACCAGTTTTTGTGCTCGCTCCACCTTCTTGGACCAGAAACACAATGCGACACGGTGTTTTATTGCAAGCAACAGCTTAACCCGACACTGAGATTGTTGGAAAACGATATCGTACTAACTTAAAGTTATTTGAAGTTAACCAAAGCTATGCGATTGAGGTTATGTTGACAAGCTAAGTTAAACGCGAGCTTTATTTGCAGAATAATTAACATAAACTACTAATCGCTTGAGTGAATACCTAATTGCAGTGAATCAGTGCTTTTACACTTAGTTGTTTTGTGAAAATCCGAATCAACACTTTTGTTATTGTGTTTTTCCTTATAGTTAATAAGGCTAACAGTGATTTGCAAAAAGAGCCTTTGGTGAATATTATCAACTAAAGTGTTTTAGACGAGTGCCAAAATTATTCCGATAAAAAAGAAATTGTCAGCGCCTATGGCGAGTCGGGTGCCTGGAACGTGCTGCGCCGCGTCGGTTGAGCGGGCCGGCTTGCCCGGCTTGCTGCGGGATTTGCAGCGACTCTCTGAAGACCAAGATTCGGCAGACATCGTTTTCATACTTGGTACATGTGAAGAAAAAGTATACGCACATCGGATTATCTTGCTAGCAAGGTAAGAAAATGCAAAAAGGAGTTTCCCGTACCGGGAATCGAACCCGAGCCTCCTGGGTGAAAGCCAGGTATCCTAGCCACTAGACCATACGGGAGATACTGACTTCGTCAAAATAACATTTCATTTTGTATAATTAATAATATTATTCTTTATAAATAATTGTATATCGATTATTATCTTACAATATTAATTCTGGACATGCACAAATAATATTACGCAAATATCACAACTAAACTGACCAAAACATTACTACATAATTACATTATAAAACGTAACTTTCATGTCGAGCTGCGCGCGTTGCCGTTATGTGCATAAAAGACCTAAATGCTCCAAATTAATTCATCACAACTGTTTTACATTCCAAAAGAAAATTGAAATCAGCGGCGCGGCGCAGCGTGCAGCGCCATCTGTTATGAAAGACCCGGAAGCAATTTTATTTTAATGTCATAGATGTCGCTGTAATGTCACTGTACCATAATTACATCTAAATTGAGTGAGACTGCGCGTCGGAATTACAATTCCACATTCAAGGCTGTTTGAAAAGAAATATCCGAACAGGGAACTAATAAAAAAGATCTCAGACGTCCATTCCGAATGAATTATGTAGTCGAAAGTTATTTGAAGCGACGGGGATAGAAATTTTGTCTCGCAAGAGCAATTTGCATGTAAATAGGCCGGCGTGTTCCGACATGTGGTCCGGCTCAAGGGGTGTAGAAAAACGGCAAGTTCACCAATAAACTCGGAAAAGTTGGCCAAGTTATGCGTAAAGTTGGCCGGGCTTCCGAATGTGTTTGTTAGGGATAAATAGGAAAAATAACTCACTACACACCGGAGTCGAGCGCGTGATGTATGGCATTAGTTTTGTACTTTTTTTATTATTATTTATTACAATACGGAGAAGTATCGTTTCTCTTTGTGAATATGTTATTGGATGAGGTTTATTGGTGAGCTAAAGTGCTTTATCGAACCGTGACCGTCCTCGAGCCCGCACTTATTGTATCCGTTTTATTTATTTCAATTTCCTAACTATGAATGTAAAAAATAAGGTCGCTGTCTTTTTTGTGGATTTTATTTTTTGCGCAAACTTGTTTTTATATTAAATGCCCGCTTTTGCACCCGGCTCCGCCCGCGTAAAAATTTTTTTTGGAACAAAAGTCTCTCTTTAGGTATATTTTCTCGGGATAAAATGTAGCCTATGTGGTAATCCAGGACATGATCTATCTGTATGCCAAATTTCATCGAAATCCGTTTAGTAGTTTAAAAAAAGGTTGGGGTGATCCACTTAGGCGGATGAAAAATAGATGTTGATCGATTCACAGACCTACCCGATATGCACACAAAATTTCATGAAAATCGGTCGAGCCATTCCGGAGGAGTTTGGCGACAAACACCGCGAGACGAGAAATGTATACATTAGATTATTATCCGCTCTGTATTATATTCTTATATAATTTTGTTAGTTCGCTTCATGATATCGGTGAGATGGTTGACCTGTCTACTGTTTCAATTTCTATTCGTCCACACAACTTATCTACCAAAGCATACGACGCAAGTGGTTGTTTGAATTACCTATTTCAAATCGTCAGTGCTCTAATGCTCTTAAACTACTAGCATTCAGTACAAAATACCACCGTGGCTGTATTGCACTTCAACATAGAGATGGTAATTACAACGCACTGATTAAATTTTTTACATTTATTCCAAGATCAGCAAATGATTTAGTTTAACTTTTTACGCGCAGTTACCCTTTGGAAACCCGTAATAATAGAAAAAAATCCCACATATTATAATGTAGTCCGACCTGGATCCCGAAATCTCCCTTCGCCAGCCGGTATATGTTATTAAAACTAGCATTATCGTTTCTAAATATTTCTTCCGTGCTCTAAAGCATGATTCTCGCGGCGGTCCACATCTGCGTGAAGGCGCTCACTTTGCATGATTAATTTGCGAAGTTCGCAGCGCAGGTCATCAATCATCGACGATAACTGTTGTTCCTGTTTTGTTACATTTTTGTTGCTCCCCACTTCACACCGCTCGCTATCAGTTTTTAACTTTTAATTTGATTTAAAAGTGATTGTTTACGCGAATTCATGGCTGCTTATATCCTAATATAAATTTGAAAGTTTGTATAAGTGTTCGTATGTTTGAGAAGTAAAATCATACACCGCCAAATAGATTTAAATGAAAGCCACAAGTCTAGATCTAGTCCAATTGACTTGGCAAGTTTTCTACCATAAGATGATCAAAATAACATGTCCAGTGAAGCAGTACATCTTAACATAGTAAATATAAAATATAATGAGCCACTAGCCAATAAATATGTCCACACGTACACATGAATATTTACATAGTATTTTTTCCATAGACTAGTGTCATTTCATATAAAATGTATCAAGATTATATTTGTATGTATTTTAAAAAACAAAAACCAATTCATTTAAATAATGGTATTAAAACAACGGATCCCAACGATACATCACAACTTGAAAACAAATTGCAGTAACTTGCAAAAATGTTCGTACCTTCTCTAACTTTAAGCTCCTTCTCAAGTGGAAAAGGGATAAATATTTCCTTGCACAATATCGACGTGAAGTGTTCCAGCACGTGGATGATTCGGGACTTAATTACAACAGGAGGGGTAGGGGGGGGGGGGGAAGTGATTGATGATTCAGTGACGGCGTGCGCGAGAAAATTTACTGTGTAAGTGTTCGCTTGTATCGTTATGGATTTGAGATAATTTTAATTAAGTTACTAATATTTCAATAATGTTCATTTAGTTCAAATTGTTTTAAAACGGTTGCTAATAGCTGTTCGGAGCTCGTTTAGGTAAGGCATGCATATTAAAATCCTGATAAGCGTCCATGTGGAGGTGGTGAGTAGTGATTACTAATGGACTCAATTCACAGGGAGATAATCTAGGATATGGCCTATCTGGATACTGGACTTCGTCCAAATCTGTTTAGCGATTTCTGTGTTTACTTCAAACTAACACCCAAATTCTAACGCAAGCTTGTATTGAACTCTTCATACATTATGTCTACTTGAGATGTAACTCAAACTTGAGATTCATTTATTAATACCGGCCTAAATCATTTATAATATTAAGTAAGATTACGTAACCAAAGGGAGGGACGTGGGGACAACTCGCAAACTTAACAGTTTTCTCAATTAGATTATTTGGGTTTGATTTTGAATTTGCCTCAATCGGATGCCAATCAGTGATCAAAGTGGAGTTAATAACTCAATTAATGTACCCGAGAATCGATAGCTGAAACCGACTGTTAAGAGATCTCTTGTAAACAATGTACAAAATGTTATCTTGTTTTTGGTACATTTACTTAAAAGGAACAGAACAATTTTTGCAATTTCAGTAAAAGTCTAACATACTTAGTAAAATAAAATGTAAACACAGTTAATGCGATAGAATGAGATTCAAGTAAGAAAAAAAACGCATTTCGTTCTGCGATGATTGACATGAACCTCTAAAGACCACACATATTGAAACGAATTTAATCAAACTTATTAATAAAAAGAAGCACACACAATGTTTCAAGATTACAAAGCATGGCGCGCCAACTCGGTAATGAAATTACAAACATTCACCTTTGTATCCGTGTCGTGTACACGTAAATACAAAGCAAACTTTGCTCGTTTACAATACACGCGTTACAATCAGCGCTGGCGAAGTTAAAACCGCTCAACACTATGCATATTTGTTGGAATAAATGGGAAAAGTTATTTGCTGAAGCGCGGAGAACTCGTAACGAAAAACAATGCGTACAGCGCCGCGCATCGGCACGGCGCGGAAGCTCATGATTGGAGACACGCGAATCGCTCGTTTGGCTGACCACTGTCAATGCAAATGTTCGTTCGTTGGGACTCCGAAGTTAATTTTAACTCGATTCGGCCTCGATATGCCGTTAGTCCCCTTTGGTCTCGTGGAACCAGAGCGTTGGATATAAGTACAATTATTTTAACACAAATGGAATTTTTATGAATTTGATAGCTTATTAAGTTTCATGTTCCATGTTGCGCATTTACCAATCGGATCTTAAGCCGTTTTCTAACTCCCAGTACTAGTTATTACAATAAAGGAACACGGCTGAATCCTTTCGCATCAACCACAGATATGAATGAAAACCTTATTTGACAGCCAGAACCTATTTCATAGTTCAATGCATCGTAGGGCCTGTCAAGCCACTATCTAAACACAAAACTATGACGCCCAATCCCACAATTAGGCTCTCCAGCCGGCCCTTTCTATGACGACTCTATGTAGAGAGGGCCAGTAAGGCCGTGGCTCTAACACTATACACCTTTCAATTTTCAAAGTATCTTGAGCATTAAAGGCAAAGCGGAACTTTACGAAAAAAACATAATATAATGAAATATGAAGAGAATGGCGGAGCTAACGGCGAAACCGCACGCGATACAGATGGCACGAACAATGGTCGGCGGAACAATACACAGCGCACCGCAGCCCGCCACAGCCCGCCGCGACAACGCACAATTCCGTTTCAATTATTTACTTTATACTTAACTAGGAATGTGTCGAATGATTCCATTTGGTCTTTTTGAACGATATGTGAAGGTGCTTTCACTTTAATTCGTGAAAATTTTGTCGGCAAGAGTATTTTTTACTCAGCAATTCACTTTAACACACCATCATATCACAAAAAAAGCAAATATTTAAGGTTAGTAGCTAATTACTTCGAAATGATTTTACCATAACCTATTTTGTTAAGTCTGTCTATCAAATATTCATGAGTGATTTGTCCATCTTCTATGAAATACCGACTATTGAATCATTCGAATTGACACCGTCCCAGTCTAAACTATTCGATTCTGAAACAATCATCTAAAAATCCGATTTTGCTTGTCACAGCACTAATTTTCCGTTATTACTCAGGTCGTTACAAAAACCTAATTAGGCGAGCATGTGAATTTAATTTTTTTCTTTAGCATAAGCATTTGTTGATAGGCGTCGAGTTAAAATGCTAATTGTATTCAGGAATCAGGAACAGCGCTGGGACGAATCCGCTCGGCGCGGCGTGCAAGACGCGCGCGAAAAACACATTACAAAAGCTTTATTTTTGCTGGATTGCTAATGTTTATTGTTATGAGAAAAATACAGTATCAATGATTACCTAATATACTTCTAGTATACCCGGACCGTACCTATATTATTAATTAATAGCAATTTCTCAGATATAGATGTTTTTGGGTGACGAATGGCGGTAGGTTCTTAAGCCTTGACAATATAAAAACCTTTAATATACTATTAAACCATCTTATAAGGAGACCTCTAATATGACGGTACATTGTTGGTCATAATAATGTTATATCCACCAAAAGTTCAACACTTAAAACTTCTGATACTAAAATAAAAACTAGTACTGGCGACAATGCAGCAGCGCTCGCATTTTGTTGCGGCCACGTCGATCGTCACCGGTCACCGTTCACCTCATAAAAACGCTCGTAAAACAAATAGTGCCAGCGACATCACGGACTTCCTAGGGTTAACGCAGAGCCGGGCTTAGAAGTAAAAAGATACATATCATTTACGAAATTGCCAATATATTCTGTTCATCATCATCAACCACATGAAATCCACTGTTGAACATAGGTCTCCCCCAAAGATATCCCGACGGATCTGTCAAAAGTGGCCTGCATCCAGCGTGTTACTGCGAACTTTATCAAGTCGTCTGTCCACCTTACAGGTAAACATCCATTGTTGCGCATGCCGTTACGTGGTGTCCACTCGAGAAGTTTTTTGCCCAATCTGCCAGCAGTTCTGCGAACTATTCCCACGGCAGTGGGTAGTGCATATATGTTCGGTCAGTTCGCAGATTTGGGTACCGTGAAAGTCATTAAAGTGGCAACTTTAGCTTGCTACTCCGCTGGGCTCCGTCGGTGACTTCGTTCTTTTACGGCTCTCCTCAGTTATGATTTCATCGCATAGAAAAACACCTGGTATATATCCAAATACTAAAATTTAACTACTACCTGCTTCGCTGCATTGCTCTGTTGTTTCTATATTTTCTCCCAGCAGTAGTGCAATCACCGTTATATTCCACTTCGCAGGGGTATTATAGCCAGTGCAAATGTTGGGCATCAAAGGTAGTTAACCTCCATAACTTTCCTTAAAGTTTTGTAATTCCAAAATTCTCATTAGTGTTGCCTCTGTTGTGATATGTGACATGTCATAATATGTCACTTACTATCAAGTGATATGCTTGTTCCAAGAAGTTTATAATATTATCTAATAACATTCTTGGCTTGTTCTTATCGTCTAGTTGCCTAAAAGTAAAAAGCAATAACCTTTATACTTAAAACAACAATTTGAAGAATGTGGTATTCAATACCGAATGGTATCTAAAGATTTCCCTTTTACTTGATGGCATTTGATTGTCTCCCGCAAGGTATCCGCAGACAGACCGCGGGGGGTCCGCACCCTATTCACGCCCCTCGATTCACTCCTGTGAGAAGTCATAAAACTACTGATTGTAAACCAAATAAGTGTTCAACATAATAGAGAAATGTACTTGTTGACATTCATTTAAAAGGAATATTACTATGGGGTATTGGACTGAGTTCACTTTACTATAACGACTGTGAGAAAACAATAATTTGTGCTTTTCACAACCGAATGAGTGGATGAAAGTTCGCTCTCGTAAAAGTTCCTAATATACAGTCCTGATATTCGATTTTAAGTCTCACAATGCCCTGTAGCCTTAGGTAGTAACACTGGCTACAATGTATTTCTGACTGTCTAAATGTTTGTTATTAGTCGACATTAGGTGTATTACAGAACGAATCGGCTGCCATGTTGTTACATATAACAAAATAGAACTCAGCTTTCACAGAAAAAATAATGCTGCAAAAGCAAGTAAAATAATCAAAAGTACACGAAACATTTCGCTCAGATTAGCAAAATTCGCAATATTTGTAGCAAAAATTGTCGCCGCCATGGTCCGCGGTGTCGCCGCGCGCCGTGTTGCAATGACAGCGCGACACGAGGCATTGTGTCGCTGACACGGATGCCGCAAATTGGACCCGACGGTGTTGCCAATCAAATGTTGATGTGATTAAAAATATTCTATTTTTAACACCATTGATAATAATATGATAATTATGTACAATAAATAATACATTATTAGTGTACGTACTTATTTCGATTTATAATTTAGTTGGTCATGACTTGATTTGGTCCAATATTTCGTTACAAGGGCTCGGCAGAGTTCTGCACCTAATGGTATGTGGAGTGGAGTTCAGACAGAATGACGATTGACGCGAGAAGTAAGCCTCTTGGTATTCGATACAATTATGCCGGCCTGTTGCACCGGACATATACAGGTTGCGCCCGGAATGCGACACACGTGGGCCACTGGGGCAGGTTTTTACACCTTGTGGACGGTCTTAGCTATCCAGGCGGATTCAAAATAATATATTCTAACACCAACAGTCATATCTTTACTATGCACTAACAAATGGAAATTGAAATGGGAGAAAAAATATTTAACCTCAACCTGCTACTACAAAACGTCTAATTTTTTATCGCAAAACTATATTTTTATATTGTCCTAGCATTTCTTATTTATTGTCAAAATGAAAAAAATCTATGATTATTAATAATTAAATCTCGCAACACCAGAACCGAAGAGCAATGCATTTGACACAGGCGTGCTCATTACACGCGGCTTCATTATAGCTGAGGCATCACCACCGCCCAGCAGGTGCCGTGCATTGTCATAAACGACGTCACTGGGCATTATTTCCGAAATTCATTTTGAAAAGAGAAGGTATTTTTAGATGAAGCTAGCTTAATAGCAACTAGGTCATCTGATGGTTAGGGATAATTATCGCTTTTGCACAATACAATGGAGAGAGCGTCTCGTCATTCCGTGCCGTAAAAAAAAAGAAAAAAAAAGGAAACTCATTTACATTTTAGTTTTAAATAATCATTATTCAAAACTAAAACGTTGGAGTTTGCATATTTTTTTCTTTTTTTTATGGCACTGAATGACGAGACGCGTATGCCGTTCACGTGATGGTAAACGATACCTCCACCCGTAAACAGTAGCAATACCATCCAGCACCTTGAGTTACAAAGCACTGAGTGGCTGAGCACGCGGCTCGTCATCCTGAGACATAAGATATTAAGTCTCAGTTTAGTGGTTACACTGGCTACAATCCTTCAAACCGAAACACAACAGTGCATGCACACTGTTGCGTGGCGGTGGAAATAGACATTGCGGTGGTACCCACCCAGACGGACTCTTACATATGAGACACCTACCACCAGTAAATATAATCTTACTCCGACCCTTAAATACCAAGTTGCATCGTAGCTATTACATATTATAATCGTACAACTACTAGGGTTTGACGTTTCCGAAACACATTTATCTAGGTGGCTTTAAGTTTCACAGACTTCACAATAAAATTACAAGCTTAGAAAATTAGAAATAGACAAAAACTACAACGAATATAAATAGTCCTAGCGTCTAGACCATTTCTAAGCACGGTTCATTCATAAATTAAACCCTATTCATACTATAAAGCTATTAATTTTGTGACAGTCCGACGGACCTTTTCAGAAAATTCCACGCTCTTTCAGTAACATACCAATTTGGTAAATTACTGCTATGCAGGATTAACGAGTGACAATTTATACTTTCTAAAATAACACGAAAGATAGATTCGTTAGCAATGTAATTTGCTTTGAGCTAGCTTCGGGATGTAATCAGGGGGGAGTGAGGGGCCCCCGACTCCTAAATCTTTGATTTTGTATTCTTACCACGTTAACTTTTGTTTTGCGTTACAGAGGGAAATAGAAAAGGGGATTGATTTATTAATAAGCGAATGATCATAATATTATGTGTTTGCAACAAATAGTCTCGGAACAATAATTTAATATTTGAATGAAATAAATAACTTTCCCAAATCATTTTTTCTTACATAATATAAGGTATTATTATTTAGTAAGATATTTTACAAGTTTACATATGCTTATTGTCTACATCACAGAATCAAACTAATCCGGTAAGTTATCAATTTGATCCCCTCGAGAGCTGAATTCTAACCTGCCTCTCGTTGAATGAAGTGAAATTAGAGCTTCGATAGTGGAGCCGTGATTGCGACTCCGAGTCCCGCCGTACCTACGGGATCTAACTGTTGCACTACTACTCGAATGCTAGTGGCTCATGAATGAGGACACTAATAACAAAATAACAACAAAATTGTAAACACTGATTATTAAATTAGATAGCTATAACATGCTACTAATATAAAGGCGATAGTTTGTGATAATGTATTTGTTACTCTTTCACACAAAAACTACTGAACGGGTTTCGATGAAATTTGGCTCACGGGTAGATCATGTACTGGATTAACACATAGGCTACTTTTAATACAGGGAAAATATAAAGCGGGACTTTCATCCCGGAAAAACTTATTCACGCGGGCGGAGCTGCGGGCAAAAGCTAGTATTATAATAATATGGTCTAATTGATAGATTATAATATATTGCTAGTTATTATTATTATAATAATGTGGAATAATGAACATATCCAATTCACAATATAGTCCTGACCCCACATAAAGTATCAATTCTTATGAGCGATTATCAACTCTGAGAATCACTCAATCACAGCCCCAAATTTTTGGTAAACACAAGTTATACAAGCAGAAAAGTAATAATAACCTTCTCAAAAACGACATTTTTGTTTAACATCTCGCTACTTTGCAAGAAACTTGTGAAGACCAGGCGTAAGTGATCGTAAATGAAAATCTGACAAAACGTCCCCGAAAGTGTATCTCAAGGAGCAAAAACTGGATGTTGATTAATTGTTTTCGCATCAGCAGCGGCTGTGCCTTCTGCTCGCTCGACATCAGACACAGTGTATAAAGACACAGTAAGGCAGGGTGTGGATCTAAAAAACAGAGTTTTATCAAGATTTTACAGATCAAAAAAGAGGACACACAATAAGAATCAGTACTCAATATACAGTAAGTGGTGAGATCAAACTTTTTCTGATTGGTATGTTTTTTATTTCACCCATAAATTTTAACCTGACTAAAATCAGTTTTAAAATTATCTGATCAACGCGCTTCTTTTAAATATGATCTTTTTTTATTATGTATTAAATAGGTAAGTATACTTATTTTCATTTTGGATACAAAATGTTTCGCATAGGTTCATACTTCATTACATACACGCAAAAGTATGCTGCAGCCTGCACTAGATCAAAGAGCCACATTTAAAATCACTTTAAATCTAAATATACAATATTCTAATTAACGAAATAGTTATCTATAAATGATTTTCCAACTCCCATCCTGTATTACAGATTATAATAAAAAAAACAACGTACACTAAAACTTTCTATTGATCATGATAACATAGCTCGAAGCTCGCATAGTTCCCAACAGTCTAGACCGTAAGTTAGTCCACTGTTGTTTCGCAACAACGCAACAGTTGCGGCGGTGCGCCTATTAATCGCGATAATGCAAATTACGTGTCAGCGAAACTCCGCTTTGTCGCGCGTCAGTGTCGCGCGCCGCGGTCGCAGCGTCATCAATCACGCGACCGCGACTACGATGTCGGTTGCAAGTCATATTATACACTAATATAAGGTTGGATGAATTATTGGTTGGATTAGGATATGGGAAAGTAGGTCTAGGTGGAACTGGTGCAACCTCTCTTGTGTTCCGTTTATAGGAAAATATATCCGGGGATTTATGAAGTTCATCAAATTAGTTTGGATAACGCCGCAGAACACGTTGAGAAAATTATTATAAATAAATAATACTCCTATGGCTGCCATCGAAAGAGTTAGTTTGACGACGCTTAAAAATAAATAATAAAATCAACACGAGTACACGCACGTTTAATACGTCCAAATTCTAAATGGACATTGTACTTAATTTACAAAATGGAAATCGACAAAAAGCGTAACTGAAAATCCCGTCTTACGGTCCATTAGTCAGTGTCTCGCAGAGACAGGCGAAACCGCCGACAATGCATATACTAAATGAAGATAGAGAAGGTACATTGAAGATAACGACGTTTGGCGACATAGTTGGATGCTTAAAGAAAAGATTCTCCATGTGAACTGATTAACAGATGATTTTATATTTTTATGGAAACTTGAAAAAGAACAGTCGAAGGTGGGACTCGAACCCACGACCTCCGGCGTACCGTGCCGGTGCTCTTCCAATTGAGCCACCTCGACTCTTTAAATCTCTTAAAGGAGGTGACAGCGTCGTCGTCGTACGCCGGAGGTCGTGGGTTCGAGTCCCACCTTCGACTGTTCTTTTTCAAGTTTCCATAAAAATATAAAATCATAATATCCAGGCAATACATGGCCATTAACATGTATACAAAATCATAATATAGGATGATTAACAGACTTCAATGTAGGTACCATAAACATAGATATTATAAAAATATCAAATATGAATAATAAACGGTTTAGTCGCGGATAAACTTGTCTATCAAGTTTCAAGAATTAAATACGTAGGCATTAACTGAGCGGCCCAATGCGTGTAGTATCTAGTGTATAATCTAATCTGTAGCCACAACAGCCCGAGGACTTAGATTAATGAATGAGAGAAATGATCACGAAGATCTGCCCAATGAATTATGTACGCTTAAACCTTGATCAATGAAATAACGCCACGGTTGAAGAGGGCTTCCCTAATCAAGAAATGTTAGGAGTAACGGTCCAATAAACATATTTAATCAGTGGTTAATCAAAACAGTGTTGGTACTCAAAGTATTTGAAGTAAAAAAAGAAAACAGTGGTTGGTAAAATAATGCTTATATTGTTAACATTCAGTAGATAGGGGAATGTATTTTTGTAGACATTCATATATTGTTTTTAATATTGGGTTTTTAGCTATGAAATTACCGTTTAGTATGCAGTTAGTTAAAGTCATCTTGTTGTAAATATTTTTTATTTCTAACTATGCACCCATGCTATAAATGCATCGCTGCCATCGCAGTGGTAATTTTTCATTGCCATTCTTGAAGAAGTCAGGTGTACGGGAGCCGACAAACTCTTCAAAGACATTTTGTACTGCCTCTCGGGTATTCAATTTTTTCCTGCCAAAAAGTTGTTTAAATTTTGGAAAAGTAGGAGTCTGTCGAAGGCGAGACCTGGTGAGTACGGTGGATGACGCAAAACTTCCAGCCCTAACTCTTTTAACTTAGAGTCCGTCTGTTATAGGATTTCTGTCTAATATCCGAGCCAGTACAAAATGCCTTTGAAGAGTTTATTGGTTCCCTACAGTACACATGACTTCTTCAAGAAAGGCATTGAAAAATTACCACTGCGCTGTCAGAGACGCATCAATAGCATGGATGCATATTTTAATTAAGAGAAATAAAAAATATTTATAAAAAAAAATACTGACTTTTTGTATACTAAACGCCAATTTCATAGGTAAAGACCGATTGCAATGATATGCTACTCTCTCTATGATGGTTGGGGCAATGCACTTTAAAATAAAAAAATATTTTCTACCAAAATGAGTATTTGATTCCAGAAGTGTATTTTAATTAAGTTCCAATATACAATCCAAGTGTCAGGATCGTAAGGAAGACTAGTGGCTTGTAAATCAATTAATTAGATTCAACCTTTATTAAATCCCCTGATTTCGGGACAACCTTCATTAATGCGCGACGTTCAGCTATTTAGAATTATAGCGAGCTTACACAAAACTTACAGGTTTTTAAACAATACTGATATAATAATTAAATTTATTACATTAGAAATCCTCACCTACACTGCAAAAACAACTCGTAGATTGTTACATATACTGCTTTTATTATGATTTATGACAATTATTGTTAAAAAATGGAAATTACAAACGTGCTTGAATGGTTATCTAAACCTACAGTTTATGGTGAAGAAAAACATTGTGAGGAAACCTACATAAACGAGAACAACAACCTATATTTTCCATAAAATGTTCAAAGGTATGTGAAGTTTGCTAGCCCGTACTGGCCCAATGCAACGTGGTGAACTTAGGCCTGCAACTCTTCCTAGAAGCTGCCCTTGTACACCAGTGGGGTAGTACATACACAATATGTTTCTTCACCATTAAAGCCACCGAAAACTGATAAACTATATCACACGATACTTCGAAAAGTCAGAGGTGTGTGTCTTGGATTTTGAACCTACGAACTTTCGTCTAGGTAGACCAACTAGGCTATCGTGCATACCGTACGTATCGTATCGTATCCACCTTCCCCTATATAAATTTACATTAGCCATTGTCAAAACTATACGTAACGTATTTATCAAGCAGCTAGACGTCAAGTCAATCTAGCGGTTGTTTGATCGCTCCATAATGAAGCTGTCAGGGCGGTGCCACTCGCGCACTGTACAATATGTGCCTCTAATCGATTTATTGATTTACATTGTAAGTAAATGCATGAGCTTTCAGACTTCAGTGTTTAGACAGCCTTCGTGCTGCTGCGGTTAGGGCGCAGCGCTGTCAAGATTTGATTCGAGACCAAAAACATTCAATAGTATACAGTTATAGAACTCTTTGTTCGAAACAATTATTATGATCTACGTACACATATTTGGTTCGAATTTAAGCGTTAGTTTTGGTGTTCAATGTCGTTTTATTCCATGACTGACTTTGACTGACTTGGAACTGTAAATATATAGATATATAGGTACTTAGAATTTATATACTCACAGTGTGAATATATACATGCCATATTATACGAGATAATACCTAATACGTATGCTAAGGTGGTTTGGGCATTTGAAAAGGTATGTTTGTAAGTACCTAACACCTTATATGTATAAGAGTATTTTAAGTAAACTTTTCAACATCAAATCAAACTGTGAACCTGTTTCCAATAGCTTATTCACCGATGCGTTGTCGTCTTACTAATAAACCTACTACACATACTACCAATGTTTAGTTTTAGGAACGGTTCTGAATTTGCTGAGCGTTACTTTGTAAAGTCGAGCCTCGCTTTATCGGCGTCAAATTTTATTCTCTCGGTATAAATCTGTATTGCAGTAAATATAAATTAAGTGCCATTATGCGCTACCCCGCTGCACTTTCAGGGTTGAAAACACATAGAAAAGCTAAAAACTTATAAATTAATAATATTATATTTTCATGTACCTTTTTTTATTGATATTATACCTACACAGTTTTGTATTTCTGCTAAATACATTGCAAAACGAACATAATGAGTTTAGCAAACAAAATATTATTACAATCCCATGTTGATTAATTTGCCGTATTTTCGTCTATTTCTTTGTTATGTCTTTTTAAGTACCTACCTATTTTGCAATGTATTTAACACGTGTTGTCTGCACTGGTCACATTGGTGAATTTCCGCAATACGAGATAAGTTTTGTATTCTTTAACTGTGGTTTTGACAGCATTTGTTTTACGTATTAGAGTATAATATTATGTTGACCTCCTATTCTTCTCTTCAGCGAGACTTTACCATTTAAAAAAATAACTAACAGCACTTTAATTTTTTATGTTTAAATATTTGTGTTATTTTTTAATACGGGTATGTCAAATATATCCCACTGAAATTGATGGTAAGCGGACCGGAGTCCAGGATCGACCGACAAGAGATGACCCCTCCTCAGTCGACTCAACTATGCCGGCCTGTTTCAACCGGATATACATACCTAGGCGTATACAGGATCGCGACATACTTTGGCCACTACGATTGGTTTTAATGTGTTGTGTACAAACCTCGCTATACTGGCGGGTACAAACATAGCCGCCAGCAATACATGTAAATGTAAAATAGATTTAGTATGTTGATGGCAACAGCCCTAGATTCACAGTGGCCCCCGTCGGACGCATAGCTCTATAAGTTATGCGCGAAGTTTCCAGTAGGTACAATAACTAAGTACGAAGTGATAGTGTTTGGCAGTTTTAAGATGGTGCTGATACTTTTTAATGTGGCACTCAGGTACCTACCTATAATAGGGTGAAAGAGGCCGAACCAAATAAAAAAAAATGCTACTAGTAGGTAAATGAAATATTATAGACCATTCTTACTTACTATTTGTTAAACATTACGGCACGTGCCACAACTGGAAGACATAATAAAAACTATATGCTAATAAAATATACAAATATAATGTTTGTTTACACAGATGCAAGAGCTTTCAAAACACCAAGCGCGGCGAAGTGTGCCGCATTCCGGGCTGTACGGTAACGCCATCTGTTGGCGCGCAGCCGATACCAATACGCATGCCACATGTACAACCTGAGACATTTCGACTTTTTATACAATACGTTTATACGGGAAAGGTAAAGACTCACATTTTTTTATTATTTGCTATTCCCCTATAAATTAATCCTTTTAATACACAAAAGTGATAATTTATAAAACAGTGACATCTATCGGGACTAGGCATCAACATATAATTCTTTTGAAAAATGTATTTGCGTTACGTTCTTCAATTATTTTTAATTCTAAGTTTTTCATCAGCTTCTTCTTCAAGATTCTGGAGTATTCGAAATGATGACGTTAGCAGCAGACCTCGGTGTAGAAGATCTCCGCGCCGCGTGTGAGGACCACGTCACTTCTACGTTAAGCGTAGAAAGTGCTTGTACACTTCTAGCAGCTGCAATGGAAATTCAGGATCGCCCAGGTACTTACGCTACTTCAATGTATATATTTATAATATAAAGCGCTATTTTAAAAATGTTGCTAGTTGCGATGGTGGTGTAATGGTCAGCATAGTTGCCTTCCAAGCAGTTGATCCGGGTTCGATTCCCGGCCATCGCACTCTTTTGTTTTTGTTTATAATTTTATTATCATTTTTACTACTTTTGCCTTATCCATCCCATTGCAATCCCTTATCATTATGCAAATCATAATATAGGTACTTACCGTGTTAGTATGCGCACTGCGCAGCAACCTCGCTCCTACAGATAGTGTATTGAATGTAATTTTTATTATTATTATATTTTAATCATGATTAGAATGTTACAAGATCCTGTTGGATGATTTAAAAAAAATAATGAGTGAAATAATAATTATAATATTATTAGATTCGGATACAATGATAAAAACTATATAACATGCACTTACAATAGTTTAATCAAATATTAACTTCACGTGATATAATATGTATATATTTCGAAATTTATCTAATAATATGTAAATATCATAAATAAATATTTTGCATCAAATATTATATGGTACTTGCATAATCTTTAAAGTCGAGTTGAATCGATTTCTACTCTATGGTAACATTGTATGTGGTAGCATCTCTATTCTCTACGCTATGGTCTTTAGTCTTTGGTATTTGGCATCGCTTTTCTAAAATTTGACGTGCGCGAAGCTTTATTTCGCGGCGTTTTGTTTTTCGGTGAAAATAGCGTTGTTCGAAAGAATATCCTTTTAAAAATGGCTTACAAAGGACCACCGAAAGTGCAAAAGGTGATGGTACAACCCATCAACCTTATATTTAGGTATTTACAAAATAGAAGTCGAGTGCAAATTTGGCTGTATGAAAACGTGAACCTACGAATTGAGGGACACATCGTGGGATTTGACGAGTATATGAACATTGTTTTGGACGAGGCTGAGGAAGTTCACATGAAGACCAAGAACAGGAAGCAAATAGGACGTATAATGATGAAGGGGGACAATATAACGTTAATTCAAAACGTCAACCCGAACGCGTCGGTCTGATAGGTTATAAAAGTTAAGTGAAGTCATTCCCATGAAAATAAACATTTGCAAGTGTGTCGGTCGCATTTTGTATTAATAAGTAAGGACGCAACTGGTTTATTAAAAGTAAGATTTACAAATTGGTGTTTTATTTACTATCTAGTGCACAATAATGCATCTACCTGTAAAATGTAATAGCTAACAGAAATAGTCCTAATTCTACATGCAATGTTAATATTTTAAATCAATGCTGTTTTGTATACAATGATAGACCAATTTATCCAGCAAATGAAGGACACGCGGAGGATATGTTTTCTTTGAAAATAACATTGGAATTGTGAACTGAATGCAACTTATTTTTTCTTTATATTTATGTTTTTTTATTTATGTTCCAACAGAAATACAAAAATCTCTAAGTAAACTGTATGGCATGATGCACTTCATAAATGTTTAGCTAAGCATGATTTAAACATACAAAGAATTTACTAGCAAAGCTGAGAATTTACCAAGACTAGGTACTTTTAAACCCATTAGGAAATAAGCTCATGAAAGCTTAGGAAGACATTAGTAGTAATCAGCAAGATGTGTAAATAAAAGAATATGCAAATATGTAATGTTCACAGTCCAAGACTTTGAGTAGTGGAATGTTAAATGCTTTAAGGGCCAAGATGATTAATTAAATTAATGTATAAAAATAATGATTGATGTATCTATACTTCTATTAAGAGCTAAAGTTTATTTGTAAAAAGTAGTCTCTGGAACTAAAATAAATCAATTACGATGAAATTTGGTATGGAGTTAGTTTGAGATCTCCAGAAAGACACTGGTGGTAGGTATCAACTGTAAGTGTCCATCTGGGTGGGTACTAGTGCAATCTCTGTTTCTACTGCCAAACAGCACTTTGCATGCACTGATGTGTTTCAATATGAAGGACATTGTAGCCAGTGTAACTACTGGACATAATGAGACTTAACATCTTATGTCTCAGGATGACGAGCGCAGTGGAATGTCACACATTACTTTGTAACTCAAGGTGTTGCTACTGTTTATGTGTGGTTGTATCACGTACCAACAGGCGTCATTCAATTAAATAAAAAAACAGGATTTTGTTACCTGAGAAAATATAAAGTGGGCCTTTCATCCCAGAAAAACGTGGACAGACCTGCAAGCAAAATCTAGTCTATTACATCAAAGGTAAAATTACAAAAATTTTTGTATGTATACAATAAATTAATCACAAGCACTATAAAAAAGTATTCTATTACATTTTCCAAAGAATAAATATGATTGTACATCCATGAATATTGTGGACTGATATTTATTCTTTGGTGATCACCCAATTTGGTGCTAGTACACTTCTTCAGTGGACGATAGCCTAGTTGGGAATGGAACGGTCTGCCAAGACAATCTCCGGAGGTTCAAAACCCACGGCACATACTTTGAGTTTTCGAAGTTATGTGTGTATTGTTTATCAATTATCATTCGCTTTAACGGTGAAGGAAAACATCGCGAGGAAACCTACATACCTGAGAATTCTCGATAAGAATTTTGAGGGTATGTGAAGTCTGCCAATCCGCACTAGGCCAGCATGGTAGACTATGGCCTAAAACCCTCTCAGTAGTAGAGGAGGCCCGTGCTCAACAGTGGGCAGTATATAATACAGGGCTCGCATTATTATTATTTTACACTTATTCAAGATAAAGCGCCCATTTTTCATATTTCACCAAGCAGGTGCGATCGTTACGAAGATGTATAAAGGAAATTATAGACAACTCTTATTGTTTGCTGTATTTGTTTGTTGCATGTTGCTGACCAACGACGCGAAATTGACTTTTTAAGCTCAAGATGGTCGAGCATATACTTCTGACTGTACCTACCTTCCTATTTATGAGAGATTTTTTAGAATCTCTCCAAAGTTCCAATCTCCATAGACATGCATACCTCTTTATGTACATTTCCACCTTGGTGTTATATCTCTGCCTAAGATATGCAATAGGTCCGAGGATACCAAATTGTACCGCTACCGCCTGTGTAGATCCATAGGTCACTAATGTACCCCCCCCCCCTCTCCCCTCGTCAACAAATTGTGGGCCGAATTATTAACCGACTTCCAAAAAAGGAGGAGGTTCTCAATTCGTGTGTTTGTTTTTTGTTGTAAGCTAAAGGGGGGAACCAGAAGAGCGGAACCCCTCCCCTAATATACGCCCATGGGTTAGACCTTAGTCCACCATGCTGGCCTAACCATCACGCTGGTTTAAGATTTAACTGTGAATTTAATAAACTTCATTGAGGGCCTAGGTTAATAAAATCAGTATGAGCTTTTAAGAGCGAAGTAAGTACAACTGAGTTGTCCAGAATTTAAGATCCTTAATATGACGATATCCAAAGCATGAGACTAAGGGCCATTTTCACCAGTTCCTGATAAAGTTCCACATAACTATCTGACATATAACGCTATCTAACAAATAAATCTGACACATTACTAAGTAGTGACTTTTTCTGCCAGATATTTCCATTCAAGATCGATATTTCTATTCAAGATCTATGAAACCAAAAGTTGTAGTTTATATGGCAGATAAGTTCCGAATAGGCTCTTAGGGACTGTATCAGCATGCAGTTTAATCCACCCTTAAAATGTTACCAATAATATCTATGGATTGGCTATGAGTGAGTACCTACATTGTTAGATGTAAATGTTTATGTGTGTATCTATGTACAATCAGCAGCATAAGTAGCTGAACAAAATCATAATTTCGAATCGCCTATATAAATAAATAACATTTTATTTTATTTTTGTGAAAAGAAAAAAAGATAAGTAAGAACACAAAAGTATGTAGGCAATTTGAAATTTTGAATTTGTTCAGCTACTTACGCTACTGACTGTACATGTATTGTAGGCACGTATGATTATTTCCAGGGGGCAAAAGCGCATCATCATTTATGGAACGTTGCATTGCTTTCATCGGAGACAACGCAGCCGACTGCGTGAAGACCAACGCTTTCCTCAACTTGCCGAAAGAAGCTCTAATCAAACTGATCTCTTCTGACTTTGTAAGTACCTATATTTTAACCACATATCTAATTATATCATATTTTAGACGAGCAAACTGTATTATTATAATCATACCTAATGGCCTTACCGAGCCACCTCATATTACACCTACTTCTTAATTAGTCGCCAATCGCTATATTATACGACAGGCAGGAGAATCGCTGATGGAACTACGGTAAACGGTCACTTGTAACGCTATTGAATGTTACATTGGGGTTGTCACACTTGGGGTAACTAATACCTACCTACTGATTGGTCAGGGATATACCTACTAATACATTGAGGGTACATTGCAGTTATGTCTGGAAGAAGAGGAAGTGTGGCGGTGCGCGCTAGCGTGGGCTAAGCAGCGCGCCGGCGTGACGCAGCCCACGGCGCACTGGACGGAGGAGGAGCGCGCGCGCGTCTGCCACCACCTCGCGCCGCTCATGCAGCATGTGCGGCTGCTGCTTATTGGTAACTAAGATAGATCAGTACTCTCAGAAATTAAATGTGTGCCACTGTCCATCATGGCTTACAGGAGTTGCAGTAGCGGTGGTGAGGGTGGTATAGTCATTGCTGCTTATTGGTGAGCCTCGATCACGTGTTTATATGACGTGCGCGCTGCGACTCACGTGCTGAGATCTCGGGTAGTACCTAATGGCTTGACATTGTGCCCAGGGTTGTGTTAGTAACACTGTGTTAGAAAGTAGGGCTTCCAATCACGCAGCCTATTTTGAATCTCGGTATTTGCATGACCTAATTTTTTTCAATCCCGTCTGATCCCGCATACAAGGAAGATATAAGGAGAAAAACAATAAAGAATAATAAACAATTGATATACAATAGAAACAAAAACCATTTTGTTTACAAAACTAACTAATAAGCCCGTCAATAATCCCGCAACACGCGGCACTGGAGAATGACGCGGCATCCCGGAATACCAGGATCTCGGTATTGCGGGATTGGGAGCCCTAATACAAAGTGTACGTAAGTATCTTTCAATCGACATGTGGGTATCATGTGCATTGTTTTTTTTTTATTGTGCACAGACAGCTCAGTGTTCGCGGAAGAGGTGGAGCCGACGGGCGCGGTGCCCATGGAGCTGTCGCTGGAGCGGTACCGACGCGCCGCGCTGCACGCCGCCCCGCCGCCGCCCGATAAGCGCACGCAACCACGGTACAGTGTACAATCGGCAGCATAAATATCTGTACAAAATCAAAATTTCAAATCGCCTATATACGCGTTAAGTTAAACTGAAAAAAAATTCTTCATATAAAGTAAACCAAATCTCTTTTATTTTTATTTTTTTTGGAGAAAAAAAAACAGAATCATAAGAACACAAAAGTATGTAGGTAATTTGAAATTTTGAATTTGTTTAGCTACTTATGCTGGTGACTGTACACGCACAAGATAAGTCCATCAAGTATAAAACAACTGCCTAAAACCTTAAACGACAAGGCATAGCACTGACCTCACGAGTCAGCACCGTAAGGTTATGCTATGCTATGCTGAGATAAATATTTCACTATTTTCAACGTCTTTTTGGATCGAGACAACACTTGTTCTTGCTCACTCGCACATTAAATAGCTACCACCTATATAATAGTGATAGAAACTACTGTCTATAAAATCCTTTGAAAGTTAAGAGGAGTCATAACAACCATCACAAACCAAACGTCGGAGTTTTGTGGTCAACAAGATTTTTTATACTTACAAATAGTTATTTGTAACTACTACTGTGTTTCAGTTTGGCTGTGAACATGTTTATCGGGTCTGTCATCCTTCAACAGGAGAAGAGCGCTTTCCAAGCGGTCATCAACAACTGGTAATCATCTTTGTTATTATTTCAAATAGATACGGGGAACTCCTCATTGGAGAGAGGAGGAGATTATTTACCTAATAGATATAAATCGAATCATAATATATTAACTGTGTATATGATAAAACAGCAGGGACATTGGGGATGTTACAGAGTGAGCATCTTAAAAACAGTAAAAACTACACAGCATGAAACAAATCCGTCGGCTCAGAGTCTGCTGTACCATGTGCATTGTATTCGTGAGTCATATACATTAGGTAGGTAGGTAAGTGGACGATAGCTTAGTTGGGAATGGAACGGTCTGCCGAGACAATGTCCAGAGGTTCGAAACCCAAAGCACACACCTCTGACTTTACGAAGTTACGTAAAGTCAGAGGTGCTTCACGCTTTAATGGTGAAGGAAAACATCATGAGGAAACCTACATACCGGAGAATTCTCCATAAGAATTTCGAGGGTGTGCGAAGTCTACCAACCCGTACTAGGCCAGTGTGGTGGACTAAGGCCTAACCCCTCTCAGTAGTGAAAAAATGAAAATCCTCCTAGCCAGTTTCGGCCACGGCGGCCAATCTCAACGGAGATCAGCCAGGTGTACGCAGGAGATATTATAGTGCACAAGTGTGTGCGCAATACACAGGTGCACTCGCTATTCCTTCACTCTCATAATCCGGTGAGACGGCAATCCGACATGACCGGAGAGAGATCAGGCACAGGACCAACGGCTTTACGTGCTTTTCGAGGCACGGGGGTATCACACCGCCAACTTCCTGACTCCGAGCTGCGACTGAGTAAATTTTAAGATGGAAAAACCCAGTCACAATTTTTTTTTGGCTCGACCCGGGATTCGAACCCAGGACCTCAGCGCGCAAATCGTACTCGTAATGCGTACGCAATACCACTACGCCACCGAGGCAGTCAGTAGTAAAGGAGGCCCGTGCCCAGCAGTGGGACAGTATATAATACAGGGCTGGTATAATTATTTATTATTATATAGACATTAGGATCATTACATGTCCTGAAGTAGCCTATTATATATTCCATCCCATCATCATCATCAGACAGATGACGTCCACTGCTGAACATAGGCCTCCCCTAATGATTTCCAGACGGATCTGTCAAAAGCGGCCTGCATCCAGCGCGTTCCTCCGCCCTGTGGATTGGGGGCGTTGGAGAATTCCACCACGGTATCCCCTGCCTGTCGTAAAAGGCGACTAATAGCGGCCTCCGGGGGTCACTTGCCGTCCACTTATTAGGCTAGCCAACTTCTGTGACCCCCGTGATGGACGGCAGCGTGCCTCACGCTGCCTCGGACGCCAAGGGCGTCCTTCGGTGTACGGGGGCTTCTGAGCCCCCGCAACAACACGAGACGGACCGCAACAGCGGTACGCGCAGGGGCGGTTGCGGACGACAACTTAGACGTGAGTCGGAGGAAGCCCGCAGCCGTCCCTAATGCGCCGAAGATGGCCACAAAAAAAAATCCAGCGCGTTCCTGCGACGTTTATAAAGTCGTCTGTCCACCTTGTAGGTGGACGGCCGACGCTGCGCTTGCCAATAGTTACGTGGTTTCCACTCGAGAACTTTTTTGCTCCATCTGCCATCAGTTCCTCGAATGTACGGATTTCTCATTTCTGTTTCGATCGCGTAGAGAAACATCAAACACCTAGCATAGCCCTCTCCATAGCTCGCTGATTAACCATGAGCCGTCTTAGGCGGGCCATAGTCAAAGACCAGGTCTCAGTGCCGTGGACGAGAAGACCTTGTTTAGTTTCCCGAACGCTGCCCAACCGAGCTGGATTCGACGATTGCCCTTGTAAGTGTGGATTTGCCTTGGGAGCCGCTGCGACACTTCTTCAATTAAACGGCACACATTGAATAGAAGATGTTTTATTTGATTTTAACCCGGGGTACCCCAAACTATTCTTACATTCGTACACAACAGACAGCACGCAGCGACTGCCGTCGCTCGCTATTTATGCACTCATTCACACCAAAATTCCGCTGACACAACACCATTCATACTTACACTGTCCCTACAACCTCTTTCTCAAAGTCGGACTACTTGACCTAAATAAACGTATTCGTCCACAACTTCGAAAGTTGCGCTCCCATTGGTAATCGGGGTAGGGACAACATGAACATTCGACGGAATCTTGGTCTTGTCAATGTTCATCCTGAGGCACACCTGTTGAGAAACTCGGTTTTGAGGTCACTGAGCATTGTGCTAAGATCTTCCAGCGATTTTGTCAATAAAACTATTTCATCGGCAAAACGAAGGTGAGTGATGTATTCGCCATTAATGTGGACGCCGAGTCCTTTCCAATCCAAGAGCTTGTAGGTATCTTCCAACGCGGCAGTGAACAGTTTCGGAGAGATAACATCTCCCTGTTTCACGCCTCTGTGTACTGGAATAGCTTTCGAGCTCTGTTCTTGTACTCGAACCAACATGGTGGTGTTGTTATAAAAGCACCTCAACACTTCGATATACCGATAATCAATGTGGCACCGCTGGAAAGACTACAGAACGGTCCATGTCTCGATCGAAGCAAAGGTTTTCTCATAGTCCACGAACGCTTAGCAATGTGGCAAGTTATGCTCCTCATTTTTTTTTTTATAACTTACCGCAGCGTATGGATGTCATCTATGATACTATAGTACCATATTGGTAACCTTTTCGAAATCCGACTTGTTTAGAAGTTATCTAGCCTGCGCTCAAGACGACTCGTGATAACTATTGAGCTTGTAAACATGGCCCAAGAGTGAGATGGGCTTGTAATTTTTTAATAAGGCGTTACCACCTTTTTTGACGAACAGTACCACTACACTCCTATTCCATGCCTCGGGCGTTATACCCTGGAGCAGAACCAAGTTGAATAGCTTCTGAAGGACTTTAAGTATAGGCACACCGCCCATCTTCAGAAGCTCTGCAGTAATTCCGTCCGCGCCCGGTGCCTTGTTATTTGTGAGCTGTCCCAGAGCCATCCTAATCCATGCTGAGACCATGTAACTATTATATTCCATATAATAGTTTCATATATATTACATATATATATACACTCACGCCTGTTATCCCCGAAGGGGTAGGCAGAGGCGCAACAAGTGCGCCCACTTTTCGCCGTCATTCCGTCCCATAATGTGGTAGGGGGCGAGCCTATCGCCATATCGGGCACAAATTCCAGACTCCGAGCTAATACTGAATAGAAAAACTCAATATCACTTTGCCCGACCCGGGGATCGAACCCGAGACCTCAGCTTTGCAGTCGTACTGTAATACAACTACGCCACCGAGTCAGTCAATAGTTTCAAAATACATAGTATATCTTATTAATACAAAATACATTATTTGTCAGGTGTGGAAGCCCGAAACAAACATGGCGTCTGATTTTCCGAGCATCGACCCATGGCTACTCGGCCCAAGCCTTCCACTCACACTGCGATGGTGTGGCGCCCGTGCTTGTACTCGTTCAGGTATGTTCTATCCATCTAATACCTACTGGACTTATGGAAGAAGCCTTTTTGCTATAAGCCCTATTAAACGTCACAAGCTCCACAAAGTGTGATGCATTTACCTAGACTTCCTTGCCAAACGTTATCCTCATCAATGGGACATACATTTGAAAGAAAAATCTGTTTGGAGCTGAAATTATTTTCATCCTGGGCGCCCCAGTAGTAAAGAGTGTATCAGCATGGAATAAAATGTTTATCTATTGATTGATTGTTTTGTTTTTCTCTCTCTTTGGCATGGCGCGGTTTGCACATCTGCCAGTGTCAAAGTTTTTGGTTAAAATAAGTTACAGTTGTATTGTTTCTTTTTATCCTTAGTACTAACTACGTCAGAATAATAATGCTTCAGTTATTATTCTGAGCTAACTACTATGTCGAAGTAAAGCAGTAGCTACCTTACCAAGACTTTGTCGAGGAGTTTTGGCGGCAACAAAAAAAAAACACTTGATTAGCACAGTTATTTCAATTCACTTCATTTGAGCCCTTTAATAGAACTATATTGGATAATATACCACCATAATTATGCAATATAACACCAAAATAATGAATTAAAACAAGAGCACCTCATGACACTTCCAAGTTCCCGCCAAAATTCCCGATTGTTGTGTTGTGGTGCAGCTGTCGCGCGGGTCGGTGGTGGGGGGGTTCAGCTCGGCGGCGTGGGGCGCGGGGGGCGCGGGCGGGTACGTGCCGGCAGACCGCGCGCTGCTGTTCGCGCTGCCTGACGCGGCCGCTCCCGCCGCGCCGCCCGCCAAGTACGACCTCGCCAAGAAACCCTTCGCGCTCTGCTACCATCCAGAGTCAGTATTTTTTTTTTTCGCTGAGAAAGTGACTTATTTCTACCGCCCAACCTTCAAGGGGGGCGACTGAGCGATTATGATTATAGCGATTATACTAAAACTCTGCGGTGGCTTTCTTCGGCGCATTTGGGACGGTTTCCCCGGACTAAGAGTGTTTAAATTGTCGTCCGCAGCCGCCCCTGCGCGGTGCCGCCTAATGCAGCCCGTCTGCTGGAGAGTCAGTATACACTATGCATATTAACATACCTTTGCATAAGCAACACGCATTTTTGATACAATAACGGCAGACCTTTAGAGCTCGCCAAATATCTGGAAGTGGACACAGATTGACTATATCCCTGATTTCACTAATCACCGATATTAGTTAAGATTTTTTTTAGGGCGTTGAATGACGAGACGAGCATGCCGTTCGCCTGATGGTAAGCGATACGACCACCCACAAACAATAGCATCACCATCCAGCACCTTAAGTTACAAATTACTGTGTGGCATGCCACTGCGCTCGTCATCATGAGACATAAGATGTTAAGTCTCATTATAACCAGTAGTTACACTGGCTACAATGTCCTTCAAATCGAAATACAACAGTCCATGCACACTGCTGCTTGGCGGTAGAAATAGAAATTACGGTGGTACCCACCCAGACGGACTTTTACATATGAGAGACCTACCACCAGTAAAGAATTTAAAATAAAAAATTTCTACTTAATGATAAAAAATGTATATAAATATAAATTAGACGTGGCGTCTCCCTGGTGGAGAAAAATCTTGTGACCTTCATCGCAATCTTTTTATTGTAAGTATTTATCATTTAAGCAATTCAACAATATTTTCATTTCTAAGCCGTAATTAATTATAACCCCCAGCTGCGGTCCCATATTCGGTGCAGGAGCAGACCTGTTGATATCCAGCAACTGCAACACGAACAGCGAGAGCTACAGCAACCTGCACTCGTACGGGGACGCCATGGCGCCCGCCTCACTCGCCGCTGAGTACAACTTCACTGTTCGCGACTACGAAGTATTCACTTATAAACAGAATTAAATATATTGATATATTTGTTTTTTTTTTCTATGAACTATTAAGGCCGGCCACGCATTTCTATACCCCTGGTATTGCATGTGTTCATGGGCGGCGGTGATCACTTACCATCAGGTGAACCGTATGTTCGTATGCCTTCTATATCATAAAAAATGTAAGCCATGACCACATGTAAAAATATTCTAATCCACAATCTATTACTACTAATCACAATCACAAGTCCTTCTATGGCACTGATGGTAATCGTCACTTACAATAATTATTAGGTTATCTAATTATTGGTTATCTAATGTTTGCTCACTATCTTTTTAAAGTCTGTTCTTGTTCTCACTGCAAGAAAAATCTGAACATGAGAATTGCTTTGCTGGAGTTTGCCTTTCCAATTTCCATGTCAAGAACAAATAATTACCAAGACAATCATATTCAAAAATTCAAAACCCAAAGCACACGCCACACAGCTCTGACTTTTCAAAGTTACGTGTGTATTGTTTATTAATTATCGTTCGCTTAAACGGTGAAGGAAAACATCGTGAGGAAACCTGCATACCTAAGAAGCTCTATATAAGAATTTCGAAGGTATGTGAAGTCTGCCAACCCGCACTAGGCCGGCGTGGCGGACTAAGGCCTGAACCCTCTCAGTAGTATAGGAGGCCCGTGCTCAGCAGTGGGTAATATATTAATACAGGGCTGATTGCATTGCATTGCACAATCATATTCACCTAGATTAGAAGAAAAAGTTTAATTATTTATTATTCCTGTTGGATGTCGCTGCTTAACTAAGTCAACTAGCGACATCTGTTTGCAACAATTAAAATTATATTACGTTGTAGCTGTGTTGTTGTTGTAGTAATATTATCTTTTTAAAACAGATGGCGCGTAAATCAACAATTTGTATTACAATAAAACATACGTCTTATAGCCCCATTTAACTGTACTGTTATAATAATACCATAATTCTATGCCTTAATGCTTATTATAATAACTATAATTAATAATTATTTGTGGTGAAGTTACCATTAAAGACCTAAATAATTTTAAATCTTTTCTTGAAGAAACATAAAGAAAATTTGTTGATAAAATTGCAACGTTGAATAATAAAATAACTAACGAAAATAAACGTGATGGGCCAAAATTTTGCATTACGACACCAAAAAATATATACAAAGATATGATGATGATGATGGCGTAAAGAGTTAATGCGTTATCAGCGTTTGGTCCCCCAAAGCCGCCCAAACCTGATAGCGGCTCATGGCTGTTCAAATAAATAAAATTTGTATTCCGTAAAAGTATCATGGTCGAAATGTTCTACTGCTGTTCATGGGTGTTGCTAAGGGGAAGCAATGGTGAATCTGTTATATCAAAGGAGATTTCCGCTTTTTGTATGGGGGCTGGGTCTGAAAATCTAAACAGGCTCAAACTTTAGGGATATTAAAGGGGCAAAATACGGAACTTGGATCCATTAAAAAAAATTTTTTAGACCTCTCCATTCATAACTAACTTTTTTTATGGCATTGAATGTCGAGACGAGCATGCCATTCACCTGATGGTATGCGATACGACCGCCCATAAACAGTAGCAACACCATTGAGTTATAAAGTACTGTGTGGCATTCTACTGCGTTCGTCATCCTGAAACATAAGGTGTTAGTATCATTATGTCCAGTAGTTTTTTAAGTCTCTTTAAGTTTTCTAATGTCCTTCAAACCGAAACACAATATAGTACATGCACACTGCTGCTTGGCGATAGAAATAGACATTGCGGTGGTACCCTCCCAGACGGACTTTTACATATGAGATACCTACCACCAGTAAAGTTTTCAAAACGGTTCTTATTAAGTGTAGTTTTAAGCAAAATAAAATTACATAAATCTTAAAATCGGAGGTCTTCAAAAATTCAACGATTTATTGTAAAAGGCTAGTTTTTAGGAGTTCTATCCAAATACCTATATAACTGTCTTGATGAGAATTACAGGACCATTTTTAGACATGTCCTTTGACTATAATGTAGGGGTTTTACTGTCGAGACAAATAGGTCGCTTATAATAATAAAATAATAATAATACCAGTCCTGTATTATTATACTGCTCACTGCTGAGCACGGGCCTCCTCTACTGAGGGGGTTTAGGCCTTAGTCCACCACGCTGGCCTAGTGCGGGTTGGTAGACTTCACATACTTTCGAAATTCTTATAAGGCACTTCTTAGGTATGCAGTTTTCCTCACGATGTTTTCCTTCACCGTTAAAGCGAACGATAATTGATAAACAATACACACGTTACTTCGAAAAGTCAGAGGTGTGTGCCTTGGGTTTTGAACCTCCGGACATTGTCTCGGCAGACCGTTCTATTCCCAACTAGGCTATCGTCCACTACACACATAGGTCGCTTATGTAATGCCAAATGCAATGCCACGTCTCTTCATAATACTATACCATAAAAAAGCAGCACTGAAGTTGCTATACACAATTAAGGGTAGAAATAGGTAAGCATCAGCCGATTGTAGACCTACGTCCTAGTAGGCAACTATCTGATGGGTTCGAATCTTAGGTCGGTCAAAGTGTTTTTTTATTCAGTATCAACTATGAGCGCGGAGTCTGGAAATGTGTCCGCCGTCCGGTGAATGGCCGGCCTCTACATGGGATCTAATATTGCTGGCGAAATGTGTTCTGCTAACCCCTGAAAACAGAAGAAGGTGTGATGCTATGGATGTACGTAGGCTCTTGAAGAATCAGTAGATACAAATACTATAATGACTAATGAGTTTAATTTATGTTAACTTTATTCGCCACATAGGTACTGTGACTAATATCATTTTCGTAAACCTACGTGACAGTAGTCAATTAGACCGCCTTTGTATACTAGTCCAGTCTTCAGTAGTCAGTAAGGTGTGTACTGTTGAGTCGGTAGTCGGCATCGCGACGGGTGTATTGACATCGGAACAGAAATTGGTTAACGCCCGACCAATGAGTCGTGTAATTATTCCCGATTAGGCGGTATTCCCCATAGCGTTCCCAATTGAAAAAAATGTCGCGTTCGTTGAAATGTTGCCGGTGTCGTAGTGGGTTCTGTAGTACTGGATTATGATAACCGCATGTAAGTACTATTTTTGAATAAACGAAAATGTAAATAAAGTTTAAACGAGACTTATAAAATAAGTAATGTACCTATTTATAGAACTTTCCATAGATAGGTAAATTGTTCTGTCTATCGCTTGAATTGATCAAATTTAAGCAGGCCCTGCCCTTTGGTTGATGGTAAGCGCCTTGCAAATAACAGAATATTAATTAAGAAATTTAAGCAAAACAGTGTTTGCTCGATTGTTTGGGGGTAGAAGGATACTAAGCATCTAGAGACTATGGTGAACTGGGCCGTGAAAGGCCGCCACAGGTTATTTCATATGCCTGCTTGCCCTACTACAGGCTATAGTCCTGTTATACAAAGTGAAGCAACTAATTTAGCCCCTAAATTAGTTCTGTATGTACCCACACGCGGTCGGAAATACGTTTGAGAATGTAGGTACTTAGTTACTATAGCGTGAAGTAAATATCGGGTAATTCCTAACTATTTCTACAAATGCGTTCGATATGTGGTATGCCGTAAATGTTTTACTTGTTTATCTAGAGAGTATGCAGCGCTATAGTGCCTACACTTGGGGATTTTGTGTGTCGAAGAAAAAACCCACATGTTATAGGTAATAGCAATATCAATACATTGTCTATTTGCATATATTCTAGTGTTATAATGCATTGCATTTTTGACTGCCTCGGTGGCGTAGTTGTATTGCGTACGCATTACGAGTACGATTTGCGCGCTGAGGTCCTGGGTTCGAATCCCGGGTCGGGCCAAAAAAACATTGTGACTGGGTTTATCCATCTTAAAATTTACTCAGTCGCAGCTCGGAGTCAGGAACTTGGCGGTTTGTACCCCTGTGCCTCGGAAAGCACGTCAAGCCGGTGGTCCTGCGCCTGATCTCTCTCTGGTCATGTCAGATTGCCGTCTCACCGGACTATGAGAGTGAAGGAATAGCGAGTGCACCTGTGTATTGCGCAAACACTTGTGCACTATAATATCTCCTGCGTACCTGGCTGATCTCCGTTGAGATTGGTCGCCGTGGCCGAACCTGGCTAGGAGAATTATTATTATTATTAATGCATTATATTTATTACTTGTATACCACAAAAGTCAGTGCGTGTTTATTGGTTTTAATTAAAGTACTTCACGTCTGTGTTTGTGTGCACTTATTTTATACATAGCTAATAAATCGCTCCATAATTCGCAAAGACACCAATAAAGAGTAGTAAAACCATACACATCATAAACATACATGTTAAACAGTCCGGCATAATTTGTCACTGTACCTGGATCTTAAGAGTAAGATTAAGGCGAAATAACCCATTGCAACTGATGGCAAGCAGAGGCTTACTTGCATATTTGAGTTTATTGATATGCTTAAAAAAGTCACGTAGTGTGTGGTGTAGAAGCCAGTTCTAAAGCGGAAGTCATACTCTCGTATAAATTTGTTAAATGAGTTAAAAATCGCCCCAAAAGATTGGCACAACTAAGTATTTAAGGATGAACGAAGAGACATACTTAAATCTCCTGGCTTTAGTTACGCCGCTAATACAGAAAAAGAACACTATAATGAGAGATGCCATCTACACACTGCAATAAAACTGTGCAAACGAAATCGTCAAAGATTTATCGAATAGAAATTGCAACTGTGCAAACGAAAAAATCTGCAACGATACATCATACACACGTTCGATAAAACTGCGCAAAGGACTGCACAGATAAATTGCTACGAGAAATCGTTGCCGTGTGTGGCTGCCATAACTGATATTATAAATGCGTTTGTGAAGAGGTTTAGATGTTTGTTGGCGTCGTATTCAATGCTGTAATTTGAGCTTCGATATCCCACAGCCCGAAACGAAACATTGCTTTAATTTCTGTGAAAATTATATCTACTTATACCAGAGTTAAGCCAAAATAGACACTACCCAAATCAAGCCCTACTTTCATGCTGTCCACACAATTGATAAACTATTTGTGTATCTGTGGCTCTCAAACAAATAGACCGATTTTGTGACGCATTTTTTTTTATTTGAATGCTAAAGTGATCGAAATGGTGTTATTGATTTTAAATTTGGTGTACTGTGACTGCAGCAATATTTTAAGACATTTTAATCTTGAGCTGATGCTGCAGCATCAAGTAGCCTGCGGGATACCCAACTTTTAGCAGCTCAAAGCAGATACAGCGATTGTGGGGCCATAATAATAGTACCTACAAAGAAACTTTTATTTTTCATACTTTTAGAGATTTTTGTGTTTGGAGCTATTTAAATGTTAATTTAATTTTTATTCAAATTAAATAGCGACATTGGCCCCTAAACAACTGCGCGCGGATTTGCAAATTGTTTATAATTGATTTTACGGCGAGATGGAGAGGATTTTCCGAGGTCAACATTTCAAAAACCCACACAATAATTAATTAGACGAGCGTTTCAGACGCCGTGTTTTTGTGTGACATCAAGCATCAGGCATTAAGTACCGTAGTCTGTAATGAATGTTATTACGAAAGACATTGCGTCCCTGAACAGCTGCCAAAACTACATCTATGTTACGAGGCGTAAGCTGCTCGGAATGTCACATTATTTACATAGCAATAAGATGTGGTCCTCTGTTTCCTGTGTATGTGTGTACCTAACTATGTTGGTACGGGTGGAATCTTGCAAGTCAATTTTGAAGCAGTTACCCGCAACCGATTGTGTTGAAATTTTGCATACACGTCTAGTTTGGGTGACGTTTGACAGACGCCCCAAGATGATGGACTAGTTATTTGTGCACCTCCATAATATGGATATCGAATTCGAATGAAAGGGTTTGCTGAAAAGAATATAAAAAATAAAATGACTTCACTAAATCTAATTTGGCGGACAACCCGAAATAGCAGTCTAATTATTTTTTACACACTACTATAATATGGGTATCAAATGAAGAGGCTTGCTGAGAATAACTCAAAAAATAACTAAAAAGTAAAAAAATCTTTAAAAACAAGCTTTTATTAAAAAAAAACATATTGACACAAACTTTGTTCAATACTATGTAGAGATAAAAGCTTGTCGCGAGATTTAGGTACTTGTGCAGATATTACAATAAATATATAATTCGATCTTGACAAAAGTAAATCACGCGACAAGCTTTTAGCTCTACTTAATATTAAACAAAGTTTGGTTTAATTATTTTTTTTCTTTTGAGAGCATTTAACGCTCAGTCCTTTTATCCCTGAAGCGGTAGAGGCGCAACTAGTGCACCCACTTTTCGCCGTGCGTATTCCGTCCCATGATGTGATAGGGGGCGAGCCTACATCGGGCACAAATATCAGACTCCGAGTTGATACTGCATTTAAAAAAACCCAATATCACTTTGCCCGACCCGGGAATGGAACCCAAGACCTCAGCATTGCAATCATAGCATAATACAACTACGCCACCGAGGCAGCATGTAAAAAAAGCTTGTTTTTAATTTTATTTTTCTCTTATAGGTAACACACCCCCAATTCTATGACTTATTTGCTCGTCTGACCTTCAATAAAAATACGCGAGATAATTGCATCATTATAAACAATACAAAAACGTCTATGGGAAAATTGCGAGGTAAAATAATGATCAGCGCATTGGCCCTACGATGACAAGCGGCGCGCGCGCAGGTCAGTGATGGCAAAACCTGTTTCCTAGGGTTTTCCGCGCAATCAGCGGAACAGTGAAATCCCCTCATCTGCGCGCTTTCAACGTGGCATATCCAAAGGCTGTGTTTACCGACGTGTGCCGCACACACCTTCCTGATAAGCCTCAGTGCACACTGCGCTGGCGATATGTAATATTCCTGGCAACATATTTTGTAGACTTTTCGTTATAATTTATTTTGTAAATAATTGGTTTAATTTTAAAGAAAGTAACTATCGTGAATGTTATTTTTTATACATATATCTACCAACCCATAGTTATTTTTACGAAACTGTAGTCGACATAACATCTTATTTCTTTTATGTTTTCCGTTAATTGAAACTAGGTAATAAAAGTCCGTTCAGCTGTTTCCAACTAGTACAAATCAATTAACTGACAAACCCCACAACTTTTAAAAATATTTAATACAGTTTAAACTTCAAGTGTTACGTAACAAACACTAATTTTTATCGAATTCAAAAATAGAAGGTATATTTTTATGTCCGTGATTTTCTCAAATCGACTGATTGGTTTTTGTTATTAGTAAAGCATTTAAAACTATATTATAAATATCAATAAAAAAACTAAATGCAAGATAACATAAACCAAATAATGTAACCATATAGGTATAACTCGAAACAACCAAAACATTAGCCATACTCGGTCACGCTGCATATCGCGTAGCTTCCACATTACGCACATTCCGGTTTGCACAAATGTGGATACACTGCTCATGTAAATATTTAACACAACATTGCGTAAACTGCTCCACGTTGTTTGCCTATCAGTGCAGTCACCAGCATATTAAGTTGCTGAACAAATACAAAATTTCAAATTACTAATCTTTTTTTTCTCTTTCTTGAATTTTTTTCAGTTTAACTTAACACGTATATAGGCGATTTGAATTTTGACTTTGTACAGATATTTATGCTGCTGACTATACATATTAATACAATGTTTATTTTAATTGGATAACTTGGATTAAGCAATAACAAGAGAGATTACTAAGCAATTAACCGACAGGTCAACGACCACAAACGTAAACATGAATGTAAAAAGAACAAATATTTATTATTATTATAACTATATATAATCTCAGCATAATTAAATTAACTATAACTATGGCACGTGCTCGTTATTTTCCTGCTCGCTTTGGGATTTGTTTGACGCGTGGGTTTATTTACAATGAAATATGATTTATCATTGATCACTGTTTTAAATAGATAAGGCTTATGGCGAATTTGAACCTGTAACAGTCAAGTATAATTTTTTGTAAGCCTCGAGTTTTGATTTTCTTGGAGAATAGCAAACCGCTTCGGCTTGTCTATTAACAAGCGCCTTAACTGCCCAATGACTATAAACTGTGGTAAAAGTACCATTTTTTTTTATTGAATTGGGAACTTTGATACTGCGATTGATTTTTCAGAAATCACATCACGAGACAAAAAACCTCGTGGTGTAATTTCTCCAAAAATAGCTCTTTAAGAGCATAACATTCTGGCTATGACGCTTTATACAGGGTTATTTTGATATTGCGTTTACAAATGCAATAACTAGGCCTTTCATAATTTTAATTAGATTGCATAATTTTATTGTAAAGTCCTACTAAGATTTTGAGACTACATTTAACATGAACATTTAAAGAATGTTAGCTATATATGGAGGGGTCTAATAATATTTTTTAATGCATCCAAGATTCATATTTTTGCCCCTTAATATTACAAATGCGAAAGTTTGTGAAATCTATGGAGTTTTGTATATTTGGATGTTTGGTAGAAATAAACGCAGAAACAACTAAACGGATTTGGATGCAATTTGAGATACAAGCAGGTCATAGGATAGGTTAGATTAACAGATATGGTACTTTTGATACCGGTAATATGCTCCCATGGCATATAGTGGGTTTTTAAGTAGGCCTAGGACTGCCTCGGTGGCTTAGTTGTATTACGGTACGACTGCAATGCTGAGGTCTCGGGTTCGATCCCCGGGTCGAGCAAAGTGATATTGAGTTTTTCTATTCAGTATAAGGAATTTGTGCCCGATATTGCGATAGGCTCGCCCCCTATCACATCATGGGACGGATTAATGGCGAAAAGTGGGTGCACTAGTTGCGCCTTAGCCTACCGCTTCGGAGATAAAAGGCATGAGTGTATATCTATGTATGTATGTTTTTAAGTAGGATGGCGCTGGCGTAGTATTGCGTTATAGGGATTTTTGTAGCGAAAAAAGCTTATTAAGCGAGCGAAGCCGCGAGCAACACCTAGTAGGATTATAAAGCCTAACGGGGTATGCTGCTAGGGCCTGCAGTGGCTGTACTTGTAATGTGTCCCAATTCCCAACCCTATGGTTTAATATTGAAGCTTATTATAATCATAATCATCAATAGAACGTAATTACGCAAACGGGGACCAACCCACCAAAATGTTTTGTACTAGTTGATGTTTAAACTAAAATGTTTTAGTTTTACAACTATTTAATAGTTATAAAATTTTTGGCATGTTATAAAGTTACAACTAAGGTATTTGGACAATTCTGTAATCCTCCTAGCCAGTACCAGCCATGGCGACCAATCTCAACGGAGATTTTTTTTTATTATATAGGGGCAAATAAGCATACGGTGCATTTGATGGTGATAACCGCCGCCTATGAACATCTGCAATACCAGAGACCATAGAGATGTGTTGCCGGCCTTTTAGGTGGGAATACGCTCTTTTTTTTAAGGTCGCCAGATCGTATCTGTCCGGAAATGCTGCTGGCGGCAATTGGTTCCAGATCAGCCAGGTACGCAGGAGATATTTATTTTTATTATTTATTAGTGCACAAGATAGTGCGCAATACACAGATGCACTCGATATTCCTTCACTCTCATAGTCCGGTAAGACGGCAACCCGACATGACCGGGGAGAGATCAGGCGCAGGATCAACGGCTTTATATGCTTTCCGAGCCACGGGGATATCACACCGCCAACTTCCTGACTCCGAGCTGCGACTGAGTAATTTTAAGATGGAAAAACCCAGTCGCAATGTTTTTTGGCTTGACCCGGGATTCGAACCCAAGACCTCAGCGCGCACATCGTACTCGTAACGTGTACACAATACATCTGCTCGGTGGCGTAGTACTTCGACAATTAACTCTATATAAAAATAATAAATGTACTATTAATTGCGTCAATTTTTTTTAATTCAGATTTAATGGGTTGGTTCCAGTTTGCGTAAGTAGGTCTTCTATAGGTAGGTGAACATAGGCCTCCTCTAAAGATTTCTAGATCGATCAGTTTCAAAAAGCGTGCATTCCGTAGGTTTCTACAAGGTGGACAGTCGACTTATCCTAATATCGGGGCGAATTAAAATCTCACACTGCCTCGGTGGCGTAGTTGTATTAGAGTACGACTGCAAAGCTGACGTCTCGGGTTCGATCCCCGGGTCGGACAAAGTGATATTGAGTTTTTCTATTCAGTATCAGTCCGGAGTCTGGAATTTGTGCCCGATATGGCGATAGGCTCGCCTTCTATCACATCATGGGACGGAATGTCGGCGAAAAGTGGGTGCACTAGTTGCGCTTCTGCCTACCCCTTCGGGGATAACAGACGTGAGTATATATGTATATGTATGTTAAAATCTCAGGCAACGTGTGTCTTTTCTAATGAAAAATCTAACGTTTTTGCTTAGAATTAATAAACTTCACGATTAAGAGCCTAAGCAGTCTGCCACTATCCCAAACCATGCAAAGGAAGTAGGTACTTATTTGTATTTGTTAAATTATTTTTTACCACGGAAACCACGCGCCTTCCCTTTTCCTACACTTATTCAGCGAATGGTTGTGTAATTTTGGAAAACCTATTAATCCTGATACATAGTATGATGCAAACTAACTCCACATTTTCGGTGATTCAATAGACGTGTATGGTATTACCGATGGTGAGTCACGACTCTCAAGTTCCAGGCAAAGGAGATCGCACGAGACTGCCGCATGAAATTACGAGAGTTCACTTGCGTCAACGTTTCCGCATACTTTGGAATGTGTTTACTGTTTACTAAATTAATTACTCCTCAAAGGATCATCGTAAATGAAAAACCCATGGTGACCTGTCCCGATGAATGGCTTTCCAAGACGCAAAGGTGTAATACCGTAAAGCCAAGAAAATCGCGACTTATCTCTACATTATTATGAGTACATTATATTATTACTATTAGTATAGTTTCTTATAATTTTTTTCAGTCACATATTTTGTTTATATTCGTATATATATTTAAGCATTTACCTATAATATTTACATTACACTTTTATGTGATAGATTTCATTAGATTAGTTTAATCATTTTTTGAAACTGAACAATGGACGAGCACTCTCATATGTAAGAGTCCGCGTGGGTGGGTACCACCGCAATGTTTATTTTAACCGCCAAGCAGCAGTGTGCATGCATTGTTGTGTTTCGGTTTGAAGGGCATTGTAGCCAGGGTAACTACAGGACATAATGAGACTTAACATCCCTTGTGTCAAGATGACGAGCGCAGTAGAATGCCATACACGTAACTTTAAAAACTTGAAAAAAAAAGATTAATCACAAACACACTGCGAGATACTGTACTACGTGGCTCGCCCTGCTTAATGTCCAAGAATTACACTGGCTACAATCTACGCCAAACCAGAATACAACTCAGCAAAATAGTCATAAATTTACCAGGATAAAATAACAAATCCTAGATTATTTTTAATAGAGATATATTTTAATTTTGAACGCTCGCTACATAACGTACGGTCAGCCACATAAGCTGAACAAATTCAAAACTTCAAATCACTTCCACGCGTTAAGTTTAATTGAAACTTTTTTTTTTACTTTGTGGGAAGTAAAGTTAATCACCTTTTTCTTTATTTTTGTGAAGAGAAAACAAAAATTGGTAAGAACACGAAAGTGTAGACGCGATTTAAAGTTTTGAATTTGTGCAGCTACTAATTTGCCTGACTGTACATATTTAATTATATTTTTTAGCATAAACTGAGATGAGTAGACTCGATTGTCCCCGAATATGACTGATTACGTGATATAGACAATCCACTGCCACGAGTGCTTTGAAGAACGATCCCACGGCCTAGTGGAATTGCTTCATTTATTGGGTCTGTGGCGAGATGATGACCTTGGATCCACGATATATATATGTATGTTATGGAAATACAGACAAGCTTACGGACTTTTGAACAATAAATATATGTATATTATTTTTTATAATCTATGTCGGAAAATGAACGGGATTACCTGTGTGTGTAAGTGATTCCCATTAAGTAACATTACTATGAATTAAATGATTCTATCTTGCCTCTACAATATTGTCAAATAGACACTAGTTCATCTCACTGTACTTTAGTACAAGGTAGGCTTTAAGACTCTAATACGCATGACTCCATGTATGCATCAACTACAGCTTTGTCTATTTTTGCCGTCTAACGAACTGCTGCCATGCTTGTTTACAAGTGGACATACAAAAATAGTAATAAATTTAATTAAATCAACCATATAATTTTTCGATCGATTGCAGGCCATCGAGTGTATATATGTATGTATCACGATAAATTGTTTATTTTCATGCAGTTTGTATCAATATTTTAAAAAGCAGTGAAATGGGCGACGCCTTACTAACTTCATGTTAGAATTTCATCTGTAAGCCATGGTGTTGTAGTTTTATATTGTGGTGTATATCGGAGGGTGACAAATGGGCGTATTTTCCGTCAATTTCACGATCTAGTGGTCGGCACATTGATTCACGCCATCTGAAGTCGCTGATCGATCGTAAAGATTTGGGATTTGCTTGGGGTTTTCGCCGGCGCGCCGGTCACGGTGCATTTTAAATCAAATGGAAAATTTACATTGTTAATGTCTACGCCGTTTATATAGTTAATTTCGTTTGAATTTGACATTTATAACAATTGTTTCTTTCTTTCTTAAATAAACTATTTATACTGTTTAACATAATCACAAATTTAAATAACAAATTTTGAATTTTTAAATAACACTGCATTTTTATGCATTTATCTAAAACAAATACCCATTATACAAACTTCTTCACAAGCTATTATATACATATCGTAGCGGGCTCGTAATAGTTTGTTGAATAATGTTTTATTGAAAATAGTATACTAATAAGACATCTCCCCTAAGAGAGTGGACACGTATATAGAAAAAAAATTGGAGTATTTCCAAACTTTTAATTGACTCAACATTAAATCATTTCTACTTAAAACGCAATAAGCACAAGGTCCATAATGCATCAGGGTCTCAAGTTATCCATCTGTCACTCACAAGTATTTCACAATATTGCATTATGCACCCTCAATTATAACATTTTCCTCAAGGCCTAATCGCAAAGTAAGATCCAAGTTCCCGAAAGCATCGAATTCGATTCCCCGGCCCAGTTTGATTAACGTTCGATGTCCATTTTCGGGGAAATTGGTTTCAGTGGAAGAGAATCGCAAACCCTTTTTGATGCCACCGCCCTATAGTGTTTGGGGGAAAGTGACATGATGTGCGTATAGGGATAAGACAGAATATACGTGCAAAGAAAACAAGTTAATCTGTAGCTAATTTACACATAACTGTTAATTAAAATCAGATATTCGTGGTTTGAAAATATTAAAGTGTTCACAACGAAAAATAAATTAATATTTTATTATGGTGATTTGATGTGGGACATATTTTGTATTCAATAAATAACTGTGTAGTGACAGACGTGCACATGGTTAAAAACTAGAGCGCCGTCCCAAAGTCTCGTAGCAATGAAAAGGTGTACCTACATCCTATGGGCGTGGTTGGATGACATGTTTTAGCAAACTTCAGCTGATGTAACTAATTAATAGGCATTATATTTATACTGTTAACTGACTACGTTTACAAGATCATCTGAGTTTCAGAACCTAGCATGCCTGAATCTGCTATTCAAATCTTAATTTTACAATATTCCATCAAACAAATCCACACGACTCTTTCGTAAAAGATATTCGAAAGTAGTGTAAGTGGGGTCCATTGTCGTTCAGCACCTCTGATCCTGTTCCCAGAACACTGACTCACAACCCTTAGGGCCGACAATGCTGCCCGCCCCGTGTTAACATTAATGGAACGCAAAAAATAAACCCACTTCATTATTTGGGATATTAATGTGGGTTCCGAGAGAAAGTGATACGGAATTAATTTTAGAATTTTCTGGGAACTGCGTCTTTACTTATCTTATGGGGAGTGGTTTTATAATATTCACTTAGAAAGTATAATTTCATAATGTTTTAGAGTTTAATAACACCCAAGGTACCTAATTACAAATCATAGCTCATAATTGATTCCTATAGGTTGAGCTGTATTTAAACAATTCTTCTTTTGTTGTATAGATAAATAATTTTGGAACTACTCTTAAAAATAAATATGTGTTAGAAATAAATAATTTTGGTCGCTCTACTAGTATCGAACCGTAATAATAGACGAAAATGGTGTAATAATACTGGATGTATACGCCTTAAATCTGAACACAAAGATTACAACTGCTGCTGGACAACAGAAATACGTAAAGCGTTGATTTCCCACCCAGATCAACCCTCGCGTACTGGTCTACGACTTGATTATGATGATACGAAACTCTATTTCCTAAATAGTTTTCACTAGAAAATATTGTGTTACTTTCCACATACATATTAAAGTTTAAAACACTCAACCATACCAGCCCTGTAATTATATACTGCCCACTGCTGAGCAGGGGCTTCCTCTACAACTGGGAGAGTTAAGGCCTCAAAAACACTCAAAGCTATACCTAAAACTATGAAGCTTTTAATAACATTAGCTTATTAAAACCTTTGTTTTCATACATTGCCTCGAATCATGCAGTTACAAAATCACTTTAATCCCGCAGTTTATTGGTTTGCAAATAGTTTTTTTCAAGTTCATGCAATTGATGAAATTGCACCTAAATGCTAAATTTTTGTCAATATATTTTTTGTAAAGCCTTTTATTAGTTCATTTTCAATGGAATGAGCCAAAATAATCTCGTTTCTTTCTCAGAGCACAATTATCAAACTTACGTATAAATCCATTTGTTTATTATTATACGTAGCTTTTTTTTACGGTAAAGGAAATACCAATAATCCCAGCGAGCTTCATGTAGTCACTTCATGGAGATATACCATGTAGTCAATAGTCAATACCCCGGCATAAAGTTCAAGAATCCAGCAACACCCTAAGTAATTACAAAAGTAATCACGACTCGTAGTAACTGTCAGTAAATGCAAACAGTTGGAAACTATTTGTTTGTTCGCTAATCTGTGTGATTTTGCGCCTCGTGCCCTGAGTGCGGCAATGATGTAACATGATGATCTACTGACGGCCCGGACGATGTCAGTTTGTGAGTAAATAGCAAGAAGATTATAATATTTCGTATAATGTTCTTGGTAAATAGTGAAAATTTACGACAGTTGTCACCCGAGGCGGAGATTTTGTTGCCGAATGTATCTTTCGTAGCTCGTTGCTTCGTATAATAGCGATACATAGAGAAAAAGCTGGTGATCCGATAGTTACTGCCTAGAAGTGAAATGAGCACTTAGGACACCAAAACGTTAATGTCATGACTGAAAACTACCCTTAGCGGCCCCTCAAAAGTATCAACATGTGAAAGCGTCTCTATCAGTCTAATTACTACGTGAATTGAATATAACTGCCAGCAAATAACTTAAACCACTGCCGTGTAGTGGGAGACGTTTTATGTATGTAACTATCGCTACCTTTACAAAAAAATCTGTGATACCAGGAGAGTCGTTTTTACTGCTGGGGACCTGACATAAAGAGAACGTATTGAATATCCGGGTTTCTAACTAATAACATGAAACGCACTGGTGGTAGGACTCCCGTATGCGAGGGGCCGCTTGGGTAGGTACCACTGCAATGTCTATTTTACCGCTAAGCAACAGTATGCAGGAATTATGACATTTAACATCTAATGTGTCAGGGTGAATAGCGCAGCGGAGTGCAGTACTTTGTGATTCAGACTTCTGTGCGGCTACTTTTTATGGGTGGTCGTATTGCTTACTATCAGGCGAACGACATGCACTTCACGTCATTTAAGTGCTATAACAATAATAAAAAAAAAAACAATCGCAAACGCTATGTTATTATGCGGCGAGAGTTTGTGCAGAATTTTGTGCAGATGTTGTTAGCACCCAACCATGCTATTTATATTCCAGTTGAAAGTAAATATTAAAATTCTAGTACAGCGAGGTGCTACTAATCTGCATCCGCAAGACAATTACTCCATATGACAAGAGCAATTGACTTCTGAAACAATCTCGGTTAGCAGAAATCATCGAGCACTTAATGATTCAATGTTCCCGGAACATGCACTGTTGGAGATCACCGGTGAAGTCACGCATGAGTCCAGGAGTTGTTTCGGGTGAACGACTGCGGCTCGATGGCTCCAATTACTCCGTCTAGACCGCTCCTGACTCACTAGTGTTTTGGTAATAGAAGGGAACGTTAGTATAAAATCGGTGAGATTGCCTTTGAAAATTAAATCGGATATAACGTCTGGAGTTTATTGGTGATTTCAGACTTTTAATATTGTTAGTTTTATACAGCTATGAAGCGAGCAAGTTGGTCGTATGGTGAATATAAATAACTAGCTTTTGCCCGCGGCTCCGCCCGCGTTAAAAGTTTTTCCGGGATAAAATCCCGCTTTATATTTTCCCGGGATAAAAAGTAGCCCATGTGTTAATCCAGAACATGATCTACCCGTGTGCCAAATTTAATCGAAATCCGTTCAGTAGTTTTTGCGTGAAAGAAGAACAAACATCCATACATCCAAACATCCAAACATCTAAACATCCAAACATCCAAACATCCATACATTCTTACAAACTTTCGCCTTTATAATATTAGTAGGATAACACCACTCAAAACATTAGAGACCATGTCTGACATTGCTTTGGGATTAAATTTGTCTCACAATACTAATAAGCTATAATTTGTTTCTCTGCAAATTGAATAGAAACGTGTTAGTTATATATTACATAGATTAAGGTTTTTAATTGTTTAAAATAGCGATGGGTTCCCGAATGTTTACGTCATTTAGACAAACCGTACCTAAATGTTGACCGAGGATGTTAAGTAAACGCTGACTACTCCTTCCGCACACTCCTTCACTTCTGTTTGTATTTACGCTCTCATTGATGGTATTTTGAACTAACACTGGATTTTTGAAAATTGAGACGTAGACATGGACTTAAATAAAGTTGTACCATGTATTTAGGGTACGAATAGGTTCTTTTCTTAAAATAAATAATCGGGAAATACCGCAACCGAACGTCAATAAGAATAGATATACATTGATGAAGTCGCAGCCACTTTATGCAATACAATGCGTAATTACTCTGTACTGGTACTGATAACTTATCACGAGGAAATACCATCGCAATCGCCAGGATTATATCACTCACATATATATAAATAAATTTTTAGTTTGTCTACTCGTGAGTCTATGGGAAGTGATCAAAAATATGTTATTTGTATACCCATAGAGTGCAAACCAAGTTGCAGTGGTTTAGATACCCGCACCGAGTCTGTGCTCACAACAGTCATGCGTGTTAAATAAATACACAAGATGCAATTTGGCTGCCATCCGAATGATCTATTATATATGGAGTCAATTAAGCTTTTAAACCATTATATCGTATATAAAACGGTAAATATTTGCATAATGAATAACCATATCCAAACAGAAAATATCCCGCTTTATAAAGAGTTAAAAACGTCTGATAAATCACCCAATCAAACTAGTTTCATAGATAACCGAAGCAGCATTCCCATTCGCATTTTTAAAAAAAGAATATTTTAAAATCATTTTTAAATCGATGCAATTAACACAAGATAACCGATATCGTGCGCTCTAAAGAATGTTGCATGAATGGCGCGTGTCCAAAAAAACTAATCATCGCTTAAGGGCCCACGGTGGTCGACTCGGCCGTGCCACACGTCACGTAGGGCGTGCTACGTGTACCCTGGGCACGTAACCCCGGGCCGGGACCCCATTGTGCGGCAACAATCCGCCCGTCTATAGGATGATTATAATGTTAATTGTAACTCTTTCAATGAATGTTAAAAAAAGTAGGGTATGAGAGTACTTGTAGATTGTATTGAGCAAAAGGATTAGGATTTGGAAACTACGTGCGTTGAAACTGTAAGGTTGTTGTATTAAATATTGCCTGTAATAAGATTTTTCTTCTTCCTTATGCCCCAAGAATGCATTGCGCATATTGCGTTTTCTCTGTATGTAATATTGTTTCTAATTTATGTGTACGCCTTTGTGCAGGCGTTATTTGTTACTAAATTCTGCACGCAGATTAAGATAATTAAAAGCCTTGATAATTTAGTTCACTATTAATGAAAGAATTTATGAATTGGTTCAAATACAAGGTCCCGAGGTTAATTACACCCTCATACAAAATTAACTAAATTTTACATGTAAGTACACACGCTGATATTCTGTAGATAGGCTGAGACTAGGTATTGAATGCCACTTACTACAATCTTCTCATACCTTTTACACCTCTTCCACATTCAAAAGTCTTTTCGCCCCTTCTCGTATTATGAACTCCCTGAACTGTGCTAATTCTAGTTGTGCCTCTGACCGTCTCTTCGGGAGTTATGCGATTTTGTCTAAGTAAGTAAACACAACTGTATCTATAATTATTGCGGACGGGATGCAGTGGAATTGTCTTTATTAAAGAAACTTAAAAGCCAATGTTCCAATGTACTCTGTACTTCCAACTATTATGTTGTACAGGCTACCATGAACTTGAAATGCAATGCAATGCAATCAGCCCTGTATTATATACTGCTCACTGCTGAGCACGGTCCTCCTCTGTTACTGAGAGGGGTTTGGTCTTAGTCCACCACGCTGGCCTAGTGCGGGTTGGCAGACTTCACACACCCTCGAAATTCTTATGGAGAATTCTCAGGTATGTAGGTTTCCTTACGATGTTTTCCTTCACCGTTAAAGTGAACGATAATTGATAAACAATACACGCGTAACATTGAAAAGTCAGAAGTGTGTGCATTGGGTTTGAACCTCCGGGCATTGTCTCGGCAGACCGTTCCATTCCCAACTAGGCTATCGTCCACTTGAAAATGTTCATGATGATCATGAACTTGCTAGCAGCAATTAAGTTATTTGGCAATACGCTTTGTTGATATATTATACTAGCTTTTGCCCGCGGTGTCACCCGCGTGAAAAACATTTTCCGGGATAAAAGTCCCGCTTTATATTTTTTTGGATAAGAGGTATCCTATAGTAGTCAGGAGTAATGTAGCTTCCTAGTAGTGAAAGAATTTTCAAAATATGTTCAATAGTTCTAGGGATTAGCCCCTACAAATGTACAAACTTTACCTCCCTATAATGTTTGTATATATTATAACTATTATTTTGTAACACCTTATACATAGTATATTTGTATATTTTATAGGAGGCTAATAGTAATTGATAGCGGCTGGTAAGCGGGTTATAGGCAGGACGCGGCAGCTTACGGTCTGATAACTGTACAGAGAATACGCTGGAACACCCGTATATTATTCTTTACATATTAATCAATAGTTAATCTGTTTGAACTTTAAAATAACGAAATTAGGCTACAATATTTGCTATTTTGTTACGATTTAGCTCATTCATAAGTTAAACTAACGTCTTCTGCGAATATGCCTCTTTGGGTATGTAATTTCGTATTTTTTTGAAATTTGAATAAAGCGTTAAGTCTTTCGTATTTGGAAGTCTTTATCGCCATAGCTTCAAGTATCTGATTTTATCGCCAAGCAGTAGTGTGTGAGTAGTTAGCGTTAGCACGTATTTTATTTAAAATATTTAGTGTAGTCATAAAAACAACATATTCTATATATTTTTTAAATGTGATAATATTATGGATTTTTTATTTGCTACAATAATATTTACTAGCAAATATTTTTCTCAATATTTCCCAAATAATACTGGCCATAAATTCAAACGACTCGAATTTCAACTTTAATTTCCTTTTTCATGTCCTTTCAAACTAATATAAAACCAATTCGAATGGTATGAATTTGAGGCCAGTGTTAATGAATAAGAAATTAAGCAAAGCATAATATTTTGTAAGAGATATTTCTGGGCAAATTAAAACTTCATAGACTCCAAAGGGCCGTATCTACGTGACATGCGTTATGGTGAAGCAAGAGTGTTGACAATGGACATTACGACATGGACTGTGTCCGCGACCCATGGCGTGGTGGACGTGCTTAGCCCCTCGTTTGCACCAAAAGTGTAAGGGACTCAAGGCTTTATCATAGTAATTATCAGCTTTACTTATTTGGCAATATTTATTGGTTTTACATACATTTCAAGTACCAATAGTCGCTTATCTAGTGACGTTCGAAACAAGTTTCAAGATATAGTAGTAACGTTTTGTTTTGGTACGTACTGAATACGATTGACTAATTCCTTGTATGATCTTTAGTCTGTTTATAACATTGATGTATTTTTAATACATCAATGGTCTATAAATAATATATTAATAGTATTAAAGGGCCAGCGAAGTTAGAGTTCGGCAAGTCTTAAGTTTTGTGATTTATTCTTACAAGTGATAGGCTATCTAATATCTATATTAGTAGAGATAAGGTTCTCATAACTCACCCTGGGTATAGTTACGGTATACACACAACATTGATAATGAGAGGAGGAGAACCTAATGGAGAACTCCAAAGTAAGCTATTTATGCAGTCTTTTATCATCGCGCGGGATATAATTAACAGTTATTGCAGACTCCGAAAAGTCAAACCTGAATAAGGAATCAAACGTGCGACATTACTCTCGCGAGCCAGGTCCATAGCCGCAAAGGTACTTACTATTAACTACAAATTTATAATTGTATTTACACCCTGTGCTCCTAGATTGAATAAAAATAGCAACGAATATAAAATTAGCTGCCAATGGAATGTTATGCGAGGAGATTGATGGTTCCCATTTGGTCACTTTGAGTGTAATTCGTATTGCGAACTCAACAATGTAATGCCCTTATCCATACTCATGCTGACAGCTTGTAATACAGGGATGATATCCTAGACACAATGTATTTGTTAAAACTAAAACACAGACAAATCATAGTTGGCCTCTACATTCACTATTTTAGGCGACAATCATTCAAAGGAATTAATATTATATTTTAATGAACCAGCATTATATTGCTCCCAATAAAGCGTATAATAATCCAATCGAAGGCACAATGAACTAAAACTACGGTACTACGAATAATAGGTATCATCTTAAACAATTTATTTCCCTAGCGATAGATGGCGCTATACGTCGAAGAGTTTATTAGAAAAGTTGTACAGTACGAATGCACCAAGATGGCAATATTATTTGTTTTTATAACAAAGACCGGAGTCACTTGACGATAAATGATAACCATTGTCCATTATGCTAGAAAAAAATAATGTGCAGTGGCATTAATACAAATGGATAGGGATTAGGGATAGGATGGCAGTAGCAGAGCTTCTAGAAATGTAATAATATTAAAATTAAAAAAATAAAGGCACTGATGAAAATGGTTTTTGTGAATAATATCTGATTGAGTTTTCAAACATGTGTTTGAATTAATTGAGTGTGTTTGAAATCAAAAGCACTAAGGAGTAATGATATCAACTTCGAAGCAAATCAATGCTCAAAATAACTTTCTACCCATTTGTAACCCTGTTAGGGGATGATTATAATAAAATACGAAACACACTTTCCATCAATTCTGTTAAAAAAGGTTTATGCAAAATGTAAATACGTACTATAATATACATAATTTTATTACGTTGTCTCGTACAAACTTTGCCTCTTTTTCACCCCTCAGGGTAAAATTTCGGAAAATCCTTTCTTATCCGATGCCTACGTTATACAAAGAACACACCCTCCACAGGGCTCTACGATCAGCGGCTTAGGCTGTGCGTAAATCCGTCAGTCAGTCATTCAGGACTAAACATTTTATGTGTATAGATAACACCATTATTATACGGGTCGGCTAACACTTCGTACAAAAGGGTCTCTAATATTAAAAACGATTAACATTATCTAGATTGTAGTCCAGTTAACATCAAGTGCAGTAGAGTCAGTTTGTCGCGCCTTAATAAACAAAGGATCAATGAAGTAGGTACTTAGCGGAGGCGTCATAATAATGTAGAAAATACGCCACATCCACCATATCCGTGTTCAATAACTCTGCGGTCAAGCATGTAGCCAGCGGCTTGAGTAATAAGAAAGATGGTTCAGGATGTTGGCAATCATATCTTCAAGTTCTTTATGATGCTAGAAATTAGAACAACATGCTAAACTCGCTTATTAGATGTTTAAAATTACAAAAAAGATGACTTGATCGATGATAATTGAACTTGATAATCTACAAAAAAAATGTGTCAAAGATATTTTAAGAAATATAAAAGCTGTAAAATCTACTTTAGAGAATCCGCTTTCTAGTTCTTACTTGTTTTTTACAAAACGTTCTCAATTTACTGATTAGATGTAAACCGCATAATGTACGTTCAATTTAAACATGTCAATGAGGTCATTGGTCTAGTAACAGCGATCTTAAACTGCGAAGATAATAATTGCATTTTTTCTTGAACAGGCACCAGTGATTGGCATTTTTCTTCTTTAATTAAAGTTATTAGGATTAGGGATGCGTTTCATAAATTATTGAACATTTGATTAGCACACTCTCTACTGTTACCCAGTAGTCTCATGCAATCAGCCGTTTTTTTTTTTGTATGAAAACAGCTGCTTCAAGCTGAACATGGCTGGTGTTCTAGCGAAAAGACCATAATATTCTCTAGGGCTTAGTGAAATGTTTAACCTGACACCTACCCACAGTACATGATTTTTAATCATTATAGTAAATTATTAAAAGTATTTGAAACATATAATTTTATATGTGTTGTTCCAGAAATTATAAAATTAATTTTATAGGAGTAAATAACTAACCATCAATATATTATGTAGAGTCTTCACCTGTGCCAATAAACTATATTGTTATATTAAGAAATATCATCGTGGACGCGTTGATATCTTTTAGGGGGAAATGAGCCTGAGGTCGAGGAAGGGTTTTGTGGGGCCGTGGACAGTCTTTCTGACCATTAGAATCATTACACTAAGCTGAAAGTATACACCGGTTTCTTTGAGTAAGTGATGCAGGCTCAATTTGTGTGTGTGCACATTTTATTGTTGACATAAGTGACTTCAGTTTTGCTCTACCATTCGTGAAAAATGTAGCGCTAATATCGGTAGATCAAATTTCACTTAGTATGAATAAAGGCCTTTATTAATGTATGGATTGTCTATTTCACGCCAGTTCTTTCATAAAAAAAGCTTTTTGGAAACAACAACTTCCACAGTCGTTTTACCAAAGCTTTTTTTTTATTGTATCGAATGACGAAACGAGCATGCTGTTCGCATGATGGTAAGCGATACGACAACCCATAAACAGTAGCAACACCATTGAGCACGTTGACTTACAAAGTACTGTGTGACATTTCACTGCGCTTGTCATCCTGAGACATAAGACATTAAGTGTCATTATGTACAGCGGTAACACTGGTTAGAATGTCCTTCAAAACTGAAACACAACAGTGCATCCAGGCTGCCGCTTGGTGGTAGAAATAGACATTGCGGTGTTACCCATACCCTTTACATTATAAATCACAATTTTTGAGACAAACTGTTATTAACATTAAAACTCCTAACAGGATAGGGGGCAAGACCTCAGCATTGCATTCGTACCGTAATATGACTACGCCACCAAGGCGTCACAAAAACTTGAACTAAATAACAGGATATAGCTATAGGACTTTTTAAATTAATACCGAGTTACCATGCAAAGTTAACACATCCTCAAAACTTGAACTAAACCGTATATAACGTTAGTAACCGCAAAACAGTTGAGCACAACTGTTTAAAAACAAAATGCTGGTTAAAATACTGTGAGCAATATGCGTATCCGCAAGCAAAGGACAGAGGCTAAAAATATTTTAATGATTTTTGGCATTATTGTACTTAATTTATCCATTAAGGTTTAAAGATAATATATATGCTTCCATAAATAACTATTAAGTGTTGTACATAATGTGTTTCAAAGTCAAACCATAGACTTAAAATCCGGTGGAACCACTACGCTTAACTCGAATTACAAAATATTTTTTTAATGGCACATAAATTCGGTTGTTAGGTTACACTGCATACCCTGAGAGAGAATTCTCATTATGCCCAGCATTTCAATTGAAAACAATGTAACAATAAACTGAAACAAAATATTGCTTGCCTAGTGTTGCTTACGGCAGAAATAGTGGCTAGCATACGAAACATATACAACTTAAAAAAGCTGTCGTTTCTAGTAGAGTTTATTGCAGTTCATTGCTCATTCTATCAATAAGCTTGCCTTAATTATTTACACATAAGGTATACAAAATGAGAGCAAAAGCGAGCTGAGTCAGTGGGAAGGCGGTCTGGGCGGCGGCGCGGCGCAAGCGCAATCGCAAGGCGCGGCGCGACGGCCCGGCATGCGCCTTTTCCGGAGCGATGCACTCACGCTCCCTGCGACCTTCTCAGTGGGCCGACAGCCTTTACCGTAAAACACAATTTTGTTGTATAATATATTATGTAAATAAGATACTTATTCGTAAACTTTAATGGTTCTCTCAAGTTTTCATTATAACACGGAAATTGTATATTATATATTTAGGCTCGTTGTGATGATCATCCACTAACGCACTACATCAATAAACTCTGCCTCTGATAATAAAAATACTTTTTCCAACATCCTCATCATATAATCATGTCATAAAAGAAACTTTAAATACAAATATAATTAATTTTAAATAATTGATTTAATATCCCAAACATTCTCAGCACAAGTCCAAAACAACCGTCGCGTCTGGTACTATATAATAATGAGTAAGCGCTGTTAAATGCACATTAAATAATATTAGCAAGTTCCGCACCTACCTTTTACACATTCCCACGGCGATGGAAAACTCGTGACTCACTCGTGGTGTTATTAATCAAGCAGTTTTTCAGCTTGTCATGCTTACAGAGAAACTTGAACTTTCCTTTTATCATTGCACAAGGCTGATAATTTCAAAGTTGTGGTTAGTCATAAGTGTACTAGGTAAGCCGCATGCGTCGGTCGGTCTGGGCCCTGGGGAGAAACCTGGTGCCGCCGCTACGAAGGTATATGATATTTTTACCGGTAATATGATAGCATTGTTCTGTTCCAATTTGCTTAGCATTGTGGTTGATACAATTATGAAAAATACCTTCCGCCGTTTGCTAAGTGTGCGTAAAAGTCCACACCCAGAATGAAAACCTTATAAGAACTCAGAGCTAATGAATCTTCTTATTTCAGAATATTCCAAACTAAGGTTGTAGATAAATTAAAACTTCTGATGAATAATGTTGTATTCTCGACAATCAGAAACCTACCTCAATATGAGTCCAACACCGTGTAGTCATGAAGTGTTTCGGAGCTCAAAAGTCTGGGTGGTATAGTTCTCACAAATAGACGACATACTCGTCTCATGACTCGTCACGTCGTTAGAAAAGGTTGAATGAACACAACTAGACAGAACGCCTCCGATGACACACAGGTCAGTTTGAAACGGAAACTTGCGGTTTCTATTCCCACCGATTATGATACGCACATATTTATATCAAGAGCTAGTGTCGTATTTAAAAAAAAAATAGTTTTCTTTTTTGAGACCTAAACAGAAATTGTGAGGTTCAACGGTTAATCTCTGTAGAAATCAACCTCAGGAAACTGGGGTTTAAACTTATTCCCAGCGTGACAATGGATTCGATTCATATTACGAATATAAGCTCTGCAAACTGCGTTCAAATACTAAATGCGTCGCTCGCTCATAGTTTCAAACTAAAAGCATATATAAATGTAATACGCTCACGCCTTTAATAACCGAAAGTGTAGGCAGAAGCGCAACTAGTGCATCCACTTTTCACCATGCATATTCCGTCCCATGATATGACAGAAGCGAGTCTATCACCATATCGGGCACAATACTCCGGGCTGATACTGAGTAGAAAACCCAATATTACTTTGCCCGACCCGGAGATCGAACCCGAGACCTCAACATTGCAGTCGTACCGTAATACCACTACACCACCGAGGCAGTCCAAAAAGCGTACTAAAAGCGTGTACTAATAATATGGGAACATATAAACGTACTAAGCAAAAATTTACTTTAGGGAACGTCGCCTTATCTTAATACTCGTTCCACTACTTAGAACATTTTAAAGCTTTCATAAAGAACACAATACGGCAAATGCAAATCTTAGAATTGTGCCCCTAATTTGTACCGCAACAATTTGCTTTGAAATTATGCCATATTGTATGAACTAGAATGAATCTGGATTTAATTAACAATAATATCATAAAGGAGATATCCGCTTTTTGTATGGGTGCTGGGCCTCAAAATCTAAACAGGCTCAAACTTTGGGGATATTAAAAGAGCAACAAATGAAACTTAGATCCATCGAGAAAAAATTTTTAGACCCCTCCATTCATAACTAACTGTTTTCAAAACATTCATATTAAGTGTGGTTTTCAAGCCAAACAAAATAGCATGTATCGCAAAATCGGAGGTCTTTAAAATTAAACTATTTATTGCAAAAGGCTAGTTTTCAGGACTTCTATCCAAATATATATAAATTGGACATTTTTGGACATGTCCTTTATCATTATGTGACAACTGTATCGAATCTTTGTAATCATATCTCAAATAACCACCGTAAGTTATATGCTGCAAAGTCCATTTCACCTTGCAAGTACATCCACGGAACATGCGCCCATATGCGCAAATGTTTGGAATTTCCGGCCAAGAAAAAGCCTAACTTAGGTCAGTGGCGCGTTCTTAAGTTCTCATAAGCCATAAGTTGTGTGCCTATTTTTCATCATCCATTGACGCATTGGTTTTATAAATTACATTACCTGTAATACAAAAGCGACGATGATCAACGAATACATTAATTTTGTCGTTATCTTGGTTCCAGTGTATTGTGGTACCGTGGGAGTCAGTAAATGGCCTAAATAAAAGGTCCATAGTGGGCCCAAGTTAACCGCAAGGTGTGTGGGCGACTGCATACAAAACTATTGCACTTGCGCAGTCAAATTTTGGTGAATTATGTGGAAATTTGATTATCTCAACTCGGTTTATGAGTACAGAGAATTTGTTATGCGCAAATAAGAGTCCGGAACGTGTCACGACTACTTCAATAGATCTTCCTTGATGGGAGAATTTCTACAAATTACTGGAGATGATGATTTAAGTTTCTTTTTTATGGCATTAAATAACGAGACGAGCATGCCGTTCGCCTGTTGGTAGCGATACGACCACCCATAAACAGTAGCAACATCATCCATCACCTTGACTTATAAAGTATTTCACTGCGCTCGTGTCATACTGAGACATAAGATGTTAAGTCTCATTATGTCCAGTAGTTACACTGGCTACAATGTCCTTCAAATCGAAACACAACAGTCCATGCACACTGCTGCTTGGCGGTAGAAAGACATTACGGTGGTACCCACCCAGACGGACTCTTACATATGAGAGACCTACCACCAGTAAAATAAGTTAAGTAAGTCATGTATTGGGTGAGGCTCTTGTATGTGTGAAGGGATAAAGCAGTGAGGTACCACCGTTTGGTATAATCTTTATGTAGTCTTGTATAAGCACTGTTATATGCAGCTTCCAATTATATCAAAGCCCCGATTAATTATGATGGCATTTATTTATTTATTAAAAATCTAATATAAGCTTACAGTGAAGAGTACACCAAAACGCTTTTATGATATTTACAGATATTACAACAAGAATGTTAAATTACTGTAGGCACAGTTGACTCACTATAATTCATATTACTTAGAAATAAGTACGCATTTTTACTTATTAGTAATATTGGATGCCGACATATTTGCTGATGGAGTTCGTACTATAAAAATATAATAGAATTAAATATAGATTTTCAACTTATCAAATAATTTCAGAATCAGACGCGAAACAGATGATGCATTTTTATAGTGTCTCTTATAGTTTTAAGCACTAAATAATAGTGTCTATATGTAAGGCCTTTTCATCAAGTCGATGCTAGCATCGACTTGATGAAAAGGCCCTATAGACCTAGGTCTATAGGGCCCTGGCATCGTATCCAGGGTATCGCTCCCGGCACAAGCGGCCTCATTATTAAAACTAAAGCGTAGATAGTGCGATTGTTTATCCAAATTCTTAGTCAATCATGTCATCGCGTGGACAGGTGTAGTGTGTCACTCGGCGGTCCCTTTGGCTAGATCCACCTGTCGATTTCATGTTAAAGCCATGCGTCAAATGCGTGTGGGCGAAACGCGCTGCGTGTGCGCATCTTCATGGGGATGCCAGTGTCAAACATTACAATTTATTTTAAAATATTATACAATACAAAACTTATTAAAAAATGTATTAAGTTATTTTTTAAACCACAAAACGTTGCGTTATTTCTTTGAGCGCTTGGTGAAAAACGGTCTTTAGATATATGAAGGAAGTCATGGAGTAAGTAAAGAGGTAAAGGGAAAAGTACGCAGACTAACATCTAGATACGAGATCAACATTAAAGTTCAGTCAGAATATGAATAAAGCTGGTGTGAGCCGAGGCACGCTAATTTGCTTTCGAATAATTCAATCTTCTCCATCGTCCGTGTTTTGACTCTGTATGTGCAAGCGAGGATGACAGCAAGCATTAAAGAGAACATAGATTTCAAGTAGGCAAAATTGTAGGCAAATTCGGTTTGGGAACGCGTAACGAACGCGGACAGATGCTCCTGGACTTTTGTGCAGAACACGGCTTGTCGGTTATGAACTCTTGGTTCCAACAACACCCAAGGAGGCTTTATACGAGGCAATCACCTGCAGGTCATCGTAACCAGATCGATTACATCTTGATCGGACAAAGATGGAGATCTTCTATACTCTCTGCAAAAACAAAGCCTGGGGCTGACTGCGGTAGCGACCACCAGCTGCTGGTAGCCCAATTTAGGATTCGCCTGAAAGTAATTAAGCATATCGAGGCCAAGAAGCCAGTGTCACTTCCAAAGGATAGGGTGCGTGCGTTTTGTGACCATGTACAGGCACGACTTGCAGACTTGAAGTTAGACCCCTTTGACTCTCCGAATGCCTCCTGGCTAAACCTTAAAACTATAGCTCTGGAATCAGCCAAAACAATCGCAGCTGCCAACAAAGATGACGGCCCTCGCGCTGATTGGATGAGTGGTGTAACATGGGACGCTATAGTGGAAAGGAGAGAACTCAAAAAGAGAGGCTTGGCTACTGAATCCGACTGCCAACAATACCGTGATAGTAACGCCAAGGTTCAGCGACTATGCAGGATAGATAGAAATGCACATATTGACTCAATATGTCAAGGGATTGAGAGGAATTGCAGAACTTTCCACACTAAAGACATGTTTCAACAAGTCAAGAGTCTATCAAAGAGCGTCAAACCGAATAACTGGACAATTGAAGACGCGAATGGAAAGCCTATCCTGGACAAACAACTAGCACTGGACAGATGGAGAACTTACTGCGAACAGCTTTATAGTGTAAATTCTGAGGACACAGTTGATGAAAGACGGGACTTCTCGATTAACGAGCCCGATATTCTCCTAAGTGAAGTGAAATCTGCAATACACCGTCTAAAAGATAAGGCTGCTGGTGGTGATGGTATTACTGCTCAAATCATCAAGAGCTTGGGTGACATGGGAGCAAAGTTACTGCATTTGATTTGCCTAAAAGTATGGAGATCGGGACAGTGGCCAGACGATTGGACGGAATCCGTCATAATACCTCTGCATAAAAAGGGGTCAACGCTTAAGTGTGGAAACTACAGGACAATTTCTCTGATTTCACATGCGGGGAAAATTCTTTTGCATATACTAAACAAAAGGCTCGAATACTTCATCAGCGGGCAAATAGCAAAAGAACAGGCAGGCTTCGTAAAAGGTAGAGGCACTCGCGAACAAATCCTTAACTTAAGACAATTAGTCGAGAAAAGCAGAGAGTTCAACGTCCCAATAGCTGTATGTTTTATCGATTACGCCAAAGCCTTCGACTGTATTAGCTGGCCTAAAATGTTCAACGTACTGAGTGAGATGGGCGTCCCGCAGCACCTAGTGTTTCTGGTGCAGAACCTATATCTGGATGGTCAATTAAGGGTCAGGCTCGACAATGCACTATCTCAACCCTTCAAAGCGGAACGTGGAGTAAGACAGGGCTGTATACTCTCCCCTCAGCTTTTTAATCTCGTCGGGGAACATATCATGCGCAGAGTACTGGAAAACTGGACGGGTGGCATTCGGTTGGGCGGCCATATCATCAACAACCTTCGGTTCGCTGATGACACCACTATAATAGCCTCAAGTGAGCGAGAACTCGCGGAGCTTTTGCGAAGAATCGAACTTGTAAGTGCTGAATATGGACTTAGAATCAACCGTAGCAAAACAAAATTGATGTTTGTTGACCGTGAAGGAAGCTCACCGCGAACTTGGGAGCTGCGCGACCTTGATGTGGTGCAAGAGTTTGTATACTTGGGGTCTCTTGTGCGTACTGATGGGGATTGCGAGAAAGAAGTGGTCAAAAGGGCACAGATGGCTAAGACAGCAGTGAAGAGCTTGGAGAAGATCTGGAAGAACCGTAACATCTATCGCAATACGAAAGTACGTCTCATGCGCAGCCTAATATTCTCCATCTTCTTGTACGCCTCGGAAACGTGGACCCTTAAAGCTCGCACCTTAAACAGGATTGATGCGTTCGAAATGTGGTGCTGGCGCAAAATGTTGGGTATCTCTTGGACTGCACGTCGCACTAACGCATCAATACTGGATGAGCTAAAGATTGAGACCCGCCTTTCCACTATTTGCATTCAGAGAGTGCTCACTTTCTTCGGTCATGTGGCACGCCGGAAGCCCGATAACTTAGAAAAGCTCATACTAGTTGGCCGCATGAACGGGAAACGGAACAGGGGAAGAGCACCTGCCCGATGGACGGACACTATCAGGGAACGCACCCGATTGAACATCCCAGCAGCCATGCGCCACGCGGAGAACAGAGCGGCCTGGAGAACACTGGTGGCGGAAGTTGTTAATAGTGGTCACGACCCTCAGCCTTGAGGAATCGACTAAGAAGAAGAAGATTTCAAGTCTGCAGTATTTTGAGTGAATCAAATATTGCAAATCGTTGCATTTTTTCCACTTTTGCAACACCCGGTCGCGTTTGAAATATGGACAGACGACATACGCTACAGGAATGCACAATGGGCAACGATTCGTCGGATCGACGCGTCGTGGGAGATCCGCGGTGAGTCAGGGGCCATCCCCCAGGTAACAAGCTGGTAGTCTAAGATAATGAGTCACATTGGCGTACTATCATAATATGCAATGTTAAATTATGATATAATATTATAGCATTAATTGCCCTCATTAATGTGATGGTTGCGTACTTTTACAAACGCATTTACGGTATACAAATGAAGTGGTTGTTTTAATATCCATTCAAAAATATCTATTGCAATCTTAGCGACAGGCAATGTAAAATAAAATTAGCGAAGTAAAAAGATTAAAACAATGTAACAAGATGTGGGTTATACATTTAAAGAACCAACCTCTCCTTTTTTGATATTTTTAAAAGAATTTACTGTTGTGTTTAAAATGTAATAAGGGTGGGTGGAAATATAACATTGGGTGGCCCTGCTTCAGATGAAATTTCCCTGATTTAGCTACATTGTAATATTTTTTATATTCATGTAGAAAATTGTTCTGTTTGATGAAACTTAAAATACAGGAAACATACTAGGCGAGATAAATGCAAATGTAATTGCAATTACAAGAGTACCAACCGCAGGAGTGAATAACTTTAGAAATGTAATCGTCATTATCGAATCTCCATAACAATGACGATGTCACCATAATATGGTCATAATTAAATACTTACATCATTATGATGATGTTATCGTCATTATTCTCAACGGAGTATCCAAAAGCACATAATATTTTCCGCATTTGCGGGGTATGAGTCTATTGTCTCACGGCCGAAAATAGCAATAATTAGCTAACTTCAGATCGATTCGGAAAAATATCCTATTCTGATTGATCCATTACCATACCATACCACCATAATACTGCCCACTGCTGAGCACGGGCCTCCTCTACAACAGTAGCGTGTAATTGATTTATCAGTTCAGTTCAAAGAATAATACTGATGAAGATTAGCTTATAGTAATTATTTAATCTTTTAATTAAGTACGTCAAATATCTATAAGTTATTTATAACAATAAAAAAAATCATCTATATTAAAATAACTACATAAACAAATAAGCATAAATGAGTACAATGAAGCGCCAATAACGTGTCTGTGATGTATCTTGTAACCGCGCCGGCGCATCGCGCCAGACAGAGCGGCGCCGCGCATGCGCTCCCGCCGCGCCGCGACACTCCGTGCCACACAGAGCTAAGTAAATTTTTCTAAACTCTTTATCTACGCTACTGAACTGCAGATGTTATATTTGGATAATTATTGTATAATAGAGTCGTGCATGCGTCACAAAGGTGTAGATAGAGTCTAGAGATATTGTTGATCTATTTTCCGTCCCATTTTCTATGGGGGCCGTGGCGACAAACATCAATGGTAGGTAATCTTCGATGTTCATGGCATAAATAAATTAAAATTATCTGACCAGTCGCAAGCTATCAAACGAAACATGGCACAGAATTTACAACTTTAGCAAATTAACATTATAAGACTCTAGCTCCTTCTAGAAGGTTATTTTAAGGTTATTTAATATTGTATTTTTTTTTAGCATAATTAGTCACCTGAGTAATAAAATGTCTCTTCTTAGAACTGAGTAAATTTTTTTTCTATCTTTCCTTATATCCATTAAGCGTTAAACATAATATGGAACATGTTTATCTCCTTATTAAGCTAAAAAATTTTTTTTTAAATCTTTGAATATTAAGTCTCTTCTTATCAACTAGCACCGTTTGTTTATGTTGAAGTTTATTTGATTGCTTATAAACTTAGTTTTTGGGTATTGTAACAACTTAGTGGTGAATTACACTTATAGTTGCCATAAACAATAAGTGTTCTCTACAGGAATCAGTGAAAGTAATTTTTACGAAGAAAATAGCTGAATAATTAAGTAGCCTGGTAATTAATGTTCTTGAATTATATTATTGGGATAAGAACATTATTTTCTAAATTACTTTGGAAGTGTAATAAAACCTGGAACTTACGAATTAGTTTCCTCGTAATTTTCAGGGTATAAGTTACTAAATTACCGATCGATGTTTTTAATTTAAAAACAACATTGACGTATTTATCACCTGATTTACGTAGCTATTTTATCAAATGTGCCTATAAATGGTTGTCTTTAACATTTGTAACACAACATGTGCTCACGGTTCGGTATCTTAAAGAGTCTAATAGATGTAAAACTAGGATTACCTTTGACTTACTTGCCTTCCCTTATAGTTGCATAACTGATTCAAATTCCAGTTTTAGAATTTAGGTACACGCTTTACCAATAAACACTGGATCAAATTTTGGATATCGAATTCAAAATCTGTAAGGTTTTCCAAAGAACGTTACTAAGACCACGAAGTGATATTGCACAATAAAATAACGTTATTCCTTATCTTACGCACACAATGTATTTCCCCAAACAGTTTAACACGTCATGTATGTTTTACATGACGTGTGAATGGGTGCGGTCTTTATTATAGAGTATAGACATATTATATCATACTAGGTGTTGCCCGCGGCTTCACCCGCAGGAAAAGCCTTTCCCGCTACAAGTCCCTAAAACACAGTACGACGTCAGCGACATCTACTTAATGAATCTCTCACACACACACACACACACATACACACACACACTCACGCCTTTTATCCCCGAAAAGGTAGGCAGAAGCTCAACTAGTGCACCCAATTTTCGCCATTATTCCGTCCCACGATGTGGTAGGGGGCGAGCCTACCGCCATATCGGGCACAAATTCCAGACTCCGAGCTGACACTGTATACAAAAACTCAATATCACTTTGCCCGACCCGGAGATCGAACCCGAGACCTCAGCATTGCAGTCGTGCCATTATACAACTACGCCACCGATGCAGTCTTAAAGATTCAGATCAAAAAAAAAATATCCATTATTTTCCTATGGAATATATGCCTGATGTGGCGATAGGCTGTCCCCCATCATGGGACGAAATACGCACGGCGAAAAGTGGGTGCACCAGTTGCAGCTCTACCTACCCCTTCGGGGATGGAAGGTGGAGTATGTGTATTATATTCCTTGGAAGCAAATTACCAGGGTCAAAGTAGCCTATGTTGGTCTAAGACTTGATTTAGGTACCCTTGTGCCAAATTTCACCCAAATCTGTTTATTTGTTTCTGCGTTTATCTACTTCTAACAAAAATCCACATATTTTCGCAAACTTTCGTATTTATAATATTCACTCGGTCCACAATATAAAAAACGGGCACCTAAGCAATGTACCATTTCAAATGTTACTATTGGTTTGTTTGATAATTATAGGTAGTTTTACTTTCACAATTTTGTAAATTAATAAGCAAATAATCGTTTTCGTCAGTATTATCATAAAATTTTGATAAAATTTATGGGTTTTAATGCTAAAGTTCACTAGTAGTGTATGCTCGCTAATAGTGCATATGCTCGTGAAGTAAAAGTTAACAAAGATTTTTGTTTGTTTTTTCTTTAATAAAGTATAAGCAGATAAATGTTTAGTATCGAGTGTGACCCCCTCTAGCTGAAATCACAGCTTGAATTCGTCTGGGTATGCTAGCGAGGATATCCCGGATACTTGCTTGCGGAATACGTTCCCACTCCGCGGTAATCACATTCTCCAGCTCTCTGATGGTTTGCGGAGCCGGTTGTGCTGATCTCACGCGTCGTTTCAGAACGTCCCAGACATGCTCTATAGGATTGAGGTCGGGACTTCGAGCTGGCCAATCCAAACGACGAATGCCGACCTCTTGCACATACGCTTCCACATCGCCAGACCGGTGGGCGCGAGCGTTGTCGTCCATAAAAATTTAGTCTTCGCCTAAAGCGGCCAATGCGGGTTGTGCATGAGGAATAAGAACTTCCGTTATGTATCGATGTCCAGTCAGTGAGCCGTTTTCAATGAAGACTAACTCTGTACGATCCATTGAATTTATTCCTGCCCAAAATATAACAGAGCCCCCACCATAAGGTGTGATTTCTTCAAAACAAGCCTCTGCAAAGCGTTCTCCTCGTCTTCGTAGTACTCGCCGACGTCGATCTTCACCGAACAGAGATATCCTGGCTTCATCGGAGAACAATACCCTATTCCAGTCTTCTTGAGTCCATTACTCACAATTTCGATCAAACCTAAGCCTGGCAACTCTGTGCTCACGGAGTAACTTAGGGCCGCGGGCCGGGCGATGACTGCGTATATTGGCCGCGAGCAGCCTCCTCCTGACCGTCCATAGACTAATATGCACATTTCTTACTTCTTCGAGGTTGTTCTTAAGGTCCACATACGAAGACTTGCGATTTCTCAATGCGCGACTCACAAGAAAACGATCATCCCGTTGTTGGGTACATGGTTTTCTTCCAGAACCAGGCCTTCTCTCGACGGAACCGGTGTCTTGATACCGCTGCCAGGTCCTTTGAACCGTCGAGCGACTCACACTTTGCCTCTGAGCCACGAAGCATTGGCTGCAACCCTCTTCGAGCAGCGCAATATTTTTTGTAGCTTTTATCACTTTCTCTAACATTATTGAGACAGCTAAACAGCAATAAATGAAGCTTTGACAATTAAGAATATGAAATAAATTCATAAAAATTGACTAAAAGTTATGAAAACCGATATTATCTTTTGGAACTTCGCACCAAAAATGTAGGATAAAAAGTGGTTTTCTGTAAAAACGAGCATAAAACGAAAATTTTAATTTAGAACGTACTGTTTTAAACACTACGGCATTTTTAAAACCGGCCAGTAACATGTACAAGTGATTGAAATCATTTTGGTTCCGTATTTTTTAAAAAAAGAATTAAAATCCAAACCGCCCGTTTTTTTTGCAAATGAGTGTATAATAATCTTATTATAAACTAGTAGTGCTCGCGGCTCCGCCCGCGTGAAAAAGTTTTTCCGGGACAAAAATATTTTCCCGGGATAAAAAGTAACCTATAGTACTCAGGAGTTATGTAGCTTCCTATTATTGAAAGAATTTTCAAAATCGGTTCAGTAGCTCCTGAGATTAGCGCGTTCAAACAAACAAACTCTTCAGCTTTATAATATTAGTATAGATTTGACGCGTAAAAATGCCTTCAAAGGTCTATTTATTAAATTAATTATTGATAATAATAATTATGTGTTGAAAGTCACACGATCATTTGAATTTCTCGATAAATACATAAAATAAATACTTCTGTCGGACTTTTAATAATGCTTTAAATATATTTAAATTTGTAACTACAATTATTCAAGCGATTCGTTTGAATTGATTAATGATATCCACCGGCAGGGCCTGATGTGGCATTGCTCTTTGGACTCATGTCTACATCGAATAATATTTGCATAATTATGTGACTGATTCATTAAATCAAACCTTAAGTCAAGATATTTACATATATTATTTGTGACTCGTCGTGTTCGGTAATATTATGTCTTATATCAAATATAAATAAAATTAAGACTAAAAGCCCTGACATCAACGCAGTGAGGCAAGAAAATACCACACAAATCGTATTATACTAAAAGATCTCATAAAACGTACAGGAGACATACATAATTTATTATACAACACCCGTTTTGTTGTTAATGCCTTTCTCGATATAAATCGTTGGACCTGTGTTTCCACTACACCTGTGAATCACACCTGACACCTGGAAGTTACTCAGTCTGCAAAAAAACAAATAAACAAGCTAGAAATTTTGATTCTGAATAATAATATTAATATACAAGTAGGTACCTTCTTGTTCTGTCAAATAACATGTTAATCGGTTATTGCCGTCGCCACATTGTCAAGGGTACAGCATAAAAACCTGTGAAAGGTTTCAATACCCGGATGAGTAAAAAAATCTGTGTGAAATTTTTAATTCAAAGATATAAATAAAATAACTCCTAGCCGAATTTCGGCCACAGCAACCAATCTCAACGGAGATCAGCCCCCTGCCTGTCGTAAGAGACGACTAAATGAGGTAAGCGAGAGTCACGGGGCGAGCAGTGGGGATCTGCTCGTTCAACTACTACAATGTAAGCGGCTATGAGGTGGACGACAATGCAGGTGTCGGTGTCCAGCAGTCGTAGACGCAAAAGCGTGATCTAGAGTTCCGAGGCTTCTCAGCCGCTTCATTTAGAGAGGGGCCGTAATGCGGCATCGCGCAGGGGCGGTTCCGTGCAGCTATCTTCGTGCAACAAGATACCCCGGGGCCGTCCCGTAGGCGCCGAAGAAGGCCACCGCGGGTTTTGGTTAGTATGCCGGTGTAGGGTGTACATAGTGTATATTCCCGAGTGTCGAGATTGGGCCGTAAGACTATGTAAAACCAACATAACCGTTCCACCCCCCCCCCCCCCCCCCGGTGGTGCTAGCGATAACGTGTTTAATATAATAACGTGTTTTTAACCATAATGAAGTGGCAGCAGTGTCGGCCATTTTGGGACAGCAAGTCCCAACTGTTTGATGTCTACGGCACGGCACACCAACAACTTTTACGATGCCAGAACACTCAGGATGCGGTAATTCCACATTGACTACTTTTTTGAAGATCAAGCAATTACTACATAAGTACACACTGGTATGAGAAAACTACTAAGAACTCAGTCGCAGTTGCTCAATAGTGAATGAAAATTTTAGCATTCAGGTAGCTCTATAAATTAAAGTACTATTAAGTAACTAAAGAATGGCTGATTAAGTTGCTTTTATTCATATTAAAACCATACGTCGAGGACCTGACATGTTGATCAAGAAGGCAACCAATTGTGACATTGTGAGTGGAGGCACGTACAACATACGTCAAGACAAGTATTATGGTGAGCACTGACGGCACAAGCGTGGCCCCTGGGGACTCACCGAACCAAATTTCCAAGTTATTGCTCATTAAAGGAAATTTATACGTTCTGCCTTCCTGACTTCTGAGATAACCTTTCAGCCTAGACTGAATGATGCCTAATTATTATCAAATAACTCTTAATAAGACGTCAATTTATTATTACTTTACTGGTGGTAGACACCTCGGACGCGAGGGACCGTTTGAGTAGGTACCATCGCAATATCTATTTCTGTCGCCAAGGAACAGTGTGCATACACATTGCACTCTTGTGTTCCGATTTGAAGGAAATTGCAACAAGCATTACTACTGGGCATTAAGAGACTTAACATCTTATGTCTCAAGGTGTCGAGAGCAGTTGAGTGCCCGCAGTACTTTGTGATTTAAAGATCTGTATCGTATTGTTACTGTTTATGGGCGGTCGTATCGCTTACCATCAAGAGAGCGGGTTGCTCGCTCGTCATTCAGAAGCTATAAAAAAATCGACCAACATTTAACATGACTTTCCTCAAAAGGAAGATGCCGGCTTGTCTGTCAAATGTAGGACATTATAGCGCGCTTTATATGGTATTCGTGGTTGCTATTTACTCGGGCACAAAATATATACGACACGCCTACCACGAAATTACTGATTTGGAAAAAGTACCACCTGCCTAAACTAGGTACCACTATACTATAATTTAAAGGAAAAATATGTACACAAAGAACACATTCTTTTTAGATAAACCAGTTCAGATTAGTCAATTTTATCCAACACATATACAATATCCAATATACAATACATATACAGAGTTTTAAGCCTTATATTGTCCCTGTGCTGGTCTTCGTATAAATTTATGCTGGTGAGGTACAAGTTGGTAAACTAAATATGCGTAACATAAAACTTACGTAACGCATATGTAGGGCACCAACAAAAAGTATAATATAAATTGACATAAAATGAGGTAAGTAATACTTTAATAGGCGCATATTTTTTTCCCATGTATTAGTTTGTGCTATAGATATCGATTCACACTTCACATGCGTAGGCTTTGTTTAGGCTGTGTATCTCATTAGAATATGATTCAGGCTCAATTTATCGTGATTTTACCGTGCTGCCTTCAAGGAACTCAATTTTGAATTTCCTTCACGGGATTTCCATCCTCGGTTCTATCGCTTAAGCCTTTACTTATCCGCCCACACTAGATGCATCAAATACAGGGTTAATCGTAATACATTAATAACCTCGCAGGACAATATAATTAACAACAAGCTGGTCTTACGACCTTCGTATCGCTTCAGAATGAATGAATGATATGGTAACTCATTAGTTTTCTATTAAGATTAAATGAATTATCAAAATGAATTAAGCTCAACAAATATACAAAAATCAAAATGAAAAAGTCATATATTCATACACACAGAGACATGCCATGATCATGACATACCTCTTTCACGTCTTCCACATTCATAGTTCTCAACATACATTTTCACTCGGCCGGATTTCTGCCCTGGGACCTGGACACCAAATCCCTTGCCGATGCCTTTCATTGGCGGGAGGAGGCGATCAGTCGCGGGCAACGTCTGGCCCTGAAGGAGGTGGAGGCCAAGAGGGCCTCCCTACGGCGAGCCGCCGCGGAAGAGTGGCGTCTCAGGCTGGAGGCCCCGTCGTGGGGGCACAGGGTCGTAGAGGCAGTGCGTCATGTCTTTGCCGATTGGCTGGATAGGCGCCACGGAGCGGCAACGTACCGCCTGACGCAGATGCTCACCGGGCATGGCTGCTTCGGTGAGTTCCTGTTTCGGGTGGTAGGGAAGGAGTAGTCGGCCGTGCGTCACTATTGTGACAACTGCCTGCTGGACACGGCCCAACACACATTGGAGTTTTGCCCAGCCTGGGACGAGGAACGCAGCGTTCTCAGAGCAGTCGTCGGAGAAGACCTCTCGCTGCCGGCCGTGGTCGCTTCCATGGTCGGCGGCTGGGAGGCCTGGCAGGCGGTGGCCCACTTCTTCGAGGTGGTCCTCTCGCGGAAGGAGAGTGCCGAGAGGGATCGCCAGCGCAGTGGTGATCCCTCCCGCCGCCAGACGAGACGTAGGAGGCGTCGGGTGGACGACTGACCGACGTCTCCCGCCCTGTGGGCGTCCACCTATTAGTCTAGCCAACATTTTGTGACAGCAGTGTACATGCACTGTTGTGTTTCGGTTTGAAGGACATTGTAGCCAGTGTAAATACAGGATATAATGAGACTTAACATCTTATGTCTCAGGATGACGAGCGTAATGGTATGCCACACTGTACTTTGTAACTCAAGGTACTGGATGATGTTTCGCCTGCAAAGTAAAATTCCAAACTTTCTTCGTCTCAATCTATCGAACTCTCGGCAATTTTCCAGTATCGTGGTTAAAATGCAGTTTTTGTACACTCTTCCGTGGCCGTCCCCGCGTTCCATTTCTTGGGACCCCACCCTTGCATATCTTCAACCAAAGTTCCAAGCGCATTCCAAATACATGACCCACCCTTTTGAAAATCGTGCCCTTTTCTACATCTTCTATGCGGGTTTTGGAGCGCCAATTTGGGTTACTGATATAATTACATATGCATACCCTAACACCTTTTATCTCCGAAGAGATAGACACAGCTCAGCTAATGCACTGACTTTTCCCCATTTGTATTATACTCCATGATGTGATAGTGTGCGCGTTGAATATATATCGCCATATTGGGCATAAATTTCAAATTCCTGGTTTGATCCTTGATCCTTTACTCCATTTGATCGCGCCAAATGGAGACGACCGCGTTCAGTACTGACAGATCCAGAGGACGAAATCACTCTGGCCATTCGCGAAAAGATCGAGCATCAAAAGCTCACACACTCCACAAGACCGCTGTACCGTCCTCGCCGTCGAGGACCTCGTCGCGTTCCCCGTCACCCTGACCTCTCTTAGCAGTTCCGGCCCGCGTGCCGAAGACTACAGGTACGATACCACTAAATAGGATTAGGTTAAAAACTATCTTCCCCAAACGCTGATGTCTTATCCTCTCAGTGGCCGCCCTGAGCCGAGGTTCTTGACCCGTTAGTGGGTCGCCCTCAGCGTGGTCGCTTAATTTTAAGGGTTGCGAGCGACTTCTGCACTCACCCAAAAGACCGGTGTTCTTTCATAAGCCGACCCTCGTCAGGCTAGAAAGAGTAATGTCAGGGACAAAAAAAAAATAAAAAATTCCTGGTTGATACTGAACAGAAAACTAGATCTTCATGAAATTTTGCACATATATAGATTATGGTCTGAAATAGCACATAGGCTACTTTTTATCCCGAACAAATATCAGTAGAACATAATCTTGAATTTTGACATCAAGAATGATGGGCTCCAAGGCTCAGTTGCAGGGATTATAGTAGGTACTGTACTGTCCTTTATAGTTATCCCTTGCGCGTCTATATTTTTAGCGCTATTATCTAAAATTTACACGTAGTGACTAATAAAAACGTAAAAAAAAACGTAATACTCCTAGCCACGGTGGCCAATCTCAACGGAGATCTACCAGGTACGCAGGAGATATTATAGTGCACAAGTGTGTGCGTAATACACAGGTGCACTCGCTATTCCTTCACTCTCATAATCCGGTGAGACGGCAACCCGACATGCCCGGAAAGAGATGAGGCGCAGGACCAGACTTTACGTGCTCTCCGGGGAACGGGGTGCCACACTGCCAACTTCCTGACTCCGAACTGCGACTGAGTAATTTTTAGGATGGTAAAACCAGTCACAATGTTTTTGACTCGCCCCGGAATTTGAACCCCGAACCTCAGCGCGCAAATCGTACTCGTAACGCGTACGCAACACAGCTAAGCCACCGAGGCGAGTGACTAATAACTAGCAATAGGAACTGAGTAAGCTAATTTTACGACCAAAAACCACACACTTCTACAAAACTAAAAAAAAACATTCTAAGTATGTATTGTGGGGATACGCGTGTTGTAGTGATGTGAATGGGCGCACGTGACCCGCGCCGCGCCGGCACATTACTCACTGGGACATTTAAGCTCAAATCTGATTACAATGGTGGACAAAAAATTATCCTATTAGAATTTTTAAAAGAGTTGAAGCTATTAATAGACTTCAAGAGTTTCCATTAAGTCCTGATGATATTTTGAAATAGCTTGTTGAACATAATCATATTTTGTGTGTTTAGTTTTGTTTCTGAAAATGGCTCGGCTTCGACGCCTACGAACGGTCCCGTGGGAAATCATTTTGGGGCAGCTTAGATCTTCCGCTTCATGCGATCAATAAATAAGTATGCTGCAGTATTGGGGCACTGATCGCCACATATTTAAATCCCATCCATTTTAACAAGACGCCTTCGCTTATTGAAGACTAGATTTTGCTCGCGGCTCCGCCCGCGTGAAAATCTATATATATAAAAGAAAGTGGTGTTAGTTACACCACTTATAACTCTAGAACGGCTGAGCGGATTTAGCTGAAAATTGGTGGAGAGGTAGCTTAGAACCAGGAGACGGACATAGGATACTTTTTATCCCGGGATAATATGAACCGGGACTTTTATCCTGGATAATCGTTTTCTGCCAGTGGAACAGCAAGAAAACAAGTATAGAGATATTTCGAGATCCAGTTGAGGACATAATTACTCTTATCCCGGAAAAAGATAAACCGGGAATTATATCCCGGATTTTAATTTCTCGCGAGTGGAGCCGCCACGACTAAACCACTGAACCGATAGCGATGCAATTTGGCAGGGAGATAGTTTTAAACCCTGGGAAGAATCTAGGCTACTTCATATCCCGGGAAAATATAAACCGGGACCTTAATCTCGGAAAATCGTTTTCTGCCAGTGCAACCGTATTAAAATAAGTATGGAGATAGTTTGTGATCCAAAGGAGGACATAGGCTACTATTATCCCGGAAAACAGACACCGGGAATTTTATTGCGGATTTTTTTCTCGCGGTTTATTTTTTATTTTTAGGGATATGACCCTACATCTCTATCCTACTATCCTACTCCTACTAATATTATAAAGGCGAAAGTTTGAAAGTATGTATGGATGTCTGGATGTATGGATGTTTGTTCTTCTTTCACGCGAAAACTGCTGAACGGATTTCGATAAAATTTGGCACACGGGTAGATCATGTCCTGAATTAACACATAGGCTACTTCTTATCCCGGAAAAATATAAACCGGGACTTTTATCCCGGAAAAACTTTGTAAAGCGGGCGGAGCCGCGGGCAAAAGCTATTTATTATAAAACAAAGTCCCCTATCGCATCTGTCTGTCTCTTGAACGCGATAAACTCAAACACTGCTTAACGGATTTTAATAAGTTTTTCATCAATGGATGTTGTGATTCAAGAGGAATAATTCATAAATATTTTGTACGACAGAAAAATAAATGTAGGTATACAGTATTATGCTTTGCTACCTGTGCTAAGCCAGGGCGGGCCGCTAGTGGTTTATAAAAGTGCACAACCACTTTATGCTTAGAAACCTTCAAATGAGGTACTCATATATATTTCGGAGTTGTATGATGGAGGTATGGGCGAAGGTGGTATGTCCATGTTTTAGACTTCGTCATGATTAAAGTTTTCCATAATAATTAAAAGCCGGTTTTCTCATATACACCTAATATATTTCATCTGAACAATAATACAGAGTAATAACAACGTTCTGTTGAGCTAGCCGACTAAACTTTGAATGCCCTGAAGCGCGTCTGCGCTCTCACTGTAAAGGTTCGCTCCCCTCTACATAATTCCACAGTACTTGATTCATTGAAGTCAACAGTAATACAATATTCATAAAAAAAATAGTCTAATCATCACAACTTATTTTACAAATTCAAATCAATCTGCAACATTGTGTAACACTACGTTTAGAAATAAGTAGTTCATTTTTAAATCTCACTATACAATATTGAAATACTGGTAATTAACCGGCATCCTATTTTATAGTATTTTAGTCACTTCGACATATAGGACGGGGACTTTCGAGACATACCAATTTTAAATAGTATTTGTTTATGTTTTTAAGTGAGTTAAACCTTTTTTTTTTTAAGAAAATCGGATTGAGTTTTCAAACATGTGTTTGAATTAAATTAATGCCAAAATAACTTTTTACCCCTTTTTAATCCCGTTAGGGGATGAATTTCAATAAAATACGAAACACGTCTTCCATCAATACAATCAAAAAAAGGTTTATGCAAAATTTGGACCAAGGAATCACGTTTTCCCATACAAACTTTGCCCCCGTTTTCATTCCTTTAGGGGTAGAATTTCGAAAAATTATTACTTATCGGATGCGTACGTCATACAAAAAATAAACCCTCCAAGTTTCAGGTCTCTACGATCAGCGGATTAGGCGGTGCGTTAATCCGTCAGTCATTCAGGTCAAAGCATTTTATACCTTTGTATGGATGTCCATAGACGGTCATGAATTATGATCAAATGACGAGCAAGCTGTTTTCCTGATCTAATACAAAAAATGCATAGGAAAAAACGATATCGCCTAAAGATTTTGTAACATAAGTTAATTGTAGTCTCAATTATTAACCAGTTATGCTAATCAATTAATAATACTCTAAGCTCACATGTGAGGATTCGAGGTTGCCATAATTACTTAACATGACGATTTAATAGAGTATACTATAAACAATATGAATGAATGAATTTAAATGGTATAAAATAAATTATTTTTATTATAACCTTGCATTAAGAATGCAAAAAGATTTAGTTTTATTTAGAAATAAGGTTAGTTACGTAGTTAGCGTTTGGGTCGTGTGAGAGGTACTTATAGTCCGCTATTAACAATTTCACTATTGAGTATTTAATAAATGCCCTAATGTTAAGAATCACATGAGTGGACCTCATACGACAATTAGGAACGGAATGAAAATCAGAAAGGTGAATGCTTTGGAGTTACGACAGTAAGTGTTTTTTTTATTCCATTAACTGACGAGACGAGCATGCCTGCCATGCATAAATAGTAGCAACACCATCCAGTACCTTGAGCTATAAAGTACTGTATGGCATTCCACTGCGCTCGTCATTCTGAGTCATAGGATGTTAAGTCTCATTATGTCCGGTAATTACACTGGCTACAATATCCTTCAAACCGAAACACAACAGTGCATGCACACTGCTGCTTGGCGGTAGAAATAGACATTGCGGTGGTACCCACCCAGATGGGCATATGAGAGACCTAAAGAGGTGAACTAAACGTAACAGGAAAGATTTTACCCTGTGACCCTGTGATCCTTGGTGATTATGTATCAGTCATAATGTTCGACTATGCAAAGACGTAAATAATTTCCATAATTCAATTTATTTTGAAATAGCCAAAATTACAAAATAGTTGTTTTGTGATTAATATCTTAATTCTGGTTTGGACACGTTATATACATTAGACAATGAAAGCAGATATACAAAGCAGTATTGGAAGAGTCGTTAAGGTTCTATATGTTATTATTGGGTGGACCCATCGCCGCTACTCCCTAATAAAAAGAGTATCCAAAGATCCTAGTCCTATTTTGCTGGCGCGAAATGACTTGCTTGTTTGTTCACTTGTCAATTAACGATAAAGATAACTGGATAGTGAAATAAAGAATACATATAATAAGTGTAAGATGTTGTAAACAAGGTGTTTATAAACAGCACAGTTGCATTGAACAAATGAGCATGGGTAATACGTGCGATCTAAAAATAGATAAGAGAGCGGTACAAAAACGTAAGGTATTATTTCGTGACATACTTATAAATAAATATGTACTTACGTATGTAAAAACAAGTTTTTGTATACTAGTTATTAATGACACGAGCAAATCGCTCTTATTGATGGTGACCGGTACGACGGCCCACAAGCAGTAGCAACACCACTCAAGCTTTGAGTTTCACTCTTCACCTTATGAGATGCTAAGTCATACAATGTACATTACACTAGTAACATTGTCCTTCGAACTGCAACGCAACAGTGCGTGTACACTCAAGCAGCACAAAAAAGACATTGCGGTGTTCGTACTGCCTCGTTTTGGAGTCAGCCGCTGGTGCACATCCAGCTAAATATCCTGAGACTGTGAATCGACACAACTTTGTTAACGACATTTAAACAAAATGTTTGGACCTGTTGGTTACATAGTCACGTTTCTTTGCAAATGAACATTACATTGATTGCAGCCACAAAGCGCGAGGTCAAAAAATCAACACCTTCACTTTAACTTTTTCACCTTGAGAAAAATACACTCTTCTGATACTATGTCTATAATTAGCCCATTACAAGATTAAAGAATATAGTCTGACTAATATAAAAGTCTTTAACGATATGATTAATTATACATGATAGTAGATATGGCTTCCTACTGTAGTAAATTTTTCCCTATCGGAAATTAGTCACGGGGACATAAGCACTACTGTGCAGCTCCAAAATAAATAGTAAGCGAAGTGCCTACAAGTTTCTTTGTTAATGTACTTGAACTGATGAAACAGGCCCTAAATGTGATAGTAGTACTTTTTTTAAAGCGTTAATGTACTTGAACTGAAACAGGCCCTAAATGTGATAGTAGGCGTACTCAGTGGGTGGCATATAATTTAGACCGGCCAATAAGTTTAGTGTGAGCTGCATGTAAACAGAGTAAGTTTACTCCCCTGGCTATCTTACACTGGCATTGTTCACTCTATCTCAATTCATTAATCATTACAGCAAACGCCCCAACTTGCACTTTTCAAAATGCATTTACTAATATGTTATCGCAACTCTAGCCCTTGTTATAGTACAATAACCTACTCTGCTGAACAAAAAACTGCCTCACCCAATAGCTGATATCACTATGATTTATTACTTCTGAGAACAGGCGTCTTATGGCAGCCACGCGCAGCGCCGCGGAGATAACGCACACATGACTCACAAATTACGGAATTTTCGATGACAAGAAACCGACGTGTACCATCCACGTAAGATCAATTTCTGACTTAACAATAATTGGAATAACCCACATATAATACAACTGTTTCACAACTTAGCAGCAGAACGGTACACGCGGCGCCATGACCTTCAATACAATCAAAACATTGTGATTACATAACTTCAAAATGGGAATCACATATACATTCGCGTGAATAAAATTCAATTTTGAATACTTAGCTTTTATAACTTAAATTACGTACTACTTTATACTCAAAATAAAAAAAACACTATATAATACTGCTTTTGTTTTCAAATTCATTGTACGTACTTCTAATTCACGTGTACCAATTTATGAAATTAATAACACTGCATTAGTAGGTACCCTATATAAAATAAAACAATAATCAGTTAATTTGGCTTTAATTACATTTGTATATATGACGTGCGGGGCACCTGCGCGGTCCGACGCGGCGGTCGGGCCCGGCGCGCGTGCCAGCCATGCTAATCGCCTCTGCCCTCCACCCGTACGCACTAGCGTCCGTATTTGTCATCAACGTTTTTTATAACTGGATTATACTAAGCGATTTCGATTGATATGTTTAGCGCTTTTGTATTCTGGTTTGTAGGATATTGGAAGCAATGATTATTTAGTACAAAGTACAACGTGGCACTCCACTGCGCTCCGCACACTGAAACATAAAATGTTAAGTCTCATAATTACACTAGGTACAATGTCTTTTAAACTTGGACACAACAGTGAATGCACCTACTGCTTGGAAGCAGAAATAGACAATTTAGAGGTTCTTACCCAGACGGACCCTGGGTAAAGAAGAGACCTACCAATGTTTCTACCAAAAAATAATAAAACTCAAACATACCTACCTCTCTTTACTACCCACGACGTAAGCGTTAAATTAATGAGATTTTTGAAAATCAAAAAACCAAATCTTGTGGTTTTTTGTGGGAAACATAAATATGCAACATACCTACTTGTATAATACCCACTTATTATTTGAATTATGCTTCCAATGTGTTTCGTGGCAGTAGTTATGACAACATCATTACAATATTATGCTAAAGCGGTTTCCCCAATATTAACTCTACGAGCTCTATGACACGCACTAGCTGTGTAGCCAAAAAAATCTTACTTGTTTAAGCAATAAATAATGAACCGGTTTTTTTATAGATTAAACGGCGAGACCAGAGTCCTTGCCTCATATGTTTAATGACGAAAACTTCACCTTATACATAGAGCAGTAGATACTAAATAAAAATTACAATGGGTCGTAAATTAGGTGTTGGTATGTCTTATTATTTCCAGTATTTACACTACCTTTACAAATCCCTTTTTTGGCCATTCTTATTATTGGAATCAAAATTGACAGCTCACATGATAGGATCCTTTCAGTTTGATTTACCCGTGGTGTTTTACAATTGGCTTTTGTAGTTGTAAGTACTTGAATTAAAATACGTGCTTAGTTCATTATTTTGTCTCTCGCTTTTCTATGTAGGGAAATGGAATATTAATGTTTCCAACTCGCCCCTATCTTTCTATTTGATTAAGTTCGTTGTAGGATAAAGACAGTGTGGCGTCACCACACCACTTGGAAACGGAAACATTAAAAAATTAATATAAATCACAAGTAGTTTACAATCCACAATGCAGACGCCGGGTCGTAGGAAACTTAAGAGCTTGTAAGCAATGCAACACTCAACGTACGAGTCACCTAAGAGCTCAGATCACAGCATGTGATCTGAGCCTAAGAGGTTCGCTGGCAGCGGGCAGCCCCACCACAATCAACAATCAACTGCCTCGGTGGCGTAGTTGTATTGCGTACGCGTTACGAGTACGATTTGCGCGCTGAGGTCCTGGGTTCGAATCCCAGGTCGAGCCAAAAATATTGTGACTGGGTTTTTCCATCTTAAAAATTACTCAGTCGCAGCTCGGAGTCAGGAAGTTGGCGGTGTGATACCCCCGTGCCTCGGAAAGCACGTAAAGCCGTTGGTCCTACGCCTGATCTCTCTCCGGTCATGTGGGATTGCCGTCTCACCGGATTATGAGAGTGAAAGAATAGCGAGTGCACTTGTGTATTGCGCACACACTTGTGCACTATAATATCTCCTGCGTACCTGGCTGATCTCCGTTGAGATTGGCCGTCGTGGCCGAAACTGGCTAGGAGGATTATTATTAATATATAAGCTTAAGCATTTTATTTTTACTCTCTCACAAACTGTCTACGTAACCACTCGCATACTCTGTACTCCGTTCAATACATCACCTTGAATCCGTCGCTGAATTTCATTTATAAGTAGGACACTAAACCCTACAACAGATTAGTGTTCCCTGAGACTCGCCGAGCTTCACCGCTCAGTGTCATAAAATGTGATCCACTGCTGATAGGAGTTGCAGCGGCGGGTGTGAGGGCGGGATAGTCTTTAATAATGACCTTTAAACAAATACTACTATTGCTTACTACTGTTTGGTGGCAAACATATTGGTACAAGACTGGTATGTGCACCCCAACAGTGATGAGTAGGTATATAACAGTTTATCGCCTGTAGTTTTAGTGAAAGGTTCTTCTCTTCTGGCTAAAATCGCTGAGGAAAACAAAACATTTCATTACTAAATAGGGGTGTTTGTGAGTACTATTCTTAATTAAATAACCGCGATGAAATCCGTAAAATAGTTTTATTTCAATAATATTCTTTCCAAAGTCAAACTGTACCTACATGACAAGTGGAGCCGGAATAATTGTCGCGTCTTGTTTATCGCATTTTCAATCACACCTTTTACAATTTAGTTTAAAAGAAATGTCAAAAAGTTAGTTGATATTAACCAGCAGTTACCGGTGAACGGGAGTTTCTAATTTAATCTCTAATTTTCTATACTAACCACAATGATTCAACGAAATCGGTTAAGTACACATGTTTATCAATGGAGCAACTAACATGTCACAGTGCTGTTGTGTATCAGTTATATTCGGCGCATACTTAGCGAGAAATTTGCGCCTCTTGGCCAAGTAAGGCTGCACAAGTGGCGGGTAACCATCAGGCAGCCATCTCGTCGACAAAAACTTCTTCACACTTACTTGCCAAACGGTTATTTTTATACAATTGGTTAATGAGACGAGCAAGTCCCTCGTTCAGTAACTCGCTTATCCAGTAGCTTAAAAAAAAACTACATTAGTCACGTGATTTAATTCTAAAATCCGATAATGTAGCTTCTCATTATTGAATCCATGTTCAGAATGGTAGCAGTATTTTTTTAGAGCGCACTCAATAAAACAAAAATTTCAGCTTTATTTTTAGTGGAGATTATGCTGCCTGCATATTGTTACTATTCGTCAGTCCTTGACTCGTCAAGCCCTGCTACGGACGCTGGCATCCGAGTATGCAGGGTTTCTCCATATATCTATATACATAAGCGGGATTTGACTGGTTAAGTAAAGCAATCATAAAAAGCCCTTCGGACACGAGTCCAGTTCCGAAGAATGCCCATTACGTAGAATGGGTGACGTTGCACGCTAGATTCACACCATGACGTCTATCCACCCACGTGCACCATTAACCGCAATAATGGCTAGTAAATGGACACATCTTGTGTAAACAATTACTCCATATTGTGACGCTCAGTAATGTCAGCTTTATATAAAACAATACAAGATATCTCGGCCTGGTGGTAGCGACAGGGTATACATAAATAATACACACTGTTATGAACTTCGCATTATAGAACACTGCGTGGATCTGCACATAACAAAAGTTAAGCTTCATAATGCTAGTAATGACAGGTTACTATGTCCCTCTAATGAGCACACATGGGTGCTTGCTGCTCCGCGGCAGAATAAGTGAAGCAGTGGTACCGATCCACACGCATACAATGCAATGCAATCAGCCCTGTATTTTATATTCCCCACGGCTGAGCACGAGCCTCCTCTGCAACTGAGAGCGTTTAGGCGTTAGTCCACCACGCTGGCCTACTGCAGGTTGGTAGACTTCACATACCTGCGAGATTCTGATGAAGAATTCTTAGGTATGCAGGTTTCCTCACGATGTTTTCCTTCACCGTTCAGTCAGTTACATACATACGTGCATGCGTCTGAAGCTAATAAAAGCGTGTTAAAAATTAACACGTGACACCCTGCTTACACCATCTAGGATTTTGTTGGTTTGTTCATTCGCTGGCTCATTGGCTATAACAGTCAAATTGACAATTAGTTTTGCCTAAATTACTTATGACGTTCAAAGTTAATAAGTAGCATCAACATTCTTACTGGCCTAGTCACTATAAGGGCTGAAGGTAGATAGTCCGCGGCTTCTCGTCCGCTGGTGACACGATGTCCATTTGTTGTGCACTACATTGTTATACTAGTAATTCATAAAACCACGGACACGGCACGACGTCACTTGCCGCGCGTTATTTGCCGTCGTGTGCGGAATCGGTCTCATACAATTTAATACTGCATTACTATGCGTATTAAATTGTATGAGACCATGTGCCGCGTCCTGCGGAATCACAGCTTAATACGTCTATTACTGCTCTATGAGAATTTGTCAAAGCGGCAACATCATACTTTCATTCAGAAATACATTCGAGCACACACTATATTCCCACTAAAGTAAAACGTGATAAAAAATTAAGAAACCTAAAACCGGGATCTTGGGGAAAATATTTGATATTCTCAGATGGTATTCGGCAGGATGTTAGTAGTGGTAAAGACAAATCTGTGGTTTTATTTAGTAACGCAATGTAAAAATGACCATGTAATATATAAGTTTTGTTTTTCGTCGCCATGACGGCTGACGTATGGTTATACGGTCAAATCCGGGCACAAACCTATTTAGGATACGCACCAGGTCGTTAACTTAACGAATTCGAGGAAGTATCTTGTAATTGCGGCAAGTGTTTGTGCGTAACTGCGTTGAGTCAGGGGATCCCGTCAGTCCCGCGAGGATCCCGACATGTGGCCTCTTGCGCATGCGCCCGTATCGCTTGCGCACTCAAGCTTAATTACCATACTCGTGATGTCAAATTCTGGATAAAACGAGAATAAACAATGAATGGAATGGTTTGCTATTTTTATATTACAGGTGTAATGTGTAATAACTAATTATAGCCGCTTGGATGGTTTTGTAGTGAGATACTTGTACTGCGAAATAAGGCTCTAGGTTCACTTTTAAGGTTTGGCAAATCATAGAGCTATCTTAAGTCATCTAAAGGCGCATTTAATAATTATAAAGTGTGTGCCATTATTATTATATTATTTAGATATCAAAGATAATACTAGAAATATATAATGTATGAATGAAACTTATTTTAAGATTATAGTTACTAAGGTTACATAATGAGACTAAGGCCGGCATTAATAAATGAATCTCAAGTTTGAGTTACATCTCAAGTAGACATAATGTATGAAGAGTTCAATACATTATGTCTACTTGAGATGTAACTCAAACTTGAGATTCATTTGTTAATACCGGCCTAAGAGTTAAGAATATTTCACTCGTACAAACCTTATTTGAGCTATAAAAATATAGAAGAAAAATAGAATAGAAAAATAAATTTATTTCACAAAAACAGAATACAGGTTAATTTATGCACTATAAAGACCACATTGGCACAACTGCGTACAGGACAAAGTAATTAGAAACCCCCCGTGCCTATGGTAAGAATTAACTTGTGTTATGGGCACCGGGGGCACTTCAAATAATACAATTAAAACAAAGATACAGTTCACTTAATACAGCAAAGATTGAAGCAAAAAAGTGCGTAAACAATATTAACAGGTAGATATGTATATTGTATAAATGTTATTTGTATATTAAGTGTGAGTGTAGAGTGTATGAGTGTAGTGTGTGATGTGAGATGTGATGCAGTTTTAAGATGTTTTTATCAGTAATTCTGTTTTCTCATAATCAAGATGCAGAAGGCAGTCAAAAATTTTTCTTTTGCATATATAAATATTTGGTCACTGAGTAAATTTTGCACAAGTTATTTATTTTATTATACATGTGGTTTCCAATAATGCGGAAATTTCGCTGAGCATCAGTAGTTCGATGAGCGACTGAATGACAAATTCTGGAAGAATTTCGCTTTTGCAAATTAATGGGCTCGTACTGTAAGCTATATAAGTTATCATGTGCTCATACAACTGTTATACCTTCTCACATATAACTTGAGAGTGGGTACGAGGCTGGTCGGTGTCATCACCATCATCATCAGCCACACGACGTCCACTGCTGAACATAGGCCTCCTCTAAATATTTCCAGACGGACCTGTCAAAAGAGGCCTGAATCCAGCGCGTTCCTACGACATATGCTGCGTTCGGTGGTATCACGGAGACGAAATGTACAAAATGTTTCATAATGGACTTTATTAAATAAAACAAATATTATGTAAATTTAATAATAGGCTATCGCCTACCACAATTAGTAGTACTCGATCATAATTTAGTTTCAAGACTACAGTTAGTATTTCAGTATTTTTACCAATCAACAAGTATTTTTACTAAAAAAAATTGATGATTTCGACTTCGTACTTCTTGAAATTTTGCAATAATACACAATGTAAAATCTTACAAAAGTAAATTAGTATCAAGTCCAATTTAAAAGCATTCAAAGTAAGAGAAATGCTTCGAACCCTAGATCATGACTAAGACCTAAAAAGTACCGTAACCCCAAGATCTGTTCCTAGTCAAACATTGCTCACAGCCGACCCACGTCAAATAATTATCACGGCAGCTGCTCTACGCCTTGACGCTCGCTTCCCGCGAATTTCGTTCTTAAATATTCGATCGGAAAAACCTAGTGTTCAGACTTAAATTCCTGAACAATCATTCACTTCAGAATATGGTCATGTATGGTTGTATTGAATCACAATTGACGTAAATCGTGGCCATGACCTGCACGGGAGTTTTTATTACAATGACGAGATGATGGTGGTGGTCCCGTAGATGCACGCGTGCCTGTAGTGATCTCAAGAGTTTCTATTACAAAGTCTAAGTTCATCATACATTCGTAATACCAAAAATTTGAGCGTTAGTTTTCGAATCAGGACAAAAATGCTAGCTAGCTACTTAGCGGTAAAATATAATGCAAGTACTTTACGAAGGCTACCTAGTAATCTAAGAACTTGCCCCTTCGTCTGCTCTTCTATGTTTTCTAGGAAGGATTTTATTATTGATATGTAAAATGTTAATGCAATAAATGGTGACACCAGATTACAAACCCGATGGTCGTTTTTACCTTCATCCAATTTAATGATGACGAATATACGAAGACAGCCCCGGTTAATTTCATGCTTTTTAAAATTATAAGCATTGTTAAGAAAACTTAAACGAAAATGAGTTTACCTTTTATATCTACACACACACACACTCACGCCTTTTATGTCCGAAGGGGTAGGTAGAGGCGCAACTAGTGCACCTACTTACCCACATTTCGCCTTGCGTATTCCGTTCCAAATTATTAGATAGTACAAAGTTGATAAGTTTACTGAAGTGGAAATGGGCAGGACATATCTGTAGATAGAAAAACGATAGGTGGACAAAGAGAGCAACAGAATGGATCCCACTAGACTGTAAGAGGAAAAAAGGAAGACCAAAAAAGAGATGGAGAGACATATTCATAAAAAATATAGGACCAGGCTGGATGAGAACGGCAAGAGACAGGAATTTGTGGAAGGAGTTAGGGGAGGCCTACGCCTCAGAGGCGACTACTGAAGTACATACCTTAAAAAATAAGTTTGTTTTCTTTTCTTACTATGTTTAAGTTAGGGTATAGAGATTAAGTTATATAGTAGTGTGTCAAACTAAATACTAAACTTGTTTAATGTGTATAGCAGTAGCAATAAAAGGCTTTTTATTTTATTTTTATTTATTTATTTATTCCGTTCCATGGTGTGATACGTGGCGAACCTATCGCCATATCGGGTACAAATTCCAGACTCCGGACTGACATTGGATAGAAAAATCCAATATCACTTTTCCCGACCCGGGGATCGAGACCGAGACTGGAGGAGGATTGCAATCGTACCGTAATAGAACTACGCCACCGAGGCATTCTAACCTTTCACATCTAATTGTACTTAAAAAATATGAAAGTTACGCATAATCCTATTTAACTAAAGCGTAAATGAGCTCTTCGGTTACTCGTTTGCTATATTTATTATTATTAAAAATACTAAACAATTAACTCCTGGACCTTTCCTTATAAAAGGATAAAACATTGTTTAATCAATGAATTGAACAAAATCATTCATACGTATTATGTCCTGTTGAATACACAATAAACTGAATCACGCTCATTAGACTTTTGGGTATGAAATAAAAATACATCAGTACCTACCTGTAATTGTGAACGGCAATTCTTCGAAGCAATCGAGGTTTATTGACATAATATCATCTTATTAAAGATGGACTTGTAAAACTTGACTTTAACCTGAGATATAAAATGGAAAAATTCATCCAGATCTACTAACTAGGTTCGTGCTATAACGACTATCGGCCAAGAAGGTGGTAGTTTAGAAATATCCAATTAGTTCATAATCGTTGAAATTACACGACTATGACGGATTTTATCGCGTAGTTTTATTTCATTTTTCTTCCGACGTTTCAACGCGTTTGCAGCACTTCGTGGGCACGGGGCGGACAGATGTGTTGGTGGTCAGAAAAGTTAGCGTTACAAATATACTTTCAATTTACAATTAGGTACACAGTACAATCATTTGTAAAATAGAAAACCGCGATGAAATCAGTTATAGTAGTTTAATTTCAATGTCTCTAACATTCGGGTAAACATAAGGAATTACTATTTCATAATGATATTAATAAATTATAACACATTATATTATAACTATTACTGTTTCCGCTAGTTCGTGTTTTATTGTTCTATTTGAATATTTTACTTGGATCCCAGATATGAATGACATCATCTTAAAAATGGCGCTAATGTAACAACGGCATTTGACACTTCGCAAAATGCACTATACTGGATACCTTTGTGGTTGTTTATTTTTTGTCGCATTTCTATTGTGAATGTTTGAAAGGTTGAAAGAGCGGTTAGCGCCTTTCGGGTGAATCGTGTTGAGTCATGTTTATGAATGAAAGCTTTGAATGAGGCCCGCCGCGCATTGCTCGGGTATTTTGCGGCCTTGTTTGTGCGTTTGTGTCCCTTCTTGGGAACATAAAGTTATCAATCATGTTGACGGAAACGCATTTAATTTTGAAGAATTTTATCTAGTAAATTCTCTAAGGGTAAAAACGTAGAATATAATAAAATGTTGGTAAACTTTTTTTGCTTAATATAAACTTGCGCTTTTATGCCCCTGAGGATTAGGTAGAGAACTAAAAGCTCACGCGTACCTACTGTAAGTCTATTTTATGATGACCATATTATTATCTTATTCTTACTAAGATTTGAAATGCGAAAGCTTCTGAAAATGCTTAGACGTTTGTTAGAATTAAATGTAGAAACATCTAAACGGATTTTGATGAAATTTGGCACACGGGTAGAACATATCTTGGATGAACACATTTGCTACTCTTTATCCCGTTAATTTGCTCTCATGGAAACGAATGTTTTTTCTTAACTTATTTAATTTTTTTAAATAGATGGAGTTTGCGTTTTGGAGACGTTTGTAGGGGTAAAAGTTTTTCACGCAGGTGAAGTCGCGAGCACACCTAGTCTGACATAAATTGAAATCCTGGAAACTTAGATGACTTATTAACTCAAGAAGATTACATAACCTTTTTAAGTGGTATCCAAACGCAGAGGTTCAAGATTCACAGCCCAAATATGCTGCATTTGAATAATGAGGCGGTTTTGTTTGTATGCCGTTAATACAAAAGGTATAGCAAATCAAGATTATATAGATTGAATAGCCGATATAAAATAACCAGAATGCATGAAGGGTTCAATACCCGCATAAAAGTGACACAAATGTTTCTACTGCGTATGAGTGTTTCGAGAATCGAGACCTAGTTTGTTACTGCATTAAAAAACGTAACGCTCTGGCGTTCACGATTTGGATATAGATTTTCAAATTATCCGTTATTAATCGACTGATATGGAAGGTATCTTTCCATTCGATCGACTAACCGTCTCCCGATAGATAGTTTTTTTTGAGGAGGCCGATGGCTGGCACATGCGTCATACTCGTGAACGAGTGTTGCTTGTGTGGACTGGTCTGCCCATTTCGCTTACTTAAATAAGTACTTGAATAACGATATCTTAAAGTATTTCAAATCAAATGAATTCATGATTCCTGAGAGGGTTATCCACTCGTTTTGGAATTTAAAATTTATTAGCTATTTTCCGTGTATATAAATGAACTGCTCTAAACAAAATAAACAAATACTGTATTGTATTTTTTTCTCTATATCGTGCATTGTATTTTATAGCTTGAACTGATTTTGAAAAGAGCAACACTAGAGTTTCTTGCCTGTTCTTCTCTGGTGAGAACTGCTGTCCGAAGTGGTGCTAGATTTAATATTGACGGAATCTAAATAATGTATAACATTTTATGGGTTCGAATAAATTTATTTCATTTCATTACATACAACCCCGTACCATTCCCCGGACGTCGCCGCCCCAAATTCTTTCACCTTTCGTCATAAGGTCCAATGTGGCACCTCACGCAGTTTCCGAGTACTGCGATAGGGCTGTGGAGCCGGGACAGTCCGTTCTAGAATTCTTATGGCTTATAAATAAGTTACTCATAAACAGGTAGGTAATTAATTATATTGGCGTCAGTATACGCGTGTCATTATATTTTTAGCATCTCTCACTGTCATATTATTTGTGGAATTTATAACTTATTTGTAGCTAATAATAGGAGGTAAAACCTCTATCGAAATCTGTGCAGGGAATTAATTCACAGGCGGCAACAAGCGTACATTATATTATTATTATTATATGTAGAGTCTAGACATTAAATAAGTATTGCAATTGAACCATATTATTCCTCCAAAAATTACATAAGATCAATTTATAAGTATCAAGTGGCAACCCTAAGCGGGCGCATCGTAAAAGCGTATGACGTTAGCGCCGGCGCTACAATCTGATATTTATGGGCATTTACGAGTTCTAGTTTTGTCGGGCACAGCGTGGCAGATTATCGGCATCCGGCTTGGAACACAGCGCCGCACAGTGGGCGGAAAATCGGGTCTCCCTTTCATAGGAATTTCGAAAAAAAAAGTTCGAGCTTTCTCAAATCTGAGTATGCAGTATTGTTAATATCATTGTAACATTAAATATTATTACAATTTTGAACAGATTTTTAGCTCAAAAAATGAAGAAAGTGGACTTTGAAGGTTTTCAATGTATGAAAACGACTTTTGTTTGCCTCATAACATTTTTCCATATTGAGATGTAAAGCTGAAACTTTCAGGTGTTGTAGCTTAGATACTACTCAAGCCATGTGATATTTGACCTTGACCCCGACCGTGCCCGTTTAAAAGATATAAGGTAAGTAAAAATGCATGTTTAGCCTATACTTTGACACAGACTAATATACCTTAAATAAATTAATTTCTCAATTTTTTATATGCAGTATTATTATATGATAGTTAAAGATCTCACACCACTTTTTACCTTGACCTTGAAGGACTCCGTTACAAAGATATAAATTAATTAAAAGTGCATATTTTGACCATACTAACACATGGGCATAAATACATCTAGCAACTAATTGTCTAGAATTAGCTATCCTCATATTGTTATACATTAGCTACAGACCTCATATGACTTTTGACCTTCACCTTGAAGAAGCCCGTTTAAAAGATATGATTGAATTAGAAATGCTTATTTCGCCGATGACACCACACGGAAATATGAACTTAAAATAAGACAATAATGTTCTTTTTCTATGCAGTATTATCATATGATAGCTAAAGATCCTATACGACTTTTCACATTAACCTTAAGTGATCCCGTTCCAAAGATATTAATTAATTAAAAGTGGACAATATTATGACCATATTGTCATACGGGCATAAGTACTCACTATCTTAAATTTTTGTTATTCTGGTATTGTTATACTTTAGCTAAAGACCTTATATTATTTTAAACTTTGACCTTGAAGAAGCACGTTTAAAATATATGATTGAAATTGAATTATAAATGCTTATTTCGCCGCGATGATACCACATGGAATTATGAAATTGAACAACACAGTGTCTCAAATTAGGTATGATTGCATAATAACAAAACACTCCATAACTTTTGTGCGTAATTGCCAAGAACTCCATTCTTGGAGTATCAAAACTATAAAGAAGATGTCCGCTTTTTGTATGGGTGCTGGGCATCAAAATTCAACCAGACTTAAACTTTATGGATATTAAAAGGCCAAAAATATGGATCTTGGATTCATTGAAACAATATTTTTAACCCCTCCATTTAAAACAAACTTTTTTTTTATATTTATAACTAACGTTTTTAAGGAAAATAAAACAACATAAATGTCTACATCGAAGGACTTTAAAATAATACGATTTATTGTAAAGGCCTATGTTTTGGGAGTACTATCCAAAAATATATACCTAATATAAAGTAGCTTGGTTAGAATTTTAAGCTCGTTTTTGGACATGACCTTTGCATCATTGACTGATATGAGCATCTATAACTATTTGCTTGGCAATATCCATTAGAGATCCCATTTCATAACGAAATTTATCTTTGATTGTTGTTTTTCAAGTTCGTCTTCTTTATCTTGACATTTCTTAAAGTTCTCCACTTTATGTATGGTATGCTATGTGTCATAATATCGGCTAAAAAAGCATTTAAAATTCACTTATATCTTTTGAACGGAATTCTTTAAGTTCGAGGTCTAAAGTCATATGAAGTCTTTAGATAACTTATGACATATTAGGATAATAAATTTAAGACAGTGAGTTGCTTGATGTACTTATGCCCGTATGACAATATGGTCATAATATTGCCCACTTTTAATTAATTAATATCTTTGGAACGGGGTCACTTAAGGTTAATGTGAAAAGTCGTATAGGATCTTTAGCTATCATATGATAATACTGCATAGAAAAAGAACATTATTGTCTTATTTTAAGTTCATATTTCCGTGTGGTGTCATCGGCGAAATAAGCATTTCTAATTCAATCATATCTTTTAAACGGGCTTCTTCAAGGTGAAGGTCAAAAGTCATATGAGGTCTGTAGCTAATGTATAACAATATGAGGATAGCTAATTCTAGACAATTAGTTGCTAGATGTATTTATGCCCATGTGTTAGTATGGTCAAAATATGCACTTTTAATTAATTTATATCTTTGTAACGGAGTCCTTCAAGGTCAAGGTAAAAAGTGGTGTGAGATTTTTAACTATCATATAATAATACTGCATATAAAAAATTGAGAAATTAATTTATTTAAGGTATATTAGTCTGTGTCAAAGTATAGGCTAAACATGCATTTTTACTTACCTTATATCTTTTAAACGGGCACGGTCGGGGTCAAGGTCAAATATCACATGGCTTGAGTAGTATATAAGCTACAACTCCTGAAAGTTTCAGCTTTACATCTCAATATGGAAAAATGTTATGAGGCAAACAAAAGTCGTTTTCATACATTGAAAACCTTCAAAGTCCACTTTCTTCATTTTTTGAGCTAAAAATCTGTTCAAAATTGCAATAATATTTAATGTTACAACGATATTAACAATACTGCATACTCAGATTTGAGAAAGCTCGAACTTTTTTTTTCTAAAATTCCTATGAAATAGAGACCCGATTTTCCGTCCACTGTGCGCCGCGCCGTGCGCCCTGTCGTCAATGGACCGCACTGTCATTGTGTGCAATAATTTTTTTCCCCTCGGTTTGAACTGGTTTGAACTGGTACTAAAAGCTATTTATGTTTTAGAACTGAATGGTGTTTGCAAAGAATTGTTAATGGTTATTGATGTTTATTTAATATTGTGTGTTCTTTGTAGAACTTAACGTTCTCCGAATAATGAATTATGAGTAGTGGGTTAAAATTTAATGATTCACAGTAATATTATATTCCCTTTTAAGGAATTCCTAAACTATAACTAATCGATTATAATAAAACCATAAATGTATGTACAATACGATATCCTTATGATGTGTGTATGCTTGTTATTTAATACAAAAGACTAACACTATTTTGATGACATCTCCTGTTTTAAAATAAAAGAGCGTATTTGGACGATTCTAAATACGTTGTACCTGTACATAATTGGTTATTATTTTGTTCAACAAAGATATACAAAATACATTATGGGAGAAATTGAAATGAGTTTTTAATAACGCATACATTAGGAATCATTATGGAGAGGTCCAGTTTTTAGTCCTCTTGCATGGAATACAAGAGTTTTTTTTTTTATTCGGGCACGGCAAAGTGATTGCACCTCACCTGATGGTAAGCGCGATGCAGTCCAGATAGAGTATCAAATGGCAGCAGATGGTTATCTCATGCCATTCGACACAATCATGCCGGCCTACTGAGCTGCTTCTTCACGCTACGGCGGAAGGACCCAGGATTATAGGAAGGAGGGAACACGTGCGCCGGTAAACCATTCCAAAGCTCCTAAAGAGTCCTAGGAAGCGTGTAGGGACCGTTATAAATTGTCTTGGTTAGAATTTCTATGCCCGTTTTTGGACATATCCTTTGCCTTTAATCACGTTACTGGCAGTTTTAAAACAAAATTTAAAAAAAAAGCAGAAATATTGCCACTGTAGAACGTAGATACCCCTTATGGCTGTCGGATAGTTTGGAATGTTTTGTTACAAATTAAAAATGTAAAAAGAGGTTAACATGTTATTGAGACTAACCCAGTTTGTGAAACATTTCCAGTCGCTGTGACAGAGTATGTCAGCGAATTGGACAAGTATTACGCACATTACGTCGGCGCACCATGCGGGCGATGTTTTCCAATGAAAACCCGTGATTGATCAACTGTTTTAGGAATGTTTTGCATGAGAATCACCTAAAAGCAAAGATCATAACCCCATCTTATAACGTGGAGTATAATGCCTTTGGTAATTGTAACTTTAATATAATTGTAACTATATTGGGTTTTTCTATTCAGTATCAGCTCGGAGTATGTGTCCGATATGGCGATAGACACGCCCCTTATCACATTATGAGACGGAATACGCACGGCGAAACGTGGGTGCACTAGTTGCGTCTCTGCCTACCCCTTCGGAGATAATAGGCATGATAGCGTGTGTGTGTGGTAATTGTAAGTTGTAATTATACTATACCATACCATACCAGCCCTGTAATACTACCCACTGCTGAACACGGGCCTCCTCTACAACTGAAAGGGTTAAGGCCTTAGTCCACCACGCTGGCCTAGTGCAGGTTGGCAGACTTCATATACCCTCGAAATTCAGAGAACTTCTCAGGTAAGCAGGTTTCCTAACAATGTTTTCCTTCACCGTTAAAGCGAGCGATAGTTCACAAAGAATACACACGTATTTTTTTAGAAAAGTCAGAGGTGTGTGCCGTTGGGTTTCAAACCTGCGGACATTCGTCTCGGTAGTCTGTCAATTATACTATAACAATTTTGGAAAAAAAACATTTTATATATTTTTACAAAAATTTTACATAATTCCTTAAAATTTTCGTGTCGATATGATTTTAGAATTATAATGATAAATCGAAGTCTACAATCATTGCACATAGATAAAAAACGTATAAATGGTCTTTATTATTACATACCTACATACATACATTTTATTTCGGGTTTCAGAACACCCAAATTTGAAACAAATATTTAAGCATTTTATAATTTCAAATTCGTCTTCATCAACCAAATAAAGTCCACTGCCAAAAATAGGCCACCCCTAAAGATAGGTAATACGAATATGACACACAAATTAACTTTTTCCAAAGACATAACCCGCAAACTCTTTCAACTCTGTCTACGGCGCACGTTATCTTTTAACTAAGAAAGTATGCGATAATGAATCTTAAAAATAGCTAGCGCGTAATGTGACTTGCTCGTGTGTGACCGCGCCATGACCTATCCTCCCAGTAACACCAGGACGTCACAGGACATTCACAACTCGGCTGAGTCAGCACTCAGCATTATTAGATCAATTGGACGATATAGTTGTGACACGTAAGACTCGTTCCAAAGTATTACGTCATGTAGACTCCACAGGCGTCTAGATTACAAAGCACTATTGGGTTTGAGAATGAGAATCTTCGTATTTTGTTTAATATGTACAGGATTTCTGGGCTGCAAAAAAAGCCCGACAACAGTAATTTTCCAAAGTTATTGGCAGATGGCAAAAATACACGGACATTTTAATGTTCATCCTACATACCTATTAAAAAAAAAGTTTTCTTCTAGAAATGTATCTTATAACATCGTGTGGATGGCAACGCAGTTCCATGCAGTACTTCTAATTTAAAATTCGAGGTATTGCTATAGGGCAACTTTGACTTACTTACCTATTTCTATTTAAACGGTCCAAATTCATTTGCGTGCCGAACATTGATGTATTAAAGGATTTTTAATACATCAATGGTGCCGAAGGGGATTTAACAAACTTCGGGAATGTCAATTAAGATAGTAAGAAAGATAAGGATTACATTGCGTCGTTGTTCTCAAATACCTGTACCAGAATATACTGGGACTATATTTCCGTCGACGACCTAAGTGTACTGACTTTACGATACATAGTAAGAAATGAGTGAGGCTGGTGATCTAACTGAAGGATGCTCAAGCTCGGGTGAGGTGGAAGCATGGTGGCAGGAGGACGCACTCTGGTACGAAGATGGGATAATGTCAGACAGAAGAACGAAGCTTTAGGTCATCAATACTGGGCATTATGGGACTTATCTATCTCTCGGGGTGCCGAGCTCAGTGGAGTACCACGCAGTGCTTTATGATTCAAAGTTATGTGCCGCGTTGCTACTGTTTATGGGCGGTCGTATCGCTTACCATCAGGCGAATGATATGCGCATCTCATCATTTAAATGAAACAAAAAAACAATCTCATACGAAACGTTAGCGTTAACGATTGTAGAAAGGGGTTTTGGCTTCGGCCCTTGATTGGTGATGTTACACCGCGTAACCCACGAATTATGATTTTTCACCATCTCTAGTACCCTCTCACCAGTTATAAAGTGCCAACTCACAAGAGTTCAACATTACCGTGTTATATAACGAAATCCGTATACATATTGAAAATAAGATCAATATTACGTAATGTTGGAGAAATGAAATGGACCAGGTCAATTACGATCAGAATGATTAGCGTCCGAACAGTTAGCAATTAACTGGGGCTGAGCCTCTATGAAAATTAAAATACAAAACGAATTCATTGCCAGACACAAACATACTTTAGTAATAAATTAACAGATTTCGTAAATAACAACCCCACTAGAATACCGTGTATTCTTATTAAATTAGGATTTTTGATTGATACTTTCAAAATATAGCCTATGGGTGAATCCACACAATTTATGTATGACTTTGGTTTTCGGAATATTTCTGTAGTACTTGTAATATCGCCTCATTTGGACAAAGACTTACACCTTTTTAGGACTTAATTTTTTTTTAAAGAAATTTTGGGTGAAATCAGCGACAAATACGGATCTCTCAATCTAGGTCAACCATAAGCTGCATTCAATTAATGTGTGCCATAACAACATAAATCCAGAGCTACTGCGGAAACTACAAAATTTTGGATATTCCCACAAATATGTGACCACATACGCCGCGCCGGGCTTACAAAGCGGTGCGACAAGGACTGCAAGTGTAGTTTCCGGGCGAGATAGCATACAAATGAGTTTGGTTGAGTTCGGCCAGCGCACGTACACCATACACTCTGTCGTCATGATACTTACTTATAACAGCCATGTATTTTCCCATAACTGAGTAACGATCGTAAAACAGGATATGCCCTTAGTTGCTTGGCTGGTATACCTAGATCGCTGGTAGAATTTACATAACATTTTTACAACAGAATGCAGGGAGCTGCGTCATGACTGTGCTGTCCTTTTTTTTTTCGCGGGGAATAACGCTTTATCGCTACCATCACTGGGGGGGGGGGGTGTAAGTGAAACGGTTATGTTGGTTTCGCACAGTTTTACAGCCCAATGACGACACTCGGGAGTATAGCATCATCCGAGCGAACATTGGGCCGAGTCCCTAACACTATGTACACCCTACACTGGCATACCAACCAAAACCCGCGGTGGCCTTCTTCGGCGCATACGAGACGGCCCCGGGGTATCTTGTTGCAAGCCCCCTTTAGTCGCCTCTTACGACAGGCAGGGGATGCCCTGGTGGAACTCTCTATATGCCCCCAGACCACAGGGCACGTGCTGTCCTGGCTGTCGTAAACAGCATCAACACTACAATCATTGAATTACAACACATTAAGCACCGCACTAATTCCTAGAAATAACCCTTGGCTGCAGAAAATATAATTGTCATAATACCTAGCACCTATCCAGCCAGACTCCCTCATAATATTCTCTTTCCGAAGCATTTTATAATAGAAGCTGTTAACGATTGTCAACTCACCTGAATAGCCTCCGTATAAGGCATGCGGCATTAGGATTCTAAACATCCGAAGCGATACCCATTTCAGGAGACACTGCCTTTATGGGAATTTTACGTGGGTGATGTTTTTATATGTTATAGTCGTGTACCTTGGGTAACTGTAGTAATTAATATATAGAAACTCGAATTAAACAATTGCCACTGCATTGGGCAACGGTGTGGTTAGGCTCAAGAGTCTATTCAGGAGTCATCCGACATTTACTACCCTCTGGATAGATTAATTATGAGTCATAAGTTCATTGACCCTAACAGGTGGTAGTGGCAGATTCCATCGAAACAAAAAAAACAAGAAAGTGATTAATAACAATTCAGGTGCCGAGTACTCTACTACATTCTGTAACTGCTAACTGATATGCATTATCTAAGGCGTCGCGCAGACAGTATCACTTTTTACACCAGACACGACAATACGTCAGGAATGTATAAAAGCGTCTGACGTCATATCACGTTACGACAAACGCGCGCCGCTTCACGTACGCTCGTGCTTCACGCCTAACAATGAAAAGCGTGGCACGAATTCTTATATTGTTTAGACCATAATCATAATCCAGAGCGTTGCCAGCTAGAAAGCGTCCTTAATCGACGTAGCACTATCTCACACTATAAAGTTATATTTAAGCGTATTTGAAGCTCGTAAAGCTTTGCTTACGTTTCTTAAGCTCAGAACATTACTGGAAGCTGGAAAATCTCCTCAGCTATTCTGATTTATTTCTGCCTTCTGAAGGTCCGCAAAGCATCCCCAATCCCTCTAAAAATGTAAATGTTCATGGGCGATGGTGATCACTAACTCGTTTTACGTGCACTTGTATAAAAAATACGACAAAATAAACTATTTAAAGTATACATTGAATGTCATGATACCAACAACAGGCGGGACAAAATAACTACTCATTTGTTCGAAAACCATATTTTTAGCAATGATGTTATTTGGAAAAACAGTTATATTGCATGGGTAAAAATACGACAATATAAGCTATTTAAAGTATATTGAATGTCATGATACCTAGAACAGGCGGGACAAAATAACTACTCATTTGTTCGAAAACCATATTTTTAGTAATGATGTTATTTGGAAAAACAGTTATGTTGCATGGGTAAAAATACGACAATATAAGCTATTTAAAGTATATTGAATGTCATGACACCTAGAACAGGCGGGACAAAATAACTAGGTACTCATTTGTTGGAAAACCATATTTTTAGTAATGATGTTATTTGGAAAAACAGTTATGTTACATGGGTAAAAATAGTTGACGCTTATTCATGGCACAGTCATCAAGTGTGACAAGATTGCTCCATACTATGTTTTGGAGATTCATCTCCTTATACAATGTGACACCTGTTTAAAGCGGCGCCTTACGGAGGTCACCATTCGTAATAAATTAGAGTCACGCAACTTCATTTTTAGGCAACGGTTGTACCACTCGTTGACTGTTGTAAAGACATCATGAGACGTCACGGTGACGTCATAACAAACAGAATCTCAATCACAATAGGCATTTACCCTCCGCTGCTTTCGTCTTCTGTTCTATGTTATGGATGAGAGCTGACAAAGCTATCCACCACCACTACCAAGCCTGTATTATATAATACCAACTGCTAAGCACGGGCCTCCTCTACTACTCAGAGGAGTTGAGCATTAGTTCACCACGCTGCCCTAGTGCGGGTTGGCATACCTTCGAAATTATTTTTTCGGTAATTCTCACCGGTGAGAATGAACAATAGTCTAGTTGGAAATCGAACGGTCTCGGATTTCTGCAGGTTCAAAACCCAAGGCACACACCTGTGATTATTCGAAGTTATGTCAGTCAATTAATGTTCGCGAAGGAAAACATTATGAAAAACCTACATGCCTGAGAATTACAAAGCTATATCGGGAACAAATATTAGTCCCAGGCAAGTCACAAATGTTTTTGAGGCGAATAAAATTAACAGTTTTTATCCTCCCATAATGATCAGGACCCAAAATTTGACAAATAGAAAAAAAACAAACGATCTACTCGAGTTCTACCAAACAGGATGCCCCATCTAAAATACACGTACCAAGTAATTAATCAATTATACTAAACCCCATTGTATTACAAGAAACATAGTGTATTGTATAAAACTTGTTTTATGACCGGTGAAGTCAATTAACACCGTAATAATATGACTGAAGTCGTAATAAATTGTATAGGATATTTACATAATATATAACAATATTTTACCGCTAAGGAATACACTGTTTATTACGATCAATAGATTACATCAATCTGTTGTCGTACTTCTTGGTTGAAAGGATATTTTTATAATTGAATAACGAGCCGGGGTACTTGCTTTCCTGATAGTAAGCGCCTACTATCTTTAATCAGTAGCAACATCACCCAGAATTATAAATTACCGATCATCGCATGGCGCTATATTGGTCCTTGACATTAGATATCTCTTTAGTATTTCACTATAGTTAACTGTCCCGTTCATTTAAATTGCATCATGAACTTCATAGCGTTCGCTCTGAGTCTTCTGCAACAATCAACCTGCGTCAATACCCAAATATTAATTCGGTCGACGTGCAATTTTGGTTGTGTATAAGTCGCGGCACGAAACTCTAGCGGTGACCGTTATTGCGCAGAAGTAAAAAATAAGGTATCTTGGCGGGGTACAGGGGTGAAGGGCGAGCGTGCGTTGCGCCGATTGGCTCTCCAGTCGTACTCCGTCCCCCGTGCCGATACGACGCTCCGCGCACTTCCAGTGTACAGTCGCGTTCTGAATTGTTTTGTTGTCATCGTTAATTTTTGTTGTTGTTTTTTGTTAAGTTTGTTTTGTTGATTTGTTTGTTGTGTTTGATTTGGTTCTTATGTAATTCGGACTTAATATAAAAATTATTATTATTTGGTATTTAATATAAAAATTTACAAATCCGATAGTGTATTTATTTTTCTACTCCCCATAAACTTGTTAAAAATTATATTGTAGGTAACATGAAGTAATATTACTTAAGTAATATTTGCGTGCGTGACGCACGCAAATATTACTTAAGTAATATTACTTCATGTTACCTACAACCCATACGCAGTTAAGTTCCACATTTTGTTCACCGCTAGACTTACTATTTGACTTTACATTAAAACATTATTTTGCTGTTTTTAATTAAGCAATTAAATTACTAATTTGTATTGCGTGCGCGACGGTACCCATGCGCAGCTATCCCCTCCACGTTTCGCTCAGCGCTAGAGTTTCGTGCCGGGACATATAGTGTACACTATGCAGGATCTTATTACTGGTTATGAAACACGCGTCGGTCGCGCGTCACTGCCGTGCTAACATTTCACAATACCGTTACGCGTTCCGGCCTTGTTCCGGGCTTGGGAATACCATCAAAACACGATATATGGCGCTAGATAGAAATACGTATAATTTTTTTATCATGTAGGCGAATATAGTTGCATTTTTGACATGATAAGACAGTAATAATTAATCATTTATTAATTGTTTTTTTTATAATTAGGCTTTATATTAAAACTCTGGACGTACTGAATTCGTACGTTAACTGGATAAAGATAATTAATAAAGCCATGTCTATCGCGAGTCGTCAGGTAAAGAAGGATGCAATCGATGGAATCGAGAAGATGCGGATAGGCTAGCGTCCCCACCTATAGGAATAGGGGGGATGCCAGTGTATAAAATTATTTTTTTTTGGTCATCAATTCGTAACACTTCACCTTCTTTCTTTTTTTATGAAATCTTTTTATACAATTTTCTGCACGCATATAACCACTTGATATATGATTCTTAACAAAAAAAACAGTGAACACAAGTCTGTTTTCATGTATATATAAGCCTATTTTAATGTATATACATTTGGGATGACGCATCTATTTTTAACCGACTTTCAAAAAAGGAGGAGCTTCTCAATTCGTGTGTTTGTATTTTTTTAATAAAGTGCAATTATTCGATTATAAACTGAATGTAAAGGACATTTGACATCCTGTAGTTGTGAGATATTGAAGAATGAAGGTACTTCACTATATATAGGTATTTATTTTAAACACATTACAAAGATATTATAGCCAAGTACTTTTGCGGTTTTGAATACAAAGCCATGATACCGTACTTCTACATTTTGAATTCAGAATATCAATCTAATAAATTCAATGGGGATTCCCATATACTATGGGTTGTATGTTACAACTTCCGTATTCATACAAACAAACAATAAATAAATAAATGTATGGATGACCATATTATTATGTTAATAACTAGATATTGTGTTTTATTGTATCTTTCTTGCTCTAATGACGCTGTGGACCTGCCTGTCTGGGTTCTAATCTTATCGAGCAACATTTTGTGTGTATTATTTCACCATGAATAATAATAATTATTTTATTTATTATAATAATTATTGTTATTTTATCATGAACTGGCGAGGCTTCGTTCTTTAGAACACCTTTAGAAAAGTTTATAGTAAAATCACAACATATATAGGCGCTTGGAACTAAGATAGAGGCTTTATACTATGAAAAATGTATTTTTTATACAATCTATTAATGGTATTTGGGATAGCTAGCAATGATCCATGCTGTAAAATGTTAATATCTCTACGAATCCTGTTCAAATTGTTTTGATAGTTTTTTTCATTCGACAACTACTTATAACCAAGAAGCTTCTATAAAACTATCAGGAGCCGATTAATGTTTAATATTAGTTATACCATAAACTGTCACCATCCACACAGGGATAGCGTGGGGAGCACTAAGCAGGTCGTGGCACAAATATGTGATAACGGTGAGTAGTGAGTCAGCTCAATACCGAGCACTCGCGCCGCGGCGACCGTGGTCAAGGGCGCCCGCGCCGGTGAAAGACACAGTGAAAGTGCACTGCACTCATCTTGCTTATTATGATGCAATGTTACTTAATACTGCGAATGAGTATACCAGGGTATTACTGAAATATTAAACAGTTTCAGCATGATAACTAAGGTACAGCAAAATGTAATTTTTTTGAAATTTGCCAATTTACCTCGATTTTTAAAGTGACACAGAAACGACATGTTTTTCTACTACCAACGTTAAAATCTGAAATTTGCATTACATATGTACATAGCCCAACACTTCTCATCCGAGACGTAGGACGCTAGCCAATACTTAGTGCACTCATGGTAGCTGCGTATGCTTCTAACTCATTACCATATTGGAATAAAATTCCTATGACAAACAAATCTTTTTTTTTTCTTTAATGGACCTACCGGCCAGTAACCTGACTCGAGTCGGCTTTCTGGCCACACCGCATTTTCGGGTAAACGCTTTAGACGCTCGCAACCCTTGATTTAAGTGACCATGCTGAGGGCAACCCACTAACGGGTTACGAACCGTCGGCGGCGAGGACGGAACTGCGGTCGTGTGGAGTGTAGGAGTTTTAGGAACTCGTTCTTATTGCGAATGGCCAGAGTGATTTCGTCCTCTGGATCGGTTAGGACTGAACTCGGCCGTCTCCATTTGGCGCGGTCGAATGGTCAAACAACTCGGATGTATTTTATGGACTGGGAACACTCACGCAGGTATCGACCGCATGACCTCACCAACATCGCAGCCTGAGTAATAATAGAATAAGTATTCTTAGTATGGATCAAATAAATTGTGTAACACAATACATTCGAAATGTGGAATTAGCTATTTAAGTAGGTAAAAAAGTATATTCGTTCACTTATTAATTTTACGCGAGTTACCATTGGGGAGCTTTTACTTATTATTACTGGTTGCATATGAATAATTTAATTTAATACATGAGTTTAATTAGTAGGATTGTGATTGTAACACAACCTCTTTGACTATGTAAACACGTATTTTATCACAATAAATATTTGTAAGTCTTAAATTGTTAAACTTAAGTCAGTGTTAAAATAGAAAATTATAAAGTTCAATGAATACTTACGTTATTTAAAAAAAAAAAAAAAAAAAAAAAACCAGGGTTGATTATAAGTTAATAATAATTTGTTAACAATAAAAAAAACTTTTATTCATACAATCATAAAAACAAAAAAGAAAAGCGGTGATAGCCTAGTTGGGAGTGGAACGGAGTGCCTAGACGAATGTCCGCAGGTTCAAAACCCAAGGGCACACACCTCTGACTTTTCTAAAATTTTAAGTGTAGTCTTTGTGAATTATTGCTCGCTTCAACGGGGAAGGAAAACATCGTGAAGCCTGCATACCTGAGAAGTTCTTTGAATTTTGAAGGTATGTGAAGTCTGACAACCCGCACTAGGCCATCGTGGTAGACTAAGGCCTCTCAGTAGTAGAGGAGGCCCATACCCAATCGATGATGTCTCCATCCTCTCTCAGTGGCCGTCCTGAGCTGAGGTTCGTGACCCGTTAGTGCGTCGCCGTCAGCATAGTCGCATAAATTTAAAGGGTTGCGAGCGCCTTCTGCACTCATCCAAAAGACCGGTGTTCTTTCATAAGCCGACCATCGTCAGGCTAGAAATAGTTTAGCTAGGAACAAAAAAAAAGAGGAGGCTCTTGCTCAGAAGTGGGACGCATATAATATAGAGCTGGTATTATTTATTTATTATTTTAATCATAAAAACATAGTTTTTTTTTAGATTTCCCTATTAAATAGTGCTATTGTGAAAAATATATAAACCATAAGATAAACAATCCGCCTTTCAACTTTAATTTTGGTTTTGATGGAGGAAGCAATCATGTGATAAATATGAATGCCGAGTTATATCACACATATTGATACAAACCGCAAAATGTATTGCATTATTATAATTATTAGTTAATTGGTTGAACTTCCTCAAAACTCTGCGTTTGCGGTTTGACCCGGGAGAGGAGTGCCGAGTGAATATCAAAAAATATCTACTTTATGTAACAATTATTGTATATAAACAGATGTCAGAAGTTCACATTTTAATTGGGCACTTGACCGATTTTGTAAGTAGTTGAATAGGTGGTACGAGTTTTATGCGAGAATCCGTCTAGACTATAGATAAATACCGCTTTGTATGCTTCTGTTGCAGTGTGCGGGCACAGTTTAGATATAACCCGGATTACCCAATAACTCCATTTGAATTAATTATCTTTCGTTTTTCATATTTCCGTCTATTTTGGTAGTTTTAACAACACATATGTAAGGTAGCTATCCAGTCGAGTAACAGTATATCCGTAAACCTCGCCAACATATCCATATTTCTGTCATATATGATATGTCACTGTCTACTGGCCACTCTCTCGGGCGGGGGTCAAGGCAAGCGAGCCGCACGCACGTCATTGCGGCGAAATTTCAACTATGTTCCGAGTTATGGACCCCGCCACCTGTCACGTCCGGCATGAAATGGGCCAGGGCAATGTGGGCGACGCGGATGTTCACTTTAATCAGAAAGAAATGCGTAATGTTGAATTGTTTTTTAATGATATGACCTCGAATTCGGTCGCCTTATAGGTGCCACGCTGTGCAGACCTTACCAAGTGTTTCATCAGAATAATGGTGCAATGAGCAATTCACTGTATTTAATTTTCATATAAATTGACAGTTACAACAACACATAATTAACAAGAATGGGCCGCTTCAACCGAAGCAGTCTCAAAGAAGGCGAACGTAAAATAATAGAGCACTAATATCTTCTGCATGCCGAGTGAGATTTCTGGACACCCTGACACCTCCAATCCATTTGTTTAGGGCCACGACCCTTTTGATATTATAGTTGTTTTGACGATAGAGATTACTTAATTCCAAGTGACCCACATGATATGTGCTAGCCTAAATTACATATAAAATAAAAAAAAAATCGCAACAAGATTATAAAGATCCCGCCTTCGACTGTTTCTTTTTCAAGTTTAGATAAAAATATAAAAACAACAAGATCAAGATTAAGTCGATAAAGCCAACTCCTAAAAATAAATAAAATGAATCATGCAACAACAAACGCAGTAGTTCACCTTGGTTTCCAAGTGGTCAGCAGACGTAACCGCTCAATGTGTAAGACAGCCTGCGCCCGCGCAGCATGACAATGAGATAACGGTCGCGGAGTACGTGCGAGGAGGCAGATGGGCCTCGACCTTCAGCATTGGACCAGAGAGTTCACACGTCACTGGTCTCCGGGAATAACTACGTAAGTCTAACGCAATCATTTGCATTAAGATAAATGACGTCTTCCGGCGAGCACAGTGGCCGCACCCAGCTCAGTGTGATGCGGGCCACATGCTTGTTATTTATCATCATCATCATTTATGTCATTGAAGGAACATTTCTTCGCAATTTTTATAGTACAGTTTAGCTAATTAGTATTTGACCAAATCACTTTTAGCGTCTCATAAGAAATATGCGAAGACTAGCGATAATTAATAAATAAGCGTTGTTTATCTGTATTTCATTTTCTTTTCTTAGGTAAGACTAAAGTAAGTGGGTCACCGTGTGGTAAGTAAGCAGGTACATAATTATATTTTAGTGAACTGCACCTCACTTAAAATCAGGTGCAGTGATGTCACTTTGGCGTATAAAAGAGACTGAACTATGACGTGGATTATTGATAAATATTTTTACTAAAGATGATATCAGACGGGTCACTCGAATGAATGTTCACTCGAGTGATTACTTCATTTTTCTTTAATTCCATATTTGCACGACTTACCTGGAAGGACTTAGAAAAGAACATTCACTTCCTCTGCAGAACTCAAGACAAACTGGCCGAACGTGAGTGAACATTCACTTTGTGTTCAGATTGACGATTCATGTCGAGTAAAAGGTGCCGAATGAAAGGCTAAAATGAACGAAAAATTACCCGTCTCATATCACCTTAAAAAATCATTCCTCGTGAACACCACGCATCAGTAGTTACCGTGTCCGGGAACGCGAATGGGAAGTGGAAACGCAACACACGCTCAAGCACATGTGTTGATGAAGCTCGTACACAATACGAAACTCAGGTCACGTATACAGTTAGTGCAGATGGTTTTTAAAAAAAATTAATGACGAAACAAGCAAGCCGCTCGTTTGATGTTAAGCAACACGGCAATATATTATCAAAAATGATCAAAGAAATCCGCACCTGCTTGGATGCCTTTCTTCAACTTCAAAACCACGTAGATATAATACGTTTACTGGTGATAGGTCTCTCATATGTAAGAGTCCGTCTGGGTGGGTACCACCGCAATGTCTATTTCTACCGCCGAACAGTAGTATGCATGGATTGTTGTGTTTCGGTTTGAAGGACGTTGTAGCCAGCGTAACTACTGGACATAATGAGACTTAACATCTTATGTCTCAAGATGACAATCGTGGAATGTACACAGTACTTTGTAACACAAGGTGCTGAATGGCATTCCTACTGTTTATGGGCGGTCGTATCGCTTACCGTCAGGCGAACGGCATGCTCATCTCGTCGTTCAATGCGATAAAACAAATTAAAAACATAATACCCATTAAGTAGATAATGAAACTGGGTCCAAATTTCGCCTTAGACATATCATTTAAGATCCCAGGTTCGAGACTGTTTCGATGGCGTAGTTGTATTGCGTGCACATTACGACACGGTTCTGAGGTCTAGGGTTCGAGTCCCAATATAGGGATTTTCTGCTCAGATCAGCCCGGACTTTTGAAATGTCCAAATATGGTGATATGCTCCCCTCTTCCTAATCCAATCATGGGACGGAACACACTTGTTAAAAAGTGGTGCCCTAGTGCACCTCTGCCTACTCCTTCGAAATTAAAGACGTGATGTGTGTGTTTTGTATACATTGATAAATCATCATTGTATTTTATTCTCATTTTTAATTTTCCTTATTTATAATTTACACCTGCCTCCGTCTCTCTGCACCACCTTAGGTCGACTGGGAGAAAATGCCTTTAGGCATTAAGTCCGCCTGTACTATACCATTGTACAAAGTGTCAAATAAAATAAAAAAATAAAAATAAATCTCCAATTTAAGCATTTCTAGTTTTGAAAGATTATGTAGACCTAATGGATCTATTTGAATCCTACTAATATTATAAAGGCAAAAGTTTGTCAGAATGTATGGATGTTTGTTACTCTTTCACGCAAAAACTAATGAACGGATTTCGGTGAAATTTGGTACACGGCAGATCATGTCCTGGATTAACACATAGGCTACTTTTATCCCGGGAAAATATAAAGCGGGACTTATATCCCGGAAAAACTCATTCACGCTGGCGGAGCCGCGGGCAAAAGCTAGTATTATATATTTTATTTAGGATCAAATTCTGAATTCCATCGTTACTGGAAAGGTCATTTAATATTATATATACATTGAATTCTTATTACTTACTGTACTGTTGATGCATATTGATTTGTGTTCTGTAACTGTGCCTATTTAAATAAATAAATAAATAAATATCGCATATGAAATAATTTGGCTCCAGAAACAAACTCTCTAACATCGCGTGTTGCGATGGTGAAAGATAGGCATCAGCAGACCATGGCCTAGATTTTGGATTATGAATAATGGAATATCGCATTTTGCAGTAGGACGCAGGGCTTCCCTTGCGTTGGACGCTAAAATTTCCTACCTATCGCTAATTTTAACGTACAGGCAAAATCTTGTGTTTACCGCGTACGATGCGGGCTGAAGGTTAATCTGTTATAATTCCTTTCTTTTGGGCTCAGGCCTTCTCTCAGTTTATTATATAGTGTTGCGTGGAATTTTAAATGTGGAATAATAACAAAAAATACTAATTATCCGAAAATAAAAAAAAAATTAAGCAAAAAAAAAAAAATACCCCAAAAATACATTAAACAATCGATTAGATTTTTTATCTTTTATGTGCTGTTATGGGTAACACATTAAGTTTGCTGCTGCGTCGACCGGAACCTTTGATGCGTGAGTTAAAGATGGGCAAGTCAGCGTCATATAGGTGTGACTGACAGATGCTCTACTACATAAAATCTGACCGGTGATATTTTTCGACTTATAACTGCAACATTTATTGCCTAGTACGGTTCACATTTATCAGTTTATTTATACATACATATATTAAGGTTATTCAATAATGAAAAAAAAATGTATCATAATTTCGCAAGGTACGAAGAACTATGTGAGTTACTCAAGTTATGAGTAATTTAAGCTGTCAAATCGACGGAATTTTACCAAGGTATATATCGGAAGTATGTCTGTGAACTTCCACTCAAATAATCTAAAGAAACTGTTCGGCTCTGCGGCGCGTCAGCGGGGATTCCCGCATGACTCAGCAGCAACACGCGCCGCCGCACCAGTACAGAAACAGACCGGCCGGAGCAATTAGCACGCGCCCAACACCACAGTGAGCATTGCTATTGTTATGCATTAATTGATATTTAAATGGTATTCATTTAACTGTAATTTATATAACTAGTGTAAATTATATATTGTAGAAAATATAATATTTACTTTATTTATTTACCACAATTTAATAACATAGTACGTAAGTCCTATATAATTAACAATGAATGTATTACCTATTAGAGTTTTATTTTATTTATTTAAGCGAGTGCTATCTCAGAACCTTCTCTCGTAATGGAGCTTAATTTCAATATTTATTATGATAATTTAACTGTAGGTCCAATCGCATTAATAATATGGATTCCTCCCGAACGCGCCGACACAAATCTAATGTGAGGAGCTTTTCACCACTTACTAGGATCCAGAGTAATTACAATGATCTCCAGAGTTCTGTTTCTATTTTTTTTTCTATTGATATCTTTTCGGGATCTGTCCTTTGTCTCAAAAAACAAGTGCTGCAGTCGTGTTTGTCAGATAATAGATTCCAAAATTAATTTTATGTATTGCTTTTTATTTTTTGTATTACGTCTTTATATTCTTCAATTGTGTTATTTTTAATTGAGTTTTAATCAAGTTCATATTTGTTATGTGAGAGTCCCTAATCTAAATGTTACCAATTTAATTATTTGTGTATCTTTCAGTAAATAAATAAATAAATATGGTGATTAATGTTTTATTACAACGTTAAAGTAAGTAAACCCCGCTCGGAACGTCCCGGCACGATCGGATAGTACGAATAAAAAACGTGATTATGAGACACGTGCCGTTAGGACATTGTTATGTATAATGTTATCTTACTAATATTATTAATAGGAAATATAAAAATGTTTAGATATTTGGATGTTTGTATTTTTGTTAGAAATAATCGCAGAAAGGGCGGAACGGATTTGGATGAATTAAGGCACACGCGTAGACCGTGTCCTGGATTAACACAGGCTACTTTTTATCCCTGTAGTTTTCTCACATGGAAAATAATCGAAATTTTTATTCTAAAGTTTAAATAAATGGCGCTGGTGTAAAAGGCCACGCAACGCTATAATTGGGGACTTTTGTCCAGAAAACGCTTTTCACGCGGGTGAAGCCGCGATCAACACCTAGTCGATTTAATATATGGTAGAGTCACACATTCACCTTATCGTTCAAGTGGCAGTGAAATTTAGCTTTGAAATGTGATGGATTGACTCTGCGGGAGTAAGAAAATGTAATATTTTTAAATATCATATTTATTATGCTGATTAATGAAAGGTATCCCCGGCAAGGATACAAGGTTTCGCAAGGTCGACATGCATTATACGAGTTATTAGCAGCGGTACCACAAACAAGCTTGTCAGGCACTTGTTGGCTCTAAAGAACACTCACATTGCCTCATTGTTTGTGCCGACCATAAATAATAAGGGTTGGGATGGGGTTTGGACCACACAATTTTGTTTATTGTTAACAAGGCTATATTTTCTCACCTAGACATAGCAGAAAAGTTGCAGTAAAATCATCTACTCACTAACTAATCAACCGCAGCATACCTTTTTTTCCGGGAAAAACGCGTTATCGCTACCACCACTGTGGGGTGAGTGAAATAAGTATGTCGGTTTCACCGATCTTACAGCCCAGTGCCGACACTCGGAGTGCCATACTTTCGAGCGAGCATTGGACCGAGTCCCTAACACTATGTACACCCTACACCGGCATACCAACCAAAACCCGCGGTGGCCTTCTTCATCGCATACGGCACGGCCCCGGGGTACCTTGTTGCATGAAGATAGCTGCACGGTAAGAAAGAAAGAAAGAAGAAATCTACCGCCTCTGCACAATGCAGCATTGCGGCTAAGCGGCGGCGGGGACTAAGAAGCCCCGAACTCTAAAGCACGCCTTTGGCGTCTACGACGGCAGGACACCGACCATCTGCAATGTCGTCCACCTCGGAGTCGCAATAAAAATAAGAGTAGCAGTCCCCACTGCTCGCCCCGTCTCTCTCTCAAACTCCATGTAGTCGCTTCTTACAACAGGCAAAGGATGCCGTGGCGGAATTCTCTAGATGCCCCCAGATCACAGGGCACGAGGCGCCGGTCAATCTTCTACCCGGCGCCTCCTTCGTCTCCTCTGACTTCTGGCGAGATCGTTCTGCTCACGATCCCGCTCGGAAGCCACTGCTCGCCATGACCTCCAGCCGCGGACCATGGCGAAAACCACAGCGGGCAGCGAGAGGTCTCCTGCGACGGCTGCTCTAAGAGCGCTGCGTTGTAAACCGTAACATACCTGAACAAAAACAGATCGCGATTCCATTCATAAAGCTTCCTCTCCCCACTGCCCCACTACACAGGACAACTCACAAGACAAGTGACGCAAGGGAAACCGTTCGCGTCACTTTTGGAAAAATCTGTCGGCCGTAACAGTAAATAATGAAAACCCACCATCAATGTTAGCGGAAAATAAATTTTACTTTTATTTATCTGCCACGCACCAGTCCCACGGGTAACTTCACTTACAAATCGTGTATAATATATAGAGCTACTATTGGACTTGCAAGTCGCGAACATTTACCATGATCTATCGAGTACAAATTACCAAAAAATATTGAACGCCGCGCCGCAAAGACCAATTTATGTTGACAATATACATACATATTTCGGCTACATTGTACTTATCGGTACGGTGTCAGGAGCAAATCACTGATGCCCGATTTCTGAATCTCACTGTTAAACTTTTAATAACTGTTGTTCCATTAAAGTTAAACTTAAGATAAACGACGGTTAACTTTTACCGTGATTTTGAACATTATAATGAAGCATTCGATAACTACGAAACCTTTAATTCGTGTACGAAACCGACAACCAATTCCTTATTTTGCTACTAGATGGCTCCTTTTTAGCAGTTATCTTTAAAATGTATTTTATTAATAAAATTCGTAACTAATAATTATTTTATATATACACACACACACTCACGCCTGTTATCTCCGAAGGGGTAGGCAGAGACGCAACTAGTGCACACACTTTTCGCAGGTATTCCGTCCCATGATGTGATAAGGGGCGAGCCTATCGCCATATCGGGCACTAACAGACTCCGGGTTGATACTGAATAGAAAAACTCAACATCACTTTGCCCGATCCGGGGATTGAACCCGAGACCAGCATTGCAGTACGGTGGCGTAGTTGTATTGCATACCGTAATACAGCTACGCCACCGAAGCAGTAATAATTATAAATCCTAACTTATAATTTTTACTTGTTTGCCAATCGTCTCTTATCGCTCAAAATCCTTTCATTCAAATATACGACTAACTCTGTTAAAGCGCATGATTATCTCTCGCTTCCTAAATTAATGTTTTTAACCATTTCATGAATACAACAATGTTTGATACATAAAGAATGCAAATTGCTTGACCGCACTTACATAACTTAAACATTAGTCATTCGCGTGTCCAGATTAACAGGAACGTAGTAGCGATGTGTTCAAGAATGCGTGTAAATTCATATTTTTAAATAATTGCACGTTGGTATACTGCAATTTTTGTGAGATTTTTGTTTAATGAGACTATTTGCAAAACCGTGAAGCATCGTAGGCATTTTAATTTCGCAATTTGGATCTTGTTACTATTTAAAAGACACTAGCCAGTATTATTATTGGATAGTATGCCTCAAGATGACGAGTGCAGTGGTAAATTAGTGACCTTAGCGGCTCTAGATTATAATTACAGTAAAACCAAATAGCACCGCGCAAATTCCCCGTTGTTTCAAAACAATAAATTATGGGAAAAAAATAAAAATTACCACATAGATGTATTTTTATTATAAGACTATTATCATATATATTGATATTGTTTAAATATAAGACTATAAAGTGGATAATGCATTCAGATATTATAAAATGTGATAAAAATAATAACTAAATAACAACATCAGCATATTTATAAAAGCCATAAATCTCTAAGATAATTTGTTGAGATGATTACGACTAAAGAACTTAGTATAATGGCCAGAGATCACGAGGACGTCACACATTCACCCACGTGCCACGAATTAAAGAATTACGCGCTGGATACCACGAGCCGTGATTCATTTATTTCAGTTCTTAGAAAACGCACGGGCATTTCAAAAGAGAACTGGCCAAAGATCGAAATGCAAAGTGATGACTGGCTTGTGCGATTTGTTTTTGTGCAATATCTGATGATTATATCCTTTGGCATGAGGCTATTTTGGCTCATTTTTGGTATTACCTGCATTCTTGACATCATAAATCATGGCATAATAACCTACATACAATATTGCTCATTATGAGAATCAAGCAAGAAGAATCAAGTCTACAATCAAAACTGTCATAAGACCAAGGAGGCGGTCGAACCGATATACCATAGAATAAAGACTAAAGCATCCTTATTCTGAGCGATATACACCCAGGTTGTATATAAAATCATCCCACAGAATAAATCTATCATTCTTAAGTGATCACGTGTTTCTTTAAAATTCACGATCGTTCACAGAACGCGTGCGGCTCTTATTTTAGGGTATTGTATTTTAAATCTCTTAATTCAAGTTTTTTTTTTGTTTTATGATTATTGACATAGATGCTTATGAAAGCTCACAGCTACCATGAATATTATGTAGCTACTAATAAAGTGTGTTGCGGTGGCTGATTTTTAAAATATTATTGATTGTTAATAATATTATTAATATATGATTATATACAACTATAAAACGGTTTATGCAACAGGTGGTAAACTAAATTTGTACTAGGTATTTATTTTATTAATATTCTTAACAGGGAAGTTCGTAGAAGTATTATATTATGATGTTTTTATTTTTATACATGTCAATGGCCATGTATAAAAATAAATTATATAATTCGTAGAAGTAATTAAATATTTTTAGCGATAAACAAGGTTAACTTTAAAGCTATGTTATAATTATATAATTCTATGACATGGTTAATATGAACAGGCACATGAATAATATGGTATATAAAAAGGCTAACTAGTACCAAAATAAAATTCTTGTGAAAATTCTTGTACGTATATCTATATATAATAAAATTTCGTGTAACAGTGTTTGTTACCATACTACTCTGAAACGGCTGAACCGATTTTGATGAAATTTTATAATCACACTTGGTAGATCTGCAAATAAGTTGTTATCTATTTTTCATCCCCCTAAGTGATAAGGGTGGCCCATCCCAAAAAAATTTGTTTTTTATTTTTCGTACAGATTTTTTTTATTAAGCTGCAATAAAAAATACTTGCAAATATATACGCCTCTGAACCTCTTAAAAAAAGAGTCATTCAACAAAACATAACGTGATGGGTGTAAAGATTATGCCATTTTAAATCGAATATTAAAATATTATTTTAAGGTCACAACAAAAAGCTTTAAAAAAATTGAAATAAAGAAAGCTTTTAAAAGTGGAAGTTAGTCGAGAGTCGAGACGAATGACAAGGCGGCGAAGCGGCCGGGGAGTCGGAAGGGCGCGGGTCGCTGGCCCGGCGACCTTGCCCGGAGCCCGCAGGTCTCCGCGCCACACCGCCACGTATGACGTCCGCAGCACGCGCCGATCACATGATTTGGTATATGATGTGACTTTTATACCCTGTCAGTATAGTACCTAACTGTTACTAATATCTGTGCTAGATGTAGACCAAATACAATTTCGACTAAAAGTCGTGTTCCCCGCGGTTGCCAGATATACCGAGAGATTTCGGAAGAACCAAAACCTCCGCTTACTTTTAAGGCCGACAGGACATCCATTATTTTTGTTATTGGAGATTTATTTGGGCGACTTAACCTCATAACCTACAAACTACTAGATGGTTTACCGGGTGGATCAAAAAATAATTCAACCTAGGAGGGCGCTATAATAAATTATACGCTACCACTAAATTCTCGTTACTTATGACAATAAGGTAAAATCACAATATTACACAAGTATTAAAAAGAGGCTTCCGACGACGTCATGGGTTTCCTGCATACATTTTCCTTCCACGTGGAACTTGATACGTTTACAGTAACAAAATATTAAGCAATCCACGAAACCACATCACTAGATTACTAACAGGTTATTATTGTAATTTTGTAATATGTTTGTAATAGGTAATAAAATGTTTAAAATTGCAGAAAGTTTTATACTATATTAGGAATAACGCGGCCTTAATGATAAACGCCGCTTAAACTCATGTTTATTAATCACACATTTGTGCGACTGCCTCGGTGGCGTAGTTGTATTACAGTACGACTGCAAAGCTGAGGTCTCGGGTTCGATCCCCGGGTCGGGCAAAGTGATATTGAGTTTTTCTATTCAGTATCAGCTCGGAGTCTGGAATTTGTGCCCGATATGGCGATAGGCTCGCCCCCTATCACATCATGGGACGGAATAATGGCGAAAAGTGGGTGCACTAGTTGCGCCTCTGCCTACCCCTTCGGGGATAACAGGCGTGAGTGAATATGTATGTATGTACATTTGTTTTGATTTATAATTTACCAGTATTTACGCTGACTGCAACGTCCTTCAACCCTACAGATAATTACTGTATTTGTAAACAAAGAAAAAGAAAAGGGCAGATAGAAATCCGTTGTACCAACTCAACGTTCATATTTAAGACTAATCACGTTTAAAAACGAAAGTACAAATCTGATCTCTCGTGGAGTACTGCTAGTACTTCGAGGCTGGGCCATGCAAGTACCAATGTCTTCCACTTGACTCCTTACAGAGGCATACCGTTCGAATTACAGACGATGCCAAGCTCACGGACAGTTTGCAGTCGTTGCGCATCCGTAGAGATGTTGTTTTTTTTGCGTAGGTACTCTATCAGCTCTTTCACTGGGAATGTTTTTTGCGTAGTTAGAATGTACTAATTTCATGGTACGTAAATATATAGTACATTAAATATATATTACATCTATAAACACTGCGCCCAACATTTGAATAAAATATCTAAAACAACTATGTACGATGTACTATTTAACTACAATTTTATTTGTCAATTAATGTTCTCACTGTAGCTTTGTATTAGCTTATACTGCAATTAAATACATTCAACGTCCTTCGATATCTGATTGTAGAAATGGCACATGCGCGGCAAGAGAATAGTCCCACACACAATAGTGTGTGCTCGGTGTAGTGACTGCCTCGGTGGCGTAGTGGTATTGCGTACGCATTACGAGTACGATTTGCGCGCTGAGGTCCTGGGTTCGAATCCCGGGTCGAGCCAAAAAAAATTGTGACTGGGTTTTTCCATCTTAAAATTTACTCAGTCGCAGCTCGGAGTCAGGAAGTTGGCGGTGTGATACCCCCGTGCCTCGGGGCGCACGTAAAGCCGTTGGTCCTGCGCCTGATCTCTCTCCGGTCATGTCGGATTGCCGTCTCACCGGACTATGAGAGTGAAGGAATAGCGAGTGCACCTGTGTATTGCGCACACACTTGTGCACTATAATATCTCCTGCGTACCTGGCTGATCTCCATTGAGATTGGCCGCCGTGGCCGAAACTGGCTAGGAGGATTTCATTTCAGTGTGTGCTATGTTACTTGTTGTTACGGGGACAGAAAACAAATGTTGTCTGTGGTTGCTTTTGTTATTAACTCTAAATGATGTTTCTTCTAACAAAGATGCGCTATAAGCGTGAGTTTACAATTTTATACAAGACAAGACAATCATGCATTTCTCTTCTGGAATGCAAAGTACATAGTCCAAATTTTAATAACCTTTCATTATAAGGCTGTAATTTACGTTTTACACCAAATTTTGCAGCTAATTGTTTCAGAAAGTGTTTCTGTATTGACTCTACTTTCTCTTTATGTATTTGATAGTGTGGAAACCACACCACACCACAGTACTCCACTATATTTCGCACAAGCGAAACACACAGGGTCAAGAGACTATAAATGGTTTTTAAATTGTTTAGTTATTCTATTTATGAATCCTATTATTTTTCTAGCTTTTAGAACCATTGTATCATAGTGAGCTCTGAACGACAGATTACTATTGAACAATACTCCTAGGTCCCGAATAAAACTAACTCGTTTTAATTTGGAATTCTCTATGTTGTATGTGAAGATAAGGGCGTTGCATTTGAAAATAAACGTAATACATTGGCATTTCTTAACATTTAAAGACATGTTATTTTTGTTACACCATTTAGACAGTTTACAGATATCAGATGGCATTATTTTACAGTCCTCTATAAAATTTATCATATTTAATCAATCTATCTATCAACGGTGGTAGGACTCTCATATGTTAGAGTCCGTCTGGGTGGGTACCACCGCAATGTCTATTTCTAACACCAAGCAGCAGTATGCATGTACTGTTGTGTTTCGGTTTGAAGGACATTGTAGCCAGTGTAATTACTGGACATAATGAGACTTAACATCTTGTGTCTCAGGATGACGAGCGGAGTGTAATGTCCCACAGTACTTTGTAAGTCAAGGTGTTGGATGGTGATGCTACTGTTTTTGAGCGGTCGTATCACTTACCATCAGGCGAACGGCATGCTGGTCTCGTCATTCGATGAAAGAAAAAAAATCTATGGTTTGGAATTTTTTTCGAAAACAATCGCTTGTAAATATTAGCAATAAATCGTAAACCAATATGTTTAATAACAAAGATCATAAGTTAGATCCTTGGGAAATGCCAGATAGAGCAATAAATGGCGCAAACTCATAACCATGCACGGTCACCAATTGATTACGGTTAAGTAAGTATGATTTAAGCCATCAAAGTAACGAGTCATGTATCCCTATATCTTCTGCCTTGATACATAAAATATTGTTATCAACCCTGTAAAAGGCTCTTGCAAAATCTGTGTTAATAGAGTAGATTTGTCCGTTTTTTACCAAGTGCCATACTTAAGACTGTGTGTGTATGTAAGAAGGTTAGTAGTTGTTGGACCTCATGTAGTCATAGAGAAGAATCCCTGCAGCCTGGGACTTAACATTTGTTTATATTAAAGTTATAATTGGTTATAGACTAGTGATTCGAATATTTTAGCAATAATGTTAAGAATGATTATAGGCATGTAGTTCGACATATCATCTTTACTGCCTGATTTATGGATGAGAACTATGTTCTGGAGAACTGTTTGAAATTTTACCGTCATCTCTTTTATACTATCAGACAGCCATCAGCTCTCTGAGGAAACTTCATTTATTCCTCCTGGAAACGCCTACCATCTGTACTGTCCGTTTACAAAGAACATTTTTACCTTGCACTTGAATACTCTGAAATGAACTTCCTCCCACGGTGGTTCCTCGGCGCTATGACGTGTGCTTTAAAGGTTTAAAAAAGTTTTCTCACGGTGGGCAGTGGCTTGGCTGTGCTCCTAGTATTACCGACGTCTATGGGCGAAGGTGACCATTTCCATCAAGTGGTCTATTAGCTAATCTATATTCAGAGGCTATATAAAAATAATAAAAAAAAGACGTGTGGCACTCGGAGACTACCGCGGTAAAGCTATAGCATAGCATTTTTTATCAACTTATGTAATTATAATGATATATTTTTTTTCTATTGTCCAAATTTCACTCGTGCCTTAACGCCGAAACTCTAAGCAGGCAATTCTTATATTTTTTAACCTCTTTGAACAGATATAACATAACAACTTTTTAAAAATTCAAACTTAGAATCACGGTTGACATTTCGATACGTTTCACTGACCAGAACAATTTTTAAATACACGGTAATTTCGACCTTTTATCGTTTAACATTCAGCTCATATCCTCTTACATATTGTATTCTTGCAAGACTGCGATATTAAATTTACTTATGGAATTTTACACTCTACATGGTTGTGATAGAGTTGAAACGGAGTGAGGGGTGTCAGGTTATTTTTTCGTTACGGAATTTCTGGATTCGGTCTCCACGCTCAAGGCCCGCGATAGAAGCTATGCAATAGCTTAAAACCTCATGTTGATAGAGCTGAGACTTACGATTTCAGAACTTAATAGAGATGTAGTTGTTTACTATATCACAACTAAGAAGCCTTTATAATGCTATTTTTGTACCGACAGAGCATGAACCCGATATTTTGCAAATACAAATGTCGTAAACTCATGCCTGGGTCTTACTTACATTTACCTTTAATGTTTAATACTTCCGGCTCCTGATCAGACATATTCAGAGTGAGGGCGGGACTATGACGATTTAATACAAATGCATTAATTAAAAAAGAAAAATATCATAGGTCGAAATTGCATAATGATTTAGTTAAGTCAGCGAATGTGGTGCAACGGTAAGGGAAACCCGTTCGGAACGCATAGCGGTGTTGAAGGTCGTGGACGATTGTACACAGTAAGCTCTACTCATCTCAACGAATTAAAAAACCATGCATCCTCTATACCTTACACCTGCTACATTGATTCTATTGCTTAAACCATAGATCGACATTAATTATTATTAAACTTTAATTTCATTTTTATACAAATTCCATAGGTAATATTATTACCTATATAAGTTTTGAACGTGGCAGTATGGAGCAGAGGTAAAGTTGATGGATATTGAGGTTTGCATTCGATTTGCGTCGGTCAGCAACGAACTCAATTATTAGTTATCTTATTGGCTTATTAGTTGTCTTCTTATCCACAAAGTAACCCATAAATTACTGTTTTTTTATTTGCTTTGTTTTGTTTTTGTTTACACAGTACCTACTATATGACAATTATTAATGAACCTTGTTCAAGTGTGATGTCAGTGAAAAAATATATTACTCAAAATTAGTCAATCTGCATGTTTATTTGGTTTTTCATAATGTCATAAGTCCCATAGATATTATACATCATCAGGGAAAGTGGTTGTACAAAACATTTCCTATACAGCATTGTAGGCACGCGCCAACGCATACTCATTACGCAATATTACCTTTGTTATCAGCGTAATGCCGAATTAGGTAATTACAGCTAATGTTACCTATGTTCAAGTAGAATTAATTCAATACACTACGATGATTCATAAAACTTAAATAATACTAGTTCAACTAATATTATAAAAGCGTTTAGTTATGTTTGGATCTTTTTAAAGTAAACGCAAAAACGACAAATGTTTTGTATGAAATTTGATAATCCGGATCATGTCCTCAGTCCTGAAATAATCTTCATAAAATAAAATACCGACTCAATAATAAAGTTGACTAAAGGACTAGCTCCGTTCGCGTTTCGCTGACGATTTTGGTTACACTTATACAGTTCCGCTTCTATTGGTCGCGTACAGCATCGTGATTCGTAAGATTGTGGAAGGCCGACATATCGAGCTATCTCCGCTGATACGCTTCTATCAGCCATGCCGCGTGGTGCGTACAGCGCTGGATCAGTGAGGAGCGATTACATGTTCGCGGTACATTACTTTAATTTACTATTTGGCATTTAGTATGTTGAACATGGACATTCCCATATTCGATATTGTTAACGTTTTTTTTTTTTGGTATGGCCATCTTCGGCGCATTAGGGACGGCTGCGGGCTTCCTCCGACTCACGTCTAAGTTGTCGTCCGCAACCGCCCCTGCGCGTACCGCTGTTGCGGTCCTTTTCCTGTTGCGGGGGCTCAGAAGCCCGAAACACCGTACCGTGTCCACCTTATATTGTTAACGTTACGCTTCCTTAAGAAGAAATAGAAAAACTGGAACGTAATAAACATAATAAACGTCAAATCAAATGTATCCACCTCTGCAAGTTGCAACTTGTCGTGGTGGACAGTGCGCGTACACCCTGGAGACTGGACTCTGGAGTTAGCATGCGGATAATAAAAACACACTTGTCCTCTATTTATGCCTGTTTGCTGGGAAAGCTGAATAGACGCGGAAATCTTAACGGATGCGTACGCATAGAATGACGAGACGAGCATGCCGTTTGCTTGATGGTAAGCGATACGACCACCCAAAAATAGTAGGAACACCATCCAGCACCTTGATTTACAGAGTAATGGGTGTCATTACACTGCGCTTGTCATCCTGAGACATAAGATGTTAAGTCTCATTATGTCCAGTAGTCACACTGACTACAGTGTCCTTCAAACCGAAACGCAACAGTGCATGCACACTGCTCTCCATAAGTTGAATAACTGTAGATAGTCCCTAATAGTGATTACATCGATGATAGTATGCTACTAAGTTTGGAGCAATGTCTTAAAAGAAATTTAAATAATTTGTTTTTATTCAAATAGGTACTTAATCACATATGTAAAGTCAAATGTAGTTATATAGATTTTTCGCCAGATTTTTATCGTGTTGTTAAGGGAACTGAAGTTGTTGATCAACTCAATAAAAATAAACGAAAGTGTTTTAGATTTAATGATAAAAACAATCAACACTTGAAATAATCTCGTAACCTTACTAGTGTATTTAAGGAGTGACTACATAGTAATAAACTTATAGTTAGAGAGGGAGGTAAACAAAAATAAAGGGAAAATAGGGACACATTTCACCTATATTTCATCCCATATTCACCCCGTATAACATTGTGTTTATTATTTAAAATAGGTACCTACCAACCTGGTTGGTTTGAACTTACAGGCAACGACGCCAACGTGAAATGATTACACGAGTCATGCTAGAACGAAATATTTATTTTTAATTATAACTTTTCAGCGAATTTATACGTCAAAGTTTCATGACGTCTTCATTATACATACTAGTCATCAATTTATTAATTTAATGAATACAACATTATATTTATTAACTACATAATATTTTATTGTGACCACATTGCCTACCTTTTTATTAGGATAATTCGGGAAAAGGAAATTATCATAAGTAATAAAATACAGTTATATTATAATAAATACATTTTATTTCACATTATTTGGTGACTTATGTCATTTTATGACACACGTGCTACACATATTTTAATTTTACATAATCGTTGGTAATTAAGGATGGTACGTGTAGCTTTGAAATTAACATAATAGGCTTTTTATGAACACCGTTTGAAATATTCCAAACGTTTAACATGTATATAATTTAATATTTTGAAAATATTATTTACACATTATTATACGAATATCCACCGAATATATTTATCCTAATATGGCAAATGTATTATTGTAAAGTGATGTTTAACTAACGAATTAAATTATTTTTACAATGAAAAGGTTTTCTAATGACAACTATTTTAATTATATGCGCACATTATTTCTGTATAGGTACAAACATAACTATTCCTTTAAAAGGTTTGCACTTCATTATAATTTCTAATATATTATAATTTAAGTATCTAATTTACACAATAATGAATAAATATGTCTATTTACTCAAAAAATATTCCAAAAGTATAAATGAACCATACACTAACAAATCAAACGAAAAAAAAATGTTCCGCACGCACACATACACATTATATTACATTTCACTACATTAACATGTCTTGTGAAAAATATGACGTATATAAACCAGTAGTAACAAAAGCAGTATTTGTCATTTACACCTATAGGGTAGTTGACTACTTTTTTTTAATACATTTATCAAAAATGTATGACATCCAAAAGCTAACGGAAAAGTATTTTACAAAATTGGGGCATTAATTAGTCAGTTATAAAGCTTTGAAATTTCGTGGAGAGGGTAGTTGTCAAATAACAATAATATTACACTGTGACGTTACCGAGGGTCGCCGGCCATAACGCTGCGTGCGTGCGAAAGAGATAGCGTGATATCCTCTTTACGTTCACACTTGTGCTCAAAACAATATTTCAAATGTGAATAACTGCTTTATTTTTTAACAAATTTTGATGCTGATTTCACAGAAGAATTTCTTTTTAGTATTATTTTCTATTACATAAAAAAAAAATTACAAAATCAAAGACAACAAACTACCCTATTGTATGCAAATAAGTAGCTTACATCCAAAAGCTTCTTGTATGTAAAGGTTAAAATTGCAATAATTGCGTGTCCGAAAATTGCGCGTGCTAATGGCATACATACCTCTTTATTATAAAAAAAAACATCGATTTACACTAATTAATAATACAATGCTAAGAATATTATGGCATGCACTTATTACCTATATTATATTATACAAATATGATCATACTTAGAGTAGGTATATATGTACATATTTATGTATTATTACTTCTTAGTTCAGTAACAATAAATTATTACGGCTGTAATTACTAACGGACTTTATTTCGTAATATACTGTACAAAAATATACCGATCTAAATTAAACAAATCACTTAATCCAGCGCTAATCGATAAAACTTCTGTGTATGCCTAATTTGTGGAATAACATAAATTCACGCTGTCAGCCCTAAAGGCCTAGATAGAGACGCAACAGGGACACTGAGTTTGAGATGTGTAAGTCTACATTGAGACCAATGTAGATTTACGCATATGAAATGATCCACAAATATTGACACAAATATGATGTATATTCCACAAATATTTCTTTTGAATCTGAGTTTTGCAAAACTGAGCTCACGCGAGCGGAGCCACAAAAATACTAAGTATTAGTATTATTATCAGTATTTTTTGAGTATTGATTGATACTCAAAAGGTAGTATTATTAATAAACATAAATAAAAAGCGCACGTTACTGAATGATACACGACTTGGTGAAGCGAGTGTATGGCATTCTAATGTACGTAGTTAACGTACTTTTATCAATGAATTCTTGTATACGGTAAATCCTGAATTGCGGTCGGTGACCACAACGACGCGATAACTATACTTGTAGTAATAACAAAGTATATTCCTCCCAGTCATGTTCATGATATTCATTCATTAAAATAGGAGGAGATCAGTCTCTCGTACATCGTCCGTATGTCCTGTTTTGTTTTTGTTCTGTACTCAAATAAAGTTCTATATTATATATTAGTTTACTCAAGCATGAGTTTGCCAAAAACTGGGTTTAAATAGTATTGTACTTTTTCATATAACAAATAGCGTAGCTTGTCTGATAGTAAATAACCACTCCTAATAATGTAATGGGCATATATATCGGCCTGTTATATAATGAGAGAATGTTTTTTTTATGATTTTTTAATATATATGCTGTTGGTGTACCATAACAAATAAATAAATAAATAATAGCAACAGTATATAGAACTATGGCTTATTTGCCGCCCGTGCGTCCAGAACATTAGGTGGCCACTGAAAATCAGTGCTGTGTTTTGTTTACCTAACACAGGTTATGCTGAGTTGGCCACCTAGTTGCCGTGGTCAATCTTATATTGTACTTTGTTTTTTTATTTCTATTTTTTATGTATCACGTGTACCGCGGCAATAAATTCTTTCTTTCTTTCTAACTATAAAACACTGCATGACATTGAGCTTTGTTGTCAAAGTCTCATAATGTCGTTAAAAGCTGAATACAGAATATGTACGCCGCTACGCTCAGCGTAGCTGTTATACGTCTGCTCAGTGATCTCTACTTATTTTCTGTTCTTTTTTTATTATAAAACTAAGGGCAATTTTATAAAACTAAGGGCAATTTGATTACTTTTCTGCGTTACCTTCGGAGACAGATACTCAAGATACGTGCCTGAGATCTATCGACCGTATAATATCCGCATATGGTATAGAGTCTTATGACGTCACTGCCGCGCCTCTTCGTCGGAATTCGGGACGTCGAACGGATCCAGATGTCCTACAAATGTGTTTGCCGAATCCATGTTCTGTGATGTGTTAATTGAGCATAGGGAATTTCCATACAGTTCAGAATTCTTGAAGACAAATGAATCAGAGGTAAGATTAGATGGCGTACTAGACGAAGGAAAGGAATTCGGCAAGGGAGAAAGAGATAATCATTATAGTTTAAATGTAAATCTTAGATTTACTTTGTGTACCAAACATATTCTACGAACTTAGATGACTTTTATTCTGGAGATAGTTTGAGATCCTGGGAAGGACATAAGATACTTTTTATCCCGGAAAAACTCATCCACGTGGGAAAAGCCACGAGCTAAATCTAGTATGAGGTAATAGGATGGTAACATCTATTTCTCTCAGCTATATTATTACTCCTTCTTTCCATATACTTATGTATATACACCAACCATCCATCCATATTCTTGATTTGATTGAAAGTGATATTCATTAAGAATATTATGTCTGATAAAAGCTGCTTAATCTATAAAAACTCTTTCGTTTTGTTATGCCAACCGGTTTCACTAACATACTGACCCGTTATAGCGCACAAAAACTACTGAACTGTCTCACGGAACAAGTTTTTATTTGCATGCGTATTTTAAATATATTAACAGTCAAGCGGCTAGCGTTGACTCGGAGGCCACGGACCGATTGCCAGATCAAGTAATTTGTAGGTAGTTTTTAAGCCTTATAAATAAATAAATACAAAAGTTTATGAAAATATTTGGATGTTTGTTGGATGTAAGATCAGAAACAACTAAACTAATTTGGATAAAATTTGGCATTTGGGTAGACTTTATCTTAGATTAACTGCTAATATATTTTTATACGGGTAATTTACTTCCATAGAATATATTTTACATACACACGTACACACTCACGCCCCTTATCCCCGAGGAGTAGGCAGAGGCGCAACTAATGCACCCACTTTTCGCCGTACGTATACCGTCCCGTGATGTGATAGGGGGCAAGACTATCGCCATATCGGGCACAACTTTTATACTCCGGGCTGATACTGAAATATTTTATTTTATTAATTAGATTTTTGAATGGATGCCGCTGATGTACAGATTACGCAATGGATCGCAACAGTGTTAGCGGGCCATTATTTTATAAGTTGCTTTCTCACTTTTCAAACCATAAATTGAGTCGAACTTTCATGGCGGGAACGTTATAAAACACTTGCCTATTATATTTACAAATCTATTTACATTGGATCCTATTCGTACTTGGACCAAGAAACCCTATGGCGAAGTGTATGCAAAGCTTAAAAAAAAATCTTAACTGTATAAATTTGCTCCTAATGTTTTCCTTCACCATTAAATTATTTATCTATTCATATTTTATTTATAATTATTTATTTTGGTAAACAAAGACCCATGGTGTTAGTAGAAAATATAAAAAAAATATGCAAATAGCAATCATTTGAAAAATGTTGTTGGGGCTGGCCCGCACCCTGCCTAACAGAGATGCACACCTGTTGCACATTATTGTGTGGAAACAATACCTCGGTATCCGCAAACATCCCTGATGCACTACAGAAACGGGGCAACCCTACAAGCATTCTAAATGAATTGTTATATTGTACTCTAAGGGCGCTGTATGATCTTTGCGAGTGTCTAGCTCAGAGGCTGCACGTGCAGAAGGTCGAGCAACAGGCACGGAAGAGTGTAATTTTTACGTCAAGAGAGTATCGTGAAAACCTACGAGCCAGCATGTTCGCTCTAACCGACGCGATGCGCCCTCCGCTCTCGTTCAATATCCGCATCGTCATTACGGTCGGGAGTCAGTATGTGGAACCTAAACAACATGCCTCTTGACAATGGACACCAACAAACAAACGGACAGACGGATTCTTACATAAAATATAGCTACCACGTAGTAAAAATAATTATTTAACCGTTAACCGCACGAGGAAACACCGATAACACATTATTATGAATGAATATAAACTGTGGTCACGTGACGCGGGCTTATCTTTGCACTTGAACACAGAACAGTTCTGATATTTCTTATCAGTGGAACGTAATTGGTGACGAGGATACATTTTAGCGACTGGGAGCCATTATTGGTGGAATTAATTAGCCAATGAATTTTAATTATCCCAATGAGTATTTATAACCTACTTCGTAAAATTGTAGTTAGGCCTTTTTTGTTTTTGTCTATGAAAAGTTTATTAGGTAAAATAAAATAAAGTGTTAAGTACTATTTTGTTTGACTACCTCCGTGGCGCAGTTGTATTACGGTACGATTGCGATTGCGACTGCTGAGGTCTGAGATATTGGATTTTTCTATTCAGTATCAGCCCGGAAGCTGGAATTTGTGCCCAATATGGCGATAGGCTCGCCCCCTATCACATGATGGGACGGAATACGCACGGCGAAAAGTGGGTGCACTAGTTGCGCCAGTGTCTACCCCTTCGGAGATAAATGGCGTGAGTATGCGTATGCGTTGAGTACTATTTGATTTAAATACGCATCCAGGATTTTTAAAATAATAGCTAACAAAAATGTTAAATATTTAATTCCAAACGAATACTAGAGAAGCTATATAATGGCCAGAAATTAATGCAAGTGCGACTTTTCATTTACAGTACACGAGGTTATTATAGATGTATAAAATTGCTTCTTTACCGTCTTATCAATATTTTTTTTTATAACAACTTGACAGGTTGACGGGCAAAGGGCACACACCCTAGTACGCATGCGCGGCGCAGCCACTTCACACGTGAGTTGAGTGAGGTTATGTCCGTGCCACTTGCCACGACAATCCACAACATTAAAGCAAGTGCGGAAATGAATGGACACAGGGATTACGTACACGCATATACTGCATACTACACGTCTCTCGACAAAATGATTATAAAAATAAATAGAATATGATGCTGCGATAATTAGTAATATTAATAGTTACCTAGCTTTACGCCAAAAACCCCAAGCGAGCAACATGACCACTACCTTACAAAATATTATGTAGAAAGCAACTCAGACAAATCCCAACTGTAGATAACTGATACAACGTATCTCGGTGGTTGACTTTATACCAATTATACGCATACTCAAAGAAACGTGTACTTCTATAAACAAATAAATAATGCCGTTAAATTTCTATAAAGACCAAACTCTATGCAAAGGATTACATTTACTCTCTAGACACGGTGAAAATTGATAATAAATGTTGATGATACTTGATTATTTTTTTATAATTATTGCAAATAATCAGCGATAAACAGTACGTTAACCTCTGTTATAATTACTACACGTGATCTCTTGCGTCAGTGCGAATGCACCCACTTGTTTATTTATTCTCGCGTGGAGGAAAATTGCAATTTTATGTCAAGACAGGTGAAACATAAACATAGCTCACTCATTCCCCAGAGGAGAAGGAATGACGCGCGGGTTTCCTCGCGGCAAGGTCACTAGGATTAATTGTGCAAGTCATGTGAAACATCTCAGGCATTGCGCTCTCAAAATCCCTATTACTAACCAGTTTAGACTAATGGAGAGCGTACATGGGACAGTTACTGGTGCATTAATTGTTTCTCCCTTCATTGGGGAGAATGGATCACATGTCTAAACATTTTAAATATCCGTTGATAAATGATAGTAGTAGAGATTGATAGTGATAATATTTTCACTTTCCCCGTAGCAGTGAAACCAATTTGTTAAGGTGTAAATTATTTGATTCCCAAGTTAGTTAATCAACCATTTATAGGATTTTTTCATGATGCAAGTCAGTAGAGTTCGTGTTGGATGTGTCTGTAGGCTCGTTACCCGCCTCATCTTGGGTTGGAAATTAGCTCGTCAATCGGCATTCCGCGACACGCCGCGATGTCACGCGTGTACTAGTTACGTCTCTGCCTACCCTTTGGGTATATAGGGGCATATCTAACTTATGTTTTTTCGATTACAAATCGACAATCTTTAAACGGATTATGAAATCATCACCACAGTTGAGTCATAGTACTAAACTTTAGTTCTTTTATGTTTATTTGTGTGACCTGTTTGCTACCAATTCTATACCAGACAAAACATTGTGAATGTCTGTATATGAGACCTCCACAGATAACATTTAACATCTTTAGCAGAGGAGATAGAGACGTTACAGTTCAATCTCATGAACGTCAAAGTATATGAAGATGTTTGTATCTGTATGTAAATTTATTTGAGAGAGATCAAATGAGGCTCATACATAAAAACTGTTGTAGAAAAGGGCCGGAGCTTTATTCCGAGAAAACTCTTGTACATAGGTGGAACCTGGACCAAAAACTAGTATTCTGGAAGAAGTATAATGTAAATAATTTCTTTATTACAATTTAAAGTAATTTAAATCAGTAAATAATGGTATTGCGTTGTTTAGATACCGAAGAGAGTGATGTTGTTCATTAGTATTCAACGAGCAATCAAAGCGACCTCACACCGACGCGACGTGTCACAACATTGACTCTAGCAAGTTGTTCGACTAGTTTTTGTTTAGTCTTGTTCATTTTTACTATCTCCTTGTTTCAAAAACAACATATTTACGCTGCGAGCCGTGAGGTTCGTCGTTCTAAATGTTTTAGAATTTGTAATAGTTTGGAATCTATGGTCAATAGAATAATAATCTTAAATCGTTCTTAATATTTAGAAAAAAAATACTAACAAAACTGGATTAGCGTGATTTCGAATACGAATTACAATAATGTAACTAAAATGTGGAGGCCCCGTCTCTCTGTTATAAAATCTTGACTACGTGCAACCGCAACAACCGATCGGTCATAGGACTGTATGGTCAGAAATAAAAATAAAGGTGTATTCACTTTACATGAAGACGATTACTCACTACCAGCTGCTGTTGGTAGCTCTACTATCACTGCTCAGCACAATACATGGGCCTGCTACTGCCCGGTCTCTGCGCAACCATGTGTAGGTAAACAAAACTATCTTCGATATTCATTGTTTAAAAGAGTTGGCAACTATAGCTTCAAATGAATGAATGCGTAGAATAATTATTGTTAGTGGGCTCGTCACTAAACAGGGCGACGTGACGTCACACGTTAGACAGACGAGCCCCCGCGCCGGCACGGCGGCGCCTCGTGGCCACCACTAATCATTAGTTGGCTGACGGCCAATTCACGAGCCATGCACCGCGGCGCCGTCCATTCATGTAGAGCTCTAATCCGCATGCCGTACACATCACAACACCCGTAAAGTGCTATACACAATATACTACACTATTTACTACTATTTACTTGCAAAACAAATTCAATCATAAAACAATATTAGTAAATACATCGTATAAAAAATCTACTCCCGATATTATTAAACAAACATTTAATGTGCACAAAGTCCGTTAACATACATCAATCATCAGTGAGCATTACATTGGGACTCCATAATGGTATCCTCTTCACTCCCACCACGTCACTAGTTTACAATTATCTGCCGTATTAGTCTTACCAAAATAAACACAAAAATACAGTCCACATGGAAGCACGAGTCACGTCAGCGCACTCTCACTAGTACCGTTAGCACTGTCACTAACTACGGCAAGAGAAACACGAGCGAAGTAAAGTGCAAGATCTGTCGGCACAGGCGTCGGCGCGCGCGGTACAGCGACGGCTGAGCGTGAGACCAGCCTCCGGAGCCAGCGTGTAGCGCAGTGAGTCGGCTCGGTGCCCAATGGCGCGCGCGGCTCGCGGGCCTGCGCTCGGCGTGGCGGGCCAATCAGATGTGACGCGCCACGCTCGACGGCAAGAACCGCTGCGCCGCCAACAAGGGTAGGGACATATAGCCATATAAGCTCGCGCTTCACACCTTGCTTACACACTGTTCGTCACTCAGCCTTTCTGAGATCACGCGTGCCATCAAGCGCTACTCTCGCTACACTCGCAAACTTAGATAAAAATGTCGTATCAAAAAATCGTGACGATAGCCATATTGGCGGTAGCGGCGGCGGCTTTGGTCGCAAGCCGGCCCAGTGAGGTTCCCATCAGGTTCCTCTCGCAAGTGGCCAACAGGTCCATGTGCCCAATCAAAGTGAAGATCGATGACAATCCGGATCGTATACCGCGGCGCATCAAGCTGCTCATGTGCGACGAGAACCCGAACCGGCTGTGCGTGGAGCACCAGATGACTCACGGCTGCTGCCGGCACCACCACCACAACGTCATGACCGAGTGCGTCGAGATCTACGACTGGGTGCAGGTCACGTACGGCAGCCTCGACGCGCCCTCCACCATCAAAGTGCCCATCGGTTGTACCTGCATGATAGAGGAGAGTTCCACGGCCAAGGAGATCGATTCGTAGGAGTCGGCCACCGCCGCCAGCCCGCGCTTTCGCCCTTTCCGGGCATAACTGCTCAAGTTCCTACTAGTATTGTACTGTATACGTTAGCTTGTAAGTTATTTATTATTATTTATGACGGTTGTGATGGCAGACTCAGTTGTCAGTGATATGTAAAGTATTGTAATATAGTGTGTGGTGATGTACATAGTACGAGAGACGCGCGCATTAAATATATGTGTGGACGCAGGACGCCGCGCTGCACCCTGGACGCGCGCCGCCTCCACTACTATTGTTGTTGTTTTTGTTGTTGTATTAAAAAAAGAAAATATTTTAATTGTGTGGTTTCATTTGTTAACTGGTATTAATTTTCATTTCTAACTATTTGCAAACATTAAAATAAGAAGAGAAGAGATTTTGCGATAAGTATTCCTAAAAGCATTTATAATACGTCACATTAAACGATAGGTATACACTTTACTGAACACACTTTACACAAGAATCAATTTGCATAAAGATTCAGAGTTGGTCGGCTGAGCTAGGCTGTGGCAATCCCAGCATGATGTGGGCCAAGCTTTATTGCCATTAAGCAATCTTCAGAGTTTGTCTCAGTGGGATAATATCGAATTCACTTCCAAGCCATGAAAATGTAATGACCCGGTTTTATTATACAACACTCAGTTCTTAACAGCGAATAGCGATTTCAATAACCGAAATCATAATGAGCTATCAAATAATCTACAATTACAAAATGTAACACGAATTATGCATAAAGTGTAAAAAATAAAACATAACAAACATTTTTGTATAGTTCATTAAATTAGATTTTTTTTAAATAACCATTTAAAGTACGAAAAGCTCGGCAAATGTCAAAATAAAATTAGTGTGAATTTTTCTACTAACAATATGAGAAATCTTCCTAAAATAAAAGTTAATACTTCCCCACAGCTGGACGTGGGGATCGTACATAGGCGGGGTTTAACATATTATTATTAAAACCCACCACAACGAGCTTCTCGTTCAAATTGAGACTTCAAGTATCTTCGAAATTGTTACAAAGAACACTCGGGCAAGTTTTTACGATGACTTTTAAACTACAATATTGTTTTTTTTTATCTAAATCCTTGGATTTTGTAAATTCAAATTGTCTTATTTATTGTCTAAACTCTAACTGTACTATTATTTACTTAAGTTGCGAAATAAAGAATAATATAACTTTCCCTGTTGTTTTAATTAGTTTTTCCAATCCAGGATCAAAATTAAGAGCTGTAGGTTAGTGAACGCGGTTGGGTCACACACGAAGTTGGTGAGACACTCACTGGAGAACAGTACGGAGCACGATACAAACTTCACACGCGACTCGCGGCGCCGCGTTACTCACTCAAACACATGACTCACTGCATTTTTGAAGATTCGCAGAGTACCTACCGCTTATACCCCATACAAAATATCTATCACAAGAAGTTCTTATACTGATGTAATACAATAAAGAAATTTAAATTTATTAATTTAACTTTTTAAATTTCATGTGTAGCTTATGAGGTGACTAGTGTCTGGCTGATTTGTTCAGACCGGCCAGGAGGAGGCATTCATTACGACGATACAGGATCACAGAACTCTCCCTGTTTCCCTCTGATTTGTTTCGTGTACCTATTTGCTTATCTAATTTACAAGGATTTGTCAGTTTAGCGTTAAGAGCGAATTTGATTGTGGAAACTTAATAGAGCCACGTATTACCTAATTCGTTTTATGTTATATTTTTCTTTATTTGCTTAGTTAGTTAGTTTCCCTTAAAAAACAATAAGTAAATAACAAATATAGACATAAAATCATAAGCGCATTATTTCCTCTGTTTAGACAGTATGCGCTCTTTATATTTTTTGTATGAAGTGTTCACTTTTTATGTTGTGCACTTAGTTTAAGTTAATTATGTACTGTATGTTTTTGTATTAAAATTTGGTGTAGCAACTGTTTGTGAATCAATTAAAATAAAAAGAAATAAACGCACATCTGTATCCCCAGCAGGGTAGGCAAAGTTACCAAAAAAGACACTCAATTAGGCGAGTTTATCTCTTGTAGTCGGGTTTGCTTATATCGCTGATTCGGATACAAAATTGCATTCCCACGACACATGAAATAATAATTTGAGGATTGAACGAATCGAAAAATTTTATCAATTGTAGGTACCTACTTCATGCGATTCACAGTAATTGAAACTAGCTTATTTTCCTGGCCGGTGGTCCGTTAAGTTCTGTATCTAGATCTAGCACTGTTTATGTTTATTCGTAACTCTGATCATCAAACGAAAGATTTTTTTTCCTATTTATTTAGGAACTTTGTAACTGATGCGACAATAATGCCCCTATAAGTAATAAATTTATGTATTTCTTAACCATATATGGTTAAGAACCATGTCTCTCATGTGTAAGAGTTCGTCTGGGTGGGTACCACTGCAATGTCTATTTCTACCGCCAAGCAGCAGTGTACATACACTGTTGTGTTTCTGTTTGATGGACATTATAGCCAGTGTAACAACTAGTATAACATAGCTTCTCTTAGCATAGTTATCAGTAGATCATCTTTTATTGCGACAAATGTAGTTAATTTAAATGTAATTTAAGTGTTGAAATAATAATAAATATGTCGGCAGATTCCTTTTTATTAATCTCGTTGAGGGTGTCTGAATATATTACGTCGGGTAAGATGAAATAATAATCGTGCGATAAACCAGTCGGTATGTAGAACTCGTAGTGGGAGCGACAGTTGGGTGTATAAAAAGGGTGCCAAATCATTTTGAAGCAACTAGTACAGTGCAGATCACTACTAAGTGGTAACTATGGTGGTTTTCATATCGGTCAGTGCTTAGTAAAGCGGTTACTGTGTTAATTCGGGTTGTTACTAGGTGAGTCGTTTTGAGTTGCGAAGTTTGGTTAAGTAATTGTCTCAAATGCAGTGTGTTATAATAACTAAAGTTAATAATGAATCCTGACGTGGTATTGTACTCTGCGAATACTCTATTACGCAATAATTGACCAACGAACAATAAATAGCGAGTTAAAGAGAATTCATTTGTGACTTTTATTGTGTGAACCTACGTGTATCGATATCGGCCGTCACTGTCTCCGACAAATAAATAAATAAATTACAATCGCCTATTACCTGCCTCGGTGGCGTAGTTATATTATGGTACGACTGCAATGCTGAGGTCTCGGGTTCGATGCCCGGGTAGGGCAAAGCGTTATTGAGTTTTTCTATTCAGTATCAGCTCGGAGTTTGGAATTTGTGCCCGATATGGCGATAGGCTCGCCCCCTATCACATCATGGGACGGAATAATGGCGAAAAATGAGTGCACTAGTTGCGCCTCTGCCTACCCCTTCGGAGATAAAAGGCGTGAGTGTATATATCGACGGTTCCGTAGAACAAAGTCGTATATGCAAAATGAAGCTTTTCAGTAGAGCGCTTTGGAAGTCTAAGTTAATTGTGAAAATCACAAGATATAGTGAACAAAACATTATATTCTAAAGGGTTCAGTAACAACTTTAAACTTAATGTGTGAAAATAGCACTAATTCGCACATGAATACAAACTAACGACTTTCAAAGCGCTCTACTGAAAAGCTAACATTTTGCATATACGACTTTGTTCTACGGAACCGTCGATATATATGTATGTATGCCTATTACCTATATTAGTTGAACGACTTTCAACTCTCCACATTCAGTCGAACTAAAATAATTCAAATAAAACTACTCACTGGATTTTTAGCGGGTTTTTATGTTTAATGTTTTTCCCGACGCGCGACGTTACGAAGCCTTTGCAGCCCTCGTAATTCGCCCTTTAATTCGTTCCGTGCATTGCTTGTGTTTTAACAATTTCACCTCAAACCGTATATAACTAATTCAATTATTTTGTGAATTGTAGTCGTTTTAAAAATATTGATTCATAATGTTAACCTTAAAATTGATTGACTTTCATCTTTTGAACTTGCTTTCTTATCGACTGTTACATGGCGACGTTTGTGACGTGTCACGCTAAACAAATTGTTATTTATTTATTTATTGATTACTTTTGCACTTTATATACAAAATATATATACAGGCGGATGATATGTCATAAACATATAATTTAGTTTAAGCTGAAGTGTGATTTTGAATGTCTCTACAATTTCACTTACTGTCGTAACTTTAACAATATTACAAGTTATAATCTTAAGAGTAGGTAGAGACTAGAGATTTCCTTTAGCAATAAACCAGCAAATTAAGGCGTAATCGTAAAGAGCAATGCCCATTATTCATAGAGGCTCAGGCCCACAAGCGAACACTGATATAATGTCTGTTTTTTGTTTGGTTTAATATCAAAAATATTAAGAAGAATAAAAAATCAAATTAGAATCCACCAGACCATTGTTCTTAATGACAATGCCTCCATAACCTCACTAACAAATCATAAAAAAAAACAATCAAATATTTACTTACTTGATAGACGATTCGATTACTAATATCACACACACACACACACACACACACACACACACACACACACACACACACACACACACACACACACACGACTTTTATCCCCGAAGTGTTAGGCAAAAGCGCAATTAATGCACCCGCGTTTCGCCGTTATTCCGTCCCATGATGTGATAAGGAGCAAGCCTATCGCCATATCGGGCACAAATTCCAGACTCCGAGCTGATACTGAATAGAAAAATTCAGTATCACTTTGCCCGACCCGGGGATCGAATCCGAGACCTCAGCATTGCAGTCGTACCATAATACAACTACGCCACCGAGGTAGTCATTACTAATAAGTTGATGTAGGTATAACATATGCATCGCGCTGGCGTCGTATTATGTTTTATTGACCCAATTGACTTATTTATGAACAAAATCCAGAACCTGACATTATTTTCGTTGTCCGCTTCACTTGAAATGCCCCATAAGTGAAAATAGTAAATTAATTAATAAAATATTCCCTTTAAGGCCGCATAATATCCGTCATTGTACGAGTTATTTGGTCGTTTTCCGGCCTACGCTATTGAATACAACGGGTGACCTAAGACATATAGGTCAAGAGCGATAAGCGATCTCTACAAGATAACCACAATAATGCTATTTTCAACTATACATAAAATTACGAAGATTGGGTGGGTGGTTCTCAAACAGCAGTGGAACAGCTGGCTTCACGCCAGGAACTAATCTCGAGAAGCTAACAAACCTAATTACGCTTGCATAAAGGTCAACGGTTCTTATCAGCAAACCCACGCTTACATTTGAAAGACAGCGGGAAATGTGAAACTTCTTTGAATCCAATAGTCTCCAACGCAATAAAAAAGCGATGATGTGCGGCTTTTAGATCTTTGTTATCTTATGGCTACGTAGCCAGTACTAAACCTGAAGTAACATACATATTATTATAACGTCTCGGTGGCGTAGTTGTATTACAGTACGACTGCAAAGCTGAGGTCTCGGGTTCGATCCCCGGGTCGGGCATAGTGATGTTGAGTTTTTCTATTCAGTATCAGCCCGGAGTCTGGAATTTGTGCCCGATATGGCGATAGGCTCGCCCCCTATCACATCATGGGACGGAATGACGGCGACAAGTGGGTGCACTAGTTGCGCCTCTGCCTACCCCTTCGGGGATAACAGGCGTGAGTGTATATGTATGTATATGTATGTATTATTATAATGTCCAAGAACAAGAAACGCTGTGTCTATCCCCGGCTCGGATGTCCGGTTCCTCATGGAATGTGAGCAGTGAGATTCTTGGTCAATGCTCTGAAGCGAAATTCTCGGACATTCTTTTTTTTTTGTCCCTGACTAAACTCTTTCTAGCCTAACGAGGGTCAGCTTATGCAAGAACACCGGTCTTTTGGGTGAGTGCAGAAGGCGCTCGCCACCCTTAAAATTTAAGCGACCACGCCAAGGGCGACCCACTAACGGGTCACGAACCTCGGCTCAGGACGGCCACTGAGAGGATAAGACATCATCGTTTGGGGAAGATGGTTTTTACCTAATCCTATTCATTATGAATCGTAGTCATCGGCACGCGGGCCGGAACTGCTAAGAGAGGTCAGGGTGACGGAGAACGCGACGAGGTCCTCGACGGCGAGGAAGTATCGGGCATTCGAATTTGAAAACATATCTCGGATTGGAAATTTATCGAATAATGATTATTTACGTTCACGCGAACGTTAGACATTGTGATTAAACTACATAGTTTTACGGATTCTGTCGCAGTCTTTATTGTATTTTACTTCCGGCGCGACGTCTCGAATGCTTTACATCATTTTGTCGGCCTCGTGATCACGAACGGCAACATTTTGCTACTCCAAATAAAGATTTATTCGAAATCCTAATTTTCTTTGATGTTGCTGGTAATAAAAAATAGAATAGAAAATTGAACACCTTATAGTGTGGAGTGCAATAATTAATTTACATTTAAATTGAAATATAAAATGCGAGAAAATTACTTCAATATTCGTAATTTTACAGTAGAGAACCGGCACAAATTGTTGATTCAAGTTCGATACATATATACATATACATATACACTCACGCCTGTAATCCCCGAAGGGGTAGGCAAAGGTGCAACTAGTGCACCCACTTTTCGCCATTATTCCGTCCCATGATGTGATAGGGCGAGCCTATCGCCATTTCGGGCACAAATTCCAGTCTCCGAGCTGATACTGAATAGAAAAACTCAATATCACTTTGCCCGACCCGGGGATCGAACCCGAGACCTCAGCTTTGCAGTCGTACTATAATACAACTACGCCACCGAGGCAGTCAAGTTCAATTTCGAAATTTATTTATTTACTAGAAAATCCACTTCACTATACACCGTGAATTTATAGCCGTTTTGATACCGAAAATTTTGAATTCTGTATTACTAATACAGTATAAAAAAAATATAAAAAAAAATATTTTTGAATATTATAATTAATGTGAAATTAATAATGTCGTTTACTAATAAGAAGTGAAAACCCGTGGTACCACAACTAAATCTCACGTACTACGATCATTACGATCGGTGTCATTCACAACTAAGTGGCAAAATATTATCCAATAAAGACAAAGAGACCGCCGCGCCGCAGCGTCGCCAATCACGCGCAGCCTTTGATGTACCTGCGCGGCGCGGCGAGCGCATCCACTCGCGAGCACCCCGCCCGCCCTTCAGTCAGTAGCGTGGCAACCCGCGCCGCGCACGTTCAGGTTGTATTATTTACGCTGCCATGCGAAAATTAGTCATCAGTACGAATATTCAAACGCAGAGTATTTCAGTTGTACGCCGCGCTGTTGCTAAGTACAATTTGGAAGAGGCCAGACGTACGTACTCTCAGCCGGAATATTTAAATGCGCTGAGACTACGAGGGATCGACTATCCACATGTTCCTACTCAATCACGTTCACGGACAATTCTACGTTCCAGCTCATGCGCAAGGCCGACGACGCCTGAGTGACTCGCCGAAAATTGAAGAGGACATTTTGGATATTTCGAGCGGGATCCTCGGCGAAGCACGAGAATGGCGGCACAAGAATTTAATGTTAGCCAATACTTTGTGCAGAAAACATTGATTACCCACAGATTACATCCGTATCATTTCCGTCGGGCGTACGACAACGACAACGATGCTCCGGCGAAAATAACCCTATGTCAGTGGTTATTAAATAGTAATACCAACGCTAACATTCTGTGTACGGATGAGTCGTCACTGGTTTATTCGAGTTGGACTATACAACGTGCAGAATTAACAATACTGGGCTCTCACAAAATCCTAACCTGATAGGGGAAAATCACAAGTTCAATTCAGTGCCGATGTTAGGGCCAATATTATAAACGACCAATTAATAGGATCTACTTTTATTGAAGGTCATATTACTTTCATTATTAGAGAAGCTCGGACTTAACGCCCCTAGATTGTTTCTTATGGTCGCAAATAAAAATGCTCGTAGATTCCAGAGAACACCAAAGTTGTGAAGTGTTACGTAGTGCGATAGTGGACACCTTAATTCAAGTGAAAAGTGACGAGAGACATATTCGAAAGAATACACAATCGAACGCGGCGGACTCCATTTCAAGTAGTTGCATCGTTAGCGACACGCAATCCCAATTCCCTCCGAGTTAATAACTTTTGTAAGGGGAGTGCGAAGGGCGCGGCGCGGCGTAGGACGCTCGCTCGGCGCGGGCGCTCACGCCGCGCGGGGGTCACGTAGGCGGTCCGCACTACGCAGCGGCCCGCGAGCCGCCACAAAACAACCCTGCCGGCCCCTGTTCGCCCTTCCCGCCTCTCCAATGGAACTATTTGTTGCCTTTTTTAACATAATATTAAAAATTATAACATTTACCGATACCGACCGACTTTCTTTTACCCTCGTAAGTAATAACAGATAATAACTTAATTGTCATTTTTAATAAATTTAGTACTTAATGCAAGTTCTTTCAAAAGTGAAAATAAAAATCAAATTGCCGTCTTGCTACGTATCAACTGATTGTAAATAGGTACTTACAAAAGTCGTAACGTATCGAATTATGATTTGATATTATTCCTAATGCAATCAATGCCGTCACGATCAAAAAGTATTTTTTTTAAAGTAGGCAAGTACTGGCGACTGCCGCGGTGGCGTAGTTGTACTGTGTGCGCTGTACCGCTCTGAGGTCCCGGGTTCTAATCCCGGGTCGGGCAAAATTATATTCGAGATTCTCTGCTCAGTATCAGTCCGGAGTCTGGAATAGTCTGGAATCTGTGCTCGATATGGGAATAGGCTCGTCTCCATTATATCATAAGACAGAATACGCTGTGTCTGTGTGTGTGTGTGTAGGTACTTGTGTAGTTTTTATTAAATTGTGGAATTATGGAACCGCACACGTATCGCCTCGCTCTGCGTAGGATCAGCTGTTATCGTGCGTCATGGACACCACAAACAGTGCAGCGCGGCGCGATTGTTTTGTGAATAAATTGTAACGTCGCGGCGTTACTATCATAACTCGAACGAGTGAGAAATATATTTAAATATTTTTTTAATTTATGAACGATACAATTAATTCACTATTTATTCTTGGTCCTACAAATGGTTCTAAGTAATAACGTTTCGGTTTCAAAACGACTATAAATTCACGGTGTATTATACTCCTCGTTAATATTCAGTCACTTTCAAATACGATTCGGACATACCAATAGGACTAATATCATTATCTGTCGCTCGCTGGTCATCAGTGCCATTTACAAGTGGTAGCTTAACGCATTTCATTGACTTCTTAGACACATGTCAGCTCGTCTTCTCCTCGGTATTGTAATGAAAACAAAAAAACGACACGGAATTGATTTCAGTCGATCAAATCTAACAATTTCATTATACCTCAAATTACGGCCTCGAGTCTCGCAAACATGTATATTTATGTTTAAAATATAAAATCAATATGTTATAAGCGGGTTTGGATGTTAGTAAAAAGAAAACCCAATAACGGCTGAACGGATTTGACGCTGGCGTCGTACAGATGGCGCTGTGTATCGATCTATAGGGACTCAGGCTTATTGTTTTTCATAATCAGAATCATTTATTTGTTAAACATAGGTACATATTATAGATCTTAAATAAATAAATTAGATCTCTATGATTTGCCATTGAGGCGTACAAATATTAGTTTGTTCAATGATATTATTATATTTAAACATAATTTTCTTCAATGCTGAGGTCTCGACCCCTCGCGTTCGAATCCCGGGTCGGGCAAAGTGATATTGGGTTTTTCTGCTCAGTTTCAGCCTGGAGACTCGAATTTTTGCTCAATATGGCGCTCTCTATCACATCATGGGTCGAAACATACTTAGCGACAAATGTGTGCCCTGCATCTCTGCCTACCTGTTCGGGAATATATAAATGATAATTATAAAATTAAAGGGAAAATAATCGTACTAAGATTCTTTTTTATCGCCGTGAAAAACTGCGTTATCACTACCACTACTGTGGGGAACAATGTCGACACTCGGGAGTATAGATTCATCCGAACGAGCATTGGACCGAGTCCTTAACACTATGTACACCCTACACCGGCATACCAACCAAAACCCGCGGTGGCCTTCTTCGGCGCCTACGGGACGGCCCCGGGGTATCTTGTTGTACGAAGATAGCTGCACGGAGCCGTTCCTACGCGATACCACATTGCGACCCCACTCTAGATGAGGGGCTAAGAAGCCCTCGAACTTTAAAGCACGCCTTTGGCGTCTAGGACTGCAGGAGACCGACTACCTGCACTGTCGTCTCTCTCATAGTCGATTAAATTGGAGTAATCGATCGAGCAGCCCCCCACTGTTCACCCGCGACTCTCTCGAACCCCATTTGAAACCGCATCTACTAAAATGGTAGGTTCTCCATGCAAACACGGGACTGAGGTAAATGAAAGCGAGATGTGCACTTCTATAAGGTTCGTTTAATTATTCCTTCGACACAAAGAAATACTTTATAAATACTCTCTTAATTTCTACGTCATTACCTACATTCCGGGGATGAAGGCGCGAGCTTGTATTACCCCGAAGTTCCGTAAAGATAACTATCTGGTGATGAGTAAAACCCCGCCATATCATAAATCTAGGTAAAACTATATCGAGTCATGCACCTACTCTAAGGTCAGCATTTCAAAATTTGTGCAACTGCATACATTCAACGCCTACAATATTTTTACCTCCTCGCACTATCCTCTGCAACATAAATTTAATAATTCTGATTCTTTTAAATAATTATAGGTTACATTATCCTTGAGTGTTATCAGCTATATATTCTTATTTGGTGCGGTGCTTATTGAGCACAGTGCGTTAAGCTAAACCCAGTATATTTTTTTTTTTTGTATTTAAACGAATAAGTCCCCGACAGCCGACTTGAGAATAGAATGGACTGCCGAGTCACAGGTTCAGAATCCAGTAGACACGTCTGACGTTTCGAAGTGGGTTTAACTGTGAAGGAAAACGTCATGAAGATACCTATAGGTATAGATAAATATCTTCTTTAATAATTTCGAAGGCAAGACAAGTCTGTCCCGCCCTGTGGATTGGGGGCGTTTGGAGAATTCCACCACGGTATCCCCTGCCGATCGTAAAAGGCGACTAATAGGGGCCTCCGGGGGTCACGGGTGGGCGGGAGGCTCCGTCCGCCTATTAGTCTAGCCAACTTCTGTGACCCCCGTGATGGACGGCAGCGTGTCTCACGCTGCCTCGGACGGCAAGGGCAACCTTCGGTGTACGGGGGCTTCTGAGCCCCCGCAACAACAGGAGACGGACCGCAACAGCGGTACGCGCAGGGGCGGTTGCGGACGACAACTTAGACGTGAGGCGGAGGAAGCCCGCAGCCGTTCCTAATGCGCCGAAGATGGCCACCGCGGAGTTTTTATTGGTATGCCGTGCGGTGTACATAGGTTAGGGACTCGGCCCGGCGGTCGCCCGACGTTTTCCATCTCTCCGGGCGGCTCAACGCCGGGTCGTAAGGCACGGTGAACCCAACATAACCGCTCAGTCGTTCCCCTTGAACACTGGACGGTAGTAATAAGTCACTTTCTACGCGTCAACAAAAAAAAAAAGAAAAAAAAAGACAAGTCTGTCAACCCACACTTGGCCAATGCGGTATACTAAGTTCTTAATTGTAAAGCCTCTCGGTAGTACTAGGTCGGTGAACACTTTGAATTAATTTGTTCTATACTATAAAATTCTCACCCCGTCACATCGTGAAACATAAATAAATACGAAGACAGTTAACCATTGCACTTGCGCAATACCCTTCGGGGATACACATGTTGGCAGCAATAATTATTTGTGTGCAACGGCCGACATAAAAATGGTATATAAATATAAATAAGACAATATTTTTAGATACTTATATCCTGAATAAAAAAGTAGAAGTCATCGTTTATGAATAGATTATAACGTAAGTCTCGTTATATCGCAAGCATGTCACCTGACATGATGTAGAATGACACGACAGTCGAGTGTCGCCGATCCAGTTTCAGCAGTTTTAGCGAATACGTACAAAAAAAATAGTAGTTAGCGCATTTTAACGCTATATGTAATACATACATCGGAAGTCGTATGCGGGATTATGGAGTCCACAGACCGCCAGACATATTGGTTTACTATTAAAATAAAGCTGTGTCGATCGCAGATACGTCATCATCATCAGCCACAAGATACACGTTTTATAAATTTGGTTATTGTTTTCGTATTTAATCTGATGTTACTAAACTGTGAAATATAATAATATGTCATTTCGTATCGAAATCATGCTTGCAACGTTTTTAGTCTTCGTCGTAATCGCAATAAGTCTTTACCTTCAATATATTATGATGTATAACAACTGAGAGGACCCGTATATTCGTGCAGTATGTTGTTCGCCAACTAACAAACTATAATTATTTTTTTATCTGAAACCGGTACACCTGACTACTGAAATCTTGGTACGGACACAGCACTTTCAGATTAATCAAAGTACCAACATTTATCCATACAGGGGTACCTATATAAACTGATTCTCGCATAGAACTGACCACGAATTAATGGAACTGACCTACATAGTGAAAACTATGAAAGGTCAGACACAAGGCACAACGTCCCGTCATCGTATTGTCACTCGGAAGCATCGTGACGGTGTGACGCGCGGGTTTCGGATTTTGTGGCCTTTTAGTTCCTATTAAATTAATTTATTCTATGGAAATGAAAGTAGTAAACCACTGTTGTAAACAATTAACGTCATTGAGCAATGTTAACTATAAACAAAAAATCACGTATGACATAAGTGGAACTGCGTGAATACTTGTAAGGAACTTAGAGGAAAATACGTATTTAGAAATGCTGTTACTTCCTTATATCATAGCTCTTATAACATGCACAGAACATTGTTATTGAATTACCTTATTCTATGAATGGGGAAATCGAAGGAAATAATATTATCCTACAATTCTGTATCAAGATTACGTATCATTAATGCATACACTGCGTCCAACGTGAAGTTAGCGCTCATGAATCACCTCAGAACCCGTTACATAAGGATTTTTTTCAAATATCCGTCGATATAATAATATAATAGGAAGCTAAAATATCGACTGGAACGCGAATATCGTTTTCAGAGCATAAAAAGGAAAGGCTTCGGAAAGTAAATAAGTTCATTACCTTACTTTCCGAATTACACTACGAAACTATTTTGTTTTTAAAATGAGTCCAGTTTACGCTCGGAAGTCGGCACGCACTCCTAATGGTGAAAATTAAATTTAATACGTATCTACCAATATCTATAGGTACACTAAGGATTCCGCCTTTCATCCGCGTCACGCCACCCTATTGCGGTTTGGAAGGCTCCATATAACAACGTTCATTTTAAAATGTATTCTTTGCCGTTTCAGTTACGTGGCAATCACAATTTTTAACAAGCTTTGGCCTGCGTGGCTACTGTTTATGGGGAGTTATAGAACTTTCCATAGAGCAAGTGACTTAACTCTCCTATATAAGAATCAGACTAAAAGCTTTTAGGTTGTCAAGTTTTAATAAAATAACGTCGTAGCTATCAGCTGGATTCCGGTGCCAACAGCCTGTCCAGCTCCACCAGGCGACCTACACTCGACCTCTGAGACATCCACTCAAAATCCTTGTCTCATTAGTTTTAATCCGGCACGTTTAGTAGTATCTTATTTTATAGCAGTCGTATCCGTCAAGAATATGTCTCTCATACGAGAATTTGTCATCCAGCGAACAGAGCGACGTGCTGGCTCGACCTGATCACCGTCTCATAAAAATCAACGCAGTGATGATTTGGCCGTAGTTTGAACATCGCAGTGCTTGCGTGCCACTACTAGCAGTCGCACCTGTCAAGAATACTTGCATTCAATAAACTTATCATCCAGCGAACTGAACGGCGTACCTACTGGCCAAATGATCATCTCACAAAAATCCTCGCAAACTGATTATTTGGCTGTAGTTTTCACGATAAATGAAGATGTTTCAAATAAAATAAATCGGCCTTATAACCTTCCTTTAATAACAAATGCGATAGGCCTACTGTGTTATAATACATTCCACAAAATTTCCTCTAAATTATTATACATGTAGGATTTTTCTTGAATACTGAATCAATTCAATAAGGGATTTTATAATTACTGCAACAATTCACTGGAGACAAATAAAATTCGACCGTTTAACTTACTCCATCTTGTTTTTTTTTTCTCCCCTCCCCCGTTCCGTGCCCTAACCCCGCACACGTTCCGTTTCCCACATACATACCTAATATATTGGATTTGAGCGTCTGTTACATGACTTCTAAGCAAATGCTAGTAAATTATTTATAACAAGACGAATACAAAGGTCAAAGGAACCGCTAAGCTACATTTTGAAATAAATAATCAAATTATGAAGAACATCAGCTTTCTAATACGTTTACTATAAGAAAACATTTACTTAAACATTGGTAAACCTATTTCCTTTATCTCCGACGTTTCGAAGACTTTGCAGCCTTCATGTTCACGGAGCGGTCCGCATTTATTTCAACAGTTTTATTTCAACATTTAGGCCAAGCGCACACGTTCGGTTTCCTAATTAGGTTTTAGGTTTCCTGATTAGGTTTTAGGTTTCCCGATCAGGAATTCAGATTCGGAATTACGAGTGACTAGCGCAAACGTGCGGTTTTTTGTACCAACACGTTCGGTTTCCTAATTAGGTTTCCTGACAAGGAATTCAGATTCGGAATTAAAATCCATTAAATTATACTTTGACATGATCGTAATGCGCAAATTGTCATATTTCCTTCCAAAATACATATTGCTTTCTTTACAAAATTTGCGCATACCGAGACGTCTTGTCACATGGATGTGTCAGATAAGATTACCAATTGGTAATAAATTTTGGACGAAAAATTTGGGGCTTGATGTCCGGTCTAGAGGTTTAAGCCGGGTGTGCATTCATGATTCTTGTTGTGTTATAATATAATTATGTATTTGTGGGTAGTGGAGACCAGATCCCTAAAATAAAGTGATCCGCTAACTCATGCACCGATCTCTGCCGTAAAGATGTTAAACGTACCTAATAGTTATATAATTTGACAGGGCAAACTTTATTTTTTTGCTTATCTTAATGTATATGACGGATCAGAAGGTCTAGAACTCTTTAAAAAGAGGTGACGTCAGCTCTGCCGACGTCACAGGGTTTCACCTCATCATCATAACCCATGATGTGAGAGTAAAATTCCAAATTGTTGTTTTCATCCTTTATTTCTGGATGTTTCAAACTTATTTTCGGAGCTCCGAACAGTTGAGAGTCTCATAAGAGACTGCCCTTTTCAATTTTTTTTTTTTGTCCCTGACTAAACTCTTGTTAGCCTGACGAGGGTCGGCTTATACAAGAACATCGGTCTTTTGGGTGAACGCAGAAGGCGCTCGCAACCCTTAAATTTAAGCGACCACGCTGAGGGCGACCCACTAACGGGTCACGAACCTCGGCTCAAGGCGGCCACTGAGAGGATAAGACATCAGCGTTTGGGGAAGATGGTTTTTAACCTAATCCTATTAATGCGTACGTAGTAGTCTTCGGCACGCGGGCCGGAACTGCTAAGAGAGGGCAGGGTGACAGGGAACGCGACGAGGTCCTCGACGGCGAGGACGGTACAGCAGTCTTGTAGAGTGTAAGAACTTTAGATGCTCGGTCTTTTCGCATAAAGCCAGAGTGATTTCGTCCTCTGGATCTGACAGGACTGAACGCGGTCGTCTCCATTTAGCGCGATCAAATGGAGTATATATAGACGCTTTACGGATAAGCGTGTTTGGGTGGTTTACAGCCCTGTCGAAATAGCGTCTGCTGGCGCACTGCATAAAGTGCCAGATGGTCGGCATATTGGTGTCCACGTGGAGGTTGCGATTGCGAACGTACCACGGGGCACCAAGTACATGTCGTAAAAATCGATTTTGAAGCACCTGCATTCGCTGAAGGCGACGGGGCGGTAAATGAGCGAATACGGGCGACGCGTATGTCATTATCGGACGGATGCATGTTTTGAAGATCCTAATCTTGTTGCGAATTGACATTTTACTATTTTTGTTTCAGCGCCAGTGGAGCTGGCTCATCGCGAATGCGGCTCGCGCGCGTACCGCGTTTACGTGTGGGATGAAGGTCAACCTCTGATCAAGGGTTACTCCTAAATATTTGGCTTCGCCCTTCCAGGGGATTACCTGGTCGGACATGCGGACTGAAAAGTGAGGGATATGGACTTTCCTTTTCCGTGTGAAAAGGGTAGCCTGGCTTTTGATGGGATTGACGGTGATTCGCCATTTGCGGAACTACTCACCGAGTTCGTCGGCGGCGGTTTGCAAAATTTATTGTACAAAAAAGCGTGGGGTGCATGTTGTAGTTATAAATATTTTATTGACAGATAGTATGAGTAGAACGATTATCATTCTGATAATACCTTAAAAAGCACCCCACGCTTTTTTTACAATAAAATACATGTTTTTCTTATTTACACTATTTTCAATTCAAGTTTATTAAAAAATATTTTTAAATTTTTAGTTGGATTTTTATAAAGCGTGTTGTTTAGTTTTTATAAACTATTATTTATTTTTATTTGTTTTTATTTTATGTACCTTTTGCGTGATATGCGCGCAAACACGAAAGGTCTTAAATTTCGTTATATCTATATATTTTGTGGAAAATCAGTTAGCCTCATCATAAAAAAACCTGCTCCAGTGGTGTTGCTTTTACTTGGTTTTAAGCTGTGATTCCGCAGAACGCGGCAGACGGCAGACGGCAACAGCATGTGCCGTTTTTTACTTTCATGGTCCGGCTATAGGTACGAATCATACATATAAATATACATAAGTTTCAATGAATTCTGCCCATGCCTTTATAAAGTGCGAGTGTTTAAACACCGTAATTTATGTTAAAACTTCCTTTTATTTAATATATTTTTTTTCCTTTTATTACTTACAGGTAATAAATCATAAACAGTTAATTTCTAATTAAAATATTACCTCAATCATAATACCATTAATGTTTAAAATGATAGAGCCATGCTGTGCCAATAAATAATACATTAACAGTACATAATCTAAAGCATGAACGGACTGGCTTGTCGGCAGTAGTATGCACCATTACCTCACAAACAAACAAAGTGAAGTGACTGCTTACTGTTGCGCTCTGTAAAGTGAGTTACCAGAAGCCGCAGCACAGCCTGTAGGGAGAGGAGGACATTCCCCTGTAGGGAAAGCCCTAATTCCTGTCCTTGAAGGACGTCGACGCATCGGCGGTTCTTCTCTTTAAAATTATATACATTCATTACGCCGAGATCTTTGACAGGATATATAATGGTGTAACTCTGACGGTCACCACACCGCCGAGTCTATTTCCGTCTGAAACGCTAAACCCAGTAATGGTATGACAAACGTAAATTCTCCGAAGTATCAAAGCGAAGAGCTGCTGGTAAACTGATGAGGAACAAGTTTCTAGAGTCAGATCCAGCTTCATGAAATTTGTTAAAGTATTAATAATAATATTTTCATTATTTTCTTACATAAATAAATGATGATAACTGGTGATTGAGAGAGGTGCCGCTGCGACACGTGATACGAAGAGTTATTGTTACTTTTCCCGGGAAAGCATTGAAGTCGCTAGGAGCCCAAATAACCCCAACATGAGTTTCCTATAAAGTTGTCAATTTATCCTACCTACAGATACTGAATTTCTTTCAGAAACTCTAAAGCCCTCGTTTGCAAGGCATCTGCTTTAAATAGCGATATCCCGGACAAATCGGCGTGTATATAGTGTTAGGGACTCGGTCCAGCGTGATGGTCGATCGGAGGTCATAGTCCAGGACGATCACATGTTGGGCCGTAAGACCGGTGAGCCCAACATAACCGTCTGCCTTTCCCCAGGTGACGTCACGGTATTGATAATTTATTTCCCCGCGAAAAAAAAGGCAACCACGAACTTACCTATTAACTAAAATCCTCTTTTACTTACCGAAAAAGTCATAAATGTACTGAGTTTTATACACAACATTTATAAACACGGAGTAGGCACGCACCGTACACATGCAAAATAACATAAACACACATAATTATGTGCAAATTGTGAATGAACAGCAACTTAAAAAAAAATGAATTTTACTCCTTCCGCGAAAAATGAACATGTTTCGAATAAGCTAAAGAGCGAAGTAAAAATACCTCCCACACACGTCACCCTTCTCTAAAAAAACACGATGAATTATAATTGAACCTAAATAAGTTAAATTAATAAAATAAGTACTAGTTCAATCAATCTATAATGTTGGTTCCAGGTTTTCGATTTATTATTTGTGCTAACTCGCCAATGCAACATTTATAATATTATTAAGCCACTTGAACTTCGCACCAGCCATCAGAAAATTTGAAAGGAAACCTTGAGTTACCTAGGTATCTAAGTACACGTAATATTTTCCTATATAAACACGGGGTAAATACAAGCTTAGTCAGTATATTGTTAGCTCGCAACAAGCTCGCAACCGCCGTCATGTCACAAACACTCGTGCTAATAACGCTGTGCGCGATATCGACAGTGCTAGTGACCGCTCGTCCACAGAAGCGGCACGCGCCCCTCGGCGTTGTGTCCCTGGCAGACACCGTCAACAGGACCATGTTGTGCCCCATCAAAGTGCGTCGCAACACCGTGCTGGGTCGTACCCCTCAACACATCGATATGATCCAGTGTGACCATCAAGCCATCGAAGAGTGCCCCGCCAACCCGACAGACGATAATTGCTGCAAGCGCATCGATAAGAAACGACGTGAGTGCTACCAGATCGAAACCAACGTACCCGTGATGTACGGTGACCGGCAGGACACGTTCAAGGCACAAGTAGGGTGCGCGTGCATGGTGACAGATGGTATCCGCGCTAAGGAGATCACAGAGCTGAGCTGAGCACGGCCCCACGCCGTGGGAGGCGCAGGACGCCCACTCCCACCACGTTCCATGAGCCGTGCCACCTTCCTGATTTAATTAAATGATTACTAGTGATGATGTCGGCTGTAGTCTATACCTACGTTAATTAATATTTGTGTTGAATGTAATTTATTTCGTGATTGTGGGTGCATGTAATTTATTACCGTGTGTATATTTGAGAAACTATTTTAAGGTAGAGATCTATAAAAACAACCAAAGGCTAAGTGTGATCGAGTCGTAACTCAAAAGATGAACTATCTGCTATTCGGGGAACGATTTCGAAGAGCAAGGACAGTTTTGTGTAAATAATATTTAAATGAGAATGTTTTTTGATTTGAAACTTAACCGATAATTTAATAATGATGTTTAACTCGAATGCCGACTAAGGTCTATTTGTTATATAGATGTAATCGCTTGTTTAGCCGGTTTATTAAGCTGCTTGGTCAAACAACAATATTAAAAAGTTTTGCTGACCGTAGAACGACTGAAAAATCCTATTAGTAGGTAACATTGATATTTTTTATATAATAACTTTTATAAAAATCTAAATAAAGTATTGTATAAAATATTTTATATTTATTATTAAACATTTCAGCCTAATATAACACCTCATCAATTTGCCTAATATAGATACCCACCTATCTGTAAATATTGAGATTTAAGATGACTGGGATGGAGAGCTTGCTTATGAAGAGACAGCTTCGATGGTTTGGAAAAATCGTTCGAATGAATGATGACCGTTTGTCGAAAGCCGTCTTCTGCTCTGAGATCTCGACAGGGAAACGAAAAGTGGGCGGTCAGTACGTAGGGTATAAAGATGTATTGAAGCTACACCTAACGGCGGGTAGGATAGATGCGAGCTACTAGGAAAGTGTGTCACGAGTGAGGCATGAATGGCGAAAGACCATCCAAGACTGTGCAGACGCTTTCGAGTCTGCCCGGTTGGAAGAACTCAACTTCAACCGCGAAAATCACAAAGATGTCCCTAAGGTCTCCTACAGCTAGGAATTATAATCCCTCAAGAGAACTATACTGCGTCACGTGTAACCGGACTTTTAAGTCAAAAATCGGATTTTCCAGCCATATCCAATCTCATCTAAGGAAACAATAATAGCCGTCGACAGCCACGTCGTGAATGACATCATTATCATTATACAAGTAAATGGGAATGGGCAGACGACTTAATAAAGGTCACAGGAACACGCTGGATGCAGGCTGCTTTTGACAGGTCCATTTGAAAATCTATAGGGAAGCCTATTTCAGCATTATGTGGCTGATGATGATTATGATTATGAAATGGGAATTTTTGTGAAAATATTTGGATGTTGGGATCTTTATTAGACGTAAACAGAAGCCAATGAACGGGTTAGGATGAAAATTTGCACACTGGTAAATTTTACCGCGTTAATTTACTCCTGTGAGGTGTTTTTTACAATCTAATATTTTAAACAGATGTCATGTTGGGCATAACTAATATATACTACTACAAAATTTTACATACATACATACATACTCACGCCTGTTATTCCTTAAGGGGTAGGCATAGGCGCAGCTAGTGCACCCACTTTTCGCCGTCATTCCGTCCCATGATGTGATAGGGGGCGAGCCTATCGCCATATCGGGCACAAATTCCAGACTCCGAGCTGATACTGAATAGAAAAACTCAATATCACTTTGCCCGACCCGGGGATCGAACTTGAGACCTCAGCTTTGCAGTCGTACTGTAATACCACTACTGGTTTTGTATTGTTATAAAATGAAAAACAAATAGATGTAATTTTCATCGCTTAAAATACCTATTATGTCTACGCGTTGATAATACATTATTGAACTTAGAAGGAGTGATACTTTGTTTTTTGAAGCTTATCACTGAGAGGGATTTCCTCAGTCCTCGGTATGACCTGAGGATTATCGTATCAGGGAATGACTTCTTTAATACGTCATAAATACAATTTTCTTACATCAACTTTACTTACATATTATATATAAATTTGTGGAAGTTCTTTAAAGAAATATTTGTTGAAAGCATGTTTAAAATAAAACGCATTACAACTACGCCACCGACGCGACACTCGCAATAGAACCCAATCAATCCGTATACTAAATTCGGCAACAGAAAACAAAATTCTGTAGACTCGCGCATGGGGTTTCCTCGCATCCGATTCGCATATCTGGGAATATTAGAACTGAGTTCATTATCCTCATACAATTTTCGAGATTTGTCCGCAAGCTCAAAAGTATTTTTTTTTCACGTAGAAACCCAGTTAATCTCGTTTCTTGGAAGTATTACTCTACTATATGTGTATACACATAATACGGAAAATGTATACCGCTAGCCTCTGCGGAGCAGTGCGTGTTGACTGTCAAGACCGTGAAGCGGGAGGTCCCGAGTTCGACAATTATTGTAATCAGGATACATATTTATTTCAGTTCTGGGTTTTGTGCGAGCATGTTTCTTAATACTCACAGCAAGTGAAGTTAGGCTAGGTTAGGTTAGTGGCTGCGTTGGGGGTATTCATACGTATTGACGTAAGGTTAAATATTAGCTAGCTATCTTTGCATTGTTCCTTTATTGATGATATAATTATTCATTAAAACTAGGGCAACGAGATAAAGGTTACATTAATTACAAGTAGGTAAATGAAAGTAGAACGAATACTATGGGGCCATTCATTTATTACGTAAGACGATTTAGGGAGGGAGGTGGGTCGACAAAGTCTTATTTTTTCTTACAAGGGGTGGAAGGGAGTCTCGATAATTCTTACGTAATAACAAAAAAATGCGAAAAGTTAAAATTATACTTTGAAAAAGTGCGGGCAACCGCCCGAGTGTTGAGGTTCGCTCGGATGCGTATCGATAAACGATTTCCAAAGTACAAATGAACATTTCTAAAAATTGTTACTTCGAAAAATAAACATCAAAACAAACCAGACATGTATTCATTTTTTACTTTGGATTCTTACGTAATAAATATTAAATAAGAGGGGGGAGGGAGTCATCCTATTCCTATTTTTTTATAATTGGGGAGGGGGTCAAGAACTGACTAAAATAGTCTTAAGTAATCATTGATGTATTTTTAATACATCAATGTACGTAATAAATGAATAGCCCCTATACAGTTCGAAAAAAGGGCAATTAAGTAGGCTGATTCAAATATTTTCGGATTAATAATAAACCATTTAATTGCATTGATGTATTAAAAAACCCTTTAGTACATCAATGTTTAAATGGGTCATCGTTGTCGTGGAGTTGGAATCCTATCGTGGGCTACGAGACTATTGAGGTGTAGGGCACTACATAACGTCTATATAATTATTGTCTAGAGACGCGGCAGCGTGTCAAGCCAAGTTCAAGCAAAGGAGCTGGCTAGCCAGCGCCGAGTGTTACACGAACCACTTGGCGCCACTTTTGACCCTTCTATAACTCAAAACCTCTTTAACGCAAACATATAAAACTACGTGTGTATAATTATATCCATAAGGACATCTAGAAGATTAAATTTCATGAAGCTAGTTCAGACGGTTATAAAGATATGAAGGTCAAAAAGTCGTAAATTTTAGCACTGACTGACTGAATTATAGTACCTAAACCTAACCTACTTCCAGATGACCTAGAAGGATGAAATTTGGAAACCAGCTCGGTAATTGTGTGTAAGCGTAGGAAAAAATCTAAAAATAAAAAAAAGTTGAAAAAAATAGGGGGGATCCCCACACAAAAAAATATAAAAAATTAAATGTAGCGTTGTACAAGCAGATATTTGAAAATATCCCAATATATGTATTATTATATTAGCTATATAAGAGAAATATAAAAATAAAGTTAATATATTTGTTTGCTAAAAATAATCAACTTTGTGGTAAACATTTTGGATTCACTAAAGGTCGCTCCACCACAGACGCTGGTATTGAGCTAATACACAATATATTTGCTGCTTGGGAAGATTCATAGGATGCTTTAGGAGTGTTTTGTGATCTATCGAAAGCTTTAAATTGTATTTATCACGATATTCTTATCTGGAAATTGAGCAGCTATGGAGATAATGGCAGTGCCCTTGATTAATTTAAATTATACTTAAGCAATAGGGTACAAAGTGTTCGTGTCAATGAAAAATGATCTGCAGGCTCTATTGTCATATTGGAAGTTCCACAGGGCTCAATTCTCGGACCTTTCCTTTTTCTAGTTTTTATGACACTTTATTTCATAACGGATAATAATTGTGAGGTAATATCAAGAATTTTATACCCATATGGATTATTCATTCCGTTTAACAAACTGAAGAATAAAATGTGACGTCAGAGTTAACTGCTGTCTCTCTCTTTAGAGTGACAAAGGTTTATTTTCAAAACCAGGACGTAACATAATTAACTGTCCATAATAATATGATATGATATAATATGGCTGCCTCGGTGGCGTAGTTGTATTATGGTACGACTGCAATGCTGAGATCTCGGGTTCGATCCCCGGGATGGTCGGGTCGGGCAAAGTGATTATTTTCCATTCAGTATCAGCTCGGAGTCTGGAATTTGTACACGATAAGGCGATAGGCTCGCCCCCTATCACACCATGGAACGGAATAACGGCAAAAAGTGGTTGCACTAATTGCACCTCTGTCTACCCGGGGGATAAGAGGCGTGAGTGTGTGAGTGTGTAATAATATGATATCGCACCATAATATTTATTTTTATCTCTATAAAGTAATGCGGTTTAAATTAACTATGAAAACCAACTACAGCGGCTAGTAATAGTTGATATTTAAAAAATATAATTTGAGTTAGAAAGTTTATTCCAAACAAAATTGGCATATTTACATACTGTTTTGGTAAGTAGTTCGGAACTACTAGTTCCACTTACATAAAAAAAATACCTCACCACGCGGTGGTGAATTCAGTGGCGGCCTTGGAGGAGGGGGGCGAACCAGGCAACCGCCTGGGGCCTCGCAGTTACAGGGGCATCTTGCAGCTCCTTGGGGGACCGTTTTTTGGCACCTTACTTACAAAGCTGTTAAAAAAAATAATTTTTGCTTCGCACGGGGCCCCGCGTGCTTTTTTTTTGCTCGGCACACAACCTCACATTATATATGTTTTACTTTCCCCTGGACTGGATATGTTCACGTTGTTTGCTGGCCTTTATAACCAAATATGGAGACTGTAAGGTTAGACAGAAAAACATTGGGATATTTAAAAATGAAAACTACACACACACACACACACTCACGCCTGTTATCCCCGAAGGGGTAGGCAGAGGCACAACTAGTGCACCCACTTTTCGCCGTTATTCCGTCCCATGATGTGATAGGGGGCGAGCCTATCGCCATATCGGACACAAATTCCAGACTCCGAGCTGATACTGAATAGAAAAACTCAATATCACTTTGCCCGACCCGGGGATCGAACTACAGTTATTGTTAAATTTAAATATAATAAAAAAAAAATAAAAAACATACTCATAAAAGTAAACAATCATACATGAACAAAATAATACACATTTAGGAAGTTAATAACCTAATTTTCAGTGAGTAATTTTGAAATATTACGAATATCTATTTTGTGTGATTTTACAATTTTTGCAAGTATTCTGCGAACTTTTTTTCTGTAATTATCCACTATAATAAATATTGTGTTTTAGAGATATTCTACTATGAGTTGTGTAATTCATGGTTGCAGAATTATTTGCAATCCAACATCTAGTGTGAAATTCCATAGGTAAGTTGATTGTAAACAAAGTTGTGTAGATATTTATAGCAAAAGTAATAAACACGTGGATGTTTTACAAATTACAATACTAAATAAATTCTTGTTTGAGAGCCATGGAATCAAAAATTAACGCTACATTCTGCGGGTGAGGTTTCTTCCTTAAATTTATTTTTAATATTCTAAAACTTCTGTGAAGAAGCCAACAAAACTATTAAAGTTTGCTAAAGATCACCATAATGTGCTCTCTTTCGGCAAATAAATCTTTGAATTTATAAAAACAAAATTGTTTTCGGCGACTAAAGGTGTAATGTTAAAACAAAAGTCTTTATGTCATCACTATATGTAATTTTTCTTTGCTTGCTATTTGGAATATACTTTTAAAAAAAATCTCAAATGTTAGCAAAATTTCACTGCAAAATATTTTCAATTTCAGACTGTAAAGTATAATCATGAACAACTTTAGTAAGAAATAACTTGTCATTAATTTTCTTCTTTTATCTCTTCATCTTCTGCTGCAATACTTTCTTTTATTTCTTCTAATTTATTTCACGGGATGTCTTCACATTTACTGATATATTGAAATCTTTCAAGTCTTGACGTTTCAATGGTGGTTCATATTCATTTCGCTGACATATAATGTAAAAAGTAAATATCAATCAATAATAATATATTTAAGTACCTATATATTTTAGACAGAGGCAGAGGTGCCATTTAGTACACTCTGATATCACCCAATGTACCGCCGTTATAAAATTTGGTGGGTCGCAAGCTTAATGCCCTATCCTACTAATCTTACTAATATTATAAAGGCGAAAGTTTGTAAGAATGTCTGGATGTATGGATGTTTCTTTCATGCAAAAACTACTAAACGGATTTCGATGAAATATGGCACACGGGTAGATCATGTCCTGGATTAGCACATAGGCCACTTTTCATCCCAGTAAAATATAAACAGTGACTTTTATCCCGGAAAAACATTCACGCGGGCGGAGCCGCGGGCAAAAGCTAGTAAATAATAAAGTCTAAGTGGATCATAATTATACCAGTGAAATGATAAAAAATAATATACTTACAGCATGAGTTTCTGGTAATAAATAATTATTTTTGACATCTTCTGCCATATTCCGAGAAGTAGAAGACACATTATCACATTCAGAATCATAATCTTCTGTCTTTAAATGTAGACTAGTAATTCTTGCAGACATCAAATTGACCTTTTAATGGTATTTATATTTAACCACGTTTTTGCTTATCCAGATCTTTAAGAAATCTGTAAAGAGTAATACAAACTCGATTTTATTTTAAATAAAAGTTTCAATAAATCAATGCTGGATACACTGAGAACTCGATTGTAACTGTTGATCCTCAGTTTTTATTTACGATGATTATTTAAAGATTAATAAGCTTTATAATATTCATTAGTAAGGCAGCTAGTATTACAAATACTCTAGCACCATCGTGAAACCGGTCCACCAAAGCTTACACCATGGTCACCCTAGCCTCTTGTTTACATATACTATTTACAATACAAAAAATCACATTTAACATTACGTTAATATGAAAAAAGTAGTCATATATAAAGCAAATCACATTAAGCGAGGTTTTTCTACAGTTCATTTATAAAATATTCACGTATTTTATTACGATTCGTATAAATATTGATAAAATTATAATATTTACACAATATTGATTACAATAAACTTACCTGTAGAATTTCACACTAAATTATGGATATCAAATATTTCTGCAACCGTGAACTACACAATTCGCATTAAAATATCACTAAAACACACTTATTATTGTAGATAATTACAGAGAAAATTTCGAAGTGAACATTTATTTGACAACTATATTGTCATCGAACTTAACGTTTTATAACAGTGTTGCCGAAATATGTATTCGCAATTACCAATTAAATGAGGAAATTTTGTTTGACTAAAATGTTAATAAGGATAAAAAACCTTAAGGATATCTTATTCAACAAGAATAATTCTGAAATGAAAATAGTACTTATATCATTATATAAGATATGTTGGAAATATTTATATATATATGATTGAGACGACAATAACGGTATTGATATTTTTTTATGGGTGGGGAAATAATCCGTAAGCTTTGGCAACATAGGTTAAAGAGTGAGTGAGATAGAAGACAGCTCAAAAGGTAATTTTTTTGTCTTCACAAAAATGTGTGTACCGAGGCCTCCAGTAGATATATTATAAACTTCTTGGGTAATATAGTTTTCAGATGACACTTCCTTACTATTTAAAATAAAACGACATCAATCAATTCTTTACAATGTAAGCAACACTCTTTCAAAGATAGTGTATTTGGGTCGATGTTATACATTCTCATTTATTTTGTTATTTAAATTATTTTGTGGGTTTTATGCTTGATGTTTTTAGAATTTTTTTTTGCTAGTGCTTTATTCACCGCTCAACAGTCACAGACAATATAAGTTCTATGTTTTGACCTTTCAAAATTTGTCCGTGTCTTTACTTTCTACTTTTGACATTGGCAAAATCATTGCCTGACAGCGATGGAGCCATAAACTAAAGAATTGAATTGAATTGAATTCAAAGATAGTGCATTGTTTCAGCGTTAACAATTTATTATTAAATAGTGATAATACCAAATATATAAAAATCGTCACACCTAATGATAAAATAGTTAACGCTACCATTTTTATAAATTGTGAGCTTTGTGGAGACAACCAAATTTTTGCACATTACATTAGACTCTCAAACTTCAGTGGGGTCCTCATATATCTGTATTAGCTAAAAACCTGAGCGCCTCAGTTTTTGCAGTGAGCAGCATACGCCAATAGACTGACATTGAGACAGCTAGATCGGTCTATTTTGCTTACTTTCATAATTTGATGGGTTATGGAATTTTGCTGTGGGGTGGTGCTTTGAAATGAAATGAAATAAATTTATTCGAACCCATAAAATGTTATACATTATTTAGATTCAGTCAATATTAACTCTACCACCAGTTCGGAAAGCAGTTCTCACTAGAGAAGAATGGGCAAGAAACTCTAATGTTGCTCTTTTCAAAATCAGTTCAAGGTATAAAATACAATTAATAATTAAAAAATTAATATAATAGATATATTTGTTATTTTTGTTTAGAGCAGTTCATTTATACACACACACACACACACACACTCACGCCTGTTATCCCCGAAGGGGTAGACAAAGGCGCAACTAGTGCACCCACTTTTCGCCGTTATTCCGTCCCATGATGTGATAGGGGGCAAGCCTATCGCCATATCGGGCACAAATTCCAGACTCCGGGCTGATACTGAATAATTGAATAGAAAAACTCAATATCACTCTGCCCGACCCGGGGATCGAACCCGAGACCTCAGCATTGCAGTCGTACTGTGATACAACTACGCCACCGAGGCACTCAGTTCATTTATATACTCGCAAAAAAGCTACTGACAATAATGCCATTTTTGTTCTCCAAAAGCGAGCGATAAGATCTATTTATTCGCTAAGTTCTAGATGTTCTCTAAGAGAAAAATTCAAAGAAACAGTATATAATGACAGTAGCTTCACAATTTATTTTATGTACTTCGGAAATTTAATGTACTTACGTTCACAAAAACATTGAGAAATTTCCAAAAGTTTGTGATATCCATGGTTATCTAACCACCCAATAGTTACTCATAAATATTTACGAAACAAACCGATGTTTTTGTAGGTTTTCATTGTTGTGGTTAACATACGAGCTATTTATTTATGTCTGTATGTGTATTATGTACGTCTACTGTAGATACTTGGGGTGTTTCAGATGAGTCAGACTTTCATTGATTTTATTACTCACTTTCGCGGTACTTCCAGATTCGATACAGATCTGTTGATCCCTACATATCGGGTACTTACGGGTACAACCAGGGTCGCGCCGTCCCTATGTGCAAAGTGTGCGGCTCACACAGGCGCCAAGGCAATAGGGGCGCCAGAATCAGGATGACATGCTAACGTTAATTATTGAAATTATATTTGTATACTAAAACACACCTTTATAGTTGAGTAGATAAAAAAGTAGGTACAAGTCTACCAAGACAATACTGACGCCTGTGGTTACAATTTTAGACGACAAAAATCAGAGACGTTTCATAGATTTTGCAAACAGGCGCTGTCTTGGTGGGCGCGGCCCTGGGTACTACGTACTCCCTACTGAAGTAATATAAAATGTTTACATTTCACAAACCTCAAGAAGAGGATGAGACAGTCGCTCGTTTTATGGCAAGGGTCACGGCTCATGAGTCACAACTATCCGTAAGCAGGAACAACGCCATCTAGAGTTTCGAAACACAAAACCTATATTGCTCATCACCGCCCAATACCAACCAACTCATGTTTTTCAATTGAAAAATACCAATTTTCACACTTAGACCATCTACAAAAGTAGATGAAGATGTTGAGATGGATGTGTGGCATAACAAAGATGGATAAGATCCGAAACGAGTATGTGCGCGGAAGTCTCGGAATACGAAATATCGCGGACAAGCTGCAAGAAAACAGGCTGAGGTGGTATGGACATGTCAAAAGAAGACCACCTGACTACGTTGGTAACCAAGTACTGCAACTATCCATTCCCGGAAAAAGACCAAGAGGGAGACCAAAAACTACTTGGACAAATGTGTTGCGACGGGATATGGTAGCATGCAATGTTTCCGATGACGACGTCATCGATAGAGCGAAGTGGAAGAGAAAAGTAAAGAAGGCTGACCCCACCATCATGTGGGATGAATAGTCGGGAAGAGAGAGAGAGAGAGACCATCTACAAAAGTACCTTGGACTTAACTACTAGGTATATAGAAAGTGCAACATTCAAACTGTACCGATTTGTGTCGTTATAAACACATAGTTGAATAAATCTTAGACTTGTCCGACTTACGCATACAATATACACTCACGCCTTTTATCCTCGAAGGGGTACGCAGAGGCGCAACTAGTGCATCCACTTTTCGCCATTATTCCGTGTGATACGGGGCGAGCCTATCGCCATATCGAGCACAAATTCCACACTCCGAGCTGAGACTGAATAGCAAAACCAATATAAATTTGCCCAACCCGGGGATCGAACCCGAGACCTCAGCATTGCAATTGTACAATAATACAACTACGCCACCGAGGCAGTGTTACGCATACAACGAAAGCTTTTATTAATGTTTGCATGAGCATTTATTTGGTTTTTAAATACTTCAGCAGAAAGAAAAGATCATACAAGTTGCGTAATTTCTATAGGTATTGTCGGGTTCACAGCTCTTGGTTGTTCCTATACGAACGAGGTAACGTAAATACGCAATTTCTAATTATTATAATAATACAGTACATAAAAGAATTATTGGGAATATTTTTTCAGTGATTTAGCTCAATTATGGTGTTTGCCCCCGCCGCGCCGCCGCTCGCTCACTGCGTCTGACAGTGTTCTGAGAATCCAATTTTTACGGTCGCCTCACCACAAAGCAGCTACGAACTACAGTTCAACTTGTTGCTACGAACCCAATCGTTGTGTTTTTAACTACCTTAATTACCCAAACCCAAATCCTCATTTCTTTGATATTATTACCAAGCTTTTGCCTGCAACATGAAATGTTAAAATTTTCCAGATGGAGGTGAGGATCGATGAATCGGAAAATATTGTAAAACCTATAACTTTACATACACGCACACATACACACACACTCGAACATAACTCTCTATTAGACCGTGTTTTATAAGTTTTATTTAAAATCATTATTTCATCATTATTTTTGGTGCAACGTAAATATTTCCGAAGAAAGGGCATTCATAGTTGTCACAGTTTTAACTACAGCAGCTATATCGTTCACTTTATTTATGTATTTTTTAAAATATGGTTCAAATAAAGATTTTATCTATATATATAAAAGAAAGTGGTGTTAGTTACACCACTTATAACTCAAGAATGGCTGAACGTATTTACCTGAAAATTGGTGGAGAGGTAGCTTAGAACCAGGAGACGGACATAGGATACTTTTTATCCCGGGAAAATATAAACCGCGACTTTTATCCCGGATAATTGTTTTCTGCCAGTGGAACCGCAAGAAAACAAGTATAGAGATATTTCGAGATCCAGTTGAGGACATAATTACTCTTATCCCGGAAAAAGATAAACCGGGAATTATATCCCGGATTTTAATTTCTCGCGAGTGGAGCCGCCACGACTAAACCACTGAACCGATAGCGATGCAATTTGGCAGGGAGATAGTTTTAAACCCTGGGAAGAATCTAGGCTACTTCATATCCCGGGAAAATATAAACCGGGACCTTAATCTCGGAAAATAGTTTTTTGCCACTGGAACCGTATGAAAATAAGTATGGAGATAGTTTGTGATCCAAAGGAAATCAATCTCAAGTTTGAGTTACATCTCAAGTAGACATAATGTATGAACAGTTCAATACATTATGTCTACTTGAGATGTAACTCAAACTTGAGATTGACCTATTAATACCGCCCATAGGCTACTATTATCCCGGAAAACAGACACCGGGAATTTTATTCGGGATTTTTTTCCGGAAAAAAATATGGTTAGGTATTATTTACGGGGGGGTGGGGGTGTTTAGGGATTTTAAAATTTCGTTAAATAAGGACTCATTTGGTGGCAGGGAGGTTTTTTGCAAGAAAATTACGCAGAAAATTTGAAAATTTAAGAATACTTAACCGCCATATTAAACGTGTATGTCACTGAATTCCTCCTAAGCGGCTGGACCGATTTTAATGATTATTTGTGTCCTCAGGTGGGTTTGAGAATAGTTTCGATTAACAATTAGATCCGGTAGGTGGCGCTGTACTCGGGTTCTAGGATTTCATTTCCTTTTTAGGGCAGGACAACGTCTGTCGGGGCCGCTAGTTTATAATATAAATAGATGGATGTAGAAAAATAATGTTATAGAAATAAATACTTACACTCACTTCATCATCATCATCAGCCACATGAAGCTTACTGCTGAACATAGGACTCCTCTAGATATTTCCAGACGGACTAGTTTCAGGGGCGGTTGCGGATGAGAACTTAGACGTGAGTCGGAGGAAGCCCGCAGCCGTCCCTAATGCGCCGAAGATGGCCACCGCAGAGTTTTGATTGGTATGCCGTGCTTTGTATATAGGCTAGGGACTCGGCTCGGCGGTCGCCCGACGTTTTCCATCTCTCTGGGCGGCTCAACGTCGGGTCGTAAGGCACGGTGAACCCAACATAACCGCTCAGTCGTTCCCTTTGAACGCTAGGCGGTAGTAATAATTCACTTACTCCGCGTAAAAAAAAATAAAAAAATACGGACTTGTTTAAAGCGGCCAGCATCCACCGTGATTCTGCGACCTTTATCATGTCGTACATGTCCACCTTGCAGGTGGACATACGTCTAGCGCTGTGCTTGTCGGTATATGGTCTCCACACGAGAACTTTTTTGCCCTGTCGTCAGTTCTACTATGTTTTATTTATGGCATTGAATGACGAGAAGAGCGTGCCGTTTGCTTATTGGTAAGCGATACGACCTCCAATAAACAGTAGCAATACCATCCAGCACCTTGAGTTACAAATTACTGTGGCATTCAACTGCGCTCGTCATCCTGAGACATACGATGTTAAGTCTCATTATGTCCAGTAGTTACATTGGATACAATGCCCTTCAAACCGAAACACAACAGTGCATTTACACTGCTGCTTGGCGGTAGAAATAGACATTGCGGTGATACCCACCCAGACGGACTCTTACATAAGAGAGACCTACCGCCAGTACCTAAGCCTGTGGCCTGCCTACTACCACTTTAGCTTACTAATCAACTGGGCTATGTCGATGACTTTCATTCTTCTACGGATCTCTTCATTTCTGATTTGATCACGTAGAGAAACATACTTACCTTATTAGACAGTAAAATCCAAACCGAAGGAGCTCTACTTTTCTTAGCTGTTCGTTTTGGGAACATGAAAATTACCGAGGCGGTAATTTCGTTGTTTGATTGCCCCCCTAACATCTTACAGGCAAGCTAACCTTTGAGAATCGAGTGAGTTTCATTAGTAGGCAATGTTTACGCATAGGTACAACTCATCGGATGTTTGTCCGGGGGGAGGACTTACTCGGTGTCTAAGTACCGAGGCGCTCCGCTCGACCTACGGCAATTTGTACCATTTGCCCTACAACCGAGCGATAATTGCCTTTATAGTATATACATACGCAAAAACACACATACGTCGCAGTTTATTTGCAATACTAGATTTGCGAGCGTCTCTACCCGTGTGGAATTGTTTTTATTGGGCCTAATGTTTCTGCGTCAGAGACCTGAATAACTGTGTAGTGCGAAAATAAACATACCGTCGGTAGGTCCTAATACTACACCTTACAGTTACCCAAGAATCATCACTTCTAACCTCATAATAAGTTATCAAATCAATACAAGTGTAGTATCATGGGTACCAATTACGAGAGGCTCGCTCCCACAACACACATGCCCAAGGGCCGAGACAAATATTGTTCACAGACAATTAGTATCTATAAATTTTAATCATGGCAACGGGGTGGAACCCACGACCTGCCGATTCACAGCTGTCTGCGTAGCGTGTTACAATGTGCTTGCGACTACAGACAGTATAAGGAGGCAATGCTATAGAGGTAGAGGTCGGAGGGCGCTCCGGTACAAGCCGGTAGCGTCCCGCCGCAAGTTCAAGGGCGTGCCCCCGCCGGCACCCACCCCACCCTGCTCATTTCAATGACCTACATTAGTTATTTACCTGTTGCTCGCCGAGGAGCCCTTCCCCTCACCTCCCTCGTCCATAATTTGTCTCGTCTGTTCGCATTACAATGTTGCTCTAATCACAAGGATTCCTGAAAACGTTTTTGTTTGCTTAGCAACCACTCAGTATATTCTAGTTATTGATTTGATATCAGAAGTATCAAATATCTGTGTACATAAAGCAGGTTAAAGTAAGTATCTATAATAATATTATAAAGAGGAAAGATTTGATTGTTTGTTTGTTTGTTTGTTTGCATTGAATAGGCTCCGAAACTACTGGACCGATTTGAAAACTTCTTTCACCAACATAAAGCTACATTATCAGCGGCTAACATAGTACTTTTTATCCCGGGGAAACATAAAATAAAATAAAGCGGGACTTTTATCTCAGAAAAATTCATTCCCGCCGGCGGACCCGTGAGCAGAAGTCTAAGTAGTATAAAATACGTCCATTACGGTTCGCTAAGTAATGAGGCGAATCTAGCGCAATATCAGCCACAAATTCAAGTACGGCACTACTCAACTGCGAAATAAAAAAAAAACTATGAAATAAAAAATTAAGAAAATTGCGCGGAAAATTAGAAAACTTAAGAATACTTAACCACCATATTAAACGTGCATGTCACTGAACTCCTAAACGGGTGGACCGATTTTAATGTAGTTTTTTGTGTGCCTTCAGGTGGATTTCAGAATGGTTTAGATTACGATTCTATCCGGTAGGTAGCGCTGTACTCGGGTTCTAGGATTTTATTTCCTTTTTAGGGCAGGACAACGTCTGTCGGGGCCGCTAGTACCCAATAATTAATAGCGCTACATTGTCTGTTAATCTATTAAACAAAGCTTGAAGAAGTTTCTCGGTCGCAGAAGAGACGAGAGACCGCGGTAGCTTCTACCTAGGCAGGATCTCGGGAGGACTCGCAGTTGGTACCTTCTAACAAAATTGGGTAGTTATGATATCACATTCAACAAGTGACAAGTATTACACAATATTCCTATAGCAACAGCCAACTTGTTTTGTTTATCTTGCTCATTACAAGCACTTAGCACTTTTGCATGTCTCAAAATAGCATATTCGGTAGCATAGCTAATGCTTGGGTGGTGTAGTTGCCGGTTGTCGGTGGCGTGCGCGGTACGCCTGCCGCGCCGGTCCGAAGTCTCTGATTCAAATATCTGGTCGGACAAAGGATACCCATTGGATTTTCTGTACAGTATTAGCACGGAAACCGTAATTTGTATCCGATATGGCGATAACCTCGCAACCTTGTGGTGGTGGTGTTTCCAGGACATGGCGGCCTTCAGCTGATGCTGCAGTATCAATTAGTCCGCAGGATACCCAACTCGTCATCAGCTTACAGCAGATATAGCTGTTGTTTCGGCTCATAAGAATTTGTATTTGTTTAGTGTTAGATAGGTGGTGATCGAGGTCCGTGGTAGAAAAAATTTAAAAATTAAATATTCCCGGGCACCAAAACCCTTTAAGTGTACTCAAATAAAATATGTATGACCCCGACGCGGCGACAAAGTGTAAAACAAAATATTAGTAGATATGTATTAAATTGTAATAAAGTTAAACGACAAATAAACACATTTTAATTTACTCGTAGTATCGCTTAGATCGTTAGAAATTAGATAAATTCTCTTAGCGCTTGTTAATTACAATAATCTTCATGTATGATAAAAAGAGCTATCGTGTCATGGCATCTATTGATGCCTAATGAGTTGACGTAAAGAGTGGCTCGTGCATGTATTCTGGTGGTGACGAGTGCCGAGTGCCGAGCCGTGAGTCACCCAGCGCGGCGGTACCGGGTCGCGCTGTCCCGCGCCACGTCTGACTCAGACCAGGGTTTAAGCGCCTTAACACAGCACTAGAATATCTTCTTACAAACGGTCGGAACGCGAGTGATACCTACGCGCCCCAACTTTGCTACATATTAAGTACACATACAGTCGCGAGTGCGCCGCAGTGACGAACGAACGGTCAATGGTTTTGTAAGCAGTAAGCGTGCATTTTGTGAATATTTAAATTAAATAAGTACAAGTACCTACTTAATATGGCAAACAGCAATTATAGACTATCTTGTGCTGCTTTTGGTTGCTTGAATTCTTGTCCCTATTTCCCAAAAGTATTTTTAATAAACATATATCCGAATCGGATTTTTTGTACTATTAAATTTAACAATAAAGCTTTTCGTACATCTCAGTCTAGATGTTTTTTTTTATTAAATATAATAATAAAAAACACGACATATATTTTAATTGAACACTTCTTATTTCGTTCCCGAAGAACTTCATTTTTTAAATTATATCTTTCACAATCTCAAAACTAGAAAGAAACCCAAGTCTTAGACTAAATTAAAATACTGTAGACTTGGAGCCCTATCGCGTGTTTACGTACCTCGCGGCTGTAAGTATTTATTGTAAGGATACCGCCGAGTCAGAGTACTTTTAGATATCTTTTGGTACTGTGGCCTTGCTACGGTAAACAGTTGAAAACTGATAGTCGACTAATTACATTTGAAACCCCTACGAAAAATGTACTGACAACTGATTTAATACCACGGTTTAATACACATGAAATGTTTAAGTATATTTCGCCACATCTATACTAATATTATAAAGCTGAAGAGTTTGTTTGTTTGTTTGTTTGTTTGTTTGAACGCGCTAATCTCAGGAACTACTGGTTCGAATTGAAAAATTCTTTTTGTGTTGAATAGACCATTTATCGAGGAAGGCTATAGGCTATATAACATCACGATGCAACTATTAAGAGCGAAGAAATAATGGAAAATGTGAAACAAGCGGGGAAAATTATTCATCCTTGAGGGCTTCCATTGCGTGTGCTGCGAAAACGGTTCAAGATACTAAAAATATGTGTATGAAAGAATTATTCCTCTTGAAATGATCTAAAAAAAAAGTCCGCGACAGTATATGTCTATCTTTTAAGATTAACTCTCTAGAACCGTTTTTATGGTAATCAAATTTAGTCGAAATTAATGCATTATTTGTCAAGAGTTGTATCAACGTCATAATATTAATCTTTATCCCAATAAATGTGTTGGATAGAGTGATTCAACGGGAAGGTTTTTATGTATGTACTTTTAGCCCGGGAAAACTTATTAACGCGGGCGAAGCCGTGGGCAAAAGCTAGTTGAATATAAAACGGTCCCCATGACGAATGCCTTAAGTAATAAGTCACTTAATAATGTTCCCGGTGGTAATTAATCACTGACACTGTCCGTCAATATCACTACGAGGTTAGCGTACCCACTTTGCTGACTTCGGGATAGTGATTTTTTAGAGATAACTGTGTCATACATTAGACAACTAGAGGCCAAGGTGGATAGTTTTCAAAATGCAAGCCAACACTTTAACTATCATGATAATATAGCGAAAATAATTGATAATATAATTATAATTATATGTCGGAGCGTCGGGTAATTTTGAAATAGTAGTCTTGCAACACAGGTCTCGATGTTAAAGTATTAGTGGGGTGACAGTTTTGAGTATAAATAAGGCGCTCGCCAGTTGAGGAGCACATTCCGCTCTGAGCAGCCGTCTCGGACGGACCTATTGTTTGTTGTAGCGCTCGCTACAACTTTCATTGTTCCGCCCGAGTACCTGCTCGGTGCGTTCGGCAGCGACCTCGCTGCAGCCAAGGCCAAACAGGTAGCAAAGGGGCAACCTTTTGCTATTTTGTTAGCCTATTTCGGGCCAAGCCGCGTCCTTTTCAGGACAGGGTTTAGCCCAATTTGTTTCTTATCGACGTTTGGCCCCTTCAGGGTATTGGCTCGGCGGAAACCTAACGGTGCTAACAAGCCGAGCCGCGGCACCGGCCACGCGCTGCGCCCCTTCAGGGCAAGGCAAAGCCGACGGGTACGGATCCGGAGGCTGCGGAGGCACACCGCAGTCTCCCCCGTATATCACCTTCCCAACCCTACCCTTTCCCTAAAATCCATCCCGTGTATCGGTTGAGCGTGCGGCCTCCGGCCAATACCGTTTACGGTACACGGACTGTTAGGAACCCTTTTGCACAATAAGACTGGCAAAAGGGATACAAGCTTAGGGCACACCTAATTTTAAGTACACCCCCCCTCGCCTATACCCGGCGGGGAGGGACACGCACTCACTCACCCCCGGGCGTTCCTACCCGGGGACTTAGTTCAACGCGTCCCATACCGCGTCGCGATCCGCGCTCGTTTTGTGTGAACCCGCCTGGTTTCTTGTGTGTTCTTTACAGGCGGTGCACACCCGGGGTTAGTGAACACACACGCGGCCCCCAAATCATTTTCTACCGTAGGCTCGGACTCAGCCGCCAATATGGCTGATTCTGGGCCTATGGATTTGGCTCCCGAGCGGCCTGTCGTCACCGCTCAAACCGTTAGCGCTCCCCTCACCGTGCCCATTATCTCCAAGGAGGAGATAATGAACATGGTAAGGGAGATGTTCCGGTCGGACAACGCGGTCCGACAAGAAATTATTTCAATGGCTAGGGAAGCCAGGGAACCGTCTGCGTCCTCAGACACCTCGGAGTCGTCCGAGGCTACGACCTCAACGGAGACCACCGAAACCTCGGGCGGCTCCGCGGAGTCTGAAGAGGAAATGGACACGTCCCCCAGCCAACCCGAAGCCACCGCTAATAACCCGAAAAAACGGCCGATCTCGGCCTCTTCCTCCGCCTGCGAATCCGGGGAGGAGTCGTCTTCGTCGGAACGCGACGAGGAAGGCTTCACCACGGTGAAGAACAGCCGGAGGAAGAAGCAGAGAAGCGTCGCTGCTCCCGCACCAACCTCCCCGTCCGCGCCGTCTGCGCCTTCCGCGCCTTCAGCGCCAACCGCGTCCGCGTCTGCGTCGACGCCGCCACCGCCGCCGACTCAACCAAAGGGGCCTATTTTAGGCCCCTTTGGTTGAGTCGGCCGAAACAAAACCCCCGAGGTTGAACCTACAACTCCCCGCAAATATGTCCATTCGGGACATATTTGAAGAATTGCGCAAACAGCGCATATCAATCGCTTCAAACTCGTGGAATAAAATCCACAAACTTCTGGCATTACAGCCCTCTTCAATCGCGGACCACAGAGCCCTCACCAAATTTTTAGATGCCAAGAAATGGCACTATTTCACTTACTCTTTGCCTGACGAGCGGCGCTTCCGCTACGTCATTCGCGGAATCCCCACGCAAATGTCCCCTCTTGAGGTCAAGGAAGGCCTCGAAGAGAAAGGCATTGTCGCTATCGAAGTGCACAGGATGCACAGACAGTCCCGCGCCTCCCGGCCGGGAATTCAATATGAAATGGTCCTTGCCATTCTTCAGTCCCCTTCCGACGTCAAACGTCTCTTTGAAATAAAAGATATCTCGGGGCTAGGCGGCTTCACCGTCGAAGCGCCTCACAAATCGACCCAGATAGGGCAGTGTCACAACTGCCAGAAATACGGCCACAATTCTCGTGGCTGTCGCCTCCCCGCCAGGTGCGTCAAGTGCCTCGGCGAACACGGCACATCCGAGTGCCCCCGTCCCAAGGACCGCTCTCAGCGCACGGAGCCGCCTTCGTGCACCAACTGCCGGCAAACCGGCCATCCAGCGAATTATCGCGGATGCCCTCGCGCCCCCAAAAGAGTTGCCAAAGCTCCTAAAGCTGCGGCTCCCTCGGCCCCTCAGGCCACCACATTCAAACTGGCACCTGCGCCAGTGCGCAACCCGTGGTTTCCTCCCACGGCGCGCGCTGAACCCATTTCACAGGCCCCCAGCGGAGTCACTCCCGCTGCCCCGGCCTCTACTCGACCCTCTCCTCCCCCAGCTGTGGCTCCTTCTTCAAAGGCAGCCCAGCCCAAACCCAAACCCACCACCCCTCCCACCCCTTCTCAGTCGGCGACGGTGGCGGCGAAGGCAAGCGACGCCTCTTCCTCAGTCGCCTCACTGTTAGGCTCCCCAGAGATAATGATTCTCCACGGGAAACTTTTTGAGCGTTCCCGTCTACTCACCCGTACGGGAGTAGAAGACCCCCTTTTAATCGCTGAGATCGCTCTGATCCAGCAGCAAATCTTCGAGGCTACAGTTAACGCTGTGCGTCTCCCCTCTTTAATTTCATAAATGGCTACCAACGCCAGACAACTCCCCCAGCGGACAAAACCTCGCTCCCTCAGAGTGGGGTTTTTCAATTGTAACGGCATTCGGGACCAAAAAGCCGAAATTTCTTCTTTTGTCCGCGACAACAAAATTGACGTTTTCCTCATCCAGGAAACGTTCCTCAAGCCCTCTCACCGCGATCCCAACATCCCAAACTTCAAACTGGTGCGAAATTATCGTACCAGTGGCCGTTTAGGAGGCACTCTCATTTATTACAAAAGGTCCCTTCATTGCATACCTTTAGAATCACCGATAAGCTTGAGCAACATTGAGGCTTCGGTCTGCAGGCTAGCCATGACCGGACACCCGCCGATCACCATCATATCGGCCTATCTCTCGCCCACTAAGGAGCTTCACTCCAACGAACTTGAAACCCTATTTGACCTGGGGGATTCCGTCATTTTGGCGGGAGACCTCAATGCCAAGAACACTCTCTGGAACTGCAACTCGACCAACGAGCGAGGTGCAGTCCTAGAGAGTTGTCTTGACACAATCAATCTAAGCCTATTGGTTCCTTCAGAACCTACCCACTATAGTTACAACGACGACCACCGACCGGACATACTCGACGTGGCACTTGTACGGAACGTAAGCCTTAGCGTGCGTTCCATGCAAGTGTTACAAGAGTTAGACTCTGACCACAGACCTGTGATCCTCGATCTAGTCCCCGAAAACAGTCCAACAGACACAGGTCCTAATATTCCGATGAAGGTGAAAACGAATTGACGTCTTTTAGGCACCAAGCTCGCGGACACCTCATCCACTGATCTTTCCGCGATCCCGACCAACATCGTGACTCCTGAGGAAACGACCAGCGCGATACGCGTCTTCACCGACCACCTTCAGAACGTTTTGAGCGAAAGCTCCGAGAGGGTGCCAGAGACTGTTCACAGTCACTGGCAACTTCCCGAAGACGTTCGGTGGTGGGTGAGGTTGCGTAACGCTACGCTCAAAGCCTGCGCGACGAGACCCGTCCCGGAACGACGACATCTTGCGCGCTACCTCCAACGTGAGGTTAAGCATCGCATAAAAGAGGTCGTCGATTCGAGGTGGGACACTCGCCTTGCCGACATCGATCCGACACATACGGCCTTTTGGCAACTGGTTCGTTCCTTCAAGAGAAACGATGTGGCCTCCATGCCTCCGCTCAATCGTCCGAATCAACGCCCGGCGTTTGATGACGACGAGAAAGCGGAACTACTGGCCAGCAGCCTGGAGTCTCAATGCTCGCTCACCTCTGTACCCGTAGATGACGACATTCTTGTTGCGGTTGACACCTTCGTCGAAGATAGGAACGCGGTCCGGCCACCGCCAGTCTCTATACCGCGACCGTTATACGATAACGTCGACCCGGACGTCGACCCGCCGCCCGATCCCCTTGCGCCGGTGACGATCGAAGAAGTCACCACTCTGATCAAGGCACTCAAACGTAGGAAAGCCCCCGGGGGCGATCTAATCCCTACTCGTATGATTAAGATGCTCCCGGAGCATCTAGTTCAAATCCTAACATCCATTTATGACGCCGCGTTTCGTAACTGCATCTTCCCAGAGGTCTGGAAAGAGGCAGTTGTGATAGGTATCCACAAGCCGGGGAAACCCGCTTTCGAACCCTCCTCTTATAGGCCCATCAGTCTGCTCAGTACTCTGGGCAAAATTTACGAGCGGATCGTCCTCGACCGCCTTAAAATAGTAGCTTTTAATCAAAATTTGATCCCTCCAGAACAGTTTGGCTTTCGCGCTAGACACAGTTGTGTCAATCAGGTGCTCCGCATCACGGAGTACGTCCACGAACAATTTCGTAAAGGAATGCCTACCGGTGCTATTTTCTTCGATATCGAAAAAGCATTCGACAGGGTGTGGCACAACGGCTTGCTTTTCACGCTGTACACTCTCAACGTGCCCACACAACTCGTGCACATCATACGAGATTTCCTGTCGAATCGCGGTTTCAGATATCGCGTGGAGGGAACTCTCTCTTCCCGACACACCATCACGGCCGGAGTCCCGCAAGGCTCCGCCCTGTCCCCTTTTCTATTCTCGCTGTACACAAGCGACATCCCTAGACCACAAAACGCCCATCTGGCACTATTCGCGGATGATACCGCAATCTACGCTTCACGTATAGACCCCGACAAAGTGGTGCGCACTTTGCAAACCGCTGCCGACGAACTCGGTGAGTGGTTCCGCAAATGGCGAATCACCGTCAATCCCACCAAAAGTCAGGCCATCCTTTTCACTCGGAAAAGGAAAGTCCATGTCCCTCACTTTTCAGTCCGCATGTCCGACCAGGTTATTCCCTGGAAGGGCCAAGCCAAATATTTAGGAGTAACCCTTGATCAGAGGTTGACCTTCATCCCACACGTAAATGCGGTACGCGCGCGAGCCGCATTCGCGATGAGCCAGCTTCACTGGCTCCTAAACAAAAATAGTAAGATGTCAATCCGCAACAAGATTAGGATCTTTAAAACATGCATCCGTCCGATAATGACATACGCGTCGCCCGTATTCGCTCATTTACCGCCCCGTCGCCTTCAGCGAATGCAGGTGCTTCAAAATCGATTCTTACGACATGCACTTGGTGCCCCGTGGTACGTTCGCAATCGCAACCTCCACGTGGACACCAATATGCCGACCATCAGGCACTTTATGCAGTGCGCCAGCAGACGCTATTTCGACAGGGTGGTAAACCACCCGAACACGCTTATCCGTAAAGCGTCGATTTATACTCCATTTGATCGCGCCAAATGGAGACGACCGCGCTCAGTCTTGTCAGATCCAGAGGACGAAATCACTCTGGCTTTACGCGAAAAGAACGAGCATCTAAAGCTCATACACTCAACAAGACCGCTGTACCGTCCTCGCCGTCGAGGACCTCGTCGCGTTCCCCAATCCCCTGCCCTCTCTTAGCAGTTCCGGCCCGCGTGCCGAAGACTACGATCAACACGTCAAATAGGATTAGGTTAAAAACCATCTTCCCCAAACGCTGATGTCTTATCCTCTCAGTGGCCGCCCTGAGCCGAGGTCGTGACCCATTAGTGGGTCGCCCTCAGCGTGGTCGCTTAAATTTAAGGGTTGCGAGCGCCTTCTGCGCTCACCCACAAGACCGGTGTTCTTGTATAAGCCGACTCTCGTCAGGCTAACAAGAGTTTAGTCAGGGACAAAAAAAAAAAAAAAGTTGAGGAGCACAGTATTAGTTTGGTCGTCGTTCAGTGTTCAACTAGTTGTCAATAGTCGCTATGGTAACTTAGTGGTTATTATGCTGGTCCTGACAAAGTTATGAGTGGTAAACGAGTCATGAGTTGAAGAAATAAAAGTCAATTATGACCATTGCAAAGTGTGCGCTACGTTTTATTGGCTCCTGTGAAATCCTCTTCGTCATATATAATACGAATGTTGGACCTTTACCTATGAAATTGGCGTTTAATATATAGAAAGATAAAGTCATCTTTTTATAATTTTTTTTTATTTCTATCGATCTAAATATGCACCCAATCTATAAATGCACCTCTGCCAGCGCTGTGGTAATTTTGCAATGCCCTTCTTGAAGAATTCAAGGGAGGGAAGGGAGCCAACAAACTCTTCAAAGATACTTTGTACTACCTCTTGGGTATTAAATTTTTTCTTACCAAAAAGTTTTCTAAATTTTGGAAAAATAGAAGCCTGTCGGCGCAAGACCTACAGTGGTGAGTACGGTGGACAACGCAAAACTTCCAACCCTAACTCTTGTAGCTTAGAGTCCGTCTGTTGCAGGAGTTCTGTATAATATCCAAGACAGTATAAAATGCCTTTGAAGAGTTTGTAGGCTCCCATACACATAACTTCTTCAAAAAAGGCACTGAAAAATTACCACTGCGCTGGCAAAGATGCATCGATAGCTTGGTGTATAGTTTGATTGATAGAAATATTTTTTTTTATAAAAAAATTACCACGTTTCCGTATACAATACGCCAATTTTATAGATAAAGACTTAATATTACCACTACCTACATATTAATTAATAAATACTTTATTTTATATAATGCCTATGGCATTGCATAATAATAATATTATTATCAGGAATAAAATTGCATAATTCATTCTTGCGAAAACAAAGATGTACTTAATTTAAAGTTAACTTCATTGGAACAACAAACTGCTTTCAAGTACCTAATAGCAATTTGTATGAATCAGTACACTCACTCACGCCCGTTATTGGTGCAACTAGTGCACCCACTTTTCGCCGTGCGTATTCCGTCCCATGATATGATGGGAGGCGAGACTATCGCCATATCGGGCACAAATTCCATACACCGGGGTGATGCTGAATAGAAAAACCCAATATCATTTTACCCGACCCGGGGAACGAACCCGAGACCTCAGCATTGCAGTCGTACCGTAATTCAACGACGCCACCGAGGCAGTCAAGTGAGTCAGTAATGATCTGAAAATCCCAAAATATCCCGTTAAAGTGGAACGACAATTTGCAAATCATCGTGTCACCAACGGCTGGTCTTGGCGGCCGACGACTCACACCGATAAGCAATTAAACCTTTATACCGGAACGAATGCAACTATTTGTGAGATATTTTTTTATAAAAAACGGTAAAATGGCAAACGCAAAGCTGTGGATTCGTTTATAAATCTCAACAGAGACTATAGGTAGGTAGGAATTTACTTTGTTTTATGGCATCGAATGACGAGACGAGCATGCTGTCCGCCTGATGATAAGCGATACGACCGCCCATAAACAGTAGAAACACCATGCAACACGTTTGAGTTACAGAGTACTGTGTGGCATTTCACTGGCCTCGTCATCCTGAGACATAAGATGTTAAGTCTCATTATATCCTGTGGGTCCACTAACTACAATGGCCTTCTAACCGAAACACAACAATGCATGCACACTGCTGCTTGGCGGTAGAAATAGACATTGCGGTGGTACCCACCCAGACGTACTCTTACATATATGAGAGTCCTACCAGCAGTAAAGTTTTAAACTGAAACAAAGAAGAGACCGCACATTGCTTGGCGACCAAAGGTAAGTTATCTTGAATGTCTAATAAAAACTTTTTAACATAACAAAAAATTAAACCGCCTTCAACAACGACTAAAAAAACTAAAACCAAAAAATTATTTAATAGTGAATAAATATACGATAGCATTACTTATATACTGGTAACCAATTTTGGAGTCCATGCCTATTTAAAATTAAACATTGTTTTTGCATATTTATTAATGTACCTAGCTTAGCTACTAATTTTAGGTTTTATATTCAAAATTGATTAGATGCAGGATCATCTACTCCCATTTTTAGCCAACTTCAAAAGAGGAGGAGGTTATCAATTCGAATTATGTTTTTTTTTGTGTGTATGTTACGCGATTACTCCGCCAATTATGGACGATTTTCAAAATTATTTTTTTGTTCGAAAGGAGATACTTCTGAAGTGGTCCCATAGTCACCAAGTCAGGATTTGATGATTGGATTCTGGAGAAATCGAGGACAACCTTCAATTTTTATGGACCACTAGATTTTGCCCGCGGCTCCGCCCGCGTTAAAAAGTTTTTCCGGGATAAAATGTAGCTTATGTGTTAATCCAGGACATGATCTACCCGTGTGCCAAATTTCATCGAAATCCGTTCAGTAGTTGTGGCGTGAAAGAGTAACAAACATCCAAACATCCATACATACTTACAAACTTTCGTGTTTATAATATTAGTAGGATTAACATACAATAAAAAAAAACATACCGTCGAATTGATAACCTCCTCCTTTTTTGAAGCCGGTTAATTATACTTACATTCCAATAAATTTTAGTGCACATCCATTCAATACTGGATGCACTCGTCAATACAATAATGTACAGTCAGCAGCATAAATATCTGTACAAAATCAATATTTTAAATCGCATATAAACGCGTTAAGTTAAACTGAAAAAAATATTCTTCGTATGAAGTAAAGCAAATCTCTTTTATTATATATTTGTGAAGAGAAAAAAAGATTAGTAAGAACACAAAAGCATGTAGCCAATTTGAAAATTTTAATTTGTTCAGCTACTTATGCTGGTGACTGTACAACAATTACCTAGCTCTTTCACCGTACCTATAGCGTGCCCATACTGTAGTAGTGCATATTGTACAATTTCCGAAGGAATCTGTGCCTTTGGCGGAGTGTATCACTGACGTCCTGGAATCTGCGAGAGATCCCGACTAACACAGGAGTTGGATCGTTAATCATCATAATAATCAACATAGTTCCGCTTCTGTGTTATCTATGATACTTCAAAAATATATGAAACAATTTAAAAATACTATTTCTTTTGTATTAGCATTTAAAAACAACATGCGATCAATTTAGTACCTAGCCCTAGTAGATAAGGTCAAAAAGGCAATATAAAAGGTGTCTTAACATTATTATGTTCCCAGTGGTGTACTTACATAGGTAGGTATATTGTTAAGTAGGTACACCTACACACAGACCGCGCGTAAAACCCAGCTCAGGGAATATTGACGGGTCTAATACATTAATGCAGTGATTTTGTCGATATTGAATTATTGATGTAATTCGCTCTTTCAGCGTACACGCTCATATCATAACTGACTCCGGGTTGATATTACGTGAAAAATCCAAATATAACTTTCACTGACGTGGGATTTGTCATGTCCATCTGGAAATATTGAGGGAGGCCTCAATGTTCAGCAGTGGACGTCATGTGGCAGATGATGATGATGACGTGGGATTCGAATCGATCAATGTCACATTTTATTGATGAATTAGAAAAATTATATAAAATAATTTATTCGCATAGTGGTATTTTCGTTAGTTGCGCTATTTAACATCCGAATGTGATTTGTTGATATACTTTTAAGCTGTGGTAGAGGAGTAAGGCTCTACGGTGCGGTGTATGCGCGGGCGCACGAGCGACGGTGTGTTAATAGTATCACGAGGAGGCGCAGGCGCGGCGGTAGGGGGTGGGCGGGGCCGCCACGCCCGCGCGCACCACTCCCACCAGCAGCCCGCGGGTACACGTGGCAATATGCCAGTACCACCAAATATACTACAGGGCCGAATTTAGAATACGATTACACGTACCACATCAGGCAAGCCGCCTGCCGCTTTCACGTTTACCATCCAAGGGATTTAAAAACAAATACCGTAAGGTTAAGTACTACCGCTTTGTCTATTTCTGCACTCAAGCACCAAAGGAAGCTGTATTGTGAGTACTCCGGTTCAAAAGACATTAAAGACAGTAAGTATGCCTAACGGTATTGTGTACCCAGGCAAAATTACACCTTTCTAGTACCGAGTCTTCGAGTTAAGTCCCGGACATACAGACGAACTAACTGATGGACATGGCAGAACTATAAGGATTAAGAAGGAAGGAAATTTTACTTAAGTATTTTGTACAGTGGAAGATAGCCTAGTTGGGAATGGAACGGTCTGCCGAGACAATATCCGGAGTTTCAAACCCAAGGCACACACCTGTGACTTTTCGAAGTTATGTGTCTATTATTTATCAATTATTGTTCGCTTTAACGGTGAAGGAAAACATCGTGAGGAAACCTAAGTACATTCTAATTCATAAGAGGGTATGTGAAGTCTGCCAACTCGCACTAGGCCAGCGTGGTGGACTAAGGCCTTACCCCTCTCAGTAATAGAGGAGGCCCGTGCTCAGCAGTGGGCAGTATTACACAGAGCCGATGGCATTGCATTACAAGTATTTTGTAAAATGTTAGCTAATAACGCGTACATTACGTGTAGGGTCATTCGGGGTATCAGCACGCAGTGGGTAAAATTTCGCATGGTCTATATCTCGAAACCTATTGAAGGGGCTCAGACACTATTTCGGCAAAATTAGGGGTGCGTCAGGGATGATGTCAGAGCCCACAAGCTATTTTACCAAGCCTCACTTGTTTAGCGAAAAACGGCGATCAACGTGATTTTGTTGATTAGTTATCAACTATTTTGTGCTGGAAAAAGTTTATGGATCAGTTTACAAAAGACCGTTGATTATGTTAAGTTTTCTCGATTATTATAGTATTTATTTTAGCTATTAATTCTGTCCTAAAAAATAACTACATCTCAACTGACGTGTGATTGTTTAAAATATTCCCTGTTGGGTAAGAGTACGGGATTAAAAGTACGCACGCTGTTATAACTTCATTACAATGAAAAGTAACATCAAGCGTTTCTAAAATAACAGTGATCATTAAATTACAAAAATAACTAAAGTTTGTTATAAATACAGTCTAATTAATTATGTTCCTGGTGCCTACAATAGGTGTACATTTAATGTTTATTTTTACAATATTTGTACCAAGAATAAAGGAAGTTTAAAAACATATGCCATATGATTCGATGTGTACTTATACAATTTATAATTATATGTCTGTAGTTTACCTGCGTGCGAAGCTTACCCAGTATACGAACTATTAACCGCATCTCTGCGTAGTTTTACCCACATGACGGGTCAAGAGTACGAATTTCTCCCGCTGCACTTAAACATGTATTGCAAAAAAACCGATGAAGCAATGTACAAAAACTCATTAAATAATGAAAGTAGAATAAATTTCCTTTAAATAAAGTGTTAAAACGTTTATCAGGACCCTATATTTTTGAGTGTGTAGTCGATAGAAAAAAAAGTGCGTACTTTTGAGCTGAATGACCCTAGGTACATATCTGTTTATAACACCGCAGATGAGCAGCTTCACTAATGACGCAGTGGCTGCTATATTACCTTAAGTCATAACAAAGTAATGTTATGTAGTGCAAGCGCGAGTCATCGCAGGCCGTATCTAGCTTAGGTACTTCCTCTTTCCGTTTCCCACGACGCGATAGATGCGCTGCGCTAGACTCGAATTAACAATCATGGAAGTATCGATACTTGCGAGTGCGTACCTAATATGGTATTGTTATACAATTATGACTGCCTTGGAGGCGAAGTTTTATTAAGATACGACTGCAATGTTGAATGTCTCGGGTTCGATACTTGGGTCGGACAAAGTGATATTGGATTTATCTTCTCAGTATCAGCACGGAGTATGGATTTTGTAGCCGATATGGCGATAAGCTCGGCCCCTATTATATCATGGGGGCGGAATAGGCACGGCGAAAAGTGGGTGCAGTGCAGGCATAAACGTTATATCGCTACAATTACCAAATATTGAGTAAATATCAATATTCGATATCGATGAAGCAATCGCTCGGCACTGCCTCACTTAGCTTGACATGACTTCGTAAATCGCGCCACGTCACTAGGATGTCCGCGCGGCGGTGCAGCGCGGCCATCGGGCGCATTCCACAGACACATTCCTCTCGACGTGTGAGGAAAACAAATCATATAGTTCTTATTAACCTTACTCATAGTAAGCCTAATAACTACTACCTACGGGCGCAATATTATAAGGTCGAGGGAAAGTATCAAAACTAACTCTAAGTTGGTGGTAGGTCCTTCATATATGTAAGAGTCCGTCTGGGTGGGTACCACCGCAATGTCTATTTCTACAGCACAGCAGCAGTGTGCATGCATTGTTGTGTTTCGGTTTGAAGAACATTGTAACCAGTGTAACTACTGGACATAATGAGATTTAACATCTTATGTCTCAGAATGACGAGCGTAGTGGAATGCCACACAGTCCTTTGTAAGTCAGGGTGCTGGATGACTTACAAAGTTTATAGGTGGTCGTATCGTTTACCATCGGGCGAACGGCGTGCTCGTCTCATCTTTCTAGAATTTATAGACAATAAAAAAAAATATAAAAAATAAAAATTTATTGCGTATTCATTTTCAAATTTACTTTTATAATACGTAACCTAAGTATTGCGTAATGAACTTGACCGTTTTAAGAAAAGTAGGAATAATCTCGACATTTAGTACCTACCTACTTAGATGATTGGGCGATCGATCAACAAAAAACAAATCAATTTTGTTTCCGGCAGTAACTAATTGGCTTAGGTATGACCACTATTGACTTTTACTAATTATGTAAACCCATTTAAAAATCACGCACAATCTCTTTGCGTATAATCGTCTAAAACAATAGTCTTGTTCCATTTGGAGATGACGCCATATGTTGTGTCACGCTGCATGTTGTGGTCGACTCGTGTGGTCATTATCGGCGGTAAATCCGTGTTTTTACAATATTTAGGTAGCTATCCTATCACTGGCTTCGTAATATTTTACTAGAAATTCCCGAGAAGTTTAGCGTTAGAAAATACGCAATTGTAAGGATTTATTACTTACGTTAATATTATTCACAAGCTCACTGATAAGTTGATTTCTCAGAGAATCGAAAAATAACTCCTCCAGACTTCTCAAACAAAAAATGCCGCCACAGCTCCACTTCCCTCGTCTTCTCGAATGATAATAACAAAGGGTCTTCCCTCGCCCAAGTACCTACTCTATCACGAATACAAGTCACGCATATTTTTTATTACAATCTGCATTTCACCAGGTAGAATCTGCTGCAGAAACGGACAATTGCCTTAATTCATTTAATGCCTCTTCCAAATGTCCTTCTAACCTAAACACAAAAGAGCATGCACACTGTGCTGCTTGGCGATTGAAATAGACATTGTGGTGGTACTACCCATCCAGACGGAATCTTACATATGAGACCTACCACCAGTAAATGTGTTTTTATATAGCCTACTGCCAACAATATATTTACTATTTAGCATAACACTGTTCTTACTACCAAATATGCAGACATTGTCGAACTTAGAGAAAAAAAAATCTATTAAAAATATAGATGTGCAGAAAAATATTAAAGTATAGGTTCGAACTTGCTAAAAAATTTGCATAAGAAAAAATTCTATTACGAAAATCTCAAGGGTCGTGCCAACGTTCAATATGCGATTCCTACCACAATACAGGTGCCTACATTAAGTGTAACACTATTTACAATACTAACATTTATTAATTACTGCTATCATTAAGATTTAAGAGTAGGGTATTCAGAGTTTTTTTTTATGGTATCGAATGACGAGACGAGCATACCGTTCGCCTGATGGTAAGCGATACGACCACCCATAAACAGTACCAACACCATCCAGCACCTTGAGTTACAAAGTCCTGTGTGGCATTCCACTGCGCTCGTCATTCTGAGACATAAGATGTTAAGTCTGATTATGTCCTGTAGTTACACTGGCTACAATGTCTTTCAAACCGAAATACAACAGTGCATGCACACTGCTGCTTGGCGGTAGAAATAGACATTGCGGTGGTACCCACCCAGACGGACTCTTACATATGAGAGTTCTACCACAAGTAATATATAAATCGGTTTATATCAAGTGGTCAGGGCGCAGCGTGGTACCTACTCAGATACCTAGGCATAGGCACGTGCGTCAATCACTCGTGTGGTAAATCTATTGCCTACTTTATCGTCATTCAATCATAGGCAACATGTGTTTCGTATGTATTCTAGCTTTCACTCGTGACTCCACTCTGTGAAAGATATTTCATGATAAAAGTCTCACTACATTTTCCCGGGATAAAAAGTAGCAGGTGGACGGCCGACGCTGCGCTTGAGTACGTGGTCTCCACTCGAAAATTTTTTTGCCCCATCTGCCGTCAGTTCTTCGAACTATGTGCCCTGCCCATTGCCACTTCAGCTTGCACATCCGCTGGGCTGTCAGTGACAGTGCAAGGTGGACAGGCGACTTGATAAAGGTCGCAGGAACACGCTGGAGGCAGGCCGCTTTTGACAGGTCCGCTTGGAATTCTTTAGGGGAGGCATTGTTCAGGACGTCGTGTGGCTGATGATGATGAAAAAGTAATAACCTATGTCCTTCCCTGTATTTCTCTGCATGCCAAATTACATCGAAATCGGTTCAATAGTTCCAGAGATTACTTCCTACAAACTTACAAAATTTACCCCTTTATAATATTAGTATTGAATATAGATAATAGACATATGTGAAAAAATTATAAGGAATCTTATTTCCAGTACTTTAAAAAATAAATTAAGTTATTCCGTCTTTTGTCTAGTGAGTGCGAAAATCGACTTGAGACAGTGAAGGACTTGGGTTGGTTTAGTTACCCAAATTATAATACCCTACAAACTTTCCCCCTAAAATTGGCAATCTTTTGTGCTGTCAACACCGTATCATTCCAACAGTTTTGTAGTAACGGTCGCGACTGCAACTTTTCCGCTCTTACAAGACCTCGACGCTTTTTACACAATGACACAACAAAAATCACAATTTCTGTGGAGCACCGCTTAATGTCATTATCGTAGAATGTAATGACAGCAATCGCAAGTCACATAGGTTTTAATAAAAGTTTATGGCCAGCTGCGCATGTATGGCCAACGAAAGGTTCGCCTGGTCATCCCATCTCCTTTGAATTGCTAGATACTCAAAGACTTAAGTATAAAAACCGTGTGCTCAAAGCTTACAGCCTTTATTCAGTATAAACTTTCTTAATTCTTACTAGAAAACAGAGTATAAAAATCATACAAAAAATATATAAAAAAATATAACAAACTCGCTATAGTTTGTATTCTAGAGGCAGACTCTGTTAGTTGCAAGAAGTACACGTTGGTTCCGGACATATCCTGGTCTGTGACGTCACTGCCCGTGAGAGTAGATGGCACGCTCTGACAGCGGTGACGTCAGCGACATCACACCGCTGCCACCCTCGCTGGAATTTATATAAGGACATCATTAAGTAATTATGTGATCTACAATTTCGAAAATTTCGAAAGTATCTCGTATTTGATACTTGTGAGAGGAAGAGTTTCTTGCTAATCGTCAATGGTCCAATTCAATCGGAATCACTTTATCTCAGGAAACAAACAATGTTTTTTGCGTGATAAGTGATGATTTGAGAGGTTCAAACAAATTTAAGCCCACTTCAAAAAGGAGGTTCAGTATTAGACCCGTATGTATGTAACGAGTTTCTCAAAAACTACTGATCCGATTTCGATGGGGTTTTCGTTATTCAAATGTATAATTTTCAGGGAAGGTTTTCTATATAATTTATTCGGATATGATAAATATTTTTGGAGATAGATAATGGAACTCTTCAATAACTACCAGCAGATGACCGCGAATGCTGCAATCGTATATCTATGATGTATTGTTTACACCATAACTAACAAAAAGTCAATAAATAAAAACATATAAACAAAAAATGAAACAGACTTCAAAACCACTACAAACCAAAAAAATATTCAACTTAAAGTACATATTTGTAGTCGGGGCCTAATTTAACTTGCCAGCTAAGCTAAGCGAATAAACGAACAAATATACGAAAACAATGTTCAAGAACCACGTTTTTTTGAAGTCGTTTAATGACTTCAAATATACATATATAAAGTTGAATAATTTTTGGTTTGTAGTTGTTTTGAAATCGGTCTTATTTTGTGTTTAAAAAAATGTTCAATTCTTATCGATCTTTATAGGGATGATAGTGCATTTTTAATCCATTTATAGTTTGGACAAACTAAGCTGGCCGATATGACAATTTATTGACACTTCGTGGAATACTATGTGTAGGAAAGAGAACGAAAAAATGGTTGCTCCAAATAACCGATTCTTGAATACAATCGATTTTTTATTCAAGGAGTTTATTATCGTATGTAAAAAGAGTTGCATTATGATTAAATCTTACATATTACAATCAGGAGCTTTTTTATTACAGTAGTTAGTTATTGTTAGTCGTTTATTTTGATTTTCGATATAATTTCACTATTATCCTTTCATAACTTAACAAATATAGTGCTACAAATGTTTACTTTCTATATCTTCGTTTTCTTGCTTCGAATATAAAATGTGTAATTTTTTAAAATACTTAACGCATTGTTCATAACTGTTTGTAAAATGTACTTTAAACACTTTTTTAAATTAACAGCAGTGTCTTTATTTTCATCCAAAGTTTCGATATTTTCAGTAATCGGTTACGTTTGGTTGCCAAGCGATTTAAAAGTTTCCCAACACTACGCTCGTAAACTGCAGTATACAACATTGTAAAAGCGTCACTTTGATATAAGAATCAAGATTATATTCTTTAACTTAGTATATATTTGCAATATTCACTCGGATATGTTATACAAGTATGATACTCTTTGTTATAATCTATGGCGAACATTACAAGTATTTTTAATAATGTAGTTGAATTTAATTTTTTTGTTAAAAGTTCTTAAAAAGTTATGGCGTCGCGAAAACATTGAATCATCATACCGGCCAGCTTCGATTGTCACAACTATAGTCCTAAATATATTTATGGGCATTGATATAAGGTGATTTAAATGCTCGAAATTTCGTGGTAAAAAAATGTTAATAAGTGAAAAAATATGTTTTTTACATGGGAGAGCTAAAAGTATACTGCTTACCATCAGGCGAACGACATGCCCGTCTCGTCATTCGATGCCATAGAAAAAAATATCGATATTTAGTTTTCTTTTTACGTATCAATTTCGTTTTGTATTTGTTCGCCCCTTAGTTGGTATATAGCAGTGATTGTTATGCGGTATTGTTGCAGCATCGCCGACAGCGACTATATAACCCGTAGACTCCTAATGTTCAATATTTCTCTTCAAATTAATTCTGTCAACTACCTGAGGTTTGAGGAAGCGGGGTACTGCATTATGATTGGTTCTTCCAACACCTTATCGCATTATATAACCTTGGAAACATAGGCATAGGGATGGGACGAGTTAAATGAAAACACGTTTTTTTATCGATATTACTTTTATGTAACAAAGTTTTATAGTAATATTATTATTATTTATTAAACATATTAATATTTTAACGAAACTATTTATGTTATCAAATGACAGATGGCGCTTAGTAAGTCTCATCGACATTAACAAGAATATTAGAGCTGACTTGTAGGAATAACACAAAGAATAACTCAAAATAATCGTTATAATCAACAAACAAAATAAAAAATTATCCTAATAACATTTATTTCTGATACCGCTAGTCAAAAATATATCCTAATCATTTTTAAAATGAATTAACTATTACTAATGAACTAACCATTTAAAATAAGAAGCCTGTTAAAATTAAATAGGCCTCAGATAAATTGATTAGTTGAGTATTCGGGCGATAGTTTCTCTTATTTTTAATTTTATCTATAGAACTATCGACAAATCCTTTTGGTGTATCACTTACTTTTCATGTTAAAAAACAAAACGAAATAGAAAATGTAAAAAGTACTTTCGTCGGAAAGAGATGCAAATATAACAAGATGGCGCGTAAACACCCAAATGGCCAGTCTAAGATGAACTCCGTAAAATTTTAAATAAAATGTGATTATGTGTCGTTTTTGACTTACCTGTGAAATTGAATGCCATTTTTCTGAAAATTTGAATTATGGCTATTTATACCACACCATTTTATTGTGAACGGGGCCATTACAATAGTTATTTATTCGCAAACACGGAAGTATTTACAGCTCACAGTTGTGGTCGCAACTGACTTGAAGATTTTGAACGGTCAGCTACATTGGATCTATTTGTCAGATGTGTTGCCCGAAGCCGATCGTCTGTTATTAGGAGTCCAGGGGTTATATAGTCGCTGATCGCCGATGATGATATAACCGCAATGCGTTCTCACCTGGGCATATGATCGCTGGCGCTGTCCTGTCGGGCGCGCTTTGCGGCGCGGGGCGGGGCGCGGCGCGGGGCGCAGGGCGGGGAGCGGCGCGGGGAGCGGCGCGGGGCGCGGCGCTGGGCGCGGGGCGGAGCGCGGGGCGGAGCGCGGCTACTTCTCAGCCTGCTACAGTTTAAACACATCAGGATATTAATCATATTGTGACTACTTTCGAGCGTATTTAAAATCATGCGTTTTATATTTGTTTGGCTTTTATTACTAGAGCATTTCTATCACTTAATTCTCTCATGTACATTTACAACAATCAAATTATTTTTTTTGATACTTCACTCCTTAAAGACTTTTAAATCATGCTATAAGTCACGATCTAACAGAACTTAATAATATGTAACAAATCAAATATAACATCTACTTCAATAAATAATTAATACAACTATGTATATCGATAATTAAATAGCAAAATAAGCTGTAACAACTTATTATTAGTAGGCATTGATGTATTAAAAAACCCAATACATCAATGTTAGTAAGTTACAAAAACATCCAACACCATAATAATATCAATATTAGAATTTATTAAATACTTTATATACTTACTTTCTTTAGATAAAGAGCTATACATTACCTTAAATTGTCATGACGCGTTGTCCAGGGATAGATATATACTTACGGAAAAGTAAAATTACTTAGACATGGAAAGAGGGAATGGAAGACTTCGTGAAGGATGGAAAGATCATCAAGATTAATTCGTAGTTAATGTAACTTTATGAGTACTTGGTGTTGCTCACGGCTTGTCCCGCGTGAATAGCCTTAGCCTTCGTGTGTAGTGTGCAGTGTGTAGCGTGTAGTGTGCAGTGTGTAGCGTGTAGTGTGCAGTGTGGAGCGTGTAGTGTGCAGTGTATAGCGTGTAGTGTATAGTGTGTAGTGTGCAGGTCCGTGCGTGCGCTGCGTCCACGCCTTTGAAATGCTCCTTTCATGTTAAGGTTGCATGTTACGTTACAGCAGTCCGTACCCGCCTAAACATTTTCATAAACATCCGCATTTGTAATGTTAGCGAGATAAAAATATATCCCCAAAATCGATCGACTAAAATCGACAATTTCGCTTAATCAATCGCTGGTCATTAGTCCAGTTTGTGTTTACACTCGCAAGCTTTCGAACTATTTTTGGAATGCGATTCGTGTGTGGGTCCTCAATTCCGGGAAGGTTTTTTTTATTTTAATATTTATTTTCTTATTATTTGACTGCCTCGGTGGCGTAGTTGTATTATGGTACGACTGCAATGCTGAGGTCTCGGGTTCGATCCCCGGGTCGGGCAAAGTGATATTGAGTTTTTCTATTCAGTATCAGCTCGGAGTCTGGAATTTGGGCCCGATATGGCGATAGGCTCGCCCCCTATCACATCACCCACATCATGGGACGGAATAACGGCGAAAAGTAGGTGCACTGGTTGCCTACTCCTACGGGAATAAAAGGCGTGAGCGTGGGTGTGTGTGTGGTGTTAATTTCTTATTAGTTATATTCATTCTAAACGATTGACTATAATCATTTATTTACTTATATGAAATCTTCCTTAAAAATAGGTATTAAATAGGTAAATAAATAAAATATAAATATTATATATTTTATAAATATCATTTATTATAAAAATATACCTTACTGACTAACTACAAAGATGTCGCAACAGTTAACAATTCGGCGACACAGTACCGACCACGCGCCTACGCAGAAAACTACACTTACAACAATTCAGTTCATATAATTACAGAAAGTATGTTTTTGTAATAACACTGTTAACTTCTTTATAAAAAAAAGCTGTATATGTGTCATAGTTCAACATTGTTTTGGTTTGCCTCCCCTGACCTCAAAGGTTACTCAACAATAAACATGACAAATACTGAGACTGTTTACACTTGTATGAATTAGTACCGCGGTGTTTAGACCGGCAGTCGGCACACACGAAAGTTTTCTCCGTAGGCAGCATCATTTATGGCCGGTTTCAATGAACTATCGCAATACCAACTTCAGATCAAAGTACTATAAACCAATGAAAATAAATCCTTTATTCTGAGTGGCCCATTTGCGCCGTTGATTTGAAGGTATTGATTAGGATTATTTATTGAAATTCGCCGTAAAACTACATTAACTACAGCTACATACTTCAATATAAAAATACGTCAACATTACAAATAACACTTATGTCCCGTCCGTACGTTACAACATAATATTACATAATCAATTTCTACATAAGGCTCCTGAATACATGGATATGTCATAAAATATAATATACTTACAATTTGTATTTTTTGAATATAAATTAAGTGTGTTTTAAAACTATAGCACAAATAATAACGTAAATATTTTCAATAGATTCCAAAAAAACGATAATTCGATAATCCATTATGCAGAGAATACTTAATATGTACTATTAAATCTTAATGCCACCAGGAATGAACAGATTTCTTAAACAATACATAAACGTTTACATTTTCGAGTTTATCAACAGATTTTTTTTAGTATTATTTTTTTAACATTCATTTCATGAAAATGATTTATTAATTAAATTTAAGAGTCAACATACTAATTCTAAGCTAATGTGCTTTTCGTCAGAGTATCACGACATAAAAATAACATTGAAAAATGAATCCTTAAGTTGGTTGAGTAGCAGATTGATTTTCTGGTTTTTGGTGTGCTTCAGCTGAGTCTTACCTGTTGCGTATTATGTAAAATGAAGTACATTATGAATGGTGGTATAGTATGGTGGTGGTGGTGGTGGTGGTGGGAGCTCACCCGGGCGCGTCGTGGTCGGAGTCGAGGTTGTCGTCGGGGTCGTCGTCGTCGGGCCCGCGAGTGCGGCGCGCGTAGTGTCGGCGCGCGGGCGGCGGCCGCTCGTCCGGCGCGTCGGTCAGCAAGCTGTTGCGGTAGGCGGCCAGGGGCGCCCAGTCGTCACCCCACTGCACCACGTGCACGATGCGCGCGTCCAGGAACCGCAGCACGTGGCGCTTGTCCTGCCGCAGCAGCTTGCCCGAGAACTCTCCCAGCGGCTCGAGGAACAGCAGGTGCGGCGGCGCCCCGCCCGGCGCCTGCTCGAGCGCGGAGTACGCGATGCCGGCGCGGTGCAAGGCCGTCAACGCCTCGCGGTTCTTCACCGCGTCCAGGCCGAACATCACCGAGAAACGCTTTGCCAGCTCCTGCACACACACAATACACAAACCACTGCACCACTGAATATTCCTTCGCCAGTCGATATAATTCTGGCAGCCTATTTAAAATGTACAATCACCAGCATAAGTGGCTAAACAAATTCAAAAATTCAAATTGCCTACATACTTTTGTATTCTTACTTATCTTTTTTCTCTTCACAAAAATAAAATTCTCTGCCTCTGTGGCGTAGTTGTATTACAGTACGACTGCAAAGCGTAAGGTCTCGGGTTCGATCCCCGGGTCGGGCAAAGTGATATTGAGTTTTTCTATTCAGTATCAACTCGGAGTCTGGAATTTGTGCCCAGTATGGCGATAGGCTCGCCCCCTGTCACATCATGGGACGGAATAATGGCGAAAAGTGGGTGTACTAGTTACGCCTCTGCCTACCCCTTCGGGGATAATAGGCGTGAGTGTATATGTATGTATAAAAATAAAATAAAATTGATTTGCTTTATATGAAGAATTTTTTTTTCAACTTAACGCGTATATAGACAATTTGAAATTTTAATTTTTTTACAGATATTTATGCTGCTGACTATACACAGGTAGTTTCATGTTTTTATTTTTATAGAAACATTAAAAAAGAAACAGTCAAAAGTTAGATTTGAACCCGCGACCTCCAAGACTCCAACGTACTGTACCGTCACTCTCCCAATTGAACTATCTCGACCTACTTTCGTCTGTTCAATTTCAAGTTCCCTATTTTATCTCTTTAAGAGATGCCTAGTGACTTTAAGAAAAAAGTTTGGTGATATCGTTCAGTGCATTTACGCTTGTAAAGGAGTAACGCTAAGTTTCGCAATTAAAATAATTGCTAAACAGATCTCCTTTAAAGAGATAAAATAGGGAACTTGATATTGAACAGATGAAAGTAGGCCGAGATAGCTCAGTTGGCAGAACACCGGCACGGTACGCTGGAGGTCGCGGGTTCAAAACCTGCTTTCGACTGTTTTTTTTTTATGTTTCCATAAAAACAAAAACATTATTCAGGCACTAAATAACCCTTAACATGTATAAAAATCATAATATAGGATTAGGTAGTTTAATTTGATTAATATCGAGTTTAATTTAGTCGATATCAGACATGTAAGGTGGTAGCTCGTAGAGTGAGTAGAGGTTATAAGAGGCAAGCACCTTGAGCTCGAGGAACTCCGGCAGCTGTCGGTGCGGGTCGGGGTGCCGCTGCAGCATGTCGGTGAACAGCGCCTGCATGGCCAGCTGCATCGTGAGGGCGCAGTTCATCTTGTTGATCTCGCGCGCCTTGCTCAGCGTCGCCTTGATTATGTCGCCGTAGTCGTTGTAACACTACAAACATTATGTATTCATCAAATAAATAATATTGATCTAACTAGCGATCAACACGGAATCAGCATAGTGAATTATTTTTGGGAAATTTTCTTCACAGCAATGGACCATTCACATAATATAATCATTTTAAATATGATAAAGCGTCCATCGACGGTAGCCAAGATTATGCCGGGCTGCGTCCCTGCATAGACTGTGTAACGCCGATGTGTATACAGAGTAGAGTGTGAGGAGTAACAGTAACCTTGATGTAGTGTTTGAAGACGTCTGCGGCACGGCGGATGGGCGCCACGTTGTACACGATGAGCTTGCAGTACGCGGCGAGGAAGTTGCGCCGCTTGTGGAGCTCCTCGATGTGTATACAGAGTAGAGTGTGAGGAGTAACAGTAACCTTGATGTAGTGTTTGAAGACGTCTGCGGCGCGGCGGATGGGCGCCACGTTGTACACGATGAGCTTGCAGTACGCGGCGAGGAAGTTGCGCCGCTTGTGGAGCTCCTCGATGTGTATACAGAGTAGAGTGTGAGGAGTAACAGTAACCTTGATGTAGTGTTTGAAGACGTCTGCGGCGCGGCGGATGGGCGCCACGTTGTACACGATGAGCTTGCAGTACGCGGCGAGGAAGTTGCGCCGCTTGTGGAGCTCCTCGATGTGTATACAGAGTAGAGTGTGAGGAGTAACAGTAACCTTGATGTAGTGTTTGAAGACGTCTGCGGCGCGGCGGATGGGCGCCACGTTGTACACGATGAGCTTGCAGTACGCGGCGAGGAAGTTGCGCCGCTTGTGGAGCTCCTCGATGTGTATACAGAGTAGAGTGTGAGGAGTAACAGTAACCTTGATGTAGTGTTTGAAGACGTCTGCGGCGCGGCGGATGGGCGCCACGTTGTACACGATGAGCTTGCAGTACGCGGCGAGGAAGTTGCGCCGCTTGTGGAGCTCCTCGATGTGTATACAGAGTAGAGTGTGAGGAGTAACAGTAACCTTGATGTAGTGTTTGAAGACGTCTGCGGCGCGGCGGATGGGCGCCACGTTGTACACGATGAGCTTGCAGTACGCGGCGAGGAAGTTGCGCCGCTTGTGGAGCTCCTCGATGTGTATACAGAGTAGAGTGTGAGGAGTAACAGTAACCTTGATGTAGTGTTTGAAGACGTCTGCGGCGCGGCGGATGGGCGCCACGTTGTACACGATGAGCTTGCAGTACGCGGCGAGGAAGTTGCGCCGCTTGTGGAGCTCCTCGATGTGTATACAGAGTAGAGTGTGAGGAGTAACAGTAACCTTGATGTAGTGTTTGAAGACGTCTGCGGCGCGGCGGATGGGCGCCACGTTGTACACGATGAGCTTGCAGTACGCGGCGAGGAAGTTGCGCCGCTTGTGGAGCTCCTCGATGTGTATACAGAGTAGAGTGTGAGGAGTAACAGTAACCTTGATGTAGTGTTTGAAGACGTCTGCGGCGCGGCGGATGGGCGCCACGTTGTACACGATGAGCTTGCAGTACGCGGCGAGGAAGTTGCGCCGCTTGTGGAGCTCCTCGATGTGTATACAGAGTAGAGTGTGAGGAGTAACAGTAACCTTGATGTAGTGTTTGAAGACGTCTGCGGCGCGGCGGATGGGCGCCACGTTGTACACGATGAGCTTGCAGTACGCGGCGAGGAAGTTGCGCCGCTTGTGGAGCTCCTCGATGTGTATACAGAGTAGAGTGTGAGGAGTAACAGTAACCTTGATGTAGTGTTTGAAGACGTCTGCGGCGCGGCGGATGGGCGCCACGTTGTACACGATGAGCTTGCAGTACGCGGCGAGAAAGTTGCGCCGCTTGTGGAGCTCCTCGATGTGTATACAGAGTAGAGTGTGAGGAGTAACAGTAACCTTGATGTAGTGTTTGAAGACGTCTGCGGCGCGGCGGATGGGCGCCACGTTGTACACGATGAGCTTGCAGTACGCGGCGAGGAAGTTGCGCCGCTTGTGGAGCTCCTCGATGTGTATACAGAGTAGAGTGTGAGGAGTAACAGTAACCTTGATGTAGTGTTTGAAGACGTCTGCGGCGCGGCGGATGGGCGCCACGTTGTACACGATGAGCTTGCAGTACGCGGCGAGGAAGTTGTGCCGCTTGTGGAGCTCCTCGATGTGTATACAGAGTAGAGTGTGAGGAGTAACAGTAACCTTGATGTAGTGTTTGAAGACGTCTGCGGCGCGGCGGATGGGCGCCACGTTGTACACGATGAGCTTGCAGTACGCGGCGAGGAAGTTGCGCCGCTTGTGGAGCTCCTCGATGTGTATACAGAGTAGAGTGTGAGGAGTAACAGTAACCTTGATGTAGTGTTTGAAGACGTCTGCGGCGCGGCGGATGGGCGCCACGTTGTACACGATGAGCTTGCAGTACGCGGCGAGGAAGTTGCGCCGCTTGTGGAGCTCCTCGATGTGTATACAGAGTAGAGTGTGAGGAGTAACAGTAACCTTGATGTAGTGTTTGAAGACGTCTGCGGCGCGGCGGATGGGCGCCACGTTGTACACGATGAGCTTGCAGTACGCGGCGAGGAAGTTGCGCCGCTTGTGGAGCTCCTCGATGTGTATACAGAGTAGAGTGTGAGGAGTAACAGTAACCTTGATGTAGTGTTTGAAGACGTCTGCGGCGCGGCGGATGGGCGCCACGTTGTACACGATGAGCTTGCAGTACGCGGCGAGGAAGTTGCGCCGCTTGTGGAGCTCCTCGATGTGTATACAGAGTAGAGTGTGAGGAGTAACAGTAACCTTGATGTAGTGTTTGAAGACGTCTGCGGCGCGGCGGATGGGCGCCACGTTGTACACGATGAGCTTGCAGTACGCGGCGAGGAAGTTGCGCCGCTTGTGGAGCTCCTCGATGTGTATACAGAGTAGAGTGTGAGGAGTAACAGTAACCTTGATGTAGTGTTTGAAGACGTCTGCGGCTCGGCGGATGGGCGCCACGTTGTACACGATGAGCTTGCAGTACGCGGCGAGGAAGTTGCGCCGCTTGTGGAGCTCCTCGATGCGTCTCTCGTCTTGTCCGTCTGTAACGTCCGCACACTGCACACGTCGGGCGCTACACGCACGGGACGTCTCAACGCAAACATCTCCACAAATATAATGTTACGTACGGTTGAAAGGATCATTCACTTACGCGACAATTTTATTTATGAATATTTGTAACTCTCTTTAGAAAACGCAGAAAAAGAAACTGTAGGGCTAGGATGTGAAAAAAAAACACGATACGTCTCCGCTTCGTTTTTTATGATTGGTTGAGAGACTGATGTATCGGTATTTTGATGTTTGTGATTGATCGAGAAACCGACACGTCAGTCTCTCAACCAATCACAATAAAACGAAGCGGAGACGCATCGTGTTTTTTTCACAACCTAGCCCCACTGATTACAAATATGTACATAAGTCAATATCGCAACAAAATAATGTCGCTAAGTCAATTAAATTAACCTTTCCACCGCCGATTATGTTTTGAATGTTATTCTGAGACGTCGCGTTGAGTATCGCTGCACACTGACCATTCCCGCTAATCACCGGTGCTGAGTTATCATTAAATCGTAACGCACCTGCTGTCCAAGAGTTACTGACGAACTTCGACTGGTAGCTACGAGTGGTCAGTGTGCGTGTGCACTAAGTTTAACCTCAACTCGTCACCGTGTGTCAACACTAAACAGTACCAATAGTGTACCCACAAGTGACATTGAGTATAGTACGTCATGCATCGCTCTATCTACATATTATGAGAGATGAAGCTCGCGCTCGCTGCAGATATTAGTGGCGGGAAACTCCCACGTTCAATTTAGTACAAGCCCCCCACTGCCATACCTATGCCACGGTTTACTTATTCAAGTAGAAGTAATGAACGCCTTAGACCTTAGATACATTTCATTGTTTTAACATTTTCAATCTCCTGTCATTATTGCATTCCAATAGGCCAGTAATAGCATTCTTTCTGAGCTTTACAGACTGGAATTTCTTTAAAATTTGACGATAATCCACATTCATGAGTCCAATACCTTATGGTATAACTTTGTATCATATCTGGTGCAAAGTTATGTAATTTATTGATATCAAATTATCAACAAAGGCTATCATTACCCCCACTTATCTATTATATTTTACATCGTGTGTCAGGTAAAAAGAAACAGTAGAGCAATATTTATATTCAATTAATAAAGGATCCTTCATAATTTGTAGTATTTGCTATACTGCTTCCAATATCGTAACACGGTTAAGATCATAAAATAATAACTAAACTACATTTTCAGACACCAATAACCAAGAATTTCGGCAATTTAATCACAATAGTAAAGAAGAGAACGCAACAAAATCAAAAACACTTCACAAGTCATGCAAAAATGATTCACAAAACTCTCAAATGTGTTAGAATGAAGTTTATCTCAATCCGACACCGCGAGCGAACACTCCTATGTAAACAGCCGGCGCGTGTCTTCATACATCTTTGAAAATTCCTGAATTGATCGTAATATTATCTCTCAGCCATCGCTTGTGTCGCACGTTTTCCCTCTTCAGTAACGCAATATGGTCAACCGAAAAATATATGGCCAAAAGGTGATATTTTTATATTCCAACATCGTTAAAGACGTCACGATATTTCTCGACATTGCTGTCAAATTTGGAATAATAATCCTTATTTCTCGATATAATTTATATAAAGTTAACTGTGGAAGGGAAACTAACATCGAAGGACCGATGGACACAAGCGATGACATGTCATAAGTTACATTCGGTGTCATTGTTTCGAAAAAAGCCTCCGCGAAATTCGCCATCGGTTTCGGATTGCGTCGATGAAGCGGGCGCGACAAATTTTCCCTTAGTAATGTTAGGTGACTTGTACGCGGAACGTGGGCGTCGTTCGCTTGTCGCATCGAGACAAAAATATGCATTATTGGCGTGCGGCGGCGCGCGGACTCACTCGCACCGGACACACGGCACGCAGCGGACGCAGCCCAGGGGTTTACTCTCTAGCACAGTGCGAACTCGTAACACGGTCGCGTTATATTATCTTCATGAAATTAGCGTGGTATGATACTCTGTATGCCAATTTCAATTGTCATAAACGCCATGAGTTGCGTTACATGCTTATTATAAACTGGTAAAATAACGTGTGGCATAGGGAATCAGGGCCCTGTCGGCGCCTCTCTGCGGTGCGCCGCGACCGACCGCCTCGCCCGGCACAGTCGGTCGGCCGCGGCGGCTCGCCGGCCGGTGTGGGTGGGTCGCGCCATTACTAAGGTAAAATACGCCGTCGGTGTGTCAACTAGTGCGAACGGAGTGCGGAGCAACTGGCTTACCGGCGTCGGAATGTCACGGACACGACCCGCCGCACGCACGGAGCGTGACATGCAACCAAACATACCACACCGTTACCGCAGCCGCCTCCGCCACGGCGCCGTGTCCGCGCCGCCTCCGCACGGACACGGCGCGGACACGGCGCCGCCACGGAGCGGCCGCGGACACAACACGATGTCGCCACGGGCACGAGTGCAGCGCACTGACCAGGCCACCCGTCGACTACGTGTTGCCGTATGTATCTGTCGCGACGTAGTTGACGGGTGAGCCCGCGCGGGGCGATATCCGAACGCGTTTATGTGACACGCAACACCGTCACTTCTCCACATCGCTCGTTGTGAACGGAAATAATGCATATTTTTTCTCATGGTCACTGTTCATATGCAGTGAAGTTACGAGTGCAATTATTTGCTACACTTTTGACATTAAATAAACCAATACATAGAAATTTTCCAATAAGAGGCTCGAAACGCTAAAAATGACAACTTCAATAATTATAATTAAAAGCATATGATTGCACTACACCCACAGGAATGCCAAACAAACACGATCGAACCCCTCGGTAGGTTCCATAGATTAGGAACACGCATGACGCGTACCACACCGACGATGCCCGCACACACACACGGTCACAAATGCAGTGTATTTGTAGCGCGTATGTATGTCTGCACGTCCCTCGAGTGCTGCCAGTCTACACTAGCGTATACGCGCCACAAGCACGACCAATGTGTAACCGCGGTAAACACCCAATTTGGACAATGTGCAAATACCCACCGCTCCCGAACAAAACAAAGTCATACACAATTTTAAAAAATAGCTCTCTATGAACAAGTTTAAGAAAACACATTCTACTGCATCGAGGAGTAAAAGGCTATTTGGTTTACGCGACATTTTGCTAACTTTACAGCAATACAATTTACAGTTCCCAATGGAAATAATAAAAAACTACCTACGCTATTGCAATGGGCGTAAAATTCATGATTTTTATAAAGAAATAGCTTTTGTCAGCGGCTTCGCCCGCACGAAGTAGTTTTTCCTGGATAAAAGTCCGGCGATACATTTTCCCAGGATAAACAGTAGCCTAAAACCTTCCCAGAGTATGTAACTATCTCTATGCCAAATTTCATCGAAATCCATTCGGTAGTTTTTGAGTTTATCACGTACAAACTTCGCCACACTTTTTTACCCCCGCACAGTGGTTCGTTCCGATACAAGAGGTCGGACATAGGGTATTAAATTTTTTTAAGTCGTAATTTCAAATAACTGAATATGCCATTCGATTTCTATATTGAAGAGAAACAAATTCTAGCAGCATGAGTTATAAGGTTACACTTACACTTTGGTAAAATTGAATAAAACTGTTTTTAATGTATGGGAAGTAGCTTTTAAATATGAATATCTTTTAATTTTGGCCCATTTTCTGTCTGAATTTTTTATGGCAGTATCTTATCATTATTTGCCACATTTTTTACCAAGACACATAGTGCTATTTTTGTGCCGTTTTTGAGATATTAAATAAAGTATAGAAAATAGGAAAAAAATAGTCCAAGTAAATATTAATTGTATATTGATAGGAAATAAAGATAACAAACATTAAAATAAAAAACAAAGCTTAAAACTAACTAACATAAACATTTAAATTAAAAAAGAATAGTGAAGATCCATGAAAAAAAAACAATTTACAAAATTGTGATTCATCCTAGTTATCATCATTCGAGGCGTTATCACTATAATCTGAATCGTAAGTTTTCATAGGTACAGAAGAGATATCAATGAATTCAATTTCATGATCATCACAAACTAGTAACGCTTCGTCCTCTTTTGATAACTTCTTCTTTTCTTTCTTATTCAATTTCCATCGTATGTCACTCAACAAAGGATCCGAAGATAAAAGAAGACTGTTGAGTATAACTTCGTTTGTTGCGAGGCTACTCCACTGTGCCCCGTAGGGAATGAATTTCAATAAAATATAAAACTCATCTTTCATCAAATCTGTTAAAAAAGGTTTACCTACGCAAAATTTGAAGTAGATTGGAACAAGGAATCACATTGTCCCATACAAACTTTGCCCCCCTTTTTCATCCCCTTAGGGATAGAAATTCGGAAAAATCTTTTTTTATCGGATGCCTACGTCCTACAAAGAACACCCTCTAAGTTTCAAATCTCTAACATCAGCGGTGTAGGCTATGCGTTGATCCGTCAGCCATTCAGGACAAAGCATTTTATAATTATGTATACATAATGTCCAATTATAATTAGAACTATACTCCATCGGTTTAGGTATTTAACTAAATGTAAACAAATCATAAATAAGGTATTTTACCTGTCCATTTCTCTTTACAAAATATGTCATTCCAAATCCTATACTATGATTTTTTATATATGTTAAATGGCCATGTATTGCCTTTCCATAAAAATATAAAATCATGTCATTCCAAAATAAACTTCTTCTTAACCTACACAACACTTAGCACTGTTATTCCCGTTTATTAAAGTTGTTTGGTTATTATAAAGTTATACTTTTCATTAATAAGCGCGAACACAATTAACTATCATAAATTACAATACTTTTATACAGAATCTTGATCTGTCAACTGTAAAAGAGCTAATACAAAAGGCACGCAAAACATTTTTTCAATGGATCGTAAATGATAACCCTACAAAGTTTAAAAGTACGACTGTCACGTAGCACGCCATTAAAACTGAGCGCCATTCAATTTAATCGGTTAACTATATACAAATTATCTTTACATTTCCGCAGTGTAGAAATTTATTTATTTATCATAGTTTTCGTTTTGTTTTTGATAATTAGGTGTTGTTAGTTATTTGTATTGTTTGTAATGTGAATTTTGTAATTTAAAGTGTTTGTTGTACGCCGTAGTTTCACACAAGGGTCTCCGTAAATACTTTCGTAAGAAAATGTTGGCTACCCGGGAATCATATGTTATCTTTTGTTTACGTTTAGTTAAATACCTAAACCAATGGAGTATAGTCCCAAATTAAACACAATAATATTCTTAAAGATGATATAATATAGTCGCTTAATACAAATTAACTTCAGGTTTATTTTTTGATGTTATACTTCTTTAGGCGGGTTATGAGAAAATTATGAGAGTGAAATTTTAAGATGCGCGCGCATCATGTAACACATAGTCACAGGTAGTTTTGTTTCACTATTAACCGACTTCAATGAAGGAGGTTCTTAATATCCTCACTTTATTCTATCAGGAACTTTACCTTAGAGGATAGGGTAGGGCTTCTATGTGGCGGGTCTACTGTACTGTTCACCTGCCACCCCCACACCCCCTCGACCCCCTGACCCACTAAACCAAATTTGTGCCATCCTAAACACTAGGCCCCCCCATTGATCACGTCCATATTAGAACAAATATTCAGTAAATAGTATTTAGAATTATCGCGTCGTTGCAGAACTTAACACGGACTAGAAATCAATTGCAGGAAAGACCTATAATGCAATATCGCCCAATATGTCGGTTAAACCAAATAGCCTAACACCCGTCGACATTATAAAAAATAAAAACGATAACAAGTTAATACAATCGTGGAACTGTCAACCGTGTGACTGTGAGATGGAGAAGATGCCGTCAGACAACACGATTTTTTTCTTTTTTATGTCAATAAACAATGTTTATAATTTAACATATCTTTAACTTAGCATTATAAATATTAATCAGTATTCATGAAATATGATATGACTTCGAAAATGACTTAAAAGATCAGTCCACGCGCTCGCTCCTAGGGATCTTCACGGAACGGGCCGCGCAGTGTCCCAAGATAATCCACTTATGTCGATGTCATATTACTCGTCTTCATCTTGCGCCTTTCAATTTTATGCACTACTTCCGGGATAATTTATTTATTAAGTTGGTTGAACGTCCATTAGGTGTAGCCACAAAACACCAAATATATGTAAACGTTTTAGTCTTAATGATGCGAGTATGTGTATCATACATTGTAATTGAGAAAATTATTCTGCTCTACCTACACGAAACTAGCTTTTCTTCATGAAACCATGGTAGAATTAAGTATTAAAGTTATGTGTACTGACATATTATATTTATTTGAATATACGATAAAAGTATATTACTAGCCGCCTATAGTTATCGACAATACTTAAAATTGTATTGTGTGGTATGTGTTGTATAGTTACCGTAGTTGTGGTGCACGAACACGAACTCCTGTATGAAGTCGTTGAGCAAGTCACACAGCTCGTTGTCGGGCTCCAGCACGAGCTGCTTCATGGTGGGTTCGCTGGAGTGGTGCAGCGCGTACAGGTTCTCCGCGAAGAAGATCAGCAGGTCGCACAAGCTTGTGTATGCCTAAACGTTTTTAAAGCTATATAAGTGACGACATAATTGAGTGTGTGTGTGTGCGTGTGTGCGCGTGTGCGTGTGTGTGCGCGTGTGTGTGTGTGTGCGTGTGTGTGTGTGTGTGTGTGTGTGTGTGTGTGTGTGTGTGTGTGTGTGTGTGTGTGTGTGTGTGTGTGTGTGTGTGTGTGTGCGTGTGTGTGTGTGTGTGTGTGTGTGCGCGTATGTGCGTGCGTGCGTGCATAGGTCCGCGTGTACCTCCTCCCGTAGCTCCGGCGTGAGTCCGTCGCGCACGATGTGCTTGCAGTGCGCCGCGTACAGCTGCAGACGGTCGCGCAGGGCCGCCACGCCGCCCCCGCCGCCGCCGCCCCCACCCCCGCCCCCGCCCGTCACGCCGCGCTCCTCCAGCGCGTGCAGCTCCCACACCAGCGAGTAGAAGCACGCGCGCACCACGTACACCAGCGCCTACACAACACATACACATTTTATAAAACTAACATGATTGCGAAAATCTACAAAAAAATCTACATCGAATATATTGTACTTAAACAATAATTAATCATTATTGGCATTTATTTTGGTAGTTTGAGAAACCTACCAAAATAAAATATGTTACCTGTGGCGGCATCTGCGTCTCATTCTGCTTGAGGCACTTGGGCAGGTCCTCGAAGAGAGAGTCCCATATGTTCGTGTCGTTGAGGTTGTGGCACATGTACATTATGGAGACCTTGCGCAAGGAATTGATCACGTTGAACACCTCATCCGCGTCGGGCGTCTCGCCGCCCTCAATGAGGCTGCGGTACTCGTCAATGGCCTCTTTATACCGATTGACACAGGCGTCGGTGATGGTGGCGCGCGCCACGTTGCACTTGCTGTACACCGAGCACCCCTCCGAGCAGAGGAACTCTAGAGTGCGGCCGCACGTCTCCAGCACCTCCGCCTCCGTCTGCACGCTCACCATGTCACGAATTTTGTTCAGGAGTAGCGTCAGGTTCTGCACGGATCGAATATCAAAGGTATAAAGAGGCTTCAAATTTATGTGCTTTATTACAAAAGTAACTGTTTAATGCGAGAAGATGTATGATATCTTAATCCGTCAAACCCCGCTTATATATATAGATGTATGGGGAAACCCTATACACTCGGACGCCGGCGTCCGTAGCGGAGCTTGACAAGTCAAATTAGAACACCCTTTACAGTACAGTTACACATTTCAACGTATGTGCAGCAGAAACATTTGCTGTAAATTATGGCTTAGTGAATAATAATGACTCACAGCTTCCTGCCGCTGCGTAGTGTATAGCTCGAGGTCGAAGTACTGCGGGATGGAGACCAGGTTTGTGAGCTTCTCAGGGTCGGCGCCGAACTTGTCCAGCAGCGCCGGCAGCGTTACTATGAAGTGCGCCGTCATCTTGGCGCGGTCATCGCTCACCACCTGCAACAACAATCACATTTACAACATTTGTAGTCTGGAAAACTGTGACAGTTTGACTATTATAGGGGGACTAATATATTACAGGATAGTGATGTGAGGTAACCATCTTAAAGCAATATTTTGTGCAGTTAGTGAGTATAGACATTACTGGAGGGCTTTTGTAAACAAATTTAGGCATAATTTCTCCAAAGACTAAATAAAATTTTATTTCCTAGAAAAAAGTAATGATCCGTGCCAACTGAGTAGTTTGTGTTCTGCACAATAACAGAATTACCTTGGCCTGTTCCTTGGAGAGCATGTGGTGGTGCTTGCGACTGGCGCCGCGTCCGACGGGCGGCTCGCCCGAGCTGGCCTGACGCACGCAGCACACCATCTGCTCGATCAGCGACGACTCCTGCACACACACACACACACACATACTAACATATGTAACACCTGAGAACTGACTTAAAAAACAAAATATGGCCTTTTAGACTAATTTAAACAATCATTTAATGTGCACTATCACAAAAAATTTCTTGTTTTCCATCTAAAAAGAATACTTTACATGAGTAATAGTGTATTTCCGCTATGAAATGATTATTTTTTTACACCCAAAAGTCCCACCAAATTGCCCTCATGAAATGATGCATTGATGCATTTTGCATTGCTAAACACACTGTCAAACAATTCTAGTGTGGAGCATAATAATAACATGAGTCTTTGTGTACACTTACATCACGACCAATACTTTTTGTTGACACCCATACTTATCATTACAGAGATAAATTTATTTGTCTATCGCTTAGAATATTATTTATTTTATTTTTATTTTTTTTTTTTTTATTTATTTTATTTAAGGACCTCCAACGAAGAATACACAACTTATAATATAAACAATGATATAGCATTTTTACAATTTACAGTGTGATGTGCTTCTTCAATTATAAGAGACCACAGCATGCAAATTTCAGTACTTGTACATCGGCAAAAGATGGATATATGATATAAATATCTAATATTTTAATTTAAATAAAGCTCTGCACAACTAAAATTAAAATACTGTATTTATAAACAGAATAAAAATGACCTGTCTGTTATCGAGCGCCTCCTCGCCGGCGCCCGCCTCCTCCAGCAGCAGGTCCGTCATGCACTCCCAGTCCTTCATCATGGGGTTCGACTCGATCAACGAATCTACCAGGTAAGCGCCATGCTCATGTAACTGTTGGTAATGTAGAAATGTTATAATCGTGCATTTCGTATGTATTCTGTAGTTGGTAGGTAAGGTACCTCAGACTCGATGAAGAACTGCACGAGGTCCCTGATTAGCGGCGTGTTGGGCAGCCGTCGCTTGCCGCGGCGCGAGCGCTGCTCCGGCACGTCCTCGGCGCGGAACAGGCGCACGTTCAGGAACTCGCCCGCCGCCGCCGCCACCGACCGCCACGACGAGTACACCAGCTCATACACGTTTTCGCAGTCCTTGTCCGTCAGCACGTCCGGGTGCATCCTGCAACACGCCACACACATCACCCACACTTCACTACTAAACTATTCATTAAATATCAACTTAAACCAACACTCACTTCAGTATGGCAATCACGAGCCTTACGGCGTGTACCGCGACGTCTGTCTCCTTGTCCAACGACATAGACACGATGCGGTCTTTAAATTTGGATGTGAACAGCTCCAGCTTGCCCTTCAGCTCCTCACACTCATACAAGGGCTGCAGGGCTTGTAGACAGCGCAGTCGTACCTCACCCACCTACTCAAATACATGTCAATAACTATCAGTGATACTAACATAATACTCATTACTTAAATATATTTTTTTAAACTGCAATTTACCTCTTAATGTAAATTTTGATAGTTCGTTAATTTATATTCATAAAGCTTATATTTTTCAACACACAATCTATTTGTACTCTCATATTATGTAAGATTCTGTATGGATGGGTTCCACGACAATATCTATTTCTACTGCCAAGCAGCAGTGTGCATTCACTGTCATATATTTTTTTTTTTATTATTAATTGTATTTTTTACCTTGAACTGATTTTGAAAAGAGCAACACTAGAGTTTCTTGCCCGTTCTTCTCTAGTGAGAACTGCTTTCCGAACTGGTGGTAGAGTTAATATTGACTGAATCTAAATAATGTATAACATTTTATGGGTTCGAATAAATTTATTTCATTTCATTATTTCATTTCATTTCACTGCTGTGTTTCGGTTTGAAGCACATTGTAGCCAGTGTAACTACAGGACATAATGAGGCTTAACACCTATGTCTCAGAATGACGAGCGCAATGAAATGCCCCACAGTACTTTGCAATTCTAGGTGCTGGATGGTGTTGTTACTGTTTATGGGTGGTCGTATCGCTTACCATTAGACGAACGGCATACTCACCTCATCATTCGATGCCATAAAAAAAATTATTGATGAACATAGGATATCGTTAAGGGCTTAAGTTATTTAAAACTCGATTTCATCCCCACTTTGATATTTCTAAATAATATAACGAGCATTCTTTAGAAATATATTCGGGACATACGTAGTAGGTATACCCATTGGTCTTGTACATTTTGGTGCCAATTTTGTGTTAAATACAATACTGTGTATAAAATCTAAATTCATATCAGCGAAAATCCTCCGAAAGCATGTATTTTATGTTGCTCACATTAAGATCTCTGTGTTATTTATTTGATTTTACTATAACATGACTTAATAATTACTCTATTTTAATTATTCAAAACCAAAATAAAACATTCAAATTAGAATCTTGTTTCTATCCTTTCATTTCTTCAATGAATTTAATAAAGATGGCAAATATTGAGGCAGTCGGGATTTTTGTTTTCTTTTTAATATAATTTCATATTTTCATCTTTTTTGTGAGGTTGGAAATAGGTTTAATCCTTATATAATAATTATTGCAGCTATTACAAACCCATTGCTAAATATCAGTTGGCCCGACCCGGGGATCGAACAATAGATCTCAGCACTACATTCGTATCGTAATACAGTTACTACGCCGCCGAGGCGCCGACATACCTAATATTTCGGAATTTGTGCCCGATATGGCGATAGGCTCGCGTGATATAAGGTGTGAGTGTATATGTATGTATGTATGATCTGAAGTTCTTCATGTTGTTCGTTTAACCCATGAAGAAAAGAAGAAGAGCGGAGGTGCCGCAAGGCGATTAGGTCATGTCACCATCAACTAAGGTCATGACGTCACAGTAGGCGGGGCCTAAAACTGTAGTCCCGAGTGAGTCGTCAGTGCGTTCGGATCGGATTCATCTGACGTTTAAATAGGTATAATTTTTTTTAACCATGAAGTGCGCTGTTGCTGGGTGTAGAAATTGCTCAGGATCACAAATCAAACAAGATGGCATAACATTTCATTTGTAAGTCGTTTAAATTTATGATTATTTGCATTTTAAAACACATTTTATTGTTTTATTACAAAGTGACATCTGTCGTCAAAAAGTTTGGTTCTTTAGATTTCTCACTGATATCATGATTTTAACGTTATAAACGCATGTCATACGAATTTTCGGCAGAAATTAGTAAATTTAGCTTATTCTGCCTGCTAATATATTAACTATTTCAAAGATTTATTACTTAGTTACATAAAATGTGAAAAAATATATTAAAACATGTAGTGACATCTGTGGGTAAGTATTCAGAAATAACGGATAGCTAAAAACATGTGCGTCATGCGAGCGACACCCAACATCGAATATAATTCGACGCTTGAAAGGCAATAATATCTAAGCGACAAATATACCGAAAATGAGTTATATACATATTTGGAATCGCCAAATTTTTTTGCGTCGATTGATCCGGGTTTCGTAGCTCTAGGACAACTTTTTTGGCGGTTAGATATTAGATGATTCCGGTAAATTTCACAACTTTTTTCTCGTTTACCGACAAGAAATTCACGACTTTTCGGATTTATAGTAGTTGGTACACTTAAAGAAATTGATTTTGAACTTATCGTGTCTCACTTGAAATCGTGATATTACTGTTTTGCATTAATATATGTTTACTTGAAATAAAAAAAATGCTCACTATTTAATGAGTTGTTTATTATCTACACAACAAAATTATAGCATTGGCGTAGATATATATTTGCCTGCACCCATACTCACCATATTGATGTGCTTAGATATTTTCAGCTTAATAAAATATTTTGTTAATAGTACATATATACAACTTTACATAAAACAAAATAAAAAGAGATTAATCGGTTAGATAGTTTTACCTGAATAATATAAGTTCTATTTTTTATGCTTAGATATTTTTACTTGTCAACCTTTAACTTCAATGATGTCGCATAGTTAATTTTACCGGGTATGTTTAGGTGGTTATACTTATTGTTAGGAGATATTCACCTGTTCGTAATAAAGAAAATACACCCGCTTGCGAATCACCTAGTGTTTTGAAAGTGTCGTTGGCTATTCTCATCTAGCCATGTACTTTTCTTATATTCCATGGCCTCTTTTACATCGTCCCACATTCTTTCTCGTGTTTGCAAAGTACTATAAAATCCTTTGTGGAAGACGTATGTCAAAATCGTAGAATGTGGTGCTCCATAGTCTCTGACTACCCGTATGGGATAAGGGCGTTAGGTTGTATGTGTGTGCTTTCAGCAAAAATAAAATTTGAGTGAAAATTACGAGTTTCCAACACAATGAATAAATGATAATATTATTGTTTTCTAGTTCTGCTTGAGGCGAGAACCTCCCTCCAACGAAATTAGTTAACTATTAACAAATTCTATATCAATATGCTATATTTTGGATGTAAGTATGTTTATCTAACAATAAAATTTGATTTTCATTAAAGTTTGCTGTTTATTAAATAGTTTAATGTTGGTGCGAATAACAATATTTACAATATTGTGCACGTATTTATGTTTTTCTACTTTCGTGCGACCCAATAATTTAGCTATAGATATTTTTAATTGATTTTATTAATATGTTTAGTTATCCTTATACGATTCTTACCAACTGCGCATTTTTAAATATTTGATATTTCTTTAAATTTACTTGTTACGGTATCCATAAAATTATCCATTTAGATGATTTTACCTGTTTGTAAATTAAGGTAATTTTTAACTAAGCGACAGTAACTTTTTAATTTATAATCGTCAAGGCTGTTGATTTAGGTCAAAAAATGACAAAAATTAAGAAGTTCCTAAAACAGTTACAATTATTTTTGTGCAGCAAATAGTTTAGTTATGATTTTTTTTGTCAAAATCAAAACTTTAAAACGCTCTACTGAAAAAATTAGCTAAATGTCGCTTAGATATGATTGCCTTTCAAGCGTCGATATTATTTTTATTAATTTCGTTGTATTTGTAAGTTTTTTTCGTGTTATTGATTTATTTGTTATCATTTTAGATTCCCCATTTTTTTTTTTGTTTTTGTGGAGAAAGTAACTTATTACTACCGATGCTGTAAATACAGAAAATAGAAATGCATGAATACGTGTTATGAATAGACGCAACAACTGGACACCAACAAAATATTCGAAAATATAAAATAATGCTTGAAATATAGTCAAAACAACAATTTCGCTTTTCTTTAGAAAATATTCCTACCTGTCAAACATTTGATGTTCGTCCCGTCGTTTAGAAATCAATTAAATTTACAAGTTAAAATATTACTAAAAGTGGAGTTTTATTCTTCTTGTTTTGGTTTTGAATGTCAAACGTTTAATATTCGTCCCATCGTTTAGAAATAAATTAAATTTAAAAGAATACTTTAGTTTTTTTATTTGTTTTTGACATTTGACGTTGACAACTAACAATTTCTGATCGCAACTATAATACGGACTTTGGCGGGAACCTGGGCGTAAAGGTTGCGTTGTTTCGGTTGAATTTGATTTTTATGTGCATGATGCGGTTTGTTCAGTGGCCAATAAGGAATACATTCATTTTTATCATAATACTAGGTGTTTCTTGCGGCTTCATCCGCGTGTAAAGCCTTTCCGCTAAAAAAAAAGTCCCTACGAAGAGATTAAAAATATGCATTATTTCCTTGGGGGTAAATTACCGGGATAACAAGTAGACTATGTGTTAATCTAAGACATGATCTACTAGCGTGCCATTTCATCTAAATCCGTTTTGTTGTTCCTGTGTTTACTTCTAACACACATGTAAATCCTACTAATATTATAAAGGCGAAAGTTTGTAAGAATGTATGGATGTTTGGATGTTTAGATGTTTGGATGTTTGGATGTAAGGATGTTTGTTCCTCTTTCACGCAAAAACTACTGAACGGATTTCGATGAAATTTGGCACACGGATAGATCATGTCCTGGATTAACACATAGGCTACTTTTTATCGCGGGAAAATATAAACCGGGACCTTTATCCCGGAAAAACTTTTTAAAGCGGGCGGAGCCGCGGGCAAAAGCTAGTATCCAAATATTTTTATGAATTTTCGCATTTATAATATCATCACAGGATACTGAAGTAGATATTAGTAAGATTATCGTAATTATTAATTTTAATCAATAAAGAGTTTTTATCAACAACTTTAACAACTTATTTTATTTTGTTTATTCCCTAATTTTCCTGTATGTATGATAAAATAATTATAGACATATATAATTATTTTATCATATATGTGTCACCTATGTAATGTACCTATATGCTGAAAAAACGGCTAAGCGCCAGTAGAATAATAAATAATGTGGTCCGCCCGTCCTAACCCACATAGAATCGTCTGGAACAAACACTTTTGCTTGTTACGTGAAAAGACGAACTAAATTATTGACAAGTTAGCTCTGTTACGCTGTAATAATGCCATTCACCGCTAGATGGATTTTGATTGGGGGGAGGAGCTATCGTTATATTTCATCCCCCGACCCCCCGCATTTAGCGACGCTACGTTCTAAAGAGATTTTGGCTTGACACACCTCCGCTCTTCTTCTTTTCTTCGTGGTTTAACCTTTGTCATTCAAGTCAAATTATTAATACCAAGAATAATACCTATAAACACACCCAACACCGTGTAGCTACGCTTAGTGCCATCTAGTGAGCGTTATAGTACAACTGTACGCCCTCAACTCTCAAGGGCATTGGCGGCATTTAAAGTCTTAAGTAAAAGGATTTTCAACCTAGCCCTTCCAATAGTTTGATCTAACTTTGCAATGAAAATCCAGTTTTATGCATACCACTCAATATAAAAGGTTGCTAAATTATACCCATTCAAAGACTGCCCAATGTATGAGTGTTATAAAAAACTTGTCAGCTGGTTAAAAAGTATTAACTATGATGTTACTGAGTTTATTGTGTAAGCCTTTTTAATTAGAGATTCATCTTTTGATCTGAACAGTCTATTGACAGTTTTACTTACTTTATTTTTTATAGTTTATTTCAGCAGTTGCTTATCCTGTAGACTAATTTGACAACTAAAGTTTCTCAATATTATTTTTTTGAATGTTGATTTCTCAAGATACAGGCCTTGCTTAGTTTGGGAACCCCTAGTAATTTTTGTATTTAATAACGATTCTTGTGATGTTATGTATTTGTTGTGTAATTTTTAAGTCTTTGTAAAGTCTAGTTTTTAATAAACAATTTGAATGTCTCTCAATAATGTCTCTCAATAATCCCATTAGTGTAAGGGTAGATTCAGTAAAATTATAATTGTGTATCTTCAAGTGTTCACTTACTTTGTCATGTAGCGTCCAGCCAATATACTTCAGATACAGATCATCAAGGAAGTGTGCTGGAAACTTCTCCATCCAGATGCCTATCTCGGCCATTGTGATGGCTCTGATATCAGGTAGCGTGTCTCTGTAGCGGTGCACAAACACGGATTTGAACATGTAGGAGAGCATGTTCTTGATCTCCTCCATGTTTTCCTCAAGCTCCTGCCGCTTGGCGACAAGCACTTCGAGACGCTCGGTGGCGCGCTTGTCTCGCGCCTTCAGCCGCTCTGCCTCGTACTGGCGGAGGCAGTTGTCGCAGTTCACGCTCGTCAGCAGCGCCACGTCCACCAGCGCAGTCATCAGCTTCATCACTGATAAATATCACAATTCCTTGAAATTCAAAAATTAAAAAGAAAAATTAAGAAGATCAAAGATTGAGCAAAAGAAGAGATATTTTATTTAGGAATGATCTCATTGGTTTAGTTGCACATTCTTTGGGATCAGAAAACACTGAGCTCCTGTGTGCAACAACTAGGCTGATCAAAAGGAAAACTTGTGAATTAAATAAAAATTATTGGAGAAAATTATCTCCCAAGATAATTTTTTGTATGTTAAATATTGTACGCAACATTTTCTAGTAGAATTACAGTTTTAAACACATGTAAATAAATAGCACATAATGAAAATGCACATGAACTCAAGTTTTGGAGGAATAGTGAGTACTTACCAGCCAAAGTGGCAGTGTGTCTGAAAGCTCTCACTTGAGAGTCAGAAAGTCCTGTGAGCAGTGAGATGATATTGTCCATCAAGTATTGGTCATAGATGATGGAGTACTGGCACATCTTCACCAGGGTCTGGATGAACTCACAGAAGTTGGAGCGAAACTTCTTCCATGTCTGCCCGGACATTATCAGTGGATATTCACCACTTTCCTGTTGGATATTAATTCAGGAACTAGTAATTTATGCTCTCGTTTGAAATGGAAAGGTATAAATAATGCGGGGAAACAATTAAGTAGGTCACATGATGGCAAGTGATTAGCATGTCTCCTAAAATATCACCATGATGCAACGAGAAATTATTATAGATGGCTAATTAGGATGGTAAAATTGGAGGTCTCTCATTTTATTATGAAGGTATAGTGTTTTGTGTTTGTAAATTTCCTTCAATTGTATTTTATACTTATTTAACGGTGATGTGTCTGCATTAGCTTATATAACTAATCTGACTTTGTATGCAAAAGAATTGGAAAAAAAAGAAAAAAAAATATTATTTAAAGATTCAATGGACAATTGATGACAAAAAATTAAGCCCGGAGTTTTTTTCTGCCTTTCTTCTTCGGGTAGTCATCGCTTAGGTAGCTAGTGAAAGGCTGGTAGGTTAGCGAGGCTAGGGTCTGTAGTGTCCTTACCGGTGAGGATCGCGACGCATGCTTCCCATTAATTTTAATAAAAAATATTCTTTTTTTATCTCTTACCTGCCAGCCCGAGCTTGGCTTCTTTATATTTAGTTTACATTGTTTTTTCTCCCTTTAAATATGTCTTTAGTTATATAAGTGACTATTTGTAATAATAATTATTAATTGAATGTATCTTGACATATCATAAGTGCAACTACTTTCCCCTATGTGATGAATAAACTATTTTATTCTTATTTATTTTTATTTTTAAAGCAATTAAAAGAATTCGTTGAGACTCCACCAAGCTTGCCCGTCCTTTAGCAACTTTTACAAACAATAATAAAAAGCAAAGCTAACCTGGCACTTCACAGCAAGACAAGACAGTAAGCAAGACCGTGAGGTGCATCATAGTGAAACTGGTACATTCATAACATTATGGCATTGCTATCAACTTATCACATTGAATACTAATAAATAAATAAAAAAATAAAAAATGTACAATAAGTTAAGATACATTTAATTAATAATTATTAATATTACAAAAAGTCACAATCTACAGATATTCTTAAAGGGAGAAAATCAATGAAAAATAAATAAAGAATCCAAGCTCAGACTGGCAGGAAAGAGATAAAAAAGAATCATTTTTATTAAATTAAAATAATGGGAGGAACACGTCACAATCCTCACCGGTGAGGAAAATATAGACCCTAACCTAGCTAACTTACCAAACTTTCATTAGCTACCTAACCTAAATAAAAATATTATCACCTCATCAAACTCCTGTGTCATCTTTTTGATGATGAGCGTGTGATCCATCTGTGCCATGTCTGGTGTGACCTTCCCACGACACCCTGACGAGTTGATGAAGAACTGCATCAGCTGAACCAGTGCCACCTCACGGTTGGTCTTGTACTCCTCAATCCACATGTCCACTACTTGCTATAATAGTGAATCAAATAAAAAATGCTTTATGAAGTCCCTTACTGTTGTTACAACTTTATAACTTAGAACTTAAAAAGTGACTCACATTGATAGCAGTCTTGTTGAACCTTAGTATGTTATAAAGACTGTTCTCGTCGTCACCGGGCAGCAGTACTGGAGGGGGCGAGTACGCCGGCGGCGGAGCGGCGCCTCGGCCCCGGCCTCGCCCGCGACCCCCTCGACCACGCCGGCGCAGGGGCGGCGGTGGCGGTGACTCCGCCAGCCGACCCACGTACCCACCATCTCCACGCCTGCCACGACTGCGTGTCACACGCTTTGTGGGGGTCGGCGATGGCGATCTCGGCTCCTCTTCTTCGTGATGCGACTCTTCGGCCTCCTCTCGTGGTGGCTCGGCAGCTGTCGAATTCAGCGGCGCGCCAGCATTAAACCCGCTATAGCTTGGCATCTCGGGCTCGTGCACAGACTGCCCGCCATAGTCAGTCATGGGAGTCGCCGGGGTCATCGGATTGACGTACTCCGGAGGAGGGTCATCCATCCGGATGCGTTTCCCGCCGCGACGATGCATATTGTTGGTAAACTTAACTCAATATACAATTAGAAATCGTCATTTCTCTTATACATCATTTTATATATTACACACCATTAACATAGCATTATTTAATTAGCACTTATATGTAACCACTATAGCAATATGTATGAACTAATAACTCTAAAGCAAAAGCTGGCAAAAGTCAAATAAATCAATACGCGCGCTGGCAGCCATTTCTTCTTGTTTATTTGTCTCTGGCAGCCATTACTAAATTTTTTTTTAATTTTGAATAATCCCTTATAGAGAAGGCAAAGGGTTCAAGCACATACAGCCTCGTCTTAAGTGGTATTTTTGGTGGCCCTTTTTTTCCTACGTACTATCTACATAGAATAAAGACTACACTACTCGCAAAGTTACCTCGACGAAGTACTCGTCGAAGTTCACCGAAGTCCGAACTATGTGGCTACACACTCGTGCAACCTCGCGAGGAGCTCAATCGCCCGGCGCCCGCACGATAGGCATCATGGATGACGTTCAAGTAGCAGCTGCCGTTGCAATGTGTACTCTCGCGTATTATAACTACGTGCGTATTTATAATTCAACGAAAATTAAAAAGAAATGGATGCATGATGCTAATACACACACACACACGTACTCACGTCTGTTATCCCCGAAGGGATAGGCAGAGGCGCAAGTAGTGCATCCACTTTTCGCCGTTATTCCGTCCCATGATGTGATAGGTGGCGAGCCTATCACCATATCGGGAACAAATTCCAGACTCCGGGCTGATACTGAATAGAAAAAAAAAACTCAATATCACTTTGCCCGACCCGGGGATCGAACCCGAGACCTCAGCTTTGCAGTCGTACACGATACAACTACGCCACCGAGGCAGTAGTATGATGTTAATATTTTAGATATTTTTTAGAAGTAAATGCCAAAACTACTGAACGGATTTCGATGATATTTGGCACATGGATAAACCTAATCCTGGATCAACTCATTATAGATCAGCTATTTTGTCCCCGGATGTTTGCTATTTTTTGTTTTCTGTAGGAAATATTTTAATTTTAAATCAGGTTTTTTGATAGATGGTGCTGGCGTTGTAAAGATGGTGCCATAGTGAATAAGGGGCTTTTGTAACGTTATACCGCAAAGCTCTAAATAAATATCGTCGTTTTAATTGCAATATATTATTATAGATCAGCTTTTGCCCGCGGCTCCGCCCGAGTTAATAAATTCTTTCGAGCTAAAAGTACATAAAAACCTTCCGGTTGAATCACTCTATCAGCTATCCATTTGTAAAAAACCGCATCAAAATCCGTTGCGTAGTTTTAAAGATTATAACAGTACTGTTAATCGTGTTCTGTGAACTACCTATGGAACGTTGAATACAACCTGTGCTATTGACGTCTCGATGCGAACTGAAGTGAGCCGAGTAGTGTAGTAAGACGCTTCGTGTTCGAACCTCGGGACACTTCGAGTCCTTTGACTCGGGCGCAAAAACCGACAACGTCTGGAAGTCGCTCGAGGCGAGCCGAGGTTGCACGAAGCGAAGCAAAGTGCCCTTCCACACTATCTTATTCGGCCAACTTCGATCAACTTCGCGAGTAGTGTAGTGCAGGCTTAAAGCACTCGTAGTAAAGCAGTGGCTACCTTACCAAGGAGTTTTGGCGTGTGAAGTAAAGAGTATGCACTTTTTATAATACTCTTTACTCTTTGCTACTGGCAGCTAAACTTTGTTAGTCTCTTTTTACTATTGTTTTCAATGTTTGAAATATAGAAGTGTGAAATGTATTCAATGTAATACCACAATAAAAAACGTATTTTAACTTATTCTATACAACATATATTTCATTGCCCAGCTTCAACATTTTATAATTTAATATGGCGGCTACGAAAAAATGCTTGATTAGCACAGTTATTTCAATTATAAATTATCAGGAAACGCAATTAGGGCATAAATTAATCCAGAAATTAATCCAGATTATAATTTGTAAAATGCTTATGTATTATTTAGGTTTGATTGAATTCTGTGTTATGCCTTTTATATGTAAATAAAAAAAAATCACTTCATTTGAGCACTTTAATAGAACTGTATTGGATAATTCCATGATACATATAAGCGGGGTTTTTCAACCAATTTTGATGCTAATTTCACGGAATAATTTCTTTTTCGTATTATTTACTGTTATATATAAAATAATGTACGAAATCAAACAATATGCAACTACCCTATACCTGAAAGGAATTAATTACAGCCGCATTTTTGTGTGTAGATACTTGAGCCCAAAACTTCACTGTACCTATCATCAACAATTTTAGTAATTTTGCACTAGATTCCACTAGATATTTTTAGCGCGTAGTTGTGAAATAAAAAGCTCTAACGACTCTAGAACTGCACTAGATCTAGCGCCAAATGCAAGAATTTTTTATAATCTTCTTGGCCAAATGCGCTAAAGCCGCAACCAAGGGCACCAAGGCCCAAAGAGTTTTTTTTTTTATAATTCTCCCTTACAGGGAAGGCAAAGGGTTCAAGCCCATACAGCCTCGTCTTAAGTGATATCTCTGGTTGTAGTAAAGCAGTGGCTACCTTACCAAGACTTTATCAAGGAGTTTTGGCGGCAACGAAAAAACACTTGATTGGCACAATTATTTCAATTCACTTCATTTGAGCACTTTAATAGAACTATATTGGATAATATACCACCATAATTATGCAATATAACATTAAGTATCACCAAAATAATGAATTAAAACAAGAGCACCTCATGACACTTTCACGTTCCCGCCAAAACTCCGCCCAAAGAGTTTTTTTTTTTTATTTTTTTTTTAATTTTCCCTTTAGGGAAGGCAAAGGGTTCGAGCCCATACAGCCTCGTCTTAAGTGATATTTTTAGTTGAGTTTTTTTTTTCCTACGTACTATGTCGTAGTAAAGCAGTGGCTACCTTACCAAGACTTTATCAAGGAGTTTTGGCGGCAACGAAAAAACACTTGATTGGCGCAGTTATTTCAATTCACTTCATTTGAGCACTTTAATAGAACTATATTGGATAATATACCACCATAATTATGCAATATAACACTAAGTATCACCAAAATAACGAATTAAAACAAGAGCACCTCATGACACTTCCACGTTCCCGCCAAAACTCTCCCGCCCAAAGAGTATTATATCCAAGGCCGCAACACTGTAATGGCAATTTACATAGATTATTGTCCATAGAGTAGTCACCCGACTGTGCAATGCGCATAGTGATAGATTAGTCGATTCAGAGTTTTTATACTACCTATGTATCGAATGTAAGATCGAAGGCCATGTTACTAGAGTGTATCCGAACGTATTATTGAACGAAATGACATCATTCCGCACTAAAATATTTGCGTTGGCAACCCAATAAATAATTTGTCATATTCTGAATCGAATGACTTTCTTGTAAATTCGTAATTTTTACATTTATCCAACGTAAAAGATAATATAATGGCCAAAAAGACCTACGACTTGCTGTTTAAATTACTCCTCATCGGTGACTCCGGCGTGGGAAAGACCTGCATATTGTTCAGATTTTCAGATAATCACTTCACAACTACATTTATATCAACCATTGGTAGGAGCCACCTTTGTATTTTGCGATTTCATATCTTATTCGCTTTTTAGAATAAACAAGTAACGCCAAGCATATTAAGCATGGTTAGATGCATTTATTGTGAAATGTTGCTCTTTTGTAACCATTGTTAGCCAGAAACCTGACTAAAGTGATATTTTTAGGGATCGACTTCAAAATAAAAACAGTGGAACTACGCGGCAAAAAGATTAAGCTGCAGATATGGGACACGGCAGGGCAGGAGCGCTTCCACACGATCACCACTTCATACTACCGCGGCGCGATGGGCATCATGCTAGTGTACGACATAACCAACGAGAAAACATTTGACGACATCGTCAAGTGGTTACGAAATATAGATGAGGTTCGTATCCACACACTTAAAGCTGCTATCCATTTTCACAAAATTATGCTATTTTACTTGTTAATCCAGCAAGAACACTAAGTCTTAGTTAAACTTGAATATTGGTAGATAGAATGGTATGGTACAGAGGGGAAAAGATTCTACTTTAGTCCATTGTTGTAACATATTGGTATGCCTACACAATGCACCACTGCCTACACTCAAGAATGAATCTAGCATTACTCGTGCTCCTGGAACATACTTTATCAACATTTAACTGTCAATGAAAATGGCTATGTGAATGTTGGATAGAATTATAAAAATTGGATGCATTTGATAAAAAAAAACACATATTGACTTGGCCACTATGCTGCTACAAATCAGCTACCATACCATACCAGCCCTCTGTTATATACTGCCCACTGCTAACCACGGGCTTCCTCTACAACGGAAAGGGTTTCGGCCTTAGTCCATCATGCTGGCCTAGTTTGGGTTTGCAGTCTTCAATCAGCTACTACAAGTCCTGAAACATAAAAACATGCAAAGCTTTGGTGCTTAATTTCATGCAGAATGAAGAAGGAACATATCTGCTTATAGTTTATGACTGATGGCAGAATACAAAACATATATATAATTTATTCCAGAACACACACACACACTCATGCCTTTTATCCCCTAAGGGGTAGGCAGATGCGCAATTAATACACCCACTTTTCGCCATGCGTATTCCGTCCCGTGATGTGATAGGGGGTCAGCCTATCACCATATCGGGCACAAATTCCAAATTCCAGGCTAATACTGCATAGAAAATTCCAATATCACTTTGCCCACCTTGGGGATCGAGCCCAAGACTTCAGCATTGCAGGCGTACCATAATACAACTACGGCATCGAGACAGCAATATATTTTAAATCATAAATATTAGAAACCAACCAACTTTTTATGGTTGTATAATTATAATTGTAAAAACTGGAATTAATGCTAATCCTAAACATGATATTATGTGTGAATAACAACCAGTTCTAAAAATATATTGCAGGAAATTACACTAGCGTCTAGCATAGATAAAATGTAATTAGGCATAACAACACAATATACTTGTATGTTAAGGTGGGTGGGCAGAGATACAAAAGTTAATACATGTACCACAATAACCATGAAAATTGTTATCTAACATCACCATTATATTATTATCTAAATTGGCAATAAGACAATATTTGATGTATAATTTTTTTACATAAGTGGAATCCTCTATTTCCAAATTCCAATGCAGTTTATGCCAAGTATTACAAATATCTTGGGTTGCAACAGTTTCTCCATCTTTTTTCCATCCCATAATGTTGAGAGATTCTCATAATAAAATAAGGTACTCCCCTAATTAATAGATAATGTAATATAGTTAATTCCTCCTGTTTGGAGACCAAACCCAAAATTCTCTCTGTCACTCTTTCAACAATCAAATAATATGTTCAATAACCTTGAATTTATTATTATGCAATATAATATAATCTATTAATATGTAAAAACATGGTACCAATGATGGAAATATTCATAGTTATTCAAAAACTTCTAAAAATATATTATACTAGCTTTTGCCCGCGGCTCCGCCCGTGTTAAAAAGTTTTTTCGGGATAAAAGTCCCGCTTTATATTTTCCCGGGATAAAAAGTAGCCTATGTGTTAATCCAGGGCATGATCTATCCGGGTGCCAAATTTTATGAAAGAGTAACAAACATACATCCATACATACATTCTTACAAACTCTCGCATTTATAATATTAGGATACACATAAACCTTTCACTTGAATTACACTGACCATTGGTGAAAAACGAATAAAAATCCGTTCGGTAGTGTTTGAGTTTATCACATTCAAGAAAGAAACAGATGCCATAGGGGACTTTGTAAGTAGTGATGTAAGGACATATCCTTAGAAATAAAAAGATAAAAAACGCGAGAAAAAAACACCAGGTTAAAATTCCCGGTTTATGTTTTTCCAGGATAAAAGTAATCATGTCCTCCTCTAAAAAAAACTTTTTAATGCGGGCGGAGCCGCGGGCAAAAGCTAGTTTATAATATTATTAAGTAAGGATGAAGGTTTACTTGTGTTGAGAAGTATGCTATAATATATTTGGATAACATAGCAGTATACTGTTGAGTCCTAAGTATAGACAATCTGTTATGTATTGTTTATACACACACACACACACACGCACGAACGCACGCACGCACGCACGCACGCACGCACGCACGCACACACACACGCACGCGCACACACACACACACACACACACACACACACACACACACACACACACACACACACACACGCCTGTTATCCCCGAAGGGGTGGGTAGGCAGAGGCGCAACTAGTGCACCCACTTTTCGCCGTTATTCCGTTCCATGATGTGATAGGGGGCGAGCCTATCGCCATATCGGGCACAAATTCCAGACTCCGAACTGATACTGAATAGAAAACTCAATATCACTTTGCCCGACCCGGGAATCGAACCCGAGACCCCAACTTTGTAGTCGTACTGTAATACAACTACGCCACTGAGGCAGTCAGTTATGTATTGTTTATGGCATCACAAAATATGTTTAACAATTAAATAAATCATAAAGGCTACTTGACAGTGTGTCTATATTTTATCAGACTGACACACAATATTGATTTATTGTGATTCACAATGGTTATACAAATAGTATTTCTTTGAAGTGGTATTTTATCATTATATCATATGTATGCACCATTTTTTAAATTGAAAGACGAAACAAGACATCTTGGTCATCTAACCAATAATACACCTTGAAAAACTGTGTAGAGTCTATTACAAGACACAAAGACTAGGTCCCAGTTATTAAATCAATAACAAGCATGAATCCAATGAAACCAGCATACCTCTCTGGTTGATCCACAGTATTTATGTTCTATTTATGTTCTGGTTTATTTCGCAATCTGCCAATCTCTGCTTAGTTATTGCATTGGTGTTTGGGGTGGTGCAGCCAAAACCATCATGTTGCCACTTGAGAGAGCCCAGCGTGCCGTTTTAAAAACAATGTTGTGTAAACCCTTAAGATTCTCAACAAATGCTCTATATAAAGAAGTAGGTGTTCTTAGAGTTCGTCAATTATACATCCATAAAGCCTGTGTTTCGACGCACAAATTAACATTAAATTCTACAGAATATAATTCATTGTTAAAAAAGCGGATTTTAATCCTAAAACTACCTTTAATTAACTCTAGTTTCGCAAAAAGGTTTCAATATTATGCCTATCCATCTATTTATAATAAGGTATCTAGATTGTGCCCTATAAAACACTGTTCAACAAAAGACTGTTCTATTAAAATTCTGGAACTACTTAAAAATCTAGATTACGAGTGCACAGAGAATATTTTGAGCTCAACAGTCAATAAAATGGGTGCTATTTAAAATAAAAATGAAATAATTGAATTAAGTTGAACTTCACAATTGTTTTATTTTTATATTATTATTAATTATTTTTTTTATCTACTATTTTTAATTTTTGATTTGTATACAAAATAAGTTCTTACATTGTTTTGGCACTCTGTTATATGTATTTTCTTCCTTTCACCCAATACTCTGCTAAAGTAAACTCTGTCATGGGTAGCCCAAGATACAGGCTATGCCTAGTTTGGGTACCTCTGGAAATTCTAGTTTTTAGGATCTCATAGTGCTTGTTAATTTTAAGTAGAATTGATTCTCTGTAAGTCTATTTCTTTCAATAAACTATTTTTCATTTTCATTTCATTTTTCATTAAAGACAGATTAAATTGTGCTACTACTATGTACACGAATGTACAATGTAATTATAACAAAATGTGCATGTTATGTCGTTACTATTCTAGCACGCAAATGAAGACGTAGAGAAGATGATCCTGGGCAACAAGTGCGACATGGAGGAGAAGCGGGTCGTGAGCAAGGAGCGCGGGGAGGCGGTGAGTGCATAATACTAATAGCATAAGGGTTTTATACAGAAGTTGATTACACCAGCCTACAAAACTGTGTGTATTTAAAAATAAGTGCCCTCTATCTTTCTGCCTGGTATAGGTCCTTACTCTATGCCGCCTTAATTGGGATCTGAAAATTATACATCCTTTAATAATCATACCAGGTAGTAAGATTTCCTGACTTGTGTCCCTTCACCATTATAGCGAGCTATAATTAAAAAAACGTAAGCTTGATTAGTCAGAGGTGTGTTCCCTCGACACCGCGATCGAAACCGCGGCCTCGGTCTCGGCATTCAACTTACAATAACGGAAAAAAACAGCAATAACATTGCAATTACTGTCGAATTTTATTACGATGAGGTCATTTGAACCAGTAGATTGTCTCGTCATATTTAGCGATATTTTTACTAGTCTTTTAAATGACTTGTTAATTTGGTCTTGGCTTAAATATAATTTAATACGAGTGCTCTCTACAGTGTTGAGTGTCAATAACCTGATGCTCCAATAGGTATTGGATTGCTTCAGTATTATAGACTAGAGTAAAATGGATAGGCTGCTTCATATTTTTTATTTCAACTAAGCCAAAAAAATAACCCTAATAGTATCACATCCATAGTTCCTTATTCTTCTAAGATGAAAGCATTGTGTCGCGGGTATTAGGAATTACTTGAGGATATCGGTTCAGTACACCCAAATTTGAAATATATATTTGCGGATCATACAAATATTTGCTTCAGCTTTAGGACTAAACCCACGGTCTCTAGCTTATGGCCGACACATTGGCCGCTGTGCCACGAAAACTATCAAAATCCATAACAAGCAAGAAAATGAACTTGATTACATTCAATGCAAGACACCTTATAAAGAAAATGTTATGAAATTTCTATTGAAAAATAGTGTTTGAATTGACACGCGTGGTAACCGTGCGCTATGTGCTCGAAGCTAGTACTCGAAAGTGTTAACATAAAGTGAAAACAGTATTAATTATCGTCCATACACATTACACATGTACGGCGCCTGACTCACTGGCGCGTGTGCGTGTCGGGGACCGAGGTACTGAGCCGCTGTTCTTTTGTGTGATAATGTTCTGCGTATCAAGAATGTTTATCCTCTCAGTTTTTACATAATTATAGTTAATTTCCGATGAACATACATAAAGCTAGGCTATACAACGTGCATGGGGTCTATGGACGGTATTAATAAATAAATCTCAAGTTTCAGTTACATCTCAAGTAGACATAATTCAATACATTATAACAACTTGAGATGTAACTCAAACTCAAGATTGATTTATTAATACCGCCACATGAGAGCTTGCAGTATGAGAATCGAGACCGGTATTCGGTAACATGACATTTAACATGATCAATCGCTAATAAGCGTTGGTATTCCGGTGACGGACGTGTTTTCGTGATTATTATTAAATGAAGCAATGATTATATTTGCTGACAGTGCCAGATTCTTGAACGGATGCGTGCAGCACGTTATTGTAGGATTTCACCAAGTGGCATTTCTTATTTATATAACGGGAGTAATGCGTTTCCATAAGTTCTAAAATATAATTCCAGCTGTCCATTGACCGTGGGAAGGGGAAGATGTGCCAATTGCACCCTCGTTATAAAAAAGTATTCATTTTTTTTATTGCATCGAATGACGAGACGAGTATGCTGTTCGCCTTATGGTAAGCGATACGACTACTCATCAACAATAGAAGCGCCATCCAGCACGTTGAGTTACGAAGTACTGTGTGGCATTCCACTGCGCTCGTCATCCTAAGACATAAGATGTTAAGTCTCATTGGGTCCTGTAGTTACGCTGGCTACAATGCCCTTCAAACCTAAATACAACAGTGCATGCACACTGCTGCTTGGCGGTAGAAATAGACATTGCGGTGGTACCCACCCAGACGGACTCTTACATATGAGAGTATTTCCGGTCATGTTTATTACTTTATATGTAAACTGAAAGACCATTTGCTGTGTCCATTTGCGCAAGCAGGCGTCCGTCTGGCGCAGTCGTGACTTACTACAGTAATTCTTACTTCCAATTCGTTAAACTTCACACTAACTTTATTTTCGCGGTGGAATTAATCACTCGTCGACTCGTAGGTATAATCGTCGCAGTCTCATAAAATTCCGGTATTTAGTTTTCCCGTTATACCGCTATACTTAGAACATCTGGCCGCATTTAATCTAAACTTTAAAAACAAAATACATAATGGTAGCGTTAGAGTTAACAATAAAATCCACCATAGCAGTTTTCAAACCACCAAAAAAGCTTCCTCTCGATCTTCCATGGGAAAATCTGCTCACGATACGCCATGTCTTGAATCAGGCTATCTGCGGAAGACAATGAGCTCTAGGGTATGTTGGGTGATTGCAGATCGCACGCGAGCACGGCATCCGGTTCATGGAGACGTCTGCGAAGGCCAACATCAACATCGACCGCGCTTTCTCGGAGCTGGCTGAGGCCATCCTGGATAAGACGGCGGGGCGCGAGGCGGACGCGGACCACTCGCGCATCGCGGTGGAGCGCCGACCCTCCCGCGCGCCCCCCGCACGAGCCTGCTGCACGTAAGCGAACCACCCTCCCCCCACCACCCCGCCCACACTCATCTCATCGCGCTTGTCACTCGCAGCGGATTCGAGGGACAATCATCGGATTAAATCGATTTGTATTTCCAATCAGATGACATGTTTGACATCGCGTTTTGTAATTTAGTTTAAGCACGAGTCATTTAGGTTAAGTGTAAAGTTGCTGCGCTTCGCACCGTTGTTGTAGCGCGCGAACGTTCTGTTACCTATCTATCTTCTGTCGATATGTTGAGGTCGCGCGTCGTCCTGTGCACTGCGGTTAATTGATTCGGTAAACGCCACAATAATACTGTTCAGTAGACTTGTCTTTGTGCAGATCTAGTATACTAGTTTAGAAGTACCTACTAACATAGTCTTTTAGTGGTATTAGTACATTTCATCCAAAGGAATCCACATAATAGTATTGTACATTCAATGCTTTTTCACTAAAATATGGAATTTAAAAAATGTTACTAAGCTAATTGTAATGTTAGGATAATTCAGAGACGTGTTGTTTGTTTAGGTTCCTTTATTTGACTGAACTTGAACTGATCTTACAATACATCTTACAATTACTTATATACTACACCACACCTTCCCTCTTTGGAAAAAAAAAATACTTACTGAGAAAAACAGTCGAAAGATAATGTAATAGTGTACTAACTCGGCAAAGAAATAACCAAATGTTTAAATCATTCATTATCCGTTGTCATGTTTCAAGAAGTTGTCACCTATGAGTACTGGTTCACGTACAAAAAGTAAGTGTTGTTGTGGCAAGTGCAGGCGGCGGCGAGCTCGTAGGCTACGCGACTATACTGTACCCTGTAACCTTAGTCTCAAACTTGTACTTGTGTTACGCTTCGTCGTCGTTGTAAATGTTTAGATTATGGAGTGTCGTTAGAAAATATAAAATCAATGTAGGAGGCGGGCGGTCGAAAATTTTATATTGTATCTTAGTTTTAGCGGATGTGTCTCAACTTACATTATTGTACTATTATGTTTCAACGCACACATTGATGAGCAGATGGCGCCGGTTAAACATACATACAGTCTGTCGTCTAAAGGTTCTCCGCGAGGTTATCGTGTGGTGTATTTGGGGCTGAAAAGGACTACGATTTCACGATGTGCTGCGACTGGATGATAAAATAAGTCTATGAAGATAAATTTATGAGAGACTGTATGAATTTTTAAGCTGTGACAGTATTGCACTGTAGGGCAGCGCAGGTTCGGCCACACCACCTGAGGACTCGCAAAGAGTAAACTGGAAACGAGGCAGGTGAATGCGCCCCATCAGTGGGCGGGGTAGAAGAACTTCAGAGAGCCAATATCAATTGTTCACTAGCAATACATCATCATAAATTTAATATCCATAGTTCATAAATTATATTACAATTTTATAAATGGACACAACAATGATCACCATATCGACATGTTTTTCACAAGTAATTGGGAATAATATCTACAATTTTTTTTGTGTTGTGTCCATGGGAATGGAGGTACATTTCTATTAGCCTAATATTACATACATATACACTCACGCCTGTTATCTCCGAAGGGGTAGGCAGAGGCGCAACTAGTGCACCCACTTTTCGCCGCAGTCCGTCCCATGATGTGATAGGGGGCGAGCCTATCGCCATATCGGGCACAAATTCCAGACTCCGGACTGATACTGAATAGAAAAACTCAATATCACTTTGCCCGACCCGGGGATCGAACCCGAGACCTCAGCTTTGCAGTTGTACTGTAATACAACTACGCCACCGAGGCAGGCTAGCCTAAATGGGCACATATTCGGATAATACTGACCTACCGAGTGGTAATCCTACTAATATTATAAAGGCGAAAGTTTGTAAGAATGTATGGATGTTTGGATATTTGGATGTATGGATGTAAGGATGTTTGTTCCTCTTTCACGCAAAAACTACTGAACGGATTTCGATGAAATTTGGCACACGGGTAGATCATGTCCTGGATTAACACATAGGCTACTTTTTATCCCGGGAAAATATAAACCGGGACTTTTATCCCGGAAAAACTTTTTAATGCTGGCGAAGCCGCGGGCAAAAGCTAGTATTTTTATATATTAACAGTAAAGGTATTTAAACCGACCTCTTCTGTACATGCGACTAAATATTCAAAATTATGACGTTTTTGCTTGTAGTGATAAATGTTGTTGTCCATCGCGTAAGTTACCTGTAAGTGTCGAATAAACATTGTTCCTGCAATAATAAAGCGTTTAAAAACGTGCAATACATTATGATAATTATGTGTACGTTTGCGATTAATATTAAGGTTTATATCCCACTGCGACCGGACCATAACATTAGCCGAGTATACATCGGTTGATGGAAAAGAACTCTGAAGTAATCGCTTGCCGTGGGATTGACGCCTTAGTAATGTGGCGCCACTGTGCTAGGTGAATGTTACATTTTTCCCCACTCTACTCTTTCAATGTAAGTAGATATTTCCGTTCGCGAGAGGCATGATACTTATTTGACGCTACCCATTTCATCTTTGGAACTTCGAAGACTCATATTTTTAATGTTGAGCGTATATCGGACTGTTTTGAGTGATGACTCGTGCCGTTTGGCGCTATGGCGAAAGAATAGAATGTTCAAAAAGAGGGTACACGCGCGACATTTATCAGCTGATAGTATTTAATATGGTGTTGCTCGCTGAGGCGTGCGTCCCGCGGCGGACTCGTTAGTTCCGGTGCTTCTGCTTGCGAAGTGTCCACGAGCCGTGTGTTCAACCTGCTCCTTCTGTTTCTATAATACCTGAGTATTTTACAATACAACTTGTAGATAGTGTAAACAATTGACTTTTATGAAAATAAAGTACCACGTGGATTAACTATTGTTATTGTAAGAAAGTTTGGCATGAACTGAGTAAATATGTGTTAACGTTGTTTACAACTACTATTGAAAATACTGCAGTAACACCTTTCTTTTATTTTTATTAACTAGTTAATTATATTTTTTTTATTTTGATTCATAATTATCGCTTCGTACGCGGCGCATTGGCTCGTTTGTTTTAGTACGTTCCGGCGACAGCTGACGTGCCTTGTAGAAGCGCTCGTGAGATTTGTATTCAGTAAAATGCTATACTTACAATTAAATTATTATGCGTAGTCTAACATTCCTTTGTCGAGTTTGCTTTGGCTGTAAAAACGGTTGCGCGTCAAATGTTGTATAGTGAATACGACATTTAGCCTCTGTATGGTATTTGTGATGTCTCGGTCGGCGTGCGCTACCTATCCGCGAGCCACTCGTGCCGTGTACGCATTTATGTTCCGCTCACATTTATACATTTTATACAGATAGCGAAACATTGTAATAGAATAAATAGTATAGTCGTGCCGAACCCGACCAGTGCTTGCATGATTGCGTATCTTTGTGTCGACTCAGTGATGGTCATTTTGGTTTATTCCTATGTTTGTACTTAAATACTCAGTGTTGCCAGATGTTTTAGGGTAGCCTAAGGTCGCCTCATCGTATATGGAGAGGTGAAGGAGCAAAAAAAAACTCTAATTTTCCCTAGTAGCCTAAAGTCGCCTACTTGTGTAGTGACCTTAGACTAACAGTAGTGACGCGGAGAGCTAAAAAAAAGGGATCTGAGTACATGTTTTGTACCCTCAAAGCTATAAATATCCTCAAATTCGACAAAAACAAGGTATAAAACACGAACTTTCCGAGGTAGCCTAAATTGGCGACTAATCACCATTCGCGTAGCCTAAACGGCGACCGGTCGCCATTCGCAATTTTTGGTCGCCCCGACACTCTTCAAGATAGCCTAAATGGGGAAAAGTCGCCTAATCTGGCAGCACTGTGAACACTTGTGTTTTAGTGTTGCCATACGTCACGATACAAAATCAAATGGTTAACGTTTGCCTGACTAAATTAGATTGAATCTGGGTGGAATGGTTTTTGTCAGACTTTGTAATCATCGACTAGTGATGGTAACTATCCCTATAATGCCGGACATATTACTTTTGATTAGTTCGATCAATCCGGCTTTTCCATTCGATGACCAGGCAACGCTGTTTGACACGCGCACAACTCGATTTGATTCAATATGTCACGAGTCATTTTTGCGAACACAAGTGCATGATGTAGGCGTCTTGTTCGGCACGACGAGACCTCAATGATATAGATAATTTAAGAAATGTACTCGTGTATCGTAATGCGACGGGCGTTGGTCGAATGGATTCATATTTTATTGTACGGTGTGTCGTATGTCTCGTCGGTTTGTACCCGCTTTTATAAATAAACATCGGCATTTGTATATTATGTTCATATTAAAATACCTATCGGAAACTGATTGTGTTTTATTACGATTACCCATAGTTTATAATCGTAGCAAAAATATTGAGGCAGATAAAAGGCATTGAACTGTGTACAAAAAAACATAATAGGTATGCATTGAGGTACCTGGCGGACTGAAGTTGAATTGGCTGTGAAAAGAGAAGCGATGGGTTACTAATATTTTTTGAGATCAAATGTTTCCGCATCGCATGTTATTTGAGTAACAAAGATACAATCCTAAAAGACTTCTTTCCGCAGGTAGAAAACGTGTTATTTTACGAATAAAGGACATAAAATGCGGTGGATCCTATATTTTTTTTTGTATTAGTAAATAATAGAGCAATAAAACTGATCTTTTGTAAGCACATTCCGTCGTTATCGAGCGCGGTGTCAGAGTGCAAGTTATCTCGAGCAGTTGCCTGCCCGACGTCGTGCGAGGCCCACCTCACCACCTCACTCATGGCGTGCCTCAAGCTTATTGCGCTGTCCGCGTTCTGCTTCCAGCTGGCGCTTCTCTCGGAACGTAAGTCTGCACCTGTTTTCTTCATAATAATACTACTTCCCACTGATTTTTATTTGTGGCAAAAGGTGAAAATAAGCTATATATTGTCAACCAATGTGAAACAAGTTTGGGGACCAAATGCGTTTGTCAGTAGACGCAAGCTTACAACAACAAAGCAAAAGACCATCTATATTGTAACTATTTCTACAGCCAAAGTTAGTGTGTGCCAACACTAGCGTGGTGCCGTCTCAAGGACGGTCTGTCCAGCAGTATTACTCGTTATTATACGTAAGATAAACAATACAATACGATATCTGTAGGTCACACAAACTCGTTGACAGATCATTTAGTATTTGTCGATTGATTAATTATTATACCTTGTATAGGTACCTTGTTTTTTGTCTCGTTTTAAGTTTTGAACACTGTTATTATTATGCTAGTTGTTACCATCACCTACATAATATTTTAGTTCTAGAAAATCGTTATCCCAAGGCGATAAAAGCTGTGTAGTGTTACTTTGTCAATCTAAGGATTGTGACGTCGCCAGTGGTGTAACTATATCATCAGGGGCCCGTGGCAAATTAATTGGATGGGGCGCCAGTAAAAATTGTCACGGCCCATGACATTCAACAAATAAGTCACGTTTACACGGTAGAAATAAGACATTGCGGTGGTACCCACCCAGACAGACTCTTACATATAAGAGACCTGCCACCGTTAACATGGTATGTATGTGCATTGTGCAGCGCCATGCGTGATGGAGCTGGAGTGCGCGGAGTGCGTGCCGGAGAACATGCCGGTGGTGACGTCACAGCAGGCAGTGAACGGCACGGTGCGGGCGCGGCCGGGTGAGGAGCTAGTGTTGGCGTGTGCGGGCGGCAAGTTCCTCTTGTACCCGCTGGAGGAGTCGCTGCGCGTGGTGTGCGAGGCGGGCCGTTACCGCGTGTCCGGCGACCGCACGCTCCGACACCTGCTGGAGCTCGGCTGCCAGGAGAGCGTGTTCGAGGACGTGCTGCACCAGGTGACACACTCAACAGTGACGTCACAGTCTGTTATTACCTACTGATAGTCTGTGAAGGCCCGCGACGGACACCGGTGTCCATATACATACGGTTTTCTCATACATCTATATATTATATAAGCGGGCCTTGACAAATTCTGTTCTATCAAATTTCAAAGCTTAATAAGCTTCTTATTATCGTGGCAATTTTGAAAATTCTTTTTTCTATTAGATTTGGAGGGCATTAATTTTTGATAAATGTATTTTAAAAAAGTAGTCAAGTACCCTATTCCAGATGTTCGATAAAATTATTTTATATCAAATCACAAGACATTTGGGCACCTATCTGATTTCATGAACCGTGACGATATTTTTAATGATATCATGTAATATTATATATTATGTAGGTATATCTACTTACCTATCAAAAAAACATTACAATACTTTTTATATATTATCACATCAATTTAGTCCATTTTACTAGCTTTTGTTCGCGGCTCCGTCCGCGTAAATGAGTTTTTCCGGGATAAAAGTCCCGCTTTATATTTTCCGGGGATAAAAAGTAACCCATGTGTTAATCCAGGACATGATCTACCCGTGTACCAAATTTCACTGAAATCCGTTCAGTAGTTTTTGCGTGAAAGAGTAACAAACATCTATGCATCCATACATCCAGACATTCTTACAAACTTTCGCCTTTATAATATTAGTAGGATAACTACGATTGTCTCTAATGAACTTGTTTATCCCAGGTAAACCATTGTGGAGCTCCGTACCAGGGGCGAGCGTACCAGATGCAGGAGCCCACCACGCGCAGGGTGCGCCACCTGGCGACCGTCTGCTACGACGAGGACCGCGCCATCGCCATCAGGATGCACGTCACCAACGCCCTCAGGAACCACTTGCAGCTGCCGCCGCACGAGGACCGCTCCTCACCGCTCAGCCTCTTCGGAAACTTCAACCAAATGTTTGACGCGAAAACCCGCCACGACGCAGAAAAGTTGTATTCAGATGACGTCAGAATGAACCGGCGGCTGCACGAGCTGTTCAAGCACGACAAATACTCGTTCGCCGCGCAGAAACTCACGTCCGCGAAGCTGCTCAGCAGACACTACTTCGAAGACCAGAACATGCGCGTGACCGACTTCGTGTCGAACAAAGTGGCGGTGTGGGAGTCGGTGGCACAGGGCAACCTGCGGCACCTGCAGCGGGACGTGGCCAAGCTGCTGGAGATGTGGCGGCCGCACGGCGAGCTGCAGGTGTACACGGGCACGCACGGCACGCTGTCACTCCGCACGGGGCATGGTGGTGGGCACGGGCGCGCCGACGTGTTCCTGCGCGCGGGCCGGCGCTTCCCCGTGCCGCGCTACGTGTGGACGGTGGTGCACGCGCCGGCGCGCCGCCAGGCCGTGGCGCTGGTGCTGCTGAACGACCCGTTCGTGTCGGTGAGCGAGGTGCGGGAGGCGGTGTTCTGCGAGAGCGGGTGCGGCGGCGTGTCGTGGCTGCACGAGCTGCGGCGCCACCGCAACTACGAGTGCCCGCTGCAGGGGCTGGTGTTCTGCTGCCACCTGCACAACTTCACCGGCGTCGTCACGGAGATGCCGCCCGACGAGATACAAGTCGACGCCGGAGTCGCCGGCATGCTCAACAATCTCTTTGTTTAGAACTATTTTACTAAATAAAATACAGCATATTTTTCGGGTCCGCCCAATAAAATCCTTATGTCGCGACATAGAAATTTCATCGTCGCTAAGTGTTTTCTGTTTAATTGAATTAAATGTTGAAAAACATAATATACAATATCAAAACGCAATAGAATTTTTTTATTAATAAAAGACAAAATATTTTAAGAGAACTTTATTTAAAAAAATTGGTAGACAATATTATAATGAATTACCAAAACCAAATTACTTAATCCTTCTCAGCTATGGCTGTCAAATGTCTGTCTATTTCACTCTCAGGTAACACTCTGTAAGGGAAACAAACTCAGATTAGAACATACTGTCATACTATTACAATTCTCACAAAAGTTTTCTAAAGCAACTTCTCTGGATGAAAAAAAAAATCACACCAAAATTTGTGCAGCAGTTTTCAAGTATGCAGCACAAAACAGCTTTTTGTATATTTGAAGTGACATAACACAACACACACACAAGTACACTCGATACAATTTGATACAATAAAGTATTAACACAATACCTGAACTGTGGATTGTCTTTAGTGACAATGCCCACTTCAATCTCAGCGGATTTGAAGTCGACGGAGAGCACCTGCGAGAGGCAGCAGATGGCGAGCTGCACCGCCTCGTCGGCGGAGAGGTCGGCGCGCTTCTTCAGCTTCTTTTCAAGGTAAGCGCTGGCGTCTGTGGCCTTCGCGCCCGCTGCCACTGCCTTGTACGAGCAATAGTAACCCGACGGGTCTGTCTTGTACACGGCCGGTCCATTCTCCTCGTCATACGCAATCAGCATCATGCTACAGCCCAGTGGACGCATCTCAGCATTCTGCGTGTACACCTTCAAAGAGTTCCACAGAGAACATTACCAATGGATACATGATTATATAGTGAAGTTCAGTATGAGAACGAAACAAATTTTATAGTGAATTACTGGAAACCAAAACATACCTGTGAGATATCAGCGATGCGACGACACAAGATGTGCACGGGGATCTCACACCCGTACTTGTACTGCCAGTTAGCCGCCTCATAGCGTGCTCGCTGCACCTGCGACCGACTGTCCGCTGCAAACAGTTCATTTATAATCTAACTGTGATAATACATTTCCAGTCTAATCTTGTTTATGTTAATGATAATATGAGATTTTTGTTCCTTGGGATATGTATTTGTTACATTATAATGCTCACCAATCATGCCAGTCATGACACAACCAATGTTGTTGGTGAGGTGGAACAGGTGTGTGACAGAGGCAGGGTCGAGCAGCCGGTCGGGCACCTTACGCTGCGCCGCCACCACTGCCGCGTCCGTGCCGCGCAGTGCCACCGATGTCAGACCGCCCTGGTTTATCGCCTTCAGGGCATATTCTGGAGAATACAATACCATTATGATAGCTGCTGCTTGCTATTGATGCTATAGTATCTGTCATGTATGAAATGGGGGGTAGATAAAAAACCGTTAGTCTGAATGTGCTCTTGTGCAAAGTGAATGTGCATCTGCAATAATTACGTGATTAATGTGAGTACATAACAGTATCAAAACATTTCATCAGTTGTTACATTCCATTTGAGTTAAGGAAATAGTGAGTTGATGTTTTACATCAACTTGGCCAGGTTAATGATATGTGTGGCTACACCCCCACTCACTAAGGTTGCATACAAGGGTTGCATACTAGGTTGCAAAATGAAGGCAAATCAAAACTACTTATTGATTCTCAAATGGTTTAATATGGCTTTTCAAAAACATAATCACAATACACCTATTGATAAAAGTTGCTGAAGCTATGTTTCATTATGAAACCTCATTATCCATTGCCAGACACTTATGACAGTTGCTACCTCCTGCCAGACACCCCTAAACATCTACAACCACCACTCATAGCATAAAAACTAAATTTTATATGTTACTTGGGTACCTATAAACGAGAATGTAATAATAATGTATAAAACAAGAAATGTAATACTTTCTAATTCAAATTGGAAAGTTTTACATTTCTTGTGTTTCAATAGATATTCATGTATATGAAATTCTCCTAGCCAGTTTCGGCCACGGCGGCCAATCTCAATGGAGATCAGCCAGGTACGCAGGAGATATTATAGTGCACAAGTGTGTGCGCAATACACAGGTGCACTCGCTATTCCTTCACTCTCATAGTCCGGTGAGACGGCAATCCGACATGACCGAGCTGCGACTGAGTAAATTTTAAGATGGAAAAACCCAGTCACAATTTTTTTTGACTCGACCCGGGATTCGAATCCAGGACCTCAGCGCGCAAATCGTACTCGTAATGCGTACGCAATATCACTATGCCACCGAGGCAGTCCATGGTATCATGTATATAAGAAATTATTGAAAATATAAAGTTCAATAATCTAAACTAAGTCTAAAAACGAATATTACAAATGCGAAAGTTTGGAAAGAGCTTTGAACGTTTTGTTAGAAACAAAGGTTAAGATTTAGCGTCTTGTAACAGGAGTTTGAGGTCAAAACTGGCACTAATTGGGTTAGTTTTTGTTTTCACTTATAACAAAACCATTTTCGAGCAGAGAGCGTTACTTTTTTTTGAATACTTATATCATATTAATATTATTTTTATATGATTAAAATATGTAAATAAATACGTGAACAACTGAAAAAGTCATGTTTGGTTGTCAAAACTCGTTATGTGTAAATTTTTACTTTTAGAAAGGCAAAGGTATTCAGTTCCAAAAACCCAAAAATGGTTTTTATGACAATTAAGTGGTTGCTATTAGTAAAATCATGCTCGCTGATTATAAGTTCGACATTCTCGAACGTCGCTGGAGTACTGTTTTCGTAAAAATTGAATCACAAATTTTTTACCTCTAAATGTACGCAAAATAATTGTAAGCGTAATTTTTTTTTCTGGCACTCGCCGGCCGCTGCCGCGGCACGCTCGCTACGCTCGCTCGGCTCGCGCGTAGTGTACACGGTTCTAACATAACCTAACCAACTTTCGGATTTCTGTCACATGAATTATCTATTTTTGTATATTTATTGTCATAAAAACCATTTCTAAGCTGTATGGTACTGAATACCTTCGCCTTTCTAAAAGTGAAAATTGATGCGAAACTAATTTTGACAACCAAACATTACTTTTTCAGTTGTTCGCGTATTTATTTACCATATAAAAATAAAAAAAAAATAAAAAATTGACTGCCTCGGTGGCGTAGTGGTATTGCGTACGCATTACGAGTACGATTTGCGCGCTGAGGTCCTGGGTTCGAATCCCGGGTCGAGCCAAAAAAATTGTGACTGGGTTTTTCCATCTTAAAATTTACTCAGTCGCAGCTCGGAGTCAGGAAGTTGGCGGTGTGATACCCCCGTGCCTCGGAAAGCACGTAAAGCCGTTGGTCCTGCGCCTGATCTCTCTCCGGTCATGTCGGATTGCCGTCTCACCGGACTATGAGAGTGAAGGAATAGCGAGTGCACCTGTGTATTGCGCACACACTTGTGCACTATAATATCTCCTGCGTACCTGGCTGATCTCCGTTGAGATTGGCCGCCGTGGCCGAAACTGGCTAGGAGGATTTCATTTTCAAAAATAAAAATAATTTAGAATTAGTATAAAAAAAGTAATGCTCTCTGCTCGAAAATGGTTTTGTTATAAGTGAAAACATAAACTAACCCAATTAGTGCCAGTTTTGACCTCAAACTCCTGTTACAAGACGCTAAATCGCAGCCGAAACAAATACAGAAACTGTTAAATGGATTTCAATGAAATTTGGTATACAAATGACCAAGTCAGTCTGGATTAACACTTTTTATCTTCAGATCTCTTATACTAGGAGAAGTATTTTAAGCGGGTGGGGCTGCGACAATACCTATATAGTAGTAAATAATCAGCATGCTTTGAAAACATAGACTATGCATGCATGACTACACACTTTTATACTATGTAGTTACTCTATAAATTGTCAAATAGATGGTGGTATCTTAGTTTATTATTAATAATATACACTCTGAGGTCAATTAATTAACGCTACATGTAAAATACAGAGTAGTTCTGATCGAATAATCTTTTCTTTTCATATCGTTGATGGCCAACTGCACTATGCCGAAACTCGGAACATTAGAATTACTCACCAACTTGATATAGTCTTCCCTCGGGCGAGAAGATAGTAATGTGCCTGTCAAATCCAGCGCTGCTTTCCCGTGCCATTATTATATATTTAAGTTTTACAACTAAAACACAATACGAATCTTGCTAAGTTTGACAATTTGACAGCCGCAAATGTATATTGTCATAGACAAAAATATTTCGAATTTTCCCATCTCATCGGTGCGTTTTCTTTTACAATAAAAAATAATATTTTTAATGATAATTCATAGAATACCTACAACATTGTCATATTATAGAGACAAAATAATGTAATACTCAAATAAACTGAAATTTATCCTTACTAATATTATAAATGCGAAAGTAACTTTGTCTGTCTGTTGCACTTTCACGCCAAAACTATTGAACCGATTTAAATGAAATTTGGTACACTGATAGTCTAAAGCCTGAGAAAGAACATAGGCTACTTTTTATCCCGGGAAAATATAAACCGGGACTTTTATCCCGGAAACAACAATCTTGGTTGAAACCGCGAGCAATTTATTATAGAGATAGTTTGAGATCCAGAGGAGGACATAGGCTACTTTTATCCCGAAAAAAAAATGAGAATTTTATCTCGGATTTTTTTTTTTGTCTTGCGAGTGGAGCAGTCACGGCCAAACTCCTGAACCGAATCCCCTGAATCGATGAAAGGAGAATGCCCCAAAACCAGGCTATCTTTGCGTCAGTCATGCGCCTTAACCAATTATTTATGAAAAATCATTATTTTAATTATTATTTCACTTGTATTTATTTCAGTCATAAGCGAATGGGGGTTTTAAAGATATGAAATAAAAAGTTGTTAATTGTTGCGAAAAGCAACACCGGCTCTTATACTGCCAATATGGCGAAATGATACCAATTTATGATAAATTCCCCTTTTAAATGGAATAAAAAAAAATATGCACAATAAATGCGTTTGTACTTCTATTTTATGTATATGGATTAAATATGTCAATCATTATACAAAACATGGTTATAAAATAATATCTTTCACCTAATAATTATGACCAAACTCCAAATAGCTGGTGAAAAAAAATTAAACGGTTCCAAAAAAAGACATCAATACAGTATTGACATTGACAAAACTAAAATCAGCAAAAACATATCTGTGGGGCTAGAACGTTAAAAAAAACACGATGCGTCCCCGCTTCGTTTTATTGTGATTGTTTTTTTTCACGTCCTAGCCCCACTGGACTTTATTTTTAATAAAAAAATAACAAGGTAATTGTTTACTCACTAAAAATATTTGGGCAAGCAATTTTTTTTTAATAATCTTGTGCCTACTGCCTACTAAAACCATCTTTTAAAGTTGATGCAGATTACCTATTATGTGGAAAATACCATAAAAATCAGAGATTATCAAGAAATTCATCACATATTACCATTATGGATAATACGCAGAAATTCCTTGCTATGCCTGCAGTGCACCGATGTGAAAGAATCAACAGCGATTTTGTGAGGATTAGGGGAAATTATTAGCGCCGTCATTTATAATATTGGTACGGTTTTTTCTACAATATAATTAATCAATATATGGGTACAGATTTTTATTACACTGGCAACCGGAATTAATGAGATTTTGACAGTTCAGATATGTAAGTAATTTTGTTTGCTCCATTTTTTCAATTCCTACGAAACAAGTTTCCGTGAATTCTAAATCAATTTAAAAACCATTGTTGCCATATATGGAGACATTTTATGTCTTGAATGTTGCACAAAGATTCAAGCTCATGAAACTTCTGTGGTCATACCTGCACCGGAATTTGGACATAGACGGATTTGCTTCGGTTATGGAAGTCTATATTAAGATCTCGATCTTACAGAGTGTCTTTAGAATGTCCAGTAAGGAGTGTCATTCTTAGAACAACTCCAGCACATCAGGTAATATTCCAAAAATCCTCTTTTTATATTATTACACACCTGGTTTATCTAAACAGAGGTAAACTTACTGTAATAACCAGTTTGTAAGTTACTTAGATTATTATTAACATTCCCACAATGTGGGAAAAATCATGCAAATAAAATGATTTTTTTAAAGAAAGCAGTTTAACAATATTAATAATCTGAACATGTTTACTTAACTTCTACGTTATATTTTAGGTTTCAAGGCTGGAACAAGTGCTGCCTGTTCGAGATCAGCTAATAGAGAGGTTCACAGACAACAACAACATTACATGAACCAACCAGCGCTGCAAGAAGTCATTCAGTCTACAAGTGACACTGGCTTTGAAATCCCAGTGCCACCACCGTTGCCATCCCAACCTTCAGCAGTATATAAGCGTGCTGCAGCTACATCAAGGGCTTGTTTGTTTTTGGGATGCCTAGTGTACCAGAACTTTTATTGGTACCTAAATCAATCTGAGAATTACCATAAGTTCTATTTGCCAACAAGTGCTAGAATATGTCTCTTTCATTTAAATAGTGGTGCATAAAATGAAGCAATATTATAAATCTTAGGAAGAGCACACAGCTATTACTTTGACCTTGAAAGTGTGGCAAATGTGTCACCCCATTTGTGTCATTACTGGCTTGAAATGAATGCAAATCAATTTGAAGAATTACTGGCATGTGTACCAAGTTTATCACAAGAAGTAAAAAATGCCAGAATTGCACTTTACATTTATATTGTTAATAACTGGAGAGAGCAATAAAAGACTTTCCTCTCTTTTTAAAATGCCTTGGTGTATTCGAGAACAAATAAATGTTGCAAAAAAATGTTGTAAAAGATTTTGTCTTTAGATATTTAGGTTTTGGCATTTAACGGTAGAGCCGGTAGCAATTAAGAATAAAATAATACCAGAGAGATTGTTCGGTAACACCATTTTACCAGATGATATTAAACACACAATTGTTATATGTGATGCAACCTATATATTTGTACAAAATAGCAAATACCTGTTCCAAAAAGATACCTATAGCTTGCAAAAGTTTTAAAACCTTTTATGATTGTTAAAAAGGAATATTATCAATAGTTGTGCTGTTAGATTTTGTTTTTGATAATGGCGCACTACTGTATTTGGCTGCCTCCATGGTATTTTCAGTCACAATATATTTAAAAATATACATAAATGTTGCGTATTACTTGTTTGTTTTTCTTTCCCTATGATAATTAACTATTAGCGTAATCAGGCTGCGAAGTAAGAGTTCCTGGGTTCGATTCCCAGGCCAGGCAATATTTTGTCTCAGTGTTAACATGAGCTGCCTGGAATTGGAATCCTCCATGAGGGTTGACGTCGGGCAGGTTGGTGTCAGGCACGCGGCCGGTCATAAAACTTTGCTAAATCTATTCTGCAATATGTGTTGCGCCGACGCCATGTTGGCGTGATGAGATACTGGTAGGTGGAAATATAGATTAAGAACTTATTATTCCATTCAATAGAATAAGTCGTAAGTCAAGAACATATACACTAGAAATCAGGTAGCATACAACTAGTGAAAGACTGGTATTCCGTCATACTATACTTATTAGAGTTTCTTCTTATTAGATATTATGTTAGTACCTATCAGTTACTTAAAAGGGCGATTAAAACTAGTTACAAAGAATGTCCAATATTTTTTATAGCAATAACAAGTAGATAATGCAATACTGGGCTTAATTAGGCACGTAGGTACTTTGTACCGTACGTTATTGCAGTAAGTTCATACTTAACCTCAAAATAACCGAGCAACAAAAATGCAGATTACTCCGAACTCCCATCGAATATCCATTTGTTTTCAATTTGTATAAGATTTAGAATATATTCCCTATACTTTAGTGAAGGTTTTGTAAAGACGCAAGAGTAGCCCAACTTCCATACAAAAATGGGCATTCTCCTTTGGAAGGGACATAGTTTAAGACCCTGGGAAGGACCTAGGCTACTTCTTATAGCGGAAAACCCTAAACCGGAACTTTAATCCCAGTGAATATTTGTTTGTGGGTGGGTATGTTAGCAAATAAATATGGAGGTATTTTGACACCCAAAGAAGGAAACAGGCTACTGCTTATCCCGAAAAAACATAAACTGGAATTTTTATCCCGGATTTTATTTTCGCATTTTTTTATCTTTTTATTTTTAAAGATATCTCCTTACATCACTACTTATTATAAAACAAAGTCCCCTATCGCATCTGTTTGTCTCTTGAACACGACTATCGAACGTATTTTCACTCGTTTTTCAACAATGGTCGGTGTGATTCAATAGAAGGTTTATGCGTATCCTACTAATATTATAAAGCCGAAAGTAGGTAAGAATGTATGTATGGATATTTGTTACTCTCTTATGAAATTTGGCACACGGGTAGATTATGTCCTGGATTAGCACATAGACTACTTTTTATGCCGGGAAAATATAAAGCGGGACTTTTATCCCGGAAAAACTAATTCATGCGGGCGGAGTCGCGGGCAAAAGCTAGTTAAAAATATATGAGTCATAATTTGCTTATACGAAAAAAAAACCGTACAAATGAAAGATAATGGTAAACTCATATTAATTTTAATACATTTTAAATGAATAATCTTCTTCTTTTATATTTAGGTAACAAGTAGTACATACAGCTTGGCAAAAAAGAGTGTGGATTTAATGAGGGCGCCTAAGTCGAATATAACACTAATATGGCAACCCAGTATACTACGACGTAAAGTATTTAGATACTTGTTATTTTTCAATGAGTATCACGTGGCACATTATGTTTGGCCCAGGGAGATTATTTATAGTGGGTATAAGGTTCTTGGTTTGGCCAGGACACAGGAATCACAATTAAGAAAAAAAGCAACTTGGTGATGAAAAAATATTTCTTACGAAAACCTCTTGTTTGATGTAACTCACAGTTTTGTTCATTTATTGTTGTTTACCTACTGAGTCTAGGGATGCTTTCCAATCGTCAGGTAAATATTATTTGTATAAAAGAACAAAGAGATTTATAATACATGCAAAAGAAAAGAGGTTTATTTTTTGCACTAGGTCTTTGATAAGTTGAATTTGTAAGTAGTATTGAGTCCATTGATTTATGAATAATATTACATGGAAGCATCTGCTCACTCACGGAATTATTTGTCATCAAATAATTTAGTAGCCCTTCTTATTCTCGCGAGATTCGAGCTGGTGTAATCATCGTTAGAAAATACTATTGTAGTATAAATATCCGTTCATCGTATCTTAAACATTTAAGAAAATTAAACATTTTTATATCTTCATTATTTATTTAAATGATACAAAATTTCTATTAAAATTAATCCGATTCTAAAACACTTTCATCTAAATATTCTACCCCAGAAAACTATATTGTGTCTTGGCTAGATGTTCCTGCAACAACAAAATCATCTGATTCTGAAGCAGTGTCGCTGCTGCTGTCTTCTCTGTGGTTAATAACCAATTATTCAATATCATGATACATAGTCAAACCCCTATCATAATATTCCTTTTCAATTTTCATAATGTGATGGCAGGAATTCTTACAATCTTCAGCAGTAATAGCTAGAAGTGCTTGTTCAGCTGCCATCTGTTGGAGTAAAATATTACTAATTATGAGTTCAAGTTAATAACATTAAGAAAAAAATATTATGTACTAGATCTCTACCTTTATGTCAATGGACCCTACATTGGAGTGTATATAGCTTTCATCCAAATAAATAACATGTTTTTGTAATTCTGTAGGCAGATTTCTATTACGCATTATTATTTTTAAATATTGCTCTCTCTTTGGAACCTTTACCCCGCGAAAGCGTTTTACCATGGCCAGATCCGGGACTAAAATCTAATATCAAATATATTACATACCTGCTTTTTTACGGTTAGAAGAAATGAACCCTTTGTCTAATTGCGCATAAGTCAAAATCATCGAGATCTTTCTTTGGTCGACCTTTCCGATGTTTCCCAGGTGTAGAAAAAATGCCATTATTTTGTTCACCTTCTTCAACAAATTTCCTCAAAGCATTGATTGATTTTCCTAAAATAAATACCAAACATGCATGAACTTTCAAAACATTCATATTTTTTTTCATGTCTCAAGTATCAAAAAATTAAGTCAGTGTATAAGTGGTTTGTAAACATAACCTTTGTCAACAAAACACTAAAATATCGTAAATTTTATGTTACTCAGGTTATAAACCAATGCAAAATGTATGGTTCGACTTGTAGAATGTAAATAATTTGCATAAATACCTGTCATATCGGCAACTCTCTGATAAACATTGTCAATTTGATACAAAATTTGTCCCGCTTGAGATTCAGCCAAACATCGAAAAAAACTTGGTATATCACTGCTCTACCACTACTACGAATCGTTTTGTTCATTTTAATTAATAAAACAAGTAACGATCGTAGAAGAATTTACAGAATTCCGTCGAAAATAATTTAGCGTAAACAACGATGACACATAATCTACTAACAATTTGACACAAATGACAAGTCTAATAGTGTTGCAACAAATAATTAGTGTTAGTTCTTACTTTCACCGCGTCATACTCTTTTTTGCCAAGCTGTACATTCTAAAAATACAACAAGAACGATCTTCCGAAGTAGTCTATGGTTTGTGTAACTTTTGACTTGGCAGTGTAGCTTTAGACTTTAGCTGATTTGAAATGAAAAAAATTAAATAAAATATCTATGGTATGAACTTGGTTGACTTTTGTTATCATTTTGTCTATGATCAGTTGTTGATAGGGAGGCGCACGTAAAGGTTGTGTGGATTTGAATTTCAGTTCGGTTTATTTTATGATCTCGTTTGTTATAACGCTTTTATTTTGAAATAAACCATTAGTATTTTACTAACCTATTGCCAATACAAAAAAGTCTGTTTAGTTATAGTTAGATAACGCCAAGTTTTTTCTTATCAACATGCAAGAAACCGTTACAAACACCAGCGAAAGAAAATCATTGTTTTCGTCGTTCCTCGAGGTCCTGGAGGCTCGGGAGAAACAGGCACAGGCCGACAGACAACTCCAGGAAGAGAAGTATCTTAGGAGGACGCAGAGAATCTACGATTTCCATGGTAAATACAATGGTCAAATGCCGCCAAATTTTTCGAAATGTTTAACGTTTTATATTTTTGTACACTGTTGATTATTTGTTGTAAGTACAGAATAGGTACTGATGATGAAAAAAATATGTTACTGTAAACTTTACTGTTTTTTTTATGTTTTAGTATATATTTTGTATGTTACAAATATTTATAACTTGTTTAGCCCCACTAAAATTATCATTAAATGGGATACTTACCTACGATTTACTCTTTTACCTGTATCTTGAATATTAGATACAATGTAGCAGAAAATATCCATTACTGAAATAAATAATATTTCCTAGAAGACCATAATAATCCCATTTGAGTCAGGTTATTATGTCTTATTTATTTTTAGTTGTTTTTTTTTTATTGTGGAATGTTCCTAAACGCTATACTGATGAAAAGGCAGGTGAAGAACTAAGGCTGTCCACTGGAAGCTATTTAAGCCGGCGCAGATTTCAGTGCAGTTTTCAATAAACTATAGAGATTATTCAAAGAATCTCTGGCATATATGAGTATAGTAAAACCTATATTATTGCAACTTAAAAAAATTACTAACCAGGCACTTGTCTACTTAAGGCCATCCCTATACATTTAACTTCATATTCATGAAGTCTTGGGAGTATTTAAAAAAAGACCTGGTCACCACATATTTTTGTTCTTCACAGATTCTCTTAGGCAAAGCCCTAGTCAGAAAATATACTTATGATATTTATCAATTTTGTTCTACAGTTTGATAGAAGCACATTATACATAGCTGATGTTCCACTCTAGTACTTATCTAATCTATACTAATAGTATAAAGAGGAAAACTTTGTGAGTTTGTTTGTAAATTCGTAGGGGCTAATCTCTGGAACTACTCAATTGGTTTTGAAAATTCTATCACTAATAACAAGCTAAATTAATCCTGAGTGTTATATGCTACTTTTTTAAGAAAATATCTAAATTACCATATCGTTTTTCTAAAAAGAACCATGTGAACCATGTAATAAAACAGATTATTATAAATTGTGGATGTATATCTCTAATGGGATTTTTTTATAATATACTAGCGACCTGCTCCGGCTTCACACAGTGAGCAAAGCATATTATATGCCTACATTTGTTTTTCTGTCGTACAAAATATTTATGTGCTATACACATAAACCTTCCTCTTGGATCACTCCATCCATTGGTGAAAATCATATGAAAATCTTTTTAGTAGTTTTTGAGTTTATCGTGTTCAGAAAGACAAACAGATTCGATGGGGGGACTTTTAAAATATGTAGTGATGTAAAGACGTATGCTTAAAAATAAACAGTAACCCATTCTCCCCTGAATCTCAAACTATCTCCATACTTATTTTGTCACTGTTCCACACCCCTAAACGATTTTCTGGGATAAAAGTAACCTTTGTCCTCCTTTAGATCTCAAACTATCTCCATAAGTACTTATTTTCTTACGGTACCACTCTCGGAAAAAGATTTTCCGGGATAAGTTCCGGTTCATATTTTTCTGGCAAGTAGCCTAGAACCTTAGGTGGCCTGCGTCTTGGCCGGCACTCTGCCTTGGGAATTTGATGCCAAATACCTTTCGTCAGTATTCTTTTGACGTGAAGAGGCATCCCAACTCGGGCGGAGACTGGCTCCGAGGGAGGTCAATGCCCAACTGGCCTCCATCCGCAGCGCCGCCGTGGAGGAGTGGCATACCAGGCTGGAGAGCCCGAATGCGGGCTTGAGGACCGTCGCGGCAGTGCGACCTGTCTTCTTAAGCTGGCTTGACAGGCGCCACGGTGCGCCGACATTCCGTCTGACACAGGTACTGACGGGCCACGGGTGTTTCGGCTCGTTTCTGTGTCGGATCAGAAAAGAAGAGTCGGCCGTGTGCCACCACTGTGGCAACGGCCGCGAGGATACGGTCCAACACACTCTCGAGGAGTGCCCAGCCTGGGATCTACAACGCAGCGCTCTTAGAGCAGTCGTCGGCGGAGATCTCTCGCTGCCGGCCGTGGTGTCTGCCATGGTCGGCGGCTGGAGGTCTTGGCGTGCGATGGTCTCCTTCTGCGAGTGCGTCATCTCGCGGAAGGAGAGCGCTGGGCGGGATCGTGAGCAGAACGATCCCGCCCGCAGCCAGAGGAGACGAAGGAGGCGCCGGGGGGACGACTGACCGGCGCCTCGTGCCCTGTGGTCCGGGGGTATATAGAGAGTTCCACCACGGCATCCCCTGCCTTTCGTAAGAGGCGACTAAAGGGGGCTCCCAGAGAGTCGCGGGACTGAGCAGCGGGGGGCTGCTCAGTCCAATTTAAGCGACTCCGAGGTGGTTGACAATGCGGGTGGTCGGTCTCCCGCTGTCGTAGACGCCAAAGGCGTCCTTTAGAGTGTGGGGGCATCTTAGCCCCCTTGTATAGAGGGGCCGTAACGGCATTGCGCAGGGACGGTTCCGTGCAGCTATCTTAGTGCAACAAGATACCCCGGGGCGGTCTCGTATGCGCCGAAGTAGGCCACCGCGGGTTTTGGTTGGTATGCCAGTGTAGGGTGTACATAGTGTTAGGGACTCGATCCAATGCTCGCTCGGATGATGCTATACTCACGAGTGTCGACATTGGGCAGTAAGACTGTGCGAAACCAACATAACCGTTCCACTTACACCCCCCCCCCCCCTCCCGTGGTGGTAGGGATAAAGCGTTTTTCCGCGCGAAAAAAAAGTAGCCTAGAACCTTCCTAGGTTCTTAAACTATCTCCCTACCTAATTTCATCGAAATCAGTTCTTGTGGTTTGGCCGTGACTACTCCACGCGTGAAAAAGTTATCCAGGATAAAAGTCGCGGTTTGAACGGGATATGTTACTCGCTGATACTGTAGCTTTATATTGGTGAAAGAATTTTTCAAATTGGTTCAATAGTTTTTGAGTTTATTTGTTACAAACATAAAAAATACGTCTTTCCTCTTTAAAATATTATTAGTATGAAGTCAATGCTTAATTTTCAGCCTGTATTTATATGGATATAATATTTAACATACTCAAACCATTGATGTATTGGGTTTTCTTAATACATCAATGACTCAAACCTTATTTTTTATTAGAATAAAACAAACCCAGCTAAGTACACTGGCATGACCACATTATGTTGTTTTTTAACCGACTTCCAAAAAAGGAGGAGGTCCTCAATATGTGTGTTAGTATTTCTTTTTAAAGTATTTTGTGTGTGCCCATTTTATTGTCATGGTTTCTCAATTATCTGATTTAGTGCCATTTATCTGTCCTACATATCGTAATAATATTGATAGGATTATGTCAATACATTCCGCTAACAAAGCACTTGAATGAAGCTTATTTATCTGTCATTAAGTTGATAATTACACATTGTTTTTACAAATTCAAAACACCAAAATAAGATATCATTGTTAGCCATAAACAATGGAGATTAACAATGTTGATTAACGCTAATAGAATTTAACATGTTGCTTGACCCCCCCCCCCCCACACTTCGGCCGACTCCCTTTACGACTACACAATCTAGTGAAGGTTTATACACATGATAAAATTGGCACAATGGGCCGTTGTGACTTATAATATTTCAGTGGGCAATTGATGCCATGGATGAAGTGTATCAATTGTGTCTTTGTACCCTTTATCATTTAAGATGTTTGTCTAACAATAAACATGTCAAAAAATATACCATGACTTATTTGTGTTCTTTGTTTAAATGTGTTTTTGATTGAATTAAAAAAGTAGTGTTTGTGCATAATTTTCTCACAAACTGATGCTCGTAAATTTTCATGACTTGTTTGTTAACACAGTTTACATAATATGTGCTTTTTTAGCATAGTTTTTATTTTCATCATCAAACCTTGTGACCACTGTATAGTAGAAAAGGAGCAAATAATTCAATGCATTATTCTACTACACAAGCACTTTTCAGTATCCGTGCCTTGAGTCGTGATATATAAATATTTGAATTACTTTTGTCCTTGGAAATTTTATTCAGAATTCAAATACTGTGATTGCTAATAACGCGCTGATGTACGCTGCAGTAGTTAGATGTAACGGCCAGTCAGTTGGGGAGTAGCAACTGTAATTGGTGATTTTGTTCAGAGCGTCAGCGGCGTGAAGCGGTGGAGCTGCGGCGTTGCCTGGACTACGTGTCGCAGCACGCGCACGTGCTGGAGACGGTGCTGCGCGGCGCGGGCTCGGGGACAAGCGACGTGCCGCTGAGCGCCTCGCTCGTGCGCCAGGCGGCCGCGCTGCAGCGCTGCATGACGCAGTGCGTCGCCAACGCGTCCCGCATCAGGCACCTTCTCGCTGCCACACATCGCCCGCAGATGGACACCATGCTCGCCAAGATGGTGAGTACAATATACATTATAGCTTATAGCACATATTACAGTACCGAAAATGTATCTAAAATTACTTATACTTCTATGTCCATAATCTGGGATCAATGAAACTCATGCCAATCAATACCAGTAAGTATACAAATTGCCATTTATGTTATTGGGTCTGTACCTACAATATCTTCATGAAAATTATCATGGTTTACAAAATATAGTTAACGTCAATTTTCCAAGTTGAGAAATGAAGTACCTACCCAAATATGATTCTTACAAGTTCTCTAGTAACGTTAATAACAGCAACACGTGTTTGAAGTCCACGTGCTCGTCATAGATACCAAATACTCACTAACTCGCGTAAAAAGTTCGTCACTCCAGCTGTACTGAGTACCTACTATGACATCACACGTGTACATTATTATCGTCGAGTGAAATCTGAGCTCTCCACGCACGTCGTAAATCATCCACTACGCACCGACTACGTTCGAGTGTACGCATGTCGCGCTTCATAGCCAGAACATACAACTTATACGAATAACTGTTTCTTCCATTGATATTGAGATTCTTGCCATTGTTTTTGTTTTTAGATGAGGAGGTGGACGACAGAACAGATAGATTTAGATAAAATTTTCTGAATATTTGAATCTCGCAAATCTTATTACAAATGCCAAAACGAACACGTGTGTGAATGTTTGTACATCATACTCGACGATTTTGGCTAGTAATACGTTTATCTCATCATCATCATAGAACATCATCATCGATAGAACCGGTCAGTTCTCTAGGACGGGAGAACTTTCCAATCTGGATATTGTAAGCGAGTTTGTTTACCTCGGATCGCTACTTACTGACCAGGGACGATGCGAACCTGAAATTAGGAGGACTCAAATGGCCAAAACTGCAATGAGCAAGTTATCACATATTTGGCATGACACAAGGGTCTCCAATGTTACCAAGACGAGACTTGTCCGGACCCTGGTCTTCCCCATATTCCTTTATGGCTCAGAGTCGTGGACGATTCGGGCCACAGAACGAAAGAAAATTGACTCTTTCGAGATGTGGTGTTGGCGAAAAATGCTCCGTATTCCATGGGCTGCCATGAGAACAAACAAATCCATCCTCGAGCATCTACACATAAAAACTAGACTGTCAGCGATCTGCTGCCGAAGGATCCCGGTTATTTTGGACATATTGCCCGCCGTCAAACGGATTGTTTGTGGTGGGCAAAGTAGAAGGAAAAAGACCTCGCGGCCGGACACCCAGCCGCTGGTCAGACCAAGTGACTGCCCTCACTGGATTGTCTGTTACGACTGCCTTAAGAGAAGCCGAAAACCGAACGAAATGGAAAGGTATAGTAGATAAAGCCACGAACGCCTGTCAGGGACACGACCTTCAGTAATGAAGCATGCGACCAAGAAGAACGTTTATCTCATAAGCCCGTGAATCGAATCAGCGTCCTTTCTTTCAGGGCCGGTTCATTGCTCGGTGCGCCACGGAGGCACTTATTATAAAGCGTTAATTAGCAAGTCGTCAATGTATATCCAGTTGCCAAATGTGGTGTAATGATTTATAGCTTGTACCCGCCGTGTACTGACCGTCCGCGATGCGACGGAAAAGTTGAAGGCGAAAGTTTCGGTCGTTGCGGTTTATGGAGCGGAAACTGAACGAGTGCTCGCAGCGGAAAGATACGCACCGATCGAACGCGCACACTACACCCCACCGAACCGACCAAACATACGTAATATTAGAATGTTTTATCACTAGGCACCCTCTTACGAACCCTCCTCTTTTTAAATGAAATAACTTAAAGATACGCTCGGCCTGCTTAAAAGAGTTGATACTAAAGCCATCACAGTAAAAAATACATAAGATTTATATGATTTTGTCACGTGCAAGTGGTACTAAAACATTTGCGAAGTCAATGCAATATGTTGACCGTGTCCGGAAATTCCCGCGTGTTGTCAACAACACGTGGACTAATAGTAAGGTCGCCGCGTGGACACATGCGGTAATGAGAGGCCGCGGCAGGCCCAAACCTGCTCATACACCCACAACAAGTTACCGTGTGCACAGCCCACAGCTGAACGCACTTTGCTCTCCGTACGCGGCCGGTCACTTGACTAGCTCGGCTTGTTGTGCTAGGGGCTTGTTTACCACATGCGGCACATGCCCTGTTTCAGCGTAAATCCTGTTACTCATACAGGAAATTTGCATTTACGGCAAAACTCATTTACCTGGTAAATTATGAATTTGATAATTTCGCGCTAAAGTTTGCATATCTCCTTATCCGATATTTTGTGGAAGTTTTATGAGATATACGCGCACATGCATAACATAGTTCGCGTTTGTATCCATGGGTTAAGGTCAATAAAAACGCAACTACACGTGCGTACACAACTTATTCCATCCTGAACCCTGATGTAATGAAAGTTAGTATATCCCCATAAAGAACGTAAATTACAATTTACCTCTATTAAATTCTGGAGCGGTAGGTATTCTTAAAAAGACGCAATAATTTGTAATGTGATTTAAGTAGGGATAATATGATAACGGATATAATTATATTAATAGTATGCAAATATCATTATTGACACAGTTGAAACGAGTGAGTATTTTAATTTTTATTCGATATTGGTGATCTGAGTTGTGTCTTTGTCAAAAATTATATCAGTTTCCAATAGAAGCTTAGATTATAATTTATTGGTAGTGATCAATCCCTTTTTATTATTAATCGCCAAGTGAAAAAGCTACTTATTGGACTTTAATACTGTTCGATAATTTCAATCATATTCAATGTATAATATTGTTATTATTTTTATCACTTAATTGAAAGACAGTTACTAAGGCTTTGATGCATTTGAGTGTTGTTTAGTACTTTCGTGAAATATATCTGACATTGGTGTTTATAATAAGTGTTCTAGGTATATGAGAATTAGAGATAGGTAACTCTTTTATACGCATTGGTAGTGTGCGTAAACGGTCTCATGAATGCATTGCATTATGAATGTTGCAACGCGCCCGCAGCCGCATCACATCACGCCGCCACATCTCCAGCCGCCACCGGCATCGTCTCCCGGCCTTTGTCTCCGCACAATCATGTGAAATTCATTCGCCGCTGTGTGCATTGCAATTAATACGGTCCCACAGAGCAGCAAGCACTCCGTCGCATGTCGTCATCGCGTTTTATTTAGCTTTTTCACACGTATGTCATTGCATGTAGAGTCTAGACAGTTTGTGCAACACATTGGAAATTGGCACACATACTTGACGTGACATTAATGATTTTATGAAATTGAACTAAGCCACGAGACGAGCCTTCTATTTGTGCCTATAAACAGGCAACAGTACCCACAATAATAACTTTACGTCGCTCGTCGTCCTGGAACATTGCTACTAGATTTCAAAATTCCCATTCATTGATTTCACTGATTGCGATATTTATTCTCAAAAGTTCCAACAAAGCTTAGTCAACAACAAATAAGGCTGCGACCTGGAAGGTTAAATACACTTTAAATACTGTATCCAAGAAGTCGAAGTAAAGCTAACACAGGTGGGTATGAATTTTAAAGGAGTATATGTCTAAAAAGCTGTGAGTGCACGCGCTGTGCCGCCCTTGAATAATAAACTGAAAGAGCCGGCGCTGCGGCGTAGGCCTTGTACTTCGTGCATGCTTGATGAGGTACTCGCCGAAGATCTCGTCTTACAAGATGTATTTGATGCCCTCATTGGCCCTCGTGATAGTATTTTATATCTGTAAAAAATTTCCATATTGAGATTTAAAATGTTTTGCATGTTTTTGCTACTTTTTGAACTAGTTGGAAAATCATGGATAACTGCGTGAGAAAACTTTATGTACTTACTGAGTGCAATAGTAAGCATAGCTTGACGTAAGGATGGTAAACAGTCAGAACCTTTTTCGCGTACCGCTGTTGCGGTCCTTCTCCTGTTGTTGCGGGGGCTCAGAAGCTCCCGTACACCGAGGGACGCCCTTGGCGTCCGAGGCAGCGTGAGACACGCTGCCGTCAATCACGGGAAACAGTCAGAACATGAGCGAAACTTTTTTTACATGTCTAAAAAACAAGTGCGTTGAGACTCGTATAACCAGGAAAGAGGAGAGTATGATGGTTTGACTTCCTCTATGAGAATCGGTATAATCCGCTTCAGCTCCAAACTCATTCTAGTTCTATGCCAAGCAGCAAATTCGTCTACATTTCAAAATTATTCTTACAACGACGTGTGAAAGTTTAAATTCCATCGTCGGCATTTAAACGAGTTAAAGAGATAATTATTACGATAAGTTCCATTGTTTTTGTTCGGAGTCATTAATCACACGAAAGACAATTTAAACCCCACGTTGACCCAATTCGACAGCAATTTGACAGGCGAGGGTCGCGCGCCGATATTGGACGGCCGTCGACATCGCGACGTGATGGCTGATAAGATACGCTGATAACACCATCAATCGAGCGCGTGTTGCTCTTGGTCAATATAAATTGTTTTTACTTGCGATAGACACGTGGTACAGGCACCTATAAGGTGTTGTATAAACTCTGGCACGGAGGATAGCTCTAAAGTTAAAGCACCTATGAGGTGTTGTATAAACTCTGGCACAGAGGATAGCTCTAAAGTTAAAGCGATGCTGGATCTTTGACATATCTCTTTATGTTTAACGAAGGTCATGTTCGTGAATAGCAGCGAGTATGTAGGCTAGAAACCATCAGAGCAGGTAGGTACAACAGTCTATTACTTCTGCTAAGCAGTAGAGTACAGATGACGTGTTATGGTTTAAAAACCATTGTTGTAATTGCTGGGCGTGATCATAAATTTAATTTAAGCGATGTTTTAGTAGTGCATTGTTTATTCTTTAAAGTTAGCTCTTACCCTTTCTGTCGGTTTAATTACGGATAAGCGCTCCATCCTGTGATCAAACCTGTAAATCTCATATTAGATTTATTAATCTGGTTCAATGTAGTCGTTAAACTTCAGTAAATTTAACCTATATACGTCATACGTGTCGAATCGTGTTACCCCACCTACTGTTAGGTTACATTTTGACCGTTAGTCGTTCATTTTGTGCATACATTTTCCCACTCTACTTCATGACTAATGTTAAGTTAGGTTGTATTTTGATTATACTGTTTTAGCATGCCCGTGTGACAAAATAAAAAGCGTAGTATGTATGCCCTATTGTGTTTAATTATGAGATATACACTACACACGCATTCTACTTATTGTTTTTTTTTTATTAGTTTCGGCTAAGTATGCCTCATGCCGGTAAGTTAAGTGGTTATGTGCATTGTATTCAGAAATGGTGTATGGATTGGCGCAACACATTGTATTCAAACATCTCGCAGCGATCATTTAAATACATTGCGATAGAAACGTAAACCACCACCGTAACAACGGGCGCATCTCCTCGCATTGTCACGTCAGTGCGTTATAGTGCCAACTGCCAGTACATCGTTAAGCTGGACCGATGGTTGCGGAGTGGTGCAGCCGAAACATAGATATCGGTCTTCAATATTGGTTGTGTATAACACCATAACTTATGCTGATTCTGGACTTGAATGTAAAATTGCTAAATTTCTTAGATCTACTTAAAGTTGCGGCGAATTTGATATTGAATGTTAGGTAGGCAGGTTTGTAGCCGATGCGCCCTCGGTGTGACGAGCTTACCCGTGGTGCAATATTGTTCACTCAACCTATTATTTTTATTCCTTCCAGTATAAGAAAGTTTCCAAAATACTCTAGTAATCTAGAAAAAAATGTTTGCAATAGATGAAGCAGACAGTAGTTGTATTTATTACTAGCTTTTGCCCGCGGCTCCGCCCGCGTTAAAAAGGTTTTCCGGGATAAAAGTCCCGCTTTATGTTTTCCCGGGATAAAAAGTAGCCTATGTGTTAATCCAAAACATGATCTATCCGTGTGCCAAATTTCATCGAAATCCGTTCGGTAGTTTTTTCGTGAAAGAGGAACAAACATCCATACATCCAAACATCCATACATTCTTACAAACTTTCGCCTTTATAATATTAGTAGGATAGTAGGATAGGTCATTTGTAGAGAACGTACATGAGTGATGATTTATAGGATATAGAGAACAGCTTAATATTTGAATGTATTTAATTAAAACTCATAATTACAATGCCTCTGTTGAATATAATTTGTTTTGCTTCTCACGTTCTCTTCATGATAAATGAGTATGACCGCTCTAAAAGGTTATAATTATTGGTGTTATTCTGAATGACTTGCGATAAAATGTATTGTATGCATTGATGTACTAAAGGGTTTTTTTAATACATCAATGATTGTATGTCATTCGTTAAGACTTTGTGAAAACAAAAAATAGCCTTAAATGTAATAAAACTAACGAAGCAACGGAAACAACAATATTTTCTTAGTTTTCGTACCTCGATGCTTGGACCCTTCCATTTAAGTGTGCAATTTACGCGATGTATCCTGTCAGATATATCTGACTCCCGAGTTAATGGCTTGGAATTAAATGATCGAACGAAGATGGAAATATTTTGTATACTCAGTTCCGCCGCGCGGTGGTCTGGCGAGATAGTTTGTTTATAATATCCGTCGTAACTACTGGCTGTAACACATTGATATCATAATTTAAATATTAATACCCGCAGCGGACAAATAACTATTTACGAGTTTTCTATATTATATTATGTTAATGATCCTCTAGCTTCGCGAATATTCACAATACACAAGAGTAAAGAGACAATCGACATTCCATGAGTAGGTAATGTTATGGAAATATAAAAATATGCATTTAGAAGGCCAAATTAATTAATATAACCACATGCGGCAAGGGTTGCAGGAGTCATTTAGCAAAGTTTATGACCAAGATTTGGTAGAGTCGACTGAGTGTAGCTAATAATCAAATATTTCCTTAAATTGAATCTAGAGTTCTTATTCACATAATATGGCCACTAAATTAAATATCTCGGAGTGCTGTATTTAAATGTAGCGCTGCGTGAAGGCGGGGGTGCCTATAGTTTTTAATTGTAGTGACCTTCTTAATCCGTGTGTTTATTTTGGTCGCGGTTCGAGACGTTTACGTATTAACCAGCTGAAATTTTAATTATACGTGGCAATTAAACACAAAATATCGACCTTAGGTATAAGTTCAATAAAAAACCGAACAAGTGCGAGTTGGACTCGCGTACCGTGGGTTCCGTAAATATACGATTTCTGCAAATTTTCCTTTAACTGTGCTATAAGACGTTACTTCGTACCATATTTCAAGATTCTGACTTCACGGGAAGTACCCTGTAGGTTTTGATTCCCTTGCGAGTTTGGAAAGTTTGCGGCATAAACAGCTCTATCTTTTGATTACGTTGGTTTAGAAGTTTGATTTTTTCACAGCTCCAAGGGACCGTAGACCAGAGTATTTGATACTAGCTTTTGCCCGCGGGTCCGCCCGCGTGAATGAGTTTTCCCGGGACAAAAGTCTCGCTTTATATTTTCTCGGGATGAAAAGTAGCCTATGTGTCAATCCAGGACACAATCTACCCGTGTGCCAAATTTCATCGAAATCTGTTCAGTAGTTTTTGCGTGAAAGAGGAACAAACATCCATACATTCTTACAAACTTTCGCTTTTATATTATAGTAGCAAGTAGCATTAGTAGCATGAATATCAGCTTAATACCTCCACGTGTTCCTGAGAAAAAGGGCTTTCACAGACGTACGGACGTAACACAAAGTGATCCTATAAGAGTTCCGTTTTTTCCTTTCGAGGTACGGAACCCTAAAGACCATAATATATTGTTTTTATGCTCATGCTTGAAGAAATAGGCATAGGTGTAACTTGATCTGAGGTTAGAACGCTTATGCTTGGGCTTACTATAACTAAATACCAGAATGTAGATAAGTTAAGTGCATTAAAACACCGATATAACATGTGATGATTTGATCTCCCGTGTGTAGACATCAGCGGGCACATTCCTTGCCTCGGTCCGATCACCTAGACCTCAATTTGAAAGGTTGTTATTCAGTAGCGTGAATACAATAGTTTTAAAGCTCGCACATTGTTTTTAATTGTTACTCGTCCATTGAAATATTTGTTAAGGTGCTTAGTTTGAAAGTCAAATTCAGTTTCTATCTACAGAAGGATTTAATAACTGGTGGGTACTTATTACTTATGCCCGGTTTCTGAATTCCCCAGTTAAACTTTTAATAGCTATTAATCCATTAAAGTTAAACTTAAGATTAACTTAGCTTCGGTTAACTTTCACTATATAATAAATTTTCATAGGTATAATGAAACATTTGATAACTATGAAACCGACAACCAGTTCCTTGTTTTGCTACTAGATGCTAATTTTTAGCAGTCGACTTTAAAATGGATTTTATTACTAAAATTCAGTTTAAGATGAATTTATCTTGCAGTGCGCAGTTCAGGAACGCACATTCACGGGTTATCGAACCAATAGCGCTAAGGAATAGATGAACTGCCCGTAACTGTACTTCAGAAACCGAGCATTAGTCAGTCACCGAAGGATTCAAGTTCGAACATTGTGGTGGGGTATAAAATAAGTTTATCATTTTCTGAATCTCATGAAAATACAATGTTTCGAGAAATACTGAACATAATAATTTACACTTAACATATTGTCTCGGGATGACGAGCGCAGTGGAATACCACACAATACATTGTAACTCAAGGTGCTGGATGGTGTTGCTACTGTTTATGGGTGTTCGTATCGCTTACTATCAGGCGAACGGCATGCTCGCATCGTCATTCAATATAATAAAATAAATAAAAACAATGACAACCTGGGAATAATATCCCATTAGTGATTTCGGAGACCAATCCTCCCTAAGGTCGATGGGACACAAGATAGTGAATCTATTTGTTTCGTATCAGCTTGGTCTTATAATATCGAGTCTAGCTAATTACGAAATCCGGGAAGTAAACTTTAAGACGGCTAACGTGATTATAATTGTTTTAAAAAATACTGCCATATTTTTGCCAATGTGTAATAAATAGCTATTAGTCTCGTAGGTTATTATCATATAATTATCGTACCGGTAGTGGTGCGCATGCGCTTTTGAGCATAACACATATACACTGGTGTTGGCATTCGGCGAGGAACTCGAAAATTGCTTCCGCGACCGACTCAAGGGCCCTCGCAATTACCCACAGCGCACACAAAAACATGGACATTATCTCTTTGTGAGTGACGAGCGCCCACGCCACACCACACCACGCCAGTACACACCACACATATAATACTTATCTAATGACAACAGGGACTCGCGTAGGACAGCGCTCGTCCTTTGTGTAACATTTTGTTGCGTCATTTTTCATCTTTTTATATATGAGTGCTAACAACGAACGACTGGCTCACCTGAGAGTACCTAACATTGTTAGTTTGTTACCACCATACAAAATGCTAAAGGATTCCTTTCTGCCGAATTTTAAGCAAAGAAATAGGGATTGTAGAGAGGGGCAGGGCTTTTAGTAAAGCTTCTAGTACCAACTTATTACATTGTAAATAAGCTTACGGCTTTATCTCCAAAGATTACACCGAGGCGCATATAGTACCTATACTTGCATGGTAGTTATTAGATATCCCTTGGGCTCTGACACAGTTTTTTCATAGTAAACAGCCGTCTTGGTTGAGTTATTCCGACTAATATATTTTCATAAAATTAAAAATTATTTCCGTAATATTAATGAGCCCATATAATGTATCAGTGTTTGAAGTCTCGGGTGCTGCGGTCATCGGCGACTGATGCGACACGTTCGCTGACATCAGTTCCGCAACATCCCGCCATAACTCATCACTTCATAAGTGTGTTTTATGTTTCCTCCGCGTCGCCCGCTCTTAATCAAACCACGCTACAAGATTAATTCGTTTTTTTTACGACAGCAGGATATATACGTGTTGCAATATGGGCGTTCACTCGGGTCAAGTAATAATGCGATAGTACCTTAGTTGTAGGCTGTAGCGAAGTTGTACCTCTTTTCAGCGGGGGCTCACCTCGGCGGGCTATATTTCATACGTTTCAGTTGTTTTTTCATAATCTCTGTTGGGTCGTTCTCGGAGCGCACCTGCTCCGCTATATTTTGGGAACAATCGATACTAGGAGGACCTTTGGAATTCATATTAGATATGAATCGTGTTATTTAGGTTTATTAGTTTAATTTCTTACTTTGTTCTTCTTGTTATATTCGCGTAATTGTACTTTAATGATTAATGCGAGCAGTTAGTCCTATAATGAGAATCGTTAAAATCCATGTGAAATTAAATTCAATCAGACATTAAGCAATGTTTGTGAAGCACTTCTCTGAGTACCTATTATACACTGAATGATAAAAAATATCTGCTCATTATCCCGTGTGTTGCGAAAGTGCAGCGGAAACAACTCGCAGGAAGCGTAGCGCGGAGAAAGCCGCGCTCGAGCGATAACCCGCGCCACGAAAACGCTCCCATTAGCCCTCGCGGCACTACTAGCACTCGCCGCCGCGCGGAAGGAAACCGAACCTGTGGCGCGGTGTGCTAATCAACCATCTGTTATTAGCAGCGGATTCGTTTACGCCGCAGGAACTGCAACATGTCCTTTATGATACCTGGGCTTTTAACATCTATGAAAACAGCATGTCCCAAATAATTTTATAAAGCCCATCAACTAATAATTTTTACCAAATGTCGGAATGATCCAAAATCTACGTTTTTATATGGAACTAGAACCAAGGACTCTTTTTTTGTATAATTTTAATAATCAAAGTTATATTTATTAAAAAAACAAACTTTGGCTTGCAATTGCACCAAAAGTTCGGGACATTTTTTTATTAAGGGTATATTTACATAATATTTTTAGAAGGAACCTATTTGCAAAAAAACGTTATTTATATATCCTCCCATTTGAACTTTGGTTTTCTGTATCGCCCATTGTCTGTACGACGCCAGCCACCCTGCCCTCCCAAAACAAATACGTCTAGGTAATAGCCGGTCAGCGCCGACCACCGAATCTGTGCCGATGCGTTTCACTGACGCCCACGCTTTTATTGCTTATCCGTTAGTGCAATAGGTCACGGCTGCGGCGCGTTCGTTATGAACGTGTCGATTTAAGGTCTTGCCACTGACCTATCGCGAATGGATTAAAGTTATGTATTGCGGAAATAATTGCACATGTTTTTTTAATAGCTTTTTCTATTGAACATAGGTCTTCCATAAACTTTTAGACCATATTGTCCAACCCAGAATTCTTCTAAAATATATGAAAGATATTTCGATTATTTCATAGCGAATATCGTATACTCAGTGGATAATTGACCATGGGACCCATCTGGCGAGTTTTTTTTCCGGGGTTAGCGCTACATCAAGTAAAGCAGACTGACACAGTCTAAAGGTTCAATTATAATAGTTAAGGATCTTATTTTAAATTTTAGTTTTTGTTTTTGTTCACGTAGGCTATTTTTATTTATTTTTGTCATTAAAACTTACCTAGTATCTTAGTTCGCACATTAATAATAATATAGCTTGTAAGGATGCATTCTTTGGATTACTATCTAGTCCGAGATTACCTACTTAATCCTAATGTTGTGAACTGCAATGGTTGTTGTCTGTTATGCATCATAAATAAATAAATAAATAATCGTGGCCAGGAGACGCAACGTTTACTCACAAATTGTATGTTGTTACATAGTATTTTTCGTCTGACATAATATTATACGTACGATTTTCCCGTCACCAGTTTTATGTTCGGATGATTGAACCGTTAATCTAAATCTAATATTGTTGGTCGGGTTGTATGGAACTGTAGCGGTTGTATGTGACTGTACCAATGTAGTTTTACCTGTTCGTTCAGAATATAAGCATTAAGCACTGGTGGCGCTTGACTAAGTCACAGTTTGTACAACCGTCGAACAGAATAATCAGTGATTATGTGTGTTTGATTGACACTCCCGCGTGCACACTAAAGAATTTACCTTCTTATTAGAATACCTAAACAGCTGTCGTATTGCATTGAGCGACATCTCCAGATTTACCGGCCGACTGATTATAAAATGAGCTAAGTGGATTTGCATTTCCCGTGGTTATGTGCGCACGAGTAAACAAGGTTTCTATTACCTCTACTCTTGGCGCAGCATTACATAAAGCGGATTATGTTATTCTATTTCACATGACCGCTCTGATACTTGATTCCTGTATGCTTTTCGAAATTTTCTAAAACTGATTGGCTAACTAGTCAGCTTCAGTGTTGATCCGCCACGTCTGTCAAAAAGCAGAAGCAACACCAACAATAATTTGAAATTACAAAGTTATCAAGTACGCTGTCTTGCACCTCCGAGACATACGATGTCTTTACGAGACGAGAGTAGCACGACCTAGTTTTTTATTTATCAGATAGGAAAAGGTTTTGTGGGATATAAGCATGTTTGAAGTTTCAACTGTGTGGCAAACGAGAACCGGTTGATAAGTAATGAACCCATGAATAATACTAGAGCAATCGTGAGAGTGCTGCCAGCTGAATGCTGTTTGAAGAAAAGAAAACGAGTATTGAAATGAAATGAAATCATTTGTTCGAATCCATAAAATGTTAACATTACTTAGATTTAGTCAATTTGTATGTACCACCAGTTCGGATGTATGTATACAGATTGTTATTTAGCTAAGATCAGTTCATATATTTACTTGAATAATTATAAATTATCAATTCTCATTCGAGTGTATAGTTAGCAGCATAAGTATTTGAACAAAATCAAAATTTCAAATCGCTTATATACGCGTTAAGTTAAATCGAAAAAGAATTCTTCGTTTGAATTAAATCTCTTTTGTTTTATTTTTGTGAAGAGAAAAAAAAGATTAGTAAGAACACAAAAGTATGTAGGCAATTTGAAATTTGAATTTGTTCAGCCGCTTATTCTGGTGACTGTACATCCCTCTCAGGAATCACGTAATAAAATTTGATGATAATTATGAGGAGAGGGATACGGCATAGGCCCCCAAAAATAATCTATATTATTATCATTACTCTCATCGAGATAAGGCGGTTTACTATCACCTAGAGTAATTTATACAGAGCAGCCGTAATGACTTCAAGTGATGAGGGATATCACGATACATTAAAATTATATTCGTGATTTTTTTTTGTTAATGGCCCTACTGCCAGTAGCCTGACGCGAGTCGGCTTTTCTGGCCACACCGGTCTTTAGGGTGAACGCAGCGAGGTCCTCGACGGCGAGGACGGAACTGCGGTCTTGTGGAGTGTTGGAGTTTCAAGAACTCGTTCTTACAGCGGATGGCCAGAGTGATTTCGTCCTCTGGATCGGTTAATACGGAACGCGGCCGTGTAAATTTGGCGCGGTCGAATGGAGATCATATATTTGTGATGATTTTACAAAGTATATGGTGAACTTTTGTTAAAACCATATTTTCATGTCTTTTTAAAAATTATGTAAGTTCATTAAATGTATAGATATGTATTTTAGTAATTAGTTAAAGTGTAAGTGATATATTAGGTTCTAGTTAAATTTATACAATTTCGTGCACCACTCTTACGAGCACTAAGTTAATATAATAATAATAATATTTTATCTTAGCCAGTTTCGGCCACGGCGGCCAATCTCAACGGAGATCAGCCAGGTACGCAGGAGATATTATAGTGCACAAGTGTGTGCGCAATACACAGGTGCACTCGCTATTCCTTCACTCTCATAGTCCGGTGAGACGGCAATCCGACATGACCGGAGAGAGATCAGGCGCAGGACCAACGGCTTTACGTGCTTTCCGAGGCACGGGGGTATCACACCGCCAACTTCCTGACTCCGAGCTGCGACTGAGTAAATTTTAAGATGGAAAAACCCAGTCACAATGTTTTTGGCTCGACCCGGTATTCGAACCCAGGACCTCAGCGCGCAAATCGTACTCGTAATGCGTACGCAATACCATTACGCCACCGAGGCAGTCGCACTAAGTTAACTAATTATTTGAATCTGACAGAATTTTGTGTTCTTGAGATTTCGTGGTATTCACTTTGATAGAAATTGCCATACAAAATAGAAGCTCTGTTGTGTCTCATAGAGTGGCGAGCCCCGCTGTATTGTCTTTAGCGCGCCGCACTGGCTTCACCCACTGAACTCGCTGAACTTGCAGCGGTACTTCGTTAATATTATAAATTTATAATGTAGCAGCCAAAGTTGACAGAAGAGTCAGGCATGTTCAAGCTCCATGACACTTGCGATGGAGTCGCGCCCCACTGACATTACCTACTGAACCCGAAGTGATGCCTCGTTCTTTATTTTAACTTCTTTCTCACTACTTCGAGTAACTGTTCAATGTAATCATTAATTAATGTATCGTTATGTGTTTAAATATCCAGAATGAAATGGTACTAGCTGTATATAATTTATTAACTACGCAGGTGTACCGGCCAACTAGAGCAGTGTCCACGAGAATGACAGAATGTAGTCTAGTATGTCCCCAAGACATTATACTCGCTGTACTTGTTTTATAGAGTAAACCCACTGGCTGTGGTTGCCGCGCGGCAACAGTCGATAAGTCGGAAGCCGTATGCGCATTAGTCATAGGAAATTAAAGGTAAATAGCATGCCATATTGTGCGTAATGTTATTATGACAGTAAATCGTGTAAATATATTTTTTTATTCCATTAGATCTAACGATCAAGTCGTTTATTGGTAGCGATTACCAGCGCACATGAATTTTACGAAATTTAAGCCGTTTTGATTATGAGACGTAAACAGTTTGGGCTGTTGTTGCCCACCAACATCTCAGTCTACCACCGAGACGTTAAAACAAAACTGTTATATCAAGTGTGTTTTCTATGAGCTAGCGGTACGAGTACCAATCCGATCGAACTTGTCCCCATTCATGTTGTAGACAAAACTAGCTCCAGCGTCGCGGCGTTACTACTTACCCACTTTTCGAGTTTACAGATATAAATCAGAATATAAAACATAAATTTGCGCTTAAATGGTCCGTTTTGTACCTTAGTCGCGGTTGCTGAGATCGGTTATGCGTGTAATGTTAGTAAAAAGTAATCAAATAAGCATCGGAACCTTTGAGTGTTTGTTAAATGCTCTAAGAGCGGAACACGTTTGATGTGGTTTGACGTTATTTATCCGGTACCGGGATCCCGCCACCCGCAATCATTCTTTTCAAATCTCCATTACCCCTGCACCGCGAAGGTTAGGTACATAAATATTTATCTAAACTCCAGGGCCGCAACCCTGACACTATCAATCTCGTAAATTAGTAAATTGCGGTGTAATTAGCAATCTGGTAATTGTAGTAACGAATGAGGTAATTACTGGTGTTGGCTCGTGCAAGGCCCTTGGCCGTGTGCTCGGCGACTCACCGCGCGGTGCGATGCGGTTCGGGTGGATGTAGATGGAGGGCGCTAAAGGGCGGCTAATTATGTTAGCGCGTTAATTGTTATTATGCGTGTTTGGGCGCCAGCCGCGGCCGCCTGCGGAGGTTTACTCTCCTTCTAGCTATAATTGAAAAGTGAATTAGACCCCGTTCGACTATACAAGTTACTCGGAATTTTATTATTGCAGGCTGCCGTGAAGTGAGTAACGTTAAGGTAACCGAGCACCACGGCCCTTTAATATTTGCAAGTTTAGAGCGATCATGAACACGGGGACTATCTTTCCCGAAAGTTTTGGCGATTAAGAACACCGCGTTAACTGCAATGGACAAGCTGGACACTCAAGCCGTCTTCTTCGTGCTGTATGGAATGTAATACATACATGCAAGTGACTTATGTCAGTCTAGCCAACTTTTGTGACCCCCGTGATGGACGGCAGCGTGGCGGTTAGGCCTCACGCTGCCGTTGACGCCGAGGGCGTCCTTCGGTGTACGGGGGCTTCTGAGCCCCCCAACAACAGGAGACGGACCGCAACAGCGGTACGCGCAGGGGCGATTGCGAACACAACTTAAACGTGAGTCGGAGGAAGCCCGCAGCCGTCCCTAATGCGCCGAAGATGGCCACCGCGGAGTTTTGGTTGGTATGCCGTGCGGTGTACATAGATTAGGGACTCGGCCCGGCGGTTGCCCGACGTTTTCCATCTCTCCGGACGGCTCAACGTCGGGTCGTAAGGCACGGTGAACCCAACATAACCGCTCAGTCGTTCCCCTTGAGCACTGGGCGGTAGTAATAATTCACTTTCTCTGCGTAAACAAAAAAAAATGTGACTTATGTCATCTATTATATTTTAAGGGTTAGCAATAATATAGGCCAACGTGCGGGTAGTATAGCGGCCTGGGAAATTAGAACTAGGGCGTATAATGTAGTGCCCGTGCCGTCTGGTCAAATGTTTGCCTGTTGTTCAAATATTTGCTGCAGTTCTAGGTTGCCAACAATCAAAGTAGTTTCTGTATGCCGAAGTCATCAGCATGGGTCAGTAGTCAGTACTAAATTATGTACCAGACTGAAATGAATATTTTTATAGTGTTTAAATAGCTGTTTTAATACATAATAAAAAGAACCCGCACTGAGTAGCACAAAAGAAGTGGAAACATAAATCAAATTATGATAAATAGAAAAATAACGGTGTCGTTGATTATAGCAGTCCTGTAACAAATGAGTTACAAATGGACCGGCGCGGTGGTCGGAGCCGAGCACGACGCGCACGCAATTGTATCAAGTACAGAACAACGACATGCGCAGGTGACGCCAATCTGAGGGGCTAGGACGTGAAAAAAAAAACACGATGCGTCTCCGCTTCGTTTTATTATGATTGGTTGAGAGACTGACGTATCGGTCTCGATCAATCACAAACATCAAAATACCGATACGTCAGTCACTCAACCAATGACAATAAAACGAAGCGGAGACGCATCGTGTTTTTTTTCACGTCCTAGCTCCACTGTATGGCCGCCCTGACTTTACTTTTTTTAAACAACAATGACGTATCTAGAAAGCCGTTTGCCCTGATGGTAAGCGACAGAACTACTCATGAACGTAAAACGAAGTATTGCGCTACTCTTCTCACTCTGAGACATTACATGAATGTCCTTTAAGTACAATGCCTAAAATATTATTCAAATATATTGCAACTGTAAACCATGGTGTTACTTGTACCCAACTTCAGGCCGCTCATACATATTGCCGCCATTAGCACCAGTGCAATGTCCTCAATACACCAGTTGCAATGCATGTTATTATTAGTTTTATAAATTTCGCAGTGGATGGAATAGTTATTGTAACGTAAACGCGTACGTTTTCATGGCTCCTGCATAAGGTATGCGTTATGTGAACACGATCGTTAGTGCATATCGAGTAGTTGTCGCTCCTTTTCAGGTATTCATTAGATTTATATTCCCTACGCGTGTACAGTTTGACAACTCGTCATATACATCTAGGGCTGCCATCCGTCCGGATTTCCCCGGATTTGTCCTAGTTTGAAGGGCGTCCGGGGGCCGTCCGGCCGGGGTTTTAAAAATTGTCCGAGCAAAACCCGGACACTTTTGTTGTCAGGGGAAATCCATGTTTTATAGATGAGCGACAAATTGAAATAAATCTTAGTTAAAACTTGATGCATTTCCCCGCATTCAAGAAGGAACGGCAAAATATTTTTTCAGAGGTGTCCGGGGAAATACCCATATTTCGCCCAAATGTCCGGGATTTTTGCTGTGTTTATCCGGCGTCGGCAATTTAGATGATGGCAGCCCTATATACATCCGATATTACTGCTGCATATTCATATCGAAGGACTCGTCGCGTAACACAATTGTGTTTGATCTGGTGTGGGGTTGAACGTTAACAATGTTTTTAGTTGGCTAACTCCTGAAGAATGGCGCCTTAGACACGGTGACGAACGCAACTTTTCAAAAACTCAGGGATGTTAGAGCTAATGTGGATGGATGTTATTGCATGGTGGGTTCTCTGGTCTTATGGTCGGTCGCCTGCCGACGCGGCGGCGCCACGGTGGATGGCATTACTCGACCGACGACGGAGACATTACAATAATTTGTAGGTGTCAAACAGCAGTATGATAATCAAAAATTAATAATCACCTTGTTATGAAAACATTATAAATAATACATCGTCCAAATGCATGCGTTTTAGAGTGCTGGTGATCATGTCGACTGTCGCATGTAAAATGCGTTCACCAAAGCAAGACATAAGGCCACACGCACACTATGTGTCTAAATGAGCGATGGACGTGCATTTTTTATACGTATGCTTTTCACGTGTCCTTACTCCTTAGTGCTTACAGGCACATACCAAAGAATCTTGTGTAAATAATCAAATATACCTACACAGGTTTTTAACCGCATTTCGATTACTGCCCTTTTTTTCGGTGGTCAACGCGCATCTTTAGTTAGATTATTAAATGAGGTTTGCATTAGTTTTAAGACCTTCGCGCGTTAGTGTCCTCGCGATATCGGACGCAGCATGCGAGTCAAAAATAGTATATCTGTCAATAAATGACTTGTTGTGATTGTTGGGCGGCGGGCGCGAGTTAAGGTCGCACTACGGTTTGTTGACCCGGTTTAGTACATGAACGCGGCCGACGACCCTCCGCGCCAACCTCTTCCTTCATGCACGGGCCTCTGGGAGACCGCCAAGATCTAGTAAGCGAAAAAGGAGATACGGCATTAGAAAAAGTAACTGAGGCCACACTTGAAAATCATCGTCTACTATCTATCTTGTCTGGCATAGGTACAGCTAGTAAAGGCGGAAACTAATCAAATCGTGAATCAGTCATATTTTTACAGCCACTTAAAAGTTACTAATGTAGGTACTTCACGGTGAAAAGCTCGTTAAAGTGGCTTGTTCCTGAATCAGTTTGTAGTTGACCATTGTAAAAAACACCATGCATCTTATTCAGCCTAGTCCAACTAAGCTCCCCGTGAGAATTCATTTATAATGGACTACTTCGGGGCTTTGGGTGGCGCGTTGTCGGTAACGAGTATAATCTAGTTATTCGGATAAAAAACGTTCCTTCCTCATAAAAACTAGGCATTCGCTAAAAAAAAAATCTTATTGATAGGATCACTACATCTTTTTATCCGGTAACAGTGGTCTCGGACAACTAAATATGAAATCGGTAGAGTTGCCACGTAAAATCGTTAGCAAAAATCGGAATATACAAAAAAGGTAAGCAATATTATATTCCATCAAAAGGTGATTCCAACAAACGAGAGTAACGCACACACATCCCCCCCCATCATCAAAGTAAAGATTCTAAACAAAATTTGCCGCCCTTTTAAAAATACTGCCCCCCGCCGCCTTTAAACAGTAACATATTTAACCAACGAATCGTAAAATATTTAAGGAAAAGGGGATTTTAACTTCGAATTACCGAAAAATCGGCACTGTCCGGTAAAGCTACGAGCAAAAGTCAGTAACTTATATAGGGCGATGTAAATATATACAAAGTAGCGAGCTCGTGGCGGTGTGAAGGTGTGTGTAGGGCCGGTCAGTCACAGTAAACATAATAGATAGCTATACTTTGGCTCAGTAATCGAGATGTGATCTCCCGGAGGCGAGATTGAATTTTTTGCGTCTACTGCCACCGAGCCGACGAGCTCCGTCGCTCTAAACTCGTTAACTATTCTTGTCGTACGTATTGTGCGGCTCCCATCGTTTTTACGTCCACTGATGATGTCTCACGCTGAAAAGCAACGACCTTTGTTGAAGCAGAATCAAATAAGATTGAATAATAACATTTTCTAAGTGATGAGTCGTTGAAGAGAATTTTGTTTATAAAACGAATCAGCTAGATCGACTGGGTACATAACCGAACTTTACAACAATGCAATATTAAGATCTTAAATAATGTTTTGGGTATGTTCGAGAAGATTAGAATTGATGTATCCTAGATATCTCTTAATCGTCGACGACGACGCGTCCTGCATGATCACACGTATTTCATACTATTTCATACAACCGGGTCTGGGACCTTATGTCTACGACATAATGTTACTTGCTTCCATGATAACAATCTAAAGGCGGTATTAATAAATCAATCTCAAGTTTGAGTTACATCTCAAGTTAAGATAATGTATTGAACTATTCATACATTGTGTCTACTTGAGATGCAACTCAAACTTGAGATTGATTTATTAATACCACCCTAAGTTCCTCTCGCGTAGTACTCGAGAAGCACCCTTCAGTGTATACTTGTATTTTTTATGTCAGGAGAGTACAAAACTGGAAAATGCGGTCATTTTGAAACTTAGTCATGTCCATTGTCCAACTACATAAAAGGACCGCAACAGCGGTACGCGCAGGGGCGGTTGCGGACGACAACTTAGACGTGAGTCGGAGGAAGCCCGCAACCGTCCCTAATGAGCCGAAGATGGCCATATATAAAAAAAAAAAAAATTGTCCAACTACATACATACACATTGTGAATCTAGTATCGCATGCAAACAAATAGCAACATATGCTTCAGCGTGACTTACCGGCTAGTCAGCCCGTCTCGAGTGGCGCGCGCGGCGACTGTAGAGACAATGTAATCTCTTGCACAAGTGCAGGTCGCACGGCTTGCTCTCTGTATTGTATTTGTGGTGATTTCGCGAGTACGCAAGTACTTGAAACAAAAACTATATGCAATGGCATTCGCATTACGTGGGTTGTGATTATTTCCACAGTGTATACGGAGCTCAAAACACTGCAAAAGATGATTGTGTGACCTTTTTCTGCACACTATTTAATTTTATTATCCGTCAAGAGACGCCACGACTCGTTTCGTCGACATAGGTATTTGATTGCCATTGTAGTCACCATCACGCGGAATGTATTTTGCAGCGCTAGGATAGTAAAAAAAAAGTGCGTAATATGAGACACCGCACACCAAACACCGGTGGTCATGTTTCACGGCACATAACGGCACACGGTGCTCTATTGAAAGCTTTGTGTAACCGACGCCTCGTCAAATTCCACGTGACCACATCAGCGGCGACGGACTAACTCCGTCTACAAAATATTTCAAGGGCTGATTGAGATAATGCTTTAGCCTGTAGTAAATCTTGCGGCAAAACCGTACAGACGACATCGAGACGCATGCTATGAAGACAGATTTCTACACAATTCCCAATACTTCAATGAAAGTATTCACACTGCGGGAAACAGTTTTATTTTTACAAATTATGTACTTCTGCTTTAGGTGCGTTTTTTGTTCCTGTTGTTGGCCTTCAGCAGCGTGTGAGCCGTCGATTCCTATAAAATAAATATAAATGTCTACAGTAAGTAGGTCTTCACGTTATTGCTAAGACTAAGCGCCTAAAATCATCGGACACCGGGCACGATATTATTATGACTGACAAACAATTTGGTCGTATATTAATCAGAAGTATACAAGTGCATACCGCGATGAAGCCTTACATGCTGCATCCGGTATACCGTGACCAAAACCCCTTCGCTATAAGAAGCCTTTGATATGCAACGGACTTAGCGTCCTCGCTCATATTACGATGTGGTGCCGTTCCCGGGCGGTGGAAGTCCCGTATCGTAGGAATCTTAGCTGGCAATACCGTGGCTCGGGAGACTGATGTGTGTATCTTTGGGCTGTTCACTCAGTAGTCAGTACGCATTTTTGCTTAATATCTGGATGCGCAAATGTGTGGATTCGGGGTTATTGTTCTGATAAAAAATCTCATTAATCATATTAACCATTAATCACACGATGCATTTTATTCACCGCAATCAGACAAATGTCTAATACAAGCCGAGCATGAGCGAACACAACCGCTTTTAGTCTACGATTGCCAATTGCCATTTTATATTGAATGGTATTATCATAGTATATTGTGTCGTATGTCTTTGAATCATGAATGTCGATTTTGTGATAATACTGTTTCGCTTTTTATTCCCTCCCATCGCCCCTCGATCTCTACATGGCTGAGTAGCATCAATAAAGCTTTTTTGATCATTTATTTATTTATTATCTCACACACATCATGAACTGCTGGCCATCCTTTTATAACTTGTATTGCATGTTTTGTATTTTTAACGCGGTGTTCACTAAACTATTGTTCGGTGAGATTAAGCTTTGCCTACCGCTATATTTTTTTGCTGATACATAGTTATTTAATAAAATTACTCCAATCAAAATATAACATGATCTCTCTGTTTAGCCCACAACTTTCGTGTACCAGTAAAGATGTCGTCCGAAAAAACTGTCGTTATAAAGTTAGAAAGTGAATTGCAGTCTTCACATGCTCTTCAGTTTGATGCGATGAGTCACGACATAATGCGCTCCACATCACTACAACTGTGGCAGCAGAATAAAAACAAAAATCTCACCTAAAACGATTTATACCGCACTTCATGTCTTATCTGGTAGTCGATTAATTATTATTGTTTAATGTAGCTTTGTAACGTTTCTAAAAATAAAATGAATCTAACGATATCTTATTTATTATAGATTTAGCCCGCGGTTCCGCCCGCGTGAGAAAGTTTCTCCGCGAAAAGTCCCGCTTTATATTTTCCCGGCATAAAAAGTAGCCTATGTTACTCGCTGATGATGTAGCTTTATATTTGTGAAAGAATTTGAAAATCGGACCAGTAGTTTTTAAGTTTATCCATTACAAACAAACAAACAAAAGTCAAATGTTTCCTCTTTATAATATTTGTATAGATAATCGTATCAACCCTTTCAGGCGTCAGAGCGCGTAAGCCTGCAAATTACGGGACATACCTACATACATAATTTATAGACGTGTAAAACATTACCCCCTTTCGGCGTAGTGGTGTAAAGAGTGAAAGAGCGGTAATGAGGCGGCGGCGGTGCGCGGTCAGGCACATCAGCCGCATTAAGGTCGTAATTGTTGAGCGCTCAATTGGTCGATGTGGGCTAATTGCCGCGATGTCGCCGGTGTCGGCCGTGTCGGCGGTGTCGCGTGTGATGCTGAGAGCTGACCCGCCGCAACGCCGCGGTTCATTACACAGCTTCGTCGGGTTAAGTGATTAATTAGGTATTGTGTCACCTGCCCGCGTGCCGCCACCGCCACCGCCGCCACGGTGAGCTCATCGCATCTTCCCACTATTAATCGAATGCTCTCCTTCCGGCAACACGGTCATAACGTGACTTCAAACGATTGTCTCATTGATCTAGTAGTAGAGTAATTATTTAATAATATAAATTTTCTAAGTTTGAACCTTGGACCGAGTAATAATTTTTTGTGTCTGAAATATGTATCAGCTTCGATGTTTGTAATTTGTACCTGGGCTCGCTGACATCATGAGACAAGTCTCGACGGATATCCTCTGGAAGGACTACTTGCACCTTTATATAGCCTTTCTGGCATCGGGTATACAAACGTGAGTTCATATAAAATCTAAACGCATTTCAGCTTAATCAGTAATCACGCCCGTTTTTGGAATGGAACATAAAATAATAAGCCAGTAAATAGTTTTACTATATTGACGGCTTTCAAGTTTCACGTCTGCAAAATTAATTTTGCAATCAAAAATACGTTTCATAATGTAATGCATAAATGAGTAAGCACGCGCTTAAACTATGAATATGAAATCTATTAGCAAAACAAACTGCGTGCCTAATTACCGAATCGAACCTAGAGCCGCACGAGCGACCGCAGCTCAGCCCTGACGTATCGGATGGCAGCGTGTAACGTAACGCGCCGGTCAGATAAATATTTCAGGAGAATTATAATTGTTACCATGCTTAATTTTCGAAATACTAACTTCATAGGTATTGGATTAAGCAATGTTATTTGTAGTGACAGTAATTTTAGAAGGTTATCCTAGGATTTTCTGTAAACCTCGCATGGTAGTATCTTCTTTACACGTGATTTTTATACAATGCGCTCCGTATAAAATGTACCGGCAAGTAATGTATCACTAGATTTTGACTTGAATTATGCGAACCTGTTGTACTTGATGCTTCACCGAACCCTGATGTGGATTTCCTAGAGGAAGCCACTGTGGTGAACTCACCACAGGATAACAGGTTCACGTATGCATTAATCAAGCAGAAACTTATTAACTTTAATTATATTTCTCTTCTACCTACCTTTATACTACGCCGCTATAATGTTGGCGCAACACAATGTTTCGAGCATTTAGTAGAAAGGAATTGATCCACGATCGACCTCATGCCCGTAGTCAATCTCTGGAGTGTCCAGTCATGAGCAAATCTTGTTAGAAAATTATATAAATAATTCCCTTCGACGCAGAGCTGCTCGTTCCACAACCCATATACGCTGCCGAATGCCGATGGGCTAAGGAAGTGGACCAAGCATTAATAATTGTACTAATTCCATGTCTACGTCTTCCCTTTGTGTAGAGTTTGATCAACAATGCGAGTTAACTTTACTCATGTATTAATATCACGGAGATAATATTTTTGTTTCCACGTGGAAAGTTCAAGAATGGTGAGAGGTTTCAAATTAGGCAGTCATGGTTATCATCATGAGACACGTTACAACAAATAATGTAAGTAATGTTGTAATCGATATTATTTCTAGACATCTCAATCAGGCAATAAGTAATTTTGTACGATGCTCGTTCAATAGTGTCTCTAAACTAGCGCTATCTAAATGTTACAGTCGGTTCTCGGTTGGAAAGTATAGAAGTTTTACGCCGTTTATAAATTGTTCGTACCGTGCGCCGCGCTGTGAGGAAACCTTACCGGGAAACCTGTTGATCGAGAGTTTCTAACTAGAACCAGGCCCTATCACTGTCAATTATACATGGTTAGTTTCTCGGCACAAGTTTGTACCTGTGACTGGACTTGTGATTAGTATGATTATGTTAGCCCTTACTAACCACATACGCATGTTGACTATGAGGGCTATAATAAGATAATTTTCTCCGTAAGAGGGCCGCCTGTCTTAAATAATATATACATCTCGACTCTCTTTACGAAAAGCTCCTCTGTACAGAATGTCCAACCTATATAATTTAATTGGTGGTGAAGTGGATATATTTCGTTTGTCCCTAAAAGAATTTAAAAGTCTAACACGACAACAGTTGACATAACAAAGTTTTGCCTCTTGCTAAATTCATGGTGATATAGTTGTATATTATTTTTGCTTTTTTTTTTTCATATATTCCTTTCATAGTCTTTATATAGAGTCATAGATTTAATTTAATTTATTATATTACATATATTTTTCTAATAGCACTAATTTAATAGTTGTTACTGCTACCTCTTTTTGGCGCATGATGTAGCAACCTTAAAAAGTAGTGCACTCAAATTTTGTTAATTTTTATGGTTTATGTAATTATTATAATCAAACAGTGTAACTACTACTGGTTGTTCATAAATAAATAAATAAAAGCTTACCGAAAAGCGTGGAATACGGCTGGGACTTGCCTCTGGCCTAGAAAGCCGGTAAATTAGACATTCCTTCCCTTCGTACTTTGCCCAGACTCGCAGTGTTCTCTAAAATTATTTTGCTGTATCAATAGTATCTATCGTAACTCTAGGTGAAGCTCAGGGCCTTCTTTCCCACACACACACTCACCCCTTTTTATTTCCGAAGGGGTAGGTAGGTGCAACTAAGTGCACCTACTTTTCACCGTGCGTATTCAGTCCCATGATGTGATAGGTGGCGAGCCTATCGCCATATGGGGCACAAATTCCAGACTCCGGGCCGATAATGAATTCTAGAAAAACCCAATATCACTATGCCCGACCCGAGGATCCAATCCGCGACCTCAGGATTGCAGTCGTACTGTAACACAACTATGCCATCGAGGCAGGCACCCTTCTTCCCCAAGGGATATAATACCATTTGTTTATTCCATTTACATGTTCAGGAGCTTATTTAAACGCATATGTTTAGAGTGAAGCGTAAAATACATAATTTATGTCACTTCAAGGCGATTACCTGTAAATTACAAATGCATTCGGAAATACAATACAATACAATACAATACAAATATTCTTTATTGCAACCATTTCAAATAGGAAAAAAAACATATATACATACAATTTCCTTAAATTTATGGTGTACAATGGGCGGCCTTATCGCTACAAGCGATCTCTTCCAGGCAACCTTTGTATGGAAAGAATCTAAAAACACACATAGATAGCGGTGTACAACAAGAAAAGAAAAGAAACAAACAAAAAATAAATTGAACTAAATAATTCCTAATACATATATAATAATTAATAAATAATGAAATATTATTGTGTTAGTCTGCTACATACATACATCCGCATCCGCGTTTAAACTTTGCTCGTTACTGGAATTTTTGGACTAGCCCGCAGTGTGCAAGACTCTATTGCATCGCCAAAAGCTGAGAGTCTGAAAGGCGCCGCGTTCAACAGTTTGTAAGGCGCTAGAGACACGTCGCGTCGTTCATATTACACGAGTCGTTTCGTTTGGCCATTTCTTCAATAGAAACCATTAGCGTGTGTTTACGATGGTCCCGGCGCGGCGGCGTGGCGCGGCGGCGAGTCGTCGACTTGCGCGGTGCCGCTGCCGTCCCTCGGGACGTCGCGTCGCGTCGTGAAGGTTCACGTGTCAGCATTTTAATAACCAATATCATAAACAACCCCATTTGTACAATTTAAGCGTATCAGATATAATTTTAAAAATTCGTGTGTGCTCGATTTAATGTTACGGTCTGTTGTGTTTATGGACTGTAGTATAGTCTGTTGGTATTGTACTACATACTTAAATATACCCTCTTATTGTTGCTCTTATAGGGTTCAGGGTAAAGTACTTTTAAATTAAATACTCCATTGATACAAGCCGAAATGCGGTCCAAAATGCAATTTTTTGTTAAGATTTTGGGTATCTTTAGAAATATTATATTTGTTGATAAGTCAATTGAAATGTGATGAACTGCAATTTTTTATTGAATAATATGAAACTCAAGGATGAAACACAATACAACTACTTGACATCAAATGTATACTGACATACACTAGTGACTAACATACAGCTCTATTTATTCTACTTTTACTTTTTAAGTTTTTTATTCATTTGTATCGGCTGCTCGGATTTGTTTCACTTGATGTGTTGTGACTTGTGATTGATGACACATTCATGTCACTGAGATGTCAGCGGTGGCTGCACCGAGCACTTTTTATACGACTACCTACGCAAAGAACGCGCGACGATATTATTCGATGTTTGTGCATGTGAGTAAAGTCTGAAAATGTCAAATTCTGATAGACGTAGTCTCCATCATCCGCATACCTGTTTCCATTGTGGGAGTGACGCTGGGTTGATGATATCGCTATGTAACGTATGATAACGCAAAAGATATGCCTCAAACTGAACATACGAAAGTTCTAACTGTTGGTTGGTTAGCATGTTCCCGCTCGTGACAACCTTTGGCGCAGCCCTGGCGCGGCGGGTTCGTTATTTATCTCGTTAAAGCTGCACTGCAGTCCCTAATGAGGCGTACACGTGTATTTGTAGGGCGGTGATAAACAAGTCTATAAAAAGAGCCCCATCAGCACTGCGCGCCACTACTAAAGTACGCGCATCGAATTGCCAGATATAATCGGTGTCATGTAGAAACGCATGCATCAACGCAATCTAAAGGAAATATGATTATGTAATGATGTTGCACATTAAAACGTTGTTAAGTGCAAAGTACTCACAGCGGGAGTGCTTGGCAGAAAAACTTTGGCTCTACAAAGCGGCGGCGAGAGCCAACACGAGCACAATAGAGGCGAGACATTGATCCGAATAAATGCTTCACCTAAATATTCTGGTATAAGGTATAAGGCGGATTTAAGGTTATCTTTGGGCGTGCTATAATTTGTCAGATCGTAGAACACGGCTGACAACGGCGTTACTCTACCACACACCTCTACCACATACAAAATGCAATGTTATCAAGAAATAATTTCTTACGAAATACTTTGAATTCTATATGTTTACTTCACGAGTGTTTAAAACTACCTAAATGTCATATTAAGTAATACACACGAATGGTGTCTTTCATCAGCTTCACTTATGCACCAGTTCGCTGCGCAGTCACGGCCTAAACCTTTATCGCCTCTACCTGAAGCGCTTCCAACGCACAGGAGATGTGCGTGCCTGCTCGGCGTTATATCACCATAGTTCACGTGCCGACCAAACTGTTAAATAATAAATTACTAGATAACAAAACGGTTTCGCTCACGTATTCTTGATATCTAGTATCATTTATTTATGTTTGCACTTTATATGTATCTATACTAATATTATAAAGCTGAAGAGTTTCTTTGTTTGTTTGTTAGTTTGAACGCGCTAATCTCAGGAACTACTGGTTCGAATTGAAAAATTCTTTTTGTGTTGAATAGACCATTTATCGAGGAAGGGTTTAGGCTATATAACATCACGATGCAACTATTAGGAGCGAAGAAATAATGGAAAATGTGAAAAAAACGGGGAAAATTATTCATCCTTGAGGGCTTCCATTGCGTGCGCTGCGAAAACGGTTCAAGATACCAAAAATATATGTATGAAAGAATTATTCCTCTTGAAATGATCTAAAAAAATGTCCGCGACAGTATATGTCTATCTTTTAAGATTAACTCACTAGAAGCGTTTTTATGGTAATCAAATTTAGTCGAAATTAATGCATTATTTGTTAAGAGTTGTATCAACGTCATAATATTAATCTTTATCCAAATAAATGTGTTGGATTGAGTGATTCAACGGGAAGATTTTTATGTACTTTTAGCCCGGAAAAACTTATTAACGCGGGCGAAGCCGTGGGCAAAAGCTAGTATAGGATAAATGTATATCGGCGAACTTAATGCCAAAGGCATTCTTTCTCAGTCAACTTTAGGGTGGTGCAGTGTAAATGAGGAAGGTGCAACAAGGCCACTTGATATTTAAACACACATAAGAATAAATAAAGCTATTTACAATATACTAGCGGCTCGCCCCGGCTTCGCACAGGTAGTAAAGCATAATATTATAAAACAAGCGTACAAAATACTTATGAATTATACACATAAACCTTCCTCTTGAATCACTCCGTCCATACATAAGGGTTGCGAGCGCCTTCTGCGCTCACACACAAGACCGGTGTTCTTGTATAAGCCGACCCTCGTCAGGCTAACAAGAGTTTAGTCAGGGACAAAAAAAAAAAAAACTCCGTCCATTGATGGAAAAGCTTAAGAAAATCTGTTCGGTAGTTTTTGAGTTTATAGCGTTCAGACAAGCAGATGCGATGGGAGGGATTTCGTTTTATAATATGTAGTGATGTAAGGATAAGTATGTCCTTAAAAATAAAAAGATCAAAGTAGTCTGTCCTTTACTGGGTCTCAAACTATCTCCATACTTCCACGCGCTCTCCATACTTCTTACTATGCTCGGTTCCACCCGCAAGAAAATATTTTCTGGGATATAAGTCCCAGGTTATGTTATTCCGAGATAAAAAGTTATCTGTGTCCTTCCCAAGGTCTTAAACTATCTTTCTGCCAAAATGTATCTAAATCGGTTCAGTGGTTTGGTTGTGACAACTCCACTCGCGAGAAAAAAAAATGCGGAGTAAAATTCCCGGTCTATGTTTTTCGGATACAAAGTAGCCTAAGTCCTTCTCAGGGTCTTAAACTATCTCCCTCCAAATTTCATCGACATCGGTTCAGTGGTTTGACCAAGACCGGTCCATTCGTGAGAAAAAAAGTCCGGGATAAAAGTCCCGCTTTGAACTTTTCCGGGATATAAAGTAACTTATGTTACTCAGGGATAATATAGCATTCTAATGATGAAACAATTTTTGAAATTGGTCCAGTAGCTATTGAGTCTTTTCGTTTCATAAAATACAAAGCTTTCCACTTTATAATATTAGTATAATAAAATTCTCGTGTCACAGTTTTCGTTGCCATACTCCTCCGAAACGGCTTGACCGATTTTGATGAAATTTTTTGTGCTTATCCGGTATCTATGAGAATCGGCCAACATCTATTTTTCATCCCCCCAAATGTTAAGGGTGGACCACCCCTAATTTTTTTTTTTTATTTTTCAGACAAAATTTTTTGTTTTAATTTTTTTATGATACAGCATACAAAAATACCTACAACCCTAAATTTTCACCCCTCTACGATCAACCCTTATTTTTTAATAGCCATTTTAGTTACCTTTTTAGGGCAGGACAACGTCTGTCGGGGCCGCTAGTATTAGTATAAATAACTCACTTGAATGCAAACATCACGTCGTTAGAAATTCTTTTTGGAGATACATTTCTTTAGTCTAGTCACTAGTGGCAGCATACCTAGTCCATCTGTGTGTATTACCTATAATATTGGGTCGATTACCAGGTCAGACATGCTCGTCACCTCAACTGTTAGTGATACCGGCTGTAATCGAAATCTATTCAGAACTCCTAGCGCCGCGCCATGGCCACCGCATTACCCACCCGCAAGCACCTCGACACGCAGCGGCAGTCGCGACTCGTGCCAGATACTTGACTTTATGTTTATACGTAAACTATTACGCCAAGATTTGTGCATCTATATTTAATTTCAGTTAATCCATTTGGTAGTTTTTCCGTTAGTAAATTGTGCAATAGCTGGTGGTAACTATTTGTGTGGCAGTCAGCTATCAAAGCGGAAATGTAAATAAAAAATCAGGTTTCGTTTTTCGAATAACTTATATTTTTTTATCGACTCGGCAAGGAAATCTTCCGAAGACTTTCCCGCATTCACAGTCACACTGCCATAAAGCCAAAGAGGCGATTAAACATTAGTTTATCTTCAATTTCAATCTAGCATTCTGATAGAAAGTTTCACCTTGTTAAACTACAGTTAAAACTGTACCATTGAAATCAGTTTTTATAATACTGTTTAAACTGCGTAGCATAATTATCAGATCATCAATTTATGGGTTCAAACGCGGCTTAACTGTAACAATGGTTAATTGTTTAAATAATCGCGCGCTAGTTAATCAGTACCCTGACTAGCAATCGATTCGTGAAGTGGCCAAGCAGCGAGTGATTGGTCCCGCACGGACCGCGACTCAGCCGCGCCGGATGGACACGGCAAAAATAGCCTTCAATAGTGATGACCAAACTCTAGGCTTTCCATTGCCAAGTTTGAACTAGGAAGACTGGCATTTTAACCGGGTTCTTTTTCAGGAGCTAAATAGGCTCCATTGATGCATTCGAAGATATGAAGGTCAATTAAAGGGGTACCTTATTAAGATTAAGCGATGAAGTTATTCGATATGAGATATTTGGTTTACTGGTATGCCTATTAGGTCACGGAGCGTCACTTCCTCGCGTTATCTCCGCGGCGGACACTGCAACAGACGGCAAGCAAAAATACTGATAATAAAAAATAAACAATGTGCTCGTGAAGACAGCTACAAGCAATAGTAATTCCTATACTACGATAACGTTAATTGGATTGTTTATATTGAATTATAGTATAATCGAACGAACCATGGTAATCTTTTACATTACTTATGTTATGCATTTTAAAATTGCCAGAAAGGCGGATTGGACACAAGTAGCCTACGGTATAAAATGTATTTTTCTGTTTTATTGCATTTAATGGTATAGGTAAGAGATGTTTATACTACATAGACAAAAGTAGTGCATCAAACCATAGTACTAGGGATTTGATAAGTTATGAAAGCATATATAATAAAAAAAATTGCATGATCTATTTATTATACGTTATTTTTATTAAAATATCAAAAAAGCCACTCGTTATCTAGTTTTAAATGGGTTCTCATTAAAAAGACTCAATGCTTAGGGCTAAGTTTCTTTCAATATTAACACAGTTCTTAGAAACCATTATATGGAACTACATTTATCTAAGTGCAGGATGACTAAACAGAACTGTATTCAATATCTCGTTACTCATTGATAGTTGATCTCGTTAGTGATTATTCATATGCAGCTCTCATTCATGAAGCACTCGTTAGATATCTTAATTACCCCGAGTAAAGTCCGTGATACACGTGCCTGTTGCTCGTACTCAACTATGCCCGGCATGCATGAGCTACAAGCTTCTTCCAACGGCTTACCAGACTTTATAATATTATCACGGCTGACATTAATTTAAAAGCCGAATTGCATACAAGTATCGGAAATAATTGTTATCAAAATAACATCGTTTGTTTTATAAGCCAATATGGTCAGACCAAAAATAGCTTTTTAATCTTAGATAATTATAATAGACCGAATCAATCTTAAAATAGGCTAATACTGGGCATGTAGAGATCTTAGGTCTTAGTTTTCCCAATGCAGGCAAATAAGCTGGCATGTCATGTTAAACACATGCCGTTTGCACGCTTATGTATATTTGGCTTTAGTCTCCGGAGTTCATTTAATTATTAAAACAGCAGTACAGGCGGCAACACTCCTCGAGCGGCTCTTTAACATCGGTGTCAAGACCGCCGCCATTAATGCCAACACAACTCAAATAACTTATCTGTGTTTTTAGTGCGCTCGTACCTTGCTAATGAGAATGGCGCGACGAGTCAAATACTAGTGCGGTCCTAACATTATTCAATGAATAAAGCCTAATGATGTGCAATCTAACGCGGCTTACAATACTTGATCTTTTGACGATTAGAGGCAACTGACATAGTATAAAGATGTTGGTTTCTCGTTGGTCTTAAGCAAGGCATAAAAATATGATAAAGTAGTGTGAGTAGGTAAAGCGAGAAATGTTGTACATTCAATCAACGAGGAGCACAGCCCAATTTCAAAAAATCACAGTGGCTCCGCCGCTTCGTCCGGCTTACAGGTTCGACTGTTTATTACCCCGATAAAGCTTACTGGCGTAGTTGTATTACAGTACGACTGCAAAGCTGAGGTCTCGGGTTCGATCCCCGGGTCGGGCAATGTGATATTGAGTTTTTCTATCCAGTATCAGCCCGGAGTCTGGAATTTGTGCCCGATATGGCGATAGGCTCGCCCCCTATCACATCATGGGACGGAATGACGGCGAAAAGTGGGTGCACTAGTTGCGCCTCTGCCTACCCTTTCGGGGATAACAGGCGTGAGTGTATATGTATATGTAAAGCTTACAATCTAATCTATTGAATCGGCTTATCAGTGCAATGGGTGGACCCACTGCCACCTCTCATCGGATTCCATCAGCACGACCTACGGCGTCAGTTCCTACTGCACGGACTAAATTTACAACACAACTTTTAGACTTTCAACAAACATTTCACCTGATGTGCACCAGGAGCTTTCATATCATATCATCAATGGTTTCCATTCGTGTGGATTTCAATTCCCTTCAACCTCAACAACACATTTATCTTTTTAGCCGGGGGCAATTTATAAAAATCGTAGACCAGTTTGTTTACACTGTCTGCAACTTCGATTGAAAATTTGTGTACATGTTTAATGTTATTGCATCTTCAACGTGATTTTTTTCTTAATAGCTGTTATTGTGACGTGACAGACAGATAAGTGATTTTGTTGATGATCCGCTTTTGAAAACGGAACTCTATAAATTATCTACAAAATGACAATAGGAAGTGATGATGACTGACACGCTATTTACTCGTTATGAATGGGTTCAAATGTCAATAGATCTCCGCTTATAGATATGATGGCAGTATCATGACGCCGCTGCGCCGGCTCTGGGCTGCAGCGGCTGACTCAGCGCTGCATGTGATCTGTGCCGCGAGCGGTCCCGTCACGGTCCAACCCACACGTATCCACTTTTTCCTCTAACAATAGACGCGTAATAATTTCACATTTGATTGTTTGCGGTATTATTGGCGAGCGCGGCGGCTAGTGGAACAATCGTGATCCGCTCATGAACAGGGATTTGCATATAAAATGGAAACTTTCTAATGAGCGTCATTGTGTTCACTCGTGCTCCGCGGTAATCATCGTGAAAGTGAAGCGCGAAGGCTGTAAGCGTACCGCCCACAGGACCTTCAGCCAACGTGGCCTAATATGTAGTTTGTGGATTTAAAAAAATCTGAATCATATTTTTGTGACTTAATTGCTCAATGCTCGTGCTATAATGATTATTGACCAATTCATTAATGCAGGAAAGAGATTCCCAGCACATAAGAATAATCCGCATTATACTCCTTACTTCTTGCGTGATGGATACACTGCCGTTGTGGGAGTGGCAAAGGCACCTGCAGTATTTCAGAACTGCGAGGGAGTTACACGCCTATCATACGATGCTACCATCAACGCATCCATACATTGTTGGTAACCCATTGAGTAACGAGCTTCAATCAAGTTAGGGTCCCGCCAAGCTGCATACACCTCGACCCGACCTGACCCATCTAACAATACTTTGTGCAGCGTTGTATTGTTGACTACCCACATAGGTCGCTTACTATATCTTCTATCTATCTAGCGATAGATTATGTAACGATGGTCACATAATAATATTCACGTTCAATTAATTCCTGGGTATTATATTGATAATATAACAAGATACGTGCTGAGATCCAATGCATTAATGGTAAAATATGTACTTAATTTGAAAAATAACTAAGTAAAAATTAATATGCAACTTAACTCGTAACCTATTACATAGTAAACCTAACTAAAAGTAATCTCACTTGACCGTGTCTTTGAAATAATTACCTACAGCCGCACGGTACGTAGCCACGCCATAGGGCTGCCCGTCTACAGTATTTTAATAATATAGAGCAAGAACCCACGAGAGCCAGACCTTCGTTATTTTATAAAAGTTAAGTTTTTCCGTGCCTGTCTCCTGGAGGCAAGAACGACCAGCGACTGTAGAGTGTGAGTTGTGGTTACTTGGGCAGGTAACAGGTAAAAAAGAGTATAAAATAGTACCTAAAATTCGTTAAAGTATAAAGCTCAATTTCTTTATATTTTCTTCAGAATAACTATAGAAATAACGTCATCCATTGCGAGACACTTATGACAGTTGCTACCCCCTACCAGACACCCCTAAACTTTAATAAATTGTAATTATACTTTCGTTATAGTATAAAAGCTAACTTTTATATATGCTACTTGGGGACCTATCAAAATATGTTACCTCGATAGCCGGGCAGTCTTACTGGTTTTTATATCTTGCCAGACACATTAAAAGTCCGCTGTAGCCTGTAGGTGTATGTTGTGCTGTTACTATACCTAATTAAATAAATAACATCCCCAACACAATCCGCTAAAATTCGGCTAAATGAACTAAGCAAATCTACCAGCATCTTCAGAATCTCCGCCTTAAGGGGAAGTGATGCACGCTAACAGACCAGGTTCTGATGTCTTACAATCCTACATTCAACCAGGGTGAGATGTTATTTTCTAAAGTTCCTGGAATCGGCATTTGGGTAAATCATAGGCACTGAACATTAATGCAATAAGAACTATTATACTGCTTATAATTATCCCCTGTAATAACTTCGCTCGAATTTAATTATATTTGATTTTATTAAAAGTTATGTGTGGTGTGTTCGTGCACGCAATCTAACGATAAAGGACGTATCAGGCAAGGACATCGGACGCCGCGTCGGGGAAATGCACCTATCCAATATACAGGGCCATTTCGGGAATACCTGGTAGAGGTAATAAGTTCATGTGAACTCCATCGGGACACGTGGCGCTCTTCCATTTGCATTTTGCACTTATAAATAAAGTTATTGAAAGTGTCTAGGGCCTGTCTCGGCACAAAGCACCATACCAATTAACAACTCGTTTAAAGAAAGAATCGATAGGAAGCATTTATAGTACGCAGGAAACGTCAAACATGAACGTCAGGTTTCTGAGTACTGTGGGAAAACTTATATGTCTCATATACTTAATTAATGTCAATTATAAATAAACAAAAAAAAAAGAGATAACATCTGAAGTACCCAGTTCGACCGCACAATGCCTTGTTGAGTTCAGGAGCCCACGTTTCACTAATAAGCTGGTGGCAAGCCAAGTTCGTCAGGCAAACGAGTTCATTGACCGATAATTTGTTTGGTTTTGAGGGAATCCTGTAATACTCCACCTCCCCAATGATTAAATGTGTGATCGCGTGCGTCGCGGAATGAGCGGTTATCGAGTCGTGTGATTAATTGTTAACCAGCTTAATGGTCTCTGTGGACATGTCGGCTGCGAGCAACGAGGAACAGTTCAATGAAAATCGTCACGCTCACACTCGTCCTGCTTCTCTTCTTGATTATACGCGAATGCTGTTTACATAGTGTCGGTGAATATAACGGGAAACTTATACAAACCGTTCCTTTTTAACAAGCTTTTATTAGCTTCATACGTATGTATATTATATGTAACAGAAACTTTGGACATGATTTAGACCTCCTTCAAAAAGTCGGATTAAATCGAAATTTGGCATACTTATCAAGGACCGATGACAATGCCCAATTTTGATTCAATTCGACGTTTTGAAGGGGGTCAAAATCATGTTCAAAGTTTCCGTTACATAGATACATACAATATAAATACATTTATTTATTTATTTATTTAATTTAATTCAATCGGTTACACAGCATTTTCATTAATTGAATATGAACTTAGACATTCACAAAACTTCAGACATGCATTTATTGGCCACAAATTGGGTGGTGACAATTTAACAATGATAAAACAACCAAAACGGAGACAATAAAAAGAATAAAAAAAAAAACAAAATTAGATTTAAACAAGGATCCACCATGTGTGGACGGTATATGTTCCACAACAACAGAGCCAAAAGGTTCTGGACCAGCATAATGTCAAACAATAACTTGTTTGACGCTGATTTTCATCCAGAACCTGGCCTCGAGGAACGTCATCCAAAAAAAAAGAACATAAAGAAACACAATTTGCTCAGTGTGTAAGTATGTGTGTGTGCGTGTGTCGATAAAATAAATAAAAAAATTGATAAATAGAAAAAAGACATACAACTGATTTGGAATATAATAAAATAGATGAATAACCAAAATACACTCTCACTTACGCCTTTCATCCCCGTAGGGGTAGGCAGAGGCGCAACTAGTGCACCCACTTTTCGCCATTATTCCGTCCCATGATGTGATAGGGGGCGAGCCTATCGCCATATCGGGCACAAATTCCAGACTCCGAGCTGATACTGAATAGAAAAACTCAATATCACTTTGCCCGACCTGGGAATCGAACCCGAGACCTCAGCATTGCAGTCGTACCATAGTACAACTACGCCACCGAGGCAGAATAAACAAAAGTAAAAAAAAATAAAAAAAAAAACAATGACAAGGCTGTGTAAAACGCAATCCTTTGCCTATTGCCACAATGCCACGCAAAGAGAATATAAACACGACGTTAGAATGCCACGTACAAAGCAAAGAGAATTATAATACTACGGAAAGAGAATATGCCACGTAGGCAAAAATGTCACAATATGTTCTATTTTTATAAAATTATAGATAAATTAACATTAACATCACCCAGTTGTTGTTGGGATTCTAAAAGATAGTTACGAAGCCGTGTCCTAAATGTGTAAAGGCTGCAAATTTTGGCCGTGGCGTAGCGAAAAGTACCTCTAAAATCTGCAGTTTTGTGCCGCGGGATACAGATCTGTAGTGAATATTACCTACGTGAGCCATGCCTGTCACCCGAAATCCACTGAAGCTTGTACAAGTATGAAGGTTGCTTGTATTTGATAACCCCAAAAAGGACACATGCAAGATGCAATTTTGGACGCAACTTCATTTTTAACAATGAGTGCTGGTTGATGTAATGTCACATGAGATCTCGGAGGGATAAAGAAGCAGACACGGGCACAGGCATTCTGTACTCTCTGTACGAGACGATTCGTGCGGGCCAGCAATCGCGGTCCATAGAATTTCATTTAGTTTCATTAAGTATTTTACAGATTTTGTCCGCAAAAATATCTAAGTCGGTGTCGGCTTCAAGGAGATCGTTCAGAGCGCTAAGGACACGTGGTATAGGCGAGTTAGCTCGCGCCACCGTACGAGACACTTGCACAGCAAACAACTTATGCCTCCGACTACGACTATAATTATTTGGGACAAATAGTCGACACAACTCCTCATTCAAATCCGGAACATCTAAGTTCCCACGAAGAATTTCACAACCAATTTTCAATTCAGAATAGATAAATTTAGTAGGGTATAAATAGGGATAGTATCCGTATAGACGCTTATAAAGAAATCTATGATAGGCTTTTTGGACTTTCTCGATCAAGTTAGTGTATTTGAAGTCACACGGATTCCAAATACAGGCACTAGATTCTAATTTACTCCGAACAAGGGCACTAAAAACTATTTTTATAGCATGAATGTCGCTAAAGTCTCTTGCATTTCTAATTACAAAACCTAATCGCGTAAAAGATTCTTTAGTTATCGTAGAGATATACTCATTAAATGTAAGCTTTTGGTCGAAAGTGCCTCCTAAATCATTAATACATACGTGTGAAGCTAATAAAAGCGTGTTAAGACTTCGCGGCTAGCCACGTAGCCCTTGGTTGGTTCAAGTGCTGCCCCCACTAGATTATCTGTTGCGATTGCTTTAAGAGAATTTCAATGAAGTTCGCGAGCAAGAAGAAGAGATATCTGATTAGCCATTCGAAACGCAAGAAGAAGCAGTTACTTTACATCGGTCTGCGAGAAAGTGCTACTACCCTGTTGTAGTACATTGTACAAATGTTGCACAATTTACAGTTGTGTTTTATGATTTAGTAATATTTTTGCCTATTTACCAACTTGAAATTCTCAATCATCCCTAAATGCGTTGTACTCCTTTGAAAAGCGGGCCTGGAGTACAATAACTGCAAATTTATCTTTTGTGTGCAATTTCACAGATTTTGGAAATAATCTATATGTGCAGTATTGCAGGTATTGTGAATTATTACAGTGGTGACATCTGAGCAGGCTAGAATGCCGGCCAATCATATATTTAGGCAGTAAAATTAAGAATATTATACAGTATACCTACGTCAAGGCTGGATATATATTACGTACTCTATCTATGATTTTAACTGTTGTGGCTTTTTCTATGTGCATCATTATACTAATAATCCCGACCACTTCTAAGAAAGAAACCATAAAGTAGATCCCGATGAGCTGGAGCGATGCCGCCGACCACATCCTGCCGCCGCGCCGACTCGATACATCGTCCGACTATTTAAACACGCCATAAAACATGAATCCATTATATTTACTCAGAGTGTAGCTCCACGCGGAACCTTTTAGCACATTTCTAACATATTTAGGGTAAACACAGGCCTGACTGAAAACTGTGCGAGACATAATAATAGGGTAATAGGTTTATTTATGCGATTCATGTTTGCTTGAATTTCAAGAAAGACAGGTGCGGTCACTTTCCAAAATAATTTTAATATTCTGTGTTCATTTTAACATGAATTGAATTTAATATGAAAGACTATTACCTATTAGCGGAAGAATATTCGAAACAGTTTTTGTGTGAGTGCGTCACGTTCGTGTTGAATCTAATTTTACGATGTATCGTGCCGTAAGGCTACTTTAATAACATTAGCAGCGCGAATATGTCGGCCGTCGTCCGCTCCCAAATCCTTGCTGCGAGTAATTTGACGCGCTGTGTCATCGCACCGCGTGGAGCAGAAGATGCCATCGCATGTGACATTAGTTATGTTGGCCACTGATGATTGCTCTCAATTAGTTAATGCGCGGCTGAGTGGTAAAGTGTCGCCGCTGAGCCATGGTGTGAGCAGCCGTGGGCGGCGCGGGGTTTCACCTTCGCGCACTGACCTGCATCTGCGGACAAGCCAGCCGGCGAGCGGCTCGAATGGGGACACGAGTGGCAGCGGTCATTGGGTCGGCCATGTCGACTCACTCTTACTGCATGCAAACTGTACTAGAGAGTACGTCATTACCAAAACTACATGATGATTATTCCTCTCTGGTTGCTAATCCTCACCTCTTATGAATACGGAAAAAGTGGAAAACATTTTAGATATACAATACAGACTATTATTACCTCTCCAATTATGAATCTAAATGACAATTATTGTGACGCGCTTTGGTGTTATTTTAAACAATACTACTTTCTTCTTAATAAACAGTGGCTTGGTCGTGCACATGTCGTATAATTAAAATTTACTACCAAGCCCTTACAACGTGGCGGACCGCTATATTAGTTCGTTTACCTGGGATGGCCATAAAAAAACTTTTACCCGTTCGTTTAGTGGCCCGATCGGGAGTTATAAATTTATCAGTTCTAGAGGTGATGGTGCGTGGCGACTGCCTCGGACCCACCGACACGTATCAATGGCATGGTGCTTAGGCCGATATACATGAATACCTCCGCCATTGTGTGGACATCGGGTAACAATACAGAGCACCAAGTCGCTTTTCTGGTGTACTGGGCGATAAGGCGTAAGTTGTATTTCTGGTTTGAGGTTCTCCTCCTTAGTTCCTCACACTCCCGACGCAAAACTTGAACATAAGCATAAGTTGAGTCAGGACAATTGTGTTTGTTGGTTGTATTTATTTATAATAAGATGCATCTTACGAATTAACGCAATACTCTCATGTAATGGCATTTCGTGTAAGTCTGCCATATTGGCTAGTTACATAACGTTCCGCGTGCCACGATCCTTTTTATAAACTTTCCCCTTTATCTGAAACAACTTTGTGAGATAAGTGAACGAAGCTTTGGTGTTGTTACAGTAATAAACAATATAAGCGAGCAGAATCCGAAAGTGATTACAAATTGTTTAAGATGTTGGTTTCCGTCTATTTTTATACAAATATGAATTATTTTAGATGATACTGTTATATTGCAATTAGCAGCGCATGCACAACATGTGTTTTTCTATGTGAACATGATTTTAACGCCCTATTTCATAATGCTATAACCACATCGTTAAAAAGGCCTGAGATATCAAAAAATCGTAGCTCTTGAAAAATCACTGATTGCTTTTACTATTTATATCAAGGTACTACGTTTATGATTTATTCACGAGCCTAACTGCGGACGACCTAATGCTTCTTGTACCAGGTGAAAGGCCCGGGCTACGGTTACCGATCCACCCGAAGGAAAGGCCCGCGTGTTTATATTTGAATAGGGTTCTGGCAACGTGCCCTCGTCAACTACTGTTCATAATTGTGTTGCAATACCGTGGTATCCTTATAAAGCTTTCTCGTTAATCGACCCAAATAAAACCGGCGCGACCGGTACCGCCCCGGCTGCCGGCATGTATCGAAAGTGCAGTGCAAGACGGTGCGGACGTCAATCATCATGGCCGGTTTGATACTACTCACAGGCGTCGACGCGCTGATGGTTTACAGCAAAGGGAGAATACAGTTGTGACTAACTTCAGCCATAAAGTTTCAAAACATAGTGACAGTGGTAGTGGCAATACCAAGATCTAATCACCCGAGCACTGTGTAGGTAAATACTTCGGGCATATGTAGGGCAGCGAGGTGCTCGTGGGCGGTTTTGAAACACGAGTGCGCGATTTCTCCTCCACCCACTACAATTTCTTATAATTATTGCTGAGAATAACTCGAAAAATAATTAAAAAGTAAAAATAAATTAAAAAGTAAAAATAAATTAAAAGTAAAAAAAATCTTTAAAAACAAGCTTTTATTTAAATGCTCTAAAAAATTAAAATAAATTTTAAAATGAATCAATCTCCTTTAAATACTATGTAGAGAGAAAAGATTGTTGCGAGATTTACTTTTGTCAAGATCTACACAAGTAAATCTGCGACAAGCTTTTGTCTCTGTCTACATAGTATTTAACAAAGTTTGATTCAATTTAAAGTTGATTTTTATCTTTTTAGAGCATACGTATACACTCACGCCTTTTATCCCCGAAGGGGTAGGCAGAGCCCAACTAGAGCACCCACTTTTCGCCATTATTCCGTCCCATGATGTAATATGGGGTAAGCCTATCGCCATATCATTCGCTCGGAATCTTGCACAAATCTCAGACTCCGAGCTGATACTGAATAGAAAAACTCATCATTTTGCCCGGCCCGGCGATCGAACCTAAGACCTCAGCATTGCAGTCGTACCATAATACAACTACGCCACCGAGGCAGTCTTTTTAGAACATTTAAATAAAAGCTTGTTTTTTAAGTTTTTTTTTGTATGGATGAGTTGACATCGTGCGCAATGTTTAGTTCTTGAATGTCTTTCGGGACATATTTTGTTCAATCTCTTTACGCTTGCCGTGGAAGGTCTAGTTGTGAATTGCTATATTGTAAATTGCCGCTCGTCAAAAACAAAAAGTCATCTTATACTTTTACAAATATTTGCCGAACATGTACGTTTTCAATGGGTGTTAAGTATTTGTCCATGTTCACAGTTACCATTAATCAACCTTTGTGTGACGTCACGCTGTATGTTGTAGGCAAGGTTGTTGCGTCTTTGCTCGCGCCTGTTTATTATGTTGTATGGAATATCCCCGAATAATGTTATCAAGCGCGTCATACTTACACTTCACCCCATCATACTGGAGATACACGACGTTTTTGATGTTACACACGAACCACATTCGGAGAAGACAGAAAGAAGTTCTACTTTATTCGAGAACTCAGTATTGGTATAGTAAGCCAAAATTCTAACTCAATAATGGTGATATTATGAATGTTTTGGTGTATGTTTGCTGTAGATGCTAACATAGAACGAGAGGTGTTGTCACGCATGGTGTGCGAGCGGTGGACGGCAGCCGGCCCACGCGCCTCTCGATTCACCGTTAACGATGCAATTAACCCTCGCCGACTCGGCCCGACCGACCGCCAGGAGTGCTAGTGTGGTGTATTCTGACATGCGCACCACTTGGTACCCAATTGCAATGTAAAACAGCATATAAATAAACGGGACTACACTGTCGCCACTCTACTTAATTATCATATACTTAATTTGAAATCGGAACAATGATCCAGATAGTGTTAATTATTCATGCTGTTTCCCGCTACCTCAACATAATGTGTCGAGAGCATCTCGTTTGTAATCAGGTACAACGGCGTCAATGGCTATATAGATGACACGCGTGTCGTTCTTGTTCACATTTCATATATATGCTTATGTACGCTTTAGGTTCTGGTGTTACACCAGAATTATACCAGAACCTAACGCCCTTTCTGGATTTACCAACTAATGTTTACCAGCGACTTATAATAGATACTATATCTGGAGCAATATTAGCTCATGTCGCATTATCTTAGTGGAAGGTAAGGTCCCAGCTACCGCTGTTTTGCGATGCTACTCTGCAGTATCGGCCCTGGCGTGGTGGTAGTGACGAGATGCTGTGACGTAAGGCGCGCGGGCGGTGCGGTGCAGCGACCGGCCGCGACCCTGACCGCCGCCACCGCCGCCCGCCGTCATCTCTATTTATACGCTTGACACCCGCCGAACTAGACAGGACACCGGACCGTAGCCATGACAACACCAATGGCCGCAGTGATGCGGCAAACGCATCTGGTGTCGAGGCATCTCGCAACAATCTAGTATCTACTTGTCTCATACTCTCTTTGGGCGAGGTTTTAGATTGCGAGTTCAGTTTGACCGCAAGTCAATAAAGGAAAAGCTCTACGCGCAGGTAGATTATAAGAATAATAACAAATTTGAAGTTCCTATAAATGGAATAGTTTTTCCAAAGACGGGAAACGCTAAGTATATTCATTAGTCACCCAGGCGATGACATCGCCTTGACCCAATTGTCGGGGGCGGCCTGGGGCGACACGACCCAGTTCCGCGCCCGCCGCGCCGGGGAGCGCGGGATAACATCTGTAATTGAGGGAAAGCCGTAAGGCCCTACGGGTTATTCTCGTGAAACTGCCTTTGTGATGTTATGTGACCTCGAACCCCACTCGTAATGTAGCTTTTTATAGCACTGTAGAAATAAAGTACGAGTTGGCTTGATGTTGTCCTTTTTGTAACTAAGTTTATAGATATTGGGATAGTTTCGAATATGTGCCTGGTATCTGTTTTTTGAATATATTTTTTTTTATTGAATATCAGTAACCCAAATAATATAAGTAATATATTTGATTTTTATCTATACTAAAGGTGTCGTCTTTTTATTTTACTAGGTTTATCACGTAGTGTATTAGCGAAATGCACAGTTTCCGGTATCAGTGACTGGCGCGCGGGCTCGAGACTCGCCGGGATTATACCGTTGGTTAGAAAAGTGATGATGTTGGTAACATCAAAGATGAGGTAAATCACACTGAAAAGCCCTGTTCGAGACGAGCAAAGCTTGTGGTACCTACCTTGTCCGGGCTTCTCCCAAAAAAGTCTGACTGTGGGGCACACAAGTGCAGTGCGTATCATTGGTAAATCGTTACAATATTGTTTTACAGCGGCGGGCTTGCCTTCGGCACGATAGGTGGTTTTGGCTAGGTAACTACTCTAAATTTTTCTGACGTCACATTTCACGCCGCACATCCTGCTCGATACTTAAAATACTAATACAGTGCAACCTTAATATAACGTACCTCAATATAACGACTTCCTCGATTTAACAAATTTTTCGTAATCCCCTTGAATTGTCCATAAGAGTTAATATAAAATATACCTTTACATTGCGAACATTCTTTGCGTACAACCTCTTTATAACGAATTGTCAACTATGAAGAAAAAGTATTCATACCTCTAATTAACGAATTTTGCCGACCCAAAACCTTTATATAAAGTTTCCACCAATAATATAACTCTTAATCTTATCATATGATTCATGTCTCGACATGTTTCGACACGCTTTTGTTTGTACAGTAATCATTATTGTTTTGATGGAAAGTAATGTAAACACCTCTGCTCGTCACTATTGTTAAGTTAAAATGGCTCAGAAACGTAAAACTTTTACCTCTTTATAACGAATTTTAGACCAATCTAACCTCAACATAACAAACCTCAGTTCAACGAATTACTTGATATTACGAATATTTTCTTGTTCCCCTCCGATTTGTTATATCGAGGTTGCACTGTACATAGTCACCTGTGCGACCCCCCCCCCCCACTCTCCCTCGTCCCGTGCACAACCCGCCGCGCCGCGTCGCGTCGCACTGAGCCCGCCCGGATGCAAGGAAGTTCAATTAACATCCCCCCGGCTCACGCACATATCACTACACTTGACCCACATTCTCTATTCCCGCGAATGTTTGCGTGCCATGCTCCCAACTGGCTGCTGCGGCGCCGAGTCGGGGCACGCAGTGATAAATGTGAAGGCTCCTCCTGAGAGTACTATTTGTGTTTGCAGGAGGCGGAGCTGAGCACGTGGACGTCGTTTCTACAGCGCGCCGTCGACGCCACCTACAACACGGAGGTGGTCATCGACAACCTTCACAACATGATCGGTACGTACAACACACAACAAACTTATAAGTTGCACAACATACTAAAAAAAGCACTAGACCTGTCCGATATTGTCACTTCATAGTTCATGATATATACCTGTCTCCGTCAATGCTGACTTACCCAACGAATTAGAATTCTAGAAGGAGTTTTCTAAGTCTGCGGCAATCGCACACACTGTAAGAAATATGTAAGTATGATAATAGGTTTAAAAAAATACTTACGTTTCCATCCCATAATACAGGTATAGTGCTAAGTAGCTATAAGGTTCAACTAATTCAGGAACAATGATTGTGACTAGCATCACAACGGTCAGTTTGACATAGAGCATGGACAGTAGGCCACTCGGTCGCGCCCCCGCTTCGCCTTTATGGACGCAGGAGATTTATCGCCACGCGTTACATCATGTATCGGGATATTCTCGTGCCGCGCATTATGGGCTCGCAAATAGTTCGATTCCGCGTCCAAAAATAACATGATTATGTAACTGCCTAATGAGTGATCAGCGATACCACGGGCGTGAGGGTGTTTCACCACCGCACCACGAAATATCATACATACATACACTCACGCCTGTTATGCCCGAAGGGGTAGGCAGAGGCGCAACTAGTGCACCCACTTTTCGCCGTCATTCCGTCCCATAATATGATAGGGGGCGAGCATATCGCCACATCGGGCAAAATTCCAGGGCTGATACTGAATAGAAAAACCTCAATATCACTTTGCCCGAGCCGGGGATCGAACCCGAGACCTCAGCTTTGCAGTCGTACTGTAATACAACTACGCAACCGAGGCAGTCAGATACGCACGAAATATTGACTAATAAAATACCATTAAATGCAAACATCCAATCTGCTATGTAGATGACGAACACCATTACCCAGATAGCTCATATATAAATATTAGGGCGGACGCCTTTAAATTAGTTGTAGTATTTTGTAAATTAGTAAGCATTGCCAGGACACAAATGTCGCTAAAGCAAAATCCCAAGAACGCCTTTAATTTGCCGCTTAGTGACGCACGTGTTTTTTTTAATATGAATATAATATATATACCTTGCCGCCCTGTTAATTTGAAGGCGCCCTAATATTTAGTGAGGGCCTTCGATAAAAAAAGGCTGACCTCATTGAGATTGAAACTTGTGCTGGCATGGCGATATAGTTCATTTTATGCTCGTTCTTTATCTTACGTTTGCGCTAGGTCGGGATGTAGTTATTCCCGTATCTACTTACTCGATCTAATCACCATATCTGCTTTCCTTTTCGGTCATTCTGGTGCTAACTTATGTTTTGAATAATAGTTTATATAAACTAAAAAATACGCTTTATAGAAAATCTAACTAAAATAGAAAATATTTTTTATTAAACTTGACTTGAAAATAGTGTAATATTGTAAAGAAAAGCGTGGGGTACCTTTTAAGATGTTATCAGAATAATAATCCTTCTACTCATTATATTATCTGTCAATATATTAATATATTTTATAACTTTTGACACCATTCGCCCCACGCTTTTTTTTACAATAAAATACATATTTTTCTTATTTACACTATTCTCGATTCAAATTTATTTTCTTTTCATAGTTGGATTTTCTATACAGCGTGGTTTATAGTTTTTATAAACTACTAGCGGCCCCGACAGACGTTGTCCTGCCCTAAAAAGGAAATAAAATCCTAGAACCCGAGTACAGCGCTACCTACCGATCCACCTGAAGACTCACAAAAAAATTTCATTAAAATCGGTTCAGCCGTTTTTCCGGGCAATTTTCTTAATTTATTCTTTATTTATAAGAACCTTCTGACAATAATAAACACATAAAAAAAAATAAGGAAATCGGTCCAGCCGTTCATGCGTGATGCCGTGACCAAGAAAATAGGGATTAATTATTTTGCATTTTCCATTCACCAAAAACCAAGCAGAATTTTTAAAAATGCGAATTTATATATAGTTTGGCTTGCTTGTAAACGATAACGCGATGTAATTCTATGTAGCGCCATCTATTGAAGCACAAGGAAATCTTTAGTAATATTTATTTAGTTGGATTTCTATAAAAACGTATTTTTAAATTTAAAATATAACTGTTTTGCATTAAAACAAAACAATTATTATGTGTTGAAGAAAACACACAGCATTGAGATGAAGAACGCAATCATTTGATTCGGGTAATCCTAAGAGAATGTCAGTTCAATACATACCAGAATGTCCAATCTTGTTTCCCACTTTACACCAGAAGGCGCTGCTCTACTTTCGAGCGCAACTCTAGCTGTCAACTCATAAAGTCTTCATCACCAGCAAGATCCTTGTACTAATGCTGTGTGTTTTCTTCAACACATAATAATTGTTTTGTTTTAATGCAAAACAGTTATATTATGTGTCTCCAAAAACACACAGCATTGAGATGAAGACCTGTTTGATATCTGCTGGTGTAATACAATCGACGCTATGTGAATATAAAAAGAAATAATTCACATGATTTGTGAATGTACTATTATTTTTTCTTATAGAATTGTTTATGAAAAACTCCACAAAACAAACTTAACAAAAAGAAAGCTTGGATAAAACTAAAAAACTCTTATTAGTTATTTGTCATATTAAGAGATCATAGCAATAATAATAAAATTTTAAACACTTTATAGTTAAGTGGTATCTTATACACTCAAATCAAGAGTATCATGAGAAATGAGATCAAAAATTTATAAAAACAAAAAATCATACATTGAAACACTTTAAAAATTATCCTACAATAAAACATCAGTATGAACACTGAGTCTGTAAATCTCCTGACCAGATATCTTTGATAAAGTGTTTACAGTTTCTCGGTTAGCTCTTTTCAGAATATCTTCCATTATTATATTCATATTATACTACCCTTTTGATGCTACCGTTGATAGAATACTAGGTATATTGCTGAGCTGGGGCCAGATAGCGGCTACAATATTTCATAAATGGATGTGTACTTGACTGTTGTCTATGTATATACAATGTGTTATTTGTAGCCAAATTAAACTTTTACTTCTATATCTATCTATCTACACAGAAATGCATGAATAGTAATTTGTTTAAAAATACAACTATTCAGCCAGCCACTCTGGTTTTTGATGCTAATTTAACAGTTTCTATGACTGGTATAAAAAATAAAACATTTTTATGTCCTTTAACTGCTATAGATAGTATGTGTGGCATCTGAGAGTTGAGACCCATAATTTAGTTCTTTCACCTGAGTAGCTGAGATTATAATATGGGTTGTGGATACCTATTTAGCAACTGCCTGATAGTCTGGACACAGCTGTTAGTTCTTTACCCAGATCTTGGCCCAGGAACCAGCCTGAGCAGAGTGATAATCTCTTCCCCAACAGTTCCAAAATGGGGATCAGGGTATGAAATACATAGCCTGAAGTGGTATTTATAATAAATCATGTGTTTGACTCTTGATAACTTTTTTTTTTTTTTTTTTTTACAGTAGTTACACAAGAATCTAACATCATTAATTTGTGTAATAAAACAGTACTGCCTGCAAATTAAATCAAGCTGCATCTTGACTAGACCTTATGTCTTTTGATTTGTTATCATTGCACAAGACTAACAATTTTCTATTTGGACACTGAAGGTGGAGAAAGACCAATTTTCCTTAAATAAGTGATTTCTCTTCTCCTAGCTCCAAATAGCAATGCTCCACCCCCCCAGTTTTGCCTGATGAGACATTTTGTCAAGAACCTTCCACAGGTTCATTCAATAAGAACCTTCCACAGGTTTAATAACTAAGAACCTTCCGCAGGTTCAATCACTAACAACTTTCCTCAGGTTCAATTAATAAGAACCTTCCTCAGGTTCAATCAATAAGAACCTTCCACAGGTTCAATAGATAAGGACCTTCCGCAGGTTCAATCACTAAGAACCTTCCGCAGGTTCAATCACTAAGAACCTTCCGCAGGTTCAATCACTAAGAACATTCTGCAGGTTAAATCACTAAGAACCTTCCGCAGGTTCAATCAATAAGAACCTTCCGCAGGTTCATTATTTGAATAATAGTGATTAATGTTGTTTACTAGTGAGATTCAATAAAAAAGAACTTTATGCAGGTTCATTAATTGAATTATGCATTTTAATTCTCTCACCTACTAGTGAGATTCAATCAATTACAACCTTTAGCAGGTTTATAATTTGAATTATGTATGTTAATGCTCTCACTTACTAGTGAGGTTTAATCAATAAGAACCTTCCGTAGGTTCATTATTTGAATTGGGTGAGTTAGTGCTTTCACTTACTAGTGATTAGTGAAGTACATACTACTACCACTACGCCTACTGTTCAAGGCGCTAAAAAGCACTGTGTCAATTTAATTGCCTATTATTTATCCCTTCTGCACAGTTTAAATATGCAGGGACCTTGGGGTTCATGTGGGTGGTAGGCAACCCCCGTTGGCAAAGATATTGCAACCCATAATTATTTAAAATTTTGGGTTTGTGTAAACCTGTACAATAGTGGTATATTTTCTGTCAAATATTCGGACTTGACCTGAACTTCTAAGAAAACCAACCTTTTTATTATAAAAAGTTGCCTCCGAGGCTGTTGGTAATAAGTGCCATTTTAGGTAGGTCCATCTCTTCAGAGATGATTTGCACCACTGTTTAGTCTGCTTGGTACCTATCAAGTAACAATGATGTCAATTTTATATATAGAGTGAACGCCACCTTACACAACCTATTGGTAATGTCCACTTGGTTGGGATTTTATGTTACAAGGCACTGACCACTACTGGTACTACTAAGCATTAGAACATTATGTGGCCAATTCTTGAGCAGCTGCTCACATTTTTTTGTTTGCATAGTAGAGTTCTACTGTTCTCCACTGTATCAAACCATCATTTAAGTTCCTGAGATACTCCGTGGGGCAGTATCATTCTTTGGTCTCACAATGTGAATTCTCAAGAAAATAACTGTGTCTTGCAACAGTGTTTACAGTACAGTCACCTATGGACTATTGCATGGTTTGCAAGGTTGATGTCTGCTCAATATACTTTGAAGTCAATTCAGAATATAGCTATTTAGCTGTAAAATGTTAGGTTGTTACAATTGATAATTAACATACCAAACCCAAGATTTCAAGGTTGCAAGCATCTCCGAGATCTTTGCAGCCTGCTTGGTTTTTTTTTTTTTTTTTTTATCATATAACCAGGTGAACCTTATTACCATATACATATTTGTTCCCTCTATAGTGTAGGGTTTCTACAACCCAGTTCATAATTACTGCAAATTGTACATGGAGTTCAAGATAGGCCAAATCAAAAGTAGGTTAATTGGGCAATCTCTCCGTTCTAAGTAACCAATGAAGGAGTGCACTTCCGCAATGCTTAGATAAAAAAGAGGGTGACGTTAACATAAAGTAGTACTAACCCAGGAGAAAATCTTTAACATCTCTCTCAGAGGTACAATTAATATAATGATAATAGCTGTTATGAAAAAATATATTATCTTACTGCAAGGAATTGACCTTCTCTGCAACTGAGAGGTTATAGGCCTTTGACCACCATATTGGTTTAGCGCTAGTTTGCAAACTTCACAACACACCAATTACTTTTTTGTAGAATTCTTAGGAAGGTACTTGTACTTGGTAGCTTGCATTGATAAGGCCGCTCTATTATACACCATAATATATTTAAGAAAATTGTATAATATTCAATTATTTTTCTATGTTAAAATGGTTACAATAAAGAATATTTGTATTGTAGGTAATTCAGATGAGGTCCATGTATGATGATGCAAATAAATGGCAATTAAGCACCTGTTTTATTTTTTGAGTAATTGGCAGAGGGCTAATATATCTATTAATTCACCCTGTAAGGCTTAAAAAATCCTTTTTCATCTGAAGTTCCCTGATAGGCCTGGTATTATCATTAATGTTACTGTGACAAAAGAAGACTAGCAGAAACAAAACTTTTAACACAACAAATCCAGAGAGTTACTGTAAGATAGACAGTAGTGTATCTATATATTATGCACAGGCAGTTTTGAAGCTGGTATATCATACAGTAAGGTAAGTCTAAACCTGATATATTGGTTTGTTTAAGATCTGATTGTGTGGACACATATTAGTCCCAGTTTATTTATCTTTATTATTATTCAATAATTTGAAATAAAATATGTAAGCCAAATTTGGTTGGCCTCGGAGCTATAATCATTGATTATGCCCATTTATGGACTGCAATTCTATGTGCACTATTGTCAGTTCTACTTTACTACATAATACCATGTATAATCATAGTATTGTAATGGTAATTTAATAATAACCAATAATTTTATAAAAATGCCTTAATATATTACTGGTTTTTAAGCCTAAAAACATGGTTGAGCTAAGCTTTTCACAACAGATTTTTAGGTTTACTTTGTGTTTATTCTATACATGTGAATGGAATGTCTTTATTTTCATATCAACTATATTCCAGATTGTCCCAAGGCAATATAGGTGTATCAAATAACAGGTTGTCTGGAGCTATCACGAAACCTATTATTGTTAAATGTAACTAACATGTTTATTTTAAAGGGACATATTAAGAAAATTTTGGTAATTGGAGCAAATAGTTTAAGAATAATTAGCTAAATAAAACTGAGTCATTAGCGAGTCGACACGCGTATCTGAACCTTACACACATGTTTGTGCCTGTTCCTGCGCTAAGAAGTACTCGCACGTTTCATAGATAAGGGTGAAGCTATGCCCTCTTATTTCAAAGATGAGGAAGTACCCACTCAATGATATCCGATATGCATGAGTTTCGAGTCGAGACTTGTTCCCCATAAGGTTCCGGGGCAACAAATTGGTGACCTACAGGTACCAATTTTGCATAAGCTTCGGGTCGTGATCTGTTCCCCATCCGAGGCAACATATTCTTGACCGGTACCTATTTTGTTTGCGCTTCTATTTTGCGTGTCGTCCTTACTAAATGGCTCCAAAAACTTACCAAAAATACAATGCTGTGTACAACACACACTTTAACACTTTTGTTGTCACTTATAATTAATATTTGGTAAAATTTTAATTTAATTAATAACTTTACCGAACTGATCTGTTCGAATCAAAACGACGCTATGAGTTGACAGCTAGAGTTGCGCTCGAAAGTAGAGCAGCGCCTTCTGGTGTAAAGTGGGAAACAAGATTGGACATTCTGGTATGTATTGAACTGACATTCTCTTAGGATTACCCGAATCAAATGATTGCGTTCTTCATCTCAATGCTGTGTGTTTTTGGAGACACATAATATTGTATTGCCATCGGTCCTTGATGGGTGAAGTGGGTCAAAATAATTTTTAAAGTGCAAGTTACATACAGACATACATACATACGTCTGAAGCTAATAAAGGCGTGTTAAAATAGCCATAATTACCATAGATACTATAACAATATAGTTGTGTAATTGATTGTATTGTGATGTGTGTGTTGTAGCGGAGCAGCGGCGCTGCGTGCGCGAGGTGTCGGAGAGCAGCGTGTTCGCGTCCATGTGCGGCGCCGACACACCCGAGGAGGACGGCGCCGACACGCGCGCGGCGGACGTGGGCGCGGGAGCGGGAGCGGGCGAGGGCGCGGGCGGCGGCGATGCGTCCCCGCTGGAGCGGCGCGCGCCCTCCGCCGCCTGCAGCACGCCCATCGCCAGGGACTAGCACCCCGCGCCCGGCGCTGCCCGCCTCTGCGACCTCTTCCGCACGGGACTCGGTGGCTGCTTCAGGAACAACTCCTTCTAACGTTTCTGTGTATAGACAATGCTCGTCTCGTGACGCTTCTACGGTGCTATGTTGGCGTTTGTTTCGCTGCCCTCGTCGACCTGATACACAACAGTGGAGCGAACGCGCCGCCGGTGTGGGCCGCCGATGACCGCGAACGACGTCGTCGCGGCCGACACGCGGAGTCGTAAACCGGTATAAATAGCGGTTGCCGAGGTCCGCGCGGCGGCCGCGACCTTCCGGGGCCAAATTATATTTTTATTTTATGAATGTGTAATCAATACACGGGATGAGCCGGAACACCGGACAAAACTATTTATAGCGACCGATCACCGACGTCCGAAGGTCGACGGGTCGCACCTCCCTCTGCTCCCCCTCGAACTTGTGATTTATGATAATGTATCTGGAACGGCTGGAGTGTAGATCGCGAGTGAAGCCAACATTACCGACGGAACTCGTGCGCGGCTCTCGACATTCCTGAGCGAGCTCGTCCCGCCGTAGTGTAGGTACAGCGCGTGACTCACGTGTAACAGCAGGCTGCAGACTAGACACTAGTAAGCCGCATCCTGTGAGTGTGCTATGTGCTAGTTACTATAGGTACTGACTCGTGCGGCCAGTGTGGAAGGCTTGTGGCAGGTGTGCGGGTGCGGCCGCCGGTGAGACCAACACTGCCTTATAATATAGCGTGTGTTCATCGCAAACTGCCCTATAGCGGAGCCGGAGACCAAACTCCTGCGCTTTGACTCATCCTAATGCGTCGTCTTGCTGAGCACTGGGGTTTCGCAAGCTCAGTATAGGTTTCTAAGGCCCGTGTGCTTGACGCCCATGCTCGTCTAATGTCTACAGTATTGATGACACTAACAAAGCGTTTACTACTGATGAGCCTTATACTCAAGGCAAGACAAGACAAGGACAAGACAGACAAGGCAGTTCCAATGCCTTAATTCGCTTCATGCTTACTGTGTGTTGTGATTTCTACTTTTATTCGTTGGAAATATTGGCATATATGTATTCTGTAAGGCTGCTAGCGACGACGCGTGTGCTGTTGCCATATGACAAAAATGTAAGATGTGACAAAGCGCACGAGTGTGGACATAGTTTATAATATAGATAATGTATGGAAACCGTTTGTACCGCGTGTTATGACACTGTTGCATGTTTTAATATTTCGCTTATTATAAAGTTTATACAGTGTGCGGTTCAGAGGACACGTTACGGTGGTGATACAAACACATGTAAATCCATATCCATTACATGTAATAGCTTTTATAATTATAATGTTGAATGTATTTCGTTCTAGTGTAGCGTAGTGTCGCGTAGAGGTTATTTTTATGGAGCTATGTTGTACCTATTATATGACATAACCACTAGGATAAGGTTGCGGTCAAACTTTAGCGTCACGTGCCACCGCTCGCATCAATGTCGCGGGGAATTGATGTAGGTACCCATGCATCCAGAAGTATTCCCCGGCATTGAAAACTACGGTTACAAATATTTTTGGAAAGTGAATAACTTTCAACTAGCCTAATGTAGATCATGAATAGTATCGATATTTAGTAACTACTGATATTTTTCATGTGGCTTCGGGATGGCTTAGAACGTCTCAACTGATTTTTTTTTTCCAATTTGCGATATTGTTTTTTAAAAAGCAAAATCTGGGTCAGTGTGGATACTCTATCGCGTATTAGTGTCGAGTATCAACTATTAGCCCCGGCGCTAGTCGCGAGCGGCGAGTGGCGCGGGCGATTCTTATAGCACTTGTTCTAACGTTTAGTGTTAGGTTTTTGATCTTTTTACATTTGATATACTGTACTATCTCGATTCTGTGTGATCTGATGATTGTGTCGTGTCGCCTCGTGTTTGCGCCGGAGGGTTCGCAGTGTCGCCGGCTGGACTGGGAGTCTAAGGGTAAATACATTGTATGATGAGGACATTGGACTTCCATGGCATGATATTGTGTATATTATATTTGATGCATTCATGTTCAAATATGAATGTAGCTGCTTGTTTAGAATTATGTATTTCCCCACGCGTGATAGATTTACCGGTGGTAGGTCTCATATGTGAGAGTCCGTTTGGGTACCACTATAATGTCTATTTCTACCGCCAAGCAGCAGTGTGCATGCACTGTTGTGTTTCAGCACAAGAGTGAGACACCGGACAGCTCTGCGACTCACTGCGCGCCTCCATACATTGTGATTATATTATACTTGTATAGTTTATATGTACCATCAGTATAAGAAGTCATTATGGCCAGCTGTCACATTTGGTGTGGACATAGCGAATATCAAAGCGGGCTTTACATACTCGCCCGAGTAATGGTGGCTCTGCACATCTAGAATCTGGCATAACAACATAACACAACACGAAGGTCCATATCGTTAAATTGTAATTGGTCGAGAGACCAAAGCGTGAGTCACATGTTTGTCTCTCAACCAATCGTAATGACACAACAGTCTCTCGTGTCCGGTATTTTGCCACATACTAAAATAAAAACGGGCAATGCGGGTGCCATCGACAGGGTGATTTTTTATACTATAGTACCGCAGTATTATAATAATAATTTGTATGTATGTAATGATATATTATAATGAAACTATTCGTTTTTAATAAATTATCCGTAATGTTGTCGTTCAAATATTTTATTATATAATGAACTCTGAATTAACTAGTTTTGTAATATAATGTATTGTTAATGACAATTGTTTATGTTTATGTACCTCTCGTATGTGGTCTGGGTCAGCGTGAACGAACGGCGTAACTGGCATGACACTAAATTTAGTCACAATTATTTCATTAGTCTTACGGTTGTCATTTTTATAATTCAGATACTCCTGCTTAATGTTGTTTTTGGTAATATAATTCCTGTAAGGTGAAAGGGTATAAAGTCGATTTCTGTAGTTTTTGCTGCCAGTCCGCTCGTTAACGCTAACCTTAGTAAATTTGAACAGTTGCGTTGAGTCGAAGTGCCGCCGGGCTAGTATGGCGTGCTAACGTGCTTACACATTGACGTGTTGCTGCGCTGACGTGACGGCCCGTCTACTTAAACATGACAGTGGCCAAATTTTCGCTAGAGCTCGCGTCGTGTATCCGCCTGTCAAGTGTCGCCCTCGGCTTCGCTGAATTTGAATTTTTGTTACACTAGTGTTGTTCATGTAAGCAGAGTAGGCAATTGTATTTTTGTAAAGCGTTGTTGAATGAAATTATATCGTAATGTTTGCGATGCTCGTTTTCGGCGGACACGTCTGTGATGTTATTATATTGGCTATGTGTGTAGTGTATAGTGAGGCGCTGTCGCCGTCTCTCTCGGTTCACTGTTCAGCTACGTTCTATTGTAACTTGTGCAAATGTTATTATATTATTCTATTTATCTCTAATAATGGCGACGTTGTGATTAGTCACTCACACTGCCCACTTGTGTACAATATGTCGTGTAGATTAATTTATTATCGGCTTTCGAAGGCATGAAAAATATATCGGAACTAGTGCACGGCCAGTGCGAGCTGAGCCGCCTCCTTTTGCCTTTTTAGTATTACGTATATTATTGTAATATCGGATAAGTATTTAAGTGCGGCAGTGTGAGGTGGCGCGTGTGTACATGTGCGCTGTGACTAGCGGCGCACAAACAAGTTTTACTTTCTATATATACACGTTATAAGGAATAAATTCATATGTGTATAGAGATATGTGTAGTTTCACTCAGCAGGTCCACCGCCACCGCCTCATCCACATCGTTTCTATATCTCCCTGTAGTATTTCATAGTGCATACACACACTCACGCCCTTTATCCCCGAAGGGGTAGGAAGAGACGCAACTAGTGCACCCACTTTTCGCTGTTATTCCGTCCCATGATGTGATAGGGGGCGAGCCTATCGCCATATCGGGCACAAATTCCAGCCTCCGAGCTGATACTGAATAGAAAAACTCAATATCACTTTGCCCGACCAGGAGATCGAACCCGAGACCTCAGCATTGCAGTCGTACCATAATACAACTACGCCACCGAGGCATTATTTTATAGTGTTGCCGGACGTTACTCCTTGTCTATCGCCACTCGGTATCTTTTACATTTATACGAGCTCTATAATAGTTTGTATAATATTGCTTGAGGCATGTGACAGCTGTCATTGAAATCACGCCTATGTTCGGTGCATTCACGCTGAAAAATACAATACTTTATCGGCGCATTTGCAGTAATAATTCCATACCATCCATTATAAGTTATCGATTTGGCAAATAATATATATCGAATAAAAATTATAATTAAATTCAAAAATTAAAAACATTCATCATGCTGCTGTTGGTTAATTTCGCCAAAATATATACATTCGTATACCATAAATTATAAACGTATCTATATTATTAATGGATAAACAATATAACAATAATTTTTTAACAATGAACCCACGGTGGGCTTCGGCGTATACGAGACAACCCCGTAGCGTATACAAGATATCCATCTTGTGTGCTCCTAACCCTCAGAATAAGGACTATCCTAACCACTCCCAACCCTAGACATGTTATTGTGATAACTGTCACACCTGTATCAGTCGTATTGTTTATCTGCAGATTTTATTTCGTGTATGATAGATCATATTATTGTCACGAAATACTACATTAGTGTGCATTATCATATCGAAGTGGCAGTTTAAGAACAAATACTACGTCATACTTATACGCTTTTATTTTCTTTTTGTACCCTTAAATGTTATTGAAAATCTTTAAATTTAAAACATTAATCAGACTCATATTGGCAAGCTTTGTGGTTTTACAACACTATCATGAGCAGGACGAGCCAGCCGTGAGCAGGACGAGCCAGCCATGAGCAGGACGAGCCAGCCGTGAGCAGGACGAGCCAGCCATGAGCCGCCGCGGCGCCGACCGATACACTCACGTCGGACGGTACGGCTGGTTTCTGTTATGTGGAAGCGGATGCAATTACAGATGTTCATTTTCCATTGCATCACTGTTTAGTCGTAGTTAATATTCAATCACTAGGTTTTTTGTCAATTTGTAAATCTGCACTCGTATTAGCGTAAAACTGAAAGCACTAGTGCGTGTAGACACTGCACGCGTCGCTCTATCGCTGCTGTGCTCTAGACACAAGTGCTGGAGTGTCCATCCAACGACGCCTCTTATACACAGGCACCACGACAATATCATTTCACTTTATCGGATGTGGGGGAAAACGTGAAGACTGATTGGAATACAGTAGACCCTCGGTAGTCCGGCCCCTGGCTAATCCGGTGACGAATAATCCGATAAGTCTACGACAGACATTCTCGTCAATGTACAATTATAGGTATAGTAGGTACACGTAGGTTCAATATTCTGTTTTTATAAGTATGTAATTTGTCGGATTACAGGATAACCCTTTTATAAAAAATCCGGACTACAGGGGTCGGTCGCAATACCCTGTAGTCCGACAATTCAACACTATGCCGTCTTGCGTTTGTCCGATTACTGCAGGTCTACTGTATTGTTATTAAATGTATTACAAGACATGACCTACCGTTGTAGCGGTGCTAATTGTCATCAATTACCACTTTAAGTGGTGTTTAATTACAACGAATGAAAGTACTATTAAAAACATAAGCTAAAAGTTATAATCAAATTTTATCACTATGAAGAAATGAAATTACTGATAACGCCTGCGTATAGAAAGCTCGTATCTATAATTTTGTAAAGAAGTTGTATTTGGTCGATTTGTCCCACGAGCGAGAATTGAAAGAAAGCAGAGAAAAGCCGCCGTCTCGGAAGAATACTGATGGTTTAATATAAACTAAAGTACGAGCTACTCTCGCAATACACAACTCAAATAGCACCGTTATTAAACTCGCTGAATGAGCTCCGGCTCCGGACACCCGACACGCTCACACAGCTACACTCATTTACAGCGTTATAATTCAATACACGAGCACAACAACAGCCTACCTTTACTATCTAACATGAGTACCTACTAAGTCATATTTCGACGATTCTTTATTCGCCTATATAATATTTGCTTGAATGAAAACGAAATAGTAAATACCACTAATGAGAAATTTTAAGGACTTACATGAAGATAAATGCAAATTTTTGATCTCGATAGTTCAGTCAGAGACTTTAGCAGGTATGTATAAGCTGTTCTTGGTCTCGCGGCTTCACAATATAATATATAAAAATGTCTGTCTGTATACTATCTATTATAATATATTTTACATGCACGTTTTAACATAATATTTTAATGTACCTATGCTGGTATATCGCAGGATTATCGTAACCTAAAAGTAACCGCTGACATCACTTATGTTAATATCATTTATCATCGACTGTGTGCTTCACATTAGGTACCAAATATCGCTTCCGTTTATGTACATAAAATACATCTGATAGGGTATTACTTGTATTGTGATAATTTACGAACGGTTTTATATAATACTGCGAAATAACTGTTGTATTAAACTTATTATGAGCTGTGAACCTCGGCGCGAACATCAGCACCGCCGGTCGCCGTGCGTCACCAGTCTTCAATTATAATTAAAGCCAGCCGTGATCGCACATCGATATAACACTCGCCACTCACGAGAAACGTTATGCGGGCCACACATGTGCACTCATAACACCGTCATTTCACTGTAAAATAGTTGGACTACATACACATTAATATACTTTGTATTTTATTTAGCATAACTTTATATGTTCTATAATTACTGAATAAAAAAAAAAAAAAAATGTGTCGTACTCCGTTTTGACGTCACGCGCGCAATCTAAAATTGTCGCGCGGAGACCCATTTTCAGCGTTAAATTAAATTTATAAATAATGGAGATAGAGTACCGGGAGTGCGGAGTTCTTCATTCAAAATTTCCTCCTCTTTAAGAAGGAAACTTTGTTCCCTTAAATATTGATAGTTTATGAAATATTGGTGAAAAACGAAATACCTCTTTTTTCATTATCTTTAATTGTTTATAACTTTTAAAATGTTTTATGTGCTGATAAAACGCTTATAGAACATTTTTCTAGGCGCCATTTCGGATTTAATGAGCTATCGCACATAATTTTAAGAGCAGTATCTCTATTTTAGACCATTTTCAACTTTTCGACTAGACTATAATTTGACTGTATCCTAATATAACATGGGCATTTATTTCACTGTACAGTCCATCGGAATAGTAAACATAGTGTTGCAACTGCACGTGTGTGAGCCGCATTAACGGCCGTGTCGCATCCGAAGTCGCACGCTACAGAGCCGATATAAATACTTATTCTAATATTTACAAGATACTATATCGATATTATATAAGGCACTTTTGTAAAAGGAAGGTTTTAGTAAGAAATTTAGTTCTGATTTCCTAATGATGTGGGTGGTAGGTCAGGCGAGCGGCGGCGGCGGCGCGGGCGGCGGCGGGTGGCGGCGCGCGGCCACGGCGGCGCGCGGCGGCGACAGCACCGCGTGCGGCACCTGCACCGTGCGACCGCACAGCTGCAACACACACACACACATTTTATTTTTATGTTCCAATCTAATATAACTACTCACTTATCATTCTTTATTATTGTGCAGGTTTTGCGAGTCACAGACCGAAAACAATCTAAGTTAGTGTAGACCCTGACGCGTAAAATAACAAATAGCGTTAGTGTTGACCTGCACGGCGAGGTGCCCGGAGCCGGAGCGCGCGGCGCCGAGCACGAGCACGTGGTCGCCGGCGCGGAGCCGCGCGCCCGCCTCGTCCGCCCAGTCCGCGCGCGCCGTGCGCTGCTGCGGGTAGCGCACCTTCACTCCGCCCGACACCACGTACGCGCGCGGCGCCGGCAGCGGCGGCGGCCTCTCCTGCACCACACGCACACAACCGGTTACAACACACACAACACAACTGCTGAATGCTGAGTACTGAGTGCTGCTCACACTTTGTTTCTCAATAGGTACCCATTTGAGTGTTTTTTATGGCCACTCACTTTCTTATGCTGAAATTAGCTCCTTAAGTAAAACTCAAGTTTAATTCTCAGCCAAATAATGCAAGATAAATTTCACAACGAGTTTTCCGACTATTCTGTCAAATTCCAAATATTTTACTCTCTCTTAAAATTAGGTACATGAAATATTGCTTACCAAATCGAGTCCGAAGAGTGAACAGGTACGTTTGACGAGCGCAGGATCGCACTTGTCCGGCGGCTCCGGCGGCGGCGTGCCGGCGATGGGCGCGGGGCGGGGGCGGGCGGGCGCGTGAGGCGCGGGGGGCGGGCGCGGCCGTGCGCGGTGCCGCCGCCACGTGGCCTGAATGCACTCCGCCGCCGCCTGCCGCCGCGCGCGCCGCATGCGCTCCAGCACCTACACGACCACGGACGAACACTTCAATATTCATTCCAACCTTGTACATATTATCTACTCCATAATATCAGCGAAGGATCGAACTGCATTATTAAAGACTCATTAAATTTTACTGCACTCTCGGTTGCTCGTACATTGTTCGGTAAATAGTATCTACCTGATTGCTATTATTTTATCTTTATTCCAGTTTCTGTTTAAAAATCTCAACATTCAATACCTAAAATTGTCTAGTATGTGTCTTTGTGTTCAAATTTAGATAACCCTCGCCCAACGGGGAACGAAAATTTTCTAAAATGGAATATAGTAGGATAAAGAAGTTGTCTACATTCAGTCTGTGGGGAAAATTATGCGTCCATTGTAGAGGTAGTAGCAGAGGCATATACATATTTTGTAACATACTGGTCAGTGTGGAGCGTGAATAGTATAAGTGGTAACCTGTCGCATGCCCTCGCTGAGGAAGACATGTCGCTTGCCGAGCGCCCAGCGCACGGCGGCGGGTGAGGCGGGCGCGGGCGGCGCGGCGGCCGCCTGCACCGAGCGCAGCACCCGCGCGCACTCCGCGCCGCCCTCGCGCTCCGCTCGCTCCCCGCGCTCACCCCGCTCGCCCCTCTCGACCCGCTCACCACGCTCACCACGCCCCCACAGCGCGCGGTACCGGGCGCTGAACGCGCGGAAACGCATACGGTGCGGGTACCCGCTGGCCATCAACTGCGTTGTCTCCAAGATCTGCAGCGCGCGCACCTGGAAAAACAAATTTCTGTTACGTTGTTGTACGATCAATATGAGTATTCAGTTGGATCATCGGACTTCGGAGTTGGACTTAGTGTCGGGGAAGAGGGGATCGACTTGATTTTTTTTATTAGAAATTGATGGCATGATGGAGTTACTTTTCGAATGCACTAAAATGCGAACATCTGATTCCATATTAACCTGTCTGGCGACCGTGGCCCGCTCGAAAAGCATGGGTGTCTCTGTGGCGTTAGCACGGAGACATCTGACGAAGTGTGGCCGCGCGTGCACTAGTGTACGCAGCAGGTTGTCTAGCCGCGTGTGGAAGTCCTGCGTCAGCGTGGAGCCTCCCTCGGCCGCTACGGTGGGCGAAGCGCGGAAGAAACCGCCGCCGGCGTTTGCCGCACCGCCCTGTGCTGCTAACGCCTGCACAGAAATGAATTTAGCAGTTACTCTAGGTCACAGCGTAAGTACGTACCTACCTAACGAAGTATATAAAATAAGTAAAACTGAAGGGCACCTTTAGTTCGGCTCCAAAGAGGTGCGTAGCGAAACCAAATTCGCAGGTGGCGGAGTCGAAGGCAGCGAGTAAGTCGTCGGGGACCGCGTCACGGTTGGCCTCGAGGAAGTCGGCCGCGTCGTAGGTGACCTCGGCCGCGTAGTGTCGCACGGCGAAGCGGCGCGCGTGCGGCGGGCGCGCGTCGGCGAGGCGCGGGTGTGCGCGGTGGGCGGCGCGCACGCGCGACACGTACTGCTCCGCGCACCCACCCGCCGCGCACTCCGCGTCCAGCGCCGCCAGCAGCCCGCCGCGCAGCGACGACACCAGGTCGATGCACGGCACGTTGTCCACGTACTCCACTTCCAGCGGACACGACACGCCCTCCTCGCGACACGACTCCGCCGCCGACTTGAACACGTGCGTGTTGTAGAAGTGCTGCATCGTCTCCGCACACAGGTTGGCGCATAGGTGCTCCAGACGGCTCGGCGCCGCATCTTCGAACCCGAACATGTCCAGGATGCCTACAAACCCGTCGGTGGCGTGACGTACGGCGTCGTTGAGCGCCGCCATCGAGCGCGCTCCCGCCCGCGCCGCCCGGGCGGCTCCCGCAGACGGGGCACGCCGCGCCGCCTCGGGACCATGCACGGACTCGTTCGAGTCAGACGAGAGCGTGCCCAACGTAGAGCCTAGTCGCTTCAGTGAGTTAGCGCGACGCACGATGGTGGCGACTGTACGGCAGTACAATGCCTTTGCCAAGGAGTCGCGTGCAGCGCTGGCGGCGGCCGGCGTGGCGGCAGCACGTGGGCCCCGCGCCGTGCCGGTACCCAGCGAGCGACGCGGCGGTGCGCGGGTGGCGAGCCCACGCAGTAGTGCGGGCGCGGCGACGCCCAGCAGCGCGGCGGCGGCGGCCAGCTCGGCTTCGCCGCCCGGCTCTGCGCCACCCTCGGTGTTTTCGATGAACTGCACGTTGCCCAGCAGCAGGACGGCGGCGAGCACGCGCACCACGTCCAAGAACGGGATGCCGAGGATCACGAGACAGGTCTTCCACGCGTGAAACCGCGCCGCGTCCTCCGGCTCCGCGCGACGTTGGTGCGGAGATGCCAGGTATCTGACGGCCATGCAATACATAACGAATTACGCTATTCAGACTATAAGGCATTATGATCTCTAATTCATGAATTTGACATACCTCAAATCTTGGGGTCCATATCCCTCAAGGTGGAGCTGAGCGCGTTCGTCAGGGGTGAGACCGGCCAGCATCTGGTAGAAGATGTGGTAATTGCGCTCGCCGGGCGGCGGACGCACCACGCGGCTCTGATCCAGGAAGTAGCAATGGATCTTCGTACGGTATAATGCGCCGTCAGTCACTTGCACCTCAATGAAATGGCCCTGGCGGTCACAGCGTGTTATATCAATACACATTGATCTAACATGAGAATACCTATCCAGAGTGGAATTGTGGGTTGTGAATGTGTGTGTAATGTGTATGCCTTACAATGCGGCTGGAGTGTGAGTTGGCGGGCGTGGCGGCGGTGCCGAGCGCGCGCAGTACGGTGAAGGCGGCGGCGAGGTGCTTGAACGCGTCGGTCTCGGGCCCGCCGCCCGCCACGTCGAACAGCCGCCGCAGCAGCACCATCGACGCGTGCGTCTTGCCCGAACCCGACACGCCCGACAGGATGATTGCCTGCCGGTTACGATTACATGTCTTAAAATCGAACTCAGATCGGAAAACACCTGATTCTGTCTTCAAGCGTCTCTACCTACAGAAATTATAAAATAGAATTCAATTCAATTCCTTACTAATGAGTCACACAAAAGATGTGTAGGTACAGCCGCGTGTCTAACAAATGTGCTCTAATAACACACGTCATGGACTTTCCAGATCGCGGCGAGACTGTAAGCCGCGAAAGGCCGAAACTGGCTAGGAGGATTACCTCCTAGCCAGTTTCGGCCACGGCGGCCAATCTCAACAGAGATCAGCCAGATACGCAGGAGATATTATAGTGCACAATTGTGTGCGCAATACACAGGTGCACTTGCTATTCCTTCACTCTCATTGAGACGGCAATCTGACATGTCCGGAGAGAGATCAGGTACAGGACCAACGGCTTTACATGCTTTCGGTGTGATAGAGGCCCCTCCGTGCCTCTATCACACCGCCAACTTCCTGACGCCGAGATGCGACTGAGTATTTTCATTTTAAGATGGAAAAACTCAGTCGCAATTTTTAGCTCGTTCCGGGATTCGAACCTCAGCGCGCAAATCGTACTCATAACGTGTACGCAATACAACTACGCCCCCGAAGCAGTCTGACTGTATGCTCTCTGAAGATAAATATCGTGATGTGTTCGTTATAATAGGTCGGGGAAAAAAATCTTTTCGCATATCTATACTTATATTATAAAAAAGAAAGATTTGTTTGTTTGTTTGCTTGTTTGTAATGGATAAACTAAAAAACTACTGGACCGATTTCGATGAATTTTGGAAGGGACATAGTTTAAGACCCTGAGAAGGACCTAGGGTACATCTTTCCTGGGAAAATATAAACCAGGACTTTAATCCCGGAAAATCGTTTTCTGCATGTGGACCCGCAATAAATAAGTATGGAGGCAGTTTGAGATCCAGAGGAGGACATAGGCTAGTTCTTATCAGAATTAAAATATATGTATATACTTGAACAATTTTATAAAATGACTGATGTAATGAAAACTGGCCAAGTCAAATCTAACCTACTTTAAGATCTCACATTTTTAAATAACAGTAATTGTCATAGGTATCCAATAAAGCAAAGAAATAGAGTTAAATACTTGTTCATAATATTATTTTGTTCCTATAAATACATATTTGGTATTTCATAAAAATTGGCACTCATTTAGATCTCCATTCTTTTTGCGGCGAAGCCCACAGCCAAGCATAATTTTGTACTGAACTTGGCTCTCCTTTTTCACATTTATGTTTTTTGTGGAATATCATTACTTTGTGTAAAGAAAACTAAGCAGGTATTGAGTTATATGGTGCCGCGCGCCGCCGACGACACACCGTTGGCCGGTTGTTTAGCGCGTATTACAAGTTTTTTTGTATGGGGACAACAATTATTTTTTTATTTAACTTTATTTTTATATTTCTGTTATATAGCAAATATAATAATACGTAATATATTATATTGGGATAGTTTCAAATATCTGCTTGTATCGGTTCCATCGCTACAATTTTTTTTTCTCTATTTTTTTTAATTCTCTTTAATTTTTAGATTTTTTCCTACGTTTACACACAATTACCGAGCTGGATTCAAAATTTCATCCTTCTAGGTCATCTGGAAGTAGGTTAGGTTTAGGTACTATATGTCAGTCAGTCAGTCAGTCGGTGCTAAAATTTACAACTTTTTGACCTTCATATCTTTAAAACTGTTTGAGCTAGCTTCATGAAATTTGGTCTCCTAGATGTCCTTATCGATATAATTACACACGGAGTTTTATGTGTTTACGCTTAAAGAGGTTTTGAGTTATAGAAGGGTGAAAAGTGGCGCCAAGTGGTTCGTGTAATATTACACTCGGCGCTGGCCAGCCAGTTCCTTTGCACGAACATGGCTTGACACGCTGCCGCGTGTCTAGATCTTTATTGAGGAGTATCACAGAAACGAGTGCCTTTCACACATAATTCCCTACAAAATGTTTAACGTCTCCACTTGTATTCAAGTAAAACTTCCATGCAATTTGCACACTCTCGAGAACATGTTTCCAATGTAAGCAACTTGTACGCAAATGTGAAGTCATACTTGTATACAAGACTTGCCTAATAGAATTGCGCCTTTATGGACCCAATGCAGTCAGTAAGAGTAGTACAAAGTTGGTTTAAGCGTTTTCAGTCCGAGAATTTGGATGTCAAAGATGCACCTCGCTGTGGTCGCCCTGTTACGAATAAAGTGGACGCCATTTTTTTTTAAAGTGGAGCAAGATCGATAGATATCGGTAGTTACAGCATAGCTGAAAAACAGAATTGACCACAAAACAGTTTTGCCCCATTTGAAAAAAGCTGGGTACGCAAAAAAGTTCCACATTTAGGTGCCACACAAGCTCGACGAAAGAATCGCAAATAAACCGTGTACTCATTTTTACATCTTATGTCTCAGGATGACGAGAGCAGTAGAATGCCACATAGTACTTTGTAAATTTAGGTTCTGGAAGGTATTTCTACTGTTTTTGGGTGGTCGTATCGCTTACCATCAGGCGAACGGCATACTCGTCTCGTCATTCAATGCTATAAAAAATAATAATTTACGATTCATTATTGAGGCTTAATGAAACGGAATCGTTTTTGAAGAGATTGATAACTGGTGTTGAAAAGTGGATTACCTACGACAAGAACGTACGAAAAAGGTCGTGGTCAATGGTCGGTCAGGCTTGACAGACGTGGCAAAACCTGGGTTCAGTCGCAATAAGTTGATGCTGTGTGTATGATTGATTGAAAGGGCATTGTTCATTATGAGCTATTACCTTCTAGCAGAATCATCGGTTCGGGTGTTTACTGCCAAAAACTAATGAGATTAAAGCAAGAAGTTGATAGAAAGCGGCCGGAATTTACCAATAGAAAGGGTGTGGTCTTTCATTACGATAACGCTACACCACTTTAGCCACTCAGCAAAAATTAAGAGAGCTTGGCTAGGAAATGTTAATGCATCCACCATAGAGCCCTGACCTTGCACTTCAGATTTTCACCTGTTTCGGTCTCTTCAGAATTCTTTATATAGTATCAGGCTAACATCAAGAGAGGGCTGCTACTTCTCGCGTTTTTTTTTATCAGAAGTCCCAACATTTCTACAGTAACGGGATCATGTCACTACCTACAAGATGGCAGAAATTCATTTATTTATTTATTTACATAAGGTTCTCCAACAGTACACACATTTCATATCTCATTACAACATTTTAGCTTGTGTTACATTCTGATGTGTGTACCAAAATTCATCGAACAAAATGGCACATATATACTGTAATTAAATAAACTTTGAAAAAAGAAGTCTTGAGTTTCCAAATAAAATGCGAAGAAACTTCTCCGCAACCTAATATACTATTAACTGTATATATGTATGAACACTAAAGCGCAAGTAACACAACTTCAGCGACGACCATGTGAGAATACGTCCATGTAAAATGCACGCATAGAAAATAATTATTTGTAACCGCCGACGCAAAAAGGGGAACGTTATTAAGGAACGTTTCGGCTTATATTGAGTTGATTGAAAGCCTATTTTATTATAATTATTAATATCTGTGGTGAATAACGAAAGAGTGTAGAAGCACGGCCGCCGGTGTCCGGGTACCTGCGGGTAGCCGGTGTCGGCCTGGTGACGCACGGCGTCGTGCACGAGCCGCGCCAGCTCCGGCCGGTGGGCGCGCGCCGCCGTCAGCGTCAGCGCGTTGCACGCGTCCGTATACGCGTTCACTGCGATCAGGATCGGGCCCACCATCGTCTATAATATACACACATACACATACACACACACACACACAATAACTAAGAATATTTACAAATAACCAACGTAAACTCTTTAAAATATAAACGATAGGTAAGTAGATATTTTAAAATTAGTAACAAAAACTTCCACCGTTTTTTTGTAAAGGCATTTTCAATATTTCATAAATTTTGCATACTTATTATTATTTTTACTCTGACCCAGTACACATTAGTGGGTCACAATAGAGGTAACTTCTCTTTCAAAGATAATACATGTTTAGAGAACCTAAATCCCTAAATAACGCGTGGATTTAAGTAACATTTGTAAATGGCACGAGCAACTTACGTAGAACTTGTTGTGATAGAACCTGGTCTGCAGCGTGCGCACCACCGCATCCTCGGTGAGCGGGCCGCGCAGGTGGATGAGGTCGTCCACATCGGCACCGCCCACCGCGCCGCCCGCACCACCAGCGCCCGCTGCGCCTGCGCCCGACGCCACCGGCGCCGGCGCCGCTACCGCCGCACTCCGCCATCGGGGTTCTGCAGACATCACAACTCCTAACATAATCCCGTGACTTGCACTTGCACGTACGACCGGCTTGTAGACAGTTTTCATATAAACTCTAAAGCAGGAGCTTACCGGTCCGCTAGGGGTTGTGAAGTGTCCCTGTCGTAAGAGGCTACTAAATGGGATAAGTGAGAGTCGCGGAGTGAGCAGTGGGGGTCTGCTGGCTCAACTACTCCAACGTAAGCGACTACGAGGTGGACGACAATGCGGGTGGTAAGTCTTCTGCAGTCGTAGACGCAAAAGCGTGCTTTTGAGTTCGGAGGCTTCTCAGCTTCCTCATATAGAGAGGGGCCGCAATGCGGCATTGCGCAGGGGCGGTTCCGTGCAGCTATCTTCGTGCAACAAGATACCCCGGGGCCGTCCCGTAGGCGCCGAAGAAGGCCACCGCGGGTTTTGGTTGGTATGCCGGTGTAGGGTGTACATAAGTGTTAGTGACTCGGTCCAATGCTCGCTCGGATGAAGCTATACTTTCGAGTGTCGACATTGGGTCGTAAGACTATGTGAAATCAACATAACTGTTCCACTTACCCCCCAGTGGTGGTAGCGATAACGCGTTTTTTCCCCGCGATAAAAAAAAGGGGGTTGTGAAGTGTCAACCGGAGAATGCCAGCAAAACAAAGTTCGTCCCCGCTATCGTCGAATTCCACTTCTTATAAGGTGTCAATCTCTAGCATGTTGGGTGGTTACGGGCAGCATTAAGGTCATGCTAACTCATAACTGACCAACTTGATCGTCTGCTTACTTTCAGATTCAAGGAGAAGTATGATTCCTAAAAATTTACGCCACATTTTTTGCCTCCGCCGGGTCCAAACTCCATGAAGCATGCTTTTCAGAGCTATCAGTGTGAGTACGGTGACGACGAATGTGTGGTCTTGGGGTAAGGATATACATAAACAGAATACAACGTACAGTAGTAATAGCTGCAGAAAGTACCTGGCGGCGGTGGTGCCGGGTGGTGGGGCAGGGCGGTGGGTGGCGGCGGCAGGTGGTGCGCGCGCGGCGGCACGGCAGGCTGCGAGCCGCCGCCAGCACCCGTGGCACCGCCCCCTGCGCCCCCTGCGGCACCCGCGCCCGCCGCACCTCCCGCGCCCACGTGCAAGTGGTTCCGGAGCGTCACTAGCTCCGAGCTGAGGCTCAGCAGCCGCCGCTGCAGGTGCACCGCCTCGTTCGACGACGACGCGTCTGGAAATATATTTTCATGTATATAATCGTTATGTATATAAATACTCGTGGGTTTGTCGACAACAATTAATAATATTATTAAAGTGCAATCCTCATTTTTATCCGCTGCTACATGCTACACACGCGCTAACGACGTGTATTCAAGCTCTTTCTCAAGAATGTCACTGTCGACATAAATCTTTGTTCTTTGCGCCCAATTGTAAATGCCATCCCATTAATGTACCGCTATTTATAAGCTGTTATCCATTCTATCCGAAGCCTAAGTCTATGAAACATGACGTTATTCCCCGCATGGGGTTGCGTCATGTCGTTCAGTTTTAACTTTTAGAAGACTTTCGATCAAAATACAAAGTATCGCTGGAAATATTAAGAATTGTTGGTGTTAGTTTGGTAATTTTAAGTCACAGTGAAAGTGTCGCAAGGCAGATTTCATTCCAAAAAATAAAGAATAATTTAAGGTTTGTTTAGAACATACATCACTAAACTGATATAGTGGGGTCGCTGGGAGCACCGAAAGGCCAGGTGACAGGTCAAATTACAACTGTGTAGTGCGTGCCAAATGACATAGCAAAACCGGTCATTGCCTGACTCTCACCTGGATATCACAATTTGGAATCCCTATCGCTAATTTATTTAAACCTATCACAAAGTGACGTCACTAATCATTGTGGTAAAGGGGAATTTAAACAAAAAGTGAAGCCGAGCGGGTACCGCCTCGCGATAAAGATAGCAATAGAAGTACTTTCATTCATTTCGAGAACAAATTCGTGTCGTTATCGCATCGTCGTGTATTGGTAGCGAGGGTGTATGCCTTCTTTTGCTATGTTATCTGGCACGCACTTTGAAACTAAATGCAGGAGGCAAGAGAGCGCGCCGGTTTAAGAAGCAGCTACCGGTGGTTGCCATATACCTATTAACATCAGAATTTCACTACAGCGTAATAATACACCGGTTTCGGGATTAGGTAAAATTGTCCGTTTATCATACGAGCGACATCAATGCTGGAACTGATACTGACTAACCGCGAGGCGCCGATTGATTTCAGCAATAAGGTCGTGCAGTCTGCACGAACAAACATTTTCGTTAGCAATAGGCCAACTGTTTGGTCCACCTGACTATTTTATGCTGTTGTTGTGAGGGAGCACGCCATGCGGCGGTGGCTGGCGGCGGCGGGGAAGCGAGGGAGGGAGCACAAACGCAACCGGTCGTCCGGCACCCTTTCACAGCGCGCGGTGAAGCCCGCGGCCGCGCCACACGCCATGAGACCGGCGTCAAAAACCTTTTTATTAGTACGAGATCGAAGGACACCTCCCCTGCTGCCCCCTCCCCCTCCCCCTCCCCGCGCTACACCGTGCCGTGCCGCGCACATCCGGATGTATTTTAAGAGAGCTTTCGTTGATGTGAGTGAAACGCCCTCGGATTCCGTGAAAGTTTTATTATAATACTTGATGCGAAGAGCCGCGATGTGTGGAACGCACAAGTCCGCAAGTCACTGTCTATGTAGATGCATGGTACATTGCACGTACTACACGCACGCTATCCACACCAGACTAGAAAATGCCATATCAAAACACATATTATTGACATAGTTAACCTTAAAATTTAACGACGTCACTATTGTGCTGATTTCAGCATATTAGTTGGGACCTGGCTCTATCTACGCCGTGTACCAGGCTCTGCGCCAAAACCTTCGGCACATCATTATATCCAGAATCGGATTGTCTTTTAAATTAACACATCACAAGTAGGGTGCTATATATCCGCTATCCCTTTGATTACTATCAAATAATTGTCTAATGGTAATTACTAATTACTTATCTAGCGAAACACTAGATACTATTTCTTCGTTGTATATTATACTAAGGCTGAGTGTTTAGATGGTATACACAGTAAAACAGCCGCCATGGCGCCGGGTTTTGGCGAGTCGCATTCCGGGCTCAGCTGACGTCCATCATGAAAAGCAGTCCGACACATTCTAGCGACTGACTGGAGATACAAGTTCTCTTGTTCAACTATAATGCACACCAAATTATATTTCAGTTATTCCGGTTTTAATTATCGATATGCTAATCTTCGATTGGGAAGGGTTATTGTAAAATGTAAACTACGGACAGACGGACCGCAGTGTCTTGTGTACCTTGGGTGGGTGTAGATTACAATATTTATGGTAGAAACATTTTTATATTAGGAAGGAACTAGAACAAGGTCGAATAACGTCGCTACACGTCAACGACGAAAATACTCAACAAACCGGTTGCTGCGTAGCGACTAGCGAGTATGCGGAGTGAGGCGGTGAGGGGAGACGCGCGGACGATGGAGAGGGGGGGGGGGGTGTCACCGACCACAGTGCCTCACTTGGTACACGCGGTAATGGGCACCACCTGGGATCAAACATGAATGAGCCCAAGCTACCTGTGAAATCATGCTTTATATAAATACTATTGTGATTTGTGTTCATAATATCAACTTATCATGGTAGCCAGGAGGCAGTGGATATACGTCACTAACGGAGCAGTAGCATAGGGATCACCCACATCTGAGCCAATCTCCCGCGCGCAGCTCTGCGCTATATCATACCAATAGAAGCTGGTTAAAGTAATTTATGATAATATTGTGGATGATAGCTTTGTTGGGAATAGAGCGGTCTACCGAAGTAATGTCTGGAGGTTCACCTCACACTTTGGAAGTTATGTGTGTATTGTTTATAAATAATTATTGTTCGCTTTGACGGTGAACGAAAACATCCTGAGGAAACTTACATAGGTGAGAATTCTCCATAAGGATTTCGAGGGTATGTGAAGTATGCTAACCCGCACTAGGTCGGCGTGGTGGACTAAGGCCGTAACCCCTCTCAGTAATAGAGGAGGCCCTTGCTCAGCAGTTGGCAGTATACAGGGCTTTTTATGGCATCGAATGACGAGACGAGCAAGCCGTTCGCCTGATGGTAAGCGATACGAGCACCCATAAACAGTAGAAACACTATCCAGCACCTTGAGTTACAAAGTACTGTGTGGCATTCCACTGCGCTCTGCATCCTGAGACATAAGATGTTAACTCTCATTATGCCCTGTAGTTACACTGGCTACAATACCCTCCAAACCGCAACACACCAGTGCATGCATACTGCTGCTTGGCGGTAGAAATAGACATTGCGGTGTTACCCACCCAGACGGACTCTTACATATGAGAGTTGTACCACCAGTAAAAGTATGCTTTGTAAATATTTTGTATAATATTATTAGGACCTACTTTAAAGTAATAAATATATAGTATAAAAAAATCAATAATTAAAACTACAACTACAGAAAAAACTAAATAACTCTAGTGACTACCGAGCACTGCGTCACCGCGCCTGCGTGGCGCACGGCGCGTGCGGGCTCGTATTGTTAACTGTACCCGGAGTAATGGTAATGATCCTATAATTAAAACAAACGTAGGAAAAACCGTACATAGCTAGAGGAATAGCGTTTTAATGTAAATGGTGCGATTTAGTTGCGAGTTGGCGTCGCGCGCACATAAATCAACCGAGCCGGTGATAGTGCGAACAAAAAACGCACACGAGTCGCGACAAGTGCACACCGCGCCGCTCAGCATCGCTTTTACTTTCCGCAGGGCATGCGCCGCGCGCCGCCCGGACGGCACGACGTGAATGTAAAGACACCCTTCATAAATCCTACAAAGTCGCCGTCCTTATCAAACACTAGCCTTTTGATTGCGGCTCCGCCCTCGTGAAAAAGGGATAAAAATATTTTCCCGGCATAAAAACCAGCCTATAGCACTCAGGCAGGGCTGCAATCGCCTAAATTGCCGACGCCAGATAAACACAGCAAAAATCCTGGACATTTGGGAGAAATATGTGTTTTACCCCGGACACCTAGGAAAAAATATTTTTTGGTACAAAAATAAAAACATCGTTATAATGTGTTAATTTTTATTCATTTATACAGCTTGTTATTAAAATCGATTTAAGTACGTATGTAACCGTAACTAATAATGGGCATTTTTAATATAAACACCCTTTCTGGGGTAATATGGTAACAAAATATAAATAAATAATAATAAATACTCTCTCACTTTTGACTGCCTGTTATTTAATTCCGCTAATAAAGTGTAAATCCGTTATTGGCCGTAAGATATGTCTATCAGATTGTATCACTCTAGTATAAAGGGCTGTGGATTTTAATAAATAAAGAAATAAATAAAGAAACTAGAAACGCTCTTTTTGGGAATTAGTCAAATTATGATAATACTAGCTTTTGCCCGCGGCTCCGCCCGCTTTAAAAAGTTTTTCCGGGATAAAAGTCCCGCTTTATATTTTCCCGGGATATAAAAGTAGCCTATGTGATAATCCAGGACATGATCTACCCGTGTGCCAAATTTCATCGAAATCTGTTCAGTAGTTTTTGCGTGAAAGAGAACAAATATCCATACATCCAAATATCCATACATTCTTACAAACTTTCGCCTTTATAATATTAGTAGGATAGTACTAATAACTGACTATAATACTTCGATCGTCGACGATTTTGCCGGGCCTTCTTGAATGCGGGTTATTATGAATGACTTTTTTACTAAGATTTTCAAATTATCGCTTATCTATAACCAAAAAAAAATCCCCTAACAACAAAAGTGTCCAAGGTGTCCAAGAGTTACACCCAGACACTTTTTAAAAACCTCTACCGGACGGTTCCTGGACACTCTTCAAACTAGGACAAATCCGGAGAATTCCGGACGGATGGCCGCCCTACACTCAGGAGTAATGTAGCTTCCTATTAGTGAAAGAATTTTCAAAATCCGTCCATTACTTTTTTAGTTTATCCATTACAAACAATCAAATCTTTCCTCTCTATAATCTTAGTATAGATACCTTACAGAGGGTAATTTTTACATTGCGTTACCAATTGAAACCACATACTTGTCTTCTTGAAAATAACACTTTCCATTAAGTAAAATAAAAAAGTGTAAGTTTCGAACAAAATAAATGAAACCTTTAAACACCCTAATGCCACTACTACTCCAAGAGGATTCATCGCGTCGCATCACACTTACAGTTAAAAAACACTGACGCAGACGCCATATTCGCACTAAACTACTAAATGATAAAAAAATCAGGAAAACAAAATTGATATTTTGGGCGAAAATATACGTTTACTTGGATGATTTTTGGCATAATGTTAGCAGAGGCAAACCTGAGTATATAATGCTGAAATTTATGAACGCAATGTCAAAATAACCTTCTTTCTATACTTTAGTACACTGAAGTGTACTGACAGTCGTCAGGTATGAAGAAAACATTTATACATTCTGGTTCCTTTTCACATAAGTATTTATTTCATTGACCCTACAGGTTCTGACTTGCATGATTAATCATTCTGACAGTTTTAGTCTCGAAAATATTTCTTTTTTTAGATGTATGATATGAAATACAGACGGCCCCTTCGAATAATTTTATTTTCGTCAAGTATGATTCCTCGATGTATATTGTGCCAATGCAATTTAGGTGGCGGTTGCGTGACCACCACTTGACCGACGCATTACTGTACGCACTGCCTAGAAGCATGCAACGCACGCGATACACCTAGCCTGACTGAATTGGCCGTTTAACCAGGGTTACCAACTCCTAAAAAACATAGCCCTAAAATCAATATGAAAAAGCCCCAAATAGCCCTAAATGCAAAATTCAAAAACACCAAAAAAAGCCCTGTACTGCCAGTGTTACTTTTTTTGGTGTAGTATATACCTATATCTAATACTAGCTTTTGCCAGCGGCTCCGCCCGCGTTAAAGAGTTTTTCCGGGATAAAAGTCCCGTTTTATATTTCACGGGGATAAAAAGTAGCCCATGTCCTTTTTCAGGTTCTAAAATATATGTGTACCAAATTTCATTTAAATCGGTTCAGTAGTTTTGGCGTGAAAGCGCGACAGACAGAGTTATTAATTTCGACCAAATTTGATTACCATAAAAACGGTTCTAGTAAGTTAATCTTAAAAGATAGACATATACTGTCGCAGACTTTTTTTTAGATCATTTCAAGAGGAATAATTCTTTCATACATATATTTTTGGTATCTTGAACCGTTTTCGCAGCGCACGCAATAGAAGCCCGCAAGGATGAATAATTTTCCCCCTTTTTTCACATTTTCCATTATTTCTTCGCTACTAATAGTTGCATCGTGATGTTATATAGCCTAAAGCCTTCCTCGATAAATGGTCTATTCAACACAAAAAGAATTTTTCAATTCGAACTAGTAGTTCCTGAGATAAGCGCGTTCAAACAAACAAACAAACTCTTCAGCTTTATAATATTAGTATAGATTATTTAAATAAGTTCCCTGTTTTATTAAGGTAAATAACACGCAAGTTAGTTTATTTTTAAAACGTGTAAAAAGATCTACGTTGTCCGTGATTGTGTATGCCAAGATATATTATAATCTTCTTGGTATGCCGCCGTAGGATGACGTGTCTTTGATGGCATGCCCATAGAGGCCATAGAGTACCTATTATGCCAGATTCACATTCTCGGAATCGTGAAGACTCGTACAAGTTCGGCGGCAAAGTGTATTTGGCATTATAGCATTACAACTTGTGTAAAAACTTGAACGTTTTGTCTTTTTTATTTTTTTATGTTCAGTCAAACAGCAATACATGAAAACATTTTTATGGCCCTAAAAATAGCCCTAAATTTATTTTGGCCCTAAAAAAGCCCAATACACTTATTTGAGCCCTAAATTTAGGGCTAAAAGCCCTAAGTTGGGAAGCCTGCTTTTAACACCTCATGGTGACGTCAGTGCCTAAGTTGTTACAGGAATGGCGCGATAGGCAGGAAACGAGCAAAAATATAACATCAACGTGTTTCCATAGGCGTGGTGCGGAGAGGGGGAGGGAAGCGCGCGGGTGCTCTCGCCGCCAACATTTATTGCGGCGACATTCCCACACTCGAGCGTCACTCGCGCAAAAACGGCCGCCTGCTGGCACGCGTCGGTCACAGGGCTGTGCCCCACACTGCTGCCTTCTAGGCTGACTCCACACATTCTACAAATGATCTGTCCAAAGTTCGACGTCGATGATAATTCATAACAATGAAATGCATGACGGACGCAAATATTTGGTATATCTTTAGCGGTACCAAAAGGCGCGTGGTGTGCGCCATCCCTGTGGTGGGCAGTGGCTAGCGGCGCGCGACAATTAGTCTTGGTGTGTTGGATGGCAAAAGCGTGGAATGTCCATTATGTGAGCCGCGCATGCGCACCACGCGCCTGACTCACCGTGCCGCGCACGCCGCCAACAAAAATGTACTTTGAAATGAAATTAAATGAAATCATTTATTCGAATCTATAAAATGTGAAACATTACTTAGATTCAGTCAATTTTTAGTCTACCACCAGTTCGGAAAGTAGTTTCCACCAGAGAAAAACGGGCAAGAAACTCAACGGTTGCTCTTTTCAAAATCAGTTCAAAGGTATAAATTAGGTACAGTGCATAATACAAATATACCTATACAGATTTTAATTTTGTTAAGAGCAGTTCATATATTTACTTGCGTCATAATAAATTCTCAATTCCCACTCGAGTGTACAACAGGGGCGGTTGCGGACGACAACTTAGACGTGAGTCGGAGGAAGCCCGCAGCCGTCCCTAATGCGCCGAAGATGGCCATATAACAAAAAAAAAAAAATCTCGAGTGTACAACCCTCTCAGGAATCACGCAATAATTTTATGATCTATACTTGTCCAATTAAGGTATTAATAACTATTAGTTCTGAGACATAGTAAGCGAAATAGGTAGACCAGCCCACACAAGCAGCACCCGTTCACGAGTATGACGCATGTGCCAGCTATCGACCCGGCACACGACGCAGCCGCAGGCACAGACAGTGTATGTCATACCCAAGCCGTTTACAATTATATTATACTAGCTCTTGACCGCGGCTCCGATCGCGTTAAAAAAAATCCTGTGTAAAAGTACTGGTTTACATTTTCCCGGGATAAGAAGTACCCTAGTTCCTTCCCAGGATCTTAAACTATCTCTCAACCAAATTTCATCGAAATCAGTCAGTAGTTTAGCCGTAACGACTCTCGAGAAAAAAATTCCGGGATTAAAGTCACGCTTTATATTTTCCCGTGTTAATCCAGGACATGATCTACCCGTGTGCCAAATTTCATCGAAATCTCATCATTTGTTTTTGTTAATGGCCCTACTGCCAGTAGCCTGACGCGAGTCGGCTTTACTGGCCACACCGGTCTTTAGGGTGAACGCAGAAGGCGCTCGCAACCCTTTGAATTAAGTGACCATGCTGAGGGCAACCCACTAACGGTTTACGAACCTCGGCTCAGGACGGGCACTGAGGAGAGGATGAGACATCAACGATTAGGGAAAGATTGGTTTTTAGGTCTAATCCTATTAGATTGTGTTGTCATCAGCACGCCGGCCGGAACTACTAGGGGGGTCGGGGGGGGGGGATATCGCGGCGAGGTCCTTGACGGCGAGGACGGAACTGCGGTCTTGTGGAGTGTTGGTGTTTCAAGAACTCTTTCTTACGGCGGATGGCCAGAGTGATTTCGTCCTCTGGATCGGTTAATACGGAACGCGGCCGTCTCCATTTGGCGCGGTCGAATGGAAGTCTGATCAGTAGTTTTAGCGTGAAAGAGGAACAAACATACATACATTCTTACAAACTTTCGCGTTTATAATATTAGTAGGATTACTAAAAAAAAACAAAAATGATATAATTTAATGGATTCAATGACAATGATTCCAATGAAATCAAACTATAGGAAATAAAATAAAAACAAAAAATCTTATTCCCAGGCATTTTTATCTTCTAGAAGCTTGCGTCTATCTACTCAAAACAATTTTCACACGCAACTTTAGAATGTATTAAACATATATTATGTTGTCCAAAATATAGCGCTCGTAAAGAAGCTTGCGAGATTAAACATGCACCGCTAGAAATTTACGATTTGCCATCGGTTTGTATGGATGTGGTGTTAATCGCGCGTTGAAGTCTTTTGGTAGGCGAGCGGGCGCACCTGCGTCCGGTGAGCATTCGCGTTGCTACGCTCTGCACGCACTCCACACATCGCGCTCAGGCAGGTTCAAATCGGATTTATTTATTTAACTTCATACACAATAATATTATACTTACGGACTTACTCCTATAGACATTGTTTACCGGTCTACAATCTACATTATTTACCGGTCTACAATCTACATTATTTTGTTTGCTCAGAAGCCGTATGTTTTATATATATTTTTTTAGTTACATTGAATGACTAAATGAACATACTGTTCGCTTGATGGTAAGCGATACGACCACCCATAAACAGTAGAAACACCATCCAGCACCTTCAGTTACAAAGTGCTGTGTGGCATTCCCCTGCGCTCGAATCTAATGAGACTTAGCATCTTATGTCTCAGGATAACGCTATGATGGATGGACATAATGATGTTCAATATTTACACTGTACAATGTCCTTCAAACCGAAACACAACAGTGCATGCACACTGCTGCTTAGCGGTAGAAATAGACATTGCGGTGGTACCCATCCAGACGGACTCTTACATATGAGAAACGTTCCACCGGTAAAACGGTATCTGAAAAACTATCCTAAACTTTATTTGTATGTCATAAAAAACCTCATTTAATGAACAAAATGAACAAAAACAAAAAGCTAAGTGGTGTTTTTTTTTTTTTTTTTTTTTATTAAAATGTGTAAAAAAAATCTTAACAAGAAGGTCCCCATCCCAGTTTTACCTAAAATCACGAAGAATGAAAATAAAATATCAATTTACACGAAACTAGCGTTCCTTGACACACCGCTGTTGCACCTCGCGCGGCAGTATAAATGTCGCGAAAGTAAAAGAACCCAAATCCCCTTTTCTATTCTCGCTGTACACAAGCGACATCCCTAGACCACAAAATGCCCATCTGGCACTATTCGCGGATGATACCGCAATCTACGCTTCACGTATAGACCCCGACAAAGTGGTGCGCACTTTGCAAACCGCCGCCGACGAACTCGGTGAGTGGTTCCGCAAATGGCGAATCACCGTCAATCCCACCAAAAGCCAGGCCATCCTTTTCACTCGGAAAAGGAAAGTCCATATCCCTCACTTTTCAGTCCGCATGTCCGACCAGGTTATCCCCTGGAAGGGCAAAGCCAAGTATTTAGGAGTAACCCTTGATCAGAGTTTGACCTTCATCCCACACGTAAATGCGGTACGCGCGCGAGCCGCATTCGCGATGAGCCAGCTTCACTGGCTCCTAAACAAAAATAGTAAGATGTCAATCCGCAACAAGATTAGGATCTTTAAAACATGCATCCGTCCGATAATGACATACGCGTCGCCCGTATTCGCTCATTTACCGCCCCGTCGCCTTCAGCGAATGCAGGTGCTTCAAAATCGATTCTTACGACATGCACTTGGTGCCCCGTGGTACGTTCGCAATCGCAACCTCCACGTGGACACCAATATGCCGACCATCAGGCACTTTATGCAGTGCGCCAGCAGACGCTATTTCGACAGGGCGGTAAACCACCCGAACACGCTTATCCGTAAAGCGTCTATATATACTCCATTTGACCGCGCCAAATGGAGACGACCGCGATCAGTCCTGACCGATCCAGAGGACGAAATCACTCTAGCTTTACGCGAAAAGAACGAGCATTTAAAGCTCATACACTCCACAAGACCGCTGTACCGTCCTCGCCGTCGAGGACCTCGTCGCGTTCCCCATAACCCTGCCCTCTCGTAGCAGTTCCGGCCCGCGTGCCGAAGACTACAATCAACACGTTAAATAGGATTAGGTTAAAAATCATATTCCCCAAACGTTGATGTCTTATCCTCTCAGTGGCCGTCCTGAGCCGAGGTTCGTGACCCGTTAGTGGGTCGCCCTCAGCGTGGTCGCTTAATTTAATGGGTTGCGAGCGCCTTCTGCGTTCACCCAAAAGACCGGTGTGCTTGTATAAGCCGACTCTCGTCAGGCTAACAAGAGTATAGTCAGGGACAAAAAAAAAAAAAAAAAAAAAAGGAACCCAATTGTAGATTTCGTCTACAGCATAAATGGACCGCTTCGATCGAGGTATTATCACTAAATGACTGTAAGCTAGCATGAAACAACATTAGTGGCGGGGAACCAACAATTTCCATGCTTCCATTTAAACTTAAAGAATTATTTTAAAAAATATATTTGAAATCCAGTAAAGAGTTGACATGGCAGGTGATAGTGACACTGTATTCATGTTCTCTGCAGTTAGGATACGCGGCGGCGCGCAGCAAACAATGCGTCTGCGTTATTGGATTGTAATTCCCGGTGAACTATGTCCGTAGCAGGGTTCTTATTCGTAATTCCTAATTTTAATAACATAATATAAAAAAAGTCGCTTCTCGCTGTCTGTCTCTATGTACGCTTAGATCTTTAAAAGTACGCAACGGATTTTGATGGGGTTGCTTAAATAGATAGAATGATTTATATAATACAGTCACCAGCATAAATGGCTGAACAAATTCAAATTTTATAATGCCTACATACTTTTGTATTTTTACTAATCTTTTTTCTCTTCACAAAAATAAAGTAAATGAGATTTACTTTACTTCAAACGAAGAAAAAAAAGTCACAGTTTAACTTAACGCGTATATAAACGATTTGAAATTTTGATTTGGTACAGATACTTACGCTGCTGACCGAACATGCATAATATAGTAAAGAGACATTGATAATATATTAGAGAGACATTGATAATATATTAGAGAGACATTGATAATATACCTCGACTGCCTCGGTGGCGTAGTTGTATTACAGTACGACTGCAAAGCTGAGGTCTCGGGTTCGATCCCCGGGTCGGGCAAAGTGATATTGAGTTTTTCTATTCAGTATCAGCTCGGAGTCTGGAATTTGTGCCCGATATGGTGATAGGCTCACCCCCTATCACATCATGGGACGGAATAATGGCGAAAAGTGGGTGCACTAGTTGCGCCTCTGCCTACCCCTTCGGGGATAACAGGCGTGAGTGTATATGTATGTATATGTATACATTGATAATATATTATAGAGACATTGATAATATATTAGAGAGACATTGATAATATATTATAGAGACATTGATAATATATTAGAGAGACATTGATAATATATTAGATAGACATTGATAATATAGTAAAGATACATTGATAATATATTAGAGAGACATTGATAATATAGTAGAGAGACATTGATAATATATTATAGAGACATTGATAATATATTATAGAGACATTGATAATATATTAGAGAGACATTGATAATATATTAGAGAGACATTGATAATATATTAGAGAGACATTGATAATATATTAGAGAGACATTGATAATATATTATAGAGACATTGATAATATATTATAGAGACATTGATAATATATTAGAGAGACATTGATAACATATTAGAGAGACATTGATAATATATTAGAGAGACATTGATAATATATTATAGAGACATTGATAATATATTAGAAAGACATTGATAATATATTAGAGAGACATTGATAATATATTAGAGAGACATTGATAATATATTATAGAGACATTGATAATATATTATAGAGACATTGATAATATATTAGAGAGACATTGATAATATATTAGAGAGACATTGATAATATAGTAGAGAGACATTGATAATATATTAGAGAGACATTGATATTAGTAGAGAGAGATTGATATTAGTAGAGAGAGATTGATAATACATTAGAGAGACATTGATAATATAGTAGAGAGACATTGATAAATATATTAGAGAGACATTGATAATATAGTAGAGAGACATTTATAATATATTAGAGAGACATTGATAATATAGTAGAGAGACATTGATAATATATTAGAGAGACATTGATAATATAGTAGAGAGACATTGATAATATATTAGAGAGACATTGATAATATAGTAGAGAGATATTGATCATTTTAGAGGTTTCTAATGTGATGTAAATAAATACTTTTTTTGCGTTGACATTGCAAACGCTTGCTAAAGCCTACGAAATAGATCAAAATAATGTACTACAGTATTGTTCACCTTAAAAAGGTCTACAAAAAAGTTCGTGATATATCTCTTAGGGATAAGTAATAACCCACAATAACCATTTTTATCCTTTATTTTTTTTTCGAGAAATAATGGCTTATTTACGAAGCTATTTCAAGAAATAAAGCATTAATCCTTATCCAATTAAGTACTATAAATACGCGTTAATGATTGTAGATAGGCATCATGGCTGCGGAGCGTACGCTCGCTCGTGTTGGTCACGCGCGGTGTTTACCTACACTAATATTATAGAGGAGGAAAGATTTGATTGTTTGTTTGTGTATTTGTAATGGATAAGTCAAAAACTACTGGACCGAGTTTAAAAATTATTTCACTAATAGGGAGCTAAATTGCTCCTGAGTGCTATACGTTACTTTTTATCCCGGAAAAATATTTTTATCCTGGCAAAACTTTTTCACACAGGTGGAGCCGTGAACAGAAGTCTAGTACATTATATTCTAATGGAGACAACGCGACGGCGCAGTCGAGGCCCGGTCGATGCCATTCCGTGCGACGTAATCTGTAACTACGAACAATTGTTGTTTCCCGGCATGGTAAGGGGCCTAGTGGCTACACTGGACATGATGCTAAGTACAGTTATTTATCGATTAGTAATATTATTATGTTGATTAGCAAGAGACGTTGGATAACTCGATAGTTGCACGAAATATGCGAAACTGTGTCTTAAGTCTCTCTAGCTGAGACCTAAAGCTGACGCGAAGAACAAGCCATCGTTGCGTATTTTTCACCATGTGTGACTACAGAGTTCATTATACAACCCGACACAGTGGGGTATGCTCTCATCAATAAACACCATCGCCGTTGATAACAGTATCGCACACATCTACGATAAGTTACGATACTTTATAATTATTTTGATTTATTGAACAGCACGGCAGCCGCAGTGTTGTCGCTCGGCTAATTCAAAGGTGCTTTGATAATTAAAACACGAGGATGTAAAGTGAACATAAAGTCAAATTCTATTGACTGCGTACTGTTCGTGGCAGCTCGTCACTATACATTAGTTGTCGTCGCCCAGTATGTGCGCCGCGTGCGAGTGCCGACGAGTGTCCGCAGCGGCGCGACACATTCCGCCAAAGAATGAATAGTTTTTGCAGCAATCGTGCCGTCGCATGCCTCTTTAATGTCCGCGAGTGCACTCTTAGCTGAACTTGCTATTAAAACTATTTAGCAATAATACCAAAAACACGCACACGCGGCATTTTAAAAGAAAATAAAACATATTATGCACATGATACCTTAATGTGAAAGGAGGAAATTATAATGACAATGACTTGCAACCGCACAACATTAGAGAAAACAAATCCTTGAAGATATGACATATTAGGTAGGAAAATCTATTTTCTTTTTTTTATAAAAAAAATTACATAAAATAAAATTAAATAAAATACTTTATTCATCACGTAGGCGAACATAGTTGCACTTATTATATGTCAAGATACATTCAATTAATAATTATTATTATTACAAATAGTCACTTAAATAACTACAGACATTTTTAAAGGGAACAAAATCAATGAAAAATAAATATAAAGAAGCCAAGCTCAGGCTGGCAAGAAAGAGATAAAAAAATATTTTTTAGTAAAATTAATGGTAGGCCGCGTCGCGATCCTCACCGGTGAGGACGGTACAGTTCCTAACCTAGCTAACCTATCAGCCTTTCACTGGCTTCTTAATTTATAATAATATTCGGACGAAATTAAATACGGTAAAATATTTATTCACAACGGTCGCTGTCTGTAAAATTACCATGGCCTATAAGGAATTTCGAAACACAATGATCAATTTCGAGCCAAGATTTTGTAATACGATCCCGAACCGAAGGAAAAAATTGATATAAATGCCGCACTTTTGTAGACATATCCCATCTACACTGTCATTCCGCTAAAAAATCGTTAATAATTACCGAGGCTTAAATAATTTGTAAATTTTTTAAAATTTGCGTGATGTCAAAAATCTTTTGTCCATGTCGACTCTACTGGAGTAACACATCGCGGTGCGACGCTGAACTGGAAGTACAACAGCGAGGACAGTTAAAGCTTAGACCGAAATGGATAGTTGGAGTTTCAGCTCTTAGGTGGTTAAGTTACTACAGCGACATAGCTAGAGTAGATTTTTCCCTATGTGCAGTTTGGGCCGGCCCCACGGCGTCACCACTGGTGCTCTAGGCCCTGGACGTTGGACATCCTACTAAAAAATAAAAAGGCATCATTGAACTTGAACTCAAATTTCTTGTCCCTAAAGCAAATTTTCGGTCTAACAACCTTCGCTATTGGCGTGAAGTCCCTTGTGGAAAACGATACGAGTTAAAAGTATACTTATTGCCACTGTGGCGCACTCAATGTATAGCTCCATTGACGTTTTGTACTGAAACATCAATTCACTTTGCAACAGAATTCAGGCTTAACTACACTGGACGCCAAGGGCGTCCTTCGGTGTACGGAGGCTTCTGAGCCCCCGCAACAACAGGAGACGGACCGCAACAGCGGTACGCGCAGGGGCGGTTGCGGACGACAACTTAGACGTGAGTCGGAGGAAGCCCGCAGCCGTCCCTAATGCGCCGAAGATGGCCACCGCGGAGTTTTAGTTGGTATGCCGTGCGGTGTACATAGGTTAGGGACTCGGCCCGGCGGTCGCCCAACGTTTTCCATCTCTCCGGGCGGCTCAACGTCGGGTCGTAAGGCACGGTGAACCCAACATAACCGCTCAGTCGTTCCCCTTGAACACTGGGCGGTAGTAATAAGTCACTTTCAAAAGAAGTCAAGTCAAGTCAAGTCAAGTCTCCTAACACAAGCAATAGTTTTTGCTTAAAGGGAGATTTCAAACCATAAAATGTAAACCATATTTTTTGTTGATGAAATAAATTTATTATTATTTTTTATTATTATGTTGTATCTTTCCTGCGGGAAATCACGGCACGAAGACCGGTCCTTTTGGAAGGCTTGCGTGGGGATATGGATCCAACACGTAGAGGCCCCTTTAAGATACATTACTCTAGTTGGGATGTGTACGCCTTACGGGTACTCTCTCTGTCTGTACTTAAGGAGGAAATACAGCCAAAGACAGCGCCCGTAAGGCGTAAGGACTATTGCAGAGAAGATGGGAATTAGACTGGGTCTATGGATGGGATCTAGATGGACTGGTTGCTGGGCTATTGATTGAGACAACGGGACGCCTGCCAAGTAAAATGTCTCAATCATTTGTATTCAAGGCAGACGGTGACTTGCCCCCCACTAGATGGGCATCCCAAAAAGTGGCGTATGCCAAGGACGCAACATCGGTGTGGGTGGCTAAAGGGTGTCGAGAGGTGTGCACCGATTTCACCATCGCGGGTCGCTAACGCGTCCCGGAGTGGGCTTCCTCGCTATTATGCAGATTGAGCACTTCCACCCTGGAGCTCAGGTTCTCAGCTCTTGCGATTTCCACCCCTAGCCGGCCAGTTAAGGCAAGCCAAGGGTCAGGGGGTCTCATTTAGCCCCCACGGAATCAGGGTACGCGGTGTCGCCACTCACCGACGGCTCGCCACAAAGCCGCCCCTGCGGGCTTATTATTATTATTATTACTTTCTCCGCGTCAACAAAAAAAAAAAAGGCTTAAATACACTGTAAAGTTTAAAAGACTAATTGAATGGGGCGTCTTAATCTGTATGATTTTTTTTTCATCGAACTTTTATCGACAAAACGTCCCGCAACATAAATATGAACACGAACACTAATAAAAAAAAAAAAAAAATGTCTTGAATTTTAGGATTCTCCTAAACGGGTTTCTTTGTCCCGGGTCATGCTACGAGCCTGTTGCATTGTCCCCGTAACGCCACACTATTTTTACCCCACTGCAACTGCAACATGAGAGCCAACGGTACGGTAATATTCGATTGCACCTGAACAAGAATATAAGTAATCGAATGAATGTAACGTTATTTTACCCCCCCCATCCCCGTTGATAAAGCAAAGTAGTGATGTCGTGGCTGCAGTTACTGACAGCTCATTGATCATCAGCGGCGTGAGTGCGCTATAAACTAGCAGTGCATAACAACCATGATCAGAGCCTATAATCACCTCACAAGAAAATTTATTGGAGATAAACTACGACTAGATTACGGAACGAACACAAAGAGCTGCACCTTAGCGCAACGTCGGGAAAGGGACCAAAAACACAAACATATTTAGTATAGTGGTGGCGAGAGACTCGCGGCCCACCTATCTATTACGTGCCGTTAGCCGACGCCTCCGCCCCACTCCCCCCCCCCATCCTCCCCTTCGCCGCACCGTGTAACCCCGCGCTCGCGCGCAGCCTCTGAGATACAAATGCAGTTTTGCATGACACAAGCGAGACCCTATCCCCTCCCGCACACATCAACTACATTAGCTGGTTTATTCAGTTCACAGCCGTGACAGGTTGTACCCCGATGCACCAATAGTCTACTATATTACAACCTACAGTAAAATTTAATCCAAAATAAAAATTCAATCGCACTAAATATCTATCCGGGCCGAAGGACCATTAAATGTACAGTTCAGTTGTCCTGTACATTCATTCACAAAGTTGCAGTTGGTTGGTAAGTTTTAAGTTGATGTTAAAGTCTCCAGTCGGAAGTATAAGTAATATATTTTTAATATTACAGAGAGAAGTAGGTGATTTTCTTGTGACGAGTGTTCGGTAAAGTTGTTCGAAACATAGTGTTTTAAAATTGGTATGGTGTGCTATAAATAATTACTGCGTCAGTGAAATTGATACCGCAGACACTTTAAGGAATCAGTATATAATAAAAATGTACGTGAACCCGTACAAAGATAGTACGTAGCAGGATAAAGGCAGCAGCCGCGATGCTGAGGAGAGATCAGTGGTGCCGGTATCGCTCGAGGATAACATATAACACTCTGCTAGTGCAAGCGCAGGTGCCAGGTGTCAAGTGATCAGGTACAACGTGTAGGCAGACCCATTAGGTTTACGAGCACTTCTCGACGCTGCGCCTTTCTTCAGATACTGTTTCTCCGTCTTTTTTAAGTCTATATGCTATTGTTGTTGTTAATCGATGATATACTATACGTTAACACTCGTTTTAAAGGATCATAAGATTACCGAAACTAAACCGAAGACGACTCGCCTATCTTGTAGTACTTGTAACCATATATTAATTAGTATACGTTACGGCTTATAATATCGTCATGTGGTTACATTGCGGAGGATATTTGGGCGTCGATCAGTAAGAGCGCACGCGTTTGACCGCTGCGCCGGCGCAGGTACACGCAGGCAGGTACCGACCGCTGCGGTCAACAGACACCGACATCGCACTTTGTTACCTCCACCTAAGATGTTTCTAATCAGTGCAGCGTCGCGCACCAAAGGCGGCGCCACTGTTTACAAACATTGCGACGTGTCGCGCATGCACCGTGACCACACACGCTGGCGCACACCGCACCACCGTCGCCGGCGCCACCAACTGGCCCACCTGTCTACCTTCCCAATAGATCTTTCATTGCATACAAACACATACACTATCACACACACACACAGATGAGTGCGCACGCGCTTCGTGCACGACGCGGAGCTTTCGAGCGCCGAACACCACACAAAAAGTAATAATCATCACAGAGGGGGCGGGCGGAGCGCGTCGCGGACGGTGGACGGCGGGGAGAGGCTCGCTCACCTTGCAGCTTCTTTTCAGTCTCCCAGAACTTCTGCAGCTCGGTGAAGTATTTGTCGAGGATGAACACCTTGGATAGGCCGAGCGTGGCCATGGCGGGCGGCGCGCTCGCATCACACTCCGCGGCCGCGCCGCTCCTACGCACAGAGCAACCTCTCGCGCGCACTTCCACACGAGCACTGGCGCCTCCGATCTCCCCCGCACCACCCTCGCACCGCACCGCACCGCACCGCACACCCCGCGCGCCGCACCGCTGCAAGCGCGAAAGACGCCTACTTTTGGGACTAGTAATGGCATTTCCTGCGCTGCGCACGAGTTCGGTATTTGATCGTTATTCTAAGTTACAAAATACAAAGATAACCTCCTCGCACACGAATCACAACAACGCGAAAACACAAAGGAAGACATCTTACAGCATCGAGTGCGTCACTAGCATACCAGTCGGTTGGCAGCAGGTGCTGGAGAAGACGGCACAAGGCGTCCCATGCAGCATGCTGCATGTAAAAAATTGAATCTGACCATTAAACGCTCATTAAGTGAGGTCACAGGTGGCGGTGTGGTGCGGTGGTGGCGCGGCGAGCGGAGGGGGGGCTACACAGATAGCGCGCACTCACGGCAGGGCGCATGAGGCGGCGGAGAGGTCGTGGTAAAACTGGTTTATACGTAAGCCCAAGCGCGCCGAAAGCTATGCGCACCCCTCCCGCAGGTGCACACTGACACCGCCGCCACCGGCTCCAGAGCCTCGCGACATTCGGGAACCTGCTCCTCACTGCGCGATGGACTTGAGCCGCTGCGCTGGCTTGCCAGGCGTGACCAGATGAAAACGTTTTACCCTGGTACCCTTTGGTATCGTAGATTAGTTCGCTTACTTCAGCGAACTAAGAACAGCTCGTCTTAATGTAGAAACACGTAGACTCGAGGTTTGTCAACAACTAGTCTTTCACACATGACACAAATGAGAGATACGAGCAAGTTTATAATATGTAAAACAGCGCCAGTATGTACAGGAGGTCGAGCATACACTTTTCTGACTTTCAGGAGCGGGCCCGTACACGTGCTGCAAGTCGCAAGGGCGAGAAGAGGCTGAGCGCGTTGATGTCTAATGTATTGAGATGCATCAACTCTGTATTAGACGACATCCTAGCTTTAATTTATGTATAATATTGTTTTTTTTATGCATCGAATGACGAGACGAGCGTATCGTTCGCGTGATGGTAAACGATACGACCGCCCATAAACAGTAGTAACACCATCCAGCAACTTGAGTTACAAAGTACTGTGTGCCATTCCACTGCGCGCGTCATCCTGATACAAAGATGTTAAATCTCATTATGTTCAGTAGTTACACTGGCTATAATGTTCTTCAAACTGAAACACAACAGTGCATGCACACGGATGTTTGGCGGTAGAAATAGAAATTGCGGTGGTACCCACTCATACGAACTCCTACACAAGAGAGACCTACCACCAGTAATGTTTATTATTATCGCTAATAATATTGTTATTGTTTATTTTTAGTGATAGTGATAAAAAATAAACATAAAATAAATTTAAATAATACGATGCTTAATATATTAAAACTAACTTTCTGTTTTATAAATACTTTAGTATTTCGGTTACAATTATAATGTAATACATATACACTCACGCCTGTTATCCCCGAAGGGGTAGGCAGACGCGCAACTAGTGCACCCACTTTTCGCCGTTATTCCGTCCCATGATGTGATAGGGGGCGAGCCTATCGCCATATCGGGCACAAATTCCAGACTCCGAGCTGATACTGAATAGAAAAACTCAATATCACTTTGCCCGACCCGGGGATCGAACCCGAGACCTCAGCTTTGCAGTCGTACTGTAATACAACTACGCCACGGAGGCAGTACAATTATAATGTAACGAGTTGTAATACACCATCAAAGACATTTCATACTACTATTTTTATACTTTATATTATGTACTGGTAGTGCTCGCGGCTCTGCCCGCGTGATAAAGTTTTTCCGGTACAAAAATATTTTCCCGGGATAAAAAGTAGCCTATAGCACTCAGGAGTTATGTAGCTTTCTATTAGTGAAAGAATTTTCAATATCGGTTCAGTAGTTCCTGAGATTAGCGCGTTCAAACAAACAAACAAACTCTTCAGCTTTATAATATTAGTATAGATTGTAGATTCTAGTAATATAAAGATCTGTATTTGAAGTCGCAAATTACAATTAAGAAATCCCAAATAAAAAGTGATCAGTGTTCTTTAAAAAATAATATTGAGAGCTTTTACACGGCATTGCCATTCGTTGCGGTCCAGCTCGTAGTGCTTCTGATATTAGTTACAAATGAGACGGTGCGTCTAACGCAACCTACGAGGTAGGTGGTGCCACCTGACGGTCACGTGTGGCCGTGACCACCACCTCACCACAGTACCGCCCGACCACACTGATGCCAAGGCTGTTACATAAGGCAGAGACTGTGTCGTCGTAGCAGTTCAACGACGCGCGCACAGATGGCACCACACGCTAACAACTACCTACTCTACCAACAATTCTACTACCGGACACTAACCGACCGGGGATCCAATAAAGTTGTATTAAGTTTGGTGTAACGTCGCCACCCAAGGCAGGCTCATAACACAGCAAGAGTATAATGCTGTACGATAAACTGATGGGATATTTGGAATTTTAAACTAGAAACCGCGAACAAGGCTTTACTAAAGATGAAATTCCTGAAGCAATGTAAAAATCTTCAACGAGAAATAAGTTTTTTAATTGCACAGAAATCCTAGCGAACGTCATCATTTAGGCCAAAGTTCTAGAGCCTAGACAGTACAAAATAAACATTTTCATTAAAATCAACTAATTTGGACGCTAGGCAGTAGGGACGACAATAAAAATATTGAAAAAAAAGGATTATGAATGCGGTGGAAAAATCTTATTTATTTTATTTATTGAAAAACCAACCGCCAAAATACATCATAATAAATAACCTACTTGACCTACTTTATGCACATCCAAGCTGACGTGATAGTGCCATGAAAATATTGATTGTCATGATTATCGCAACGCTTCTACTAGGGGCGGGCACACAGCGCTGAATAAAAACAACATTGGTTCCATGTCATTAGTACTCTATATACTGCTAGCACTTAAATATATTGTGAGGATATTTGTGATATCAAACGAGTAGTGGAAGTGACAGTTGGGTGTATAAAAAGGGTGCCGTATCGAAGTGCGGCCCCATTCGCACGCTTTGGGTCTCAGTCTTCGCTCAGTCGTAGTCTTAGAGTTTAAAATAAAGAGATTTTATTGAATATTTCTTGTTTTTTGGCATATACTGATTTTTGATCTAATTATACCGATTTTACTTGGCAACTCTCCCGATTTCACATTCTGTGGTCCGAGACCACTGGCCGGCGCCTCGGCGGCGTAGTAACTGTATTACGATTTACGGTACGACTGCAGTCCTGACGTCTCTTGTTCGATGCCCGGGTCGGGCAATCTGATATTGGGTTTGTAATACCTATAATAATTATTATATAACGGTGAAGGTACGTTGAAACGTTCGAAACAGGGAGCGTATATTATAATACAATATGCAGTCGGACCATTTTCTGCACAATGTATAAAAACGACCATAAATGTGGTTGTTCTTGCAATTTCTAAAATATTACTCATATTAGGTTCATTTTCATTTTTCATCTTGATCATATTATGTTAAAACCAGTAAAAGTCTCCGCCATTTAGAGTTTCTTTGTTTTAAGACCAATGGACCTCACAATCGATACCTGGCCGCCATTTTGGATTTCTTTATTTTAAAGCCAATCGGCTAATATATATCTGGGTATTACTTTGGTTGCCAAACACTGATTCAGTGTCAGAATAAAAAAAAAGTGGCAATGTCATAATTGCACCCGAATATTTATTTTGAAGTCGACTGGACTTAAAACAAAGAAATGCAAAATGGCTGCCACATTTTTCCATCCTTACGTTAGATTAGTCTTTCGTATCCATAGTTACCTATGCCTGTATGTCGATTTGAGGTTGATTGGCCTTAAAACAAAGAAATTCAAAATGGTGGCCACTTTTCTCAAAAAAAAATTTTTTTTTGTCAAGATCTTACCACAATGTCTAGCCAAAACTAGCGAAAGGAGAACTGTATGTACGTTCTCGGCACGCGAGGGCTTACCGGATACCAATAAACCTTGAGTATGGAAGGATAAGGTATCGAATGTAAATTAGATGAGGTTCAAATCACAGGATGATTTCTTTATATTTTAATTTAAGTTTTTCTATTTATAATAAAATGTACACACAATTTTAGAATATTTTATATTTTACATAATATGCAAATTCTAGACATTTGACTGCCTCGGTGGCGTAGTTGTATTGCGGACGCATTACGAGTACGATTTGCGCGCTGAGGTCCTTTTTTTTTATTTCGCGTAGAAAGTGACTTATTACTGGGTTCGATTCCCGGGTCGAGCCAAAAACATTGTGACTGGGTTTTTCCATCTTAAATGTACTCAGTCGCAGCTCGGAGTCAGGAAGTTGGTAGTGTGATACCTCCGTGCCTCGGAAAGCACGTAAAGCCGTTGGTCCTGCGCTTGATCTCTCTCCGGTCATGTCGGATTGCCGTCTCACCGGACTATGAGAGTGAAGGAATAGCGAGTGCACCTGTGTATTGCGCACACACTTGTGCACTATAATATCTCCTGCGTACCTGGCTGATCTCCATTAAGATTGGCTGCCGTGGCCGAAACTGGCTAGGAGAAAATTCTAGACAATAATTGACGTCGACATTACTAGGCGAAAACGCCTGACTGCGCGTTGGACCAAATGTTCCTATCAATATAAACTGTTGTTTGAGTAGGTAGGAGTTTTGATAAATAATTAAACATTTTGTTATATATAGGTAGCGATATTTTAAAAAAGAGAACAACAAAATAAAAAGTAAAATCAAATTAGTAAAATCAAAGAAAATAACACAGATATCGTAATGTGAGCGACATAAAATACATGCTCTTGGAGGATTTTGGCTGATGTGAATTAAGATTTTATACACGGTATTGTATATGTTTCGAGAAAATCACAAGACCCTAGGGTATATTACTTATCCCACCAAAAACATAAATGTAACAAAGGAGAGCCAAGTCCAATACAAAAATTGTGCTTGGCTGTGTGTTTCGCCGCAAAAAGAATGGAGATATAATGAGTCCCAAGTTCTATGCAAAATCCAAATGTGTATTTATAAGAACAAAATAACATTATGAACAAGTATTAAACTCATTTTTCTTTGCTTTATTGGATACCTATAACAATTGCTGTTATTTAACAATGTGAGATCTCAAAATAAGTTACATTTGACTTGGCCAGTTTTTATCAGAATTTAAAAATCCAAGAAACCCACAGCCAAGCATAATTTTTGTATTGGACTTCGCTCTCCATTTTTACATTTATGTTTTTGGTGGGATAAGTAATATACCCTAGGGTCTTGTGATTTTCTCGAACCATATACAATACCGTGTATAAAATCTTAATTCACATCAGCCAAAATCCTCCAAAAGCATGTATTTTATGTCGCTCACATTACGATATCTGTGTTATTTTCTTTGATTTTACTAATTTGATTTTACTATCATTACTTTTTGTAAAGAAAACTAGGCAGATATTGAGTAATGTGGTGCCGTGCACCGCCGACGACACACCGTTGGTCGGCTATTTAGCGCGTATTACAAGGTTTTGGTATGGGGACACAACTTATTTTTTGACTTAACTTTATTTTTATATTTCTGATATACCGGGTGGAAGGGAAACGCTCTCGGAAACGAATACAGGTGATAGTATTGGTGATTCCTGACGTGATGGCACTAAAAAAATCGCGATCCCATTGTTACAATTTTTGTAGGATTTTCTCAAATTTCTGTACAGCTTCACGTATGGATAGATAAATCAAATTATTATTCTGAAAAACATAGTAAAAAAGGTCAACATTTCAAAAAAATCGTAATGAAACACGTACATCAGCTGACGGGTTAACGACCGCGGGCCGGTGCGGGCGTAGCGCGGCGGCCGCCCAGTTTTTTGTACGCTTTACATTGCGCGCGCATGAATTACGAAAATACTAACATCGTAAGTATTATCGCTTAGCTTTGCAAATGAATATAGTTTTTCGTTAATGTTATGCTTCTTCTTTCTTACCGTTCCGGTATAGAGAGCGTTTCCCTTCCACCCGGTATATATAGCAAATATACACACACACACACACACTCACGCCTCTTATCCCCAAAGGGGTAGGTAAAGGCGCAACTAATGCACCCACTTTTCGCCGTTACTCCGTTCCGTATGAGACGATGCACACAACTACACGTTAAATTTACTGCTGCGACTCCATAGAGAGTAACTCTCCGCGGGAACAGAACAATTCGCTCGATAAATATGACATGTTTTGTTAATAATGAATGCATACAAAAATAGGAACGACACAACCTAGAGATGGTCAATTGTCATGTAATACATAGGCTCCGGTCTGTTATCCCTGAAAGGCAGAAAGAGGGGCTACGCGACGAGAGCGACAAAACATCATTTGCAAGTACCTGTAATAGTTACTAGTGTCTTAAATAATATCTCAAAATATTGTTAAGCTCGCTTGAAAAGCCTCTCCGACAATAAAAGTTTCTAAATCACGGTAGCCATCCATAGCGCCATCTATACAAAGCCAGCGCAAACTAGATATTTAAACAATCAGATAAAAAATCTATTATTCCTCACGAGATCAAATTATCGAAATAAAAAATAGCCTATGTCTTAATCTACTACATGGACTATCCGTGCGCCAAATTTCATTCGGATTGTGCGTTTACTTCTAACAAACATCTGTTATATTTGTTTGTATGTATATAATAATTAATAACAGTAAGATAAGATTAGCCGTATACGCGAAGAAAAATACCATCGCGGTAAGCCCAAAGAATGAATTAAGAAAAATACTCTGTTGGTTCTCCGCTACCCTACAACGGAACTCAAAAGCAAAATTTAAAGTTTCCATAACCTCCGTTTAAGTTGTGCGTTTAATCCATCATTTAATCAATGTTTAAAAAGTTAAATTTTAGAAGATTGTAAGGAATACGAAATGTGTGTTGCACAAGTGGTATTATCGCTTGGTGCCTATCCTGCGGACTCACCGGCGCAGTTATCGAGAGGAGCGGTGCGGGCGTCCACAGCCGCAGAACCGGCCTGCTCAGCAGCATCGGCGGCCACAGCAGCATCCATGGCGCTGGCTCTCGGCGCGCGCTCGCACAGCACTGCACCTGCGCACAGTTACTCGCGCCGTCCACACCGGCACTGCGCATTCGACACGCACGCGAGCCGGCAGTCCCGGCACACGCGCCATAACCACTGCTAGCTGCCACCGCTGAGTGTGATGCGACGGAATTGACGCTGTCAGCACTGCTTCACACCTCAAAAGTCGAAGCGCTGCCGCTCTAGATGGTATGCCACTCTCCCTCATTCACTATGTCCCCTACTCGAATAGAGAGTGAGGCGCTCGCATGGCGGCGATTAGGTAATGGGTACATTACCTTTAATTCTATATTGTGTATTTTGCTACAGCATATTTTATACATTCAGCAATTTCATAGCAAGTGTCAGAGACACAACAACCGATACAGCTGACTGCCGAGGCACACAAGTGATAGGCATCTTATTAAGAGCAAATTTTAAGAAATACTCATACAGCATAATCTACTCGTGCTTCCTGTTCTTGGGTGATTCTGTGATTTCGCGCCAATTTGATGTACGGCCGTAAAAAAATAAGCAGCTACATTTTCGGAGCTTCAATGACTATTAATTATTATAAATTTTATAATAAACTTCCCTCCGAAGTAGCCGATTTGCCTGGACACAAGTTCAAGTTTTATGTTAGGTGCGAGTTAATGTCTAGGGCGTATTATAATGTAGCGGATTACCTCGATGATAAGACGGTTTGGAGAAGTGGTCCTGCACACCATGGCCAACCCTATTAAGACTTACTAGTAATTTATTGCATGGAGTGATTCATTTGTGCCTATCTATAATATTGACATTAAAATAATTTTACATCTTTGACTATTAGGTATATGACCTACTACAATTGTAAACATCATTTAATATCATTTTGTTAATGACAACCGACCGATCATTGTGTTGCGCTTGCCATTAAATTAATAAATTATTTAATATCGTGCGTATTCATGGAAATCCATGAAATAAAAAATATATATATATATATATATATATATATATATGCTTGTAAATGTAGGCGTATGCACGCTGTACACCGTTTAATTATGATTATTTGTGTTCATGAATTTTAGTATGAATTTCTAGATACAAACACAACGCTACGTGTTTGTAAAATTCATTCTATTGTATTTTCCCCTATACAACGGTGATGTGTGTGCATTAGCTTATATAACTCATCTGACTTTGTATGCAAAAGACTTGGAAAAAAATATAAAGATGAAATGGACAATTGATGACAAAAAAGTAATCCCGGAGTTTCTTTCTGCCTTTCTTCTTCGGGTAGTCATCGCTTAGGTAACTAGTGAAAGGCTGGTAGGTTAGCTAGGCTAGGGTCTGTAGTCTAGGTTTGCGACGCGTTCCTCCCATTATTTTTTATAAAATTAATTCAGTTTTTTTTCAACATCTCTTTCCTGCCAGCCCGAGCTTGGCTTCTTGATTTATTTTTCATTACTTTTGCTCCCTATGAGAATGACAGTAGTTATAAAAGTGATTTTTTATAATAAATATTATTAGTAATTGAATGTATCTTGACGTATCATAAGTGCAACTATGTTCGCCTACGTGATGAATAAAATATTTTATTTTTTATTTATTTTTATAAATATTAAATAGTTGCTCGTAATACTACTTCAAGATGTTCTCTAAAAGAAAAATTCAAAGAAACAAATATGATGAGAGTAACCTCATAATTCATTTTTGCAAATTTAATTTACGTCCACCAAAACATTGAAAACTTCCCAAAAGTTTGTGATATCCATAGTTTAAATACTAAAAATAAGAATAATTTACTTAATCACAAAACTAGGCTCCAAAAGATCAGCAAATCTTTTAAGGATTACCGTATATATTTTTATAATAAAGTTCCCATTGAGATCAAGACCTTAAATATAGATAAATTCCAGGCAACTATTAAGCGAAAGTTGTGCAATAAAGCTTATTTTACAAGATTTCGGAATACCTAGAAGATAAAAATGCCTGGCAATAAGACATTTTGTTTTTGTTTTCTTTTGTGTGATTTTCTTTGGAATCATTCTCATTGAATCCAGTAAATAATATCATTTTTGATTTTTTTTGTCATAGTAATATAATATAATTTTAAACGGCTTGGGTATGACATACACTGTCTGTGCCTGCGGCTGCGTCGTGTGCCGGGTCGGCCACTTTCCTGCAACATGGTTGAGGAGGCCGATGGCTGGCACATGCGTCATACTCGTGAACGGGTGCTGCTTGTGTGGACTGGTCTACCCATTTGCATTTCGCTTACTATGTTTCAGAACTAATAGTTATTAATACCTTTAGTGGACAAGTATAGATCATAAAATTACTGCGTGATTCCTGAGAGGGTTGTACACTCGAATTTACAATGTTCTATACTACAATCTGTGTTGGTGCCAAAGGAGATGTCCGCTTTTTGTAAGGGTGCTGGGCCTCAACATCTAAACAGGCTCAACTTTAGGTATGGTGAAGGGAGTATCATATGAAACTTAGATCCATTAAAAAAATATTTTTAGACTCCTCCATTCATAACCAACTTTTTTGAAAACATTAATGTTAAGTGCAGTTTTCAAGCCAAACAAAATTACACGTATCTCAAAATCGGTGGTCTTTAAAATTAAACGATTTATTGCAAAAGGCTAGTCTTCAGGAGTTCTATCCAAATATATATAAACTATCTTGTTTAGATTTTCAGGCCCATTTTTGGACATATCTTTTCATTCGAATTAGATGCTCAGCCGTTCTGGTGTGATTGAGAAAAAAAAGCGTCAAAGTTTTCGCATTTATAGTATTAGTAACATATATATACATATACATATACACTCACGCCTGTTATCCTCGAAGGGGTAGGCAGAGGCGCAACTAGTGCACCCGCTTTTCGCCATTATTCCGTCCCATGATGTGATAGGGGGCGAGCCTATCGCCATATCGGGCACAAATTCCAGACTCCGAGCTTATACTGAATAGAAAAACTCAATATCACTTTGCCCGATCCGGAGATCGAACCCGAGACCTCAGCTTTACAGTCATACTGTAATACAACTACGCTAACGAGGCAGTCTATTAGTATAGTATTAGTAACTATAGATTAATTTAGTCTGAAATACGAGATACAAAAGAAGATAAAGACTATGAAAACTTTTCTTTATTATCTTTCTAGACTACTGCTCGCGACTCCGCAGCACTCAACAGTAATGTAGCTTCCTATTAGTGAAACAAATTACAAAATTAAACAAATCTCTTTATATCATCAGAAACAAAGAATCATTGTACAACTTGAATCCCCCATCCCCATTCCATCACAGGACCACCAGAGATACGGCGAAGCGTCATTGTTATATGGTCGAAGTTCCAAAGGCTCGCACTAAGTGCTTTGCTTCCACCTTTATTGTGCGTTCAGCCAAATTGTGGGATTCGCTACCGTCGTGTCTATTTCCGCACAGATACAATTTGAGACTCTTCAAGTTGCGAGTGAATCGCAAATGAATGAATAAAATGAAAATGAATGAATGAAATCGCATGCGCTTCTTCTGGGCAAGCGTGCTTCACCTTAGCTCGCATCATCAGGCGGATAGCGGACAAATGTGCGCCCATTCAGTACAAAAAAAAACCATTGAAGATTCGTGGTATACCACAACCCAGGGATTGTTTCAAAACTTAAAATAAATTATTTCTGTGACTTTAGCATAATGTTAGTTCGGAGAAGGTCGGCCGCGCGGGTGCTCCGGCACCTCTCCGACTCAACACAAAATGTCCAACTCCACCGCTGTCCGCGCGCTGACTGGCGTTTGCCGGACGAAATGCCATTAGACGAGCGCGCAAAGGTCATGATGACGCGCAAATAAAAAAATCTAGATATTCGTCAGTCACCGTCATTCAACCATCAATCACCACATTAGATAGGTTATTCGTCACTCACAGACGTGACATAAAACTAACAGGAAAACGTACTGCCTAATGAGCGCTTAATATTGAGATACAACTTTACTTCAGTTGGCTGTCAGATAAACAAAGCTCAACATAGACAAAAAAAACTATAATTAAATTGCCGACACTGTGGGTTCGAGCGTATTGTGCGTTCGCATAGTATTTTTTGTGAATACAGGTGTAAGAGCATTGGCCACGTTAGGTGTCGCAAGTGGTGAAGCACCAAGTTGTAGACTTTGTATTAAACGTCTTTTGCCACATTAACACGTTAAAATGCTCGTAAGACATGAATTCCAAATGTGACGACAAAATAAGTTTGCAATGAAACTAAACCTCTCACGTAAAGGACGTTCAGTCGCTTCTGTGCAGCATAAGGCAATATTAATGGCCTAGGCGCGTGCGCGTGGCGGACCGCGGAGGTTGCGCTCGCCGCTTGACAGATAACGCCAATTAGGGCTCGCGATATCGACGCGCACTTGTTTATGGCACACGTTACGCCGCCACAGCCACGTCACGGTTGCGCAATGGCCGCGCATCACGCGCCACAATGTGTCACACTAATAAATTTTACTGACGCGACAGAATGTAATTTAATTTGAGCAGTCGGAGACTGGAGAATAAATAGCCGAGTGGCGTGTTTACTGAAACGTGGTTATTGTGTGACGGACAGTTAGACGCGGACGCGCCTTCAATACGTGATTAGAGTCAACACGGGCGCATCACAAAGCGCCCGCGCCGAGGCATACAATATGACGTAGCATAGCTAATGTACGTGTGCGTGCGTGCTCGCTCTTGGCAGATCGTCCCTTTTTAAATAAAATAATTTACAAGCACAGTTTTTCAAGCCTACTTATGCCAAAATTATAATTAAGGTCCATGACGAAAATTAATACGCGACCTTTGAATAGAGTCGCAGTTGCACTAGCAGTACCTCTGTATACTAACTAGTTCGTGAACACCACCGCGCCATCAGCTTTTGTTATACGGAGAGACAATCTGCCAGTATGACAATATGATATGCTGTCAATATATTTTATTACGGAGTGTGGACTCACCATTCTGCCGCCGCTGGTGGCGCGCGCGACGCCGCGTCGCCCTCGCGCCGCCGCCCGCACCCGCCCGCGCTCCAGCTGCTGATCCTGCTCCGCCGCCACCACCACTACTGACACAACACTCAACACATAAAGCTTGTTAATGCACAGAAAATGAGTGGTGTTTGCTGTCAATATAGTTAATACCTATGCCAAAGTATAAAGTATCTTGTCTGTCTGCCGATCTGAACGCGATAAAATCAAAAAGTGTCGAACGAATTTTAATGTTTGGTATGGAGATAATAGGAGACCCTGGGAAGGACATGGGCTGCATTTTATTCTGGAAAAGATATAAAGGGACATTTATCCTAGAAAAGCTCTTTGACGTAGCTGGAGATGCAAGCAAAAACTAGTATTATATGTTTTGAGCGTTGCTTTTAGCGTGTGGAACAGCATGCTACGTTCGGTTCAATATGCAGCAGGAATGGGCGGCTCTACCCGTCGACGGTGAAGTAACACTATTTGTAGATACTGCGTGAGATTGCCGAAGGGCGGAGGTTCATAATCAGATATGCATCGCAGCAGTATTCTTAGATACTATCCATTTTGATCTATCTTTTGATCACTTCCCACATCTATAATACAGATGAGGTCTGAGGACGATGGATAGTGGCAATCGTACCTGTGTCGGTGACGCGTTCTGTTGGCGCAGAAGAACTCGGGCGGCACGCGGTGGGCGCGCAACAACGCGTGCAGCGGCGGTGAGGCCGGGACCGAGAGCGGGACCGCGCCACACGCCTCGTACGTCTGGTCGGGCAGCAGCATGCCGCGCGCATCGCGCCGCACACTCGCCCCTGCCAAACAATACTAAATCATCAAGTGCTGATACCCAATGTTCTAGAAAAATACAATAATACATACAATAAACTTTACGTTACGAGCATGAAACAGACTCGGAACATGTATATTTATGAATAACATTTGCGACACAAAATCTTTGGAAGTACTTTGTTGTACCCTTAGAAATATTAGAACTTGTGGCTAGCTCGGCGTGTAGACTATGGGTGCATGACGCGACAGCAGGCCGCGCGAGTGTCGCAGCTATGGCGGTGGCGCGGCGCTTGCGCACCTCATTAACCGCCGTGACTCGGCGCGAGTGATGCCATCACTGTTTAGTGTTAAACATCACTTAAATTATTGACGTCAAACAATGCTGCCAAAAAAAATATATAATGTTTCACCTTAGGCACCTACCTAGCATATTAAGTTCGTATTACATAGGTTTGTAAATCGAGTTTCAATGGGGTAGAATTAAAAAAAAAACTCAAGAAGTCACGGAGTCATTTTTAAAAATTCCCTAGAACATATAGGTAACAAACTAGGGGTAACCTTGTGTGATTAGGATGATTCCGCCACACCATCGCAGTATGAGCGAGACGCTCGTGTCGTCTTCCACCGAATGACCAGGCGACGTCGCGTTGTCGCCCGCGCTTACGAATCTCCACCACAGCTCGAGCCCACGCATTGGACGGAAGCAGTAGCGACACTTAGTGCAACTTATTTCACCATAACGATGTCCGTTAATTAAGTCTTAATAAAAGCGAGCGGACATCGACGGGAGGCGCAACTCAGGCTGGAGGCGCTTGTCCGTCGTGGAATGTAGTGCTTTTTGTGCAGGCGCGTACCGTACGTGCAGCGCGGCACAGATGTCTCCAGTTTCGGAGAGTTAAAACACAACCACGTCAGTTAGAGCATATCTCAAGAAATAGACTAATGACAACTCTATAGGTATATCGCCTAACACCTTATTGGAAGCTTAGGTACTCCCACTTTAAAAAAGGTGAAATTCTGATCTATAAAATGTTAAACATCCTACTTAGATTCAGTAAATTTTTACTCTACCACCAGTTCGGAAAGCAGTTTCCGCCAGAGAATAACGGGCAAGAAACTCTAGGGTTGCTCTTTTCTAAACCAGTTCAAAGATATAAATTAGCTACAGTTTTATTTTGTTTAGAGCAGTTCATATATCTACTTGCATTTTGTTTAGAGCAGTTCATATATCTACTTGCATAATAATAAAATGTCAATTCCCTCCCATTCAAGTGTACAACCCTCTCAGGAATCACGCAATAATTTGATGATCTTATACTTGTCCAATAAAGGTATTATTAACTGTTAGTTCTGAGACATAGTAAGCGAAATGGGTAGACCAGTCCACACAAGCAGCACTCGTTCATGAGTATGACGCATGCGCCAGCCATATCCATGTCAGTAATAAAAATATACCTAATCGTTTTTATATTGAACATGTAAGTTAGACATATTACGTTCATCCCTTCCTAGAAATTCAAAATATACAATGTACGCCAATAATTACAGCGTAGCGTGTGTATTGTTGAAATTGAGTTCACTGCGCCTTGTTCACGTCACAGCTGGGAGCCGCGCGCTCGTCTCCAGGGCGGCGCGGCGCTAAAGCAATACATCACGCACAAATCACGCAATGTATCATAAATGTTTGCTTCCATGTTTATTTTCTTTGGCGCGGCGGTATGTTTCGGCATTTCCATTGTTGGAAAACCAGAAAAAACATGGTCGCGTCGTCTCGAGTCAAGTGAGTGCGGCGGTGACGTCGCGTGCTTCTCGGAACCGCACCGCGGCAACGCACACACGCTCTCACTGTCTCACTGACGCGCACACACGTATAGTATATTAGAAGGCATGTGATGCTGCACCACCAGTGACATACTAACCGCAACTGCCACCTCTGCCATCAGAGACACATCAGGAGCTCATGTGACGGCACAAAGGACGCACAGACGGAATGTTCAACGAACCGTACTGGTGTTACATTTAATAGATCTGTTATTCAGTATACTACATACTATATATTAGATTTATTTGGTGAGACCGGTGCAACACGGTGACAAGTCGAGTGGCCACATTAGACTTAGATGGAGAGCCGTTAAGTAAGCACAGTGTAGTACAAACATAATCCGCCCTCTGAATTGGGGGCGTTTAGAGAATTCCACCACGGTATCCCCTGCCTGTCGAAAAAGGCGACTAATAGGGGCCACGGGGGGTCGCGGGCGGGCGGAAGCGACCGTCCACCTATTAGTTGGTATAGCCAACTTTTGTAACCCCCGTGATGGACGGCAGCGTGGCAGATAGGCCTCACGCTTCCGTTGACGCCAAGGGCGTCCTTCGGTGCGCAGGGGCTTCTAAGCCAGCCAAAACATGGTTCAGTACTCATACCTTGTTTCACTTAGTTACGAACTGAGAAATGACGAATGTCTTATATTTAATATCATGATAAGATAATTATATCCGCCCCAAATTTGGTCTTGATAACATGTTTCGCGGTTTAGTTTCTCCCCCCATTAGCTGCCCTAAGTTAGGGGTAATAAATATGAATATGCCATATTTATACTCAAGGAACTTTTTTTGCATCGAATTACGAGACGAGTAGGGTCATTCAGCTCAAAAGTACGCACTTTTTTTCAATCGTCTATACACTCAAAAATATAGGGTCCTGATAAACGTTTTAACACTTTATTTAAAGTAAATGTATCCTACTTTCATTATTCAATGAGATTTTGTACATTGCTTCATCAGTTTTTTTGCGATAAATGTTTAAGTGGAGTGGGAGAAATTCGTACTCTTGACCCATCATGTGGGTAAAACTACGCAGAGATGCGGTTAATAGTTCGCATACAGGGTAAGCTTCGCACGAAGGTAAACTACAGGCATATATTTATAATGCATGTATTTATAATAAACTTTAGTTACTTTTGTAATTTAATGATCACTTTAATTTTAGGAACTTTTGATGTTACTTTTCATTGTAATGAAGTTATGCATGCGTACTTTGAATCCCGTACTCTTACCCAACAGGGAATATTTTAAACAATCACACGTCAGTTGAGATGCAGTTATGTTTTAGGACGGAATTAATAACTAAAATAAATACTATAATAATCGTGTAAACTTAACATAATCAACGGTCTTTTGTAAACTGATGCACCGTCTATCCATAAACTTTTTTCCAGCACAAAATAGTTGATAATTAATCAACAAAATCACGTTGATCGCCGTTTTTCGCTAAACAAGTGAGACTTGGTAAAATAGCTTGTGGGCTCTGACATCATCCCTAACGCACCCTTAATTTACCCGAAAAAGTGTCTGAGCCCCCTCAATAGGTCCCAATGTATTGACCATGCGAAATTTTACCCACTGCGTGCTGTTGCCCCGAATGACCCTATGCCGTTCGCCTGATGGTAAACGATACGACCACCCATAAACAGTAGAAACACCATCCAGCACCTTGAGTTACAAAGTACTGTGGGGCATTCTACTGCGCTCGTCATCCTGAGACATAAGATGTTAAGTCTCAGTATGTCCTGTAGTTACACTGGCTACAATCCCTTCAAACCGAAATACAACAGTGCATGCACACTGCAGCTTGGCGGTAGAAATAGACATTGCGGTGGTACCCACCCAGACGGACTCTCACATATGAGAGACCTACCACCCGTATCTCTTTTCACATTCACAATAAATAATGCGAATGTTTTTGGCAACGCCGTGTGAAAATAATTTATAAAGTAACAATGCAACAGATTATATTTACGATGAATAAATCATAATTAAGTTACTCTTTATAGTTCCCACCGGACTATGAGAGTGAAGGAATAGCGAGTGCACTTGTGTATTGCGCATACACTTATGCACTATCTAAAATATCTCCTGCGTACCTGGCCGATCTCCGTTGAGATTGGCCGCCGTGCCCTAAACTGGCTAGGGGGATAGCGATAGTTCTCCTTCAAAATTATAATTATATTCTGATAACAATAAACTTGCTATACGCACTAAGCTACTTTTAATATTTTTTTACCGACATCACAACGTGACAGGATTTATGTTGTGTTGTTTTTGAGAGATCTCTCTCTATCTTAGAGCATTTAACAAGGAGATGGGATGACCAGGCGAACCCCTCGTTGGTCATAAATGCACAGCTGGTCATAATTTTTTATTAAAATCTATGTGACTTGCGATCGCTGTCATTACATTCTACGATAACGACATTAAGAGGCTTGCCACAGAAATTGTGAATTTTGCTGTGCTAGTGTTTGTACATTATTGCCATATCGTCTCCATTGGTTAAATACTCTAAGCATTGTGGAGATGTTATTTCTTTAAAACAGTTCGCTGTCGCGTTGTACGATATCTTTAAGCTTTTTGATTGAGAAATGTTTGAGACTAGCAATGGCGAGTAAATTACTTACCTTTGTTTTGCCGACGATATTGTTGTCTTGTCAGAATCGTTTGAGGACCATAGCATTATGCTCAGAGACCTCAACCGAGTTTCGGGCCTTAAAGTGAACTTGAACAAGATCAAACTCTTGTCTAATGTTCATGTTATACATGTGCCAATTACTGTTGAGAACGCAACTCTCAAAGTTATCAAGGAATATGTCTATCTAGCACGTCATGTACATTTGTTGAGCTTAATTCAATCTTAAATGACAATCTAATAAGTTAACACTGCATTCATTGATTCTGAACCGATACGATGTTCGCCGGGCCAGCTAGTAGATTCGTTATGAAGTATCTAGGCTAGAATTTTAAGAAAACGTTTTTGGACATGTAATTTGTCGAAACAAGTGAAGATAAATTACAATCCTCGGTTTGGCAGTACCGGTCCCCGACTTCCGGAACGGCGCGACGCGGGTCCGGCGCTGCGCTGGCCGGCCCAGAGCGCGGCTAACTGTCGCAGCCGCGGCTGGCGGCTTACCCGCTGCTCTACATTTTTTGCGCGCGCGACCCGGTCGGAAGCCGGGCGCGGAGCCGCTGTCTGTGCACCGACGCACCGCGTCTTCTATGCACTGCCGTCGCTACACTATTCCCATAGCCCGACCCTGTCTTTAATTGTTTACTTCGGTTTGGTGGAGCGCCTTCTCAAATTCTCACGCTATTATGTTTATCTTCCCACACGACTGAGCGCGAATTTCACCGTGCCGCAATAAATATTCCGCGCCCGGTATTTAATAGAAATAGTGGTGGCGCAGCGGCGGTGTCGCCTTACCGCTCCTACGGCGGCAGCCGAGATCACTGAGAACGGCCCGAGCTCGCCACCACCTCTAGTCGCAGTTCAAACATGAATTTGTTCTACAATCTTGAACAACTCAATATGATTATATAATTTTTATAGAATCCTGAAAAAGAAACAGTCGAAGGCGGGACTCGAACCCAAAAAAATAAAAATAATATAAAAATTAGAAAAAAGTTTAGCGACTCGTTTCGGTTACTTACTCCTGTAAAGGAGTAATGCTAAGTTAGTAGTTGTAATAACTGCTAACAGATGTCATCTCCTTTAAGAGAATTAAATACGGATCCTGAAATTGGCAATCAATGGCGAGAGTCGAGGTAGTTCAATTGGAAGAGCACCGGCACGGTACGCCGGAGGTCGTGGGTTCGAGTCCCGCCTTCGACTGTTTCTTTTTCAGGATTCTATAAAAAATATAAAATCATTAACCAGGCACTACATGGCCATTGAATGTATAAAAAAATCATAATATAAAAACTCAATATGACTGTTGCTGCCAGGAGCGCCGCACTAAAGGTACTATGGCTACAGGAATAACAAAGATAATGTTGGGACTGCGAGTCGAGCTCTGGGATGTGTAATCTGCAGAATAATCACTCGATGAGGGGTAATGAAAGCGGCTGTAAAACGATACATTTAATTGTGGAGCTGCGGCTATAGAGTCTTCAGTCGGCGCCGCCGATTTAATGCCAACTGTATTTATAACATCTATGTTCCGTTTCCAATTTACCTACCTGCTGGTAGAATATTAGTACAAGAGACGGGGAAGCGACGGCCTGCTCCGCGGCGCACTTGCCGCGCCGCCCTGCCAGACCTCTTACGCATATAACACACGATTTTATTTAACTAATCATAAAGTTTTTAATAACAATCACACCACACATTCCCTAGTGCACATCTCAATTCTTTCGTCCAAATTTAAGAAGAAATCGCGACCGCCCTCTCCGTTCACCAAGCGGTTGTAATGTCGCATCCGTCTTTCTGCACCAATGACAAGTGTTTTGAGCAGAATAAAATTATACCTATTGCAGAACACGCGTTTGTGTCGACAGCGGCGAAAAAAGCGCGCGAGTATACACCACACGGTCCGGCGACAAAGGTAGCGTCGTGCGGCCGCGCACACTCCCGCCCGCCGACTACTCACTGATCTTCAACGTATAAAATGTAAACTAAATGGAGTGTGTGCTGCCCTCCGCCGCCTGCCGCTGCCGCCACCGCCGCGCCTCGTTGCTCTTCCTGCGCTATCAACCAACCACAAGGTATCATACTTGAACAACGTAGGTCCATGAGTACACAATATAACTCATTTTCTTATTTCATTAATTTAAATTTACGGATCAGAATAGCCACCAACAATATTGTTGACACTTAAAAAAAAGTCGCCAAAAAGTGGCGCAGTGGTGGCTAAGGCTAGCCTACCTAAAATGAAAGTCACGGTCAAGTTAAGACCCTACAGTGGCGTAGTGTGGGTTGCCGCTGCCCTCGTCACCAAAAGTTACAACTTGTAAAAGGTTTCATTTCACGCATTTCGCCGCCTCTCTAGAAGAGTCGCTCGGGCCGCCCCTTCTGCCCCAAGAACGCTACGCCACTGAAGCTCAAATCAGTTTTTTTTGCATGGGTTTACAGACATAGTCCAGCGGATTAGCAAGTGGCAGTAGGCAGGGCACATAGCTCGTAGAAGTAGAACTGACGATAGATGGGATAGAAAAGTTCTCGAGAGGAGGCCACGTACTGGCAAGTGAAGCCTAGGACGTTCTCCTACAAGGTGGACAGTCTACCTTGTAAAGGTTGCAGGAACCCGCTGGATGCAGGCCGCTTCTGACAGGTTGGTTTGGAAATTGGGGGAGGCCCATGTTCAGCAGTGTGCTTCTAAAGGCTAAAGAAGAGAAGAGAAAAGAATTTTTAATGTTATCTGTAAATGGTATAATATGTTTAATCTGTTAACTGAACACTCTTTTTTGTTTTTTAACACAGAGAAATCCATTTACCGATTTCTGTCGGACTCATCGGTTGAAACCATCCTACCGGCTAAAATCCCGCCATTCTACTATCACTCTCTCTCTCTCTCTCTCATATATGGAAATTCTCTCTCTCTCTCTCTCCGCTGCCTCTTTCGCGGAAATGACTTGTTCGCAAAACGAGGCAACGGAGTTCCACCTATCTTCATTTGATGCTGACTTCACAAAAAAATCAAGTTTGAATTCAGTCTTATTTCTTGAAAAAAAAAATACTTGATGTTTTTCAATTCAATTCAGTCAATCCTGGTGGGTAAATAATACGTGACTTAAAAAACTTTGTGTGTTTTAAGAAAACACACGCACACACACATGACACCTTTATCCCCGAAGGAGGAGAGAAATGCAACCGGGGCACCGACTTTTCGCCATATTCCGTCCCTTGATGTGATATGGGGTCAGTCTATTGACATATCGGGCATACATTCTAGACTCCGGGCTGACACTGAGCAGAAAAACCCAATATCACTTTGCCCGACCCGGGAATCGAACCCGAGACCTCAGCATTGCAGTCGTACCGTAATACAACTACGCCACCGAGGCAGATTTTTTAATTTTAACAAAAAGTAACATTTTTTTTAGATTACTCATACATCCATGTGTAAATAATACAAACAGGGCTTAATAAGTTTAGTTATTATTTTAGGAAATGGCATGAATTGAACTGAACAATTTTTTTTTATGGCATTGAATGAAGAGACGAGCATGCCGTTCGCCTGATGGTAAGCGATACGACCACCCATAAACAGTAGAAACACCATACAGTACCTTGAGCTACAAAGTAGGTACTGTATTACCTACCACTGGTAAGTCTCTCACAAAATATTTAAAAATAATATGGAAAAATATTAATAATAATATCTTTAAAATTACTTCCTGGACAGTTACCAGCTCGATATGAGCTGTTAAGCACCCCTGTTAGTCAGCTGTACCTAATAATATAATCCTTACTATTGTTATAAATGCGAAAGTAACTCTGTCTGTCTGTTGCGCTTTCACGCCAAAACTACTGAACTGATTTAAATGAAATTTGGTTCACAGATAGTCTAGAGCCTGAGAAAGGACATAGGCTACTTTTTATCCCGGAAAAATATAAACCGGGACTTTTATCCCCAAAAAAAACAATCTTGGGTGCAATCTTGGTTGCTCGCGGTTTCAACCGCGAGGAATTTATTATGGAGATAGTTTGAGATCCAGAGGATGTCATAGGCTACTTTTATCCGGAAAAAAAGAACAGAATTTTATAGCGGATTTTTTGTTCTCGCGATTGGAGCCGTCACGGGCAAACCACTGAACCGATTTCGATGAAATTTGGAAGGGACATAGTTTAAGAACCTGGGAAGGACCCAGACTACTTCTTATCTCAGGAAAAATAAACCGGGACCTTTATCCCAGAAAATCTTTCTCTACGAGTGGAACCGCAAGTAAATAAGTGGAGATAGTTTGAGATCCAGAGGAGGACATGAGCTACTTTCATCCCGGAAAAACATAAACCGGAAATTTTATCCCGGATTTTTTGTTCTTGCGAGTGGAGCCGTCGCGGCTAAACCAATGAACCGATTTCGATGAAATTTGGAAGGAACATAGTTTAAGACCCTGGGAAGGACCTAGGCTACTTCTTATCCCGGGGAAACCTAAACCAGAACTTTAATCCCTGTAAATATATATTATGTTTGTGGGTGGGTCCGTAAACAAATAGGTGTGGAGATAGTTTGAGACCCAAAGAAGGAAACAGGCTACTGCTTATCCCGAAAAAACATAAACCGGAACTTTTATCCCTGATTTTTTTTCGCAGTTTTTTATCTTTTTATTTTTAAAGATCAGTTTGTCTCTTGAACACGATAAACTAAGCCCTATCGAATGGATTTTCATTCGTTTTTCAACAATGGTCGGTGTGATTCAAGAGAAAGGTTTATGCGTATCCTACTAATACACTCATTTGCAAAAAAAACGGGCGGTTTGGATTTTAATTCTTTTTAAAAAAAATACGGTACCAAAATGATTTCAATCACTTGTACATGTTACTGGCCGGTTTTAAAAATGCCGTGGTGTTTAAAACAGTACGTTCTAAATTAAAATTTTCGTTTGATGCTCGTTTTTACAGAAAACCACTTTTTATCCTACATTTTTGGTGCGAAATTCCAAAAGATAATATCGGTTTTCATGACTTTTAGTCAATTTTTATGAATTTATTTCATATTCTTAATTGTCAAAGCTTCATTTATTGCTGTTTAGCTGTCTCAATAATGTTAGAGAAAGTGGTAAAAGCTACCAAAATTATTGCGCTGCTCGAAGAGGGCTGCAGCCAATGCTTCGCGGCTCAGAGGCTAAGTGTGAGTCGCTCGACGGTTCAAAGGACCTGGCAGCGGTATCAAGACAACCGGTTCCGTCGAGAGAAGGCCTGGTTCTGGAAGAAAACCATGTACCCAACCACGGGATGATAGTTTTCTTGTGAGTCGCGCATTGAGAAATCGCAAGTCTTCGTATGTGGACCTTAAGAACAACCTCGAAGAAGTAAGAAATGTGCATATTAGTCTATGGATGGTCAGGAGGAGGCTGCTCGCGGCCAATATACGCAGTCATCGCCCGGCCCGCGGCCCTAAGTTACTCCGTGAGCACAGAGTTGCCAGGCTTAGGTTTGCTTGAAATTGTGAGTCATGGACTCAAGAAGACTGGAATAGGGTATTGTTCTCCGATGAAGCCAGGATATCTCTGTTCGGTGAAGATCGACGTCGGCGAGTGCTACGAAGACGAGGAGAACGCTTTGCAGAGGCTTGTTTTGAAGAAATCACACCTTATGTTGGGGGCTCTATTATGTTTTGGGCAGGAATAAATTCAATGGATCATACAGAGTTAGTCTTCATTGAAAACGGCTCACTGACTGGACATCGATACATAACGGAAGTTCTTATTCCTCATGCACAACCCGCATTGGCCGCTTTAGGCGAAGACTCAATTTTTATGGACGACAACGCTCGCGCCCACCGGTCTGGCGATGTGGAAGCGTATGTGCAAGAGGTCGGCATTCGTCGTTTGGATTGGCCAGCTCGAAGTCCCGACCTCAATCCTATAGAGCATGTCTGGGACGTTCTGAAACGACGCGTGAGATCAGTACAACCGGCTCCGCAAACCATCAGAGAGCTGAAGAATGTGATTACCGCGGAGTGGGAACGTATTCCGCAAGCAAGTATCCGGGATATCCTCGCTAGCATACCCAGACGAATTCAAGCTGTGATTTCAGCTAGAGGGGGTCACACTCGATACTAAACATTTATCTGCTTTTACTTTATTAAAGAAAAAACAAACAAAAATCTTTGTTAACTTTTACTTCACGAGCACATGCACTACTAGCGAGCATACACTACTAGTGAACTTTAGCATTAAAATCAATAAATTTTATCAAAATTTTATGATAATACTGACGAAAACGATTATTTGCTTATTAATTTACAAAATTGTGAAAGTAAAACTACCTATAATTGTCAAACAAACCAATAGTAACATTTGAAATGGTTCATTGCTTAGGTGCCCGTTTTTTTTGCAAATGAGTTTATTATAAGCGAGCGTTTGTAAGAATGTATGTATGGATGTATGTTTGTTACTATTTTATGAAATTTGGCACACGGGTAGATTATGCCCTGGTTTAACACATAGACTACTTTTTATCCCGGGAAAATATAAAGCGGGACTTTTATCCTGAAAAACTCATTGACGCGGGCGGAGCCGCAGGCAAAAGCTAGTGTAATATAAGCTTAATCAGTAGGCTCAATTTTAGTAATAATTGGCTTGTGGTAACTGAGGTAGGAAATATACTATGTTTGGGATTCTATTTTATCTATCTGGACACGCGGCAGCGTGTCAAGCCAAGTTCAAGCAAAAGAACTGGCTACCCAGCGCCGAGTGTAATATTACACGAACCACTTGGTGCCACTTTTGACCCTTTTATAACTCAAAACCTCTTTAACGTAAACACATAAAACTACGTGTGTAATTATATCCATAAGGACATCTAGAAGCCCAAATTTCATGAAGCTAGCTCAAACGGTTATAAAGATATGAAGGTCAAAAAGTCGTAAATTTTAGTACTGACTGACTGATATATAGTACTCGGTGGTGATATTTGACTGCATCGGTGGCGTAGTTGTATTGCGTACGCGTTACGAGTACGATTTGCACGCTGAGGTCCTGGGTTCGAATCCCGGGTCGGGACAAAAAACTTTGTGACTGGGTTTTTCCATCTTAAAAAAATTACTCAGTCACAGCTCGGAAAGCACGTAAAGCCGTTGGTCCTGCGCCTGATCTCCGGTCTCCGGTCATGTCGGATTGCCGTCTCACCGGACTATGAGAGTGAAGGAATAGCGAGTGCACCTGTGTATTGCGCACACACTTGTGCACTATAATATCTTCTGCGTACCTGGCTGATCTCCGTTGAGATTGGCCGCTGTGGCCGAAACTGGCTAGGAGGATTTCAAGATATATAGTACCTAAACCTAACCTACTTCCAGATGACCTAGAAGGATGAAATTTGGAATCCAGCTCGGTAATTGTGTGTAAGCGTAGGAAAAAAACTAAAAATAAAAAAACGCTGAAAAATAGGGGGTCCCCATACAAAAAAAAAATATTGTAGCGTTGGAACCATTGATGTATTGGGTTTTTCAATACATCAATGGTTGGAACCGATACAAGCAGATATTTGAAACTATCCCATACATGTATTATTATTATTGCTATGTAACAGAAATATAAAAATAAAGTTAAGTCAAAAAATTAGTGGTGTCCCCATACAAAAAAACTTGTTATACGCGCTAACAACCGACGGTGAGTCGTCGGCGGCGCGCGGCACCACATAACTCAATACCTGCCTAGTTTTCTTTACAAAAAGTAATGATATCCCACCAAAAACATAAATGTAAAAAAGGAGTGCCAAGTTCAATACAAAAACTATTCTTGGCTGTGGGTTTCGCCTCAAAATAATGGAGATCTAAATGAGTGCCAAGTTCTATGCAAAATCCAAATATGTATTTATAGGAACAAAATGACATTATGAACAACTATCTTTTGCCCGCGGCTCCGCCCGCATTAAAAAGTTTTTCCGGGATAATAGTCCCGGTTTATATTTTCCCGGGATAAAAAGTAGCCTATGTGTTAATCGAAGACATGATCTATCCGTGTGCCAAATTTCATCGAAATCCGTTCAGTAGTTTTTGCGTGAAAGAGTAACAAACATCCATACATCCAAACATCCAGACATTCTTACAAACTTTCGCCTTTATAATATTAGTAGGAAGTAGGATTACTAAACTCTATTTCTTTGCTGGGTTACTGTAAAAGATTAAATAACATACTACACTTAAAGATAGCTTAATATAGTGTGGTAGATTCATGATAGTCATTTTCATATGTTATAAGGAAAACATTCTTGTTTCGATCTGTTATAGAAGCACTAAATGTAATCTAATTAAAAATGACTTCGTTACTAACGTGACACGTTAGCGTTGCGCGATTCGGTAAAATCAGTGAAATCGTTAATTGTATATTTAATTATGACGTTACCACATCAATGAAAACATTTACTTCTACCTACACAATAGATATGTCATCGAATCACGATCATCACCTAAGCAAGCATTGACATTAAAACTAACATACAACTGAAAAAAAAACTACTCAAAAAAATATTTAAATTGTCTTTTTATATTTAAATTTCGAATGTCACTTTTACGACCAGTTCTTTATTGTTACTGGCGGATTTCACAGGGCAAGTATAAAAAAAAGTGTCGTTACAAATTTTGGTCTTAAAATTTTTCCGTCTAGCCCCCTTTCGCAACGCGCGATATGTTCGTTCCAATAACACAAACAATATTTTACAATGAACAACACCTCATATAAAACCTAGCTAACTGAATACATACTCGGTTAACATTTACAAAGCAGGAAGAACTTTGCCTTTAGGCATTAAGTCCGCCTGTACTATACCATTGTACAAAGTGTCAAATAAATAAATAAAAAAATAAAAGAACAGATATTTGGATGGAATAAAACTCCATAATAAAAATAATGCACTTTTAATCACAGAATTCCAAGGTTATGTCAGTAACATATAATTTATAATAATTTATCACAACAACCGTACACAAAATCTAATTCTACTTAGTCTACGTGTGTAGTAGTAGGCACTGAGAGCGACATGGCGAGCCGCGTCACGCTGCGTCACGCCGCGTCACGCCGGCACCGGTCAGCGACGCGCCGTGCTGTCAACTAGCATGCGGTGTCAATATAATACAACAAACTGCATTCTTTACACTTATGTGATACAACTTGCGACAGCAGCGTGCACGAGGCTCGACGGCCGCGCTCGTCCTTACTTAGGAACGTGTCACATAAAACACTACATAAAACATTAGTCTTGACCCGTTGCACGCGCCAGCCCCACCGTGCTACCTTAATAACTCAAACAAATACGATATTTTAATAATAATTGCTATACAATGACGTCATGTCCTTTGTTCACCATTAGTGTATTTTGTGATGAGCGTATATGTATAAGCGAGAACGTAAATGCGTGTGTACGTGTGGGTGGTCCCACACGATGCACACGTGCACTAGGTTCTACTTGCGTTAAACTAATCAAGTGTGCATCGAAAATTATTTGTGAATTTAATGAAACATAAATAATTCAGCGCAACTATTCCAGTGCACTCCAATAATCATGTGTATGAGTATGTATGTATGAACATGTGCGCGATTATCCCTATTCCACAACACCGATGTATTATACAATACATAATTGTCTTAAATAAATACTACGCAATAAATAACAAAAAAAAAACCTTTTGGAACATAATCGTACAGAAGGTAACGAATAGTTTACATAAACATATTACGTATATATACACCCTGTATATATACAACATTTACACAACTCTGTACACACAAGCCTTGTACCCCCTGGCGAGCGAGCGGCACGTGCGCATGCGCGGAACACTCCGCAGGCGACACCCGACGTGACGCACCACGTGACACACCACGTGACGCACCACGTGACGCCTCCCGTGCCACTCGCAACACTCATCATGCAACAATTCGCTCCGCTCTTACACCGCTACAATCATCTACAATTTGAGATTCGAACTAGTGTCATGCTCATTAGGATTACGAAGAAAGATCGATCTCGCGGCTTACTGTGCTCGGCTTTACTTAATATCCTCTAGTAAACTTCGAGTAATAAAAACTATATCGTTATCGTAGGCGTTGATTGACCTCGATAGATATAGGCATTTTAATAGTCACCCCTATTTTGTCACCATTGTATTACCTCTTATAGATGTTAGTATAAATTTATGTGAATCACAAGTGTGCCGATTGCGGACATGCGACCACACGGCGCGCAGCGAGGCGTGTCGCCCGTGTGCTGCGGGATCGGTCGAGCTTCTCTAATCACTTCGACAAAAACGGCATCGAGCGCACAAGACCGCACGCTCCCACGCACCTCTGGAATGTTACATATCACTTGCCCCTCGTCGTTCCTGACCAACACTATATACTAGAGGTAGAGGCGGGTGGCGGGTCGCGCGGACTAGCGGCGGCGGCGGCGGCGCCCCCGGCCCGCGCGGCGCGGCGGCTATTGCGTCAGCAGCGTCGACAGGTGGTCGGCGATGGCGCGCGCAGACTCGCCGCGCAGGATGGTGCGGTGCGTGCCAGCCAGCTGGCGCGTCGTCACCTCGCCCGAGCACACCTCGTGCAGGCCGTAGTCCTCGCCCAGCGTCACGTAGTTGTCGCGCGCCGTGAACAGCGTGACGGGTGCACGAAGCTTCTGTGTCGGTTTGTACGCGTCGGCGATCACCAACTTGCGGTAGAAGGAGGCGGCGGCGGCGGGCAACGCCGGATCGCCGGCGCCCACCATCTGCGCGATTCGACTCACGCGAGCCTCCCAGTCGGGCAGGCGCTCCAGCTCGGTTGCCACCTTGGCGGTGTCGATGTCTTTGAACAGCTGCGTGAAGAAGGCGAGCGCGTCGGCCTCGTCGGCGGCGGCGGAGCGAGCGGCGCGCTTGCTCTTGCCGCGAGCGGTGTGCGTGGCGACGTACGCGGGCGAGCCGTCCACCAGCACGAGCCGCACGGCCGCACCGCCCGCCTCCAGCTGCAGCGCCATCTCGAACGCAACCGTGGCGCCGAACGAGTACCCGAGCAGCGTGTAGGGCGCGCGCGGCTGCAGGGCGCGCACGTGCCCCACGTAGTGCCCCGCCAGCGCCGTCATGCTGTCGAGCGGTGCGGCCGCCGTGCACTGCAGGCCGTACACGAGTCCGCGCACGCCGCCCGCCACGCCGCGCAACACCTCCACCACGCCCTCGATCGGGTGCACCTGCAAATACATACCACCATCAATAATCAACATTCACCATAAACTATCCCAAACTTTAATATTATTATATAAACATTCATTTCCAAGTTATTATGTACTTTAAAAAAATATTTACCATGAATACTGGTGGAACATTGGAAGCTGCCGGGGACGCGCTAGGCATTTTGACGAGCGCCTGCTTGGGCATCAGCTCGCTTAGTGCGGCAAATTGCACGAGGGAGTCTGCCACCTCCTCGGGCTCGGCGGGGGCGGGGGCGGTCACGTCGGCTGCTCCGCCCGCCTCGCCGGACATGGCGCGCAGCTTGCCGAATGTTAGTCCGCGAATCTCTTGCACGCCCAGCACCACATCATAACCACGCTCCAGCGTCTGCTTGATTTCAGCTCCCATGAGCGAGTCCATACCGAGCTCCGCGAGGTTGGCGGCCTCAGAAACCTTGCTGGGGTCTTTGATGCCGAGGATGTTGGCCACCGCGTGCACGAGGTCCTGTCGCGGCTGTTTGGCCGAGCGGCGCTTGTCAGCGAGCACCATGGAGGCGGCGACCGCATGCGGCAGGGCCAGCAACGTGCCTAGTGCCTCCATGCACGACGCGATGCGCTGCGGCACGGTGCCCCCTACCACTGTCTCATCTCCACCCATAGTCTCCACGATGAGCCCCACCTCACCTGTGAACAACGCGTAGATGAGACTCCCGTTCAACGTCCTGGCCTCAGCGCCGAGCGGAGTCCGCGTGACTCACCGATGGCGCCCCACTGCACGGCGAGGCCGGGCAGCCCGTCCGCCTGGCGCCGCTCCACGATGCGCTCCATGGCGGAGTTGGCGAGACCGTAGTTGCTCTGTCCGGGGTTACCGCGCCCGCACGACACCGACGAGAACACCACGAAGTATTCCAGTTCTGGAGCGAGCTCGCGCGTTGCCACGTCTAATGCTTTGGTTGCTATGAAATCAGATAAAATCTCGGTGAGGCACATCAATAATAATGGTGGAACCTAGCAGCATTAATTAATTATCATTTACCATCAATCTTCGGCTTGGCGACTGCTTGGAAGTCGCCGGGAGTCTGTTTCTCAAGGAAAGCGTCCCGCAAGACTGCGGCAAGGTTGAACACGCCACCCACGGGCCCCAGCTGGGACGCCTCACGGATTAGTGCCTTCGCCCCCTCCTCGGTGGTCGCATCGGCCTTGGACACCGCCACTTGCACACCTTGTTCCCGCCATCTATGGCGTACAAGAAACATTACTATTATTACTTGCTAAAGTAATTTTGTGTACATACTATACGACCACATAATAATGACGGTCTCCGCGGGCCAGGCAAAAATGCACGCACACTTTGCCACGCTCTCATCAGTCTCACGAGGTGACAAGATGCGAACATATAGCCATATGAGACATTAATCTTTTTTAATCTTTGATAATAGTTATGTATGGTTATGTATTTTTTTTCTCACACAATACGTATTTCGTTAAGTCAAAATTATGTAAATTTTGGCGAAATTAAGTACCTAATCAAATATAGAATTGTTACAAGACATTACCTGCGTATGCACCAGGCCTGGTAACCGGTGCGCACGCCGCTGCGCGAGTTGAGCAGCAGACGCGAGGCGCCGCGCACCGTCAGCCACTGCGCCAGCTCCAGCCCGAACCCGCCCAGCCCGCCTGCAACACACCACACACATCACCTACACCCCATCTGCCACGTCTCATACACATTCCTCTTCGCTAATCGCTATATTCCCAACTAACTATTTCAAATCAAACTCAAACTTAAAATTTCTTTATACAAATAGTCTTTCACAAGATCTTTTGAATCATCATAGATCTACCACTGCTTCTGAACGTGTGATCGCTGTGAAGAATCCCCAACAATATTATTCAAATCAGTGTAGGAGGTGTAGAAATAAAAGATGTTTGTTATTGTTGTTGTTGCTTGTCCCCTTTTAACCGACTTCAAAAAAGAGGTTCAGTATTCGATCCGTATGTATGTATATATGTATGAATGTATGCAAAAGACTTGGAAAAAAAATATAAAGATGAAATGGACAATTGATGACAAAAAAGTAAGCCCGGAGTGTCTTTCTGCCTTTCTTCTTCGGGTAGTCATCGCTTAGGTAGCTAGTGAAAGGCTGGTAGGTTAGCTAGGCTAGGGCCTGTAGTGACCACATCGGTGAGGATCGCGACGCGTTCCTCCCATTATTTTTAGTAAAATTAATTCAGTTTTTTTTAACATCTCTTTCCTGCCAGCCCGAGCTTGGCTTCTTGATTTATTTTTCATTACTTTTGCTCCCTATGAGAATGACAGTAGTTATATAAGTGATTTTTATAATAATAATTATTAGTATTTGAATGTATCTTTACATATCATAAGTGCAGCTATGTTCGCCTACGTGATGAATAAAGTATTTTATTTTATTTATGTAAATTTGTATGGCCACGAGTTTCTCAAAAACTACTTATCCGATTTGGATGTTGTTTTCTATGTTCAAATGTATAGTTTTCAGGGAAGGTTTCAGTATATAATATATGAAGATCTGATGAAGATCTTCGGAGATACATAATGGAACTCTTCAATAACTAACAGCGGATGACTCGCGAATGCTGCAATCGTATATCTATGATGTATTGTTTACACCATTCCATAATTAACTAACAAAAAAGCAACAAATAAAAACATTTTAACAAAAATAAACCGACTTCAAAACCCCTACAAATAAAAAAATAATTAAAGTTTGTAGTCGCTTAGTATATACGTATAGCAAGAAGAATACTGTGTGCAGAGTGCAGTACTGACCGACGAGCACGTAGCAGCGCGCGGGGTGCAGGTAGGTGCGCGGCACCGCACCCACCAGACGCGTCGGCGCCGACTCCTCGCGCACGCGCACCAGCACCTTGCCGATGTGCTTGCCTGTCGCCATGTACCTGCAACCAGCCGTCAGCCGTCAGTGACGCCACGAGCCATGAGCCACTCCACCACTCCACACGGCAGCCACTTCCACTCACCTAAACGCCTGCTCGAGCTGGCTGTCGGTGAACACGGTGGCGGGCAGCGGGCGCACGGCTCCGGTCGCGAGGCCCTCGTTCAAGCAGCGCACCACGGCCGCCTTGTCGGGGTGCGTACTGTCCGCGTCGAACAGAGCGTCCAATAGAATGCCATGGAATGTTGTGTTTTTCAGGAATATCGCCATACCCTGTACCCAAAACCCACAAGAGTTCAGACACAAAACAGTCGAGAGAGAAGGTAATAAATCGAGGGACGTAACATACTAACCAGAGCTGTATCGTTGGAGAGATCGAGCTTGCCGATCTCAAGGAATCGGCCGCCCTCGGCGAGGCAGCGCACGGAGGCGAGCAGCTTGTCGGCCGCCAGCGAGTTGAGCACGAGGTCCACCCCGCGGCCGCGCGTGCGCTTCTGCACGAGTTGTTCGAACGAAGTGTCGCGCGAGTTGCCGATGTTCGCATCCTGTAGCTCCGGGAACCGCGAGCGCAAGAACGAGCGCTTCTCGGGTGTTCCCACCGTAGTGAAGACGGTGCACCCGGCGTGCAGAGCTATGGCGATGGCGGCCTGGCCCACGCCGCCCGTGCCCGCGTGGATCAGCACCGACTCGCCGCGCCGCATGCCGCCACGCACCGCCAGCGCGTAGTAAGCTGTCGCATACGCCACCGGCACTGTCGCAGCTTCTTCCAGTGACCATTTCTTCGGCACCTCCCAGAGGAAGCTCTCATCTGCGAGAACAGTGGTTGCGAGGCCGCGCGCCGCCACCATGCCCATCACGCGTTTGCCTTTCGACGATCTACCACTGAACTCCAAACCGAGAATGCATTCTTGGCCGGCGAGGTTGCCCGGCAGCGCATCCGGGGGCAGTTTTCCGGTAGCCAACATGATATCGCGGAAGTTGAGCGGTGCGCAGTACACGCTGCAGAAGTCGGTGCCTGCCGGCAGCGGTGTCTCGCTCGCGTACCGCAGCGGACTTTCGATCCAGCGCAGCGAGGACAAGTCACCGCGCGTCAGTGTGTTCACATACGCGTGCTCCACTTGCAACTGCGCATCCGTCGCCGCCCCCAGCGGCATGTGTCGGTAGGTGCCCCACACGCCGGAGCGCAACACGTTCACCGCCAAGTCCTTCTGCAACTGCGGCGCGAAGGCGGCGGCGCCCACCGCGAACGGCTCCTTAGCGCCGGGCATGTAGTACACGCGCAGCGCGCGGCCGCCGGGCTCGCCGCGCAGACACGTGGCCAGCCCCAGGGCACCGCTGTCGCCCGCGCGGGTCACCGCGTACACGCGCAGCTCCTCGTTCTCGGCGCGCGCCAACGCCGTGCGCAGCTCGTCCACCCAACCGAACGCCTTATCGTCGGTGATGTCGATGACTACGTGTGCGGCGGGCAGCACGACGCGCTTGCGCAGCAGTAGATACTCGCAGGCGGCCGCCGCCTGGCGCGACACGAGGCAGAGGCCGGCGCGCTCGAGAGCGTCCTTGGCGGCGGGCTCGTTGAGGGCGCCGCGTGGCTCCTCCAGCAGCAGCATGCCGGCGTCGGCGAGCGCCTCCGCCAGCGCTGCCAGCACGCCGCCGCCGTGGCGTGACAACACATCCGCTGCCATCACGAGGTGGCACTCGTTCTCTGGTGGCGCCGAGCGTCCGTCTTTTTGGATCACCTGCAAACAATAATGTCAGCAATTTAGGTACTACAAATATGCCTAAAATTATTACATAATATTAAATTGCTGTTCAACCTTAACACCAAGTTCCTCCATGGATGCGTTGTAAGTAGCGGCTTCCGGTCCCGCGGCGAGCGAGGCGTCGACGCGCACCTGCGGCTCCTCGTCGAGAATGCGCATCGCGATCGGCGTGAGCAGGGCCTCGGCCGCGCGGCCCAGCGTAGCCTCCACCGTCTTCAGCTTTAATGCACCCGCATTCTCAAGCACCACCTGCAGGCTGATGGCAAGCGCGTCACGTTTGGAGCGCGAGGTGTCCTCGGTGGCGATGTTGGCATTGTCGTACGGGAGGAACGCGTATTTCTCTAGCTTAGGCGCCGCCTGTGGGTTGGCGCGACGCGGCGCGAGGCTGGTCTTGACTCCTCGCAATTCCACGCCGCCAGCCGTGATGACGTCGATGTCGCGGCGCATGGTGACGCGCACGCCGGCGGCGGCGCTGCGCATGTGAGCCACCGGGTCGATGAGCGCGCGCCGCAGACGCGTCGGCAGGTACAGCTCGCGCGTGTTCACCCCGATGATGCCGAACTGTAGCATTGTGTCCATAAACGAGATCCAGTTACCATCCCAAGTGAGTTCTCCAACGGTACCGCGCGAGTCGGAAGATTTGATACCGCGGAAAACGCCACCGTAATTGTAGCCTCTGAGTCTCAATTCTTTGTAAATGTCTTCGGTGACGAGTGGCGCTGCGGCGTCGGTCGGGTCGGGCTCCACCTCCGCCGCAGGCAGCCGTTCGTCAGTGTCCGGGTCAGCGAGGCGCACCACGCCGGTGACCACCACCGCGCCGCCCTCACATACGTCAAACTGGCCCGTGCCATCCAGAACATTGATCAGGAAACGCACGGGACCCTCGCTCGACATGATGGTGGCGCGCCTGAACTGCACGTTTTCGAGGACAATCGCGGTTTCCTCAGGTTTCCTATTGTGTAGCTTGGCCATGGTCCTCCATACGAGAGTCTGCGCAACCAAAACGTCACTCATGTAAAAAGAAAGGTAATAATCGACAAATTAATGTTATGAAAATCAAACAATGATGTACTCACGAGATACCCGGTGGCAGGGAACAGCACACGGCCGTCGATGTTGTGGCCGGCCAGGAAAGAGTCGTCATTGCGTGAGAGGTCGAACTCGAGGATGTTCTCACCCGATCGCGAGGCGGAGCCGAAGTGCGCCACGCTCCACTCGATGGAGTGGTCCCAGCGCACGCGCGAGGCCAGGCCGGGCGTGCCGCGCGCCACGGGCCAGTGCGGCGCCGGGTACAGGCGCGCCGGCCGCGGCTGTCCGCCCGCCGCGTACAGCTTGCCGGCGGCGGCCAGCAGGTGGCGCAGCGTGTCGGCCGCGTCGCGCCGCACTAGTGGCACGTGCGCCGCGTCGGGCAGGGCGCGCCGGAGCACGGCCTGCAGCAGAGCGTGCGGCGCCACCTCCACCACCGCGGCGCGCGCCGGGATCTCCAGCACTGCGTCCGCGAACCGCACCGGCGACAGCAGGTTGTTCACGTGATACTTCACGTCGCTGAGTTTTGCTGAGGAACAATTTGCCTAGTTACCTCAACTCGATGCCCCTACTGTGTTTCATTGAACGTGATCGAAAAGTTAACTCACCGAGATCCGAATCCCACTGGTCCTTAGGCAACGAAGATGAGATCCAACGCTTGGAACGAGGTTTAGGGTTGGGGATGATTTTCTCCAGACTCTTCCGCAACAGCGGGGCAGCTGTCGCTATATACTTGCTGTGGAACGCGACGCCGGAGCTGTTGACATGGCGAGCAAACACGCCCTCCGCAGAGAGCTCCGCAACGAACTTTTCCACCGACAGCACCGGCCCGGAAATCTAATATAATGATACAGCAATGTATTAAACCGGTTCACTCGCAAGTCGCGGTACAAACCAACCTGTGCGGCTGCTAATACACACCGTGACGTTGTCGTTGGAGTTGTGGCACGCTGGGGATACGTCAGGGGGGCAGCGCTCCTGGCAGCTCTGCCATGAGAGGCCCACGGCCGCCATCGCTCCCGGTGATAACTTTGCGTCGATAATGCTACGGCCACGCCAGTACGCCGCCAACACCGCTTGCTCGGCCGTTAGCGTCTCGTCAGCATAAGCACAACCTGCACACAAAATATATTCAATAATAGGTATTTGATCAGCAGAGACGGGATGTGACAAGGCTCACTAGATGCGCGCCGTGGGAACACGCACCGATCTCGCCGACAGAGTGTCCGACGATCCCGTCCGGGCGCACTTCCAGCATGCGCAGCACGTCTACCAGCGCGACCTGCACTGCCGCGATGGACACGAACGAAATCACCACGTCGTCGAACGCGGTGTCGGGCGCATCTGTCAGCACGTGCACGAGGTCGATGCCGTGTGGCTTCAGCGCTGCGGCAGAGCGCCGAATGCTCGCCGCGAACGCCGGCATCATCATCAGTGTTCGCGCCATGCCCGGCCACTGCGACCCCATGCCGGAAAACACGAACCACACCGGCCGTGCCTCACCGCCGTCGGTCTCCTGAGAAACGAGTCGATACAGTATCTGTTCGGATGAGTGCGATACGATGAGAGTTGTGCGAACTACACAAAACACTCACGCTGATCTCCTCCTGCGGCGCACCGTCGGCGTCGAACAGCGAGTACCCGCGGAAGGCGTGGCCGGGAATGTTGCGCGCGTGCACGGCGTCGAGCAGCGCGTGCAGGTCGGCGTCGCGGCGGTGCTCGGCGGCCAGCGCCAGCAGCTCGTGCACCGCCTCCTCGGTGCGGCCCGACGCCAGCACCAGCCGCGGCACCTCGTACTCTGCGCGTGCACGCTTCTCGCTGCCCTCCGACTCCAGGATGATGTGCGCGTTGGCACCGCCGAATCCAAACGAGTTCACCGCCACCAGTCCACCATCCCATTCTATGTTCCGGTCCACCACCTACACGAGCTCATATTACATAAACCACAACATTATACATGTGATACTATTTAACTAATTATTGCTTACGATCAGTTCTGACACAAAATAACAGCTACACCTTTATCCTTATCCGACTGCCTCGGTGGCGTTGTTGTATTATGGTACGACTGCAATGCTGAGGTCTCGGGTTCGATCCCCGGGTCGGGCAAAGTGATATTGAGTTTTTCTATTCAGTATCAGTCCGGAGTCTGGAATTTATCGCCCGATATGGCGATAGGCTCGCCCCCTATCACATCATGGGACGGAATGTCGGCGAAAAGTGGGAGCACTAGTTGCGCCTCTGCCTACCCCTTCGGGGATAACAGGCGTGAGTGTATATGTATGTATATATATGTTGATTGTATTTAAGTTTTTACTATTAAGCATGTTAATAAGGAACATTCAGTTTGTGAACCAAATAAATATATATATATATATATATATATATATATATATATATATGTACCTTTATCCTTCCATCACTTAGAGCGGGTATATCCGGATTTGGTTCTTTGAAATGCAAATTCCCAGGGATCTTTCCGTGCTCCATTGCTACCACCACTTTAGCGATGGAGCAAAGGCCCGACGCCGGCTCCGAATGGCCCATGTTAGACTTTACAGAGCCCAGGAGCAACGGCTTCGTCCGATTGTTGCAGAAAAAGTCTGCGATCGCATTTACTTCTTGGGGGTCGCCGACCTAAGGCACACATAATATATGGTGGTTAATACAGATAACACAAAGAGTATAAACGACAATGTTTGAAAGTGGTGCCTGGGTACCTTAGTGCCGGTGCCGTGTGCCTCTACATAGGCGACGTCCTGCGGGCGCAGGCCGGCCTCGTCGAAGGTCTCCTGCGCGAGCGAGCGCTGCACCTCGCCCGAGGGGAAGGTGATGCCCTGCACCTTGGAGCCGTCAGTGTTCATGCGGGCGCCGCGGACGGTGGCGTACACTCGGCGCGCGGCCCCGCGCCGCTGCAGCAGCACCGCCACCGCCGCCTCCGAGCGCACGTACCCGCGCCCGCTCGCGTCGAACGCGGCGCATCGCCCCTCCGGCGACAACATGCTCAGCCGGTGGAAATTGAGTGAGTTGGCCGGCTTGAGGCACAGGTTGGTGCCGGCGACGATGGCCGCGTCGCAATGGCCGGCCCGCATCGCAATCACCGCTTGCGCCAGTGCGAACATGGAGCTCGAGCAGGCGGTGTCTATGGCATACGAGGGCCCGTGCAGATCGAACGTGTACGAGATGCGGTTCGGGAACATGGCACGGCAGCAGCCGGTGAGCGCGTAGCCATTGATCTTGTCAGGATCCACGGTCCACATTTCCTCGGTCTCGGAGTTAGACACGCCCACGTAGACGCCGGTGCGTGAGCCGCGCAGCTCGGCCGGGTTGAGGCCGGCGTCCACGATGGTCTCGTGCGTAAGCTCCAGTAACAGCCGCAGTTGTGGGTCCATGAGATGTGCCTGCTTGGCGTGCACACCGAAAAACGTTGCGTCGAAGTGTGCCAAATCTTTGAGCTTGCCATTGCGCTCCGGCAGTCCGTGCAGCCCTGCAACACACAAATACATACGTTAATAGCGCTATACACGACCAACAAACACATTCTCACACTTTATTTGGAAACGCCGCGTGTATAAATATTGACAACAGCAATGACATCACCAGTTACCACATTATTTAGTACTTAACTACAAATAAACGGATATTGATTTTGTTTTCGTAGGTACTCGACACTCGCATAGCTTATTTGATAAAATTTATCAATATTCCAATGATATAGGTAATTGTTCATTCTCTCAATTCTCACTGATGTGATAGCTTGTATACCTACGTCAGCGGTTAGTACCTATATACTGGTGTGAGCTTTAATAATAAAACAAATTATAAAGAGGAAAAATTTGTATTTTGATCGACTTCAAAAAGGACGTTACGTTTTCAACCCGTATGTACCTATGTATTGATAAGTGTAAATGGTTTATTATAATCTTTCTAATCTATATAATAAATACATTTATGAATGTACGTTTGTATGGCCGCGATTTTCTCAAAAAATACTGATCCGATTTGGATTGAGTTTTCGTTATTCAAATGCATATTTTTCAGATGCTTAATATATAATAATTGCTAACAGATGTCGCTGTCATCTCCTTTAAGAGATTTAAAATATGGATCTTGAAATTCGGCAGCCGAAGTGGGAGTCGAGGTGGCTCAATTGGAAGAGAACCAGCACGGTACGCCGGAGATCGTGGGTTCGAGTCCCACCTTCGACTGTTCTTTTTCAAGTTTCCATAAAAATATAAAATCATTATCCAGGCACTACATGGCCATTAACATGTATAAAAAAATCATAATATAGGATTATTTTTTATAGTCTATGAGGAAATATAATGTTACGATAATTTAATAAAAAAAATTCTTGCCAAATTAAGGGTTCAGGGCATCATATCATAAAGGGTAGATTTAATGTTAGATTTCAAAGACTGCCTCGGTAGCGTAGTTGTATTACAGTACGACTGCAAAGTTGAGGTCTCGGGTTCCATCCCCGGGTCGGGCAAAGTGATATTGAATTTTTCTATTCAATATCAGCTCGGAGTCTGGAATTTGTGCCCGAAATGGCGATAGACTCGCCCCCTATCACATCATGGGACGGAATAATTGCGAAAAGTGGGTGCACTAGTTGCGCCTCTGCCTACCCCTTCGGGGATAACAGGCGTGAGTGTATATGTGTATAGTATGTATGTTCAAAAAAGGGACCGCCATTTTGAATTTCTTTGTTTTAAGGCCAACCGACCTCAAAGTCGATATCTGGGCATGGCTTTAGGTACAAATGGCAGATTTAATGCTAGATTTAAAAAAGTGGCCGCCATTTTAAACTTCTTTGTTTGACGGCCAATCGACCTCAAAATTGATATCTGCGCATGGCTTTGGGCACAAAGGGCAGATCCAATGCTAGAATTGAAAAAGTGACTGCCATTTTGAATTTATTTGTTTTAAGGCCAATCGACCTCAAAATCGATATCTGAGCATGGCCTTAGGTACAAAGGGCAGATCCAATGTTATAATTGAAAAAAGTGGCCACCATTTGGAATTTCTTTGTTTTAAGGACAATTGACGTCAAAATTGATACTTGGGCATGCCATTGATAGTAAAAGACAGATCTAATATTAGACTTAAGAAAAGAGGTCGCTATTTTGAACTTCTAGAAGTAGAAGAAGAAGTATCACTTCTCACGCGCGTACATATGTACACGCACCGATTTTTTTTGTTGCTGCCAAAACCCCTCGTCAAAGTCTTAGTAAGGTAGCCACTGCTTTACTTCGACATAGTAGTTAGTACTGAGGATAAAAAGAAACAATACAACTGTAGCAGTATTTAAAAAAAGTGTGCGAATAAATGTTTTGTATTTGTATATTTGTAAACAATTTTTTTTACACTGGCAGATGCGCAAACCGCGCCTTGCCAAAGAGAAAAAAAATATGTAATTATTTTGAGAGCTAAGAGTAGAAGGATTATCATTTTGATAACATCTTAAAAAGCACCTCACGCTTTATTTTTACAATAAAATACATATTTCCTTATTTACACTAATCTTCATTTTTATTTATTAATTGTGTTTTCCAATATTCTTAATTCAAAGAAGTCTGCTTTTAGTATGGGTGCTGGGCCTCAAAATCTAAACAGGGTCAAACTTTATGGATATTAAAAGGGCAACGTACGGAACTTTGATCCGTTAAAAAAAATTTTTAGACCCCTCCATTCATAGCCAACTTTTTTGAAAACATTCATATTAAGTGTAGTTTTAAAGCCAAACAAAATTATATGTATCTCAAAATCGGAGGCCTTTAAAATTAAACGATTTGTAGCAAAAGGCTAGTTTTCAGGAGTTCTATCAAATATATATAAACTGTCTTGTTTAGATTTTTAGGCCCATTTTTGGACATCTTCTTTATTAAATACTAGCTTTTGCCCGCGGCTCCGCCCGCTTTAAAAAGTTTTTCCGGGATAAAAGTCCCGCTTTATATTTTCCCGGGATAAATAGTAGCCTATGTGTTAATCCAGGACATGATCTACCCGTGTGTCAAATTTCATCGAAATCCGTTCAGTAGTTTTTGCCTGAAAGAGGAACAAACATCCATACATCCAAACATCCATACATTCTTACAAACTTTCGCCTTTATAATATTAGTAGGATTTTCATTTTTTTAATTGGATTTTCTTCTATAAATGCGGTTTTTAGTTTTTTTTTACTATTATATTATTTACTGGTGTTAGGACTCATATGTAAGAGCCCGTCTGGGTGGGCACCAACGCAATGTCTATATCTACCGCCAAGCAGCAGTGTGCATGCACTGTTGTGTTTCGGTTTGAAGGGCATGGTATCCAGCGTAACTTTAGGACATAATGAGACTTAACATCTTATGTCTCAGAATGACGAGCCAAGTAGAATGCCACACAATACTTCATAACTTAAGGTGCTGTATGGTTTGTTCCGTACACCTTTTGAGATATGAATGAAACAAGTTGTATGTTTCACTAATGATAAAATATATTGAGTTCACAAATGATATTTTAGTGCTAATGATAGATGTGCGATGCGGACGCGTTATGATGGTGAAATTGATTTTACTGCGATTACAATTGCAATGACAAAATGCTGAGTCTGTTGATATGTGCGGTTGCACCGTACAGTACTGTGTGGTGTAAGTACTGTTTATGGGTGGTCGTATCGCTTACCATCAGGCGAACGGCATGCTCGTCTCGTCATTCAATGTTATGACAAAAAAAATATGTTTTTTTTTAGTTGGATTTTGTATTATAGCGTATTTTTTAAAACTATTATTCATCGAATATGGTGTTATAATATCTGGTAGTTTCTCCTCTTCGTCTTGGTACAGACACTACCAGTTTTACGAGAACAATAAATAGCTAATTCTTTTTATCGTAATAAGGATGACGGGTCTAACTGTTTTAAATATTGATTTTTCTTTGATAAGCATGCTCAATTTCGATTTAATCCGACGTTTTGAAGGGGGTCAAAATCATATTCAAAGTTTCCGTTACGTAGATACGTCTGAAGCTAATAAACACACATTACACTCTTCCGTGCCTATTGCTAAACCTTCTGCACGTGCAGGCTCTGGGCTAGATACTCGCAAATATCATACAGCGCCCTTAGAGTTCAATATAACAATGGTCAAGGCACTTAGAATGCTTGTAGGGTTGCCCCGTGTCTGTAGTGCATCAGGGATGTTTGCGGATACCCAGGTATATTGTTTCTACACAATAATGCGCAACAGGTGTGCATCTCTAGTAGGCAGGGTGCGGGCCCGCCCCAACAACATTCTTTAAAATATGATTGCTAGCAGGCTGAATTGTTGTTATAACTGTGACTTATTGATGTGCCATTTCACATGGAATGGTGCAGCGGTGAACCACGTATTAATTTGTTATAGTTTAATTATTTACTAACATATGTTTTTTTTACATTTTCTACTAACACCATGAGTCTCTGATTACCCGAATAAATAAATAAAATAAATAACTTGACCAAAAAATAATAGCATAGCATTGTGACTCATGCCCAATATGGTAATTAGCTCGCCGGTCGTTTCTGCAAAGAAAACAAACCGTCATATTGTCAGTATTACCTATATCCCCAAAGGAGCATGCTACATGCAGCGCTGCGACGCGATAGTCGAGACGAGTTTCGAGAAATTATATCAAATTTTGTTTGCAATGTCGCGCGAGATGTTAACATTGAGAACATTCCTGATTCCGTGCATTGTGGTCTGTGACCTGTGCGGGCTGTGCGGGCTGTGCGGGCTGCGAGTCGCGACTCGCGAGACCGTATCAGGCCACCCGCCACCGCCCCCCGCCGCCATCCGCCGCCCCGGTTCCGCGCCAGTGACGTCAGCGACAGAACCACGCGGCGCGTCGCGTCGGTGCCGCGGTGCAATGGCGTGATAGGTACACCGCATCATCTTCTTGTTACAATACTTTTTATAATCAACGAAATCATTTTTTGTTCAAGTGTCACGAAGTACCAATGATTTAAATAATATGTAAAGCACAGGCAATAAACATTAAACAGTGGTGCGTCTTTAGTCTGGGCTGCAGCTGACAGCGGCGGGTTATCTGCGGCTCATCTCACTAAAGTGCGCAGTTGTCGCACGCGATTATCTCATTAGGTAGTCGTAGTCATTAACTACACACGATCAACAGTCGACTGACGGCGACGCAGCGCGCAGACACGCAGGCGCGCGCCGCACCGTTGACTAGGGTTGCCACTTTTTTTACCCAACTTCAAATTTTTCACCTTATTTTTTATTTTTACTTCCGTTCTACTAATTTAACAGAATATGACACTGAAAAATAAACGAAAACGCCATCTTACAACAAGTAGTAGGCTTTCACAAAAATAAATAAAGTATTATTTATTCATCTTATAGTTGAATTTTCTATAAAACCGTGTTTTTAGTTTAAAATATTGAATAGTCATCGGTCCTTGATAAGCATGCCAAATTTCGATTTAATCCAATGTTTTGAAGGGGGTTAAAATCATGTTCAAAGTTTCCGTTATCTACATACATACGGCTGAAACTAACTTTTTTTTTAAGTTTGTTACCTCAGAACTCCGTCATTTATTGACCGATTTGGAACATTCTTTTTTATTACAAATAATATACTTCCCGACTGGTCCCATTGAATTTTTATCAAAATCGGTTTAGTTGAAACCAAAATAACATGAAAAAGTGTGTCGTCCAAGTATACAAATTTACGATTTTTGCTTTTCTGTGACTTTTTCTTTGGTGTTTTCGCGTAGAATTTTGTTCGGTCTATTTCTTGCATACATATAAAAATAACTTGACGCCGTTTACGTTTTCAGGGGTAGGCAGAGTCCTACCACGTCGGCACGATAGTCGTACCGCGAGAGCAATACAACTACGCTATCGAGGCGGTACATTTCTTACTAACACAAACAATAAAAACCATTTTAACAAAAATTAAACCGCCTTCAAAATGACAAAAACCAAACTAAAAAACAAAAAATAATTTAACATTTCTATTATAACTAACGTGCACGTCGTAAGCTCTGCCATCTGGTAACGCAATCAGACTCTTTTTAAGCCCATCGATACTTATTATTGTCGTAAATTATTCATATTAAACGGATGAAAAATAACATTTAATTTGTTGATAATGTATTGTTGTGTATCTGAATGATCCAAAACATAAAAATAAACAAATCAGTTAATGTATTCCAAGAATAGTACTTACGTTCTATGGTTATGTGATATATCCTCCTAGCCAGTTTCGGCCACGGCGGCCAATCTCAAGGGAGATCAGCCAGGTACGCAGGAGATATTATAGTGCACAAGTGTGTGCGCAATACACAGGTGCACTCGCTATTCCTTCACTCTCATAGTCCAGTGAGACGGCAATCCGACATGACCGGAGAGAGGTCAGGCGCAGGGCCAACGGCTTTACGTGCTTTCCGAGGCACGGGGGTATCACACCGCCAACTTCCTGACTCCGAGCTGCGACTGAGTAAATTTTAAGATGGAAAAACCCAGTCACAATTTTTTTTGGCTCGACCCGGGATTCGAACCCAGGACTTCAGCGCGCAAATTGTACTCGTAATGCGTACGCAATACCACTACGCCACCGAGGCAGTCATCACCGTGTCCGACCCGGAAATCGAACCCGAGACCTCAGCAAGGTAGTTGTACCGTAATACACCTACGCCACCGAGAGGTCACTCAAACTGCCTCTATATCAAATTTCATCGAAATCCGTTGGGTTCTTAGTTTTTGAGTTTGTGTTATAATATGTAGTAAAAGTGAATTAGTTTCTTTTCATCAATCAATGTATGCAATATTTTGATATTTTCAGGATCTGACATCCCAAGAAATAGCCTCTTCCGCTACTAATTTGAGTACTTATTTGTGTTTTTTCCAGTTCTTTTCTACCGCACAATAACTTCAAATCTGTTTGTCCAAAGAGACTTGGATAGTGTCAACCCCTGAAAACAGCTTGCCCCTTACGCAACAAGCTTCCCATCCGACCCTTATTCACCCTTTTCAACCCGACAGAGGTGAGCGTATGTTGTGTTAAGAAGACTATTATTAACTACTATTTTGGTAAACCAAGAATCACTAGGACTGAGTACATAATACGGAAGATAGGTTCTATTATAATCGCGAAGGTATGAACACGTTAAAAGGACAAACGCTGACAGCCGGAAATTCGCGCACATTATTTATTTAACTTTATTACGCGAGTGTGAATGTGGACACAAAGCATGACGTGTGTGTCACATTGAGGAAAACAGATCGAACATTAACGCTACGTAGACGCTCTTGAAAGGTTTACGAATGCCGTTTGATATCGAAAAGAGACACTTATCTACAGTATATTAATGTGTGTAGAAAAATCTCTGAACCCGTCTTTACGTATAGTCAGCCACAAATTGAAAACTTTAAAACGCTTCTACACATTCATTTCGATGGAAATGTTCTTTTTTCTTTATCTGAAATTAAGTAAATTCTGTGAAGTTTATTTTACTGATGAAAAAACTATTGTTGATACAGCCACAAATGTTGAAAGGCGATTTGATATTTTAAATTTATTGAACTACTTCTGTGGCTGACTGTAAATTGCGCGAACGAAGGGGTTGTGTGATTTGTTATAATTAAAGATCATAATAGAGAAGGAGTACTGAAAAATATTATTTATTTATAATATGTGTTACAAATATATTTATATTGATACCGAAGCAAATATTATAAGAAAATGAGGAGACGAAGTGAGGGCTTCCCAGAAGCTGATGGCTTGCCGCGAGCTGAGCGTTGCGCTGGTTGCGCAATAATCAGTTAATTAGTTGTTTGCGAAGTTGACACTCTTTATGGACGAGCGCAGTGCTTCTCATCAGGCGCCTGACCTGGGATCATAACTGAAATGTATCTCTAATTTATACAGTCGTCAACGCTAACGGTATGTATGGGAATGACAAATCCTAGCGAATAGCGATACCTACACTTATCGGTAAAGCATCTTGGCTGCGGCCTGTGTTGGTCTCGGCAGTTAGTTGTATTCAAATAATAATATAGCAATTTGTTATGTTCTTCGAATATTAAAAACAAGTCGACAACGTGACTCAAACAGTAATAGAAACAATAACACATTGTTTTATTTAGTCGTCATCGATAAAATGATTATCTTCAAGTCGTGGCATTGATGATTGAACACGCAACTCCAGCCACGACATAAACACTGTCCACTGATAGCCGTCGACTGATCGCGCAGCGGCCGCCGCGCCGCGCTGCCCTGCCGACACCGGTGATACAGTTTTTTCGGAAAAAACAGTAATCTTTATTTATTTTTACTGCAACAGATTAAGTTTACAGTGTATAAGTAATATATTTTTAGCATTTATAGTACTCATACAAAATAAAAGTTATACAGGGCCATTTTGACATTGCGTTAATAAATGAAACCACATACTTATCTCGTTGAAAATAATACTTTCCATTAAGTTATTTTAACCATAGATGTAGAATAAAAAAGTGTAAGTTTCTAACAAAATAAATATCAATAAAAAGTAACTTTAAGTTTACACGCCCTAATGCCACTATGACTGCTCTACGAGGGTTCGTCGCAGCAGCAACATTACACTTTCAGTCAGAAATACACTTACGCACACACCAAATTCGCGCTAAACTACAAAATGATAAAAAAATTGGAATACTACAATCGGGATTTTTGGCAAAAGTATTTGTTATTCATTGATAATTTTTAGCATGATGTTAGCAGAGGTATAGACGAATATGTGGTTTCATTTAGTAACGCAATGTAAAAATGACCCTGTATACCGTGTGGAAGGGAAACGCTCTCGGAAACGAATACAGGTGATAGTATTGGTGATTCCTGACGTGATGGCACTAAAAAATCGCGATCGCATTGTTACAATTTTAGTAGGATTTTCTCAAATTTCTGTACAGCTTCACGTATGGACAGATAAATCAAATTATTATTCTGAAAAACATAGTAAAAAAGTTCAATATTTCAAAAAAATCGTAATGAAACACGTACATCAGCTGACGGGTTAACGACCGCGTGGCCAGTGCCGGCAAAGCGTGGCGGCCGCCGCCTTGTCGGCGTTTGCTTTGTAGTTTTTTGTACGCTTTACATTGCGCGCGCATGAATTACGGAAATACTAAAATCGTAAGTATTATCGCTTAGCATTGCAAATGAATATAGTTTTTCGTTAATGTTATGGTTCTTCTCTCTTACCGTTCCGGTATAGAGAGCGTTTCCCTTCCACCCGGTATTTAGATAACAATAAACTTCCAACTTTCTAAACGCACATGTACTTTAAATTATTTTTTTACCGAGATCACAAAGTGATTAGTTATACAAGATTTCTCTATAGTTAATCTCTATTATTAGTTTATGAAATTACTGGAAAATATTATAAGAATATAACGAACATATTAAAATCTTTTAAAATATTATAAATTATTCATGTTTTTCCTTCAATGTCAGGATACCTTTTAAATCCTTCAGTTGCACTGATGACCCACTATTTACTTAACTCGAATGGACTAGTTATATATTTTTTTACAATTAGTGTTTTTCACTTAAATTGAAATGATTAAGTTACCAACGTCGATTTATGGCGTTGCAGGCTCTGGAGGACGCTGAAGCATATCGAAAGCTTGATTGACAGACAGGAAAATCCTCCTGACATGATGTCCGTGCTTACAATATTGAAAGCATCAAGAAGACGATCTAGCGGAACAAAGGCTCCAAAGTGATTTTTTGATTAGAAAGCATTTGGAATTAGCTTCAATGACGAGTACGTTACTCAGCTTTGATTTGCCGTAATATTGTCGTCTTGTCAGAATCATTTGCGGACCATAGCATTATGCTTATTTGTTCATAAACCTCAACAGAGTTTCCCACCTGGTAGGCCGTAAAATGAACAAGACCAAAATCTTCTTCAATGATCATTTTGTATATATGCTAATTGGCATATTGTTGAGAACGCAACTCTTGAAGTTGTCGACGAATCTGTCTTTCTAAAAAAAGTAGTCCAGTTAGGCAAGTCCAACTTCAAGATGGAGGTCAAAACCAGCTGGGTTAAGTAGCGTTCAGGAAACTAGTCAAGGTCCTCTCATCTAAAATACCTCAGTGCTTAAAGACAAAAATCTTCAATCAATTAGTGTTACCGGTGATAACGTGCGGCTTTGAGTCGTGGCTTCTGACTATGGGCCACCCAAGACGGATAACGGTCCCTCAGTGAGGTATGAAGATGCTCGGTTTTTGTCTGCGCAGTCAAAATAGAAATGAAGAGATTCGTAAAAGAACGAATATCGCTGACATATTTCAAACAGATCACTCTATCTGGACTTCACGACGGTTACTATCCGGTGCAGTGCGGTCACTTTGCAGCTAATAGAATTTCACGTAACGTACTATAAAATCCTTTTGTGCGAAATAAAAATCTCAATTCGCAATCGCATTTGGAGTTAAATATTTGCATTCACATTCGTATTCGCAAATATTGGAAATTGGACATTCGTTACATCACTAATATGTAGTAATTAGTCGAGTTTTTAGAATCATTAGACAGGAGACCTTAATGGTTTGTGTGAAATATGAATCAAAACTAGTGATCTGCGATAACTATAATTTATTGCGCAGATGCGTACTCAATGTTATTTAGTCTGTGGCTCGCCGCGCCCCAGCCACACTTTGTTGGCGATGCAGTTCAAAGGCAGTGCAGTGTGCACCATGATGCTGCGGTGCATGTCGGTATTCGCACGTCACTCGCCACTCGTCAAGGACAATTTGTTAAAGCAACATCCTTAACTGAAGAGAACTGTGTCTTTGTCATTGCAGATTGTGTTCACACATTATGCAAACATTAATGACGAGGGCTAGATACCTCTATACCGGGTGGAAGGGAAACGCTCTCTATACCGGAACGGTAAGAGAGAAGATCCATAACATTAACGAAAAACTATATTCATTTGCAAAGCTAAGCGATAATACTTACGATTTTAGTATTTCCGTAATTCATGCGCGCGCAATGTAAAGCGTACAAAAAACTGGACGGCCGCCGCGCTGCTCCGGCACCGGCCCGCGGTCGTTAACCCGTCAGCTGATGTACGTGTTTCATTACGATTTTTTTTTAAATATTGACCTTTTTTATTATGTTTTTCAGAATAATAATTTGATTTATCTATCCATACGTGAAGCTGTATAGAAATTTGAGAAAATCCTACTAAAATTGTAACAATGCGATCGCGATTTTTTTAGTGCCATCACGTCAGGAATCACCAATACTATGACCTATATTCGTTTCACTGTATTCTGTTTTCGTTTCTGTGGACTGCCTCGGTGGCGTAGTTGTATTAAGGTACGACTACAATGCTGAAGTCTCGGGTTCGATTCCCGAGTCGGGCAAAATGATATTGAGTTTTTCTATTCAGTATCAGCTCGGAGTCTGGAATTTGTACCCGATATGGCGATAGGCTCGCCCCCTATCACATCATGGGACGGAATAACGGCGAAAAGTGAGTGCACTAGTTGCGCCTCTGCCTACCCCTTCGGGGATAACAGGCGTGAGTGTATGTGTGTGTGTATTCGTTTCCGAGAGCGTTTCCCTTCCACCCGGTATTAAGAGTAGTGACGCAGCGAATTCGGCGGTGCTGGTTTATTAACCCGTAGTGCGGCCAAGAGCACACGCCTTATATCGTAAAAAGTCAAAGCCATAAAAACACGCTGTGAATATACCGAGCTAAACATGCTGTCTCGTAAGTACCTCAGTTTAAATGTACAGAATGTCCCATAAATCAACGTCAAATCTAAATCGGGTCAGGTAGTATTTAGCACTGAGAAAACAAAAAAAAAATACATGTCAAGTATTTTTAAAATTATTGATATTCTAACTAAAAGAATTACAAATCCCAAAAAAATTGAGAGTATAACGGCATGATTGTATTGAATGATATAATTGTCTGGTGCCATTCGATACTTTATCTGGACGACATTGCACTTACCATCAGGCATCAGGTGCAGACTGCAGTGCAGGCAATTTGTTGTGCCACAAAAAACAGTCACTTTTACTCCATTGTTTATTTAAATCTCGTAGAGCAATTCGATGTGCTATGTAGTAGTCTTCAGCGTTGCATTAGGGGACCGGCTCGGACGGGGCAGTTCGCCCGTCTCATGGAGACCATGAATAGTGGGTGAGATTGCCATCGCACTTCTCTTCCGTATTTCTTTATTCTTAAAGTGGGCACATACGATGCGATTTGGTACAGCCGAACCATTAAAATGGTATGCCATCGAACCATATCGCATCGTGTGGGGCACGGTTCGATGGACATTATTATTATTATTTTTGGTACGGCTGGTTCGATGGCTTGTCCATCAAACTTGGTTGGATACAACTGGACATCGCATGGTACGGTTCGATCGTGTGGCGTGAAGACTGTACTGCGTGACGAATTTGTACGATGATACCAAATCTAATCGTTTGTTAGTAGTATTATTCCTGCTCTTGAGAACAATAAACCGAACTAAAAGTCCTCTCACGCGGCCGTGACTTTAAAATAATTACCTACAGCCGCACGGTCCGCAAATACGTCATAGGGTTGCCCGTCTGCATTATTTTAATAAAATTTAAGATACTTTAGTTTCTTTCTATACTTTATCGGTTTAGGTATTTAACTAAATGTAAACAAATCATAAATAAGGTATTTGACCTGTCCATTTCTCTTTACAAAATATGTAATTCTAAAATAAAAATCTTCATAACCTACACAACACTTAGTATAGTTATTCCCGTTTATTAAAGTTATAAAGGTTATTACTTATTACAAAGTTATACTTTTTCATTAATAAGCGCGAATACAATTAATTATAATAAATTACAATATTTTTATAAAAGATCTCGATCAGTCAACTGTAAAAGAGCTAATACAACAGGCACGCTAAACATTTTTCCAATGGATCGTAATAGATAACCCTACAAAGTTTAAGAGTACGAGTTGTACGACCGTCACGTAGCGCGCCATTAAAACTGAGCGCTATTCAATTTAATTGGTTAACTACATACCAATTATCTTTACATTTCCACATTGTAGAAATTGGTGTATTACTACTGGTGGTAGGACTCTGATATGTAAGAGTCATCTGGATGAGTACCATCGCAATGTCTACTTCTACCGCCAAGCAGCAGTGTGCATGCACTTTTGTGTTTTGGTTTGAAGGAAATTATAGCCAGTGTAACTACTGGACATAATGAGACTTAACATCTTATGTCTCAGGATGACGAGCGCAGTGGAATGCCACACAGTATTTTGCAGCTCAAAGTGCTGGAAGGTGTTGCTACTGTTTATACCCATAAACGACGACCCGGTCGTATCGCTTACCATCAGGCGAACGGCATGCTTGTCTCGTCATTCGATGACATAAAAAAAAATATTTATTTATCATAGTTTTCGTTTTGTTTTTTTATAATGAGTTTTTGTTAGTTATTTGTATTGTTTGTAAAGTGAATTTAATAATTTAAAGTGTTTGTTGTAAGCCGTGGTTTCGTTGACACAGCAGTCTTCGTAAATACTTTCGTCAGAAAATATTGAATATCCGGGAATCATATGTTATCTTTTGTTTACATTTATTTAAATACCTAAGCCGATGGAGTATAGTTTTGAGATTGTACATACATACACACTCACGCCTTTTATCCTCGAAGGGGTAGGCAGAGGCGCAACTAGTGCACCTACTTTTCGCCGTGCGTATTGTCCCATGATGTGATAGGGGCGAGCGTGCGAGCGTACCGCCATTTATGGAACAAATTCCAGAGTCCGGGCTGATACTGAATAGAAAAATTAAATACTACTGTGTCCGACCCGGGGATCGAAACCCGAGACCTCAGCATTGCAGTCGTACCGTAATACAACTACGCCACCGAGGCAGGCAGTTTTGAGATTGTAAATGATATTATTTAAAAAAATAATTTCTTAATGAATGAAATAAGAAGAGTTCAATTAAAATACATTGTAGGGACACACACACACTTGCGCAGCTATGTAAGTCCACGTAAGTAATTGTGCGGGAACGCTATGTCACACCATGCCTCCCATATAATAAGCGATGTACGTCTTTGCTTATTCAGTACGACAGCCAAATTATTACTGTTACCATCTAAGTACGCCACTCTGTTGAGTTTTTTGATTAACAGATTTGATAAAAAAAATACACCTTTATAAATTTAAGACTGAAAAATATTTGCGCCTTGACTGAGACATAGAAAAGCTTTATTATTAAATTTAATAGTATATGAAATCCGCTTTCAGATAAAAAGTTTTATTAATTATACTTTTGAGAAACATTGACAAGAATTCAAGCAACCAAAAACAGCACAATATTGTCTATAATTGCTCCTTGCTATAGTAGGTAAGTTCTTGTACTTATTTAATTCAATAGTTCACAAAACCATCACACCGTTCGTTCGTCACTGCGGCGCACTCGCGACTATTTGTGTACTTAATGTGTACCAAACTCGAGGCACATAGGCATCACTCGCGTTTTGAACATTTGTATGAAGATATTCTACTGTATAGGTTATAGGTACTGTTATACTGTGCCTTAAGGCCGACAGGTTAAAGCGGGCCACAAACACAAAATCATTGACCTGTTTATTACTTAAGTGTGTAATTATATGTGTTATTTAATTTAATAATAGTTTCTTTAGTTTTAGTGAAGTTTTTGAAATCAGGTGGGCCACATGCAAACGCGCAGCAGCTTGCACGTGAATGTAGCTAGGATTAGAACACACAAGTCCTAGAAACGATTACATCCTTACTAATATGGTTTTGTTTTTTTTATTTTACTGATATTACTTAGGTACTGGAAATAATACTTGTAAAACTAAAATACTATATTTCAAGAATTTACTTAAGTTATAAATGCGCATCCAACAAATGTTTGACTGTGTATGACGTATGTGTATGTACAGTTTGTATTTAAGAATGATTTTCACAACACCACTAAAACATACACAGTAGAACCTCGTTAAATCGAACCTCGAAAAGTCGAAATCCTCCATAACTCGAAGAAATGTTTTGTTCCCTTCCCTTCAAGCCCCAAAACCTCCATTACCCGAAATCTCGACCTTCTATTAGTCGAAAAATCAGTGAGTCCTTGCAAGCCATTTTTGGTACATATTTTCCCTCTATAACTCGAAATATTAAATTGGGCCCCTGTATCTCGAATATAGTAATGTTTTATTTTACAACCTTTGCAACTGGATTATTTGAAACTTATTACCTCTATAGTTCGAAGAAAAATAAGAATTAGCCAGGCATGGAAGTACCCTTGTAGCTTGAATTTTTATTTATTTTCCCCTTTAACTCAAAATAAGTAAGATTGAATCTTAGCCTCTACAAGTCGAATCAAAATTCGTCTAAGTAGAAATCCTCCATAAGTCGAAAACTCTATAACTCGATTTTTTGGCGTCTCCCTTGATATTCGACTTATAGAGTTTCTACTGTAAAAGCTATCTAGTATTGTTTAAAATCAAGATGTGAATTAGTTTGTGTATGCTCTCGGATTTAACGACGCAAAGCAAACGTCAGAGCATGCAAAAACCTCGGAATAATAATGGCTTTAGTTATTGTTCTGAAGCAAAAACGACCATTGTCTACGACAACTAGTGATGCTTCCGAGATCGACTCGCCGCGTGTATAGTGTACTAGCTTTTTCCCGCGGCTCCGCCCGCGTTAAAAAGTTTCTCCGAGATAAAAGTCCCGGGTTATATATCTCCGTGATAAGAAGTAGCCTATTTGTTAATCCAGGACGTCATGAACCCGTTTGCCAAATTTCATCGAAATCCGTTTAGTAGTTTTTGTAGTAATAAACATCCATACATTCTTACAAACTTTCGCATTTACAATATTAGTACATGATATTATAGTATAATGAATGGATAAAATTTGTCTCATACAGCATAATGACGAAAACGAAAAACATGATAATGTAAAAGCACAAGAATATGTATGTATGTAATACGTCACATTTTGACTTCCACGACGCGTTTACATTTATTTATAACTAGCTTTTAGTCGCAGCTCCAACTGCATGAAAAAGTTTTTTCAGGATAAGAGTCCAGTTTTATATTTTCCCGGGAAAAAAAGTATGCCTATTTGTTAATCCAGGACATGATCTACCCGTGTGACAAATTTCATCGAAATCCGTCCAGTAATTATTTATTTATTTATTATTAATAGACACACACATCGATTTATCACACAAAACATACATATGAGAGATACACAATGTTAGGTACTTATTCTAGGTGACAAACCTTTACAGGTGTGTATACAACACTATTGGCTAAAATATAATTATTTTGTTACTAACAAAAAAAGAAAAAATAGTTAATTTTATAAAATAAAATAAATGCAAACTTAAAAACTTCAAAGTACCACATTACAATTTAACCAAATTCAAATTCAAAATGTTTATTTAAAATTTTAGACTTACAAAGACTTAAAAATTATACAAAAAATACATAAATATCACAAGAACCAGTTCTTAAATACAAAAATTACCAGGGGTTCCCAAACTAGGCAAGGCCTGTATCTTGGGAAACCAACATTCGAGATAAATAAAATTTAGAACCTTAAGTTGTAAGTTAGTATACAGAATAAGCAACTGCTGAAATAAAATATAAAATAATAGTAATAAAATATAAAACATAGTTTTCGCATATTTACTAATGTATCTACCTAGCTTAGCTAGTAATTTTAATTAGGCACCATCTCCAAAATTGGATACCAGTATGTGAATAATGCTATCGTATAATTATTCACTATATTTTTTTTAGTCGTTTTTGAAGGCGGTTTAATTTTTAAAAAGGTTTTATTTGTTAAAAAGGCTTTTATTTGTTGCTTTTTTGTGTCAGTAAGAAATATACCGCCTCGATGGCATAGTTGTATTGCGCACGCGGTACGACTACTGCGCTGGCGTGTTACGCCTCTGACTACCCCTGAAAACGTAAAGGCGTGATGGAAAAGGCGAAAACGCTGAAGAATAAAAACTTCCTATGATTTGTGAAAAAACGATGTTTGGGCCTATAAAATTTGCCCTCGATTTCTCCAGGATCCAATCATCAGATTCTGACTTGGTGACTATGGGACCACTTCAAAAGTTTTGAACAAAAAAAGAATTTTGAAAATCGATCCACAATTGGCGGAGTAATCGCGTAACATACACTAAAAAACCATACCTTCGAATTGAGAACCTCCTCCTTTTTGAAGTCGGTTAAAAAAGCGTAGGGTGTATGGTGTCAATAGTTGTAAATATTTTATTGACAGATAATATGAGTAGAAGGATTATCATTTTGATATCTTAAAAGCAAAAACCCTTTTTTTACAATAATACATAAGTATATTTTTTTTATTAATAAATTTGTTAACTTATTTACACTATTCTTAATTCAAATTTATTAATATCTATTTTCTATTTTTGAGTTGGATTTTCTATAAATCGTGTTTTTTGGTTTATTTTTTTAATTTGTCACATTTCTTTAAATGTATACAGGTCACCGTTTCTTCTGCTTTATTATATACTAGTAGTGCTCGCGGCTCCGCCCGCGTGAAAAAGTTTTTCCGGAACAAAAAATTTCCCGGGATAAAAAGTAGCCTATGTGTTAATCCAGGATATGATCTACCCGTGTGTCAAATTTCATCGAAATTCGTTCAGTAGTTTTTGCGTGAAAGAGTAACAAACATCCATACATTCTTACAAACTTTCGCCTTTATAATATCAGTAGGACTAGTAGTGCTCGCGGCTCCGCCCGCGTGAAAAGTTTTTCCGGGATAAAAAGTAGCCTATAGCACTCAGGAGTTATGTAGCTTCCTATTAGTGAAAGAATTTTCAGAATCGGTTCAGTAGTTCCCGAGATTAGCGCGTTCAAACAAACAAACAAAAAAACTCCTCAGCTTTATAGTATTAGCATAGATACTAATATTATAAAGCTGAAGAGTTTGTTTGTTTGTTTGAACGCGCTAATCTCAGGAACTACTGGTTCAAATTGAAAATTCCTTTTTGTGTTGAATAGACTATTTATCGAGGAAGGCTTTGGGCTATATAACATCACGATGCAACTATTAGGAGCGACGTAATAATGGAAAATGTGAAAAAAAAAACGGGGAAAATTATTCATCCTTGAGGGCTTCCATTGCGTGCGCTGTGAAAACGGTTCAAGATACCAAAAATATATGTATGAAAGAATTATTCCTCTTGAAATGATCTAAAAAAATGTACGCGACAGTATATGTCTATCTTTTAAGATTAACTCTCTCGAACCGTTTTTATGGTAATCAAATTTGGTCGAAATTAATGCATTATTTGTTAAGAGTCGTATAAACGTCATAATATTAATCTTTATCCAAATAAATGTGTTGGATACTGATTCAACGAGAAGGTTTTTATGTATGTACTTTTAGCCCGGAAAAACTTATTAACGCAGGCGAAGCCGTGGGTAAAAGCTAGTATTAGTATAGATTGTATAGATATTTTAAAGAATTCTTACGTCATGGTTAGCCGTGTCGTAACCTATATTTAGACGTCCACACATTTGGAAAACCTGTTTCATTAAACCTCATGCGTAAATTAATAACATCAATTCTTTGTATAAACACGATACCCACTAGTACTGTTTCTTAATAAAATGTTCGGAATATTTTCATATAGGTAATGTGAGTAAAAAGACGACCTTATGCAAAGCACAGCTCGGGCACATACGATGTTGTGTTGTGTAAGAGCAAATAATAAGTACACCGAGAAATAATACATATGCCATGCCCATACGGTTTGTGCAACTACAAAGTACGTTGTTCTTGTAAATAAATATTGGATGAAAACAATAAAAAATACTTCATAACGGGGACGCGAGGCACACACATATACGAGTAACTATGCACAATAGAGTTGTGTTGTTGGCGCTAATACGTGGTCATTAACCGACTTCAAAAAGGAGGTTCTGTATTCGATCCGTATGTATGTATGTATGTTTGTATGTATGTATGTATGTAAATTTGTATGGCCGCGAGTTTTTCAAAAACTACTGATCCGATTTGGATGTGGTTTTCTGTGTTCAAATGTATAGTTTTCAGGGAAGGTTTTAGTATATAATTTATGAAGATCTGATGAAGATCTTCGGAGATACACAATAGAACTCTTCAATAACTAACAGCAGATGACTCGCGAATGCTGTAATCGTATATCTATAATGTATTGTTTACACTATTCTATAATTAACTAACAAAAAAGCAATAAATAAAAACTTTTTAACAAAAATAAACCGACTTCAAAACCACTGCAAACCAGAAAATAATTCAACTTTATATTCGCTTAGTATATACGTATATTTGGAGTTGGTGCCTAATTTAAATTAAACAATGTTTTCGTATATTTGATCTTGTATTTCCTTGGCTTAGCTGGCAATTTAAATTAGGCATCGACTCCAAATATACGTATATACTAAGCGAATATAAAGTTGAATTATTTTCTGGTTTGCAGTGGTTTTGAAGTCGGTTTATTTTTTTTGCATTAGTATTTCGTCTGACAATGTCAGGCAAGAAGATCGCAAGCGTCGTTTTTTACACCAAGAAAAGATTTTTAACATTATTTCATCTTATTGTGAGTGCATGAGTGTAAAAAGTTAAGCGCTTGGGCTACTACCTTCGTTTTTTTAACTGTGTTTTTCTAGGGTTATTGCTTGGGGGGCTGCTCAGTCCAATTCAAGCGACTCCGAGGTGGTTGACAATGCGAGTGGTCGGTCTCCCGCTGTCGTAGACGCCAAAGGCGTCCTTTAGAGTGTGGGGGCATCTTAGCCCCCTTGTATAGAGAGGGGCCGTAACGGCATTGCGCAGGGACGGTCCCGTGCAGGTATCTTAGTGCAACAAGATACCCCGGGGTCGTCTCGTATGCGCCGAAGAAGGCCAGTTTTGGTTGGTATGCCAGTGTAGGGTGTACCTACATAGTGTTAGGGACTTGATCCAATGCTCGCTCGGATGATGCTATACTCCCCAGTGTCGACATTGGGCTGTAAGACTGTGCGAAACCAACATAACCATTCCACTCACCCCAGTGGTGGTAGCGATAACGTGTTTTTCCCGCAAAAAAAAAAGAAGGTTATTCCTTATTGATATGTTTTGAACAAAATTACTCTAACGATCGATTTGTTTTCTGTTCATTATTTTAAAAAGTGTTAGACGTGGGGGCATAACGGGGCCACGGCTCTGGGGCACGATGGGGTACCCCATTGTGGCTATTGATACAGTTTTCAGCAAAACACGAGCTGCAGAAAAGCTTCTCAACTATACAATGTTCCGTAAATGACGCGAGGTTGAGGAAAAACCCTAAGAAACAGAAGACCCCAAAAATCCGCTCCAATGTGGACAGGGATGAGTTATGCCTGTATTGCATTGACGTGAACCACAGTAATTTAAAATCTTCGGAGCATTGTATAGCGTGTCAGCAATGTGGACTTTGGGCTTCTACAGGTGTTGACGACGAAGATAAGGAAGAATACCACATCTGCTTATACTGTGAGGCAAAGTAGCCTCATACCCCATCCTGCCCCTACCCTGGGGCAAGATGGGGTTTTGTTAAGGGTTTCCTATTTTTTATTTATTTTTTTATTTGATTGATATATCTCACCAAATTACATGCCAAACGCTAGGTTAATAAGTAACCTAAGTGTCCTCTAGTTAGTTTTCATTAATAAAAATATCTTGATTATATTTTTATTGTTTATTTCCCTTAACGTCCCCGTTATGCCCCCCTTCTCCTACATGTAGCAGACCAAAGACGTATTGTAATAAATAAATTGGTAGATGTTTATTTTCCTGCAACTAGCTATACATTCGCACTATGTTGTTAAGCTATAACAGCGAAGTAATAAATAAGAAAAATACTACATAATATTATGTTCTTACATTAAAGTATTCACTGCTATAAAACAACTCACGACATTATACTAATTGCTAACTAAACGTTTTGTGATAGTTAACGTACGTAATAATAATATGCTATTTTCCTTAATACAGTTTCTGGAGCAGGAAATATCTGTCAGTTTGGCAGTCGATAGTGATTGCGCTGCAAACTCTAGGACGCGCAGTTACAATAAAAAGTTCAAACGCCCTGCCCCGCCGCGCCGCGCCGCACACCCCGCGCCGAACCGACTTCGTCACCTCGCGTCATGCTGTCATTACTGCTATTAACATAGCAAAAGCCATAAAATTTTTATCTAAACTAGACACCGGAAAAGACAAACTCACTATATTATAAAAATAACGCATTATTTATGTAAAAATTCCCAATTACAAACGTTTATACATATACATACTTACTGGTGGTAGGTCTCTCATATTATGTAAGAGTCCGTCTGGGTGGGTACCACCGCAATGCCTATTTCCACTGCCAAGCAGCAATGTGCATGTACTGTTGTGTTTCGGTTTGAAGGTCATTGTAGCCAGTGTAACTACAGGACATAATGAGACTTAACATCTTATGTCTTAGGATGACGAGCGCAGTGGAATACCACACAGTACTTTGTAACTTAAGGTGCTGAATGGTGTTGCTACTGTTTATGGGTGGTCGTCGCTTACTATCAGGCGAACGGCATGCTCGTCTCGTCATTCAATGCAATAAAAAAAAACTTACGACATCACGGACGCTGCGTATTTGCCGTGTTGTCTTCGTTGCTAATCATTGCGCATTTTGCAGGGTGTTTGCAAGGTAAAGTGATAAAAGTTATTATATGTAGATATTATAGGGATCAGCTGACAGCTCGCGTTTAGAATATCTAGCATCGAGTGGTGCAATTAAATATATAAGTACTGCAATACTAACAATGTAAATTATGTCTAATGTAAGGTGTATTATTATCGTGACCGCACATTACACAAATCACAACTATACCCAATACAATGAAGTAATGCGTATCGGTGGAGGTGTGACTTGAGTACCTACGACTACGACGAGGAATCTGCGCACTTTATACTTCCTAAACTAAATTGCCTGCTACAGCGACTGCCGTTGAGGTGCGTGGAGACTGGCGCAGTCATACAGGAAAAACGGCATATTAATTGTAATGGTTTACTACGCTGGTAACATTTCGGGTTCAGTGTATCTATCACGGGTCTGGTCATATACCATGATATACCATGGAGCGGTGACCCGTGACAACATCGTGCTGCTGCCCGTGGCTCACTTAGGCATCGTCTCACGCGTCATACTCCTTCGATTTCTGATGGTGGCGTTGGTGGTGTGGACCCAGTATACAGCGCATAACGTACCAGTTTCATTCGTAAGCAACAAAAAAAAAATGAACCAAATTCTAGTGGAATACTTAAATTCTCATTACAATGAATTTGGGGGTTTGGCGATCCTGCACCGAGCCGACACGAGCGAGCCTCCCCTGCGCTACCTTGACCGGTGTGGTATACCTCAGTACTCAGCAATACTCGGTGCTTAAGGCATTAGATGACGCTGAAAATGTTTTAGCTCTCTCACAAGATAAATAAACCTGTGGGGTTCTAGTGCATGACGCATGTAATAGTAGGTAGTACGTATAAGTGTTAGATAATATTTCAAACCACTGAATTTAAGACCTGTTCTTCTTCTTCTATTAAATTATGGCTTCCATCGATTATCTATCGGTGATTTCGCCAATGTCAAGTAGTAATAGTAGATATGAAACAATAAATATAAATAAAAATCTTAGAAATAAAATTTCCTATTAATTCCTAGTGACATATGTTTTGACAAATATACAAATGTAATCTATATATATAAAAGAAAGTGGTGTTAGTTACACCACTTATAACTCTAGAACGGCTGAGCGGATTTAGCTGAAAATTGATGGAGAGGTAGCTTAGAACCAGGAGACGGACATAGGATAATTTTTATCCCGGGATAATATGAACCGGGACTTTTATCCTGGATAATCGTTTTCTGCCAGTGGAACAGCAAGAAAACAAGTATAGAGATATTTCGAGATCCAGTTGAGGACATAATTACTCTTATCCCGGAAAAAGATAAACCGGGAATTATATCCCGGATTTTAATTTCTCGCGAGTGGAGCCGCCACGACTAAACCACTGAACCGATAGCGATGCAATTTGGCAGGGAGATAGTTTTAAACCCTGGGAAGAATCTAGGCTACTTCATATCCCGGGAAAATATAAACCGGGACCTTAATCTCGGAAAATCGTTTTCTGCCAGTGCAACCGTATTAAAATAAGTATGGAGATAGTTTGTGATCCAAAGGAAATCAATCTCAAGTTTGAGTTACATCTCAAGTAGACATAATGTATGAACAGTTCAATACATTATGTCTACTTGAGATGTAACTCAAACTTGAGATTGACCTATTAATACCGCCCATAGGCTACTATTATCCCGGAAAACAGACACCGGGAATTTTATTCGGGATTTTTTTCCGGAAAAAAATATGGTTAGGTATTATTAACGGGGGGGTGGGGGTGTTTAGGGATTTTAAAATTTCGTTAAATAAGGACTCATTTGGTGGCAGGGAGGTTTTTTGCAAGAAAATTACGCGGAAAATTTGAAAATTTAAGAATACTTAACCGCCATATTAAACGTGTATGTCACTGAATTCCTCCTAAGCGGCTGGACCGATTTTAATGATTTTTGTGTCCTCAGATGGGTTTGAGAATAGTTTCGATTAACAATTAGATCCGGTAGGTGGCGCTGTACTCGGGTTCTAGGATTTCATTTCCTTTTTAGGGCAGGACAACGTCCGTCGGGGCCGCTAGTATAACATAATACCAAGAACTTTATACCCAATCTCCTTGCATAATACTCATATACTTATACGTATAGCGATAAATTTAATATGAATTTGTTTATAACGCGTATGTAAAGGCGGTTTATGACGCAAGCAAATATACAGTATTTTTGAGTGTAAAATGTTCCATTGTTTGAACTTCGGAGGCGAAGCCAACAAAAATCCCGCTGATGTATTGTTCCTAACGCATCACGCGTCGCCACTTATGAAAGCCTAAATTGGACCTAGTATATCCATAATGTAAGGCGTAACGAGACGCCAAAGGACGACAGGGTTGGGCCACAGTAAAGAGCGCCGTCCGAGTGATGCAACACCTCCCGCACGACTCACAAGTCTCAGCTTCTCACTAGCCTCACCGATCACTTCAATCAACATACTTATGTATTCATTGTGCCCAAACGGGTAATCGGAGACTACAGAAGAGCGGATGGGAATAATTTACAACGCGATCTCGAGAACATGTATCTTGAATCGCGTGATGTCGAGTGAGCACTGGCTCAGAGTGTGCTGTGTACTGCGTTAAATGTTCAGAAGTCAGGTTGCGCACGTTACGCCGCGGGTCGGGTCACCTTTGTCAGCCACCTCTACAGTCTACACGCTACAATGAGTTCATATTATACACGGAGGACAGAAGAAGAGATATTATAGTATAAAACCCGCTTTATTAAACTGTGGTTATTAGTCAAATACGTTTAGATTTCATACGTAAAAATAAAACAATTCAACCGATAGCAAATACAATCACGCATGTGGCTTTCCATTAGACACGCACACATACGCAGTGTCAGCCGCCACACACATGATGTTATAGTCGCGGTCTAAAGATCCAATTACAAGGTTAAATGTTAAACAGCGCTAAAATGTGGCCAAGTGTGGTAATGAAAAACAAATTTGTCTCACCAGGTGTCCAGCGCCTGTCGTCGGCGGTAACAAGGTCGACGCCGTCGAACAGCTGACGCGCGAACTCTTCGATGTTGTCGGACTCGGGCAAGCGGCCCGAAAGGCCTGTCAACACGATGTCGTTAGGGGAGTGCGAGCCCCGGTTCCCGTTCACCACCGCGCTCGGCATCCTGGCTGCTCTCGTATCCGTCTGCAACAAACACTAGACCGCATCAGTACGTGTCTCTCCCACACTGCCACCACTCTGGCACTCCCACAACGCCCAACGGCCGTAAAACCCTGCCTCACCTTCACAAGGACAGGTAAATGGCACACTTCTTAAACACCAAACGGAAACTATGAAGTGAACGCGAGCGAACGTGGTGACCGCGCCGAGCGTGTCAGCCGAGTGATGCGCCGGCGACGCTGAGCGCGGTTAAAAGGGTGAGATAGGGGGGTCGCGACCCCGTGCGCCAAGTTTCCATAACATCGGGGCCAAAGGTTTATCTATCGCGCCGCAAGGACGCACAAGGTCGTTTCGTTCTTCCGTTGATAGTCGCACCAGGCTTGGCGGCTATGGCCCAATTCCCCCTGCGGCTCATAGGCTCGCCTGGTATCTTTATCCGAGTGTCCAGTGCGCAGCGGCGAAGCGACAAGAGCTTCTTGTCGACAAGCTCGCGTCCGCATCGACCTTCCGGCCATTCGTGCCGGTTGTTTATCAGCAGATGGTCTGTGTCGGCATCTGACCCAAGATTACGTCGACAATCACCACGAATTGCGTGTGCGAATCACGCGCGATGCAACCCGCGCGGTGACCCGACTCTGCACTGCGTCACCGCCGAGCGCCTTCACCTCTAGATTCCCTGCCATGCCTTAGTGGACGAACAAGATGCCATCATGGATAGTATGGTAAGCATACTAGCATATTCCATGATGAAGATTTCGGGACATCTAACACCTTAAAGTTAGCAACATTACGTCGCACGACTGTGGCGCCGCGTCTGCGGGACTTTTTCGTGAGACAGACTTTATTCAATTATTTCGATTCCTTGTCAAGAACACTAAAATTTCATAGGCGTGCATATGTCAAAAGTTAAATAAATGGTTGGACAGATTATAATTCAAACAAAATTCTCTTCTGTAGGTATGCTGCACGTGAGAACATTAGAAACGCAACGCGAGGGTCTGGCAGTGCTAGCATCAGCGCGAACAGTTCATCGACACTACTACATTCCTGTATTATTCACGAACTTAACGAGACTATTCCGCCCTCACACTTGCCATTGCAAATCCTATATAACTATCTCCTCTATACGGCACTCATTGTAGGTGCTGTCATGTACCTAAACTATTTGTCAATAACAAGTTGTACACGTAAAATTCTCAGCAAATAGCAAGCTACATAGGTAGAGCGATGCTGGCTTAGTTGGTGATGGAACGGGCTGCCGAAACTAATCTGTGGGTTCAAAACCAAAGGCACTTTTACCTTTCAAAGTAACGTGTATATTCTGTTATTAATTTAACGGTAAAGGAAAATGTTGTAAGGAAACCGACATACCTGAGAATTCTTAATATGGATGTCCAAGGCAAAGAAAGAAAGAGAGAAAGAAAAAATAATTATTGGCCACTAGTTGGGAGGTAAATGGTGAATATAATCTGATATAATAATACCAGCCCTTTATTATATACTGCCCACTGCTGAGCACGGGCCTCCTCTACTACTGAGAGGGTTTTAGGCCTTAGTCTACCACGTTGGCCTAGTGTGGATTGGCAGACTTCACATACCCTCGTAATTCTTATGAAGAATTCTCAGGCATGTAGGTTTCCTCACGATGTTTTCCTTCACCGTTAAAGCGAACGATAATTGATAAGCAATATACACATAAATTTGAAAAGTCAGAGGTGTGTGCCTTGGGTTTGAACCTCCGGACATTGTATCGGCAGACCGTTCCATTCGCAACTAGGCTATCGTCCACTTTCTATAATCTAATACAATTTAAAAATACAATATTTTTTAGGCTAAGTATTCAGATACTCACTCAGTGTGGATGGTATATGTCCCACCGCAACAGCGTTAATAGGATTTAGATCAGCATAATATGCGAAACAACAATGTTTGGCGCTGATTTTTATCTAGACGCTAGAGCAACGTCAACCAAACAGCTTTAATTCAGCGTCATTAGCTGAATTAAATTCAGTTTTTTATTAACATTTAATGAATACCCAAAATGTATTAAGTTCAATAAATGTACAAAAATCAAACATTCATATACATTCACCCCCTTATCCCATTGCATAGGCGTGAGGAGACTACTGAGCGCCACATGGTACGGATCTTGACACCTCTTTTGGCCCTACCACATTTTTGAGGCGAAGACCACAGCCAAGCATAATTTTTGTATTGAACTTGGCTCTCAATTTTTACATTTATGTTTTTGATGGGATAATAATTTATCAATGATTGACGTGCCACGCGCATTTTATTATGGTGCCAAAATAAAGTACAGTAAGAAAAAAAAAACGATAAATATTAGATAGTATCTTGAATTTTCCGTACGTAATGACTTTCTAGAATTTGGCTTTTGTTATATTTCGAATGGTATAAGTAATATAGTATCAGAATAATAATGGCTTTAGTTCATTGATATATTAAAAAAACCTGGCCAGACCAGTCCAGTCTAGTATCTACCTACCCTCTGACCTATACCTCTGCCCCGCCCATCTAGGGTATAAATACTATGTATGTAGTAATATTACTAAATGTGTAAGGCGTGTGTGTGTGTAATTTTATGTTCCTTTCTTTTAGTACCCAAAAGCGACTAAAAATTATTTTGCATGAGCTTTACATTAGATTGTGAAAAGGGTTTTCACGAGCCTCGGTCCTCGCGCTGCGCTATCCGGGTGCGTAGCCTGTGCACTGCGAATGACGTGCAGCCTACGCCGTAGCGGCACGGCGCACAGCTAGTGGCTACGCCCTTACTTATTAAATATTACATCCATACATATATAGTATCACGCCTCTATCCCATAGGGGTACGCAGAGACTATGGATCGCCACTTTTCTCGATTCTTGATTAAATATTAATATTTGTTTTTTATTATTTACGCACACTTAATGCCAGGTCTCACCAACACAATGGACTATTTACGAACAGTTCTCTAAATTTTTTTTGTAGACAATTAAAACGACCTTCATCATAATATTATGTTCATATTAGCATGTAATATTAACATTGATACAAGATCCTGTTCAGTTTTTTATCGTAATACCTCTTTCTACCGTTGAAGAAATATATAGTACGCGATTATACTATATTTCAGTACAATGAATCAAGGTACATATTTTGAAATACTAAAACTAATAACAAAATTCATTTGTCCAGTCTCATTTCTTTGACTTGACTAGAAGACGTTTCGACGAATAAATCTGAAAAAAAAATAGAGCTATACTCTATCGGTTTAGGTATTTAACTAAATGTAAACAAATAATGCCATATGATTCCTAGGTAGATAACATTTTCTTACGAAAGTGTTTACGACATCTGCTGCATCAATGAAACTATGTTGTACAAAAACATTAAAATGATCACTTTCACTTTAGAAACAAAACAAATGACTAAAAACATCTAATTATCAGAAACAAACTAAAAAATATAATAAATAAACATATCTACAATATCTACAATTCGGAAATGTATCGATAACTGTTGTCTATTTAACCGATTAAATTGAATGGCAGTTAGTTCTAATGGCGTGCCATGTGTCATTCACACTCTCAAATTTTGTCGGTTATCTATTACGATCCAGTGGAAAAATGTTTAGCGTGCCTGTCGTATTAGGTCTTTTACAGTTGACAGATCGAGATTTTATACAAAGGTTTTGTAATTTTTAATAGTTAATTGTTTTTGCGCGTATTAATTGATACTTATAACTATAGAATAACCAAATAAGTTTAATAAACGGGAATAACAGTGCTAAGTGTTATGGAGGTTATGAAAATGTTTATTTTAATTACAATGTATTTTGTATAGAAAAATGGGCAGGTGTCAATAGTTACAAATATTTGATTGACAGGTAATATGAGTAGATGGATTATAATCATTTTGATATCTTAAAAAGCATCCAACGCTTTTATAACAATAATTTTTTTCTTATTTACACTATTATCAATTCAAATTTATTTTCTTATTTTTACCCGACTGCGAAAGAAGGAGGGTTATGTTTTTCGAGTGTACCTGTGTATGCATGCATGTATATTTCCTTGGATATGGATTTTTTGAAACCTGGATTGGAATCAATAAATTTGTCTTAGCCGTGAGAGTTGCACTGGGTATACCAAAATTTAAATTAAGGATTTTTGGCGCCAAAAAGCAATCTCAAAAAAATATTTTTTTCAAAATATATCGAGTGTGTAATCAAAATAAAGAATTTTTAATGGTGATTACGAATATATATCCTACTAATATTATAAACGCGAAAGTTTGTAAGAATGTATGGATGTTTGTTCAAAAATTAGTGAAACGGATTTTGATGAAATTTGGCACTAGGAGGGTATATTATGTCCTGAATTAACCCATAGACTACTTTTTATCCCGGGAAAATATAAAATGGGACTTTTATCCCGGAAAAACTCAGGTGCTTGAAAACTAAAAAGATGGAAATAATAAAATATATTAAAACAAAAAAAAAACCCGATTGCGTAAAAATCTGCCTGCCATCTTTCTAAAATTTATTGAAAAACTGAAAAGATATACACAAGATTTTAATTTGAATATTTTATTTTGGTAAATAATCTTACGACTGCAAAGCTGAGGTCTCGGGTTCGATCCCCGGGTCGGGCAAAGTGATATTGAGTTTTTCTATTCAGTATCAGCCCGGAGTCTGGAATTTGTGCCCGATATGGCGATAGGCTCGCCCCCTATCACATCATGGGACGGAATGACGGCGAAAAGTGGGCGCACTAGTTGCGCCTCTGCCTACCCCTTCGGGGATAACAGGCGTGAGTGTATGTATGTAAATAATCTTAGTTGACAGTGTTCACAAACGCTGTCGGAGGCATAACACGCTCATTTCTCATAATTTGTTTGCCGATATAGGTAAAGCAACAAAGTCTCGGAGGGAGCAAATGCTTTTTTTGGTTTTTGTTTTGTTTTAATATATTTTTTTAGTTGTTTTTTTTGTAAAGCGTGCTTTTTATTTTTTTTAATTATTTAGTATGTGGTGTGGCCGGAAAATTTAACCGAAGAACTAATTCGGATTCGGATTACTCGATCCCTGTTATGTTTATACACAATATTCAATAATAATATCATTATTGGTATGGGCAATCTAGATAGGCTGCAGTGGCAGGCGAGGCGTGTGGTGTGTCGAACCGGTGCCGGTGGCGAGGGTGCGCTACGTCAGCCGGCAAACGGACCGAGTGAAGCACGCTACGTGCGCGGCGCGACGCTGTTCCAAAGTCCCGCGGGAGTCGGTACGCGCAGCCGAGTGAGACCGGCGAGTGTCGCGTGTGACCACTCGGCGGCGCTCGTCGTTGACATCGTCAACCACTACACTACTACTAACTACATGCCAACTCGTGAACGCAGAACAAGTTCATTGCGATTTGTGGCCGGCCATTGTGCGAGCCGTCAGCTACGCCCGGCGAACACTAATGAAGCCCTCTCATTGTACTCGATAACTTACTATAGCGACTAAATATTAGAAGTGGCGAGTAATTACACCTGGTAAATTGTATCAACTAATCATTACAAAAACTTTCATGCATAAGGTATCATTTGCGTTTACACGAACACTTTCCATATAATAAGTACCTATACATAATAATACATAAGTACTATAATACCTCGTGTTCTCTATGTGCCATACTATTATGATACTATGTGTATGTTATATTGATACAGTTATACTTATGCAAGCAAAACTAGTTAAAATTGTTGAAAGTTCAGGGTGCGACCGAGTTTCTTACGCGATGTGCATTTTAACCAGCAGACTGAGCCGGCAACCGCTCCACAAGGAAAGCCGTGCAATGAGCACACACGATGCGCCTATCGCCATACGATGTAATTTACAGTTGCGAGACGTGGGCACCGGCGACCGGGCCAGCCGCGGCAGCCGGCGCATTGTCCTCCAAACACACCGGCCCCGGGGTCCGCCGCCCCGTGAGAGCCGCGACCTCCCCGCCTGCAAACTCTACCTTACTCGATTTGAAACTTGCACAGTGCACACATCCTAGTACTCATTTCCGCATTATAATGTTTTAGTCGATAACCATCACTGATCGAAAACTTACAACACGCTAGAAAAACAAACGATGCTTCAGTCCTCAGATGTCACCAGGTGCAGTAGTGTTGATCGCGGGGCGGCGACCGCGCTCGAAGGATCTCGAGTTGCTCCGATAGCACAGGGCGGAGCGCAATGATTGGTAAGGATTCAGCGACGACGAGCGGTACAAGCGCCGAGGGCGTGTGCAAACTGCGGCGCGTCACGATCCGTGCGTGGCGCGACTCTGACTGCGAACTGTCAACTGCGACTTGCGAGTGAGCGAGTGATCGCGCGATATCTAATTGCGGCGCGAGGTGAGAGAGGCGCGGGGCGCGGCGCGTTGCCATGGTGCGAGATCAGGCCACGTGCACGCGGCCAATGGCGCGCCGGCCATGGTGCGGGCACGCTGCGCCGCGCCGTGCTGCGCCGTCGTGAGCCGCCGCGCCACCCCGACCCGTCACACACCCTACCGTGTGCCCAGCACCGGCGCCGGCCGCACCCGCCACCCGCCACTGACTTCTACCGAGCCTGACAACTTTTTTCATCGGTCTTTTTTGCGTTTCCAGTTTGATGCACCATGCATTTGAAATAATTATAATGTGTAAAGACATATTAATATTGTGCACTTAATAATGTAAAACCTCGGTACAGAGTACAGACTACAGCTAGTGTTGGGTAGGACATACAAGAGGCGGTACATTTGCCCCGTACATGACGTCAAAATGTAATAGTATCCACAGACGATGTGATTTGGTATCATCGTACCAATTCTTCATGCGGTTCAGTCTTCACGCCACACGATCGAACCGTACCATGATGTCCAGTTGTATCTGTGCTAGCAGCGAGTGAACACCTCTCACAGTATGCCTTCTATTCTCTCGAAAAAGGCCTTATTGCCTATTGAAGAATAACTAATATGTAGGGTTTTCATTAGAACATAGAGATAGATTATAGTCTGGAATAGCACCTAGGTCACTTTTTATCCCGGAAAAATATGTAGCGGGACGGAAAATATACATACATATATACATATACACTCACGCCTGTTATCCCCGAAGGGGTAGGCAGAGGCGCTACTGGTGCACCCACTTTTCGCCATTATTCCGTCCCATGATGTGATAGGGGGCGAGCCTATCGCCATATCGGGCACAAATTCCAGACTCCGAGCTGATACTGAATAGAAAAACTCAATATCACTTTGCCCGACCCGGGGATCGAACCCGAGACCTCAGTTTTGCAGTCGTACTGTAATACAACTACGCCACCGAGGCAGTCCGGAAAATATATCCGGGAAAAACCTACCATGCGGGCGAAGCCGCCAGCATTTCGAATAAAAAGTAGCCTATAGTGCACAGGAGTGATGTAGCTTCTTATTAGTGGAATAATGTTTAAAATCGATTCCTTAGTTCCTAAGATTAGCGCGTTCATAAATGCCCGCATGGTACTTGATCATTATTTTGTTACGGAGTTATTTCGAAACTATGATATCTGCTAAGATATTCATTGAAATCAAATGATGTCGAGGGCAATTTTATACTACTAACAGACGATTAGATTTGGTATCATCACACCAATTCGTAACGCGGTACAGTCTTCACGCCACACGATCGAACCGTACCATGCGATGTCCAGTTGTATCCAACCAAGTTTGATGGACAAGCCATCGAACCAGCCGTACCAACAATAATAATAATAATGTCCATCGAACCGTACCCCACACGATGCGATATGGTTCGATGGCATACCGTTTTAATGGTTCGGCTGTACCAAATCACATCGTATGTGCCCACTTTTATTCATAACGAAATACTTGCTTCGAATAATGTATTTAATTGGATAAGGATCAATATCATATTTATAAAAACACCTTCGCACATAATGCATTATTTAAGAACAAATTTGACTACCACAAAAAAGGTTATATACTGAATCAAACTTAAAAGATAGACACATGCTGCCGTGGACTTTTTTTAGAACTTTTAAAGGGAAATAATTCCTCGATATATAATTTTTGCGTAACTTTAACCGTTTAGGCAGCGCACGCAAACGGAAGCTGTCTAAAGGAATATTTTTCCTGTTCTTGCAACATTTTACATAAATGCTACGCTCCTGTTGGTCGTATTGTGATTTTATATAGCCTATATCCTTCTTCGATAAATGGACAATCCAATACAAACATATATTTTCAACTAGAACCAGAATTTCGTGAGATTAGCGCGATCAACCAAACATATATTATTTACAAATAAACAAACTCTTCAGCTTTACAATATTAGTAGCGCTATTATACAAGGTTGATTAAACGTAGAGGCTTTATTTCTAGCTACATATGTAATGTACCATATACAAGCTCTACACCAAATTTCAGTTCAATAGGAGGAATAGTTTAGCCACAGTATAGATTTTTTGTGATTGCAAAACTACATCGGGATGTATATCTGCCCTAACAGCTGACCGGGAGTCTAAACATAGTTATCTAAGGTCATGTAAGGTGCGTGACCTTAAATATCAACAAAATTAGGAGACGTTGCCCCTCTATCAGCCAATAATCACGTCAAAGTGAGTCTTAATCTTAGTATAATAAGAACGAAAACACAATAACATTACATCATAACTTTGTAACATAAACAAAGAAGCGATTAATACATAGACCTGGGTCATTCCAATCTTCAAAAATTCAAAGAACTGTTTCAGTTTTTTTTATGAGTCCCCGTAATTGCTCCGGGACATGAGACTCCTTGCGAAAACGCCTGCGCCGCTTCCTAGGTACAATCTTATTAATGCTTACGCGCCATTTTGAGAATATCCAAATATTGCTTTTTGTTTATGTAATAGGACACTAATGTAAATGTATTAAAAAGTGATAGTGTTTATTTATTTCTTTGTGTGATACGAGCACCGATCTTTTGTTATGTTTGTGTTTGGTTTCTGTAACTTTGTGACAGCGAAAATTTTTAAATTTGTACTTGAGACCCACCCCGAGCTACCTATCTATTGGTATTTGCCGGTCGGCTCATCGGCGATATGAAAGATAACAGAATGCGACGTTGCCGTTTTGTCACGCAGATGACCGCAGGTTAGTGTAAATATTTATAAATGGTGTTTGCGTATTAAATTGATAGAACTTGTTAGAAAAAAGTGATTTTCTATTTGTATCTTTATCGAGTTTTTGACCGTTTCGAATTATTTCCGAGCCGATATCGAGTACTCTGTCCATTTTAGTGCCCCTGGATCATAGCAACCTTGTATATACAATATAAATACAGATAACAGTACAGTTATATGGGACTCATTAAAGATTTGATGATGATAATATAGTATTTAAGTTTGTTTTATTTTATTACTTTGTTCCTAATTTTGATTGCTTCTTTTTTTCCGTGTAAATGTGTGTAATAAATGTTTATTATAATTATAATTTTCGTGTATATTATATTCGACCTCATTATATTTTGTTCTCGGGAACGAGGTCGCGCTCGGAACCCATTATGATTTATGACGACAGATAACATGCTGCGCGTGCGAAGGATAAATAGCGACTGAGCCATCAAACGGTATGGTGCGTCCGCCAGGCGATGAGATTTGGTATGCAGCGAACCAAGTTCGATGTACAAACAATCAAACCAGCCGTACCAACAACAATAATAATAATAATTTCCATCGTACCGTGCCCCACACGATGAGATATGGTTCCATGGCATACCGTTTTTATGGTTCGGCTGTACCAAATCACATCGTCTGTGCCCTCTTTAACGACCCCCCTTCTCACTTCGCCTTCGCGGCCGCGCCGCGCCGCACCAACAACACTCAGGCACAGAGGCTCAGAGCTCGTTAGATCAAGGTTATACCGCGTGGGGTTCATGAGTAGCTAATAGCTATCTAATTATTTTATGTTTATGTGTTGCTCGTGTCTTCGCCCGCTTAAAAGTCCTTCCCCAGTATAAAAGTCTACTGTGTACTTTCTGAGATAAAAGCCTAGCCTTTGCATTAATAATATTATTATAAATTATATACTAAAAATATTTTAATTGAACATAATGTATAGAGGCAATTCGATATTTGGAATTTGTTCAGCTACTTACGTGGCTGACTGTACGTACCAAATATTGCGAAAATTTAATTCAAATATTTTACGTCTTGTACTGTACCTTTTTTTGTTTTCGCGGAGAAAGTGCCTTATATACCATCCTGCCTTCGAGGGACACGACTGGTATGTTGGGTTCACCGTGCCTCACGACCCGACGACGTTGAGCCGCCCGGAGATGAAACCATCTGGTGATCGCCGGACCGAGTCTCTAACCTATGTACAGTCATCAGCAAAAGTAGCTGAACAAATTCTAAATTTCAAATTACCTACATATTTTTGTGTTCTTACTAATCTCTTTTTTTATTTTGTACAGATATTTATGCTGCTGAATGTACAGTCAGCCACAAAAGTCATTTAACAAAAACAAAACACAGAAATAATAAACACCCTTCACATCAAATGTCGTTGATCAAATGTCAACAAATATGTCTCTGAACACATTCAAAACAATTATAAAAACTAAAAAACACGCTTTACAGAAAATCCGACTTAAAAATAGAAAATAATTTTTAATAAACTTGAATTGAGAATACTGTAAATAAGAAAAACATGTATTTTATTGTAAAAAAAAAGCGTGGGGTGCTTTTTAAGATATTATCAGAATAATAATCCTTCTACTCATATTATTTTCTGTCAATAAAATATTTAAGTTTAACTATTAACACTATGCACCCCACGCTTTTGGAACGAAGTTTCTTATCGCGCGTTGTGGAAGGGGGCTAGACGGAAAAAAATCTTACGAAAAGTTGTCACGACACTTTTATACTTGCCCTGTGAAACCAGCCAGTAACAATAAAGAACTGGCCGTAAAAGTGACATTCGAAATTTAAATAATATAAATAAAAAAAGAAAATTTAAATCTTAGAGTAAGTATAACTACGTATACATACTCTAAGATTTAAATGATTTTTAGAGTAGCTTTTTTTTTTCGTTAGTAGTATGTTCATTTTAATGTCAATGCTTGCTTAGGTGATGATCGTGATTCGATGACATATCTATTGTGTAGGTAGAAGTAAATGTTTTCATTGATGTGGTAACGTTCAAATGAAATATACAATTATTATTATAACTTAAAAGAAATAAAATTTTATTACAATATCTTCACTAATTAATCGAAAACAACTTCGTTCCATCCGGGTGTCCCTTGACACCTCTCAAGTTTTTTTTTTTTACAATAAAATACATCTTTTATTGTTTATATTATTCCGGAGTTTTGGCGGGAACTTGGTAGTGTCATGAGGTGCTCTTGTTTTAATTCATTATTTTGGTGATACTTAGTGTTATGTTGCATAATTATGGTGGTATATTATCCAATATAGTTCTATTAAAGGGCTCAAATGAAGTGAATTGAAATAACTGTGCTAATCAAGTGTTTTCTTTGTTGCCGCCAAAACTCCTTGATAAAGTCTTGGTAAGGTAGCCACTGCTTTACTTCGACATAGTAGTTAGGAGCTAGGACTGAGGATAAAAATGTATGAAAGACGGGCTCAATGGACTAGTCTTCAGAGCCGTAATATCTAAATAAAAAAAAAAAAATTATATTATTCCTAATTCAAATTTGTTTTCTATTTTTGGTTGGATTTTCTATAAAGCGTGTTTTTTAGTTTCTATATTGATTTTTAACTGGATTTTGATGGTGCTTTATTTATTTATTTATTTGCACTTCATATACAAATGTATATCGACGGATTTAATGCCAAAGGTATTCTCTCCCAGTCAACCTTAGGGTGGTGCAGAGATACATAAGCTGTGCGGTGCATCAGATACTTAACTTGATATTAGAGATACGAAGCAACGTACATAAAAGTAAACAAAGCAATTAATAATAAATATGTAAATTAAATACAAAACATAATATAAGTAGGTAACATCATAAATATAATAAAAACACAAAATAAAAATTATAATTACATAAATATAATTATGTAAATATTGAATGAATTGTAAGTTAGCGTGGCGATTCTCCTGCAACGTTCAATAACAGCTGCCGCACTCTCCTTTTGAAGGCAAACCGAGAGGTGGCCGATGTGATTTCGATCGTGCTTTGTATGTTGGATTTTAAATTGTTATATACATACATAGTATCACGCCTCTATCCCATAGGCCCTACAGATTGTCACATTCTGGCACACTACTTTCGCTTCCTCTACCTTCATCAATCTTTTCATGCACTCCCGCAGGTTCAGGGTACTTTTGATCTGATCTTTACTTAGAATGTCAGATATCTGACATTCGAAGGTTCGGTGCGGTCGACCCCTGCCGGCCCTGCCATCCACGCTCTGCTTATATATCCTCTATGTCAGTCTCCTATCATCCATCCTTTCCAAATGACCAAACCACCTTAGCATACCCTTCTCAATTTTGGTCACTACATCCTCTGTCACTCCACACATGTCCATCACCATAGTATTCCGCACTCTATCACACACAGTCACCTGTTGCTTGCTACTTATTTGATATCATATTATAATGAATTAAGATTATGCTCATGTTGTGCTTTCCAAGGACTTGTAGTATAATGTTACGTTTATGTTCAACTGTAAATTTTGGTTATGTTTATTGTTAAGTCTGCTGGAAAACTGGTAAATAAAAAAAAAATAAAATTAAATTTCCTTTTTTAATAAACTTAATAAAAAGTTTGAGTAACATAGCCTATTAGATTCATATAACGTCACTAGACAAAAATAAGCGTAATTCTTTAATACCAATTCACTATACTGAAGAAGTATTTTGGAGAAACAAAATAAAGGTATTCATAAAAATAAAATCATAGTAAATAGTAAATTCTTACTACATAAAATAATGACTTAGAGGGCACACACAAATGACACCTTTCTGGAGGATATTTTCCTAATTTCACGAGTCCTTCGAATATTTTTCAAAATCGATTTTAACAATCTCAAAGTCTCGAGAACTTGAGGATTTTGTATTTTTTCCTGTCTCGACTTGGCAAAATTTCTCAAGAATTCCCGACACGCAAAATTTTAAGAAGAAACTCTAGTTGCGAGTCATAACTCGTAAGTCGTAGGACATGAGTGATAACTGATGAGTTTCAATGTGTCCCAATCAAGGCCAACGTATTGGACTTAAGGGTAGGCACCTACACGCTTACCAGAGCACGCACCGTGGCACACAGCGGAACATAAGATATCAGAAATAGTTAAGCGCATAGTGTTATTTTAATTCAATCGGTTGCATTAAGTGTTTGTGCGTTAATTATTGATTTTAGGGGCCGTGGTAGTTGGTACAGCACAGCTTCAGTGCGAGAGGCGCAGCTCAGCGACAGATAGCGGCGCTCTCGCATTGACCTCTGTTTACATTTGCACGGCGGTTTCATCACGTTATATAAGCACGCGTTATCAGTGGACCGTGAACAAGGTCTCGCTGATAACCGATCAGACGAGGACAATCACGCGTGGGATACTTCTCTAACATTCACGAGCATGCACATTGCACTGCGTAGGCGCGGCGCCGCGTCGCTTTGGAATCGGGAGTCGGGACGCCGGAGTACACCGGGCGGACTCTGTAAAAGCATAGCGCGCAACACGTCGCGCTGCGCATACTCACTCGAAGACGACTCGCTAACGGATGTGACTCATTGATGACAAAGATTCGTATATCACTCCACCTTCTTTGTGTGACTAATTTCAGCCAAAAAGTAAAGTATATGACCATTATAGCCGACGATATTGTGATCTATCCGCTGGGCCACGTTTATAGTGTACACACCGGCCTATTCGCCGGCGTACGAGTGACCGACTGCCGGGAGGAAAGTGGAAACCAACTGTCTGGCAGGTTGTAAATAACACGCGTCATTAGGGCAATTTGCGTGTTAAGAAATGTTTAATATGAAGTCGCAATCCTTAATAAGGTGCCGCAATCCTTATGCATAATTCTATCCAAGCTCATTTATATCCTCTGTCTATTCAAAACTCAGGAGTAGAGATTGTCGATGTTAAATTATGCAACTGCAAAGATTTAGAACATGTGATATTCGAGACTATCCCGCCCTCACACCCACTACTGCAACTCCTGTAAGCCAGGATCGACAGTGGCACGCATTTTATGACACGAGCGGTGAAGCTCGGCGAGTCTCAGGGAACACTAATTAGTATTAACGCGCAACAAAGTTAATCAAACAGAAGAATAGGGAGGAATTAGAAATATATTTTCCACTTCCCTCCATAGCAAAGCGGGAGACAAAATAAAGAACTAAAAAAGGTATTTTAACCTTAATTATTTAGACTTTCACAACTGGAAAAGCCAGATGTAAAGCACCACGGATAAAATTAAAGGGGTTCTATTTGAGCTGTTAAACTTGATTCCAATAGTAGGTATGGTAAAAACGCCGGAAAGCACGGAAATCCTGCCAAGTCTCCATAATGTCTATGTATAAAAAACTCCAGATGTTATTAGCATACTATCTAACATAATGTTACGCTCATTTTGCCAAAGACCACACTCCCAAAGTATGTGTTGCGCAGACTGTTCCTAGTTGCAGTCATTAGGAGAACATGGACACGCAGGCGAATCAACCAACTTAAAGGAGAATAATTTGCACTTAAGATTACCATGGCCTGTAAGGAATTGCGAAACACAATGGTCAATTTCGAGCCAAGATTTTGTAAGACGGTCCTGAGCAGAAGGAAAAAAATGATATAAATGCCGCCCCTTCGTAGATATATCCCACCTACACTGCCATTCTTCTAGAAGATCGTTAATAATACCTGGACTCGGCATAAATAATCTATTATTTTTTAAAAGTTCGCGCGGAGTTAAAAAGCTTTTGTCGACATCGTTTCTAGCAGAGTAATACATCGCGGCGCGACGCTGCACCTCCAAAGCGACTGGGAGTACACCCGCGAGGACAGGTAAAGCTACAAATAATTATAATATAGGCATAAGTGAAGATGTACAGCAAACTAATGATTTATTTTTAGATAAAATTAACGATGCTGCTGATAAATGTATTTCAACTATAAAATACTGTTATAAGCCAACTAGTTCCTTTAAACCAAAACCTTATTGGAGTGTGGATCTGTCAAAAATAGTTGCAGAAAGTCGCTTAGTAGGGTCATTCAGCTCAAAAGTACGCACTTTTTTTTCTATCGTACACACTCAAAAATATAGGATCCTGATAAACGTTTTAACACTTCATTTAAAGTAAATTTATTCTACTTTCATTATTTAATGAGTTTTTGTACATTGTTTCATCGGTTTTTTTGCAATACATGTTTAAGTGCAGCGGGAGAAATTCGTACTCTTGACCCATCATGTGGGTAAAACTACGTAGAGGTGCGGTTAATAGTTCACATACTGGGTAAGCTTCGCACGCAGGTAAACTACAGGCATATTATAATTACAAATTGCATAAGTACGGATCATCATATGGAATATATTTTTAAACTTCCTTTATTCTTGGTTATTCTTGGTACAAATATTGTAAGAATACACATTAAATGTACTCCTATTGTACGCACCAAAAACATAATTAATTAGACTGTACTTATAATAAACTTAAGTTATTTTTGTAAATAAATAAATAAATAAATAAAATACTTTATTCATCACGTAGGCGAACATAGTTGCACTTATGATGTGTCAAGATCACGGTCAAGATACATTCAATTAATAATTATTATTACAAATATTCACTTATATAACTAAAGACATATTTAAAGGGAGCAAAATCAATGTAAACTAAATATAAAGAAGCCAAGCTCGGGCTGGCAGGAAAGAGATAAAAAAAGAATATTTTTTATTCAAATTAATGGGAGGCACGCGTCGCGATCCTCACCGGTGAGGACACTACAGGCCCTAGCCTAGTTAACCTACCAGCCTTTCACTAGCTACCTAATCGATGACTACCCGAAGAAGAAAGGCAGAAAGAAACTCTGGGCTTAATTTTTTGTCATCAATTGTCCATTGAATCTTTATATAATATTTATTTTTATCTTTTTTTTTCCAAGTCTTTTGCATACAAAGTCAGATTAGTTATATAAGCTAATGCATACACATCACCGTTAAATAAGGATAAAATACAATTGAAGGAAATTTACAAACACAAAACGCTATACCTTCATAATAAAATGAGAGACCACAAATAAATAATTATAATTAAACGTGCATATGCCTACCTTTACAAACATAATTTTTGTTGATGTATTATCTGAATTTAAACATCAATACGCACAATTAAAGTAATTTATAAGTTTATTAACAGGCAAGCGCAACCGTGAGCGCAACACAATGATCGGTCGATCGTCATTAACAAAATGATAATATGTCAACGCGAGAATAATAATATAATGATTATAAAATGTCAAATAATAATTTATTATTAATTATAATGTCAATATTGTAGATGGATACACCTAACATATTTAATGCAATAATGTAATTTAATGATTACTGATATTTTAGGAAGTTTTGATGTTACTCTGCATTGTTAATGAAGTTATAACAGCGTGCGTACTTTTAATCCCGTACTCTTACCCAACAGGGAATATTTTAAACAATCACACGTCAGTTGAGATGCAGTAATTTCTTAGGACAGAATTAATAACTAAAATAAATCCTACTAATATTATAAAGGCGAAAGTTTGTAAGAATGTCTGGATGTTGCTTGTTCCTCTTTCACGCAAAAACTACTGAACAGATTTCGATGAAATTTGGTACACGGGTAGATTGTGTCCTGGTTTACTGCATAGGCTGTTTATCCCGGGAAAATATAAAGCGGGACTTTTATCCCGGAAATTTTTTTAACGCGGGCGGAGCTACGGGCAAAAAGCTAGTACTACACTCATTTGCAAAAAAAACGGGCGGTTTGGATTTTAATTCTTTTTTAAAAAAATACGGTACCAAAATGATTTCAATCATTTGTACATGTTACTGGCCGGTTTTAAAAATGCCGTGGTGTTTAAAACAGTACGTTCTAAATTAAAATTTTCGTTTGATGCTCGTTTTTACAGAAAACCACTTTTTATCCTACATTTTTGGTGCGAAGTTCCAAAAGATAATATCGGTTTTCATAACTTTTAGTCAATTTTTACGAATTTATTTCATATTCTTAATTGTCGAAGCTTCATTTATTGCTGTTTAGCTGTCTCAATAATGTTAGAGAAAGTGGTAAAAGCTACCAAAATTATTGCGCTGCTCGAAGAGGGCTGCAGCCAATGCTTCGTGGCTCAGAGGCTAAGTGTGAGTCGCTCGACGGTTCAAAGGACCTGGCAGCGGTATCAAGACACCGGTTCCGTCGAGAGAAGGCTTGGTTCTGGAAGAAAACCATGTACCCAACCACGGGATGATCGTTTTCTTGTGAGTCGCGCATTGAGAAATCGCAAGTCTTCGTATGTGGACCTTAAGAACAACCTCGAAGAAGTAAGAAATGTGCATATTAGTCTATGGACGGTCAGGAGGAGGCTGCTCGCGGCCAATATACGCAGTCATCGCCCGGCCCGCGGCCCTAAGTTACTCCGTGAGCACAGAGTTGCCAGGCTTAGGTTTGCTCGAAATTGTGAGTCATGGACTCAAGAAAACTGGAATAGGGTATTGTTCTCCGATGAAGCCAGGATATCTCTGTTCGGTGAAGATCGACGTCGGCGAGTGCTACGAAGACGAGGAGAACGCTTTGCAGAGGCTTTTTTTGAAGAAATCACACCTTATGGTGGGGGCTCTATTATGTTTTGGGCAGGAATAAATTCAGTGGATCGTACAGAGTTAGTCTTCATTGAAAACGGCTCACTGACTGGACATCGATACATAACGGAAGTTCTTATTCCTCATGCACAACCCGCATTGGCCGCTTTAGGCGAAGACTCAATTTTTATGGACGACAACGCTCGCGCCCACCGGTCTGACGATGTGGAAGCGTATGTGCGAAAGGTCGGCATTCGTCGTTTGGATTGGCCAGCTCGAAGTCCCGACCTCAATCCTATAGAGCATGTCTGGGACGTTCTGAAACGACGCGTGAGATCAGTACAACCGGCTCCGCAAACCATCAGAGAGCTGAAGAATGTGATTACCGCGGAGTGGGAACGTATTCCGCAAGCAAATATCCGGGATATCCTCGCTAGCATACCCAGACGAATTCAAGCTGTGATTTCAGCTAGAGGGGGTCACACTCGATACTAAACATTTATCTGCTTTTACTTTATTAAAGAAAAACAAACAAAAATCTTTGTTAACTTTTACTTCACGAGCATATGCACTACTAGCGAGCATACACTACTAGTGAACTTTAGCATTAAAACCCATAAATTTTATCAAAATTTTATGATAATACTGACGAAAACGATTATTTGCTTATTAATTTACAAAATTGTGAAAGTAAAACTACCTATAATTATCAAACAAACCAATAGTAACATTTGAAATGGTTCATTGCTTAGGTGCCCGTTTTTTTTGCAAATGAGTTTATAATAATCATGTAAACTTAACATAATCAACGGTCTTTTGTAAACTGATGCACCGTCTATCCATAAACTTTTTCCCAGCACAAAATACTTGTTAACTAATCAACACAATCACGTTGATCGTAGTTTTTCGCTAAACAAGTGAGACTTGGTAAAATAGCTTGTGGGCTCTGACATCATCCCTGACGCACCCCTAATTTAGCCGCAAAAGTGTCTGAGCCCCCTCAATAGGTTCCGAGATATTGACCATGCGAAATTTTACCCACTGCGTGCTGTTGCCCCGAATGACCCTACCTACTATCCCGTTTTCATCGTAAAATCTGAGCATTTTGGAACAAAAGACGAAATCACATAAGTTAATTACCAAAGCTAAAACTAAAAGCTGGTGTTCATTTTGTGATTCTTTTAATGAGGTAACTTAAGCGCATAATATGTGGCACCGTTTGCGGTGTGTTAAAGGTATCAAAATGACAAGAAAACCACCTTCTGTCCATAGTCAAAATGAACTATTATACGTTTACTGACTCTTGATTGCGTTCAAGGACCCAGGCCTAGATTTGCTTCGAAAAATGATACATTAGATTCTAATTTTACTATTCTGGAACTAGTAAGCTGTATTTAAAAAAATAAAAAAAGGAGTCCGCTTCTGGGGTAGGCGGCATCTCCTACTCTATGGTATATTATCTACCTGATAGGTATAAAGGAGTTCTACTAGGCATATATATAATACCATATGAAACGATTAGAATGGTACCTATATTGAAAAGGAAAAGATTTTATCTGCCAGAACTGTATGCTTCAGAAAATCTTTCTCGTGTATTGACGCCTTGACCCGCTTAGTTTCCTATATTGGTTTTTCTGGAAAAATCTCCCGCTTAGTGTGTTTTCTTGATATAAGCAACGCCTACAATAATGTCTCAAGTGATGCAGCAACTCATATATTAGATCGCCTCGGGTTAGGTTCAAAAATATGTAATTATATTTTTTTGAGCGAGACGCAACTGAGAATTTATGATGATATCAATACAGAAGAGGCGCTTATTAGATGGACAAATAAGGGCTGAGCGTAGGGTGATCCTTTATCTCCTTTAATCTTAAATCTAAAAACCCACCCAATGATGTAAATTACATTTTAATATAGAGATGACACAATATGCTGATTACGTTGTGATATATCTCAATGGTAGTGACATTAAAAAAGCAGAGGCTTTAATTCAAAATTCCATTGATTCGGTTATTCCTCTCTTAAATGAGCTTGGTTTAGAATTGTCTCCTAATAAATCGTCTTTTTGGGTATTTAGAAGAGGCTCCCTGTTACGATAAAAGCTTATGGACATTGTCTTCCTCTCTCAGAATCAACTTAATACCTTGGTATTTGGCTAGATGGTTTTTTTTTTGTTTATTGCATCGAATGACGAGACGAGCATGCCATTCGCCTGATGGTAAGCGATACGAACACCCATAAACAATAGGAACACCATCCATCACCTTAAGTCACAAAGTACTGTATGGCATTCCACTGCGCTCGTCATCCTGAGACATAAGATGTTAAGTCTTATGTCCTGTAGTTACACTGGCTACAATGCCCTTCAAAGCGAAACACAACAGTGCATGCACACTGCTGCTTGGCGGTAGAAATAGACATTGCGGTGGTACCCACCCAGACGGACTCTTACATATTATGAGGGTACTACCACCAGTAAAAATCTTAAATAAGGTCTTAGATGGGGTGATCAAACAGATGCAGTTATTGATAGATGTACAAAATATGTAAATATTTTAAAAATGCTAGTAGGAAAATCTTGGGCGGTACATACAAAACACATGAGAAGGTTATATATTTCATTAATTAGAAGTCGTATGGACTATGGCTGTTTTCTTTTTGATTCCTGTGTTGCAGCTCATTCATTAAAATTAAATAGACTTCAAAATCAAGCTTTACGAGCCCCGACCGGTTACATTGGACCGGTATGACAGCTGTCAACAAGCGAAAATCGACCTTATAAGCACCCACATCGACCTTATGTGGGTGCGTATAAGGTAGATTTTCGCTTGTTGACAGATCATGTACCGGACCAATGTGACCGAGCCGGGCTTGAACGGTTAATAGGAGGTTTTATTAAAACAACTCCCATAGACATTATGAAGAGTGAGCTGAACAGTATGCAATAAAATACATGCTTTTCTTATTTACCCTATTCTCAATTCATGTTTATAAAAAAAAAATATTCTATTTTTATTTGGATTTTCTACAAAGCGTGTTTGTCATTTTTGTTTTTATCTATTATTTTTAATGTGAATATTTTACATCAATGTCAAGTATTGATAGGGTGAAAGATTCAGATTACTCCACCAGATGGCAGTGATTAGTATTATAATCAATATAAAATTCTTGATTATAATGCTCCAAAGAGTATTATAATACTACGGAAATAATGCTCTTTGGCAGTGATTATGTCGTGACCAAGTCGTGACTCGTGAACGTTCCCTATACTAGGGTGCTGCATGAGCTACGTTACGCGCCTGGATTGTGTTCATAGTAAGTATCAAGTATGTAGGTATGGATTAGCGTTGTTCAAGCAGGGGCTACATAATATATTTTTTTATGGCATTGAATGACGAAACGAGCATGCCGTTCGCCTGATGGTAAGAGATACGACCGCCCATAAAGAGTAGTAACACCATACATGTAGCCTTGAGTTACAAAGTACTGTGTGGCATTCCACTGTGCTCGTCATCCTGAGACATAAGGTTTTTTTTTTGTGGGGCGCTATGTCCACTCTCGTTCCCCTGAACTTAATCAGAGTTGTTTGCGTTCTACTCTGTATTCTTACCTTGACCTCCTATCTATACTATTACCATTTTTGGGAGTCCTATTATTTCCTCTTTGAGACTCCTATCTCTATCGTATTTTCTTTTCTTGGATCCACACTCATTCTCTCTTTCTGGGGATCATTCATTCTTCCTTTCATTTCCATTTGTATCTTCTTTTCAACTTTACCCTTTTCTCATTTTATTCATCTTTATCTATGCACCTTTTCCCCTTTCGTATTTATTTGTGATACAATTTCCTTATCATTTATAACAATTCTACTTATAATTAACTTATACATATTTCCTTTTCTTTGTTTACAATTTAGAATTATCCTAGGTTCATTATATTCTATCTTACTTCTATTTTACAGTTTATATGTATTATTAGCTATTTGTCTTAGTTACTAAGTTAATGTAATCTCAGATTACATGGTTAGTTAAACTTATTTATTACTTGTTTCTTTTAGCTACAATATTCACTATTTCTTTACTGTATTTTATAAACTTATTTCTAGTTTCCTTATTTTCTACTATTTTATGTAAATTTCTACTGCTAATTTCTATATTTATTTCAGTTTCCAGTTGCGTTCGGCTCCGCAGATACACTGGGCACTCGGCTAGTATATGTACTACGCTCTCGCTATTTGCAGGGTCACAGATGCACGCCGGGCTCTCCTTGCACTTGAATCGATGCAAGTACTCGGAGAACCCGCCGTGCCCTGTAAATACCTGCGTCATGAGCGGATCTGTCGGCATCTTTTTGATAAGCTGATAAGGCTCCACCGCGCTCGGGAAGAAGAGTTTAGTTGTAGAGGCGGTCTCGCCTTCTATGTAGCGCCCGTTCCATTCCTCAATCGATTCCAACCGCATTTGTCGTTTGACAAATGAAACGGGACATCTATTATAGTTCGGCTTCGTTTTTAAGTGAAGTGCAGCTTCCTTCGCAAGCTCGTCTGAGCGCTCGTTACCCTCCATCCCTACGTGAGCTTTTACCCAAAATAGGTTTAGTATTTTGTTGCGTTCCGTTATAGTTCTCATGTTTTTCCTTATTTCCAACGCTAAGGGATGGAGCGAAACGCTGTCTGTTACAGTCTCTAAGGCCGCCCTCGAGTCGCTGGGAATGCTGCACTGCACTGCCGCACTCTTCACCACCTCCTCCACTGCGTGATGTAAGGCCAACAGCGCTGCTTGGTAGACGGTGCAGAAGGATTCAAGTTTCATTTTCTTGTTTTTTATCTCCGCGGCGTTTTCCCAAATGGAAATCGCCGCTCCGACCTTTCCGTTAATTTTACTGCCGTCCGTATATATTACTAGGTCCTGAGTTGTAGCCTGACTTACCTCTGCACCGTCAATCAAACACTTATACCGCACTGCACTTCGCCTTGCCGGATGTTCAAGCCTTCCGAAGGCCACAGGCCGTTCCACCCCCCGATCTCCTATCACTCGCTGGGAATAGCCCCTCCTCACTTCGTACAAGGAGGCATTCTCCCTTGCACGAACGTCAAGGGGCAATATCCCAGCGAGCAGTAGCGCCGAGTTTAGTGAAACCGTCGTATAGGCCTTCGTAAGCTTCTGTGCGAAGTCCCTCTGTACCTCTAGTTTTCGTGTGGCCGGAGGCCACACACTAGCACCGTATAAAATTACTGGCTCCACTACAGCCGTATATAGTAATTTTATGACCTCCGGCCCCAGGCCCCACTGCAACCTCGCCGCCCGGGATAACTGGTTGTAGAAGGCGACTGCTTTTCTACAAACGTCGGACACGTGAGTGTTGAATGTCAGCGCACTATCTATAGTGATCCCCAGAATTTTGATTTGTTTTTCTAGGCCAATGTCAACGCCTCCCATGCGAAGGATTGGGGAATCGTACTTAAGTTTGCGTGTTATCACCATTGCTTTCGTTTTGTGAGGTGCAAATTTTAGTTTGTTCCTGATTCCCCAATCCCTCACATAGGCCAGCGTTTCATTGGCCTGCTTTTGTATCTTGGCCATTTCCTGTCCTTCAAATGCGAGCACTACGTCGTCGGCGAAAGCTTGGCAGTAACTACCCCGTCTGTCAAGCTCGGACAGCAGTGGGTCGAGGAGCAGGTTCCAGAAAGTTGGACCTCCAATGAATCCCTGTACGCATCCCTTGGAGGTCCATCTCTCAAACTCCTCTCCGGAGTACCTCACTTTAACTTTTCTGCTCTCAAGGTAGCTGTCTACAACCCTTCTGATGTTTATTGGACATCCTTCCTCCGCCAGTCTGACTCTTATTGCCGGCCACCAGGCGCTGTCGAAGGCTCCCTCTATGTCCAATGAGATGATGACTATGATTTTCTTTTCAGACAGTTTGTCTCGTACGTATTTCATTAAGACATAGAGGGAGTCCTCGGTGCTCCTCTGCGGCATAAAACTACGAATATCTCGCCAGTTAGGGTCGGAGGCTAAATTTGTTCCACGTCAATATTTTACTTTCGTGGTAGAACTAGTCTGAGTGGTTTAGTCTGTAAGTACTTAGGTATATTACATGGACCTTTGTAACTGCTAAACCCATGCCTGTAATCCGTACTTATTAAGGCGTTATATTTATTGAAACAACAGACTTTTCTTTAGCATTTATTTTTTAAAACACATTTATAACATAGGTATCGATCTAAGTCGGTGAGATGAGCTCCGCCTCTCTACTCCTGTCGCCCGAGCTTTTAGCATAATATTATCATTGTGTGCAGTCTGCAGCCTGCGTGTGCACGGGTCACGCAGTACACCGCCGCCTGCTGTGCTGCGGCACACGTCTCCACAAGTTTGAAATCTAATTTATAACTTATTTTTACCACACACCTTTAACCAGCATAACCTTTTCTTATATTATGTACCTACACTATATTTTTGTTAACAATGAATATTTTATACCTGCGATGAGTCGCTTTGTCACCCACTGATCACAGGAATGTAGTGAGAGAGGTAGTGAGAGAGGAGAGGTAGTGAGAGACAATTGAATAACTTTTTGAAAAATGGTGATTAAACTTCTTTTTCTTCAGGGCTCGATTCTTTCAAGTGTTAAGAAGATACTAGAATTTTGACAAATTTTTAAAATCACATTTTATGTTACAAATAAATTATTTTTATTGCTGAACTCTCTTTAGCGGCAGCGCGCGCATGCCGTAACTGCCGCGCGGAGCCCTATTTTCAACGTCTAATTAAAATTATAAATAATGGAGATAGAATTCCGGGAGTAAGGACTTTTTTATTGGAAATTTCCTCCTCTTTAACGAGCTTTTTTCAAAATTGCTTAATTGAAAATATTTTTTGAGTTATTAACAAAAAACGAAATATCATTTTTTTTTTCATCTTATTTTGTTAATAACAATTGCAATTTTTAACCTTCAAAAACATTTTTCTAGAGGTGATTACGAATCGAATGAGCCATCGCTCATATTTTTAGGTCCTTTATCTCTATTTTTCACGTTTTTTAAGATGTTGCTTAGACTATGTTTACAACAGGCGACATATATGCGAATATCATCCTACGAATAATTTCCTGTAGTGTAAACAATGTAAGAGGAGCGAATGAAAGAAAAAGCGAACACTCGAATCCGAGTATCGCTTTATTGCTACGAGTTTTTATCTTAATGTAAACAACCATAAGAGAGAATCGCATAGAAAGTTCTTGCATACGATAATCGCTTACATTATTCGGCGCTCGCATTCGAGAACCTCTTGTGTAAATGACGCTTAGTATTATGACTGATCTGGTCGCCAGCTATCAAAATATTATAACTGTTTATGCCATAAAAATCTTCATCTATCATTTTCATAGTACCGACTCTTCACATACCTACCTAATATCGATAGCGCATTTACTACCTACAATTGTTAGTGTCTGCTTATACTCCGTTGTGTTCACTGTAGGTATGTGTGCCGAAAGGTAATTACATTGCGCGCCAGATAACGTGACAATAAAGCACATTGACCTTTACTCGTTTAGTCAGTATGTATAACAAACCTTTGGCACAGGGTAAAAAATAATTACTGTGTTTATTTATAGACATTTTAAATGGAACGTTACACTTGACAATGGATTGGTACAACTATCGGAATCAACTATCGCAAAAATGTTCACAATTGTTTCATTGTATCACATATATACAAACATGAGGTGCTGTCACCAAAATGAAGTCCTTATATACAGAAATGACAAAATAACGTAATTTCAAAACTCAACTAATCACCCGAGAACGTACACACACAAGCGCTATCCGAACACGAATGAATGAACACAACATTAAAATGGCGAACCGATGGTTGCATACCCTGAGCGTCTGCCGTAATAAACAGATTGATGTTACTTACGTATTGTTTATTTGAAGGCGGTGAATTTGTATAGTGTAAAAAACGCATTAATATGTTTTAACCCGTTTTATTTAAAATTGCATAATTATTTAAAGGCATAATTTGTCGCATGTCATGAAAATAAATATAAAATAACTGATTTTAGTATGGATGAGAATCATTGTTTTCTAATTTATATCAGTGAATACAATGAAAAAATCAACAATATGACATTAGTGAAAAAATGAATGTATTTTAGTATTAAAAATAGTAACATCTCTTTTTTATTTGCGTTGTTTATTTTGTTTTCAAGTTACTACAATGTACCTATCAGTGCGTTCTGAAGGGTCAATGTGCTTTATTGCCACGTTATCTGGCGCGGACTATATGGGACTGCGTTCTTTGTATTAGTCTTTGGTTAATAAAACACTAGATAGAGTCACGCGCTGCCAAATAATCAAAACAAACGCCCGGCGGCGCACGGTGGAACGTCCCTATAGAAAGGGCGTGACATGAGTATCTCTCTTACATATCTTAAGATAACTCAACAACGGAACAACGTAAAGATTTGAATTTTTTTACGTGTATTATTGAATAGTAGACCTATCCATTACCAATGTAGTTTATTTGAAAAATACTGATATGACTATAAAAAAAATACTGAAATATGCCTATATTTCAAGGGAGTTTAAAACCAAATTTAGGATAGATACACAATAATTTGACATTATTGTAATTAAACAAGTGAATTAGGTTAAAATATACCCTATACTGTAAATACAATACAGTATAGGGTATATTTTAACCTAATTAATGAAAAATAGACATGTCTTAAAATCGACTAAATTTACGATCTCAAGGATTTTACTCAAAAGAAATTGTCAGGCGTTTCCTAACGCTTTAAAAAACTTATTTCGAGTAATATTATTATATTAGGATGGATTAAAATGACACAACAATTGAAAGCATAATGTTAACAATTATTTACACCAACCTACTTGATTGCTTTCGTGTAATATCAACACCTGATGAAATATTTATAATTCACAAAATGTAGTCAGCTTGATGAAAAATGTAGATGCTCTGATATTTTTACAGGCGTTTGACCTATTTTGTTAATTTTCTTCGAAAGGGGGACGAGGGGGGGTACATAATGTTCTAGCAAAATTTCCTAATTACTCTGAACTATCAAACACAAGTATCATTAGGTCGGGGTTTCGTGGCGTTTTTATATATGACAGATTTTATCAAACACTTCGATTACTTTTTTAAACTTTAATTTAACCATAAAATATAACGTCTTTTTAAAAAGAAACAGTTGCATTTATATAAGTGTATCCTATTAAACCGTTTTATTTATAAAATACTTCTCCAAATTATTGCGAATACCACAAATATCTTTCTTAAACAGTGAGGTCATTTTCGACAGTGTTCGATACTTCAACTTTGGTGCTATATATTAGGTAAAGTAAAGTGATTAGAGGGGTAAAAATTATAAAACTTGAAAGGTCATATTGTCCCCTTTCCACAATGCATTTCAGTTTCCAGTTATCAGACATTCAGTACTACCGGTACATGTCACGCCCTTTCTATGGGGACGTTCCACAGTGCGGCGAGTATGTTAGTGTGTGTGACAGCTGTGTCATACGCTATCGCTGCGTTATTTCTGCTTATACTTGTGTGCGTGCCTAATGAGACCAGTTATTGCAGTGTTCGTTTTAAAACCGGAGAAATTTATATCGATAACAAAAAAAAAACCACTCGAAAAAAAAGCAATAATGTCTCTGATTATAATTTTGAAATTACTCTAATAATAAAAACAAAGAATTAATTAAATTTACATACATAGGTACTTAATTCCATAAATTATTATTAGAAACGTGTAAGTATCTGAAGATTGCTGAATGTTTGTTACTTCTTCACGTTTTTTTTTTATGGCAACGAATGACGAAACGGGCGTGCCGTTCACCTGATGGTAAGCGATACGACCACCCATAAACAGTAGAAACACCATCCAGCACCTTGAGTTACAAATTACTGTATGGCATTCCATTGCGCTCGTCATCCTGAGACATAAGATGTTAAGTCTCATTATGTCCTGTAGTTACACTGGCTTACAATGCCCTTCAAACCGAAACACAACAGTGCATGCTCACTGCTGCTTTGCGGTAGAAATAGACATTGCGGTGGTACCCACCCAGACGGACTCTTACATATGAGAGTCTTACCACCAGTAAAAGCTATTGAGTGGATTTGGATGAAATTTAGCATGGACCTGGATTAATACATAGTCTCCTTTTTACAACGTGGGTGCAACATACATTTCATTTTTATGAATATGATCAGAGCAAACCCGAGAATATTTTACTGGTTTCCAAAATTCCTCACAGCTACTTTTTTCTTATAATATTTATCCAATTTAAATGAAATTTGGTACACAAATAGTCTAGAGCCTGAGAAAGGACATAGGCTATTTTTTATCCCGGGAAAATATAAAGCGGGGTCTTTTATCCCGGTAACGTTAATACGCGGGCGGAGCCACGAGCAATAGCTAGTTATCTATACATTCCACGTGTAACTTATTTGTTGAAACGGCCTGTTTTTGGTGCAAAATACCGGGTCCGCCCCGGGCGGCAAGAACCCATGCTACGCCACTCAGCACGAACCATACGTACAGTTAACAATATTTTATTTTCAATAAAAAAAATAGTGAAACTTGTGGCTTTGAACGTCAAAAATAATGACCGTTTAGTGAAATAAACATTTACATTGGATCCATTTTTCCCACTTTTTATGACAAGTTGATTCCATAAACTAGCAACCCATAACTATTGCGAACACTTATATTTTTTTAACGAAATATTTCAATTGGCTTATTTTGCAAGAAGTGGTTATGAAGAATGTTACTTGCCGGTCGTAGGTTACATTGTGCGTTGTTTTACGTCGACCCTTGTAGTTTTTGCACACTTTAATCACACAAACCGACATTTTAAAAGACTATAAATCTGCGTAACAACATAAGCTAACGCCATGACAGCTCGGAACGTACTAAGCGCGAGAAAATGACCTGGCGGGCAGTAAGCCTTTAGGTTTATCGACGCGTTTGAAGCGTTTAGAGTCCATCTAGTGTATTATTAATCAAAGGTATTAAGTGTACGTTTGGGACCATCGGTGCTCGGAACTCGTACCAATAGTAGTGGCGTAACTACTCCCGTGAAGGCCCGTGGCAAATTCATCGGTCGGGTCCTTTCGTTAATCCAAAATCCGGCGAACTCTTTTTTCTTTTGTTTTGGATTCTTGTCACTGGACGATCCTCTACCTCTTGGGTCGAGGAGTCCTCAAGCCGGGGCCCGTGGCATTTTGCCGTCATGCCACCCCATAGTTACGCCATTGACCAATAGGTAGCACTCAATGTCAGTTTTAACCATTGAAGTATAACATATACATATATCGATGGTTCGAACTTTATCCATATTACGCTTGCCGCACACGTTCGGTTTCCTAATTAGGTTTCTTGATGAGGAATTCAGATTCGGAAACCTGAATGTTCCGCTTACATAGAAAATGTTCCAACAACGCGCACACGTTCCTGAATCTGAATTCCTGATCAGGAAACCTAATTGTAACCGAACGTGTGCGCTTGGTCTTATGTTCTGTGATGACGCTCGAATCAAACATTGTTCAATAAACATAGCGCATCGCAACCAAAAAATAAAAAATAATACTATTTAATAATATGATGTTATACAGCCAGGTGTCACTTCGGGTCGGTCTCGTCGGTGAAGTCCAGCACGAGCTTGCCCCGCGCCGAGCCCGCCGCCGCCCGCGCGTACGCCTCGCCCCCCGCCCGCCACGGGAACACGCGCTCCACCCACACCGACCACTGCAACCGTACAGCACCGTCAGCCGCCGCCACCACCGCCGCCACCACCGCCACCCCCGCCGCCTCCACCGCACGCACTCACCTGCTCCGCCTCCGCCAGTCGCCGCAGCACCTCAATGTCTTTGGCGCACGGCATGAAGTACACCCAGCGCACGTGCGGGGGCGCCGCCAACACCGGGGGCGAGCCGCCCGGGGAAGGAGCGGCGCCGGGCGGACGCGACGACTGCATACCAAACGCGCGTGCATTCTGCGCCAGCAAAGTCATTGAGGCTGATGCGAATCCCAAGCCGAGCCCCCGCTCGTCGGTCTCTCGCAATAACGGAGTCGTCAGCGTCACATAGCGTCCGAATCGCCAGCGTCGAGCGCTCGCCTCCCAACCGCCGAGGCCGGCGCAGTCCAAAATGGCGTCATATCTGTTCGCGAGAGAGGCAATACGACAATAAGCTTTGGCAGTGGCGAAACACAAACAAAGGTAAGGCTCGCAGTTTGTACTCACGGGCCGGCGTCCTCCAGGCGCGCATCATAGTCGGGCGATCGACGGTCGAGCGCGGCGGCGGCGCCCAGTTGCAGCGCGCGCGCGCACACGTCGGGCGCGCACCCCACCACCACCTGCGCGCGCTCCCGCACCAGCAGCTGCAGCGCCGCGTGCCCCACGCCGCCCAGCCCCAGCAGCAGCACGCGCGCGTGCGGGCGCGGCGCCACTGCTCGCACGGCGGCGCGCGCCGTCAGCCCCGCGTACAGCGCGCCCGCCGCCGCCGCGTCCGGGAGCGCACGCGGCGCCGGGCCCGCCTGCACACGCACACACACACGCACACGCTACTGTCAGCGAACAGGATAACAATATTTCGCACTGAACTGACCCGTTCGTGGTTTGCTAAACAATGTTTCCTTCCGAGGCCTAGTTAGTGTCCGTCGAGATCGCCATAGCCATATGTTATAATTTTTCTTTACTATGGAACAAATAGAACAAGCAATAAAAAATGGGTACGTGTACTCATGTACGCGCGTGAGAAGTTATCACTTGTGGTAAATAATATTTTTTTAATTTATACGCATTTATAATACATAAGCGCCTCCCTAAGCGGGGAGAGAGAGAGGATCGCACTCTCAATAAAACAATGACCTAATCCAAAATCGTTGATTTTGTGGAAACCGTCACAAAAACTAACTGTATACGCAAATCTTTATAAGTTGGCGGGGAATGAACATAAATTCAAAAAAAATTTTAAGCTTTGCCTGTCGTTCGTGGTTGAAGAAAAGGCAATACATATACACTCAAGCCTGTTATCCCCGAAGGGGTAGGCAGAGGCGCAACTAGTGCATCCACTTTTCACCATTATTCCGTCCCATGGTGTGATAGGGGGCGAGCCTATCGCCATATCGGGCACAAATTCCAGACTCCGAGCTGATACTGAATAGAAAAACTCAATACCACTTTGCCCGACCCGGGGATCGAACCCGAGACCTCAGCTTTGCAGTCATACTGTAATACAACTACGCCACCGAAAGAAAACAACAACGCCACTACAAGAAAAGACAATGTACTTCAGAAATATATTATTGTAATAAGTTTTACATTGGATTCGTTCATTACCGTAAGAGTATGGAGAGCGCTGAGCGACTGACTCTATACATATAATAATTAATAATCAACAGATATTTAGCAGCGCCAAATAAGGAATGAGTGCAAATGATATTGATTTCTATGATTCATAATACATGATGCAATAAGTAGGCGCAAGTCGATGCAGCTTGCCCTTTAGGGGTTCATATTTTGCTAAAATTCATCTAGCCAAAATATTGGATTAAGTCATTGTTTTGTTAAGAGGTGCGATATTATATTATCTTCTCTCTCCCTTGGGGAGGCCTACGTTCAGCAGCGGACGGCGACAGGCTGATTGATTGATTGAATAATACACACAGACAAGGTAAATAATATTAATCAAAATATTCAGTTTAAATCACTACTGAATATAATTTATTTAGCACATGTATAATTCATACTTGTACAGAACTAAAACACGTGTTTTGAATGTAGAAACTAGAAACATGTGGATAAATATTATAAATAATATGAAAACAGTGATCAGAGGCCACGAGCGTGCCAACATGCGCCCACTAATAGAGGTTCTATTTCTATTTTGTTGGTACCTTTTTTCGAGACTTAATGAGCGATTTAGCGGGCAACTTCTCCCGTGAGAATTTTGGTCACACATGCGCGCGCATCGTAAAATTTGACTCTCATAATTTATTCGTAACGCGCCTAACGAAGTATAAATTCAATAACTATTACAAAAATACCCAAATCGATTACCCAGGAGTCGCGTACGACGACGTACTGTGCGTGCGTGCCCTGTCGGTGCGGCGGCACGACGCCCCACACGCGCTCGCCGGCCCGCAGCCGAGTCGCCGAGCCCGCGCGCTCCACCACGCCCACGAAGTCGCGCCCCGGCACCAGCGGGAACTCCACGCCCTCACCACCCTCCATCGCACGCAGCGTGTTCAGCACGCGCGCACCGTACCCGCCTGTCAACACCACAGATAGTCACTGCTGGTGCCAGGTTACACGAGCTACGAGGCATTGTAACAAGCGGCTCTTCACCTAACATGGCTACGTCGAGAGGGTTGAGTGAGGCGGCGTGCACGCGCACCAGCAGCTCGTCGGGCGCACGCAGCGGCGGCACGCGCGCCTCCTCCAGCCGCGGCTCGGCGGGCTCGTAGCCGTGCACGCGCCACGCGCGCATGCGTGCGCCCAGAGCCTCGCCCACGCGCCTCGTGCCTGCATGCATCACCACCGCTGACATCTTCGTCTGCCCACTGCAAGGCGCAACTTGTTACTAAACAATACTATTGAATAAAAATCTTTATGACCAATGATGACAAATAAATAACTACCTGTGTGACCGGCTGACTTTTTAATACTTGGTATCCATGGTATTTATTACTTTAAAGTAGGTCCTCATAATATTTACCATTTCAAAAAAATATTTACGACTGAAGTCAAATGAGTGAATACATACAGTTACTTTATTAAATAAATAAAAAATCGGTTCTTCAGCAGTTCAGATTTTATACTATATTCATATATATGTAGTAAAAAACATTTATTTCAATATTACAAACAGGCACTCCAATTTTATTTATATTTATAGATGTATAGAAGATTTATGGCTAGTTGCATTAGCACTAGCAGGGTCGCAAAACCATTGTTTTCATCAATTATATTAAAAATAGTAAGGAGCACATGGACAAGAACCATTTTATCCTCAACTTTGAAGAATTACTTACCTGATAGAAACTTATAGAATTTTTAGTTTTGAGTTTGGATAAAAGTATGCAAAATTGGATGACATGCATGATTAAAGCATTCAAGCAAAAACTACAATCACTTAGGTATAAATAACAAATCAATAAATCTATAAATAGTGTGTAGGTTGCTCATGGCGTTTCACCATCATAGTTGATAGAAACTATGTACTACAGTAATTGTCTTAGTGAATATTGCTTTGCTCAAGAGGCTAGAAAACTGGGGAATTTCCAAATATTTCTAAAGTTAAACATGTCTAAGGTTGTATTCTGCTACTAATTGACACCTTATAATATAATAATAAATAATAATGCCAGGCTTGTATTATATACTGTCCCACTGCTGGGCACGGGCCTCCTCTACAACTGAGAGGGTTTAGGCCTTAGTCCACCACGCTGGCCTAGTGCGGGTTGGTAGACTTCACATACCTGCGAAATTCTTATAAAGAACTTCTTAGGTATGCAGGTTTCCTCACAATGTTTTCCTTCACCGTTAAAGCGAATGATAATTGATAAACAATACACACGTAACTTTGAAAAGTCAAAGGTGTGTGCCTTGGGTTTTGAACCTCCGGACATTGTCTCGGCAGACCGTTCCATTCCCAAGTAGGCTATCGTCCACTATTGACACCTTAGCCAAAAAAAAATTATGCTCTTTTCTAGAGACCTTATTTTAGACTCACGAGTCACGCATTTTATCCCTGAACGGCAAAACAGAGACACTCATGTATGTGAATTCTGTCTCATAATGTTAGGAGGGCCAGAAAAAAAATAATAAAAAAAAAGCCTATTTGTTTTAAAGTTGCAATATAGTTTTTACTACAATGCCCGTGATTCTCCAGATAATCTACGAAGATTATTTAAAAATCACAAAAACATGTCCGAAGGCTCAAAACGTCTCCGATGCAAAACCCTATTTGGTGAGCTACCTATCTAGTACCTACCTACCGCTCAGTTCACAGAACATTATAACTCTAGGAGCTTGTAACACTTCGATATTTTGTAATGTTTACATGACGTTGAATTAATTGGGTCAATCGCTTCCACCAATGATATTTACATAATATTATATACTACGTCTTGTGGTGTTTCATAAAAATGTGTAACTCAAAAATACAGGACATACCTATATTAAAAATATTTCACGCGCTAATGACCACAGATTACTTAGAGAGGTGCTAGTGCACTTATAGTTTATTTTTTAAAGTAGGCAATTTTTTTGGTACCATGTATTACTCTGTACGTTCAATACTACTTTTGGGCAAAAGTCAAAACTACAGCTAACAGTCTCAAACAAGAATTTTATATTAGATAATATTATAAACTTCTTGGTCTCAAAATAATACATAACCTAAACTTGTTTTGTTTTACTAATTTCCCCCTTATAGGGTAGGCAAAGGGTTTAAGCCCATACAGCCTCGTCGTAATAGATCACTTTGACACTTCATCTCAATTCAACAAGGTAACAGCGTTCGGAACCGTACGATAATTATCGTACACATACGATAATTTTGTGCCTACGTACGATGTACGATAGCATATTATTATCGTACGCAGATTGTACGATAATTTCTATCATGATGCAAAATTTGAGAATTTATATTATTTCATGCGTTGATAGTCTAAATCGCAGTAGCATGATTTTATTTTGTCCAATAAAATCTTGGGAAAATACCGGGAAATACAAGTTCTCTATTCCTATTGGTCCTTACGATCCGCTCTACTAAGTTTCACCACTGCCGATACTGTAACTTTATCCAGCGCCTGCTGTACACGCTTTCTTATTGGTTAGTATAGCATCTACCAATGCGAACAAGAGAATAAAAGTTCGATACGTCGATATTTCTTTACGTAGTGATTATATTCTCTTTGAGTGTTCTGTTGATTTGACAGCGGTGGTTTAAAAAAGATAAACTATAGAGTACTTGCATGCATATCAATATTACAATTTATATGATTTATTTATCTATAATAGACATTATCCTAAAAAGTACGATAATTTCGATCCATGTACGATAATTTTACGCCCTTGGACGCCCCTGGTACGATAGTCAGTCCACTTCAGGTTGCGAACGCTGCAAGGTAACCTTGTTGACTTGGCAGCATGGTCTTTGATCTTAGCCGGGTCCTTATGGAACAAAACAAAAAAAAAGGTAACCTTGTATTGAGGGAACATGGAGGGAACACAATATTATTAATTTTTTCAAAGTTAGAACTGCACTATTGCTTAACTTTTTTCAAGTATCCGCGCATTAGACGATCGTGCAAAAGTCATGACTGGTGGTTGCGCGACGCGCATATCAAAAAATTCAGATATTCGTCACTCAACCCTCAATCACCACATTAGACGATAGGTTATTCGTCACTCACGGACGTGACTGTGGTAAAACGGACAGCAAAACCTACTGTCTAATGTGCGCTTAATGGCATTTCGACCCGCAAACGTCAGTCAGCGCGCGGACAGCGGTGGAGTGGGACATATTGTGTTGAGTCAGAGAGGCGCTGGCGCACCCGCGCGGCCAGTTACCTTCTCCGACATTCGCAGAAAAAAAATATTTTAAGTTTTGAAACAATCCCTGAGTTGTGGTATACCACGAATCTTTAATAGTTAGTCTATACTAATGTTATAAAGAGGAAAGATTTGTTTCCTTTTGTAAATTCTTTGACTAATAGGAAGATACATTTCTCCTCAGTACTATAGGTTACTTTTTCTTTATTATCTTTTTAGATAATTTTATCCAATAATATAATAAAAAAAATTGTTGTCTTACTTTTGTATCTCGTATTTCAGACTAAATTTATCTATAGGTACTAATATAATAATTGCGAAAACTTTGATGTTTTTTTTCTCAATCACACCTGAACGGCTAAACATCCAGATCACATAGGCTACCTTTATCCCTGGAAAATATATATAACTTTTATTCCGGATAAAAAAATCAAACGGGCGTGGCCGCTAACAAAAGGTGGGTAAAACAAAAGTATGGCTATAAAACTATCTTTTTCAGTCAACATTTTACCCAACGCCTTCTTATTACACGTTTTTAATCTCAATTCCCTTTTATTTTACAAGTATTCATACCAAAACGAGTGAAAACGTGTGTTCTCCGCAAAATCTTGCATATGACTGAAGAGAATTTTGAGTGATAGTGTAATGTCACTTTGTTTTCATAAATCATCCGTCAGTCATGAGTAATGGAATGTAATGCCGTTTGTGTGAGCGTCTACCATACGCCGGTTTAGTGATGCGACTCGAATCGGATTTTATGACTCGAGTCACTGGAGTAATATCAGTAAGTTACTCGAGTTTTCGAGTCACTCGAGTCAAATATTTTGTATTTTCACGCCATGCAACTCGAGTGAGATTTTTTGAAAAACTTTATTAACCTGTTAATATTCCCTTGCCAATTAAGCGAAAGTCGTTTTTACACGCCTACCTATAGAATTTAAATAAGACAGGAGTTTTGGCGGGAACGAGGAAGTGTCATGAGGTGCTCTTGTTTTAATTCATTATTTTGGTGATACTTAGTGTTATATTGAATAATTATGGTGGTATATTATCCAATGTAGTTCTAAAGTGCTCAAATGAAGTGAATTGAAATAACTGTGCCAATCAAGTGTATTTTCGTTGCCGTCAAAATTCCTTATTAAAGTCTTGGTAAGGTAGCCACTGCTTTACTACGACATGTAGTACGTAGGAAAAAAAAAACAACCAAAAATATTACTTAAGACGAGGCTGTATGGGCTAGAACCCTTCGCCTTCCCTATAAGGGAAAACTATAAAAAAAAAAAAAAAAAGAAATTTGAAATACCGCTGTCAAACTGACATGAAACATATAAAAAAATATATATGTCGGAGTGACTAAAATACTATAAAATAGGATGCTAGCTAATTACCAGTATTTCAATATTGCACAGTGAGATTTAATATACACAATGTTGCAGATTAATTTGAATTTGTAAAATAAGTTGTTGATTTGACTATTTTTATTTATGAAAATACCTGTTGTAGTAGACTGACTGTACATGGCCTTGGTTGACAAGTGATCCAGGTGCATAGTGTTTAGTCTGAAGGATTGTTGGCATTCTTTTGTAACTGATTGCAGCACCGAACTGTTTAAAACTTTGGATAAAGATAAAGGTTCATCGCAGCCAAGATAGGCTTATCCTTTTTCTGCCAAAAAGAGGCTATTTGACCTGGCTCCCTCTTTCCTTAGTGCGTCCGTGCCTATAACCGACCATCTTAATCTTGAGTTCTAAACTCATAGTCAACGATACCCTTGTTAAAGCTCGATTACAAAGCCTCGAGCATCGTCGCAAAGTTGCTAGTCTATCTGCTTTTTTACCGGATACATTTCGGAGAATGTGCAACGGAATTGTACAATTTGATTCCTCCATCCCCATTCCACCACAGTACCAGCAGAGATACGGCGAAGCGCCATTGTTACATGGTCGAAGCTCCAAGAGCTCGCACTAAGCGCTTTGCTTCCACCTTTATTGTACGGACAGCCTAATTATGAAATTCGCTACCGTATTGTCTATTTCCGCATAAATACAATTTGGGACCCTTCAAGTCTCGAGTGAATCGGTTTCTTCTGGGCAAGCGTGCTTCACCTTAGGCCGCATCTTCGCTTAGCATCAGGCGGATAGCGGACAAACGTGAGCCCATTCAGAATTATGTAATGTATGCCAGAGTGGCTCTTTGGGCTGTGCAGACCGGCGCAGAACAGCGTGCTATAGGTAACACCAAACTGCGAGGTTAGAAGGTAGTGTACAGAGCAGCCACTGAGCAGCCTCAGTGGAAAAGCCTCTGCAGATCATCGTTTGACGGCTGTCAATTTTAGGGTGACCCTTTGAAAGTTTGTAGCTCCGCAAGGAGAAGTTTCCACTCTGTTTTGTGTTAAGATTTAATTGGTTCTTATGATGGTTTATAGAAATGCTTGAAGATCAAGTGATGATTGAAACGTTCAATTGTAGAACAGAGTAGATGAGGCTGTTGATTAAAATAATCGTCAACACGTTGCTTTGTGCTCGACGGGAGCACAAGTATGGGAAGCCCGATGTATGCGTATCCTAGTGCGGGTTGTGCTCAGCGGAAGCACAAAAATGGGAAACTCATGTTTGCGTGTTCTAGCAGAGAACGCACGATGGAGGCATATACTAGAAACCTTGTGCGTGGTGGCACAAGTAAGTAGTTACTGGAACGCACGATGGAGATATCCCGGGAGGATCGTACTTAGAGGCAAGATGTCTGAGCGTTTGGTGTCTTTTGTAATCATGTAGTAAACTGACCAGTTGATAAATCAAGATTTGTGTTGTAGATGAACCTTCAGCCATTTTTCTAAACTTTCCAAACAGTGTTATTAAGTTTACGTGATAATAGATTGCGTAAATAGCCGGAAAGTCAGAGCATAATCGATAAAATTGGAGCCGAGACAAATAGTAGTGACAGTAATTAGGTTTTTATGATGATCGGACCATACCACAGGTTGTCATGTAACCATAGCTCAGTAAAAGTCGTTGCCTACTTTTAGTAGGGTCGAGCACACGAGTACGCGGTAAGCAGCCACCTCTGGCGGGGGTCGCATAGAATCCGGGAGAGGTTCTGCATTCCCGTGGGGGTTTGCATATGAGGGTAACTGGAGGTTACTGGGCTCTGAGTAGCCAGAGGTCACATGCAGGCCTTCATTAGTTAGGTTAATTGATTTCATTAATAGGATGGCTTGATGATAATCAAGTATAAGTCTGAATTTCACGGTTGATGCATTTGATATTGAAAAGTAATTTTTGGAAACTCATTTTGTGATAAATTTTCTTAAATTTGATTATTTTCAGTAAATGAAAGTTGGTTTATTCAAAGTAACAATACAAATCTCAGTAAAATCTTTAAAAAAATCTGAATAGAGTTTATCTGGTTTGGGTCAGGAATGGCAGAGCTGTTGTTGTGTTTCTTTATTTTTACAATAATTGATGTCATTATCGGTTGTACCACAAGTGATATGCTTGTTTCGATTGAAGAGCAGTCTTCACTGTGGCTGCTGTTGGACATTTTCTTAAATAAGAGTTGTTTCTATTATATTCAGTTTAGTAACTATTTGACAGCCGTGTCGCTGGAGAAATTGTTAGTATCACTTCTTGATAATTGAACAAAGTTGTACTATAGAGGTAACGAGGGATATGACCTAGTCCAGTTGTATCGTAGCTGAAGATTTCACCTACTAAAGGGGATAGATGATCTAGTCAAGCATTCCGTAAATTGAAGAGATTTCATCATTGGAATGAATATCTAGACCAGTATATACTACACGCTGAAAGGGTCTTTTTATGACATAGTCCATCAGTAAGATTATTTGATTCATAGCTAATTTTTGGAAAATTGTCATTTGTTTACATTAAAGAAAATTGCGGCACTTAAGGGCGCGCGATTGTCAGAATGACCTTGACAGTGGCAATTGTGAAGTACAGTGCAAGACAGAGATTTCGATATCTTGCGCTAGCGGCACGTGCACCGAACGTCATCGCCCCCACCTAATCACGCATTTCTAACGGATGCGTCTCAGTGCGCGGACTGCTTGCTGTCTCTGTACAATTAGTTGGTACTCCTACTAATTCATACCATTTCGGAACCTAAACGAGTCTAAGACAAAAATACCGTTTCTTTAGATTTTTCTGTTCCGAATGCGTTTATATTTATTTTATTGTTTTTTGGCACTTAATTTCGGAGATAAAAAAAAGAAAGAAAATTTTAAACCAAAAATTGATTTATGACGTCATACAAACTGTCGAAAGTAGTTGTTTCCTACTATTTACGTGAATATGTGCGTTGAGTGCCTGGGTATAGATGATGGACTGTAGGGTTTGTTGTGTTGAACTATCACTTAACAACTCAAAGTGAAAGTCGTGAGTAAAAGTGTTTGAATCGTGAGAAAGAAAAAAAATGTGGATCCTATAATTTTGGATTTGGTGTCACTTACAATATAAACATTTTGGTATATCAAAGGAATGAGTTATTGTTCCTTAACTAGTAAGATTTAAATTGTAATTGAATCATATTTTGCTTCTGATGTCTGAGCCAGTCTCGTTATTCAGAATAGCCGTGTCGGAGTATCATTAGGTACACAGAGTATAAGTAGAGCTATAACTTTACTGTGTTTTTAAATAATTGAGAATTCTGTGTCTCCTTCGCATTGCATTGACACTCATCATTTACTGGTGGTAGGTCTCTCATATGTAAGAGTCCATCTGGGTGGGTACCACCGCAATGACTATTTCTACCACCAAGCAGCAGTAAGCATGTAGTGTTGTATTTCGGTTTGAAGGGCATTGTAGCCAGTGCAACTGCTGGACGTAATGAGACTTAACATCTTATATCTCAGGATGACGTGCGCAGTGGAATGCCACACAGTACTTTGTAACTCAAGGTGCTGGGTGGTGTTGCTACTGTTTATGGGTGGTCGTATCGCTTACTATCAGGCGAACGGCTTGCTCATTGCTCCTGTCATCCAGAGCCAAAAAAAAGAGAAAAAAAAAAAGAAGAAACCTTTCGAATTGTGTTGACATTTGTCGATAACAATCGAATTGCATTCGTTGATGGCAGAGGCCTCCGAACTGCGTTACACTTACGTCTGGAGAGTGGTACCTCTGAGCTACCTATGTGGTACCCTGGGTAGACATGTACACACCACAGAGTGGTACCTCTGAGCTACCTATGTGGTACCCTGGGTAGACATGTACACACCAGAGTGGTACCTCTGAGCTACCTATGTGGTACCCTGGGTGGACATGTACACACCACAGAGTGGTACCTCTGAGCTACCTATGTGATACCCTGGGTAGACACGTACACACCACAGATGTGTGTTGGCATTCGTTTGATGGCAGTGGCCTCCGAATTGCGTTGGCATTCGTTTGATGGCAGAGGCCTCCGAATTGCGATGGGTGTTGGAATTCGTTGATGGCAGAGGCCTCCGAATTGCGTTGGGTGTTGGCATTCGTTGATGGCAGACGCCTCCGAATTGCGACTTTTAATTTTCTTTACAGGTCAGAGGCGACCGTATTGCAGAATGGCCGTGTCGGAGTGACTAAAATACTATAAAATAGGATGCTAGCTAATTACCAGTATTTCAATATTGCACAGTGAGATTTAAAATACACAATGTTGCAGTTTAATTTGAATTTGTATAATAAGTTGTTGATTTGACTATTTTTATTTATGAATATTGTATTACTGTTGACTTCAATGAATCGAGTAGTATGAAATTATGTACAGGGGAGCGAACCTTTATAATGAGAGTGCAGACGCGCTTCAGGGCATTCGAAGTTTAGTTGGCTAGCTCAACAGGACGTTGTTATTACTCTGTATTGTTGTTCAGACGAAATATATTACGTTTATATGAGAAAAACCAGCTTTTAATTATTATTGAAAACTTAAATCATGACGAAGTCTAAAACATGGAAATACCACCTTCGCGCATACCACCATCATCCAACTCCGAAATATACCTATATATATAATAATAATAAAAAAAATCGGTGCGTGTACGTATGTACGCGCGTGAGAAGTTATTCGTCTTCTTCTATTTCTAGAAGTTCAAAATAGCGACCTCTTTTCTTAAGTGTAATATTAGATCTGTCTTTTACTATCAATGCCCAAGTATCGATTTTGACGTCAATTGTCCTTAAAACAAAGAAATTCAAAATGGCGGCAACTTTGTTCAATTATAACATTGGATAATATGCCCTTTGTACCTAAGGCCATATTCAGATATCGCTTGGCTTTAAAACAAAGAAATTCAAAATAGCAGCCACTTTTTTCATTTCTGACATTGGATCTGCCTGTTATACCTAAAGCTATGCTCAGAAATCGATTTTGAGGTCGATTGGCCTTTTAACAAAGAAGTTCAAAATGGCGGCCCGATTTTGAAATTGAACATTAAATCTGCCCTTTGTACCTAAAGCCATGCCCAGATATCGATTTTGAGGTCGGTTGGCCTCAAAACAAAGAAATTCAAAATGGTGGTCACTTTTTTGAAATCTAACATTAAATCTGCCCTTTATGATATGATGCCCTTAATGAGAGGTTTAGCGGGCAACTTCTCCCGTGAGAAAATTTTGTGTCACATATGCGCGCGCATCGTAAAATTTCACTACCATAAATTTTTCATAACGCGCCTAAAGAAGTATAACTTCAAAAATATATTATGTATATCGAAGATTTTGGTGTTAATCTTTTCCATCTTATCGTACTAATATTATAAACGTGAAAGTTTGTAAGAAAGTTTGGATGTAAGTTTGTTACTCTCACGCAAAAACTACCGAACGGATTACGATGAAATTTGGAACACAGGTAGATCATATCCTGGATTAACACACAGGCTACTTTATATACCGGGAATATATAAAGAAAGAAACATATTTACCTAAATAAGCAGCACTGACGTTCGTGACATTGACACTTGACAGAGGACTGTGAAGTGTGAAGTAAGGACACCGAGTACACTACTAATTGGTGGAAGCCATAATTTAAAAGAAGAAGAAAGAGTAGACTACTCGGTGCTCCGAGTTCACTCGGCAACTCGAGTGCAAATTGACTAGTCAATATTTTTTTCACTCGAGTATGATTTTCGCAAACTCACTCGAGTCACTCGAGTAAAAACACGACTCGAGTCGCATCACTAAGTAAAAACACGACTCGAGTCGCATCACTGAAATAATGTATCTTGTTTATTTCTCTGATAAAGTATATTATGGTTTTAGTTTATAGAAAATACGTTAAAAATCACAATAAATCCTTAATTTGCTAAACGTATCACGTACCTATAATGTTCCGAAGACGCCGATATGACCGCCGCCGTTTTGACAAGGAGTAGAGTGAGTTCGGAACAGCTGGATCTGCTCTTGTCGTTTATGGAAGATCATCCTGATTTTGCAGCCGGTAAACAATCGATTTATTCGCGATTTAGTTCGTGCAAGTTGTGGCGGCTACTAGCGGAGCGTTTGAACGCGGTAGCTGCGGGAAGCGGCGGTGCCCATAAGTCGCCCGATAAGTGGTGTAGGGTGCGTCTCACATTACCTAATAACAATCATTAATTGATTGCATGCTGTTGGTCGGCTGTGGAACTGAATGTTCATTCATAATTTTGCATGTAATTTTACGCAGTATTGGGCTGACATCAAGTACAAAGCGCGAAAAAAATCTGCGGCGGGCGGCGCGCTCGGAGACCTATCTAGCGCCGAGGAGCGTCTGCAGAACATATTCACCAACGGGGGGCAGGATAGTAAGTTATTGTTATAATTTAATCCACACCTACACGAACTTGTTCTTATCCATCTTACTCTATAGTCAGTAAGATAATTAATATTTTCCTTTCAATTTAATTCTGACAACTGCCTGAGGCTTGAGGAAGCAGTATATTGTATTTGGTTGGTTCTCAGGGGCAGATTTAATATGTTGTCTGTCCTAGGCCTATGAAAGATTGCTGTGGACCCCTATGTGCTGTAAAGCATGAAAAATTAAATAAGATATAGAAATTAAATTAAAATGGAAAAAACTATAGTAAGTGATTTTATTATCTCCATCAGTGTGTTTCAGATACCGAGTCTTACCATTGGTATTAGTGAATAACAATGAATTGTTATTCACAAAAAGTCCATCACAAAAAAAATCAACCAAATTTTGCCACTATGCCCAGCCTTCTTGGCCTATAGGGAAATCCACCTCTATTGGTTCTGCCAATATTCTTCTAATATACATCTCATAGATGCACTGATTTTATTGGGTGCATCACTCACCATGTAATGCCAAATCACTATGCAGAAGAGTGTGTTTACTTTTATCAGAAATAAATGTAAATATGATATGACAGTCACTGACTTCAAAGCTAAAAAAATTACAAATATGCAATGGCTGGTATAGTTTGGATATTAAATCTATCTAATGGAGTGAATTTGGGGATTCTACTTGTGTGGAAGGGTGAAGTGGAATTGTTTCAAGACACTCAATTTGAATTTGGCTGGCAGAGTCCTGCCAATATCACCACATAGTAGTGATGTAACGAATATCCATTTTCCAACATTCACGAATGCGAGTATTTGACTCCAATATCCGTGTATGAGAATGAGATTTTTATTGGGCACCAAAAGATTTTTTCATACGTTACGTGAAATTAGCTGCAAAGTGATCCCACTCCACTTGATTGTAAGTGTCGTGAAGTCCAAATGGAGTGGCCTGGTGGCCGAAATATGTCAGCGAGATTCGTTCTTACGAATCTCTTAATTTCCAATTTGATTGCACAGAGAAACACGGAGCATCTTCATAGCTCTACTATCAGCCGTCTGTGTGACTGTCAGCTGTCTAAGGTGGTCCAGTCAGAGGCCACGTCTCAAAGCCATACGTCAACACTGGTAACACTCATTGAAGTTTTTTTGTCTTTAAGCTCTGAGGTATTTTAGATGGAAAGACCTTGCGTCGTTTCCAGAACGATGCTCAACCGAGCTTGTTTTGACCTCTATCTTGAAATTGGACTTGTCTATCTGGACCACTTTTCTTAAATGGAGAGATCCGTCGACAACTTCATGAGTTGCGTTCTCAACACTAATCAGCATATGCACAAAATGAGCATTGGACAAGATTTTGTTCTTGTTCATTTAAACGCTTACCAGGTGGGAAACTCGGTTGAGGTCTTTTAGCAAATGATCATAATGCTATGGTCCTCAAATGATTCTGACAAGACAACTATATTGCAGCAAATCAAAGTTAAGTAATGTACTCATCACTGAAGCTAATTCCAAATCTTTTCTATTCAAATATGCTTGAAGAAATCGTCCAACGTGGCAGTGACTAATTTCAAAGAAATAATATCTCCCTATCTCACGCCTCTGTGTAGTAGAATAGCTTTCGTCCTCTGCTCTTGTACTTGGACTGACATGGCGTTGTTGTACAAGCACCTCAGCACTTTAATGTACCGATAGTCAATGTAGCCCTCTGGAGGAACTACAATACATCCCAGGTCTCGATCGAATTAAAGTCCTTCTTAAGCCTACAAACGTTAAGTAAAGTGGCAAGTTATATTTTTCAGTTTTCCTATATAACATTGTATGAATGTGATCTATGATACTATAGCCTTTTCGGAATCCGGCTTGCTTGGGAGGCTGGAAGTAATCTACACTGAACTTGAGACGATTCGTTATAAGTGATAACTCTCGTGAACAGTTTATAAACATGGCTCAGAAGTGCGATAGGCCTTTAATTTTTTTAACCTTTCTAGAAGAACAGCACCATACTCTTTCAGGGGTAACATTTCAATTTAAATTAGGCACCGACTCCAAGTATACGTATATACCAACTAAGCGAATACAAATTTTAATTATTTTTTGATTTGCAGAGGTTTTGAAGTCGGTTTATTTTTATTAAAAAGTTTTTATTTATTGATTTTTTGTTAGTTAATTATTAAATGGTGTAAGCAATACATCATAGACATACGATTGCAGCATTCGCGAGCCATCTGCTGTAAGTTATTGAAGAGTTTCTTTGTGTATCTCCGAAGATCTTCATCAGATCTTCATCACTACATAGTATAAAACAAAGTCGCTTCCCGCTGTCTGTCCCTATGTCCTCATATCCCTATGTATGCTTAAATCTTTAAAACTATGCAACGGATTTTGATGCGGTTTTTTTTAATAGATAGAGTGGTTCGAGAGGAAGGTTTATATGTATAATACATGCATAATATAGTAGAGGAACATTGATAATTCAAAAGGTTTCTAATGTGATGTCGTAAACACATTTTTTTGCGCTTACATTGCAGACGCTGGCTAAACTCTACGAGATAGATCAAAATAATGTACTACACTTTTGTACACCTAAAAAAGGTCTACAAAAAAGTCCGCGATGGTATGTGTATATCTCTTAGGGATAACCCACAATAACCATTTTTTATCCTTTACTTTTGACGAGAAATAATGTCTTATTTACGAAGCGATTTTAAGCAATACAGCATTAATCTTTATCCAATTAAGTACCATAAATACATTGTGCATTTAACATAGATCAATATGGCCCTTTACAACATGTTATTTAAATAAATATTTTCGAAGATATTACAGATTTAAAATGCAGGGACATAGCGGTCGCGGCGGTACCGGCCGGGGCGCCGGTGGAGCGTGTCTATAAATGAGAAAGTATGGAGATAGTTCGAGATCCGGAGGAGGACATAGGCTACTTTTATCCCGGAAGAACATAACCAGGGAATTTTATAACGGTTTTTATTTCTCGCGAGTGGGGCCGTCACTGTCACCTCATTGAACTGATTGCGATGAAATTTGGAAGGGACATAGCTTAAGACCCTGGGAAGGACCTAGACTAATTCTTATCCTGGTAAAACTTCACCAAGGGATGGAGTGATTCAAGAGGAAGGCTTATGTGTATACTAGCTTTTGCCCGCGGCTCCGCTCGCTTTAAAAAGTTTTACCGGGATAAAAGTCTCGCTTTATATTTTCCCGGGATAAAAAGTAGCCCATGTGTTAATCCAGAACATGACCTACCCGTGTGCCAAATTTCATCGAAATCCGTTCAGTAGTTTTTGCGTGAAAGAGTAACAAACATGCATACATCCAAACATCCATACATTCTTACAAACTTTCGCCTTTATAATATTAGTAGGGTTACATAAATATTTTGTATGACATAAAACTAACTTCAGCATGTAATATGCTTTGCTACCTGAGCGAAGCCAGGGCGGGCCGCTAGTAAATTATATACTAAAACCTTCCCTGAAAAATATACATTTGTCGAAATCCAAATCGGATCAGTAGTTTTTGAGAAACACGCGACCATATAAATTTACATACATACATACGGATCGAATACAGAACCTCCTTTTTGAAGTCGGTTAAAAAGAGTGCTCGCCTCCCGATGGGCAACGCCTTGGTTGTACTTCTGGTATTGCTTAAGCTTATGGGCAGTGAATGCTGCTTACCATCAGGCGGACCGCTTGCTCGTTTGCTTACTAAGGCAATAAAAAAAAAGAAGGTAGGCAGATTTTGACGCAGTCGGGACTTTTTATTGTTTTTTGGAAGTGTGGTTAGTTAAAGTCCCCCGTCGCAACTGTTTGTCTGAAGTCTGAACGCGATAAACTCAAAACTACCGAATGGATTTTCATATTATGTTTTTCACCAACGGACGGAGTGATTTAAGATAAAGCTTTATGTGTATAATTCATAAATATTTTTTACGATAGAAAAATAAATATAGGCATATAATATTATGCTTTGCTATGTGTATAAAGCCGGGGCGGGTCGCTAGTTTACAATAAACTAGTAAATGTCCATATTGAGGTATCGACACTTGCCTCATAATTATTGAAGTTCCTTTATCTCTGGCAACACTTCATCTGTCAAATTACTTAGAAAAAGAGTATAAGTATAGATAAAAATCAAACAAAAAACCCGACTGCGTCTATATTAAATTCACTGAAGAACTGAAAAGATGGAAACAAGATTTTAATTTTAATATTTTATTTTGGTTGTGAATAATCTTAGTTGACAGTGTTCACAAACGCTGTCGAAGGCATAACACGCTCACTTCTCATAATTTGGTTGGCGATATAGGTAGAGTAACAAAATCTCGGAGTGAGCAGATGCCTCCGACTGCGTTTGTGAATAATGTCAACTAAGATTATTCAAAACCAAAATAAAATATTCAAATTAAAATCTTCTTATATCTTTTCAAATCCTTTGTTATGATTTTTATACATGTTAATGGCCATGTAGTGCCTGGATAATGTTTTATATTTTATGGACACACACACATACACTCACGCCTGTTATCCCCGAAGGGGTAGGCAGAGGTGCAACTAGTGCACCTACTTTTCGCCGGTATTCCGTCCCATGATGTGATAGGGAGCGAGCCTATCGCCATATCGGGCACAAATTCCAGACTCCGGGCTGATACTGAATAGAAAAATTCATATATTTTTATAGAAACATTGAAAAAGAAACAGTCGAAAGCAGGTTTGAAACCACGACCTGCAGCGTACCGCGCCGGTGCTCTGCCAATTGAGCTATTTCGACCCTACTCTTGGCTGTCCAATTTCAACTTCCCTATTTGATCTCTTATCAGTTCTTCGGTGAATTTAATAAAGACGAAGTCGGGTTTTTTGTTTGATTTTAACATTTTTTTTATATCCATCTTTTTAGTTTTCTTTATTTATAAACTACCTGTGTGCCAAATTTCAGCCAAACCCAAGCCGTTTTATCGTGAAAAAGTAACAAACTAACACAAACGCATTTATATTATTAGTGTGAAATGTGATGTGATTTATTAGTTTAGAGTAAGTATAACTACGTATAGAGCGCGTGTATGCAAGTGGGAACAATAGGCACGGGTGGGAACGTTGTCCTGCGCCGGCCGCAAGCGCTTGTAGTCACTCGAGTAGGAACGGTGTGAGCACACGCGAGTGAGATCTATGCGAATATTTAATTATTAATACAATGTTAACCATTTTTTTTTTTTTTATGTTCTCTGTATTTGTTTATGTTCTGTGGAATCTTGTAAAAACGACACCCGGAAACACACTAAACAGAATTCTTATATCACGTTTCACAGGCAAGCCATATTTCAGTATATTTTTAGGTAAAATTGAAATCATGCGTCGCGGTATGAAAGATGCGCGGGAGGTGAACACTTGTACTCCTCGCACTGACCCGCGTCCCGCTTTTTCGATAGTGATGTTACGCGTCGATACCAGAATCGATGTAATATTTTCATATTATAGCATACGTATTTATTACTATCGAAGGCGATGCTTAATATAATGTAGCTTAGGTAACTGTTTTTGTCTGTGTGTGATTTTTAAGCCAATTAATAATTGCGTTTTTGTTTATGAAATGAAAGAAATAATTACTGTTCCTAAAAATTTACCGATTACAATGATATTTTTAAGCCATTGCATAGCTTCTATCGCGGGCCTTGACAGTATAAGTTAGCAATCATTAAGATATATTTTTTGTAATTTTTTTAACATTCGTAATAAATATTTCAAAAACTAGACGTGACTATTTTAGGCTTGGGGAGACTAGCTAAGAAATCCATGGTGCGATGCTCGGTTTATATCCATTGGTTCAATTATAATGGATGGATATCCATTAATATTATTGGTTCTTATTGCTTGTAAAAACTGCTCTTGAGGTACCGTGTTTATAAATCATTCCACATGGCACTACACCAATTCGCAGCCTAGCTTTTATCTATATTAACACGCAATACGCTTAAAATTACTCACAAGGCCATATTTTGTAGAAACACAATTTTTTAACAACAATATGTACCGCGCCGCCGGACTTGTACTTATCGATAACTGTTGCGTTGGTGCTGCTCGCGTGCCCATCCCTAGCAGTCGCTAACATTTCTATATTAAGTAGCTATAGTTCACCTGCCTACGCTGGGTAGTGGGCGCACGGTGCGATATTAGCACTCTATAGGTACTTATACATACTCTTAGGCTCTAAGCTATCGCCATAACGATACTGGTGATTAGTCAGAAGACTTATGTTCTTAAACTTCTTTCTTTCTTGTGTTATCTATAAGCTGACCAAATACAATAGTGACACTCTTAATCTATGCTTCCAAATTAGTGGTAATAAAATGAGTATTATCAACATTAGCCGTTTAATACGACAAAACAATTTAAAATTATTTATTAAATTATACGAATATCTACTACGATGTGTGCGCATGTACTACACTTTTTCATTCTGTTAACAGTCACAACCGGAGTTGGTAGACGCGGCAGCCACTCGGACGAAGAACGCAAACCGACGCCCTTAGAGGACGACATGCGTTCTGAAGACTCCACGACCGGTGGTGGCGAGGGTACGCGCCTCAATACTGAGGAACTGCTTGCCGAAGCCGCGTTACGCAGCGCACTTGCAGCAGAGAAACAAGCTGATGCTGTAGTGCAGGCGGTGGAGTTGTTGCGCGACCTGGTAACGTTACTGCGCGAGCGCGTGCCGGCGCCGCCCCCCTCACACCCCGCGCCTCACCCCTCCCACCCCGCGCCGCTAGTCGAGCACGCGCTGGCGCCGCTGCAGCACCACGTCACGCAGCACCTTCGTCTCTAATCAACGGCGGCAAGCTGCGGCGCGGGGAGAGGCCGAGGCGCGCCGCCACGTCCTCGTACACCTCGTCGGCTCGCACGCGCGCCCGCGCCGCGCCCAGCCGCAGCACGTCGCGCAGCACGGCGGGCCGCTCCAGCAGGCGGGCGGCGTGCTCCCGGACGGGCCGCACGGCAGAGCAAAGTGCGGACGCTACAACACGTTTATATTGAGCTGTGGTCAATCCTTCCGCTTCTTCTACAGCCTCCTCGGGTAGTTTGTCTTCGGCAAGGCAATGCAACATCACAAGATTAGACACGCCTGGCCTCGACTCCGGATCAAACGTCACCTTAAATATAATTGTGTTATGTAAAGAATATTGTCCTTTTTTTTGTAAAACTAAGATTTGCATAGAATTAATTTAGCAGACTGATATTTTTCCTACATCCATTATAAAAAGAAAACAGTAGCATTTTTATACACCGTGAATTTATAGCCGTTTTGATACCGAAAATTTTGAATTCTGTATTACTAATACAGTATAAAAAAAATATAAAAAAAAAAAATTTTGAATATTAAAATTAATGTGACATTAATAACGTCGTTTACGAATAAGAAATGAGAACCCGTGGTAACACAACTAAATCTCACGTACTACGATCACTACGATCGGTGTCATTCATAACTAAGTGGCAAAATATTATCCAATAAAGACAAAGAGACCGCCGCGCCGCAGCGTCGTCAATCACGCGCACCCCTTTGATGTACCTGCGTGGCGCGGCGAGCGCATCCACCCCGCCCGCCCTTCAGTCAGTAGCGCGGCAACCCGCACCGCGCACGTTCAGGTTGTATTATTTACGCTGCCATGCGAAAATGAGTCATCGGTACGGATATTCAAACGCAGAGTATTTCAGCTGTACGCCGCGCTATTGCTAAGTACAATTTGGAAGAGGCCGGACGTACGTACTCTCAGCCGGAATATTTAAATGAGCTGAGACTACGAGGGATCGACTACCCACATGTTCCTACTCAATCACGTTCACGGACAATTCTACGTGCCAGCTCATGCGCAAGGCCGACGACGCTTGAGTGACTCGCCGAAAATTGAAGAGGACATTTTGGATATATCGAGCGGGATCCTCGGCGAAGCACGAGAATGGCGGCACAAGAATTTAATGTTAGCCAATACTTTGTGCAGAAAACATTGATTACCCACGGATTACATCCGTATCATGTCCGTCGGGCGCACGTCATTAACGACAACGATGCTCCGGCGAAAATAACCCTATGTCAGTGGTTATTAAATAGTAATACCAACGCTAACATTCTGTGTACGAATGAGTCGTCACTGGTTTATTCGAGTTGGACTATACAATGTGCAGAATGAACAATACTGGGCTCTCATAAATCCTAACCTGATAGGGGAAAATCACAACAAGTTCAGTTCAGTGCCGATGTTAGGGCCAATATTATAAACGACCAATTAATAGGATCTACTTTTATTGAAGGTCATATTATTTTCATTATTAGAGAAGCTCGGACTTAATGCCCCTAGATTGTTTCTTGTGGTCGCAAATAAAAATGCTCGTAGATTCCAGAGAACACCAAAGTTCTGAAGTGTTACGTAGTGCGATAGTGGACACCTTAATTCAAGTGAAAAGTGACGAGAGACATATTCGAAAGAATACACAATCGAACGCGGCGGACTCGATTTCAAGTAGTTGCATCGTTAGCGACACGCAATCCCAATTCCCTCCGAGTTAATAACTTTTGTAAGGGGAGTGCGAAGGGCGCGGCGCGGCGTAGGACGCTCGCTCGGCGCGGGCGCTCACGCCGCGCGGGGGTCATGTAGGCGGTCCGCACTACGCAGCGACCCGCGAGCCGCCACAAAACAACCCTGCCGGCCCCTGTTCGCCCTTCCCGCGTCTCCAATGGAACTGTTTGTTGCCTTTTTTATCATAACACTAAAAATTATAATATTTACCGATACCGACCGACTTTCTTTTACCCTCGTAAGTAATAACAGATTATAACTTAATTGTTATTTTTAATAAATTTAGTACTTAATGCAAGTTCTTTCAAAAGTGAAAATAAAAATCAAATTGCCGTCTTGCTGCGTATCAACTGATTGTAAATAGGTACTTACAAAAGTCGTAACGTATCGAATTATGATTTGATATTATTCCTAATACAATCAATGCCGTCACGATCAAAAAGATTTTTTTTCAAAGTAGGCAAGTACTGGCGACTGCCGCGGTGGCGTAGTTGTACTGTGTGCGCATCCCAGGTCGGGCAAAATTATATTCGAGATTTTCTGCTTAGTATCAGTCCGGAGTCTGGAACAGTCAAATAGGCTCGTCTCCATTATATCATAAGACAGAATACGCTAGCTGTATCTGTGTGTGTGTGTGTGTGTGTGTGTGTGTGTGTGTGTGTGTGTGTGTGTGCGTGTGCGTGCGTGCGTGTGTGTGTGTGTGTGTGTGTGTGTGTGTGTGTGTGTGTGTAGGTACTTGTGTAGTTTTTATTAAATTGTGGAAATATGGAACCGCACACGTATCGCCTCTCTCTGAGTAGGATCAGCTGTTATCGTGCGTCATGGTTTTTGTGAATAAATTGTAACGTCGCGGCGTTACTATCATAACTCGAACGAGTGAGAAATATATTTAAATATTTTTTAATTTATGAACGATACAATTAATTCACTATTTTTTCTTGGTCCTACAAATGGTTCTAAGTAATAACGTTTCGGTTTCAAAACGACTATAAATTCACGGTGTATAGATAAACAATTTGGAAAGTATTCCAAAAGTATTCCTTGACATATGCGGCGCAACATGGCGGCACTAACCTGAGGCGTAAAGTCGGTGACTGCTTTTCTTACTTTGAGTTCGATGACGGAGTCAGGATCGCTCAGCAGAATCCGCGACTTGGGATTAGAATCCGATTTGGACATTTTCTTGGTAGGCTCTCGTAGACTCCGCAATCGCTCGCTACCATCCTCTGTGAAGCGCGAATCGTCAAAGGATCAGTAGTAGAAACAGAGATATGTTGATGAATCAACTAATTGCACCTGATAGAATGGCTTGAGGCGTGGGGAATACTCGTCCGTAGCGGTGGTGGAAGGTACGCACAAGCTGCGCCGCCACCTGCAGGTGTTGCAGCTGATCCACGCCCACGGGCACATGCGTGCCGCGGTACACCAGCACGTCCGCCGCCTGTACACGTACATCAACAACTCAGCTCATTGAACTATTTAATTGTCAATGATTGCATTCATTCTGTTTATGTATGTCCTAAACGAAATGTTGGTACCTAAAAACCAGATTAAGGTGCTCCCTTCCAAAATCTGCGAAAATACATATTTTACAACTCCTTACTACTACATTAAAATGACTGAACAACATGACACGGAAAATATATATAATAACTAACATTATAAAGGCGAAAGTTTGTAAGAATGTATGGATGTTTGGATGTATGGATGTTGGTTACTCTTTCACGCAAAAACTACTGAACGGATTTCGATGAAATTTGGCACACGGGTAGATCATATCCTGGATTAACACATAGGCTACTTTTTATTCCGGGAAAATATAAAGCGGGACTTTTATCCCGGAAAAACTCATTCACGCGGGCGGAGCCGTGGGCAAAAGCTATTATATAATAATTTGATTCATTAACTTTAATTTTGTAGAATTAGATTTTCCATTTATTATTTATTAAGAAAAATATAAACGAAATAAAAAACTAGTACTTTCACTTAAATTGGGTAGCAACTATTCCATCAATGTATTTATGAATATAAAACTTACATTTATTCATAGAGAATACATTTATTGTCAAATTTGCAGAAATGTTTTTTTGATTTACGAAAATTTTAAGTCCATTTACATTTTTCGAGTTTCCGCTCGGACTATTGAAGTGGGTCTCTGCCGGGCGACAGGGGGAGTACGGCGAGCGCCGTTCCAAGGAATGGACGCATGCAATTTTTTTGTCGTGTTTACGTCAATAAAATATTCTAAACAAAATAATGACTGAAATAAGTATTAAAATAATATTATCCACATTTTTGCCACATTGATTCTCTCGGTTATTTGTAGAATCATCCTTTCTACTATTATAAAGGCGAAAGTTTGTAAGAATGTATGGATGTGTTGAAACTAGAATTCCATTGTGGATTACTCCCGTAATAAATCGAATACTTGAGATGTTATCAAGAGGAATATATTTTGTAGAATGATTTACACATATTATAGAAACACTATTTATACTACATTTGAGTATAAAAGAATGTGTTCCATATTTGAAATGTTTCCTCTAACAGCCAGCTATTTCTGCTGGCCTGTGCGGCAGTGGCGAAGGGTGACATTTTCCGAAAGGGAACCCGACACAAAAATGGTTAATAATATTAATAAATATGGTCTGCAAATCGTTCCAACTATAATTAGATTTTAGCCTATTAGGTACGCTATAAAAATCATAAAAGTCTAGATGCATTTTGAAGGTGGTTTTGTAAAAACATCTGCCATGTTGCAGTCCTTAGTTGGGTTTTTTTTTTTTTTTTTTTTTTTTTTTTGTTGACGCGGAGAAAGTGACTTATTACTACCGCCCAGAGTTCAAGGGGAACGACTGAGCGGTTATGTTGGGTTCACCGTGCCTTACGACCCGACGTTGAGCCGCCCGGAAAGATGGAAAACGTCGGGCGACCGCCGGGCCGAGTCCCTAACCTATGTACACCGCACGGCATACCAACTAAAACTCCGCGGTGGCCATCTTCGGCGCATTAGGGACGGCTGCGGGCTTCCTCCGACTCACGTCTAAGTTATCGTCCGCAACCGCCCCTGCGCGTACCGCTGTTGCGGTCCTTCTCCTGTTGTTGCGGGGGCTCAGAAGCCCCCGTACACCGAAGGACGCCCTTGGCGTCCGAGGCAGCGTGAGACACGCTGCCGTCCATCACGGGGGTCACAGAAGTTGGCTAGACTAATAGGTGGACGGCCCCTCCCGCCCACCCGTGACCCCCGGAGGCCCCTTTTAGTCGCCTTTTACGACAGGCAGGGGATACCGTGGTGGAATTCTCCAAACGCCCCCAATCCACAGGGCGGGAGACGTCGGTCAGTCGTCCACCCGACGCCTCCTACGTCTCGTCTGGCGGCGGGAGGGATCACCACTGCGCTGGCGATCCCTCTCGGCACTCTCCTTCCGCGAGAGGACCGCCTCGCAGAAGTGGGCCACCGCCTGCCAGGCCTCCCGACCGCCGACCATGGAAGAGACCACGGCCGGCAGCGAGAGGTCTCCTCCGACGACTGCTCTGAGAGCGCTGCGTTCTTCATCCCAGGCTGGGCAAAACTCCAACGTGTGTTGGGCCGTGTCCGTTGGGCAGTTGTCACAATAGTGACACACGGCCGACTCCTCTATCCCCACCACCCGAAACAGGAACTCACCGAAGCAGCCATGCCCGGTGAGCACCTGCGTCAGGCGGTATGTTGCCGCTCCGTGGCGCCTGTCCAGCCATTCGGCAAAGACAGGACGCACTGCCTCTACGACCCGGTGCCCCCACGACGGGGCCTCCAGCCTGAGACGCCACTCCTCCACGGCGGCTCGCCGTAAGGAGGCCCTCTTGGCCTCCACCTCCTTCAGGGCCGGACGCTCCCCGCGACTGAACGCCTCCTCCCGCCAATGGAATGCATCGGCAAGGGATTTGGCGTCCAGGTCCCAGGGCAGAAATCCGGCCAATAAGCAAGCCGCCTCGAAAGAGACCGTGCGGTACGCCCTGACCGCCCGCTGCGCTAAAGCTCTCTGCTGGGCGCGCAGGAGAGCGACGCAGGGGCGGCTCAGGGAGTCAGCCCAAACGGGGCTGCCATAAAGGGCCATGGACCGCACGACTCCGTGATACAGCCTCCGGCAAGGGAAGCCAGGACCTTCCAGGTTGGGCAGCAGGCCGGAAAGTGCGCCCGCTGCCCGGGACAATTTCGTCCTCAACTCCTTAAAGTGGGTGCGGAATCGCCATCGGCTATCTAGGACTAAACCTAGATACTTCATGCTAGAGCCGATGGGGATCCGCACCCCCCCAACGACGATGCCGGCACCGGCCGGTGGCCCTCTCCGAGGTCCGTGAAAACACACGGCCTCGGTTTTCTCGAGGGCCACCTTCAAACCTAAACGTTGAATTCGTCCAACTACTTCGCCGGTGCCCGCCGCCGCCAGAGTTGCGGCGTCCCGGAAGGTCCCAGCAGTCGCTGTGACTAGCGTATCGTCGGCGTAACAAGTCACGCCGACGCCCCGGAGATTGGAACCACGGAGCACCCAGTCGTACCCAATGTTCCACAGGAGAGGGCCCAAAACCGAGCCCTGTGGAACACCGCACGACATCGCTCTTCGGTGCCACCCATCGGCGCCCGGATACACCACGTGCCTGTCAGACAGGTACGCGTGCACCAGACGCCGGAGATAGGGCGGCACCACGTGGTACCGCAGTGCCTCGTGGATGCAGGCCCAGGGCAGTGTGTTGAATGCGTTGGAGATATCCAACGACACTGCAATGACAATTTGTCCGCTGGCCACTGCATCCTCCGCCTGTGACTTCACCCGCAGAATCGCATGGACGGTAGAACGTCCCCTCCTAAAACCAAATTGGTTGTCGGCCAAATTCGGACCGACCCTTTCAAGATGCTCGACGAGGCGAGCATGGATGATGCGCTCGAAGAGCTTTGCCACCTCGTCGAGCAACAAGATGGGCCGGTAGGGCGACGGCGACTCTGCGGGTCGTCCCCCCTTCTTCAGCAGGACGAGCTTCCCGGCTTTCCACCGCGCCGGTAAGACGCCCTGCTCCAGGCAGGCGGTGAATAAGCTGCGGAGCCTCGGGCCCAGGTACTCAACGGCTAGCACCCAGGCTTTCCCGGGGATGCCATCGAGCCCTGGGGCCGTGTTTTTGCTCCGCAGCCGAAGCACCGCCGCCCGCATTTCAGCGGGCGAAACCTCCGGGATATCCCTTGCCGGATTCTCACTCGACGATGACGCCACATCCGGTGGCGCCATCGGTGGAGGAGTGAACTCCACGGTGGCCGGGAACAAGGCCGCGACGACGTTGGCCAGTAATTCTGGCCGGAGACTCTGCGACAGCGGGGGCGCCGCTGGGCGAAGCTTCTTCATCACCATACGATAAGGGCGCCCCCACGGGTCACTGTCGAGAGTCCCCAAGAACGCCTTACGTGCCGCGACCTTGGCCCCATGAATGGCCACCCGCAGCGCTCTCTTTGCCTCTTTGTAGAGGCCATAGAGCTGCCGCTCCTGGTCTGCGTGGTTCTCATCTCTGAGCCGGCGACGACGATGCCTGGCGTATCGGCGGCGCGCAGCAACGCACGACGCGCGCAACTGCGCAAGCTCCGCCGACCACCAGTACACCTGTCGCACCGGCGAACGGCGGAGAGCCCGGGGCATGGCGGCGTCGCAAACATCCGACATTGCCACCCCGAACCACTCCGCCTCCTGCTCAACCCGTACCGGCCCGTCCGGCACGGGGAGCCACGACATGACCAGAGCGGCCAGCACTAGGGCCTCCCCATCGAGGCGACGAAGCGCCCACCGCGGGCCGTCCCGATTTGGGGCACTCGGTACACCACCGGACTGGATACTCGGGGACGCGGAGACGTCGAACCTGATATAACGATGGTCCGACAACGTCTCCACGCCCACGAGGACTCTCCAGTCCCGAACACGGCGTGCGACGGCAGAACTCGCGAACGACAGGTCTATAATAGACCCGCCGTTGTGCCGCACGCACGTGTCCACCGACCCCCTGTTCAGGACGACCAGGCCGACAGAGATCGCCCATTCCTCCAGGACCCGACCACGACCGTCCGTCGACGGCGAACCCCAAGCCACAGACTTGGCGTTGAAGTCGCCGGCAACGACCGCCGGGTGAGGTTGGCCTTGTTCCACCAAGGCCCCCAGCCGAACGAGGAAAGACTCAAATTCGGTGAGGGGTCTGTTGGGAGAAAAGTACACTCCTACTATCCAAATGTCTCCCAACAGAACCGCCACGCATCCCCTGTCCTTCGCTACTTTTTCGAAGGGTGGGGAGCCAGCGGCGCCCCGGCTGATGATGGCCACCAAGCCGTCGAGGTCCCCAGCCCAGTTATCCCGGGGGGGGACAAAATACGGCTCAGCGACCACGGCCACTTGCACCGACCACTGCGTCAGGCTTTGGGACAACACGTCCTGGGCACTGGCACAGTGGTTGATGTTCGCCTGGAGGAACTTTAGGTCCATTATTGGGCGATCTCTACCACTACGTCCATCGCGGCCTCTTGCGGTAGGCTCGCTGTCTGCGACTGGGTGGAGGCCCCAGCAGCAGCAGCACTGCGTCGCATATCGCGACGCCTATCACGACGGGAGGGCACGGGACAAGCCTTTCCCCCCACCTGATGTTTGGCCGGCTTGCCTGCGGCCGCGCAGACAGCGCAGTTCGGCGCGGCCTCACATTCGCGGGCTTTGTGGCCCGGTTTACCGCAGCGATAGCATAAATCGCTGCGGTCCGGTCCTCCGCAGCACATGCTTTGGGTGTGACCGTGCTCAAGGCAACGGAAACAGCGCATCGGGCGCGCCCCGAGCACGGTCACCCGGGCCACAGTCCACCCCACCTTCAGGCGGCCCGCCTTTATTTTTAGTGCCGCCCTGGTCGGCACCTTGGCCCAGACGGAGCCCAGGCCGGAGCGATCGGGTCGGATTTGCCCCACCTTTACAGCGTCCGCTGCACACTGGCCAGCAACGCTGAGGGCCGCTGCGACCGTCTCGGACGTGGCTGCGGGATCCAGTTCCGACAGCCGCAGCTCCGTGCATTTGGTGGGCCGGGAGATTTGGACATCGTCCGACCCGCCAAAGCATTCCCTCAGCCTTGCGGCGAGGGAGTCCGCCTTCCGCTCCGACTCAGCCCCGGGCACCTCGTAGAGCATGGCACCCGTGGCTGCCACCTTGGGCCTCAACCTATCAATGTCGAGGCCGGCGAGGTCTACGCGGTGCTGGGCATCCGTCAACACTTTGGCGTAAGTGAGCCCCTTGGCCACCGCCGCCGGCGTCAGCGACACCACTATGGCCGCCGAGCGTGGCTGACGCAGCCTGGGCTCCTTACGCCTCTGCCTCCTCTGCTGCGGCTTCGCTGCAGGCGCCGCGGCGGGGCTGGGCTTCCCCCGCTTCTTCTTCCCCACCACCACGGTCCATTCAGTGTCCATGGACGCTGGGGCCGGTGGCAGTGGGCGAGGCTCCCTTGGAGCGGACTTCGCGACGGGGGGAGGAGCAGAAGCACCACCTTTCCCCGTCCCCTTCTTGGGCACCCCAGACGGTCCAGCGACCGCCACGGCAGTTGAGGTGGAGGGCCCGGCCACGACAGCAGGGGCTGTGGAAGGAGCAGGCTGTACTGCTCCTTTCCCCTTCCCTCTCCCCTTCCCCTTCGCGGAAGGCTGGGGAGCTCCCCCAACGAAGCCACCCTGGACGGGGAGTGGTGTGTCCCCGGGGGTGGACCTTCTCTCGTGGGCCAGCGGAGGCCTCTGGGCCGGCCCTGCGAGCGCCGAATCCAGTTTGGCCTGTAACCTGGCCTCCATCGTGGCCAGCATTTCCGCCGTGGGGCGTTTGCTGGCCTCTGCCTCCAGCTCTTCCAGACGGCGACGAAGGGAGGCGTTTTCGCTTTTCAGCGTTTTTAACGCCTCCTCAAGTTTGGCACACTTGTCCTGCCACATTTTTGCCTCGCCTTTTGGGCGAGCGCTCGTCTCCGCCACGACAGGTACCTCCTCGGCGGGCACTTTTGGGTTGGCGGAGCGAAGGACCATTCCTTCCCCGTTCTCCGCCCTTCTCGCCCTTTGGCGAGCCTCCCTGCGCAACAGGACATCGCGCACCCTCTCCTTCGACTTCGGTTTGACGAATTCGTCGACCGAAGGTGGGCCTCCCCTGCCGCGCCCAGCAGTCGTCTGCGACTTCGGAGCTGGCTCCTCCGTGTCGCTTCCCAGGGACGACCTGCTGCCCTTGTCTAACTCGGAGCGTTTCCTCCAGAGTCTATGGCTCCGAACGGAGGAAACGCTCCCACTCGACTCCGAGTCTACGCCTGTGGACATCTTGTCCGCGCCGACTCTTCGTCCGCCATCAACGGGCTTTCGCCCACCAATCTCCGCCTCTCCAGCCGAAACTGGAGTAGGCAACCTCGTCAAAGTAATTTTAGGGTTAAGGTTATCCATTATGAATCCCACGAGTATGGGGGAAATAAAGAGTCCACCCAGGCAGTGCCCCCTGTACCTGGGTAAGCCTAGCGTAACCCGCCAAGAGGGTCGGCCGGTACTCTGGCGGGGGTCGCACTAGTGACCGAACTACCCATCGGCCATGCATCCCCTCGCGGTGCGCCGCCGCTTGGGATTCGGGGTAACTTTTTATAGAGGTTTTCTCCCTCGTGGTCCGGGCGATTAAGCCAAGACCCTCGGTCCAGCAGGAGCGCGAGACATATCCACGGACCTCCATACTAGATTACGATCTGCAACGGTGACAGCGGAGAGGAAGGTTCCCCCCCACTGCCTGCTCGGGGCGGTGTTAGCGCACACCGAGCCCGTCGACACCCCCGGATGAACCAGGAGCCGCCCGAATAAACGGGCCCACCATCTAGAAATGCGGCAGCCGCCGCAAATAGCGGCGACGACCGCCAAAACCCCTGTTGTCAGGATATTGGCCGTTGCGCCGATCAACTCGACCGACGCTCCGTTGCCCAGGGTGCACCACGTGGAGGTTTCCTGACTTCGCACCCCAGTCCTTAGTTGTTACAATTCGAATTTTTTATTCTTTTCTACTTCGTTTTTACCTTTGTAAATTAAGTCTCACTGGTGCGCGTCCACTCGTTACTCGGGCGCAGGCCGTCTGATGCAAATGATGCAACAAGTTTATTGCCTCCCGCGCGGCCCCGCTCGCTCGCTGTGGGCGCGCGTCATGTGCTGCACTACTTATATAATAGTTTTCATTTAGTTTTTTTTTTGTTTGTCTATGCGCTGGTTTGGCGTCCGTACGTTACCTTAGGTGACCGCTGAAAAACAGTGCTGTGTTATTGACTCACATCATAACACAGCTTATGCTGAGTTGGTCACCTAATTGTCGCGGCGTGGACATGGAGTTTGACGTCGTGCTTACTTTTTATAGTATCGTTAGCATTATTGCTTTGTGTTTTTTTTTAATTCTATGCTCACTGCTGCGACAATAAATGATTTTTCTTTCTTTCTTTCTTTCTAAAAGTACCTACTCAAATCATTATAACAGCTACTAGAATAGGTGATTAACATCTAAACAAGAAATAAAGCAAATCACTTCATAGTTCTTACCCTATTATGACGTTATGTATCTACCATGCTCCGCGTTAGCATATTTTTCGTAAAAAGGTAGAAAAAAAAACTATTATCTAAAATAGGTAGATACATACTTATCTGATATCTCTTATAGTAAATAGGAGCTAGGTACTATTTTGCTTTTAACTAAGTTGTGCATCCAAAAAAATTACAGGTATTTTATCACATTTGAAACTGAACTTTAAAAACACAGTATACACAAGAAATGAGCCGTCAAGCAGTAGTTTCTGTACCTTATAATAATCGATGTATAAATACGAAGCAACACTTCACAATTTCTTAAAACATTAAAAAGTTTTTCTAGGTTATAAGTAAATAACGCAATTTTAAAACTATCTCAGTAATCTAGTCGTACCTCCACACTACACACAAACGTTGATAACACTTTATAACACACAAATTCATTATTATATTCCACATTTACTAATTAAAAACAAACTTATCGAACCGGCGAAATTGTTTACTTGAGTTTTCCAACGTCAATAATACAAATATACGCTTCTAATTAAAAAAGACCTCGTAAGTTAGTTGGTCGTAGTTGGTGAGCAACAATAATTCATAGTCGGTTAATAGTGAAGCTAAAAGATCTCGGCTTACCTCTTACGCATCTCTCCGTGAACGAAAAATGTATCGGTATGAATGAACAAATAAGACAGAGATAGCAAATACGCAAACATGCGCGAGGAAAAAAGAGACGGCGAGGGAAGCTAAGCGACAACGGGATCCCTCGGGCGGCCGCCGTGGCAACGGGTCACAATGGCGCGAAAACATAGGGCGATAGCGCGCTGGCCAACGCCATCTATTACCATTTATTTAAACTATTTTACGTCGATCGATCAAAATGAAGTTGTTTGTTTGTTAATAATATAATTTTATTTTAAGATTTTGCTTGCATAAATTATAAAAGGGAAGCCGGTAGGAATCGGGTTGTATGGACCCTTCGCCACTGCTGTGCGGTGTTGCCGTGTATCGAGTTTTTATACCTCCGACACTCCTCCTCACGGTGACACACCAAGCTTTCGTCGTAGAAGCTGTAATCGAGGTCCAGGCACTCCTTTCGTTAGTAAATCAGCTTCCATATCATGTGTGCTTATATATTGAAGAGAAATTTGTTCATTCTTAATGCAGTCACGTATGAAATGCAATTTCAGGTCTATGTGCTTTGATTTGTTGCTAACTATTGGGTTTGTACCCAATTTACATCTTTATCACTGTGTAGTCCAAGGCTTTTGTATGGAGAACGCAAATGTATGGCTTCTTTTGCTGCTTCTGTCAAAGAAATATATTCCGCCTCAGCTGTGGATAGAGCAACACATTTTTGTTTCTTTGTGGTCCAGCTTATGCAGGCTCCAGCATATTTGAAACAATAGCCTGAGAAAGATTTTCTATCTTCTCTGTCGGACCCCCAATCAGAGTCAGCCATATAATAATAATAATAATAAATCTTTTATTTGTTGAATACTGTAAAATGTTGTTACATGTTATTGATAAGCTCATAGTATTCTGCCGTTTTCGGCGTACAAATATTTTAGTCTAGGTTGTCATTTAAGAAATCATTTACGGAATAATAACATTTATCTAGAAGGAATTTAAATAATTTACATTTGAATATATTCAATTTAAGAGATTTGAAATAGTCTGGTAATTTATTATAGAGTCTTATTGCCATACAGTATACATTATTAGAAAACAGTTGTATCCTCTGTTTCGGAACATATAATTTATAATGTTTGCGACTTGGTCTACGTACAAGATCATTATGCATATCAAACAGTTGTGTATTCCTATGTACAAAGATACAAATCTCAAATATATATAGTGAAGGAAGTGGCAATATTTTACACTGTTTAAATAAAGCAACACAGCTATCAAACGGATGGGCACCGCATATTGAACGGATGCATTTCTTTTGTGCTCTAAACGCTCTTATTAAGTGACAAGAATTACCCCATATTATCAAGCCATACCTAAGAGTAGATGAAACATATCCATGATAAGTACAGAGAGCCGCGCTTGTACTGGCCACACATCTTATTCTGTATAAGACAAAAACAAATCTGTCAATCCTTTTGCAAAGTTCTTCTATGTGTGTTTTCCAATTGCAGTGTTTGTCTATAATTATACCAAGAATTTAGTACTATCAACCTCTTCTATAGCATCGTTATCGTGTATAATTTTAATTTCAGAAGATTTGCTATTATAGGTTTGAAATTGTATCATTTTTGTTTTATTGATATTTATGTTTAAATTGTTATATTTTAACCAGGATATTGTTTTACTGAGTGTTTTATTTATGTCATTTTTGTAGTCTGTGTGATTTTTATGGTCGCGTTCTATACAAAGTGTTGTGTCATCGGCGTACAGTATACATTTATGAGAAGTTATGTTAGGTAAATCATTTATGTAAAGTAGGAATAGGAGAGGGCCTAGAATACTTCCCTGTGGAACACCGCAGTGGTTAGTCCGGTATTGTGATCTAAAGATTGTTTTAGTATTATGTGTAAATTTATGTATCTCTACACATTGCTGCCTATTTCCAAGATAACTCTTGAACCACTCAAGCGCATTTCCTCCAATCCCATACTTGTCTAATTTATAAATTAATAAACGGTGGTCTACAAAATCAAATGCTTTTGACATAACCAGGAATATAGATGTTATTGGTATTTTATTGTTCAATCTAGTGGTAATTGATTTTAAGAGTTCAAAACAAGCCAGGGATGTAGATTTATTTTTCATAAAACCGAATTGCTCTCTTTTTAGTATATTATATTTGGTAATAAATGTATACAGTTTCTGATGCCGTACATCTTAGTTTCAGTCTTTTTATATTCCAGGCCTTCATTTTTAGTACCTTTTAAATATCGCAATACTCTTTTTGCATACTTATAATGCTTGATAACAATCATTAAATTGCGATAAGTATGAACATGCATACATAATGTCAGGTCTCGTAGCCACAGCAAGATACATTAGTGCTCCCATAAGGTTTTTGTATGGCAATTTGCTGTCTGCCATTTTACCTTTTTCTAGAGACAATCTGGGCTCTATTGGAGTGTTTACTGGCTTGCAATTCAACATATTGTATTCTTCTAATATTTTATCAATATATTGGCTTTGGCTTATTTTTATCTTATTCTTTTCATATGAAAAGTCCATTCCAATCATTCGGTTTGGTTTGCCCATGTCCTTCATTTCAAACACTTTCATGAGTTTTTGTTTGACCTCTTCACATAATTTGGGACATGAATACGCTATCAGGAAATCATCGACGTAAATGGATATTATCATTTTCTCTCCTCCTTTCTCCAGTATGTAAACACATGGATCAGCTGGGGATGATGTAAATCCTATTTTCTTTAATTCCATTTCTAATCTTTTGTACCATTGTCGTCCTGATTGTTTTAGACCGTATAGCGCACGTTGTAATTTGCACGCTTTTTCTCCTTCAATATGTCTTAGCTCTTTTAGCATCTTCCTGGCTTTATTGTGAATGGTAAGATCTTCATTTTCACTTTCATCAATAATTATTTCCATAACGTATTTTTCTAAATTTTCAGGTATTTGCATCATTATCTCCTCCTCAATGTCGCCATTAAGATAAGCAGTTGTGACATCCATTTGGCACAATTCGAAATCTTTTTGCGCAGACATTGCTATTATGGTCCTTATTGAGCTTAATTTGGCTACAGGTGCAAATGTTTCATTGTAATCTAAGCCGGGTCTTTGGGTAAATCCTCGTGCTACAAGTCGTGCCTTTTTAATTTCTTTGTTATCACGGCCCAACTTTGTCTTCAAAATCATTTTGCTATTTACAAGTTTCGTATTTTCAACTTTTTCCTTTATGACCCATGTTTCATTCTTAATATGAGCTCTAATTTCAGCTTTTATTGCGTCATGCCATTCTTCGTTGGAGTTTTCGTTACAAAGACAAGAAGTTTCAGAGTCATGATTTTCTCCCATATCATAAGATAAGATATAATCTTCTGTCCAATCTGGAAGTCTTTTCACTCTTTGTGATCTACGAATGGGGCTAGTTCTCCGAATTGGATTAGGTGTACTTTGTTCTTGAGTATGCCACTCTTCTCCTGACTGAACGCCTTCTATTTCTTCTGTTGCGCTGAGGAAATTCTTGTTCCTCTTGAATATCTGCGCTCTCTTGTTCTGATTGAACGTTCTGTCCTAATGAGGGTTATTCATAAATTCTATTTCAATTGGTTCAATTAACCCTTTATTTTCATGTCTATTTTCAGTTTTCGTTTGTAGTCCGTCTTTGGATTTGACAAAATCATCGTAGCAAATTTCCTTATCGTAATAATATGATTCGTCAATAAATTTCACGTCTCTGCTAATGATAATATCGTTTTCCTTTGGTAAATAAATCCGTAATCCTTTCGCATTTTTGGCGTATCCCACAAAAACTCCCTCTGTGGTTTTAGGGGAAAATTTACCTTTTCTTCTTTTATTTAATACGAATGCTTTGCAACCGAATATATGTAGATGTCCATTTGAGGGTATTCTTCCAACCCATTTTTCATATGGTTTACATCCATGCAACACTTTTGTAGGACTTCTATTTACAAGATAGTTTGCAGTATTCAATGCTTCGGCCCATAAATTGGCTGGCAACTTTGATTCTATCATTAAGCATCGTGCGCGTTCCATTAAGGTTCTATTTTTCCTTTCGCTGATTCCATTTTGTTGCGGCGTATAAGGCGTTGAAAACCTTCTGGCTATACCATGCTCTTTTAAATAATCATCAAAAGCTCTGTTTCTATATTCCGTGCCATTATCACTTTGTAAATTCTGTATTTGTGATTTCAAGAATTTTTCCACTTTGTTCTTGTATTGTTTAAATGTTTCCAATACTTCACTTTTATTTTTAATAAAATATATACAACAGTATCTGGTGAAATCATCAGTAAATGACACGTAGTATTTGGATCCACCGAGAGACTCATTTTCAAATGGTCCACAAACATCGCTGTGAATGATTTGTAGTGGTTCCTTAGATATTATTCTGTCTATAGGCGAGAACGGAAGGCTTGACATCTTTCCTTTTATGCATGTCTCGCATTTTTCTAATTTTTCTTTTTTAAATGAAAGTCCTCGCATCATTTCATTTTTGGCCATTAGCTTTAAATCAGCTTCGTTGAGGTGACCCATTTTCTAATGCCATTTCGTAATTTCATTATTATTTATACATGAATAAGTCATAAGTTATGTTATGTTGTTCCTAGAACTATTGTAAGACGAGAGGTGCGTGAACGCCCGTTATTTGCCGTATCATCTTGTCGTACTAACGCTGGATTGCGGGCACCTCTGCGTCGTCTCAGTGCAAATTACAACAAATTTTTCACGGAATTAGATTTATTTGCTATGTCTACTAGTAATTATAGAAAAACACTTATTCGAATAATTAATTCTTCAAATTTTTTATAGGTAAGTCTGATTAGTATGTAGTTTAATGTCATTGTCTATCACTCGCACTCGCAATCACTCTTCACTAAATAATATGTCGTGGACAACGCTGTGAGTTGCTCATTTGTATCTCTGTATGAAATATTAATTTTTAATGCACAATGTGTAACTGTTTGTTGGTTCCTTAAATAAATAAAAATAAAATAAAATGAAATATTTGACATTTCCTTTACTATTTCAGTTTCAATGTAATACAATCCATCCTTTTTACGAGCTATCATCACCGTCTAATTATATTTGTCTATGATTGACGCTTTATCCTTTACAAATAAGACTTTATTGCCTTTTTCGGTTATTTTTCCAACAGACATCAGATTCACGGATAACGCTGGCACATACAGTGTATTGAACAAAGTACAGGTGCCATTATTATTGAGTTTAAGTTGGACTTGTCCGATACCTTGTACTTGTGCCGTACACTCATCGGAAGCCAATTTTAATTGGCCTGTCGTAGGAGTCTATATGAAAAGTCTTTTCCATACTTGTCATATGTGACGAGCATCCGCTATCTAGACACCAAAACGGTTTATTCTCATTTTCGTTTTTGTTGATGGATGATAAGCATACATTATGGTTCTTGATTTCTTTATTTTTCTTGTGTTTCACGTCAAACCAACATGCTTTCATGTCATGACCCCTTTTGTGACAGTTTTGACAAAAGGGTATATTTTTATATCTGGTAAATTTCTTGGAATGAAATGCTTCGGTTTCCGACTTTTTTGTATTATTTCGAGCTTCATTTTCTTCTATTATTTTTATGACTAATTTCTCTGGATTTGGCAATACATCTCGTGATTCTATAGCCACTCGAAAGTTTTCAAAGTTGTGAGGTAGGCTATATAGAATCATAATGCTAAGAAGTTCCGAGTGTATATTCATGTCCATATCGGCAAGTTTATTTACTATATCCATGAATTTGTTTAAATGTTCACGGACGTCGTCTCCTTCTCGCATTTTCTTTAATATTAATTGTTTTAGTAACGTTGCTTTCCGTGCAGGGCCAGTACTTTAATATATGCCCTTTAATTTATTCCATAGTTCCCTGGATGTTTCACAACCTTTTACAAGCTTTATTTCTGAAGGCGAGATGATCAGGAGTATTTCTGATCTAGCCTTTTGATCTTGTTTTTCATGGAATTTTCTGTCTTGATCTTCGGCGCTTGTTAAGTTTATTTCTCCATTGACATAACCCCAAAGGTCTTGTGCAGGACGCATATTCTCGAAGAGAGAACAACGTAAAGTGCATACCGCGCATGCGCGATTACGTAATAGAACTCGGACCTCTTAGTGACGTCATAGACTTTAGTGAATGAACTTAGTGAAAAAATCGTGTTATCGCTAGGGTCATTGAACGCTTATAACTCACCCGGTATGGACTGTTTAGTGTTTCATTCGGTGTCATAGTGTAGGTTAGAACTTTGCCTACCCCGCTGCGGTAGCGGGATGAACGTGTGTCTAAAGTCCGAGTAGTTATTTTTAGAAATGTTGCTTGTGTGCATCGTTTGTGTTAAACTTAGAGTAAGTAAATCACAATAACTTTTTTCGTAATGCACATGAGGTTGTTTTATAATGTTTAGTATATAGAGTCACTTAGTGTCTATGTACGAAGACACGTTTAGGCATATAGACTTAACTTAGACGCGAACTGAAAATAAATGTAATCTCGAAAGTGAAAAAGAGGTCCTAGAAAGAGGGAAGCCCTCTTAGAGCTCCCTACGGTATAGCCTGCGAGTACTTAAGCATTTTTGTTTTTTTGTAATATTGAGTTAAAACATGTTAGGAGTTTTTGTTTCAATAGAAATAGTTCGGTACATCAAGAAAGAAAACAGCAAGTAGTCAGCAAGAAAGAAGAAGTCTGCAAGTTTGAAGAGGAAAATGCGCTTATACAGAGTGGACCATCCTTCCTCATCAGCTGTGGCACGGTGCTACGAGGACGACTTCTGGCTACGTCGCATAGCTACGGCGTAGCAACGAGAGACTACGCGCCGAATATTAACGCCGGGAGAATTTGGCTACCGTTGTGGCTGAACATTATAACTTTCGATTCAGTGTGTGAAATAAACGCTATTTCCTGATTTTTCGCATTTGTTACTTTGTCACTGGTATCGCCATATTCCCACTCACGCAATCCAGCACACAAACACAACACAGTGCGGGGTGTTGGCCCAGTCTGAGCCCCGCACAGGTCTGCTTTTATTAAAATGGTTTGGGCTTGAATACTCCAAGTATCATAATTATTTTTCGTCAATGGTTCTATTATGCTCTTTAAAGTCGCCATTGTTACGTAGAGTAGGTAACCACGCTCTGCTACCAATTGTTGAAACTAGAATTCCATTGTGGATTACTCCCGTAATAAATCGAATACTTGAGATGTTATCAAGAGGAATATATTTTGTAGAATGATTTACACATATTATAGAAACACTATTTATACTACATTTGAGTATAAAAGAATGTGTTCCATATTTGAAATGTTTCCTCTAACAGCCAGCTATTTCTGCTGGCCTGTGCGGTGTTGCCGTGTATCGAGGTTTTATACCTCCGACAGGATGTATGAATGTTTGTTCCTCTTTCACGCAAAAACTACTGAACATATTTCGATGAAATTTGGTACACGGGTAGATTGTGACCTGGATTTACACATAGGCTACTTTTTATCCCGGGAAAATATAAAGCGGTACTTTTATCCCGGAAAAACTCATTCACGCGGGCGGAGCCGCAGGCAAAAGCTAGTAAGTAATAATTATAATTAGTTTTACATTGTCATTTTGTCATGTCACGAAATTCCTGTTTTCGCTGTCTCTACTCTATGACATAATGAATGCGGCAAATGAGTATTGAGTCCGCATATTCTTAAAAAATCACGATTTATTAAAAGAGTAATTATTTCAGTGGTCATTTACGCTCTCGCGTGCCAGGAGCGTACATGTACGTTCAAAAAAGTGTTCATACTCTGCCGAGAGCGTACATGTACGCTCGGGCCTATTTCTGCAAAATGGGCGAAAACTGAACATCTACAGATTGTTTCTTCTTTCGCTACTTTTGGCTTGCCGTTGAATGCAAGATTTTGACGGAGGTAATGTTAGAATTTTAAAAGTGGCCGCCATTTTGACTTTCTTCGTTATAAGGTCAATTGATCTTAAAATAGATATTTGGATATAACTTTAGTGCCTAAGACTGAACCAATGTCCGAATTGAAAAACGTGGCCGCCATTATGAATTTCTGTGTTTAAAGTTCAATTACGTCAAAATCGATATCTGGTTATAACTTTAGTTACCAAAGACTGTTCCAATGTCAGAATTGAAAATACATGGCCACTATTTTGAATTTCTTTGTTTTAAGGCCAATTGACCTCAAAATCGACATCTGGACATTTTTGTGTACAAAAGGCATATCCAATTATCGCCCGAATACTCAAACGCTACTCAACCAGTGGTGATTGGTGGTTCAGACAGTGCAAGTTACTGTCTGAACACTAGAAATAAAAATAAACTAGTTGTTTCGAATTTTAGGGTCAGTAAAAGAGTAAATCACATTTAGCAAATGAAATAAAATTTTATAATAAACTTCCCTCCGAAATAGCCAATCTACCCGGACACAAATTCAAGTGTTACGTTAAGCGCGAGTTAATGTCTAAGGGGTATTATAATGTATCAGATTACCTTGATGATCAGACAGTTTGGAAAACTGGTCCTGCACACAGTGGCCAACATTAACACATTAATATAATAGAAATTAACTGCATAGAATATTCCATGTGTATACCTACATTATTGACATTATAGAATTGAATTGACATTATATTATTAAATCTTTATGTGGCAATTTAATTATCCTCGCGTTGACAATAATTGTATTTGGGTCGATGTTATACATTCTCATTTATTTTGTTACTTGAATTATTTGGGTTTTATGCTTGATGTTTTTAGACAATTCTTTATTGCTAGTGCTTTATTCACCGCTCAACATATCTATGTTTTGACCTTTCAAAATTTGTCCGTGTCTTTACTTTCTACTTTCGACATTGGCAAAATCATTGCCTGACAGCGATGGAGCCATAAACTAAAGAATTGAATTGAATTGACAATAATTGACATACCTACTTATTATAATTTTATAAATGACGGCCGACCGATCATTGTGTTGCGCTTGCCTTTAAACTTTAAAAATATTGAAATTGTGCGTATTGTGTAAAACCACGAAAATTATAAAAATAAACCACCAAAAATTATGTTTGTAAATGTAGGCGTATGCACGTTGTCCACCATTCAATTATAATTATATACACTCATTTGCAAAAAAAACGGGCGGTTTGGATTTTAATTCTTTTTTAAAAAAATACGGTACCAAAATGATTTCAATCATTTGTACATGTTACTGGCCGGTTTTAAAAATGCCGTGGTGTTTAAAACAGTACGTTCTAAATTAAAATTTTCGTTTGATGCTCGTTTTTACAGAAAACCACTTTTTATCCTACATTTTTGGTGCGAAGTTCCAAAAGATAATATCAGTTTTCATAACTTTTAGTCAATTTTTATGAATTTATTTCATATTCTTAATTGTCAAAGCTTCATTTATTGCTGTTTAGCTGTCTCAATAATGTTAGAGAAAGTGGTAAAAGCTACCAAAATTATTACGCTGCTCGAAGAGGGCTGCAGCCAATGCTTCGTGGCTCAGAGGCTAAGTGTGAGTCGCTCGACGGTTCAAAGGACCTGGCAGCGGTATCAAGACACCGGTTCCGTCGAGAGAAGGCCTGGTTCTGGAAGAAAACACTGTACCCAACCACGGGATGATCGTTTTCTTGTGAGTCGCGCATTGAGAAATCGCAAGTCTTCGTATGTGGACCTTAAGAACAACCTCGAAGAAGTAAGAAATGTGCATATTAGTCTATGGACGGTCAGGAGGAGGCTGCTCGCGGCCAATATACGCAGTCATCGCCCGGCCCGCGGCCCTAAGTTACTCCGTGAGCACAGAGTTGCCAGGCTTAGGTTTGCTTGAAATTGTGAATCATGGACTCAAGAAGACTGGAATAGGGTATTGTTCTCCGATGAAGCCAGGATATCTCTGTTCGGTGAAGATCGACGTCGGCGAGTGCTACGAAGACGAGGAGAACGCTTTGCAGAGGCTTGTTTTGAAGAAATCACACCTTATGGTGGGGGCTCTATTATGTTTTGGGCAGGAATAAATTCAATGGATCGTACAGAGTTAGTCTTCATTGAAAACGGCTCACTGACTGGACATCGATACATAACGGAAGTTCTTATTCCTCATGCACAACCCGCATTGGCCGCTTTAGGCGAAGACTCAATTTTTATGGACGACAACGCTCGCGCCCACCGGTCTGGCGATGTGGAAGCGTATGTGCAAGAGGTCGGCATTCGTCGTTTGGATTGGCCAGCTCGAAGTCCCGACCTCAATCCTATAGAGCATGTCTGGGACGTTCTGAAACGACGCGTGAGATCAGTACAACCGGCTCCGCAAACCATCAGAGAGCTGAAGAATGTGATTACCGCGGAGTGGGAACGTATTCCGCAAGCAAGTATCCGGGATATCCTCGCTAGCATACCCAGACGAATTCAAGCTGTGATTTCAGCTAGAGGGGGTCACACTCGATACTAAACATTTATCTGCTTTTACTTTATTAAAGAAAAAACAAACAAAAATCTTTGTTAACTTTTACTTCACGAGCATATGCACTACTAGCGAGCATACACTACTAGTGTACTTTAGCATTAAAACCCATAAATCTTATCAAAATTTTATGATAATACTGACGAAAACGATTATTTGCTTATTAATTTACAAAATTGTGAAAGTAAAACTACCTATAATTATCAAACAAACCAATACTAACATTTGAAATGGTTCATTGCTTAGGTGCCCGTTTTTTTTGCAAATGAGTTTATTTATGTTCTCTCGTTTTATTATGAATTCTTAGGTGTAATGTTTAGTGCTTGTTAAATTCTTTCAATTGGATTTTATCGCAATTTAACGGTGATATGTGTGCATTAGCTTATATAACTAATCTGACTATGTATGTAAAAGACTTGAAAAAAAATTAAATAAAAACAAATTATGGACAAATGATGACAAAAAAGTAAGCCCGGAGTTTCTTTCTGCCTTTCTTCTTCGGGTAGTCATCGCTTAGGTAGATAGTGAAAGGCTGGTAGGTTAGCTAGGCTAGGGCCTGTAGTGTCCTCACCGGTGAGGATCGCGACGCGTTCCTCCCATTATCCTTACTATTATTATTATTTTTTTTGTTAACAAAATTATCTCTTGTTTTATATTGCTTTTCTTGCCAGCCCGAGCTGGCTTCTTACTTTTTATTTTTCATCATTTATTTTACTCGTAATAAAAATGTCTGTAGTTATAATTTTTTTTTTCATATGGCCAACTTCGGCTCATTAGGGACGGCTGCGGGCTTCCTCCGACTCGCGTCTAAGTTGTCGTCCGCAACCGCCCCTGCGCGTACCGCTTTTTTGCGGTCCTTTTCCTGTTGCGGGGGCTCAGAAGCCTCCGAAACACCGTACCGTGTCCACCTATTGGTGTCCGAGGCAGCGTGAGACACGCTGCCTCAGACATGTCCATCACGGGGGTCACAGAAGTTGGCTAGACTAATGGGTGGGCGGCACGTCCCGCCCACCCGTGACCCCCGGAGGCCCCTATTAGTCGCCTTTTACGACAGGCAGGGGATACCGTGGTGGAATTCTCCAAACGCCCCCAATCCACAGGGCGGGAGACGTCGGTCAGTCGTCCACCCGACGCCTCCTACGTCTCGTCTGGCGGCGGGAGGGATCACCACTGCGCTGGCGATCCCTCTCGGCACTCTCCTTCCGCGAGAGGACCGCCTCGCAGAAGTGGGCCACCGCCTGCCAGGCCTCCCGGCCGCCGACCATGGAAGCGACCACGGCCGGCAGCGAGAGGTCTTCTCCAACGACTGTTCTGAGAGCGCTGCGTTCTTCATCCCAGGCTGGACAACACTCCAACGTATGTTGGGCCGTGTCCATTGGGCAGTTGTCACAATAGTGACACACGGCCGACTCCTCTATACCTACCACCCGAAACAGGAACTCACCGAAGCAGCCATGCCCGGTGAGCACCTGCGTCAGGCGGTATGTTGCCGCTCCGTGGCGCCTGTCTAGCCATTCGGCAAAGACAGGACGCACTGCCTCTACGACCCTGTGCCCCCACGACGGGGCCTCCAGCCTGAGACGCCACTCCTCCACGGCGGCTCGCCGTAAGGCGGCCCTCTTGGCCTCCACCTCCTTCAGGGCCGGACGCTCCCCGCGACTGAACGCCTCCTCCCGCCAATGGAATACATCGGCAAGGGATTTGGCGTCCAGGTCCCAGGGCAGAAATCCGGCCAATAGGCAAGCCGCCTCGAAAGAGACCGTGCGGTACGCCCTGACCGCCCGCTGCGCTAAAGCTCTCTGCGGGGCGCGCAGAAGGGCGACGCAGGGGCGGTCCAGGGAGTCAGCCCAAACGGGGCTGCCATAGAGGGCCATGGACCGCACGACTCCGTGATACAGCCTCCGGCAAGGGAAGCCAGGACCTTCCAGGTTGGGCAGCAGGCCGGAAAGAGCGCCCGCTGCCCGGGACAATTTCGTCCTCAACTCCTTAAAGTGGGTGCGGAATCGCCATCGGCTATCTAGGACTAAACCTAGATACTTCATGCTAGAGCCGATGGGGATCCGTACCCCCCCAACGACGATGCCGGCACCGGCCGGTGGCCCTCTCCGAGGTCCGTGAAAACACACGGCCTCGGTTTTCTCGAGGGCCACCTTCAAACCTAAACGTTGAATTCTTCCAACTACTTGGCCGGTGCCCGCCGCCGCCAGAGTTGCGGCGTCCCGGAAGGTCCCAGCAGTCGCTGTGACTAACGTATCGTCGGCGTAACAAGTCACGCCGACGCCCCGGAGATTGGAACCACGGAGCACCCAGTCGTACCCGATGTTCCACAGGAGAGGGCCCAAAACCGAGCCCTGTGGAACACCGCACGACATCGCTCTTCGGTGCCACCCATCGGCGCCCGGATACACCACGTGCCTGTCAGACAGAAACGCGTGCACCAGACGCCGGAGATAGGGCGGCACCACGTGGTACCGCAGTGCCTCGTGGATGCAGGGCCAGGGCAGCGAGTTGAATGCGTTGGAAATGTCCAACGACACCGCGATTACAACTTCGCCCCCAGCCACTGCATCCTCCGCCTGTGCCTTCACCCGCAGAATCGCGTGGACAGTGGAACGTCCCCTCCGAAATCCAAACTGCTCGTCGGCCAGATTTGGTCCGACCCTCTCAAGATGCTCGACGAGGCGGGTATGGATGATGCGCTCGAAGACCTTTGCCACCTCGTCGAGCAACACGATGGGCCGGTAGGCCGACGGCGACTCTGCGGGTCATCCCCCCTTCTTCAGCAGGACGAGCTTCCCGGTTTTCCAGCGCTCCGGGAAGACGCCCTGCTCCAGACAGGCGGTGAATAAGCTGCGGAGCCTCGGGCCCAGGTACTCGAGGGCTAGCACCTAGGTTTTACCGGGGATGCCATCGAGCCCTGGGGCCGTGTTTTTGCTCCGCAGCCGAAGCACTGCCGCCCGCATTTCAGCGGGCGAAACCTCCGGGATATCCCTTGCCGGATTCTCACTCGACGATGACGCCACATCCGGTGGCGCCATCGGTGGAGGAGTGAACTCCACGGTGGCCGGGAACAAGGCCGCGACGACGTTGGCCAGTAATTCTGGCCGGAGACTCTGCGACAGCGGGGGCGCCGCTGGGCGAAGCTTCTTCATCACCATACGGTAAGGGCGCCCCCACGGGTCCCTGTCGAGAGTCCCCAAGAACGCCTTACGTGCCGCGACCTTGGCCCCATGAATGGCCACCCGCAGCGCTCTCTTTGCCTCTTTGTAGAGGCCATAGAGCTGCCGCTCCTGGTCTGCGTGGTTCTCATCTCTGAGCCGGCGACGACGATGCCTGGCGTATCGGCGGCGCGCAGCAACGCACGACGCGCGCAACTGCGCTAGCTCCGCCGACCACCAGTACACCTGTCGCACCGGCGAACGGCGGAGAGCTCGGGGCATGGCGGCGTCGCAGACATCCGACATTGCTACCCCGAACCACTCCGCCTCCTGCTCAACCCGTACCGGCCCGTCCGGCACGGGGAGCCACGACATGACCAGAGCGGCCAGCACTAGGGCCTCCCCATCGAGGCGACGAAGCGCCCACCGCGGGCCGTCCTGATTTGGGGCACTCGGTACACCACCGGACTGGATACTCGGGGACGCGGAGACGCCGAACCTGATGTAACGATGGTCCGACAACGTCTCCACGCCCACGAGGACTCTCTAGTCCCGAACACGGCGTGCGACGGCGGCGCTCGCAAACGACAGGTCTATAATAGACCCGCCGTTGTGCCGCACGCACGTGTCCACCGACCCCCTGTTCAGGACGACCAGGCCGACAGAGATCGCCCATACCTCCAGGACCCGACCACGACCGTCCGTCGCCGGCGAACCCCAAGCCACGGACTTGGCGTTGAAGTCGCCGGCAACGACCGCCGGGTGAGGTTGGCCTTGTTCCACCAAGGCCCCCAGCCGAACGAGGAAAGACTCAAATTCGGTGAGGGGTCTGTTGGGAGAAAAGTACACTCCTACTATCCAAATGTCTCCCAACAGAACCGCCACGCATCCCCTGTCCTTCGCTACTTTTTCGAAGGGTGGGGAGCCAGCGGCCCCCCGGCTGATGATGGCCACCAAGCCGTCAAGGTCCCCAGCCCAGTTATCCCGGGGGGGGGGGGGGGGACAAAATACGGCTCAGCGACCACGGCCACTTGCACCGACCACTGCGCCAGGTTTTGGGACAACAGGTCCTGGGCACTGGCACAGTGGTTAATGTTCGCCTGGAGGAAATTTAATTCCATTATTGGGCGATCTCTACAACGTCCATCGCGGCCTCTTGCGGTGGGCTCGCTGCCCGCGGCTGGGTCGAAGCCCCAGCGGCAGCAACACTTCGTATCCCGTCGCGACGCCTGTCGCGACGGGAGGGGGCGGGACACGCCTTCCCGCCCACCGGATGCTTGGCGGGCCTCCCTGCGGCTGCGCAGACTGCGCAGTTCGGCGCAGCCTCGCATCCGCGGGCTTTGTGGCCCGTTTTGCCGCAGCGATAACAAAGATCGCTGCGGTCCGGTCCTCCGGTGCAGGTGCTCTGCGTGTGACCGTGCTCAAGGCAACGGAAGCAGCGCATCGGGCGCGCCCCGAGCACGGTCACCCGGGCCACTGTCCACCCCACCATCAGGCGGCCCGCCTTTATTTTTTGCGCCGCCCTGGTCGGCACCTTGGCCCAAACTGCGCTCAGGCCGGAGCGATCAGGCCGGATTTCTCCGACCTTCACGGCATCAGCTGCGCACTCGCCAGCAACGCTGAGTGCCGCTGCGACCGTCTCGGAAGTGGCTGCCGGATCCAACTCCGACAGCCGCAGCTCCGTGCACTTGGTGGGCCGGGAGATTTGGACATCTTCCGACCCGCCAAAGCATTCCCTCAGCCTTGCGGCGAGGGAGTGTGCCTTCCGCTCCGACTCAGCCCCGGGCACCTCATATAGCATGGCACCCGTGGCTGCCACCTTGGGCCTCAGCCTGTCAATGCCAAGGCCGGCGAGGTCCACGCGGTGCTGAGCGTCCGTCAGCACCTTGGCATATGTGAGCCCCTTGGCCACGGCCGCCGGCGTCAGCGACAGCACTATGGCCGCCGAGCGTGGCTGACGCAGCTTGGGCTCTTTGCGCCTCTGCCTCCTCTTTTGCGTCTGCGGTATTACTGCGGGCGCTGCGGCGGGGTTGGACTTCCCCCGCTTCTTCTTACCCACCACCACCGTCCATTCAGCGTCCATGGACGCTGGGGCTGGTGGTAGTGGGCGAGGCTCCCTTGGAGCAGTCCTCGCGACGACGGGGGCAGCGGGGGTGGCGACTTTCCCCCTCCCTTTTTTTTGGGGCACCCCAGACGGTCCAGCGACCGCCACGGCAGCTGAGGTGGAGGGCCCGGCCACGATGGCAGGAGCCTTGAGAGGAGCAGGCTGCACTGCTCTTTTCCCCTTCCCCCTCCCCTTCCCCTTAGAGGAAGGCTGGGGAGCTCCCCCAACGAAACCACCCTGGACGGGGAGTGGTATGTCCCCGGGGGTGGACCGTCTCTCGTGGGCCAGTGGAGGCCTCTGGGCCGGCCCTAGGAGCACCGACTCCATTCTGGCCTGCCACTTGGCCTCCACTGCTGCCAGCTCCTCCAGACGGCGAAGGAGAGAAGCGTTTTCACGCTTCAGCTCCTTCACCGCCTCCTCCAATTTGGCGCACTTATCTCGCCACTTTTTGGCCTCGCCTTTAGTAACGCCTTTGGTAACTTTTTATAGAGGTATTCTCCCTCGTGGTCCGGGCGATTAAGCCAAGACCCTCTGTCCAGCAGGAGCGCGAGACATGTCCACGGACCTCCATACTAGATTACGATCTGCAACGGTGACAGCGGAGAGGAAGGTTCCCCCTCACTGCCTGCTCGGGGCGGTGTTAGCGCACACTGAGCCCGTCGACACCCCCGGATGAACCAGGAGCCGCCCGAATAAACGGGCCCACCATCTAAAAAAATGCGGCAGCCACCGCAAAAAGCGGCGACGACCGCCAAGACCACTGTTGTCAGGATATTGGCCGTTGCGCCGATCAACTCGACCGACGCTCCGTGGCCCAGGGTGCACCACGTGGAGGTTTCCTGACTTCGCACCCCGTCTGTAGTTATATAAGTGACTAATAATAAATAATGAATAAAGTATTGTTTTTTTTAACCAACCAAGTTATCTGAGGCCTACTTAATTTTAGAAGGCTTCTTATTTTAAATGGCATTCTCAAACGTACTTTAAAAGATTTGATGGAAAAGTCAGTTGAGGAGCAGTTATTTTGCTACAGATTATAAAAAGTTTGTTCTCAATTACAATTTTAATAAATTTGATATTTAAGTGTCGTTTCACGCAGTATGATTTTTAATTACATATTTTGTCCTAGAAACTGTTGAATAGTGTTGAATGTCTTTGGTTCTAGATCTCTTAACAGTAAATGGACAAAAGTTAATTATTCTAGCACCTTTCCGAGGGACAGAAAATGAATATCTAGAGATGAGTTTGGGACAATCTAGGAAGCCAGTAAAAATTATAAACAATAGAATTGGATCCATGACCCAATGACGGCTTTTCACATTTAAGAAATGAGTATTAGATAAGAACGTGGACGATAGCCTAGTTGGGAATGGAATGGTCTGCCGAGACAATGTCCGTAGGTTCAAAGCCTAGGCACACACCTCTGACTTTTCGAAATTATGTGTGTATTGTTTATCAATTATCATTCGCTTTATCGGTGAAGGAAAACATCATGAAGAAAGCTACATGAAGTCTGCCAACTGGCACTAGGCTAGCGTGGTAGACTAGGGCCTAAACCCCTCTCAGTAGTAGAGGAGGCCCATGCTCAGCAATGAGCAGTATACTATAATACAGGGCTGGTATTACTATTATTAGATAAGCGATCTCAATACAATTCCAGCTAGTCTTTTCTCTTTTGGTGATTGGTAACATAGTAAACAACACATTTTTGAACTTTTTCAATTATATCAATATGAATTTGATAAAACAGATTCAAAATTCTGGACCCATAGTCTAATATACTATGGACGAATGCAGTTTATAAATCCTATATAATGCAAGTGTTTACAATGTCACCAGATAAAACTTAACATTGTAAAGATATATAGTAATAAAACGAGTCTTTTCAGGCAAGTGGTGGCTTACTGGAGGTGGTTGTCAAACCGGTGTAATGACCCTATATCTGTTAGTCTAAGCCTATATCATGTCATAACAAATTATATTAAAAATAAATATTTACCTGAAGAACAGGATACAGTAGCAAACCGATGGGCACTTCTTTCATTTTGGCAGACTTCTCTCTGTATTGGGGTAAGTGAGCTAATCGTGCATTAGTGGCAAGGCACGCAAGAAGCCAACAGAGCTCAGCGTGACGCGCCACTGAGGATTGTGCAAATAAAATACTGCATTCAGGATCTACACCACTCGCCAGCAGGTATGCCGTCAGCTCCAGTGTGTTCGTGCGCAGCGAATCTGGGTCCTGCATACACACACGGAAACTCAAAAAAACAAACATGTCCAGGATTGTGGTTGTGGAGTGTAGTCAGCTTATATATGACGCTTCACAAGCTTGTGGGAGTCGGGAATGCTACCTGATGTGTGGTGAGTGAGTGCAGATCAGCTATAAACAACATGAGATCTTCGCCGCTATCCTGCAACCGCACGCAGCGGCGAACAGCCCCGAAGTAGTTGCCGATGTGCAGTGCGCCCGTCGGCTGCAGGCCCGACACTATGCGCCGCGGCCACGTCTCATCACTGGAGGACGCGATGGTCTTCGACTGGTCGCTCTACAACATAATGGACTGACTTTAATCTCTGCGCTGGCGCTTTTCGACAGAGATTATAATACTGCTTCACTTCCAACCTTACTGCTGTATTGTCTGATAAAGCCGTCTTGATATTTCTGTGTGTATTTGCTGCAGTGGAATATGCATCGTCGGATAAAAGTCATCACTACGGGGCAAAATAGTAACCGTAAGCCAGCAAAAGCAAGAATTCAATATCCTATTAGTATTACATATAATAAATAAATCAATTCAATGCAAATTTTAGGTTATGGTTCGGTGGCGGCATAATTAACAACACCGCCATCTATCAACATTGGCTGGGAACTACTTAATTGTCACTTGCAGTGTTGCCAGATGTTTGACGGTTAAAGTCGCCTCGGTCGCCTAAAGTCGAGAAAATTCGAAGTAGCCGCGGAGAGCAAAAAAAAAAAAGGTCCCCATTTTTCAATAATTGTGTGTAAGGGGGATCTTAAATATCCTCAAATTCGACAAAAACAGTGCATAAAACACGAACTTTCCGAAGAAGCCTAAATTGGCGACTAATCACCAATCACCATTCGCGTAGCCTAAACGGCGACCAGTCGCCATTCGCAATTTTGGTCGCCCCGACACTCTTCAAGATAGCCTAAATGGCGAAAAGTCGCCTAATCTGGCAGCACTGGTCACTTGTCAACAAGATGAGGAGTTTTTGGCGGGAACTTGGTAGTGTCATGAGGTGCTCTTGTTTTAATTCATTATTTTGGTGATACTTAGTGTTATGTTGCATAATTATGGTGGTATATTATCCAATATAGTTCTATTAAAGGGCTCAAATGAAGTGAATTGAAATAACTGTGCTAATCAAGTGCTTTTTTGTTGCCGCCAAAACTCCTCGATAAAGTCTTGGTAAGGTAACCACTGCTTTACTTTGACATAGTAGTTAGTAAGCACTGAGGATAATAAAACAAGAAACAAGTATGCGTCTGAAGGACTTTGTATCCATGGACATGAATAAATTAACAAAAAAAAAAAAAAGTCAACAAGATGACCCGACCAGTGGTGTCGAACCTACCGATTTTTTGTATTTCTACCGAAATACGGAAATGACATGATTTTTCAACGATTTTTTCGAAGATTCTCCCGATTTTTCTACCGATTTCAGCGATTCGATGCTAAAATCCCCTTTTTCTTTCATATCATATTTTGCGATTCCTTGGTTAAATATATTGCTGTTGGGGCGGCGGGGGCAATATTTTTAAAGGGGCGACAATTTTTTTTCTAAATTTTTACTTTCAAGGGGGGGGGGTGTATGCGTGACTCTCGTTTGAAATAGTCTCTAGAGTTTAAAATTAAGGGGGGTGTCATTGAATATAGCTTGTTTTTTTGCAAATACCGATTTTTGCTTCAAATATACCGATTTTTCTCGGCAACTTTACCGATTTCAAATTTTGTCGTTCGAGACCACGGACCCGACATCTCTAGTATTAATAATAATCTATGACCCGACACTCATACATCGGACATCGACGAGTGGTATCGACGATTAGAAATTGACGCCTAAAAAATACTACCAGATGACACCACACGATCCTGAATTGCACTTGCCATATTTACGCGAAGCAAAGCATAAATTATATACCACCGAGTAACGAGTTAGAACCGTCGGAGCAAAGGGTATTATATACATTGCTTCGGAGGGGCCGCGGCCGGTCTGGCGCAACATCTGCCTGATCTGCCTGACTGGAAATCAGAGACAAACAGTGTTGCCAGACGTTTGACGGTTGAAGTCGCCGAAAATTCATTGTGAAGTAGCCTAAAGTCGCCTCTTCGTATATGGAGAGGTGAAAGAGCAAAAAAAAAAAAACCTCCCTAATTTCTATTTTATATTGGTCCAACGTGGCGAAAATTCGAAGTAGCCTAAAGTCGCCCACTTGGGTGGGGACGCGGAGAGCTAAAAAAAAAAAAAAGGTCCCCACTTTTCAATAATTGTGTGTAAGGGGGATCTAAGGACATGTTTTGTACCTTCAAAGCTATAAATATCCTCAAATTCGACAAAAACAATGCATAAAACACGAACTTTCCGAAGTAGCCTAAATTGGCGACTAATCACCATTCGCGTAGCCTAAACGGCGACCGGTCGCCGTTCGCAATTTTTGGTCGCCCCGACACTCTCCAAGATAGCCTAAATGGCGAAAAGTCGCCTAATCTGGCAGCACTGGAGACAAACAACTGGAAATTCCCCATCCATAGAGGAACGCAATCATCTGTTATTATAATGCTGGGGTTTCATCGCTGTGACTCAGGGATGCCAGATGGTGTTTCAGTAATACTTGCAAATAGTGTTAGAGCATTTCTTCCTAGCGTTGTCACTTTTTGAATAAAGTTGACCAAAAAATAACTTTGTATTTCCTAATATATTGTAACATAGTTTAGGGTCTAGGCTTGTAAACTATCTAAAAAAAACCATTAAAGCTGCATATTTTAAATTGGTTGACTAAATATTTAGCTGTAACTGTGTTAGGATAGAAGAATGTGATCCATTGAGTTACGAAAGGTTTTAGGTACGAGTACAATAAATAAAATGCAAAATATAATATTTTTTAGTTTATTATTGAAAAATTAGACAGTCTTTATAAAAATAATACAAAACTCTAAACAAAATACTAGATGACCAAATAATATTCAGTTTGGTAAATCCTTTGAGTTACATTTCTGGTAAGTAGGAACTTGTACATTAATATCAAACTGAAATTACGATTATGTTGTAATATGTAATCTTGCACTATTATACAAAATCGTTTATAGAACGAAATAACATCAAAATATGGTACACAAGCGTTTAAAAAATGCAAAAAACTTAAAAAATATCAATCTCATGAGGTAGGACTGTCACTCAATGGAACGTAACATATAGATAAGGATGTGTTCACCTACTTGAACAATTTCAAATATCGATTTTAGGCTATAAAGTTATTACATACAAATGAAATAAAAAATAAATGTAAATGATACAGTTGTGCGTGTGTGTGTATGTGACTGCTTTTGCTGGTAAATCCAATTAAAATGGTGTATTTTAAACGTTTTTAAGTATTTTTCGAATGTACTTTTGAGATCTTTTATGGTTCCAACTTTTTTCACTTTAACTGTTTTCTTTGTAGTTATTTCTTTTGATATTTTGTTTTTCGTCTTTGTATATTTGTGATCGATCATCTCCCATTGACTCCATTCAACTATCGCTGTTAAATTTTCTTCCAGAGACTCATATATAATTTCTTTTTCACGGCAATCTTTACATTCGGCGTACATACATTCTTTTGAATTTGTATCACAACATTGAGCTTTTACTACATCTAGGATAGTGTTGTAATTTTTCAAGACTTTGCACTTCTTCAATGCGATAAATAGCATTTCCATGTTGTTGTGCTTAATGCACAAGCAAGTTTCCCTATTTTGGATAGTAGGGCATAATACGAAAAACGGTTTATATTTTAAAAAAGTGGCCAAGCTATACTTTCCACCCTCTTCCCGATAAATTTTGTGTAAATTGGTCACTGTGTCAGTTAAATACCTGATCTGCTCTTTTCTTTTATTAGAAGTACGACATTGTCTCTTACCAGCTGTCATCCGACTGATGTCGTCTCTAATATAAAATGTTTCAATTACGTCTTTAACTTTGTTATTGCCACATTTTTTATTTTTTATTCTTGCCGGTCCTTTTAATCCAAATAACTTGGCCACGAAGGTTTTTTTATTGTTTTTCTGTACATCTTCACTTAAAACCATTTGCTTCATTTTTTGCTTTTCTTTAATTGTAGTACACGCCTGATAGGATTTTTTCAAAGTCGCTTCCAGTACTTCTTCTCGTGCTTTTAATCTTTCTATTTGATCTTCAAGTTTTTTTACTTTCACCTCAGTTTCTTTTTTTTGGCGGTATACTCTTTTCCTGTATTTAAATATTATTCTTGCTAATGTTTCATTTTTATCAACCTGAGCTTTGTAGCTTCTTGTAAGTTGTTTAATTCTTTGTTCTTTTTTCTTCTCTGTTTTAACATTCTTTTTAGCTGGGGTCTTTTTTTCTTCTTGGAGTTCTTGTTTTTTTCTTTGTTTCTGTTTCCTTTTTTGATCACGCCAATGTTTTCTTTGTTTTTCTTTCTCTGTTTCAGATAGTTCTTGAACCTTCTTGCTTTTCGATTTAACGTATTCCGCGTGTTTCTTTTTTACCTCATTGTATTTTTCTGGATTTTGTTTTAATCGCTCCCTATATTTTTTCTTTCTTTCAGCAGCTGTTAAAGCCATGATATGCTTCACTCCTAAAACAAAATTATTGTATGCACAATTACTAAGGTAAATAACGATTAAGTAAGATAATAAAAAAGAAATTGAGAAATACGCAATAATAACATCTCCTTTTTATCAATATCTACCACCTTCTCTATCAAAAATCACCAACGACAAAAATCTATTGAATAATAAAATCCATTTACTGAGTTTCGCTAAAATCGGTTCAAAATTATGACAAACACGAGTACCAACATACATATATACCAATATATAATATACATATATGCGGACAAGCAAAATCTTGGATAGCAAATCCTGAGACACTGCGTGTTTGGTCAATTATAATTTTCGCCCCCTGGTGGACAAAGACCTGACTCTTTCTAGCCACAACACTTTTAGAAACAAAAGTATATTCGCTCAAAACCTGTACCTATAACGCGGCCTTAGCGTTACTATGAGTGACTATTCATTACAATGCGTTACGAAATTTCTCATAGGAGCGTAACGGTTTTCTTGTTATCAAAAACTTTTAAATTTTATTAGTTTTAGCGCGTGTTTTATTGCCTGAGTTTAATTAGTTTAGGAAAAAGACATTGTATTTTAACGAATTAGTCACTAGCACTTTGCATTAGAATGTCACTTACCTTAGAAAACTCAGTCACTCAATGGATAAATGCACCGAACCTCCAAACACGTCCTTTTTAAACTGCAATTCTTGGAGAACTGAGTTACGAAAGATTACACATGGCCGATACATGAACTTTGTAATGTTGCTAGGTAAAATAATTTATTGCTGTTTGGTATAAAATACAAGCGATTTTAGAGATATGACCGTAACTCAATATGAATTTTCCTTTGAGTGCAATATGTGTCCTCGGATAATTTTGCTTTTATATTCAATATATTGTAAGTTAAATTAAAAAAGAGACAGAAATTACAATTTTAACAAAATTTACAACATTTAAAGATATAAGTAGTGTGAGCCATAGTGGAAAAAAAATCTGTAATTGCACATTTAATTCAGCTGTTGTGTAGGGGGACACTGAAAAAACAGCACAATTAGTTATTTAATTATATCATTTAAGTAAATTTAAACTAAAAAAATGCATTAATAATGATTATTTACTGTGCCTAACTTCATTTATTTCAGCAGGGATAACAATTTCTTACACTAAACCTTTAGAAACACAAATTTAGTCCATTTAAACCTGTAGGACATAGGAATTTTTGAATGAGCAACACTTGGAAGAAATGCCCGTTATTATTCTAAGGTGTTGCATATCGACAGTCTGCTATCGCTAGATAACCGATTATATATCTATTTATGTTACGCGAATCTATATATTATGCAACACTATTGCTGCTGTCAAACTTTTATTCGAATACAGAAAAAAACAGAATTTATATCTAGTCAAGATTGTTCATTTCTTGTATAGTGCGTTTCAACTTTAAGTTCCGATGGCGTTATGTTGGCAGTAGGGTACATGCAGTGCTGCTACATCACACAAAATGTGTTACATTGAAATAAAGGAAAGGACTTGTCCAAAAATAGGCCTGAAAATCTAAATAAGACAGTTTATGTATATTTGGATCGAACTTCTGAAAACAGGCCTTTTGCAAGAAATCGTTTAATTTTAAAGACCTCCGATTTTGAGATACGTATAATTTTGCTTGGCTTGACAAACTGCACTTAATATGTATGTTTAAAAAAATATTCGTTATGAATGGAGGGGTCTAAAAATATTTTTAAGCTAATGCATAGCTTCTATCACGGGCCTAGAGCGTGGAGACCGAATCCAGAAATTCCGTAACGAAAATAACCTGCCACCCCTTACTATTTTCAACTCTATCACAACCATGTAGAGTGTAAAATTCCATAAGTAAATTTAATATCGCAGTCTTGTAAGAATACAATATGTAAGAGGATATGAGCTGAATGTTAAACGATAAAAGGTCGAAATTACCGTGTATTTAAAAATTGTTCCAGTCAGCGAAACGTATCGAAATGTCAAACGCGCGTTGATGAGAATGTCCCCGTGGCGGGATGACGTGATTCAAGTTTGAATTTTTAAAAAGTTTTTATTTTGTATCTGTTCAAAGAGGTTATAAATATTAGAATTGCCTGCTTAGATTTTCGGCGTTAGGGCACGAGTGAAATTTGGACAATATAAAAAAAAAACAAAATAAATAAATAATTATAATTACATAAGTTGATAAAAATGCAATGAAATAGCTTTACCGCGGCAGTCTCCGAGTGCCACACGTCTGTTATTAATGGATCTAATTTCCTTATGTTACCCCCTTTAATATCCCTAAAGTTTGAGCCTGTTTAGATTTTGAGGCCCAGCACCAATACTAAAAGCGGACATATCCTTTATTTACTTTTTGTAATCGGAAGCTGTTTTGGCTAGTAACAAAACACTAATATTTTCAAATCAAATTTTAAAATATAAAACGTTGATTAAACGGTGAAGCTTTATTTCTAGCTACATATATTATGTACCACATACAAGCTCTACACCAAATTTCAGTTCAGTTGGTAGGGTAGTTTAGCCACAGGATAGATTTTTCGTGTTTGCAAGACTGCAACGGGATTTATATCTGCCCTAACAGCTGACCGAGAGTCCAAGCATAGGTATCTGTGCCTGTACTTAAATATCAATAAAATTAGGAGACTTTGCCACTCTGTCAGCCAATAATCACGCCAAAGTGATGCCTTAGGGGCTACTGCGAAAAACGAAATCCGAAACGTCGGTCCGAAACGAAGAAACGACGAACTTCGGATTTAACCTTACTACCAAATTACTTCGGATCCGTCACCGTTGAACGAAGGTTTCACGCAGTTTGTGACGCTTCCGACTTCGCTCAACACTTTCGTCACGCAACAACTCTTCATAAAGAAGGATCCGTAACACTTCGTAGTAAGAAAACGTGCGATCCGTCACCCGAAACTACGGATTTCGGTTTTCGCAGTAGCCCCTCTTATCCTAGGGCAATAAGAACGAAAATACTAGCATAACATTACATCATAACTTTGTAACATATGTATGTAAAGAAAAATATAATTTTCTTTAGACATTGACCTCTTTGCGCTATACATAAACGGATGAAATAATTATGAAACATCTAGCTGTCAGAAAACGAATATTCAATTTGATCGTAAAAATTTAATTGTTAAAATTGTAATTTGGAATCGGCACCGTAATTCGTGACATTAATGTGTATTGTATTTTTAGAATTTTTCTCACATGCAGTAAAATAACCTATTGAAGTGTAATATCAACCTATTGATCGGACGTATATCCGAATGCATTCTATAAACAGCAACATATTTGACACGAAACGTCATCAGTACGTCATAAGATACGTCACGAGTACTGAACGGGTGCAAGGTGTTTCTCTCGTGAACGCGCAAAATAGAGGAGCCAGAAGAATCAACGTCGTCAAGCAGTGGCCGAATGCGATCCGCGACAAGGTGAACGAGATGAGGAAGTGCAAAAAAGGCGTCGGTCGGTGAGCGAGATGACGGAGTACGTGCCGGTGAGCGAAGGCGAGCTAGACGAGCCCATCGAGCTGCCCACCGAGGAGGATGGCTCGCTGCTGCTGTCTACGGTGGCGGCGCAGTTCGCGGGCGCATGCGGACTCAAGTACCGCGCCAGCGGACGGTTGCGTGGTGTACGGCTGGTTGACGAAAGGCTGTCGCCGCCTGCCGAGGGTTGGCCGGCGCACCGCTACTGGTGTGCGTTCCCGCGCGCCGACCCGCCGCCGCCGCGCCCGCGCTGCTCCGACCTTATCGTGCTGGGGTTGCCGTGGAAGACGGGTGAAGAGGCGGTGCGGGAATATTTCGGTGCTTTCGGCGAACTCTTGATGGTGCAGGTGAAACGCGACGCGCGCACCGGTCTCTCCAAGGGTTTCGGGTTCATCAAGTTCGCCGAGTACGAGGCGCAAGTGCGAGCTCTCGGCCGCCGGCACATGATCGACGGCCGCTGGTGCGACGTGCGCATCCCCAACGGCAAGGAAGGTGCCGCGGCGGCGCACCGCAAAGTGTTCGTCGGCCGCTGCACCGAGAGCCTCACAGCGGACGACTTGCGCGAATATTTCGCCGCGTTCGGGCAGGTCACCGACGTATTCGTGCCGCGGCCATTCCGCGCGTTCAGCTTCGTCACGTTTCTAGACCCAGAAGTGGCGCGCTCGTTGTGCGGTCAGGACCACATCATCAAAGGAGTGTCGGTGAACATCTCGAGTGCGTCGCCGAAGCGCGCGGTCGGCACAGGCGGCAGTGGCGGTAGCGTCGGCGGCGGGGGCGCGGCTTCCGGTGCCAGCGCAGGTAACGGGGCGCGCACTGGTTGGCCCACGCTGGGCTGGGCTCCTGATGCGTGGCCACTACCACCTACACATCTGCCCATCGACTCCAAGCCCTACCTCAAGTACGAGTGATCCGTGCCTCCTCAGTTTTGTTGATTGCTGTCAAATTTTATATGAAACTCTATGTGTAAATAATATTATATAGAATGAAGTTGTCAATAATTGTTTCAATCAACATAACTGTTGTCATGCGTTAATGAAACAAAAAGGTAATTTGTGTTTAAAAACACACAGCGTAACCATAGTATGAGATTCTCAACATTGCATAATATATAGAGTTGTAATGTGACATGTATCCATCTCAATTAGAAACGCTGATCAGAACTGTACAATATCATGATATCTGCCCACATACAGCAGGGATTTGCTGGACACTTTGGACAAACATTAAATAGTTTTGTGTTATTGCACATATCAATATTTTTGATACGAGACTTCTTTTGTAGTAGAGAGACTTCCATGAACATATCTATGAGTAATCTAATCTATACTAATATTATAAAGCTGAAGAGTTTGTTTGTTTGTTTGAACGCGCTAATCTCAGGAACTACTGGTTCGAATTGAAAAATTCTTTTTGTGTTGAATAGACCATTTATCGAGGAAGGTTATAGGCTATATAACATCAAGATGCAACTATTAGGAGCGAAGAAATAATGGAAAATGTGAAAAAAGCGGGGAAAATTATTCATCCTTGAGGGCTACCATTGCGTGCGCTGCGAAAACGGTTCAAGATACCAAAAATATATGTATGAAAGAATTATTCCTCTTAAAATTATCTAAAAAAATGTCCACGACAGTATATGTCTATCTTTTAAGATTAACTTACTAGAACCGTTTTTATGGTAATGAAATTTGGTCGAAATTAATGCATTATTTGTTAAGAGTTGTATCAACGTCATAGTCATAGAGTGATTCAACGGGAAGGTTTTTATGTACTTTTAGCCCGGAAAAACTTATTAACGCGGGCGAAGCCGTGGGCAAAAGCTAGTATTATATAAAGTGCCATTCATGACACTCAATAATACATCACTATCTATATATCGGGTGGAAGGGAAACGCTCTCTATACCGGAACGGTAAGAGATAAGAACCATAACATTAACGAAAAACTATATTCATTTGCAAAGCTAAGCTATAATACTTAAGATTTTAATATTTCCGTAATTCATGCGCGCGCAATGCAAGGCATACAAAAAACTGGGTAGGGTACAAACTACAAAGCAAATGCCGAAAAGGCGGCGGCCGCCGCGCTGCGCCGGCCACGCGGTCGTTAACCCGTCAGCTGATGTACGTGTTTCATTACGATTTTTTTGAAATATTGACCTTTTTTACTATGTTTTTCAGAATAATAATTTGATTTATCTATCCATACGTGAAGCTGTACAGAAATTTGAGAAAATCCTACTAAAATTGTAACAATGCGATCGCGATTTTTTTAGTGCCATCATGTCAGGAATCATTAATACTATCACCTGTATTCGTATCCGAGAGCGTTTCCCTTCCACCTGGTATATAAAAATGAATCCCTATTTTCCTTGGTCACGGCATCACGCGTGAACGGCTGGACTGATTTCGTTATTTCTTTTTTTGATGTGTTTGGTATTATCAGGAGAAAGTTCTTATGAAAGAAAAAAATAAGAAAATTGCGCGGAAAATTAGAAAACTTAAGAATACTTAACCACCATATTAAACATGCATGTCACTGAACTCCTAAATGGGTGGACCGATTTTAATGTAATTTTTTGTGTGTCTTCAGGTGGATTCCAAAATGGTTTAGATTACAATTCTATCCGGTAGGTAGTGCTGTACTCGGGTTCTAGGATTTTATTTCCTTTTTAGGGCAGGACAACGTCTGTCGGGGCCGCTAGTACCTATAGTATAAAACAAAGTCACTTCCCACTGTCTGTCTCTCCTTATATATGCTTAGATCTTTAACAACTATGTATGCTTAGTTCTTTAGCAATGGATTTTGATCCGGTTATTTTTATAGATAGAATGCTTCAAGAGGAAGGTTTATATGTATAATACATGCATAATATAGTACAGAAACACTGATAATTTTAGAGGTTTCTAATATTAAGTTGAATTATTTTTTGGTTTGCAGTGGTTTTGAAGTTGGTTTATTTTTTGTTACAAAGTTTTTATTTATTGCTTTTTGTTAGTTAATTATAGAATAGTGTAAACAATACATCATAGATATACGATTGCAGCATTCGCGAGTCATCTGCTGTTAGTTATTGAAGAGTTCCATTGTGTATCTCCGAAGATCTTCATCAGATCTTCATAAATTATATACTAAAACCTTCCCTGAAAAATATACATTTCAATATCGAAAACCACATCCAGGGTCAGTAGTTTTTGAGAAACACGCGGCCATACAAATTTACATACATACAATCATACATACATACGGATCGAATACAGAACCTCCTTTTTGAAGTCTGATAAAAATACATTCTGCATTTATAGATCAACATGATCCTTTACAGTTTGTAGTTTAAATAGATATTTTTGGAGATATTACAGATTTAAAATGCAGGGACATAGCGGTTGTGGCGGTAGCGGCCGGAGAGCCGGCGGCGCGTGCTTATAATTTAAGATTTAGAAGATTATTCAATAAATTGTAAACGTTCGCTTTTTTTGTTTTTTTTTTTTTTTTTTTGACGCGGAGAAAGTGACTTATTACTACCGCTCAGTGTTCAAGGGGAACGACTGAGCGGTTATGTTGGGTTCACCATGCCTTACGACCCGACGTTGAGCCGCCCGGAAAGATGGAAAACGTCGGGCGACCGCCGGGCCGAGTCCCTAACCTATGTACACCGCACGGCATACCAACTAAAACTCCGCGGTGGCCATCTTCGGCGCATTAGGGACGGCTGCGGGCTTCCTCCGACTCACGTCTAAGTTGTCGTCCGCAACCGCCCCTGCGCGTACCGCTGTTGCGGTCCTTCTCCTGTTGTTGCGGGGGCTCAGAAGCCCCCGTACACCGAAGGACGCCCTTGGCGTTCGAGGCAGCGTGAGACACGCTGCCGTCCATCACGGGGATCACAGAAGTTGGCTAGACTAATAGGTGGACGGCGTGACCCCCGGAGGCCCCTATTAGTCGCCTTTCACGACAGGCAGGGGATACCGTGGTGGAATTCTCCAAACGCCCCCAATCCACAGGGCGGGAGACGTCGGTCAGTCGTCCACCCGACGCCTCCTACGTCTCGTCTGGCGGCGGGAGGGATCACCACTGCGCTGGCGATCCCTCTCGGCACTCTCCTTCCGCGAGAGGACCACCTCGCAGAAGTGGGCTACCGCCTGCCAGGCCTCCCGGCCGCCGACCATGGAAGCGACCACGGCCGGCAGCGAGAGGTCTTCTCCAACGACTGTTCTGAGAGCGCTGCGTTCTTCATCCCAGGCTGGGCAAAACTCCAACGTGTGTTGGGCCGTGTCCATTGGGCAGTTGTCACAATAGTGACACACCGCTGACTCCTCTATCCCCACCACCCGAAACAGGAACTCACCGAAGCAGCCATGCCCGGTGAGCACCTGCGTCAGGCGGTATGTTGCCGCTCCGTGGCGCCTGTCCAGCCATTCGGCAAAGACAGGACGCACTGCCTCTACGACCCTGAGCCCCCACTAATCGTTCGCTTTAACGGTGAAGGAAAACATCGTGAGGAAACCTGCATATCTAAGAAGTTCTTTATAAGAATTTCGTAGGTAGGTATGTGAAGTCTACCAACTCGCACCAGGCCAGCATGGTAGACTAAGGCCTAAACCCTCTCAGTAGTACAGGAGGGCCGTGCCTAGCAGTGGGACAGTATTTAATACAGGGGCTGGTATTATTTATTTTAATCAAAATATGCACCCATGCTATTGATGCATCTCTGACAGAACAGTGGAAATTTTTCAATGCCCTTGAAGAAGTCAGGTGTATGGGAGCCAACAAACTCTTCAAAGGCATCTTGTAGGTACTACCTCTTGGACCTTGGTTATTAAATTTTTTCCTGCCAAAAGTTTTCTAAATTTTGGAAAAAGTAGACGTCTGTCTGCGCAAGACCTGGTGAGTATGGTGGATGACGCTAAACTTACAAGTTACAACCCTAACGTCTTGTAGCTTAGAGACTTTTTTTTACCCTGGACCTAACGGCCAGTAGCCTGACGAGAGTCTGTTTTTCTGGCTACACCGCACTTTAGGCACTCGTAATCCTTACTTAGAGACCGTCTGTTGTAGGATTTCTGTCTAATATCCAAGAGACAGTACAAAATACCTTTGCAGAGTTTGTAGGCTCCATACACATGGGTTGTTCAAGAAAGGCATTGAAAAATTATCACTGCGCTGGCAGAGATGCATCAATGGCATGGGTGCATATTTTAATTGATAGAAATAAAAAATATTTATATAAAAATTACTAACTTTCTGTACTTATCCAGAGTCCGTCTGGGTGGGTACCACCGCAATGTCTATTTCTACCGCCAAGCAGCAGTGTGCATGCATTGTTGTTTCGGTTTGAAGAACATTGTAGCCAGTGCAAGTACAGAATATCATCATCATCATCAGCCATATGACGTCCACTGCTGAACATAGGCCTCCCCACAAAGATTTCCAGATGGACCTGTCAAAAGCGGCCCGCATCCAGCGCGTTCCTGCGGCCTTTACCAAGTCATCCGTCCACCTTGCAGGTGGACGGCCGACGCTGTGCTTGAGTACGTGGTCTCCACTCGAGAACTTTTTTGCCCCATCTGCCGTCAGTTCTTCGAACTATGTGCCCTGCCCATTGCCACTTCAGCTTGCTTATCCGTTGGGCTATGTCAGTGACTTTCGTTCTTCTACGGATCTGCTCATTTCTGATTCGATCGCGTAGAGAAACACCTAGCATAGCCCTTTCCATAACTCGCTTAGTGACCGTGAGCCGTCTTAGGCGGCCCATAGTCAGAGGCCACGTCTCAGTGCCGTATGTCATCACTGGTAACACACATTGATTGAAGACTTTTGTCTTCAGGCACTGAGGTATTTTGGACGAGAAGACCTTGCTTAGTTTCCCGAACGCTAACATCCGAACTGGATTAGCCTGGATTAGTTTCGGAAGTATGTATGGCCCGACTAATGTCCTCATACATCTCCTCTACTTCCTCATCTGGGTGTGTCGAGGTCGGTGCGTTTACCTGTATGACCTTCAACGAATATCTTTTAGATATTCTAAGTATAAGGTATGCTACTCTGCTCGACACACTTTCGATGGTTGTAATATTGTTAATAAGGGACTTGTGGACGAGAAATCCGACACCACCTAGGGACTGTGGATCTCCCTCCCGGTAGTAGAGTAGATTACCAGACTTGAGAATTATCGTGTCCTCCCCCTGTCTTCGGACTTCTGATAACCACAATATGCCCCAGTGTAACCTACCCATTTTTTCTTCCAGCTCAAGAATCTTCTCATCGGTCCTCAACGTGCGGATGTTGTGTTACCAGGGCCAGTCGTCGTCGGGGGTGGTAGCGGGATCTTACCCGGGGATTCTTAGCACCCCCTGCCCCGCCGTTACCGTGACCGCTACCGGAGCCAGGAATACCGAGGCTGCCGGGGATTGAGGGCCTGGTCTCTATCTTACTCTTCGTATGGGGGGTTTTTGCCAATACTCGCCACGCTTGGCAAGCGGGTTGGTGAGCGCAGGACGCAGCTTCTCGCGCTGATTATGCTGCTGCCCATAATCAGCCTGTGGCATTTAGTACAGGATATAATGAGAGTTAACATCTTGTGTCTTAGGACGACGAGCGCAGTGAAATGCCACACAGTACTTAGTAACTCAAGGTGCTGTATGGTATTTCTACTGTTTATGGGTGGTCATATCGCTTACCATCAGGCGAACGGCATGCTCCTCTCGTTATTCAATGCCATAAAAAAACATACTACAGCAATTTCATAGGTAAAGTGTCAAGACCTAATATTAACAAGTAACAACCCATTATTTTATCCTGTATAACACATAACAATGTATCTTTATTTAATCATTGCGCCCAAATATAATATTAAGTTACAAATGCAGTTGTTCGCATCATAAACTTTGAAGTAGGTATAAGTAAGTGATGACTAAAGACTGGATTATATGCATTGTATGACAAATTAGCATATCTTCAAGTATCTGAAATACAAATTCATTTACTTAGGACATTTTGTGGATCTTACCACAGGAGCTCCTTTTAAGTTACACTTGTTAGTCATGTTACGTAATATTATGCAAATTGGTGGTTTTTATTTTGCCGCAAATAGGGTATTTTCCTGTTTGATTTTGTACATTATTCTTTATGTTACAGCAAAATATACCTATGTAGTTCGAAAAAGAAGCCCTTCTGTGAAAATGTGATTTATTACGGGATTTTCATACATCATTCTTGTTAAAATTTCATCATCATCATGAAAATGTGATTTTTTTACGAGATTTTCATAATTCATTCTTGTTAAAATTTACATGAGGTAAATATTTGATAAACCCAGATTGATAAACGTACCTATGGAACTAAAATGAGTCCAATACCCTATTGTATGCTGCTTTTAAGTAAAAATCTAATAATTGGTTGCTGTTCATTATTTGTTGTTGCATGTCTTAACGTTTTTAATGCATATTTCGGGCTTTTTAAGTTGCATATAATCCGGTCTCTAGCTGACAACTGAAGAATGAGACTTCCCGAGGTCTCGCTTATCGCAGATATTTGGCAGCCCAGTCGACACGGGCGGCTCCGCTGCCGACTGTGGTCGTCTCTGAAATATAAAAAAATATCAAGTATCAATGCACGACTACGTCGTCAGATGGCACAAGTCATTTCACATGCAGAGAGTGAGCTGTAAGTTGTAACTGTGCAACGGTAGGTAACCTACCACGATGAGCTCTTAAAGGGAGTTGACGGAAAAGCGAAGTATCTATTCGTGAACCAGCAACGTAGCGGGCAGCGCCCAAATAGGCTGCGGCCGCGCCGCCGAGTGGCGCGAGGGCAGCGGGGGGCGCGAGGGCGGCGGCGGGCGCGGGGGCAGCGGGGTGCACGCGCGGCGCCACCACGCTGCGCCCGCGCACGCCCGACGCACGCCGCAACGCCTGCTCGTAGCCGCTCTCCCCACCCTCGTGTACCACCTCGTCACTGCCAAGTGTTAAAACATAATTCGATACAACCTTCTGGCGACATATGTAGTTTGCTGAAATTCTTTCTTAAATACACACACGCCTTTTATTCTCCAAGGCGTATCCAGGGGCGCAACTAGTGCACCAATTTTTAGCCGAGTACCTAATGATTCGCCCTATGATGTGATAGAGCCCTAGGGGGCGAGCCTATCGATAAACTTAGATACATACTGTAATCTATACTTCTATACTAATATTATAAAGCTGAAGAGTTTGTTTGTTTGTTTGTTTGTTTGTTTGAACGCGCTAATCTCAGGAACTACTGGTGCGAATTGAAAAATTCTTTTTGTGTTGGATAGACCATTTATCGAGGAAGGCTATAGGCTATATAACATCACGATGCAACTATTAGGAGCGAAGAAATCATGGAAAATGTGAAAAATGCGGGGAAAATTATTCATCCTTGAGGGCTTCCATTGCGTGCGCTGCGAAAACGGTTCAAGATACCAAAAATATATGTATGAAAGAATTATTCCTCTTGAAATGATCTAAAAAAAAGTCCGCGACAGTATATGTCTATCTTTTAAAATAAACTCTCTAGAACCGTTTTTATGGTAATCAAATTTGATCGAAATTAATGCATTATTTGTTATGAGTTGTATCAACGTCATAATATTAATCTTTATACAAATAAATGTGTTGGATAGAGTGATTCAACGGGAAGGTTTTTATGTATGTACTTTTAGCCCGGAAAAACTTATTAACGCGGGCGAAGCCGTGGGCAAAAGCTAGTCTATACTGATATTATAAAGCTGAAGAGTTTGTTTGTTTGAACGCGCTAATCTCAGGAACTACTGGTTCGAATTGAAAAATTATTTTTGTGTTGAATAAACCATTTATCGAGGAAGGCTTTAGGCTATATAACATCACGATGCAACTATTAGGAGCGAAGAAATAATGGAAAATGTGAAAAAAGCGGGGAAAATTATTCATGCTTGAGGGCTTCCATTGCGTGCGCTGCGAAAACGGTTCAAGATACCAAAAATATATGTATGAAAGAATTATTCCTCTTGAAATGATCTAAAAAAATGTCCGCGACAGTATATGTCTATCTTTTAAGATTAACTCACTAGAACCGTTTTTATGGTAATGAAATTTGGTCGAAATTAATGCATTATCTGTTAAGAGTTGTAGCAACGTCATAATATTAATCTTTATCCAAATAAATGTGTTGGATAGAGTGATTCAACGGGAAGGTTTTAATGTACTCTTAGCCCGGAAAAACTTATTAACGCGGGCGAAGCCGTGGGCAAAAGCTAGTACAATATATTACCAACTAGCGGCCCGCCCTGGCTTAGCACAGGTAGCAAAGCATAATACTGTATACCTACATTTGTTTTTCTGTCGTACAAAATATTTATAAATTACCTATTCCTCTTGAATCACAACGTCCATTGATGAAAAACGTATGAAAATCCGTTAAGCAGTGTTTGAGTTTATCGCGTTCAAGAGACAGACAGATGCGATAGGGGACTTATTTTTATAATAAATAGAGATGTACGGTCATATCCCTAAATTTGAAAAAAAAAACCGCGAGAAAAAAAATCCGGAATAAAATTCCCGGTGTCTGTTTTCCGGGATAATAGTAGCCTATGTCCTCCTTTGCATTACAAACTATCTCTATCTTGTTTTCTTGCGGTTCCACTGACAGAAAACGATTATCCGGGATAAAAGTCCCGGTTTATATTTTCCCGGAATAAAAAGTATCCTATATCCGTCTCCTGGTTCTAAGGTACCTCTCCACCAATTTTCAGCTAAATCCGTTCAGCCGTTCTTGAGTTATAAGTGGTGTAACTAACACCACTTTCTTTTATACAGTGTCATTTCAACATTGCGTTACTAAATGAAACCACATATTCAGCGTGACCTCTGCTAACATCGTGCAAAATATTATCCATGGGTAACGCATACTTTCGCCAATAATCCCGATTATAGTTTTATAGTTTTTTGATCACGCTGTGTTTTAGCGCGCTTTACTTTATTCAGTGAATCACGTCACAGCTGACGATGTTATTACAAAACCTATAGGATTAAGAAGGGCAACTCACAAATTCACTTGCAATACATTCACTCACATAGCTGCAGCAGTACCGCTTGAGACGTGGAATTTGAAATAGAATAATTAAATTGCTACTAGAGCAGTCCCTACTCCCTAACTAATACGTTATAAATATCAACATGAAATAAAAAATTGTCATGTTATTGTATGAAAAGGAACTAATTATTTTTTAAGTGTTATGCTGTAAAGAAAAGTATTAATTCTTTAAAACTAAACTTTGTTTTCGTTAATAAATAAGTTTACCTACCGAAATAGGTAGGTACTGAACAACTCGCAGTCGGGTTATTAAAAAAGTTACAGGATTTTAATCTATTGATATCACATTTTTTAGATTCCGTATGATATTTCAACGTTTATTTTAATTTTAACATCAATATTTCTGGACGTCATGCCTAAAATAGGCTTACGTAAATACTTTATACTACCAATCGCCTTATTATGCCTTCTGTACCTTCTAATCTCTAGCTACATTTTGTATCGCGTCAGAGTCGTTGATCTTGTTACTAACACATTGAAACTAATGTGCAGATACCAACATGTTATGTCTCTTTCGCACGCCATTCATTACAAACACGCACTCAAACACGCTGTGTTGCCAGTATAAACATTTTAACCGACAAGTTTGCTAAAATGACACAGCTTTTCAAAGAATCGGATATTAGTTTATTTATCACATGGATTTCTAAACACACTTAAATAAGTGTATTAAATAATAAAATAACTAGGGTAATTATGCTAATGAAAAGTCTACTTAAACGAATACGCAGCAATATCTTTGTATTGTAAAAATAACATTACTTTAAGCAATAAAGCATACCAGAGCTCAAACATCATTTAATTTCAATATGCATTGTGGTACGATTTAAATAGCATAGAACAATGTAAAACTAATATTGCAAGATATTGCAGAATAAGGTAATAGTACCAAAGCTTGGTATCCCTGTGGGAGCACGTGTAACACGAACATCAGCTGGCGGGGCCAACGATCGCGCGCGCCAGCGGGCGCACGGCGCACTTGTCGGCATGTTCTTTGTATAGGGCTGCCATTACCTAAATTGCCGACGCCGGAAAAACACGGCAAGAATCCCGGACATTTGGGCGAAATATGGGTTTATTCCCGGACACCTCTGACAAAGTACCCCAGTATCTCCGCACCGCAATAACAATCGTAATTTTTAATAGTTCCGGCCTGAGTAATAATACCTAAAACGGGCGTTATTTACTAACCACTTATAAAGTGACTCGACCAAGTGCACAAACATCCTTCTAAATACCCATGTTTTACCTACTTACAATAATTTTGGTCATTGGTCAATTGAATATCCTGGTTATCTTAAATTAAGTTCAGTCATTACTCACTATTTACTTACGTAAATGTTACTTATTCTTGACAAAAGTGTGCGTGTATTCTACGAAGTGCTAAAAATTAAACGTTTTTTACCCTACTAGTAAATTACGACAATTCCAGGTAATAGCAATAAGTACAAGTGATATTTATCAAAATGTGTAACGTGTCGAAATACATCGAGATTCGCGGTCCGGGATTCGCGGACTTTATGCCTATTCCGCGCGGCCTAAAATATGGCCCCGCACTGGCTCCTCCAGGCGCATGCGCCGTGAGGCGCGGGGGCCTGCGCGCGCGTTGCCCGCCAGTCGCCACTCGGCGCTCGCCGAGCAGCAACACGATGTGGCGTATGTCGATTTACGTACTGAATGTTAGGCCGATGCTCCCTATGTATTTACAGGTACCTATTGTAATTTTATTATTAAATCGTTTTGTATCGATCTGAGTGACCTTGCCTTTGACATCGCTTCGGGAGACGCGAGCCATGTGTAGGTTTTTAGTTTAGTTAGTCCTTTGTCGGCTTTTATTCGCACACGATCAAAATATGTTCTCTAATTATTCTATTGTGTTAATTTTTAAGTTTCTGTTGTGGTAAACTATGATTTACATTTACAAAGCTCGTGAATTAAGTGTTAATGTTTCCGAGAAGGTCGTTGAAATGTCTTTTGTACTTTTAGGGATTACTGAGTAAATGTTCAAAATTCCAATCTTCCAGAACCTCGCTGACACTCGTATCATAACGGTAGCATCATAGACGGTTTCACGAAATCGATCGACCAATTTGACGGCTTGAGCGTGCGATTCTTGCTGAAGTATCGTGTGATAGTTGATAGAATCTTAGGGTTGTGAAGCTTTTTGATAAGCTACGTGCGGTGTATGGACTGTGAATATTATCGAAGATGCCGCAATGATTTCAGTCTTCTAAAGGAGACATAACTGGCTCTGACAGAATCTAGTAAGTGACTGTTGTTTAGATTGACCTATGTGACCTGACACAGAAGCATTGGTAATAATAGCGACCTCATCTTGTCGGTTTGGAATAAAGCTTCTTGGTTACGATGGCGCGATGTGACAGCTTATCGTTGCGCTCCGTGTGTGCATCTCTTGTTCGCGTGTGCGTGAGCATATTATCAATGAAACACACATACCAAAGTGCGATGTTGACGCTCCGACGATTTCTCGTATACTAGTAGTGGCAATAGGATGTCTAAAATTAAAAGACCTTTTTTGTTATTTATTTTGTTTGAAAAATGTACTTCTTTCTTTTACACTTATGGTTAAATTAATTAACTGCAAGGTGTTTCTTTCAAATTGATTTTATCGCAGTTAAATTTATGTATTCGGTTACAAAATGACCCTGTAGGTATATATAGATTATCCTTGTTTAATACGAGTCACCAAAAGGAGATCTATCCGCTTTTTGTATGAGTGGTAGGCCTCAAACTCTAACCAAGCTCAAACTTTATGGATATTAAAGGGGCAAAAATATGGATGTTGAACCCCTAAAAAAATTTAATTCCCTCCATTTATAACAATCTTTTTTAAAGACGTTTATTAAAATTACATAAGTCTCAAATTGTGAGAACTTTAAAATTATACGATTTATTGCAGACCTAGTTTTTGGGAGTACCTAGTATCCAAATATGTAGGTAGGTATAAAGTATCTTTTGTTTATAAGTTTACTAGCGGCCCGCCCTGGCTTCGCTCAGGTAGCAAAGCATATTACATGCTGAAATTAGTTTTTTGTCATACAAAATATTTATGTAATATACACATAAGTCATCCTCTTGAATCACTCCATCCATTGTTGAAGTTTACCGAGATAAGAATTAGTCTTGGTCCTTCCCAGGGTCTTAAGCTATGTCCCTTCAAAATTTCATAGCAATCAGTTCAATGGCGTGACAGTGACGGCCCCACTCGCGAGAAATAAAAACCGGTATAAAATTCCCTGGTTATGTTCTTCCGGGATAAAAGTAGCCTATGTCCTCCTCAGGATCTCAAACTATCTCCATACTTTCTCTTTTATAGACATGCGCCGCCGATCCCCCGGCCGGTACCGCCGCGACCGCTATGTCCCTGCATTTTAAATCTGTAATATCTTTGAAAATATTTATTTAAATTACATGTTCTAAAGGGCCATATTGATCTATATTAAATGCACAATGTATTTATGGTACTTAATTGGATAAGGATTAATGTTGTATTGCTTTAAATCGCTTCGTAAATAAGACATTATTTCTCGTCAAAAGTAAAGGATAAAAAATGGTTATTGTGGGTTATCCCTAAGAAATAGACATATACCATCGCGGACTTTTTTGTAGACCTTTTTAAGGTGTACAAAAGTGTAGTTCATTATTTTGATCTATCTCGTAGAGTTTAGCCAGCGTCTGCAATGTAAGCGCAAAAAAATGTGTTTACGACATCACATTAGAAACCTTTTGAATTATCAATGTTCCTCTACTATATTATGCATGTATTATACATATAAACCTTCCTCTTGAATCACTATATCTATTAAAAAAAACCGCATCAAAATCCGTTGCGCCGTTTTAAAGATTTAAGCATCATAGGGACAGACAGCGGGAAGCGACTTTGTTTTATACTATGTAGTGAAGCCCGGTTTGGCTATATCTTTTGAACCATATTTTGTGACGTTCTGAAGGTCTATTTGGACATACCTAACATGATAATTTAGCGGAACAGGAAGATAATTGTTCGCACTCGAACGTCATTACCTACAGGTGGTAGGACTCTCACATGCAAGAGGCCGTCTGGGTGGGGACCACCGCAATGTATTTTTCTAACGCCAAGCAGCAGTGTGCATGCATTGTTGTGTGTCGGTTTGAAGGGCATTGTAGAACCAGTGTAACTAGGGAGTGTAACTAGAGCGTAATGAGACTTAACATCTTTTGTCTCAAGATGACGAGCGCAGTGGAATGCGACATAGTACTTTGTAACTCAAGGTGCTGGATGGTGTTTCTACTGTTTATGGGTGGTCTCGCTTACCATCAAGCGAACGGCATGCTAATCTCGTCATTCGATGCCATAAAAAAAATGAAATGTGGTCACGGGACTCACCCGAGAATGTCAGCAAAACGATCGCGATGTGCCGCCGGGGGGGCAGCGAACGGAGCGGGCGCTGCAGCCGCTGGCGACGCCGCCACGAACGCCGCGGCGCCCAAAAACGCTATGTCAGTCTCGCCGCGGGCGCCGCTGTTCTCAGAGTGTGCGGCGAGCCTGTTTAATGCACCGTCGCCTGTGGGTTGTCCTCGTCTGTGATCCACTGAAATGGTCCGACGAGCACGTGACGCAGGCGGTGGCACCACGAGGGCCGCACCGATGGCAAAATACGGAAACCTGAAGAAAGTCCAAATTTACATAAAGCACCTACTACTTATAACAATAATATCTACCTGTAATAGCTAATATAATATTAGGTACACTATCCCACACCTGGGAAGAGGCCTCCATTAGGTACCTACTCCTGACAGGGTTGGGGTCTTCGTCCATCACGCTGGCCCAGTACGCTTCGCAGTAGTAACGGCAACGGTAGTTGGAATTATAAAATCGTTACGCAGTCCAAATAAGCCAATGAGTTTTATTTTAAAAATATATACTAATAAAATTCATTCATAATTATACAGCGAAGACGCACCTAATAAGTACTTGTAATAGGTTTATTAATTAGTCAGAGATTAAAAAAAACTTTCCCCGTAGGTACATTATGTAAGAAATACGACTCTAGCTTTTAAACGTAACAAAACTTATAGGTATTATACAAGTGATTTATCTATAAAAAAATAATAGAAACGTAGGTATTCAGGAAATGAAAAAGCACAAAAAACAATTAATGAGCAGGAGCTTATATAAAAAGTCCACATGGATTCTAAGCTATTTACCATCAGTATAAAAAGTGAAAATTTTAATATACCTACTTATCTATACATATAAGATAATTAAGATCTAAGACCCAAGTAAGTTTGTCTGTTTGCTTAAATGTTCGTTAGGTCTCGTTTTCGGAGACGCGGCGCATGTGGCGTGGAGTCGGCACGTGCAGCGGCCCGCGTCATCGCACGCGTAAACACAAAGGAATGGCAATGTACCATTTTGTTTATATAGATGCGGGGTGTCAAGTGGCGGTGGTACCGATTAGGATGCAGTGACGGGGCGTGCCGTGGGCGCCGTCACGTGTGTCACTAGAATGGAAAATTGCCGCCGCGTGCACCGCCGCATGGGACGTGTCATTACCGTCCACGGGCTCCGTCGCAAATATCGCGCAAACGCATGTAAAATCGTTTCTTCGTAAACACACTCATACCAACGCCATATATTTGAATTCAAAGCGTGCCGCCCCACCCAACGCATGCGCGACAACCCGCGTCTCCGTAAATGAGGCCTCAGAGCCTTACTTACGCTAAACCCACTCTAACTGTGAAGAAAAAACACCGCGAGGAAACCTGCATACCTGAAAACCTGAGAAGTTATCTATACGTGAAGTCTTTCAACTCGCACTAGGCCAGCGTGGTGGACCTAAACCTAAACCCTCTCAATTATAGAGGAGGCCCGTGCTCAGCCGTGGGCAATATATTATACAAGGCTGGCATCGTGTGGTATGGCATACCATAACATAGTATGGTAGCGCAATATATCAAAAGCATTATTGTGTGTAATCTGAAATAAATAATACCTATTACCTACTCTATTCCATTGTTATCTGTCATATTATTATTATTAGTAGGGCTCGGATAAATATGTATTAAATAATACAAACTATGTACATATAATATGGACCAAAATATCGAAAATTTATGGAAAAAATATGAACTATAAAATGAAAATATCTTTAATTTTAAACACTGTTTATTTTGAAAAATCTGTTACCGTAGTAATAGTTATATTTAAAAAAATCTATAAAAATGTAGCGAAGTGTTTAATTCAAATACTATAAAAATTAATAATTTTATCGAAAAATAACTAATTCTCGGATTTTATCGCGATTTTTCATATTATGTTTTTCTCCCGACGCGACGCGACGTTTCGAAGGCTTTGAAGCCCTTACGGACGACCAACATCAGACTGAATACTGCTGCATAAAGCCCCTTATACATGTTGGCCGAGCCTAAGCCAACGCGAGCGGCGGCAAATATGTACAAGGCAAGTGCTAACGTCCATACGTTCGACAAGTTCGTCGAATGACAATGCAAGCGGCCAATGTAGACGAGAGTTTGTAGAGCTATCCACACGTTGGCCACTGTCAGTATTTATTACGCACTGAAACACTATGGACGTCGACATTGAAGTTTTATAGGCGTCTGAGAGCGACAGATATCAACCGTGTAATGGCGGGTAGACAAATATGTGGACGCTGTTGGCCGAGCGCAGACGAGCGCCTTTGATTTGTGCACAAAAACCGACACCGATCCGAAGTGAGGCAAGTGATCACGAGTGACAGCGAGCGAACACAAGTTGCGCCAAATGATCTCTACACACGTTGGTGCTTGGCTTCATTCGGCCAACTAGGCGAGCGACACCGAGCGATGACCAGTCAAGGCAAATAAGCTGTCTACATGATGGTGTTGGCCATCGCTCGGCAACGCTCGGCCAGCGTGTATAGGCGGCTTAATATATACATTGAAAATATGGATAACTAGCTTTTGCCCGCGGCTCCACCCGCATAAAAAAGTTTTTCCGGGATAAAAGTCCCGCTTTATATTTTCCCGGGATAAAAAGTAGCCTATGTGTTAATTCAGGACATGATCTATCCGTGTGCCAAATTTCATCAAAATCCGTTCAGTAGTTTTTGCGTGAAAGAGGAACAAACATCCATACATTCATACATTCTTACAAACTTTCGCCTTTATAATATTAGTAGGATGGTGATACTTTTTTTTGTAAAATATGGACTTACCCTTGAAATATGGAAAAATATGGAAATTAAAAATTAGTTTTTCACAATCCATATACGATATTATATGTAGATAATAAGTTCTAGAACAAAAATCGTTTAAATTAAAATATGTATTTACATATTAATCCGGGCCCTAATTATTAGAGACCGGATTATATTATGCACATGCATATATTTTGACCATTTCCTCGGTTTTTGTCAATAATGTTTTACTATTTTGTTGCTACTACGTATAATAATCCGGTCTCAGATTATTACTTGTGGTTCAATGCGTGGGTTACGTAGTGTGTGTCATCAGTTAACGTCAGTAGCTATTATACAATCATAGTTTGCCCAATTTCATTTTATTTGCATTGCGAGTATTGAGAGTATGTACTAGTATAAAGCAAAACGGACCGTAATGCCTGCGGTGCCGTGGGGCGGTCGCGCGGCGGGTAGCGGAGCAGCGAAGCGAGTAGAGCCAGCGCAGACGGCGAGGCGGCCGCCACTACTCGTGCCAGCGGCACTCCCGCGCTCGCTGGGAATCGGAAGCGCAGCGCCTCCGCCAGTGTGTACCCTTCAGGCCAGTCGTCGCGGTCAGGTGTGCCCAGGATAGCGCAGATTTTGTGCAACTGATCGATTTCAGAGTTGCCGGGAAACAGCGGACGGCACGTGTAGAGCTCGGCGGTGATGCAGCCGAGCGCCCACAAGTCGATGGGCGCGCCGTAGCGCGTGTCGTGCAGCAGCACCTCGGGCGCGCGGTACCAACGCGTGGACACGTAGTCTGTGTACGGCGGCCGAGAGCGTACCTCGCGCGCCAAGCCAAGGTCAGCGATCTTCACCAACTCGGGACCACAACACAACAGGTTCTCAGGCTTTAAATCCCGGTGGAAGAAACCGTGTCGATGCATGTGTGCAAGTCCCTGTAACACTTGGTATATGATATTGCGCAGCACCGGCTCGGGGAAAGGTCGCTCAGCATCTCGTATCAACTGGTACAAATTACCGCGCATGTACTCAAATACAAAGTATAGAGTGTCATTCTCGCGTATGACCTCGCGTAATTTAACGATGTTCGCGTGATTAAGCTTCTTCAATGATTTGACTTCGCGCAAGTTCATCGCTTCATCCCAAGAATAGTATTTTCTTTTCATACGCTTGATGGCCACTTTCTCGCCAGTGTCCCTTCGCTGCGCGAGGACCACTGACCCGTACGTGCCGTCGCCAAGTTGCTGCAACACCACGTACCTGTTCATGGCGGCCCGCTGCCGCCCAGAGCTGTTGCTGCGCTGCCTCGACTATGGTCCAACAACAAACCGAACAACGGCACTCCACTGCACTGCACTTGAATCTGCTAGCCCCTCATTTTAAATTATTGTTACCACATGACAATTCTGCCGCAATTTACTTACATGTATAGAAATAAAATCGCAAGCGAAATACCTATTGTTGCAAGTCCATAAAGCTGCGTTATATCAAACAGTATTCATATAACTATTCTATTGCATACTATAGGTATACATTATTATGATTGCACAACAAAATATCATGTTATTTACAGGTAGGTAGTAGTAAATAAATTAATCTGTTACATATGTACACAAACCGAATTAGTGTCATACAATACATTATTGAATAAAAATGTGTATTTTCAGTAGTATTATAAATTCTCTTTGGCGTATTGTGTTCTAATTTATATATTTTTCGTCACCTTCATAGATATAATCAAAGAGAATATAAACACTGGATATAATAAGTTCATTTGTTAGGTCCATGGTCACCTTAGAAACCGCCACGGTCGCCACCACAGACTACTAATACTATAGAGTATAGTGCGTACTGCTCAGAATAAGGACTATAAGCAGCAAGAATTTTATATTATATTATAAACTTCTTGATAAGCAGTCTTTATTCTATGGCGTACTGCGTTTGAGTTTCAAATCTTTTTACCCATGGCGTGAATAGGTCTACTGAATTGGCACCGCTGTCTAACAAGATAGTGGACATTATAAAGAAAATTCCCCTTATTTCAGTTTAAAAAAATAGGGTTGCCAGAGGATCTATGTATAAAATACCATTTTAAAAATAATAAACAATAATTGTATAACATCGATTAAAATAACAATAAATAAATAGCCATTGTAATTATGCAATGTCTTAGAATAATAACACATAGAACCCGCGAACAGGCACGTTTAGTGAGGCAAGTAAAACTAAGCCTATTGACCTAGTTTTCGAACAGCCCGCGTCAGTCCACAAAGTCGAATCGTAGCGCCAGCAGCTCTCGATATTTTATTTTAATATGATGGTTTTTGCAATAAACGGATGTCACAGTACCTCGGATAATCATAAGAAACATTGTAACATAACATTTCACTTGTAAATATTTCGTTTTATCTAACATTTTGACATAAAATAATCGACAAAGCAAAAACAATCATTCACAATTTTTACAGACGACATTATATCAAAATATTGCAAACAAAAGGAAAATTGTTACCCCAAAGTTTGATGTCTATGTTCTAAAATTACTTTGTCTATAATTAACTTATTTAATTTGTACTTTTGCATGCTTTGATATTATGTTGCCAGTGTTAGAAATACACCGTGATTTTATAGTCGTTTTGAAACCGAAACGTTGTTACTTAGAACCATTTGTAGGACCAAGAAAAAATAGTGAATTAATTGTATCGTTCATAAATTTAAAAAATATTTAAATATATTTCTCACTCGTTTGAATTATGATAGTAACGCCGCGACGTGACAATTTATTCACAAAAGAATCGCGCCTCGCTGCACTGTTTGTGATGTCCATGACACACGATAACAGCTGATCCTACGCAGAGCGAGGCGATACGTGTGCGGTTCCATATTTCCTCAATTTAATAAAAACTACACAAGTACCTACACACACACACACACACAGACACAGCTAGCGTATTCTGTCTTATGATATAATGGAGACGAGCCTATTCCCATATCGAGCACAAATTCCAGACTCCGGACTGATACTGAGCAGAAAATCTCGAATATAAGTTTCCCCGACCCGGGATTAGAACCCGGGATCTCAGAGCGGTACAGCGCACACAGTATAACTACGCCACCGCGGCTGTCACCAGTACTTGCCTACTTTAAAATAAAATACTTTTTGATCGTGACGGCATTGATTGTATTAGGGATAATATCAAATCATATTCCGTACGTTACGACTTACGTAAGTACCTATTTACAATCAGTTGATACGAAGCAAGACGGCAATTTGATTTTATTTTCACTTTTGAAAGAACTTGCATTAAGTACTAAATTTATTAAAAATGACAAGTTATTATTTGTTATTACTTACGAGGGTAAAAGAAAGTCGGTCGGTATCGGTAAATGTTATATTTTTTTAATATTATGTTAAAAAACGGCAACAAATAGTTCCATTCGAGAGGCGGGAAGGGCCCGGCCGGCAGGGTTGTTTTGTGGCGGCTCGCGGGCCGCTGCGGACTGCCTACGTGACCCCCGCGCGGCGTGAGCGCCCGCGTCGAGCGAGCGTCCTACGCCGCGCCGCGCCATTCGCACTCCCCTTACAAAAGTTATTAACTCGGAGGGAATTGGGATTGCGTGTCGCTCACTTTTCACTTGAATTAAGGTGTCCACTATCGCACTACAGCTTGGCAAAAAAGAGTATGACGCGGTGAAAATAAGAACTAAAACTAATTATTTGTTGCAACACTATTAGACTTGTCATTTGTGTCAAATTGTTAGTAGATTCTGTGTCATCGTTGTATACACTAAGTTATTTTCGACGGAATTCTGTAAATTCTTCTACGTTCGTTGCTTGTTTAATAAATTAAAATGAATAAAACGATTCGTAGTAGTGGTAGAGCAGTGATATACCAAGTTTTTTTCGATGTTTGGCTGAATCTCAAGCGGAACAAATTTTGTCTCAAATTGACAATGTTTATCAGAGAGTTGCCGATATGACAGGTATTTATGCAAATTATTTACATTCTACAAGTTGAACCATACATTTTGCACTGGTTTATAACATGAATAACATAAAATTTACGATATTTTAGTGTTTTATTGACAAAGGTTATGTTTACAAACCACTTATACACTGACTTAATTTTTTGATACTTGAGACATGAAAAAAAATATCAATGTTTTGAAAGTTCATGCATGTTTGGTATTTATTTTAGGTAAATCAATCAATGCTATAAGAAAATTTGTTGAAGAAGATGAACAAAATAATGGCATTTTTTCTACACCTGGGAAACATCGGAAAGGTCGACCAAAGAAAGATCTCGATGATTTTGACTTATGCGCAATTAGACAAAAGGTTCATTTCTTCTACACCGTAAAAAAGGAGGTATGTAATATATTTGATATTAGATTTTTGTCCCGGATCTGGCCATGGTAAAACGCTTTTGCGGGGTAAAGGTTCCAAAGAGAGAGCAATATTTAAAAATAATAATGCATAATAGAAATCTGCCTACAGAATTACAAAAAGTGTTATTTATTTGGATGAAAGCTCCAATGTAGGGTCCATTGACATAAAGGTAGAGATCTAGTACATAATTATTTTTTCTTAATGTTATTAACTTAAACTCATAATTAGTAATATTTTACTCCAACAGATGGCAGCTGAACGAGCACTTCTAGCTATTACTGCTGAAGATTGTAAGAATTCGTGCCATCGTATTATGAAAATTGAAAAGGAATGTTATGATAGGGGTATGAGTATGTATCATGATATTGAATAATTGGTTATTAACCACAGAGAAGACAGCAGCAGCGACACTGCTTCAGAATCAGATGATTTTGTTGTTGCAGGAACATCTAGCCAAGACACAATATAGTTTTCTGGGGTAGAATACTTAGATGAAAGTGTTTTAGAATCGGATTAATTTTAATAGAAATTTTGTATTAAATAAATTATGAAGATATAAAAATGTTTAATTTTCCTAAATCTTTAAGATACGATGAACGGATATTTATACTACAATAGTATTTTCTAACGATGATCACACCATCTCAAATCTCGCGAGAATAATAAGGGCTACTAAATTATTTGATAACAAATAATTCCGTGAGTGAGCAGATGCTTCTATGTAATATTATTCATAATTCAATGAGCTCAATACTACTACCAAATTCAACTTTTCAAAGACCTAGTGCAAAAAATAAACCTCTTTTTTTGCATGTATTATAAATCTCTTTGTTCTTTTATACAAATAATATTTACCTGACGATTGGAAAGCATCCCTAAAGACTCAGTAGGTAAACAATAATAAATGAACAAAACTGTGAGTTACATCAAACAAGAGGTTTTCGTAAGAAATATTTTTTCATCAACAAGTTGCTTTTTTTTCCTAATTGTGATTCCTGTGTTGTGGACAAACCAAGAACCTTATACCCACTGTAATCTCCTTGGGCCAAACACAATGTGCCACGTGATACTCATTGAAAAATAACAAGTATCTAAACACTTTACGTCGTACTATACTGGGTTGCCATATTAGTGTTATATTACACTTAAGCGCCCTCATTAAATCCACACTCTTTTTTGCCAAGCTGTACGTAACATTTCACAACTTTGGTGTTCTCTGGAATCTACGAGCATTTTTATTTGCGACCACAAGAAACAATCTAGGGGCGTTAAGTCCGAGCTTCTGTAATAATTCGAATTTTACAATTCAAAACATTTGTAAATACGAACCGTCCGTAATATGACCTTCAATAAAAGTAGGTCCTATTAATTGGTCGTTTATAATATTGGCCCTAACATCGACACTGAACTGAACTTAGTTGTGATTTTCCCCGAGCAGGTCAGGATTTATGAGAGCCCAGTACTGTTCATTCTGCACGTTGTATAGTCCAACTTCAGTAAACCAGTGACGCTACATCCGTACACAGAATGTTAGCGTGGGTATTACTATTTATTAACCACTGACATACGGTGATTTTCGCCGGAGCATCATTGTCGTTAATTACGTGCGCCCGACGGAAATGATACGGATGTAATCCGTGAGTAATAATGTTTTCTGCACAAAGTATTGGCTAACATTAAATTCTTGTGCCGCCATTCCCGTGCTTCGCCGAGGATCCCGCTCGAAATATCGATAATGTCCTCTTCAATCTCCGGCGAGTCACTCAGGCGTCGTCGGCCTTGCGCATGAGCTGGCACGTAGAATTGTCCGTGAACGTGATTGAGTAGGAACATGTGGATAGTCGATCCCTCGTAGTCTCAGCGCATTTAAATATTCCGGCTGAGAGTACGTACGTCTGGCCCAGCGACTATATAACCCCTAGACTCCTAATAACAGACGATCGGCTTCGGGCAACACATCTGACAAATAGATCCAATGTAGCTTACCGTTCAAAATCTTCAAGTCAGTTGCGACCACAACTGTGAGCTGTAAATACTTCTGTGTTTGCGAATAAATAACTATTGTAATGAACCCGTGCACAATAAAATGGTGTGGTATAAATAGCCATAATTCAAATTTTCAGAAAAATGGCATTACATTTCACAGGTAAGTCAATAACGACACATAATCACATTTTATTTAAAATTTTACGGAGTTCATCTTAGACTGGCCATGTTGTGTTTACACGCCATCTTGTTATATTTGCATCTCTTTCCGACTAAAGTACTTTTTACATTTTCTATTTCGTTTTGTTTTTTAACATTAAAAGTAAGTGATACACCAAAAGGATTTGTCGATAGTTCTATCGATAGAATTAAAAATAAAAGAAACTGTGGCCCGAATACTCAAACGCTACTCAACTAATCAATTTATCTGAGGCCTATTTAATTTTAACAGGCTTCTTATTTTAAATGGTTAGTTCATTAGTAATAGTTAATTCATTTTAAAAATGATTAGGATATATTTTTGACTAGCGGTATCAGAAATAAATGTTATTAGGATAATTTTTTTATTTTGTTTGTTGATTATAACGATTGTTTTAAGTTATTCTTTGTGTTATTCCTACAAGTCAGCTCAAATATTCTTGTTAATGTCGATGAGACTTACTAAGCGCCATCTGTCATTCGATAACATAAAGAGTTTCGTTAAAATATTAATATGTTTAATAAATAATAATGATATTACTATAAAACTTTATTGCATAAAAGTAATATCGATAAAAAAATCGTGTTTTCAATTAACTCGTCCTATCCCTATGCCTATGTTTCCAAGGTTATATAATGCGATAAGGTGTTGGAAGAACCAATCATAAGGCAGTACCCCGCTTCCTCAAACCTCAGGTAGTTGACAGAATTAATTTGAAGAGAAATATTGAACATTAGGAGTCTAGGGGTTATATAGTCGCTGGTCTGGCCTCTTCCGAATTGTACTTAGCAACAGCGCGGCGTACAGCTGAAATACTCTGCGTTTGAATATTCGTACCGATGACTCATTTTCGCATGGCAGCGTAAATAATACAACCTGAACGTGCGCGGCGCGGATTGCCACGCTACTGACTGAAGGGCGGGCGGGGTGCTCGCGAGTGGATGCGCTCGCCGCGCCGTGCAGGTACATCAAAGGGGTGCGCGTGATTGGCGACGCTGCGGCGCGGCGGTCTCTTTGTCTTTATTGGATAATATTTTGCCACTTAGTTATGAATGACACCGATCGTAGTGATCGTAGTACATGAGGTTTAGTTGTGTTACCACGGGTTCTCACTTCTTATTCGTAAATGACATTATTAATGTCACATTAATTTTAATGTTCATAAATAAACATTTTTATTTTTTTTTATATTTTTTTTAAACTGTATTAGTAACACAGAATTCAAAATTTTCGGTATCAAAACGACTATAAATTCACGGTGTATACTATTTTTGGAACGAAGTTCCTTATCGCGCGTTGTGAAAGGGGGCTAGACAGAAAAATTCTCACGAAAAGTTGTAACGACACTTTTATACTTGCCCTGTGAAACCAGCCAGTAACAATAAATAACGGGCCGTAAAAGTGACATTCGAAATTTAAATAAAAAAAGAATTTAAATGCTTTTTAGAGTAGTTTTTTTCGTTAGTTATATGTTAATTTTAATGTCAATGCTTGCTTAGATGATGATCGTGATTCGATGACATATCTATTGTGTAGGTAGAAGTAAATGTATTCATTGATGTGGTAACGTTTTAAAGAGATATACGATTATTATTATAACTTAAAAGAAATAAAACTTTATTACAATATCTTCATTAATTAATCGAAAAGAACTTCGTTCCATCCGGGTGTCCCTTGACATACCTCAAGTTTTTTTTACATGCTTATATTATTATTTTAGATGAAAATAAATCTAAAGTAAGGAGTTATACGCCTTTTCTCTTTCAAAAATATTTTTTTTATTAATAATTTTAACTTTTAATTTCGTCTTATCTCCAACATACGTAAGCACTAAGCGTAAAATGACGTCAATTATACGGTTGAATAGTGATGTCTTTGTTTAAATATAATACGGCAAAACTTCTAATAAAATAGAAGCAGTGACGTATTTTGACATTGTTGACTAAAATATTTAAAAAAATATCACCTTCACAAAATCACTATTGAGGCAAAGGTAAGTACCTCATTCAGCCGTTAAATGACATCAGCACGTGTTTATCTAATTGAACTCAAGATAAGATAGTAAAGAAAAGGTATTTTATTATTCGGTATCGCTTTGATCCTTTTCAGGGCTTCCCCAATTAAAACCATTCGTTTCTTATGAATAAAACAAAGTAATTTCTTATTATGGACAATAATATTAATTCCATAAATATATAATACTTAAATAATGGCTCAAGGTAGAAGCAATTCCACTTTCCCCAAGTTTGGGGAAAATCTCATACCACTAGCAATATTATTTGCACGCTTGTATGCGTGTGACAGAGCGTCACTACGAGTGACTTACGCTTACATCAATGAGTTTTATGCCTCACATTTGACAGTTTTTTTATATGAAACTATCATTCTTGGCGTTATTATTCTATGCGCAATGTAAAAGTGGGCATAGACGATTAGATTTGGTATAATCAAGAAGTTTATAATATTATCTAATGGAGAGAGCGGTACACACATTTTTGTGAAGACAAAAAAATTACCTTTTGTGTTGTATTCTATCTCACTCACTCTTTAACCTATGTTGCCAAAGCTTACGGATTATTTCCCTACCCATAAAAAAATATCAATACCGTTATTGTCGTCTCAATCATGTATATATAAATATTTCCAACATATCTTATATAATGATATAAGTACTATTTTCATTTCAGAATTATTCTTGTTGAATAAGATATCCTTAAGGTTTTTTATCCTTATTAACATTTTAGTTTAAAAAATTTCCTCATTTAATTGGTAATTGCGAATACATACTTCGGCAACACTGTTATAAAACGTTAAGTTCGATGTCAATATAGTTGTCAAATAAATGTTCACTTCGAAATTTTCTCCGTAATTATCTACAATAATAAGTGTGTTTTAGTGATATTTTAATGTGAATTGTGTAGTTCACGGTTGCAGAAATATTTGGTATCCATCATTTAATGTGAAATTCTACAGGTAAGTTCATTGTCATCAATATTGTGTACATATTATAATTTTATCAATATTTATACGAATCGTAATAAAATACGTGAATATTTTATAAATGAACTGTAGAAAAACCTCGCTTAATGTGATTTGCTTTATATATGACTACTTTTTTCATATTAACGTAATGTTAAATGTGATTTTTTGTATTGTAAATAGTGCATGTAAACAAGAGGCTAGGGTGACCATGGTGTAAGCTTTGGTGGACCGGTTTGACAATGGTGCTAGAGTATTTGTAATACTAGCCGCCTTACTTATGAATATTATAAAGCTTATTAATCTTTAAAAAATCATCGTAAATAAAAACTGAGGATCAACAGTTACAATCGAGTTCTCAGTGTATCCAGCATTGATTTATTGAAACTTTTATTTAAAATAAAATCGAGTTTGTATTTCTCTTTACAGATTTCTTAAAGATCTAGATAAGCAAAAACGTGGTTAAATATAAATACCATTAAAAGGTCAATTTGATGTCTGCAAGAATTACTAGTCAACATTTAAAGACAGAAGATTATGATTCTGAATGTGATAATGTGTCTTCTACTTCTGGGAATATGGCAGTAGATGTCAAAAATAATTATTTATTACCAGAAACTCATGCTGTAAGTATATTATTTTTTATCATTTCACTGGTATAATTATGATCCACTTAGACTTTATTATTTACTAGCTTTTGCCCGCGCCTCCGCCCGCGTGAATGTGTTTTTCCGGGATAAAAGTCACTGTTTATATTTTACTGGGATGAAAAGTAGCCTATGTGCTAATCCAGGACATGATCTACCCGTGTGCCATATTTCATCGAAATCCGTTCAGTAGTTTTTGCATGAAAAAAACATCCATACATCCAGACATTCTTACAAACTTTCGCCTTTATAATATAATAAGATTAGTAGGATAGGGCATTAAGCTTGCGACCCACCAAATTTTATAACGGCGGTACATTGGGTGATATCTGAGTGTACTAAATGGCACCTCTGCCTCTGTCTAAAATGTATAGGTACTTAAATATATTATTATTGATTGATATTTACTTTTTACATTACATGTCAGCGAAATGAATATGATCCACCATTGAAACGTCAAGACTTGAAAGATTTCAATATATCAGTTAATGTGAAGACATCCAGTGAAATAAGTTTAAAGAAATAAAAGAAAGTATTGCAGCAGAAGATGAAGAGATAAAAGAAGAAAATTAATTACAAGTTATTTCTTATTAAAGTTGTTCATGATTATACAGTCTGAAATTGAAAATATTTTGCAGTGAAATTTTGCTAATATTTGAGATTTTTTTTAAAAGTATATTCCAAGTAGCAAGCAAAGAAAAATTACATATAGTGATGACATAAAGACTTTTGCTTTAACATTACACTTTTAGTCGCCGAAAACATTTTTGTTTTATAAATTCAAAGATATATTTGCCGAAAGAGAGCACATTATGGTGATCTTTAGCAAACTTTAATTGTTTTGTTGGCTTCTTCACAGAAGTTTTAGAATATTAAAAATAAATTTAAGGACGAAACCTCACCCGCAGAATGTAGCGTTAATTTTTGATTCCATGGCTCTCAAACAAGAATTTATTTGGTATTGTAATTTGTAAAACATCCACGTGTTTATTACTTTTGCTATAAATATCTACACAACTTTGTTTACAATCAACTTACCTATGGAATTTCACACTAGATGTTGGATTGCAAATAATTCTGCAACCATGAATTACACAACTCATAGTAGAATATCTCTAAAACACAATATGTATTATTATGGATAATTACAGAAAAAAAGTTCGCAGAATACTCGCAAAAATTGTAAAATCACACAAAATAGATATTCGTAATATTTCAAAATTACTTACTGAAAATTAGGTTATTAACTTCCTAAATGTGTATTATTTTTTTATGTATGATTGTTTACTTTTATGAGTATGTTTTTTATTTTTTTTTTATTATATTTAAATTTAGCAATAACTGTAGTTTTCATTTTTAAATATCCCAATGTTTTTCTGTCTAACCTTACAGTCTCCATATTTGGTTATAAAGGCCGGCAAACAACGTGAACATATCCAGTCGCGGGGGAAAGTAAAACATATACAATGTGAGGCTGTGTGCCGAGCAAAAAAAAAGCACGCGGGGCCCCGTGCGAAGCAAATATTTTTTTTAACAGCTTTGTAAGTAAGGTGCCAAAAAACGGGCCCCCAAGGAGCTGCAAGATGCCCCTGTAACTGCGAGGCCCCAGGCGGTTGCCTGGTTTGCCCCCCTCCTCCAAGGCCGCCACTGAATTCACCACCGCGTGGTGAGGTATTTTTTTTATGTAAGTGGAACTAGTAGTTCCGAACTACACATACCAAAAAAGTATGTAAATATGCCAATTTTGTTTGGAATAAACTTTCTAACTCAAATTATATTTTTTAAATATCAACTATTACTAGCCGCTGTAGTTGGTTTTCATAATTAATTTAAACCGCATTACTTTATAGAGATAAAAATAAATATTATGGTGCGATATCATATTATTACACACTCACGCCTCTTATCCCCCGGGTAGACAGAGGTGCAATTAGTGCACCCACTTTTTGCCGTTATTCCGTTCCATGCTGTGATAGGGGGCGAGCCTATCGCCTTATCGTGTACAAATTCCAGACTCCGAGCTGATACTGAATGGAAAATAATCACTTTGCCCGACCCGACTAACCCGGGGATCGAACCCGAGATCTCAGCATTGCAGTCGTACCATAATACAACTACGCCACCGAGGCAGCCATATTATATCATATTATTATGGACAGTTAATTATGTTACGTCCTGGTTTTGAAAATAAACCTTTGTCACTCTAAAGAGAGAGACAGCAGATAGCTGTGACGTCACATTTTAATCTTCAGTTTGTTAAACGGAATGAAAAATCCATATGGGTATAACATTCTTGGGTATAATCGTACCAATTCGTCACGCGGTACAGTCTTCACGCCACAGGATCGAACCAAGAAGTTTATAATATTATCTAATGGAGAGAGCGGTACACACATTTTTGTGAAGACAAAAAAATTACCTTTTGTGTTGTATTCTATCTCACTCACTCTTTAACCTATGTTGCCAAAGCTTACGGATTATTTCCCTACCCATAAAAAAATATCAATACCGTTATTGTCGTCTCAATCATGTATATATAAATATTTCCAACATATCTTATATAATGATATAAGTACTATTTTCATTTCAGAATTATTCTTGTTGAATAAGATATCCTTAAGGTTTTTTATCCTTATTAACATTTTAGTTTAAAAAATTTCCTCATTTAATTGGTAATTGCGAATACATACTTTGGCAACACTGTTATAAAACGTTAAGTTCGAGGAGTTTTGGCGGGAACTTGGTAGTGTCATGAGGTGCTCTTGTTTTAATTCATTATTTTGGTGATACTTAGTGTTATGTTGCATAATTATGGTGGTATATTATCCAACATAGTTCTATTAAAGGGCTCAAATGAAGTGAATTGAAATAACTGTGCTAATCAAGTGCTTTTTTGTTGCCGCCAAAACTCCTCGATAAAGTCTTGGTAAGGTAACCACTGCTTTACTTTGACATAGTAGTTAGTAAGTACTGAGGATAATTAAAAAAGAAACAAGTATGCGTCTGAAGGACTTTGTATCCATGGACATGAATAAATTAACAAAAAAAAAAAAAAACGTTAAGTTCGATGTCAATATAGTTGTCAAATAAATGTTCACTTCGAAATTTTCTCCGTAATTATCTACAATAATAAGTGTGTTCTAGTGATATTTTAATGTGAATTGTGTAGTTCACGGTTGCAGAAATATTTGGTATCCATCATTTAGTGTGAAATTCTACAGGTAAGTTCATTGTAATCAATATTGTGTAAATATTATAATTTTATCAATATTTATACGAAATGTAATAAAATACGTGAATATTTTATAAATGAACTGTAGAAAAATATCGCTTAATGTGATTTGCTTTATATATGACTACTTTTTTCATATTAACGTAATGTTAAATGTGATTTTTTGTATTGTAAATAGTGTACGTAAACAAGAGTCTAGGGTGACCATGGTGTAAGCTTTGGTGGACCGGTTTGACGATGGTGCCAGAGTATTTGTAATACTAGCCGCCTTAGCAATGAATATTATAAAGCTTCTTTTTAAATAATCATCGTAAATAAAAACTGAGGATCAACAGTTACAATCGAGTTCTCAGTGTATCCAGCATTGATTTATCGAAACTTTTATTTAAAATAAAATCGAGTTTGTATTTCTCTTTACAGATTTCTTAAAGATCTAGATAAGCAAAAACGTGGTTAAATATAAATACCATTAAAAAGTCAATTTGATGTCTGCAAGAATTACTAGTCAACATTTAAAGACAGAAGATTATGATTCTGAATGTGATAATGTGTCTTCTACTTCTCGGAATATGGCAGTAGATGTCAAAAATAATTATTTATTACCAGAAACTCATGCTGTAAGTATATTATTTTTTATCATTTCACTGGTATAATTATGATCCACTTAGACTTTATTATTTACTAGCTTTTGCTCGCGGCTCCGCCCGCATGAATGTGTTTTTCCGGGATAAAAGTCACTGTTTATATTTTACTGGGATGAAATGTAGCCTATGTGCTAATCCAGGACATGATCTACCCGTGTGCCATATTTCATCGCAATCCGTTCAGTAGTTTTTGCATGAAAAAAACATCCATACATCCAGACATTCTTACAAACTTTCGGCTTTATAATATAATAAGATTAGTAGGATAGGGCATTAAGCTTGCGACCCACCAAATTTTATAACGGCGGTACATTGGGTGATATCTGAGTGTACTAAATGGCACCTCTGCCTCTGTCTAAAATGTATAGGTACTTAAATATATTATTATTGATTGATATTTACTTTTTACATTACATGTCAGCGAAATGAATATGAACCACCATTGAAACGTCAAGACTTGAAAGATTTCAATATATCAGTTAATGTGAAGACATCCAGTGAAATAAGTTTAAAGAAATAAAAGAAAGTATTGCAGCAGAAGATGAAGAGATAAAAGAAGAAAATTAATTACAAGTTATTTCTTATTAAAGTTGTTCATGATTATACAGTCTGAAATTGAAAATATTTTGCAGTGAAATTTTGCTAATATTTGAGATTTTCTTTAAAAGTATATTCCAAGTAGCAAGCAAAGAAAAATTACATATAGTGATGACATAAAGACTTTTGCTTTAACATTACACTTTTAGTCCCTGAAAACATTTTTGTTTTATAAATTCAAAGATATATTTGCCGAAAGAGAGCACATTATGGTGATCTTTAGCAAACTTTAATTGTTTTGTTGGCTTCTTCACAGAAGTTTTAGAATATTAAAAATAAATTTAAGGACGAAACCTCACCCGCAGAATGTAGCGTTAATTTTTGATTCCATGGCTCTCAAACAAGAATTTATTTGGTATTGTAATTTGTAAAACATCCACGTGTTTATTACTTTTGCTATAAATATCTACACAACTTTGTTTACAATCAACTTACCTATGGAATTTCACACTAGATGTTGGATTGCAAATAATTCTGCAACCATGAATTACACAACTCATAGTAGAATATCTCTAAAACACAATATGTATTATTATGGATAATTACAGAAAAAAAGTTCGCAGAATACTCGCAAAAATTGTAAAATCACACAAAATAGATATTCGTAATATTCCAAAATTACTTACTGAAAATTTGGTTATTAACTTCCTAAATGTGTATTATTTTTTTATGTATGATTGTTTACTTTTATGAGTATGTTTTTTATTTTTTTTTAATTATATTTAAATTTAACAATAACTGTAGTTTTCATTTTTAAATATCCCAATGTTTTTCTGTCTAACCTTACAGTCTCCATATTTGGTTATAAAGGCCGGCAAACAACGTGAACATATCCAGTCGCGGGGGAAAGTAAAACATATACAATGTGAGGCTGTGTGCCGAGCAAAAAAAAAGCACGCGGGGCCCCGTGCGAAGCAAATAATTTTTTTTAACAGCTTTGTAAGTAAGGTGCCAAAAAACGGGCCCCCAAGGAGGTGCAAGATGCCCCTGTAACTGCGAGGCCCCAGGCGGTTGCCTGGTTCGCCCCCCTCCTCCAAGGCCGCCACTGAATTCACCACCGCGTGGTGAGGTATTTTTTTTATGTAAGTGGAACTAGTAGTTCCGAACTACACATACCAATAAAGTATGTAAATATGCCAATTTTGTTTGGAATAAACTTTCTAACTCTAATTATATTTTTTAAATATCAACTATTACTAGCCGCTGTAGTTGGTTTTCATAATTAATTTAAACCGCATTACTTTATAAAGATAAAAATAAATATTATGGTGCGATATCATATTATTACACACTCACACACTCACGCCTCTTATCCCCCGGGTAGACAGAGGTGCAATTAGTGCACCCACTTTTTGCCGTTATTCCGTTCCATGCTGTGATAGGGGGCGAGCCTATCGCCTTATCGTGTACAAATTCCAGACTCCGAGCTGATACTGAATCGAAAATAATCACTTTGCCCGACCCGACTAACCCGGGGATCGAACCCGAGATCTCAGCATTGCAGTCGTACCATAATACAACTACGCCACCGAGGCAGCCATATTATATCATATCATATTATTATGGACAGTTAATTATGTTACGTCCTGGTTTTGAAAATAAACCTTTGTCACTCTAAAGAGAGAGACAGCAGATAGCTGTGACGTCACATTTTATTCTTCAGTTTGTTAAACGGAATGAAAAATCCATATGGGTATAACATTCTTGGATCGAACCGTACCATGCGATGTCCAGTTGTATCTGTGCTAGCAGCGCGTGAACACCAAAGAGTATTATATACATTGGGAAGTGAACACCTCTCACAGTATGCCTTCTATTCTCTAGAAAAAGGCTACCTTATTGCCTGTTAAAAAAAAATAATATGGAGGGTTTTCATTAGAACATAGAGATAGATAAAGTCTGGAATAGCACATAGGTCACTTTTTATACCGGAAAAATATATAGCGGGACGGAAAATATATCCCGGAAAAAATCCTACCACGCGGGCGAAGCCCCCACCATTTCGGATAAAAAGTAGCCTATAGCGCACAGGAGTGAGTTGCTTCTTATTAGTGGAATAATGTTTAAAACTGTTGACTGCCTCGGTGGCGTAGTCGTATTGCGTACGGTTTACGAGTACGATTTGCGCGCTGAGGTCCTGGGTTCGATTCCCGGGTTGAGCCAAAAAATATTGTGACTGGGTTTTTCCATCTTAAAAATTACTCAGTCGCAGCTCGGAGTCAGGAAGTTGGCGGTGAGATACCCCCGTGCCTCGGAAAGCACGTAAAGCCGTTGGTCCTGCGCCTGATCTCTCTCCGGTCATGTCGGATTGCCGTCTCACCGGACTATGAGAGTGAAGGAATAGCGAGTGAACCTGTGTATTGCGCACACACTTCGCACACATCTCCGTTGAGATTGGCCGCCGTGGCCGAAACTGGCTAGGAGGATTTCATTCAATGTTTAAAATCGATTCATTAGTTCCTAAGATTAGCGCGTTCATAAATGCGCGCGTGGTACTTGATCATTATTTTGTTACGGAGTTATTTCGAAACTATGATATCTGCTAAGATATTCATTAAAATCAAATGATGTCCAGGACAATTTTGTTCATAACGAAATACTTGCGTTGAATGATGTATTAAATTGGATAAGGATCAATATCATATTTATAAAAACACCTTCGCACATAAAGCATTATTTAAGAACAAAGACTAACTACAATGACTAAAGGAGAATGCCCATTTTTGTATGGAAGTTGGGCTACTCTTGCGTCTTTACAAAACCTTCACTAAAGTATAGGGAATATATTCTAAATCTTATACAAATTGAAAACAATTGGATATTCGATGGGAGTTCGGAGTAATCTGCATTTTTGTTGCTCGGTTATTTTGAGGTTAAGTATGAACTTACTGCAATAACGTACGGTACAAAGTACCTACGTGCCTAATTAAGCCCAGTATTGCAGTATCTACTTGTTATTGGTATAAAAAAATAGACATTCTTTGTAACTATTTTTAATCGCCCTTTTAAGTAACTGATAGGTACTAACATAATATCTGATAAGAAGAAACTCAATAAGTATAGTATGACGGAATACCAGTTTTTTACTAGGCGTATGCTACCTGACTTCTAGTGTATATGTTCTTGACTTACGAATTATTCTATTGAATGGGATAAGTTCTTAATCTATATTTCCACCTACCGTTATCTCACTCCAACATGGCGTCAGCGCTACACATATTGCAGAATAGATTCAGCTAAGTTTTATGACCGGCCGCCTGCCTGACACCCACCTGCCTCACGTCAACCCTCATGGAGGATTCCAATTCCAGGCAATTCGTGTTAACACTGAGATAAAATGTTGCCTGGCCTGGGAATCGAACCCAGGACCTCTTACTTCACAGCCTGACTACACTAATAGTTAATTATCATAGGGAAATAAAAACAAACAAGTAATACGCAAAATTTATGTATATTTTTAAATATATTGTGACTGAAAATACCATGGAGGCAGCCAAATACAGTAGTGCGCCATTATCAAAAACAAAATCTATCAGCACAACTATTGATAATATTCCCTTTTAACAATCATAAAAGGTTTTAAAACTTTTTCAAGCTATAGGTATCTTTTTGGAACAGGTATTTACTGCTATTTTGTACAAATATATAGGTTGCATCATAACAATTGTGTGTTTAATATCATCTGGTAAAATGGAGTTACCGAACAATCTCTCTGGTATTATTTTATTCTTAATTGCTACCGGCTCTACCGTTAAATGCCAAAACCTAAATATCTAAAGACAAAATCTGTTACAACATTTTTGTCCAACATTAATTTTTTTGTTCTTGAATACACCAAGGCATTTTAAAAAGAGAGGAAAGTCTTTTATTGCTCTCTCCAGTTCTTAACAATATAAATGCAAAGTGCAATTCTGGCATTTTTTACTTCTTGTGATAAACTTGGTACACATGCCAGTAATTCTTCAAATTGATTTGCATTCATTTCAAGCCAGTAATGACACAAATGGGGTGACACATTTGCCACACTTTCAAAGTCAAAGTAATATCTGTGTGCTCTTCCTAAGATTTATAATATTGCATCATTTTATGCACCACTATCTAAATGAAAGAGACATATTCTAGCACTTGTTGGCAAATAGAACTTATGGTAATTCTCAGATTTAGATACCAATAAAAGTTCTGGTACACTAGGCATCCCAAAAACAAACAAGCCCTTGATGTAGCTGCAGCACGCTTATATACTGCTGAAGGTTGGGATGGCAATGGTGGTGGCACTGGGATTTCAAAGCCAGTGTCACTTGTAGACTGAATGACTTCTTGCAGCGCTGGTTGGTTCATGTAATGTTGTTGTTGTCTGTGAACCTCTCTATTAGCTGATCTCGAACAGGCAGCACTTGTTCCAGCCTTGAAACTTAAAATATAATGTAGGAGTAAAGTAAACATGTTCTGATTATTAATATTGTTAAACTGCTTTCTTTAAAAAAATCATTGTATATGCATGATTTATCCCACATTATGGGAATGTTAATAATATTCTAAGTATCTTACAAACTGGTTATTACAGTAAGTTTACCTCTGTTTAGATAAACCAGGTGTGTAATAATATAAAGAGGATTTTTGGAATATTACCTGATGTGCTGGAGTTGTTCAAAGAATGACACTCCTTACTGGACATTCTAAAGACACTCTGTAAGATCGAGATCTTAATATAGACTTCCACAACCGAAGCAAATCTGTCTACGTCCAAATTCGGGTGCAGGTATGACCACAGAAGTTTCATGAGCTTGAATCTTTGTGTAACATTCAAGACATAAAATGTCTCCATATATTATCGGCAACAATGGTTTTTAAATTGATTTAGCATTCACTGAAACTTGTTTCGTAGGAATTGAAAAAATCTACCAAATAACAAAATACTTCGTCTTCTTTTAAATTATGGCTTCCACCAATTATAATCTATCGGTGATTTCGCCAATGTCAAGTAATTATAGCGTTTACAAAACAATAAATACAAATTCTTGGAAATAAAAAGTTGTCAAAAAATTAAGTACTAACATATCTCAACTGTCAAAATCTCATTAATTCCGGTTGCCAGCGTAATAAAAATCTGTACCCATATATTGATAAATTACATTGTAGAAAAACCCGTACCAATAAAGAAACAAATTATAAATGACGGCGCTAATCATTTCCCCTCATCCTCACAATATCGCTGTTGATTCTTTCATATCGGTGCACTGCAGGCATAGCAAGGAATTTCTGCGTATTATCCATAATGGTAATATGTGATGAATTTCTTGATAATATCTGTTTTTTATGGTATTTTCCACATAATAAGTAATCTGTATCAACTTTAAAAGATGGTTTTAGTAGGCAGTAGGCACAAGATTATTAAAAAAAAATTGCTTGCCCAAATATTTTTAGTGGACAAGCAATAAGCTTGTTATTTTTTTATTAAAAATAAAGTCCAGTGGGGGCAGTGAGAGACCAATCACGATAAAATGAAGCGGAGACGCATCGTGGTTTTTTTTTCATGTCCTAGCCCCACAGACATGTTTTTGCTGATTTAAGTTTTGTCAATGTCAATACTATATTGATGTTTTTTTTTTGGAACCGTTTTTTTTTTACCAGCTGTTTGGAGTTTGGTCATAATTATTAGGAGAAAGATATTATTTTATAACCATGTTTTTGTATAATGATTGACATATCTAATCCATATACATATAATAGATAGTACAAGCGCATTTACTGTGCATATTTTTTTTTATTCCATTTATAAGGGGAATTTAAATTGGTATCATTTCGCCATATTGGCAGTATATGAGCCGGTGTTGCTTTTCGCAACAATTAAACCACTTTTTATTTCATATCTTTAAAACCCCCATTCGCTTATGACTGAAATAAATACAAGTGAAATAAAAATTAAAATAATGATTTTCCATAAATAATTGGATAAGGCGCATGACTGACGCAAAGATAGCCTGGTTTTGGGCATTCTCCTTTCACCTGTCAAACATTTTAATATGAAGTGTACTGTATTGCGATGTAATATATCTAAAAAAATAGGTAATTTTATTCTAAAAACATATCGTTAACTTAAACTGGATTAAATACTGTGAGCAATTTTCAAACACTATTCACTTCACAGTTGACGTTTGACGTTTTCTTGATCTTGTATGACTCAGAACTTGATCCATGTTTCAATATATATAAAGAGCACAATCGCGTTTGTACTTATAGCATTTAGAGTAGTTGAAAATCGAAATACTTTCAAGTATTTTCTTACTGCATAGGATATTGACTCATGTTTTGGTACGTATAAGGACCACAATCACCTTAAGAAATAAAATACTTCTAACACTTTAATACTTGCATAGAAGGGCGTTTTTCAAAAAAGGTGACCGTTACAGAACCGGAATGCAATATTTGTAATTAGTTTTACGTTACTTACCTGACGTTACGAAAGTAGATTTTATGATGTCACATCACATTATTTCATATAAAATACACAAGAAAGAAAAACGAAAGTGCATAAATAAGAAGCCTGTTGGTTGGTTGAGTAGCGTTTGAGTATTCGGGGGAAAGTCTTGTGCTTTACTACGACATAGTTCGAAGAAAAAAAAAAGACTACCAAAAATATCACTTAAGACGAGGCTGTATGGGCTTGAACCCTTTCCCTATAAGGGAAAATTATAAAAAAAAAAACGTCTCTGAGTGAGGATAATATTATTGCATTTATATTTTCCGTAGTATTATAATGCTCTTTGATTTATATTGTGTATAAAGTTCTTGGATCTGACAGTCGGAACAAGCAAATAAATAGGTATTAGGTAGGTAGGTACGTACGTAACGATTCCCAATGTATATAATACTCGTTGCGTAGTGAATTGTGTTTTCGTACATTAATGACTGTTGCCGGTTAAGTTACGGTGCATTAGTGAACAGTGAACACAGACGTTGTATCCGGACAGCGTTTCAGAAGTATGGTGCTGGCGATGGCGGGCGCCGCGCGGAGAGTATCTGAGCGGCCGCAGGTGAAGTTTCAACCTCACAGGATATGTGTCCAACACGCAGCTAATCAACCCAGACAGAAGTTATTGTTACACATCCTCCTGTTACCAGAATTCTGCCCAGCAGTTTGTCTAATTGCCAGTCACAGCCGTTACTATTCAGAGTTATTTTATGATGGTCTTAAGGTACCTATTTCGGAATAGTAATCGTATTTCCAGTGTTATGGTGCTAGATGACTATTTCATATACTGATTTATGTTTAATGCTGTAGGTTAGTTAACACTATAGACACATGCTCTACGAATAACTGAAGAAGTGGGTAGAGACATATTAATATGGCTGGGTTATTTGTCATGCCACTTGTGCTGCCTGATGCTCAATATTTTTCATATTTTTTTTCATGAGTTAAAAGAGTGACTATAATATGAGTGCAAGTAGTTGGCCACGCTCTGGTATTGAACGCAGTTGACAGCAAGCACTTGCATTGCAAACATGTGATATGTATAAGTAATTCAACATGTCAATGCTACTGCTCTTCAATGTTCAAATGAAAATTATATATTAACAAATAGAAAATTATTCAACTATTTTAACATTATAATAAATAAGTTTAAACTTGAATTATTTAGAACAGCCATATTTAATCAGTAGTTAAATATGCAAAATTATATATAGTCTAATAGTCAATAATGTTGTCAAATAAAATTTGAAATCTATACTAATATTATAAATAGGATGATTTGATTGTTTGTTTGTTCAAATTCTAATTCATATCATTTATTCAGTAATTAGGCCCCTAAGGGCTCTTTTACACATCATTTTTAACAATGTTGTTTTACTAAAAGATTCTACCAGTGCTTCGGAAAAGCCCACTGACCTGAGAAGAAGCACCAAGAAACTCAGCGTGAGGTCTTTTATCATCATTGTTTTTAAATGTATATATTTTACAATTTCCAAATCACAATATAACTTCAACTTCAAAGATGGATATTAAATGCGAAAATTAACGGAGGGTACCTAAGTCAAACAACCACCTACATGTTTAATTTTAAGTAAACAATAAAGTCAACCATCAAACAGAGCAGACCAGTCCACACAAGCAGCACCCGTTCACAGGTATGACGCATTTGCCAGCCATCGGCCTCCTCAACCATGTTACAGGGAAGTGACCGACCCGGCACACGATGCCGCCGCAAGCATTGTATTAGACTCTGAAACAACTAAACCAATTTGATCATTAATAATTTGCCAAAGTTGTCATCCATTGGCAAATATTGGAATGCTGAACATTGAATGTCGCAGTTAGGGCAGTGTGTGGCTGCTAGGGAAATATTGGTGGCACCACAATGAGCAGCATGAGGAACATAAATAAAATACTTTATTCATCACATAGGCAAACCTAGCTGTACATTTGAGACTTTCAAGAGACTTTAAATTTATTATAACTATTATGACAAAAGGTCGCAAATACTATAACTATAAACATTTTTTATAGTGAGTAAAATCAATGCAAAATAAACAAAAAGCCAGCAAAGAAAGAGCAGATAAAAAGTTATAATTTTTATGAAAAATAATGGGATGAACAGGTCTCGATCCTCACACATGAGGACAAAACAGACCCCTAACCAACCAGCCTTTCACTAGCTACCTAAGCAATGACTACCCAATGAAAAAGGGCAGAAAGAATCTCCAGGCTTACTTTTTGTCATCAATTTCAGTGAATCTTTTGGTTTTTTAATTTTTTTCATTACATTTTTATACTAAGTAAATTAGTTATATAAGGTAATGCTTGAACATCACTGTTCAAATGGGAAAAAATCCAAATGAAGGGAGGACTGACATTTACAAATACTCAACACTAAAGATAACAAAATAAAAATGGAAAAAGAGTGAGTGAATCTGAGGGCACGGCAATGCCGCAACCAAGTCAAGCAAAAAAGCAGCACGCCCATACCATCCTTTTATCGAAGCAGTTCGGGCCATTTTCGACCCCCTATATCTTTGTTGTAGATAAAACTAGAAGCCTGAATTTAGTAATATAGTAACCAAGCCGGAATTGTATATACATGGTATATTTCAAGTTTCATTTAAATTGAACCAGTAGTTTAAGAATTATAACTATCCAAAGTTTCTTAATTTGGTCACTCACTGACTGTCTGACCAATCATCAAAACTCTAAGGCACTTCTAGCAACTTCAAATTTGAATACAATTAGTGTTTAGTGTATAAATCAAGGAAAAACTATAACATTTTGTAATTTCGTTCTAGTTTTTTAGATACACCCACTGCATAAATAACTTTGTTATCCCATATCAATATATGGGATAACAAACTCCCATTATTTTATAATAATAGTGCAGATTTTAAGATAGGAACTAAAATTTTACTCAATAACATGCTCGTGCGCAGCCAACTCAAGTTTGCCAGTGTTGTGTGGTCCCCTTTCTACAGCACTCATTCACAACGCATTGAGAGTCTTCAGCGAGCGTTCACAAGACATATAGCTTATAAAACCACAGATTTTTCCCACAGAAGTCCATATAACTTGAGACTTAATAAATTTTATATGACCTCCCTCCGAGTTAGGCGGAAACTACTGGACATGAAATTTTTTGTTTAAAATTGTAAACGGAATTTCTCAAAGCAGTGAACTCTTAAGCCATTTCTCATTATCGATTCCTTATCACTACCCTAGATCCCGCATAACTAAAATTTTTCACACTAGTTCATCACATACTAACCTTGGATTGCAAAATCCAATTACACGCATGTGTATCGAATACAACGATTTCAGTAGCAAAATTGAGGAACTAGATGTTTTTGGCGATAAATATCCAATTTTTAAAGAAAAATTAATGGCTTTTTGTAGTCCTCTTACATAATTTATTATAGTTACATTAGAAGTTTAATTTATTTGTGTTTTGTTTTTCACTGAAACATGTAATTTTTAAATAAGAGATGCGTATACCTGTAATGGGCATATATATCGGCCTGTTTTATAATGTGAGAATGTTCTTTTTATGATTTTCTAATATATATGCTGTTGGTGTACCATAACAAATAAATAAATAAATAAATAAATTATTTTCTTGTTAATAAAAATGATCTCTATTTTTATATTGCTTTTCCTGCTAGCCTGAGCTGGCTTCTTACTTTTAATTTTTTATCATTTATTTTACTCCTAATAAAAATTTCTGTAGTTATAGGGATCCCTTTGGTTCGCCTACTTTTTTTAAACTATTATTTTTTGGCATAATTGACTTTGCATTGGCATAATAGTACTATTCCATAGTTATATTTTGGTCTACTACTTTTTTGTCATAATAAGCTATTAGAATAATTTTAGCTTGACTAATTTGTATCAGACTAATACACATTTCGCATATCATGTATTTAGAATAAATAAAGGAGATCCCTTTGGTTCGCCTAATTTTTTTTAAACTATTATATTTTCGCATACTTGACTTTGCACAATATGTGTTGGCATAATAGTACTATCGCATAGTAATATTTTGGCCTACTAATTTTTTGTCATAATAAGCTATTGGAATAATTTTAGCTTGACTAATTTGTATTAGACTAATACACATTTCGCATATCATGTATTTAGAATAAATAAGGGAGATCCCTTTGGTTCGCCTATTTTTTTTTAAACTATTATATTTTCGCATACTTATAAAACGGGTGTAGTAATACAACAGCACAACGGTGTATTTAAGTATAATAATCAGATAATTCACTTATAATTAGTGTTACACATCTGCACTCTATAATGTTCAGAAATAAACTCAGCTGTCCCTGTTCGATGCGACCTCTTTTGTAATGTAGTTTGACAGTTCATCTGTAGAAGGGGAAAACTAGTGTAACAATATTAAAATGAAGGTAGTTTTGACGTTGGCGATGATAAATGCGACAACATCCGGCCGTCCTGCTCACGCGTTCGTCCCGAACAGCGTATTGGTGTAATGTAGAAGCTGAAAACATAGACGAGCGTTATTAGTTGTTTACATAACTTTATGCATTATTTTAAACATCGAGCCATATGTAGTGTATTTGAGCTTAGTAGAGTGCGTTATCCCATCGTCGGTCAACACACTCGTCACCTGTGGTTTTAACTAGATGATGTTCATTCAGGATCATTCTAGTTGTATATCACCACCTGTACTACAACAGCGTTCACAACGGATGCCTGCTCATTCCGTTCTGAGCAGCCGACCTGAGCGGACCTTTTGTTTGTCGCAGTACCTGCTGCGACATTCCATCGATCCGTCCGGGTACCTGCTCGGTGCGGTCCGCAGCGACCTCGCTGCCGTCAAGGCCAAGCAGGTTGCAAAAGGGCAACCTTTTGCTGTTTGTTAGCCTATTTCGGGCCAAGCCGCGTCCTTTTCAGGACAGGGTTTAGCCCAATTTACGTTTCGATCGACATTTGCCCTTTCAGGGAATTGGCTCGGTGGTAAACCTAACGGTGTCAACAAGCCGAGTCAGCGGTGCCCCGGCCACGCGCTGCGCCCCCTCAGGGCAAGGCGAAGCCGGACGGGTGCGGTGAGGAGGCTGTGGAGACACACCACAGTTTCCCCCGCATTTCACCCTCCCAACCCTACCCTTTCCTATAAATCCATCCCGTGTATCGGTTGAGCGTGCGGCCCTCCGGCCAATACCGCTTACGGTACACGGACTGTTAGGAACCCTTTTGCACAATAAGACTGGCAAAAGGGATACAAGCTTAGGGCACACATTATTTTTAAGTACACCCCCCCTCGCCTATACCCGGCGGGGAGGGACACGCACTCACTCACCCCCGGGCGTTCCTACCCGGGGACTTAGTTCAACGCGTCCCATACCGCGTCGCGATCCGCGCTCGTTTTGTGTGAACCCGCCTGGTTTTTTGTGTGTTCTTTACAGGCGGTGCACACCCGGGGTTAGTGAACACACACGCGGCCCCTAAATAATATTTACCGTAGGCTCGGACTCAGGCGCCAATATGGCTGATTCTAGGCCTACGGATTTGGCTCCCGAGCGGCCTGTCGTCGCCGCTCAAACCAATACAACGCCTATTAGCGCTCCTCTTGCAGCGCCCATTATTTCTAGCGAAGAAATAATGAGCATTGTAAGAGAGATGTTCCGGACGGACAACTCGGTCCGTCAGGAAATCTTAGCTATGGCTAGGGAAGCCAGGGGGCCGTCTGAGCCCTCAGACACCTCGGAGTCGTCCGAGGCTACGACCTCCACGGAGGCCACCGAAACCTCGGGCGGCTCCGCGGTGTCAGATGAGGACATGGACGTGTCTCCCAGCCCATCCACAGCCACTAATAACGCCAAAAAACGGCCGATCTCAGCCTCTTCCTCCGCCTGTGAATCCGGGGAGGAGTCGTCTTCGTCGGAACGCGACGAGGACGGCTTCACCACGGTGAAGAACAGCCGGAGGAAGAAGCAGAGAAGCGTCGCTGGTCCCGCACCAGCCTCCCCGTCCGCGCCTTCTGCGCCTTCAGCGCCGTCCGCGTCTACGTCGACGCCGCCACCGCCGCCGACACAACCAAAGGGGCCTAAAAAACCCCCGAGGTTGAATCTACAACTCCCTGCAAATATGTCCATTCGGGACATATTTGAAGAATTGCGCAAACAGCGCATATCTATGTCATCAAACTCGTGGAATAAAATCCACAAACTTCTTGCCCTGCAGTCCGCCTCAATCGCGGACCACAGGGCGCTGACTAAGTTCCTAGACGCCAAACATTGGCACTATTTCACGTATTCCTTGCCAGACGAGCGGCGCTTCCGCTACGTCATTCGCGGTATCCCCGTCCAGATGTCCACTCTGGAGGTCAAAGAAGGCCTCGAAGAGAAAGGCATTGTCGCTCTTGAAGTGCACAGGATGCACAGACAGTCCCGCGCCTCCCGGCCGGGAATTCAATACAAGATGGTTCTTGCCATCCTTCAGTCCCCTTCTGATGTCAAACGTCTGTTTGAGATCAAAGATATCTCGGGGCTAGGCGGCTTCACCGTCGAAGCCCCTCACAAATCCACCCAAATAGGGCAGTGTCACAACTGCCAGAAATACGGCCACAATTCTCGTGGCTGTCGCCTCCCCGCCAGGTGCGTCAAGTGCCTCGGCGAACACTGCACATCCGAGTGCCCCCGTCCCAAGGACCGCTCTCAGTGCACGGAGCCGCCTTCATGCACCAACTGCCGGCAAACCGGCCATCCAGCGAATTATCGCGGATGCCCGCGGGCCCCTAACAAAATAGCCAAGGCTCCTAAAGCTGCGGCTCCCTCGGCCCCTCAGGCCCCCGCCTTCAAACTGGCACCTACGCCAGTGCGCAACCCATGGTTTCCTCCCATGGCACGCGCTGTTCCCCGCACGCAGGCCCCTAGCGGAGTCACTCCCGCGACCCCGGCCACATCTCAACCTTCCCCTCCCCCTTCTCCCCCGGCTGCGGCCCCTTCAAAGGCAGCCCAGCCCAAACCAAAGCCCACTTCCACCACTCCCCCTCAGTCGGTGACGGTGGCGGCGGCGACAAGCGACGTCTCAGTCGCCTTTTTGTTAGGCTCCCCGGAGATTATGAGTCTCCACGGCCAACTGGCCGAACGTTCCCGCCTTCTTACCCGCTCTGGGATAGAAGACCCCCGTCTCATCGCTGAGATTTATCAAATCCAGCACCAAATCTTCCAGGCTACAGTTGACGCTGTACGCCTCCCTTCATTGTCATCTTAAATGGCTACCAACGCGCAACAACCCCCCCAGTGGACAAAACCCCGTTCCCTCAGAGTGGGGTTTTTCAACTGTAACGGCATTAGGGACCAACGAGCCGAAATTTCTTCCTTTGTCCGCGATAATAGAATAGACGTTTTCCTCATCCAGGAAACGTTCCTCAAACCCTCTCACCGCGATCCCAACATCCCCAACTTCAAACTGGTGCGAAATGATCGTACCAGTGGCCGTCTTGGAGGCACTCTCATTTATTATAAAAGGTCCCTGCATTGTATACCTTTAGAGTTACCACTAAGCTTGAGCAACATTGAGGCTTCGGTCTGCAGGCTAGCTATGACCGGACATCCGCCGATCACCATCATATCGGCCTATCTCTCGCCCACTAAGGAGCTTCACTCCAATGAACTCTCGACCTTATTCGAGATGGGGGATTCCGTCATTTTGGCGGGAGACCTCAATGCCAAGAGCACTCTCTGGAACTGCAACTCGACCAACGCGAGAGGTGCAGCCCTAGAGAGTTGTCTTGACATAATCGATATGAGTTTATTGGTTCCCTCTGAACCAACCCACTACTGCTCAAACGACGACCACCGACCTGACATACTCGACATAGCACTGGTAAGGAACGTAAGCCTTAGCGTGCGTTCCATGCAAGTGTTACAAGAGTTAGACTCTGACCACAGACCTGTGATTCTAGAGCTAGTCCCCCAGCACGGTCCATCAGACACAGGTCCTGACGTTCCGATGAAGGTGAAAACGAATTGGCGCCTCCTAGGTACCAAGCTCGCGGACACCTCATCCACTAATCTTTCCGCGATCCCGACCAATATCGAGACTCCTGAGGAAACGACCAGCGCGATACGCGTCTTCACCAACCACCTACAGAACGTCTTGAGCGAAAGCTCCGAGAAGGTGCCAGAGACTGTCCACAGTCACTGGCAAATTCCCGACGACGTTCGGCGGTGGGTGAGGATGCGTAACGCTACGCTCAGAGCCTCCGCGACGAGACCCACCCCGGAACGACGACGTCTTGCGCGCTACCTCCAACGTGAGGTCAGACGACGCATAAAAGAGGTCGTCGATTCGTGATGGGAAACTTGCCTAGCCGAGATCGAACCGACACACCAGGCCTTCTGGACACTGGTTCGTTCCTTCAGGAGAAACGATGTGGCTTCCATGCCTCCGCTCAATCGTCCCAATCAACGCCCGGCGTTTGATGACGACGAGAAAGCGGAACTGCTGGCCGACAGCCTGGAGTCTCAATGTTCTCTCACCACAGTACCCGTAGACGACGACATTCTTGTTGCGGTTAACACGTTCGTCGAAGATAGGAACGCGGTCCGGTCACCGCCAATCTCTATTTCGCGACCGTTAAATGATAACATCGACCCGGACGTCGACGCGCCGCTCGATCCCCTTGCACCGGTGACGATCGAAGAAGTCATCTCTCTGATCAAGGCACTCAAACGTCGTAAAGCCCCCGGGGGCGACAGGATCTCCAATCGCATGATTAAGATGCTCCCGGAGCATCTAGTCCAAATTCTCACGTCAATTTATAACGCCGCGTTTCAAAACTGCCTATTCCCAGAGGTCTGGAAAGAAGCAGTTGTGATAGGTATCCACAAGCCGGGGAAACCCGCCTCTTATAGGCCAATCAGTCTGCTCAGTACTCTGGGCAAAATCTACGAGCGGATCGTCCTCGACCGCCTCAAAATAGTCGCCCACAATCAAAATTTGATCCCTCCGGAACAGTTCGGTTTTCGCGCTAGACACAGTTGTGTCAATCAGGTGCTCCGCATCACGGAGTACGTTCACGACCAATTTCGTAAAGGTATGCCTACCGGTGCTATCTTCTTCGATATTGAAAAAGCATTCGACAGGGTGTGGCACAACGGCTTGCTTTTCAAGCTGTACACTCTCAACGTGCCCACACAACTCGTGCACATCATACGAGATTTCCTGTCGAATCGCGGTTTCAGATATCGCGTGGAGGGAACTCTCTTCCCGACACACCACCACGGCCGGAGTCCCGCAAGGTTCTGCCCTCTCCCCCTTTCTTTTCTCGCTGTATACCAGTGATATCCCCAAACCAAAGAACGCCCATCTGGCGCTCCTCGCAGACGACACCGCAATCTACGCCTCACGTAGAGATCCCGACAATGTGGTGCGCACTTTGCAGGCCGCCGCCGATGAACTCGGTGAGTGGTTCCGCAAATGGCGAATCACCGTCAATCCCACCAAAAGCCAGGCTATCCTATTCACTCGGAAAAGGAAAGTCCGTGTGCCACACCTTTCAGTCCGCATGTCCGACCAGGTTATCCCCTGGAAGGACAAAGCTAAATATTTAGGAGTGACCCTTGATCAGAGGTTGACCTTCATCTCACATGTAAACGCGGTACGCGCGCGAGCCGCATTCGCGATGGGCCAATTGCACTGGCTCTTAAACCGGAACAGTAAAATGTCGATCCGCAACAAGATTAGGATCTTTACGACATGCATCCGACCTATCATGACGTACGCATCGCCCGTATTCGCCCATTTACCACCTGCTCGTTTTCAGCGTACGCAGGTCTTACAAAATAAGATGCTCAGATATGCTCTTGGTGCCCCGTGGTACGTTCGCAACCGCAACCTCCACGTGGACACCAACATGCCGACCATCAGGCACTTTATACATATGGTCAGCAGATGTCTTATCCTCTCAGTGGCCGCCCTGAGCCGAGGTTCGTGACCCGTTAGTGGGTCGCCCTCAGCGTGGTCGCTTAGTTTTAAGGGTTGCGAGCGCCTTCTGCACTCACCCAAAAGACCGGTGTTCTTTCATAAGCCGACCCTCGTCAGGCTAGAAAGAGTAATGTCAGGGACAAAAAAAAAAAAAAAAAAGGATGCCTGCTGCAGGGTGTCTAACTCAAACACCTACAAATGAGCACAATAACTATGTTTGAAGCAGATACATTAAACCTTTTAACTGTAGGTTTGTCGAACTGTAAAGTTTATATGTTAAGAAGAAGTTCAATACAATATACTTTTCACTATTGATTACCTTAGACAACATCCGGTTCTAATCGGTAATGTGGACCCATGGCTTCATATTCTCCACACATGTAATTCCATCATAACGCTTAGAAGATCTTTCTGCGCCTCTCATGTCTACTACTCGGTATCTATCGTGGCCCAAGACTTCAGTTACCTGGAATGGACCTTTATAGAGGGGCATCAGTTTAGTGCTTTCGCCATCGTTTGAGTGGCTCGGAATCTTAAGCACGACCAAATCTCCGATCTTATAACAAGGAGCATCGTTTCTTGTAGCATCAAAATATGCCTTCTGTCTTTCAGCACTATTCTTTATGTGTGTGTCAACCGCATTTCTCAATTCCGTGACGTTCACTGAACTTTCCACGTTATTATCTTCAATCAGCGCATCGTTATTCATTCTAATTCTATACCCGAAGAACACCTCACTTGGTACGGCAGACGTGGTCTTGTTAATAGTGCTGTTTATTCCTTGCTGAATGTTTGTAATATTTTCATCCCATTTATTATTTTCCTTATCAGCACCCATACTGCGTAAAGCCTCTAAAATGGTTTGGTTGTAACGCTCCACTTGCCCGTTTGACCTCGGTATTGCCGTAGCAATTATGTGGGTTCTAATATTTCGATCTTTACAATAACCAGTAAACAATTTGAACGTGAAGGCGCTACCAGCATCACATATTAAACGTTTTGGATTGCCGAATACTTTAAATATCTTACTTAATTCGTTAATAACAAATTTACTTTTGGTGTTTTTAACGGCCGAAATAAACACGAATTTCGTAAATGAATCGACCAATACTAAACAATATTTATTTTGGCGAGTAGTTGTAACAAACGGGCCAAGATTATCCATATGTAGTGTATGGAAGGGCCTGGCATGCTTTGGAATGGGATATAGTTTACCTGGCCTCCTGCCATGAATACTTTTATAATAAATACAATTAAGACAATTTTTAATGTATTTAGATACAGTCTTCTTTAAACGGGGAAACCAATACTTTGCCTTAATTCTTTCGACAGTTTTGTCTACAGCAAAATGTCCTACCTCGTCATGATTGGCTCGAATCACGAACCATATACATGGCTTAGGTACTAACCAACGTCGTCCAAATTCGGTTCTTCGATAAACTTTGTTTCCCAACAATTAATATTCATTGAATATTTGTTTATTCGCCTCGGCCTCACCTGATTGTAATATGTCCCTGATATTACAGATACTAGGATCTTGTAACTGAACAGATAATAACCAATCTCCTTCCGTTATAGTGTTAACGTTCTCTGTTTCTGAAACGCCGTTACAAGAAACAGGGTTTCTACTTAACGCGTCTACATGCTGCATTTGTGACCCGGCTCTATGGACTATTTCAAATGTAAAGTCTTGCGTATACAATACCCATCTACTAATTCGTGGGATAATTTCCTTTTTACTTAGAGCGTGCCGTACAGCATTGTAGTCTGTGAAGATTTTAAAATCCGTGCCTATTAAATAATGTCGAAATTTTTGTAGTCCTGTGACAATCGCTAAAAGCTCTAGCTCGAAGGAATGATATTTCTTTTCGTCAGTGCTGGTTTGACGACTGTAAAAATGTACTGGCTTTTCAATACCATCTACTGATTGGACTGAAATGCATCCTATACCGTCACGACTTGCGTCAGTATATAAGTTTATCGGTAACTTTGGGTCAAAGACATTAAGCACAGTACTGTTAATTAATGCATCCTTAAGATCAACGATAGCCTGATCATGTTGAGAGCCCCATTGCCACACTGACCCCTTTTTTAGTAGATTAGTCAATGGTTTACAAAGAAGGGCACAGTTTCGAATAAATTTTCGAAAGTAGTTAATCAAACCTAGAAACTGTCTTAACTGGTGGACCGTTTTTGGAGTTGGATATTGAGAAATAGCTTCGAGCTTACGAGAATTTGGACGAACGCCTTGTTCGGAAATATCATAGCCTAAAAACGTTACTCGATTTTGGAAAAAGAAACATTTGTCTAAATTTATAGTTAACCCATTTTTCACAAATATAGCTAATACCATTTCCAAACAAAACTATATTCTCCTCAATGCTTTTGGTGGCTATGAGCAAATCGTCCATATAACATATTACTCTTCCAAAGCGTAGATTGCCCAAAACTGTATTCATTAGTCGCTGAAATACTGCTGGCCCATTGCAAACTCCAAATGGCATTCTTAAATATTCAAAATGACCATCATTTGTTATGAATGCAGTTTTGTGCACATCCTCAGCTTTGATGCAAATTTGGTGGTATCCACTTTTGAGGTCTAAGGAGGTATAGAAACACTCATGGTTGGAACCGGTTTAAAGGTTAAAGTATTCCCTACACGAACATACATTATACTACTATCTTCAGTAAAATTCCGCCCAATCAAAATATCGCAGTCTGATAGTATATCAAAAACGTATAAAGTAATAATCGATTCAACAGAGTCGACTTTAAGGGTTGCTGAGACAACTTTTGTCACTTGAGCAGATAAATCATTTGTAAACTCTACTAAATTAACAGAATTTGTTAAATCAAAGGGTTGTAAGTTAAGCTGGGTTGCCAATATGCTAGTTATTAACGAACAGTCACTGCCCATGTCAAAGAAGGCATTACACAAAACATTATTCAATAAGACAGATTTGTAAAATTTCCGTTTGGATTTGGCCTCAGATATCATCTTAACTTCGAGATCTCTTTCAGATTTAGCTTTAGCTTTTGACTTACAAGCTTCTTCTAGATGACCTATCTTTTTGCACCATGAACATCTGACAGTATCTTTAACGGAACAATTGTTTCTCCTATGACCTGTTTCTCCACAACGATAACATATACTACTTGCAGGAGGCCACTAGTAAAAGGAGATGGGTCAGTTTTACTATCAGATTTACCGGCTGTGTTCTGATGCCCAGATTGAGGTAATCGAGAAGGTATTGAATTTTTATGGGTAGTTTCCCTTTCAGGAGGCGAGTAGATTTTCCCGTGCAAAAAGGAGGCTAAATCATCGCAATATCTAAAATTGCCCGCTTCAGAAGCAGTACTAATATTAGTGTCTCCAATTTATTTATTTATTTATTATTCAGCATATCAACATTGCAAACACAAACATGAATATCATTAGAATAGTTAAGAATAAGAATCTAGCGTTTACAATAATTATAGACATGCATAGCATTTATAGAAACATTAATTTTATATGCCAGACTACCTTAAGCTGTTATAATATTATGAGTAAGAATTATGATATAAATACAGCGAAGGAGACGCTACAACACAATATTGCACAAAATATAATCACAATATAGTCATATAAACACAACAGAAATAACCGTGACAAAAAATTGCGGTATTTAAAATTAAGATAATATACGAATAATATTTAAAATGTCAAGACAGAATAAACAAAGTCGATACAATAATATTTTAACATTAATATTTTAACATTCTAACATGCGGTTTTACGCTTACGTTTCGTTTTAAGTAGTTTTTTACTGAATGCTGTGGCTGGGTCATGGAAAACGTCAAGATCTAATAAATTATGGTATTCATTGTATGTGTTAATTAATCTCACCACAGGTGATTGCTGCCCTAGGTTTGTCCTACAACGAGGGGCTTTAAAGAATAGCTTACATTTAACACGAGCATTCAAGTTGGGAACACAAATACCGATGCGATTCAAAAGATCCTGGCATGGCGATAATCCATTCACTATACCCCGGAGGAAAATTAAGTCGAACAAGCGCCTACGCTGTGATAGAGAGTCCAAACCAAAGGCCAAGAGTCTCTCGTCATACGAGCACCTGCTGTTAATATTGGGACTAATGTGCGCTAAATGCCTTGTAAATGACCTCTGAATAGATTCAATTCGTTCTTTATGTAAGGCGTAAAATGGATTCCAAACAACACTGGCAAATTCTAATATGCTTCTTACTAACATTTTATATAATATTATTTTCGAAGAAATGAGTTTGAAGTCCTTCGTGCTGCGTTTGATAAAACCTAACATTTTGGATGCTTTGTTAATCATATGATCAAAATGTGAAATAAAATTTAATTTGGAATCTAAAATCACGCCTAGATCACGGACATGGGATACAGTAACAATTTCCTCGCTATTTATGTAATACCGAGTCGGAATAACCTTTCTTTTTTTTGTGAATCGTATATGTTGGCATTTAGAAGCATTCAAAGACATTTTGTTATCGCAACACCATTTGTGAATTCTATTTAGGTCTGATTGAAGTAGATTGGAATCCGCTAACGAGTCAATAGTGCGATATACCTTCATGTCATCAGCGAAAAGAGAACATTGGCAATGGCGAATACTTTTAGTTATGTCGTTAATAAAAAGTAGGAATAAGATTGGTCCCAAGTGAGAGCCTTGTGGTACTCCTGAATTAGCTACGTATGAGGAAGACTCAAAACCATTTATTACAACAGATTGCTCGCGATCTTTTAGGTACGAAGCAAACCAGGTTAATTGACGACCACAGATGCCATATTGAAAATGCAGCTTTTGTAAAAGAAGCTGGTGATCGACGCGATCAAATGCATTTGCAAAATCCGTGTACACAGAATCTATTTGTTGTTTATTATCTACAGCTTCAATTATAGGTGTTATGTATGTAACAAGATTGGTGGTAACGGACTTTTTCACTTGAAAACCGTGTTGTTCGTTTTGTATCAAGTTCTTAGTATGATTATTTAGCGTCGGGCAGATGATAGATTCAAAATTTTTTGAAAATGTTGACAGTATTGATATTGGTCTATAATTTTTAACATTATCGTCATCACCCTTTTTGTATATAGGAACTATACGTGCTTTTTTCCATTCTTTTGGAAAAATACCAGATTCTAGTGATTTATTAAATATTTCTTTAAGTGGGTATTTAAGTTGATGTGCACATCTTTTTATAAACAATGGGGGTATTTTATCTGGCCCTGCGCCCTTACAAGTATCAATTTTCTTCAATTTATTCAGGACATCTTTCTCTGTTATATTTATGCTAATTAAGTTTTGAGAAGTACTGGTATTTTGAGTAAGGGTTATATTTTTTAGGGGAACCTTAGAATGGATGTCAGACAAGGAGGTGGCTGCTGAAACGTTTTTCCCATATACAGAACTAAAGTGTGACGCGTACAGGTTTGCAATATTTTGACCTCCAGTTACTACTTCTCCCTCGTTCCGGATAGCAGAAGGGAGTCCAGCTGCGGACGACTTCCTACGTTTAATAAAACCCCAAAAGATTTTTGGATTACTTTTTATACTACATTCAACAGTATTAATGTAATGGTTATAAGAACTTTGCATTAATTTATTACAGCGCTTTCGGATAATTTCATATTCAATCCTATCGCGAGGGTTTTTGTATTTCGCAGACTTTCTTCTAAGAAGAAATTTTTCTTTTAGAAGATTGATTAGTTCCCATGTAAACCAGACTGGGTATTTACGCTTACAGGGTTTGTACTTTGGGACATGTAATTGAATGATAGAGTTTAATATTTTGTAAAACTTACATACCATTTCATCGACCCTCAAACAAACACTGAAGTGCTCCCTCCAATCCACAGCATTCAATTCCATTACGATTTTTGTAAAGTCAGCCTTGAAGAAATTATAATCGCAACGTGCATTACAGTCCAGTAACAAATTGGGTTTTGAGACCAATGTGAGTTCAAGCGGTGGATGATATGGATCTATCTTACTTACATTATTAGCCAGCGAGACTGTGCATGCAATATTTGTTAAAACAAGATCGAGTACTTTATTACAGTTATTAAGAATACTATTAGTTTGCCGTAGGCCTGTTACAGACATAAAATCTGCAAGTGCAAATCCCAATTTGTTATTACAATGTTCAGCAGTGAGATATATATCGTCCACACATTTCTTCCAAGTGATACAACTTAGGTTAAAATCCCCAACAACAACAACTTCGTTCAACTCATCGATAACATCAACAGTATTGCGTAGGAACGTGCTTAGTTCATTATATTTAAGAGGTGAGTTTGAACAAAGTGTGTATACGGCGCATATTCCGACACTTTTCGGTGTTTTACCATCAGTGACATCGACTTGTACCCATAAGTCATCACATATACTCTCCTTGTGCTTAAGCCGCAAACTACTTATAGTCTTTTTAACTGCAATTAACAATCCACCACCATCTTTTCTTGAGTAAAACTCGGATGTAGTGCGATCCCGTCTGTAGACTCTGTATCGATCATCGATAAATTCTCCGTCAGACACACTTATGTTTAACCATGTTTCAGTGAAGATCAATACATCGTAGTCGCACAGAAGGATGTTTTTATATATTTCATTAGTTTTTGTACGCATTCCTCGTAAGTTTTGATAATAGATCTGAAGCATAATGTCGGGTATTTTATTTTTTCAGGTTACGTGGATATCTAGACACATGAAGGAGTTATCTATTGCAGCTTATTTAGTTGGTCGAGGCTATTTATTAATTTTGCTTGAGAAGTTTCTGTCTTTCGAATAAAAATTTTGCCGTTTCGCACCCAAACGAATTTGTAAGAGAGTTCTCTGGCTTTTAATCGTGTGGCTGCATGGAGAGATTTCTTTTCTGGTGCCAAGTGCTCGCTTATAAATATAGGATTCTTCTCTCCACCAATGCCAATTGAGGCGGTATTTAATTTGTTATTATTGTTCTTTTTATTATACGTGTGTACCGCGGCGAGTATTGTATCACGGCAACGGACACTTCGTAGTTTAACGACTACCGAACGAAGGCCTCTGTTATTGGTGTTCATCTTAGCCACACGGAAACAGGCGAGAATATCCCCATCGAGTATTGGCAGCGAGATTGTTGTTCCAATTTGGTTTACCATTTGGGCTAAGTTCTCCGATTTGAATTCAGGAAGACCATGGATTTCGATATTTGACTCGCGGCTATGTTGCTCGTGGATAGACAAACGATTTGAGAGTTCGCTGATAGTGCGTGAGAGCTCACAGTTTTGATTTTTGAGAATCTTAATATCCTCTTCTCTAGATCTGAGTAAGGTGTTGACTTCATCGTATTTATTATTAATAAAATCTACAGAATTTATCAGTTCCAATATTTGATTTTTTAGTGATTGAAGTTCAATATTTAGGGTATCTCGGAGAATTTTAGGTAACTCGTTTTTAATAGCGTTGACTATTTCAGATCTTATAAGGGCCGTTAGTTCTGTTTTATCATAACTTTCCATGTTAGATCTGACGCTATAATGACTGATTGGTTCCGGTGAACCAGCTGCTTTTCTTGATGTTTTGTTTCGCGTCGTAACATTTGCATCGCCATGATCCTCTTCAAAACGCAATGTCGTTGGTACAGAATCGCAATGAAATATTGGAACCGGGGTGTTTTGATTGTCCGCTTTGGGTCGTTTATTTCGACACTTAGGACACTGCCAGTCCCTTTTTTGCAACTTTGTCATCGTACTAAGATGTTTAAGCGATATATTTGCACACAACAAATCAAATGAAAGGTGGCAGTTTTTACATTGCATAAATTCTTTATCTTTGATAATGTTAGGACATCCACCACACTGTTTTGGAGACATTTTTGTCTTAAATTATTTTTATACAGGAAGTAAAGATAGAATATTTATACAACAAAATATTTCAATTTTCAACTTGGATTTGATCACCCGGCCAACGGAATCCACTACGCGGAATGTTGCATACAAACCGCTAGGCCAATTTAACGTTGAGTCTCTTGATCAATTTAGGGATAAATAGTTAATCGTTCGGTGTTGTATAAACGATTCTACTTCGGCGAGTTGAAACACTTTTTGAGGTTAAGAGTTTTGGTTTAATACACCTTTATGACCACTGTTAATCACTGTAGGGGTACTTTGAATTATTCTACCCAATTGTTCCAATTGTTCCAACTATTACAGAAACAATGTCTTGTTCCCGGAATTTTAACTGTAAACGATCAATTTTTGATTTTTGTTGAAAAAAGAATTCATACAAAAAATGATTAGCCAATGGCCTTGCATCAATTAGTAGTTTGAGTGCCCTAAACATATTACGTTTGACTTGGAAAGTATCAGACAATATTGTCTGCCTCGCCAGTGTCTCCATTTCCAAGTCGTCCACTTAGTTTCATTTTTCTGCAGTGAATCTAGCCAAGTTTTAGTGGTATTACGCAACTTCTGAAGGGCTTGATACTTGATCATATTGTCAGACCACCCAAATGCGCGAGAATTGGCTTCTACTACATTGAGCCACATATCTATACTGTCACAAGCGGGTCAAATTCGGGAATAACTGATGCTAATACAACATTTTGACTCACGGTTGATGATCCCTTTCGACGGTGGCGCTTACTTCTTCGGCACCGTTGATGATTTCCACTGCTACTACTCGAGTTAGAAGTAGACGAGCTCGAACTAGTTGAAGATACTGTCCTTAACCTTCTCTTAAGACTTCGCGGCGTTGATGCACCATTTTGTGAGCGTGGCTTTGCGAATCCCACTTCTGATATAAAGCGGGTGTAGTAATACAACAGCACAACGGTGTATTTAAGTATAATAATCAGATAATTCACTTATAATTAGTGTTACACATCTGCACTCTATAATGTTCAGAAATAAACTCAGCTGTCCCTGTTCGATGCGACCTCTTTTATAATGTAGTTTGACAGTTCATCTGTAGAAGGGGAAAACTAGTGTAACAATATTAAAATGCAGGTAGTTTTGACTAGGGCTTTCATTTCGAGACTCTCGGTCTCGAAAATTTCGAGAGTCTCGACGATTTTTTTGTATTTTCGAGACTCGAGACTGCTGCCTCCAGTCTCGGGAAAAACGAGACTTTCGAAACTAACATCAAATAATTATTATTATTGAAAAAGTTACTCAACTATCAGTGGCGACATAGAAAAATTAAATTTTTGATAATCTCTCGGAAGTCGCAACCTAACCTTGTTGAAAAATATACGGTTCTTTATAATTAAGTACATTATTGTTATGATAAATTGGGAAAAGATCTCATTTTGACAATGGTAGCGATAGGGAGAAATACTCAAACCATTGCTAAATCCCTGCTAATTATGGTTTGAAAAGTTACGAAAATCCCAGGACATGAGACAACCCAAAGCATTCATATAACATTATAATTAAGCATGTCGAAGGTCACGGAGTGCACATGTGCATGCTATCGCAACTCTCGTAGGAGTCGGCTCTTGAGCAGTCTCTCGCTGTTTGAAGATGAGACTCGAATAAAATGTCAAATAAGTATGAAACACTCCGCGGCACCCTCATACACTTTATTTATATGGTAGCGGGTCACCGATCGCCCAACCGCCGTCTGCAGGCAAGGGCGGATCCAGGGGGGGGTCACGGGGGTCATGACCCCCCCCTGGACGGAGTCCAGAACCTAGGTGGACCACTAATTAAAATTATTAAACATAATGTTTTTATATCTTTTTTGTCACAATATAGATTTTATTTAAGTACTTTAAATATTTAATTAATCTATTCATATAAAAGGCTTAGTCCTGACTGACTGACGGATCAACGCACAGCCTAAACCGCTGATCGTAGAGACCTGAAACTTGGAGGGTGTGTGCCTTGTATGACGTAGGCTTCCGATAAGAAAGGATTTTCCGAAATTCTGCCCCTAAGGAGATGAGAAAGGGGGGCAAAGTTTGTATGGGGCAACGCGATTCCTTGGTCCAATCTAATTCAAATTTAGCGTAAACTTTTTTAACACAATTGATGGAAGACATGTTTCGTATTTTATTGAAATTTCTTCCCTAATGGGGTTAAATAGTCTAATCAATAAATTCAAAAACGTGAAAAATAGAGATAAAGGGCCTAAAAATATGAGGGATGGCTCATTCGATTCGTAATCACCTCTAGAAAAATGTTTTTGAAGGATTTTGGTGCAGGTTAAAAATTGCCATTGTTATTAACAAAATAAGATGAAAAAAAATTGATATTTCGTTTTTTGTTAATAACTCGAAAAATATTAACATTTAAGCAATTTTGAAAAAAGCTCGTTAAAGAGGAGGAAATTTTACAATAAAAAAAGTCCTAACTCCCGGAATTCTATCTCCATTATTTATAATTTTAATAAGACGTTGAAAATAGGGCTCCGCGCGGCAGTTACGGCATGCGCTCGCTGCCGCTAAAGAGAGTTCAGCAATAAAAATAATTTATTTATAACATAAAATGTGATTTTAAAAATTTGAAAAAATTGTAGTATCTTCTTAACACTTGAAAGAATCGCGCCTTGAAGAAAAAAAAGTTTAATCACCATTTTTCTAAAAGTTATTCTATTGTTAACTAACCAATTTTTTCCCAATCTCTATTGGCATAAACAATGTGATGAAAGGTATAAATAATTGGCCTATAAATATTAAACTTCGTGGAGCCCTTTTGATATATGTACTTTATAAGATCCTGCGGTAAATTTTCATTAAAGTTTATTAATTTATTAATTATGATTTTTTATAACTATTGAAAAATTACAAAATTTATAAAATTAAGTAGTTATAAAAAATCATAACTAACAAATTAACAAACTTTAATGAAAATTTACCGCAGGATCTTATAAAGTACATATGTCAAAAGGGCTCCACGAAGTTTAATATTTATAGGCCAATTTTTTATACCTTTCATCACATTGTTTATGCCAATGGAGATTGGGAAAAAATTGGTTAGTTAACAATTGAATAACTTTTTGAAAAATGGTGATTAAACTTTTTTTTCTTCAGGGTCGATTCTTTCGAGTGTTAAGAAGATACAGGAATATTTTCAATTTTTTAAAATCACATTTTATAAATTCAAATATAAAAAAATAAATTATTTTTATTGCTGAAGTCTCTTTAGCGGCAGCGCGCGCATGCCGTAACTGCCGCGCGGAGCCCTATTTTCAACGTCTAATTAAAATTATAAATAATGGAGATAGAATTCCAGAAGTTGGGACTTTTTTATTGGAAATTTCCTCCTCTTTAACGAGCTTTTTTCAAAATTGCTTAAATGTTAATATTTTTCGAGCTATTAACAAAAAACTAAATATCTTTTTTTTTCATCGTATTTTGTTAAAAACAATAGCAATTTTTAACCTGCACCAAAATCCTTCAAAAACATTTTTCTAGAGGTGATTACAAATCGAATGAGCCATCGGTCGTATTTTTAGGCCCTTTATCTCTATTTTTTACGTTTTTGAACTTGTTTATTAGACAAAAAAGGCGTAGAAAGTTATTTTGGCATTGATTTGCTTCGAAGTATCAGTAAGATATCAATACTCCTTATAGGTCGGATAGTGTGTAGGGAAGAGAACAAAAAATCGGTTGCAACAAATAATCGATTTTTGAATGCAATTGATTTTATATTCAAAGATTTTGTTATCGTATGTAAATAGAGTTAGATTATTATCAAATCTTACACATTACAATCAAGAGGTTTTTTTATTATACTAGTTTTTGTAAGTCGTTCATTTTGATTTATCGATAGAATTTCACGATTATCCTTTCATAACATTTAAATTGGTTATTGGACATTACAAAGAAATAATGTGTGTACTGAAACTTAAATCACAAATTTAGTGGTACGATAAATTATTTACTTTGGAGATCATCATTTTCAGTCTTCTATATCTAAATTTAAATATCTAACTCATTGTTCAAATATGTTTTAATGTTATTGTTTAATTTTAATAAAAAATATTCTTTTTTTATCTCTTTCCTGCCAGCCCGAGCTTGGCTTCCTTATATTTAGTTTACATTGAATTTGCTCCCTTTAAATGTGTCTTTAGTTATATAAGTGACTATTTGTAATAATAATTATTAATTGAATGTATCTTGACATATCATAAGTGCAACTATGTTCGCCTACGTGATGAATAAAGTATTTTACTTTTACTTTTACTTTTGTAAAACATACTTACAACATAATTTTTAAATATACAGCTGCGTTTTATTTGCATCCAAAGTTTAGATTTTTTAAAGTAATCGTTTACGTATCGTTACCAAGCGATTTAAAACTTTCGGAACATTACGCTCATAAACTAAAAAATAAAACACTGTAAAAGCGTTGATATAAGAGTCAAGATGTTATTCTTTATTTCAGTATATTTATACAATTTTAAATCAAATATGTTAAATAAGTATGATACTATTTCTTATAATGTATAGAAAACATGATAAATATTTGTAATTATGTAGCCGACTTTAGAATTTTTGGTAGACGTTCTCACAAAGCTTTCGCGTCGCGAAACATTTGAATTGTCATACCAGCCAGCTAAGATTGTATACTAAGTGTATTTAATAAAGTAGTAGAATGAGTATGTCCGTACATTTAAAGAAATGTGATAAAAAAGAAAGGCAGTGACTACAAAAGAGTAATGGAACACAAATCAGTGATTATTGTAATTCTTTTCTATTTGTCTGTGTGTTTTTCTGTTTTTTTCTTACTGCACATCTCCTAAATTACTGAACGCATTTCAATAAAATTTGGCACGTGGGTAGATCATGTCCTGGATTAATACATAGGCTATTTTTATTCCCTGAAAATATAAAGCGGGACTTTTATACCGGAAAATCTTTTTCACGCGGGCGGTGCTGCGACCAAAAGCTAGTTTAATATGATACTTTGATGGCAAACGTATTATTCGGGAACGAACGCATCGAAAAGAATTTTGTCGCGCCACCGCCACAGCCGCTACCATTCATATTACGTATGTCAAATTTCGTGTGACACTTGTGCGCGCTTTTTTTCGACTAACGCGTAATGTCTAACTAGAACTTAACTCTAATGGAACGTTTAAAAGAACGAACGCATTAAAACAAAGAGCATTATAATAATACGGAAACATTAGGTAACGCGTTTCGGGAGAAGACTTAAAAAAAAATTGTTATTTAAATATAGGTAGGTATTTTTAAGTACCAACAGTAATTACATTTATTAATAGAATACCTACTTTTTACTTTTCAAAATTAAATTATAACTTCTTGTGACTTGACCACGACTATGTGACCCCCCCCTGACGCCAAAGCTGGATCCGCCCTTGTCTGCAGGCCGGTTTTAAAAGAGGCTGGAGACGTCTCGTCTACGTCTATTACGAGAAGGGAGTCTTCACTTTCTATAGCGTGACATGTTTCGACCCTAAAAACCTGCGACGCGAGACCATTAAAAATACAAAAAGTCCCGATATTTTGAGACCAAGATGACCTGGGACCCAAACACTAATGCTAATCTATACGTACTTCTAGCGTAGAATTAGAGATGTTTTTTCTTATGCGATTTACTTAATTAAAAATTATAAAACAAACCCCCCCCCCCTGAGTCTGTATGTATGTCTTAACGCCAAATTACTCGAATACTACCGAACAGATTTCGTTGAATTTTGGTATGGAGATAGTTTGAAACTCTGGAAAGGCTATAGGCTACTTTTTGTCCTTGTAAAACTATTTCACGTGGTCGAAGCGGTGAGCAAAAGCTAGTTTGTAATAAAATCAAATCCTCTCTTTGAAAGTAATTATCCAACGCTCTTTATCTTTTACGGGACAGATATAAAAATTTAAAAGTCGTATAAGTAATTGGTAATTTAACTTCCATATGGCTTTATAATAGTGTGATTTATAAAGTACTTTATTGATATATCTTGCATTTATTTTATTTATTTGGGAAAATTAACATTGTTACAATAAAGTACTTATTATTGTATTGACTGCCTTAAAAGTCTATAATCGTGGCCTACGAGTATAATCGTGGCCTATTTTTGAATTAGTCTCGAAAGTCTCGTTTTTTTTCGAGACCGGACCAAGTCTCGTTTTTTTTCCCGAGACTCTTAAATGTACCGAGACTGAAAGCCCTAATTTTGACGTTGGCGATGATAAATGCGACAACATACTTGACTTGGCACAATATGTGTTGGCATAATAGTACTATCGCATAGTAATATTTTGGACTACTAATTTTTTGTCATAATAAGCTATTGGAATAATTTTAGTTTGACTAATTTGTATTAGACTAATACACATTTTGCATAATTGATAATATGTATTTAGAATAAGAATAAATAAATAAGGTGCATATGAACCACAGATGCCAGAACCAACTTTAAGACATTTCCAACTCAGACAAAACCAACCATGAATGATGCTAATTTATTTTTATGACTTTCTGATATTTATGCTATTTGACGTTACTCGTTCTGAGGGTTGTGCATTTTGTATTTAGGGTTTTTTTATTTTATGCTAAAACAATTATGCGTAATGATTATTATGCACATTGATATTTAAGCTTAAAGCTAAGATGCATAACAGTATTATTACAAATGTATTTATGAAATCCAATAGGGAACCATAGTTATATAAGTGACTTTAATCATATTTAATTAAATGTATCTTGATTTATCATTAAGTGCAACTATGTTCGCCTACGTGATGAATAAAGTATTTTATTTTATTTATTTTTATGTTCCGTCTCATGGTTGTTCCGGTGGCTCATGTGCACCTAACACGCTCGTCGCTTCGCTCCTCGCTGACCTAATTTATTCTAAATACATATTATGCAAAATGTGTATTAGCCTAATACAAATTAGTCAAGCTAAAATTATTCCAATAGCTTATTATGACAAAAAAATAGTAGGCCAAAATGTTAGTATGCGATGGTACTATTATGCCAATACATATTATGCAAAGTCAAATATGCGAAAAAATAATAGTTTGAAAAAAATAGGTGTATCAAAGGGATCCCATGCATTTAATATGATCTTGCATATCACAAGATCATTCATCTGTCCAACCTCCATCAGTTTAATATGAAGAAAATCGAGAATTTATATGGTTTCACACAAGCTTGTATGAGAAATAAAATTAATACTGATGTTGATTGGTGGCTATTTAAAATGGCTGTTTCCTATAGTAATGTGTCACTTACAATGACCTATTTTTAACCCCCGTCAGAAAAAGAGGGGTATGTAATAAGTTTAGTAGATCAGATCTTAATGTCTTTAAAAATGATGGATAGTCTCCTTAGAAAGTTTTCTTGTAGTTACGGAAGTTAAGGTTGCTGCTCTTAGTACCCCATCTCATTAATCCAATCTGTATTGTATACATATACAAGAGTATGTCTCGTGTTTTACAGACAGACCGCGCGCGCGATGAGGCGGCAGTTCTGCACGAGCGACTCGTCGCGTACGTGCACGCGCTCTCACACCCGCGCGAGCCGCGCTCCGGCGTTTGGATGGAGCACTCGTATGCACGCGCGCGCGGCGCCGCCCCGCCCGCCGCCACACACGCGCGCCTGCTGCTCGCGCCGCCGCCCGCCTCCGCGCCTCGCGACGGCGCCGACATCGATGTCGAGCATCCCGACCCGCCGCCGCCCGACTTGCCCTCCGACGACCAGCCGCCGCCACTCTGTGACTCCGACGACGACCACCACGAGGACGACGCAGACGACGACTGGGAGCAGCGTGTCATGGCGCACGCGCCCACCGCTGAGTGCGCGCGGCTCGTGGAGCGCGCCGCCGAGGCTCTGCGGGCGCAGCGGCTGGCGGTGCTGGCGCGCGGGGGCGCGGGGCGGCGGGACGCGGCGCGGGCGGCGTGTCGGAGGCTCCGCTCGGCGCTCGCGCCCACCTGGGCTCCAGTCGGCGCGCAGCCTCGTGCGCCTGCTTGGCTGCACTCGACGCTGATAGCACACTTGCCGCGTCAATTTCTATCGTTGTACGAAGAGGCGGTCGCCGAGCTGCGTCGGTCCGCGCCCCGACTGGCGGACAGGATGGGCGTGGCGCGCACGTGTCGCTCGGAGCCGGCGCCTGAGCCGGAGGGCGCGGCGGTGGGGAGCGGCGCGGGCCCGTGGCTGGTGTGGCTGGAGACGGGCGGCGCGCGCGGGCGCTGGACGCGGCGGCTGCGCTCGCTGGTGCACACGCGCGCCGTGGGGGTGGAGGGCGGGGGATGCGCGGCGCCGGAGCCGTGGTGCGGTGTGGCGGCGGCGACGGCTCGCGACGCTCTGGCGGACATCCTCGCCGAGGCGGGGTGAGCAACCTACAGCCTGCATTACACTACTCGCGAAGTTGATCGAAGTTGGCCAAATAAGATAGTGTGGAAGGGCACTTCGCTTCGCTTCGTGCAATCTCGGCTCGCCTCGAGCGACTTCCAGTCGTTGTCGGTTTTTGCGCCCGAGTCAAAGGACTCGAAGTGTCCCGAGGTTCGAGCACGAAGCGTCTTACTACACTACTCGGCTCACTTCATTTCACATCGAGATGTCATGAGCACAAGTTGTATTCAACGTTCCGTAGGTAGTTCACAGAACACGATTAACAGTACTGTTATAATCTTTAAAACTACGCAACGGATTTTGATGCGGTTTTTTATAAATAGATAGCTGATGGAGTGATTCAACCGGAAGGTTTTTATGTACTTTTAGCTCGAAAGAACTTATTAATGCGGGCGGAGCCGCGGGCAAAAGCTGATCTATAATAATATATTGCAATTAAAACAACGATATTTATTTAGAGCTTTGCGGTATAACGTTACAAAAGCCCCTTATTCACTATGGCACCATCTTTACAACGCCAGCACCATCTATCAAAAAACCTGATTTAAAATTGAAATATTTCCTACAAAAAAAAAAAGCAAAATCCGGGGACAAAATAGCCGATCTATAACGTTGTTGATCCAGGATTAGGTTTATCTATGTGCCAAATATCATCGAAATCCGTTCAGTAGTTTTGGCATTTACTTCTAAAAATATCAAAAATATTAGCATCATACTACTGCCTCGATAGTTGTATCGTGTACGACTGCAAAGCTGAGGTCTCGGGTTCGATCCCGGGTCGGGCAAAGTGATATTGAGTTTTTCTATTCAGTATCAGCCCGGATTCTGGAATTTGTGCCCGATATGGTGATAGGCTCGCCCCCTATCACATCATGGGACGGAATAACGGCGAAAAGTGGATGCACTACTTGCGCCTCTGCCTATCCCTTCGGGGATAACAGACGTGAGTACGTGTGTGTGTGTGTGTGTGTGTGTGTGTGTGTGTGTGTATTAGCATCATGCATCCATTTCTTTTTAATTTTCGTTGAATTATAAATTCGCACGTAGTTATAATACGCGAGAGTACACATTGCAACGGCAGCTGCCACTTGAACGTCATCCATGATGCCTATCGTGCGGGCGCCGGGCGACTGAGCTCCTCGCGAGGTTGCACGAGTGTGTAGCCACATAGTTCGGGCTTCGGTGAACTTCGACGAGCACTTCGTCGAGGTAACTTCGCGAGTAGTGTAGTGCAGGCTTACTGATTGCACGATGTCAGTTGGCGCATTCGGACGATATAAATGTAACTATAGTCCGGTATCTAACAATGCAAAGGAGATGAGATGACCAGACGAACCCCTCGTTGGTCATACATGCGCTGCTGGTCATAAGTTTTTATTAATATTCTACGGTAATGAAATTAAGCGGTGCTCCACAGAAATTGTGATTTTTGTTGTGTTATTATAAATAGCGACCTTATATTGAGCCCTGCACGTGTGGATTTTTTTTGTTAAATGTGTGCTAACTGCTATCCGTCTACCTCGCCCCCCGTCAGGATGGGCAGAAAAAAATATTGCGCATCATTGCCATATCGTGTCCATTGGTTAATTAATAGTACCTATATGGGTCAAGAAGTGCCTGTATGGTTTGTTCCGTACACCTTTAGAGATATGATTGAAACCAGGTATATGTTTCACTAATGATCAAATATATTGAGTTCACAAATGATATTTTAGTGCTAATGATAGATGTGCGATGCGGACGCGTTATGATGGTGAACTGATTGATTTTATTGCGATTACAAGTGCAATGACAAAATGCTGAGTCTGTTGATATGTGCGGTTGCACCGTACAGTGCCTTCAACCTAAGTAAATTGTTGATAACAAAGTGATTTTTTTTTTAAATACTTCCAAATCAGATTTATTATTTAACAATTATCGCACTTGCAATGTTTCTCTTCAAGTCGGAAAAAATGTTAATTAATAATTGATAAATCACGATAAAAGAAAAATTTACTGCGTATTATTGTATCCAGTAGGTGCCTGAATTTATTCAGTTCTTAATTTTCATCTATACTAATATTATAAAGCTGAAGAGTTTGTTTGTTAGTTTGAACGCGCTAATCTCAGGAACTACTGAACCGATTTTGAAAATTCTTTCACTAGTAGGAAGCTACATAACTCCTGAGTGCTATAGGCTACTTTTTATCGCGGGAAAATATTTTTGTCCCGGAAAAACTTTTTCACGCGGGCGGAGCCGCGAGCACTACTAGTATTTAATAAGTTTAAACTTAAGTTTAAGTTTGGCTGCCTCGGTGGCGTAGTTGTATTGCGTACGCGTTACTAGTACGATTTGTGCGCTGAGGTCCTGGGTTCGAATCCCAGGACGGGCCAAAAAAAAAATTGTGACTGGGTTTTTCCATCTTAAAAAAATTACTCAGTCGCAGCTCGGAGTCAGGAAGTTGTCGGTGTGATACCCCCGTGCCTCGGAAAGCACGTAAAGCCGTTGGTCCTGCGCCTGATCTCTCTCCGGTCATGTCGGATTGCCGTCTCACTGGACTATGACAGTGAAGGAATAGCGAGTGCACCTGTGTATTGCGCACACACTTGTGCACTATAATATCTCCTGCGTACCTGAATGATCTCCGTTGAGATTGGCCGCCGTGGCCGAAACTGGTGAATTTTTTTGAATATTAGTCCTTTTTTAACCGACTTCAAAAAGGAGATTCTGTATTCGATCCGTATGTATGTATGTATGTAAATTTGTATGGCCGCGAGTTTATCAAAAACCACTAATCCGATTTGGATGTGGTTTTCGATGTACAAATGTATAGTTTTCAGGGAAGGTTTTAGTATATAATTTATGAAGATCTTCGGAGATACACATTGGAACTTTTCAATAACTAACAGCAGATGACTCGCGAATGCTGCAATCGTATATCTATGATGTATTGTTTACACTATTCTATAATTAACTAACAAAAAAGCAATAAATAAAAACTTAAAAATAAACCGACTTCAAAACCACTGCAAACCAAAAAATAATTCAACTTTATATTTGCTTAGTACGTATATTTGGAGTTGGTGCCTAATTTAAATTGAACAGTGTTTTTTTTCTTTTTCCCATCGCACTGTGGAACGTCCCCATAGAAAGGGCGTGACATGTACCGGTAGTAGTGAATGTCTGATAACTGAAAACTGAAATGCATTGTGGAAAGGGGACAATATGACCTTTCAAGTTTTATAATTTTTACCCCTCTAATCACTTTACTTTACCTAATATATAGCACCAAAGTTCAAGTATCGATCACTGTCGAAAATGACCTCAATGTTTAAGAAAGATATTTGTGGTATTCGCAATAATTTGGAGAAGTATTTTATAAATAAAACGATTTAATAGGATACACTTATATAAATGCAACTGTTTCTTTTAAAAAAGACGCTATATTTTATGGTTAAATTAAAGTTTAAAAAAGTAATCGAAGTGTTTGATAAAATCTGTAATATAATAAAAACGCCACGAAACCCCGACCTAATGATACTTGCGTTTGATAGTTCAGAGTAATTAGGAAATTTCGCTAGAACATTATGTACCCCCCCTCGTCCCCTTTCGAAGTAAAGTAACAAAATAGGTTACACGCCTGCTAAAAATGCCAGAGCATCTACAAGCTGACTACATTTTGTGAATTATGAACATTTCATCAGGTGTTGATATTACACGAAAGCAATCAAGTTGGTTGGTGTAAATAATTTTTTACATTATGCTTTCAATTGTTGTGTCTTTTTAATCCATCCTAATATAATAATATCACTCGAAATAAGTTTTTTAAAGTGTTAGGAAACGCCTGACAATTTCTTTTGAGTAAAGTCCTTGAGATCGTAAATTTAGGCGATTTTAAGACATGTCTATTTTTCATTAATTAGGTTAAAATATACCCTATACTGTATTGTATTTCACTTGTTTAATTCCATTAATGCCAAATTATTGTGTATCTATCCTTAATTTGGTTTTAAACTCCCTTGAAATATAGGCATATTTCAGTATTTTTTTTCATAGTCATATCAGTATTTTTCAAATGAACTACATTGGTAATGGATAGGTCTATTATTCAATAATACACTTAAAAAAATTCAAATCTTTACGTTGTTCTGTTGTTGAGTTATCATAAGATATGTAAGAGAGATACTCATGTCACGCCCTTTCTATGGGGACGTTCCACTGTGCATCGGCGCATTAGAGTCGGCTGCGGGCTTCCTCGGACAGAAATGTCTAATTTGTCTTCCGCAACAGCCCCTGCCCCTGCTACTGCTTAATGCAACCCGTTTCCTGTTTGGGGGGGGTGGAGGGAAGGCACCTAACGGTGAACAGCCCAACCGGCGCCTCCTATGTCTCCTCTGGCGGTGGGAGGGATGTTCGCGCTCCCGATCCCTCTCCGCACTCTCTTTCTGCAAGATGACCACCTCGCAGAGGTGGGACACTGCACGCCAGGACCTCTGGCTGCCGACCACGGAAGCGACCAAGGCGGACAGCTAGAGGTCTCCTCCGACGACTGCTCTGAGAGCGCTGCGCTCCTCGTCCCAGGCTGGACAAAACTTCAATGTATATTGTATGGTGGGCCGTATCCAGCGGGCAGTTGTATCAATGGTGACACACGGCCGACACCTACTTGCGTACTATCCGACACAAGTAGTCACCGAAGCAGCCATGTCTGGTGAGCATCTGTGTCAGGCGAAATATTGCCGCACCGTGGCGCCTGTCCCGCCATTTGGCAAAAACAGGACGCACGGCCGCGACGACCCTGTGCCCCGCTGACGGGGCCTCCAGCCTAGACGCCTCTCCTCCACGGCGGCTCGCCGTTGGGAGGCTCTCATGACCTCCACCCCCTTCAGGGCAGGATTGCCCTTCAGTTGCCCGCGTCTGGACCCCTCCCGCCAATGATTGTATTAGTCCTACAGTTCTGGAAGTAGGAATTCATTTCAATTTCAATTCGTTTCTGGAATTTGGGAAATTTCCTTCTCTTTTTAAACTTTGAAAATATCAAGTAGTTATTTGCATAAAACCCAATTCCCATTTTTTTTCAGTTGATTGTTTATAACTTTTGCAATTTTTGCAAGCGGCGCTTGATTTTTTTCCAAAGTCAACTACACTATTCCTATAATTGTGCAATGGGGGATCCCTTTGATTCGCCTACGTTTTTTTAAACTATTATTTTTTCGCATATTTGACTTTGCATAATATGTATTGGCATAATAGGGTAGTTGACTTCTTATTTTTAAATACATTTATCGAACATTTATGCCTTCTAAAATCTAGAAAAAAAAGAATTTTTAAAACAATAATAAAGGAGTTATAAAGCTTTGAATTTTGATGGAAGGGGCATCTGTCAGATAACGGAGCCAGCAGAATGTGACGTCACTGAGTGTCGCCAGCCATAGCGCTACGTGCGTGCGAAGCAAATGACGCGATATCCCCACTACGTCCCAACTTTTGCTCACAACAATATTTCAAATATCAATAACTGCTTTAGTTGTCAACCAATTTTGGTTCTGATTTTACAGAAGAATTTGTTTTTCGTATTATTTTCTGTTACATATAAAATAATGTACCAAATCAAACATAGGAAACTACCCTATAGTACTATCGCATAGTAATATTTTGGCCTACTACTTTTTTTCATAATAAGCTATTGGAATAATTTTAGCTTGACTAATTTGTATTAGACTAATACACATTTTGCATAATATGTATTTAGAATAAATTAGGTCATCGGGGCGAGCGTGTTAGGTGCATACACGAAGAAAAGAAGAAGAGGGTGCATATGAACCACCGCACGAGCCGAGCGGCGAGTGCCAGAACCGACTTTAGGGCGTTTCCAACTCGGACAAAACCAAATATGAATGATGCTTATTTATTTTTATGACGTTTTTTGATATTTATGCTATTTTATTTTAGTTGTTCTGATGGTTGTGCTTTTTGTATTTATGCTTTTTTATTTTATGCTAAAACAATTATGCGTAATGATTATTATGCACATTGATATTTAGGCTTAAAGCTAAGATTCGTAACAATATTATTACAAATATATTTATGCAATCCAATAGGGAACCGTGCAATGGGAGTAACGAAGTAATCGCAATAGAGTATAGCGTCGTAGGGTATTGGCCTACTTAGAAATGAAATTCAGTGACGGATTCAAGGTGATATACTGAACTGAGTACAGAGTATGCGGGTGGTTATGTAGACAGTTTGTGAGACAGCAACATAATATGCTTAAGTTTATATATAAATACACAACTGTTGATTGTGGTGGGGCTGCCAGCGAACCTCTTAGGTGACTTGTACGTTGAGTGCTGCATTGTTTGCGAGCTCGTTTCCCACGGCCGGCGTCTGCATTGTGGAATGTAAACTATTTGTAATTTACATTAATTGTTGAATGTTTCGTTTCGAAGTGGTGTGGTGACGCCACAGCGTCTTAAACTTTTTTCGGCGAATAACTTCTTATTTACCTTATAACACAAGATGTTTATAGCACCTAATCATTGCCTGTTGGATTGCCATATTGAATACTGAGCAGCTGCTCAATAAGCTAGCTAGCTTAGATAATAACCAGAATTGAACTTATCACACTCTCGCGGGAGCGGTGAATGAACATGATACGAGCCACATGGCAGGTCCGAAGCAAGAGTGTAAATGAGCCATTTTGTCCGTCCAACCATTTATTTAACTTTTGACAGTTCGGTTTTTAACCAATGTACTAACTAATGCGCTACCGATTCGATTTCTTGTAGCAATCGATTTAATTTATGTAGAAGTTTTGATCGATTAAACACATTGAAATGTTATTTTTGCTCAACATTTTGTGTCGTTTTATAAACAAGCGTTAGCGTTCAAATGTGTATATTTTCTGTATATAAATTTATTCTGTAGGTATATTTATTCTATATATGATGCTATATCCAATATATCTTTTGTGAATATTTAACTGTAATAGTTTATTGTATTGGTTATCATAATTCGCACCTTTAGGATGAAAACGACACTATTCAAAAAGATAGAAAATTGGGTAATCGTCATAAAATTACTTAAAACGAAGAAATCCGTACAACAATAGTTCAAACACAACCATATTCAAGCACTAGCTTTTGCCCACGGCTTCGCCGGCGTTAATAAGTTTTTCCGGGCGAAAAGTACATAAAAACCTTCCCGTTGAATCACTCTATGACTATGACGTTGATACAACTCTTAACAAATAATGCATTAATTTCGACCAAATTTGATTACCATAAAAACGGTTCTAGTGAGTTAATCTTAAAAGATAGACATATACTGTCGCGGACATTTTTTTAGATCATTTCAAGAGGAATAATTCTTTCATACAAATATTTTTGGTATCTTGAACCGTTTTCGCAGCGCACGCAATGCAAGCCCTCAAGGATGAATAATTTCCCCGTTTTCTTCACATTTTCCATTATTTCTTCGCTCCTAATAGTTGCATCGTGATGTTATATAGCCTAAAGCCTTCCTCGATAAATGGTCTATTCAACACAAAAAGAATTTTTCAATTCGAACCAGTAGTTCCTGAGATTAGCGCGTTCAAACAAACAAACAAACTCTTCAGCTTTATAATATTAGTATAGATGAAAAGGACAAAGCTGTTATATCGGTCCCTTTTTCATAATATTTTTACAAATAAGGTACTAGTTTTTAGTCGTTTAAAAATGACAACACAATTTAATTTTTTTTTAATTGTGTCGTTTTCGTTCTAAAGGTGCGATATACTTACTCATTAAAAATAAAATATTTAATTTCCACTGCCACATTCTATTTTTCAATGAAAAAGTTTTGAATTATCTTTGTTACACAATGAGTGCAGGGCTTAACGTATATCGGCCGATAATTTAATCGGAGTTGAAGAGCAAAAGCTTCACTATAGAAAAGAAAAATGGCGTCTATAAATTATTCAATTATTTTGTTTTAATTCCCTCAGAATAATAACTAAAGCAAGAATAATAACTTGCTTTAGTTATTATTCTGAGTCAATTCCTTGTCATTAATTATAAAATTTCATACGCGTGCATATGTCAAAAAGTTAGATAAATGGTTGGATGGACTATAACGTTTTTCAATTTGACATTACGTCGGCAGCGCTGTGCAGAGTTGCCTGTAAAATAAAATAATACTGAATATTCCTAAAATTGAAAATGTTTTAGTTTAATTTCTAAAATACCTATAGTTATTAATTCGTCTCTTCAGCTTTTAAGAGTCCACTACTGAACATAGGCCTCCCCCAAAGATTAAATATGTCAATATTATTCTTGTTATACATGCTTGGTATACTTTGCCTTTTTAATTAATGCTCTATGTTGGTATATGACATAACCGATGATAAAATAAAAATTCCGAGACGAAATAAGTTTTAAATCGATACTACTAAATTCGTTTTAATAACTAGTAACATTGTAGAGGACAGCCATCATCCCTATACAGGAAGTCAGTTATAATTCATAAAATGATTGATTTTCTTTTCCCCATTTTAATAAAATTTTATATTTCAAATGGACGACATAAAAATAGTAGAATAATATTGATACATGTTTCATAAGTGTAAGACCAAGCTCAATTTCGCCCGTCTCAGATGCGCGCGCATCATGTAACACAAAAAGTCACAGTAACCGACTTCAATAAGGAAGTTTGTAAGGGGCTATGGTTGGTGGACTAACTTTTTGACAAAAAATTAAACCGCCTTCAAAAACTACTACAAACCAAAAAAATATGTGATATTGATAACTTATTTTGCAGTCGGTGACTATCACATCATCATGATGGAATACGCACGGTGAAAAGTGGGTGCACTAGTTGCGCCTTTGCCTACCCCTTCGGGGGTAAAAGGCGTGAGTGTGTATGTGTATATATAATTAAGATAGTTTTTATGGTTTTATTGTAATAAACATTGTGTAAAAGTTATCGTGGTTGCGTTACAGTATTCAGTATTGTTGTTTGCATAATAGAGATCGAAGTGTGGTGTTGGGCGGCGCGGGTGGCGGCGCGGCGCTGGCGGCGGCGCTGGCGACCGACGCGGGTGTGGCGGCGCGTGTGCGCGGGCTCGTGCTGGTGGGCGCGCTGCTGGGCGAGGGTGTGCCCCTGGCGGAGCTGCGGCTGCCGGTGCTGCTGGTGAGCGGCGCGGGGCAGGCGGCGGGCGCGGCGCGGGCGGCGTGCGCGCGGGGCCCGGCGCGGCGCGCGCTCGAGTGTGTCGGGTCGGACGGCGCCGCGCGCGCCCCCCCCGCCCTGCGCGCGCGCCTGCGCCTGCCGCAGCACGCGCTCGACGCCGCCGTCGCGGTGCGTACCCTATATGTAACGAAAACTTTCAACATAGGTACTTATCCAGGACCGATGACAATTCAATATTTTAAACTTAAACACGCTTTTATAGAAATTCCAACTAAAGAAATCAATATTTTCGCTATACCTACATACATGGGGTGGACGATACCCTAATTGGGAATGGAAAGGTCTGCCGAGATAATGTCCGGAGGTTCGAAATCCAAAGCACACACTTCTGACCTTTCAAAGTTACGTGTGTATTATTTATCAATTATCGTTCGCTTTAACAGTGGAGGAACACATTGTGAGAAAACCTACATACCTGAAAATTCTCCATAAGAATTTCGAGGATGTATGAAGTCTGCCAACCAGCACTAGGCCAGCGTGGTGGACTAAGGCCTTAAACTCTCTCAGTAGTAGAGAAGGCCCGTGCTCAGCAGTGAATAGTACCTATATAATACTGGAGTAAGATTACTATTATTTAAATACATGTCTATGTCCTTCCCTGGGTCTCAAACTATTTCCATACTTATTCATTTGCAGTTCCACTCGCAGAAAACTATTTTCCGGGATTAAAGTCACGGTTTATATTTTCCAGGGATAAGAAGTACCCTTCAAAATATGGTCATGGTCCTTCCCAGGGTCTCGAAATATTTTCCTACCAAATTTCATCGAAATCGGTTCAGTGGTTTGGCTGTGACGGCTCCACTCGCGAGAATATAAAATCCGGGATAAAATTCCGAGTGTATTTTTTTTCCGGATAAAAGTAGCCTACGTCCTTCTGTGGATCTCAAACTATCTCTATACTTGTTTTATTGTGGTTCCACTCGCAGAAAGCTAATTTCCGGGATTAAAGTCCCGGCTTGTATTTTCCCGGGATAAGAAGTACCCTAGCCAGGGTGATAAAATATCTTACTTACAAATTGCATCGAAATCGGTTGATTGGTTTGGCTCTGGTGGCTCCACTCGCGAGAGCAAAATCCGGATTAAAATTCTCTGGTAATGTTTTTCCGGGATAAAAAGTAGCCTATGTCCTTTCTCAGGCTCTAGACTATCTGTGTACCAAATTACATTTAAATCGGTTCAGTAGTTTTGGCGTGAAAGCGCAACAGACAGACAGACAGACAGAGTTACTTTCGCATTTATAATATTAGTGAGGAAGTAAGGATTATTAAAAATAAAATTCAGAGAATAATAAATTTGTATGACGTAATTTGTACTGAATATTATAAGATTCTTAATTTTAAATATTTATTATTGATTATTTAATGTTTTACATATACACTCACGCCTTTTATCACCGAAGGGGTAGGCAGAGGCGCAACTAGTGCACCCACTTTTCGCCGTTATTCCGTCCCATGATGTGATAGGGGGCGAGCCTATCGCCACATCGGGCACAAATTCCAGACTCCGAGATGATACTGAATAGAAAAACTCAATATCACTTTGCCCGCGACCCGGGGATCGAACCCGAGACCTCAGCTTTGCAATCGTACTGTCGTACAACTACGCCACCGAGGCAGTCAAAGTTACTCTAAGTGAATTGTGAGAAATTTACTTTATTCAAAAAATCGTTTGGAATCTACATAGCAAGGTAAATACTATCTGTATTTTAATCTATATTAATCAACTTTAAAATAAAAGTAGTAATATTTTCTCTCATAAATAGTATGTTTAACGTAACATAACCTAAAAAAATAAAAAAAAAATCGAATTTGAGTTTTTTTCAGTTTTTTGCATTTTCTGAGAACATTTCCTATAGTAATGTTTTTTTTTTCATAATCAGAAAGTAGATATTTCAACGAACAAAAAGCCCCCAAACTTTTTGAAATAAGCTGATGTTTTGACGTCAGAATTTTCGATTGAAAATTAGGGTGCTTTTTTGATATTAAGTTAAAATAAGGCGAAAAAATAAATATTTTAAATCAAATAAATTACAGTGTATTTGGGACATAATAAAGTAAGTTTTTACCAAATTTCGTAGAATAAAAACATTTTTTGAAAAAGATATAAATAAAAAACCAAACACTTGGTCACCTAAATTTTGAGGTTATGTGAAAAAATTGCAAATACAAAAGTTGTAGATCTTTTTATTACCTACAACTTTGCCACTTAACTTTTTTCCATAGGACTTGTAGTTTTGCCGGAAATCAAGATGAACCATTTTTTACCCTTAAAAACTCACCTCCTCCCACTTCCCGAACTCGGATCGACCGTAATTTATTTTTCCTTTCATTTTGGTCATGTTCCCCTCCTTTTCTAATGGGTTTCATCCTACTGTATTTTTTTTGGTTTCAAAAATTATCGACCCTGGTCTAATAGAACTTGGCACTCATTTAGATCTCCATTCTTTTTGCGGCGAAGCCCACACCCAAGCATAATTTTTGTATTGAACTTGGCTCTCCTTTTTTACATTTATGTATTTGGTGGGATATTATATACACTGTCGCTTGTGTGATTATATTAATTTATAATTATTTGGAGTCGGTGTTGGTCACAAAAACAATCGTACAAGCTTAGAGTATATATAACTATCTATAGAGCGCTAGTATGGCACCATACGCCCAATACCCAGTGTAGGCAGGTGAATTATAGCTACTTATATAGAAATGTTGGCGACTGCTTGGATGGGCACGCGAGCAGCACCAACGCAACAGTTATCGATAAGTACAAGTCCGGTGGCGCGGTACATATTGTTGTAAAAAAATTGTGGTTTTACAAAATATGGCCTTGGGAGTAATTTTAAGCGTATTGCGTTAATATAGATAAAAGCTATGCTGCGAATTAGTGTAGTGCCATGTGGAATGATTTATAAACACGGTACCTCAAGTCCAATAATAGGTAATTAATAAATAGTATCAATGTAAATATGTATCGCGTACTATAAAAGCGTGTTAAAAATATACAAAATAATTTTCAATAAATTTGAATTTTATTTCATCATATTAATTGAAGCCTAAGTATTAAAAATTATTTTCTATTTTTAGTTGGATTTTTTATAAAGCGTTTTTTTTAAGTTTAGATGAATGAGACACGATGATTTTGTTCGCTTGCAGGAGGAGTGCGTGCGTTGGGCGCTGGAGGTGTGTGAGGGGGCGCCGGGCGGGGCGGGTGCGGAGAGTGTAGCGGGGGCGAGTCGCCGCTCCGCGCCCCCCTCCCCCTCGCCGCCACCGCCAGCTCCTAAGTTTCATTCGCGCCGCTCGCCAGCCGCCTCGGACTCCAAATTTTTTTATCCAAGTGAGTGAAATTAAGATTGATAGACCACAAGATCCGTCAATAATATTATGCCGATTTAAAAAAAAGTAGTATGTATAAGGTTTTACATGTACGTGTCTTTTCTTAACGGTGAAGGAAAACATCGTGAGGAAACCTGCATACCTGAGAAGTTCTCTGAATTTCGAAGGTATGTGAAGTCTGCCAACCCGCACTAGGCCAGCGTGGTGGACTAAGGCCTGAACCCTCTCAGTTGTAGAGGAGGCCCGTGCTCAGCAGTGGGCAGTATTACAGGGCTGATATGGTATGGTATGGTATGGTCTTTTCTTACGTATGTTTTATTACTAGCTTTGATTATTTAGTGTCTAGATAGACCCTGAACGTCTCAAACGCGTCGAAAAAATAGAGGCGAACCTCTAATTCAATTCCCCACATTTAGTATGAGTTGACTGGTGGTAGGACTCTCATATTATGTAAGCGTCCGTCTGGGTGGGTACCACCGCAATGTATATTCCTACCGCCAAGCAGCAGTGTGCATGCACTGTAGTGTTTGGGTTTGAAGGGCATTGTGACCAGTGTAACTACAGGACATAATGAGACTTAACATCTTATGTCTCAGGATGACGAATGCAGTGGAATGCCACACAGTACTTTGTAACTCAAGGAGCTGGATGGTGTTGCTACTGTTCATGGGTGGTCACATCGCTTACCATCAGACGAACGGCATGCTCGTCTCGTCATTCGATGCAATAATAAAAAAAAAGTATTCTTTGAGCTGTCATGGCGTTGGCTCACTTGTTTATTTATTTATTTATTCTTTGAGCTGTCATGGCGTTGGCTCACTTGTTACGCGGATTAATATTGTGTAAAACTGTCGATTTGTGTTTTTAATGTTTTTTTTTTCATTTAATTAATCGTTGATATAATTAATAGTAATAGTAGTTGTGACTGGGTTTTTCCATCTTAAAATTTACTCAGTCGCAGCTCGGAGTCAGGAAGTTGTCGGTGTGATACCCCCGTGCCTCGGAAAGCACGTAAAGCCGTTGGTCCTGCGCCTGATCTCTCTCCGGTCATGTCGGATTGCCGTCTCACCGGACTATGAGAGTGAAGGAATAGCGAGTGCACCTGTGTATTGCGCACACACTTGTGCACTATAATATCTCCTGCGTACCTGGCTGATCTCCGTTGAGATTGGCCGCCGTGGCCGAAACTGGCTAGGAGGATTTCATTTCAGTAATAGTAGTAGTAATTGCGCTGTTTATATTATTATTTTTTATCATAATCTGCACTAAATTCATACTTGACCTGTAAAGCTGCAGCTAATTTTCAAACGTTTTTATTTTATTCTCTTTCTAAAATATCTAATTCTATGTCTTGATTACGATGATAAATAATCCTTTGGATGCCTTTTCCATACATTTTTCCAATTTTAAATGTTCTATCTGTGTTGAAGTTGTGGGAAGACATCTTGGCTGCGGCTCCTTGTCACTACATGGTATAAAACAAAGTCGCTTCCCGCTGTCTGTCTCTATGTCCCTATGTATGCTTAGATCTTTAAAACTACGTAACGGATTTTGATGCGGTTTTTTTAAATAGATGGAGCGATTCAAGATTTTTATGTACTTTTAGCCCGGAAAAACTTATTAACGCGGGCGAAGCCGCGGGCAAAAGGCTAGTTATATTTAAAATTTAAAACCTGATACTATAAGTGAAGACTTGTAATTGGCTTTCGTTAACTACACCATTGTTATAACTAATTACTTATAGCTGTTAGTCTTCCAAATTAATAAATAAATGAATAAATAAATTAATTAACTGTTTATTGCAATCTGTCTAGGTGACAGTCGGCAATATTTACACGATATAATATGATATTGAGTGGTTTGCGAGGTACACGTCCAGAGACATATCTTCATAATTTACTAAACTAGAGCAGTGGTAGTCACGGAGGAAAGAGCCCTGTTCTGTGGTGGTAGTTAATCCTTTTTTTTAGTCTCTGGGTGTTTCTTGGAAATATGTCATCTATAAGGTGGTGGGCTAGTATATTTAAATAAATTAAATTAATTAATAAGAGTAAGCATTTTTTTTTCGGTTGCCAGCTTATGAAATCAGTTTCCTAAAAAGATTGAAAAATGGATCCAAAATTTTTGACAACACGGCCAATAAATTAGGTTAGGAAAAAATTCTTCGCTTTTTATACGACTTATTTTTTTCAAAGTTTATTTACAGTTATAATTAAATATAGATATAGATGCCATTTTGCTGTTAGCACTTTCTGCCATCTTGAGGTAGTGCCATGCGCCCGTTGCTGTAGAAATTTTGGGACTTCTGATCAAAATAATAGTTAAAAATAACTCAAAACACGCGGGATCCCTTTGATTCGCCTACTTTTTTTAACTATTATTTTTTCGCATATTTGACTTTGCATAATAAGTATTGGCATAATAGTACTATCGCATAGTAATATTTTGGCGTACTACTTTTTTGTCATAATAAGCTATTGGAATAATTTAAGATTGACTAATTTGTATTAGACTAATACACATTTTGCACAATATGTATTTAGAATAAATTAGGTTAGCGAGGAGCGTGTTAGGTACATGAACCGCCGCACGGCGAGTGCCAGAACCGACTTTAGGTCGTTTCCAACTCTCCGTGTGGAGTTGCTGGTCTCCCATCGGGCGCGTCCCCTGGGTGGCGGATAGGGGGGCGTCCTCAGGAATGAGGGGCACGTGGACCAAAACCAGCACAAGGGGTTCTTCCACATATCCCTCTGATAATTTAAGCAGAGGGCATTGTGCAGGAACGCGGGCGGGTTCTGTGGACACTAACATTGCCACAGGAATAATTTTATATTTTGTAGTTGGATTTTCTATAAAGCGTGTTGTTTAGTTTTTTAACTATTATTTATTAAGCTATTGCATAGCTTCTATCGCGGGCCTTGAGCGTGGAGACCGAATCCAGAAATTCCGTAACGAAATAACCTGACACCCTCAGTATTTTCAACTCTGTCACAACCATGTAGAGTGTACAATTTGATAAGTAAATTTAATATCGCAGTCTTGTAATTTATTTTCAACTCTATCACAACCATGTAGAGTGTTAAATTCCATAAGTAAATTTAATATCGCAGTCTTGTAAGAATACAATATGTAAGAGGATATGACCTGAATGTTAAACGATAAAAGGTCGAAATTACCGTGTATTTAAAAATTGTTCCAGTCAGTGAAACGTATCGAAATTTCAAACGTGATTCTGAGTTAGAATTTTTAAAAAGTTTTTATTTTATGCCTGTTCAAAGAGGTTATAAATATTAGAATTGCCTGCTTAGAGTTTCGGCGTTAGGGCACAAGTGAAATTTGGACAATAGAAAAAAATAAAATAAATAAATAATTATAATTACATAAGTTGATAAAAAATGCTATGCAATAGCTTTACCGCGGCAGTCTCCGAGTGCCACATGTCTTTTTTTTTCACTTTTTAGTTCACTAAAAAACAAGTAAGATTTTTACACAAAATAATGAATAAAATTAAAAAATCGTGTTAAAAATGAGCAAACTTATATGGTTTCGCTAGCTTCCAAACCTTAGCACGATCTAATTCTATGCTGGCGCCATCTATTGAATTACAAAGAAAACTTTGTATTACAAGTATTGTTCATTTAGTTGCGCCATCTATTAAAGCACAAAGAAAATCTTTTACAAGTTTTGCTTGTTTAGTTGGGATATTTTAGCTGGAACGACTATAACGATAACGAATGTGCGAACTTATATAGTTTCGCTTGCTTGCAAACCATAGCGTGATCTAATTCTATGCTGGCGCCATCTATTGAAGCACAAAGAAAACTTAAGTATTATTATTAGTTGGATTTCTATAAAAACGTATTTTTTATTTTAAAATATTGTATTGCAATCGGTCTTTGATAAGTATGCTAAAATGCGATTTAATCCGACGTTTTACAGTGGGTTAAAATCATGTTCAAAGTGTAAGTTACTTACATACATACATACATACGTCTGAACAACGATTTTATTTTTATTAATGAAAACATTGAAAAAGAAACAGTCGAAAGCAGGATTTGAACCCGCGACCTACAGCGTACCATGCCGGTGCTCTGCCAACTGAGCTATCTTGACTTTACCTTCGTGTGTTCAATTTCAAGTTCCCTATTTTATCTTTTTAAAGGCGATGGAGGTCGCGGGTTCAAATACTGTTTTCGACTGTTCCTTTTTCAATGTTTCCATTAAAAATAAAATCATTGTCAAGGCACTACATGGCCCTTATAGTCTAGTCAACAAGTTCAAAAACGTGAAAAATAGAGATAAACGTCCTAAAAATTAAATAATTAATAAAAAAAAAAAAATTGTGAAAACAGGCATAGCTAAATATTAATTGAAAAAAAAATTATCACCATTTTTTACATTTTCAATTTTTCAATAGTTATAAAAAATCATAATTAACAAATTAATAAACTTTAATGAAAATTTACCGCAGGATCTTATAAAGTACATATATCAAAAGGGCTCCACGAAGTTTAAAATTTATAGGCCAATTATTTATCCCTTTCATCCCATTGTTTATGCCAATCGAGATTGGGAAAAAATTGGTTAGTTAACATTTGAATAACTTTTTGAAAAATGGTGATTAAACTTGTTTTTCTTCAGGGCTCGATTCTTTCAAGTGTTAAGAAGATACTAGAATTTTTTAAAATTTTTAAAATCACATTTTATGTTATAAAAAAATTATTTTTATTGCTAAACTCTCTTTAGAGGCGGCGCAAGCATGCCGTAACTGCTGCGCGGAGCCCTGTTTTCAATGTATAATTCAAATTATAAATAATGGAGATAGAATTCCGGGAGTTAGGACTTTTTTATTGGAAATTTCCTCCTCTTTAACGAGCTTTTTTCAAAATTGCTTAAATGTTAATATTTTTCGAGTTATTAACAAAACACGAAATATCATTTTTTTTTTCATCTTATTTTGTTAATAACAATTGCAATTTTTAACCTGCACCAAAATCCTTCAAAAACATTTTTATAGAGGTGGTTAAGAATCGAATGAGCCATCGCTCATATTTTTAGGACATTTATCTCTATTTTTGCCTATCCCTTTGGGGATAGAAGGCGTGAGTGTGTATGTATGTATGTACAATACAATAACTAACAGCAGATGACTCGCGAATGCTGCAATCGTGTATCTATCATGTAGGTATTGTTTACATTATTCTAAAATTAACTAACAAAAAAGCAATAAATAAAAACTTTTAACAAAAAATGAACCGACTTCAAAACCACTACAAACCAAACAATAATTTATCTTTATACTCGCTAAGTATAAACGTATATTTGAAGTCGGTGCCTAATTTAAATTAAACAATGTTTTCGTATATTTGATTGTATTTCCTTGGCTTAGCTGACAATTTAAATTAGGTATCGACTCCAAATATACGTATATACTTAGCGAATATAAAGATGAATTATTTTTTGGTAAATAATTTATTGTCGATACGGTCAGGGTCGGCGCCGCGCGGGGAGGGAGAACCCACGCCCGAGGACCCCCCTGCACTGCACGCCATCTCCACCGCCGCGATACATTCGTGAGTCCACACCATACACTAATCCTACCACCCTGGTAAGCGTGACAGTTCGTTTATACTTATTGTGTAATTTTTATCGCAGGACACCTCGGGCCATTGAGATCGTTGGTGAGTACTGAGTAGCGGAAGGCGAGGCGAATATCTTGTCGGAGCAGTCTGTTAGCGGACGGTGTTAAGTTAGCGCGTACATTGCAGAAGGGCGCGTGGTGTCGCGCGGGTCGGGCGGCACGCCGCTGGCGCTACTGCCGCCGCGCCGCGTCCCCCCCGCGAGCCCCGCCGCCCCCGCCCCCGCCGCGACTCTGGCAGCCGTCGACATCATGCAGATGCCGATCGTGTTCGCGGATGACGAGCGCGCAAGCGACGCCGCGGGCGCGCGCGGGGCTCGGCGCGGGAGGCGCGCGGGTGCGGGCGCGGGAGGGGGAGGCGCGAGCGCGCTGACGGTGCGCAGCGGGCGCGCGGTGGGCGCGGTGCGGTACGCGCGCGTGATCGTCGCCAAGCGGGGTGCGGGCGGGGGCGGGGTGGGGGGCGCGCGGGGCGTGGTGCTGCACCGCGCGGCTGGACGCGACCGCAACTGAGAAACCGCTCCAAATCGGCAGTGCCTACAATTTAACATCATTATAATGTCATCATTACAATGTCACATCATTATGTCTAAAATAAAAGATATAGGTGATGAAATTACGCTGTTTTATTTAATGACCTATCCAGGAATGATATAAATTAAAAGCATATAAAGTCATGCGATAAGTTCAAGCTTTAAAAATTCAATTCAAAATCGACCTACTACTAAATTAAGAGTTATTTATGACTAGAGACGGGATAATAATATGCAATTACATAACCGCATAATAAAATATACAAATACATACCTAGTATCTGCAGTTTTTGAAATAGTTTGTAATAAATAGCAATAATTAGTCTAATGCCACAGCTCGATTAGTTGCGACTAGGTTTTCCGGAACCAGTGGGAATTTTAAGAACCGGGATTTCCGATACTTTGCACTCACAGAACCTAGAATTACCGGTTTTTAACCGATTTCAAAAAGGAGGTTCTGTATTCGATCCGTATGTATGTATGTACACTCATTTCCAAAAAAAAACGGGCGGTTTGGATTTTAATTCTTTTTTTAAAAAATACGGTACCAAAATGATTTCAATCATTTGTACATGTTACTGGCCGGTTTTAAAAATGCCGTGGTGTTTAAAACAGTACGTTCTAAATTAAAATTTTCGTTTGATGCTCGTTTTTACAGAAAACCACTTTTTATCCTACATTTTTGGTGCGAAGTTCCAAAAGATAATATTGGTTTTCATAACTTTTAGTCAATTTTTATGAATTTATTTCATATTCTTAATTGTCAAAGCTTCATTTATTGCTGTTTAGCTGTCTCAATAATGTTAGAGAAAGTGGTAAAAGCTACAAAAATTATTGCGCTGCTCGAAGAGGGCTGCAGCCAATGCTTCGTGGGTCAGAGGCTAAGTGTGAGTCGCTCGACGGTTCAAAGGACCTGGCAGCGGTATCAAGACACCGGTTCCGTCGAGAGAAGGCCTGGTTCTGGAAGAAAACCATGTACCCAACCACGGGTGATCGTTTTCTTGTGAGTCGCGCATTGAGAAATCGCAAGTCTTCGTATGTGGACCTTAAGAACAACCTCGAAGAAGTAAGAAATGTGCATATTAGTCTATGGACGGTCAGGAGGAGGCTGCTCGCGGCCAATATACGCAGTCATCGCCCGGCCCGCGGCCCTAAGTTACTCCGTGAGCACAGAGTTGCCAGGCTTAGGTTTGCTCGAAATTGTGAGTCATGGACTCAAGAATACTGGAATAGGGTATTGTTCTCCGATGAAGCCAGGATATCTCTGTTCGGTGAAGATCGACGTCGGCGAGTGCTACGAAGACGAGGAGAACGCTTTGCAGAGGCTTGTTTTGAAGAAATCACACCTTATGGTGGGGGCTCTATTATGTTTTGGGCAGGAATAAATTCAATGGATCGTACAGAGTTAGTCTTCATTGAAAACGGCTCACTGACTGGACATCGATACATAACGGAAATTCTTATTCCTCATGCACAACCCGCATTGGCCGCTTTAGGCGAAGACTCAATTTTTATGGACGACAACGCTCGCGCCCACCGGTCTGGCGATGTGGAAGCGTATGTGCAAGAGGTCGGCATTCGTCGTTTGGATTGGCCAGCTCGAAGTCCCGACCTCAATCCTATAGAGCATGTCTGGGACGTTCTGAAACGACGCGTGAGATCAGTACAACCGGCTCCGCAAACCATCAGAGAGCTGAAGAATGTGATTACCGCGGAGTGGGAACGTATTCCGCAAGCAAGTATCCGGGATATCCTCGCTAGCATACCCAGACGAATTCAAGCTGTGATTTCAGCTAGAGGGGGTCACACTCGATACTAAACATTTATCTGCTTTTACTTTATTAAAGAAAAAACAAACAAAAATCTTTGTTAACTTTTACATCACGAGCATATGCACTACTAGCGAGCATACACTACTAGTGAACTTTAGCATTAAAACCCATAAATTTTATCAAAATTCTATGATAATACTGACGGAAACGATTATTTGCTTATTAATTTACAAAATTGTGAAAGTAAAACTACCTATAATTATCAAACAAACCAATAGTAACATTTGAAATGGTTCATTGCTTAGGTGCCCGTTTTTTTTGCAAATGAGTTTATGTAGGGGTATGGGGGCATTTAAAGAATTCCGCCATGGTACTCCCTGCCTGTCGTAAGAGGCGACAAAAAGGAGGCTACTGGGCATTGCGGCTGCGCAGCGGGGAATACGCAGTCTCAAGTCCACAGCAGCACGGAATCATCTTGCTGCCATTAGAGAAGGGGACCTCTGAGCCCAAAGAGATGAGCCGCGAAGCGGTAATGCGCGGAGACGGGGCCGGCGAATTCGGATGTATTCACGACCCCCCGGAACCGTCTCACATGCGCAGAAGCAGGCCACCGCGGGTTTTAGTCGGTATGCCGGCATGATTTGAGGGAACCGTTCCAGAGGTCACTTAGGTGGCATCTGGTTCGGAAGGCCGGTGAGTCCGATATAACTATTCTTCCCCTCCCCAGGCTTAGAATAAGTATCCATAAGAAGGTTTTTTCTTGCAGGACAAAAAAATAGGTATGTTTTGTATGGCCGCGAGTTTCTCAATAAAAAATCAAAATACCTCTCTCTGGTCGAACGTTTTGACTCCGTGGCCGCGCGTAGGTATATTTATTTGTATTTGTATAAACGTGTGTTACAATAGCTGGTACAATATCTCATAAGTTTGGTATCTGTTAAGAGTTGTTTTTGGAACAACACTAGTAGTCTACACATCACTATAAGATGCCAATATGGCGATACCGGTATATTGTGTGTAATAATGTTTTAATAAAAATAAATCAATAAAAGTAGTACAAGCATATGTTTTACTCTTCGTGCACAACTCAAACCGCAACAGGTTATGGGCCCAGGTGCCCAGTCACCCAAAAACCCAGCAAGATCCAGCCAGGACTCGGACCAGACCGCACACAGGAGTAATACTACGCAGTACGTACGCACAATTAAAACAACAAGGAATAAGTATAAAAGTGGTCAAAACAAATAAAAGTTAAAACCAGTGCTAAAACCAGTAATAAAAGAAAAAAGGGAGACCAACTTTATTCTACGAAACAAAGAACGTGTATACTTAAGTACATAAAGATGGCGGACGATAATATCAAAATAGAGAAATTAACAAACAGTGAAAGTTTCCTGCTATGGAAATTCGAAATGAATATATATATTAAAGCATTAAAATTAGAAGAAGTGATGTCACACACAAAAAACGAGACTATAATCACTGATTGCGACGCCAAAGACGCCAAGGTACAAAGATTAATAATTAGTTCCATCGATCGTAAATTAAAAGGACACATCCTAGGATGTAAAACAGCATTGGAAATGTTTAATAAATTATGTCAAATATTTGAAGGCTCCGAGGAGAGAAATAAAACTACATTACTACAAGACTTCTTCAACTTCAAAAACGCGAATAAACCATTATCTACTATTATAACAGAAATTGAAAATTTGAGGCTCCGTCTAAATAACCTAGGACAACATATAACTGATGAGGTGGTCATATCTAAAATATTAACATGCTTACCAAACAATTTGAACTATTTTATAACGGCATGGGAATCAGCTCCGGATGACCAAAAAACACTTACGAATTTAACAAATAGACTCTTAAATGAAGAAAACCGTTTTACAGAAAATAAAGATAAGCAAGTTGCATTTAAAGCGGAGAAGAAAAACCATAGTTATGTAAAGTGTTTCAAATGTAATAAACTAGGACATCTAAAAAAGGAATGTAAAATGTGTGGTATATGTAAGAAGTACAATCACACTGAGAATGAATGTAAATTTAAATCCAAGAATTGCAATATATGCAAGAAAAGTAACCATAAAGAAGAAAATTGTTTTTTTAAGGACAAAGATAGAAAAAAGGATGCCGCATTTTTTTCAAAACAGACTAAAGGAAATATAATAGAAAATTTTAGTTTTATTGTAGACTCAGGCTGTACATCTCACATGACAAATAATATTGAAATATTAAGTAAGTTTGAAGAACGGAATTCAACTGTTTCTGTAGCAAATGATAATACAATGCAAGTAAAAGGTCAAGGAACAGTAAGTGGCACAGATTTTAAACTAAATAAAACACTCTTTATACCTGAGCTCACTCAAAATTTATTATCAGTTAACGCAGTCACAGAAAATAGTGGTACAGTTGTATTCACAAAAGATAAAGTAAAAATCTATAGAAATTCAGATCTAATAATACAAGGGAAAAAGGAAAATGGATTATTAATAGTAAACATGCAGAAAAATTTAGAAGAAGATAAATCATTATTAATAAAAGAAAATGGAACAGCTATAGAATGGCACAGAAGACTTGGACACCCTGGAAAAAGAGTACTAGAAACAATTTCAAAGGCAACTGAAGGTATTAATGTACTAGGAACAAAAACTTTAGAAGAATGTGAAATATGTACACAGGCAAAACAACATAGACTACCTTTTAACACAAATAGGAACAGAGCGGGAAGACTCTTAGAAATTATACATACTGATGTCTGTGGACCCTTTGAAATACCTACACATGATGGATATAATTATGTACTCACAGTGATCGATGACTACAGCAATTTCATAAAGCTATACCTATTAAGACAAAAAAGTGAAGTAAAGGAAAATATTATAAATTACATAGAAGAAACAGAAAGAGAAACCAAAGAAAAGGTATCATGCATACGATGTGACAACGGAGGAGAATATACCAGTAATGCTCTTAGAGAATGGTGCAAGCAAAAAGGCATTAAGTTGGATTACACCGTGCCTTATACCCCTCAATTGAATGGTAAGGCAGAACGATTAAATCGGACACTTCAAGAAAAGACCAGAGCATTGTTATTTGATTCAAAGTTAGAAAAGGAGATGTGGGGTGAAGCCATGTATTGCGCTGCTTACATCACAAATAGATTACCAAGCGAATCACTAAATCAGAAAACACCATTTGAATTATGGTATCGCAAAATACCAAATATTGCAAATATACAAAGATTTGGATGTGTTGTTTATGCTAAACAGCTACAAGTAAATTTAAAGAAGCTAGATTCAAGAAGTAAAAGACTATTAATGATCGGCTACACTAACAATGGATACAGACTTTGGAATGAAAAGGAACGTAAAATAGAAATTGCAAGGGATATTGTAATTATAAATAATGAAGAAATAAAAGAAGATATAGAGAAGGAAATTACTACACCTATAAGACTAAGAAGCACAAATAACTCACTTAATGATATTCCAAGTACTATAGAAAATGAAGCAGAAGATATTGAACAAACAGTACAAGAAATTGAACAGGAACAAATAATAGAGCAAGAAAGTCACACTTCTTTAGATATTAACACAGATACAGAATATTTAGATACTACTAATAATGAAACAAGTAACATTGAGCAACGGAGAACAAATAGACTAACAAGAAAACCTACTTATCTTCGTGACTATGTACTATTAACATATAATGAAGCAATTAAGTCTGCAGAAAGCGAAAATTGGAAGAATGCTATAAATTCAGAGAAGGAATCTTTAGATAATAATAATACATGGGAAATAGTAGACATAAAGCATACAAAAGGAAAGAAAATACTCTCTAATAAATGGGTATTTCGAGTCAAAGATGAAGGTACTTATAAAGCAAGACTAGTCGTTAGGGGATTTGAGCAAGATGGAATTGATTATAATGACATATATAGTCCAGTAGTAAGTCAATCATCGCTGAAGCTACTTTTTGCTATTGCAGCTTCAAATAATTATGAATTGATGTCATTTGATGTCAAGACTGCATTTTTATATGGACAACTAAGTGAAGATGACATATACATGCATATTCCAGAAGGATATGAAAAGCAACCTAACAAAGTTTGTCATTTAAAAAAGGCTTTATATGGCTTAAATCAAGCACCAATTACTTGGAATAAACAATTTACTGAAAAAATGTTGAAACTGGGATTAAAAACCACAAAAACAGATAAATGTGTGTTCACAAATGATGATAAAACTGTAATAATTGCTATATATGTAGACGATGGGTTAGCTATTGCAAAAGATAAGGAAAAGTTGTTGAAAATATTGAATTGTCTAAAAAAGGAGTTTGAGATTAAAATTTGTGAGAATCCTAAAAGTTATGTTGGATTTGAAATAAAGAAAAATGAAGAAGGTATAAAACTACATCAAGAAAACTACATTAAAAATCTTTTGGAGAAATTTGGCATGACTAACTCTAAATATGCAAGTACACCATGCAATTGTGATAAAAAGACAGCATCTGAAGTTCAAAATTCACCAAACTTTCCCTACAGAGAACTTGTAGGAGGACTACTCTACTTATCTACAAGATCTAGACCTGATATTAGCCAAGCAGTAAATGAAGCAAGTAGAGAGACTGAAAACCCTACTAAAGAAGATGTCATAGCTGTGAAGAAAATATTAAAGTATTTAAATGGAACAAGAGAGAAGGGAATACTGTACAAGAAAGGAGGAGATATTTCTAAATTGGATGCATACTGCGATGCAGACTATGCAAACTGCACTACTTCAAGGCGCAGTAATACAGGTTTTGTAATAATGTTTTCAGGAGGACCAATTTCCTGGTGCTCAAAACGCCAACCTATTGTAGCACTGTCATCGACAGAAGCTGAGTACATTGCAGCTGCTGATTGCTGTAAAGAAAGCTTATATCTAAAATCATTAATGAGTGAATTAACAGAAGATAACATTAAGATAGTATTACATGTAGACAATCAAAGTTCAATACAATTAATTAAAACAGGTTCATTTAAAAGATCAAAACACATTGAAGTTAGATACTATTTTATTCATGAAAACTATGTAAAAGGTAACATTAATGTTAAATATTGCCCAACAGACAAACAAATTGCAGATATGTTTACTAAACCATTGCTGAAAAATAAATTTGAATTTCATTGTTTAAAAATAATTAAGTAAAAATATGTGTTTGTATACTTCTATAATGTATAATGAACATTAATAAATTTGATTAAAATTATGTATGCAAAAGTAATGTAAACAGGAGTAAAGATATAAATAAAAGAAAATTATAATAAATAATAAAAATAAAAATTAATAGTTATAACAAAAAAAAAAAAATAAAAATAATAATAATAATATTAAATAATTGTAAAGACAACTGGTGCTGTTCTAACATAAAATAAAAGTCAAAAACATTTTCAATTATGAGTAAAGATAATTTTAATTTAGTATTATAAATTGTAAAATTAAGGGAAGGTGTTAAGAGTTGTTTTTGGAACAACACTAGTAGTCTACACATCACTATAAGATGCCAATATGGCGATACCGGTATATTGTGTGTAATAATGTTTTAATAAAAATAAATCAATAAAAGTAGTACAAGCATATGTTTTACTCTTCGTGCACAACTCAAACCGCAACAGTATCAACATGTATACTTGTATACTTGTGAGCGCGCAGTCCCTTTGATAAAAGCCGCCTCTTAGTCTAGTAAACAACTTCAAAAACGTGAAAAATAGAGATAAAGGGCCTAAAAATATGAGCGATGGCTCATTCGATTCGTAATCACCTCTAGAAAAATGTTTTTGAAGGATTTTGGTGCAGGTTAAAAATTGCAATTGTTATTAACAAAATAAGATGAAACAAAAATTGATATTTCGTTTTTTGTTAATAACTCGAAAAATACTAACATCTAAGCAATTTTGAAAAAAGCTCGTTAAAGAGGAAGAAATTTCCAATAAAAAAGTCCAAACTTCCGGAATTCTAGATAGAATTCCGGAAGTTTGGACTATTTTACTAATTAATTAAGGACTAATTAAGGAGAATAACTACTTAACTCTGCCTCGGTGGCGTAGTTGTATTAAGGTACGACTAAAATGCTGAGGTCTCTGGTTCGATTCCCGGGTCGGGCAAAGTGATATTGAGTTTTTCTATTCAGTATCAGCCCGGAGTCTGGAATTTGTGCCCGATATGGCGATAGGCTCACCCCCTGTCACATCATGGGACGGAATAACTGCGAAAAGTGGGTGCACTAGTTGCGCCTCTGCCTACCCCTTCGGGGATAATAGGCGTGACTGTATGTGTGTGTGTAAGTGCTTAATTTTATAATTTTTTCAAATTTTCAATAGTTATAAAAAATCATAATTAACAAATTAATAAAGTTTAATGAAAATTTACCGCATGATCTTATAAAATACATATATCAAAAGGGCTCCACGAAGTTTAAAATTTATAGGCCAATTATTTATACCTTTCATCACATTGTTTATGTCAATGGAGATTGGGAAAAAATTGGTTAGTTAACATTTGAATAACTTTTTGAAAAATGGTGATTAAACTTGTTTTTCTTCAGGACTCGATTCTTTCAAGTGTTAAGAAGATACTAGAATTTTTTCAAATTTTTAAAATCACATTTTATGTTATAAATAAATTATTTTTATTGCTGAACTCTCTTTAGCGGCAGCGCGAGCATGCCGTAACTGCCGCGCGGAGCCCTATTTTCAACGTCTAATTAAAATTATAAATAATGGAGATAGAATTCCGGAAGTTTGAACTTTTTTATTGGAAATTTCTTCCTCTTTAACGAGCTTTTTTCAAAATTGCTTATATGTTAATATTTTTCGAGTTATTAACAAAAAACGAAATATCATTTTTGTTTCATCTTATTTTGTTAATAACAATTGCAATTTTTAACCTACACCAAAATCCTTCAAAAACATTTTTCTAGAGGTGATTACGAATCGAATGAGCCATCGCTCATATTTTAAGGCCCTTTATCTCTATTTTTCACGTTTTTGAACTTGTTTACTAGACTATCTGAATTAGACGCTATAGTTGTCAACAAGCAACTATCGACTCGTAACTTCAAAAAATAAAGTCGAGGTTGTTTACAACGCAATTTTTACATACATATATATATATATACACTCACGCCTGTTATCCCCGAAGGGGTAGGCAGAGGCGCAACTAGTGCACCCACTTTTCGCCATTATTCCGTCCCATGGGGGCGAGCCTATCGCCATATCGATTCGCAATTTTTATACTTCTCTTTTTATTTTTGCTTTTTGTTTATCATAGGCACCGACTCGAGAATATTCGAGATCGAGTCTAGGACTAAGTATAGGTAAAAGCGGCGATCGCGCGTCGCGCCTCGAGTCAGTATGTTGACGATTAGTATTCGCAGCGATAAGTTTCTACCTACCTATTTACAAGCTCGCCAGCGAGAAATTAGTGTTCATTGTTCTACTGCCTGCTGTATTCTGTTGTCTCAGTTTTATACATTCCTTCATTGTACTAAACTTAGTCTCTTATACGTTGTAACGATTGTGGATTATTTAGACCCCACCATCCTGACGTGTAACATTATAAATAAAGAAGAATGAAACGTTGGCTTAAAGGTGTTAAACGTGTTGCAACAACATCTTCTAATGACGCTGAATGTTCAAAAGCAGTACGCGCGGAGAATATAGCAATCACCGATCCAGATGATGATGCCACGACGTCAAGCTCGACGGTTTCAAAGACGAAAAAAAGGAAGTATGATGAATCATATATTAGTTTCGGATTTGTTGATTCCAACGGCTCACCTCTCTGCATGCTATGTAGTAAACTGCTTCCTTATAGTTCCATGGCTACTGCCAAATTGCGCCGACATTTAGAAACTGTACACCTCGAGTCTAAAGACAAGAATAAATAATTTTTTGTTCGTAAAAATGATCAGTTATTGGAAAGTCAAAAAAATATGATGCATGTAACACAAACTATCAATGAAAAGGCCACGGAGGCATCATATTTAGTTAGCTATCGCATTGCACAAGCAGGTGAAGCGCACACTATCGCTGAGAATTTAATAAACCCATGTGTATTAAACATAACAAAATGTACGCTCGATGAAAAATCTGCAAAGCATTTTTCTACTGTGCCGCTATCAAACGATACTGTTTCACGGCGAATCCATGATCTGGCGAGCTACGTCAAACAAGAACTAGTTACACGTCTACAAAAAACACGATTCGCCTTGCAAATGGACGAGTCAACTGATGTCGCTGGTATGTCTATCTTGCTGGTTATCGTGAGATATCCATATGAAAGTTTTTTTGAAGAAGACATTCACCGCTGCTCACAAACACTACCGGGGAAGAAATTTTTAATAAAATAAATATATTTTTTTGAAGAAAACAATCTCAGTTGGAACAATTGCATTGACATTTGTACAGATGGGGCCATAGAATAAAGACTAAAGCAAGTCCTTATTCTGAGGATGGGGCCAAGGCAAGGGCCAAGGCGATGACAGGTAAAACAGCAGGAGCAGTGTCACGAATAAAAAATAAAGCGCCTAATTGTAGTTCCAGCCATTGTATTCTGCATAGACAAGCACTTGCGATGAAGCAAATGCCGACAAATCTAAAATTAGTTATGGATGAAGCGGTAAAAATAATTAATTTTATCAAATCACGATCACTACAATCCCGATTGTTCTCATTATTGTGTGAAGATTATGGCAGCAAACATAAAACACTGCTGCTCCATACAGAAGTGCGATGGCTGTCTCGGGGTAAAACTTTAACAAGGCTATTTGAACTTAGAGCCGAGTTACAAATGTTTCTTTCAGCAGATACTTCTTTTAATTTGAAGGACCGTTTGTATGATAAAACTTGGTTGTTCCGATTGTCTTTTATGGCGGATATCTTTCAAAAACTAAACGAATTGAATTTATCATTGCAAGGTAAACAGACAACAGTGTTTCAGGCCTATAACAAAATAAAACCTACTTCAAAATGTTACCATACATGCAGTAGTTACACAAATAGAAATACCTCTTATTAATAATGTATTTAACCAGGATCTGTCAGTACCAATTACAGAAATGGAACCAATAATCAGTCGTCACGAAAAAGAACTAGAGAACATAGGCTGTAAAGTTAGGCATATGAAATCGGAGACAGGCTTAATTAATGACATCTCATCTCGGACGCCGGCCCCGAGCCAGCGGTACCGGGGCCAGCGCTGCCTACGCGCCCTACACTGCGCGGCCTAACCAACGCCGCGTTCCATTATAGTGTCAGTGATCAATGTGTAAGTGTGTGTGAAAAAGCAGAGCATTGTGATTATAATATGTGCGCGAGTGAATCAAATTACGCTAAACCAGTGCCTAGTGTCCGCGTAAATAAATCATCATCGCCTAGTTTTTATAAAACCCGTTTCAATAAAGTTAATAGTTCCAAACAATAAGGACACTAGAGTGTAGACTAAGTAATATTGTGTATCACCATGTCTCATCATCATTCATAAAATCATAACCATCATCACCATCACTCTCTTCTCTTTCTCGCTGTGGGACCATGTTGGTTTAAGTAACCTACATCGCGTAGCGCTGTCTCAGCGCTTTACGCCACACGGATTTATTGTACTAATTTTACGAATCAGTTCACGTTCGATCGTCAACCAGTTCGCGTGTCCTCATTACCATTACCATTTTACCATTTAGACTAGTTCAGTGTAAATAAACCATATTTTACCCGAACTTTAGTCGTTTGCATTTACGAACCAAACGTAAATCCTTGTACGGACACCACACCCCGCACACTGCCTTCAAAAGAAAATGAGATTTTTGAATTATTTGAAATGCCATAAGACACAAGTATGGAGTCACTGTTCAAAACGACGCCTCTCAACGATTTTTGGTGCAGAATCTGTGATGAATATCTAATGCTTGGCAAAATGGCTCTGAATATTCTTTTCCCGTTCCCAACAAAATGTTTGTGCGAAACAGGATTCTCAACCTATGCAGCCACGAAAACAAAATATCGCAATAGACTGGACGCCGAACCTGATATGAGACTTCAACTGTCTTATATGAAACCTGATATCAACCAATTGATGAAAAATAAAAAACAATTTCATACCTCCCATTAGTTAGATTTTTTCTTTTTTAATATCTTCTATTATTGTACTTGCCATGTGGTAAAGTAAGTAATAATTAGTAACTGTTACATTGTACTTTTATTATGCTTATTAATAAAGAATACACTTTTAAAAACTATTGTTTTCTTGTAGGGTTCCATCAAGTATTTAGGTTCCCAAAAGGGTTCCGTCACCAAAAAAGTTTGAGAACCACTGGTTTACACTATTCTATAATGAACTAACAAAAAAGCAATAAATAAAAACTTTTTAACAAAAAAAGGTGGTTTTGAAGTCGGTTTATTTTTTGTTAAAAAGTTTTTATTCGGTACTTTTGGTACTTTTGTTTTTTCCGTGTACAAGCTTGTTTCAGTATACTTTTGCTTCAGTTTTTTTTATTGTATTAAGAAACGCAAACTTTCGACGGCGTTATTATTCATAAACACAAAAAATAGCAAAATAATGGTTGTGTTGCCGGCGATAATGAAATTTAATAGGGATATGGGAAGTGTGAATGTGTTTTGGTTTCGAGATTATTTTCCTCTCTTACATAGATACTGTTACAGGATAACCTAATACAGTAGTGTGGCATAATATAAATGGGTAGTTTGTTGACAAAAATCATCACATATTAGTTATATGTCGGAGTGACTAAAATACTATAAAATAGGATGCTGGTTAATTACCAGTATTTCAATATTACATAGTGGGATTTAAAAATGAACTACTTATTTCTAAACGTAGTGTAATACACAATGTTGCAGATTGATTTGAATTTGTAAAATAAGTTGTTGATTTGACTATTTTTATTTATGAATATTGTATTACTGTTGACTTCAATGAATCGAGTAGTATGAAATTATGTAGAGGGGAGCTAACCTTTATAATGAGAGCGCAGACGCGCTTCAGGGCATTCGAAGTTTAGTCGGCTACCTCAACAGAACGTTGTTATTACTCTGTATTGTTGTTCAGACGAAATATATTACGTTTATACGAGAAAACCGGCTTTTAATTATTATGGAAAACTTAAATCATGACGAAGTCTAAAACATGGACATACCACCTTCGCCCATACCTCCATCATCCAACTCCGAAATCGGAAGGGGGATAAACAATCAATGCCCACAGAAACAGATTGCGTTCACTATATAATATGAACGCTATGTGGAATTCATACATGGTACGATGGATAGGTATATTTGACTTCCCGCAATAAACATGAAAAATGAAATTGCGCTGAGTAATCCTACTAATATTATAAAGGCGAAAGTTTGTAAGAATGTATGGATGTTTGGATGTATGGATGTTTGGATGTTTGGATGTATGGATGTAAGGATGTTTGTTCCTCTTTCACGCAAAAACTACTGAACGGATTTCGATGAAATTTGGCACACGGGTAGACCATGTCCTGGATTAACACATAGGCTACTTTTTATCCCGGGAAAATATAAACCGGGACTTTTATCCCGGAAAAACTTTTTAATGCGGGCGGAGCCGCGGGCAAAAGCTAGTATCGGAATAAGAACTGGATTATACCATGAATAAAGGTGTCCACGTGTGAAACATAACCATGGCATGTTCATTTCTGACGTCATGTGCATACGGCTTCAAATGAACAAGGATCTGCGTGTATACCGCGATCAAACTGTTGGTGTTCAAACGTTCCTGTTGGTGCTGAAGCGTTCCGGTGAATATGCTGCGTATGGTGTCGCAATTGATGTCCAAGTGACCGGGCAACAACTGGCGGTTGATACTAACTGCCCTATTGTAGAGGATGTTCATCGTTCAGGAAGTTTGGTATCGTATGACCCATAACCCTTCTTTGAGGGTTCTGGTTCCTTTTATTTTTTGGTAATATTTACTAATATTGAGATCTTGTTTAACGGGGCATGTGCAAACATGGATTAACGAGCAAGTCATGGTTGTTATTATTAATACAGAGCCGTCCATAAACTTAAGAACTTTGACAAAAATACCTGTTGTAGTAGACAATGACTGACTATATGGCCTTGGTTGACAAGTGATCCAGGTGCATAGTGTTTAGTCTGAAGGATTGTTGGCCTTCTTTTGTAATTGATCGCAGCACTGCACTGTTTAAAACTTTGAATCAAGAGAGAGTCATGCGCCAACTTTGAGGTTATTCTCACATTAAAATGACTATTGAATTCGTAGTCAACATTTTATTAAAGGCCAGGGTAGACTGAACGGTTTGATGCTGTTGTGATATTTTTCATTGCAGGAACTGAAGAACCTTGCAGGGAGCACTTACTCAATATTTTCAACGCTAGAAGACTCAGTAAAGCGTGACTACTGAAGAGCCTCTGTGAGGTCCTTGGTAGATCTGACATTTACTGCAATGATAGAGGATGTTTGGACAAGGTGACCCATGCCGATACCTTTGAGTACGCAGATGACAGCACGGTCTAGTTACTCAGAGAAGCTATGGTCCAGCGCCTGAACATGTCCCTTAAGGCAGTCTCTGATTGAAGCAATGCCAATCTGGTCAGGTTCATCGCAGCCAAGACAGGCGTATCTTTTTTCTGCCAAAAAGAGGCCATTTGACCCTACTCCCTGTTTCCTTGGTGCGTCTGTGCCTATAACCGACCATCTTAATCTTGAGTTCTAAGCTCATAGTCAACGATACCCTTGTTAAAGCTCGATTACAGAGCCTCGAGCATCGTCGCAGAGTTGCTAGTCTAGCGGCTTTTTACCGGATATATTTCGGAGAATGTGCTACGGAATTGTACAATTTGATTCCTTCATCCCCATTCCACCACAGTACCAGCAGAGATACGGCAAAGCGCCATTGTTACATTGGCGAAGCTTCAAGAGCTTGCACTAAGCGCTTTGTTTCCACCTTTATTGTATGGACAGCCTAATCATTAAATTCGCTAGAAGGGTTTGTTGTGTTGAACTGTTACCTAACTCAAAGTGAAAGTCATGAGTGAAAGTGTTTGAATTGTGAGAAAGAAAAGATGTGGATCCCATAATTTTGGATCTGGTGTCATTTACAATATAAAGATTTTGTTATATTGAAGGAATGAGTTATTGTTCCTTAATTAGTAAGATTTAAATTGTAATTGAATCATATTTTGCTTCTGATGTCTGAGCCAGTCTCGACATTTAGAATAGCCGTGTCGAAGTATCATTACACAGAGTATAAGTGGTATCATTACACAGAGTATAAGTACTTTACTGTGTTGATTTTTATATTTTTGGAATCTTGAAAAAGAAACAGTCGAAGGCGGGACTCGAACCCACGACCTCCGGCGTACCGTGCCGGTGCTCTTCCAATTGAGCAGTAGCTCCATTATTATTAATTATTTAAAAACACAGTAAAGTGGAGTACCACTTTACTGTGTTTTTAAATAATTAAGAATTCTGTGTCTCCTTCGTATTGCATTGACACCTCATCATTTACTGGTGGTAGGTCACTCATATGTAATAGACCGTCTGGGTGAGTACCACCGCAATGTCTATTTCTACCGCCAAGCAGCAGAGTACATGTAGTGTTGTGTTTCGGTTTGAAGGGCATTGTAGCTAGTGCAACTGCTGGACATAATGAGACTTAACATCTTATGTCTCAGGATGACGAGCGCAGTGGAATCCCACACAGTACTTTGTAACTCAAGGTGCTGGATGGTGTTGCTACTGTTTATGGGTGATCGTATCGCTTACCATCAGGCGAACGGCTTGCTCGCCTCGTCATTCAGTGCCATGAAAAAAGAAAGAATTTTCGAATTGTGTTGACATTTGTCGATGACAATCGAATTGAATTCGTTGATGGCAGAGGCCTCCGAATTGCGTTGTGTGTTGGTATTCGCTTGATGGCAGAGGCCTCCGAATTGCGATGTGTGTTGGCATTCGTTGATGGGAGAGGCCTCCGTATTGCGTTGTGTGTTGGCATTCGTTCATGGCAGAGGCCTCCGAATTGCGTTGGGTGTTGGCATTAGTTCATGGCAGAGGCCTCCGAATTGCGTTGGGTGTTGGCATTCGTTGATGACAGAGGCCTCCGAATTGCGTTGGGTGTTGGCATTCGTTGATGGCAGAGGCCTCCAAATTGCGTTGTGTGTTGGCATTCGTTGATGGCAGAGGCCTCCGAATTGTGACTTTTAATTTTCTTTACAGGTCAGAGGCGACCGTATTGCAGAATGGCCGTGTCGGAGTGACTAAAATACTATAAAATAGGATGCTGGTTAATTACCAGTATTTCAATATTGCATACTGAGATTTAAAAATGAACTACTTAGGTATTTCTAAACGTATTGTAATACACAATGTTGCAGATTGATTTGAATTTGTAAATAAGATGTTGATTTCACTATTTTTATTTATGAATATTGTATTACTGTTGACTTCAATGAATCGAGTAGTATGAAATTATGTAGAGGAGCGAACCTTTATGAGATCGCAGACGCGCTTCAGGGCATTCGAAGTTTAGTCGGCTAGCTCAACAGAACGTTGTTATTACTCTGTATTGTTGTTCAGACGAAATATATTACGTTTATACGAGAAAACCGGCTTTTAATTATTATGGAAAACTTAAATCATGACGAAGTCTAAAACATGGACATACTACCTTCGCCCATTCCTCTATCATCCAACTCCGAAATATATGAAATTATCATAGCCGCTATCTTTGTGAATTCACTCAGAGAACAGATAAATGTATCCGTTTCGACTGCAATGAGGTTAAAAGTACGAAGGGCGCGTGTTATCGGCGCTTCTTTGAGAATGTTAGTACACGCGCGCGGCACCGCTAGCAGTTGCGGCCGCCGCGCTGTCGTCTCCACGCATAGTTCTCCGGAACACATAGCCCCACCACATGCATTAATAAATTACTATTTTCTATCTTATCTCTAAAAACTTGGACAATATAATATAATATGATCTCTCCTAACCCTTAATTCGTTAAAATGAATAAATTTGGATACATCGAATGGGTAAAAAGGATACACCCCGTAATGTTTCATGTACAAAAACCTCAAATATTTATTTTGTACCCTCTACGTCATGAGACTATATTTATTCTCATACGGAGCCCAAATGACTGCGTTACGTTCGAGCACACTTCTAACCAGCGCGTTATACCTATAAGGCTTTAATAGCATTAATATTCGTAAAATCGCGAACCATACGAAGCAGAAAATCCAGATTCCGAAATGCTTTTGGCATATTGCAACAAGATGGTCGTGAAATGTTAGCCTTGAGTCAAGAGTTACCCCTAAATCCCTAATCGACAAGACTCTCATGATCGGTTTCCCGTTAATTACGTAATCCCATAGAACTGGCTTATGCTTACGAGTGAAAGTAATGGTGGCACACTTAGAAGTATTAAACTCTAGGGAATTTCGTTCAAACCACCTCCTTGTGTATGCCATCGTTCACGAATATTATAAATTGCAGTGGTCCCAAATTACTACCCTGACTTACTCCTTATCGTGTAAAATACGGTTCAGACATGTGTCCTTCGTAATCTACATACTGCCGTCTATCTTTCATGTACCTAATTGGCGAAAAAATGTAGTAAATGTGGAGTGAAGCCGGCTCTTGCTAACTTTGTATACGTCATTATCTACTAGATCGAATGCTTTTCTGAAATCAAGCTAAGCTGCATCGGTCTGCTCTCCATTATCAACTATAGGAACTATCTCCGCCATGTAGTTGAGAAGGTTACCTACTTGTAGTGCTTCTTGCTGGTCTGAATCCATGCTGGGCGTCTGATAGCTGGCCTATAACTTTCCACCTTATCTCCCAAACCTCCTTTTGGTACTGGGACGACTCTAGTTAATTTCCATCTCTCCGGAAATACTGCTGTCTCCAGGCATAGATTGTAAATATGAAGCAACGGCGCTGCAAGGATACTGTGACTATTTTTAAAGATGTAGGCAGAAATTCCATCAGGCCCTGATATATCCCAATACGTTCAGCGTCGTTCAATAAACTGTCGATGGAGGCAGAGATATTGAGGGGGATTTAGAAGTTCTACGGCCAGTTGTACACTTTGGTTACCAATCCCGCCAACTACTCGGCCAGATACCCGAGAGGCAAGCTGGTCCGATACTAGTGTAGTGATTCCTAACATTATCCTCTGTGAGATTAGGATGCCATTTAGACAACTCAAAAACAAGATGGTACATGTAGCGGGATTACCATAGAGCTTAAAAAAAACGGGTGGTGCGCCGATACTCAAAGCATGGAACATAATTATTGCAGTGCATAGAGGCATGAGACAGAGACATGCTATTTCTCCAAAACTGAGGCGTTAAAAGATACTTTCAAGCTCTTGAATTGAATAAGATTCGGCATCACCATTGATGGTGATGCCGAATAGGATTCATTCCGTCGTACGCACTCGTGCTAATCGGTCGTGTCGTCGCCTCACTCACTCATTCGTATTGTGTCGATACAGCGTGAGTCACCTATCGTCGACGACGACGGCGGTCACATAGTGCAAAGAGTGGTTTGTGCATACAGAGTCTTTACTATAATGAGTAATTTAAATTCTCCAGTCGATCAGTCAAAAACGACTACTCTCCGCGACTGGAAACTTGGTACCAAGGATTACGCTACAAATCTTCGTGAAGATTTTTTCAAGTTCCAAGAAAAAACTACATCTATAATAACTAATTGAAAGTTGGTTAACGCGACAAGATCAGAGCCTCGCGAAGTTGATTGAATCAGTGGATGACGTTAAAAAAGCGTTGAGTAATTTAAACAAACTTGGAAGAAAACTTAAGCGGGATTGAGGTGAAGGTTTCGGGGCTAGAAAAAGAAGTGGATGGATTCCACTTATTATTATACGGGACGACAGTATTACCCCACTGTACCTGATCGTATGTGGAGTGAGATCTAGATAGAGTGTAAAAATGTGATAAAGCCTCGCCAATGTGAATAATAGGGTTGTTGACTACTTTTTTTTAAATACATTTAGTTATTTTTTTTTACGTGTTTCATTGCTATTTTTTTGAAATACCTATTGACCTTTTTTACTATGTTTTTCAGAATGATAGTTTGATTTATCTATCCATACGTGAAGCTGTACAGAAATTTGAGAAAATCCTACTAAAATTGTAACAATGCGATCGCGATTTTTAAAGTGCCAGCACGTCAGGAATCACCAATACTATCACCTGTATTCGTTTCCGAGAGCGTTTCCCTTCCACCCAGTGCCGGATCAACCACGTAGCAAGAGTAGTAATTGCTACGGGCCCCGCGCGAAAGGGGGCCCCGCATATTTAAACCCACTCATCTCTATCTCTCTCATCACTCGGTAACCGACTATTTCCTTGGCGTAAATAATTTCATATGGTACACGCACAAGTTCTACAAAAAATTGCTTGTATAAACGTGTAGAATTTCAGTCGGCCTGATAATCAGCTCTACAAAAAGTCTGCCGTATATGCAAGCACTCTTACCCAACACTTAGTGTGGATGTGTAGCAGAATTGAAATATAATGATAATAAAAATAATAATACCAGCCCTGTATTAAACACTGCCCACTGCTGAGCACGGGCCTCCTCTACTACTGAGAGGGTTTTAGGCCTTAGTCCACCACGCTGGCCTAGTGCGGATTAGCAGACTGCGAAGTCTGAAGAATTTCGAGGGTATGTGAATACCCTCGGAATTCTAGTGGAGAATTCTTGGGCATGTAGGTTTCCTCACGATGTTTTCCTTCATCATTAAAGCGAACAATAACTGAAAAACAATACACACATAACTTCGAAAAGTCATAGGTGTGTGCGCACTTCTTAGAGTATGTATAAGTACCTATAGAGCGCTAATATCGCACCGTGCGCCCACTACCCAGCGTAGGCAGGTGAACTATAGCTACTTATATAGAAATGTTGGCGACTGCTAGGGATGGGCACGCGAGCAGCACCAACGCAACAGTTATCGATAAGTACAGGTCCGGCGGCGCGGTACATATTGTTGTTAAAAAATTGTGGTTCTACAAAATATGGCCTTGTGAGTAATTTTAAGCGTATTGCTTTAATATGGATAAAAGCTATGCTGCGAATTAGTGTTGTGCCATGTGGAATGATTTATAAACATGGTACCTCAAGAGCAGTTTTTGCAAGCAATAAGAACCAAGAATATTAATGGATATCCATTATAATTGAACCAATGGATATAAACCGAGCATCGCACCATGGATTTCTTAGCTAGTCTCCCCAAGCCTAAAATAGTCACGTCTAGTTTTTGAAATATTGATTACCAATGTTAAAAAAAATGACAAAAAGAATATCTTAATGATTGCTAACTTATACTGCCAAGGCCCGCGGTAGAAGCTATGCAATAGGTTAAAATTATCATCGTAATCGGTTAATTTTTAGGAACAGTAATTATTTCTTTCATTTCATAAACAAAAACGCAATTATTGATTGGCTTAAAAATCACACACAGACAAAAACAGTTACCTAAGCTACATTATATTAAGCATCGCCTTCGATAGTAATAAATACGTATACGTACGTCGATACGTATTATAGCTAATATGAAAATATAACATCGATTCTGGTATCGACGCGTAACATCACTATCGAAAAAGCGGGACGCGGGGCAGTGCGGGGAGTACAAGTGTTCGCCTCCCGCGCACCTTTCATACCGCGACGCGAGATTTCAATTTTACCTAAAAATATACTGAAATATGGCTTGCATGTGAAACGTGATATTAGAATTCTGTTTAGTATGTTTCCGAGTGTCGTTTTTACAAGATTCCACAGAACATTTAACCATATTGTTGAGACAATTGCCGTTCCTTTGTCAATATTATTTAATCGTTCAATTCAAGAAGGAACATTTCCTGGCATCTGGAAAGAAGCACATGTAGTGCCTGTCCATAAAAAAGGATCTAAGTTAAATATAAAAAATTACCGCCCCATCTCTATTTTGAACACAATCTCTAAATTATTCGAAAAAATCATTTACGATGTTTTGTATAGGACTATAGCCAATAATGTCTCTCCTAATCAACACGGTTTTCTAAGGAATCGCTCGGTTGCCACAAATTTAGCGGAGTTTACTCACTATGTTTTGAGTTCGATGGATGATGGTTCACAGGTTGACGTGGTCTACACTGACTTCGAAAAAGCTTTTGACAGGGTGGACCACGTCATGTTATTACAAAAACTATATTCTCTTGGAATCCAAGGTGATTTATATAGATGGGTTGAGTCGTACATAAGTAATAGGCGACAGGCAGTGGTGATAGGGGGGTGCAAATCTGAATTTGTGTCCATAACCTCCGGAGTACCTCAAGGTTCACATTTGGGTCCCTTATTCTACATTGCTTTCTTATATGACATTCAAAGGTGCTTTCTCCATTCCAAATATCTTATGTACGCGGACGATAAGAAAGTTTTCCTAAAAATAAATACCGTTGAAGATTGTATGAATCTCCAAGAGGATTTAAACAGGCTCTCTGCATATTACAAATTAAATAGAATATCTGTAAATACAGCAAAATGTGTACACGTTACCTTCACCCGAAAAAGAAACCCAATTATATTTACCTACAATATTGACGGATATCATATTACTCAAGCAACAGATATAAGAGACTTAGGTCTAACTTTGGACAGGAAAATGTTATATGATAATCATATTAACTTGGCAGTTGCCAAAGCTTACAAAAATCTCGGATTTATTAAGCGTACATGTAAGAATTTCGAGGACCCTACCTGTTTAAAGGTTGTGTACTATGCATTTGTTCGCAGTATTCTGGAGTTTGGAAGTATAATATGGTCCCCTAGATACGCTGTGTATAAAAACTCGATAGAAAATATTCAAAGGAAGTTCGTAAAATTTTTAAATTATCAGACTGGAACAAATAATCTAACATATGAAGAATCTTGTAAACATCACAATATAATGCTTTTAAGCGATAGGCGACGTTACCTGGATATGTTATTCTTATATGATGTGGTCAATTCTCGCGTTGACTGTCCTACACTCGTATCACTTTTTTCTCTAGCTATACCCCATAACAGACCCCGATCGTGCCACTGCAATTTGTTTCATGTTCCTGCTAGACATACAAATTACGGACAAAATGAAATAGTCTCCCGTTTGGCCTCAACTTATAATCAGTTATTTAATACAGTCGATATATATGCTTACTCCAAAAATAATTTTAAAAATAAAATCAAACTCACAATCCAATCCCAACACACCAATTAATCACTTTATATTAACTTATATTTTATATTATTTTATGTATATAACTCTTTAATTATATGTTTAAATGTATTTTATCTATTATATATTTATTTTTTATGTGTCTGAACTACTATATTTATTAAAATGTATACAGTTGCAAACACATGAATCCAATCCATTAGTACATGCTCGCAGTGCCTTCTATCACGTCCCTTCTGAAATGACTGTCTCTTTTTTTGAAAATAAATTGTATGTTAGTGATATCCTATTATTGGCGTAGCAATTTTTGTTCTAGAGTTAAAATGGTTATGTATAGTAATTAAGCTGTTGGATGTCCGAATAAAATAAAATAAATAAAATAAATAAATAAATATTGCAGTATTAATAATCAAATATTCGCATAGATCTCACTCGCGTGTGCTCACACCGTTCCTACTCGAGTGACTACAAGCGCTTGCGGCCGGCGCAGGACGATGTTCCCACCCGTGCCTATTGTTCCCACTTACATACACGCGCTCTATACGTAGTTATACTTACTCTAAGGCGCATTTATTTTCGCGCGCTAGCCCGCTAAAATAAGTGCATATTGATTCATATTGATAATAAAAAAATTGTCGCATTTATCTTATTGACGACTTTTTATACCAATAACCAGTCATTTTCATTAGTTTCAAGCACAATTTTGATTGAAAAAGACTACAAGTTTGAGTCTCCGTACAAAAAAAAATTCTGAAACAGACGTTGGAACTTGGGGGATAGATTGAAATTAAAGAAAGATATGAAAAATCTGGCTAGTTTATTCCATTGGTGTTGAAACAGTCTTTCCGATGATGTATTAAAAATTAATCAGATCAGTTATTTTTTTAAATAATCACGATGAAGAGATGACTGAAACAGTCGAAATTTTAGATACAGCCACTTAAGACGATGATGCCAAAAAAAATTATAATCATCTTTTATTTCATTAGTTATGAATTTTTAGTTTTACCCTTTCTACATGGAAAGATTAGAACCCGACTGGTTACTGTTTTGCACCCGACTCAGTACGGTGCTGGAAGAAAATGCTTGGTTGTGGTGCTGCACTTGGGGTTGGAACCCCATTTTTAACATTAAATAAAAATTATATTTTCTATATTTTTGCCACAATTCTAACGATTTTTAGTAGGAAACTCACTTCTCGGCTAGACTAATCGTAGCTCTCATCGCAAAAAAAATACATACAACATAGTCATAATTACCATTCTACATTGGAATTAGAACTATTTTCTTCTTTCCCTGCAGTAATCGAAAATGATTTGATTATACATTAGCTTCAGTTTTCTTTATGTTTCGAATTTCTACTTTTAATTTTTTTTTCCAATTCGAGCGTTTTAGAGAGATTTTAGAAAGAGATTTAAAAAAAACACCCATTATAGTCAGTGCTTATGAAAATGAAGAAGAAAGAAGCCTAGACAACGAATTAGTGCTGTTTGCCGAGCTGCTCAAAACGAATGTGGCTGGTGCGATTGACAGTACGAAAAACGAAGCTCTGGAAATACAATATTATAAATTCTTAATGGACAATTCATTAGAATCATGTTTTCTCAATTTAGAATTTGCTCTTTGAAAGAATTTGCTACGGGCCCCGCGCTTGCTTAATCCGGCACTGCTTCCACCCGGTATAACACTGGTTATAATTTCATTGATGTCATCTTATCAACAAAAGGCTCACTCAACTCGTAACTAAAACTGAAGTCATGGAGATGCATGCTCGCCAATGTAATGTGGAGATCAGCAATTTGCCGGAAAAGTGGGGTGAAAATCTAATTAAGTTGGTTCAAGAAATATCCACGATAATAAAACATTCGATTGTTAGTAATAACGTTGTGTTTATCCATCGTGTTCCGCAAGCTCGCCCTAACAACTCGCGCCCCAAAAACTTAGTGGCAAAATTTGCTAGCCGTACGTTGAGAGATGATTTCCCTGCTGCTGCGCGGTCCGCTCGTGGCATTACCACTGAAAAACACAATATCTCTGGTCCGCTCCAGAAAGTTTACATAAACGAGCATTTAAATTTGGCCAGAAAGGAGTTATTTCGAAAAACCCGAAAATTGGTGGCAAAGAGGGGATTTAAGTTTGTCTGGATCAAGCACGGAACATTATTTACACGGGCGAATGAAACATCTTCTTTCATTAGGATCCGTTCCGATAGTGACTTGTTTAAAATTGAGAAGTGACTACCTCGCTATTTGCTTTTGTATAATTCTTGGGGTTACAGCATATACAAATTTTAACAAATGTCGTAAGTGTAGTCTCTGTTTTACACTACTCTACGTGTTTAGAACTTCGATCACTTGCGCTGTTTATTACTTTTTTTTACATCCACCGGCATAATTTTAATTTTAGTTAGTTCTTCTGTTCTTATAAATATCTTAACTGAATACTATGTGAATAATTATGTGATCGAGGTGGGATGCATAATGAGCGGTTTAGCGGGCAACTTCTCCCGCGAGAAAATTTGACTCCCATCAATTTTTCATAACGCGCCTAAAGAAGTTATAACTTCAAAAACTGAAATTTTATGTAGAAAAACTGACCATGGAGTAAGATGAGGCACTGTATGGTTAAAAGATATTGTGTCCATAATAAGTTGTATTGACAATAAACAGTGAATGCATCAAATTGAGAGGCACATTCGCGGCCCAGTGGAGCCGGGGACGGTGACCCGGCAGCGACCGTCTGCCGCCGCGCTGGCCACGTGACGCTCGGCTCCGAGACTAGTCGCCGCCGGATTGCGTCACCAGCGAAGACGGCGGCGGGCGGAGCGATCCACTTCGACGAAGACGGGGCAACGAGTACGCACGCGCGCTGCAGGGGTGTCGCGGGTATCGGGGCGGCGGCGGCGGATGCGCGCAGGGCGATCGGCGCGAGGGTGGCAGTAGCGCTGCGACGCGGCCGCCGCAACGGCTATCCGCTCCCCGCACCCCCGCACCGACGCCCGCGGGACTTCACCCCGCAGTGCATTTTTTGTGCTTCATCAAAACACACAAACATAACCCGTATACGCGATCGGTCCAAAAAAATGAGCGCCTCGGTGGTGTTCGCGATTGTTTGAACGAGTCATAGAGGACGTCGTCACATCTCGGATCGAGCGAGGGTTTCCCTCTAGAGCTGACCGCCGATGAGCCGCTCACGGCGTAGGTACGTGCCTCGCGTCATGACTCGAGGCCGCACCGACTCTCGGAGGCCGTCGCAAGGGTGACCGTCGCCATCACTTGCGGGCCTCCGTCGTATCGTCTAAGCGTGTAAGCGGATTAGCCGCAGTCGGCGCCGACTCTGAGGCGCACCACCAGAGAAGAGCCAGTCGCTGCTTGCGCGCGTCCTTGCACTCACTAAAACGCACTCCTGCCGCGCATGTAAACATTGTAACCGTTGAACCAACCACAACCCTTTATATTGGTTGGTTCATCTATAATAATTTATTTCAAATCAATGAGATTTAACAGTTGGTAAGCGTAAATTAGTAGGTACTAATCTTTCATTAATTAAAGAAATCTATGCTTCGTGGATCGCAACGAAATGTGCTTTGGACTTTTTAGACCTAAAAGACGCATATAACAGTGGTATTTGGCTTGAGGAACCGCCGCAAATTACCTTTGTCGACGAACAATAATACCTAGGTACTTACTTAATATTATCATTGTAGTGTTCCCTTAAGTTAGGTGACCCACATTGGAGTGTGGATTTCCCGATAATTCACGAAAGATTTCGTATTTGAGTGAGGTCATGGCAGGAGCGAGTGGTGAGTGCGGCTGAACAGAGTCCTGTGTTACAGATGGTGCGGGCGCGCACGCAGGTGAGCCATGTGAGGGGTGCGAGCGAGCCAGTGCGCCGCGGCGGAGCGAGGCCGCGCGCGGCATGCCGGGCGGCCGCCGGGGGCTCGTCGCCCCGCAGAACACCTTCCTCGAGAACATCATCCGCCGCTCCTCCTCACAGCGTCAGTGCCGATTCATTGTGTCTATACACGTGTGAGTGTGAGTGTCGGTGTGGTTGATGCGGCTAACGTGAGCTCGTTATCTACAGCAGACAGCAGTTTCTTGCTGGCGAACGCGCAGATTGTCGACTACCCGATAGTGTACTGCAACGAGACGTTCTGCAAGATGAGTGGGTACAACCGCGCCGAGGTGATGCAGAAGTCGTGCCGCTGCACGTGGATGTACGGCGAGCTGACCGAGAAGGAGGCAGTGGAGCGCGTGGACCGCGCGCTCGACCACCACCTCGCCGACCAGTTCGAGATACTGCTCTATAAGAAGAACCGTGAGTGCCCCCCACCTCCTCACTCCTTACTCATCTCATGGCTTCATCTGCTACATACCTGCCACACATATGTAGGTTCGGAACTCATTCACTCGCTTCGTATAAATACTTCCTACCTTACGAAGAGTAACTATGTTTAGTATCGTATATAGATGGAGAGTTGATAGATATTTTCGGGAAGGTGTTATACCTGAATACTGTAATGCAGACCTGGCTGAGGGATTACAGGTCTTAAGCGAGACTTATTTTTTTTAACGAGACGTGCCTCATTGGCTTTACTACGGTACGATTGCAATACTGAGGTCTTGGGTTCGAAAGCTGAGTCAGGCAAAGTGATATTGGGTTTTTTACATAAAACTATTTTACGGATTTAATCGTGGTTTTTTTAATTTATATTTTCCCCCGACGTTTCGAAGGCTTCGCAGCACTTCGTGGTCACGGGGCGGACTGAGGTGTAGGTGGTCCGAAACGTTAATGTTACAAATCTACCTTCAATTTACACAGTTGTAATCACAGAACACTATTACTCTAGGAGAAGAATGACAACTTCATATAAAAAAATTGTCACTATAAGAGGCCGGTGGTGCCACCTATTGCAGGCCCCCAGAAACTAATGAGCGCCAAATTCAAACCTTGACATGCTTTTTGAAATCAGTTGGAATAAATTGTAAGGGATAATTATAAACCAGTAAGAAATTTAAGTTATGTTAGTATAAAGCATAATCTATGTAGTTATGGTTTATTAACAAAACTTAAGTTTCTTACTAGTTTATTAATGAGAAAAACAAAAATAATTAGGCTTTAACTTTATTCATGAACTTTGCTGTCTCTTTAAACACGTATCACAGTGTTTAATAAACAAAAAAAAAAAACTTGAGAGGTGTCAAGGGACACCCGGATGGAACGAAGTTGTTTTCGATTAATTAGTGAAGATATTGTAATAAAATTTTACTTCTTTTAAGTTATAATAATAATTGTATTTTTCATTAAAACGTTTCCACATCAATGAAAACATTAACTTTTACCTATACAATAGATATATCATCGAATCACGATCATCACCTAAGCAAGCATTGACATTAAAATTAACATACAACTAACGAAAAAAAAAACTACTCTAAAAAGCATGAATTGAAATAAAGACAATTTAAATCTTAGAGTTAGTTTAACTACGTATACATACTCTAAGATTTAAATTGTCTTTTTTTATTTAAATTTCGAATGTCACTTTTACGGCCAGTTCTTTATTGTTACTGACTGGTTTCACAGGGCAAGTATAAAAGTGTCGTGACAACTTTTCGTAAGATTTTTTTCCGTCTAGCCCCCTTTCACAAGGTGCGATAAGGAACTTCGTTCCAAAATTACAATAAATGTTGCATTAAAAGAAATAGAACTTTATATGCTGACGAATTTTATCTATTGATTTTTTGACCACACCTGTTGTGTAAAATGGTCAGCTAAGTTATAAACATAGTCTATAGTTTCTATATTCTTTTATAATATATTAATACAGATTAAACAAAATATTGAAACTTCAATATTTAAAAATCGATTGCAAAAAAACTTTTTAACAAAAAATTAAACCGCCTAGCCTTCAAAAACGACTAAAAAATCTAAAAACCCAAATATAATTTAATGGTGAATAAATTATACTTATATATTGGTAACCAATTCTGGAGTCAGTGCCTATTTTTTGTTAAAAAGTTTTTATTTGTTGCTTTTTTGTGTTAGTAAGAAATATACCGCCTCGACGGTGTAGTTGTATTGCACACGCGGTATGATTATCGCACTGACGTGTTACGCCTCTGCATACCCCTGAAAACGTAAAAGGCGTGATGTTATTTACGCGAAAACACTAAACAATAAATGACTTTATAAGATTTGCGAAAAAAACGATGTGTGGGCCTATAAAATTTGAGCGTTGCCCTCGATTTCTCCAGGATCCAATCATCAGATCCTGACTTGGTGATTATGGGACCATTTCAGAAGTATCTCCTTTTGAACAAAAAAAGAATTATGAAAATCGGGCAACAGTTAGCGGAGTAATCGCGTAACATAAACAAAAAAAAAACATACCGTCGAATTGATAACCTCCTCCATTTTTTGAAGTCGGTTAAAAACATATGCTGGTTAGGGATATCGCTATTGAGAGCATCAAAAATGTTATCCATTTCTGATATCATATCAGCAGTCACAATTGCTTCAGCAGGTAGTCCTGTAAAAAGCATTAGGTACCTATGTAATATTCGTAAGAAGACAAATTAAACTAATTGGAACTCAAGAAAGTTATTAAAATTTGTGGATGAAATAAATGTAGCTTGATTATTTTATACATAATATTATATGCCATAAGTACATCATACTATTATATATTTTTTAAATAAAATTCTACTTCTTGCAATCTGCCTGTGTTTAAGCATTAAGCTAGAGGTTAAGGGATTTCTGATTGTCTTGCATGGATAAAGGCCAGCAGCTTTACCATTAATCTTTCCAAGAAATCATATTAAGTCATGGGGCGATTTCACTTAATACTTTAAAATTTATTTAATATAATGTTGGCCATATTACCTTTGCCAATTCTTGCATACATTCCAGTAGAAACTGTATGACTCAACACTTGAACCGCCAGTTGGACTTTCATATTTTGCTTCGTGTTAGGGTTCAGGTGTTCCTGTTTAAGCCGGGGTGCAAATGCATAGTTGGGATTTGCATTGTCTAATTCATAAAACTGGATAATATGGTTCCATTTGGCTATGCCTGCAACAGTAATGAATAATAGAATTAAAATATAGGTATTCATTTGAAATAAAAAATAAAATTGTTTGTCTATGCATCTTTAAATCAAATAGGTCTTGATTAATTGTAATAAAATAGGTTACTAAGTTTTTATAGCTATTTAGACTTTATATTTAGTCGTTGCAAAAAAATCAATATCACAAGAACTCTAAAGGATTTCACATTATCATTTTGTTTATCACAATATATTAATCCATCACTATTACAAAAGTTAGCTATCACTTTGTCATTACACTCATTTGTTTAAAGTTTACCTTTTTCCAGTTCGCCCATCAGAAGATCCTCATATGTTGGCTACCCACACAATATGGTATTTGAGAAATAGATTTCTAAAGCACTTAATTAAATTAGGAGCATCAAATACTTTCACCACTTCATGGCCATTGCTCTTAAAATGTGGAACTCCGTTATATGGCGAAGATGCTTTAGCAGTATATATTTAAAAGAACAATGCGCACGCGACGGAATCAACGTACACTTTTCCAGACACTTTTCTTTTCTTCTTTTTCTTTTAAATTATGGATTTCACTGATTATTTATCGGTGATTTCGCCAATGTCAAGTAGCAACAGCAGATAAAAAACAATAAATATAAATTCTTAGAAATAAAAAGTTGTCTCCATGTCTAAAAACGAAACACTTTTCTTATACACAACTTTTATAAATTTTTGAAGGGTAAACTGCAAACTATGTAATATTTAGGGTTACCCAACATCATTAAAGAAATTCTCAGGCAGGAAATGTTATACAGTAACATTTAATATAATTTGGGTGCTGATTGAATGATAAAGTATGAAATTTAAAATAAAATATTAATGTTTTATTATTCCAAGAATAATAATAATGAAAAATATTAATTCATAGAAACAAACATTTGAAAATGTATAAACATAAACCTATTAATTGGGGGAATATATTTTTTATAACAACACTTCACTTTGTCTATCATTGCCAGCTTAAAAAATATATGATGCGAGACCGAAATTTAGGTCTTTCATAATAATTAATTGTGTACGGCCACACAGGCCTGGCCCCCTAGGTATCGACAAACGATATCAACTAAGTTGACCCCCCCTGGTTGTAATACGAAGCTTGTAGATTTGTAACATTAACTTTTCCCAGTCCCGACGTAATGTCAAATTGAAATACATTGATGGCTTATTTACACTCTCGTTTCGTACCTCGCCTCGTGGCTCGTATCGTGTTCGGCTCGCGAGAGAGTTTAAATGAGCCATTATATATTTATATGAGTCCTCGTCGATTCCATGTGATAAGTTCAATTCTGTTTATTATCTAAGCCATGCTCACTGCCACTATTCAATAAGGCAATCCAATGGGCAATGATTAGGTGCTGTGAACATCTTGTGTCATCAGGTAAATAAATAGTTACATATACATATACACTCACGCCTTTTATCCCCGAAGGGGTAGGCAGAAGCACAACTAGTGCACCCATTTTTCGCCATTATTCCGTCCCATGATGTGATAGGGGGCGAGCCTATCGCCATATCGGGCACAAATTCCAGACTCCGAGCTGATACTGAATAGAAAAACTCAATATCACTTTGCCCGACCCAGGAATCGAACCCGAGACCTCAGCATTGCAGTCGTACCATAATACAACTACGCCACCGAGGCAGTCAAATAAAAAGTTATTCACCGAAAAATGTTTTAGACGCTATACTCTATAGCGTTACTTCTTTACTCCCATTGCACAAACAGATTTTTCTTTCTCTTTTGGAAATGGTTCTATTAAACCTATAAAATAATGCATAAACTAAATTATCTCTGTAACACTAAGCCCAAAGTTCTATGAAGTTTCGCCGGTCTCCTTTAGCATACCTATCACGGACCAATGACAATTCAATATTTTAAACTAAAAAAACGCATTTATAGAAAATCCAAATAATAAAAATGAATAAATAATAGTTTATTTATTTTTAGTGACATCTGTTGGACCATAGTAGAATTATAATTAAAATAGTTACGTAAAAAAATCCTACTTGTCACAAGATGGCGCTTTCGTTTATTTTTTAGTGACATCTGTTGGGGAATAGTAAAACAGAAATCAAAAATTGAAAAATAAATAATAATAAAAAAAAACTAAAAAACACGCTTTTATGAAAATCCAACTACAAAATAAAAAATAAATTTTAATGCATTTGAATAAAGAATAGTGCAAATAAGAAAAAAAATTACTTAATTGTAAAAAAAAGCGTGGGGTGCATGGTGTCAATAGTCACAAATATTTTATTGACAAATAATATGAGTAGAAGGATTATCATTTTAATAATATCTTTAAAAGTACCCCATGCTTTTTATTACAATAAAACACATTTTTTTCTTATTTCCATTATTCTTAATACAAATTTATTTTCTATTTTTAACCGACTTTCAAAGAAGGAGGAGGTTCTCAATTCGTTTGTTTGTATTTTTTAGTTAGATTTTTCATCATAATTAATAAATCTCAATTCTACTGAGACTTTCGGTCTAATGTCAGTGCTCACGACTTTTGGTTGATCAGGCTTTAAGTCAATTAACACTCTATTTACTGAAGGATTAGGGTAAATATTTTTTTTCCTTTCGCTCTGGTTACTACATTTTATGCATCTCTTTTAAATCATTAGAAGTGATTATTGACAATGTGCCGTAGGCACATAACTCCAACAATAATTGCGTTATGTAATCTGTGGCGTATGTAAATGTATTTTGCGCTTCTACCTTATATACCTACTCTATGAAATCTATACTAATATTATAAAGCTGAGGAGTTTGTTTGTTTGTTTGTTTGAACGCGCTAATCTCAGGAACTACTGGTTCGAATTGAAAGAATATTTTTATGTTGAATAGACCATTTATCGAGGAAGGCTTTAGGCTATATAACATCACGCTGCAACTATTAGGAGCGAAGAAATAATGGAAAATGTGAAAAAAAACGGGGAAAATTATTCATCCTTGAGGGCTTCCATTGCGTGCGCTGCGAAAACGGTTCAAGATACCAAAAATATATGTATGAAAGAATTATTCCTCTTGAAATGATCTAAAAAAATGTCCACGAGAGTATATGTCTATCTTTTAAGATTAACTCACTAAAATCGTTTTTATGGTAATCAAATTTGGTCGAAATTAATGCATTATTTGTTAAGAGTTGTATCAACGTCATAATATTAATCTTTATCCAAATAAATGTGTTGGATAGAGTGATTCAACGGGAAGGTTTTTATGTACTTTTAGCCCGGAAAAATTTATTAACGCGGGCGAAGCCCTGGGCAAAAGCTAGTGTTTTCATAATGGTAATTGATTATTGTGATGTTAGGATTAGTGTGTCAATGGTACGTACAATAAACGGTCGTCTTCCTAAATTGTTTAATTAATACAACGATATCCCTGCACAAGTGGTGACGCCGACATGATCGACTAAAGAAATTTACGGTGCTATAACCGATGTACAATGGCCACTCAACCAACACCGGAACCTACTGTAGTGGAGCTAGCGACCGTGACCGTTTCTTCGAGAATTCCAGACTTCTGGAGCGCTCAGCCTGTGGTTTGTGCAGTGCGAAGCCGTGTTAAGCCCACAAAAAATGAGCGATGAAGCGAGATTCAATCTCGTGGTCACTAAGCTTAGCAAGGAGGTTGTTCAACAAGTTAGTGGCATCCTTTTGAAACCGCCGGAATCGAAAAAGTATGAAGCATTGAAAACTCGATTATTAACGATTTATGAATAATCGCAAATGCGTCAATTTCAAAAATTTCTGAGCGAGATGGAGCTAGGTGACCAAAAGCCTTCACAGCTTTTGCGTCGCATGAAGGATCTCGCGCGTGATAAAATCCCTGATAAAACACTGCATCTCATGTGGCTAGGACACCTACCGTCATCAGTGAGAGCTGTGCTTGCAGTCACTGAAGTCACCCATTTAGAAAAGATTTCAGCGATTGCCAACAAAGTAATGGAGACCTCGAAGCCATTGCAAGTATCAGAAGTGCATTCTGCATCGAGTACTAACAACGACCAGGCCTTTATTATAACAGAATTAGCAAAGTTGACCATGAAGATGAAAGAAATGGAGAGAGGCAGGAACAATATCAGAAATTTTTATAGACCTCATAATCGGCGGCAATCGCGATCTGCCTCACGCGCACGTAATATGAACCGACGCACACCGAACTCTCCGGAATGGCTTTGCTTCTATCATTTTAAATTTCATAATCAGGCAAGGAAATGCATAGAGCCGTGTGCTTGGAAAAAGGCTGAACAAAGTGAGGAAAACTAGAAGCGGCACATTCGGAGGCGGAGATATGTGCCATTCTTCCAGTCAACCGCCTATGCGTTAGAGACGACAAAAGTGGACTTAATTTTTTAGTGGACACAGGTGCTAATATCTCTGTGTTACCAGTCCCGAAAAGACCATTTTATCGTGATAAGTGTAATGACTATAAGTTGTATGCTGCTAATGGAAGTGAAATAAAGACATAATAATAATAATAATAATAAAGCCTTTATTACTTCCCATAAACCTTAAAAAATAAAACAATAATATTTACGGTGTTCTTAATCTAATGTTAGTAATTAATAATATTGAATATTGGTTGTTAGTTAGGGGTTTTAATTAAATTTGTTTTTATAGGAATCCCCTGATGGGCTATAGGCCTCCTCCAATTTTTTCAATTTTTCTCGGTCCTGGGCTATCTCTGTCCATTTTTTTCCTGCCACCGATATGATGTCATCTACCCAACGTTTTTGTGGTCTTCCCACGTTTCTCTTTCCTTGTGGGCCGGTCCATTTAGTGATCATAAGAGTCCAGCGCTGATCTGTGTATCTTGCAACATGGCCGGCCCAATGCCATTTTAGTTTTAGAGCTTGATGTAATGCATCTGTAAGTTTTGGCTTTTTTCTAATTGACAACTTTTTTTTAAATACATTTATCAAAAATGAATGTCTTCTAAAATTAAAATAAAAAACATTTTTTTAAATACTAACATTTTTTTAAATACTACTTAATAATTTTTTTAAATAATAAATAAGTTATAAAGCTTTGAAGTTTGGTGGAAGGGGCATCTGTCACATAACGGACACAGCAAAATGTGACGTCACTGAGTGTCCCCAGCCATAACGCTGCGTGCGTGCGAAACAGATGACGCGATATCCCCACTACGTCCCCACTTTTGCTCACAACAATATTTCAAATATGAATATCTGCTTTAGTTGTCAACCAATTTTGATTCTGATTTTACAGAAGAGTTTAGGTTTCGTATTATTTTCTGTTACATATAAAATAATGTACAAAATCAAACATAGGAATCTACCCTATTTCTTGGCTTCTTATTTTATGAATTTTTCCTAGACTCAACATACTTCTTTCCATTGCTCGTTGGCAAGTTCTTATTTTGTTTTTTACCTTGTTTGTGAAGGTCCAAGTCTGGGATCCATATGTCAGGCAGGGCAGGATGCATGTGTCCATGACTGTCTTTTTTATGTATAGATCGTAACTACCTTTGAGTATTTCTTTGTGTGCCCAGTATTTGTTCCAGCTGCATGTGATTCTTCTGGTGACTTCGTCTTCGTTGTTTGTTTTATGAAAGGAAACTTGTTTTCCTAAGTATATATATTGTTCTACATACTCTAACTCGACATCGTTTAACATGATTTTCCCTTTTTTACTATTAGTCATGATTTTTGTTTTGGAGAGATTCATATGCAAGCCTGCGTGTTTACTTTTTGTATTCAGTGCGGATATCATATTTTCTAGTTTTTGGTGAGTTTCGGCGAAGACTACAATATCGTCAGCAAATCTTAGATGAGTGAGACGTACGTTGTTGATCTGGATACCTTCGGAGGCCCAATTCAAGTTGTTGAATATGCACTGCAGGACCGCTATGAATAATTTCGGAGATAAAGGGTCTCCCTGCCTAACGCCTCTGGCTATTTTTATGTCTTCGCCTCGCGTCTCTAGTTTGACTCTGCTGACACTATTCGAATATATGTTTTTGAGTGTCCTGATGATTACTGGGTCTATTTTACAGTTGTGTAAGGCATGCCAGATAGAGTGGTGATAGAGACTGTCGAAGGCTTTTGTATAATCGATGAAACCCATGTAAAGGTTTTTATTGAATTCTGTATATTTTTCTATGACTTGCTCTAGCGTATGAATATGGTCTATTGTCGAGAATCCAGGACGAAAACCTGCTTGTTCCAACGGCTGCATGCTGTCTATTTGAGGGCTTATTTTGTCCAGTATGATCGAAGTAAATAGTTTATACACGCTTGAGAGTAGGCTTATTGGACGGTAGTTGGCGATGTCAAGAGGGTCTCCTTTTTTATATAGCAGAATTATGTCGGATTTATGCCATTGTTCTGGCATTTTTCCTGTGCGTAGGACCGTATTAAATATATGTGATAGTGGCCCGGCAAGCAGTTTTGCTCCTACTATCAACGCCTCATTCTTCAAGCCATCAGGTCCAGGGCTCTTCTCTCACTTCAATTTCTTACTATTATTTAGGACGTCGCCTTTTGTTATAATAGTTATTGCGTTCGTGTTTATATTCAAGCTGTTTGTTTCTATGTCCGGTATTGGGGCGTGTAGCTTTGTAGCATATAGATCTTTGTAGAAGTTCGTAGCACAGCTTAATAATTCTTTCCTTGATTTTGTTTCGCTTTGCCCATGTTTTAAGCTCTTGATCCAGTCAGTATGGGTAATCAATTTTTTGTAGGCTCTCTTTGCGCTTCTATATTGAGTTATGTTAGTTTCGATAATTTTTTTCCTATGATCGTTGTAATCATTTCTTATTGACTTACTAGTTTGTTTGAATATATATGATAGTTCTTTTTTCAATTCTTGTGATCTGTTTTTGGTTTTTATTAGTGCGGTACGTCTTTGGATCAAGAGTTTGGTTTTCTCGGTGAAAAAATCGCAACTACGTTCTTTGTTATTGTTTGTGGTTTCTAATCTTAAACATTTTTTTAAGTAGAGTTCGAATTTGTCATAGGTATCTTGTACGTTATCTTCGTCGATGTTTGATAGGTCCATGATATTAATTTCTAGGTTAGAAATATATGTTTTTATTTCTTTATCTGTTTTCAGTGATATTACCGAGTTTTGAAAGTGTTTTCTGCACTTTTTCGTTTTTTTTAGGGTTAATGTTGCTCTTACTAGTCGATGATCCGAAGGAAATTCTAAATTATTTAAAACCTCTATGTTTGTGATATTTTTGGGGGAGTTAGACATAATGAAATCAATCTCATTTTTTGTTTTTTTATCTGGTGATATCCAGGTCCATCTTTGGTTGTTGGTCTTTTTAAAGTGCGTATTCATGACGGATAGTTTATTTTCAAGGGCGTATTGTATCAGCCTTTCTCCTCTTTCATTTCTTTTCCCGTATCCGTATTTCCCCATGACCAGGTGTTCGTTAGTTTTTGGTTGTCCTATTTTGGCATTAAAATCTCCTATTACCATGATGTTTTTGCAGTTTTCCAATAAATTGTGAGCCTTCTGTAGCGTGTGATACAAAAGGTCTATGTTTTCTTCGTCTGAGTCTTTCGTTGGTGCATATACTTGAATAATTGACAAGTCTGAGTCGTGGAATTTTAGCTGGAGAAAAGCAACTCTTTCCGATAGACCACCGAAATTTATTATTTATTTATTTATTTATTTATTACACTAAATTATAACATCAATTACAGTTTACAACCAATACGATGCTATAAGTAATACATGATATAAGCATCTCCTTAATATTATTAGTAAATAACATTTTTTTTCTTTATTCTACACATTCATGTGCTGCTTCAATGAATTATGTTTTTCTTATATTCTTTCTTAATTAGAAATCCCACCCCGTACAGGCCGGGGGTTTCCCCTACGTAGCAGAGTATGTGGTTGCTATATTCTTCTATTTTGTGTCCCATTCTTCTTATTTCTGCTAGCCCCAATATGTCTATGTCTATATGTCGGATAGCATGCATTAATTCAATGTATTTTTCGGTGGTCGAGAGTGATCTGACGTTTAATGTAGCTATTTTTAAATTATTATTTTTATTTCTTGTTTTTGTTTTTGATATGTTATATGGAGGGTTTTGGACATACTCTTCCACGGTGACCAGCCGGGTTGGAAGAAGATTGAGAGAGGCCGTTGTTTGCTATTCTGTGTTTTCGTTTATGTGATTGGGATTCTGTTTTTGTGAAGAACTTTGTTCAGGATATAATAGCATAGGCTTTTTTATAAGAAAATTATTTAGGCTGTTTGTTTTATTTATTTTTGTAGGTTGTTTTTTGTGATGTTTATCGTTTTTGGTATAGTTATTTGATGTTTCAGGAAATTCTGATAAGTTCCTTTTTTTGTTCGATGTCTGCTGCTGATCGGCTTGGGTATTCCTATCGAGAATAACTAGTTTGTCGTATTTGATGTAGCCTTTTCTTCCCTGTTCTTTTATTTTCTTTAGTTCGTTTTGAAGTTCAGTTCGCTTCTTTAGTACATCTAACGGAAAGTCTTCTTTAATGTAAAACGGAGTTCCATTTAAGTATTTTTTGTTTTTTTTTTGTATTTGTATTTTTAAGCCCATCGTGAGTAATGTTACTACAATAGGCCTAACCTTTTCGCTTCTTTTCCCAAGTCTTCTTACGGATTCTATGCTTGTTTTATCGCATTTGATATTCAATATATTTTGTATGATGTCTTCCACTTTATTTTCCAAATCTTGATAATTCTTTTCGGTTTCATCCACTCCAAAAATAGTAGATTTTTCCTTCTCATAAATCTCTCAACATTGTCTAATGTCTTTTTTTGTGCTTCTAATTTTTGTTCTATAAGTGCGTTTTTATTTTCTAAGCTTTTAAACTTCTCGTTGATATTTTGGTTAATATTGTTTTTGATGTCCTCTTTCATATTTAACATTTCCTTCTTTTGCTGTCTCATCTCTTCCTGCAAGTTTATCAGCAAAGTCTTAATTTCTTCCATAGTAAAGAGTAAAGTAGCGCCCTCTGCCGGTAAGCGGGTAAGAGAAAAGATGGCTGGTCGATTGGAGTACGCGGATAGGTAATTCTGTTGACTACCTAGTACCGGTCGAAGTCGCTAGATGGCAGTAGTTCTTCTGTCTTGTTTTTATTGTTATTTGCGGTGAGTAGCGGAACTAATTCAGTATTATCGATAAAGCAGTCAGATTTATTGCTCTATTCCCCACTAGATGACGCTGTTGCGCGCTTTTTTCGTAATTGTATTTTCCGTTACACTGGCCAAAGATAGTTTCAGGAATATACAAGTATAGTTTATAATTTTTTTACAAATGAATTTTTAAAAAACGTTGTGACAAATTACTTTTTATTTCATTGTACTTTATAACTACGCTAACTTTTTTACTTTTATACATTTATTGCAAAGTTATATTCCATTTTGTTTTTTTTTTAATATTTTTACACAATTGTTTTGTCAATTATTTTTTTGCGAAGGGGGAAGTAATGTGCCGTAGGCACATAACTCCAACAATAATTGCGTTATGTAATCTGTGGCGTATGTAAATGTATTTTGCGCTTCTACTTTATATACCTACTCTATGAAATGTTTTCATAATGGTAATTGATTATTGTGATGTTAGGATTTGTGTGTCAATGGTACGTACAATAAACGGTCATCTTCCTAAATTGTTTAATTAATACAACGACATCCCTGCACAATAACGAATCTGCAGTTTGATTTTTTTGAACCCTTGACATATGCTACTTCAAAATCATATTCTTCTACAGCTAGCCTTAACTTCATGAGCCTACTTGAAGATTTTTTCATGTTGAATAAATATAATGTACTGGTTTGTGGTCCGCAAAAATTTTAAAAGGTCTCCCAAATAGATAAGGTCGAAAACGTTTGACAGCCCAAACTATTGCAAGCAACTCTTTTTCAATAACTGGATAATTACTTTTGCCTTTATTTAGAGTTCTGCTAACAATTTTCTGGTTGTCCATTTTGATTTGAAAAATTGCTGCTAATGCGTTATTTGATGCATCGATTTGAATAATAATTTTATTGTTTTCAGAAAAATCGGGGTAGTCTAAAACCGGTGAAGATATTAAACATTGTAATTTTTGTCAGTACATTAATCTTTTCAGGATCAGGCAATATCCCGTTACTTGAAATAACATGTCCTAAATAAAGAATCTATTTTTTAATTCCAAACCATACTTCGATGAATTTCACTTTAAATGAACTGTGCGTTATCGTTCTAAAACACCCTGCAAATTTTTAGTGTCTTAGACCCCTCAATTAGTTCCGAGACATTGGCCATGCGAAATTTTACCCACTGCGTGCTATTGCCCGGAATGACCCGACGCGTTCCTAATAAACTCATTTGCAGAAAAAACGGGCACCTAAGCAATGAACCATTTCAAATGTTACTATTGGTTTGTTTGATAATTATAGGTAGTTTTACTTTCACAATTTTGTAAATTAATAAGCAAATAATCGTTTTCGTCAGTATTATCATAAAATTTTGATAAAATTTATGGGTTTTAATGCTAAAGTTCACTAATAGGGTAGACTGGGTACGGTTGAAACGGTGGACGGTTGAAACAAAGCGAATATCTCGAGAACCGTGCGTGACGAGGTGGGGGATACAAGGAGAAAAAGAAGCAGGGGACAAGTCGAAACACGAATTATAGTATTGCGTTGCTCCTCGGTCGCTGTACTTGTGTATAGGAGGCCCCCTTTGTTTTTTGGCGGAAAAGTAAGTATTTTTGGTCGTACACTTTTGCAATTATTATTGCTTTGATTAAAGTTAAAGTATTGAGAGTTTTTTATCGTTTTAATTGAAGATTGTAGAATATGACAGTATGATTAGGTTTAATTAAAATTTATTATCTTTCTTACTGTGAGCCGTTATATACCTAGAAGGGGGGTTGGGGACAGTTGAAACATTATTTTTGGGTACGGTTGAAACAGTAAATTTATTTCATTTTCTTGTTTTTTAGATGGCAAAGGTACGCAAAAGAACGACTGCGAGAGGTCAGGCTGATTTATCAATGTATAAACAAGCCTATGAAGATGTGAAAGCGGGATCTTTGTTAAGAACAGCGGCAGAAAAAAAATGGGCTGAACCACTGTTGTCTGTTGAGGTATCAATATACCTATTTACGAAAAGATTAGATGGAGAAAAGACTAAAAGAAATGCTACAAACAGAAAAAAATAATACGCGGCATGAATCATCATCATCAGAAGAGGAATGCTACTGCTTTGTTTGTATATCAGCATATTCAGAAAGCAGACCGAATGAAAAATGGATACAATACGCTACGCGATACGATACGCTTAAGTATTTTTGTTTAAATGATGGTTTTTATAAAAATAATAAGTTTTTAGTTTTTTCCAAATATATAATATAGTTAAAGCGGAAGTGTCAATTTTTTTTTAATCTGAACAAAAAGTATTGTTGATTTGTTTTGTCTATGAGTACATTAAAATGTAGATGTTTATAGTAATGTTTGAAGTTTTTCTTAACTGGAGTCCTATAATCTAGTTATTAGTTGATTTTAAAGACATATAATAGCAAGTAGAATACTAGTATTACGGAAAAAAATCGTCACCAACACCTATTTATTACGTAGTTTATGTTATACTTAACATAAACCGTTGAAGGCATATTAAAAATAATTTTAGATTATAGTATATATTGTGTTTCAATCGACCCCATGCACTGTTTCAACCGACCCTGGCATGGGGACGGTTGAAACAAATTACTTTTTTTTTTAAATTCGATTTTACACATAAAATACAACAGAGTGATCCGAAATAACATTGCCCATTAGTGGAGAGATACACGGACTTTTATATAATATATTTCCGTTATCGCTCGCTTAAGTAATCCCGATGCTATGGACGATAAACGCAAAAATGTTTCAACCGTACCCAGTCTCCCCTAGTGTATGCTCGCTAGTAGTGCATATGCTCGTGAAGTAAAAGTTAACAAAGATTTTTGTTTGTTTTTTCTTTAATAAAGTAAAAGCAGATAAATGTTTAGTATCGAGTGTGACCCCCTCTAGCTGAAATCACAGCTTGAATTCGTCTGGGTATGCTAGCGAGGATATCCCGGATACTTGCTTGCCGAATACGTTCCCACTCCGCGGTAATCACATTCTTCAGCTCTCTGATGGTTTGCGGAGCCGGTTGTACTGATCTCACGCGTCGTTTCAGAACGTCCCAGACATGCTCTATAGGATTGAGGTCGGGACTTCGAGCTGGCCAATCCAAACGACGAATGCCGACCTCTTGCACATACGCTTCCACATCGCCAGACCGGTGGGCGCGAGCGTTGTCGTCCATAAAAATTGAGTCTTCGCCTAAAGCGACCAATGCGGGTTGTGCATGAGGAATAAGAACTTCCGTTATGTATCGATGTCCAGTCAGTGATCCGTTTTCAATGAAGACTAACTCTGTACGATCCATTGAATTTATTCCTGCCCAAAACATAATAGAGCCCCCACCATAAGGTGTGATTTCTTCAAAACAAGCCTCTGCAAAGCGTTCTCCTCGTCTTCATAGCACTCGCCGACGTCGATCTTCACTGAACAGAGATATCCTGGCTTCATCGGAGAACAATACCCTATTCCAGTATTCTTGAGTCCATGACTCACAATTTCGAGCAAACCTAATCCTGGCAACTCTGTGCTCACAGAGTAACTTAGGGCCGCGGGCCGGGCGATGACTGCGTATATTGGCCGCAAGCAGCCTCCTCCTGACCGTCCATAGACTAATATGCACATTTCTTACTTCTTCGAGGTTGTTCTTAAGGGCCACATACGAAGACTTGCGATTTCTCAATGCGCGACTCACAAGAAAACGATCATCCCGTGGTTGGGTACATGGTTTTCTTCCAGAACCAGGCCTTCTCTCGACGGAACCGGTGTCTTGATACCGCTGCCAGGTCCTTTGAACCGTCGAGCGACTCACACTTTTTCACAATAATTTTGGTAGCTTTTACCACTTTCTCTAACATTATTGAGACAGCTAAACAGCAATAAATGAAGCCAATTGACAATTAAGAATATGAAATAAATTCATAAAAATTGACTAAAAGTTATGAAAACCGATACCTATTATCTTTTGGAACTTCGCACCAAAAATGTAGGATAAAAAGTGGTTTTCTGTAAAAACGAGCATCAAACGAAAATTTTAATTTAGAACGTACTGTTTTAAACCCCATGGCATTTTTAAAACCGGCCAGTAACATGTACAAATGATTGAAATAATTTTGGTACCGTATTTTTTTAAAAAAGAATTAAAATCCAAACCGCCCGCTTTTTTTGCAAATGAGTGTATAATGATAATATTTCAAACTGCACGAACATTACTGTCACAATGTATATGTGTGTGTGTGTGTGTGTGCAGGTACGCCGCTATGGCTGCTTGTGCACGTGGCGCCGATCCGCAACGAACGCGAGCTGGTGGTGCTGTTCCTGCTCACTTTCCGAGACATCACGGCGCTGAAGCAGCCTATCGACGCCGATGACCCCAAGGGAGGCGAGTGCACAATCACTGATCACTCACTCGACACTCATACACTAACTCCACCACTTAAGCAGGTACAGCAGCGCGTGTGAGCCCTCTCCTGGCGTTAACGAGGGCTTCATTTAAAGATTCTCGTGTCAAATTATTTTTATTTACGTTATATATCACATATCAAAAATGCAATGGATCCACGATTCAGGTGCCCCAAAATCTTGTTAATTTTACTATGTTTTTTTGTACCGGGACCATTGATGTATTAAAAGCCCTTTTAATACATCAATGATCAGGACCTAAAAATAAGTCGTCGTATAAAATCTAGGTAATAGAATAGGTACAGATTTTTCAGGTTGGGATAAGTCACCGACATTAAATTTGGTAATAACTTATCAGTATAATCGATAAAAATTGTTTTTTTTATTTTTCAATGGTCTTTGAAAGCGGTTGATGTAGACTTCAGTCGTGGACGTTAAAATGATAGGTACCTAATATGCGCTCACAGAAAAACGTGAGTTTTCAAGGTAACAAACTATTATTTTCTTAATTTTTTTGCTCTGCATTGATATATGTATAATATCAAAGATTTGATAATATGGTAATTAAACAAAACAAAATACTCTATTTAGTTTTTAGTTACAATATGAATGTAGTGTTCCTACTTCCTAGGAAACTCAACGGTTCCTTGTAAGGACAAAAAAAAAATTACAGTGTGGCCTTTGCTAGGGCTTTACAACAGACATCTAGGAATCACTGAAAAATTATTACCAAGTTTTTAGTTGTAAATATGTAGGTAAAGTGAAAGATAAAACAATGCAAATATAAGCTCGTAATATTTTAGTATAATATCATTTTATTTTTGCCTTACAAGCAAAAGACCGAAGGTCATTTTGGTCTATTTCAATCTTTTTAAATAACATTAAAAGTTCATAGTAACTTATTCGATATCGATGTAATACTTACGTACTCATTAAAATTAATTTTAATACATTACCAGTATAGTGTTCAAATAATGTCCATGAAAAGTAATCACGAATATAATAATAAATGTAATATGGAAGTCACGGTTTTTATGAGGCGTTTTTTCTAGCTTCCTAAATACAAACCTACATAGTGAGTTAATAATTACTGTTGCGCCAGTTGAGAGCGAGTGAGTCGTGGAGACGGTGTGATGCGAATGTAGTTGTGGCTACGTGCAGGTTTGTCCAAGTTCGCGAAGCTGGCGCGCAGCGTGACACGCTCGCGCTCGGTGCTAGTGTCGGCGCTGCCGGCGCTCAAGGAGCCGCAGCGGCAGAGCCACCTGGCGCATGTCAGTACCAACGCACAACATGTAAACACGCACGCTCTTCTCTTTTGTACTATAGCACTAGACACTAGATAGTAGACAGTAGTGAGTACACTAACGGCTAACGCACTGCTCCTAGACACGTTCACATTCCCCGAAAGTAGATACTATAATATATTTAACTGTCTGACCTACATGCTTAACTCGAGTGATAAACATGTGTCTGTGAATGGTGCCTCAGCCTTCATTGAAGGTCCCCTTTCACGCGTGGTTGCCAGCAGTGCAAAGCATCGACCCTTCAACAGAGCGAGAGGTGCGAAATACCAAAAAGCGCCAAAATGCTAAATGCGAAAAACATCGTACCGACTGGTGGTAGGACTCTCATATATAAGAGAGTCCGTCTGGGTGGGTACCACCGCAACGTCTATTTTTTTACCGCCAAGCAGCAGTGTGCTGTTGCACTGTTGTGTTTCGGTATGAAGGGCATTGTAGCCAATGTAACTACAGGACATAATGAGACTTAACATCTTATGTCTCATTATGTCATCTCTCGTCACCACGAGCGCAGTGGAAGGCCACACAGTACTTTGTAACTCGAGGTACTGGATGGTGTTTCTACTGTTTATGGGTGGTCGTATCGCTTACCATCAGGCGAACGGCATGCTCATCTCGTCTTTCGATGGAAAAAAAACATTTTTGAGCGAAAAATATAACAAGAGGCGTGTGGTTTCCCCAAATGAAAATACAACTTAAGAAAATTCTAAATACATACATATACCCTCACGCCTGTTATCCCGGAAGGGGTAGGCAGAGGCGCAACTAGTGCACCCACTTTTCGCCATTATTCCGTCCCATGATGTGATAGGGGGTGAGCCTATCGCCATATCAGGCACAAATTCCAGACTCCGAGCTGATACTGAATAGAAAAACTCAATATCACTTTGCCCGACCCGGGGATCGAACCCGAGACCTCAGCTTTGCAGTCGTACTGTAATACAACTACGCCACCGAGGCAGTCAAAATTCTCAGTCAAATCGAGGCAGTCAAAGTCAAAATTCTAAATTTTTTTTTTAAATCGTTCGTTCTTTACGATTATTACGGTTCAAAATAATATTGAGGGTTGAGACTACTACGGGCCGTATTAATAAACCAATTCCTTTTTTTTATTAGGGTCTTAAGTAGACATTTAAGGTATTAAGTTATACCTATAATAATAATAAACAATACTTGTGCACTCAATTGTGCGCCTGTTGTCAGCTGAGTTGGCGCTGTATAATAAACAAAACTCAGATGTTAAAATCCATCATCAGTCGGTATGGAACTTCAGAACAAAATTTAATTGCATCTATTAATACGAGCCTAAGTAAGTACTGCAACTAGACAGGTTTTTTTTTTTTTTTTTTTTTTTTTATCGCGGGGAAAAACGCTTTATCGCTACCACCACTGGGGGGTGAGTGGATCGGTTATGTTGGTTTCACACAGTCTTACAGCCCAATGTCGACACTTGGGAGTATAGCATCATCCGAGCGAGCATTGGACCGAGTCCCTAACACTATGTACACCCTACACTGGCATACCAACCAAAACCCGCGGTGGCCTTCTTTGGCGCATACGGGACGGCCCCGGGGTATCTTGTTGCACTAAGATAGCTGCACGGGACCGTCCCTGCGCGATGCCGTTGCGGCCCTTCTCTATACAAAGGGGGCTAAGATGCCCCCACACTCTAAAGGACGCCTTTGGCGTCTACGACAACGGGAGACCGACCACCCGCATTGTCGTCCACCTCGGAGTCGCTGAAATTGGACTGAGCAGCCCCCCGCTGCTCGCCCCACGACTCTCTTGAAGCCCCATTTAGTCGCCTCTTACGACAGGCAGAGGATACCGTGGCGGAACTCTCTAAATGCCCCCAAACCACTGGGCACAACTAGACATGTTGGTGGCACGGGTTGCATTAAGTAAGTACTGCAACTAGACGAGATGGTGGCACGGGTTGCATTGAGTAAGTACTGCAACTAGACGAGATGGTGGCACGGGTTGCATTGAGTAAGTACTGCAACTAGACGAGATGGTGGCACGGGTTGCATTGAGTAAGTACTGCAACTAGACGAGATGGTGGCACGGGTTGTTTTAAGTAAGTACTGCAACTAGACGAGAGGGTGTACACGGGTGGCATTAAGCGCCCATTATTGGTACCATATACCAACCTCGGAGTCCGGAGAAAGCACTTTTATGTCACCGAATACATACCTAATAGCACTGTAATAAATTTGTTTATACCGGAATAAACAACTACCTACTTGGTGGCAGCAATAGACAAAGTGTTAATACCTATCCAGAAAATATTTTGCATACAAATGACATGCCAACATGTTTAAATAATAATTAAGTGATTATTATAATTACCTATATTATGACTGCCTCAGTGGCGTAGTTGTATTATGGTACGACTGCAATGCTGAGGTCTCGGGTTCGATTCCCGGGTCGGGCAAAGTGATATTGAGTTTTTCTATTCAGTATCAGCTCGGAGTCTGGAATTTGTGCCCGATATGGCGATAGGCTCGCCCCCTATCACATCATGGGACGGAATAATGGCGAAAAGTGGGTGTAATAGTTGCGCCTCTGCCTACCCCTTCGGGGATAATAGGCGTGAGTGTATATGTATATGTATGTATAAGTTATTACGTATAGCATGGCAATTGGTAATTATAACATTCAGTTAATTTGCGGAAAGCGGGCCTTAATAATCCTAACTTATACTTACCTACTCACAAACCTACTCGATACTTGTAACGATTCTCTCTTCTCTACAATAATTACCTATTGCAAGCGGCAGGGCCATGTTGCGACGGTCGCCTGACGTTTAGTCTATATGTGGTAACTATTCCATAATAATCTACATGAACTGCTGCTAAATATGTAATTAAAGACAATAAGCGCTCCGTGGAAATGCTGATAACCCTCAATACATGGTCGCGTCGTTCAGCGCGGAGTATGGAACCTCGTCAGTCAGTGGTGACGCCCTGACGGTCAACACCCGTGCAAAACTCTGTACAAATCGACTTAGCAATCCGTGACTTCATAGCAACACATGAAATGCGGCGAGCTCCAAGTGCAGTGTGCAGTACTATTCACTCACACACAACAACATTATTAGTACCTACGTGTAATTAATACCCGTATATACGTACTTACCTACATATCTAATTGCTTACCTCTTCGGCACGCTAAACGCTACGTTAGGTACTTGGGGTTCTAGCTAGGGATGTCCCGGATACCCGTATAAAAAATCTATCCGTAGGTATGCGTTACTTTTTTACGGATCTTTTTCGTTAGTAAATTTCGTAACGTATATGAAATTCTCCGTAATATGAAGTATTTATATTAACCTATATTATAATAGGTAGCAATGGAAATTATGTTAATATTAGGTTCTTACATACGAAATTGGCGTTTTGTCGTACCTACTAGCCACTTTGATCAGAAATATCTCCGCTTTAGTTAGGAATTCCGAATTAAAATGTATAAATCATTGATGTACCTAGGGATTTTACTTAAATTTTATAAATACATTTAAATGGTACATTTGAATTTTGAAAACAGTCATTTATAATTTTTTTCCCGAGTAGTTTTTTTTCTTTGGCATCTTTCGTATCTTTATTCGCGGATGTTGACGCTACTTACACCGTACTTACTCCCTGGCCACAGCCTCGCGCGATGCGAATTGAGCTCAACGAGCGATGAGCGGCGAAAACAAATGTAGGAGGTTGTATGAAGTACGGCTCGCGACTGCGGCGGGCGGCGCGTCGAGCGAATGAAACAAATGTACTAGCGAGTACCGAGTTGGCCACAGCTTACCCGTTGTCTTATATGAGCGATGGGACGCGACACGTAGCGACGCGATGTAATGAGACCAATACTTTACGCGATGTGTGTATTGTATTCATTCCCCAAAACAGGAGACGGGCTGCACCAGGCGGCACCGCGCAGGGGCGACAACTTAGATACTCCAGGGGCGGTTGCGGACGACAACTTAGACGTGAGTCGGAGGAAGCCCGCAGCCGTCCCTAATGAGCCGAAGATGGCCATACCTAAAAAAAAAACTTAGATACTCCCGTCAGAGGAAGCCCGCAGCCGTCCCTAATGCGCCGAAGATGGCCACCGCGGAGTTTTAGTTAGTATGCCGTGCGTTGTATGTATGTTAGGGACTCGGGCTGGCGGTTCAACGCTGGGTAGTAAGGCACGGTGAACCAAGCATAACCGCTCAGCGCCCCGCTTTGAAGGCTGGGAGGTAGTAATGTCACTATCTCCGAAAAAAAAAACAAAAAAAAAAGAACTATTAAACCTACCATTCAACTATCGTTAATCAATTTTCACACTGCGTCGCGTCTAATCGCCCCTTGATCAGAGGTTGACCTTCATCCCACATATAAACGCGGTACGCGCGTGAGCCGCATTCGCGATGGGCCAATTGCTTTTGCTCTTAAACAGGAAAAGTAAATGTCAATCCGCAACAAGATTAGGATCTTTATGACTTGCATTCGACCTATCATAACGTACGCATCGCCCGTATTTGCCGCCTGCTCGTTTTCAGCGTATGCAGGTCTTACAAAACAGAATGCTCAGACATGCTCTTGGTGCCCCGTGGTACGTTCGCAACCGCAACCTCCACGTGGACACCAACATGCCGACCAACAAGCATTTCATACATATGGCCAGCAGACGCTACTTCGATCGGGCGGTAAACCACCCAAACACGTTAGTCCGTAAAGCGTCAATAATATATACTCCATTCAACTGCGCTAAATGGAGACGGCCGCGTTGTGTATTAACCGATCCAGAGGACGAAATCACTATGGCCATCCGCCGTAAGAACGAGTTCTTGAAACTTCAACACTCCAAAGACCGCAGTTCCGTCCTCGCCGCGTTCCCCGTCGCCCCCCCGACCCCCTAGCAGTTCCGGCCCGCGTGCCAATGACAACACAATCTAATAGGATTAGGCCTAAAAACCGATCTTTCCCTAATCGTTGATGTCTTATCCTTTCTCAGTGGCCGTCCTGAGCCGAGGTTCGTAACCCGTTAGTGGGTTGCCCTCAGCATGGTCACTTAATTCAAAGGGTTGCGAGTGCCTTCTGCGTTCACCCTAAAGACCGGTGTGGCCGACTTGCGTCAGGCTACTGGCAGTAGGGCCATTAACAAAAAAATAAAAGCGTCGCGTCTCGTTGCGTACAAAACAAGTTCGCACTTCGTCGCATCTTGTCGCACACTGATTAAGGCGACAACGTATATATGCAACGACTATTTGATATGTCGCGTTGCGTCGCGTCGCATTACCGCGTTTGTTGTTCACCTAGGACAACGGGTTAGAGCGGCATCGCGCGACCGAAACAAAATATTTTGTTTTAGTCGCGCGACCACGGTGAATTCGTTATAGATATTAAACAATATATAAGTGAAATACTTAGCAGACCTGCTAAACATACGCACATTAAATTCAGGAACGTTATAAACCATATATGGGACGTAATAAAACAAGTATGTCCTGCTACTAATCTTGACCAAAGAGCACTTGTTTCAAGGCAATACCGTGCCACTTTTGATAGCGCCATTTTTTTAATATTCCGAATACGTCCGCCGCTTACGCCGCCGCGCCGCTGTCGCAGCGCAGCTAATCAAGCTGTGGCATACCATCGCATTTCGCGTTGCCCGTCGCGTCGCTCGCCGCACCACACGATGACTGGCCAGGCTGTTATGCGTAAGTATCCGCGGAAAAAGATTAAGACGATCCGGCACATCTCTAGTAGTTGTACCTCCTAGCCGATAAACACCATTTGGATCAGCGTGATTGGTGACGGCCCCTAACTTTATAAGTACCTATACATTAAAAAAATAAGTAGGTACCTAAGTACTCGTGTTGTCCCAGAGTATTTAATTATCATGGGGTATCACAGTAAGTTTCTTTCTGAATCATGAGTCGCGATATACTCGAGCCCGCCGTGTAGGTAATTAGGTAGGTACTACCAAGGCAAATAACAAAATCAACAAATATTTTTTCACTGTCAGTTACTTTAAAAATATTAAGTACTTAAATTTTATGGTGTCATGTCGGTCGGAACGGATTAACTTATGTACTTCATTTATTGTTTTTATTAGTAGGCATTATTCATTACGATTTACACGTAACGTGTCTAATTAAACAAACGACGTAAAACTAACTCGGTGATGACAGATGGCGGCTCGTGTTTCAGAAGTTATTCACAATTTGATTACTTACAATACAGTAATACCCCGGACTAACGCGATAGGTGGGACCGAGCGATTACAGTTTAAGTCGAATTCGCGTAAGTCGGGAATCGTATCGGGCAGGACGTCACTTGCCGCGCGCCAATTGCCGTCGTGTGCGGAATCGGTCTCATACAATTTAATACTGCATAGTAGTGCCGTCTGCCGTCGCGGCACATGTTGTTGCCGTCTGCCGTCTGCCGCGTTCTGCGGAATCACAGCTTAAGGCGCGAATTATACAGAAAAGGCCTAAGGTGAAGGCGCGGCGCAGGCCTCTCGCCGCTTCAAAACGTTTCAATAAAAAATGTAGGTAGGCGACACTTTGTGAATTATACTGAAGCAGCGTGGCGCGTCGTGTCGTCATTTGTTCCGTCTTCCGTCGCCTGCTCTGCGCCTGTACCGCGCTTCAACTTACGCCTTTTCTGCATGATTCGCGCCTAACAGAGCGGAGGTGTAGAGTTGATGCGCGCGGCTATCAAAAAGAAAAGCAGCGTACTTACGCATTAATGTAAAAAGTGGTAGCTTAAGCCGGGGTATTACTCTGTACCTATACTTAGGTTTAATATAATTGGCTGGCAGTGCGCACTGGCACAGGTGTCTGTGTCGCGCGTGCGCACTGCCAGGGCCTGGGGGCCGGAGTGACCGGTGGCGCGGCGCTCGCGTCGCTGTGTGCGCAGGTGATGTCGCTGTCGGGCGACGTGCTGCCTCAGTACCGGCAGGAGGCACCCAAGACTCCGCCGCACATCTTGCTGCACTACTGCGCCTTCAAAGCCATCTGGGACTGGATAATCTTGTGCCTCACCTTCTACACCGCCATCATGGTTCCTTACAACGTGGCCTTCAAGAACAAGACCAGCGAGGACGTGTCACTGCTCGTCATCGATTCCATCGTCGACGTAGTATTCTTCATCGACATAGTGCTCAACTTCCACACGACGTTCGTGGGCCCCGGCGGCGAAGTGGTGAGCGACCCCAAGGTGATCCGTAAGAACTACTTCAAGTCGTGGTTCCTGATTGACTTACTGTCGTGCCTGCCCTACGACGTTTTCAACGCGTTCGACCACGACGAAGACGTGAGTGTCGAGTATTCTTACGGTGGTGAAATGTTGTCGTACTTATCAAATTCAGACCGTAGACTTCCGTGTTTCTGTAGGGCATCGGGAGCCTGTTCAGCGCGCTGAAGGTGGTGCGCCTGCTGAGGCTGGGCCGCGTGGTGCGCAAACTGGACCGGTACCTGGAGTACGGCGCAGCGATGCTCATCCTGCTGCTATGTTTCTACATGCTGGTGGCTCACTGGCTGGCCTGTGTATGGTACAGCATCGGCCGCTCGGACGCAGACTCAGGCCTGCAATACTCATGGCTATGGAAACTGGCCAACGTGACACAGACGCCCTACTCATACGTTTGGTCCAACGAGTCTGACGGGCCCGAGCTCGTGAACGGGCCCTCGCGCAAGACCATGTACGTGACGGCGCTCTACTTCACCATGACCTGCATGACCTCCGTGGGCTTCGGCAACGTCGCCGCCGAGACCGATAACGAGAAGATCTTCACCATCTGCATGATGATCGTGGCAGGTGCCGGAACTCTTCTGTTATTAGCCGGAGCACGGCGCGCGCGGCCCCCGGCGCAGGCTCTGAGCCGGGGGCCGCGCCGCTCACACCCCGCCCCCCACCTGCAGCGTGATGACGCTCTTTTGTATCTAGCGCTAGTTGTTGCCGCTCGTGTCGCACGTTGTGCGTGTCCGGTGCACTGTGCACATCCTCCTCAAGACTGTGACTTTCATCCATGGTTCCCCTCCACAAATAAATAAATAATATAATTCCCGTGCAAGCCCACGTAGCGTCGCAGCGCGTCACCTATATGGTCTGTAGGCCAGAGTCCGAGGCGTCGCACGCGGCTTCTTAAATGTTTTCCACTTTGTATCATGATTGGTGTGGCACACAACACTGTAGAAGCCGAGCGTGCGCCGGCTCGGATCCTGATTGTATTGTCCCTGGCGTTACGCTTTCTGTTGCAGCGCAGATGATTGCACCTGCGCTGCAATATATTGACGTGCCGCAAGGTACGTTTAGCACCAACTGGCGGCCGCATGCGCGTCGCGCAGACTGCCGCTAATCGTGTAGCATTGTCATGTTGGCAGCTCTTCTGTACGCGACGATTTTCGGCCACGTGACGACCATCATCCAGCAAATGACGTCGGCGACCGCCAAGTACCACGACATGCTGAACAACGTGCGCGAGTTCATGAAGCTGCACGAGGTGCCCAAGGCGCTGAGCGAGCGCGTGATGGACTACGTGGTGTCCACGTGGGCGATGACCAAGGGCCTCGACACCGACAAGGTACTGCCTCCGGCCGAACGCGACGCCCGCCTCGGCCGCAGGTGGCTCGTTATTAGTGGTCGAGTGGTGAGTGCGAGGTACGAACGCGGGCCGATGTGGTGGCAGGTGCTGAACTACTGCCCCAAGGACATGAAGGCAGACATCTGCGTGCATCTCAACCGCAAGGTGTTCAACGAGCACCCGGCGTTCCGCCTCGCGTCCGACGGCTGCCTGCGGGCGCTCGCCATGCACTTCCAGATGTCGCACTCGGCGCCCGGCGACCTGCTCTACCACACCGGCGAGTCCATTGACTCGCTCTGCTTCATCGTCACCGGCAGCCTCGAGGTCATACAGGACGACGAGGTCGTCGCCATACTTGGTAACAACACACTTTGGTATTTTATCAATATTGCCTATATGACTGCCTCGGTGGCGAAGTAGTTACGATATCTGGGCCCGCCCGGGTGGCACTTTTAGTGGGTCAGTGTCCTAGGCAAAAAAAAAATTACTGTCGTATACTTGCAGCTTTGAAAAGGTCATTCCTTTTAAAAAGGAGATGTCTGCTTTTTGTATGGGTGCTGGACCTCAAAACCTAACCAGGCTCGAACTTTATGGATATTAAAGGGGCAAAATATGGATCTTGAATCCATTACAAAAATAATTTCCATTCCTCCATTTACAACTCACTTTTTTCAAAATCTTCATTTAAAGTGTAGTTTCTAAACAAAATAAAATTACATAAATCTCAAAATCGGAGGATGTTATACGATTTATTGCAAAGGCCTTGTTATTGGGAGTATAAATATATTTATAAAGTATCGTGGTTAGAATTTTAAGCCCATTTTTGGACATGTCATTTATAGTAGTAGGAAGTACCACGCAATTCTGGGATGGGCACGGCTCATCCGGCCGTTCCGGGCGACAAAAACTCACGCTAAACTACTGAGGACTGCTACAGCAAAGGGACGATGATCGAACACGATCTTTACGGGTACAGAAGCGGGTTGCATGGAAATCCTAGCCAGCTATAGCTAGCAGCGAACTACAGTCTACACGTTGCACGGGAGCGAGCCCCATCTATCTAATCGAGTTCTTATTATTTATTGTACCGTCACAAGGTAAAGGCGACGTGTTCGGTGACTCGTTCTGGAAGGACAGCGCTGTGGGTCAGTCCGCCGCGAATGTGCGAGCGCTCACCTACTGCGACCTTCACACCATCAAGCGGGACCGGCTACTCGAGGTGCTAGACTTCTACCAAGCGTTCGCAAACAGTTTCGCGCGCAACCTTACGCTCACTTACAACCTACGCCATCGTCTCATCTTTCGCAAGGTGAGTGTACGGGCGCCGCGACCCGCGAGTAGCCGTACCCGGCGCCGTCACTGACACCCGCGCTGTGCAGGTGGCAGACGTACGTCGCGAGCGCGAGCTCATGGAGCGGCGCAAGCGCGAGCCGCAGCTCGAGCAGGCGCAGGACCACCTCGTCCGCAAGATCTTCTCGCGCTTCCGACGCGAGCGGAGCGTGGCCGCCGCCCCGGCCCCCGCGCCCACGCGCGCCTCCCCCGCGCCGCCCGCCGCCGCCACCACCACCGCCGTCGCCGTCGCCGCGCCGCCCGCCAGCGACGCGGAGCGCGGCGACACACAGCAGCCGGCACCGGCACCGGCCGCCGCCGCACCGGCGCGTGGCAAGTGGGGCCGCCTGCTGGCGGGCGGCTCCCTTGATGCGGCGCAGGGCGACGCTCCCCGTGGCGTCTTCTCACGCAGTCTGAGTGCCCGCGACCGGCCGCCTCCGTCGTGCACGGACACGGTCGCTCAGGCACCGGCCGCAGGCGCGGGCACATCGGCGCTGTCGCTGAAGGTGAGGTGAAGAAGAAACACAATATGTCCAATGGCCGGTGGCGTTCATACATGCACTATGTAGGAACGCACGTGACTCGGCTGTTCTGCCGCAGGCATCGTTCGCGAAGGCGCGTTCAGCGAGTGCGTTGGGTGTGGGCACGGGCTCGGCGCGACAGGACACCATCGAAGAAGAGCTGGAGGAGCGGCGACCCCCCGCACTGCCCGCGCCGCCGGCCGCGACCCCCGCGCCCGCGCCTGCGCCCCTCCCAGCCACATCCCTTTCTACGCACGATGCTGCGCTCGCAGAACTTCGCCGTGACGTGCGTAATGAAGTACAAAGACTCCAACAGAAGGTAAACAAATTCAGGTTTATGACTAGGTAATTATAATATTTTACCATCCCACATCACAACCTCTCCACGTGCCCAAACCTTGTCAGCATACTTCTTTCAATCTTTGTCACCACATCAGAAAGAAGAAAGAAATACTCTACTCTACTTTCGTGCTTCTTATGGCAACTCCAGCATTCACTTCCATACATACCTACCTACGATCTTAAATTGGTTTGAGTACGCTCCATTTACCCCAAGTCAGGCTTTAGATTTGTCATATAGAGATTTCAAAACCCCCACCAAGCAACTCTCAAACCCATATGTTAACGACAGTCGATAAAGTTGACCATAGTTCATTCCTCCACAAAGACTTTTGCACTAGGCAAATGTTTTTTAGACATGCCATGCCACACCACCATACCAGCCCTGTATTATTATATAGGTACTGCCCATTGCAGCTGAACACGGGCCTCCTCTACTACTGAGAGTTGACAGACAGGTTGACAGACTTCACACACCTTCGATTTTTTAAATATGCACCTTATGGAAAAGATTTGATCTGTGCAGCACATTCTTCTCCTAAAACCTGCTTGCACATCCCACACTTTTATGAATATTTTTTATCATACGTATAATAATTAAATAATAACTCAACATAATAAACATCGGGGGAAAAGCTAAGATAAATTTCAACGCTTTAACTAGGATATCCACATTGACGTAGTCTATCATTCAGTACACTTAAGGTCATTTAAGGAGCCACTTACTTGGGTTGTACCTATCTGTTATGGATCACCCGTATAAACTGACAGAGCTACTATCGGTGCCGTGCGTAAAAAATAGCTTCAAAGCCAGCGCTTGGCGTTGACATTCTTGTGTAAGGCGTAGGTATATAAAAGTTCGCACGGAAGCTTTAACACACCTCGCGTGTGTACTTCCAGTCGATCCGGAGGTTCAGCGTCGCGCCGCCGCGATGAATTACTCCGCTAGAGTCCATATGGACAAAAGATTTCTAACATCGCGCGAACTTTTCAAAATTAACATTATTTAAGCCAAACTCTGAAATTATTAACGATCTTTTAACGGAATGGCAGTGTACTTAAGATGGGATATGTCTATGAAAGGGCGGCATTTGTATCAATTTCTACCTTCGGTTCGGGATCGTCATAGAAAAATCTTGGCTCGAAATTGATCATTGTGTCTCCCAATTCCTTACAGGCCATGGTAATTTTAAGTGCAACTTATTCTCCTTTAGGTTGGTTGATTCGCCTGCGTGTCTATGTTCGCCTACTGACTGCAACTACGAACAATCTGCGCATCACATACTTTGGGAGTGTAATCTTTGGCAAAATTAGCGCAACATTATGTTGGATAGTATGCAATATCATCTGGAGTTGTATAGGTACTACATGGATCTTGTGGAGACTAGGCAGAATTTCCGTGCTTTCTGGCGTTTTTGCCATACCTACTATTGGAATCAAATCTAACAGCTCAAATGATAGGACCCTTTAAAATGTTATCCATGGTGCTTTACATCCGGATTTTCCAGTTGTTAAAGTCTCAATAATTAAGGTTAAAAATACCTTTTTAGTTCATTATTTTGGCTCCCGCTTTGCTATAAAGGAAAGTGGAAAATCTATTTCTAACTCCTCCGTATTCTCCTATTTGTTTAACTTCGTTCGGGTGGACTATTTAACTAGTGCTCCCGGACTCACCGAGCTTCACCACTCGGTGTCATAAAATGCGTGCCACTGCCGATCCTGGCTTACAGGAGTTGTATGTGAGGGTGGGATAGTCTCGTAATACTGCTCACTGCTGAGCACGGGCCTCCTCTACCACCGAGAGGGTTAACTCCTTAGTCCACCACGCTGGCCTAGTAAGGGTTGGCAGACCTCACATACCTTCGTAATTTAGAGTACTTCTCAGGTATGCACGTTTCCTCACGATGTTTGCCTTCACCGTTAAAGCGAGCGAGAATTCACAAAGAATAGGTACACATATTTTTTTTGAAAAGTCTAGAGGTGGTTGCTCTTAGGTTTTGAACCTGCGGACATTCGTCTCGGCAGTCCGTTCCACTCCCAACTAGGCTATCGCCGCTTCTTTTACTTGTTAAAATGTTTCTTGCAAATAAATATCTAAATAAAGGCAAACCCGTGTTACAGTTGGGGCGAGTGGAGGAGTTGCTGACGATGCTGGCGACGCGACTGGGCGCCGAGCCGGCCGACAGCGCCGAGCCCCCCGCACCCCTCGCACCACCCGCCCCGCCCACCGACCTCGCTGCGCTCTCCAGGAAACGACGCTCAAAGGTACCTACTACATAAATGTTGATCACCTTTGTTTACCTTAGTACCTACTTAAATACTTTTCTATAGCCTGCACTACACTACTCGCGAAGTTGATCGAAGTTGGCCGAATAAAGCCTGCACTACACTACTCGCGAAGTTGATCGAGGTTGGCCGAATAAGATAGTGTGGAAGGCCACTTCGCTTCGCCTCGTGCAACCTCGCCTCGCCTCGGGCGACTTCCAGTCGTTGTCGGTTTTTGCGCCCGAGTCAAAGGACTCGAAGTGTCCCGAGGTTCGAACACGAAGCGTCTTACTACACTACTCGGCTCACTTCAGTTCGCATCGAGACGTCATGAGCACAGGTTGTATTCAACTTTCCGTAGGTAGTTTACAGAACACGATTAACAGTACTGTTATAATCTTTAAAACTACGCAACGAATTTTGATGCGGTTTTTTTATAAATAGATAGCTAATAGAGTGATTCAACCGGAAGGTTTTTATGTACTTTTAGCTCGAAAGAACTTATTAACGCGGGCGAAGCCGCGGGCAAAAGCTGATCTATAATAATATATTGCAATTAAAACAACGATATTTATTTAGAGCTTTGCGGTATAACGTTACAAAAGCCCCTTATTCACTTTGACACCATCTTTACAACGCCAGCACCATCTGTCAAAAAACCTGATTTAAAATTAAAATATTTCCTACAAAAAAAAGCAAGATCCGGGGACAAAATAGCCGATCTATAATGTGTTGATCCAGGATTAGGTTTATCCATGTGCCAAATATCATCGAAATCCGTTCAGTAGTTTTGGCATTTACTTCTAAAAAATATCAAAAATATTAGCATCATACTACTGTCTCGATGGCGTAGTTGTATCGTGTACGACTGCAAAGCTGAGGTCTCGGGTTCGATCCCCGGGTCGGGCAAAGTGATATTGAGTTTTTCTATTCAGTATCAGCCCGGAGTCTGGAATTTGTGCCCGATATGGTGATAGGCTCACCACCTATCACATCATGGGACGGAATAACGGCGAAAAGTGGATGCACTACTTGCGCCTCTGCCTACCCCTTCGGGGATAACAGACGTGAGTACGTGTGTGTGTGTGTATTAGCATCATGCATCCATTTCTTTTTAATTTTCGTTGAATTATAAATTCGCACGTAGTTATAATACGCGAGAGTACACATTGCAACGGCAGCTGCCACTTGAACGTCATCCATGATGCCTATCGTGCGGGCGCCGGGCGACTGAGCTCCTCGCGAGGTTGCACGAGTGTGTAGCCACATAGTTCGGGCTTCGGTGAACTTCGACGAGCACTTCGTCGAGGTAACTTTGCGAGTAGTGTAGTGTAGGCTTACAAGTACGATAACTCTGCAATATCATTCTACTTCTTCTTCTTCTTGCGTCGTTCTCCTCAGTTCTGAGGGTCGTGACCTCCTCTCACCAGCTTCCGCCATATGATGTCACGCCACCGATCCCGACTGTTGGCCAATTGTATGGCGTCGTATACAGTGGTGTCAAGTGTGGTCCGGATTTGATCGGTCCAGCGCATTGGGTTGCGTCCACGTGCTCTTTTGCCCTCTACCTTCCCGGTGACTATCAGTTTCCCCAAGTCGTCGTTCGTGTTCCTGGCAATATGTCCAAAATACTCAAGCACTCGTTTGAGGCAGATGGTAGAAAGCCTAGTACTGATTTTGAGTTGCTTGAGTATAGAGGCATTAGTACGTCGGGCTGTCCAGCTAATGCGCATCATCCTCCTCCAACACCACATCTCAAAAGCGTCAATGCGATTCCTGTCTGCCGCCTTTAGAGTCCACGTCTCAGCACCATAAAGAAAAATGGAGAATACCAGTGTACGTACAAGTTTCATCTTTGTAGTGAGCGAGATCTTTCTGTTTGTCCATGTTTTATGGAGCTGAGTCATAGCGCTCTTGGCCATTCCAATACGTCTTCGCACTTCTGCCTTGCATGAGCCGGAATTGGTGATTGTAGAGCCGAGGTAAACGAATTTGTCAACAATTTCATAACCAAGACCAAACGCCCCGCTAATGTTTAGTTGTTTTGCGCGGTCGACGACCATGATCTTGGTTTTGTCCCTATTGATGCGTAGACCTAGTGTGTTGCTTATCCTCTCCATTCTATCCAATAGTGAGACCATCTCTGATTCATTTGCGGCTAAGAGAGTTGTGTCATCAGCATAGCGAAGATTGGTCAATCTCAAGCCTCCGATGCGCACGCCTCCTTCCCATTCGTCGCAACTCTGTCTCATGATGAACTCTCCGTATGCGTTGAACAGAACTGGAGACAAGATACAGCCCTGGCGTACTCCTTTGCCAAAACTAAAGGGTTTCGAAGAGGTCTGGTCTATTCTTACCATACCTTGACTATGATGGTAGAGTGATTGAAGAATAGCCGTCAGATGGTTAGGAACTCCCAGCCTAGATAAAACTTCCCACAGACTGTTCCAATTAACGCAATCAAAGGCTTTGCTATATTCAACGAAACACATTATTACAGGTGTATTAAATTCGTATGCCTTTTCGACCAATTGCCTCACGTTCAGTATTTGTTCCCGCGTGCCTCTACCCTTGACGAAACCCGCCTGCTCCTGTGGGATCTGCCAATCCAGATAGTATCGGATCCGGTTGTTGAGTATGTAGAGCAGTACTTTGCTGGCATGTGATATAAAGGCTAAGGTACGGTAGTTGTCGCATATTTTGGTGGACCCTTTCTTATGTAATGGAAGAATTATGGACTTTGTCCAATCTTTTGGCCATTCTCCGTTGGTCCAGACTTTGTTGCAAATCGCATGTAACGTGTCAATACCGCCGTCACCAAGAGATTTTAGGATTTCAGCGGTTATAGAGTCATTGCCAGGAGCTTTCCTGTTCTTTAAGGAGTTTAAAGCGGCTGTTATTTCGGAGCGCAAAACACCAGGTTCCAAGACCAAACTGCTCCAGTCCGAGTTTCGAAATAGGGTCATCTGTCGCGTTTTCATAGAGATGTTCGCAATAGCCTCGCCATCGTTCTGTTATTTTCTCCAAATCATGTTCAAGATGTCCGTCCGCATTTTCAATAACCCAAGATTTTGGTTTGAACTGCTTGGATAGTAATCTGACCTTTTTGAAAAGATCAGCGGTCTGGTATTTCTGAGAATGGAGTTCTATCTCTGCACATATGTTATTTATAAAGGAGTTCTTGTCGGCTATACATCCTTTTTCAATAGAGCGACATAGTTCCGCGTATTCCTTCAGTACTTCTGGATTATGTAATCCCTTAATCTTTAGTTGTTTTCTTTGTTGGATAAGTTTCCAAGTACTGTCAGATATCCATGCAGACTTTTTAGCTTCCACACGCTTTCCCGCACGGATATCCTCTAGAGTGGAGTTAATAACACCTTTCAGACTTTCCCATTGTAAATCTGCGGTGACAAGGGTATTAGGAGATTTTAGATTGGTCTCCACTTGCTCCTGAATCTGTTTCTTCGGGCTCAAGTGATTTAAATTTAAAAGGAGCCAAGCGCTTAGGAGCTTTTAAACGAAATATCATTCTACATCTTGCAACAATATGGCCGTGTCATATCGCTCTCTCTGTAGTCGGTCCCTTATGACTGAGGAGTGAGGATCATGGTCATCATTGGATGCACCGCTTTTAAAGCTGATTATTTGTCTCTACCGGTTTTTGTTCCACGCATCTTCGACTAATTTAGTATCAGTCGCTTGGTATTCACAGTTGCAGATTTTCCCAATATCTACGGAGCTGTCAGGTGAAGCTGGCGCCACACTGATACGATACTAATATTATCCAGGTGACTATGATAATATACCTGAGAGCGATTTTATTTTCAGGCGCGGAGTAAGGGCGCCGCACCACAAGCGCCGACGCCGAGCACGCCGACCGATACGCCCGCCGCCGGCGCCAGCCCGCCGGGGACTGCGCCGCCGCCCGCCGCACAGCGCCGCCGCGACTTCGTATAGCGCACGGGGGCGGGGGGCGCGGGGGGAGCGCGGGACTGACACGTTCGGACTGTACTGTACATATGTATCCGATACAAATATAGCACTCATACTTTAAGGATTCACTACGAGTAGGCGCCGCATTACGCTTACTTGTCGCCGCTCCGTCGCCGCCGCGTCGCCGTAGCCTATGGCCTACACTTGAGACGTTGATGTCAGTTATTTTTTTTTTATATTACATACCTAATACATTGCCTACATTTCTTTTGCTCTATATACAATTTTAAACATGATGGCGTCGGCACCACTCCAGCACTGCACAACTTTGCGGATAACCTTTAGAAATCAATGATCACGTCTCAACGAAGAATTACAATATAATTTGACCAAAACATAATAATATAATATGTAATAACTAGCAGTACCTATTAAGTTTCACGCCAGCCTGCTAGCGGATAACCCGCCCCGTGATGCCTCACAAAAGCAACATAATTATCTATTTTATGTGTATTCGGGGCGGCGCGGCGGCCACTGCGACGCCCGCACACACATGCGTGTAACGATTTGTAAAAATGTTTAACATAAGTTATTGTATAATGTTCACTTAAAACGAAAAATACATTATCACTGTTTGTTTCCGACACGAACGACCAAAAGCGTTTTATATTCCTATCATTCTGATCACAAGGCATCGTCATATACATCTACATAGTCTCGACTCGAGCGCCGACCGGAGCTGGACTAGTGTTGGGTAGGACACGACATGAGAGTTTGTAAGAGTAGCCTCTTTTTTGCACTAAGCCAATACAATGTCCTATTTCCAATGAGGCGAGGCGTACTGGCTACTATTGTAATTATGTAGCATCCGTCTCGCTTCCACTCTGTTCTCTTCCTAGTTTTACGGAGACGGATAGTGAGTAACGCGAATTCACGAAGTAGTACAAAATAAAAAGTTGAGCCGCTCTTACATTTTGACATCATGTGCGAGACAAATGTACCGCCTCTTGTATGTCCTACCCAACACTAGGCCGGACGGGGCGGCCACCGTTGCCGTGATCGTTCTTGTTGACGTTTTCAAACTTTCTGAGATTCGTCGTCGACACTCGGGCGCCACCGCAGCGACGTCCCTTGTATTTTTTTGATGAAATAAAACGAGATCACGCTGAAAATTTGGTTTTATTTTTACCCTCAAACTATCGCAGAAAGCAAAGGATCGAAATCAAACTGCATAATCGTTTAAATCCTAATTTTAATATATACAAAAGGAAATACACGTGCGGCGAGGCGCGGGGCGCGGGGGCTCCCTGGCACTCAAATGTTACATGAAATGATACTTTGACAAATCGCACCTTTAGGATGAAAACGACACAATTCAAAAAATAGAAAATTGAGTTGTCTTTTTAAATGACCTAAAACTAGTCCCTTATTTATAATAATATAATAAAAAAGGAACCGATCTAAAATTTTTGTCATTTTCCTGTTAGAATATGGCTGTGTTTGAACTATAATTGTATCGAGAACTTCGTTTAAGTAATTTTATGACGATAACTAAATTTTCTATCTTTTTTAACTGTGCCGTTTTCGTTGTTGTATTAGCTCCTCGGCGTGTGCGGGGGGAGGGCAGGGGAGCGGTTGATTTGGAACTCCAAAACCACCTCAAACAAACTGTCGCTCAGTCAACCTTCGTATATTTATATTATTATAGTCTAGCTAGCCAGTCATAAAGTAGCAGACACTCACCACACAATGTTTAGTTCTTTACAAAAAAATATAAATAAAATGAGTAAATTTTTTATACCATTTTTAAAAGTATACTACAGGCAAAACAATAGCGCTGAAAGAATTGAAAAAATTTGCTCGAAAATAAAAAGTAACAAGTGTTTGAAATCAGATGGAACTGGTAACTGTCAAAAAATAGAAGAGATGCGCGTAAACAGATGTGAAGTCACGGATCGAAATGTTGCGAGCGTAAGAGTTCGCGGGAAATCATTACTACGTTCAGACTATCGATCATTGCAACATTTTGAACATTCATTTCTACATCTTTTTTTCCAAGAAATTTTGGTGCTGTTTTTACAAAACGAATTGTTTTTAGTGGTAACAGAACTGAGAGGTACGCACACTGAACAGTATCGTCCGTGCATGGGCGTGCATTTGGTGTGGGGACCAAGCGCACAAGATTTGCCTCGGGGGATATTCTCAAGGTTCAAGATGGATACATATCAAATTTCACCATAATATATCGGTTCACCGGCTTAGCTTCTACCCCCCTTTTACCTCCATCAGGGTTAATAAAAAATATACAGGGTCAAATTAACATTGCGTTATTAAATGAATCCACATATTCATCTTTACCTCTGCTAACATCTTGCCAAAATTTATCCATGAATAACGAATATTTTCGCCAAAAATCCCGGTTGTAGTTTTCAAATTTTTTGATAATTATATAGTTTAGTGCGAATATAGTGTGTGCGTAAGTGTATCTGACTGAAAGTGTATTGTTGCTACTGCGACAAATTCTCTTAAAGCAGTAGTCAAATTCCTCTTAGCCAGTTTCGGCCACGGCGGCCAATCTCAACGGAGATCATTCAGGTACGCAGGAGATATTATAGTGCACAAGTGTGTGCGCAATACACAGGTGCACTCGCTATTCCTTCACTCTCATAGTCCGGTGAGACGGCAATCCGACATGACCGGAGAGAGATCAGGCGCAGGACCAACGGCTTTACGTGCTTTCCGAGGCACGGGGGTATCACACCGACAACTTCCTGACTCCGAGCTGCGACTGAGTAATTTTTTTAAGATGGAAAAACTCAGTCACAATGTTTTTTTTGGGACCCGGGATTCGAACCCAGGACCTCAGCACGCAAATCGTAGTCGTAACGCGTACGCAATACAACTACGCCACCGAGGCAGTGAGAGCAGTAGTAGTAGCTTTTAGGCGTGTTAACTTAAAGTTAATTTTTCTTGATATTTATTTTGTTCGAATTTATTTTTTTATTTCATGTCTATGGTTAAAATAACTTAATGGAAAGTGTTAAGTAGGGTATATGGTTTCATTTATTAACGCATTGTCAAAATGACTATATAAATCGATATTATTTTTACGGGCTAACATATATCTAGATTTAAAACTTTATCCAAATCGGACCAGCCGTTTCCAAGTCACCAATAATATAGCAATATAGTATTTTCATAGATAATATATCCAAGTTTAGCGCGTTTAGTTATGAAAAACTAACCGTTATTTATAAAATAATATACAAAAACAAACATAGGCATCTATGCTATTGTCTAGAAATTGAATACGCTACTGAGATGAACCCTGGGGAGTGAGTACTGAGAACCGACCTACGTGCCACACCGCACACACGCCATCCAGAGGGGAACTTGTATAAGCACACTTACTGCTCTAAGTGAATAAATACACAATATCATGAGGGTCCCACCGCGACCCGCGCCGCACCGCACCATGTTATTTAGACAATCACTTCTAAATATCTTTACATAAACATAATATCTGTTGTAGAAATAAATCGAGTACTGCATCTTTTACATAGTTTGAATTGAAACCCGGCCGCGTGGTGGCGCGGTAGTATTCGAACACATTGCGTCGAACTTGTAAGGATTCATTTCTCCGGATACAGCAAATATATGCAAAAAGCAACCGCTTCCGACACGCGGGCACCTTGGAGAGCCTCACCTCCGCCTCCGTCTTCGCCCCCGCCGCCGCCGCCGCCTCAGCCCCCGACTCAATCTCCGCCACGTCCCCATTCCCCGGCGCCGCCTCGCCGCGCCTCGCGACCGTCCGTGTCGGCGATCGACATCCGTGTCGGCGGCGGAGTCGGCGGAGGCGTCGGCGGTGGCGTCGGCGGCGGTGTCGGCGGTGGCGGTGGCGTCGGCGGCGGTGTCGGCGGAGTCGGCGGCGTCGGCGGCTACTGGCGCCTGTCGGCCAGCGCCGACTGTTGCGACAGGTGCGACAGCGCGGAGTGGGCCGACGAGCACATGTCCTGCAAGAACTCGCTCGTTACAGTACTGCCGATGCTGACGAGTGAATCCCGCGAGAAAAGATGTGCGCTCACCTGGTACGAGAACTGCGGGAACTGTTCCTCCTGTATCTGCGCCAGGCCGCTGTCGGACTCCGGCGGCGTCAGCTCGACACTCTCGCCGGTGAACTCCGAATCGAAATAACGCGTGTCCGTCTCCGATTCTACCTGCGGCTTGAACGGGGGCGGGATCTGTAACGAGACGAGTGATAGTGAATCGGATGCTCACGGTGTGAGGAGTGTGAGGGACGGTCGCGGTGTGACACGTACCCGTTTGGCGACGAGGTCGGCCCAGTTGATGGAGGCGAAGAAGGGGTGGTTCATGATCTCGTGCGCGTCGTCAGGCCCGGCGCCGAGGCGACAGGCGGGCGCCTTGGTGAGCAGGCCGGCCAGCAGCGCGCGGCACGCGGCCGACAGCGTGCGCGGGAACCGAACCTCCTCCTTCACGATGAGCGAGAACAGCACGTCGTGGTCGCGGTTGTAGAAGGGCAGGCGGCCGCACGCCATCTCGTACATGACGACGCCGGTGCCCCACCAGTCGACGGCGGGCCCATAGTCGGTGTCCTCGAGTACCTCGGGCGCGAGGTACTCAGGCGTGCCGCAGAACGTCTTGGTGGTGCGGCCGTAGGTGATGTTCACCTTGCACAGCCCGAAGTCGGCGATCTTGATGTGGCCGTCCTTGTCGAGCAGCAGGTTCTCGAGCTTGAGGTCGCGGTAGATGATGCCCTCGGCATGCAGGTAGCCGAGTGCGGAGACGATCTCGGCGCCGTAGAAGCGAGTCCGCTCCTCGCTGAAGTACCGCTCGCGCGACAGATGGAAGAACAGCTCGCCGCCGTTGGCGTACTCCATCACGAAGCACACGCGGTCCGCCGTCTGGAACGAGTAGCGCAGCGCCTGCGCACACACACACACACACTTACAACTGTCATTCTATGGTTCACACATAACACAACCTCTTAAAAATCATTATTAATAATTATACGAAACAAAACTAATACACATCATACCCTTTACCGCGAATGAATAGACGAAAATATTCATCGTGTATGTCATTGATGTTAATGTTGTTAGTGACGTTTCGTAACTTACATTAGATTCCATGTTAAATGAGAATGCCAAACTTGTCCCATTCTTGAACGGGAGTGTTGTCCCATTCTTGAACGGGAGTGTATGCCCTTGTGAATTTATTAACTAGTATTGCTCGCGGCTCCGCCCGCGTGACAAAGATTTTCCAAAATAAAAATATTTTATCGGGATAAAAGTAACCTATAACCAAAAACAAATCTATATCGGTTCAGTAGTTTCTGAGAGTAGCGCGTTCAACCAACCAAACAAACAAACTCTTCAGCTTTATAATATTAGTATAGATATACTTACATATTATAAAACAAAGGACCCCCAGTCGCGTCTGTCTGTCTGTCTGAACGCGATAAACTCAAAAAATACTGAACGGATTTTGATGAAACTTTGTATGGAGATAGTTTGGGACTCAGGGAAAGTTTTCGGCTATTTTTAATCCGGGGAAAATACCGGGTGGAAGGGAAACGCTCTCTATACCGGAATGGTGAGAGAGAAGAACCATTATATTAACGAAAAACTATATTCATTTGCAAAGCTAAGCGATAATACTTACGATTTTAGTATTTCCGTAATTCATGCGCGCGCAATGTAAAGCGTACAAAGAACTGGGCGGCCGTCGCGCTGCGCCGGGACCGGCCCGCGGTCGTTAACCCGTCAGCTGATGTACGTGTTTCATTACGATTTTTTTGAAATATTGACCTTTTTTACTATGTTTATCAGAATAATAGTTTGATTTATCTATCCATACGTGAAGCTGTACAGAAATTTGAGAAAATCCTACTAAAATTGTAACAATGCGATCGCGATTTTTTTAGTGCCATCACGTCAGGAAGCACCAATACTATCACCTGTATTCGTTTCCGAGAGCGTTTCCCTTCCACCCGGTATATGTATAGCGGGACTCTTATCCCGGAAAATGAAACGCGTTAAAACAGATACTACGGCAGAAAAAAAAAAGCATAATATGTTCTGCTACCGAGGCGAAGCTGGGACGGGTCGCTAGTATTATGTAGATTTGTGAAATTTGCGGTGTATATGTACTGCTGCTTGGCGGTAGACATTGACATTGCGATGGTATCTATCCAGACGGAATACGGACGCAAACGAGTCTGCTGGTAGACCAGTAAATTAGTAATAATGGATATTGTGTGTTGTCGGTACGTACCGTGAGGAAGGGATGCTTGGTTTTCTTGAGCACGCGGTTCTCGGTGATAGTGTGCGCCACCTCGTCTTTCTGTATGATGAGGTGCTTCTTGAGGATCTTCATGGCGTACAGCTTGCCGGTGCCCTTCTCGCGGCTCAACACCACCTTACCAAACGTACCCTTGCCCAGCACCTTCACGAACTCGAACTTCTCCAGCGTCTGGATTAGTTTTAATCACAGTGAGTTTGTGAAAAATTATTTAATTATAAATCAGTGCACGAAAGCCTAGTTTGGAATGGAACATTCTACCGAGACGAATGTCCGCAGGTACATAACCCAAGGCACACACCACTGAATTTTCGAAGTTACGTGAGTATTTATTATCAATTATAATTCGCTTTAACGGTGAAGGATATCTACTAGCCTATGTAGGATCTGCTAACCCGCACTGGCACTGGGCCAGCGTTGTGAACAAGGCCTAAACCCTCTCAGTAGTAGAAGCCCGAGCTCAGCCGTGGGCAGTATAAGTGTAATACTGAATAGAACGGTCCCTTCCATTAAATGAATGTGATGGGAGTACAATGTACATATACTACAGTAAAAGCCCGTATATCGAAAAATCTTAGGTTCCACTAGTAAATCTTCAAATTTACCAACATTACCATTTTTCTGACCTCTTAGAGTTTGGTTCACGCTAGGGTCGCTAGGTCAGTCTTAGGATTTACCGTACCCTAAGTACGGTAAATCCTAAGACTAACAGATACATAGTATAATTAAGAATAACAACCGATGGAGGCGACACGTAATGACGTGGAGACATTAATTAACGCTCCATAGTCTCTGCCTACCCCATTGGGAGAAAGGCGTGAGTTTATGTATGTATGTTTTTGGTTTGTAGTGGTTTTGCAGCCGGTATATTTGATGTAAAAAAGTGTTTATTTATTGCTTTTTTGTTCGGTAATTATAAAATGGTGTAAACAATACATAATAGATATATGATTGCAGCATTCGCGAATAATCTGCTATTGGTTATTGAAGAGTTCCATTGAGTATCTCCAAAGATCTTCATCAGATCGTAACAGATTATATACTAAAACCTTCCCTGACCAATATAAATTGGAATAACGAAAACCCCGTCTAACTCAAATCAGTAGTTTTCGAGAAACTCGCGGCTATACAAATTTACATACATACATACATACATACATACATACATACATCCATACATACGGATCAAATACAGAACAGGACGTTCTGTATTTTTGACTTTATTGTTTACAATATCTCCTAGTTCTATTGAAAAAGTAAGAAAGATGTCCATGTCACGTTGTTTTCGAACATAGCGTTTTGGTGCAAAGTACGGCGGTACTGAGCGGGGTCGAGCGGGGCCGGGCGTGGTTGAGCGAGGTTTGTTTGTCGCGCGCTTCCGAGAATCATAACAACATGACGCATCATGTGCACTTTTCCTGTTCACCAAAATACAGCGCCTCGCATCGAGTCCGCTTGAACCGCTGCGCCGCGGCGTGGCGGCAACAGAACCAACGCAATAAACCACAAAGCATTGAAAGTATAACCACTGCCAACTTCAAATTAGTCTCGAATACTTCTTAAGACCGATGGGTCTTACATAGATGTATCTATGTTTGTTGAATGCCTAAATTCGACCTCAGTTGGAATTACTCGAAAAATACCCGTCTGCTGAGGAAGACACAGTAATAACGACGAATTCTGAACAGCTATGGCAGCCCTGTATGCGAAATCATAAACCTTTTCTAGCCCTTATTAATTGACATAGATAGCGCTGTTTATGGTAAAAGAAAAGTAAAATTCAACTAAATTTCCCGATTTTTTTCCGGTGTGAGGCGTGAGGTGTGAAGCGTGAGGCGTAGGGCGTGGCGCCTGAGGTGTGAGGCGCTGTGAGCGCGTCCAGCTTAATGACCAAACCACCCGGACAAAAAGATAACCACGGTTGAAAGAACGGAAATACATTGGATGGGGCCCCAGTAAAAATTGTCACGGCCCATGACATTCAACAAAAAAGTCACGTAGAACCCCCCTCCCCCCGTATCTATCTGAGCTCGCGGCCTGTCGGCCCGGGGCATTTTGCCACCTCTGCCACCCTGTAGTTAAGCCACTGCCTAAGATACATGATAAGGTATTATACAAGATTGCAGCAGTCCTATGTTGACACATTATTGATATTATAATATTTAAAGCTTAATTCTAAACAACTATACACTTATCAGCAGTTACATAAATACATTAATTATTAGAGATCATATCTATACTAATATTATAAAGCTGAAGAGTTTGTTTGTTTGAACGCGCTAATCTCAGGAACTACTGAACCGATTTTGAAAATTCTTTCACCAATAGGAAGCTACATAACTCCTGAGTGCTATAGACTTCTTTTTATCCCGGGAAAATATTTTTCCCGGGATAAAAAGACTGACTGCCTCGGTGGCGTAGTTGTATTACAGTACGACTGCAAAGCTGGGGTCTCGGGTTCGATTCCCGGGTCAGGCAAAGTGATATTGAGTTTTTCTATTCAGTATCAGCTCGGAGTCTGGAATTTGTGCCCGATATGGCGATAGGCTCGCCCCCTATCACATCATGGGACGGAATAACGGCGAAAAGTGGGTGCACTAGTTGCGCCTCTGCCTACCTCTTCGGGGATTACAGGCGTGAGTGTGTATGTATGAAAATATTTTTGTCCCGGAAAAACTTTTTCACGCGGGCGGAGCCGCGAGCACTACTAGTGAGATTATATATGAGAGTTCTAAAATATGTGCTGGGAATATATTGTAAGAAGCTTAGCGTCGGCGAGTAACATATTTATTGCGGTACGGTTGCCGTTACAGACCAGTGACTAGTCATACAGCTTCCCCTCAAGCGCCCAATAGTAGTTGAATTACACTGGTAGCCGTTGCCCAGCACTCAGTTTGACGAAGTCATTCTTCGGTAACAGTACGGAGCAAAAATCAAAATAAAAGAGAAAATAAGAGCTATTGTGCAGTGAAATGGTATGGGAAGAACAGTAAAACATGTAGTAGTCCAATCAAGTTATGCAAAAAAAAGTGCTGAGCTTGCATGATTTCCTAACAAGCTGGATTTTTGTACAGACTTAATACGTCATTACAAATGCTATGTCATGTCGAAAATCCCCATCGATCCCGCTTGTGTTTTTTATCCGAGGTTAAAGGTCCTAACTTTTGGTTTTTTGCGTATATCTCTGAAATGGTGAGAGCTACGACTGTGTTGACTATCCTTTTCTACTCCTTTTTAACCGACTTCAAAAAGGAGGTTCTGTATTCGATCCGTATGTATGTATGTATGTATGTAAATTTGTATGGCCGCGCGTTTCTCAAAAACTACTCATCAGATTTGGATGTGCTTTTCGATGTTTAAATGTATAGTTTTCAGGGAAGGTTTTAGTATATAATTTATGAAGATCTGATGAAGATCTTCGGAGACACACAACGGAACTCTTCATTTACTAACAGCAGATGACTCGCGAATGCTGCAATCGTATGTCTATCATCATAGACAGACAAAAAGTTGTTATTAATTGATCTTTTGTTGATCAATTAATAACAACTTTTTAACAAAAAATAAACCGACTTCAAAACAACTGCAAGTTGCTAACTGCTATCTGTCTACCTCGCCCCCGTCAGGATTAGCAAAAAAAAATATTTGCGCATTATTGCCATAATATCATGTCCATAATAAGACTAAGTCATAAAAATAAACCGACTTCAAAACCACTGCAAACCAAAAAATAATTCAACTTTATATTCGCTTAGTATATACGTATATTTGGAGTCGATGCCTAATTTAAATTGCCAGGTAAGCCAAGGAAATACAAGATCAAATATACGAAAACAATGTTCAATTTAAATTAGGCACTTACTCCAAATATACGTATCTACTAAGCGAATATAAAGTTGAATTATTTTTTGGTTTGCAGTGGTTTTGAAGTCATTTATTTTTTGTTAAAAAGTTTTTATTTATTGCTTTTTTGTTAGTTAATTATAGAATAGTGTAAACAATGCATCATAGATATACGATTGCAGCATTTGCGAGTCATTTGCTGTTAGTTATTGAAGAGTTCCTTTGTGTATCTCCGAAGGTCTTCATCAGATCTTCATAAATTATATACTAAAACCTTCCCTGAAAACTATACATTTGAACATCGAAAACCACATCCAAATCGGATCAGTAGTTTTTAAGAAACGCGCGGCCATACAAATTTACATACATACATAGAAACTCTCTGACAGCTTTCACTGCGTCGGTGGCGTAATTTTATTACGGTACGACTGCAATGCTGTGGTCTCGGGTTCGATTCCGGGTCGGGCAAAGTGATATTAAATTTTTCTATTCAGTATCAACCCGAAGGCTTGAATTTGTGCCCGATATGGCGATAGGCTCGCCACCTATCACATCATGGGACGGAATACGCACGACGAAAGTGGGTACATTAGTGGCGCCTCCGCCTATCCCTTCGGGGATAAAAGGCGTGAGTGTATGTATGTATGAAAATATATTTGAAGAAATAATTAAATACTATAAATACAAATATGTACAATGTACATACATTGTAACGCATCGGCTTTTATTCGATTTCATTATTATTATTCGTTTATTAAAATTATTCGTTTATTAAAACAACATTCCAATAGTTATTTTTGTACGGTTTGTGATTTTACAAATTGTTTACTGGAAATTACATATTCATTCGTTGTATATAATACCTATGTATACAAACATTATTGTGTCATGTATTAATAAATCCTAGGGAATAAAATAAAACAGCATAATAATAATAATATGAGTGTGTAGTGTGCTTTAACAAAACCACTTCCTGTCACTGTTTTTAATAATAATTACTTAGTATCACTTACTCAATATCACTATGTATCAAAATCGCACTAGGTAATAGAAAACACTACATGAATACACCTAAGTAAAACAAATTTTCTCTCAAATAGCTAGCAAAGTATGAATATTAATCCCATAACGCGCTCTGGGACGTCACGTTTTGTTTCGACCGATGGTGATGCGTTTCGTAAATTTAAATTACGCGCGCATAATTTTCGCTTTTTGAATAAAGTTTTATGCGATTAAATACTAACTCAATAAGAAAAATAATGGTATAAGTGTAAAATTAGGACCACAAAGTATCAGGGATAAAATATTCAAGTTATTTTATCCCCGAAATCCAGAAACTACTGGAACTATTTTAAAAATTCTTTCACCATTAGAATCCTACAGTATTCCTGAGTAACATAAGCTACCTTATATCCCGGAAAAGTTCAAAACGAAGGGGCATACTGCAGGAGCACTAGTTAAAACAGTGCTCTAGGGTGAAAGCTGTCACGAAAAGGTAAGGCAAGCGATGCTGTATCCAACTGGTCGACGCTGCCTGGGGGGTGAGAAAGTATGTGGGCAGTCTGGGCCTGGCAGCTTGTGCGTTTTTCATTGCACAAGCTGAGCGCGACTCCCCTGTTGTCGCCTGCCGCAATGATCAATCAAGGTCAAAGTGGCGGGACCCTCAGTGGAGGGCAGTGCTAGGCGGAGATCGGCATCCTGAAAAGTGCACACCTAGAAGGGAGCCACGATGCCACCAAGGTCTTGTTGAGCCAGAGCCGAAACTCCCTATGGTGAATGCGGATCCTGGGCATGAGACCGGCAAAGCGGGCCGACCCAAAGTGAAAGTGGCAATGCCACCCAACTGGGACTAAGGGTGAAATAGTAGCCACAAGGCGAACTTATCACCCGTCTGTGCGACTGCATACGACCCCCGAATCATACATACATACATCTGGAGCCTAAGTAGATACCTACTTAGGGTAGATACATACATACTTCACACAAACTCTACTTGTCATATAATTTATTTTGTTTCAACTGTGTCAGTGAATAATATATACAATTAGCTTTTGCCCGCGGCTCCGCCCGCTTTAAAAAGTTTTTCCGGGATAAAAGTCCCGCTTTATATTTTCCCGGGATAAAAGTAGCCTATGTGTTAATCTAGGACATGATCTACCCGTGTGCCAAATTTCATTGAAATTCGTTCTGTAGTTTTTGCGTGAAAGAGGAACAAACATCCTTACATCCAAACATCCATACATTCTTACAAACATTCGCCTTTATAATATTAGTAGGATATACTGTTTCCAGTGTGATTCTATATTTTCAGCTTATTCAGTTAATTACTGCGCAACAATGAGCTTAACCCAGCTTCCTAGGATCTGAATATGATCTATCACTAAGTCGCTCCATGCCTCATTGTTACATGAAATTAGTACACGCATAAACATAACACCTACCTACTTCCCAAGTCAATACTTGTGCGCTCAGTCTCCACACTCAATGCATGCACTTGCACTATGGGGTAATGGTCCCAGGCCAAGCACACAGTGCAGTATGCTGTGTAGTTGCACAAACAAATTTAAGCCTAAATGGCAGTGCTGTAACTAGGGTGGTGTCAGCGTTGCTGAAACACGGGGCGCAGACCCCAGCGGGGCTTAGAAATGACCTGATCAGGACCAAGTTTTGGGTCATACATAGGCGCAACTATAGAAGAAGTCACTCTAGGAACCTAAAAATAAGTTAGTGTTGCTAAAGGAGACTGTAGACATTTTCTCTCCATTTCCTCTTTGCTCATCATCAGAAACCTCACTTCCCCTAACTTCATCCGCTTCCTTTCCAGGGCTACTTCAGTTGCTAAGCCGATGGTTACCTTGTACATCCTGTGTGCATGTCACATCCAGTGAAAACTGCACTGGTTCCCCACAGAATCTACCACCTGTCCTTACTTGTTGACATTTTTTACCTAATGATTGATGGTACAATGATAATAATATTTTTATTGTCCTTCTCTTTTGTGATTTGAGAATATTACATTAAAATATTACAACACTCAATAGCTGTTTATCTTTTTCTGGCGATGAACTTGACTAAGAATCTATCCTGCCAATGTAGCAATTGGTATATACAACTCTCAAAATTGTCAGAAACTAATGTCACTTCTCAGCACAAAATTGTAGGTAAATTAAAAAATCTTGAGTACATTAAAGGTATTGTAAAAAATAAGGTCATACAAATTTTATAGCTTTCCTATTACTTTGAATGAAACAGACACAAAAAAGTAGGATAATGACAAAATGTAACATTTACTTGGTAGTTCACAGTCACTGTATTATTGTAATCTGGTCATAAACTGTGGATCCACTGAGATTGAATGTCTTTTATTGAAGGAGTGTGTCGGCTGCCATGACAATTTAAACTTTAATATATAAAAATAGTCATCCAAATGTAGTATACCATTATATTATCTATTAATTAATTATTATATACAAGATACTGAAACAGAAAGAAAGAAGATATTTGAGGAAAAATTTTGCATCAAATGACTACACGAGCATGCTGTTCACTGATAGTAAGCAATATAACCACCCATAAACAGTAGAAACACCATCCAGCACCTTGAGTTACAAAGCACTGTGTGACATTCCACTGCGCTCGTCACCCTGAGACATGAGATCTTAAGTCTCATTATGTCCTGTGGTTACGCTGGCTACAATGCCATTCAAACAGAAACACAACAGTGCATGCACAGTGCTGCTTGGCGGTAGAACTAGACATTACGGTAGTACCCACCCAGATGGACTCTTACATATGAGAGTCCTACCACCAGTTTTCTAATTAATTAATCTAAGTTATTCTTAAGTTTTCACAAAAATGCCCAGCCATAGACATGTTTGTAACGTAAAAATGTATGTGATATAAGTGCAAGCTACTTACGATGCGTCGAGGATCACGGAAACTGGTACCGAGCTGAGCGATGTCCCCATCGTCGGCGTCCGACAGCACGGCACCGCTGGTGCTAGGCCCACCGACGCTCAGCTGAGACGCCACGTACTGGATGGCCGCCACCCACTCCTCGCTGCAACACACATAGGTAGCTACCGTACACAGCTGATCAATACTCGCCACTCACTACATCACTGGGGCTAACCGTTCCTTCTCCGTGTCGACGGAGAAGTTGCGCTCGATGACGGTGGTCCATTGCAGCCCACGGATGGTGAAGGTGTAAGGGCGCGGCTTGTCCACGGCCATGATCTGGCAGTCGCGCACGGTGAACTTGTTGAGCGGGTCGCGGTAGTTGTTGCGCTCCGGCTGCGCTTTGAAGCCTACCAGGTCGCCAGTGTCAAACAGGATGAAGTAGCGGTCGCGCCAATTGCGGATGTGCTCGCCGCGTTTTTGCAGCCATCCCTCTTTGACTATGTTCCCGGGCGCCGCCTCCGCCATCGCCTCGCCGATTGCCACTTGCCACTCGCTGTTTGATAACAAACTGCGGTCCGTGTGGCCAGCACCACGTTTCGCAGTTTTGTGCTGCAGTACGAGTTTCACCTCAACTGGTTCGCGCCGAGAGCACCAATACTGATCATTTTCTTGTTTGCGTAAACTTTATGCGAAAAATACAACTTTTTCCTTACAGAAAATACAAACGTAAGCGACGTTACGACGTAGGTACGTAGCCTCGCGGTAGTAAAGTAATAAATTGCTACGGCGGTTTAGTAATAGTGGAAAGCAGTTCTAACTTATCTGACTAATCTAATGAAAAAAAGGGACCATAAAAAGAGGCAACATACAAACATGTTATTTTTATTTAGTTGGTTAATAGCCTATTTTGACAAGTTAGTTCTATCTGTCTGCCACCAGAGGTGCAAGGAGCGCTGTTTATTATTTTTTTTTGTTTAGGAACACGTTTTATATTGTTACTATATTTGCAAAATAATAAAAAAATATTTAAGAAACAACAGGTTTTTGAAAACATTGAGCATAAAATTCACTTAATTTTAAAAAGTCTTAGTATTATCAGGCTGATAAATTAATTGGTATGTTATTCATTAATCATTAACAATGAATGAGCAAATAATCATCAATCGTTAGTACCTAAGTTCAGAATTGGAGTAAAAACGTTTTGCTTAATTTTTTAAGCGTAGTATCCATAGGTAGTATCACCCTTAGACTTACAGTATCACCTAGTATGTTTCTTTGCTTTCGGGATTCATTTAAATTATTTGGACTGCTTATTGCAAACTGTCGTTAACAATTTACATACACGTTATGCAACATGTCAGTTGACAACAATTATTGAAGAATAAATATAATTATTCTTTCGCCATTGTTCGATAAAGCTTTCTCTGTCTACCGTGAACTAGAGACAAATAAAGTAAACCGTGAACCATCTGCATTCGACAAGATGTTTGAGTTAGAGGTAGTGCGTATTTACGCAACCAGGTTTTTACACCAGGTATTTACTTGCAAGTACGCCGACCAGGTGCCGACCCGAAATACTTGCAAGACTTGAAAGTATTTTACGCCGTGCTACGTCCGCGCTCAGACGTCATCGTCCGCAAATGCAATTATGGTTCTTATTTCAACAAGCTAGTGAACAATTTCCTATGCAAGTGTTACCGCTGTTCCGGTTCCCGGTTCGTGAATTAAAACTATCTTTAGAAAATCTCCAAAAGAATTTACTTATTACATTTCATTCGACGACATAAATCATAGAAGACTGAGAGGAAAAATCTTAAAACAAATGTCATTTTTAAATTCACTATTCCGTATTTAAATATGTATAAAAACCAAAACTACAATTCTATCAAAAAGTATTTGCGTCGCTAACACTTCCCACCCCAGTGCTGGAACAGCACTCCTCATCCAGAGGAATACGAGCGACGCGCGCCGCAGAACGCCGCCAAACGCCTGTCTTGGTTTTTACTTCCACCACCCGTACTCGACCGTCGTTACCTGGAAAAATCTTGGTAATGAGACCCTTTGGCCATATGTTACGCGGTGAATCTTGGTCTACGACCAAAACGAGATCGCCGACTTGCAGGGGCCTCTGCTCTTCACACCATTTTCTTCGTGGTAAGAGATCAAGAAGGATCTCCCTTACCCATCTGCGCCAATACATGTCAGCTAGTCTTTGGGCTTTACGCCATTGTTTGCGCAGACATAGATCCATGTCATCAAAACTACCTAACATAGGTAGATTCGACGACATTCCGAGAAGAAAGTGATTCGGAGTGAGAGACTCTACGTCACCCGCCTCGACGCTGACATGCGTTAAGGGACGGCTATTCACGATATTCTCTACCTCTGTCATGAAAGTATTTAGAACTTCCTCCCTTGGAGCACGCTCTTTTAATACAATTCTCAGCGAAGTTTTAATAGTTCTGATTAACCTTTCCCATGCCCCACCCCAATGAGGACTCGCAGGAGGAATAAAAGTCCAATCAAATCCGTTATTAACACCTTCCTGTTTTAAAATTTCGGTATCAATTTCTCGTATAGATTGCTGCAGCTCCTTATCGGCACCTCGCATATTCGTGCCGTTGTCTGAGTATATGTGTCGTGGCCAACCGCGTCTCGACGCCATACGTCGCAAAGCCATAATTAAGGAATCCGCAGTAAGCGAACTCACTAACTCGATATGTACGGCTCGCACTGTTAAACATGTTAAAATGACTCCGTACCTTTTCATTCGTCGCCTTCCTTCTGTAACTTCCATAGGGCCGAATAAGTCTAACCCACAAAACGTAAATGGACGATTATGATGGGCCACTCGAGCAAAAGGTAAGTTTCCCATCCTAGGTACTTGTGGTCTAGCTTTACGAATCCTGCACAACATACATCGAGACACGACGTTTTTAACGGTAGGTCTAAGTTTTAACAGCCAATACCTTTGTTTCAGCTCGTTCACAATGGATTCTTGGTTCCCGTGAGCGGCCATTACGTGGAAGTGACGGACTATCAACTTGGCCACAGGGTGCTGCCCATCTAATATTACAGGATTTTTCACTTCCAGGTCCACACCGAGAGCAGAGTTGATGCGTCCATGAACTCTCATTATGCCGTGTTTGTCCAAGAATGGTGACAAGGTAACCAATTTGCTATTTTTTGGTATGCATTTGCCTTGCGTCAATGCGGCTATCTCGCTAGCGAAAGATTCTCTTTGTGCACTCTTCAATAATAAAAATTCCGCTCGATCCATCATCTTGCAGTCTAACTCACCGGAAAGTCCTTTACATTTATCGACAAATCTTAGTACTGCAGCCGCGGACCTCTTTAAACGTAGCCAGGAAGAAAAGCGTTGAGTATCAGGTACAGGTAAGTGACTTAAGGTTACTAATGGTTCCGATTCCGTATGTGTAACCGCTACGTGTTCCAGATTGTCTTCAACCAAATCATGGAATAGTAGATCCTGAGGCCACGAAGATATATCATTGAATAAAAAGGCTGGTCCCGTTAACCACTCGCTTTCGAAAACAGAGCAATCATAAGACTCTCGCGTGCCTAAATCAGCAACATTTAACTTCGAAGGAACATATTTCCATTCGTGTATACACGTCAAGTTGTCTATCTCTCCTAAGCGATTAGCTTCAAAAGTTTTATACTTGCGTGTATTGTTCCGAATCCAGTGGATGACTGTGGTTGAGTCACACCAAAAATATCTTGCGGTCGGAGTTAATCTATGCTCTCTTATTATATTATGTGCCAATCTTGCTGCCAGACGGGCTGCTTCAAGTTCCGCCTTCGATATAGTTATAGGCCTGACAGGTAAAACTCTGCATTTGCTTGCTATAAATGAAACACAAATTTTATCATTATTATTCCAGCGCCAAAATGCAACCGCACACATTGCTTTACTTGACGCGTCGCTAAACACATGCAATTGTAGGTTGTCATAGCCGACGTTCACTGACATAACACCTGCGGACTCCGTCACGGAGTTTACGTCACAGCTCTTAACAAGCGGTGGTACTGGCGGCGCAGTGAGTGCCATAAATGCCGGCGAATCGCACGGTGTTAGGTTCGGGGCCGGCTCGTTACTGTGCTTTGTCGTCGGTTGTGCCTGATAGTACCTTGGTATGCGTAACTCGCGAATAGACTTAAGAAGATCAATCCATTTGCACCACTTACTATAAATATCATCTGATATGTATTCATCCCATCCGATATTAAGACGCCACGTATCCTGCAGCATAATTCTTCCTTGTATAGTGAAGGGTGATAGGAAGCCTAAAACATCAAAAATTGACATTACTACTTTTAACATCAATCGTTTCGTGGGGCGCACCTTACCATGAATAATGCTTTCAGGTATCCGTTTTAGAGACACATCAAAACCCCACACGTCATCTTTAGGATACCATATAAGGCCCAGAATACGTTCACCTTCAAACTGCTGATGGGTTTTAAATTTAATGGCAGCAGTACCTAAAGTTGCCTCCGGTATAGAGTTCAATACAGCCACGCTATTGCTAGTCCAATTACGAATCTCAAACCCACCTGACAGATGAATATTAGTTATATTTTTTACTATTTCTATTGCTGTGTCGTCGTCAGGCAAACTATCTATATAATCATCCATATAATGCGAGTTCTTTATCGCGCTGACAGCGTCTGGTAAGGTTGATACATACCGCTGAGCATTTTTGTTCTTAATGAACTGCGCTACAAAGGGTGAACAATTCGCTCCGAAAATTAGTGACGTCATTACATACGTCTTGATGTCCTCTTTAGGGCTGTTTCTCCAAAGGAACCTAAAAGCGTGCTGGTCTTCGTCATGTATTTTGATGCGTAAAAACATGTCTTTGATGTCACCTGTTACTGCTATCTTATTCTCCCTAAAGCGCAGCATTATACCAAACAGAGATGACAACAAATCGGGGCCCGTAAGTAAATAATCATTAAGGCACGAACCTTTTACCGTCGCTGCAGCATCAAATACCAGCCGTAGTTTCTTTTTATTCGGATTGTCCACTCCGAAATGAGGTAAGTACCATGTCCGGGGAGTAGGCTCGGGGTTCTCAAGTACCCTCGCGAATCCATTATCCAGAAGATGTTGAACGCGTTCTCTGTATCTGCAAGCAAAACCTAAATCTTTCTCCATTTTATTTTCAATACCTCGGAGCCTCCTCAATGCGGCAGCATAAGAATCTGGCATCTTACACTGCTTATCCTTCCACGGCAGAGAAACATACCAACGACCGTCTATGAGAAGCGCAGTACTTTCCAACTCGGCGATAGCGCGCACATCGTCAGCATTTTGGCGCGGCTTATATATTCCTTGTGAGTCTAAGGCAAAAGAAAATCGGACTTCCTCATGTAGACGCTGCAAACTAACCTCGTTTGACATAGATTCCTCTGTACTCTCGGATACAGTGAGAGTAGTAGCGACTGCTGATCTGCGCCAGTGCTGCGGCGCGGGTACACTACCGTGAATGCACCAACCTAGAGGGGTAAGTGTAGCGGACGGCTCATTTAATTTACCCAACCTTATTTCTAAGGGCATTAACAAATGGTAGTTATCCTGACCAATTAACATTTCAGGTTTTAAATCAGCGGTACATAATTCATTCTTTATATCACTTAAGTAGTTATAATTATCACATTTAACAAAAGACAATTTTTGCATAGGCAAGTTTAACTCTTTGACACTACGAGCTCTTATGTTATACATTTTATTTTCCATACCACTAAGGTCCATATTAACAATAGTTGTTTCGCAAACTAGTTCATTATCAGTCCAAGCACCACGCACATGCATTGTTTCCCGACGCCCGTGCAGCCCTGCACGCTTTGCGAGGCTGGCGCTTATGAACGACACGGTTGCTCCGTCATCTAACAACGCACTCGAATTCACTTCACCGAGAGGACCGTGTATACGTATGGGAACCACTTTTAGCAATACTTTACGATCACTCGCGCTAATATGCGTTACACTTTCCGTAGCTGGCGGCGATAACGACTGCGATGCGGGAGAGGTAACTCGCAGCTCAGGCTCCTGGCGTGCATTTGCAGCTATTGGTATAGATGCTCGATGCATCCGGCGATCGTTCTCTCGATGAACTACGTTCATGGTGTAGTGTAAGAGTCGATGATGGGCTTGACCGCAATTATCTTTGTCACATACAGGCGCTGAGCATGTATCGCGCTCATGACGTGATAATAAACATTTGTAACAAATTCCGTTACGCTTAACAAATTGCCATCTTACATTACGCAGCGCTTTCTTGAACTGTTTGCATTCGGTTAGTATGTGAACAGATTTTTTACAGAATCGACAATGGGATTCGTTTTCTTGGATGGTAAATGTATGTGATGTATTACGGGTTGCACTTTCGTTGTGATATTTCATAGGGACATGCCGAATGTTAGCAAGGATGCTCGCAGTTGTTGACAACTTAATAGCTTCCTCGTGTAAAAACTCGGACATTATTAGCAATCTCGCTTTACTGCCTTCTGTGATTGGTTTATAACTATAATCTGACCATTTTGAAACAAGTATTGTAGGCAGCTTCGATAAAATAATGGAGACAATATTTACCCCATACAGATATTCCTGGCGTCCAACAGCTTGAACAGCTTCTACAAAATTTTGAACTTTCACTGCAAATATCACAATATCCTTTTGGTAATCTTGGTGCAGCGGCGGGAGTTTTTTCAAGTCATAAATAATTCGAGATATAATGCAGTCAGGGTTCCCAAAACGTAGCTCCAATGTCGACATAACCTTTGCAGGTGACGTGGCGCTGATAAATAAAGCACTGACTGATTCTTTTGCTGACCCTTTAAGACATTTACGTAATCTCCATAAATTCTCCTTGTCCGTAAAATTGCACACCTCTGTGGACTCATCATACGCCTGCTTAAACTGGAGCCATTCCATAGGATCACCTGCGAATTCAGGTAAATCTTTCGGTGTTGACATGCGGCTCAGTAAACTGGCATTGGTGGTATTGGCAGTGGCACTTGTGAGATTTTTAATTACCATAGCAAGAGTTTCTACAGCATTGCTTGTGCTGTATGTGGGTGGTACAGGACCTCCCGATATAGTTGCTTTCTTCTCGTTAGCTACAAACGCTGGAGATACCTTGTTCAGTTGGCCCGCTGTATTACCATGATCGGGGGCAAACTGGTCCTTCAGTGGTATGTCGAATGTAGTGTGAAGATTTTCTACCCAATTTTCTACTTGAAGCTGAGACCTTTGAATTTCTTCTTCGATTTGGGGACTGTAGTCAATGTAGGTCTCTTCCTCAAGTTCCGCCAGTTTTAATTCAGTTTCTCGATCAATAAGGGCCATTTCGATTAGTGCCTTCCGTTTTTCCGCTTCTAGTTGCAATTTCTTTTTCATGATATTTATAGAAGACTTTGATGATACTTGACTCCTGGGTAAAGATGTTGCTTTTAGGAGCGGATCTGGAACGTGGCAAGTTGGCTCAGGTTCGGGAACAGTTGGTTCAGGTACTGGCTGCACACTCTTTTCCGCGGAGGGTTCCTCTATCGTTGCCTGATCAATAGTTACAGACACTCCTTGGTCGAGGTCACCATTTTTCGGCAGCTTCTGTTCTTGATCACGGCGCGTTTTCCTAGTGTTGACCATTTTTTTCGGCGTGCGGAACATAATATAATACGATCCGGCTCGAAGACCACTTTGTTACCGCTGTCCCGGTTCCCGGTTCGTGAATTAAAACTATCTTTAGAAAATCTCCAAAAGAATTTACTTATTACATTTCATTCGACGACATAAATCATAAGACAGAGGAAAAATCTTAAAACAAATGTCATTTTTAAATTCACTATTCCGTATTTAAATATGTATAAAAACCAAAACTACAATTCTATCAAAAAGTATTTGCGTCGCTAACACTTGAGCAGAGGCCCCTGCAAGTCGGCGATCTCGTTTTGGTCGAAGACCAAGATTCACCGCGTAACATATGGCCAAAGGGTCTCATTACCAAGATTTTTCCAGGTAACGACGGTCGAGTACGGGTGGTGGAACTAAAAACCAAGACAGGCGTTTGGCGGCGTTCTGCGGCGCGCGTCGCTCGTATTCCTCTGGATGAGGAGTGCTGTTCCAGCACTGGGGTGGGAAGTGTTAGCGACGCAAATACTTTTTGATAGAATTGTAGTTTTGGTTTTTATACATATTTAAATACGGAATAGTGAATTTAAAAATGACATTTTGTTTTAAGATTTTTCCTCTGTCTTATGATTTATGTCGTCGAATGAAATGTAATAAGTAAATTCTTTTGGAGATTTTCTAAAGATAGTTTTAATTCACGAACCGGGAACCGGGACAGCGGTAACAGCAAGTATTGAAGTGTTAAAAGTATTATATTTGTTAACGCGATTGTGCTCCTTATTCCTGCCAAGACATGGGTCAATATCCTATGCAGTAAAAAATACTTGAAAGTATTTCGATTTTAGACTATCCAAGTGCTCCGCCCTGTGGATGGGAGAATTCCACCACGGCATCCCCTACCTGTCGTAAAAGGCGATTAATAGGGGCTACCGGGGGTCGCGGGCGGGCGGCAGGGGGCTGTCCGTCTTTAGTTTTGTGTGTGTTTTTAGCACATTGATGCGATCTCCGTGATGGACGGCAGTGTGGCAGGTAGGCTTCACGCTGCCGTTGACGCCAAGGGCGTCCTTTGATGCGCGAGGGCTAAGCCCCTGAGCCCCCCCCCTGCCCCCAAACAGGAGACGGGCTGCATAAGGCGGCACCACGTAGAGGCGGCTGCGGACGACAAATTAGACACTCCCGTCAGAGGAAGCCCACAGCCGTCCCTAATGCGCCGAAGAACGCCACCGCGGAGTTTTAGTTGGTATGCCGTGCGGTGTACATAGGTTAGGGACTCGGCCCGGCGGCTCAACGCTGGGTCGTAAGGCACAGTGGACCCAACATAACCGCTCAGTCGTACCCCTTGAAGCCTGGGCGGTAGTAATAAGTCACAATCTCCACGAAAACAAAAAAAAAAAGAAAACGACTATCCAAGTGCTATAAGTACGTTATTTACAAACGCGATTGTACTCTTTATGTATATTGAAACACGGATCAATTTCCTATACAGAATAAAAATACTTAGTTTTTATAGAATCGAAGTATTCGAAGTTTTTATTTGTGAACTCGATTGTGTTCCTTATTTGTATCAGCACACGGATTAATTTCCTACGCAGAAATAAAATACTTGAAAGTATTTCGAAATCTGGTTTTTGGGGCTGTTTTCTTAGGCAGACGTACTTGTAAGCCCTGGTTCACGATTTTGCAAGTACGACCCATGCCTAGTTTGAATACCGTGAACCGTCTACATACGACAAGGATGTTTGAGTCATGAGCAAGAATGTTATACCCATATTATAAACTTCTTGGTCATGAGTGAGTAGCAAGAATGTTATACTTAGATAATATTATAAACTTCTTGGTGAGTAGTGACTAGTGACAGTTCACAGTTGACATTAATTGTGTCTTGACATCAAGAAGTTTATAATATATCTACTGGAGGCCTCGGTACACACATTTTTGTGAAGACAAAAAAATTACCTTTTGAGCTGTCTTCTATCTCACTCACTCTTTAACCTATGTTGCCAAAGCTTACGGATTATTTCCCCACCCATAAAAAAATATCAATACCGTTATTGTCGTCTCAATCATATATATATAAATATTTCCAACATATCTTATATAATGATATAAGTACTATTTTCATTTCAGAATTATTCTTGTTGAATAAGATATCCTTAAGGTTTTTTATCCTTATTAACATTTTAGTTAAACAAAATTTCCTCATTTAATTGGTAATTGCAAATACATATTTCGGCAACACTGTTATAAAACGTTAAGTTCGATGACAATATAGTTGTCAAATAAATGTTCACTTCGAAATTTTCTCTGTAATTATCTACAATAATAAGTGTGTTTTAGTGATATTTTAATGTGAATTGTGTAGTTCACGGTTGCAGAAATATTTGATATCCATAATTTAGTGTGAAATTCTACAGGTAAGTTTATTGTAATCAATATTGTGTAAATATTATAATTTTATCAATATTTATACGAATCGTAATAAAATACGTGAATATTTTATAAATGAACTGTAGAAAAACCTCGCTTAATGTGATTTGCTTTATATATGACTACTTTTTTCATATTAACGTAATGTTAAATGTGATTTTTTGTATTGTAAATAGTATATGTAAACAAGAGGCTAGGGTGACCATGGTGTAAGCTTTGGTGGACCGGTTTCACGATGGTGCTAGAGTATTTGTAATACTAGCCGCCTTACTAATGAATATTATAAAGCTTATTAATCTTTAAATAATCATCGTAAATAAAAACTGAGGATCAACAGTTACAATCGAGTTCTCAGTGTATCCAGCATTGATTTATTGAAACTTTTATTTAAAATAAAATCGAGTTTGTATTTCTCTTTACAGATTTCTTAAAGATCTAGATAAGCAAAAACGTGGTTAAATATAAATACCATTAAAAGGTCAATTTGATGTCTGCAAGAATTACTAGTCTACATTTAAAGACAGAAGATTATGATTCTGAATGTGATAATGTGTCTTCTACTTCTCGGAATATGGCAGAAGATGTCAAAAATAATTATTTATTACCAGAAACTCATGCTGTAAGTATATTATTTTTTATCATTTCACTGGTATAATTATGATCCACTTAGACTTTATTATTTACTAGCTTTTGCCCGCGGCTCCGCCCGCGTGAATGTTTTTCCGGGATAAAAGTCACTGTTTATATTTTACTGGGATGAAAAGTGGCCTATGTGCTAATCCAGGACATGATCTACCCGTGTGCCATATTTCATCGAAATCCGTTTAGTAGTTTTTGCATGAAAGAAACATCCATACATTCAGACATTCTTACAAACTTTCGCCTTTACAATATAATAAGATTAGTAGGATAGGGCATTAAGCTTGCGACCCACCAAATTTTATAACGGCGGTACATTGGGTGATATCTGAGTGTACTAAATGGCACCTCTGCCTCTGTCTAAAATATATAGGTACTTAAATATATTATTATTGATTGATATTTACTTTTTACATTCTTCTTCTTCTTCTTCTTTTAAATTATGGCTTCCACCGATTATCTATCGGTGATTTCGCCAATGTCAAGTAATAATAGCAGATACAAATGACACTATGCTTTTTAAATTTTAGAATTTCGGCCCGAAGTTACTAAGTAATTTGGATAATAGATAATCAACATTATATATTTATTATATGAATAAAATTATACTTAGAAAATAAAAATACATAGGAATTATAAACATTTAATTATACTAAAAATAGAACAGGTATATAAATAAAAACTTTTTACATTATATGTCAGCGAAATGAATATGAACCACCATTGAAACGTCAAGACTTGAAAGATTTCAATATATCAGTAAATGTGAAGACATCCCGTGAAATAAATTAGAAGAAATAAAAGAAAGTATTGCAGCAGAAGATGAAGAGATAAAAGAAGAAAATTAATGACAAGTTATTTCTTACTAAAGTTGTTCATGATTATACTTTACAGTCTGAAATTGAAAATGTTTTGCAGTGAAATTTTGCTAACATTTGAGATTTTTTTTAAAAGTATATTCCAAATAGCAAGCAAAGAAAAATTACATATAGTGATGACATAAAGACTTTTGTTTTAACATTACACCTTTAGTCGCCGAAAACATTTTTGTTTTATAAATTCAAAGATTTATTTGCCGAAAGAGAGCACATTATGGTGATCTTTAGCAAACTTTAATAGTTTTGTTGGCTTCTTCACAGAAGTTTTAGAATATTAAAAATAAATTTAAGGAAGAAACCCCACCCGCAGAATGTAGCGTTAATTTTTGATTCCATGGCTCTCAAACAAGAATTTATTTAGCATTGTAATTTGTAAAACATCCACGTGTTTATTACTTTTGCTATAAATATCTACACAACTTTGTTTACAATCAACTTACCTATGGAATTTCACACTAGATGTTGGATTGCAAATAATTCTGCAACCATGAATTACACAACTCATAGTAGAATATCTCTAAAACACAATATGTATTATTATGGATAATTACAGAAAAAAAGTTCGCAGAATACTTGCAAAAATTGTAAAATCACACAAAATAGATATTCGTAATATTTCAAAATTACTCACTGACAATTAGGTTATTAACTTCCTAAATGTGTATTATTTTGTTCATGTATGATTGTTTACTTTTATGAGTATGTTTTTTATTTTTTTTTATTATATTTAAATTTAACAATAACTGTAGTTTTCATTTTTAAATATCCCAATGTTTTTCTGTCTAACCTTACAGTCTCCATATTTGGTTATAAAGGCCGGCAAACAACGTGAACATATCCAGTCGCGGGGCAAAGTAAAACATATATAATGTGAGGCTGTGTGCCGAGCAAAAAAAAAGCACGCGGGGCCCCGTGCGAAGCAAAAATTTTTTTTTTAACAGCTTTGTAAGTAAGGTGCCAAAAAACGGTCCCCCAAGGAGCTGCAAGATGCCCCTGTAACTGCGAGGCCCCAGGCGGTTGCCTGGTTCGCCCCCCTCCTCCAAGGCCGCCACCGAATTCACCACCGCGTGGTGAGGTATTTTTTTTATGTAAGTGGAACTAGTAGTTCCGAACTACACATACCAAAAAAGTATGTAAATATGCCAATTTTGTTTGGAACAAACTTTCTAACTCAAATTATATTTTTTAAATATCAACTATTACTAGCCGCTGTAGTTGTTTTTCATAGTTAATTTAAACCGCATTACTTTATAGAGATAAAAATAAATATTATGGTGCGATATCATATTATTACACACTCACACACTCACGCCTCTTATCCCCCGGGTAGACAGAGGTGCAATTAGTGCAACCACTTTTTGCCGTTATTCCGTTCCATGATGTGATAGGGGGCGAGCCTATCGCCTTATCGTGTACAAATTCCAGACTCCGAGCTGATACTGAATGGAAAATAATCACTTTGCCCGACCCGACCATCCCGGGGATCGAACCCGAGATCTCAGCATTGCAGTCGTACCATAATACAACTACGCCACCGAGGCAGCCATATTATATCATATCATATTATTATGGACAGTTAATTATGTTCCGTCCTGGTTTTGAAAATAAACCTTTGTCACTCTAAAGAGAGAGACAGCAGTTAACTGTGACGTCACATTTTAGTCTTCAGTTTGTTAAACGGAATGAATAATCCATATGGGTATAAAATTCTTGCTTGACATCCTATAATAAAGTCTGTCTCACGAAAGAAGATCGCGGCAAGAAGTTTATAGTATAACTACGATCGCGGCAATATGTTGAACTAATCATGACAGATGTCACAGATCGGCCATGTTGTGTTTTTTTGGTGCTGTTTACGTGCAGTGTTGCAAAAGTTCCGATTTTTAGGGAGATTTACCGATTTTGTCTGTAGTCTCCTGATATGTTAATTTTACTATAATATCTTCCGATCTATTGTGCTAAAATAAAATACTAAAATAAAACTAGTTATTCGATTACCCCCATTTTTTTCACTTTATATATGACTTTTTATTTGAAAACTAGCGGCGATAGCCTAGTTGGGAGTGGAACGGACTGCCGTTTCAATGTCCGCAGGTTCGAAACCCAAGGGCACACACCTCTGACTTTTCTAAAAAATTATGTGTGTATTCTTTGTGAATTATCGCTCGCTTTAACGGTGAAGGCAAACATCGTGAGGAAACCTGCAGACCTGAGAAGTTCTCTGAATTTCGAAGGTATGTGAAGTCTGCCAACCCGCACTAGGCCAGCGTGGTGGACTAAGGCCTGAACCCTCTCAGTTGTAGAGGAGGCCCGTGCTCAGCAGTGGGCAGTATTACAGGGCTGATATGGTATGGTATGGTATGGTATTTGCAAACTTGCTCCATTAATATGAAATGTTGCAAAGCATTCATAACGTTGGGAGTAAAATAAAATTTAAACCCGTTCCGGTAACCCTAAATCCCCAGTATCACAGATTCTTCGAATACAGCAATATACAAAAATTTTTGTTTTTCTTTTTAATAATCACTAAAATATAATTACACAGTAAACTTTTATTGATTTCGGGAGGTCTAACGCCTTAAAGTTAGCAACACTACGTCGCACGATTGTGGCCTAGAGTAATAGTGTTCTGTGATTGTGGCGCCGCGTCTGCGGGACTTCTTTCGTGAGACAATTTCGCGAATATAATATATATTATTATTTTTTACCGAGATCACCAAGTGATAGGATTTATGTTGTTATTTATACTTAATCTGTTATTAGTTTATAAAATTATTGGAAAACATTACAAGAATATAAAACGAAGACATTAAAATCTATTAAAATATTGTGAATCATTGATGTTTTTCCTTCAATGTCAGTACCTTTTGAACCCTTCAGTTGCAGTTTGGAGAATTCCACCACGGTATCCCCTGCCTGTCGTAAAAGGCGACTAATAGGGGCCATCGGGGGTTGCGCGAGGGCAACAGGGGGCTGTCCGTCTTTAGTTTTGTGTAACTTTTAGTACATTGTTGCGACCCCCGTGATGGATGGCAGCGTAGCACGTAGCCCTCACGGCACCATTGACGCAAAGAGCGTCCTTCGGTGCGCGAGGGCTTCTGAGCCACCCCATAACAGGAGACGGGCCGCACCAGGCGGCACCAAGCAGGGGCGGCTGCGTACGAAAACTTAGGCACTTTTCGTCCGAGAAAACCCGCAGCCGTCCCTAATGCACCGAAGTTGGCCACCGCGGAGTTTTAGTTAGTATGCCGTGCGCTGTACATAGGTAGATTAGGGACTCGACCCGGCAGTCGTCCGACGTTTTCCATCTCCCCGGGCGGCTCAACGCCGGGTCATAAGGCGCGGTGAACACAACGTAACCCCTCGGGGGGCGACCCCACGAAGGCCGGACGGTAGTGGTAATGCACTTTCTGTGCGAAAAAAAAGTTGCACTGATGAGTCACTATTTACTTAACCAGAATTGACTAATCATGATTTTTAAACATGTTAAAGGCCATGTAGTGTCTCGACAATGATTTTATATTTATTGGAAACATTGAAAAAGAAACAGTCGAAAGCAGGCTGCTTCTAAGCATGTATAAAAATCATAATATAGGATTAGGAAAAAGTTTGGTGATATCGTTTCAGTGCATTTACGCCTGTAAAGGAGTAACGCTGAGTTTGGCAATTGCAATAATTGTTAAAACAGATATCACTAGGCATCCCCTTTAAATAGATAAAATAGGGAACTTGAAATTAAGCAGACAAAGGTAAGGTCGAGATAGCTCAGTTGGCGGAGCACCGGCGCTGGAGCTCGCGGGTTCAAATGCTGCTTTCGACCAGTGCCGGATTAAGCAAGCGCGGGGCCCGTAGCAAATTCTTTCAAAGAACCCTTGATCTGCTATGGGTTTTTAAGTATAAAGTGGTAAAGATACAATTCAATACTCAATACGTTTATTTGCTATCTAAAGGTTACAATTTTGTGGGTAATTAATAGTGTAGTAAATTACTATAGGCGCTGTTAGGCTCTGACAAGTACAAAAAGCCTGAGCTGAGATTTCCTGGCAATTTAGAATAATTTTGATAGGGAACTAACAATTGAAAACAGATGATACCTACTATAGGTACACAATATTTTTTTCAATACATATTTGAAAGTTTATATTTAATACAAAGTATATTAAATTTTTATGAATAGCTAATGCTATATTTAATCAATGGTGTACTTTAAATAATGTTTATATTTATTTATCTGTTTCCTTATTATATTTTTAAACTTTTATAAAGTAAATTTAGAAATAACACTATTCGTATCAATTTCTCTGAGCAAATCATATTCTTTATTATTCATCAAAGCGAGATATTATTCAGACGTTTTTCACTCATAGTGTTCGTTAACTCATTTTTTATGCGCTTTAATGTCGAAAATGAACGTTCGCCACTGCAGTTAGTAATCATGAGAATCTCTCTTGAAATAATAAATTTTTTTTTAGTCATAACTTCAATAACTCAATCTATACTAATATTATTAAGAGGAAAAATTTGTATTTTTGTATGTTTGACAAGGATAAACTTAAAAAGTACTGGACTGATTTCAAAAATTCTTTCACCATTAAAATGCTCCTGTATTCTTGAGTAACATTATATCCCGGGAAAATTCAAACCGGGACTTTTATGTCGGATTTTTTATTCTAGCGAGTCGTTACGGCGAAACCTATGAACCGATTTCGATGAAATTTGTAGGGGACATAGTTTAAGACCCTGGGAAAGACTTAGGCTACTTCTTATCTCGTGAAAAAATAAACCGGGAATTTAATCCCGGAAAAATATTTTCCTTCAGGTGGAACCGCAAACAAATAAGTATGGAGATAGTTTGAGACTCAGAGTAGGACACAAGCTACTGCTTATCCCGGAAAAATATAAACCGGAACTTTTATCCCGGTTTTATTCTCACGAGTGGGGCGGCCAAACCACTCAACCGATTTCTATGAAATTTGGTAGGGAGATAGTTTAAAACCTTGGGGAGAACCAAGGCTAATTCTGATCCCGGGAAAAAATAAACCTGGATTTTATCCCGGACAATATTCTTGCGGGTGGTACCGCAAACAAATAAGTACTTATGGAAACGGTTTGAGACCGAGGGAAAGACATAGACTACTTTTATTCCGGAAAAACATAAACCGGGAATTTTAACCCGGATTTTTCTCTCGTGAGTGGAGCCGTCAAGCCCAAACCACTGAACCGATTTCGATGAAATTTGGAAGGGACATAGTTTCAGACCCTGGAAAGGATCTAGGATATTTCTTATCCCGGGAAAAAAACCGAGACTTTAATCCCGGAAACTATTTTCTTGCTGAAAAAACCGCAAAGAAATAAGTATGGAGATAGTTTGAGACCCAGGGTAGGACACAGAGTATTGCCCATCCCGGAATAATATAAACCGGATATTTTATCCCGATTTTTTTTCTCACGAGTGGGACGGCCAAACCACTCAACCGATTTAAACGAAATTTGGTAGGGAGATGGACCTAGGCTACTTCTGATTCCGGGAAAAAATATACCGGAACTTTATCCCGGAAAATATTTTCTTGTGGGTGGAGCCGCAAAAAAACAAGTATGGAGATAGTTTGAAACCGAGGGAAAGACATAGGCTACTGTTTATCCTGGATAAATAGAAACCGGGACTTTTATCCCAGATTTTTTTACCCCGCGGTTGTAGCCGTCACTCTCAGCCGATTTCGATGAAATTTCGTAGTAAGATTTAAGGCCTTGAGGAGCACCTAGGCTATTGCTGATCTCAGAGAAATATAAACCGGTACTTTTATCCCGGAAAATATTTTCTTGCGGGTGGAACCGTGAGAGAATAAATATGGAGATAGCTTGAGAGCCAAGGAAGGACAGGCTACTTTTATCTTTTTATTTTTAAGGATATGTCCTTACATCATTACAAATTATAAAACAAAGTCTCCCTATAGCATCTGTTTGTCTGAACGCGATAAACTCAAAAACTACCGAACGGATTTTCATAAGTTTTTCACCAATGGACGCAGTGATTCAAGAGGAAGGGGTATGTGTATAATTCATAAGTATTTTGTACAACAGAAAATTAAAAGTACGAATATTATGCTTTGCTACCTGTGCGAAGCCAGGGCGGGCCGCTAGTATACTTATATTCTAGAAAATGGATTTTTGGTATATGGTTACTAAATTATATTAAAAATAATGTAGACTGTTAATCTTATAAATAAATAAAAAAATTTAACAATTTAAATCGAGCTATTTCAATTCTGCTACACAACCACACTAAGTGTTGGGTAGGTAAGAGTGCTTGCATATACGGCAGACATTTTGTAGAGCTGATTATCAGGCCGACTGAAATTGTACACGTTTATACAAGAAACTTTTTGTAGAACTTGTGTGTTTACCGTATGAAATTATTTGAATATTTATTTAAATAGTCGGGTACCGAGTGTCTGACGTGGATAGTCTTAGTAGGAAAAGTTGTAACGTTTCACGTTTTTGTGACAACAAAAAAATTCAACATACCACATCTTAATAAGTTTCACTCAAAAAATTACGCTCAGGCAGAGATGAGTGAGTTTAAATATGCGGGGCCCCCTTTCGCGCGGGGCCCGTAGCAATTGCTACTCTTGCTACGTGGTTAATCCGGCACTGCTTTCGACTGTTTCATTTTCAATGTTTCCATTAAAAATAAAATTAGAATTGACTAGTTATATTTTTTTCCCCATTTAGTGCTTTTTTGTTAAAGGAGAATGCCCAAATCTGGGCCCACTCTTTAGAGGCAGCGTATGATCTTGTGAAATGAATCATAATTAACGAAATATTTTTAGAAATTACTTCTATTGTGTTATCTTTACTTCTTCAGAGAGCTGAACCCTGAAAACTTTCTAGAAATGCGAGACCATTAAAATCCGTCAAGTTTATTTTCCGCTATCATTTTTTTCATCTCTACTCGTTTTTGTTTTTTCAAAGATACCGACGTTATTTTTTTCAATCAAAGACAAATAAAATAGTTCTTGTTCTTCCAGCTTGCAAGTATGGTGAATAGATGGCGCTGTGAACTTGCAACTACGGTACATAGATGGCACTGCGATGCGAAGTTGCCAACACGGCCATTCTGCACGGTGCCTGCCCCAGGCACCCCACGAGTCTGGATAGGATACTGAAAACAACAATGCACGTTTAAATAAAACATTTATAATAAATATTCGTTTATTACCTGATTGCACATTAGCTTTTATGTACTGCTGCTTCCTGTGCCTAAAGGGACTTTGCCACACTTAGACCAGGTTTGTAATTAAGTGGTTCACTTGCACCCGAAGAGCATTTCACTCACTCAGGCGTACCAAGTTGATACCACTGATCACTTGCACCCGAAGAGCATTTCACTCACTCAGGCGTACCAAGTTGATCTGATCTCAAAAAGCAGAGCAGTACATTTCATCATTAGAGCATGTGCAAATCTAATGTAAATTGCTGATAGGGCCAGTGTTCTATCCAGGCTCGTTAAACTGAAATAAAAAAAAATAGTTTTGTCTTAAATACGAGATCTGTAACACTTTATTAATCATTTATATTAAATTTAAATTCGAAGTCAACAGCTATAAATACCTTGCCAACACGGTAGAAATAATAATACATTTATTCCACGCATAATTCGTCGATATTAATCCATGGTTTCATATTTTCCGCCACGGCCACTCCATTATACAGTTTTGAACTTCTTTGAGTGCCTCTTAAATCCGATATTTCATATCTATCGTTATCGAGGATTTTCTTGACTTGGAATGGTCCTTTAAAAACCGGTAATAATTTTCGGCTTTGTCCATCGTTGCTTTGACTATGTATTTTGACCAACACTAAATCTCCCTCCTTATATAGTTTGGCTTTAATTCGTCTTTTGTCGAATCTTTGCTTCTGATACTCTGCGCTAGCTTCAATATTATCATTGACTTTTTCACGCAACTTTGACACGTCTATTAATGCTTCGTTATCAAGGTTTGGAGCAATATTATCGCTATCCATACGAAGCCTGTATCCGAACAAAACCTCACTAGGAACTGCCTGAGTTGTTTTATGAATGGTACTATTAAGCCCCAATTGTAACGCTTTTATGCACTGATCCCACCTATCATCTGTGGAATCAGCACCCATAGCCTTTAGAGCATCTAAAATTGTTTTATTAAACCGCTCTACCTGCCCGTTAGCACGTGGTGCACCTGTTGCTGTAATATGTGATCTGATGTTTCGATCTACACAGTATTTAGTGAATTTATTTGATGTAAAACATGAACCTGCATCACTTATTATTCTTTTCGGATTCCCAAATGTTTTAGCAATGGATTCTAATTCTTTAACTACGCTGGCTGCATTCGTTTTTCGAACTGCAGATAAGAAAACGAATTTTGTAAATGAATCAACAATTACCAATAAATATTTGTTTTTGGCTTTAGTGGTCATAAAGGGGCCTATATGGTCAAGATGCAAAGTATGAAAAGGCTGTGCATACTTTGGCAAAGGGTACAATTGACCTTCTTTTGCACCGCCTTTGTTCTTAAAATATAAGCAATTTAAGCAATTTTTAATATACTTTTTAACAATGTTACGCATTCGTCGAAACCAATATTGTGATTGTATACGCTCAACACATTTGTCTACTGAAAAATGTCGTAAATCATCATGGTTACATCTTATAATTTGCCATATACATTTTTTTGGAACAACCCATCTATGTCCCTGGCTAGTCCTTCTAAAAACCTTTCCACCCAAGAGCTCAAAATTATTAAAAATGCCTTTGTTCCCCTCGGCCTCTCCTGACTCCAAAATACTTTTAATTTTAACTATTTCTGAATCTTGTACCTGCACTGCTAATAGCCAATCTGCCTCTGTAATAGTCATAATAATTTCAGATTCTAGTTTTTCTCCGGATGGTAAAGGATTGCGACTTAATGCATCCACATGCTGCATCCGAGACCCTTCTCTATGTATTATATCAAACGAGAACTCTTGAGTCGATAGGACCCAACGAGCTATTCGGGGAATAATATCTTTCTTGGTTAATGCATATCTAACCGCAGTGCAATCTGTAATTATTTTGAATTCATCACCTAAGAGATATAAACGAAATTTTTGAAGGGAGCATACAATAGCAAGCAGTTCTAATTCAAAGGAATGATATTTCTTCTCATCCTCCCTGGTTTGTCTACTATAATAATGTACAACTTTTTCACCCTCATCATCTATTTGAGTGAGGATACCAGCAATACCATCCCTGCTAGCATCTGTATACAAAATTTTCTTTTTATTCGGATCAAATATAGCTAAAATACTCTCAGAGGTTAACTGTTCTCTTAAAACGTTAAATGCTTGCTCTTGTACACTTTCCCATGACCAGACAGCATCTTTCTTTAATAGTTTTGTAAGTGGGGCTGATAAAATAGCACATTTTTTTATGAATTTTCTAAAATAACTGATAAGACCTAAAAACTGCCGAAGTTGATGCACTGTCTTGGGTACTGGAAAATTCTTAACAGCTTCCACTTTTAAATCATTTGGCATAATGTATCCTGGCTTTATCTTAAATCCTAAAAATTCGATTTCATGTTTAAAGAAATGACATTTTTTTAAATTCAACGTTAAACCATTTGTTCTAAATAGCTCTAGTATTTGTTTCAGTAAAATAATATTATCTTCTATGGTTTGGGTTACTAAGTAAACGTCATCTAAATAAACAATAACATTGCCGAATCTCAAGTTTCCGAGTACTTGGTTCATCATCCGTTGAAAACAAGATGGAGCATTTACTAACCCAAAAGGTAATCTCAGAAATTCGTAGTGCCCATCTTCCGTTATGAAAGCAGTTTTTTCTATGGAATCTTTTTGTAAACAAATTTGGTAGTAACCGCTTTTTAAGTCTAAACTAGTAAAACATTTCTGCCCTTGAAGTCTATCTATTAAGTCTTCTATCCGCGGCATAGGGTATTTATCTTTAATTGTTATTTTATTTAATGCTCTATAGTCAATGCAAAGCCTTTTTTCACCATTCTTTTTATTCACTAAAAGGGCGGGACTGCTGTAAGGAGATTTACTATCGCGCACAATATTATGTTCGAGTAACTCTTTTACCATTTCTCTTATTATTCGTCTATCTGAAGGGGCGGTTCTGAAGGGTCTGCGTTGAACCGGCTGCGAACTAGACAAAGTAAGTACCATTTCATAGTCTTTAATTTTACCAAGTTCTTTAATATTTGAAGCAATACAATCACTATATTGATTAAGCAAAGTCAATAACTCGTTTTGATGTGTAGTAGCATCTAAGTCTACTATGCCTATACTTTTACAAAATTCTTTTATATCATTAGCGTATTGAAACTTAAGTTCATTTCCTACGCGGGAATATACAATATCAAGTCGTTCAGTAATATTTCTGCCTATTAATATATCGCATCCAACCATATTATCCAAAATGTACATGTCTATATTTTTTAAACAAATTGAATCTAAAGCAATATCGATCGTTACTTTTTTAGTGACGTATTTATGGGTTTCTTTACAAAAGCCTTGTAGAAAAACTGGCGAAGGTAGGGCAATATGTTGCAAGGCAATTTTTTTTGCTAGAATATGTGATATCAATGAGCAACTACTACCAGTATCAATGAATGCCTCATAACAGCCATTAGCTATATACACCTTTTTAACAAATTTACTTCGTGGATTTGAACTAATAAACTTAGTTTCATGTTGTTCGGGTTTCACAAAGTTTTTCGATGAATTCTTTTTTTGGTAACATTCAGTTTCTACGTGACCTCTTTTCCCACAATATGTACATTTATTAATATCGCATTGGTTCCTTCTGTGATCACCTCCACAACTATAGCATTTAATAGGTTTACGACTATTATCTAAGTTAACATTAGAGAAAGAGGATGGTTTTGAAGAGGTTGAATTACTGCCCCCCGGAGATGGTTTTACTGATGTTAATTGACTATGCATATTTGATTTAGTCGGCACATCGCACGAACTACTTTCCCGTTTTCCACTTTTTTTATAAATGCGGCTGTGTAAATAACTTGCTAAATCATCACTCGATTTGAAATTACTAGCTTCTATAGAAGCGCCTATATTATTATCGCCTATATTTCCTACTATAATTGAAATTATATCTTGTTCAGAGAAATTTAAACACAAACGGTCTATCTTGCATATTTGTTCAAAATAAAATTCGTACAAAGATTGATTATCGACCGGTTTCTTTTCAATAATTTCTTTTAAAAGATCAAACATATTCCTACGAATTTGGAAACTATTAGATAACTTTGTTCTCCAATCGTCCCATGTCCATGTAGGCCACTGCTTTTCTGTACGTAACAACGAGTCATACCACATTTTAGCCGATCCTTTTAATTTGTTCAACGCTTGATAACGAATCATTTTATCTGACCATGCAAAAGTATTTGCGTAAGATCTTATAATGCTAAGCCAGGTATCTACATCATCTTTTAGCGGGTCAAAATCAGGTATGAAATTGTTCAAAGCGATGGAAGTGGAATTACTCACAGTTTCGGTATATTTGCGTGATACCTTATTCTTCCGTCTTAACGGCGGAGTTGGTGTACTGGCGCGAGAGCTGGAGCTGGAGCTCGAGGAAGATGTAGACCGGGCCCTCCTTCGTTTTGAGCCTTTTCTTTGCTTCCCCATGGCGTGAAAGTTGCTTGTCACTTCTGATGTTATCTTTACTTCTTCAGAGAGCTGAACCCTGAAAACTTTCTAGAAATGCGAGACCATTAAAATCCGTCAAGTTTATTTTCCGCTATCATTTTTTTCATCTCTACTCGTTTTTGTTTTTTCAAAGATACCGACGTTATTTTTTTCAATCAAAGACAAATAAAATAGTTCTTGTTCTTCCAGCTTGCAAGTATGGTGAATAGATGGCGCTGTGAACTTGCAACTACGGTACATAGATGGCACTGCGATGCGAAGTTGCCAACAATTGATTTGAAAGAAATCCTTTTCGGGGTTTATTTTTCAATAAAACAAGACGATTGTAATTTCGTATCCGCCATTTTTATTGACGACGCCATTCCCGTTAAAAAAAAATTATTCACTTAGAGAATTGGATAAATTCTGTAAGGTATTCATAATAATTCATTAAATATTATTAGAAATTACTTATATGTGTTTGCTAGGAATCCTTTTCTGGATATTATTTTTCAATTTGTTTAGACGATATTTGATTCTATTTCCGCCATTTTAATGTCCTAGACTCATGACTGTTGTTGATAGCGGCATTTCTATTATTCAAACTTCAAAGTGCACTGTGCAATTTAATAGCCTAGCATTACTAGGTTAAGTAATCAGTATAGCTAAAACATCGATATTAATTCATTATCATCATCATCATCAGCCTTTATCAGTCCACTGCTGGACATAGGCCTCCCCTAATGAGCGCCATAGCGCCCTGTCTTCAGCTTGCCGCATCCAACATCTGCCTGCAGTCTTTCGCAGATCGTCATCCCACCTGGCCGGAGGGCGTCCTACACTACGTTTGCCCAGTCACGGTCTCCACTCATGAACACGTTTACCCCAGCGGTTGTCGGTTCTTCGTGAGATATGGCCAGCCCACTGCCACTTCAGCTTGCTAATTCTTTGAGCTATGTCGATAACTTTGTTTCTCTGTCGGATGTATTCGTTGCGAATCCTATCCTTCAGAGAAACTCCGAGCATAGCTCTCTCCATAGCCCGCTGAGCGACTTTAAACTGGTGGACCAACCCTACCGTGAGTGTCCATGTCTCGGCTCCGTAGGTCATGACGGGTAGGACGCACTGATTGAAAACTTTCGTTTTCAAACATTGCGGTATGGATGACGAAAAGACTCGACGTAGTTTTCCAAACGCTGCCCAGCCTAGCTGGATCCTCCTCTTGGCCTCCTACTCAAAATTGTTCTTACCCAACTGCAGAATCTGCCCGAGGTAAGTATACTCGGAAACAATTTCAAGAGGGTGGCCATGTACGACCACCGGTCCCGGATCAATGTGGATTAATTGATTATTATAAAATATTAATATTGGTGAAACTATTCTATTATTACGGTCGTCGGTAATCATGGAATTACTTAAATAATAGAGTAAAAATAAAAATGAAAACATTAAATTGTAAGAAAACCCCACAATAAAATAGAATGATTGTTGTTTTATTGGGACCTACATTATTCGTTCTATTTTGTATGTAATTTTGACTATCATACAACTTTTGAAAATGGTATTTAAATACTAGATACAAGATACGTATTTTCTAAATACTTTTTTCAAATAAGATACTTTTTGAAAGGAAACATTTTTATTAGTTTTAACAATTTTTTACTTTTCAAGCAGTTTTAACTAAGGGTTTTAAAGTTGCGTCAATGACTGCCTCAGTGGCGTAGTTGTATTACGGTACGACTGGAGTGCTGAGGTCTCCGGTTCGTTTCACGGGTCGGGCAAAGTGATATTGGGTTTTTCTATTCAGTATCAGCCTGGACTTTGAAATTTGTATTCAAAATAGCGATAGACTCGCCCCCTATCACATCATGGGACAGAAGACGCACGGCGAATAGTGGGTGCACTAGTACTGTCTGACGCTTCTGCCTACCCGTTTTTGAGATAAAAGACGTGTGTGGGTGTGTGTAAGTTACCTTAACGAAATCATTACGTTAACTATAATATATATAGCGCGTAAATTCGTGCTCGGTGTACTAGGTGATTAGGAAAAAGTTTTTTCGGCTATAAAATTATTTTCCCGGTAAAAGAAGTAGATATCAACTTCGAAGTAAATCAATGTCAATTACGTTCTACCCCTTTTTCACCCCGTTTGGGGATGAATTTCAATGAAATACGAAACACGTCTTCAATCAATTCTGTTAAAAAGGGTTTATGCAAAATTTTAAGTAGATTAGATTAAGGAATCACGTTGTCCCATAGAAACATTGCCCCTCCTTTTCACTCCCTTACGGGTAGAATTTCGGAAAATCCTGTCTTATCGGATGCCTACGTTATACAAAAAACATACCCTCCAAGAAAAAGAAGGGAGAACCCAGTTGAATACAATGTTTGGTGAAGCAGTTAGGTATAGCATGTGCATTTTACACAAACTAATCAAGAATGTTGTTTATTTAAACCATGCAAGTCATATATTGCTTCAATTTAATTGTATGTAACAGGCAAGAAACTTGCAACGTATATGGACATTAAATGAGACTTTAATGTAAAAAATGCATAGGTAATTAGTAAAAGTATTTTAGCAAATTAAGTATTTCCAAAATACTAAGATACTAAAAAATTGTATCTAAATACAAGATACAAAATAAAAATAAAAGAAGTATTTAGATACAAGATACTAAATACGTATTTTGTATCTGTATTTCAGATACTTGTATCTAGATAAATCCCATCTCTGAAGTTACCAACGTCGATATATGGCATTGCAGTCTTCGAAGTACGCTAAAGCATATCAGAAGCTCGATTGACAGACAAGGAAATCCGAAAATGTTGAAAGCATCAAGAAGACGATCGAGCGGAACAAAGGCTCCAAAGAGTTGAGGATAACATTGACTATTGGTAGATTAAAGGGCTGAAGTGCTTGTACAACAACGCCACCATGTCAGTCCAAGTACAAGAGCAGAGCACGAAGGCTGTTCCACTACACAGAGGCGTGAAACAGGGAGATGTTATTTTTCCGAAATTAGTCACTGCCGTGATGGATATTTTCAAGCTTTTTGATTAAAAGGACTTGGAATTAGCTTTTTTTATGGTATTGAATGACGAGACAAGCATGCCGTTCGCCTGGTGGTAAGCGATACGACCACCCATAAACCGTAGTAACACCTAGAGTTACTAAGTACTGTGCGGCATTCCACTGCGCTCATCATCTTGAGACATAAGATGTTAAGTTTCATTATCTCCAGTAGTTACATTGGGTACATTGTCCTTCAAGCCGAAACAAAATAGTGCATGCACACTGTTGATTGGCGGTAGAAATAGATATTATGTCGGTGGTACCCACCCAGACGGACTGTTACATAAGAGAGACCTACCACTAGTGTGCTATCTATAGCTTCAATGACGAGTACATTACTCACCTTTGATTTGCCGCAATATTGTCATCTTGTCAGAATCATTTGACGACCGTAGCATTATGCTTATTTGGTCAAAGACCTCAACCGAGTTTCCCATCTGGTAGGCCTTAAAATGAACAAGACCAAAATCTTGTCCATGCTCATTTTGTGCATATGCCAATTAGTATTGAGATTGCAACTCTCGAAGTTGTCAACGAATTTGTCTATCTAAGAAAAGTGGTGCAGTTAGGCAAGTCCAACTTCAAGATAGATATAAGTAAAAACCAGCTCGCTTGAGTAGCGTTTTAAAAAAATAGACAAGGTCCTATGATTTAAAATACTTCAGTGATTAAAGATTAAAAATCTTCAATCATTGAGTGTTAGGTACCAGTGATGACGTACGACTTTGAGATGTGGACTCTGACTATGGGCCACCCAATTCGGCTCACAGCCACTCACCGAGCTATGAAGATACTCGGTGTTTCTCTGCGCAATCAAATTGGCAATCAGGAGATTCGTAAGAAAACGAATGACGCTGTCATATATCAAATAGGCCACTATATCTGGACTTTACGACGCTCACTATCCGGTGCAGTGTGGTCCCTTTGCAGCTATTATAATTTCACGTAATATATTATGATAAAATCTTTTGGTGCCAAATAAAAATCCCATATTCGCATTCGCATTCGCGAATATTTAAAATTGGATATTCGTTGCATCACTATTATGTATGTAAAGGACATGTCCAAAATAAATATAAATACAGTGTCATTTCAACATTGCGTTACTAAATGAAACCACATATTCAGCGTGACCTCTGCTAACATCGTGCAAAATATTATCCATGGGTAACGCATACTTTCGCCAATAATCCCGATTATAGTTTTATAGTTTTTTGATCACGCTGTGTTTTAGCGCGCTTGACTTTATTCAGTGAATCACGTCACAGCTGACGATGTTATTACAAAACCTATAGGATTAAGAAGGGCAACTCACAAATTCACTTGCAATACATTCACTCACATAGCTGCAGCAGTACCGCTTGAGACGTGGAATTTGAAATAAAATAATTAAATTGCTACTAGAGCAGTCCCTACTCCCTAACTAATACGTAATAAATATCAACATGAAATAAAAAATTGACATGTTATTGTATGAAAAGGAAGTAATTATTTTTTAAGTGTTATGCTGTAAAGAAAAGTATTAATTCTTTAATAATAAACTTTGTTTTCGTTAATAAATAAGTTTACCTACCGAAATAGGTAGGTACTAAACAACTCGCAGTCGGGGTATTAAAAAAAGTTACAGGATTTTAATCTATTGATATCATATTTTTTAGATTCCGTATGATATTTCAACGTTCATTTTAATTTTAACATCAATATTTCTGGACGTCATGCCTAAAATAGGTTTACGTAAATACTTTATACTACCAAAGGCCTTATTATGCCTTCTGTACCTTCTAATCTCTAGCTACATTTTGTATCGCGTCAGAGTCGTTGATCTTGTTACTAACACATTGAAACTAACGTGCAGATACCAACATGTTGTGTCTCTTTCGCACGCCATTCATTATAAACACGCACTCAAACACGCTGTGTTGCCAGTATAAACATTTTAACCGACAAGTTTGCTAAAATGATACAGCTTTTCAAAGAATCGGATATTAGTTTATTTATCACATGGATTTCTAACACACTTAAATAAGTGTATTAAATAATAAAATAACTAGGGTAATTATGCTAATGAAAAGTCTACTTTAACGAATACGCAGCAATATCTTTGTATTGTAAAAATAACATTACTTTAAGCAATAAAGCATACCAGAGCTCTAACATCATTTAATTTCAATATGCATTGTGGTACGATTTAAATAGCATAGAACAATGTAAAACTAAAATTGCAAGATATTGCAGAATAAGGTAATAGTACCAAAGCTTGGTATCCCTGTGGGAGCACGTGTAACACGAACATCAGCTGGCGGGGCCAACGATCGCGCGCGCCAGCGGGCACACGGCGCACTTGTCGGCATGTTCTTTGTATAGGGCTGCCATTACCTAAATTGCCGACGCCGGACAAACACGGCAAGAATCCCGGACATTTGGGCGAAATATGGGTTTATTCCCGGACACCTCTGACAGAGTACCCCAGTATCTCCGCACCGCAATAACAATCGCAATTTTTAATTGTTCCTGCCTGAGTAATAATACCTAAAACTGGCGTTATTTACTAACCACTTATAAAGTGACTCGACCAAGTGCATAAAAATCCTTCTAAATACCTATGTTTTACCTACTTACAATAATTTTGGTCATTAGTCAATTGAATATCCTGGTTATCTTAAATTAAATTCAGTCATTACTCACTATTGGAAGCTTTAGAAGTGGTAAAAATTAAACGTTTTTTACCCTACTAGTAAATTACGACAATTCCAGGTAATAGCAATAAATGAGTACAAGTGATATTTATCAAAATTTGTAACGTGTCGAAATACATCGAGATTCGCGGTCCGGGATTCGTGGACTTCATGCCTATGGCCCCGCACTAGCTCCTTCAGGCGCAAGCGCCGCGGGAAAGCGGGGGACGGCGCGCGCGTCGCCCGCCAGTCGCCACTCGGCCACAGTACTCGGTACTCGTCATTTTGCTAGCGGCCACTCGCCCGGCAGCAACACGACGAGGCGTATGTTGATTTATGTACCGAATGTTAGGCCGATGCGCCCTATGTACTTACTCGTAACTACTGTAATTTTATTATTATATCGTTTTGTATCGATCCGAGTGACCTTGCCTTTGACATCGCTTCGGGAGACGCGAGCCATGTGTAGGTTTTTAGTTTAATCATTTGTCGGCTTTTATGCGCACACGATCAAATGTTCTCTAATTGTAACTATTATTCTATTGTGTTAATTTTTAAGTTTCTGTTGTGGTAAACTATGATTTACATTTACAAAGCTCGTGAATAAAGTGTTAATGTTTCCGAGAAGGTCGTTGAAATGTCTTTTGTACTTTTAGGGATTACTGAGTAAATGTTCAAAATTCCAATTTTCCAGAACCTCGCTGACACTCGTATCATAACGGTAGCATCATAGTCGGTTTCACGAAATCGATCGACGAATTTGACGGCTTGAGCGTGCGATTCTTGCTGATGTATCGTGTGATAGTTGATAGAATCTTAGGGTTGTGAGGCTTTTTGATAAGCTACGTGCGGTGTACGGACTGTGACCATTATCGAAGATGCCACAATGATTTCAGTCTTCTGAAGGAGACATAACTGGCTCTGACAGAATCTAGTAAGTGACTGTTGTTTAGATTGACCTATGTGACCTGACACACAAGCATTGGTAATAATAGCGACCTCTTCTTTTCGGTTTGGAATAAAGCTTCTTGGTTACGATGGCGCGATGTGACAGCTTATCGTTGCGCTCCGTGTGTGCATCTCTTGTTCGCGTGTGCGTGAGCATATTATCAATGATACACACACACCCCTCAGTGCGATGTTGACGCTCCGACGATTTCTCGTTTACTAGTAGTGGCAATAGGATGTCTAAAATTAAAAGACCATTTTTGTTATTTATTTTGTTTGAAAAATGTACTTCTTTATTTTACACTTATGGTTAAATTAATTAACTGCATGGTGTTTCTTTCAAATTGATTTTATCGCAGTTAAATTTATGTATTCGGTTACAAAATGACCCTGTATAATACCAGCCCTGTATTATATACTGTCTCACTGCTGGGCACGGGCCTCCTCTACTACTGAGAAGGTTTAGGCCTTAGTCCACCACGCTGGCCTAGTGCGGGTTGGTAGACTTCACATACCTTCGAATTTCTTATAAAGAACTTCTTAGGTATACAGGTTTCCTCACGATGTTTTCCTTCACCGTTAAAGTGAACGATAATTAATACACACGTACCTAACTTCGAAAAGTCAGAGGTGTGTGCCTTGGGTTTTGAACCTCCGGACATTGTCTCGGCAGACTGTTCCATTCCCAACTAGGCTATGTCCAAAAACGGGCCTAAAATTCTAACCAAGATAGTTTATATACGTTTGGATGGAACTCTGAAAAACTAGCCTTTTACAATAAATAAATCGTCAAATTTTGAAGTCCTCCGATTGTGAGATTTCTGTAATCTTATTTTACTTTAAGCTACACTTAAAATAAAGGTTAAAATAAATGGCGTGCCGCGGGGTCTAAAAATTATTTTTAATGATCACATATTCCATATTTTTGCCCCTATGTGCATAAAGTTTAAGCCTGGTTAGATTTTGAGGCCCAGCATCCACACAAAAAGCGGGCATCTCTCATTAATAAAATCTTTGTAATTACTTTTTTTCAAGATTCGAGTGACTTTTTTTTATTCTATAGATATAAATTTTCCCCCGATTTAATAGGAACCATGCAATAATATGCAATATAATGCAATACCTATCATTATGCACGCATACATGAAATAATAACGCCACGCATACAAGGAAAAGCAGAATGACGCAGTGATAGCGTATGACTAGGGCTGCCATCATCTAAATTGCCGACGCCGGATAAACACGGCAAAAATCCCGGACATTTGGGCGAAATATGGGTCTTTCCCCGGACACCTCTGAAAAATATTTTGCCGTTCCCTCTTGAATGCGGGGAAATGCATGAATTTTTAACTAAGGTTTATTTCAATTTGTCGCTCATCTATAAAAAAAATGATTTCCCCTGACAACAAAAGTGTCCGGGTTTAGCCCGGACAATTTTTAAAACCCCTGCCGGACGGCCCCCGGACGCCTTTCAAACTAGGACAAATTCGGGGAAATCCGGACGGATGGCAGCCCTACGTATGACACACTACACAGCTGTAACGCACATTATAATCCGTCCAAACATTTATTTAACTTTTGACGTATGCACGCCTATGAAATTTTATAATTGTTGACAAGAAATCGAAACAAAATAATTGAATACTTCCTGACCACAAATATAGATTTTTCAAAAGTCTAATGATGCAGTTTTAGGTTTCATCAAAATCGGTCATGAGACTCTGTTGAGCATTAGGTATCCACTATTCCTTGTAGTTTCAGTAATCGCCATCCACGTCCACTTGTAACATTCACCCTGTATGCTATTCCCGACTATTATAAACTATCCCCGTGCCAAATTTTATCTAGTTCCTTTCGCCCACACATCCAAACTTTCGCATTTATAGGTAATATTAAATAATATACCTTGCGTTAGAAACATAAATTTTGTCCATAAAATATAATGAAATTGATAAAATATTTTTTTAATGCCGATCTACTCAGTTTTATGTAGGTAAGGATAATTTCTTCGTACATGAAGAAAAAATGAGAGCATCAATATATAGTAGTTATATGATACAACAAGTAGTGCTCGCAGCTCCGCCCGCGTGAAAAAGTTTTTCCGGGACAAAAATATTTTCCCGGGATAAAAAGTAGCCTATAGCACTCAGGAGTTATGTAGCTTCCTATTAGTGAAAGAATTTTCAAAATCGGTTCATAGGTACAGATATATCTATACCAATATTATAAAGCTGAAGAGTTTGTTTGTTTGAACGCGCTAATCTCAGGAACTACTGAACCGATTTTGAAAATTCTTTCACTAATAGGAAGCTACATAACTCCTGAGTGCTATAGGCTACCTTTTATCCCGGGAAAACATTTTTATCCCGGAAAAACATTTTCACGCGGGCGGAGCCGCGAGCACTACTAGTAGATTTATAAACGTAATATTAAGGTATGCATTCTATTCGTAAATCGTAAGTACCTGAACAACATCTCAAAAAGTCGAAAGCGAGTGATCGTTACGAAACAAAAAATTGTTCTGAGGGGATTCGCGAATACCCACTGAGCAAACTACGGACGGTATTAATAATCAATCTCTAAGACACGCAAATCACGCGAGTCCGGTGTCTAATTTTTTTATAGTCTGATCATAGTTTAATTGCAAAACACTTCAAGCGACCAGTGCAGCGTCGCGGTAGGCATCCTCTCCTTTAATGAATTAGCCAGGTAGCCTATAGATGCTTTTGTCAATAACTCGTTAGTTGTTACCCAGTCGTGTGCATATCCCGCTAGGGGACCCTAGAGGCTAGACTCTAGAGTCTATACTGCAAGCCAGTGTTTCTAGTCTCCACTATCTACGCATATTTTGTTCAAGTTGCTATAATGTTAGTCTAATCTATGAAATCAGTAATCGCTGTACCGAGTTATGGGCGGTTCAACCAGGGTGACGCAGCTGAGTGTTACGCTTTTATTGCCGAATTTCACCTTAATAGTATTTTAAGCCAGCGTCCATAAGGCGTTAAAACCAAGAATAAAATCTTTTTCATATAGCTTCCATGGCGGAGTAGTAATGTTTAATGCATATTATATAAACCTGTAGTAATAATAAAGATAAGACTTGTGAAACACCATTGAAGTGGAACCGAATCGGTAGTATTCGGCCATTTAATAAAATGTATTTAAAAATCACCCAATTCTAACCATTTACCATGCATAATTTTGTGTTCCTACAATAATATACGGAAAAATGAGCTAAACCTAATGCAAAAGTCTTAACATTAGTTAGTTGCGGCGATACATTGATTTAAACTTTCAGTTAGATGTGGGAGGCGGTGGGCTTCCTACGCTGAATGTTGATGAAGCGACGAGAAAAGGGATTGCATAAGAGGACGTGAGTGTGGTGGAAGCCAGTAACGGGCAGCGGCAGGAGGCTGGTGACACTTGAACTTTGCAGAGCGCAGGCGGCGGTGCGCGCGCCGGCCGCCGAGCGGTCGATACGCGGACGGGCGGAGACGGGCCGGCCGCCAGTGCCGCCCGCCGCCAGTGCCCGCCAGCAGGCGCCCGAGCGCAGCGTGCCGCTCGCCTCGCGTACCGAGTACCGACCGCCGCCACCGCCGCCTCTGCCGCGTTCGCCGCGTCCGTTCGTGTTGCGATGAAGGTACTCAGCCCCTGTCCGTAGCGTGGTAGCAGTTATGCCCTTAGCTGTAGGTAGCGGTGGCTGGACGTCCGGTATGTAACCGCTGATAGTCTTTGCGCCGCCTCCTCTCGCTGCTCCCCTCCACCACCCCTCTCCCTTCTCGACTCCTACCACATGCACATCATCTCGTCGACTACATCTTCGATCACGATCCTCGGTGTCTTTTCGGCGTCTATTGTCGACTACCTGCTGGTGCAAATTCATTTGGATGGCTGTACTGTATTCGACCTACAAAGCAAAACTTATTTACTTAATATACTTATTATATATTATCTCATTACCATCATAGTATGCTCATGATGGAAATAACGATAAATTAGAAAGAGCCAGATTAGCTTACTTTAAAGCATTATAAAAGCGATACGTAAATCGACTTGACAGCGCGCTGTGTCGCCAGTAAACTATACGAAGGATACGCGATCAATAGCACAGTACACTTTGATATTTTACTAATACCTCATATTAGTTTTGGTTGAAAATTTCAGATTTTAACATGAAAGAAAGCCGTACCGCATGATACGTATATGAATCGAGCGTAATAAGATATTAGATCACTTGCCAAATCATTTTTGTTCATATTTCACTTAAAACCATTTTCATAATAATTATTTGCAACAATATTATTATATTCCTTCATTTTTTGTACAGTATTTTATTTAACAAGATTTTTGTTTCAGCAACACAGATTTCTATCGAGAAGCACGTATAATGCTAAAATTACCCAAGGGTCTTAAAAAGAAGAAAAAAGTAAAAAAGTCTAAACGGAAAGGTGAAGAAGAATTATTTACGGAAGAAGAATTAGAAAAATACAGAAGAGAACATCAGCACCAGCAGTCTGATGTTGGGGAGGGGTCTGTCAAAGAAAACGAAGAATGGTCCAAATTTAAAGACTTAACTACCGGTGTTGACTCCATTCTCAAAAAGACTCAGGGCGATTTAGATCGCATCAAATCCACATCATTCTTTCAACGGGTACCGGCTGGGCGTAAAGAAGTCGAGTCTGTTTCCAAAGAGAAACCCCAGCGGCCAGTGGTTGAGATCACCGAGGCCGACTTCCCGCAGCTAGTTCAGGGTGCGGCGGCCCACGAGGACGGCGACCGCAGTGAGTTCGGCCTCACCGACGAGGAAACCGACGAGGACGAGCACGACGACATCTTCGACACCTCCTACGTAGAAGCGGTTGAGCGCGGGGAAGTGAAGCTCGCCTACGTGCCGGACTCACCCGACCAATTCCAAGACGACGATATATTTGACACCTCGCACGTTGACGCTCTGATCAAAGGCCACGAAGCCAAAACCACAAAAGGGAAAAAAACCTTGGACATTGGAGTCGCCGTTGAAGTTCTCACCGGTAGGATCGACAACGTCACTGTTACGACAAAGAGATCTAAAAGAGTTATACCGGGAGATTTGTTGTTAGAAATTAGCAACAAAGAGGTGCTGCCATTGAGTACCACTGTCGTTACTGAACCTATCGAAAAGAGCATATTAGATATCGATGCGGATATCCCTATCACGACCCCTATAGATCTCAGTGTATCACTTCATGCTTCGCTTACCAAGCGAGAGAAAACTGACGAACCTCTTAATCCATTGACACTTGACGAATCCAAAAACGAAAAGGAATCTGACAAGGAACAAGAAATAGATGAATTTACACTCTTAGCTGCTGAGTCGTTGGAGGGTAGCTCAGAAGTAACGAGACTTGAATCGAAGGAAATAAAGTTAGAGCCAGTGGTACAGGAGTCTTGGTCCGCTTTTGAAGCGGATAAAAACGAATCTGTTTTTGCTGATTGTATAGTTGAAGATCAAATTGATGTTGTAGATTTGTACGGAGACCAAGACGATCCATTCGATACAAGTTTCGCTGACGCAGTTGTTCCATCAACAAAATTGCAAGAAGTCTGCAAAGAAGCTGTTATATTAGAGGATGATGATGATTTTGATCCGCGCGCTGAGGAAGTTCGCGTTCAATTGAACAATAGACGAAAGTCATCAGTGCGCATTCATTTGATCAACCCTTCAGGCGTCAGAGAATCTATTACTTCTGACGACGTCGCAGATAAGGAAGAGGAACAGTTGTCTCGGGACCTGCTCGGGGGAAGCACAACAGATTTAACACAACTGGGTCATTCTCCCTTAGATCCATTGGGCATCAACAACGCTGATATAGATCCATTCGATACTACGATTGTCGATAAAATCGTCGCACCAGGCAAAGTAGAATTGAAACTAATAGAAAAGGAACTGATTGGCTCTAACCCGACACTAGTGTACCGGGTGCCGAGTGACCCTGATTTTGATCCACGTGCAGACGAGCCTAAGAAAACTGAAAGACGTGCCTCACGACCAGAAAACCTTACGGTGAGCAAGAGTGTGGTGTTTAATATAGACTCTGACGAGACTTGTGCTTTGGACACAAAACCAAAAGTTGCCAATCCAGTGACTCCGTACTATACTCGCGAACTCTCTATTACAGAAGACGTCGACGAAGACCCAGAGGTTCCTAACAAGCACGCCGAAACATTAGTTAAAACGCGCTCCTCTGAAAATTTGGCCTATAAAATAAATTACTCGGCGAAGAGGCGACATTCAGAGCATCCGCAATTAAATCCTACCGTGACCGTTGGATCTAAAGCCAACGACTTGTTTGTGAACGAGCAGAGAACAATTAGCGCTAGGGTGCTGACGCCGGCACCTACAGAAGATAGCGAAATAGTCGAAGAACAAGACATCGATCCATTCGACACCTCTTTTGCGACTGCTAAAATCGCTCCAAGCAAGACTGAAATAAAGTTATTGGCAAAAGAATTTTCTTGCGAAGAGCCCGACCTGAAACAATCTTGTGAATACGATTTTTTGGAACCTGCTGATGACTTTTTTCAAGTAAAAGCTCTAAGCCCTGAGCCTTCCGAAGCGATTAAGGCTGAAGACGATTTCGACCCGTTTGATACTTCGTTTACGGGGAATCTTAACCCTGGTAAAACTGAGCTTAAGTTACTTGAGTCTGAATTTTTAGGCTAAAGAGTCAAAAATGGCTTACAATCCATTTATAAGCATGAACGAGCCTGTGGCACCCGTGACCACGGAGCTCAACCCATTTATGATGGCGGATGCGGAACCGGAGGTGTTTGCAGGCGAAAATCCGTTTGCTACTAGCAATCCATTTTCAGATTTCGGTGGTAGTTTCGAACCCGCCATCGGTGACACTGTTCCAGTAGACATTTTTGGTGGAGGAGATGTATCGGGAGTAGGGGCAAAGCATTTTGACATTTTGGAAGACCAACCCTCGATAGGAAATGAGCGGCTCACCAAACCCACCGAGCTCGAACTTGTCTCCGTGACAACTGAACACACGGAAGTTGGTTCCGTCGAAGACAATGGCGTACAGGCCCCAGCCCGACCCCTGCCTCCTGAAACACAAAATTTAATTTTGAGTGTTACTGGCCAAATGGAATTTACTAGCTCGCATCTCCTGGATCGCATTCCACCGACGCGCACGCCGAGTCCTGTGTCGGTCCGCGACATCCACTCACCAAGCCCCACACCTGAGCCGGACGCAGAGGAGACTTCGGCTTTGGAGAGCTTTGACGTGAACCGAAACAAGCCAGCGCGTCCTCCGCCCGCACGCCCTCCTCCCGCCGCGCGCCCGCCACCGCCAAGACCCGCACCGCCAGCATCCACCGCAGCTACGGCAGTGCCCCCAACACGACCTGCCGTGCCGGAGCCCATGGATGATATCAACCTATTCGATGCACCAGTTCCTGTCGCAGTCAAACCGACCAAAGAAGCGATACTAAGTTTATATTCAGCACCAAAAGAAGAAAAAAAACAAATCGATTTTTTGAGTGATGACATTATAGAAGATGTGACGAATGATGCTTGCGTGGAGATGCCTCAGACCTCCACTACCATAATGTCGCCATCGGAAGCGATGATCGTAGATTCGAATGACTCAGCTGCGAGTCCAGCTTCTCAAGCTCCAGCAATGCATGCTTCATTCCCTAATGCGAGCTCACCTCAAGTGTCTACTGAGATGGCACCGATGGACTGCTCTGAATCATTAACTCAGTTCACATCAGCTCCGTCTCATTCTTCTCCTTTTGATGAGGCAGCGAATGAAGATTTCGATATTCCTAAATCCACCGATGGTGAGAAAAATCCTTTTGAAATTTTTGGTGGCATTGATGATAATACGTTCATTGAGTCTTCAGGTGATATTTTTGGTGTAAAATCAAATGAAATCATCCCGGAAATTAGTGACAAAACGATCGGAACTGCGTTTCAAAACGGCGATGAGGAAAATTTTGTGGGCTCAAAAATGAAAACTATGTACAGTGATATGTTCGGCGGTGCGGCAGTCGCTGCCAGCGGGGCAGACATGAGCCCATTTGCCGCTAATGCTGGTGACATCAATAATTTCGGCGATGATAATGCTAGTGCGTTCGACACTACACATACGGCTTCAGGTGGCGAAGATCACTGGGCTGATTCTGAACCCGTACAACAAGCTTTTCCAGAGAGCCAGGACGCCTTCGATGCTTTCTCTGCCAAGTTCGATTCGACAAGAGCTAAACAGGTTAACGAAGGTGAGTCGATCATAAATTACCCGAGAGCGATATCGTAGCAGAGCTTATATACATTACAGTTTGTACTGTGTACGTGTGTACAGGAGCATGGGGCGAGGCAGCGAGCGCAGAGGCAGCGCCAGGCGGATTCGAGGCGGAAGCGTTCGACCCGTTCCTGAGCATGGGCGCGCCGCCGCCGCCCGCCGCCACGCCACGCCTCGACCGTCAGGGCTCCAGGGATTCCACAGACGACACCTTCTCCGTATTCATCAGGTGGGTTACAGCGATATAAAACAAGATGTAACGTCAAAAGGGTCGTCGACTGGACTGTGCACAACGACTACCATCTATAATGGTTTGTTCCAAGCAGTTGTTTGATGCTTACCTACGCCACTCCAAAATTAAGCCACTGGATATCCCATTTTTGTTTTCACTTTATAGTTATACCTATAGTATATTATTACCTATGCTTGTGAAAACTTATAATTAACTTGTATTTTTTTCAATTTACATTGATGACCTCTCTCACTTCATGTAAGTTATCGTTCGCCTTAACGGTGAAGGAAAACATCGCGAGGAACCCTGCACACCTAAGAAGTTCTTTATAAGAATTTCAAAGGTATGTGAAGTCTACTAACCCGCACTAGGCCAGCGTGGTGGACTAAGGCCTAACAGCTCTCAGTAGTAGAGGGGCCCGTGCCCAGCAGTAGAACAGTATATAATACAGGGCTGGTATTATAATTATTTTTTTATGTTTAATAAGCCACCTGTTGGCATCATAACCCCAGAGAAATTCGTTTATCTGGTATAATCGAACCTCAAGTTATGAGGGTTCAAAAACCGACGAAGCGCTTCGAGAAAAGGTAGGTAGGTAGTGTCCTTGCGCTTCGCTCGGCTCAGCTCCTCTTGGTCAGATATTTTTTTCTATTGTACTTGACATGTAAGTAATTTGAAAGATTGCATTTGTTCAGTAAACTGTACGTTAGTATCTGTGGTGCTTATTGTAGGCCAAAGGAGAGCGAGGCGGGCAGCGTGGAGCCGGTGCCGGTGCTGGCGCCGCCGCCGCGGCCGCAGGCGCTGCCCGAGTCGCCGCGCTTCAACCCCTTCGACAAGAGCGCGTTCGAGATGCAGCAGGACGAGCTGCCGCGCGGTACGCTCTCCTGCCGCGACTCCTCGAGATTCGCAGCTACTTGCGAGATAGATACTTAAAATCACTCCACAAAACTAAATAATTATATTTTAAAGCCATAACAGTCGGTCAAGTTGCTACTTAGTACGCTCGAGTTTAATATTGTGAGCATCATGCTATCGCACTTTTATATTATACAGCGACCATGTAAACTCATATTATACTAAGCAACCCATAATTATTTTTACTAACTAAATGAAATTCAATTATATTTATGGATGATATAAAATAAGTACTTAAGTATAAGACAGCGGCGATAGATTAGTAAGGAGTGGAACGGACTGCAAAGACGAATTTCCGCAGGTTAAAAAACCAGGGGCACGCACCTCTGACATTACTAAAATGTTTGTATTCTTTGTGAATTATCGCTCGCTGAAAAACATCGTGAGGAAGATCACTATTATGAGGTATCACTTTTGGGCGTGTTGTCACCGTAATGGTGTTGAACAGAAGAGGCGGGCGTGGGTGAGGGCGACGGCGGCGGTGAAACTCCGCCCACGCCGCTGTTCGATGAGGACGTGTCCGTGCCGCTGGAGGACTTCCCGCGCTCCAAGTACAGCGGCCCGGGGTGGGAGATGCACCTGCGACAACCCAACAAGAAGAAAATCACCGGACAGAGGTGAGCAGTGAGCACTGCCCCTCGGTAGTCGCCGACAGCTTATAATTATATTTTAATACCGGCTCCTCATTCACGCCGTGAAAGCCCGCGAAGGCTACGAACCGCGAATGTAGATTGATTCGCGGCTATGCGTTCGCGGTTCGCGGCGTTCCCCGATCGCAGTCGGTTTTTTGTTCCGCGACAAAGGGTACGTACGCGCTTGGTTCGTGACTTGTGACCGCGAAAAGTATCCACAATCGACAATCGTGTCAAACGCCAGTAGGTAGCGCTCGAGACGCGGTATTTTCCGTAGTATTATAATGCTCTTTGCGCGGTATCGAGCGGTTGTATGTAGGTAATAGGTATATTGGGAAAAAGTGTAAGTATATTATATCCCACTAAAAACATAAATGTAAAAAAGGGGAGCCAGGTTCAATACAAAAATTATGCTTGGCTGTGGGCTTGAAATACATTGAATAACATTCTGAACAAGTATTAAACTCTATTTGTTTGCTTTATTGGATACCTATAACAATTGCTGTTATTTAAAAATGTGTGATCTTAAAGTAGGTTAGATTTACCTTGGCCAGTTTTTATCAGAATTAAAACATATATTTTATTTTATTTTCATTTATTTCGAAACCTTACCAGCTAACATAACAAAGCGTAAAATATCATAGAATAGACTTATGAAGGCCAATTACAAGTTTTCACAGGTAGGTTGATATTTAATAGGTGATAGGTCGGTTAAAGCTATAAAATACATGTTGAATAAGTGTATAAAATGACTGATTCAATGAAAACTGGCCAAGTCAAATCTAACCTACTTTAAGATCTCACATTTTTAAATAATGTAGTAATTGTTATAGGTATCCAATAAAGCAAAAAAATAAAAAGTTCAATACTTGTTCATAATACATATATTGGGATAGTTTATATATATGTATACACACATACAGACACACACACACACACACACACACACACACACACACACACACACACACACACACACACACACACACACACACACACACACACAAACACACACTCTCTCACACACACAAATACACGCACATGCGCGCTCGCACACACATACATACATAAACACATTTTATTTTTATTTACTTTTCTTTTTCATTTATTTTTATTTTTGTATTAGAACCTTTGTAACTCTGTTTGAAGGTGGGCGCTGCTAACTGCGACACAGTTATGTCTTTAACTACTGTAGTTAGCAACATACAATTGTACTCTATGTTACTGTAATGTTTTTGATCCAATTAAATAAATTATTATTATTACATACTTTTTAGTCTTTGACAGTCTCCTTCAGTATTGAGGGGTAAGTAATAACCATACACGGGCCGAGGCCAAGTGCATAGCTATGCATTTTATAGTTTAACTATTACTTAAAAAATTGCGGACTAGGCGACACGTGTTTAAAATAACTGCCTTTTGGAGGAGTGTGTATGTGGATGCGTGAATGTTGAGTGTTTTGAGGCTTGCGTGTAGTGTATGGGGTATAACTCCCGTGGTCGACAGTACAATAGGGACAGTTTTGGTGCTATAAACTTTCCATTGTGTTTTAATTTCGATTGCAAGGTCAGTGTATTTCGCTATTTTTTCTGTATGCGTGGAAAGCAGATTATGGGTGTTGCAGACTGCGATGTCTATTATGTATACGGTCTTATTTATTTTATCTAATACTGTTAAATCAGGTCTATTGAAATGGATGGTTTTATCTGTTACTATTGTTCTGTCCCAGTAAATCCTATAATTATTGTTCTCTAGAACTGATTGCGGCTGATATTTATAATACGGTACTTTTTCTGGTATAAGTTTGTGTTCGAAAGCTAAATATTGGTGGATTATGGCTGCAACTTGGTCATGACGATGCTTGTAATCGCTTTGTGCTATGGCTTTGCACGCACCAGTAATATGTTGTATTGTCTCGGTGCTGCTATGACAATGTCTACAAATGTCAGTGATGTTGGGTGTCCGGATTATGTGTTTTTGGTAGTTTTTAGTCTCTATTATCTGGTCCTGGATTGCTAGCATGAAACCCTCCGTTTCTGGGAAGAGATCGCCTCGCTTCAACCACACGTTCGACGCTGTCATGTCGACATGTTGTTGTTGCAAGTCGTGGAGATGTCTCCCGTGCAGGCTCTTCCGGGACCAGGCTTCTATTTTTTCTTTGTTATCTATAATATGTTCGTTATTTTGAGGATCTTTATCTTGGAGATTTAAAGGTGTGAGTTGTTTGTCGGCTTCTACTATGGCTTTATGGAGATCAGAGTTTTCTGCTCGATTATGAAAGAATTTACGAAGTGTTGCTGTTTGTCTATTGTGCATATTGGTTACATCTATAATCCCCCTGCCTCCTTCCTCTCTTGGTAAGGTTAGGCGCTGCGTGCACGATCGTGGGTGGTGTTTACGCTGCTTCGTCATGGTGGTGTTAATGACACGTTGGAGGTTTATAAGCTCGGTGTGAGACCATTTCACAATACCAAAAGAGTAAGTCAGTATGGGGATGGCATAAGAATTAATGGCTTTGATCAAATTATGGGAATTAAGTTGTGTTTTTAATAAAGAGTTGAGTCTGTGTTTAAACTTGCGGGCTAGCTCTGTTTTTGTTAGTTTTTGGTGAATCTGTCGGTCTTGCTGAAAACCAAGATATTTATATGTATCGTTTTGTTCTAATGGTTCCATTCGTTCACCTGTTGCAATGTCATATTCTGTCAATTCTAGTCTGCCTTGTTTAATTGTAAGTGTTTTGCATTTATCTATGCCAAAACTCCATGTGTATATCTTTTGAAAACTGCTGTGTAATATCTGCGAGGTGATGAAGTGATGTAATATTGTTACTATATAGTTTTATGTCGTCCATGTACATTAAATGGGAAAGTGTGACAGGATATTGTGTTGATGGGGTGCTGTTAATAATAATTCCATAGTTTAAGCTATTTAAAAGGTTGGAGAGGGGATTCAGAGCAAGGCAAAACCAGAGGGGGCTAAGGGAATCTCCTTGGAATATCCCGCGTCTGATCGGTATATTATCTGTTTGTATGGCATGAGCCCCATGACCTGCGTTAAGGTTTGTTCGCCAGTTCTGCATAGTATAGGAGAGGAACGCTACCAATATGGGATGAACTTTATATATATGTAAAATTTGTACAAGCCAACTATGGGGAACGGAATCAAAAGCTTTACGGTAGTCAATATACATGGCACAGATGTCTTGTTTATTGGCATACGCTTGTTTCATGGTGACACAATCTATTATAAGTTGTTCCTTACAGCCTTGGCTGTTCTTCCGAAAACCCTTTTGCTCTTCGGAGAGAATATTATTGTCTGTTACATGTGTACCTATAAGTTGTGTTATGCAAGCTGTTAATATTTTATAAATTGTTTGTAGACAGGTGATCGGTCTGTATTTGGCTGGGTTTGTAGTATCGTTGGTATCTTTTGGGATCATAAAAGTCCTACCTTGTGTTATGTAGTTCGGCATTGAATCTGGGTTTTGAATGAAATTGTTAAGGTGGTTGTATAATAAAGGGTGGACTGACGTGAACTTTTTATACCAATAATTTTGTATATGGTCAGTGCCAGGTGCCTTCCAGTTATGTGATTTTTTAAGTACATTTGTAAACACCTCTACAGGGATCTGCGTGAATGTCATTTGTGAAATAATGTTTAGGTTTTGTGTTTCTTTTTGTATCCAGTCGGCTTGTTGATTGTGTTGTACTGTGTTGGCCCAAATACGAAACCAGTAGTTGTGGAAATCCTCAGGTGATGGTAGAGGTTTTTGAGTTATGTTGACTGTTTGAGTGTTACTTGTAATTTGATATATCTTATTTATTTATTTATTTATTTATTAAAAGGTATACCAACAGCACACATATAAAACATTACAGATTTAGCAATACTTAAACTGAATTCTAGTATGTATGCCAAATTATAGGTATACACAGCATTCACCAACTTAACGTTGCAGTACATCTAATATTTACTAAAATTAATGTAAATTAAGCTAGCTTAAACAACTGGAACACTGCTCCTATTTGGCTGACTTGCTATTTAATTTCTTTTTAAAATTAGTGAGTGAGTCAGAGAATACATCAAGGTCTGTTAACTTAACAACTTATCTCTCTATAGAATATTTTTTCATTATTTACAAATCGAGTGTTTTGTTTTTTTCTTAGTGTGCAATGGTCGTATCGCCTCAGTCTACTGGTAGCTGTTGAAAGTCTTTGTTTTAAGCTGTCTAAATATTGTTCATTTGTTGAATTTGGTTCCTCATAGCGTGAGTGAGTTTTATATTTTTCTTTAAGTATTTCTATATGTGTAATGAGTCTATTGCTTCTGTTTCCTTTAATATAGTGGGTGAGTCTACCTATATCTCGTCTAAGTGACTGTATTTTGTTTTGTAGTCTTTTCTTCCATGCCGGTATTTTTGATAGGTGTGAATTCTGTCGTTGCTCTTCAAGAGAGTCTTTTATTTTAGAGCTATTACAAATAGCGGAAGTGTATGCTGCGCAGTATATTATGGTTTGTGTTTGAATGAAGTCATGATCTAGTGTAGTATGCTTTAAAATAATATATTTGTCAATATAATTTACAATATAAGATAATTTTCTGGAAGTTTTTTGTTTAGGAATGAATGGTCTCTGGGTTGGAATAGTGTCTTTATATTTGTTGTATGTGGTATGAAAAACTTCTTCAATTTTATTATTTAACCCAATATTTAGGAATGTATACGTGTATATGTGTATGTATACTCATAATATTATTGTTAGAAGTTTGTGGAGATGGTATAAGACATGGATGTTGATTGCGATCTATATCCCTTGTTGGTAGTGTGGGTAGTGTAGGGCTTTCAGAAATATAGGTTGCTAAAGTATTTTGAACTTCAGTCCTTATTTCTTGTAGTCTTTCAGGTGATACAAGTTTGTTATTTATTATAGCATACTATCATTAGTTTCAAATATCTGCTTGTAACGGTTCCACGCTACAATTATTTTTTTTTCTATGAGAACCCCCTCTTATTTTATACTTTTTTTATTTTTAAAACTTTTCCTACGCTTACACACAATAACCGAGCTGGATTTCAAATTTCATCCTTCTAGGTCACCTGGAAGTAGGTTACGTTTAGGTACTATATATGTGTCAGTCAGTCAGTGTCAGTCAGAACTTACACTTGTGAAACATGTATCAATATTCTTCTTCTATTTTTATGTCTTCTATTTTAAAATATTAGATTGTATTACAATGGGGAAAAAAAAATCAATTATTTTATGAATTACTAGCTTTTCCCCACGGCTTCGCCCGCGTTAATAAGTTTTTCCGGGCTAAAAGTACATAAAAACCTTCCCCTTGAATCACTCTATCCAACACATTTATTTGGATAAAGATTAATATTATGACATTGATACAACTCTTAACAAATAATGCATTAATTTCGACAAAATTTGATTACCATAAAAACGGTTCTAGTGAGTTAATCTTAAAAGATAGACACATACTGCCGCGGACATTTTTTTAGATCATTTCAAGAGGAATAATTCTTTCATACATATATTTTTGGTATCTTGAACCGTTTTCGCAGCGCACGCAATGGAAGCCCTCAAGGATGAATAAATTTCCCCGTTTTTTTTTCACATTTTCCATTATTTCTTTGCTCCTAATAGTTGCATCGTGATGTTATATAGCCTAAAGCCTTCCTCGATAAATGGTCTATTAAACACAAAAATAATTTTTCAATTCGAACCTGTAGTTCCTGAGATTAGCGCGTTCAAACAATCAAACAATCTCTTCAGCTTTATAATATTAGTATAGATTATAACTGACTTCCTGTATCAGGAATACTAGCTTTTGCCCACGGCTTCGCCCGCGTTTATAAGTTTTTCCGGGCTAAAAGTCCTACATAAAAACCTTCCCGTTGAATCACTCTATCCAACACATTTATTTAGATAAAGATTTTATGACGTTGATTTATTTAGATATTATGACGTTGATACAACTCTTAACAAATAATGCATTAATTTCGACTAAATTTGATTACCATAAAAACGGTTCTAGCGACTTAATCTTAAAAGATAGACATATACTGTCCCTGACTTTTTTTTAGATCATTTCAAGAGGAATAATTCTTTCATACATATATTTTTGGTATCTTGTACCGTTTTCGCAGCGCAGGCAATGGAAGCCCTCAAGGATGAATAATTTTCCCCGTTTTTTTCACATTTTCCATTATTTCTTCGCTCCTAATAATTGCATCGTGATGTTATATAGCCTAAAGCCTTCCGCGATAAATGGTCTATTCAACACAAAAAGAATTTTTCAATTCGAACCAGTAGTTCTTGAAATTAGCGCGTTCAAACAAACAAACAAACAAACTCTTCAGCTTTATAATATATCAGGAATATCAGGAATATTAGGTTGTCCTCTACAATGTTACTAGTTATTAACACGAATTTAGTAGTATTGATTTAAAACTTATTTCGTCTCGGAATTTTTATTGCATTAATATTTATTTTATCATCAATGTTGCCTGCGGCTCCGCCCGCGTTAAAAAGTTTTTCCGGGGAAAAGTCCCGCTTTATACTTTTCCGGAATAAAACGTAGCCTAAGTTACTCCTTATTACATCAGCTACCTCCCAATAAAATTCCCGTCAAAATCAGTCCAGCCATTTCAGAGATTAGCCGGAACAGACAGACAAAAATTGAAAAAAAAAATGTTTTGGTGTATGTACCGTATATATATTAATTGGATAAAGATTAATATTATTACGTTGATACAACTCTTAACAAATAATGCATTAATTTCGACCGAATTTGATTACCATAAAAACGGTTCTAGTGCGTTAATCTTAAAAGATAGACACATACTGCCGCGGACATTTTTTTAGATCACTTCAAGAGGAATAATTCTTTCCTACATATATTTTTGGTATCTTGAACCGTTTTCGCAACGCACGCAATGGAAGCCCTCAAGGATGAATAATTTTCCCCGTTTTTTTCACATTTTCCATTATTTCTTTTGCTCCTAATAGTTGCATCGTGACGTTATATAGCCTAAAGCCTTGCTCGATGTCATATACCAATCATGTACAACAAGAATAATATTGATTAGCCTTTGGGAGAAGCCTATGTTCAGCTGTTGACGTATAAAAGGCTGAAGAAGAAAGCGAATTAATAACTATAGGTATTTTATAAATTAAACTAAAAAGACATGTTCACTTTTTGGGGTATTCAATACTGGTCGATATTATTTTATTTTACTGGCAAATTTGCACGGCGCTCCCGACGTAATGTCAAATGAAATACATTAATGGCTCATTTACCCTCTCGCTTCCCACCTCGGCTCGTGGCTCGTATCTCGTATCGTGTTCGGCTCACCGCTCGCGCGAGAGTGTAAATAAGACATTATATATTTATATGAGTCCTCGTCGATCCCATGTGATAAGTTCAGTTCTGGTTATTATCTAAGTCAACTGCTCACCACTCAGAAAGGCAATCCGGACAATGATTAGGTGCGTGTGAACATTTTGTGTTATCAGGTAAATAAAAGCTATTCACCGAAAAATGTTTTAGACGCTATACTCTATGGCGATTATTTCTTTACTCCCATTGCATGAACAGATTTTTCTTTCATTTTTAGTAGTGGTTCTATTATACTTATAAAATAACACATAAATTATTTCTGTAACACTAAGCCCAAAGCTCTATGAAGTTTCGCCCATCTCCTTTACGATTTTTTTACCTTCATATCTTTATAACCGTTTGAGCTAGCTTCATGAAATTTGGGCTTCTAGATGTTCTTGTGGATATCGTTAAACACACGTAGTTTTATGTATTTACGTTAAAGAGGTTTTGAGTTATAGAAGGGTCAAAAGTGTCACCAAGTGGTTCGTGGCACTCGGCGCTGGCTAGCCAATTCCTTTGCTTGGACTTGGCTTGACACGCTGCCGCGTGTCTAGATAAACGGAAAATGAATAAAATAGTATCTATATTATTAAGATTTTATTATATACGATATTATACATTGGGATGTTTATTATAGGTAATTTTTAATTAAATTATAATTGTATAGCGCTAAAGAAAAAGCAAAAAAGTTCTCGAGTGGAGACCACGTCCTGGCAAGCGCAACGTCAGCCGTCCACCTGCAAGGTGGACCGATGATTTGGTAAAGGCCGCAGGAACGCGCTGGATGCGGCCGCTTTTGACAGATCCATCTGGAAATCTTTGGGGGAGGCCTATGTTCAGCAGTGGACGTCATGTGGCTGATGATGATGATGATGAAAGAAAAAGCGTCACAGAAGCAGCGGCAGCCACATTAACGTCCATTCTCGATGAGCGCGCGAACGAAACTGCGAAGTGCGAAGATCTTGCGAAGCTTTGCGAGTGTACAGATAATCCTTCTTCACAGTGTTACGAAACTCTGGGCGTTAATTAAGCCGTGAATTCGCGCCGCGGCCCGAGTCACACGTGAGTGTAGAGCCGGCATAATACTAAGTGATGCTGGCGGCTCCGCCCGCGTGAAAAAGTTTTTCCGGGATAAAAATATTTTCCCGGGAGAAAAGTAGATATTAACTTTAAATCAACGCCAAAATAAGTTTCTACCCCTTTATAATCCGGTTAGGGAATTAATTACAATAAAATACGAAACATGTATTTTATAAATTGTGTTAAAAACGTTTATGCAAAGGATATAATATCAGCTTTTTGTAAGGGTGCTGGGCCTCAAAATCTAACGAGGCTCAAACTTTAGGGATATTAAAGGGGCAAAATATGGAGCTTGGATCCATTAAAAAAATATTTTTAGACCCCTCCATTTATAACTAACTTTTTAAAAAACGTTCAATATAAGTGCAGTGTGTAAGGAAAATTAAATTACATAAATCTGAAAATCGGAGGACTTTAAAATTAAATGATTTAAGCCTTGAGTAACCAATTCTAAGGATTTAAGTATTGTAAAAGGCTAGTTTTTAGGAGCTCTATTCAAATATATATTAACTGTGTTGTGTAAAATTTTAGACCCGTTTTTGGACATGTCCTTTGAAGTAGATTGGACCAAGGAATCACGTTGTCCCATACAAACTTTGCCCCCCTTTTTTCACCCCGTTAGGGGTAGAATTTCCTGTTAGGGGTAGAATCCTTTCTTATCGGATGCCTACGTTTGGATGTCGGATGGATTAGGCTGTGCGTTGATCCGTCAGTCAGTCATTCAGGAATAAGCATTTTATATGCATAGATGTACCTAAAGATTGTGGTAGGGCCACTCCACTGTGACAAGTCTTGTCTCCACATTCATTTTTTACGGTCAGTGAGATTAGCGGAGGTTTAGATTCACCGTTTCAATTAAGTAATATTACATTGTTTGCATCGAAACTACTCTTATGTTGTTAGTGTTCATTGGTAGGTAGATAATGGTGATGGCTGATGTAGGTACTTAACGTTATGTAAATTGCACGTTTATTTGCCTTGTGGTGATGATGTTAAAGGTTCTGGAAGAAGATATTCGTGAAGCTGGCGCAGCAGGGCGACAGCCCGGTAGTGCAGCTGTTCAACTCCGCCGGCGACAAGGAGCCGTTCCAGGAGCTGCCTCTGCAGGCGTGCTACTCCGTGTCTGAGATTGGCGCGCAGCAGTTCGACCAGTTCGGCAAGATCTTTACCGTCAAGCTGCAGTATGTGTTCTACAAGGAGCGGCCCGGTGTCAGGTGAAACACACATTACACATTAAGTATGTTTACGTAACTTAGGTATAGTTTTTCCCGATAAAATTATTTATGAAAAAACACGCGAAGTCAATGTTATAGGTACAGTCGTGAGGTATATTATCCTCAATAAGAGCAGCAAATATTTTGGCAGCTGCTTACTTAGCCGAAAGAGCCGAAAGTGAAATAGGGCTTATCATCTCTTATTATACAGAAATACTGCTGACGCAATAAGAGTTTTATTTTACATTAGTTATGTAAACTTATGTATGTATTGATTATAATAAATGATTATAGATTTTTATAAGCTGTAAAGTTAATGGTGTCTAGTAATTCCGCGTCAGACCGGCACCCTCCTCGTTAAGCGTGTTTGATTTTAGTTGTGTAACATTTGTTTTGTACCATGAGGCCCGGGCAAGTGACGAAGGCAGAGCGCATCACCAACAAGCTGTCGCAGTTCGCAGCGTACGCGATCCAAGGCGATTACCAGGGCGTAAAGGAGTTCGGCAGCGACCTGCGCAAGCTGGGCCTGCCCGTGGAGCACGCGCCGCAGGTATGCGCAACGCAGCCAGCCACGGGCTCTACTCTCTGTTCATTGTTACTACCCACTAAGCAGCTCCATCATACAACAACAACATCAACAACCACCTGAATTTTCGTTTAGTCATATTTAATATTGAAAAGAGCGTATTTATTTATTTAAAAAAAACACAAATACGAGTAGCACATACATTCGCGTGATTACAGGATTAGGTTATTACAAAAAAAGTTCTGATGCACCTGCTTATCGAAAGTGTGTACAGCATTCACAAATCATTACATTATATGTTGTATAGGATCATTCGGGGCAATAGCACGCAGTAGGTAAAATTTCTCGGAACCTATTGAGGGGCCTCAGATACTTTTTGGCTAAATTAGAGACGCATCAGGGACGATATTAGAGCAGCAAGCTATTTTACCGAGCCTCACTTGTTTAGCGAAAAACGGCGATCTACGTTATTTTGTTGATTAGTTAGCAAATACTCTGTGCTGCGAAAAGATTATGGATTAATATATTCCCACCTAAAAGGCCGGCAAGGCATTAATATCCCCCTGGTATTACAGATGTTCATGGGTGGTGGTAATCACTTATCCTAAGGTGAACCGTATGCTCATTGGCCCAAAATATAAAAAAAAAAATGTTTAATCAAATTGAAGTAAAAATATTGTTGAAGTACAATTTTATAATTATAATACTTCATAGCTAATGATTGATGGGTATTTAATTATCTCTTGTGCTCTAAAAAATATAAACTAGAACAGAAATGTCAAACGACATAATATGATTTCTATGGAATTTTTCACGCAAGTAGACTGGGTCCTGGGCTAACGTGTTTTTATAAAGAAAAATGTGTCTCTTTAAAACCGGAAATAGAGTTAGTCGCTGACGTGAAAGTGACCGTGATATAATGTGTTGGTGCATTGTGCATGCAGGTGTCGCAGCTATTCAAGCTGGGCTCGCTGTCGTACGAGGACATGAAGCAGTTCTCGTGGTGCGTGGAGGAGGCGCTGTTCCGGCTGTCGGCGCACCGCGACCGCGCGCTCACGTACAAGATGGAGGAGGTGCAGGTCACCGCCGTCGACGAGCTGTACGTGGAGCAGGACGCCGAGGGCGCAGTGCACAAGCAGATCGCGCGCGTCAGACTCTTCTTCTTGGGATTCCTCAGTGGTGAGTGACTAGTGAGAGCTAACAACTAACCACCACCTACCATCACCCATACAACTAATAGATCTTATTTACAATCGTATGTTTCGTTGTTTTTGCAGGCATGCCAGATGTAGAGCTGGGTGTGAACGATCTCAGGCGCCAGGGCAAGGAAGTGGTGGGACGTCACGACATCATCCCTGTCGTCACCGAAGAGTGGATCCGCGTAGAGGACTCCGAATTCCATGCCTGCGTGCAGGCTGAAGAGTTCACCAAATCTCAGATAATCAAGTAAATAGGAGGGCGAAACGATAGCCAATGCTATGAAAGGCATTAATTACTTCACGTAGAAAAACTGTCTCAATAGTACAGGAGGCCCGTGCTCAGCCGGGTGCAGTATACAATACAAGATAGTTATTACTTTTATTATATTTATTTATTTATATGGTTTTATTGTGGCAGGGAGCCGCTTATCTGTTAGCAGTAAACTAAACATTGTGATTGTATGCAGGTTTAAGCCGCCCGACGCGTGCTACATCGAGCTAATGCGGTTCCGCGTGCGGCCCCCCAAGAACCGAGAGCTGCCGTTGCAGCTGAAAGCGGTGTGGTGTGTCACTGGCAACAAGGTACTGTTCTCAGCATGTAGCCCTAACAATCAGCCTGCTACTTCACACATCCGATACAAATGCAAGGGCCCGCGAGTTAACCCATTAGCAGGGTAACTACCACCTGGTCACTGGATCGAATACCAAATAAACAATTAACCGAGCTACCCAATTTTCAGTATTACATGATTATTTGTTGTTGTGTAAATGAGGGTGTGTGCGTGCTAGGTGGTAAGGCGTCCTGTGTGTAGGTGGAGCTGCGCGCGGACGTGCTGGTCCCAGGGTTCGCGTCGCGCAAGCTGGGTCAGGTGCCGTGCGAGGACGTCGCTATCCGCTTCCCCATTCCCGAGTGCTGGATCTACCTGTTCCGCGTCGAGAAGCACTTCCGATATGGCTCGGTGAAGTCTGCGCACAGGTAGCCCCTGCAAGTTGTCATATTTTATTATGCACTTCACTTCTGCAAGCAATCTAAATAGAATTTCATTCATGTGACTTTTATGCTGGAAAAACTTTTTCACGCGGGCGGAGCCGCGGGCAAAAGGTAATAAGTATATAAATATAAGAGCCGCGCTGTTATTGCACGCCCGTGTTGCCACACCGCCGTATGGAACCCTGGTCTATTGTTACAGCTTAATCGCTGATCCGTTGACAGATGTTCCCTTTTTTGTCAATGATCAGACTAGGATGAAGCCTGTACCGTAGCGTCGGGTCAATAGTATTTTAATGCCTTCAGGCGCACTGGCAAGATTAAAGGCATCGAGAGGTTCCTTGGCACTGTGGAGACGCTCCAGGAGTCTCTGATCGAGGTGACGTCGGGCCAAGCCAAGTATGAGCACCAGCACCGCGCCATCGTGTGGCGAATGCCTCGTCTGCCCAAAGAGGGACAGGGTACGTAATCTTCTTGCTATTCCAATCAAGTGGGTTGGTTTTATTTTTTAATATTAATTGGTATACCGGATTGCTAATAGCTATGTAACTCGAGCAGGCTTGCCCTTCTTACTACAACAAAAAAAACGAAATCATAAATCTGCATAATATTATGATCGTCTTGCATAGGCTGATTCGGAGTGGCAGCTTAACCAATGTACCTATCCCACAATTCTCCTCAATTATATAATACTAGAAAATTAATGGGTGGTATGGGTCACTTGGAAGTCTATTGCTGAACATAGGCTTCCAATGATTTCCAGATCAACCAGCAGTAGGTAGTGGACTTCCAAAGGCTGAAGAAGAAGAAGTTTGGTCAGTTATTGTTGCGTGTGACCGCGTGTGTGTTTGTGCAGGTGCGTACACCACCCACAACCTGGTGTGTCGCATGGCACTGACGTCGTACGACCAGGTCCCGGAGGAGCTCGCGCGACACGCGTTCGTGGAGTTCACGATGCCGGCGACGCAGGTGAGCCACATGACCGTGCGCTCCGTCTCGCTGCAGGAGCACGACGGCGACCCGCCCGAGAAGTACGTGCGCTACCTGGCGCGCCACGAGTACACGTGAGTATCACTCCCACACTCCCACACTCCCGACGACCGCACTCCTTGCACCTAGAGTGATTAAACTAATCATACTCTTTATTGAAAACTGATTACAAAAATCATATTATTATAAATTAAGGCTCATTCGGTTTTTTAAAGAAATTCATCTTTCGAAGGAAAATATGTAAAATTCTAAATTCTGTCGATGTTTATCACTTATCTGTACAATTGTCTCAATAATTTTCTGTATCCTGCGACTCTTTCGCATATCAGAGAAATGAGTATGAACGTGAAGACAGTAGTAACAACATATCGTGTAGTGTAAAATTGGCACATGAGGCGACGACGCCGCTCGGCTGCGTGCCTGTGGCTCGGTGGCGCTGGCGACTGGCGTGAGTGTGTGTTGTGATGTTGCAGCGTGGGCATCGAGCGCAGCTCGGGACAGGCGGCGCCGGCGTACGCGCTGGCGGCCGCCGCCGAGCCCGCGCCCCCCGCCGCCCCTGCCGCCCCCGCCCCCGCCGCACCGCAGCCGCCCTCCTCCGACTCAGACTCGGAGTGAGCGCCGAGTGCCTGCGGTAACACAACACTCGGCTCCGCCCTCCGCTTAGTTCCCAGCGATTGTGATATAATTCTCGGTTAGTTGTTGACATGTATATTAGAATTTTAAGCAATAAAACATACATAGTATACAGTAAAATATGTCTTGTGTGTTATCATTTTAATGGAACGTGAGTATTATTAATGAGCACAAATCCAACGCCCTGCGTTTTTCCGCGCGTTCCCAGCAGCGTGTCGTCGCGCGTTGCGTGGGTACTTATTCATAAACTGCATTGTGCATAATATTGTTGTACACATAATTACCTATTTAGATTGTGTAGTGAAAAATTTATATAAAAAATACAATAACTCAGATATATTAATATTGTAAAATGTTTAAATTTGATATAGTAGTTGCAATACTATAAACTTTGTAATGAGACGAATTGTTCGTCACCGGTCGCGACTGTGTACAGAACCGCAATTTCATTGAGCGTGTTTGCAGCGCGTATGAACTCGTATTTGTGCTTCCCTCTGCGTATGAATACGAACTTATACAGGCGCTGCAAGCACGGGCGATGCGTGACCGCGAAGGGCGGGCGGCACGCGGCACGCGGCACGCGGCAGCGCCGTCACCCGTGCCGCGTGCGCCGAGTTCATACACGCTGTTTGTGTAAGCAACGCTTCGTACTCATGTACCTACACGATGGACCCTATGTTTTGTTGTCAATAAAGTTATGAACGTGCACATGTCTCATTATTTGACTTTACCTACCCTACATACCTTCTCGTAGTTCATACATTTCGAATTTCGCATACCTAGTGAGGCTAGTGATGTATTCCTTTCAAGTAACTGGTGGCAGGACTCTCTTAGGTATGTAAGAGTCCGTCTGGGTGGGTACCACCGCAATGTCTATTTCTACCTCCAAGTAGCAGTGTGCATGCGCTGTTGTGTTTCGGTTTGAAGGGCATTGTAGCTAGTGTAACTACAGGACATAACGAGGCTTAACATCTTATGTCTCAAGATGTAGAGCGCAGTGAAATGCCGCACAGTGCTTTGTAACTCAAGGTGCTGGATGATATTTCTACTGTTTATGGGTGGTTGTATCGCTTACCATCAGGCGAACGGCATGCTCGCCTCGTCATTCGATGCCATAAAAAAAGTGATAAATTGCATATTGCATACCTAATCATTGATGTATTAAGGTTTTTAATACATCAATATGCATAATAGAATAGTTAATTCAAGAGATTCTTAATATATACGCTATCCGTGCGCTATATGGCTCAAAAACAGTTCTTTTCAAATCAGTTAATATCCATCAAAACCTAATTGTAAGAACATATTAATTAGTTACCTACCTACTGCCTAGGTGGCGTAGTTGTATTACGGTAGGTACGACAGCCATGCTGAGGTCTGGGGTTCGACCCCGGGTCGGGCAAAGTAATATTTGATTTTTCTATTCAGTATCAACCCGGAGTGTGGGATTTGTGCCCGATAGGCTCACCCCCTATCACATCATGGAACGGAATGCGCACAGCGAAAAGTATTAATTGCGCGCCTGCCTACCCCTTTGGTGATAAAAGGCGTGAGTGTGTGTGTGTCATGTATATTAATTAGCAATCATTTTAGGAAATGTTGTCGTCTTAATAGTTAGTAGAGATTTTTTTTTAGATTTGTGAATTCTATAATGGATTACTGAACAGAGGTTTTCTTATTTTCGCTTCGAGCGTCAATTTAGAAGCTCAACTCTGTGAAGATTCATTTTTGTTCCACTGTGTTCGTAGTTTAGATATAATAAAAACATTTAAATTAATCAACATTAAAAATACATGTGACTTATGGGGAATCTCTACAAAAATATTGAAGCCGGTAATATCTGTACTAGCTCCCCAGTTAGCTATAATTTTTAATACATGTATTATGAGTGGCATATTTCCTGATAAAATGAAATTAAGTAAAGGACATGTCCAAAAATGGGCCTGAAAATCTAAACAAAACAGTTTGTATAGAACTCCTGAAAACTAGCCTTTTGCAATAAATAATTTATTTTTAAAGACCTCCGATTTTGAGATACGGGTAATTTTGTTTGGCTTGAAAACTACACTTAATATGAATGTTTTCAAAAAAGTTGGTAATGAATGGAGGGGTCTAAAATATTTTTTAATGGAGCTAAGTTCCATATGCTACCCCTTTCATATCCCTAAAGTTTGAGCCTGTTTAGATTTTGAGACATCTTTTTAAATCTGGTAGTACAGATGACCCCACTAACTTTAGACCAATCTCTGTGCTACCTTCCATAAGTAAAATTTTTGAAAAACTTATTCTTAAACAATATCAATTTTTTTTTGCTAAAAACTAATCTACTTCTTGCTAAATAATTTGGATTCACTAGGGGTCGCTCCACCACAGAAGCTGGTGTTGAGCTTATACAAAATATATTTACTGCTTGGGAGAATTCGCAGGATGCTTTAGGAGTGTTCTGTGATCTATCGAAAGCTTTTGATTGTGTTCACCATGATATTCTTATCAGGAAATTAAGCCACTATGGGGTTAATGGCATTGCCCTTGATTTATTTAAATTATATTTAAGCAATAGAGTACAAAGCGTTGATGTCAATGGAAAACGATCTCCTGGCTCTATTGTTAAAATGGGAGTTCCACATGGCTCAATTCTAGGACCTTTCCTTTTTCTAATTTATATAAATGACTTACCTTATTTCATAAGCGATAATTGTGAGGTAGTGTTGTTTTGCAGATGATACTTCCTTACTATTTAAAATAAAACGACACCAATCAATTCTTGACGATGTAAGCAATACTCTTTCAAAAATAGTGCACTGGTTCAGCGTTAACAATTTATTATTGAATAGTGAGAAAACTAAATGTATAAAATTCGTCACACCTAATGTTAAAATAGTTAACGCTAACATTTTTATAAATAGTAACGAGTTGAGCCTCGTTGATACAACCAAATTTATGGGTATAACATTAGACTCTAAACTTCAGTGGAGTCCTCATATATCTGAACTAGCTAAAAAGCTGAGCGCCGTAGTTTTTGCAGTGAGCAGGATAGGCGTATCCTGCTCACTGCAAAAACTACGTGGCGACTTAACTGACATTGAAACAGCTAGATTGGTCTATTTTGCTTACTTTCATAGTTTGATGAGTTATGGAATTTTGCTATGGGGTGGTGCTGCTGATATTAATAAAATTTTTGTTCTCCAAAAGCGAGCGATAAGATCTATTTTTCGCTAAGTTCTAGATGTTCTCTTAGAGAAAAATTCAAAGAAACAAATATAATTACAGTAGCATCACAATTAATTTGCTTAATCTAAATAATTTACTTAATCTTAAAACTAGGCTCCAAAAGATCAGCAAATCTTTTAAGGGTTACTGTATACACTTTTATAATAAAATTCCCACTGAGATCAAGACTTTAAATATGGCTCTATTCCAGGCAACTATTAAGCGAAAGTTGTGCAATAAAGCTTATTACAAGATTTCGGAATACCTAGAAGATAAAAATGCCTGGGAATAATTTATTTTTATTTTTATTTTCTTTTGTGTGATTTTCTTTGGAATCATTGTCATTGAATCCAGTGAATTATATATGTATATTTTTATTCGTAGTAATTCTATTATCCTACTAATATTATAAACGCGAAAGTTTGTAAGTATGTATGGATGTATGGATGTCTGGATGTATGGATGTTTGTTCCTCTTTCACGCAAAAACTACTGAACGGATTTCGATGAAATTTGGCACATGGGTAGATCATGTTCTGGATTAACACATAGGCTTCTTTTTATCCCGCGGAAATATAAACCGGGACTTTTATCCCGGAAAAACTTTTAAATGCGGGCGGAGCCGCGGGCAAAAGCTAGTTCTATTATAAATAAAAAAAAATACTTTATTCATCACGTAGGCGAACATAGTTGCACTTATGATAAGTCAAGACATATTTAATAATTATTATTAGTCACTTATATAACTACAGATATTTTTATTAGGAGTAAAATAAATGATGAAAAATAAAAAGTAAAAAGTAAGAAGCCAGCTCGGGCTGGCAAGATAAGCAATATAAAACAAGAGATAATTAACAAAAAAATATATAATAATAGTAGTAATAATGGGAGGAACGCGTCGCGATCCTCACCGGTGAGGACACTACAGGTCCTAGCCTAGCTAACCTACCAGCCTTTCACTAGCTACGTAAGTGATGACTACCCGAAGAAGAAAGGCAGAAAGAAACTCCGGGCTTACTTTTTTGTCATCATTTTTCCATCATTTGTCTTTATATATATATTTTGTTAAAGTCTTTTGCATACATAGTTAGATTAGTTATATAAAGCTAAAGCACACACATCACCGTTAAAATTTTGATAAAATCCAATTGAAGTAATTACACAAGCACTAAACACTACACCTAAGAATTCATAATAAAACGAGAGTACATAAATAAATAATTATAATTGAACGGTGTACAACGTGCATACGCCTACATTTACAAACATAATTTTTGTTGATTTATTTTATAATTTCTCACAATACGCACAATTTCGATAATTTAAAAGTTTAAAGGCAAGCGCAACACAATGATCGGTTGGTCGTCATCAAAAAATAAATAAATAAATTAATTATGAAGGCGAAAGTTTGTGTTTGTAAGAATGTATGAATGTTTGGATGTAGGGATGTTTGTTCCTCTTTCACGCAAAAACTACTGAACGGATTTCGATGAAATTTGGCACACAGGTACATCATGTCCTGGATTAACACATAGGCTACTTTTTATCTCGGGAAAACATAAAGCGGGACTTTTATGCCGGAAAAACTTTTTAACGCGGGCGGAGCCGCGGGCAAAAGCTAGTATAATATAATTGTAAACGGCTTGGGTATGACATACACTATCTGTCTGTGCTTGCGGCGGCGTCGTGTGCCGGGCCGGCCACTTCCCTGTAACATGGTTGAGGAGGCCGATGGCTGGCACATGCGTCTCTCAAACTAAGCAAAAGCTTGTATCTTGAGAGACAGATAAAGTTGAAACTAATTCAGGTTACAGCCCGTGTAGAATAATCGCTTAAGATATAGGTAAGTAAGTAAAGCTATTACATAAAGTGAACAATGTACATAGGATATAACAACATAACAAAAAAAGAATTAGGTCTAATTAAAAAGATACTAAGGAAAATAGTTAGTAGTAAAAAAATATCTTTTTAACACGCTTTTATTGGCTTCAGACTTATGTATGTATGTATGTATGTAGGTAGGTACCGGAAACTTTGAACATGATTTCGACCCCCTTAAAAACTTCTGATTGGCATGCTTATCAAGGAGCGATGACAATTCAATATTTTAAACTAAAAACACGCAGTTATAGAAAATCTAAGTATAAAATAAATAAATAATAGTTTATTTATTTTTTGTGAAGCCTACTTGTTAGGTATAAGATGGCGCTTACGTTTATTTTTTAGTGACATACCCGGTGGAAGGGAAACGCTCTCGGAAACGAATACAGGTGATACTGCTGGTCATTCATGACGTACATACATATACACTCACGCCTTTTATCCCCGAAGGGGTGGGCAGAGGCGCAACTAGTGCACCCACTTTTCGCCATTATTCCGTCCCATGATGTGACAGGGGGTGAACCTATCGGCATATAATACCAGCCCTGTATTAAATACTGTCCCACTGCTGGGCACGGGCGTCCTCTTAACACTTACTGCCATCTGGTCCAGTGACAATGGCCAAATAAAGATTTTTTCTTTCTTTCTCTACTACTGAGAGGGTTCAGGCCTTGTCCACCACGCTGGCCTATCGGCATATCGGGCACAAATTCCAGACTCCGAGCTGATGCTGAATAGAAAAACTCAATATCGCTTTGCCCGACCCGGGAATCGAACCCGAGACCTCAGCATTGCAGTCGTACCATAATACAACTACGCTACCGAGGCACATTATGATTCCTGACGTGATGGTACTAAACACATCGCGATCGCATGGTTACAATTTTAGTAGGAATATCTCAAATATCTGTACAGCTTCACGTATGGATGGATAAATTAAACTATTATCCTGAAAAACATTGTAATCGTGAATGTGATAGTATTGACAAAGTCTTAGGGTTTTGCATAGTTTGAGCCGTAGCGCTTTAGGTCGTTGAGAATTAACTTGAGCAAATTGTTTTATATCTACAATTTTGTTGAGACAAGGCTCAGAAGGTATGCTAAGTCACAAGTCGAGCGCGCATACCCATAGCGCACGTGCGGTTCTTTGCCCCCGAGTTTTGTGTACGCTTTACATTGCGCGCGCATGAATTATGGAAATACTAAAATTGTAACTATTATCGCCTAGCTTTGAAAATGAATATAGTTTTTCGTTAATGTTATGGTTCTTCTACCATACCGTTCCGGTATAGAGAGTGTTTCCCTTCCACCCTGTATTCTGTTAAACTAGTAGAACAAAACTAAAAAATGAAAAATATATGAAATCCTCCTAGGCAGTTTCGGCCACGGCGGCCAATCTCAACGGAGATCAGCCAGGTACGCAGGAGATATTATAGTGCACAGGTGTGTGCGCAATACACAGGTGACCTCGCTATTCCTTCACTCTCATAGTCCGGTGAGACGGTAATCCGACATGACCGGAGAGAGATCAGGCGCAGGACCAACGGCTTTACGTGCTTTCCGAGGCACGGGGGTATCACACCGCCAACTTCCTGACTCCGAGCTGCGACTGAGTAAATTTTAAGATGGAAAAACCCAGTCACAATTTTTTTGGCTCGACCCGGGATTCGAACCCAGGACCTCAGCGCCCAAATCGTACTCGTAATGCGTACGCAATACCACTACGCCACCGAGGCAGTAAAAAAAATATATAAAAATATATAATAGTTTAAAAAACGAAAAAACGCTTTATAGAAAATCGAACTAAAAAATAGACAATTAATTTTAATCAATTTGAATTAAGAATAGTGTAAGTAAGAAAAAAATGTATTTTATTGTAAAAAGCGTGGGTGCTTTTTATAAAAAAAATAATAATCCTTCTACTCATATTATCTGTCCATAAAATATTTAAAACTTTTAACACCATGCACCCCATGACTTTTTTTACAAGCAAATACATTTTTTCTTATTAACATTATTCTGATTGTGTTTAATTCATGAGAATATTTTTTCTTCTTTATGTAGCACTAACGTCCGAAAATTAATTTATTTTAGTATATTCAATGTCTTTTCTTAGAAGTAGGTTATTAATTTTTTTTAAGTTTTTTATTTGTATTTTTCGTTGTACACCTAAAAATTACATCTCTTTACATACATTCTCTGACTCAGAATATCAATTCTAATATGTAATTTCTAATGATTTAATAATTTAATTAAAAAAATCTGTACGCTAACTAATAAAAAGACTGCAGATTTATGGGGTAAATATATTGTGAATTTTGCTAGGGGGCATTTATTTATTACGTAAGACGATTTAGGGGGGAGAGGGGTCGACCACGTCTTATTTTTTCTTACAAGGGGGTGGAAAGGAGTCTCGGTAGTTCTTACGTAAGATCACAAAAATGCGATAAGTTAAAATTATACTTTTAATAGCTTAAGTTATAATTATACTTTTAATAGATTAAGTTATAATTATACTTTTAATAGTTTAAGAAAACTAGAAGACACGCTATATATAAAATCAAACTATAAATAGAAAATAAATTTTAATAAATTTGAGAATAATGCAAATAAGAAAAAAAAAATATTTTGTGGTAAAAAAAGCGTGGGGTGCTTTTTAAAATATTATCAAAATAATAATCGTTTTACTCATATTACCTATCAATAAAATATTTATAACTATTGACACCATGGACCCCACGCTTTTTTTTACAATTAAATCCTTTTTTTGTCTTGTTTACACTATTCTTAATTTAATTAAAAGTTAGGTATGTTCTTTTTTTTGTTGGATTTTTTATATAGCATGTTTTTTATTTTTTTATATATAATAATACCAGCCCTGTATTATACATGGTCATTTTAACATTGCGTTAATAAATGTAACCACATACTTATCTCGTTGAAAATAACACTTTCCATTAAGTTATTTTTACCATAGATGTAAAATAAAAAAGTGTAAGTGTCGAATAAAATAAATATAAATATAATGTAGCTTTAAATTTACATGCCACTATGACTGCTCTAGGAAAATTCGTCGCAGCAGCAACATTAGGTACACTTTCAGTCAGAAATACACTTACGCACACACTATACTAAACTAAAAATTACCAAAAAAATTGGAATACTACAACCGGGATTCTTGGCGAAAACAATCGTTATTAATTGATAATTTTTAGCACGATATTAGCAGAGGTATAGATGAATATGTGGTTTCATTTAGTTAACGCAATGTAAAAATGACCCTCTATACTGCCCACTGCTGAGCACGGGCCTCCTCTACTGAGAGGGTTTTAGGCCTTAGTCTACCACGGTGACCAAATGCGGATTGGCAGACTTCACATACCCTCAAAATTCTTATTTATTTATTTATTTATTTTTTATTTATTTTATTTAAGGACCTCCAACGAAGAATACACGACTTATAATAAAAACAATGATGTAGCATTTTCACAATTTACAGTGTGACGTGCTTCTTCAATTATAAGAGACCACAGCATGCAAATTTGAGCACTTGTACATCGGCAAAAGATGGAATATAACATCTTATGTGACAATATGTGGTTAGTGAGCGTGATTAATTATAACTTATGTTAATTTATTTTATTTTATATTATTTTATATTATAAATTATGGAGAATTCTCAGGTATACCTATGTATAGGTTTTCTCACGATTTAGCGAACAATAATAATTGATAAACAATACACACATATCTTCGAAAAGTCAGAGATGTGTGCCTTGGGTTTCGAAACTCCGGACATTGTCTCGGCAAACCGTTCTATTCCCAACTAGGCTATCGTCCACTCTTTTTTTAAACTATTATTTATTTTTAATTTTTTAGTCCGGTTCTACTATTGTCCAACAGATGTCCCAAAAATAAACGAATGCGCTATCTTGTGATAATTAGGATTTTTTGCACATAAGAGTAGCCAAAAAATAAATAAACTATTATTTATTCATTTTTTTGAGTCCAAAACTACCACAGAGTACCACGAAGAGATGATTGCATCTCCTTTTAAAGAATGGTTTGGGACCGTACTGTTGCCTAGCCTACCAGAGCCTTTCGTCATTGTAATGGACAATGCGATAATCACACTTTTAATAAAAAAGAATTTCGAAAACAAATATTTTATTTTATAATAGTAGTGTTTCCTTACGTTTACGCGACTATTAGACATTGAAATTAAACTACTATAGGTAAGTATGACCACGAAGTGCTGCAAAGTCTTCGAAACTTCGGGAGAAAAATTAAATAAAAAACCGCGATAAAATCGGTTACAGTAGTTTATAATATTAGGTTTATTTCATGATAGAAAAACTGACAAAAGATAAATTAATTCCAGGTTACGCGGCCCGCCATAATACAGCTCCACCATTTGGCACGAAGAAAATGTTTTTGCTAAAAGAAGCATACTCATAAGTCACGAAAGAGGACTATGGGCTTAGAATATGAAAAAAAAAACACGATGCGTCTCCGCTTCGTTTTATTGCGATTGGTTGATATTTGTTGCGTTTCCAAAAACTAGCGTTACCTGTTTTATAATGCCTGAAATGGTGGCTAGATCGTCATATCGTCAGGGATAGTGCAATACCGAATAAGTGAAAGAAAAAAAGTATAGTATTTATCAATAAAAAGTTTAGTGTCATAAGTATCAATTCCAATAAAAAAAAATTACTTCACTTACGCAGTATTTACCAGTGCTAGTTACGCGGTTTTGCACTACCCCCGACGCGATGATATACCGTTCTTATCTCATCCAAACAAAGAGTTCTAAGATTATAACTGTTGAATGTGTTTGCTGGAGATACAACGCCTACTACTACGCCTTTTACTAAGTTTATTTTAAGACTTAAGTAGAAATACCTAACCTACTTACTAACTTATTACTACCTTTCCCGGAAGTAAAGCCATGGAAATCTACTAGATCCAATGGAGCGATATCAAAATTATATTACCGTAGAAAAAGTTATTGATATCTTTGGGCTGAGAGATCGAACGACATAGCGCGTAATTCTAATTCTGTGTAGTTATCAATGCACGTGTCATTGCATGTCGAGAACAATCGATAGGGCGCGAGTGCTGTGGCGGACAGCAGCGGGGCCGTGCGGGTCGCGTACCGACGCCGCCGCCCGATGCCGCCCTCTACTGCTCTACGCCTGTTCCACCAACAAGCGACCAAACTGCAAAAGCCCGGCCGCGGCCGAGGCTCTCGTGCGTGACGTTGAGGAGTTCAACAAGGCGTTCGATCATTTATTACAAATACTCATAATATATAGGGCAAGGAATTAGGCCGCAAGTGTGGGACGCATGCGCGAGTGCGGCGCATGCGAACGGCGCGCGTCGATGGGCGCCGACACGACGCGGCGCCGCGCGATGATCTCCTCGCCACCAGGTACGTGCCCGCCGCGGCGCCGCCCTGCTCAGCGGCCGCGCCATCCTGGCCGTCTGCCGCGCGGCGCCGCCACTCGGCGTCTCCACGCGCGCATCTCCATCGTGCTTCTCAATAGGCACGTCGTTCATATGCCTTTTTAGACGCGTTCAGCCGATCGGACCTACCGAACATTCGCCCTCAGTTTAATTATAGGACTCATTACATGTTATTATGATTGAACGATCGTTGTAGGTACACGCTTTATATCGGCCGGGACCCATTAAAGACAGCCTTTTTGTTAAGTAGCCAAGTTCAAGAGCGGATACACTCATTCGCGCGGATCGCAAGCGGATTTGAGGGTGGGGTATATTTAAAGGAAGTAAAATTCAAGTGCTAACTATACATCTTGACATTAAAAAAATGAACATCACAAACTTCATCATATAGAACAAAGTTCAATGACTCTATAATTACACATTAAGTATTTTTTTAATAAGTGGACACCTAAGTATTCAAAGTAATGCGAGAAACATGCTAGTGGTGTAAGTGTGTGCAGTGTGTAACGGTGCAGTTGGGTATACCTACAGAGCGCGGGCCCATGCGAGGGCTGAGGCGAGCGGAGCGCGTCGGCATGTGGCGCCAGTAGCGGGCTAGCGGCGTCGGCCCATGGCGACGAGCGGCGCGCCCGAGCGCCAGCCGCGCCGCGGGCCCGCGCCCATCGCCTCCTTCGACCACGACGTCTCTGACGAGGTGAGACAGCCCGTATGTATCTTTCACTCTATTTCTTTTCTCTTGCACATTTAGTCTCGCCACGGTGGCTTTTTTTCTAAGCTTTCGCCACATATAACCGTGCAGGCTCCGAGCGATGCTGGGGCCGTGTGCTTATCGTAAAGTGAAAAGTATCGTTGTAACTTGTAAGTACGACTATTAAATGAATATCGTTACAAGTTCATATCTGGAGAATCAATCGTGTATATAAATATGAAATGACCACCTAAGTAATTTAACACATTCCCGCCACTGCACCGCTCGACTGCATTCAACTTTGTTTGGCCAATGCTTTATTCTGGCGATTGCTATTGTACGCCTTACAAAATATATTGAATACCTATGTCTACAATGGTTCGTCTGTCATATTTATGGTATTTCGGTCCACAGTCGAGCCCGGAAACGAAACAAGCCTTTCGGTTGCCGGAGATACGCGAAGACCGAAGCTTCGGCTCGGGCGGTGTGGGCGACGACAGCCTCGCGCCGCCGGAGCAGCGAGTGCGGTCACACTCGACGCCAGCGGCGGGCGCGCTGGCACCGCTCGGCGCTCTGCACACGCCCGCCGCGCCGCGCATCGACATCTCACGCGCCTCCAGCTCCAGCCACCAGGACTCGCGCGACAGCTCGCCGGAGTTGGCGCTGTTCGCGGGCGGCGGCGGCGAGGAGTCGCGCGCCCGCCTCGAGCTCGGCTTCCGCGAGGACGGCGCGCTCGACTTGCGCTCCTCCACCGAGGAGCTCGCCTTCTTGGAGGGGGCACCGGGAGAGCCCCGGCCGGCACCGCTGCCCGCCGCCGAGCGCCGCCACTCGCGCAAGGACAGCCAGGGCTCGGAGGCGGCGCTGCTGGCCGTGTCGGGCCGCACGAGCCGCCTCTCCAGCGTCGGCTCGCAGTGCTCCGCGCACTCAGCGCTGTCGGGACTAAGCCGCACCTCACGGCTCTCGGTTGTGTCAGGTGTGTCGCGATCACCGTCGCCGCACAGAATGTTGCTCGAGACCTCTTTTTGCGGGCCCCGTCCGATCGAGACGGATCCGGAGATCTGTGCGGCTGCGGTCGAGGAGCGCCTGCTCGAAATAGCCAAGCTGACTGCTCCACCACCGCCACCCGTCACCGTGACCGTAACTGTGGACGCGCGTGATCGCCGCGAGGTTCGCACAGAGGCTACTGTCGAGACTGCATGTGCACGTGTGTCATCTACCACTGCCCCCGTACAAACCGCGACCGTCACGGCTCCGCCACCTGCGGTTAAACCGAACACTCCCATCTCCCCACCGACCGCGACGGCGGAACCCGAGAAAGTACGTAAAGAGACGGATAACAGAGCGCGGGTTGAGGAACGTCGTGCGAGGCCGAAGTTACGTCGGGAGCCTTCAGAGCCGGAGGTTTATAAGAGCGGGAACCGAACGAAAAATGTTATTCGAATCAAGCTCAAACCGGACGAGGACTATGGAGAGGAGGATGAGGAAGTAAAAAGGCCTGCGCCGGCTGAGACGGAGCGGGCGCCTCCGCTGCGCGACTCTGCATCGTCTGACCCAGAGTCGGGTGCGCGAGCCTCGAGACCCACCGACTTAGTGGGTCGCGTGCCTACCAGCCCCGCACAACAGCGCCGCCGAGCACCGCGGGAGAGTCGAACTCCGTCGCCAGCCGGCGTTCCTGTATCCCGGAAATCATCCTTCTGTTCACTGTTCAAGTCGCGAGAAACGATCGCCTCTCCGGATTCACCCTCCGAGGCACTCCGCCGCAAGCGCAGCCTTACCGAAGGCCGTTCGCGCAGCAAAAGTCGTGATCGTTCCGCGACTCCGACTTCCACTACCAAGATCCGCGGCTCAGTGTTGTCGCTGTTCCGGACACCACGCAAGAGTGCCACATCTCCATCACCGAGCTCACGCGAGGGCTCGCCGGTGGTGCCGCCCCAGCGGTCACTCGCGCCCTCCGTCCCGCCAGACCGCACCCGCTCCGGTGAGAAACTGAAGTATTACGAAGACACGAGAGATGGTATCATACATATACCTTTACACACACCTCCTGACGAGCGCCCCGGATCGGCGAGTGCACGACGCCAGTCTGACGGAGAGCGCGCCACTGCTTCCACTACCACTGCCGCCTACGCCACCAACGTCGAGACGCGGGACCAACCGCGGCCCGCCTCTGCACCGGCACCGCGCGTCGCCACAGAGCCTGTCAACAGCCGTACCGTACCTAAACCCTTTCACCAGACGGTGCTTCCTGACGGAAGCATCATCATCCCTCTGCGCTCTCCTACAGAGAGAGTCACAGATGTTGAATTTCCACAGTCAATGTTAACCTGCGATCCGGAACTAACGGTCAGTAGACTTGAACCCGCGCCGGAATCTACGCCGCCGGTGGAGGGGCGCGACGAAGCTGACGGCGCCGAAGCAAGCCCGATCCGCGAGCGCGTAATGCAAAATACAACGGAGTCGTCCCGTGATCCAGTCGAAGCGCCTCCCTCCGGTGAAGATGATAGGAATAGAAGAAAAGAGCGAATGATTTTTACGACCCACGTCGGAAGCCGCGAACAAGTGTTCAGTACACAATTTAGCATAACCAAAACTCCTAGCGTGACGAGCGAGATCTCAGGTACGTTTCCTGAATTTGGTGACGGCGAAGAAACTCCGACGTCCACTAGGGGCGTTGGTGGCGGAGAGGTCGGTGAAATCGCAGCTCCAGGCGGGGTGCCCGACGCAACGGAGGCTCCGCGTGACTCATCTGAATCAGAGCCGAGTTCGGAAGCGGCGGCTCCGCGCGAAGGCAGCGAGGTAGAGCGGCGCGGGCTAGTCGTACAGGAGTCATTCGAGGAAGAACTGCCTTACGTGCCCACGACGCTGCCACTGGAGCGGCCGGTGGCGCTGCCGATGGTGCCAGTGCGCGAGCGTGGCGGCGTGCTCGTGTCGGCGGTGGAGCGTCCCCGCGCGGCGCCTCCCCCCGGGCCGCGCCCCCGCGCCCCCGCACCGCCGCTTGCCGCCGCGCCCGCCGCGGACAAGCTGCGCATCCGTCTGCCGCGGCGGCCTCGTCCTGCTTCCACAGCTCCGAACGCGCGGCCATCGCGCCCGCGTACACGCAGCGGAGGTGACGGTAACCGCGATTTGATACTTTTTACCCGATTGCGAAAGAGGAGAGTTATGTTTTTCAAGTGTATGTATGTATGTATGTATTTATTATATTTCTTTGGCACGTCCTAGAGCCTAAACGGCTTGTCGTATTTTTATATGAGTGACGTCAATAGATTCGTCTCAGTATCGAGTGACATTGGGTACATGAAAATGAAAAAAAAAAACAAAATTAATGAGTTTGGCGGCAAAAAGTAATCTCATTTATTTTTTTTAAATACGTCGAGTGTGGTATCAAAATAAAGATTTTTTTACGGTGATTACGAATGTACAGGGTGACTGGTAATATGACGTTTTCCCGTTAAGGGCATGTAGATTGGGTCAAAAGCAATCGATTTTGGCCAATGAAGCCCTATCAGAAACTCTATAGTTTTCGAGTAATTTAAGATTTATTGAATTTTTAGATAAAGCCTACGATACAGGCAGTGCCTAGTGTAGGGACCAAGCAACGGTTTTTAATTTCCTATGGTAACAATTTAATTTATTTTTATGTAACAATATAATAGCAATATTTTTTTAGTTCATAAGGAAAACATTGTACTCTTTTTGATTAATAAATTTGATTTGATTTGATGTACCACTTTTAAGACCAAATAAAGTTCAATAATAAAAAAAAGTACTGAATGAAATTACAGTAGGTGTTTTAGTGTTTTCTAGAAAATGACATTCTAGGCTTTCGTAATAAACAATGGAATATTTAAAAGCTATGATAAGTTTGAAATGATAGCCTTTAATCATCAATTTCGTATTTTATTCAAAAAAGTTTTTGACAAAAACTGCTGTTTATTTTAGAAAAACTTCAAGCAGTGGACCACACAAGAGGTATAAAAAAATCATAATTAATCATGTAGAAGTTATAAAAAATACAAATGTTTGAGTAGGTACTGCTCTGGTACAAGTTGTTTTGTATGCATCTTATTAAAGCGTATAAAGGTATTATTCTTTCAATAAAATACAAATTTCTTTACTTTTACAAATCTATCTCGACTTGTGAGCCTTTGTTCGTAATACACGTACGCATTTAGTTTATTTTTAGTAATTCTAAGTAATAACTTGCTTGTTGTCAAACAATGCACAATATTGGCTGGTGAAAACCTAGACGGTAAAAAACTGATTAAAAAATCAGGGTATGGGTGGGCATCCTCAACGGGCATTTGATCACTTCTCACTTTTTGCCGGATAACTTAGACGGTGAAGAGGACGCAGATTGCCTGAGAAATTCTCTTTAATAACAGGTGTCTTGCTGGCACTAAGGTAGAACTTGTGGTTTCAGCATGATGGCTGTCCTGTACCGTACATTACGGTAGGTCGGTGGTGAACTTTGGACACATTTCCAAAAAAGTGGATTGGCTGAGGTGACTCTATTTTTTGGCCAGGATCTTGGTTTCATACACCTAGATTTGTATGTCTGGAGGCACATGTAATCTTTAGTACGGTACTTCACTTGTACATACACAGCGATGAGCTGATTTCAGGAATAATTGGACCCAGTTATGCCAAAACGTTCCAATCCACAAATTATCTAAAAATAAGTTATTAACTTTTAACACACAATTAATCCAAATATGATACTTTACAACTCAGCAAAAACTAACAGCAGGCGACACAACTATTGGCGACCTGTTTAAAAGAAGAAAAAAAAAATAGGTATTTGCGTGTAAAATACAGCTGTAACAAATAACAATATAGTAATTTTGTTTATAAGTAGTTGGGACATTTTGGCATAACTCGGTCCAATTAATGCAGATGAGCAGACAACAAGTACTTTATTTCTTAGAATTACTAAGAGATAATTATGCCAAAGAATACGCACTTGTGCTAGAAACAGAGACTCACAAGTCGAGAAAGCTTTGTAATAAAAATAAAGAAAATTTTATTTCATTGAAAGAACAATACCCTTAGGTATACGCGTTAATAAGATGCATACAACACAGTTTGTACGAGAGCTGTACCTGTACTGTACTGTAACTTCCACAGGGTTAATTGTGACGTTTCATACCTCGTTAGGAAGCTAGATAAATAAATAAGTTTTAAAAGTGTTTTGCATTTGTCACTTTAAGTTTTTTTGAAAGAAATAGCAGTTTTATCAAAAACTTTTTTGAATCAAATACGAAATTGATCGATTTAAGGTCATCATTTCAAAGTTATCATAGCTTTTAAATATTTTATTGTTTATTATGTAAGTCTAGAAAGTAATTTACTAAAAACAACAAAATTCTCCAATCCCATTCAGTATTTTTTTAGTATTGAATTTTATTTGGTCTGAAAAGTGCTATATCACAAAATTCAATAAATCTCAAATTGCTCGAAAACTATAGTAAATTAGATTTGACTTGGCCAGTTTTTATCAGAATTAAAATATAAATATGTTGAATAACTTTATAAAATGACTGATGTAATGAAAACTGGCCAAGTCAAATCAAATCTACTTTACGATCTCACATTTTTAAATAACAGCAATTGTTATAGGTATCCAATAAAGCAAAGAAATAGAGTTTAATACTTTTCACAATGTTATTTTCTTCCTATAATTACATATTTGGATTTTGCATAGAACTTGGCACTCATTTAGATCTCCATACATTTGTTTTTTGGTGGGATATCATTACTTTTTGTAAAGAAAACTACGCAGGTATTGAGTTATGTGCTGCCGCGCGCCACCGGCGACACACCGTGGCATTGGCCGGTTGTTTAGCGCGTATTACAAGGTTTTTGTATGGGCACACCACTTATTTTTGATTTAACTTTATTTTTCTGTTATATACCAAATATAATAATACATATATTGAGATAGTTTCAAATATATGCTTGTAACTGTTTCAAGGCTAAAATAAAAAAAAAAAAAAATTGTATGGGGACCACCCCTATTTTGCCACTTTTTTATTTTTAGATTTTTTCCTACGCTTACACACAATTACCGAGCTGGATTCCAAATTTCATCCTTCTAGATCATCTGGAAGTAGGTTAGGTTTAGGTACTTACTATATGTCAGTCAGTCAGTCAGTACTAAAATTTATGACTTTTTGACCTACATATCTTTATAACCGTTTGAGCTAGTTTCATGAAATTTGGGCTTCTAGACGTCCCTTTATATATAATTAAACACACTTAGTTTTATGTGTTTATGTTAAAGAGGTTTTGAGTTATGGAAGGGTCAAAAGTGGCTCCAAGTGGTTCGTGTAATACTACACTCGGCGCTGGCTAGCCAGTTCCTGTCCTTCCGTGGATCTCAAACTATCTTCATACTTATTCTTTCGTAGTTTCACTCGCTAGAAAATATTTACCGGGATAAAATTAACGGTTTATGTTTTTCCGAGATAAGAAGTAGCCTAGGTCCTTCCCAGGGTCTTAAACTGTGTCCCTTCCAAATGTCAGCGCAATCAGTTCTGTCGTTTGACCGTGACGGCTCCAACCGCGAGACACAAGTTCCGGTTTATATTTTCCCGGGATAAGAAGTACCTAGGTCCAAGTCCTTCCCAGTGTCTTAAACTATCTCCTTATCAAATTTCATCAAAATTGGTTTAGTAGTCTGGTCTAAAATTATCAATGTTTCTCTACGTCTATGCATGTATTATCCATATTATAAACCTTCCTCTTGATTCACTGTATCTATTGAAAAATCCGATTCAAATTTCGTAGCGTAGTTTTAAAGATCTAAGCATACATAGGGACATAAGGACAGACAGCGGGAAGCGACTTTGTTTTGTACTATGTAGTGATATAGGTATAAACTGTCTTAGTTAGAATTTTAGGCCCATTTTTGGACATGTCCTTTATACCTATTTTAATAGGGTTGACACAGAAAGATAAAAAAGAGGTTTATTAAATGTTTATTATTAAGGTGCAAGATTTCGTTTATCTACATACTACAAACTTTTAAACTACTAATTATGTGGGACTTTTCATGCAACATAATATTTAAAATGAAGTGCGTCCATGGACAGGTGCAGAGTCGCGGCCAAAGGAATGGATCGACTTTGAGGAGGTGCCCGAACGGCGCAAGCAACCCAAGCGTATCCAGACGCTCCCGGGCGGCGCGGCGGGGGTGGCGGCGGCGGCGGGGGGCGCGGCGCCGGGCGGCGGCGTGGTGTTCAGCTACGTGGAGCCCGAGCACTGCCGCTGCGAGTGTCACGCACACACACGGTCCGCGCATACCAGGTAACTATCTACGAAATTCATGCTGCATTAATAAAAGTTGTTTACTGTCTCGGTGGCATAGCTTTATTACGGTACGACTGCAATGCTGAGCTCTCGTGTTCGATCCCCGGGTCGGGCAAAATGATATTGAATAATTATATTCAGTATCAGCCCGGAATTTGGAATTTGTACCCGATATGGCGATAGGCTCGCCCCCTATCACACCATGGGACGGAATACGCACTGCGAAAAGTGGGTGCACTAGTTGCGCCTCTACCTACCCCTTCGGGGATAATAGGCTTGAGTATGCGTATTAATAAAAGTCAACTTTCCGCTTCTTAGGGGCCGTTGTTTCATCCGTAGTCAAGTACCTAAAGTTAAGCGTCTTATCACTAATCACGCTAGCCAATCATATATGAATTTACAGCGAGGCGAAGGCGCTGCTCAGGGCCGCGCCGACTCGACTCATAACAGCGCCTGTTTGCGAAATCTATGAAGCGCCTCTGATTTTTGTGGTCCTGTTTCGACATTCATATTTTTTTATATCCAACGTTAACCTTTCTCAACTCAACTATAAAATGTGTTGTAGTATAACGTAATATAATTTCAATAATTAACGTTGGCATGTAATCCTGATTCCGGCGCCCCTAACGTCTTGGCGCCCGTGTGCGTCGCACACTTCGCACATAGGGACGGCGCCGCCCTGGCGCTGCTTGCTAAAACAGGTTAATAAGACTGTTGACTTTCCCTGACCACGGATGAATCAACGCCCCCTTATTGTAGATATCATAGAAAGAAGAGGTATTTGGATAGGGAACACGGACATGTCATATGATCGGCATGGTCATAATTGTATGTGGAACCATTACAACAAAAGTTAAGTTTAATAATCGAACGACATTTCATAGGAACCACACGCACATACTTATGGACAAGTTGATTCTACGTTATTTACCCAAAAGTATGTTGAAGTAAGTAACTGGTTGACTAGCCGATGGTGTATGATATGTGTATGTGCATTGTGCAGCGCGGAGTCGCCGGCGGAGGAGCCGCTGGAGGCGCTGGAGACGCCCGCCGAGGCCGCGCACTGCCACTCCGCACCCCCACTCCATCACGCCTTCAACTGACTGTTCCCTTTCGACTGGGTGTCTGCGGCGCTACTCGCCGCTACACCGCACCACTTCAATATTTTATAAATTATATTCTCTATTGACTCGAGAGAGATGTTATCACTTTTGAGATGTAAATTTACCCCGTTCACTAGGTGTTTTATATTTATATAGTCGTTTGTATGTCTCCAGTTGACCGCTGTACCGCTGTCGACTTTGCCTTTTTGAAATTCAACTGTTAAGAATGAGATTCAAGTCGTCCCCGCTGCTCGCAGTTTTGCAGTATTTTCTATTGTATTAAGGTCCTCTCTTAACATTTTGAGCGATTCTGTGTGCATACAAGCGAAGCAAGTACCGTGGCGGAGATAAAACTTATAAATATAAAACAATTACTTATATAACTACGAGCTCCGAATTCAGTTAATGTGTTGCTGTCGTCTATCAACATGCAATGTAGGTACAATATGAACAGAGCGCGCGCGGGGCGTTTGGTTTCGGCTTTATCATACTTGATATTACCTAATCACACCAGCGAACGATGTAATTGCGTTTAGCCATAATAAGGACATTGTTTTCATTGATTATTACTTACTTTAAAATTTTAATATCTTAACGTCGGCACCTCCAGCTGTGGGTACCGTAACATACATTACGTGGAGCTTTCTTGTTAAACAGTCAGTGTATAGTATAACGTTGAGTTAATAATGCCTACTCACTGCGGCTATACCTAATAACAATTAATCATATACCTACTTAATAAAATAATGAAGCAAGTGAGATGGGAGAGTTTTTGATTGCGATAGACAATGAGCATGTGATACCTAACTAGATGAATAGTTGTGTTCTAGTTTGGATGAAACACACCATGGAGCATTGCACGGCGCACCGTGGAGTGTGGGGTAGGGTTCAGGGTGCAGACCGGAGCTGCGGCGGTTCGTGTGACGTGTCGACAGCTCATCAGCTGACTCTCACTCCACAGTCCATGCGCTGTGGCTTCCGTGACGCACACGTGTCGCTTGATTGTTGAATGTATTATGTAACACACGAGCCCGCGGTCGGCTGTAGCCTCCCGCTCGCAATGTTTTCTTTAGCAATTTTCTTATTCTTCTTGTAATATTTCTAGAGTTTATTTTATGCGATAATGTGTAAGAAATGTATGTAAATGATGTTAAAAATAATTCTGTCAGTTTAGGCATGAATCTGAAACCTGAAAAAATATGAATTTTTGCTTTCAACAATTTTGTTTCATTTTTCACTGTCGTTAAATGCTTACGGATATTTTTTAAAATGTCTAAAGCATCGTGGCACTATTCTTAGGTCTACCTAGTAACCCAAAACCTAATAAGTACACTAATCTATCCAGATGTGCTCTGCGCTGTTCGGGAGCACACTTCAGTAACCCACTGACAATAAACCTCAATTAATTATTGTTCCACGTTTTTATATCTAAATACGGAAGTGAAATTTGCATTGCGCTCTCTTGCAAGTGAATCTTTCTTCAGTACTGTTACTGCAGTAATCCCGATTCTCACCCGCCCCTTACTGCCACCATACCTTTTCTCGTCCCTACGTGACCTTGGACGAGTCACGGTCCGAGTTCCCCACACGCTGACTCCATGTGTCCGAACTCAGAGGACGTGCTGAAAACCCTCATTCGGGTGTTCTATGCACTGTCGGGGGAAGGTAAGTACCCTCAATGCACAACGGTGTCGGGATTGTCGATAATCGACAGATGTATAACATTGTAACGTCTGACACGCCTTTTTCTTTTGTATCATCTTCTCAATTTACTACCTACTACTAGTACTTAGGTACTACCTTGTAGATTTGAGCTGCTCCTGAATTTTCCTTGAGACGTACTTTCGTCCGTACCCACTAATGATGAATTATTGGAGAACAAACGTTGCGATTTTCCCACCTCGTCAATACGCATACGCATACTCACGTCTTTTATCCCTGAAAGGGTAGGCAGAGGCGAAACTAGTGCAACCAATTTTTGCAGGGCGTATTCCGTCCCATGAAGTGACAGGGGGCGAGCCTATCGCCATATCGGTCTCAAATTCCAAACTCTGGGCTGATACTGAATAGAAAAATCCAATATCACTTTACCCGACCCGGGAATCAAACCCGAGATCAACATTACAGTCGTACCTTAACACAGATATCGGCTTATTAAACGACTAGCGGCCCGCCCTGGCTTCGCACAGGTAGCAAAGCATAATATTTATACATTTAATTTTCTGTCGTACAAAATACTTATGAATTGTACACATAAACCTTCTTCTTGAATCACTGCGTCCATTGATGAACAACCTATGAAGCAATAGCCTAGGTGCTTCTCAAGGTCTTAAATTATCTTCCTACGAAATTTCACCGAAATCGGTTGAGAGTGACAGCTACAAACGCGAGAAAAAGAAATCTGGGATAAAAGTCCCGGTTTATATTTTTCCAGGATAAGCAGTAGCCTATGTCCTACCCTGGGTCTCAAACTATCTCCATACTTATCTTTTTGCGGTTCTATCCGCAAAAAAATAGTTTCCGGGATTAAAGTCCCGGTTTACTTTTTCCCGGGATAAGAAGTATCTTAGATCGTTCCCAGGGTCTTAAACTATGTCCCTTGCAAATTTCATCGAAATCGGTTCAATGGTTTGGGCGTGACGGCTCCACTCAAAACATCCGGGATAAAATTCCCGGTTTATGTTTTTCCGGGATCAAAGTAGCCTAGGTCCTTCCAAAGGTTTTAAACTATCTCCCTACTATATTTCACAGAAATCGGTTGAATAGTTTGGCAGCCCCACTCGCGAGAATAAAACCGGGATAAAAGTTCCGGTTTACATTTTTCCGGGATAAGCAGTAGCTTGTGTCCTACCCTGGGTCTCAAACCAACTCCATACTTATTTTTTTGCGGTTTCACCCGCAAGAAAATATTTTCTGGGATTAATTTCCTGGTTTATTTTTTCCCGGGATAAGAAGTAGCCCAGGTCTTTCCTAGGGTCTTAAACTATGTCCCTTCCAAATTTCATTGAAATCGGTTGTGGTTTCTCCGTAACGACTCGCGAGAATAAAAAATCCGGGATAAAAGTCCCGGTTTGAATTTCCCCGGGACATAAAGTAGCCTATGTTACTCAGGGATACAGGAGCATTCTAACGGTGAAAGAATTTTTGAAATCAGTCCAGTACTTTTTGAGTTTATCCTCGTCAAACATACAAAAATACAAATCTTTCCTCTTTATAATATTAGTATAGATGGGCATGATGGGCGATATGAACATTAATATAGTGGATATTTACCACGAAAATATCGGTGGCCACATTTACAATATAATCAAAAAAGCTGTAACATTTATCCCCTTAATCGGCATGAGTGTAAGAGGAAAGTGTCGGAATGGCTCCTTACAAAGGATTATAATGCTACTAGCTTTTGCCCGCGGCTCCGCCCGCATTAAAAAGTTTTTCTGGGATAAAGTCCCGGTTTATATTTTCCCGGGATAAAAAGTAGCCTATGTGTTAATCCAGGACATGATCTACCCGTGTGCCAAATTTCATCGAAATCAGTTCAGTAATTTTTGCGTGAAAGAGTAACAAACATCCATACATACTTACAAACTTTCGCCTTTATAATACTAGTAAGAAGTAAGATAGAGAACCTTTTCGTTATTCCTTGTCTTTTGTGTATAATTTTTATTATTAGACAAAATTAAATTATGAGGGCTTCCATACACAGATGGGCATTGTCTTTGGTACTTATGAGTTTAATTTTAATCCTTAATATTTTTGTAACTACCACAATTACGCAATGATCAATATTCTCAATATTAACAGAACAAATAAAAAAAAATAAACTTTACGGTAATATTATTACCTTATTTTATGACATTAATAAAATACATAGAAAAACGATTCAACTCCGTGAAAATCTTTTGTTATTTTGGTCGTGATGACGATTACATTATTTTCTGACATTTATAAAAAACCAGACTAAACGTGCGTTGCTTGCGTTTAAAAATCTACTTTATGTGGTAGGCGTAAGATCGAATTTGTTAAACACAAATTCGATTCAATCAAAAATGGTAATTGTTTGTTCCTTTTTTGAGTTTGATTTATCGACGACACTTACGCTTGCCGCACACGTTCGGTTTCCTTATTAGGTTTCCTCATCCGGAATTCAGATTCGGAATTCCGAGTGACTAGCGCAAACGTCCGGTTTTTTGTACCAACACGTTCGTTTTCCTAATTAGGTTTCCTGATCAGGAATTTAGATTCAGGAACGTGTGCGCGTTGTTGAACATTTTCTATGTAAGCGGAGCATTCAGATTTCCGAATCTGAATTCCTGATCAGGAAACCTAATCAGGAAACCGAACGTGTGCGGCAAGCGATACTGATGTCGTTATTTGCAAGGAACTGTGCATCTATGGTTTTTAATACATCAATGGGAATGGAAAACAAAGTAATTGACTACTTTATGGACGCTAATAATTATTTTCTATAGTGAAGCGACTTGCTCTTCAACTCCGATATTAAATACATACATATATATATACACTCACGCCTGTTATCCCCGAAGGGGTAGGCAGAGACGCAACTAGTGCACCCACTTTTCGCCGTTATTCCGTCCCATGATGTGATAGGGGGCGAGCCTATCGCCATATCGGGCACAAATTCCAGACTCCGAGCTGATACTGAATAGAAAAACTCAATATCACTTTGCCCGACCCGGGAATCGAACCCGAGACCTCAGCATTGCAGTCGTACCATAATACAACTACGCCACCGAGGTAGTCCGATATTAAATATCGATTGAAATTCGTTAAACCCACTGATTGTGTAACATAGATAATTCAATAGTTTTTCGTTGAAAAATAAAATGTCGCAGTGAAATTAATATATTTTCTTTTTATATATTATGCGTAAGTATATGCTAACCAATAAAATAAACTATTAAAGTTAAGTATTGATAAAATTCATATAGGATATAGAATTCCTATGGAATGAATTCATAAAGAGAAAATATACACATTTAAACGCTTAGGCATGTTGATAAAACAATAAAAAATGTTGAGCAAAAATAACATTTCAATGTTGAAATAAAACTATTTTTACGAATTTTATCGCTGTTTTTTAATTTATATTTTGACCCCCGTGACCACGAAGTGCTGAAAAGCCTTCGAAACGTCGGGAGAAAATATAAATTAAAAAACCGCGATAAAATCCGTAAAAATAGTTTTATTTCAATGTGTTTAATAGATCAAAACTTCTTCATAATTTAAATCGATTGCTACAAGAAATCGAATCGGTAACGCATTAGTACATCTCCAATTGATTAGAAACCGAACTGTCAAAAGTTAAATAAATGGTTGGACGGACTATAGTGTACACGCATCTGAAAGTCCTTGCGCAATACATTGCTGAGAACTTCCTAAACTTAGCTTAAAGAACTTGAATATAGGGTAGCCACATTTATGTATAAAAAAGCCCGGCAGCAGTCACCAAAGTGTTATACATACTACAGAGAACTGCCACCTATTTGTGTGATTTTCATCCAAATCAATTTACCGCCTTCCGCGTTTATTTATTTTCGGAGAACAAAATTAACAGACAAAATTAACGAGACTTCTACATCAAAAAATTATCACTGTTTTCACAATTTTCTCATTTATAAAGTTAGTAAGATAAGTAACATAAGGTAATAATTATGCGTAATATTGATAAAGGCTAATAAAACGTGCAAGTAAATAAGATATTTTAATTTAATATACAAGTTGGCTTTCGTAGAAAAGAGTTACCAATACATGGATCAGAGCATCGCAAATAAATGCACAAGTTGTATCCACCAGCGAGGGTGTTCACTTGAAGACCTTGCCCTGGTTGAACTTGCGGCCGGCCTTGTCGGTGCCGCTCCACGAGAAGTAGTCGGCGACGAGTTTCTTGGTCTCGTCACTGGCTGGGTCGAGTTTCTTCCAGTCGTACGACTCGTAGTCCACTTGCCAGTCGGAGGAGAGCGGGAAGGCGAGCTCCTGCCCGCGCCACACCCACACTCCCGAGATGGTGGAGTCGTTGTCCTCTCCGAACAAGCACACTGACGCGAACGCCTGCTTGCGCATCTTGTCGAGCCGCTGGAACATACCTGTAAAACAAATTACAACTTACTTTAATCGATATTGACGCAGTCGGGTCTTTTGTTTTTTTTTTCTAATATTTTTTTTTATTTCCATCTTTTTAATTTTCCTTTTTTTTATAAATTACCTGTGTGCCAAATTTCAACCAAACCCGTCAAGCCGTTTTACCGTGAAGAAGTAACAAACTAACACACACATATTTATTTATATTATTAGTGTGAAGTGTGATGTGATTTATTAGCATTTCCATTCCAAATTCCAATAAAACGTTAAAAATTCTTTATTTTGATACCACACTCGATGAATTTTGAAAACAACATTTTTTTTTTGACGATTTGGGATATGGCGATAGGCTCGCCCCCTATCACATCATGGGACGGAATAACGGCGAAAAGTGGGTGCACTAGTTGCGCCTCTGCCTACCACTTCGGGGATAACAGGCGTGAGTGTATATGTGTGTGTGTGTGTGTATTATTTTTTTATGGAGATTACTTTTCGCCGCCAAAAATCCTTAATTTTGTTTTGTTTTTTAATTTTGATGTACCCAGTGTCACTCTCAAGACTAAAACGAATATATTGACACCACTCACATAAAAATACGACAAGCCGTTTAGGCTCTAGGGCATGCCAAAGAAATATACATATATACACTCGAAAAACATAACGCTCCTTCTTTCGCAGTCGGGTTAACCCTAGGGATAATTTTCCGAAAGCAACGCATAATGCAACTGCAAACTAGGGATTAGGCTTTGCAGTGTCAAGGCCAAGCTACTTCCATACCGTTCCAATCGGTCTATTGGTCTCTCGTATGCGAGGGGCCGCCTGAGTAGGTCCCACCGCAATGTCTATTTCTACTGTCAAGCAGCAGTGTACAAGCACCATTGTGTTTCTGTTTAAAGGACATTATAGACATGAGTATGAGATGTGCCAGATATCTGGATCCGTATCCGTATTCGCGGATATCTCAGATGGGTGTCTCGGTCAAACAGGTTGTGGAACGCCCGAATATCATAATGCCCATTTAATACTTTGTAAGTTTCAATGTGGTCACCACGGTGTCTACGATCCTTTAGAGTGGTAAGTTTCAAAACCTCAAGACGTTCCTCATATGGAAGGTTTTTCAAACGCCTTGGTATCATTGTGAAACTATGCTGCACCATTTAGAATAGTTCGATATCCTTAACGAAGTATGGGTTCCAAACCTGAAAAGCATACTCCAGAATTGGTCTGATGAATGTTTTATAGATTTAGAGCATCATTTTTGTAGTCAAATTCCTAAAAAAATTCCTGATCAGGTAAGTAAGACTATTGCCTTTTTGGCTACTGAAGTTATATGTTCTGCCCATTTTAAATTATCTGTAATTTTTACGTCCAGATCGGTTTGTACCTTGACTGCCATTAACTGAGCATTGTTCAAATTATATGGAAGACGAGGATTTCGATTGCATATATTACAGTGCATTTTGAAACATTTGGCTTTGAACAGTTTTCTATTTTATTTAAGTCATTTTGCAGTTGTACATAATCTAATAATGGGTTCGCAAATATCTTAGTATCGTCTGCAAATATGCTTACTTCACATTTCAGGAATTTGGGAAGGTCAAAAGTATAAATTATATTATACAGAACGGGTCCAAGAACTGATCCCCGCGGTACACCACTGTGAATTTCTCGTTCTTCTGACAATGTGTTGCCAATCCTTATTTTGAATGTTCTTTTTGTAAGAAATGCCTCGATCCAGTTAAGTAATTTACCGCGTATACCTATATGTTCCAGCTTTTTAGGAGCAGTCTAATTGGAACATTATCAAAAGCTTTTTCGAGTCCAGATAGATAACATCAATGGGATCTCTATCATTAAAAGATTTTATCCATGTTGACAGACATGACAGCAAATTAGATATAGTAGAATGGTGAGGACAAAAACCAGGTATAACTCTGTAGCGGGAAAGGAAATCCCTTATGTGTTTGACAATGATTTTGTCCACAACTTTGCACATTACACCTGTCTATAACTATGCACATTACAGCTTATTGGTCGAAAGTTAGTTGGTTCCAACTTACTTCCTTTTTTTATAAATAGGAGTTAAAATGGCAGTTTTCCACAAGTCTGGTAAGATACCCCTTTTAAAAGAGGTCTGCATTATTACTACTAAATATTTAGTAATGTCTCACTTTTGTAATATTGTTAAAGGAATGTTATTTGGTCCAGGTGAGGAATCCAGTTTCATTTCCTTAATAGCAAGTTTTATTTTGTTTTTAGTAAACAATATATCCTCTATACAGGCCTCCACTATATAAGAGGGATCTAAAATTGGTAAATTATCTTGAACGGATCCGTATCCGTATACGCGATCTTGACGCTAATTATCCTTATTTGTATCCGCGGTTCCCGATTTTTCACGATGCGCGACATCCCTATAGTTCGGTTATCTTACGAAGAGCTCTGACAGCTGCGCAACATTCCATTCTTTGTAGAAACTGTTTTATTTATCAGCTTTTGCCCACGGCTTCGCCCGCGTTAATAAGGTTTTCCGGGCTAAAAGTACATAAAAACTTTCCCGTTGAATCACTCTATCCAACACATTATGGATAAAGATTACCTAATATTATGACGTTGATACAACTCTTAACAAATAATGCATTAATTTCGACCAAATTTGATTACCATAAAAACGGTTCTAGTGAGTTAATCTTAAAAGATAGACATATACTGTCGCGGACTTTTTTTTAGATCATTTCAAGAGGAATAATTCTTTCATACATATATTTTTGGTATCTTGAACCGTTTTCGCAGCGCACGCAAAGGAAGCCCTCAAGGATGAATAATTTTCCCCGCTTTTTTTCACATTTTCCATTATTTCTTCGCTCCTAATAGTTGCATCGTGATGTTATATAGCCTAAAGCCTTCCTCGATAAATGGTCTATTCAACACAAAAAGAATTTTTCAATTCGAACCAGTAGTTCCTGAGATTAGCGCGTTCAAACAAACAAACAAACTCTTCAGCTTTATAATATTAGTGTAGATATGCAATAAATTATATTCCATGAGGCAACCAACTTAAAAAAACAAAAGTAATCGTCTTTGTTAATTACAATACTGTACATTTAAAATTAAAAAATCAATTTTGGTTTAGACTAATGAAATAATATTCTTAAATATATTGAAATCTCTATATGGAGAGCTGTGTGTCAGCTCTGAAAGAGATAGAATGTGGATTGAGAATGGATGAGTGGCGTGACAAGTGCCTCCTTTATGCCGATGATCAAGTTTTACTTGCACCGTCGGCGAGGGAGCTGCAAGACATGCTAAATTTAGTGAATGGTGTGTTTAAGGACAAGGGGATGAAAATTAATGCGAGTAAGACGAAAGTGATGGTGATAGAAAGAGAGGAAAATGCTACTGAATGTAGCATTAGTATCGATGGTGAGCAAGTGGAACAAGTGAATGAGTTTGTGTACCTGGGAAGTATGATTACAAGAGATGGATCACAATACATTTTAGCAAATATTATGTATGTAAGACAAAACATTGCATGTTTTAGTAAAAATAGTGATCATCATAATGTTAATACTAGAAATAAAGATAAATTAACAGTACCAGTTCACCGATTGCACAGGGTACGTTGTTCGTTTGTGGGACTGAGTATACAACTTTATAATAAAATACCACCAACTGTCTTAAATTTACCCTTGAACAAATTTAAGCAATTTATTAAAAACAAATTATTAAAAAAGGGTTACTATACTGTCGACGACTATTTTAATGACAAAAACCCATGGGAATAGTTGCTCGCTACGCAAGGATAAGATCGATTGTATTTAGCTTAAGTGATTTGTGACAGATGGATATGTGCGACTTTCCCGGGTAGTCCTAAGAGTATATTTGTTAATATACTACGTTACTCATTTGATATACCGCTTTGTTGCATCTCTTTTCTGTTGGTTAGCCACAATCTGAGTAGTCACGCTCGCTTTAATGTCTGTGCTTGCGGCGGCGTCGTGTGCCGGGTCGGTCACTTCCCTGTAACATGGTTGAGGAGGCCGATGGCTGGCACATGCGTCATACTCGTGAACGGGTGCTGCTTGTGTGGACTGGTCTGCTCCGTTTGATGGTTGACTTTATTTTTTATTTTTTTACTTAAAATTAAACATGTAGGTGGTTGTTTCACTTAGGTACTTTCCGTTAATTTTCGCACTTAATATCCATCTTTAAAATTTAAGTAATATTGTAATTTGTAAATTGTAAAATATATATTTAAAAAAAAAAATGAAAAATGACAAAAGACCTACGCTGAGTTTCTTGGTGCTTCTTCTCAGGTCAGTGGGCTTTTCCGAAGCACTGGTAGAATCTTAAAGTAAAACTTTGTGAAAAATGACGTGTAAAAGTGCCTTTAGGGGCCTAATTACTGAATAAATGATTTGATTTGATTTGGATATTGAAAGAAGAGTTATAGCAGGAAACAAAGTAAATGGCGCCTTGCGTGCAATAGTGAGTAGCCAGGCGGTGTCTGAAAAGGCAAGAATGGCTATTCACAATGGTGTGCTGGTGCCGACGCTTATGTATGGAAGTGAATGTTGGGTTGGGCAAAAGAAGCATGAAAGTCGAATAAATGCGGTGGAAATGCGCTCCTTACTTATGTGGAGTCACCATTGCTGATCGCATGAGGAATAGTATGATAAGAGATCGATGTATGTTAAAGGATGATGTGGTGACTAAGATTGAAAGAAGTATGCTGAGGTGGTTTGGGCACGTGGAGAGGATGGATGAAAGACTGATCACAAAAGGTATTAATCGAGCGAATGTGGATGGTACGGCTGGAAGGGGACGCCCGAGGAGAACATTCTCTGACCAAATAAATGATCTCAGAAAAGGGCAGGTCAGGAGTACCCTTAACAGACGAAAATGTATGAAAAGAACTATGAATGTGGAAGAGGCGAAAGAGGTTTGTCAAGATCGTAGCATGTGGCGCTCAATAGTCTCTGCCTACCCCTATGGGATAAGGGCGTGAGTGTGTATGTATGTAAATATATTGAAAAAATTATATGAGAACGGAACGCAAATGTCTTAGAGCTGGATCATTAGTATGCAAACATTTACGATTAATCGTTTTGAATATGAAGACACCATATTAATATAGTGTGTTCATTTTAAGTTATTTGATAAAGATAAATTATGTATAAATGAAACATGTTTAAATCAATATAGTGAGCGTATATCACCCGCTTTTAAAACATAAATAGATATAATTATAGTCATATTATCTATCGTTTCTGCATAAAAATCGGTTTGATTTGCGATCGATTATTTCCCATGTCTATTAATTTTTGAATTGTCACCTGTCAGAGCTCTTCGTTAAGTAACCGAAGTATCATAATTACGAGTGACAAGCGCAGTGGAGTCACGCAGTAGGTACTTTGTAAGTAAGCTCTGTGTGGCGTTGCCACTGGTTATGGGCGGCCGTATAGATTACCATCAGGCGAGTGGCATGCTCGTCTCGTCATTTAGCTGCACACACACACACACTCACGCCTGTTAACCCGGAAGGGGTAGGCAGAGGCGCAACTAGTACACCCACTTTTTACCGTTACTCCGTCCCATGATGTGATAGGGGGCGAGCCTATCGTCATATCGGGCACAAACTCTAGACTCCGGGCTGATACTGAATAGAAAAACTCAATATCAGTTTGCCCGACCCGGGGATCGAACCCGAGACTTCAGCTTTGCAGTCGTACTGTAATACAACTACGCAACCGAGGCAGTCAACTGTGTGTGTGTTTTTTTAATGCAGTCATTTAACTGCATTAAAAAAAAACACACACACACGCACACACACACGCATACATTGTGCAATGTGGCGAGCTGCAAGAACAAATGTAAATTAGTTAGTATTTGGAGCATGCTAAGAGTCTGAGCGAAAGAAATAGGAAGTATACCAGAAACCTAAGTGTGGGCAACAGCGTCGGAACCGCAACGCCACACGGTGTCATTACATTAAATTGTAAAGTAATCAATGATTACCTACATAAATGGTAAATTAATTTCAGTTTTAGGATGCACACTTTATATTAGTTGGAAAAACACTCACCAGTGATGAGGTTACAGCTCATGAACACTTTAGCCAACTCCTCTGGGTATTTGTACTCTGCATACCAGATGGAGTAGTTCTCAGGGTCAAACTTCTCCCAGAAGTAGGGGATAGACTTGGCTTCATCTTCATTTGAATAGAAACGTTTAAAGTCATCCATGTTAAAAGTTCTGAAATAAATTATAGGGTCATAAAAAAATGTACCATTAATGAAATTAAATTTACAAAAGAAACATCTTGATGGTGTTACTTGCAGTATTTACATGAAACAAAAAGTCAACATGTCTGATTTGGTTATGTGTGAATATATTGCTCACTTACCCTTTAGGCATGGAATCAAAAGGATCTTTTGTCTCTTTGGGTTTTTCAAGTTCATCCAAGTCATCAGCAGGCTCTGCAGCTTGTTCTTTTTTTTTGGGTTGCTCCTTTTTCTCGACCTTCTTGTCTTTCTTAGACTCCTGTCACATAGAACAACACCCCATGAGTCTACCAGATGGCAATGACTTAAGGAATTTAAAGCAAATTAAGAAATTGAATTTGGTTTTTAAATCAGAGTCAAAAACAATTGATTTGCTAGTCTATGAAATGTGGCCTTTAAAAATGAAATAGTAAAAAAGTAAACAAGTCACAACCAGTACCTTCTTGGGGTGTGCCAATTCCTGGAACTTCTTAGGGTCGTATTGTGGTGCTGCGGCGCAGAGCGGCGCGTCGCCGACGACCGCCGCCACCTGCGGCTGTGCGGCGAGTGTACGCCACCATCGCGTCACGTTCACCAGCTCCGCGCGTACTGCCGGCTCCAGCACGTGACGGAACGCGTGCAGCAGCGTACTGAACACCACGATGTCGGCCAGCGAGACACGCTCCGTCACGAGGAACGTGCGCGTCAGCAGGTGTGCGTCGAGTATGCGCAGCGCGGCCAGCAGGTCAGTCTTCGCGCGCTCCACGTTCTGTTTGTTGAACTGCATGATGCCCAGGTAGGGGAACACCCAAGCGCACGACGCCGGTAACAGCTCGCTGTCTGCCCACGACGCCCATTGCCACACGCGTGCTTGTGTTTCACGATCGGCGCCACGTAAAGCATCGTTGGAAACTAAAATATAGTACAATACAATGTAGAATGTACATTCTCATGTCATTTTTCTCTACAGCAAACATTAGCTCTCTATAACAGAAATTATGTAAATTTATAGGCACGAATTATACAAAAAAGACGTAAGGCATAAACCTCCCTGTCAACAAATAGGTCGCATATACCCCCCTGTTGAATCAATTTGAGAAATGTAGAAGGCATATTTGGGTACCTGAAGATAGTTTCAATGTATCCAAATCCACTAGATATGACAGGAAATTTGGTAAGTTGGTAGGTAATGTTGTACTTGATACACTCTTTATAGTGCAAGTCACTTACTATTATTACAATGGAATGTTTCTATAGTATTTTCATGTCAATAAATATTATTTTAGTTTTGACAGTTGCATTTCTGAACAATTGGGGATGAACTAATACATTACCGATTCGATTTCTTGTAACAATCAATTTAATTTATGAAGAAGTTTTGATTGAATTTAAATGTTATTTTTGATCAACAGTTTGTATTGTGTTATAAACATGCCTAAGTGTTTAAATATGTATATTTCTGTTTATACATTTATTCTGTAGATATATATTCTATATCCAATATAACTTTTGTCAATATTTAACTTTAATAGTTTACTTTATTGGTTATCATATATTTACGCATACATAAAAAAGAAAATATTTAATTTATAGTCGCTTCACTATGGGAAAGAAAAAATGGCATCCATAAAGTAGTCAATTTATGTGTTTTCCATTCCTTGTCAATAATTATAAAATTTCATAGTCATTTATAAGTCAAAAGTGTCATATGCCAAAGTTAAATAAAGGGTTGGACAGAGTAGTCTCATTTCTGTTAACAGTTTGCAAAAGGCTTTGGCTAAGATATCTGATGCCCAAATATCTAAGACACATGGGATACAGACATATTCACTCATGTTTATCCCCAAAGTGGGTAGGCAGAGTTGCAACGGGTCAACACATTGGTTAAGATTTAGCGTCTTGTAACAGGAGTTTGAGGTCAAAACTGGCACTAATTGGGCTAGTTTTTGTTTTCACTTATAACAGAACCATTTTCGAGCAGAGAGCGTTACTTTTTTTGGATACTTATATCATATTAATATTATTTTTATATGATTAAAATACGTAAATAAATACGTGAACAACTGAAAAAGTCATGTTTGGTTGTCAAAACTCGTTATTCGTAAATTTCTACTTTTAGAAAGGCAAAGGTATACAGTACCATGCAGCCTAAAAATGGTTTTTATGACAATTAAGTGGTTGCTATTAGTAAAATCATGCTCGCTGATTATAAGTTCGACATTCTCGAACTTCGCTGGAGTACTGTTTTCGTAAAAATTGAATCAAAAATTTTTACCTCTAAATGTACGCAAAATAATTGTAAGCGTAATTTTTTTCTGGCGCTCGCCGGCCGCTGCCGCGGCACGCTCGCTCGTAGTGTGCACGGTTCTAACATAACCTAACCAACTTTAGGATTTCTATCACATGAATTATCTATTTTTATATATTTATTGTCATAAAAACCATTTTTAGGCTGTATGGTACCGAATACCTTCGCCTTTCTAAAAGAGAAATTTTAGGCATAAAGAATTTTGACAACCAAACACTACTTTTTCAGTTTCTCGCGTATTTATTCACGCATATTAACCACATAAAAATAAAATAAAATTAATATCAGTTTCCAAAAAAAAGTTATTATCTTTGCTCGAAAATGGTTTTGTTACAAGTGGAAACAAAAACTAATCCAATTAGTGCCAGTTTTGACCTCAAACTCCTGTTACAAGACGCTAAATCGCAGCCAACACATTTTCCACCATGTAGGTATATTCCATGTTCCATGATGTTAGGCTTACATTTTTAATACTAACAGTTACATAAAGTAAATGAAAAACTGAAACCTAACCAAATTGCCTATATAACTATCATGTGCCATGATAGTATAGTCTGGGATTGGATTCTTCTAAATATATTTTGATCTTAGTTAATAGTAAACAAACTGTTGTACTAGTTTTTCTTCCTTTCCTAACCCTATATATGAATATTTATATGTATAATAATAGTAATGTAAATAAGTAATAGTATATACCGGGTGGAAGGGAAACGCTCTCTATACCGGAACGGTAAGAGAGAAAAACCATAACATTAACGAAAAACTATATTCATTTGTAAAGCTAAGCGATAATACTTACGATTTTAGTATTTCCGTAATTCATGCGCGCGCAATGTAAAGCGTACTAAAAACTGGGCGGCCGCCGCGCTGCGCCGCCACCGGCCCGCGGTCGTTAACCCGTCAGCTGATGTACGTGTTTCATTACGATTTTTTTGAAATATTGACCTTTTTTATTATGTTTTTCAGAATAATAGTTTGATTTATCTATCCATACGTGAAGCTTTACAGAAATTTGAGAAAATCCTACTAAAATTGTAACAATGCGATCGCGATTTTTTTAGTGCCATCAAGTCAGGAATCACCAATACTATCACCTGTATTCGTTTCCGAGAGCGTTTCCCTTCCACCCGGTATACAATAATAGTAATATATATGAAAAAAATTACAAACATATTGTTAGTATTTGTTTCTAGCTTTGGTATATACAGTAACCCAACAACAAAGTTATAATTAGAAATATTAGTATTTGAAATACCTTTTGCTCTTCTTTATTATTATATTTTAAAGTTTCATTTATTTATATCATTGAGAATATTTGCAGTGAATATAGGAATTAATTTAAAATAATAAAAGTAAAAAAAACTAATGCTTTTATAAAAAAAAAGTGTTAATTTTTTTTACTTTTATTTATTGTTAACTTTTTTTGGTTAAAATATTGAATTTTCATCAGCCCTTGATAAGTATGCCAAATTTCGATTTAATCCGACATTTTGAAGGGGGTCAAAATCATATTCAATGTTTCCATTACATACTAACATACATGTGAAGCTAATAAAGCATGTTAATATTCAGACACTACAAATGGAGTTTTATATTCAATTAGCGATAGATATATCTACATGCAACAACTTATTTGAATATGAATAGTCTAATTTCAATAAATATATTCATTTATTTGTGGGATCCGCAAGATATTAAAATATTAAAAAATCGGAACCTACGCAAGCAGAAATAAGCCTGTTCACAACTTACACTCAGTTTACTTTCAAATGTAAATAACACCCATACAGTGCATGCGCACTGATCAGTATTCAGTGTCCATCTACCACGAACATATACATACTTTCATTTATTAGAACTACTTGTGTAAGCTGGGTGAAGGATTAGCTTTTCAGGGTAAATAAATACCTAATATTACCAATATGCAAGCCAGTTACTTAAATGAAAAATGCATGAATGAATGATGGAGGAACTCACCGTAGTAGGCAATAGCGTTGCTCTCCGTGAGCAGTACTTTCCCGTCAGCACTTTCATAGGCGGGCACCTAAAATACACAGCGCTATTACACGTCACCGTCACAAAACAAAATATGAGAGTACACTGCGTTAACCACACAGAAGAGCCGACCGGTCACCGCTCAACACTCACTTTACCCGCAGGGAACTTCTTTAGGAACGCTTCCGATTTGTTCGTCTCACCAAACACAAAGTCCGGTGATACTTTCAAGTCCACCCCGGAGTATTGGGCGGCGATCAACGCCTTGTAAGCACGAAAGTTTTCCGGATAAGTGTAAAGTACCTGTAAAAATAAATATACCACATGATAAAAGAGCTACGTTTACATCGTTCTTCGTTGCTAATATGCTAGATACCACATAGATTATTAAGATATTTACAAGTAAAATATTATCTTACCCCGGCCGCCATGGTTGATGTTTCGAAAGAAAGGGGAGCCGGTTTAGGAGGGAGGGGTGAAGTGGCCTTTGACATTGACATTAATACGACAGATGACAATTAATAAGGTTGTGTATATACTATATACATCCGAAGTAGCATTCTGAACTTCGAGACAAAATTCAGAATCTGAACGGATATATACGCCTAGCCTAAATTCAAGAAGTCCGAGGCGGTCCCCTATATTTTCTCCTTGTTTTTAAATCTTTTGGCTTTTGCTGAAACAGTGTGTAATAATTTCATGTTCAACATATTAACATGATGCAAAAATTTTGTTGTTTCATTATTTATGATAATGTCGGCTGTATATAGGGCAAGTGGCAACTCTAATCATCTGTGCTAGTGATGCGACTCGTGTAGGATTTTATGACTCAAGTGACGAATCACTTGAGTAATTTCAGCACGTCACTCAAGTTGTACTCGCGTTGACCATTTACACACCCTGTAATTCGAGTAAGATTTATTTAAATATTTTTAAAAATCTTTTTGTAATCACAAATATACCGGAAGATGAAACAATATGCCACACAATAGTTATAGTTCACTAGTTAAATTGAATTTCTGCATTTTCTATCACATGAAAAATGCTGAATTAGCCATATGAATGTTAAATTGGTAGCAATAACGTTCGCGGCGTTGACAGGGACTAGTGAATTGGTGACTTCTAGTAATTTCTATTGGTGATGCGACTCGAATAAGATTTTATGACTCGAGTCACTCGAGTAATCTCAGTAAGTTACTCGAGTTGTACTCGAGTTTTCGAGTCACTTGAGTCAAATATTTTGTACTAGCTTTTGCCCGCGGCTACGCCCGCTTTAAAAAGTTTTTCCAGGATAAAAGTCCCGCTTTATATTTTTCCGGGATAAAAAGTAGCCTATGTGTTAATCCAAGGCATGATCTACCCGTGTGCCAAATTTCATCGAAATCCGTTCAGTAGTTTTTGCGTGAAAGAGTAACAAACATCCATACATCCAAACATCCATACATTCTTACAAACTTTCGCCTTTATAATATTAGTGGGATTTTCACGCCATGCAACTCGAGTGAGATTTTGTGTAGCAGTTCAAACCTTTATTAACCTGTCAATATTCCCTTACCAATTAAGCAAAAGTCGTTTTTACACGCCTACCCATGGGATTCTAATAAAAAATTGAAATAACCGCTGTCAAGTTGACATGGACCATTAAAAATAATTAGTAATATACAATAATGAAAAGAAAAATACATAAATTTGTTTAAATAATTGGTCTTTACAGTAATTGTTATGCTATAATATATCTGCACTAGGCACACATACGTGAACGTCAACTGTCAGACGTACCTTTGACAACTCAATCCACAACTGACAAGTGACGTTAGTGTCAACTGTCAATAGCTTTAGGAAATTGAGAAAGTAAAAATTCCGCGCGTCCACCCCTTTTTTTGTTGTTTGTCTTACCATAACCTACTAAAGTACTATCTATACTAATATTATAAAGCTGAAGAGTTTGTTTGTTTGAACGCGCTAATGTCAGGAACTACTGAACCGATTTTGAAAATTCTTTACCAATAGGAAGCTACATAACTCCTGAGTGCTATAGGCTACTTTTTATCCCGGAAAAATATTTTTGTCCCGGAAAAACTTTTTCACGCGGGCGGAGCCGCGAGCACTACTCTTATAGGTACTAATTATTATAGTTTGGAACTAACTTTGTTAATTGTTATGCTGTTCCCAGATGTTTTGTTCTTGGTGAAAATGTTTGTAAAGAGTTTGAGTCATACTTCGAAATTTGGCAGAATCCAATCCAACGAAGCCATACTTTGCCCGCGGCTCCACCCGCATTAAAAAGTTTTTCCGGGATAAAATTCCCGCTTTATATTTTTCCGTTAATCCAGGATTGCTTTGGGTTGTGCCCTGTGGTCCGGGGGCATCTAAAGAATTTCGCCATGGCATCCCCTGCCTGTCGTAAGAGGTGACTAAATGGGGTAAGTGAGAGTCACAGGGCGAGCAGTGGGGGTCTGCTCGCTCAACTACTCCAATTTAAGCGACTATGAGGTGGATGACAATGCGGGTGGTCGGTCTTCTGCAGCCATAGACACAAAAGCGTGCTCTAGAGTTCGGAGGCTTCTCAGCCTCTTCATTGCGAGAAGGGCCGCAATGCGGCATCACGCAGGGGCGGTCCCGTGCAGCTATCTTCGTGCAACAAGATACCCCGGGGCCGTTCTGAAGGCACCAAAGAAGGCCACTGCAGGTTTTGGTTGGTATGCCGGTGTAGGGTGTATATAGTGTTAGGGACTCGGTCGAATGCTCGCTTAGATGAAGCTATACTCCCGAGTGTCGACGTTGGGCCGTAAGACTGTGTGAAACCAACATAACCGTTCCACTCACCCCCCAGTAGTGGTAGCGATAACGCGTTTTTCCCCGCGATAAAAAAAAAGAAAAAAAAAGGATTGCTTTGGGTTCCAGGATTGATGTTCGCGTACTTACACGTGCGTGCGCGTACACTAGAAGTAAAATATGTACATTCTGCAATTGTTATAGCTAATAGAATATAGAGGAAAAAAATAAATCTTTAATTATACTCTAAAAGCTGTTTAAAAATATGTTTATGTCTTTGAATAATATTAATCAAAGCCCGGTGGTTACATTCTCTAATCTCTTTGGTGTAGTCTGAACCAGTCAAATCAATACAAAAACAAAATATATAAAAATCGAAGATTTTGGTGTTAATCTTTTCCATCTTATCCTTCTAAATTTATAAACGCGAAAGTTTGTAAGAATGTAAGAATATATGTGTGTTACTCTCACGCAAAAACTACTGAACGGATTTCGATGAAATTTGGCACACGGGTAGATCATATCCTGGATTAACACATAGGCTACTTTATATCCCGGGAACATATAAAGCGGGAAAAACATTTACCTAAATAGGCAGCACTGACGTTCGTGACATTGACACTTGACAGTTGACTGTGAAGAGTGAAGTAAGGTTACCGACATTGGCAGAATCATCGCGTGTGTGGGGACGCCTTAAAAAAAAAAGGTTACCGAGTGGACCACTCGGTGCGCCGAGTTGACTCGAGTCAATATTTTTTTCACTCGAGTACGATTTTTGCTAACTCACTCGAGTCACTTGAGTAAAAACACGACTCGAGTCGCATCACTAATTTCTATCGGTCACTGAGGCAACTCGGCCCCTCGGGCACTCGGTAGTCGGTAGTCGGTACGCCGAATTGACTCGGTAACTCGATTGCATGTTGACTTGAGTCAATATTTTTCTCACTTGAGTACGAATTTGACAAATTCACTCGAGTCGATCGAGTAAAAACAACGACTCGAGTGACGAATCGCATCACTAATCAGTGCGCAATTTATTTAGATCGATGGTGTGAGGGTGAAATACTTCTTTTGCGATTGATTAATTTTTATCGTAAATTATATCAAGTACACAAAATACTTATTGTTTTAATAAACGTAGTGCTTGATAACAAACGACAAAATGGTAAGATTCTTTCTTTAATTTTATATGCTCATTTGTGTCATATGAAAATAGATTGTGTACGGTAGTTCGAGTTCGACAGGTTTTAACTATTGAGCTGCGATTGCAATGTACCCGCGGCGTTTTGTAATGCAAGTGATGAACTGCCTTGCAGCATGGTACCGTGTGACAATCGCTTGCGAAATGACTGAATAATTAGAATCGAAATGGCATTCGTACATGTAGCGGTGGTACTATGGGTGTATGTCGCCCAAGTCTCCGCCTAATAAGTTTGTGAAATGTTTGCCTGCATGTCTCATGTAAATGTTCGTGTTTCAGGGTAACGAGAACTCTATTCCAATGGAACTATGTTCAAACTGTAAGTATAGATTCATTCATTTGTGTGAATTGACCACACTAATCTGTTGTGTTTACAGTTAGATTAATATTTGTTCATAAATGATCTCCGATTGCCGTCAGTGATAACGTAAATGCGGTTATTGTAAAGTTAAAATACAGTTGTAAATGCGTAGAGCCATGAGCCACAGTGTGGTATAGTTTGTTTGGAATGGTGTGATGAAGCATGCATTGCTGGAAGGCTGCGTGGTGTGCATACCTATGTAACATGGGATTTGTTTTCAGCGCGTGTAAACTGCATTGATTTTAAGGTGGAGAACTGTGAGTGTGGTAGTGTCACTCGTGCCAGCGCTCATCTACATGTTAGCCCACAGCATGCACACACACACAGACACTGGTCCAGAACAGTTTTTACATTCACACATGCATGCGTTACACAGTTGCAAGTGCATCAATAAACAAATTACTTGTGTATGTATTGTATAGAACACACACAGACTGTTCACTGTATCCACATACACACATACACATGGTGGCAACTGTAGTGCACCACCATGATGGTGATGTCACACACAGGCTGCTCTTGTGGAGATGTATGTTATGTTTAATTTTAAGCTTTTGCCTTAACATATGCTTTCTGTTAAAATAGAGGATGCTAGTTAGCTTAGTAGGCGTGTTCATGCATATTACCTGAGACAATACCTAAATTAAGAACTGTTCTGGACATTAATAGTTAGGTGAGCCCACATGCTGTATGGCTAGTGCATCCTGTTCCACGTCAACATGTAGATGACTGTGTAATATTGATGTTACTGCAGCTGCAGCCACAGCTGCCGAGGGTCTCGCCCTTCTGCAATGGAATGCAATATTCATTTATCAATATGTGTATTAGCTATATTCAAATAATTCAAGTCTTGAAACTTACATTATCATAGAATTTATCTGGGATTCTATATCACATCATAGAAATTAAAAGCCTTTAAAAGATATCAGTGTGTGTCATGTGGATAGTGAAGTTATTTCACTTTTTTTTAAATATACATATAATTGGATTTGAGCTATGTTAAAAATAGTGGCCAATGAGATATTGAGTAGAGTAATTAAAATATTCTAAAATGATTTGTTTTATAAGTTCATATTTTTTACGAATGTAATACTTTTCCTAGTTAATATAAATTATATAATCTAATGAAAAAATGGTTCATACAAAAAACATGGTATATAAGGCATACCTAGTACTCATGGTCATTTGTAACAGAAATAAAGTAGGGCTAAAGTTGTCCTCAAAATGAAATAATGACATCATTTAACAATTTGTATTTTGTTTAATTAATGTTGTATGAATGTCGTAGAATGCAGTGAAATGCACTGAATACTGAGACAAAAGCATTGTAAACATGATGTCAAGTTGCAAAAAAAGTTTGGATCACATACACAGCTTTTGGCTCAGTATGATTTTATTTTTGAGAATTTGGCTCGATTCCCTATAACATTAATTGTCAAATGTATATACACGTGAAGAATAAACTCTTCTGTGATCATGTATCTCGAGAAATGTGTATTTTCTATGGCTTGCAAATATAGCCATACAGTGCTTTAAGTAAAAAATTATATTCTTTCAAACATTAAAACTAAAAATATGTCACAAACATCTCAAACGAAATCCATGATTTTTATAAGTAATTTTGTTCCAACATTATATTAAATTCAGATATCAGGAATCGAAAATAGTATACATTTTGTGTGTCCAATGTATCAAAACTCGCAAAATATATAATATTTGCGATCAGTTTTGGGAGGGAGGATCACTCTATAATAGATTATAGGCTCAGAATAATAACCAAAGCCAATTATAGGCATCGGTTTATTCAGAACTATGTATTTATTAGAATCATTCAATATTCAATTTGTGATAAAATATTGCCGTAAAACGTGTATATTATGATAGGTCCCGATTTGTAGCATTTCTCCCAATCCAACCCGAATCTAATCGAGAACATACCGCCTAATCGCGAGCTAAATTTGGAGGGGAGCGGGGAGTTTATCAAAATACGTATATTGATATTATATGAGATTACACTTTTGAATGCCAATAACCTTTACTGCGACTTGTACCACCTTCTTATTTAGCATGGGCGTATACATATAAGGGGGGGGGGGGGTGTCCGGGCCTTCCTTAGCTTACAACAAATTTCTGTAGTTATTAGGTCTAAAGACATGTTATTCGAAGGCTCTATCATATACCTACTACGTAGAATTGGTACAAAGACGGGGTGGGCCGTGCCGACGGTCGGTTGGTAATACTGATGAACTGTTTGCGAAATAAAATCCTCCTAGCCAGTTTCGGCCACGGCGGCCAATCTCAACGAAGATCAGCCAGGTACGCAGGAGATATTATAGTGCATGTAAGTGTGTGCGCAATACACAGGTGCACTCGCTATTCCTTCACTCTCATAGTCCGGTGAGACGGCAATCCGACATGACCGGAGAGAGATCAGGCGCAGGACGCAGCGCAACGGCTTTACGTGCTTTCCGGGACACGGGGGTATCACACCGCCAACTTCCTGACTCCGAGCTGCGACTGAGTAATTTTTTTAAGATGGAAAAACCCAGTCACAAAGTTTTTTGGCCCGACCCGGGATACGAACCCAGGATTCGATTCGATTCCATTATACCCATACATTTTTTTTCTTCAGCCCCAAGACGTCTCCCGAACCTGCATAGTCCACATTACCTGCACAGATACACTTGTCGTTCAATTACATACGGGCTCGAGTTCGGCGAAATGTTTTTTGTTACAAGTTTGACCCAGCATTGACCATACATTCTCAAACAGTTTGGTCACTCAAGAGCACAAATTCATACTTGTTATTGTTCGTGAGATCATAAATACTAAATAAAATGGTGTATTTTGTTCTGTTACACCGTATGTAACGTGACATCTTATATTCTCATTGTATGGTGAAACCGATACAGTCGCCTGATAGTCATAAAGTCTTAATACCGCCGCACTGCTGGCATGCGGGGTAATCGCCAGCCGCGCTGGGTACGCGCTGCGATAACAGTTCTTGTTTCCTTTGACGTGTTCTAAAAATGTATGCTCACAAAGCATCTAACCAAAATATAGACACAAAGGTTAAATAACCACTCTGGCTACTATTATATTGTTGTAAACTCCAGTAGCCTGTTTTTCGTAATAATATACATAGTGATAACATGGATGGTTGCTCGCTAAGTTAGCCATTTGGTTTTGATTATATATATTATGCACCCTTATATTATCCATCGAGTGAGGAAGGCACGCTCGGCCAGACGCGTCACTGCTCCGCACAGTACAATGCTTTATGTTTTTTATAGAACAGTGGAGCCGGCGACGAAGCTCTATTAATAATGATTATGTCGGCTCGCGGGCTGATAAGCGGCCGGCTCCCCGCTCTCCCTCCTCCTATATTATGCAAATGCCCATGTAATTCTTTGGTGGATGACGCACTATAGGATAACATGCTCATGTTATATTAATGAGTTTTTTGTCCTTACATTGCTCGGCTCGTACCGTATCGGTCCGTAACTGTCGGTACTACTCCTTCGTACTGTTTGTTTTGTTCAATAAAAAATCGTTTCTTCATTCTTTGTAACCCTGTGGCTCCACCACTATATCGGTTATTTTTCCTGCCATGTAGATATTATGTTCAATCGAAATTACTAATAGGAATTTTTACCTAAAATCGAACCAGGCCAAACAGGTCGCACAGAAAAGAGTTACGACTCCGAGAGTCGACTGTAAAACGAAAATAATTAGAAAACTCGGAACAGAAACAACAGAAATTTTGAACTAATAATAACATTATTATATTATAAAAATAATTACATAATAGTAATAAGCCCGCAGGGGCGGTTTTGTGGCGAGCCGACGGTGAGTGGCGACACCGCGTACCGATTCCGTGGGGGCTAAATGAGACCCACAGACACTTGGTTTGCCTTAACTGGCTGGCTAGGGGTGGGAATCGCAAGAGTTAAGAACCTGTGCTCCAGGGTAGAAGTGCTCAAGCTGTGTAATAGTGAGGTAACTCGCTCCAGGACGCGTCAGCAGAAATCGGTGTACACCTCTCGACACCTTATAGCCACCCACACCGATGTTGCGTCCTTGCCATACGCCACTTTTTGGGATGCCCATTTAGTGGGAGGGGAGGGGGGAGCAAGTCTTCGTCTACCTTGAATACAAATGATTGAGACATTTTACTTGGCAGGCGTGCCGTTTTCTCAATCAATAGCCCAGCAATCAGTCCAGGTGGATCTCATCCATAGACCCGGTATAATTCCCATCGTCTCTGCAATAGTCCTTACGGGCGCTGTCGTTGGCTGTATTTCCCCCTTAAGTATAGACAGAGAGAGTATCTGCAAGGTGTACACATCCCAACTAGAGTAATGTATCTTAAAGGGGCCTTTATTTGTGAGATCCATATATCCACGCATGCCTTCCAAAAGGACCGACCTTCGTGCCGTGATTTCCCGCAGGAAAGATACGACATGATAATAATAATACCAGCCCTATATTATATACTGCCCACTGCTGAGCACGGGCCTCCTCTACTACTGAGATGGTTTTAGGCCTTAGTCCACCCACGCCGGCCCAGCGCGGATTGGCAGACTTCACATACCCTCGAAATTCTTATGGAGAATTTTCGGGCATGTAGGTTTGGTTTGGCCTCACGATGGTTTCCTTCACCGTTAAAGCGAACAATAATTGATAAACAATATGCACATAACTTCGAAAGTCAGAGGTGTGCATTGGGTTTTGAACCTCTGGACATTGTCTCGGCAGACCGTCCCATTCCCAACAAAACATCCTCTTACTCGATGCTTGAAAAATTAATATAAATAACTAATCAATTTTTATTGCTTTCTGTTGCAAATTGTTAAAAAGATTCATTACCGTAATGGCTTGTACTGTAGTAGTGCTCATTACGTTTTAAATGCCAAAAAGTAAAATGAACGCGCGAAGGAATAGTAAAAGCACGCGTATCGCTAGTGAAGTGGCACAGTCACAGGCTCACCTCAATGTGTACATATAGTAGAGGTAGGCCGGCAGCGTGGCACCCAAGGTGTGAGGTGGTAGTGCACGCGACGCGATACAGGCGGCAGCTTTAAGCTCGCAGTATCGCGATTATGTGCAGAGGTTCCGATCCGAGGTATGACGTTCGGCGCGCGTGTGTGCAGTCGACGCGGACGAGATCCGGCGGCTGGGCAAGCGGTTTCGCAAGCTGGACCTGGACAACTCCGGCGCGCTCTCCATCGACGAGTTCATGTCGCTGCCGGAGCTGCAGCAGAACCCGCTCGTGCAGCGCGTCATCGACATATTCGACGCGGACGGCAACGGCGAGGTGAGCGTCTCACAACCACTCCATAATATTATCTTAACCTCATTGTTGCGGAAGTAAGTTCCACGAATAGTGAGTACATTTTTCATTGTTTTTTTTTTGTTTTTTTGTTATGGGTAACTATTCATTAGGCGTCGAGCTTATTTGTGTTCTATAATAAAAGGTCCAATTCCGGTGTTCACATCTGATCGAATCTATGATCTTATCGATAACAAAGACGAAAATCAAAGATGATGAATCATTGCTTGTTTCTCGTAATGTCAATGGGCAGTCGTGTCGCTTACAACCAGGAGCCTTGTTTTCTGACAGTGTAAACTCGTAATACGGCTGGGTTACGTTATTCTTTTTTTAGCGCATTGTATGACGAGACGAGCATGCCGTTCGCCTGATGGTAAGTGATACGACCACCTATAAACAGTAGCAACACCATCCAGCACCTTGAGTTACAAAGTACTGTGTGGCATGCCACTGCGCTCGTCATCCTGAGACATAAGTGTTAAGTCTCAATATGTCTTGTGGTTACACTGGCTACAATGCCCTTCAAACCGAAACACAACAGTGCTTGCACACTGCTGCTTGGTGGTAGAAATAGACACTGCGGTGGTACCCACCTAGACGGATTCTTCCATATGAGACACCCACCACCAGTAAGAACGTTATCTTCGTGAAATAGCGTGGAATAGTACTCTATATGCCAATTTCAATTGTGATAAACGTGATGAGGTGGTGCTTGTGAACTGTCATAGTAGCGTATGAGAAGGGATCAGGGCTCAGGTGAGCGGCATGCTCCTTACATCATTCATTCATATAAAAACATTACAAAAGTGTTCTATGGCATGTTCCAGGTGGACTTCAAGGAGTTCATCCAGGGCGTGTCGCAGTTCAGCGTGAAGGGCGACAAACTGTCCAAGCTGCGGTTCGCTTTCCGCATCTACGACATGGACAACGACGGATTCATCTCCAACGGCGAGCTCTTCCAGGCAAGTCATTGACCAGTTTTTTTATGTTAGCTGTTTTGGACGGAGACATCTCGACCCAAATTAGCTCATGTAGAGTTTTTGCTAGCATGCTTCAGCTGCCACACAGACATCACCTCGGAGCGAGGCATGTATCGTATTACGGATGTGCCAGGAGCCTAAGTCTAGGTCAGAGATCGACAAGTAATTTCTAACGGGGTCCGGATCCTGTTGAAAATTTGTATCTAGGGCCAAAAAATACTCCATACTAAATGAATGTAGAGCTACACACACTCACTCACGCCTTTTATCCCTAAAGGGGTAGTCAGAGCCGCAACTGGTGCACCCACTTTTCGCCGTTATTCCGTCCCATGGTGTGATAGGGGGCGAGCCTATCGCCATATCGGGCACAAATTCCAGACTCCGAGCTGATACTGAATAGAAAAACTCAATATCAATTTGCCCGACCCGGGATCGAACCCGAGACCTCAGCATTGCAGTCGTACCTTAATACAACTGCGCCACCGAGGCAGTCTAATGAATGTAGAGCTAGTTATATAAAAATGTAATTTAAATTGAATAGATAGGTAGTTATATTTAAAAATATACGGCGGTCCAAGGACCGACCTTCCGCGGTCCGCCTGTTGCCGACTGCTGGTCTAGGTCATTTGTATTAGATGGAGGTAGACTTCCATATTTTAGTTTAGCACAAGACAGTTCGTGTTTAAATAAAGCCTGAATTAGACTGAGCAAGTTTCTTGAAGCGAGTCTTGTTTGTCGAGCCGGGAGAGAATTGCCTCGCTATTGTTTTTAGACAGTGTAGTAGTGTCCAGCAGTGGACTGATAAAGGCTGATGATGATGTTTTTAGACAAAACTTTTTACGTCTTTTCAAGAATAGGTACATCAAGGCAAAAAAAAAATTTGCACGTCTCATAGAATCTTAATTGAAATATGTATACAGCTATTAGACTTTATAGTTCGGTTATCATAGGAAGAGCTCTGACAGCTGCGAAACAATTCATTCTTCGCAGAAACTGTTTTATTCATCAATATGCAATAAATTATATTCTATGAGGCAACCAACTTAAAAAAAACAATAGTAATCGTCCTTGTTAATTACAATACTGTACTTTTAAAATTAAAAAAATCCATTTTGGTTTAGACTAATGAAATAATAATATATTGAAAAAATAAATAATTATATTGAAAAATTATGAGTGATATGAGAACGGAACCCAAAAGTCTTAGAGCTGGATCATTATTATGCAAACACTTACGATTAATCGTTTTGTATATGAAGATACCATATTAATATAGTGTGTTCATTTTAAATTATGTTATTTGAAATATAAAATAAATTATGGATAAATATAACATGTTTAAATCAATATATTGAGCGTATATCACCCACTTTTAAAATACAAATCGATATAATTATAGTCATATTTTCTATCGATTCTGCATAAAAATCGGTTTAATTTGCGATCGATTATAATTTCCCATGTCTATTAATTTTTGAATTTTCACCTGTCAGAGCTCTTCGTAAAGTAACCGAAGTATAGTTGAATATCGTCCTCGTTAAACCGCCAGGTGCTGAAGATGATGGTCGGCAACAACCTGAAGGACACGCAGCTGCAGCAGATAGTGGACAAGACGATTTTGTTCGCCGACAAAGATGAAGATGGAAAGATCTCGTTCGAGGAGTTCTGCAACGTGGTGGGCAACACCGACATACACAAGAAGATGGTGGTGGACGTGTAGGCGCCGCGCATGCGCCGTCCCGCCCTCTCCCTAGATAGATCACTATTACAATTGCGTCAGTTCCGCGCCGCTGCCTGATGTGTCACCACGTGTCTCCGCGTCTCTCGCGTCGGTGTATTTATTAATATATATCTATCTATTCCTTAAAGTAGTGCACGACGCGGACATTAGGAGCACCCTCTATCGAACGTGATCTCATGCAATATTACTTAGTATTGGAGGCGCGCGAGTCGCCGTCCTGCCCTCCTCCCGGCTCCCTGCGGTCTGCTTTCATACAATATGTATGGGGACATCATGCGTGGGATATCTGAGATAGGCGCGCCACAGTAACAATTCTCACGTATTTTTATTACTAGCTTAGTCACATAGTGCGAGTTATCGCGCCATTTGAGCTAGTTATTGCAGTCAGTTCCTTTGTTGGATTACTATGCGACGAATAATATGCGTTCGTGTTACTATCACAAAGTATTTTACAGCTGTCCGATAGAAAATCAGTTAATAACATCACGACCTGCCCTTTGTCTGTATCCAGGTCGTGCTGTGTGACCAACGCCAGACATTGCCAATTTGCAAAAGTTCGTGCCATATTAATTTACACAACGGGAATTTATCAAACGACACCGCTAAGATTCAACTCTCAATCTTGTTAGAGGGCAACATTAAATCGTTGCTTCTATTACGTGAACAGTTGAAGCAACAATGCTGTAGGAGATACTGTTCTATAAGATAAGATGTAGCGTGTCTGTGCGGGTAGAGTGGGGCCGAGTGAGGTGGAGTGAGGTAGAGGGCAGAGTGAGGTAGAGTGAGGTGGAGTGAGGTAGAGTGGGGCAGAGTGAGGTAGAGTGGGGCAGAGTAGGTAGAGTGGGGCAGAGTGAGGTAGAGTGGGGCAGAGTGAGGTAGAGTGGGGCAGAGTGAGGTGGAGTGGGGCAGAGTGAGGTGGAGTGAGGTAGAGTGGGGCAGAGTGAGGTAGAGTGGGGCAGAGTGAGGTGGAGTGCAGGAGTGTAGGCGGCGGGCAGGCGGCGCGGAGCGGTGATGCTCTTCTTATCATAATTCATTAAAGTTTTAAACTCTGTTTATCTGTAAGATTATACATTATACTATCATATATTATTGTAGTTATACATCATCAAATTTAGACTTTTATCGTAGTCGAATCAAATGTAGAGTTTTTTTTTTATATTATTAGTTTTTGTTGCAGTAATTTTAGTAATTTTTGTTATTTAGTATTTTATTGAAACAAATTATATTTTCAATTCGAATCCACGTAGTTTGTGTGTGTCCCGGAGTGTGGGGCGTCGGCGGTGGCGGACCCGCTCTCTACACTAGTCAATCAATCGACCGTTGTAGATCTGTGGTACATTGGATTAAAGCAGTGTGACAACATAAATGGGTACAAGTTTCGTGTTCAAATTCTATAAGAAAACATTTAATATGATTAAAATACACTAAATAAGTGGAGAAATCTCCCGCCGCCGCGCCATCCATCCGTACATATCTCTAGTCGGTGTGCGACTATACCGGGAGTACCGGGACACACGCAAGTAACCACATCTTTACACCAGTGAACATCTCGAGTAGTTGTGCGACTACACAGGTAAACATGCGACTGCCTCGGTGGCGTAGTGGTATTGCGTACGCATTACGAGTACGATTTGGGCGCTGAGGTCCTGGGTTCGAATCCCGGGTCGAGCCAAAAAAATTGTGACTGGGTTTTTTCATCTTAAAATTTACTCAGTCGCAGCTCGGAGTCAGGAAGTTGGCGGTGTGATACCCCCGTGCCTCGGAAAGCACGTAAAGCCGTTGGTCCTGCGCTTGATCTCTCTCCGGTCATGTCGGATTGCCGTCTCACCGGACTATGAGAGTGAAGGAATAGCGAGTGCACCTGTGTATTGCGCACACACTTGTGCACTATAATATCTCCTGCGTACCTGGCTGATCTCCGTTGAGATTGGCCGCCGTGACCGAAACTGGCTAGGAGGATTTCAAACATGCGAGGTAGTCGTGAGACTACATCAGGACATAATATCTATAGTCGCTGTGTGACTACAAGAGTACAAAATACTTACCTAGTCACCTTGCGACTACTCCGGTACGTATCCATGGTAGTCGTATAACTACGCTAGTAAAAATCCCATGTAGTCGCGCGACTACACCGGTAACCATGGTAACCATACGACTACCGGTACAAATCCTTGGGAGTCGTGCGACTACGCCGGTGGACATTCTCGATAGCTTCCTGTTTCATGTATTTGTTGCCTGCGTACTGTTTCTGTGAGGGTAGTTTCATCGTAACTTTATATTCGGTGACATGTTGGTATAGCGACAGAACAGGCGCGAGTCGCCGTTACTTTACGAGTATCACTCAATCGCCTTATCCGAATTTTATACGATATATGTAATGTAACGTCGATAGCTTGTTTGTGGGCTGTCGTTGTGTGGCATAAGGTGTGATCGGGATGATCATCGTCGATGTATCTCGTAGTACCCCCCGTGTCTCCGCCATTCCTCCCTTCCAGTGTCTCTGGCTGTGGGAGCTGGAAACTGGCTCGGCACTACGCGCTACGCAAATATGTGTGCTAATGTAAACGTAGAGTTCCGATCATTAAGTTAAGCAACAGTGAGAAAACCTCGCGCGCTGGGGCCATAGATAAGATGCCTTCCTACAATCAATAACACTAGTCGAAAACAATAAAAATGTATGATAATGACATATCCCAGCGATAAGTTTATCGTGAAAAGAATATCATTTCCATATTGTTTTGTTTTCTATTAGCGTTGACGTTTGGAGAAAGGCATCTTGTGTTTGACACATCAGGGCGTCAGAGCCAGCGCGTCGATGACGCATTTAGTAGAACGTTGAAGTACGTTTGAGACTCTTACGACGCATGATGATGAGGGTCTGTTAGTGAAACCAGCGTGTACGAGAAGTTTCTGGCGTCCTGCCACTTTCTATCGCGCTTTAGGTTATATCTCTTCTGAGAGAGCACGTCGAACGAGTTGCGAGTGACATTCGGCTCCTCGCTGACTAGTTCGGGGTGTTCTCGTATGATGGTACTCGCTGTGATAATGTCTACTAAACTGTGCAGTCGCGGTGCACACTTCAACACCTGAAATATACGAGTCGCACATCGACTTACTACAAAAAAAAGAAGCGTACGAAGTCGTGATCGAACTGGATACATTATAACGAAACTCGTTCTTCCACCTTGTGATTAATGCGTGACTGAGAGTATTACAAATCCACAAGCCGGTGTGTCGAAGGCGTATATTTGGGTAGTATACTTTGTAAAATTTAGGATGATAATTTTGACAGGTCACACTAAGAATGAGGGCATTGTATAATCGTTAATGAACGTATTCGATTATCGATTACTATTCTTATATAACTTGATATGGATAGTGGCATAATATTTTTACAAATAAATGTGATAGATAATTGAAAATATATGTTTACAATAAATAAAATAATTTAACCAATATGTCGATCGATTTATTTTATTTCAAATCGATTTTCGAAGGTCTGTAGTTGATCGTTATGAGTAGCACTTCACTAATGGGGCGGTACCCATCCATAAATTATGATATTATCGGAAGTACATTTTACCGGAAAAAAAAATACGAAACTTGATGTGCGTGAGCTGTCAAAATTATCATCCTATATTTAACAAGGTATAGTGTTGTGTGTGCACCACGGATGCCCCCTCCCCTCCCCTGCCCTCCCCCATTCCTTGTCCTGTCCCGCAGGTGTTCGCCGCGGTGAAGTGACGCCGGGCGGCTCCTGTTCCTTGCGCCCCTCATCCTCGATGTTCGAACACGTGGCTCGTTATAGATTTTACATAAATAAATTGTACAGAATATTTACGTACCTATTTAATATAACTATATTTTGTGTTACCATCGCCAGTCTCGTGTAATTTAAGTATGTTTAAAGAATCCTTGTAAACCGATCCGTCAACGTCGCGGTGGATTCACGGCGGGAAGCGCTTCCCTCCGCGTCGTGTTCCTTTACTACTGCCGGAATGTAGGTACTTATGGTGATACTGAGTATGCAAAAGGCGCGATATCCTCCTGCATCCATCGGCGTTGCGGTCGGTTGGAATGTTAAAAAACATTTTGGTTAATGTAGTATAACGTATTTTCTTGTCGTCGTGTGTTGTTTATAATGTTAGATAACAAATGTGCGCGGCGCGGCGTCTCGTTGGCGCGGGGCGGGGCGGGGGACACACACACGGACGCTTTGATACGCATCTATTACTACGCAGCTGTAGTTGGTACATAATTACCGGTCTGGTATACGGTGCTAATACTTACTTGCACTTAAATAACACCGCAAGTTCGGTAAAATACCCACGTTTGTAAACTAAAAAGAAAAATATAATTTGGCTATAAGCGTACTTAGTGTGGTTTTTCACTGAAGGCGATGCGGACACAAAACAATCCACTATCCAGCTAACACACCGCATTCGGCTCCAGTTGATTGGACCCGCACGTCATGTCCCGCGCCGTCGGATGCGCCGCGCCGCGTTGTTGATAGTGTTATGAATATTTAATGCGAATAACTTCGGACGAGTACGAATGTGCATCGTTCACAGCTTTAACAAATTGTGTGGTTAATTAGCAATATGATTCTGAAGCCTTATTCGGGGACCGACGGCGCGCTGTGCGTCAATACCAACTGCCTTCCGACATACTCTCCGTCACACAAGTGTTGTCTCTCGGTGCCTAAAATATATTATATATATAGCAGTACGATAACGCAACATAAAAAAGGCGCTGTCGCAAAACTTTGATGTATGTTGGGCATGAGGTGGTAATACAAAGTTCTGTGGGATTGAGCACTTTAAACATATTATGGTATATGTAGGGCTGCCATCCGTCCGGATTTTTCATAGTTTGAAGGGCGTCCGGGGGCCGTCCGGTCGGGGTTTTAAAAAGTGTCCCGGTGAAACCCGGAAACTTGTTGTCAGGGGAAATCATTTTTTTTATAGATTTTATAGATAAATTGAAATAAACCTTAGTTAAAAATTCATGCGTCGGCAATTTAAGTGATGGCAGCCCTAGGTATATGAAGACGAAGCTGGTTGAGCGCAGCGCCCCGCCCGTGCCGGGTACCTACGCTATGATACTATATTATACTATACTTAAGCTACGATTATTTGGTATATAGTACGAGTACACAATGTAAGGTCGGTGTCGTGTCGTCTGCTCATCCATCGGTAGGTAGCGTGTCTTATTAACTCTACTCGTGAGTGGAACTGAGGAGTTTTATTAAATTTTCAAATTTCGATCCCATATTTTCTTTTTTATAACAATTGCAAACCTTGTCCTTCGTATCCTTGTTATTCCTGCGGTAAGTACTTATTTAATATGCTGATTTTGTGACTTACGCCCCGCGGGTGTGGGCAACTCTCTAAGACTAGAAAAATCGAATTACAAAAAATATTTTTACACCAGAATTGAGTTGTAGAAGTATTTGAGTGGTATTCTATTACTAATATTACAAATGCGGAAGTTTGTGAAAACGTTTGTATTTTTGTTAGAAGTAAACACAGAACGAAACAGATTTGGATGAAATTTGGCACACGGGTAGATCATGTCCTGGATCAACACATAGAGTACTTTTATCCGACCATGTCTTAGATTAACACATAGGGTACTTTTTATCCCACCAATTTGCTCCCATGGGAAATATTTTTTTAAATCCGATTCTTTAAATAGATGGCGCTAGCGTCTGTGTTTTACGGACCTTTGTAACGGGAAAGGCTGTTCACGCGGTCGAAGCATCAAGCAACACCTAATGATGTTATAGAATAGAGTTTATTTACTCGTCCAATGAATTTTCGTTGTCCCGTGACCCCCCCCCCCTCCCTTATGTCCTAGGCCGACCAATAAACTACTGCAGGGAATTATACTGAACTAAAATAGTCACACAAGTAGAAACATACATAATCTAATAAAAGGAAAATAACTGACAATATTTCTAAGAATTTGGGGAATGCAATAAATATGTAACTTTATACATACAGACACACACATCAAGTCCTTAATCCTGAAGTTGAGAGAAGAGGTGGAGCCAGGGCACCCACTTGTATTCTGACGCCATATTCCAGGACTGGATTAGCCTAAAGACTAATTAGGCAACTGCCTAGGGGCAGAGGTATCGGCATCGGCCAGGGGCCCCTACGTTCCCGAGACTAAGAAATACAATGATTTTTCAGTTGGTTAAGTTGGCAGGAAAAAAATAATTTAAGAAGGCAGGAAAGGGAAAATAGGCCCCTAGAGGCAATGCCAAGGGGCCTCATGGGGCAATGCCTAGGGGTCCCAAAATTATTAACCGACCCTGGTCATATCGCGCAATAAAATATGTAGGTAATATGCTCCAATAGCAAGAATGGCCTATTTGCTAAGATGGTTCATTACTATTTGTGTGTCCAGTGGTAAAATGTTGATGACTTGTTAAATTATTGTTACTATTGAAAGCTAACAAAGGCAATGCAAGCTCATAAATGGCAATTATTGCTCACACGAATTCATGTCATTAACCTTTCTAAATCAAAAATTGCATTACCTGGTCACATCTTGTTTTTGTATTTGTAGAACATTAGCAAATCAAACTATTTTTGCATTTGCAACACAATATATTACTACCTAACTACTTAAAAAATATATAAACTAAACAAATCTAGTTGCTATTGCTAATAATTTGGTGTAGTCTGCTCCCTTGGCATGTGTCCTCTCCTTGAGTATTGTCCGCAGTATGGTGGGGATGGGCACATGGATGCGGGTGCCTAGTGGAGTGCCATTGTCATCGATCAGCACTATGTTGTTGCTGTCAAACTTGGGTACTTTCACCTTTTGTGTCTGTTTCAGGCCAACCAGGATGCCTTTCTTCTTCTGACCCTTTATTGCCACCATCACCCTGTCGCCAATGAAGCCCACACCTGAAAACATATAATATCTATATTATAGTTAAAAAACATTGTGCTGCATTATTTTGATTTTTCCACTCTAATGTTAGATAAACACAATAACTTTTTGAGAAAGCATTTAGTTTTATTCTAATGACCAACAACTGCTGGACATGAAATGCCTTCTTTGGCAGCATTAATAAAATAAAAATGTTTTGATATTAATTATGAGGAATACTTTTTTGAGTTTTATAATATGGATGAATCAATCTTTGAATCAAAGTTTGTATTTAGTTACAAGTAGTCATAAGTAAGTCATTTGGGAATATTCAAGTTTGATATGAGTAGGTAATTATGAATAGTTTCTAAAACTATAACAGAGTGCACATACGTTTTTTGTTATAAACGCAGATAATTTTAGGAGGTTTTCCTTCGGCCATCGCTCTCATGCCAATCTCAGAGTTGTCGACAACGCGCAATCTCGTTAATAATCTCACTTCATTCAGACATACTGTTGTGTGGAAACCACAAGTTAGTTGACTTGGACATAATTTAGTAATTAAAGTTTTAAACATACTTTATAAAATAATTAAGCTCTGAACTGAATTGAAATAGGTTATGTTTTGATTTTTTTATATTTCCCTTATGGGAAAGACAAAGGGTTCAAGCCCATACAGCCTCTTCTTTTTAGATGGTCTTTTTTTACTATGTCGTAGTCATGGTCGTAGTAAAGCAGTGGCTACCTTACCAAGACTTTTTCGAGGAGAATTGGCGGCAACAAAAAACACTTGATTGAAACAGTTATTTAAATTTACCTCATTTGGGCCCTTTAATAGAACCATATTGGATAATATACCCTCATAATTATGCAATATAACACTAAGTATCACCAAAATAATGAATTAAAACATGAGTACCTTATGACACTTCCAAGTTCCCGCCAAAACTCCTCGACTCCTCGATGTTTTGACAAGTGACAACCTCTGTCAAATGTTAATACTTTAATACTGTGTTTTTTGTAATTTTGAAATGGTTTTATTGTTTTTAATAGATAATTCGTACATACATAAAAAAACGCGCAGCCTTCATAGGGGGCGACTGGCCGATTATGTTGGGTTCACCGTGCCTTACGGTCCGGCGTTGAGCCGCCCGAAGAGATGAAATACATTGGGCGACCGCCGCACCGGGCCAATTCTCTAAGGTCTAGCGCAGGGGGGTGTCACTCTGTGATTTCGTACCTTCGTTCACTCGTTCCTTCATTCGTTCTCATTTAGTTTTATGCACCCCAACTCTTGGCGGCGCTAGATTTCTAGTTAGATCCAAAAAGACTGTAACGAAGTCTAGAAATCTACAAAACTCATATTAAAACTGAACTGAACCCAATTTCTGAACGATATGAATGAAGTCAAATGTCACGATGTTTGAAGTATGTTTAGTAAGTTTGCCACATTTTTATGAATGGCACAAAAGTGTGTAATTTTATTATTTTATACCACTTGACATGTGACACATACATGATTATATTTTATAATTAAACTATTTTCTACATAAATTATATACTGAAATATAATTACAGAATTTTAAAATTTAAGTTATGTTTCTTAGTAACTAAATTATATATTTTTCGTGGGGAATATTATTTTAAGTGAAGTGGTAACACAGCCTTGTTTTCGTGATCCGTCATCCGGTGGCCATGTTTTTAATTTCTATTTGCGATTTTTTCCGTAGTATTATAATGCTCTTTGGTCTAGCGCTATACAGGACGATTTAGACATTGACATCGACGTATAGATCGTCCAGCGAATAACAAGAGATGATTAATCCCTTGTCAGTCGACAGAATTATGCCGGCATGTTTGAACCGGATATACATAGGTTGATCCGGAACGCGGCACACTTAGATACGTGGGCCCAAAAAGTATTAAGTAGGTATCGAAACGAAAGTCACTGACATAGCCCAACGGATAAGCAAGCTGAAGTGGCAATGGGCAGGGCACATAATTCGAAGAACTGACGGCAGATGGGGCAAAAATGTTCTCGAGTGGAGACCACGTACTGGCAAACGCAGCGTTGGCCGACCACCTGCAGGGTGGGCCGATGACTTGGTGAAGGCCGCAGGAACGCGCTGGATGCGGCCGCTTGTGACAGGTCCATCTGGAAATCTTTGGGGGAGGCCTTAGACTAATAAAGACAGAGCATGAGCCGCAGAAAACCTGTCACAAATAGTCTACCAAAATTGGTAGACTTGCTCGTTACGTACGCCAGTATCAATTCAATCACTGGACTGTTACGACCTCACAAAATTAATAAAAATGTGTGGGTTTATGCTATAAAATTGTGTCGCAACTAAGTAGGAAAGTATCATAGTAACACCATAATCACTGTCCACCGATAAGTTTTGTTGTTTAACCACTATTTTAAGAGTAAACATGAAATTATTATTTCATAGATTCGAGGCGGCTCAGACACCCAGGTGTTGCCAGTTTATTACTGGGGCAATTTGCTGGAATGTTGGGAGATTGTACATTTAGCTATTCGTGTTAATTTTCAATGCTCTGCAAACATCGTAAAATCATTTAATTCACGTATAATTATGGTAAAATATTACCCTAGTGAATAATATTTGTAGGGTGACTTGAGTACGTAATAAGAGATTTTATTGAAAAAGACCGCATAGTTACATCTTCCTCCATTCCGCATAGTTACTAAGTCTCAAAATGAATAGTTTGTCGGTCATACCATTCTAAGTAATACCACTAATTGTAGTCAACAACATCAAATAAGTTTGTTGAAAGTAAAAAAAATCGGTGCGTCTACGAATGTACGCGCGTGAGAAGTTATACTTCTTTGGCATCATTAAAAAATAATTTTTGATTGCATGCAAAAATAATTAATTACAACAAAATGATAAAAGCACTGGAAAAGGATAGTCAACACAGTCAATAAAGTTCAGTTTAAATTTGAAATATTAAATAGATGTATATAATTATTAAAAATATAATTTAGAGAATAATAAATATGTATGACCGTAATTTGTACTAACTATTATAAGATTCTTAATTTTAAATATTTATTATTTAATATTTTAAAAGTAAATTAATAAATTCAAAAATTGAATTTAAGTTTATTCATTATTTAAATATTTATTGTTTTCTTAATTTAATATTTACTTTTCATTTTTGTAAAAAGTTTTCATTAAACAGCTTCAACCGTTTTCGGGCAACTTCTCCCGTGAGAATTTTGTGTTACACATGCGCCCGCATCGTAAAATTTCACTCTGATCATTTTTTCATAACGCGCCGAAAGAAGTACAACTTCAATAATCAAAACATATTTGCAAGTAAGATACATTTGTAAATTGCTCCAATATAAATCACAACGTCAAATCTAAAAGAATAATTTTTCGGAAGCAAACACAAAGAGACGGATTTTAATATTAAGGGGTTAACACTTTGACTGCAACTCGCACGACTTTTTGCTACGGCCAAGATTTTTGTATTTTAAATTGCAGAATTTTCAGAATTTAACTGTTTTTGTAAACCATAAAAACATAGATGATTTGAGAACATAAACAAAATCATTGTTTTATTTGCCCAATTCTTTCAACAAAAGTGCAAAGAAACTTGGGTAAATTATCTAGAGTAGGTATCCCTACACGCGCAACCTTAACTGTGGGAGTTTTGGCGGGAATGTGGAAGTGTCATGAGGTGCTCTTGTTTTAATTCATTATTTTGGTGATACTTAGTGTTATATTGCATAATTATGGTGGTATATTATCCAATATAGTTCTATTAAAGTGCTCAAATGAAGTGAATTGAAATAACTGTGCCAATCAAGTGTTTTTTCGTTGCCGCCAAAACTCCTTGATAAAGTCTTGGTAAGGTAGCTACTGCTTTACTTCGACATATTAGTTAGGAGTTAGGACTGAGGATGAAAATATATGAAAGACGGGCTCAATGGACTAGTATCCAGAGCCGTAATAATTAATAAAAAAAAAAAAAAAACCTTAACTGTTTCCCGGCGAGTAACTACACGACGGAGTTTTGGCGGGAACATGGAAGTGTCATGAGGTGCTCTTGATTTAATTCATTATTTTGGTGATACTTAGTGTTATATTGTATAATTATGGTGGTATATTGTCCAATATAGATCTATTAAAGGGCTCAAATGAAGGGAATTGAAATAAAAGTGCTAATCAAGTGCTTTTTTTGTTGCCGCCAAAACATCTCTACAAAGTCTTGGTAAGGTAGCCACTGCTTTACTTCGACATAGTAGTTAGTACTGAGTATAACAAAGAGACAATGTAACTGCAACTTATACTTAAAAAAATGTCTTACCTAAATCTTTGACACTGGCAGATGCGCAAACCGCGCCATGCCAAAGAGAGAAAAAAAAAAACTACACGACGCTCACTCACACATCGTGCATCTCTGTGTGAGTTGGGACAGGCTGCGAAGCGTATTGCATGTTCGCATTGCTCTGTCTATATTAGTCTAAGGGGGAGGCCTATGTTCAGCAGTGGACGTCATGTGGCTGATGATGATACCTACATTGGGACCGTGGACCACTATGGCGGGCTATAACACCTTACGTATTTACAGTGGTTGCTATGCGGGCGGATATAAAATATATCCAATAATATTGTAAATAATAGGACTCTCATATGAAAGAGTCCGCCTGGGTGGGTAAAACCGCAATGTCTGTTTCTACCGCCAAGCAACAGTGTGCATTTTTTATTATTTTTTTGTTTTCGCGGAGAAAGTGAATTATTACTACCGCCCAGTGTTCAAGGGGAACGACTGAGCGGTTATGTTGGGTTCACCGTGCCTTACGACCCGATGTTGAGCCGCCCGGAGAGATGGAAAACGTCGGGCGACCGCCGGGCCGAGTGCCTAACCTATGTACACCGCACGGCATACCAACCAAAACTCCGCGGTGGCCATCTTCGGCGCATTAGGGACGGCTGCGGGCTTCCTCCGACTCACGTCTAAGTTGTCGTCCGCAACCGCCCCTGCGCGTACCGCTATTGCGGTCCGTCTCCTGTTTTTGGGGGGGCTCAGAAGCCCCCGCATACTGAAGGACGCCCTCGGCGTCAAAGGCATGGTGAGGCCTAACCGCCACGCTGTCGTCCATCACGGGGGTCACAAAAGTTGGCTAGACTAATGGGTGGACGGCCCCTTCCGCCCACCCGTGACCCCCGGAGGCCCCTATTAGTCGCTTTTACGACAGGCAGGGGATACCATGGTGGAATTCTCCAAACGCCCCCAATCCACAGGGCGGGAGACGTCGCTCAGTCGTCCACCCGACGCGTCCTACGTCTCGTCTGGCGGCGGGAGGGATCACCACTGTGCTGGCGATCGCTCTCGGCACTCTCCTTCCGCGAGAGGACCACCTCGCAGAAGAAAAAGAGAAGAGGACCACCGCCTCCCAGGCCTCCCGGCCGTCGACCATGGAAGCGACCACGGCGGGCAGCGAGAGGTCTGCTCCGACGACTGCTCTGAGAGCGCTGCGTTCTTCATCCCAGGCTGGGCAAAACTCCAAAGTGTGTTGGGCCGTGTCCATTGGGCAGTTGTCACAATAGTGACACACGGCCGACTCCTCTATCCCCACCACCCGAAACAGGATCTCACCGAAGCAGCCATGCCCGGTGAGCACCTGCGTCAGGCGGTATGTAGCCGCTCCGTGGCACCTGTCCAGCCAATCGGTAAAGACAGGACGCACTGCCTCTACGACCCTGTGCCCCCACGACGGGGCCTCCAGCCTGAGACGCCACTCCTCCACGGCGGCTCGCCGTAGGGAGGCCCTCTTGGCCTCCATCTCCTTCAGGGCCGGACGTTGCCCGCGACTGAACGCCTCCTCCCGCCAATGAAATGCATCGGCAAGGGATTTGGCGTCCAGGTCCCAGGGCAGAAATCCGGCCAATAAGCAAGCCGCCTCGAAAGAGGCCGTGCGGTACGCCCTGAGCGCGCAGGAGAGCGACGCAGGGGCGGCTCAGGGAGTCATCCCAAACGGGGCTGCCATAAAGGGCCATGGACCGCACGACTCCGTGATACAGCCTCCGGCAAGGGAAGCCAGGACCTTCCAGGTTGGGCAGCAGGCCGGAAAGAGCGCCGGGACAATTTAGTCCTCAACTCCTTAAAGTGGGTGCGGAATCGCCATCGGCTATCTAGGACTAAACCCAGATACTTTATGCTAGAGCCGATGGGGATCCGCACCCCCCCAACGACGATGCGGGCACCGGCCGGTGGCCCTCTCCGAGGTCCGTGAAAACACACGGCTTCTGTTTGTTTTCTCGAGGGCCACCTTCAAACCTAAACGTTGAATTCTTCCAACTACATGGCCGGTGCCCGCCGCGGCCAGAGTTGCGGCGTCCCGGAAGGTCCCAGCAGTCGCTGTGACTAACGTATCGTCGGCGTAACATGTCACGCCGACGCCCCGGAGATTGGCACCACGGAGCACCCAGTCGTACCCGATGTTCCACAGGAGAGGGCCCAAAACCGAGCCCTGTGGAACACCGCACGACATCGCTCTTCGGTGCCACCCGTCGGCGCCCCGATACACCACGTCCCTGTCAGACAGATACGCGTGCACCAGACGCCGGAGATAGGGCGGCATCACGTGGTACCGCAGTGCCTCGTGGATGCAGGGCCAGAGCAGCGAGTTGAAAGCGTTGGAGATGTCCAACAACACCGCAATTACAACTTCGCCCCTAGCCACTGCATCCTCCGCCTGTGCCTTCACCTGCAGAATCGCGTGGACGGTGGAACGTCCCCTCCTAAATCCGAACTGTTCGTCGGCCAAATTCGGAACGACCCTATCGAGGTGCTCGACGAGGCGAGCATGGACTATACGCTTGAAGAGTTTGGCGACCTCGTCGAGCAGCACGATGGGCCGGTAGGCCGACGGCGACTCTGCGGGTCGTCCCCCCTTCTTTGGCAGGACGAGCTTCCCGGTTTTCCAGCGCGCCGGGAAGACGCCCTGCTTCAAACAGGCGGTGAATAAACTGCGGAGCCTCGGGCCCAGGTGCTCGAGGGCTAGCACCCAGGCTTTCCCGGGGATGCCATCGAGCCCCGGGGCCGTGTTTTTGCTCCGCAGCCGAAGACTGCCGCCTGCATTTCAGCGGGCGAAACTTCCAGGATATCTCTTGCCGGATTCTCACTCGACGATGGCGCCACATCCGGTGGCGCCATAAATCAATTGAAATTATTGCTAGATTCGCAAAGTGGCTATTTACAACATCTATTACTTAGCATATTGTCAATGCTGCGGGCGAAATGTTTATTCTTATAACTACCCTATCTTTAATATGCCTACTTTTGTCAAATCTCCATTTTTATATTATTTTATCTTGTGTTTTACCTAAGTTAATTTTGAGTCAATTATATTGTATGCTATGAATCCCTGGTGTCAATAACATAAAGATCTTTATTTGGACACCAGAGTCCAATCATCGCTGAACTACTTAGCATTACTCTAATTATAAGACTTACTTTTTTTTCATTGTTGAGTTTATGAGATGTGTTTTTGTAGGTATGTTTTTTTTATTGATTAATAATTTTTATCTTATCTTTATTACCGAATCCTGACACATAGACACGGCATAGCGACCACCTACTCCCGACCTAATCAAAAAATAAGAATAAGCAATGATGACTTAATTTGCGATGATTATGTAGGCACTCTTTGATTCGGAAAAAGTAAGCGATCCGTATTGGAAATAATTGGTACAGTTCGCATCAAGAGTTGTCGCAGGAAATCTGTTAAACCGATCAATCGGGCATCAATATAAAGTTATAAAGACGTACCGGAGTGGGATTCAATTACTGATTTTTATCATTTTGTCGAATCAAAAGAGTATTGATTACACAATCAGCGGAGGTGGCTGATGCCTATTGATTGAACGTCTCGTTAGGGCATATCTCGGGTTCTCACTTCTGCCGAGCGTCAATGATTAAAGGCGGTAACCCAATAAGGAGCGGATTGCGCGCGGTTATCGGAAACAAAACAAAAGAGTGGCGGCGCGGCGTGGCGCGGCGCGGTGAGGCGCAGAGTGGCGAGAGACAGGCCCGCACTGCTGCTCTCGTGAACAGTGACTACTGCCATACAACGTAAGTACCTACTTCACTATGGTGGTTTATAATGAAATTATACATTTTAAGGTATTATCACCCAATATACCTAATACTTACCCTAAACCTTGTGCTTTCACTAGAGAAGTGGCCCGGACAAATGCAAATTGACGAGTAGGAATTGCTATTTGAACCTTTGTAGATAAAAGTATGTAGCGCTATTTTAGTGTTTATTAATTTAAGATCAGCGATTGCTTTGGTAGCGTAGTTGTATTACGCTAATGCTGAGGTCTCGTGTTCGATCCACCTGTCGGGCAAAGTGATATTAGATTTTTCTAATCAGTATCAGCCCGGAGTCTGGAATTTGTACCCGATATGGTAGTAGGCTCGCTCCTTATCACATTATGAGACGGCGAAAAGTGGGTGCACTAGTTGCGTCTCTGCCTACCTCTTCGTGGATAAAAGGCGTGAGTAGGTGTGTGTGTGTGTGAGTGTGTGTGTGTGTGTGTGTGTGTGTGTGTGATATTGTAGTGTACTACAGCCGTGACAGAAATAATGAACATCGTAGTAGTAAATCAGTCTACAGGGCCCTTGCAAAAATCACCAGATCCGCGCCTGTCGTGGCTCGATTTACGTCATTAGAGGCGCGAATGGGTATCACGGGGCGCGTGGGGAGCGGGGGAGGTGATACCTCAAAGCTTTTAAAGATGTTTAAGATCCTTTATGATGGCCTTATAATGGTTCGTTTTCGCGTTCGTTTCCGGTGGCATTGTGTTGCTGTCCAAACATCGCCTCCCCTCCGCCCGCCGACGCTCGCGCCCCGCCGGTGCCTTCCGGATCAATTACACGACCATTTTGACACGAAGAGGTGAAGACACGACTTATTTTGCCAGCGTTCTGTCTGCACACAATACCCTTTAATTTATACAATACAGCCTTTTAGACAAACGCCATAAAGAGCGGACGCACTTCCCGATAAATTAAAAAAACATAGCTTATTATGTTCAATAGAAACTGTTCATGCAAGACACATGTAAAAGGACTCACAGGAGTCGTAGGTGAAGGTATCTCTTATATTTATGCTGCATCAGCGACTTGATTTATATGAGTGCTCAGAAATCATACCATACTCGCGACCTCACCAATGCTATCCACAATGACACGATACTTCCTACGAACGGTGTTGGGTCAGTTGCAGGGTTTAAATAGCAATTACCTAACATAAAAATTACCTTGGTTACCTATTAGAAAGTTTATACTAAAATCTCTTTCATAAACTTTAGTCTTAGAGAAAAAGTCATCCTTTAATTATTATAACAAGGTGAAACTTAATTACATCAAAAGTTTGCGCAGTATCCAAATAAAAAAGAATTGTTGAATTATCTATAATAGATATGTTATTTTTTATAAACTCGTTTTTTTTCGTCTTTAGCCTTTGGATGTTCATTGTTGAATATAGGCCTCCCTTAAAGATTTCTGAGAAGCATCTTGCACCCCGCGGGTTCCTGCGACCTTAAGAGGTGGACTATCCTGGATGTAGGGAGTGGATGTAGAACATGCTGGATGCAGGCCGCTGTTGACAGGTCCTTCTGGAGATGTTTAGGGCAGATCTATGTTCAGCAGTGGAGTTCGTGTGGGTGACGATGACGGTACAATTAGTTATACGGTTTCAAACACACTCTAGAGGCCAAAAAGAATTAACTATAATTAATAAGAGCTGGCACCTTCATTTTATCTTGAGGTTCCCTATTGGATTGCTTAAATTATTTTGTAATAATATTGTTACGCATGTTAGCTTTAAGCCTAAATATCAATGTGCATAATGATCACTACGCATCATTGTTTTAGCTTAAAATAAAAAAGTATAAATACAAAAAGCACAACCATCAGAATGACTAACGTTAAAAAGCATAAATATCAAAAGTCATAAAAATAAATAAGCATCATTCATGTTTGGTTTTGTCTGGGTTGGAAACGACTTAAAGTCGGTTCTGGCACTCACCGGCCGCTGCCGCGGCACGCTCGCTTCGCTCGCTCGGCTCGTGCGGTGGTTCATATGCACCTAACACGCTCTCCTCGCTGACCTAATTTATTCTAAATACATGGTATGCAAAATGTGTATTAGTCTAATACAAATTAGTCGAGCTAAAATTATTCCAATAGCTTATTATGACAAAAAGTAGTAGGCCAAAATATTACTATGCGGTAGTACTATTATGCCAATACATATTATGCAAAGTCAATTATGCGAAAAAATATTAGTTTAAAAAAAGTAGGCGAACCAAAGGGATCCCTTATCTTGATCTTAACTTAGGTATCAGTAAGACAAAAATATGTTCTTATCTATCGAGAAGTAATAAAACTATCAAATAAATCGACGGCTCCGTAGAACAAAGCCGTATATGCAAAATGAAGCTTTTCAGTAGAGCGCTTTGAAAGACTAAGTTAATTGTGAAAATCACAAGTTATAGTGAACAAAACATTATATTCTATAGGGTTCAGTAACAACTTTGAACTTAATGTGTGAAAATAGCTCTAATTCGCACATGAATACAAACTAACGACTTTCAAAGCGCTCTACTGAAAAGCTAACATTTTGCATATACGACTTTGTTCTACGGAGCCGTCGAAATATTTATACCTAACATATTTTTTTAAGGAAATAGTAGAGCCGAGGACTCTACCAGTGCTGCGTCAACCGTACAGGCCATTATAATAACAATTTTAATTGGGGAGGTATTAGTAGTATTTTATAAATATCTCAATAGGGCAAGCACCACACAAAACAAATCCACGTGAATAATCAGTTCGTGCGATGATTTTGTACAGTCATTTAAACTGGTGAAATCACAATAAACACCCAAATTATTTTTACACTTTGAGGATACTTCCGTGATTTCCCTGCATGTTACGCAGGGCCCCAACGTAGATCACTATCATCGAACGATCCACCCATTTATTATATTTGCAAAGAAATTATTTAATATTATCTTACCTGAAAAGCTCTTGAGCAGGAGGTGCATCACATGCAGTAACAGTAGCAACGCCCCGTCGAGTTTTGTTTAGACTAAAAAGTTATAGCATGGCAGAGCTCTGCTAATCTCAAGTGTCTATCCCTGAGTGTGTTATGAGAAATCCTGATTAAATATCTCTCTACGTAGTTTCTTTCCGGGATACATTTTTTATCTTCTCACGGCAAAATCACTCAAATACCTGATGGTAAGCGGAGTAAGGTCCAGATGGTGTCAACTGACGAAAGGTGATTATCCCTTACCAGTCGAGACAATTATGCCAGCCTGTGTATATACCAGATATATACAGGTGATCCCGGAACGTGACACACTCACGTCGCCCACTAGTAGTCTAGAGGATTCTGTTACTTTGGTCGCCGCGGATAATATTGAGGAGATTTTGGTTCGCATTTTTTACGAAGCATTGGTAAAGTCGCTTAGCCGCATCTGATCATGTTTTTAAAAATAATAAATTAACTACATCTTTTATTACTAATTATATGATTTATTTTCGCCGAAGTCATGTTGTCAAAGGATACAGAAAAACAGTTACCAATAGAGTTTGCTATGTTTTTTGGTCTTGTCTAGAATATTTCTTCCAAACAATAACATTTATTACTATAAGTACTGTATTTAATTTGATAGTCATTGCAGAGTATTTGTAACGTGATACTGCGATTACAGGTTTCAAGGGTAGTCGAGATGGTCCATGCTGTTCTAGGCTTGTAGTCAAGATCCTTTTCTATAAGCGTTAACGCCAATAAAACTAATGTATGGGAATGATCCATCCTTGGGATAGACTTGTCGATAAGATACTTAGAGTATATATAAGATATTATGTTATATTTAAATTTCTATTTTATTGGCGTTACCACTTAAAGGAAAGCATCTCGGCTTCAGGCAATCGTCATGAGCTGCATTGATATTGGTAAGGCTGGAACACGTTGCCATTGCAGCTACATTTTAGGGAATATTTTTGAGCGCCTTTTTATACTTTTTCTTAAGGGTTTTTTTGTTTGGATTTGGAATATTATTTAGTATCGACGAATTTAGAAATAACACCGCGGAGATTTCCCACGTAGTCAGTGTAGGAATGGTTAGTTAGAGGCTGAAAAATTGTAAATGAGATGTTTACCGCAAAAAAAAAAAAATATTTAAATTAGTAAATAATTATATTGGTGGTAAAATTATTGTAAGATCTACTACATTATATTATATACTGTCATTATTTGATTAAAATGGTTTGAGTTATTTCTTCCTTTAAACATTTTTATGTCGGTACAATTTTTTACCCGCAGTTCCACCCGCCCATGTAGAACATTTTTAGAAGTTTTAAAGTAAATTTTAAATATCTTAAATTGACGATAACTTTTCCGATTGAAACAATATATTATTACTAGCTTTTGCCCGCGGCTCCGCCCGCATTAAAAAGTTATTCCGGGATAAAAGTCCCGGTTTATATTTTCCCGGGATAAAAAGTAGCCTATGTGTTAATCCAGGACATGATCTACCCGTGTGCCAAATTTCAACGAAATCCGTTCAGTAGTTTTTGCGTGAAAGAGGAACAAACATCCTTACATCCATACATCCAAACATCCAAACATCCAAACATCCAAACATCCATACATTCTTACAAACTTTCGCCTTTATAATATTAGTAGGATATTAGTAGGATGTTCTGGTACTGGAATTGCCAATTCTACTCTATCCACCTGTGAAAATTACTTCAAAGCCCTTTCAGTAGTTTCGCAGAAATGTGCACTAAAAACAGACAGACATAAAAGAATTTAATAATCGCTGCTTTGAGTTCTATAAATCATGTTAAGTTACCTTTTGTTTTTATTGCTTTTTTATGTACAGACGTACCGGGTTATGTTGTTTTATATGTATAGATTTTCGCAAATAAAATACTCTACTTTACTTATTCATGTTGATTGTGTTGCAACTTTACTTATTCTTGAAACAAACAACACACCTATTACACACCAGATTACATTAGTAATCTCCACTGCAATATACCGGTAAATGGCGGTCTGCGACTGATAACATTTCTTAGTATTACGTTTAGTAAGTATATTATTGTGGTTCTTACTTTAAAAAGTAATGTACACGGTGAGAGAAGGTAGGTAATGAAACTTAATAATTATTATCCACCATGGAATAAAAAAATCACATGTGTTTTTACAGAGCTCTATTACGATACTATTACTACTATAATATACTATATATCATTAATTATATTACAAATTATAAAATATTATAAACAAATTAAAATTTAAACAGTTTTTTAATAAATTAAGAATTTTTTAATCAAGTCTTTGCATGTGTAAATAGAGCGATCCAACTTTTAGTAATGTCATAATATTGGCTTTATTTTTTTAAGTTTTATTTTTTGTCTCGACTGGTTACATGCTACATGTATGTTCATGTTGATATTTGGTTGTGGCTTGTTCGGGTTGCTAGCGCTGGTAGCTGGTGTGTGGTGACTGTGGCGAGTGTGGAGTAACCAGGGCGGCGGGGGATGGGGGGCGCGGTGCATTTGTCTCGGAGCCGGCGCAATTATCGTATTGTGGTGCGGAGTCCCACTCACCCGCGAAACGTGATTTTTTTGCCGCCATTTTGAAAGAGGTGGCGAATCAAATAATGGGGAAATAATTTAATCAACAAACCGCGTCATGCGTTTGGACCGTAGTGTTTGGAGTCTCGGTCCAAATTCGCTCGCGCCGCGGCGGGGGGCACAGGCCCGCCGCGCCGTGAAAAAAGTGTGTGGTCGCGTGTGTGCCGCCTTAATAGGCACCCCTGCCCCTTGACGCGCTGCACAACACACCGCCGCCCCTCCCTCCGCACCCCTCTAGCCTCCGCCGCACCCGCACACACACCACCCCCAGTCTTTGCACCCGCAAATTGAAATGAAATTGCATAATTCGAGCACGCAGCTCCTCGCCGACGGCACGCTGACGATTTTTGCGCCTAATGAAGTCCATTTAAGTTCTATTTGACGCCGAGGTGCTCTATTTTGCATGAATTTTCATCTAATCTCCGCTTGTGTGCGGGGTTTTTTATTCAAATTCGGGGCCCACGCCAAACAAATGAACAATTAATATTTTAGAATGCTTCATCACAAAACGCAGACCGCCCGGTACATCCTACTAATAATATTATAAAGGCGAAAGTTTGTAAGTATGTATGGATGTATGGATGTCTGGATGTATGGATGTTTGTTACTCTTTCACGCAAAAACTACTGAACGGATTTTGATGCAATTTGGCACACGGGTAGATCATGTCCTGGATTAACACATAGGCTACTTTTTATCCCGGGAAAATATAAACCGGGACTTTTATCCCGGAAAAACTTTTTAACGCGGGCGGAGCCGCGGGCAAAAGCTAGTTAGATATATAATAAATCAACTTGACATAAACTATACAAACAGCCTGACTAACCTACATCTATTATGTATGTGTACCGATTACCGCTCTGTAGATGCGGTGCCTGCGTTTGCAGTAATTAATTCAACATCACAAATCTATAGTAATGCATTACGAGCCAGAAGCGTTAAGAGACTCGAGAAATTTATGCATAATTTTATATTTATACAGTGTGATGTTGTAGTTTCTTTCATCGAAAAATATGCTGTAGCGTCGTCACCGTCTTTGTATTAACGTAAATATATGGAAAATGTTATATTATTCCCTAAAAGTTTGCTTAAATCTGTTCTATTGTGCGTACCTCACAATATTTATGAATGCTTTTTCTTAAACGCAGTAATCTCTTGACATGAATGACAATACCTATTATATCTTATACGACAATAAAATACGATTCTTAAACTAAAAGTACATTAATAAAATTGATATTCTTATTTTCTTGTTTATCTCACTTCTGGGCTTCTTCTGGACTTCTTCTCTGAGTTAGAACTGCTCATAAAAAATAAAAAATGTCAGAATTACGAAGTATTGTATTGAACTGCGTTGCGCTCGTCATCTGGCACACGACAATATGATAATTAGTATGAAGATACCCTGTAATTAAAACAGGCATAATGCTTTTTAAATCGAAAGACAACACAACCAGTGCTTTCTTACAACAGACAACAGATATAGACAAAACAGTGGGACCAAACAAACGGACTTTCGTCTTATCATCTAGTAGAATTTATTACATGACATATTGTAATATGTATATTCGAAGTTATAATTTTGTAGTTAGCTGAACTATACCATTTGAAAGACGAAAAGTAGAGAGTAGAGACTATCGTCACACTTACCATTACAAGTGCTTTAAGAGGATCAGCAGTGGCACGAATTTATTAAATCGAGCTGTGAAGCTCAGTGAGTCTCGGGGAACACGAATCTGTTTTTATCCCGCAACGAAAATAATCTGATCGAAAGATAGGGAATTGTGAATATTGTCAACTTCCCTTCATAGCAAAGCAGGAGACATACCTAACAATGAACTAAGGAGGTATTCTAACTTCATGAAAGATGAACAGTAAGGAACTCTTATTGTTTCTGAAAACTGTAATATACTTATAATAGTTTCATCGTGCACAGTTTTAAAGGTGGAACATACTTACTACCCCGGCACCTGACGATTCTAAAATAGGGTTGAAAAATTCAATGACATTTTTTAATTAAGGTTTTAATAGATATTCACTGTTTGAAACTGTAAATACGTTAAACAACACGTTGATTATAAATAAAAGTATGGGAAGATGCAACAATTAAATTATGACGACAAAGTACCTATATGAAATAGACTGTAATAATGCTACAAAACTAACGCTACTACGTGTCGATACAGATTGTTGCATGAGCTTTGCGTATATCCCAAATAAGTATATATATTTATTTTATTTTATTACACTGCCTCGGTGGCGTAGTTGTGTTATTGTATGTATCGCGTATATCTGTGCTAACTGCCAAAAGAAGTCAAAATTAAGAGCCAGTTATACGCAGCAAATAATTGCGGATACGTACCTTCTACTTACGGAGAGCGAACACTATAGATAAACCTATGTTTTCGTCGCAATTTAAATGGGAAAAAACTGGAAATAAAAACTTTAGTTTCCCTATTAATTATCGTATTAAAAATGACATTATGTTCTATGTAGGTATGTCGTTTTAAAAATGTAGAAATTAACAATTCATTGCATTGTATGATTCATCGTGTAATGTTAATGTAGTAAAGTTTTAGCTGATGTTGGGTGCAATCGCGCAGGCGAGGCTATAGACGGGTGTCGCTTCCCGGCGCTCCACCAATTGGTTCCGGCGGTAGCTTCCACTTATCTTCGACATACAAGTATTGCAAAAGATCGCGAATTTTGTAATTTTTATTAAATTGTAATTCTACTAATATTAAACTAATAATTTTAGTGTTTCCTCCTCATTAGTACTTTATATGTCGTTGTGATAGCAATTAACCAGATTTATACGAAGATCACGACAAATTTGTTTTCCAAGTGATTTTATCCATCCATTCCACTCATATATTTGTAGTTTTTATTAAATTAGAAGGCTGGATCACCTGATGCAGTGATCAGCACAAACTTTGTAGTAATAATACCTTAGTATACCTTTTTGGAATAGTGTAGTGGGTTACAATTTTACTATAACTAGTTACCCAAATAATTTGTTGAATTTATGTATTTATTTTGTAACTGTTTGCTATTCCAATAAAAGTAAAGCTGCCTCTACGATTGGCAAAAATCAATGAGGTTTTGTGAAGCTTCTCGGCTGAATCGACGCGTACGTATTTGTTAGCCTTGCCGCACACTTTTGGTTTCCTTATTAGGTTTCCTGATGAGGAATTCAGATTCGGAAACCTGAATGCTCCGCTTACATAGAAAATGTTCAACAAAGCGCACACGTTCTTATTATTTTCGAACGGAACTAAAAACTGACGTTCGTTTCGAAATTTTCGCCGTGTTCGGGTCGTAAGAACGGAAAAAACCTAATGACGTCATCCCCATCAATTCATCGTCGTCGTCCATGATGGCGTGCTTTCACGAAAGCTTCTCTATATGAAGTGCAGAATTCCGAATCTGAATTCCTGATCAGGAAACCTAATTAGGAAACCGAACGTGTGCGCTTGGCCTAACAAAAAATTCACTTACATACATTTGTATGTCAGATGAAACTGTCAACAATAAAGGTGATGTGTGATATTCACTACCCAGTATTATATCTTATACAATAATAATGAAAATTCCGAAGGATTTGCTACCTATAACTATCGCTAGTTATAACTTACTCTCAGCAAACAGACGTGCTCAACTACTAAGTAATAAGAGTCATACTGTCTCAAACCAAAAAGCTTACACAAGAAACGTCTATGTTCTTCGTATTACCGCCTCGTCAATAACTAAATAACAAATCGTTGAGCATTAGGCTCGCTCCACTGGCGTGACTTTCTGAGTGGAGTCGCTGCGGGACACACAGCTCGGGGCTATAGGGGCTCTCGTAAATTCAAACCCTGATATCTTACTATTCTTCTTCATAATTTTTATTTTAATTTTAGTAGAATATGTATATTTTTTTCTTGTAGGGGAGACCTAGGAGAGTTGTGACAGAGGTGAGTTGTGACAAAGTCGATTTCTTGCACACTGTGGCCGTAAGCGAGCTGGCAGTTTTTTAAATTGTTGTATTTTTGATGGCTTATTTGATGCGCTACGTGTCGACGACACACGGCGATCGGTTCTACGAACACATCATACAAGCACAATAAACTACCAATAGTGTTTTTTTTTGTTGAAATTTTAATAGCTTACTAATGAATATATTTAACGTAATTGGTATTGTGTTATTTGTTATAATATACTTTGACTATTCAGCTTCAATAATGTCATAACTTTTCTTATGGTGTACAACATATTTTGTAGTTATGGGATTTTTAATATAATATGCAAAACTTTTGTACCTGGGTGACTTGTGACAAGCTGTCACAACTCTCCTTAGTTATTTTAATGTACGATAATATAGTAATATTCTGCTATGTTACGACGTGTTACTGTTTGCCAAATAGGTATATATTACGTGTGGAAGACTGACGCATGACGAGTGAAAAAATTTATGAACTGACATAATTTTGAGGAGATGACATTAAGAGGACATACACGAAAGAGTACTGTGAAACTGAGGAAGATGAGGCAGAAAATATATATTTCTATTTCTGTTGCCTCTAACCATTTGTTAATAGCAGGTCAAAAGAGGTGTGGGTCCAATTCAGCGAGTGTAAAGGATTGTCACTTGAAACTTGTACTGGAGGAGAGTCACAATCATTATATGCTTCGTAATTGTTTATCAGATTAAATATTACATATAATATGAATTTTAATCTCACTTGTTTGCCACATTTTGGTATCAACTATTATAGAGAAGTTAATATCAAGCTTATTTACTAAACAATGCAGTAAGTATGTATGAGGTTATATATTATATACCCACTATGTGTTCCAAAGGCTACAAAAACGTAATGATTGATTTAATTTTAAATAAATTAATTTAAATTATAATTAGCAATGTTTTAATTCAATTTCCCTTCATAAAATGCTCTTATAAACACTTGTCACAACTTACCTTGCCCTATGTCACAACTCACCTCGGTACAGCAGAGTTGTGACAGTTGGATTCGTTTTACGTTTTGTCGGTTTGCTTATTCATGACTCATGATTTTTATAAACTTTTTTCTCTTGATTTCATAAGATATAAAGAACTAGCTATCTTCGGTTATAAATTTCGTAGGGATAGGATTGTTTTTAACTAAGACATGTTACCTTGAGTAAAATTTGTCACAACTCTCCTAGGTATCAAATCTTGTAAATAAATTATGTCGTTTTTCAATATTCATAATATATGTTTTACTCCGCATTGAAATTGTACGGTTAGCGACAATTTCGCTTCTTAAGATCTTTGAACGGTTAATTCTTTAGAGACAACTCCATTAGGAATTTACGCGTTTCGTATAGTATTCATATCGAGTAAGTTAATGTTCAAGTATTTATTTGTCAAAAACAAGATTCGTACTGTCAGTTCCCATACATTTTAAGTTTACCGTAGTCCGTAACCATGATAACACGTTCACTATTCGAAGTTTACACGCACACAATGCTCATGCTGCCGTATTTTGGTTCCAAATAGGTACACTCACCAGGCCGCTCCTCAAATTTCCATTAAAAGTGTACACTCAGCCACATAAGTAGGTAGCTGAACAAATAAATATTTTCAAATAGACCATATATGTTTAAGTAAATCTCTTTTTTTGTATTTTTGTAAACCGAAAACGAAATTTGGTAAGTAGGTATACAAAGGTGTAGAGGCGATTTGAAGTTTTGAATTTGTTCAGCTACTTATGTGGCTGACTGTACTTAAACGAAACTATTACGTTAACTACGTATAGTTATACTATCGTAATAGTGCGTAAGCTCATGCTCAGGCCACACGTCTTTTTGACCGACTTCAAAACAGGAGGTTCTGTATTCAACCCGTATGTATGTAAGTTTGTATTGCCGCGATTTTCTCTAAAAACTACTAATCCGATTTGAGTGGGGTTTGCGTTATTCATATGTATATTTTTCAGGGAAGGTTTTAGTATATAATTATTCAGGATCTGTTGAAGATCTTCGGAGATACACAACAGAAGTCTTCAATAATTAACAGCAAATGAACCGAAAATACTATAATCGTATATCTATGATGTATTGTTTACACAATTCCACTATTAATTAATAAAAATGCAATAAATAAAAACCATTTAACAAAAAAAAACCGTCTTCAAAACCACACAAACGAAAAAAATAATTTAACTTTATATTAACTAATACAAAAGAAATAAATGAAAACTTTTTAACAAAAAATAAATCGACTTAAAAACACCACAAACGAAAAAATAATTTAACTTTATATATGTATATTTGGAGTAGGTGCGAAATTTAAATTGGCCACTAACCTAATCAAATACACGAACAAATATACGAAAACAATCTTCATTTTCAATTAGGCACCGACATGTTTTAATCTATGTCCGTTATAGTGATAGTTCCTATGTTATATAAGTATGAGTCTTATATAACACTTTTAGGCACATGGGCATAGCAAAAAACAAGTTAAGTAAGCATATGAGGATACACACTTTACATCTCTGCTTACTCATTCGAAGACGCAGTCGTGCACAATAAGAAAGCAAAGTTTCGTAGACTTTGCTTAACTCGTATGTATCTAAAAGCAATACCTGCACTATTACTGCATATGTTAACTTGTACTACTGGTGTACTATGGCTTGATGAGATTGTAGCAACTAGTTTTCGAGTACCGAGGAAATGTGCGGGGGTGGCGCGGGGCGAGGGGAGGCAGGGGGAAACAATTAGATATGTTGCGGGATGTATTGTGACGAGAGGGGGTGTGTTGTTTTGAGTAGTTTAAATTGCGATATCGTTCAGAGATTTAATCGAAGGCATAGCGCTCCCGCCAAGGAGAGTCACAGGAAACTATGTTTTAGTGGAGCGTTTTGTGGAATGTTGGAACTCTCAGAGCCTCATTCTGTATAGGTGTACAGAGTTTAAATTCTTTAGACAAAATGTAAATAGAAGTCTATTAAAATATGTGGTGAATTTTGATAACCTGTAATTGACTGCCTCGGTGGCGTACTTGTATTACGGTGTGACTGCAATACTGAGTTTTTGGGTTCGATCTCCGGGTCGGGCAAAGTGATATTGGGTTTTAAATTCAGTATCAGCCCGGAGTATGGAATAATAATAAGTAAATTTATTTCTCTACAGTTAGTACAATTACAATAGCACATAATATAAAATGTGACATATAAACCTGTGGAATCTGGTGCCTGATCTAAGATTACCTTGTGTTACAGGTCACCAGGTCTCCACCTTCGGAACTTACTATGCTAGACAAAAATTTTAAATTAAAAAACTAAAAAAAAAATCGTGTGTGTGTGTGTGTGTGTGTTTATGTGTGTGTGTGTGTGTGTGTGTGTGTGTGTGTGTGTGTGTGTGTGTGTGTGTGTGTGTGTGTGTGTGTGTGTGTGTGTGTGTGTGTGTGTGTGTGTGTGTGTGTGTGTGTGTGTGTGTGTTATGTGTGTGTGTGTGTGTGTGTGTGTGTGTCTGTGTGTTACTGTGGTGTATGTATGTATGTTTAATATTATGAAGGATTCCTCCGCGTGCGATGAGGTTCATTCTCCAGATAAAAGTAGCCTATATCACTCACTTAACATCTTTTTATTGCGAGAATTATTATTATGTGCCCAATATAGCTATAGGCCCAGCCCCCATCACATCATGAGAAAAAATACGCACGGCGAAAAGTGGGCGCACTAGTTGCGCCTCTGCCTACCCCCTCGGGAATAAAAGGCGTGAGTGTGTGGGTGTGTGTGTATCTATTTGATAACTTGTCTTTTTTAGATACTATTTAATGCCTAACATAGTAGATTTCGTGACTCACTCGTTCATGAATTATCTACTAGGTGTTGTGGCCTCACCCGTGTGAAACACCTTTTTAGAATACACGGCCCATATAAAAAATAAAATTGCTTCAGCGGTCCACACCGTAATCAGTAGCGCTACTTAATATTAGACGAAACAATTCAAATATTTCTCACGAGAGCACATCACAGGAATAATGTAAGTTAGTAATGTAAAAGCTAATCCGAGGTATAGTCTTTCTGTGTGCTAAATTTCATTCAAATCCGTGAATAGAGGTTTCTGCGGATCCTCCTGACAAATATCCAAACATTTGGTTACGTAGTCTAATTAAGTAGTCAAAAATGATTCTTGGACTACTCAATAACGGAATAGCAGTTGTAGATGCCATCAAAACAGCGTTAACAATGGTCTGACAATTCCACAAACAAATCGAACTGAATCCACAGGGCCTAAAGATAAACCATACCAGAATCCGGATTATAAATTTGAATAAATATAGGGCCTCATTTTATCCGGCAAAAGTAAGCAGAATGACTTTTATCTAAGGTAAACTTTATCTCGCAGGTGAAGTAGCGAAAATTACCTAGTTGACATTCAGAATAATATGATGAAATCTTGGATAGAAAGAAATAACATAGGTATTTTTTTTTAATATTCGGTAATATCTGAATCCTACACGGGCGAAGCCGCTACTAAAAGTTGATGTAAATTTTTATTTATAAATAAAATATGAAGTAACATCAAATTATGATAGTTGTTGATCCAAAATATAAATAGCTCAATTAAAATTACAGCTTCCGATGCGCAGGAATGGTGTGCTGGCTGGAAAACAAGAGGTGGTGATATCAGTCCCGACAATTTACCATTAAATCAGATCTGGAAACTAAAGTTCTTCGTAGTTTATACCCAAGACTTGTGACTAAGTATGAGGTTAGAAATAAGTGAGTGACTGAGTGATGTGTTATAAACGAAACTTATATAGTAATATATACTATCAAGTACTAGTTGCTTCGAATAGACCACCATCAAAATCCATGGAACACGACTTCAAATACATATATTACTAGAAAGCTTTTATTTTATATAAATAAATAATTTCTTCACTAGAAAATTCTAATTCCCATTCACCAAGCGGGTTAAAGCCCGCATCACTTGGAACCAAACTTCATCCTTTTATCCGTGCTGATTTAAACAAGGTAGGTAAGTGATTAAAAGGGTGCTTTCTGCAACATAATAATATTCATTTTACATTGAAAGTACTTGTAAATAACAGCATACAGCCATATGTATTAAACCCTGTATAACATAAAACGTGTAACAAATAAATGGACAGTGTATTCAATGCAATTTCGATTAAATTAACGATGGAGCAAGTTAAAACATAGAAACAATTATTTTAAGCCAGAATAGTAAATAATTGTTTTACCTGGGGATGTAAGTAATGCAGCATGTTTTTTAATAATCCTAAAATGTAAACAAATTTTACTCTCTAAAATTTTGTATTCATTCGATAATAGTTTTGGAAGACGTATTAGAATTACGTGCATTGATCTGTGGCTACAGAACTGTGCTGAATGTTTTATAAGTTTTGATAGAATGGAAAAAATATATAGTGTTAGAAAGTTAGAAACAGAAGCGATTTTGATTTAAATAAAAACGATTTATTACTGATTTTTACATAACACATTTATCACTCATTTTACATAAGCACTTTTATTATAAGAAATACTTTTACACAGATAGGTATCAACAACTAGCCGACCAGTATGAAAATCAATGTTCAACTTACGCAACCGCGATTGACGATGAGACTGAGCTCCAATGAGCGTCTGAGCACGAATGAATCCAAATGGCGGTACGGCACCATTTTTATACACATAACTGTCATTACTTTGACGTCTCGACTGGTTTTCATAACTGGCAACCCGCTACAAATACAAAACAAAACTTTTATCCGAACACGGCCTCTCCTGACAGGAGTCCGTCCTCGGGCTCCATCTTCTAGCTCTGAAGATCAGTCTCCAGAACTGACGATAAAGTCGCCAAAATTTCTTCACTCGCCATGACGCTGGATGATGCAGCAGGCTCTTCAATGCAGCTCTGCGTCCACGACGTGCTTGATTGATGCTCACCGTCGCCACCAGGCGTTTCTTTTTCAGAAGGCTGTGCGACGCTAGGAGAGTCAGCCTCCTCAAGTTCATCATTTGCATCTGCGTACAAAAATAAAACAAAGCACAAAAACATGTCCAAAAGATAACAAAATAAAGTAAGACAGCTCATATGACTTGAGCAAAAATTACTCAACAGTTTAATGTAATAAAATCTAAGCACCACAGATATAAAACACTTTGATATCTGTACCAATTACCCGTGGCAGTTCCCCTCATAATAAAATCTAAGCACATCGGATACGAAAAATCTTGATATCTGTACCAATCACCCGTGGTAGTTCCCGTCATAATAAAATCTAAGCACAGTGGATATGAAACATCTTGATATCTGTACCAATCACCCGTGGCAGTTCCCGTCGGGGGAGTGCCTCTCACGACTCGTTAGAGGTCTACGTGAGACATAGCTTTGCGTGTGTGAATCGGTCCCACATAAAAACATGTTTCCACCCAACCTCTCAACATAAGACAAATAATGTTTGCCAAACGAACACATCACACACCAGAAACCCGTCCATGATACAACCCTGCGTGTACTACGAGCTCCAGGACCACATGTCTGAGCAATCCTCGACAGTGTCCGAGCACACAACCACACAAAGTACGTCCCATATACTAGGATCGCATGCCCGAGCGCAGTCGAAAACAGCATCCAATAATATGAAACCGTACCTCACTTGAAGTGTATCCGTCGGTCAGGATAGCATGCCTGACATAAGACAAGAACTATACCGACCGCAAGACTAAACTTCCCTTAAACGTGTTCACCCCCTTAGGAAACCTTAACAAAATGTGTTCACCCCCTTAAGAAACTTTAAAATGTGTTCACCCCCTTAAGAAACTAAAATGTGTTCACCCCCTTAAGAAACATTAAAATGTTTTCACCCCCTTAAGAAACATTAAAATGTTTTCACCCCCTTAAGAAACATTAAAATGTGTTCACCCCCTTAAGAAACTTTAAAATGTGTTCACCCCCTTAAGAAACTTTAAAATGCTTTCATCCCCTTAAGAAACTTTAAAATGTGTTCACCTCCTTAAGAAACTTTTCCATAAAAACTTTAGCTTTACAAAATATACAGCACCCAATGCGCTTTTCCGCATTCACCTGATATCCATGCCACTTGAAGCATGATGGAGCGCGTGATTCCGCATTCGCGCAGTTCAGCAGCGCCAGGAGCGCGCAGTTCAGCAGCGCAAGGAGCGCGCAGTTCAGCAGCGCAAGGAGCGCGCAGTTCAGCAGCGCAAGGAGAGCGCAGTTCAGCAGCGCAAGGAGCGCGCAGTTCAGCAGCGCAAGGAGCGCGCAGTTCAGCAGCGCAAGGAGCGCGCAGTTCAGCAGCACAAGGAGCGCGCAGTTCAGCAGCGCAAGAAGCGCGCAGTTCGGCAGCGCACCGCATCGCCAGAAGCGCGCAGTTCAGCAGTGCACCTCGTCACCAGGAGCACGCAATTCAGCAGCGCACCGCGTCACCAGGAGCGCGCAATTCAGCAACGCACCGCATTACCGGGAGTGATTTTCAATTCCTGCTAACAGAAAATATACGCAGCAGCATCACATCGTTCAGCCATACCTGACCTAAACCAAACAAATTCAACAGAGGGATTTGCATACGAAATGCATAATGACAAAACTTGTTATATTAGGCGGTTAGCCAATAATTTTGTACTCTGATCAATCTTCTAAATTCGCAAAAAGAAAACATCGACTCTATAAAGAACTCATCGAATCATAATAACAAAATAATGGTAGAATGAAAACTTCTCACCAGAGTGTGCATGGATGTTACAGACAGCAGGTACAACTGCACACATAACACATGGCTTACTACTTCGTAAGGAGAAGAACGCGCTGATTCGCATTCGCGCAGCTAGGAGCGAGACATTCCGCACTCGTACAGCCTGGAGCGCGTCGTTCCGCGCCGTTCCGCATTGCGAAGACAGTGCACACACACTGCATAGATCTCCAATTTCTGCAAAAATTAAAACCACAACAGCAATACACCGTTCGGCCTATTCTGACCTTAAATTAAACCTACACTACTACAATTCACGTCATAAACTACCCATCACACTCTCAATAGTCCACATGTAAACCGCAATTATGGTTATAGATAATGGATGTGGTGTAACTACATCACTATGTTATGTGTATTCCCGCAGAGGCACTTCTTCCAATACCCTCAATATCAAATTAAAAATCACATACGTTTAATTAAGAAAGAATTTCACTCAAAGGCAACTTTTTATTAAGTATCGTTGCAACTATTGAAGTTAAGTTTTACCAATTAGAGCCATGAACAATAATTTTTACTTAAGCTGCCATGTAAAATATTTTTATTTTACTTAACTGAAAATATTTGGAGTACCTCCTTAACTCGAAAACTACAGCTGTTACATCCGAACAAACATCTCATTGTTATTACAAGTAGGTCCACTTTCGAAGAGTAATATGTACCGGCCAGTTACAACACGAATAGTTAATAAATCAATGTCTACTCACTAAACAAGATCTCAATATTCGTTAAGATTACCAAAAAATAAAAGAACCCATAAGTTGAACTAAGGTAGAACTTCTCTTTAAGGAATCTTTGTGCTAAGTAGTTGAAACTATTTAGTATCATTCATTAAAATTAAAAGTTTTTTAAACTGCCATTTAACGGAAAATATTTAAACCCCGTAAGTATTCAACTCAAAAGTCAAATATCACTGCCATTATATCTGGTCAGCATTCTCATTGCCACAAACACACATCCACTATGCGAATTACACATGAAAATGGCTATACTTTTCTTTTTACACTATACGGTACTTGACTTACATCCTCAAATTGATTATTACGTCCAAAATCTAGGTACATGACTAGTAAACAAACTCCCCAATATTTTTTAGAGATCACCAAAAATAATAAAGGAAACCATAACCTTCAAATAAGGATTATGGGTCATACGATACCAAACTTCCTTTACAGTCACCGATGAACATTCTCTCTGCTGGAGCAGTTTGCTTCAACCGCCAGTTGCCACCCGCGCAGTCACTTTGGCCAGGACACCAACTGACACCATAAGCGGCACATCTACCGGAACACTTGCACACCAACAGGAACGTTTGCACACCAACAGGAACGTTTGCACATCAACAGGAACGTTTGCACACCAACAGGAACGTATGCACGCCAACAGGAACGTTTCAACACCAAAAACAACGCTTGAGCACGAACAGTTCAATCGTGGTACACGTAAACACTTATTGTTCATTTGAAGTCGTATACACATGACGTCATCACAAACGTATATACGATGGCTATGCTGTACACCACACAACTACTTTTATTTCACATTGCAGTCTAATTCTTATCCCGATATTACTCAGCGCAATTTGTTTTTCTTTACGTAAATTGCGGGTAGTCAAATATCTCGATCGTACCATGTATGGATTCCACATAGCGTACATATGTACTGAACACAATCCACTTCTATGGACATCGATTAATTATTCCGGTATTCTTCAGTGCACTTAATTGTTCTCCGCGTTATATACATACGGGCACTAAATATCTATGCAGTAGTAGCATATAGCGTAGGTATCTAATGCACACAATCCACTTGTATGGACATCGATTGCTTATCCAGGTATTTTTCAGTGCAATCAATTGTTCGCCGCGTTATATGCGGGTAATGAAATATCTCCACAGTCGTATTGATGGCACATAACGTAGGTACCTATGTAATGCACACAATCCACTTGTATGGGCATAGATTACGATCCCACTTCTGATGTTAGAAAGTTAGAAACAGAAGCGATTTTGATTTAAATAAAAACGATTTATTACTGATTTTTACATAACACATTTATCACTCATTTTACATAAGCACTTTTATTATAAGAAATACTTTTACACAGATAGGTATCAACAACTAGCCGACCAGTATGAAAATCAATGTTCAACTTACGCAACCGCGATTGACGATGAGACTGAGCTCCAATGAGCGTCTGAGCACGAATGAATCCAAATGGCGGTACGGCACCATTTTTATACACATAACTGTCATTACTTTGACGTCTCGACTGGTTTTCATAACTGGCAACCCGCTACAAATACAAAACAAAACTTTTATCCGAACAATAGGTACTAGTATCCAATCATATAAGACAAATAATTAATAATAAAATACACAGTTATTGTGTTACCAATTTATGTGTAACAGTGTGTTAAAATGAATGGATGAAAACAGTACACTGCTTTTAAATTTAAATAGTATTTATTCAAGCTTCTTACTGTCTACACTTAACACACTACATACTGTCTAAACTTAACCCACTACAAATTCATTGGAAACGGGTTTCGGCTAGAAATTAATATCGGAGAGCGGGACGTGAGTCTACTGGATAGCTGTTATTTTATTACTTTGTTATTAAGAAACTCTAATTAAATTAGGATAAGGGCGCCACTGACATAAAGAGGGTGTCAGACCCAAAATCATATAATTTACATACTTTTATGGTTTAAATTCCAAAACTAAACCGATAAGGGTGTATCCTCAATCCTTCAATACTGGGTAAGGAATCACACAAGCCTCATCCAAGTGGTGATGATGCAGGCAGTTTTGTAGTCTACCCGCGATAGACAAAATAAGACGAATCGTTAACCCCTGAGGTAAAAAAAGAACCTCCTGGAACAAGGAAAGTGTTCCAGATTAGTACACAATATTACAAAAGTTATAGTTGTCGAGCTACACCAATAATGAAAATTACATACCGGGAAGGAATAGAGAACCCGCATTGTCGGCAGGCCGGCGAATATTCTCCTGTCAACTCCCACGGAGGTCTCCTGATATGTTCATCCTATAACGAAGAACGAGAATGGATAACACGTGCTCTAATGGCACAAACTAGCGAATCGAAAGGAAAAACCACTACTCACGTGCACTGGAAAAAAAAACGCTGCTTGCCGTCATCGGTTCACCGACCGAATATAACGGCAAAGCGGCTCCAGGTGATCACGGCGAATGGGCGGCGACCTATGGGCACATTCCAGCCGACGATGAAATTACGTGCTCACACGCTGGGGCTCCCACGCAAAGAGGTCGACGGTCGGTCATATAACCTAAATTAGAACACGACCACTGACAATGCTCACTCGTCTAATAACACGATTGATTGTAGGCAAAGGTATTACAGCCATACAGCCTCAATCCGCTAATGTTTTACTAAAAGATAATCAGGGTATGGGATTTGAAAATTTTTATGTTACAATTGATAACAGTGAGAATATCAGTATCGCAAAAGAATCTAAGAACGAAAAATAGCTAGTTATCAAAAATAGATAGTTTCCGAACTCGCTATTGATATAATTATACCAATGGAGCGTTATGATATTGCCATATAAATAACGACCCACCTCTATTTTATTAGCAGGTTTTACCAAAACATTAGTCAACAATTTTTAATTGGATCTTTGATAGGTACGTCATTCAATGAAAATATAAATTTACAGGCTTCGCTCTATTATGGCGACAATTTACATTTTTTCCATCTAAATATGTATACACTTATCCACCGCTGGATTCACCAGTTAAGTGTGAGATTTTTATTCATAAATAGAATCCATTAGAACCTCTACGCGCTAAAGTATTCAAACAAAAGATGCAACCCTAAACGGTGTTTTCGCGTCATTAGTCAGTTCATGAAGCATCATTAGAAATTCAAAGCACCTCATTAAAGTTCTTTTTATTCTCTATTGTAGGCCACAGACACAGTATTGTGATAGATCAGCGGCGGACGCACACACCGACACCACGGTCGAGTATAGTACTATAGTGTGTCACGTACATAGGCGCGTAAGTAATCAACAAACGATAAATATTTTAACTCTAGTTTCGAGTATATAGTTATACATAACACTCCAGCTCGATAAGGTAGTGGAGGCGCCGCGTCGACTTGCCCGCGCCTCACCCGCGCTTCGCCGGGTATTTCCCCAATGATTAAAGCGGCGGAGTCACTCCACGCCGCACTCCATTATACGAAACTGTAATCACTAAAGTATCCGCATAAACCTACCCGCTGACTCGAGAGCGCAGTCAACCTGCACGTTCACGTTACCTTTCCTTATGGAAAATGAGCCGAACGTAACGCAAACGCATTCGGTCTTCGTGCCGACTGCGCCCCTACGCCTACATAATTATTTAAGTTAATGATATACTATACCTTTCTTGCCGTAAATGATTTCTTTATGCGGGCGGTATGAGTAAGAGGGGGCGAGATGTGCGTCCGAGTGCGAGCGAGAGGGCAGGCGGGGTGGTGCCACCCGGGCAGTAATGCAGGCTCTTTCTGATTATAATATTGTGGAGACCAGGCTCTTGAGTGTGAAAGCGGCGGGTTGCTTTTAATCTGGTTTGCTATGTACCGGCGCTATATACAGCGCTCGGTTGTCGCACGCACATAACCTGTATACATTATTTTTAATGAACGTAATACTATTATGATACTCAAGGTGCGAAGGAATCGCAAATCAGTCGACCACTCCAGCGCCGGAGCACAGCTCGCCCGGACTCGAGTGTGGACTTGGAATGTAAATCAAAAGAATAACCGATTAAAATATTTTTGTTTGACGTCTTAGCAGACCAGTTTAGTTTAACAATATGTGGTACCTCAGGATAGAGATAAGAAAATTAAATTTAGTGCAGAAAAATAACTAATATCTTATAAAGATATTAGAAGAAGAAGATTAACAATGAGATAAAGTTTTCCGGAAAGCGATGTGTCTGTTCGTAAATTGTAGCTATGCTACCCCCAAGCTTGCTGTGGTACATACATATACGTATACATTCACGACTTTTATCCCCGAAGGGGTAGGAAGAGGCGCAACTAGTGCACACACTTTTGGCCATTATTCCGTCCCATGATGTGATAGGGGGCGAGCCTATCGCCATATCGGCCACAAATTCCAAACTCCGAGCTGATACTGAATAGAAAAACTGAATATCACTTTGCCCGACCCGGGGATCGAATCCGAGACCTCGGCATTGCAGTCGTGGCATAATAGAACTACGCCACCGAGGCAGCCGGTTATTTGCTGTGGTAACTATATAATAATCATGCATCACTACATGGACACCTGTGACCTCACTACGAATCATCAAAATAGAATCTATATAGAGCAAGTGGTGGTTTGAAAATGATCAGAAGCTTTTCAACTTTACGAACTTTTCCGGAGTCTAGACTCTAAGGACATTGTGCTATTTCATCCGAAAGGCCTTTTGTGCGACAAAGTATAAAGCTACCTGTATCATAATCATCACCACCACCATCATCATCAGCCACATAAAGTGCACTGCTGAACATATTACTCCCCTAAAAAAATACAGCGGGACGGAGAAAAGGATATGAAAGTGGATAGAACACATACATCTAATGGAACGTGCTGACAAAACTTACCTATATATTTTCACCACCATAAGATACTTATAAGTAGACGATAGCCTGGTTGGGAATGGAATGGTCTGCTGATACAATGTCCGGAGGTTCAAACCCAAGGCACACACCTCTGACTTTTCAAAATGATGTGTGTATTGTATATCAACAATCGTTCGCTTTAACGGTGAAAGAAACCATCGTGAGGAAACCTACATGCCTGAGAATTCTCCAGAAGAATTTCGAGGGTATGTGTAGTCTACCAACCCGCACTAGGCCAGCGTGGTGGATTAAGGCCTAAACCCTCTCAGTAGTAGAGAAGGCCCGTGCTCAGCAGTGGGCTGTATATAATACAGGGCTGGTATTATAAGATATTTATATTATAGATAAGGTTATTTCACGGGGATCCTATATAAAAGCAATGTTTTTTTTAATTTGCTTCGAACATATCAATTATATAAGAGTTTTAGAATTCTAATGTTTCTGAAATATGCAGAGCTTCTCATAATGAAGCCCAATTTTATTTTATTTTTATTTTTATTTTTTAATTTGAACAACTTACAAAACATACATTAATGCTAGTTTGCTAGAGAAGGGTTTCGTAACATAGGCTAAATGTTGTTTTACTTACAAGTTGTCACAGCATGCACAGTGGACAAAATGAGTAAATTTAAATTACATTTAAATTACAGGTTGAAAAAAGGAGAGAAATTACTAGGTTTAATTACTTTATATATGTTTACAATGTGCCCATGGAATGTTAGTTTGGAATTTATAGTAACCCTCTGATCACGTATTAATGTAACTCTGTCCAGCCTTATCCCTCTCAATGTATAACTCGAAGTAAGTGGTCTTCGGGAACTTGAAAATGTAATAGTGTCACACTTGTGGTTTAAGCAGGGTTTTTTTTATACATCAATGGGTTTAACTTATTTATTTCACGCTACTTTACAACCTCATCAATGTCCATTATGTGTGACACAAATAACTTTACGTCACGTCGTCGGCAAACATTATACAGATATCTTGTTCATGTAAAATCTTCAAAGTAATATTTTCTCTGTTTGCCGCTTAATCTTTTGTCTATATAATTTGAGGTATATTAAATGAACTATGTGGTTCATCTGGCGCGGGAGATGCACTGGCGAACTACCGTCATGTGCAGGACCGATGCAGTGTGTTAGGCTCTCGTCCATCTTCTCACGAAAAATGAGTAAGACTTTTATTTAATAATAGGACTAAGTACTAGCTTGAATCGTAACATAGCAAAAAAAGTGCACACGATATTGAAAGAAATCTTGGCAAAGAACCTTTTAATAGTGCATTCTTTTTATCCTTCTGTTCATGCCCAATGTAGGATCACGTTAACACAATTTTCACGCATTTACCGCAGGATGCAGATAAATCATTAGGCTTCGTTTTTAGCATCCTCTGGGAGATCCAACCCTGAAAATGATGTTATAAAAACTCACACGATGCGGTTGTTCTGGGAATAGACCCCATTGCTAAAACCCATAAAATGTGTTGCCTAATCTGGAAATCAAACCTAGTACTTCGCAGCCCACTGCCTATAGATCAGTGGTACTTAACCTTTTCAATACCCTGTGATCTATTAGGAAAACTGACTGACTGAGGCCGTTGATACAAAGAAGCTCATTAGATTATTCCCGGCCCAGTTAAGTGTTTGTTTATTAAAGTATGTTGAAAAAGCATATACTCAGAGGAGTGTCTGTTCGTAATAAGAATTTACGAACGAATTATAGTACTTAAAATGTACATTAGATAACTTAAATTCAAACCATACCATACCAGCCCTGTATTATAATATACTGCCCACTGCTGGGCACGGGCCTCGTCTGCAACTGAGAGGATTTAGGTCTTAGTCCACCACGCTGGCCTAGTGTGGTTTGGCAGACTTCACATGCACACATATGCAGGTTTCCTCACGATGTTTTTCCTTCACCGTTAAAGCGAGCGATAATTCACAAAGAATACACGCATAACTTTTTAGAAAAGTCAGAGGTGCGTGCCCTTGGGTTTTGAACCTGCAGACATTCGTCTCGGCAGTCCTGTTCCACTCCCAACTAGGTTATCACCGCTTTGTACTTGGATACGGTTATACATTACAAAACAAGAAATATGATTTAAAAGATTGAAGTAATTTAAAAGCCATCACGAGATATGGTATCTACCTATAACCCTTTGGTTAATAGATAAGCCACGGATTTACATTATATTTAGGTCGGATTACTCGCCTTTACTGATGATCGACAAATAAAAATTAATCAAAATATTTCTATCATTACTGAGCACGGTTTGGGGCAATGAAGGCAGAGCAATGCAATATTAGAGCTCTTTGTAATTTGAAACTCAGGGCATTGCTACTGTTTGTTCACAGTTGCGATTTTTTACGACAAGCGAGGGACTTGATCTTCATTAATACAAAAATATTAATCTTTTTCCATAGTCGGGTAAAAAGAAAGAGCACTGAAGCCTCACTGGTCTAGCAAATGTCAGGATAACTAAACATTCTATTACATCATTATGCCAGAATTATTGTTGGTATTTTATTGACTCCAATTCGTTTATATTTAAATTCATAGCTAGCTATTCAGTTGTATAGCTGGTTGTTTGTATCAGGTTTTTACACCAAATTTAATTAGATGAATCATGATATACGAATCAAAAAAACTTGTACAAAAGCGAGCATTTTAACCCTAAAGTCTCCTGTTAAATATGGTATATTCGTCGAGAACAAACTACCAAGTTAAACGAGACTATCCCGCCCTCACACCCACCACTGCAACTCCTGTAAGCCAGGATCAGCAGTGGCACGCATTTTATGACACCGAGCGGTGAAGCTCGGCGAGTCTCAGGGAACACTAATTAGTCTTAACCCGCAACGAAGTTAATCAAACAGAAGAATAGGGAGGAGTTAGAAATATATTTTCCACTTCCCTCCATAGCAAAGCGGGAGACAAAATAATGAACTAAAAAAAGGTAATTTAACCTTAATTATTTAGAGTTTCACAACTGGAAAAGCCAGATGTAAAGCACCACGGATAAAATTAAAGGGCTCCTAAAACTACCAAGTTAGTCATTTTGTATTGTGCTTGTCTTATTTGAAAAACACTTCAGCACGTTCAGCGAAGTACAGTACCGTGTAGAGTTTACTTAGTGTTTTAAAATACCTAATAATTAAATAAAAATATAATATTGAAGGCGTTGTTCTGCATGTCTTTCTGCGGTGTTTACATTGAGATCTCAATTGGTCACAAGATACGTTAGATAAGTTATATAATTACAATTTTATAATTGATTACGTAGCTTAAAGTAATTTAATCAGGAACGCAAGGATATTTTATTGATGCTTGATGAGAGAAAGAAACAGAACGTGTTAGATAGTATTGACAAAATAGAAATATAATTCAACTGAATAATTTAGTGTAAATCTGTAATGTAATCTGTAATAAATATTCATAAGATATTGTAACATGAAAACATAATATTATCTATACAATAGAGGTAATGCAATTAAAATAAATTATTAGATATTATGGTACGGCTGGAAGGGGACGCCCGAGGAGAACATTTTCTGACCAAATAAATGATCTTCTCAGAAAAGGGCAGGTCAGGAGTACCCGTAACAGACGAAAATGTATGAAAAGAAGTATGAATGTGGAAGAGGCGAAAGAGGTTTGTCAAGATCGTAGCATGTGGCGCTCAATAGTCTCTGCCTACCCCTATGGGATAAGGGCGTGGGTGTGTATGTATGTATGTATGTATTAGATATTAAATAGATGGTAGAATGTTAGACTTTGCTTTGTTTCTGATTGATTTTACTCCTCTCTTTACGATGTTATACTGGATATTTAATAACATGATATTAGCAAAAAGCAAGAAAAATCGTTAGGAATATACAGTATCAGATTTTATTCTAATTTAAATTAATCTATACGAATATTATAAAGTAATAGCTTTTGCCCGCGGCTCCGCCCGCCTTAAAAAGTTTTTCCAGGATAAAAGTCTCGCTTTATGTTTTCCCAGTATAAAAAGTAACCTATGTGTTAATCCAGGACATGATCTACCCGTGTGCCAAATTTCATCGAAATCCGTTCAGTAGTTTTTGCGTGAAAGAGGAACAAACATCCATACATCCAAACATCCATACATTCTTACAAACTTTCGCCTTTATAATATTAGTAGGACAAAAGCTTGTGAGTTTGTTTATAGGCTTGTAGGGGCTAATCTTTAGAACTGCTGAGACGATTTTAAAAATTCTTTAAAACGAATAAGAAGCTACATTACTCTTAGTGCTATAGGTTACTTTTATCTCGGGAAAATATAAAGCTGGACTTTTATTGTGCTTTTGTCCCGAAAGATCTTATCACATGGGTGGAGCCGCAGGCAATAAGTAGTAAAATACAGGGTGTCTAGTAGCAAGTTTAAAAAAAAAAACACTGCACCTCTCGTACAAAGCTTATTTATTACAGTTTAAAAACAACAGTTGCGGATTTTATTTTTTATAAACCACGTTCTCTAAATGGCGACCATCGAGTCTGACACACTCTTCGAGTTGTTGTGATGATGATGTGAGGATGATGTATAACATCCGCGTAAGTTTTTCTTAATGCAAAGTCAGAAACGTGTAAATCTTGAATTATTAGAATTTTATTAGTATGAAACTTAAGTTTTTTTAACATTATTACTTGCAATGTTTATATCATAATTCCCAATATCGATGAACGTGCGCGAAGTGATAAACGGGGATTTTCAGTGACAGAATCCATAAACACGTTCAACATTTTCGTCCGTGTCTACCGTTGGTAGCCACGGGCGAAAATGTTGAAAACGTCTATTTAATGTTGATTTTGTAGCTCTAAACTTTGCTACCCACGACTAAATGAGGTTGATCGATGGTCCATCACGTAATCGACAAATACCGTAACGATTTTTAAATTGACGGCGTGCTTTAAACAGCGAAAATGTACGCCTTAATAACAAAAACGCGGTGTCCACTACTCCACTGTTTTATAGCTATTAAAAAATCCGCAGCGCTTTCAAAAATACCTATCGCATTCCTCTTACGCATTGCGTTTGAAAACTACGTTTGTTAAAACTTTGAAATCTGTTGCTGGGCACACTGTATAGAGATTTATTTATTTATTTATTTAAATAAGGTTCTACAACAGTACACACATTTCATACCTCATTACAACATTTTGGCTTGTGTTACATTCAGATGTGTGTACCAATTATAGGAGTACACAGCACTTGCAAATTGCACGCATGATTCTTATATTATGAGATGTGATTTATTGATTGAAATAATCCTACTAATATTATAAAGGCGAAAGTTTGTAAGACAATGTATGGATGTATGGATGTCTGGATGTTTGTTCCTCTTTCACGCAAAAACCACTGAACGGATTTCGATGAAATTTGGCACACGGGTAGATCATGTCCTGGATTAACACATAGGCTACTTTTTATTCCGGAAAAACTTTTTAATGCGGGCGGAGCCGCGGGCAAAAACTAGTATTAAATAATTCATGACTTGTACATTTTTTGGGTAGATCTCAATATACATGCGAAATGCGTGCTACACGCTTTATTATTTTATTATAATACTTTAACCACTTAAAGTAGATTTTGTTTGAACTTATTTTATTTGCACAAAGAATATAATAAAATCAATTTTGACTAGTCAATAATTAGTTTGAATAATCAATTTTAAGTATTTAGTTTTGGTTCTGTCGTGAAAAAAAAACATAGTTCGCCGAAACTTTTACAGCTAAATAGATGGTGTAATTATGTGTCTTCATAATAGTCTTAAACTATATATAGAAAGAGAATAATAAACTTGAATGACATTATTTACCTTCCACTACGGAGTATATTATTATGATGTCACTCCAAACACTATCCACGCAATACATTATGTGAATATAATGAATGTGACGTGGGCGTCTTATGTACTGTAATTGTGAGGAACAAAGCGCGGCGCGAGCATCTCATTATGTGCTGGGACTCTGGGAGTGCGTACATTCACATATGTAGGCCTACCATCATTTGTTATTAAAATAGGACATTACGAAGTCTCGGATATTATTAAAGTTGACTTCTTTAGAGTGAATTTGTGGCATCATTTTTTACACGTTGTATTTGTATCAGTCTGTTATAGCTTCATGTTAAACAATGTTTCGTTTTGCTTCGTTTGTTATTAAATATCACTTAACACGATAAGTAAAAACTTTAGATGCCTTAATCTTAACATCATCATCATCAGCCACATGACGTCCACTACTGAACATAGGCCTCCCCCAAAGATTTCCAGATGGACCTGTCAAAAGCGGCCTGCATCCAACGCATTCCTGCGGCCTTTATCAAGTCATCGGTCCACTTTGCAGGTGGAAGGCCGACGCTGCGCTTGCCAGTACGTGGTCTCCACTTGAGAACTTTTTTGCCCCATTTGCCGTCAGTTCTTCGAACTATGTGCCCTGCCCATTACCACTTCAGCTAGCTTATCTGTTGGGCTATGTCAGTGACTTTCGTTCTTCTACGGAGCTCCTCATTTCTGCTTCGATCGCGTAGAGAAACACCTAGCAAAGCCCTCTCCATAGCTCGCTGAGTCACCGTGAGCCGTCTTAGGCGGCCCATAGTGAATAGTCTATAATAAATCTATACAAGGTTTATAATTACATGCCATGATATGTTAAAAGGAGAGCCAGCGTCATGTTCGCCACGTGGTCTATCTCAGAAAACTCACTTATTTCGGATTAATAATTATTAAATTTATTTGGATCATTCGATCTGAACTACGTATTATCTAGTTTAACAGCTTAAGGGTGACCTGCATCTATATTACCAAACATCTTTATAATGAAATGAAATTAAAGGTAATGTAATGTAAAACTTTATTTTTCTAGACAACAAGATTGTTAAAACTCCATCGGGCCACCTTTAGAAAATCCGTGGAAATTTTATCAGTTGGCAATCCTACCCAGAGGCATGTACCACTCACTCAGGAAGGGCAGGTCGCGGTACATCGCCGCGGAGACGGCTCATCACTATATTGTCCACGTGTTTATAATTAAGCATTCCTATACATTTTACCATGCTATGACAGCTAAATACATACTCTAATTTATTTGTTCGCAGTCGGTATGCTTATAATTTTTTTCTTAGATATATAGATTTGTTGTTCTGTGCACGGTTACTAATATATACTATGTACTACGTAGGTGGAAATATATACACAAAAGTTATTATATTTCTTGTATAATATTACAATGACTACCTTTTTAATTAGTCTAATTATAGTCCCAAAGCTTCATCTATGTATCTTTTGTTACTTTTTTGCTATTATAAACGTACAAGAAGGAATTTATAAATAATACCTGGATTTATAGGAATTTACCAATAAGGGCGGTAGCTTTTAATAAAAAAATATCCGAATCTTCATTTAATTAACGTTTCATATTCATTGTATTCTCGCCCCCTATCCTCACATCATGGGACGGAATAATGGCGAAAAGTGGGTGCACCAGTTGCACCTCTGCCTACCCCTTCGGGGGTAACAGGCGTGAGTGTATATGTATGTATGTATATTCATTGTATAACCAATACTAACATTGCAAACATATTCGCACTCTAGAATGGACGAAACTAAAATAAACTAGATTTGTCATAAAAGATTATAAATTTGATAAAATAATAGTGAAAAGTGTAGACTAAAAATTCGCGTAACTCGTTGCTCAGTCGCCAACGTGTTTGTTTTGCTGTCGGTACAGCGCGGAGGAGGGCCGCGCGCTATATACTGCGCGGCGCCGCGTCACCGACAGCACATTATGTCTTGTGAAATGGATATGTGCCACATTCTGTACTACGATCTTTTATATATTCGTTTGTATATTGTAAAGTGAGTACATATGGGTATACTCGTATTATTGAAAAATGAGAGCTAACGAGGATATAGAATAATTTAAAGGAATGTAAAAAGTTTTTAGAATATGACTGAAAATCTATGTATTCTTTCAAACTTAACGTAAAGTAGATTTATATAGAGTTCTCTGTGATTCGTAATTGGGTTATAATTGAGTAAGATATACATACCTACACGAAGGCTGCGTGTAATTATGTTATTACTTTTTATCAAACTAGCTTCTGCGCTAAACATTGCGTTAGTCAGAAACAATACCTATATTTGTAATAAAACAGTTAGACCATTCTCCTCCTTGTCGTCTCCAATAGAATACATAGCATATAAATAGTTCATTTTCCTTTTCCATAACTGAATTTTTCTTAAGATCATGATTCGTTGAGCAATATTAATAGTATTTCTGTATTTTATGTGATGAAAGTCCATCCAGCTCGCGCCAATATAATTGGATGAATCAATACCCTCACTGTTCGCCACGCATTCCCTCTCTCCCTCCACGTAATCTGCTGTAATCTTATCAAGCGACATGGTCTTGGTTTCATAAATCTATTTTACTGCCGATCAACTGAGTTTGTGTTCTATATAGTTGTGTTACGAGTGAGATGGTGTGAATGAGTAAAGTGTGCGCGAGTTGGCACAGTTAGGGTTGTTCGTGGAGGAAATTGTTTCCGATCCTGTTAACTTTTGTGTCAGGGCTGCTAGTATCTTGCAACGTACTCATATAGAAAATACCTTAATATTTTAGCTATTATGGTATTTATAGACATTATTTAAGATTGAATCTTTTCATGGAATTAGACTAGAGGGTAAAATCACAAAGTCGAACACAACTTTCATAGCACTACCACCGATGTAATATGTACGGTCTATTAATTTCATTTCCGGAATCAAACTACTCCTGAAAACAAGAGGCAAATGATACATTCCTCTCTTTTCAGTTATTCAGACATGAAGATGAACAGTTTTTATGTTTTTTCTTAAGGCTACTTTTTCCTCTACATATAATTGTTAATTTTGGGTGACACCATGAACACTATTGCACCATTTTGCTCTGCCTTTATATATTTTATCTTCTAAGAATTTTATCGAACCATTCGACTGTCAATAAAATTTCAAATATATTTAAAAGCTAGTGCTTTCTTGCAACCCTGTAAGCGCCTGTTGAGTGAGACAATTAGCGAGTAATTCGCTAACGGGTCCCACCGCCCGCGTCATGCCGTGGCTCGAGCGCGGACAGCGGGGGGGGGGGGGGGGGGGAGGGGGAGGTCTAAGCACGTGCGCATGCGACTATACAATACAATGATTTAACATAATGGTTAATTCGATAATAGGTTACATAGGTGTATTCTAGGTAACCAAATAAATGATAAGATTATCTTAATGGTATGGCCTATATAATATGTACCTAAGTAAGCATTGGAAAGTTATAAATAACTAATATAAACGTATTTTTGTAATTGAAAGATTAAAATAATAATTCTGCAGGTACTACTACGAAACTGATTTTTCATATAAGCGAAGCGATTACAATACAATAGGCACGTTTGACGTTGTTTCGATAGTATATGAGAGTAATGATGATCATTAACTTTCCATGTGGACTCTTACGTTGGCTTTTAAAAGCAACCTAAGAGAGATTGTCTTAAGACAATAAAAGTGGCTGGAATCATTACAATATTACCGTAATCTATGCCAACCAGTGTTGATTACTTATATGGATGATATAAGCTTTTTTACACGAGCGCGGTATGTGACTCTTCACTCCATGGCTTCTGATCAGATGTAGATTTACGTATAAGTGAAGAATCGACTGACGAACGATGATCACTTACCAGTTGAGTCGTGAGCCATTAGGCCCATCTGTTCGAAAGCAAACAAGCTTTTTTGATAGGAAAATCGATACCAAATGACTCGTTACTTACAGAGCCACAGCCCCTAATGTCACCCAAACGACGCAATATACAAATCACAATATTTCCATCACTCGTCCATATTTGCTCGAATACGTAAGTAAATAATTTCGCCGAGTGCTGGGCCATGAATTATTCACGCGGCGTCGCCTCGCCGTCGCTCCTACTTCGCTCTGCTTTACCTCTGTCGTCGTCTCTACATCAGTACCAGCGCCTTTATGAATACATATTGCGTTCGTTACGTTTTATGTAAACCGAATAACGCATGAAGCGTATGATTGCATTATACTTGTTAAATCTTTCAGTAGCTGTGAGCAGACATTACTTGAATTTTCTTATCATTCATTAGGTTTACTTTATACTGGGTGAAAATGAATTCATGGGCATCCATTCAACCTAAGATGTTACATAATATTAACTTTACAGACTGGTTTGTAAAATGAATATTATGTATCTATTAAAATTTTAGAATACTTCTAAATTTATTTCTATTAAGTAGGTTAATATAAGGTTTACTTAATGCCCATGACTTTCATTTCACCCTGTGTATGTAGCCATGTTAGAGTTTGCATATGAGGATGTTTGGTAGATTTGAAATCTAAATAAACGAACTCCACAAAACGTTTCGAAAGATTCAGTAGAGTGTCGTTTTTTGTTGAACTCATTTTGGCACTACCAAGTCCCCAAATTAATTTACCGCTAACATAAAATAAATGATTGTCTTCCTGATATTATACGAAATATTATTTTCGTTTTGGCGTAATCTAAATATCTTCAACGATACCTATTGTATCTGCCTATTTAAAACACTTGTAAACTTTAATGTCGAGTGTTTTTCAGGGAGACTTTAATGGATGTAAATAGAAATATAATAATGATGTATTTTAATGCTTATTAGCTTTTGAGATTCAATGTAGCAATTACACCAAAACTCATAGAGGTTAAAAATCGGTAACGTTAAGAGAGAATTTCGCACACAAGACAAGAGTTTCACCATATCTTTATATTTAAATCAGTATAACTGCAATGGAAGGCATTGTTGGGGATCTGCCTCCATGAGTATATACGTACGCACGTATCTACGCACAAAGACGAAGTAGATTGACCGTTGAACCATATTTTTTTTTCGGAAACAATTTTTATTTCAGGTGGGGTCGCGGAAAATATTAATAAATATCATACCATATATTTGAAATTTTATTGTTTATTTATTTATTTATAAACTCTTTATTGTACATCTAAAGCAAACATATAATTTGTATAAGTACAGCTACACGTATATCATCAATTAAATCTATGTTTGAAATTGTCTTCAATCAACATTATCAAACTAGACACACAAATAACGTCTCTAAATTAATAAAAGTGAATGCCCCAACAATCCAATAATTTCCCTTGCTGTCCACCCACTCACATAATCAGGACAGATAGAGTTTAGTATGGAGGGCGATGGAGGGCATCGGAGGAGAGGGAGCTTCGGTCACGTCCGCTAATGGCGATTTATTCGACAGGAGGAATGCACCCACTGATGGAAATCTCTTAAATGTTTGACAAGGGGAAAATCTGTGAGGAAATGGGAAAATTGATATAATAAAACTACTTTAACTTTACTAGTTTTATTTCAATGACGAACATGCGCGTAAACATAATTAATCATTATGGGAATATTGTTGTTATGTAATATATGTCGATGTTGGAGATTATTGAATTTTGTATTATAAACTTTATAATGCTATGCTATTTTAAGTTGATGATGTTTACTGATCGAGATTACCGATCAGCTACTATTAAATTACTAATTTCTTTGCTTGCCCCTTTTTGATATAAGTATATTACACTAACTCATAAATATAGCGTTATTTAAAAGACAGGCAAATAATCCTAGACCATTTTATGGGGTTGTAATAGTGTAAAGTAAATGGCGATGTAATTTAATTATGCTATACAAAATGGTTATAATTTAAGTTCTATAAGAAATAAATTGTGATAAATTGTAATTAGGTATATTATAACCTGGAATTTGTTAGCTGAAATTATTTACATCATTCAAAAATTATTCATCATTGCTTTTGGAACTATAATACATACCAAAACAATTACAACCCCTAACATGTAGGTGATGAATAAGGCTCTAGGCGTACAATATCCTCCGACCAAAGTGTAATGGAATTGACACGAATTGATATTTGTGTTGTCGCGGTAAGTATATAAGTTGCGTTTAAAGCTTTTACTGTGATTGTGAGGGGGCAAGGGGGTGCGGGGGGAGGGGACGTGACATACGCGTTATACCTTTAATACTGAATGGAATGCATAACTAGTAGAAGTGCCAAATGTTCTTTTTAGGACCAGGTCAATTGATTCAATCATTATGTATGTATCAATTGTTCACCTGCCATAAACATCCACACTACAAAGTGTTATAGTGATCAACGATGAATATTATAGGTCTTATGATGCAATAGGTTAGGAATTTGTTTGGCTTTATTATGTAATACAACAAGGTGGTGGCCTTCTTCAGCGCCTTGGGGTCGGTTTTAGGTTCTAAAATGGAAAAATGCCTAGTTGACAAACCTAACTGTTCTAACAAAAGCGGTTATACCTATCCAGAGAGACTCTCATATTATGCCCACGAGACTGCCCATAAAAGTTCCATTATTTCTGCCGTGTCTACGCAATTTGAAAGACTACCCATGGTATCGAAGGCACTCGTATTAATAGGTATTGGGCGGACCGATTTACCGTCGTGTGCTTACACTGCGATTTGTGGCGTACTCGTACACTGATACAAAGATTAGAATTTATTCACTGAGCGACCGATCGGCTAAAAGCGTTTCGTTCGTTTAGTTTTTTTATGTTATTTGTTTTCAGGTTTTTTGTGTTAGAACCTTATATAATACAACAATTTTCATGTATTATGTGGGCTACAGTTTCATTGTGCTATTACTGTAAATTACGTTGTATAGCTTCAATTCAGCGTAAACATAATTGTGTATATTTATCAATTAAAATTACGCTTTGAGTTATGTGCAATTTGATTTTGTCTCTCAGATGGTTACTGCCCTCGTTTCTCTTTTATGACTGCTTCGTTGAACACTCGCCATCTCATTATGAAATGCAACAACCTCAACGGACTTGTTGAGTCTCTGCCTATCCTCTGAGGAATAACTACAACAGCCATTCGTACATTGTCGGTCCCTATGTACTAGCGTGGTGTTGATTGTTAAAACATTCTGTATAACGACGAGTCGCATTGTGCGAATGCGTCCACAATGTGCCTCGTCGCCGCGTCACGCCACACCAGCCACCGCGTACAGGAGACGTGTGATTACTGCGCTCATTATGTACGCGCGTGTGTGAGGTACAGGAGGTAGCGAGAGCGGGCAGAGTAGCGGAGGCGGCTGTGAACTCCAGAAGAGATTGATTCTTTGTTATTGTAGGTTTCTAGCGCAGTGCAGACGATGTCAACTTGTTGCCGACAACTACTATGTAACTAGGAAATGTTTTAATTGGGATTAAGATTGAATATAAATTGGAGTACTATCGATTTTAGTATTTTCCTTCTTTGATGAAGTCGTAACTTCAACAAGTAATAGTGATTTGATACGGCATAAGACATTAGGTCTTTGGTTCAAATAGTACTGCATTTTCGTGTTTATGATTATGCCCTAATTTCACCATCAGCGTCTTTCGTGGCTCCAATTCCGAGGCACACTCACTCTTCTATCTTATCTGTTATTCACATACTATTAAGGAAAATAATTATATTTGAGTACATCAGAAGAGTTATATATCAATATAACTCTTCTATAAATATGGCTTTTGAAAGTTCTCGATCTATAATTAATCGTCTTTCGCTCATCACTTGTTCTGTGGTCTTCGCGGAGGAGCCGGGTGCGCATTACTTGATGGCGCATTTTATATATTTTTACATTTGCTTGCACAAAACGCTCATTACAAAATGCATTTGCTAACGAAGGAGACGCCGCCCCCGCCCCCGCCCGCGCCCGCGCCCTCTCCCGCCCCGGCGCACGCACCACCGCCTGTCATCACTATATACCAAAAGTGATGCGGGAGTCAAGGGTCTTGTATTTAAATGAAGAATAATGATTTGGTTTTTAAGGGATCCTATGAACACTTGAGATTCGCATGAAGGAAATTGATCCACCTAAATCGTGGGTTGAGAGGTGAGACCATTCTTATTGCTTAACCTTTGAAGTGCGCTAGATGGAAAGTAAAATGTCGAAGGAGCAATTAGGATTAAACAGTCTCGAATCAAAGCTTAGTCTTTACGTGAAGATTCGGCTTTCTTTTAAAAAAATGAGGTAAAGTTTTCAGTATAAGAAAACTGTCCCGAGACTCTCGCACTATACAGCAGTAAAAATGGCCGGGTACATAGCAGACGGAGGCATTGTCTATAGGTAACGATGCAGTTCCGCCCAGTAACGATGTCCTCCCGGTAATGACGATTGCTCCACCCCCCCCCCGTCCTCCCACGCGGCCGCCTTCGCCCCGCGGCCGCGACGTGCGCGCAGTCATCACCTACCCGCGCCACTCAGAACAATGACATTACTTGAGCGCTAAGAGCCAGTACCCGACCATTGCAGCATGATCAGCTAGTTAGGTTGCCAAGAAATTAGTTAGGCGAGATATAATGTAATACGTAACAATATGTAAACTCCTAGCATGGTTTCAAAGTAATATTGCTTATGTTATTATTATTATAATCGGTGAGAAATACTTTATAAGGATATCTTTAAATAGGATGACTGTTTCAAGTGGGCGTGGAGGGCGAAATCTGAAACTATGAGAAATAGCGAAAAATGCCCAAAAGGATTCTCGGGGCCGATTTCAATGAGAACTAAAACTGCATTATGGATTTTTTTAAAAATCAACACTCCTAGCTAAGAATCGAACCCATTCCTTTGAGCATTTTATGCGATTCCTCAAAGCTTCGGATTTCGCCATTCACGCCCGCTTGAAAAAATCACCTGTATATATATAATTTTATATTATATCATACAGAGTACCTAATTCGTAATATAGAATTGCTTATTTTCCCAAATAAATAAAATAAAGACTTGTCACAATTAGTGGTAAACTGCTAGTTGTAAGGCATTTTCTGCAGACCAGACAGGACGTAGCGTATAAATGCGCTACTTGAAACTAGAACTCTTTATATTATATATAAGTATTATGAAAACCGCCTTAGCCTCATAACACTAAAACCGATTTGATTGGGAACGTGATATTTCAATGATTAATGCGGTAGCGAAAAGTATTAATGTTCGATTCAAAACAAAAAGACCACTAGATCATATGTTATGGAAGCTATTTAACATCACGCCATACACAAAAAGCTTTTAAAATGCTTTACTTACATTGGTATTGCTCTCACTACCATGGCGTACCCACAGGCTACAGCGCAATAAAAACGCAGGTAACGAAGTGATTTATTTATCACACTTAGTCACAAGCCTTACATCTAAAAAGAAGGCAAAAAATCCAAATACATGATTTATTGGTCTTTAAAAATTATCCAAACTTGTGGAAGCCGCGACGAGGGCGGAGTGCGGCTGCCGGCGCAGCAGTAGTGTTTGTTGTACTCGAAGACTGATGAAAATGGCGGCTCGGGGATAGTTAAGGGTGTTAAAATGAAAAGCGTTTTGTAATATCCCTTAGTGGCGCGAAGCGTTGCCGGCAGGGTTGTGGATGCACGGGGGAGGGAGATGATAAATGATCTAGTGCTACAGCAGCACGGTGTACATCATTGTACTGCCATATGGAAAACATGAGGATTGTTATTATAGAGCTCTTTACCTCACAAAATGTAGGTATCTAGCTGGCAGGTAAATAACGACAACTGCAAATCACACGCAATAGTCACAGAGACCTGACTTCATGAACTAGAAGATCTTAGTTTAAATAAACCCTAGATTTTAGACAATATAGATAGGAAAGCAATTTATGCGTTTCATTAATTTTTTATTTACGAAAGTTTCTTAGGATGTGAGGATTAGTGTAAACTCAAAAATAAAAAAACGGTAATCTAAATTTTCTTAAATTAGTGACGACATATTGAGAAACAATTCCAAAGTGCGAATTAAATACCGGAGCTTTTTAAATCAAATCCTGGGTTTCAAATATTTTCTTCATTATAATTGCATGCAATTGTAATACTTAAATATGGAAAAAAATATTATTGGCATCTTTTATTGATACAATACATATTATTTATTTATTTATTTATTTACACTTTATACATGGAGTAAAGGCGGACTTAATGCCATAGGCATTCTCTACCAGTCAACTTAAAGTGGTGCAGAGATACAAGAAGGCAGGTGCGTAAATAAGGAAGAATTAAGTAAGGAATAATATGTCTTCAAAGTATATAATATATATGCTACTGAATAAACCTATGAATAATAATGAAAAATACTAATAAAACAATACAACAAAATACTAATAAATATACGTATTAATAGATAAAAAATAACATATTAATAAATATTATACAATATATATTAAATAATATTAAATAAGTGATGATAATCACGCCAATTTTGCCGAAAATAGTTCTCGGACGTTCTTTTTGAACACATAGCGATTTGTAGATGTTCTCATTTCCAGGGGGAGTGCATTCCAGAGTAAGACACTTTCGACAGGAAAAGAAGAATGAACGAAGTCAGAGGTGAGAGAGGGACAAAGTAGTAAAAGATTATTTGAAGAACGTAGATTTCTCTCATGATTTGAGTTCAGGTATTGAAAGTATGCGGTTAAGTAGGAAGGCGTAGTGGAAGACATAAGTAAAGAATAGAGAGTAGTAAGAGCACGCAAATTACGCCGCTCGCGAATGGGTAACCATTTGAGATCAGAACGACAAGCAGAGACATGATCATATTTACGAAGGTGAAACACGAATCGAATGCTGTTATTGAGAAGTCGGTCTAATTTGTTGAGAAGATCTGCATTCAGGTCAAAATAGCACACATCAGCATAGTCGATAATAGGGTGGATAAGGGATTGCACAAGCATAGTCTTGGGTTTGATCGGGAGGAAGTTCTTCAGACGATAAAGTGCACGCAGGGTACCGGTTACCTTTTGGCAGACGTAATTCACCTGAGGTCGCCAACTAAAGTTGGAGTCAATTAGCAGCCCAAGGTCTTTAACAGAGTGGCTCCAAGGTATATTATCTCCATCAAAAACTAACGAGGGCAAGGTCGTGACATCTAGTATTATGTAAGTACTTCTTATTAAAAAATCGACCACCTCGGTATATTCATGTAGATTTTATGCAACTATCTCACTCGTGGACGATAGCCTAGTTGGGAATAGAACGATCTGCCGAAACAATGTCCGGAGGTTCAAAGCCCAAGGCACACACCTCTGACTTTTCAAAGTTATGTGTGTATTGTTAATCAATTATCGTTCGCTTTAACGGTGAAGGAAAACATCGTGAGGAAACCTACATGCCTGAGAATTCACCATAAGAATTTCGAGGGTATGTGAAGTCTGCCAACCCCCACTAGGCCAGCGTGGTAGACTAAGGCCTAAACCCCCTCTGTGTAGAGGAGGTTCGTGCTCAGCAGTGGGCAATACAGGGCTGGTATTATTATATTATTATTATTATATCTCACTCGCCTTCCAAGCAGTTAACTTCCAAACTTCAATATCGTGGAATAACAAAATTGATAGATGTATGAATCTAAAATCATGTCGTTCGGAGACGCCTCGCCTCATCTCACATTCATATGAAGTTAAAGTGAGTAACGAAGCGAGAACCCTCCCCTCGCCCCCCTCCTCGCCTCCCGCACCTCCTCACACACCAACAACACACATCAGATAGGAAAAATTCACAATTTTTGCATAAAGTTTGTTTTGAGCGATTCTTTAGCGTCCCTTGTGTGATCTCTAAGGAATTTGCCGAATTTGTAGGAAGTTTGATCTTGATTGAGTGTATTGTTTCATTTATTACATTAGCTGTGAATTTAATAGAAATTTTATATTTACTTCTACATGAATCGCTGATACAGTTATAAGATTTCGTGCTTGGAACACGACGTAAAAATAATTAATAAAAGAAATTGTAGTTTAACTGTGTATTATATTTTGTGCTCATCGTCACTTTTATTACCATATAATATCAGTTCTACTGTGGTTAATTACTGATGCATATAAAAGACATCAACGCGATCGTGTATTGTTTTAACCCTTCAACCATCTAAAACATTAGATTCGTTTCGTATCTTAGGACATAAATACACTCAGAAGCGTATATTAGAATTAATTAATGTAAAAATAAGTCTTCGTTTTCATACAATAAACATAAATTAGGTGTTTTGTTTAAAAATACTAAGAGAAAAAGAGGAAATAAGTCAGACACCACCTGCACCACCCAATGGTGAGTTGTCATTGCGAGGCATTCAAACCCACAATACCAGATAGTCAGAGCAAAAGTCTTCTTTGCCAGTGTCTTAGATATAGATATTTTTCTAGAAAATTCCTCCTTGTGAAGATTCTTTATGAGTATATTTTCTTATAATATCAAACAGCTCTATAAGAAACAAGAATTATCCCGGAGCATCATAAGGGGCGTCCAATTTGTGGCGTCTCTTTGAGCGTCGGTCGTTAGCGCGTCGCGACAACACAATAATGTGCAAATGGTAAATGAGGGGACATCAGAGGGCGCTCCGCTCGCACTCACAATACGCTTTGTGCCTGTAATGTATACTACATTTGCGGACAAGTTTTTTCAGGAAAAAAAATTGTTATCTTGAGACTTGAAGTTGTTTGATCTCAAATCAACAGGTATAATAAAATTGTTTCGATGACGAGGATAATTGTGTCATATCTTCCGATACTATATTTGCACATCACTACACTTACCAGCACCAGCTGATGAAGCAATTTCATTGTTAATTGACGCCTACAGTGCCGGACAATTTGTTGACATTACATACAGAAATCTTTGAGATTGATTTCGCTTTCTTACCCTAGCGAATATAGGCTACGTAATCAACATGATCCTGTACATAATCCTGCCGATATGGATGAGATGCAGGTTTAGGCTTATTTTATAATGTTCAATAACACAGGTTTCTTGTCCGACAGTGTACGCTTAGGTACACGTCTAGTTTATTATATAGGCTGATCACAAAGCGGGTAGGTAAGGAGCATTGTGCGGCTCATCATGCCGAGTGGACGCGGACCTCGTAATCACAGGAGTACCGTGGAGGGAGCAGGGGCGGGGGGTGGTGGGGTCAGCCACTCGTCCGCACTTTGATCTCACCTACGAATCGAGGAAAATGAAAAGCTCTCTTTCATCTCCATGCCTTCATTTTCCTTACAAGTTAAGTATCTGTTGTGATAACAATATACCGGGCTGGTACACGAGACGGTAATATTGAGAGGTTGCTTCAGGCTTTTATTTGTGTTCATTGTCTCCAATTAACAGAAGAAACTTATATTTTTTTATTAAACACGTAAACAACAAATACTATCAATAAATAACATAATAGACAAATTTAATTACAGAACATGTGTAAATCTGAGCAACCTTATCCCAAACATTTGTATCTTCAAGATAATATCTTATACTGTAATAACCTTTTTTGCAAAGACGTTCTTTGACAGTATCTAAAGGCAGTAGAAAAACGTCCATGATAATAATTTGTTCATCTAATTTCTCCAAATCAGAAAACGTGCTTTACAAATTATACTATTAATACATTTAGCTTCTTTTTCAACTCATAACTCAGAACTAGACAAATTCCAAGCGCTGATTTATAATGCACTTTTTCAAATGTTTGCACACGCACAATTAGAAGATCTCAAACTGTCGCATTTTCAAATCTCTCAGACCATTGTCATATTATAAAGATATTAAAGTTTTCTCCATTGTCAAGACGTTTCGTGGATCAATTGACATGTCCATCACGCGGATAGTATCGAGTGGTGAGCAGAGAGCTCCGCCCACTCAGAGATGGACCAACAAAAGTGTCACATCGCTGTGTCACGGTGAGAGTGACATATGTTGTCATGCATTGTTGTTGGACGTTGTCACAACATCGCAAAAATGGTCAATTAAATGTCAATACAACTCAAAATATTACTATAGAGGTTTGAGGTTTTAATTTAATTTTATCAAAAGGCGGCTGACAATATTTTTAAATGGATTATGTTATTTTTCTTTCATCAAATACTTTATCAGCTTATAGAGGATAAGTGTAAGGTCTGCGAATATGTCGGGTTATTTATTACTGTTATATCGTGGTAGCACAGTGCAGGGGCTGGTGTGTTCCAGTTTCAAAGGGATAAATACGAGTACACTACATGAGCATTACAAGATGTAAAATTAACGTATTTGTTTGATGAGGGTAGTGATAGGTTTATATGGGCACACAGTGTGACCTCAGTGTATCTCATGGTATGCAAAATGATGTCTAGGTAGAGCGCCGACTGACCAGAGATGATTATCCCTTCGATGATTTTGACAGGCTTGGCGAAAAGTGTGTATCCTGACTGAACCTCTGCCTACCCCTTCGTGGGTAGAAGCGTAATGTGTGTGTTGTTTAATTCTTATAAAAATTAAGTAACTACATTAGAAAATAATAATTAGGTATAATGGCGAAAAGTGGGTGCACTAGTTGCGCCTCTGCCTACCCCTTCGGGGATAAAAAAGGCGTGTAATATGTATGTATGTATATTAGAAAAACGTTATTCTCTCTTGTGTTTACTTTGTGCACACTATAAAACAAACAGTAGTCTAAATCTGCATCAAACAGACGCCCAGTAGGCACGGTCCGTTTGCACCCGCACCCGGACCCTCCAGTCATAAGCTTACTTTTTAACTTTTTCGGCAGTCTCAGCTTCATAAAGCTTCATAAAATGAGCGCTTCAAGCGGCCTAGTTAGCAGCTTAGAAACATTGGAAAATTCGCACTTGGATGACACTTTAATATTGACTCGTCAAGCCCCGCGACGGACGCCGGCGTCCATATATATAGGGTTTCCCCATAAGTACATCTATATATATAAGCGGGGTTTGATGGGTTAAGCATTTAGTGAGAATTTAGGTATATTACCATAGTGGCAGTATTTTGTTTATATTATTTTCCCACATAACAATAATTGAACAAAATGTTAGTTTATAAAGCACATTAGAATACTATGCAGTGCTTGTAAACTATTACTTGTAAAGGCTCATAATATAAAAATAGCACTGACATTAGAGAAAAAAAGATAAAAACATTCATCAGTCTTGTAGGCATGTGTATGATGAATTTTATGTCGGGACATAATTATATTGCTTACGCAATAGCTATGCAGTTGCAAAATTAAATAATAAGTAGATTATACAACCAACTCGCAAGCGAGTTTTTCTATAAACTATCTAACAACATCTCAACCACACCGCCTCGACTTCACGTCATAAACACAAATTACCAGAGCAGAAGTGATCAAGTAGAGTGGTCGTTGAAGTAATTGCTCTACGAGATGGAGTGCCAGAGCCAATCGTTCGAGACGGCGCTACACACGTCGCTACGAAAGAGTTCACAATGGAGAGACGGACTAATGGCCCGCCCGGGCGCCGACGCTACGAGCTACGAAAGGCTACGAATGCTACGACAGTTACAACAACTACTGAAATATTTTTACATCCGGAACCTTAAGGGTAAATACTTAGGTACATGGAGGATTTTTAAATATGTAAGATTCTGAAACATGTGTGAGTTTTATGAATGGCAATGATTTGAAATTTGTGGATTTAAATAAATCGAGCTTTCAGAAAACAAAGGCTAAGTGTACCAAAATTATTGTGCTTCTTAAGAGCTTTCATTAAAATTTCGAACTTAAATATCGACGGCTCCGTAGAACAAAGTCGTATATGCAAAATGAAGCTTTTCAGTAGAGCGCTTTGAAAGACTAAGTTAATTGTGAAAATCACAAGTTATAGTGAACAAAACATTATATTCTATAGGGTTCAGTAACAACTTTGAACTTAATGTGTGAAAATAGCACTAATTCGCACATGAATACAAACTAACGACTTTCAAAGCGCTCTACTGAAAAACTAACATTTTGCATATACAACTTTGTTCTACGGAGCCGTCGATATATTTATTAAATCAAATATCATGTTAGTTCTAGTTTTGTAAGATACAATTTTTATTCTTTATCTCTTTATATGTTAGGATTGATGAGGAGATACTGGCAGGGTCAACTGTGATGAATAAATAGAGGTTGAGCCGATTTAGTACGACGGCAATTTGTTTTGGACTGTTTATTGATGACTGATCATAGACGAGTGCAAAGTAAAAAGAGTTATCTCCAAAAGAGCTCTTTTGCAAATAACTCTTTTTAATTCGCACCATATTGCAACTTACATATACTTACAACTTATATTATACTCTACACGCTACAATACTTAGTGAGAAATCTTAGCAGATGTTTTTATATAAAATTGTCTGATGTATAATAACATCTGTTGATTGCACTACGAGCCAAAGAGGTTGATGTAGTATGGCAGAGACTGTTGGACGATTGGGATGCCTCATGTGGGGTCGTCTGATTTTAGACAAATAATCGCAAATGTAATTCGTTCAAATATAAGAAATGATAACAATATAGTCAGTATATCTGTATATCGTAGCTCTACGTACCGATCGGGTGTGCGGGTGGTGGTGCGGCGCGGCGGCCGATTTGCGATTTTCTAAAGAGTGCTCACGGCTGGAGCACCCTCCACGTAACCGTGTCCCGTGGCACCCCCTCCCCTGCACCCCGCATCCCACCCGCTACTCCTGACGAGAACCGCTGGAGGACCTCGGCGGGAGATGGCTTTGATGCTACAAGACGCCGCCAACCTCGCGACTGTTGTGGCAACTTCAACGACACTGCTTATAAATCTGCAACATTGTTGATGATCAACGAAATTGTTGTGTCGTATTATTGTTCTATGAGCTGTGATTAAATGGTATGCGGTTTGGGCTACGACCGGATAAGAAGGGCTTACAGAACTAATTTGAATTAAAAGTAACGTTGATGCGTTTTTTTGGGAAATATCGAACTATGCTTATTCATTTAAAGTTTGGCAATGTACCAAACTCTGGCATTACGTTAGTACGGGATGATATGCTACATTGTGTGCCAACCTTGAGCTACGCAAAATACTAAAATGTAATTTGATATAAGCGTGCTTATGTGCCATTTTTCACCCTCTAATAAAAGTCATCTATGGGTACATCACACGCTATTCCCAAGCTCACGAGGCGCGAAACTGCGTTGGCAGCTAGTTGCAGTCCTCGTTTCATGTAATTGTAATCCTGTTTGACGCTGATTCGATTCATTCCACATCCCGAATGAACGAGTGTCAAGTGTCGGCACTTTTCGCCGACTTCTGTAAAGTGGGTTAAAGAAGCGTTGATGTACGGTTTGAGGTGCAATGTCCGTGATTTTTGGAATTTAATGGTTATTATTATATAAATAAGTAGGTATATTAAGTTTAATTAAATAGTTATATACTGTATCTTCGAGGTAAAAAAAAGTACAGCGTGGAGTCATGGTTTATGTGTCTATTTTGGTTATTATGTTGTGATGGATGTAATTTAATTAAAATATTGTGTGTGCCTTAGAAACGAAAACCTTCTATAAATATTACGTGCTGTGGACATAATATGCAGATGGTAAAATTTCATTATGCATTGTCGTGTTTAGTTAATAGAATGAATAGGAAGCATCTCTTTATGCATACTTGATTCTATCTTCTTTTCTATTTTGTATAACCCATTGGCTATAACAGCGCAATACACTTACTACCAATTACACTTTAATTACTGGCCATTAAATTAAACTTATTTAATATCTCAGGATGATGAGAAGAAATTTCCATTTAGTTTTACAGAAACAAAAAACATATAACTGACACTTTTCACTACTCAGACTCTCAATTTAAAAAATAAGTAGTCTATTTTAATGACTATTAATATAATTACGCAATATAGAATCCTATTAAGCTGTATGTGTCAGCATGTCACGCTATATGGGTAAAGAATTCTTGGTTACATGTTGCGTGTGGCTCGGGGCGGGGGCGCGGGCTTCGCAGATTGGCAATAAACGCACTTGATTGAGTTACCGCTTCGCACCTCGTGCCTCCTGCCTCGCCTTGTGCTTCTACTGCCGACCCTCGCACGCACCGCTTATATTTTTCAATCTCAATATTGATACGAGGAAATAAACTAATTTGGGATTTAATCGGTTCTATATTAATCTCCGAGCGACAGGCTGGCTGAAATTCGAAGTCCAAATTTTTGGATTATGATGTTTATTTATGTGTAACCTGTCTACAACCACATTAATGACTTTGACATATTTTCAAATTCTAGAAAAACATCTAAAGCGGTAACCTAAAACAAACCATACTGAATAATTATAATAAAGCTCTATTGTATGACTTTGGTCTGCTCTCTAAACTCTGGGAATCTATAGAATCGGTCTCACTACACTTTTAATTTCATTCAATTTAATATCCTTTTCGCTTTAACGGTTAAGGAAAACATGGTGGGGAAACTTAGACACTTGAAAAGTTCTCTCCAAGAATTTCGAAGGTATTTGAAATCTGCCAACCCGCACTAGGCCAGCGTGGTGGGCTAAGGCCTAACCCCTCTCAGTAGTAGAGGAGGCCCGTGCTCAGTAGTGGGCTGTATATAATACAGGTCTGGTATGGTGATATAGTATAAATTGGAAAATAATCATTGCTACTAGTAATATCTAATACATACATACACTCGAAAAACAATAACCCACCTTCTTTCGCAGTCGGGTAAAAATAGAGTAGACGTAATTTGCACATAACGCTTATATCGTAGAGCAAAATTATTTCCACTCACATTAGGTGCAAACAAATAACATACCGCAAATTATTACCCCTATATACCCAAACAATAATAATACACGCCACCCGTCACGTCAGCGTCACGTCAGTGTCACGTTACGGGACACAAACACGCATTATCGCAACATCTCACAAAGGACACATTGTTGTATTTACATAATTGTGCGACACGCGGGCGTGATAAGCGTGTTGTGGGCTTTATTGTGAATTCCAATTATATAAGGGGTAATATTTAAATAAAAATGGGGCACATTAGTGTTGGCATGGGGCTGTAATAGCAGCTTGCGTGAGTTGTCGAAATGTTTCGATCGCGAGCGATTTGAGGCTTGTCAGTTATTATGAGCGCTTTGTTGGAACACATTGTTGGTGGGAAAGCATTATTTAAATTGGATATTTTGTTTTGTTATGTTTTTCGATGATGGCAAGTTCAAGATTGTTATTTGTGAATGCATTTATTTGAATAATGTTTTTATTCAATAATAACCTATTGGGGCGTTTATAAATACCAAGTTTAATATTGAAATAATTTTCAAAATGATGTGACACCTCATTCTTTCTTTCAGCTAAGTTCATGAAGTTTATAGAATAAGAAATTTTAAGACGGAAGTTTATAAATTAAGGAAGTTAGAAATTTCAAGAGAACCTTTAAACTTTTTTTGACATACGGTTCTTTAAGACGAACTCAGAATGAATTGCATAGACGTGTGTTATTTTGACGTGTTTTTACGTAACTATTGTTCAACACCCGTTATGTTTTCTTATTTAGATGCATTTCTTATCTTCATTCAAAGCATATAAAATAATCCTTTAAACACAAAAACACAGTTTGTGAGCAATATAAACAAACATCCGGATGTTTCAACAAAAACTCGATAAAACAAGGAAATCGATGATCAATACGATATCGATGGAAGCAACGGGTCGAGTTACGTTAGTGTGCGATGGACAAAGGGATTATTATCGATTACAGGATTCGATGTTTTTGCTGCGCTTTGTTTGATCTGTGCTTGAGTTTATCGTTATTCAATGAGCTCTTGTTCAGGCGTTAAATTATGTTTTATACGATTTTTGTATAAATTGGCTCGCAAAAATGTTTTGGGTCAAATACGATCCCTTTTAGAAAAGAGTAAATTTTTTATATATTTCGGGACGTCGGGAAGCCGCGCTGTCGCATCTGGGTGTTGATTACTGCGCTCGTCAGCACGGAAATCCATGGTGGGCGTTAAACTTCAGGGAACGTTGAAATAAGTAGACTGCAATATTGATTTTACACTATTTTAATTATACATAAATTTATTCACTTAAACAGTTATAATTAGATGGAGTACAATAACAAGAAGCAATTCAGAGCCAATGGGTTTGCGAATCATCATAACATGCGACCGCTGTCAACCAGTCAAAAAGAAAATGACATGACGTTCGCCAGCCACGATCAACGCAACTCCATTCGGTGTTACCCGCTCTTAATAAAATAATAATAACAGAACCATTTGCCAATGATTAAAATAATAACAGAATAATTTGTACCTCATAAAATTAACTGATTTTCATTGTTTAAAAATGTCACGCGCCGTTATATATTATAATTTATATTTTTGTTAAGTAAAGCGTAGGTTACTTTCGCATAGACCATAAGGTTTCTCCGATGGTAGTATATTCAGTGACATCTTTGATTCTCGACCCTCTGTGGAATCATTAGGCATTACAGGACTTAAGATATGACGCCTGGGCCGCTTAATGCAGTCCAGTTTGTAACTTATTATATTTCTTTGGTATTATTCCACAACTTTCTGCTTCTGCAAAAATCTGCACATTACTCATTTAGTTGTTTAAATCCCTTCACTAAATCATTATTCTTATCTTGACACAATTTAATTGTAACCGCATAATAAGTAAACAAGGAACCTGAATCAATGAAAGTCTCGATCTCATGTTTGTGTCGATATCTCAAGTCTCTATTGTCCGTCAACACCTGTCGATAACTGTGTTACAGCGACAATGATGTCCGACAGTAGGGTCAGTTTTTGTGTGACAGCTGCGCAGGTATGTGGCATTGTGTAGTTGTCAACGTGCGATATCCGATGATGCCGAGTCATCGCCGCTGATGCGAAACACATGCCGATTTAGACATGTTTTGATTCAATTAAATGATGACAATGTGGCTTGGTAGATTTGTATCTCATTGAAAGAATTGAAATGATTTAACCATTTAATTTCGATTATTGATTCGACTTAATTTTATACAGGTTTTGTGAGATGTAAAAAATTAAGTTTGAGTAAATGATAATGATGATGCACGAAGTGTGTCAATTTCCTCTAGGTAAGTGTAGTGGACGAAAGGCCTCTCATTTCCCGGGCTCGTGTTTTATAGTGGGTAAATATAACACATACATACATACATACTCACGCCCGTATCCCATAGGGGTAGGCAGAGACTATTGAGCGCCACATGCTATGATCTTGACACACCTCTTTCGTCTCTTCCACATTTATAGTTCTTTTATATATTATATTTTATAATTTTTTGTCGGTTAAGGGTACTCCTGACCTGCCCTTTTCGGATAAGATCATTTATTTGGTCAGAGAACGTTCTCTTCGGGCGTCCCCTTCCAGTCGTACCATCCACATTCGCTCGACAAATACCTTTTGTGACCCGTCTTTCATCCATCCTCTCCACGTATCCATCCTTCAACATACATCGATCTCTTATAATACTATTCCTCATGCGATTAGCAATGGTGACTCCAAATACACTCCGTAACGAGCTCATTCCCACCGCATTTAAATTCAACTTTTGTGATTTTTTTGCCAAACTCAACATTCACTTCCATACATAAGCGTCGGCACCAGCACACCATTGTGGATAGCGATTCTTGCCTTTTCAGACACCGCCTGGCTACTCACTATTGCAAGCAAGGCACCATTTACTTTGTTACCTGCTATAACTCTTCTTTCAATATCTATAACATTATAAACAAAAATTAAAGCAAAAATGGGCCCTCCTCATTTTTATACATGTTTAAGATTTATTTAAATGAATAAAAATATCAAAAGAGTAGCCCTAGCAGTCCTTGTCAGTCGAACCATCCAACTTAATGTGAGTAATAGGAGCCTAGTTTGTTGTGGGCGACAATTCTGTCACCGCCAATGCTATTGATGTCATGTGTAAATGTCCGACAGCGACATGTCGTGTTGTTTCCAAAACAACACTTGACGTGTGAAGTAACACCATGATTGGAACTGCATGGGTTTCGGGTTACTATAATGCAGTTCAATAATTGTTGCTAAAAACGAAAGTTTAGTGTTACGTTGCTATTAAAAAATATTGAGATGAAAGATAAATCTGTTGGATAATGTTTATCAAATGGATTGTTTTTATGATGCTAGTTCTGAAATTTTAGGATTTGAATTTATCTTAGGATTTTATTCAGTATGATTAAAAGCGTTTCGTTTTGTTGAATTAAGTTTGTCATATTACGGAATAGGGGAAATTTTATTAATGTTTTATTGTAGATCATCATACTATAGTAGACAAATCAACAGATTTTCCTAAATAATATTTGCATTTCGTTTGAAGCAAATTAACATTTTAAATAGTTTACCTAAACTTGAGTGTTTAATATGGAACGAAAATTATAGGCATGTAAAATGGTGCGATTTTATTAAATAAAGATGTGAAGATAATGCATCGATGCAAATTAACATTAGGTCAAGTAGGTACACATTTTGTGAGGATCTTGTGGCTACCGCATAAGATATTTTGTAAAATATTTAGTGGGGTCATTTAGATTATGTTTGTACTACCTAACAATATATAGATATTAATGATACTCTTTACAGTCCACCAAAAATAGCCCGTAAACAAAAGGCTATTTTTTTATAATTATTCCTACTAAATGGATCGGCATGGAAGTGTAATACTTAGTATGATTCAAATATTTTGCTTTTTTGCTTTAAAATAAAAACGTAACAGAATGGGAGTATGTAGCACTTACAAAAAGATCGTTCAATATTGACTTCTATCGCCTGAATTTTGGCAGAGAAATAAAACAGTAGAGTCCCAAATATCCAAAGAGGCAAAAGTAATCCTTTCCGATCAATTAATTAACAGTGCGTAGTCGTCGCCATTTGCAAACGCAATCGAAATTAGTGGAAACCCTCGCGCGGGTCCGGCGCGACCCACAGCCGCGGGCCCAAGCGACCCGGCTGACTCTAGTACCGCCCCGTGATGGGTAGAGCGCTGTGCGTCGCCCGACGTGGCCGCCTGATTGGTGCGCTGGCGGGTGGCGGGAAAAAACTCGTCTTTGTGCTGACTCCGGCGATTTATTCACCACTATTAGTTATGGTTGGATGAGCGAGCTCCCCCGGCGTATAGGGACGTGGCGAACTGCTTCAATAAATAATTGTCGATGTTTAACATTTGAATACTGCTGATAATATTCTTTTCAACTAATAATAAGGTAACCTCAGTTAAGTCATAGGATGGCATTGTAATATAGATTATGAAATACTTTTTTTGCGAGTGGTAGGTATATATCTCTCAAAATGGTAAAATTAACAAAGGAAGTAGCCGTAAATCTAGTCAAATGTTTGAAAAGTCGACATAATATTAAGAAATTGGTATAAGTAGATTACAGACATACATTTCAGTCATTACACAAATTGACAAATACCTATTGTATTGCATTATCATTTTCACATTTTCAGAAATACTTTTTATTGTAATCATGAGAAATAAAAAGAGGAAAAAATTTTATTTTGTCGTATTTGTAACTAGTTAATGCAGGAAAAAAGAAACAAAACATTAGAACAGCTATAAAACATTGCGTCTAAACGATACCACGCAGTCATTATGTTTACTACATCGGTATCGACACACAACCCGCTATCGACGCAGCACTATCTGTGTTTACTATTCTCGAGGTGTATAATGGGACCAGTGGCAGTTGGCAGTTACCGTCTCAATCATCCCACCTTTTACTTACTGCGTAAACAGGACAGCACGAAACCACGCATAAGTCAGAGCGAGACGAGAGATCACGATTGAAATGTAATGCGCATTCAAATGTAGGAATGTTTGCTGCATGATATGGTATAATGCACTGTGTTTACTTGTAATACGGTTTATAATTGCATGGCTGAATTTATATTTGCGCGGGCAATATTTAGCATGTATGTTTTCTTTGGATATGAATACAAATAGTAATGGCGCATTTTTATTCGCGGTGTTTACATAGAGGGAGCGCTCGAGGCGCGGCGACGGCGCCATTTTGTGGCGGTACTGTCGGCAGCAGAAGTGGCACAAAGCGAGTGCGCTGGCCACTCCACTACGAGTGGATTTGCTAAGTGAGACCTGGGGAGAGCCGGTGAGGGCCGCATCGGGTCTCACCGGGCCGCACCGGACACTCGACAATGCTGCATGCACGTCAGTCCTTACCTGTGCGCGATGTGGACGGAACAACTGACGAAATTTTGTAGTTTATTTTTATCATAAATTCAATAAGTAATGATATTCATTTGTACACATATAAGATTATAAACAAGTAATGCCTTGACCAATAAATGTTTACTTATACATTACTAGGAGTTGCTCGCGGCTTCGCCCACATGAAATGCCTTTCCCGATACAAAAGTCCCTAAAACACAGTACGACGCCAGCGCCATCTATTCAAAGAATCAAATAAACAATATGGATTATTTAATATGGGAACACATTACCGGCATAAAAAGTAACCTGTGTATTAATCCAGGGCATGATCTACCCGTTTGCCAAATTTCATCTAAATTCGTTCAGTAGTTTCTGCTTTTACTACTAACAAATATCCAAATATACAAACATCTAAACATACAAATATTTTCGCAAACTTTCGCATTGATTATAATTAAGTAAGACAAGAAAAGTGGACGATAGCTTAGTTGGGAATGGAACGGTCTGTCGGGATAATGTCCGGAGGATCAAAACCCAAGGCAACACACCTCTGACTTTTTGAAGTTATGTGTGTATTGTTTATCAATTACCGTTCGCTTTAACGGTGAAGGAAAAACATCGTGAGGTAACCTGCATATGCCTGAGAATTTTCCATAAGAATTTCGAGGGTATATGTCAAATCAAATCATTTATTAAGTAACTAGCTTTTGCCCGCGGCTCCGCCCGCGTTAAAAAGTTTTTCCGGGATAAAAGTCCCGCTTTATGTTTTCTCGGGATAAAAAGTAGCCTATGTGTTAATCCAGAACCTACCCGTGTGCCAAATTTAATCGAAATCCGTTCAGTAGTTTTTACGTGAAAGAGGAACAAACATCCATACATCCAAACATCCAAATATCCATACATTCTTACAAACTTTCGCCTTTATAATATTAGTAGGATTAGGCGGGGTAAGGCCTAAAACCCTCTCAGTAGTAGAGGAGGCCCGTGCTCAGCAGTGGGCTGTAGGTATATAATATAGGGCTGATTGCATTGCAAGACAAGATAATTCTTTATTGTAAACATGAGAAAAAACAGTATAGATTCAATTAAATTAAGTAGTATTGGTGGTGTTACCACTCGAACGCGGACCGAAATTTGAATTACTTTAGAGCCAAATTTCATCCAAATTTATTTTACAGTTTATAAGTTTACTTCTAACAAATATTCAAACACAAAAACATACAAGTTCCTTTACAAACTTTATATTTATATTAAAAGATATTTAAGAATATTTTAAGAGCCATATAAATAATTTAAAAAAATGTTTAATCAGTAATCACTGATTTAAAATATCCATTAGTAAGGCTCTACAAGCATTCACCACACACAGACTCACTGTAAACTGTATTCTTGGAAAATAAATATTCATATAACCTAAAGAAACATGGATATAGAGACTAGAGGTATTTAATGACAAAGAATAACAGTGAATATAAACTAAAATAATTGCGATATAAATAACATGCCTTAAAGGACAGCAATGAGGCTTTAGGAAAAGGTCTTTCGTCCTCTGGAAACCTCACTCAAACTAAGACACGGAATGACAAGCGGGGACTTCACGTTGGTTCTGTTAGAGTTTAGAGAGAGGTTATGCTCGGTAGAACGAGGAAACTATAAAAATCATATTTTAAATACTGTCAACCTAAAGTTGATGAGGTTTTCAAGGGCTAAGACACGGAAAAAACTCCTTTCAATAACAAAAAGGTTCTCAAAAGCTATGTTTTACAGTTACCAGCATAAGTACGAACATTTTTAATGTAAGTTGAAGTTGGGACTCTCGGGTTCGAATCTTATTATGTAGCGCTTCCCCATTTCCCCCTACATCACGGGTATGTACTAAAGTTGAGTGCTTAAATATGTTTATAGATACAAATAGATAAACTCAAAACATGTCCGCGATAATCGAATCTAATGATTTCATTTAGCTTAAGCGACATTAAGGGCCCCTAAAGAACCTATATTAAACAAAGTCTTTGTAGTGTATATATAATATAATAATAATAATAATAACAAAAAAGCACCAGCCACAAAATTTATTTTGACAGAGCAATTTTAACCGACAAAACTATTCACTACAATAGACCAGACATTACTATAATAGATAAAACAAACAAAATAGTACATTTCATTGACATAGCCATTCCCAATACCCACAATATTCAGAAAACCATAACTGAAAAGATTCAAAAGTACACAGAACTTAAAGAAGAAATTTCCAGAATTTGGAAGATGAATAAAGTGTACATTGTACCGCTGGTGCTCTCCAGTACAGGTGTGGTACCTAAACATTTACTGCAGTCACTTAAAACGTTAGATTTGCCAGAACACATTTATTTCACGATGCAAAAGGCCGCTATTCTTAATACTTGTGGAATTGTGAGGAAATTCCTGCAGGAGGATGCCGCATAATAGTTCACTATTGGGCAGCATCTTGGAGTAGGGATATCTTTTCATTCTTATTTTAACTATTACTATGATGTACACTTGGTTTAGGCCCGTGTATATCATTTAAAACCGAAACAGCTTCACTTGTTTCGAGATAAAAAATTGATAAAGATAATAATAATAATAATAAGTCGGTGAGTGGCGACACCGCGTACCCTGATTCCGTGGGGGCTAAATGAGACTCCCTGACCCTTGGCTTGCCTTAACTGGCCGGCTAGGGATGGAAATCGCAAGAGCTAAGAACCTGAGCTCCAGGGTGGAAGTGCTCAATCTGCATAATAGCGAAGGAGCCCACTCCGGGACGCGTTAGCGACCCGCGATGGTGAAATCGGTGCACACCTCTCGACACCCTTTAGCTACCCACACCGATGTTGCGTCCTTGGCATACGCCACTTTTTGCGATGCCCATCTAATGGGGGGCAAGTCACCGTCTGCCTTGAATACAAATGATTGAGACATTTTACTTGGCAGGCGTCCCGTTGTCTCAATCAATAGCCCAGCAACCAGTCCATCTAAATCCCATCCATAGACCCAGTATAATTACCATCTTCTCTGCAATAGTCCTTACGCCTTACGGGCGCTGTCTTTGGCTGTATTTCCTCCTTAAGTACAGACAAAGAGAGTACCTGTAAGGCGTACACATCCCAACTAGAGTAATGTATCTTAACGGGGCCTCTACGTGTTGGATCCATATCCCCACGCAAGCCTTCCAAAAGGACCGGTCTTCGTGCCGTGATTTCCCGCAGGAAAGATACAACATAATAATAATAATATAATACAATTCTTTATTGCTGTTAAAAAATCATAATACTGAAGCATCTAATTATGCCAAGTTAAAACTATATTTACATTAATTATAAACTGTATAATAATAAAGTACTATCGGCAAGTGGTTATTAATATTATACAGCTTGTCTTCCAACAAAGCCACCTTCTAAATATTTCCATTTTATTCTATCTTTTGCTATTCGAGTCCACATTGGCCCCGCAACTTTTTTGAAATCATCATCCCATCTTTTTGTCTGTCTACCTCTACGTCTTTTCCCATCTCTTGGGTACCATTCAGATACATTTTTTTAAGAGTGCGAAGTGTGAAAACAACAAACACCGAGTGTTATATAAAAAAATCTTCTAGGGTAATGTTTAAAATCCATTATTGCAATAAATGAAGCGTATAAATACAAAAAATAATGGAACGAAACACAGTGGTTACAATGAAATATCTATGACTAGCTTTTGCCCGCGGTTCCACCCGCGTTAAAAAGTATTTCCGGTATAAAAGTCCCGTTTTATATTTTTCCGGGATAAAAAGTGGCCTATATGTTAATCCAGGACATGATCTACATTCTGCAGCGTGAGGCCTAACCGCCACGCTGCCGTCCGTCACGGGGGTCACAAAAGTTGGCTAGACTAATAGGTGGACGGCGTCTCCCGCCCACCCGTGACCCCCGGAGGCCCCTATTAGTCGCCTTTTACGACAGGCAGGGGATACCGTAGTGTAATTCTCCAAACGCCCCCAATCCATAGGGCGGGAGGACATGATCTACCTGCGTGCCAAATTTCATCGAAATCGGATCAGTAGTTTTTGCGTGAAAAAGGAACAAACATCCATACATCCATACATTCTTACAAACTTTCGCGTTTATAATATTAGTAGGATAATAAATGCAGTTATAAAATTAAGGCATGACGAAACTTCGTGATGTTTATGAATGACGTTAACTTATCGCCCTAGCATGAGGTTATGTTGGACATCACTACCCAGCACCTATTACTGGCAACACTCTCTCTGTCTCTGACGACTCATTCCCACGGATCGCAAGTTGCTTAATATTATATAAAATGTGTAACTGATTGTAACAGATAAATATGTAACTTACTGATATATAAAGAAATCCTATAAATCTAAACGTAAATATATTATTTACCCAACAAAAGTGGTAGCAGAGCGTGGTTGTAACAAAACTCGCGAGAGTGATTTATAGGTTATGTGATACCGCGTGGCCGTGCCGGGTGTTAATCATAAAAAAGGAAACACCATGTTGCCGATACATCATATTGAGCTGTTAAATAAAAATAATTACGACACATGGTGCATTCAAGCAAAAGCCGTGCTCGTTGCGCACGACTTATGGGAATATGTCTCACTCGAATGCAAATCGCCTGATGACCCAGCGGAAATCAGTAAGTACAATCAAAAGGAACTTAAAGCCCGATCTGAATTAATATTATTGATTTCGCCATCCGAATTACGTCACGTAAAAAGTTGTAAAACGGCGACAGAAATATGGTTAAAGTTACAAAACACTTACCAAAGTCAGGGGCCAGCACGAAAAGCCACATTATTAAAACAATTAATTCTCAAAAGAATGAATGACAAAGAAGATGTACGTGATCACCTTTTACACATATTTGACATAGTCAATAAACTGCAAAGTATGGATGTTGTCATACATGAAGAGTTACTCAGTATAATGGTCTTGTATAGTTTACCAGCCACATATGATAGCTTCCGGATTGCCATTGAGTCTAGAGACAAATTACCAACACCGGAAGAATTAAAAATAAAAATCATAGAAGAAAGTGAAGCAAGATCGAATAACAATAGAAGTAATTCTGTAAACCAGCAAGAAAATGAAGCATTCTATACAAAGCGGAAAATTATGGTATGTAATATTTGCCATAAAAAAGGTCACATATCATCCAAATGCTGGTTCAAAAATAAAAATAATAAAATGAAGTCTTCGGAAAAAGAAAAACACAAAAACTTCAATGTTAGCTTGTCGTTGGAGCCACAAAAGACACAACCTGATGTATGGTGTCTAGATAGTGGGTGCACATCGCACATGAGTGGACAAAAAGATAAATTCATGGAATTAAAAACAGAAAAGGATACACTCAAGTTAGCAGCAGACAAATATATCACAAACATTGAAGGAAAGGGCAAAATAAAATTAGAGTCAGAAAATATAACATTAAATAACACTCTTTATGTACCCGAATTAACTACAAATTTAATGTCAGTCTCCAAAATTACTGACAACAATTACACAGTGATATTCACAAAAAATAAAGCTTATATAAAAGACAACAAATCAAAAATTATTTTAGAAGGGGAAAAATCTAACAGTTTGTACTATATAACTAACAATAATAAAATTGAACAGTTGAACTTAGTTAATCAAAACAACATTTCAAAATGGCACAAAAAGCTTGCTCATGTAAACGAAAAGGATTTAAAAAGCATGCTGTCAAATAAACTCGTCAGAGGCATGGAGTTCAACCAAGATAGTAAAATAAATAACTGTGAAATATGTATCAAAGGAAAAATAGCTCGTCTCCCGTTTCCTAAGTGTAGTTCCCCGAGAACAACTGACATATTAGAAATCATACACAGTGACATATGTGGACCTATGCCGGAAGAAAGCATTGGAGGTTCTCGATACTATATAACATTTATTGATGATTTTAGTAAATATTGTTATGTATATTTCATAAAAAATAAGTCTGAAGCATTCACAAAATTTAAAGAATTCAAACAAGAAGTTGAAAACATGACAAATAAAAGTATCAAGTACCTACAGACAGACAATGGAAAAGAATTCTGTCACCATGATTTCAATAATTATCTAAAAGAAAATGGCATTCAACGTAGACTCACAGCACCATATACTCCACAACAAAATGGGACAGCAGAAAGAAAAAACAGGTCATTAACAGAAAAAGCAAGATGTATGATGATAGAGTCTAATGTACCTGAGACACTATGGGCTGAAGCAATACACACAGCTAACTACCTGATCAACAGATGTCCTACCAAAAGTCTAAATGGACAAACACCTTATATGAAGTGGGTTGGACGAATACCGTCAGTAAAACACTTACACATATTTGGCTCAAAGGCATTTGTATTAAATAAAAATAAAAAGGGAAAATTCACACCAAAAGCAAATGAAGGAGTATTTATGGGTTACGCACAATACAGTAAAGCTTACAGAATATATTTGCCAAGCAAAAATACAGTCATAATAAGTAGAGACGTAAAAGTCTTGGATGATGAAATATATTATAGAAGAAGCAAACCGGAACAATCTGCACCTGAAACAGAAATACTTAGTATCAATAATCAAACAAGTGAAGACGAAGAAAGTACAACAACTAACAAAACTTTACCTTTTCAGCTCACTTTTTTTCAGCATTTTCAGAATGATGATGATAATGATGATGGTGATAATGATAGCATGACCTCATTTAATGAATATGAAGAACCAGTTCCATCTCCTGAAATAAAAACATTAAGTTCAGCATCAAATGAACAATATGAGCAACAGCCAAATGTACAGACTACTGAAAAGCGTCCTAAAAGAAGGACAAAGCCTCCTGTATGGTCAAAAGACTATGAAATGAATGAAAATAGTGAGTATAATCATTTATGTAAGTCTGATGATGACATTCAAAATGAAGAATGGCATGAAGCAATTAAATCTGAAATAGAAGCTCATATAAAAAATGGAACTTGGAAGATAATTAAGAAGGAAGAAAATGTAAAACATGTTGTTGACTATAAAATGATACTAAAAGAAAAAATTGGTCCAGATGACAATGTAACAAAAAAGGCGAGATTAGTAGCTAGAGGTTTTACACAACGACCTGGGATTGATTATGATGAAACATTCGCCCCAGTAGCAAAACTCAGCTCAATCAGATTATTGCTCGCAACAGCAGTTGAACAAAACTTAAAATTGCATCAATTAGATGTCACAACAGCTTACCTCAATGGTGATCTTGATGAAAAAATCCTGATGAAGGTGCCAGAATACCTAGGAAAATATATAAATGACATTATGATTGAAGAAAGTGATAATGATAATCCTGAATTATTTAATAAAGCTAGAATTATGCTACAAGATATAATGAAGATAAAAGGCGAAAAAGTCTGTCATTTACAAAAGGCACTTTATGGACTGAAACAGTCTGGACGAAAATGGTTCACAAAATTGGATGTAGAATTAAGAAGATTAAACTTTAAACAGTCTCAAGCAGATCCATGTTTATACATATATTGTCAAGGAGGAGAAAAAGTAATAATAGCTATATATGTTGATGATTTAATTGTTGCTTATTCAAAGGAAAGTATTATGCAAGATATAAAGTCAAAGCTAAACAAAAAATTCGATATGAAAGATTTAGGAAAATTGAAATACTGCATTGGATTAGAAATTAAAGAAGAAAAAGATGGATTAAAAGTAAATCAAAGGAAGTATATAGAAAAGGCACTGAAAAGATAGAACTTATAGAGTTCGTCTCATATGAGTAATTAAACAACCATTTGGTTTAGGTTACTATTTATTACTAATCAATAAAATACGATTACATAGCTTATATACTAGATGGTTACAATGGACGACATACACCATACGCCCCATGAAATCATAAAAAAAAAGAAAAATACAATTTTTTTTTTTTTTTTTTAGGTTACATACAACTTTGTCCTATTCTTATGTATAACTTCTTCTTTATTATTGCGCAAAATTTTTACATTAGGTTCAAGGTCTTCCAAAACTTTAAATGGACCACAATACACATTGTTAAATCTATTTCCTGTTTCATTTTTCACTAATAACAAATCATCTTTTTTATACGTTACAGGTTTTAAATATGCATCGTACTTACTCTTTCTAACCTCTTTAGAATTTAACAAATTCTGTCTCGCTTCACTCTGAGCTTTTTGTAATCTAAATTTTAACTCTAATGGATAGTTATCACAATTATATAAAGGTTCAACGAAAGTACAATTTTGTAAATTAGAAGGTATGTTACAACGTTTTCCAAACACAAGCTCATAAGGTGTATACTTAGTTGAAGAATGAACAGAAGTATTGTATGAAAAACACCAATACGGTAACCAATAACTCCAATTTCTAGAATTGTTATCAGTCTGAATTCTCAAAAATGCGTTTAAAGACTTATGTGAATTTTCTAAAGCGCCTATAGATTCATGATGATAGGCACATGAAACAGTTTGTTTAATATTTAATAACTTACATACCTCGTTCATGGTGTTTGAGATGAACTCGGTGCCTCGGTCCGTTCCTATTTCTCGTGGGATGCCGTACCTGAGAATGAAATTGTCCACGAAGGCTCGTGCTACACTAACGCTATCTTTACTAACTAATGGATACGCCTCTACATACTTACTTAATTCACACTGAAGTGTGAGTATATAACAATAACCATCGTAATCCTTATCTAAGGGCCCAACTATATCTAAGTAAACCTTATCGAAGGCTGAACCAGCCGTAGTAGTTATTACCATTGGCTGTTTTGTTTGTACCGAATGTTTTTGTTTTTGGCACTTGTCACAACTGTTTACAAATTTCGTCACGTCTTTTGCCATATTCGGCCAGAAATAATATTTCTTAATATTGCTAAGCATACGTCGTATACCAGCATGACCACTAGTGGGAAGTAAATGAAAATCATTAAGAATAACTTTTTTATCATCATCCTCTTCTATGCTAATTACATTTTTTAAAATGTGAACTAGCGGGATGGTTTCTTTATTATTATTCACATTATATTCGGTTAACCACTTAATGTACTTCTGATTTTCTTTACGTTTTATTATATAAATTTCATTTATTAAAACTTTATTACAAATAGAAACCAAATCTCTCACGAAAGCGTCTCGCGCTGAACATGACCAAGAAAATGGATTCACAAAAATTTTACCTTTAGTTGGTACATAAATAAAATCATTGAATTGCACATTTTGCTTCGATTTTTCTAATTTATATCGAGAAATAACGAGCTCAGTACAATTTTTTGGCTTCTCAAGAATTTCAACAACTTTCGGTTGATCAGGCCGATCGTTTGTATCATCCTTGTTATGAAAAGTGTCGTCTAAATTATTGTTAATCTTTTTCCCCATACTTCGTGTCATAACATTTAAAACGTCATGGCTGATTTTTTTTAAATCGTCGGATGTTATGACGATCCGAGATAATGCATCTGCAGCTACATTACTCGCGCCTGTGACATATTGTATTTTAAAATCGTATTCATCTAAGATAAGACGAAATTTCAGTAATCTACTTGATGGATTGTTTATACTAAATAGATAAACTAACGGTTTATGATCCGTTTTAATAGTAAACATTTTACCAAATAAATATGGTCGGAAATACTTAACAGACCAAACAATAGCCAAAAGTTCTTTTTCTATTGTAGGATAATTTAATTCTGATTTATTTAAAGCTCTGCTTGCATATGCAATTGGTAAGTCATTTTTATTACACAACACAGATCCTATAGCCAAGCCAGAGGCATCTGTATGTAAGATAAATTCATTCTCTTCTTCAAAATTTGGATATTGCAAAATAGGAGGATTAATGAGACATTGCTTAAGGGTAGTAAATGATTTTTCACATTCAGAGGACCAATCAAACTTGGAATATTTTTTGCACAGTTTATTTAATGGTATTGTTATTTCTGCAAAATGAGGAATAAATTTCCGATAATAGTTTGCGAAAGCAACAAAACGTCTTACTTCATCAGAATTTTTCGGCTTAGGATAGCTTTGAATTATTTTAGTTTTTTCAGGATCAGGTAAAACGCCATTTTTAGAGACTACAGGACCTAAATACAGTAATTGTTTAGAAAGAAAGTGGCATTTTTCTGGGTTAAGTTTTAAATTCACATTTCTTAATCTTTCAAAAACATCTACTAGATTTTGATTGTGTATTTCAAGACTTCTACCAAAGCAAATTAAATCGTCAAGGTATACAAGACATTTCTCGTAATGTAACCCAGACATTGCTACTGTCATTAAGCGACTAAAGGCACTGGGGCTAATTTTGAGACCCATCGGTAGCCGTTTCATCTGGTACTGTTTATTTGTCGTGAAAGCAGTATACTTCCTGCTTTCTGGACATAGTTCTAGTTGATAATAACTTTGACTGAGGTCCAAGTGAGTAAAATATATAGCTCCTGATAAAGAATCAAGTATTTCGGTAATGTTAGGTAACGGAAATTTATCACTTTCAAGCTTATCATTCAATTTTCTGTAATCGATTACAATTCTCCACTTTTTATTTCCATTGCTATCACTTTTTTTTGGAACGAGCAAGACTGGACTAGACCACTCACTTTTACTTTCTTCAATAATATCATTTTCTAACATGTCGTTAATTTGCTTATCAATTTCAAATTTTTGGCTTTTAGGAAGCCTATAAGGCTTAGTATAGATAGGAGAAACATTATCTTTTAGTTGTAATGACTGTTTATATAAGTTCGTAACACCTAACTTATCTCCTGGTAACAAAAATATATCAGAATACTTGGCACATATGTTTTCGATAGAAATTTGTTCTTCTTTATTCAAATGATTAAAATTTAACTTTGAGAACAATTGCTTTACCCGATCTGCATTCTTATATGTATTATTTTCAAATGAACATAACAAGTACTCATCCGCACTAACTATATCTGGAGTAAAATAGCTTAAATTTACTTCCTCCTCTCTAGTGTTCAAAATCTTTAAAGGAATTTTTCTGTTAGAAGGTCGTACCAAAACTGACGCCAAAAATACACCATCACACAATTCTTTCGGCAAAATTACGCATTCATTCTGCAAGCTAGTTTGTACGAAATAAGTAATTTCACATCTCGGTGGTATGGTCATATAATTATCAACGTAATGTGAACCGCGTTGATCCAATTGTAAAGGTATATTCACAATTTCATTATTGTTTATAGTCAAAATATTCTTTTCAAAATCTAATACACATTTAAATTTACTCAAAAAATCTTGTCCTAAAATACCATCAGTCCTACAAGAAACATTTTTCAATACATAAAATTTATGTTCGAACTCATAATTATCATGATGTAATATTAAATAAACAAAGCCTTCACAATAAATATGCCCACCTATGCCATTTATTCTAACACGCTCGATATGGAAAGGAATGTTCCAGCTATCTAACACCTCCTGCCTTATTACGGACAACGTCGCGCCAGTATCAATTAACCAACTTTTTGACTCATCAAATACTTTGAAGTAAACAGAATTAATGTTTTGATAAAAATATAATTCATGCTCGAAAAAACCAATTCCCATTATTATTATTACTACGATCTTGCACTCCGGAATCAGAGTTATTTATGTCATTGCTATTATGCATTTCAGCAACATTCAAACTATTATGCTTCGGCCGTGTATGGCCACGAGAACTTGTATGGCCACGAGAATTTGTATAGCCATAAGCATTACGATAATTATTATTACTACGCATGCTACTGCCTGACCCACGATTATAGTTATTGTTACCCCGATAGAAATTCGTATTTTGAAAACCGGAATTTCTAAAAACTACACTTTTGTTATTACCGCGACATATTCGTTGGTTACGATTTCCAGAAAATCTATTATAGTTGGACCTACCTTTGTTGAAATTCATTATCCGCTGTTCGCCACCTCTCGAAACGCTTTCGTCCAATGCTCCTTGTACTGCGTCCGTCAGAGTAGTATAATTTCTCGCTGTAATAATCGTGCTTAGGCGACTGTTACGCAAGCCATCGGAAAATCTTTTTATCGCGATTCGCTCATTTATTGGCTTTAAAGTTTCATAGGTGCTAGAATTTCCCTTGGCTTGGGTGATTGTCAAGTCAACAAATAATTTTTCTATTTGCTTACCATACTCCTCGATTGTCATAGTGTCTTGGCGTATACGTTGAAGTTGCGCCTGTATCGCCGTATCGGACTTCTTAGGTAGTAATACATTTCGCATGTCCTTGACTAAATCTGTAATAGATTGATAGTTAGGAGACATACTCAACACAGCGCTTTCAGACAACCTTGATTTTAACACAAATTGTATTAACTGATCCTTGCCATTATCATCAATCATGGAAGCATATAATTCTATATTGGAAATTAATTGTTTAGTGACTTTTTCGTCACCATTAAAAATTGGTAACAAGGCAATTGCAGTTTTTAACTGAAATTGCTCCATGGTGTTTTTCGTACCACTCGAACTATCCATACTTTGAGAACAGATATTGATAATTTTAGCGTAGATTGAATTTATATCGTCAAATAACTTAGAAAATACATGAACATCAGAATCCTTGATTTCATTCGTTTTTATCTGCTGTTCAATTATATTACTTATAGAACAAAATTTATCGTATAAACATTTAGCTTCAGCTAATTTCTTTTCTTTTATGACCGACGTTCTCCTACGAGGGCCTAATTTTACTAAATAATCTTTAATATGCGTCAACTCTTTCAATATTAACGAAATTTCTTTTGCCATAACATAATAAACATTTCATACAGAAATAGATTTACATATTATATCGAATTTCACGTAAATAATTCATAGTACATTGTAAATGTAAAAAAAAAATATAATCTAACACATTGTTATTACTACATTCATAAAATATAAAATAATAGTACTCTATGATTATAAAAACCTCTTTTTCATAATGCACTCAAACACTTCACCCACTTTTACACTGGTTATGTTTCTCTCAGGCCGATGATGCCGGTGTGAGACCTGAAGACGAAGCCTCTCGCTGCTGCCGTCTCAGCAGACTTATTGTTCGCCGCAAATCATAGGTTTCGATATTTCGCTGCATCCATTTTCCGTGACATTTTCGATAATAACGGAAAATAAATATTGCGCTTCCCACAATTAAAATGATACATATCGCGCTCAGGATGTAGGTGGTAGTACTTGCATGATTCAATAGTTCTTCGGAAGAAGCGGCATTTCCCGCACCATTTTGAGCGATTATTACTTCTTGTTCCTTAGATTTTTGACCACCCATTTTGTTTAAATTCCGTTGCCAAAAAAACGCAGCCTGCACCCAGCTTCACTTGTTCGGTGTTAATAATTTCAATCATGTTTTATGTCTTTAAAATGCCCAAGTCACTCAATGTTTATATTAAACTATCCATATTGGGACAGCAACTGACACCGCGCTGGCGCTGGCAGGGTCGCCATATAGAGTTCGTCTCATATGAGTAATTAAACAACCATTTGGTTTAGGTTACTATTTATTACTAATCAATAAAATACGATTACATAGCTTATATACTAGATGGTTACAATGGACGACATACACCATAATTCAATATGGAAAATTGCAAACCTTGCAACACACCAATAGAACCTTACTTGAAACTTCAAAAAGGAAATAAATGTGAAGAAAACTTACCTTACCAAAGTTTAATTGGAACGCTGATGTACCTAGCAGTTGCCACAAGGCCTGACATATCTTTCTCTGTGAGCTATCTATCTCAGTTCAATAACTGCTACACAGAAGAACATTACAAGTGTGCAAAACGCATACTTCGATATTTACAAGGCACAAAAGACATTGGTTTAAAATATTCAAAAACTTCACAAGATTTATATGGAATGGCTGACGCTGATTTTGGCCAATGCATAATTGACAGAAGATCATATAGTGCTTATTGTTTCAAGTATGCAAATGCATGCATCAGCTGGGAATCTAAGAAACAAAAATCAGTGGCCCTAAGCACGGCTGAAGCCGAATATTTAGCTCTCACTGAAGCCACAAAAGAAGCTCTACACCTCAAAAATCTTATAAAAGATTTAGACATAAAACTAAATACTAATCATATTCTCATTTTCAGTGATAATCAAGCAGCACAAAGTTTGACCAAAAATCCAATCATAAACGGAAAGTCAAAACACATTCAGGTCAAACATCATTTTATCAGAGAATGTGTGCAGCGCGGGGACATACAAGTTGAATATATGGAGACCGCCAAGATGGAAGCTGACATCTTGACCAAAGGTGTTCCTGCCCCAAGGCTGAAGGAGTTGCGCAGCTCTCTTGGCCTATGCTGAGGATCGAGGTGAAGGTGCAGTGGCAGTGAGGAGGAGTGTTGGACATCACTACCCAGCACCTATTACTGGCAACACTCTCTCTGTCTCTGACGACTCATTCCCACGGATCGCAAGTTGCTTAATATTATATAAAATGTGTAACTGATTGTAACAGATAAATATGTAACTTACTGATATATAAAGAAATCCTATAAATCTAAACGTAAATATATTATTTACCCAACAGGTTAGCTCACGACAGTACCTCTTTGTAACGAAACAAACTTAAAAACCCTGAATAATTTCACTCTAACATGTACTACCTATGTATCGTATACAACGAAATCTCCGTAGGCGATTCCATAATAAACAAAACAAGGTATGCGTTCCTTAGGTCCCTAGATGATGCAAATGTTTGCTTTAGGAGTCATTCGCATTCAGTCATATAATGATTAAAGTTTATGGACCCTGTATCACTGACTTTCTATAACAGTGGTAAAAGGTATAAGTTACTAACGAGAAACCAACAAGACCTACTATTTTATAATAATAGTATTACAGTATACATACTGTTCCGCAATAAATAGCTTATGAATATATTGATTCAGGACATGATTTATCTACAAGCCACTTGGAAATCCTTTCAGTCGTTGTTATATTTCCTTATTACAGACCTCTAAACAACACCAGAAACTTTTGCAGTTATATGATCAAGTAGAAAGTTGCATTAATGTATATTCAATAATACTGTTTTCATTTATTGCAGTAGTATTTCGAAATGATCATGCCGCTCGCTTCAGGGTAAACGATACGACCGTTTATAAACAGTAGCAACACCATCCAGCACCTTGAGTTACAAAGTACTGTGTAGCACTCCACTGCGCTCGGCACCCTAAGACATAAGATGTTAAGTCTCATAATAGCTGGCTACAATGTCCTTCAAACTGGAACACAACAGTACTTGCACGCTTCTACTTGGTGGTAGAAAAAGACATTGCGGTGGCACCCAGACAGCCCCGCGCATACGAAAGACCTGCCACCAGTAATATTAGCCTTGGAGTGTAATAATTACATCACTACGTATTCTTTCTGGCATTTACGTGTGGCTTACATAAGACATAAAATAATATATTGTACACAAAACGTAGCTCGTCTGGGAAGCTAAGAGGACTTAAATAGCCGATCTGTCGTATGACAAGCGTCCTGGGTAAGGAACTCTATAATATGTATTTCTGCCAACAAACAACATTTTGCTAGCACTATTATATTCCGTTTATTATGTAGATTAGTTATTTCAGGCAATTTAATTACTAGACTTAGATAGTTTTAGGGCAACTGAGCGCGGTGCTAATTCTAGCGACGTAAAAACGCACGATACTGCTCGACGAGATTCATAAATATAAATGAAGCGAACGTATGTCAAGTACGTGTAAACTGGCAATCTACACTCTCTATCTACCCCTTAAGCATTCAACCGTAATATTATGTACACAATGTTATCCAAATATAATGTTTTTTTTATCTCTAAACTGAATAAATCAGTCTGTATATATTGTTTAAAACTGCTATTCAAATTCCAGACAAGAGGAGCTAAGACAAAGTGACGTCTTGAACGGTCTGTAATTACGTGCTCAAGAGGAGACGGGGCACAATTAGATCATTTGCCTTTCAAATTACACAATAGCTAGTTATCGCCTCACTGTCGCGTAATATTATGCTGTTATATCTATTGTTATATTGATAAGTGGAACTAAATTGACGTATTTAGCAGTTATCTATCTAATCGTGCATATAATAAAACAACAGAATCCACTGTGTCTGTATACAGAGAGAAAAGTAAAAAAAGAAATAATAATACCAGCCCTGTATCAAATACTGTCCCACTGTTGGGCACGGGCCTCCTCTACTACTGAGAGGGTTTAGGCCTTAGTCCACTACGCTGGCCTAGTGCGGACAGACTTCACATACCTTCGAAATTCTTATAAAGAACTTCTTAGGTATGCAGGTTTCCTCACGATGTTTTCCTTCATCGTGTAAACGAAAGATAACTGATAAACAATACACACGTAACTTTAAAAAGTCAGAGGCGTGTGCCTTGGATTTTGGACCTCCGGACATTGTCTCGGCAGACCGTTCCGTTCCCAGCTAGGCTATCGTCCTAGAAGAAAAGAAAGAGAAAAAAAGAAAGAGGATGACTAAATAGGAGTAATAGAACACGAAACAGCGATTTTCTAAAATTATTTTTTGTTCGTCTACATTTGTGTTTATTTCTTAGCGCATATCTCCGAAACTACTGAACGATGTTGCCTCAAGATATTTTCTTTCACCGTTTAAAACAAGTGATAGTTCTCAAATAAAACACATATACCTAACTTTAGAAAAGTCAGAGGTACGCCCCCTGGGGTTTTGAACCTACAGACATTCATGTCGGCAATTCATTCCACTCCCAACTAGGCTATCACATTTCTTTATTATTTCGAATAATTACTAATTCCTGCTAATAGCTACTACACCTATACCTATTCCTACTACTAGTGTATTACGTCGTTGATAGGCTCAGCATTCGCTGTTCGTCTCACATAGGGCAGATTCAATCACATAATGTAGTCCCCGAGCTCCGCGCCCCAACAACCATCGCCTATAGATGTAGTGTTGTGTATTATACATTTGACGTTTTTGTACAAATAAGTGATTAGTGAAGAGTTCCAAATTTGAAATTGTTATATTGAAGGCATTGATGTATTAAAAAATACATCAATAATTGAAGGCCGATTTCACCGCTAACTGATAAATGCTAACTCGTCACATAAATGAACAAGCCGGCCAAACACAAAAGTCGCATTTTAATCTATGCTTCCAAATAGCATGCCATACCGACGGGTGACGATTGATGTCCCATTCTTGAAATCGTATTGGGTCACGAGGGAAACTAAAACACAAAAAGAATATTATACATGCAATGCAACGATATGCATTCAGCCCTATATTATATACTGCCCATTGGTGAGCACGGGCCTCCTCTGCTACTAAGAGGGTTTAGGCTTTAGTCCACCACGCCAGCCTAGTGCGCGTTAGCAGACTTCATATACCTTCGAAATTCTTATAGAGAACTTCTCAGGTATGCAGGTTTCCTCACGATGTTTTCCGTCACCGTTAAAGCTAGCGATAATTCACAAAAAATACACACATAACTTTTTCTTAGAAAGTCAGAGGTGCGTGCCCTTGGGTTTTGAACCTACGCACATTGTTCTCGGCACTTCCAACTAGGCTATCGCCGCTTTTAAGTAAGTGCTTCTAAGTAAATGGTATTAAAATGAGCATTATCTACATTAGCTGTTTAATGCGATAACTGTCAAATAAAGCTCTCGAATAAAAGGCTGCCTCGGTGGCGTATTTGTATTACGGTACGACTGCAATGCTAAGGTTTTGGGTTCGATCCCGGGTCGGGCAAAGTGATATTTGGTTTTTGAATCAGTATAAGCTCCAAGTCTGGAATATGTGCCTAATATCGCGATAATCTCGCTCCCTATCACATCATGAGACGTAATACACACGGCGAAATGTGGGTGCACTAGTTACGCCACTGCCTACACCTTTGGGGATAAAGGCGTGGATGTATGTGTGTCAAATAAAGGACTTGTCTAAAAACGGGTCTGAAATTCTAACCAAAAAAGTTTAAATATATTTTGATGGAACTTCTAAAAGCTAGCGTTTTACAATAAATTGTTTAATTTCAAAAACCTCCGATATTGAGATTTATGTAATTTTATTTTGCTTGAAAACTACACTTAATATGAACGTTTTGAAAAAAGTTGCGAATGGAGGGGCCTAAAAACATTTTTGTAATGGATGCAAGTTCTATATATTTCCCCTTTAAAATCTCAAAGTTTGAGCCTGGTTACATTTTGAGGACCAGCACCCATTCAAGAAGCGGACATCTCCTTCACTTGTAACCTGTAAACCTGGCTCTAAATCTACTATGAGGCTATCAACGGATAATGTCATAATATCTAACTGAAGTAGGTATAAGATGTGAGAGGTAATTAATGCAGTACACTGCTATATACAAGTACTTTGTAACGCATACTTTATATCATTAGTAGAGATGTCCCGTGACCAGCAGTGGAACAGTATAACATAATACAGGGCTGCTAAGAGTTCGAGAAAAGTTTTATTAATGGCTTCTCTTATTTTTACTTTAAAGTGAACATGGTATGAAGATAGTGGAAGACTCTGAAAAGGACACAGGGTACTTTTTATCCCGGGAAAATATAAAGTAGGACTTTTATTTCGGAATATCTTTGAAACACTATTAATAAAAATGCCTTCATGGACTTAACAAATACATAAAACAACAAAATAACTAAAATCATAAGCAATTCGGATTTCAGGACGATACAACAATAAATATCAATATCTAATTTCAATGTCTAACATTCGCGAAAACGCAAGTAATCATCAGACTCTACCGTCTATAATGTAAGGGGCTAAGGAGGTATTGAAGAGTCCACAAATAGCTTGATGTGAAGTAAAAGCTTTACGGGTGATCCAGTGAACATACTTTTCTTTAAATGTCGATATCGCACTTAATACACTTTTGATATGATATGAACCTTAATCATGAAATGCATGAATTATAATTATTTGATTTGCTTGTGGGATTGCCGGGTTCTACTATAATTGTTGTTATAAATAAAGCACTATGAGACTTTTAATTCAAGTAAAACGTAATTTAAATTTTATAAAAGTATATTTGAATAGAGCGAACGTTACATCAGTGATCAGAGACAAAAAAGACATAGAGATGGGGCTAAGGAATAGTGATGCGACGCTGACCGGTGAGTTGTCTATGGGGTGCTGGTGTTTGCGTTTATTCCAACAATAATGAAAATATTAGATCTAAGTACTTATAACGTAGACATCGTTTACGTTGCACTAAACATGTTGAGAAAAAGATCATTGATTTAAGTCTAAACATTAACGCGGACTCTAGGTTACATCGACTGGAAGCATATAGAGCCCTACGCTTCTTGTGAAATTGATTTGCTAAAGTAATAAAAATGCAAAATAACATCGGTTCTAATGATTCTGAAATTCTAATTTGCGTTCTGATTTGTGACTGTATCGTTAATTCTATTTCATGGAAATCTATACAGTGTCACGAGCCGGCGCTGGCGGGGGTCCAGGAGGGCGCTGCCCCCCATGGCTCGCCTACGCACAGATCGTGCACAATTTGCAAGTGAAAGCGGCGGCGGGCGACAAAGTGGCCGGGCGGAGGCGCGCGTCACAGACTCGCTCCACTCATTAGCAACTTGTCCAAACTCGTTATAAGTTGACACCGCGCCCGCGCCCGCTCTCACACCCGCCCCCGCCCCCGCCGCCGCATATGGGCCCGCGCTCGCTCTCGCCTCCGCTGATTAACTTGCTCGTTACGCGCCGATGTAAAAACTAATTCGGCTACATTGTTAGAGCGGCGCAGGGCTGCCCGCACCGCCTGTTTTATTATCATTATAATATTCATTTGTGACTGATCCATTGTTGTAGAATAATGAGCCGGAGCTATGGGCCGTCGTAATTGCAAACTATTATAGCTGATGAGTTTAATACTGTTTATATTTTTATTCATAAGTTCATTGGCAGAATTATATGCAAACAATGTTCAGTAGGTACTTTTCAGAGGATGCTTGTAAAATGTTGAAAGCCTATGACATTTTAAAAGATTATTAAGTTAAGACTATTGGTCTTATGGAGTAACTGATATACTTTATTACCTATTGGAAAGCTATGCCAGCATGTGTGTATACACATAGTAATAAACCCATTATAGTGGTAAGATTCAGAATTAGTCAATATCAGTATAGCTCGAGTAAAGCCGCCCGATGCAAAAGAACTTTAGTGACAGTCTAGGAATTAAACGACGCTCTTTCATCGATATTACAATTGAACTGCCCTATATATACGATTAAGTAAGAAACTTTGTTCTACCTCCCCTCAAGCCTCAAAGCCGTCGTTATAATAGCAACAAGCATCATTATTAGTGGCATCTCAGTAGGCGCGGATCACGATCTCGTCTTGTCACAACTTATCGCATTAGTGACAGTTCGTGCCGGTATCGGCCGCTCCGTCCAAATGAATCTAATTAACAGCGAGTGTCAGCCCGCGGCGCGCCGCGTGACGCCGCCGTCACGCCGACACGCTGCACGGTGTCGTCACGGCGCCGTCACGCGCCCGCGCCGTTGTCAAATTATTTTGTATCCTAATGTATTGATGATCATTTTATTCTCATTCTCATAGCATACAGGGTGCTGATATTGTACATTTTATTTTATTCCTAACGTTACATAAACATACGAGACTCATAGAAGAATAATTTTGACACAATCCTAAATATGTAGTAGAATGTATAGAAATGGAATAAGATTACAACAGCAGACTTTGTAATATTTTTGTAAAAATACAAATTTCAATAGTTTCAAGACAAGTTATGGATCATGAAGTCTCCAGGAACATAGTCAAACAAGCAGTTAAATCTTCATTTTCCTTAAAAAAAAAATGTGCTGCGTAAAAGCAAATATCAGAAAATGTTAGCATTAGTTCAATCTTATGTGCCCTTCTTTGTAAAAAATTTAAATACTGCAATAAACCACAGATGGCAGTTCAAACAAATATCTGTCTCTTTAGCATTGTTTTTTGAAAAAATGCAGCCTATTGAATACCTGCTACTTTAAGCTGTCTTATATAACTATAGATTGATAAATAGAGAAGTAATTGCCTGTTATGGAAATATCCGAATTTATTCAACATATACATTATACATACATATACACTCACGCCTGTTGTCCCCGAAGGGGTAGGCAGAGGCGCAACTAGTGCACCCACTTTTCGCCGTTATTCCGTCCCATGATGTGATAGGGGGCGAACCTATCGCCATATCGGGCACAAATTCCAGACTCCGAGCTGATACTGAATAGAAAAACTAAATATCACTTTGCCCGACCCGGGGATCGAACCCGAGACCTCAGCATTGCAGTCGTACCATAATACAACTACGCCACCGAGGCAGTCAGAATTTATTCATCTGGGAGTATTCAATTGCATTTTGATAAAGTTATGAAAACCAAGATAAAACAAATAAATATTACTGAAATGACAATTCTGATATAAAAATACAATAAGTGAGTTGAATTTGTGTTAGAGTAAAATCGCGTAGTGTAGCACCCTGTAGAGGATTGATTGACGCTATCGTATCGGCAGGCGAGGGCGGGTGCGGTGCGGAGGGTGCGCGGGGGCGTGGGCACGGCTCGTTAGTGGCGCGATAATGAGCAGAGCGCGACACTGCTCGCCGACACCGCGGCTGCTCTCCGCTCTCCGCTCTCCGCCTCTCCGCGCCACATCGACGCACCGCTTATTGAATTTATTCAGTTACCGCATTTCGGTATCGAATGTCACGCACGTTCGTAGCGTATGATACAATTTAATTTTTCGGTATGGCGCATGTAATTCCTTACATTATGAAAATGAAAGCCCAAAGGGTATAATTATATTGATATAAGGCATAAGTATTTCTCAGGACAGCATCGAAATACCAAATATTACGATATTTTACGAAACGTTTAAATGTAGCAGCAATATTTTTTGTGTTTTTTTTTTCATTCTCTGGAATAGTACCTAACAAAGACGTACTTGGGGCTGCTAAATATTATTCAAGCAAATAGAGAAGTTTGGACTATTCATATTTTTTATTCCATATTTAATAACTGCCATATCAGCAGATATTCCTATAATTTCTCAGGGAAAAATATCAAGTGTGAAGTTTGGATACTACGAGTGCTATAGAATTAATCATCTATATGCAATAGATGATAAATACTATAATTCAGCGCTTCTGCAGAGCCTGGCGTTGACTTACTTAATTTAAGATCTATGTAACGAACTAACCATATCGTTTAAATGGCGAACTAGATTCGTACTTCAATTGAAATTAAGGCGTATTCCAAGCGTATTCATTTTGCCAAACGCAGGCATAATTTTTTTATATTTTTTACAAAACTCTACCTAATAAGGTAGAGTTTTAGTTTTCAGTTGTCAGCCGCTGGGAGTCCCATAGAGTGGAATGTAGCACCATAGACTAAGTAAGAATACTACGTATGATATACCTTCTATGTGTATTGAAGTGTTGTAGAAGGCAAATTAGGTATAATATGTTCCTGGTGGTGGGATATAGTTTGTATCCGCTCGGGTAGCGTCCACCGTACATAAGGTGTTCAAACCCTCCATACTGGTCCGCGTAAATGTGCCACGTTCTGGGATCAGTCTGAGTATATCCTGTTTAAATAGGCCGGCATAATTGTGACACTCTATCTAGACTTATAAGAAAAATGTCATATTGAATGATACGTACGGTTTATACGTCAACGAATTATACGTCGCATTTATTGCTTTGGTTGGCAACCTTCGCCAGTTAGGTCGACAGGGAGGGGATTTGGCGGGAACTTGGAGGAATCATGAGGTACTCTTGTTTTAATTCATTATTTTGGTGACACTTAGTGTTATGTTGCATAATTATGGTGGTGTAGTTCAGTTCAACGTTCAATAGTTTGTTCTATTAAAGGGCTCGAATGAAGTGAATAGAAATAACTGTGCTAATGAATTGATTTTTTTTTTGTTGCCACCAAAACTCCTCGATAAAGTTTTGATAAGGTAGCCACTGCTTTACTGCGGCATACTACTGAGGATGAAAAGAAAAACAACAAAGTATGCGTCGTTTTTATTTTTATTTTTTTTTTTACGCCGAGAAAGTGAATTATTATTACCACCCAGCGTTTAAGGGGAACGACTGAGCGGTTATGTTGGGTTCACCGTGCCTTATGACCCGACGTTGAGCCGCCCGGAGAGATGGAAAACGTCGGACGACCGCCGGGCCGAGTCCCTAACCTATATACAACGCACGGCATACCAACCAAAACTCCGCGGTGGCCATCTTCGGCGCATTAGGGACGGCTGCGGGCTTCCTCCAACTCACGTCTAAGTTGTCGTCCGCAACCGTCCCTGCGCGTACCGCTATTGCGGTCCGTCTCCTATTGTTGGGGGGCTCAGAAGCTCCCGTACACCGAAAGACGCCCTTGGCGTCAAAGGCAGCGTGAGGCCTAACCGCCACGCTGCCGTCCATCACGGGGGTCACAAAAGTTGGCTAGACTAATGGGTGGACGGCCCCTTCCGCCCACCCGTGACCCCGGGGCCCGAGTCCCTAACACTATGTACACCCTACACCGGCATACCAACCAAAACCCGCGGTGGCCTTCTTCAGCGCATACGGGACGGCCCCGGGGTATCTTGTTGCACGAAGATAGCTGCACGGAACCGCCCCTGCACAATGCCGCATTACAGCCCTTCTCTAAATGGAGGACTAAGAAGCCCCTGAACTCCAAAGCACGCCTTTGCCGTCTACGACTGCAGGAGACCGACCACCTCGGAGTCGCATAAGTCATTTAAGCATTTCTTTATAATATTATAGTTACTAACATCACCGGTTGTAACAGATATAGTTGTGCGATATTAAAATATCGTCATTTGTAAATAGTTAATGAACTTGATGAAAGATAAGCTCTAAATATCGAGCCTTTTTATGAATAATATCATAATCGACATTTAACCATTTATTTTTATAAAAGAGGTTTTTTCTATAATAATTCAAAAATATTTATGGTATGCAGTACTTTCATAGGATGGTTATTTTTGTAACTAAATACTAGACAAATATTCAAAATATTCTTGAATTAATATAGAAAAATGGCTTTTCTGTAAAAAGTGGGAAATGACGGTTACGCTGTTCTTTCTGAAAAGGCTCTATAGGCAGGTTCGACATCCTACGTAATATTCTACTTTTTATCAATCTTCTTTCTATAATATTATACCCACGACATATTTTTTAAGACGTTTGGATGTTCATTAGAATTAGATACCACAGAATAGATTCGGGTGAACACATGGTTAGACCAAGTTGTGGATTAAAATATATATAACTTTTACTCTGAAAAGTGCACAATGGGAGCTTAATTCTCGCAAATAATTTGCATGCAGGCGGAGTTCTGAACAATATTTAGTATTCCATAAAACTTGCGCAACTATTGAATTAATGTTTAACTACGTAATTTTTATATACACTATGTACCTAGGTAGATTAAAGATTGAATACTATAATGTCTTTACAGTGATGAAAATAGATATTACCTATGTTTTGTTTTTCTTATATTATTATTACATTAAAATTGGTGTTTTTATGTAAGGGCTTTTTTATGCAAATTGAACTATATAATCTACTAGCTTTTGCCCACGGCTTCGCCCGCGTTAATAAGTTTTTCCGGGCTAAAAGTACATAAAAACCTTCCGGTGAATCACTCTATCCAACACATTGTGGATAAAGATTACCTAATATTATGACGTTGATACAACTCTTAACAAATAATGCATTAATTTCGACCAAATTTGATTACCATAAAAACGGTTCTAGTGAGTTAATCTTAAAAGATAGACATATACTGTCGCGGACTTTTTTTAAATCATTTCAAGAGGAATAATTCTTTCATACATATATTTTTGGTATCTTGATCCGTTTTCGCAGCGCACGCAATGGAAGCCCTCAAGGATGAAGAATTTTCCCGCTTTTTTCACATTTTCCATTATTTCCTCGCTCCTAATAGTTGCATCGTGATGTTATATAACCTAAAGCCTTCCTCGATAAATGGTCTATTCAACACAAAAAGAATTTTTCAATTCGAACCAGTAGTTCCTGAGATTAGCGCGTTCAAACAAACAAACAAACAAACTCTTCAGCTTTATAATATTAGTATAGATATAACGCGATTGAAAACAATATACCTCTACTTAAGTAATAGAAATCCTCCTAGCCAGTTTCGGCCACGGCGGCCAATCTCAAAGATCAGCCAAGTACGCAGGAGATATTATAGTGCACAAGTGTGTGCGCAATACACAGGTGCACTCGCTATTCCTTCACTCTCATAGTCCGGTGAGGCGGCAACCCGACATGACCGGAGAGAGATCAGGCGCAGGACCAACGGCTTTACGTGCTTTTCGAGGCACGGGGGTATCACACCGCCAACTGATTCCAAGCTGCGACTGCGTAATTTTTTTAAGATGAAAAACCCAGTCATAAAGTTTTTTGGCCCGACCCGGGATTCGAATCCAGGACCTCAGTGCGCAAATCGTACTCGTACGCAATACAACTACGCCACCGAGGCAGTCACCTCTACTTAAATATTATATGTAGAAGACATGTATATACGTTTACTTTAACATTTTTTTAATGCCAAACATACATAATCTTACGGATTTATCTCGGAAGGGGTGAGCTCAATCGTAGGTAGCTAGTAACCCATGGTTAGTGCGGCTTATATTCGTCGTATAATTTAGGGTGACATTACCGCCATACTAGACACAAATACTAGCCCGGAGGAAATGTCGCGTGTTTATTCGCATCGAAAAGGCAGGCAAGAATTGGTTTAGCAATCAAACCCAAAACCTCACGATTTGAAGCCTAATTACCCAAATTGACCAGTAAGGCATCAATAACATTGAGAGTAGTATTTATATAATTTAAAACAATATCTACCTCGATGGCCTGGTTATATTACGGTACGATTGCAATGCTGTGATCTCGGGTTCGATCCCCGGGTCGGGCAAAGTGATATTAGGTTTTTAGTATCAGTCCGGACTCCGGAAATTGTGCCCGATATACCGATAGGCTCGCCCCCTACCACATCATGGGACGGAATATGTACGATGAAAAGTGGGTGCACTAGTATAAAGGGAATGAGTGTGTGTGTGTGTGTGTGTGTGTGTGTGTGTGTGTGTGTGTAAAATAATATCTGATTAATGAGCTGTTGTTAAATAATAGATAAATTATTGTTTAAACGCGTTGTCATTCGGGTATATGGCGGTCACAATAGAATTATGTGGCTTAGATTTTATAATCATAGTTTTAAAGTGTTTGTTTGAGTGTTGGGAGGCCGAAATCTTTCATTGTATGCAATACCTTCAAAAATAACTAGAAAATTCGAACCTCCCATAGATAGTATTCCACCATATAAGTACTATATAGGTGTGTGTGACGTTGAAGTCCTTGTGTTATAAAGCTTGAGTCCCGAACATATAATAGTGGTTTAAAAACAGCAAAGTGATTAGACACTTGTGAAGGTTCTGAGAATGGGGGAGTATATTAGATTTTCCCAGGATCCCTGTGCTGAGGAAATTGGTTTAGGTACGCCGGCGGCGCGGCGCGGCGGGATCTTCTGCGGCTTATCACGTTAGCTAGCTTAGAGTACACTGCATTCTATCTGGAGACGACTTAATATTATTTATTAAAATATATGCTATAAGGGAATTTAAAATAAATGAAGATGGGGGAATGAAACGTTTCCGTTCGAAAATTTCACCATTTACGTTGTAAGAATCTTGTATAAGTCGATATTCCAGTTGTAGCGTTTGTTTATTCTAAAATTTTCGTTTACAACGATAAATCCATATATTATAAACTGCTGTATGCTTGACTCTCTGTAATACCATAACATTATATTACTACTTTTTGTTTTACAGCCCTTATTACTGTCTATGCCATTATGAGAATTAATATTTTTTTTTTGTTTGAACAACTTGCACATTAAAAATAAAGCATATAATAATTATAAAATTTTTATACAAGCCAACAACGGGAACCCTCATTCAGCTTCTTGCTGCAATACAGCCTGAGCAATACCGCAGCGCTGATTTTCAATGAGGGACCCAAGGTGACATACGGACATTATGTCGGTGTGCCAAATAAATACATTATACATGCTATGAGATAACAAACACTAAATGCAAAATGGTCAATTTAAACATACTAAAAATAATATTGATATTGATATTGCTATTGCGAGCGAGATACATATTTCGGACATCTCGCTCGCACCTATATACATCCATAGTTTCACTCCTTTTCCCTTTTCGTGGGTAGGTAGAGATGTATCCACATTTCGCCAGCTATGTTAGGTCCCATGTAATAGGGGGCGGGTTTATTTTGCTTTACATGATGGTAATGAGTAGAAAACCCTAATATTACTTAGCCCGACCAGTGGATTGTACTGCGTCACGGAGGCTGTAGAAAAATATGTTGTAATAACATATTTATTAGCTTTTTGTATAATGATTCCTTATGTTTACGCGAATGTTAGACATTGAAATTAAACTATTATAACGGATCTTCCGTTATAATAGTTTAATTTCGGATCCGTTATAATAGCTTTTTGTATTGAAAACTATCTTTATTTAATAGATATTGGGTATAAAATTACATCAATAAGGTTAAGTCGACTAAAAACGGGGTTACAAATTTAGCTGACATATCTAACAACGTGAATTCTACCAACACGCATATGTTACCGTGGTGGACTAAGACTAAACCCCTCCCAGTAGTAGAGGAGGTCCGTGCTCAGCAGTGAGCAGTATATAATACAGGGCTGGTATGGTGGTATCTCATAACGTACTTACTTGAAAATATTGTCTTACATACAAAATGTTTTGAAATTACAGTGGGATGCCTTGTTGTACTTTAAGGTATCTATTAATTATTTGTTCTGAGAAATAATTTTCAACCACAAGAATGTTCAAGCAAAAGCTTGTATATAATATTTTAATTTATACCTATTACTGTTCTTTTTTATAAATGCTCCCACCACCCCTTTATCCTGGAAGAGGTAGGTAGATGTGTAACTAAGCTACTCACTTTTAGTCTTGTGTATTACGTCCCATGATAATATTATGATGGGGGCGAGCCTATCGCCATGTCGGGCACAAACTCCAAGTGTGGAGATTCATTTGGTATTTGGTAAATAAAAAATAAAATAAGTCGTAACCTCTGTAGTTCTTGTATGCCTAAAACCCCGTAGTGGCTACTTCTTGTTGGGACCTGAAACGTAATCTGACGACGTCTTATATATACTATAATACTTACATAGACATGAATTAAAATACACTTTAGGCAGACTCTTTCAAAGAGGTGTCGCCGACGGCGGGAGTGCGAGAGGAGTGAATATAGTGAAATGAAAAAGTATTCAGTAGGTTTTCTTATTTATGACAGTAGGTAATATATTATCATACTCGGAATATACACACACATTTAATTCAAGCTAATTTACTAAAATGGATTTATTTTAAATATCTTTTTAACATTGGTAGAATAAATTTTAATGAGTAAATTTATGCTTAGTTACTGAACATAATTTGATTTCTCTTCAACAAAATTCATTGCCTACACAAAATTGAAATCTATTCACTGAGCGAGGCTTTACTCAGTGGGAATGTAATTAACAATGATTCATTGCTAAATGCCCCCTAGCTAAATTTACAAGCATCGGCTGCTTTCTCACCGACCGTTAATTTCCAATTAGTGTACATTGTCAACAGTCAACAGTGATGACGTCGGTGGGTCCGTCGGGCGCGCTCGGACGACGATTGCCGCCATTCGGCCGCTGTCGCACGCTAATGACCAATCAATGTAATTAGCGCTCGCCGGCACTCGGACGTTTAATTTTGAAAATGGAACGGGCGAGGGCCAATGGAGCGCGGTGTGGTGCGCTCGGCGGCCGTGATTGGCCGGCGCACCTCCCCGCGCCTAATTATTAGCCGATGTAAAACAATCACAGCGGTTTGATTGCGGCATGTATGCTAATATGGCGGCGCGCCGGCATTGTTCTGTGATTGCCAGTTGTAATGGCGGCGCGCCGGGCCGCGGCCGCTGTGTGCTGGATATCTAACTGGACCGGCCTTCTTCAGATAACGGTGAGTGCGCATCCTTATAATATGTAGTCCTAATTAGATTGATCACAACGTGATAGAGTCGTAACGATATCGGACAAATTATTTCATTTACGCGCTGAAGATCAAATATTTCGAATTGATATTGAAGATCTATTAAACTAACAAAAGCTATGGTTTAAGTTAGTGAGTGAGTAATTAGCCTGTATGAAACAGTCGTTAATAAAATTATCATTTATTGAACAAAGCGCTTCGAATAGGTATTCGAAGTATTACGTAGGTACGTAGCATAACCGAGAATTTAATGCAATTGTTGCTATTAAGCTTTATTTAAGACAACAGTACTATGTTTAATCCGGGATCACTCTGCGTATATCGAATTCATGTAGGCTGGCTTAGTTGTGTCGACTGGCGAGGCATAACCATCGCTCGTTAGTCGACATTCTATCAGAACCTCTCTCCGCTCTACATCAGGTGCAGCAGGCACTGGGTCGTGGCCATATAAAAAAAAAGTAAAACAAAATAGCATTTTTGTTGAACTTGAAAATTGTATGGAATAATGGCGAAAAGTGGGTGCACTAGTTGCGCCTCTACCTACCCCTTCGGAGATAAAAGGTGTGACTGTGTATATGTATTGAAAATTGTAAAATAACACTTTAATCAATATTTCAGTACACCATTATTTACATCCATGTAGACTGCAGTATTTTCCCTTTTTAGTGCCTTCGATAGCAGAAGGGCTGACGGCACACTACTTGATTGTGAGGAGTTATCATTTCTCATCGACATTGACTACACTACAAACTTATCCAAGCTGCTACTTACAGTGGAATAGGCAAGACGGAGTCGTGACGATGAAATACAGATCGACGGCTCCGTAGAACAAAGTCGTATATGCAAAATGTTAGCTTTTCAGTAGAGCGCTTTGAAAGTCGTTAGTTTGTATTCATGTGCGAATTAGTGCTATTTTCACACATTAAGTTCAAAGTTGTTACTGAACCCTATAGAATATAATGTGTTGTTCACTATAACTTGTGATTTTCACAATTAACTTAGTCTTTCAAAGCGCTCTACTGAAAAGCTTCATTTTGCATATACGACTTTGTTCTACGGAGCCGTTGAGATGTTCTTCTATTACAGACGTGCCTTAAAACTCCATAAAACCTATATGACTTAAATGTTAAGTTAGTTTGTACGAAAATTGAAAATTACGTTAAGGACACATAGGTAATTTGTGCCGGCTCCTACAAAATATTTATCCTTTGCTCTAGTTAGATAAATTAATATTGTTTACCTATGTTAAGTTCATAATGCAGAGCAAAACATTAAGTACCCTACAAATAAATTATTTTAGCCAGTTTTTAACAGATTGGTGTTTTGTTTGCATCGGACCTCAGATCGTTAGACTGTAAAAATTAAATTTATTTATAATGTAATGAAAAATATTTATAATGTTACACCAATAATGAATGTTCAGAAATATGAGAAAAACGATTGCAATATTTTCTTCATCGAAATTATCAATGTCTAAAAATATAAACTTTCATAATTTTGTACCCATAGGTAGGATATTTTCATACAGAAATGTATAACCCAGTCTCTACAACAATTTTATATAGACGAGACGATCAAGTTGCTCATCTGATTGTAAATGCGACTGATCATACATGACAATATGATTAATTTTGGAATGGGTATAAACCCTGCCACTGTCACGTTACACTTTAATTTTCTTTATGTGCAATAACTAGTAATACTAACTATGATGTCCTCTTTAATAGAAACCAAGCGGTTCATCCGCATATCTTCTTGGCAGAAAACATGAAAGTATTCTTACTTATCCTAGGTAGATACAGTGAATCGTAGAAGATACGCGTATCGTCTAGCTAAAGAACATAATACTTAGGAATATACTAGGTGTTAGAGCCTTCGCCTGCTTGGTTCTGTATATCTCTAGTAATTAGGTTACTTACCGTGTGTAAATAATGCAATGCAATCAGCTCTGTATTATAGAGGTACTGCTCACTGCTGAGCACGGGCCCCCTCTACTACTGAGAGGGGTTGGGCCTTAGTCCACCACGCCGGCCTAGTGCGGGTTGGCAGATTTACATACCCTTGAAATTATTACAGAAAATTCCCAGGCATGTAGGTTCCCTCACCATGTTTTCCTTCGCCGTTAAAGCGAACGATAATTCATAAATAATACACAAATAACATCGAAAAGTCAGACGTGTGTGCCTTGGGTTTTGAACCTCCGGGCATTGTCTCAGCAGACTGTTCCATTCCCAACTAGGCTATCGACCACTTTGGAAATACATAAAAAAATTAAATAATTTATCACCAAAACTCTACGTTTTAACTAAAGCAAATCGTCCTAAACATGAACCCGTATTTTTAATCGAAATGTTTTTGGCAATTAGTTTCTATTCCTCGGACAACGCACGCAGTAAAATATTTATATTTTTTATGTACCTATCGTAACGGTGTAGCAAATAATAATTTTGGAAATAAAAATAACTAATTTAACTATTAAAATTATTTAACTGTTTTAATTCCCTTTCCTAACTTCATATTATAGGATTATATAGTTATAATGAATATCTTCCTACCATTTCTATAAAGTTTTATAATGCCTAATTTAAGATTATGTCATATTCGTAAAACTGTAAACATTCAATAACAATTGGATACTGTTTGCAGGATACAATAAAAACAATATTTAAAAATCTTATCACTGTTCTACTAATCAATACTTAACCTCTAAAACATTCAACTGGTTTGATGTTTGGACTTAACATACTCTAATTCATGACTATTGGTAATCTATACTAATATTATAAAGCTGAAGAGTTTGTTTGTTTGAACGCGCTAATCTCAGGAACTACTGAACCGATATTGAAAATTCTTTCACTAATAGGAAGCTACATAACTCCTGAGTGCTATAGGCTACTTTTTATCCCGGATAAACTTTCTCACGTGGGCGGAGCCGCGAGCACTACTAGTGCTTATATAAAAAGTAGAGATTTGAATAAAATATGCACATACATAGAGTGTAGAGTTTCACGCAGGATGCAGGCTAAATTTAACAGATCTGTCTAGAAATCTTTGAGAGAAATCTATCTTCAGCAGTGGAGTTGTTGTGGCTGATGATGATATGTATCGAGCCACTCACATACTGATAGGTATTTTCATTCATATTTTGTGTATACTTATATTTTTTCCACATGATCCATCTATACTAATATTATAAAGCTGAAGAGTTTGTTTGTTTGAACGCGCTAATCTCAGGAACTACTGAACCGATATTGAAAATTCTTTCACTAATAGGAAGCTACATAACTCCTGAGTGCTATAGGCTACTTTTTATCCCGGATAAACTTTCTCACGTGGGCGGAGCCGCGAGCACTACTAGTGCTTATATAAAAAGTAGAGATTTGAATAAAATATGCACATACATAGAGTGTAGAGTTTCACGCAGGATGCAGGCTAAATTTAACAGATCTGTCTAGAAATCTTTGAGAGAAATCTATCTTCAGCAGTGGAGTTGTTGTGGCTGATGATGATATGTATCGAGCCACTCACATACTGATAGGTATTTTCATTCATATTTTGTGTATACTTATATTTTTTCCACATGATCCAAAACATATTTATTATCACTATCTATTTTGGATCTTGTGAATAAGTTTATTATTTTAATAAAAATCATGAAACTTTTTATGACTGACACAAAGCTAGTTCTTTTATAAGAAACACTAAATCATATAATTAATTTCTTCTTATCAGTCGGACACCCTTCGTAGAGTGGTTATCTCGATAGTAATACATAGAAAGATGTCAGCGTTGTCAGTCTTCTCGGCAATGTTCGTAGACCTCTGATAACTAATACAATATTTTCTAAAATAAAAATAGCCGACGGCTTTCTATGGCAACCTTCCTCATCTTCAAAATTACATCAAACATACAGAAACCGCAAGATACGAGTGCATATTTTAATAACTTATAGAATTCATCAACATTATCTGAGTGAGCAGTGAAGCTTGTACATCTCTCCTACCACCTACGCTACCACCGACGAGCATTTTTAACAATATTCATTCACTGGCGATGCGTTCACCTTCCATCGAAGCCTATCATATTATATGATATTCATTAAAAATCATAAAGGAGATGAGAGACGTGCAAGTCGCGATCCCCTCGGCGAGGTAGCCCTGCCACCTGGGTGGTGGCGGGGGGCCACAGCGGTGGGAGGCGGGGTGGGACGGGGAGAGCCGGCTCGCCACGCCCCGCAACTTAGGTTTTTTAATCAACCGCCCTCTGTCATTAGTATGCGGTATAATGGAGAGCGGTCGGCACACAAGCACACACGAACAGGCGTACGCAATGCCGCCGGCGCACACATAAACAAAGACACTATCTATACATATACAGAAAATAATTATGGTCCATAACCATAAACGTGGAAATAGAATACTTGCTAAGTGTAAGGAGAATGTAGAGCTAGTCTTGTATTTACAAAATTTATGAAAAAAAAAGGAAATATTGATTATAAAACTGTTTTGAATTTCTATTTGAAGTCCATTAAACACAGTTTTAATTAAAGAAAACAAAATTAAGCAAATAAATTGCTAAATAATTATAGTTCCTAAGTAAGATAAAGCTTAATTACATATCGAATCTATTTAACTCGAACAATTACCCAACATTTTTCTCCTTATAAAGTAAATATGCAACAAATGACTGGAAATAAAAAGCTTTAAACTGGATGAACAGTTTGCAAACGTAGAGCTGGCAACTAGCCGTGTGTGTGTCGCAACGGAAAGCGCAAGATGCCCATGGCTGTGGCCCACAGGTTGCTTGCAATGGGCGCGCAATTATGCACGGGGTGGGCCCCCACGCACTCCAACTTGAATTTTGTTGCGGCCGCGTAGGGTTGACGGTGGCAGATTATAATGTTGTGTCTCTACGTGAAGTGACTAAATCGAATAACTGGTCGGTCGTTTTTTATAGAAATACTTAGCAAGAATTGAAGACTTGTATAACATTTGAGTGGTGATAAGCAATTGTGTGATAGAAGTAGAATCATCCAAAACTTAAATGTACTGGGATCTGTGTGGGTGGCGCTGCGCTAGATTGAGGAAATAGGTGTTATCATGATTTTATATTTTTGTGGAATCTTGAAAGAGAAACAGTCGAAGGCGGGACTTGAACCCACGACCTCCGGCGTACCGTGCTGGTGCTCTTCCAATTGAGCCTCCTCGTGAAAGAGTAACAAACATCCAAACATCCATACATTCTTACAAACTTTCGCCTTTATAATATTAGTAGGATTTGAGCTTGGTACGGCAAGCTTGTTAATTAGTTGCGTTTCTGTCTACGCCTTTACAATAAAGATGTAATGCTCTGTATGTCTGTGTGACTCGTCTGTGTCAGCGCATAGTTCTTCGCCGTACTCTTCATTACCGAAACTGATCTACATAGCTTGAGTGTTGGCACTTAATGGGCTTGCTTCGGTGTCCCGCTTTGATCTATATTCAGTCTCTGAACGATTATTGCGATCAGTAACCAATGACTTATCGACGTTTTTAATTTTTAAAATTTGATTTAGTTTTTTTTTACTATAACTGTTTTTATATTAGCGTAGGTACCTAATAATATCTCCTTTCGAAATACTTAATAGTTATTACACAAAATTATTAATCCTACATTTTAACTGCATTAGATTTGATTTACCTATGGGTTTACTTTGCTTTGATGGACAGATATTTCTTCTGGTGCTATTTGGCTTGTGCACTATTATAAATAAAATTTAGGCTCACAAGTTTATATGAAAATCACTGGATATTAGTGAAAATGCTTTAATGAGTATATAAATAAGTATAAATTAAAACGCTATGTCCCAGAAGTATTCCTACCAATATTATCGCTGGAGGCCACCAAATGAGCTGTGGTTACTTAACTAATGATAACTGATGTTCATGGATGAACTTGACCCCAGAGAATCGAGATAATACTGTCAATTTACGAGGAAAGAAAAGCTAAGGAGAGTGAGGGAAATGGGAGCTGAGCATAATTTTTATTGAGAATATTGTTAGACAATGAATGCTATTTCCAAAGGCTTCTTTGAAATGCATTTTTCCTTCTCAAAGGCGAGTAAGTGTTTGACGCTTCCTTTGGCAGTATAGGCATTTATTGACGACGATAACAATTAAATACTAAAGACTGATCCCAACGGATTATTAACTTTCTCTCGTATAAAAAAATATATCCTACGATTGGAAATATTTAAACATTGGGTTTTTATTGTGTTCCTTGCGAAATTAAAATTGCACTTTATATTGTTTGTGATCAAAAGTAGCCTGAATGTTATTAACGGTCATGGTCTATCTGTAACCTCTATGCCAAAATTTATCTCAATCCGTTTAGCTGTTTCCGTGTTTACGTCTAACATATATCTTTACAATCTGACGCATTTATAAAATTGGTAAGATTTCGTGAATGGCCACAATATGAGTATCCAAAAAATTACACAGTATAGGAATAGCTAATTTGTATTTTAATGCTATTTGCGGTATACAATGCGTGTATGAACTTTGCCTTGCCTTTTCGGAAAAGAAGCGAGGGAATTAAAAGTTACTTCAGAAACTTTAAGCACGTTTAACTACCTATATATTTTATGTTAGCGTTGAAAATTATATAATTGTGTATTATTATACACAGTACCTAAACATTTTTTTAATTTTCTTTGAATTTACTTATATGTAGGGGTTATATTAAATTGCTTCTTGTATAAGATGAACGAATTTAATATATTGTATTAAATTTCAATATTGTCGGTTACCTGCAAGTTAACTTTGACGTCGATAAGGCATCGCGCAGACGCTATTAACTCGTGGAAAAAGACTACTTGCTGAAGTAACTTTTAATTTAAACACAGTAGTAGACAATTTCAACGTGTCTGCGCGTAGCCTTAAAGACTCATAACCGAAAAAAAATTAGACTGGATACATCCATATTTACATGAATTATATCTAAAGACAGTTAAATAAGTTGAATTTAGTATCGATACGACAATTTTTTTGCTATGCTATACCTAATGTCCCAAAATACTATAAAATGCAAATGTAAAGTAATAAACTATCAAAAAAAGATAAAGAATTAGTTTTTCTTATGACCTAAATATACCCACAAATAAGATACAAAATTATTGTTGAAAACTATAAAAAGGCGGGTACAATTTTCTAAATGATTTATTGGTCGTTTAGATGGCCTAGCCTGCTGAGGATTTCTAAATATCACATATTATTTTGTGGGTACATCTTTTGTGGAAATTTTCAGATACTCTGGTTTTGGGACGTATTCCTTGTGGAATGCATTGGTAGGACTTATACGTAATTATTAAAATGAGTGATACAGAACAATAAAACACACGTAACTTGTATTACGGTACGACTGCTATGTTTAGGTCTCGGGTTCAATCCCCGGGTTGAGCAAAGTGACATTGATTTATTCTATAAAATATCCGCTCGGGGCGTAGACTTTGTGCCCGATATGGTGATAGACCTCCCTAGCCTCGCCCCCTATCACGTCATGAGACGGAATACGCACGGCGAAAAGTGGGTGCATTAGTTGCGCCTTTGCCTACCCCTTCGGGGATAAAGGTATGAGTGTGTGTATTTATTTACATTCTATCTTAAGTTTAGTAGTTTGATCATCAAAGTAACTAGACACTGCTTATGTTATTTGGTAATAAAAATATTTAGGAACCTTAAAAAACTTGTCAGTAAGAGAGTTTAACTATTCGATTAGTAGCTTTTGTGTACCCAATATTCAATATAAAATAAATAAATGAAGCTTACAAACCACATGAATAATCGCATTTATTGCCTTCTCGAGTCTCGCCGCTGCTAATATTGTTAACAGCCCTCGGTCCTGATTAACGCGAATTAACATCACAGCTTCGACTTAACCAGTGCCAATATTTTACGGCACCAACATTCCTCTTATGATTTATTTATTATACACATATATAAAACTGTAATAGAGAGATAAGTACGCCGAAACGACGTTACACAAATCTTCGTCTGATTTATTGTGAGCATCGTATTGGAGTTAAATAGTGGGAAAAATAGTACCAATTTTATATAGGTTTTAGGTGGTAAGTTAGATAGGCCAGGGCCTGTAGTGTCCTCACCGATGAGGATCGCGACGCATTCCTCCCATTATCCTACTAATATTATAAAGGCGAAAGTTTGTAAGAATGTATGGATGTTTGGATGTATGGATGTTTGTTCCTCTTTCACGCAAAAACTACTGAACGGATTTAGATGAAATTTGGCACACGGGTAAATCATGTTCTGGATTAACACATAGGCTATTTTTTATCCCGGGAGAACATAAAGCGGGACTTTAATCTCGGAAAAACTTTTTAACGCGGGCGGAGCCGCGGGAAAAAGCTAGTTTTTGAATAAAAACGATTAAATCTCTTTTTTATATCCCCTTTCCTGCCAGCCCGAAGCTGGCTTTTTTGTTTATTTTTCATTATTCATTTTGCTCACAATAAAAATATCTGTAGTTATATAAGTGACCTTTTGTATTAATAATTATTAATTTATTTTGTCTTGACTTATTAATTATTATCATAAGTGCATTCATTGTTCGCTTATGTGGTAAATAAAATATTTTATTTTATAATGTTATACATGTGAAAATTTGGGATTATATTTAGATTTAGATGTCTGGTTGTTTATGTTTGTTAGAAGTAAAAGCTGAAACTGCTGAACGGATTTGGATGAAATTTGGCACACGGGTAGACCATGTCCTGGATTAACGTATAGGGTACTTTTAATTACGGTAATATGCTCCTATATGAAAAAAACATACCTATATCGCCTGATTTTTTAAATAGATGACATTGCCGTTATAGAAACTTTTGTAGCGGGAAAGGCTCTTCACGTGGGCGAAGCCGCGCGCAACACCTAGTTATTTAATATTTTTAATCAGTGATTACTCCGAGCAGTGGGTTGCGCTTTTTATATTAGGAAAGATGAGAAAACATCTGATTACATAATATCGGTTACAAGTAATTACTACTAATCGGCAGAGCTACACTGAAGACAGAAAGAAAACAAATAAATTTGTTTTCTTTCTTTCTTTCTTTCTATCTAAGATGTGTTTGCATTAAAAAACCGTCAGTGGCCTTGGCACCTTTTGGCTTCTGGTATATTTCACCATCGTCTCCTTATACCACATTGTGTTTTATATGCGTAACGTTATGAATAGGTAATTGTTTCTTACTTTCTTATATGATGACCGTCTATATGATGCCGACCATCTATTCAATTCTGTTTACATCATTAACCGACTTCAAAAAGAAGGTTCTGTATTCGATCCGTATGTATGTATGTAGGTATGTATGTAGGTATGTATGTATGTATGTAAATTTGTATGGCCGCGAGTTTCTCAAAAACTACTGATCTGATTTGGATGTGGTTTTCGATATTGAAACGTATATTTTTCATGGAAGGTTTTAGTATATAATTTATGAAGATCTGATGAAGATCTTCGGAGATACACAAGAGAACTCTTCAATAACTAACAGCAGATGACTCGCGAATGCTGCAATCGTATATCTATGATGTATTGTTTACACCATTCCTTAATTAACTAACAAAAAAGCAATAAATAAAAAAACTTTTTAACAAAAAATAAACCGACTTCAAAACTACTACAAATCAAATTAAAAAATTATTAAAATTTGACTGCCTCGGTGGCGTAGTTGTATTACAGTACGACTGCAAAGCTGAGGTCTCGGGTTCGATCCCCGGGTCGGGCAAAGTGATATTGCGGTTTTCTATTCAGTATCAGCTCGGAGTCTGGTATTTGTGCCCGATATGGCGATAGGCTCGCCCCCTATCACATCATGGGACGGAATAACGGCGAAAAGTGGGTGCACTAGTTGCGCCTCTGCCTACCCCTTCGGGGATAACAGGCGTGAGTGTATATGTATATGTATTAAAATTTGTACTCGCTTATTATATATGTAGTTCGTGTATTTCCTTAGCTTAGCTGGCAATTTAAATTAGGCATCGACTCCAAATATACGTATATAATAAGCGAATACAAATTTTAATAATTTTTTGATTTGATTTGTAGTGGTTTTGAAGTCGGTTTATTTAATGTTAAAAAGTTTTGTTAAAAAACGTTCGTGTCGCCTCACCTAGGAACGAACCTAAGATTTCATATATAATGCTTTTACTAAATCAATAAGGCGCTAACTAATCATTAATCAATAAAACAAAATTGACAATATATTTCGAATTTTAAAGGAAACCAACACTGTTTTTAAATGGTGATATGAAATCCGTGTTAGCAACCCTAAGTAACGTCAGATCTAGTTAATGAAATAATCCGTGGTTTGAGCAGTGGACCACTGTCCTCAAATATAATTATACTTCCGCAAAATCAATGTCCGCCAGTTATATACCTTAATCTGTCATAAATGTATCAGAGTTTGATTTGACAGGGGTAAGCTGTGAGAAACTAATTTAATGAAACATTAGGTACTTAACAATGATAAACGTTCGTCTGCCTACAAATATTATAAAAGGCATCTATAACTTTAGATGACAATGCCTATGTAACAGATATTGCATTGTCCTTGTAGTTCTGAAGCATTTGCATATTCATTCGTAGCGTTCGAAGTTACTCAGGCTAGGATGTTTAATATAATCAGTGCGAAGTCGTATTACCTGGTCGTATTACCTCTCATATGTCAGACTCCGTCTGGGTGGGTACCAACGCAGTATCTATTTCTACCGCCAAGCAGTAGTGTCCATGGACTGTTATGTTTCGGATTGAAGGACATTGTAGCCATTGTAACTACTGGACATAATGAGACTTAAAATCTTATGTCTCAGGATGACAAGCGCAGTGGAAGGCCACACAGTATTTTGTGCTGGATGGTGTTGCTAATGTTTATGGGTGGTCGTATCGCTTACCAGGCGAACGGCATGATTGTCTCGTGATTCAATGCAACATAAACAAATACCTACCCAAATAAACTTTCAAATACGAGAGACCTACTAATAAGAGAACAATACAATTTATCGAAGGTTTATAATTGTCGACCTGAACTTATAATAGGTACCCAATATCTCTACATTCCGTATTTCATCCATAACATAGTCAACGCCGGTTTTTACTAATCCACAACTTAATTTTTTATTTGTCGATGACATGAGATCTTTGTAGAGCTGAGGCGGAGGCGCGGGCGGACAGCGGGCGTCTTCACGTGCGGACGCGGGTCGCATTACACGCATTGTCGCCCGCCATTGTGCCCGCTTGCGTTTTGACAACACCACACTCTGGCCATTCAACACGGCCGGTTCACACAGATCCTTTCTCTCTAGTTCTAATTTCGGGTATTTTGATCCGATTATTCTTTATCTACTTGTAATTCGATGGGAATTGTAGATTAATGTTTTATGTCTATTACTTTTGAATAGTTGAGGAATAGGTCAGCCATAAATTTAGCTTGCAGGTAGGAGATTTCGATTTTTGGCAGAACCAAAGCAAAAAGAGTATTTAATAATATTTAAAGTAAACATAAGACTAATCTTGGCAAACATGCCTACTCTAATTGATATATCTCTGTCTATGATTTTCAAACTAAAATGTGTTAGTTTGTATGTCATAAAAAAACGTGTGCTTTTTATTACTATTACAAGTTAGTTTAGAAGACTATAAGTTATACTGCTCCTGTATGACAACACATCTTAATTTTAAGGGATATACTTAGTTGTAGATGACATAGATGTATATAGTTCTAAATCAGTTTCTGCGTCTTCAGAATAACGCAATATACTAAAACATACTATATGACGACAAGAGGCCGTTATATAATTCATCTTAATATTTCATGATATAAAATAACCGGTGAAAGACGCGGAGGTGGATAAATTGCGTTCATAACGAGGAGCCGTGAGTGGTGAGAGCCACTCGACCCGGCTGAGGATTACCGATCACTCGCTCCTCGCGCCGCTCCCGACATTGTCTATCAACGCATGAGTGGGACAAAAGGCGTGATGTATAGTAAAAAATTAAACAGTTGAGGAAAACCTGCCACCACCCGTTCTATGCCACTATACCACCACATTCTTTATATTTCTACAGAATTGATTTTTTCAATATCCCATTTATATTTTCATTAAAAATGAATATCAATTTTATTTGCAACATATTTTTGTATCCGAGTTTCGAATTTGTCTCTACAATTGTCCTTTGCTCTAACGTGGCAAATTAAATCAGCGTTCTATGGGTGCATCACCTTCGCTCTACCACTCTACCACTTTACTCTACATTTTTGTATCAGTAGTCTTTCTGGATAGCTAATACATATTACTCTCTGTCTAGTACTACTAGACTTTACAAATGTTATCTATGTATATACAAACCAGTTCACTTCTTAGAGAGGATGAATGGACATTTACCTATATTTTTTCATTGTGGCGACAATTCTAGCATATTCCCAGTTTACCTTAAATATTATATTAAGAATAACACTGCAGGTGTAAGCTTTATTTTTGGTTTGGCATTAATGTATTTTGTGTGATGATTTATACGTATCGATCAATCGTAGTGTTTACCCCACATTATAAGGAGAGGGAAATAATGCTTTGCGATTCTTACAAACGTAAGTGAGTATATCGTACTTGATTTAAAATAACTGATATTATTCATCATCATCATCATCAGCCACATGACGTCCACTACTGTACATAGGCCTCCCCCAAAGATTTCCAGACGGACCTGTCAAAAGTGGACTGCATTTAAAACTTTCCTGCGGCCTTTACCAAGTCGGTCCACCTTGCAGGTGGACGGCCGACGCTGCGCTTGCCAGTACGTGGTCTCCACTCGAGAACTTTTTTTCTCCATCTGCCGTCAGTTCTTCGAACTATGTGCCCTGCCCATTGCCACTTCAGCTTGCTTATCCGTTGGGCTATGTCACTGACTTTCGTTCTTCTACGGAACTCCTCATTTCTGTTTCGTTCGCGAAGAGAAACACCTAGCATAGCCCTCTCCATAGCTCGCTGAGTGACCGTGAGCCGTCTTAGGCGGCCCATAGTCAGAGGCCATGTCTCAGTACCGTATGTCATCACTGGTAACACACATTCATTGAAGACTTTTGTCTTTAGGCACTGAGGTATTTTGAACTGATATTATTAATGAAGTATATTTAAGCTTTTGTTGCATGAGATGCGATGTGTGTAATTAAGAAAAACAATATGGCGGTCGCTATATGTTATGATAATATAAAGCATAGTCATAAGAAAGATGCAATTACGTAAAAAGGTGTCTCGTACATATATAATATTAGTATGTAATTATATTTGTGTGCCCTCGACTGACAAATTCATACGTATACTGATGTTGAAATTTTAAGAGCACATAATATTATTTTTGTAGATGAATTGCAATTTAAAACTGTAGACAATTTTCATTAATTGCATCAACAATTTATTTGACCAGCGGGCCGCGTTGAGTTGCGATCTATTTATACAATTGGCGTCTCATTAATTACGTAGCAGTCGAAAGGATAATTTACAATATCTTGAATATTATTGGATTAATGACTAACTTTGATATAATTATGGTCCTTATTCAAAACATTATTATAATGCTGATTCAGGGCGTTGAATTCTATTGTAAAAAATATTTGTAATAGAGTTGTAATTACTATTTCTAGCAATAGATGGCGCTGTCGTGTGCCGTTTTATTTAGTCTTAAATTACACACAAAATCATAAAAATTAAGTAAATATAGCTAAAAAATTAAATCAAATAGACCAAATATTTTTTTAAGTAACAAAAGAACCTGTCTCTACCAAAAAATTCGGCGGTTTTCAAAAATGGTCTTACTGATTATAAAACTATATATTTTATAACAACTGTTATTATTACAGTACAGGATTGTTTTTCACTACTTATACATTACAAAACTGACCTTATGAGAGTACCGAACAGGGTAGTTATGCTTAGTAATTCATAAGCGAGGTTTCTAAACCTCCTAATCTATTAAGTAGGTAGTAAGAAAACTTGCAGAAGTCGATTTTCGAGCGGTTTTTTTTCTTCACAATCACAAGCAGACTCTTGAAAATGTTTGAGCTCGCAGGGTTTGCAGCTCGTCGGGTACCTATGTATAGCTATAAAAATATTGTCGCTTATATAAATGCATGTAGAATTTCTTACGCGCTATAATGCGAGAACTCAGCTTTATTTAGTCTACACAGTACTCATTCGCAAATCATATAGTTTGCCAAGATGCTTTTTTACAACAGTTAACAGTAATGAAAAAAACAAAAAAATGTACGGGAATGACACATCCGATCGATAAGTCTATCGCACGGATACTTCATTCCCGTACAATAGAAAAACATCTTTTCTATGGCGCTAGTAACTCAAGATACACCGCTAAAATCCCATAATCGCTGATATCTCAATCATCTTCCAACGACCACCCTGAGCCGAGGCCCGTACCCCACTTAGAGGGTATCTTTAGCGTGGTCGTTTCAATATAAAGGGTTGGAGCGTCTTAAGCGTTCGCCCGAAATTCTGGTGTGGTCATAAAGCCGACCCGCGTCAGGCTACTGACTGTAAAGCCATGCAAAAAATAAAACCTTGATCATGCCGGTCCTTTGTCGAAATTCACTCACTTCGATCACTCGACTCATGCATTTATCATAATATAACTTAACCATCTGTGACTGCGTTTTTCAAATATTTCTTGTTTTGAGCACTACCATACAGTTGTTAGGCTAAAATAATTTCTAGCAGTAAATTCGAAGGTTATTTTATACACAAAAATATAGAATTTATGGACAGTATGAATGAAAATAATACTGAGCATTGGTATGTTAGTATAATGGCTTGAATGAATGCTTCATCAAGTGTATAACTTATTACCACTACACTATTTATATATTTTAGATACCAATATAATATTACTCGAAATTGTAATGCACAGGTAACAATTTTCACATGTCCAACAAAATATAATCTTGCAGAAATAGCAATGTAACTAATAATAAATTGATTTAACTGCGTCGATAATGAAATTAAAATATTTTAACAAATTCGTAGAAATGACTTAAATACCTAAAAACAAAACAATAGTAGGTAATAAGTGTAAGGATATTTAATAGAAGGAAATTGATATTATTTTAAGTACATGATTTTAATTTTCAATAATAATAACTTTTTTAATTTGGTCGTACATTATTTACTATAACAATAATAATATTGCAACAAAATTATATTATTATGAAATATTGAATCTTTTCATGAAACCTAGCCAGTTTCGGCCACGGCGGCCAATCTCAACGGAGATCAGCCAGGTACGCAGGAGATATTATAGTGCACAAGTGTGTGCGCAATACACAGGTGCACTCGCTATTCCTTCACTCTCATAGTCCGGTGAGACGGCAATTCGACATGACCGGAGAGAGATCAGGCGCAGGACCAACGGCTTTACGTGCTTTCCGAGGCACGGGGGTATCACACCGCCAACTTCCTGACTCCGAGCTGCGACTGAGTGATTTTTTTAAGATGGAAAAACTCAGTCACAAAGTTTGTTGGCCCGACCCGGGATTCGAACCCAGGACCTCAGCGCGCAAATCGTAGTGGTAACGCGTACGCAATATAACTACGCCACCGAGGCAGTCAATCTTTTCATAGTAGGTACCTAAATGGGATAGTTACCAATTTGCTGGTCGTACGATTTGACGGCGATAAAAATATCGTTGTATTCATTCCATAACAGTATATTAATATTATAATAATTTAAAAGTAAAAAAAAGTTTCATACAATAAAGCCAAGTTGTTATTCTAAAAACATAAGTTTTAATTAGATGTCATACCATTAAATATTGTCCAATATGAAAATAGATGCAATATTATATCATAATCATTATTTACTAAAATCCATTTTCATACTTAAAATAATCATGTTTTTAAGATATAATTTACATATATATACATATGATATACGTATATAAGATATGATTAACATTTAAGATATGATTTGAAATGTATTAATGAAATGAAAGCATGAAAAAAGCCGGAGTAACATTTTCTCAGGCATTGTGTGGGAGTCCAGCGCTGTGCACTTGACACGGGGGATCAGGTTGTACCGAACAAGTAGGTACCGACACCTGAGTATGTATTATGAAGTGTTGATTGCGCAGTACATGAAACCAGATCCCATGGTCACAATCCCGCGGGCTCAGGTTACAGGGCGCGGACCATTGGTGGATAATAGCGTATTGTGGCCGCCGCGGCGGACGCGTTTTGTGCCGCGCCGGGAGCAGCGCGGGCAGCGAGCACGACCCCCGGGCCCCCGGCCCCGGCCCGGCCCGGCCGCACACCTATTCATTTCTTACAATTAATCAAAATTAAATGAAGCGGCCGGCGCGCGAGCCACAGTGCGCCCTAGCCCCTCGCGCTAGGGTCGTGATTGTGGCGGCGTGGAGCGGGGGCGTGGCGCCGACAACCAAATCTGGCCAATAGAGTGCGGTAACAAAATATCCGTATTGGCTATTAGTAGGCCCCGCCCGCGCGGCCCCACGCCACCCCGCCACGGAGCTGAAACGGCGTATCGCCACTGCAAGGGGGAGACTTTACGCCGTTCTGAGAGCGAGCCGGAGAGAGCCGTCTCAGCGCGAGAAGGTCGTGTTGAGTGCGCGGCGGCGCGCGACTTACGTCCCTTGAGTCCTGTGCGTGCGGCGGGCGCGCGCCGGCCTCGGCGTTTTTACGCGGCGGCGGGCGGCGACGCTGACACAAGCGCTCCGGACGCCGCGGCGAGCGCTCGTGTCGCCACTCACGCGCGAACACAACGCTTTTCGTGATTTTCCCTATCTTGGGAAATTATACGAAAAAATACTTTAAAATTTTCTTTACGGTCGACCTAAGTCCAAGCCTAATTTTAGTCTATATCAAAAATTTATTTACAAATTAGGAAGTGTATTTAGACTGTAAGCGAGTGCGTCAGACAGTAGCTATAGTAACGTCTCTACCTAAGCAACATTGTGATACGCGAAGACAGAAACACGAGCGAGTAGCCGACCACCAGTGATGTAAAGTGAGGTCGGGATACAGCCATCGAGAGACCGCTGACAGAAGATGCAAGCGATGAGCGCGAACGCGTCGGCGCCGCGCGCGCCGCAGCGGTCGCCGTTCGCGATCCAGGAGCTGCTGGGGCTGTCGGAGGCGCGCGAGTCGCGTGAGACGCGGGAGGCGCGCGAGCGGTTCCTGGAGCGCGAACCGGAGCGCGTCCTGAACCTTTCTGAGCGCGAGCCGCGGCCGTACGCACCGCAGTTCCAGCTGCCGGCGTCGATGGCGAGCCGCGTGGCGTACGCGGCCGCCTTCAACGCGCAGGCCGCTGTCGCCGCCGCCTTCCTGCCCGGACCGCCACTGCTACACGCGCCGCCCGGTGAGTTCTCATCAGACGCTTATCTTCAAACGTCAATATATCACCAAGTTTTATCTTTTATAAACTGCCTATATCTTACCCGTCATGCTCGTAATGATAAGTCATTCAAGGGAACAACTTATCTCCACTGGACATGAGTACCGCGCTTTTTATATCTTTAATCGCTACGAGTCAAATCCATCATAACAAGTTCGCTTAGTGAGATTTACAAAAAAATAACATATCTGTTTTACTTCAAAAAATAAACGAAGGTATGGAATGTAAAAGGAAAAACAATAATTAATATTTTATCAAAATTATTACCTATTTAAATGCTGCATATAGCTATATAAGGCCTCGTTAAGTATCCGCCGACCATGATGTCCATGTTGTCAATGGTCAATAATTTGCGCCTAACACAACCGGATGTTAACGCTTTAGGATAATTTGCACATCTAAATGGGAATACAAAACATTTACAACTATCTTTATTCAACTACTTTTTGCATCGATAAAACAAACAAGAGGATGAACATAATTTAGATAGTATTTGGAAATAAGTCATATTTTTTTTGCTTAAATTTTTATACTACGCTTTAACTCGAACCAAGGACTTACAGGCAAATCATTCATCTAGATTTCAATTTACATTCCTTTACTTCATCTTTTACACACTTGTACTAAAAACAATTAACAGTGAAGTCCTATTATACTAAAAATATCAAGCACAGTGATGCTAAAAGCAGTGCATAAATCTGACGCGCACCGCTCCGTCGGTGAGCCGTCGGCGCGCAAGCCTGGCCGGCCGCCGTGCCCGCTTTATACCACCGTTTAATTAGCTTTTTTCATTTTATAATTAGCGTCTTTATTGCTCGACACAATGGCGAGCGCTTTGTTATCGCTCGAAGCGCTTTATGCGCTCTTTGTGGCTGTTCTGTGAGCGCTAAGCCGCCCGGCTCCAGTTACCGTCGCATCGAATGGCCTCTACTGGTTATTGGCGTATGTTACGCTCAGTTATATTCATAAAGTACGTACGTACGGTATGGTCTAAAGAAACGTACAATTTTTTTATCGTTAAACTGTATTAAAACGATTTTGAAGGTTGGTAGAGAGCTTAAATATTGGAGAAAATGATTTTAGTCTTACTGACTGGATCTTGCTGAGGTGGGATGTTCGGATGAATGTGCTTAGCTTAATTACAGTGGCTGATCTGTATTGGATAAAATTTGGTGAATTGAATGTTTAATTTGTATAAAAAATCTAATTTATTCTCAGTGGTTATTTTCGAATTAGATCCTAGTCTGAAAATATGTAGAGTCACGTAATATTTATAGGTAAATAGGGAGTGTAACTTCTTTGCACTTTGATATTTTATTTTACATTAATGAAAATATACTTGCGTCTATCCTCAGGTAGAATGTTTTAACCTATAAGTTAAGACTGAAAAAGAGATTTCGCTTTTAGGATGTTTGAAAATCTTATACGTAAGCGAATTTATTTGCAATTTTACTTATCCCTTTGCGAATAGAAATAATCTTTGTGGTTCCGTTTTATAAAAACACATGAATAAATATTAACTGCTACAGTAATCTGTCGACATTCATGCGAACTCATTATACAGTTTTCGAAAAGCGTTACGCTCTTGTAAACTGAGTTAGTTATTATAACATCACTGTTATCATTTTCTCTGTTTTTGACAGTTGTGTTTTTTAATTATCATCGTAATATAATAATATTTACCAACCTAATATAACTATTATGTATGTTTAGTGAGTATGTATTATCAGTGAATGCTGTGTCTACTTTTTAACAATCATGTACTTAGACTTAGTTTCCTTGAACTCTCTGTATGAAATGAAATGAAATCCTCCTAGCCAGTTTCGGCCACGGCGGCCAATCTCAACGGAGATCAGCCAGGTACGCAGGAGATATTATAGTGCACAAGTGTGTGCGCAATACACAGGTGCACTCGCTATTCCTTCACTCTCATAGTCCGGTGAGACGGCAATCCGCCATGACCGGAGAGAGATCAGGTGCAGGACCAACGGCGTTACGTGCTTTCCGGGACACGGGGGTATCACACCGCCAACTTACTGACTTCGAGCTGTGACTGAGTAATTTTTTTAAGATGGAAAAACCCATTCACAATGTTTTTGGCCCGACCCGGGATTCGAACCTAGGACCTCAGCGCGCAAATCGTACTCGTAACGCGTACGCAATACAACTACGCCACCGAGGCAGTCACTCTCTGTATATTTAGTTGATGTTATGGTGCATGATTGATTGTAGACCTAATAATAAATAAACATTCATGCATATAACCAGAGTATAATTATTATAATATTGGGTAACATGAAAAACAATAAGGCATTGAAAAATAAAATATAAATCGTGTTTCATATGTTTTACTAATAACTTTGTACTACTACCTGTCTTGGCTTAAAAGGATGGACAATAATTATTCATATGGGATGATACTATATGTGTGGATATATATGATGTATCTTAGGCCTGAATTTTAAATACAGGGGACCTTGCTTGATGGTACACACACATACACACTCGCGCCTTGTATCCCCGAAGAGGTAGGCAGAGGCTCAACTCTTTGCACCCACTTTTTGCCGCACGTACTCCGTCCTATGATGTGAAGGGGGCGAGTAAATGGTGCACAAATTTCATACTCCGGGCTGATACTGATTAGAAAAACACAATATCACTTTGCCCAACCCGGGGATCGAACCCGAGACCTCAGGCTTGCAGTCGTACCGTAATGCAACTACGCCACCGAGGCAGGCTTGATGGTAACTACTTTTATATACAGACGCTACACCTGATGGTAAACTAATTAGGGTCAAGATAAAGATATTATTATAATTTGTCCCGACGGCAAAAATATACCTAATGGCAAATCTAGACTTTGCCGATTTTTTTTCTTCTGGATGTCTATAAAGGATAATTTAATTTGTGAAGGATAATTTTATTTGGCTAAAATACATAAGTATTGTACTGGTTGTGAAGTGAGAAGGTGTGGGTTCGATGCCCGAGAAAAGTGTTTGTATGATCTGTAAATAGTAATAAAAAGTTTAGGTAGTAGGGTTAGGACTAATATGTTATTGTTAGATATACTTATTACTTATTCATTTCGCTATTTTTTATTCAAGTGATGGTTTTTAAACGATAAAGAAGATTATACTTAATGAGCCGCATATTATTAAAGGTCATGATATTTAAACGTTTATTGTACTGTATATAATTTAGCGGCGAATTTGGCTATATAAAATTGTAATAGAGATGTGCCATGGAAAAAGTTAGGCGCACTAGTTGCGCCTCTACCTACCCTTTTGGGGACAAAAAGCGTAAGTGTGAGTGTAAAAAATGTTAAAATAAGTTGTGTTCTAAACTATGGTGGTGAGTTTTCATGTTTAAAGTTCATCTGGACTCGATGGTCTGACTTTAGGCTTTAAATAATAAAATACATAAATCTTTGTTTATTTATATCATAATACTTTATGGTACTAGGCCATTGTATTAAAAGCCCAATCATTATATTGCTAAGTAAAGGACATGTCTAATAATGGGCCTAAAATTATAACCCAGACAGGATATATTTGGATAGAACTCGTAGTTTGTGTAAGTCAATTATCTCATTAAAATATTTTCTAAACATAAATTTAATTGGCATGACTTAATATTTTGTAGGTATGACAACACCCACATGTGGGCGGAGTAAAGTAAAAAAACATAATGCAAGTTGGAACTATTATTATAAGTAGAAAAATAAATTATGTTTTATAAGTTGATTCATTTAATTTATTTCGTTTTATTTCCAAGGCTATTTTTGGGATATTTATATAGAATACATTGTTATTAAAATAACCAAGCAACAGGAACTTTCATATAAATAATTAATTAATTTTTTTTTAATAACTTTCGAAGTACAAAACGTAAGTCTTTAATTTTATAGTAAATACAAACAAACATAAATGTTCCGTCAATTTCAGTGCCTACCCTATCTAACATGAATACCTCGTTATAAAATACAGATCTACTTTTCAAGCCTTTATAATATACTAATATGTTCTCAATAGCTCCATTAACAAGGCTCAAGATCAGTGATATCTGCGACGGATCCTGTGTGTGAACACACCTCTTATCTGCATCTGACATCATTCATGTCCCTTCACGACGGGTAGATTAATATTCTTATACAATTAGATATCAGGAAACCTGTTTCAAAACGGAAGTTTGAACCTAACTGTAACACTTAAATTTTGAATGAAAAGGTACCGTGGAATTATGGTATCGTGGGACGGAATACACTTGAAAGTGTGTGCTCTGGCTGCCTACCCCTTTGAGGATTAAAGTGTGATAAGGTACCTACTAATACCTACTGCACTAAACTGCGCTTGTTATTTCAAGAAGTTAGAAATAAAATATCATAAGCATAATATTAATAATGTTCTTAAAATTTTAATACGACAATGTTTATACATTATTACTTAGCGGTTAATATGGACAAAGCGATGGAACCTATCCTACCGTCTACCCCGTGGCAAATACAACAGGTATATTATATATACACACTGTATATATTAGGTACTTTTAATTCATATGATCATATTTACAAATACATACATACATACATACATAATAATATACACTCACCCCTGTTATCCCCGAAGGGGTAGGCATAGGCGCAACTAGTGCACCCACTTTTCGCCATTATTCCGTCCTATGATGTGATAGGGGGCGAGCCTATCGCCATATCGGGCACAAATTCCAGACTCCGAGCTGATACTGAATAGAAAAACTATCGCCCGACCCGGGGATCGAACCCGAGACCTCAGTTTTGCAGTCGTACTGTAATACAACTACGCCACCGAGGCAGTCAATATAATAATAATTATGTGAATAAATAAATTATATACAAATATAATTTATTTATTCATTTTATTACATTTGCAAAGCAGCCAGCCCTAGGTATATTATATGTATACTGCCCACTGCTGGGCACGGGCATCCTCTACTACTGAGAGGGGTTAGGCCTTAGCCCACCACGCTGGCCTAGTGCGGGTTGGCAGACTTCACATATCTTCAAAATTTGTATTTTAAATATGTGGTTCTCATAGCTGGGACTAGACAAGAAAAAAACGTTATACTCTATAATGCACAATGAACTTTCTTCATATTAACAATGCTTTTTAATTTCATTTTTCTTAATGCGCACTGCATTTCATTTCAACTCACAGGAAACCTAAGAAATCACCAATCTAGTTAGGTCTAGTAATTACTATTTTCTTGTAATCCAAGTAGATTCTTATATAGTCGACATCTAATTAGAGCACATAGAACTTAATGCATACTATGATAAAAAGAGGTTTGGAAAAAAGTGTTTGTAGATAGCTAGCTCTCTTGGAAGAGTGGATAGAGAGATGGGTAGAAAATGTACGGTACAAGATTCAAGTCCTAGGTTTGAAATATCGTTGGTTTGTTGGTCTATTCAGTTATATAGCTAACCTGCATCAGGGGATCTACTACTACATACTATCAATAATATGGATGTTTTGTCCTATAAATTTGTGTTTGGTATAGTAAAAGTTGGCCGAAATAAATTTCTTAGATGGCTAGTTTTACTATAGCTTGCATTAAGATAATTAGGCCACTTGCGGCAAAGAATTTAAGTGTTTCCTATTAGTGAATGAATTTTCCGGATCAGACCACTAGACTTCATTAGACAATCGCAAGTGAACACATGAAATAAACAAAAACCTTCATAACATAATAGTTAACATCAGTTTTCTTCATTCTTTTAAAAGCTCTGTAGAATTAGTAGAAAAGAATCGATAGAACTCCTGTTATTGTTCACATTTTAACAAAGACAAATACACGATCAGATAAAATTACCAAAAACAACTGGTATTTCAACAATAAACACGTCACGATCGTTTATTCACATTTGACATTAACGGGCTAAAACCAGCGAGCGTGTAGACAAACAGATCTCTTGAAACGCATAAGACAATCGCCGACACCTTTGACAAAGCTCGGAGGGCCAGCCTTCAAACCGGTCGCGAAGAAAGGGCACTCCGCTCACACCTCTAGAATGGGACCATTGTGGGTCACAATGGGGTCCAGATAAAGGCCCCATTTGTGTTGTAGATGTCGTGAGATAAAGATGTGAGCGCTCAATACAAATTAGTGGTGGCGCGGCTAAATAGAAGCGATGGTGTCTTGATTTCGGTTTCGAGGATCGCAATTGTCCCACCGATGTTTTGAAATGTTTTGTGTCTGATTTCGTTTTCAATGAGTTTTACTGTTCTTTGGGCATTGTCTATTAAAGGTTGATAGTTAAAAAGAATTTATTTCGCGAGACATGTCATGTTTGTGTTAGCAAATATTTTTTTCGAGTGTAGGTGTTGTTAGTTGTCCTTTACAGTCCATAATCACGGCATTTTTACTTAGTATGGGGTCAGGAGTATGTGTGTAATTTTAGGTGTATCATATTGTATCCAGTGGCGGCCTCGACGGCGCGAGGCCCGGGGCGAAACCAAAAAGCTACCCGATTTCATCAATTTCATTAGCAAGAGCTTAAAATGCATTGAAGAACAAGAGGCCCCGATTGCGCAGTTGGCCGCCGCTCTAAGACCGCCTTGGTCATATATCCATTGGTATATAATACTGTAACTCTTTGTGTCTCACAGAAAACCTTCTAGAAATATTGATGTTACAGCATGCATTGCACTACACTCGGCATCAAAGACATGAGATGATAAGTCTCATATTGCGTAGTAATTACAATGTCTTTCATACTACGAATATTACATCAATTACACTTGTTATTTGCTGTTTATAATGTGATGGCACCCAAACGCAGGCGTACAATGAAGGGTCTTATAACCGGCGATAAGTAGGCCTCGCTTTATTAGATGGAGTTTTGGCCATAACTCAATCAGCGAAAATAACTATTGAAAATTATAGCAAAATCATGTAATTTTTTTGTATAGGCTTACGGCCTGTTCAGCTGTCTTTCTCGACATAGGGCAAGCTTTTGATAAAGTTTGGCATGAGGGACTGTTGTTCAAAATCAAAACACTACTGCCACACTCATTCTTCAACATTTTATCATCATACTTAGAAGGTAGATGCCTCGAAGTAAAAGTGAATAATGCGACTTCACCGTTGATTGAAACACTGTCGGGTGTACCTCAAGGAAGCATCTTGGGACCTATATTATATCTGATATTCACAGCAGATATACCGACTCATGATAGTACCATAATAGGAACGTATGCAGATGACACCGCACTGCTAGCCGTTCACGAACATCCAGATATTGCATCTAATTTACTGCAAGCCCACCTGACCAACGTAGAAACATGGCTGGATAAATGGAGGATTAGAGCCAACCAGAGCAAATCCACACACGTCACCTTCTCTCTTAGGAAGAAAACCTGTCCACCAGTCAAACTCTATAATAAGGATATTCCGCAAGCAGACGATGCTAAATACTTGGGCATGCATCTCGACCGAAGACTGACGTGGCAAAAGCACATATGGACTAAGCGTAAACAGCTAGACACGAAATTGCGAAATATGTACTGGCTAGTGGGACGCAAGTTTCAACTTTCTGACACCAGTAAAATGATGATTTACAAATCCATATTAAAACCAGTTTGGAGCTATGGGATACAGCAATGGGGTACAGCTAGCAACAGTAACATCGAGATACTGCAAAGATTTCAAAACAAAACAATGAGGACAATGTTTAACATACCGTACTACATTAGTAATAAACTAATTCACATGGACTTGAACATCACTACCGTACAACAAGAGATTGCTCAGTACAGCAAAAAATATCAAGCCAGACTATCTGGCCATGTCAATGAACTAGCGGCACAGCTTTATGATTCTGGAAGTGTGTTATACCGCAGACTAAGGAGACACAGTATCCCAACACTCAAGGACAGATTCCTAGTCACCTAAAGATTAGAAAAAATAATAATTTTCTATTGAAATTCAACGCCAAATGACCAAAACCAGACAAAATAATGGCTTATTGTTGAAAAACAGATTGCCAGGATACTAAAAAAAAAAAAAAAGGCTTACGGCGATATTATGTTCTAAGGGACAGAAAGCGATGCTATGAATTTATCCGCATTTTACCGAACTTGTTGCTGTCCCGTAAAGGGATTATTATGGTCAATTATGGGAGTCACAGCATAAATTCTAATCCCAGGTAACGCAACAACCCGGAAACTTACAATAATTATAATTAATCGAATCCAGACGGTATCACCGCAACGTTTATTTCTACCGCCAAGCAGCAGTGTGCATGCACTGTTGTGTTTCGGTTTGAAGGGCATTGTAGCCAGTGTAACTACAGGACATAAGGAGACTTAACATCTTATGTCTCAGGATGCCGAGCGCAGTGGAATGCCACACAGTACTTTGTAAATCAAGGTTCTGGATGGTATTTCTACTGTTTATACTACATCAGGCGAACGGCATGCTCGTCTCGTCATTCATTGCTATAAAAAAAGAAAACACGTTGGAATTGATAACAAGTTGTTACTATATAATACCTATAATACTGTAACAACGGAGCACATTTTGTTGTGGTGTGTTCTCTCGTGTATCGATCAGCTCGCACGGGTCTGCACGGGGCTGCCAGCGCGTTGCGAATTACACATTACACGAGTTATTAGCACCCACGAACCCCCATAACACACGCTGCAGAGTGGTACCAGAAATGTAAACAAGCATCCACCGTTTTATATCTGTTGTATTTGGAATAATAACTTATTTGACAGGATGTGATCATTGCAAGAAACGTTGTTACATTATCATTCATGTTGTTATGTCCTCATTGAAAATGAAAATGAAATCCTCCTAGCCAGTTTCGGCCACGGCGGCCAATCTCAACGGAGATCAGCCAGGTACGCAGGAGATATTAGAGTGCACAAGTGTGTGCGCAATACACAGGTGCACTCACTATTCCTTCACTCTCATAGTCCGGTGAGACGGCAATCCGACATGACCGGAGAGAGATCAGGCGCAGGACCAACGGCTTTACGTGCTTTCCGAGGCACGGGGGTATCACACCGCCAACTTCCTGACTCCGAGCTGCGACTGAGTAAATTTTAAGATGAAAATACGCAGTCACAATTTTTTTTGGCTCGACCCGGGATTCGAACCCAGGACCTCAGCGCGCAAATCGTACTCGTAATGCGTACGCAATACCACTACGCCACCGAGGCAGTATGTCCTCATTATACATATAACTATGAGACGTATGCATCATTTACTATTAAGGTTATTAATCTTTATAGTATTATGTGATACTTAGTCACGCTTCAGATTTGCCTAAGGTATGCGCTCGATCAGATGTGTACTATTGTGTTACTGAAAACTAAGTTTTGGAACTTTGAAAAAATTTAGCCTGCCTCATGCTAGGTACAAATAGATTAAGTGGATTCAGGTCTTAAATTTAAATTTATTAAATTTGAGATATGGAATTCTATACCAAAACTTGTTAGATTCTTTTCCACCATAATCACACAAATTAAGTGTACACTTCAAGTACCTAATAGTCATTTTAGGAGGCTTTAAAGGCTCTATATATGTTACATGGAAATAATAGCTATAATGGTGTATAGGTATGTAGTATGTACCTACTTAATGCGGTTAGTGCTGTCACTAACTGTTACTAGAATGTATAAACATTAATAAAATTGTAATTACTTTTGCGAATGTTCAGTAGGAAGCCTACATGTTTGTACTGAAACATCCCAGTGAGTTAGAACCTAAAACAATAGTTTCATAAACTGTAATCAACATCTGTTGACAATAACTGAAAAATAATAAAAAGTAATTTCCGAACATTGTTGACATAAGATTTTAAAATGTGTGTCATTACCGACAATTTTCAAATATCTTCAAATTAAATTTTGCGAGATATTTTGCGCGCTACTTTATTCCAGTTGGTAAGTTATTGCATGCAGCATGGATGGTGATGATTGGTGTAGTATTTCGGGAGTAGATGAAGTGGTGACCGGCTGGTCGCAGCGGGCGCTGCGGGGCTGTACTGTGCGAGTCGCGCCCGGACAGCACACATGTTCAGTGTTCACACACGCTAGGTGTGCGCGAGTGTGTGTGCGTGTGAGCCCAACCCTTCCTCTTCGAACCAGTTTGTAAGGACGCGGTGTTAGCGACAGCGGTTTGTGTCGCTCATGCGTGGTGCATGTATAGATTTATATATTACCTGTTTATGTCAGGACCTATTACGTAGTTCAAGCTATAAGGAAATATTCCAAAAAGTTATAATAAAATGTTTTGTAAACAGTTTATTCGAAAGAACTGCAGCGTAGGTACACTGTTTTGTAGGTATAAAGGAAGGCATTCAAACTCCTATATATTCCGCGATAAAATCCAATTCAAGTTTCATTTAAATAAAATATATACTAATATTATAAAGCTGAAAAGTTTGTTTGTTTGAACGCTTTAATCTCAGGAACTACTGAATCGATTTTGAAAATTCTTTCATAAATAGGGAGCTACATAACTCCTGAGTGCTATAGGCTTTTTATCCCGGGAAAATATTTTTGTCCCGGAAAAACTTTTTCACGCGGGCGGAGCTGCGAGCACTACTAGTTATTATATACTACATCCGCCGTATCATAGATTATTGTAAAGGCTACCGTAAAGTACCACTTTTTACTTTTACAAATCTCGTCAGCTCACGAGCCCGCCGCGCGCTGGTAGCGCCACCGCATCCCCTCGCGCCCCTTATTGCGAACCATAACACCGCGCGAATAACTCGCGTGTTTGTTCCAACGGCTATTAGCCTCCACTACACCCCCCCCCTTTCCCCTCGTACCTCCGCGTGCCTCTACACCCTGCACCACCTCCAGAATACAATATCCGACAATTCACAAGGTATCTCAAGATTTACCTGGAAAACTTTGAGTAGGTGTCTGTCCGCCTCCTTAGAAAAGATAGATATAGAATGCCAATGGTAGTGTGAAGCCCGCGGCGCCCCCTTACTTAGGCCTTATTCATTAGGAACAGCGTAACACGTGGCCATCAACATTTGAAATTGGTGGGGACCTGACGCGCGTCATTTTTGTATCAAAATTGTTATTGTTGTTGTTGTTTTGTAAAATTGTTGCACAGTTGTAAATTTATGTTGAGGCTGTTGCTTGTCATGTGTTTGCATTGTCCATATTGTTATACTGAGGTACAATATCGCTTCTTTTCAAATATTTCATAGAATAATATTATCATTAGTATCATCAACACTTTATATGAACGAATATTTTATACATAACAGGTAATATTTTTTTTATGAAAATTACGACGATATAGCGAAACAAGTGTACACTAAATAAACTAGGCATAAATGTTATGATTGTTAAGGATCGCATCGTGTTTTGTCAGTCGACATTTTTACACACACACAAACTCACGTCTTTTTTCCCCAAGGGGTAGGCAGATGCACAACTAGTGCACCTACTTTTCACCGAGCGTATTTCGTCCCATAATGTGATAGGGAGCGAGCCTATCGCCATATCTGCCACAAATTCCAGACTCCGGGCTGATACTGAATTTAAAACAGAATATCACGTTGCCTGGCCCGGGAGTCGAACCCTAGACCTCAGCATTGCAGACGTACCGTAATACAACTACGCCACCGAGGCAGTCGACATTTTTATTTAACTGTAATTCGTAGCATAGTCACAAATCCGTACAAAAAATGTATTTTCTAAGAAAACTGGTAGAGCACTCACAATATACTTAGTTTTAAACGGGATCCCTTTGTTTCGCCTACTTTTTTTTAAACTATTATTTTTCGCATAATTAACTTTGCATAATATGTATTGGCATAATAGTACTATCGCATAGTAATATTTTGGCCTACTACTTTTTTGTCATAATAAGATATTGGAATAATTTTAGCTTGACTAATTTGTATTAGACTAATACACATTTCGCATAACATGTATTTAGAATAAATTAGGTTAGCGTGGAGCGAAGCGACGAGCGTGTTAGGTGCATATGAACCACCGCACGAGCCGAGCCAGCGAAGCGAGCGTGCCGCGGCAGCGGCCGGCGAGTGCCAGAACCAACTTTAAGTCGTTTCCAACTCAGACATAACCAAACATTAATGATGCTTATTTATTTTTATGACTTTTGATATTTATGCTTTTTGACGTTAGTCGATCTGATGGTTGTGCTTTTTGTATTTATGCTTTTTTATTTTATGCTAAAACAATTATGCGTAATGATTATTATGCACATTGATACGTAGGCTTAAAGCTAAGATGCGTAACAATATTATTACAAAAAATTTTATGCAATCCAATAGGGAACCGTTTTAAACTTAGGACATCTAAACCCCACTATTCTAGTTGCATTTCCTTACGATATCGGATATACCATAACACATGAGTTATCTGCTAGTTGTGCAGATACTGTCTCAAACACGTGTCTGCTTCCTTAAGACCTGCGAACATAATCAAGGCTCGTGTGTGTGTGTTTGTGTGTGTGAGTGCCGTCACGTGTGCCGGAGGGAGTGGAGTGCGTTTGGATCGACACCTCTACACAAAGCACCACGCCGCACGGCTAATAGCTAGTTTTGTGGCACTAGGAGAACGCGCCCGGGATTGCTTGCAAGTCTTTATGGTATTCAACTGAACGTTGTTTTAGACTTTAATTTTGATAGTGTCTTGAAGATTCATGTGATTTTTCATTGCATTTTATTTTTAATAGTAGTCTGTGGCTAGCTTTGCGTGTTCCAAAATAGAGCTGATTCTACTGGTATAGTATTGTTATTTTCCACAAGAAAACTAGCAGTCCGTAACATCATTATTTTGTTATTGCGATGTTAATGGACAAAAATTAATATTACATTATCATGATGTAACTCACTGCCTCGTTTAACGTTGTTGTCTATAAAATACCTACAAACTTTCAATGACTTTGGACCACACCTAATTGGCACAAGCATGTTCATAAGAAAACTGCAAGCTTCGCGATTGTGTAAGACGTTGTCTACATGCGTGCTCAAGAAAAAGTATCTCGTTAAGACAGAACAACCGACTGTATTTATTACTGCACATTAACAAACACTTCGGTGGGACGCGAACCAACTGCGTCCTTCGGGCCAAGACTTACGGCTCAAAATCAGTCGGCTCAGTCACCCGCCGCACCTCCCTCGCTTCTAATTAGCCTGAAAACGAAACTATTCGACGCTGCACCGAAACTGAACTGTGTTATAGCGGGCTAAGGTGTAGGATCGTGTGGTGAGGTTTAGTGTACAATAATAGAGGACACTCGACCTCTCGGAGGCGCGAGATTTCCCGCGGCCTTTACACCGCGCTCTCGGCACTGAGCGCTTTGTATAACAAATTAATAATGTGCTTTGTGCCGACTGCCAGCTGATTCCTCGCACGTTATTGGCAAGTTTGTTTCTAATTGTACGTTTATTCGTGTATGTGCTGCATGGTTGTCGAGAACTCGTATATTTACAGTGTGTTTGTTTCAATATACTTACTAAGAAAATACTGTGTGCGGTTTTTTTAGCTAAAACATAATTCAACCAGCTTGTTGGAATAAAAACACTGTGAATTCTCTTTGAATGATGCACAACACTTGCCTTTGAATACCAAAAAACTGTCTGGAATTACCAGGAATACTTAGGTATTATTGTAAGGCAATCGTTTTTAAATCTCATAATATCCAGAAAGTTCACTAGTTGCACCAAAGTAATACCCCATGCCTGTTTGAATTTGTCGAAAAATACAATGCTATGCCATTGAGATCAGTCCTCCTAAATACTTACATCTTAATTTGATTCACCTAAGAATCGACTCCGTGCACTGCTTCTTCTCGATGAGGTGAAATTTAATGATGTCACCAATGAAAACCTCTTGGAACTAAAATAGCATTTAACTTTTCATTGACATTACCAAAACTTTTAGCGCACTAGAGATAGTGCGCTAAAAGTTTGACTCAACGGCTCAATAATACCATAATCCACATACAATCCATTAGCATAAAACAAGTATTATACCGGATCACGCCTCGAAAAATACAATAGAAAGCTAACTTTTCACCCATATTTCAGCGGAGCCGAATAACCGTCTCCCCGTCCTTGTCTGACAAATAGCTGGCTGTATTTTCTGTCTCTGTCTGATGAAAAAGCAGCCGATTATAATAATAGCCTCTGGCATGAATATAAATTGGGCACTTAAATGGAGACGAATTATTTCGCGCGATATAGCTTTGTGTTGGGCAGCATGACGCTCAACATGTGGCGACGTTACTAGATTTCTGATGATGACATAGAAAACTGAACAATTGACGTCTGCTGAAAACCTACATAGCTACAGGAATGCACAAACGAAGCTGCCACTTCACGACGCTTTTTCGTGACAGAAGTAGTAAACACAGATCTAACATCTAACACATTTCATTGATGCACAAAATTTACAATAAAGATACTAGTATACCATGGTCGCTGAACGTTGGTAACCGTGTTTTGCGTCATAATGCTTCTAGAATAAAAAGGTCGGCGACAGATCGCATTCAATGCAAATGTTATTGTCGTATAAGTGCTCAGACATTCTTCGGAGGAATATTACCGAATTTTGCCATTATTTATAATGCTAGCTATATTCAGAATATTTTATTACTTATTACATACCCATAGTAGTACGTTTAGTTATCTATATACACAGGCCTACAACAGAGAGCTAATACTTCAACAAAATTAGGACGGGGGAAATAGTTTTTACGGATTTCTCGGGCATGTTCACGGTATTTCCTTCATTGTTAATGATAAACACGTCACTTTGAAAGTAATAATAGGTATTTAGGCAACTATGCAGAATCCTTTTTAATTTTATTCTACTGCTGAACATGAAAAATAAATTTGTAATACTCTCATTAATACATTTTGGCATATCTATAAGCCAAATTGATTAAAATAAATAAAAGTGATTTTGTTCAATAAATCAGTCAAAGGGCAGCCATAATAGCATGCATTCCATACATGTTGATGGATTGATTCAAAAAATTATCTAATTCTTCTTCAAAATTGGATATTTCAAAGTCTTATAGAATGTTATGTAATAATTGTAATACAAGAATATTTTGGAGAAGGATGCTATTTTTTCATATTTCCACTTTACAAAGCACTAGAAAAATTAGTTTACAAAAAATATTCTAACCTTACGTCTAATTTTTTTTCTATACTATAATGTTTAAGTAGATAATTGACCATGTATAATTTGAAATCGTGAACAACTCAAGAACAACTGTTTTTATGCGAGTTGTAGCTACAGAGTATAGGTTAGGTAATATTTTATTTCTATTTAAATAAAAAGAGACTGCCTCGGTGGCGTAGTTATATTATGGTACGACTGCAGTGCTGAGGTCTCGGGTTCGATCCCCGGGTCGGGCAAAGTGATATTGAGTTTTTTTCTTCATCAGCTCGGAGTCTGGAATTTGTGCCCGATAAGCTGAAAGGCTCCGCCCCTTATTATATCATGGGACCGAATAACGGCGAAAAGTGGGTGCACAAGTTGCGCCTCTGCCTACCCCTTCGGGGATAAAAGGCGTGAGTGTATGTGTGTGTATTTAAAGAAATGACAAATGTCTATAAATTATGACATGAAACATGTCGTGTCCCTTCCAGTGGCCCGGTATCATTTCTAAACGGTTGTTTTCACAACCCGCGCTAAAACGCACGCCGAAAAATCCATACCTCGCCCCTGGGCCGACGCCCCGCGCCCTCCGCCCCCGGCACACTCCACTTTTGGACTTTTTAACCTAAGATGGCTTAATTTGGTTGTGTGCGATTATTCGCGCTCCTTGGAGCCGGCGCCATTAGGGTGTGCGATTAGCATTTGGCACGCGACAATGCGTGCTCCCATACGCGGGTTAAGTGCAAACTTTTGGAGAATTAAGCCTTCGTTAATTGCTTTCGTTAGTGTAAATATTTTACGGTGGTATCTTTTTTTCGTTTTGGATGGGTTCGTACTTGTGCGGGTCGTGATATACTTTTTAGTCTTTTTACTTGGCTTTCGGTTAGCGAAATAGAGGATTTAAAATATTCCTGAATTACTTCAGACCATAAAATAACTACCTAAAACAGACGTTCTCGTCCATGGGTATTGCGCTACGCCATAATAATATTATGTTCCCTATTGCTCAAGCACTAAAGCTTGGACTTTTCAGCTCTCCTGCTAACAAACCGGCAAGTACCAAGATTCAATTACCACATTGAGAATCAAAATTAGAATATACTATTGGATTCGTATATCATGCGTCTTACCTCGGGTGGGAGACTTTGTGTCATGTTTCTTTTTACATAGGGCTGGTGCATATTAAATTTCTTTTTACAATACGTCCAAGTAGGTCTAAAAATACCAAGAACAAAACTAAATGTTGTTTAGAGGCTGTACAAGAGCCCTCTTTTCGGCTAAGTAGCGTTAAGTTATCTAGTCGCAGTGGGCCACTGAGTCGCGGCACAATTAAACTTAATTAGTCGAATACCGGCGCTCTCGAGGGACGGACCTGTACCCCCCTCCTTCCCCGCACCTCCTCCCACTACAAACCGCTTAAGTGGAGCATTTTAATGAAAACCTTGGATTTTTGTCGCCAGAGCCGACCCGACCGAGCCCCACTGTGATTGCTTTTTTGTTTATGAGCAAACGTAAATTGTATCAGAGATAAACTGGCGGTGTTTATAAGCCGCGCCGTTTTTGAATATTTACGTTGTTTTACTTATAGATATAGAGTTAGTAGTTGTAGATAGATGATGAATTTGTTGCACAGATCGTTAAAGTATTGTTTTATACGGTTGATCTAGACAACTTCGTATATCAATTGCTCGTTCGACTGGGGTAGTTCTTCTCTGTCTCTGTAAGATGAACTGTCTCATTGATATCAGTGTAGATTACTGCTATGCTGTTGCAAGGTGTATAGATACAAGTCCAATAAATCTCCAGCCCTTCCCATTCACCATTTCTTCACCTTAAATACCCTCTGTACACAAATTGTTTCTTTATTTTTATAGCAATGAATATATTACTTCGAAGAATACAACTCAAGTTAGCACCATCTCTAATTTTCCAACACGAATCCGCGCTGCCTAACCTTGCACAGCACTGGCGTTATCATGTACCAATCATTGATTTTGTGATCAACTTTTTTTCATCAAACCTTCCTTATAAAAACGTCTCTATCAATTTCAAATATAGATACGACCAACAGCAAATTTTAAACCCAATCTCACATTCAACAGTCACTGAAATTTATATCAATGCTATAAAAGTAGATATAGGTAACAATCGAATCATCGTCAAAATGAGTGAATGGCACATTATCGCGCATTTTTTGCTAACTAATTGGTAAAAAAAGGTGTAGTGTATCAGATCGGTGTTAAATAAAGGTGTTCCAATTTGCGAGCGGTGGCGGCGGCGGAGGGCGGAAGCGCTCCGGGCAGCGGCGGTTTATTGTTAATTAACCTTTCTGCCGACACCCGCGCCCGCACAATCGCGCCAGAACCCGCCGCGCTCCCGCTCCTACTTTTATATCACCAAGATTTCTCATAAAATTAAGTGAAGTTCATTTTTATTTCGAAGTTTTAAATCCTCGTAATTGAAGTCTATAGGGATTAACAATAATTCGGTTTTGTACTTTTGTATTTCCGATGTGTTATCGTATTTCTTAACAATTACTGGCATAGTGTTTTTATCCGGACATGAAAATATTATCTACAAAAGGTGCAACGCAGTCCATGTAAAATATCGACTTCAAATCAATCGAATTTCGATTGTGGATTATTATGTCGGCCTGTCTAACTACACCTTCAAACTTTGAGCAAAGGCTCTACATTTCATTATCTTATATTACTCAATAATATGCATTACACTAGATCTTTGTCTATTTGATATTTTTTTTATTAATATAAAAATAAAGATTGTTACAGCGCTAAGCTTGGGTACACTTGCGCTTTGAAATGATAATTTCTTCTAACTGAGGTGCACCTTTACATCATCTGTCAATATCATAGATGAATGACGTTACCGTTGTATTATAAATAACTAGGTACTCCTCGGTTATTACTTTGTAGTTTAAAATTCAGGTGTTGCTGTTCACTTGCTTGTAGGCAAGCTCTTACTGTAGATCGAATGGCATGTTCATCTAATTACTTTTCCATTGTTTAGATTTCTAATTCAAGATGGTAATAATTACTGTGTGCTTTAAAACGTTACTTATAAGCCTCTTTACTATATTTAGATCTGCATAGAACTAAACATTGATTTCACCATTGCCTTTCAGTTTTCAGTTCATTGATTGTACATACAGTGTCGCGTTGGCCGGACGGGTGGACGGCGAGGTTCAGTGGAGTGGGCGGTCGGACACGGCCAATAGCGCCCACGTGTCACCCACGCGTTGGTTTTTTGTGGCTTCGAGTTTTTGTGGCCGCTGATTGGGCGATTGTTTGAAACTATGACAGTTGGTCAAGAGTTATTAGTTCTTATGCAGTATGAGTGGGGTATAGATCTTACATAACCTGCATTCAACTTGCGCTATTACTTACCTAGTTTTTATGCATAACTAGACTTCTGCTCGCGGCTTCGCCCGCGTGAATGAGTTTTTCCGGGATAAAAGTCCCGCTTTATATTTCCCCGGGATAAATTATACATATAAACATTCCTGTTGAATCACTTTATCTATTAAAAAAAAATCGCATCAAAATCCGTTGCGTAGTTTTGCATACATAGGGACATAAGGACAGACAGCGTGAAGCGACTTTGTTTTATACTAATATAGATCATCGTTTTTATTTAAAGAAAGGTTTCCCCAAATTCTTGGAGTATCAAAATCAATTTGATGATTTATGATATTTATCTAAGCAGGTATAAAATAGAAAAACCTATTTCTCCCTACACTCGCTATTCCGATACATATTAAGCAATTTACATTTTGATGGTAAAAGCTATTGAAAATTTAGTTAAATTATACGAGATGTGAAAAAATTACATTGAGATTGTAGTTTTTATCAGGAATAAATGTTGTCACTGTCATTCCCATATTCATTTTAATATCCAATCCCACATAATCAAACTCCAAAATTAGACAGACGGCAGCTCTCGAAAACAACGCGATCTGCCTGCGGGTGTGTTCATGGTTTGTGCGATTCGCCCAATCCACCACGACCCCTGATCCTGCTTCTACACGCCCGGCTTTACACTTCAAACTGGAACCTGGAAAGCTCAGCGTAAACTGGCAAGGACTCGGAGTTGCGACCAGAATGCATTGAGCCGTGGAGTTTTGAGAATTCTCTCCGCTGTCGTCGGTGTTTGGTTATGTCCAGGGGCGGGTGGGAGTCGTGGCCGGCTGGTGGCAGGAGTGCGAGAGTGGTGTGTATTAGTGCGTACTTCACACGTACTACAAAGGTCCCTAACTGCCTGCTATTAAAACCGCTCGACCCCTACACTAGCTCGCTAGTGATGGGCGGACCGCGAGCTGTTGTTATTATTTCAATTGTCTTATCGTATTTTATAGTAAGGCCAAGAAGAAAATCGTGCGTGCGACCCCCAGGGCAACTCAGACTGTTCCGAGTTATATATGTATTCATTGCTATATTTCGCGCCATGACGATGAAGGATAACAGTGAACTGAGCATTCTTTATAGGAATTTCGAAAGTATATGAAGTCAACTCGTATACAGCCAGCATGGTGGACGAAAATACATTAGTGCATAAGACTAGTGCGTAACATCATCTTATTATGAAAGGATTTAAAAAAAAAAACATAGTATAAGGTTTTTCTGAAAAAAAAACGTGGGTATGCGATAAATAAGTAAAAGGGCGTGACGTTGTATTAGAATGTTAACGTAGTATCGAAAATAGTAGTAAGTCCAATAATTGCATAAACATAATACTCATACATAATTTACATGGCCTTGAGTCTTGAAACGTATTTTTTTCCAACTTACTTCATAGTTCTCAGAGTAACCATCGTCAACTTGACTCAGACAGTTTTTTCAATATGAAATTAAAGCTGAAATATTATGTCCCTCCAAATGCCTATAGAACCCCACTCCAGTTTGAGGTTTCATTTTTTAAAGCATATTATTATAACAAGGACTTTGTTTTATATTTTACGACGAGTCGGTAGCCTTGTAGTAATTGTTACTGACGGAATCAGTCCCGTTTAAAATGTGACAACATGGAAAAATAAATTAAATATTTATAAAAAGACACTGTTTTTTTTTCCTATGACTGCCGTACTAGTGTTAGCGTATCTTCGGACGTAGTACGATACAGCCCATGTCACTGTTGTCCCATGGTGATGGTTACTTGCCAAGACTCAAAGTGACCAAGAGTAATATAAGCTGGAAAAGACATGTGCATAAAAAATAAAATAAAAAATAATAAAATAATCATATAAAGACTGACTGACGAATTCTATTCAGTATCAGCCCGGAGTCTGGAATTTGTGCCCGATATGGCGATAGGCTCGCCCCCTATCACATCATGGGATGGAATAACGGCGAAAAGTGGGTGCACTAGTTGCGCCTCTGCCTACCCCTTCGGGGATAACAGGCGTCAGTGTGTGTGTGTGTGTGTGTGTGTGTGACTGACGAATGCTGAATTTCTACTCGAATCTCACTGCTCATCTGAGCTTGTCATGATTATAAGATTCTAATAGTCAATTTTTCCAATTCATAATTGTCTTATTAGAATAAAATTGAATACAAACTCCAATACAGACTCAAAAATCCGATCTACTTACCCTACTGGTGTAGAGAGTAGAAACTCTACAAAAAAAACAATCCGTTTTTGAACTCAACATCACGTGTTTCTCCTTTTCTGAGTTTGGCGATGGTGTTTCTATATTTCGCCTGATATGTTAGGTACCATATTATAATCGGCGGATCCTACTACAGTGACTGGGCATATTTTCAGACACCGCGCTGATTCTGAGCAAATGTAGACTTTGGATCACATAGTTTATTACTGAGATTGTGGTTAACATAAGGTGATTGTGCCTTGAGTATCAAATACTAATATTATAAACGCGAAAGTTTGTAGGTATGGATGTATGGATGTTTGTTGCTCTTTCACGCAAAAACTACTCAACAAATTTCAATTAAATTTGGCACACGGGTAGATCATATCCTAGATTAACATATAAGCTACTTCTTATTCCGGGAAAATATGCAGCGGGAGTCGGGACTTTTATCCCGGAATTTTTTTTAACACGGGCGGGAACAAGCTAGTCATTAATATCTTCTCACAAAATCCGCTTTTAGTCAAGGTCTTATTAATTTAACTAAAGGGATAGTAGACTCACAGAATGTAATATTTTTTTACTCGTAGAAGATCCTTCTGTTCTTTTTGCTAATAATTTTTGTAATTGAATTTTAGTGCAAGGTATTCTGTTTCTAAAGACTTGTTCAATTTGAAAATTCTATTACCTACTTTAACACACGTGTAAAAAGTAAAACTTTTTTTTTCTGCAAAGTTTAGCCTTAACAAATTAGGTACTTATATCTCAAAAGTATGGCTCAAATTGTTAAAAAAGGTTTCGACAAATATCGTAAGCTTTAAAGAAAAAAATATTCATCACATCTTAAAATGAAGTGGATCTCTTAATGGTAACAAAACGAACGAGACGTCAGTTAATAACAATACTAAAGCCCAATTAGTATTAATTAATTGAGTCGACTCAAATCTTCCGACGCCCATCACTAGCCAACAGCGAGCGTTCCTTTCTCTGTCCCTAATCATGCGAAATTAAACTTAATGCTATCGGCAATTCGACTGATATTCCTTTGTACGAGTTTCATATTATTTTTCCAGAAAATTGTCACGGTAAATTTAACCCAAATGGCAATCAATAAGGTATGTTTTGGTGTGTGTGGCAAGATATTATTTAGTGAATGATTTTCGGCATAAAACAAAGAGCTCCCACAGCCATCGCGCCGCTGACAAACGCCCGCCGAGTTAATAATAACTCACTGGATACAATTAACGCGATCAATTAACTGATTGGTTAACGAATTAATTTGTTTAAAAAATCAAAATAAACTACGATTTAACCAACTATAATGGAATAATATATTCGCCTGATGGTAAGCGATACGACTACCCATAAACAGTAGCAACAATATCCAGCACCTTGAGTTACAAACTACTATGTGGCATTCCACTGCGCTCGTCATCCTGAGACATAAGATGTTAAGTGTCATTATGTCCAGTGATTACACTGCCTACAATGTCCTTCAAACCAAAACACAACAGTGCATGCACACTGCTGCTTGGCGATAGAAATAGATATTGCGGTGGTACCCACCCAAACGGACTCTTACATATGAGAGACCTACTATATTATTATATGAGAGACACGCACGTAAAGCCGTTGGTCCTGCGCTTGATCTCTCTCCGGTCATGTCGGATTACCGTCTCACCGGACTATGAGAGTGAAGGAATAGCGAGTGCACCTGTATATTGCGCACACACTTGTGCACTATAATATCTCCTGCGTACCTGGCTGATCTCCGTTGAGATTGGCCGCCGTGGCCGAAACTGGCTAGGAGGATTTCATATGAGAGACCAACGCATGTAACTAGGCCAAGTTACATGCGTTGGTCCCGCATAAGTATCCAATCTCGAACTTCGTTGTTTACAAGCAACTAATTACCCTGTTATTAAACTGACAAGACAAAGGAAGATATAAAAACAATGAACTTTGGAAGTACATAAGTGTATCCCGGTGTGCGTCAGCTTTGTTGGTTCATCGCTTAATATGCTCATATTGCTCATAATATTATAGTGTTAAGTCTTAACACTAGTCTAAAAAGACGACAAACTTTGTAGATAATCGATAATTTTCAAATTATGTCTTACTAGCTTTTGCCCGCGGCTCCGCCCGCTTTAAAAAGTTTTTCCGGAATAATAGTCCCGCTTTATATTTTCCCGGGATAAAAAGTAGCCTATGTGTTAATCCAGGACATGATCTACCCGTGTGCCAAATTTCATCGAAATCCGTTCAGTAGTTTTTGCGTGAAAGAGGAACAAACATCCTTACATCCAAACATCCAAACATCCTAACATCCAAACATCCATACATTCTTACAGAGTTTCGCCTTTATAATATTAGTAGGATAGTATGATTGCTTTTATTAGCGCACACATTCACACCTTTTGTCCCCTAAGGGGGAAGGCAGAAGCGATTTTCGGTCCATGATTTCGCCGTATTATTATGATTTTATTTACTTTTTTACTAATCTATAAACAACCTACAGCTGGAAAATATTAGCTTTTTCCAGGTTTTCGTAATTAGATGGTTTTGAGACTTACCTATGGCCCAATCCCAGCAGGATGATAAACCTTCGTATTTTTCTCGCGCATATTCAAAGCTTCACCTCGGCTCCAAAGCTGTTGGGGCCACAAACGTGGTAGGACCCCAAACGCCCTCTTATTTAATTCTTCATCTATTCTATTCATGTATTCACAATTACAATAATAGCATTAAAATAAATACACGTTATAAATCAGGGCGTATTCCATCGGGTCCAAATCACCCGGTCTGAACTCATGACAAAATATTGTGACGGGTTACACCTACGGACACAATGTCTGAAAGGCGCATTGAGAAACTGTCAATTGTTGTTAACCCTTTAAAGTGACATGTTACAAAAGTGGGTTAAGAATACCATTGTAAGAGGAATTGAGAAAAGGTTAAAAGAGATATTGAATTTACTGGTCTGTTTAAATTCATGTCTAATAAATTATACTGACTGCTATACTTCCGCATACATTAGAAATGTGGGTCTATTCCTGCCTTTCTAACTTACAAATCCTTCAAGACATTCCTAGATAGCAAATTTTATCTATTAATTTCAGTACCGACCTCTTCCTACTAATAATATTATAAAAGCATAAGTTTGTAAGAATGTATGGATGTATGGATGTGTGGATGTTTGTTCCTCTTTCACGCAAAAACTGCTTAACGGATTTCGATGAAATTTAGCACACGGGTAGATCATGTCCTGGATTAACACATAGGCTACTTTTTATCCCGGGAAAATATAAACCGGGACTTTTAACCCGGAAAAACTTTTTAATGCGGGCGGAGCCGCGGGCAAAAGCTAGTTAAAACTAATTATTTATCAAACTTTACTATATCTATCTATAAACTTGGATATTTCGAAGAAACTCTTTATATTTTCCATGTTTTCCTTACAACTGTCTTACTATTTGCAATACCTACAGTTTCTTATGACCACTCAAATGCTTCCCTTGTACTCGGACCAGCTACAATCCCCACACGTTTGTCCGATATAATCTGAGCCGCTGACATGACGCGTGGAGAGCATAATTGCAACAACTCAACAAGTTTTTGTCGCTCCTTCGCAGAATCCCGTGTTTACACAAGCTACCGCCACTTACCTCGACACTTAAGTTTTAAACAGCTATATTTGTTTAGGAAAGATAATTTAGATAAATAATATAATTCTAACGTAAATATTCCTTTTTGACGCTGTGATGAGTCAGCATTCTAATAAAAGATCGCGAGTTATTTTTTGTATACAATAATTCAATTATGAGAGTTTGATGGTAACACAAAACGTCCTAAGTTTAACATTTGTGATATACGAAAATATTTGTTAGGTACATAAAGAATCCGAATTTCGCCGATTTTTTTTAAACCTTTATTTATGTTTTTTCTGTTCTACTATTGTTCAACAGATGTCACTAAAAATAAACAAAAACGCCATCTTGTGACAAGTAGGATTTATTTACACATAATAGTAGCCAGTTTAGTTAGAATTCTACTATGGTCCAACAGATGGCACTAAAAATAAATAAACTATTTATTGTTCATTTTTAGTTGGATATTCTATAAAGACGTATTTTAGGTTTAAAATAAGGAATTGTCATTTGTCCTTGATAAGTATGCCAAATATTGATTTAATTCGACGTTATGAAAGGGGTCAAAATCATGTTCAAAGTTTCTGTTACATAGATACATACATATGTACTTCTTTTAAGTATATACATACACACGTATGAAGCTAATAAAAGCGTATTCATGATGTTTTTCTTTATTGAATGAACGGTTAAAAAATCTCATTGGATTTTTATAGCACCATAAATCAATATAAACCAAGCCTAGACAGCAAATGACATACGAACCTCACGCGACGCGACGACACCCTCATACTGGCATCCACAATCTAATAAACCGCTTCCATCGAAATACTTGCAATAAAATTTCAATTACCCCGGCGCGGCGACTTAGCTCGCATCTCCAATTATAAGAGGCCTTTTGTTACCGGATTAGCCGGCGAAATGCAGAGGGCACGCCGCGCCACCGGCCGCCGTAATTGGAATAGCTTCGCGCATTAGCCGCTTGCCACCGCTTGCCACCGCACGGCACTGCGGCCATTCCGCGCTGAGCCCTGATCCCTCGCGGATTACACTAAATACAACACTTTACTTCGTTCACATGTCATTGATATATTATGCCTAATTGCTTTTGCTTTGTGAACTACCAAACTAACGCATCAATGATACGAAATTACTCTTCGAATAGCCTATAAACCTAGTGAGTTCCTGTGAAGTGCATTGACTTTAACTCATTAGTTACGATGCGCAATACATTACTCATTTCCATTTATATATTATATATCAATGCTATTTAAAGAACACTCTACTTGCATATCTCTCTACCCTGTTGAGAATATAAAAGTGAGCTTTTAATGTTATGTTTGATGTTTGAAAAACATTGTAGGCAGTGTTACCACTGAACATAATGAGACTTAACATCTTATGTCTGAGGATGACGAGCGCAGTAGAATGCCACACAGTACTTTGTATCTAACTCAAGGCGCTGGATATAATTGCTACTGTTTAAGGGTGGTCGTATCGCTTACCATCAGGCGAACGGCATGCTCGTCTCGTCATTCAATGCAGTAAAAAACAAAAACTAAAAATACTTAGGTTATTTTACACGACCTATCTTTGTTTACTTTTAACACGGTTTGAACTTTTCACATCGAAAGGTTTTCTCATTTTTTCGTCTATAATATAATACCATCAGGATTGCTCCAAAATTAATATCTAAATAGAACTAGCGATTTATTATCAATTGCTAATTCCAGAGGTCTGGTAAAGCTGGTGCGGCGCGGTGCGTCGGCGGCCGAGTCGCATTCTTGCGCCACAAAGTGCGCGACAGAGGCTTAATTAAGTCACCCCCGCTATACTAATTTATTGGCACCGTGTAGTTGGGACTCCGATGGAACTTTTATTGGGTAATGGATGATTGAGGAATTGAGGTCGGCTATTAACCGATATGGACCCTTGATTTCATGTGCTCTTTATTGATTTGTGTTCTCGTCTGTCATGGCATTGTATTGTTGATAATATTTTCATACTCATTATATTTTTTTTGTTTTAAATCTTGGTAGATAATATATAAGCGTTGTATTATATTATTTTATTTTATTTAGTTTATTTATTATAGTACATATTTACTTGTATAAGTACAAAATATGATAATTACGATATGGAAATAGCGCATTAAACGTATCTGAATCTTAACCATCAATATAGTCAACATCCAACGATAGGTAGGGGAGACCAGGGATGGTTAGCGATAGGGGCAGGATGAATCACAGCCAAAAACTCGAGTTATTTGAAAGTGTTACGTCGTCCTGAAATACACGAAAAACCGTTATCTGTTACCGAATCTTCCGAAGTACTAATTTATACATCGCAATTCGCAACTAACCTAGTTTCCCTAAAAACACTTGGCATTTTAGTTCATAATAGGCTGAAACATGTAACTGTACCTACAACGTAATCCACGAAACACGCGCCTGCGAAAGATTAACCATTCGCAAAAATTCAGCAGTAATTAAAATCCATGATCACGATCAACAAATTTAAATTAGCGTATAAAAGTGTCAAATAATAAAGGTCACTTCACACGAGCGCGCGAGGCGGCGCGAGTGGCGCGGAGAGCGACACGAGTGTCGCGCGGACGTGTCGTGAATCCAAATGTGGCGTTTAAACCAAGATGGCGGCGCCCTACAGCCTCGCGTGCTAATGAATTGTGACACGAATTAACGAATTAATATATCAACGGTAATTTATTCGCGGGAATGTAGTGCGCCGCGAGTACGAGCGCGCACCGGCGACGTACGTGCCGCGGTGTGGGTGCCGACTGCTGGCTCAGGCTCACTTCAATGCGTCAACGATAAGGCAAATTTAAAACTAATTAAAAACTACAGTTCAGGGTTAACATAAAAATTGTTGTTTCGCACAACACTCAACAAATATTTTAACACTCTTTTAATGTAGATCTATTACACTTTACTTTCTGCTACAAATTATGATTACTCTTCGACACAAAAAACATGAACTGTCATGTAATACGATAATGAACCAGAAAAAATATGAATCCAAAGTAACCTACGAACTATAACAACCAATCAAATAACATTACATTAATATTCAAGTCAATCAGTCTCGTTATTAAACATGCTCGCATAATAAGGGCCTTTTTAATTTGTTTCCACATACTCTTACGTTAAAGAGTCGTTCTATAAAGTTACATACACACACACGTGCTGAGTCCGTGCAGTGGCCGTACCGGGCTGATAAATAGTATTTTCGGACAGTTGCTCTTGAGTTTTTGAGAGGTTCGTCGCATTTGTAATTGCGTTATATAAAATGTTTATTGTAATCCATTCCTTACTGCTTTCGCAAAATATCGCGACAAATCTATAGCTTTAGTTACACCGCAGGTTTTCTTGAGCATTCACGTCTCATTTACTGGCCTAAACATTCATGTTAGGGCACGTTCACACCACCGCCCGGACTCTATACGTCTGATGCCAGACTCACTTATAATATTAGAGTTACATTAACTTGTCGACATGTCCAGTTGATTGAGTGGGGTGGGGCGCTGTCTCATAGACAAAGCCACCACCAATTACGGACCGAGAAATCCTTTATAAGACGCCTTTCAATTGAGTATTGAATTCGTTAATTTATTCGCCTTCCAATGTAATGTTGATGTTATAAAGCTTTAAATTGTGTTGGAGTTTATCGATAAATATTTTAATCAGAGAAATTTTATTTTAATCTAATATGCGTTTTTATGACTCTCGAATGACTATGACTAACTAACTAACTATGGAACTTATCAAAATAACTACTTATGGAAGTTATAAAAATAATGATTAGGTAAAACATCGGTTAGTAATTTTCTTTAGAAAGGGACCTAAATACCAATTGTATTTTGTTCAGCTTGACTATTTCTTTAATTTCTTTACGAACATGTACAATTCATACATAAAAATCCATTTGTACCTATTTCTTTTTGAATGGAATCACTATTGTATATTAATAGTTATTTTATACCTTGACGTGACTGCCTCGGTGATGTAGTTGTATTGCGTACACGTTACGAGTACGCTGAGGTCTAGGTGTGCGCACCGAGGTCCTAGGTTCGAATCACGGGTCGAGCCAAAAACATTGTGACTGGGTTTTTTCATCTAAAAAATTACTCATTCGCAGCTCAAAGTCAGGAATTGGCGGTATGATACCCCCCCCCCCCCCCCCCGTGCCTCGGAAAGCACGTAACGCCGTTTGGTCTTGCGTTTGATCTCTCTCCGGTCACGTAGGATTGCCATCTCACCGGACTATGGGCGGTATTAATAAATCAATCTCAAGTTTGAATTACATCTCAAGTAGACATTATTCAATACATTATATTTACTTGAGATGTAACCTAAATTTGAGTTTGAATTATTAATACCGCGCACCGTGTATTGCGCACACACTTGTGCACTACAATATCTCCTGCGGACCTGGCTGATCTCCGTTGAGATTGGCCGCCGTGTCCGAAACTGGCTAGGAGGATTACTTACTTATACCTTGACGTACAATAAAGCGTTAAATAATAAAATCAAAGAATAATATTTAATGTATCAAGTAATCTAAATAGTAGAAGCGGTAAATTAAGTAGGCGTGGTCAAAAATTAAAACATCATTGTATTCCACATGTGAGAAATAAAATAAAAAATCTTTTTGCCAACCCAACAACCACGGCCATGGACAAAAAAATGAAATGCATAACTTCATGTTCTGTAGCATCCTTGTCCACTTATTTAAATATTGCACTATTCATGAAAATCCCTAAAAGATTGTCATTCGGATATCAATCTACAAAAAAGAAGATATTTTACTTATCAGTCTTATGTTCACTCTCAAAACAATACACAAGTAGTTTAGAATAAGGCCTATTGTCACTAAAGTCAAGCGGAGGATTGATCGATGCGCAGGAGTGTCGGGGAGTGCGCGGGAGTGCGCCACTAATCCGAGTCAACACGATAAGTGCCTTGCACTACACAAGTGGCTTGAGTGCGTTGTAATCCTCTTTAGGCATTGTTCGCGCGCTATTGTCGCGTTTTTTGTCGTTTGCCGTGCCGTGGGCGGGATGTACTTCTGTTTAGGATTTACCTTTCAATCGATTTTGTAAAATAAATATCAATTGCGTCGTTATTATTAATGTAAATATTTTATATTCAAAAAGATGGTGTGTTCAGCTTTCTTTATGCAAAATTCTTTGGTTACAATATTATAATATTGTAAACAAAAAATATTTTTATGAAACCGATTGGACCCCTATAATTATAGTTGTGGTATCTTGACGAGCCTAGTACAGTCATATAGCATTTTGTAATAAGAGCTCTATGTGACAAAGACCGATACTTATCACACCCAATATGTACAGTCCCTTTCATATACCTGAAACTCTCACCAACTAGATATGTACAATAATCGCCTAAGAAAATATTCACAAGCATTTTACGTTCACAAGTTGAAGACACGATTACGGCGCTCGGCGCGGGTCGGTCGGTCGCAACAATGCGCCGATACACAATGCAAGTAATGCTTTATTTATCCCACTTGGAGTAATTGAGGAAGTGTTTAACTCCGCCATTGTGTTTCTTTTCTCTAATATTGTACGACAATCCGCTTAGACGGACAGTTGGAAAAAGACTCGAGGCCCTATTATTTTAAAGAGTTCCGCATATTATTTAACCGACTTCAAAAAGGAGGTTCTGTATTTGATTATGTATGTATGTATGTATGTTTGTATGTATGTAAATTTGTATGGCCGCGAGTTTCTAAAAAACTACTGATCCGATTTGGATGTGGTTTTCGATATTTAAATGTATAGTTTTCAGGGAAGGTTACAGTATATAATTTATTTTATTATGTGTTTTTGAAGTGTATATTTCTTTGATTTCTTTTTAAATCATATTCATGTCTACGTTTAAAAAACTTAGAGTAAATTGTAGTAGAGTATCGTGAGTTATATTATGTTAGAGGTATACAATAAGCTGCATAGGTACTCTACACGGTAGGTAGAAAAAAGATATTACGCTCATGATGCACCTACTCTTGTCTTGCCTACATGTGATAACATGTATCAACGGGATCATAATAACGGGCACACATTTCATTGCATCTAATCTACATACAAATAAAACAGTTATGAAAATTATGAGATTTTCAATTGTACTGCGAGGACCCCAAATAAATAATAGAATTAGAGTACGAGAGGGGGTGTTGGGTACGAGGTGAGCAGGGGGAAGGGAGGGGTGGTACGGTTCACTGCTCCTCTCCTAAATTCAGCCGCAAATCGTTTGCATTACTTCACCCGAAACTGAACGGTATATTTTTGAAGAAAATGGAAATAGAGACATAAAGAATGGCCGGGGAACGCTCCTGTACATTGATATTAGGTATTAGGGGGAAGTAAGGTCTTAGGGGTTTATTAGTATAATAGGTTAATTATTCATCATTAAAAATTTAATTAACTGAACATTTTGTTAAGGATGTAATGTATAGCAAATAAATAAATAAATCTTTTTTTTAAAGACCTACACACTGAGTTTTTTGGTGCTTAATAAAACTTTGAGCAGATTCGAACTTTGGTGTGGATAACACAATTAATGGTTTTTAATATGTCATGATAACTTTGCAAAATAAACACTATTATTTTGATTGGATTCACTTACTACCTTGTGGGTCCCTAAACCCTGAGTCTTTGCTCTTTGTTCCACTAGTTTCTCGCCGACCCCGCTCCATTGTCTATCGCGAAATTTGATTTGGGTAGCCCTGTATTATATTACACGTTTTTCTACGTTTACGTCATCGATTTGTGAATTTGTTGTCTCGATCTTTTGTGCAAACGGTTGACGGCGTCGAATGTGTTCGTGGAGCGTTTAGTAGAGGTGTGAATAAATTATTTAACCGACGATAGTATGATACTATATCATAGCTGTCAGCATAAACTCCTCCTAATGTAAGAGCCTCATCACATCAAGAAAATCGCATATTTAATTATAAATAACCTTATAAAGAGGTCTATGTTAGGGTAAAGGTTAAAGAACATTTATTCTCAAAAAGACGAAGATTGTCACTTTCGTGAGAACATAGTAACAAAACATAAGTAATTATTCAAATACAGTGGTCGCCGTGCACTCACAAAATATGATCTCACTAATCTATGTTCTTGAAAATGATCTTATTGAAGTAATACTAAATAAAGTATACATTTAAAATAGTACAAACATCATTTAGAAAATGTTTAAAATGCGCGACCAAGGGCGGATCCAGGGGGGGGGTCATGGGGGTCATGACCCCCCCCTGGACGGAGTCCAGAACCTAGGTGGACCACTAATTAAAATTATTAAACATTATGTTTTTATATATTTTTTGTCACAATATAGATTTTATTTAAGTATTTTAAATATTTAATTAATCTATTCATATAAAAGGCTTAGTCATGACTGACTGACGGATCAACGCACAGCCTAAACCGCTGATCGTAGAGACCTGAAACTTGGAGGGTGTGTTCCTTGTATGACGTAGGCTTCCGATAAGAAAGGATTTTCCGAAATTCTACCCCTAAAGAGATGAAAACGGGGGGCAAAGTTTGTATGGGGCAACGCGATTCCTTGGTCCAATCTAATTCAAATTTAGCGTAAACTTTTTTAACACCATTGATGGAAGACATGTTTCGTATTTTATTGAAATTTCTTCCCTAATGGGGTTAAATAGTCTAATCAATAACTTCAAAAACGTGCAAAATAGAGATAAAGGGCCTAAAAATATGAGGGATGGCTCATTCGATTCGTAATCACCTCTAGAAAAATGTTTTTGAAGGATTTTGTTGCAGGCTAAAAATTGCAATTGTTATTAACAAAATACAATGAAAAAAAAAATGATATTTCGTTTTTTGTTAATAACTCGAAAAATATTAACATTTGAGCAATTTTGAAAAAAGCTCGTTAAAGCGGAGGAAATTTCCAATAAAAAAGTCCTACCTCTTGGAATTCTATCTCCATTATTTATAATTTTAATTAGACGCTGAAAATAGGGCTCCGCGCGGCAGTTACGGCATGCGCGCGCTGCCGCTAAAGAGAGTTCAGCAATAAAAATAATTTATTTATAAGATAAAATGTGATTTTTTTTTTTTAATTCTTGTATCTTCTTAACACTTGAAAGAGTCAAGCCCTGAAGAAAAAAAGTTTAATCACCATTTTTCAAAAATTTATACAATTGTTAACTAACCAATTTTAATAAACTTTAATGAAAATTTACCGCAGGATCTTATAAAGTACATACATCAAAAGAGCTCCACGAAGTTTAAACTTTATAGGCCAATAATTTATACCTTTCATCACATTGTTAATGCAAATGGAGATTGGGAAAAAACTGGTTAGTTAACAATTGAATAACTTTTTGAAAAATGGTGATTAAACTTTTTTTTCTTCAGGGCTCGATTCTTTCAAGTGTTAAGAAGATACAAGATTTTTTTCAATATTTTTAAAATCACATTTTATGTTATAAATAAATTATTTTTATTGCTGAATTCTCTTTAGCGGCAGCGCGCGCATGCCGTAACTGCCGCGTGGAGCTCTATTTTCAACGTCTATTTAAAATTATAAATAATGGAGATAAAATTCCAGGAGTTAGGACTTTTTTATTGGAAATTTCCTCCTCTTTAACGAGCTTTTTTCAAAATTGCTTAAATGTTAATATTTTTCGAGTTATTAACAAAAAACGAAATATCATTTTTTTTCATCGTATTTTATTAATAACGATTGCAATTTTTAACCTGCACCAAAATCCTTCAAAAACATTTGTCTAGAGGTGATTATGAATCGAATGAGCCATCGCTCATATTTTTAGGCCCTTTATCTCTATTTTTCACGTTTTTGAACTTGTTGATTAGACTAAAAAAAGGCGTAGAAAGTTATTTTGGCATTGATTTGCTTCGAAGTATCAGTAAGATATCAATACTCCTTATAAGTCGGATAGTGTGTAGGGAAGAGAACAAAAAATCGGTTGCAACAAATAATTGATTTTTGAATACAATTGATTTTATATTCAAGGATTTTGTTATCGTATGTAAATAGAGTTAGATTACTATCAAATCTTACACATTACAATCAAGAGTTTTTTTTATTATAATAGTTTTTGTTAGTCGATCATTTTGATTTATCGATAGAATTTCAAGATTATCCTTTCATAGCATTTAAATTGGTTGTTGGACATTACAAAGAAATAATGTGTGTACTGAAACTTAAATCACAAATTTAGTGGTATGGTAAATTATTTACTTTGGAGATCTTCATTTTCAGTCTTCTATATCTAAATTTAAATATCGAACTCATTGTTCAAATATGAAAGGCAGTGACTACAGAAGAGTAATGGAACACAAAGCAGTGATTATTGTAATTCTTTTCTGTCTGTCTGTGTATTTTTCTGTTTTTTACTTACTGCACATCTCCTAAATTACTGAACGCATTTCAATGAAATTTGGCACGTGGGTAGATCATGTCCTGGATTAATAAATAGGCTATTTTTTATTCCCTGAAAATATATAGCGGGACTTGTATACCGGAAAATATTTTTCACGCGGGCGGTGCTGCGACCAAAAGCTAGTTTAATATAATACTTTGATGGCAAACGTATTATTCGGGAACGAACGCATCGAAAAGAATTTTGTCGCGCCACCGCCACGGCCGCTACCATTCATATTACGTATAGCTTTTGCCCACGGCTTCGCCCGTGTTAATAAGTTTTTCCGGGCTAAAAGTACATAAAAACCTTCCCGTTGAATCACTCTATCCAACACATTTATTTGGATAAAGATTAATATTATGACGTTGATACAACTCTTAACAAATAATGCATTAATTTCGACCAAATTTGATTACCATAAAAACGGTTCTAGTGAGTTAATCTTAAAAGATAGACATATACTGTCGCAGACATTTTTTTAGATCATTTCAAGAGGAATAATTCTTTCATACATATATTTTTGGTATCTTGAACCGTTTTCGCAGCGCACGCAATGGAAGCCCATGGATCAAGGATGAATAATTTTCCCCGTTTTTTTCACATTTTCCATTATTTCTTCGCTCCTAACAGTTGCATCGTGATGTTATATAGCCTAAAGCCTTCCTCGATAAATGGTCTATTCAACACAAAAAGAATTTTTCAATTCGACCCAGTAGTTCCTGAGATTAGCGCGTTCAAACAAACAAACAAACAAACAAACTCTTCAGCTTTATAATATTAGTATAGATGTCAAATTTCGTGTGACACTTGTGCGCCCTTTTTTTCGACTAACGCCTAATGTCTAACTAGAACTAACCTCTAATGGAACGTTTAAAAGAACGAACGCATTAAAACAAAGAGCATTATAATAATACAGAAACATTAACGCGTTTCGGGAGAAGACTTAAAAAAAATGTTATTTAAATATAGGTAGGTATTTTTAAGTACCTACAGTAATTACATTTATTAATAGAATACCTACTTTTTACTTTTCAAAATTAAATTATAACTTCTTGTGACTTGACCACGACTATGTGACCCCCCCCTGGCACCAAAGCTGGATCCGCCCTTGTGCGCGACTGCACATTGCGACTAGATAAATGAATCTTTTCTCGTTCATTGACAAACCATTATACTATACTGAAAATGGAGCGGTAACTAATAACGTTGCCAATATTTTTTATCTGTTCTGGCCGCCCCTAAGCGTTTGTCTCAATGTCTTAATTTGGCAAAATAAAGATGGAGTAATCAAGTTTGCCTTAACAAATGTAAGAATTTAAATTCCCCTTTAATTATTTTGACTGCCTCGGTGGCGTAGTTGTAATACAGTACGAATGCAAAGCCGAGGTCTCGGGTTCGATCCCCGGGTCGGGCAAAGTGATATTGAGTTTTTCTATTCAGTATCAGCCCGGAGTCTGGAATTTGTGCCCGATATGGCGATAGGCTCGCCCCCTATCACATCATGGGACGGAATAACGGCGAAAAGTGGGTGCACTAGTTGCGCGTCTGCCTACCCCTTCGGGGATAATAGGCGTGAGTGTATATGTATATATTTATGTATGTATATTAATTATTTTGCTGCACCTTATATCTGTGTTGAAACATTTTAAGGAAATTTAAATAAATAATTAAATGTTTGCGGCTATTCATATACTGTTAATCCTAATATTATAAAGTAAGTTTAAAGTTTATAATATGTGTATATATTGTAATAATTTGAAGAAATAATGCCTTTTTCAGTGTTTAAGTTATTTGAACGACGCTTATTTAGTGCCTACTCGTTAATGCACTGCTTTTAAGAGCATAGTATATAATGATGTGACTTGTATTTCAATACATTAGAATAGTAGGTAGCTCTTTATAATACATGATGTAAACGTATACTTATAGATAGCCACACTCTCACATTATGAATGACTAGTATTACTCGGAGCTCCGCCCGCCCGAAAAGTTATTTCCAGGATAAAAATATTTTCGCGTGATAAAGAGTCTATACTACTCAGGAGTAATGTGGCTTCCTATTAGTAAAAGAATTTTCAAAATCGGTTCAATAGTTCCTGAGATTAGCGCCTTCAACCAAACAAACTCTTCTTTATAATATTAGTATGGGTAGATGTCAAGACCAGATTATTTATTTTACCGGTGGTAAGCCTCTCATATGTAAGAGTCCTTCTAGGAGGGTACCACCGCAATGTGTATTTCTGCCGCCAAGCAGCAGTAGGGATGCATGCACTGTTATGTTTCGGTTTGAAAGACATTGTAGTCAGTGTAACTACAGGACATAATGAGACTTAACATCTTATATCTCAGGATGACGAGCGCAGTGGAATGCCACACAGTACTTTGTAACTCAAGGTGCTGCATGGTGCTCCTACTATTTATGGGTGGCCATATCACTTACCATCATGCGAACGGCATGCCCGTCTCATCATTCAATACAATAAAATATATATTAGCCTGTTAGCGTACTTTATTATCGTCTGAGTCCTATCCCCTCACGAATGCCAGGCTATTATCATTTGTATGTTTCAATTGCAAACAATCACTAAGTCGCCAATATGTTATAGGTAAGTGACGCAATGTGTTGTTCGCAGGGTTCCCGCAGATCAAGTCACCATACAGTCCCACCTCACAGCCGCATCTCACAGGTCAGTATTATTACAAACTTTACTAATACTAAAGCGAAAGTATGTTTATATCTGTGTTTCACCCAATAACAGTAAACTGTTTCTACTGGTATCATAGGTATCACAAAGCCTATAGCCTAGATGCTTTTCGTTAACGTTAATACTATAGAAAATAATGTATAGTAATAGGATATCTTATCGATAAGCCCAAGGATACGTCATTCCCATACAATTTTTTGTTTACTATTTGCGTTAACGCTTGCAGAAAAGCATCATGGCTAGAGGCCCTGACTTGGCCAACCAAGTTAATGTGCCATTACCAAGATTTATGAATAAGAATGAAGCGTTAGACACTTGCTGCAATCTAACAACAATCTTTAATTGATTAAAACTCTATACATATAATATACAGACACAAACTTAAGCATAGAAACAAACTTTCTCTCGACTTATGGATCTGTTACTCCAGTGTACTAACGCCGCGACCTACTTGTAACCAACTGAGCAACAAGCCCTCCCGCCCCCACTCCCGCCGAAAAAACGAAGTCATAATTAAAAATATAATGGTCGGGAGTCCCCTCCTTCATACATACGTGAATGAATGTAGAAAAGGCGCGTCATATGAAAGCGCGAAATAGTTAATTTCGCGCGCAGCACCGCTACGCACCTACGAGTCACGACAAAAGTTTCGCCGCAAGACAATACCTTTGCCACTGATTTAGGAAAGTGGCTGAGGGTGCCTGCGGGGTGGGAGCGCGCGGGAGGGCGCGGGCGGCCGAGCGGTGTGCGGGCGGAAGGGGGGCAGGCATCCCTCATGTCGTCCTCCCTCACCCCACACCCGGCTTTGTCTCAGTAATGAATCCGGCAAACGCCAAACGTCAGCGCACAGCCGCCCGCCCCGGCGACCGGCGCGGCTCACACGCCAACATGTGGGCTCCACGAAAATTAGTCCTAAACCAATCTCGGTAAGGACCCTAATCGATTGGCGTGTGATTGGACGTGCGACGTTACCGCACCGAGAGGAGGTTTTAGAAAATATCGTGTGAAACTCAAATTACTGGCGTGATAAAGATAATGCGAGGTGGGGTCTGGTTAAGGCGCTGTGCGAGCGGAATTACCAAGTCAATGAGATTAATGCGGCAACCAACGTTCCACTTCTGCTATGTACTGTCGCCAATGCCAGTGCTTGAGCTGGAGCTCAGGAGTCTGCAGGCCGAAACAGCAGTCGTACGAGTACTCTTAGTTCAACTCAGATGACTGCGACCCGTTTGGATCAACCACCATAATTCCTATTTAGTTGGAAGAGCATTTCGCTGAAAACTAAATTTATTATCACAGTAGAGTTTTTTTAACAATCAGTATTGTATTAATTTTGTAATAATTAGGAGCTATTGATTGCTTGCTTGTGTCTTTGAAGGGATAGGCAGACGTGCTACAAAGATACCCATGATTCGCTCCATCCAAGTCTGTTATAAAAATCAAATAGGAGACCCTTTTGTTGTAGGTATTGGAAATAAATCCTAATATAAGGACACGTCAATGTTCTTTCAATACAAACCACCACTTTTATTTACCCTTCGGATTATATCCCAGGATTATACTAATTTCACAACGTCAACCACGAAATCAAGAAGATAATTTATTATAGAGTGTACAAAACCGTCCAATACTTTTATGGCGAAAATAAGTCTTAAAATAAGTACCCATAAATATTCACAACACTTTTACAATTTCTCATTCGCTCTTACAAAGTAATTATGATATTTTCATTGCCTAAAGTTTATATGTGATGTTAGTTGTCTGAGTGACATTGTGTCGCGCTGCGTGGCCCGTGGGGCGGCAGAATGAGATGTGTATTGCCAATCTCGCTGCAGACACGCATAGTCTAGCGCGAAGCAATGTTCACGCGGGGGATGATTCAGCCGCTTCAAATCATTTGACTGTGTATAAAATTGGCTCGAATCTCTAAATGTATTTAATTGTTGACATAACTTATGATTACTACTAATGCTAATTATTATAAATGCGAGTCTTTGTTGGAAATTATACCTACAATCTTATGGACATACTAACTTATGCCCGCGGCTCCGCCCGCGTTAAAAAGTTTTTCCGGGATAAAAAGCCTATTTGTTAATCCAGGACATGATCTACCCGTGTACCAAATTTCATCGAAATCTGATGAATAGTTTTTGCGTGAAAGAGGAACAAGCATCCATACATCCAGACATCCATACATTCTTACAAACTTTCGCGTTTATAATATTAGTAGGTAGGATTTTATCAAAGCAATGCTTGTATAGTGAAGCATGTTCAATAAAGTATTGAGAAGATTGAGTTCCTGAATTTTACCAAATACCTAAAATCAATTTGTCTAATATAATATCTACTATGCTCAACTCATCAATTTGGAAACACAGACAATTTTTTCCTATGGCTAGAATAAAATAGTCTATCTGTGTTTCCAAATTGATGAGTTGAGCGCTTTTTATGTTTAATTTAAAAAAATATACACACTTACGCCTTTTATCCCCAAAGGGGTAGGCAGAGGCGCAACGAGTGCACCCACTTTTCGTCGTTATTCCGTCCCAGAATGTGATAGTGGGCGAGCTTATCGCCATATCGGGCACAAATTCCAGACTCCAAGCTGATACCGAATAGAAAAACTCAATATCGCTTTGCCCGGCCCGGGAATCGAACCCGAGACCTCAGCATTGCAGTCGTACCATAATACAACTACGCCACCGATGCAGTAAAAAAAAACGAACATAATGCTCAAAGAGCTACTGGTTACAGTACAGATTTCTGCATAAACATTTTTTTTATTCCGACGGGTTATAATCACATGAGGCTAAAAATGGTTTGTTGGGTTTGTGAATAAGCCTACGGTTAATAAAATCGTCTGGTATTGATGTAATTTTTTTTTTAAATAGTATATAGATAAGATTAGCTTTTGTTAATATGAGGTTAGCATTTTCTTCTGAATGTCTCTTGCCATCCATTCCTATTGATGTTTATTCTCAAAAAGTTTTGAAACATAAATTTGTAAACGTTTTAAATTTGTATGATTCCTTGCTTTTGGCCAATGAAATTTGGTATAAATAATGGGTGAGGTTTCGAAAAAAATACACAAAATATTTTCATTGCCTGTCTTGGGATTGGAACTCAGAACCTCACGTTTCCTATACTAAATCCGCGCTAAGTCAATCAGATGATACTGCTTTTGATTAATGGCGATATTAAATATGCAGAATCTATTCCGCCGTACGTGTTCGCCGTCCGCGTCACATGCCACCTGGCTCTATCAAAGTGAAAGCGCGCCAAACCACCTGACCGCCGGCGGCCATTTGTAAAAAAACATCACCTCCGCCATTTTTGCGCGCCAATTTCATATTTACATCGCCGCGGGGTGGTATTCTCGAATTGACATTGCATCATGGCCGCTTTTTATTGTTTTTAAAACAAAGGCAGGCGTGATGGCCGTTTCCTTTACCATTGTTTAGACGACGCCGCCATTTTTGATTTGAAAATTAGGGTGCCCTATTGTTTTCGCCGTTTATTATTGTGGAGTCATGGTTGAGGTGGGTCGGTGGCCTTATTGGTTCTAGTACGTAATTGGTGAACTCGTTTCAGAGCGTCAAGTGAAATTTTGTTCACCATTTCGTGATGGGCAACAAGGTAATGGTATCTGCATTGAAAAATGTCATAGTAGCTGAGAACAATAGTATGTTATACGATAATTATTGCGTAGGAAAAGTAAATATGACTCTACCAGCTTACATAAGTTCATGCCTGAAACACTAAAGTTATATTATGCAAAAATAGAATCAATACAACCACTATTCACCAAGTATTTTGCTATCTACTGTAATATGAGGTGAATATACAAATAAATATGGCGATAGGCTCACCCCCTATCACATCGTGGGTCGGAATAACGGCGAAAAGTGGGTGCACTAGTTGCGCCTCTGCCTACCCTTTCGGGTATAAAAAAGCGTGAGTGTGTGTGTATACAAATATATAGCTAAATTTAACACAAACAGGTCATCCCTTACCCACGCTAAAGTAAACCTAAAAATCCCCATATTTCCTAATGTAACTATCTGCGAAGCAACTTTTCCTGCTGACAGAAGTGATCCGTCAAGTGACGTCACGAGTCACAACTTCCACTACCGTTGTGTCCAAACAGGCAAAAAATCACGACCGAACTACTCATTTGTCAAACTAGTAGCGAGTACTTCAAATCGTAGGGATGGGACACGCGGGAACTACGAGATATTGTGTCTTTACACAAAAAGTATGAATGAATTGATTGTCTATCTATATTATTATTATGTCTATAGGTATTATGAAAACGTGGTCCCGGTTTTAATACTAATATTGTGTTTAAAATTTTTGGTTGAGTTTAAGTTTTCTTATTTTCATTAGATAGGTAATCGCAATCTATTGTAACCTATAATAATAAAAGACAGAATTAAAATGCTTCCGAATGATAGCTATACCCATTAATCCTCTAAATAACATAAATAATAACTATTAAGTGTCTTTAAGTCAGCAGAGAGTGAAGCACCAATTAGCGAGACACAACTTCTCTCGATAGTCGATATTATAATTATACACAGTTATGTTTTGATCGCTGTACCTACTCTATCTATTTACTATACAGTCCAAATAAAAACATTGAGAAAAATTCTATTTATTTCCCGAAAATCATATAAAGAATCAGTATTGAGCTGTAAAAAAATTTACGAACGGAGCAAAAACTCAACTCGATCCACCAGTACAACTCAATTAGATACAAATTGAATGACATCATTAACACTCTCATTAAACGAAACATATTTCCGAGAATCCCGGTGAGTTTTTGCTACATTCCCGCGTCCCGGAGCGCAGCGACACAAGCTTCTCGATTACTATAAACACCACTGAAGAATACTTTTTGTGTGACAGCAAGATGAGTAGCGACTGGCAACTATACAACCCCGCAAACCGTCCTTATTACTGCCTCATAAGGTATATTATCGCGTGAGATTGATGCGGAGTGTTGGGTGACAAAGCCGGCCTGTTTTCGCCCGCTAAGTGGCGACGCGTTATAATAACAACTAACAAGTATATTTAATGTTTTTGTCCGCCACTTTCATAGCAATTAACTGATGGCTCACGTTGCACTATATTTTGGATATTCATTTGACGTGGGAGTACGTTCATTCTTAGTCGCGGCCATGTAACCAACTAGTTATGAATGCGAGCCAGTTGTACCATATTGTATTATGACATTCATGTATTCAAGCCTTTAGCCGTGAATGGGTAGGCAGATGTAACTATTGCTACGGTTCGCCAAACATATTTCCGTCGCATGATGTAATAGAAGGCGAGTGTGCCGTCTTTTCAAGTGTCAGTTTTTCCAAGTACCTATGCTCTTACTATTCCAATGAGGGGATATTATGACAATAATATAAAGAAAATACAATTTAAATAATGTATACTAATATTACGAAGAGGAAAGATTTGATTGTTTGTTTGCATTGAATAGGCTCCGAAACTACTGGACCGATTTTAAAAAAATATTTCACCAATATAAACCTACATTACCAGCGTGTAACATAGACTACTTTTATCCCGGGGAAATATAAAGCGGGACTTATATCCCGGAAAAACTCAACGCGGGCGGAGCCGCGAGTAGACGTCTATAATGGCTAAATTGGTAAACTATAAAGAGTTTTTTGTCCGTATAATATTTTCTAAGTATAATAAGGAGAATCATTTTTACATTTAGGTATTCCATACGATTTAATTTTCAACTTCTAGCCACTTACCCCCTCTGACCCACTTGTTTACCCCTCTATGAAATCATTCGAAACCAATTCATCAGTGATTGCATCACGAGCAATAGTTTCGACCCTTGTTTGTGAAAACGAAACAAGTCTTTGCGTTAATTTACTTGTCGGTGGCGAGTGTTGTGTCAACACGATGAGCACCGAACGCATCATCCCATCACTTTGGTGTCCAGTTACAACCACCATACAGATGAGTTTCAATATCTTTCTTTACCGATTTATGTAACCTTTGGTTCATACTAGACAGCAAGTCTCGTATTTAAGACAGTTTGAAAAATAATTTCCTCATCAGCTGTTTACAGCTACTATTTATGTAAAGTTTTGAGTCAGCGAGTTTCGATTCTTGTTAAAAGTTATTGCAGCTCATCATAGCTTGAGTAGAAAATATCCCATCCTGAGTCATAATTCAGAATCTGTTTATTATTTCCGCGGTGCCATTGATTTGTGGATTACAATAAGTAGGGTACGGTAATACTACGAATCTCTGTCAGTTTTCTTTATTTACTCAGTCGGTAAAAGTTCTCCTTCAGTCCTGGTGAAAGTCGCAGGAATCTATCTACCGTAAATGCATTATCCACACTTAAATATTCATCTTTGCGACCAGTTTAAGTTGGTTACGATGCAATAAGAGCTACAATAATAAACTTTATCAACTCCCGAAAATCTTCAGCAATCGAGTGATAAATCCCCGTTGAGACTGGTAACGCGCGCCTAATGGGCCGGCAAACAGGTAAATTACACGATAGTGTGTGCCCGATCGATGGCTGATGAAGTGTGTCGACCGGCTATGAGGCTGCTGGCATGTGGTGGGAAAGGGGGGGCGTTAGTAATTAACCAACAAAGCGCAGCCTCCGTGACGTCTTCGGGACGGCGCGCCGCCTAATGAGCTGGCACTTACTGGACAGGGTTGTCTGCTGTAACACATTTACGGTGTGGTAAAGTGTGGCTTAATCTGCATTTATTTATACTTGACCATAAGATACATGATATGAAATCATGTTTGTATTACAAAAGCAGTATTAACAGGAATGTCAAGGGCTATACGGCGTTGACCAATGATCATTCAATAACGAAACAAACCGGCGTAATTTTTGTAGTCATTTACCGTAGCTACTGAGACAAAAAACTGACTGGACTGACTCAGCGATAGCCTTTAATTTGGTAAATTATATACATTTTACACCTACCCATAACCATAATGACCTCATGACCTTAGACCGCAAAGTTAACCAGAATCGCCCTCACATTTCACCGGGCTTATATCCGACTCATAGTGTCATATGGTAGTAGATATATCGGGCAGTATTCCACCCGTCAATATATCCATTTAAAACTAATATAATACTAGTCTGAATACACACTATATTCAGTGCCAGAGAGCTAGCAGCCCTGCGAAGCGGCCGGCACCGAGGACAGTAGCTATTATAATTGCTAATGGGCTCTCACTTCACTTTGATATTTTGGACACCGGCCCAACAGCATTCCGCACGCTTTTCACCCTTATCGACTTAGCAATAACGATTATTTTATCCGACCAAAGCTGGCGTTTTCAAATCATTTTGCGATCAGTGGCCTTAGATGGGAGTTGGGGAAATTAAGTTTATAGCCAGTCTTTATTTGAAAATAAATGTTGCGTTTGCTTTTTATTTATTTTTTATTGCTTTTGTTTATGTGTCATTATTTTATGGTTTATGAAGTAAATTATAATATTTTGATACGTTTTACAAAGGCTTACTACGTGAGGATTGTAATTATATGTGTAATCTGAAATATGATAATATATGTTAGTATAAATTCAAGTTGATATCTCATCAAACTCTGTAAACGGATGCAAAGTAGACAGTCTGTAACTATTAGCGTCTGTATTAGGTACAGTAGTTTCTTTAAGATTTACCCCACCCAGAACTCTGATTGTGTGTTGACAATTCTATACTTTTCTATATCTATAGCTCGTAAAACAAAGGAGCCAATAGAGTTAGCTGAGTGCTAGTGTCCGATGCAGTCCCCGCCCCGAGAAGCTCCCCTCCTCCCCCACAAACAACTTGCAAATACTGATCAATGCCTATGACTGTCTCATTGGTCTAGTAAACGTGTTGATCTGGGAACTGGAGATTCCGGGTTTGATTTCTAGAGGAGGTAACTAAAATTTGTGTGGCTTTTTTATTCAAATACATGCATGAATGACGTTGGCGTGGAATTTATGGTCGATATCTATAGACTAGGCTCTTGGTACCCCGGGTGGGGTAAAATTTCGTCACTTAATAGTGAAATCTCTGTCTACCTTATAAAAGGCGTGGTCTTATATCAATTTTATTAAAATTATCTAAAAATTATCACTGGTGGTAGGTCTCTCATATGTAAGAGTCCGTCTGGGTGGGTACCACCGCAATGTCTATTTCTACCGCCAAGCAGCAGTGTGCATGCACTGTTGTGTTTTGGTTTGAGGGACATTGTAGCCAGTGAAACCACAGGACATAATGAGACTTAACATCTTAATATGTCTCAGTATGACGAGCGCAGTGGAATGCTACACAGTGCTTTGTAACTCAAGGTGCTGGATGGTGTTGCTACTGTTTATGGACGGTCGTATCGCTTACCATCAGGTGAACGGCAAGGTCGTCTCGTCATTCATTGCCATAAAAAAAATCTTGTCTTAAAATATATTATGTTAAATTTGAATGTCAAATAATAATTATTTATGATATTGAGATTTAACATGGATTTAACTGGAATACATAGCTCTCATATACATAGATGAAATACACACACCAATGGTGTGTGAGCTCCATTAAATCGCGCCAAATGGAGACGACCGCGTTCAGTACTGACAGATCCAGAGGACGAAATCACTCTGGCCATTCGCGAAAAGATCGAGCATCAAAAGCTCTTACACTCCACAAGACCGCTGTACCGTCCTCGCCGTCGAGGACCTCGTCGCGTTCCCCGTCACCCTGACCTCTCTTAGCAGTTCCGGCCCGCGTGCCGAAGACTACGAACACATGAATAGGATTAGGTTAAAAACCATGTTTCCCCAAACGCTGATGTCTTATCAAACTCAAACTCAAACTCAAATCATTTATTATGTAATTAGGCCCCTAGGGGCACTTTTACACGTCATTTTTAACAATGTTTTTTTTTTAAACTATATGATTCTACCAGTGCTTCGGAAAAGCCCACTGACCTGAGAAGAAGCACCAAGAAACTCAGCGTGGTTATTTTTTTTCATCTCGTTTTTTTTTTAACACATATCCTCTCAGTGGCCGCCCTGAGCCGAGGTCGTGACCCATTAGTGGGTCGCCCTCAGCGTGGTCGCTTAATTTTAAGGGTTGCGAGCGCCTTCTGCACTCACCCAAAAGACCGGTGTTCTTTCATAAGCCGACCCTCGTCAGGCTAGAAAGAGTAATGTCAGAGACAAAAAAAAAAAAAAAAAACACACCAATGGTTTACAGTATAATCTCATACGAGAGACGGTTCAGAGATATCTAAAAACCTCTAATAGCTCCATCAGGCCACAAGCCGATCAGCAGCGTGGGTAATAGAGCGCACGCATTTAATGAAATGTGCTTACTCTTGTGCTTAGTGCAATTCTTTTTAAATTTTCGCGCTTGAATGGAGTCAGCACCCATGAGCTTATACTAGATAATTAGGTGTTTGTATTGATACATATTACATAAACTCACGCTTTAATTGAACGGGTAGGCTGAGGCAGAACTGCACACAGTGTAGTGTATTTCCGTCCCATAATTATCACAATATCACCATATTTCACAGCACATATTTTGACCATTTTCAGAATCGTATGTTACAAATATTATAAATGTGAGAGAAAATGTGTGTATTTTGTTAGAAGTACCTAAACGCAGAAACAACTAAACGGATTTGGATGAAATTTGGTACACGGGTAGGGCATTAACATAGGGTACTTTTTATCCCGGTAATTTGCTCGCGTGGGATATAAATATAATAGATGGCGCTAGCGTCGTATTATAAGACACTGGTATCTTTTATTTACCTAATATTTTTTGCTATTGATGATAGAATCCCAAGGTGCCCAGCTTATGCAAAATTTTATGAATGTGGCGGTCCAAATAGAAAGTTATTCCATCACAATCTCGTTACAACCCTCGATGTGGGTACCACCGCAATTCCTATTTCGCAGTTAATAAGCAATCTACAAACTGTTATCTTCCAGTTTGAAACAAGTAAGAAGAAACTAATGTCGAGTCGTCAATATGACGAGCACAGGGAACTGCCATTTAAGGTTATTGTCAGTCTTGTCGCTATCAGATCTGCTAGCTCGTCTCATCATTCAGTTGCGAAACATATCATACAGGTGGTATCACATATCAAGAATAGACTATGCCCTTCACAGTGATTTAATCTGACGAAGCAAGGACGTGCAGTTCAAAGGTTAATGTGCTCCCATCCATATTAATCAGTTTGTCACAAAGTTTCTTCACATGTTTAACACATTAGCACCGCCTTCTCCCCTCTCCCCCTCACACGATGCACGAAAAACAAACATAGAGATTCAGTATGTCGTCGCGTTTGAAGTTGAAAAACATAACCAGATGAGAGAGTCAGTCGGTACAGCTCTGTTTTTGATATGCCCTTCTCCTTCTCTTCAATATTATTAAAACCTTATTCGTTGGACCTCTTCATACAAACATAGTATTAAATTGTTGTTGTACAGATCTTTAAATAATTATCTTTAAATTATTAGTTATTCTTAACTTCAAAGAATATCTTCGGAAACGTTTAACTCAATTACGCTGTTTCTACAACCAAAGCTGGTACCAACATTCAATAAATAAAAAAAAACTACGTATTTCTCAAACAAATTAGACATCGTATCAGAGTGCTGAGTATATTTTTACCTCATTACTCCTCGCCCCACGTCACCACGTGGAGGGCTTCACAACAATATCGTTTTCAAAAATTGCGGAAAGTGACGTGGGCACCCCTCCCGCCCGCGCGTCCCCTGCCTCCCCGCCCCCGCGCCAGCACCGCGCGGCCCCTGCCCGCGTGCCCCTCTCGTAACGAGCCCCGAGGGGCTTTGCGCCCCCGAAAAATGATTTCCCGATGGTTTTCCGCGCTCGGGGCCTTAATGCCGAGGTATTTACCTCGTTAAATAGATGTAATGGTGTTGCCTGTGATGAGCTGGCGCCGGACAGCGTAATTCGGTTACGGCTCTTTCTGCAGAGACGGCAGAGGAGATGCTAGCGCCTCTCATTGGATTAATCTCGGTGTGGTGTGCTATTTATATGTTGCTAACTTAGTTGTGATGGATGAGGGCATTTTGAGGTTCTAGGTCATAATTTTCTGTATTAAATTATAAAATAGGTAGTTAATTATAATTATTTTTTATTATAATCCCGTAAGTTAATGATAAACTATTTTTTAAAAACAAATTATTTTTTAATTTTGATTTTTGTAGAGCGATGGTGAGGTTGTAACTTTAGTCTTTTGAGTTCATACTAAATATTGATTGTATGGTGATCATATATGGTGGTAATTTGTTTAAATAACACCTTACTAAACAATACTCGACAATTACTCTGATAATAGCTTTAATTATGTTAATAGATGATACAAAATTACAATAAAAGAGCAAATTTTTCCATAAAGTAATCTAATGGTAAATTAAACAAAACGCAACATTTTCATAACAAATTAATTTCATTGATACAGTTCCATTGTCGTGTATTGCGTAGTGATTTAATTCAAACAATGCGACGTCCTTGACTAGTTCCAACGGCCAATCCGATACAGCGATAGTTTACACTACTAAGGGTCACACCACATATAGACGTTCAGCGATTTAGTCGCTTTGTGTATTAATGTTGCGAAAGTTACTTCAATATAACGTTTGGCAAAACACAATATATTTACTTGATTGTTGCATTGATCACCTTTATACGCAGACTTCATAAAAACGATTTCTCATCATGATCGTAAATATTTTAATAATCTAACAAAGATTCATTCATGTGTTGTTATGCTATGCTCTAGCGTGTCCTAACCTATGAAGCATCATCAGCCCCAATAATGACCTAGTAAAGGTGACAGCAACACTTAAAAACTGATAGATCGTTGCTTATCACAGTTCACCTTAAAAGGGATGTCGCTGGCAATATATTATAATTCTCAAAAAATCGCCATTCGCTTTATGTACCGAATGTGGCCCAGCTCTAAGTGCGTAAGCCAACAATGTGTGTAATTGCGTTTGGTAGTTTATTGCGTAAGTCCTTAGTTAATGTTTGTACGCATGTACTAATTGAGCGATATTGTCTCACTGAATACTATATTTTGTTCAAGACAATCGTTACAATTGTAGGGAATCTGTGGTAAACAAATGATAATGAAAGTGTGTTACGTCATATAGAGTCTGTTCTTGCTACATAGTTAGTGTGTAAATAGTTCAAGTCCACTCGCTAGTCTGAATTGTGATTTTTTTCTATATTTCATTTTTGTTTTGGTCTGGGTTGCCATCATCATACTTTTTAATCGATAAAAGTAATCAAATGTGAATAAAACTGTCAATTTTTTACTAATAATGTAATTAGGGTAGCAATATTTTAAATGTGGGTGTATTTCCGTCTAGTATTATCTAACTAAGAATATAATGAACCTATGATATATGATCAAACTATTTGATTCCAAGAGAGTGGCACAATTACCGCAAGCTAATTCATAGACATTTCATCAGGAGTGCGTCACTCGGAACTAAAAAAAACTGGACCGAACTGCGCTGAATAAAAAGTCTGCGGAGATCACAATATCTGTGCACAAAGGCCGCGGTGCGCGCCGCGAACAATGCCGTCGCTTTGTGCGAGCTTCATCGGTTTTGGTCCATTTTTATTAACACCTGCGGTCTGTGGGAACAAGCGAGATGTAATGCGATATCGAGCGCACACTCGCGATTTTCGACAAGTCCGTCGTTTGCATGGTCACTTATTGTCCTCTTATTTGATTTTTTGTGTTGTTTTGTGTTTTTGCTTCAATTTATAGGTTTGATAGGGAATGTTATGAAATGAATGCGATTATACGACCGATTAATATGATTGTAGGTCTAATGTCAAAAGAACATAGATAGCATACAACTTATGCAAGCGGCGATAGCCTAGTTGGGAGTGGAACGGACTGCCGAGACGCAAGTTCAAAACCTAAGGGCACACACCGAGACGGACCGCAACAGCGGTACGCGCAGGGGCGGTTGCGGACGACAACTTAGACGTGAGTCGGAGGAAGCCCGCAGCCGTCCCTAATGCGCCGAAGATGGCCACAAAAAAAAAAGAAAAAAAAGGGCACACACCTCGTGACTTTTTTTTAAATAAATGTGTGCATTCTTTGAGAATTACCGCTGGCTTTGATGGTGAAGGAAAACATCGTGAGGAAACCTGCATACCTGAGAAGTTCTCTGAATTTCGAAGGTATGTGAAGTCTGCCAACCCGCACTAGGCCAGTGTGGTGGACTAAGGCCTTAACCCTCTCAGTTGTAGAGGAGGCCCGTGCCCAGCAGTGGGCAGTATACAATACAGGGCTAACAGGGCTGATATTTTATGGTGTGGATGTATGGTATTTTGAATTACAAGAATGAGTGTGGGGTAGTTGCTTTACACGCCACACAGAAAATTTACCAATATAAAGAGAAATGTGTTGTAGTGACTAGTTAATTTAACCAAATAATAAGAGGAAAATTCTAAATCTTACAATTGAAATACTTTTATTATTGCCATAACAAATCATTCATGCTGAAGATAGTATTAACTCTATCACAGTCAGTGGACAAGCTTCTAGGTCCACTAGGTCCACTGCCAGGTTGGGCGAAAAGAAGTGACTCACTAAACACGTATAATATGACGACATGTAAATACTACTACAGTACACTACCTACTTGTGTCTACTCAACGTATAAGTCTTATTATTTACCATTTATTATTTGCTCCTGGGTTGTTCGAACTTATTTTAATTATTATTTTGTTTTGTTTCATGTAATTGTAGCGGTCCGACAACTCTACTCAGGTAATTTATAGTTTCTGTTATTTACACCACGCTTACGCTTTAATTTTTAATTTAAATCACAATATTGTATATCATATAATATATAATCTGCTATTATAAATTTTGAAAATCGTGAACATTTTCAGTACAGAACTTTATGTTAAAAAAATGTATCGGTAGTAAATATTACACATCGAGTAGTAGAGACCAGAGAAACATATCATAGGCAACAGTGAATATAACTCATTCACTAGAGGAGGTCGATGGCGCGTAGAGCGTCAACAAATTCAAAATTTCAAATTCCCTACTCACTATTGTGTTCTTACTTATCTTTTTTTTCTCTTCACAAAAATAAAATAAAAAAGATTAACTTTACTTCAAATGAAAAAAAAGTTTCAGTATAACTTAACGTGTATATATGCGATTTGAATTTTTGATTTTATTCACATACTTATGTTGCTAACTGTACGGGTTAAGTCGACAAACTACCAATTTTCTTTCCATGTATCGATGGGTATTTGTTACTGCCGAGTTCTGTATGCTATTGCTAATATTAGTATACTTATGCTAATGTAGAAGTGTTTAAACTAATCTCCGTTTTGTTAATTTCTTCAAAACTAGATCAATTGAAGGCCAGAGGCATAATACTCATAAAAAATTTAATCAATAATCAAGATGATAATCTCATCTTAAATCATACAAGGCTTTGATGCAAATCTATTCAAGCGTTTTAAATAGTAAAATACTGAAAAATGAAGCAAGTTCCCTAATTTAACACCTATGTACACAATACTAAACAATGTTTTTTTTTAGTCCACAGATAATATTAATATTACTTATTAGGTTACTCGTATAGCTTCTAACTATGGCTTCTAAATTATATATTTTTTTAATCTACGAAAAACTAAGCAGTGACCTGTAAATGAATTTTAATTTTACATATTCCAACGTATGTGTCGATTATGTCATTATAACTGTTGTATAATATAATATTAATTACAAAAAGTATCATAATCGAAGTGTCTATACCTAGACCTATTAAAATGAATAAAAATTATCAAATAAATTTGTGTATTGCTTCCATAAGTAATACAGTAGTCAATTGTATAATTAACTTAGCCTAATGCTTTACCTAAAATAAATCTACACATAAAACACGTACAACATTTTTACAAATAATTTCATCCATGTTCACGCTTATACAAACGCTTTGCACAGCACGCTACAGTTCATGTACGTACAGTATGGCAGCATGATAGACAACGAAAAATTATATTCATCTTCCACAAAAAATTCAATTTAAATAAAGATAACATAAAGCAAATAGGTACTGCTTATCCGCCGACAGAAAATCCCATCAGGAATTCAGTTTTTTAATGTTTTAACTAAAAACAAATATATAGAAGAAAGCACAAATCAGGAGTTAATTATCAATAGCAGACAAATCCATTTTATGTCAAATTGAGAAAATAGTTTTCTATGAGGTTAGTATTTTTTATTTAAGAGCTTCAGGCTAGCTTTGGCTAGATTTGAACGTTACAAGGCAATAAAGAAGTCAGTAAAGACAAAATATGTCGTTTACTTCCTTTATAGTCCATGAATTTGGATTTGACTTATATTGAAAATTACCTCCTGCAATATCCTATATTTTACGGTAGACAATCAAAATCTTATCGACAGATGCGAATCCAATAAAACTTACATAAATGAAAAAGGAGATTAAATTTTACGTAAATTTTTATTTGATTTAAAAATTGCTTCCATGTTCCGTCTAGACGCCTCATATATAATACTGTATGTGTTATACTGTGGCATTGCTGTACACTCATGTAGTCACGTAGAGCCACGTGGAGTCGCGTGAAGTCGCGCGGAGCCGCGATCAAAAATCAAATAAACCCGCCTAACGTACACAAATTGGCTTGTTGCCACTAAATTGGCAATTCCACTGTACCCTCATTTAATTGCGCTGCGACTCCACATTTTTACACGTGTATTTTCCTTTTGAGTTTTCACATTTTCACGTGTGACGTGGAAATTCCGGATCATTGTATAATTTGCCTCTTTTGAGGACAAGGTGATTAACCGTTTCTGCAGGCGGGTTTATTGGAACCAGCCAAGGGATTTTTGTTGCATGCTTATATAGAGCTAGCCCTCAGTTTGTTATAGTTCTTTGTTTAGTCAAAATTATATACCTATGTATGACGTGGATTTTTGTCTAGCCATTAAATGTATATCAAAATAAAATAATAATATAATCACAGTCCAATTAAATAATTATTAAATTCACGGACAAAAATTCCGGGAAAATAAATCCTGAAATGAAGTTAGAATATACGCCGCGAGATGTCAATGTGCGATGGTGGAATCGCGTCGGAAAAATTAGTATGGCACATTTTTACTGTTCTTTTAATTGAAAGATATGTGTTTTGTTGCATATTAGTTTGTAAGCTATTACAATATTATCAAATAGTTAACACCATTAAAGTTAAATAATGAAGTCTAATTCATAAAATAAGGCTTACTAAATCGAGGCTCTATTAACTTGAAAGTAATTAATTCTGAGCTTTTAATTTGGATTCTTAATACAATACCACATGCATTTAACACTTATTAAAAACATTTTAACATAATATAAATAAAATAATATTATAAACGCTGGATGCGGCCGCTTTTGACAGGTTCGTCTGGAAATCTGTAGGGGAGGCCTATGTACAGCAGTGGACGTCATGTGGCTGATGATGATGATGAAAAATATATTTAATAAAACTCTTTCTGTTTCATATCTCTTCCTAAACTAGTCTATACCAGATTTGGACACTTATTTTTACTGATAATGGCTAAAGTGTTTGCTCCTTATGTTTTCTCCTGATCAGGCAATCTAAAACTTGAGCAGATGTTAAGTATAAGGAATTTAATATAATTTAATTTCGGAATATAAGGCAAACTGATACGTGGTCACAGGATAAAAACCGCAGTTCAGTGCCCTGCAAAGCTTTGTTATTCATATAACTAGTAATATAGTACCATCATGATGTCTCCAATTAGATAAATTATCTTCATCTCTAAGTAATAAGCATTAAGTTTCAATTTGAGAGCGAGACCATACGTGATGAAGTTAGATTAGAGGTAAAGGATCCATCCGTCGTTAGCACTCATACGGTAAGCAGATTGTCGCGCGGATTGGCCCCGGGGCGTTGTTCCCATCACAAATCAAATATCTGATGTCGCGTCGCGTCGCATCTCTCGTCTCGTGCCACAAATTGGCCGTGACACGATTGCCAATTTAACCGACTCCGCGACATCCAACGATTGGCTCAATATACGAAATAAGCGTAAATTTCTACATATTATTGTCGAATGGCGTTTATATAACTTGCTTCCGAAGCAGTACAGAGTGAGTTGCCGAATAAAATATAATAAAACTCCACTACGTTGTACTTGCGAATTTGTTATACAAAATGGATGCTCAGCAAAATACTCAATGAATTTGAGTATTCAACAGCATCAAAATGACTATTATACCGGGTATAAAACCTTTAAAATAAGGTTAAAGTGTTTCTAGAAGCATTATTTAGTATTCCAATAAGATACTTTTTAAGCAGTGATTACCATACCTCCTGATGACTGCCTCGGTGGCGTGGTTGTATTACAGTACGACTGCAATGCTGAGGTCTCGGGTTCGATCCCCGGGTTGAGCAAATTTTGGAGTCTGGAATTTGTGCCCGATATGACGATAGGCTAGCCTCCACCACATCATAGGACGGAATACACACGGCGAAAAGTGGGTGCACTAGTTGCGCCTCTGCCTACCCCTTCGGGGATAACAGGCGTGAGTGTATATGTATGTATATGTAATTACCATACCTACTGGTTTGTTTCATTAACTTGACGTAACAAAGTGTCGAGTGATAAATAAGTTGAGATACTGGTTTAAATAAAGCTTTAGGTAATGAAATTAATTAAAGTAATAAAACATAATATAGGTGAATACATTATAAGCCATTTACTTTCAGAAATAAAATTATCATATTATAAAAAAATCACATAGTCAAAAATATATGATACACCGTTTTATTGCAAGCATATTCATACCATACCATACATTCCTCATTTTATTCATCATTTTTACCTCAGACGTGTTCACTCTGGAATGAGCATCCTCCCACGGTGTTTCTTCTGCGCTATGACTTATCCTTCTTCAAACGAGGCTTAAAAAACTTTTTTACGTTAGTGGCTTATCTGTGCCCTTGGCATTGCTGACGTCCATGGGCGACGGTAACCACTTACCATCAGGTGGGCCGTTAGCTCGTCTGTCCTCGAAGGCAATAAAAAATATAGTTCCCACTGCTGAGCACGGGTCTCCTCTACAACTGAGAGGATTAAGGACTTAGTCCACCACGCTGGCCTAGTGCGGGTTGGCAGACTTCACATACCTTCGAAATTCAGAGAACTTCTCGGGTATGCAGGTTTCCTCACGATGTTTACCTTCACCGTTAAAGCTAACGACAATTCACAAATAATACACTCATAAGTTTTTAGAAAAGTCAAAGGTGCCCTTGGGTTTTGAACCCGCGGTCGTTTGTCTCGGCAGTCCATTCCACTCCCAACTAGGCTATTGTCGCTGGACTTTGGTATACGGGAAACCTAATAAATGAAAGTAATAATAGTATGAAAGAGAGTTAATTAGAGAAAATAAAAGTATATGTACAAGTAAAAGATATTTAATTATACCTGCTTTCATTTTAATGAAGTGTCACCTAGATCTTACTTAAACATAAATCTTATATTGTATGCCTTACTTAAGTAACATAATAATTATAATTAGTGCACAACGAACGGTTATTTCGGTAAGAGCGATTTCTGCAAGTCGGCATTATAAATAATAATAAAGCATGCAAAGAGACAGTATTAGTATATAATATCACAACAAAACAATTTCTCGAGATGTGTGAATGGCGAAAGTGTGCTCTACTACTAACGTCTGTGGATTCCGGCCGATTGTTTTCCCGCAAAGGAAAGACAGAGACATCTTTATCTTACTCGCTTGTATAACTTTGTTTACACGTGTTTGTAAACCGCCTCATCCCTAATCGTTTAATATGCGGCAAAAATACTCCAAGGTCAACTCTACCAGTCCTATCTGTTAAGTTAACTCGTCTCGCTCTAACAAGATATCGCATCTCGTTATTTATTCGTTTCACATTTTCATCGTTTGACAAAATTTTAACAAATTGGTTTTGTCTACCTCGTTGCGGTGTAAACTCCGTGAAGATATAACAACATTTTCATAATCAGATTGTCGTTGTACAAAGTGGCGTGTTCTCAGCGCAAGTGGCTTTCCTTCCACGAGAGTCATATTTCCTCGGCCCCCTCCTCGCCCCTCATGTCCCCCTTGGCCCCGCTGCTGCCGCCCCGCGCTCCCCCGCCCGCGCCCTCGCTGCGCGCCGCCGTCCCTCCGACACGAGGGAGGTTCTCGCATTCATTTTAAACTACCCAACTGGGCAATTGAATTTGTACCTTATAGTATTAAATGAAGGTGCGATTCTGTGCGTGCGCCGGCGTCGTGTCAACGCATACATTATCATTTGAAAGAAGTCACGTTTGTATCAGTATCAAGACTGCTTTATTTTAATGTGCAGCCCAATAAATACGTCTTGGAGGTCGTTGTGTGGGGACAGCACTGAGAGGGAAGCTTTAATATCTTAATTTGTGATCGACTTGTATTATTAACACTTGTATTTTTCATTTATAATTTAGTAGCACAACATAATTAAGCAGAATACGTATTAATTTATATTGTTAAATTAAATTGTTTATCTAAAATCATATTGTGTAACAAGAGTAACTAACATTTCACCGAAGAAAAAACAATTAATTAATAAACCATCTATTTACTTTCTCTCTCTCTATTACCAAAATTAATTTCAACAAAATCAAAAAAAAATCTGCAAATCTAGAAAATAAAACCACAATCGAACTACTCACTTCAATCCATTGGCCAAGGAAGCGAGGCGAACCCGCAGGGACGCGCGAGTGCATTGCGACCTTATCACTGAGTGATCGACTCGGTTTGTACTACATAAGCACGAACTAGTGTTGTACTGGATTATATCATGATGATAGGTAGGTATAGACGATCAATATTACCTATATTTCACTTCTTACTAACAATATTATTATTATTTTATATGCAAATATTTTTGAAAATGTTTGCATGTTTGGATGTTTGTTAGAAGTATCTATGTTCTTTTATACACACTCACGCTTTTTACCCCCGAAGGGGTAGCAACTAGTGCACCCACTCTTTGACGTGCTTATTCCGTCCCATGATGTGATAGGGGGCGAGCCTATTGCCGTGTCGGGCTTAAATTCCAGACTCCGGGCTGATACTGAATAGAAAAGCACAATATTTACATCTTTTCTTACACATTTAGGGATACAAAGGTGAACTAAGTATATTATTTTGAATTTAAATACCGCTGATCCAACATCCAATATTCATAGAAATAATTCCGATATAACCTTGACCTTTCAACCAAACAATCAAACAAAAATTCGCAATTATCCAACCCTTCAACAAATATTTCACTTATACTAATAAAAGTGTTAACCCGTTAATGCACCGGGCAGCGTGCGCCGGGCGCCGCGCCGGGCCTGCGTGACCAATCGATGCGCGGCCGAGCGGCCACCGGCGCGGCGCGGCGGCGATTGGACACGCCGCGACACTTCGCGATCTAATCGAACACATGTCGCGCTGACCCCAACACTATTGTTTGTTTTACGACTGTATTGCTAGCTGGACGGGTTTTTATCGACTGGTTCTTGGTAAAGTTAGACTTAGGGGATTAGATGGGTACAGTCAAAGAGAATACTAACACTACGTTAGAAGTAGAGTCGCAAGATAAGTAGGGATTTTTGTAGCTGTAGTTTCAATTTATGTACAACACCTTAAGTAAATAAAAATATAATCGAAAGTTTGACGCTATAGATAAACCCTCAAAAATCTACCCTTAAATATATAGGTAGAGCATGTCGTACCTACAGTACGTGAATTACTTAGTGCTAATTTAGTAATACGACTCAGTGTGAAATATCTTTTTCGAAGAAGATTGATTGAATTGCTGATCGGTAGAAAAAAGCCCTTCTGAATATCATTATAAGTTTTATTTTGTTTCTTATATCCCGTTTACAGAGTAGGCGTTGATTGCGAATAAATTCAACTCCTTTACACATTTTTTAAGCTTTATTTCTTCGCCAAATTATTTAGATTCAAGATAAAAATTCCAAACCACCACCACAATAAAAAAACACTATCACCGTTTTTACGCGACAATGAATTTACAAAGACATTCCCTGTTTTCCCCGGCGACGCGATTTGCCACGCACCGACCTCGCACGATACGCCGTGTCACGCAGCAACACGCCGCGCAAACACGTCGCGTGAGTCGTGACTGAACCCCGCAGTACACGGCTACCAAACGTTCCAAATTTAATAATTCATTGTAGTGTTTCATTGGCGCCAAATTCAATTACCCGAGCGTCCCAGAGGGCGATACCCCGGTCCCGCCCGGAGCTCCCGGAGGTCCCCGGGGAGGCGATCTACTCCGTTAACCCGCGCGTGTTTACTAATTCATTTGGCAATCACATTCGGTAATTATGTGACAATCCGCTGTCGAACACGTCGAGAAGCGGTAAGTGTTTGCCGGACAGTTTTTGTTTGCATTTAATTATTGTCTTCTTTTACATTCCTGAGCGTATTATATTTAACGAACAAAAGGTTACTTTAATAGTAGGTATTATGATTATAAAATGTTGCGTTTGAGTAATTAAGATTATATATGATTATGATTTAATAAATATTATTTTTACTGACTTACCACTTACTCTGTTGCCATGTGTATTTGAAACTCCGTACACAGATATGGGAAGATAACTCTTGCCTTGTCGGCTACAAATCGGTTGAAGGTTTACTTGAAAATAATGCTTATTTATTACCAATTTACTGGTACAATGGCTGCAACCACTCAAAGGAATTCATCACAAAATTATAGTTATTTTATCTTTAGACTATGAACCTAATTCTGTGCCAAAACCCGCGTGATTCTAAAGCTATTTATCACTAGTATATTATAAGCACAAGACTGATTAGTCTATGGTATTCGTACAGGTTCATGGCGATTTTTTTATCATGATCTCATTTGGCCGATCTTACGTGTCATATTTTGTTGCATGACTTTCGAAATCAATTATAAGTACTTAATATATTGCTTGGTTTAATAAATATTCAAGTACATATTATAAGTGATGAGAGCCTGCAATGATTAGTGTAAAGTGTACTGTATTGTCTACGCAGGAGTGTCGTCACTGGAAGCGGCGAAGGACTTCACAGTAGACGGGCTCACCGGCTATAACGGAAAAAAGAAGAAGAAAAAACGCAGACACAGGTAACTGTCACCGACTAATCATTATTAACAGTACTCCTAACTCCTTAACCCTTAGGTATATTGTATATTCTTGACGTGCCATTAGCCCACCCCCGTATTAAAAGGTTTGCAAAAAAATTCCTTGCATGTTGATGAAATGATTTGCCATAGTTGTTATCGATCGCCTTCCAAATATCAAAACTCAGCCAGGGATCCAATACCAAATAGTCAAGAAACAGTCCTATGAATCCCCAACCCTTTTCCAATTCTTACTCTTCCCCTAGAAATTTAACAATGCTTCATAGTTCCTCTGGAGTGTTTATGTTAATACTGCAGTGTTCACATACCATAAGATACCACTTGTATATTTAATCTACCTTGTGCTATAAAAAGGCAGAGTAAGCTTGTAAGTGTACGTAGAATACAATATTCTAGCGCATTAACCCTCAAAACTGAATAGGGAAACAAGATAAAAACTTGGACTAGTCACTTCCCATACAATATGTTTACTGCTAGGCATACATACATATTTTTTTTATCACTATCTTAAGGTCTGGGTTACCAAGTCTATTCTATTTAGTCTAATCTATTCATAAACGACTTTAAACAAGCCGCATAATTGTGTCAATACTCTATCTAAACCTCACTCCACTTGCCATCAGATATAGTTGGGTCAATTTGATGTGCCAATATAAAATAAGGTCGATTGATTGTTTGGATCTATTGAAAATTATTGGAAGATTGTATGCTGATATCCCTGTCTACCCATCTGCGTTCTGTTCTGCAGCAGGACGATCTTCACGTCATACCAGCTCGACGAGCTGGAGAAAGCGTTCAAGGACGCACACTACCCTGACGTGTACGCGCGTGAGATGCTCTCCCTCAAGACAGACCTGCCTGAAGACAGGATTCAGGTGAGTGTTAGCTGTAGTATTGTTATTGGAGCGTCTTTATGGAGAATTGTACTTGATTTTCGGAGTAATCTCTCTTTTCATGAGGAAATATGGTGTAAATCTCTCAAGGAAAGAAGACGGAGAGGGTTTGCTACTATATTGTGTAATTTTTATTATCTGTCTATACTGCTAGTCTATACCAGATAATGTGAAATACTGGATCGAAAGAGAGGTGACATATCGACGTAAACTCTAAAGTGATTTCCTTAGAACTTGTTTATACGTTTCGTAAAGTATTTAACATACAAACTGAATGTTGATATAATACCTGATTTTTTATGACAGATATCAGACATGTATTTGTGCAATTACGAAACCTAAAAGGTGCCTTCACATTTCCTACAGCGTTAACTTATCATAACTATTACTTAACCATGTGCACTGCTTATGAAAGCAGGTCTTAACGTTGTTTCATTGAAGATCTCCTACATTATTTATCATTACATCAAGTATTAGGTTTAACAATAGATTAGTACTTTATTCGGTGACACTAGATTCTGAGAATACTAGGAGATTTAACAATTCAATCGGAAATCCTTAGAAAAAGCTGTAATTCTTTCTTTAATGACAACTTTCAGCTTTGACTTATTAAGCGTTCTATCTTTATAGACAATGTGAGGGTAAGATGCATTATCACTTACTACACTAAAGGATCTTTCGCTAAAAGAAAGCTATATAATTCTCGAGTAAAATAGGATATTTTTTGCTTTTAGCTCTAAATAAACTATTAAAGAATAAAAGCAATGCCTGGATATTTGCTTTATTTTTTATGCTCTTAATCCAAGTCATCATCATCAGCCACATGACGTCGACTGCTGAACATAGGCCTCCCCCAAATACAAGTATGATGAGCTTATTATTTTCAACGTTGTTAGGCTCAGTACATAATATACGTTCATCTTTATTAAAAGGCCAAATCAATATAGAGCCCTATTGTATGTTGATTGGATGCCAATCAACTTTGATTATTTCCTCTTGGATTAGACCTTGCGTTCTTTTTATCGTTAAATGATAAAAGATTAGAACATATTTAAAAATAATTATCGACGTACCTAAATTAAAACATATTTATTTAATTTACTTATGTTTTACACAATCTACTTTGAAAGATGATGAGTTTCTCCGATTTAAATTAAACATTAACTAATATTTTAAATTAGGGTATGATATAAAAAAACGTAGTCTAAACAGCCATACCTCCTAACTACGACCCGAACAGTAACGCGACACCACAATCACTAATTGTCCGTTAAATTAAGTTTCAACATTTTTTACACAAAAAATCCCTGCAGTAGCAAAAAATGTTCCATTATTCCCGTATTAGCACGTCAATTGGCAGGGATTGTTGTCGGAGTAATACTACACCAGGACGGATTAAACACAAAACATACGACCCACTTAGTCGCAGATGGGCCATCTTACAAGCATTGTGATGTCGCTCGTAATCATAATCGTTGGCAGCTATTGATTTTATGACGTCTAAAATCTGTACTCATAGTTCATAAAGGCTTATTTAGAACCGCTTTGGAGAGTTTATTAGTCTTGTTTTGTGAATATGAACAGGACTAAATTAGAATCGTAGTATAGAGATTACAATCTATAATCAAACTCAGAAACGTTAATATTACTTTGTAAAAGCAGTACCTATATGTGTAGATATAAGATTCAGCGAGGAGCTAACATCTCCTTAGATATAGTTGTGTACATATGAAGTAAATAGGCAACACAATCGGTACGCCTTGGTTTAGTGTTACGCCACGGGTTATTATCGAGACCATGGGTTTTGGCCGCTCCAATTAGGGACTGAAGCTCTGCTATAGTATTGCAGGTATCTGTTTCACTAGCCGTTTCTGTAGCCGTGTTGTCAGCGAATATTACAGGGAATATCTTAATATACCTTCATCACAAACACACACACACACACACACACATACACACACACACACTCGCGCCTTTTATCGCCGAAGAGGTAGGCAGAGGCACAACCAATGCACCCACTTTTCGCCGTGCGTATTCAGTGAATACCTGGTTCATTAAGGATTATTTACATAAGACTTTCTCGCAAAAGGCTAGAATGCAACATACAGTCACAACTGTTGTTCGAGGCTGGTTTTTGGGTATCATTTGTACCTACTACAGTGTTAAGAGTGAGTGAAACTAAGAATTGGATGCATCATCACAAATTAGAATTTTATAGTTATCTGTTATGCGAGAAAATATATTTTATTTGTGAATCAAGCTTTCCTTGTGCGGTTGCTATATTATTAGTTAGTTCCCATTAAACATGAAGTGAAATGTTTTTTATTTTACACCTAAACTTCAGTATGTATTGAAATTAAGTCAGAGTTTGAATTGGAATAATTCCTGCAGAAATTCTTATATGACAAAACGTCATCTTTTCATAGCGAAGCATAATTTTATATTATCGATAGAAGAAAATATCTTTATGATCCTACAAATTGAAATAAATTCAATTAATTACCAAAAGTTTTCATGGTCCTGTTTTTGCTTCCCTATTTCTAAAACTTTCTCTATTTCGATTGTATAAAAACTCCATTCGTTTTTTCCCAAGTCCCGTGTCTTTGTTGCGCAATAGCTCAGTTCATGTCACATCCCATCACGTCAGGGAGAACAGAATTCGACACCCGGCAATACGATATTTTGCGGGAACAATCGCAAAGATTTCGCGGAAGGAAGTTTTTTTGTTAGCCAATTGTAAACTAAACGGTTCTTTGCACGAACAATTAAATGTGTGTAAATATTTTAAAGACTTATTTGGTAAAATCTTTAGTATGCTCCATACTCGTAACACCAAAGTTATGTCTTAAACTAGTTAACTATTCAGCCATGTCATATTTCTTTCACCTTTACTAACCTACTCATACAGTGTCAGCAGTGTATGTTACTGAAGGATTTAATTGTAGCTCTGGGTTGTTACAACCGGCCGCCTTGATGAAGTCTATCCCTCTGGAAGGCCATGCGCGACCAAACGTATTTGATAAACTGACATGGCATTGGGACTTAGAATCATTCAGCCCATAGTCCTTAACAGTTCATAACTTAACAAACAAACGGATAACAAACAAGTTAGTACATATTTAGACGAAATTTAGTATACTAGAAATGTGCCAATTTGTTATTGGTCGCTACGTTCTTCAGTTCGACATAGAATTAAGTAACAATGGTGACGAAATATTTGTCAACTTATTATTATTGAATGTCACATTTGAATACTGTTAACATGGGTTTACTTATTTGTCCAAATATTTTCTCTATTTACTAATGCTTGTGTTCTAAGCGCTGACTGTCACTTACAACCCTGGCTTCACTCATAGCGCTTACATCGATCACACTGCTTACGTCACAGTAATTGCTTGAGAAATAATTATGACTAATAGTTGTATCGTTAGTAATCTCCGAGCGCCTCAAGTGGCGCGCTCCCCCCGCGGGAAACTGTGGGGGAAACACAAATACAGCCCCTCCGCCGCGCCCCGCGCCGCACCATCACCCCCGCTCACCTCCACACCCCCGCGAAACTTTTATGAAAATTTCATTTCCAAACAGCATGCGTTACAAACTGAAATATACTCTAATTGAACCGTATAGAGCTTATTGCCACTTAATTTTGTTGCTGGGAGCTAAATCTTCCTAGTTGTTGTAAAGTGAATCGTATATAATGAGTGTTAGGGTGCATTTTGTGTTGTGTTGTAAAATGGTAGCTGTTACAGCTAACTGGGGATTAGGTTTCCCCCAATTTGGTGTTTGTGAGATGTTACAATAAACGTATTATTATACAATCAAAGGACCCTTAACAACGCGTACCTATACATTTACACACACATTACACGCAATTATATCAGCAAAAATACAATGTTATTTTGAATGATTATATTTGGATATCTATTAGCGATAAACTTGCAGGCAACTCGAGGGAGAAATAGTAGTACTAGTTTACACCATTAGTAAAACAGGTATGAACCGATCAACTCTACGTTTTGTCCACTACTCATTATGTAACTAGAGAAAATTACCACTGAACTAAGAGATAGCAGCATCGTACTTACGGTGGTAGAGTCAAGATAAAGTTTTTAGTCAGTTTTGTCTATAACATACAGTGGCGAACTCTACTGGTTTTGCCCATGCACAGACGTGTTGCTAGTAAGTAGTAGGTAGTCAATGAAATTTCTAGAATCTCAAAAAATCTTTTACATGACCTACCGCCATTCCTCCACCTTAAAAGTAATATACTACTACACTTTCTGTGCTAATAAATTTGACACTTTCACAGCTTTCTTTTTGTCACGCATATAAAAATTACTGATTAAGATAGCGTAAAGTCCTTAATAAGATTATCTAGCCTAAAAATTTACGTAACAGTACTTAATATTTTCCTCGTCAGGACACTACCACCCTCATCCAAGATCAACCAAGACTAAGCTAGAATAATCCCTTATAAAATGAGAGCAATAACATTTGTTCAGTCAAAACATACTGCACTGCTTTAATAGCTAATACAGGATGTCTGACCCGAGGATGCATATAGCAACAAAGCATAGTGTACTGTGTATGGTGTTGGAAGTGCGAGTACAAAAGAAAATTAAGTATTTCCACCATACCCAGCCTTCTGACAAATATTTACGGATATCTAGTATGACTGGCTCAGTGGCGTATTTGTATTACGGTACGACTGCTATGCTAAGGTCTCGGGTTCGATCCCCGGGCCAAGAAAAGTGATATTGGGTTTTTCTAATCAGTATGAGCTCGGAATCTGGAATTTGTACCCGATATGGCGATAGGGTCACCTCCTATCACATCATGGGATAATACGCACGGCGAAAAGTGGATGCACTAGTTGCGTCGCTGCCTACTCCTTCGGCGATAAAAAGCGTGAGTATGTGTATGTCTGTGTATCGTAATAATCTAATATAAAAAAATTTTATGCACAAATATAGCTTAGACAGCCAAAATTTCAATCTGTCACGCAAACGTGTAACGACAAAGAAAATAAGTAGAAAAACTCATATTGTCTCCATTTATTTAATGTCACACAACCGTAGAACTAATTTTGTGATTAGGCGTCAACCTCACTGAGGTTACCTCAATGACTCAAAACCATCGACTTATTCAAGCATAGCCTTTACGTAGAGCAACGATTCAAATGTAAGTTTGGTCGGCAGACAGATTCCCCTAGTAATGGGTACAAAACGACGGAAGCGGACCGTGTCACCGCGTTCCGGTAAAAAAGGGAAGACATCGCCGCCCCCTGGTCGCGATATTAAAACAACAGGACTGCGTGCAACTAAAAAAACAACGCCTACACAAAGAAAATCAATTCGCCAGCTGAAACTCTACTCTGATATTAATTAAACCGCTGAAAACGTGCATCAGCGCCATCTACACGCCGCGGGCGGCAACTACGCGTCACCATGGTAACCGTGCGCTGATTGGCCACTTCGGCGCTAACCCGTTTCAACTAGATGTCGTAACTACCTGTAAACACAGCGCGAATTTCGCACTTAACTGATGTGCTTAGGGTATATTTTTAAACCGTGTGCAGTGGGTAGTTGTGTATTCGAGTGGAGTAGCGGCGCGTGATTAGCTCCGCCCTTCTCACCGGCATGGCGGACCGGTTTTGTCTTGGCGCGGTTTGTCTTTTCCCGTCGCCGTTTATTTGTGTCGGCCAGGTATGTATGTGGATATAGGTTTTGCTTTTGTTGGGGCTCTCGTGTTTTACAACATTATTCAGTAATACGCCGTCGCTCGCCATTATGAGGCTCTGCTTTACTGAAGTATTAGCGCTCGACGACTTTATATTTACACAAGTATTATACGCAGGCACAAGTTGAAATAAAATACCTTATGCGACAGCGTGGACTACTCATGTTTATATGCGGATGTTACAACGTACATTAAGCAATGGTGGAGGTAACTATAGACATGGTTAAATTAGCGGTAGGCACATATCTTTTAACCACTTAAATATTTGTAAACGGTGAGAAACTGTCGTGGAAGACTCTGTGAGACAGTTTACAGAGAAAAAACTCGCTATAAACTGATGCAGCTATTGTTACTAAAATTCTGCTTTCATGTTAGGCCTTAAGTACCTACCTTGGTTGAATTACCTCCTTTTGAGCTTATTTAATTCTGGTCGATATCACGTTCTATAACTTTAACATTTTAGATAATTGTAGGTAACTAAATCCTACTACTATTATAATGCGAAATTTTTTTTTGATGTTTGTTTTGGATTTGGACCACTGAGTAAATTAAATTTACTCATCGCTATGTATCAATACAATACGCTAGTCAAGCGCTGAGCCTGCACCGGCTGTGCCGGTAACCGACTACTCCGGTAATAACTGCACCGGTAACCGGCTGCACCGGTAACCGGCTGTTCCGGCAATAAGCGCGAATACAGGGCACGCGTATCAAGTTACTCGCCAATTACTGCCGCTCCCTTCGCCGCATCGTCGCCGCTCGTTCGACTAGGTACAATCTACAATATCGAGTTGTACCTATATGGTGTTGTATGTAGATATCGTTATACAGCTAGAAAATGTATATGTAATACGAATTACGCGAAGCACCGAACAATCGCACATAGTCATGACAACACGCCACGATAAAAAATAAATTGTGTTGCGCGTAACGACTATGACGACGTAACAATCCCACAATTATTAAAATGAATCAAATGCCTGCGGTTCACACAAAATGTATCGAATAAAAAATCAATGTACTGATTTAGATTATTTTTTTAAAGCTGTAAAAGAATAAAATTAGCAGCATTGTTCTACTTAGTTCGATTATGACAATTCTTTTGCTGTTAGAAAGTTACATCGCATCGTTCCTGAGTACTACAGGCTACTTTGTATCAAGAGCGGGCTTTAAAACGGGCGGAGAAATGAGCAGAAGCTAGTTGTGCAGGACGCATATTCTCGAAGAGAGAACAACGTAAAGTGCATACCGCGCATGCGCGATTTCGTAATAGAACTCGGACCTCTTAGTGACGTCATAGACTTTAGTCAGTGATCTTAGTGAAAAAATCGTGTTATCGTTAGGGTCATTGAACGCTTATAACTCACCCGGTATGAACTGTGTAGTGTTTCATTCGGTGTCATAGTGTAGGTTAGAACTTTGCCTACCCCGCTGCGGTAGCGGGATGAACGTATGTATAAAGTTTAAATAGTTATTTATAGAAATGTTGCTTGTGTGCATCGTTTGTGCTAAACTTAGAGTAAGTAAATCACGATAACTTTCTTTGTAATGCACATAAGGTTGTTTTATGATGTTTAGTATATAGAGCCACTTAGTGTCTATGTACCAAGACACTTATAGTTTAGGCATATAGATTTAACTTAGGCGCGAATTGAAAATAAGTGTAATCTTGAAAGTGAAAAAGAGGTCCTAGAAAGAGGGAAGGCCCTCTTAGTGCTCCGTACGGTATAGCCGCGGAGTACTTAAGCTAATTTGTTTTTTTGTATTTTTGAGTTAAAACGTGTTAGGAGTTTTTTGTTTAATAGAAATAGTTCGGGACATCAAGAAAACAGCAAGTAGTCGGCAAGAAAGAAGAAGTCTGCAAGTTTGAAGAGGAAACAGGCGCTTATGCAGAGTGGACCATCCTTCCTCATCAGCGGTGGCACGGTGCTACAAGGACGACTTCCAGCTACGTCGCATAGCTACGGCGTAGCAACGAGAGACTACGCGCCGAATATTAACGCCGGGAGAATTTGACTACCGTTGTGGCTGAACTTTGTAACTTTCGATTCAGTGTGTGAAATAAACGCTATTTCCCGATTTTACGCCTTTGTTACTTTGTCACTGGTATCGCCATATTCCCACTCACGCAATCCAGCACACACACAACACATTGCGGGGTGTTGGCCCAGTCCGAGCCCCGCACATTTTCTGGTCCTTCGCGAGCCGGATCTACGTGAGTGTGGAAAATGCCAGTGACAAGGTCAATCGGGAAACGAACGGCGTCGGCCACGGAAGCGTCAACGACGGTCACGTCATGTACCGCGACGTCCGCAACGGGGACGTCCGCGACCGCGACGTCTGCTACAGCAACGTCTGCGACTGAGGCCACCGAGACCACCATCGCCGACACCGTTCAAACGTGTTTCACCACCGATAGGGATACCGCTGCCGGCACCGCTGCGGAGGAGCTTCAAGCCGCCGCACCGGAAGAGAGGAAGCCACAGCGGCCCCGAAGTCGACCAGCCACTTCTTCAAGGCGTTCAACGAAAGCACGTCGCCTGGCACAGGCCAGGGCCGAACTCACAAAACTCAAAATAGAGCTAGCGACCGCAAAGCTAGCAGAGATCGAAGCGGAAGATAGCGAGGATGACCTTAACTCCGTCATCACCGAGGTCGAGCAGGATCAACGCGTTCACAGCTGGTTACATACCAGTCAGCTGCTCGCGATTGATAACCGACCTCACGAAGTGCAAGATGCGCAATCCCGTGTGCAGCCGCCACCCGAACCCATAGACCCAGTGATCACCGCCGCATCCTGGGACATCCCGGCGTCTGCACCGGCGGGAGCCAGTGCCGTGCCCCCGCCAACGTGTCACCCAGTGGCAAATGATGCATCAAATAATCCGCTCGATTTCATAACATTTTCAGGTAACCCTGCGGCATCGAACCCGAATGTGCAGCCGCTGCCTGCGAAGCAACCGCCGCCTGTAGTAGCAGCCTGGTTAAGAGAAAATGAAGCTTCGCAACAGCCGCCGCCGCCGCAGCCCCCGCCTACCCCGCGTCAAGTGCGGGGCGGGGAATTGGTCGCAGCGCGACCGAACTCCGATTATAGTGAACTTGCGTGTGCCATAACGCAAGCTGTGCAAGCTGCACAACATAGACAGCCGTTGAAGTATACGGAGTTGCCCATTTTCAACGGTGCGCATCAAGATTGGCTAACTTATAGAGCCGCTTATAATGAATCCGCAAGTTATTTTACAGCGTTGGAGAATATGTCCCGATTGCGCCGCAGCTTACGGGGCACAGCAAAGGAAGCAGTACAAGGGCTGCTCATCACCAACGCCGAACCGAACGCTGTGCTGAGGACTCTCGAGACGCGGTTTGGGCGTCCGGACTCGATCGCATTGGCCGAGATCGAGCGACTCCGGGCGCTACCCCGCCTCACTGATTCGCCGCGAGATATTTGCACTTTCAGTACGAAAATAGAAAATGTCGTGGGAACCCTGCAAGCGCTCGATTGTGCCTTCTACCTGTATAATCCGGAGGTTACGAAGGCGGTGATGGAAAAATTGACTCCGACGCTGAGAAGGCAATGGTATGAGTTCGCCGCCGCACAACATAGAGGTGAGCCCGACTTATTAAAATTTAGCCGATTCATTGCCAGGGAAGCGGAGATATGCAGTCCGTTCGCCGTGCCAGAGATCATCGCGGACAAGGCCCCGGTGAAGGCTAGCGGCGGCGAACAACCACGCCGGCAACGAATACATACCGTCGCCGACAAACAGAAGCCCGCATGCTGTGTATGCAACCAGGAGGTACATTCGATGGGCGAATGTGCACGATTTCGGGATGCCGCGGTTGACGCGCGGTGGGACTTAGCAAAAAAACATAGGCTATGTTTCAGGTGCCTGAAATTTCGATCGAAGCAACACACATGCAAGCCTCGAAAATGCGACACGGACGGGTGTGAACGACATCACCATAGGATGCTGCACTCGGACCGGAGGAGTAAGAGTACCGACGAGGCCACCAATGAAGAGGTGGTAAATTCGGCATGGACGTCGCAAATGTCATTTTTGAAAATAGCCCCGGTATGCATTTCAGGACCGGCGGGAGAGGCTCACACTTTCGCGCTACTTGATGACGGGTCGACGGTCAGTTTGATCGACCATCAGCTGGCCAAGGACATCGGCGCGGAGGGACCGGATGAACCGCTCCACATAATCACGTACGATGGAGAGAAAACTACACGGAATAATTCATGTCGTGTTAAGTTTCAGATAAGGGGAAGTCGGGGACGGCAGCAGATAGAAGCCCGCACCGTCGACAACTTGAGATTGGCGGCGCAGCGTATTCCTGAAGAGGCGCTGCGAGACTGTACCCATTTGAAGGGCCTCCTGCCTGCATCACAAACGCAAGAAGCGAAACCCCGACTTCTTATAGGCCAGGATAATTGGCATTTGCTTATATCTAGCAAGACACGGTCCGGGAGGAGGAACCAACCGGTCGCCTCGCTCACACCACTAGGATGGGTGGTACACGGGAGCCGGACCAGAGCCCTAGGACACAGGGTGAATTTCGTCGGCCAGACAGCAACCGACGACCTAACTGAGGAGCTCGTAAAAGAATTTATTTTGCTTGATAATCTGTTTGTAGATCCCCGCAGGCCGAAGAGCGACCCCGGAGAAAAGGCGCTGAGAATCCTGGAGGACAACACCACGAGAGAACCCTGCGGAAGATATACCACGTCTCTCCTGTGGAAAAAAGAAAATGTCGAGCTCCCGAACAATTACGAGAACACTTTGAAAAGGCTGCACAACATAGAAAACAAGCTGGATAGGAACCCCGAACTCAAGGTCAGATATAACCAACAGATGGAGGCGCTGATCGAGAAGGATTACGCCGAGCCAGCCCCCGCGACCTCCCATGCAACAAGGACATGGTATTTGCCGCACTTCGCAGTTTTTAATGCTTTGAAACCGGACAAGCTGCGAGTTGTGCACGACGCGGCGGCCAAGACAAAGGGTACCACTTTGAATGATAACTTATTAACAGGTCCAGACTTGTTGCAGCCTCTTCCCGCCGTCCTGATGCGATTTCGGGAACATCCCATTGCAGTCACCGCGGATATCACGGAGATGTTTATGCAGGTGAGATTGCGCGAGGAAGATCGCGACGCCCTCAGATATCTCTGGCGAGCGGATCGCCGAGATAACGAACCGCCGGAAATATACAGGATGAAGGTACTCATTTTCGGTGCATCTAGCTCTCCCGCGACGGCGATTTATGTCATGAATCGCAACGCGGACAGATTTCGATCGACGCATCCGGAAGCTGTCGACGCGATAAGGAGAAAACATTATATGGACGATTACCTTGACAGCTATCCGGACATAGAAAGCGCGACAACGATTGCGCGGCAAGTGCGCGACATTCACGGTGAGGCGCATTTTATATTGAAAAAATGGACGAGTAATTCGCCTGAGGTACTTGAAGCACTCGGCGAATCGGCAAGTCCCCACCGCGAAGAGGTGGACTTAGAAAAGGCGGAGAGAGTCTTGGGCCTCATTTGGAGACCAACGGAAGACAGACTCGCCTTCAATTTGGATTTGGCGCGCATACCGCCAAACTTGTTAATCAGAGAAGCGCCCACGAAACGAGAAGCGCTTAAAATAGTAATGTCCCTGTTTGATCCTCTAGGTCTTGCATCCCCAGTGACGGTAAGGGCCAAGCAGCTGTTGCAGGAGGTCTGGAGACGCGGCACTGCATGGGACGATCCGCTTGACGGCGACATATCCGCCGGATGGGCGGATTGGGTCACACAGCTGAGAAGATTGGGTCACGTGTCCGTGCCACGCTGCTACCTAGGCTATACTCGAGCTAGAAGATTGCAGCTGCACGTGTTCACCGATGCCAGCGAGTCCGCCTACGCGACCGCACTATACTGGCGAGCCGAAGATGAAGACGGACGGGTCACGGTTTCGCTTATAACAGCGAAAGCGAAAGTTGCGCCGCTGAAACTAACGTCCATTCCCCGTCTAGAATTACAGGCAGCAGTACTCGGCACACGGATGGCAGCCGCGGTGAAGCGCGAACACGGAAGACAACCCGAGTCAACGACCTACTGGACAGACAGTCGGACAACGCTGAGCTGGATCAGAACAGGATCCAGATCATACAAACCATACGTCGCTCATCGCGTCGCGGCAATAGAGGAACATTCACAAACGAGCGAATGGAGATGGGTGCCGACGCGCCACAATGCCGCTGACGATGCCACACGCGACGTGCCGGACAACTTCGATGAGCGACATCGATGGTTCAATGGGCCGGAATTTCTCCGAAATCCACCCGACTTATGGCCCACGGAAGAAAGGGGCATCATCACCACGACCGGTGAAGAAAGAGTAGGCGCCGTCACCTCAGGACATCGAGAGCCACAGCTCTCAGAGGCCCTACCCGACGTGAATCGGTTCTCGAGTTGGACCCGATACTTGAGAGCTACAGCTCGCACTCTGCAGGCAGTGCGCATGTTCCGGCGACGGTGTGATTACGTTAATCACAAGCGAACAAAGGCCGCTTCGCAAAAGGACCCGGATTGGAAACGCGCTCAAACGTCGAAAAAACCGTTGAAGAGGAGCGCGCGAAAATCGGAGGACATAACATTCATGACCCTCCCAGCTGAGCTGTTAGAACGGGCGGAATACCTCATTATAAAAATGAGTCAAGAAAAAGTGTTTGCCGAAGAAATACGTGCACTCGCACAAGGAAAACCCGTATCACGGGATAGCCGCCTGTATCCTTTGAGTATTGTACTAATTAATAATTTGATATGTTTAAATAGTCGGATTTCAGCTACCACGGGAATCACAGAAAAAATGAAGCACCCTCCGGTCGTCGACGGCGAGCATCGGGCAACACGGCTGTGGATCGAGCACGTCCACGCAGAGCTGCATCACGCCAGCGTCGAGAGCGTGGTCAACTGCTGCCGCCAACAGAGATGGATCCTGAGACTACGCCCGACGGTCAAGACTACACTGAGGAGCTGCTTGAAGTGCCGCCAGAGGGCGGCGACCCCGCCGCAGCCGGTGACGGGCGACTTACCTGCCTGTCGGCTGGCTCATCATCACAGACCATTTACCTATACCGGTCTTGATTACTTCGGTCCGCTCACCGTAACCGTGGGCCGCAGCAATCAAAAGCGCTATGTAGCTCTCTTTACATGTTTGACAGTTCGAGCGGTGCATCTAGAGGTGGTGCACTCATTAAGTGCGCAGGGTGCAATCATGGCACTCAGGCGCATGACAGCGCGTCGTGGGAGCCCCGTCGAGCTGTGGTCCGACAATGCGACCAACTTCCACGGCGCGGAACGAGAGCTGCGCAACACCCTCCTCGCGGGCGCCGAAGAAGAGGCGTCGCGGAGGGCGATCCGATGGCGCTTCATTCCCCCGGGCGCGCCATTCATGGGCGGCGCCTGGGAGAGACTGGTGCGGACTGTGAAAACCGCACTAAAAACGGTGCTCCACGAGAGGAGCCCTCGAGAAGAGACGTTGGCAACGTTACTCGCCGAGGTCGAACTAACAGTCAATAGCCGACCATTGACCCACGTGTCGGTGAACCCTGAGGATCCGGAAGCCCTGACGCCTAACCACTTTTTGTTGGGCGGTCGGGGCCCGTGGTCGGTGCCGAACTTCCCGGCCGACCACGACTTCGGCGCGCACGCCGACCTCAAAGCCACACAGCAGCTCGCCGACGCATTCTGGACGCGTTGGCTCCGGGAGTACCTCCCCGAGCTAAGAAACCGGCGGGAGGCCCACAGCCGGGGCCCCGAACTGCAAATAGGTGATGTCGTCCGCATCATAGACGGCACGCTCCCGCGCAACACATGGCCGCAGGGGCGCATTTGCGCCATGTATCCCGGCCCAGATGGAGTGGTGCGCACAGTGGACATCACCACCCGCGGAGGTGTCCTGCGACGACCCGTGAAGAGGATCGTCGTCATACACCAAGCTGACGACACAAGGACCGAGAGCGCCGCGCCGCAGCCAGCGGCGGATGCATCCTGCCCGACAGCGTGACTGCATCACCCCCTGGACGCTGGGTGATGCACGGCGGGAGAATGTGCAGGACGCATATTCTCGAAGAGAGAACAACGTAAAGTGCATACCGCGCATGCGCGATTTCGTAATAGAACTCGGACCTCTTAGTGACGTCATAGACTTTAGTCAGTGATCTTAGTGAAAAAATCGTGTTATCGTTAGGGTCATTGAACGCTTATAACTCACCCGGTATGAACTGTGTAGTGTTTCATTCGGTGTCATAGTGTAGGTTAGAACTTTGCCTACCCCGCTGCGGTAGCGGGATGAACGTATGTATAAAGTTTAAATAGTTATTTATAGAAATGTTGCTTGTGTGCATCGTTTGTGCTAAACTTAGAGTAAGTAAATCACGATAACTTTCTTTGTAATGCACATAAGGTTGTTTTATGATGTTTAGTATATAGAGCCACTTAGTGTCTATGTACCAAGACACTTATAGTTTAGGCATATAGATTTAACTTAGGCGCGAATTGAAAATAAGTGTAATCTTGAAAGTGAAAAAGAGGTCCTAGAAAGAGGGAAGGCCCTCTTAGTGCTCCGTACGGTATAGCCGCGGAGTACTTAAGCTAATTTGTTTTTTTGTATTTTTGAGTTAAAACGTGTTAGGAGTTTTTTGTTTAATAGAAATAGTTCGGGACATCAAGAAAACAGCAAGTAGTCGGCAAGAAAGAAGAAGTCTGCAAGTTTGAAGAGGAAACAGGCGCTTATGCAGAGTGGACCATCCTTCCTCATCAGCGGTGGCACGGTGCTACAAGGACGACTTCCAGCTACGTCGCATAGCTACGGCGTAGCAACGAGAGACTACGCGCCGAATATTAACGCCGGGAGAATTTGACTACCGTTGTGGCTGAACTTTGTAACTTTCGATTCAGTGTGTGAAATAAACGCTATTTCCCGATTTTACGCCTTTGTTACTTTGTCACTGGTATCGCCATATTCCCACTCACGCAATCCAGCACACACACAACACATTGCGGGGTGTTGGCCCAGTCCGAGCCCCGCACACTAGTATTAATAAATAACACAAATGAGTAAACCTTCATGTAATCGACTGTTACCCCCACTTTCATAAAAATGTTTTCCCAACCATTACTGGTAATGTATGTCGTAGCTAATCAATAAACCGTTTCCTAAATAACTTCACAAACATACCGATGTAGCCGGAGGAGCGGGCGCTGGCCGGGGAGGCGCGGGGACGAGCGAGGGGCGCAGTTCCGGGCGAATTTAGCAATTAGCGTGCGTGCGCAAATTCCGGCCGAGTCCGGACGCCGCGCCGTGCGGACACAGCCCTAATAGCCACCTACACAGGGCTGCCCCCGTTGAAAATAACAAAAATAGATTTGTCAGTATTGATATTTGCAGATACCTATATTTGGAGAATTAGTTCTATCATACAAGAGGGACCGTCTCAGTACCACAGCATATGCTATTTTTGCCCTAACGTCAGACTTTCAAGCTGACGATTGATGAGCAAAATAAAGTAGAGACGCAACAATTTAAAAGCAATGCAGGCAGGTACGAACGAAGGTTGAACGACTTGAAGTGACAATAGCCTAGTTGGGAATGAAACGGTCTGTCGAGACAATGTTCGGAGGTTCAAAGACCAAGGCACACAACTCTGACTTTGCGACGTTACGTATGAATTGTTTATCAATTATCGTTCGCTTCAACGGTGAAGGAAAACATCGTGAGGAAACCTACATACCTGAGAATTCTCTATATGAATCTCGAAGGTATGTGAAGTCTACTAACCTGCACTAGGGCAGCGTGGTGGATCTCAGTAATAGAGGAGGCCCGTGCTCAGCAGTGGGCAGTATTTAATACAGGGCTGATTGCATTGCATTGCACCTCGTCCTACGGAGAAAATGAGATAAAAAATAATTTCTAACGGATATCGTGTTAAATCTACGCTATAGATTTTTTCTCCCATACGAATGAGCCGGCTTTATAGAGTTGATTAATTATTTACCAATACCAAATTTAATTATTATTAACGTTTTCTGTAATATATTAGTTAGTAAGTCAGTCTTACAGAAAACTGGTGTGAAATGGTAGTTTTACAGTATTAAAGTAGCGTTGCGTAAATATGTACTTTACTAGGTGATCACCTACTACTAGCTCAACTTATTCGGCAATCGATTGCTACTAAAAAAACAGAGATAACTGCTCAAGATGTCGTAACTTCCTCCTGAAAAAGGATTTATAATCGTAAATTCAATTGTATCCTTGAGTCAGACACCCCTTGTGGTTCCATACGCTTTTTTGTAGGTAATTAAAACATTGCACTGAGGTTTCAGACAGTACCTACCAACATATTCCTATAAAGTACTTGTATATGTATTGTAGTACCTGATGCCCCATCGTTTAAAACCTCCCTAAGATCCTTCCACACCATATTAGGTACGAACTTACACACCTAAAATTTCCCTGTAAGAATTTATTAATATTCACAAGCTCACATTTATAATATTAATAAATTATAAATCGCTCTAGCTTATTTATCTAGATCCAGCGTACCGGATAATAATGGGAATCGCGATTCGATTCTCCCAATAATAAAAATAGACAACCAAAATACTTGATTGCAGATAAAAAAAGAATATTGCATTTGCCTATACCCCACGTTATTTCCTAATTTATGACGATAAACTCATTCCTTGTCACATTTTGGGTCGGAATTAAGCTTGATTCCAGATCGTAGCTCCGTAATATAAATAACATACATAGTTCAGCCAGTGTTATAATTAAGTCATTGCTAGTGTATTGTACAATGTAATGCAACTTCGCAACTTAGTTTTGGTTGGTGTTGATACTGTTCATGGGTAATCGCAAAACTTACTATCAGTCAAATGACGTAGGTGTATGTCTTCTCATTTGATAATAATAATAATAATACCTAATACCAGCCCTGTATTATACACCGCTCACTGCTGAGCACGGGCCTCCTCTACTACTCAGAGGGTTTAAGGCCTTAGTCCACCACGCTGGCCTAGTGCGGGTTGGCAGACTTCACACACCCTCGAAATTCTTATGGAGAATTCTCAGGTATGTAGGTTTCCTCACGATGTTTTCCTTCACTGTTAAAGTGAACGATAATTGATAAACATTACACACGTAACTTTGAAAAGTCAGAGGTGTGCCTTGTCGAACTTCCGGACATTGTCTCGGCAGACCCTTCCATTCCCAGCTAGGCTATCATCCACTTTGATAATACCAGCCCAGTCTTATATACCGCCCACTGCTGAGCACGGGCCTCTACAACTGAAAATGTTTAGGTCTTAGTCCACCATGCTGGCCTAGTCTGTTCTCAATAACTTCTGTAATAATCACGACTAGACTAAGGACCTTGGTTTTTCATCTAAGACGTAGTCTAAGATATCAAACTTAACCTCTTTAATATTGTAACATTTTTCCGGTGACGGGTACCATTGTAACACTCAGAGGGTCCAAGCGGAGTGCGCGTGACGCGCTAAGTGCATAATCCCTAATTGAGTTTACCCCTCACAATGGTATCTTCACGACTTGACGGATAAGTGGGTGGAGTTCATTAAAACGCCTTATGGCGTCGTTTGCAACGTTTTATTGTTACAATATCGCCGTGTGGAGACGGGAATTGAATTAATTTCACTTATGCAGTAAACTAAGGATTAAAGTGGGAGAGGTTTAAGAAATCTTAATACTATTAAAACTACTTAATACATTGGACTGGACATATTTTGTGTTATATTGATTTTCGTGTTGTTCTTGCTGCCGAAAAAATCTTCTCGTTCTACCCTGCTCTATGTTTTATCAGTAGATATAGTAGATAAAACACTAAGTTAATAATACTCTGCAAATCATTTTAGTTCCGTACAGCTAGCACTACTTCAATAGAAATTGATGTACATTTTAATTCTAAAATATGACTTCTAAGTAGTCATATAGTTTCCAAAATATCTCACCATTAAAATTTACACTGAAGTAATTCATAGAATACCAATTACAAGATGACTCAGCGGGCTTTTTTATTCCCTTAAAATCTCTACAAATGGCCTAAATGATGTATTGATAATATAAAAACAAGTGAACATCCCCCGAGCAGCGGCGGGCATCGTAAAAACTCGCAAATTTGATAAGCACCGCAAACTATCGCAAACAAGGAGCGGTGCCGCTCTCCTAATCTGATTAACGGTGATTTATAGACGCACTCCATGTGTAATAATCAATTTATGGGATAAACTATATATTACGGGATACGCGACATCACTTACACCCACATACATCCTTAAAATAACGAGGTAAAGTTGGTTTTCGCGTTTACGAAGTGAGATCGTAACCCGCCACCGGGCGCGTGCAGTGAGCTCCGCACAGCGCTTCCAAGGGTCGCTCTGTCCCCTAATTTCTAATAATGAACTGGTCTGTTAAAAGTTTTAATGTGTAATAATGGATATTTGTCGTGACTATGATTTACGTGATATTTATTAACGCAGGAATCGCTGTAATGGGTTAGAAGGGAATTATTTGTTTTCGTATTGTTCGCTTGGTAATGTATTCTTTGACTACATTAATTCTTTTGTTGTATTGTTTTATTTGGATTTATTGGTACGTCAATCAATCAAGTTGATGATATTGTTTAATTAATAAATACTCTTTAAATAATGCAATTAATTTAAATCTTGTTCTTAAACAAAAAATCATTTAGGTACAATAAATTGATGAAGTGGGATTTGTATTTTACAATTTTTTTTTCAATTTCTACGAATCTATAATGCTATAGCTATTGGTTTTCTTTGTGTGCGAGCTAATTTCAAGTATTAGGTACAGCTGAAATTTTGAAAATACTTTCACTAATACGAGCTACACATACACATACACGATACATTACCCTAAAGTGCTATAGCACTACACCACATATCAATTTAATTATGAAAATATTTTTAACAACCAAATAGGTCAATAGGATCACTACAGTTAATTCATTATTTACAAATACATAGTAATATTGTAGTCCTTTATCTTACAAATTCTAATCCCATTGTCAGATAGAAAGGGTTGGATAGTAATGCCTTTGCTAGGTATCGACAATTTAACTACGTAGGCACTTGTGCACTACTAGGCCTACAAAAGTGTACAGAAGTGTTCTTCAAACTCAGTAATTTAAATATGTAAACAAACACTTGTGATTCATTTTTAAAACATTCTACAATCACCAACTGTTAAAACTTATATAAACTAACAACATTTTAACACAATTATCTTTAAAAAGCATCTTGTAATTTAATTTAAAACATAACTTTCGACATAATTAAATGTAAAATGACAAGATAAACGATCGCCGGGGTCTGTTGTACCCCGCAGTATCGCTTAATGTTCCATTCCCTTGTTCAGTATTCATATTTGTGTCGCCGTTCGATTAGGGCTCGTTTGTTGGGAATTAATTCGGGATGAGCCCCGCGTGCGTTCGAGGGTTCATATATCATATTTAGTTGACATTATTTGATAGTTTTATAGTGTTGATTCCTTTTTAATGCTTTATGATATTGTTGTCCCTTTTTAAGACCTATATTGCAATTGTTCTTCTATATTACTGATTTATTTTCATATACTTTACAAAAAAAACAATATTGAACGGGAAACGCAATAAATCATTAAGAAATAAGGACCAGTTATTTCTTAAAAACTGTAAGTAACTGCAGGTAACTGTAGGTAGTATTATAAACAAACTCTATCAATTGTCTATTTCTACCGCCAAGCAGCAGTATGCATGCACTGTTGTGTTTCGGTTTGAAGGACATTATGGCCAGTGTAACTACTGGACATAATGTGACTTAACACCTTATGTGTCAGGATGAGGAGCGCAATGGAATGCCACACAGTACTTTGTAAGTCAAGGTGCTAAATGGTGTTGCTACTGTTTATGGCTGGTCGTATCGCTTACCATTAGGTGTGATGACCCATCTATTTTAACCAAACTTTAAAACTATTTTAATGCATAACTATAATATTAAAAAAGCAAGGCTCATAGTTTAATATTACTAATCAGGGACTTATTCATACACTGAATTGGAATAATAACGCTCTTATACGAATAAATATTTTAAGATATAACCATAATAATTTGTAACAATGCAATATTTAATTCATTTTTCTACAGCATTTATCCAATTACCTTAAGCTTGCTCCTTGTAAATTTAATTGCACTCACAAGATAAACATTTTCCATAAAAAAAATATCAATGGTTTCCCCGATCCTATAAGATTCTCGCACAGTTCATTATATGTGCATAGTTTATTTGTTGGTTAACGATGTAACCGCGTCGTTACCGCGTCATTATCTCGCGTGAGCGGGCGGCGCGCGCGGATTACAGCGGCGCACGCGCATCCCTTTGTGCACCGCCGCTGATCACGATATTATAATAGTTGTGTTGGTGTAATTATGTGGGTTTAAATAATATTGTAATATTTAACAAATAGATGAAAGAACTACGAAAATTGTGCATGTTTCATAGAATTTAGAGTGAAGTAAAAAACAGTTCTAATAATCTAAGAAACTTTATTATTTATTAATATTACTACTATTTTGTTAGAATAACGAGTCATTTATTGTAATTCAATCTTTTGAGTGAAAACTAACGTGGAAGTGTAAGCTAAAGTTTTAATTTTGTAATAAGCACATTAAAAAGCCTAACACCAAACTCGCTTCAAAATGTGTATCTGTAACTCCCAAAATCACCCAACACCCAAGTGACCGCCGCGGGCATCGACGTGAGTACATGGGCATTAGAACCCGCTCATTTGGTGTAATTGCGCCGACGCGTCGCCACGTGCCCGGACAGTAACGACCGACGTTCCCGGACACCCGCTGCGCCACACTGTGTCTTGTTATTGTTGTGTTTTTATTTACAAAGTCGACAATGTATTCGGTAATGAAATGGTTATTTAATGTAGTTCTCATGAATCGAAAAAACCTAGACACTGGGGTAGGTGGCAGGAAAAAACATAAATAATGTGGTTAATTAATTCCACCAATACGTCTTACTATTACTAAAAATTATAAATGCGAATAAATAATAATAAAATATAATACAAGTCTGTGTTATATACTGTCCCATTGTTGGGAACGGGTCTCCTCTACTACTGAGAGGGTTTAGGCCCTAGTCCACCACGCTGGCCTAGTGCGGGTTGGTAGACTTCACATACCTTTGAAATTCTTATAAAGAACTTCTAGGTATGCAGGTTTCCTCACGACGTTTTCCTTCACCGTTAAAGTGAACGATGATTGATAAACAATACACACGTAACTTTGGAAAGTCAAGGGTGTGTGCCTTGGGTTTTGAACCTCCGGACATTGTCTCGGTAGACCGTTCCATTCCCAACTAGGCTATCCTTCACTTTCTTATAAATGCAAAACTTTGTGAAAATGTTTCATGTTGGTTGTTTGTTAAAAGTAAATGCAGAAACAACTGAACAAATTTGGAAGAAATTTGGCACACGGGTAGATCATGTCCTGGTAATTTTTATCCTGGTAATTTACTCCCATGGGAAATAATGAATATTTTTTAATCTGATTCATTAATTAGACGGCGCTGGCGTCGTATTATGTTTTAGAGACTTTTGTAGTGAGAAAGGCTTTTCACGTGGGCCAAGCCGCGGGAAACACCTAGTTCTCAATAAGTGTTTTCATTAAACACTATTTTCTTTCCCCGCTGTTTAAAACTCTGACTCGCCGGCTACGGTACAATGGATACCTACGGTTAATATTAGATGTCATTTTTTAATAACATAATATAAACATTTTATTTCATTTGTTAAACCAGTTTGCCCAGCGTACTGCACTCTTAATATTTCCATAAGTACTAATTTTCTATCCTATTTAATTCTAACACAATCAACATTATTGTACCATAACATTTTAATTCCCTACTTATCACAAAAATAAGTCGTGATTCGATCTATTTCCCCCAAAAGTATTTAATTTGTATTAGTAACATTTGACGTTAGGTAAGTCGATTGATTACGTATAAGTGGATTTGAGCTGGCCGCGGGGCGAGGGGCGAGGGGCGAGGGGCGCCCGCCCACCGGCACAATGCGGCCAAATGAATTGAATCACTAGTAATGGAGACGCCGCGACAACACTCTCGTCCACAATCACGCAACACTTGAATGGACCAGGCGTTTGGGACAAGTTCACGGTCGCTAGCGAGAAACGTGGAAGTCTTTCTCACATCTACAGTGGGTCTAGACCAGCATAGGTTAAGGTATATGAGAAATTCACCCTTTTAGTTGAGCAAATCAATTCAAATGTTTAATTAATATGTAGAAATATTGCAGACGAGTTTTACAGTTAAAATTGTTATTATGATAATATTTACGTGATTTTTGAAAAAAATATGAATTAAATAAATTAATTCCTCATTCAAACTGCCAATTACATAATCAGGCAATGCGAATATAATCAAGTAAACTCCCTGCTCTTCTTGTCAATCAACGACCTCGAAAACAAACCGCAAAATTGCGTTACGCATTCTTAATCGCACCCGCTCACAGCCACGCTACTTCCTATCGTTTTGGACACAGCCGAGATACCGTTTAACTTTAGTGGTCGGTCAGATCAACTCGCTGGCTCGCTAATGTGATGAGCAGAGACATTCGTATTTATTTAAGTCATATGAAATGGGACCACGCCTCCTCGCATTACTTCCTGATCGAATTGCTGGTGATTTGAGTGGATTCTATTGTAATGTGACTTAATTCGTTTAAAATGGTTATTGATCATAATATATAGTGTGATACTGACAATAAAAAGACGTAGGTATTTTATTGCACTTTTGTATCTATAATGTGTGTTAAAAATGTAGGAGATCACTACTTTTGGAAATTATTTAACAATTTTACTTACCATGCCATACATATATTATGAAAGGGATCTAGCGCTGACTGTCTACCGAGTGTATTTCCAATGAGCACAGCCCGGTCACACCATCATATTAATATGCTGTATTTAGTCCGATAGCGTAGTATGTATGACATTTGAAATCCCGAACAATATAGGTTTTATGAATCTTCAAGAAGATTCTTGTTAGAAAACTCAACCAACACAACTGAAACGTTACCATTTTAAACTTTAAAGTTCAAAAATGTTTATGTATTGTTCACTCTCAATATTTTTACTAACATTTTAATTTTTTCACAACTTAAATCTTGAATCATAGTTAAGAGTAAAAAAATAAAAATAAAAATAAAATCATTTATTGGTCAAATAGGCTTATAAAAAGCACTTATGACAGGTCATGACATGAAGGTAGACACAATAACAAAGGTACATAATAAACCAATGAAGTAATTTAAAGTTAAATATCGAACAACCAGCACGGGCTGATAGGTACAGAGGACACGGACATTAGGGACGGGAATAGGGCTAGGGAAAGGAGAAGTGGAGCTGATATAAAAGAAAGGGAAGGAGTATCTTTACATTACGAGGAAAGGAAACGCCACGGTCCTCGCCGGCGAGGATAAAAAGGTCCTAGCCTAGCTAACCTACCAGCCTTTCACTAGCTACCTAAGCGATGACGACCCGAAGAAGAAAGGCAGAAAGAAACTCCGGGCTTAATTTTTTCGTCATCAATTGTCATGATATACTGCATTTTTTTTAAATATATATTTAACAGTATGATTATTACATAGGTTAATGCATACATGAATGTAGCCCTAAGATATAAATGAAATACTACTACGAAGCAACCAAATAACAATATATTGGCGTTCATGATGCATTAACCCACGCTTACAAATATTATTTACACTAAATAACTACATCATATCTTTAGTCATTAATAGTGATAAAATATAGATCGGTCGTCACAGTAATAGAGCAATGTCAAAATGTCAAAAGCAAAAAAAAAAAAATTTTTAAAAATATCATATTAAATAAATTGAATTTAAATGTCACAAATTAAAAACAAAAATATATGTAAAAATACAATATGGACCTAGCCATATAAATGTCATATTATAATATTATTTTTATAGGCGCTCAATGTGAAAGCTCAGTGCCTTAGTGCTGTGCGCAGGACTGATTCCAAATATCCTTGTCATTTAAATAGTCTGTCACTTTGTAGTAGCCTCTAGAAATCAATGCACGTTTAACATAAGGCTTAAATTGGATTTCAGGCATATTTATGACTTCAGAAGGAAGCTTATTATAGAATTTAATGCAGTTGCCCATAAACGAATTACTTGTTTTGCTGAGCCTAAACTTTGGAACTGCAAGTTTGTTTTTGTTTCTTGTATTTATGCAATGTATATCACTGATTTTTATAAAGCTATCTAAATTTCTGCGGACATACATTATGTTTTGGAATATGTATTCAGCGGGCAAGGTTAGTATATTAATATCTTTAAAAAGGTCTCGAAGAGAGTCGCGCGATCGCAGATCATAAATAGCGCGAACAGCTCTTTTCTGCAATATGAAAATAGTCTGCAGATCAGCTGCAGAACCCCATAGCAGAACACAGTACGACATAATACTATGAAAGTAAGCAAAATACACTAACCTGGCCGTCGCCACGTCTGTCAGTTGCCTAATCTTTCTAATAGCAAATACAGCGGAGCTTAATTTACCAGCTATTCTATGTATATGCGAACTCCACTGCAGCTTAGCATCAACTGTTATTCCAAGAAAGACAGTAGAAGGAACAAGATCTAAGACTTTTTTATCTAATACAATATTCGAAACTTCTTGAGTATTGCGTAGTAGGGAAAATTTTATACATTTGGTTTTCGCCGCGTTCAAAAGTAGATTGTTTGCGGAAAACCAGTCTGAAATGAAACCAAGTGTTTCATTAGGCTCTACAAAAGCCTCATTTTTCCTATTGATCTTAAAAATAAGTGAGGTATCATCAGCAAATAAAACAACATCCGCTTTGCTATTTATCATGTAAGGTAAGTCATTTATATACACTAGGAATAAGAACGGTCCTAATATGGAACCCTGAGGTACCCCTATACTAACAGGAGATCCTATAGAATTAATATTATTGATGTATACTTTTTGATGCCGATCTGAAAGATACGATGATACCAATTTAAGCGCTTGTCCCCGAATACCATAGAAATTAAGTTTCAAAATTAGTGTTCTGTGGTCAACGCAGTCGAATGCCTTGGAGAGATCACAAAAGACCCCCAAGGCATCCTGTGATACCTCCCAGGATTCGAGTACAGATCTAACTAAGGCATGACCGGCATCTTGTGTAGACCGGCCCTGGGTAAAACCAAACTGCCTATTATGTAAAATGTCATTTTGATTAAAGTGCAACAGCAGTTGTAGTAACATTAGTTTTTCAAAAATTTTGCTTAATGCTGGTAGTATGGATATCGGCCTGTAATTAGAAGGATTATTTAAGCATCCTGATTTAAAAATTGGTACAACTTTACTTATTTTCATGAGATCCGGAAATATGCCGTCTTTAATACAGAAATTGAATATTTCCGCTAATATTGGGGCAATCCTAACTATGACCGAGTAACTCTTGTTCTAAGGCAAGCGAGTATAAACGCGAATGAAGTTCAATAAGTTCTCGTGAAAGAGTAAATAATAGTGGAAGAACAAGGTGCTTTAATTATAAAGTTCTAAGTTCTGCGCCGCGCCGTCGCCTCGTACCGCGACGTTGTCCTGAGCTACATTTAGCTTTCTTATTTTTCACTGTGTACTTTTCGGGGATATTAACCTGCCTATATGTTAAGGCCTAAACCCTCTCAGTAGTAGAGGAGGCCCGTGCCCAGCAGTGGGACAGTATATAATACTGGGCTGGTATTATTGGACATGGTTTATCCATGTGCATCCAAATCGGTTTAGAAATTTCTGCAGTTATTTCTAAAAAAAGCCGCAAACATATTTACTTTATTTATTTAATTTTGTATTTAATTTCACCCCTGACTGCGTTATTTGAAATCGGGGTTGGCGCTACATCTCCGCACAAGTTTTAACAGCTTCAGCGCTGACTTCCGTCTTCAATCACAACGAGCCAATACTCGATAGATAGTTTGAACTATCTTCATCTGTTCAATATAAGAAAGTTCTCAAAACTTTGATTATATGATTGAACGATTTATTATATTCGTGCTCCAGTCTCCGACTGCATAACCTCAGTCTTTTACAATACCTTTCAACCTTCATTTTAGATTATTGTTATAAAAGATTTGACCATTCTATCTGTCTATCCAATCATTCATAAATTTTACAATTCTAAGTTGTCAGGAATAGTTAGTAAATGACATGTCTTTTTTATAGTATAATTTTGCTATTCCTGAACCCATTTACTAACACCATTAGAGGATGATGGTCTTTGATCATTTTCTATTGCTCACGATTAGTGTTAAAAGTCAAATCGTCGAAAAGACTATTTAAGTACAGTGTCGTAGTTCTCATACCTACCAGATATGTTTATAACCTACTGTATGGCATAATCCCTTAGAACCAAATAGGTACCAGACCCAAAACCTAATAATGGAATACAGAAACATGTTTAAAAGAATCAAACAATATTCAAACTCTCATATCTCCATTAGCTCATTCGCAGTTTTAAAAAACACGTTTCCTAAACGATTCCAAAGATCCCTATTTTCCTTAGTATCACTGTATCGTTTATTGAATCATTTATGTAAAGAAGCCGGCAAATGGTGCGTCAGTAAGTTGATAATGCTGCCCCCCGCTGCCCCCCGCACCTCCCCTCCCGCCGCCGCGCCACCCCGCCACCCCCCCGGACAGAATCGAGATGCTCTTTATTAGAAGACTGATGTTGACAAATAAAACTGGCGCGTTGACGCCATTGTTGAGGGAATAAATAGCACTTGTTTTAGGCTTATTGTAAGAGATAATAAGCGCTTGAATAAAGAAGGTATAAAAAACGGCGTTCTACTTAGTTAGTTTTGAGTACGAATTGAGGTGTTTTTGTACAAAAAAATAACGAAAGGATGGCTATGGAATAGCTTATAATTATATAATAGATAAAATATGTGCAAACTGCACCTTTGCTTATCTTCTGCTACAAAAATATTGAAAATTGTCAAGGTTTCAAGTCCTGGTATTCTGTAGAAATAATCAGAAATCAAAAAGAGCAAAATTCTATGTACAGTTAGCCACAAAAGTAGCTTAAAAACTTCAAAACGCTTCTGCACGTTAACTCCAATCGAAATATTCTTTTATCTTTATCTAAAATAAAGTTAACTCTGTGAAATTTATTTTGGTTAATAAAAACGAATTTTGATACATACGCAAAAGATTAAAGACAATTTGAAATTTTGAATTTGATCAGCCACTTATGTCGCTGACTGTACCTTAATAAAAAGTACCAAAAAGAATAAAAATAGTTAAAAAGTGTGCAGATATTTACATTTCTTCTTCTCTGATTACGCCGACTTTTACATCTCTAATTCTACTGGAATCACGACCAACGTATATTTGAGACACGCAGAATCGCATGCAAATAAGCAGCATTAGCATATTGTATATGAGATAATTTCCACACAAAAGGAGGCAGACGCTTGGGCGTGTAGGGCACATATTTGTTCGTGGAGTGTTTGTGGGCCCTGAGCGTGCACACTGCACTCACTGACACAGCCGGAGTCTGGGTTGCGTTATCGATTTGATAATAACCTGAGAGTAATGGGTAAGACAAAAAAGAAATAATTTAAAAGCTTTATAAACTTTGATAGAGCCACAGAATAATGACACAGAATACAGTATTTTACTAAGCAGTAGTGAGAAGTAGAACAGACTATGAAGTTGGCCCTAGCGAGTTCTCCATGTCTATTTTATGGTCAAGAAGCACTGTGACGATTTGATTTGTAAACGTTTAAACATACTTTTGGAGGTTTTAGGTATTAGGTGCAGTAAAGCTTTCCCATACTTTCTATAAAACAATAAAAAAAGATAGTGTAATTACTAGAAATTAGGAGAATTAACATAAAGGCTTACAACGATGAGCGTAGTTCGATGGTAAACTTTATAACTCGTAGTTCTAGCTGATATTAGGACAGTGTTTTAGCGTCCGTGACCTTCGAACAAGCTCCTTACCAGTCTCATTAGTTGTATTGGAAACAATCGAGCAATCCCGACACAACTATTGGAACGGTTGTCATTTTAACAATAGTCACGCACCAAACTTTATTATACCGTGGTTACAAATGATCACGTTAATGTAATTGGTTCGTTTTAATTAATCGCTTTGTATGGATCGTGTCAGTATTTACGTGAACACGCGATGTTACAAGCGTTTAATGTTTTGTCACGCTTCAATACTGCATAGAAGTGTTGATACTGCGCAGACGTTGTCAACTTGTTGCCGTAGAACACTTCGCTACTGGAACTGACAGTTGCTAAAGTTGTTGGAGTTGTAGAAGCTACTGCGAGATTTATAGTGGTGTAGTGTTTCTCGGTGTTATTTGATAGCACCAGGGCGCCGCCTTATAATTTTTTTAATCATCAAGCAACTAAGCATATTTGCATTCTACTAGCGTGATATTAAAATAGTACGGGTATTCTTAATTAAAATGGTGACTAAAAAGTGAGGTGTAAGAACACTTCGCAAAAAATTATCTGTGCTGTGCAACCAAGTGTGAATCACAAACACTTATTCTCGATATTGAAATCGAAGCCTCTTTGCAGCCAAAATACATAAATACCAATCCATTCAATGGCATTCCACTACGCTCGTCATCCTGAGACATAAGATGCTAAGTATCACATTATGTCCAGTAGTTGCACTGGCTACAATGCCCTTCAAACTGAAACACAACAGTGCATGCACACTGCTGCTTGGCGGTAGAAATAGACATTGCGGTGGTACCTACCCAGACGGACTCTTACATATGAGAGACCTACCACCAGTACGATGGACGTTGAACGCTGCGTAAAATAATAATTATAATTATACGTATACATCAGGGGTTTGATAAAAAAAACCTTGATGTCATCTCAAAATCATGCTACTTGCCGTCATCCAAGAGCTGTACATAAGTGCTACTCTGAGAAGGACAAGATCAAAATAAATCAATTCTGCTAGATATTCTATTACTCCTTTAGAAGTATCTACCCACTTAGTAGACTGCATAGCGTGGTTGTAATATAGACACAGGTGTGAGCCATGTAATTAATTACACACTCGTTAACGGGTTGTTAGTGCACTTGTTTGAATTCAACTTGTTCTACTAGATTTATAGAAAAAAATACAATATTTATGAATTGAGACAGATTACTGTTAAACGATAAACATCTTTAGCAAAACATCGCTATTAATCACTCGATGGTAGATTAAAATAACCCTTTCGTACTCACGACAGAAGAATCATGGGTGCTTTATTGGTTTTAAAAGAAAAAAACGCAGCATGGATAATGTTTGGGTCCTTTTTTAACTGACTTTCAAAAAATATTCTCAATTTGTGTGTTTGTATATTTCTTTTATGTGTACACTAATTTCTCTGATTATAACTGAATAAAAAGGTAAGCGAACCGTTCCTTGATGATAATCACCACAGCCACTATTAACCATGAACAGTAGCAACACCAACCAGAGCTAAGAATGACAAACAAGCCCTACATGCTACCGCTACGCATTAATCCTAAGATATTAGAGTTTGATTCCTCATACATATAAAACCATACAGCACAATCTTGTAAACAGCAATAAGACTAACCCGAGATCAATATGTACGTTAGCAAAATGCACCGCAACCGGTAAGAAAGTAGTAAATAACCGGGCGGTATAATCGAGGGATAGGACGGATACTCGGCAAATGTAGCGGATAATGCGCGCAAATAGACCGACCGCTATCCGATCAGCCGCCGCTGCCGGTAAATAACGTCCGGCTATCTGGTCGCAGTGCGCTTTATTTACATTATACGACACGACGCCGATACGATGTTCATTTGAGTATTTTTTTGATCTAATTGTAGGTAGTAGGTACTTATATTTATTTGTTTAGTCACTTTTTTTTACGTCATGTGATAAGACACTTGGATTATAATTTTGTTTGTATATAAGAAGCACATGATTTTCATTTACCCAACTGCTCAGGGAAGTAGGCATGAGTTTAAACAACTTTATTTCCCAAAAGAAATTCACAAATTTCACTCAATTCAGTTATACCGCTGAGTAAAGTTTTATTCGCCAGCCTCTGGGACGGGGCCTTAATAGCTGCGTATTGATTTGTACTGGCCACTTTGCACATTACACACAGTAGCGGCCTAAATTTGCGTAACATCGATTGCCCTTATTGACGCAAACCACTCGCCCATTTAGTTACACATTTAAACTCTTTAAAATTTTGCTATTTTAATAAATATGTCAGCATTATCTTCTACACACTTAATTTAAAATCCAAGTAGGTATGTTTGATTTAATTGTGCTCTGCAAAACCTTTCCAAGATCAAGGTTTGTGAACGCTTTTCATCAGCATAATAATTATTGTAGCTTCCAATGAGTTATACCTAAAGTCTCTAATAGTTGTCAAACTATGAAATCGCTAGATTTAGCATAGGCTACCTATACCATTAGACAGCAATACTAAAACTTATAGTGAACATCGCTTCTTGAAACTCCATGTACTCCTTCAGAAATACAGGCGTAAAGTGATTGTCTAGACGTATATTAATGAATACGTTATCGCGTAGTGTAAAGATGCCATCTAATCGAGTTAGAGTGTCGAGACTCCAGTGGAGAGATTTGTGTCCTCCATCCTTTTGTTTATTGCTTATCTCCATCTTTCCTTCAAGTATTTATCTCATATAAGTTGGTTTATAGTTTCTTATACTCATATGAACTATTGTGTTTAGTATTTTCTAGAGCGAACAAGTTAATCTAATGCAAGTGTGAAGTGTCAGCTTTATCAACTCCTGTCACTAAGGAATATGCATTACAATGGTTGAAGAATAGCCCAGTATAATTACTAGATGAGGCAACAGCGTATGTTGTGTAATGTCAATGGATGTCAGTACTTCTTGATTCAAAATTCTGAATGCAGCTTACGTTTATATGCATATGTGACGAGTACCAACAAGCTATAGCATCAGGATATAGAATTTCGACATGTAAATGTTAAATTAAAGAACTGTTAGAACTATATAAAAACAGACCTAACATCTACCATATACAGCTAAAACATATCTACCATTCAAGCAATTAAAATCCAATTTCCAACAGCAACATCTCGAAGATCTGACTGGCTGTACCCTGGCGTGCACTCAAGGCTCCGAACCTTTTCCAGCACTCGTTTGAAAGATTCACAAAAAGCGTGTCCAATTTGCGGCGGCCTGTGCTCAGCTGAAGTGCTGTGTCGGCCCACAAAACTATTTGGCAACCCTTCCTGCGGGACCTCTCATTATTCTATTTGCTTATCACTTGACACGGGCCGCACTCGAACCCCGTCCGTCTTCAAGATGTAAACAGCTAACAACTTGAATTCTTTATGATATGGTTTGTGGGATCTTGTTTTTGGTGAAATGTGTTTGTTTAAAGGATCGTCTTCACCATCGCTGACATTATCATTCATCGGTCCTTCATCACACTCAATGTGTGACGTAACACTTTTGTTTTTTGAGTAACCATTTTGCTTTCGTTATACAATTGGCTTCCCGTTGACCCCAAAGGGGAATTTAATCCCGGAAAAAATATAGAACCACAAATCATGTGATGTCGCTCAACATTGGTACCCACTAATATTATTAAAACTTACGCGAGACATATTATATTACTAGAAAAAACGGGTTCACTCACGTATTCTTGGTCAGAATCGCCGACCAGTTTGGACCTATTAAGTAGGTCATCTTCATAGGCGAGTATTGGTACCCACCCCTGGACCTACAAGTCCACAGTTTACATGTTGCGACGAGACTAAGAGGAGAACGAAGTATTTAAAGCCACCCATCTCCTGTAAAGTTTATCCTTTATCAACATTATCTGTAACTCGGTATCTAACAATAAGTTTGTAAAAGTAAAGTTGCGTTGGCGATCGCCAGAATTATGCCGGCCTGACCTAATAGACCTATACAGGCTGATCCCAGGAGGCAATTAAGTCACATATTAATACCATTAGATTACATTTTATCCCAAAATACCTATGATAAAATTGCCATAATTTACGTTGAAAATTTGTATATTTTGTTAATTTTGTATGTAGCCGTGTTATCCAATTACTAGTTGTTAGTGCTTATAGTTTTGGAATTTGATCCCAATTAACAAAGTCAAAATTAATTTAATTGATAATATTGATAATTAATTTTAGGTAATTTATTATTTTTATATAGTTTGCATTAAATCGGCTTATAGTTGTTACAATTCACAAGCGTATGGGAACCTAGCTCATAGTGATCTATAAAAATAAATAGAATATTTATGTTTTTTTTATTTTTATTATTTGTTATCCTTCGGATCAATCTAATGTTCTTTGTAGATGTAATCGTAGCTCATCTCCATGCGCACAATCTTACAATAATACTGGAGGTAGGACTCTCATATGTAGGAGTCCGTCTGGGTGGGTACCACCGCAATGTTTATTTCTACCGCCAAGCAGCAGTGTGCATGCACTGTTGTGTTTCGGTTTGAAGGGCATTGTAGCCAGTGTAACTACAGGACATAATGAGACTTAACATCTAATGTCTCAGGATGACGAGCGCAGTGGAATGCCACACAGTACTTTGTAACTCAATATGGTGGATGGTATTTCTACTTTTTATGGGTGGTCGTATCCCTTACCATCAGGCAAACGGCATGCTCGTCTCGTCATTCTAAGCTATAAAAAAAAATACGATTTGAACGTAACCAAAAAGAATTTTTCTTACGAACTCGATAAAAATTAATAAATTAAATACTGATCAACCATTGTAGGTAACGAAAATAATCGTAATTATTTGCATACATTGGAATGACGAAACGCAGGTTAAACTTATAACATACAGTTAATTGTAATCGTTTGAGTACATTTTCAATGACTTAAGCAAACACCTGAACCAGTGCTGTCGGCCAATTACAAAGAAATCTACAAAATTGTGTGCACAGCCGTCTCGAGCAATGCTTCAGCGGAAGTCTGTGTTCTAAAAGATTGTTAAAGTATTTGCTTTAGTTTTAAATTAGTCATTATTGCGTAACTATTTATTATATATTGGTTTTATTATCAGGGTCAAAACGTTTATTATATCATATAAGTATTTTAATTAAGAAGTACCCATTGTGATCCAGTGATACTAGGTTATGGCCGGTGAAGACCTAAGCTTATAAGGAAAAAAAGGATCCTTGAGGAAAAATGGTCCTGGAATAGATGTGGAATTCTCAGGTCTTGAGTATATCACTTAGAGTACTCAAACAGCAGTAAAGATGCGATTCGATATTGGTTTCCTGTTAAGCAGTGTTGTCACCACTAAGATGGACTCTCTCATTTTATAATTAAACTGGTTTAAGCGTTTTTGTTCTACAGTTTGATGATAGAACGGGTAATTCAAATTTAATTTTATGAAGAATGCTTAGAGACTTAATGCATTTGAGTAAAAAAAAACACGAGTAGAAAACTTGGCAACATCAAGTCGAGAGTAGTTGTTCAAACCTTAAACAAAGCTATATCAGCCACATGTTCACACAGAACCCATCATACCACTTCAAAAGGAAAAAAACACAATAACCAACGAATCTAACAAATTATGTAAAATAACATCATGAATGTGCTAACAAAAGACTAACTAAATACCAACTCGAGGAGGTAAAATAACAATTAGGTGTCGAGGCAGACGGGCCGTATTCCCCGCACACCCTCCTGCGCCAAGAGAAGGGCCTTATTATCCACATATTATTTTAATATTGTTGCAACTCTACAACAATAACCGACATTTTATATTATTACTAATGAGCGTGTAGGCACCTTAAACAAACACCACGTTAATTCTGCCGGCCGACAACTTGACTTTTGTAGTTAATTCTATGGGCTGTCCGTTCGCCGACGGCATTGTTATCTTTGTTGCGTTAACAAAGGAGTGACACGGGATCATGAAGAAAAGACTATTCTTCTTTTCTTCGTGCACGGGATGCATCTCGAACTGTCAAGCGGAGTTTTGTAAGAAAATAAACGTGTAATTATTATTAGTGGAATATTGTGGAGTGGTTCGGGGAAGGCGGGGACGCGGGCGCCGGGCGTGTGGTCGCTCTTCACCACCTCTAGTGTTGTGTTATTAGGCCTCGATTGACCATCCGGTGTAATTTATTTGAATTGTTAAATGATGCATTGATGAGTTGCACTGTATGCATGAACCTTTAGAAAAACCTTTACAAAATAAACGACGACTTTAATTATAAAGTTGGGTCAAAGAAACGTTTAAGTATTATCTTCAATATTAATGGTTTTAACAAAGCGACTACATTTACATAATATATTTTTCATTTTTCTAATCTATACTATATATAAATATTATAAAGTTGAAAAGTTTGTTTGATGAACGCGCTCATCTCAGGAACTACTGAACCGATTTTGAAAATTCTTTCACTAATAGGAAGCTATATTACTCCTGATTGCTATAGGCTACTTTGTACCGCGAGAAATACTAGCATGAAATATTGTCAATTTAAGATTACAACGTGGAACAAATATTCCAAGCTATATTTTTAGACTGTCTTAAACTTCAATGAATACTTTTTATTACAGAAGTTCAACCTTCACTATTGCATATGCTTCAAATGTTTAGGTTAAATTACTTAATTCGAAGTGTTATATTTTATTTAAAAACAAAGAACAACTGACAGCTGAACATAAATCTGAAAATGAATCTCATTTGCGATAATAACACACATTTAATTATGTTTAATTAAATCGCCGTATCACCATGCTTAATAAGGTATCAAAATGAGTTGAACATTGACCAGGCTCTGATTCGTCACATTTAGCTATTGACTAAACAATGTGAATTTCTTTTATTCTTTTACATAATCATTCATTTAATCTGATGATCATTTTTTATTAAATGGCTGCTGACTATTGTGCAATTTGATTAATTATTTATAATAATTTATTGACAACTTTTTGAATATGTTTGCTCACGAACATTGATGTAGGGTTTTTTAATACATCAATGCTCACGAACAAAAATGCTTACAAATTCTTATTTAAAAATATCCGGCAATTAACAAAATTGAATACTGGATTATAAAAATTAGTTAAATGCTGCCTCAATTCAGACTGATGTTATAAGAAATCAACAAACAACAACTTCAAAACAATTGTATTAATGTTATTGAGTGCTTAACGTCATATTTTGTCACTTTTTTAATTATTTAAATTAACCAAAAAGTGGCAAGACATTGATTTGATTTATGAATCACAGATTAAAAATATTTATTAGAGAGTATACATATACATATACACTCACGCCTTTTATCCCCGAAGGGGTAGGCAGAGGCGCAACTAGTGCACCCACTTTTCGCCATTATTCCGTCCCATGATGTGATAGGGAGCGTGCCTATCGCCATATCGGGCACAAATTCCAGACTCCGAGCTGATACTGAATACAAAAACTTAATATCACTTTGCCCGACCCGGGGATCGAACCCGAGACCTCAGCACTGCAGTCGTACCATAATACAACTACGCCACCGAGGCATTTATTAGATAGGCATAGAATAAAACGGTATATATTTTTTTGTGATTTTTGGGATTTTCCTAGTACCTGGGCCACGGAACTTTTACATTCAGTGCTATGGGTCTTCATAGCACTGAATGTAAAAGACAATCAAGTTTTTCACCGCTTACTAGAATTATATTACATACTTGTTTCACTGTATTGCTCGGACTGACCCCGGAACTCACGATAATAATATAATCTATTTGAAAAAATACTTTTACTCTCCAACTAACAGGATTCCTACAGTCATTTCCCATAGTCCTGGACAGTTTTCCGAGATGGCGGAAGAATATTTTGTCGACCGTCACGCGCCGCGAGCGCTCTAAACGCAGGATGTAAGCGCTTAAACCGCTTGTGAAGTCAGTGAGCGAAACGAGCATTTCCATATATCGATTTATTATTACTGTGTAACGTATTTTTATAAATGCACTAATTGTACTAAGTCCTTATTCTATTTATAATATGAGTAAGTTAATACGTGAAGTAGATTATTTTAGTATTACATAAATACATGGTGATTGTCTTGCCCAAACTCTACATTCGCCATAACTAACAAGCAGAAATTACGTGAGTGACAATTCAATACGCATATAATTATCCTATTTCCTTATCAAGGTTTAAAACATTTAAAAAAATACTGTTCTGTTGCTTTCTTTTTTCCTCGAAGTGGTAGGCAGATGATCAACTAATGGACCTACTTCTCGACGTTATTCTGTCCCATGATTTGATAGGAGCGAGGCTATCGCCATATCGGGCACAAACCCCAAACTCCGGGCTGATACTGAATAGAAAAATTACTTTGCCCGAACCGGACTCGAACTGCCTCAATGGCGTAGTTGTATTACAGTACGACTGTAATGCTGAGGTCTCGGGTTCTATATTTTAATTTCGTAATAAGCCTTTATTGATCTAGAAATAATTTAAAAGTAAATCATTCCCTTCCTATTGCTATCTTACCCGCATCAAAACATGAGAAACATGAAAAAAATCATTTCAAAACTAACAATGCCGCTATAAATCTCCGTAGAAGTTCACACAATGAATTTTTTACCAATCAAAAGAGACATTTATTCCATTTTTTATTCATATCCACAAAATAAGTGACCGCCTAACGATATACAAACACCGCTTAATTCGACAAAGAAGCACACAATCGTGTTGCAAAGCCAAACAGACAGACAAGCGGAATGTTGGCCCCAAACACGCCAACACTTGTGCCAACATAATCAGGCTGATTTGTACAAGCCTGTTTGGATTATTTCATTTGTTTACTACGTTATTGAAATTATGGGAGTTTCATAATACTTTACAGTTACCAATAGCTTACTATTTTATCGGCTTTTTGGTAGATCGTGGGTTCGAATCCCGGGTCGGTGTGGTAACAGCATAGATTTCTATTATTGCTAATATGATATGCCCGGAGTTGAATTCTCCAAAGGGGGTAAAAGTATGTTCAACGATTGCACAGTGTAGGGGATTAAAGGCAGTTGGAATAAGAGTGTTTAATTTATATAAGGTGAGCTGGTTCTTTTACAAATTAAAACTGTGGTCACAAGTATAGGTAACATATTGACTTAGATCAATAAGATTAACAATCTAATAATATTAGTATAATCTAAAGTACCTAAGCCTACCTCTATTCACTGCAATTTCAAAAGAAAAAATATATCCATCAGCATAAAATCATGTCACAGTAATAGATCAATGCTGTAAATTTAAAACGATACCGGCATTACGAAATATCCCATCATAGTAATCTGTATTAATTCCGATATTAAACGATACAGATGCAGACGGAGCGAACTATTGAAATCAATTCGGAATACAAATCCTCGGTTATGATAAGCGGATGTGAGTGCATAGGCGAGTCGCTCGTAAGCGCTCACCCGCTCGCTCGGCCGCTCGGTGATTAATTAAAAAACATATTAGACATGGGACGGGTCCCTTTGACGGTGGTAATCCGATTGGCGGAATGTTTCAAGTACCTTTTTAAAGTGAGATTATAGAAAATTGCGGAGTGGCCGGCACGCATCGGTACCCGCTGCTACACAATTATCGCGCACATGTTTCATATTTTGATTATTTCAATTACTTTTAACCTCTTTTGACTCAATAATTATACTTGTGGATTAATATAATCTATTCCAACATGAAGTTACGATAAGCAAAACTAAAAACATGAGAATAATTATAAAGATTCTTGCCATGTCTTGTTAGAAGAAAGAACGGTTTTGATTTGTTATAGAATATTGTAATATTTTTATCTGCGGTAGTTTTAGTCCTCTGATTTTATTAATTAAATAAATTTGGTAAACAACTATAAAATCTACCAAAACAAGTGAAGCTTTTCACCACAGTTCTCATATTTTCACGATAAAGTACTATGTTAATCTTGAAGAAAGTAAGTGTTCTGGTGGACCCATACCGAAATTGATTCTGGAATCCTATCAACCGAAATGGCGTCTACTTGCTATTTTCAAATAAACTGTTATCAAATTATACAAAGATCCTTCGGTACGATGCCAAAATCAAAGTTATCTTTTTGTATGTTGAAGTTGTTGGCTCGCAACTAAGGCAATAAATTAATAATAAATTACTCAAGGCTTAGTTCTTTACATTTATAATATACAACATAGGTACTAATGTTTAGAGTAAGTAAGTTAGTGCTGACTTTGAGAATCCTGAACTTTATCCGGCATTTCGTAATCTATAATTAATGATCCATGTCTGTCAATACATATAAAAGTATAGTATGCAAAGGAATTTCAAAAAATAACTTGATCATAATTTTAACGATGGTAAGTAAAAGTAGTCTGATGTGTTGTAGTCTACCAACCCGCACTAGGCCAGCGTGGTGGACTAAGGCATGAACCCACTCAGTAGTAGAGGAGGCCCGTGCCCAGCAATGGGACAGTATATAAATGAAAGATCGTACGTTACGTAAAATAAAAAAATTATTGGTTTAAGATCAGCGACATACCCGCCGATCTCGTTTCTTCTGGTATCATATGTACATTTTCATAAATGGTACATACACTTACAATCACGTTACTACATGGCTTGTTTCCCAACCTGTTATATAATCTTTGAGCATAAAAAGATCATATTTTAACGGTAATATAATCGGACAATTAGTCCTAAATCAATCCAAGCATCCCAATAACAATGGATCTGTTCCAAAGGTCTCGTTTAAATTCGTCAAACTGCGGGCGACACTGGAGCGACGGCGATCGACAGCCGAGCGACGGCCGCTCGCCTGCAATTACCGCTGGCGTTGGGCAAATTGCCGGCCGGGCGGACACTACGGCGATTGCCCGAAATCGCTTATTCACGGCCGCTAGTTGCCTAGTTAGCGCAGCTGTTGCCGTATGGGATGATATGGAAGCGATTGGCGGGTTAATTGGATGATTGTACTGATCATAATCTTGAGTTTATGTCCCAATATCGCGATAACCTATACATGGTGCAGTTTCTATCAACTGCCTCTCTCGAACCTGGCTTGCAAGAATTCCATTGGTGGGTGTGAAGCAGCGATAGCCTAGTTGGGCGTGGAACGGACTGCCGAGACGAATATCCGCAGGTTCGGAACCCACGGGCACATACCTCTAACTTTTCTAAAAAAATATGTGTGTATGCTTTGTGAATTATCGCTCGCTTTAACGGTGAAGGAAAACGTCGTGAGGAAACCTACATACATGAGAAGTTCTCTGAATTTCGAAGGTATGTGAAGTCTGCCAACCCGCACGAGGCCAGTGTGGTGGACTAAGGCCTTAACCCTCTCAGTAGAGAAGGCCCGTGCTCAGCAGTGGTCAGTATATAATACAGGGTTGGTATGGTATTTGATGATGCGGGATGGTCTTGTAGTTTTTACAATCTATATTGCTGTGTAAAACCTCTGGAACTACCAATAAATACCACAACTAACAATTTTCTTATTAGTAGGAAAGTAGAAACTACATTAAACCTGAGTGAAATCAGCTATTTTTCCCAGTAATTGATTTGGTGAGCAGGTAGAGACGCTCGGGAAATTAATACATTCATATCTTGGCTACCGCCAAGTAATGCAACGCCTTGAGTGATCGAAATTTTATTTGGATTGTACTCATTATTGTGCTACTGTACATGGAATATTTAATATTGTCTCTTCGCAAAGCCAGGACAAAACATTAAGGAAATTGTCTGAGATCTGAATTAAAAATTGTGTGTTATATCTTGGGCCTTTGATATTGTTTTGTCCGAATACCTACAACCAGAAAAGTTCTATCCATAATCGCTTCCGCTTCCGCTTTTCAGTTATGACCACTGTCGCTTCCCTTCATGCCCGAAACCACACTGGCACATATAATTTGCCGGCGACACGCCTCGCGTTGTTTATTTTGCCGGCCGGTTGTCGGTTGTCGGAAGTCGCCTCGTTTTCTCGTTAACCATATTTTCATAAGTTATTGTACGGTTTGTTAGCGCGGTGACTCGGACATATTTAAACGTTCTGGTATAAATTGGAGCCTTTGTAACAGCCAATTTCCGTGATCGGAATGACAGGAGCGGGTAAAAGATTTTATTATAAATGTTTTGTATTTAACACTCTGGTATTTATAGTAAATTAGGGCATAATTTCGCAATATCCATTGTTAAAGTATGTAATCAGTGTTCTCTCTATGCACTACTCCTTTTTTAAAATCGATCAGAAGGTGAAAAATTAATACAATTTCAGTTAATTTTCTATCGGAAATCGGTCAATATGTCTAAGTTACTCGTCATTCGCACGACAAATGTATTTTCTGACCACGACCATCTACAAAAATCAAAGCTAGGGAAATTATGTGGTAATGAATTTTTAAGAATGGCGTGGGAGAGAGTTACTTATTAGGTTTCCACTCATTACAAGCAACACAATAATGAATCTGGTACCTACATTATTAAATTTAAATACTGTTCGTCATTAGAAGTACATTTAGATTGATATAAAAATTCGATGTCTGTTTTTATACTACAGTTTATTGACCATGTTTTATATTATTTACTACCAGTCTGCAAATGATCAGCTTATTTAATTGCAATACTTTTAGATTACTACACATTGCTTTCAGATTTTATCAATATTAATCAAATACTGACCAAAAAGTGTCAAACTAAATACAAATTTACTTCACAACATTAAAACATAAGATGTCCCTCCGCCTTACAAGAGCCAATTCAAAGTAGGTAGGAGGCAGGTAGTCGGAAACAAAATCAATACCGGTCGCGATTCCATACTTCATAACTGAGTTTTATTCTGTCCGCCGCCCTCGGCCCCCGCGCGGTCCTTTAATCCGATAAATTGAACGTACAAAGCCTCAAACAGATCAAATCTTCCGATATGTTTGCCGCACGGCAAATCAATCAGTTTATGAAAGGTATTGAACATTTGAATTTGTAGTGAGGGATTTGTCTGAGGAGAAAATTTTGGTTATCTTTGGTTCAAAACGTTGTACCTATTCGGAATGTCATCGAATTCGTTTACTAATATTTTAAATTGAACAAGTTACAACAACTTTGTAAAAAAACATGTGAAAGTCACAAACCAAACTATCTATACTAATATTATAAAGCTGAGGAGTTTGTTTGTTTGAACGCGCTAATCTCAGAAACTACTGAACCGATTTTGAAAATTCTTTCACTAATAGGAAGCTACATAGCGCCTGAGTGCTATAAGCTACTTTTATCCCGGGAAAATTTTTGTCCCGGAAAAAGTTTTTAACGCGGGCGGAGCCGCGAGCACTACTAGTTCTTTATATGATTCATTGATAGTAATATTTAAAGTTTTAAATTACCTAACAAATGTTGTCCGAATACATTGATTAAATTGCCCTTCTCTAATTGTTTGTCACCCTACAATCTGTAACGTGTCGCTACAACGGCTCTCCATAACAATTAATTGAAGAAATCAAGCAATTGTAGTGCGCGGGTAGCAGTCGCTAGTCGGCTGAATGGAGATCGGTTAACGTAGCCCACCTAACCGCGCATTACTTCATCGTCTAATCAAAACGTGTCCGACGCACCCTCAAATTGAATAATGAAGTGTTAAGTCGAGGCTCGGAGCTCCGCGGCCGACGTCATTGTCCCGCAAATTGCCGCCAAATTGGGAACAGAGTCGCGCTGGCAACTCTATTTAGCTCGCGCCTGCACCTGATTGGTCGACACGCCCCGTGTCGCTCGTTCGGAAACTCCATTCAAACAAGACCAAAGAAATGAAATTATGCACTACGTAAATAAGAACCGCTTTATGAACGTTCACTTGCCTTATTTAAACTGTCACCGGGTTGTGAGCGGACGTTTTGGTTTAATGAAATCTGTGTCGCGGCCGGCGAGTGGCCAGACTGAGCCTTTTATTCTACGCCGTCTTCGGTGCTGGCCTTTATGACACTTCTTCCAGCCTTATTGTGAGAGTAATTAAACAATCAGCAAGCACAAATTACGCCCATTGTTTCAAGTGGATTATTAATATTTTCTTTATTTATGAAAAGTTGACTGCAATACTTAAAAATGTTATTGTAGTTCCATTAATAAAAATCTTTTACACTAAGTATTCATTCCTCCTGGCTTTAGGTAATAATATTGTAAAAAAATTATGTGCTTATTTGTCACGTTCATAAATTTGCTTTCTGTATTTTGTCTTACTTTCTTATTTTTACTAATATTATAAATGCAAAAGTTTGTACAAATGATTGGATGTTTGTACCTATGTTTGTTATATGTAAACGCAAAAACAACTAAACGGACTTTGAGCAAATTTGGCACACATATAAACCATGTCCTGGTAAACCACATAGGCTACATTTTATCCCAATACTAATTTACTGCCATGGCACATTATGATTATTTTTAAATAGATGGCGTTGGCGTCGTGTTGTGTGGTTTAGGGACTTTTGTGGCGGGGAAGGCATTTCACGCGGGTGAAACCGCGAGCAAAACCTAATTTCGAATGAATCTTTAGCATTTATCTTAAATTCAGGTTTTCTTATTAATTTCTCATTTATATAGATAAGCTCATACTTGAATTTCTTCTAAAACTCTATCTAGGCGCACCAAGTATATCCATTTTAACCCTGTTTATTTCCAGGTGATAAATGATTACCCATCTTAGGGAGCTAAACTGAATCACACACACCAGCATGACCTAAATGTATTTGCATGTTTTGTTATGTATCTTATAGGTACTGATTATTTTGAGATTTTCGGGACTTCTTTTTAAACTTATTACAACATTGAAATTAAACTGCTGTGACCATGAAGTCGTCATCACTATATGAATGCACGAAGAAGACGACCATCAGAGAAGAGTGGCGGCGTGTTGTGAAGCTTGCCACCAACACCTGAGGTGATGATCAAGACCACTCTGGCAAGAGTGATACCGACAAAGAAGAAGACCATGAAGTATAATAAAATGCGTTATAATAGTTTAATTTCAATGTCTAACATTCGCGTAAACGTAAGGAATCATTATTATCTATAATAATATTATAAAGCTGAAGAGTTTGTTTGTTTGTTTGCTTGAACGCGCTAATCTCAGGTATTACTGAACCGATTTTGAAAATTCTTTCACTAATAGGAAGCTACTTTACTCCTGAGTGCTGTAGGCTACTTTTTGTCTCGGGAAAACTTGATCACGCGGGCAGAGCCGCGAGCAAATACTAGTGAATATATAAAATCACTGACTTTCTGACAATCATTCCACCCTTCAATTACTTTGGTTCAATCAAGTTAAGCTAAGTTCTATTGTACGAACACTGAGTATCGCGTATGCATATAGTAAATTAACGAGATGATCGACACTTTCGCGAGTATCTTTGTTGCAAATTGGTTTAGTCATTCTGTTTGATATGCAATAATAATCAGCTGTCTAGTTGTACGCGTCTCGACGCCATTTTGCTTTTGACGTTTCCATTTTGTTTATTCTTATCAGTGTTGCCAGTAATTGTTGATGAATTTGCAATCTTTTGTAATTATGCATAAATAAGTCTATTTTAAATATATTAAATGCTTATTTACATGCCTAATTAAACGTAGTTATGTCTACAAATAGCTGAATGCAAAAAATATCATCTCTCTGTTGCTGAATTTTAATTTATAAGATGAGTTTTATAAGATTCTTCAAGAAAGTTTTCTATAGGTAAAATTATTAAACAGACATCATTAACCATATTGAATATATTTATTTATTTCGAAATTTATATTTAAATGTACATCGGTGGACTTAATGTCAAAGGCATTCTCTCCCAGTCAACCTTAGGGTGGTACAGAGATACATAAGGTAGGTTCTTCAGATACCTAACTTGAAATTAGAGATACGAACAATCGAACATAAAAGTAAACACAGCAATCAAAAATAAATATGTAAATTAAATACATAACATAATATAAAGATTGTGTTCATCCTGTGATTGCTTATAACCAGAGTTACAATTGCGTAAGTGACAATAGCTATAAATATGTGTACATTTTAAAATAATTATTGTAAACTCCGTTAGCAATTCTTAACCAATAAATAAATAAGTAATTTAGCTAGTACGTAGTAATTTAGCATGATTAAATACACCGACTTCTCTGAAGTTCATCTAAAACTAATACTTTCCAGAAAATTGCAATTCTAAATGACTTAACAAATGATTTCTTATGTGTACGCCAATGTTAGACATTTAAATAAAACTATTTTACGGATTTTATCACGGTTTTTTAATTTATATTTTCTCCCGACGTTTCGAGGGCATTTCAGCACTTCATGGTCACGGGGCGGACTGATGTTATTTAAATTACTTAACAAAGTCTAGACCATATTTAGAATTCCAGAGACAATTCTGCATTCAACTGAGCTAGACGCGTGCAAATCGCACCAAATCGCGGTAATGTAATCCGGGACGAGTCACAAACAGCGCCGGGGCACACAGTAACTTATTCAATATCTTAGTCTAGAGGCTGGTAACCTGAAGGCTGTTTTAAAATAACGAATTTTGGAAATACCTATATTATTATCTGTTCTTAGAATATCCAAATATGAACTTACTGCGTCTGAACTTACTAAGTCTGAGCTACTTGAGCTTACTGGTGGTAGGTCTCTCATATGTAAGAGTCTGTCTGTGTGGGTCCCACCGCAATATCTACCTATTTCTTCCGCCAAACAACCGTGTGTATGCACTATTGTGTCAGACGAACTCTTACATATTAGAGTTTACCATCTAAATTTTAGTTATCTCTACATATATGTCACACAAATCACCAACAGTTAATCAAATTACATCCTTAAACCCCTAATCCTTCAATAACCTAGGATTACTAATCTAACCACTACCCCAACAATGTCTCTAATCCCACATGATCGGCGACTTATCGTGTCCCGCGAATCACTTAATCAAATCCCGCGGAACGCCGGGATGTTTACAAGTTTTCGCGATCCCAGGGGAGGTGCCCCTCGCTCAGGCACATCCCTTTATTCCCGTTGTCACAAGTGTGACCGATTGTTTTGTTGGTCGGCATTATGTCTACAAGTAGAACAATTAGTTGTTTAGGTACAGTCTCTAAACATTTATGAATGTGTAAGTATTATTAGTAATTACATAGATTTAGGTAGGTTAAGCGTTTTCATAGGCCATAATATAATGTAGACCTATTTCTAGTTGTCAGTAAATACTACATCATATTTGTAGCCGTTGAAAGTACAATTTACTTTTTCTCTACCTGCCGCCTTTGTTCAAACTAACAAGTTCTTCATGCATATTGCTCTTGGTGGCAAAAGAAGATTCCTATATGCGAGAAACCGTTCATGACATTGATCCTAAATTATTTTCTTACATTGAATTATGAATTATGCTGTAAGAAGGTAACGATTGTGACTATCTTTCAAATTCCCCACTATTCGACAAAACCATCAGTAATTTTGATTCTTAGCCCAATGTTGTATTTATTGCATTTTATGGATTTGTAGATACCAAATCTTGTCCATGCACGATACACGTTTAGGTGTTCTCATCAAAGACTGCAAAGTTGCTGTCAATCCCGTATTATATTTTTAAACGCAATAATTTTAATATCAGCATTAAAACAGCTAATTGATTTAATTAAAACTTAACAATTTAAATTCGCCCCAAAATCCAGCGCTTCACGGCCCGCAGACAAATTGTTTCCCGGGCAATACGGATACTACCCTTGCACTAATGTGTCCAAAACGGTTGACCTATGTACTCAGGCCAGCTACACTGACATCGCCTAGTGTTGTAGAAGAGTTGGGAACATGCGAGGTCCAGATACACTGGCTAATGTCACACACGTAATAAATTGTGTACGGGGTGTTACTGTAGGAGCGTAACGTGTCATTAAGTCGGCAGAATGTGCTGTCAAATTAACAATTACACGGAACCATTGTGCGCTTATGTTAATTAGTGTGTGTGGGGACGCACGGCACACCTCCACACTGGGCGCTGAGGCGGGCGAAATAGAACTTGCTAAAATTTCGGTGAATGATATTTCGTTAAAGCTATCATGCTCCTTTGTAGTTCTTGTAGTGCGTTATTTTAACAGGAGCTTGGAGAACGAGCACTTATGACTAACTTACTATGTAAGCCTATCGAATACGATAGACGTTCTGGGTAGGCATCATATTTAAATAGATTACATTTTAGTATCTACTGCCTCACAATATTCTTATCTAATAATCTATAGAGATACTAAAGAGGAGAGTTGTGATATTTGTAATATTATATTTCCCTTAAGAAAAATGTTACCATGTAGATCATAGCCAACCTCTCTTTATTTTCAATAGATATTTAAAAATGAAATATCCTAGTAAGATTTTTGTACAGTTTTGCCTTTTAATATTAGTTAAAACATTATCAAAATGTATACCCGTCATCAGTTTCACGGGATTTTAATCACACTTAATTTTCATCGTGCAATCATCCTGAATGCTCACAGTGGTCAGTTAGATCCATCGTGTTCAGGTGTCCTTCCTTATAATTAGGCATATAAAATGATGCATACACTAACAATCATTAAAGTCTCGAGCCAAGATTGATTAGAGCCATCCAGCGACGAGCTCAAACGCTGATCCCGGGCTCGCGGCTATGACAATTACCGGCACTAATCCCGGGAAGTCCCGGTGTTCCGGTAATGACCGCCTAATCTCCCGCCGCGCTGTCACCGGGACGAGGGTGCCAATCAATAACTCCAGGCCCGTCGGCGCTACGGCCCGAGAGGTCAACGAGAATCGTCATTAATGTAATTATGTTTAGAGTCTAAATTTATCTGAATAATTTATGTTTTGAGCTGAAAAAGTAATACCTAATAGAAGTAGAATTTGTAATTTCTATAGGTATTTTTTATCGAAACCGAATAAGACGAGCATGACAATCGCCTGATGACGTCCTCCCCAAGTGAGAGTCCGTCTTTGTAGGTATCAACACACTTTTTTTTTTTTTTTTTTTTTTTTAACACGGGGTAATCCATTTACGGATTTCTGCCGGACTCACCGGTCGAAACCGTTCTACCGACTAAAACCCCGCCATTCTACCCTCTCTCCCTTATACTTCTGAGGCACTTTTGTTTAACTATTGTCCAATTAATTACTAGGTAGGTAATGTAAGAATTCGTAATTTCGTAAATCGCAATACAGTGCCATACGACGATTTAAGAAGTTTTGGCGTTGGCTACATTATACTTAATAAGTACTTCTCAGACAAGCGACTACCTCATCTCAGTCCATCGACCTCATACTCGCTTATACCTTGCACCCAATGCCCGGGAGTCGACGACGTGCAAACCATTGTCCGTCGCCAATTGACCGGCTCGTACAACGCTCACAGATCCGACTGATTCTATTGCATTAATTGCGTTCAACCCTTATAGGAATGAGGGGTGTGTTAAGTATTGTTGACCAATTTTTGTAAAAAAATGTGTCTATTGCTCAAGCAAATAGTTGATCTGGAAAACCTCTATGTACCTAACTAGACTGGCTTTGCAGCGTAGTTTTATTATGTGCGCACGACACTGTTCTGAGGTCCAGTGTTTGAATCCCGGATTGGGCAATTTGGTATTGGATTTTTCTACTCAATATCTGCCCGGAGTCTGGAATTTATGCTCGATATGGCGACAGTTTGCCCCCTATCATGTCATGTGACCGAATGCAAATAGCGACAAGTGGGTGCGCTAGCTGCACATCTGCCTACCCATTCGGGGATAAAGGCATGATGTGTTTATGTGTATGTGTGTGTATAACTGTCCATGTAGGTTACCCAACGATATTCCTATCAGTAATCAGTGTACCATCATTTTTAAAGGGAACTGAAGTAAACATAATCACTGGACAATAATATATGCTAAAATTGGAAGTTGATCATAATTACTTGCATTGCAATTCCATTAGCAACGGATTTCATCTCAACGTTTAATTGTATAACAAAAAACACATTTTAAATCTTTTTTTTATTTCAATTTGACCAACCCTCTTTGATCAGCAGCCAGTAATTAGATGAAAAGACGTTGCTGGCCATAAACAAGAGGCAGACACAGCGACCCATAACTCGAGAATACAACTCAATTACTCAGGTAATGAACGAAACAAACGTAGAGTTGTGTACACCTGCTCTACCGTGATATAATACGCGTAGAGTATTAATTTGCGCAGAGAGCTCCGGGATAGAGTTTAATTAACAAATTTAATTAGAAATTAACTGTTTTGTAGAGAGCGCGAGACGCCTCTGTGCGGTCGGGCCCGCCGCGCAGGGCTGCCGCGCGCCGTCACACAATCAATTTAATATCGTAAATCTTGTTTTTGTTCGTTATAATTAATTTCAAAATATCAATTAATCGCTGAAACTTGGTTGACTGTTTCAGGATTTTACACATAAGACTTTTGTGGTTAGTTGTGTGTAATACGTTAAAGTATGGAAAATAAATTGAGCATTCAATAATTAGAAGATTACATTATGTTACGTAAAGTATATCGAATATAGTGTAATGATGAATTCGCTCTCTACCACTTCATGGGATAAGCACAATTATAATTTGACATGTTTTAAAGTGTTCTCTCAAGGATGTTATCTCGATCGTGTATTAAAAATGATATTAAGTTACCTGAAATTAAATTAAAAAAAAATAATAAACCCTTACAGCGCGAAAACCCTACGGTCCAGTAGTCAAGTAAACAGCGCGCCGGCATTCGCGGTGAATTTGAAAATTTAATTTAGTTCAGTTTTGTTCCCGTTAATTGGTGTGTTTTCCTTGCTGTTACTATATCATTGGTTCAGACGTTCGACGGTTCGGCCGGTCGATCGTCCAGCTTTTCGATCGTCCGGCTGTCGAGTATCCCACTGTCCGGCTGTCCGGGTTCCATACCATAATATTAATTAGAATGTTTGAGCGGCTTTGAAGTGAATACGCCGCGCGAACAAATACGTGAAATTAGATTTTGTAGCGAGTTATTTGTCACGAGCTATGGTTGATTATTATCCGTACTCTTTGGAAAACATTTAACAATTTTTGAATTTCGCTTCAGGGTTTCAGTGTTTTACTTTACTCAGAAATTGAATCAAAAGTAGGTAGTAGTAGTGTCCATTTCGATGCATATATCGCACCTTTAGGATGAAAACGACACAATTCAAAAAGAAAGAAAATTGACTTGTCGTCATAAAAATACTTAAAACGAAGTTCTCAATACAATAATAGTTCAAACACAGCCATATTCAAGCAGGAAAAGGACAAAACTGTTATATCGCTCCCTTTTTTTATTATATTTTTATAAATAAGGGACTATTTTTTGGTCATTTAAAAATGACAACTCAATTTTCTATTTTTTGGATTGTGTCGTTTTCGTTCTAAAGGTGCGATATATACCCAAAGATGTGACGTATGTGTGTGACTTCTGATTCACATCGCTGCTTCTTAGCCCCCAACAGAAAAAGAGGGGTCTTATAAGTTTAGGATGTGTATCTGTGTATCTGTATATCTGTCTATGGTATCGTAGTTCTCAAACGAATGGACCGGTTTTGACACGGTTTTTGTTGTTTGAAAGCTGATGTGATCGAGATGGTTCTTACTTCTTAGCTATAATTTATAAAGATCTGTTAAAGTGTTTGAAGATTATCAGCTCATTTCCAACTTAAAAAGACCGGTTGATTTTAAAGTTGTTGTACTGTGACTTCGGCAATATTTTGAAACATGAGCTGACGCTACAGCATCAAGTGGTCTGCAAGATACCCAACTCCTTAGCAACTTATAGCAGATATAGCGTGTTTGTGCTCATAAGGATGGTCTCAACGAGTAGGTGTTAGATAGTTGATTATTAAGGCCCCATTATGGAGAATAAAGTAAATTAAAAGTTTGGAATAAAAATTAAATTAAAATAACCCCGACACAAAAAGTCTCTAAAAAGTTAAATAACAAAAATGTCTTTGTCGTTTAAGTACCTAGTAATATTTTTACCCAAGCGTCCTCACGTCGGGGACCGAACTCCTGACCAGGGAGATGATAATATCTCTATAGCTGTCCCCCGACGCGACGATGCTTGGGTCAAAATATACCTAGGTACTTAAACGACAAAGACACTTTTATTATTTTACTTTTTAGAGATTTTTTGTGTCGGGGATTATTTAAATTTTAATTTTTATAATTACCGGCCTATTATAAACTAAAATGCGATGTATGAAGTAACTCCAGTATTCAAGAAACTACTTAGAAAAAAAATACAAACACACGAATTGAGAACCTCCTCCTTTTTTGAAAGTCGGTTAATAAACATAATTTATTTATATGACTGTGATTAATATACAATACTGGTGGTAGGACTCTCATATGTAAGAGTCCGTCTGGGTGGGTACCACCGCAATGTTTATTTCTACCGCCAAGCAGCAGTGTGCATGCACTGTTGTGTTTCGGTTTGAAGGGCATTGTAGCCAGTGTAACTACAGGACATAATGAGACTTAACATCTTACGTCTCAGGATGACGAGCGCAGTGTGCCATACGGTGCTTTGTAGCTCAAGGTGCTGGATGGTGTTTCTACTGTTTATGGGTTGTCGTATCGCTTACCATCAGGTGAACGGCATGCTCGTCTCGTCATTCGATGCTATAAAAAAAAAATGTTAAAAATCATATTATTGCAGGTTTGGTTTCAAAACCGTCGTGCGAAATGGCGAAAAACGGAGAAGTGTTGGGGCCGGTCGACGATAATGGCGGAGTATGGACTGTACGGGGCCATGGTGAGGCACTCCCTGCCGCTCCCGGAGACCATCCTCAACAGCGCCAAGGAGAACGACTCGGTCGCGCCGTGGCTGCTCGGTGAGTACGCTGGATGAATGCTTACAAAGAATAATAACGCTTAGAAAAGTATGTGATTTCCTCAAATTCTTGGTATATAACTACACGATAGTATATTACGAACTGATTTTACATCGAGACACAAGCTACATAGATTTGAAACTGAAAGGCGTACAGCCCGCCATAATAGTAGCTCAACTTGTTCAAAACTCCACAAAACTTTTACCATTAGCTTCAATCGTTTTTTTTCTATATCTAAAATAGAGTAACCCGTTCGAAGTTTATTTTAGTGAAGAAAAAAATATTGTTAATAAGGACACAAAAGTTTAAAGGAGCTTTGAAGTTTATAATTTGTTCAGCTACTTTCGTGTCTGACTTTACATACATGTTTCAGGGACGAACCTTAGATAAATAAAACTAATTTAGTGGGTGCTGTAAATCGGTCTAAACGAGATGGGTTTAGTTTGAGTTCAATTACAGAGAGCACATTTTGTAAATAAAATAATAAATAAGTTAAAATTAATATTTTATCATTGGCTTATGGGAACAAAGCTTAATTAACTAGAAATTATTTAATATTGAGTGCATGTTGTTCGAACACACCTAAGCGTTACTATTCGAAAGGCGGGACTTGCCGTCAACATCTCCCTTTGGTAGTGAAAGTAGAATCTTGCGAGTATGTGTTTGTAGATATTAAACTTAAAATATACCAGCGATATATTTTAGATAATTTTCAAAAGTAAATAACTAGTTACATACATACGTAGCATCACGGCTTTATCCCTTTTCAGGGGATAGGGAGAGGTGTATCACAACCACATTTCTCCAACTACGTTAGGCTCCATGTAATAGGGGGCGGCCGTATTTCCACACTCCGGGTTGAGTAGAAAAACTCAATATCACTTTTCCCGAACCAGGAATCCATGGGCGTATATGGGGCGAGGGGGAGGCTTTTGACCTCTATTAAATTATAGGACGAATGGACAGCGAAATCAGGTACATTAGTTGTACTTCCATTTAACCTTTCGGTTATGAAGGCATGTTTGTGTATGTAATCATTGTTCCGAGAGCAAATAAATGATTTTCAGTTTATGTGACAAAGGAAATGTTCTTAAATATCAAAGTTTGAACTATGTAGTTCAAATTTTCAACGGCTTCGAAATAATATTATGTGGTAAAGCCATGCAGCAGACAGTTTTGTTTATAGTGTGATTTCTTCCACTTAACCGGGTTGTACCTCGTTTAAACGAAGACAACGTATCAGTTCTGCCATAACATCCCATGAGAACCTTATACATTCCCGAAGTCCTAAAAATACGAATATCACGTTTTACTTTATATGCACCAATTGAATATTAGTAAATTTTTACCTTATTATAATTGTAATTGGTAATCTGAGGTGACATAGGTTCTATTCTTGTAGTAACAGGAATTAGTTTTTTAATAAATAATAACAAATGCCGCATTGGAAGTTGTGCCCAATATGACGATAGTTTTCCGGTGGTCTCTCGTATGCGGGGATTTGTCTGGGTAGTTTGGCCTTCTATCAGATTTCAGACCTAAGACTTAATGAACCAAAATTAGCACTAGATACACTTCTACCTACCTGGGGAACATGAGTTCGAGATATTCGTGTTCACTATCTAGTTTTATTTTTGTGGTTCTTCTACGGGCTTAAGTAAATGTCGCTCTACTTTATGCTGCTATTTTTACCGAGTAATAAATTGTTTGGAGAATTTCTTAAATATATATTTATTTCAATTATCTATTGAGACGTTACATTTTTTAAATCTAATGAATAGACAACGCTAATATCTCTACAAGGTGGCTCGTATCAACGTTTCGTTTTAGATTCAGGCGAAGTAAAAGTAAAGGCAAAACTGTTATGTGATTTTGGGAACCGCAGAGGCAATAAATCTCATCGGACGATAGTATTTTTATTGTGCTTAACTCACAATCAGATATAGGTATATTGTGGCACGACGTTCTCGTCGTGGAAGAAAATCTGCCGTTTTTCAAAGTTTCTGATATAAGCTGTTATTAAATACTCTGACCTCTACGTAACCCACTTGTGAAAGACAAGGGCACCTGCGTCATTTTACATGTTTATTTATAAGCATTTTAAAAACACATATTTGAATAATCTGAATGTAGGGAAACTTATGACGTCAAATCGATTTTTACACATTATCAGAAATTCAAAGACAAAATAAAATAAAAACTTGACGAGAACAATTATAACCTCTATACCTATATTTCATTTCATACCTATATTTTCCAATACAATCTACGATGACTGTTTTTAGCTAACAAATTCTAGTAGTGGTAATTTTATTGATATTTATAAAAGCGCCTTATTTACAAAAACCTTTGCCTAGTTTTATTGTTTTAGTATGTGTGTATTTTAGTGTTAGAGTATGTATTATATTTATTATCTCTTCTGTATGTGTTGTATGTAGTAGATGTTTTCTTAATATATGTTTGTGTACTTGTGCGGGGCTCGGACTGGGCCAACACCCCGCAATGTGTTGTGTGTGTGCTGGATTGCGTGAGTGGGAATATGGCGATACCAGTGACAAAGTAACAAAGGCGTAAAATCGGGAAATAGCGTTTATTTCACACACTGAATCGAAAGTTACAAAGTTCAGCCACAACGGTAGCCAAATTCTCCCGGCGTTAATATTCGGCGCGTAGTCTCTCGTTGCTACGCCGTAGCTATGCGACGTAGCTGGAAGTCGTCCTCGTAGCACCGTGCCACAGCTGATGAGGAAGGATGGTCCACTCTGCATAAGCGCCTGTTTCCTCTTCAAACTTGCAGACTTCTTCTTTCTTGCCGACTACTTGCTGTTTTCTTGATGTCCCGAACTATTTCTATTAAACAAAAAACTCCTAACACGTTTTAACTCAACTATACAAAAAAACAAATTAGCTTAAGTACTCCGCGGCTATACCGTACGGAGCACTAAGAGGGCCTTCCCTCTTTCTAGGACCTCTTTTTCACTTTCAAGATTACACTTATTTTCAATTCGCGCCTAAGTTAAATCTATATGCCTAAACTATAAGTGTCTTGGTACATAGACACTAAGTGGCTCTATATACTAAACATCATAAAACGACCTTATGTGCATTACAAAGAAAGTTATCGTGATTTACTTACTCTAAGTTTAGCACAAACGATGCACACAAGCAACATTTCTATAAATAACTATTTAAACTTTATACATACGTTCATCCCGCTACCGCAGCGGGGTAGGCAAAGTTCTAACCTACACTATGACACCGAATGAAACACTACACAGTTCATACCGGGTGAGTTATAAGCGTTCAATGACCCTAACGATAACACGATTTTTTTCACTAAGATCACTGACTAAAGTCTATGACGTCACTAAGAGGTCCGAGTTCTATTACGAAATCGCGCATGCGCGGCATGCACTCTACGTTGTTCTCTCTTCGAGAATATGCGTCCTGCACATTCTCCCGCCGTGCATCACCCAGCGTCCAGGGGGTGATGCAGTCACGCTGTCGGGCAGGATGCATCCGCCGCTGGCTGCGGCGCGGCGCTCTCGGTCCTTGTGTCGTCAGCTTGGTGTATGACGACGATCCTCTTCACGGGTCGTCGCAGGACACCTCCGCGGGTGGTGATGTCCACTGTGCGCACCACTCCATCTGGGCCGGGATACATGGCGCAAATGCGCCCCCGCGGCCATGTGTTGCGCGGGAGCGTGCCGTCTATGATGCGGACGACATCACCTATTTGCAGTTCGGGGCCCCGGCTGTGGGCCTCCCGCCGGTTTCTTAGCTCGGGGAGGTACTCCCGGAGCCAACGCGTCCAGAATGCGTCGGCGAGCTGCTGTGTGGCTTTGAGGTCGGCGTGCGCGCCGAAGTCGTGGTCGGCCGGGAAGTTCGGCACCGACCACGGGCCCCGACCGCCCAACAAAAAGTGGTTAGGCGTCAGGGCTTCCGGATCCTCAGGGTTCACCGACACGTGGGTCAATGGTCGGCTATTGACTGTTAGTTCGACCTCGGCGAGTAACGTTGCCAACGTCTCTTCTCGAGGGCTCCTCTCGTGGAGCACCGTTTTTAGTGCGGTTTTCACAGTCCGCACCAGTCTCTCCCAGGCGCCGCCCATGAATGGCGCGCCCGGGGGAATGAAGCGCCATCGGATCGCCCTCCGCGACGCCTCTTCTTCGGCGCCCGCGAGGAGGGTGTTGCGCAGCTCTCGTTCCGCGCCGTGGAAGTTGGTCGCATTGTCGGACCACAGCTCGACGGGGCTCCCACGACGCGCTGTCATGCGCCTGAGTGCCATGATTGCACCCTGCGCACTTAATGAGTGCACCACCTCTAGATGCACCGCTCGAACTGTCAAACATGTAAAGAGAGCTACATAGCGCTTTTGATTGCTGCGGCCCACGGTTACGGTGAGCGGACCGAAGTAATCAAGACCGGTATAGGTAAATGGTCTGTGATGATGAGCCAGCCGACAGGCAGGTAAGTCGCCCGTCACCGGCTGCGGCGGGGTCGCCGCCCTCTGGCGGCACTTCAAGCAGCTCCTCAGTGTAGTCTTGACCGTCGGGCGTAGTCTCAGGATCCATCTCTGTTGGCGGCAGCAGTTGACCACGCTCTCGACGCTGGCGTGATGCAGCTCTGCGTGGACGTGCTCGATCCACAGCCGTGTTGCCCGATGCTCGCCGTCGACGACCGGAGGGTGCTTCATTTTTTCTGTGATTCCCGTGGTAGCTGAAATCCGACTATTTAAACATATCAAATTATTAATTAGTACAATACTCAAAGGATACAGGCGGCTATCCCGTGATACGGGTTTTCCTTGTGCGAGTGCACGTATTTCTTCGGCAAACACTTTTTCTTGACTCATTTTTATAATGAGGTATTCCGCCCGTTCTAACAGCTCAGCTGGGAGGGTCATGAATGTTATGTCCTCCGATTTTCGCGCGCTCCTCTTCAACGGTTTTTTCGACGTTTGAGCGCGTTTCCAATCCGGGTCCTTTTGCGAAGCGGCCTTTGTTCGCTTGTGATTAACGTAATCACACCGTCGCCGGAACATGCGCACTGCCTGCAGAGTGCGAGCTGTAGCTCTCAAGTATCGGGTCCAACTCGAGAACCGATTCACGTCGGGTAGGGCCTCTGAGAGCTGTGGCTCTCGATGTCCTGAGGTGACGGCGCCTACTCTTTCTTCACCGGTCGTGGTGATGATGCCCCTTTCTTCCGTGGGCCATAAGTCGGGTGGATTTCGGAGAAATTCCGGCCCATTGAACCATCGATGTCGCTCATCGAAGTTGTCCGGCACGTCGCGTGTGGCATCGTCAGCGGCATTGTGGCGCGTCGGCACCCATCTCCATTCGCTCGTTTGTGAATGTTCCTCTATTGCCGCGACGCGATGAGCGACGTATGGTTTGTATGATCTGGATCCTGTTCTGATCCAGCTCAGCGTTGTCCGACTGTCTGTCCAGTAGGTCGTTGACTCGGGTTGTCTTCCGTGTTCGCGCTTCACCGCGGCTGCCATCCGTGTGCCGAGTACTGCTGCCTGTAATTCTAGACGGGGAATGGACGTTAGTTTCAGCGGCGCAACTTTCGCTTTCGCTGTTATAAGCGAAACCGTGACCCGTCCGTCTTCATCTTCGGCTCGCCAGTATAGTGCGGTCGCGTAGGCGGACTCGCTGGCATCGGTGAACACGTGCAGCTGCAATCTTCTAGCTCGAGTATAGCCTAGGTAGCAGCGTGGCACGGACACGTGACCCAATCTTCTCAGCTGTGTGACCCAATCCGCCCATCCGGCGGATATGTCGCCGTCAAGCGGATCGTCCCATGCAGTGCCGCGTCTCCAGACCTCCTGCAACAGCTGCTTGGCCCTTACCGTCACTGGGGATGCAAGACCTAGAGGATCAAACAGGGACATTACTATTTTAAGCGCTTCTCGTTTCGTGGGCGCTTCTCTGATTAACAAGTTTGGCGGTATGCGCGCCAAATCCAAATTGAAGGCGAGTCTGTCTTCCGTTGGTCTCCAAATGAGGCCCAAGACTCTCTCCGCCTTTTCTAAGTCCACCTCTTCGCGGTGGGGACTTGCCGATTCGCCGAGTGCTTCAAGTACCTCAGGCGAATTACTCGTCCATTTTTTCAATATAAAATGCGCCTCACCGTGAATGTCGCGCACTTGCCGCGCAATCGTTGTCGCGCTTTCTATGTCCGGATAGCTGTCAAGGTAATCGTCCATATAATGTTTTCTCCTTATCGCGTCGACAGCTTCCGGATGCGTCGATCGAAATCTGTCCGCGTTGCGATTCATGACATAAATCGCCGTCGCGGGAGAGCTAGATGCACCGAAAATGAGTACCTTCATCCTGTATATTTCCGGCGGTTCGTTATCTCGGCGATCCGCTCGCCAGAGATATCTGAGGGCGTCGCGATCTTCCTCGCGCAATCTCACCTGCATAAACATCTCCGTGATATCCGCGGTGACTGCAATGGGATGTTCCCGAAATCGCATCAGGACGGCGGGAAGAGGCTGCAACAAGTCTGGACCTGTTAATAAGTTATCATTCAAAGTGGTACCCTTTGTCTTGGCCGCCGCGTCGTGCACAACTCGCAGCTTGTCCGGTTTCAAAGCATTAAAAACTGCGAAGTGCGGCAAATACCATGTCCTTGTTGCATGGGAGGTCGCGGGGGCTGGCTCGGCGTAATCCTTCTCGATCAGCGCCTCCATCTGTTGGTTATATCTGACCTTGAGTTCGGGGTTCCTATCCAGCTTGTTTTCTATGTTGTGCAGCCTTTTCAAAGTGTTCTCGTAATTGTTCGGGAGCTCGACATTTTCTTTTTTCCACAGGAGAGACGTGGTATATCTTCCGCAGGGTTCTCTCGTGGTGTTGTCCTCCAGGATTCTCAGCGCCTTTTCTCCGGGGTCGCTCTTCGGCCTGCGGGGATCTACAAACAGATTATCAAGCAAAATAAATTCTTTTACGAGCTCCTCAGTTAGGTCGTCGGTTGCTGTCTGGCCGACGAAATTCACCCTGTGTCCTAGGGCTCTGGTCCGGCTCCCGTGTACCACCCATCCTAGTGGTGTGAGCGAGGCGACCGGTTGGTTCCTCCTCCCGGACCGTGTCTTGCTAGATATAAGCAAATGCCAATTATCCTGGCCTATAAGAAGTCGGGGTTTCGCTTCTTGCGTTTGTGATGCAGGCAGGAGGCCCTTCAAATGGGTACAGTCTCGCAGCGCCTCTTCAGGAATACGCTGCGCCGCCAATCTCAAGTTGTCGACGGTGCGGGCTTCTATCTGCTGCCGTCCCCGACTTCCCCTTATCTGAAACTTAACACGACATGAATTATTCCGTGTAGTTTTCTCTCCATCGTACGTGATTATGTGGAGCGGTTCATCCGGTCCCTCCGCGCCGATGTCCTTGGCCAGCTGATGGTCGATCAAACTGACCGTCGACCCGTCATCAAGTAGCGCGAAAGTGTGAGCCTCTCCCGCCGGTCCTGAAATGCATACCGGAGCTATTTTCAAAAATGACATTTGCGACGTCCATGCCGAATTTACCACCTCTTCATTGGTGGCCTCGTCGGTACTCTTACTCCTCCGGTCCGAGTGCAGCATCCTATGGTGATGTCGTTCACACCCGTCCGTGTCGCATTTTCGAGGCTTGCATGTGTGTTGCTTCGATCGAAATTTCAGGCACCTGAAACATAGCCTATGTTTTTTTGCTAAGTCCCACCGCGCGTCAACCGCGGCATCCCGAAATCGTGCACATTCGCCCATCGAATGTACCTCCTGGTTGCATACACAGCATGCGGGCTTCTGTTTGTCGGCGACGGTATGTATTCGTTGCCGGCGTGGTTGTTCGCCGCCGCTAGCCTTCACCGGGGCCTTGTCCGCGATGATCTCTGGCACGGCGAACGGACTGCATATCTCCGCTTCCCTGGCAATGAATCGGCTAAATTTTAATAAGTCGGGCTCACCTCTATGTTGTGCGGCGGCGAACTCATACCATTGCCTTCTCAGCGTCGGAGTCAATTTTTCCATCACCGCCTTCGTAACCTCCGGATTATACAGGTAGAAGGCACAATCGAGCGCTTGCAGGGTTCCCACGACATTTTCTATTTTCGTACTGAAAGTGCAAATATCTCGCGGCGAATCAGTGAGGCGGGGTAGCGCCCGGAGTCGCTCGATCTCGGCCAATGCGATCGAGTCCGGACGCCCAAACCGCGTCTCGAGAGTCCTCAGCACAGCGTTCGGTTCGGCGTTGGTGATGAGCAGCCCTTGTACTGCTTCCTTTGCTGTGCCCCGTAAGCTGCGGCGCAATCGGGACATATTCTCCAACGCTGTAAAATAACTTGCGGATTCATTATAAGCGGCTCTATAAGTTAGCCAATCTTGATGCGCACCGTTGAAAATGGGCAACTCCGTATACTTCAACGGCTGTCTATGTTGTGCAGCTTGCACAGCTTGCGTTATGGCACACGCAAGTTCACTATAATCGGAGTTCGGTCGCGCTGCGACCAATTCCCCGCCCCGCACTTGACGCGGGGTAGGCGGGGGCTGCGGCGGCGGCGGCTGTTGCGAAGCTTCATTTTCTCTTAACCAGGCTGCTACTACAGGCGGCGGTTGCTTCGCAGGCAGCGGCTGCACATTCGGGTTCGATGCCGCAGGGTTACCTGAAAATGTTATGAAATCGAGCGGATTATTTGATGCATCATTTGCCACTGGGTGACACGTTGGCGGGGGCACGGCACTGGCTCCCGCCGGTGCAGACGCCGGGATGTCCCAGGATGCGGCGGTGATCACTGGGTCTATGGGTTCGGGTGGCGGCTGCACACGGGATTGCGCATCTTGCACTTCGTGAGGTCGGTTATCAATCGCGAGCAGCTGACTGGTATGTAACCAGCTGTGAACGCGTTGATCCTGCTCGACCTCGGTGATGACGGAGTTAAGGTCATCCTCGCTATCTTCCGCTTCGATCTCTGCTAGCTTTGCGGTCGCTAGCTCTATTTTGAGTTTTGTGAGTTCGGCCCTGGCCTGTGCCAGGCGACGTGCTTTCGTTGAACGCCTTGAAGAAGTGGCTGGTCGACTTCGGGGCCGCTGTGGCTTCCTCTCTTCCGGTGCGGCGGCTTGAAGCTCCTCCGCAGCGGTGCCGGCAGCGGTATCCCTATCGGTGGTGAAACACGTTTGAACGGTGTCGGCGATGGTGGTCTCGGTGGCCTCAGTCGCAGACGTTGCTGTAGCAGACGTCGCGGTCGCGGACGTCCCCGTTGCGGACGTCGCGGTACATGACGTGACCGTCGTTGACGCTTCCGTGGCCGACGCCGTTCGTTTCCCGATTGACCTTGTCACTGGCATTTTCCACACTCACGTAGATCCGGCTCGCGAAGGACCAGAAAATGTGCGGGGCTCGGACTGGGCCAACACCCCGCAATGTGTTGTGTGTGTGCTGGATTGCGTGAGTGGGAATATGGCGATACCAGTGACAAAGTAACAAAGGCGTAAAATCGGGAAATAGCGTTTATTTCACACACTGAATCGAAAGTTACAAAGTTCAGCCACAACGGTAGCCAAATTCTCCCGGCGTTAATATTCGGCGCGTAGTCTCTCGTTGCTACGCCGTAGCTATGCGACGTAGCTGGAAGTCGTCCTCGTAGCACCGTGCCACAGCTGATGAGGAAGGATGGTCCACTCTGCATAAGCGCCTGTTTCCTCTTCAAACTTGCAGACTTCTTCTTTCTTGCCGACTACTTGCTGTTTTCTTGATGTCCCGAACTATTTCTATTAAACAAAAAACTCCTAACACGTTTTAACTCAACTATACAAAAAAACAAATTAGCTTAAGTACTCCGCGGCTATACCGTACGGAGCACTAAGAGGGCCTTCCCTCTTTCTAGGACCTCTTTTTCACTTTCAAGATTACACTTATTTTCAATTCGCGCCTAAGTTAAATCTATATGCCTAAACTATAAGTGTCTTGGTACATAGACACTAAGTGGCTCTATATACTAAACATCATAAAACGACCTTATGTGCATTACAAAGAAAGTTATCGTGATTTACTTACTCTAAGTTTAGCACAAACGATGCACACAAGCAACATTTCTATAAATAACTATTTAAACTTTATACATACGTTCATCCCGCTACCGCAGCGGGGTAGGCAAAGTTCTAACCTACACTATGACACCGAATGAAACACTACACAGTTCATACCGGGTGAGTTATAAGCGTTCAATGACCCTAACGATAACACGATTTTTTTCACTAAGATCACTGACTAAAGTCTATGACGTCACTAAGAGGTCCGAGTTCTATTACGAAATCGCGCATGCGCGGCATGCACTCTACGTTGTTCTCTCTTCGAGAATATGCGTCCTGCACAGTACTGTTTTACATTAGTTATTGGCAATTACTCCAGTCCCCAGAGCAAAATTTAACAACAAAAAAAGCTCTACATTTACAAATTCAATTTTTTTTTTAATTGATTGTAAACCTTCATTTTGCATACACACTATCTCTTGACATAGCAAGCAATAAAACTGTACTTGCTGTAACGGGTGATGACCCCAGTTCTCACGAGAATGATTTTGTTCAAGAGTCGAGAGCGGTGTCGGACGAGGGGCGCCCGTAGCGGCCGTCCGCGGGCCGACCACCTCGCCTCGGTGAGTCTACATCACTACCAGGACCATTGGACACTTGAACAAAATCATTGCATGGTGTAGGACTCTAATTACCAAGCTTATTATCTGAGTTGTATAATTGGCTGGATACTAACGAAATATGGGAGGACTTTATAAAGTGATTACTAAGGCAATTACCGCACGGGATCCTTAATTGGCTGGCTTCGCTTGCTTGATATTTTTATCAATTTGCATGTTTATTAACTGAGGAAGATTCTTTTAATTTTTTTTCACTTCGTTTAATTTCTGCTCTTACTAGGATGTACGTAACTGTCTTTATTTATGCTAGGTAGTATTTTTTTCTTTGTTAGAGCATGCTTATATTGCTCTACATGTTGTTTATAGGATATATTATTTGATTATTTATATTTTACAACGCCTAACTCTTTGCTCTACATCTGCCAAAAAATATTTACACAATTACTCAATTGGCCTTAAATCTTAATAAACATATACATATACATATACATATACACTCACGCCTTTTATACCCTAAGGGGTAGGCAGAGGCGCAACTAGTGCACCCACTTTTCGCCGTTATTCCGTCCCATGATGTGATAGGGGGCGAGCCTATCGCCATATCGGGCACAAATTCCAGACTCCGGGCTGATACTGAACAGAAAAACTCAATATCACTTTGCCCGACCCGGGAATCGAACCCGAGACCTCAGCATTGCAGTCGTACTATAATACAACTACGCCACCGAGGCAGTCGGCAGAACTTATCTTAATAAATTGTAAAGAAAATAAGTCAATATATATTATACCTGATGTTTTATCAACCTTTACCGAAATAACATTTTCTACAAGACTGATATTACAAATGATGAAAATTTCGTAGAACTTAATACGACAGTTGTTGAGAAAAAAAATTATTAAAAATGTCATCTTCAGGTCCTAGTACCCCTACAAAATTCACTTGAAAATAAGTAGAATCCCAAACATAAACTACATCTCATCATAATTTAATATTAGTCAGACGCGAGCGGATAATATAAATTATATTTGTTTATCCCAAAACCTGACTGTACAACAGTCCTACTAATATAAGAAATAAAATTCTCCTGAAACTCAAGCCAAGTACTCTACTAGACCATAAATCCTTTACAGCCCACGACAAAACAAAGCTAGGTATAATTTTTAATCTCGACAACAGACATGTTCATTTTTCGCCGCACTGGAAAGCACTCCACTGACTCTACCTTACAATGGACAATAGACTTTAACACCCTGACATAAGAGCTACAGATGCGACAGTTGCTGTTTACGCCTAACAAGGGATAATAGAATCTATCTCGTTGTAGTAAGAACTATGTGGACGTGGAGACATATCTGAGAAGAAAAGTATTTGTTTAGATGCGTGAGGTTGTTTCCCGAATGTAAAATGTTTTGCTTGACAAGTGTGTTTGTGAGATTTTTCAGTGGATATGGCAATCGCTTTTCAAGTATGTCGTTGGCAAATACACAATCGTCTGTTACTTTAATATTTATTGTAACAAGTTTTACTTGGTGGTGGTGAGGTTTGTTTTATTTGTGTTAGTACATCGAAGCAGCACTGTTGTGTTCTAGTTTGAATGACATTTTAGCCAGGCGTTTTGAGATTTCAAATTATTTTGCTTCAGAATGCCTTTATGTACCGTGCAAGCGTATTATATTTAAATTCTTGTTGAATTCGTTGACTTGATCATCTTGTTATTTAATAGTATGAAAATGGATATATAAATCATCTAAATTCTAGTAATGTTAATATGTATCTGTAAAGAAGATATCGACTATGTTACTATATTTAAAATATTACATTTTACTTAGGCTGCCATACTTCATCGTTCAGTTCATTGTGATCTTAACTTTATATTTCTCAATCAAGCGGTACTTTTAATGCAATTCTTAGCCTCCTCGTATTCTCCTAAGGAATGTCTCGATTCTCAATGGTTATGTTGGCTTGGGGCATATACATTATTTGCAAATTTATTTTATCACTTTTATATTAATTTAAATATATTGTTAACCATAACAAAAACTTTTATTCATGGCATGGTTAAAAATGTATGTAAGTAGATGTAAAATACTAAAATATCTCTTAAGTTTTATTCTTTTTTGTGCTAAAACGGTGGGTATAATAGTTTAATTAATTTCATTTTTTTGCAGTTGGCAAAATATTTTTAGCTTTAAATCACTTATTGGAAACTTAGGTTTAAAGTCTACTATCTAATCGAGAATATATTTTAGTAATGTCATAACGTTTGTTGTTTCACAATAGACATAATTTTAAAGCAACTTATTTTTACTACATATTTATTTAAATATTATAATATAAAGTTCGTGAACAGTTTATCAGCACTTCTTTGAATTGTAATTGTGGATAATTTTATTGATTTAACATTTTATAGTAATACCTAATAAGGAAGATGTATTTAAATATTAACTATTTTACATGCTGGTTAATTATATTTATTATATTTTGCACAAATATAACTAGTATAATTGGCAGTTTTTATACAAAACAATCATACAACAAAATCTGTAAACAACCTCGTAGCCGTAGATCATTCGTAGATACTCGTAGCAAGGGTCTACGATGCGTCTACGAGCACTTGAAAAATCATAATTGCATATTGAAACGCAAACGACGTTAATCAGTACATAGTGTGCGGGCAAGTCATAAATTAAATTTAAATACCAAAGTCATGCCACAAAAACATGGTAAACGACATCTGGAGATATGAATTAATAAAGCCTAAGTTCTCCCCTTAAGGCTGCGCTGGGGGCAAACGTCCCCGCGGAGGGGGCGCCGGCCGCGCGCCAGCCCGATGGGGGGCGTCAGGCGCGGGCCGGGGAGCGCGGCGCCGAGCGGGGCGCGGGGAGGGGCGTGCGCGGCAAGATGGCGGCCGCATTGTCTAAGGCTTGATTAACGCGGATTTAAGGGCTGGCACGCGGCGCGTACATATTAATTATGTACTTAGTTGCAGTGCGCGGTTTTTCAGAGTGTATTTACGCGATCCCGCGCCCCTGCACCCCCGCGCCTCACCCCGCTCTTATTTATTATGATTACATAATGCCTACCTGTCAACTCTTAGATAAGTTTTATGCGCTCTTGTGACTTTTGTATTCGTTAGTTTAACCATCTTATTATTTTTAATTTAGTGTCTTTATTTGTTAATATCAATTACGTAATTAGATATAAAAGTGTAAATGAATATTTTCGATTACAACAACGCATTAATTTTAAGGCATTTAAGGCTGTTATTTCAGTGTACTTTTATTAGAATAAATTTTGTTGAAAATATATGACATCTATCTAAGAATAAACATTAGTAACTTTAATTAATAGAAGAGTAGTTATTCCTTAATTATCTTTAATGGGTATATAACTAATTGAGCAGGTAATTATTAGAACTGAATACAATTTACGGTTATCAATACAAAATCATATTTAGAGAAATTCCAGATCAATCATTAAGAAAGCAAAGCATATCGACTATTCTAACTCCACTTAAATTCCAAGCTATCAAGAACTTAACAAATGACATTAATGTATCAATTAGACAATACGACATCAAAGCCATTCTGTTGATAACAATTAAAAGCCGCACTCAGATGCATCAGAGGATCTTTCTGAATTATCTGCCTATTACGCACTCACTTTGTACGGTACTCTTTCATCTCACGGCCAAATGACAGCTTCAAAACCATTATGTGGAGAGAAAAATGCACGAAACAAAGTGCTCTGTCTAATATTATACGATTGTTGGCGCTTCTAACACCATAAAGCGAGATACGACGCATTTGCGCCACTCTCAACGAGTAAAGTGACTGAAGAGGCAAGATTTAAAGTGTATTGCCGATGAGTAATTGCTAATCTATGGTTTAGTGGGGTAGGATTGAGGAAATGCTTTTAAATTTGTGAAGAAAATAGTCAAGAATCGATGAGTAAGAAAGTAATAAGGAGAACGGATTTGTTTCATGAAAAATCGGTTATGTCCTCGGTAAACTGGCTAAAATAATGCAAGGATTTACACTCTATAATAATTGCTAATAAAATTAGACTCACAAGTAACGATAATGTAAAACACTATGCTTTACTTGCGACTTTTCCCACGTAAAAGTATTTTATCATTATGAAAGTAAACGAATCATAATAAAATACATCCTTCGTGACTCGGGGAGAGTGTAGTTTCGAATAATTAAATATTTTATGATCTCTTTAGTCAATTTAAAGATTATGCTCTACAAAATAACTTATGTTATGGAGTACTCCTCCTTACAATTAACTAGTTGTAGCCCACGGCTCCACCCGTGTGGAAAAGTTTTTCTGAGATAAATATTTTCCCGGGATAAAAATAGCACCATAGCGCACAAGAGTAACGTAGCTTCTTATTACCGAAAAAAAATACAATATCAGTTGATTACTTCCAGAGATTAGCCCCTACAAAGCAAACTTACAAACTTTTCCTGTTTATAATATTAATATACACTATAGCAAGGACTAGTTGCATACATTACAATAGATTAATCAATATTCAACACAGCTCTAAATATATTTTTTTATCTCCAAATGTTTATTATTGTCAAATATCGTTAGGGATTCTGTGAAAAATTTATACGTGATCAATCAATATAAAAACTCGATCGATATTAAAAAATAAATAAAAAATATACACAAGTCATTTAAAATCTTGAACCTACATCAAAACGTAAGCTTTGTGTCATTGATACTACCCAAAATCAAAACAAATATACAAGTATCATACAGATATTCATTAAATTATATTAATTATTAATTCGTCCTTTTTATTATAAGTCCAAATAGCGAACCACACTATAATTTATTTACCTGTGCTTGTATACAATACATGGCTCTCCTTTAATTTTCAGTTTTTGTTTTTTTATCGCGTTAAATGACGAGACAAGCATGCTGTTCGCCTGATGGTAAGCGATACGACCGCCTACAAACAATAGCAACACCATACAGCACCGCGAGTTACAAAGTACTGTGTGGCATGCCACTGCGCTAGTCATCCTGAGACATAAGATGTTAAGTCTCATTATGTTCAGTAGTTACACTGGCTACAATGTCCTTCAAACCGAAACACAACAGTGCTTGCACACTGCTGTTTGGCGATAGAAATAGACATTGTGATGGTACTCACCCATACGGACTCTTACATATAAAAGACCTACCACCAGTACTTTATCTTGTAATGTCGGATCATTTGATATGTATGCAAAGATTTACGAGAGAATTCCAAAAATCTAATGCTACACACTGACGAGGAAATCCCGTAATAAGATCTAGATTCCTATGAATAATTATACTTTAACTATAGACCTTCTTTTATAATATATCGCCTTTAAACAGTCAATTTATGTTTTACTTAATATATAGTTTTTGGTCTATTTTTATGATAGTCACGCTTAGATATCAGGTCAGTAATCGTTAGTGAGAATTTGCCAGAGTCGCTAATCATTATCTATTTACAGTATTAGCAGCGTCTTATCAGTTCTGGATATTATGAGAACACAAGGTAGAACTGATATGCGGAGATCTTTAACTGCACTATCCAAGAACATACACAGTACACTCATTATACTGCTTATGGATAAGCGCTTACCATCCGTTTACCGAAAGCTAGTCTAATCATTCATATTATACATAAACAGATAGGATTTAAGTAACCTAGACAAATCATTTTGTGTATCTTGTCAACCCATATGGGACTCAGGCAAGAACTAATGTATGATAATAAATCCTTGCTGTTTACCCACTTGTCCATACAGAGGTATTAAAACTGACCATACTATCTTTACACTCGACTAATTTGGTTGGTAATTTAGCGAACAGTGCGCGAGTAAATCATGTGGATTTATACGTGTTTAGCGGTTGTTCGGTTGTGTTAATGGGTAAACTTCTGTCCGGCGCTAATGCACGCCCCGGACCGCCCCGACCCTCCCCGGCTCGCCCCGGACCGCGAACGAACAAATCAAACCGTTGTTTCGCGTTGATGACCAGTTAACTTCTCTACTTGTTTAAATGTTTACGGTCACTTTGGTTAATATACTTTCATCCTTTACCAATGGAAGTTAAATCAGTGATATAACTGGTCTATCACATCAATTTCGTAAATAAAAATATTTGGGACACTAAGGTATATAATATGTATTGTATAGATGTTATATGCACTGATAATGGTACTTGGTAAGGCGAATAATGATTTACTAATCATGTGTTATCGGGCAGTAGGTACGTGAAACTCTGCTGTACTATCATAACTTCTCGTGTCCTAGAGAACACTTTTAATGCGTTAGGTGTATAATAATGTTGCTTTTAGATAAATCTACGCCATGACGTGATAAATCTATAATTTGAAACCATGAAGTCAAGCAAGGTAAGTGTCTTTGCAATCGTTTTAAATAATTACTATTGTTGTTAATTATCGAAACAATTTTTATAAAGCAAAGTGACTCCACTACACTGACGCTAAGTAGAACATGTTCCAAATAGAGTGTCAAGTAACGAGAGATGATCATCCCTTGCCAGTTGAGACAATTATACCGGCCTACTTAAATAAAATTAATTTTGAATATCTTTACCTGTCACCACTATACTTTGTAGCAGATTACCAGGAGTAAAATTAGTGACCTCATTTGATTTTTAAAAATCATAATTTTCATGGAACAAAGACTTAGACGAAAGGGTTAATTGGTAAACTTTCAGTTTGTCATAGCAGTAAGCGGGTTTATGGGCAAGAGCATCAACTGAAGTTCAATAAACTGCCATTGAACACCCAACATTTAGAGAATTTTAAATTTAGGGTTAATGGATGCGATACAGCCCTTTTACGGACATTAATAAACAGCACTTTTCAGTCTTCAGCTTCATAAAAATAAGTTATACCACTGTCATTCGACAAAAAGGTTTGTAAGCCATAGAGAGTACGGCTAATATAAGCATCAAAACCTAAAAGCCATAATAGACTAAATGCAAACCGTAGCATTGATCGAACAAACTGACATTTTATTTTTAGACCATTGTAGTAGAATCATTTCGTATCGAGCAAGATAGTATTGCCACGCTAAGTCCCATGATAGTAGTTGCAGTTGATACGCAAAATCCTGGATCTATCAACTAACCAGTATAATTTAAGGGCCAGTTTTCTCTACAATATGAATTTTACGACAGGGGCAGATACCATCTCAGAGAGAAGTGATTTGAAGTATTATATCGTACATTAAGATGGCCATAATAATGACCACATAGCTGAAGAAATTATTCTGTGGTTTCTTCTCAACTTTAAAATTAAATCAATTCCTTGGTGTCAATTTGAATCGAAGTAATAGAAAAAAGTGGACTATAGCCTGGTTGGGAATGGAACGGTCTGCCGAGACAATGTCCGGAGGTTCAAAACCCAAGGCACACATCTCTGACTTTTCAAAGTTAGGTACATGTGTATTGTTTATCAATTATCGTTCGCTTTAACGGTGAAGGAAAACATCGTGAGGAAACCTGCATACCTAAGAACAAAGAGCATTATAATACTACGGAAACCTAAGAAGTTCTTTATAAGAATTTCAAGGGTAGGTATGTGAAGTCTACCAACCCGCACTAGGCCAGCGTGGTGGACTAAGGCCTTAAACCCTCTCAGTAGTAGAGGAGGCCCGTGCCCAGCAGTGGGACAGTATTTAATACAGGGCTGGTATTATTATATATGTCGGAGCGGTGGGTATTTTGAAATAATAATCGTGCAAAAAACCAGTCAAGATGTCAAATCGTTGGTATAAATAGGGCGCCTCGCATTTGAAAAGGGTAGTCTCTTGTGAGCCTTTCAACTGTACGGAGCTCCGAAAATAAGTTTGGAACATTCAGAAATAAAGGATGAACAACAATTTGGAATTTTACTCTCACATCATGGGTTATGATGATGAGGTGGAACCCTGTGACGTTAGCAGAGCTGACGTCACCTCTTTTTAAAGAGTTCTAGACCCTCTGATCCGTCATATATTATAATAGAAAAAAATATAACATGAGAAGAAACATACTACAGTATCTTGCAAAGAGCTTGAGCACACTACTACCAAATTTATAAAATGATTATCGCATTAATAGAGTAAATGTGAAAGTTGGCGATCATGTTTGGATGTTTGTTAGAAGTAAACGCAGAAACTGCTGAAGGCATTCATATAAAATTTGGTACGTTTTTTTTCATTGAAGTTGAATAATGAGATGAGCGTGTCAATCGCCTGATGGAAGCGACACGACCATAAACAGTAGCATCCTTCAAACTGGAACACAAAAGTGCATACCAAGAACTGCTTGGTGCCTAAAATAGACATTGCGGTAGAACCTACCCAGATGGCCCCTCGAATATACCAAACACCGGTACACAGAGAGCACAAATTTAGTCCAAAAATAGATAATTTTTATTTCATAAAAGCATAATCGGACTTTAAGTCCGGGTTCTTTAAAGGACTTTGGTCAATAAATATTTTGTATACAATTATCGTTTTTCCTGAAGATATAATATCTCGGACATAGCCGACTCGTAAATGATGTCACTTATCCGTTCAATTGTCGGAGTATGTTTATTGCGAGCGCGTGGTGTATGTGCGTGGCGGCGTGCGGCGCGCCTGCACATCCCCCGCGCCATAACATTGAATATTCAGGGCGCACCGAGCCCCGCTGTAAAAATCACATAAAATTACCGCCACTCATATTAAACTCACGCTCTTTGGAGTCTCTCACGTCAATATGTTTGCAGTTTATTTAAAATTACATTCTGCTCACGGTTTTATTATTTAAAAATCATTTTTTAGAACAAGAGTCTCAAGATGCACTTTTCCAATAGCTATGTTAATATAGGACTTAGCCTATCAATGTCATCATTAATGTCTAAACATTATAACATTAGCAGTATTCACGAAACTTGAAGACTTCTATAACTTCGCCTGACTATTTTATGGCAGCTTGCCTTCACTACACCTTTTTTTTTTTTTTTTTTTAGTATCGCCATCTTCGGCGCATTAGAGACGGCTGCGGGCTTCCTCCGACTCACGTCTAAGTTGTCGTCCGCAACCGCCCCTGCGCGTACCGCTGTTGCGGTCCTTATCCGAGGGACGCCCCTGGCGTCCGAGGCAGCGTGAGGCACGCTGCCGTCCATCACGGGGGTCACAGAAGTTGGCTAGACTAATAGGTGGACGGCACCTTCCACCCACCCGTGACCCCCGGAGGCCCCTATTAGTCGCCGTTTACGACAGGCAGGGGATACCGTGGTGGAATTCTCCAAACGCCCCCAATCCACAGGGCGGGAGACGTCGGTCAGTCGTCCACCCGACGCCTCCTACGTCTCGTCTGGCGGCGGGAGGGATCACCACTGCGCTGGCGATCCCTCTCGGCACTCTCCTTCTGCGAGAGGACCGCCTCGCAGAAGTGGGCCACCGCTTGCCAGGCCTCCCGGCCGCCGACCATGGAAGCGACCACGGCCGGCAGCGAGAGGTCTTCTCCGACGACTGTTCTGAGAGCGCTGCGTTCTTCATCCCAGGCTGGACAACACTCCAACGTATGTTGGGCCGTGTCCATTGGGCAGTTGTCACAATAGTGACACACGGCCGACTCCTCTATCCCCACCACCCGAAACAGGAACTCACCGAAGCAGCCATGCCCGGTGAGCACCTGCGTCAGGCGGTATGTTGCCGCTCCGTGGCGCCTGTCCAGCCATTCGGCAAAGACAGGACGCACTGCCTCTACGACCCTGTGCCCCCACGACGGGGCCTCCAGCCTGAGACGCCACTCCTCCACGGGGCTCGCCGTAAGGAGGCCCTCTTGGCCTCCACCTCCTTCAGGGGCCTTCACTACACCTGATGATAAGTTTAGTAAACCAACAACAGAAAGTTTAAAAAGTGACAAAACAACCAAATTAATAGTTAATCATACATACTTATGTTCTCTAAACACGGCTCGCCGAATTCGCTTTACATAGCTACCGTGGCAGCTATGTAAAGGTACAACGGTCATCATTCTGCAGGATATTAAAATATATGATAGCACTGTTCTAATTGTAAAATAATTATCGATTTGTTTTTCACACTCGAGCAGGTAACAAGTTAGCATAGTACATGAACACTAAAAGAGCTAAGGAATTGTAGTTTTGATGTACCTTTCAAGATATAGATTTCGACGATGGATTTTTATAACTTTAGACAATCTTACTTCCTACATGCAAAACCACACCAAATCTGTTAATTCGCATCGATTTTCTAAATGCAAGACCAATTGAACTTGCTCGGTAATACTCGGTATGTTATAGACAGTGTCATATACACTGCCAGTGTTTTCCTGTCCACTAGTTGGCAGTGGGACGTGGTGTGTTACGCATCCATTATAAACAATAAAATACCCAATCAGCTACGTCTTTTAAACATTTTGAGTGCTGCTATACCTACCATATACCTATTATTCTTGTCTGCCTCGGCGGCGTAGTTGTATTACGGTACGACTGTAATTATGAGGTCTCGGGTTCGATCCCCGGGTCGGGCATTGGGCAAGTGATATTGGATTTTTCTACCCATCATTAGCCCGGAGTCTGGAATTTGTTCCCGATATGGCGATAGACTCGCCCCCTAACAAATCATGGGACGGAATACGCACGGCGAAAAGTTTGTGCACTAGTTGCACCTCTGCCTACCACTTCGGGGATAAAAGGCGTGAGTATGCGTATGCGTATTTGTTATTCTTAAGTTTTGTAGGCTAGTTTAGTAGTTGATCTATACCTATTGTATAATTACAGAAACACACAAGATGGGATTTTAGAATGCTGACTAAACATTTTTCAGAAATGGCGAAGAGAACAAGAAAGCCAATATCAAAGTGCCAGTGCAAACTACTCTCTTCTTTGTAAAGATTGTAAATAATTTGTTTGTAAACCGCAAAATAAGTTTAATTTTAATAAAATTACCATTGATGAATTCAAAACACCCTGAAAATTAAAATTTAAATATTTAACGAATATGAACACATAGTTCTAATTTCGTATCATTTTCATTATACTAAGTAACAGACAACTTCAAACCTTTTTTTTTTTTTTTTTTTTTTTTTTTTTTTTTTTTTTTCGCGGAGAAAGTGCTTTACCACTACCGCCCGGCCTTCGAGGGGGGCGACCGAGCGGTTATGTTGGGGTCACCGTGCCTTACGACCCGGCGTTGAGCCGCCCGGAGAGATGGAAAACATCGGGCGACCGCCGGGCCGAGTCCCTAACCTATGTACACCGCACGGCATACCAACTAAAACTCCGCGGTGGCCTTCTTCGGCGCATTAGGGACGGCTGCGGGTTGCCCAAGACTAAAGTGTCAAAGTTGTCGTCCGCAACCGCCCCTGCGCGGTGCCGCCTGGTGCGGCCCGTCTCCTGTTATGGGGGGGGGGGGGGCTCAGATGCCCCCGCGCACCGAAGGACGCTGTCAGCGTCTACGACAGCGTGAGGCCAACCAGCCACGCTGCCGTCCATCACGGGGGTCACAACAATATTGTGTGTAATGACGGGCAGCCCCCTGCTGCCCGCCCGTGACCCCCGGTGGCCCCTATTAGTCGCCTTTTACGACAGGCAGGGGATACCGTGGTGGAATTCTCCAAACGCCCCCAATCCACAGGGCGGGAGACGCCGGTCAGTCGTCCACCCGGCGCCTCCTTCGTCTCCTCTGGCGGCGGGAGGGATCTTCACGCTCCCGATCCCTCTCGGCACTCTCCTTCTGCGAGAGGACCACCTCGCAGAAGTGGGCCACCGCACGCCAGGCCTCCCGACTGCCGACCATGGAAGCGACCACGGCCGGCAGCGAGAGGTCTCCTCCGACGACTGCTCTGAGAGCGCTGCGCTCCTCGTCCCAGGCTGGGCAAAACTCCAGTGTGTGCTGGGCCGTATCCAGCGGGCAGTTGTCACAATGGTGACACACGGCCGACACCTCCGTGCCAACAATTCGACACAGATACTCACCGAAGCAACCATGTCCGGTGAGCATCTGCGTCAATCGAAATGTAGCTGGGCCGTGGCGCCTGTCTAGCCACTCGGCAAAGACCGGGCGCACTGCCGCTACGACCCTCAGCCCCGCTGACGGGGCCTCCAGCCTGAGACGCCACTCCTCCACGGCGGCTCGCCGTAAGGAGGCCCGCATGGCCTCCACCTCCTTCAGGGCCGGACGCTGCCCGCGACTGAACGCCTCCTCCCGCCAATGAAAAGCATCGGAAAGGGATCGGGCGTCCAGATCCCAGGGCAGGAATCCGGCCGACATGCAAGCCGCCTCGTACGAGACCGTGCGGTATGCCCTGATCGCTCGCTGCGCTACTACACGTTGAGGGTTGCGCAAAAGCGCGACGCAGCGATCGCTCAGGGAATCAGCCCAAACGGGACTGCCATACAGGGCCATGGACCGCACGACTCCGTGGTATAACCTTCGGCAAGGGATGCCAGGACCTTCCAGGTTGGGCAGCAGGCTAGAAAGAGCGCCCGCTGCCCGGGACAGTTTTGTCCGCATCGTCTCAAAATGGGTGCGAAATTCCCATCGGCTATCCAAGATCAAACCCAGATACTTCATGGTCTTGCCGATGGGAATCCGCACCCCATCCACAACGATGTGGGCACCGGCCGGTGGCCCTTTCCGAGGCCTGTGAAAACAAATGGCCTCGGTCTTTTCAAGGGCCACCTTCAAACCTAATCGTTGAATACGATTTACAACTTGGCCGGTGCCCGCCGCCGCCAATAGACAACTTCAAACCTAGATCAACATATAAAAAGAATTCAAACTCAATAACAGCTTAAAGAAAACAAACGCATATTCCTTTAACCCTCAAACGTTGAATATTAATGCGCGGCGACGCCACGGAATAATTCCACGGCCGCCATCCCTCATGTCAACCCGTCGGTATGTAGTTTGCGTTGACGCGCTTCAAGGGGCCGTTTGTACCACACGTACACGATTATTCAATTTGTATTCTCACTGTGGCATTTTATTTGTAATGATGTTTTATAAATGACAAGCAAATCGCTAAACTATACTCCGTCCAACCATTTATTTAACTTTTGACACATGCACGCCTACGAAATTATATAATTATTGACAAGGAATCGAAAACAAAATAATTGACTACTTCATGGATGCCATTTTTTATTTTCTGTAGTGAAGCGACTTGCTTTTCAAGACCGATATTAATTATTAATCGATATTATTTAAGCCCACTGATTGTGTAACAAAGCTAATTCAAAATTTATACATTGAAAAATAAAATGTGGCTATATAAATTACAAAAAATATTTATATACATGTGTAAGTATATAATAACCGATAAAATAAACTATTGACAAAACGATATTGGATATAGAATATAAACCACAAAATATACACATTTAAACGCTGAGGCATGTTCATAAAAGAATACAAAATGTTGAGCAAAAATAAAATTTCAATGTGTTTAATCGATCAAAACTTCATCATAAATTAAATCGATTGTTACATGAAATCGAATCGGTAACACATTAGTAGGTACATCCCCAATTGATTAAAAAACGAATTGTCAAAAATGGTTGGACGGAGTATAGTTATAAACAGTAGCAATACTGTCTAGGACTCAATTTTCCAAGCACTAAGCTGCTTCTTTAGCATGAGATAGTTCTTCGGTTGTTTTGATGAAAGTTTCTCAATTTTAAGTAATACTAGTATTGCTCGCTGCTCCGCCCGCTTTGTAAAGATTTTCTGGGATAAATGTATTTTCCTGGGACAAAAAGTATCCCATAGCACTCGGGAGTAATTTAGCTTCCTATTAGTGAAAGAATTTTCAAAATAGGTTCAGTAGTTCCTGAGATTATACGCGTTCAACCAAACAAACTCTTCAGATTTATATTAGAAAATATAATATAGATAAGAAGCAATACACACCAATTATGCTGCCAAATAATTAATAGAAATCAAATGAGTAGGATCTAATTTAGCTGTTTTACAAATGACAGATAATATTTGCTTGAGTAATATGAAACAGGCCCCCAGTCTCATTATTAAGGACACTACAATACCCACTATCAACGGGAATACTGTAGGATTTCTTAGAGTTAGAAATATTCAAGATAACCATCTAATTTTTATTTCCATCCGTTTCAATTCACGTAGTTTCGATTTTGCAGAAGTAAATACAACGCGAGATACAATGCGCGGCGAGATTTCATAAAATTATATTTACTTTGTTGGATATTCCGTTTTTACTACAACAACAATCTCAACTCCCACCGGTACATTACCAAATTATTTTGAGTTTGCTGTAGTACGGTTTTGCTTACGTAATAACCTTTTAATATGTTCATAATATCAACATACTACAAAAAATGAGCTTTTTGGCCAAAGCAATATCAGTTTTATGTTGTATTGATACAAAGTTGATGATGGATTGGCCGAATAATGCAAATATACCTTTGAAAGGCAAAATAAAAATATATGTCGACCATTTAGGTACGATAAATTTACCAATAGTTATGGCTTTCAACAAATCCAAAATAGGCACAAGTTGTATTTTTTTTTTAATTACCAGCCTTCTTTCGCCAAGTATAAGTTACTACTGCCGTACACTAATTACTAGAATTAATTTAATTGTTATTCCTTGTGATAGAAAAGTCAGTTTAAAGGAACAAAATTTTCAAATCTGACATTTAGTCATTTTATTTTTTTAGTATGTGATACTGCTTTGGAACATGACTCTAGAGGCTCTCATTCAGTAGCTTCTGATCGTCGCGGGCGGTAGGACCAAGTACTTCCTTTACGTTCTCAAGAAAAAGAACATTATATAATCGAGTAATAGAAAGTAGCACTTGCATAATCATGGGCGTAGCTAGCCGTAGGCTCAGGGTGAGACAGCAGTATAAAATAATATGTAACTAGCAAACTAAACGAGAAGTCTTATCCCGGTTAATTTTTTCATACAAAAAGGTTACACCCTATAGCACCCTGTATCTGTATGTACTCGGAAAAAAGTAAACAGTCGAGTCTTCTATACTACATGGATGTAGTAATTATAAAAAAATGGTCATTTTTTGCTTCGACTGACGACTGTCGAGTGTGAATTTCCTTACGGATATTAAGTAGGTATTGTAGTTAGTACCTAGATAATTTAGTTTGTAAGGTTTGATTAGGTACCTTATAGGTCAGAGCCACCGTGACTACCCCCATGCTTATAATAGGTATTATAAACCCACCATAATTCCCGATATGTGCAGAAATGCAAATGATACACCACCATTTTTCGTCATCCGCGCAAAAATTATATTGCAATCCGAGCAGCATGCGTAACCTTCGAATAGAAAATACATTCAAATTAAACGATTTAAGAATGCAACGAGACTTCGTGTGGTAGGCCAAGTAGTACCTACATAGAAATAAAACATTACTTGCAGTCGGGAGGGTAGAAAGTCAACGCATGCTGTCGCTGTGCGGTCGACAGTACCGAGTACCAATATTTGTTTATTTAATTTGATTTACACACATACACACTCACACCTATTATCCCCGAAGGGGTCTCAGACGCGCAACTAGTGCACCCACTTTTCGCCGTATATATTCCGTCCCATGATGTGATAGGTGGCGAGCCTATTGCCATTCCGGGCACAAATTCCAGACTCTGGGCTGATACTAAATAGAAAAATCCAATACCTACCACTGTGCCCGACCCGGGGATCGCACCCAGGATCTCAGCATTGCAGTCGTACTGTAATACAACTACGCCATCGAGGCAGTCACACTTCATACATGTTGTAATTAAGGCGAACCTCACTTTTAACGCCATATGCCAGCAGTGAATCTGTTTGTAACTATTACCCTCGTGCCAAGAAACGATTGACAGGTCACACACAATTACTGAATCAATATCCATAGTTGAAGAAACCTTACCAGTGAACATGATATTTATTGAACGTTGTATTGTTGGCATGACAGGTATGCACCGCAAGTCGATAGAGGCGGCCCGGCACCTGAAGGAGTCGGGCTCGGAGCGCGAGGGGTCGGAGCCGGAGCCTGACCGCGCCACCTCCGCGTCACCACACCACCACGACAACCAGGTAACATCACCAATATGAACACTTATTTAGAATAGCCACTAATACCTTAGTTGTATAATCCGCGCTATTACAAATCAGTCATATGAAGAATGTTTTTAGCATTTAAAATAAAATAGCAAAACAGATATAATGAAATATATTTGGCCAAATTATAAGTCTTTTGTGCCTTCGTAAACTTGGACAAAGCTTATGATCGTGTGCCGAGGAATAGGCTGTGGTCAACGTTGCCGTTTACGTATGGGACTAAGAGTCGCCTGGTGAGGGCATCATGGTCTGTAACCCAAAGCCTGCCTGTATCAGGATAAAGGGAGCAAGAGTAGCGATACGCAATACCGTGCCTTTGTCGACGCTTATGTATGGAACAAAATGTTGGTTTGGCAGGAGAAGCACGAATATCGAGTATACTTATGCGGTAGAAATGCACTCCTTACGAAGTACATTCTATGGACTCAATATTAATTATATCCCCATGGGGGTAGTACGACAAAATAACGTTATAAATTAAAGGTGATGTGGTGACTAAAATTAAAAGAAGTATGCTGAGATAATTTGAACGTGGCAAGTGGAGAGGATGGTTGAAAGACGAGTCACGCAAGGTAGTTATCGAGCCAATGTGAATGGGGCAGATGCCCATAACCGGCGTAAATGTATGAGAACTATGAATGTGGAAGAAGTGAATGAGCTATGTAATTATCGTGGCATGTCGCACTCAATAGTCACTGTTTCTCTCTGTCTCTGTGTATGAATATATGACTTTTTTGTTTTAATTATTGTACATTTGTTGAGCTTAATTCATTTTGGTAACTTATTTCACTTTTAATAATTTGTGCCCGATATGGCGATAGGCTCGCCCCCTATCACATCACGGGACGGAATAGTGGCGAAAAGTGGGTGCACTAGTTGCGCCTCTGCCTACCCCTTCGGGGATAAAAGGCGTGAGTGTATATGTTCATTTTAATGAAAAAACTAATGGTTAAACATCATTCACGATTCTGAACCGATACGAAGTATGTACGCCCGGCCAGCTAGTTTTTAATAAAGAAAACACCTTTTACTATAATATTTGGAAAAGATGTTTAAACCTACTATTAAATCACCTTTAGATCATTCTTTTTGGAACAATAGCATGATTCTATGGTAGATGGCAGGAAGGTCAAACTTATATCAGCTACTTACTTAAACTTTTTACGATATTTTCTATAGTAGGTAGTCTCTATAGCTACTGTTGCATTAAAATAATCCTGAATGTGTAAAAGAATTTGTCAAATATTGATATTTCTACATTTTTGCGGACTAATTTAGCTTCTCTATAATAATTTAATTATTTTGATTCAATTTGGTTCCTGTCCGCCATTTTGTTTTACTCGTCTATCAATTCGTTTTGGCTACAGAACTAAAGGAACGGACGCACATACGTAATTAATATGTGCTTACCTACAGACAAAAACATTCTGCTTCTAGTCCTTCGAGTAATATAGTAAAACAACCACGGCAACCTAAGGCAGCATTGCTTCATCCATGGTCAAGTAAAGTTAACGGTCATATTATTACACAGGAGGAGCGCAACGCCATCGCCTCCCTGTGAATTCACTTGCAATTCTACAGTGTAATAAAGACCTTTATTTTACCTGAACAGGGGTGAAACAACCCCTTAAATTGTAGATATTAACTCCACCATTGTGACTAAAAATCAAGCTTACTAGCTTTTGGAGAGATAGTGTCGCATAAGAAAGTAGTGTCATTATGCAGTGACGCAACATTACCGCCGCTTCCATTCTCTTGCATTTTCTTTTGAAATATTTTCAAATCAAATCAAATCAAATCAAATCAAATCAATTTATTGCTCTCCACAATTGTTAAATAGGTTTACAAAAATACATAAAAGTACATAATTGTGGACCCTGCAGGGCACAGCAACATAGTACAGAGGGAAAACTGTTTTTATAAATAAAAATTGTTGTCTAAAGTAGTTATTATTTTTGTGTAATTTTATTGTTAATATTTTTTTTTTTTTCATCTATGAGTCTAGAGAATTGTTATCTGGATATCATTGTTTATATAATAAGTAGTGTCATTAAATATTACTATGTCATACATTTAAATTTAATTTCTACATGTGACGTAAGTTCCTACATATAAAAAGTCAATGTAGACATACATAATGTTTATAATTCTACGATCAATATAGGTACAACAATATAATGTACCTAAACATAAAAATATTGCGTGGGTACAGTCAGACTGATTAATTGTAGCCATTTTCATAATTGACTGACGACCCCTGAGATAGGTACTTTTATCCTATTATTTTGATTAGTTTTTTAAAAAATTCAATAAAGCATACAAATGCACATCACGCCTTTAACTACGAAGAGGCAAGCAGAGGTGAAACCAGGACACCCACTTTTCACCTTGTGTGATCTGCTTCATAAAGTGAATGTAGACAAGCCGATTACCGTATCAGGCATTAAAAAAAAACGTTTTTAATCCTCCTCCAATCCGCCATTTAACTTCGACACAGATATTAATGGCGACTTCATGAGAATTCTTCCAGAACCTTAAAAACCTAACCCATAAATCTGTTTTGCAGGCGCAGAGTTCACCAGCCAGCAGCACAACAGCGTCGTCGTCGGCCAAGGGTCGCGCGTCACCCGAGCCGGGCCGAGAGGTGTACGAGGACCCCGAGGCGTTCCGGAACAACAGCATCGCGTGCTTGCGGGCCAAGGCGCAGGAGCACCAGGCTCGGTTACTGAACAACAACCTACTACTACAGGTAACATGACGTGACTGAATATTACCAGTCATTTCCTTTTTTGTTATAGTACCACATACATATACACTCACGCTTTTATCCCCGAAGGGGTAGGTAGAGGCGCAACTAGTGCACCCACTTTTTGCCATTATTCCGTCCCATGATGTGATAGGGGCGAGCCTATCGCCATATCGGGCATAAATTCCAGACTCCGAGCTGATGCTCAATAGAAAACTCAATATCACTTTGCCCGACTCGGGGATCGAACCCGAGGCCTCAGCATTGCAGTTGTTATAGTACCATTATACAAATAAGTGGACACCTCATAAGTAGGTAGTCTTAATAGTCTTTGGTCGGCAATTTAACTTACCTCATCAAGGAATCTTTACCCACCAATAGCTAAAGTACGTAATAGTTTGTGCCTAAGATCCGGAACCTAATTGCAATTCCTATTTTGAAGCAACTTTACAAGTGTTGCGTACCATGATTGCCGTCTACGCATTGGTGATATGTTATGGTTGCACGGCAGGTGCGCGGGCTGTCCCGCACGCCGGGCGCGTGTGAGGAGGAGGGTCCGGGCGACATCGACGTGGGCACGGAGCCGCCGCCGCTGGCCGCGCCTCACCACCTCTACTGACGCACACACTCGGCAGTCGGCACAGTGTCACGAACTCAAGTGTAATTATGTACATTGACGTATTTAAATGTCTCGTTTTCGTGCAATACATTTAGTTAAGTATTTATCTATGTAGCCGGTGTTAGACGAGTTGTATATACCCCCATGCACTTTGCACCGTCAGTTTGAACTGACAGTTTTGTGTCACTTTTGAAGTCAGAGTGAAACTACTAAGGTTTGATATTGGCTTGGTAATCAAAAGCGAACAATATTGACGCTAAGACAAAACTGTCAGTCTAACTGATCGTGTGTAGCCCCCCTATTCTAACAGATCGGTTCTGAAGACTTCAGTTTTCATTCAATGGTATTCTCTCTTGATAGCTTTGATCGTTAAAGTAAGCGTTAATATAATTGTTAGCAAGCCTGATGTCTTCAGCATCGATGTCCTTGGGCACGCGTAAGAGATAAGTCTATGTCGACAAGTTTCAAGGCTCTATCGTTTATAAGACAGTCTTATAATCGCATTCTTTTTATAAGATTCTTTAAATTAGACTTAATTTCTTAGTAATCGTTGATACTGAAGGAAACAAATGAAATGTAAGTAATTCAAACAAACAATAAGTAAAACAAATACGACGCCAAGTGACGTGTGATGGGAAAGTAGATAATTTAGTTTTGTTATCTATTTTACCGCGTTTCTAATCAAATTACAAATACTTGGTTATTTCTCTACCTCTATTAATTTTATATCGACGTATTACCAAAGATAGATTTTTGTTTATATAAATTTTTTTTTATATTTCATCAAGCCGTCTTGTATAACGTTATAGCCAAGGAAGTGATCGCTACCTCGTGCCCTCTGTATAAACCGTAACTTAGCGTAATTATTGTGCCCCGCTGTAGAGTTATAAGATTTCGAGGCAACAATGAAAGACTATGTAAATCGTTTAGACTAATGTTAAATCGATGATAATTTTATAAGTTGTCGCATGCCTAATGGGAATTGCCTTAGTTTTGTGATGCTGACTGTACCATTTATTCGGAAAAAGTGTTTGACTTGCCTAATATGTTGTAAATAAAACTGTCAAATATCTTACCTTTATATTGTGGTGCGTTTGAACGAAATTATATCGAAATCATTATTTATAGACCAATTATTTTTGTTCTTAACTAATAACCTTTATTTCTGCTGTCAGCTTCACAAAATGGCCGAGTTCCACAAAATGTCGGACTCTGTCGATCTAAACAAATTATAACGAAATAACACATCGAAGACATTCCAATGAAGACTATTGTTAAAAAAATATTTTCTTAAATAAGTTTCAATATACATTGTAATAACTAGGACTTTCTCCTTAACACAATTTTATGTGGATAATTATGTACTTACGTGTAGAATCTCGTTCGCTTTGCCAAACACAAAAATAAATAAAATTTACGTTTCTGTTAACGCAGGAATACTTTTTATTTCATTTTTGTTCTTGGCAAAGGGACATCTTTTTTCGTTTCAAAGATAAGAAAATTCACCAAGCTATATTAAATTATAAAATAAATGAATTCATTTTTGTCACATTTCAATGTATCCGTTGTTAATGTGTGGTACTTACAGAGTACTTAGGCGGCATAGAGTTGTATTATATATTTATTGAACACGTGAAACGGAATGCAAGTATTAAGACAAATTCATCGTAATGTTTAAGAATTATTCCGATGAAATAAACAAACTGTATAAATTATCATTTTGAAGTTTCATTTTACGCAATTTTAAGTTTAATATTATCCGTTTATCGAAAAAACTAAACGTATAAATGGGCCATCTGTCATAAGTAATCACCGCTACCTTTCAAGCACTAATATCTAGAACTTAGACAAATACGACGCACGTTACCGAACTTTCAAGAAAGGAGGAGTTTAAAAGGGGGAAGGGGTAAAGTGCATACAAAATAAAACCCACATTCGGCACAACAACGCCAAAATTAGCACATTTAATATAGCGACGGTAAATATACAATTCGCACTTAAAACTATCTTATAATTAGTTTTCGGCAGGCTCGTGGTCTTTTGTAGAGGAATTATAGAAAAAGAAGTTTATTTTATTGAAGTACAAACTATATTTTACAAATTTTTATTTAATTTGCAATGTATGTTTATTCGGGTGGAATCTTGAAAGTCAATTTTTATGCAGTTACCCTCAACAGATAGTGTTGAAATATTACACACATTCAGTTTGGGTGACAATGCATTGTTAGCTAAGTACCGTCATTTTGAACCAATATGGCGGACGGCCCAAGATCATGGACTAGTTATTTGGCTTTGAGGCTCCTTCGACGGTATTGTAGTAAGTAGATTATTAGATAGTCGTAGATTTGACTTAGACACACACACACACACTCACTCACGCCTATTAACCCCGAAGGGGTAGGCAGAGGCGCAGCTAGTGCACCCACTTCGCCATACGTATTTTGTGATAGGCGAGCCTATCGCCATATCGGGCACAGATTCCAGACTCCGGGCTGATACTGAATAGAAAACCTTAATATCACTTTCCCCGACCCCAGGAATCGAACCCGAGACCTCAGCATTGCAGTCGTACCGTAATACAACTACGGCACCGAGGCAGTAGATTACACTACTCTCCAAAATAGTGTATGTAAATATAATAAATAATAATAAACATTACAAGAATTACTTTGGAAACCCGACATCGTGTGTATCAAAGTTGAGCCAGTTGGGGTTTGATTCCCAACGCCGATACAAATATTTGTGATTCGTGAATATTTATTTCGGATGTGGAAATAAATAAACTCATTCGCAAGACTTTACATCAGTATAGCGCGTGAATATTAATTCTGAGACAAATGATTACACAAAGAATGTATAATCATATTCCAACAGCTTCAAATGTGTGTAATATCCCAAAGCGTGTGTGCCTTACAATTCAAATTACAATTACTTATATATATATATTTTTATTCTATATTATGTCATATAAATATTTTTTTTGAAAAACTATTATAACCTCTATGGCTGAGACATATAACGCACCTTTAGGATGAAAACGACACAATTCAAAAAGGTAGAAAATTGGGTTATCGTCATAAAATTACTTAAAACGAAGTTCTCAATACAACAATAGTTCAAACACAGCCATATTCGAGCAGGAAAAGGACAAAACTGTTATATCGGTACCTTCTTTATTACATTTTTATAAATAAGGGACTAGTTTTTAGTCATTTAAAAATGACAACTCAATTTTCTATTTTTTTAATTATGTCGTTTTCGTTCTAAAGGTGCATTATAACGATAAAAACATCGAATATACACCTAAACAATAGTATATATAGAGCTGCCAAATGAATGCAGAAATGTGAGAGAGGCAAAATAATCGTGCGGCCTATAACCTGCCCGCACACACACACACACACACACAATAATATTGACAATATTTATTGACAATATTATTGTGTGTGTGCGGGCACTCATAGACATGGAGAATAACACTACAGTACCCCTAGCAGGAATGTACGCGTTTCGTATAGTATTCGTATCGAGTAACGTTTACGTATTTGTTTGACTATACGTAAAATTTCTCGTATTATTCAGGGCTATTCAGTCTGTTCCACAAAATGATGAATCCTAAACCAATATATATTGAAATGGGATCACTTTGCGACCCTTATTTACCTAACAAAGAAGGAATCAAGGTAATACACTCACAATTTTCAGAGTAATCAGTGTACATACATAAAAAAATACAAACACACTCCTTTTTTGAAAGTCGGTTAAAACAACTTCGTACTGTCAGTTTCCATACATTTTAAGTTCACCGTAACCATGGTAACACGTTTACTATGAAGTTGACACGCAATGTTCATGCTGCCGTATTTCAGTTCAAAATACGCCCACCGCGGCGCTGTTCAAAATTTCATACAAAAATGTACTTAAACGAAACTACTAAGTTAACTATACGATAGTGTGTGAACTCGTGCTTGGGGTACTGACCTACAGAATAATTATACAATTATTTCCTATATACATGTAATCTTATCAGAATAATGTTTTATTATCCCAAATAAAAGACTACATGCCTGAGAATTCTCCATAAGAATTTCGAGGGTATGTTAAGTCTGCCAATCTGCGCTAGGCCAGCGTGGTAGACTAAGGCCTAACCCCTCACAGTAGTAGAGGAGGCCCATGCTCAGCAGTGGGACAGTATATAATACAGGGCTGACTGCATTGCATTCCAAATAAAAAAATTGCGACAAGTATTGACAGTTGCTTCACCTCTCTCACACTCGAAGCTCATTTTGAAAATTATATTGCCATTGTGAGAAAATAAATGATATTTGCTTCTTTTATAAGTTTCAATAGATTCTAGTCTATATTTAGTCGAGCATACACTTTTCTGACTGAGACATAAAAAAATATAAATAAGAATTGAGAGCCTCCTCCGTTTTAGGAAGTCGGTTAAAAAAAGTTATAGCTTTAAAAAAAATCTTTACGTTTGGTGATAATCACTTCAATAACAATAATTAAACACCGTGTAGCTATTTCATCGCTTGGTGCTATTCTTCCGATAGACGTTTCTAAAAATGCGTTATTAATGCCGAAAATTCATTTTTCCCCTTTTCCATTAGTAACAGATTTCATTGTTATATATTACAAACTTATGTCCTACCTTTACAAATGGTATACATTTTTAAGTACAACATTATCTATGGTTAAGTCATAGTCACTGGCAGGATGTCTAATAAGTTATTGTACGAAAGTTCTAAATGGTTTATTATATTTAAGTGCTGCAGATCCCAAAGTATTTCTTGTATAAAAATATGAACAATAAGGCTAGAAAGTAGTTGCATATTCGTAACCTCGAAAACTGGACAAGTAGCAACAACATACAGAAATTTCAGATTTACTCTTAATAGTTCAGGCTCACGTGGTCACATGCGACCATGACAGCTCCTGTCATAAAAGCGAAAATCGGCGTTTCTACCTACGCAATAAGGTTTTAGTATGAAAGTAAAACAAATGTCAGCTGTCATCATTTTGTTTCGGCTTGGGATTGCAAATTTTGGGTTCACCACGGCTGCAAAATCAAACGCTACGCCATAAATATCAATATTAAACAAAAACTGAAAAAGAAAACGTATAATGTGTTGTTATAAACCATTTAGGCGTTTTGCACAATAACTTATTCTATTCATTTCAACTACATAACATTATTTTTATTCGCATTTCATTAGGCACGTTATAAAAAGGCGTTTATAATATGGCAACTTAAGAAAAGGCCACTCATTGGCACATTTGGGTAATTCGTATTTTGGTGAAATAACTATTTCAGTTAGAGGCCCCGTAATAAATAATGGTATATAATCCATTTTTCCCATACATTATTATTATAAAAATGGTATATTTTACAATATATAAAGTATAAGCATCAAAACAGCATAAATGAAACTATTAAAACCACTTAATATCTTTTAAAAAATATACGTCTTGAACTTTCATGACAATATTTAGTTAAAATCTTGTAAGACGGATTTATACGTCACCGGTAAATGATGACTTAAAGAGAACGTGATATCACGTCATTTCTTATCTAATAGTAGTAGACAGAAGGCATTCATTTTTACTCTGTTCAGTTCATTCAGAGTTACAATAACAGTAAATGCTATATAATAGGCTCATTTGTTTAAATGCTATATTTAAATCTAATAATCAACATTTACTTGTACGTAATCGAAAAGCCTATACAAATAATAAGCATTTCCATTTTGATGGGTTTTGTGTGAACAGGTAACTATTGTGATTTTCACATTATATATGAATGATTAACCTACAGTGTTTAAAATAGCAAAAACGCTAAAAAGTTGATTACTGATAAATAATATGCAGGCGTAAATTCATATATACAGTTCCACTAAAAAAATCATTATTTTACGGTACACAAAATTCAAGACGTCAAAATACGTCAAGGTAATATTAGCAAAAAGTAGGCACGTCACCATTTATTGTCTATAGTCAATAAGAAATGTATAAGCAACGCTATAGTACACCACGTAAACAAAAAGCGATCGAATATAAACGTATAAACGTATATATACGTCATAAACACATTACAATATATGTATAAAGTAAACAGCTACCAATGATATTTATTTTCATCATCGAGTTGAAAAAGTAACGCTACAGACAACAGGCCACTACAAACACAAAGAGAATAACTTATTCTTAGAGATTATACACGCTTATAACATTGATAAACGGTTATCGACAGAATTTTAACTATTGAGTTAAAATGAAATTTTAATTATAATACGTTAATACGTACTACCGCACCGAACCTTCGAATGTCATATATCTGACATTTTTAGTAAAGGCCAGGTCAAAAGTACCCTGAAACAGTGGGAGTGCATGAAACGATTGATAAAGGTAGAGGAAGCGAAAGTAGTGTGCCAGAATGGAGCAAATTGGTTATCCATAGTCTCTGCCTACCCCTATGGGATAGAGACGTGATACTACGTATGTATGTATGTATAATACGTACTATCTTCGGTCGATTGCGAACAGAATTAACTTTATGTATAAAATAATTACGAGAACCATTAAAAGCAGACAAGCGGTATCAGTTCCTTCGTAATGAGGCGAGATAAGACATACACTCTTTTGCAGTGAAGATTGTTAATTCATTTATGAATTATCATTTGTATCATTATCATTCCTCTGTGAATTGACTAATCGTTGTTTCAACGCTTCTTTTCTTAAGCGAGATTGAGATTAGCAAAAAACTTACAGAAGTTTCCTGCTGCAAGTCACATCTGCGCAATTCATTGCTGCAAAACTTTGCTAGTCAAAACATAACTATACATCTAAGAATTAAATATTTAAAATTCTGTCAACAAACATTTTGTAATATAAATATTTATTATAAGACATTACAATCAACTCAATGATTCTTCGAAATAACATTCCTCGCTTTACTTTTCAAGTGTTCCTTATCAACCAATATCGCACCTTTAGAATGAAAACGACACAATTCAAAAAGTCTAAAATTGAGTTATCGTCATAAAGATGACTTAAGCGGGTCCCTTTTTTATAAAAAATATAATAAAAAGAGACTTATATAACAGGTTAGTCCTGTTTCCGCTTGAATATAATATCTGTGTTTGAACTATTGTTGTATTGAGAACTTTGTTTTGTGTAATTTTAAGACGATAACTCAATTTTGGATTTTTTTGAATTGTGTCGTTTTCGTTCTAAAGGATATTTAACAAAAGACTAGATAGGTATGGGATAAGCGGCGATAGCCTAGTTGCGAGTGGAATGGACTGCCGAGACGAATGTCCACAGGTTCAAACCCAAGGGCACACACCTCTGACTTTTCTAAAGTTATGTGTTTATTCTTTAGGAGTTACCGCTCGCTTGAACGGTGAAGGAAACATCGTGAGGAAACCTGAATACCTGAGAAGTTCTTTATAAGAATTTCGAAGGTATGTGAAGTCTGACGCACTAGGCCAGCGTAGTGGACTAGGGCCTAAACCCCCTCAGTAATAGAGGAGGCCCGTGCCCAACGGTGGGCTGTATATAATATAGGGCTAGTATTATCCTACTAATATTATAAAGGCGAAAGTTTGTAAGAATGTATGGATGTATGGATGTTTGGATGTTTAGATGTTTGGATGTAAGGATGTTTGTTCCTCTTTCACGCAAAAACTACTGAACGGATTTCGATGAAATTTGGCACACGGGTAGATCATGTCCTGGATTAACACATAGGCTACTTTTTATCCCGGGAAAATATAAAGCGGGACTTTTATCCCGGAAAAACTTTTTAAAGCGGGCGGAGCCGCGGGCAAAAGCTAGTATATTATAATTATAGATAGGTTTTTGATCTTGTTATGGCTTTCGATATCCAAATATAATTTCCTGATACCAGGATATTTCTTCGTAGCTTGGCAGTACATAACAATAAGACTGAAATTTATAAAACTAACTTCCATTTAATATTGAATTAAAAAAAATAAGAACGTCATTTCCGTAGTCGTATTTAAAACGTAAAACCTACACTACATTGAAATATATTTTATACTAGTAGTGCTCGCGGCTCCGCCCGCGTGGAAAAGTTTTTCCGGGACAAAAATATTTTCCCGGGATAAAAAGTAGCCTATAGCACTCAGGAATTATGTAGCTTCCTATTAGTGAAAGAATTTTCAAAATCGGTTCAGTAGTTCCTGAGATTAGCGCGTTCAAACCAAACAAACTCTTCAGCTTTATAATATTAGTATAGATTTCAACCAACACTCAACCTTATAGCCTTAGGCTAAAAACAATATAAAACTTAACACAAAATAAGTGACGTAAAAAATATTAAAACAAATTTGTGCAACCAGTGCAAAAAAGAAATGCAATATTTACGTCTTGGTACGTCGAGTGGTAATCTAAGGTAACTGTAAAAAGGATTTTTTCTGGCCCTTAATGACCTCTAGCTGACCAGAATATAGTATAATTATTAGTGAATGTCCTGAATATTAAGTAATTTAATTTTCAACATTACAACGTGAAGGTTGGTTTTGTCAATCTCTTTTTTAAAGGGCACCCCTAATAATGGTAATGTAACTCCACTGCGTCTTGGGTCCAAGGTCGACATTAAAAATAATTGCATTAAAAATCGGCAAATATTTGTTTTTTGTTCGTGTGTGCTTAAATCCACAATTTTCATATTTTAGTGTGGAGTCAGTACTGTTTGCTTGATGTATTTATTAGAAAACATTCTCCGTACCAAGTCGCAGTGGTCCTTCGAACCCAACACTATATCGTTCAGTAGTCTGCCTTGTTAGGTCCCTCCATATCCTCGGAGCTCTTCAGCAGCAGGTAGTAGCTGTACACGCAGAGGATACAGTATCCTATTGTACCTGCAATCCAAATTATACAAGATTAGCTTTTGCCCGCAGCTCCGCCCGCGTGAATGTGTTTTCCCGGGATAAAAGTCCTGCTTTATATTTTTCCGGGATAAAAAGTAGCCTATGTGTTAATCCAGGAAATGATCTACCCGTGTGCAAAATTTCATCGAAATCCGATCAGTAGTTAATGTGTGAAGGAGGAACAAACATCCATACATCCAGACATCCATAAATTCTTACAAACTTTCGCCTTTATAATATTAGTAGGATTAGTTGAGTTTGAATCTCGGCTATTATCTTAGTTTACTGATTTCTTGATCCACTGTTTTCATAATTGACTGGTCACTCGTGAGTTTTCTCTGCATCAAGCCTTTTTCTCTTTTCCAGGGTAGGCAGAGATGTTATCACACTCATATTTAAACAGCTATCCTATCGCCTATGCAATAGATTCTAGAATATTACGTAAATTACGATTACTGTGATTTATTAAGCATAAAAAATCGAAAACGAGACAGCCCGGCAGCAGCAGAATTATATCATCAAGGCAGTCATATAAGACCATATTAGATGGTGTAACACAGTGTTTTTCAATATTTTTCATGACACAACCCTTCTTGTATAAATAAATACTTAGCGACCCCCCGTCCCCGCCCCCACCCTTAGCTTTTTTTCATGTGTTTCATTATGTTAAAAATGTTCAATTCATACAAAATTTTATGCAATTGTACAATTAGAATTTGGTCAAACATATAAATGTCCTATATTTTTCAACTTTATTGCTTTTTTATACTGAGATAGTTTTCATAACTTCCAGCGACCCCCCCCCCCCACACGTCGAAAAACACTGGTGTAACAATTCACTGTCACCTCTTCGCTAAAGAAAATACATCTTACCAAAGAACAGCACACCCTCCAGGAATGAGAGGAAGATCTCCGAGCCGGAGTCGGAGACGCCGTGCAGCGCCGCCATCACCACCACGTACAGCAGCGCCGCCATCCACAGCAGCGACATCACAAACACCCACACCAGCAGACCGCTTGACACACGCTTGGGGGTGAACAGACAGCCCGTCAGAAACACTAATCATTATTATATTAAGAAGTCGCAACTATAATATCGAACACCCAAACTAGCTGACCGCTTGACACACGCTTGGGGGTGAACAGACAGCCCGTCAGAAACACTAATCATTATTATATTAAGAAGTCGCAACTAAAATATCGAACACCCACACCAGCTGACCGCTTGACACACGCTTGGGGGTGAACAGACAGCCCGTCAGAAACACTAATCATTATTATATTAAGAAGTCGCAACTAAAATATCGAACACCCAAACTAGCTGACCGCTTGACACACGCTTGGGGGTGAACAGACAGCCCGTCAGAAACACTAATCATTATTATATTAAGAAGTCGCAACTAAAATATCGAACACCCACACTAGCTGACCGCTTGACACACGCTTGGGGGTGAACAGACAGCCCGTCAGAAACACTAATCATTTTTATATTAAGAGGCCGCATCTAAAATTTCGACTATTTCAATAAACTTGTCATCGTGATTTTTTTTAAATAAACTTATCTCATTAATTTATAACAAATCGTCGGAGACTAATTCAACACTTATGGGATAAACGAGCCAGATTTTTCATATCTTTCTTTAACTTCAATATATCCACCAAGTTCAATGGAATGTTTCAAAAATTTTGTTGTACGGAGACTCAAACTTGTTGCTATTTTTAATCAAAATCGTGCTTGAAACTAACAAAAATTACGGTTTATTGGTTTAAAAGTCGCCTAAAGGATTTAGGCGACAATTTCTTTATTTTCTATGTAAAATCGTTCAAATTAAATTGTTAACGTAGTGAAATTTTCGAAGAAAACTAATGCCGAATGTAAGCAGGTAAACTCAATGTTTATTTTTAAATATAAAGATACCACTATAAACTATACATCTTATAATATTGGTGTGCATAAAAATTTGCAAGTACAGAGTCTTCAGTCTTAAGATACAGAGTCGTACAAATACGCACTAGCATCTAAAAATGCGACCTCATAAGTTTAGTAACAAGTTCCGGCAACAATATATTACGCAATAACTTGAGATGTGTTTACATACAATGCGACTCGCCGCAAACCAATTAACAGAAGCCAGATTTCCGTGATTGTTTTCACGATAAAAATCGTTTGCGGAAGTCAACTTGTGCAAATTTTCTTGCTATTCAAGACCTCGCTTTAATATCACATATTTAATATAGTAGAAATGTAGGGCAGTCGGTTGAGGTTGTGAAAATTTTATTCTGACAGGCAACACTGTGTGCAATTTTAACTCTTGTGTCAGGAAATTATGATTAAACAACTAATGACTTTTTATATTTACGCGAATGTTAGACATTGAAATAAAACTATTTTTCGGATTTTATAGCAGTTTTTTAATTTATATTTTTTCCCGACGTTTCGAAGGCTTTGCAGTTTGCAGCACTTCGTGGTTACGGAGCGGACTGAAGTGTTGGTTGCTTAAAAAGTTAATGCCACAAAAAAAATGAAGGTAGACTTCATTTTTAAATATTTTTTTTTTAATTTGTTGTTATTGAACACGAAGTGCTGCAAAGCCTTCGGAACGTCGGGAGAAATATGAGTGAAAAATCCGCAAAATAGTTTTATTTAAACCACTAACACCTTAAACCTTTGCTAATTTGCTTCTGCAACAAACTTGAAAATATATTAGCTGAAAGCCTTTTTTTGTAAATTGGCATAAAGACAAGAGGATGATGATTGAGACGTACGTACCTTCGCTACAGAGTAGAGCAGCAGCAGCGCCAGCGCGACGTGCATGACGGAGAGCACGGCGACGCCCACGGCGATGCGGTACCACGCCGAGTACAGCGCGTCGCCCGCGTCCTCCGCCGTGCCCACGTACGACCGCGCCTCCTCCGCGAAGATCGAGCACAGGATCATCATCACCAGCGACACCGCCTGTCATACAAACATACCCTGCTATACCATTCCATACCATGTTTGGGTAAAGATTACAACCAAACTCAGAAACAGCCAAAAGGATTTGAATGAAACAAATTTCATCTATATCCATAGCGCCAAAACACAAATGCTTGACTACATTTTATCCCAGTAATTTGCTTCCCTCAAGTAATATTTTTTATTTGATTTTTAAGTAGATAGTGCTGGCGTCGATGAGATGACGCTAGGGATCGCTACAGTAATTTAAAGGCTTTTGTAGCGGGAAAGGTTGGATCTAGTACAGTTTATGTCGGAGCGTCGAGTCATCATCATCATCATCACATGACGTCCACAGCTGAACATAGGCCTTCCCTAAAAAGACGGACCTGCGAAAAGCTGCCTGCTCCAGTGTGTTCCTGCGACCTCTAATAAGTCGTCTGTCCATCTTGCAGATCAAATAAGTAGTCTTGAGTATGGAGTATCTTGAAATAATTATAATCATGCAAAAACCAGTCTAGATATCTCGCGTTTCTAGTAGACAGTCTATTGTGAACCTTTTAATTGTGCAGAGCTCCAGAAAAAAATTTCGAGCTTCCAGAAATAAAAGGTGAAGGAAAAGTAGGAGATTTACTCTCACGTCATGGGAGATGATGATAAGGTGAAACCTTGTAACGTTAGAAAAGTGGACGTCACCTCTTTTTAAAAGAGTTCTAGATCTTCTGTTATTCATTGTGCGTAAATTAAATTGAAATAAGGTTATTACCTGCACACAAATAAGGGATATGAGAATGGACACAGTTACTACAGGTGCCAAGCTCGTCAAACTTAGTTGTAAAAATGGTCACCATTAATAGCAGATGTCTAAATTTGATACAAATACTATCGGCCAAAAGACCTCAATCGTTACTTTATAAAATGCAAGCCGATTCATACCAACCAATTAGTTTAACATAGATTTTTTAATTCAACATCAATTACTGAAAACATTTTGTTATACCTTAAGTAAGGGAGACTGCATTATTTAAGAATGACATCATACGTCAATGAGCACTATATTAAATCTACTAATCTTCTTATATCGAGTAAGAAGTTAAAGATGTCTTATCAAACCATATCTCGAATCTCAAGATTAGTGAATTTCAAGATTAAACACTATTATCATCGCATGTCTTATAATAAAAAAAATCCAAAAGCAATATAGCACTTTGTTTCAGGGTATAATAAAAAACAGGCACAATAATTTAACATACAAGGAATAATATTATTGAAAGAATAGAAGGATACAAGGAAAGAATACAAGGAATATAATTAGCTACAGCTAGTATGGCCAAACGTTTCTAAAACAAACATGCAAATGTGTAACTACCTATTGTGTTATTAGATTCCCTATTCAATATCAGCTCGGAGTCTGAAATTCGTGCCTGATATGGCGATAAGCTCGCCCGCACGGCAAAAAGTGGGTCTGCCTATCCCTTCAGGGAAAAAGGTGTGAGTGGGAGTTTGATTGTAAAACAGATAATTGGGGATACTCTAAGCTCTAGTATTACATTGTAGATCTATATAACAAGTAATATTAATTGTAACACTCACCAGATGTATGACGCCGATGAACTTGGCGCCGACCTCCAGCCCCATGCACCAGCAGAACGACGTCACGTGCATCAGCGCCATTTCAGACTCGCTCTCCTCAGCTACCGGTCTGGAACACACCATAAAATTATCATAAATAACTTCACTTATAAATCACAGTCCCCGTTAAGAGCTGAAATGAATTAACAATCTTAATTCATTCAATCTTTATTTTCGAGATCGATCTACAGATATCTAGGCCGTGAATTGCGGCTATCAACTATGGGTTATAAACCCACAACATTCATATCTGGTTTAGAGTTGTCGACAAAACTGAAACCTCTTAATAGCTTGCTATCCGCTACGTACTTATATTTCTATCACAATTTTAACTCCTGGCTAATATTTTATGTAACTTCCTTACAAGATGTACCTACAATTGATTTTTAAAGAACAGCAATAGCCTAATGCCTTGAGTCAAAACTTTCAATAGATAGTAATACAACTTGCGTGCCAACAGAAAGCACTTGTATTTCCCGGGTAGTTTTCTTTTACCAGTGGATCGCACCAAAGCCAAATCGTGTCTACACCATGCCTCTAAAAGCAATGCGTTAACCCCTGCTAGAGAAGGGAAGGGTGAATGATTATTGATGATTATGAATCACCGGGGGTTTCACGTATTACGTGCAGCGGTCTGCGATAAGTCAGTATCGCTGCAAACTAATGATTTCTGTAATAGAATGACGCGCGTCTCATAATTGGGAATAACAAGTTAAAATTATGAGTTAAAAACATTGCGACGACGTGAGGTATGACGTTAATAGAAACCCAAGACAGGAAAAAGATTAAAATGAAAAATAACTAGTCTCAAATCAAATGTATAATAGGTAAAATATACTAATAGACCTAGAACAACAAATAAAAATACAGCTAATAAATATAAATAAAAAAATACAAACGCTAATACAAATAACAGGTTGGCGCAATCTTTCTATTCGATATTTAGGTAATGGTTTAAACAAAATGGTACCTACTTTTGAATTAACACATTTGGAAAATAGTTAATTACACATAATATAGATTTTTGTAAAATAAGTTTATCATGTTCCTTCCTGATTATGGTATTTTGACTTGACTTCCATAGTATTTTAAATTATAATTGGTTTTATTACTGTTGATATTTAAACTCAAAAACGCAGCGATAATTTATTAAACCATTTTTATTCCAGAATAAACTGCTTCTATTACGGTAATTGAAAATAAGAAAAAAAATATATTTAAAAAGCTTTCGTTTTAGAAAGGTTTGCTAACGATATATAAAATATAGGGTCACTCACTGTCCGTTGTTGTAGGCCATGGTCGACATAACGACTGAGGTCCAGATAACGTCGCTTTGCGCATCGCTCAAAGAACAAAAACTTGGCGCCAGTGTACTTTTTGTGCGGACAAGGTGTATGTTCAATACGTAATTACGATATGGTGGTGCAAAGGGAAATATATTGGCGATTTGTTACGGGGCTTCCTAAACTCAATTTTCGAATTTAAATATAGTAGGTACACTTTTGCTGTACCCAAATATAACACAAATTAATTATAGGCATCCAAGCGACTTATTAGTTATCACCTAATAAAAAAGTTAATGTATTCGTTTTGATGCTTTATGAGTCATTTTGTATATTGAAGAATGGTTATCAATGGACAGTCCGTCCAGTGTAGAGAAAGATATTCAGTTCAGCGAATTGTCTAATCTATGCTTGACAACCAAATTTAATAACATCAAAATCTCACATAAAACGTGCTACAGTAGTCCAAGATCGATTACAACCAAACGTATATGTGATAACTGTGCGAAATGTGCGAAATTTTCCCAAACTTTTGGCTGTTTTGAAGACAGTCAATAGCGCCGTGACAGCAATTGCTCTCGAAATAAACGGCAGTAGAAGACGTACAGTACAGCTGCCAATAAGATTAGGGAAGCTATTCCACTACACCGCCATTTTCGTTCATCTTACACCACTCCCGAGTATCCCGTTAGCGAATGATCAAGGACAGCCTCGTTCCCATTACATTAACTATGGACCACTGACTGTACTGCTCTTATTAACAATACATCTGGGTTTTGTCTCGTCGACGGCAATTATCAAACGGGTATTTGATAATTGCCAAGTCTGTGAGATCGCCTCATTGGCCTATTGGCTGCGTACGTAGAACCTGGTTTCGATTCCCAGAGACAATAACTATTGTGTTTGCCATTCGAAAGTAAATATTCGGTGGTAAATAAAGACTTAGGTATCGTCTGCGTAGGCTCATATTAAACTTATTACTTGTTACGATATTGAGACATAATGGTGATCCATAACGATTTAATAGAGCTAATTAAAACTATTTTTAACCCCCGACAAAAAAGAGGGGTGTTATAAGTTTAGGGTGTGTATCTGTGTATCTGTGTATCTGTATGTCTGTCTGTGGCATCGTAGCTCTCAAACGAATGGACCGATTTGGACGCGGTTTTTTTTGTTTGAAAGCTGATGTGACTGCGATGGTTCTTAGCTATAATTTATGAAGATCTGTTCAGGCGTTTGAGGATTATCAGCTCATTACCAACTTGAAAAATCCGATTAACTTTAAATTTGGTGTACTGTGACATTCAATATATTTGTAAACATGAGCTGATGCTGCGGCATCAAGTAGTCTGCGGGATACCCAACTCCTTAGCAACTTATAGCACATATAGTGTGTTTGGGCTCATAAGGATGGGCTCAACGAGTAGGTGATAGATAGTTAATTATCAAAGCCCCATGATGGAGAATAAAGTAATTTAAAAAGTTTGAAATAAAAATTAAATTAAAATTTAAATAACCCCCGACACAAAAAATCTGCAAAAAGTTAAATAATAATAGTGTTTTTGTCGTTTAAGTACCTACTAATATTTTGACACAAGCGTCCTCACGTCGGGGGACCGAACTCCGGACCAGGGAGATGAAAATACTTCTTTAGCGGTCCCCCGACGCGACGACGGTTGGGTCAAAATATTACTAGGTACTTAAACGACAAAAACACTATTATTATTTAACTTTTTGCAGATTTTTTTATATTTCATTTAATAGACATGTTTAGTTCATTTTCATTTGATGTGTTTCAATTTAGGAGCATACAAGCAACCTACAATAGACGTAATAGAGCTCGTCAGTATTCATTATAACCGGGAAATTAAATGAATACGACACTAGGTATTCTACTCCGCCTAGTCGCAGCAATACAAACTGTGGACTGAGAGTCCAGGGTTCGTTGCCCTGGCATAACTATAATTGGGTTTTGTTTACACCAATTTCTCTGACATAGAATTCTTAAAGTGTTAATACAAGACAATAAAAAAATAATATTGATGCGTTGCCAATACTTAACATGACGTGAAAATTTTAAAATCAAAATGTATTTATTAGACCCATATTAAGTCTTTCGAATGCAGATGATTAGGGTGAAAGTGCTTAATATAGCGTTAGGCTCGTCACATCCCACGGAATTAAGTTAGCTAGTAGTGTCCCTAGTAGTTTTTGGTAAAACAGCTTGTGCCTACTCTTTCGGGATTAAAAGTGTGAGCTTCTGGTATAAATCAAACAGCACATGATGTCTGGGAGGCGGGCCTCTGTTTAATGCTATAAATAGCTGTCCTTAGCATCTGTAACCTTGGGTCGAATCAGAATTCAGAACGTGAATTAAGGCCAGCCAACCAGCTAAATGCTCAAGCATTTCGATACTGATAATATTTTTTGATATGACCGCCCGACCGACCGCGCTTTAAATAATTATAATTCTAATGTCATTAAGTGGAAAATTATCAAGATGTAGAAACTTAGTTGTAAGGAGCCATTCTTTAACATATAAAAAATCAAGAAGTTATAGCAACGCAAACTAAATTATTATTACAGGTCTACTACACGTGCTTGAATGTGATGCATTCGGTAAGCTTGGTGCACTCTAGTAATGTATAATGTTAGTTCGTAAACGTTTACGGTTTTTTAGTTGGTCAAACACTAAAGAACGTTGACACGTAACCGCGTATGTATTGAAGAACATCAGTATTTCGATTTATGACCAGCTAAATCGTCACTATTGCCGTGTCTGTGCTACATCTACAGTATTTCATTAGCCACATGACGTCCACTGCTGAAATAGACCTCCTTAAAGATAACCAGACGGACCTGTCACAAGCAATACACACCCACATATATTTTGCAACGAGACAAAAAGTCACCGAGCTTTGATGCGTCCACTAATGTGATAGTAAGTAGGTACTATGTATCAGGGTATAATATGACTGTCATACGTTATGCGAAAAATATCCCTAAAACTTATAAAGAGAAAAAAATGTGATAGGAAACGACCTTATAACCGAATTGTGCGGACCAGCTGACGTATCGAACCCAAAAATAACGGTTAGTAGAACAGTAACTGCTTACAGGCTTCATTAACTTTGATATCAAATATCTGCGTACCGCCTCAGACAATAGGAGCACTGTTTTTACAACCTCTACAGCACTTTAAAATCAATGTAAGCATGTGTTTGTCAACATAACACCAGACGCGACGCGTCGCGCCGCCAACTTTTGCACTTATCTAAAATACCCACGCACCGGACGCGTGTACTGCATATCAATTACATATCTGCGAATATTCCTAAATAGTAAAAGCCGTTGGCCGTTGTACGGTTTATAAAAGTCGCCTCATTGTTATAGACTATAGAGCAAGGCTGCCCCACCCCAGAAAAGTAGTACCGATCTCAATTGTGAAATGAGGAACTCCGATAATTCAAATATGCGTGTAAATTCAAAAAGGTACTTGCTTGAGGAGTAGGGAATAAGCTCAGCGTATTAAGCGTAGCGCTTTGACGCAAATTACGAAGCAAGGTTCAGTGCTAGGCAGGGTTTTCTTTGGCAGGGATGATTTCTACTTTTTTTATTTACAATTATGAAAAATGTATGCTATCCAAAATTTTTCAAAATTGGCGCAATAGTAAGTAAGTTGTAAAGCTTTAAAATTTAGTGAATGGGGTAGCTGTCAAATAACAGCAATACTAGGCTGTGACATCACCAAGCGCCAGCGGCCATAACGCTGCGTGCATGCGAAGAAATAGCGCGATAGCCCGCCACGCCCCCACTTTTGCTCATAAGAATATTTAAAATTGAGTAACTGCTTCATTTTTCAATCGAATTTGATGCTGGTTTTATAGAAGAATTTCTTTTTCGTATTATTTTCTGTGACATCTAAAATAATGTACGAAATCAAACATAGAAAACTACCCTATTGTTTAAAAACATTGACGAAATGTTATTGAGAAAGGAGATATCCGCTTTTTGTATGCTGGGCCTCAAAATTTATAACTCTTTTAAAAATGTTCACTTTAAGCGTAGTTTTTAAGCAAAATAAAATAACACAAATCTCGAAATCGGTGGATATTAAAATTATACGATTTATTGTAAAGACCTTGTTTTTGTGAGCACTATCTAATCCTACTAATATTATAAAGGCGAAAGTTTGTAAGAATGTATGCATGTTTGGATGTTTGGATGTATGGATGTTTGTTCCTCTTTCACGCAAAAACTGCTGAACGGATTTCGATGAAATTTGGTACAAGGGTAGATCATGTTCTGGATTAACACATAGGCTACTTTTTATCCCGGGAAAACATAAAGCGGGACTTTTATCCCGGAAAAACTTTTTAACGCAGGCGGAGCCGCGGGCAAAAGCTAGTTATATATAAAGTATCTTGGTTAAAATTTTAAGCCCGTTTCTGTACAGTGAGCAGCATAAGTAGCTCTACATAAATTCAAAAATTAAAATCGCCTACATACTTATCTTTTTTTTCTTCACAAAAATAAAATAAAAGAGATTTACTTTACTTTAAACGAAGAAAAAATTGTTTCAGTTTAACTTAACGTGCATATGGGCAATTTGAAATTTTGATACATTTGATTTTATATTTTTATGGAAACTTGAAAAAGAACAGTCGAAGGTGGAAGGTGTTCTTTTTCAAGTTTCCATAAAAATATAAAATCATTATCCAGGCACTACATGGCCATTAACATGTATAAAAATCATAATATAGGATTTTCATATTTTTTTATATTTCAATGAATGACGTGACGAGCATGTCGTTCGCCTGATGGTAAGCGATACGACCACCCATAAACAGAAGAAACACCATCCAGCACCTTCAGTAACAAAGTTCTGTGTGGCATTCCACTGCGCTCGTCAGCCTGACTCCTGAGTCATAAGATGTTAATCTCAGTATGTCCCGTAGTTACACTCGCTAAATGTCCTTCAAACCGAAACACAGCAGTGCATGCACACTGCTGCTTGATGGTAGAAATAGACATTGCGGTGGTACCCACCCAGACGGACTCTTACATATGAGAGACCTACCATCAGTAGTAGTTTGTTCAGCTACTTATGCTACTGACTGTTCATGTCCGTTAAAACCATTTCATGTCTTCTTAGGCCTCCCCCAAAGTTTCCATACCAACCTTTTAGAAGCGGGCTACATCCAGAGGGTTCTTATTTCACGTGAATAGAGCTTAAATTAGCTTAGTTTATTCGGGTCACTTTCGCCACGGCAAAAATAAATGAGCAACATTTTTTCAAACGTGACGTCACTAGCGTCTTTATTGAGTTGGCTTTATTTCAATACGTATTATTTGTGTCAAGATCGTGGCAGTATATTACTTTTGTAGTTTTTACTATTACTAGGATGTTATTGTAGTCCAGTTCCTATTATAGTAGCCAAGTTGTTTTATTTACCTCCGTCTTAAAATGATCCCAAAAGCGTATTCTAATATATTGCGAAAATGGAGCAATAAAATAAAAAACACGCTTTGTAAAAAATCCGACTAATAAATAGAAAATAATTTTTCATAACCTTGAATTGAGAATAGTGTAAATAAGAAAAACATGTACTTTATTGCAAAAAAAAAGCGTGGGATGCTTTTTATTCATTTATTCATATTATCAGGCTCATTAAAGTAAAATAAAATTAACATACTTCAAATTACTTACTAAAATCAGAATAACGAGAAGAGGTAGACGTATTATTTATTTTATATTAAGTAAACGTATTAAGACTTAAAAATTCTTTCCAATCAAGATTCCCAAATTATTCAAATATCTTCTTCCTTTTTTCTTGTGATCATTTGTTACATTTTAGCTTTCTTCCTTCTTTTAAACTCAGCTTGAAATTGCACCTTCCTTTTATAATTCTTTCTGGTTCCTGTTGGACATATTACGGTATTTCCAATTATTATCTATTTTCTTTTTCCCAAAATAAGTTCTCCTTTTCCTATGTTTTCTTTTTTAATGAATTTTTATGCTCCATGTATTAGGTCTTTTTTAGTTATTTTCGGTCGTACTTCTTCGCACAACAAAGCTACAGTCTCAGTGGTTGCTGTAATTGTTTCTTGCGTTGCTGTGTCAGTCATGACTGAGATGGTGTTAAACTATATCAACTATGCGTTCTTTGGTAGTCTAAGTAATTATAGTTAGATCATTTGGCACAATAATTTTAATTGCAATTGTATTTAGGGTGTATTATTTGGTCGGTAACAAAATTAATAAGTGTAGTAAGTTCCTATCTTACTCAATTTGCTGCATTATGAATATTTATTTTAGAAATAGAACTAACGTCAAGTAAGCTGATTAAATGTTGGCTGATATCGTAAAGTCTCTGGGGGACATTCATAACAATCACATCATCAATCATTAACATTGCGATGTTTGGATTAATACAATACTCAAAAGAAAAAAATTACATCTTGGATAAGAACTCTCATATTTTAAGAGTATAATATCTTTGGGAGTCCCACTTATATCATTTATGGTGTTTTCTTTATCATTTTGAGTACCAAGCATCCATCAGTTTGTTCAATGTAAAGTAACGTAGACTACGTTGTGCTAATCATTCAGATGGAGATTCAGAGCTCAAGACGCCATTTATTATTTTCAAAGTACGAGGATTTAATGGCCTTATAAATATTTTTGACACTTCAATGATTCTGAGCCACAGTGTAAGTTTAAAGATGCCCTGCGTTTCATTCTGAAACTTAAAAAAATTAAAATACACAGATAACTTAACTGTAAGGGTAGTTATTAAATTTCATTACTTATCACTAAATAAATACAATATATAACTTATTAAATTTCATAAAAATAAATAACTTCAACAATTTAAATGGCGTAATTTTGGGGACAACAAAACTTTAAGCTTTTGGAGATGTGTGGTTTTCAACATTAAGTTGGTACACCTTTCAGTCAAAACACACTAGAAAAATACGTAACTCCTCATAATAAATGATGACAGGTATTATTCTTAAAAATGCATCATACAAAAATGTTTCTAATATAGAAATTTATAGGAAACGTTAATATCGTGTGAAATTATTAAACAGAAGTTCTATACAGTTCAAGATCTTAACAATATTACGTTACTTTTGAAACATACTTGACGTAACTCCTCTCGGATATTTTATGAATACACGTATCTCCAACACATTCGAAAATAAGACTAATTTCGATTCAATTTATTCAATTATGTCACAAAATATATAAATATAGTTCAAAATACTTACCATTTATTCACTTTAATCATAAGAAGGGATGAAAAAGCGCCGAGATGCTAAAAAAAAAGGAAATAATACGACCATGAATCTGACGGCTAGCCCGGTACTAAACGGGGGACTTACGAATATTGCATCACTAAAAATAGCGTCGTGGAGTTACGCATTCGGAAAATAAGTGAATAACAATTTTTTTATGGCATTTATGGATTTGGGCATAATTCCATTCGATGCATCGCAGTATTTTACATCTGATGGCATTAAAACATGATTTTGACAAAAAATGGAGTTACGAACTTTGATAATTAAGCCATCGATATGTATTTGTTCTATCTACTGTTATGCTAAAAATATTTAAAAGCTTTCTACTTTTGGATAAAATTATGGTCATACTACATTAAACTAAGCTTTGGTTATCACAATTGACCTCTAAACATTGTCTGCAACTATAAAATAATTAAAAAGACTATGTTGATTAAAAGTCTTACCAAATAATCTAAATTGATTCGGACGGAATATGGCTCAGGTTGGCCAACTGGATTCTGTAAATTAAATTGCTTTGTATACATTTATACTTGCAATTTGTTTGTATACATACATTTTAACTAAATCACGTTTAAGAGTTGTGATTCAATTAAACTTTTTATGTATTTGCATAGATGTTATAGTTTACTACATTGAATACCACATTAAATTGCATTATATTTAAACATGGAACTAAAACAACATTTGCTGACCTATTAAATGATATCAGTTTACAGTCAAAGTTATATTTGACCTATGTATGATAGTTTTGACTCCAGTGTAACATAAAAAACAACACTTTATCAGTAGAATACAAACAATATAATCATAAATAAATAGATAAGATATCCACATTAAATAGGAACAAAACAGCATCATTAGAGAAGTGTCTGAGATAATTATTGCGTCTTAATTTTTCTATACAAGGCTTAAGTTCTAAATGAGTTGTCGTATTTGTCTTTTATATTTTAACAAAATATTTTAGCATTAAATTAGGATTTACATTGTTTTGTAAGGGCGACATAAATAAGTGCGGTAACATACATAATTTGTATATAAAATGTTATCTATCATAGGTTATATTTTATATACAAACAATATTATTTAAATGTTTTTGAGAAAAGAAATTTATAAAACTAGTAAATGTCCTATTACTGTTTGACTTATCATTGTAAATTATAATTATGAGCAATTTTTTGGAAAATCCATAACAAGTATTACATTTCAGAATAAGAATCCATTATTTCTTTTATATTGTTCAATTCTCTACCAGATTTTTGGAAGAAAAACAAGAAATATCAATGAATAATGTTTAACAAGATGGACAAGATTTGGACATACTGCATGTGTGATGTGATTTTTTACCGACTTCCAAAAAAGGAGAAGGTTCTCAATTTGTGTGTTTATATTTTATATTATGTAGGTACATTGATTTCTCTAAAAATTGTGAGCATATTTCCTTGATTCCTTCTTTATGTTAATAGTATTTATGGTTTTATCAACAATGCCTTTACTATTCAGGAGACTAAACCATAGAAGTTTAAGTAAAATAACAATCATAATTATCATCATGCATGATGTAAAAAATGTTGTTCCGTACTAATACTGGAATGGAACAGCATTATAAAAACAGTGTTTTTATATAGCCCTATGGTTTGAATCCTGCAGGATAGCACTAGCCACTATGTAACATCAACAATTAATAGTGCTTGTTAAAAGGTTCTTATTGAAAAGATTCATCATATTCGTATTTGGGGTGTCAGTTATCACTTAGCAGTGGTACCCATGCTTGATTACTAATCTGATAGCAATAAATATCTAATTTTTATACAATTTCCTATGCAAAGTATTTTACTCAGTTGACTTTGACAGGTAAACTTAGCTACTGACAAGGAGCACTAGAAACATACTGAGGACTTTGGTAATTTTCATGATACATTTTACTAAAAAAAATAGTTTTATCCGAAAAGGTAATAATTTAAAACTATTAAATTACTAAACTGACTGTGTCATCATACTAAGCTTCTACTGTTGACTCGTCAAGCCCCGCGACGGACGCCGGCGTCCATATATAATATAGGGTTTGCCATACATCTATATATAATATATAAATATAAGCGGGGCTTGACGGGTGGATAATTCTCAGGTATGTAGGTTTCCTCACGATGTTTTCCTTCACCGTTAAAACGAACGATAATAAGGAATTCAGTTGTTTTATCATATATGAAAAATTTGTTTTACGATAGATTTAAAAACAGAATACTTACAGATACAAGGTCACTCGAAGTACGTAAATATAATGTAGTTGTAGAATGTAGATTGTAGAGCAACCACCAACCAGCTTGCACTTCACTGACACAGAATTTTTTATCAAAACATCAGAAATTATTTATTATGTTTTGACTATAAACATTTACGTAATGCAAAAGTACAACTATACAGTTCACGCCAATAAACGCTTGCTGTTCCGTGTTTGTGCGATTTCCCGAGGTTTGACAATATTATTTGCGGGGAACGACGACGTCAAATTACTTACAATTAGTGTTGGGTAGGACATACAAGAGGCGGTACATTTGTCTCGTACATGACGTCAAAATGTAAGAGCGGCTCAACATTTTTTATTGTACTACTTCAAATGTCATGTCGCGGTAGTCGCGAATTCGTGGTACGCACTATCTATCTCAGTAAAACTATAAGACAGGGACAGAGAGGGAGCGAAAGGCATGCTACAAATTACAATAGTACGTTATACTTCAATGAAAATATGTCATATTTGTACTCGTTACTTCAAATGTATCACCAAGCTTCATTACGCCTCGCCTCATTTGAAATGGGACATTGTACTGGCTAAGTGAAAAAGAGGCTACTCTTACAAACTCTTTTTTTATGTCGTGTCCTACCCAACACTACTTACAATGGAAAACCTTGGACTCTCAATAATTATCACATGTAAATACAAAACATAGTATGCAGAAATAAATGGCAATATGATTCTCTTCTAGTGTGAAGAGGACAATAGATAATCACGTAATTGGTGACGTATCGAGTGTTTCGGTTTACGCAGAAACTACTTTTTAAACATTTATATTAAAAAAACAAAGTTTTTTTATATGTCTAAATCTGACCTAAATAATAGAATATTTCCAATATATCTTATATAGTTTTTTTATATGTCTAAATCTGACCTAAATAATAGAATATTTCCAATATAACTTGGTAGTGTCATGAGGTGCTCTTGTTTTAATTCATTATTTTGGTGATACTTAGTGTTATGTTGCATAATTATGGTGGTATATTATCCAATATAGTTCTATTAAAGGGCTCAAATGAAGTGAATTGAAATAACTGTGCTAATCAAGTGCTTTTTTGTTGCCGCCAAAACTCCTCGATAAAGTCTTGGTAAGGTAACCACTGCTTTACTTTGACATAGTAGTTAGTAAGTACTGAGGATAATTAAAAAAGAAACAAGTATGCGTCTGAAGGACTTTGTATCCATGGACATGAATAAATTAACAAAAAAAAAAAAAAACGTTAAGTTCGAATCAAAGAGCATTATAATACTACGGAATACGGTTCGAATTCAATATAGTTGTCAAAAAAATGTTCACTTCGAAATTTTCTCTGTAATTATTTACAATAATAAGTGTGTTTTAGTGATATTTTAATGTGTATTGTGGTAGTTCATGGTTGCAGAAATATTTGGCATCCATCATTTAGTGTGAAATTCTACAGGTAAGTTGATTGTAATCAATATTGTGTAAATATTATAATTTTATCAATATTTTTTTTTTTTTTTTTGTAATTTGTTTGTAATTCTTTTATTTGCCGCACCATCAAGCTTTGGAATAGTTTACCGGCGCACGTGTTCCCTCCTTCCTATAATCCTGGGTCCTTCCGCCGTAGCGTGAAGAAGCAGCTCAGTAGGCCGGCATGATTGTGTCGAATGGCATGAGATAACTATCTGCTGCCATTCGATACTCTATCTGGACTGCATCGCGCTTACCATCAGGTGAGGTGCAGTCACTTTGCCGTGCCCGAATAAAAATAAAAAAATATTTATCCGAAATGTAATAAAATACGTGGATATTTTATAAATTAACTGTAGAAAAATCTCGCTTAATGTGATTTGCTTTATATATGACTATTTTTTTCATATTAACGTAATGTTAAATGTGATTTTTTGTATAGTAAATAGTGTATGTAAACAAGAGGCTAGGGTGACCATGGTGTAAGCTTTGGTGGACCGGTTTGGCGATGGTGCTAGGGTATTTGTAATACTAGCCGCCGTACTAATGAATATTATAAAGCTTATTAATCTTTAAATAATCATCGTAAATAAAAACTGAGGATCAACAGTTACAATCGAGTTCTCAGTGTATCCAGCATTGACTTATTGAAACTTTTATTTTAAATAAAATCGAGTTTGTATTTCTCTTTACAGATTTCTTAAAGATCTAGATAAGCAAAAACGTGGTTAAATATAATACCACTAAAGATAAAGCGTATAATACAAAATCATTTGCATTAAATTTAACCTTAATGCCATTATCTAAACTTCGTATTCTAAAAATTCACATGTCTTCATACGACATTATTCCTTCAGTCTGAATTTTGATTTTAATTCGATTTCATACCGCTAGTCCACGCGAGATGGCATATAATCGCAATGGCATTCATAAGAACTCTATGGCAGTTGTTTTAAGATAAGGTATTGAATGACACCCAGTACGCTACGCATGCCGGTAATAGTGTTGCACACATACGTTACCTTTTTGTAAACCTATCGATGGAGTTTGTTTTATAACTAATATTAATAAATGAAATGGACTTATCACAAAATTATATAATATTAATTTGATAAGTATTGGAAAAGTTGTTGGAACTGTCTTGAATAAAATTTTAACTCAGTAAATTAAAAATTATTTTAAATTTTAAGTATATATTTTAAATTCCTACTTTATAATTTCAATACTGCAGATATGTTACACATATTATATTAGCTACACAGCGTATATAGCTAGTTTGTGATAAATTATAATGAGTATATATACTTATCATAGTGATTTCACTGCTGGGGTTAAGACAGTAAGAGTAGACTTCACGTCTAAGCAAAACGTCAACCGGCAAGGCAAGAAAATATCCTTTGACGGACAGCAGAATTATGCCGGCCTGCTAATAGCTTCTGCAGGTTCCGTTTTAAGGACCCCATATCATAAGACTTGGAAACATTCGTACCCGGCAACTATTCCACAGTTTAATAGCAAAATTACGAACTTCTTAACCCGATTGATATGGGCTGAGATAGAAAAAATCACTAAGCAGTGGTTTCGCAAGCCAGCATGCGTGGTTCCCCTATGGAAGTGTGAGGATGGCCTAAGGTTATACTTTTGTCCAGAGCACTCACCAAGACACGGACGATAGAATACACTAAGTGAGGCAATGTCTCGGCGTAACTGCATTGGTTCCAAGCTGAATAGTGCTTTGTGCTGTTTATGAGTGGTTGTATCGCTCGTTGAGCGACATGCTCGTCTCGTCAAGCAAAAGTTGTTTAATTTTGTACCTGGATCTGACTCGGTAATATTTTACGCTTTTTGGGGGCAACAATTTCTTGTGCTTCGTTTGAAGAAGATACGCCTGTGTTTAAATTTATGATTTCAGGTTTACTTTGGGAACCACCACCCTAAGAAATAACATTAACGATGAGACATCAAGTGATACTCATAATATAATATCAAGTAACATAGCTGATCAAACGTTGTTAACCTATAAAGCAGACAGGCACATTAATATATAATTAAAAACAATTATTTAAAACTATTTGTTGTCTCAATAAAAACCTTTTCCCGTTAGAAAAGTCCTTAAAACGCAGTACGACGCATAGAAAAAATATCCATTATATCCCATGGGAGCAAATTACCGGAATAAAAGTAGCCTATATGTGTTAATCCAGGGTATTATGATCTGGCTGTGGACGACAACTTAGACACTTTAGCCCGGGGAAACCCGCAGCCGTCCCTAATGCGCCGAAGAAGGCCACCGCAGAGTTATAGTTGGCATGCCGTGCGTTGTACATAGGTTAGGGACTCGGCCCGGCGGCTCAACGCTGGGTCGTAAGGCACGGTGAACTGAACATAACCGCTCAGTTGCCTCCCTTGAAAGGCTGGGTGGTAGTAATAAGTCACTTTCCCCGCGAAAAAAAAAAGGGTATTTTGATCTACTCGTGTGCCAAATATCTGAGTTTACTTCTAACAAACATACAAACCAAACAAACATCCCGACATACAGAGATCCAAACATTTCCACAAACATTTGCATTTATGATATTACTAAAATAAGACAAGAAGTAATATAAGATTAAAAAGGGTATTTTTAAATAATAACCTATAGTTATTTTAATAAATGCATATAGTAAAATGAAACAATAAAATAAATATTATGGTGTGTGACTTTCTTATAATTACTTATTGATTGACGAATTAGAATATTTATATGTCAACGAGGATTTCACAGGAGCCAATAAAACTTAGCGCACATTTTGCAATGGTCATAATTGACTTTTATTTCTTCAACTCATGACTCGTTTATCACTCATCACTTTGCCAGGACCAGCATAATAACCACTAAGTTACCATAGCGACTATTGACAACTACTTGAACACTGAACGACGACCAAACTAATACTGTGCTCCTCAACTGGCGAGCGCCTTATTTATACTCACAACTGTCACCCCACTAATACTTTAACATCGAGACCTGTGTTGCAAGACTACTAATTCAAAATTACCCGACGCTCCGACATATATGAGCTTCTGCATTCGCTTTTAAATATTGAATTCCCCTTTTTTTAAAATTACACATCTTCTACAAAATGTTCTGAACATATTACGGAAAGTTTGGAAGGAAACCAATTTAACCTTCCCGTAGCATTGATCCAACTTTCCTTAATAAATTGATCTTTTGGAAAACTGAAAATTAACAATCTAGTATTGTTCATAAATTAATTATTATATCGACCACAGCTATGCATCACAAGCAGATCATGGATCAGATAACTTTTCGTACTTTTCTGTATAACATAACGCTTCAGTGACAAATTAATATTTATCGATAATATTTTATCGACCACGCATGCACTAATTGAGTAGCGATGACATTATGAATTGGTGACAAATCATTCTAGAACAACTGATTTTCGTTTGCGACAATTAACCATATAGTGAAAAGAATAAGGAACATTTTAAATTGTAATTTTTGTGTCATGTTTGACATAGAAAATCAACATACATCTTTCAACTAAATAGCAATAAACCAGAAAATATTACTTACCGATGGTACGAAATACCTCCGTGGGACACATTTTTGGTACGGCTATTATTTTTGCATTCCAGAATAGCACAATAGGGCATTTTAATATTTTTAAATATTTTTTCCAATTATTAAACCTTTGACAATGCGCAATGACGACTGAGACCGTTCTAACAGTGAGTTTGTACTGCATTCCAGACTAGTTACGCCCACTTTATACTTCTATTGTATATATCCCTGTTCTGTGATTATAATGCTCTTTGGTGTATTCTCGTTGGGTTAATTTGGAAACAATTACCTAATATGTTTCTAATAGGTACTATATGTAAGCCAATACCTATTGAAATAATGTTTTTGTAGGTAAGTAGGTACAGATTAATTTAAATTATTTTACCCAGAGGAAAATCCAACAATACCTAATTTAGGGCTTTCATTCCGACCGAAAATTTCGAATCTTGACGATTTCGGATTTTTTAATATTTTCGAGACTAGAGACTGTTGCCTCCAATCTCGGGAAAAACGAAACTTTTGGAACTTGAATCAAATAATTATTATTATTGAAAAATTTACTAAACCATGAGGATTTTTTTGACTCCTCAAGCCCCGCGACGGACACCGATGTCCATATATATAGGGTTTTCCCATACATCTATATAATAATTATATAAGCGGGGCTTGAAGGGTTAACATAGTCTAAGCATGCACCAAACGCTTTTTTATATTTTTTTTTTTGTTATTTACACTATTCCTAATTCAAATTTATTATATATAATTTTTTCTATTTTTAGTTGCATTTACTGGACAACTATATTTTAAAAGTATACATAATTGGTAATTTTACTTACTTATAACAATTGATGTATAAAGTAAGTACGTTATTGATTTATCTTATAAGTATTGACTGCCTAAAAAGTCAGTCGTGGCATACGAGTAAAATAACTATCTTTGAAATGGTCTCCAAAGTCTCGTTTATCCCGGGACCGGACCAAGTCTCTTTTTTTCCCGAGACTCGCAAATATAACGAGTCTGAAAGTCCTCATGCCTATAAAAAACAAAGGTAAATAAGTAAGTAATAAAAACATAGCTTTAATAACAATAATTCTTACTTATAAAAATAGAGTTGATACCAAAATAGAAAATCTCATTTAATTGCAATCATATCACAAATTATTTTTTTATAACAATTTCCTAACAATATCACAATAATTCATTATACTAAGTGGTAAGTAGGTACCCATAGGTATAAAATTCATATATTTCGATAGATAGGTAGGTACTTGAAAAGTTCAACAACGGCTAAAGTTACTAAGGTGGAAAATTAAACTTTTCAAGTAATCCTTACAAAAAAATAATCACTTCATTTAATGCCCTAATACAAGCCCTAACCACAGCTTTATTCTCAATGCCCTAGAAAACATGATCCTCAGTCTTCACAGAGTGATAAAGCCTTGCGGAGCGCTGGAATTGCACTTCATCTTCCTCATACATTATTTGTTTGTGTCGGCTGTGTACCACGATGATGCAGTATACTGATATAACTATAAAAAAAGATCAATTATTAGGAAAAAAACTCAATATTTTCTTCACTAAATAGTCTGCCTAATTAATAAAATAGTGTTACTCACACGACCTGCCTAGATGGACCACGATGATTATGATCTCCACTTCTAACAAGGAGCCGGAGTCTTGCATCACCAGGCTGATGCCTGTGAGACTCATCAGGAAGAACATGGCTGTCATTATACCCGTTACTATCGTCCATGGAAGTGTCAGAGAGGCTAGTTTCTGGAATAAAAGCAAAAACCATTGAACAGATTTCAGTGAAATTTGACATGTCGGAGACTATGTCCTGGATTCATGACCAGACTACGGTAACGTAGCTATTGGGCGGTACCTTAGGAGCCTGGACGCGTCCAGACCCTGACTAGGGTCTTTATTTGTAGGTTACCACACTGCGAAATGCTTACATATTAAAAAAATATCGGGTGCTGTTTTTGCGCCTGGGCTCTTAATACTTAGGCCAGTGTCAGACTACCTACTTTTTAGGGTTCCGAACTTCAAAACGAAAGAAGGAACCCTTATAGGATCCATTTGTTGTCTGTCTGTCTGTCTGTCAGACCCTTTTTCTCATGAACGCGTAAAGATATCAAGTTGAAATTTATATCAAATACTCAGGTCTGCGGTCTCTTTCAACAGTGAAGAAATCAAACTTGTAAGTCAAGGCAATCAAAAGATAGTATGACCGTTTATGTTGCATATTTTGCGAATTCGCAAGGGAATCAAAACCTATTAGATACTACTTTAAGTATTAAAAAAAAAAACGAAATTATATACTTTTAAAATTTGAATAATTTATTAATTGATGTAGGCGAACTACTTATTGAACTTATGTACTTAGGTAAATACTAGGTAATACTAGTAAATAGGTCTAACTCGCACTTGTCCGACTTTTTTGGGAAGAGCATACAGTGTTATTCTGGGAAAGGATTTTCTGTCAACCCAAACCTTATAAGCTGCAACGATAAGCAGTAAGGAGCATATTAGATGCGTGCCGCTGACGGCCGCGGCGGTGATGTACAGCACCAGCTTGTGCACGGACACGTTGCCGTTCTTGCCCAGTGGCGCCAGGGTCACCAGCACACAGTACACCGTCAGCTCGAGCAGGGCCCATATCTGTACACAACGACAGCTATAATTTTGATATTTTGTATGCATAATTTGCTTACTTATCTACCTACTTTTATCTTTAATGCGACGACTCTAATTTAATAGGTAGTTTTCTAATGTAATATTATTCGCATATATAAGTATTTTTGCTCCCGAAAAATAGGCACTAGCACACTGGACATGCGAAACGCTCCAAACTTAGTAGGCCTGTTTCAACTACGTACTTACGAAAAGTATAAATTCGGCACTGCGTCCCTCGCAAGTCGTTGCATGCAATATTTTGTCTCGCTGCATCTGAAGTTTTATTATAGCACTTATATAACAAAGCAAGACATAGCACAGAATAACTATTGAAGACGTATTTCTATAGCGTTTATTAGTAAGGCCAATAATTGATAAAAATTTTTGTGTCTTTTGACAGTCGGACACAAGAATCACGCGAGCGCCTTATCATCTGTAGTGAGCAATATCTCACAAACGCAATTGCTATCTCATCTCGACAAGTCGATAACTTCAGAGTTCAGACCAAGAGCGTCAAAAGCAATATAAAACAATTACTAACTAGGTTATCTCCGATAACATCTTGGCATGTTACTATCAACAATATATTGTCAATAAAGAATTTGAACTGTAGGAAACTTAATAAGTTGAAATACGTATTTTGAAAGTTTAGTTTCTATGGAAGGTAGTACGCAAATTATTTGTCGCTACCTAATCATATTGTGCTGCCTTTTTTGTGTTTGTGAATCAATAACGTAAAATAAATGCCTACCTGTCACTAAGAAATCTGGCTTAAAAAAATTAATAGCCTTGAAAAATTTTACGTCTTGTCAAATTAATTGTATTTGTTACGTTTACACGAATTTTAGACATAGAATCGAACAAGGCTTTGCATGGAGAAAAATAAATTTAAAAACCGCTATAAAATTCGTAATAGTACATAGTTTAATTTCACACACGCACACACACACACATACACTCACGCCTGTTATCCCGAAGGGGTAGGTGCTACTAATGTACCCACTTTTCACCGTGCGTATTCCGTCCCATGATGTGATATGGGGCGAGCCTATCGCCATATCGGGCACAAATTCCAGACTCCGGGCTGACAAAATAATCCAATATCACTGTGCCCGACCCCGGGATCAAACCGGAGACCTCAGCATTGCAGTCGTACCATAATACAACTAGGCCACCGAGGGAGTTTAATTTCAATGCATTTAAATTTCCAATCATTACAAAACTTTACACATTTAATACAACAATTACATCAAAATGCATATTTAAAGATTGTATTTTATTACAGGCACAAGAAGATAAGTATTCAAGGTTGTAACTAACAGGTAGATTAAATGACGACAATACTTACTGACGACAAATAACCGATGATTAAGGTACCGGTGTGTAAATTCGCGCAGAAACAACATTTCTTGACCATTGGCACACCCATTTTTAATCCTTACATCTAAATGGAGATATGACGAGCGGTAATTATATGTGAGTTTCACATCTTTTAAATTTAGCAGAGTTTCACACGTCCACGTCGCTTCAAGGGTACGTTATCACTGATGTTATACTAGCGGCCATGATTTTGTATACGATAAAAATACTACAGAACATAATGTAGCTACTTCGCAACTATGTTATCTTGTCATTATAATCGGTATTTATGTTTATTAAAGGTTAATTATTCTGTAAATAATTTTCAATCATTGTTATACTCAATTCGTACTTTGATGTAGGTAAGTATGATGTTATTACCTACGTCAGATCGTAATATGTACATTGCATTATATTCCAAGAAATATTTCCGAAATCAGCTGATGACATCATTGTAAACATAGTTTTGTATATCTTTATTGTGACACTTTTAGTGATAACATCAGTTGCATAAGGTAGCTACTTTATTGAAAAACATAAATAACAAATACAAAATGTAAACCGTCTTCAAAGCTACTTCTCAAGTGACAAGAATGAGAACAAGAGCCCTAAGCGAAAAAATAACATACATTATATATATATACATACATATATACATATACATACATATATACATATACATACATATACATACATATACATACATATACACTCACGCCTTTTATCCCCGAAGGGGTAGGCAGAGACGCAACTAGTGCACCCACTTTTCGCCATTATTCCATCCCATGATGTGATAGGGGGCGAGCCTATCGCCATATCGGGCACAAATTCCAGACTCCATGGTGATACTGAATAGAAATACTCAATATCACCTCAGCTTTGCAGGCGTACCGTAATACAACTACGCCACCGAGGCAGTCTCGAAGAAGTCCACGGAAAAAATAACGTTATTGAGTAAAACCTCTACAAATCCCGTTTAGAAAATCCTAAGCAAACATTAATTAAATAACCAATTAACATTAGCAGAACTACATAATGCATATTTAAATTGCAATATCGTATTTCTAAGAGAAGATACGTATATCATGAAATTCACTCATTCGAATCTATGTTCTATTGGCAGTGCAAATCATAGACAGCGGGTATCTACGTTGAGAAATTTTGCTTTAAAAACCCAGATTAAGCAACACATTGCACCTAATATGATTTTTCCAATACAATAATTATTTCAGAGTGGATTCTTCAAAGGGTATTGATGTTAGCGAAGCAGCCAGCCGAAAAACTAAGCCAAATCGTATCTGCAACATGCGTGTATTTCTCGCGACCTCATATTGGAGCGAGTGTAGAAGTATATATTATAGTTTAGCGTATCTACAATAATTGTCAATAGAAAATATATATGACTAGTTTCTTAATCAAAGTACTGAAGAAATGTTATTATTGGTTATTCATAGTTCTGATAATTCTAATCACTGGCATATCTTTACATTCTATTGAGGAAAACGGATATAAATAACAACGTTGCCGGGGATATTATGTTTAAAAATATATGGCAAGACAAATATCTGTAGCCTGTGGGTATAATATGGCCAGTGGTGGTCATCACTGATGCCAGGCTTTCGATGAGAGGTCTCTTAAATTAATTATTAGAAACAACGGTTTCACTCACGTACCTATTATTGGAGAGATCTCTTTCTTAGACTCTACTATTTTGTTCACTACTGTGTGAGCACGCTGTGTCCGTGAGGTTTCCAGAATTATGACAAGGTCTTTAATTATTCTTTCGGCACTATGGGATTTTACCGTGTATACAATCTCTATCGAGCTGGGTACTAAAGTCTGGAACTGTAGAGTAGTTGCTATCTAATTATCGGTTTAAAAAGAGATTGACCAGCGCTCAAGCAGTTGAATAACCGCCAATCATCGATGCCCTTATCTACTAATTTACTGAGAGATAAGCTGTTGGTATAATCACTGTGCAGTATGGTGGGAGACGCCGCGGTCGCATCATGTGTTTGTCGTTGAACTACTTCTGTTGCTGCTTCAGTTTGAGTGCCGGCGCTAAGATTATCAGTGTAGTCAGCACTGTGAGTAACATAACCTATTTTTGTTCTAAAGTCTTTGCGAATGGTTTTTTTATTCATATTTATTGTGTAATTTTTTTATCTGCGAAACCTCTGCAAATTGTTTTTCATTCATATCACGTTTGATATTAGCCTCTAAACTCTAGTTAGCGTTTACACTCTAATCTGTTACGTCCATTATTTGCCTAGTTGTAAATTTGTTACATAAAATTGAATAAATTTTGGTGGAATTATACCGTGATGAAATAAAACTCCGTTATGATATACAGCCATTTATGTAAGTTATCTAAATAGACATAATCGCTATCAAATAGAAAAGCATCTGCAGGTTGTATGAGACAATGGTCAGTTCCCGAGGTAAATGACATGCAAAATATGGCCTTTCATAATTCTATTCATGTGTATTTATATTTCATATTACGGACGTATATGGCCATCAGATACTTAGACATAAATGTCTACTTTATAAGGATAACTCTCCTTCCCTTTATTCGGGCTAAGTGTGGAAAAAGGAGGCCACAACCAATACTTCCCTGTATTCCGAAAAAATGAGCGCGTCTCATGTACCCACTATTCGAACGACTTATTTCCGCTTCATAGAGCCGAAGGAGAGCCCATTACTTTCTTCTTATTCTATCTGCCCTTATAGTAGCCATGCTGGGCCCAGACAGATTGTCGTTTGATCATCCTTCACCAGGTGACACAATGAAGCCGACATGTTTGAAACCGGATAAATCTTTTCCACAATTTCATGGATATGCATGTTCATCTTCTTTTTTGCGTAGGTAAATTAAGAATTACTGGTGGTAGGACTCTCATATGTAAGAGTCCGTCTGGGTGGGTACCACCGCAATTTTTATTTCTACCGCCAAGCAGCAGTGTGCATGCACTGTTGTATTTCGGTTTGAAGGGCATTGTAGCCAGTGTAACTACAGGACATAATGAGACTTAACATCTTACGTCTCAGGATGACGAGCGCAGTGGAGTGCCATACGGTGCTTTGTAGCTCAAGGTGCTGGATGGTGCTGCTACTATTTATGGGTGGTCGTATCGCTTACCATCAGGTGAACAGCATGCTCGTCTCGTCATTCGATATAGATAGGCAAAGGCTTAGATTGACAATGTCTAAATCGGTGACGATGACTACGGTGATTCCCAGATTCTTCTATTGTAAGTATTTATGGATGGTGGACTTCATTCTTCGTCATGGAACCAAATCGCTCGTTTTCCGGCGTAGTTATATAAAAATACCTTAGTCACTGATTAAATCATGCATATAAAAGTGAAAGTCTATAGAATACTCACTTGTGCAGAAATTAATTTAACTATTTTAATACTAATTACCTTTTTTTACCATTACACCGTGGTAAAATGGGTTCACTGCTCTTAGTAATGAGTGAGATGAAGCCTGAAGAAAATATCAACCGGTAAGAGATAAAAACATCCCCAGACGGTTGGCATAGCTATGCCGGCCTGTGTAATTACGCATTTAGTGTGATTTATAAATAAAATACTTATGACTGCCTTGGTGGCGTAGTTGTATTACAGTATGACTGCAAAGCTGAGGTCTCGGGTTCGATCCCCGGGTCGGGCAAAGTGATATTGAGTTTTTCTATTCAGTATCAGCCCGGAGTCTGGAATTTGTGCCCGATATGGCGATAGGCTCGCCCCCTATCACATCATGGGACGGAATGACGGCGAAAAGTGGGTGCACTAGTTGCGCCTGTGCCTACCCCTTCGGGGATTACAGGCGTGAGTGTGTGTGTGTGTGTAATAGGTAGGAATGTCCTCACGATCTTAAAAGTAGTTATTAATGATACTAAATGGGCAAATAGTCCACCGATTATAATTGCAACTGCCCTTAAATAAAACCCATTCGTTTGTGGCATTTCACAAAGAACTTTTCAATTACTAGTGACGATCAAACCAGAGTCCAGAATATAACTAACAGTGCTTGCCAGTACTGCCATGCTAAGTGCAGAAGCGGTACCTCAAGGAAAGATAGTTTAGAGAAAATTTAAGTTTTTTAAATGTAGTTTTTTACTCTATGTGATTTGAGGTAAAGCTGATGCCATAAAATTCAAGTTTACGATATTTATTATATACTGCTTTTGAGCTTAGCACGGCACAATAGACAGTAATAACATTCAAAATGTCATGGGGTCATTGGCTACTCTGTTCTCATTTAATGTATGTCTCCTATTGCCCTTCTAAACTGCCCTCTATCCCATAATTTTTATCGTTCCAGCTATGTTCAGTGGCGTCAATGGTCCTATACGGCACTCCCGCGGTGCTCCAATACTCCACGCTGCCTCCAGGAAGACTCATCTTCTACGGGTGTGCTGCTAGCGTGGGGCTACTGCAGACCATCTTCGGATGTATGCTGATACATGGCACTTTTAGGGTCAGTAAGACTGTTTCATTTACTATCACCATTTTCGATTTTATGTTATTGAAATTCCTAATTGCAGCAAGATTAACAAAATGTTTTGTGTCGACCTCATATTGGAGTGGTATAGTTTAAGGATAATATGAAAGATTTATGTACATATAATCCAATTCGTTAAACAATAGCCTTATAAAATTGCACATATCTGTTTTAACTGACTAATCTTAATTGTGTGAATTTTATGTGAGTACAGTAATTATTAGATAAATAAAATCAATGATTGCTAATTATACATCCGAAAAAAAGAGATTAAGATTACAATTTTTAATCCGATTATAATAACATCATAATTTAATGAGGTCATAAAGGATAGAATTAGCGCGCAAATTATAGTCATTAATCGCGAAATTAAAAGAGGGTCAATCTTGTCCATTTTAACGGTGTTTCATGTTAGAAGAATTAAATAGAACCATGGCGACGATATTTAAAAATAATAAAACTATGTCGTGAAGAGCATGTACTAATTCTTTTTTTTTTAAATACACATAAAAAAGCATTCCAAAATTATATTTAAAAAATATATAAATCATTACTGTACAATTACAACAAATGTTTTCAGTACAAGTATGTAACCACTTCGGGTCTTCATTCATTATTTTTCCACGAATGCATACTTGTTTCATTGATAATATTTCACTATCGTGGAATTCGGTATCAAGAATTCCATTGCATTTAAGTATTTATCAATTACACATTACATAAATAATTACCCGTATTACAAAGTACCTGATTGAACGGATGTCATTCTTTAATGCTAACAAAAATATCAAATAATGAAATCTTATATACCCCTTCCAAAGCTTTATTTTTGTAATCAATAATAATAACAACTGTTCTCCCTATATGTCGCGCTGTGCACCATGGACCGTGCAGTCAAGCTGGCTAAACAACAAGGCATTACTGCCTTACACAAAACTGATAGTAGCAATTGCCCTTTCATTCAATCAATAAAGATTCCTTATATTCAACCAGGTGTTGCCCACGGCTTCGCCCGCGTGAAAAGTCTTCCCCGCATCAAAAGTACATAAGCACTACGATGCCAGCGCCATCTTCTATTTAAAAATCAGATTTAAAATGCCATTATTTTCCATGGGAGTAAATTATCGAGACAAAAGTAGCTAAATACAAACATTTTTGCAGACATTCGCATTTATAATATTAGTAAGACAATATATAATGTAAGTTTGCATAGAAAAAAGTAAAATGGTATGCTCAATCCTCACTAGTAAATTGTCTGGTGAGTGGACATCATATCCACCGCTCTGTAGGGTTTTTAGGTGTTCAAATGTAACAGTAAACTATCAGACCAATTGCATTATCATGAAGTCTTTGTAAAATATAATATACGGATGCAGCAAAGTGACGCCACTGTACTCATGTTGAGTGGAGTGGAATCCAAACAATCTAATAATTAGAAATGATTATCCCTTGCCAGTCGACACAATTGTCGGTCTGTTCGGAATATACATACACAGGCAGACCTCAGAACGGGACACACTTACGTGAACCGTTATAGTGGGTTTACCATTTCTGTCTAAAAGAAAACTGAAAAACTGGACGATAGCCTAGTTGAGAATAGAACGGTCTGACGAGGCAAAGTTCGCAGGTTCAAAATCCAAGGCGCACACCTTTGATTTTTTGAAGTTATGTGACATGTGTGTATTGTTTGTTACTTATAATTATCGTTCGCTTTAGCGCAGAAGGAAAATATCGTGACGAAACATACCTGAGAATCAATTAAAAAATAATTTCGAAGGTATGTGAAGTCTGCCAACCCGCACTAGGCCAGCGTGGTAGACTGAGGCCTAAAACCCTCTCAGTAGTAGAGGAGGCCCATGCTCAGCAGTGGGCAGTATATAATAAAGGGCTGGTATGGTGTGGTAAAAGAAAACTGCGTTGGTTTTAGAAAAAGCCGAAGTACCTGTGGCCGTGGCTGGTGGTGTCGTGGTGTGTGTGCGCGGCGCTGGTGACGCTGAGCGTGGCGGGCACCGTGCTGCTCCGGTACAACAAGAAGCTGGAGGATAACGCAGAGATCAGCACCATCATCGCCGTATACTTCCTTACCTCTAGTGAGTTTGATAACAAGAGAAAATTAAAAATGAAATAATTGAAAAATGTAGAGCCCGTGAAATATTGACTGCCTCGGTGTCGAAGTTGTATTACAGTACCACTGCAAAGCTGAGGGCTGGGGTTCGATCCCCGGGCCGGGCAAAGTGATATTGAGTTTTTCTATTCAGTATCAGCCCGGAGTCTGGAATTTGTGCCCGATATGGCGATAGGCTCGCCCCCTATCACATCATGGGACGGAATGACGGCGAAAAGTGGGTGCACTAGTTGCGGCTCTGCCTACCCCTTCGGGGATAACAGGCTTGAGTGTATGTGTGTGTATGTGAAATATTATAGGTGTACCATTTAGCTCTAGAAAGCAGTTTGTAGGATAATTCTGGTATATCTACGCTATGCTTTAGATATATACATGAACTCGTCATAAAAAAGTAAGCATTAAGAGCCTCAGTAAACATTGGTGGTTACCTACCATGTGTTCGGAGATAATGACCAAACTACTAGTCGTAACGCGTAACGGGGAAGTCCTAAAGATATCTTCGATTTTTTTTGTAAACAATCTGTACCTATTCACCGATATCACTGAGGTTTCAAAACAATCATTTGACGATAACGCAGGGCAAAGCGACACGGCTGATAGTGACTGTAGTGCAGTCCAAAGAAAAAGACAGGTTGCGAAGTACATTGCATTATTTTAATACAGCAGAACGATGAGACGAGCAAGTAAGCGTCTCTACATCTAATAAATACTAGCACCACCATCCAGAACTGCTACTTACAAAGCTCTGTATAGTACTCATCCTCAAAAGCCCTTTCCTTGTATTTAAATAAATCGTCAACATTGTTTATTAACGATATGGTTGAAAATTTGAAAACTAATTTAACACTTAGTAATGATACTTTGCTACGGCAATTTCAACTGCTGTGCGTCTACAGCTTCTTGTACATTATCATAGCTTTTGCTCTGAACTTTACATCAAGATATAATAATTTTGTTACATGATAAAGTTAATCGTAATCCAACTGGCCATTACAAATACGAATATAGTATCAAGATACGGAACTCTGTACTCAAAGTGCAGTGTAACAACTAACAATCCACTTCCAATTAAATACTCATTTATTTTCCCTGTTAATATAACATCACCTGATAACATGGAGTGCTTGGAGATAGCGTCCACAAGTCGCTATAATATTAGACTTTGGACATATTTTTAAGGAACCGTGACATCATGGTGCCACATGATCCCTATGAAATATTGACTTCTCCCTATGTATTTTCCAGTAATCCTATTCTACTTCATGTCGGTGGTATCCAGTCGGCGACAGCAGATGCTTCAAGATGACTACAAGTACTTGTCCAAGCGGCTCGTCAAGCGCGCAACCGCCTACTACTACTAGTTTACTGAAACCATTAGGAGGATGATCTCATTACATTAGACAGGTCGATTTTGTACTATTTATTACCAAATACATACGAAGCTATACTTTATCACCTTTAATTCTATACCACCTTGAATAATTGTACCTATACCCATCTCTCATCCTCATCTTTCCGTATCTTCCTTTTTCTCCTGAACAGTAAACGTAGTTTTATCCATTAAAGAGAGTATGATTATGATATTGTACGTCAGATGTTACGCTTACCTGGAAATAGAAAATTAAGCCGAGTGTCAGTACGTGAAGAACAATGAGTCGGCGCGTGCGCACATCTCTAGCGGAAAATTGTACTATCACACACATATACAAAATGGAGTAAGACAGAAATTTTATTTTTTAAATACAAAAATTTATAAGCCTAATAAAATTAACTAAGTACTGTGGGGAAGTAAGCGTCTGAATCTAAATAGGACACATATATGCATATAGCTGATATTGTTTCCGAAATCATTCAATTATTTATCAATATTTTTAAATAGATTTATTCGGGATTCAACTCCTAAAATCTCTTACAAATCAAGATAATTCAAATATTACATGCATTTTCTTAATTCTGGAACGCAATAATTTCTCGTTTACACTTTCCGCCAACGAAAACTTAGATTCCGGCACGAACAGAGACATGCATCGTAAATTAATATGTTAATAGTAGCGAAGATAGTAAGAATACGTATAGCATTCGGTGTCGGCAAAAATGCGTGCAGCGGGTATTAAGCGGGCCCATGAATAGAAATTCTTTTTCACACTCAGCAGCTCATTTGATTTTTGTGATCTATATATGACTAATAAAACTGTTTTATAGAAATTTAATTTTGAGCTGCCTTTACTCCGGTGTTGTGATATTGTATGAACAAAACAATATAAACGATTCTTTAATTAGAGATGTACTGGAGCAACTCGGCTTGTTATGTACCGATGCTTTATCTAGTGAATAAGAATCAATAAAGTCAAGGAACCGAAAACTCTTAACAGAAAATAAAACTGTGTTGGTGATAGATTTGATTGGCCTCTACATTTATATCACAGCTTCTTTAATATCGCTAGTAGATTTAGTTTTAATGCGCTGAATATTCTTCTAATTCAACGGTTTTTAAATATTTCATACTGCTACCCGCTTTCATTTTCAATCTCTATTCAAAACATCTTAACAACATTCCTTATCCTGTTTTTTGGTTACCGATAAAGTTTAAAAACTCGACTTACACATTTTTGACATACAACGCTACTATTTTAGTTTTCACATTGTAAAAACAATGGCAACGTTACCATCGTGATTTGTGGTGACGCCGAACTTTATAAATGTCACCATCGCTAATCGACACGCAGTGAGTGCGCGGCCATGTACACACCAGCTGCATAATGGTGAGTACTTTTGCACTATTGACGTCTTTATGATGCCCTCCTTTCCAGTCCCGGGTTCGAAGTCAGTTGGTAGTAATATTGGGTTTTTTGTTTTTTTATATACCATATAGGCTTGCGTTTGACCACAAACTCGCCTGATGGTAAGTGGTGATGTGGTCTATGATGGAACATGCTTACCTAGAAGATACCTATTCACTCTATTTTTCTGATCAGTATTCCCGTGTCTTGAAATTTAAGTCGGATATAACGATAGGCTTGCCCCCATCACATTATGGGACGGAACACACGTGGCAAAAAGGTGCACTGGTTGCACATCTGCCTATCCCTTCAGGGATAAAGGCGTGATGAGTTTTATTTCACTTGAGAGTAAAGTCGACGCACCAACTTTATGAAATCTTGCACTTCACTGACTAGCAGCCTGACGTCAAGCTCTTCGGAGATAATAAACATTATTTTTAAACACTTTACGTAATGAAACAAGCAGTACGAAACTCTGTTGTTCTTTCCCTCAAAAGACCCACCAATCAATCAGATTGTGTTACTAAGGTATACAAAAAAACAATATGAAACACGAAATCACTTTCATATTCCTAATCATTACAAAAACTAATTCTTGCATAACCGGCCAACCCAAATAGAGAGTGAAAAAAGACTATAGCTGGTTGCTATGAGTAAAAGAGCACTTAAACCTTTGCCGAAAACTGGAACAACCAAAAAAACGAAGATCCATAACATAACTCGAGAAAAAATGGAACGGCTGTTTATCTTTTTTTTTATAAAAATGACATCTGGTAGAGACAGACAAAGCTACGGGGGAAAAATGCTCTGTCTGTTAACCTCTATGTCTATGTGTAACCTATAACATTTTTTTATCATAAAATATCGCACTCAACTCAAGTGCAGTATCATTTTGTCTTATATCCGTATATAACACATTTCTTAGCACTTTATAACATACTAGCTTTTGCCCGCGGCTCCGCCCGCGTTACAAAGTTTTTCCGGGATAAAAGTCCCGCTTTATGTTTTCCCGGGATAAAAAGTAGCCTATGTGTTAATCCAGGACATAATATACCCGTGTGCTAAATTTCATCGAAATCCGTTCAGTAGTTTTTGCGTGAAAGAGGAACAAACATCCATACATCCAAACATCCATACATTCTTACAAACTTTCGCCTTTATAATATTAGTAGGATTACATATTACTACATTATATATACCTTTCGTTATGGCTATTCCATTCTTAAAATATTCTAAACACATCAATTTCTATACTTATTGTAATAAAATTGTAACAAAACGTCTGTACATTACAGATATTGAAGAAAAACTAATATGGGGTGTCTTTATTAAATCAACAGAAGCCAAAAAAACAGTTTTTAGAATTTTGTCTGTCTATATGTTCGCACACGCAAAAACAAACTACTGCATGGAATTGAATGCAGTTTTTCCGATGTGTTGCTAGAGGTCTAACTTAAAATACAGACTCTATTTTATCTATACTAATATTATAAAGACATAAAGATTAAGATTAAGATATAAGTTTGTTTGTAGGGAGTAACCTATGGAACCACTGACCGATTTCGATGAAATATGGTATGGAGATGGTTTGAAGTCCTAGGAAAGACAGGCTGCTTTTTATTTCCGGAAAATATAATTAATAAAAATGCTATTTTGGAGTAACTGGGGCAAATAACCCATTGAGTGATATGCTCGTCTCGTTATTCAGTTGCAATGCAATCAGCCCTGTATTATATATTGCCCACTGCTGAGCACGAGCCTCCTCTATTACAGAGAGTTCAGGTCTTAGTCCACCACGCTGGCCTAATGCGGGTTGGCAGACTTCACATACCCTCGAAATTCTTATAGAGAATTCTCAGGTATGTAGGTTTCCTCACGATGTTTTCCTTCACCGTTAAAGCGAACGATAATTGATAAACAATACACACATAACTTCGGAAAGTCAAAGGTGCCTTGGGTTTGAACCTCCGGACAATGCCTCGGTAGACCGTTTCATTCCCATATTCATTCATATTCAGTTATAATAAGTATTATAAAATAATGGAGTTTGTGCTTTTCAATTTGCACATGACAACGTTTGCCATGCAAATGCTAAGAGTTCATCACGCGAACTGTGGGCATATCACGATAGCTATCGGTACCGACCTACCTAGACATGGTTATGTAAGCGTGTTACAGGCACTGAGTAAGGAAGGGAAGAATCTAAAAAGTCTGCATTAATTATAGAAGACACGCAGCATTAAAATTTTAAACCTTTCTAAGTACATAATTTAAAATACTAATCGGCATTGACGTAAAATATTTATATTTACCTACTTTAACTTTTTTATTATGTAGATAAGTAATTTTAACCTTATATTTATTTACTTTTGGCTTTATTTGATACATTTTCTTTGTTGATGTCTACATCTATTTAAGGCGTGGTATACCGTTTTGATTGGATTATATGTATAATTATTTTTAATGTCATTACAAACAGTGCGTCACTATTCGCGTCAGTCGAGTCACGGACCGAATGCGACGGTGAGTCTGATGATGCGTCATTTATTTTCATAGGATTTACGCGACTTTTTATACTATAATAAAAGAGTAACATGATATTTCAGTACATATTATGTCGAAACGCACTGAGCGAAAGATTCCTTTTAAGAGACGAGGGAATTGATTACGGTTGGTCTTTTCAAAAAGTGCCGTATTGCACATGTGTACCACGTCATAGTTAAACACTATAACTGAGTTAAAAGCGTTATTCCCACGAGCACTATCGGTGCAGATTTACGCTTTCAAAAGCACACTTATATACCTACGAGTATTGCACAAAATATTAGGTAAAAAAGACGTGTGGCACTTGGAGACTGCCGCGATAAAGCTATTGCATAGCATTTTTTATCAACTTATGTAATTATAATTATTATTTTTTTTTTTCTGTTGTCCAAATTAAACCTCTTTCTATTAATAAAAAATTCTAACATTTATAACCTCTTTGAACAGATATAAAATAAAAAAAACTTTTTAAAATTTCAAACTTAGAATCACGTCATCCCGCCACGGGGACATTCTCATCTCAGAATAAGGACTATAAGCATAGAAGTAACGCTATGACATTTGAGCGTACACACTTGGTACACACCCATAGACATCAAGAAATTTAGTTGTGCTGTGATCCCTTGTGACAGTTTATAGATATCGATAGATGCTCTTTGTCTATGGGCTATGTTAAATTTACAGACGAGCCAGTCAACACTTTTCGATTAATCAATTGCAAATACCTATCTATACAAATTGCTGTTTTATATAAATAGATATAAAAAACATATAGATATGAAAACCTTAATTTGGTATTAAAATACCAAATGAAGTTTGGGTGCATTCAAGTTCTCATTTAGAGGCTGTTACTTTACAAGAAACTAAGGTCATACCGGATTTCGCCAAAACGCAACTTCCACCGATTTTAGCTTACTATATACAGTGGTTTCATAACCTCCTAAAAGTGGTTTGACTGCCTCGGTGGCGTAGTGGTATTGCGTACGCATTACGAGTACGATTTGCGCGCTGAGGTCCTGGGTTCGAATCCCGGGTCGAGCCAAAAAAATTGTGACTGAGTTTTTCATCTTAAAATTTACTCAGTCGCAGCTCGGAGTCAGGAAGTTGGCGGTGTGATACCCCCGTGCGTCGGAAAGCACGTAAAGCCGTTGGTCCTGCGCCTGATCCCTCTCCGGTCATGTCGGATTGCCGTCTCACCGGACTATGAGGAGTGAAGGAATAGCGAGTGCACCTGTGTATTGCGCACACACTTGTGCACTATAATATCTCCTGCGTACCTGGCTGATCTCCGTTGAGATTGGCCGCCGTGGCCGAAACTGGCTAGGAGAAATTTCAACCTCCTAAATTTCATTCACACTCAAATAGTTTGGAATTTATAATATTATTTATTGGGAATTACAGAGCGAGTGGAAACCACTGTAAATAACAAATGAAAATCGACCGAAATTTAGCGTTATATTATAGTAGATACCCAAGAGGTCTGGGTCTGACGGAGAGCTACTAAAAATGGGATATTGAAAATAAAACACGGCAGTATCATTCACGTCACATATTATAATTCGTTTCACTGACTGGAACAATTTTTACATACACGGTAATTTCGACCTTTTATCGTTTAACATTCAGCTCATATCCTCTTACATATTGTATTCTTACAAGACTGCGATTTTAAATTTACTTATGGAATTTTACCCTCTACATGGTTGTGATAGAGTTGAAAATAAAATATCATCGCTGTGCCGGTCGGAGTGAGGGGTGTTACGTTATTTTTTCGTTACGGAATTTCTGGATTCGGTCTCCACATCGTTAATAAAAACATCGGTCTGTAGGTATCCCAAATAAATGAGAAGTGGGGAGACTGTAAACCGACGTCAGATAAATTACCTACTCATAATGTGATAATTTACATAATTAGCCTTAATGCAGTTTGTCTATCAATCGTTGAACTCAAAGGAAGTTAAATTCTCACTTAGGGCAAATCTAAGTTATTCAGTAATGAGACGGTAAATATGTAAAAACATTCTAACAAATATTCATACTCCATACATAAGTATATGTACGAGTAAACAATTTTCTAGATTAAACACATATGATTACAACGCAAAACGTAAAGAATACATTATAAACTTTGTTACGAAATAATTACACGCGTAAAAGTATGAAAAGCAAAGGAAAGTAGTACATCCGGACAACCAACGCAGTTCATGCAATGTTTGCATTTGTCATCGCACACGACTTTGAACTGTTCACCACTCAATTTGATACTTCTGATCATATCGATTTTATCAAATTTGACTAAGTGCATCTTTCCTTATTAAAACTTTGTCGTATCTTTCTTTTGGTCTAAAGTATCACACCATATTTTTACTGTTGAAATCATGTAAATATAATATTAAAAAATAAGTATCCACCTGTGAACAATAGGGTACATTATTTTAGATGCAACAGAAAACAATACAGCAAAGAAATTCTTCTGTGAAATCAGCATCTAAATCTATTGAAAAATAAAGCAGTTATTCAATTTTTACATGTTCTTGTGAGCAAAAGTGGGGGCGTGGCGTGGATATCTCTATCCCTTTCACAAGCACGCAGCTTTATGGCTATTGGCCCTTGATGACGTCACATCCTAGTATTGCTGTTATTTGACAGCCCATCCACCAAATTTCAAAGCTTTATAACTTGCTTACTATTGCGCCAATTTTGAAAATTCTTCTTCCATTAGATTTCAGATAGTATGAATTTTTCATAATTATATTTTTAAAAAATTGTCAACTATCATATTAGCAACCACTGATAAGTAAGGCGATACAAGACATATTTTTGAGCATCCGAAAATCTTAATAACTTCTTCGATAAAGCAATTGATTACGCTTATTGCTTATGAGATATTGCCTCTCAGGTCAAACCTCGTGCTGTTTCCAAATGTGTCTACATTCTATCTTTTATGCAAAGATGTTTGGACATTCAATAGTAAACTCACAAATAGCTGAACGAATTTAGATGAATTTTAACACATAGATAGAATATGGATTTCATGGAATATTATATATTACAGAATTATATCCCAAAGTACACATCAGAACTTTAGTAAAGGTCTCAAACTGGAGGATCCGGAAGCAAGACATCGATAATTTTGTGGGAAGCCACTAGCAATACCATTAGCTCACTTGGTAATACGACTCTACATAAATTCTCTTTTAAGATATATTTTGCCATGACCGTGAGAGGTATTAGAAAAGTCGGACGTCCGCTGGTCTGTTACGCGGCGCGCTACTATTGCATAATGGAGAGCGGCTCACTTTCCCCTAAACAGTAAGTCACTGACCGCGCACAGCCGTAGAGCTGCTCCACACTCGTCCCTTGTACCTCAACCCTTGATTATTCTGTATGTCCCCTTTTAATTGATATTTAATTAACATTGACGAAGTGTATGCTTTTCTTCTTGTTTTATGAGTGTTCTCGAGCGCGGCTGGTGTTCATCTAGCATTAGATGACCTATTTGAGCTCTACTGCTAAAAGATAGAATCAACATCATGAATTGAACGAAAAGATTAAAATAATAACAGAAAATTAGAGATTTAAAATAATTACAGAAAATTAGAGGATTTTACGTTTTTTTTATAAATACTAGGTAATGCTAGCGGCTTCGCCTGCGTGAAAAGCCTTTTCTGCTACAAAAGTCCCTGAAACACATTGCGACTCTAGCGCCATCTACTTAAAGAGTCAGATTGAAAATACACATTGTTTTCTATGGAAGCAAATTACCGGGATGGAAACTAGCCTATTAGTTAATCCAAGACTTGATCTACCCGTGTGCCAAATTTTATCCAAATCCGTTTAGTTATTTCTGCGTTTACTTCTTAACATCCAAACATCTAAATATCCAAATATTTTCACAAACTTTCGCATTTACAATATTACCTAGTAAGATTACATTTCTGTTTTCTTGTATACCACCGAATAATCGTATGTGAAATAAGTATACTAACTCAAATTAAGCTGTAGTTGTGTTGTTATGGTACTTGCCTGGTCAGCCACGTAACCTTCAAGATCTATTATAAGTGTAAGATTATTGGCATTTATCGTAATATCTTATCATGGATTTGTTTTATTATACAAACAATACTTAGTACTTTAATACATATTAATGAATACTGATGTAGCGGACGATGATCTTTCCATTCCACAAGTGGCCGCGGGTTCAATCCTCACCGAGGTAAATGTTACAATATTTGTCCCAACCTAGTTACTATGAGAATAAAGACTCTAGATGGTTAAACATAAAAAAAATATATACCTACTATTATACTTACAAAAGATAATATCCATTTTCGTGTAAGGCGAGTTTAGGTTTAGTGATAACAGTCCGAAACCGAAAACTAAAAAAAAAACACAAAATGTTTACTATAGCTAAATAAAATCAATCCATATAATGTGAACCACCTAATAACATTTTCATAGAGCGCAAAATTGAAGGGGCGAACAATAGTATACACCGATTCACATTCAGCTATTACAACAGTTCTTTATCAGGCGCCATCTCTAAAAGCTTGTAGTTGGCGATGCGAGCAGATACTAATGGCTTTTATTATGCCATCAAACTATGCAAAAAACTTGGTGAATGTAAAACATTAAAGAGAAGTGGTAACTCAGAGACATGCCTATTTATCTATTGTCACATTAGTGTAATTTTTTTGAGTTTTTCCACATAACTGATTATTCAAATCAATCTTCTTTTTATGTTTCTGTCGTATGCGAACGAATTGAGATTAAATGAGTGAGTGAATGTAAAGGTAATTCAGGCGAGCCGTTGGATTACTGAGTATGTTTATAATAAAGCCGACCGGGAACATATTATTCTTTGGAATGTATTTACTCGCAATCAGGCACAGTACAGCACCTATGCATGCACTGTATCTAACCAGGAAATATATTTAACTTAAATTTATACCCCAGCATACAAACAGGAAATAACCATTTAAATAAATAGACATCTTACTCGAACAGATCTTATTCACAGCCATCTTCTCTGACGAAAAATGCTAAAATTATCACTACTCTACTCCGTCCAACCATTTATTTAACTTTTGACATATGCACACCTATAAAATTTTATATTTATTGACAAGGAATTGAAACAAAATAATTGACTACTTTATGGACGCCATTTTTTCTTTTCTATAGTGAAGCGACTTGCTCTTCAGCTCCGATTAAATTATCAACCGATATTCGTTAATTCCACTGATTGTGTAACAAAGATAATTAAAAACTATTTCATTGTAAAATAAAATGTGGCAGTGTAAATTAAATATTTTCTTTTTGTAGCGTAAGTATGTGATAACCAATAATATAAACTATTTATGTTAAATATCCACAAAGGTTATATTGGATTGGATGGACCTACAAAATAAATCTATATACAGGAAATATACACATTCAAACGCTTAGGCATGCTTGTAAAACAATACAAAATGTTGAGCAAAAATAACATTTTAATGTGTTTTATCGATCAAAACTTCTGCATAGATTAAATCGATTGTCACAAGAAATCGAAACGGTAACGCATTAGTACAATTGATTAGAAACCGAACTATCAAAAGTTAAATAAATGGTTGTACGGAGTATAGATCGTTTACGTAAGTAGCTAATAGTGGGAAATATCAAACACTCTACACGTTCTAACATTAATGAATAGGACATAAAAATCCTATCCGAGATCACACACCCCGACACTGAATCTTATGTTGTGTATTTATTTAATATTTATTTAATAATATTTATTTAATAATATTTAATAATATTTATTTCTGATAAAAGTATTACAAGTATTACAAGTATTTTAAAATACAAGTATATTAACTATTTTTATGTTCGGCTGGTACTTAAAATAGGAAGACCTGAGCTATAAGTACCAGCAATCTCAGTAACTACCAGAAATGTATGTTTCTATAACAATCAAACAGGACATAAATATTTGTGATGAAAAGGTGTAGAGATCAATATCACAGGGTTTCAGGACTTTGCCTTGTGGCCGACAAAACTGCTAAACCTACATTTGGGATGATGAACTAGCCTTCCTATGCTTACACGTGCAAGTAATAATAACGTGCATAAATCTTTGCTGTCTGAAGCTTACATAAAACAAACGTTTTATGTATACCATTATTACTTATTTAGGCAATCGAGTAGAGTTTTCCTGCTGGTAAGCGGCCACTGCCGCTCTGACCACAATGCCAAGGGCACAATTTAACCGCTGCCGACGATCTTTACTAATCAAGGTTTTGTCAGTGTTTTGACTTAATTTCCTTTTCACAAGAAAGTATTTTTTTTTATTGCAAAGAATGACGAGACGAGCATGTCCTTCGCATGATGGTAAGCGATACGACCACCTATAAACAGTAGAAACACCATCCAGCACCTTGAGTTACAAAGTACTGAGTGCCATTCCACTGCGCTCATCATCGTGAGATATAAGATGTTAAGTCTTATTATGTACAGTAGTGACACTGGTTACAATTTCCTTCCAACTGAAACACAACAATGCATGCACACTGCTGTCTGGCGGTAGAAACACACATTGCGGTGGTACCCACCCAGACGGACTCTTACATATTATGAGAGTCCTAGCACCAGGATAGATTCTATTATAATCTATAATAGAACTCGTGGAAAATATATTTTCCTATAAGACGTAAAAGAATTTTCAGTATCAGAACAATAATTCCAGAAATCTGCGCAATGAGCAACAAAAAACCTCGACTATATTAATATAGATATCAATACTCCAATATTAATTACTCGTTTAAAATGCTCTAATGCTTCACAAATATCTGGCGAGTTCATTCTCCCTTTCGTTTCGCATGTCTAGCGAGAGGCAGCCACATTAAGAGGTCGGCTCTTGACCCGCCCTTAGCCCTCCGTACAAGGCTTTGCTTTCTCGAAAACCAGTAATGGTATATTGTTTCACGAGACCAAATACTTGCTCAGATCATAAAAAGAAAGTGTCTAGTGGCGATATAAAATAAAATGGCGAAAGCTTAAACAATTTATGGCTTTTAAAACTGTCTGTCGCGGTCTGGTGACGTTGTAATATGCGAACCGGAAGGTCGTGACTTCAATCCTCGGGTCGAAAATACTTTTGATTTTTATTAATTTAATATTAAATATTACTATGTGAAATGTTTAGATCTACAAAAAACGTATTCAGCAATGCGTATAAATTTTAAACATCTGATTTATATTTTACAGATAGTGATATATTTATTGCTAACCCTGGCCATCACCAAAGCTGAAGTGCTAGAAGATATCAAACCAGCACCAAACGTGACAAAACTTTACCCCGTGTCAAGCCAACCTGACCTTCGCAGAACCAACTGTAGAAACGAAAGCGAATCTCAAACCGTTAAAAAGAAAAGCAAGACTGATGTGACGACTTGGAAATTAGAGGCAACATTTGCTGAGACTAATTTAGATGGGAAAGACAAGGACGGAAATATGACTGTAGTAGAAGAGAAAGCGAGAGAGAAAAACGATAGTAAAGTGTTTAAGCCGAGTCAACCCTTGGGCAGTTTTGTTGATGAAGAAGTATCAACCACGGAATCTTATGAATCATTCTCGGAAGTGCATAAGCAGCCAGCTACCAGTTTTGTGAGGTAATTGGATTATAGAACAGGCTATTATCATAAAAATGATTAGCATTACTATAATATAATAAATTTATCATATTTTAGATTTTGATTCTTAGCCTGCTGGGTCCGAAACTCAGTAAACAAAATATGCTTTTCCATTCAAAAATTACGCATAATTTGCTTAAGATTAAGATTTCTTGTAATATTAATTAATTAATATTAATAACATCTTTTAGGCTCTAGTTAACTTTGCATGTTACACATACATAAGTGGCGATAACCTAGTTGGGAGTGGCACGGTCTGCCGAGACGAATGTCCACAGGCTTAAAACCCAAGGGCACGCACCTCTGACTTTTCTAAAAAGTTATGTTTGTATTTTTTGTGAATTATCGCTTGCATTAACGGTGAAGGAAAGCATCGTGAGGAAACTTGCATATCTGAGAAGTTTTCTATAAGAATTTCGAAGGTGTGTGAAGTCTGCCAACCCGAACTAGGCCAGCGTGGTGGACTAAGGCCTAAAACCCTCTCAGTAGTAGAGGAGGCCCGCGCTCAGTGGGCAGTATATAATACAAGGCTGGTATGGTATGGTATGGTACATTTACATATTCCTTCGAAATATAAGTCTCATCATCAGTCTCATAAATTTTTAAACGTACATAGAAAATTCATAGTATAATAATTTCTTTCCAGCCCTCCAAGAGAACAATATTATACAACGCAGAAAGAAGTACGTAAAAAACCGAATCAAGAAGTACCACCGGGGCTCACAAGGTTTCCCTACACATTTGAAAAACCCATTTACACGAAGCTCAAAGACTGGACACCTGATATTTTAGAATCCAAACCCACAGTAGAGATACCGATAACAGTCCCTGGTATTTATGGAAGTTCTGAGGTAAATGGATTCTCTATCAACAATGGGAACTCTGAGGTCTATAAGGTTCCCGAGTTTCACGGAAGCTCTGAGACCCATGCACACCCGATGTTGAATGGGAACTCTGGATTCTATAAAATATCTGAAGGCTACGGTAGCTCTGAGGTTTATGGACATCCTGGGTTAAATGGGAATTCTGGGTACAAATTCCCGGAATTCCACGGAAGCCCTGAGATGAATAGTTTTACTGGTCCTCATGAAAATCCTAGGGATCAAGGATATGCTGGGTTCCATAAACATCCTACAGTACCTGGATACCATGAAACCCATGGTAAACCAGGGTCGTATGGCGTACCTTCTGTATCTGGAGTGCCTGCAGGAGGACTTTATAAACTGACTCACCCCTTCAAGGAGGAAATAGGAGCTGTAAGCGCTGGAGAATATGGTTGGCAAGTTAATGGGGACATGGTGGAAAATCAGAAGAAGAGGTAAGTTGATTAGTTATTGTACTTAAGTTAGCCGATTAATAAATGTCGCTTATGCGAGAAGCATTTCATTGTTGTCACTAAATACCTACCTGCCACTGCTGCATATAATTCTTCCACCCAAAAGCATCGTGCTAATGGGGCTATATCCAAATTATACGACTTAACGTCACAAATCGCATGGTGCTCCACGGTAGAGACATACAAAACTGCGCACGTATTAGATTTCTACTGTTAATTAATGGTTACCATCACATGAAAGTGGATTTCTCGTCATCATCACCCACATCTAGTCCACTGCTGAATATAGGCCTCTCCTTAAGATTTCCAGATTCTCGTCATCTCATATAAGTATATAGTTGAAATGAAATGAAATGAAATAAATGTATTCGAACCCATAAAATGTTATACATTATTTAGATTCAGTAAATATTATCTCGATCACCAGTTCGGAAAGCAATTCTCACGAGAGAAAAACGGGCAAGAAACTCTAGTGTTGCTCTTTTCAAAATAAGTTCAAGGTATAAAATACAATTAATAATAAAAAAATAAAAAAATAACATGATATAGATATATTTCTTATTTTTGTTTAGAGCAGTTCATTTATATATTCGCAAAAAAGGTAATAAATTTTAAAATCTTATACAAGTGCATAAGTTGACTAGCGACCCGCCCTGGCTTCGCGCGGGTAGCAATGCTGATACTTGCAATATTGCGTAGTTTTAAACTATATTATGCATGTATTATACACATAAAACTTCCTCTTGAATCACTCTATCGATTAAAAAAAACCGCATCATAATCCGTTGCGTAGTTTTAAAGATCTAAGCATACATAGGGACAGCAGCGGGAAGCAACTTTGTTTTATACTATGTAGTGATTCACAACTGATACCTTCTGGTGAGCGCGGTTTATTACAAAGTACTAAAGTTTTGGATAGCATTGTTACTATGTGAACTGTATAGGTGTAAAAGCAACCACATACCTTCGGACGAGGAATCTGCTCGTTTCATTATTCAACGATATTTATAAACAAGTCTTTAAAGACCGAAGATGGAATGTAAGTTGCCATAATGTATTGATTATGTGCAGATAACTGCGTGTCGTTTGATATGTCTATCCTTTCACCGCAAACCGGATGCGTTTTATTAGCCTTATGATTTGCATGTCAAGTGCACATCCATACAATGATAAGGGTTCTGTAACTATAGTTAAATTTAATTGGAACCAGTTACGAAGTAGATAATTTATGAAATTAAATCCCTTAAAAAAATAGTAACAAGAGGAACCTAGACCTCTACCGACTTTACCTAAGCCGACTTTTGTTTTCGGGGAAAACAAATCTTAGAGCATTTAACCAATGCTAAATGCTCTAAGATAATATTACTCCTCATATGCCAACCTAACAGGAATAAAACTCGCCAAGAGCTCTGGCCAACGTGGTGTTTTATGGCTAAAACCTCTCATATTAAGCAAATGCCTAATAAACCATGGCCCTCAATCCCCAGCAGCCCTGTTATTCCAAAGTCCGGCAGTGGTTCTGGTAACGGCAGGACAGAGGGTGCTAAGAATTCCTGGAAGACATCTGGCTGCCAAAACGCCATGACCTTGACCCTGGTGTGTTACAACACTAGGACGTTGAGAACGCATGAACGTTTGACAGAACTGCGTCACGAAACACAGAGCATTAAATGGGATCTAATTATTATAATCTTCTTGGATCTAATAGTAATAACACAGGTCAAACTACACAATTTAACCGAACCTATTCCGATTAAGAGGAAGGTGACGCAAAGTGACACAACTTCACCCGAGCTATTTACGGCTGTTTTGGAAGACTTAAAAACACTCACTTGGGATATTTCTGGTATAAACATCAATGGTGCTTATTTGTCTCATATTAGATTTGCCGATGACCTGCTGTTGTTTGTAACAAACCTTGAGAGTCTCCAATGCATGCTCAAAGACCTATTCGATGCATCCTTGAGGGTAGGCCGAAGGATGAATATGGCTAAGACTATGGTCCTTACTAAGTTTCCAGCATCTCGTCTCCAAATATTACGGTTGGAGGTGAAAGGTTGGAAATGGTTAGAGTATGGTTACTTTGGTCATGTACTGTCTTTTGGTAAGGAACATCAAACTAGGGATATTTTCAGGCGTTTACAAAAAAACTTGTCTTTTTGATCAACGTGTCCTGCCCGCCATGACATACGGTGCCGAGACACGGACGCTGCGACATGCGATATTTTACATAAATTGAGTGTGCCACAAAGGACTATGGGGCGATCTATGCTCGACATCAAACTACAAGATTGAATCCATAACAGCGAAATCCGTAGACGAACAAAAGTTCGAGATATCGAACAATTCGTTATGGGACTCAAACGGAGTTGTACAGGCCATGTAGACGAAGGTATGACAGGTGGAGTAAGACGCTGACTGAGTTTTGGCCAAGGTAAGGCAAATGCGGCGTGGGTTGTCCAGCGGTAAGATGGGTCGATGACATTGTCAGGATCGCGGGTCGAACCTAGATGCGATGCCTATACCTAGCAGTGGGAATCTACAGTTTGTGGATGATGATGACTTTATACACAGACCTAAAGACCCAGGTTAAACCGTCTGAAGAAATATCAAACATCAAGAGACCGCTGATATTTCACGGCCTCTAAATTGCAGTGTCAAACGAATAAATAAATCATATTTTGATGGTGTCATTACTTTCTAAGTCTCTGCGGAACACTAAAACGAATAGCAGCGATAATTCTCTATTGCTCACTCACACAACACACAAACGGACATAATGTGTCACAACATTATAAGTCACGTACACAGATGCGTTAAGATAAACGGATCGCGAGCATTTGATAGTGAAAGCGATTCTCGGGAGCAGAGTTTGATTGATAACTATCATTTAACATAATGAAACATCTACATTTCCAATGCCCACATGTTTACCAGATGGTAGTCTCTTAGAATAATAATTAAGGCCAGATAGTCTCTTTTGTTTGAGAGAACGTCTCCATGGATACCTGCGTGTAGTACGTAGGTACATTGTTTATTGTTGTTGTCAAACACCAGGATAGTTGTGAGCTGTTTCCCGTCCTATCCTTCACTTATACATTGTTGATTGACTCAATTATGTCAGTCTCGGTGGCGTAGTTGTATTGCGTGCGCGATACGCCTACCGCTCTGCGGTCTCTGGTTCCAAACCCGGATGGGGCAAAATTATATTGGGTGCTTCTTCTTAATATCAGGTCGGAGTCTGAAATTAGTGACCGATATGGCTATAGGCTCGCTTTTGCTTACTTCTTCGAAGGTAAAAACGGGAATGTGTGTGTTTTTACGCGATCAAAGTCTAAAGGATAAAATAAACCACCAAACGACACCTGGCCGTGTTTTTATAAGAAAGAACGAATTTATTAGAAAATCTAACATTCCATGTCATAATCTTAATAGCTTATAAATAAATTATAATGTGCATTTATGTCGTAGGCATTAAATTTACATAATTTCGCGCCGAAACTAACTCGGAATTAATTATGTTCAAGATATTTTCTATAGCTAATGATACTGACGTTTTTTATTCCTCTAAACTGGCTCAAAGCATAAATTAATGTTAAACGTGATAGAAGAACGCTGTTTTTATACCTACCTACAGCAAAATAGAAGTAAACCTGCAATATCGCCTCAGTACATCCAATTCTTGCTGCTGAGAATATACAGGTGTCCCAAAATACAGTGTCAAGCGGAAATGCAGAGATAGAGGACCCCTTGGGGTTTCCTAATCACCCTCGTGTATGTTCTGCGATTTTCCATAGTTTTCGAGTTATGAATGCTTTTCTGAATTTGGGAGAATTTAGACCTGAACCAATATGGTATTTAAAAAAAAAGCAGAGGATTTTATCGAGATTTTTCTGCAACTAATTTTTAATTAGTTGTACTTTTTTGCTAAAAATAATCAGTATCATATCAAGTGAAGACATATTGACACATTCATAGAATGTAAGTTCATTCTATGAATGTGTCAATATGTCTTAAAGAATGGCGAGCAGTTTCACTGTGTATTTCGCATGCTCAGTAACATTATTAGAATTTTACCTTTCTCAATTTTGATTCCTGTCTGGGTAAACGGTAGTTGTTTTAAACAGTTCCCATCTTCCATCATAAAATTGTTTCTCGTGTCATAATCGCTTTGCTGTACCTCGAAGACTAAACCCATATGTTTATGATTCCAGAACGAACCCGCTAAAGCATCTGCTGCATCTCATTACCGCATTCCTCCCCGTGGGACTGATCATCTCAGCGCTCACCCCCAGCGTCATCACCATTCAGAACACCGATAATCAGTAAGTAACTCAAAAAAAATTACAAATATCTACCCACTTGTCATGCAAGCTTGTCAATTAAGGGCACATTGTTAGGCAGTATATAATATAACACGCATTGAATTAAAAACCTCTTTTTTCCAGTCGGTGAAAAGGTGACAAGTTACAAAATTTCTCACGATTACCAAACAGTACGTTCACTGAAAGTAAACGTGATTTTTCTTTTACGTTTCATCGGGTTTTTTTGTGATACAAAACAACATCATAATTATTCACCATAAAAGTAGATAGCTGTTGCGACATTACTATATTATAAAGTAAAAAACTACGTAGAACCGGAATGAGAACTAATTTTATTTCCTTATATAAAATACACGTACGTTATTTAACTCCGCCAATTTGTCAGCCAGAGAACGTCCGCGGATACCGCGAGCTATAACTGATGGAAGTGTCTAGCGCAGGCTCTTTAGTTACGTATCGACCGGAGCCTAGCGTATCACATAATATTATGATTTACACACCAAAGTTTTACATAAAATAACATTAGTAGGTTTAAGGCCTATTTCAAGTTAATTTAACAGTTATCGCATTAAGCAGCTTATGTAGAAAGTATTCATTTTATAATTCATAGCTTTTGCCCACGGCTTCGCCCGCGTTAATAAGTTTTTCCGGGATAAAAGTACATAAAAACCTTCCCGTTGAATCACTCTATGACTATGACGTTGATACCACTCTTAACAAATAATGCATTAATTTCGACTAAATTTGATTACCATAAAAACGGTTCTAGTGAGTTAATCTTAAAAGATAGACACATACTGTCGCGGACATTTTTTTAGATCATTTTAAGAGGAATAATTCTTTCATACATATATTTTTGGTATCTTGAACCGTTTTCGCAGCGCACGCAATGGAAGCCCTCAAGGATGAATAATTTTCCCCGTATTTTTCCCATTTTCCATTATTTCTTCGCTCCTAATAGTTGCATCATGATGTGATATAGCCTAAAGCCTTCCTCGATAAATGGTCTATTCAACACAAAAAGAATTTTTCAATTCGGACCAGTAGTTTCTGAGATTAGCGCGTTCAAACAAACAAACAAACAAACTCTTCAGCTTTATAATATTAGTATAGATTTGGGAGAATAGATTAGAGTGTGACTTTTGAATTTAGTCGATTTATACATTTATGTGACGAGTAGCATTTACTCAGAAGTTGTAAAACGGGTCCTTAATCTCACCGTAATTACAAGTTGTAGTTTTTTTTACAGAACATAATAATAAATATTACCAGCCCTGTAACAAATACTGTCCCACTGCTGGGCACGGGCCTCCTCTACTACTGAGAGGGTTTAGGCCTTAGTCCACTACGCTGGCCTGGTGCCGGTTGGTAGACTTCACATACCTTCAAAATTCTTATAAAGATTTCGAATGTATGCAGGTTTCCTCACGATGTTTTCCTTCAAGATAATTGATAAACAATACACACGTAACTTTGAAAAGTCAGAGGTGTGTGCCGTGGGTTTCGAACCTCCGGACATTGTCTCGGCAGACCGTTCCATTCACAGAACACTATTACTCTAGGAGGTTCCATTCCAAACTAGGCTATCGACCACAGAACATAGATAATAAAATTTCTTGCATCATACATACATACACACTCACGCCCTTATCCCATAGGGGTAGGCAGAGACTATTGAGCGCCACATGCTACGATCTTGACAAACCTCTTTCGCCTCTTCCACATTCATAGTTCTTATCATACATTTTCGTCTGTTAGGGGTACTCCTGACCTGCCCTTTTCTGAGAAGATCATTTATTTGGTCAGAAAATGTTCTCCTCGGGCGACCCCTTCCAGCCGTACCATCCACATTCGCTCGATAAATACCTTTTGTGATCCGTCTTTCATCCATCCTCTCCACGTGCCCAAACCACCTCAGCATACTTCTTTCAATCTTAGTCACCACATCATCCTTTAACATACATCGATCTCTTATCAAACTATTCCTCATGCGATTAGCAATGGTGACTCCACATATACTCCGTAAGGAACGCATTTCCACCGCATTTATTCGACTTTCATGCTTCTTTTGCCAAACCCAACATTCACTTCCATACATAAGCGTCGGCACCAGCACACCATTGTGAATAGCCATTCTTGCCTTTTCAGACACCGCCTGGCTACTCACTATTGCACGCAAGGCGCCATTCACTTTGTTTCCTGCTATAACTCTTCTTTCAACACCCATGTCATACTTTCCATCTCTTGTAATCATACTTCCCAGGTACACAAACTCATTCACTTGTTCCACTTGCTCACCATCTATACTAATGCTACATTCAGTAGCATTTTCCTCTCTTTCTATCACCATCACTTTCGTCTTGCTCGCATTAATTTTCATCCCCTTGTCCTTAAACACACCATTTACTAAATTTAGCATGTCTTGCAGGTCCCTCGCCGACGGTGCAAGTAAAACTTGATCATCGGCATAAAGGAGACACTTGACATGCCACTCATCCATTCTCAATCCACATTCTATCTCTTTCAGAGCTGACACACAGCTGTCCATATAGAGATTGAAGAGCCATGGAGACGCAACACATCCCTATCTAACACCTTTTGAGATGTTAAACCATTCTGAATGCGCTCCATTTACCCTGATACAGGCCTTGGAGTTCTCATAGAGAGACTTCAAAGCCCTCACCAGATGACCCTCAATCCCATATGTTAATGACAGCGTTGCCCACAGTTCTTGCATCAAGTATTAATAAATTATTTTGATTGGTGGTCCTGCATAATATTTAAACACAAAATTCTGAAATGCATTTGTATCCTTACATTTTCAAGTTAAAGCAACCTCTATACCTGTGGTGTATAGTATAAATATTTTAATCCAATGAATACACGTATGAGTTCAAAAAGCTATTATTACGAGTACTGGAACCAAGCCTGAGAACTCTACATCGACAAAATTTGTCTCTTAATAAAAAATAAATACAATTTAACATTGGCCATCATCTTAGGAAAATGTGTAATATAATGAAATCTAATCTATTCTAGCGTGAGTACATCGGTGTTCATTCCGTTAATGTTAGAGGTGGTCGGCTGACACCGGAAAGCGCATGCTTACCCGCACGCCATTTGCATTCATGCAATTACAGTAAAGCACGCCGTAGTAAAAACTATCCACATTATACTGCTGTAAATAATATCTTAGCCGCTGTCTACTCGACACGAATCACTAAATTATTCTACTAAGTCGTCACCGAAATTGATAAATGACATTACATTGTGTCCGGAGGTACAAAACCCAAGGCACACACCTCTGACTTTTCGAATATGTGTATATTGCTTATCAATTATCGTTCGCTTTAACGGTGAAGGAAAACATCGTGAGGAAATCTATATACTTGAGTATTCTCGATAAGAATTTCGATAGTATGTGAAGTCTGCCAAACCGCACTAGGCCAGCGTGGTGGACTAAGACTTAAACCCAATCAGTAGTTGAGGAGGCCCGTGCTCAGCAGTGGGCAGTATATAATACAGGGCTGATCGCATTGCATTAATTGCATAACATTGTGTCACCTGGAACATGGTACACAATTTAAATTGTACATACATTGTAGATATATTGCGGCCACCATCAGTAGTGACAAACTGATAATGCCATCCATGATGACGCGCCCTACTACTATTCCTTGTCGCTTGCAGTCCAAGTAGACACCTTCTGCTTAAGGTTTAGTTCTGTAAATAAACACTAACACTCATAGATAATGAGTGCGCATGCACACTACGATGAATAATCAAAGTACTCTTAACTCTAGAAATTCCAACTCAAAAGTTAGTAGAACGCATCATCGTGGATGAAATAATTTATAGGTATTGTTGTGTATCGGTTTGTAGGCAGTATCTAAGACTCATTTTAGGGCTGTGTTTGAATACAGACATCCTAAAGACCGGAAAAACTGAATAAGTAGTATACCGCTTACTAACACCTTACTCCTCGTTACTCAACAGTGTGCCACGTTACCTTCAGAATCATCAACTGTATTCAAATAGTACATGACAACATCTTAAACATCGGAATTCGACTCACGAATGTAGGGCTGCCAACTTTTATGCAAGTTCTTTATAGTTCGTACTATCATCAAAATGAAGCAATGGTTTGACAACCCTACATATACGCTTACACAAGCATGAAAATTTGACAGTTTGTATGTATAGCGCATTATGTCGCAGGTGTGACACCGCCATCTACATTGCTTTAGATCCAATCAATTGTTTAGAAAATAGCTATTATAATCCTGAATTCCGTCATGTGTGTTCCGTCAGGTCTCTCCAATATATTAACTAGGAGATAGGTCTTCTGTATACGAGAATCCATCCACATAGACTATTTTAGTCGCCAAGCAGAAGTGTGCAGTCAAGTGCAGTGCAATCTATTCTCTAACTTTTTTAAACCGCACGGCATACCAACCAAACTCCGCGGTGGCCATCTTCGGCGCATTAGGGACGGCTGCGGGCTTCCTCCGACTCACGTCTAAGTTGTCGTCCGCAACCGCCCCTATGTCCCTATATCTTAACACCTTGTTTATTGTTGTTCCCTAGACAAACATCGAACCCGTACCATCGATCGGACAGCGTGCCGGACGTGCCGCCCATAAGCGAGCGCTGCCGGCGGCGCCTGCTCTGCGAACTGCAATCAGACGCGAATTACGGGTACTTACCACATCCATATAATTTTACTATATTTTCTCCGCATTATTAGAAATTTGCTAATCATCTTAAAGAAAGTTAATTTTAGAACTCGTTAAATTATCAAACTATATGATACCCTATGGTAAATTTTCTCAGCTATAACCATATTCAGGTAGATCATAAGAAATTAAATTGTATAATATCAGTTCGGTATACTGACTACAAACCGTGAGTTGATATTCAGCGCATAATAGCGTACGCTGTTTATAGTCGTCTTATGGTCTGTCTTCATTGTAAATTTGGAGACTCCTGATAATACGAGTTGCACTTCTACATCAGCACGAAGTCCGCAATGTCGACCATTCTTTAGCAGCACTATAAAACACCTTGCCTAACATAATTAATACCCACTAAAACCCTCAAAGGCACCAGTCCCATACAGCATGCAAGAATTCCCCCCTTTCAAGGACGACACGAAAGATCACAGTCGTTAAACAGTAGCGCCATGTCAATTGTACTCTATTTTCTAGTCCATCTCAGAAAGGCAAACGCAAGCACTGCTACAAGATCTACTGTGAGGACACACAGGTGCTGTGGAGGTTGCTGCACTGGCTCCTCGCGCGACACAAGGCCGAGGAACAACATGGAGCTAGGAACGACACTTAGCATCATATCACTTTAAAACTGTGGTTTCTTGAGTGGGAAGAGGGATTGTAAGATTTATTTTTAGTATGCTCAAGTTCATTGTTATTTCTGTTCTGAACGGGACGTATCATAAATATATTTTTATACATATAATTTGTTTATTTATTTCATTGATTATCATCGACTGAACGTGACTTTAACTTGGCTGATTAGTGATTATAATTAATCAAGAGCAATGCAATAGTTTTCTTTTTATAAAAATCCAGGAGGCACAAAAGATGGATTAAGGAATTAATTTCACAACGACTTCAAATATTGAGGCTAGTTTTACAAATTAGAATATTATATTCGATATTGGTTATTACCTACATCAATAAAGATTTTTCTATTGCTACTTATATCGATAATTTTAAATTATTCACAGAACAATGAAAATGTACATTTTATTTATATAATGTATGCTGAATTATCAACGAAAAATTATTTTTATATTTCTTTTCACTTTTTATAAGTTAAAACTAACTCGATAACTTTCGCCATGTCCTACAATATTATGTTACATCAATAAGACGTGATTTCGCTATATTAATGGAAAGCTTTAATTATTTACCCACATTTTGCAATGACTGGCCATATCAAACGACATTGGGGAAATGCGTTAACGAAATTATAATCTTCGTGATGTTACATAATAATAAATTAAAATTAAGCTGTCGTCTGCTAAGAGGTAAGCAGAGACGAAGTAGTACACGGCTTAATGTAAGAGAGTGACAGGTATTAAATGGAGAGCGGTTTTCAAGTATTAGCAAAAAATCCTATCGTAGGCCATTAATGTGGAAAACTAACAATAATTTAACTAACGTCCTGACAATGGCACTTAAACTAAACAGTTCAAATTTTGCAACATAAATAAAATCGAAGCCTAGATGTTAAGTATTTGAAAGTAAAACACATAATATAATGTAGTAAAGTAACTTGTTTCCTGTTAGTTATAACTAGAAAACTAGCTATCCAATTAGTACTTTACATAATACTGTATTATACAAAATGTCTATTATTCCATTTCTATACATGTTACACCTTTTCCTGCAATTATACAACGAGCCGCAGCCATCAAAATACGACAAAAGACCGAACCTCTTAGTCATTCATTTAAATGTGGCAACAGGAAAATCACACCTCACTCAATATGGAACCTTTGTTAGCGACGACACAGACCCATATTATAAAATATAAACCTTCGTGACTGAGAGAAACATGAGACCGTAGCTTTTTTTTTTTTTTTAAAAAAGGCCATCTTCGGCGCATTAGGGACGGCTGCGGGCTTCCTCCGACTCACGTCTAAGTTGTCGTCCGCAACCGCCCCTGCACGTACCGCTATTGCGGTCCTTTTCCTGTTGCGGAGGCTCAGAAGCCCCCGAAACACCGTACCGTGTCCACCTTTTGGTGTCCGAGGCAGCGTGAGACACGCTGCCTCGGACATGTCCATCACGGGGGCCACAGAAGTTGGCTAGACTAATGGGTGGGCGGCACGTCCCGCCCACCCGTGACCCCCGGAGGCCCCTATTAGTCGCCTTTTACGACAGGCAGGGGATACCGTGGTGGAATTCTCCAAACGCCCCCAATCCACAGGGCGGGAGACCGTAGCTTAGGTTTAAGCCCTGCACCGAGATGATTGTTTCATTTACAAATATTATTTATAAGTTCTGGCATTGTTAGATCAAAAGGCCAGTAGCTGAAAAGAACTAAGGTTAGTTTAACTTAGCTTGGCTGATTGGTTGTTATTTATTCAGTTTGTTCAGACCGCGTATTGTATAAACAAAGATATGTAGTATGTGAAATTTCCTCAGCTTTGCGAACTAAGCTTAATTAATAAGCTTATTTCTTGTTATACGACTGGCAAAAGCTTAACATTTGATACCCGACTTCCATGAGACCAGATTGTACGAGATTACGAGATAAAGAGTAGGAAAGACTTATTCTAAATCATAAATGGCCGCCGCGGGACGCAGTGTGCTTCGCCGATTGGCATTACTCTTGAACTATCTACGCTATCATATTTCTGTAAGAGTAAAATAAAAATCTAAGGTTGAATTATTACCACTGCCTGTGATTCTAGATTAAAATGGTATTACAAACCGCATATGTTTATCATACCTGAGGAGAAAACGCAGAGAGTAATGTTGCGGACAAAACAATATAATAATACCGCTGGCCACAAACTATAAGTAAGCTACAAAAACCCACCGCAGAGTATCCAGTAGCCACTGCTGAAAGACAAGTGAAAACTATAAACATTTACAGTGTATTTTTTTTCATAATAATACGGACAATAATCTTCGTCCCTTACCGTCTATGTGCGAGGTCTCTTGCAATAAGCTTTACACTGGAAAGGTTGTTAATTCTTCGTTTTTTAATTACAGCAATAGGACCATTGTGAGACATTTACAAATAAAGGTTATTGTGTTTATTACAACTTTATTTATTACGTAATGTGCTTAGATCAGGTATTAAATCTTTAACATAAATACACACCCCAATTGTTGCTCCCACACTAACAAATCCACTACGATTTTGAGTCCCACTACTCTAAACTAAAAACGAATATCTGGAACTCATTTATCTATCAGAATTGAACCGGTATGTAATATCACAGCAATCGCCGACAACAAAGCACTTTACGATTCAAGTAACACCGGTCAAAAACACTTTCGATTAGATACAAAGCGTCCACTTTCGTGGATGACACGTGAGAATTCGGGCACAATAGAGCAGATGGGCTGCGAGCTGTGGACGATAGCCATCATTATGTAACGTGATGACATCAAACCGGGGAAAGCCTGATAGTGCCAAGATGAGATTTACGACATTTCTGATGGTTCAGCACTGCCCATCGGTATAGAGTTATTTTGTATTCGTTGCAGACCTTGAAGGAGAAATGGTAATGTCGAATGGCCTCCAGATCTCATTGATCTTAAAGATACAAAGCTGGTGTTTCGCTTTCATTTTCTGAGACAACCACAAGCTGTTACTGTACAGGTTATCACATCTGTCCGATCATGCTGAACACTCTCGGGAAAATACTCCCACATAATGTTCATATTATAGCACTTATCACTGATGCTTTATTATTTTTATACAAAAGGGTCTTGTTATAATATTCGAATACCCTCTTGTTTCTTGCCAAGTCATTCGACCATACAATTTTTTATCGTGGAAGGCTTTTTAAAGGGCTCAAAACCACTCCCGCTCCTTTCAAGAGGTGTGGTCCTTATGACACATCCAAATTACTTCTAGTTCTGTTAAAAGGTTTAAGTGTTTGAGATAAGAAGTAAACGACCCACTTATTCTGACAAAATAAAGCTATTATAGGATGGAGATTAGCGTTTACAAATATTGCACTTCTTTTAATACAATCGGATAAAATAATTCAAATTGCTAATATAAGGAATTAATCTATACTAATATTATAAAGCTGAAGAGTTTGTTTGTTTATTTGAACGCGCTAATCTCAGGAACTACTGAACCGATTTTGAAAATTCTTTTACTAATAGAAAGCTACATAACTCCTGAGTGCTGAGGCTTTTTATCCCGGGAAAATATTTTTGTCCCGGAAAATCTTTTTCACGAGGGCGGAGCCGCGAGCACTACTACTATAAATATAATAAGGAAAAGTATAGAACACAAAACTCATTTGTGAAAAGCAAATCCACTTTCACACATGTGGAATGTACGTTTTATTTTATTTACTTAAATAATCAGTTATGTTGTGATGAGATAATAAAAAATAAGAAAAGAAAAATTAAGTGGCAACCCTACTAACATTCACCGATGATACACGACATTCCAAAAAAACATGCGTTATAAATGAAAGAACGCACACCATTCTAATTTGATCGCTGATGTTAATTGCACTGAATGGTCTCGTCATCATGATCGCTAGCGACTTAATATTAAGCTTTCTGTACATTTAGACATGACAAAAAATTATGAAACATTTGTATGATTTCTGCTTTTTTAACATATTTACATAATTTATATTTATTTCTGTATCTGGAGCAAATAAATCCTAATCCTCATTATTTTTTCCATTCCCGTCTCATCCACACATGACCTTAAAGGTAAACTCAATTATTTTAAGTGTGGGTTCAAAGGCGGTAGGGGTCATTCTTCGTCAGATAATGTAACAAGTCGTTAACATACCTTCAGAGGTTTGTACGATGAAATCAGTATAACGATTGACGGTCGTGAAGAATTAAAGGCGTGGGCTATATAAATACACTAGTAGTGCTCGCGGCTCCGCCGGCGTGAAAAAGTTTTTCCACGACAAAATATTTTCCCGGGACAAAAAGTAGCCTATAGCACTCAGGAGTAAAGTAGCTTCCTATTAGTGAAAGAATTTTCAAGATCGGTTCAGTAGTTCCTGAGATTAGCGCGTTCAAACAAAAAAAGATTACAATAAAAAAATCATAGCTATATAATATGTACTGAAGAATATCCATCAACAATAACAACCCCGGATACTTCACTTTACCATTAATATAATAACGAATGACATGTAACATTTGCAAGAAAAGTGAAGTTAATGTAACCGACACCGGCGTCGGTACATCGAAAGCGGGTGTTTGAAAGCGACCGCCGCCTTAGATAATGTTACCGGCCATCATTTACTACGTACGTCTAACTGGAAAACTACGTAATTATCAAATGAACGGATGTACACTAAATTCTATTAAACTTTACAGAAAACTTTACTACTTATCTTGATAAACTAAAGATTTGAGTCACATTCTGTGTACTTTGTTATTCAAGTTTTGAATGGCGTCGCAACTGTTTACGAGTTTCTGGCTAGAGACCTATTTGTGACAACAATAAGTCCAAGAACCACATAGTTTCATGTTATTAATAACAAATATCAGTTTTTTTCCCGAAATTGACCATCCATCCTATTACCCTTGGCACCGACGATTAAGTGCTCGGGCACTATGTCCGGTGCGTCCGGCCAGTGTCCGGTGTCAAGTCCGGTGTCCGGAACGAGTTTTCTCCGGTAATTGCAGCGTCCGCGCGTTGCGTCACCGGCGTGTGCCGACGTTATGTTGAGAGAAATTTCGTATTATATAAATATTTGTTAATTTTGTACATTCATATTGGTTCCTATGATCTTAAAATATTTGATAATTTGAGACCACATTAAAACTAGATTCATCAGGTAACAATGTTAAGTTGGTCGAAACATGGAACAAAATCTGTTTCATTTATTTTATTGGCGTTTAAAAATAAACGAATCAAAATCCATTCATATTGACTTTTCCAACAAAAGACCGTCTTACCAGCCAGTGTACATAAATGGTCAAATCATACCATACGAAAATACAGCCAAATATTTAGGCATGACTCTTGACGCAAAGCTTCGCTGGAAGGCACATGTCAAAAAGAAACGCGATGAATTGGACATCCGCTACAGAAAGATGTATTGGCTACTTGGTAAACACTCCTCGTTGTCAGTACACAACAAAGTACTATTGTATAAACAAGTCCTGATGCCAGTATGGACTTATGGTATACAGTTGTGGGGTTGTACCAAACAAAGCAATGTACAAGTAATACAACGATTCCAAAACAAAGTACTCAGGGGTATATCAAATGCCCCTTGGTACGTAAGAAATGAAGATCTCCATCGGGACCTTAAAGTGGACTTCGTTCAGAATATTGTCAGGAAATACGCCGAAGCTCATGAACATAGGCTTCATCATCATGTGAACGTCGAGGCAATCCAGCTCCTTGACAACACGGGCCTAGTGAGAAGACTGAAGAGGACAAAACCCTTCGAGTTAGTGTAGTGAACTTTTAGTGTAACATAGTGCAGTGAGTGCTAGTTAAAAAGAACACGCGAACAATGTGTCTTCCCCTTAATAGAGACAATAAGAAAAGTGTTATTGGACATGTTCTTAGTCATAGTCTCATTAGAAGTTTAAGTTAGATTAAAATAACTTATTAGTCATAAGGCTAGATTGTTATGAAAATGATGTATTGATCACAGTCGGTACATCATAAAAAAAAAAAAAAAAAAAAAAAAAATATTTTATTTATTTATTGTGAATAGTACGGTGCAAAACACCACTTACATTATTCAATACAATAAAAAGCCTAATATTACATTATACTAATATATATCTAAGTACCTTTCAATCACACTCGCAGTACCTCAGGCATTCTAACAAAAATACTCGCCTGTCACACTAACGCAAACGTATCACACTCTGGTTTCGAGTCCAGGAATCGGTTTAATATTTTGAGACTGCGAAGTAAGGGAGATTTTGATCGCGCAATTTTTATAATCATCACATAACCCCGCAATCTAGCAATGTTGCCAAACATGTTGAGCGTCAAATATTTGGAGGATGCATATCATAGGCCAATAATTATTACCTCTACCAATAGCTTTAGAATTAGATAAATAAACAACGTTTTGTTGAAGAGTAAAACAATAAATGACTAACTTACCTTAATTTTTTAAGAAAGTCACCCCCTATCTATATTAATATCATAAAGTTGAAGAGTTTGTTGATATGTTTGTTTTTTGAGTTACTTGAACGCATAAATCTTCAGGAACTACTGATTTTGAAAATGATTTCACTGATAGGAAACTACATTACTCCTATTACATTACATTACTCCTGAGTACTATAGGCTTTTTGTCCCGGAAAAATATTTTTATCAGGAAAAACTATATCACGCGGGTACAGTCGCGAGCATCACCTAATAATTTAATACAAGAATTGCAGTTTATTTACTGCATATATTAATTTATATTATATTTAAAATATAATGTAAATTAATTTTAGCAATGCATTATAAAGGGACTAGTAATCAAATTTTACATTTTGAAGCAAATCTAAGTCAATAATAAATCCTCAAGTAATATTAAATTTGTTATTGGACGTATATACAAAAACCTCCATTGAAGAAATGTGAACCGAGAAAACAAATCCAATTAACCACCTCATAAATCTAAAACAAGTCCTAAACAAAACCACCACACCCACCCTAGGACTTTTACCAAAAGGGGGTCAGCTGAGATCCTTTTCCCCCACGAGCGCGGCACCTGCGCACGACTCGCTCAGTCGCACCTGACGCGTCGACGCGCTCTGACTGATACAGCACCCGGTACCCGCGAATCGCTTTTAAATTTCGCACAATTTCAAACTGCGGATTCGTGAGTGGTCGGGAACAGTGAGTGAGTGACACGGAGCATGCTCCAGCAGTAAATTGTCGCGGGACACACTGAGCGGTATGTTACACGTTATGCAATTACTTTTACTTTTGCGAGGATTTGGAGTGTTTACGACGATGCTGGTGGAAATATTATTTTTGTGGAACACGTGATTCGTCTGGTGTTGTGTTTATGTGAGGACCATCTGCTAAGGGTCATACTTGCCTAATATCCAAGCTTTCACTGTATAAAAAAGACAAATTACTGCCAACCGTGTTATAGCCCATTCCAGGAAAAACTAGTCTCAAGGATAATATAAATTTCTCCCAGTGGAAAAAATTTCAGAATAGAAATTGTAATGCCACAAAATTCCGCGTTCCAATTAGTTAGCTATTATTGTAGAAAAAATTTAACACGGTCCTCATACAAAACTAGTCCCAAGAATTAAAGGATAACTCGATTTGTGTAAAAGAACCTGCGAACTATTGTATCTCAGCTTCACACGTACTGCGCCATAACAGACAGTGTCGTGGAGATAAGGGCACAATCTCTGACCCAGTTACATAGTTTTGGATAGCAATTATGAAAAAAAACTTGTAAGTTACAATAATTTGTAATCATGACTGAATTCTTGCATCAGTTCTTTAAGGACCTTAGCAATAAACATTTTTAATCTGACTAACCTAATCTCTCGTCTCAGGCTGCAATATTTAATACAAGCACAAGGAAGGTTGGACTCTTAAATTATTCAACGCATGGTGTAGGAAGAAAGTGACAGTGAATTAAAATATAGATTAGGAATGGGGTGACCGGGCTAGAAACCGGTCGCGAGGGCAACAGCAAACAACAATATCCTATTTCACGCGACACGATTACCATGCTGACTATTTGGGTATGATCCTGGGTTAGGGAAAAAATCATACATCACACACCTGGGAAAGGCACGCACTTTTTTCCAAGAGTGTTATCCCAATTCGATCCATGATCCCCTATCACAGATGAGAGATCAGTTAAAGGATATTGGGAATTGAGATTTCTTAATCTTGTCAGCCCGAAATCTAGAAATTTACCCGGGAAATGACGAGAGGATCGCCCTCTAATACATAAAACCCACCCTAGCTGGCGAAATACGTGTGTGTTACTTGTACTACAACCAGTTCCTACAAAGAGAAAAAAACGTGAAGCATTGTGTATAAGTTTAGTGTTATAATGCTATGTTCTATTTCATCACAATGCTCGTTGGCATATTAGGACAGTCACAAATCTATTGTAAGATGTAACTTATTCGATCAACTGATATTTTGGACTCGTTAAACTTCACCATGATAAGATAAACAATAAAATATTTAGAATATAATTAAGAACAAAATCTTTTGCAATATTAATACCCAAGTTAATATAGCGGAAAGCGGTGCGAATCAGACGAACATTAAACTTTATACAAGTAGGTTACAAGAGCAATACGATTTGATTTTATAAATTAATGATTAAATAGTCGGGTAAAAACAAGTAACAGTATAATTTATACAATACTAGACATCTGCTCGCGGCTCCGCCCGCGTTGAGTTTTTCCGGATAAAATTCCCGCTTTATATTTCCCGGGACAAAAAGTAGCCTATGTTACTTGCTGATAATTGCTAAAGTAGCTTTACATTGGTGAAAGATTTTTTTAAATCGGTCCAGTAGTTCCGGAGCCTATTCAATGCAAACAAAGAATCAAGTCTTTCCTCTTTATAATATTAGTATAGCCTGCCAACCTGCACTAGGCCAGCGTGGTGGACTAAGGCCTAAACCCTCTTACTAGTAGAATAGGCCCGTCCCTAGCAGTAGGAAAGTATACTAGTACAATACAGTGATGGCAGTATTTTTTTTTATTTTCGTAGTGTGTTTTGTAAATGTAAATTACATGCAGCTTAGGTGAGCGAAGTATCTCGAATCATTCTCGACATATTTACATTACATTCAGCAAGCACTAAGTTCTCGTAAGCATCATAATATTTATAGATATAACCTATGACATACATCGTAAAGAATGACAGTATAATAATTATAATTGTTAAACAATGTTAAATAATATACATTTTTAAATGAATTACGTCCGTTTATATATGCGGATACAATTAATAACTGTGTATTAATATACAAGTTAAACCTTTTATGCGTTAGTTTTGCATATTATACATCATTGTCCAGGCACTACATGGCCCTTAACATGTATAAAAATCATATTCGATTGATCAATATTATACATCATTTACTCGTTGTGCACACATATATGAGCTGGAATTATTTTGTATATTACTGCTATCAAGCGGCGGTGTGCGGAGTCTACCAGATAACGGGTTGCAAGCTATCGTACTCGATATGCTGGCAAAATATAAGAATATATTTTAAACAAATTCGTCAAGACTTAACACCCAATATTTGGACGAATGCAGTGTAGTAGTTTACTCTACAAAGGCCTCGAGCTGTTGCTACAGATAATGGAGAGGCGAGTGACTCACACATCTTATTATTGACGTATTTTAACAATTAAAGTATATCAGTCTAATTAAGTAATTTTTTATTGTTAATTAAGTAACATTGTGTAGAAGTTAAATATTGTTAACTTTTATCTACCAAAAAAAACAAATAAAGTAGGTACTAATACTACGATGTACGCAATCCTAAAGTTGATCAGTGCTAGACTATCAAGAGATGACAATTTATTAATAGTAACTAGACAAAAAGTATAATATTTCCGAATAATCAGACACATAAGACTACTCTTGTCCTAGCGACTACAGGATTGGTCAATGTGACCAAGTAAATCTGCAGTTTTTTAATCTTTTAAAATATCTAGAGACCAACTCTATATAGTGAGTGACTTACGTAATATACCTACTTAATGTTATCGACCTTATGCTTTCGCTGCGTCTTATGCCAATAAGCTAATGCATTTGCATACGTTGTGTATTTTTGTTTATTCATAAACGTATTTATCTCAGCGTTCCGGATGTTGTAGCCAATGTAATTGCTTGATGTAACTCAGAACGACAAACGCAGTGCACGGGCGTGCAGTATTAATGTAATGTTTTGGATGGTGTTGTAAGTTATTACTGTTTAAGGCTTGACAACGTTGATTATCCCCATACTATCAGAATCTATCTAATCATCTATTTCATCATCATCATCATCATCATCAGCCTTTATCAGTCCACTGCTGGACATAGGCCTCCCCTAATGAGCGCCATAGCGCCCTGTCTTCAGCTCGCCGCATCCAGCATCTGCCTGCAGTCTTTCGCAGATCGTCATCCCACCTGGCCGGAGGGCGTCCTACACTACGTTTGCCCAGTCGCGGTCTCCACTCAAGAACACGTTTACCCCAGCGGTTGTCGGTTCTTCGCGAGATATGGCTATCCCACTGCCACTTCAGCTTGCTAATTCTTTGAGCTATGTCGATAACTTTGGTTCCCTGTCGGATGTATTCGTTGCGAATCCTATCCTTCAGAGAAACTCCGAGCATAGCTCTCTCCATAGCCCGCTGAGCGACTTTAAACTGGTGGACCAACCCTACCGTGAGTGTCCATGTCTCGGCTCCGTAGGTCATGACGGGTAGGACGCACTGATTGAAAACTTTCGTTTTCAAACATTGTGGTATGGATGACGAAAAGACTCGACGTAGTTTTCCAAACGCTGCCCAGCCCAGCTGGATCCTCCTCTTGGCCTCCTTCTCAAAATTGTTTTTACCCAACTGCAGAATCTGCCCGAGGTAAGTATACTCGGAAACAATTTCAAGAAGGTGGTCATGTACGACCACCGGTCCTGGCTCAATGTGGCCATTGATCATGACTTTGGTTTTATCCAAATTCATGCCAAGACCGATGCGTCGCGAGGCTGAAGCTAGGCCGTCCAGCATCCGGTTCAGCTCCTCCAGTGACTCCGCCATTAAGACTATGTCCTCTGCGAATCGAAGATGTGAGATGTGATCGCCGTTTATGTTAATGCCCATACCTTTCCAGTCCAGCGTCTTAAACATATCTTCCAACGCGCTAGTGAACAGTTTCGGCGATATCACATTACCCTGTCTCACTCCCCTGCGCAGTTGGATGGGTTTAGACTGCTGGCCCTGTACTTGGACACTCATGGTGGCGGCGTTATAGAGGCATCTCAACACCTCGATATAACGATAGTCTACTTGGCATCGCTGTAAGGATTCCAGAACAGCCCAGGTTTCGACAGAGTCAAAGGCTTTCTCATAGTCCACAAAGGCCAGACACAGGGGCTGATTATACTCTTCGGACTTCTGTATAATCTGCCTCACTGTGTGAATGTGGTCTATGGTGCCATATCCTCCGCGGAACCCGGCCTGTTCCGGTGGCTGGAACTCGTCGAGTCTCCTGGCGAGACGGTTCGTAACTACGGGTGAGAACAGTTTATAGACGTGGCTCAGGAGTGTGATGGGTCTGTAGTTTTTAAGAAGGGTTTTATCTGCCTTCTTAAAAAAGAGCACAACCAAACTCCTGCTCCACGCCTTTGGAGTTCTCCCACTGTGAAGGACGGAATTGAAGAGGTTCTTTAGCTCCTGTATAACAGGGGCTCCTCCTGCCTTCAGAAGCTCTGAAGTAATTCCGTCCTCACCTGGGGCTTTTCCATTTTTAAGCTGCCTCAGAGCTAGCACGATCTCGTCTTGACTGATGTCAGGCAGTTCGTCACTGTAGTGGCGCGTCAGGGTGGCTCTCAAATCATAGTCTTCTCGTTGAGGAGGAGGGGCATGTGCAGCGTACAAACGGCCGTAGAAATCCTCTATCTCTGCAGAGATCTCCGGTTTCGACAATAGGGTCCTCCCGTCGTGCGTTTTAAGCTTCGTCAAGTGGCTCCTGCCAAGCTGCTGAGTGAATACTTTGGACCCTCGGTTTCGCTCTATCGCCTCTTCAATAAGGCGAGTGTTGGAGCTCCGAAGGTCGCGCCGTACCATCTTCGCAATTTGCTTATTCAGGTTTGACCTCTCTGACGAAGTCGCTTGGGTGGTTTCCCGTCTTTTTGTCATCAGCCCGAGAGTCTCATCCGAGAGTTTAGACTTCTTAACCGTACGCTGCTTTTGGCAGAACTTGATGCCCTCGTCCCTCAACGTTTCGACCAGATTGTGTAGGGTCTCGTCAGCGACATCAGTGGGTTCTAAGGCAACAAATCTATTCCCGAGAAGCTGCTGAAACTTCTCGGTGCCCGCCATGATTTGGATTGGGTTAGGTCGGAGCGTGGACTTCATCAGACGGTTTCTCTCAAGCTTCAAATTAATATTCAGAGAGCCCCGGAGAAGTCGGTGATCGGATCCGGTATTGAACCTGTTGATCACTGAGGCATCTCTGAATATGTGCTTACTATCCGTCATGATGAAGTCGATCTCATTTTTTGTCACAGTGTCGGGGCTTTGCCATGTCCACTTCCTCTGAGGTTTTTTCTTGAAGAAAGAGTTCATCAAGAATAACTCCTCTTTCTCAAGGAAGTTGACAAGAATTTGCCCCCTGTGATTCCTGAGTCCATAACCATGCGGGCCTATTCGGGATTCGTTGCCACTCCGGGTTCCCACCTTGCCGTTAAAGTCCCCCATAACAACGTTGAAGTGAGCCTTAGTGGTGTTGTGTGAGGCTTTGGATATGTCTTCATACATATCCTCAACTTCATCATCCGAGTGTGTCGAGGTCGGTGCGTAAACCTGAATGACCTTCATGCTGTAACGCTTAGACAGCCGAAGGATCAGGTACGCTACCCTGGTCGACACGCTGGAGATTTCTTCAACGTTGTTAGAGAGGGCCTTATTGACGAGGAAACCTACGCCACCCTGGGATGTTTTATCACCCTCGCGAAAGTAGAGAAGATGGCCCGAGTCTAGGGTAACGGTGTCCTCCCCCTCTCTACGGACTTCACATAACCCTAGAATATGCCATTTAATGTTCTCTAACTCCACTTCCAACTGCGCTAGATGATGGTCAAGCCTCAGAGTGCGTCCGTTAAACGTAGCCAGGGTCAGTTTTGTTAATGAATGGTAGCCTGAGGTAGCCCGGTGATTCTTAGCACCCCCTGCCCCGCCGTTACCGTAGCCGCTACCATGGCCAGGGATAGCGAGGCGGCCGGGAACTAGGGGCCATTTCTTGGCTTTAGTCATCATTGGAGGGTAATGCCCGTAATCCCCACGCTGGGCCTGCGGGTTGGGGATCGCAGTTCAGTTGTGTTGTTCTGCAGGGGGCGCTGCTGCCCACCCCCCGGTTTTGTTTCCCTTAGTCGCCTTTTACGACACCCACAGGAAGAGTTGGGTTGGTGCTATTCTGTTGTAGGCCGACACCACACAGCCAGCCATCATCTATTTCAGCTCTACTCAACTTACGGCACGCTAAACTTTTGCATGCGGCCTGCTAACCTATTGAATATAGCCCACCCAACTACGAAAATTTCCTAAAAAATTTTATGGAAATTTTTGCCATGACCACTTGAGCTGTTTGTTAATCCTATAAGAAGTCATTATATGATGAGTACTTTTTATAAAAATAAATAATATGTATAAAAAATATACGATCTTAGACACATAAGTCAATGAATTTCTGTTGTGGCTCAAGGCACCATGACCATGACGTCTTTGTGGTCCATAAAAAAGTTCAGCATGGCATATATAGTTGCATAAAATAATGGCGAACAAACGCGGAGGAATTAATAGCTAATACACAGCAGGCAATGTTGTTATATTCATGGTTCATAACTCAATGAAATGTGATGTTTTCGGAGCCTTGGCTAATAAAATAGGAACGGACGATTATTCTGCATTTACCTATTTATATACGTATGTTAATTTATTAGCATTACTTTATTTGCTATCCAGTTTCAGACATGTAAATATCTACTCATATGACATAATATATCAATGATTGTCTATTGTATATAGCGACTCTATATGACTATGACTGCCTCGGTGGCGTAGTTGTATTACAGTACGACTGCAAAACTGGGGTCTCGGGTTCGATTCCCGGGTCGGGCAAAGTGATATTGAGTTTTTCTATTCAGTATCAGCTCGGAGTCTGGAATTTGTGCCCGATATGGCGATAGGCTCGCCCCCTATCACATCATGGGACGGAATAACGGCGAAAAGTGGGTGCACTAGCTGCGCCTCTGCCTACCCCTTCGGGGATTACAGGCGTGAGTGTGTATGTATGTATATAGCGTAATCATGTAACTTATGTAATTCCAAAGTATAAGCCTGTGACATAAGTGGCTATTAATGGTATCCCAAACATGGTAACACCCGTGATGGACGGCAGCGTGGCAGTTAGGCCTTACGCTGCCTTTGACGCCGAGGGCGTCCTTCGGTGTACGGGGGCTTCTGAGCCCCCCCCCCCCAATAACAGGAGACGGACCGCAATAACGGTACGCGCAGGGGCGATTGCGGACGACAACTTAGACGTGAGTCGGAGGAAGCCCGCAGCCGTCCCTAATGCGCTGAAGATGGCCACCGCGGAGTTTTGGTTGATATGCCGTGCGGTGTACATAGGTTAGAGACTCGGCCCGGCGGTCGGCGACATTTTCCATCTCTCCGGGCGGCTCAACGTCGGGTCGTAAGGCACGGTGAATCCAACATAACCGCTCAGTTGTTCCCCTTGAACACTGGGCGGTAATAATAAGTTACTTTCTCCGCGTCAACAAAAAAAAAACAAAAAAAAAGTTGTTTGACCAATTTGAGAGAGTCTGTTTGTGGATTAAGAATGGGAGGATTAGTGATTAAGTGTCTTTTGTATGCCGACGATCAAGTACTTCTTGCACCGTCGGTGTGCGAGTTACAACATATGGTCACTATTATGAATGAGGCATTTGAGAGAAAAGGTATGAAAGTGAACGTAAAAAAGACGAAAGTAATGGTTCTGGAGAGGGATGAATCGAGAACCGAGTGTAACATAATGATAGGGAGATAAAAGAGTGGAACAAGTGAATGAATTTGTTTATTTAGGATGTATGTTCACTCGAGACGGAAAGTGTGACGGAGATATTGAAAGAAGAGTAAAAATGGGAAATAGTGTTAATGGCGCCTTATACTCGATTATGGCTAACAAAAATATTTCTAATAGCGCTCGGTTAGCCATTCACCAAGGAGTCCTGGCGCCATCACTAACGTATTAGAGTCGAGAGACGAGAGTGGGTGTGGCAGAGCAAGCATAAAAGTAAGATAAATGCAGTGGAGATGAAAGCTTTAAGAAGTATGTGTGGGCTGAAAGTAAGTGATAGAGTGAGGAATAGCGTGATAAAAGAAAAATGTGGATTGAAAGAAGATGTAGTGACTAAGTTACCATTTATAAATGTAGGAATGCCGGTTTGGGGTGCTTAAAATGCCCGATTTCTAGAAAAATGCTTGTCTAAAGTAAATAGTTGTAGGTTATAAGTAAAAGAAGATAGAATTTAGTATAAATAGAATTTCTTTTCTTAGCCCGTACGCTTATCTCAACCTCAAAATGTCTGTCAACTGGACATCTTAGTCATAACCACTATTAATTATATTCTAGACTAAATCGTGCTAATCGACTAAACAAATACATACTCGTATCAGGATATAGTCGAGTTTCTCAGCCGGTAAACATGACAGAGCTCGTTCGAGTCACGAGTCGCACATTCACTTTCGCTCAGATTAATATTACGTTTCGACTCACTATTTGCATTTCACTATCATAATTCTTGATTACTTTATTATACACACATACACATACACTCACGCCTGTTATCCCCAAAGGGGTAAGCAGAGGTGCAACTAGTGCACCCACTTTTCGCCGTTATTCCGTCCCATGATGTGATAGGGGGCGAGCCTATCGCCATATCGGGCACGAATTCCAGACTCCGGGCTGATACTGAATAGAAAAACTCAATATCACTTTGCCCGACCCGGGGATCGAACCCGTTACCTTAGCTTTTCACTCGTACTGTAATACAACTACGCCACCGAGGCAGTCAATTACTTTATTATGTTGCCCGATATTTTCCTAATTTAAGCACTACATTTATAGATGTTAAAATAAATTTGGTAAAGCTTCCTGGCCACCTGCAAAAGGTAAAAAAGACATTCCTTTTCAGCAGATATGTTACTACATTATAATGTGATGAGTATTCACCATCTGATGGTCTGAGTAATGCCTGCCCGTAAACAATAACAACACCACTTAAAAATAAAGTACCATATATGAAACTGCATTTTAACGAATTTTTGATAACCAACTGCCCCGATTATATGTCCCGTGTCTGGAGCCGAAAGGTGTCTCCGCCTGCGCACAGTAGACAACACTCTTTCCTTCTTAAAAAGGCCACTTCATTTTTATTCCTATAGTTGACTATAGGAATAAAAATGAAGATGATGATTGCTTTCCGGCGTTTTTGCCATACCTACTATTGGAATCAAGTTTAACAGCTCAAGTAGGACCCCTTTAATTTTATCCGTGGTGCTTTACATCTGGCTTTTCCAGTTGTGAAACTCTAAATAATTAAGGTTAAATTACCTTTTTTAGTTCATTATTTTGTCTCCCGCTTTGCTATGGAGGGAAGTGGAAAATATATTTCTAGCTCCTCCCTATTCTTCTGTTTGATTAACTTCGTTGCGGGTTAAGACTAATTAGTGTTCCCTGAGACTCGCCGAGCTTCACCGCTCGGTGTCATAAAATGCGTGCCACTGCTGATCCTGGTTTACAGGAGTTGCAGTGGTGGGTGTGAGGGCGGGATAGTCTATAGGAATAAAAATTTAAGAATTTAACTACAAAAGATCTCAACCAAATAAAACGCTCACACACATACACACACATAGACAGGAAAAGGCAACCAACCAGCAATCAAGGCACCCATATACTCCCATTTAATCATGAAGCAACCCACAACGTGACTATAAAACATGTCATTGTGCAACAGATGTGCGGATCGGTTCCCGTGCGAATTTGTTTACACAACGCCGATACACTAGGCAGCAAAACATTGGGAACTAGCGTTTACTAGCGTGACACAGTTACTCCACACTGATTGTTATCATATCTGCATTCGATATACTAGTTACGAAGACATTGCATTTTGAAATGTAAATTCCCTTTTTGCTCTCTCTGAGCAGTGAGGCTAAAAAGCACATCGCGTAATTGGTTTAATAGTATATTTTGGATAGTAAACGGTCAGGTTCTAGGTTTGTTTAGCAAGTCGGGTACTCAAAAGTGTTTTTCATTGGAAACAGCTTCAGTTTGCTAGATATTGAAATATGTACTCGGTGTGCCGATGTACGATCACTACGCTTCATTTAATTTGACGGATATAGGCTCGTCGAACTCCAGGTGCGCTAGTTATGCCTCCACCCATAACATTGTGGTAAAAGCGTAGTTTTATCCTTCGCTACATATCATAAAAAAGTCCCCCAGCGCGTTTGTCATCTGTCTGAATACGATAAACTCAAAATCTACCCCATAGATTTTGTTGAAAGGTATGGATATAATTTAAGACCCTGGGAAGGACATTGGCTACTTTTATCCCGGGAAAATATTTGGCGGAACTTTTATGCTGGAAAACTCATTTACGTGGACGAAATCGCGAGCAAAAACTAATATACCTGTAAAATATGATGATGATCAAGCTGAAGAGATTAAGAGGTTGTTTGTACGAAATCGGTAATCTTTAGAACTAGAATTTCTATTTTGAAAACGTGAACGGACACGCAAGAAACAACTAGTGTATTATAATATATTCATAGTATTATAAAATATGTACGGTGTATCTATTACTCGATACTAAGCGACTCCATTAACATGACTACTAAGTTACATTCTAATCAATATTCATAATACGGCCATACATTATGCAACTAATGGTTTTCTATAAAATAAATACTATTACAGTAATAAAAACAATATTAACATCTAAGTACATTTCATTGGAGGCTTAATTATAATATTTAACAAATTCATTTATATTTACTGAATAATTTTTACGGACGACTGAATTGTACGTGATGTAAAGTAGTCGCTTTCTTTGTCAAGTTGTAATTGACATACGGTCTGAATGGTGCTGGGTACAATTTTAAAAACGGATAAAACCTTGTTCTACCTTGCCTTGAACTCGACCCGCGAACGATACAAGGGTTAATCTAGCGGCTACCGGTAAATACTCAGCTAAATTCTTCATCATTCATAATTGAAAAAGTAACACGTGGTAGCCCCGTTGCAGCAGAAAAAAAGAGTATTAAAAATAAATAACTATAATTACTGAACAATATAAATAAAGACATTAACCCGTAGATATAAAACAAGAGCGGTATCGAGCAGTCAGACGGGCCACGAGTCGTGACCGCGTCGATAGCATCACTGAATCACATCTGGGTCGACACTAAATCACCATTAAATTGATATTTGCAACGGAAAAACTTGCTCGTTTCATTATAAAATGCCAGATTCACGAAACGAACTAAATTGTAACAAAAAGTATCAACTTTTTCAAATCTATACTAATATTACAAAGAGAGCAAAAGTTTGTGTGAGTTTTTCAGTTTGTAGGGGCCAATCTCTGGAAAAACTGAACCGATTTTGAAATTTCTTTCTTTCGGAAGCTATATAACTCCCGAGTGCTACTTTTTGTCCCGGAAAACGTTTTTACTCGAGCAGAGCCTTGAGCAAAAGCTAGTCCTACTAATATTATAAAGGCGAAAGTTTGTAAGAATGTATGGATGTTTGGATGTATGGATGTTTGTTCCTCTTTTACGCAAAAACTGCTAAACGGATATCGATGAAATTTGGCACACGGATAGATCATGTCTTGGATTAACACATAGGCTACTTTTTATCCCGGGAAAACATAAAGCGGGACTTTTATCCCGGAAAAACTTTTTAATGCGGGCGAAGCCGCGGGCAAAAGCTAGTATTATATAAATAATAGAGTGGGAGAGCTATGATGTGGACAATATTTGTCTATAGCACGAAAAATCCGACTCGGCTGTGGTAATATCGTTGTATCATACGACAATCAAATGTATAAGATTAATCAATCAACCAATTTACCATAGACAATTAAAGTGAGTCGATATTTGTTTACGTTTACTGGTTGTAGGTCTCTCATATGTAAGAGTCCGTCTGGGATCCACCGCAATATTTATTTCTACCGTCAAAGACATGTCCATGTATTGTTGTGTTTGGGTTTGAAGGACATTGTAATCAGTGCAACTACAGGACATAATGAGACTTAACATCTTATGTCTCAGGATGACGACCGCAGTGGAATGCAACACAGTATTTTGTAACTCAAGATGCTGGATGGTGTTGCTACAGTTTTTGGGTGGTCATATCGCTTACAATCAGGCAAACGGCATGCTTGTCTTGTTGTTCAACGCCATAATAAAAAGCTCAGTTTTTTTCTCCTGGCACTTTGTATTAAAAGTCAAATAATTAATTACACTGGCTTCGTTATTCCGCGAACCGGAACACCACAACTCTGGCTTGATGGTAGAACTGAGCAATATGGTCATTACCCAGACAGATTAATTATAGTTGAAGAAGGTTACTAAGTGATTAAGTAAGAGGTAGCTACAAAGATTTTTATTCATTTATTTAGGTTTATCGGAATACATTTTTTTGATTTGATTTAACTGTAATCACTCTAAATCTCTTATTGAAGAGATCGCACTGAAAAGAATTTAATAAATAATTACACTTTTCATAATATTTTTGCAGTTTTGCATCTTTCACAAAGTTTGTTGAAAAACATATGCAAAAAAAAAACGTCTATTAAGATACAAAACAAAAACTAACAATGTAATAATAGGCGTAATACGTAATAGCGTAGATCTATGAAATCTCATTAGAATAGTAATTAACCGACACGTAGGCCGTTCCACCAATTAACAAGGCTAATATATAATCACCTAAAAAATGTGTGAAATTATCACATTGTACAAATGATTAACAATTACGCGCCATTTTCAAGTTATTATGTCAAAAAGAGAATTTAGCAGCCTAATGGCCTGCTCGGGGCGTGGGAAGTGATCTTCGACAGCGGTCGGGAGCGTTCGGAGCCGTTCGTGCACACTCGGCCATGTTCGGGCGCTCCCGTGGCCAATCAGCGTGACGTGACGTAACTGCTTTCACCTGCGCCCAAACACGATCGATTCCGATTTTGTAATTATAATGGAATGCAATGCTTTCTTATTTTGATTTGATTCGGTTTCCTCGCTGGTTTCGTAACCGACGCTCATGCATCATAATACTTCCGTTTTTTTGTTGTTATGGCACGAATCGAATCCATAAACTATTTACGTTTTTCGTTTGTTGTATTTGTTGATTCGAAAATAAGATGTGTTGGATGCTGTGGCATTTTTATTGCATCTTCTTTATTGGGTCTTCTTGAAGTGAATGTAAAAATAAGGTTTGCATCACAAAAAACATTGATGTATATTAATAGTCATATTGTTTTCTTTGTAATGCCTATCTATTATACACTTTCATGTATGTTTTGCTAATTTAAATACTGTTTTTTTATTTGATTATTTTCAACATGTCTGTAACGAATGAGTAAATAGAAATATTCAGCGTATATCTTCACCCTGGACATAAATAATGAAGTAAAATACAATAATAAAATAATCTTAAAGCATTAACAAGTTATGCTATAACTCACAATATACTCAATGAACGAGAAACATAAAACTAACGATAAGGCCATAAAACTCTCAATAGATAACCAAATATATCAATTTGGCTCACGATCTCGACGCATACGGCATAGCACCGTAACCATTGGCTCTATTATTCTGTAGGCATTGCGCAATAGATAATGGGAGCGCGCTTCACGACTCCTAACGTGATTATATTCATTGCTAGATTCTACTCGCGGTTGAGTCCGGGTATATTCCTATTCCAGGGATAAAAAGAAGCTCATGACGCTCTGGGATAAAAAGCTTACATTTGGGTTTTTTATTAGTTTACTAGCTTGAGATATATTCATGCACACACATAAAACAAACAAAATTATTCAGCTATATATAAATATAGATATACTAGCTTTCGCCCGCGGCTCCACCCGCGTTAAAAAGTTTTTCCGGGATTAAAGTCTCGCTTTTTTTTTATTTTCCCGGGATTCCCGGGATAAAATGTAGCCTATGTGTTAATCCAGGACATGATCTACCCGTGCCCCAAATTTTATCGAAATCCGTTCAGTGGTTTTTGCGTGAAAGAATAACAAACATCCATACATCCAGACATCCATACATACTTACAAACTTTCGCCTTTATAATATTAGTAGGATAATTGAGGTGAAACAAACACTGCGTGGTAGTCACGCGTGCTAAATGTCGACCGCCCGCGAGCAAACGACACGACCTGCCTCACCTACTATGGAATTAAGGTATTGTGCAAAATAGTTTACAGGTCGCAGTGGGTTAGTGACCTCAATTACTTTGTAGGTAGAGTATAACCTAAAATGTCATTATACGTGCAACATATCTTCACGGTGTACATTAGCAAGAATGTTTTTAAGATTACATGCATAATATGTGATGTTAGCAATAAACCCAATACCGGGAAAGTATTATTGGAAAATTCTCTACTGAGGAGAGTTGATTGTTTTATTTAACATACATTTTTAATAAGTAAATAAAAAATAATTTACTTGGCGAACCAACAATAACGCATGACAAACTGTCATAAAAATTCTAATTGTGTAAAAAATTTAGTTTTCTTAGAGTTATCAGTTAATAGAGTAAACATATACCATTTACGGAAAAAAAATAAAATAAATTGCTTCAAATAAATAAATAAAAAAAAACATGATTTTTATCCACCTTGCTACTGATTGAACAATTTAAAAATATTCAAAATTGTTTTTTGTCATTTTCCATAACAACTAAATGATCGATAGTTCATACTAAATAAACACTTTTTAGTAAAATATGAATATTAGCGTGGGAACTAACTGTGACATGTAAACAGAATGGCGTTTGATATGATCTGCACATTACAACAGCCAACTAAACTTCGTGACAACTTTATGATAATCCTGTATAATGTAATGGTCTTTTTATGCTAACACAGGATACTGACTAAACGCTAGATTATGGAAATCTAAATATGTATTATGTGATGCGAAGCAATTACAGTTTGATTTCCGTGGTCTTCATATTATTACAGACCATTATGAGACCGAATTTCTGAATCTGAGTTTCTGTTTCGTGTATTTTGTATAAATTAATAATTACATTTCACCTATTATAACATCAGAAGAAAATGTGAAGAATTTTTTAAGCATGTATGACTATGATTTTATATCTGTTTAGTTTTTTTATTCAGCTCTAAAAATGTATTATTCGCAACCTATCGCTATGCAGTTTTATTAATATAAATACTAATTTAAAAAACTACCAAATGCCTTAAGAGTGCTTAATATTATCTCAAACGCGGTTTCAGTCTTAAAGAAACATTTCCATACAAAAGACATCAACGAAAGCAATCAGCTGCCAGATTGAATAGACATCAAGCGTCCAAACATGCAGAGATAGTTCCCGCTTGCCATTCTAAGCAGATGGCATTGGAGAGTGAGGCATCACACGAGTTGGCACTTCAATAAATCACATTAGCTTCTTTGTATTTATGAATGTATCAGGAATTCAATTTATTAATTTATTAACTTTCTAACTCCTTCGAATATGAAATTAATTTTGTATCTATATTTTGTAAGATTGATTAACCTGACAAACAAGTTGCCTAATCGATAACAAATGCCTGCCAGTAAATATTCGCCAATGTTAATATGATATAGTGCTGTGTGACAGGACTACGCTCGTTAAGACATTAGTCCCTTACTAATTATTAATTTGTCATCATTTCTATGCGATAAATATTTTGAAAATCAAAAGTTTATAATAATTTAAATCATAATTTATAATATTTATTAGTAATATTCTAGATGTCAACCTCAAACAAATATTTGTCAATTACTACCGCAATTCCAAAGTAATATTAGGTTTTAGAGGCGTCTTGTGTCATCTAACGTAACTATCATCAGAACATCTAACCTTACCAAATCACCCTATTAACTATTCACTACTAGCTGACCCATGCTTTCATAATACGAAATAACTAGGATCCTGCCCGTTCATTCAATGGTGTTTTATTTCTGACACAATTCAACTTTGATTGATGTGAGCCAACGTCAGTCAGTCGACTTGTTACCAGCCGCCCTATTCACTACGAGTTCAGGAAAGGTTTACGGAATGGTACTTGATAATATGATAAAACATATATATTATAAAGGGATCAACTCTTGGATAAAATAAGTTATGATGTATTTTATAACTCAATATGAAGACAACCAGGTTGCTACTCTGAAATTTATAATTGTAAATCCTATACACAAATATTACCTATAGAGAACTTTTCGGTAGAAGGTTCTTCAAAAGAAAGTCGCTGGTATATGAATGCCATTCGGTGTTCCAATGCTTTGTCTAGATCTATCGCTATGCATTATTCTATTTCATTTACCCCCGACAAAAAAGAGGGGAGTTATAAGTTTAGGGTGTGTATCTGTAAGTCTGTCTGTGGCATCGTAGCTCTCAAACGAATGAACTGATTTGAACGCGGTTATTTTTGTTTGAAAGCTGATGTGACTGCGATGGTTCTTAGCTATAATCTATTTTTTAAAATTTTAATTTAATTTTTATTTTACGTTCATCTTGACGCGAACTACTAGCTCGACTCGTTATAAAAATAAAGTAACAAAACTTTTAAACAAGCTTATTTTCTCATTAGATCTTGATTTAAGTTAACAAAAGCAGTGTAAAAGAGATTTTTATCCGCTCTGATTAAATGTGTTGCAATCTTTAAACAAATAGCTAATTGTTATCTGATGTTCACTGGCGACTCACGCTCATTAGCAGCGGGAAGTGTACTCGCAGAACTATTTCGGAATAGTGTCCGAAATATCTAATTAGACTCAAGGTATACTTAGAAAATTGTGCTGAAAGAATTTCTAAACACTATTCTTCTTCTTTAAATAGATGTTTCTGGCGTCGTACTGAGTTTTAGGGACTTTTGTAACGGAAAACGTTTTTGATGCGGGCGAAGCCGCGAGCAACAGCTAGTATTGCATATTAATGCAAAACTCTCTGTAAGTCATAACGTTTAAAAACATCAGATTTATCAGATTTAACATCCAATGTCTCGGGTATTAGTAAAGAGTAGTGCTTAATAGGTCATAATTTTGCACGCTGCTATTTATGGCCATTATTACCGTCATGAGACTACTTATCTAGTTATTGTTAAACAAACACTATTAATCAATCAGACCAAAATTGGCACTATTCACTGGACTGTTTGCAAATCGCCCTACGCTCGACACGGCCGCGGCCGGCGCTACGTCGCGTCGCGTCGGAGGGAAACGGCCTCTCGACTCATAGAAAGTGAAATGCGAGCTCCTGGAGCGTTGTACTCTCGCCGCGCACTCTGCATCCACCATCACTGGTTATTAGCAGGTGGTTTTACTCGCTATATAGTGATTTTTGTATTAGATTGAAGGTCCTAATTTGTGTTTTTACGTAAAAGATGCAGTGATAAGCTGATAGTTATGAATCAAGGTTGGAAACGATGGGAATTGCATGATAGAACGGTTACCGGCAATTTCACTCTATTAGGGTTTGAAATTGTAACATCTTTTGCTTGAAAATTGTAATAATGATTTCTATTTTATTTTATATACTATAACAAAATAAAAACGAATTAGAATTAATTTTCAGGTTACTATTTGTGCCTCCTTCCAAATCCTTTATAACCAAACCGCGACTATATATTAATTGCTTCTAAACCATATTTCACTGTAATACCTATAGCCTACCTAGTTACAAGAATCGTTCAACTCGCTATCTACAGGTGAAACACCTAATATAGACCGGGTTTTCTAAACATCCGATGTGAACTAAATACAATAGAGGAAAACCAGTGTGAAAAGAAAACAATTCCGACCCAGATACCGTATCGCGATTAGTAATGCGGGTGTGTTAACTGTATTTTTGGGTCGAGGTTGCTTTACTGATTATTTGGTTTTACATTGATAAGTGGTTAACAAAACGCCTCCAACCACGTATAGGAAGGTAGAGTTATACGCGCATAATAGCATCAACCATAAATAGTCTCCTAGGCAACCAATTCGTGTACTTACTTGGTGAAAACTTGATTACTTTTCCTGGGAATTGGACGTAAACTGATCGCAGAACCAATACGCTATCACTCAGCCTACCAAAACAACTAAAATGTGATCTCTATATTATATGCACTATATGCCCTGCCCATCAAGATATCTTTATTAAGGTTAATGAAATAACGCTAGTAAATCCAGAGACAAACTCTCTTCGCACTGAACGCTCTGATTCCTGCGCATAATCGCGGGTGAAATTATCTATGTGCAGTCGGCGCGCGCGCATTGGATGTCACACGGTTTTTCTCCACACCGTAATAACATATTGCGACGGTATTATGCCGAGTTCTGCTTATGTGTGAAATTTGTAAACATTGTGAAGTGTTTTATAGATAAGTGTTTAGGAACTTAGCTTCTACATCAAAGATAGGTAATCGGTGCTACAGTTTATAAGTTGATAGATAAGGAGACATTAGGAGACGCGACATTATTATGAAATGAATCCGTAATAAATATTTGTATGGTTCTCTAATCATAAAAGCAGTTTGTTAGTTTGCTAGCTTACTGAAAATCAATAAATAATAGACCTTATATTTTTTTCAATACACAAAACAAACTACATAACATGTATAAATTCGCTGCGCTCAATAATCATGAGTTCAAAACAAGTTACTACATAAAGAACTCGTTATTTACCGAATATGACCACATTTTGCATGACATCTAACACACCTTTACATACATTTTACACAGCCACTTGATACACACTAACGACCTTATTCAAAAACAGTTTATGAACCTAATTTAGCTACAGAATGCTTTATCTTCTTCCTTCGAACTCAATTCAAAATTCATTCTAAGAAGACAAAACATCCGATAACTAACATAGATTAGAGGTAGATTCCGTTTCAGTTGCTCAATCTGCGACAGGTGAAATCGAAAATTGTCACACTTTGTTGAATACATCTAATAACTACCTTAAAATCATATGTCAAAATATAAGAAGTATAAATTGTAACCTTTCTAGTTTTGAAACTTTTTTAGCACGATCCAAAATTAATTGGGATATAATTGTTTTGACAGAGTGTTGGTTGACAGGGGGGAATGATTTTCCGGACATTAATGGTTATAAATCCTTTTTTACTACTAACAACAAAACTCAAAATGAAGGCGTGGTAATCTATTATAAGGTTGACGAGATGTCTTTGATTGAGGAACCTTTCATGGAAGATGCTAATTGTCTAATCGTTAAGATAGACTTGAATACAATTTTAATTGCCATTTACCGCCCCCCTAAGCATAATATTGATAATTTTGTAATATCTATCCATGAGCATCTCCGTAAATATTCGCATTTTAAGAATATAATCCTAATAGGAGATATTAATATTGATATTATGGACAGCACTCATGATCACAGAACATCGACTTATCTTAATTTAATTGCTTTTCATGGTTTATTGCCAGCCCACGGTATCCCTACTCATGGTCGTACCTGCCTTGATCATGTTATGCTAAAGTCTAGCTTAAATGCGATTTGTTTTGTCGCACATTCCTCAGTTACTGATCATGATAGTGTCCTACTGTTCTTAGACCTCGTTAAACCAATACAGAAACAACTTAAAATATTTAAGCGAATGGATGAGGAAGGTTTAGCTAACGATGTTTCCAGTATCGATTTTTCACCAATTTTTAGCATGCACGATGTTAATGAAGTAACGGATTTTATCACTGACACTCTTAGTGCTGTTATAAAAAATAACTTAATAATGGTAAAAACATCCAAGCGCAAACAAATTTTAAAACCATGGATAACAGCTGGTCTTCTTAAATGTATGCGTAATCGAGACAAACTGTATATTAAAGCGAAAAAAAATCCAGACAATGAAATAATACAAACTACGTATAAAAGGTACAGAATTTTTTGCAATAATATTTTAAAGAATAGAAAAAGAGTTTATGAAAAAGGAATGATAGAAAAGGCAGGAAATAACAATAAAAAAATATGGGAAGCCATTAAAAATATTACTTACACTAATAAAAAGAAAGGACATGCAATTGAATTGATTTCATCTGACAAACCTCAAGACTCTATAAATCGAGTTAACTCATTTTTTGCTGATATTGGAAAATCATTATCACAAAAACTTCTTTTCCAAAATTCTAATTACGCAAACACCATTTCCCAAAATAAACCAACAGTTTCTCCTCTAAACTCAATTGTATTGCTTCCAACCGACGAACGTGAAATTAAATCAATGATATTGAACCTAAAATGTGACTGTGCAGTAGGACTTGACAATATTTCGGCAAAATTTCTTAAACGATTTATAGATCTTTTAGTTGCTCCCCTCACTTTTATGTTTAATCTGGCTTTATCTACTGGTGTTTTTCCGACTATTTTAAAAAAATCCAAAATTACACCTATTTTTAAAAACGGCGACAAACATATTATCAATAACTACAGGCCTATTTCCATCCTGCCAACGCTATCCAAAATTTTAGAACGCTTAATGAATAAAAGACTTATCAAATTTCTTGAACAGAACAATTTACTTTCTCCATCACAATTCGGATTCCGTTGTGGAAAATCAACTTCTGATGCAGTTCTTGAATTGACTAACTATATAGTTACGCAACTTGATAACAAGAAAAACACCCTAGCAATTTATCTTGATTTAGCAAAAGCGTTTGACACTGTATCTATTCCAATTTTAGTTCATAAACTTGAAAGGTTAGGTGTTAGGGGCTTACCTCTTAATTTGTTTACTAGCTATCTTTCTGGTCGATCTCAAGTAGTCAAGATAGACCAATGGACTAGTTCCGAACTACCTATTGATTGTGGTGTACCACAAGGTAGTATTCTTGGTCCCACATTATTTTTGATTTATGTTAATGATTTATGCCAACTTAATTTACCCAATGGAAAAATCATCACATTCGCTGATGATACTTGCCTTCTTTTTAGTGGTGAAACGTGGGAGGAAGTGTACCACTATGCACAGAATGGGTTTAATATAATTTCGAAATGGCTTTACGAAAATATTCTTACTTTAAATGTAGAAAAGACCAAATATATGACATATTCAATTCGAAACCAGCCGTCACCAAATTTTCCGCTAGTTGCTCACTCATGCAATTCAAGTAAAAACCCTTTCTGTGCTTGTCCAAAATTAATCAAAACTGACTGTATAAAATATCTTGGAATTATACTCGATAGTCACCTTAGTTTTAGACAACATATTGATGCTTTAGCCAATAGAACTCGTAAACTTACCTTCATATTTAAGACACTTCGTAATGTGGCTGATATTGCTTTGATGAAATCAGTTTATTTTGCGTTGTGCCAATCACTACTGGTTTACTGTATCACCGCATGGGGAGGCGCCTCTAAAAGTCTCCTAATAATTTTAGAGAGAGCCCAGAGAATGGTTCTTAAAGTTAGCTTCTTTCTTCCCAGGCTTTACCCTACAGACGACTTGTATCGGAAATGTAATGTTTTAACTGTACGTCAACTATTCATTCTATTAACGATACTTAAAAAACATTCAGAACTGCCATTCGTCTCCGCATCCTCCGATACAGGTCAGAGATTAAGAAACTATGACTGCATAAGAGTTAAATTTAATACTAGCTTTGCCCATAGATTTTATTGTTTTCTTGGACCATATCTATATGTCGGAGACAGTGACGGCCGATATCGATACACGTAGGTTCACATAATAAAAGTCACAAATGAATTCTCTTTAACTCGCTATTTATTGTTCGTTCGTCAATTATTACGTAATCGAATGTTCACAGAGTACAATACCACGTCAGGAATAGTTATTAACTTTGGTTATTATAACACACTGCATATCGAGACAATTACTTAACCGTTTGGTTAAGTGATTACAATCAACTCACCTAGTAACAACTCGAAATAACATAGTAACCGCTTTACTAAGCACTGACCGATATGAACACCACCATAGTTACCACATAGTATTGAACTGCACCCAACTACTTGCAACACCACCGAACTTAATGACGACAGACTAAGACTGTTCCTTCAAATGATTGCGCACCCCTTTTATGCACCCAACTGTCGCTCCGAGAATTCAACACGATTTTTATTTAGTCTTACCCGACGTAATATATTCAGACACCCTCAATGAGATTAATAAAAATGACAATTCCTTTTTATACTTCCTTCCTGTCCCGACACGGCCATTCTGGCAAGACACACGTCCTCGTGTGTTACTCTGAATGACACAAAGTACGATCATCACGTAAACTTAACAACACTCTTCAAAACAACATAGTTAGTACCAAAAATGTGATTAATAAAAATGATAACTCCCTTTTATACTTCCTTCCTGTCCCGACACGGCCATTCTGGTAAGACACACGTCCTCGTGTGTTACTCTGAATGACACAAAGTACGATCATCACGTAAACTTAACAACACTCTTCAAAACAACATAGTTAGTACCAAAAATGGATGAAGGTCCGTCTCGATTGCCAAATGCAAACCACATAATCTAACCAATTAAGCCCTGCATGTGACCTCTAGTTACTCTCATCTCTTCCGCACTCTATGGCTTCCTTTGAAACCAAACCACCGCCAGAACCACCCGCGCAACGCACAACCACGGATTGCTTACACAGTAAATACCGATTCCCAACGGACTACTAAAATCCACTCCAGATCATCATGCAAACTTAATTACTGTCATTTCCACTTGTCTCTGCTACAATTTCATTGATTATCTCAAAACTTAACCTTCAAGCATTTTTCGCTAACGCACGCTTCATGAAAATTTAACACCGAATAATTAAATGACAATTTAAAATTCCAATTAAAGTGTAAGAACCCAACCAAAATTTTAAAACTTAGGAATTAATGCTGTCATGAATTTAGAATTATTTCTGCAGTCATACCAGTGACCATAATCGATAGGCAAAGAAAGTTATCGCTGTAACCATTTACACAAGTTACTGTAGTCAGTTGCTTCCATTGTTCAAACGTTAAGGAAAAGCTCGCAATGTGTCTCCCTAAGTGAAAGGGATTTAAGAAACAAATCTAATTTTAAAATTCAGTTAAATCACGTATAGTGACATGATACTCCTGACATGTGATCGTTCTCTTACGTATGTTTTACAAAATAGACAGCACCCCCAAATCGCCCTTCCGCCATCACTTCCTAGTACCTCCTAACAAGAGAGAAGTAGTGACGGTAACAAACTCTCAAGGATACAGCTGTCCAATAGTTATTAGAACTGTATACAATGCAAACAATTCTTATCTAAACGGAGATCAGTGCCACTGACGATGAGCAGCAATCTTCCCTCGGAAGCGGCTCAGTAGTTGCACTGCACTGCACACTTTCTTCGAACCGGAGTAGACACGTCACACGCGGCACCACCAGCAGTAATTTCCAATGCCTGCAAACAGAAAATATACGCAGCAGCATCACATCGCTCGGCCTATTCTGACCTTACATTAAGACTCTTCCTAACTACTACAATCACTATTTCAGTTATGCTTGTTTACCATCAGGACCAAATTTTCTACAATGATTCAGACCCAGTGGAGGATGATCACGCTATAGTTATAACACAATACACAAGACACATATAGTGAGCAGATTGTAATTTATTTACTATTTTCACAATATAAGACTGGTCGAAGTCACGTCATCGATTTGATCACACAGCCATTCTTAACCACATGGACTTGATCACACAGCCATTCTTAACCACATGGACTTGATCACACAGCCATTCTTAACCACATGGACTTGATCACACAGCCATTCTTAACCACATGGACTTGATCACACAGCCATTCTTAACCACATGGACTTGATCACACAGCCATTCTTAACCACATGGACTTGATCACACAGCCATTCTTAACCACATGGACTTGATCACACAGCCATCCTTTACCACATGGATTTGATCACACAGCCATCCTTTATCACATGGACTTGATCACACAGCCATCCTTTACCACATGGACTTGATCACACAGCAGTCCTTAACCACATGGATCTTGTACAAGATTTTAACCACAAAGATCCTTTTCGAGATATTTTACTGGAACATTCATCACACAGATTTATTGCGAGAGCAGGCTCATCTACTTTGTTCTAGCGTTGAACGTTTCAATCACTACTTCACTTTCAGGCTTTTCCACAATCAATCGCAGGGACAAATAAAAAAAAAAAGCTCAACACAACAAAATGAAAACTTCTCACCAGAGTGCAAGAATCTTCAAACTCCTGATGCCCAAATCCTCTATCACCGCAGTTAATGTCAGATCCACCAAAGGATCCCGCAGAGGCTCTTCAGTAGTCACGGCTTACGGTGTCTTCTAACGCTGAATACTTTAAGTACTCCCTGCAAGGATCTCCAGTTCCTGCAATCAAAAATATCGCAACAGCATCAAACCGTTCACCCTATCCTGAACTTAAATCAAGTCACGCATCAATCTTTGAGCGGGAATTCAGTAGTTATCTTAATATGAGGACAATCACAAAATTATCGCACGTCTCGGTCTTAATTCAAAAATTTTAAACAATGGGAAACATTGACCATGGAAGGCTAGCAATCCTTCAGACCCAACACTATACACCTAGATCACTTTTGTAAACCAATGCTATGCACAGTCATAGTTTCCAACAACAGGTACCTACTTGTCCTTAACTTTAAGGATGGTTCTGTACTAACATAAACCACGAATAGCTCGTTAATCCATGGCTGCACATGCCCTATTAAACAAGATCTCAACATTTGTAAAGGTTACCAAGAAATAAAAGAAATCACATAAGTTGAATTACGGTAGGACTTCCCTTTAAGGAATCTTTTTATGCTAAGTCGTTAGTAGTAGAAATTTAAAGTTTTACCAATTGAAGCCATGAACGATATTTTGTACTTAAAACTGTCATTTAACGGAAAATATTTGAACCTTCATAAGTACTCAACAAGTCAAATATCACTAACATTATATCTGGACAGCAATCTTATTGACACAAAATACATCCACTATGCGAATTACACAAGAAAATGGCTATACTTTTCTTTTTACACTATACGGTACTTGACTTACATCCACAAATAGATTGTTACGTACAAGAACTAGGTACATGGTTACTAAACGAAATTCCAATATTTTTAGAGATAACAAAAAAATAATAATAAAGGAAACCATAACCTTCAAATAAGGATTATGGGTCATACGATACCAAACTTCCTCTACCGCTGCAGTAAGCATCATATCTGTCGTCTCAGATAGCCACACATGATACGCGATGCAGCAGTTATCATCAACCGGTACTAGACAACCGTGCAGTCACGTTGTCCGGGACACCAACTACGACGCACCATACGCAGCACATCTACCGGAACGCTTGAGCACCATCACGAACATTCGCGTACCAACAGTTCAATCGCGGTACACACGTAGATTCTCGTTCATTCGAAGTCGTATGCACATGACGTCACAATCAAACATGCGATGGTTATGTTTCACACGTGGTCATTTTTATTCACGTTGTAGTCTAGTTCTTATTCCGATATTACTCAGTGCAATTTCTTTTTCTTCACATGAATTGCGGGTAGTTAATTAATATCTCCATAGTAACAGTTATTGCATTTCACGCTTTTGCGGGAACAGGCTCATGCCACTTCTGATGTCGGAGACAGTGACGGCCGATATCGATACACGTAGGTTCACATAATAAAAGTCACAAATGAATTCTCTTTAACTCGCTATTTATTGTTCGTTCGTCAATTATTACGTAATCGAATGTTCACAGAGTACAATACCACGTCAGGAATAGTTATTAACTTTGGTTATTATAACACACTGCATATCGAGACAATTACTTAACCGTTTGGTTAAGTGATTACAATCAACTCACCTAGTAACAACTCGAAATAACATAGTAACCGCTTTACTAAGCACTGACCGATATGAACACCACCATAGTTACCACATAGTATTGAACTGCACCCAACTACTTGCAACACCACCGAACTTAATGACGACAGACTAAGACTGTTCCTTCAAATGATTGCGCACCCCTTTTATGCACCCAACTGTCGCTCCGAGAATTCAACACGATTTTTATTTAGTCTTACCCGACGTAATATATTCAGACACCCTCAATGAGATTAATAAAAATGACAATTCCTTTTTATACTTCCTTCCTGTCCCGACATATATAATAAAATAAATAAGGATTTTTCTTTAAACACACTAACGCGAGCAAACTGTAAAAAAAGGGTTTATAACTGGTTGCAACGCCTTGACTATAATCATACGGAAGATTTATTAATTCCCATAACCTAATTTAATCAATACAAACAATAAAGCGCGCACATACACACACGCATACACACACACACACACACACACACACACACACACACACACACACACACACACACACACACACACACACACACACACACATACACACACACGCACACGCACACACACACGCACAGACACCTTGTATTCTTAATGTTAAATTTATATTGTATATTGATATTATTGTATAATTTTAATTTTGCATCGTTATATGTATATAAATTGTGTTACTGTTACTGTACGTCAAAGAAATGAGTACCTGGTGACCTGAAACACAGGCTTTGCCTACATCGGGCACCACTCTCTTTAATATATACTGTGTACTTTAATATTTAAGTAACACTTTAAGATATGTGATGATTAATATGTAATTTTAATAATAATAAATAAAAATAAATAGATTTATAAACTGTTGAACTGTTTAAATGAATAAGGCCGTAAGTGATAAGTCTCTCGAATGTGTATGTCTGAGCAGTTATCATCATGTAGTTCTTCAAGCAGCAGAGTAAAGATACTGAATTATGTCTTCGCTAGTTGTTATTTTACGTCAATAAATAAAGAAAAAATACTAAACATGTTTTGGGCGTGTGGTGCGTCACTTGTGTTCAATAGAGCGGGCAATAATCGACGTATGCTATTATAAGCTTGAACCAACGACTGTGCAGCGCCCACTGTTGGTTCACATCCTTTGTTACACACGTGGGATAGTTACGAAAGTGAAATGCACTTATTAACCTAGTACTGCGTTTATTATACAGCGTTAATGTCTCTTTTCAAAGATGTTACTTATGGAGGGAATGGTAAGTTGAAATGGCGTTTAGAAAATAAAGAAATATAAATAATAATATACTTTACATATTTTCCAGTATTTTGCCACAAAAGTAATCACGATTAACCGAACTTATTTCTGTGTTATAATTTGATAGAAGCGAGCCTGACACCATATATAACACAAGTTACAGACCTAAGTCATTCAAATTAATATTATAACAAAAACATGCGCACTACTCATGATCGTTCCTAGAACTCAAACCTAGGACATCCCTGATTTCTCAGCCTGAACTGATCTCACTGTATCTCTGTAATCACCATGCATTAATTACACTAAATCAATTACACTGAAATAATAATTATAAGATTGTTACAAGATAAATAAATACACGCGTCTACAGTGCATTTATAAATTTACAAACAATGAGCTTCAATCTTTGGACATCATGTTAAAGGCATTTTTTTAATAAATTACAGGTTCCTGCCATTCAATGGTAATTGTTTGTTAATTGTGTGTATCTTGTAATCGTAAAATACATTTTATAAATGGTTGATAAATGTATAATATGAATCTTAGCCTTGACTGCATCGCTCTTGTTGATCTAATTGTTTTAGACAACTCAATGAGATTACCATATGGCTGACTTGATTGCTCCTCCAGCGCTCGTTATCCTGTATAATATTCCCTCATATTGCCCCATAATACTTGTCATAATAGAGTTCACAATGATAATTACAATGCTTAAAATCAGCTGCTTAACAATAGAAATAAATAAAATGCTGAAACTGTAGGACTAGTAAACAAGAGAGCTATAATATATCACCTAGTAAAGATTCAACTATTACGTTGTGGGTGGCTTCTAACATAACCAAAACCAAACATATATTTTTTTAATTAACTACAAGTAGAGCTTCACTGGTAAGCGAAACGTAATGAAATAATAATGGAGATCGATACGAGATGTTAACGCTTGTCATTAAATAAATTTTTCTTGTGACTTCAACATTAGACGTAATGTAAATTGTTAATATAAAAAATAAATCCTAAGACGTACAAAATCGAAATCACATTGGAAAAGCGAAGAAACATAATTGATCTAACCGAATTAGTTCAACCAAATACGCAATGAAAGCAATTCGAAACGATATCGCATTTCAACCAATGATATAGAAAATTGACAAAGTTAATAGGCGAATAATTAAAAAGATTTCCCTGTGTTTTCACCGGTGGTGGCGATGGTGGTGGTCACCGGTGGACCCACATTACGCGTTTTCACACAATTAACAAGTCACCGACTGGTGCGATATTTTTCAACTAACGTTAGTAGATAGTTAACTTTCCATTTTAAATAGCATGTGTTTTATTGGTTGTTACTTATTTGCACATTAGTGTCACTTGTCTCATCAATGCTGTGTCAAGTAAAAAGAAATAGACGTCGCGAAGGGTAGTGTAGTGTGTGCCCTGTGATCCGGGGGCATAAAGAGAATTCCGCCCTGGCATCCCCTGCCTGTCGTAAGAGGCGACTAAATGAGGATTGAGAGATTCGCGGGGCGAGCAGTGGGGGGTTACTTCTCCAATTTATGTGACTCCGAAGTAGACGACATTGCGGGTGGTCAATCTCCTGCAGTCGTAGACGCCAAAAGCGTGCTTTAGAGTTCGGGGGCTTCTTCATTTAGAGAAGGCCGGAATGTGGAATTGCGCAAGGGTGGTTTCGTGCAGCTATCCTCGTGCATCAAGATACCCCGGGGCCGTCCCGTATGCGCCAAAGAAAGCCACCGCGGGTTTTGGTTGGTATGCCGACGTAGGATGTAAATAGTATTAGGGACTCGGTCCAATGCTCGTTCGGATGATTCTATACTCCCGAGTGTAGACATTGGGCCATAAGATTGGTGAAACTATCATAACCGTTTCACTCACGTCGCAGTGGTGGTAGCGACAACGTATTTGTTCCCGGAGATAAAAAAAAGTGTAGTGTAGTGTATATTTTCTTGAACAAACCATGTCGAAGCCATCCGCTGTATTATAAATAAAATTATAAACAACTCTTCTTGTTTTAAAACTATCCCAATCACGTGATCGTACAATGTCTTCGCTAAGCTAGGTTAACAAAATGAAAACAATTTGCGTGCATTACTTGCTATTACATAAATAGCACCAATTATATAATGAGTGATCGATTTACATGGCATGTGTGCCTCTATAACGTTACTCCACACGCGATGTATTTATCACTTCATATTTATCCATGTCTAAGTTGTATATAGGCATTAGACTTGGCCATTGTAGAATTACGGTTGCGATGTTGACTCGTCAAGCCCCGCTACGGACGCCGGTGTCCGAGTATATAGGGTTTCTCCATACATCTATATAAATAAGCGGGGTTTGACGGGTTAAACAAGTTATAAAAGGTTTTTCCGTCTCATGATATGATAGGAGGTGAGCCTATCATTATATTGGGTACAATTTGAGACTCCAGGCCGATAGTGAGTAGAAAAACCCAATATCACTTTTCCCGATCCGGAGATTGAACCCGAGACCTCAGCCCTGCAGTCGTACCTTAATCCAACTGCGCCACCGAGGCACCAAGTTGAAGAAATCACTATAAAATATAAAATAATAAAGATGTGTTTGTACTCTGCTATCATTAGACATGTATCTCTACTAATAATTAGAAGGTCCTTTCGTCTACTATTGTAAGTTGGCATTCAAATAATTGGTAAAGTTCGCATACTTTACAAGATCTTATGAATTCCTCTCGCATGAAAAGTTTCCTCGAAAGATTTCCTCAACTTTTAATCGATCGATACTTCGCCTGTCGCCATAGCTATGTAACTTCCAAATGTAAATTTCCATAGGATCAAGAACAAGAACTCTTGTCACTCTCTCAGTTGTCCAGGCAGATTGCCAGGAATATATTGTCGTATAGAGCAGTTACCACCAACTCTAGAAACAATTAGTTTTTGTTCACATTTCACGCAGTTTGCGTGCGTTGAGCCTCGTAATGACTCACGTCAACTTTGTTGCACTTTAGAAAATTATTGCTCGATTCATGACATTTATTACTGTGTTCTATAAATTACGATTGATTATTATTATTGTCGTCTTGAAACCAATTATTATTCGGGATATTTAAATGCTTATGATTTAAATTATTGTTGCAAAGCCTATTACAGCCTGAGCAGGAAAATAAAGATCACCTTTGGGAAGGCAACGTTTGCTTTTTAGTTTTAAACTTAACAAGTGGACGATAGCCTAGTTGGGAATGAAACGGTTTGCCGAGACAATGTCCGCAGGTTCTAAGCCCCAAGCCCACACCTCTGACTTTTCGAAGTTATGTGTGTATTGTTTACCAATTATTGTTCGCTTTAACGGTGAAGGAAAAACATTGTGAGGAAACCTATGTACCTGAGAATTTTCCATAAGTATTTCGAGGGTATGTGTAGTAGGCAATCCGTACTAATCCAGCGTGGTAGACTAAGGCCTAAAACCCTCTCAGTAGTAGAGGAGGCCTGTGCTCAGCTATGGGCAGTATATAATACAGGGCTACTATTATTATATAAGACTTTTTAATAAAAATCTATTGACGTATTTCCTATCAAATTAATCAGATATTGTCTATGCCAATGGTCGGCAACAGCCGAACCGCGGAAGGTCGATCCTTGATTCTTTAAATTACATTTTTATATAAGTAGTTCTACATTCATTTAGTATTATGAGCTATTTTTAGGACCTCGAGACAAAATTTTCAACAGGATCCGGACCCCGTTAGAAATTATTTGCGGACCCCTTATCTCTACTATAATATTAAACTTAATAAAAAAAATAAAACATACGCAGCATAATAATAATAAAAAACAATTTTCTATTAATGTAGATATTATTAAATTACATGCAGATTATCACTAATCAAATAAAACTACTGTAATAACTTCAGACCACTTAACCCGCCTGAAACACGCGATACCATCGTAAACTTTCTAGCGTTTCAAAATCATACGTATGAATTATAAAAAGACCCTAACACTTTCACTGCAAAACTAAATACACATTACGGTATGATTGGCTGTCAAATACACAATGCCACTTTACATTCACTGATGGATAAAAAAAAAATGTAATCGATGAGTCGGTAGCTTCTCCGAATGGTATTATACTAAGTAGTTAATCTGCATGTGAGTGCCGTTATTATGAATATAATTTCCGAAGGAAAAAAGACCAGAATCTATATTATATTTTAAATATAGAGTCTGTCTGCTTGTTAGTTAACTCGCGCGCAACGTAAAAAACGCTGGACAGATTTCGATGTATCTTTTTACGCTCACTTGGGTACCTAAGTTAATATAATACTTTGCCGAATTTGCTTTCTTATAACAATTCTAAAATTTTATTCCAATTGTTCCAGATGAATCCCGTATTACGCACAGGAGCCATACTCTGGCTGGTCTGCGCCATAAGCGCAGCAGCTGAGACCAACGAGAAAAACGCAACGACGACCAAAACTATTCGCACTACGATATTACCATCACGGACCACGAGGACAGAGCTGAAGGTCTCTCGGAGCCTCAATCCTCATGACACGCAAACTCTCAACGTACGAAGCAAGTCGGGTCAACTGACGCAACTCATCGTCAAGAAGAAAGATAAGTCGACCACGCATCATACTAGCAGCACTACCCTAGCTCCCACCACCGCGTCAGTCAGAACTACAGTGTCTGTTAACTCTACTTTTGAAGACATCAAAAATAAAACGGAGAGTAGAGACCAGAGAAAACTGAATTTCATGGACACAATTAACAGTGATTTGGCTGGATATGATTACTACCTTAATCGCAACAAAAACCCTGAAGAGATTGGCGACATCAAAGCTGAGTATGGAAACTGGTCACCAGTGTCAGTGTACCCTGAGTCACATATCCAAGAAGATGGGCGAAAACCCGAAACTGACCCAGAAACTACCAATTACTATCCCACTTACGACAACGAGAAGAGAACAGAAAATAAGAAAGTTTACATTACTTCAGCCAGTTTTATGGACTACAGTGCTCCCATTAAAAGTTATAGATTTGACCCGCATAATCCAGCTATTAAAAACGACAGAAATCCTGTGTACATTGAAGTCGTTAGTACTAAAGTGCAACCAGACGGTGAAGCAAAATCTTTCAAAGTTCCAGATCCTGTTGTCATCAGCTCTGAACCAATGTACCTGAAGAAAGCCGTTGAAAAATATAATAACAAGCGTGGAAGATCTATTCTAACCCTAGGTGATGATAGTATTCCCGAAATCCAAGGTGTAAGAGTTCCCGATGACGAGTCTGACAAGAAAACATGGCGTAACGCTAGGGTAGTCAATGGAGAACTTCTGCCTTATCCCGAAGGATACACTCCGCCAAAAGCCATACCGGCAGCAGACGTGTACCCCGACCTAGCAGCCGCTGATCCTGCTCAGAACTTCGGTCCTTTTACTAAGGAAGACAATTTTGAACCTAAAGATGGGCCTTTTACGAAATTCGATAACTTGAAATTCGAAGCTAGTGACAGTATGGACCCATATTTGACGAGTGATAACCCGGCGTTCGCATATAAACAGAAAAAAGACAATCATTACCTGAAATCCGGATACGGTCCCTTCACTAAAGCTGATAATTCGAAAGTTGCGAACTCTAAACTCATAGAGTACATTAAACAAATAAACGAGCAGGAATCAAAGCGTGATTACTTCAGCGGTCGCAGCTCAAGGTCACAAAATGGTGATATGGAGTACGGAGAAAGCCATATCCAGAGGCGTATGCTCCAATACCCTGGAGAAGTTAATTTCCCCAACTCTATAATGTATACTCCTAAGAATGCTAAGCCAGGTTTTGATGAAAGTGTTAGGAACCCTGTACTTCAATACGCTCATCCTGAACTGGGAGTACAACCCGCGAAGGCAACTCGTGACAACGTTGAAAACTACGAGAGAGAGCGTAAAGTGAAATACTATACTATGAACGTCCCCAAAAGTGCTCATCCTTATCCTATGGAGCCGATCAATGGGTACGGTCAGCAACGCTCTCAGAACAATATCAATGCTAATAGATATTACGAAGATGAATACAATAAGTTCTCGTACTATGAACACAGCTATAACCCGAACCAAACTCCAAGATACCCTTATAGCTACGGTTACATCAAACGTACTCCTGAACCTTCATTATGGAAGCGATTCACCGATTCTATGAAAGACACATTGAATACTGCAAGTCAGACTGTTCATCAACTCGCTAAACCCATTATAGACCCTATTACCAAAGTCACTCAACCCGTCTTCGACCCTATAGTCGAGGCCACTCACAAAATATCCAGTAACCTGGGTCTATACCCATCACATGCAGTTCAAAGCCAAAGGTATGCTCAGGATAAAATTGGAGTTGCAGCCACGGCGGTTTCAGGCGCACCGGCGATGCTGCCAGCACTCGGTCTGATGGCCGGAGGAGCAGCTCTAGGCCTGGGAGCCGTCGCCATGGGCAGGTTATTAGATGTAAACTTGATGCGCAGCAGTGGTCTCAGCGAAGATGAAGTCCAAGATGAACTGGAGAAGGAACACAAAAGAGCATTCGGAGCATACGACATCGACAGACAAATCCTAAGCCAGCAGAAGATCTACGACGACAACTACAAAATGCCAAGTGAAAATGTGTATGTGGTGATGTCTCCAGATGGAAGTGAGGGTGCTAGGGCCAAGAGAGATGTACTGAGCTTCTTTGAGGAGCCGACTTATGAAGGACAAATTCTTATGAGGGTAAAAAGGAGACGAGTGAGGTCTTTGAATGACAACGCTCCCGATGACTTGCAGCGGCTGGACGGTGGATCCGGGCCATCGTCACTGACGTCAGCTGCCATGGATCTAGTGAAACATACGGACTGGAGGGACTCGCAGTGTGCTAAGTTCACGTTCTGTAAAGTGTTGACGTCGCAGCCTGATGACTCCATGTTCGGGATGGAGAAGAAGATGGAGTCTCTATTAAGAATGTGAGTATAACAGAACGTTAACATACAATAATAAAGCTGTCCTAGTTCCAAGCAATGCTATAAACTGGTTTTAACATGTTCGTTCTCATAATAATAAAGTCAAGTAATATTTCCAGTAGCTAGTTCCCATAAATACTAATTCTACACCCTTACCGCATTACCGTATTCAGACAACAAAAGTCATTTATTTTTTATCACTCTATTTACGATACCAATCAATATACCGTAACGCGTGACTTAAAATGCATTCAGTACCATTCCACGGTATCAATATACACGTAAAAAGTGTTAAAACACTTCAATAAAGCAAACGTTACGAGTCGTAAAACGTGTCATGAAAACGGAATGTCCCTGACGCAATGTTACTTTCTCGGGGTCGTAGTTACATACATATTAGATATTACTCATCTATATAATATATCAGTATGGTAACACATTTTCCAGTAGTTTTTATATCTGTAAATAACGAGATGATCAAATTGCTCGCCTTAAAGTAGTAAGACATTATTACGCTCTTTATTTATGCTATGTCACAATGTCCAGTACCTACTTACAATGTCATGTTAAGCGATGGCCCTGCTATTGGGCGACGTAAATCCTTCTAATCATAGCTTCTAATATTATAAAGGCGAAAGTTTGTAAGAATGTCTGGATGTATGGATGTTTGTTACTCTTTCACGCAAAAACTACTGAACGGATTTCAATGAAATTTGGCACACGGGTAGGTCATATCCTGGATTAACACATAGGCTACTTTATATCCCGGAAAAAGATAAAGCGGGACTTTTATCCCGGAAGAACTTTTTAAAGCGGGCGGAGCCGCGGGCAAAAGCTATTACTAAATAGACATAGGTAACTGTGGTCCGTACCCAATGGATCTCTTGCATTTTAAATTTCTATTATCAAAGGGCTCTATGTCGCGCGAATACATTCAAGTATTGTTCCTTATATATTTTTAGGCTCTGTCATTTGTCGACCCAAAAGTGTCCCTTAAAACGCACAATTCAAGATGTGAATTAGTGTGGTATTTACCTAAATAAATAATAATAAACCTTTATTACATATCTGTAGGACCGCTGAATGTATAGTAAGCGCAAGCGTGTGTGTTTTTTAACCGACTTCAAAAAGGAGGTTCTGTATTAATGTAAAAGTGGTTTTGAAGTCGGTTTATTCTTGTTAAAAAAAAATATTTATTGCTTTTTTGTTATTTAATTATGAAATGGTGTAAACAATACATCATAGATAAACGATTGTACCATTCGCGAATCATCTGCTGTTAGTTATTGAAGAGTTCCATTGTGTATCTCTGAAAATCTTCATCAGATCTTCATAAATTATATACCAAAACCTTCCCTGAAAAAAAATACATTTGAATATCAAAAACCACATCCAAATCGGATCAGTAGTTTTTGAGAAACACGCGGCCATTTAAATTTACACACATACATACATACATACATACATACGGATCGAATACAGAACCTCCTTTTAGAAGTCGGTTAATGAAGTCGGTTAAAAAATAATTAAAATTTGTATTCGCTTATATAGTATATACGTATATTTGGAGTCGGTGCCTAATTTAAATTGAAAATTGTTTTCGTATTTGTTGGTGTATTTTCTTAGCTTAGCTGGCAATTTAATATACGTATATACTAAGCGAATACAAATTTTAATTATTTTTTTGATTTGTAGTGGTTTTGAAGTTGGTTTATTTTTTGTTAAAAAGTTTTTTAACTTATCACCAAGCACATAATGATGCGTGTCATAACATTTTATATAACCATCTCGAAATTTATCAATCGAAAGTGGCAGTCGTTAATTTATTGCTAACATGTTTATTAATCTTTTGGACTTTCATCAACGTGCGGTTAGTTTGTGGATCTGCCGGTAATGTCCACTTTATTAGCCTTTTACATTATTAATGCAGAGAAAGTCCTGGGCTAGCTCGGGTCGTATCAAAATATCTTTATTGGGTTATTTTATGACTATTATTAATGAATGTTGCGATTTTCTAAGTAAAACCGTTATTGTCTACTTGTCCGAATCCCCTTTCTCAGTAAAAGCTAAAACATACACACGTCACGTCTTTATCCCCGCAGGGGTAGGCAGAATTGCTACCAGGACACCCACTTTTAACCATGTGTATTCCGTCCCATAATGTAATAGGGGGTGAGCCTAGCGGCATATAGGGTACGAATTGCAGACTCTGAGCTGATACTGAGCAAAAAGACACAGTATCGCTTTGCCCATAGTCCATGCTGCGCACGCAATACAACTAATCCATTGCCAAGGGTTGCGAGCGCCTTCTGCACTCACCCAAAAGACCGGTGTTCTTTCATAAGCCGACCCTCGTCAGGCTAGAAAAAGTAATGTCAGGGACAAAAAAAAAGAAAAATCTAATTCATTTAATCCATTAAAAGCTAAACGGCAAAATGCAGGCGCACTTCATTATTTCTCGAGATGTGATGATAGGGAACTACAGGGTTTACAACTAAAAATTATTTACTAACAAACGACCAAAAATCAATCGAAAATCTGGTTTAATGAGACATTAAGTTTATAATTGAACGTGAAGATTTTATCCAAATATTTGTGTTAATTTATGTATCGTTTTGAACATTAGATAAGTAATTATGATAATCGTAGCTTGTTTTAGTAATCTGATTATAATTGTTAATGTTTATATTATGTTTTTGGAGTCCATTTATCATTAATACATAATATCAAACACACATAATTTCAGACATCTTATATGCATATTCTAATAACATTGAGCGGACTGCCTCGGTGGCGTAGTTGCATTACAGTACGACTGCAAAGCTGAGGACTCGGGTTCGATCCGCGGGTCGGGCATAGTGATATTAAGTTTTTCTATTCAGTATCAGCCCGGAGTCTGGAATTTGTGCCCGATATGGCGATAGGCTCGCCCCCTATCACATCATGGGACGGAATGACGGCGAAAAGTGGGTGCACTAGTTGCGCCTCTGCCTACCCCTTCGGGGATAACAAGCGTGCGTGTATATGTATGTATGTATTGAGCCGCTATTATTTATAAAATTTTACTAGATATAATAAATAAACGTATCGGCCCTCAGAAAAAGCTGTGTCGAGAAAAAAACACACCAGAACCTCAGTCGAATAAATTAGTATTTTAGGTCACATGAGTGCTAAGCTGGTGACCTTCTGAACTGTTCAAACTAAAACATTATTCAAATTGCACAGGCATTAAAAAAACTACAGAGTTTCTTTAACATAAGTATCTAACAACACATACTCCCACCTTACCATGTCATGATTTATTTATCGAATTATTTTTGCACGCCTCAGGAATGAGAAAGGTGTGTTATTTCCACCTCTAAACAAAATGATAACCGCAATGCAATCTCTTAAACACTACTAGACATGACAGCTATGAAATCTCGTCATAATTAAATACACAAACATAATTACAGTTCAAATTCATCACAATAAGAAAAAAAGTATACTTTCACTTACTCGCGTAAATATTGGGTTTTTGGAGCGCTAAGATTTCATTAAGATTACACGTTGGTTCGCAGTGAGAAATTTACGATAATTATTATCGCGAGCATCGCGAGCTTGGTGGCCGCGGGACTTAACTATTTGTAAATGTTGGGGCTTATCAACTTCATTGACTGGTAGTAGGTCTCTCATATGTAAGAATCCGTCAGGGTGGGTACCACCGCAATGCCTATTTCTACCGCCAATCAATAGTGTGCATGCACTTTTGTGTTTCTGTTTAAAGGACATTGTATCCAGTGTAACTACTGGACATAATGAGACTTAACATCTTATGTCTCAGGATGACGAGCGCAGTGGAATGCCAACAGTACTTTGCAACTCAAGTTACTGGATGATGTTGCTACTGGATGGTCGTATCGCTTACTATCAGTCGAACGGCATGCTCGTCTCGTCATTCAATGCCATAAAAAAATATTTACGTATTATTGTTTTTTCTTAACTACACTAGTCATGACTCATGATGGTAAGGAAATAAAGCAATATATAAACTCAATAAAAGTTGTAATCGTCATTTCAAAGCTGCGTATCTCTGTATTTTTTTAAATCTAAAAGTTCATACTCTCAGATGTCTTATCTGAAAATCGAATAGAGTACCTGACAGCTACTACCAAGTTCACTGCTTCTACAACAATAAGACTCATTATTGCTACTTCAAAAAGATAAACAGTAATATTGCCACAAATCCTGCACTATAAATGCAATAACTTAAAACATAACTAGAATGAATGCGAACCAGTTGTAATTTACCTAATTTAGCCATGTCACCTAGAACCTTCGCACGATGGCGAACCGCTCTTTTACTACATATTTATAGTTTCTAATGACTGACGTAATGCTTGGCCATTACACATGGAATATACTTCTATAGTCTATGTCATTACAAGATTAAATTAAATAAGCTCAAAGTATTTCACTGAAGGCAGCGGCTTGGCTGTGCCATTGACATTGCTGATGCCCATGGGTGACGGTGAACACCATCAGGTGGAATAGGCACGTCTGCACTCGGAGGCAAAAAAGTTCAATCAGGTCAGAGAATTGATATTGATAGATCGTTAAAGCCATTGGATATTAAAGCCATAAAACCCATAAGTCTGATAAAAGACTTACTTATATTATCCTACTAATCCTACTAATGTTATAAACGCGAAAGTTTGTAAGTATTTATGGATGTCTGGATGTCTGGATGTATGGACTCTTTCACGCAAAAACTACTGAACGGATTTCGATGAAATTTGGCACACGGGTAGATCATGTTTTGGATTAACACATAGGCTACTTTTTATCCCATGAAAATATACAGCGGGACTTTTATCCCGGGAAAACTTGTTCAAGCGGGTGGAGCCGCGGGCAAAAGCTAGTTTAATATATGTTGCAAGAAGATCCAGGTATCCAGGTATCACGTAAGTGAAACAGTACTTAAAATCTTGTGAAACATTCCCTAAACAATAGTATGAGACAAATTAACTCACAACTTTAAGACAATACTAACGTCATGATGTATAATACATACATACACACTCACGCCCGTAATCCCCGTAGGCGTAGGCAGAGGCGCAACTAGTGCACCTACTTTTCACCGTGCGTATTTCGTCTAGTGATGGGGAGATAGGGAGAGAGCCTTTCGCCATATCGAGCACCAGACTCCGGGCTGATACTGAGTAGAAATACCCAATAAATCACTGCCCCACCCTTTGGTCGAACCAGAGACCTCAGCATTGCAGTCATAAACTATATATACCAATTGAATAAACGTACACAGAATTGACATTCGTTGATCCGCAAACACTTTCACTGGAATGGCGACATCGAGCGGCGACACGTAACGTCACACCTCATACGCGCGTGCGCAAGCTTACGCGATCGCTTTACAAACATACACATAAATAAACGTGTGCTGTAACCCTAATAGTCGAAACGACACTTTTGCGTTAGGAAACTGTTTCACTTCACTGTTTCTATTTACATTGCATTGTAAGTGCCGTTTGCTGTGACGAATAGGAGTCCATGTTACATCAGTGGACGTTCTAGAAATTTATAATTCATAACAAACATAATTTCACTTTTTGTGCAATAGTCAGGTATGGGCAATTAAACGGGTACAAACAATTATCTAATAATTTATCAATGATCTGATTGTATTTGGTGCACTGTGCATTGATAAGTTCAAACAAAAGCATTATCATTTTAAAGGGGTGCTAGTCATTGATGTGTTAAAAACACATCAATGGTCCTAGTATTTAAACTTACTTTATATTTCTAAATACGGTATATACTTCATAGTACTTTGTGATAAATAGGTAGCGATTAGCGAGTACAAATTCTCAACACATTTTTGAATAAAATAAATATTTTCACCAAAAATGTAACTGCGAGCTCCTATTTCTCAGCTAAGTAATTATATTTCGTCAGTCGTTCATCGATCGTTTAGATGCCGCCACAGGTAACCAGTGACAGAAATTAGCTTATGCTTCACAGAGTCCTAATTTAGTCTTAGTTTTAATCTTTCAGCTCGGAGAACACTTCAGAAAAAATACAAATTACTTTCTGATACAACAGTAGCATTATCTATTTCACTAACCACCTACTTATTTGATTAGGTAACGCAAAATCCGGTTGATACGCACTTGAACTGGTTGAAAAATTAAAAAGAAATCATCAAATATAAATACAATTCATAAGTCGGATGTCTAGTGGAATGTCACACTTAGTGGCGCACTAAACTAGGTGCCGTTGCGTAAGATAATGAAAGAAGTAAAATAAAAATAAGAGGCCATGCAGCATTATTGGCCACTAGAAAATTTATACGAATAACCAAACATCAGAAATTGCAATTATAGATAAGCAATCCATTATCCATCGAGTTTGAGCCCAATGCTTGGGTAAAAATTTAACGTAAAAGCCGGTTAAACTAAAGAAGTACAGTCTGTTCGAAAAAAAGGAGCATTTTGCTAAATAAAACTTAACTTCTGCACAGTACGCCTCAAACATTAACAGTCTTAAAATATTCATTGATACCTAATGTATCATTAATTATAATCATTAATTTATCCAAAAGACGTGACCGCAGTCAGAGCTAATAAATGACTGACCGCTGAGGTCGTTGCCGCGTTATACAATAGCACCGAGATTGATGGATGCACTCACGCCGCGCCGCACCGCGCTATGTGCGTATCTTTGTGCGTAATCTATCATATTATATTGTGACTCAGGTGTTCATGGGGTTTTACTTTTGTTTGAAACTGTTCTGGGATTGGGTTATATAAAAATAATGTCAAAAACTATAAAACCGTGCTAACTAGATTGAATTTTTACAGATTATCAATCCCATAGGTATATAACAAAACTAAAGATACAGAACGCAACGGTTAAATACGGAGTTGCTGTGCGGAACCCTCAATGCGTCCAACTTGTACTTTGCCGATCTGATTCGTTAGTTTAGTGACACAATTACTAAACTGTAACGGGCCTTCTTAATTTAACAACTCAATTTGTCCCACAGCTGAATCCGGGCGTTATATAAGGAAAATTCCGATCTCAATAAATCAATCAACACCAAGCCTTAAATATTCCGCTCATTAACCTTACCAATGAGCATATCTATGATTACTAGGCAGACGGCCTGCCGCCAACTAGGATGCACCGGTCGGGTGACGTAACATTCCAGTTGGTGAGTGAAAGTGACCACATTCCGGCATCCGAATCGCACTCTCGCGCTTCAAAACGCTTTTTCAGTTATGCAAACGTTGTTAAATTCGTGATATAACTGTTGTCGATTGCCAACAAACGCGTGCATTCTTATTCTATGGTCTATTTAAATAATGCGACAGACATTGCTAAATAATAGGTATGTTTCCAGAGTATAGTTATTTTATTAATTTATCTTGCTTATGAACAGTATAGTAGGTATCATTCGGCGAAAGACTTGCTTGTCTTTCTTGTTGATTGCCTAACTTGTGTAAAAACTTTTTAATTTGATGTCTGTAATGATATTTTTTTCATCCTGTCTGCCTTTATTTTACACATTAAAACTTCTTTAGTATAGGTGTACCTAACGTAAGTCAAAAGGCGACACTTAAATATTCGAAATATCTAACATAAATCATGACAAAAAACTCTCGACTTTAGCTCGGCCACAAAAAAGCACATAAATTAGTATCATAAGAAAATGAAATTAAAGTTTCAATGTGTGTAAATATACGGCATGGGTGTAGCGGCGAAAACTTGTAAATCTCTAGTGAAAGCTCACGTCAAGCCTTCGTTGCGTAATGCGAAACGGCGTGCATTTAAAACGCGAATTATAATGCTTTGAAGGGATCGTGGCGTAGTTGATGTATTAAAAATGGTATTGAATATACTCACCGAGGGTCCAACTTTTGTATCAGTATAGGCCTCAGTGCCCTTTAGATTTATTTTACGATTTACATTAATAATTCTCCTCACCCATCAGTTAACAAGTTCAGCATTTAAATATATAGGTACATGAATAAAACCACAGTATTATCATACATCAATAAATTTAAAATACTTATTTTAAAAGTTAAAATAACTAAACTCATTTGCAAAAAAAACGGGCACCTAAGCAATGAACCATTTCAAATGTTACTATTGGTTTGTTTGATAATTATAGGTAGTTTTACTTTCACAATTTTGTAAATTAATAAGCAAATAATCGTTTTCGTCAGTATTATCATAAAATTTTGATAAAATTTATGGGTTTTAATGCTAAAGTTCACTAGTAGTGTATGCTCGCTAGTAGTGCATATGCTCGTGAAGTAAAAGTTAACAAAGATTTTTGTTTGTTTTTTCTTTAATAAAGTAAAAGCAGATAAATGTTTAGTATCGAGTGTGACCCCCTCTAGCTGAAATCACAGCTTGAATTCGTCTGGGTATGCTAGCGAGGATATCCCGGATACTTGCTTGCGGAATACGTTCCCACTCCGCGGTAATCACATTCTTCAGCTCTCTGATGGTTTGCGGAGCCGGTTGTACTGATCTCACGCGTCGTTTCAGAACGTCCCAGACATGCTCTATAGGATTGAGGTCGCGACTTCGAGCTGGCCAATCCAAACGACGAATGCCGACCACTTGCACATACGCTTCCACATCGCCAGACCGGTGGGCGCGAGCGTTGTCATCCATAAAAATTGAGTCTTCGCCTAAAGCGGCCAATGCGGGTTGTGCATGAGGAATAAGAACTTCCGTTATGTATCGATGTCCAGTCAGTGAGCTGTTTTCAATGAAGACTAACTCTGTACGATCCATTGAATTTATTCCTGCCCAAAACATAATAGATCCCCCACCATAAGGTGTGATTTCTTCAAAACAAGCCTCTGCAAAGCGTTCTCCTCGTCTTCGTAGCACTCGCCGACGTCGATCTTCACCGAACAGAGATATCCTGGCTTCATCGGAGAACAATACCCTATTCCAGTCTTCTTGAGTCCATGACTCACAATTTCGAGCAAACCTAAGCCTGGCAACTCTGTGCTCACGGAGTAACTTAGGGCCGCGGGCCGGGCGATGACTGCGTATATTGGCCGCGAGCAGCCTCCTCCTGACCGTCCATAGACTAATATGCACATTTCTTTCTTCTTCGAGGTTGTTCTTAAGGTCCACATACGAAGACTTGCGATTTCTCAATGCGCGACTCACAAGAAAACGATCATCCCGTGGTTGGGTACATGGTTTCCTTCCAGAAACAGGCCTTCTCTCGACGGAACCGGTGTCTTGATACCGCTGCCAGGTCCTTTGAACCGTCGAGCGACTCACACTTAGCCTCTGAGCCACGAAGCATTGGCTGCATCCCTCTTCGAGCAGCGCAATAATTTTGGTAGCTTTTACCACTTTCTCTAACATTATTGAGACATTGAAATTAAACAATTATTACGGATTTTATCGCGGGTTTTTTATTTTATTTTCTCCCGACGTTTCGAAGGCTTTTCAGCACTTCGTGGTCACGGGGCGGACTGAGGTGTAGGTGGTCCGAAAAGTTAATGTAACAAATCTACCTTCAATTTACAATTATACAATATTAAGGTGTTAGTACATTGTTTGCGGTCCGGTCTACGCAGTAAGAGCTCACAATGTCTTGAGGTCTGGCAGTAGGTTGTATGGGGCCCGATTTGATTAGATGTATTACCGGGTCCCAGGCTTGTGCAAGTTTCCAACCATCTTCTCTATTGAAATTGGGATGTTTTTTAATTTCAGCTACTGCAGACTTCGAACACTCAGAAGAAGGCTCCAGCCATTACCTTAGATTCGACAAGCCACAAATCCTTGCCAAAGAACACCGATTCCTGCCTAGGATGATTCGCGAGGCTATTGAAATTAAAAAACATCCCAATTTCAATAGAGAAGATGGTTGGAAACTTGCACAAGCCTGGGACCCGGTAATACATCTAATCAAATCGGGCCCCATACAACCTACTGCCAGACCTCAAGACATTGTGAGCTCTTACTGCGTAGACCGGACCGCAAACAATGTACTAACACCTTAATATTGTATAATTGTAAATTGAAGGTAGATTTGTTACATTAACTTTTCGGACCACCTACACCTCAGTCCGCCCCGTGACCACGAAGTGCTGAAAAGCCTTCGAAACGTCGGGAGAAAATAAAATAAAAAACCCGCGATAAAATCCGTAATAATTGTTTAATTTCAATGTCTAACATTCGCGTAAACATAAGGAATCATTATTGAGACAGCTAAACAGCAATAAATGAAGCTTTGACAATTAAGAATATGAAATAAATTCATAAAAATTGACTAAAAGTTATGAAAACCGATATTTTCTTTTGGAACTTCGCACCAAAAATGTAGGATAAAAAGTGGTTTTCTGTAAAAACGAGCATCAAACGAAAATTTTAATTTAGAACGTACTGTTTTAAACACCACGGCATTTTTAAAACCGGCCAGTAACATGTACAAATGATTGAAATCATTTTGGTACCGTATTTTTTTTTAAATAATTAAAATCCAAACCGCCCGTTTTTTTTGCAAATGAGTGTATTATTTGTACACACATACCCCAAAAAAATATTTGTTCGCCATTACAAAATCTCCAGTCACCTCGCCAAAACATCCTTTTTTAAACCCAAGATACTCCACTAAATAAATAATGGCCTCTCTATACGAGTGGTAGAACGCTCATGTTTCCCGACTGTATTGGTCTGGACATTTATATGGTGAAGACATATCTCAAGCTTACAATCCCAACGTTTCCAGGATCGCTCCAGGCACGGACGCGAGTGCGTCGTCGGTGGCGCACCAGCTCGGCGACGTGATGGCGGCCAGCAGGGACCATGACTGCAACCGCTTCCACTGCGACAGGCACTGACCAGTGACCAACACTGGTAATGGGACTTTGTGTTTGGGGTGACTTTTCAAGTGTTAAAGCTGTATCGAACTATAACCCTTACAATACTATGTTTAATTTTGATTAATGTTAGGTCATCAGTAGTCATTTGTAAAAGTTTTGCTAAATAATTCTAAAAACCTAGATTTATTATTGCACATGTTTGAAAAGGTTTGTTTAAAGGAAAAAGCGTGATTAAGGAAAAATCCTTACAAATTCTTGACCTCATTTTTTCTGGGGTACGTTAGAAGTCACTTACGAGTGCTTGAGTCACATTTGCAGTATCCATCGGACGTAATAAGTCACCCCATAACAAGGCATATTTTACACCTCAACTTTTAGAAGGGATTGTAGACTACGAAAGGGATGATTTTAGACAGCAGACGTATGATCGCGCACTTATATAAGGATATTTGACTGACAAATGAATACTGTTTAAATTTCTAGCAGTTTTCACGTACGTTATTAAAGAAATATCTAACATAATTTCTTTAATATATGATGTCGAAAATTAAGAACATAAGAAAATTTATTTACCAGACAAACATCACACTTATTATTTGAATTTATAAAATACGGAGTCAGAGATCAATAGATCAATATTTCACGAGGCGCGTTCAAAAATTATCATAAAATCTAACTAATATCCTTATGATGGATAATCAATTTCCAAAAGAAAGTAATAACACCGAAATAACAAGCTACTAAAATATGTTACGTGCGTGAGCGAAGGAGAGTCTCAGATTTATTGCCTGAGACAGTTGTCTGACAAACAATGTACAATGGAATTTTAACAATACCGTCCAAATGTTAAATATTAGTCACAAGACACAGCCGTGCTAAGTGCGAGTGGTGCCAGGAAAAATATAAGTGCATTTTATACGAATTTGATAGAACACGTCACTGAAACCTGGTAGATGTATCAGTTAACATGTATAAATGCTTCTATCACGGTCCGGACTGAACGCAGGTGGGATCTCACATGATATACTTGTGTAAAACAAAATATAAACCTCTACAAATCATAAAAATTGTCTTATTACTCCGAACGTGAAACACGAAATTGGCACATAATATTATTCAAAACATTGTTTAAATATATATTTTGGACGGTGTTAATTTTAATGAATTTATTAAACTGAGTTTTAAGATAAACGAAGACAAATACATTTCCCGGTGAAATGTGCAAGTGATTAACTATTTATTATTTAATTTATTATAGTTGTAACGGCTATACTTATGTAACGTGTATTTTAAGAATTCGATATTAATACTAAGTTAATGAACAGAGTTGCAGGAAATCCTTTTAAAGCTTAAGGGAAGAACAATGTTATTTGTATTTTTCTCACTCCAAACTATAGTTTAACGTAATAATTGTAATGATGCTATTATTTTGATATAATATATCTAACTACAAGCATAAAAAAAATATATTGATTCATCCATAAAATTAGTTTCCATATGCGACTCATTTTTTTAGTAAATACCCTAATACTGTATTTGATTTTCTTAAAAAGGACTTATGCAGATAATATGTGACTGATTTTGACTCGGACTTATGTAAATGTTGATTTTATAGAACTCAAAATATCATCCGGCACATAACAGAAACATATTCCATGACAAATAGAATCACCTGTATATTCTAGTATTTATTGTTACCAAATAATTCATATATTTTTGTGTCTTTAATAATATTTATTTAAGTTAAGATTTTAAGTTATTGGATATTTTATCTTGACTGTAAAAAATGATTTCCTACGTTTTTTTAAATCATTTGTTTATGTAGATCTAAGAAAACGGTAGATTTATCTATAACATATTCGAAATAGAACCAATTCTATATTAGATTTGTGTTTTCCCATTAAGTATCGCATAAATAAATATTTTATCAGTGAAATAGAAGTTGTGTTTCTGTAGATTCATTGAATCTTTCGTTTGTTAATTTCACATAGGTACAGGTATTTTTTTATATTTTTTGCAATTTACGGAAACCACCTTCACATCATCATTACGTATAACTTAATATTTAACATAACTTATACTTAATCGCTTTTAAGTTGTAAATACGCTTCCGAAAAGAATGTAAATTATTTATTTATTTTTACAAATAAAATTATCGAAATATAACAAAAAGGTTTTATTTAAAATATGTAATCAGCAAATGAACAACACAAATCATTATCAAAAACAAATTACAATAACGAAGAAAGTTTATTATAATAAATATATACTTGACCTTTCTTTATAAAATGATAACTATTTTTTATCTGGCTCAGTAAGAGTATCTCCTGTAAGAAAAAGAAAAGAAATAACGCACACAATATAATTGTAATCTGCATTATCACAATACCCTTCCGAAACGCACCTCGATCGCCAGCGCCATCTTTAGCTACGTCACCGGAAGCTTCAGGTTTCCGAGCGTCCAATAAGATGTTACATTCCACGCATGGCTGTAGCTCTTCTTCCAACATATATAGCTAGAAGTTGACATAAAATATTAGCTCACTGTTCCAGCCTTCAACCCCAAAGGCTAAGCAAACCTGTAACTACTGCATCCACAGTTTTGTCTCATGATAAAGGTATTTGGCGAGCCTATCGTCATAGCACATTTGCAAAAAAAAGTATCACAACACAAACAAACAGATCTAAAAAAAGCGGGATTTGACGATGTACTCATCTTTTTTGTCGTTATACGATTTATAAAACCATGACGCCTATGAAAGCACGTAAATCTTTAGATCATTTGTTACGTCATAATTTAGTACCTCCTAAACATGTTTTAAAGTGCACTTTACTATAGGACCCATTAATAAAATAGAAATATATTCTTAGTCTCACTCGTCCATCTGACCCGTATCCAGTGTACCGCTTGGTGGGATGCCCCTGCAGGTCCATCGGCTGCGCCTTCTCCTTCGTCACCGTCTCCGAAATCAGCGTGTGGGATCCACCCACCCATCGGAGACATGCGTGGGCCCTTGGAAGTATAATAGGATTTATTAAATAAACACAATCAGACCCGTACTCATAAACCTTATTTAGCTAAGTACATGGTAATGCTTTAATCTTCCCCTCCCCAGGCTTAGAATAAGTATCCATAAGAAGGATTTTTCCTGCGGGATAAAAAAAAAAAAATAAAATAAAAAAAAAAAAAAAAAAAAAATGGTAATGCTTTAATAACTAGGGCGGAATATATAGTATGTGCCTCAACCAGTTCTCGGAATGATCATGCAACGCTGTACTGGGATCCATCTAGTATCATGGACAGGACTATTGTTGCCAATAAGCCCAATATTGTGATAGTAGATCGATTGGCGCGCCGGGAAATACTTGTCGAAAATGTCTAAATATTTAGATTTGGCACACGAGGTTACTGACATATGGGATGTGGACTCCACAATTGTTGTTCAGATTGTCGTTTCTGCTCGTGGGTTGACACCAAAGAGCCTCCAGAGGCTCTCAATTGATTGTTGGGTCAAGAGCCAGATACAGAAAATAATACTTCTGGACACAGCACGCATTGTAAGGAGATTCCTTACTTTGAAATTCAAAGTAAGTCGGTGATTAATTATTTTCATATTTTAATATTTAATTCTTTAGTACCTATATATAAAAATGTGAAAAAGGAACATTGCTTACAATAAAGTCCTTTTTACCTTTACTGTAAAAGCTCATTAGTCATTACAAGCATGGTTGAAAAATAGGCATATAGTTTTTACTTCGCATCAGGCGGCCGCGGTGGTTCAAAGTCCCTGAGACACGGCTCCTCTGGTTCCCCCTCGGCTCCCGTGGGGCGCGGCCTGAGTGCCGGAAGGGGGGGAGGGGAGCCGTAGTTGTCGTCCCACGGCGACATCAGTGCCGGCACCGCGCACGCGCCGCACGTCGCGTCACGGGACAGCTTGCGGGTGAGCATTGCGGCCTGAATGATAAAAAAAGTTTTTTACGGTAGGCAGCGGCTTAGCTGTGCCCTTGGCATTGCTGACGTCCATGGGCGACGGTAACCACTTACCATCAGGTGGGCCGTTAGCTAGTCTGCCTTCGAGGCAATAAAAAAAATTACATTCTTCCTCTTATCTCCTCACTGTGACTAATAATCTTCTTGTTAACCGACTTCAAAAAAAGGAGGAGGTTCTCAATTCGACGGTACCTTTTTCTTTTGTATGTTACGCGATTACTCCGCCAATTGTAAACCGATTTTCAAAATATTTTTTTTGTTTGAAAGGAGATACTTTTGAAATGGTCCCATAGTCACCAAGTCAGAATCTGATGATTGGATCCTGGAGAAATCGAGGGCAACCCTCGAATTTTATAGGCCCACACATCGTTTTTTTCGCAAATCTTTTGAAGTAATTTATTGTTTAGTGTTTTGACTCCAAAATTGGTTACCAGTATATAAGTAATACTATCGTTTATTTATTCACTATTAAATTATTTTTTGGTTTTTAGTTTTTTTTGTCGTTTTTGAAGGCGGTTTAATTTTTTGTTAAAAAGTTTTTTTTTCTTTATTGATAGGTTTTTGTATGCGACAGTTTCACTGAAAAATCACTTCTGATATTAATAAACCATGAGAAATATTTTTTGTATTTTAGTTTGAAGGCAGACGTTTAGTTATGATCACGAAGAAAAGAAGAAGAGCGGAGGTGTGTCAAGCCAAAATCTCTTTAGAACGTAGCGTCGCTAAATGCGGGGGGTCGGGGGATGAAATATAACGATAGCTCCTCCCCCCAATCAAAATCCATCTAGCGGTGAATGGCATTATTACAGCGTAACAGAGCTAACTTGTCAATAATTTAGTTCGTCTTTTCACCCCTATGGCGTAACAAGCAAAAGTGTTTGTTCCAGACGATTCTATGTGCGTTAGTATGGCGGACCACATTATTTATTATTCTACTGGCGCTTAGCCGTTTTTTCAGCATATAGGTACATTACATAGGTGACACATATATGATAAAATAATTATATATGTCTATAATTATTTTATCATACGTACAGGAAAATTAGGGAATGAACAAAATAAAATAAGTTGTTAAAGTTGTTGATAAAAAATCTTTATTGATTAAAATTAATAATTACGATAATCTTACTAATATCTACTTCAGTATCCTGTGATGATATTATAAATGCGAAAGTTCATAAAAATATTTGGATATTTACATGTGTGTTAGAAGTAAACACAGAAACAACAAAACGAATTTAGATGAAATGGCACGCTAGTAGATCATGTCTTAGATTAACACATAGTCTACTTGTTATCCCGGTAATTTACCCCCATGGAAATAATGCATATTTTTAATCTCTTCGTAGGGACTTTTTTTTAGCGGAAAGGCTTTACACGCGGATGAAGCCGCAAGAAACACCTAGTATTATGATAAAAATGAATGTATTCCTTATTGGCCACTGAACAAACCGCATCATGCACATAAAAATCAAATTCAACCGAAACAACGCAACCTTTACGCCCAGGTTCCCGCCAAAGTCCGTATTATAGTTGCGATCAGAAATTGTTAGTTGTCAACGTCAAATGTCAAAAACAAATAAAAAAACTAAATATTCTTTTAAATTTAATTTATTTCTAAACGATGGGACGAATATTAAACGTTTGACATTCAAAACCAAAACAAGAAGAATAAAACTCCACTTTTAGTAATATTTTAACTTGTAAATTTAATTGATTTCTAAACGACGGGACGAACATCAAATGTTTGACAGGTAGGAATATTTTCTAAAGAAAAGCGAAATTGTTGTTTTTACTATATTTCAAGCATTATTTTATATTTTCGAATATTTTGTTGGTGTCCAGTTGTTGCGTCTATTCATAACACGTATTCATGCATTTCTATTTTCTGTATTTACAGCATCGGTAGTAATAAGTAACTTTCTCCGCAAAAACAAAAAAAAAATGGGGAATCTAAAATGATAACAAATAAATCAATAACACGAAAAAAACTTACAAATACAACGAAATTAATAAAAATAATATCGACGCTTGAAAGGCAATCATATCTAAGCGACATTTAGCTAATTTTTTCAGTAGAGCGTTTTAAAGTTTTGATTTTGACAAAAAAAATCATAACTAAACTATTTGCTGCACAAAAATAATTGTAACTGTTTTAGGAACTTCTTAATTTTTGTCATTTTTTGACCTAAATCAACAGCCTTGACGATTATAAATTAAAAAGTTACTGTCGCTTAGTTAAAAATTACCTTAATTTACAAGCAGGTAAAATCATCTAAATGGATAATTTTATGGATACCGTAACAAGTAAATTTAAAGAAATATCAAATATTTAAAAATGCGCAGTTGGTAAGAATCGTATAAGGATAACTAAACATATTAATAAAATCAATTAAAAATATCTATAGCTAAATTATTGGGTCGCACGAAAGTAGAAAAACATAAATACGTGCACAATATTGTAAATATTGTTATTCGCACCAACATTAAACTATTTAATAAACAGCAAACTTTAATGAAAATCAAATTTTATTGTTAGATAAACATACTTACATCCAAAATATAGCATATTGATATAGAATTTGTTAATAGTTAACTAATTTCGTTGGAGGGAGGTTCTCGCCTCAAGCAGAACTAGAAAACAATAATATTATCATTTATTCATTGTGTTGGAAACTCGTAATTTTCACTCAAAATTTATTTTTGCTGAAAGCACACACATACAACCTAACGCCCTTATCCCATACGGGTAGTCAGAGACTATGGAGCACCACATTCTACGATTTTGACATACGTCTTCCACAAAGGATTTTATAGTACTTTGCAAACACGAGAAAGAATGTGGGACGATGTAAAAGAGGCCATGGAATATAAGAAAAGTACATGGCTAGATGAGAATAGCCAACGACACTTTCAAAACACTAGGTGATTCGCAAGCGGGTGTATTTTCTTTATTACGAACAGGTGAATATCTCCTAACAATAAGTATAACCACCTGAACATACCCGGTAAAATTAACTATGCGACATCATTGAAGTTAAAGGTTGACAAGTAAAAATATCTAAGCATAAAAAATAGAACTTATATTATTCAGGTAAAACTATCTAACCGATTAATCTCTTTTTATTTTGTTTTATGTAAAGTTGTATATATGTACTATTAACAAAATATTTTATTAAGCTGAAAATATCTAAGCACATCAATATGGTGAGTATGGGTGCAGGCAAATATATATCTACGCCAATGCTATAATTTTGTTGTGTAGGTAATAAACAACTCATTAAATAGTGAGCATTTTTTTTTATTTCAAGTAAACATATTTTAATGCAAAACAGTAATATCACGATTTCAAGTGAGACACGATAAGTTCAAAATCAATTTCCTTAAGTGTACCAACTACTATAAATCCGAAAAGTCGTGAATTTCTTGTCGGTAAACGAGAAAAAAGTTGTGAAATTTACCGGAATCATCTAATATCTAACCGCCAAAAAAGTTGTCCTAGAGCTACGAAACCCGGATCAATCGACGCAAAAAAATTTGGCGATTCCAAATATGTATATAACTCATTTTCGGTATATTTGTCGCTTAGATATTATTGCCTTTCAAGCGTCGAATTATATTCGATGTTGGGTGTCGCTCGCATGACGCACATGTTTTTCGCTATCCGTTATTTCTGAATACTTACCCACAGATGTCACTACATGTTTTAATATATTTTTTCACATTTTATGTAACTAAGTAATAAATTTTTGAAATAATTAATATATTAGCAGGCAGAATAAGCTAAATTTACTAATTTCTGCCGAAAATTCGTATGACATGCGTTTATAACGTTAAAATCATGATATCAGTGAGAAATCTAAAGAACCAAACTTTTTGACGACAGATGTCACTTTGTAATAAAACAATAAAATGTGTTTTAAAATGCAAATAATCATAAATTTAAACGACTTACAAATGAAATGTTATGCCATCTTGTTTGGTTTGTGATCCTGAGCAATTTCTACACCCAGCAACAGCGCACTTCATGGTTAAAAAAAAATTATACCTATTTAAACGTCAGATGAATCCGATCCGAACGCACTGACGACTCACTCGGGACTACAGTTTTAGGCCCCGCCTACTGTGACGACATGACCTTAGTTGATGGTGACATGACCTAATCGCCTTGCGGCACCTCCGCTCTTCTTCTTTTCTTCATGGTTATGATAGAATGTATTAATTTATGTAGCCAGTATGGTTACTACTAGTTCGTAGAATCACGCTGTTAACAATTTAGTAGCATATATAAACCCAAATTCTTTCACCACAAGACACGGGCCTGTTCGATACCCTTCCTTATGTTACAATTCAGTTACCTTGGGCTCCCCAAGTATGTCGGCCAGTCGGTGAAGCTTCTCATGCAGATCTCGCAGCTGCGCCTGCGCATCGTCTCGCGCCGTCATCAACTGCATCAGCTCCGCCTTGCTGTCCGTGATGTTCGTCAGGTCTTTTATGGCGCCCTGGAATCAGTTAAGTGACATGATAACAGCCTTCGTGAAGACGTAGGTAAGTAAATGATTGTGAAAGGCAAGTAAAATTCCCGCACCGAAAAATATTAGCAACATTGTAGGTTTTAACATTGGCGGTAATTCCTGATACCCGTCCTGGGTATTAGCATTCTATCGCTTGGTTAAGACTTATGAAATGGTATATTATACACTTCCTTACCTACTGTTAAGCGCGAATATTTTCTACACTGCGAAAATGTTAGGTTTATTTCACCGACCTCTATGACGGATGGGACAAGTTAATTTGATAAAATAAACAAGCATCTTCATATAAAAGCATTCTGATGCTTTAGTTTTTATATTTGCTTCGTAGTTATTCAATTCTAATCTAGTACCATATCCAGCATCTAAAACTGACCATCCACACCAGCTCCTGCTTCCTAAACTTATCGTGGCAGAGCTCGAGGCGCCGCTCCAGCCCGCTCCGGGCCGATGCGAACACCTTCTCCGTCAGCAAACCCTCGAGCCGAGAGATATCCGCCTGGAATTAATGTATTTCTTGCATGTTGTATTATAAAGTTCCCCGCCACTCAAACGGATTTCGCTGAAAGGAGATCTCCGCTTTTTGTATGGGTGCTGAGCCCAAAAATTTAAACAAGCTCAAACTTCAGGGATATCAATGAAGCAAAATATGGATCTTGGGTCCATTTTAACTAACTTTTCTAAAAACGTCCATATTAAGTGTAGTTTTTAAGCAAAATAAAATTACGTCATTCTCAAAATCGGAGGTTTTTAAAATTAAACAATTTATTGTAATAGGCCAGTTTTTAGGAGTTCTATCCAAATATATGTAAATTATCTTAGTCTGAATTTTAGGCCCATTCTTCGACATGTCCTTTCCAATGGAGATAGTTTGAAACCTTGGGAAGGACACAGGCTGCTTTTATCTCGGAAAAATATATAGCGGGACTTTTATCACGGAAAAACAATGTCATGTGGGCGAAGCCGCAAGCAAAATCTAGTGTTGTATAATTTTACAAGGAATTACACACATTAGCCAGTGCCTAGGTAAGTCCTTATGCGAATAGGCAAGAAGTGACGTATCTATAACATAGTCTTAGTTTTAGATTAGATGTTACTTTATAAGCGTTTTGGTTTACAGTAACTATAAACATATAAAATAAAAAAATAAATGTAATGTACAGCCGATTTTTTAATTTAATTTCCTCCTGTTGTATGAAAGGAGGCATCACTATCGACGTAAATATCGAATATCAATCCTGAGCAATACTCGTGTTTGTGATGACTATAAAACCTTAAGCTTACCTTATCTCTTAGGCCGTCTTGTACTTCATCACGATCAGCTTTCTGCTCGCGTAACATTTCCACGCATTCTACCAGACTCTATACAAGTAAAACAGAAAAGCTAGTAAGAACCATAGACATTCATGCTTTGTTCCGTATCCTAGTCCCTATAAACAAAGACATTGATAGTATTTAATCTTCTTCCATCTTCAATTATCCCACTCCAGTATGAGACCGACGCAACATTTTCAAATACATTGTGTAAAGAAATTTGCTCAGTTTTTCTGTCAATCCCCTGCTTTTTGTCAACCCCCACGTGGAGAAATATAAGAGATCAATGTTCGCTAAAAAGCAGCTAGCATTGCCGCATCGCATATACAGTATCCACGAAGAAAAGTACACACGCACGTGCAATTCATCGCCGAGTTGTTTCTGGAATGACGACAGAGCCTGGTGCTCATGTAGGACGGCGTCCAGCTCCACCACGAGGAGGTCGTACCGCTCTGTCAGCTCCATCACAGCTGGAGAGAAAGACTATACTAGAAAGAGAGCCATTGTATTCAGTTTTGTCTGTTGCAATAGCTTCTTAATGGGTCGGTCATCGATCAGCCAAACTGACATCAGTTAGTGTGATGGTGGCAGGGTACTTGTACCCACCCGGGTCGCGACCACCGATCACAAGGTATAAAACCCGCCACAGTGGGCCACGTAAGAGTGTCGCGTCCTAAGATCGACTGATCTAAGTATATCTGAGTATATCTGGATTCAAACAGGCCGGCATATGTTATTGGTCATTGTCTCATAACTTTTTTAGACAAAATTAAATAGACCATGGTTTCTATGATATTCTGGATGTTTATAAGCTGTTACTTAGTATTCTGTCATAAAATATAATAAATAATGGAAACTCTCAATACGAACCAGCAGTCTCGGAATTCCCTCCCGCTTGATTGAGCTGCGCCATGCCGGCTTTCAGGTCGTTTCTCATCTGACTCATCTGGTCTTTAAACCCTGTCATCTGTAATCATTATTATTAAAACTTACTTAATAATCTGGATTTTAATTGACCACTGAATAAAGCCTCGGAGGCGCAACAAAGATTATTTTATTTTAAAATTTATTTATTCTCAGGAAGCACACAGAACAAAAATAATATGTAAATCAACTTATGAAATCGGTATATAATACAACACTAATGAGCTGTGCAACGAGGTTCTGTGAGTTTAATCCCCGCAGCAAGGTAAGTAATCCTTTATCTATTTGTCTGTCTACCATGTGGGTAGACGTCCAACGCTTTAGTAGCATTATAACTATTTATTAGATTTGGTTAACATGTCGTAATTATATTGTGTACCTGTGTGGTAAGTCCAGTGTCGAAACCGTTTAGCTGGTCAGCATAATCATTCACAAGAGAGTATAGCGTGGAGATCCGCGAGTTTAACTTCACCGCCACGTCTAACTTCTCAGCTAATAAGGAAAAAAATAATTCAAAAATGCAAACAACGCTACAAGAAAATACTCATAAAACGATTGAAGATATATTTCTGCTACGATAGTCTTTTACTTCAAAGGGTCTTCAGCTCTTTTAGGGTAAAAACGATGATATTTTCTCTCCGTGTTTGTTTTGTAAAAGCTATTAGAAGATTCCCAAACCAGCATGCTTCTTTGGCGTTGTTAGTAATCGGTAGGGATTTTTCTCACTCCAAGGTGTGTCCGATTCATAAATAAAATCTGTTGCTAACGAATGTAGCCAAAACTAAAAATAAATAACAGTAAACTGACCTACTCCCCTGGCGGTACTAGAAGCGTTTTCTGCAGCAGTGGTGGCTTTCCCAGTCATGAGGGTGATTGCCTTGTTCAGGTCCTCTTTCAGAGAACGGAGGGCATCGCTATAAATGCGTTGTAATATACTTAAACGAAATTAAAAAATATGCAGCGATTGCAGACATTTGAAAAGACTATAATTTTGTGTATGGAACTCAGTGCGTTTATTTCGTCGCGCCTATTTTTATTTCAGCTCTTTTCCTGTTTTCCGTTTCATTAGAACATAACCTAAAATAAACCTAAATTAAAATCTTACATCCTAATTATCCGTTTGGATATCCTCCCCTGTATATTTATAATTTCTCTTCCTTCCACTTTTTCTATTTCTAGTTCTACTTCTTTACTATACTGCCCCGAGACAACTACGCCGCCGAGTGGCGTAGTTGTAATGCGTACCTACGCGTTACGAGTACGATTTGCGCGCTGAGGTCCTGGGTTCGAATTCTAGGTCGAGCCAAAAAACATTGACTGGATTTTTCCATGTTAAAAAAAATTCGCAGTCGCAGCTCGGAGTCAAGAAGAGTGCGGTGTGATACCCCCGTGCCTCGGAAAGCACGTAATTGCGCTTGTCCTGCGCCTGATCTCTCTTCGCCCTTTGGTCATGTCTGCCGTCTCACCGTACTATGAGAGTGAAGGAATAGCGAGTGTACCTGTGTATGCGTACACACTTGTGCACTATAATATTTCCTGCGTACCTGCTTATCTCCGTTCAGATTGGAAGCCGTGGCCGAAACTGACTAGGAGCGTTACGTTTTTTTACGTTACGTACGTTCTTTACTGAATCTGATGCAAAAATACAACTATTTTGAGTACAGTCAGCCCCATAAGTAGCTGAACAAATTCAAAACTTCAAATCACTTTAACACTTTTGTGTTCTTTTGTGTTTTGATTTTTCTTCCCAAAACTAAAATAAAATATATTTGCTGTACTTCAAACAAAGAAAATAAAATGTTTCAATATAACTTAACGTATATAGGCAATATGGAATTTGGAATTTGTTCAGCTACTTATATATGTGTATGGTGTGGCTTACTGTACATTGTCTCCCTTACAAGCCTAAGCCTTTTTTTTTCACGGGGAAAACGGAATTATCGATACCGTTCTGTCCGTGGGGAGCGGGCGGCTATATTGGGCTCACCGCTTTTACGGCCCAACATTAGATCGTCCGGGAATGATGACATCCGATCGACTATCACGCTGGGCCGATTCACTAAGTCTAAAGCTATCCTATCGGTAAATAAAACTCAACTAACTCCATTTCCTTATGCGATACTGGCGGCATGGGAACGATCTTGGAAACTGATGAAGTTCCGGAGCCAGCGTGCTTCACGGAGATTCCGCCCACGTCCGTGTCACGTGGGGCCGTCGAGCGGGACGACATCGCCTCTACCGCAACCGACTTATGACCAGCAGAGGGACGGGATCTCATGGACTAGATATAAGGAGAAATTATTCAGATGGAGGGTTATTGTATTTTTAGTCATTTTCCTCCACACAAAACAGGTTACAATTGGGTAGTTGTATATTGGGTTTAACAGACTGGCATAATTATATCAGGCGATGGATAAATATTAATATCGTCAGACGACAGTCTACCTAAACTAAACTCCGCTTACCATTAGGTAGGGTCACTTTGTCGTCTCTGCATAAAGAAAAGAGAAGTTTAGACATTCAGACAGTAAGGATATTAGTAGACATGGTTTGATGAATGTTAGATGAACTATTGACATTGGATACTCTCATATGTAATCAGGACATTAGCTTGATATATCAGTTTTTACCCTTATTTGCGTAGAGATTACGACGAAAGAGACTATTGCACTAAGCACTGATTAATTGAAGCGAGCGGTCAATTCAGTTATATACCGTCAAGTGAACATCTCAATTTTTCTACTGAATTGTAGCTGATGGTATGTGTAGTGTTGTGGTGGATTGACTAGCAATAAGTATCCTTCGCCAGTCTACATAATTATGTCGGCCCGTCCTGTTACTTTTGTTATCGTTCTATAAATCCAACCAGTTCCTCGCCCTCTTCGCCTGCCAATCCTGCCGCCGCCGCAACCTCGTCCACCTCGGCCCTCACTTCCTCCACCATTTCCACCAGCTCTTCAGGGATGGCTCCCGCGGCTGCTAGTTGTGTGAGCAGGTCAGCCATGCGCCCGATAGCTTGTTCTGCTGCCTTGATTCGCGCTGTCACCTTTTTATTGCAGAATATTTAGATATGCAAGGTGGTGGTAGGTCTCTCGTATGCGCGGAGCCGTCTGAGTAGGTACCACCGCAATGTCTATTTCTACCGCCAAGCAGCAGTATACAAGCACTGTTGCTTTCGGTTTGAAGATAATTGTAGCCAGCGTAATAACTGAGCATTATGAGACTTAACATCTTATTTTCAGGGTAATGAGCGAAGCATTGATACTATCATCAGGGCGAGCGGCATGACATGCTCGTCTCGTCCTGAGATATATTATGTAATGCTCATACAACAATAAATTATTACCGTGATAATATTATCTACATTAATACTCCTCTGCTCATTTGTCTATGGGCGGGGGATATCACTCAACATTACATAACTCACTTGATCGTTTACCGATTTACGATAAAAACACTCTTCAATAAATGTTGTAGCTAAAGAGACCACCACACACCTGCATTGCTTGCATGATGTCTGTAAGGGACGCCGTGCCATTGGCAATGTCTTCCATCAGTTTCTTGTTGTCGGGGAATTCCGGCGAAGGTAACGGACCGGTCAGCGCCTTTAAATGGTTCACGGCCGACTCTAGCAACTCAAACTGAGAAACGGTCACCACCTCGATACTGCCAACTCGTGTGCGGGAATCTGGGTTAGAAGAGTCCCACTCTATCTAGGGTCGATCATTAATGCAACAAGAAAAGTTGCACAACATCGCAGAGTTTCATCATCAGCAACATTCACCATTTAATAGCCAGTTGTCAATGATGTGTGTATGTAGTTACTTAAATATCTTCACCAAAATAAGTTGATATAACTCACCCGTTCTTGTCGTGGGGCCTTTTTCAACTGAAAAATAAGATGCATTTTATATCGGTGCATCATTTCAAATACAAAATGAATGTATCATATTTACCGACTAAAACTTTTTCTTTATGCCTTTGTTGTTCTGTGAGAATAAAGCCAGGGTCAGTAATGTATATCACAGTTACAAGAATAAGAACAATCGACAATTAGTTTAAAATACCTGATATAGCAATACTAGTTCCAGATCCTTTATGGCCTCTTCCCTTTTCTTTCTTTAATTACAAGAAACAAAAGTTATTATAATCACAGTCATTAAAATTATTAGTCTTGTATAATGGCCTACTGCTGACAGGCTTGCTCTTCTAAGGCAAGAGATAATTATCACTTTTACTGTTCTGCTGATGCTGGTTGGTAGATTTTAAATGCGTTTTTTTTTAGGTGCGTAACATACCTTTGTGGGTTTCGTCTCCGTGTTTCCCTTTACCCTCAAAGCAAACTACACTATCCAAGAATTGAACTATCTTATGATGCGTTCGAAAAGTTTAGATCGCAGTTGCGATTTCTGCCTCAATAATTATACAGGTTTTGATGTGCTTTTTTGTTTATATAATGATCATATACTTGTTTCAGAGTACACAGATATAGACATTTTCAAAACAAACTTACAGTTCCTTTCGTGGCATCCCGTTCCAACTTAGCTTTATCTTTCGCTGCAGCCTTTTCTGCCTTCTCTTTTTCTTTCCGTTCCATTTTTTCAGCTTTCTCGCGTTCCTTAAAAGCGGCTTTCTCAGCCTTGTCATGTTCTTTTGCAGACTTTTCTCTTTCCTTGGAAGTGGTTCTCTCTTCCTTGTGTCTTTCCTTGGAAGATTCTGTGTCTGTCTTGTGTCTATGTTTGTCCTTTAAAAGTAGTAAAGGCTTAAAGATTCATGATATAGAGCAACACTTCATATCGTGCTGCTTTTTGATCCTACAAGAGAATTTCGTAAAAAAAAAATCGAAATTTTCTAAGCGTCTAAATAAATATTTAGTCTACACCTAACTACTCATCCACATAAATTATACCTACTTAAATGAAGAAATAATAAAAGTAAAACGCTATGAGTGTTTGCTTTGAAAACACACACTTGACTCGTCCGAAAATTAAATCCTTATCTATACCGTAAAACAATAAGCTCAGCGAAGAGTGACTGCATTTAGAACCTACACAGATGCACCTGCACTGACCACATTCTAGGATGCGGGAGCAAACTTTTGTATATCATCCATCGTCAAAACGACACATAACTTATAGAGGTAGTCTTATTGAAATGATTTTATAAATTTCCAAATTAAACCCTACTATCTTCCCTTCGCGTTCGTCGTGTTCCTCAATCCCCTTCATATGTACCCTCCCGCGCGCCGACGAACTCGGACTCTTGGAGCTCTCCGTAGACTCTTCTTCCCTCTTCCTGTCTCGTACCTCGTCCGCCTCGCTTACCCTGATCTCCACTTGGGTCTCAAGCATGCGTAAATTCCTCGCTAGGATGTGCAGTACCATTTGCACTAGTTTGAAGTTCACTACGTTTTTCTGGAAGGTGTGACATAGCAATGTATGAAAGCAAATAACTTGTTATGAAATGTGAAAATAAGGACTGCCTCGATGGCGTAGCTGTATTAAGGTACGAATGCAAAGCTGAGGTCTCGGGTTCGATCCCCGGGTCAGGTAAAGTGGTATTGGGTTTTTCTTTTCAATATCGGACCGGATTCTGGAATTTGTGCCTGATATGGCTACAGGCTCGCCCCGTATCATATCACGTGATGGAATACGCACGGTAAAAAGTGGGTGTACTAGTGGCGCCTCTGCCTACCCCTCGTGTGTGTGTGTGTGTAAAAATAAGTAGATATCTAAAAATGTAAATACGTTTACAGAGTTTGCCATTAACTACCAGCGGGCTTAGAATTTGGCAATAAATACGACACGAATCTGTTTCGTTTTATTGTGATTGGTTGAGAGACTAACACGTGACTGACGTCTTGGTCTTTTGATCAATCACAAACATCAAAAATAAACAACATTGTCCTACAAGTTACCTTTTTTTTACACTTTCTAAGCCCAAAAACCAGATGTGAAGAAATGCAGAAAGCCAGTGATTCGGTAGAACTAAGTTATCGCAATACCCATGCATAGTGTCGGAGATGGAATGGATAACATTTATAGAAAGGAAATTGGGTGGGGAAAAGTTTATGCATCTTCGTCAATCTCACTATAAGCCCACGAGTAGCACGCAAGCACAGCATGGCTACATGATGATTATTCATAGTGGGTCACTTTCCTCTAGCAATCCAAACCGGAGAATGGATCGAGAAGTTGTCAGGGTAAGGTGGTAAGGCTTCCAAACATTATTTATTTATGATATGGAGCAAACGAGCTTACGGTTCACCTGATGGTTAGGTACCTAATGATCATCGCCGCCCATCAACATCTGTAATACCAAGAGACAGATGCTTTGCCAGCCGGTGGGAATACGTTATTTTTGTTTATGGTTGCCGGGTCGTATCTGTCCTACAGGAATAAGAGTTTGATATCTAGCTATAGGTACTCGTGAAGTACTAACATCAGCAGGCCCCATGGCCATGTTGATCAGGTCCTCGACCTTCACCAGCAGCAGGTTGTCGCTCATGTTGGGCTCGTCCACACGCCGACGCACCATATTGTTTTTTTGTGTATACTTTCAAATAAATATTTTATTGCCAAGTGGCTCTAAAACAATGAATAAATTGATACTTCTAAAAAATAATAATGAATTATTTTCGATATTTTGACTGTTTTTGTCAATATATTCTTCTGTCAATTGCCGGCCAGCTACAATGTATGCGCTCGTTTTATATTTGTTTTGTTATAGATCAGCTAGCAACCCCTTAAGAGTATTTAACATTCCACATACTCAAAAAGCAAACCTTGTCATAAAAAAACGCATTCCTCAGCTCGGTGGTATTGTATAACATTGTCGAACATGAACCTAATTACAACTTTGTTGTGCTCTTTGTTTGTTGGTCTTAAATAATATTCTTACACGTAATCAGCTTTTCTCTGTATTAACAATGTATGTTGGCAATATTTTTAGTTACTGGGAAAAAACTAAGTTGTTCATTACTTAATCACCTAAGCGCTGTATTTTTAATTTTATTTAAAAAATACTCTAATTCGGCAGACGTAATACTAATATTAAATTCACTATCAGTATTCAGGACTGTTCCGCGGGCATCAAATAATACAACAATATGTTTACAATATTTTATTATTATTTATAATATTTTTTCAACACGTAACGTCACAGAATTTCAAACAGCGAGTAGACATATTAGTGCGGAGTTTACTGCGTAGTCATACGCATTACATTAATACTGAACAGAGACATCCATATTAAGCGTAAAAGCTCTCGAAAACAAACGTTTTGAATTCTATATTTCTAACAACAACGTGGAATGCAAGAGGATATTTGTTTATAATCACGGTTTACCGATCGATATAGTACATAAATAGATTTCATAAAACAACTGAACGCCATAACGGCCCGCGGGCTACAACAACGACAAATGTTATTATATATTTACAATAGACTGGGCGTAGTTTATAAACTTGCGAATAATCCAAATAGCCGACAGACACCTCACTGTGAAGACTGTTTTAACTGCCATTTTAAAAACACTTCGAAAACCTTTACTGTGCGGTTTAAAAGCTACGCCCTTTGTAAGCTTTCGCTCGGTCGAAGTTCCAGCCCGCCACACCATCCTCTGGAATCGATGTTGTATGATATTAACACTACATAAACACTAACAACACGACCGCCCACGAACCGCGTATGTATTCACAGAATCCTTTAGACAACATTATGATATACGCGAGTGTCATCAAGCATCGATTAACGATGCCACATAATCGATAATAGATCAAATGCAAAACACTCTAGACTCGAAAAACTGTCTGAAATCGCTGAACATAAATAAGAAAAAATATATCCTCATTCAATAAATTATATTAAAAATGACAACATGAAAACAAGTCGATTTAGATGTCCCGTGCCGCTGTGGTGGGGGCACGCGGCTCGTGGGGGGGCGCTCCCTACTATAATATCTGTTACGCTTAGTCCTCGAGGTTACGGAAGGCGGCGGACATGTCCTCCAACAGCTGGTCGAAATCTGCCTTGATCTTGCCTTCGCCGTCTTTCACTGGGTCCTGAGCAGAGAAAATAAAAATACAAACACACGAATTGAGAACCTCCTGCTTTTTTGGAAGTCGGTTAATTAACATTACATAACAGATTCAACAAACACACACATACACTCACTCTCACGCCTGTTATCCCCGAAGGGGTAGGCAGAGGCGCAACTAGTGCACCCACTTTTCGCCGTTATTCCGTCCCATGATGTGATAGGGGGCGAGCCTATCGCCATATCGGGCACAAATTCCAGACTCCGAGCTGATATTGAATAGAAAAACTCAATATCACTTTGCCCGACCCGGGGATCGAACCACCTCAGCATTGCACTCATACCGTAATACAACTACGCCACCGAGGCAGTGTGTTGAATCCTACTAATATTATAAAGGCGAAAGTTTGTAAGAATGTATGGATGTTTGTTCCTCTTTCACGCATAAACTACAGAATGGATTTAGATGAAATTTGGCACACGGGTAGATCATTTCCTGGATTAACACATAGGCTACTTCTTATCACGGGAAAATATAAACCGGGATTTTTATCCCGGAAAAACTTTACAACGCGAGCGGAGCCGCGGGCAAAAGCTAGTAGTAGCTAGTGAAAGGCTGGTAGGTTAGCCAGGCTAGGGCCTGTAGTGTCCTCACCGGTGAGGATCGCGACGCGTTCCTCCCATTATTATTACTATTTTTTGTTAATACAATTATCTCTTGTTTTTATTGCTTTTCTTGCCAGCCCGAGCTGGCTTCTTACTTTTTATTTTTCATCATTTATTTTACTCCTAATAAAAATGTCTATAGTTATATAAGTGACTAATAATAATTAGTTAAATGTGTCTCGACTTATCATAAGTGCAACTACGTTCGCCTACGTGATGAATAAAGTATTTAATAAATTTTTTTATAGTAAATAATAAATAAATAATGTTAGTTTCCACACCTTGAACTTCATGGAGGAGAGTTGGTAGAGCACGTTGCCCATGGCGTCGCGGATGACGTTCCACGTGACCTTGTTGTCGGACTGCGCCGTGGACTCCACCGCGTGTCGCGACATGTCGTAGAACGAGATGATGTTCTTCAACATGCCCACCGTCTTGTAGAACGGGCAGAATCTGTCGTACGACGAGTAGCTACGGAAAAACAAACATTTATTAAAAAAAACTACTGTAAGACAACAAATACAGGCTGTGCCGAAAATGATCTGTCAAAATCGACAAATAAAAACAGCGTGTTGTGTGAATGAAAATGAAAATGAAAAATGTTTATTTCGTTACACAATAGGCAAAAAGACATTAAAGTAAGGTTGGGGCCTCCTAGTAGGCATAAAAAAATGCCTGTATCAGATCCCGCTCTCTCATAACAAAATTTAGTAATACATTGTGTTACCAAAATAAACTAAGACTTAATATAAAGTTACGTTACGTATGTATAATGAGCAACTACTGACAACATGTACAGGGTGGTACAAAACTCATACAACTCACCTGTTCTGTTGCAAGAAGTCGTCTTTAAGCAGTTTGGCGACCTCGAGGGTGATCTTGTCGGTCTCTGCGAGCGAGGCCTTGCCGACCAGCTGCACGATTTCTGACAAGTCCTCTTCCTCCTGAAGGATCTCCTTGACCTGAACAATCACATTAAGTATGATCCTCTTCTTTCATATTTTTGTTTTCTTATAATTTCACAATATTAATATTTCCTGATAATAAAACTAACTGGGGTTTAAAATATAATAGGTGTTGGAAGTGGCCTTCTTACTAAAGTAGTAATTTTAATTTAGATTTAAGTTAATTAACTGAACACGTCGATTTAAGAGTCCAAAAACGCTGATATCAATTCCTAAACAGTTAAGATAATGTGTCGTAAAGCTTACCTTAGTCCTAAGAGGTACGAACTCGGGGTAGTTCTTCTCATAGAAGTCATCCAGAGCACGCATGTACTTGCTGAAAACGAAATGAGGCGATTAATCACTTTAGTACAATTAAACATACACTTAAACACAAACATATATTTTAGCTTGTAGCCCCGAATAGATGGGATGAAATTCTTACAGAATGTAATACTTGGCTAATTTATTACAATTTCACCATTGATATGACAGCTATAGTGTTACCAGACACAAGTTATAATCTCCAACACCTCCAAACGATTCGAATAAAAAAAATCACTTTCCAGGCTTTGGGAGTCCAACTTGGGACTATTATAGATCTAAATATAAAAGCCAATATGATCACCTGTATGAGATAAGCCAATTGATGGAGGGGAAGTGCTTCCTCTGCGCGAGTTTCTTGTCGAGACCCCAGAACACCTGCACGATACCCAGGGTGGCGGCAGTCACGGGGTCAGAGAAGTCACCACCGGGGGGTGACACGGCTCCGACGATGGACACGGATCCTGCAGGCAAACATGGACTTTACAACTTTGTGATAAAGCTTACGAATCTGGAATACGCATGGATTCTTCTTCTTTGTCGGTATCACTCTTGACAGAGTGGTCGTGGTCATCACCTCAGGTGTTGGTGGTAAGCTTCACAACACGCCGCCACTCTTCTCTGATGGTCGCCTTCCTCGTGCATTCATATAGTGATGATGAGCCATCGGTAAGCCAACGCATCGCTTACGAGATAATTTTACGTGTTCCAGTATAAAAGCGCTCGCGGTACACAAGATCCGCCAACAGATTGTAAATACCGCCAAAAAAATAAACAGGGCTGTTTATTAGAATAATTACAATTTTCTAGCCATGTACATGGTTGATTGTTTGTAACGCAATATAACAGAGAAAAATAGTTTTGTAACAATAGGAATTTGATATATTTAATTAATTTGTCCACTTAAGCATTAACCTTGAATTCAATAATTTCTGCAAACAATTTTATAGAATTACCATTATGATATTATGCACTAAAATTTTTCTGAACAATTTCTCCGTACTTAAAAAAAACATGGTACTGACCTTCCCTATCAGGGTTTCCGAGACACTTGACCCTGCCGGCACGCTCGTAGAAGGAGGCCAGCCGGGCACCCAGGTAGGCAGGGTAGCCGGAGTCCGCAGGCATCTCAGCCAGACGACCAGAGATCTCACGAAGAGCCTCGGCCCAACGGGAGGTCGAGTCAGCCATCATGGACACGTTGTAACCCATGTCACGGAAGTACTCGGAGAGGGTGATTCCTGATGGGGAAATATAACTTGTAGACATACTGAAAGTATTTAAAATTTAACAACATTGGTTTAAAAACGGTTTGATATAAAAAAAATAACATAAAATTAAATTACCTCAACAATACAAAAAAATCATAATTTCTAAAAATTAGTAGACACCATGTGTCCTATTGACACATGGTGTCTACTGTATACATACCTGTGTAGATGGAAGCCTCACGGGCAGCGACAGGCATGTTGGATGTGTTGGCGACCAGCGCGGTACGCTTCATGATGGACTCCGTCACACCCTCGATCTCCACCGACAACTCAGGGAAGTCACGCAGTACCTCAGACATCTCGTTACCTGACAAGTGACAACCAACATCAACATTTGCAACAAAGTTTCCCGTACGATCAAGAATGAACTGTCATTTTTTTTATATAAATCAGGGTATTTTGGTCCTTAATGGCTTGCAACAATAGACTAAAAGACCTAACATTACTACCTAGAATCTCTCACGACAGTGTCGCTTTTACTAGACGACAAATGAATACAATGTAAACCTACTAAAATCGGTGGTGGAATCTGCATTAGAATGATACTATGTTACGTACCACGCTCTCCGCAACCGACGTAGATGATGACGTCAGAGTTGGAGTACTTGGACAGCGCCTGTGAGATGACAGTCTTACCGCAACCGAAGGCTCCGGGGATGGCCGTGGTACCACCTTGGACACAACTGCACCACAAAACGATTGATTGATGTACATTTTAATTTGAATGACTTACAATAAAATGTCAAAAAGAATTCTTGAATGGAATCTTCATTCTACTCTTGGAATATCTATAATGACATGGTAAATGTAGTATTCAGACTTTAATTATCTAGTTTACGTATCTTTTTATGACGTAAAATATCATTGAGTTGTGTGGTCCTTCGAGCTGGATAAACATAAAAAAATAGTCGCATCTCAAACTATACCATTCCCTGAACATAAGTGGTAGTACTAACGGGAAGAGCGAGTCGAGTACTCTCTGTCCGGTGAGAAGCGGGTGGTTGGCGGGAAGCTTCTCAGTGACGGGACGTGGCTGACGCACGGGCCACACCTGCAACATAGTGTACTTCGCCTTCTCGCCGTCGAACTCCGTCTCCAACACTACGTCCTGTGGGATATACATCGCATAAATATATCTGAAGATTTATAAACAGAAAGGCGATAACAAATTAAATAAAAAATAAAATAAAATGATGTTGGCAATAGCGATTTTGAAAATTATAATTATCGCGATGATGTAATACTCACAGTGACTTTGTAGTTGCCGGCGGGAGCGATGTAAGTAACGGTACCCTTTGCGCGGGGAGGCATCAACATCTTGTGCTTGACCAGAGTGTTCTCGTGTACGATACCGTACAGGTCTCCGCCGGTGATGTGGGAGCCCACCTACACAATATTTATGTTACCTCATTGTTATAAAGAAATTGGAACTAAGTTTACCATGTTAAACTAATGTTATATAATAGCAGTTCTGTATAAATAATAGATATCATTGATTGACCTATTAACTTAGTCTCAGAAACTGTTCAGAAATTAGGAAAATATTACGAAGATACTATTTGACTTGTAGGTTAGTTCTTCTAGTATTTTTTTTATTGGTTTAAGTAAATCACCTTAACATTGAGGGGGTTGAATTCCCAGTCAACCTCCCTGGCAAGTGCGGGCACGTTCACACCCTTGGGGATGTAGATGGACTGTGTGAGCTCGTTAATGTCCTTCAGTGGTCGCTGGATACCGTCAAAGATGGAGCCCAGGATACCAGGGCCGAGCTCTACGGACAGAGGCTTGCCGGTACGCAGCACAGGGTCACCGACTGTCACACCCGACGTCTCCTCGTATACCTGAGGAAAGAGATATAGTAGCAGAAGACTTTCATGACAAAACAAACACATCACGCCTTTTATCTTCCATAGGGCAATGAAAGGTGCAACCAGGGCACATACGTTTCGCTAATTAATTATGGCTAATTTTCCGTCATGTAACTCTTAATAAAACTAATAATCAAAACATACTTCTTTATATCAAAGTCAAAAATGTCTTATAGATCATAAAAAAATCCTGTTATTAAAATTTGAACTTGTATACATACTCAACTACATACATCTAAGTACATCCAAAATGTTAGGAATAATCATTTATTCTCGTTCTTTGTCCATCCCACCATAAAGTAAAATGATAATAATATGATGTTCATATTCCACAGTACCGGTTTAGAGACAATTTCTTTTGGACTACAGTGACTACCAGTGTACTATTTACTACTATTTTGTGCTACAGGGTGCAGTCAAGTTTCTTACCTGGATGGTGGCCATGTCACCCTCAAGACGGATGATTTCTCCCACCAGCTCGTTATAGCCGACACGCACCAGCTCGTACATAGCGGATCCGGACATCTTCTCCGCCGTTACGACTGCACCACAAACATCACACGTTGGTATAACGAATATGAGCATTATAAGACTCAATCAATGCCACTGTTTTCAAGAGAATGTAGCATTCACCAAGATCGATCATTGATTATAATAGTATGAATATTACAAATGTAATAAGATGTAAATATAATGTATATGTTTTACGTACCGGGACCGGACACGGCGAACACGAATCCGAACCTCTCCTCATTCTCCTCATTGGCGATCGTCTTCAAACCGCCTTTGCTCGCCATTTTGTACTATGTGTGTGTGTGTCCTGTTCTGTAAAATGAGCACAATCATTAATTTCAATTAACTCAGAACATCAGTAATATTGTTTCGGATTCTGCCAATTATAGTGCCATGGTTTTGCAAATGTCATATTTTTTCCCTCACCTATCCCATTGCAGAAATAAAATGTTTCTTTTTATAAGCACAAGAATAGTTTCGTAAAAATTATGAAAATTCGTCGTAAAATTAATGGTGGATTATAGGACCAGATACAGATTTTAAAAACTATTATAAAATATGAACATTTGGCTAATGCCAGGTTTTTTAAATATATACACTCATATATACACTCACGCCTTTTATCCCCGAAGGGGTAGGCAGAGGCGCAACTCGTGCACCCACTTTTCGCCGTTATTCCGTCCCATGATGTGATAGGGGGCGAGCCTATCGCCATATCGGGCACAAATTCCAGACTCCGAGCTAATACTGAATAGAAACCTAGGAATCGAACCCGAGACCTCAGCACTGCAGTCGTACCATAATACAACTACGCCACCGAGGCCGTATATTTTTTAAATATTTCATATTTTTTTCATCTTGCATAACAAAGAAATTTATATGATACACTATCACTATACAATGGAAATTATCTCATTAACACACTGATAAATATCACTTAACAACTTACAAAAAACCTTTAATGCAATATTCCGCACTACACAAAAACGTTCTATAGGTTTATGCACCGTCTGATTACATAACTTACGTACACTACATCCACCAGCGCGTACACGCGACTGAAGCCAGAGAGGCTGTAGTGCAGATCAGCTGACCACATTATCAGCTGATAACAGCTATCAATCAATGTCACAGCAAATGGAGAAGTTTAGAATATCTATGATTTTTGATGATTTATTGAGGTCTTTAGCATATTTATATTTTACGCCATTATTTTGATGGCAAGTTTATTATGCGAAATGTCATTTTTGATTAAATCTATAGTTTTGAATTCATCAGTTGGAACCTTAGACTATTTAACCAATGGACACATATGGCAATAATGCGCAAACATTTTTTTCTGCCAATCTTAATGCGGGTTGATGGATGGATAGCACACATTTAACAAAAAAATCCACATGTGCAGGGCTGAATATAAGGTCGCTTTTTACACAATAACAAAACAAAAATCACAATTTCTGTGGAGCACAGGTTAATGTCATTCGTAGAATATAATGACAGCAATCGCAAGTCACATAGGTTTTAATAAAAGTTTATGACCACCTGCGCATGTATGACCAGCAAAGGGGTCGCTTGGTCATCCATCTCCTTTGCATTGCTAGATACTCAAAGGTTGGAACATTATAAGCCAACATACTCAATAATATTCGTAATTATTGCAATTAGAAATTATGAAATGTATATTTTTAAAGTCATATTTGCAATGGTACATAAATAATATTTTACTGTTAGTTTATTAAACAAAACAAAATATTAAATCATTATAAACAATTAACTTCTTTCTCCTAAAGAGATAATCAGCTCTGTCTTTGTGTTCAGTACATCATATATATTTTACTAGTTTTTGCCCGCGGCTCCGCCCGCTTTAAAAAGTTTTTCCGGTATAAAATTCCCGCTTTATATTTTCCCGGGATAAAAAGTAGCCTATGTGTTAATCCAGGACATAATATACCCGTGTGCCAAATTTCATCGAAATCCGTTCAGTGGTTTTTGCGTGAAAGAGTAACAAACATCCATACATCCAAACATCCATACATTCTTACAAACTTTCGCCTTTATAATATTAGTAAGATTTCCAAGTATTGTTTAATTAACACAGGAACTCAATCTGAACAAAGTTCTCCTTTCAATAGAATACACAAGTCTATAAGGCAATCTGGCTTCGTGATTATTAAACTTATACATTTTGGAAAGCACACGTGAAAATGATTCTTGTTGTGCAGCAGGTATCTACATGCTACGAAAGCCTTTTCCTGGGAGCCTAGCGACATGCTTGTGAAGCACAAAAGAATAAAAAACATTCCTCTGCCAGGAATTTAATGAGGCATCCAATTTTAATATTTACATTCATGATAATATTACAAGTTGCATTACATGAGATGTTAAAAAAAGACTATTCATACATCTATCATTTAATTACACTGTCATGGAAACCAATTAGTAATACTTTCTTGGATATAATGTAATAAAAAAAAACGAATTTTGTTTGTCTTATGATTTTGGTTTTATGGCCATTAACTTTTAATGCATACCAAGATTCATTTTGTCATGTAAAAACAAAATAACTGTACGAATTTTTCTCAAACAAAATAATATTAGTTGGGTGTTTCATAACAGCAGTGTTTTTTTAATCATTATAATATGAAAGGTATGAGCTTTTCCCTATAGAAAAAGTTACTTGGTGTTATATTCCTTAAACTAATAATGTAAGAAAATTCAAATATTATATATATTTGGACAGTACTCCCAAAAACAAGGCCTTTGCAATCATATAATTTAAAAGTCCTCAGATTTTGATATTTGTGTTTTCTTTTTATTTTGCTTATAACTTCACTTCAAATGAATGTACATAAAAAAGTTAGTTATAAATGGAGGGGTCTAAAAATATTTTTTTAATGGATCCCAGATCCATATTTGTGCCCTTTAAATATCCATAAAGTTTGAGCTGGTTAGATTTTGAAGCCCAGCACCCATACAAAAAAAGGACATCTCCTTTCTAGAAAAGTAAGATGAGAAGGACATCAATCATAGGTTTCATATCTTTTCAGTCACATGATTACAAAGATACCTAAAAGTAAATTCGTCTACCGGTAAGGTGTGGTGCAACAATTACGTCTTATAAGACCTTATATTATTGTATAGCCATTAAGTATAGTTTATTGTTCTATTTACAAGTTAGATGAAGATTTATTACGGAAACATGCCGCAGAACAATATGTTCCCCTAAAATTATCCCTGGATAATGAAATAATCACCCTTTAATGATTTATCGTTAGAAAAGAAGTGTTTTTTCAGTCACATGATAAAATGGGCGTAAGGTGAATGAATACCATGAAAAAACAAGAATTACCAAGCAAAAATGCCATAATTCAATACATGTACACAATGTATGCACTATTCATGCAAGATTTGAGAAGAGATTTGCCCAAAATCTGCAAATTCGAATGACATTACATGGCAACGGAGTTAGAACGAAGGCAGTATCAGCAACAATCTTACCGAAATTAAACCAAAATTATAAAGCGTACACAACGACGAAACACATACACTAACAAAACAGAATAAATATTCAACAAAATCTTATAAGAAAATATAAAAATGAACTCACGAGACGAGAAAGATGGATGAGACGAACCGAGAATGGCGGAATATCACAACTTATCACAAGACCAATGATAAAAATGAAGTCAGCTGACCTAGCTCTATGCCTCATTATCCGTGGTACGCCAAAATCATTGATTTTTGTTCAGTGAGTAACACAAAAACATCGTTAAAACATCTGTCAAGTTCTCAAATTCACACTCTATTGCACCAGAATAAGGTATTTTATATCAAAAAGGTATTTCAACCTAAAGTCGAATTACTTTTACCATAATCTTGTTTATGGCTAAAACAGCTCACGCAATTTGTTTGTAGTTTATGGTAGGTAATGTTAAAAATCACAAAATAGTGCCGAAGCATCATGAATGCGATTCCGGGTGTGGAATTCGATTTTTACTCTAAGGCGCACTTGCACGCGATACTTGGGTTAAATGAACAAATACAGAGTTTGTAAACTCGAGGTTAGATAGTTAAATTTTAACTCTAATCGTGCCTTGCACCACTAAAAATAACACCGGGTTAACTAACCTGAGGCATGATTCTCTATGACATTGTCAACTCGTAACGCGGCCGCGTCACGTTCACTTCGTGTAATGTGCGTAAAATGGTATTCTGTATGCCAATTTCCATAGTAATAAACGCGATGAGTTACGTTACGCGCTTGTTACGAGCGATGAAAATAACGCGTGTCATAGAGAAGGCTAAAGGGGGCTGACATATATTTTTTTTTAACTGGGAACATTGCAATATTTATTAGCTTCTATTGTAATCCGAACAAAGAGGAATAAATAAACTAAAAACGAAACATGATATGTCTATATATTTTATACTACAATACAACGTATATAAACTTTTTTGTGTATCCTTCATTCTGTGACATTGGTAGAAATATTATAATCTTCTTGCATTTGATGACATTTTATTTTAACCGTATTAATTTCGTGTCACTTCTGTCATCTGTGATTACAAAATTAATTTTTTTTTTCACTAGACTTCTGCTCGCGGCTTCGCCCGCTTGAATGAGTTTTTCCGGGATAAAAGACCCGCTTTATATTTTCTCGGGATAAATTATACGTATAAACCTTCCTCTTCCTCTCTTTTCCTTTCTTCTCTATCTATTACAAAAAACCGCATCAAAACCTGTTGCGTAGTTTTAAAGATCTAAGCATACATAGGGACAGACAGCGGGAAGCGACTTTGTTTTATACTATGTAGTGATTATGCTCCACTAACCCAGTGTTAGCAATTTAATCTACCCAAGTCGGTGGGTAAAATATTTAGCAAATTAACCCTAGGTTTACTCTTAGCTTTTGATGGCGCAAGGTAAATAATTATTTATTTAACCCTGAGTTAGCAGTTAGCTCAGAGTTAATTAAGTTGGTCTACCAGGCTGGAGAGCCCGAGTGCGGGCTTGAGGACCGTCGTGGCAGTGCGACCTGTCTTCTTAAGCTGGCTTGACAGGCGCCACGGTGCGCCAACATTCCATCTGACGCAGGTGCTGACGGGCCACGTGTGGTCGAAAGGAGGAGTCCGCCGTGTGCCAACATTGTGACAACGGCCTCGAAGACACAGTCCAACACACTCTCGAGGAGTGCCCAGCCTGGGACCTACAACACAGCGCTCTTAGAGCAGTCGTCGGAAGGGACCTCTCGCTGCCGGCCGTGGTGTCCGCTATGGTCGGCGGCCGTAGGTCATGGCGAGCGATGGCCTCCTCCTGTGGCGGCGTTATCTCGCGGAAGGAAAGCGGCGAACGGGATCGTGAGCAGAACGATCGAAATGTTAAACGCGCGCAGTTTATGAGAATGTCCCCGTGGCGGGATGATGTGATTCAGAGTTTGAATTTTTAAAAAGTTTTTATTTTATATCTGTTCAAAGAGGTTATAAATATTAAAATTGCCTGCTTAGAGTTTCGGCGTTAGGGCACGAGTGAAATTTGGACAATAGAAAAAAAATAAAATAAATAAATAATTATAATTACATAAGTCGATAAAAAATGCTATGCAATAGCTTTACCGCAGCAGTCTCCGAGTGCCACACGTCTTTTTTAGTTTTTTCCATAGTATTATAATGCTTTTTGCTTCTTAGTTTTGATTTCATTTTTAATAATTTTCCCTTACAGGGAAAGAAAAGGGTTCAAGCTCATACATCACCATACAGCCTCGTCTTAAGTGGTATTTTTGGTTGTCTTTTTTTCCTACGTACTATGTCGTAGTAAAGCAGTGGCTACCTTACCAAGACTTTATCAAGGAGTTTTGGCGGCAACGAAAAAACACTTGATTGGCACAGTTATTTCAATTCACTTCATTTAAGTACTTTAATAGAACTATATTGGATAATATACCACCATAATTATGCAATATAAGACTAAGTATCACCAAAATAATGAATTAAAACAAGAGCACCTCATGACACTTCCATGTTCCCGCCTAAACTCCCAAAACCAGTGGTCTCGGACGACAAAATGTGAAATCGGTAACGTTGCCAAGAAAAATCGGTATATTTGGAACAAAAATCGGTATATGCAAAAAAGAAACAAGCAATATTCAAGGAAAACCCCCTTAATTTTAATAAAATTAAATTTTGAAAATTTTTTGCCGCCCCTTTAAAAATACTGCCCCCGCCGCCCCAAACAGCAACATGTTTAACCAAGGAATCGCAAAATATGAAAGAAAAAAGGGATTTTAGTATCGAATCGCTGAAAATCGGTAGAAAAATCGAGAGAATCTTCTAGCTTTCAAAAAATCTTTGAAAAATCATGTCATTTCGGTATTTCCGTAGGACAGGACCAAAATCGGTAGAAATACCGAAAAATCGGTAGGTTCGAGACCACTGCCCAAAACTCTTTTAGTTTTGAATTTTATGTCACATTATTTTTCCTCAAACCAAGAGCACCTTATGATACTTCCAAGTTCCCACCAAAACCCCATGATATTTTGGATCTTCAATGAGTTCATAGACTTCATTAATTTATTTTGCAGCCGTACGTAGAAAATTCTAAATACCTTCATGCTATTGGTGTATATTATTTCTACGAAGGCAAGTGGGTTGTTAAATGCTCTAAAGAAGGCAATGATATTTCAAAAATAATAATATAATTGTACTCAGGTGGATAAATAAAACAAACCTTACAAAGCCGTATAGATTACATTACCTTAGCGTCCTTTTACAAAAGAGTAAAACTAAAAAAAAACAAAACGAAAAAGTTACGCTTTCGATTTTTTTTTTATTTAATTATTACGGCTCTGGATACTAGTCCATTGAGCCCGTCTTTCATATATTTTCATCCTCAGTCCTAACTCCTAACTAATATGTCGAAGTAAAGCAGTGGCTACCTTACCAAGACTTTATCAAGGAGTTTTGGCGGCAACGAAAAAACACTTGATTGGCACAGTTATCTCAATTCACTTCATTTGAGCACTTTAATAGAACTATATTGGATAATATACCACCATAATTATGCAATATAACACTAAGTATCACCAAAATAATGAATTAAAACAAGAGCACCTCATGACACTTCCACATTCCCGCCAAAACTCCTTACGCTTTCGAGTTCGACCAGTGCTGCCAGATTAGGCGACTTTTCGCCATTTAGGCTATCTTGAAGGGTGTCGGGGCGACCAAAAATTGCAAATGGCGACTGGTTGCCGTTTAGGCTACGCTAATGGTGATTAGTCGCCAATTTAGGCTACTTCGGAAAGTTCGTGTTTTATGCATTGTTTTTTTTTTTGCTCTCCGCGTCCCCACACAAGTGGGCGACTTTAGACTACTTCGAATTTTCGCCGCGATGGACCACTATAAATTTGAAATTGGGGAGGTTTTTTTTTTGCTCCCTCACCTCTGCATATACGAAGTGGCGACTTTAGGCTACTTCACAATGAATTTTTGGGCGACTTCAACCGTCAAACATCTGGCAACACTGAGTTCGACTGCTTTCGAGTGACTTTTTGGCGGGAAGTCAAACAGGGCGGTTTATTTAAATTGGACTTTGCGATTTAAATTCTATTATACACTTTAATTCTCAAGTATGGGTCCCCACAGTGATGGGGACTCAGTAAAAGAAGTAAAGAAGAGGAAGTATGTCCATGCTACGGGTTCTTCCTCTAGTAATAATCCACCTGAAGATGCTTGGCAAAAGCCTTACTTTAAGCCTAACTACAAGCGACAATACCCAGATAATACAACAAACATTAACTTTCCAGTATATATAGAGAGTTCCGAAAATGATAAAATTGGGAATAAAGACCCCATATACATTCAGGGTATTCTCGGTAAATATATTAAGGGTGAACATCAAATCAGCCGAGTCAATGCCCACAAAATTCAAATAATATTTAAGCAGGCGAGTACGGCAAACGATTTTTTGAACAACTCTTCACACTTAGAAGACCATAATGTTAGAGCATATATCCCTGCTTCATTTGTGGAGAAAATTGGAGTCATCCAGTATGTCCCACTGGAACTCAGTAATGAGGAACTTTATAGAAAATTAACTTGCGAATATGAAATTGTTGCGGTTCGAAGATTCACTAAAAAAAGACACCGATGGGGTAAGGCAACCGTTAAAAACGATTTCTATCACATTTGTCTCTAGCACTTTGCCTGAATTCATTTTTTTTGACCGATGGAGATTTAAAGTATCGCCTTACAGAAGGCCTCTTTTACAATGTTATAAATGTTTAAAATTCAACCATTCTGCTAAGATTTGCAAAAATAATCAGATATGCTCGATATGTGCTGGTGATCACTCCTACAAGGTATGCGAGGATAATGAAATTAAATGTGCCAATTGTGGGGGTGCCCATTTAGCCATATCAAGATCATGTCCAGTTAAAGCCAATAAAATAAAACACATGAATATGACTTATGCTGCGACAGCAGCTAATTCTTTATTTATAAATAATAATAATACAAAGAGTTTCCCTGCATTACCTGTACCCAAGACAAACAGTGCACAAGTGCCATCTTCCACTTCTGTTTCAGCCCCGATAATCCAACTAAAAAAAGTTCCTAAAATTAATGAGACAAATGCAATAATAAATAATGAGAAAGTAATAAATGCATTAGTCAAAACACTTATAACTCTAGGAAATAGTAAAGACGCATCCACTACAACACTTAAAATTAAAGAAGTATTACTTAAAAATTTAACTAATGGATAATTCTATTAGAATTGTTCTTCATAACATACAGAGCATAAATAACAAAAAGCCATTAATAAAGTCTTTATTGTCCAAACTAAACATAGATATATTATTATTAAATGAAACTTGGCTGAATGAAAACAATTGTCTAGGTGTTAAGTTCTCAGGATACAATTTTTTATATAAAAATGCGAACAACAACCATGGAGGTGTGGGTATTTTAATTAAAGATTGCATAAAATATAAAAGCATTGATATTCCTTTTTATCAAGATTTACAAGGTATTGCTATCTCTATTCAAACTCAGGCTGGCTTTTTGTCAATATTTAATGTGTATTGTCCTCCTAAAAGCAATAGGTTTAAAATTAATAAATTAAGGAACATAATTAATAGGTTGCCAAAACCATGCCTGGTAGCAGGTGATTTTAATGCGCACCACATCGCTTTTGGTTGTGCAACAACAAAAGCTCGAGGCTCACAAATTTTTGATTTATTTGATGAGAGTGATCCTTGCATTTTAAATGATGGTAGACCAACAACAATTTCTGCCCCAAACAAAAATCAATCTGCTATAGATGTCACTTGTGTCAGTTCTGATATTGCTCCACTGTGTGAATGGAATGTGGGTGAAGATCCAATGGGAAGTTATCACCTCCCTGTTATTACTGATATACTCCTTTCTCCCTGTAAATATGAGATAAATGATAATATAGAAAGGTGTATTTTCCATAAAACAGATTGGGCTAACTACTGTAGTGAAGCTGAAAATCTAATTAATGAAGCTGATTTTTCAGTTCAGACTCCCTTACAATGTATAATAAATTTTGTGAAATGTTAAACAGATTACGAAATAAATGTATTCCTATATTTAAAGGTAAGCCTAAAACAAATATTACGACATTACCAGTACCATGGTGGAGTGATGAATGTGCTGATGCTGTTAATCAGGCTAGGTCAGCCCTGTTGCTGTATAGATCCTCTATGACAATGGAGTCTTTTATCTATACTAATATTATAAAGCTGAAGAGTTTGTTTGTTTGTTTGTTTGTTTGTTTGTTTGTTTGAACGCGCTAATCTCAGGAACTACTGGTTCGAATTGAAAAATTCTTTTTGTGTTGAATAGACCATTTATCGAGGAAGGCTATAGGCTATATAACATCACGATGCAACTATTAGGAGCGAATAAATAATGGAAAATGTGAAAAATGCGGGGAAAATTATTCATCCTTGAGGGCTTCCATTGCGTGCGCTGCGAAAACGGTTCAAGATACCAAAAATATATGTATGAAAGAATTATTCCTCTTGAAATGATCTAAAAAAAAGTCCGCGACAGTATATGTCTATCTTTTAAGATTAACTCACTAGAACCGTTATTATGGTAATCAAATTTGGTCGAAATTAATGCATTATTTGTTAAGAGTTTATCAACGTCATAATATTAATGTTTATCCAAATAAATGTGTTGGATAGAGTGATGCAACGGGAAGGTTTTTATGTATGTACTTTTAGCCCGGAAAAACTTATTAACGCGGGCGAAGCCGTGGGCAAAGGCTAGTTGCATATAAAAGAACAGATGCAAAAAAGAAAAGAATAATTAGTGAACAAAAACGCAATAGTTGGAAAAATCTGTGTGCCTCATTAAATAGGAGTACCCCTGTAACTAAAATATGGAATTATATACGTAGGTTTAAAAGGGTTAATGTTATAAATAGGTTAAGGGAAGATAAATGGATTCCTGATTTTATCAAAAAAATTGCATCAAATGAAAATAATGATACATTATGTGACAAAAGATTATTTAATATGTATAATGACAAAGAAAGTAATACTGTTTTATTAAATCCATTCAGTTTTCAAGAATTTTCTATAGCACTTCATTCAAGGAAGGACACTACTCCTGGGTTGGATAATTTTCCATATATTATGTTAAAAAAACTTCCTGATAGATGCAAAAAAATATTATTAGATATTTTGAATTCTCTTTGGAGTAATCAAATAATTCCTGATTCATGGAAAACACAGTGTATAATTCCAATTTTAAAACCTGATAAATCTCCTACTGACTGTAACTCATATAGACCCATATCACTTACTTCATGTATTGGCAAGTTAACTGAACAGATGATCAAACTAAGACTTGATTATTACGTAGAACATCATCATCTCTTGCCAGATATACAATTCGGCTTCAGGAAGGGTAGGAGTGCCCCTGAGAGCTTTATTACATTTATTGCAGATATGAAGAAATGCCTTCTTTCAAAATCCACTGCTATTTGTACATTTCTTGATGTTCAAGGTGCATATGATAATGTAAATATCAACCAATTATTGTTAGTTTTGTCAGAGATAGGTTTACCCGGAAAACTGTTGAAATGGATTTTTAATTTTTTGACTAATCGTTCCTTTTTTGTTAAGTTTAATAATATTATACATGGGCCAAACACTGTAAACAAAGGACTAATGCAGGGGGCCTCTTTGTCTCCCATTTTGTACAATTTGTATACCTGTCAAATTCTCGAATATGTAACCGTTGATGTAAAAATGTTACAGTTTGCAGATGACATTCTTTTGTATACAATAGACAGAAATATACAGGTTGCTGAACAAAAAATGAATTTGGCCTTAAGTCAATTTAGTGCTTATTACAGTAATAAACTAAAACTTAGCATAAATCCAGATAAAAGTACTTGTTTAATGTTCGGCAGTGATGAGCTAGTAAATATAAAATACAATGATATAAGTATTCCCCAAGTAAATGAAAAAAAGTTTTTAGGTGTAATAATAGACAATAAACTGAAATTCCATAATCATATCGAATACATTTCGAAAAGGGCTTTAAAAAATATTAATATTCTGAGAAGTTTAGCGGGTGTACATTGGGGATCAGATCCTAAAACTCTATCAATGCTATATAAAAGCATAGTGAGAAGCCACTTTGACTATAGTTCTTTAGCTTATTTAAACGCTAGTGGTCCACTACTTAAAAAAATTAGATGTGATCCAAAATATGGCACTACGTATTATAAGTGGTGCGATGAAAACAACCCCCATAAATATTTTAGAGGCCGATCTTTGTATCCCTCCATTAGCTATCAGAAGACTGCATTTTGCAGAAAAGTTCTGCTTAAAATCAATAACAAATTACAATCCCATAGTCTTGAATTCATTTAAACTTCCTGATAATCTTATCCATCATGCAGATCTTAATCCGGCTAACATCATTCACAACAAACTTCCTGAAATATGCTCCATAATGGCCCGTGTAAATAATTTGTGTACAGATACCGTAAAACCTCATGACTTTGCCCAGATTGCTTGCGTTTTCTAATTCAATTTGAAATATTTAAAATAATAATATTAGTTTTAATTTGTTATTGTGTTACACTACTGATAAATGTACTGTTCTTTGTGCAGAATGTATAATAATGTCCAAAGACTGTATAATTATATGATAAACACCTCAATCTAGACGGCGGGCCAAATGTGTAGCACTTTTTACAAGTTTGCCCATTTTGCAGAAATTTTCATAACGTCGGTATTTTCTACCTTATGTTCTTAATGTTTAGGGACTATTATAGAAAAATAATCAATTTATGATGCGTCCTTAGAATTAAACTTTTAAACGTTCATTTAACCTGTCAAAATTTAGTGGGCAAAGTCCCAACAAATATTTTGTAATTTTTCATACAAATAACAGGATGAGCTAGGGTTGTCACTTTTTATTGTTAATCAATAGGAACTAAGCAGGTACATTGCAATAACGTATTTCAGTCTTTAATATTAATCATAAAATCCTACCAATCTTACTATCTTATCTTACTAATATTATAAAGGCGAAAGTTTGTAAGTATGTATCGATGTATGGATGTCTAGATGTCTGGATGTATGGATGTTTGTTACTCTTTCACGCAAAAACTACTGAACGGATTTCGTTGAAATTTGGCACACGGGTAGATCATGTCCTGGATTAACACATAGGCTACTTTTTATCCTGGGAATATATAAAGCGGGACTTTTATCCCGGAAAAACTTATTCACGCGGGCGGAGCCGCGGGCAAAGGCTAGTCTTGCTAATATTATAAAGGCCAAAATTTGTAAGTATGTATGGATGTCTGGATGTATGGATGTTTGTACCTCTTTCACGCAAAAACTACTGAACGGATATGGTCTGGATCCCAATACTCTTTTTTTTCTCGCATTTTTAGTATTATTCATTCTGAAATAAATAAAAAAACTACCTCATTCACATTTTTCTACGCAAAAAAAGGAGTATTAAAATTATTATTACCTCAAGTAATATAAATAACGAATTGAATGTAAAACGTTGTTTAATACTCATTCGTTCTGGTACAATTTGTTTTATAGTGCGTTTAATTTTTAATTACCGATGGCGTAAATTTTCACCCCTCTCTGACAAGATGGTGGACATTATGAAGACAATTCCCGCCATTTCAGTTTAATAAAGTTAAACGCACTCTAGGTACTATCTATTTATGTCAGTTCTCATGGAGGTGACAACCATAGCGATATAACTTCGGTGGGCAAAGTCGTAAAAATGGTTACAGAAAAACTGATTTGACATTGTCCACCATCATTTTATCCAATTTATGAGAGATTTAGCGTACTGAGTTCGCTCTTTCTTCCTAATTTGCTACAAACCAATAGCCGTAAAAAAAATACTTACCTGCTGTAATTGCAAACCGATTTGTAGAAAAAGTTTTTCACACCGCTTTTGGCCCGCAAATTCAACGACCATGTTCGACAAAGCCTGACAGCCAACTGAACTCACATTACCAACAATCACTTAGTGAATGTTGCCAGAGACATAATCAAATTTCTTACACAAATTAAATAATAAAACAAATCTTAAAATGTTACCAGTTATTTACATATTTGTGACAGGCACCTTCCTGGGCAAATTCAGATCGGATGGGCAATCTTGTAAGGTTTTACGGTATATGTAAATATGCTACATGGCCGGTATATAATTGCAAATATGAAGCTTTAATAAGAATAAATCCAAAATTGGATTTACATAAAGATTGTAATACATTTTTATATAGAATAAGCTTAGATGATAAGGATAGTAGTTATAGAATATATACTGACGGGTCCAAAAATATAAATACTGTATGTTCTGCATTTTACGATGCCCAGATTAAAATAACAAAGAATTACAAAATTAATAGTATTTGCAGCATATTTACAGCCGAAGCGTACGCCATTTACAGAGCCCTAATATATATAAGTGACATTCCTAATTATAATAAATTTATAATAATATCTGATTCCCAGAGTGTCTTAATGGCTTTATGTGGCTCAACTTTACACTACAAAACTAATTATATTTTGTTCTCAATAAAGGAACTGTTACAATGTATACATAGTAAAGGCAAAGTGGTAGCGTTTAAATGGGTGCCCTCTCATATCGGTATCTTTGGAAATGAAAAAGCGGATGAAGCCACGAAATCTATGTGGGACGAAGATCATACAGGCAGTTTTAGAGTACCATTTACAGATTACCTCCCTATACTTAAAGATAATTCAAAAAAGCTATGGCAACTTATATGGAGAGTAACTTCTCAAAAGAAAGGAAGATGGTATGCTTCTATAGAAAGTAACCTGCCCTCCCGCCCCTGGTATACTAATATAAAACCGTATACGGAAAGGAAATACATCACAACCATAAATAGAATGCGATTTGGTCATTGCCGAACTCCATCCCACTTATATAAAATGAAAATAATTCCTCAAGAAAGTTGCCCACATTGTTCCAGTCCCATCGCTGATCTCGACCACCTCATTTTATCCTGCCCTAAATTCAACCTGCAAAGAATCATCCTCATCAATGAACTAATAGAAGCAGAACCTAATGTACCTAAATCAGTATTGGAATTATTGAAGAATAGAATATTTTATCGACCACTGTTCAAATATGTGCGTTCTACAATAGAAACATTGTGACTGTTTGTAAACTGTGTCTAGCTTGGATAATTATTATTGTTAAGAAATTGTATTCTATGTAAGACTGGCTCAATGGACTTGTATCCAGAGCCGTAATAATAAATTAAAAAAAAAAACTGCTTTCGAGTTTCGAGTTTCGACCGCCGACGGGGAAGTAGAGATCCAAAGAGCATTATAATACTACGGAAATAGAGATCCTTGCATTTTTAAAACGTACCTACCTAATACTCTTTGTTTTGTATTTTTACAAATCACCCCATTGCCCACCTAAAATCGGTATTCAATAATACAATGCTATGTTGTTGTATTCAAATCAAAGTTGATTATGTTGATAGCAACACAAATTGAGTTTATTTATGTGTTAGATGTACGTATGTTGTGAGTCGCAAGTGCTGGTTTCAACGAAGTTTTTATTATAAAGAAATAACGCTTTGCAGGTGTAGCAAGGACGTTATATTGAGTAAATCTTTGTCGTGGCTCCTGCGACACGGGGCCGTTAAAGAAGGCCTTCGAGTAAGGTAATCAAATAATGCTACGTGGTTCGCTAGGGAAGAAGGGAGCGATGAGCGGAAAATAAGTTTTTGAAGTATATTATCTGGCATATGTTTACAATATTACGTTATTTTTAATCGTACCTTTCTAAAAATTTAGAAATGGAAATTATTGTTGCCACCACTTGCACTAAACTTTAAAAATAGGTTATGAACGAAAGTCGCACGAGTCATTCATCACAAATTAAAGTGTCACACACCTACGTAATAAATGTAAATATAAGCCGTTTTCTTATTTTTTTGATTAGTATTAATTTTTTTCATATAAAACCAATAACTTCAAATATAATAATTTTTGTGAAGCCGCGCTTAATTTTAGCGCCGATTGAAAGATCGTTCTTTCGTCTGTTTATAATTTTGACAGATATTATCTTCCAACGCGGTGTACTTACTGATTTACTATAGTAAGAAAACTAACAAGTATATGCAAATATTAATAGTAATAATTTTATTAGCACAGAATGTCTACATTGTATCATATTGCATATGAAGTATATGACTATAGTCTGCGCCAGATAACTTGGCAATAAAGCACATTGACCCTTCAGAATGCAGTGATAGGTAGACAGTAGTAACTTAAAAACAAAATAAACAATGTAAATAAAAAAGAAATATTGCAATAAAATTAAACACTAAAATACATTCATTTTATAATTAATGTCACATTGTTGATTTTCTCATAGTATTCACTGATATAAATTAGAAAACAATGGTTCTTGTCACACTATGTCTATTTCTACCACCAAGCAGCAGTGTGCATGCACTGTTGTGTTTCGGTTTGAAGGGCATTGTAGCCAATGTAAGTCTCAGGATGACAAGCTCAGTGGAATGCCACACAGTGCTTTGTAACTTAAGGTACTGGACGGTATTTCTACTGTTTATGGTTGGTTGTATCGCTTACCATCAGGCGAATGGCATGCTCGTCTCGTCATTCGATGCTGTAAAAAAAACTAAAATCATTTAATTTCATGACATGTGATAAATTATGCCTTTTAATAATTATGCAATTTTAAATAAAAAGGTTCAAAACATATTAATTCGTTTTTTACACAATACAAAATCACTGGCTTGAAATAGACATAAGTTACATCAATCTGTTTAATACGACAGACGCTCTGGGTATGCAACCATTGGTCCATCATTTTAATGTTGTATTCATTAATTGTGTTCGCATAGTGCTTGTGTGTGTACATTCTGGGGTGATTAGTTGAATTTTGATTTTAAGTTAAATTTGAATTATTACTTTTGTAATATTTTTGTTAGTTTTGCCAATATTGTTATATCCCAATACTACTTGTATTTTGATGACACTATGCTGCCAAAAAAATCTTGAGAAATTGATTTTTGTACTATTGACTTGAATCTGTTGAGGCAATGTTACATAGATACATATATAAACTCGCCTTTCTCCCATTGGGGTAGGAAGAGACTATGGAGTGCCAAGTGCTACGATCCAAGCATACTTCTTTCGCTTCTTCCACAGTCATCAGCCTCTTTATACTTGCTCGTCGGTTACGAGAACTCCTTATTTGACCCTTCCTTAAAAGGTCGCCAATTTGGTCCACGAAGGTATATCTAGGATGTCCGTGTCCGACACACCACTCACTTTCGCGACTTACATTTCTTTAGTTACTCTCCTTTCTTTCTTTCAATCCACATTCTTCTTTTATCACGCTTTTTTCCCCTCTATTACTTACTTTCAGCCCACATATACTGCATAGTAGTGCCGTCTGCCGTCGCGGCGCATACTGTTGCCGTCTGCGTCTGCCGCGTTCTGCAGAATCACAGCTTAACTTCTCACGCACGTATAGAAGTACACGCACCAATATTTTTTTTTGTTTTAAATCAATTCTAATTTTCTTCTTTCAGTCCTGAAGGGTATGTAGAATTAACACAAATATTACAGCACAAGAATTTCCGAGGCAAGTACAACCAGTTGGACATTGAAAGAGTGGTAGCCAGCAATGATAAACAGAGGTTCAAATTAAGAGTCAATTCAAATACAAATGCTTTGGAAATTAAAGCCAACCAGGGGCATAGTCTAACAGTGTCTGATGCCGAACTAATTCCTATACTGCAGGTACGATTTAGAAAGAGCTACAAAAACACCTATGTCTTGAGTATGTATATCTATCAACAGATGGTGTTGTCATGATATTATATTTAAATCTAATTTACAAACAGTAGATTCTGTATCGCTGAAATCAGCAAAATTTCTGTTGCCAAGCTCATGTTATGTAGACAAACATTTATAAACTTCAGTAACCTATTTTTAACAAAAATTGCAGTATAAACAACATTGCTCTATGTGTTAACAAATATTTTAATCCATTGAAAATTATACTGCCTTTATCCTCAACTGTGCATTTGTGCATACACAAAAAATGTTTGTAATGTAAATAGCATATCAGTTAATTGAACTGTTTGCATATCATGTTGAAAAATTTTAATAAATTAACAATTTTTTTATACATTTTCAGCCCCTATACAGCACAGTAATACATGGAACATACTTAAAATGTTGGCCAACAATTAAAGTCTGTGGTATTCATCACATGAGCCGGCAGCACATACACCTGGCTAAAGGCACTCCTGGTGACACCACTGTGATCAGTGGCCTTAGACACAGCGCACAGGTGCACATCTATATTGATCTCCCTAAGGCCCTGGCTGATGGATTGAAGTTTTATGAATCAGAGAATGGAGTAATTCTCACTGCTGGTGACCAGAAAGGATATTTGGCGCCGAAATATTTCACGAAAGCGGTTAAAGTTAGCACTGGTATGTTGATTTCTTCGGATTAATACCTCTTGGCCATGGGTCTACCTATTTTTTCTCGTCATTGCTATCACCACTGAAGTTGAATGTATGAGTAGCGATAATGCGATTGGTCCTGGATTTTAGCTGTATAAAAGTCTCACAGTAAACATTGGTAGGATAAAAAGTAGTGTGTATTATATTTAACCAGTGCCCTATTCATCAAACATTACAAGTCTACAAGCTCACAAGTTACATGTTAAAGATTTTTTTTACAAGTTCTTGTAAATTATGTTTATGAAATACTTTTACTAGACTTGTAGATTGTATCAACTTGTGGTGGTGGCAATGGCACTGCAATGGTGACGTCTCGGGTTCGATCCCCGGGTCGGGCAAAGTGATACTGGGTTTTTCTATTCAGTATTAGCTCGAAGTCTGGAATTTGTGCCCGATATGGCGATAGACTCGCCCCCTATCATACCATGGGATGCAGTATGCATAGCCTGCACCTACTTCGTGCGTCTGCCTACCCCTTCGAGGATAAAAGGCGTGAGTGTGTATGTCTGTATCATCTTGCATTTTAAATTTACAAGACTTCTTTTGATGCATTACCAAATAATGTTTCTATCATTTTTATATGTCGGTAATATAGAAATTACGGTAAAATAACTAGTCAAGTTAATGTTAAAAATAAAAACAATTTGCAATAATTTGATTTTTGTGCGTAAATAACCAAAATAATAAAACAAAAAACAATAAATAAATAAACCATAATAATAAAACCTATTTTATTAGTTTCATGAATTATGATTTATGGTTAAAACTTTAATGTTCGTTTATAAGCCACTTAAAGTTTGAAAAAAAACAGGATGGTCTATTGCAGACCCATGTAGGTACTTTAAAAGCTTTCTTGGAGATAAATAACATGGTAGCAAATCATTCCCGCCAGGCATTGATTATGTTACTCTTCGAATTACACTTCTTCAATTAATTCGTGATAAAACGATTTATTTACTTATTTATTTTATTACGGTGCACCAACAGCATATTATATATTAACAAATTGGTAAAATATATTATTGGCTTCTATATAACTGCCCAGTTTATTAAACGTTACGAGGCTTGTATTACAATAATGCGTTCATCAAAACTAAATGAATATACTACAAGCTACAAGTGATATCACTTGTATTATAAGTACTTTTTACACTTGTATTTGTTACTTCTGTTTATCAAAAATGCCTTTGTAACATGTAGCTTGTAACTTGTGGCGAAAAAGTTAAAGAGTTATTGTGGATTCGTAATATGTGTTACAAGCCAGTAGTATCTCTTTCTACTCTGTTATAATTAAGTTTTAAGATAGTTTATAGGTAAATTCAATACAAGTTTGTGATTTCCGAATCGGATTTCGACAGTTTTGGGGTATAAGTCGGTAATTCAAGAAGTAGCAAATCAATTAGTGGCGGGAATGATTTGCCCCCATGTTATTATTGTCAAAGTTTTTTTTAAGTACTTTGTATAGCTCGTCAATAGACCACTAGTTTTTCCAAACTTTAAGTCGTGCATAAAAGATGGTTAAATTTGTAATCATAATTCAAATAACTAATATAGTGAGTTTTATAATAGGTTTTTACATACAAAATCAGACTATGTACATGTAAGAAAAAAAAACATTGCCTTGGCTAGTTATTGTCAATAGTTATTATACCATAATTTCTACCTTACCAACATAAGATCGCATCTTTGCTTCAATAACCTCATACATTTAGAAGATTCCATACTTAAATAACACTTTACTGAAGCAAAGAGGCGATATAAAACTATATATTTTTTATAAACATATCAAAAATTCAAAAAATGACTTGTAAATTAAAAATACAAGTATGTACCATCTACAAGTCTTGTGAAATTATTTGATGAACGTAATTTACACAGTCTTGTATTAATATTCTTGTATCTTGTAACTTGTGGGTTAGTAGACACATATTTCTATGAACGCATTTTACAAGAATTTGTAAAAATGTTTTTGTACCACTTAACTTATGAGCTCCTAGACTTCTATCTTTTGATAAAAGGGCATTTTGCCTTGTTTATAAAACTTTATAACTTTTTTGAAACAAGTTACAAGCTAGAAAGGCATTTATGATAAACAAAACCACAAATACAACTGTGAGAAAGAACTTGTTATGCAAGTGATATTACTTGTAGCTTGTAGTTTACACATATAGTTTTGATGAATGCATTTTTGTAAAATGGGCTAATTTACAAGAGAAAACGCTTGTAATACAAGGCTTGTAACGTTTGATAAACAGGGCACAGAACTTCTATCTGTATGCTAAATTTCTAAAAACGTCTTCACATACTTACAAGTCAACTATTAATAGACAGGGCAATGAGTTTTATTAAAAATTGTACCGACATAATATACACATACCAAATCCTAATCTAAGGTATATCAGATAGTCATTTTGAGTACTATGTTTCAATTGTTATTTTCTGTTATTTGGTCCCCGTGTTACATTGTTCATTCTGAAAATATTGAAAGTGTCCAAAGGAAGTGTCTCAAGATTCTGAACTACAGAAGTGGTTTTGGTCGCGAACTCTTTAATCACGTTGACAGATTATTAAAATTTTATGTAACCCCACTTGAAATTTGTCGCAAGCAACAAGATCTATTACAATTCTATGCCACAACAAATTTGATTCACCATACCTATTCAGCTTAGTAAATTGTAGTCTGTCAAGGCCCGCGACGGACACCCGTGTACATATACATAGGGTTTTCTCATACATCTATATATACATAAGCATACATATATATATAAGCGGGCCTTGAAGGGTTAACACCAAGTATAATCCGCATATACCCATGAGGAAGTTTAACTTACAAGTATGCAAAATAATACATCTTATTATAATCCTCTTACAAGAATGTTCCACCTGTATAATGAATTATCTATAAAACATTCCACACTCGATATACACACTCCAAAATATAGTACTTTACGACAATCAGTCAAACACATATTCACCGCACCAAAGCCAGATACAACTCCCATATTGGTTTTGTTACATTAGTCATTATAGTTCTGATTATTATTTTTTCTTCTTTATATTCACACAACCGCTGCTCAGTGCCGGATTAAGACAACTTGATGCCCTAAGCAATTCACGCCTGTGGGGCCCCCCTACCATAAGTAAACTAACATCAATCTTTCATCAGTCTTTAATCGCGCGGATTTTCAAACAGCTTTGCTTTTATGTGCTAGCATTTTTTTTGTGCTGTTTCTGGTGCCCCCAAGACGTGATGCCCTAAGCAATTGCTTAATTTGCTTATGGGCTAATCCGGCATTGCTGCTGCTAAGTGCTTAGCTGTTTAGATCTAATTAGTAAAAATGATGTGTCAACATAGGATTGCAATCTAGAATAATACTTTATGTTTGTGTATCTTACAATGTATTTGATTGTTATCTATTTTGTTGTCCAAACAAATAAATAAATAAATTGTAACCCATATATTATCCAAGAACTACAAACTGGCCGATTTTGAAGATTTCTAAAGAGATATTAAGAATCAATATGGAAATTAAATAAGGAAACAATCATTATATTATAACCACAGAATTTCCAGTAGTATAAATGAAAATAAAGATTTTAATTTATTTTGCATCAGTGGTATTAAAGCTAGCAACTTAGCCTGTGTAAAAATCTATTTGCAAGATTAAAAGTAGCCTCAACCACTCGGGGATAAGAAATACTCTAAGCTAAAATTTCCCATTTAGAGAAATATTTTTGAACATGTTTAATCTTTATATGTACAATTCTGTGCGTGTATATGTCACTGAACTCCTAAACGGCTGAACCGACTTTGATGAATTTTTTTATGTGTCTTCAGGTTCGAGAAAGGTTTAGATTTATAATTTGATTTGGGAAAATGTATAACAAGACTTTTATCCAGGAAAAAACCTCTCGGACGGGTGAACACGCGGGCAAAAGCTAGTAATTTATATATTTTGAATGACTAGCTTGTCTCATTTGTTTATAGTATATATGTCGCAGTCGGATTGTATCGCCGTATTACATTACGGCTAGCCATTTCCAAAAACAGGGCCGTTTTGTATTGCGGCGGGTCGGCGATTTATACAATCCGGCTGTGATATAATGTAATATTAAATCATCTATAATAATATTTAAAAAGTGAAACCAGTTCTTTGTTAGCAAGTGATTTGTGAATGAGTTTGTTTTTGTTATAATTATAATTTTAAGCAATTTGTGGTGATTAGTGGTCACTAATTATTATAAAAGGGAAATTACAAATAGTCCAGTTTAGTATGTTCTTACTTGTCTGTGATTCAACTTCATTGATTTATTGGTTATTTTTGTAAAGTTTATTGTTGTGTATATGTATTATTCATTCATTCTTTCTTCATTCATTAGGGTGATGTGGTGTTTTTCTACTGTTAAATGTAGATTCAATACCAGGGTTGGTCTATTACAATTTGTGTAATAATTTACAAAAAAGTTATGTGGGATTGGAATTTGTGTTAAGTGGTAAGCTTGTTAATCAATATAAAATACAAAACAATTTATGTCTCAAGATGATAAGGGTGATGTGAGACTATGTACTTTTCAATAATTTAAGGGCACCGTTGTGGTTCCTATATTATGGCTCGTAACTTATTCACTATATTTACACACACACACTCACGCCTGTTATTCCCGAAGGGGTAGGCAGAGGCGCAACTAGTGCACCCACTTTTCGCCGTTATTCCGTCCCATGATGTGATAGGGGGCGAGCCTATCGCCATATCGGGCACAAATTCCAGACTCCGGGCTGATACTGAATCGAAAAATTCAATATCACTGCCCGACTCGGGGATCGAACCCGAGACCTCAGCACTGCAGTCGTACTGTAATACAACTACGTCACCGAGGTAGTCTCACTATATTTAATTGAATGAAAATCATATTATGACTATACATAAAAATGCTGTTTATACAGGTGAACTTCTATACCCATGAGCAATGGAATCATGTTTGGGTGCGGCTTCATCGAGCGCGGTCCCGCCCCCCGCCGCCCGCTCCCCGCGGCGCCGCCCCCCGCCTCGGCTCCCGCGCCGGGACGCCGCCCGGGGCGAAGCACCCGGCGTTCCAGGCTCCAACAGAGTCATCGTCTCCGGTCAGTATGGCTACTTGGAACCCAGGGTAAAGTGAACAAGCAACTTCACTGCCGCGTCGATTCTAGAAAATATTTTTTAAAACTTTCATTATAACGTTTTCACAACAGACTATCCAGTATACACACAGCCGCAAGATTTGCTGCGAATCTTCGCCAAAATTGGTAACGTGAAGATTGACTTGGTGAACACGAAATGTTCAATCCTGACGTACCCCACGGCAGCGGAGGCGGCTGCAGCGCTCGACCTCAACAAGATGAAGACCATCTATGGATCCTTCGTCACCGTCAAACCCTACGACGAGAAGATTGTGCTGGAAGAAGGCCGGCAGGCTATGAAGAAAGATTACAAGAAGAGTAAACGGAAAGGTTTGTTTTTGTAATATGATGCGATGGGTTGTGGATGGGATTGTTGAATATCGTTATATCTTACCTACAAGTGATACACTTGTTTCATTTGTTTTATACAAATAAAAATAAATAACAAATTACGAGAAATATATTTGACTGACTGCCTCGGTGGCGTAGTTATATTACGTTACGATTGCAATGCAATCTAGGGTTCGATCCTCGAGTCGGGCAAGATGATATTGGGTTTTTTCAGTCAGTATTAGCCCGAAGTCGGAATTTGTGCCCGATATGGCGATAGGCTCGCCCCCTATCACATGGAAAAGTGGGTACACTAGTTGCACTTCTGTCTACCCCTTTGGGGATAACGAGCATGATTTTGTGTGAAATACATAAAAAACCACACAGAATAAAAGATGTTTTGGTGCAGAAATAAGATATATGATTGCACATAAACAAAAATATGAAATATGCTTAGTCTTATTTATACATATTTTGTTTTCCAGTTCCAACAATAGACCCGGCTAAGTTGGACTTGTCCGGTGACTTCCACCAGCAGCTGGACACCACGCTGGGCGCCGCGCGGCTCACGCAGGAGCAGGTGGCGGCGCTCAGCAGGCTCTACGTCGACGTGGAGAGGGTCATGCAGACGCTGTGGCCCGGTGACTTATCCTACTAATATTATAAAGGCGAAAGTTTGTAAGAATGTATGGATGTTTGGATGTTTGGATGTTTGGATGTTTGGATGTTCGGATGTATGGATGTAAGGATGTTTGTTCCTCTTTCACGCAAAAACTACTGAACGGATTTCGTTGAAATTTGGCACACGGGTAGATCATGTCCTGGATTAACACATAGGCTACTTTTTATCCCGGGAAAATATAAACCGGGACTTTTATCCCGGAAAAACTTTTTAATGCGGGCGGAGCCGCGGGCAAAAGCTAGTTCTTTTTATATATTTCATATAAAAGATAATATCTCAAGGCTGAAACGCTGGCAAATATTGAATTTAGATACAAGAGACTAAAATTAAACTCTATTAAGGAAAGACAGAGTATTCAATGGAATACCTCTCATAAAAAATTAAGGCACCTATATAAAATCTGATTATAGCTAAGACAGCTAATTGCAGATAGTAAATAAAATAAAAAATATATATATATTTCATATACCGGCTTAGTGACCCCACTGCACTTGGTAGTAAGTAGCAATGAAATGCAATGCAATCAGCCTTGTATTATATACTGCCCACTGCTGAGCATGGGCCCCCTCTACTACTGAGAGGGGTTAGGCCTTAGTCCACCACGCTGGCCTAGTGCGGGTTGGCAGACTTCACATACCTTCGAAATTCTTATGGAGAATTCTCAGGTATGTAGGTTTCCTCACGATGTTTTCCTTCACCGTTAAAGTGAACGATAATTGATAAATCCTACTAATATTATAAAGGCGAAAGTTTGTAAGAATGTATGAATGTTTGGATGTTTGGATGTAAGGATGTTTGTTCCTCTTTCACGCAAAAACTACTGAACGGATTTCGATGAAATTTGGCACACGGGTAGATCATGTCCTGGATTAACAAATAGGCTACTTTTTATCCCGGGAAAATATAAAGCGGGACTTTTATCCCGGAAAAACTTTTTAAAGCGGGCGGAGCCGCGGGCAAAAGCTAGTAATACATACGTAACTTCGAAAGTCAGAGATGTGCGCCTTGGGTTTTGAACCTCCGGACATTGTCTCGGCAGACCGTTCCATTTCCAACTAGGTTATCGTCCCCTTAACTATTCAGTCTAACCACTTAACTATTTAGTCGTCGTTCACTAGGTAGTAAGTAGAGCAGAGTCCAAATACAGAGTCGACTAATCTATACTAATATTATAAAGCTGAAGAGTTTGTTTGTTTGTTTGAACGCGCTAATCTCAGGAACTACTGGTGCGAATGGAAAAATTCTTTTTGTGTTGAATAGACCATTTATCGAGGAAGGCTATAGGCTATATAACATCACGATGCAACTATTAGGAGCGAAGAAATAATGGAAAATGTGAAAAATGCGGGGAAAATTATTCATCCTTGAGGGCTTCCATTGCGAGCGCTGCGAAAACTGTTCAAGATACCAAAAATATGTGTATGAAAGAATTATTCCTCTTGAAATGACCTAAAAAAAAGTCCGCGACAGTATATGTCTATCTTTTAAAGTAAACTCTCTAGAGCCGTTTTTATTGTTATCAAATTTGGTCGAAATTAATGCATTATTTGTTAAGAGTTGTATCAACGTCATAATATTAATCTTTATACAAATAAATGTGTTGGATAGAGTGATTCAACGGGAAGGTTTTTATGTATGTACTTTTAGCCCGGAAAAACTTATTTACGCGGGCGAAGCCGTGGGCAAAAGCTAGTAAGATACTATATGGCGAGGAGTGCATCACCAGTCAACACAATAATATCAGCCTGTTTATAACTAGATATACCCAGAATAATCGCAGACCTTAACATACTTATGTAGGTACTATGTTGGGTTTTACTTTGTGTATGGTGATAGTTCCCGCTGTTATAGATGATTCTAATTGCTATCTTGGGATCGATCCCGAAAATAAATCAAACAAAATTTGGTCGAAGAAGTATTGTGCTTTGAGGCCTTTTGCCCACGAGACTATTGACAAGCGACTCGAGTATACCAGTCGCTTGTGCTACTTTTGGATTTGGTCGCAGTTAATCGTTTTGTGAGATATTTTTCGTTAATAATTTAATTTGTTTACGAGTGGAGACGCGAGTAGCAGCTAGTGGTCAAAATAAACAAACGATGCGTGTTGCAGGTTGCACAGCGTTCCCGTTCGGCTCTATAACTACGGGTCTGGGCATCAAGTCCAGCGACGCCGATTGCTTCGTCAACGTGCCGCCTCAGTTCCGACATCCCAACGCGAACTTTGTCACCAAGGCCAAGCGGCTGCTCCAACAGCATCCCAACACCTTCACCGAAATACTCTCCATACCCAGGGCCAACACACCCATAGTGAAGTTCTACCACATACCAACTGCAACATATTGTGATCTGACATTCAAAACGCCCCTTGGGGCCCAGAACAGCAAGCTAATAGCATTCCTGCTACACTCAGACCCACGACTTATACCGTTGGCGGTCCTTATAAAATACTGGGCGAAGGTCCACGACCTCTCTGGTACTGGTAAATTGACAAACTATGCACTCACCATGATGATCATATTCTACTTTCAACAGCCACACGTGGCCATACTGCCGTCAGTGTTGTGGCTGCAGAGAGACTCCGCAAACGACTACATAGTAGACTTCTGGAACACAGGGTTCATGTGCAAGAAAGAATTATTTCCTCCGACCAACAACAGAGCCAGCCTAGCCGAACTGCTGGGCGGATTCTTTGAATACTACTCTCAGTTTAACTTTGAGGAGGTCATTGTCTGTCCATACTTGGGTCTTCCAATAAAGAAGATAGTGTTCCGAGACCTACAAGGGCTGCCAAAGGAGTTCGACAGGTACCGTTGTAACTTGTTGCAGGGCAACGTGATGCCACTGCGTCACAACACGTCCATGTGCGTGCAGGACCCGTTCGAGCAGAGCCACAACGTCGCGTCCGCCATTACGCCTCGGCTCGCGGGTGATATCAAGGTGTTCTTCAAATTCGCCGCCACCGCCTATGAAGAAAATAAGGCTAATAACTATAGTGGATTTCTTAAAACAATTCTTCTAAAAAAACCGAAGATAATACGCAACAAGTCGCAGCCCGAGTTCAGAGTGAATTTGTTCCCGCGGATCATCGCGATGATCGACAGCCCGGACTGGAAGGCATCGGTTAGAGATATCATTTTCATAATATTCGAGAAAATGATGAAGATCAAGCTTGGTAAAGTGGAGGAGAAGGTTAATCCCGACACCATGAAAGAAAAGGAGAAATATTCTGGTTTGCTGTCAAAAGCAATATGGAAAAGGAAGCAGTTGAACAAATTGTACTCAATCATGAACTTGAGTTTCCAGCAGAGACAAGAGCGCATCACGGAAGAGATATTAAATATCGACCAACAGGATTTGAAAATTATGTTTCAATTGGTAGTTACGTACAGCCACGAGCCCCGCAGCGTAGTACTGACGCTGCGCTGGCTCTCCGGAGAAGGAGAAGGTTACCGTGAATTTGGAAAATTCTTTCTCACCGTCACACAGAGCTGGTTCATGCATCATTTGAGAGTACAATACGGAACCGCCGTGGAAAAGGATAAAATTGAACAGGACTCTGACCCGAATGAGTCTCTAGACTCCGACGACGACTCGCCTAGCTCTGGTGAAGCTCGCAAAGAGTCCGAAGACCGCGAAGCGACTCCCACTACTCCCTCTCCCACCACACCTTCCCCTACAACCCCCTCCCCGACAGATGAACGCGAAGGTTCCCCTGCCCCGCCCTCACCTGGATCTAAATGACATTTGTTTACGTAATGTAAAAATCGATTTATTAGGTATAGTGAATACAAAATAATACTGTTAAGCTGAATCATATGACGATCTATAATTTGTAGAATTTTAATTTGAACTTACAGCATTGTTTGATTTTTTTATCCTATACTATTTTACCCTGTAGTACAAGAGACATTGTTTGGTAGGTAATGTAAGGCATGTGCAGGTACACGATTAATCCCAGCCGAAGTTCCGATATAAAAGTAAGTACGTATTTGCCTTTAGACTAAGCAAGGTATTTTTGACTAAAATACAGTTTACGGTAATGAATCACTACACTGGTACACTGTAGATTTTTTTTATCACATGTTTGTCATACCTTACGTCGGCTCTACACTCGCGCGCGACCTGCGGCGCGAACTCGCCCAGGACAGCGCCTGTGTGCGCAATCTATGAAGCGCCTCTGATTTTTGTCGTCCTTTCTCGACATCAATATTTTTTATTATTCAACGTTAACCTTTCTTGGCTCATTGTGAAGTGCAGATAATTTCAAAATTTAATTAAGAAAATAGCCTTTTGTAATTCGTTTATATTGTATAATTATGGTGGTATATTATTCAATATACTTCTAGGGCTTAAATGTAGTGAATTGAAACAACTGTGCCAATCAAGTGTTTTTTGTTGCCGCCAAAACTCGTCGATAAAGTCGGGTAAAGTAGCCATTGCTTTACCACGACATAGTACATAGGTAGGCCAAAAAAAAGGCAACCAAAAATAACACAAGACGAGGCTGTATGGGCTTGAACCCTTTGCCTTCCCTATAAGGGAAAATTATACATATATAAAAAAAGAAAATAAAGTTTGTCTCACGCTAAGCTCACGAAAGAAGTCCAGCAGACGCGGCGCCACAGTCATTTTTTTTTTTATTAACTATTACGGCTCTGGATACTAGTCCATTGAGCCCGTCTTTCATATATTTTCATCCTCAGTCCTAACTCCTAACTAATATGTCGAAGTAAAGCAGTGGCTACCTTACCAAGACTTTATCAAGGAGTTTTGGCGGCAACGAAAAAACACTTGATTGGCACAGTTATTTCAATTCACTTCATTTGAGCACTTTAATAGAACTATATTGGATAATATACCACCGTAATTATGCAATATAACACTAAGTATCACCAAAATAATGAATTAAAACAAGAGCACCTCATGACACTTCCACATTCCCGCCAAAACTCCGCGCCACAGTCATGCGACGTAATGTTGCTAACTTTAAGGTGTTAGATGTCCCGAAATCAATAAAAGTTTACGGTATAGTTACTTTTTAGTGGTTATGAAAAAGTAAAATAAAATGTAAACAGTATTGCTGTATTCGAAGAATCTGCATTTTGGGGGATTTAGGGTAGAAAGGTTAGGGTAGGTAGGGGATTTAGGGTTACCGGGACTGGTTTACAATTTTATGTTACTCCCGACGTTTTAAATGCTTTGCAGCACCTTCAAAACATCGTATATTAAAAAAAAGGGGGAAAATCGAACAACTAGTTTTATTTCATCACAATAGATCGGGAGATATGTCCGTAAAATCGTTGTATCGGGAGACTACAGACAAAATCGCTAGATCTCCCGATAAATCGGGAACTTTTACGACACTGCACGTAAACAACACCTGACAATGACAATGTGGCCGATCTGTCATGATTAGTTCCATATATTGCCGCGGGACTTCTTGGTTTAGTATTTCCATTGAATAGTACAATTGCAAAGTCTTTATAATAGTAGAACGCATTAATGTAAATTGGCGCGGGACTTCTTTCGTGAGACAGATTTTAATTTAGTCTTTATTCTATGGATTTCAATTATTAGTGACATTTAGAGATGAACAAATAGGAAAAAAATATCGATATATATCGATAATAAAAGGTTGTCTGGCAGAAATCGCTTAAAAGCGATAAGACCGCCTCTTGTACCATCATGGTTTTTTTTATTCTTTAGTCTAAGTTTTTTTTTCTTTTGTAAATGAGTGTGCAATAAAGCATTATTATTATTATATCGTATTGATATTTTTCAAATGTATCGATATATATTGACTAAAAATATCGATATGTTAATATATCGATATTTTTTGCCCAATAAACGATTGCTTATCTTTAAACATTGTTAAAACAAATATTCGAAATTTGTAATTTTTTTAGGCGGACGTACTTGTAAGCCCTGGTTTACGATTTTGCAAGTACGACCCACGTCTAGTACCAACATTCCAACATACGCAGTAAGTGAACCAACAAGTTACAACCAGTACCAACCAAACCAACAAGTAGTGTTATTGTCGGCAATTTTTGTTTGTGTTTGAAGCAAAGGACACTAAACCCATACAGCCGACCTATTCTTTTTCTAAATTTATGAGATCGGATTAGTCGAATACATGCAGATAGTTGAACTTTAAAAAATATATCGATTTTGATGCGAATTTGATATCCAAAAATAAATATCGAAAATCGATATATCTCGGAAAAATATCGCTGATTTATATCGATAATTTTCTGAAAAAATATCGTTATTTTGATGTATCGATTATTTTTGCCCAAGCCTAGTGACATTTCGTGTAACGAAACGAGGTGCGTGAAAAATAAATAGGACTGTTTTCCCAAAATGAGTTCAGCAGGTATGCAGCAAGATATTTACTTTATGTTATTTATCTTTACATATGCGCAAATATATAGGACGTTACTGAATCTTGAAATATTTGATGGGAACGATTGCTTACGAATACGACTTTTTATAAACATAACAACCTTATTATTATGTTTATTATACATAATATAGCACTACTAGAAATTATGTAGAATTATGTTCTACATATTTTCAATTAGAAATATGTTCTCATGTAGAATTATTGACTTATCAGTAATCAGAGAAATTTAAAACGTGAGGGATTTTCTGGGACTACACGAGGCCTTAGGGATCCGAGGTTTTCATAAACCTGTGAGATTCCTGTTCAAGGATGGTTATATACGAATTTCTATTCAATATTGTTGATCTATGTGAATGCAATAATGCATAATTTTATTATTTTTATTAATTTTTATTTCAAGTAACTATGACTCAAATTGTTAGTAGGTACATATGAATACTTATGCTATAACAATTGCGATTTTGAAAACGAACACCCTAGTCTATGTGAGACAACACAACAGTGACTCATTTATAGACAGTCAAATCTGTCGGCTATCATGGCCACAATGCTGTTGGGAATAGGCCTGATCCTGCACAGTAGGCATGCACATCATTTGCGCATAGTGGCAAAGAAGCAATCTACTCTAACTTCGACAAACATACCAGAAGTGCTACATCATTCTCAAACCATTATTATACATGATGCGAAGGGGATGAAATATTTTTGTGTAATCTGATGTGATTAAAATATTGTTGCATAATATTATTTTGCGACTTGAGTTTTTAGAATTCCGTATCTTGGAAATTGTAATGCGCAACTAAATTATTATAACATTATTTTGTTTCTTTTACATACATACATATACACTCACGCCTTTTATCCCCGAAGGGGTAGGCAGAGGCGCAACTAGTGCACCCACTTTTCGCCATTATTCCGTCCCATGATGTGATAGGGGGCGCGTCTATCGCCGTATCGGGCACAAATTCCAGACTCCGAGTTGATACTGAATAGAAAAACTCAATATCACTTTGCCCGACCCGGGAATCGAACCTGAGACCTCAGCATTGCAGTCGTACCATAGTACAACTACGCCACCGAGGCAGTCCCACCTCTTTTATTCTTTTTGTTTCTTTTATTTTGAATAAAGTAAAATAATTAATATTTTGACTAGTCTAGAAATCCATACCAGGATGAAATAATCATATGATAAATGTCCTAAACCTTAGATAAATGTGTTCAGCAGTAGACATATATCTAGGGCCATAACAAAAAAAAAAGGTAGAACATGTTTTTCTCATACAAGTAAATAACATAAGCTTTTATTTCCATCTATGATGGTGGGCATCTCTATTCAGAATCAGACCGAAAACTTCAATTTATGAAGTGTTTGCTACCTGAGGTATTGCATGTAATAATGCCCAGTAATTTCACTATGCTTTTTCTTCTAAAAATTACAGTTTGCACACTGCCTGTTTACATACTGACTTACTAATAAACTTTGTATACATTTAATTATATAGCATTTATCTTGCTTTGTATCGTGACATTGATCATCAGAAGAAGTAAGACAAAATGTATACCTATGAGACCCCTAGAGATAAACTGCCAAGATTTGCCTTCATTTTTTTAGATATTCTGGATGCATCTAAATTATGCTATGATGGAGACTTTGACACTCAATTCAACAGCATACTTCAAACAATAAGGCTGACACGATGGCAAGTGCAAAATCTCACAACTCTGTTCGATGATCTGACATATCAACTGAAACCCATTTGGCCAGGTAATTTTTTTATTATAATCTCTACTTAATATAACTACTAGATAGGCCAGCATAGTTGAACTACGTACAATATATCTTTCTGTAATTGTTTTGACAATTGGCAATAAAAAAAAACATTAGTTATCTAATACATTAAGTAGCACTCTTTAAATGAAATATCCAGCAATATTTTCCCTGTAGTCCAGGTATTTAGTGGCCTCAAATTAATCCCATGTCAAATACACCCAATCTGTCATAAGTGGTTGTTGTGCACATCTTCACTTTGCCCTAATTTAGACATGAGAGTTTTCTCACCCATTTTTTTATGGCATCGAATGACGAAACGAGCATGCCGTTCACTTGATGGTAAGCGATACGACCACCCATAAACAGTAGAAACACCATCCAGCACCTTGAGTAACAAAGTACTGTGTGGCATTCCACTGCACTCATCATCCTGAGACATAAGATGTTAAGTCTTATTATGTCCAGTAGTTACACTGGCTACAATGTCCTTCAAACCGAAACACAACAATGCATGCACACTGCTGTTTGGCAGTAGAAATAGACATTGTGGTGGTATTCACCCAGACAGACTCTTACATATGAGAGACCTACCGCCAATAATCAACTTTCTCGCACTCTACGAATGATTAGGTACATGACATTGTTCTCGTACGTGAGAGTATTTTACGAATTGTTTCGAATATCTGTCGAAAAACTGTAGAATTGCTTTGCCATTGCACATAATATTTAGACGGGGAAGATTTTTCACATCCTTTCGAGAAGTGTACGTACCAGGCGAGTAACTCCCCCCGTTTTAATGAGTTCTTAATAACTAAACTCATTATGTGTAGTTAAAACTTTATTATAAGCTTGCAGTCAGAGGTGGAGAAAAATCTGAACTGCGCAGCCGGGGTGTAGGCGATGCATCTAATGTTTGACACTAGTTGCAAATCGCAATATAAAATAAGTGTAGTGTGAAGTATGTCTGAATGCTTTGGTCTTACTTTTTTATTCCTTTTTTTGTGCCATTGAATGACGAGGCGAGCATGACGTTTGCCTGATAGTAAGCGATACGACCACCCATAAACAGTAGCAACACCAACCAGCACCTTGACTTACAAAGTACTTTGTGGCATTCCACTTCGCTCGTCATCCTTAGACATAAGATGTTAAGTCTCATTATGTCCAGTAGTTACACTGGCTACAATGTTCTTCACACCGAAACAACAGTGCATGCGCACTGCTGCTTGGCGATAGAAAATGTGTATAGACTGTGATAGCTAATGTCAACGTTTTTTTTTTCAGAATGTATAGTTCATGCATTTGGGTCTATAGTCATCGGCCTGGGAATAAAAACAAGCGACATAGATTGTTACATAGAGACTAAAACTAGTCTGCCTCCAAAAGACTGCGCTTTTAAAGCTAGAGAAATATTCAAACGTTGCCCTTATCTGTTTAGAAAGGTGTTTGCGATCACTGCTGCCAAAGTTCCCATTGTCAAGCTACTTCACTTGCCAACAAAATGCAATACAGACATTAGTTTCTCTGGCCCTGCAGGCGTGAGGAATAGCGAGCTCCTGGCTTACTTACTGCACTTAGACGACCGGGCGATAAACCTCGCTATAATAGTGAAATATTGGTCCAAGGTATATGATTTTACCGGAACAAATCTAATGCCCAACTATGCTTTGACTATGCTAGTTGTGTTCTTTTTACAACTGAAAGGCATACTGCCAGCTATTTCTGTGTTGCAAAAGGGCGTTCCAAGGCACATGGTTAATGGTTGGAACACGGCGTTCAATGAAAAGTATCGACAACCACCAGGGAGTAAAGCCACAATGTATGAACTGCTGGGAGAGTTCTTCAAGTATTACAGTACATTCGATTACACGGACGACATGGTCTCTCCCTACGTTGGGTACCGACTCAAGCGGAAGATGTTTAGCTGCCTTAAAAACATTCCGCAAGGCTTCGACTTGTACAGAACGAACGTCACCTCACGCGTCTGCAAGCCCTTCAGGGTGGACACTTTCATGTGCATACAAGACACCTTTGAACACAATAGGAATTGCACCGTAGCTGTGTACCCCCGGCTCGCAGTCAAGATTGTAGCGCATTTTAAATTCGCAGCAAATTTATACGATAGAGTAGACAGCAAGGATTTTCTGAGAAAATTACTCACAGAAGACCCGAACGGCGAACCACCGAACCCGTCCGAACCGCAGCATAGCAATCGCCATAGGGTTGTGAAAAATAATAAACAATTGTTCAAAAAGAATATCAAAGATCTCTTTAAGGCTGGTTTGTTAGATGTTAATTCTTTTCCTAAGAGGAAAAGGTAAAAATTAGGTTTATTTACGTAACGCACTATTAGTGAACGTCGTGTGAGTGTAAGGTCCGCCTGCAGTAGATATATAAATTGATTTTTTTTATTGTGAATTATTAGCTTCTATCTGAGATTGAATACACTAAAATAGCTTGCCACAGTACCTACCGGGTGGGCGAAATATATGTAATCGAACGTGTTAGGTATTAAGTTGTGAAAGATTGAGCTCATGGAAAGAGATTTATGTGTGTAATTCAAAGTGGTTTCCATTTTGTATGTTAAACACGATGTTTTTCAGTATTGAATAGAAGTCAGGAGACAATTAACAGTAGGTACGTAAATTTAATAATAACGCACTTAATAATCTGTCGTTAGTCATTATTAGTGCGCTTAATTTAAATACGATTTGAAAGTGTGATATAAGCTGACTAATCACCCATAGTTACAAAGTACTTACTAAAATTCAATATTTCGACAGAGTGTTTATATGGCAGATGGTTATTAATTTTAAAAATAGTTAATTGTAAATATTTCTAATGAAGCTTATGTTTTAATATAAATAAATAAAATTATTAAGTTTTAATTTATTTGTTGCTTTGAGCTTGTCCACAATGGTTTTATGCCAAGTGTAAGGGTGTTCAGATGGTATGTTGCACTGGGTAGAATTCTCACGTGTCGTTTTTCCTACCAAAACTTATCTATCCTACTAATATTATAAAGGCGAAAGTTTGTAAGACTGTCTGGATGTATGGATGTTTGTTCCTCTTTCACGCAAAAACTACTGAACTGATTTCGATGAAATTTGGCACACGGGTAGATCATGTCCTGGATTAGCACACAGGCTACTTCTTATCACGGGAAAATATAAACTGGGACTTTTATCCCGGAAAAACTTTTTAACGCGGGCGGAGCCGCGTGCAAAAGCTAGTACTAATATAAAGTTGCAGAGTTTGTTTGGTTGAATGCCCTAATCTCAGAAGCTACTCAACAGATTTTGAAATTCTTTCAGTAATATGAAGCTACATTAGGTACCTATTCCTAAATGCTATAGGCTATTTTTAACACACTTTTATTAGGTTCAGACGTATGTATGTAACGTGACGCTTTGAACATGATTTTCTCCTCCTTCAAAACGTCGATCGAACGATGGCGTGAATTAGCACGCTTGTATGACAAGATGGTGGACATTATGAAAAATTATCCATGAGATGCCGAGCATGCGACACCAGCACCACGTTTCGAACGCATCGACTCTCTTGCGATCGGCAGCTTGTAAGGTCCAGGTCTCAGAAGGATCCAGAAAGGCAGAAAAAGCTAAAGTCCGGACTATGCGAGTTTACGGACGGTTGCTGATGTTTCTGTCCCTCCAGACCTTGCCGAGATTTATCTACGTAGTTTTCGCCATCGCGATGCCTCTGCGAATCTCTTTTTCGCAGCTACAGTTGTTGGTTATGAGTGATCCCAGATACTGGAATTCTTGAACCTCTTCGTGGCTTACTTCAGTAAAGTCGTGCGCTGAATGGTCGTAGATCAATCAACGGTCATCACCTTGGCAGTGCCGGATTAACCACGTAGCAAGAGTAGCAATTGCTACGGGCCCCGCGCGATAGGGCGCCCCGCATATTTAAACCCTCTCATCTCTGCCTGAGCGTAATTTTTTGAGTGAAACTTTTTAAGATGTGGTATGTAATTTTTTTTTGATATAACAAAAACGTAAAACGTTACAACTCTTCCTACTAAGACAATCCACGTCAGACACTCGATACCCGACTATTTCCTTGGCGTAAGTAATTCAAATAATTTCATACGGTAAACACACAAGTTCTACAAAAAGTTGCTTGTATATGCAAGCTCTCTGACCCAACACTTAGGACGGTATTAATAAATGAATCTCAAGTTTGAGTTACATCTCAACTAATCTCAAGTAGCCATAATGTATTGAACTCTTCATACATTATGTCTACTTGAGATGTAACTCAAACTTGAGATTAATTTATTAATACCGGCCTTAGTGTGGATGTGTAGCAGAATTGAAATAGCTCGATTTAAATTGTTAAAATTTTCTATTTATTTATAAGATTAACAGTCTAGGTACATTATTTTTAATATAATTTAGTAACCATATACCAAAATCTATTTTCTAGAATATAAGTATACTAGCGGCCCGCCCTGTCTTCGCACAGGTAGCAAAGTATAATATTTGCACATTTAATTTTCTGTCGTACAAAATACTTATGAATGATACACATAACCCTTCCTCTTGAATCACTGCGTCCATTGGTGAAAAACATATGAAAATCCGTTCGGTAGTTTTTGAGTTTATCGCTTTCAGACAAACAGATGCGATGGGGGGACTTTGTTTTATAATATGTAATGATGTAAGGACATATCTTTAAAAATAAAAAGATAAAAGTACCTTCCTTGGATCTCAAACTACCTCCATATTTATTCTCTCACGGTTCCACCCGCAAGAAAATATTTTCTGGATAAAATTACCGGTTTATATTTCTCTGGGATAAGCAATAGCCTAGGTGCTCCTCAAGGTCTTAAATTATCTTCCTACGAAAATTTCATGGAAATCGGCTGAGAGTGACGGTTACGAACGCGAGGTAAAAAAATTTGGAATAAAAATCCCGGTTTCTATTTTTCCAGGATAAGCAGTATCCTATGTCCTTCCCTCGGTCTCAAACTATCCCCATATTTGTTTTTTTGCGGTTCCACCCGCAAGAAAATATTTTCCGGGATAAAATCCCGGTTTATGTTTTCCCGGAATCAGAAGTAGCCTAGGTGCTTTCCAGGGTTTCGAACTACCTCCCTACCGTATTTCGTTGAAATCGGTTCAGTGGTTTGGGCGTGACGGCTCCCCTCACGAGAGGAAAAATCCGGGTGAAAATTCCCGAAAATTTATTTGTATGCGGTACCACCCGCAGGAATATTTTCCGGGATAAAATCCAATAAAATCCCGGTTTATTTTTTCCCGGGATCAGATTTAGCCTTGGTTCTCTCCAAGATTTTAAACTATATCCTTACGAAATTTCATAGAAATCGGTTGAGTGGTTTGGCCGCCCCACTCGCGGGAATAAAACCGGGATAAAAGTTCCGGTTTATATTTTTCCGGGATAAGCAGTAGCTTGTGTCCTTCCCTGGATCTCAAACTATCTCCATAATATCTCCATATCGGGATTAAAATCCCGGTTTATTTTTTCCCGGAATAAGAAGTAGCCTAGGTCTTTCCCAGGGTCTTAATTTATGTCCCTTACAAATTTCATCGAAATCGGTTTATTGGTTTGGCCGTAACGACTCGCGAGAACAAAAAATCTGGGATAAAAGTCCCGGTTTGAATTTTCCCGGGATATAAAGTCTATGTTACTTAGGGATACAGGAGCATTCTAATGGTGAAATAATTTTCGAAATCGGTCCAGTACTTTTTGAGTTTATCCTTGTCAAAGATACAAAAATACAAATCTTTCCTCTTTAAAATACAAATCTTTCCTCTTTATAATATCAGTATATAGATTGAGACTGCCTCGGTGGCGTAGTTATATTATGGTACGACTGCAATGCTGAGATCTCGGGTTCGATCCCCGGGTCGGGCAAAGTGATATTGAGTTTTTCTATTCAGTATCAGCTCGGAGTCTGGAATTTGTGCCCGATTTGGCGATAGGCTCGCCCCCTATCACATCATGGGACAGAATAATGGCGAAAAGTGGGTGCACTAGTTGCACCTCTGCCTACCCCTTCGGGGATAAAAGGCGTGAGTGTATATGTATGTAGATCGAGTTATAGAAGTTATAACTAAAAAAAATATTTTATTGCTTCAAGAGAAATTCTCATGATCACTAACTGCAGTGGCTAACATTAATTTTCGACAAATGATTTAAGGAACACTATGAGTCAAAAACGTCTGAATTATCTCGCTTTGATGAATATAGAATATGATTTGCTCAGCTAAATTGATACAAATAGTATTATTTCTAAATTTGCCCACATGAAATCTAGAAAAGCTACTTTGTAAAAGTTTAAAAAATAATAAGGAAACAGATACATAAATATAAAATATAAACATTATTTAAAGTACACTATTGATTAAATATAACATTAGCTATTCCTAAAAATATAATACTTTGTATTAAATATAAACTTTCAAATATGTATTGAAAAATATATTTTGTATAGTATCATCTGTTTTAAATTGTTAGTTTCCTATCAAAATTATTCTAAATTGGCAGAAAATCTCATCTCAGGCTTTTTCTACCTGTTAGAGCCTACAGCGCCTATAGTAATTTACTACACTATTAATTACCCACAAAATTGTAACCTATAGATAGCAAATAAACGTATTGAGTATTGAATTGTATCTTTACCACTTTATACTTAAGAACCCATAGCAGATCAAGGGCTCTTTGAAAGAATTTGCTACAGGCCCCGCGCTTGCTTAATCCGGCACTGCACCTTGGTCTTGCTTCCGTTTATAGTGAGTACCAGCATAGAACTAGCGTTTTCCAAACGTCGAAGCAATTCAGCCATCTCCTCTGATGAGGCAAATAGAGTGGCATCATTGGCGTATCGAAGATTCCATATTTTGGATCCACCATCATCCTCATCATCCATCAAGGGCTTTGCGCATTATGTATTCTGCCGTCGTAATAAAGAATGCAGTAGGTAATCGACATTTTTTGCATTTTCTTTTTTTTTTAGCAAAACGGCATCATAAGTCACGTATTTAACCATTGGGTTAAAAAGTAAAAAAAAAATTGTTAGGTATTTGAATAGATTTGATTTGTAAATGAGTAGAGATTTAAAAAAAACATTTAGCCGCGTTTTTCTCGAAGCCGCTATTTTGCAAGTACTGCATTTAGAATTACGAGTGCAGTATTCGCCGTAGATGTTAAAAAGTATAGGAGATATTACACACCCTTTCCTCACTCCCTTTTCAAAACGTATTTGACGTCGCGTTACCCACGTTTACTGTCCCGTGACTCGCATCGTACAGAGCGTCAATATGTCGCACAAGGTGATCAGGAACACCTAGCTCTGAAAAGACTCCAGATATCCCGCCACCTACCGTAGTCTAAAGCCTTTTGGTAGTCGACGACGCACATCACAACCGTGGTATTAAATTCGTAGCATTTCTCCACTACCAGCTTCAAGATCTGTTCTCAGGTTCCCTTTCCTTTTTCATAACTCACTTGTTCCTGGGGGATTTGCCAAGCCAGGAAAGATCTGAGGCGAGAATTAATATGCAGTAGGACCTTGCTTGCATGTGATATTAATGCAAGAGTACGGTAGTTACCGCATTTTCTACCAGAGCCTTTCTTGTGTAGTAGGATTAATTATAGCTGAGTGTGTCCAATCGGTGGGCCATTTGCAGGTTTTCCAAACCGCGTTGTAGACTCGGTGAAGCAAAGTTACACTCAGTTCTCCAAAAGCTTTGAGGGCCTCCGTGCTTATCAGGTCGGCGCCAGGAGCTTTGTTGCGCTTGAGTTTCCTAATAAGTGGTCTCGAACCTACCGATTTTTCGGTATTTCTACCGATATTGGGTCTGTCCTACCGAAATGACATGATTTTTCTACGATTTTTAGAGATCCAGAAGATTCTCCCGATTTTCATCAATTTGATGTGAATATCCCCTTTTTGTATTACATTTTACGATTCCATGGTTAATTTAATATGTCACTGTTTGGGGCGGCGGGGGGCAGTACTTTTAAAGAGATGACAATATTTGTTTAACATTTTTACTTTGACGACGGGGGGGGGGGGGGTACGCGTGACTCTCGTTACTTGAAATTACCTTCTTTTGTTGGAATAATTGTCCCTAGAGAGTTTAAAAAAAAATGTTACTGAATATTGCTTGCTTTTTTTGCATATAGGTACCGATTTTTCTTGGCAACTCTACCGATTTCACTTTTGTCGTCCGAGACCACTGTTCCTAATGGCATCTTCAACTTCCGAGCGAAGAATCTCAGGCCTACAGCCTACAGTTCGCATGTGTGTGCTAGTGCGATCATCAGTGCATGGATCTTTGTATAGCTCAATGCGGTATTCGTATCAACGCTTTGCGACCATGTTGATATCGAGGACCAGATTACCCTGTTCATCGTTGATGACCCTGGGTTTAAATTCGCCCGTGGTATGTGGTAGGTTTAGAGTAGTGTAGTGTTTAATCTCAATTTAACGGTGATGTTAGATGTGTGTGCATTAGTTAATTACTAATGTTTATCGTAGGTATAGTATGAAACCCCTATTACTCGTAATAAGTATGAAATGATAGAAAATTAAATTGTGTAACAAAAAAAATGTACAGTCGCAGCTAAAAATGTTATTCAGAATATTCCTATGGTGCAATTCATGGAACTTCACGTTCTGTTGAATTAACTTCACCAACGGCATGTTTTTTTGGCAATGTCTTGTTATGGAGCCCCCTAGATATATGTATGTACCTATGTTATATGTGTTGTGGGAACGTATGCAATGGCACAGACTGGTGATCGGTTCACCTTGTTGAAATATTTCGCCCTTAGTCCCAGTTAGGTTTGCACTGCCTCTTTCACTTTGGATCGGCCCGCTTTGCCGGTACCATTCCTAAAGGCTGCCTTTGCCATAGGTTTATTCGGCTGCGGCTCAGATAGGCCGAGGCATCGTGGCTCCCTTCAAGGTATCCTTTTACAGGTTACCTTTCAGGTTGCCGATATCTACCCAACACTGCCCTCCGCTGAGGGTGCCGCCACTTTGACCTTGATTGATCGTTGCGGCAGGAGCCAACACGGTGAGCTGCGCTCAGCCTGTGCGTAACGCACAAGCTGCCCGGCCTTGTCTGTCCATATCGACGGCTCCGTAGAACAAAGTCGTATATGCAAAATGTTAGCTTTTCAGTAGAGCGCTTTGAAAGTCGTTAGTTTGTATTCATGTGCGAATTAGTGCTATTTTCACACATTAAGTTCAAAGTTGTTACTGAACCCTATAGAATATAATGTTTTGTTCACTATAACTTGTGATTTTCACAATTAACTTAGACTTTCAAAGCGCTCTACTGAAAAGCTTCATTTTGCATGTACGACTTTGTTCTACGGAGCCGTCGATATACTCTCCCACTCCCCAGGTGGCGCCCCTAGTTGAATGCCGAATCGCTTTCCTCACCTTGGCTATTCTTGGCAGTTTTCAGTCTATAGCACTGGTTTCACTGGTGTTCCTGCAGTATGCTCCCTCGCCGTTCGTATAAAGTGTACTAGCAGTAAGCACCAAATTGGGTGATGTACAAGAATTCGAAATAGTATTTTCTCTGTGGTATGTTCTCTGTCTATCTATAGGTAATTTCGTTAAGGTATGTGAAGTCTACCAACCCGCACTACGCCAGCGTGGTGGACTAAAGTTGCCTCGGTGCCGTAGTTATATTGCGTACGCGTTACGAGTACGATTTGCGCGCTGAGGTCCTGGGTTCGGATCTCGGATCGAGCCAAAAACGTTGTGACTGGGTTATTCCATCTTAAAAATTAAATCGGAAAGCACGTAAAGCCGTTGGTCCCGCGCCTGATCTCTCTCCGATCATGTCTGCCGTCTCACCGGACTATGAGAGTGAAGGAATAGCGAGTGCACCTGTGTATTGCGCACACACTTGTGCACTATATCTCCTGCGTACCTGGCTGATCTCCGTTGAGATTGGCCGCCGTGGATGAAATTGGCTAGGATGATTTAATTATATTACGCAAATTAGTTTCAATGAGTATCATTTTTCCAACACCTACTTACCTATTTTCCAATACTTGCTTACTACAACTTATTATTTACAACTGTACTTATTGTTATGGTATAAATTGCAGCGTGAAAACAAACATTTAGATAATATAATTTATATACGTCGTCGGGAGAAATAAAGTGACGAAATACAGAAAAAGTGGACAAGATGGCCCGAGCTTGATTGTCCAGTGTTCCGTAGGTATGCCGTACGACCATAAAGTGTTAGTCCGTGCTATGCAGAGTCGTTTTTAAGTCGACCGTGGGATTTAGGTACACCTGCCCCTTTTTTTTTTTTTTTTTTCGCGGAGAAAGTGACATTACTACCGCCCAGCCTTCAAGGGGGGCGGCTGAGCGGTGATGTTGGGTTCACCGTGCCTTACGACCCAGCGTTGAGCCGCCGGGCCGAGTCCCTAACCTATGTACACCGCACGGCATACCAACTACAACTCCGCGGTGGCCTTCTTCGGCGCATTAGGGACGGCTGCGGGTTTCCCCGGACTAATAGTGTCTAAGTTGTCGTCCGCAGCCGCCCCAGCGCGGTGCTGCCTAATGCAGCCCGTCTCCTGTATGGGGGGGCTCAGAAGCCCCCGCGCACCGAAGGAAGCCCTCGGCGTCAACGGCAGCGTTAGGCCTACCTGCCACACTGCCGTCCATCACGGGGGTCGCAGCAATGTGCTAAAAAAAACACGCACAAAACTAAAGACGGACAGCCCCCTGCCGCCCGCCCGCGACCCCCGGTGGCCCCTATTAGTCGCCTTTTACGAGGTACACCTGCCCCTAAGGCAAAGTACCCTGTCTCTTCGAATCACGGGCGTAGCTATAGCTTTCACATAGGGGAGGTCCGAGGATACCAAAATGGCAGTGGCGTAGCGTGGGTTCTTGCCGCTTGCCGCTTCATGACATAAAAACCTTCTTTCAACAAAGAAGTCATATATAACCCCCCCCCCCCTTACTAAAAGGGAAAAAAAAAATATTTTATGCATTTTCCGTTTCAGTGGTGTTTTTGCGTTGGGTCTATTTGATCTTATTTTATTATAAATGCGAAAGTTTGTGAAAATGTTTGGATGTTTGTTAGAAGTGCACATAGGCATTATAATGTGTACTTGTGGCACGGATTATTTTTGTTGTAAGCTAAGGGGGGGGGGGGGAGTCCGGGACCCCTTGAGGTTGGCCGGCAGTAGAACAGAATTTATTTTCTGCCAGAGGAAAACAGTAGGTAGATATAAGATTCAATTATCTAAATAAAAGTTGGAAAATACATTATTTTTCAATTAAAACTAGGGTAACAGTTGGATTTAATGAATAGGTACGCAATACGCATAGAGGCAAAATATATCTGAATGAATGAAACGTGTGTAAGTGTTGATCCACGTTAGTGATAACATCGATCGATTTTATTAACTTCATCTCTTGTTTTCATCACTATGAAATATAATCTTTATCGATGTTGTCTCTAGGATATATATCTGACCTAGTTATATATTTTTTGAAACACTTGATAGAAATAAAATGCCTAAGTTAGCTGCTATGCACTCTTGCGGATCCCTAAGTCGCATTGTATATTAGAGCAATTAAATATGATATTTCTATTGTGAGACCGCAGACGTACGCGCGTTCACTGCAGGCAAAAGTATTCAAAAAATAATATTATGGGAAATTCATTGTGTGAGTTATCAATATTTACTTAAATTTTAATAGAAGTATGTCTAGATACCATTTTTATCATCGTTTTGTTTTTGAAGAATATTGTTAAAAAAAGGAAATTAATCTGAATTCTCATTTACAATTTCCAAAACGTAAATTAAGTTTCCTTATTTAATGGAATGAGGATACAAAGCCGGGGAAGTGTGCTATACAATTTTATTGTTGGATTCAAAGCAAAATAAGATAAAAATGTATTGTATTGTAAAAAAAAGCATGGGTGCTTTTTAAGATATTATCAAAATCATAATCCTACACATTTTGTCAATAAAATATTTATAACTATTAACACTATGCGACCCATGTTTCTTTGTACAATAATTTTTTTTTTTTTAATTTACACTATTCTTAATTCAAATTTATTAAAAATTGTATTCTTTTTGTTGAATTTTCTTCTATAAAGCGTGTTTTTTAGTTTTTTGTAACTATTATTTATTTTTCATTTTTTAGTTTAAATATTGAATTGTCATCGGTTTTTAATAAGTATGCCAAATTTCTATTTCATCCGACGTTTTGAAGGGGGTCATAATCATGTACAATACGCAACGGCAGTTAAATAAAATTTGGTGCAAGTGTGCCATTTATTTCTAAATCAGATTCATAATGATTCCTTATGTTTACGCGAATGTTAGACATTGAAATTAAACTATTATAACGGATTTTATCGCGGGTTTTTTATTTTATTTTCTCCCGACGTTTCGAAGGCTTTTCAGCACTTCGTGGTCACGGGGCGGACTGAGGTGTAGGTGGTCCGAAAAGTTAGTATTACAAAGCTACCTTCAATTTACAATTATACAATTTAAGATGTTAGTCATTGTTTGCGGTCCGATCTACGCAGTAAGAGCTCACAATGTCTTGAGGTCTGGCAGCAGGTCTTTTGGGGCCCGATTTAATTAGATGTATTACCGGGCCCCAGGCTGGCGCAAGTTTCCAACCATCTTCTCTATTGAAATTGGGATGTTTTTTTGATTTCAATAGCCTCGCGAATCATCCTAGGCAGGAATCGGTGTTCTTTGGCAAGGATTTGTGGCTTGTCAAATCTAAGGTAATGGTTGGAGCCTTCTTCTGAGTGTTCAGCTACTGCAGACTTCGTAGAGCGTCGGTGTTTAACATCAGCTATATGTTCTTTTACGCAGGTCCCTATATGTCTTTTTGTTTGTCCAATATAAGAGAGGCCACAGTCGCAATCTATCTTGTATACGCCTGGTTCTTGTAGAGGTATATGCCATATGGCACTTGACAGGTGGTAAAAATTGACTAATCTTCTTAGGCGGCTTAAAATAATTTTTTATGGAAGCACGCTTCAGGATGTTGCCAATCTTGTCGGTGACTCCTCTTACATAAGGTAATACAACTAGGACACGATCATCTGTGCTTATAATTTGGATATGTTAGAATTTTACTTTTACTAACATAATAAATGCGAATACATTTCAATGTTTGTTAGAAGTAATCGCATAGGGTAATTTGGAGAACAGTGGATCACTTTTTTTTCAACAGCCATAACTCGAAAACTACTTATCAGCTAAAAACAGCCTAAAACAAACCAGACAATACCGCAATTCGACGTAATCAAATCGATACCTTGACGAATAGGAAAGGAATAAAAAAAACTTTAAAAAGTTGCCATTTGAGCCACTGTGTACCAGAGGTGGGGCACAGTGGATACCCCCTGGTTTGCAGTGTATCAACGAAAACTAAAAGAATATGATGACGTGATACGTTAAATTGGAACACAGGTATAAGTTCATTGTAATAATAACGTACTGAATGTACTTTAATGCAATTTGGCGCCAGGATAGACCATGTCTCGGAGAAGCATGTTATAGGCTACTTTATATCCCGGAAATTTGCTTCCGTAGGAAATATTATAATTTTAAATCCCATATTTTAAATAGATAAAAGTAACTCTAATACAAATTGCACTTTATATGCTTATCATACTATACCAGTCCTGTATTATATACTGCCGACTGCTGAGCACGAGTCTTCTCTTCAGCTGAGAGGGTTAAGGCCTTAGTCCACCACTTTGGCCTAGTGCGGGTTGGCAGACTTCACATACCTTCGAAATTCTCAGATATGCAGGTTTCCTCACGATGTTTTTCTTCGCCGTTAAAGCGAGCGATATTTCACAAAGAATACACACATACCAAATTTTTTTGATAAGGTGTGTGCCCTTGGGTTTTGAACCTGCGGACATTCGTCTCGGCAGTCCGTTCCACTCCCAACTAGGCTATCACCGCTACCTATAGCTGCTTACGATCTTTTAATCCGACATATGGATTTAAGTGGTATAGCAATCCTTGCGGATCGATAAAATAGATTCTCGATAAAAGGTTGGTCACATTATGGTTCAGGGCAAGAGTACCATATTACTAACAACCGTGGCACACATGACCTACTCGACAATTTTGAGGTAAAAAAAATTGGTATAAGTAGGTACTAAAATATCTTTTATGTTAGTAAAATGATACCTTCCTTTAGGCACAAAGCTAGAGTAAACCTTTTAAGTATGTCGTCACCTTATTAGTTTGCTATTAATATATTGTGTAAATTAACAGAGGCATCTATGTTTTTTAGTCAGTTGCATATACATAAGTAAAAGCTTTCATACGCTATCGCAGTAAATCGACATTACAAAAAAAAATACGTGTCCAAACAACTATTTCAGTAACCGGGTCAAATACAATAGCGTGTATAGAGGTCACGACCTGAATAAACTATTTACATTTTAGGAATAATAATGATATTGGCATTAGGGATAAAGGGTGTTTTGGCAACAGAAAATGGTTGTAAATCGCATTTAGTTTTCAAGCTTTGACCTTTAGGTATCGCGCAGAAAACTGCAAGTGATTTAAAAAAAAAAATTTCATTGTAGTGTAACAGATAAGATCAGAGAGGCCTTAGAGAAAAACAATACTATTCATCTGCCTCCTTGAAAGTGTGTTGATCTTAAGCTTACCTATATAGCAGTCCTTTATGACAAGGTATGGCATAAAGGACTGCTATATAGGTAAGCTTAAGATCAACTTCCCACATAGCTGGCACCTGTTCATGAAATCCTACCTAACTGACAGGATATTCCAATTCAAAGAGTCAGGAGAAACATCTCAATTCCATGACATTAAAGCAAGAGTCTCACAAGGGTCAGTTCTGGGATCTGTGCTCTACACGATATTTACATTGGATTTCCCAGAAATGGAAAGTGTTACTATTGCAACGTTTGCAGACACCGCTATTTTTGTCCGATAACGAGGACCCAGAAATAGGATCAGGCTCACTGAAAACCGGGTTAAATGCAATAGGCGGCTGGCTAAAAACCTGTAGAATACAGGTGAGCGCATCTAAGTCCGTGTACGCAGCATTTGCCCTGAAAAAATGAGCCTGTCCACCTGTCTACCTAGGAGATAGTATTCTACCTCATACCAATAGTATTAAATATCTTGGCCTACACTTGGACCGTAGACTGACATGGAAATTCTATATGAAGGCCAAAAGGGAAGAACTAAACATAAAATACAGATCTATGCTATGGCTACAAGGACGTAACAGGAAAGATGTACGGCATACTTACAGGTCCGTGCCGACCTAAGACAGTGCCTGTGTGCGAAATCTTTCAAGCGCCTCTGGTGTTTGTCGTCCTATTTCGATATTAATATTTATTATTATTTAATATTAACCCGTCTTCGCTCATTGTGGAGCGCAGACATAGTTTTAATAACTTCTAATTAAGACAATGACCTTTTGTAAATCGTTTGTAATAAGATATGTAGTTGGCTATTGGCGACTGCGGCTGTTCAAGTTCAAAATTCAAGTAGTTTAAAATTTAAACCAGAGGCGTGACTTTTGTCTTGGGAGACTTGTACCTACTTTCTTACCTACTCAAGTGTAAAGAATGTGTTGTAGTATAACAAATATAACTTCAATAATTAAGAGGCCGTATCTAAAATTTCGACCACTTCATTCAGTTATCGCTTCATCTTTATTATCTATACTAATATTATAAAGCTGAAGAGTTTGTTTGTTTGTTTGTTTGAACGCGCTAATCTCAGGAACTACTGGTTCGAATCGAAAAATTCTTTTTGTGTTCAATAGACCATTTATCGAGGAAGGTTTTAGGGTATATAACATCACGATGCAACTATTAGGAGCGAAGAAATAATGGAAAATGTAAAAAGAACGGGGAAAATTATTCATCCTTGAGGGCTTCCATTGCGTGCGCTGCGAAAACCGTTCAAGATACCAAAAATATATGTATGAAAGAATTATTCCTCTTGAAGTGATCTAAAAAAAAAGTCCGCGACAGTATATGTCTATCTTTTAAAGTAAACTCTCTAGAGCCGTTTTTATTGTTATCAAATTTGGTCGAAATTAATGCATTATTTGTTAAGAGTTGTATCAACGTCATAATATTAATCTTTATACAAATAAATGTGTTGGATAGAGTGATTCAACGGGAAAGTTTTATGTATGTACTTTTAGCCCGGAAAAACTTATTAACGCGGGCGAAGCCGTGGGCAAAAGCTAGTTTAAATAATAAACTGATCTGATAAATTTATAACATCATCCGAAAGACTATTTCAACACTAATGGAATAAACGAGCCAGATTTTTCATATCTTTTTTTTTATTTCAATCTATCCCCCAAGTTCTAACGTCTGTTTCTGAAATTTTGTTGTATGGAGACTCAAACTTGTTTTGATGGATCTGAGATCCATATTTTTCCCTTTAATATCCCTAAAGTTTGAGCTTGGTTAGATTTTGTGGCCCAACACCCATACAAAAAGCGGATTTCCTCTTCTATTGCTTCTTTTATACTATCTGCGGTAGTACCTATTTACTCTTGTTTGCGGCTTTTCTGGACAAGACGTCTGAAACGATCATTTATAATGATCGTTACTGATAAAAAATCATACATTATCAATATTCTCGTTACTTAGGGTACACAAGAGTCCATAGTAGGTATACGTAGTGAAACCGAGCCATTGTGTACTACGACGCCATCATCATTTCAAATGGTACCCAGTAATGAATTAAGCGTGCTGACCAAGGGTATTTGCAGTATGCAATGCAATGCAATGCAATCAGCCCTGTGTTATATATTGCCCACTGCTGAGCACGGGCCTCCTCTATTACTGAGAGGGTTCAGGCCTTAGTCCACCACGCTGGCCTAATGCGGGTTGGCAGACTTCACATACCCTCGAAATTCTTATAGAATTCTCAAGTATGTAGGTTTCCTCATGATGTTTTCCTTCACCGTTAAAGCGAACGATAATTGATAAACAATACACACATAACTCCGAAAAGTCAGAGGTGTGTGCCTTGGGTTTGAACCTCCGGACAATGTCTCGGTAGACCGTTCCATTCCCAACTAGGCTATCGTCGCTACATTGCATTGCATATTTGCAGTATAATAAACTTTATTATATACATTTTAGGTACGTATACTCGCACTACGCTATAGCAATTAGAAACTATGATAGAAAGAAGCAAAACTTACCTCGAAATGTTCATTTTCTTCACCACAAACAAATAACACTGTACGACGCAAATTGCCGTAGCCGTAGAAGCACACCGACTAGTTTGGACGAGTTCGGTTGCCACGCGGAATCGTCGATTAAAAGGAATAACAGATATGGCTATTGATTTCCCATGTATAGCCAGTGATTCATTGTGTCCACCCTAACCATTGTTGCCACCTTTACCCTAAGGTAATATAAGAAGAATGTAACTTATTTATATTAAAGATAAGTAAAAACATTGTGACCCCCATAGCATAAGTAGGATAGACAGGACTCCCAAAGAAGGAGTAGGGCCGATAGATAAATAGGAGGTAAGCTTAAGAAAAGAGTACAGACAGCAAAGACCTCTATTAACTTTAGGGGAACGAGAATAGGGCATGGCGCTCCACATAAAAAAAAAATATAATCTTAATTGACCGTGTTCACAAACGCAGTCGGAGGCATCTGCTCCTTGGAGATTTTGTTGCTTTACCTATATCACCAACTAAATTATGAGAATTGAGCATGTTATGCCTCCGACAGCGTTTGTGAACACTGTCAACTAAGATTATTCAAAACCAAAATAAAATATTCAAATTAACCCGTCAAGCCCCGCTTATATAATTACTAGCTTTTGCCCACGGCTTCGCCCGCGTTAATAAGTTTTTCCGGGCTAAAAATACATAAAAACCATCCCGTTGAATTACTCTATCCAACACATTTATTTGGATAAAGATTAATATTATGACGTTGATACAACTCTTAAAAAATAATGCATTAATTTCGACCAAATTTGATTACCATAGAAACAGTTCTAGTGAGTTAATCTTAAAAGATAGACATATACCTTGATTGCACCTATCATGATTATCTCTGCACCACCTTAAGGTTGACTGGTAGAGAATGCCTACGGCATTAAGTCCGCCTGTACATTAGTGTATAAAGTGCAAATAAATAAAAAATAAATAAATATACTGTCGCGGACATTTTTTTAGATCATTTCAGGAGGAATAATTCTTTCATACATATATTTTTGGTATCCTGAACCGTTTTCGCAGCGCACGCAATGGAAGCCTCAAGGATGAATAATTTTCCCCGTCTTTTTCACATTTCCCATTATTTCTTCGCTCCTTATAGTTGCATCGTGATGTTATATAGCCTAAAGCCTTCCTCGATAAATGGTCTATTCAACACAAAAAGAATTTTTCAATTCGAACCAGTAGTTCCTGAGATTAGCGCGTTCAAACAAACAAACAAACTCTTCAGCTTTATAATATTAGTATAGATATAGATCTATATATACAGGGTCATTTTGACATTGCGTTAATAAATGAAACCACATACTTATCTCGTTGAAAATAACGTTTTCCATTAAGTTATTTTACCCATAGATGTAAAACAAAAAAGTGTAAGTTTCAAACAAAATAAATATCAATAAAAAGCAACTTTAACTTTACACGCCCTAATGCCACTATGACAGCTTTAGGAGAATTCTTAGCAGCAACAACATTAAACTTTCAGTCAGAAATACACTTACGCACGCACCATATTCGCAATAAACTACAAATTGATCCAAAATTTGATATACTACAACCGGGATTTTTAGCGAAATTATTCGTATTCATTGATGATTTTTGGCACAATGTTAGCAGAGGTACAAATATGTAGTTTCATTTAGTAACGTAATGTAAAAATGACCCTGTATATGGACGCCGGCGTCTGTCGCGGGGCTTGACGAGTCAAAATCTTGTTTCATCTTTTCAGTTCTTCAATAAATTTTATCAAGATGGCAGGCAAATTTTGACGCACTCGGGTTTTCTGTTTTAATAATTTTATTTTTATTTTATAATGGTTGAGTAGTTAAGTGTTGAAGATAGTTTTGATTTTTTAAATAAAATCTTTAACAATCACAAAACTAGAAAGAAACTCAAGTATCTTAGATAAATTAAAATACTGTAGACGGGCAGCCCTATCGCGTGTTTACGTTCCGCGCGGCTGTAGTTAATTATTTCAAGGACATGGCCGAGTGAGACTACTTTTAGTTAGTTGAACTATGCTATTATTGTTATAACACAAATGCACGTCCTAATTAAAATAAATAATTAGGTAGGTAGGTACTTTTATTCACGACGCCAATGTTCCGTGTTTCGAGTACGGAGTAGTTAGTACCTAGTATCTTCCTATTTTTACTTTGTCATATCTATACTAATATTATATTATAAAGTGGAAAAGTATGTGTTGAAATAAAACTATTTTACGGATTATAACGCGGTATTTTAATTTATATTTTCTCCCGACGCAACGTTCCAAAGATTTTGCAGCCCTCGTGGTTATGGGGTTGACGAGGATTGGTTGTCCGAAAAGTAAAGTTACAATATCTACATTTAAAAACTAAAAAATATTTTTTTAATTATTCGTCGTTGAGTCGTTGACGGTTCGATCTACGTAGAATGAGCTCATGCTTCACTGCGTCTTGGAAGTCTGGCAGCCGGTCTTTTGGATTCCGATTTAATTAAATGTACGACATGATCTTAAGCTTGTGCAAGCTTCTAACCAACTTCTCTATTGAAATTTTGATGTTTTTTAATATCAATAGCCTCGCGAATCAACATACATAAGAATCAGTGTTCTTTGACAAGTAGGTATTTGTGGCTTGACTAATCTGAGATAATGTTCAGCAACTGCAGACTTCGTAGAGCGTCGTTGTTTCACGTCAGCGGTAGGACGTTCAGAGCAAATTCCGCATGTCAGGATGCATTAGAAACCCATTGGACATTTACTACGTTGGGAGCTAACCCATACCTAACATAGTAACGACATTAACAGTTAACTAAAACTGAACTTTGCTAGTTCAGTAACGCTTTGATTATAGCTAGTTGAACACTCAACTGAATTCAACGACGACCGAACTAAGACTGTTCCTTCAAATGGCGAGGCGCCCTATTTATGCTTTCAACTGTCACTCCCACCAATAGTTTGACATCTCGATTTGTTTTTTTCAAGATTATTATTTTAAATTACCCTACAGTCCGACATATACATATAAGTGATGCCACGGACGCAATCTATCTTGTATACTGAAAAGTATTGAAAAATATTTGACATTGTTTATAGAGGCTAATACCCATTGCCCACACATAATATTGATCTAAGATGCATCGTAAGTAGAGTTTTTAACCTCTGGTAGGTCTCTCATATGTAAAAGTCCGTCTGGGTGGGTACCACCACAATGTCTATTTCTACCGCCAAGCAGCAGTGTACATGCACTGTTATGTTTCTGTTTCAAGGAAATTGTAGCCAGTGTAAAATTACACTGTATTTAATCCAGTAATTTTACTGGACATAATGAGACTTAACATCTTATGTCTCAGGATGAGCGCAGTGGAATCCCAAACAGTACTTTGTAACTCATAAGTGCTGGATGGTGTTGCTACTGTTTATGGGTGGTCGTTTCGCTTACTATTAGGCTAACGGCATGTTCGTCTCGTCATTCAATGCCATAAAAAAACTAACAACAACTAATTATCAGAAACAAAGCAAATAAATAAATAAACAATTTTCTACGATGCGAAAATGTATCGATAATTCCGATTAAATTAATAAATAGCGGTCAGTTAATGACGTACTACGTGACAATTGTACTCTAATATGTTGTAGGGTTAAATCTATTACGATCCATATCCATTGGAAAAATGTTTAGCGTGCCTGTCGTATTAGCTCTTTTACAGTTGACGGATCGAGATCCTTCATAAAAGTATTGTGATTAATGATAATTATTTGTGTTAGCGCTTATTAATGAATAACTATAACTTCATAATAACCAAAAACTTTAATAAACGGGAATAACAGTGCTAAGTGTTGTGTAGGTTATGAGGACGTTTATTTTGATTATATCGTATTTTGTAAAGAGAAATGAACAGGTAAAATACCTTTTTTATGATTTGTTTACATTTAGTTAAATACCTAAACCGGTGGAGTATAGTTCAAAATTGACATTGGAGGTACCTTAACAAATCATTTACTGTTTCAGTGGTAATATTGTTGGTGAGCGCAGTGTGCGTTGTGCCTCAAGCGCATGCGGAGCGGCTGTGCCTCACCGGCAGCTTCAACCACCAAGTGGAGACGCTGCTGAGCTACCTCCGACTCTCCGATGAGCGGCTCGACAACATCTCGCAGGTCCCCAAGGACTTGGAGCGCGTGTTTCAAGAGCACTGGCCCGGTGAGATCTCGTATTTTAATAAATTATAATCTTACCTTATGATATCCTAAACTGCTGTTACGCCAATATCCTGAAATACCTAATTATTTAGTTGGATTGTTAACAGCAGGGTAGTTGACTACTTTTTTTAAATACATTTATCAAACATTTATATCTTCTAAAATCTAGAGGAAAAAGTATTTTATAATACAAGCAATAATAATCTATACTAATATTATCAAGCTGAAGAGTTTGTTTGTTAGTTTGAACGCGGTAATCTCAGGAACTACAGAACCGATTTTGAAAATTATTTCACTTATAGGAAGCTACATAACTCCTGAGTGCTTTTTATCCCGGTAAAATAATTTTGTCCCGGAAAAACTTTTTCACACGGGCGAAGCCGCGAGCACTACTAGTGAGTTATAAAGCTTTGAAGTTTGGTGGAAGGGGCATCTGTCAGATAACGGAAACAGCAGAATGTGACGTCACTGAGTGTCGCCAGCCATAACGCTGCGTGCGTGCGATAGAGATGACGCGATATCCCCACTACGCCTCCACTTTTGCTCACAACAATATTTCAAATATGAATAACTGCTTTAGTTATCAACCAATTTTGATTCTGATTTTACAGAAGAATTTGTTTTTCGTATTATTTTCTGTTACATATAAAATAATATACCAAATCAAACATAGGAAACTACCCTATTTATAAGACTAGCTTTTGTCCGTATTAATAAGTTTTTCCGGGATAAAAGTCCCGGTTTATATTCCCCTGGGATACGAAGTAGCCTATGTGTTAATCCAGGACATGATCTATCCGTGTGCCAAATTTCATCGAAATCCGTTCGGTAGTTTTTGCGTGAAAGAGGAACCAACATCATACATTCTTACAAACTTTCGCCTTTATAATATGACTTAGTGCTCGCGGCTCCGCCCGCGTGAATAAGTTTTTCCGGGACAAAAATATTTTCCCGGGATAAAAAGTAGCCTATAGCACTCAGGAGTTATGTAGCTTCCTATTAGTGAAAGAATTTTCAAAATCGGTTCAGTAGTTCCTGAGATTAGCGCGTTCAAACAAACAAACTCTTCAGCTTTATAATATTAGTATAGATATAGTAGGATGTTGGTGTCACTTATTACTTTTACTGGGATTCCAATGAATTTGCAACGGGCCCCCGATGATATAGTTACGCCACTGGTTTTCCGTTGTAATTACGCCATTAATTACATTAATTCCAGCACAAGACCATAGGGAGATAGGGGTGACTGAAACCAGCGCTGATCTAAACTCTAGTTTCGGTTCGCACATGCTGAGTCATTTCCTTTTGCCTTTCACTAATATTATGTTTGCTAAAAAGTTTTTTATTATTTGTTAATTTTAAGGATATAATTTTTCATTTTTTTTGTAATCACCTAATAAACCTGTTCTCTTACAGGCTGTAAAGTAATGCCATTTGGGTCCACCACAACTGGACTCGCTCTGCAGTCGAGCGACATCGACTGTTTCGTGGATATACCGGGCAATCACAAAGGGAATCCGCAGACTCTATTAGCCGAGGCTCTAGCCATCTTGAATAACCACCCGGATCTGTTCGCGCATCTCGAAATATGGCCGATGCTTCCTAAACCGCTGGTTACGTGCGTACACATTCCTACGAATATTTGTGTGGATATAATCTTTTCTGAATCCTTATCTATCAACAGCACGTTGTTGTCCCATCTTCTGCATTTGGATGAAAGAGGCTTAAATTTAGCAAGGATCGTCAAGTATTGGGGCTCGGTACACGACATTGCCCGCGGGGAACTTACGCTGCCGAGCTACGCAATGGTTTTGATGGCTGTGTTTTATTTACAACAGAAGAACATTTTACCGCCTGTCGTCGCACTTCAGCAGAATGCAACTCCTTATGAAATTGACCACTGGAACACTGCCTTCCTGCCGATCAAATATCACACGGATAATAACGAGACGATCTACGAGCTGCTCGGAGGGTTCTTTAAATATTACAGTGAATTAGATTTTGAAAACACAATCATATCTCCATACCTCGGTTATACTATAAAAAGAAAAGATTTTCAAGGCTTAGATAAATTGGACAATTTTGATTTATACAAACGTAATTTGGCAAATGGTTATGCGGAACCGTTTTGGTTCGGATACATGAATATACAGGACACTCTGAAACACAATGAGAATATTGCGAGACCTGACAGCGACCGGTGGCTCAGCCTCAGGTTAATAAGGCACCTGAGAGCTGCGGCGAGAATGTACGAAGCAATGAGTAGTACAGAATTTCTTACTGCTGTGTTAGTGCCCGAGAGAAGGACCGAGGCCGACAGCTTGACTACGTTTTGGGAGGGAGGTATTGGTACTCCGGAAGACTGTTTGAAGATACTTCGGGACTCGGAAGAAAATAAGATGACATCAAATAATTTTATAAAGAATGTTTCCAGATAGCAGTAGCGTGATTATATCATTTGAGGCCCGTGACAAATTCATTGGATGGGGGGCCCCAGTTAAAATTGTCACGTTATAATTTAATTTTAATAAATCACTGAAGTATTGCGTGCCTTATAGTTAAACTAGCTTTTGCCCGCAGCTTCGCCCACATTAAAGAGTTTTTCCTGTATAAAAGTCACTTTGATGTTCAATAAACGCGTGCGATAGCTGCTAATCATAAAGTGCTGTAGGGTGAAGCGCGGCCTTCGACGCGCTGTTTATAGGCACGCGCCATGTAAAGGGCCATATTGATCTATATTAAATGTACAATGATTTAAGGTACTTAATTGGATAAGGATTAATGCTGTATTGCTTAAAATCGCTTCGTAAATAAGCCATTATTTCTAGTAAAAACTAAAGGATAAAAAATGGTTATTGTGGGTTATCCCTAAGAGATAGACATATACCATCGCGGACTTTTTTGTAGACCTTTTTAAGGTCTACAATACTGTATAGTGTATTACATTATTTTGATCTATCTTGTAGGGTTTGGCCAGCGTTTGCAATTTAAGCGCGAAAAAATGTGTTTATTGACGACATCACATTAGAAACCTCTAAAATGATCATTGTTTCACTATTATATTATGCATGTATTTATTTATTTATTTAACACTTTATTGTACATCAATGTAAGGTGAATGTATAAACATAAAATAAAACTTAAAACACAAGTACAATTGGCGGTCTTATCGCATTCCGCAATTTCTTACAGACAACCTTGGATGGATTGGAGAAGATAAGAAATTTAATAGAGGGGTGTCGACTGATACAAAAGATGAATGATACTATGATATATAAAAGATGACGATGTACCTACTAATATAATAATATAATATAATACCTCCTATTGCATGCAATAAATATATAACTATAATAATAAAATACGTACACAATTCATACATATTTATCATAAATAACAATTATACATAATAATATCATACACATAATATAATAAACACTAACATAAATATTTCCAAAGGTATAAAAGTTATAATAAACAAAGAAAATAGAAATATAATTTTAGGACAGTGACAAATAATGTTGCTTAACAAGTCTTTTAAAAGTCCAAAGCGATTTGGCTCTTCTTACTGACACAGGCAAGTCATTCCATAAACGAGCAGCACGTACTGTAAATGACTTACTTAGGAACTGCGTGGCATGTTTGGGGATTTCTAGTTCCAGACTCTCTGATGATCTCAAGGTTCGTGAATGTGTACTACTCAAGAAGTGGAAGCGCTCTTTTAAATAAGAATTATTATACATAATGACTATTGACTTCTTATATTTACGCGAATCTTAGACATTGAAATAAAATTATACGCTCATAAGCTACCTGGGGCTGATTGCGGGTCAGACCATTAACTTTTGATATCAAAACTGAAGCAGCCAGATCCAACCAGCAAATAAAGCTGGACTTGGAAGATGTTTCAAAGTTCAAGTCTCTCGTAGAACACAACTGGACAAAATGGGCTGATGCAGATTTCAACAACGAAAACCCTGAGTCGCTATGGGGCAAACCCAAAGACATAATAGAAGTCGACGTCTCAGGATCCAGACCACCAACTGCAGCGCAAAAACTGAAGCGTTGGATGACTGAAAACACTTTTGCACTTATCCAAGAATGCCGCAGGATGAAAGCAACCGGCGCAAATGTTAGTGCTCTCAACGAAATGTCTGCTTAAATCCAGAAATTGTGCAGACAAGATCATAACGCCTACTTGCGTCATATTTGTGAGGAGATTGAAGCTCATTCAAGAAGACATGAACCCAGAGACCAATATCACAAAATTCGTCTGATTACAAAAAAATTACCATCCAAAACCTGCGCCATTGAAGACTGTAATGGTGAAGTGATCGGCGAAATAGAGAAAATAGCAGAAGTTTGGAGATGCTACTGCCAGTCAGTTTTTGAAGATCCACTGTCACAGGCCTTCGAGTCAACGGAACCTGGAGAAGATAGTTTAGAACCTGACATACTTGAGTCAGAGATCAGAGCTGCCATCAAACATCTGAAGAATGGGAAAGCTACCGGCTCTTATGCAATTCCTGTAGAAACAATAAAAGCTATGGGAGAACACGGTGTTCATATCTTTCATACCATCTGCAATAAGATATGGGTGTCAGGAAAATGGCCAAAAGAATGGGCCCATACGGTTTTCATTCCTCTACATAAAATGGTTCAACCAAGAAGTGTAGCAACTACCGCCTCATTGCTCTAATCAGTTATGCCAGCAAAGTTCTGTTACACATTCTAAATGAACGGCTGACAGCTCACCTGACACAAGAAACCGCGCAAGGGCAAGCTGGATTTGTGAAGGGAAAGGGAACCCGAGAACAGATTCGAGTTCGTCAAATCGTCGAGAAGGCTCGAGAATTCAACAAGCCAACTTACATATGCTTTGTTGACTTCTCAAAGGCGTTTGACTCTGTGTAATGGCCATTATTGTGGAAGACGCTTCTTCAAATGGGCACTTCAAAACTACTTGTGCACCTTCTCAGGGGTCTCAACGAAGAAGGAGCTGCTTCGGTACGAACAGATGACCTACTTTCACATAGCTTTCATACCAGCGCGGGTGTCCATCACGTGTGTATCGTATCACCAATCTTATACAACATCTACACAGAACTTGCGATGCGCATTACTCTCGGAGACTGGACCAATGGCGTTGCGATTGGTGGTTACAAAATCGCAAACCTTTTTTTTTTTTTTTTTTTAAAAGGCCATCTTCGGCGCATTAGGGACGGCTGCGGGCTTCCTCCGACTCACGTCTAAGTTGTCGTCCGCAACCGCCCCTGCACGTACCGCTGTTGCGGTCCTTTTCCTGTTGCGGGGGCTCAGAAGCCCCCGAAACACCGTACCGTGTCCGCCTTTTGGTGTCCGAGGCAGCGTGAGACACGCTGCCTCGGACATGTCCATCACGGGGGTCACAGAAGTTGGCTAGACTAATGGGTGGGCGGCACGTCCCGCCCACCCGTGACCCCCGGAGGCCCCTATTAGTCGCCTTTTACGACAGGCAGGGGATACCGTGGTGGAATTCTCCAAACGCCCCCAATCCACAGGGCGGGAGACGTCGGTCAGTCGTCCACCCGACGCCTCCTACGTCTCGTCTGGCGGCGGGAGGGATCACCACTGCGCTGGCGATCCCTCTCGGCACTCTCCTTCCGCGAGAGGACCGCCTCGCAGAAGTGGGCCACCGCCTGCCAGGCCTCCCGGCCGCTGACCATGGAAGCGACCACGGCCGGCAGTGAGAGGTCTTCTCCGACGACTGTTCTGAGAGCGCTGCGCTCCTCATCCCAGGCTGGACAACACTCCAACGTATGTTGGGCCGTGTCCATTGGGCAGTTGTCACAATAGTGACACACGGCCGACTCCTCTACACCTACCACCCGAAACAGGAACTCACCGAAGCAGCCATGCCCGGTGAGCACCTGCGTCAGGCGGTATGTTGCCGCTCCGTGGCGCCTGTCCAGCCATTCGGCAAAGACAGGACGCACTGCCTCTACGACCCGGTGCCCCCACGACGGGGCCTCCAGCCTGAGACGCCACTCCTCCACGGCGGCTCGCCGTAAGGCGGCCCTCTTGGCCTCCACCTCCTTCAGGGCCGGACGCTCCCCGCGACTGAACGCCTCCTCCCGCCAATGGAATACATCGGCAAGGGATTTGGCGTCCAGGTCCCAGGGCAGAAATCCGGCCAATAGGCAAGCCGCCTCGAAAGAGACCGTGCGGTACGCCCTGACCGCCCGCTGCGCTAAAGCTCTCTGCGGGGCGCGCAGAAGGGCGACGCAGGGGCGGCCCAGGGAGTCAGCCCAAACGGGGCTGCCGTAAAGGGCTATGGACCGCACGACTCCGTGATACAGCCTCCGGCAAGGGAAGCCAGGACCTTCCAGGTTGGGCAGCAGGCGGGAAAGAGCGCCCGCTGCCCGGGACAATTTCGTCCTCAACTCCTTAAAGTGGGTGCGGAATCGCCATCGGCTATCCAGGACTAAACCTAGATACCTCATGCTAGAGCCGATGGGGATCCGCACCCCCCCAACGACGATGCCGGCACCGGCCGGTGGCCCTCTCCGAGGTCCGTGAAAACACACGGCCTCGGTTTTCTCGAGGGCCACCTTCAACCCTAAACGCTGGATTCTACCAACTACTTGGCCGGTGCCCGCCGCCGCCAGAGTTGCGGCGTCCCGGAAGGTCCCAGCAGTCGCTGTGACTAACGTATCGTCGGCGTAACAGGTCACGCCGACGCCCCGGAGATTGGAACCACGGAGCACCCAGTCGTACCCGATGTTCCACAGGAGAGGGCCCAAAACCGAGCCCTGTGGAACACCGCACGACATCGCTCTTCGGTGCCACCCATCGGCGCCCGGATACACCACGTGCCTGTCGGACAGGTACGCGTGCACCAGACGCCGGAGATAGGGCGGCACCACGTGGTACCGCAGTGCCTCGTGGATGCAGGGCCAGGGCAGCGAGTTGAATGCGTTGGAGATGTCCAACGACACCGCGATTACAACATCGCCCCCAGCCACTGCATCCTCCGCCTGTGCCTTCACCCGCAGAATCGCGTGGACAGTGGAACGTCCCCTCCTGAATCCAAACTGCTCGTCGGCCAGATTTGGTCCGACCCTCTCAAGATGCTCGACGAGGCGGGTATGGATAATGCGCTCGAAGAGCTTTGCCACCTCGTCGAGCAACACGATGGGCCGGTAGGCCGACGGCGACTCTGCGGGTCGCCCCCCCTTCTTCAGCAGGACGAGCTTCCCGGTTTTCCAACGCACCGGGAAGACGCCCTGCTCCAGGCAGGCGGTGAATAAGCCGCGGAGCCTCGGGCCCAGGTACTCGAGGGCTAGCACCCAGGCTTTCCCGGGGATGCCATCGAGCCCCGGGGCCGTGTTTTTGCTCCGCAGCCGAAGCACTGCCGCCCGCATTTCAGCGGGCGAAACCTCCGGGATATCCCTTGCCGGATTCTCACTCGACGATGACGCCACATCCGGTGGCGCCATCGGTGGAGGAGTGAACTCCACGGTGGCCGGGAACAAGGCCGCGACGACGTTGGCCAGTAATTCTGGCCGGAGACTCTGCGACAGCGGGGGCGCCGCTGGGCGAAGCTTCTTCATCACCATACGGTAAGGGCGCCCCCACGGGTCCCTGTCGAGAGTCCCCACGAACGCCTTACGTGCCGCAACCTTGGCCCCATGAATGGCCACCCGCAGCGCTCTCTTTGCCTCTTTGTAGAGGCCATAGAGCTGCCGCTCCTGGTCTGCGTGGTTTTCGTCTCGGAGCCGGCGACGACGATGCCTGGCGTATCGGCGGCGCGCAGCAACGCACGACGCGCGCAACTGCGCTAGCTCCGCCGACCACCAGTACACCTGTCGCACCGGCGAACGGCGGAGAGCTCGGGGCATGCCGGCGTCGCAGACATCCGACATTGCCACCCCGAACCACTCCGCCTCCTGCTCAACCCGTACCGGCCCGTCCGGCACGGGGAGCCACGACATGACCAGAGCGGCCAGCACTAGGGCCTCCCCATCGAGGCGACGAAGCGCCCACCGCGGGCCGTCCTGATTTGGGGCACTCGGTACACCACCGGACTGGACACTCGGGGACGCGGAGACGCCGAACCTGATGTAACGATGGTCCGACAACGTCTCCACGCCCACGAGGACTCTCCAGTCCCGGACACGGCGTGCGACGGCGGCACTCGCCAACGACAGGTCTACAATAGACCCGCCGTTGTGCCGCACGCACGTGTCCACCGACCCCCTGTTCAGGACGACCAGGCCGACAGAGATCGCCCATTCCTCCAGGACCCGACCACGACCGTTCGTCGCCGGCGAACCCCAAGCCACGGACTTGGCGTTGAAGTCGCCGGCGACGACCGCCGGGTGAGGTTGGCCTTGTTCCACCAAGGCCCCCAGCCGAACGAGGAAAGACTCAAATTCGGCGAGGGGTCTGTTGGGAGAAAAGTACACTCCTACTATCCAAATGTCTCCCAACAGAACCGCCACGCATCCCCTGTCCTTCGCTACTTTTTCGAAGGGTGGGGAGCCAGCGGCGCCCCGGCTGATGATGGCCACCAAGCCGTCAAGGTCCCCCGCCCAGTTATCCCGGGGGGGGACAAAATACGGCTCAGCGACCACGGCCACTTGCACCGACCACTGCGCCAGGCTTTGGGACAACAGGTCCTGGGCACTGGCACAGTGGTTGATGTTCGCCTGGAGGAAATTTAGTTCCATTTATTGGGCGATCTCTACCACGTCCATCGCGGCCCCTTGCGGTGGGCTCGCTGCCTGCGGCTGGGTTGAAGCCCCAGCGGCAGCAGCTCTTCGTACCCCGTCGCGACGCCTATCGCGACGGGAGGGGGCGGGGCATGCCTTCCCGCCCACACAAAATCGCAAACCTGCGCTACGCCGATTCAACAACCTTGTTTGCGACTAGCACAAGCCATATGGAAGAACTACTGCTCAATATGAAACGCGTAAGTCTTACATTTGAATTGAAGATTAATCGGAGAAGGACCAAGGTTATAACTGTGGACCGCTCTAATGTCAATGCACCAGGAGTAACACAAATTGCGAATTGCGACGCAGTTCAGTTTTATGTTTCCTTGGGTGCTTTGATATCATACAATGGTGGTAGCGTAGACAAAATAAGACGACGCATGGCGATGGCTAGAGGGGCAATGAACAAACTAAAAAATATGGAGGATTCGTAACATAACAAAGGCAACTAAGATCAGGCTCGTTAGGGCACTTATATTCCCCATGTTTCTTTACGCAGCTGATACATGGACGTTACGCGAACTGGAAAAGAAAAAGGTGGATGCTCTAGAGATGTGATGCTGGAGAAGTATGCTTGGGATGTCATGATCTGAATTCCGCACAAACCTTACCATACTCCAAGAACTCGGCATCAAGCAGCGTCTATCCGAGTTAGTACAGTCCCATATACTAAAATTTTTCGGTCATATCTCGCGGCGAAATAATGAATACAGAGAGCATCTAGTCGTTCAGGGCAGAGTGGAAGGAAATAGACCTCGTAGTAGGTCACCAATGAGGTGGACCGACCAAATTAAAACAGCAGTAGGAGGCCCTGTAAACGAATGTACCCGATTATTTTCTGACAGAGACAGATGGAGAGATATCGTGCGACGAGCTACATCATCGTTTGGACACAAATCATAGCGACCACGACCGTTCTGTCAAGAGCGAAGCGACGAAGAAGATTAGTTACGCACCAGGACTCACTGAATAAAACATCTAATATTTTTTTTATTTTTCAAAAAATTAAGATTCAAATCAAACTTGATTTTTTGTGAAGTCAGCATCAAATGAAGATGAGTGGAACTCTGTGGCCTCGTTTTGCGAACAAGTCATGTCCGCAAAAGAGGCAGCGGAGAGAGAGAGAGAGTGAGGGAGCAGTCCAATGGACTCGCTTCCCGTAGCAGACGTTGGAGCGACGACCTCTGACCTCCCTAAGCGGGCCTACAGGTGGCAGACAGGCATTCGGCTACCGGGAAAATAATGCTCAAGAGGCTGGCGTACAGTATTATGTGCACGCCTATCATAGGCGTCATTACTTAGGACTATACTAATTTTTGTTAAAAAATTTATGTTATATCTGAGTTCGCGGCCTTTCGAGTCGGGCGGCAGGGGCCCGTGGCATTTGCCACCCTTGCCACCCTATAGTTACGCCACTGCCAGTTAGTTATAAGAACTTGAAGTGTTATTATGATTAGTTGTTGAATCAGATTAGAACGTTAGTTTTTTTGTTTTACTGTAAATTAATCGAGTCTCCGATTCTTTTTTGTATATTTTGTACAAATACAAATAAATTTTGTACAAATATTTCTTAAAATTAGATTTTAAACTCGGGATGAATTCAATTACTCTGTACCGGAATTTCAAATTTTGCGTTAATATATAATTTCTTTGACTCATAAGTCATAGTTTTTAGCAACCCAGTGAAATTGTATATAGGTAATAATAATGGACACCAGCTTAGCTTTTCTAAGTGTGACTTGTGAGTATTGTAGGTACCTACAAACAGGGCGGCCCGTCCATAGGGCGAAAGGAGCGGCTGCTCCAGGCGCCAAGGGTCAGGGGCGCCACAGGCATGCGTTATTAAATAATATATTTTGCCCATGGCTTCGCCCGCGTTAATAAGTTTTTCCGGGCTAAAAGTACATAAAAACCTTCCCGTTGAATCACTCTATGACTATGACGTGGATACAACTCTTAACAAATGATGCATTAAATTCGACCAAATTTGATTATCATAAAAACGGTTCTAGTGAGTTAATCTTAAAAGATAGACATATACTGTCGTGGACATTTTTTTAGACCATTTCATGAGGAATAATTCTTTCATACGTATATTTTTGGTATCTTGAACCGTTTTCGCAGTGCACGCAATGGAAGCCCTCAAGGATGAATAATTTTCCCCGTTTTATTTCATATTTTCCATTATTTCTTCGCTCCTAATAGTTGCATCGTAATGTTATATAGCCTAAAGCCTTCCTCGATGAATGGTCTATTCAACACAAAAAGAATTCGAACCAGCAGTTCCTGAGATTAGCGCGATCAAACAAACAAACAAACTCTTCAGCTTTATAATATTAATAGTATAGATTCAACATCGGATTAAATCGAAATTTGGCATACTTATCAAGGACCGATGACAATTCAGTTTTTTAAAACACGCTTTTATGGAAAATACAATTACAAAAGGAACAAATAATAGTTCATTTATTTTAGTGAAATCTGGTGGACTATAGTAGAACGTATAACTAAATGTGCATGCCGCATCGCCTGATGATAAGCGATACAACCACCCATAAACATTAGCATCACCATTCAGCGCCTTGAGTTACATAGTACCTACTGTGTGGCATTCCACTGCGCTCGTCATTCTGAGACATAAGATGTTAAGTCTCATTAACACCAGTAGTAACACTAGCTACAATATTCCTGCCGTATTAGCTCTTTTACAGTTGACAGATCGAGATTCTTTATAAAAGTACTGTGATTAATGATAATTAATTGTGTTCGCGCTTATTAATGAATAACTATAACTTTATAATAACCAAACAACTCCAAGAAACGGGACTAACAGTGCTAAGTGTTGTGTAGGTTATGAGGACGTTTATTTTGATTATATCGTATTTTGTAAAGAGAAATGAACAGGTAAAATACCTTTTTCATGTTTTGTTTACATTTACATAAATACCTAAACCGGTGGAGTATAATTCAAAATTGACATTGGAGGTACCTTAACAAATCATTTACTGTTTCAGTGGTAATATTGTTGGTGAGCGCAGTGTGCGTTATGCCTCATGCGCATGCGGAGCGGCTTTGCCTCACCGGCAGCTTCAACCACCAAGTGGAGACGCTGCTGAGCTACCTCCGACTCTCCGATGAGCGGCTCGACAACATCTTCCAGGTCCCCAAGGACTTGGAGCGCGTGTTTCAAGACCACTGGCCCGGTGAGATCTTCTATTTTAATAAATTATAATCTTACCTTATGATATCCCAAACTGCTAGTACGCCAATATCCTGAAATACCTAATTATTTAGTTGGATTGCTAACGGCAATTTATAAGATGTTGGTGTCACTTATGACCTCTGGCAAGGCTCATGTTGTTCGCATCAGATGTTTGTTAGCGCATGCCATACAACTTTATTATTATAATTTAATAAACCTGTTCTCTTACAGGCTGTAAAGTAATGGCATTTGGGTCAACCACAACTGGACTCGCTCTGCAGTCGAGCGACATCGACTGTTTCGTGGATATACCGGGCGATCACAAAGGGAATCCGCAGACTCTATTAGCCGAGGCACTAGCCATCTTGAAGAACCACCCGGATCTGTTCACGCATTTCGAAATAAGGCCGATGGATCTTATTCCGCGATTGAAGTGCGTACACATTCCTACGAATGTTTTTGTGGATATAAGCTTTTCTGGACTCTTCGCTATCCGCAGCAGGTTGTTGTCTCATCTTCTGCATTTGGACGAAAGAGGCTTAAATTTAGCAACGATCGTCAAGTATTGGGGCTCAGTAAACGACATTGCCAGCGGGGAACTTACGCTGCCGAACTACGCGACGGCTTTGATGGCTGTGTTTTATTTACAACAGAAGAACATTTTACCGCCTGTCATCGCACTTCAGCAGAATGCAACTCCTTATGAAATTGACCACTGGAACACTGCCTTCCTGCCGATCAAATATCACACGGATAATAACGAGACACTCTACGAGCTGCTCGGAGGGTTCTTTAAATATTACAGTGAATTAGATTTTGAAAATACAATCATATCTCCATACCTCGGTTCTACTATAAAAAGAAAAGATTTTCAAGACTTAGATAAGTTGGACAATTTTGATTTATACAAACGTAATTTGGCAAATGGTTATGCGGAACCGTTTTGGTTCGGATACATGAATATACAGGACACTCTGAAACACAATGAGAATATTGCGAGACTTGACAACGACCGGTGGCTAAGCATCAGGTTAATAAGGCACCTTAGAGCTGCGGCGAAAATGTACGAAGCAATTAGTAGTACAGAATTTCTTACTGCTGTGTTAGTGCCCGAGAGAAGGACCGAGGCCGACAGATTGACCACGTTTAAGTAGGAAGGTATTGGTACTCCGGAAGACTGTTTAAAGATCCTTTTGGACTCGGGAGAAAATAAGATGACATCAAAGAATTTTATTAAGAAAGTTTCCAGTTAGTTATAAGAATGCGAAGTATTAGGTATTATGATTTGTTGTTGAATCAGACTTCAACGTTAGTTTCTTGTTTTACTGTATATTAATCGAGTTTCCGATTCTTATTTCTGGATTTTGTACAAATACCTATCTATATTTCTTAAAATTTAATGTTAAACTCGGGATTAATCCAATTGCTCTGTACCGGAATTTCAAATATTGCGTTTTTATATAAACCTTTGACTCACAGTTTATAGCAACCCATTGAAATTGTATATAGATAAATAATAACAATAGGCACAAGCTTAGCTTTTCTAAGTGTGAGTATTGGATAGGGCTTTCATTTCGAGACTCTCGGTCTCGAAAATTTCGAGAGTCTCGACGATTTTTTTGTATTTTCGAGACTCGAGACTGCTGCTTCCAGTCTCGGGAAAAACGAGACTTTCGAAACTTGCATCAAATAATTATTATTATTGAAAAAAATACTAAACTATCAGGATCTTTTTAAATTCGGGTCAGTGTCGACACAGAAAAATTAAATTTTTGATAATCGGTCGGAAGTTGCAAGATAACCTTATTGAAACATATACGGGTGTTTATAATTAAGTTCATCATTGTTATGATAAATTGGGAAAGATCTCTTATTGAAAATGGTAGCGATAGGGGGAAATACTCAAACTATTGCTAAATCCCTGCTAATTATGGTTTGGAAAGTTACGAAAATCCCAGGCCATGAGACAACCCAAAGCATTTATATAACATTATAATTAAGCATATCGAAGGTCACGGAGTGCACATGTGCATGCTATCGCAACTCACGTAGGAGTCGGCTCTAGAGCAGAGTCTCTCGCTGTTTGAAGATGAGACTCGAATAAAATGTCAAATAAGCATGAAACACCACGCGGCACCCTCATACACTTTATTATACGATAGCGGGTCGCCGATCGCCCAACCGCCGTCTGCAGGCCTGCTTTCAAAGAGGCTAGAGATAGTCTCTTCTACGTCTATTACGAGAAGGGAGTCTTCACTTACTATAGCGTGACATGTTTCGACCCCAAAAACCTGCGACGCGAGACCGTTAAAAATACAAAAAGTCGCGATACTTTGAGACACGAGATGACCCAAACACTAATGCTAATCTATACGTACTTCTAGCGTAGAATTAGAGAGATTTTTATTAATGTGATTTACTTCAAAAAAAATTATAAAACAAAATCCCCCGCTGAGTCTGTATGTATGTCTTAACGCCAAATTACTCAAATACTACGGAACAGCTTTTGTTGAATTTTGGTATGAAGATAGTTGGACACTCTGGAAAGGCTATAGGCTACTTTTTATCCTGGTAAAGTTATTTCACGTGGTCGAAGCGGTGAGCAAAAGCTAGTTTGTAATAAAATCAAATCCTCGCTCTCAAAGTAATTATCCAGCGCTCTTTGTCTTTTACGTGAAAACTATAAAAATTGAAAATTCGTATAAGTAATTGGTAATTTAACGTCCATATGGGTTTATAACAGTGTGATTTATAAATTACTTTATTGATATATCTTGTATTGACTGCCTAAAAAGTCTATGAGTAGTATGAGTATGATGTATAGTATGAGTATTCTAGTAGTATGAGTATGGCCTACGAGTATAATGACTATTTTTGAAATAGTCTCGAAAGTCTCGTTTTTTTTCGAGACCGGACCAAGTCTCGTTTTTTGTTCCCGAGACTCGTAAATGCACCGAGACTGAAAGCCCTAGTATTGGACCTACAAACAGGATCGGCCCGTCCATAGAGCGAAAGGAGCGGCCGCTCCAGGCGACAAGGGTCAGGGGGCGCTACAGAAACAAATGCATTAAAAATAGTTAGACGTAAAAAAAGTTCGCCAGAAAAAAATAACGTCAAACTATATTTCGCTCAGGGCGCTCGAATACATAAGGCCGGCCCAGTCTACAAATTTGTAAAATACTTATCTTTAGTAGCATTTACTACTTCAATTGTCGACACGAACCTAACGATATTATATATTTAAATTAAGTAAATTTATAAAATGAAATCCCTGCATTAATGTATGTTTTATTTCTGTAATTTTCTAAAACTCCCAACACTTATCCTAGTTTCAAAATGAACATAATATTATGTTTTCACACATTTCCTTTTTGTTATTAACACGCTTTTATTAGCTCGATTACTAATAGCATTTCTAATTTTAAATTTAGCTAAAGATAATGAGATGGAGAAAATATCAAACTGCTGCCTAATGCCATTGTACACCGAAACCATACGATGTAATGCAGAATGTTGATCCAGATTAGGTTAGAAATGTGGTATCGCAAAAGTCTTGTGATTACAGACACGACTACGATTTGAATTATCTCTACAAAATTTCGCATCAGATGTAGCCGTTCACTAATTTGTAAAGAAATATAATATCCGCAATTTTTCGCCTCTGAGATAATGAATTTGCAAAGGGTATGAAGAAATAATGTAAAAACCAGCACCCGCAAGCAATGTTTACGAGTAATATGATATTAAATATCCTGGATCACTGCCGTAAACGTCAGATCCGCCAAGGGATCCTACAAAGGTTCTTCAGTACTCACGCTTTACGAGAGTACCGACTCTAACGCTGAATACATTGAATGTTTCCTGCAAGGATCTTCAGTTCTTGCAATTGAAATATCACGACAGCATCATACTGTTTAGCTTATTCTGGCCTTAGATTGAGTCTCACTTCAAACTTAGACCAACAATTCAGTTAGCATCCTTAATAATTACCATCAAGAGTCCAGACTCTCACACACAGCATTACTCGGAGTCATGCTGTGACCATAGTTCATAAAGATTCGATTATTGATCAGGGCAGCAGAAAGGTAGGACTGATCATAAATGTGCCATTACTATTGCCATTCTATGTCTATAAAATTACAGAGATACCATTTTTAGTTTCCCAGTCACAAGGACTTTATAATTATTGAGACATACCTACGTGATGTTGGAACTTGGAAGCTCTAGATAGAACTAAACTAACTAACTGACTAGCTGAACAAGACTTACTTGACCTCAAGCTAGGACCCAAGGATAACCTCAGAATTATGACGACAGTGCAGTGCCGATATCGAGTACCCTGACCAAGGTAACCAGCAATCCTACAGGCCGGACACTATAGATACACCTAGGTCATAAGATAGGATGTTAAGAGACCGTATCTAAAATTTCGACTATTTCAGTCAACATTGCATCATGACTATGAATAAACTGATCTGATTAATCCTACTAATATTATAAAGGGGAAAGTTTGTAAGAATGTATGGATGTTTGTTCCTCTTTCACGCAAAACCTACTGAACGGATTTCGATGAAATTTAGCACACGGGTACATCATGTCCTGGATTAACACATAGGCTACTTTTTATCCCGGGAAAACATAAAACGGGACTTTTATCCCGGAAAAACCTTGTAACGCGGGCGGAGCCGCGGGCAAAATCTAGTTTATAATACATCATCGGAAAGACTATTTCAACACTAATGGAATAAACGAGCCAGATTTTTCATATCTTTCTTGAATTCCAATATATCAATGAAAAAAACCGTGGGGTGCTTCCATTGATGTATTAGGGTTTTTTTAATACATCAATGGGTGCTTCTTAAGATATTATCGAAATGATAATCCTTCTTACTCATAATATTATCTGTCAATAAAATATTTATAACGATTAATACCATGCACCCGATGCTCTTTTTACAATAAAATACATTTTTTTTCTTATTTACACTATTCTTAATAAAAAAAATGTATTGTATTGTCTATTTTTTAGTTGGATTTTCTGTAAAGCGTGTTTATTAGTTTTTTTAATTCATTTTAAAAATAAAAAATAAAATACTTTATTCATCACGTAGGCGAACATAGTTGCACTTATGTCAAGATACATTCAATTAAAAATTATTATTACAAATAGTCACTTATATAACTAAAGACATATTTAAAGGGAGCAAAATCAATGTAAACTAAATATAAAGAACCCAAGCTCGGGCTGGCAGGAAAGAGATAAAAAAAGAATATTTTTTATTAAAATTAATGGGAGGCACGCGTCGCGATCCTCACTGGTGAGGACACTACAGGCCCTAGCCTAGCTAACCTACCAGCCTTTCACTAGCTACCTAAGCGATGACTACCCGAAGAAGAAAGGCAGAAAGAAACTCCGGGCTTAATTTTTTGTCATCAATTGTCCATTGAATCTTTATATAATATTTTTTTTTCTTTTTTTTTCCAAGTCTTTTGCATACAAAGTCAGATTAGTTATATAAGCTAATGCACACACATCACCGTTAAATAAGGATGAAATACAATTGAAGGAAATTTACAAACACAAAACACTATACCTTCATAATAAAATGAGAGACCACAAATAAATAAATATAACTAAACGGTGTACAACTGCATACGCCTACATTTACAAACATAGTTTTTGTTGATTTATTATCCGAATTTAAACATCAATACGCACAATTAAAATAATTTATAAGTTTAATAACAGGCAAGCGCAACACAATGATCGGTCGGTCGTCATTAACAAAATGATAATATGTCAACGCGAGAATAATAATATAATGATTATAAAATGTCAAATAATAATTTAATATTAATTATAATGTCAATATTGTAGATGGATACATCTAACATATTTAATGCAATCAACTTCTAATATGTGTTAACATGGTTCGGTATTGTGTGCAGGACTAATTTTCCAAACTGTCTGATCATCAAGATAATCCGATACATTATAATACCCCTTAGACATTAACTGGCGCTTAACGTAACATTTGAATTTGTGTCCGGGTAGACTGGTGACAATTAAGGGCCCCGGCGCGGCGTGGCATAGTTAAAAAAAATAAAGAGTTTCGGCATTACTATTGATGATCCTTGAAAGCGCCGTATATAAGTGTAGTAGGCATCTACATACCTACTTAATTATTTTGTTATTTCGTAAGCCCGCAGTTGTCTTCGCGGATAGTTCACGGACTAGTGTTTTAAAATATGAGTGTTACCTATATAATATGATGGACAAGTCTGTGTGTAAGTACTTGTGTTTTGTTAATTGATTTGGTTTTGCTAATTATCGCAAATATTACTTATCTAGACATTTTTGAATCTCCAAACGCTAGAAATGACTCTCGATATTTACCAATCATTAAATTATAATTTTCTTACATTATAACGTTACGTACATACTATAAGAAACTTGTAATTCTATTAGGTTTTAATTGCATGTTAATTATTTTACTATGTTCATGAGTTTTTAACTGCTCTAACGATTAGCACAGGGTAGCTTCCTATGGTTGATTTTGTACAATAATGTTACCTATTACTTATTAATTTTAACATAGTATAAAACAAAGTCGTTTCCCGCTGTCTGTCCATATATGGCTTATCTTTAAAAATATGCAACAGGTTTTGAACGGGTTTTTTAATAGATAGAGTGATTTAAGAGGAAGGCTTAGATATATGTATTATACATGCATAATATAGTAGACAAATAATTTATGTCTTATTGGGACTGCGAGTGCCTTTCTGACAAAAGTCGGGGATCTACCTACTTATACTGGATGGAAAGGCGTTTTGTCATGGGCGCATATAAGAGGGGGTTGTCGGGGTCAGACGCCCCCTTAGCCTACAACAAAAATAATCTGGGCCACAAAACTTGTAAGTACACATTATTATTTTATTTTTTTTAACTTACCCATATGAAAGCTACGCCCGTGCGTTTTGTACCAAAGTGTCGCTGACCGACCGTATTGCAAGATCTCTCGATCTGTATCAGTTTATTGTCGCCTGGTACTTGCAATTATTGCTGATACTGTCAAAAAATTTATACTTTGTATATAAAGTGAACTTTAATACGGGAAAACTCATTGATAGGTACAGGCGCGGGCAAAAGCTAGTTTTATACCGGGTGGAAGGGAAACGCTCTCTATACCGGAACGGTAAGAGAGAAGAACCATAACATTAACGGAAAACTATATTCATTTGCAAAGCTAAGCGATAATACTTACGATTTTAGTATTTCCGTAATTCATGCGCGCGCAATGTAAAGCGTACAAAAAACTGGGCGGCCGCCGCGCTGCGCCGGCACCGGCCACGTGGTCGTTAACCCGTCAGCTGATATACGTGTTTCATTACGATTTTTTTGAAATATTGTCCTTTTTACTATGTTTTTCAGAATAATCGTTTGATTTATCTATCCATACGTGAAGCTGTACAGAAATTTGAGAAAATCCTACTAAAATTGTAACAATGCGATCGCGATTTTTTTTGGGCCATCACGTCAGGAATCACCAATACTATCACCTGTATTCGTTTCGGAGAGCGTTTCCCTTCCACCCGGTATAACAGAAAATAGTACCTACCAAAAAGAAAATCTTCTGTGAAATCAGCATTAAAATTGGTAGAAAAATAAAGCAGTTACCTATGCATATTTGGAATATTGTTGTGAGCAAAAGTGGGGACGTGGTGGGTTTATCGTGCTATCCCTTTCTCACGTACCTACGCAGTGTTATGGTCCGTTATCCCTGGTGACGTCACACTTTGATAGTATTGTTATTTGGTAGCTACTAACGACCCTTTCCACCAAATTTCAAAGCTGTGATAAAATCAAACTTGTAAGTTAACACAATCAAAATATATGACCGTTTATGTCGCATGTTTTGCGATTTCATAAGGGAATCCAAATCTATAGGGTACTTCCCGTTGACGTAGAATCATGAAATTTGGCAAGAAGCAAGGTCTTACAGCCCATGTAAAGGAAAATCTAAAAACCGTACCTAAACATGTACTTTAAAAACAAAAAAAGCGAATTTATTAATACAAACTTAAAAGTTTGTATTAAAACTTTTTAAATTTGATTGATAAATTTTGGCGAACTATTGAACTTAGATACCTTACCCACAAGTTTGTACGGAATTCTAGGTACCCGAGTCCAACTCCCACTTGTCCAGATTTTTACATGATTTCAATGAATATTAATTAGGTAAGTACCTAATTAATTAGGTACTTACCTAATTAATATTCATTGAAATCATGAATTGGTTAAGTAGGTACTTACCTACTTAATGAATTTATTTGTACGGCTACGGCGTTGAAAAGTAGATCAACTAACTTAAATAGTTAAATTATACCTAATGGCATTCCACATCTGACCTTAATCTACTCTAGCCGACCCGATTATATTTTTCTTTGATTTATTGGATTTGTATTCGTTCCGAATAGCAGAATACCTAACTATAAAAATATGGAAAAGTTCACGATCACGGAGATTATGAAGGAAATTAATTATCCCATACATAATGATTTCTTATGTTTACGCGAATCCTACTAATATTATAAAGGCGAAAGTTTGTAAGAATGTATGGAGGTTTGGATGTTTGTTCCTCTTTCACGCAAAAACTGCTGAACGGATTTCGATGAAATTTGGCACGCGGGTAGATCATATTCTGGATTAACACATAGGCTATTTTTTATCCCGGGAAAACATAAAGCGGGACTTTAATCCCGGAAAAACTTTTTAACGCGGGCGGAGCCGCGGGCAAGAGCTAGTGTTAGATATTTAAATAAAACTATTTTACGGATTTTATCACGGTTTTTTAATTTATATTTTCTCCCGACGTTTCGAAGGCTTTTCAGCACTTCGTGGTCACGGGGCGGACTGAGGTGTAGGTGGTCCGAAAAGTATATATTACAAATCTACCTTCAATTTACAATTATACAATATTAAGGTGTTAGTCACAGGGGGGGTCAACTTAGTTGATATCGTTTGTCGACACCTAGGGGGCCAGGCCTGTGTGGCCTTACACAATTAATTATTATGAAAGACCTAAATTCCGGTCTCGCATCATATATTTTTTAAGCTGGCAATGATAGACAAAGTGAAGTGTTGTTATAAAAAATATATTCCCCCAATTAATAGGTTTATGTTTATACATTTTCAAATGTTTGTTTCTATGAATTAATATTTTTCATTATTATTATTCTTGGAATAATAAAACATTCATATTTTATTTTAAATTTCATACTTTATCATTCAATCAGCACCCAAATTATATTAAATGTTACTGTATAACATTTCCTGCCTGAGAATTTCTTTAATGATGTTGGGTAACCCTAAATATTACATAGTTTGCAGTTTACCCTTCAAAAATTTATAAAAGTTGTGTATAAGAAAAGTGTTTCGTTTTTAGACATGGAGACAACTTTTTATTTCTAAGAATTTATATTTATTGTTTTTTATCTGCTGTTGCTACTTGACATTGGCGAAATCACCGATAAATAATCAGTGAAATCCATAATTTAAAAGAAAAAGAAGAAAAGAAAAGTGTCTGGAAAAGTGTACGTTGATTCCGTCTCGTGCGCATTGTTCTTTTAAATATATACTGCTAAAGCATCTTCGCTATATAACGGAGTTCCACATTTTAAGAGCAATGGCCATGAAGTGGTGACATTATTTGATGCTCGTAATTTAATTAAGTGCTTTAGAAATCTATTTCTGAAATACCATATTGTGTGGGTAGCCAACATATGAGGATCTTCTGATGGGCGAACTGGAAAAAGATAAACTTTAAACAAATGAGTGTAATGACAAAGTGATAGCTAACTTTTGTAATAGTGATGGATTAATATATTGTGATAAACAAAATGATAATGTGAAATCCTTTAGAGTTCTTGTGATATTGATTTTTTTGCAACGACTAAATATAAAGTCTAAATAGCTATAAAAACTTAGTAACCTATTTTATTACAATTAATCAAGACCTATTTGATTTAAAGATGCATAGACAAACAATTTTATTTTTTATTTCAAATAAATACCTACATTTTAATTCTATTATTCATTACTGTTACAGGCATAGCCAAATGGAACCATATTATCCAGTTTTATGAATTAGACAATGCAAATCCCAACTCTGCATTTGCACCCCGGCTTAAACAGGAACACCTGAACCCTAACACGAAGCAAAATATGAAGTCCAACTGGCGGTTCAAGTGTTGAGTCATACAGTGTCTACTGGAATGTATGCAAGAATTGGCAAAGGTAATATGGCCAACATTATATTAAATAAATTTTAAAGTATTAAGTGAAACCGCCCCATGACTTAATATGATTTCTTGGAAAGATTAATGGTAAAGCTGCTGGCCTTTATCCATGCAAGACAATCAGAAATCCCTTAACCTCTAGCTTAATGCTTAAACACAGGCAGATTGCAAGAAGTAGAATTTTATTTAAAAAATATATAATAGTATGATGTACTTATGACATATAATATTATGTATAAAATAATCAAGCTACATTTATTTCATCCACAAATTTTAATAACTTTCTTGAGTTCCAATTAGTTTAATTTGTCTTCTTACGAATATTACATAGGTACCTAATGCTTTTTACAGGTACTACCTGCTGAAGCAATTGTGACTGCTGATATGATATCAGAAATGGATAACATTTTTGATGCTCTCAATAGCGATATCCCTAACCAGCATATGTTTTTAACCGACTTCAAAAAATGGAGGAGGTTATCAATTCGACGGTATGTTTTTTTTTTTTTTATGTTACGCGATTACTCCGCTAACTGTTGCCCGATTTTCATAATTCTTTTTTTGTTCAAAAGGAGGTACTTCTGAAATAGTCCCATAATCACCAAGTCAGGATCTGATGATTGGATCCTGGAGAAATCGAGGGCAACGCTCAAATTTTATAGGCCCACACATCATTTTTTTCGCAAATCTTATGAAGTCATTTATTATTTAGTGTTTTCGCGTAAATAACATCACGCCTTTTACGTTTTCAGGGGTATGCAGAGGCGTAACACGTCAGCGCGATAATCATACCGCGTGTGCAATACAACTACACCGTCGAGGCGGTATATTTCTTACTAACACAAAAAAGCAACAAATAAAAACTTTTTATCAAAAAATAGGCACTGACTCCAGAATTGGTTACCAATATATAAGTATAATTTATTCACCATTAAATTATATTTGGGTTTTTAGATTTTTTAGTCGTTTTTGAAGGCTAGGCGGTTTAATTTTTTGTTAAAAAGTTTTTTTGCAATCGATTTTTAAATATTGAAGTTTCAATATTTTGTTTAATCTGTATTAATATATTATAAAAGAATATAGAAACTATAGACTATGTTTATAACTTAGCTGACCATTTTACACAACAGGTGTGGTCAAAAAATCAATAGATAAAATTCGTCAGCATATAAAGTTCTATTTCTTTTAATGCAACATTTATTGTAATTTTGGAACGAAGTTCCTTATCGCACCTTGTGAAAGGGGGCTAGACGGAAAAAATTCTTACGAAAAGTTGTCACGACACTTTTATACTTGCCCTATGAAACCAGTCAGTAACAATAAAGAACTGGCTGTAAAAGTGACATTTGAAATTTAAATAAAAAAAGACAATTTAAATCTTAGAGTATGTATACGTAGTTAAACTAACTCTAAGATTTAAATTGTCTTTATTTCAATTCATGCTTTTTAGAGTAGTTTTTTTTTTTCGTTAGTTGTATGTTAATTTTAATGTCAATGCTTGCTTAGGTGATGATCGTGATTCGATGACATATCTATTGTGCAGGTAAAAGTTAATGTTTTCATTGATGTGGAAACGTTTTAATGAAAAATACAATTATTATTATAACTTAAAAGAAATAAAATTTTATTACAATATCTTCACTAATTAATCGAAAACAACTTCGTTCCATCCGGGTGTCCCTTGACACCTCTCAAGTTTTTTTTTTGTTTATTAAACACTGTGATACGTGTTTAAAGAGACAGCAAAGTTCATGAATAAAGTTAAAGCATAATTATTTTTGTTTTCCTCATTAATAAACTAGTAAGAAACTTAAGTTTTGTTAATAAACCATAACTACATAGATTATGCTTTATACTAACATAACTTAAATTTCTTACTGGTTTATAATTATCCCTTACAATTTATTCCAACTGATTTCAAAAAGCATGTGAAGGTGTGAATTTGGCGCTCATTAGTTTCTGGGGGCCTGCAATAGGTGGCACCACCGGCCTCTTATAGTGACAATTTTTTTATATGAAGTTGTCATTCTTCTCCTAGAGTAATAGTGTTCTGTGGTTAGTCATTGTTAGCGGTCCGGTCTACGCAGTAAGAGCTCACAATGTCTTGAGGTCTGGCAGCAGGTCTTTTGGGGCCCGATTTAATTAGATATATTACTGGGTCCCAGGCTCCGGCAAGTTTCCAACCATCTTCTCTATTGAAATTGGGACGTTTTTTAATTTCCATAGCCTCGCGAATCATCCTAGGCAGGAATCGGTGTTCTTTGGCAAGGATTTGTGGCTTGTCGAATCTAAGGTAATGGTTGGAGCCTTCTTCCGATTTTCAGCTACTGCAGATTTCGTAGAGCGTCGGTGTTTAACGTCAGCTATATGTTCTTTTACGCGGGTCCCTATATGTCTTTTTGTTTGTCCGATGCGTCATTCGGGGCAACAGCACGCAGTGGGTAAAATTTCGCATGGTCAATGTCTAGGAACCTATTGAGGGGGCTCAGACACTTTTTTGGCTAAATTAGGGGTGCGTCAGGGATGATGTCAGAGCCCACTAGCTATTTTACCAAGTCTCACTTGTTTAGCGAAAAACGGCGGTCAACGTGATTTTGTTGATTAGTTATCAACTATTTTGTGCTGGGAAAAAGTTTATGGATAGACGGTGCATCAGTTTACAAAAGACCGTTGATTATGTTAAGTTTACATGATTATTATTGTATTTAATTAATTCTGTCTTAAAAAATAACTGCATCTCAACTAACGAGTGATTGTTTAAAATATTCCCTGTTGGGTAAGAGTACCTACAGGATTAAAAGTACGCACGCTGTTATCACTTCATAAAAATATATTCCATATGATTCCATGTGTACTTATACAAATTGTAATTATATGCCCGTAGTTTACCTGCGTGAGAAGCTTACCCAGTATGCGAACTCCTTCCTTGTGTTCGTTCCTTCCTTGATTCCTTGTGCTCTCTGAAACAAAGATTTGCCTACGGTAGCTAGCTGTTTTGGATGGTGATGAGATTCACCGTTCAGGTATTTATCAGTATGGGTCGGTTTCCTATACACAGTGTGGCTTAGGGACTGATCAGGATTACGGATGACTAAAACATCTAAGAAAGCAAGAGAGAAGGATTCATACCAATTTGCCAGCGACAAAATGTATATTGTTCAAAGAGCATTATAATACTACGCATTTTGTTATTTATTATCTAACTAGCTTTGGCCCGCAGTTTCGCCCACTTTAGAGTTTTTCCTGTATAAAAGTCAGTTTATACAGATACAAACTATACATTTTTCCGGACCGAATTGTAAATCTGAACTATTTTCGAATCCACCTGAATACACACAAAAACATAAAGTACTGTATGTAGGGCGAAGCGCGGCCTTCGACGCGCTGTTTATAGGCACGCCCGCCGCGGCGCCGGCCCCCCGGCCGGTACCGTCGTAACCGCTATGTCCCTGCGTTATAAATCCGTAATATCTTTATAGAAATCCAACTAAATAAATAATACTTAAGTTTTCCTTGTGCCTGAATAGATGGCGCCAGCATATAATTAGATCGCGCTATGGTTTACAAGCAAGCGAAACTATATAAGTTCGCATTTTCAAAAATCCTACATGTTTTTAGTGAACTAAAAAATGAATAATAAATAACAATTTATTAAAACTAAAAAACACGCTTTATAAAAATCTAACTAAACAAAGAAAATAATTTTTAAGAAACCTGAATTCAGAATAGTGTAAATAAGGTAAACGTGTATTTTATAGTACAAAAAAAGCGTTTTATTGTAAAAAAAAAATTATAAAAGTATTAAGGTTTTAGCGGACAAACATAATATTCCGGAAAACGTAGGTATTCGGCCGGCAAAGTCAGTATATTAAAAAGCACGCCACGTTTTTTTTACAATAAAATACATGTTTTTCTTAATTACACTACTAAAAAATCAAGTTTGTTAAAAATTATTTTCTATTTTTTAACTGGATTTTTATAAAGCGTTATTTTTTAACTATTATTTATTTATTAAAAAGTTTTATACTATGTAGTGATGAGTTCACACCGCCGGTTCCGTACAAACTAGCTTTTACGGTCATTAACTTACACATTTACAATTTACTGATTTGATCCCGCAAATACCGGGATCCGACGGGATTGAAACTGGAATTGAAAAAACTAAAAAACACGCTCTATAGAAAATCCAACTAAAATAAGAAAATAATCTATACGTATACAAATCAATTGCTGTTCGTTAAGACAGCTAAAACTCGAGAACAGCTGGACTGGTTTGGCTAATTTTGGTTTTGAATTATTTATGGAAGTGCAGGAAAGGTTTAAAAGGTGACTATATATGAAAAAGAATGCTTGGAATATAATAAAAGGGCGTTTTTTTAAAAAAAGTTGACTGTTACAGAATCGGAATGCTATTTTTTTGTACATATTAGTTTTACGTTACTTAAAGTTGACCGTTACAGAACCAGAATGCTATTTTTTGTATAAGTTTTACGTTACATACCTGACGTTACGAAAGTACATTGTATGATTTTACAGACCGCCATTTTGAATTTCTTTGTTTTAACGCAAATTGACCTCAAAATCGATATCTAGGCATGGCTTTAGGCACAAAAGGCAGATCCAATGTTAGAATTGAAAAAAGTGGCTACAATTTTGACTTTCTTTGTTTTAGGGCCAATCTGCCTCAAAAGCGATATCTCGGCTTATCTTTAGTTACAAAAGACGGATCTAATGTCGGGATTGAAAAAAGTGTTTTTTTGTTTTAAAGCCAATTGACCTTAAAATCGATATCTGGGCATTGCTTTAGGTACAAAAGGCAGATCTAAAATTAGAACCGAAAAAGGGGCCACCATTTTGAATTTCTTCGTTTTAAGGCAAATTGACCTCAAAATCGATATATAGGCATATTTATGGTTACAAAAGAGGGATCCATTGTCGGAATTGGATCAGTCTTTTGTAACCATAGATATGCCAAAATTAGCCAAACCAGTCCAGCCCAGTCCAGCCGTTCCCGAGTTTTAGCTGACTTAACGAACAGCAATTGATTTTCATATAATATGTAGATATGAGTAAAAGGATTATCATTTTCATTTTGACAATAGGTATCTTAAACAGCACTCCACGCTTTTTCAACAATGAAATATATTTTTCTTTTTACACTATTCTTAATTCAAATTTATGAAAAAAAAAGACGTGTAGCACTCGGAGACTGCCGCGGTAAAGCTATTGCATAGCATTTTTTATCAACTTATCCTACTAATATTATAAAGGCGAAAGTTTGTAAGAATGTCTGGATGTTTGTTCCTCTTTCACGCAAAAACTGCTGAACAGATTTCGATGAAATTTGGCACACGGGTAGATCATGTCCTGGATTAACACATAGGCTACTTATTATCCCGGGAAAATATAAACCGGGACTTTTATCCCGGAAAAACTTTTTAATGCGGGCGGAGCCGCGGGCAAAAGCTAGTGTAAATATATATTTTTTTTTCTGTTGTCCAAATTTCACTCATGCCCTAACGCCGAAACTCTAAGCAGGCAATTCTAATATTTATAACCTCTTTGAACAGATATAAAATAAAAACTATTTAAAAATTCAAACTTATTTATTTTATTTATTTGTTATGGTACACCAACAGCATATATATATATTAAAAAATCTTAAAAAGAACATTCTCACATTATATAACAGGCCGATATATATGCCCATTACAGGTATACGCATCTCTTATTTAAAAATTACATGTTTCACTGAAAAACAAAACAAAAATAAATTAAACTTCTAATATAAACTATAATAAATTATGTAAGAGGACTACAAAAAGCCATTAATTTTTCTTTAAAAATTGGAAATTTATAGCCAAAAATATCTAGTTCCTCAATTTTGCTACTGAAAGCGTTGTATTCGATACACATGCGTGTAATTGGATTTTGCAATTCAAGGTTAGTACGTGATGAACTAGTGTGAAAAATTTTAGTTATGCGGGATGTGGGGTAGTGATAAGGAATCGATAATGAGAAACGGCTTAAGAGTTCACTGCTTTGAGAAATTCCGTTTACAATTTTAAACAAAAAGTTCATGTACAGTAGTTTCCGCCTAACTCGGAGGGAGGTCATATGAAATTTATTAAGTCGCAAGTTATATGGACTTCTGTGGGAAAAATCTGTGGTTTTATAAGCTATATGTCTTGTGAACGCTCGCTGAAGACTCTCCATGCGTTGTGAATGAGTGCTGTAGAAAGGGGACCACACAACACTGGCAAACTCGAGTTGGCTGCGCACGAGCATATTATAGAGTAAAATTTTAGTTCCTATCTTAAAATCGACACTATTACGTTTGATGAATCCTAACATTTTTGAAGCTTTATTAACTATATAATTAATATGAGATTTTAAGTTAAGCTTATTGTCTAGTATGACACCCAAATCACGGATTTCTTGAACTTGTTGAATAACTGCGCTGCCAAGCACGTAAGTTGACACAAGTGGCTTTTTCTTCCTAGTATATTTTATAAAAAAAGACTTATTTAAATGTAAATTAGTATTGAGAGTTATTCGATTTTCGCAACACCAACTTAAAATACTATTAAGGTAATTTTTAATCAGCATAACATCTTAATTGTTGTGAACTATTTTATATATTTTGATGTCATCAGCAAACAGAGATATCTTGCAATTCTTTACTTGATTAGTTACATCATTTATAAACAATAGGAAAAGCACTGGCCCAAGGTGGGATCCTTGAGGTACGCCCGATTCAGAGAAATACACCTCTGATATAGCGTTATTTACTGCCACTGTTTGAGGCCTTTTATATAAGTAAGATTCAAACCATTTATGTAGGGATCCACCAATGCCATAATACCGTAATTTTTGCAACAATATGAAATGGTCAACTTTATCGAATGCATTACTAAAATCTAGATAGACTGCATCTACCTCGCGTCCCTTATCAATTTCTACTGTAAGATCGGACACAAAAGATGTTAAATTAGTTAAGATCGAACGACCGTGCCGGAATCCATGTTGTGATTCAGATAGCACGCCATTGACTTGCCTGGAAAGTAACGGGTAAACAAGCGATTCTAATAACTTTGAGAAGCAACTAAGAATCAAAATGGGCCTATAATTCTTAACAGAGGATTGGTCTCCTTTTTTAAATACGGGCACGATTCGGGCCTTTTTCCATTCTGAAGGAAACTCGGAATCCTTAAGAGACCGATTGAAAATCAAAGTCAAGGGCAAAGTTAAAGCCCCAACACAGCGTTTTACAAATAGGGGGGGTATGTTATCCGGGCTGGCTCCCTTCTGTGGGTCTAACTTTTTTATGGCTTTACGTACTTCGGTTTCAGTGAATTCGATTTTAGTAAGAAAATCATTGGAAACAGATGGTGAAGATATTAATACGTGTGCAGAAGACGAGTTGCTAGGTGTAAATACCGACGAAAAATGTTTGGCAAATAAGTTGGCTACTTCAGGGCTTGAATTAGCAGATGTATCATCTAAATTCATGATAGCAGGCAATGCTGATTTACTCCCTCGTTTATTTTTTATGAAACTCCAAAACACCTTGGGATTCTTACGAATACCATATTCAATTGCGTTTATATAAATATTATAACATTCTTTATATAAGCTATGACAATATTTGCGAACTAACTTATATTCATATTCGTCGCGAGGATTATTATAGATGAGAAACCTATTGTGTAATTTATCTTTTTCTTTCAAAAGTTTAATTAACGTTTTGGTAAATCAAGGTGGATATTGAGCTTTTTTAACATCACGTATGGGTACAAATTTGGCAATAGATAAATGTAGTAAATTGTAAAATTCAGCCACCATTGTATCAACAGAATCACAATTTCTCAGTATCTCGGTCCAGTTCACATTTTTAAGTTCCTTAACTATTGAATCATAATCACTCTTGTAGTAATTATAATCATTACGAGGTGTTGGGCTATTGAAAAGTATATTATGATTACAAAAACATAGCAATAAGCTAGGGTGTTTTTCATCTGTTCTTATTAAGCTATCTGGAGGATTGCAAACAGTAATATTATGATCTAGATTGGTAATAACTAAATCTAACATTTTATCATCTGTATTAAATATAGGGTTAATTTGATATAAACAATTTATTGCAATGAAGTCGATTAATCTTAGACCTAGGTTATTGATGTGATAACTAGGTGACATATACGAACAATCACTTACTTTGGTCCATTTAATGAATCCAAGATTAAAATCTCCTAATATTATAACATCTTGAATATGATGAAGTACAGATTCAACGGATTCTAAAAAACAGTTCAGGGATTCTATCTTGACCGGTGGTGGCAAATATGTTACACACAATGCTACATTTTTGACAGTATGATTAATGTTAATACGTAACAGAACCCATAAGTTTTCGTCAGGTGTTTCCCAAATCCCACATGAGAACTCGAGATGAAGGGATGTCACGCGAAACAGCAACAAGGACCCCACCTCCGTCCTTTTTTACGTTGTTATGTAAACACCTATCTTTACGATATACTGAGTAACGAGAATCAAATATTTCATTGTCGGAGATGTTGGCATTCAACCATGTTTCTGTGAATACAATTACTTCATAATTACTTTGCATAACGTTTGACAACAAATGATTAGTTTTAGTACGTAGTGCTCTAACATTTTGATAATATATTTGAAGCACTGCTAATTAGATATAAGCCAAAATAATTATAGAATAAAATTCTTGCAATAGTTAACAAAAAAGAAAATAATAGAAATAATAATAAATTATACTAATTTGTTCAGTGTATCAAGGTTTCTAACTAATATTGCTTGATTGTGTTCATCCTTACGCACATATATACGCCCATTACGGGTCCAGACAAATTTATAAGATAGCTCCTTTGCCTTCCATCTGGCTGTAGCATGCAAAGATTTGTTTAAAGGGGTCAAATGCTCCGAGACGAACACAGGTCTGCGGGTTCCTCCAATGCCTAAATGATGAGAATTTAGTTTGTCGTTAGAGTTATTCTTGTTGAATTGAGCAACAGCTGTTAGTATACTATCCCGATGTCGTGGAGAACGTAGCTTCACAATGATTCCTCGTGGCCTGTCGTTGTCCTTATTAACTTTAGCGATCCGAGTTACATTATGTATATCGTCTGCGATTATTGGGTGATCAACCGTTTTGCACAGCTGAATTACAGTGTTATTTAAATTTTCAGACCTGTGTTCAGGGATGCCATTAATCTCAATATTACTGTCTCTCATATGTAGCTCAACTGCATGAAGTCTACCTGATATATCACTGATATCTCCTTTGAGTTTAATATTTTCATTAGTAAGTCGTACAATTATAGGTACTGCACTTTTCTTCCAAACAGGCCTTCATATTCTCATATTGCTCGTTAAAAAAACATATTGATTCGCGAAATCCCTGAATTTGATCTTTAATTTCATGTAGTTCACCCGCTACCTGATCGTTGTTAGCCTTCAGAGCTGTGGCTAATTCTTGCTTTAGGATTTCACGAAGTTTGCTTTGAGAAACATAATTATCGACAAAATTATCTGAAGATTTGCCGATGTGTTTTCTTAATGTGACACAACTAGAGTCGCCATGTAAACTATCCGAGTCGGCGCAAGAATCGTGCCAGTTTAGAGGTGCATTCGAGGGGCTGCCAGTATGCGGCCGAATAGGTGTGTTCGTGTTATCTGTTTTTGGACGTTTATTCCTGCATGCAGGGTATTTCCATGATCTTTTCTTTACTGTATCCATTGATGCAAATGATTTATATGATATGTTAATACAATCAATATCGTATTTAAGCTTACATTGGGAACATGACAAATAACCCTTTCTGGGCAAAGCTTTATAGCAAGCTGCACAAGTATTTGAAGCCATTACTATAATAAATATGTATCAAATGAAGTTTCCTCTGAGAAGTTCTCACAATTAGTACAATAAATCTGGGTTCCAAAACAGTTACCTGATAAGATTACATCAAAAATCAAAATGGCTCTTGCACGTATTACTTCGTGATATGCACCAAACTTTTGTGTATTTTTAAATCTCAATTCAATATCTAGATTGTGGTTCCTTTTGAAAACACATAATTTTGTTTCCTCTTGCAAAATAAAATAATTTTACATAATTTTCTATTTTGAAACTTAGAATCACTGTCAATGAACAATCACATTCTCATCAACTGCGCGCGTTAGACATTTCGATACGTTTCACAGACTGGAACAATTTTTAAATACACGTTAATTTCGACCTTTTATCGTTTAACATTCAGCTCATATCTTCTTATATATTGTATTGTTACAAGACATGCGATATTACATTTACTTATGGAATTTTACACTCTACATGTTTGTGATAGAGTTGAAAATTAAATATCACTGCTGTGCCGGTCGGAGTGAGGGGTGACAGGTTATTTTCGTTACGGAATTCCTGGATTCGGTCTCCACGCTCAAGGCCCGCGATAGAAGCTATGCAATAGCTTAATATTTTCTATTTTTTAGTTGGATTTTCTACAAAGCGTGTTTTAATTTTTTTTTATCTATAATTTTCTTCGACTACGTTTCAACTTTTTAGATTTCGAGTTACGGTCCTTAACTATAATATCTTTCAAGCTGAATACAGCACAATATTTCATTAAATTCAGATTCAGAGATACGCGTGGATAACACGCTGCACCTTCTGAAAGATAATTGTGCTACGCCTATTATAATGTTCCCGTAAGTGTAAGTTGTTTGTGAAGTTTTAATGCAATCGTAGGAACGGCGCATAAATTACGAACAACCATTTATATTTTTATATAAGCTAAATAAAACTGCGAAATATCCTAAGTAATCTATACCAATATTATAAAGCTGAAGAGTTTGTTTGATTGTTTGTTTGAACGCGCTAATCTCAGGAACTACTGGTTTGAATTGAAAAATTCTTTTTGTGTTGAATAGACCATAGGGTCATTCGGGGTAACAGCACGCAGTGGGTAAAATTTCGCATGGTCAATATCTCGGAACCTATTGAGGGGGCTCAGACACTTTTTCGGCAAAATTACAGGTGCGTCAGGGATGATGTCAGAGCCTACAAGCTATTTTACCAAGCCTCACTTGTTTAGCGAAAAACGGCGATCAACGTGATTTTGTTGATTAGTTATCAACTATTTTGTGCTGGGAAAAGTTCATGGATAGACGGTGCATCAGTTTACAAAAGACCGTTGATTATGTTAAGTTTACTCGATTATTCTAGTATTTATTTTAGCTATTAATTCTGTCCTAAAAAATAACTGCATCTCAACTGACGTGTGATTGTTTAAAATATTCCCTGTTGGGTAAAAGTACGGGATTAAAAGTACGCACGCTGTTATAACTTCATTACAATGAAAAGTAACATCAAGCGTTCCTAAAATTACAGTGATCATTAAATTACAAAAATAACTAAAGTTTGTTATAAATACAGTCTAATTAAATATGTTCCTGGTGCCTACAATAGGTGTACATTTAATGTTTATTTTTACAATATTTGTACCAAGAATAAAGGAAGTTTAAAAACATATTCCATATGATTCCATGTGTACTTATACAATTTATGATTATATGTCTGTAGTTTACCTGCGTGCGAAGCTTACCCAGTATGCGAACTATTAACCGTATCTCTGCGTAGTTTTACCCACATGACGGGTCAAGAGTACGAATTTCTCCCGCTGCACTTAAACATGCATTGCAAAAAAAACGATGAAGCAATGTACAAAAACTCATTAAATAATGAAAGTAGAATAAATTTCCTTTAAATAAAGTGTTAAAACGTTTATCAGGACCCTATATTTTTGAGTGTGTAGACAATAGAAAAAAAAGTGCTGAGCTGAATGACCCTATATCGAGGAAGGCTTTAGGCTATATAACATCACGATGCAACTATTAGGAGCGAAGAAATAATGGAAAATGTGAAAAAAGCGGGGAAAATTATTCATCCTTGAAGGCTTCCATTGCATGCGCTGCGAAAACGGTTCAAGATACCAAAAATATATGTATGAAAGAATTATTCCTCTTGAAATGATCTAAAAAAATGTCCGCGACAGTATATGTCTATCTTTTAAGATTAACTCACTAGAACCGTTTTTATGGTAATTAAATTTGGTCGAAATTAATGCATTATTTGTTAAGAGTTGTATCAACGTCATAATATTAGGTAATCTTTATCCAAATAAATGTGTTGGATAGAGTGATTCAACGGGAAGGTTTTTATGTACTTTTAGCCCGGAAAAACTTATTAACGCGGGCGAAGCCGTGGGCAAAAGCTAGTATGTATATCTACATAGGCTCCAAGCTAAAAAAAAAACAATGATTATTTTCAGTAAAAAGGTACTTGCAATAAATTGTTTCAGTGGTAATATTGTCGGTGAGCGCAGTGTGCGTTGTGCCTCAAGCGCATGCGGAGCGGCTGTGCCTCACCGGTAGCTTCAACCACCAAGTGGAGACGCTGCTGAGCTACGTCCGACTCTCTGATGAGCGGCTCGACAGCATCTCGCAGGTCCCCAGGGACTTGGAGCGCGTGTTTCAAGACCACTGGCCCGGTGAGATATAATAATATACCGCGAAAAAATCGTTTCAAGTAGTTTTCCTGCAATGACTAACATTCGCGTAAACTTAAGAAATTATTATAATATATTTTCCATTGCGGCCTACACACAACTAGCGTGTTATACTTATTGAGCGCTACAACCGTGTGAAAAAACTCAATCTCAAAGCTCACTCGCTGTCTTGCACGTGGCCGAAGTGCATGTATACCTAGGAGTTGTTAGCCGCTTGCTCTTATCGCTCATTTTCCCACGGGGTTGTGATGATCGGCATCGTCGCGCGGCGCGGTGCTCGATAGATCATAGTTCATGGTTTGGCGGACGCAGTTAAAAAATATTTTTCTCTCAGGTTGCAAAGTACTAAAGTTCGGCTCGACCATAACTCGGCTCGCTCTACAGTCGAGCGACATCGACTGTTTCGTGGACATACCAGGCGACAACAAAGGCAATCCACAGACTCTAGTGGCCGAGGCACTGGCTATCTTGAAAAAACACCAGGATCTGTTCGAACATTTTGTATTAAAGCAGACGATACGTGTCCCTATGGTGACTTGTAAACATATCCCCAATAACATCTCTGTGGACATCACCGTGTCTCACCCCTTCGCCGTGAACAGCAGCCGAGTATTGTCCCACCTATTGAATTTAGACGAAAGAGTTTTGGACTTAGCAAGGGTCCTCAAGTATTGGGGCTCGGTACACGACATTGCGAACGGGAAACAAACACTGCCGAGCTATGCGATTGCTTTGATGGCTGTGTTTTATTTACAACAAAAGAATATATTACCGTCCGTCGCAACGCTTCAGCAGAATGCGACTCCATACGAATTAGAGCATTGGAACACTGGCTTCCTGCCGATAGAACATCACACGGATAATAACGAGACCCTCTACGAGCTGCTCGGAGGGTTCTTTAAGTATTACAGCGACTTCGATTTCAGAAACACCGTCATATCACCTTATGTCGGTTATCCCATAAAAAGAGAAGATTTTGATAAATTGACCAATTTTGCTGTGTATAAACGTAATCTGGCAAACGGTTATGCGAAGCAGTTTTCGTTCGGATATTTGAATATACAGGATAATCTGAGGCACGATGAGAATATTGCGAGACCTTACGACGTACAGCGACCTGCTCTCAGGTTGATAAGGCAAGTGAAAGCTGCAGCGAGGATGTATAAAGAACTCAGCAGCGATAAATTTCTAACTGCTGTGTTAGTACCCGAGAAAAGTATCGAATTCGGTAGATTGACCACGTTTTGGAAGGGTGGTGTAATTGGTTCTCCGGAAGACTGTGCGACACACCAGTAGAAAAATAGATGACATCGAATAATGTCAAGGTTGATAAAATTACCCATGCGCTTAGTATTTTAAATTTATTTTAGAATTTTTGTCTTGTTTGTACCTATTTCAAATAAAACATTTAGAAGATGACGTCCTTGCATCGAAATTTACACTGTCCTATCTCCTGAACTTGGAGGAAAATATGGCAACAGACAAGTGTAGAGATTGTCCATATACAGTAGCGTAGCGTGGTTGGGGCGACACTTTTGGTCCATGGTCCAGTGATTGATTTCCATGACCAAGTTCCTCTCAAGAGATAATTGGTGAATCGCATCAGAAAATAGTATCATAAAGCCTCGTGCACGTCAGCTGTGGTTGCGTGGGGGCAATGAGTGGTGGTAGCCTCTGAAGCACGAAGAAAAAATATTCAGTAATTTCCTCCCAACTAAGTAGATAGCCCAATACATTGAAAAAATACATATATCAGGAGCCTGTAACTTGGGGTATTATGCGTCAGCTGGTCGATCAAACATGAAAAATATAAATATAAGTACTTTGAGTAATTTCTTCAAACTAAGAATTTACCTGATGATAGCTTATATACAACTATGAATAAATGCGTAAGTATGTCGGCTGGCTATAATATGTCGGGGCAAAAACCCGTCAGGAAAAACACCCTTATACATTTCAGACTAAAAAATATTTGCGCCTTGACTGGGACGTACGAAAAGCTTTACTGTTTAACTTACTAGTATAAAAATTCCGCATTCGGATAAAAAGTTTAATCTATACTAATATTATAAAGCTGAAGAGTTTGTTTGTTTGTTTGTTTGTTTGAACGCGCTAATCTCAGGAACTACTGGCGCGAATTGAAAAATTCTTTTTGTGTTGAATAGACCATTTATCGAGGAAGGCTATAGGCTATATAACATCACGATGCTACTATTAGGAGCGAAAAAATAATGGAAAATGTGAAAAAAGCGGTGAAAATTATTCATCCTTGAGGGCTTTCATTGCATGCGCTGCGAAAACGGTTCAAGATACCAAATATATGTGTATGAAGGAATTATTCCTCTTGAAATGATCTAAAAAAATGTCCGCGATAGTATGTGTCTATCTTTTAAGATTAACTCACTAGAACCGTTTTTATGGTAATCAAATTTGGTCGGAATTAATGCATTATTTGTTAAGAGTTGTATCAACGTCATAATGTTAATCTTTATCCAAATAAATGTGTTGGATAGAGTGATTCAACAGGAAGGTTTTTATGTACTTTTAGCCCGGAAAAACTAATTAACGCGGGCGAAGCCGTGGGCAAAAGCTAGTTAAATATACTTTTGGTAAACATGGACAAGAATTCAAGCAACCAAAAACAACACAATATAGTCTATAATTGCTCTTTGCCATATTAGGTAAGTACTTGTACTTATTTAATTCAAATATTCCCAAAATGCACGCTTACTGCTTACAAAACCATCACACGGTTCGTTCGTCACTGCGGCGCACTCGCGACTGTTTGTGTACTTAATGTGTACCAAACTCCAGGCATGTAGGCATCATGACATAGGTACAGAGGCTCATAAGTCAAGCAAGGTTTGTAAAAATAAAAATAATTGTATTTTATTAAAAGAATAATACATTTATACGATTTTAATAAGATGCATACAAAACAATTTATACCAGAACAGTACTCTAACATTTGTTTTTTGTTTTCTTCTAATAGGTTTATTACCTAACCTAATTGTTTTTAATACATCAATGGTTGAAGGCCATCATTTTAAATTTATCATAGCTTTTAAATATTTTATTGTTTATTATAATTGCTTTATCTTAAAATTCAACAATTTAAATTGCCCGAAAACTATTCGATTCTGGATAGGGCTTTATGGCAAAATCAATTGCTTTTGACCCAATTTACATGCTCTCATATTACCAATCACACTGTATAAATAAATTATTGTTCTAAAAAGTATATTATTTATCCACATGTGGCTCTTGTGGCAATATTAATGCTGCCACCTATAGTTCGCGCACGTCCCCTATTGCGCGCACAGTTTAGCACTATAGTAATATTTCTGCGTACTTGGCTGATCTCCGTTGAGATTGGCCGCCGAGGAAATGAAATCGGCTAGGAAGGGATTATATGGAATATTCATTTCACCAGGAAAATGTACATCGGAGCGTGCCGAAAAATTTAAGATACATAATTTCCTCCCACATGAAAATTCATAAACAAAAACATTGTCAGCTGATGCATTTAAATATGTGATAGAAGCTCTCGCCTAACAACTGCGTCATAACATTCAATGATCAGATGACGGTTTTTGCCCCGGCATACAGCCAACCGACATACACATTTATTCATAGTTGCGTATAAGCTATCACCAGGTAAATTTTTAGTTGAGAAGTTTTTCATTTTTGATCGACTAGCTGACGCATAGTGCCCCAAGTTGGAGTCAGCTGATTGTTTTGTTTCCTCAATGTATTGGGTTATCTACAATTTAAATGAGTTTTTAGTTGGGAGGAAATTACTGAATATTCTTTCTTCGTGCTTGAGAGGCTACCACCGCTCATTGCCCCCACGAAACCACAGCTGACGTGCACGAGGCTTTATGATACTATTTTCTGATGCGATTCACCAATTATCGTTTGAGAGGAAATAACTGTCGAAATTTTGATCTGGCCCAGAGTATTTTAAGAAGGCGCCAAAATGCGTAAAACACAAAACTTATACAAAGGACATGTTCAAAAAGGGCCTAAAATAAACCGAGAAGGTTTATATATTGTATTATTTGGATAGAACTAATAACTAGCCTTTTACAATAAATCGTTTAATTTTAAAGACCTCCGATTTCACGATGTATGTAATTTTAGTTTGCTTAAAAACGACACTTAATATGAACGTTTTTAAAAAAGTTAGTCGTAAATGAAGAGGTCTAAAAACATTTTTTAATCGTGCCAAGATTCATATCTTGCCCCTTTAATATTCCTAAAGTTTGAGCCTGGTTAGATTTGAGGCTCAACACCCATACAAAAAGCGGTCATCTCCTTTACATTTTTTTGGGGTGCACCCGTGACACGCAAGATATGATAGTTAATAATTTAGTCATTCTGCAAAGCAAAGAACCTTATGCCACCTTTCATGACTTTTAGGTTAAATCAAGTAACACTGCAGAATATTGGAATATTGGATGACAATACAGAAAGCTACCAGACCCTTGTAACTTCTTGCGTCAACATTGTCTTATAACCAATCATTTAAAGACCGATTCGATCAAAGCACAAAAAATATAATGTTTAATAAAATATTTTTTTACTTGTATCTAGCTAGGTAGTTGTTTGACATTTACTTTAATTTTATTACCTTGTGTATGTTCTGAAACAGACAAAGGACGAAATAAAAACCTGCATCACATTTTCGTACGATACGACGAGAACCCATAAATTCGGATTCCTCATATAAAAACAAGTAGATCTTTTATAAATACCTAAGGCGGTTAGTAATGACTGATTCACTAACAGACAACGCACAGCCAATGCCGCTGGTATTAAAATAAAAAACGATATACAATGAAACATTATAATGTAGCAAATGTATTATTCTTGTTTTTGATGAGCCAGAAGGAGTCAATCACCTGCCCATTCAAGTCTACCGACACCTGAAATATCAATAAAATAAACTTTAATCTATACTAATGTTATAAGGCGGAATAATGTTATAAAGCTGAAGAGTTTGTTTGTTTGAACGCCCTAATCTCAGAAATTACTGAACCGATTTTGAAAATTCTTTCACTAATAGGAAGCTACTTTACTCCTGAGTGCTATAGGCTACTTTTTATCCCGGGAAAATATTTTTATCCCGGAAAAACTCTTTCACGCGGGCGGAGCCGCGAGCAGAAGTCTACATACATGTGCAATAGTGGACGTTAGCCTAGTTGGGAATGAATCGGTCTGCCGAGTTAATGTCCGCAGGTTCGAAACCCAAGTCACACACCTCTGACTTTTCAAAGTTACGTGTGTATTGTTTATCAATTATCGTTCAGTTTGACGGTGAAGGAAAACATCGTGAGGAAACCTACACACCTAAGAATTCTCCATAAGAATTTCGAAGGTATGTGAAGTCTGCCAACCCGCTAGCGTGGTAGACTAAAGCCTAACCCCTCTTAGTAGTAGAGGGGGCCCGTGCCCAGCAGTGAGACAGTATATAAATACAGGGCTGGTATTATTACTATTATTTATTACATACATACACACTCACGACTTTTATCCTCGAAAGGGTAGGCATAGGTGTAGCTAGTGCACCCACTTTTCGCCATGTGTATTCCGTCCTATGATGTGATGGAGGCTAGCCTATCGCCATATCGGGTACAAATTCCAGACTCCACAATTTGCTAACCCGGGGATCAAACCCGAGACCTCAGCATTGCAGTCCACTACGCCACCGACGCCATCTAGGTTGCAGGATTTTTAATGTCAGCTTTTACTTAGCGGCAAGTACGCCAATAATAAAAGCATGAATTTTTTTCATAATCTATTTTTGCTATGGATTGGATGGTAGGGGTTGCGGTCGTTTACAGAAATGGACCAGTGGAGCTAGGATGTGAAAAAAAGATGCCTCTCCGCTTCGTCTTATTCTGATTGGTTGAGTGACTGACGTATTGGTATTTTGATGTTTGTGATTGATCGAGAGACCGACACGTCAGTCTCTCAACCAATCACAATAAAACGAAGCGGAGACGCATCGTGTTTTTTTTCACGTCCTAGCCCCACAGTAGTAGGTATAAACACACACTCACCTGTTCAATATTTATATGCGTTGTGTTGTACGCCTTGAATTTAGTGTAGCCGAAGTCCTGCGATCTATACGCGGACCATTTGAATGGATTGTCTGGAAATTATAAACAACACGACATTTCCGATTGCAAAAGACATAGTCGTTCGCTCCGGTAAGTTATCGCCCATGGGGAAAAAAGAGTTCAACACAAACGTATTTGCAGAGATTACTGCAGGCTACACAAAAAGCGGAATTTGACCTATTTTTGATGTTTTATGAATTTTTTGCCGAAATGCTTTTAAATGTTCGGGGATCGGCTACAAGCGCAGAGCTGATGAAAGATGTAAGGCAAGTATAATTTAGTTAAAGAGAAGATCCAATGTGTCCTGTGGGGCTAGGACGTGAAACGAAAAATACGATGCGTCTCCGCTTCGTTTTATTGTGATTGGTTGAGTGACTGACGTATCGGTATTTTGATGTTTGTGATTGATCGAGAGACGGACACGTCAGTCTCTCAACCAATCACAATAAAACGAAACGGAGACGCATCGTGTTTTTGTTTCACGTCCTAGCCCCACTGATCTACATTTAGGTGTATATTAACAGTGTGCGAATAATAGAGACATCCTTTTTTTGCGATTTAAGTAATTTTATTTTGCTTAAAAACTACACAATATGAACGTTTTCAAAAAAAGTAGTTAAAAATGGAGGGTTCTAAAAATATTGTTTGTAATGGATCCAAGATCCATATTTCTGCCCCTTTAAAATCTATTAGTTTGAGCCTGGTTAAATTTGGAGTTCCAACACCCATCCAAAAAGCGTACATCTTTGATATACCTACTTACCAACACCGCAGTGTGGTCAGTGTGTGTGTGTGTGTGCGCGTGCGTGTGTGTGTGTGCGTTTTTGCGTGTGTTTGAGAATCAACTCACTTCTAAAATGATCTCTTCCTTCTCTGCACCCCGCTGATCCGGTCACTATGTGGACTGGCGCTCTGGAACAACACCACATAAGAAAAGGCGACTGGACGTATAAACATGGTAAATAGTTTCCGCAGGTAATGCTGGTAGGCAACGGCTTGGCCGTGCCTCTGGCATTGCTTTACTCTATGGGCGGCGGATGCAGCTTATCATCAGGCGCAGCGGTAGTTGGTTTGCCTATCAAGGCCATAAAATACCGTCATTTGTTTGTCGTGTCGTTCACTTTTACCAGTGGATACAAATGGAACGGTTATGTTGGTTTCACTGGTCTTACGATCTCATGTCGACACTCTGAACTATATCAAGAACCGAACGAGCATTTGACCGAGTTCCTAACACTATATACATCCTACACTAGCATACCAAACAAAACCAGCGATGAACTTCTGTGGCGTATTCGAGACAACCCAGTATATTCTGTTGCACTAAAATAGCTGCGCTTTTTACGAAAGGGTTGAAGATGCCCCCGAAATCCAAAAGACGCTCGTAGCGTTTACTACGGTGGAGACCAACCGTCGTCCATCTCGGGGTAGCTTAATTGGATTAGGTGAGCGAACATTTCCGTCTATTCGCCCCACGACTTCCTCAAATTCCCATTTTGCTCTTCTTCGGGCAGGGGATACCGGGGCGGAATTCTCTAGACTCCAGAGTCTATATGCCCTCGACCCGCAAGTTTCATGACACATTCAAGTTTAAATCTTATTCGCAAATAAACGGTAGTAAAACGTGTGCTACTTATTTGGAGATATTCCTTATTTTGCTATTTATCTTTGTTAATTTTTTCAAGCTTTTATTTAACTTGCAATGTATATATGTTTGTTTGGGTGGAATATTGCAATTCAATTTTGAAGCAGTTACCCTCAACCGATTGTGTTGAAATTTTGTACTTATTCAGTTTGGGTTTTTTTTTTTTTTTTATATGGCCATCTTCGGCTCATTAGGGACGGCTGCGGGCTTCCTCCGACTCACGTCTAAGTTGTCGTCCGCAACCGCCCCTGCGCGTACCGCTTTTTTGCGGTCCTTTTCCTGTTGCGGGGGCTCAGAAGCCCCCGAAACACCGTACCGTGTCCACCTTTTGGTGTCCGAGGCAGCGTGAGACACGCTGCCTCGGACATGTCCATCACGGGGGTCACAGAAGTTGGCTAGACTAATGGGTGGGCGGCACGTCCCGCCCACCCGTGACCCCCGGAGGCCCCTATTAGTCGCCTTTTACGACAGGCAGGGGATACCGTGGTGGAATTCTCCAAACGCCCCCAATCCACAGGGCGGGAGACGTCGGTCAGTCGTCCACCCGACGCCTCCTACGTCTCGTCTGGCGGCGGGAGGGATCACCACTGCGCTGGCGATCCCTCTCGGCACTCTCCTTCCGCGAGAGGACCGCCTCGCAGAAGTGGGCCACCGCCTGCCAGGCCTCCCGACCGCCGACCATGGAAGAGACCACGGCCGGCAGCGAGAGGTCTCCTCCGACGACTGCTCTGAGAGCGCTGCGTTCTTCATCCCAGGCTGGACAACACTCCAACGTATGTTGGGCCGTGTCCATTGGGCAGTTGTCACAATAGTGACACACGGCCGACTCCTCTATCCCTACCACCCGAAACAGGAACTCACTGAAGCAGCCATGCCCGGTGAGCACCTGCGTCAGGCGGTATGTTGCCGCTCCATGGCGCCTGTCCAGCCATTCGGCAAAGACAGGACGCACTGCCTCTACGACCCGGTGCCCCCACGACGGGGCCTCCAGCCTGAGACGCCAATTCAGTTTGGGTGACAATGAATTTTTATGTAAGTGATGTCATTCTGAATCCAATATGGCGGACAGCCCAATGTGATGGACTAGTTTATTTTTTATGCACGTCCATAATATGGGTATCAAATGAAAGCGTTTACTGAGGATACAAAAAATAAAATGACCTGTCTAAATCCAATATGGCGGACGACTCAAGAAAGCCGACTAGTTGTTTTTTACGCACTCCTATAATATGGGTATCAAATGAAAGGGCTTGCCGAGATAACTCGAAAAATACCAAAAAGTAAAAAATAAACAAAAGATAAAAAAAACAAGCTTTTATATAAATGCTCTCAAAAGACAAAAAATAAATACTTTAAATTGAATTGTCCGCCGTCATACAACCAGCCATTACGTTTAGGGCGGAGGATACTGTGGCATACCTTTGAAATTTCTATTTATACTTCAAAAAGCGAAAAGATTTTATTGCATGAACGCGGTGTGTATGAGCACAGAATACTGAATAGTACTACGTAGTAAAAGGATAAAGCAAAAATAACACATGTATTAATTACCTATCTTTATTCTAAGAACTTTACAAAATAAATTGTAGTAAAAAAGAGCTTTATTACAAATTTATTAACGTATTCTTAATACGTATGTATACATATTATATTTAAAATTGATATGTTATCAATTGATAGATATAACCTAAATTATAAATGAGAAAATTATGGAAATAAAATATCACAATTTCTTTGTCAAAAATGTTATTTCTTCCTCAGATGTTTATCTCTAGGATCCAACATCGTACGCGGCGTGTTTCTCCTTCACGATCCAGAAGGAATCGATCACTTTCCCTTTCAAATCCACGCTAACCTGCAACACAACAATAAGGATATACTCACGGCTACATCCTAAAGGGGTAATCGAGTCTGGTGCCTCACAGTTCGATATTATGTCCACCCCAGACTATAGGCAATTTTAATAAAAAATCTAAATTTAATCTTTGATCCGATTCCGGGAATAAACTAATCAAAATAAGTAATTTGGAAGAATATCAATATATTATATTTATTTCTAATTGGTCAATTTTTCTGATCGACGGTAAAAGCGATAGGGATAGATTATTGAAATCGGTAGTACATCAAGATAAAATTGCAACTCAGTTGTAGAGGAGGTATGGGTTCTTTGTGAATTATCGCTCACTTTAACGGTGAAGGAAAACATCGTGAGGAAACTGCATACCTGAGAAGTTCTTTATAAGAATTTCAAAGGTATGTGAAGTCTGCCTGCACTAGGCCAGCGTGTTGGTCTAACGCCTAACCCCTCTCAGTAGTAGAGGAGGTCCGTGCCCAGCAGTGGGCAGTATATAATACAGGACTGGTATGGGAGTATGTGGGTCGAGTTTCGTACCTGTTCAACGTGCACATGCGTGTTGTTGTACGCCTTGAACCGCGTGTACCCGTAGTCACTCGATCTGAACGCAGACCACGCGTACTGGGACTCTGCAACAAATAAAACCTTTAGACGGAACTAATGCTTCAGGACGAGTATAATACGCAAGTATTATTAGCAGTGAGATATTATATTGTCGTTCATCTTCTCTACAAAAAATACAGCCTTTTTTGACACACGTACACACACACACACACGTCTTTTATCCCCGAAGGGGTAGGCAGAGACGCAACTAGCGCACCCACTTTTCGCCGTTATTCCGTCCCATGATGGCCTTTTTTGACATTGGTAAAATAACAGAACTATAAAAGAGTTCACCACACTACTGTCACAAATACAGAATCGAACTCATAGCCCTGATTTAAGTATACTTACTCTTAAACGGGTCCACGCCTTCCTTGCAGCCGGCGGAACCGGTGACCAAATGTATCGGCGCCCTGCAACACAAACATTACATAATATATACAAACAATAATGGTTTATGGAAACAATTAACGCACAATACGTTATACTCTACATTTTGGAAGTCGTTCTCAGCGTGTCAATACACATGAGCTGACTTCAACAAACAAAAAATACAGGTTGTTATACAAAATGCTGTAATGTGTGTGATAACATTCAATTTAATATTTACGCACTCACACATCAGTAACTATAATGATTTAGCTACTATTAGCGTGTCTTATATATAGAGAAACCAAATACAAATGTCAAACTCCCAAATAAATGATAAATTAAAGAGTGCATTCAGCATTAACTGTCTTATTTGTTAATTAGCGGATAAAATATACTTGGACATTATGTAGAACCTTAGCAAATTTATATTTATTTTATTTATATTTATATATTTAGGCTGTGACCGAGTTCCAGCAGAAATGAAGATCATGAAGCTGCAGCATCGCGTACAACATAGATGTGTCTGTGACATATTGTTGTACTAACTGTTCTTTATAAAACATTACAAAAAATTGTGTATCACTTGTTTCATTTAGTAAATGTATCGTACATTTTGAAAATGCCAATCCGGGCCAACAAATAGATACAATAATATATATCACTAAACGATCGTCATGGGCCATGTCTATATCTTTGTCTTTATATCATAACCCAACAAATAGGCAAGTGGGATGCCTGAACTTAGATGACTTCCACCTCTCAAAACCCCACAATATACCAGAAAAATCATGGATGTATTACCAGCTTTTAAATTAAGAGGTGATTACTGAAAAGAGTGTCAATGCCTCTGGTAATGGTTTGTTTTTTATATTGGTTTACTTTCATTGGCCCAAACTGGTTAGAAGCAAGATTAGTAGAAGCTGCATTATTAACAAAACGCCATAGATATTATATAAATAATAATATAAATATGATTATTTACCTTAGCAATTTTGACACATTTGAGAACAAAAGCACACACACACCAAAATGCACATTATATGTAAACATACTGTTTTTATGAAGAGACTAGTATTATAACCAGAATCGTTATTTTCTGCATTGGTTAAACATTTATATGCATAAGCTACATCATAGAAGATAATACTTTATTATATTCATTACCAAAATATATAAAACCACTGCCTCGGTGGCGTAGTTGTATTATGGTACGACTACAATGCTGAGGTCTCGGGTTCGATCCCCGGGTCGGGCAAAGTGATATTGAGTTTTTCTATTCAGTATCAGCTCGGAGTCTGGAATTTGTGCCCGATATGGCGATAGGCTCGCCCCCTACCACATCATGGGACGGAATAACGGCGAAAAGTGGGTGCACTAGTTGCGCCTCTGCCTACCCCTTCGGGGATAACAAGTGTGGGCGGCGATATGTACGTGTATATAAAACCAAAATTCATATTTTTATTTGGTTAATAACCACGCGAGATAATACAATTGAATTTATTATTAAAATACATTTTTCAGGTTTTAAAATAATTCTGAGATTTAAATAGGGCATTCTCATCAATGCATATTATATATATATAGGTTACCGGAAAACGTTCGCAAAACTCCCGGGATTAATATTAAACTTGTAGCGATCAGGGTTATATTGCTCCCAGTTAGTGAAAGAAGCCAAAGTCCAGAGATTATTAATTCCTACATCCAAATACGTAAACTTTTTTTACCGTTCATCAGTATTTATCAAAAATTATTTTGACATCTGTCATTTTAAAACAATCTGATTATCGATTATAATCGAATCAAAATCGATAATCAGAATTAATCGATAATTAAACAGCATATTTCCAAAGCGAATAATTTGATCAGTAAAGGCGCTATTCCATTAGGCAAGTTACTTGTATGCAAGTTGGAAATTGCATGTGGGTAGTTTAAACTTGTACATTTTCATTCAAGTGACGCACAAATTGAACGGGGACAGGTAAGTAGCGTCTTCCACATATGATTTCCTACTTAATTTTGAAGGTCTCCATTTATATTCAAGTAAAACTTGTGTGCAATTAGCACACTCTCGAGAACATGTTTCCTGTGATACAATCATCAGGCGAAATTAGTCATGATAGAGCTCGAGTTATGGAAAAACTAAAGAATAACTTAGCATGATATTTCTTAAGTTGTTAAAGTATTGTAGTAGATAAAAGGTGTTATATTGTGTATTTAGTGATGATTTTTTTTTATGTTTGTTCCAATGTAAGTAAGTGAGCACTGACCTCGGGTTGACATAGGGTTGTTCCACAGATCCGTTGTAGACGTGGTTGTCGTAGAGCGGCCACGTGCGTTCGTACGAGTGTTCGTGCGCCCAGATCACCAGGTCCACCCCGTACGCGGCCAGAAGGGGCTCCAGGCCGCCTGCACAATACGGTAGTTCACTTTTTTTTTATACATTAATCAATAATGTATACCATCCAAAATCTAACGGAAAAATAATTTTTAAAATTGGAGCAATAATTAATAAGTTATAATGCTTTGAAATTTGGTGAAAGGGGTAGTTGTCAAATAACTATATTACACTGTGACGTCACCGAGAGTCCCCGACCATAAAGCTGCGTGCGTGCGAAAGAGATAGCGCGATATCCTCTCTATGTTCCTACTTCTTCTCACACCAATATTTCAAATATGAATAACTGTATAAATACTTTCTTTTTCGTAGTATTTTCTGGTAATATGTCAGAGCGTCGGGTATCTTCAAATAATAATCGTGCAAAAACCAGCCAAGACGTCAAATCATTGATATAAATAGAGCGCCTCGAAATTGAAGTAGTCAAATCTCTTGTGAGCCTTTTAACTGTTCGGAGCGCCGGAAATAAGTTTGGAGCATCCAGAAATAAAAAATGAAGAATTAGTTGGAGTTTTACTCTCACATCATGGAAGATGATGATGAGTTGGAACTCAGTGACGTCGCAGAGCTGACGTCACCCCTGTTTAAAGAGTTCTAGATCTTCTCCTCCGTCATATAAAATAATTTACAAAATCAAACATAGGAAACTACCCTAATATATAGACAGTGCCGGATTAAGACAACTTGATGCCCTAAGCAATTCACGCCTATGGGGCCCCCCTACCATAAGTAAACTAACATCAGTCTTTAATCGCACGGATTTTCAAACAGCTTTACTTTTATGTGCTAGCATTTTTTTTGTGCTGTTTGTGGTGCCCCCCAAGACGTGATGCCCTAAGCAATTGCTTAATTTGCTTATAGGCTAATCCGGCACTGTATATACAGGACATTTAAAATAATCCGGAATTGTAGTAAGATTAATAACTCATTGCATTTTAGTTCAATGTTCTAGCTGTGCTGTTGCACATTACTGAAATAGTTAGAAGTCTTAAATCGTACCATGTACAATCTCTGCTGGGTCAGGGGTTAGTTAGCTCACCCCAGCACATATTATTTTTACTTAGGCAATACTATAGAAATAAGGTTTGTTGCGGTACCGAACATGCCGAAGAGTCCGACGCGCGTGTACTCGAAGCTGCAGTCAATATCGTTGGAGTTGCTGCAGTACATGGGCCGGTGGCCGTACAGCACGATCCATGGACGCTTCGCTCTGCAAACAAAAAAAATCTATGTTAACAAACTATGTACCACATTGTGCTTTCCATCACTGTAATAAAAAATGCTGAAACCTTTAGAAATTATTTCGTGGAATCCATACTAATTAATGCCCCCACACTTCCTAAACATGGTGTTCCTGAATCCATACCTGTTCTCGGGCAGGCTGGCCTTAGCCAGATCTTTCTTGAGCCACTCGTACTGGTTAAAGATGAGCTTGAGCCCGTACTTGGTGAAGTAGTAGACCTCAGTGGAGATGGAGACGAAGTGCACGGGGCCCAGGTCGAAGCTGTAGTACAGGCTGGAGTCTTGGCCCGGCATGCTGAACCGGCTCGCGTAGTTGCTGAAGTTGCTGTTGGCGAGAATTGTGGCTGTGGTAACCATAAACACACAACAAAAACAATAACTTCACGCCTTTATTCCCGGGTAAGCAGATTACAACCAGGGCACCCACTTTTCGCCAAGTGTGTTCTGGTCTATGATCTGATAGAATATCGACTGACGGAGATGATTACACCTCGCCAGTGGATACAATTATGCCTTGAAAGCGAATACACACATCGATCCCTGCCACACTTCAGCCATTATGAAGGGATCTACTTAGTACACGGTGATCGTTATCTAATCCAGCAGTACTGACTACTTCTCCTCGTGGTTGCCGGGGCAGGTCATGTAGGGCAGCTCGGCGGCGAGAGGCTGGATCTGGCGCATGAACTGGTCTCCCACGCGGGCGGAGTCAGAGTCCATGTCGTACGCGAAGTCACCCACGTGCAGCAACACGTCGAAGTGGCCGCGCTGCGCCTCGTCTTGCAGGTACGAGAGGGACTGGGGGAGAATGGGGGTGCTTGAATGAAGTACATCATTGAGAAGTCAGGCTGTGGACCCTCAGGATGGACGGTAAGGTATGCCTCTTGCGGCCTTCGGTGGACAGGGGCTTCTGAGAGCCCCACGACAGAGGAAGGGCAGGGGCGGTTGCAGACAACTAAGACACGTCCGACAAAGGAAGTCTGCAGCCATTCCTAATGCGTCGAAGATTACCACCGCGGCGTTTTAGTTGGTATGCGGCGCATAGGATGTCTATAGTGTTAGGGACTAGTGCGTAGTAGGTAAAGTGCGTTTATAATTTACATTTACGGAAGATTAGTCGGCTACAAAATGTGTTAATTTATATCAAAGTTTGATTCTATGCCCATACATCTTGCTAATAAGAATATAGTCATATATAATCCTATAGAGTAAAGACTGTACGAGGTTTAAGTAGGTACTTTTAAAATCAAAAGTCGCTCAATTCATGTGGCTAAATTCATCGGTTCACAACCGCGAGCAAAGATTAGGTATAAAAAATATACTCACATGTGCATTCTCGCTGCCCATGTCACCATAGATGGCAGCACGAAGCACCCAGTCCTCACCAGCTGGCGGAGTCTTGAACGAGAACATCTCAGACCAGCCGTACACGGAACCCGCGTGGTAAACTGAAACCGAAGAACAAAGGGTCACCACAGAATGTGCCGAGTGATATCACTAGTTATTGGAGTAAAATATTGTAAGCTCAATTTTCAATTCGTCTGGGTAAAACGTATTGCCGAAGTACTTCCTGACATGTTTTATTCTAATTGCCTGATAGTAGTGGCACGATCTAACATTAAATGTAATATAATTTTTCCTGACGCCGAAGAAACACAAAACCAAACTTGACGCCCTACCTGTAATTAACTCTTCATACTCACCATACTTAGTGTTAAACTTGAGATCTTTCAGCACCACATTATGGATCCACTGGGAGCGTTGTTCCTTCCCGCCGTCGACGAAGAGCTTGGCTGAGCCAATCGCCTCCTTGTCCATGATACCCTGGCCATATTGAACTCGGGACTCCTGCGTGTCGTTGAACGTCGACCATGTTACCACTATGTCGTTGGTTTTTTCTACAAACAAATAAATTGTAGCTAAATTTCCATTCCATTATTAGGTATCTAGGTTTCGTATGTGAGAGCTTATCTGGGTAGATATTTAAGTTGTGTTATGGGTTAAAGACTATAAGCCATTCTATAGATTAGAGTGTGGCTTTTGAATTTGGTCCGCCTATACACATATGTGACGAGTATCATTTGCGCAGAAGTTGTGAAATAGGCCCTTAATATTGTATACATTGCTTTGAACTTTGAGTTCAAAAACAATTAAATGAGTAACTCGGTCGTTTTATCATCTAGCTCTATAAACAAAAATCTATTTATCGTATGACAAACGCGAGACAACCTATCAATGCTGTATTTGTTATGATCACATATGCTTGAGTGGCCTTTTACCACCATATTATTAGCATCCACTCGACTTCATATTTAGAATATATTTAATTTTGTACAACACTGTTTTTAGAGTGCGATAATCTGCGGTCAAATGTTACACAGTGCGACATAACAAACACGGGAAAATTGCGTCACGAAGCTAATTGATAAACGAGAACCAAACAGGATCCCAGTTTATCTGGAATAATTGACTTAACAGCAAAATCCATTATACAATATAAAATAAAAATAAAAAAAATAAAAAAGCCTTATTATTCCTTGCATTATTACAGAGTTTTCTTATTACTAGTATTTGTATTATTTTGTTAGTTAAACTTAAGTTAAAAAATTGTTAGTTTTTTTTTATTTTTTTTTTTTTTATTCAAGAACCCCAGATTGGGTAAAGGCCTTCTCCAAAGATGCCCATTTGTTTCTGTCTTGAGCTATTTGCGCCCATCTTGGGCCTGCTATTCTTTTTATTTCGTCTTCCCATCGTGTCAGAGGTCTCCCTCTGCATCTTTTGCCTAGTGGGCCTCTTCATAGTGTTGTTTTTAAGGTCCATCTCTGGTCTGTAAGTCGCACTATGTGGCCTGCCCATTTCCATTTTATCTTCTGTGCATAGCTCAAGGCATTCGTTGCTTTTGTTACAGATCTTATTTTTGTGTGTCTTATTTTATCTATTTTCTTTATCTTGAGCATGCTGCGTTCTATACCTCTCTGGCAGATATTAATTTTATGTTTCGCTTTGGCTGTAAATTTCCACGTCTGGCATCCGTACGTCAAAATCGGTAAAAGGCTAGAGTTCATTATTCTAGTTTTTAAATTTATAGGCATGCTGCTTTTAAAAATTTCCTTTAAACTCCAGAATTTATTCCATGTTTGCTGGGCCCTTCTTTCTATCTCCAGATCGTTATTTTTTCTATCAAAACTAATTGTCTTTCCTAAATATATGTATTTATCAGTATATTCCATTAAATTACCGTTAACTTTTATTGGTACTATACATCTATTTGTCATTATCTTTGTCTTAGTGAGGTTAATTTCCAGTCCTACTTTCATACTAGCTAGCTGTAAGGATTCCATCATGAACTGTAGCTGTGAGCTTGTCTCAGATAGTATAATTATGTCATCGGCGAATCTCAGATGACTTAAGAAGGTGCCTTGTATGTTGAGTCCTAGCTTGTTCCAATTTATCTTGCTTATGATGTTTTCAAGGATGGCTATAAATATTTTTGGGGATAACGGGTCACCCTGTCTCACACCTCTCTCTATGGGGAAGTGTTTGCCGAGAGTTTCTAACTTTATTCTACCTTTATTATTGTTATATATACTTCTAATGACCCTTATATATCCTTCGCTAACTCCCTGTTCTTTCAAGCTTTCCCATATGCTTGCGTGTGTTACTGTGTCGAAAGCTTTTTGATAATCGATGAATGCTAGGTAAAGGGGCCTCTGCTGCTCTTGATATTTCTCTATAATTAACTCAATGGTATGTATGTGGTCGATTGTTGAGAACCCCTTCCTGAAACCCGCTTGTTCTATAGGTTGTGCGGCTTCTATTATAGGGCTGATTCTTGCGTTTATAATAGAAGAGAACAGTTTATATAGACTTGGTAGTAAACTAATCGGCCTGTAGTTGCCTATGTCCTTGGGATCACCTTTCTTATATATAAGAATAATATTAGAATCCGACCATTGGGTCGGTGTTTCGGCTTTATGTAATATCAGATTAAATAGTTTAGTTAGTGGATTGGCCAAAATTTCATACGCTGCTTTTAATGCTTCGTTTGTTATGTTGTCCGACCCAGGAGATTTCTCTAATTTTAATCCCTTTATTGCTTTTATAATTTCAGTCTCGTCTATTGTTTGAATATTCTCTCTGTCTTGACTTATTCTATTGTTTTCAATTTTGGTTGATTGAGTCTTATCACTGTTGTGATTGTTTATTGTTTTTTTACAATTGTTTAAGATTAAGATGGTTCCAATTGTTTAAGATGGTTCCATCGTCACCTTTTTACCATCGCACCACTCGTCACCGCAGTAGAGTTCATTCCTACCACCTGGAATCGTACCGTTCCCGAACGGTACGGTTCCAGCGTTCTTTTTTACCACGTACGTGTAAGCTCTGGAATGAACTACCTGTGTCGGTGTTCCCTGAGCGCTATGACCTGTCCTTCTTCAAACGAGGTTTAAAAAGAGTATTGTCCCTACGGTAGGCAGCGGCTTGTCTGTGTCCCCGGCATTGCCAAGTCCATGAGCAGCGGTGGCCGCTTACCACCAGGTGGGCCGCTCGCTCGTCTGCCTATTCTGGCAATAAAAAAAAAAAAAAAAAAAAAAAAAAACTGTATAATTTTTTATAAAAATCTGTTGCTGTTGTGATGACATCAGTTCGTTTGTTCAGATCCTTGTCTAACTATACAATAATTATACAATAATGGAGCATAAATTTATACTGATGGGATTGATCGCTACTGCTGTTCGAATCCAGATATACACATGCGTATTTCTCAAAATAAGTGTACAAAACGAAATAGTCTATACAAAATATTATTATGATTATTCCTGTCTCGTCTACTTTTTGTTAAGTCTTAATTGTACATTTGTTCTATAAAATTTCATTGCATTTATTGCCATTGGGCAACAAACATTATTTATTTATTCAACAGGTCTACAAAAAATTATAATTTAAATAGTTCCATTCCCTTCCTTTTAGATTACAAAAAAAAACTGAGAGAATATTGATGTAAGAATAATGATTACATCACACAAACCCATTCAAACAGTAGAACTAGCAAAATAATTGTCTGTATAAATATTAATCAACATATTATTGGGGTCAAGCTATTCACTCATTTGAGCACTTTGTACAGGTCATTGACCTTACATACAACACAAACATTCTTGCTGTATCCCTGTTGCTTGTCCACTTTAAATAACAAATTGAATAATTAAAGTAATTATGCCTTATTCTAACAAATTGATAAGAATATATTTTGCACTACATTTATAAATTATCAATTATTATAACTTTTGTTTCTTTATATTCATACAAATAGAAAATGGTTTTTTCAAGTAGGAATATTATCAGAAAATTGTCTACTTTGCAGGTACAATGTAAACTTGTAGCCAATATCTCTTTTCTATAATTTCTACCAACAACATTCTGTATGTTGATAGACAGAATGATTGCTTTATCTGTTTCACACTTTTGTTGTAGGTTTCTACCCTTGGTATTACAGTGACTTTATGAATAAAAGAAAAGAATCATTGTTTCCGTGACAATGTCATTACTGTGTTGACATACTGAAAAGAACATCATACCTTTCTTGAAATTATTCTTATAACATAGCTACAATCTTTATTTAAAACATAGTCAACCAATCAGAACAACTATTAAATATGATAACACAATACAAACTACATTTTACTTCAATAGTTGTCAGTTGTCACACACTGCTAAATGTGTAAGGGTGTGTTATTATTCTAAGTGTAAGGGTATTTAGAGAACACCCTACATGCCCTTTATTATACGCTGCCCCACTGCTGAGCAGGGGCCTCGTCTACAACTGAGAGAGTTTAGACCTTAGTCCACCACGCTGACCTACTGCAGGTTGAAAAACTTCACATTCTCTTATATAATTCATTTGTACGATCTGTTTTGGAGTATGGGTCTGTTATTTGGAACCCCAAATATAAAGTATACATAGAAGGTTTGGAAAAAATTCAACGGAAATTTGTTAAGCATCTTGAATATAAAAGCCATGCATCAAATGTTACCCCTCCCGTTATAAGACAGTTAGTTGATCGTCGAACGCTGAGAGACCAATTATTCTTGTATAATTAAAAAGAAATAATATAGATTCTTCATATCTTTTGAATTGCTTGAAGTTCAGATGTCCAAACTTAAGTATGCGTAATGCTAGTAAGTCCTTATTTCATTTGCCCCATGTAAGAACTAACTATGCTCAAAATACATTCACCTTTAGAGCTCGTAATGAGAATAACAATAAGAATAATAAGAACAAGGCTCAGGCTCCTACTTGAAGTTTAAAATAAATATATCAGACTGTATTTAGCTTTAACTAACCATGAGTTGCTAATCATAATGTAATTATTATTTTTTGTTTATTGTTACTTTTTATTTACCTATACTAATTTTGCCCTTGCGTGTATCATTGCGGTTTTTTATAACATTTATTTGTGGAAACTTTACTGGTCGATGTACTAGTTTTACTACATTAATTTTATATGTATAATTGTACTGTTTGTTTTCCTATTAAATAAATAAAAAAAAAAATACCATTTCCTCACAATGTTTTCCTTCACCATTAAAAAGAACGATAATTCACAAACAACACACACATAACTTTTTTTAGAAGAGATGTGCGTGCCCTTGGGTTTTGAACCTCCGGACATTCATCTCGGCAGTCATTTCTACTTCCAACTAGGCTATCGCGGTTTGTATGTATGTTTTTGGGGACGTATGCAGTCGCACAGACGGGTGATCAGTTCGCTTGTTGCTACTATTTTACCCTTAGTCCCAGTAGGGTGGCACTTGTCTACTCGTGACAGCTTCCACCCTAGAGCACTGGTTTTACTGGTGCTCCTGCAGTATGCCCCCTTCTCTAATCTTACAACCTCTTTGTTGCCCTATTGAACCTAATTATGTCTCCTAACCTTACCACATGTAGCTGTGCTACCTCCAGTCTGTCTGTTCCCAATATCTCCCATCTTGGTAGAGAGTACATCAAGCACTCTGCCAGGAAGTGGATGTATGTATGTTTTGTGGGGACGTACGCAGACGGGTGATCAGTTCGCCTTCATTGGAACTATTTCACCCTTAATCCCAGAAAAGGAAGTGGATGCTAGTTTCTTCTTCGCCACACTCTGGGCACAAGGCGTCTTCGGTCTAACCTATTATTTTTAAAGTGCCTATTCAGCATACTGTGTCCAGTCATGATTCCTATAATGGTCCTTATGTCCTCCTTCCTAAATTGGAGTAGGCTTTTGGGTTTCTTCTGGTCAAGCGTCTTGATGAAGATTTTCGATTGGCGACAGCCCTTCATATCTCTCCATCTGACATTTGTTTCTGTGACTATCTTCCTGTTGATTACTCCCTTCGTGATCTTTGCGGATATAGGTAGGCACGGCTCCGGTCCTATGAATGTTTCATCAGCTCCCTTTCTCACTAACTCATCTGCCTTCTCATTTTCTGTGGTCACTTGGTGACATCTCTGTCCGCAGCTAACATGTTCAGTTTGAGTTTGCAATCTTTCACAAGCGCCGACGTTGTCTCTGGTTTGTCGATTGCCTTTAGAGCTGCTTGACTGTCGTTGTAAATCAGTATTGTGCTGATTTCCTTATTGGTCATTTGCTTAGTGCGCTCAGCGCATTCCAGAATGGCCATTGTTTCCGCCTGGAATACGCTCCCATATTTTCCTAATTTTATTGTGGTTTCTTCTGCATTGGATGGCATGGTTATAAGTATTCCTGCCCCCGATAGTCCTGTTGATTCCTTCCTGGAGCCATCCGTGAAACATACCGCCGACTTATTGTGGTCGTGTGGAAGTTCCCAGTTTTACTCTAGGTCCTATATGTATTCTGTATTTTTTGTCGAAGATCTTTTGTTTCTGGATTAAATCGTTGTTCCCAGCTCATCGACATTTTCTCCTTGATCATGGTTATTACTTTTGTGTGTCCTTTGTTTGTAGAAATAGTTTTCCACAGTCCATAGGACTTTAATCTGTGGCATTGTTCTAATGCTATTTTTTTTGCCTCCAAATCGAATGGTATAAAGCCTAGAATTATATCCAGTGCTGCTGTTGGGGTAGTTCTTAATGCCCCTGTAGTCATCAGCCCAGTCTCTGTACATGGGCTAGCTTCTTATAGTTTTTATTTGAATATGCATAACTGTTATTCATCAGTGTATGAATTTAAATTACATATTTATTATGTTACTGCTTGCCTAGTATCGAGGAAATCATCCTGCGAGAATACAGTTTGTGTTCAGATAGCACTGCAAATCTAAATAACTTATATAACAATTTGTTTTTAATTTGTTAAACAATTTGTTTGATTCCTTCGCTTTGTGACCTTCCTTGCCAATAACAATCTCTAATACACAGTAGATTCATGACAAAGCAAAAGAAGTTCTTAGTAGTTCCATTGAATAGTACAATTGCAAAGTCCATTATAACTGAGTAGCGTTTTGAATGTAAATTGGAAGAGATTTAGACCGGCCCACTGCCACAACCAGTTTACCTTGCAGCTACGGATTCCCTCAAAAGATTTTGTGAAAGACTTTTGAATAAAAAAAAATCGTGTTTGAGTTTTATCTTTATACTTACATATAATTCTTCTGTGCGTGTGTATATCACTGAACTACTCATTAACGGCTCGACCAATTTTAATGAAATTATGTTTGTCTTCAAGCGGTTTCGAGAATCGTTTGGATTTACAATTCAGTCCGGGAAATTGTATAGCGGGGCTTTTATCTAAGAAAACTCTTTCATGCGGGCAAAGCCGCGGGCAAAAGCTAGTATATTCAATACTTACATTGTTTTTCGCCTTCATCGAAATTTAAATAATCAAAAAATATGTACTCACCTCCAAATGCTATGTGTATCTGCTCCGGCTGGCAATATGTACACGTATATTCAGGCGCAGAACGCTCATTCAGGACCCACGCAGTGCAAACATGTAGCAAAAACAATATTATTAATCTTCTCATTATAATTTTGCCGGATCTTGCGAGGCCACCGAATCTCAAAATAAAAGTCGAATAAAACTTTGTTAGCTGTTAACTATTTAAACTGTACTACACAGTACACTCTTTCCTATCGTCGGTAATGGCTAATGCAAAGAGCATTATAATACTACGGAAAGGCTAATGAAAGGCCTTTGTTTTATAAAAGTTTATAAACAAGCTCGACCCCTGCGGCCTGCCCGTTCGCCTTCGCTCACTGTTGCCAACTCCAAAAACCAAGGCAAAAAACAACAGATGACTTATGAAAAAAACAGGAGAAAATAGTAGATCGGGGATTTTGACCGAGGAGCTAAAAAAAAAAAGATCCTCGATTTTTCCCTCAGTAACGTCTGAGAAGTAGGGTAAGTCCATAGGGTGGCGACCAAAAAAAAAAGACACGTGGCACTCTGAGACTGTCGCGGTAAAGCTATTGCATAGCATTTTTTATCAACTTATGTAATTATAACATACATATACATATACACTCACGCCTGTTATCCCCGAAGGGCTAGGCACAGGCGCAACTAGTGCACCCACTTTTCGCCATTATTCCGTCCCATGATGTGATAGAGGGCGAGTTATGTAATTATAATTATTATTTTTTTATTTTTTTTCTATTGTCCATATTTCACTCGTGCCCTAACGCCGAAACTCTAAGCAGGCAATTCTAATATTTATAACCTCTTTGAACAGATAAAAAAAACTTTGGAAAACTACGTCCAGTCTTCTCGTCATCCATAGCGCAATGTTTGAAAACGAAAGTTTTCAATCAGTGCGTCCTACCCGTCATGACCTACGGAGCCGAGACATGAACACTTACGGTAGGGTTGGTCCACCAGCTTAAAGTCGCTCAGCGGGCTATGGAGAGAGCTATGCTTGGAGTTTCTCTGAAGGATAGGATTCGCAACGAATACATCCGACAGAGAACCAAAGTTATCGACATAGCTCAAAGGATAAGCAAGCTGAAGTGGCAGTGGGCTGGCCATATCTCGCGAAGAACCGACATCCGCTGGGGTAAGCGTGTTCTTGAGTGGAGACCGCGACTGGGCAAACGTAGTGTAGGACGCCCTCCGGCCAGGTGGGATGACGATCTGCGAAAGACTGCAGGTAGATGCTGGACGCGGCAAGCTGAAGACAGGTCGCTATGGCGCTCATTAGGGGAGGCCTATGTCCAGCAGTGAACTGATAAAGGCTAATGATGATGATGATGAATAGATTAAATAAAAACTTTTTAAAAATTCATACTTAGAATCACTGTCAATGAACAATCACGTTCTCATCAACTGCGCGCCTTTGACATTTCGATACGTTTCACTGACTGGAATAATTTTTAAATACACGGTAATTTCGACCTTTTGTCGTTTAACATTCAGCTCATATCCTCTTACATATTGTATTCTTACAAGACTGAGATATTAATTTAACTTATGGAATTTTACACTCTACATGTTTGTGATAGAGTTGAAAATAAAATATCACCGCTGTGCCGGTCGGAGTGAGGGGTGACAGGTTATTTTCGTTACGGAATTTCTGGATTCGGTCTCCACGCTCAAGGCCCGCGATAGAAGCTATGCAATAGTTTAAAAGCTCCTGCACCATTTTATGTACTACAAATTTACTAACCTGTGCCCAAAAACAGTCAAAATGCATGTAAAAACCACAAAAAAATCTTTAAAACAAAAAACAGTACAAATTCGATTTTAAACAAAAAACAGGGATGAAAAAGCAAAAACAGTAAATCTACTGTTAAAACAGTAGGGTTGGCAACACTGCCTTCGCTCGTAAAAATCGACTTAAAGCTAAGTTTAGACTAACAAGCTCTCTCAGCAATATATTGCACAAGAACTTCAAGATGCGTTTACACTAGCAGCAACATTTCTATAGTAATACTCTTTAGCAAGTGACCATTACGTTAACTTGTGCAAGTTCTAACAAAGCTGTTTACATTGCATTTGGAATATTTTTCGCTTTTTTTATGGCATCGAATGACGAGACTGACATGCCGTTCGCCTGATGGTAAGCGATACGACCACCCATAAACAGTAGAAACACCATCCAGCACCTTGAGCTACAAACTCAGAGTAAGTATAACTACTATAGAGCGCGTGTATGCAAGTGGGAACAATAGGCACGGGTGGGAACATCGTCCTGCGCCGGCCGCAAGCGCTTGTAGTCACTCGAGTAGGAACGGTGTGAGCAAACGCGAGTGAGATCTATGCGAATATTTGATTATTAATACTGCAAAATGGTTAAATGGTATGTGGAATGTTGTAAAAACGACACTCGGAAACACACTAAACAGAATTCTAATATCACGTTTCACAGGCAAGCCATATTTCAATATATTTTTAGGTAAAATTGAAATCACGCGTCGCGTTATGAAAGACGCACGGGAGGCGAACGCTTGTACCCCCCGCACTGCCCCGCATCCCGCTTTTTCGATAGTGATGTTATGCGTCGATACCAGAATCGATGTAATATTTTCATATTATAGCATACGTATGTATTACTATCGAAGGCGATGCTTAATATAATGTAGCTTAGGTAACTGTTTTTGTCTGTGTGTGATTTTTAACCCAATTAATAATTGCGTTTTTGTTTATGAAATGAAAGAAATTACTGTTCCTAAAAATTTACCGATTACGATGATATTTTTAAGCTATTGCATAGCTTCTATCGCGGGCCTTGACAGTATAAGTTAGCAATCATATATTATAAATATATTTTTTTGTCATTTTTTTAACATTGGTAATAAATATTTCAAAAACTAGACGTGACTATTTTAGGCTTGGGGAGACTAGCTAAGAAATCCATGGTGCGATGCTCGGTTTATATCCATTGGTTCAATTATAATGGATATCCATTAATATTATTGGTTCTTATTGCTTGTAAAAACTGCTTTTGAGGTACCGTGTTTATAAATCATTCAACATGGCACTACACCAATTCGCAGCATAGCTTTTATCTATATTATCGCAATACGCTTAAAATTACTCACAAGGCCATATTTTGTAGAACCACAATTTTTTAACAACAATATGTACCGCGCCGCCGGACCTGTACTTATCGATAACTGTTGCGTTGGTGCTGCTCGCGTGCCCATCCCTAGCAGTCGCCAACATTTCTATATAAGTAGCTATAGTTCACCTGCCTACGCTGGGTAGTGGGCGCACGGTGCGATATTAGCGCTCTATAGGTTATTTACTCTGAGGCTACAAAGTACTGTGCTACAATGTCCTTCGAACAGAGACACAATAGGGCACGCATACTTCTGCTTGGGGGCAAAAACAGACATATCGGTAATACTACCTTATGACTTTATAGCATGGTCTTTGGCCTTAGTTGGTTCTGTACGAAACAAATAAAAAAAATTATATGTACTTGCTCAGCAAATTAAAACTTTTATCTGCACGCGGAATAAACTGCAAGCTCTCGTCACAAGTTAGCAAAAGGTGTTTACAAACGCAACTTGACAGAAGTCCAGAAGCTTCAATTATGGAAAAATAGCTTGCGGAAGATAACTTCTGCAAGTTTTCTTGAAAGTCTAAACCCTGCCTATAGCCAATCATGACAGGACCAGTGTAGCCAACTTAGGGGTTTTGCCTCCAAATCTAGGGGTGAAAACATTCTGAGTATTCTTGCTCGCTTTAAAGTCTGTGCCTGCAGCGGCGTCGTGTGCCGGGTCGGTCACTTCCCTGCAACATGGTTGAGGAGGCGGATGGCTGGCACATGCGTCATACTCGTGAACGGGTGCTGCTTGCGTGGACTGGTCTGCTCTGATTGGTGGTTGACTCTATTGTTTACTTAAAATTAAACATGTAGGTGGTTGCTTGACTTAGGTACTCTCCGTTAATTTCGCATTTAATATCCACATTTAAAATTAAGTTGTATTGTTACTTGTGATATGTAAAATATACAACTATTTAAAAAAAATAAGATGGTAAAAGACCTACGCTGAGTTTCTTGGTGCTTCTTCTCAGGTCAGTGGGCTTTTCCGAAGCACCGGTAGAATCCTTTTATTGATAAAAAAATATTGTAAAAAATTACGTGTAAAAGCGCCCTTAGGGGCCTAATTACTTAATTTGAAATAAGGGAGTTTTTTTTTACTCCTTGACCTCTGCATATATGATCAGGCGACTTTAACTTATTACTTCACAGTTCACAGTTCACTATGAATTTTCGGCAACTTCAACCGTCATACCATGTACAGCTTGGCAAAAAAGAGTGTGGATTTAATGAGGGCGCTTAAGTGTAATATAACACTAATATGGCAACCCAGTATAGTACGACGTAAAGTGTTTAGATACTTGTTATTTTTCAATGAGTATCACGTGGCACATTGTGTTTGGCCCAAGGAGATTACAGTGGGTATAAGGTTCTTGGTTTGTCCACAACACAGGAATCACAATTAGGAAAAAAAAAGCAACTTGTTGATGAAAAAATATTTCTTACGAAAACCTCTTGTTTGATGTAACTCACAGTTTTGTTCATTTATTATTGTTTACCTACTGAGTCTTTAGGGATGCTTTCCAATCGTCAGGTAAATATTATTTGTATAAAAGAACAAAGAGATTTATAATACATGCAAAAAAAGAGGTTTATTTTTTGCACTAGGTCTTTGAAAAGTTGAATTTGGTAGTAGTATTGAGCTCATTGAATTATGAATAATATTACATGGAAGCATCTGCTCACTCACGGAATTATTTGTTATCAAATAATTTAGTAGCCCTTATTATTCTCGCGAGATTTGAGCTGGTGTGATCATCGTTAGAAAATACTATTGTAGTATAAATATCCGTTCATCGTATCTTAAAGATTTAGGAAAATTAAACATTTTTATATCTTCATAATTTATTTAATACAAAATTTCTATTAAAATTAATCCGATTCTAAAACACTTTCATCTAAGTATTCTTCCCCAGAAAACTATATTGTGTCTTGGCTAGATGTTCCTGCAACAACAAAATCATCTGATTCTGAAGCAGTGTCGCTGCTGCTGTCTTCTCTGTGGTTAATGAACAATTATTCAATATCATGATACATACTCATACCCCTATCATAACATTCCTTTTCAATTTTCATAATACGATGGCACGAATTCTTACAATCTTCAGCAGTAATAGCTAGAAGTGCTCGTTCAGCTGCCATCTGTTGGAGTAAAATATTACTAATTATGAGTTTAAGTTAATAACATTAAGAAAAAATAATTATGTACTAGATCTCTACCTTTATGTCAATGGACCCTACATTGGAGCTTTCATCCAAATAAATAACACGTTTTTGTAATTCTGTAGGCAGATTTCTATTATGCATTATTATTTTTAAATATTGCTCTCTGTTTGGAACCTTTACCCCGCAAAAGCGTTTTACCATGGCCAGATCCGGGACAAAAATCTAATATCAAATATATTACATACCTCCTTTTTTACGGTGTAGAAGAAATGAACCTTTTGTCTAATTGCGCATAAGTCAAAATCATCGAGATCTTTCTTTGGTCGACCTTTCCGATGTTTCCCAGGTGTAGAAAAAATGCCATTATTTTGTTCATCTTCTTCAACAAATTTTCTTATAGCATTGATTGATTTACCTAAAATAAATACCAAACATGCATGAACTTTCAAAACATTGATATTTTTTTTCATGTCTCAAGTATCAAAAAATTAAGTCGGTGTATAAGTGGTTTGTAAACATAACCTTTGTCAATAAAACACTAAAATATCGTAAATTTTATGTTATTCATGTTATAAACCAGTGCAAAATGTATGGTTCAACTTGTAGAATGTAAATAATTTGCATAAATACCTGTCATATCGGCAACTCTCTGATAAACATTGTCAATTTGAGACAAAATTTGTTCCGCTTGAGATTCAGCCAAACATCGAAAAAAACTTGGTATATCACTGCTCTACCACTACTACGAATCGTTTTATTCATTTTAATTAATTAAACAAGCAACGAACGTAGAAGAATTTACAGAATTCCGTCGAAAATAACTTAGTGTATACAACGATGACACAGAATCTACTAACAATTTGACACAAATGACAAGTCTAATAGTGTTGCAACAAATAATTAGTTTTAGTTCTTATTTTCACCGCGTCATACTCTTTTTTGCCAAGCTGTATATTGTATATTGTACCTTTTGCGTCATACATCTGGCAACACTGAGTGCTATGTTGATATGGGCCAGTGCTGCCAGATTAGGCGACTTTTCGCCATTTAGGCTATCTTGAAGGGGGTCGGGGCGACCAAAAATTGCGAATAGCGACCGGTCGCCGTTTAGGCTCCGCGACTGGTGATTAGTCGCCAATTTAGGCTACTTCGGAAATTTGTGTTTTATGCATTGTTCTTGTCGAATTTGAGGATATTTATAGCTTTGAGGGTACAAAACACGTACTCAGATCCCCCTTACACACAATTATTGAAAACTGGGGACCTTTTTTTTTAGCCCTCCGCGTCCCCACACAAGTGGGCGACTTTAGGCTACTTCGAATTTTCACCGCGTTGGACTACTATAAATTTGACATTACGGAGTTTTTTTTTTTTTTGCACTCTCTATATACGAAGAGGCGACTTTAGGCTACTTCACAATGAATTTTCGGCGACTTCAACCATCAAACATCTGGCAACACTGATATGGGCGTAAAAACATATTTAATTTAAATTATTTTTAGGTTTTTTTTTGGCGGGTACGTGGAAGTGTCATGAGGTGCTCTTGTTTGAATTTATTATTTTGGTGATACTTAGTGTTATATTGCATAATTATGGTGGTATATTATCCAATATAGTTCTATTAAAGTGCTCAAATGAAGTGAATTGAAATAACTGTGCCAATCAAGTGTTTTTTCGTTGCCGCCAAAACTCCTTGATAAAGTCTTGGTAAGGTAGCCACTGCTTTACTACGACAACCAGAGGTATCACGAGGACGAGGCTGTATGGGCTTGAACCCTTTGCCTTCCCTATAAGGGAGAATTATATATTAAAAAAAAATTAAATTATTTTACAATGTGTGTTTTATTAATTATAGTATTATTATAAAGTGTGTTTTTAAAGTTATGCTTCTTTAGGCCCGCTATGAAAAAATGAGAGTGAACTTTTAAGATGCACGCGCATAGCTGTAACGAAAAAGGTTGAAGTTGGAGACCTTTTTGAGAGAAATGCACAATTTTTGAATTTATTATGAATGTATTAAATATTAAATTATAAACATTTAAAATAAGGAATCTTATAATATTTAGTACAAATTGACATTTATATTTATTATTCTCTAAATTTAATTTTTAATAATTATATTATACGTAAGTATACATATTTTTTCAAATTTAAACTGAACTTTATTGGCTGTGTTGACTATCTTTTTCCATTTCTTTTTATCATTTTATTCTAATTAATTATTTGCATGCTAAGTTTGGATGCATTTAAGTAAAAACTATTTTTTAATGATGCCTCATGCCAAAGATATCACTTTTCACGCGCGTGCATAAGTACATGTAGTGATTTTTTTTATATCTACATTTTAAAAGTGTGTTTTAAAAGTTTTACATTAAAACTGTGTTTTGGAAGTGATGAAAACAAGTAAGTTGTTAATTATTTTTTAGTTGATCTAAGTAATAGAGAACTGATAAGTATTTATTGCTATATTTTTTTAGAATCTAATGGGAATTAGTACTTGAAAACAGAAATCTAAAACTTAATTATTGTTCTGTTCAGGGTTAAGATTTAGCGTCTTGTAACAGGAGTTTGAGGTCAAAACTGGCACTAATTGGGCTAGTTTTTGTTTTCACTTATAACAAAGCCATTTTCGAGCAGAGAGCATTACTTTTTTTTGATACTTATATCATATTAATATTATTTTAATTGATTAAAATACGTAAATAAAGACGTGAACTACTGAAAATGTCATGTTTGGTTGTCAAAACTCGTTATTCGTAAATTTCTACTTTTAGAAAGGCAAAGGTATTCAGTACCATACAGCCTCAAAATGGTTTTTATGACAATTAAGTGGTTGCTATTAGTAAAATCATGCTCGCTGATTATAAGTTCGACATTATCGAACTTCGCTGGAGTACTGTTTTTGTAAAAATTGAATCACAAATTTTTACCTCTAAACGTACGCAAAATAATTGTAAGCGTAATTTTTTTTTCTGGCGCTCGCCGGCCGCTGCCGCGGCACGCTCGCTGCGCTCGCTCGGCTCGCGCGTCGTGTGCACGGTTCTAACATAACCTAACCCACTTTAGGATTTCAGTCACATGAATTATCTATTTTTGTAAATTTATTGTCATAACAACCATTTCTAATTTATTGTTTATGATTATAGTCGCCGTAGTTAAAACATCCTATCCAAAAGAGCATCAATAATTTTTGTTACCTTTATTTTTGGTTAAAGAAAAAAAAACTAATTATATTTATATACGTCATTAATTTTCATAGTTTATATATTGATCACTTTGAGCTTCAACTTTTCATATGATACTTCAGGCCGGATTTTGTCATTGATCTGATCCTGATTGATCCTGATAGTAAATTGTCAAATCTGAAGTTATGCTTTTCGACTTTTGAGTAACTTCATTTACATGAAGACATTGGCAAAATCACCGCTGCAACGGTGGAGCCATAACTTAAAAGAAGAAGAAGAAGAAGAAGCATTTCTAAGCTGTGCGGTACAGAATACCTTTGCCTTTCTAAAAGTAGAAATTTACGAATAACGAATTTTGACAACCAAACATGACTTTTTCAATTGCTCACGTATTTATTTACGTATTTTAATCATATAAAAATAATATTAATATGATATAAGTATCCAAAAAAAAGTAACTCTCTCTGCTCGAAAATGGTTTTGTTATAAGTGAAAACAAAAACTAACCCAATTAGTGGCAGTTTTGACCTCAAACTCCTGTTACAAGACGCTAAATCGCAGCCCTGTTCAGCAATGTTCTGTTTTTTAATTACGCAATAAAGTATACTTTATATTTTTATGTTGGTGAGCGTCATAATACTATAATTCAGGCATTGAGATTGAAGAGTAGGGCCTATACTTGACCAGGGATGCCAGACATACCAATTTCCTGGTATCCATACGATTTTTCAGGGTCTTGTACTATATACCAAGTAAAAGTTGTGTTGGTACGCAATAATACCAACTTTCAACATCAATCACTGAATTGATTTTTTTTCTTGTATGTAAGAATGTATCAAGTCCTTTTGCATGATTTCATGCTTTGAAAATGAAAATAGTAGTATGGGGACCTAAAAAAAGAAAAGTCAATGAAGAAAGTGGATACAGATTTTTCAAGTTAGAAAGTATGTACTAGCAACTAGGCAATACTGGTTACAAATTGTACTTCTGGGGAACTAAAAAAAAAAGGTGCCAGAAAAACTTTGTAGTGATTTTTTATGTTATAGTTGTAATTAATTGTGTGTGTAAAATTTTTGGTCAAATACCAACATTCAGTGACATCTGTACCAGTATTACTGAGTCACTATCTGGCATACCTGGGCTTGACAGTTGACTTCCTGCTATGTTGAGTGCAGAAAGAGACTTTTTTATAAGAGGATGTAAAAAAAGTCAATATTTATGAAAATGAATATTAAACAAGGGCATAAAGTATACAAAGTAGAACTTTACAGAAACAACATTTTATTTCAGTCATAAAAAAAACCTTTACCTAAACAAAATGAAATTTCATTATACAACTAATTACACATAAAACCTAATAAACATAGCATATATTATAAACTTTGTACTCTAGGTGTGAACATGGGTGCTATACTATATCCAAACACAATATTAAGGCACTTCACATTTCTGTACCTAACAGCTGGTGCAAACAGCAAGCCATTTACTAACTGCATCATTTGGCCTACACATACTGTTAACAAAATCTCCAATAGAATATGATATGAGACAGCAACTTAAAATAACTTTATCCTACTTATTATAAACTCTATAATTTAGATCTCCTTTAAGTTTCACTTATTCAACAGATCAAAACTGGTTTCACCATCGCTTTTAGTCTCTTTAACGACAGCTGGCTCACCACTGATCTCTCCTAGACTCCTAAGTGGCAAAATGCCACTTGAAAAAATATCTGAACTGTACAAAGAAACAGTTGAAGTAGAACTTGATTCAGACATTGTTGGCACTCTCTTTTCTTTAAGTCTTCTGTTTAGTCTCAGTTTGATTTCACCCAAACTACTTATTTCTGATGAAGAATTATCTGCATCTATTGATGTTGAGCTTTGTGTTGATGATTTCACAAAGGTTTTTGATTCCGGTATATTTTCAGATTGCTTTTTGCTGCAACTACCTAGTCCAGACAAGACATCCCGAGATGTTTGTGGTAAACGGAGGCTGAACCTAGGGGATGATAGGTTTATTGAGATATCATGATCTTCATTCTCAGTATTGACATTTATTCCTCTATGTTCAGTGACTGGATTCATGGGACTGGTTTGATGGTCAATAGCTACAGTTAAATTAAATGGGGATGTTGTCCTAGTTTTCGTTTTTTTTGGGGAGGTCATAACACTCTTCACTCTTGCTGGGGATGTTTGTGTGTTCTTTTGGTATGCAGCTATATTCTTATCACTTTCCCCCATGCTGTCCCTAGATGTTGATGGCTTTGTTAAATTCTTCTTTAACAAATCGCCATATTCATCTATGATTAATTTTTTAATCATCTCCTTTTCTAATTTAAACATATTTTTAACTTCACCTGAAGGATCTATTGAAGACCACAAGTCATTATGAATTGGTTGAATATTAAGGTTTTCATTCCTGGGTGATGTTTGGGTCTCTTTGGGCTGTATCCTACTTGCAGTGGAACTTTGTGTACCTGTGTCTTGTCGTTCAACAGAATGAACATATTCATATATATCGACTGACTCCTTGAAAGACAAATTTGATGTTTTCGAAAATGTCGTGTTTCGCATTTTAGATGTTCCAAGATTCTCAAATTCGTTTTCACCAGCACTATTAAAATCTGCATTAGACTCAGAATTTTTAGAATGATCAGATAGAAAATTGTTCTTTATGCTGGCTTTTTCAGATTTTGCACTTTGTTCTGATTTGTCATCTTCAAAATCGTCTAAATAACTTTCATTTTTTTCTGTATCGCTTTGGTCAGATGTGTCGTGTATTTTCTGTACTTCGTTAGATTTTTTACTAAGATTTTTTGTTATTGTTTCACTAATAGTCTTTTCTATGTCTAAAACTTCTTGTAATAAATTTTCATCTGATGTTGTCAGAAGTCTAGGACTATCCTTGGGTTTGTACTTCCCAGGACTATTTTCTTGGCTATTTAGGATTCTATCTAAAATAGGACTTAATGGTATATCATTCTTATTCTGAATTTCAGATATTTCTTTTTCTATGTCACTTACTTTAACTCCACCTAATGTTAGTTGAGAATACGGTATGTATTCAGCATTGTTTAGTTTGGTCAGATTTAGTGTTACTTTACCTGAATGTGTTCTTTTACTATTTTTTGGTTTAGATGTTCCAATACTTTTTCCTGAACTAGATGGACCATACACTTTATTAAGTTTCTTCTTCCACTCTTCTAAATTCATATGTGACTTTTTCTCTGGTTCTTTTTTATTTCCTGTGGCTTTCTTTTGATAGTCGACTCGCCTAGGTGTTTGTGGAGAACGTCTCACAGTATTTAATCGTATTTTAGGCGTTTGTAGCAAAACTGGGGCATCCGAACAAATATTGTTAGTTGATCCGCTGCTTTCACATGTAGACATTTTATACACTTTTCTGACTGGCTTATTGTAGTTTGGTTGCTCGTATTGCACTGGCTTTGTTTTTACAGGTACTTGCTTTGGTTCTGGCTCATATTGAATAGTTACTACAGATACATTATTTCTACTACAATCAATTGGCTTACTTTTTGTGCATTCTGGCAAAATATCTATATTCAAGACCTTCTGCTCTTTCAGTTCGCTTCTTATGTTAATTCTTGGCATTTCTTGTACTTGTAACATTTTACGAGAGTTTTCTTTAGCTATCGGTTCAACATATTTATAACAGAATTCATTATAAGCAACAGCTGGAGCATTATTAATTACTTTACAACCATTTAATTTTTCACTATTTTTACTATCGTGTCCCTTATCGCTAATTTGTATTATCTTAGTGCGAGATATTCCTAAATTTCTGTTTACTAGTTTAGTTTGAAGCGTTGGTGCGACGTTAACTTGCACACTGGTATTGTTTAACTTTTGCCTTTGTACATTTAATACAGGCTTTGGTTTGTCTGTGTTTCCACGAAATATCGCTGGTTCCGCGTGTGGGGTTTTATCAATAATTTTATGGCCATAAAATTTTGCATTAACCATTTCTTGAAGATGAACTTTTTCGTTAAATTCTTCGTCCAACGGAGTGGGCGCTGTTTTTATTTGCGTACCAGGCTCATGAAATTTAGACAATTCTCCGGACAGAAGTTTCAGGTCGTCTGCAGTTGATTGCAGCATTTCATGCAATTTACGTAGAATTATTTCGTCTTCTGGTCGTAATGCTGGTTCTGGATTCCATAAATCGTCATCTATGATGTTAACCATTTCAATATTTTTGCTGCTCTCAACCTGTAAATAATTTCGGCTAATTAAGCAATACAGAATTTATTTCTTAAAAGTAAGAAGGATGCAATCACTTGATTTTTTTCGATACAGTAATTTGATTTCTTGGTTTTGGCAATTTGACTAATTTAATGAGTATTGGTACGAATTTTGAGTGCCGAAGTTAACATAACACTACCTCAAAATGTTGTCAGGTGGGGATAGGGTTAACATATTACTATGACAGGCGTTTGCTACCATTTTAAGGTTTAGAGAGGCATGTGGCCGGAATTGGTCTGAAATAGGCATTTTTGAAAAATTATGTCCTGATGGAATGCCTCGGTGGCGTAGTTGTATTAAAGTACGACTACAAAGCTGGGGTCTCGGGTTCGATTCCCGGGTCGGGAAAGTGATATTGAGTTTTTCTATTCAGTATCAGCCCGGAGTCTGGAATTTGTGCCCGACATAGCGATAGGCTCGCCCCCTATCACATCATGGGACGAAATAACTGCGAAAAGTGGGTGCACTAGTTGCGCCTCTGCCTACCCCTTCGGGGATAACAGGCGTGAGTGTGTGTGTGTGTGTGTGTGTGTGTGTGTGTGTGTGTGTGTGTGTGTGTGTGTGTGTCCTGATTATAAAATATAATTAGTATTCAGTTTTTTATATCTGCAATACCAGGGGGCATAGAGATGCATGGCTGGTCTTTTGGGTAGAAATATGCTCTTTTTTTAAGGTTGCCAGGTCGTATCTGTCCGGAAATGTTGCTGGCGGCAATTGGTTCCATAGTTTTGTAAAACGTGGTAAAAAATGTCGGCAGAAATGTATAGTGGTGAATTGCCAGTTTTACCGCGTTGTACGATGATGTAACTCAGCAGCAGGGATAAATCCGAACAATTCTTTAGAGTCCTCCCTGTGGTAAAAGCGATAGAGAATGCAGAGCGACGCTACATCTCTATACAAAGCCAAAGAATCAAGCCGATCGGAAAGAATACGGTTGTCGACGATACAAGCTGCCTGACGGTGAATGTGGTCTAGAGGAAGAAACTGGTACTGAGGAGCCTCTGCCCAAAGATGGGAGCAATATTCCATGTGAGACCGAACCTGCGCCTTATAAAGTTGAAGGCGATGGCCGACGTGAAATACCGCTTCGAACTGTTGAGCACACCAAGCTTCTTTGAGGCTAATTTGACCGTACCCTCTATACTCCATCGACTTAAGTATTTAACTAAATGTAAACAAACCATAAAAAATATGTTAAAACAAAAACAAAATCCCGACTGCGTCAATATCTGCCATTCATCGCAGAATAGTAGGTATTTATCGTAATTTTTGCTTTGTTTCTGATAATTAGTTGTTGCTACTTATTTGTTATGTTTTTTCTAAAGTGAATTTCATAATTTTAAATGTTTTTTGCACGCCATAGTTTTAAAAATAAAATATTGACTACCCGGGAATCATATGTAATTTTTTTGTTAACATTTAGTTAAATACCTAAACTGATGGAGTACAGGTGACCGCGGAACTGAACGTCACTTGATATGTCGACAACGGTTTTTAAGTTTTCTCATTCAGATTTCAAAGGTTCATGATAAGTGAAGGTTTTTGAATATCACTGAAATATAATACAGAAAAAAGATTAAATTATATTATGCATGCGAAAACCTGGCCAACTGTCTAAGTTTAATATAAGACTAATTGTCTTCTTTTTGCGTCAAGTGCTAATGAATACTAACCAAATATCTATCGACTGGGTATCGAGGTTCTGTCCTCATCTGTTTGTCAGACAGAGCGGCTCTGGCATCCTCTCCGTTGTTCCACTGCTCCGATCTGGCGACAAACAGAATGCGTCGGACGTGTTACTCAGCTCGGAAATAGAATTATATTGAAAGTAATTTTGAGTGTAATTACAAAATCTATTCTTCATGTATACGAAAGATGTATTGAACTAAATATCTTTCACTAGAAATACCAACTTTCATGATTGAAGCAGTATCGAGTTTAATATTCAGAGCTGAAATGTAGTATTCGTATGAAAAGGGTTGGTTGGGTAAATAAAATCACAGCTTATACAAAATCACATCAATTGTATTTCACCAACATGTACATTAACGTCTTAATCGAAGCATTTCACTTGCTGCTTACAGTAAGAAAGAGACAATTCTCAAAGTATATATTTCCGTGCCGAGCCACCGTCGACAACTACAAACAAGCCTATTTGTAAAGGCGGATTATATCGTTTTGATATGTTAAATGAAACAAAACAATTATTTGCTTTTTGTGCAAATACAAAAAGTATAGGTGCTAAAAATTCTGACCGATTGTCACGTTATGTATGAAACGCACATTAAAAACCTCACTTCGTATAAAAAAAAAACATTTACATTCGAAATAAACAAGACGTTTGTCTCCAAACATCACGTTACTTCGCATTTACATTATGTTACTTTGCACACATTAAAACTTTCAAATAACACTCAAAAATCCTTTCTGCGCCGATATCGCTGCATCATTTAACATATCAAAAGAGTAAAAATAAGATGCACATTGTGTGCTTACAAAAATTGTTTTGCCACAATCTGGCCTGTATTTCAAACACATGACAAACCCGTCCTTCGGGTGAATTCCAGCATTTCACTGATAACACTACTTATCAATTTCGAAACTATCAGAAACACGACGCTAAGTAGCGCAAATGTATGCACAGCAAATAATGAAAGTATTTAATGACACATCGATTTTCAAGAAATATAACGCGACAAAAGTATATTCAGGAAAATAAAAGAAATCGTGTGTTGTAACAAAATTATTACACATCTCGAATTAACATAAAATATAAAGAAATTATACCAAAGCTCAACGTTCCTATCAATACTGGATCAAAGGCTTCAAAATAGTATGACCGTATACACAAAGTTATCTAAAATATTTACAAATAGACAAAGTATATACAACGTACGTATATATTTACACATATAACATCTAAAATAAATAATAAACTTGTCAATTTAATTGAACGTTCTATAGTCGGTGTTTAAAGACTTACACACGTCTCATTAAATATATAAAACTAACAAATCGAAAACGATCGATGTAGGTGTGTTCGTAACGTAAACTGTCACCTACGCGTATCTTACGGAGAAAATGTATGCATACATAATATTACGAGGTTATTATCTATCAATATAGTCTTAACTTGTGATAATGTAATCGAAGTTAGCAATTGTATTAAATATTGTGAATACAGACATCTAAAGGAATATATTATCGTCACACTATAAGATTGTAAAATCTGTTAGAAATGCACAAATAAACAAAATTAACTGAAGCCAATCCGTCGTCTGATAGCGTTCGAAATTGACGTACACTACGAATCGTTTAACATTATGACATATATAATGATATCTATATGATTACTTCACTTTATACAAATATAGCAGCGAGTTTTAAGAGTTCCTATAACGGCCGCGTGTTCGCGGATCTGACAATTTGACATTTCACAAAATGACTAGGTACGCCTCCCCACGTGCAAAGCGATCTCGCTAATACTGCCTGGAAGGGTCGTGCGCCGACCCGGTGCCGGACCGGACGGCGCACGCGCCTCCCCTGCCCAACAATGCATTCATTATCCTTACAAAATAATCAACTCAAATGCTGACGCTGCCACGCTTAGCTGAGCGCCAATAACTAGAATTTTGATTGATTTTTAATCCAATGTAACGTCGCTAACCAAGAGATACACAAAAATTTTCACCATACCGAATCTGTTCGTCGAATGCAAGACAGTAACGGAACTCGAGCCACTCTGAATAAATCGCTTTATAAAATAAGATTATTTCGCATGCGCTGAATGTAATAAATACAAATATACATTGAGCTACGGCCTGTACACGGAGCGATACGCTTCCGATATCCAACTACTACGTTTTTACAATGTACTCTCGACTACAAAAATATGTCATGATCATGATATCGCATAATACTCGTATAGTATATAAGAATCACATAAATAAATGCCAAGTTCGCTATGGTTCGGGACCTAAAGGTAACTAAGAAAATGGCATCCGAATAAATCCCGCTCACAGGACGGCTCGGCCCGCCCTCTTCACGAAACTACGACATTGGAAGAGAACGGCCTCAGATCAATAAAATTCTCCCATGAATCACGCGGGTCGACGAGATAATTATAATCGAAAATTTATCGAAACGGATATGTACTATTTTCAGAATCCTGGAGGGTTCTGTCGACGAAGGATTCGCCGACTGCCCCGGAACAATCAAAGAAAACGACAAGGCCAATACAGTATACACGGCTCATACCGCCGCGACCGCGGGTTCTCTGCGCTGCTCGCGGCCGCGAATACCTACTTCCGATACTTTGACAATCGACGGCCACCGGCGAACGAACTAAAGTTAAACTTGAATATTTACAAAGTTATGTACAAAATGTGTCGGTGTGTCCGAGCGACGGCTGGCGTCGCTCCGCCGCGGAGCCGCGCGTCGAGCGCTTGCGGCCGCGTGCCGCGGCTAGTCGTCACTCCTCCCGTGTGTTCACATCGAGAGGGACAAGAGGTAAAATCGGGGCGGCGATGCGTTGCCCTAGGTCTCCCGCTCCTTCTTCGGTTTAAACTCCTCGCCTAAGATCGTCGCTATTTCGCCCTGCATGAACGCCCATGGGACCGTTGAGTTAGCCAGGGGGCATTTTTCCCCACTTGGACAGTATACCTGCAATAAATAAAGTACTCATCAGTAGGTATTACAAAAAACAATATTATTAAATAACTTTTTCAAGCTATTTACTTTGTCGGTAGTAGTGAAGCGAATAATTGAATACTGTAAGTAATTACTGACCTCAGATCCCTGCTGGCGTTTGATGGAGTCCCGAGAGCACGGGAAGCAGAACTTGTGGTGCGGCTGGCTCGGGCACTGCACAAAGTGCGTGTCCTCGAGTCGTTCCTGGCACAGGGTGCACTTGAGCAGAGGAGCCGGCGCAGTGGCGGCCGCCTCCGCGCCCTCGCTCGCTTCCGTCGACGACACCGAAGTCGTCGACGATACGTGCCGGGAGCCCGACGACCGCCGCCCGCCGTTCGACCCTGCCGGACCGGAGATCAATTTGTTAGAGGTACATTCAGAAACGAGGGGAGCAAATTGTCGTATAATGTGCATCGCGTGGAGGAAACGCGCGAAAGAGTCGGCAGAGTGTCGCTGGACGTTGGGCGCAAGCGGTCGTCGGGCGCCGTTGCCCGGCCGGCCCGAGTGCGGACAATGCGGACTACCGTCACGATTTCACGGTTAAAACTACAGTTAACGTTATTTTCAATTTGTTTTTAATCTTCTGGATGCTCAGGCAATGCTGTTATGGCTGATATACATAGTTGGTCCCCGTGACCGATATTGGCCGTTGATTAAATTTCGTCCCATATTTCATTACACTACTTGAGCCATAAAATAGTAAATACCTGAGGAGTTGGGTGAGTGTTGGCTCGACCGGCTGGCTGAGCGTTGCGGCGGGGGCTGTGGTGGTGATCCTCCAGCTGATCGGGGAGAGCCCGGGGGTAGTGTATCAGCTACGGACATTAGCGCCGCCATCGGTGAAGGTCCGGCGCCTCCTGCTCCCGTCACTGGTGGAGAGCCCGCCGTGCGACCCAGTGGGGATCCAGCTGAACCATTTGTCAGAGGGGTGGCATTACCGTAGCCTGCAAGAAACAATCGTAACGTCAATGATTAATATGAACCAACATGATATAAAAGTTCAAACGAAAAGATCATTAAGCTGGTATTGCTCGTAATTTGATAAAAAAAAAATATAACGTCTCATTGTAATTGATTAATAAACACGTTGAATGAGTATAACGTGACTACAGTGATGAGAATGTTGTTGAAACAGCTGGCGAGGTAAATCTTTGCGTATCTTACGTTCAACACACCCGAGAAAAAAACGTGACATTATTACACAATAAAAAGTAGATTAGACACGTCGCGTCGTGCCGGTTGTAATCATGTTGAAAATAGATTAATTTCATTGTACTGAACGAAATAAAAGTAAAATCTCATTTGAGGTGTCACCGTTGAGAATAGTGGCTGGCACTAGACGTCCGCGTCGGTGTCACGCCAATACGTCGACGTGGTAGAGTTGCACAACATCGTTTCAATTTGTCCGAATAACCTCACATTCAATGTTGGATGACACATCGTTTGCAGTGGACCGGCGGATAGTAAACATACGTTCACACATGTATATAACGTGTTATAAATAACATTGTGTTAATACGCGCTACGTAGTGAGCGGCGACCGGCGATGTGTCATTGCTTGGTCACAGAGAGTGGCGCTCGCGTCGGCGCACTGGTTCTTACAGCAGACGGGAGCTCGCTGCGCCACAATAACATTTGGAGTGATGCGGGCGGACAGTAATAGTGCAGCGGGACGTGTCGCCACCGAGCTGCGACGCGACGTTGCCAAACTTATCCAGATGTGCGCAGACGCATGAGTAGCGCATGCGTACGTGTGAATGTGTGCGTGCACACTGCGACAAGTCCGTTGCTATGTTACGAAAGATTCATTAATATGATTGTTTACGTTGCATTGAAATATGCTTTCAATCTGAATAGCATGGACTGTATCGAGTATCCCACAATTAGTAAATTCATCGCATATTTTTGTGATTATTAATTTTATTGATTATTTTTAGAAATACTGTTTAATTTGTGCAAAACAAAGCTTAAGATATATCTTATTTACTTCTAACTTTTATAAAGAACAGTACTAATACTAATGTTTCATCATCATCATCGTCAGCCACATGGAAGTCCACTGCTAAACATAGGCCTACCCTAAAGATTTCCAGACGGACCTATTGAAAACAGCCTGCATCCGGCGTGTACCTGCGTCCTTTACTGATGCTTATTTACTTTATAATTTAAAACAGGTTATGTTTGGAAAGTATTCTAAATGTGTGTGTCACCAGGAAGACAGTAAAAACGTCACACTCGATTGTTACGCTAAAAAATGTAACGTGAATATGGATTATTCATGAGTGCAACGAGTTAAAGGGCGCGAGATATGGTCGGGTGGTCGTCGGCGGTGAAGGCACGGCCCATATGGCGGCGGTGACGTCACACGCGGTGACCTTTTTGGCCAGCGGCTCGTGGCGACCGCGGCTGAGCGCCCGCTGAACACGCCAGCGGAATGTGGTCGAGCGACTCTGCCAAGCGTAGGCAGGAGTTATATTTTTTCGCCTGCCGTCCTACATACATACGTACGCGAGCGAAAATGTCGTCACGCGACGTTGCCGCACCGGCGCGACGCGCGGTGGCGTCGTGCATGCATTCACGGCGCTGTTTGTACGTAGCGTGGTGTGCGAGAGGCCGCCTGCGGCCGCGAGCGCGGGCTCGCTTTCGAGAACTCAACCAGTCGGACCGGTTTCGTATTTATGGACTCGCTTAATGCACCTACCTAGATACGAGTCCCGTGGCGGACGCTTGCGCAAAACGTCCGCCGCTCCGTCGCTACGGACACGTTCACGTTCGCTGCCTATCATTTGTGTTATCGCTCCACGCGTGACTCCACTAAATAACTATTTTTATATATGTAGGTTACATCGTTATTTGTAAACAATGATATTACACTTGTATTACGACATTCAGTACTGTTATCTCAGCTATGATTAGAATTTTCGGTATTCGTAGTCGATTTAATCCAACGACTGATCGTTAATGTGCCTTCCAAGCATTCGTCGTGCTGTGATGAAACTATGCCAATTGTAAAAGTAATGACTAGCGAATATTTTGTTGTGAATTATGTTTTTAGTTTTATTGTACGTTTCTATATCAATTATGTATTCTCTACTCAGTAGTCCGCTTAAAGTGTCTCGTTTTAAATTAACGTCAATAATTTAAACGGTTCGATAGGATTTATAAATTTGTATTCTCCTAGATAAACTATAATTCGAAAAAAATAAATTCGATGTTCTTTGTATATTATTTTATACTAGCTTTTGCCCGCGGCTCCGCCCGCATTAAAAAGTTTTTCCGGGATAAAAGTCCCGGTTTATGTTTCCCCGGGATAAAAAGTAGCCTATGTGTTAATCCAGAACATGATCTACCCGTGTGCCAAATTTCATCGAAATCCGTTCAGTAGTTTTTCCGTGAAAGAGGAACAAACATCCTTACATCCTTACATCCATACATCCATACATCCATACATCCATACATCCAAACATCCAAACATCCATACATTTTTACAAACTTTCGCCTTTATAATATTAATAGGATAATAGGAAAAGGATATTACAACAATTAGATTGTTTATCAGTTTAGTTTTTTTTTATTGCCTCGAAGGCAGACGAGCTAACGGCCCACCTGATGGTAAGTGGTTACCATTGCCCATGGACGTCAGCAATGCCAAGGGCACAGCTAAGCCGCTGCCTACCGTAAAAAACTTTTAAACCTCGTTTGAAGAAGGATAAGTCATAGCGCTGAGGAAACACCGTGGGAGGAAGATCATTCCAGAGTGAACACGTTGCACCGTTTTAGATTGTGAAATTAAGAGTCTTGTATTCGATTTCCAAGCCCAGCATCTTTTGTGTGGGCTCTTTTATTACTATTTACCCAGGACGGTTCCCAGTTGATGTTTACGTCAAGTCGGTGGCCGATCGTAAAAGTATGTTAAATAGATTCTACAACATGCGTGAAAGTGTGCGATGCACCGATAACCACATTGCAATCTCTAAGAGCGAATAGAAGACAATAATGGGAAATTTCGACGTGTAAAAACCGTAGTTATCCTTATTTATTTATTTATTAATTAATATAATATATTATTTGAATTCGGCAAGAAAATCGAATATTATGAAAAACAAGCTGCTTAAAAGAATATTCTATGCAGGTATTACGTAGATAAGAACATAAAATTTTAATCTCTAAATTGTGCTGTCGATTATGCAATATGGATAAAGTATGTATATGCAAATGAATTTAAAACTATGATTTTTTAAATTTTGGTAGGTATTATCACATTCCCACTTCAATTCGACGCTGCATTTGAGGAAACCTATTCTCTCTAAGGTTATAGAATAACTTGACTATCAAGTTTTGTTCCTATCGGAAACGTCATAAGATGCTATCAAACAAAAAATGGAACAAGTGTATACACGTCTTCGGCATCTATAACCTAAAAAAGGGAGGAAATTATGGCGTAATAAATGATATAAAAATATATTCGTTTTACGTTGCTACGGGCAATACCATCTTATGATCTTCACGGAATAACAGCATCCATCCACGTTCATTAGGAAAACAAATGAGACTTACCGTTTGATTTGAACGACGTGCCGTCGAAAGACGGTGTGCGTAGAGGATGTTTTTCCTGTTTGAAGACACGATCTTGTGCGAAAGAAGCAGCCGCCAGCGAAACGGCGGGAAGAGAATCTCCGCGGGTTAGAGGTGGCCTCGTATGCTCCTCCAACAATCTCTTGCTCGGCTCATGATGCCCCTGGTGATCGTCATCGTCTAGCGGCCGCTTGAGCGTGAGGCCGGGAGCTAGCCGCGCGCCGCCGTGCGCGGATAAGTGGTGCGCGGGCATATGCGTCAACCGGCGGCCCTCATGCTCGTCGCGACGGCTGCCGTACTCCGCCAGCAGGCCGGCGGTGGCGGTGGCGGGCCGCTGGTGGTGCAGCGTGAAGCCCGCGGTGGGCGCGTGGTGGGCGGGCGGCGCAGGCTGGGCGCGAGCGTCAGCGCCGTTCTGATGCGCGTCAAGAGGCGGTCGGTGCGCCTTGCTGTGCGGCGCGCGGCCCTCCTGGAAACCGTGCGCTCGCTTGAGCTGGCGTGCCGTGTCCAGCACCACTTCGATGCGGTCCGCGCCCTCGTAGTTTACGCACCCGCGGCAAACCGCCTCCGAAAACTCGTGCAACATTGCCCACGGCATGCGGGGCAAGTCACACAAGTAGCAGTGCTGTCTTTTCTGCATCACCGACATCTCGCCGCCGGGTGGAGCGCGGAGCGCGAGAGATCGGTTTTCCTCGTTTCTCTTGTAAATTGTCACAGATTTATCAAACTGGCTGATAGAAACACCGTCACCATGGTACACATGAAAACACTATAGAATCACATTCGGTTCCGCGAACTTCGGATGCACGGAGCGCGATACGTGTGAGACACTCGATCCGGTGGCGTGTCGACGATAGACTGAGCTCGGGCGACGGATGCCGCGGGGGGCCGGCGAGCAGCGGGCGGCGGCCATTATCGAGCGGTGACGTCAGCGCGCGCAGCACCGCCACCACGCGCTTAGGACGAGCCGTTAGCCGCGACGCGGATGCGCCGCTCTCCCGCGCCCGCACTCGCTCACTCACCGCGCCGCCTCCCGCCCCCGGCCCCCGCCCGCGTCCGACCCCGGCCCGCAGCGCTTATCGCGCGATAACGAGCGCTATACAGTATACATGCAGTCCGCCGCACCCGTGCCCCCTCTCCCGCCACACCGGCCCTCCCGCCGCGCGTGCAATGGGGTTATTACTGAATTTGATGAGGGTGCAACGCTCGGTACGCCGCTGCGAAGGTTTGTGTCAGCTAGGAACAGAAAACGCCGCAACAAAATTGCACTCTTGGAAAACACGTAGATAATTGGCATGTAATCAGAAATAATCAAATGAATAGCGTAGACCTAAAGCGACGGACAGGCAATAATCTTGTTTTGAATGAGGAAAAAAGCATATATTACATGAGACGATGCTCACGTTATCGGTACCTAGTTTAAATATAGATATGGTGAATTGGAAAGTAATGCGAACACCGTGGCATATAGCGGGCGTGTCGCGGTTTTTAACGAGATCGATAAAGAGAATCGAAATCCCGAGAATGCGTCACCGACAAATTAGACCATTAACAAAATGAATCACGGAGTCGGTCGACTCGCACGCCGCGCCGGCGACCCTCGATTCCGCTAACCGCCATCCATGTTATTCAACGAAAGTAAACAGCATCTGTTGTGGAATAACAATTAGCGCTAACGCGTATTGTAGACGTGTTCCATGCATTAAATTTCAATCTATTCTCGCTCGGTTTCCTTTCTGACGGCTGCATTCTAAATTGTTATTACCAAGCGCTTAGGTCGGATCCGGCCGGGTGGTTGCCGGGAGCGGGGGGATGCGCGACCGGTGTGGCGGCCATCTTGAGACGTGACGTCACGTGACGAGTCAGCCGAGCGTGCAGCTCGGCAACGTCGCACACCGCTCACTTAGCCATGTTGCCGCTCATTTTTGTTGTGCTTCAATAATAATAAAGTCGGCTCATCGGTTTTTGTATGCGGCTGAGGATCGGAGAAAAAACAGTTATGCGGCCAGGTAAACTTGGATGACGAACCGGTGATCGTGTTCACACTCGCTGCGCCTCACGGCTCGCGGTGTACGCTCCGTACATTCGACTCACGTTGCAACTTTCCAACAGACACATTCCAGAGGCAGTCCACTGACGGCGCCGTCTTCATCTCGTAAAATACGACCACATCGACGTAATTACACAACAGTTCCAATGAAAATTAAATAATTCAATCGTCTATCTACTTACTTAACACATATTAGACGAAACGCGATGCGAGGATAATTTATTTATATCTGAAGACACCAGAAGTGAAGCCAAGGCGGCCGAAATAAAATAAATTGAGCGGTATATTACACGTACCGGATACAAATGTTTCATTACGTTACTAACAAATGTGCTAGCATTTGACTGTTGTCCAACGTGTCTGTTTGAATCGGCGCGTATTTTGATAAGCGACAGCGCCACAAAGAGTTTGCCTAATGAGTGTTTACCGAAAGGTGTCAAATTTGCGTAACCTAATGAAACAGAGCGATTCGCTGAAAACGTCGCTGTTTTGGATTTTATGGGACTCGATATGTGCAATCAAGTAATCGCGTAAGCTTTCAAAGTTAGCAAATTCCACCTCCATCACGGCCGAAAGGATAATCGGATCCGACGCGGCTTGATTTCGAGAGGCTAATATCGTTAATGGTTACTTTGTCGTTTAAAAAATCATTTAAGTCTAAAAGTAAACACGACGTTAGGTTTATCATAGAAAAATAGAGGTCAATAAAGAAAATACGATATTATGTTATCGAACGAGTGTAATTTTGGTTGTTTTTTGTCGATACGCCGATGATAGAAATGGTATCAATTGAGGCCATTGCTTAATTGTTTGTACATTTTCAGTTAGGTAATAAAAAAAGTGAGCATTGCATCGTAATAAAACACAAGACTACGCGACGTTGGAACGGAACCTATACAAAGAAGCAAGAAATGCCAAGGTTTTATTTCCTTATTTGCTTAAATAATGTTATTTGTGACACATGTGAAACTCCTAAACTTGTAATAATTATTTAAATTCTTACATAATTTGTATTTCCTAATACTGACTTTGAAGGCCTGGAACTTTTCCTAATTACGAATGACTTAGTGCCGACAAACGTTTACTATGGATAATGTAAATATGAAGAGTCATGTCATGCATAACTGATCGTATTTCAGGGGTTTGGTTATCTTCTTCAGATAAAATAACCTTTGTAATTTTATAATTTTACTGTAAATTTTGTTTTTGTTTGTCTTTTCACGCTCTTGGAGTAGTTCTTACGACGAGCTCGTCACCAAATTCAAAGTACAAAAACTTCACAAAAATTGAACTATATAGAACCAATATACCTCTATAATAAAATTATACAATCACATATTGACTCTCCTGAATTAATTTAAGTTAATAAATATTCAGAATCCATAATTCAAACGTCTTCATGTTGCAAGCTTATAAGAACAACACCTTTTTCTATAATCCGATGGTTCGTATGTGTCGCTCATATAATGGTTTGGCGAACAAACAAACACCTCGACGTTGTAAATGGCAGATTTGGATCATTCTCAAGAGGTCTACAAAAGATAATATTTACTGGTAATAGTTGTTGTTAAGTTACCCACATACTGCTGTTCTTTATTTTATTTTCATGTTCAATTGTATACAACTCAATAGTTTTAATTTATTTTAGTCCGCACCTTCAGTAATTTACCCACATAAGGGCGTATATTTTGGAATGCAATCTGGTGTTAGTGTAAAGGTACGGACAGACGTGCTAAAAAAGCGTGCTTTTATGCTTTCTTAAAATTAGCATGCTCATGCAACTGTTCACATTTGCCAGCAATAACCGTGCTTGCTTGAAGTATACTCATAAATAAGTATGCTCAAAGCAAATGTACCGGACAGACGTGCAATACGGCACAAATAGCAATTTGGCACCAGGCTCTTGGACAATGGATGTACAAAGATATAGTGGTAGTGCTATCCATACAGACCTCAATAAAATAATCATATTGCTTGCACCGGAATTGTGTAAGAACATGTTGGTGAAAAATAAAAAAAAAAACAGAAAAAAGGAGAATTTGGTTTCGTAATTGGATAAACAGAAGAGAATCACTGGGAGCAAGTAATTTGCGATTGTTGGCAGAGCGCGCCAACAATCGATTGGAAGCGAAGATCTCGACAGCTATAAAAATCATTTGCGCATACGCCCGCACAAATTTGATGAACTTCTTTCTAAAATTGATCCGCCGCGGATCGAGATAGAATCGATAATAGCATGCTAATAAGCAAACCTGTTCAAACTCACTCGGAGCACACGCCCTTCTACCCGCGCCTCAGGTAGCGTGCTCGAAAATCAAACGTCGGTTGATTTTTGAGCACGCTCTAAATAAGCATGCTCATTACATTACACACGTGCTACTCATGAACACTTGCTTAATAAAAGCATGCTTTCGTGCTAGTAATGAGCAGGTCTGTCCGTACCTTAAGCCTTTATTTTATACTATAAAATTGTCATGATTGTACTATTTTATGTTTTGCGTCTTAATTCAGTAACTAAATAAACAAATAAAGTTGTGTTGTATATGCGTCCGACTGCCGTACGGAGGTTTCATATTTGATCTTAGGGTCAAGGAAAATAATATTGGGATTTCCACACAGTATCAGCTAGGAGTCAGTTGTACCCGTGAAACGGCAATAGGTCATAGCCTTACAAGGACCTCATATAGCTGATGAAATGTAGACGGTTCTCTATTGAATTGCATAAAAGTATTTGTAATAATATTGTTACGCATCTTAGCTTTAAACCTAAATATCAATGTGCATAATAATCATTACGCATAATTGTTTTAGCATAAAATAAAAAAAGCATAAATACAAAAAGCAAAACCATCACAACGCCTAACGTCAAATAGTATAAATAACAAAAGTTATCAAACGATTGTATGCATAAATAGTTTGGTTTTGTCTGAGTTGGAATCACCCTAAAGTCGGTTCTGGCTCGTGCGGTGGTTCATATGCACCTAACACGCTCCTCGCTAGGCTACTTTATTTTAGGTATATATGTAACGTATATATGAATAATGTGTATTAGCCTAATACAAATTAGTCGAGCTAAAATTATTCCAATATTATTATGACAAAAAAGTAGTAGGCCAAAATATTACTATGCGATAGTACTATTATGCTAATCGTATTATGCAAAGTCATTTATGTGGAAAAATAATAGTTTAAAAAAATAGGCGAATTAAAAGAATCCCAATGTAGACGACTATACGTGAAAAGGGATAATATGTGATGATATGTTTGTGTTTTCTATGATATTTGGCCATATAAAAATCTTTACTTTTGCATAAACAAGACCTAATACATACAATTAGTTTACATAAACTGAGATTTCCTCATTAACTTGCACCCAATTTATTACGCGAACTTGCTCTAACTGTGGCGCAGATGGTAGATCGCAATAACTCGATCAATTTGTTTCGGGTCTGGGTTTAGCATTTATATTAGTCTTTAAGTGTAGTTCATGTTGCATACAACATAATTATAATGTCTAAGCGTGCGGTCAGAATTATAGTTTAAGTTAAGTTTCTTTTCATCTATTCATTCCTATCGACTCTGTTTACTCTACATTATAAGTATTGCGCAGACTATAAAAATGCTAACATTGTTGTACTTTCAACATTGTTACAGCTGGAGGTAAATACAGGCGAGATCACGGTTAAGGCCTAACTCAACTAGATGACTTGTTATCTAAATATACAAGTATGTAGGTAAAGATAGTTGATACTTAGGTTGGATATAACTGGATTTCATGTTTCCAGTTTTGTAACATAGAACCTTATAATTGTAACCTACTTATGTTAGTCTTTTTGGATGTTCGTGCAGACTAACGAGTCTGACTTTTGAACACGATAAACATCCTTTTGGGGCTATAATAATAAAATAATTAGATTCAAATTATTAAACAACCAAAAAAAGAAAGTATGGATAAGTTTAAAAGACCCAAACGAACATGTGAGATATTTTGAATAAATTGGTTAATTTGACAAGACAATTAAGTATTAAGATCAATTGAATAAACTGGACTCGGCTAATATCTACGGCTTTTGCCTTATATTTCTGATTTATAGTATTATCTGTACCTTACCAGATTAACAAGGATTTGATCATGGTTAGTCGATGAATTTGCCACATAGTCATCTATAAATAGTTTGGCAGTTAGGTATTTGAGATTTCGAGAAATTATGAAGATTGAAGAGTATAGAGCAACATAACATTAAACAGGAGAATCGCATGAAAAAAATATACAGTCTCTTTGAAGATAAGCATCTGCGTATAGGTTTAAAGAGATGACGTAGCCGCTCGTAGATCTCCTTGAGTGAACCGAGACGTATAACCGAGGTGGGTACGTGGTGCCGCTGTTTGTTTACATCTAACTGCACCAGACGCACGCTTTACGGATCTGACGATTATTATCGTAATGTTTTTAATCCCATTTGTAAACTTGAGTATTCATAAAATGTATGCATAGAGAGATGGTATAGTAAAACGTGAAACTATTTCTCGATGGAATCCACTTTAATCCGATTAGTATAAGCTGTGGATATTGACCACGTGAAACCGACGGTTACAGAGAATAGTATACCCAGCGGTTGGTGGTAAGGCTGATGAGGATGTACGTGATGAGAGAATAGAGTAGGAATATCAGTGACCAGTGAGCTTTAAAATATATAGGTAATAATATCATAATAAAACATCATATTTAGTATTATATTTGTCAATGTATTATAGGTTGTATATTATATTTAATTCCATAATTTATATTCACCCATTTGTAGCGTTTGTTGGTATTTTTGCTACTAATTAGGACAGTTTAAGACGTTGCATTTACATTTTCATAACGAGAGTTTCTTTTACCTACCCAGTACCCACAATGCTAAATCAGCATAGTATTGAGCTCAATATCAGAGAAATATCCTATCGTATGATTATCATGGATCAATTCGTCCATCACTAATAGTGATCGATTGACGGCTACCCGATATTTTTAATCAAAAGTAGCTGCGCTTACCTTATAGTTATTAGTAGCAGTAGTCTATTATCTTAATTTAGTTACTAATTAAAATTTGAGCTGGTGCTTTAATAAACCAGTTCTTTTTACCATGAACTTTTCCTTGTATTGAATGTTTATGGTTGAGTGGAGATTAGGCATGTGGACGGAAATATCGTATTGTTAAAAGTATATGCCTTTATCACATTTTTTTTTGTTTCCAGTAGACTTAACACTACGACTACTAATATGTAATGTAACCCTAAGTTAGGAAAACTCAACATGTATACATATAATTTAATCTAAAGGTATTAAAATTTTATGATAATATTACCCTCGAATCAAAATTTAACCTTCGATTCATAGACATCTGCAACTCTTGGCCACAACAGAATGGTACCTAATTTGTCGAGAGCGCAAGTGAATCGTATTTATTGCGATATTGCTTAGGAATAATAGCAGTCATCGAGTAATAAACATAGAGTTTCTAGATTTTTCCCGCGACCTGTAAAGGTGGTTCTCATCACGTATAATGTGCCGAGGGGTAGAAGGGATCGATGCGTCTGGTGGCAGAGCGCATGCGCCCGCCCGCACCTATAAACACGTGTCAATGTTTATTTACGTTCATCGCACGTATTAACGAGCTGATTCGTTGGGACACGGCACTCGACACCTCTGCACCGACCACCTATGCTGAAATTGTTGTGTATGAGTTTTGATTGCCGCTTGACGATGATTACGTGAATGGATGATATTAATACCAGTCTCTTTGCATTCTCTAACTTTAGAATAATGACTATAACCTATGATTTGAATTTCAGGTCTTTTGACTACCAAACTAGAGTATTACAAGTTAACGAGTTTTACTGGTAGTAGGACTCTCATATGTAAAAGTCTGTGTATGGGTAGTCGTATCGCTTACCATCAGGCGAACGGCATGCTCGTCTCGTCATTCGATGCCATTAAAAAAAAATCACATACTTTTGAAATTTTTACGAAGAACGCCTTGTAAGCAATTTCTTACTCTATTTTCCTTCCTCTTTCAAAGGGGGTAGAGTTAACAATAACTGCATAACGATGGCTTAATTATCAAAGTTCGTAACTCCATTTTTTGTCAAAATCATGTTTTAATGCCATCAGATGTAAAATACTGCGATGCATCGAATGGAATTATGCCCAAATCCGTAAATGCCATAAAAAAATTGTTATTCACTTATTTTCTGAATGCGTAATTCCACGACGCTATTTTTAGTGATGCAATATTCGTAAGTCCCCCGTTTAGTACCGGGCTAGCCGTCAGATTTATGGTCGTATTATTTCCTGCGTTTTTTTAGCATCTCGGCGCTTTTTCATCCCTTCTTATGATTTAAGTGAATAAATGGTAAGTAATTTGAACTATATTTATATATTTTGTGACATAATTGAATAAATTGAATCGAAATTAGTCTTATTTTCGAATGTGTTGGAGATACGTGTATTCATAAAGTATCCGAGAGGAGTTACGTCAAGTATGTTTCAAAAGTAACGTAATATTGTTAAGATCTTGAACTGTATAGAACTTCTGTTTAATAATTTCACACGATATTAACGTTTCCTATAAATTTCTATATTAGAAACATTTTTGTATGATGCATTTTTAAGAATAATACCTGTCATCATTTATTATGAGGAGTTATGTATTTTTCTAGTGTGTTTTGACTGAAAGGTGTACCAACTTAATGTTGAAAACCACACATCTCCAAAAGCTTAAAGTTTTGTTGTCCCCAAAATTACTTTACGCCATTTAAATTGTTGAAGTTATTTATTTTTATGAAATTTAATAAGTTATATATTGTATTTATTTAGTGATAAGTAATGAAATTTAATAGCTACCCTTACAATTAAGTTATCTGTGTATTTTAATTTTTTTAAGTTTCAGAATGAAACGCAGGGCATCTTTAAACTTGCACTGTGACTCACAATCATTGAAGTGTCAAAAATATTTATAAGGCCATTAAATCCTCGTACGTTGAAAATAATAAATAGCGTCTTGAGCCCTGAATCTCCATCTGAATGATTAGCACAACGTAGTCTACGTTACTTTACATTGAACAAACTGATGGATGCTTGGTACTCAAAATGATAAAGAAAACACCATAAATGATATAAGTGGGACTCCCAAAGATATTATACTCTTAAAATTTGAGAGTTCTTATCCAAGATGTAATTTTGTTCTTTTGAGTATTGTATTAATCCAAACATCGCAATGTTAATGATTGATGATGTGATTGTTATGAATGTCCCCCAGAGACTTTACGATATCAGCCAACATTTAATCAGTTTACTTAACGTTAGTTCTATTTCTAAAATAAATATTCATAATGCAGCAAATTGAGTAAGACAGGAACTTGCTACACTTATTAATTTTGTTACCGACCAAATAATACACCCTAAATACAATTGCAATTAAAATTATTGTGCCAAATGATCTAACTATAATTACTTAGACTACCAAAGAACGCATAGTTGATATAGTTTAACACCATCTCAGTCATGACTGACACAGCAACGCAAGAAACAATTACAGCAACCACTGAGACTGTAGCTTTGTTGTGCGAAGAAGTACGACAGAAAATAACTAAAAAAGACCAAATACATGGAGCATAAAAATTTATTAAAAATGAAAACAAAGGAAAAGGAGATCTTATTTTGGGAAAAAGAAAATAGATAATAATTGGAAATACCGTAATATGTCCAACAGAAACCAGAAAGAATAATAAAAGGAAGGTGCAATTTCAAGCTGAGTTTAAAAGAAGGAAGAAAGCTAAAATGTAACAAATGATCACAAGAAAAAAGGAGGAAGATATTTGAATAATTTGGGACTCTTGATTGGAAAGAATTTTTAAGTCTTAATACGTTTACTTATAAAATAAATAATACCTCAATATCTTCTCGTTATTCTGATTTTAGTAAGTAATTTGAAATATGTTAATTTTATTTTACTTTAATAAGCCTGATAACATGAATAAATGAATAATTTTCTAATATTTAATCGAATTTGGTTTAAAATTATTATTTGAATACATTGCATTTGAAAGACAATCCTAAAAAAAACTACGTATATCCATGCAAACTTCCTAAATTGTGAAAGGCTTGGAATTTCCAAGTGCGTAAGTCCATTTTAAATACTAGATCAAACGATTTATTGCATTATTTGATTGAAAATGAGTACATGAACAATTAAAATACTGTACTGAATAAAAAAAAAATCATTTCCTTGAAAATTTTACAGTAGACAGTTTTTTTATCCTCCTGTAAAATTTGGTTGAATGGAGTTACGATGTTTGATAATTAAGCCATCGATAAGTAACTTCACCAAAGTGGGCTGTGGGACCTTTAAATAAAAGTGATAAAACGTCGTATGAACTCATATTATAAAATTGTTTAACGCTTGCCAGTTCCGCGGAGAACGATGCGGTGGGCAGTAAACATGAATACAACAAATACATGACTTGCCAGATAATAAAATTGTCTTGACGTCATAGCATTAATTAGATACGCTTATTTTAGATAAACCTAGATTTAATTATTAAAAACTTGCATAAAAACGCGCCTTTAACGTGTGTGAATATTTAGAGTTTTAAATATAATGGTATTATTTATCTGTCGATTTTAATATCAGAGGCAATGATTGAATTCGAGTGAGAAGTAGCGAGTTTAGGGCTCCGCATTTTAGGCGTAAGTTAGTTATAGCTATTCCGCGGGACTGGAGGGGCAGACGCAAGCGAATTATTGGTTCACTAAAATAACTGCGATAGTGAGTTTCATAGACGTCAAAACACTAACTGTCGATTCGTATTAGGTGTTACATTATTGGCATCAATATGAAAGGATTAAAAAAACCACTGTCCAAACGTGTCCAACGACTAGTATTACTAACCGAACAAAAAGCCCCCATGTAATTATTTAAATTGTAAATTAAACGCGCCACAAAAAAGAGGTAGGTATCATTTATCAACAGAAATACACTTCCTGGCTATGTCTAATGTACCAGCATGCCCGCACATAAGGTAATGTCACATGTAATGTAATTTGACGTTACCACCCTTGAAAACAACACGAGTTACATCAACCCCGCGATGTGCCGTTACATCATCCGCCGGGTGTATCGATTGGTGACGTCACGCCCCCCACTCCACCCCTTGCCCCGCACCCCCGACTACAAGACTACATACTTATTAAACGCCGCGCCTAGTTTACTCCAGAGTCGAGACCATGTGTGTAAAATTTCGTTACTAGCTATTATAAAACGGATAAAAGTATGTATAGTCCATTATTATTTCATGGGTAGCGTTACCGTAACGTATCTCTCTTATAGGCGGTCACTTTACGGTGAATAAATGAATACCGAGACAAGCAAGCTGCTCGCCTGGTGACAAGCAATGCGAATATCCATAAACGGTAACAACAACAATATTGCACTACGCTCATCGCCCTTTGAAGGGAGACCGGAACAAATCGGTCCTTGCACAATGTTGCTCTGTGGCAGAAACAGATATGACAGCGGCATCTACCCTGCCGGGGTCACGCCTATGAGAAATGTAACAGTACATAATCGTATTTTAAATTCCTGTAGTTAAGCTGTGATGGCGGCGAGACATTGGGTTAGATGTAACAATGCCAGCAATAATTTTTGCGTGATTTTTAATTCGGTAGTAGAGCCGCCAGAGATTAAAATATTATTTACCTACCCGTTATGGCAATAGGTCATAACTTTTGAACATTATCAAACGAGAACAAGCTTGGCTAGTCGTGGGTATGTAGTGGGCTACTTTCACATCTGCCTACTCTTTCAGGGCGCGTCACGCCCAAGCTTATGCTATGACATACGTACATGATAAAGCATTATATCTCAATGGACCCGATGGCTTAGCTTTTGCCAAAATTCCTAAATACGATTGATAATAAGTTCCAGAAGCAAGCTCTATCCACTCTAATAACACGCACTATCAACATAACGGCATCTTATACAGTTGGAAATTACCACGCGACCCGAGAAAATTTCTCCTTTGTCATTAAAGTGACCACCAGTCGAAATATCGATTTTATCTCGGGGCCGCATTGAGCAGGCGTGGTGCACTTCACAGTAACATCCCGAGCCCCACCCATAACGCGAGACGGGCCTTGTCTGAATCTATAACCGAGATGTAGGTAGGTGTATCGGATTCAGCAATGGCGCAGTTCGGAATAATTATAAAAACAAAGACTGACGACTGATCTTGGAGTAAAAGGATATTTAGTTTCTTGGAAACTGTTTTGTTTCCTTTAATGTATCGCATGCGACATGAATAGAAGAAAATAATGTTACAAAATATTAAATTGTGTTAAGCTGGAGTCTCACTTCGCAGTTTGTAATAAGTAATAATTTACACGGTTATTCGATATATTTCAATCAAAAGCAAATTATTTCAATCAAAATATTACAATACACAATCAAAACAAAAAATAATAATTTACTACATAACAAATACGATGACTACGCAATCCCGTACGACATGCGGAATTTACATAAAGACCTATCATAACGTTGGGGATGTCGTTTACCTCGAATGCAACGCTGGGGTGACGTGGTGGTGCGTATCGACCGGTGGAGTGCGCAGACTCGGCCCGGCTCGGCATCGACCTGCCACCAGCGACCCTCGGTCGATGAGCCCCGACGTCTTCCGTACGTGCTCGAGGGCGAAGCTAAATAATATATCAGTCGGCTGGCGCGGCACAATCACTGCCAAAAACGAATCAGAACCTCTTTTATTATGGAGACTGGAATTTGACTGCGTCGTTGACGTAGTTGTATTGTGTACACATTACGAGTACCATTTGCGCGATGAGGTCCTGGGTTCGAATCTGGGGTCTAGCAAAAAAAAATATGTTGCAACTGTCCTGCGCCTGATCTCTCTCCGGTCATGTCGGACTGGCGTCTCATCGGACTATGAGAGTGAAGGAATAGCGAGTGCACCTGTATATTTCGTACATAGGTGTGCACTATAATATCTCCTGCGTACCTGGCTGATCTCTGTTGAGATTGACCGCCGTGGCCGAAACTGGCTAGGAGGATGGAGACTGGACGCGGTATGAGATGCGCCTGTGAGGGGATCTTTGTTAACAGGAACATGCTTAAGTATATGACAAAAAAATATAGCGAATGTGAAGATGTCTGATAATACACCCCAGCCTAGATAGTTCTAAAATTTCGTTGGATTTGTATCTATGATAGTTTACTCAATATCAATATTGCGAATGATCTAGTAGCAGCTATTTCACCAGAGAAATAGATCATGGTAAAATATCTTTATGTTTTCGACTCGTTAGATACCTGTTTTGGCTAATGCTGGAATTATTAGGTAAGCATCCGATATGGTATTATCCTTTTCATATTATTATTTGATAAAAACAACAAGTGGGTGAACTAATTACATGTCTTTGCTTGAATCATTGAGAATTCTTTATAGACATATGCATATAATATGACATAGTACTTACACACATACGTGATAATCACTATGCGCCCATGCGCATATTGATTATAGTTGTGGTAAGTTCGTATATTTACTGTAGCTGATGTAAGTTCGTACATTTACTAGTATAGTGGTCTATATCACAATGAAAATTTGTCACTATACTAGTAAATATACGAACTTACATTATCACGAGACAAGCGCCATTGCGTGAGGCGGCTGGCGTCTGGTGCACGGAGCACTCGATCAATACCAGTCAGCGACGCGGCATCGTGTTTTGGCACTCCACGCCAATGAATTTTGAAAACATGCTTCGACGCACGAATTTCGCTATAACTATGTATAAATTATCTCCATGCTTTTGTTTGAATTAAGCTGGAGAGTTAGAGGTTCGAGAGCTGGAGAGTTAGAGTTTATTTATAATGAGAAAAGTACCAGTTACTATACCTACTATAGCCAGCCCTATATTATATAAAATGGCCGCTGGTGAGCACGGGCCTCTTCTACAGCTGCGAGGGTTTTAGGCCCTAGTTCACCACGTTGGCCTGGTGCGGGTTGGCAGACTTCACATACTTTCGAAATTCTTATAGAACTTCTCAGATATGCTGGTTTCCTTACGATGTTTTACTTCACCGATAAAGTGAGCGACAATTCACAAAGAATACAGACAACTTTTTAGAAAAGTCGTGTGAGTAGGAGGTGCGTGCTCTTGGGTTTTGAACCTGCGGACATTCGACTCGGCGGTCCATTCCACTCCTAATTAGGCTATCTAAATTGCAATAGGTACTAAAAAAAAAAATGCCTTAGGTACACATTACACAAGATCGTGGCAACAAGACACATAGATTAAGGTATTAATGTCAATATCTGAAGCATCTGTAATGATACCATTATTCATAATAAAGTAGCAATCTTTTACATTATTTATAAAGATCACGATTGTCTTACATTACTTCCCCTTCTGCAATGAGTTATGATACCTCACAAATGGATTTCATTTTCTTTAGAACTTCCTACACCTAAACAAATCTAAAATTGCACAGTGGCTTTTGTCACTTTCATACCAAGACACGGAAAAATTGTTAATTACTATGGGTGACTAAACTCACACTCACACACACAAACACACACACACACACACACAGTATAACCCTGTCTTATATTATTTAAATTGTATTGGTTTCTTGTATATAATCTTAGTAGATTTTGCTTTCCTAATTTCGTTATGTATAATTCACAGTGTCTTTATTTTTTATCTGTAACTAGAGTCTGTTAAATGTTTGTAATTTCGTTTGTAAATTTGTAAGGATGTGCGACACAAGTTTTAAACTTAGTGCGCATCCTAACGGAGTTTTGTAATTCAATTATATTGTAACTGGTTTCTAAAAAAAAAAAAACCAAGGGTACAGAGCTTAAAACCAAGACAGAGAAAAGAGTAATTACCTGTCTGGAGAGGTACCACTCTTTCACACAAAACGATATGAAGACAGAAGAGCCTGAACCTATGATAATTGAACTCCAAGCCCGTGGTATTGATTGGATTTCAACAAAGGCGTCGGTGCTCAAATTTTGCACGAATCTACGAATGATTCCAGAAAATTCTATTGGTTTTAATCATTTCATTGCTTCAACTTAATAATGCAAAGAATCAACATAAAAACACGTTGTTATGCTTTTATGCTAACAAGCTTAATATAATCAGTGAATTATAATTAAAACTTTGCCTTGTATAATATTTACCAAGTATATATGAGTAGGTACGTAGGTTTATTTAGATAGATTTGTATATTTCCATAGGTACCTATATAGTTAATCTTAGTATAAGTGGAACTTTAGGGAGAGACCTTTGTTATACACATCCCTTGCAACGAGCAAGTACAAACAGAATGTTTTTCTTTTACGGAGTTGCAAAGGCTTTAATGAGTCTACTTTGAACCTTGACGTTGACTTGTTCTGTACCACTGTAAATACAGCTAAAGGAATGTTAGCACAAGTCTTTTTTGTCTAGTATCTATTGGAACCATTCCGGACTCAACGTGATGACCGAATATTATTTAGTGTTTGTAACATGTTTTTACTTGATTATTTATAGGTGGAGGCTTGTAAATTGCTAAAATTTAAGCTATTATGTATTTAATAATATACTATACATGTTATTAGTCTGTAAGCCTTCCGACAAATAAATAAATAAATTGTATTTATATATTTTTAGCAGTATCTTTATATATTATTATTATAACTAGCTTTTGCCCGTGGCTTCCCCGCGTTTAAAAGTTTTTTCGGGATAAAGGTCCTGCTTTATACTTTCCCGGGATAAAAAGTTGCATATGTGTTAATCCAGGACATGATATACCTACCTGTGTGTAAAATTTTATCGAAATCCGTTCAGTACTTTTTGCGTGAAAGAGTAACAAACATACATTCTTACAAACTTTCGCGTTTATAATATTAGTAGGATTATTCTGTGCGCGTGCATGTCACTGAACTCCTCTTAAAAAATTTTTTTGAAATTTTTGTGTGTCTACGGGTGGATTCGAGAATGGCTTAGATTTACAATTCGGTCCGGGAAAATGTATAGCGGTACTTTTATCCAGGAAAAAAGCCTTTCGTGCGGGCGAAGCTACGGGCAAAAGCTAGTATAAATATACCTTTTGATACGAGTTTGACGTAAATGTTTTTACTGGGGACTTTTATTCCAGAAAACTCTGACGTGGGCGAAGCCACGAGGAAAAGCTAGTTATGAATAATTGTATTTACATTGTTCCTAAAATAATTTCTTTTTTTCTTGCCATTGTTTTACAAAAATAACTTATTTGTGTAAAACTTTTGTCCAAAATCACGTTTCCCGGTAAAACTTTTTTTTAAATAGCGCCTCGTGACCATCGGCCAACAACTTCTAACTTCCATATTATTTTATAAGGGTTTTTATAAACGCTTAGAAAAAATTCAGCGAAGCCTGCAAAAGTCAAAAGTTAAAAAACGTGTTCGGTGAAAATAATCGTGCTTTTGTACTTTCTGAAAAATAAAATAACTGGTAGGTGTTTCTTATGTGAGAGTTCATCAAGGTACCCTTTAGCTATTTCCGCAAACAAAATTTATGCCATTTACTACTGTGCACTATGAGACATAATATTTTCTATCAAAAAGGCAAATTATAAATGTAATTACCTTACTATGCATGTAATAACGATAAACTGCAGGATGCATCAGTGGCAATGACAATCGTCCGGCAGCTGATAGAAGCCCGCGTTATCTACTTGACGCCCTGTAGTACATCGTGTAGATGAGTCAAGAACCGTTTGGACCTATGATACATCCTGGAACTAAGCTTCCATACTGAGATAGTTATTTTCATGGCTTGACTGCTCTGGAGCTGATGGTAAGTACGATATAGTCCAAATATAATGAACCATCATACCAGCCCTGCATTATACTGCCCACTACAGGGGTGTATACATGGGCCTCATCTACTACTGAGAGCGTTTAGGTCTTAATCCGGCACCCTGGCCCCGTGCGGGTTGACTTCACATGCCATCGATTTTTTTTTGGGATTCGCAAGTATTTAGGTTTCCTCACGATTTTTTCTTCTCTGTTAAAGCAACGATAATTTATAATCGATAAACAATACAGTGGGGTAACTCCCGACTACAATATAAATCTAATACCAATGTCAATCCGATTCCAATCTCAATTTGTACGTCACATAATTTCGTACTCTTGATTCTTGAAACGCAATTTATTGTAATTGGATTAAAATTAGAATTGCATTGACATTGGGTAACAGGTTCGTCGTTAAAAATGAAGTTAGCTGACATTAGAGATGACGAAGCTTCAAAGAAATCAGTAAAACAAACATTAAAGACAAAAATCTTAGCAATTACCGGTTGAAATCCTTTATCCATAAGTAAAATTCATTTCTCTTCCAATATTTTCACGCACGTCTCATTATAAAAAATATATTAAAATGAATGTATTTGAAAGATTGAGGCTGTATGCTGTTTGTCCTTTGCCATGGACTGCTTTTTAAAACGTCAAATATTTACGGGAACTAAAATAATTATTTGTGATATTTGATTTTATTGTTTTACTCCCAATTTTATATATCATTATTTATTCCACACATTCCACATAAAGTTTCTTAATAATCAAGGTATGCTTACTTAAGCGCCAACGTTGTTGTGTTTATAATCATTTGGCGCTTTGGTTAAGATTTAGAGTCTTGTAACAGGAGTTTGAGGTCATAACTGGTATTAGTTGTACAAGTTTCTGTTTTCACTTATAACAAAACCATTTTCGAGCGTAGAAGATGTTGTCTCTAATTTTATTATGAAGGTATAGTGTTTTATGTTTGTAAAGTTCCTTCAATTGGATTCTATCCTTATTTAACGGCGATGTGTGTGCATTTGCTTATATAACTAATCTGACTTTGTATGCAAAAGACTTGGAAAAAAAAGCAAAAACAATATTTATATAAATATGCAATGGACAATAATTTATTTATTTATTTTTCATTTACATCTTCATCTTATTCAACAGTTTAGATTTGTTACAGACGTCTCACACTAGGCTAGGCCTGTATCGTGAAATTGATGACAAAAAATTAAGCCCGGAGTTTCTTTCTGCCTTTCTTCTTCGGGTAGTCATCGCTTAGGTAGCTAGTGAAAGGTTGGTAGGTTAGCTAGGCTAGGGCCTGTAGTGTCCTCACCGGTGAGGATCGCAACGCGTTCCTCCCATTAATTTTAATAAAAATACTCTTTTTTTTAGCTCTATATTTAGTTTTCATTGATTTAGCTCCCTTTAAAAATGACTTTAGTTATATAAGTGAATAATTATTAATTGAATGTATCTTGACATATCATAAGTGCAACTATGTTCGCCTACGTGATCAATAAAGTCTTTTATTTTATTTTTAGAAAATAACTTTATTTTGGTAACGGACATCCAATTAATTTTGTTTTTATTTGGTTAAAATAGGTAAATAAATTCGCAAAATACTGAAAAAGCAGTATTTGGTTGTTAAAATTCGTTATGCGTGAATTTTTACACCTAGAAAGGCGAAGATATTCGGTACCATATAGCCTAAAAATGATTTTTATATACATGAAAATATCTAGACCAACTTACGTGCAAATTGAAGCCTAAGTAGATTTTTTGGAAAGCCACCCGGGCATGGCAAAAGGGCTTTTAAAAAGTGCGCATGCCGTCACCTGCTTTATACACCGAGATACCGACTATTGGGATACAATGAGCCCCTTAGTACCTCCAACAAGGCGCTGGTAGCTCCCGGTGGTGTAAAAGGACAACGCTACTAATATTTAAACGTTAAAATACGAACTTTAATTTAGCAAATGGTACTTGAGAAACATTTTTTACTCAGATTATTGATTTGAAATATTTAGGTTACGTTAATGATTATGATAAAGATAGATCTAGAAGTACTAGCTTTAAATTTAGGTAATATTTCACTTCTTCTTTTGGGGACGGGTAGATATGGTTTCAACTACAAATTTTCAAATAAAGGTTTTTTTTATTCGAGAAATTGCTCGAAATTCATCGTCTGGTAAGGACAATATAAGGTATTATAGGTATAAATATATAGGTATAATAAGGTTTTGAAAGGCCTCGACATTCTTCCCTCATTTTTCCTTCTTTTTAATTCCCGTAATCGGGTATTGTGCAATAACTTATAGGCGAACACCAAAGTTACCATTTCAATATATTATTCTTAAAAATTTCCAATGAAAATTTAATACAATAAAAGTAAAGTTACTATTTTTTGATTGAAATTTTATCTTTGACAACGCAATCACACCGCAATCTCATATCAATTTGAAATGTCAAAATTACGTCAAGAGTACCGCTAACGAATTTTCCAATGTCAATCCCAATTGAGTTTAGTTCATTAAATAGCCACCTAATATTGGTCCAATGTGGCGCTGGTGTGATTTTCAAGAATACCAAATCCAATTGGACAATATCCAATCTATCGGTATTGGCGTCGAGAGTAGCCTAGCTGATAGATATCGTTATCGTCATACCCACTAAGCTATTGTCCACTTATAAACAAATATAATAATTGTATTCATAGACGTCTTACGACGATCCATATCATAAATGGGCGCAGTGGAATGAAACAACTAACGGGCCCAGCCGGCATAATTGTGCCGACTGTCAAGTGATACTTTTATCTCTTGCCGGTGGACATTTTTCTTAGGCTTCACTTCACTTAAAACCCGGTGCAATGAAGTCACTTTGTTTGAAAACATTATAAAAATTATACCTATTAGTCATTATACACTTTACGGCGCACATTGTTACATATTCATTGTAATTAAAATCAAAGTATTTAAGTAAAAATGCATTTACCTACATCGTAATCGATTGTATTGTATGAATCACATGTCTGATGCATTGATTATGTTATATGGCTGGCGATAGTAACAGGTATAATATTCTTAGGAGCCAAGAATAACTACCCTATAAAAATAAAAGCGTGTTAAAATGGTAAATTATATTTTTGGAATTTCTTCAAGCCATCCGACTGTAAATCTTTCAAAAGTGAATTTCCCAAAAGAATCTTACATTTTACGGGATCAAAAGTAATCTACGTGTCCATAGGCCGATAAACGAACTGGTGGGTTATCTGATGATAAGTGCTCTCCATCGCCCGTAGCCGCCCACAATACTAGAGGAATCATCGATACACTACCGGACATGAAACGAAGGAATAGATATTGGAGAAGTGACGGAAGCGAGATGTATTTCAACTCTGGAAATGTCACGCCCCACCAGTTTTTATAGGTATATGTACAAATTTTTTTTCAATAACATTACAAATTATTGTTATTAACAAATTTTACGTACGCACTGTGTAAGTTACTTTACTTCTAATGCATGTAGTGTCTTCTATAAAGTCGTGCACATAGCTGTATTTATGGTCTTTACTAGCATTTTTTATAGCAGGTATGTATATTGTGTTATCGTCTGGTTCAGCAGACTTAATAAAAAATCAGTTGTGAATGCAAGCAGTAATTATAAAATTCCACAATACTTCCAAATGTAGCGTGTCCCGGTCCGCGAGGTGTGAGCCCACGAGGGCGCACGGTATCGGGCCACAGATGCCCAAATCCTTGGCCCCGTTGCCTATTTCGCCAAGGTCTTACCTGTTGATCGGATTTCTGTTGACACACTTACTAATGGAAGAGCGTTTGAACGACATTAAGTAATTTTAAGTACATTTACCTACATACCTACTACTTTCCTTTTATTATTTCATTGAATGAGCACATGATGGTAATTTTGTTGTGTATTAACAGAGCTTCTTCCTTCCTTAAGCTTGGTAACACATCTATGAGTAATTTGGTGTTTGGTTGTTAGTGGTTGGCAATGGTTACGTACTAATTGGTAATCCATGCTTTTTTGAAGTAGGTAGCTAAGCATTATGAAATCAACGCAAGAAGTGCCCCGTTTTGTCATACTTTAGTAGAAAAATATTTTTTTTTCAATGCTCATATTGCTATAATGTAATTAACTATCCAAGCATGACTCATTCCGCTAATTTGATTTATGATGGTTTGCTTTATGAATTTATCTGGTGAAAAGTAGGTACTTGCAATATCATTATTTAGAAAAAAAGAAAGCAACATATTTACTTGTAACAAAGAACATTACAAAATTATCATTATTAGTACCTATCTAGATAGGAACTCGGAACTTGCTCGTTCATGATACAGACAAAACCTTACAGCTAATTGTTATAAATGGAATGAGTTATTTTTTTATTTATTTTTGTATCATGAACTAAAACACTACAGTTGTTATACTAAACAAACATAACCCCAAATTAGCTGTTATATAAACCTATGCATTCACAGTGCGTGGGCTGCGCGTGGCGTCACAGCGCAAGCCTCAAGTTATCTCCAGCATTATAACTCGGAGACCGCCCAGCATCACCTCGGAGATCAATAACCGGGGCTTGGGCCGGGCCGGGTCAGATCCTTGGCCTGGTTCGCTGCCCTCTGAACTTTGTTATTGCATTTTTTTTGTTATGAATTGGCAGTAGAAAGTTATCTTGTGGAGGAGACGATATTGTTTTGCGAACAGTGTAAATAAGATCTTAAGGAATGAAAAAGTAGCTCTTTAAATATTTTACCTTATCGTTTTGTAACATACCCCATCATACGTTGTGTTTCTTTCAGAAATTGTTTGCATATTATATTCATTGATTTTCAATGGTGCTGTATATCAAATTCAGGCTACAATATAATATGAAAAGAACCACAATTTTCCACAATAAACAACTGGCGTGGCGTGTCGTGTTTTGTATATTAAATACATATTTGCATATAAAATGATTTGAAAAGTCATTTATGCAAATGGAGATTTGTATGCACGACTGCGCCGGCGACACAATGACTTATCCATACGAAGGAGGTGTGAATCAGAAGAAAACTGTCTGGCTGACACGATGCGAACATAGTGAGAAAACAGCGGGTTATTATACTGCTATGTTGTATGGACACTTCACTTTACATCGATATAAGAGGATGATGAAAGAAAGGAAGGATTGAGTGAAAGGCGACACGTGTTATAAGAATTGTGAGAAACTAACCAGACTGAACGTAGGAAACTGAAATAAAAAGTAATTTTGTCTTTCTGTAGCTATAGGAAGACAGCAGTGTGCATCTTACCTTCAAATACAGCCATAGTCATTTTCTCCTCACCTTACTCGGATGTGGGTTGGTGCAACATAATCTGATTCATCTTGGCGCATCCAATATGAAAAGAAAGACGCAAAACGAGGAAAAATCAAATGATAAAGAATAACGAGCGCAGTGCAGCGTCGTGTATTGATTTGTTAAAAAATCTTAGTGATGTTATAATTTATGGGTAGGTCAACAATTGGCAATTATTCATTAAGTTACATAATAAAAATCTCAAACAAAGCAGTGTCGGCTATACATATTTTAATATCCACACTTGATTAACATTTTGTGAATAATAAAGTTCATTAAAATTAACTAACGGAGGGCTATGAGGAAGTATTAATTAACAGCGTATGGTAGACCGGAGTCACACAATGGAGGCAAAACGCACAATCTGCACAAGACCTTGCCGACTGCCGTTACATTATCTATATATTATCTTCTATTATATAAAAATGAATCCCTATTTTCCTTGGTCACGGCATCACGCGTGAACGGCTGGACTGATTTCGTTATTTCTTTTTTTGATGTGTTTGGTATTGTCAGGAGAAAGTTCTTATGAAAGAAAAAAATAAGAAAATTGCGTGGAAAATTAGAAAACTGAAGAATACTTAACCACCATATTAAACGTGCATGTCACTGAACTCCTAAACGGGTGGACCGCTTTTAATGTAATTTTTTGTGTGTCTTCAGGTGGATTCCAGAATGGTTTAGATTACAATTCTATCCGGTAGGTGGCGCTGTACTCGGGTTCTAGGATTTTATTTCCTTTTTAGGTCAGGACAACGTCTGTCGCGGCCGCTAGTATTTTATATATACCTAACAATGGAGTCGGGATCAGTCGTCATCGTCCGTCATTAGCACACATTGCGGTTTGCCTGTTTTGAACAAATCTACTGGAATTGTATATTATTATTCCCTAGAATCCAATAAACAGGAGTGACTAAAAGGGAAAATATGAAATACTAGCTTTTGCCCGCGGCTCCGCCCGCGTCAAAAAGTTTATCCGGTATAAAAGTCCCGCTTTATATTCTCTCAGTATAAAAAGTATGTGTTAATCCAGAACATGATCTACTCGTGTGCCAAATTTCATTGAAATCCGTTCGGTAGTTTTTACGTGAAAGAAGAACAAACATCCATACATTCTTAGAAACTTTCGCGTTTATAATATTAGTAGGACTAGATTTTGCTCGCGACTCCGCCAGCGTGAAAAAGTTTTCCGGGATAAAAGTCTCGCTGTGACCTTTTCTGGGATAAAAAATAATCTATGTCCTTCATTCCTTCATGGTTTATGTTTACTCCGCACTTTAATAAAATCGGTTGAGTGGTTTGGCCTTTCTCATATAGACAGAGTTACTATTGAATTTATTAGTATGGATATTACGACCTTATGCACATCTGTGTTAAGGCATAGCATGTGGTGCTATATTACTGTTTGGATAACATGCCAGGTAAATTGAGATAGATTAAGCTAGAAGCTGGACTATTCCATCAAAAACCTTAAAGTTCGTTCAGCCTTCTGGAAGGTAAGTCTCAACAAGGAAACATAAAACATTTAAACAAACAGAGGCACATTTTATGATTTAATGTGAAATTAGCAGCTTAGTAATCCCCAGTCACTACAATGCTTTTGTAAGATACGTTTTTGAGGTTACCCTTTCAATTTATGAAATGAAGATCACACTAGTATGTATGGCAGCTAGTCTAAAGTATGACATAGGCACCTATGCGTTTCCAAATACTGCATAATATTCATCAACACCAATCCATGCCTGAATCCTTCCATGGCGTGATGACGTCACAGTTCCGATAAGGTGGATGTTTACAGCCACGTTATTAGCAACCAGTATTATTACCTACATTCGTAATATATTGCTCTTTTCCTGTTTACTTCCCGCTAATCAATTAGGTAAACCGAGACCAACCTCCGCTGCGGTCGTCATTGTGCTGGGAGTAGGCATCTAAGTTCTAACTTTATACAAGCCTAGACTGCCCTCAATTATAACAAATACGCAATTTATAAACTGTATTAGATTTTTCCTTAATATTACCTCAGTATGTTTAAGTTGTAATAGGTTAATCATATCTTTATTTAGATCTTGAAAAAATAACATGATTTTCTTTTACATATTTTCAAATCTTCAACTGCCATGACTTATAGATGTGTAAGGAGGTGCAACTATCGATGGAATCGTTGCTTTACGAAGATTTTTTAGAAACACGATTCCGCGCACGTAATAGTTGCTGAAATATTGCTACGTGTAGTCGCACGCCCTTCGGTTTACTGCGACGAGTGACGAGCGAGGTCGATGGTCCCACTAAAATAGCTCCACAAATGTTACATGCGAAATAGTTAGGGATTACGATGTTCGTACTAATTACCAGGTTACAGCGCTATTTCTCTGCTGTGACTGTATTGGGTTAGGTTAACATTGCGACTAAGAAGATTAGCGTTTGAACAAGTGAACAGGTTTCTGAGGAGGATATTAGGTAATAAATGCAACTCAATTTTGCTCTGAAGTTCGATATCAGCTGACATGCTGTGAAATTAAGGTCCGCATCTTAACATAGTCACTATTTAATAAACCTGTATTAACATCATCTCAAATAACATCTTAAGTTGCAATATGTGTCGGATTTTGACACCTAAGCGTTGTTTGTATACAGCGTCTACTCACCTGAGTACAAGCTCTTAAATGACAGCTTAAGCTTGGTTTATTAAATAGTTAAATACATTAAATGTGAATGAATATTATTTGAACAACTGTCTGTCATTAAATTAGATTTCTTAATTTAATTATGATATACTTTGATCTTCAAAGATGTACCCTTTGGCTACAGTTTAGCAAAAAACATGCGAACTATGTATCAAAACACAAACTCACACTAACCGGGAAAACATTTATTTCCGGAAACCACGGAATTCTGCGATATTTAAGTGCTTCAACGCGCGAATTTAATCCATTAGCAAATATTTTGCGTGGAAGCCACGACGTTTGCCAGGAGAGGATGTGCGCGGGTGTGCGGAGGCGGCCAGTTGCGGAATATAAAGAGTGATAAGACGATAAGGAGAGCGTCCGTCAGTCTCAGGGCAAACATGCGCATCCCTGACGGCGGGAAACGTGATTGGCAGATGTTCCGATAGCCCGGACTCTGAGACGTGCCCATGTATAGAAATGATGGGTTATGTGTATGCCTCATATGCTGCGGGTGTTTATTCATATTTTTTTGTTTTTAGACATTTTTGCAACAATGGTATTAGTTGCGACTTCTGCCCGCAGCTGCGCCCGCTTGAATGAGTTTTTCCAGTATAAAAGTCCCGCTTTATATTTCCCTGGGATAAAAAGTAGCATAATATGTTACTCACTGACAACGTAGCTTTATATTGGTGAAAAAAATTTCGGTCCAGTAGTTTCGGAGCCCTTTCAATGCAAACAATCAAATCTTTCCTCTTTATAATATTAGTATAGATTTCTGACGTACTTTATAAGTACTTAAAATCTGACTTGACTGTTGACAAAATAAATTGGATTAGGCACCTGCTAATAGTTCGCAACTATGTAGCTGAATTGCAAGTACCTAGGTCGCCATGAAATACGCATGGAAATACCAGAAGCTCACGCTTCATTGACCAACTAGGCTACCACAAAACTATTGAGATGTCAGTAAAGATGTGTGACGCCCGGTAGGACATCACCTGCCGCGCGCCATTTGCCGTCGTGTGCGGAATCGGTCTCATACAATTTAATACTGCATAGTAGTGCCGTCTGCCGTCGCGGCACATGCCGTCTGCCGTCTGCCGCGTCCTGCGGAATCACAGCTTAAAATACGTATATTTTTTTAAGTGTTCTGCGCTTACAACCATATAGCCTAAAACCATACTTGCAAACCATAATAGACCTCACTAATACTCACTATGACCCGATTAGTCCGAGTACTTCTGAAAAATTTAAAATTAGCTGACATTGAGACTGGTCGGTTGAGGCCACTGCAATCAGGAAACGAACCGAAAGGTACTAATTTTGTATAATAAACCGAATCACCGGGACACATATAAATATCGTCAATTTGTAGTCTCCTTTTATGGTAAGTATTGATTAATTGTAGTTAATGGTGCGGGTTCCGTGAAAAATATACTCTTGTTTGTACATCAATAAAAAAAAAACTTGAGAGGTGTCAAGGGACACCCGGATGGAACGAAGTTGTTTTCGATTAATTAGTGAAGATATTGTAATAAAATTTTATTTCTTTTAAGTTATAATAATAACACTGATCAACAAGATTTTGTAACAAGAAAAGTAAGCAGTAATTTCGAAATATCTACCTAACCTCTCCACAAAATCATATGTATATTAATTTGATTCGGACTAGTTTCTGTGTTCCGGCACTTATCAATAAAATTACATATTAATTGTTTTTTCCTTATTATTTTTTAATTCAGTGTTTTATTTTTCAGAAAAGTAGCTGTGTTTTGTGTTTACTGAGTTAAGTGATTCTAAAAGAATGTCTAAAGATATATTTTTACCACCTCTTCATATAAAACTTGGTCTGATGAAAAACTTTGTGAAAGCAATGGATAAAAATGGCGCTGGATTTCAATACCTAAAAGAAAAGTTCCCTAAAATCAGTGACGCCAACATTAAAGAGGGTGTTTTTGTAGGTCCTCAAATCAGGCAAGTGATAAAAGATGATATATTTAAAGAGCGACTCGATGATCTGGAAAAACCAGCTTGGAAATCATTTATAAAAGTCACTGAAAATTTTCTCGGAAATCACCGATCAAATGACTATAAAACTATTGTCCAGGAACTTTTAGAGAATTATAACGCCTTGGGCTGCAATATGTCCTTCAAAATACATTTTTTACATTCACATTTAGATTTTTTTCCCCCAAACTTGGGTGCCGTTAGTGATGAACACGGGAACGATTCCACCAAGACATTTTTACCATAGAAAAACGATACCAGGGAAAATGGAGTCCAACTATGCTGGCAGATTATTGCTGGGGATTACAGAGGGACGTTCCTGACACGAAATACAGGAGAAAATCATAAAAAAAGTACTTATATTAATATTATAACATTGATAATAATTAATTTTTTGTTAAATTAACTTGTAATTTAAGAAAAGTGAAAAAAATAATATTACAATAAAACTATTCGTATCGAAAATTTTAGACTACTAGTTTTACTTTACTTGACCTTATTCCTAATAGAATCAGCCAAAATTTTTCTTGTTACAAAGAAAATAAGTTTTTTTGTTGATCAGTGTAATTGTATATTTCATAAAAATGTTACCACATCAATGAAAACATTTACTTCTACCTACACAATAGATATGTCATCGAATCACGATCTTCACCTAAGCAAGCATTGACATTAAAATTAACATACAACTAACGAAAAAAAAACCACTCTAAAAAGCATGAATTGAAAAAAAGATAATTTAAATCTTAGAGTAAGTATAACTACGTATACATACTCTAAGATTTAAATTGTCTTTTTTATTTAAATTTCGAATGTCACTTTTACGGCCAGTTCTTTATTGTTACTGGCTGGTTTCACGGGGCAAGTATAAAAGTGTCGTGACAACTTATAAAAGTGTCGGGACAACTTTTCGTAAGATTTTTTTCCGTCTAGCCCCCTTTCACAACGCGCGATAAGGAACTTCGTTCCAATAGGTTTTCTTTATTCATGAAATAATAATAATAATATAACTCTTTATTGTATGACCACCAACACATAAAAGAAACAAAATACAACATAATAAATCATGGTTCTACAATGGGCGGTCTTATCGCTAAAAGCGATCTCTTCCAGACAACCTTTGGATGGACAGAAACAGATGTAAAATAAAAAAAATACTGAAAAACATGCTTTATAGGAAACCGAACTAAAAAGTATAAATAATTTTAATAAACATGAATTAAGAATAGCGTAAATAAGAAAAAAAAATTTATTGTTAAAAAAAACCGTGGGGTGCATGGTGTTAGTAGTTACAAATATTTTATTGACAGATATGAGTAGAAGGATTATCATTTTGGTAATATCTTAAAAAGCACCACACGTTTTTTTTACAATAAAATATTTTTTTTCTTATTTACACTATTCTTAATTCAAATTTATTAAATTCTATTTACTATTTTTTGGTTCGATTTTCTATAAAGCGTGTTTTTTAGGTTTTTTAAACTATTATTTATTTTTCATTTTTTAGTTCTGTTCTACTATAGTCAAAGGCAGAGGCCTCCTCTACAACTGGGAGGTTTAAGGCCACAGTCCACCACACTGACCTAGTGCGGGTTAGCAGACATCACATACCTTCGTAACAACGGACTGCCGAGACGAATGTCCGCAGGTTCAAAACCAAAGAGCACACACCTCTAACTTTTCTAAAAAGTTGTGTGTGTAGTTTTTGTGAATTACCGCACGCTGTAACGGTGAAGGAAAACATCGTGAGGAAACCTGCATACCTGAGAAGTTCTCTGATAATCCTGGTTAATTCACTCATATCTATTTAGTCAAATTTTAAATACTGCCTGACTGGTGGACAACGCACAATAAGCAACGACAATGAGCGTGAAATTAGCACGAGTTAAATCACCGTAACTCATAAGTGAGATATAAGGAAGAGTTTTTTTTTAAATTCACCAGACAACCTTAAATTAAATTCAAGCTTAAAGATCGAGGTTGAGGTTCATGATGCCTCGGTTTAGAGAGCTTTCTCGTCCCAAGGCAATTATAGTGCCAAATCGGACACAAATTCTAATAGGTACTGGGCAACTAACATTAATAACATGTCTGTGGCATCAAATACCTTTCACTAAAATATTATAGCATACCTAAGAATTGTTTATTATTGTAAGGAACCCTATGGACAATTTCTTCTCGGTTTATCTGTTTTATACATAAACGGCAAAGGTATAGTATTTTTACACATAAAAGCGTGAGTAAATTAAATATATTTAAAATTACTACTAGTAGGCTAACTGTTCGCCTTGGAACGAAACTCAAATAAGTAAGGCATTAAAACAATTTGGCAATAATCACGCAAACTAGTGAGTCACCAGATAGTACCTAAGTGTCACGCCCGCGTTAAAAAGTTTTTCCGGGATAAAAGTCCCGCTTTATATTTTCCCGGGATAAAAAGTAGCCTATGTGTTAATCCAGGGCATGTTCTACCAGTGTGCCAAATTTCATCGAAATCCGTTCAGTAGTTTTTGCGTGAAAGAGGAACAAACATCCAAACATCCATACATTCTTACAAACTTTCGCCTTTATAATATTAGTAGGATAATAAAGATATCGTAGATGCGTTAACATAACAGTCTTCGGGGAAAATAAATAAACTTTCAGGGATGCATTATTCCTTCTTTAAAACATGAGTAGCAATGACTAATGATTCCTATAACTACTGGATGTTTACGGAAACCTCATTTTGAGAAATTCCGTAAATACCAATCAATACAATAATCCGTTTTGTCGATTCTCCTACATGGTTAGCAAAGCGCAAGGCATTTAGTACTCAACTCCGGACAGTCACAAAGCTGGCAGCGTCAATGAACCCGCTGCGTGGAACAAAGGCTGATTGATGAGCTCACGACGTAGGGCACTTTATACGGTATCGTGTGTACTCGTTCGTGCATAGCAAAAGGTAAAAAATAGGACAAGAATTTGTTTCAAGATTAATACGCTGTATGAACACATTTTACAGGCTTCTACTGATTCACAAAAAAACATGAAGTGAAACATCGTTTGCTGACTTTGCTGCTTGTCTGGATAGTAGCTGGTATACTGCTGTAATTTCACTAGCTACAGTATCTTAAAATCGTAATCTTTTCCGCACATATCTCTACTTAACGGCAGAAATGGAAAAGTCTGTAGCACTTATTACGGCGCACAGTCGCATACAAGACACGTCCATGCTGAGAAGTTGCTATGGACTGCTATCAGCCTTAGATCATCCAGATTCTAGACTGTAAGGTAGTAAAGATCCGGAAGGCAGTCGAAAAGCTTTTCTGCCTTAAAAAGTCCTTTACCTTTTGACGATGCAATTCATGCGGATCCTTACATCTTTTCACTATCATTGATAAAAGATTAAACTAATTATAATTTTATTTTACAGTTTCTATTCAGTATTAGCTCGGAGTCTGTGATTTGTGCCCGATATGGCGATAGGCTCGCCCTCTATCGCATCATGGGAGGGAATAACGGCGAAAAGTGGATGCACTAGTTGCGGCTCTGCCTACCCCTTCGGGGATAAAAGGCGTAAGTGAGTGTGTGAGCGTGTTATTATAATTTTGCTATCAAAAGATTACTGTGGTTTACAATTAGCATATCAGATGTTACTTGGAAATTCCTCCGTTACCTATAAATTTAAACTTATAATATATTGCTATAAAGATGAATAATTATTTGTGACCGTATTTCACGTCACCATTGCATAGTAATGTACTCTACACCTTCAATATGTCAGCACACTACTCGTTGGAAAAAGTCATTAGAATAAAAAAAGTAAAGTGGCTGTTGTAGTATACAAAGGTATACTATGTTATCAGATTTTTGGATAAGCAACGATACAAGCACAGTATCTATGTAGGTATAAGTCTAAGTTGTGAAATGTTCGATACTTACGACGCAGTTAGTGTGTCATGTGAATGGCCGTTGAATGTAATATGTATTTACTGATCGTGTTTTTCCTTAGACTATATTTTGAAATGTCTAGAAATCACGTAAACAACACGTGAATATTTAAATCTTGTTATCTTTATTAGGAAAAATATACTCAAAGCACTTACTGTCCTTATCTTTTTCAAGAGAATACGCATAACAAGAATAAAACATAATTAGGTATTAATAAAACTGAGTTTCGATGACAACCACAATAAAGGAGTTTATAAGTAAATTGAGAAAATTTCCTGCTATTTCCTTTGATAAACATGACTGGATAAACCTACAATAAAAAATGAGTTTTACCGAACATCGCTTTATAGCTATAGGAATGGTACATAGAATCCCCAAATCAATTTACTCTAACGATTTTTGGGAATTTTGTTTTAAGGATATCATTAACATGACGTAGCATTATGACTGGTTTTAAATGAGTTAGAAATACCTAATTACGCAATTAGTATTCCATATTGTCAAAAATATTGACAACTCACGTGTTTTTAATGCAATCATGAATTCCAATGATGTACCGTGGATGTGCTTGAGTTCAGGGTGGGCTTGCATTCCACCTGCATGCTTCCTACACCTACTCTCGATTGGTGGACAAGGATTAACATTGAGGACCACAGTCTACATACGCTGCTAAAGTACTATGACATATGCTTATACCTTCATCCTCGAAGGATTAGGCAGAACCGCAACTAGTGTACACTGCAGCCATATTTCGCGGAGCTTTCATTCATCATGATGTGATGAAGAGCTAGCCTATCGCCATAATGGGCACGGATTCTAATACTGGGCAATTCAACTGTACTATGGTACCAATAAAGCGATTTTCAACATTGTTGTTTCCTTGTAGACAGTACGGCGTCGGCGGGCCTTTACCTACATTCAATATTAGAGTGCAACATGATATCCATATGGAAACCCACCATATTTGCATACTGACATCACCGATCGAAACGTTTCGTGGTTTATTATGGTGACATACATTTCCAACTTGGAGGTTTACATAATATTATCCTTCTACATGGAAAGTTCGTTCACATTGAACGCACCTATTTTTTAACCAAATATTGGCTATTGTTATTTACCTTATCTCGGTCACGAGGGTGTTATAAACTAAATGTACTAATAAGCATTAAAAAATCAAAGGTATTCTTGAATTTTTGGTTGTAAAAACACATTTATCTCCAAAACTTTATCTTTACTCACTAGTACTGAATCAAACACTACTCACTACACATATAAATATACAAGAGTTAAGCTATTGAAAACCAACAATTACAAACCTCTTGAAATAAATAAAAACATTTTGTTCACCACTTTCAACATATCAACCAGTTCTAGAAACATACAAATCTTATCACGCACGGCGCAACCAAGCGTATTATCTCGTACGCAAATAGTACTGTTACATAACCCAACTATGTATAGCTTCAAGTTGTGTCCGTTATCTGTCCGTATGTTTGTCTTGCTCAAGGGCAAGCCAAGTACCTGGAAACGAGTTATAACGCTGTATACGTTCAGATTGCGCGATAGGATTTATACATTGCGCACGAGTTCATTAGAATTGGGATGAGTCGTGAAGCCAAGCGGGACCAGCTTCTCGCACGGTTTTAGTTAATTAGCGTCTCTTAAAATATTAATATACCTATCTAATATTTTAAATACTATCACGCCATCTCTTAGACATGGACTAGAAGAGTTCAAAATTGTAGAGTAAGTGGAAAGTGCGCGGCCACAATAAAGACCACGCGATACTGATCCTCATAAGTGACATATGAAGAAAATCTCAACAATGTTACCCGATTTGATTTCTCTACTCAATTTAAATTAGTCGTAACCAATGACCGCCAATATAGTACACAAGCACTAAACAGATACCAAACGTGCCCTTAACGAATCCTCTATCGTGTGTGATTGCGTGTGTGACGTTAAATCATCCAGTGGAGTGCTGGCAGACGACGTAAACAAGCTCACAGTCGCGCTCACGAGGGTCCCGCGTGCGTGATAAGCTATCGTCAAGGAAAGTTTCCACAGGCCGCGTGTCCGATACCATCCCACTGTTTACGCTATAGATAAACGTGCTAAGAATTCGCTAAATAAATATCATTACTGATCACTTCATAGAATATGATGATAGCCGATTTTTTGTGAACTTAACAAGAAAAAACCCGGAATGTTTCAATTGAGTTTATGTCAGTGTGGTAGAGTATGATGAACAACGAAAAATTTGAAGGAACACTGAATTAATGGACAAGCATTACTTCGGTTTACGTTAATCATCACCCGTATTGTCAAGCGTAGTAGACTGGTTTTGATGCAACTGATTTCTAATAGTTCTCAGCTCAGCATATCATTGTTGCGAACTGAACTCAAAACACCCAATGCAACTAATCTTTACGAATTAAATTTCAATGCATTACCGAAGCACTTCACCTGTCAAACCTCATGAATTACGCACGGAGTACGGACATACACTCGCGCGTGATGATATGCATATTGAACATTATCGCATTATACATAACAGTTAAATATTTACAATGGATAGTGAACTTTATCGAACCACGAGGTCACTTAATTCACTGCCATCTTGCACGTCCACTGGTTCATGATATCGTTTTTTTGGGGGCTAGCAATTTGATAGTAATTAAGTCGATAGTTTTCACGGATATTTTTTATTTTACATTTAACGTCGACGAGTGCAGTGCGTGCACTTGTGCAATTTACAAGAGCTGATAGGCGTTGTTATTGTTGATGTGCATGCGATCTAAGGTAGTGTATACTAAGCAGGCTAGGGATTTGCTTGTTTTAATGTGTATAAATCTTTAATCTAGCAAGCTAAGTCGCTAACTTTCGATATGTGAAAAGTGTTAGAACTATGTGAATTTTGTCAATTATAATCATATCATGCAAATAAATGTATTCCTCTACCTCTGCTTAAGATCGTTTGAAAAGCCCTTGCCATGAAGATGATAAATAACACACGGCTGACATTATCAATACACGGTACTATTTAGAACTAGACAGCTCTTTTGTAAAATATATTTATCACATGCACAGAGCAGCATTCAATTGAAGCCACACGCCCCGCGTTCCTAATAGAGTTGTTCGCACGAATTCTCCCGGAGCGTTGCGTAACGGTCACATGGTGCGACGTCACGACTAACATCCATCATGATCAGCAACAACAATTAGGTGTGCATGACCTGACACCGGCTTTGACTAATAGTCGCTGAGCAATTGATATAAATAGGTGTCTAACCACTATATGAATATGTGTGTCATTACTTAATTGACGGATAAATATACATATACACTCACGGCTATTATCCCCGAAGAGGTAGGCAGAGGCGCAACTAGTGCACCCACTTTTCGCCGTCATTCCGTCCCATGATGTGATAGGGGGCGAGCCTATCGCCATATCGGGCACAAATTCCAGACTCCGGACTGATAGTCCGAATAGAAAAACTCAATATCACTTTGTCCGACCCGGGGATCGAACCCGAGACCTCAGCTTTGCAGTCGTACTGTAATACAACTGCGCCACCGAGGCAGTCAACTGATGGATGAAGTATAATTCAAATAATAGCATTATGCTTTTTGCGGATATTGTGAGAACGAATATAATTGTGACATAAAATATATTTCGGCAATTCTACTAAGAAATCTTTTTATTTCTGAGCCTGCAAGAGGCTCTGCCCAAAGCCAACTCCTGTGAGGGTTGCATGCACATGCGTACCCCGCGACCTTAGATATAAGGGTATGAGAGTAGTGCGGTGGGCTTTTAGACGATTTAGAGCGGTGAAACTAAATGGATTTCCCAGTGTTAAAAAAAATTTACTAATACCTAGACAATATACGTATAGAACAACCTGAGTACACCAAGGCGGATGCCTCTATGTATAGATATATTCACACCTAGATTAGTCTTTCTTTGTGATGTTTCAATATTGCTTATGCTCTTCCTTAAGCCTGATGACACTAGAAAGAATGATGAAAAAAAAAATCTAGAAAATATATTTAATAACATAATTTAGTTTATATAAATTAAGTAATATAACTAATAATATTTAAATACAACGTCCACAATATGGTTCAATTCAAGCGGTTTGCGGTTAAAATCGTTGTAAAATATATATTTTACAACGATTTTAACCGCAAAAATTAAAATATATATTTTACAACGATTTTAACCGCAAACCGCTATTAGAAGGGATGGTTGTTTACATCTCAGTTACTTAGATGTAGGTATTAGTTGTTAGTGTCCGCGGGTCTACTTCAAGTAAATGTCTTTCACGGAATGTAATAGTCTCTGAAGATTCTTATTTCTGCCCATGATAGCCTCGTTACAACGGTTCAACCATTTTTGTAGATCATGCCGGGCAAACAGATTTAATACAAATTAAAAACGAATTTTGAGGGTTTTAATAACGTGCTAATACCAAAAAAGATTATCAAACAAAGAATAACAGACACATTAACTTTATACATTTGCATGGATGATGTTATAAAACAGATATAAGAGATCTTTAGTTAACCCCTGTATCAGCGATGAGTGTCAGCACGTAATTTGCGTGTGCAAACTGTTACGTAATACAGTTTGTGTATTTCTAGGCAGATTTACTATCGAGTCGCGGGGTGATGACCTGAGATAACCGACACAATCCCTCACTTATTACGTGGGAGTTAGCAGAATGCTATCCTGGTATGATAAAATGGGTGCCGAGCGTGTGCGGCTGCGAACATAGTTATAATTGCTTTTTTTCTACCACCTACGTTTGTCCCACTCTAATTCTAACCAAAACATATCCACTCGTTATGGTAAGGGTGGTCTATACCGACATGATATCTAAATCTGTCAGAAAACCAATCTGCTGACACGCTCTGTGTAGCAACAAACCCCATTTCCTAAAAACAACACGACACCTTTAGCAATCTGTTGTTTACCATCACGTAACTAGTAATTCACCAATATTTTAAACTATGATCTTGATATTGAACCTGCGACCCATAGGTAATGAGGCTATCAATCCTCGTTGGGTAAACAGTTGCAGATATAAACGCAGTGCGTCATAACGGACCTTACCCGTCACGTGTATCGATCACATCTTAGAATACCCTGCACACGTGCTAAACCAGTTATATCCTAATCTATAGCAATATGATTGCTTCGTTATTTATAGGATAGTCTCCACGTCAGTCGCTTCCAGATGATTTGATATGAAATAGCTATATTGATCATATCAGCTTCATTATAACTGCAGTTGCTGAAGAAAGGATTTTTTTAGGCCTGGCGCTCACTAAAAAGACGTTTCCGCAGGAGATTTTAGATGACAAAGAGATTTTAGATGACAAATGTTTCACTATTTGTACGATATAAGTGTTCATGTAAATTAAGTGTTAACTGTGTTCTGCAAGCTATGTTCAGCAGTAATCGTACTTACGTACCTAATGATCATTCCAACAACAAAAAGTACATTTTGCATCTAATGATGATGAAACAACAATTGAAATAAAACTCGTTTATCAACAAATTCCGTTACATCGCTGCGCATGTAAATGGATGTCAACTGTTATCAGCGAGGTGATAGCTCGTATCACGTTATCAGTTGTTTGTTGAACCAGAACGAACACGCTCCGGCGACGCACTTTTATAACACGTACATAAATATCAATTTCATTACACTATATCCACGCAGTGTTTAAGTGGCTGAACTTGCGGCTTGGTATTCACTTTCCTTTACAGCATTAATACGCCAGCTCAACTGGGATGGTCTGTTTGCCTTAAAAATCAGGGATGCATTTGCTGTAGCATTTTGTTATGAGAGATAAGAGAAATAACAATTTTTTTTCTCCTTCCGAATTCCGGCTCTCTTCAAAGGTACCTCATTTACAATCCCTTAAGCCATGTTGTTTGCGGTGGTAATTACTTGCCAACTGGTAACCCTACGTTTTGGTTTGGTTATATTTTCCTATAAGCAGTTGGAAAGCAATAATACTGATATCGAAGTTCGAGAAAATTCATAAAAAAGAGATAAGGTGTATCTACGTGACTAACGATCCAATCAATATTCTTTTACATATTAAGCTTCATGTTCAACTGAAAAAATATAAAATTATTTATCTTTCTACACTCATTGCAAATGAACTCAGATATTTATGACACGGATTAAAGTCTTTCATAAAGAGTACCTACGGTGGTACGAAAGCCGATTTCATGATGCTCATGATGTGATAGTGCGACGAAAACACTAGGCATAAAAGTGAGTACCCCGCCTACCCCCGGGGATACAGGCATGATGTGCGTGTGTAAAATTTGCAATAGGTCAATCGAGTTGTCCTATGCAAGCAAAACGAATCATTATAATGATTCGTAAAAGTCAGAAATAAATATTTTCCCACTCCGACACAGAAAATGCAAGAGATTAAACTGGTCATATTATAAGAAAAATCCTTCCAATTCATAGCCGATATACATACATACAAACTGATATTTATCACAATTCATATTTTTATAGCTTTCAAATTTCGCAATCAATATTCTCTATTATACAATCTAGTAATGCAATAGGTCGTCCATAATCTGCATTAAAGCCGCCATTGTTATCAAGAATTACCTTCACAACAAATGAGTATAAAACGTCGATAAATCAACATATAGAACACTAGTCATTATCATCGGATGGTAGATTAATGAAGGTGCTGATAAGCGCACTTGCGTCAATAGATGGTACACCTACCGCGTTATCAGATGCTATCAGGCTGGTGATGTCACGCACCACCGTACAGATCACATTATTATCTGCTATCATGATACCGAGCTCACTCCATTCGCTGCTCGTATGGCGTTATTTATAAATTCCTGTTAATATGTAATTAATTTGGGTTTCGTGGAATCTTCTTTGTTTATTTTGATATCTATGTTACATCGGGAGTCTTAGGGAATCATTTGCTTCGGGGTTTAGACTGAATCTATGTTACATTATTTTATTTAAAATCCAACTAAATTCTGCTCATAGTCAAGGGATACTTCTAACTCTAACTTATAGCAATTAGTTATTTTTTATGCCCTCTCAGCTCATTCTTGATATTTTCATGAGGTTCAGTGCTTTAACTTAACACTCATCCTAACAAAACTTAATATATTGATCCGATATACCGTTGGTGTCTGTGTTGGTTACAACCATGAAGAAAAGAAGAAGAGCGGAGGTGCCGCAAGGCGATTAGGTCATGTCACCATCAACTAAGGTCATGACGTCACAGTAGGCGGGGCCTAAAACTGTAGTCCCGAGTGAGTCGTCAGTGCGTTCGGATCGGATTCATCTGACGTTTAAATAGGTATAATTTTTTTTTAACCATGAAGTGCGCTGTTGCTGGGTGTAGAAATTGCTCAGGATCACAAATCAAACAAGATGGCATAACATTTCATTTGTAAGTCGTTTAAATTTATGATTATTTGCATTTTAAAACACATTTTATTGTTTTATTACAAAGTGACATCTGTCGTCAAAAAGTTTGGTTCTTTAGATTTCTCACTGATATCATGATTTTAACGTTATAAACGCATGTCATACAAATTTTCGGCAGAAATTAGTAAATTTAGCTTATTCTGCCTGCTAATATATTAATTATTTCAAAGATTTATTACTTAGTTACATAAAATGTGAAAAAATATATTAAAACATGTAGTGACATCTGTGGGTAAGTATTCAGAAATAACGGATAGCGAAAAACATGTGCGTCATGCGAGCGACACCCAACATGGAATATAATTCGGCGCTTGAAAGGCAATAATATCTAAGCGACAAATATACCGAAAATGAGTTATATACATATTTGGAATCGCCAAATTTTTTTGCGTCGATTGATCCGGGTTTCGTAGCTCTAGGACAACTTTTTTGGCGGTTAGATATTAGATGATTCCGGTAAATTTCACAACTTTTTTCTCGTTTACCGACAAGAAATTCACGACTTTTCAGATTTATAGTAGTTGGTACACTTAAGGAAATTGATTTTGAACTTATCGTGTCTCACTTGAAATCGTGATATTACTGTTTTGCATTAATATATGTTTACTTGAAATAAAAAAAAATGCTCACTATTTAATGAGTTGTTTATTACCTACACAACAAAATTATAGCATTGGCGTAGATATATATTTGCCTGCACCCATACTCACCATATTGATGTGCTTAGATATTTTCAGCTTAATAAAATATTTTGTTAATAGTACATATATACAACTTTACATAAAACAAAATAAAAAGAGATTAATCGGTTAGATAGTTTTACCTGAATAATATAAGTTCTATTTTTTATGCTTAGATATTTTTACTTGTCAACCTTTAACTTCAATGATGTCGCATAGTTAATTTTACCGGGTATGTTCAGGTGGTTATACTTATTGTTAGGAGATATTCACCTGTTCGTAATAAAGAAAATACACCCGCTTGCGAATCACCTAGTGTTTTGAAAGTGTCGTTGGCTATTCTCATCTAGCCATGTACTTTTCTTATATTCCATGGCCTCTTTTACATCGTCCCACATTCTTTCTCGTGTTTGCAAAGTACTATAAAATCCTTTGTGGAAGACGTATGTCACAATCGTAGAATGTGGTGCTCCATAGTCTCTGACTGCCCGTATGGGAAAAGGGCGTTAGGTTGTATGTGTGTGCTTTCAGCAAAAATAAAATTTGAGTGAAAATTACGAGTTTCCAACACAATTAATAAATGATAATATTATTGTTTTCTAGTTCTGCTTGAGGCGAGAACCTCCCTCCAACGAAATTAGTTAACTATTAACAAATTCTATATCAATATGCTATATTTTGGATGTAAGTATGTTTATCTAACAATAAAATTTGATTTTCATTAAAGTTTGCTGTTTATTAAATAGTTTAATGTTGGTGCGAATAACAATATTTACAATATTGTGCACGTATTTATGTTTTTCTACTTTCGTGCGACCCAATAATTTAGCTATAGATATTTTTAATTGATTTTATTAATATGTTTAGTTATCCTTATACGATTCTTACCAACTGCGCATTTTTAAATATTTGATATTTCTTTAAATTTACTTGTTACGGTATCCATAAAATTATCCATTTAGATGATTTTACCTGTTTGTAAATTAAGGTAATTTTTAACTAAGCGACAGTAACTTTTTAATTTATAATCGTCAAGGCTGTTGATTTAGGTCAAAAAATGACAAAAATTAAGAAGTTCCTAAAACAGTTACAATTATTTTTGTGCAGCAAATAGTTTAGTTATGATTTTTTTTGTCAAAATCAAAACTTTAAAACGCTCTACTGAAAAAATTTGCTAAATGTCGCTTAGATATGATAGCCTTTCAAGCGTCGATATTATTTTTATTAATTTCGTTGTATTTGTAAGTTTTTTTCGTGTTATTGATTTATTTGTTATCATTTTAGATTCCCCATTTTTTTTTGTTTTTGCGGAGAAAGTAACTTATTACTACCGATGCTGTAAATACAGAAAATAGAAATGCATGAATACGTGTTATGAATAGACGCAACAACTGGACACCAACAAAATATTCGAAAATATAAAATAATGCTTGAAATATAGTAAAAACAACAATTTCGCTTTTCTTTAGAAAATATTCCTACCTGTCAAACATTTGATGTTCGTCCCGTCGTTTAGAAATCAATTAAATTTACAAGTTAAAATATTACTAAAAGTGGAGTTTTATTCTTCTTGTTTTGGTTTTGAATGTCAAACGTTTAATATTCGTCCCATCGTTTAGAAATAAATTAAATTTAAAAGAATACTTTAGTTTTTTTATTTGTTTTTGACATTTGACGTTGACAACTAACAATTTCTGATCGCAACTATAATACGGACTTTGGCGGGAACCTGGGCGTAAAGGTTGCGTTGTTTCGGTTGAATTTGATTTTTATGTGCATGATGCGGTTTGTTCAGTGGCCAATAAGGAATACATTCATTTTTATCATAATACTAGGTGTTTCTTGCGGCTTCATCCGCGTGTAAAGCCTTTCCGCTAAAAAAAGTCCCTACGAAGAGATTAAAAATATGCATTATTTCCATGGGGGTAAATTACCGGGATAACAAGTAGACTATGTGTTAATCTAAGACATGATCTACTAGCGTGCCATTTCATCGAAATCCGTTTTGTTGTTTCTGTGTTTACTTCTAACACACATGTAAATATCCAAATATTTTTATGAACTTTCGCATTTATAATATCATCACAGGATACTGAAGTAGATATTAGTAAGATTATCGTAATTATTAATTTTAATCAATAAAGATTTTTTATCAACAACTTTAACAACTTATTTTATTTTGTTTATTCCCTAATTTTCCTGTACGTATGATAAAATAATTATAGACATATATAATTATTTTATCATATATGTGTCACCTATGTAATGTACCTATATGCTGAAAAAACGGCTAAGCGCCAGTAGAATAATAAATAATGTGGTCCGCCATACTAACGCACATAGAATCGTCTGGAACAAACACTTTTGCTTGTTACGCCATAGGGGTGAAAAGACGAACTAAATTATTGACAAGTTAGCTCTGTTACGCTGTAATAATGCCATTCACCGCTAGATGGATTTTGATTGGGGGGAGGAGCTATCGTTATATTTCATCCCCCGACCCCCCGCATTTAGCGACGCTACGTTCTAAAGAGATTTTGGCTTGACACACCTCCGCTCTTCTTCTTTTCTTCGTGGTTACAACCAACAAGCGTCATTGCATATAATGACTGAATACTTATGGTTATTGCCTATCTGAAGTATTGCAGATACTCATAAGTACATCACGTCGTTTAGTCATGCCCAAGCTTAAGTTAAAGCTATCGGATATATTTTCCAAAACGGTCATAAGAATCTTGAGTGTATTTAGGGTTATCTTAGAGCACGTTTTATTATAACTAGAAATTGTCTTAAAAATAAATTCGTTTCAAACCTTGGTCCATAAAAAGACCAGTATGGAAGACGACTTTGAACGGGATCCTATCCTCATTCATGCAAACAAGTAGGTACTACCAAGAAGTCGTAACACTAAGTCATAAAACCAGTAATACCCTACGTAGAACTACTGTAGGTAATGTGTGATGATTTTGTTGTAAACATTCCAGAGTACTAGCACATCGGGTGTTTACATGCGCATACGGCGCTGATACGGCACTATCGCCGCACGCTACCTCCCCCCCTCTTATCCGGCCTCTCCCCTCGTTGCGTGCCACATTATTTTTAGCCTGAGTTCACGATACGTTACCGGGTCATCGGCTATTGCGTCGTCTGTAATTTTTATCATTTCAATTTTAATTATAAAAAGTTGTGTATCATACGACATAACGATATACTTATTATTTTAATTATTGTTTAATCTTTTGGCCATTTGCAACCGGATTTTAGTTATTTCACAAACTTTTTAATATTTGCTTACTTTAACACTCTACTACGCCTCTCTTGAATGTCTACATAAAGAACACAATATAATACTCTACTGGTACATCCACTACACATACATACATTCTACATAAGCAGTAATATGAAACAACGTAATTTTACAGGAAGATACACTGATATTTAAAAAACAATATATCAATGGGAATATCGTAGTTTTTTTCGGCGTAGATATAAATAAACCGTTTGTAATCAAAATTGCGGTAATATATTGCGGTACTAAACCGCTGATCGTAGAGACAGATTGCAGATAAAATTTCGATTTTTATAACACAGAGACAAGACTTGTCAGGAGTCTCAAATCTCAATATCTCTTTGTCTACAGTCTACACTACCGTACCTCATTTAATGAGGCCACAGCGCCTTAACAATGTGAATTAGAACAGAGCAGCAGGATTATGGCATAAAAAAGGGATTAAAAAGAAATCCTATTTTACATGCATCACAGACCTTACATACATACATTTCCCAAAAACTTTCATACAAAAATGTATATTTTATAACTTCTTGTACGTCCTTATATAGTTACTTGAGTTGATGATATTCAAATTCATTTACTCGTCTCATTAGCTTGCTTCGGTATTTCAGCTGGCTCACAGAGTAAATGCAAATGATATCAAAATGGTATACATATAATGCATATATTTTACATTTATATCGCATATAGGAGGAAAACAAACAGCGTATTTTCCAATTGGAGGAATTTCAAATATTTCAAGCGATCGGTCGTAAAACCTGTGATGCCGCTTGTAGAATCAATACTTGTTATGTATACATATGTATAACTTCATATTGTTGACTCACACACACATGCTTATGGGCAGCGGTGATCACTTACCATCACGTGAATCATATGCTCGGTTTCCCCCTATATCATAAAAAAAAATATTTCCCTGTTTTCCTCGTAGGAGGCACTTACTGTTACTGTTCGATGGAGCATGATATTAAGTGACTTAAACGTTTCATAAAATCACGGATCTGGTTGTGTTTACGAGGACGGCTATTGGGCCCCACTGCAGCGGTTGGTAAGTAGAACGGGGTCCAATGAAGTTGACTGACGAGAGATGATTGTCCGATTATCCCTTCCGATTATCCAAGTCCGCCTAATTGAAACCGGATATACAGACTGATCCCCGAACGCGAAACACTTACGTGGACCACTCTAGCAGGTCTACATCTCCTGTACGGTGGTCACTCTCCGAGCGGATAAAAATACCCTACCCCCAGCACCTGGTAGTTGAGGCAATCTTACGTATTAAACACCTTGATTGGTTACATCTGCATGTGAAGAGTGACGCAATCGACATCTGTTATGTCATATTCTGTTCGTTATTGGAGATGTTATCCATTTGTTGATATTTCATAACACTTCGCATATTTTTACTTACATGGTTTAGTAAGTATGACGGCATAGCATACCATCTTCCTCATTCGTATTTCGTATTATGATACCTATCTATGGTTACGGCAGTTTAGCTACCATTATTACAAACATTGTCATCACACATGGAGGAAAGAATAAGAAGGAAGGAAAATAGATTAAAAAAATATTTTTGACGGAAAAAGGACTTAGTAGAAATTTATCACTAACCCATGGAACTACAATGCATTAACAACATTATAATGGGGTTAAACATCAACCTTTCAGATAAAATTTACAGGTTAAGATGCACTATATAAAACTTTACACACACACACCTTTTATAACTAAAAAATATTTTGTGAGAGCCCATGATATGAACTACGAATAGGTTGAATGCTTTATCTTCAAAAATTTTAATATTAGGTACAGATGCATGTTCATGACAAATTGGCATTACAAAAATAAGTTAGGCATAGTTACTAATATTTTTTCCTTCCTTAAGTATAGTTATTGTCAACAGTTGTACAAATAATCCAACTTTAATAAATGTATGATGATAATATTTCATGTTATTTTGTAAATTTTGTTATTCTAATTTGTGGGATTTAGTGAGGTCGAATATCTAATGTATATATACAGAAATTCAATACGATTATATAAACTTTTATTACAAAAATGGGATTTCATTATTAACTGGTTACTGAATAAAACCGACCACCGACTGCCAAGGTGGCGTAGTTGTATTACGGTAACTACGACTGCATTGCTTCAGCATCGGTTCGATCCCTGGGTCGGACAAAGTGATATTGAGTTTTTTTAAACAGTGTCAGCCGGGGCTCTGTAATTTGTGCGCGATATGGAGATAGGCTCGCCCCCTATCACATCATGGGACGGAATACGCACGGCGAAACATGGGTGTACTAACTGCGCCTCTGCCTACCCTTTCGAAGATAAAAGGTGTAAGTATGTGTGTTTGTGTATTGAATAAAAGCTATCAAATCGCAAGTTGGTAAGCGCCATGCTACTTATAGGTACATCCTACTAATAATAATAAATAATAATAATAATAATAAATCGTTTATTTGTTGAATACTGTAAAATGTTGTTACATGTTATTGATAAGCTCATAGTATTCTGCCGTTTTCGGCGTACAAATATTTTAGTCTAGGTTGTCATTTAAGAAATCATTTACGGAATAATAACATTTATCTAGAAGGAATTTAAATAATTTACATTTGAATATGTTCAATTTAAGAGATTTGAAATAGTCTGGTAATTTATTATAGAGTCTTATTGCCATACAGTATACATTATTAGAAAACAGTTGTAGCCTCTGTTTCGGAACATATAATTTATAATGTCTGCGGCTTGGTCTACGTACAAGATCATTATGCATATCAAACAGTTGTGTATTCCTATGTACAAAGATACAAATCTCAAATATATATAGTGAAGGAAGTGGCAATATTTTACACTGTTTAAATAAAGCAACACAGCTATCAAACGGATGTGCACCGCATATTGAACGGATGCATTTCTTTTGCGCTCTAAAACAATCTCTTAACGCTCTTATTAAGTGACAAGAATTACCCCATATTATTAAGCCATACCTAAGAGTAGATGAAACATATCCATGATAAGTACAGAGAGCCGCGCTTGTACTGGCCACACATCTTATTCTGTATAAGACAAAAACAAATCTGTCAATCCTTTTGCAAAGTTCTCCTATGTGTGTTTTCCAATTGCAGTGTTTGTCTATAATTATACCAAGAAATTTAGTACTATCAACCTCTTCTATAGCATCGTTATCGTGTATAATTTTAATTTCAGAAGATTTGCTATTATAGGTTTGAAATTGTATCATTTTTGTTTTATTGATATTTATGTTTAAATTGTTATATTTTAACCAGGATATTGTTTTACTGAGTGTTTTATTTATGTCATTTTCGTAGTCTGTGTGATTTTTATGGTCGCGTTCTATACAAAGTGTTGTGTCATCGGCGTACAGTTTACAATTATGAGAAGTTATATTAGGTAAATCATTTATGTAAAGTAGGAATAGGAGAGGGCCCAGAATACTTCCCTGTGGAACACCGCAGTGATTAGTCCGGTATTGTGACTGTTTTAGTATTATGTGTAAATTTATGTATCTCTACACATTGCTGCCTATTTCCAAGATAACTCTTGAACCACTCAAGCGCATTTCCTCTAATCCCATACTTGTTTGCCTATTTCCAAGATAACTCTTGAACCACTCAAGCGCATTTCCTCTAATCCCATACTTGTCTAATTTATAAATTAATAAACGGTGGTCTACAAAATCAAATGCTTTTGACATATCCAGGAATATAGATGTTATTGGTATTTTATTGTTCAATCTAGTGGTAATTAATTTTAATAGTTCAAAACAAGCCAGGGATATAGATTTATTTTTCATAAAACCGAATTGCTCTCTTTTTAGTATATTATATTTGGTAATAAATGTATACAGTTTCTGATGCATAGACTTTTCAAAAATTTTGGAGATAACTGGTATGAGCGTTATGGGTCTATAATTGTTCATATTCGTTTTATCACCTTGTTTAAAGAGTGGTTTAACTATTGACAATTTTAATCTGGAGGGAAACAAACCCTGAGCTAGTGATAAGTTAATTAAATGGCTTATAGGGGCTGCTAGAATTGTTGAGCTAAATTTTATAATTTTAGTATTAATGTCATCATAACCTGTTGAATTTGTCAATTTTAAAGAATTAATAATTTTGAGGATATCGGTTTCATTAGTAGGTGTCAAGTAAATAGAATTGGAAAGATTAGTTATGGTTGATGTATTATATATTATTTCAGAAGTTTTATATAGGCGAAAGTTTGTAAGAATGTATGGATGTTTGGATGTATGGATGTTTGTTCCTCTTTCACGCAAAAACTACTGAACGGATTTCGATGAAATTTGAAACACGGGTACATCATGTCCTGGATTAACACATAGACTACTTTTTATCCCGGGAAAACATAAAGCGGGACTTTTATCCCGGAAAAACTTTTTAACGCGGGCGGAGCCGCAGGCAAAAGCTAGTAATATAATATAGTAGCAACGTTACGCAGAATTCTTAATGATGAACTACATGGCACTGCACTACGCTTGTCCACCCAAAACGGATGTCAAGGCTCACAAGACTCATGAGTCTTCTTGCTCATGAGAAATAATAATCTTGTGAAAATACCATATCCTTATACCATAATTATCTACGTTACTTTAGACTAGTTTTAGCCACTTATATTATTTGATATAACCGGAGGCAAAAAAAGTGGATAAAAGTGCTTTTATAGTCTAAATGATGTTTATATGTACCTATTATATTTATAATAAACATCCTTCTACAGATGTGAAGCTATTACATATAACTAAAGCTAAAATATGGATGTTTAATCACAATTGACATAATTGATAACATCACGTCATACGTCATTACTCATGATAGAGTCGTTGATAAAACTGTTGAAACTTGCTATAAAATCGATAGCTTAAATATAGATAGATTTATTATAAACTGTCCTAACAAAAATAAAACTATTACCTAAGCGACGTTCTAGGAAAGTCCATTCTATAAAGAGCTATATATACCTAATGATATTATGCCTAAAAAGGTATACATCGCGTAACGCACACAACGCGAGTAATTATGTAACGCGCGTCGCGGATGAGCGGCCACACGTTTGACAATCCAATCCAAATGTCAAGGTGAAGGCGACGCGAAAGGAAACGCACGGTGACGTCACGGCCGCCATCTTGCCGTGGCCGTCGTGCCTCGCCCCGCGCCATCTACCGAGCTATAGTTTATATTTGGGACGTCGGTTGACGTTCGGATGATACAGCTGTTGTTTGAATGGCGTGTGTAATTATTTGATAATTTGCCATCGGGGAAAATAACTAAGTTATAAATATGACATCATTTGTACAGTTTGAAAGATGAATTAAATTGTGAAGACCAATTCCGCTGATGATTAAATTGAATTGTTTACATCTCGCAATTATTTAATTTACTGAATGACAGTTGATAAAACACGTGTTTTGTTCTGTTTTAAATGTATGTACCTAGTTAATAATTGACACCAGTCATGGTCCAGCGATAAGTAATCATTTTAAAAACGTTTGCAGTCAATCTTAAATCAGTCGTTTATACTCCTCGTGTCCTTATTACATTTGTTAAACAAGTTTCTTTTCTTATTCTTTAGAGCCTACACGACAATTTAGGGCCAGCACTAAGTCAATTCCTTTTTATATCTCATCTGCACGTAATTTGATAAGTTTAGCCAAAAGTGTATCTAGTAATTTTTTGATGACCCCGTTGTGTCCCATTACCTTGCGAAGATAGTATTTCTGTTTGTACTTCTGATCATATATGTATTGTGCGAGTCTTGTGAGCCTATCATGTAAAGGGGCCTGATCAAAATCAGCAGTAAACAACCCCTAGCCTCGACTACTGGCTTCTATAAATTGTAATAGCCTTACAGTTAAATAATCTGTCAAATCTTTCAATGAGATTAAATTCTCAATAACAGACACCAGAACTAAAAAATTCAAACGCGCGTGATTCATTGCAAAAAGCAACAAGTGGTGAACAAACGAACCGGCCGACCTTGGCAACGTCGACGGCTAATTGTCGACGTAACGTCTGTTGTCTCATATCGCGTTATCTATCGGAGCCGTGTTTGACTCACTATTGTGATGGTTTATATTTATGGTCTGGATATTATAAATTTAGCTTTGGTTCATATGAGATGTCGAACGATTTTTCAAAGTTCTATCAAACTAAAACCTTATATTCCCATTGATGCTTCATTTTAATCAATATTTAAAAACATTTTCTGCGTGATACCATTAAGGGCAGATACAAAAAAAATACTCTACAAACATAATTTATGCTCAAATTGCTGAAAATAAGAACTAATGAAAGGTTACATTTACAAGTAGACATTTCTTTTATGTCCTAACCTTTGTAGCACGCGACTGAACTAATTCTTACAAGTTTGAGATATTTTATTGTGTATTAGAATAGAATAAGCTTTACGGAAAGACAATTCAGGTGGATGTTATTGCAATACAAGAATGTTTTTTTTGCATAGAAGTGTATTTGTGGATCATCTAAAGCAACCGCGTACTATGATAAGCAAGCAAAGGATGTATTGTTGATATTTACAAAATATGAGGAACTTTTTTCATACAAATTTGTTACTCAGTGATTTGAGTCTCATGTTAAAAACTGGAACGCAACAACCACTTGAATAGAGAGGCGTACCTTGGCGTTACGTCGATAAGACCATTGTGATTTCAGGTCCTTCAAGAAACGAATCTATTTCTACCTTTGCCGGCCGGCAAAGGTTATAATTCATCTGATATTAAGGAATTTAATTGACAATCTTACACCAAGTAGTTGTGTTTACTAACAATTCAATACATCAGTCACCTCTCGATCGCATGTCTCACAATGACGCAGACACAATTCAGCATAATTTGCACGAAGCGTGACAGATGTCCAGTGCGATGGACAATGATCTGGTCACGCGAGCCGGCATCACGCCGCGGCCGTCCATGTCCCCGTAACGGTGTATTGTGCACAATTGCGGCTTGGCTACACGGGACAAGCTTGCTTGCTGTCGAGCTTGCCTCGATTATTTTAATCATGTAGCAGCTAATTGCATAACAGGTCCCGTATTCCATAACATTGCTAAACTGAGACTATGTCGATAGCAAAAATACCGTAGTAACTTTGAAACGAGCACAAAAAAATTGGAGTATGCATAAGCGAACTTTAAACTAAAAGTTGTTAGTTCCTACTATACTATTTTTTTCCTTTGAACTGTTGACCCGCAGACCAACTCGCCCACAAGCTTCAACTAAGTAATCTAGCTCTTAGCCGGCTCACGATTGCACGTGCTTATTTGTTTCAATTACAGACACTTTGAAACATGACAATAATTACACTTCTTATTCATATATTCATATTAAGTTTCTATACACGAATTGGCTTTGGACGAGAGATAAGCCATTATGCGACAAATGTGAGTCATTGTCGTACCTTCGGTCTGTCAACATAGATTTCAGACTATAGTGGGAATAATGCGCCATCATGTCTCATATCATTAGAAACAAATTTCAATACCATTTTCCTCATGCATTATATAAGAGAGTAAATAATGTATCCATGTATGGCTGAGTGCGTTTCAAGCTCACAATGTCCGAGTTTATCCCGGAATAACTTTTCTCGCGGGTGGAGCAACGAGCAATTTGTTATGGAGATTGTTTATGGTCCTGTGAAGAGACATGCCCGCCTAGCATGCGCGCGTCGACAAAATTTTGTCGACACTTTTTCTCGGGTTTTTGTCGTTTATCGAATTATGTCTACTGACACTAACATGCGTGCTCATGCATCTCGACTTGTGACGTCACAAGTAGAGAAAACTGTAATTTTTACTTTATCTGTGCTATTTTTCTCTACGAACCCTAACATGACCAAATGATTTTATCGATTTTTGACATTTGTGACCGAGATATTTGTCTACGTTGCTTTTGTACGAAGAGAAAATTGTCGTATATCAACAAACGATGGCGGTATATTATTAATTAAGTATTACAATTGTATAATATGAATTATATAATAAATATGAATATAATATATATGAATATAGAAAAATTTACACGTGGTATGGAACCGCGAAAGGCATGCCCGCCCTTTTAAAGGTAATTTAATATATAAACAACCGCGTTTAATAACAATTTAAATATATATAGATAAAGGAATAATGTCTTTTTTGTTAGGTGTTGTGCTCCATTCAATTTCGTGCCAATGGAAGTTATCAAAGACACTTTGTGCAATATCTTAGTCTGTGCCAGGCGGAGACTAATGTTAGTACCTAGTTTTATTGGCAGGTTTTGCATTCCATACCTATATCATGGAAAGTACCAACTCAACATAGTTTCAAATTTATATTAGAGCTACAATGTTCATTTACTTATAATACCATAACTTTTAGGTTTCTAGCTGAGTGAGTCAGTTTACGAGTCACACAATATCAGCCCAAAGGAGTATGGCTTGTGAATTTGAGGAAAATTTAATGTGAAGGCTATATTAGGGCCCATTAAATATATGAAAATATGACCTCCGTCTGGACCACAAAGTGCACAATAGAAAAATTGGAAGAGATCAATGTTCAACTGGTAATATAATAATATCTTACAATACTATTAATTAATAAACTTCATTGATAATTATATATTTATAAATGTACTTTAACAAAATTTCTATCTTGCCTTAAATAAGATGGCATAATTGTGTTAACTAATTAGGTAGTGAGAACCCTTGAATTACAGACTATCTGCAGTTTTTATTTTGTATATTTTATACCAATAAATAAGCAACTTTGTTTATTATATTTGTAAAACCAGTAAGTGTATATTTTAAAATAAATGTTGCAAATTGTAGATTTTAACAGCAGAATATTCAATGTGAACGCTAGTTATTCAGAAAGATACCATTATTATGAAACCTAAAATACAAAAAAAAGTATAGGTTTTATTTATTTATTAAAAACTTCATATAAGTACTCTGAATGTCTACAAATAGACTTAACACTAGAATATGGCTATTTACATTTCTACATTGTTACATTTCTATATTAAATTACTATTGTTACAATTCTACATTACATTGATAATGTTACATAACTGTGAGTAATGAAGTATTTTATGTTACAGTGTATGGAGGAAACTATTATAAATGAACAGCACATTGGAGAAGAACATGTATAATTATCAGTAACTGCAAGATTCTGTCAAGCCAAATGGGCAAGAAATAATAGATATATATTATTATGAACCAATAAATAATTGTACATACATATGATTTTTAAAGCTTTTTTTATTTATGATACAAAATTTTCTACATTAATGTGGAGGGCAAAAGGACATTTCAAAGAAACTTTTTAATATAACATTTACATAGGGAACCCTATTGCTGCGGTACATTTTGTTCATATGTAATGTTTTATCTTGTGTAATGGTAAAGATAACAAAGTATGGAGTGTCCAAGCTCTTATTATAAGATTAGATGTTTATTTTGAAAAACAGTTGTCTTTAAAAATACAGATCTACTTTCAATAAATTATTGTTCAAACTGGACAAATAAAATTCTTCTGTAGGTAGTGTTTGGTGAGCTCATCAACATGGTGCTGGGTGTTGTGCTTGCTGTTGTACTGGGCTGGGCATTGGGATGAACTAAAACAGAAAAGAAGATAAAATTTCAATATATGTACTTCATAATTTAGTACTTAAACACTATTGTTAAACAATAATAAATAATATCAAATAGAAACAAATCCTGGGCCTTGTGGCTGCAAAGCTTAACTTAAAATTTCAGTGTTGAGCTAATTAGGTTATTATTACACTATACTTACACCAATTGGAAATTTTTGGGGCCAAAACCACATCCATCTTCTTTCCGGTTGCACCACCGATTTCGCTGAGCATGAGCAATGTTGCATCGCTCCCGTGGTTGAGTGATAGTCATCCGGCACAAAGTTTGAATAAGCCAACATATAGTGGCACAAATAATTGAGTCTTGTTGGATTTTATCAGATTCTTGCCTTGTTACATCGTACACTAAAACAGTTCGGAGCAGTTATTTCATATTCGGTTCCTTATAGTGTACAATACATTAACATTGAATTTTTCGTTCACTTACGTTATTTAACTTTCATTTTCTTTAAAGTTACATTTAAATTGACGATAATTTATAAAACTAAAGAAAATAAGATAAATAAACTTTGGAATGACGTAAACTGTCACTCAAAACGTCAGAGAAAACAACAGTGTTACCAAATGTTTGACGGTTGAAGTCGCCGAAAATTCAATGTGAAGTAGCCTAAAGTCGCTTCTTCGTATATGAAGAGGTGAAGGAGCAAAAAGAAAAAACAAACCTCCCTAATTTCCAATTTATAGTGGTCCAACGCGGCGAAAATTCAAAGTAGCCTAAAGTCGCCCGCTTGTGTGGGGACGCGGAGAGCAAAAAAAAAAAAAGTCCCCAGTTTTCAATAATTGTGTGTAAGGGGGATCTGAGTACATGTTTTGTACCCTCGAAGCTATAAATATCCTCAAATTCGACAAAAACAATGCATAACACACGAACTTTCCGAAATAGCCTAAATTGGCGACTAATCACCATTCGCGTAGCCTAAACCAGTCGCACTTCGCAATATTTGGTCGCCCCGACACTTCAATATAGCCTAAATGGCGAAAAGTCGCCTAATCTGGCAACACTAAACAAAAATTGCATCATAGATCTATAAAATTGAATGAACTAAAACCACGGTAGCCAACATTAGAAAATAAAATTGTTAGAATATATATTTAAAAGGGCAACATCGGTTTGTCTTCACGAGTAAACTTATGTCTTCAACGAGAAACTTATCGATCATAGCGCGCATGTTAGGGTAAACGACATATTACTCGATATCGACAATTTGTCTACTGACGTTATCGAGATATGTCGTCGTGCGCATGCTAGCCGGGATGGGGTACTTTTTATCTCTGGAAAATATATAGCAGGACTTTTCCGGAAAAACTTACACTAGGCCGGAGCAGCGAGTAATTTAAAAAATCACTCCACCAAATAGACATTATCACCATTAATGGTGTAGTTAGTGTTTCCTTATCAAATTACACAAGAAATTAAAAAACAAACAGTGTACACACACCCTCTTGCAACGTGGCATAAAATAAAAAGACCTTCGTTACAATTTATTTTTGATCACCACTTGCCACAATGACGCACAATTCAGTGTTATTACAAGGCAAGTAAGACAATCAGCTCAATACCACATAACGAGACGGGGTATATAAAGTGGAATACCATAAATAGCTGAAATAAATTAAGATTGCTACTCTACGCATTGGCGAACGGCATTGTTGCGTTTGCATCGGTGCATTTTGAAGATTTTTTCGAGATTAGTCTAAAACTGGAAGTTTTTTGCAGGTACTTTGATACAACATTATGTGTAAAGTCGTTTAAGCGTACCTACGTAAAAGAAAACAATGCGCTATATCGACCCTCAAAGATAAATAGTGGCGAAATCGCCGACCCGCAATGCTGAAAGAAATCCCGGACATTTGGGCGAAATATGGGTATTTCCCCGGACACCTCTGAAAAAATATTTTGCCGTTCCTTCTTGAATTCGGGGAAATGCATGAAGTTTTAACTAAGATTTATTTCAATTTGTCGCTCATCTATAAAAAATGGATTTCCCCTGACAACGAAAGTGTCCGGGTTTTGCCCGGAAAATTTTTAAAACCCCGGCCGGACGGCCCCCGGACGCCCTTCAAACTAGGACAAATCCGGGGAAATCCGGACGGATGGCAGCCCTATGTTGGAACAAAGTTCGTTATCGCGCGTTGTGAAAGGAAGCTAGACGGAAAAAATTCTCACGAAAAGTTGTAACGACACTTTTATACTTGCCCTGTGAAACAAGCCAGTAACAATAAAGAACTGGCCGTAAAAGTGACATTCGAAATTTAAATAAGAAAAGAAAAAAAAAACAATTTAAATGCTTTTTAGAGTAGTTGTTTTTTTTTTCGTTAGTTGTAATATGTTAATTTTTAATGTCAATGCTTGCTTAGGTGATGATGATAGTGATTCGATGACTAATCTATTGTGTAGGTAGAAATAAATGTTTTCATTGATGTGGTAACGTTTTAATGAAATATGCAGTTGTTATTGTAAAAAAATTTAAAACAAATGTAAATTTTTTATTACAATATCTTCACTAATTAATCGAAAAGAACTTCGTTCCATCCGGGTGTCCCTTGACACCACTAAAGTTTTTTGTGATGTTATTCTTTTATTTTTTTGGGCTTGTTTGTCCTATGCATGTCTGTCCGTGATTAATAAATTACTTATCTTTATTTTTCTTTTCTTTCAACTAAGTTGCCGCTACTAAACTTTAAGTTTGTGGGTTAGCTGCTTAAAACGAGTAATTCAATTAAGCTCAGAGTATGATGCGATCTTTAGTTGTTGTGAAGCAGACGCGTTATCAATATGAAGTGAAACATCAGTTCAGAGAAACGAGTCTGGCCAATTCCACTGACAACAAGTAGTTTTACCGCTGCTGTTACGCTAATAAATGTGGTGCTGTCAAGTAAAGTAAATTCAACACTTACATACAAAGGTTACGCTGTAACAGACAGATACCTAATACTAATAATGTTACGCGGAATGATGCGAACATAAGAGGCCCAGTAATGTCTTCACTTCGCTTTACGAAATGAAATTTTAATAAATAAATAAATTCTATTTATTGAGATCAAAATTTACAAACATGTCTCGGCACGTCGTCGTCGGTTGCATTTTGAAATTGTTCAGCGGAATTAAAAGTGAGGTCGCGTCAGACACGAATGCAATAAATATCTACAATTTTTACTTATCGTATTAATTTGCGTGGAGAATCTTTTATCCAGTAAAATTATAATTATGTACCCATCTTTTATATATACATGTACAAGTAGGTCACCTGATGCATATTTTTTGCCCCCTCTTGGCGACAGAAAAGACAAAGCAGTTGAAGGTATATCAGTTCTTACAGCAGACAGACTCTCACAATCAATAGATCTACCGCCTAATGCTAACACAAACAAGCTGCTATGCAACATCGTTCACTACGCGCTACATGTTGCGCCTCAGATGTGTAATCTAATTTAGTACATTTCTCACATGCGATTGTTAAATGTTAAACAGTTCCCGAGACCATTGTGTTTGGTGAGCCAAGTGGAAAATCTCACCACCAATTAGCCACCGAAACGGGCCGAGTGAATTTTTCTACCGTACACAATAGAGGTGGTTCCCAGACGAATTTGCACCATCCTTTCCGCGTCAATTAATTCTCAATTGCGCCACTAGTTTCCCACTTCCTTCGATGATGGTACGTCGATTGTTAAGTATTGTTCGTAAATCACTAGGAATGAGTTAAAAATATTAGATTGGTCTCTTATATGAGAAACTTCCCGTATACGAGCTAAAGCACCGTTGTCTTTTGTTACGTAGTTCTGTGCAAGATCTTTTCTATTTCAACAAAAAATATTTTAGAATATTGATATCTCTTTCATCTCAATTATTATCACTTCCATACAGTTCAATCAATATTATAAGCATTATCTGGACGTGTATCTATAATAATTCTTGTAATTATGAGATGCTGATCACACACACACACACTCACGCCTGTTATCCCCGAAGGGGTAAGCAGAGGCGCAACTAGTGCACCCACTTTTCGCCATTATTCCGTCCCATGATGTGATAGGGGGCGAGCCTATTGCCATATCGGGCACAAATTCCAGACTCCGGGCTGATACTGAATAGAAAAACTCAATATCACTTTGCCCGACACGGGGATCGCACCCGAGACCTCAGCTTTGCAGTCGTAATGTAATACAACTACGCCACTGAGATGCTGATGTTTATATAAATTCTCTTTGAATGCGTCACAAAAGCTGATTCTGAACTGATGTCATAAACAACAATAGGCTCTTGCTGTTTTCGCACCATCTGCAGCGGGAGTTACCCGTAATTTCGTTTTTAGTAGCAACCGTATTGTAAACCATTACTTTATTAATTGTTACGACGAACTCGGGTCTACAGAATGAAGATTTTCTTTTAATGCATAAAAAACTGCGTGAATTTGCAGTTTTGCTGAGGTCATCGATCATCTATGCCTGTGGTGTTTCGTATTTATGGTTTACGAGTTTGCGGAGGTTCATAAAATCCTCTCGGTCTTATCGTTGTACATTTTCCGCTGTTAAAGTTCGTAATACTAACCAAAATTGTTGTCTATTTTAGCGTAGACAGCGGCTGTGCCTTTGACAATAGGAGAACCATCAATTTTCTAACGTCAAAATTAACATAAAATCTTGCTATTAAATGACTGATGAATGACATACTCGTTTGCCTCGCCTTGATGAAAAAAAGACTGAGTACATATAAGTTCCATGTAATAAAAAAAAACTACTAATACCTCACTAAACGTCACATTTCATTTGAACAGGCCTAATTCAATAATAAAAGTCAATCCAAGAGTTTTAAGGTACACTACCTGAAGTATGCTAACAGAACCTTACTAAGGCACTACGTCTGCTTGCTTCTTCGATCTTTAAGGAGCTCTATCTTTTGAACCATAATAAGTAGCGTGCTGTTTTCACAGAATGTTACTTACATACATATACACTCACGCCTGTTATCCCCGAAGGGGTAGGCAGAGGCGCAACTAGTGCACCCACTTTTCGCCATTATTCCGTCCCATGATGTGATAGGGGGCGAGCCTATCGCCATATCGGGCACAAATTCCAGACTCCGAGCTGATACTGAATAGAAAAACTCACTATCACTTTGCCCGACCCGGGGATCGAACCCGAGACCTCAGCTTTACAGTCGTACTGTAATACAACTACGCCACCGAGGCAGTCAGAATGTTACTTTTGTATATCAAAACAAAAAGATAACATTTACTATAATAAATCCCATTTAAAAAGAGGGAGATTTATATATATTATTATTAAAAAAGAAGTGACATTGGAAAAAGTACAATTTGTTGCTCGGGCTACACTTTAAAGAATCACGGCAAGTTTTTACCTGAGTGTTTCAGTTAGCGTCTAAGATTAAGATATGTAAAAACAAATATAATTTAAATATGTAATATTTTCCACAATTTTAGTTTTACTGTTAAAAGCCATAAAATTATATTTATAATTAAAAGTAAATCAATTGTACTTCCGGTTTCGTTACTTCTGATCTGTAGTGACAAATAAAAAGTGTTGCCACCTAAGAATAAAAGTGGCAGAACACGGTAGATATTAAATTATATTTTTATATCAAAGAAGTGATAATAATATGTAACGATTATTCTTGAATACTAATACTGTATTTAAAATAAACACCGAATGGATTTTTTGCCATTCAGTGTTAAGTTGGCGTAAAAGATTGTTCCATTTCTCACGCTAGAAAGTAATTATAAAAGAAGTAATAGCAACCCAGCCGAAGACAGTGAGCGTCTTATTATGACATTTTGAATTCGGTTTATTTACATCAGTGCCAGTGGTCTCGAACCTACGGATTTTTCGGTATTTCTACCGATTTTGGGCCAGTCCTACCGAAATACCGAAATGACATGATTTTTCAACGATTTTTTGAAAGCTAGAAGATTCTCCTGATTTTTATACCGATTTTCAGCGATTCGAAGATTAAAATCCCCTTTTCCTTTCATATTTTGCGATTACTTGGTTAAATAATATGTTGCTGTTTGGGGCGGCGGGGGACAGTATTTTTAAATGGGCGGCAAAATTTAAAATTTTTATATTCATGAGGGGGGGTGGGTGTATGCGTGACTCTCGTTTGTTAAAATTACCTTCTTTTGGTGCAGTAATAGTCCCTAGACTTTAAAATTAAGAGGGTTTTCATTGAATATTGCTTGTTTTTTTGCATATACCGATTTTTGTTCCAATATACCGATTTTTCTTGGCAACTCTACCGATTTCACATATTGTCGTCCGAGACCACTATAAATACAGCCTATATCTGCTATCATATCTCATTGACAGATAAGTGATAACCTTTAACTATGACTTTTGTTTTAATTTTCCCTTTTTATTGGGAAGGCAAAGAGTTCAAGCAACTAGATGCATAAAGCAGCAGACCGGGCTCTGTGGCGTATCTTGGGAAAGGCCTATGTCCAGCGGTGGACTGCAACAGGCTGATGATGATGAAAAGGTTCAAACCCATACAGCCAGCCATCTTATGTGATATTTTTGTTTCTTTTTTTTTACTATGTACTATGTCGTAGTAAAGCAGTGGCTACCTTACCAAGACTTTATCGAGCAGTTTTGTCGGCAACGAAAAAACACTTAATTGGCACAGTTAATTCAATTCATTTCATTTGAGCCCTAATAGAATTATATTGGATAATATACCTCCATAATTATGCAATATAAAGTAACTAAGTATCACCAAAATACTGAATTAAAACAAGAGCACCTCGTGACACTTTAAAGTTCCCGCCAAAACTCTCTGAAAATGTTAAATAACTCATAACTTTTTTTTGTGGCTTCCAAATAAAAAAAATCTTTTTGATTGGGTTCAGGATAAGTATATTCTATCGTTCTAACATTTTTTCATTCCAAGACGCGCCAAATTGATATCAGGTAAAACGTTGTATGGAACTTGCCATCATTCTTTGAGATTTAACATCGGCGGTCAGCTGCAACACTTCCTGTAACACGCTTGTAAACATATGTTAAGCTAACTTCACATTAAAGTAGGATAAGCTTAAACGAACGCATCACACGAATTGAGAACCTTCTCCTTTTTTGGAATCGGTTAAAAATACTGCGTTGGAATACGCATCTCTTGGTTTGTGAGACCGCCTCGCACTTGGCCGATTTTGTTCCCTGCGTGCGTTTCGTGGAAGGGTCGTGCGTGAATTCCCACAGATTGTTTTCTCAGAACTGTTTTCCCACCGGGACGTCAAATTCGGTAGCATATTGCCCGTACATCAATCTTGAAGATTGATGACTGATGGGTGTTGATTTGATTGATTGGGCTTTATCTTGTATCTTTGGTTATCGGAACAATAATTACATGTTAAACAGCATCTTATGCCATAATATTGGTATACATTATATGTGATATAACAACGCTATGTTTTGTTTACAATACGATCATGTTCCACCAGTTTGGTTAAAAAACAAGGAAAAGTAATAGTTGCCAGTTCGTTTCGTGTGGTCGTGAGCTATGGAGACCAATTCATGTAAATCTAAAAAAATCCTTTTCCTTCATAGGTTGGTAACGCCTACGATTAGCAGGAATTTCAAATTAGCTGGCGATGGTGAATAATTACCATCACGTACTTAATATATAAGCCTATGAACAGTGACCACTAACCATGGGGTGAATCACTGATGTATGACATAATTTTTTCTGTATATTTATCATTTCTTTAAAAAAGAACGTATTTTTCTGATTAAAGACTTTCTGTCAGCCTCAATGACCCCAGAGCAAGGGTTACATGTAACTCATTCGTCACACCGCTGTGACAAATCGCTTCAACACAATGGTTACTCATCAGATGCAATAACAAAGTACAAGAGCGATTAACAAATAAAAATAAAATATCTAAGTCTCTGGTCGGAATAATACTAACTACATATTATTGTAAAAAGTAATAAGAATTATTGTTAGTTAAAAATTAAATGTTGTAGATTTAGATCCTCTACCTTACTGGATTTTAGAGTCAGGTATACAGTTAGAACACTAGTTGCTCCTGTGCCTTAGAATATACAAGCGCGACCTTAAATTTATGTAATAGGTATGTGTACTCTAGGAATAGGTAGTCTTGGATGTTCAGTTATAATAACAAAGCTCTTTTAATAAGAAGTATGTATTAACGAAATAAAATAGGTATATACAAATGAGCTGATTGTTTAAACTATATCAGCCTACATTATGTACGAGTGGGTATTTACAATTGCCATTAAATGTGAGTAAAATAGTTTTTTTTTATTACCTACATATTGCGCACTTTGGAAGCGATTATAGGATTAATTCTATATTGCTGATGGCCTTGTTTAAAAATAGCTACCTATGTTCCTGTTGAGCGTTTAGTCATGGAAAAACAAACTTAATACGGTCAATAACTTAATATAGTTGTCCAAAATAAAATATTTAATGTTTTGTTTCGGTTATAATACTACTATATTCGGATAATTAGTATTACTTAAGTAGTAAATAAATTAAATAGAAGATCTCTAAAATGTATGATGTAATAAGATTTTAAGTGTATTTGTGTGCATAGTTAGTAATATGCTGAATAAAGATAGTAGGTCTCTTGTATGCGAGGGGCCGTCCGACTAGATACCACCGCATTGTCTTTCTTGTAACGCCAAGCAGCAGTGTGTATACACTGTTGTGTTCCGGTTTCGAGGAAATTGTAGCTAGCGTAATTACTGGGCATTATGAGAATTAACATCTTGGTGACGAGCGCAGTGGAGTGACACGCAGTACTTTGTAATTCAAACTTCTGTATGGTGTTGCTTCTGTTTGTGCGGTCGCATCACTTACCATCAGGCGAGCGGCATGCTCATCTAGTCATTTAAATGCATGCATGCAATAAAATTATCCCACAGGTATCACAAAGAACAACCCTTTTTAAATTTTAAACAACTACTAAATCATGCAAGTTTCATGCCAAAATTATAATTCTTTAACAATGCCTCATTCCGCATTCTACGATAATGAATCAAGTATACGAGGGAAGCTACAAGTTCCCAGAGCATGACAATGAAGCCGATGCGGTCGCCGGGCGACCTTCATAGTTCCAGTTTCGACAGCGCAAACATTCGAATCTAGATGTTGATTTGAGATCGATTTGTCTAAGAATCGATAATGGTAATCGATTTAAAATAGCTATATCGTGAACTATGGTTTGAAATTTAAATTAATTACTGTTACGCGTATAAGTCGCGGCACGAAACTCTAGCGGTGACCGTTATTGCGCAGAAGTAAAAAATAAGGTGTCTTGGCGGGGTACAGGGGTGAAGGGCGAGCGTGCGTTGCGCCGATTGGCTCTCCAGTCGTACTCCGTCCCCCGTGCCGATACGACGCTCCGCGCACTTCCAGTGTACAGTCGCGTTCTGAATTGTTTTGTTGTCATCGTTAATTTTTGTTGTTGTTTTTTGTTAAGTTTGTTTTGTTGATTTGTTTGTTGTGTTTGATTTGGTTCTTATGTAATTCGGACTTAATATAAAAATTATTATTATTTGGTATTTAATATAAAAATTTACAAATCCGATAGTGTATTTATTTTTCTACTCCCCATAAACTTGTTAAAAATTATATTGTAGGTAACATGAAGTAATATTACTTAAGTAATATTTGCGTGCGTGACAGTACCCATACGCAGTTAAGTTCCACATTTTGTTCACCGCTAGACTTACTATTTGACTTTACATTAAAACATTATTTTGCTGTTTTTAATTAAGCAATTAAATTACTAATTTGTATTGCGTGCGCGACGGTACCCATGCGCAGCTATCCCCTCCACGTTTCGCTCAGCGCTAGAGTTTCGTGCCGGGACATATAGATGACTACCTATTTACTGGTAAAATTACACGATATAATTACACCCGCCGTTCCGTAATGATTAATTAAACTGAGATTATATCATTTTAAGCATATTAGAGTCAGAAAAGATAGATTCTATTGAAATCGATTGTATTTTTTTCAATATAGTTAAGCATCCCTACATGAATCGTGACCGGTAAATACGTGACTCCGGTTTTTATGTGGCATTATCATAAAATGTTAATTATTTTTGTTTTTTTTTTTATATTGTGATTCCTGCATCGTTTTTTGAGTGCAACGCGTGATAGTTACGTCATTGATGTCACATCGATATTCGCCTTAACTTAAATACCGCTATATATTTTTCATGAGGCCAGTGTGTTGTGGTTTTAGAATGAAATAGAAATAACAATAAATCTGAATTAATTCTTAACTATAACCGGATGACGACATGAGTGTGTCGGTCATTAAATGGTGTACGCCACTATTGATCATTGACAGTAGTAACAAATAACAATTCTCAAAACTTTGTATTTCAAGATACCGTTTAGCTGTGTATGACGTTCATCACCATGCAATATGTCTTTTATTGTCCAGTAACTAAACTGACTCGAACAATCTTTAAACCGGGACATAATGCCTCTACACTATTGCTTGGAGGTTATTTTTATATTAGGTGAATTTCATTACATTCTTTATTATTCAAAACATATGAGCCGAAAGGCCAAAGAAAATTAAAACACATTAAGATTCAAATATTAGATTCAAACTAGTTTCTTCTTCATGAAAATTTAAATAAATGCAAAGACAACCTTCCTTAAATAGTTATATATTCAAGGTGAAGGACATACTAAAATGTCAACAGCAGTATTTTACGTCATCATCATATTATAGCAACATTTATTGAGTTCACCTTAAACGGCTGTCAACAACATTTTTGAAGTATTTTGTAATCATAGTCCTATATAGATATTAGCCTAATTTGTTAAATATTTGATCATCGAGAGTGAATTCTATAAACTATAAAAATAACGATGTGGTTATCTTCGAAGAAAAACGATTTGAAGATTTGTTATTAGATAGACGGCATGACATTTGAGTCACATAAATTTCCATTCAAAAGATACAGACAGAAAGTCTACCACATATTTGACATGATAAAATCGGTATAGTAAAAATTTTTTTTTATCGTTGCTATTGTCCTGCTTTTTATTATTTTTCACTAAAGACAAGGCAAGTTGAACATCATACAACGTCGCTATCGTTTTAGCAGCAATTAGATGCGAAACTATGTAACTCTGTTTCGTAATCTTGAAAACCATTTAAAACGTATTAAATGTGGCATTAAAACAACCAACCCCCGTAATAAAATCAAAACTCCACTTACCTGCTCAAATTTCCCCATCAACAAATTCAGTTAGCCCCAAATAAATTTCGTCTCACGGTATTCTATTGCGCTGACAAAGGTCTCGCATCTGGCGGTTCACGTGACCGCGAATAAAAACTACGCACAAAACAAACCGAAAAACTCCAAAGGGGTTGCTTTCAAGGAGACGAGAAACAAAGAGCTTCCTCTTACCTGCAACAAAGGAGCGAGTATTATTACTGATTTGTATTTCGACGTGTGTGGAGCATGCATTATTGATGTTATGAGTTATAGTTTGCTTGGTTTTTTTAGTAGTTAACCAGGTGGTCTGTTTGCAAAAATTGGTTTGTTTGTTTCTACGGTCAAGCAATGGTGTGCATTGTTGTGTTCCAGAGTGAAGTATAAATATTATAACAATTGGAATGATTGCGCTCTATAACATAGCACGTAATGTCTCAGAGTGAGCTTAACACAATACTTACAATGCAACATAGGTACTCATTTGTAATTTCAACCTTTGTTGGTGTTAATGCTTATAATATAATTCATAATGTAAAAAAAACGACGTAGATACCGAGGTAGCTAATGCACTAAGGAAGAACAGAACCTCCTAGCAAAAAACGAGCTTATTCGGAAACATCTGAGCGGGTGGTTATTTTTTAATTAATTATGCGCTTGTGATTATAATTATCTAATGACATAATTGCCCCTTTAATCCTTCTGAGCCAAGAAAATACTCTATAGGCTTCCAATTTGTAGTCTGACTAAACCGTTTGTGATTACACTCTACTGTATGTCATTATTTCCGCTAATACGGTTAGGTAGGTGTCATAATTTTATAAAGTAATAATTAATTTTACATGAATAATGTTATTGAAATTTATTAAAGTTACAGCGTCATTTATATAAAAGTCAGTTGGCATAACATAATTAAATTTTAAAGTAAAATGTCTTGATGACGAATATTACATAGAAGCTGACAGGTGTTTGACAATACAGTTGACTAATATAATTATGACTAAGTTCGTTTCGAATTGGAAAACCACAAATGATAACTCAAATAAGGACACCATATAAAGTAATTTGATTCAATATAATAGCAAATCCAATAATTCATTTGTTATATTTAGATATGAGGATATTAGAAAGCCAAATCTCTTGAAACTATCCTAATTGTTTGATAGTAGTCCAGCCAAGATGAACCTGAGAAAATATTACATTTAAGATTGTGCGCCATGATTTATAAATATACATTGTAGTTAAAATAAACTGAACACGGCTGGAATCACTGAATCTGATGGTAACATTTACAGTGCTTCTCTTAATGTTAACCAGAATTATTGAGTTTATAAACCGACTGACCCCGGAACGCAGCTCGCTGAGACAATGCACTGACAGGTTTAAACCATTGTCCCGTAGTTGCTATCCAGCCAAGTGCATATCGTTAATGTTATTAATCAGCTAATTACTCTCAAAAATAAATATATTATTAACACACACACGCACACTCACGCCTTTTTATCATCGAAGAGGTAGGCAGAGGAGCAGCTAAGTGCACCCACTTTTCGCCGTGCGTATTCCGTCCCATGATGTGATAGGGGGCGAGCCTATCGCCATATCGAGCACAAATTCCAGACTCCGGGCGGATTACTATGCCCGACCCGGGGATCGAAACCAGGACATCAGGATTGCAGTCGTACCGTAATATAACTACGCCACCGAGACAGTCATATCAAATGAATAATAATAATCTACAGAAATAAAGACAATGCTTATTAAACACAATGATTTTTTCGGTAGACAATAAATCCTCATCTATTTCGAGATATACATGTAGATTATGTAAACAATGGAAAGCTACCTCTGCCCTTTTCTTCAAGCTATATTCCAATTTATCTTCATTATTCTATTGGTATTTGTTTTGTTATGAACGTGAACGATTGTTGGAGATTGTTTTGATATTTATCCTGAGATCTTCAGTATATAAAAAGATCATGACTTATTTTATTAGTTAAATGTTTAAAACACTATTCTTAGTAAAGTATTTGAAAAATATTAGTACAAACAATACAGATAATCCAAATACTCTACATTCCCAAAGCTTCTCATGAAGTAAAGAATGACGTAAATTAAACAAAGAATGCTAAAACCAGATAAGAGGCGCCAAATAGATTAGCTCTAAACAGTACTGACAAAAAAAATTATAACAATAGAGGTGTGAAAGCAATAAAAATAATCTGTACGTAAAAAATGATTCTAAGACTTAAAGTCTGGGTTGTCAATGGAGTAGGTAATTCCATACGTAACGGGAATCTTAAGACTTAACAGTTAGGAAAAAAGGATTAGTTTACAATGGACCGTACAAAAGAATAAAAGAATGATATACAGTGTACTTTGATGCTTTGCATCGAGGTAATAAACCTACCAATACCGTTAAGGCAAAAAATTAAACTATTTATATATCTATAAGTAGTTGTTTAATTTCATATCGCCATTAATCGGTGCACTCCGGTTAAGAATTAGTTATTTTTAACAGATATATTTTAACAGCGTGTCCAGGTTAATGAGACCCCGACAAAAAAAATATTAAAATAGAAAAAAAAAAACCCTACTGCATTAATATCTGCCATCGTTATTAAATTCATTGAAGAAATTAAAAGATGATCCGTTTTTAACACTAATATTAGACGTGTGCATCATTTAATCTTATACCTTTGACAGATGGAAATATCATACAACCCGCGTCCTTTATAATATATTGTCTTAAGCTGTACATTGAGATTTTTTAAGGCACGGCAATGTAAACCACTTAGATTGTAAGAGTAAAGTCCAGGGATTCTTACAGGATGAGTTGACTAAAGGGAGATGATTATGACCGTTTACAAAATATACCCTGTTTGAATTGATTTCATTGGTTGGGGGAGGACACGAAAAAATGACACACTAAGGTAATGTAAATCATAACAGAAATGGCGCCTAATTGTCTGATGATAAACCCAATGTCCCACTATAAACAGTAGCAGCATTACGTACAACTTGAATTATAAAATACTTATTGTAAAGTTGCTGCTTTCCCTGAGACATTAAGTCGCATAATTACCGGTAATTCCATTAATTTTGGTGTCCTTCAAACCGGAAGACCACTGTACACAGCTGAAGAATTATTATAATGTATTAAAACGACGATTACCAACCAGATAGACTGTAGTATACGAAAGACTTGAGCTTAAGTGGTAATTAAGTAAACAGGTATAATTTGTGCAAATTAAACAGAAAAAAACTTTAAATGTAGTGTATTTATGTTGCAAAATAAAATGGAAAACTCATGTGTTGCGTTAGTAATTCCAGCTGTTTTGCATGATGTAAAAATCTCGTTTAACTTAGTCATACCCATAAAAGCTAATCTAGTATCTAGATATTTCTACAAGGGTGTGCTAGTATAGCGCGTTTTTATTAGTAATAATATTGGGTTTTATAACATCCGCAATTCTGCGGGTAGGTGCGTTTATTTCTAAATATCGTGGAGCATAGGATTTATAAAATGTATTTTTACTCTGATGTATGATCTATCAGACGATAAAATTTATTTTATTGAGATGAGTTTCGAGAAGCCTTGCTTTGTGTTTGAAATGCCATTTTTATGTTTCAACTTATATTATTCCTGGTGTATCTACGTGGGAGGATTGTAGCAACGTAATCTAGTGCTTCAAAGAGGTTGAGTCGTCAGTAGGGTGTAATCAGCTAAAACTGAACTAATAAATAAAAACTCTAAGAGAATGCTATACAGTTTCGCAGGAATATATTTAAATTAATTTATCCTGAGTAGACATTTAAAGTCCACAGCCTGACTCAAATATTTGATTCTTGGTGATGTGCGTTTCAGAGCCTGTGATCACTCAGTACATTTAGTTAAGACAAATCAGGATAATAGAGGTGACAGTCGCGAGACAATTTATCTCGTTTCTCGCCGTTGTATTTGGATTGAAACGATGCAGTGTATTAATTTGTTATTAAAGGAAGTTATGAATATCCCTTTGAATATTAGTATTCATTGTATGACATGAGACTAAACTCATCAGGGGTAGATATTTCGTAGTAATAATCGCAAGTCCGAATCTAGAAATTAATATCCAACATCATAAATGTTACTGTCACCTTGCAGATTTAATAAAGCCTTATTATGAAATGCCACGCCGAACGCTGATAACTTCGAAAAATGTTATCTAAGAATTCGTGCCTAAAAACACTATTACTATTCCAATTACCTTGGCACAAATACAGCCATTTGGAGCATTTAAATTCTTTAAAATGCCATTGTTAGGGTTCCCCGGGCGGTTTTGTGCAAATCGATATTGATGTTAAGTAGAATACGTAGCAGAGGGCATTCCCAATGATTCAACCTTAACTCTGCAACCCTATGAGAATACAAACGTAACTTGAGTGGCATGTTCAGGGGTGCCAGTTATTTAAACAAATATTTTATCCTATCCTAATCAAGTACTTAATACAAGCATATCCAAGGTCACAACAAAAATCTCAGTTTTTAGTAGCGAAACCAACAGTTCGTTAACCAAATATAGACGCAGGAAAGCAAGACAGAAAGAAAAGAAAGATATTCAGGGAAATACCATATTTGAGCTATCAAAATCAGAAACTAGACGGATTCCGATTGCAGTTTAGCAGCAATTTAGTGCTGCTATGTAGTAAGTGTTAAGAAGTGTAAATTGGAATATTTATCTACTCAGCTTGACGGGCTTACGCCTAAGATCCTTTCTTGATTAGTAGGAAACTTCATATTGTTGGTGTCAAGATCACACAAGTAGTACATACGATTATGTATATTATGCTTTTATATGACGAGAATATTAAAATAAGGCGCTTTTCAGGTCCAACTGTTCGGTTCCTGTAATTATTAATACAGTTTCGATCATTATTCAGTTCTTGAAGCTCATTAGCCCTGTGTTTGCATGCAGGACTGATTGCCATAAAACACTCACAAAGTTTTCAAATATTTCTTTTAATGCGTTTTTTTATGATATAGATACATAATTATGTCTTAAGTTTTAAGTGGCTACTCGTCGTTAGCAATTTGAGAATGAACATCTGTTATTTAAGACGAGTAGCATGGTATCATGTCATGTAGTAATTTGTAATTTCATACCAAGAGATCACCTGGGCTTGCAAGATGCTTACCATCAGGCGATCCACCTGCTATATAAAAACCGAGCTCGTGCCAGCCCTGTCGAAAGCCCGTGGGTTCGCGTGTCGCCGCGTCGTGCGGTCACGCGAGCGAGCGGTTTCCGCGCCGGCCGTCGCGTGCCACACGCCAGCTCTGCCAGCCTGATAAAATTAGCCACACGAGCGTTCTGTCACCGAGTATCGTGATGTGACATGCGCCGTTTTTAGCCCCCTGTTGAATTATCATCTGTATTCTTCATTATCACAACATCTCTGGCTACAATAACATCACATGATGCAGGGATGTATATGCGATAGCTCTTCATTTTAACTACGCTTTCTTGTCCATTTTCTGCGCTTTTCTATCGGGATATGAACCATTACTGGGTTGCCAAAAATTCGTAAATGATCCCAATTTGGCTGTCTGCATGTCCATATTTCAAAAGGAGTAGTCTTCTGATCTATACCTGTTGCTGGTGATCGGTTTTTTATGTACACCTCTGTGTTCACGGTCTCTGCGTAAAACTGCTTCTCAAGCTTGGCATCAAAAAGAAGACTAGCTTTTTTTATTCCATCGTATGACGAGACGCCTATGTTAAGCGATACGTCCGCCCCATAACTTTCAAATTAGTGTTTTTTCAGCTACTTAGACTAATTAATTCACCTATCAGATATCCACCCCAATACCGAAGTTGATTAAAAACCACCTTGCTTATCTACCCGAGGACCGCGGGACAGTGTCGTGTTCAAGCGATGTTAGACCGGCGGTGGCACGCGATGCATTAACGCAAATTACCCGCCCGAGCACCGAACACGCGACCAGTAGAAAGCTGCCACGCATCGCTCTCAATGATCTGTCCAATGTTCTAACAAAGTAGAATTTTCGATTGTTGGGGTAATACTGTGGTGATTTGAATTGTGTCAGGTAAACTATACACTAACTATTTATTGCGGCTCCAACCGTGTGAATGACTTTTCCCAAAATAGTAGTACCACAGTGCAATTTTTCAGGGTAAAAAGCAATAATTTGAAATTATTAAATTGTTACAATAATACTAAGGAATTAAATGGTAAATCGAACTGCAATGGAATGCTCTTGCATTTACAATGTACAATGTGGAAGTTCTAATGCACTCTATTAGAACAATTGGACCTACTTATGCAAACGGGAACCAACCCACACCAAAATATTTTCTAATAGTTGATGTAAAAACTAGAATATTTTTGTTTTGCAACTAGTTGGTTGATATAAAATGATTGGCATTTTATAAAGTACCAACAGAGGTATTTGGACAATTAACTCTATATGAAAATAATAAATCTTCTATTAATTGTGACCATTCTTTTATGACCAAGTCAAATTTATGGGCTTTTGGGTTGGTTCCCGTTTGTGTAAGTAGGTCCAATTGACTGCACTAAAATGAAACATAAATATTGTAAACGTACTGAACACAAACTCTATGGTTCTAGACGCGGTTACTAAATCGTAAATTGATCAGTACTCTTAGTTTTTTGAGAATATTTGTAAATATAACTTACTAGCTTTTGCCCGCGGCTCCGCCCGCCTTAAAAAGTTTTTCCGGGATAAAAGTCCCGCTTTACGTTTTCCCGGGATAAAAAGTAGCCTATGTGTTAATCCTGGACATGACATACCCGTGTGCCAAATTTCATCGAGATCCGTTCAGTAGTTTTTGCGTGAAAGAGGAACAAACATCCATACATCCAAACATTCAAACATCCATACATTCTTACAAACTTTCGCCTTTATAATATTAGTAGGATTCCTAAGAAACATTATTTTAATAAATCTAATTTATGTTTTTAGACTAAATTGTAGTACGCACCAAGAGAGCCTCTCACGTACGAAAGACCGCTTACTTCATATGAGAGTAGGTATAATTACTTTTTTGGTATGAAGAAAATAATAAATTTAATTCTAGCGATTCTTTAAGCAAACTCTTGACTCTAGGGTCTAGAATATAGTGACATAATTCCCAGATCTGCCTCGGTGGCGTAGTTGTATTATGGTACGACTGCAATGCTGAGGTCTCGGGTTCGATTCCCGGGTCAGGCAAAGTGATATTGAGTTTTTTTGAGTTTGAGTTTGAGTTTGAGCGGATCAGCTATGTGGATTATGTGCGCTAATGGACCGCTCCACTCTTATAGTTATCTCAGACATGTCGCTGCACGGGGTATAAATATTGCTAATGGTGTAGTGAGAATGGAAATCCGATTAATTGCCTTCATCTAATTAGACATGTTTAATTGTCTCATTCATGTGCGGTGCTGTATTAGGTTCGATTGCTATGTGGGGTTAGAGATATTCTCTCCACACCCGCAATTTCATATCCTTGATGTCTAGATAAAACTCATATTTTTTTCAATGGCATTGAATGACGAGATAACCATGCCGTTCGCCTGATGGTAAGCGATACGATCGCCCATAAACCGTAGTAACACCATACAATACCTTGAGTTACAAAGTACTGTGTGGCATTCCACTGCGCTCGTCATCCTGAGACATAAGATGTTAAGTCTCATTATGTTCAGTAGTTAAGTGTAACTACTGAACATAATAGCCAGTGGGCTACAGTGCCCTTCAAACCGAAATACAACAGTGCATGCACACTGCTGCTTGGCGTTAGGAATAGACATTGCGGCGGTACCCACCCAGACGGACTCTTACATATGCGAGACCTACAACCAGTAAAGCCTACCTATTATCACTGTTGCAAGCATTAAAGTTCTTCATCGCCTCGAATGCTATAATATTTCTTATATCATAGTGTGCAGCAAAGTGTACTTATTAACTAATTTCACAACAGTAATATCAGTAGTTGGCGCCCATTAGCGCCCCATAAACAGATCAAGTATGTTAGTAAAGTCACGTACCGAATACATTAAATATAATTTACATTACAGTAAATTTTTGTTTCATTGATATTGTTGTGTTGCATCACTACAAAGTTGCATTCGTGTGGTAATAAAACTTTGATATTGGTGACCTATATCTCGACTATGGTTAAGGTTTTTTCATCCGGCCAAGTGCAACAATTTAATGCAAGCACAGCGCAGTTCTTCTATCATAAATCATTGCGTTCCTGTCTCTCGAAATCACAAATGAAAGTATTTAAAATACATGGAATACCATTGAATTAAGGTAAATAAAATTAAGATATTACATTATCGATTGCAATTGCAATGCTGAGGTCTCGGGTGCGATCCTCGGGTCGGGCAAAGTGATATTGAGTTTTTCTATTCAGTATCAGCTCGGAGTCTGAAATTTGTGCCCGATATGGCGAAAGACTCGCCCCCTATCACTTCATGGGACGGAATAATGGTAAAAAGGGGGTGCACTATTTGTGCCTGTGCCTACCCTTTCGGGGATAAAAGACGTGATTGTATAATTTTTTATTGCATCGAATGACGAGACGAGCATGCCGTTCGCCTGATGGTAAAAGACCACCCATAAATAGTAGAAATACCATCCAGCACCTTAAGTTACAAAGTACTGTTTGGCATTCCACTGCGCCCGTCATCCTGAGACATAAGATGTTAAGTCTCATTATGGCCAGTAGTTGCACTGGCTACAATGCCCTTCAAACCGAAACACAACAGTGCATGCACACTGCAGCTTGGCAGTAGAAATAGACATTGCGGTGGTACCCACCCAGACGGACTTTTACGCATGAGAGTAAAGTATATTATGTATACAGGGTCATTTTTACATTACGTTACTAAATGAAACCACATATTTGTTTATACCTCTGCTAACATTGTGCCAAAAATCATCAATGAATAACGTATACTTTCGGCAAAAATCCCGGTTGTATTATTCCAATTTTATGATTATTTTGTAGTTTAGTGCGAATCTTAGGCGAATATGGTGTGGACGTAAGTGTATTTCTGACTGAAAGTGTGATGTTGCTGCTGCTGCGAGTTGTCCTAGAGCAGTCATAGTGGCATTAGGGCGTGTAAACTTAAAGTTACTTTTTATTGATATTTATTTTGTTTGAAACTTACACTTTTTTATTTTACATCTATGTTTAAAATAACTTAATGGAAAACGTTATTTTCAACGAGATAAGTATGTGGTTCCATTTATTAACGCAATGTAAAAATGACCCTGTATATGTATGTATTCTTTGAAAAAAAAAAGTTCGTTGTGACTAGAATAGGAATTGTTCAACACATGTTGTGTTTTTAATTAATAGATTTAATATAAAAACCACTTTTACGTTTTTTTTTACTGAAAATTATTTGCGCCTCGACTGAGACGTACGGAAAGATTTATTATTAAATTTAAGAGTATAAAAAATTCGCATTCGGATAAAAAGTTTCATTAAAAATAATTTTGGAAAACATGGACAAGGAGGAGAAAAAGGAACATCTTTCACTTGATTATAAATACCTACAGCTACTTTACAATTAATATGTTTGGTTTTAAATGACGATCGGAATATTTCCTCAATTTTTTGTACATATTCCACGAATTCATCACTGGGTACTATTAAAAAAGTTTCTGAATTTTTCATACTGTTGTCCTGGTATCTTAAATACTGACTCTCTGCGCTGAAATCGTGTTTTTCTTTCTGGGGCTTCACGTACGATTTCAAAGCCTGACAATCATTATGTTTTTCCAAACAACGCTTAAGAAGATACCCACATATATAAAAAAGTGAATGTTTTTCTGGCATGTCTAGCTGATTATAATCGGAACCAGTAATTTGAATGCTGGAAAATTCTTCATAGTCTCTATTTGATATTTCGTTCGTTGGAACAGGTATTGCACAGCTATTAACTTCTTCACGAGTCATTTGAACAAGAAGTTTTCCGAAATCATCGACACAATTTCCCCGTTTTGGGGGTTTTATGATATTGCAGAAAAATAAGTGTTTAAATTCCGATATAAACTGTCTAGACGTTGGGTTTAGAGACGCGCCAATATTTTTTTTTCGTATCTGTCTGAATAAATTTTCAAGAGCGTCTTGATTGCATCTTCTTGTCATTAGAAAATTAAATCCTTCTACACGCAAGTCATCAAACAAGAGCATTAAGGATGTGATAGTAATTTGGAAACCTTCAATGAATCTAATACTTGATGTGTGGTCACGGCCATTCTCTGGGTTTATTAATTTTAAATCTTGAAAAAAGCTAATCGTCTTTTTAAAAAATGTTTTTTGAGATTCATCACCCGTATACGCTCTTTTATATTCACAACTATGTATCAAATTAGATGTATTCAAAGAATCGAACACATCATTCATAATCATCAAAAAGTTAGCCGTATCTCTGCCTGAGTCAATTTCATTATTATCTATATACGTACACATGCCATTTGCAACAGATCTACTAAAAAGTTGTGTTGCAAAGCAAACCTTCATCTTTTCGAAGTTTATAGGTTTGATATGGCTATTGGTAAGATTCGGTGCAAGCCTCAAACTCTTTTTTATATCCTGATTATAAAACTGTATAATATGTTCGTATTTCGCTATAGATTTTCCGAAATGAAAATCATATTGCATCAGGTTATTTCGAACGTTTTTGATTAGATGCGGTACATCAAAAATATAATATATTTTTCTATTATTCATTAAAAAATAAGGTGTTTCAATAGAAACAGTCCTCTTTGTGGTAGCTCTCCATAAATCAGACTCTTGGTCGGACACAAAAATACGGATGACAAGACCAATTTCGAATAACTTTTGTAGTACTTTATCAATCCATTTATTTATTTCATCATAGTTTCGACATTCTGAGATTAATGCGTATGCTACAGGCTGTTTCCAGTTGACAAATATACCACGAGCCATTATTACTAACGCATTTTTAGCTGGTTCAGGAGTCTGCAAACCATCAATTTCGTGGAATCCTGTAATTCTGTCTTCTTTAATATTATAGAATAGACTTTCTTTTAATGGTATAGCATCAATCATAACTGAACAGTTTTTTTCTACTTCCGTCATTTGTGCAACTTTAATTTTAAGGACCCACATAGCTCTTTCATTAATTTCAGTTGTGATTGGGAAGGAATGTTTGTACAATGTTGAAGGACAGGGAAGACATAACGCACTTTGCATAAACCGGTAAGCTTGTGGACTGATGTAGTATAAATTTAAGCAATAAATGATGTAGTCCAGGTCGTATCGATTTCCTTTTCCACGTTGCTTTAGGTTACTTTGTGCTTTTATTAGGAGAGCTAGTTTATTGGTCAAAAATTTATCGCAAAGTTGATGGAAAGTACGTTCTTCGGCCTTTGGTGTTTCATTTTCAGTTTTATGTAGTTTTATTTTCTTTCTGTATTGGAGAAGTTCAGCCCTTAATTTTCTTTTCCTTGGAGTATTGCAAGAGAGACTCGTTGAGATTTGAGCATAACTTTCATCCGCTGCATTTTCAGTTTGTGCACAATTATCAACTAATATAACAGTTTGAGTTTGTTTATCATTTTTCCGAGAACTTCCTGGAACGGCACTTGGTAAGCTAGGCAACATTAATAATGGAAGGGCACCTCTTTTTAGAATTTTGCGTTTTAACGATTGTCGTATGTCCTCCGCATTAAAATGTTTATCACAAATCCGGTAGGCAGCAAAGTTCGGTTTGTTTTCTAAATCGTTTCGATGGATCAGGTGCAGCCATTCAAGGCGTCTGAAAAAAAAATAGATTTCCGTTTATTCTGGGTAAACAAAAATGCTGTCGGCGAAGGTTACAGAACTCCAATCATTACATTTTTAAACGCGAGCCTTGGCAAGTCACTTGTATGACACTTTGACCCTATCCACTTAGTATTTATTTCTTTGATTAATAATATGTCTAGATATAGTGACCACTGCAATGTGCTCGCGTGGTCAATTTCGACTGAAGGTTAAACCGGGGAGACAATTATATTATCCATGAAATACAAAAAAAAATTGTTCACTCAAAACAAGACAATTATTACTCTGATAATAATTTTGAAATGACTCTAATAATTACTAAGATTTTATTAAATTTACATACACGAGTCATGTACATCATCATCAACCACATGACGTCCACTGCAGAACATAGGCCTCCGCCAAAAAATCCCAGACGGACCTGTCAAAAGCGGCCTGCATCCAGCGTGTTCCTGCGACTTGTTTTGAAGTCGGTTTTTATTTTTGTTAAAAAGTTTTTATTTATTATTTTTTGTTACTTAATTATGCAATGGTGTAAACAATACATCATTGATATATGATTGCAGCATCTGCAAGTTAGTTAATGAAGAGTTACATTGTCTATCTCCGAAGATCTTCATCGTGTCCTAATAAATTATATAATAAAACCTTCCCTGAAAAATATACAATTGAAGAACGAAAACCCCATCCAAATCGCAACACTAGTTTTGAGAAACTCGTGGCCATACAAACTTACATATATACATAGTCATACGGATCTAATACAGAATCTCCTTTTTTAAGTTTGTTAAAAAAACATTTACTTTGGATCCATTTTTGCAAATTTTTAGGAAAAGCTGAATCCATAAACTAGCAACCCATAAAAATTGCGAACTCTTATTAATTTATTTAACGAAATATGTCTGCCTTCTACTTTTCGAAAGTCCAACTTGACATTGGCAGCATTGTCGTAAAAACGATACGGCCAACCAAAACAAATTGGAATTGGAACGAAATATGTCAACAGGCTTATTTTGCCGAAAATGAGTATAAAAATGTAACTTAATGGTGATAGGTGCCAGCCAGCAGAGTAGAATAGCCCCCCTCTTCTTACCGATGAGTCGTAAGAGGCGACTGAGGATTAAGGCAGCACCGCAACTTCATCTGCTCATAATAAGTGCTTAGAGAAGGAAAACTTGACACAAACCCGAAATGGTATCTCCGTAAGGCACGAGCCAGTTCCTGCAACCGACCCGGCACCACACGTATCGACTCGTCGTTCCTGTGGGTACTGCCGGTTAGGTCGAGAGGGTGGCGTAGGTTCTGGGCATACCTGCGCTACCTAAATCGCGGCCCAGGCGCTTCAGCGTCTAATTGTGGAGAGGGCACTTCACCCACCATAGCCTCTAAACTGGGTGGAAACCAACACAGTCGGTCTCTACAGCTCTCAGAAGAAGCTCCAGCAGTTGACGCTGTTTAAATCATCTACATAGATGTATTAGGCCAATGGGAATCCATTTTCGACCAATATAAATCTGTGTAACAATATGAGCTACCGCCATGACAGTAAAGTATACAAATTGCAGGGCATTGATTTAGAGGTGAACTGTTCGTTTCTTTTTCGAAACGTTTGAAGCGTTCAGAATCAGTCTAGACATGTTATTAATCAAAGATTTATTTATTAATCCAGGTATTTTACTCGATGGAAAAGCGATATACCTATCTATTAAAAAACTAATCAAATTAAGTACTATCGTATGAGTCCAATTGAGATTGATCCTTATTGCACTAAACTTAGCATTGATAATGAAATACTTTTTTTTAAATCAATACTTAAGCGGTATTGCACTATCCCCGACGCTATGTAGTAGGTATAAAAACTATTTTATGTTCTTACCTTTCGGAGTTTGCAGGTAATTTAAAAAATGTCATATCTGGGTGCGTTAGTGATGTATTCAAGCAACCAAAAACAGCACAATACAGTCTACACGTTTTCTTCGCCATATTAAGTACGTACTTGTTCGTATTTTAATCAAATATTCACAAAATGCACGCTTACTGCTTACAAAACACACCGTCCGTGCGACACTGCGGCGCATCCGCGACTGTTGTGTACCGAGTACTACCGAGTGAATACCGAACTACAGGCGCGTCGGTAATCGGTATTACTCGCGTTCCGACCGTCGCGTTGATATAAAGCGTCCATTACACGCTCACACAAGCGGCATTCTATTCCATCACTCATAATTGACGAGCAAATAATGCTAACTGATGAAAACAAATTCACATTACAAAATCACTCAAAATCACCTTCAGTCATACCTACTCAAGATTTTACGGAGACTACACGTTTTCATTTGTTTTGGTATGGATACTTATAAAATAAATTGGAATTTAGAGCAAACAGCGTCTAATAAGAGGCCGTTGGGTAAAATATTGGCGGTAAAAAATTTACCCAGCTTCTTTTAGCGGATACGCCCGCGTGAAAAATTTGCCGGGTTAAACACACACTCACGCCTGTTGTCCCCGAAGGGGTAGGCAGAGGCGCAACCAGTGCACCCACCCTTCGCCGCCACTCTGTCCCATGATGTGATAGGGGACGAGCCCATCGCCATATCGGGCACAAATTCCAGACTCCGGGCTGATACTGAATAGAAAAACTCAATATCACTTTGCCCGACCCGGGGATCAAACCGGGTTAAAAGACCCGCTATATATTTTGCCGGGATAAAAGTAGCCAATGTGTTATGCAATCATCCGTTCGGCCGTTATGGTGTGATTGAGTAATAAGTCAATAATGTCAGGGTACAACTTAACTCTAGTCGCATGCCGCTGTGCTCGACATACGTAAATTTCCTAATGATGGATATTTTTAGGTACACACTCATTTAATAATTGAGCTATTCATTATTATAACGGCATGCGACTACGTTTAAGTTATAACCTGGACATTATTGTAATTTTTTTGCTTTTCAGTTCTACTTCTTCTTTTAAATTAAAAATGGCTCCACCGTTTCATGTCAAGTTGCCAATATCAAGTGGCTAGATGTTAAAATAATATATACATATACACTCACGCCTTTTATCCCCGAAGGGGTAGGCAGAGGCGCAACTAGTACACCCACTTTTCGCCATTATTCTGTCCCATGATGTGATAGGGGGCGAGCCTATCGCCATATCGGGCACAAATTCCAGACTCCGAGCTGATACTGAATAGAAAAACTCAATATCACTTTACCCGACCCGGGGATCGAACCCGAGAACTTAGCATTGCAGTCGTACCATAATACAACTACGCCACCGAGGCAGTCTAAGTGTGCACTAAGTGTTAAAATAATATCATAACTTTTTAGAATCAGTTTCGACCCGCGACCAAGAAAAATGGTAGCAAAGAGCAATATATCTAAAACATTTGACATTAATTATGAGTTATGACAACGAGAATGTAACCACCATAGTGCGTTTCAACTTAAAAAATCCGATAGCCTTATGTTGGCAGCAAGTTATATGCAGTGCTGCTACTTCACACGAAATTTGTTATGGGAACATGTTTTGTCTAATAACAAAACACTAATATTTTCAAATGCAATGCAATCAGTCCTGTATTATATACTAGCTATTGCCCGCGGCTCCGCCCGCTTTAAAAAGTTTTTCCGGGATAAAAGTCCCGCTTTATATTTTCCCGGGATAAAAAGTAGCCTATGTGTTAATCCAAGACATGATCTACCCGTGTGCCAAATTTCATCGAAATCCGTTCAGTAGTTTTTGCGTGAAAAAAGAACAAACATCCATACATCCAGACATCCATACATACTTACAAACTTTCACCTTTATAATATTAGTAGGATTGCCCACGGCTGAGCACGGGCCTCCTCTATTACTGTGAGGGTTCAGGCCTTAGTCCATCACGCTGGCCTAATGAGGGTTGACAGACTTCACATACTCTCGAAATTCTTACAGAGAATTCTGAGGTATGTAGGTTTCCTCACGATGTTTTCCTTCACCGTTAAAGCGAACGATAATTGATAAACAATACACACATAACTTCGAAAAGTCAGAGGTGTGTGCCTTGGGTTTGAACCTCCGGACAATGTCTCGGTAGACCGTTCCCAACTAGGCTATCGTCGCTTTTTTCAAATAAATTTTAAAATTATATACGTAAGCGTAAACTATCTACCCTCTTTATAAATAATTTATTATTTAAGAATATATGGATAAATTACATTACAGTACAACCTCGGATAGGTTCACAGAGAAATCCTCCTAGCCAGTTTCGGCCACGGCGGCCAATCTCAACGGAGATCAGCCAAGTACGCAGGAGATATTATAGTGCACATTTGTGTGCGCAATACACAGGTGCACTCACTATTCCTTCACTCTCATAGTCCGGTGAGACGGTAATCCGACATGACCGGAGAGAGATCAGGCGCAGGACCAACGGCTTTACGTGCTTTCCGAGGCACGGGGGTATCACACCGCCAACTTCCTGACTCCGAGCTGCGACTCAGTAATTTTTTAAGATGGAAAAACCCAGTCACATTGTTTTTTGGCCCGACCCGGGATTCGAACCCAGGACCTTAGCGCGCAAATCGTACTCGTAACTCGTACGCAATACAACTACGCCACCGAGGCAGTCAAGGTTCACAGAGAACAATAATGTCGAAGTACAACCACGAGGAACGAGGCGTGATGCGGTCCACCTTTATCACTTTAGGCACCCTTTACACCAGCTGCTGAACGAGTATTCACCTTGAGTGCGATATACAGTAGGGTACAAATGAATACAGTATCCACGTAAAAGTTTCAAAATTAACCAAAGTATTACGGCTAAATTTACAGCGACTGTTGACATTTTGTACATATAGTAATCTACGTAGGACTTACGTGGGTACTGAAGGGCTCTTAATGGTCATGACGCGGATCCGGCCACGAGGCTCTACCTGCGTGTGAAGGAGCAGTGACGCGTGCCCTTTGGCCTTTGATTAAGGTAAAGTTGACAAGTTCATTTGTTTGTGTAACGCGATGCCGCGTTGAATAAGGTTTTATTTTTGTGGTAATTTGACGCGAATATATTTTTCTTGCAATTTTAGCAGTTTAGTTTATAGAAGTAATATATTACATTGGTTACAAAGAAATATGGTGAATTGTTACATGTGTAATTCTGAATGCCTCGGTGGCGTAGTTGTATTATGGTTCGACTGCAATGCTGACTGCTGAGGTCTCAGGTTCGATCCCCGGGTCGAACAAATTGATATTGGGTTTATATATTCAGTATCAACCCGGAGTCAAGAATTTGTGCCCGATATGGCGATAGCCTATCACATCATCGGACGGAATGTGTGTGCGTAATTCTAACTGCAGGAAATTTTAGTGTGATGGATGGCAAAAACATTCAGTGTCACAAAATATTCCAGATCTGACACAAATACTTACTAATTGCACGAATATTAGCATCGAGTGTCGTATCAAACCAATGCTTACTCATTCGAATCATCACAGTCCACTCCGTCACACAGGACATCAATCATACAATTCATAATCGCTAGTTTACTATAACAAAATATTTATTTTCTAGATTTTAGTTACGTCATGCATAACCATAACCAGCTTTGTATTTATATACTGCACACTGCTGAGCACGGGCCTTCTCTACAACTGAGAGGTTTTTAGGCCTTAGTACACCACGTTGGCCTAGTGCTGGTAGGCAGACTTCACACATCTTCGAAATTCTTGTAGAGAACTTCTCAGATATGCAGGTTTCCTCACGATGTTTTCCGTTGCCGTTAAAGCGAGCGATAATTCACAAAGAATACACACAAACTTTTTAGAAAAGTTAGAGGTGCGTGCCCTTGGGTTTTGAACCTGCGGACATTCATCTCGGCAGTCCGTTCCACTCTCAACTAGGCTATTGCCGCTTACGCTTCATATAATTTAAACCTAATTAACCAAGACATATTTAACAACTATGAACCAAACAAAACCCATGGAATCAGTTTTCATAATCAGCAAGCGCAACTAATCCATTTTATATGAAAGTAAAAAAAATATTGCCTGATAGGTAGGTGGAAGACAGTCCGCCTGATCTCGACTAAACTCTTAATCCAAGAAATCCAGTATAAGGATAAAAAAAGAAACAAATAATAGTTAATATTCCCAATATTTTTAGTATCACCATAGATACGATATGAACATATCGCTAGCCCGAATGTAAAAACACAAACATTAGTAAGTATCGGTGATTGGACTTACAAAATTTTGCTTGGCATTAAACTGTGCTCTTCACCGTGAAATATAATACACGCATAAATAACGTGACGTTATCATACCCAGATATTACTAGCAAATATTTTCTTCAATAATCATTTACCACACTACTCCGTCGACGATATCTAATATCTATAGGAGTGACGGTAGGTACGTTCCAATCAATAATGAAACCTTTCTATGCTCTAACGGTGTTGTTTGACCTATAATATGTCTGTTAGCACAACATCTGGCATTTCGTGTCTAACAAGCATCAGGACCGTGGCATGACCATTTAAACCAATCAAAATTTCATAACAATCGCTATCGATCTCGTACAATTTGGGAATTCAACTGGTTTCGTGAAGTCTACGAAGGTTTTGACATGCATCGTGCATTTAGCTTCATTGTAGCAAAGATATCACCTTTTAATAAATCATAGAGGGATACTCAAAACAACATTATTTACAGTATGAATTAATCTCTTTGACTGGAATGGCAATATTTTATATGAAACTGGTGTAAGGCAAAAGTTTCGTTCTTAAATTTTGTACTCAATGAGATTGCGAGACGACGACATTCCATTCCTTCCAAATGTAACTGTTCTTGAACTCTGATCAGAAAATAGACTAGTAGAAGACGCTGAGTTTATAACTGCAAGCTCATTGAATCTCAGAATTTTAGAGACGTGATTTTGATTTCCATCGCCCATAAACACCCACTCTACCAGAAGAATTGTAGATGATTTGCCGACCTTAAAGGGCTGGAGTTGTAATCAACATCAGTGTGAGTTTCTGTTATAATAATTGCGGTTTGTTGTAATAGGTCAGTACTCAGTACATACTTTTACGCAACACACGTAAAGTGTGTAATACAGATACATGTAGTTTCGTACACAATGATTTTTTAGGCCACGTTTGTTTATGTTTCCACAAACGTACTTATTATATTAAAATTAGTTGATCACCGCAAACAAATCCACCTTAGTTTAAAAAAAAACCGTTCAGAATCGCTTACACGTGTATACTAGTTTACATCAAAGGCCATATTTAAATACAAATCTAGATAACTTGTTTGCAAAGACATGGTTTATTTAAAATCACCTAGAGTCTAGACTACGATTTCGTTATAATTTGTAATCAACGCTATTATATGTATATTTTAATGTTTCTAGAATGTTGAATATTTTTCTCAGTGGATTTCGCGAATCATTTTATCCATTTTTAATATCATACTAGTTACTATTTCTTGCTGTATATGTTGTATTAACATAGTTACCACATCAGACTATTTTACTAAAATTGTAATGCTTATCTTGCCTTAGTACATTTATATTTGTATTGTTGTTGAATTGTGTTTACTAATTATAAAATCTTTACGTTTTAGTTTGAAACTTATTGGTCCTTTAAAACTAGAAGAAAAAATCTAAAGTCCTTTAAGCGTTGTTGGTTTTACCATGGCTGGAAGGTGGCAAAACAAATAAATATATACCAGTTTATCGCTACGAATGTATTTATTTTATTCTTAACTAGCTTTTGCCAGCGGCTCCGCCCGCGTGAAATAGTTATTCCGGGATAAGACTCCCGTTTTATATTTCACGGGGATAAAAAGTAGCCTATGTCCTTTGTATATGAGTGGTAATATTCTATGCGAGGTCTATAAATTAAAGATTAAATAGATATTGATTTTTCAAATACCTATATGTTACACAGATTTCGAAATTATGGGCATGGGTTGGAACTGACAGCGCGAGACTAATCTAAGAAAAAATATATATTTCATTAACTAATAATCAGCACTGGAAAACACAGGACGCCCTAAAATTAAAAGGTTGATACTTTATAAACTAAAAGTATTATAATATAAAAAGCAAGAAGGACTATTTAAACCACCATATGGTCCGATATAAAAATACGTATATACACCATCATGATGGTTTAAAAAGCTAATAGCTTACGAAATCGATCATTGTTGAACGGTACGCAGGAGCCGATGCCAAATGACATCACGAGGCTCGCTGTCAGCATAATGTAAATTAGTGAAAGAGTATCGCAATGTCAAGGAATATGTGAGAACGATGGCGCCCCGCCAAGCATGTTACCTTTCCGTACCGGGCGAGTAATGTTTGTAATATCCGACGATATACTGAAATGTATTGATTCAAATAACTTATGAGAATGCGAGTATTTACAATTTGTTTTTAGCTGATATACCATACCAGTCCCATATTATATACTGCCCCCTGCTGAGCACGGTCCTCCTCTACAAATGAGAAGGTTGAGGCCTTATTCTACCACGCTGGCCTAATGCGGGTTGGCAGACTTCACATACCTTCGAAATTCAGAGAACTTCTTAGGTATGCATGTTTCCCCACAATGTTTTCCTTCGCAAAGAATACACACATAAAGTTTAGAAAAGTCAGAGGTGTGTGCCTTAGGATTTTGAACCAGCGGACATTCCTCTCGATTAAGATGTTGTAAATCAGTTCTAAATCATAGTCTTCACTCTTCACATACAGTCATGGTGATGACAGTGTTTTTTCCTTTTATATAACGCTGTGAAGGTACCACTGAATCGTAAATAATATTACGGAAGCTTTACTTCTTAAGCCAAAAGACATTCAGTGGGCAAAACAGCAAACAGTCTTAAATTCAGCAAGAACTGTGCTGAACAGGTGCATTAAACACGCGCAGAAAGAGATTGTCGGCACGCATTTACGCGAGATAAATGAAGGAAACGAAATGTTTTTTGTCGGCACGTTAGCCAAGCCGGATCAAATGTTATTACTAAATATAGAACGGGCCATGAATAAGCGAATGCCCAAACGCGCGAGTGTGGAACTAATGTCCTTGTTGATGTATGTAACTTGATTTCCAACCGGCACGAGGGAACTCGTTTGCACCATTAAAGCGAAACTCGTTATTTTTAAACAGAACTCCAGTTGATACTTCGTGTTACTGGTTTTAATTGTGACGATGTATTTGTGACCAGTTGGGTTGATATTAATCATTTTGTAGGAGAAAATACCGCATAATGTGAATACAGTTAAGTTCCTTAGTACTATGCTAATAAAATAAAAATATTGTACATAATTAAATAATTATTAACGAAAAATTCTTTTACCTCTGTATACTATTTGTCTGCAAAAAATTACCTCAAGAAAGACCGTGTACGTGCTTTTTGTTCTCTAATGTTTTCATGTGTTGGTGTAATAGAATTATATTACTAAAATTGAATAAATAAATAAATGCATATATTTTATCAAAGTTTTCCATGCTTTTGTCTTAATACACTAAAACTAAACATATAGTAATGTTAAGTTCTTAATATTGATCAACAGGATGAAGCTGATAAAAATGTATAGATAAAAGTAAAATAGTATCATCAAATTACCTAGAAGTTTATATGTTATCTATAGTTATCCAATATAAATTGTTTTAATGCTCCATCGCGTAGCTGGTCAGGAACTGAAGTAGTAATCCAAGTAGATTTGTGATGATAACTTAAAAAAGTCTAGACTATATTTCTAAAACATTATGACTCCTTCAAGCAAACTATAATATCACGCATAAGTTTGTTATTAATATATTGTGTTGAAACTAACAAACTTTCTAAATTACAATGTCGTAGTATTTGAGTAAATTACATTGATTCGACATGATGATTATGAAATTCGCGCGTGTGGGCTTGACGTGATTACGCTGATGAGACGAGCACGAAGACTGAGTTTTTTTCACTTCAGCTTTAATACGTTAGCAATGCAGTTATATGGTAAAACTAGCTTTTGCCCGCGGCTCCGCCCGCGTCAAAAAGTTTTTCCGGGATAAAAGTCCCGCTTTATTTTTTCCTGGGATAAAAAGTAGCCTATGTGTTAATCCAGGACACGATCTACCCGTGTGCCAAATTTCATCGAAATCCGTTCAGTAGTTTTTGCGTGAAACATCCATACATCCAGACATTCTTACAAACTTTCGCCTTTATAATATTAGTAGGATTATTGCATTCTATTTGTTAGACCTTCTTTCTAATTCTAGCCAGTTGAAAATATGTAACGTAGCCAGTTTTTAATCTGCTCGGCGTTCAATTTTGCACAGCTTATGTAGTTGTCGGGATGTTTTGAATCTTTGCGTTTGTTTGTCTTTTTTTTATAAAATATGTTATCATATGTACATACTTCAATTAATGATTCTTTATTTTTTTTTCTTTCTTCAAGATAATCCCTGGCTTTGCTCAGCCTTTTTTACCTTCTGTTCTTTCAACTACTGCACACATTACTAAAATGATTTACCGAACAGCCACCTATTATGTCCTATTTATTATCTGCTTTAATAGTTCTTTTCTAATTACATTTCCAAGGATAGGTGATTACAATATTGATAGTGTTCTGGTTTCTGCACCTCGTCAGTATTTATTGTAAGGCCAAAGATACCACCACCAGTACACAACACATATGAGTTTGAAGTACTGATATCAGCCTATAAAAGCATCGCGCGATAGTATGGTACTTTATCTATCAGAGCCGGTTTATGAAGCAAAACTATTGCGTGTAATGGCGCGGAATTAAAATACCTACCAGTAGGATAATACCACAGTATAAGTACATTCTATACAGTAAAATATCTTCATACAAACGGTCGAAACGCGAGTGATGCCTGCGTGACTCGACTTTGGTATACATTAAGTACACAAACAGTCGCGAGTGCGACGCAGTAACGAACTGTGATGGTTTTGTAAGCAGTAAGCGTGCATTTTGCGAAAACTTAAATTAAATAAGTACAAGTACTTACTTACTATCGCAAAGAGCAATTATAGACTATATTGTGCTGTTTTTGGTTGCTTTAATTCTTGTCCATGTTTCCCAAAAGTGTATATTTGATTAAACTTTTTATCCGAATGCGGATTTTTATAATAAGTATTTTAACAGTAAAGCTCTTCGTACGTCTTAGCCGCGGTGCAAATATTTTTCAATCTAAAATTTATAAAAGTGTTTGTTGTTTTTTTTATTAAATATACGAATAAAAGCTCAATGTGTATTTTAATTGAACACTTCTTATTTCATTCACAAAGAAATTCATTTTTTAAATAAATTATATTTTACAATCTCAAAACTGCCTGCCTTGGTGGCGTAGTTGTATCACGGTCCGACTGCAATGCTGAGGTCTCGGGTTCGATCCCCGGGTCGGGCACAGTGGTATTGGATTTTTATATTCAGTATCAGCCCGGAGTCTGGAGTGTGTGCCCGAAATGGAGATAAGTTCGCCCCCATCATATCGTGGGACGGAATACGCACGGCGAAAAGTGGGTGCACTATTTGCGCCTGTGCCTACCCCTTCGGGAATAAAAGTCGTGAGTGTGTATGTATCTACTATCTCAAAACTAGATAGAAACTCAAGTATATCAGAAACTAGAATGAAACTTAAGTAGTTTTATCTTAGAATAAAATACTGGCAGCCCTATGGCGTGTTAACGGACCGCGCGACTGTAGGTAATTATTTCAAGGACGACCGAGTGAGATTACTTTTAGTTAGGTTTACTTTTAGTTAGGACACAGAGTAGGCATTAGAGTTAATGGTCATTATGTTCCCTTTGTGATACTATAAAAATATATTGTAGGTATATACATATAAAATAGTTTGAAATAGTCTGTCAAAGCCCGCGACAGACACCGGTGTCCATATACATAGGGTTTTCTCATACATCTATATATACAAGCGGGCCTTGTTTAGATTCTATCTATCTTTGCTGGTGAAAAGTTATCCGATGTATTTATTATACCTACGCAAAAGTTACAGTTAACGTACACAAACATGATCTAAAATAAGAGCGCCCCTTCAAACAAGAACTTGATTCAGCAACCGAATATGACATCATCACAAATCAGACACAAAATACATTAGCGGGTAGCTCAAGTATTTTTGATATCTAAAAACGCAGTTTCGATTTCCCAACCGGTGATCACACTCCTACTAGATATTACGACGTCACCCAAATCTCCGTTTTCACGACGCTGCGTTCACAGAAAAGTTCATAATTTACACTGGTGCCTAATAATATATTTGTTAATAATTTATCCGTTCCCAGTGTGCACAGAGTCAACAATATTACACTTACGCGGTCACGTAACCAGCTTGGCGACCGGTTTAAAACCGGCCTTCGCTGCATATTACACCGTCGACATATCACAGAGTTTTTGCTCAACATTGCTGATTCACAGTCTCCATAGTGGTATTATTAAAATGGCAAGAAACGTATTTTTCCAACAGCCTCTTGCAAAACCACAATAATTCAGCATATTTCCGTACTACTGAATATTTATAAATTGATTAAGCAGCCGATTTATTTTCAAGATAAATTATTTTAAATTGCCAACCATGAGACACAGTCGAACTTTTTATTTTATGAAGCGAGGTATTCGTATTTTATCCTTTTGTTGACTTAAGAAATTTCCTTCTTCAGATCTTATGCATTGTTTCTGACGTCATCTTTGCCTTTGGTCATCTTTACTCTTGCAACTACTAACTTTGCATACACTTACTTGGATAATAGGTTAAGGTTTCGCAGGCTATTAATAATTGCGCGGCTACTGACACTCGTCTAATATTCAACAACAATAGCATAATACCAACGAGCTCATCATACGATATTGACAGCTACATGACTTTCATCCGGCCTTTAGGTTTTCATTTGTTTACAAGCGGTAAACGTGAATCTATATTTAATGTATTGATTCTTCATTAAATTAAACCGCGTATTTTATTCAAAGGATATCTGTCCATTGATTTATTTAAATTATCTTATTTATGGCTGGTATTAAAAGGCCGTAAAACTTGAATATGTAACTTATTAAAAGTATTTTGATACTAGGTCAACACTTGCTTGAGGTCATGACGATATGAGACCAAGTGGTATGTTTACAAAGAATGGTGAAAACGAAGCGTAGTAAACAGCAATTGGTAGAGCAGCTGATAAAACATTAAATAGGTCAAAACGAACAAGAGAGTTTTGAAAATTTATTTATAGATATATATAAAAATATTCTCGTATATCTCAGTTTCTTTATACATTAATATAATATGTATTTTTTTAGCAAATATGATATTTTTCGGGTTGGAAAGTTTGCCAGCTTCCGTGGTAGAGCGAGCCGTTAGACGTCTGTCATTTGCCTCTCTCTCCTCTCGTTTTACAGTCTGTAAAATGATAGACCGCGGGTTGTACTACTTCTAACATCGATATGAATGCTTGTATTATGCGTTATTATTTTCGGTATAAGGAATTGTGTGGAGAAAAGTACATTATATGTAAACAACACAAGAGTATCTTAGTACGGAGTCAGGCCCATACGACTGTCAGTATTTATTGCTATTTAATGTCATGCTGTTACATACTAAGGATCTCCAACTCAAACTGGATGACGCACTTCACGTGCAAGGAAGCAGAACTAATTGACGATTCCTTATAACCTAAGCCTGATGTGGTTACGATCCTCAGTATTCAGAAAATACTATATGGGATAAATTACAAACGTATTTTCGGTTTCATCAAGATGTTAATACTGTTTTATTAAAAACTGATATAAACCAGCTTTCCTGTAGAGCTTCGTACGTTCAGAGATAATTAAAGGCCTGATCTATTTCCTTACCTTCCTGGCCCCTATTCTTCCTTACTAATAATTTTAAAGCACTTGCAATTGCTATGTGTTAGTCCTTATATCTATGTTTTGTTATAATATAGAGACAAATCCATATGTTACTTACTAATCGTCGTAAAATCATCAAAATCCTAACAAATTCATACATCTCCAATCAAATACATGTATCATAGTTAGCATATCGTTTCGTATGAATAGGAAATACACATGTTTATGAGCCGGTGCACAAAAATAGAGTCCGTTTGACGTCACACCACCACTGTCAAGGACATTACGCACGACGCCGGCGGACCGTTACACCGAACATACTTGTGGACTATAGGTAATTTGAATCTGTAGGAATAATATTTCAACTAACTGTACATGGGAACATTCACCGAGAATTTAGTACGAAGTGGGTTGAACGATTATTGGGTATTATAATGCTCAATACCTATTGCCTCAGAGTAGGGCTGCCATCACTTAAATTGCCGACGCCGGATATACATGGCAAAAATCCCGGACATTTGGGAGAAATATTTGGGGTTTTCCCCGGACACCTCTGAAAAATATTTTGCTGTGCCTTCTTGAATGCGGGTTATTATGAATGAATTTTTAATTAAGATTTATTTCAATTTATAGCTTATCTATAAAAAAAATTGATTTTCCCTGGCAACAAGTGTCCGGGTTTCACCCGGACACTTTTTGAAACCCCCGCCGGACAGCCCCCGGACGCCCTTCAAACTAGGACAAATCCGGGGAAATCCGGACGGATGGCAGCCCTACCTCAGAGTAACGAGCGATGAGCAATGCTATACATAGTGGACAAAGTTTGGCGTGTTGACTCGTCAAGCCCCGCGATGGACGCCGGCGCACTGTGGAACGTCCCCATAGAAAGGGCGTGACATGTACCGGTAGTACTGAATGTCTGATAACTGAAAACTGAAATGCATTGTGGAAAGGGGACAATATGACCTTTCAAGTTTTATAATTTTTACCCCTCTAATCACTTTATTTTACTAAATATATAGCACCAAAGTTGAAGTATCGAACACTGTCGAAAATGACCTCACTGTTTAAGAAAGATATTTGTGGTATTCGCAATAGTTTGGAGAAGTATTTTATAAATAAAACGGTTTAATAGGATACACTTATATAAATGCAACTGTTTCTTTTTAAAAAGACACTATATTTTATGGTTAAATCAAAGTTTAAAAAAGTAATCGAAGTGTTTGATAAAATCTGTCATAAAATAAAAACGCCACGAAACCCCGACCTAATGATACTTGTGTTTGATAGTTCAGAGTAACTAGGAAATTTCGCTAGAACATTATGTACCCCCCCTCGACCCCCTTTCGAAGAAAAGTAACAAAATAGGTTACACGCCTGCTAAAAATGCCAGAGCATCTACAAGCTGACTACATTTGGTCAATTATGAATATTTCATCAGGTGTTGATATTACACGAAAACAATCAAGTAGGTTGGTGTAAATAATTTTTAACATTATGCTTTCAATTGTTGTGTCATTTTGATCCATCCTAATATAATAATATTACTCAAAATAAGTTTTTTAAAGTGTTAGGAAACGCCTGGCAATTTCTTTTGAGTAAAGTTCTTGAGATCGTAAATTTAGGCGATTTTAAGACATGTCTATTTTTCATAAGTTAGGTTAAAATATACCCTATACTGTATTGTATTTCACTTGTTTAATTGCATTAATTTAAAATTATTGTGTATCTATCCTTAATTTGGTTTTAAACTCCCTTGAAATATAGGCATATTTCTGTATTGTTTTTCATAGTCATATCAGTATTTTTCAAATAAACTACATTGGTAATGGATAGGTCTATTATTCAATAATACACGTAAAAAAAATTAAATCTTTACGTTGTTCCGTTGTTGAGTTATCATAAGATATGTAAGAGAGGTACTCATGTCACGCCCTTTCTATGGGGACGTTCCACTGTGCGGCGTCCGAGTATATAGGGTTTCCGTGTACATTTGTTTTTTCTTATCTATCTATAAGCGGGGCTTGACGGGTTAATGGAACCGTTATTTAGAATACATAGTTATTATTTAAGTTATTATAATAATTTTAATACCGTATTAAACTGGCCTACTGATGAGTATGGGCCTCCTCATCTAACGGTATAACACATTTTTCATCCTATATCAGTACGTACTGAGGGATACGTATCAAATACTTTCCAAATCCTTATGGAAAATTCTCAAGTGTGCCAATTCTGCGATCCGTAACTATTAAAATGGTTGTTATGAATAGAAAAGTAACTTCAAACAGTGAATAACACCTAGGATACTACGTAAGGACCTCATCTTAGCACCATTTTTACTCCCGTTATTCCCGTTAGAAGCTATTATCATCGCAAATAATTCGTTAACACTTAGAGCAATTCAGTAGATTGAAATATACAACGTAAGCGTGCGAAGAAAAACTGCTTACTTTACTACGAAGCCGGATATTTCTTGATCTCTTGTTCTCGTAGTAGTTTGTGTTATATTGTTTGGTCTGATCATCATCAGTTACTAAATATCTAACGGTAGACAATCCCATGAACATTTGTTTCGTGTTTAGATATTGTGGCGAGTCTCCAATAGTTAAAACACATGGTACAAACTTTAATCGTAGTGGAGAGTACTGTGTTTGTAACAGATACAAACATAGTCTTTTTTACATGATTAATACTATAGTGCTTCATACATCCATTCCAAGTGTTAATTCATAACAAAACCAGGAAGATTTTTTAATCACACTTCTTGCCACTTCAAGCTAACGAACTGACATAAAATAACATTGTATTTGTATATCAAAGTTCACATTCATCACCGACCGACTGACACATTAGCCACAACTCGTTAGAGACGCGGGAAGTGGACGATTCCTTGAAGTTTGGTAGTTAATGAACAATATGCACAGACTGATTCATTGTGACTGCACCGTATAAGAATGGGCAGTGCAGAGAGGTCCAGTGGGATAATATTGAGTTGCCTGCTTTTCGTCGCGTCATAGTTCTCGGATCTGTGTTAACTTGCAATTTGTGAGGTGTCCAGGAAATGTATTTCAAAATTAAAAATTCTAAATAAATATCTTTGTTTCATTCCTTTAGTTCCACCATAATTAAGCAATTAAAACATCTAGCGTAAGAGTAAAGAATAATAATTGGCTAAGTCTTCCTTAGCCTGTTCCTGTAAAAACTTGGACGTTGTATTTTCATGCTAACCAATGAGATTTCTACAGAAGCATATCCTAGAGCTATGGGGTAAACACCACAACAGTACCACCGTAACTTTGAGTTACAATGTTTTGCATAGTACTCGTCATATCGAGACATTAGATATTCAGTCTCAAATTACCGAGTTAATTAAATACACATAAGTGTATACCTAACCCGATGGACTCTTGAATACGAGATTATGCAAAGTAAGAGACAAAAGATCGCCACTGAAGGGCAATTCGCTTTGTCGTTGACACAATACGTAATAGAATGAACCAGGTCAAGAACCTTAATCAGAGCATTATAGCGAGCAGCCGTGAGCGAGCCCGACCTTCTGATGGCGGTGCACTGTGGCGGCGGTATGACGTCACAGCACCGGCGTCCAGTGCCAAGGCTCCCGAACGTAAACACGCCGCCCGGCCCGCTCGCAGGGTAGATGAAAAACCGCGATGACGCAACACAGCTGTAGCGGAATCGTACGTTGTTGATAATGGACGTGGTGAGAGATGTTAAACGATCCCGCGATATATTCCGCACGTTAGCGCCGATTTATTGACCGCAAATCAATGTCAACTATAAATACTGAATTCTGCTATAATTTGCGTTATTCTATCTACGTTTCGCGTAGTCACTGTTAGTCAGAAAATTAAGCAAACATTAAGCTGGTTCTAAAACAAATAGAAGGGGAAACTATTGTGTATCAAATGACATTCATGACTATGGCCCACTTATAAAAAGAAAACCATGTTCAAAGTCTGCCTTTGCGATACAAATAAGCTCTTCTCATAGCGAATTCTAAATAAGATTTTAAATTTCGACAACGATGTTTATGGTTGGCGGTGATCTCATTTTTACCCGACTGCGAAAGAAGGAAGGTTAAGTTTTCGAGTATATGTATGTATATTTCTTTGGCACGTCCTAGAGCCTAAACGGCTTATCGTATTTTAATGTGAGTGGTGTCAATAGATTCGTCTTAGTCGTGAGAGTGGCACTGGGTACATCAAAATTTAAAAAAATAAAAATTAAGGATTTTTGGCGGCGAAATTATGAGATGTGAGCGTGTTACGCCTCCGACAGCCTGTGAGAACACTGTCGACTAAGATTATTAAATACCAAAATAAAATATTCAAATAAAAATCATGTTTTTATCTTTTCAGTTGTTTGATGAATTTAATAAAGATGGCAGATATTGCCGCAGTCGGGATTTTTGTTTTTTTAAATATTTGTTTTTATTTTCATACCAATAAATCACGATATAAAGAAGTCAACCTTTTATTGTCGCAAGTATGTTGCTTACCTCTTACGGGAATATTTATTTTGTGGTACATCTATGTAGTACATTGGGTTCTGAACCATCTTCCGTGTAAAAAAAAAACTTCATAATGTAATTAAATACACAAATTCTAAGAAACCATACAACGGCGAGCTTTCCCTTTTAGCACTATATAAAACAATGAACACAAAGCTTTATTACAGTGAAAGCTCCAAAAAGCTTTGTTCATGACGTCAGTACTGCATCTACAATGACAGAATGGTCAAGACTCAAGACCGTTGTAATTGCTAAACAATAGTTTCCCATGCCAGCCAGTTGTGATCTACTGTTTATCTTTTTGTATGTATTGTTGTCTTATTATCGAAATAGATTCAATGGTTCGTATAACTACGAGAATTTCTATGAATACAATAACGCTCTTACTTTTCGTACCTCGATGGGGAAGGTGTTGATAAATAGATAGGATATATGGATATACGGGTGCAGATAGATTCCTATCTATTAACCTGGATAGGAGGCAGAAATAGGCAGACAGGTGGTTAGGTAGAGACATTAATAGTTAAGTAGATGGATGCCAAAAACAGACACGATTATTTACATTGCACTGACATCATAAGCTATGAATCTAAGAAAGGCTCAAGGCATAAAGCGCGCCATGCAGCTAGTTCCGATATTCCTGAAATGTTTGATTCGCTTGCATTTGCAATGATTTATGCAAAAGCATACTACACAGCTAGAAACTCAAAGGTAAAAATCTGATAGAATTTATTTCACACATACACACACACACACACACACACACACACACACACACACACACACACACACACACACACACACACACACAAGGGTTAGGCATAAGCGCAACTAGTACATCCACTTTTCGCCATGGGTTATACCGTCCTATCGCCATATTGAATTTAAAACCCAATATCACTTTGCCTGATCCGGGAATCAAACCCAAGACCTCATCGTAGTCATACCGTAATACAACAGAATTTATATCGTACTAAATTGTATTGCATAAGAAATTGTGAGTAAGTTATCACTGATAATGTACCTACACCAATTTATATTGATAATATGTTATAAATTACTAGCTTTTGCCCGCGGCTCCGCTCGCGTGAATGAGTTTTTCCCGGGATAAAAAGTAGCCTAAGTATTAATCCAGGACATGTTATACTCGTATGCCAAATTTCATCGTAATATTTCAGTTGTTTTTGCGTGAAAGAGTAACCAACATACATCCATTCATACAAACTTTCGCGTTTATAATATTAGAAGTATAACTGAATTTAAAAAAATAATTCGACATTTTACGTAGCCTCTTATTTAAGTTACAATATCGGTTTCCTTTCATGTTGATCGCTGGTCAACCGTAAAGGATATAACGGTATCCGAGAAAGGATTTGTGTAAACAAAAAGTTTACAACTCACTTTTACCTTCATAACGGCAGTTGTAGCTTTGTTCGGCTTTGCTCCATTTGAAGAAAGATGACTGTTATGGCTTTTAGTTCTCAATTCTCATCGCCTCTTGCAATGAATTTGAACTAACTAATAAAAGTAATATTACTTTTACTTTTCGGTGTAATTATTTATGGTTATTAATAATGATTTAAACGATATTCAATAAATAATATATCTCAATGAAAGGTTCATGAAAGGAAGCAATGTAGCGGCATGGATAGCGGCAACTTCTTTTATTTCATTATAGTAACATTAATACCGTATTTTATGAGCCTTTATATTACTTCAATTATTTGTACCTTAATTTGGAACTATCAACATAACTGTTTCGTATATAAAGTGTTACAGTAGTATAACTAAACTACCACAGACTTGAACATGCGACATTGTAGATAATTGAACATTACGAGGCTTAACATAAGGTAACATACTAGTCGGTAACAAGTAGATACTGGCTACTTCGATCGGGCGGTAAATCACCCAAACACGTTAGTCCGTAAAGCGTCAATATATACTCCATTCGACCGCGCCAAATGGAGACGGCCGCGTTCCGTATTAACCGATCCAGAGGACGAAATCACTCTGGCCATCCGCCGTAAGAACGAGTTCTTGAAACTCCAACACTCCACAAGACCGCAGTTCCATCCTCGCCGTCGAGGACCTCGCCGCGTTCCCCGTCGCCCCCCCGACCCCCCTAGCAGTTCCGGCCCGCGTGCCGATGACAACACAATCTAATAGGATTAGGCCTAAAAACCAATCTTTCCCTAATCGTTGATGTCTCATCCTCTCTCAGTGGCAGTCCTGAGCCGAGGTTCGTATCCCGTTAGTGGGTTGCCCTCAGCATGGTCACTTAATTCAAAGGGTTGCGAGCGCCTTCTGCGTTCACCCTTAAGACCGGTGTGGCCAGAAAAGCCGACTCGTGTCAGGCTACTGGCAGTAGGGCCATTAACAAAAAATAAATAAATAATAATATAGATACTACACAGTACGTTTGTCTCATGCAGTTTGTAATCAAAAGTTTCGGTGGCTTAACTACTTTTAATGGATCGACCTGCTCATCTCTACATTTGCATAAATGTTTCCTCTTGAGGTACTGAGACCTACTATATAGTCAACTATTGAAAAACCCGACATGTATCGACTTCTCTAGTACTGTGGATATTTTTGGATTTACGGCAGATTACACAAATAGAAAAAAGAATTACATGCTTACATGATGTGACATCAGTATCATTATTTTCATTGCTTTATTCTTACCGTGGACACGTGGTTAGCAAGTATCTAAGGTATTTATTTCAAGTAAACTTAATATTTTGTGTATTATAGTTGTCAGTGACACCCGCACTAAGTTACGCCTAGATCTTAGGCTGCTATTATACACACAACAACTGAAGTGATGAACTGTATGCGAGATACGTTGCAATTTTTATTAATTTACCGTGACTTAGATGTTAAAATTAAATATAAGTCAAATTCATATTAGGTAAACATAAAATAAGTACAAAATATAATGAACTTTAAAAATAAGATGATCGGTATTCATAGTTACTGTATTGAGAATTTGTGGATAATGTATGATCATAATATGAGTTTCGAGTTCGGAATCGGTTGTAAGACCAGACGACCTACTTGTACATATTATGCTACCGATACAGTCTTTTATTGAATAAGTACCATCAACATTAATATATTGAGGTGAGTATTGTTGAGTCACAGCTGATACAACACGCGAGTAGCGCAACTGGTACAATGGCGACTGTTGCGCAAGACACACCTGATCCTACATCCTCGTTTGCACAACCTGCTACTCCTCGCTTGGATGGACGTCACGCGACTGCCACTTACCTGACTAATCACATAGGTGTCATATTAAAGGGGTTTAAAGATACTTCTTATCTATACATATAATAAAGCAGTAGAAGATGTGTCTGTATATTTAAAGAAATGTGATAAAAGAAAGGGGGTGACTAAAGAAGAGTAATAGAACACAAGTCCGATATTTTTATTTCTTTTCTGTCTGTTTTTTCTTTTGTTTGCTATTGCACATCTCCAAAATTACTGAACGGATTTCGCTTAAGTTTGGCACACGGGTAGATCCTAGGTTGACATATAGGCTATTTTTTATCCCGGGAAAATATAAAGCGAGACTTTTGTCCTGGAAAATCTTTTTCACGTGGGAGGAGCGCGAGCAAAAGCTAGTATTAAAATGTTTTATAGATTGATTAATTTAGTGTTTTTTGTAATGGGACAAACTGTTTTAAGCCATCGCTTACTTACTCTTGTATTAGCTGAATCGTTGAATTCAATGTATTTATTGTGCAACATTCAGAGGCATGTAAGTCATTGGGCCATAGAGCAAAATTATACCAGGATTCGTAATTTGGCAACCAAACAAAACACAATCACATCACGCGATTACAATAAGTCGAACAAGTCATTGGCTTTGCAACGAACTCATTAATACCACACCCGAAATATAAAATGTAATACAGACGAATAATATTTGCGGCTTCCTATTACAAGTAGCAGACATCCAGACATTTAGAAGCTTTTTATATCTTTACAAACGGTCTATTTTCTCCCAAGTGCGCATTCATCCAATCATCGAATCATTAAATATAAATAATAATCTGACATCAAATGCAGTAAAATTGGTTTATTCGAAGAACAAATGTTGCATCATTATTCTAATAGTACGGATAATACAGACGCGTCTTGAAAGATATACGGAGCCGTAAATACTAGTCTGGCTTGGTGATCTAGTGGAAATATTTAGTTTTTTATAGCACAGGCAAAATAGCGGCTTGGGTCACTTAAGGCCACCCACGCCGCAAATCTGTCTTCCTTGATGTATAGCAGCCGAACCTAGTTCGCGACTGAACATTGCGATCTGCTATGGGATGTTTTTCACCATGTGTACAGTATCTCGCCAACACATTATTCGGTACTATTCCATCAGCAGGAACAGTTGTGCATTGTGCTATTACAAATATCTTGTACAGGTCATAACTCCAGTTCATTGCCGTTAGATCATACGAACGTATTGTGTCACGTCTTCTCTTGTGGGTCGCTGACGTCATTTAACAGCTGTATCAATAATTACGTCACCAATGTTCCCGCTCGGTCTGAGATCAGCTCGTGGTTGGTGACATTCTTACGGTAAGCTGTGAGCGTTCAATTTTAATAACAGTAGTGATGTAATTTTGGTAGGATAATGTTGACGTGGTTGGATTCATATGTATTTTGCTGACTCCAGTATAAAGGTAAGAATTATTACTGAAAAGCTTCCGACTCGCTAAGTTTGCGACTAAAATGTTCCGGAAAATTCTATAATATTTTGTAAACAATTGAATGAAATGCCAATCAGGTAGTCCGTCTAACAGCAAGCGCCACGACCCACGCCAAATGTAATAAGTTTTATGGACCAAAGATCCCAGTAATTACATTGACTTCAATATCTATCGAACCAGGACATAATATTGCTCGCACACTGCCGCTTGGCGGCATTTAGACGAACTCTCACAACTTCCTTCTAATCGACACAATTAACCAGTTTTATTTATTTTAAGGTGCATGATATCGCATAACATAAATTACAGTGAACACAGAAGTCCGCGCTCGCAACTCTAGACCCCTCGCTGCGAGACTAAATCCATAAACAGATGAGATGCCATGGCAAAAAAAAAAATACACATTCACATGCTTAGACGTGACATATCTTAATAGAGTGCACAATAATTGCACTACCAACCCACAATGACACAATAATTTACCCAAACTGTATTTTAAGGAGTGCCTTAAAAAATAACATCATGATCGAAGCATTATGCTTTGTTATTCATTTGTCTGGTTTCCTTAACTTTTCGACAGGGCGACGCAACTATACGGGGTGAAACGTATGTTCACGTTTATGGATGCGGCATGTTATAAAAAAAAAATCTTATTCGATAGTTTTGGTGCACATCTGAGGCAATGTGGTAGTGAGCTTTAGCAGTAGGATGTGATACGTTTGAAGCTTGCGATAGTGGCGATTAGTGTTAGGTTCCATTCACATATAACACAACCACACCACAACGCTGCGACAAAACGTGGTCTAGAAATTGTTGCTTGTAATCTTGTTGTTGCTTGTTAGTCATTTACCATTAAAATAATGAAGGAAAAAAGTGCCATATACAAACTTTTATAGCTGCTGAGCGTCCTGCCACTTGCCTTATGATGCGAGCGGCGGGTGACGCCATCCGTGCACATCTGCCGCCGCAGCTGGGCCCAAGGTTAAGTGCGCAGCCTTGTCAGCCGAGCTATCTGATCGGAAGGGTGGACAGGATTGTCGTTTTCCGAATATGACCTCATTTCTGTTAATAATTATTTGAAGTTTCTTTGTTCCGTTGGATATTTTATTATAATTGCTCTCAGTATTACCTCTTTTTTTATATGGCCATCTTCGGCGCATTAGGGACGGCTGCGGGCTTCCTCCGACTCACGTCTAAGTTATCGTCCGCAACCGCCCCTCAGTATTACCCTTTGCAATTGAAGTGATGGATGCATTGGATGTGAAATAATTAGATGCCATGTACCGAGACAATTAGAATGATCTACAAATACTTGTTTCGGTTCTAATGGTGGTGACTGCTGGGGAGCCGAAAGCCTTGCTAATTCCTGATTCTAAAAACACCAGACTTGTATTCATACAAGTTTTACTCTTGGGTATTACTGTCCTTGTATAAATAAATACTTAATCCGTATCAGTTTGGATCGCAGCATAGCGTGTCTAATTGTTATTATATTTAGCAATAATTGAAAAGGCGTCATAAGTACTGCATCGATAACGTTATGTCATTCCGAAAAATATTTTCATAATGATAGGTGATTATATTTTAAATATAATCTAATCAGAAAGATATTCAAGTAAACCAGGATGTACTGTATGCAATGAACATGATTCACAATACATACATCATGTTTGATAATCTCATGTCAAATCTGAACTGGAAGAGTGCCATAAATAATATAGTCAGAACATCTTTAGATACATATTATAACTAAACCGGAACAATTTTAGAGCATATTTGTTTATTAATTAGTTTCATGTCCATAAAATCCATTCGTAGCTGTTACTAAGGTAGGATTGTAATTACAGTACCCTCTCATCTGAACTCTAAAATAACCAAAATGTTGAATACCTATACAAAAAACATATTTTTAAAGTTTCACGAAGTATTTTTCCCTATAATAATAAAACACATAGCTTAAACGTCCTCAACATTGTGCGATTTAGCTGAAAATAGTTTCTTAGAGAACAATGTCTTTCGGTCTGAAAATCCTCTAACTCGATTTTCCATTGTACTTTAATATTCGGAAGCCATTTGCTACATAATTTCAACACCCATATTTTCGATAAGACAACAAAACAAATTAATATACTTTAAATCCAACTTCTCAGGGTGACTAGTGCGTTGTAACTGAAAGTTCAGGTAGTTTTGCCATTGTTTATGGGCTGTCTTTATTTACCTTCACCACTTAAGTGATTGGCGTCTCGTTATTCAGCTGTATTATAAACTAAGCTTATTTGGCACAGGAGCTTAAGTAAACAATGACAGCAACCGATGTACCAGTGTGTCGGCGCATTCCTAGCGATCTGTTATCATAATCACATGTGACGCATCCGTAGCGCGGCTGATAAAATAATTAACGCCGGAGGAATGCGACGCATCTGAGCCACAGTTTATGAGATAAGTCATTGCCCCGTACAGTGTACTTATGACACAGAAATGTGTAAGCATATTCAGGGACAAAATAAACTTCATCACGCTTTACACACGACTCAGATTTTAAAACCTTAGAAAAGACAACATTGAATATAACCAAACATCTATTCCTTTAATTAACTTACGACGTATTTTTGTATTGGAGGATTTTAGTTACAGGTCCGAAGAAAAGTGTTTACTATTGATTTCAATGTGATCCAGATTATAACTAGAAAAGAGATTTTTTTAAAAATTCTAATTTATGTAGGTAGACCACACAAATGCATTGAAAGTTTCCATATTCTTTTTTTATAAAAATAAATACTTTATTCATCACGTAGGTGAACACAGTTGCACTTATGATAAGTCAAGATACATTAAATTACCTAATTATATTTACAATACAAAAGATCACTTATAGAATTACATACATTTTTATATTTAAATCAATGATGGAAGGTAAACAAAAAAAGCCAGGAAAAAGGATATGAAAAAATAAGATATCATTTTTATTAAAATAATGGGAGGAACGCGTCGTGAACCTCGCCGATGAGGACACTACAGGCCTTATAGTTTAGTCAAGCCTAAACTTAAACAACTGCGATTCAGAAACATATTTTCAGTTATCTTGGTTGTACATTCGTGACACTTAAATTTCATTACCATTCTGCCGCTATTGTTGAAGCCCTCGGCTTTTGTCAACCAGCAAATCGATCCTAAGTAAACTTCCAATTTTCCCAAAATCAACACACATAACAGGAAAATTTTCCAAATCTCTACTTAGAGCACGACAATAAATCCATCGGTCTCGCATTAACCGCCATTTGGCAGTCGACGCGCGTCGCCCCAAGGACCTGTGTAGGCAGTGCCATTCGCATTCAGTCCTCAAACGGCATCAGTATTCCGAGCGGCGATCGGGTTTAGCATTCGCGAAACGTACCAACACTACGTCATCGTTCAGTCAAGGTGTGTGGATGTGTTCGGTGCAGGGGAGGATTTGGACTTGTGTATTAATTTGGATAAGAGTGGTAAATAGCATAATAGCTCAAATGTTAGTGTCATCTTGAATCATTTTTTTTAAGTAAAGTGTTGACATTAAACTTGTATTTTCTTTGTACAATTTGTCAACCTAAACCTGAAAGAAATCTCGAAAGCCTGCCACTTCAGTGTAACTTAAAATTTAGAACAAAATGATTAAGGAGCACACAGGCCGAAAATAGAAGGATAAGTTATCGAAGTAGCATTGATTACTTTGGTTTAATCTACATTATAAAAATTAAGTCAAGGTTGCATGATAAAGATATTTCCAATATCGGCATGAGTTTTGAAGTTTTTATTCATCATTGCAATCGTAATTAGTTTAGGTAGAATTCGATATGCAGCTTAAACAGCGCAAAAATTGATTTACATTCGAGATTTCAACGCCAAGTTGTGGACAAACATAGTTGGGTACATTCCCTTCAAGCCCCGCTTATATATATAGATCTCCTGATCTCTCTCCGGTGATGTCGGATTGCCGTCTCACCGGACTATGAGAGTGAAGGAATAGCGAGTGCACCTGTGTATTGCGCACACACTTGTGCACTATAATATCTCCTGCGTACCTGGCTGATCTCCGTTGAGATTGGCCGCCGTGGCCGAAACTGGCTAGGAGGATTTCATTCATTCATTCATTTTCATTCATATATATAGATGTATGAGAAAACCCTATATATATGGACACCGGTGTCCGTCACGGGGCTTGAGGAGTCAAGGCTTCTATAGATGGCTATTGCCACCCTAAACAAAGCAGCACGTCACAATAAGAAAAAAAATATCCATATAATTTAAAATGGTTGTGTTTTTAGATGAATGTTGTTAGTTGTTGTCAATTAATTAATGCTACTACGCATCATTAGTGGTTGCTGCCAGACGTGACAGTATATCCAGTAGAACACAAACATGCTATAAAGGTAGAAACATAAACTTACACCTTTGCAATAACTAATGAGTATCTACGCTTCTTATCTTTAGACTGCAATATTAAAAATTAACATGAAACTTCAACAAAAATATCAAAATTTACATAGCCACATAATAGCTCTTAATTCAGCAGGAGTAAATTTCCCACAAAACATACATCTTGTGATACATTTTCGTGTGTAAAACGTTAAATCGTGAGTTAGTAATTGAAAATTAACACTCACAAGTGTTAAATGTATTAATAAGATTGACGCAAGACGTTCGTTCGCAAAAAATGGCGGGCGTTGTTTCGCGCGCGCTCGCTAAATTGTGTGCACACACGTATTGACGCAAATGTTGTACGTTTGCAAACACCGCTCGTGTCATCGCGTTATCAAAATATTGTGCCGGGGTTATTTACCCAGCGGTCATGTGATATACTTCGACACTTCACTGCCTGCTTCATACTTCCGCTCCACCTATATTTTTATTCAGTTTACGAGATTGATCGTTTGCTGCACGATTTTCTTTGTATCACCCCCACCACCAGGAGTAGATAATAATCCTACAACACTGGTCTAGAGTAAGTTGCTCGTTGCATGTATTTTTATTTGGTCTGGAAGACGATATAAGGTTGCCTGGAAGAGATCGCTTCTAGCCCTAAGGCCGCCTATTGACTACCAAAGACCATGAAAATGTATTAACTTTGTTTGTTTCTTCTACAGCGGTTGTAACTAACAAATAAGGATTCTTTTATTTAACTTAACGTCACTCAGCCACGCAATAAGGTGCAAGTACCAGCTTCATAAACATCCTACATCTTAGTGTGGGATCCATTATTCTTTTCATGCAAATGGATGACAACACTTTTGTGTTGTCAGCAAACCTCTTGGTTTGCTTGCCCGATTTTAAAGATCAATCCTGCCTATCAACACTAGCGATACCACCCACAGCCAATAACAACATACATCAGGATTCAGGTGTAATACGCCTAATATTCATTAGGCGTATTACACCTGAATCTATTTACACTATCAATCTAAACTGAACATTATCTCGAGCCCTACATCAACTAGTCATTACGTTAACAACGAGATTAGTATAATCTGAGCCTATGACATCAATGTTATCTCGATTAACGCACACATTCCAGTCCCCTGTACATCCAATCCATTTTACCAACTTCCAACATTTCAGCTTTGATATCATCATTGATGTATGAATTATCACGTACGCATGCACACACACACACACACTCACGCCCTTTATCCCTGAAGGGGTAAGCAGAGGCGCAACTAATGCACCCACTTTTCGCCGTGCGTATTTCGTCCCATGATGTGATAGGGGGCGAGCCTATCGCCATATCGGGCACAAATCCCAGACTCCGGGCTGATACTGAATAGAAAAATCCAATATCTTTTATATTAATTGCACAAAATATCCTTCCTTTTATGTAAAATGTGCGGAATCAAGCACATTTTAAATTCAAGCCTTTTTCTTTTTTTACATCTTTTTGATTGTATGCCTTCTTTATAATAACGTATTTCATGGCATATCCTACTAATATTATAAAGGCGAAAGTTTGTAAGAATGTATGGATGTTTGGATGTTTGTTCCTCTTTCACGCAATAACTACTGAACGGATTACGATGAAATTTGGCACACGGATAGATTATGTCCCGGATTAACACATAGGCTACTTTTTATCCTGTGAAAACATAAAACGGGACTTTTATCCCGGAAAAACTTTTTAACGCGGGCGGAGCCGCGGTTAAAAGCTAGTATATTATACACTCATCACAAAATCTACGAATTCTCTGGATAATCGCTAAACTTTTGCAAATTAGAATTATCTACTCATTAAAAATAGGTAAGTATAATTACCTTTAATTATACTATACTAAAGAATGTATAGTCTACTACATTCGATGAATAGTTCTAAAATGGAAATATATTTTTGCTTTTTTTACATACGTACTGTTTTTTTAATATAAAATACATGTTTTTCTTATTTACACTATTCTTAATTCGATTTTATTAAATTTATTTTTAAATTTTAGTTGGATTTTCGATGAAGCGTGTTTTTAGTTTTTTTTTTAACTATTATTTATTAATGAACAGTTTCGTGTAAGTATCCCATGGGCAAATGAGCTCAATAACTTAGCCAATTGCCTTTCTGAAGACTTATTTTAATCAGTTCCTCATTTGTTTGTCTTTATTCAATCAATAGCTACTTTATGTAGTACTAGCTTTTGCCCGCGGCTCCGCCCGCATTAAAAAGTTTTCCGGGATAAAAGTCCCGGTTTATATTTTCCCGGGATAAAAAGTAGCCTATGTGTTAATCCAGGACATGATCTACGCGTGTGCCAAATTTCATCGAAATCCGTTCAGCAGTTTTTGCGTGAAAGAGGAACAAACATCCTTACATCCATACATCCAAACATCCATACATCCAAACATCCATACACCCAAACATCCATACATTCATACATTCTTACAAACTTTCGCCTTTATAATATTAGTAGGATTTTCGACTTTCAACACGGCATTCATCAACATGGATGTATTTTTAGTTGTTCTATAACATTTGATGATTCCATTGCTTGTAGCTAATTTTATTCGTAGGTATTGTAAACATAACCTACAAACAGAAGCCAATTCATTGACACACGGCGATAAATCGGAATTTTTGTGGCAGTTGTCTTCAGGCCGTCGGTAGTTAAAGAAATAAACAAAAAAAGCGTGTGTGTGTATTAATGTACGCACGTATGGAGTGAAAATTTTTCAATCAATTCATTTTTTTCATTGTTCTTATAATAATTATTGTATTCCATGAATACGGTCAAATTATTATTATTATGTTATATCTTTCCTGCGGGAAATCACGGCACGAAGGCTGGTCCTTTTGGAAGGCTTGCGTGGGGATATGGATGCAGCATGTAGAGGCCCCTTAAAGATACATTATTCTTGTTGGGAGGTGTACACCTTACAGGTACTCTCTGTGTCTGTACTTACGGAGGAAATAGAGCCAAAGACAGCGCCTATAAGGTGTAAGGACTATTGCATAGAAGATGGGAATTATATTGGGTCTATGGATGGGATCTAGCTGGACTGGTTGCTGGGCTATTGATTGAAACAACGGACGCCTGCCAATTAAAGTGTCTCAATCTCTCATATTCAAGGCAGACGGTGACTTACCCCCACTAGATGGGCATCCCAAATGCGGCGTATCCTAAGGACGCAACATCGTTGCGGGTGGCTATAAGGTCGACAGGTGTGCACCGATTTCACTATCGCGAGTCGCTGAAGTGTCTCGGAGCGGCTTTTTTCGCTATTACGCAGATTGAGCAATTCCACGCTGAGGGTCTGATTCTTAGCTCTTGTTACTTTCACCCATAGCCGTCCAGTTAAGGCAAGCTAAGGGTCAGGGGGGTCTCAATCAGCCCCCACGAAATCGGGATACGCGGTGTCGCCACTCACCGTCGGCTCACTACTAAACCGCCCCTACGGGCTTATTATAAACTAGCTTTTGCCCACGGCTTCGCCCGCGTTTTTAAGTTTTTCGGGGCTAAAAGTACATAAAAACCTTCCCGTTGAATCACTCTATGACTATGACGTTGATACAACTCTTAACAAATAATGCATTAATTTCGACCAAATTTGATTACCATAAAAACGGTTCTAGTCAGTTAATCTTAAAAGATAGACATATACTGTCGTAGACATTTTTTTAGATCATTTCAAGAGGCATAATTCTTTCATACATATATTTTTGGTATCTTGAACCGTTTTCGCAGTGCACGCAATGGAAGCCCTCAAGGATGAATAATTTTCCCCGTTTTCTTTCACATTTTCCATTATTTCTTCGCTCCTAATTGTTGCATCGTGATGTTATATAGCCTATAGCCTTCCTCGATAAATGGGCTATTCAACACAATATGAATTTTTCAATTCGAACCATTAGTTCCTGAGATTAGCGCGTTCAAACAAACAAACAAACAAACAAACAAACAAACTCTTCAGCTTTATAATATTAGTATAGATATATATAGGAACAATAAATATATATAGGAAACAAAAAGATAAAATCTTATATCATATACGCAAAAGCTATCATTACACCAATAATGCATTATAAAGTCCACAGACTCTGAACAGCGGTGAAACGATGCGGTGTCATGATCATCGGCACGTCATTTTGCATAAACAGTGACTCAATATCCTATATGGTTCAGACGGTGATAAATCATTCACGAAATGAGAGGAAAATGTTCGAGGGGTGAGATTGGGTGACCGAAAGCGTCTCACAGTTCCTGATAACCATACTAATCTTACTATGGAGTTTGGGCCAGTAAGACCAGTTTGTAGTTATAGTTAGCGATAGATGACTGTAGGCATTAATCTCCGGAATAGACGTGAACGAACATCTTCACGAAATGAAATGAAATAAACCTATTCAAACCCAAAACATGATATACATTATTTAGATTCCCTCAATATTAACTCTTCCACCAGTTCGGAAAGCAGCTCTCACTAGAGAAGAACGGGCAAGAATCAGTTCAAGGTATAAAATACAATGCATGATACAGGAAAAAAACTTACAATTAAGTAGGTATTTGTTTATTTTGTTTAGAGCAGTTCATTTATACACTTGCAAAAAAGTTAATAAATTTTAAATTGCTAAGCGAGTACGAAATTTTGGATACCACTTTCTTTGTTCCTATTCGAATATGCGTTCTTCGGTCTTCCCCACTGAGACCCTGGAAGTTTGTGTGCCGCCGAACCTCAATTATGATAGTTTTATCGTTTTTGGCAAATTCTGTGGCCTGCCCACGCGTTTCCTCAACATTATCGGCGTAGCGTTCATCTGGTTATTGGGTATTGATGTGTTTACCACGTGTGCCGTTACTATTTATGTTTATCACCCAAAAATGTGTCAGTTTTGTTTTTGATCGTTTGAAAGTTACTAACTGGTGTAAATGTATTTTACACACACTAATAGGTCGGGTAAAAAGTATTTTCGCATTTAGTATCTATTAACTTGTAATAAAATCTCTTTGGCACTATTTAAAAAGGAAGAAATTTAGGAAAAAAATGCACAGCAAACCGCGAAAAAAATATTTCACGTTTATAGACCTGGATGTAGGCCGTTATTGGCAGGTCCTTGTGGAAATCTTTGGGAGAGGCCTATGTTCAGCAGTGGACGTCATGTGGCTGATGATGATGATGGATCTAATGCAGTGTCAGTAAGAGTAGCACATAGTGGGTTTAAGCGTTTGTTGTCAAAAATACACCTCGCTCTGGTCGCCGTGTTACGGATGAACTGGATGCCATTTTTTAAAAAGTGGAGCAAGATCGACGTATCAGTAGTTACGACATAGCTGAAGAATTGAGAATTGACCACAAAACAGTTTTGACCCCATTGAAAGAAAGCTGGGTACTCAAAAAAGCTCGATATTTGGGTGCCACACGAGCTCACTCAAAGAAACCTAATGAACCGTGTACTCATTTGCGATTCTTTATGTAGGCGTAATGAAACCGAACCGTTTTTGAAGAGATTGATAACTGGTGATGAAAAGTGGATTACGTACAATAAGAACGAACGAAAAAGGTCGTGGTCAAAGATCGGTTAGGCTTCACAGACTGTGGCAAAACCTGGGTTAACTCGCAATAAGGTGATGCTGTATGTATGGTGGGATTGTATCACTGTAGCTAGCACGAGTTTATGCCATACGGGCCTATAATACCGGGTGGAAGGGAAACGCTCTCGGAAGCGAATACAGGTAATAGTATTGGTGATTCCTGACGTGATGGCACTAAAAAAATCGCGATCGCATTGTTACAATTTTAGTAGGATTTTCTCAAATTTCTGTACAGCTTCACGTATGGATAGATACATCAAACTATTATTCTGAAAAACATAGTAAAAAAGGTTAATATTTCAAAAAAATCGTAATGAAACACGTACATCAGCTGCCGGGTTAACGACCGCGGTGCCGGCGCAGTGCCACGGCCGCCGCCTTGGCGTTTGCTTTGTAGTTTTTTGTACGCTTTACATTGCGCGCGCATGAATTACGGAAATACTAAAATCGTAAGTATTATCGCTTAGCTTTGCAAATGAATATAGTTTTCCGTTAATGTTATGGTTCTTCTCTCTTACCGTTCCGGTATAGAGAGCGTTTCCCTTCCACCCGGTATAGTTAACGTAATGGTTTCGACTAAATAATTTTTTGTACGGAAATTAGAACAGCGCCTCATTAAGCATATTTTAATCTAAAATACAGGTGCATAAGCATTGCGTGCTTGTAAACTGAAAGAAGGTATTTTCGTGAGCCCGGTGATGAGAAAATTTATGATTCAACGTGCTGGATGGTGTTTCTACCGTTTATGGGTGGTCGTATCGCTTACCATCAGGCGAACGGCATGCTCGGCTCGTCACTCGAAGACATAAAAAAAATATCACAGTCGAATTTATGAGGAAATTGTGAAGAAATTGATTAAAAAAATTGGAAAAATGGCATGTTGTATGAGCATTGAACTTAACTTCCTCAATTAACATTTGGACTACTTTCCTGATAACTTGGGAGACGTAAGTGAAGACCCAGGCGAAATATTTCACCAGGATCTGAAAAAGATGGAGCGTCGCTATCAGGGAAAATGTAATAATATACTACAATACAACTAATTTTGCAGACCTGTGTAATTATAGGTGGGAATGAAAACGTTGTGTACTTCCAGATACCCGCATAGTAATTGTATTAACGTGGAGACTATTTGGGTATTTTTTAAATTCCAGCACTTAATCGCATTGTAAAAGAATCAGATATAAAATAACTTTGCATAAACAACATTTACAAAGAATTGGCATGATGGTGCGAAATTCTAATCTTGAAACAACAGGGTGTCGACTCTCAAAAGCGATATTCGATATATCGCGACATTTGTCGTGTCGAAGCCTACTCTCAGTTACATCGTTTTTACTATCTAAACGATCAACGAACGAACGAAACATATTTGCCAATGTCGTCTGTAAACCTACTCTAAATGGCAACTGTCAGTGACGAACATTTGATTTTGACATCGACTCAAAAATACTTACTAAATAAACTAGCTTGTTTAAATATATTATACCGTCGTTTAAATATATTATAATTTCAAGAAACTTTTAAATTAACGCGTTGTCTCTAACGTAGTGTTTATATTCTCCTTGGCGCTGTCTGCCAACTAATTTAGTGTTGGGTAGGACATACAAGAGGCGGTATATTTGTCCCGTACATGAAACAAAATGTAAGAGCGGCTCAACATTTTTTATTGTACTACTTCATATTTCATGTCGCGGTAGTCGCGAATTCGTCGTACGCACTATCTATCTCAGAAAAACTATAAGACGGGGTCAGAGAGGGAGCGAAAGGCATGCTACAAATTACAATAGTACGTTATTTTTCAATGAAAATCCTACTAATATTATAAAGGCGAAAGTTTGTAAGAATGTATGGATGTTTAGATGTTTGAATGGATGTTTGTTCCTCTTTCACGCAAAAACTACTGAACGGATTTCGATGCAATTTGGCACACGGGTAGATCATGTTCTGGATTAACACATAGGGTACTTTTTATCCCGGGAAAATAGAAAGCGGGATTTTTATCCCGGAAAAACTTTATAAAGCGGGCGGAGCCGCGAGCAAAAGCTAGTATGTCATATTTGTACTCGTTACTTCAAATGTATCACCGAGCTTCATTACGCCTCGCCTCATTTGAAGTGGGACATTGTACTGGCTTAGAAAAAGAGGCTAGTCTTACAAACTCTTTTTTTTGTGTCGTGTCCTACCCAACTATGAGTATGCGGTATGCCTATCTGTGTGTGTGTTTTTTTAATAATTTTCCCTTGTAGGGAAGGCAAAGGGTTCACACCCATACAGCCTCGTCTTAAGTGATATTTTTCGTTGGGTTTTTTTTTACCTACGTACTATGTCGTAGTTAAGCACTGACTAACCAAGACTTTATCATGAAGTTTTGTCGGCAACGAGAAAGCACTTGATTGGCACAGTTGTTTCAATTCACTTCATTTGAAAAAAAAAAAATGAAATCCTCCTAGCCAGTTTCGGCCACGGCGGCCAATCTCAACTGAGATCAGCCAGGTACGCAGGAGATATTATAGTGCACAAGTGTGTGCGCAATACACAGGTGCACTCGCTATTCCTTCACTCTCATAGTCCGGTGAGACGGCAATCCGACATGACCGGAGAGAGATCAGGCGCAGGACCAACGGCTTTACGTGCTTTCCGAGGCACGGGGGTATCACACCGCCAACTTCCTGACTCCGAGCTGCGACTAAGTAAATTTTAAGATGAAAATACCCAGTCACAATTTTTTTGAGCACTTCATTTGAGCACTTTCATAGAACTATATTGGATGATATACCACCATAATTATGCAATATAACACCAAATATCACCAAAATAATGAATTAAAACAAGAGCATCTCATGAAACTTCCACGTTTCCGCCAAAACTCCGCCTATCTGTGACTATAACAAGTTTGTCTTTTTTTATTATTTATTTAAATATTACGGCTCTAGATACTAGTCCATTGAGCCCGTCTTTCATAAATTGTTATCCTTAGTCCTAACTACTATTTCGAAGTAAAGCAGTGGCTACTTTACCAAGACATTATTGAAGAGTTTTGGAAGCGACAAAAATAAATACTTGATTGTCAAAGTTATTTCAATTCACTTCATTTGAGCCCTTTAATAGGACTATATTGGATAATATAACACCATAATCTTACTATAATATTATAAAGGCGAAAGTTTGTAAGTATGTACGGATGTATGGATGTCTGGATGTATGGATGTATGGATGTTTGTTACTCTTTCACGCAAAAACTACGGAACGGATTTCGATGAAATTTGGCACACGGGTAGATCATGTCCTGGATTAACACATAGGCTACTTTTTATCCCGGGAAAATATAAATCTGGACTTTTATCCCGGAAAAACTTTTTAATGCGGGCGGAGCCGCGGGCAAAAGCTAGTTACGCAATATAACAGTAAGTATTACCAAAATAATGAATTAAAACAAGAGCGCCTCATGACACTTCCAAGTTCCCGCCAAAACTCCCAAGTTTGTCATAACTCCAGTGCTGCCAGATATATGATGGTTGAAGTCGCAAAAACTTCATCGTGAAGTAGCCTAAAGTCGCCGTATTGCATATGGAGAGGCAAAGAAGCAAAAAAAAGTCTTTAATTCCAGATGAATGCTGGCCCAACTCGCCAAAAATTGGCAGTAGCCTAAAGTCGTCCAATCGCGTGGGGATGCGAAGAGCTATTAAAAAGCTCCCCAATTTTACATGTATCGTGTGTAAGGTGATCTGAGTACATGTTTTGTACTATCAAAGTTAAAAATATTAAAAACAAACAATTAAAAAAAGAAATATTAACATTTAATTTGGACTGGCTGGGTTGCGCAATACATAACACAAATGTCTGTGATTTTTTTTTAAAGTAATTCTAAGATTACACATATACAATTGGTGTAAAATAATTAACAAAATATTAAGGGGGGATATTGAAGAAAAGTATGTATTAATAATGAGCGGTCCTCCAATAATGGCATATAATAAATGTAAATCACATAAGCTGAGGAATACAAATAAATAATTATTAATCTTTGTTTCATTTTGGACCAAACTCCCTTAATAAGAATTAACAAAAATAATAGTAGTTGGTACAAACACCTATAGGTGCCTACCTACCTATCCTTACATCTGCAACAGTAGCGCCGTACGGAGATAGTGCCAAACTTTTTTCCCAACCCTAGTGTCCTATCTGTCTATAACTAATATTCAGTTATGACAAACTTGGGAGTTTTGGCGGGAACTTCGAAAGTGTCATGAGGTGCTCTTGTTTTAATTCATTATTTTGGTAATACTTAGTGTTATATTGCATAATTATGGTGGTATATTATCCAATATAGTTCTATTAAAGGGCTCAAATTAAGTGAACTGAAATAACTGTGATAATCAAGTATTTATTTTTGTTGCTTCTAAAACTCTTCGATAATGTCTTGGTAAGGTAGCCACTGCTTTACTTCGATATAGTAGTTAGGACTTAAGAGTTAGGACTAACGATAAAAATTTATGAAAGACGGGCTCAATGGACTAGTATCCAGAGCTGTAATATTCAAATAAATAAAAAAAAGACAACTTGTTATAGTCAGTCCAGTGCTGCCAGATTAGGCAACTTTTCGCCATTTAGGCTATCTTGAAGAGTGTTGGGGTGACCAAAAATTGCGAATGGCGACTGGTCGCCGTTTAGGCTACGCGAATCGTGATTAGTCGCCAATTTAGGCTACTTCGGAAAGTGTGTGTTTTATGCATTGTTTTTGTCGAATTTGAGGATATTTACATAGCTTTGAGGGTACCCCCTTACACACAATCATTGAAAACTGGGGACCTTATTTTTTTTTTGCTCTCCGCGTCCCCACACAAGTGGGCGACTACGGCTACTTCGAATTTTCGCCACGATGGACCAGTAGGAATTAGAAATTGGGGAGGTTTTTTTTTTGCTCCTTCACCTCTCCATATACAAAGAGGCGACTTTTGGGCTACTTCACAATGAATTTTCGGCGACTTCAACCGTCAAACTTCTGGCAACACTGTAATATATAGTTATCTGTGTCAATAACGATACGACACTGCTCCGAAAGTATCGCAAACAGCCTACTCTAACAAATGTACGGATACTTTATCGTTTATCGTAACTATAGACTAAGTTTATGTCTTTTATTTCGTTAATCGGAATGAATGATATTGTGCAAAACTTACAAAAATAAAAATTATCCTTTATGGAGTCACTGTCAAATACGCTGTGAAGTTGACAAGAGTTAATAAATATCAAATAATCAAACTTGTAAACAATATCCTTATTCAAAAATCGAAATACAACAATTTTCTGTATCGTAAGTATCAATTTGTTTGATTGTGTTGTTTTATGTGACTATCATATACATGTAAAAATAATTATTCTTGTGTTGTTGTAGACTACTAACATCGTTAAAACATCAAGTCTTTACGCCAGTTGAAAAAAAAGGATTAGTAAATCAATATAACATCTCATACAACAAGAGTCAATCGCCTTTGTTTGTCTTCTCCCACCAACCAAAGTCTCCAATGTAAAAACATTCAACAAACTTTGCAATCTGCAACAACAACAACAACGTGATATTGGTGGAATAGCTTCATAATCATGCATGTCGCCAGTAACCAAAGAAGGAGAAAAAGAACAGTTACGGTACGTTTCATATATTTAACATTAGGAAATTGCAAAGTTTCCTACAATTTATTATAGCATGATGGGATTTTTTTCTCATACATATTTTATGTTTTTAGTATGTCTCACTCATGCAGTACCAACCAATTATATGTCTCATTGAATTTCCTTCACGAGCATAAAGACATAGCAAAAGGTATACTTTGGATAATTGACGGGAATGCTCAAACACAGTGGTTGTGGGAGGAAGTTGGTTAGCTTTTGAACTGTTTGGATGGCAGAATAAAGTTGAGGCTAAAGGTAATTAATGTTTTATTGATACATTACTTTTATTTCCATGTTGTGCAAATTTATGATAAATTACATTCGAATGTAGACTGACAAGAAATATCTTGCAATATAATTAGCTGTCCGCAGAGACCATATAGAATATAATGGTGGTTTGAATCACATAGAGGACAACTGAATATTCTAAACCCTGAAAGATGTCTGGCCTGGCGTTACAACAATGAAACACATGAGAGTTTATTATAATACATTTAAGATAATTTTACATATTATATTGTCTCTCATATATACATATTTTAATTACAATACTGAATTATTTTGTTTAGGTCCTACCCGGTGCTTAATGGGACTGCGGCCAACTCAAGTTCAAAGAAGCACTGTCCAAAAACAATTGTTCCACGTGTAAAGTGAAATAAACAATTTGCATAGAATTATGTGATATTAATGAGAATCTGGAAATCTATAATACTAAATTAATAAAACTTGGTTTGGGTCTGTTAAATTTCTAATTATGTATATTGGTACTTGTGTTCTTAATTTATATATTTTTTTTATAATACTTTAAAATTGTCAATATTCTGCTATATTTTTTCTACATTTCAATGCATACTAGGCATTTATAGATAAAGCATTTAACATACTATTGTAAGTTTTTTACCATAATGTAGATAGATAAGTTTTAATGTAATTACTACTGGTTGTCCTAAAACAATAAGTGAATTGTAATAAATCTAGTACAGCTTTTTTAATCCTTTACAGGGAACAATAAATGTTACTTAGTTAACTTTTATTTTTACTTATTTAGCTAATAATACAAAAAATATAAACAGTTAATTAAAATAACAGATGTCTTTTAAAACTAGAAAGTTTACCCGTATTGTTTAAAAAAAGAATCTTTCGATTACCCTTACCGAAAATTAAAACTTCTTTTGGACGTAGATTTGGGGAGTTCGTTAGAGCTCACACTTATAACTCAGTGCTAAGACACTGCAACTTAAAAAGCCTTTCATTACATGAGGCAAATGATGTGATGAGATGACAAAGTGGCTTCTATCTCTGAGCTATTTAGAAACAGAAAATATTTTAAGCTGAATAAACTCACCTATAGGTAATGATCTCAAACAAGACTGATACATATTACTTCACATTAATTATGGTTGAATAAAATTTATGTTATTTTATGTTCCTTTTATTCTTGCCATATGCCTAGTTTTGTTATTGTTTAACATATAATATATATATAAATAAATTAGTATTAAAGTCAGAACTTAAACAAATATTTAGTTATCTATACTAATATTATAAAGCTGAAGAGTTTGTTTGTTTGTTTGTTTGTTTGTTTGAACGCGCTAATCTCAGGAACTACTGGTGCGAATTGAAAAATTCTTTTTGTGTTGAATAGACCATTTATCGAGGAAGGCTATAGGCTATATAACATCACGATGCAACTATTAGGAGCGAAGAAATAATGGAAAATGTGAAAAATGCGGGGAAAATTATTCATCCTTGAGGGCTTCCATTGCGTGCGCTGCGAAAACGGTTCAAGATACCAAAAATATATGTATGAAAGAATTATTCCTCTTGAAATGATCTAAAAAAATGTCCGCGACAGTATATGTCTATCTTTTAAAATAAACTCTCTAGAACCGTTTTTATGTTAATCAAATTTGGTCGAAATTAATGCATTATTTGTTAAGAGTTGTATCAACGTCATAATATTAATCTTTATACAAATAAATGTGTTGGATAGAGTGGTTCAACGGGAAGGTTTTTATGTATGTAGTTTTAGCCCGGAAAAACTTATTAACGCGGGCGAAGCCGTGGGCAAAAGCTATATAATATAAGAGTTTTGTGGAAATATAAAACAAAAATGAAATACATATTGAAATGAAATGAAATAAATTTATTCGAACCCATAAAATGTTATACATGATTTAGATTCAGTCAATATTAACTCTACCACCAGTTCGGAAAGCAGTTCTCACTAGAAAAGAACGGGCAAGAAACTCTAGTGTTGCTCTTTTCAAAATCAGTTCAAGGTAAAAAATACAATGCATAATAAAAAAAAAATAACATGATATAAATCTATTTGTTATTTTTGTTTAGAGCAGTTCATTTATATACTCTCAAAAAAGGTAATAAATTTTAAAATCCTATACGAGTGTATAACCCTCTTAGGAATCATGTAATAATTAGGTCTGAAATTCTTCAAGATGTCGTTATTAATCTAAGTTTATCCCTAATCCCTAAGTTTATCCGTAATACTTAGATGTAGTAAGCGAAAACGGCAGACCAGTCCACACAAGCAGCACCCGTTCACGAGTATGACGCATGTGCCAGCCATCGGCCTCCTCTACCATGTTGCAGGGAAGTGACCGACCCGGCAGACGACGCCGCCGCAGGCACAGACAGTTAAGGAGTGTATTATATATAATGTATAGACTCATATTATGGTCCCCAAGATACAGGCACTGCCTAGTTTGGGGGCCCCTGCCAAATGTAGTGTTTAATTTTAAACTAGCTGTAAGTACTAACATAATTCTTAGAATTCTATGTACTTAATTACTGATGTTCCTACTTCTTTGTCAAAATTGTTTGTGCCAAATAAAATTGTTATTATTATTGTTATTTATTATAATTATACATATACTTATACACTCACGCCTGTTATCCCCGAAGGGGTAGGCAGAGGCGCAACTAGTGCACCCACTTTTCGCCGTTATTCCGTCCCATGATGTGATAGGGGGCGAGCCTATCGCCATATCGGGCACAAATTCCAGACTCCGGGCTGATACTGAATAGAAAAACTCAATATCACTTTGCCCGACCCGGGGATCGAAACCGAGACCTCAGCTTTGCAATCGTACTGTAATACAACTACGCCACAGGGGCAGTTATTATAATTATATTCTTGTTTAATTTTTTTCTTTTTTATTCTTGCTTTACCACAAAGTATTATACCTTATAGAAAATTTTATCATTTTAATTAGATACATCCTCAGCAAACGTAACTAACATTTAAAACAATAAAATCGCTGATATGAACTTATTTGCTGCTTTCTTCTTTGATGGAAGGCTACATTTTCATCCCTGTGAACTTTAAAGAAAATCTTGTGATTGTCTCAAAGCAAATAACATCAATTGTGATAATTATTGTTGCTACAAGGTATATGATCCAAGATTGTTTTATTGTACACCAAATTTCGAGAGAATTTACTCGAAAATCACAAACATAACACGTAACGATAATGCTGACGACGCCCTAAAAGGTCTCGTTGCGATTATCGCAAAAATGACGTTTGAGGCGATGTCAAAATCAAATGTTCGTCACTGACGATTACCATTTAGAGTAGGTTCATAGACGACATTGGCAAATAATGATTCGTTCATTCGTTGATCGTTCAGATAGTGGTAGTTTACGATAAAAGATAATGAATCCGAACAATTGTTAGAGTAGGGTATTTGCGATACTTTCGGAGCAGTAGCGTATCGTTTCCGATATATCGTTGTCGATTATTAGAGTAGACCTTCAGGTGAAGAACGATGTATGACGTAGAATTAAAGTAGGTACGTTATAAACTATCTTAACTCCTTTAATAAGAATCGATTATTGATTATGTAATTTAAAAGCATATTATGGAGGTTCAGTTACAAAGCGCCATTATTTGTTACTAGCTTTTGCCCGCGGCTCCGCCCGCATTAAAAAGTTTTTCCGGGATAAAAGTCCCGGTTTATATTTCCCCGGGATAAAAAGTAGCTTATGTGTTAATCCAGGACATGATCTACCCGTGTGCCAAATTTCATAGAAATCCGTTCAGTAGGTTTTGCGTGAAAGAGGAACAAACATCCATACATCCAGAAATCCATACATCCATACATACTTTAGCCTTTATAATATTAGTAAGAAGTAAGATTAGTGAGATTGAATTACGCTTCATTTTGTTACAATTCATTATACGATTTTTTTTAATAATCTCTGATATTGTAATTTTGGAATGATGTAGTAGTTTACTTTTAATTAACTATGCCATCGTGACAAGTGTAAAGCACATGACAATCATTCAACACTATGAATTGCAATCTGGTGTCATTTTCAGTCCGGCCGAATCCGGACCGGATCCGGCCGGACTGATCAACTCAAGATGATTTTCGCTTTTTGGTTTAAAATGATCTGTTAGTTAATATGTTAACATTAGACAACGAGCAAACAATTAAAATATAGTAGTGTAGGTAACTAGAACAATTTTAACGACCTAACGAATAGCTCAGTCTTCCTAAATTTCACTTTCACGAATAGATAAATTATTTTAGTAAGTAACTTTATCAAATCTAATGTAATTAAGCTTACGTAATTTCCTGAGATGAGATACAATAATTATGAAAGTATTTGAGAATGCTAACAAACAAGTCTTATATTCTTTTATTTTATTTTATTTTATTGCTTTGAATGATACGAGCATGCCGTTCGAACAACACTAGCGTGTTGCTCTTTTCAAAATCAGTTCAAGGTATAAAATACAATACATAATAAAGGAAAAAAAATACAACAAGTATACAGATACGTGTACTACAGGGTACCAACACCATCCAGCACCTTGAGTTACTAAGTACTGTGTGGCATTGTTGACTTAATGCCACACAGTACATGTACAGTACATGTGCAACTGTGTCCGCCTACGTGACGAATAAAGTATTTTATTTATTTATTTTATTTTATTCCACTGCGCTCGTCATCCTGAGACATAAGATGTTAAGTCTTATTATGTCCAGTAGTTGCATGTACAGTTATATTTATATGTTACAGTTGTCCATTTATGACAGGTGCCATCATGATTTGATGATTCTGTCTAATCAATGGCACAATTATCACAATAAACAGATTTTCTATTATAGGCTGTCCCAGAATTACACAGACAAGAGAAAAAAAATGAATTTGCCGTCATTTGTGCGGTATACAGATGGCAACGAAAAAAAACAAGTTGCCAGTTTAGGGTTAGTAAAAATAGAGCGCTACACAATAGAACAACGTGTCTATTGTTGAAAATTATTCAAAAATAATGAAATTATGGCGGCCGCAGTTCGAAAATTTCATACAATAAATGGTCGGAATAACGTTTTAACTTTATCAACTGTGAAGAGATTAGTCAAAAACTTCAGGGAGACTAGATCAGTTGGAGGCACTAAACACACTGGTCGTCCAGGAAAATCAATTCGGCGTCGTGGACAAGAATTGCAAATTTCAAGAAGCTCTCTACAGCGTATAAGTTCACTAAAATTCTGAGTCTCCGTGCTTACAAAATTCAGTTACCACGACAATTGAAGCCAAATGACTATGCACAGCGAAGCGAGTTTGTTGAATGGATTATTGAACGTCAATAAATGGATGCTTGATGATTTATGATATGATGATTTTTCGAGCAAAATTATACTAAGCGATGAAGCACATTTTCATTTTGACGATAGAGGGTCTTTTGCCCGATGTGTTATTCCATAAATAACCCTATCCTATCTACTATCCTATTATTAAATAAAAATATCAATCAATATTACTAATAACTGTGTTTTCTATTTAATTCAAATCTTGTGTAACTTTTGGCACAACCTGTATAATTACAACTCTTTAATTTAATCAACTTGCGATAAATAATTATTTTAAATAAAGTAATAATTGGCTTAGTATCCATTATCAGTACCAGGCGACGAACAACTCGCACGCGTGAGCACCACGCGCAACCCATGCAACAGCATGCAACAGCTCTATTATTTTACCAAAAATTGCTGGCACTGTATCCAGTGGCCGGATCCGGTAAACGTTAAATGATGCCGGTTCCGCCGGATTACCTGATCCGGTATTCCGGATTGCAATCCCTATACAACACGCGTTACCTATCAGCTTCAACTTAAACTGAGCGTTCACAAATAATTTGTTTAAAAAAAAAGATATAGGTAAATGTCACCATGGTCTCACTATAGAAAAAGTTGAAAATCTGGTCAAAATAGAACTTGGAATAACTTAAGCAAGAATGGGGAACGTACCACTAGACAGGGAGAGCGTAATACCACGCGCCAAGACTAAAGAAATGTGGTACAAATTAAAAAAAAACCTAAGTCCGTGCCCCGCCGAAGTCAATGCGATATTCACGACGCGTATCGGCGAAGGACTCTCCATCGTACAGATGTGCTCGAGTGAACCGTGATCCGAAATCGTTCCCTCGACCCCCTGAGCCCCCCACACGCCCTCCTTTATTGCGGTGTATTGTGCCGGCACAATAGTAACACACGGTAAGAAGGAAAGCGTGCTGACGTGTTGAATTAAAATGAACCGATGTTTAATGTCGAGTGATACCGGTGTTGCAGATGTGGCTGAAAGTATGGATAACTAGCTTTTGCCCGCGGCTCCGCCCACGTTAAAAAGTTTTTCCGGGATAAAAGTCCCGCTTTATGTTTTCCCGGGATAAAAAGTAGCCTATGTGTTAATCCAGGACATGACCTACCCGTGTGCCAAATTTCATTGAAATCCGTTCAGTAGTTTTTGCGTGAAAGAGGAACAAACATCCATACATCCAAACATCCATACATTCTTACAAACTTTCGCCTTTATAATATTAGTAGGATTAGTAGGATTTGTGTCCTTATTGGCTGTTGTTGAGTTGGTGAAATGTTCAGTATTCTCATAATCGTTGTCCCGTAAATGGAAATGTCATTGTTAATAAGTATCTGTTTTTTTACGTACAGCTTACCTTCAATCATGTTTTAGGGATAGAAAGGCATTGATTTTCCACCATTTTCGCTACAGATACTCCAGTACACTTTCTAATATTATATTCTTCTGTTTTAATCGAGAAATACAACTTTAATTTGTATAATCTGATGCTAACTAACCTAACCGACAAATTCTAAGCACTACTGTTCAGATTTTATTCTTCAATTACGAGATATAAAATAAAAGCACGCGCTAAATCCCACACGTACAAGCAGAATTGTAAAGGCGTTTCCACACGGTCACGCGCAGCTGACTGTCGGTCAGTGGCGTGACAGCCGCTCGCGCGGGACGTTCGGCGGACGGAGCGACGCGCTTTCTAACGTCCCACTCCATACCACGTATAATTACTCTGCCTAGCGCGATAAGTGTCATTAACAACCCGTGAGACTGCGTGACGTCGAATAATTAAACAGGAAATGTATTGGATGGCTTATTTCTCGTACTTCCCATTGCTGCGGTCTTTCCTTATTCAAACCTTAGAGATAAAGATGTTACTATAAAACACATTATATCATTGCGGGAAACACCGAATCAATATTATAGGCAATATAAAGATATGTCAAAGGCTTTATAACCTGTATAAAAATATTATAAATATGAATAGTTTTTACACTCACATGAGTTACAAACTTCACACGTTCTAAAACAAAAAGCGATTTTTTTACGCTATTGTGATATCTTGATAATATATTCAAGACGTTACGTAGCATGGCCGAGGCTGACAACGGCTGAGGTCACGCTCAAAGCGTCGAAGCCAATTAGTTGCGCTTTCGTATAGATAACGATTTATTGCTTACATTAAATAGCGGCGAACGTGAACTTTTCGCAACCGATATCTTGAATGTGGAAAACTAGAGTAGTATTTAAATTAATGAGTAATTTAACTTAAATAAAATGATACTTTTAATTTCCGCTAAAATACAGTCAAGGTAATGTTTGTGTTTACGTGCTTGGAACAAAATTATTATCTTAGGTGTTTTACAGAAATGTGAAGAAGTAAGTTAAGTTAAACCACTTGCGCAAAGACATATTTTCAAAATTAAGTAGTGTCGTGAAATTATTTTGTCGTTTCTTATATTATTACGTTAGTATTACATGCAAAAGGGTACTTTACATAATCAGATTTTTATATATACATTTGGCGTGTAAATGCATTAAAAATGTGAGAAACTTTATTGTCACAGCGGACTACAAACATTACTTTTATTCCAGTAACTTTAAGAAAGATCAAAGCAAATATTAAGAGTACCACCGCTATGAGAGAAAGCTACGGCGTGTGTACAATTACGTGCGTATAATCGTAGAGGTTACCGGTTTAAAAGCGAGTTTCCAGCCGCTACACAAAAAGCGGCGTCTAATAAATAAAATGAATTAAATGCGAGTCATCGGGCCGTCATACGGAACGGTCACGCGCGGCGGCCAAGCGTGGCGTCACGGGATGTGACGCTCTCGCGCTGAACGGCACGGCGGGCAGCGGCGGGAGCGGAGAGGCCAAGCCGCGCTCGTCACGCGCCCGCGCCCGACATGCTCCGCCGCGCGCGCCTCTGTGTGAACGAGCCTTTATATTTGCATTACTTGATCTCTTGATTGGTGGTTGTATTTTTCGTAATTAATAGTCTGTTTATGTCCCAGACACTAACAATAATAGTCTATTCTTTTCAACACCTGTTATTTGGGAAAAGAGTTCTGAAAGAAAACTTATTATTATGGGATCTGGTATGATATTATTAAAATCTTCCAATCCGACCATAAAGTTAAAAATTCCAACGCATCACTTTTTAGTAAAGAGGATGTTACATGTATCTATTTGCAATAACGAAATTAGTAACTCGTGAAACTAACCGCAGTGTTTAAATCCGGGTTCCTCATATGGCTCTGGTATTTGTGAGCTGTAGATCTATCATTTAACATCTTTTGTAGTACAGTAGCCGTGAAATGAGACACCCAATACGAAACGTCTGTGTGATTTACAAATACTAATAGCTCCAAGTTTGACCGTCACACCACATCGCATTTAGTCCTTCACTGACCAGAACACAAAATTGACTTTAATCTACGTTTAATCTCCATTGCCACCAAATCTTTGAACATAATATGTTAATTTATTAACATTTATTGCAGGAGGTGAGAATAAAATGTTGTAGTTCTGTAGTCTATTTAAGCATTATACGGGACGCCGTGGGAATGTAGAGGACGCGCTTGAACAATGCACTATAAAGATACACTGCCAAGCCGAAAATTGACTACAAACAAGCGCTGCAGTAAATAAATGATATCCTATCAAACCAAATTTTCAAAACATTCCTTGCAAATTACCATCAAGACATAGCAACGGGACATAGTCAATCCAACACAAATTAGCATACTTGACAATAACAAGATTGTACGCGAGATACCATCGCGGGCGATGACTGGAACGTCACACCAATAATTACAAAATCTAAGCGTTGGAATTCAACGAGCAAACACCGCTGAAAGTTGTGATACGTTATCAGTAGGATTACGTCGCGATACCACTTACAATTTGTGTTGATAGCGTGCCTGTAATAAATGATATTATCACCATGCGTCATCGGCCGAATTAGTATGCTGCGGCATGTGTGATGAAATTGAATAACAGTGACATTAAGGTTCACCGCACGCAGCAGTACACGGCGCGAGTAGTAGAGATTATCCCGATACTTCAACAGGGGAGCTTCGGCTCTAGCGAGTTTCAGGGATACACGCCAAGCGAGTCGTGAAGTAATTAAATGTAATTGTGGCGCCCATCGTGGGAGCATTCCACTTCTAGTTTGGTATACATTTTATTTCATTTTAATTAGTTCAGTATAAACAGAATGCCCTAGTATAACATAAAGACATAATGATTCCCTACGTTTTCGCGAATGATAGACATAGAAATTAAACTACTATAATGGATTTTATCGCGGTTTTTATATTTTATTTTTGTCCCGACGTTTCGATGGCTTTGCAGCACTTCGTGATCACGGGGCGAGCAGAGGTGTTAGTGGTCCGAAAAGTTAGTGTTCAAATCTACCTTCAATTTACAATTTTAAAATGTTAGTCATTGTTTGCGGCCCGGTGTACGCAGTAAGAGCTCACAATGTCTTGAGGTCTGCAGCAGGTCTTTTGGGGCCCGATTTAATTCGATGTATTACCGGGTCCTAGGCTTGTGCAAGTTTCGATGTATTACCGGGTCCTAGGCTTGTGCAAGTTTCAAAGTACTGCAAAACCTTCGAAACGTCAGAGAAAAACAGAATAAAAAGCCGCTATAAAATCCGTTATAGTAGTTTAATTTCAATATAAAGACATTCACCGTGGCTTTAGGTGTCTTTATATAGGTTATCAATCTTTAAAACAAAGGTATTGGCACGACTATTCTGACAGCGCACGGTCATGCCACCGAGCGGACACTGCATCGCTGTGTGGGATTTTTAATCTCTGTATCTGTGGAAAATTTTGTTTTGATTAGCTTAACAAAGGATAATAATATTCATATCTACTGTTACACGGATATATGATCGGCACAACATAATTTTTTGATAAATTCTTCCATATTATCCGCATCTGAATTTATTCTTTGTCCATGTGGGTAATCATTGCTGCTCTATCTATTTCTGCTAAGCGGAAATGTTGTATTTGGATTTGGAACATTCAAGTATATCAAAGAACTTAACATCTAATTAACTTACGAATTTAAGTAAATGTCATGCGCACTTTATTTTTCGTGGTTCACAATATTTGGAGGTTCCAGGCAAGCGACATAATAGCATCGTTCAGTTTTTAAATCTAGTACTTAGTTTTTAACTTTATCCATTGGCTTTCGTCGGAACATTTACGAGTTCAAAAGAATCAGCGCCATAGCAAATAAATAATTAAACATGAAGGAGGCATTCTCTGTTCACATTCCATGTCCACAACGTCAGTTGCGTAAAATGTATAGTGAGGTAAAGTCTAAAAATAGCCTCAAGTTACATAAAATTCCATCTATACAAGGAAAACGGTCTTTCAAGACATTAACAGTAATTTACTCAAACCATGGTTACAATAAGGGGTAACGCAAGATTCAAACATTGTGAAGAATACAGGAATATCTTTTGACCTTAATCATTTTACAAAATACGACCCATTCTCCAACTGCACACCGTGGTGGATAATTTTTGATGGATCTCGTGGGTACTAATTCATAAATAGCAGAGGTTTTTCGGGGTTTAATTATAAAACACACACACTCTGTGATTACCTATCATTTGACGCAGTCCATTGCTTTTGTTAGTTTTATGACATACCGTTCCTTATCAACATCAGCCTACTAGATTAGTGAATTTATTACTTCAGAGAGTGTTTGCTGCAACCGTTTGTTTTAGCTCGTTTCATTCCATTTTTACAAGCTGCGTTTCTCGGAGTATAATTTTATAATAATCCCCCTCTTATACATTGCCCCACATGTCTTCTAACCCTATAATGCGAATAAAAATTTTGATCAGTAAAGATTCTGACGTACCTATCATCTTTATCGCGGTATTGGCACGAACTGACTGACAAAAATCAAGGCGCGTCAAGATTTCAACGTTTTTTCTTGTATATATAAGTTTTATCTATTACAAAGAAATTTTGAAACGAGGTTGGCGAACGTAATCTAATCACAATATGGCTATCAGCTCGCAAGAACCGTGCTTGCGAGACAAAGGAGACGCACTGATAACATGTAATCTCTGATTATATGCTCATACAGATAAGTAGCTTCTCTATTTACTCTTTCTACAACTATATCTTCAATTTCGTGCTGTAGGTCGACAAACTGTGGGCTTTATCTCGCATCTTTGCTGTAACAGAATCGTGACTGGTGAACTGAGAACACAAGGTTTTTGAGCATCATAATAATGATTTTGGAGTGCAAGCTAGATTTAATACTAGTACCTAGTTACCTTACCTTATAACACGCTCCTAGATAAATTCAATGTTCTGTCATTACTCGATAGACGAATTCTTCTGCAAGTTATGGTGTTATATCGTCTATGTCACAATAAGTTTGACTGCCCAGATTTGTAAAATAAACTTTGTTACATAGTTCCAAGGACAGTGCATCGAAGGGAGGTACGCTCAGGCCAGCTGTTTGCTGTAGGGTTCTCCCGCACAAACGCTGGTCTCCGCGTGCCGTTTTATAGATTGTGCAACATTTATAACAATCCATTTTTAGATGTCGATATTTTTCTTGACAATGTGTACCATTTTAAAAGCTCGATTAAGAGAATATTGAAAAACTCACCACTTTAGACTCAAATAGTCAACACAATGTAAATTAATTTCGATTCATTTCGATACATCATATTAGTTATTGTTAGGATAAAAGTTTTGTAACAAGTATTTGGAACGGTATTTGTAGCGTATTGCCAGTTATGAAAATCAGTCGAGACGTCAAAGTAATGACAGTTGTGTGTATAAAAAGGATGCCGTACCGCCATTTGGAGGCTATTCGTGCTCAGACGCTCATTGGAGTTCAGTCTCGTCATCGATCTCGGTTGAGTAAGTTGAACATTGATTTTCATACTGGTCGGTTAGTTGCTGATACCTATATTTGTAAAAGTATTTCTGTTAAAAAGTGCTTATGTAAAATGAGTCATAAATGTGTTATGTAAAATCAGTAATAAATCGTTTTTATTTAAATCAAAATCGCTTCTGTTTCTAACTTTCTGACATCAGAAGTGAGATCGTAATCTATGCCCATACAAGTGGATTGTGTGCATTACAAAGGTACCTACGCTATGTGCCATCAATACGACTGTGGAGATATTTCATTACCCGCATATATCGCGGCGAACAATTGATTGCACTGAAAAATACCTGGATAGGCAATCGATGTCCATACAAGTGGATTGTGTGCATTACATACCTACGCTATGTGCTACTACTGCATAGATATTTAGTGCCCGTATGTATATAACGCGGAGAACAATTAAGTGCACTGAAGAATACCGGAATAATTAATCGATGTCCATAGAAGTGAACTGTGTTCAGTACATATGTACGCTATGTGGAATCCATACATGGTACGATCGAGATATTCGACTACCCGCAATTTACGTGAAGAAAAAGAAATTGCGCTGAGTAATATCGGGATAAGAGTTAGACTGCAATGTGAATAAACGTAGTCGTGTGGTGTACAAGATTGTGATGACGTCATGTGTATACGACTTCGAATGAACAAGACGTGTGTACGTGTACCACGATTGAACTGTTCGTGCTCAAGCGTTGTTTTTGGTGTTGAAACGTTCCTGTTGGCGTGCATATGTTCCTATTGGTGTGCATATGTTCCTGTTGGTGTGCAAACGTTCCTGTTGGTGTGCAAACGTTCCTGTTGGTGTGCAAACGTTCCTGTTGGTGTGCAAACGTTCCTGTTGGTGTGCAAACGTTCCTGTTGGTGTGCAAACGTTCCTGTTGGTGTGCAAACGTTCCTGCTGGTGTGCAAGTGTTCCAGTAGATGTGCCGCTTATGGTGTCAGTTGGTGTCCTGGGCAAAGTGACTGCGCGGGTGGCAACTGGCGGTTGAAGCAAACTGCTCCAGCACAGAGAATGTTCATCGGTGACTGTAAAGGAAGTTTGGTATCGTATGACCCGTATAGACATGGGCGCCGCCTAGGAAATAGCCGGCGGCGGCGTGCTGGTAATTTTTGGTCGGCGGCGGCGTAACGCCGGCGGCGTGGATTTTTTTAATGAATATTGAATATATGTATAGGCCACATATAAATTCCTCAGTTACATGTTCGTAGGTAGTTGGAAGCACTAGCCAATCAACTTATCGGTATAAAAATCCCTTCAGGACCCATGCTCCAACCACCCTGTAGATTGGGAGCGTTTGGAGAATTCCACCACGGTATCCCCTACCTATCGTAAAAGACTATTAGTCAATAGAGGCCACCGGGGGTCCCAGGCGGACGGCAAGGGGCTGTCCGTCTTTAGTTTTGTGTTTTTTTAGCACATTGTTGCAATCCCTGTGATGGACGGCAGCGTGGCAGGTAGGCCTCACGTTGCTGTTGACGCAGAGGGCGCCCTTCGGTGCGCGGGAGCGTTTGAGCCTAACACAACAGCAGACGGGCCGCACTAGGCGGCCCCGCGCAGGGGCGGTTGCGGACGACAATTTAGAAACTTCCGTCAGAGGAAGCCCGCGGCCGTCCCTAATGCGCCGAAGATGGCCCCAGCGGAGTTTTGGTTTGTATGCCGTGCGTTGTACATACGTTGGGCGGTCACCTAATGGGGTTTCATCTCTCTGGGCGGCTCAACGTCGGGTCGTAAGGCACGGTGAACCCAGCATAACCGCTCAGTCGCCCCCCTTGAAGGACGGGCGGTAGTAAGAAGTAACTTTCTCCGCGAAAAATAATAACAAAAAAAGACAAATGCTCCATGGCACTCGCGAGTCTTTATCTTGTTTCGCGGAGAAGGTGAAATGACCATTAATGTCCTTTGGTGCCACCATCCCGTTATCAAAAATGACTGCGCGGTTATATCATTATCACCGCTTTTACGACCTAACGTTACGCCACTTATAGAGATGGAAGCATCGGGCGATACACCAAGCTGGACCAAGTCTTTTAGTCTATGAAAACTAGTAGTGACGGCATTAGGCGTCGGCGACTGCCGACGGCCTCGCGCTTAAAGGGCCTTACAAAAAAATTATTTAAAATTACTTTTTGATAGTGGCGGCCTTAGCCAACTCAGGGCTCCAGGGGAAGATGTTTGCACGTGGCCTTTTTCTTTGTGCCCTTTGTCAACCGAGGGTTCAGCCGCCGTTAGGCCCGGGCGAGAGAAAAGTGGAAAATAAAAGGGGCCTCACAAAGGTAATGTCGCTGACGTCCAGGTTTGGTCTAGCGCCGCCATTGTAAACTACCACGGCATACTAAATGTATATACCAAAGCACTTTGTTGCGTCAGGGACGGCTTCATAATCTCATGGTCATGTGCGCCTAATCATTTTATCCGCAAATCTCCATCGAAAGGACGGGTAATATTCAGTTCTCCACGTCATGTCTCAAATTTCTCTACTTCTGGCGGGAGGAGTCCGACCTTTCGTGTTCCCGCACCATCTCTTTTCATAAGAATACCTTCGTACTCGTAGGCCATCAAAAATTAAGATCTCTTGCTGTGGTCTTGGTTAGTAACACAGCGACAGCGAGAGGCCTCCTCCATTAAATGGCACGAAATCGCTATGCTCTCAATTAAGGTTAGCTAAAACTCCGATAAATGTTAGGTTATATATTGGACCGTACATTGCAACCTCAAAGGCCGAGTGGACGGTTATTCGGGAGACCCCAAGATCGCCCGATAGCCCCTATTAGTCGGCTTTTATAACAGACCGGGGATGCTGTAGTGGACTTCCCTAAACGCCCCCAATTCACAGGTCAGGACCAGGAGTCTCTAACGTCTCTGATGTCAGAGGGATTGGCCCGCTATCGATCTCTAGTAGCACTCTCTTTCTGATGGAGGACTACTCCGAAAAAGTTAGCCACCACAATCTAGAATCTCCGCATGTTGACCATGGACCAGTAAAAACGATCACATGCACCTGACCGTAAGACACCGTCGTTGGGCAGTTATCACAATGAAAAGACATGACCTACGATCTGCCACAGATACTCTCCGGAACAATGTTCTCCGATGAGTACATTTATCAGTTGATAGTTGGACCATAGTTGCTTCACGCCTTGGTGAAATCAGGGTGGACTACTAAAACATTTGGGCACCGAGGACGGGGTCTCCAGCCTGACACCACGTCCTCCATGGCAACTCCGCCGAAAGGTGCCAGCTTGGCATAAATAGAGATTTAGGAGCCGGACGCTGCTCGTGTATGGAAGCTCCCTCGAGGCAGTGGAAGGTGGCCGTAGGGCTTTGGGGTCCAGATCTTAGGCCGGTATGTAACCAACAAGTAAGTCACGTACAAGATCGTGTGGTACGCCCTTATTATCTGCTGCGGATTCCACTGGAGAGCATTGCAGAGAGATTCGGAGGTCCAAGATTTCAGCCGAAAAGGTACTGCTGTAAAAGATCATGGACCACATAACTCCGTGGCATAAAGTTTAGTTAGCGATGCCAGGACCTTTTAGGTTAGACAGCTTGAAAGAGCGCAGCCGCGTATGGGCGCGTGAGCACAGAGGCCGTAGCCAAGATGCCTTTTACAATCGTTAACGCTAATAGTAGTTTTTCTGTTATTAACTATGAATAAAATTTTTGAAGAAAAATGTTTTTTTTATTCCAAATCCACGCCGGCGCGGCGCCTTTGTCTACATCGAACTAAATATAACATTTGAGACCCAATCATTCATAAAATTTTACAATAAAAATTAAAAGTATTCACAAAATCCACGCCGTCCAAGTTAGGCGGCGGCGGCGGCGGCGCGCGGGTCCTGCCCGGCGGCGTAACGCCGGCGCGGCGCCCATGTCTAGACCCGTAATCCTCATTTGAGGTTATGGCTTCTTTTATTTTTTTGGTAATCTTAACGAATATTGAGATCTTGTTTAGTGAGTAGACATTGATTAATTAACTATTCGTGTTGTAACTAGCTGGTACATATTACTCTTCGAAAGTGGGCCTGCTTTTAATAGCAATGAGATGTTTGTTCGGATGTAACAGCTATAGTGTTCGAGCTAAGTACTCATGTGGTCCAAACATTTTCAGTTAAGTAAAATAAAAATATTTTACATGGCAGCTTAAGTAAAAATATTATTGTACATGGCTCTAATTGGTAAAACTTAACTTCAGTAGTTGCAACGGTACTAAATAACTTTACCTACTTGGCATAAAAAGTTGCCTGAAAGTGAAATTCTTTCGTAATCAAACGTATGTGATTTTTAATTTGATATTGAGGGTATTGGAAAAACTGCCTCTGCGGGAATACACATACCATAGTTATGTAGTTACACCACATGCATTGTCTATAACCATAACTGCGGTTTACATGTGGACTATTTAGAGTGTGATGGGTAGTTAATGATGTGAATTGTAGTAGTGTAGGTTTAATTTAAGGTCAGAATAGGCCGAACGGTGTATTGCTGTTGTGGTTTTAATTTTTGCAGAAATTGGAGATCTATGCAGTGTGTGTGCACTGTCTTCGCAATGCGGAACGGCGCGGAACGACGCGCTCCAGGCTGTACGAGTGCGGAATGTCTCGCTCCTAGCTGCGCGAATGCGAATCAGCGCGTTCTTCTCCTTACGAAGTAGTAAGCCATGTGTTATGTGTGCAGTTGTACCTGCTGTCTGTAACATCCATGCACACTCTGGTGAGAAGTTTTCATTCTACCATTATTTTGTTATTATGATTCGATGAGTTCTTTATAGAGTCGATGTTTTCTTTTTGCGAATTTAGAAGATTGATCAGAGTACAAAATTATTGGCTAACCGCCTAATATAACAAGTTTTGTCATTATGCATTTCGTATGCAAATCCCTCTGTTGAATTTGTTTGGTTTAGGTCAGGTATGGCTGAACGATGTGATGCTGCTGCGTATATTTTCTGTTAGCAGGAATTGAAAATCACTCCCGGTAATGCGGTGCGTTGCTGAATTGCGCGCTCCTGGTGACGCGGTGCGCTGCTGAATTGCGTGCTCCTGGTGACGAGGTGCACTGCTGAACTGCGCGCTTCTGGCGATGCGGTGCGCTGCCGAACTGCGCGCTCCTTGCGCTCTCCTTGCGCTGCTGAACTGCGCGCTCCTTGCGCTGCTGAACTGCGCGCTCCTTGCGCTGCTGAACTGCGCGCTCCTTGCGCTGCTGAACTGCGCGCTCCTGGCGCTGCTGAACTGCGCGAATGCGGAATCACGCGCTCCATCATGCTTCAAGTGGCATGGATATCAGGTGAATGCGGAAAAGCGCATTGGGTGCTGTATATTTTGTAAAGCTAAAGTTTTTATGGAAAAGTTTCTTAAGGAGGTGAACACATTTTAAAGTTTCTTAAGGGGGTGAAAACATTTTAATGTTTCTTAAGGGGGTGAACACATTTTAATGTTTCTTAAGGGGGTGAAAACATTTTAATGTTTCTTAAGGGGGTGAACACATTTTAGTTTCTTAAGGGGGTGAACACATTTTAAAGTTTCTTAAGGGGGTGAACACATTTTGTTAAGGTTTCCTAAGGGGGTGAACACGTTTAAGGGAAGTTTAGTCTTGCGGTCGGTATAGTTCTTGTCTTATGTCAGGCATGCTATCCTGACCGACGGATACACTTCAAGTGAGGTATGGTTTCATATTATTGGATGCTGTTTTCGACTGCGCTCGGGCATGCGATCCTAGTATATGGGACGTACTTTGTGTGGTTGTGTGCTCGGACACTGTCGAGGATTGCTCAGACATGTGGTCCTGGAGCTCGTAGTACACGCAGGGTTGTATCATGGACGGGTTTCTAGCGTGTGATGTGTTCGTTTGGCAAACATTATTCTTATATTGAGAGGTTGGGTGGAAACATGTTTTTATGTGGGACCGATTCACACACGCAAAGCTATGTCTCACGTAGACCTCTAACGAGTCGTGAGAGGCACTCCCCCGACGGGAACTGCCACGGGTGATTGGTACAGATATTAAGATGTTTCATATCCGACGTGCTTAGATTTTATTATAAGGGGACCTGCCACAGGTGATTGGTACAGATATCAAGATGATTTATATCCGCTGTGCTTAGATTTTATTATGACTAGAACTGCCTACGGTGATTGATACAGATATCAAGATGTTTTATGTCCGTTGTGCTTAGATTTTATTACATTGAACTATTGAGTAATTTTTTCTCAAGTCATATGAGCTGTCTTACTTTATTTTGTTATCTTTTGGACATGTTTTTGTGCTTTGTTTTATTTTTGTACGCAGATGCAAATGATGAACTTGAAGAGGCTGACTCTCCTAGCGTCGCCCAGCCTTCTGAAAAAGAAACACCTGGTGGCGACGGTGAGCATCAATCAAGCACGTCGTGGACGCAGAGCTGCATTGAAGAGCCTTCTGCATCATCCAGCGTCATGGCGAGTGAAGAAATTTTGGCGATTCATCGTCAGTTCTGGAGACTGATCTTCAGACCTAGAAGATGGAGCCCGAGGACGGACTCCTGTCAGGAGAGGCCGTGTTAGGATAAAAGTTTTGTAACAAGTATTTGGAACGGTATTTGTAGCGTATTGCCAGTTATGAAAATCAGTCGAGACGTCAAAGTAATGACAGTTGTGTGTATAAAAAGGATGCCGTACCGCCATTTGGAGGCTATTCGTGCTCAGACGCTCATTGGAGTTCAGTCTCGTCATCGATCTCGGTTGAGTAAGTTGAACATTGATTTTCATACTGGTCGGTTAGTTGCTGATACCTATATTTGTAAAAGTATTTCTGTTAAAAAGTGCTTATGTAAAATGAGTCATAAATGTGTTATGTAAAATCAGTAATAAATCGTTTTTATTTAAATCAAAATCGCTTCTGTTTCTAACTTTCTGACATTATATAATATTATACTTAGTACCATTCGCAATCGTTTTTATTAAGTTATCAATCGACAATTTGTCTTAAAACTAATTTGAGGATAACGTTGTGGGTTACACATTTAGTATTTGTAGCATTAACATGTATTTTATAAGATGTAATACCTATTGTGTAACTGTTTGTTGTCCCATTATTATAAATAAATAAATAGTCATTTTTATATGTATTCTGCGTGTGTCTTAAATAAATAAAAACAGAAAAGTAGCAACCATATTAGACCTAATGGAAAAACTTATACTGGCTTGCTTCTGAGAGATTGTTTTTAGTATTGGAACGTATGTATATGCTAGTAATAGTACCACGTCGTTTATTAGAAACTCTATAGAAATTCAAAGACCAATGACAAAATGTACGAGTCTGTTACCATCCAAGAGTTAGCATTTAATATAATGCGAATACCGAAAGACACGCAAAAGTTAACCTAGGCCGTATGAAATTGGCAGGCATGAATACACGACGTGTTAAACAGAAAACGTAAGTACAATGTGAGGTTGAAAAAAGAAAGTCCCGTGGTACCGTTGCGCGGCCCACATGGTGTGCGGCGACGTGACCTGGGACGCGAGACGCAACGTAACGCTACGGGGAAATGCACGATATGAATTCTGATCGCCGCCGACATACAGCCGAACTGTCCGACTACACACCACGACGTTTCTCAAAAGTATACGCGATGCGAACATAAAGGTAATGTGAGGGACAAGCTCGAGCCACCTCGTATTAAGGCTTCGATGTAAATATTGATTGATGTTCTAAGTTGATACGCATAGCAGCAGTTAGACCTCTAGGAGTTGTGCAGTATCCATCCGGATACTGCGTGAAGACTGAAGAAAATTTCATACATTGATATCTATTTAATGGAATATTTTGGAATTACACATAACACATCATCTACCCGCTTTATCTGTGACATCATGCTGGAAGATAGAGAATTAAGTGCTCATGCTAATGTAAGTCAATATACGAGATTTGTATCCTGCAGATGTAAGATTCAAATTATGAATTATGTAAATGGACAATTTTTGGCGTAACTTAATGGAGAATAGCCGTCCTTTTCCGTAGAATCTGGTTAGCGCAAATGATGTTTTTGTGACATAAAGTCATAGACACGCAAACATATATACAACAACGAATGATGTATTTATTACTTTAATGAAAGTATCTAGTTCGCCCTGATGCCACCGTTACAAGATTTTCCTGGACCGATGTTGTATGCCATATTAATTACTTTTATTGGAGACGTTCCAACAATATGCTAGCTTCTCACAACATTTCCTCACTCACCAGAGCGTTAATATGTATTTACTTATTTGATATTTAAAAATGTAGCATTTATTGAAAATTATAATAATCGTAGCAACTGTACATAAAATAAAGCTCTTGATAATTTGCTCATTAAATTTTTTTTTAAGGCATCGAATGTCGAAAAAATCGACGAGCATGTCGTTCACCTGATGGTAAGCGATACGACCACCCATAAACAGTAGAAACATTATCCATCCGCTAAGTTACAAAGTACTGTGTGGCATTTCACTGCGCTCATCATCCTAAGACACAAGATGTTAAGTCTCATTATGTCCAGTAGTTACGCTGACTACAATGTCCTTCAAACTGAAACACAAAAGTGTATGCACTGCTGTTTGGCGGTAGAAATAGACATTGCGTTGGTACCCACCCAGACGGACTCTTACATATGAGAGTCCTACCACCAGTAACATAAATGGTTTCTCTACATTTTTACCTCCAAATAAAATGTTTGCTACAACCATAGACAAATTTTTAAAACTGGATCATTGCAATTACGACAGTTCACAAACTTTAAGTCTCATTACCACATATAAAAACGATATATCACTTAAACTCAAACATTTAAAAACATCATTTTTTTTTACTTTTCTCTTCAACTATAAGTATACTTGAAACTTTCAAACACTTGTGCCAGTTATTAATAGTTATCAATAAAAACAAATCTAGTTCGGATGTAGCAACCACCAGATGTTGGTGAGAGCGAAGATGTTTAAAAACATCGTATGTACAAGTTACGTCCGTAAATAGCTATTCAGGTCGATCCACTTGAATTCGATGGATGTAATTAAATGGTAGTGCGTACCTCGCGATCGAAGCCATTTTCTCGTAAATCTTAATGTGTGGTTTAAAGTGGAGAGTAATGCTACGAATTATAGCGTTTACTGTTATACCCACACACCTTTTATCCCCGAAGGGGTAGGCAGGGGCGCAACTAATGCACCCACTTTTCTCCGTGCGTATTCCGTCCCATAATGTGATAGGGGACGAGCCTATAGCCATATCGGGTACAAATTCCCGACTCCGGGCTGATACCGAATAGAAAAATCCAATATCACTTTACCTGAGCCAGGGATCGAGCCCGAGACCTCAACATTGCAGTCATACCGTAATACAACTACGTAATATAGCTTCTAAATTGGCGAACCCATATATTGAAGTTAAACTTTCATATTCCACCACTTCAGCACAAATCTAAACATAATAAACTAGGGTAAACCTCTCCAATTTCTCAAATCACCGAATCATATCCAAACACCGCAGTGCATCTAGAAATCTTCACATAACTATTCCAAACCTCTCCAATTTTGTAAATCACTGCATCAGTAGGTCGACAGCTAGACAGCAAACAACCATGGTTAAAAACACACGCCAAAAGCAAGGGATCAACGGCCTCGTGGAGCTATAACACCTTCGGCAGAAGTGAAGGTGCGCCGGCGATCGTCCTTAGCCAAAATGTCGGTGGTGTGACGTCGTCTGTTAGAAAGTTGCCGTGCTTGCGTCACGAGTCACGACGCATCGCGGTCGACGACCCGGCAGCTTTGTTAGGGCTGCAATAACTGCTATTTTCTTTATATTAGCTAGCCTTTTTGTAGATTTTGTTGCTACAGACTTAATATCTATCGAGCAGAACCGAGTATTGTAGTACTAAGATGAAAATAAAGGTCCTTGTTTTGTTTAAGGAGATTTGGTTCATTGCGATAGAACGACCTCGCTCCTTAAGACAACTGGGTACGGTTGCGGTAAGCTTGGATCCCAAAGATAATAATAGAACTCTGTAAATTTCTTACCATATTATGCAAAATGGGTTTTGAATTACTATTTAAAAGTACGTATCTAGTGCAGCTAACAGTTATACAAGAATAAAGTACTACAAAATACGACGTATTTCTAGATAATAACTTTATCTTTAAGTTGCAACAAGTGCTACTTGAATTGCCGACTTATTGCTATCCGTCATCGTTTACATAATGATGCACTTAATTAATTTAAACATAATAATATAATCTAACTAAATACTGCAATATTAATCATTAGCTTTGCTTTTATATTGTTATTATTAAGTTTTCGATGAAGTACATAAATTTCTATTAATAAAAGTGGTAGGTATCACGTGAGAGTCCGAATAAATAGCTACCACCAATATCTTTATTAAAGGTATGCACATTTAATATCTCATGATGGCGAAGGCAATGCAGAACCGTGCAGGGCTCTGTAAATCAAACTTCTGGATGGAGTTACAACTCTTCGTAGGCAAGTGTTTAACTTGCCATAAAGCAAGTAACTCACTCGTCTCTACTTAGATATAAAAGAAAGGAAAAGTAATTATTGTATTAGATTTTCTTGTCAAAATAGTAAACTTAGATAACCGTAGATAAAGGCATATCGATACACTTGATGAAGTTGGTCACGTAGCCTAGACTAGAAAGCTAAATGTACACATCTCTTCGCTATAATCATGCAACTGCAATAAAAACATAGATATAGAGAAAGACTAGAAGTTTTTTATAAACTGGAGTTACGTGATGAGCAAGTTGCTCTTAACTCACAGACTTTAATGCTGAGTTGTATATTAATAACGAGGTAGTTTATACACACACACACTCACGCCATTTATCCCCGAAAGGGTAGGCAGAGGCGCAATTAATGCACCCACTTTTCGCCGTGCGTATTGCGTCCCATGATGTAATAGGGGGCGAATAGTTTAAGAACTTGGTTATCAAGGTAAAATAGACAATGTTTTTTGCTCTTGCTTTTCAGTGTTTTCGGCAGTTTAATTTTTTTGGTTATAAGTTTTTATGTACTTTTATGTTAAGATTATCAGCAAATTACTCTAATTAATTAATAAAAATATTATCACAGCCGATTGATGAGGATTAACTTAATTACATATCACATCAGAATTTTTTTTTATTTGAATCGATTGTGAATTGAGATTATTATCTGTGAATTCATAAAAAAAGATAGTTCGAAATTGCTGGAAAATGCTGACAAATAAAATGCTTTATCAATACTAAACCTAAAAATGTATAAAATAACCTAAAATTTAAATGCGCACATAATGCAATTGCGAGCAACTATGTGATGACAGCGGACATTACTTCAAATGTTCTTACCTCATTTATAAAAGTGCAATAAAACACCGCCCGCAAAAAGGTGACTGGAATTGCACGATTCATATGCAAAACACACGTCTCGGGAACAACCATTATATATCCAGATTTAGTAAACCGATAAAACATTTGTAAAACTGGTAGTGCGATTTGCACCGACATGCTCAATAAGTTCGAGCGATTAGCTCAAAATAAACTTCAAACAAAATATCGAGCAATGATGCAAAAGTAATAACAATTCCTAACAGCCTTCCTTACATTGCTTTTCCACGGCGATGACTTTAAACTGGCGGTTCTAACTATTGAAAAGACAATCTTAGGAAGAAGTATAAAGCTTCTTGATTATTTTACTGGAGACAGCCCTGACTGCAGCTAGCATCTCCGCACGACCTCGTTGAGCCGCAGACGCGTCCGCGGCGCTCAGAACACGCCAGGCCGACGTAACACCGCTGACGACGCGACGGCGCCATTAACTGTTCACTAATATGAACCGCCGCAGCAGCACTGTATCGCCGTGGGGATGGCTCTTTCTACGTTATTAAACAAAAACCTGGTTCATAGAAATAGGTTTAACAGTAAATAACACACACACACACACACACACGCCTGTTATCCCCGAAGGGGTAGGCAGAGGCGCAACTAGTGCACCCACTTTTCGCCGTTATTCCGTCCCATGATGTGATAGGTGGCGAGCCTATCGTCATATCGGGCACAAATTCCAGACTCCGGGCTGATACTGAATAGAAAAACTCAACATCACTTTGCCCGACCCGGGAATCGAACCCGAGACCTCAGCATTGCAATCGTACTGTAAAACAACCACGTCACCGAGGCAGTCAATAATTCAGTCACAAATCGTATATTTAGTTTTTAAGGAATATTACTCAAAAAATCTCTTACTTTTAAATCTATCTACATAATGAGTCGTGGAGATTCTTGATAACAGATAATACTATTCTGATTCTTCATATTCTGTAAAGGCTCTGAACAATACCAAGTGACTTTTGATTAGGATGGTGCTAAAGAGTCTTATAACAGCGTTATTTGACATAATGATAAATCTCGTGTATCATCAAAATATGAACACTTTCACAGTATTCAGAGTATTACAATTTTCATACAAAAATTACCTGCACATTCGTAATTGTAAAGTACACAAAACTCGTTTGAGAGATATTTGCCTTTTTATTTAATTAGATTCAAATTAACTACACTTACGTCACAGGCCGTGCAAACTCAAACACTGGAAAACAATAAGGCTTAGAATATGCAGCCTTATAAAAATACCTCACAAGATAAAACATACCACAATGGCAAAATAAACAATGTTTTAGACTCCGTCACTCGGAGTAGTAAAGAAAGTTTTTTTTATTCTAAAAAAATAGTTATTATTAAGCCTCATAAAGCTACATCATATTTATTTACATAATATGCTATAAGATAATATTATATGAGTATGACTGGAATTATACTTTTAATGATATTTATAATATGGTTATTTAATGTCAAACATCAATAAAATTAAACAATTAACAGGCTTAGGTCCACCTAAATCTCTTTAACTGACCTTATTTTCTATTCTACGGTCACTCGTAGACGAGTCTTTCTCCATATCTACATGAGTTCCCCTTCTATTAAGCTAAATTATATTTTTTATTACAGTATACACAAATCCACTGCGATGATACGAATTATGCAATACTTCGACTCATAATCTCTATTTTACTGAACAATTCCTTACAAAGCAGATTGGATTACTAACGAATAGCTATTTCTCCAATTTAATCTTCGGTTAACAGAAATTTATACACTGGGTTTCTAATGCACTCTACGCCGCGTCAAATATCTACGTTCTTACTCTTGTGGAGCTGATAAGCTTGTGTTTCGGAATTGCATTGTCGATTCAGCAATGTAACAGAAAGCGAACTGCTGTTTGGAGCTAGCTACTGACAGTAACCGTCTCAGATAGATTCAAGTGCACGCTTCTGGCAATAGATTGTGAAATAACGAACATAATCTGGAATATATTTATTGTTAGTGAAGCGCCGTAATGCATAGAAATTGTAAAATCTCGCAACCCAGGGCCAATCAAAGAATCTGTGTAACGAGTGTTTGACTGCATTATTAAAAGCTCAAATAAAAAAGTTAAAAAAATAAAATTGACCGATCTCGATTACAATTTTTTTTAAAACAATTTACTGGAAAATGAGAGGTGGAAGGAGGAACAAAATGTTTATAGTAAAGATTTCAATTTTATTTTAAATAAATTATATTTGCATAGTAACTTTAATGTTAATTCATTAGATTTTCGCAAAAAATATCAATTTACAAAAAAATATATATCATCTACTATATAATTATTACGTTATTGTTCATAATAGTCGTCGTCGTCGATCTCTATGAGGTAGATTGTAGGTGAAGGATTAGTACTGCTGTCACCATTGCATTCTAAGCAAGCAGCAGTGCAGTTTAATCCCCGCCCTGTGGATTGGGGGCGTTTGGAGAATTCTACCACGGTATGCCCAGCCTGTCGTAAAAGGAGACTAATCGGGGCCACCGGGGGTCGCAGGCGGGCGGACGGCAGAGGGCTGTCCGTCTTTAATTTTGTGTTTTGATAGCCCATTGTTACGATCCCTGTGACGGACGGCAGCGTGGCCGGTAGGCCACACACTACTGTTGACGACGAGGGCGTCCTTCGGTGCGCGGGGGCTTCTGAGCCATAAAACAGGATGGGCCGCACCACGCGGCACCGAGCAGGGGCGGTTGCAGACGACAACTTAGATACCTCGTCAGAAGCCCTCAGCCGTCCCTAATGCGCCAAAGATGGCCACCGCGGTGTTTTGGTTGGTATGCCGTGCTTTGTCATGGGTTAGCGACTCGGCCCGGCGATCGCCCGATGGTTCCAACCCCATTCTTCTGGTGATATTTCTCTTACGAGCCATGTTTGAATTTGCAGATATACTCTTTTGAAGTGTTCAAAAGCGGCATTTGCAATAGGTGTTAAAGACGGCAGTTTCACGCAGGCAATTTAGCAGTTGCTTTCAAAAAAGAGTTATGTTCTAGGCTCATTTTTATTGTTTTATCGTCAGGAATATGGTCAATTGTGACAATACTTTTTAATTCTGGCAGGGAAAACTGACAATCTTCGTTTTCTTCAATGTATTTGAAAATCTGTTTCATTGCTGCATCTACTTGTATAAAAAAAATATCTATTTGTGTAAAATATACGATTGAGTATTCACAATTGTTTTTAAAAGCGTGTAATACATTGATGTATTAAAAACCCAATATAAATAAAAAGCAAACACTCACTAGGTATCTATGCACCTTTCAATAATGTTCAGTAATTAACTTTTATCAGACTCACAATAATATATACATTAATTGCAAATAAACAAAAATCTGAAATTATTTTTTTTCGGAGCGCACAAAAACAGCTACGTATTGAGCCTAGCAAGTTGCCATGTGTACTATTCTTTTAAGGCTCGTATTAACACCCAACAGCTGCTGTTGTCCCCTCTAGTACCCCCCCCCCTCATCTTCAAGCATGCAGTCCACTGTTGCCAACCCCAAGAAACCCAAAAAAAACAGATGAGTATGATGAGAAGAAACTGGCGATATTAGGGCGGGAATAGATGAAATTAAAGTAACTGTGAACGCTTTGGTTGATTTTTGTAAAGCCTTTAATGCTATCAGTTACTATATCTTATTAGCCATCCTCTCTCATCTAGCGACCTCTTCCAATGGCGCTGGATTGGTTCTCAACTTGTTTTCAAGGGCGCTAGCAGTCGGTACGCCTAGATGAGCATTCGTCGTAATGGCGCGATGTCAGTTCTGGCGTCCCTCAAGACGGTATTATTTTTCCTTTGTTGTTTTCGATATTTATTTACTTCATTACTCCAAATTTTCAAAAATAGCTAGGAAAATTAGACGACACGACCTTACCCTCTTTATTTGAACGAGCTAATATGCCTTGGAGCCGCTATGTTAAAGACCTTGGGCTGATAATTGACTCCAACCTTAGCTGGCGACTTCAGGTGAATTACGCCTGCCAAAAGGTAACCGGTACCCTGCGTGCTCATAAGCGTCTGAAGAACTTCCTCCTGGTCAAAACCAAGACAATGCTGGTGCAATCCCCGATCCTCCCCTATTATTGACTATGCTGATGTGTGCTATTTTGACCTGAATTCAGATCTTTTAAACAAATTAGACCGACTTATCAATAACTGCATTCGATTCGTCTTTAACCTTTGTAAATATTATCAAGTCTCTGCTTCTCGTTCTGATCTCAAATCGTTGACCATTCGCGAGTGGCGTGATTTGCAGCTCTAACTAATCTCTATTCTTTAATTACGTCTGCCACTACGCCTTCCTACTTAACTGCATAGATTCGAAATCTTTGTTCTTTACATAATCTTTTACTACTTTGTTCCTCTCACGCCTCTGACATCGTTCATTCTTCTATTCCTATCCAAAGTGTCTTACTCTGGAATGCACTACCCCTGGGAATAAGAACATCTACAAATCGTTGTGTGTTCAAAAAGAAGGTGCGAGAACTACTGTCAGCAAAATTGGCGTGATTACCATCACTTAATTATGTATAATATAGGTACATTTCATTGTATATACTCAAAGTATGGTGTAATATTTATGTATATGTTATTTATTATCTATTTATACGTATATTTATTAGTATTTTGTTGTATTGTTTTATTCCTGTTTTTTATTCATTGGTATGTATCCTTTGGAGACATATTATTCCTTACTTGATCCTCCATTGTCTACGCACGTGCCTTCTTGTATCTCTGCACCACTTTAGGTTGATTGGTAGAGAATGCCTATGGTATTAGGTCCGCCTTTATCCCATGTATGAAGTGTAAAATAAAATAAAATAAAAATGCGATGAAACTTTTTCCTCAACATTAATATTATCGACAGAAACGATACGCTCAAAATACAGTGATACTATCAATAACACGACTCAAAACCATCGTTCTACGTTTTAGTAAAAACAATAGACCTAGTTACTGGCCGTGTTATTCAGAACACTTCGCTTTAGACGCACATTCACACGTCAAAGATAACATCTTTATCGAAGAGAGATAACGGTCTGCTGGATTGACGGCCATTATCAGATTTAGCACTTTATTTCTAGATATAAACACTTCAATGATAGGGTAACCAAAGGCGGATCTAAGCATTGGATAAATTTAGCGCCACGCACAAGGCCCCGAGCTCGGAAAGTAGCTAGTCATTGAACTCAACAAAACAAGCAAAAACAATGATAATCTTAAAAGTCGCATTCTATTTGAATTGGATTTACATTGATGTAGTGTGCTCTTGAATAATATAAAATTGTTGCGAACGTTACCTCTGTTTTGTGAAAGTTCAATGCTAGTGGACAGAAACTAGAAGGTACTCACTATTCACTGAAATTAAAATAGTAAAACCTTTGTAGGTTCATTTTAGTTGCAATTTGTAAAGTAGCTGGCAATCATGTCAGCTATTCGTGTATGAAATGAGCAATATTTTTTGGTTTGTATATGCAAGCAATATTATTTGTTGTATTTGTTTTTGTATATACACAAATACACACCAAAAGAGAGCGTATGGTCTCTAGAAACAAAGTACTCGTGAGTGGTGCGTAAGGAAACATTTCATACAGAATTCGGCAGTCGTGAAAGTGGATTACCTGATGGTAGGTAACCATGGAGGATTCTCTGTTCTATGGTGACCATAGAGCATAGATAAAAAATGACATATTCATAAAAACTAAGACGATATATAGATGAATACTGAATATATTTGACTGCCTCGGTGGCGTAGTGGTATTGCGTACGCATTACGAGTACGATTTGCGCGCTGAGGTCCTGGGTTCGAATCCCGGGTCGAGCCAAAAAAAAAAAAATTGTGACTGGGTTTTTCCATCTTAAAATTTACTCAGTCGCAGCTCGGAGTCAGGAAGTTGGCGGTGTGATACCCCCGTGCCTCGGAAAGCACGTAAAGCCGTTGGTCCTGCGCCTGATCTCTCTCCGGTCATGTCGGATTGCCGTCTCACCGGACTATGAGAGTGAAGGAATAGCGAGTGCACCTGTGTATTGCGCACACACTTGTGCACTATAATATCTCCTGCGTACCTGGCTGATCTCCGTTGAGATTGGCCGCCGTGGCCGAAACTGGCTAGGAGGATTTCATTTCATATTTGGCATCATCACTCGACACCCACTTGTGCTTTAGAAACAAACATCTGTTGTACCAATTTTACACAGCGAGCTTTAATTACATAACTCAAGAAGGCTTATACTGTGTGGCAAAAAATAATCAAATACACAACGAAAACCAAATAAGTCTGGCCTCCAAAAGCGCTCGACACGCCGGCACGAATTATTCCAGTTCTATGACCAAACCTGATCGAAACCAGCTCCACAGATACATTAATGTGCATATACCTTTCTCTTTTAACGATTCCTTTCGTACGCTTAAAAATAGCAGCTGCTATCCTTACCGCCTGCCGACACACGTCGGCCGACCTTACCACTGAGGTCATTAGAACAAGGATTGTTTATATCGTTTTTCCATACATTTATATTAAAGTGCGACTGAGGTACATTGATGATCTTGTTGCAATATTTGCAAGTCGTTACATATTATTGAGACAATGTATTTGTTTGAAATCAGAGTGATCTTAGAGTTTATTATCCACGACACAGGACTATGGGAAAGACTTTTAAGTGGTGATGCTATAATTAGTAAAAGCGAAGAATAAACGGTTGATCTTAAGCGCCCATTAGACAGTAGGTTTTGCTGTAAGTTTTACCACAGTCACGTCCGTGAGTGACGAATAATCTATCATCTAATGTGGTGATTGACGGTTGAGTGACGGTGATTGACGAATATTTGGACTTTTTGATATGCGCGTCGCGCAACCATCAATCATGACTTTTGCGCTATCGTCTAATGGCATTTCGTCCGGCAAACGTCAGTCAGCGCGCGGACAGCGGTGGAGTGGGACATATTGTGTTGAGTCGGAGAGGCGCTGGCGCACCCGCGCGGCTAATTACCTTCTCCGAACTAACATTATGGTTTATGCTACAGTCGCAGAAAAAAAATATTTTTTAAGTTTTGAAACAATCCCTGAGTTGTGGTATACCACGAATCTTTAATAAATAGTCTATACTAATGTTATACAGAGGAAAGATTTGTTTCATTTTGTAAATTCTTTAATAGGAAGATACATTACTTGTCAGTACTATAGGCTACTTTTTATCCCGAGAAAATAATTTTATCCAATAAGATAATAAAGAAAATAGTTGTCATAGTCTTTATTTTCTTTTGTATCTCGTATTTCAGACTAAATTTATCTATAGGTACTAATATAGTAATTGCCAAAACTTTGATGCTTTTTTTCTCAATCACACCAGAACGGCTAAACATCTAGATCGAATGAAATTTGGCAGAAAGATTATAGTATAGAATATCACATAGGCTACCTTTATCTCTGGAAAATATATATAACTTTTATTCCGGATAAAAAAATCAAACGGGCGTGGCCGCTAATAACCCATCAATCCTCGCTCGGTTACATTGGCCCGGGACGTCATCTGTCAACAAGCGAAAATCGACCTTATACGCACCCACATAAATTTAAGCGAAAATCGGCCTTATACGCCTCCACATAAATTGATGTGGGTGGATATAAGGTCGATTTTCGCTTGTTGACAGATGACGTCCCGGGCCAATGTAACCGAGCGAGGATTGATCGGATAAAAGGTGGGTAAAACAAAAGTATGGCTATAAAACTATCTTTTTCAGTCAATATTTTACCCAACCCCTTCTTGTTACACGTTTTTAATCTCAATTCCCTTTTATTTTACAACTATTCATACCAAAACGAGTGAAAACGTGTGTTCTCCGCAAAATCTTGCGTATGACTGAAGGTGATTTTGAGTGATTGTGTAATGTCGTTTTGTTTTCATTATTCACGCGTCAATCATGAGTTATGGAATTGAATGCCGGTTGTGTGACCGTGTAATGTGCGCTATAGTAGTTCATGTGATCAAGATGAACCACGTATAGCGGGTAATAATTTTTTTGTTAGAATATTATGATGATCAATAATAGTTTACTAGTACCTATATGATCAATCTCAACTATACTCTGAACAACAAAATTTAAAAGGGTCGTTACTAACGCTCTAAGTTATAACATTTCCCCAGACATGTAATTCGCAATACAAATATCACAGTTTGGAAATAAACATTAAAACGTTTCTTCTAATCATAACATTAGCACATTACGAGTAAATTTAACGTCGACAGTTTACACACAAATGTGAAAATGAATTGTGCCTCCATTTCTGTGGTGTCAGTTCGACGGCCGGCCTTAGCCTGCTTTAGTGACGTGAAGGGGCCTCGATCGTCGCCTGTAGGTACCTCTCCTCTCCCCTCTCCCCAACTGCCTCACCGCGCGCCTACTGTGCGCCTAAGAATGTTCTCAGCGCTCGAAATGCTTGCAATTCAATGGAATCTGTCATGCAGGCTGTGTGAACTTGTGTTTTGCCACTGACGTGGGAGGCGGCGCATGCCTCCCTTGCGAATTCAATACGGAGATTGTTGCTTTGGAAATTCGGATTAATCCATATATTTGCATAGTGGAAATTAATTTATTTAAACACGTCGAAGCGGATGTGATTTCCTAACGGCTAGGAATTCAACGTTTTGCAACAAAATAGAGGAAACTAAGGTTCAAACAGTAGTAAATAGGTGCTGCAAGAACTGTTTTGTCTCATTAACGTCAATACCAACAACTTGGTCGAGCACAGATTTCAAAACCAATTGCCAAGACAGTACTAAAGCTCAACACTACTGGAAACAGAACAAAACAAGATTTGCCAACATCGGCAAACATTTGCTAAACAAGACGGACAGTTGTGCCAGTAGGTGTATGTGGGGGATGTTACATAACAGCACCGAGCAGATTGCGAAACATGTAAACGAGATGCATGTAACGGTTAGCTAAGCGATGACAAAAGAAACCGTTTTAACACCAAGCGCTTGCGTGATAGAGCTGGTGGATAGATGTGGCGAATTTTTGCGAAATTTAATAGTGATGTCAGCGAATTTATGGTAATACTGAACAAAGCTTCAACTGAAAATAAAGAGGAGAAAACTGGAGCATGAATCTCTAATAACCATATTTAATTTATTTTTAATATAGTAGGAAGAATGCATCAGCACAGTATGCAATATGCATGATGCAGAAACTTTTATACATATGAGACCGCAGCAGCATCGCGTCGCATGAAGACCTACTTTCATGTGTAAGTCACACATAGCTTTATGAAGAGTAAATATAATTATAAACTAAGCATAACATCGCGAGCAGTATAAGCACTGATACTTAATATTTTTTTACAGACAGACTTTTGGTCGCGGCTCCATCCGCGTAAATGATTTTTTCCGGGATAAAAGTACCGCTTTATAGTTTCCCGGGATAAAAAGTAGCCTACGTTACTCACTGATAATGTAGCTTTATATTAGTGAAACATTTTTTTTAATTGGAACAGTAGGTATTGAGTTTATTCTTTACAAACTTAAAAAATACAAATATTTCCTCCTTATAATGTTAGTATAGATATACAAATGTAGAATATACGAAGTAATCTAATTGATGAAGTGGCATGAAGTATTCGTTTTTTCAGAGCATCTAAATTCAGTTCTTGACATTTACTAGGATATCATTTGCCTGCGTGAGGTAATTCTTCGGTACCGATTCTACAATTATTGAACTTGCGTGAGTTTACTCGGTTTATTATCTTCTTATGGGTAATATTGCTAAATAATTGCTTAATACTAACTTCTTATATCAACAGAAACGCTTGTTTCGAATGAGGCGCCGGTTATTGCCTTGAATTTGGTAGTCTATAGTGGTTTCGCTCCAAGTACCTTGTTATTTATTACTTGCAATTCTAGAAAGAGCGACATGATCTTTCTCATGATTACGAGGATAAAAACAGCAAGTACAACATCCGTAAGATAAGGAGTAAAGTGTATCAGAACGAATTGCAATAAAACATTTGCTATGGTTTTAATGAATTGCACTAATTGTTGTATTAAATCCGACATCATCTCCAATGAATAGGAAAAATAACCTATAAACTATTTTTACACTAAAAGTAAACTGGCTGACAATAAATAGTATGGGATTGAGGCCATCTTTATAATATAATTCATGGTAATAGTTTTAATAGAGTTTAAAATCTATTTCATCACCTAAAGTATACATAATATGTACTTACTCTAGATTGAAAATAGGACCACGCACACAGCGTGTTAGTAAAAATACACTCAAAATAGTGCACATGATGACGATTTATTTAAAATTGTATTCAATTATAATAGTTACGTGGTGAGTCAGAATCGACCTTGAACGACACAAAGAACACGTTGTTTTATATACCGCCACTATAAACACTTAATGTAACGATAAAAACGAACCTAAACAGGTAGCGTCGTGTGCCAACTGAATTGTAATTACACGTACATAATGTACGATTGAATTAATGAAGGAAGAGTGATGAGAGTCGCGCGAATCTTTGCAGTGATGTCATCTGTGGCGGAAAGTACAGATCGGGTCCATAGCTCTTCAACTTATTATTTGCTTTTAATGCTTGCCGCACACGTTTAGTTTCCTTATTAGGTTTCCTGATCAGGAATTCAGATTCGAAATTCCGAGTGACTAGCGCAAACGTCCTCTCTTTTGTACCAACACGATCGTTTTCCTAATTAGGTTTCCTGATCAGGAATTCAGATTCAGGAACGTGTGCGCGTTGTTGAACATTTGCTATGTAAGCGGAGCATTCAGGTTTCCGAATCTGAATTCCTCATCAGGAAACCGAACGTGTGCGGCAAGCGTAACTATTGTACAAACGTGTTCATTATGGTAAGATTAGACGCAGAAATGGGCCGCTATTACACAAAATAAGGCTTGTCAATTTTAACCAGCGATTAGTGTTGTCAAACAAGTCGTAATTCGTGAATCGTGAGGCAGATTCTATGTATGAATACGAAGACTTAATCCCCTGGGAATAGGCAGTTCATGGAGATGAATCATCCCTCTGACGCTATTTTGATTATGTTCGATAAAGCCTATTCCGAAAATATTTTAAAATCGTTAAACAATTATAAAAAGATAGCAGAAGAAGCCGCTAGAATAGCTCTGTATTGTAAAACATGACGCAAAAAATAGGAAAATCACACTATCACTTAGGCAATATCAAGTGTGTTTACGTAAACAGTGCAGTGGAATAAATTACGCTCATTTGGTACAGCAATTTTTTTACGACGTCCACTGCTGAACATAGGCCTTCCCCTCTGATTTCCAGATGGACCTGTCAAAAGCGGCCTGCATCCAGCGCGTTCCTGCTGCCTAAAAATTAAAATTAAAATTCATACACCAAGAGAATATTAGTTGCGTTCTGCAATATTTCGTTACTGAGAGTGCGGCATGTGAATGAGGCCGTTTGCATCAATGTGCTGTGAAGTCCGAGAAGCGGTTATTAGACGTGTAAACACACCGCCGCCTACACAACCAGTTGTACTGTTATTAGTTCAAGTACATTTCTAATACTGTTTTTATAGGGACCAAAACTCTTCAAATGTGAACAATCTACAAATACTCAATTGACACATCGTTGGGCACTTCAAAATTATTATATTATATTTTAGTTATTCGTGCTACTAGTTTAAGCATTCTCTCACCGAATTTAAATTATAGGTAGGTATGTAATCCGGCGATACATTATCAAGCGGCGATAGCCTAGTTGGGAGTCGAGCGGACTGCTGAGACGAATGTCCGCAGGTTCGAAACCCAAGGACACGCACCTCTGTCTTTTCTAAAAAAAAAGTTATGTGTGTATTCTTTGTGAATTATCGCCTGCTTTAACGGTGAAGGAAAACATCGCGAGGAAACCTGCATATCTGAGATGTTCTCTATAAGAATTTCGTGGGTGTGTGAAGCCTGCCAACCCGCACAAGGTCAGCGTGGTGGACTAAAGCCTAAAACCCTCTCAGTAGTAGAGGAGGCCTGTGCTCAGCAGTGGGTATATAGCTGGCATGGTATATTATCTAATATCCAGATAGTGTTGGTAGAACCAGGCTAATTTTTGGTTGGGTTTTTTGTAACATCAACCGGCAAATACACGAGTTGACCCACAGTCATCTAATGTTAAATAATCTCTCACTTATGTGAACACTCCCAATACCAAAAGATTTATGTATTCTGTACGGAATACATTACTAAGGGAAGGGGATGTTTGGATACTATTGACATCGTGCATCTTAATGTCTAATAAACCAAGCACTGGAGACCCTGTAACCACATTGAGTAGCGTAAAAGCAAAAATCCTGCCTGTAACGAACATTTATAACCTAAAGCAATACATACCTACGCTGTCTGCAGATAACATTTCCAACTTAACGAAACACTAGTGTTCATTTATCGCGTCTTATAGCCGACACAACTTAAGTATTTGGATGTGACACGCGGTTATGAAACAATAAGCGACGTACATTTCAACATGCGTTAAGTCACTTCTGTTTACGATGATGCAACCGCTGATAACGTATCAGCAAGTGCGAACTATACTGTCAATTCAAAATGTAGAACGAATGAATAACCGTATTACTCAAGTATAGGTACAGAATTAGCTCAGCAAATTGTTATCAAATCACAGACAAGCTTACCCTGTCCTATAATCTTTACGGTCGCATAAATTTTGAGAACGGATTCATAGGACCTAGTAATTGAATAGAATTAATATTTCTGAAGACTTCCAGCATTTGATCTATGGTCAAATAAAAATAAATAATTTTTTGGCTTATCTGGTCATCAAAGAATCGTTCTCAATCATTATCTATAACACCTCATTCGCAAGCGCATATCTCACACCAAACAGTCAAACCAAGTGGCTTCACGTATCCGTATCCCAACAATGGTGTCGTCACCATGCCGTGGCCTACAGCCGCTCACAATGCCAGTGCCAAGGTCCCGATAAGGTATTCGTCACAGACTTACAACGCGAAACGTTTAATTACATTCCGCCGATATCGCCGCCGCGTTGCATCAGCAACGTGATCAAGGCGAAATACTTGCCCTTATCGCTGCACCACTAACTTGTTTACATTACTTTCGTCATGCTGTGTATTGTTTTCAAATGAGCGGTGTCTCGAATGTTGGTATCGAGCAGGTAGTTAATGGAGACCAATAGGAGTAAAGCAGACAAGCAGATTAATGGCGGTGATAAGTTATCGTCACGACTCCTGAACACTCGGTAAGATATTTTCCGTGTTTTCAGGGGTTTTTAGGTATCCGACATCTCTCTAATCACACGGTGTAGGTACAGCATTAAAATAAGTTTAAGTAAATTTTCGGTAACTTTTAGTATAATTAGTACCCGTTTCTACGATGATAGCATGTAATGTCAGATGTGAGACATGTCTTAGCTCTTTTTAAAATAGTTATTTAAATAAAAATCCCCTACAGGAAGTTCATACTTACACAGTGTTCGTAATAATGGACAATCGCGTTGCACTCAACGTTTGAGAAATTACGAAATGACACAAGTAGCGACACTTACACTGTGCTTATACTATGCTTAGCTGTGACACCAAACAATGTTTCATTTGTGACAACTTAATAAAGCAGATATGTTAAAAGACAAGGCACTAGACTAACAGACATAGCATTGTAGTTGCATACACCTTGAAGAATGCTATAGCCAATAAGTTTGCATACATTGTTATAGTTTGTAGTCAGTTTCATTACAGGCTGTTTTGAAGAGTAACGTCTGCCATAGGGTGACATAATTTATCAATGGATTTGTTGCTTCTGAAATGCACATATTTGGTTGAACTAAAAACTGCATTCAGGTACCTATGCTTTCTGCTAACACCATTCCGGTAATATATTCGTAATAAACAGTTTTGATTGTGTTTCCTCCCACGTAGCTATTGCTATAGGTAAAGGAAAAATAAACACACTTTTACCTTCTGTCATTCCATTACTAAAATTAAAAACAATAACACATGAGCTAGTTTCGTGCAAGCATTCTTTTACATCCAAGAAACCATCAAGATTCCTCACTTAGAAAACACTTTTTTTTATTATGTCCAATTATAAAAACAGCTCGCGCAACGGTGTTAGCTGAAAGTCACCTTCAGGTTACAAACCACGTTATGTCACCCATTCACAACGCATTCCGCGCGATATGCCGATACCATAACCACATGATATGGTTATGCATAACAATGCTATTTATGATTTCCTCGAAACGTGCGAGTGCTGCGCAATTGGAATGTTTAGGGTAAAGCGTGGGCCCATGAACACAAATGAGGACATTGTTTAGACCTCTGTGAAAACCATTTTTCGCGCGGGAGGCAACTGCAGCTTTTAATTCACTTTTTAACACGCTTTCATGAGCTTTATTACGTAAGTATTATGTATGTATGTATGTATGTATGTATGTAACGAAAACTTTTAACACGATTTTAAACCCCTTCAAAACGTCGGATTAAATCGAAATGTGACATACTGATCAAGGACCGATAACAATTCAATATTTTAAACCAAAAAACATGCTTTTATAGAAAATCCAATTAAAAATTTTATGAATAATATTTTGTTTATTTTTAGTGTTAGTCTAAGATTTTTAGTGTCATCTGTTGGACTATAGTAGAACAGAACTAAAAAATGTAAAATGGATAATAGTTTAAAAAACTAAAAAACACACTTTGTAGAAAAATAGAAAATAAATTTTAATAAATTGAATTACGAATAGGTGTGATTGTAAATAAGATCTTAATATATTAAAAAAATTACACACCCGATATCATTCTGACCTAGACAATAAAATAAACCAACAAAAAGCGAATAGACAAAGTTTCACCTGAAAACTTAGCAATTTCTGACAGTTTCGCTATAACCTAAGCCATACTAGCAAATGACCTTCCACCAGAATGTGTCCAAAAGGTGTGACTACCGTCGCCGGAGCGCATTATGAATACAAATACCACATTTAATATGACAATTGAAATTGAAAACGTCACGCGCGCTAGGCCGTTCTGTAGTTGGCGGGTTCGTGCGCGGCGTCCTAAGGATCTATTGACGAATCATCTCGGAAGTCTAATCGTAAGGGGGAAGTGGCAAAGGCACTCCCACTGACTAGTAATAAGGTTTACGCAACCTTCGTGACATCGGCGAATGAATAATTAATCGAGAAATGGGTCACATTAGCATGCAGCGTTCGGCGTCTACCGCGAATGCTCTTGGGGCGCTCGGAGGTTTTCAACGATGCTTGCAGTTACTCAACCGCGCGGCATACATAACGCCTGCATCCGTGACTGGCTTATATGCTCAGGGTGTTCGCCGTCTTATAAATATCCAAACGCTTACACAAAATGCGAGGATTGGATGAGAAGTTTTTGATAGACATTCAATGAGACTCGTAAAATAAGATACTTACTTGAATATGTTTAAGTAGCATTTAGCAAAACACAAAGACTTTAATCACAATTTCTACAATTTACTTCTTACTGTTATAAATATTTGAATAATAACCACAGTTTGCTTAAGAACTGTATTGTATAATATAACTTTCTTCCTCGATTTCTTCCTCAATTTCTTCTGAGTCATCTTGCTTCACCGGCACTGATAACGGGGACAAAGGGTTTGATGATGAACGCGCGTCACAATCCGGGAACTGAACCCCTTGTCTCGTCAGTGTGCCCATTTCGCCTTCGAATAGTACATCATTTATAATTTTTTCAGCGTAACGTCTCTGGTCGGGTGCAAGTCGGTTTAATTTTATAGCCCAGTTTTTAGACATGATTTCGAACTCATATTCTCGCCGTTTGTAACACTCACTTTCTGCATGAACCTGAATAGATTCATCGGTTTTATTAGTCCGTTTCTTCCTCTTCGCTTTCTTTTCATTTGTCTTTTTTATTGTTCGTGAATGCGACGGCTGTAACAAAAATAACACCAACATAATCGTCTAGGAAGACCATGAGCAGTGTTACACGTGCGCCTTATATTAAGTTCTTCTGAAATAGCCTCCAATATAATAGAAAAAACCCACAAGTAGACCGCCGCGCCGGTTGCAGCTAAGCAGTAGTGTAATGGAATTGAAAACCGTGAAATATCTGGGAACTTTTACTTCTCTGCTGTAGGTATCCTTTCGCGCTTCACGCTATCACTTCTTCATTACACTCTTACAATGTTAATCAAAACCGCGGAATAAAAAAGAATAAGGTAACAAAAGTTATAGTCGCGTTGAGTAGGTACTTTCTAACTCTAAGTATATGAAAATTTTAACAATTATGTACCTATCTGATTATATAAAAAGAAATCTTTATTATTCCTCTATTATCCAATTTCAGAATTATCCGATAATTTTTTGCGTTAACTTGGTAGCTATTATAAATTACAATTCGCGCGCATATATCCAAAAACGGTGATAGCTTGTTGGGAGTGGAATGGACTGCAGAGACGAATGTCCGCAGGTTCAAAACCCAAGGACACACACCTCTGACTTTTCTAAAAAAAAAACATGTGTGTATTTTTTGTGCATTATCGCATGCTTTAACGGTGAAGGAATACATCGTGAGGAAACCTGCATACCTGAGAAGTTCTCTGAATTTCTGAGGTATGTGAAGTCTATCAACCCGCACTATGCCAGCGTGGTGGACTAAGGCCTTGACCCTCTCAGCTGTAGAGGAGGCCCGAGCTCAGCAGTGGACAGTATATAATACAGAGATGGTATGGTATATCCATAGTTAGAGCGCTTATACAACGCAACGATGCACCATGCACGTCAATCCCGCCCGTCACTGTTGTTTGAGACGACACGACGCGCCGCACTGTGAGGCCCAGGTACACGAAAACAATACACCTATACAATACAATATAATAAAAAAAGCGTGTAAAAATGAATCCCCATTTTTCCTGGTCACGGCATCATGCGTGAACGGCTGAACCGGTATCGTATTTTTTGTTGTGCGTTTGTTATTATCACGAGAAGGTTCTTATGAATGAAAAAATAAAGTAAATTGACTGCCTCGGCAGCGTAGTTGTGTCTCGGGTTCGATCCCCGGATCGGGCAAAGTGATGTTAAGTTTTACTATTGAGTATGAGCTCGGAGTCTGGAATTTGTGCCCGATATTGCGATAGGCTCGTCCCCTATCAATCATGAGACGGAATAACGGCGAAAAGTGGATGCACTAGTTGCGCCTCTGCCTACCCTTTCGGGGGTAAAAGGCGTGAGTATGCGTGCGTCAATCCTACTAATATTATAAAGGCGAAAGTTTGTAAGAATGTAAGGATGTTTGTTCCTCTTTCACGCAAAAACTACTGAACGGATTTCGATGAAATTTGGCACACGGTTAGATCATGTCCTGGATTAACACATAGGCTACTTTTTATCCCAGGAAAATATAAACCGGGACTTTTATCCCGGAAAAACTTTTTAATGCGGGCGGAGCCGCGGGCAAAAGCTAGTATTTAATAACATGATCTACCCGTGTACCGAATTTCATCGCAATCTGTTCAGTAGTTTTTGCTTGAGAGAGTAACGAACAACATCCATAGTCCATACATCCATACATTCTTACAAACTTTCCCGTTTATAATATTAGTAAGATATCTATACTCATACGAATATGTACGTACTAAATTATTTTTGTTCACTTGTCCTTATCCAACTGCAATATGGGGTAGGCGCAGCCGATTTTTATGACCTAGACTGCCACTAAACCCTTCGGTTTATGTCACACTAGCTTTTGCCCATGGCTTCGCCCGCGGTAATAAGTTTTTCCGGGCTAAAAGTACATAAAAACCTTTCCGTTGAATCACTCTATCACTATGACGTTGATACAACTCTTAACAAATATGCATTAATTTCGACCAAATTTGATTACCATAAAAACGGTTCTAGTGAGTTAATCTTAAAAGATAGACATACACTGTCGCGGACATTTTTTTAGATCATTTCAAGAGGAATAATTCTTTCATACATATATTTTTGGTATCTTGAACCGTTTTCGCAGCGCACGCAATGGAAGCCCTCAAGGATGAAAAATTTTCCCCGTTTCTTTCACATTTTCCATTATTTCTTCGCTCCTAATAGTTGCATCGTGATGTTATATAGCCTAAAGCCTTCCTCGATAAATGGTCTATTCAACACAAAAAGAATTTTTCAATTCGAACCAGTAGTTCCTGAGATTAGCGCGTTCAAACAAACAAACAAACAAACTCTTCAGCTTTATAATATTAGTATAGATAACATAAATAATAAGAAAATATTTTAATTCCTTACCGTACTACTCTCAGAATCGCCATTGCCCACTTGGTCAGCCAAGAACAACATGTCGTCGTAGTACCACAATACAGGTTTTGGCGCATCCTCACCAGTGGCGCTCGCTATTTCAAATTTTCTTAATCGTTTATTAAAATTGCTTCTCAGTGTATTTATTTTTCTTTTTAAAAGATCCTCCGTGAAGTCTGGCCGATAAGTCTTCAAAGTTTTCGTTATTTCCCTTAGCGCCGCCGCCCTTCTGTATTTATCCGTATAGTGCCTGTTCTTTGTATTCCATAGAATCGGCTGATCTCTGTATAATGATATTAGAGTCAATACGAATTCTCGCTCGGTATTATTGTAAACGCCGGATTCCAAAGCGCATAAGCGCTCGGGCTCGGACACGTCCGCCATGTTCGGTGGCGCCGCCGCGACTGAACAAATGGAATGTCAATCAACGTCGATCATCATCAATCTTCGGCGCGTCAATTGTGAATGTGGGCCGTGGGGGTTTATATCGCACCTTTAGGATGAAAACGACACAATTCAAAAAGACAGAAAATTGAGTTTACGTCATAAAAGTACTTAAAACGAAGTTATCACTACAATAATAGTTCAAACACAGCCATATTCAAGCAGCAAAAGAACAAAAGTGTTATATCGGTTCAATTTTTATTATGTTATTATAAATAAGGGACTAGTTTTTAGTCATTGTAAAATGACAAGTCAATTTTCTATTTTTTGAATTGTGTCGTTCTCGTTCTAAAGGTGCGATTATTATACTCCGTCCAACCATTTATTTAACTTTTGACAGTTCGTTTTCTAGTCAATTGAGGATGTACTAATGCATTACCGATTCAATTTTTTGTAACAATGGATTAAATTTATGAAGAAATTTTGATCGATTAAACACATTGAAATGTTTTTTTTACTCAACATTTTATATTGTTTTATAATCATCCCTAAGCGTTTAAATGTGTATATTTTCTGTACATAAATTTATTCTGTAGGTATATAGGTATATATTATACAGGGTCATTTTTACATAGCGTTACTAAATGAAATCACATATTTGTCTATAGGTACCGCTGCTAACATCGTTCTAAAAATTATCAATGAATAGCGAATAATTTTGCCTTAAATCTCGGTTGTAGTATTCAATTTTTTTTATCATTTTGTAGTTTAGTCCGAATATGGTGTGTGCGTAAGTGTATTTCTGACTGAAAGTATAAAGTTGCTGCTACGACGAATTCTTCTCGAGCAGTCATAGCGGCATTAGGGCGTGTAAACTTAAAGTTACTTTTTATTGATATTTATTTTGTTCGTAGCATCTATGGTTAAAATAACTTGATGGAAAGTGTTAATTTCAACGAGACAAGTTCGATACAATGTGAGCCTCCTCGTATACCTTGGTTTAGTGGTATTGGACTAAAAAGCGGGTATATTAAGTTGGCTTTTAGACTGCGCTCTGGTCACTATCCATCGGCAAAGTTTCGGCATTTAATGGGGAAGTCAGATACACGTAATTGTAGTTCTTGTAACAAAATTGAAGACGTTCAACATTTGCTGATGGATTGTGTGAAAAAGAAATCAGAAAGAGATTAATTAATTAGGGATTTTAAAATAAATAAATTAGATATTGGAATAGTCCAAACTATTTTAGCAAAACCACATATAGAATTAGCAAAAAATTGTGCCTCCTGGCAACTGATATTGATTAGTTTTTCAATTCACATGTGTAACCATAGCACTTATAGTACATCACATTGTATATACATAATATATTACACCTATTGTGCTTGTCTTAAAATAAGCTCCGATGGGGTTGACATGTCCGCATGGATAAAAACCCCGAAATAAATTTAGATTAAAAAAAAAAAAAAAACGAGACAAGTATGTGGTTTCATTTATTAACGCAATGTCAAAATGACCGAATTTTTAAATGTGAAATATGGAAGCCAAATCCATTAAGATTATGCGCGCTTGTCGACTTCACAGACAAAAAAATTTAAATCTAAATGGGTGCCAATGCCAAGCCCTGTAGAATCCTGAAAATTATTTATAAGAACATATTCCATGCTAAAATAAAGTCGAAAACCTCCATAACTCGTAAAAATGTTTTGTTTCCTTCCCTTCAAGCCCCAAAACCTCCATTACTCGAAATCTCGACCCTCTATTAGTCGAAATAATCAGTGAGTCCGTGCAAGCCATTTTAGTACATATTTTCCCTCTATAACTCGAAAAATTAAACTGAACCTCTGTATCTCGAACATAGCAATGTTTTATTTTAGAACCTTTGCAACTGAATTATTTGAAACTTATTAACTCTATAGTTCGAAGGAAAATAAGTTACCGACTTTAAGAATTAGCCTACAATGGAAGTAGACCATTGTTTCTTAGAAAACAATTTAGGGGTATACAATAAATAGGATTACCACATGACCCACTTTACCACGTCCTTGCTTGATGTCAAGTCTTGTATTTATTTTGATTCCATTTGAGTTTTTGCGAAACAAGGCATTTGGTCGATTGAAACATTGTCAGATGTAGTTTGGTTCTACCGCAACACACATCAATTTATACAACAGTTTATAAATAAAATTATTAAGACAATTATTTATTTCCCCTCTCTAACTCAAAATAAGTTAGATTGAATCTTAACCTCTACAATTCGAATCAAAATACGCCTAAGTCGAAATCCTCCATGAGTCGAAAACTCTATAACTCGAATTTTTTGGCGTCTCCCTTGATATTCGACTTATAGAGGTTCTACTGTAATAAAATATTACAAGAAGCACGAAGAAACAGGCGAGGGATTTGTTCTGTTTTTCCGGTATGTGATCCCATATTATGCTAGGGCACACAAAGTTGTTGCCGGTAAAGGTTTTCCTCAATCAACACATCTTCATAGCTCGCCAACACTCATTATTAGACAGTTAAGGTATGCAGACAGTTATTGTGTGCCTTTTAAAAATGCTAATCCGGGGTTTTCACAATACCGGGGAATCCACACCACACTTCCAACTGGGGTTTGGCAACGCGACCAAGTTTAGGAAGAGGTTCTGATAATGAACGGCAGCGAATTGATTCCTTGCAGATGTTATAGGAAGAGCGGTTTGTAGTATCTTATTAAGTTTTTCTCTAGTGTACCTTTAACCCGTCAAACCCCGCTTATATATAGATGTATGGGGACACCCTATTTACTCGGACGCCGGCGTCCGTGGCGGGGCTTGACGAGTCAATCGCATTAGAGTATGTAATGCACTATTATCATAATACAATCAAGTGTCTTTAAAAGTCCCACTCAAATATCAAATTAAAACGTTATTAGATACCTGATACTATTCTTAAAAAAGCCTTATACAAGTATATAATAAAAAGCATTCATTCCAAAGGGCATATACCTATTATTCTCCCCTCTAAGGAAAGGACGCTGAAATCAAAATGTACGCCATAGGTAATCATGCATAAACCTATGTACCATCTCCTAAACCTCTAAAGCCGAGATGTTATTAATCAGTGTAATTATGTACAACGTAATGCAATGCTGTACAACACGCGTGAATCAGGAGCTCTCGATCTGTTTATCCAGTTTGAACGCTGCGCCCAATCCGTTGTATCTAGCGCGACGTGAATCATGGTGGGAAGCACATCATCAAAATAATGTGAACGTTAAACTATTGTATATTGTTTAAACTGTGTTTATAGCATAGACTAAAGATGAGGAATTAGGTCGCTTAATCTTTAGTGACCATTGTCTATGAGCATCCACAATTTCGAAAGAATCACGCATTCGTCATCGTTGTTAAATTAAAGAAGTAGAGATTAGGAAGAGGGTTATTAGGTTTCCGGCAAAAGACATAAACAGTATTACACCTACTGGAACGTGGCATTACAACTGCATTGTACCTTTTGCACTCAGCACCGCTCTTCAGCTTGAGACAAAAATTACTAGACAAAATGTTAAATCTGCCTGGTAAATAACCTTTCAGTGTTCCGAGTTTGACAGCTGTCACTTCAAATTTCTTATTATATAGTGCCTTTCAAACTTTTTTACCGATGGCGTGATTTGGCACCCCTGTCTGACAAGATAGTGAACATTATGAAGGCCATTCCCGCCATCAGTTTTAAAAAATAGGGTTACCAGTGGATCAATGTTTTTCCTTGACTAAAATAGCACATCAAAAGAATAAACAATAATTGTATAACATCGTGTTAAGTAATGAGCCACCCACATAGTAGGTGCAAGCTGATTCACCCCATCAACAACAGCACGTTGCAGCACCCGCGACTCTGCAGACCACCGAGCGCTGTTGGTAACCAAGAAATAAGACATACCGTGTGAAACTCCACAGCGGTACACGGAGTCTTTATAAGCGATGACTACAGTAGAATAAGCACACTTTCGTTTCTAATATCGGGCGAATTTGTCATTTAAGTTTATATTTAAATAAATAAATTTTAAGTAAATTCGTTATTTTTTGGGACCTACGGCCGCAGCCTACGTAATTATCGATTAAAATAACAATAAATAAATAGCCAGTGTAATGATACAATGTGTTATATGCTTATTAATACGTTTTGTGTTTTTTGTGCCGACTTGTCATAATTGTTTTTTAATAATTCCTTACTTTGATGACTCATTAAAAAACAAATGGCATTCCATTACGATAAAGAAATATTCATCTTGTTTTATTTATTAATGTATTATCCTAAGTCTATAAACACAAAAAAAAACTATTAAGTTTTGTGATGAAATAGGAAACGACATGGGAAAACTGCTATTGCAAAAATAATAATATGCAAAAAAAGGTTTTGAGTTATAGAAGGGTCAAAAGTGGCATCAAGTGATTCGTGTAATATTACACTTGACGCTGGCTAGCCAGTTCCTTTGCTTGAACTTGGCTTGACACGCTGCCGTGTGTCTAGATCCTAGGTAAAAATTATTAAATAGAAATAAATGTTATTGTATAACATAGTAGCTCATGAAAGTCAAAATTAATTAGCTCTTGGATACAAGCTCCTAGATACAATGTCTTTATACGAAGGAATAATGATGATTGAAGTATAGGTATAGATATCTCACATCATCAAGAAACTATCAACAATGTAGAGCTACGATGACACACAGGCACCGCCGGCCAAACGTACTGATGGCGATGCTATTGCACCAGTTGTGAACACGCGAGGAATCACTTACGCGAGGATCACACGGTATCGCGGATCGTGCGGCACGCCATCGCCTCACCACATACGTGAACACGAGAATGTGCAATTGGTATTCCCCCACGCGATTCTTCGCCGCGATTACCATTTTAAATGCGTGGCGAATGCACATGCAAACGGGATTTTTCTGGCGTTTTAATTGTATTGCATTGATTTTTTGGGCTGTAGGTCGATAGCAAAACATTGACAGTCCTATGACACTATAAGAGGTAAGATAGCGTCACTAATCACCAAAGATAATTAGGATTATGGACAGCCCTCGGCTTATTTCTAAAATAGAGTCCTTGAAACACCAGAATGTTTTTTTCTTATTTATAATAGTAAAAAACTGATGCATACGCATACAAATATTCGCAATGGAAGGAATATGAGAATACAAAATAGGAATATGAGAACGAAATTGAGAATATACCATCTCGTGTGGTGTGCGAATGTAAATCAAGATGCGGCGTCCACTCGACGCGCGCCGTCGCCGCTCCGCTCTGACTGCAGAATAACAATTCCACAACGGACGTGTTCGGGGTAAAGTCCCCGGGCCCAATTATACCTATGTGGAGGGAGTGTGAACTGCACAGGTACCCACGCAATAGAGCATGCATATTTCATATGAATGTGCGTGTGAAGTAGCTGTGCCATTAATCTATAGTCGACTAGAAGCTTCACTGCCATTCATGCTGCTCATCTGTGATTATAATAGATTACATAGTACTGAATGTTCCAACTTTATTAAGGATATATAAAATAAAGTCTACCTCTACGTGAATCAGCAGTATAATATTATTGTCATATTTACGGCGCACTTGCAGATGGAATTACCTAATCACAAAAAAAACATAGTTGGACTTTTCGGTCTGTACAAAAGCCCCGTCGCTATCAAAAAGGCTCTTCGACCAAACTGAATACTTTCAATATAAATGCAACAATTGCAGGGGGGCCGCCGCTTCGTTGGCATTGACATTGTTATAAAACACGATAAGATTTATGCTTATTTCACTATTGACAATGAACTTAAGTTTGTCGATAATATTGTTGCTGCGTTCGCATAAACCGCGGAATGTTATTGAAACATTGTTGGCTCACATTATAATGTGTTGAGCTGGAACGTCTAGAATGAAGTTTGAGTTATACAATTTAGCCTTCGCAGCTTAGAGCATTTAACATTCAAAGTCTACTCAAAGCTTCCCAGTGTAAAACGATACTGATCGCTCCACGAAGAGAACATCTGAAAAAGATCCTTATAAGTGTAGAATTACACGTGTACTTACTTGTATTACATATCTACTACGATAAAATATATCTACTTACATACCAATGGATTCTCTACAAGAATTTCGAAGGTATATAACGTTTGTCAACGCGCTATAGGCCAGCGTGGCTGTCGATAGCTTAAACACAGCAGTAGAGGAGGCCTATGCTCAACAGTGATTCAGTACCCAATACAAGGCTGGCATTACTATAACTCGGGTTATTAAAAAAATCTTTATTCGGGTTATTAACAAATTGATCATCATGTATACATTAGTATACACTGTGTCGTAAATGCAAGCGCCCCCCTCCATACGCAACTGGGCGTTCCAAATAAAGTCTTTAAAAGTACAAACTAAAAATAAAACTACCAAAAATGAAACTAAATTAAGTAAAGTTTGTGCGTGCGTGCGTGCGTGCGTGTGTGTGTGTGTGTGTGTGTGTGTGTGTGTGCATGAGCATTTCCAATTAGCACCAAAGTTTAAGAAGATTTTCAGTTTCTGTATAGTCAAGACCAAGCAACCATTTAGTAACCGATAATTTACATGCATGTTACAGTGACGCTTTAGCAACTCTAAGTGTGAGTGTGTGAAAGTGCAAGCGTTGGCAGCTTACGCTTAGTAAAGTTGTCTCATTCATTATCTAGCGGACCTTTGTTTAAGTTAGACTACAAACATATATGTAATTTTTTTTATTAAACATTTATCTCTAAATACATTGAGTCATCATTTATAACTGGCGCAGTCTAAAAGGATCAAGAAGTTGAAACTTTTCGAAAATCAAAAGTTTCTCGCACTCGACCTCGCTTCAAGATGCTGATGCTGTGGATGCTGCTCCTGTGAGTCTCATTTCCTTATCTCATCCGTTGTGGTTTTGTGTATTATTGTGAACTTCAGCTGCGTAGGTAATAACGTAAGAAAGACTAATTCTATGATCTTACATCGATTTGAATTTTACTCTTACTAATATTATTACTTGACATTAACTGGTATCAAGTCATATTTTTGATTTCGTATACAGTTTTTGATAACGTTGGGTCCGATTTTTATTTATGAATAAAGAAGAAGTATTATTTTAAACTCAGTAATCATTTTCTTCTTAGTATAATTTTGTTAAGTATATATTCGTATTCATTTCATTAATACAAATAATGGAACCTACTAATAATGAAAGTGATAATAATTTGCGTATAATTAAAGCGGCTGTAGAGATTATACCCTCGTATGACGGGAATCATAATCAGCTTTATAGGTTTATATCGACGGCAGAAACAGTACTTACTAAGTTTTATAATCCAACAGTGCCTAATAGTTTTACTAATGAGTTTCTTTTGCATAGCGTTCTTAACAAACTTAAAGACAAAGCTGAAGAAGTAGTAAATATACATGGGGTCAGTTCTTGGGACGTTATAAAAAACGTCCTCTTAAGAAATTTTGGTGATCAACGGGATGAAAATTGTTTATGTCGAGACTTAGTGTCGATGCGTCAGGAAAATGAATCCGCTTTTGATTTTTATAACCGATGCGTGCACCTTCTTAGTATAATAATTAATTATGTGAATCTTCATGAAACTGTTTCGAGCGTTATCGAATGTAAAAGAGATTTTTTCACTGCTCAAACCCTTAAAACTTTCTTAGGTGGACTAAAAGAACCTTTGGGGACCACCATCAGATCAATGAAACCAGTAGACTTACCTACTGCTTTACAGTACATAAAAGAGGAACAAAATATACAGTATGTCCAGAAAAAAAATACCTCTCAACAAAACAAGCCGATTCAATTTCCTAGACCAACGATTAATTCTTTTAGAAACCCTCAAAATTACGGATATGGTAATAGACAGTTCCCATCTCCAACGCAATACAATAATTATGTTGGTAAACCAAATTTCAATAGGTTCCAATATCAGCCGAGGGCTCAACTACAAAATATCCCGCGTCCACAGGTATTACCCCGTTACGAGTCATTTTCAAAACCTGCTCCTGAACCAATGAGTGGTATTTCATATAGATCTGCTCAAATGCCACCACGTCCCCATGCGTCTAATTTTAACTATCATACTGTAGATGATATGTACCAGACAGATGATAATATTTACGACGCGTTCCCCGAACAAGCTTATCAGACCGCTCATGCTGACTACGTTAGCAATGAGAACTCTATAGAGCCAGTAACAGAGGATGTATCTTGTGAGAATAATCAAAATTTTCAGCAGGATGTGGACAAAGAACCCCAATCCTGATGGAAAATAATGTCCACATCAAAAGACAACTTCCATACATAGAAATTAAAGAACCACCCCTCAAATTGCTCATTGACACGGGGGCTAACCAATCTTTTCTTTCACCTGAAATAATAGATTCTTATTATCAAAACGTCAATTTAAATTACGAACCATTTTCAGTTACTAATGTAAGCTGTACTACACAAAATAACTACTCTATAGAGATACCTATGTTCCGAGAATTGAACGAAAAAACTTTATCGAAGTTTTATATCTATAAATTTCACGATGTTTTTGATGGATTATTAGGCTATGAAATGTTAAAATCCTTGAAAGCTAAAATCGATCTTGAAAATAAACTTTTAATTACACCAAATGCTAAAATAAAGATAAAAATAATGAATTCAGGAATACAAAATCTTTTCGAAGCTCTTATTAGGGCGAATTCATCAAAATATGTTAAAATCCCTGTTTCAATTAAAAATGACGAAATTTTTGTACCACACACTATAATAAACGAAGGCTACATCCCGACAACGGTAACACGATCCGCGGCGGGCTATGCACACCTGCAGATAATCAATCCGACGAACTATGACATCATTGTAAGCTTGATGTCGCCTGTTAAGGCCCATACACTCCACAAAAATTTTAATTTATATAATGTTGAAATATTTAGTGACAAAATAATTAATATAGAACCATTGATTAGAACAGCACATTTAAATGAAGAGGAAAAATACAATCTTTTGCATTTATGCAAGTCATATAGTGACGTTTTTTATAATGAAGACTCTCCTCTTACTTTTACCAATGAAATAAAACACGAAATCAACACTACTGACGAGTTACCTATTTATGCGCGGTCTTACAGATATCCATACGTACACAAAAAGGAAGTAGCGAAACAAATAAATTCAATGTTACGACAAAATATAATTCAGCCATCTAACAGTCCATGGTCGTCACCGATATGGATAGTACCAAAAAAAACAGATGCATCGGGTGAAACCAAATGGCGGCTCGTAGTCGATTACCGCAAATTAAACGAGAAGACTATAACTGATAGATATCCAATTCCAAATATTAACGAAATTTTAGATAAATTGGGTAGGTGTCAATACTATTCAGTTCTCGACCTTGCCTCAGGATTTTTCCAAATTGAAACGCATCCCAAAGACATACAAAAAACTGCCTTTAGTGTTGACGACGGCGATGGTTGTAGAGGGCACTACGAGTATTTAAGAATGCCGTTCGGACTAAAAAATGCTCCCTCGACATTTCAACGCGTCATGGATAGGGTACTCCTTGGCCTTAAGAATGTTATGGTTTATGTGGATGATATAATTGTCTTTTCTACGTCGCTATCCGAACACATGCAAAATTTACAAGACACATTCCAAAGGTTACGCGAAGCAAATTTAAAAATACAACTTAACAAATCGGAATTTATGAAAAAGGAAACACCATTTTTAGGACATATAGTAACTCCCGAAGGCGTTAAGCCTGACCCCAACAAGATTAAAGCCATTCAAGAGTTTCCGATACCTCGCACAACTAAGGAAATAAAATCTTTTCTCGGGCTTTTGGGGTATTATAGAAAATTTATTCCTAATTTCGCTAAGGCTACTAAACCTATGACACTTTGTTTAAAAAAGGGTGCAAAAATAGTACTTACACCAGAATACATAGATTGCTTTAAACATTGTCAGAATTTACTTGTTAACGATCCAATTTTACAATACCCTGATTTCGAGAAAGATTTTAACCTGCGGACAGATGCTTCGAATTTTGCCCTAGGAGCTGTCTTATCTCAAGGGCCCATAGGCTCCGATAGGCCAGTTGCATATGCCTCGCGAACGCTTAACGATAGCGAGAGTAAATATAGTACCATAGAAAAGGAGCTGCTCGCCATCGTATGGGCCACAAAATATTTTCGTCCCTACCTATTCGGTCGTCAATTCAATATCATAACAGATCATAAACCGCTTCAGTATTTGATGAATATTAAAGAGCCAAATAGTAGATTAACAAGGTGGAGATTAAAACTTGAAGAATATGACTATAAAATAACGTACAAAAAGGGAAATACCAATTTAATTGCTGATGCATTGTCAAGAATTGAACTACACAATAATGATGTGGATTGAGTTTCAAGCGAAAGTTCTGAGGACAACGTACCTCTTTCTCGACTTTTAGGTAGTCCTGGACCACGCGAATTTAGTGACACGGACGAGGAAGATTTACCAATTTCTATGCTAATGAATCGTAACAAACCACAACATACAGATAAAAGTTCCGACGACGACGACATACCACTGTCTATGTTGAGAGACAAACTTAACATACCGGGCCCTTCAGACGATAATGAATCTACATTATCTATGATTGTCAATCAATCTGAAATTCTAAGTGCTGCTGATATTGTACCTAATCGATATCAGAGTACAGTGCACTCTGGAATTGAAAATCCTATTTTAGATATACCAATATCTGAAAAACAAATAAACGTATTTGATAATCAGTTACTGATTGACCCAGTATATCATTCTTCCGTTGAAACAAAAACAGTTGATCTCTTCCCAGGTAAAAAAAGAATCTTAGCTCAAATTGATTTAAATAATGTAGAAAATAGTATCCTAACGCTATTCAGAGAATTTGTAAAACCTAATATTAAATACGGTATTTATGTTACAGATATTACATTAATTCCTAAAATCACGACCTGTCTACAAAGTTTATTTAAAAGTTCATCCTATTCTTTAACGTTTTGTAAAAATAAAGTAGAAGATGTAGTTGACAGAGATAAGCAATTCCAAATTGTGAAAAAATTCCATGAAGATAATACTAACCATAGAGGAATTTCAGAATTAGAGCAAAGGATTAAGTTATACTATTATTGGCCTAATATAAAAAACTCGGTCACTAAATTTGTGAATAATTGCGAAATATGTCAAACTAACAAATATGAAAGGAATCCAACTAACCAGTCGTTTAAAATAACTCCGATTCCCGATAAACCGTTCGACACTCTTCATATCGATACGCTATCTGTAAATCGTCAAAAATTCTTAACTATTATTGATATATTTTCTAAATATGCCCAAGCATATCCTTTAGAGTCTTTAACTGGAATTAGTGTAGTAAACGCGCTATCTCAGTTTATGTCCCATCATGGAGTTCCCTTAAGCATAACTGCTGACCAAGGAACAGAGTTTAAAAACATGCCCATCAAAGAATATTTGGAATTACATAAAATCAAATTGCATTTTACTAGCGTAAATAATCCACAATCCAACGGAGCCATCGAAAGACTTCACTCCACTCTATTAGAACACATCAGAATATTAAATTCTACCAGCCCAGATTTATCTACCAGCAGTATGATGTTGTACGCTATAATAGGGTACAACAATAGTATCCACTCTGCTACCGGTATTAAACCCATGGATATTATCAATGGTCATTTATGTACCCGTAGTCCCTTAGACATAAACACAGAAGCTTTATGCCTGCAACACTATATAAGTAGACATAAAGTCACAACCCAGAAAATTTATTCATATGTCAATCAGAAACTTATGGATAATCAAGTTAAGACCATGGCTCGAGCAAATCGTGATAGATCAGAACCAATAGAATACCAACAATACCATGCCTTATACGTTAAGAACCCCTTAGCTGTTCGTCATAAGACGAAACCTAGATATGTAGGACGTAGAATTAAGAAAAATTTAAGTATTAAGGTCATAGATAATAGAGATGTTAGCCACCACAAAAGAATTGTCAAGAGACCGCTTAAGATGCAAAACCCTTTGTTACAGAATGTTCCGTCTGAAAATGAGCCAAAGCCATCAAGTGGTGCTAAGCGAGCTCAAAGATAATCCAGGTGTCCTACCTTTTAAATTAGGATTTGCTAAAATCCAAAGTTCTGAGCACATTTTCCTACACTATTTTGAATTAGATAAAATTAGAGAAAGTATTTATAATATTGAGAATTATTTAGGTACATATATCGAATACATAAATTCTGCTGATCAACAGTACTTTAGCGATACTCTTATAAGTACAAAACAAGAACTAACTAGTATGCTTCAATCTATATATGACAAATTTAATTCGCTTATTGTTTCGCCTCGTAAGCGCAAACGTGGACTAATTGACGGCTTAGGATCCATGATTAAATTCGTTACTGGGAACCTAGATCATGATGATGCGATATACTATAGTAAAATGATTACTGAATTACATAAAAATCAAGAGTCTATTATACATAAATATAATTCAGGCATAAGTTTAAATAAACAGATTTTAGAAACCGTTAATATTACTTTGACAAAAATTAGATCCAACGAAAATAAAATATACTTAAAATTAAATGAAGTAATACATAAAGTTAATATGACGAACTATCGATTAATAGATTACATTAAAATAAATAGTTTATATAACTTAATGAAAGTAAATTTACGGTGTATATTGGACTACGTAGTAATGTTAGAAAATGCTATATCCTTTTCAAAATTGGGAGTCGTACATCATAGTGTCATTAATCAGCAAAATATAAAATATATGATTGATACTCTGTTAGAAATATATAATAAGCAAGAACTACTTGTAGACGAATATTCCGCGGTAAGAGATTATTATGACATAATCAGTTGCGGTTCCTATTACGTAAACAATAACATTGTGTTTATTCTGAAGTTCCCAATAATGTATAAAGACACATACTCCTATTACCACTTGTTTCCAACACCAACTACCAATAATACCCTTCTGATTCCACCCAAACCTTACCTGGCTATGAACGAGGAAAAGCATCTGTATATGGAGAATAAATGCCAAATATTTAGAGAAACTTACTACTGTAAACAAGCTAACTTTGTATTCACCTCCGACTCCAAAGATTGTATCTATCAATTGATCCTGAAGCAAGATATTACAAGTACTTGCAAATTCGTATATTACGAAACTACTGAAGAGTTATTGCAGAAATTGGACGACAATCACTACATTCTCACCTGTTTACAGCGAACCAAAATTAAGATACATTGCAAACAAGAAATTTACCAATCCATTAAAGGTACTTACTTACTGGAAATTCCTAGCGGATGCAGCTTAACCACAAAGACAAACACCATAAGGAATTACAAAAATGAAATTAAGGGCCAGCCTTTAAAATTATTGTCGTTCCAACTATCTAATATTACAGTTGAAAATTCTGGACAACCGCTGAAACTGGATAATATACCCTTGGATCATCTATATAAACTTCAAACATTTCTTGAAAGAGAAAAGTCGATCAATAAAGAAGATCTCCAGGATCACTCCTACCACTATTGGACAACTCCCATATATGTATTATTGACGATAATTGGCATCTACTACTTCATCAAATTCATTCGCAACTTACGGCGACCACCACCAGCCGAGGACCGAACTGAACCAGCTACGACCAATCAGCCCTTCTTCTCTGGTCGAGAACATCGGGCTTCCAACTAGTGCGGGGGGTGTTACAGTGACGCTTTAGCAACTCTAAGTGTGAGTGTGTGAAAGTGCAAGCGTTGGCAGCTTACGCTTAGTAAAGTTGTCTCATTCATTATCTAGCGGACCTTTGTTTAAGTTAGACTACAAACATATATGTAATTTTTTTAATTAAACATTTATCTCAAAATACATTGAGTCATCATTTATAACTTGCACGATATGTGCAGGGATATATAGTGAGAATTTTATTAATTTTGTTATATAAGCGAGGAGCGAGAAAAAGGAACTGTTGAGAAGTAAGAACCGTTCTACATGGTAAAGTTTCACAGATAATATCAGTTCTTCTTTTCGCAGAAGCAGTTATGTACGGTAGTTGGGAGTGGATACGAAGAACTGATTGTAAAATAAAAATTTGTCTAACTGTTAATACTTTGGTAAGAGCATATAAAACGTTAGTTGGAAACAGCATGGGCTTTGATGTCATAACCTTTAGGACACCTCTTTGTGCTCTCTCAAGTGTCAACATTTTTGAAATACCCGTTCCTCCCCAAACTGTAATGCAGTATGATTGTATGTTTTTTTTTTTTTTTTTTTTAATTACTATAACTAAATGACGATATTCAAGCGTCACGCTCGTCTTACTTAACTTTAAATTACAGGGAACATCAGTAATCCCATTATAAAAGGAAGAATTACAAGGAACAGTGGTCACATCGACAATACATTATACTTACCATCAGGTCTAGCATGTCTAGCGGTCCACCTAGCAGGTGGACAGACCCGTCCTGTGGATAAGGCGCGTTTGGAGAATTCCACCACGGTATCCCCTGCCTGTCGTAAAAGGCGACTAATAGAGGCCACCGGGGGTCGCGGGTGGGCGGAAGGGGCCGTTCACCTATTATTGGTCTAGCCAACTTCTGTGACCCCCGCGATGGACGGTTGGTTGGCGTGGCGGTTAGGCCTCACGCTGCCGTTGACGCCGAGGGCGTCCTTCAGTGCGCGGGGGCTTCTGAGCCCCCCCCCCCCCCCCCCCAACAACAGGAAACGGACCGCAATAGCGGTACGCGCAGGGGCGGTTGTGGACGACAACTTAGCACTGCGGAGTTTTGGTTGGTATGCCGTGCGTTGTTGTATAGGTTAGGGACTCGGCCCGGCGGTCGCCCGACGTTTTTCATCTCTCCGGGCGGCTCAAAGTCGGGTCGTAAGGCACGGTGAACCCAACATAACCACTCAGCCGTTCCCCTTGAACGCTAGGCGGTAGTAACAAGTCACTTTCTTCGCGTAAAAAAAAAAGGTGGACAGACGACTTGATAAAGATCGCAGGAACACGCTGGATGCTGGCCGCTTTTCACAGTCCCGTCTGGAAATTTTTAGGGGAGGCCGATGTTCAGAAATAGACGTCGTGTGGCTTATATTGGTTATGAGGATGATATTTTTTTTGTTTTCTATAAACGTTAAAGTCTGTACTAGAAAGAAAATCTTATCAAAAGCTCCAGATTTACGAGACATAATATTGCCACAGCATCAGAATTTAAACCATAGAACATGTAAACTCGCTACAAAGGTATACCTACTCAATTTGTATAGCAGGAAGCAATTGACACGGTGATGGGCGCACACGAATAACCGTTTCCGACCACGGCACGTGTCACTGTTCGCGTACTGGACTGATCAAGGTCGCACGCTATCACCGCGACTTCATGCGCCGTGTTTGCATAAATTAATGTGTTTACAGTGCCTAACTTGTGCAGGCTTTATTATTTAAGAATAACAAAGGTAAAAGGACTATATGTGTGTATTGTTTCAGGCCTAGAATATATTGCATCTTTGGTGACTTAAAACGGCAACACAGTCCTCCATGACAGAGAGTACAAGTAGCGCTACTAACCAATAAAGATGGAAATCCTTAGCCTCGACACAAAACTAACGACATTGACAACTTTCCGTGTATCACCATGGGGACAACCACGACCACTCTGTCAACAGTGCCCGACTAAGAAGATGTTGACAAGCTGTAAATCGATATCTTGATTTCAATTTCAGGGTGAAGAGGTCTATGAACGAATTAATCTATTGCCGAGCAGCAGGTACGGCATAGGCACGACCAAATTGAAATCCTCCTAGCCAGTTTCGGCCACGGCGGCCAATCTCAACGGAGATCAGCCAGGTACGCAGGAGATATTATAGTGCACAAGTGTTTGCGCAATACACAGGTGCACTCGCTATTCCTTCACTCTCATAGTCCGGTGAGACGGCAATCCGACATGACCGGAGAGAGATCAGGCGCAGGACCAACGGCTTTACTTGCTTTCCGAGGCACGGGGGTATCACACCGCCAACTTCCTGACTCCGAGCTGCGACTGAGTTAATTTTAAGATGGAAAAACCCAGTCACAATTTTTTTTGGCTCGACCCGGGATTCGAACCCAGGACCTCAGCCGCAAATCGTACTCGTAATGCGTACGCAATACCACTACGCCACCGAGGCAGTCACGACCAAATTATGTGACTCATATAAGCAGTGGACTATATTTATATTATTTGCACCTCTACCTGTACCTGCAGCGATAATGTGAGCTTATTTTATTCAATTTGTTTTCCAATACCAATCTCGTCCTAGCCTATTAGCATGCTCTGTGCCTGCCTACGGCGCCTATCGTATTAGCAGTCACTTTGAAGCTTGCGTGACAGACTCAGCATATTGGTCTGTGTCTATGTAACTTACAAACCTCTACAGCAAAGCTGGTTATTTCTAAACTCCTCAGGGATAAAAAAACTACCTATTATTGTAAAAAGAATTTTCAGAATCAAATTTGCAAATGATATTATATTCCATATACAAACTCGAAAGCTTTACCTTTCTTTAATATTAGCAGCATCTAATTATAGGGAATCCCAAGGATATTTAAAAATAGCCTAAAGTTAAAAATCCATAGAATTTTAAGCGTGACATATTCCAAAATCGTATTAGCAAATATGCATTGTTATCTCGTAAAACTACCGGTTCGTTACTGATAAGCTTCGTTGCGATACCACAGGTATACTATTGGCGATAAAAAAACTTAATTAAGTAAATATCAGTACAGATAATGATTAATAATAACATAAAAGGAATGCCGACGTTGATATTAATCTGATACCTATTTTAAATAATGTTAAGATATCACCTGATGATCACCTGATTCGTAATTTGCAGCATTCTGTAGCTGTAAAAACGGATTCGAAGGATCGATCGGCAGGAGAAGCAATTGTTTATTGAGGAGATCAATAATTATTGCTTCACTCTAAAAATTCTAGAAAAGCATACCTGTGCGGTAATTTTGTAGTAATTTTTTTTTACTACATTTACTAACTTTTCAATCTCTAGAAACCGCATAGACTTAATATTTAGATGAGTACTTTTGAACTCATAGTTTTATTTATAAATAACTAGCTTTTGCCCGCGGCTTCGCCCACACGAAAGATTTGTTCCTGGATAAATGTCCCAGTATACATTTTCCCGGACCAAATTGTAAATCTGAACTGTTCTCGAATCCACCTGAAGATACACAAAAAGTTTCATTAAAAACGGTCTAGCCGTTTAGAACTTCAGTGACATACACTGAAGAATTACATATATAAAGGTATACCGAGACCCACCATGGAGATTTATGCATCGTATTTTCCTTTTTTGGATATGTAAACCAGTTGGCATTTTGCGGCCTCTTCGCCGGCAGCGAACTGGTCGGACCCGTACTCAACCTGATCGCAAAAACAGGAATCCACTGAAGATAACATTTGCGATTTAAACGCGCTTGTTTCCATAAATATAAAAATGCTACACATATATTGCTAAATTGCAGAACACCATATTACTTAAGAAGAAATAAATCATAAAATTTCGGGACCGTTAGGTGTTCTTTATTACCTTTTGCCCCAAAAATATGGTCGTAATGGCCGCAATAAATGCCATGCCAGCCGCTAGATGTGCATTTATATTGTGAGCACGTGATGGGCCCTCACAAAAGCAGCTCACGTTGGATCTTCCCAATTTCTCTGGGAACATTTTGCGAAGTTTTCTGAGCACGTGAACACGCGACGTGACTGGAAAAGTTTCCAGTGAAACTCTTTAAAAATCTCACGAGGGAGCTACGTGAAACCAACAAAATTATTAAACTTCAATTGTGAATGGCAGACGTGGAATTAGATTAGGAGGATGTATATAAAAGTCATATTGTAACTCTTATTCAGTCATATAATGTTAGAAATAGAAATGGTATTTCCAGTAGATGTAGAATAAAATATTTCCATTACAACAAGAGAAGTTGTTGGATACATAAAATATTGTTTGATTAGAATATTTTGATGACAAGTGCAGTACAAGGTGGCGTTGTTACCGTTTAGGAGAGCTTAACATTAGGCAGTGACTTACTCAGTGCTCATGTCAATCAATTACAAAACTAAATTATAGGGTTTTATTTACGTATCAATGATAACAATATTATTTTCCGTACTTATGTTACCAAGAACATTTTTTAAAACCTTATTACCATCACCATTCTCAACTCAAACCTCCCGCAAAAATAAACACAATAAACCATCTCAACCGACCGGGAGGTCAATTCTCCCGGACATTTAGCCGGCGACGACTCTGTAGCCCAAAGTGCCGGCCTTCTGAGTTCCGTGGCCGTGCATAATCCATAAATAGAATTAAACAAACGTGACGAACTTCGAGAAAGTTTTGCGAGCGTGCTGCGATTTTTAAATCCCGTGCCGTGGTGTCCGAAGTTTGTTGTTTTTACGATATATATTAAATTTGAAGGCTCCAGCCGCGAATACCGCTTGAAATTTAAATGGCAATAAATGTTTTTGCTTTTAAATACTGTCGCAGAATGCTAATGTCATCTGTAAGGAATGGTGTGGATGAAAGATTTGCTTTGTTCCAGTGATTCTTACGAGAATATAAATGTCCCATTGTTGACTAAATGTTGTCCTACTCTTAAAGAGGGATAGGTAGTGCTTAGTCTATTAGAAAGCAGTGTGCGCCATATAGAGCCTGGCTCCTTAATATGTACTCCTTAATTATCGGTATAAATGACCTATTTTTAAATGAAAACATGTGTGTTTACTTTATTAGAATATATTTTCAAGAAACAAAGCTCTTAAAAAGAGGAATGGTTCGATAAAGCAAAGTAATCCCTTATATAGTAACACTTACACTTTATACGACCACACACTCAAAAAGTCACTAGTAGTTTAAAATAGTTCATATCCAAAAACCAGCATATAAATTCACCAATATGTTATCCATATTCGCACTATAAACAAAACCTTGTCACGATCAAGGTAAGGCGCCTTCCGGAGATGGAGGTGGCACTGCGAGAACGGGGGTCGGCTGGGAAGCTGTGCAGGCGCAGGCCGTCGACCCGGTCGGCGACCGCGGGGCGTGCCCTTCGCCGGGCCCATTGTAACTCAGGACTCGATTAGAAAGTTTAAGAAAAAAAAACACAAAGCATGCTCACACGAATTCCCAGTTGGTAACAGTTAGGTTGAAACACTGTTATGTAAGTGTAAACACGAAGTAATGTTACGGACGGTTACCTTCCCAATAATATGTGTCTTGGAATCAGCTGTGGAAGTTATTAATGAAGTTTATAATAAAGTGACACATGTCATTCTTATGGGAACTTTGTTACTGTTTAAGCAACTTTACGAAAATAGCTCTGTAGTAAAAGCAATAAAAATATCCAGATATGTCATTGTATATAATAATAAATTAGACATTTCCAATTGTACTTACCCATAATGGAAATTCTTTCTAAATACGCAAAACCTAGGTCATTACTATACCGATCCACTAAATCACCCAGTATTTCAATACAAGTTCCACGCATAGGCCGTCTCGTGCCCTTAAAGCATTCTCGGGTCGGGCGGTCATGTCGCGTACGGCGAGGATCGTGACTCGGGCCGGCTTGGGCAACTGGCGTACGTGCCTGCTTACTATACGTGGGCGTGGAAAACTGGCCATTTATGAATATATGTACTGGAATATTCGTCTTAGTGGTTATATTACCGTGCATTAGGAACAAGGTTGGTATAGAACATAATATTGTAGTTTTCTTACTGTGTAAGTTAGACGATTCTAACGGCGATATGTTATAGTATCTAGTAAAATTACAACAGTCCTAAGTAATCCATTGTCTCTTTAAACTACATACTTAAAATATCAGCAACGCACTAAGTGTTGTTCTGGATTTATGAGTGTTTTCATAGCTATAAAACAATCAACTTACCATTTTACTTGACCCGATTGCTCATCCTCGATTGCTGCAAAACTTTATGTACGTAAACTCCAAAGCCAAAGAAACCAGTAGCCACAGCCAGCGTCAACAAACTCACCAGAGGCTCGTTAATCTATGATTTCTACGTGAAACATCGTGTGCCATCAATGAATCGTGTTTCCGAAAATACATCGCGCAACGTGCCAATTCTACATAATGCATCTCCCAACTGCAAGACAGGTGACGGCGACGGCCAATTTAACTTGCGCAATCTGGGAATCTCGTGTCCGAGCTGATTTCATCACGTTGCATTTGGGACCGCTAACTGCAGAACTGTGGAGATTTGGCAGTCAGTATTACCTTATGGAAGTTAGGGGAATATTTATGAAATATACGTGAAGTCATGACTTCAGAGGTGCAATGAATGCTTTCGGTTTGTCGAGATTCTTATGATGTGATACTTTACGTCTGCAAAATACTTTTTTAAATTGCCTACTTAGGCAAATGAGCAAGCGGTCCACCTGATGGTAAGCGATACCCACCACACAAGGGCTTTACACAATGCCAGGGGAAAGAAAGAAAGAAAGAAAGAAACATTTATTCGTACAATATACTGGGACGCACACAACAATTAACAAAAAAGGACTTAATACATATTACACAAAGCACGTGGGCGACGTGCATCTCATGATACTGTCGAAAAGGATCCAGTTCAGCATAAAATGCCAGGTGTAAAGGTGTACCTGGCGCTGGTTTTCAACTGGAACCCTCACTTAGTGGACAGTGACTCACGGATTGACTATATTAAATAAATAAGAATAAATAGACAAACAAAATAGTGGGAAAAGGAAGCAAATAAATACTATAAATAAATAGTTAATAAATACTATAAATAAATAGTTAAGAGTTAAGTATGAATAATAGTACTTATGTATTATAGGCATACGGTGCGCCTCTGCTACGCCGCAAATAGCGCCGTAGCCCGTACTTAGACTAAAGCCCGTAGGGGCACAACCAAACCGCAAGATTTCAGTAAAGATTAAATTTATTAAACAATATCTTGCTTCCGTAGCTGGCTAAGTGAAGAATACTGTTGTAGGAAGGCATTATATTTTGATTAAGATTTCGTTTTTGCTTCCGATTCATCTAAATCAGTAAGTTCCTTGGAAAGATAAGAGCCTAAAACTATTTTTCATATTATTAAATAAGAATTCTGCACAATATACGTATTCCTCTCACGCTATCAGTACCTACTTATTACAAAACACCTCATTACATCGACACCTGATCCACCGGTAGCACCTTAGAGTGTTTATCAAGCCAGGTGAGTCTGACGTCTCGCTGACGTCACGTAGTAACGCGACACCGCCAACACCCTAATACGGTCAAGTTCGCTAGAGATGCTCACACCTAACGTCACGATGTTATTGACGCCCCTTTGTATTCACCACACGTTTCTATTATGTACGATGCAACGCAGTTCGATATTTTTATTGAGTCGTAGTGGAAAGTTGGTGGTGCAAATAACGACTTTTTATATGAAAGTGTGTTAAGTCTGCCTATGCGCACCGGGCCAGCGTTGTGAACTACGGCATTAGAACTCTCAGTAGTATAGGAGTTCCGTGTCCAAATTCAACTAAGTCGACATTCTAAAACGAACTACAATAAAACAATTATTATAAACGGAACTTCGTCTATCAATGTGTAGCAATCTTCATCTTTTGTACAACTGCATATAAACTAGCTAATTCTATTAAGAAATACTTAAAACAGGCCGCAAAATTCTGGTGACAATCAAAGAACGCAACCACTGTTATCTGTGTTACTTACTAATTATTAGTAAGAAAACCTGAGTCGCTAGGAATTTTTTTGTAACTTCTACAACCTAATAGTCCCAGTACTTCGAATACTTTAGATATCGGTCCACCTTAGAGCATTTAACAATACTCTAAGCAGTCCACAATAAACCTAAAAGTAAAGAAATAATTTAAAATATGAATATGACTGCCTCGGTGACTTAGTTGTATTATGATACGACTGCAATGCTGAGTCCCCGGGTCGGGCAAAGTGATATTGAGTTTTTCTCTTCAGTATCAGATCGGAGTATGGAATTTGTGCCCGATATGGCGATTGGCTCGCCACATATCATCATAGGGCAAAATACGCACGGCGAAAAGTGAGTGCATTAGTTGCGCCTCTGCCTACCCCTTAGGGGATAAAATAATAATAATAATAATAAAAAATCCTTAAACAACTCGTGTGATTTGTTAACGGAAAATCTCCCCCAATAATTGGGGGTCAATCGCCTCAAGTAAGCCAGTTCGCCAAGCTGGTCTAAGTTGGCATTCGGGGAGCAATTCCTACCAATGGAAATCACGAGCACGATATGAACATTGAAAAACACGAAATTGTTCCGAGACCTACTTACTAAGTGCACGTGTGGAACAGTCGACCGGCGCCAAACATCGGAAACGCGATGCAGCCCGGTGCATCGGCACATGCCACGAATAGACTGGAGCCGTGCCAGTGTTGCGCCACGGGAAACGGAAGTGATGACGCGACGGCCTCTCGCTATCTACTTGTGAGGTGAGGGTTACGATGATGATAAGGAATGCAGGAGAATACTACTAGTACTAAAGTCTAAGGTAGAACGTCACTTGTATGCCAGTCGGTCCGGGTAAGCGAATACTATTTCTGACGCAAAACAGCCCCGGACGACTTTTGTGATTTGCTATGAAGACATTGGAAGACATAAATATGAAATTTCTCAGGATGAGGAGCCTACTGCACTGCTAGGCAATGCTTTGTTTAGTCGTTTACTATCAAGTGAGCATCTCGTCATCCAGAGGTATAGAAAAGGCTATTGGGCTAAACTGAGCAAGTTCTATCAGTGATCACTATTTATCTGGTGGCACAATCCTCATTAGCTTGTTTCCGAATGTAACTGCAAAGACGCTATTTTCTACTCTGCAGGAGCCAAACGTACAACTGATATTATAAATGTGATTTTTTTCAAGATGTTTGAATGATTGTTAGAAGTAGACTCAGAACCCGGAGAATAGATTTGTATGATATTTAGCATACATAATATAGATTTGGATTGCCTAACGTAATGCACTAGTGCTCAATAACAAATGTTACTGGACCCTTTTCACGACACTAATGTATTACAAATAACAATCAAGATCGGAACCACAGTAATCGAAGCATGAAAATGATTAATTCGCGCCTGCGCATCGCCACGCAACGGGAATAGCCTGGAGCCGTGCCAGCCATCGCACGGGAAACGGAAGTGACGACGTTCCGAGGCGGCCCTCGGCCCTGTCCACTCACTTTTAGTTACTAGCTTGTGTGGAATTAGATGTTGCGTAAAATGACGGGATGGAACAAAGTTTGCAACTACAAAGGCTACTGGCCTTCACTCTTGACCTACGGTACTAGAAACGTATTTTATCCTAGTTTTTGATCGCGACTCTATCTGGGTTAAAATCTTTCTCCTTTATAAACCAATTCTACGACACTGAGGGGGTAATATTGAAAAAAGGAAACATATTATGTGATTCCATGCAATTGTACAAAACTCGTATAATGGCAAATTTATATTGTACTTTTTTTGTATAGCAATATCAATTATGTTATCTTCGAAATTATCTATTTATTGCTTACTATACAAAGCCCAATTAATAAGGAGTAATTTTGATTACCTAAGTGATATTAGATTTGGTACCTGTTTATTGTCCTAATCACTGATTTACATTTATCGCATTAATTCAACCAATTCTGATAAAGTTGTGTTGATTATTCAAAAGACTTAGCCTCGCACTAAGTTACAAATGTAATGCAAGTCAAGAACACCGCACAACGAGTCTTTAGATTCCACAAAAAATCCGAAGCTTCGGTTTCGACTTGTTTGTTTTGCAATTTTATATTTATACAGTTAATCTTAATATAATTCATGCTACCTTCAATTTTAAAATTAGTAATATATTTTTTGTACCGGTCATGCCCACTACGACTGTGCCTGCGAAACGCTGCTGCGAAATGAAGTATCAGCTATAAACTAATCACATAATGCGGATGTTGTGACGATTAGCCGACATAATGTGATTGAATCAACCGCAGCGTAACACTTACACGTGGGTATATTTATAGTTACCGTAGTGCTAAGATGGCAAATTAGAATCATATTTGAAATTTAATTCCAAAAATTTTATCCCGGGAACGCACTATAGGCTCCGCCCGCGTCATTAAGATTTTCCGGGATAAAAGTCCCGCTTTATATTTCCCCGAGACAAAAACTAGCCTTTCTAGGAGCTCAAAATACCTCCATACCAAATTTCATCGAAATCCGTTCAGTAGTTTCGGGTATGCGCACTTAACAAACGAACAGAAAAAACAGACAGGAAATAATTATAAAAATCGGTGATTTGTGTTCCATTCCTCTTCTTTAATCACCTCCTTTTTTATCACATTTCTTTCAACATAGGGATCTACTGTTTTATTATAGTATATAGATATAGACAAGGAAACGAGAATACCTATAGCACTCCGGGCAGAGATGATATGCGCCTGACAATAAATAATAGCAACGCTACAAACTTTCGTATTTCGACGTGGAACATAAAGTACATACTCTAACTGACACACACACAAATCCCGATCCATCAGTTTGTTTAGGTGGTATATTTGTAAAATAAACAATATGATATTTTCCCACGGCATAATCCCGTGAGAAGTTACAAAAAGTGTTCAGATCCTGCATCATTACGTCAGGGGCGGTCCCGAGTGGGCATAACGGGACGGCAGGTAAGCTAACGGGCCGGAATGGTGGCAGCGCTCTAACTGTATCCCAGGGAGACAGTCACAAGATGTGAATGCGAGAGCACGGGTTGCCTTGTAGTTTAATAGTATCTCTAGCTGTATATTATGTTAAGAAATAAAAATAAAGCCAACTAAAAAAAATAAACCTTAATTATTGAAGTAACATTTGTTATACTACAACACATTGTTTACACTTGAGTAGGTACGAAAGTAGGTACAAGTCTCCCAAGACAATACACACGCCTGTGGGCTTTGGTTTAAATTTTAAACTACCCTGGCCCTGCGTCTGGGTGGGTACCACCGCAATGTCGGTTTCTACCGCCAAGCAGCAGTGTGCAAGCACTGCTGTGTTTCGGCTTGAAGGTCATTGCAGCCAGTGTACCTAACTACTGGACATAATGAGACTTGACATCTTATGTCTCAGGACAACGAACGCAGTGGCATGCCACACAATACTTAGCAACTCGAGGTGCTGGATGGTGTTACTACTGTTTACGGGTGGTCGTATCGCTTACCATCAGGCACGGCATGCTCGTCTCGTCATTCGATGCAAAAAAAACCTTCAGGGATAAAGCCGTGGTGTGCGTTTATGATTTGTTTGTAGCTTGCGCTCTAGTGACTAACTTAATTATTATTTCTTTCGGTGCTGACGACTAGAACTTTAAAGGTTAACATGCATATCCGTCACAAATACAATTGCTGGGAGCGTTTGGAACGGTCATTCCTTCAAGCTGAAAAATAAACGTCGCAAATATGCAATGCAGCTTGCATTGCATATTTGCTGTATATCTGTCATAATTCCTTTGTGTGATCCTAAAAGACAGCTTTGGCTTACCCTGATTCCGAAAAATGATTTATTTTACCAACCAATTGTGTGTCCAAGAGGTTTGATTTGGTGGTAGATTATAACAATTATTGCCGTATGATTCTGTAACATAAGACCTTTCTTAGACTCATTCATGCAATTGAATGCTTAGATCACTATCTTTCATAAAACTAGCATCTTTTGAGTCATTCTTGAAAAAAATTGTCTTCGTCCGTTCGTTTTGGTGCTATTATAACTATCCCCATAAATATTAGGTACCAAGAAATATTCAGCCAAATGCCTCAAAAACGGATGGTACCACTTTCGATAACAACAATTTTATGATCATAATTTATAAGTATTTCAAAGACCATCACGAGCAAACAAAGAATAATTAATTTATTAATAACCCTCCTTCTTTCGCAGTCGAGTAAGTAGTGCATGAGTTAAATAGTTTATCAGTGGCATATTTCTATCAATAGCATTGCAACATACGCATTACGCACGGATAATAAATATGGTTTTATTTATTCAGGTAAATTCGAAGCCTCAATAAAACAATTTGAAAAAAAAAAGTATTACGTACTGATAATATTTATTACTATTGTAATAAATAAAAACGTGAAACAAATAAATTTTATATAAAAAGTACAAAAAATACGCATTTCACACTGATGCCTCCTGTGAGGATTGAACTCACGACCCCTGGTTTACGAGACCAGTGCTCTACCACTGAGCTAAAGAGGCGATGGAATATGTTGCGAAATATCCATCGACCTTAATCGTATAATCCCATAACAAAGATTTATCATAATTGTGAAGTTCATTCTAAAAATCATTTCTTTCGTTATTCTGGTATCATTATATTATAATCCGCGATATTTAAGAGACTATATTTTTAATAGCATTGTTGTGTTTTTTTTTTTCTTAACAAAAATTATTAAAGTTAAACTATATTGTTGTCTAAACTGCTAAAATATTGATAAAATTTTAGTAATCACTTTTTAGTTGTATGTATCATGTGTTTTAGTAAGGTAATTTTTTTATATGATTTAAGGGAATTATAATCTTCCCAATACAGTAATTTATCTAAAATAGGCCAAACCTTATGATAAATATTTGTGATCGTAAAAAATTATTGAATAGATATACATATATGAACATGTAATATTATCGCACCTTTCGAACGAAAACGACACAATTCAAAAAATAGAAAATTGAATTGTTATTTTTAAATGACTAAAAACTAGTCCCTTATTCATAAAAATGTAATAAAAAAGGGACAGATATAACAGCCTTTTCCTTTTCCTGCTTGAATATGGCTGTGTTTTAACATTGTTGTATTGAGTACTTCGTTTTAAGTAATTTTATGACGATAACCCAATTTTCTATCTTTTTGAAATGAGTCATTTTCATCCTAAAGGTGCGTTATGTTCTAATTAAAATGCAGTTATGACAATGGCCAAAAATACACAGTTATGTCTCTTGTTTCAGACACAAAACTTTTAATAACTTACGTTATAATATCTGCTTGTCCATCGCCTGAAACAGAGAATAACATTTAAAATTTCATAAAACAAATAAAAAAATAATTTGGTCTACCAAACAGTAAGACAAAAAACAACATTAATAGGTATTTAACTACACATAACCAAAATTATTATTATTTAATATTATTATTAACTCCACTGGGAAAAATAAGCTTTGGATTTATTTTAGCGCCATCTGTGTTGTACTGATTGTATCTTTAGGTGCTTTAATAACCCGAGCAAGCTTTATGAGTGAGCTTATTATTAGTCAAAATAAAGTCTCTAGCTAAAGTAATAGCTATACATTTTTCATTCAATATTTTTCTCAGTTTAAGGATAAATGAAGAGTCCGGGAAGGATATATCCACAAATTTAGCCAATACCTATCAACAAAATATCTCAAAATTATATTTATGTATGTTGTAAGATAAAAATACATGTTTTGTGAAGTTTTAATAGTTCAGCATAAAATTTTTCAATAACGGAATCTTACATGGTGGTTCAATAACAGAATCTTATCATTTGCTGGAGGTAGGGGCGGTATTCATAAATCAATCTCAAGTTTGAGTCACATCTCAAGTAGACATAATGTATGAAGAGTTCAATACATTATGTCTACTTGAGATGTAACTCGAACTTGTGATTGATTTATTAATACCGCCCTAGGTCTCTCGTGTGCGAGGGGCCACCTGGGTAGATACCACCGCAATGTCTTTTTACTGCCAAGCTACTGTAACATAAGATCTACAGCTAAATATTAGAAAAATACTCACGAGGCTTAATGTCTTCCACCTGCACAGCCTTGTCAGCAGCAACCTGGCCCATGTCATTCAGCACCACACCACAACTCTTATACAAGTGACTGCGGAGACGCGTCAACTTGTCAGAATTGTGATATGCTTTAATTTCGTCCTGGAAGTTAAAAAATACGAGCTATTGTATTCCTGAAGGGTTGGAAGGTATAATCTTCCTCTTATGTATAGGAGGCACACAGAGGAGGCCTTGAGGAGAGGAAATCAGCCCACCACCCAGACCTCACGCTTAATGGGGCCATACACCTCCAACTAAAGAGTTTTTTTTAAGGTCTGCATCCAATTTACTATATTAAGTATTTTACCTATGAAAATCATTGTAACTGGGAAACTTTTTTTACTCTCGATCGAGCCTCACCTTTAAAGGGCACTAAGAAGGAAGGCATCATTCACACATATGCCACCCGTAGCCTCACCTTGGCTAAGACCACCACTGGAGGCAAGCATATCATTTGTCATCTAATATTAGTCACTTAATTTATGATTGCGCATAAATTATGTTTATTTTTATGATGTAGGGTGCAAATGAGCATACGGTTCACTTGATGATAAGTGATCACCGCTGCCTATTAACATCAGCAATACCAGGGGGCATAGAGATGCGTTGCCAGTCTTTTGACGAATAAACTACTTTAATCGTGTAACCTAATAACAAGCTTACGGTTAAGAAGATTAGTACATGCATAAGACAGTAGCATCTAGCATCCATGTTTATTTACCTTCAGTTCTTTTAACTTTGAATGTGATTTACTGGTTAGACAGTGGTCTACATGTGAGTCCGACCATTGCTCCTGTTCACGGAACATCACAGACGGCGCAGAACTCTGTGATGCTAATTTATGATCCTTTTTTCTCGGCTCAGTGACTTTAACGCTTCGGTGCGGCGACAACGCGGGGTCTAACGATTTCACAGTCCTCCGAGGTTTTATCACTAATGTTCGTCTAGCACTCCTTTCTCGACTAGATTCAGGTACATAGTCATTCAACACCATAGGAAGTTCACTAAAAACACTTGAGCTAATGTTTGAAACAGAAGGTTTCGCGCCAGTTATGCTAGAACTCGGTATGTCATGCCGAGTTACCGTCGACGATGACTTTAAATTGGGCCGAGACTGATTATTTATTCGCGGCATAACTCTGTCATACTTTCTGTTCATATTTTTGATATAATTTTCCATATTCCGATACCGTAATACAAATAATTCAATGTTTTTACATATGATATATGTCACTTGTATTTGTCAACATAGCGGATGGCCAGTGTAGCCAACAAGATTTTTAGAAAATCGTCAATTTTGTTGTATATTTCCGTCAAAAATGTTAGTCATCAATAATAGCCCTAACATAGCTTTCACATGGAGGGGGGATGCGTAGCGTGATTCTTTCTGCCTAAATAGCCACCACATATATTAAATGCATATTTCGGTGATGGAAGGTTTTGTCAGATTCCGATTTCCGTCAGCCGTTGGAATCAATTTTCAAAGAGTATTATATACATATTTTTCCCGTTTCCAAGGTATCCAAATTCCAAATCCGTTAGATATGACGGGAAAATTCGTTAAGTTGGCAACACTGCGGATAGCCAAACCCACCTGCCAACGTAACTTTTTAAATAATTTGGCGTGGGACTTAAGTATTTCGCCATAAATGATAAATAAAACAAAAACTACGTATATCAAAATGTATCCTTTCCATTCAATCTTTCTTTTGTTTAATGTACATAAGTTCCCGTTAAATTTGAGTTTTCTGTAATACTAATTGTTGTGGCTCGGTGCTGGTATAGACTAAGTTTTGGATTTGGACTTGTGAAATAAATGAAATATAGACTTTGATGTGCGAAAAAGATTTTACTAATTTTGAACTAATGTCGTCGTTACAATAGAATTTTTCTAAGTGCGTTACAACGTTCGTGGATAAAGGGGAAGGGAACAATCGACCAATCACGATGAAGGAAGCGCTGTACGTCAGCACCTAGGTTAAATTGTTTAATAATAGATGTCGCCTATAGTCTAAATAAATACAATCTTGAACATGCCCCCGGCTTTGGAAGCAGTGGCTTTCAACATCTTTGTAGCTCCTTTTCGGGCGCGTCCTGCATTAAAGGGCAAATCTTCGTGAGACTGCGTCTCACAACGCCTGACGCCGTCCGTATATCAGCAACCCGTGCAATGCCGTCCTGGCCTGGGATGGTGCGAATAACGCGTCCTAAGTGCCATTTTAATGGTGGAAGATTGTCATCCTTTAGGACCACTAAGGTATCTGGCTTCAGTTCATCCTTCTTGACTGTCCATTTCGTCCGCACCTGCAGCTCAGAGATGTATTCCTTCGCCCACCGCTCCCAGAAATGTTGGCGAAGTTGTTCAGTCCTCTGATAGCGCTGGAGACGGCTGGCTGGTATATCGCGTAGGTCATGGCAGGCCGGAGCAGTCAGTGGACGACCAATCAAGAAATGACCTGGAGTGAGCGGTGCAAAGTCCTGTGGATCAGAGGAAAGAGGGGACAAAGGTCGGGAGTTGAGGACAGCTTCTATTTGCGTTAATACCGTGCTAAACTCCTCAAAAGTGAGATGTGTATTTCCTATCACTCTACGAATATGATATTTACACGAACGTACCCCAGCTTCCCAGATACCACCAAAATGTGCGGCGTATGCCGGAATAAAGTGAAATTTAATACTTTGGCTTGTAGCGTATTCTAAAATATCTGCACTGCAATTTTGTAAAAATTTTGAAAAATCATTCATAAGGCCTACAAAGTTGCGACCATTATCGGAAAGATTTCTGAGGGTTTACCTCGGCGCGATATAAATCTTTTCAAAGTTAACAAATATGCTTCACTTGAAAGGTCACTTACTAACTCCAAGTGAATAGCGCGGGTCACAAAGCACACAAATAAGCAAATGTAGCTCTTAACGGTTTTAGCACCCCTACCTCTACGGTTTAATATGAGCACTGGGCCACAATAATCAACCCCGCATCGTTCGAACGGTAAACTGGGAGTAATCCGCTCTTTAGGTAGGTTTCCCATCATAGGGGTAAGCGTCTTACCTTTTATGCGTGTGCAAATGACACAATTATGTACCACTTGCCGAGCTAAACTCCTACCTCCGACAGGCCACCAGGTTTCACGTAGGTGACATAGCAAGGCCTGTGGGCCGGCATGGAGAAGTTGAATATGCTTATGGCAAAATAATAAACGAGCAAAAGTATGTTTGGTAGAAATCAAAATAGGGTGTTTTTTGTCATACGTGAATTCATCTGAGTACACCAAACGACCCCCTATGCGCATTATTTTCTTATCGTCAAGAAATAAATTTAATTTTGACAAGTAACCTTTGCCCTTGATCGACTCGTTTTTAGATAAAAGCGCATATTCTATGGGATAAAACTCCCTTTGAAATAATTCAACTAATGTATTTTCGGCTAAATTCAACTCATCCACATTAAAACTACCTGTGTGCTTATCATGTTTGCGATGACTATTGTGGATGAACCTTAAAATATAAGCCATAGTACGCTTCATACGATTAAATTGTGAAAATCTGTGAAATGGGAATAATTTAGATTCTGAAAAATCGTTGGCTACAACAGTTGTAATGATTGATTTAGTTTCTGGTAGCTCGCTATGCTTAAACGAATCAGCATCTCTGTGATTTTTTATTGAAAAATTGGGATCTCGAAGAAATTCCGGTCCCTCAAACCACAAGGTGGTGGACGAAAGCTCCTGTACACTAACACCGCGGGATGCAAGATCTGCTGGATTATTCTCGCTGCTCACGTGACGCCAGGGAAGAGATTGCGTTGTCTCTAAAATCTCTGCAGCCCTATTTTGTACAAAAACCTTAAGTCGATAGGGTTCCATGTGAAGCCAGCCTAACACTATGCTCGAGTCTGTCCAGAAAATAATGTTATTAAATTCGCAATGCAACGAGTTACGAACCTTATCATAAAGTCGGGCCCCTAATAATGCACCACATAGCTCAAGACGCGGTATACTTATAGGTTTCAACGGCGCGACTTTAGTCTTTGAAATTAATAATCTAACCGATACTGTCAAGTCAGTATTGACTGTGCGCACATAAATACATGCGCCGTACGCCGTTTGAGAGGCATCGCTAAAAACATGCAGTTCTATATACATAGGTTGTGTACCTATAACGTGTCGAGGAACTCGGATTGTGTTAAGCGCTTGTAAAGAAATAATGAACCGGTTCCACTTGCGTGCAATGTTTTCGGGAACTGTATCGTCCCAACCTATTTTAAGTAGCCATAATTGTTGCAATAACACCTTAGTGACAATTATAACAGGGCTTATGAGACCAAGGGGGTCAAAAATTTGCGAAACACTTGATAAAATAGATCGTTTAGTGACAGAATTCGTGCTAACGTTAATTTGCGTATTAAAATAAAAATCATCGGTTAAATTACGCCAACCTAGGCCCAATGTTTTAGAGTTTAAATTATTTTCTACTGGAGATAACTGTTTGAATTGATTACAGGAATGGCTGTTGTTATCATCATTGCGTGTAAAATTAAATATCCACTTTCGAAGTGGGAAACAGCCAGACTGCAATGTCTTTTGCGTTTTATCACATAACTCTAATAACTTGAACTTATCATCTAAAGTGGTTATGTAATCATCGTCATAGAAATCTTCCAATATGACTCGTTTTACGTCAGGATCAGAAGATTCAAAAGCTAGTTGTTTTAAACAACGAACACTTAAATAAGGCGCGGAGGCAGTTCCGTACGTTACCGTATTCAACTTGAATATCCCTAACGGTTTCGATGGGTCGTCACGCCATAGAATCATTTGCAAGCTACGTTGGTTCTCATCCACCAGGCATTGTCTGTACATTTTCTCAATATCGGCACACGCTGCGAATTTGTGTTGCCTAAAGCGGAGAAGAATGGCGATAAGATCACCTTGTATAGGAGGACCAACTAACTGCAAATCATTCAATGACTTGCCAGTGCTGGATGGCGCGCTTGCATCAAACACCACACGCAACTTGGTTGTGGTGCTGAGCTCGCGGAACACGCCGTGATGAGGCATAAAATAACACGGGGATTCATATGAATCTACCCGTGTCATGTGACCCAAACTCTCATATTCCTGCATAAAGGACGAATATAACTGTTTATATTCGGGTGAGCGTTGCAACCGTTTTTCTAATGCGTAAAATCGCCGTTCCGCCTGAGAATAGGATTCTCCCAGGGTGTCCGGTGATTGTCTAAGTGGAATACGTACACAGAACCTCCCTTCACTATTGCGTGTAGTTGTATGAATAAAGTGTTCTTCGCATGCACGTTCTTCATTGGTCTGTGCGTCATTGACCTTGGGAAACTGCTCGAGCTCCCAGAACAACTGTAGTTGAGTGTCTAAAGCGTTGATTAAATTACATTGAATGCGTGTATTTTTTGGCGTATAATTAGAGATTGGACCGCTTATTAGCCACCCTAAACTTGTATTAAATAAGTGTGGACCGTTAGGCAATCGTATTTTCCCTTCTCCAAGTAAATCCCAAAACCTATCTGCGCCTATTAAAATATCTATGGGTTTGGAATCTAAAAACTCGGGATCAGCTAGCCGTATATTGTCTGGAATACAGAACTGCGCGCTTAGTTGACATATGGCGGGCATCGAACCCGTAATCTTTGGTAAAACATAACAATGAATTTGCGTTGCAGACGATGGATCAACGCAAGATCTGATGACGATGTTACAAGCTTGAGAGCAATGTATCACAGAATCACCAACGCCTCTTATTTCGTTTATGGACTGTATTGGTTGCGTATTTAATGCTTGGCATAATGATTTAGAAATAAAACAACGCTGGCTTCCGCTATCTAGCAGTGCCCGAGCCTTATGATAAGTTCCGCCACTATATGCAGCCACTTCGACAACAGCTGTTGACAATAGGACAGACTGCACGCCTACAGAAGTATTACATTGCGTTTGAAGGTGTGAGTTAATTACCTGAACAGGGCTCGAGTCGGCGCAGGCCGCAGGGGGTGCGGACGCAAGAGTGAAGGGCGCGCGCGCCTCAGTTGCCATAGCCGTCGGGAGCTCAGTCGCAGTGAGCGTTGACGCATGGAATGATAATAAGCCACTCTCGTTATCGTTGTGTATTAATGAATTATGTTTTTTGGTGCAATGTTTACATGTCCCAAATTTACAGTTACTTGATGTGTGTCCCGAACGTAAACAATTCTCACACAGGTTGTGTTCGCGTATAAGTTTAAGCTTCGACTCTAAATCACTTTCTATGAAATTTTGACATGTATAAATTGGATGATTTGCATTGCATTTATAACACTTCAACTTAGCGCGTGATTGACGATCAGACGTTTTATGCGGGCCGCTGGAAACATTGCAGTGAGATATGTTGTGTTGTTTGGAGTTTTGTTTTTTATTATCGTGATGTAGTGTGATGTCTTTACTACGTGAGAATTGCAATGTTTCGAGTATGTCTGCGCGATCTTTGAGAAATGAAATCAATTCGTCTAACCGTATCCTGTGTGTAGAAGCGTTATCGTTCGAGCGCAACGTCGACTTATGAGTTTCCCATTGACGTTCAGTCTCTTTATCTAACTTTGACACAATGAGAAATATAATTAACGTATCCCAGGCACATGTACTTTCGCCGAGAATTTTTAAAGCGCGTAAATTCTTTAATATTGTGTCAATTAATTTTCTAATCAAAGATGGTGATTCTTTGGGTAGCGCTTGTAAAGTAAATAAAGCCTTTACATGGTTGTGCACTAATAACCTACAATTGTTGTACCTATTTGTCAGTAACTCCCATGCAACTGGATAATTATCAGATGAAAATTCAATCGAATGGATAACTAATTCAGCTTCACCTTTTAAAGAGGATTTAAGATAGTGAAACTTTTGTACATTAGTAAGATTTGTGCAATTATGAACGAGTGACGTAAATGTATCTCTAAACTCCAACCAGTGCTCAAATAAACCGTCGAAAGTAGGCATTGAAATCGTAGGTAACTTTACTGCTGCTTTTTGCACTATACAATGACAAGACTTGGAGCCATCTGTGACCTCATCATTATTAAGCATAGACTCGGCATTAGCTACAGCACTATAATAACTACCCTCGAAATGTTCGCGATGATTTAATTGATCTTCTAATTCACTCTCAGAAATCTTTTCTTCGATCATACTTTGTACATCATTAAATTCGGAAAATAAACTAGCGGCACCTTTTATTCTCAATTTTAAATCTGTACATATTTTTGGAGTTAAAGTTTTATCATCATTGTTTTCTAAGCATGTTAAATAATTTATGAATTTAGTTAATCGACCTTTAATTATGCCTCTTTTTTTAATTAGGCTGCGAACTAGCTCCATACTTTCCGCGCTTAGCAGATTAGGAGATCTATCACGATTTTTTGATTCAATTGATTTCCTGTTGAAATCATCCTTATTTCCTATGCTAAGTAAATTGGGAGACTTGTCACCTGACTTAGGATCAGGATCAATAGGCATTTTGGTGGTAAATGAAAAGAAAGGGTACTCACAGTTACTGGTCGCCGAACTATGCTGATGCTGGCGATGTCACCTTTGTGATTGACTGGAAACGTAATCACCCAACAATCGCGTGCGGCAATTAGGTACACTGTAATTAGTTTAGCACGGTATTACACAAACGGGACAGGAGGTAACGGTAGAAAGGAATGATTGGCCCCACCGAATTGTGTGTGATGCTCGATGAAACGCCAATTAGCCGTCGATTCTACTGCGAACTTGCTCTCCTGTTGTCCTTTAGGCAGTCCTTCGTCCAAAACTCGTCCAAATGGCGGATCTTCAGCACAAGACGCCACGTGCGTGAACTCGAAAAGTCGCTGATTCTTGAAGTATTTGGCGCAGAAGGACCATATGTTGTGGCTCGGTGCTGGTATAGACTAAGTTTTGGATTTGGACTTGTGAAATAAATGAAATATAGACTTTGATGTGCGAAAAAGATTTTACTAATTTTGAACTAATGTCGTCGTTACAATAGAATTTTTCTGAGTGCGTTACAACGTTCGTGGATAAAGGGGAAGGGAACAATCGACCAATCACGATGAAGGAAGCGCTGTACGTCAGCACCTAGGTTAAATTGTTTAATAATAGATGTCGCCTATAGTCTAAATAAATACAATCTTGAACACTAATTTTGTTTACCTAAAGTATTTCTGTTTATATGTACCATTTATTTTGTGAATGTTGTGTATACCTAGGGCTGCCATCCGTCCGGATTTCCCCGGATTTGTCCTAGTTTGAAGGGCGTCCGGGGGCCGTCCGGCCGGGGTTTTAAAAATTGTCCGGGCAAAACCCGGACGCTTTTGTTGTCAGGGGAAATCCATTTTTTATAGATGAGCGACAAATTGAAATAAATCTTAGTCAAAACTTCATGCATTTCCCCGCATTCTAGAAAGAACGGCAAAATATTTTTTCAGAAGTGTCCGGGGAAATACTCATATTTCGCCCAAATGTCCGGGACTTTTGCCGTGTTTATCCGGCGTCGGCAATTTAGATGATGGCAGCCCTATGTATACCTGTAAGAAGCAGGCATGATGTTGTTGCATAATGTAAGTATATAAGGTAGTTTAAGTTTAAACGACTTTCATGTTCTCTAGACTTAAGGATGTGTATGCGGGTACTGTACCTTAATAAAATATGCATGGAAAATGGAAATGACACACGCTATAGAAAATACACGTGATTGCTGTATTTGGACTATTTGGTAGCCAAATCTTCAATTCCACATGTGGAAAGGAACGGACCACACAAGCATAGCTTCTCTAAGTAATCTGTGGACCACACAGAACCACATTCCACAATCAAAGTAAAACAACCAAGTTTTACTTTGATTGTGGAATGTTTTACAACCAAGTTACAACCTTGGCTACTAGTATGGACTACCTAAGGAACTTATACCCGTAGTTCAGAGCAAATTTAAATGAGTTCAAAAAATAGTGTAAGACAACCTTTATTTCCTAATTTCTAATTCAGGACATAATATCATAAAATAAGATTATTATTTGCCAACTAACTCCAAATGTTTGGCATCAAAGATGGCCTTAGCTTCCATTTGGTACTTGTCGCACATAGCATTTATTTGCTTTGTTACATTGAATATAGTGTCTTCTGATACATTTGTCTGCTTCTTTACTTTTTTTATATACTCATTCTGTACCTCTTTCAATGCATCCCTGCATTTGATGTACAAAGCCTTAGCATTTTTTGCCAGTGCTTCCCTATGTTCCTTTGTAACTTTAGGCACAGGAACATAAAGCGTCGTACCATCTTGTTGGGGGTTCAAGTTAAGACCAGAGCTATTTATAGATTTCAAAGCGTCTGGAATGGCTTGAGGAAAAGAAGCAAAATTTATAACAATAGTCTTAGGATTTTTTCGTACAATCTGTGCTAATTCTTGCAGTTCGTAATCTTTTCCTTCAAATTTAACTGCGAGAGTCTCTATTGATCCTGTTGTTGAGCGTAAAGACAAGTGTTTAGCAAAATCATCTTTCATTTTATCAATTGCTGCGTTACTTCTTTCTTTCATCTTCTCAACCGGAACTAGTTCTGATATCATAGCAGGATTAATTTCTACCTTTCCTTTTGCTTTTTTGTCCTTACCTTTATCTTTACTTTTTGCATAATTACGAATAAACCCTAAACTGGGAACACAAACAATCCTTTCTATAGGTCGTATCTTGTGAGATTGGTATTTATATGAATTAATAAGCACAGGAACAATTAACTTTTGTAAAAGTTTTGTCCCCATGATGAAAATATGTCTATAACTGTTGCATTTATCTTCGAAATTTTATAAATAACTCAAGTCTGCTATCCGAGTCAATATTATAACCTTTTTTTTATTTGACAGTGGCATTAAGATGTATCGATAACGTTTCGTTGTTGGTTTTACCAATGAAGAGCAAAAACCATAAAAGCAAATCAATTCATTTGTTATAATAGTTTAAATACAGTAATACTTTTGAGATACCTGTATTTGATAAAAAATGAAGACGATTATGGTTTATATAATTAAAGTCAAAATAAAAAAAAAAATCAATAGTGACTTTCAAGTTTACTTTAGAGTAATAAAACGCAAACCAGTTACGTCTAGGAACTTATTTACAAACTTTAGAGTAAAAATCAGTTTATAAAAAATAAATTCGTTAAATATATCACTCATATAATAATACTTATTTATATTTGAGGGTATTTTGAAAGTCAAGTCATTTAATTTCGATTATACTGGAGTCTAGTGTATAAAATGTTTTGAGATCTGAACGAAAAAATATTTTCGAACGGAACGCTTTACTTTATCTTTTATTTGACAATTAGGCCAAGGAAAAATGTCTGTGTTATTTCAAACAGCAATAAATACAGGGAAATTGCATTCTTTTAGAAAATTATTAAATACGTCTTTCAAGACATGTAATTGTTTATTTGTGAGAAATAGCTCAGGTACATGTTTTTTATTATTTGAAAAAAGATTATGAAAGGGACTTTTAGGTTATGTTTTTATTTTAGATGTTAACAAGAGATTTGTGTCTTTCGATGAGGCTGTGGCACAGAGGAGAGCTGAAGCACGGCGTAGTTTTGTCGTGCAGGTTAACTCTGAGGCATCATTCAACGAACTATATGGGTACTGCTCGAAATATGCCAGCATCAATGGTATTCATCACTACAAAAACACCGTTGGAGAGGTAATTTACCAGTTTGTCTAAAATAAATAATTGTAAATATTGCTGCCAACTCCTTACTTTGTGTTGAGGAATAATCACTCAAATTATATATACTAAATAAAAAAAATAGATCATATTGTTTCTCTATATGGTACAATTTAGTGATAAAACTACAAAAACATCTGAAACTCTCTGTTTTAGCATTTCATGCTTGTCGAATTTGCATCAGAAGACAATCTCAAGGAGGTTATTCGCTCATGTAGTGCACACCAGAAAGACATGGATGTCATGGCACTGCAGTCGCCATTTGTATGGTTCCGTGCAGTTAACGACAAGAAAGGTGCCATAGTGCCCAACAAAACCCTATCCTGCATCAGTGGCACTGAAGAGGTGGATGAGGATGTATTGTTTGATCAGCTAATGAACTGTAACAATGTATCTGAACAGATACAAACCCTTTATGATAAGACTGCTTTGAATGATTTGGGAATACGACTGAGGTATATGGTGGCACGACAGGTTAGTTTTTTCAGTCTTAAAAATCTGCACAATTTATATTTCATCGGTTTAGGTATTTAACTAAATGTAAACAAAAAATTACATGTGAGTCCCGGCTAGGTTACTGTTGTGACTTGTGTCAATGAAACAACGGGATACAACGAACACTTAAAATTATGAAATTCACATTAGAAACAAATAAATAACTAACAACAACTAATTATCAGAAACAAAGCAAAAAATATGATCATAAAAAAAATGTACAATGTACCATTAATTGGTGTCTAGTTAACCAATTAAATTGAATGGTGGTCAGTTTAAATGGCTTGCTATGTGACAGTCATACTCTTAAATGTTGTAGGTTTCTGTTTTTATATTTTTATGGGAACATTGAAAAAGATACAGTCGAAAGTAGGATTTGAACCCATGACCTCCAGCGTACCATGCCGGTGCTCTGCCAATTGAGCTATTTCGAACCTAATCTCGGCTGACCAATTTCAAGTTCCCTATTTGATCTCTTAAAGGAGATGACCAGCGACATCTGTAGCAATTATTACAATCACTAACTCGAGTGTTACTCCTACAGGTGTAAATTCACTGAAACGAAGTCACAAAACTTTTTTCTGATCCTATATTATGATTTTCATACATGTTAATGGCCATGTAGTGCCTGGATAATGTTTTTATATGTTTATGGGAACATTGAAAAAGATACCTTAAAGGAGATGACCAGCGACATCTGTTAGCAATTATTACAATTACTAAATCAGCGTTACTCCTTTACAGGCGTAAATTCACTGAAACGAAGTCACTTAACTTTTTTCTAATCCTATATTAGTTGTAAGTGTCTATTACAAGCCATTGGAAAAACGTTTAGGGTGCCTGTCGTATTAGCTCTTTTACAGTTGACAGATTGAGATCTTTTATAAAAGTATTGCAATTTATGATAATTTATTGTGTTTGCACTTATTAGTGAATAACTATAACTTTATAATAAACAAACAACTTTAATAAACAGGGATAACACTGCCAAGTGTTGTGTAGGTTATGAAGACGTTTATTTTAGAATCAAGTATTTTACATAGAGAAATGGACAGGTACAAGACCTTTTTTATGGTCTATAAAATACCAAGTAAAGTACTTTTTTATGGTTTATAAAAAAGGTATTTTACCTGTCCATTTCTCTATGTAAAATACTTCATTTCACAACAGTCGTCGTAAATAGAAATCGTTGATTTCGTAAGAAAATGTTAACTAGCTGGGAATCATATGTAATTTTTTGTTTACATTTAGTTAAATACCTAAACCAATAGAGTATCCTAATATCCTATCCTACTAATATTATAAAGGCGAATGTTTGTAAGAATGTATGGATGTAGAGATGTTTGTTACTCTTTCACGCAAAACTACTGAACGGATTTCGATGAAATTTGGCAAACGGGTAGATCATGTCCTGGATTAACATAGGCTACTTTTTATCCCGGGAAAATATAAAGCGGGACTTTTATCCTCCCGGAAAAACTAATTCACGCGGGCGGAGCCGCGGGCAAAATCTAGTAGACTATAATATGATAATTTAAATTACACTGATATTAATTACTGATAGCTGTTGTTACAAGCAACACACATTTTTGTACTAAGTAATATATATTGAACACACCATGTGGACTGGTTTGCAAAGAAAATGCTAATGATATCTAATACAAAAAGTTAATAGTGAAAATTTTATGCAAACTCATCACTTGATTTTGAAAATTTTTTCACTAATAAGTAACTACATTACTCTTGAATGCTATATGCTACTTGCGGAAATATTTTATCCTGAAAAAACTTTATCACACGGGCAGAGCCACGAACAGACGTCTGAATAAAGTTTTATGTCATGATGACTTATTAAATTCAAAATAAAATTTTGTATTACTGACAAATACAATGACTGGATATTGTAGGTCAATTAATTCCGACGGTTCTCACTATAACAAAATTTTGCTTGATCCAATGTTGTTTTGAGCAAAATTTTGTCATAGGTGCTTATGTACAACTTCATCCGGGACCTTGCCATTGACAGCCGTTTACGAAAAACGATTCCAATCTTAATCTTTGATCCAGTCCTCTCCAGATTGGATCAAAGATTAAGGTAAATAAAAAAATCTGTTCTTTAATCAATTTTCGCGATGGATCGGGAAAAAGCGATACGGACTGATTATGTAGAAGGCTATTCGTTATAACAAATAGATCGTCATAACCAACGTCATTATAGCCCGCTTCGTGGATATTTAAATATTTTCTGTAGACTCTAGTCTATTCAGCCTACTACAAGAATAATATGAAGATTTTTTTTCAGCTGGAAACTGTTTTTGAGAGCATGTATGCAAATGTAGCAGTAAGACCATTTGGATCTTCTGTTAATGGTTTTGGAAAAATGGGCTGTGATTTGGATTTGGTTCTTACAAATGTTGTGACTGATGAAATGAATTTAGAGGTTTGTATTTATGTTGAATGCAATAAAAGCATATTGGCCAAAGTTCACAACTTGATATATAGTTGTCGGAGACAGTGACGGCCGATATCGATACACGTAGGTTCGTATAATAAAAGTCACAAATGAATTCTCTTTAACTCGCTATTTATTGTTCGTTCGTCAATTATTACGTAATCGAATGTTCACAGAGTACAATACCACGTCAGGAATAGTTATTAACTTTGGTTATTATAACACACTGCATATCGAGACAATTACTTAACCGTTTGGTTAAGTGATTACAATCAACTCACCTAGTAACAACTCGAAATAACATAGTAACCGCTTTACTAAGCACTGACCGATATGAACACCACCATAGTTACCACATAGTATTGAACTGCACCCAACTACTTGCAACACCACCGAACTTAATGACGACAGACTAAGACTGTTCCTTCAAATGATTGCGCACCCCTTTTATGCACCCAACTGTCGCTCCCACTACGAGTTCGACATACCGACTGGTTTGTCGCACGATTATTATTTTATCTTACCCGACTTAATATATTCAGACACCCTCAATGAGATTAATAAAAATCATAATTCCTTTTTATACTTCCTCCCTGTCCCGACACGGCCATTCTGGCAAGACACACGTCCTCGTGTGTTACTCTGAATGACACAAAGTACGATCATCACGTAAACTTAACAACACTCTTCAAAACAACATAGTTAGTACCAAAAATGTGATTAATAAAAATGATAATTTCTTTTTATACTTCCTTCCTGTCCCGACACGGCCATTCTGGTAAGACACACGTCCTCGTGTGTTACTCTGAATGACACAAAGTACGATCATCACGTAAACTTAACAACACTCTTCAAAACAACATATTTAGTACCAAAAATGGATGAAGGTCCGTCTCGATTGCCAAACGCAAACTACATAATCTAACCAATTAAGCCCTGCATGTGACCTCTGCCAGTAACCTCTAGTTACTCTCATCTCTTCCGCACTCTATGGCTTCCTTTGAAACCAAACCACCGCCAGAACCACCCGCGCAACGCACAACCACGGATTGCTTACACAGTAAATACCGACTCCCAACGGACTACTAAAGTCCACTCCAGATCATCATGCAAACTTAATTACTGTCATTTCCACTTGTCTCTGCTACAATTTCATTGATTATCCCAAAACTTAACCTTCAAGCATTTTTCGCCAACGCACGCTTCATGAAAATTTAACACCGAATAATTAAATGACAATTTAAATTTCCAATTAAAGTGTAAGAACCCAACCAAAATTTTAAAACTTAGGAATTAATGCTGTCATGAATTTAGAATTATTTCTGCAGTCATACCAGTGACCATAATCGATAGGCAAAGAAAGTTATCGCTGTAACCATTTACACAAGTTACTGTAGTCAGTTGCTTCCATTGTTCAAACGTTAAGGAAAAGCTCGCAATGTGTCTCCCTAAGTGCAAGGGATTTAAGAAACAAATCTAATTTTAAAATTCAGTTAAATCACGTATAGTGACATGATACTCCTGACATGTGATCGTTCTCTTACGTATGTTTTACAAAATAGACAGCACCCCCAAATCGCCCTTCCGCCATCACTTCCTAGTACCTCCTAACAAGAGAGAAGTAGTGACGGTAACAAACTCTCAAGGATACAGCTGTCCAATAGTTATTAGAACTGTATACAATGCAAACAATTCTTATCTAAACGGAGATCAGTGCCACTGACGATCAGCAGCAATCTTCCCTCGGAAGCGGCTCAGTAGCTGCACTGCACTGCACACTGTCTTCGAACCGGAGTAGACACGTCACACGCGGCACCACCAGCAGTAATTTCCAATGCCTGCAAACAGAAAATATACGCAGCAGCATCACATCGCTCGGCCTATTCTGACCTTACATTAAGACTCTTCCTAACTACTACAATCACTATTTCAGTTATGCTTGTTTACCATCAGGACCAAATTTGCTACAATGATTCAGACCCAGTGGAGGATGATCACGCTATAGTTACAACACAATACACAAGACACATATAGTGAGCAGATTGTAATTTATTTACTATTTTCACAATATAAGACTGGTCGAAGTCACGTCATCGATGTCTTGATCACACAGCCATTCTTAACCACATGGACTTGATCACACAGCCATTCTTAACCACATGGACTTGATCACACAGCCATTCTTAACCACATGGACTTGATCACACAGCCATTCTTAACCACATGGACTTGATCACACAGCCATTCTTAACCACATGGACTTGATCACACAGCCATTCTTAACCACATGGACTTGATCACACAGCCATCCTTTATCACATGGACTTGATCACACAGCCATCCTTTACCACATGGACTTGATCACACAGCAGTCCTTAACCACATGGACTTGATCACACAGCAGTCCTTAACCACATGAACTTGATCACACAGCAGTCCTTAACCACATGGACTTGATCACACAGCAGTCCTTAACCACATGGACTTGATCACACAGCAGTCCTTAACCACATGGACTTGATCACACAGCAGTCCTTAACCACATGGACTTGATCACACAGCAGTCCTTAACCACATGGACTTGATCACACAGCAGTCCTTAACCACATGGACTTGATCACACAGCAGTCCTTAACCACATGGACTTGATCACACAGCAGTCCTTAACCACATGGACTTGATCACACAGCAGTCCTTAACCACATGGACTTGATCACACAGCAGTCCTTAACCACATGGACTTGATCACACAGCCGTCCTTAACCACATGGACTTGATCACACAGCCGTCCTTAACCACATGGACTTGATCACACAGCCGTCCTTAACCACATAGATCTTGTACAAGATTTTAACCACAAAGATCCTTTTCGAGATATTTTACTGGAACATTCATCACACAGACTTATTGCGAGAGCAGGCTCATCTACTTTGTTCTAGCGTTGAACGTTTCAATCACTACTTCACTTTCAGGCTTTTCCACAATCAATCGCAGGGACAAATAAAATAAAAAAAAAGCTCAACATAACAAAATGAAAACTTCTCACCAAAGTGCAAGAATCTTCAAACTCCTGATGCCCAAATCCTCTATCACCGCAGTTAATGTCAGATCCACCAAAGGATCCCGCAGAGGCTCTTCAGTAGTCACAGCTTACGGTGTCTTCTAACGCTGAATACTTTAAGTACTCCCTGCAAGGATCTCCAGTTCCTGCAATCAAAAATATCGCAACAGCATCAAACCGTTCACCCTATCCTGAACTTAAATCAAGTCACGCATCAATCTTTGAGCGGGAATTCAGTAGTTATCTTAATATGATGACAATCACAAAATTATCGCACGTCTCGGTCTTAATTCAAAAAATTTTAAACAATGGGAAACATTGACCATGGAAGGCTAGCAATCCTTCAGACCCAACACTATACACCTAGATCACTTTTGTAAACCAATGCTATGCACAGCCATAGTTTCCAACAACAGGTACCTACTTGTCCTTAAGTTTAAGGACGGTTCTGTACTAACATAAACCACGAATAGCTCGTTAATCCATGGCTGCACATGCCCTATTAAACAAGATCTCAACATTTGTAAAGGTTACCAAGAAATAAATGAAATCACATAAGTTGAATTACGGTAGGACTTCCCTTTAAGGAATCTTTTTATGCTAAGTAGTTAGTAGTAGAAATTAAAAGTTTTACCAATTGAAGCCATGAACGATATTTTGTACTTAAAACTGTCATTTAACGGAAAATATTTGAACCTTCATAAGTACTCAACAAGTCAAATATCACTAACATTATATCTGGACAGCAATCTTATTGACACAAAATACATCCACTATGCGAATTACACAAGAAAATGGCTATACTTTTCTTTTTACGCTATACGGTACTTGACTTACATCCACAAATAGATTGTTACGTACAAGAACTAGGTACATGATTACTAAACGAAATTCCAATATTTTTAGAGATAACCAAAAAATAATAATAAAGGAAACCATAACCTTCAAATAAGGATTATGGGTCATACGATACCAAACTTCCTCTACCGCTGCAGTAAGCATCATATCTGTCGTCTCAGATAGCCACACATGATACGTGATGCAGCAGTTATCATCAACCGGTACTAGACAACCGTGCAGTCACGTTGTCCGGGACACCAACTACGACGCACCATACGCAGCACATCTACCGGAACGCTTGAGCACCATCACGAACATTCGCGTACCAACAGTTCAATCGCGGTACACACGTAGATTCTCGTTCATTCGAAGTCGTATGCACATGACGTCACAATCAAACATGCGATGGTTATGTTTCACACGTGGTCACTTTTATTCACGTTGTAGTCTAGTTCTTATTCCGATATTACTCAGTGCAATTTCTTTTTCTTCACATGAATTGCGGGTAGTTAATTAATATCTCCATAGTAACAGGTATTGCATTTCACGCATTTGCGGGAACAGGCTCATGCCACTTCTGATGTCGGAGACAGTGACGGCCGATATCGATACACGTAGGTTCGTATAATAAAAGTCACAAATGAATTCTCTTTAACTCGCTATTTATTGTTCGTTCGTCAATTATTACGTAATCGAATGTTCACAGAGTACAATACCACGTCAGGAATAGTTATTAACTTTGGTTATTATAACACACTGCATATCGAGACAATTACTTAACCGTTTGGTTAAGTGATTACAATCAACTCACCTAGTAACAACTCGAAATAACATAGTAACCGCTTTACTAAGCACTGACCGATATGAACACCACCATAGTTACCACATAGTATTGAACTGCACCCAACTACTTGCAACACCACCGAACTTAATGACGACAGACTAAGACTGTTCCTTCAAATGATTGCGCACCCCTTTTATGCACCCAACTGTCGCTCCCACTACGAGTTCGACATACCGACTGGTTTGTCGCACGATTATTATTTTATCTTACCCGACTTAATATATTCAGACACCCTCAATGAGATTAATAAAAATCATAATTCCTTTTTATACTTCCTCCCTGTCCCGACATAGTAATTAAAAGATTATTTATTGTATAATTTCTTATCATTTCGTTTAGTTCTCAATTTATTACTCTTAAATACAATGAGAGTAAGATAAATAACCAGTAAATTCAGTATTCTTAAAGACTATTTTGATTTGACTATAAACCTGTAGAGTGACCCTTCCAAACGACTGATATACCAAGAAAAGAAATGCGAAGGCGGTCGCAGTCCATGGCAGAGACACATGGAGCTGGTGGCTGAGATCTTGGAGCTGCGAGTGCCGGGCGCCACCCGCGTGCAGCGGATATTACACGCCAGGGTGCCCATAGTGAAGTATGCGCACTACTACACTGATGTGGACTGTGATCTGTGCTATAATAATGTGTAAGTATGTGACTACATATATCATATGGTCAAATGTTATTTTATCTTAGGTGGTATTAATAAATCAATCTCATGTTTGAGTTACATCTCGAGTAGACATAATTCAATACATTAGTAGTATATCATACTACATTATAAATGCGAATTTTTTTTAAAATGTTTGGATATGTGTATGATTGTTAGAAGTAAACTCAAAAACAACTGAACAGATTTGGATGAAATTTGGCACATTGGTAGACCATGTCTTGGATTAACACATAGGCTATTTATCTTGGTAATATTCCCATGAGGAAAAAAATTCAGTTTTATTCAGATTTTTTGAAAAGCTGGCGCTGTCGTCATACATTGTTTTAAGGACTTTAGTAGCGGCAAAGGGTTTTAAACGCGGGCAAAGCCGCGACCAATACCTAGTAATTTAATTCATTCACTAAAATTTGTTTCAATGTGCCTTTAATTATTTATCATCCAAATCTTTCTAATATTATAAATGTGAGTGTGAAAAAGTTTTGTGTTTGTTAGTTGTTAGAAGTAAACTCGGAACAATTGGGTTTTTGAAAAAAAAAATTTTTTGTGATAAATAGAAAGATTATATATTAGTTTTATAACAAAACTATTTTTTTTTTTATTTTTGCAATAATTCAAAAGTTATTTCAAAATAAAAATTAATTTTTGAATCCAGTACCGAAGACACGCCGACAACTCCCGAACAAACCCGAGCGCGTGTGACGTCATAATGTTAGTTTTCACTCAATGCAGTGGATAGGAAAATGATGAATGCAGTGTTTTGATCTATTTAATTTTGTTGTCATTATTAAATATTTAAATTTATATTAAAAATGTCGAACCTCAAAAGTTATCGTTCTTGTTTTGTACCATTATGTACGAATACTACAAAGGCAACTCCTGACAAAATGTTTTTAAATGTTCCCCAAGATGTCAAACGTCGAAATAAATGGTTTCAAGCAGTGCACCGTGATAATCCCCAAACAAAATCGATTTTTTTTTGTTGTGAAGATCATTTCGATGTAAGTATTTATTAATATCATTGTTATTAATTATTACAACTGCCTCGGTGGCGTAGTTGTATTATGGTACGACTCCAATGCTGAGGCCTCGGGTTCGATTCCCGGGTCGGGCAAAGTGATATTGAGTTTTTCTATTCAATATCAGCTCGGAGTCTGGCATTTGTGCCCGATATGGCGATAGGCTCGCCCCCTATCACATCATGGGACGGAATAATGGCGAAAAGTGGGTGCATTAGTTGCGCCTCTGCCTACCCCTTCGGGGATAAAAGGCGTGAGTGTATATGTGTATGTATGTATGTATGTATTAATTATTATTTATCTAAGTATACAAATCAAATAATTATTATGTATTCAAGTAAAGTTCAGTAAATAATTTTTTTAACTGGTCTCCAAATCATAACCTTTAAAATCTGAAAAATATGAAATAAATAATTATATTTAATGTAATGGAGAATAAATACTTAAATATTTTCATTTATTATATTATTTTTTAACAGACTTACCTTGATGCCTTGGCACCTCGAACATCAGCAGAATTAAACCGAACGTCATTTTTTAAAAAATCGGTAATCATAAATATATCAACATCAGGAATATTATCAGACTTTGCCTTAATAAATCCTTTATCACACATAGCTAATCGGAACCAACTAACAACTCGTATTTTAGCAATAAATTTTCAATATTATTGTCTACTCACGTGTAATAGCCGTAAACGCTGTACTGTTATTAAATAGCTATAACATTAGGACGTCACAACTATGGTGACCAATCATGGCGCGTTTATAGTCACGTGATTTTTATTTCAATTTCATCAATTTTTTATTGTTTATAATTAATTGAAAAAAAATTTTTTTTGTTTTTTGCATTAAATATCAATATTATTAATAATAAAGTTTTAAAATACATAAAAAAAATCAATAATTATTTTTTTTCAAAAACCCAATTAAACGGATTTTGAAGAAATTTGGCACACGGATAGATCATGGCCTGGATTAACACTTAAGCTTTTTTGAAGTTATACTTCTTTAGGCGCGTTATGAAAAATTGATGGGAGTAAAATTTTACGATTACTCATTAAGGGCATCATATCATAAAGGGCAGATTTAATGATAGATTTCAAAAAAGTGACCGCCATTTTGAATTTCTTTGTTTTAAGGCCAATCGACCTCAAAATCGATATCTGAGCATGGCTTTAGGTACAAGGGCAGATTTAACCCGTCAAGCCCCGCTTATATATATACATGTATGGAAAAACCCTATATATATGGACACCGGTGTCCGTCGCGGGCCTTGACAGATTAATGTTAGATTTCAAAAAAGTGGCCGCTATTTTGAATTTCTTTGTTTGAAGGCCAATCGACCTCAAAATCGATATCTGAGCATGGCATGGCAATCTGCCCTTGTACCTAAGGGCAGATTTAACCCGTCAAGCCCCGCTTATATATATACACTAGCTGACCCGGCAAACGTTGTTTTGCCATATAAATAATTTTAAAATGGCTATTAAAAAATAAGGGTTGATCGTAGAGGGGTGAAAATTTAGGGTTGTAGGTATTTTTGTATGCTGTATCATAAAAAAATTAAAACAAAAAATTTTGTCTGAAAAATAAAAAAAAATTTAGGGGTGGTCCACCCTTAACATTTGGGGGGATGAAAAATAGATGTTGGCCGATTCTCATAGATACCGGATAAGCACAAAAAATTTCATCAAAATCGGTCAAGCCGTTTCGGAGGAGTATGGCAACGAAAACTGTGACACGAGAATTTTATATATATAGATGTATGGAAAAACCCTATATATATGGACACCGGTGTCCGTCGCGGGCCTTGACAGATTAATGTTAGATTTCAAAAAAGTGGCCGCTATTTTGAATTTCTTTGTTTGAAGGCCAATCGACCTCAAAATCGATATCTGAGCATGGCTTTTTTTTTAATGTCGCCAAAGAAGTATAACTTCTCACGCGCGTACATAAGTACACGCACCGATTTTTGATTATTTTATTCTGTTGCTCCCATGGGATATAATGGTAAATGGATATCTTAAGCACATTCGCTGTGGCGCTAGACCATGAGCTATCCAGCAGTGCGGCCGTCTCGCACGGTGTCCCGCACTGGAGTTTGGCGGCGGAACGTCAGTGAGCGAGACAGTCATATGTGCTTCTAATAAAAGTCATATATTTTCAATGTAGAACCGTGAAATGAATGTAGCAAAAGCAAATGCTTTTGCTGTGTGTGTGTGCTTTTGCTTTTGAGTGATGGACAAATCGTTGATTTTATTTTAGATCTGGGGTGTACATGTCGGAGCTCCTCTGGATGTATGGCTCCCTGGACCCTCGCGTGCGTCCCTTAACGTTCGTGGTGCGTCGCTGGGCGCAGACGGTGGGCCTCACCAACATTCACCCTGGCCGGTGGATCACCAACTTCCCGCTCACTCTTATGGTACTGTTCTTCTTGCAACAGAAGACCAAGGAAGGCAGCATTTTGCCTTCATTCAAGACACTCGTACGGAAAGCAGGTTTGTATCAATAAATATATGAAGTATTTTTTATTTTAAAGTTCATGTTATAGAAACAAATTAAATTATTTTTGATATAGGTGAGGCAATATCATATTCATGTCCAATAATAACAAAATTAAAGTTTCTAATGGAATTAACATAATAACCTCTCGCCTAATAAGGTAAAGAAGACATGAGGATAGCGGAGGAGAATCTCAACTGTACATTCGTCCGCGACCTGAACAAGCTACCAGTAGAGATGTACGGGCAGAGTGACTCCAGCCTCGAGGCACTGCTGCTCCAGTTCTTTGAGTTTTACGCTCAGTTCGATTTTGAAGACAAGGCCATATCTGTCATTGAAGGAGTTCCAGTTAGGAAGCCTAACAACCTACCACTGTACATAGTTAATCCGTTAGAACAAGCACTGAATGTAAGCAGAAACGTCAGCTTTGAAGAATGTGAAAGGATTAGGTTAGAAGTAAGAAACGCAGCATGGCAACTAGATGCAGGGTACGACAAACAGAAGTCTGATGACTGGGGCCTTGTGGCTCTACTTGAGAAGAAAGCAGCAAGGAGTCTCAAAAGACTGCTTAAAGTTGGCAACTCGCAACGTCTCGTGTCCGTCAAAGATTTGTTCAATGAAGACGAAGAAAATGAGGAGAATGGGAAAAATAAAACAAGCTTAATGCAAAAGAGTGATAAAAATGACAATGTAAAGGAAGTTCAAAAGACATTGTCAGAAATTTACGGCAAGAATAAAGAACAGAAGGTGAAATTGAAGAACAGTCATATAGCAAGTGAAGTGTACAGGATAAGAAGGAATAAGATTGTATGACATGTGAGCCAGCGAGTTTTCTGTAAATAGTTGTATTATACCGGCAGCAATAAGATGGCTGTCATTTGTCATTGAAAACAAGACATAGTTTCCTAATGTTTTTCTGTCCATTGTAAACAATGTTATAATGAGTCATATTGCTGAGTGTAATGGCGCATCAGCAAGGAATCTAAGCTTTAGAATTGTTTGTATATATTTCCTAATAAATCAAAACTATGATTTGATGTTTGATGCACAGATGAGTGACGATGGATATTCGTAGATGAAAAGACCATTTAAATTATTTTATATTTCGTTTAGATGATTGGATGATTGTTTTTGTGGGAACTGGACGAGCGATATCTTTACATTTTTTGTTTATATTTAGTAACTTTTTCTTATATGTATTTCTTTTTATAATACCTGTCCTGTTGTATAGCTCGCCTGCTGGCATGCGGCAGGCCCAGTCATGAGATGACATTCATTCATCATGCAGTCCTACAAGATTGTAGACTATAGTTCACATACCTCATATATTTTTATTAAATGTTTTCTGCATAGATTCCCTGTTTTGTTTCACCTAATTAGGTAAGAGATAAAATTGGATTAAGTAGTTTGGCCAAATATACAATGGTATAAATTATATTATTGATTTTCATAACTTACCAAAAAGTGTTTGTAAAATGTTTATGTTATTAGCTCGAATGATTGTAAGGTAAGGAAACACAAAATTCATATGTTGTTTACTTTATTAGATTGTTTGTAAATAAAGTTTTTAGCTATAATACATTGCATTATTTCAATCCTAACACAAGTTTTTTCTCGTGATATGTGCTGTACTGCAGCGTGCTATAACATTCGAATATTTACGATACATTAATATATTTATTTGATTACTTTATACTTAAAATACAGAATCTATTTTATCCCTGTTATATCACAAAATTTTCGAATGAAATAATAACAGAAATCCATAAATACTGTACAAATTAAATCATACATTCATCAACTGCGACAACACATGACGCTTAACGTATTTAACGTTATATTTAGCCCGGGAATGTGCTATTAGATGCGGTACATAATGTATCACGTCATCTTAGTACAATTATAGATACTGCTGCAGATAAAAAACCTTGTCCGTACAATGGCACAACAATTTGAATAGGTCACAAAATTGGCATCAGTAAGCGCTGCTGTAAATGTAGACCTGTCGCTCACTGTCATCTTTGTTTTGTATTACAATTTAAATGAGTTGGAAACGTATACAAATTCGCATCAAACGTTCCAAAAAGGATGCCTTCATGGTGTGTTGTACCGCAGTGCTCTTCTGTTTCATTTGCAATGTAAGAAGTAGATTATGTTCCAAGCATATAATTAGTTACCTCTCGACTAAAGCTTCCTTCTTGCCTACGCATTTCGCATTTCTATTCTTAAGCTCAATTTTTACATCTTTCACAGTCCAGCCACTATTTATCAACCACTAGTAGTGCTCGCGGCTCCGCGTGAGAAAGTTTTTCCGGGATAAAAAGTATCCTATAGCACTCAGGAGTAAAGTAGCTTCATATTAGTGAAAGAATTTTCAAAATCGGTTCAGTAGTTCCTGAGATTAGCGCGTTCAAACAAACAAACTCTTCAGCTTTATAATATTAGTATAGATTTTAATTTTAAATGTACAAAACAGGTCAGGACAGGTACAGGACAGGTCTCCATCTTTAGCAGCGCCCTCAAGCGGGATAAAGGAGATGTCCGCTTTTTGTATGGGTGCTGGGCCTCAAATTAAACAGGCTCAAACTTTAGGAATATTAAAGGGTGCAACATATGGACCTTAGATCCGTAAAAAAATATTTTTAGACCCCTCCATTCATAACCAACTTTTTTGGTAACATTCATATTAAGTTTAGTTTTCAAGCCAAACAAAATTACATGCATCTCAAAATCGGAGGTGTTTAAAATTAAACGATTTATTGCAAAAGGCTAGTTTTCAGGAGTTCTATCCAAATATATATAAATTGTCTTGTTTAGATTTTCAGGCCCATTTTTGGACATGTCCTTTTCTGCCATTACATAGGGTAATGTTGCCATTATATGTTTCGTTATATACATGTCATAACTCTCGCTGTATATTCAACTTAACATGTTAATAAATAAACGAATTTTCGGATTTATCGCGTCATCCTTATGGTCTTTTTCTTCCATAATCTTCTTGAACAATACTATGTTGTTGTTGCATAGTTTGTCGTAAGTACTTGTGTATATCGGGTTATCGATAGTCGATAAAACTTTATCGATAACTTTTGAGCAATTTTTGTGCATTTTTATAATCTTCTTTGCACATTCAGTCGTCCATATTGTCTCTTCTAAAAATATGTTGTATCGCTCATTCTGATCGAAGACTCGGCACTATAAATATTTAAAACAATATAAGAGTGCATGGTTATTGGTCAGTTATATTATTCTGTTGGCTGACAAATAAACACAGTTAAACAAAGCCAAAGAAATCCATAAAATTGCGGACACTATGCGTTCGGGCGTACCATGCGTCCTCATAGAGTTGTTTGTATTCCTATAACGCACCTTTAAAACAAAAACGACAATACAAAAAAATCGAAAAATTGAGTTATTGTCATAATATAACTTAAATCTGGTCCTTTTTTACAAAAACAATAAAAAAGGGACCGATATAATAGTTTTGTCCTGTTCCCGCGTGAATATGGCTGTATTTGAACTATTGGTGTATTGAGAATTTCGTTTAAGTAATTTTACGACGATAACTAATTTTTCGATATTTTTGCATTAATAGTTTTTGCATAAACAGTATGTTACATGCACCACTTTTCAAATACGGCCTTTCGATAGTTTTTAAACCACATTGGAATGTTAAATGACAATGAAACTTACCTCGTCATTAATCTCATCAGTGAGACACACTTCTGACCGGAAGTCGAGCAACGCCACCAGCACATATAACGCTAAACTATCTTCAAATCCTTCCATATAGTCTGCAATAATTTCCGCACATTTGGTGGGGATGAGGCGAGACTTCACTCCCAACACCGACAACATTGTGTCGGCCGTCCTCTGGCGCAGTGTGTCACTATCGTCCTCTAGAGTTGTTATTATCGTAGCGAAGAGCGTTGCTGTGTATTCGACTGTTGGAAAGAAAAAAAAATAGTTATTTGGGTTTAATAAAATTAATTTGCAGAATTAGATTTCTTAATTTCTTGTAATTTGTATTTGCCTTTTATTCTTCTTTATTGTTCAAGAATAATATTTTTATAAAAATAGTTAGCGTCACACCACGTGATCTAATTAAGGTGATAAAAAGTTCCCTAAACTAAAGATCCACATTAAAGTTATTCTAGTCCAAATAACGACTGAAATAAATGAAAGTCTTGAAACCAAAATACAATTTCTCAAAGCAAATATAGAAATTAACTCACATTGGTCTTCTTTGCTCAATCCACTCAAATCTAATTTTATTAATTGCGCAGCATTTTTCTCCAAGAATCCAACGACTACGCTTCGATTCTCGTCCTTATTATCAGGAGTACTACACGCGAATGTAGTCCTTACTACCTCTATAATTAAGCCCAAATTCAACTGGTCTAGATGTTTCGTAACAAATTTAAACAAACTCTCCAAATAAATATGCGTTAAATTCTCATGTGAATTGTTGATACAATCGAATAATCGTCCAACAATATTATCGATAGAAGAATCATTTTCATTGTCGATATCGACAATCGCTCGCTGCGTGTCGCCCTCTATCGTCAAAACTTTTAAACACTTCTGCTTACATTCTAAATATTTTGCAGTTCTCATTATTTTGCACAACAATGTTATGTATTTCTCGTTGCTCTTAAGGTTTAAAAGTACTTTATCGTGACTAATTTCTGATAAATGTTCTTGAAAGTAGTTTTCCGCTTCCAAATCTTTGTGTTGTATTAACAGATAGTTTAAAGCTGATAACACAACGTCGTAGGACTTGTGTTCAAGAGCCTTTAACACTTCTTCGCAGATACTATCTATCTTATTTCTTTTAGTTAGTATTATGAGATACAAGTATAGTGCGTTGGCCAAACATACTTCTCTGCCGGACGTTATGTGCGGTACTTTATCGTTGAATATTAAAATTGGTAGTAATCTAAGGATTCTGTTTATAGTTTCTTCTTTGAGAACTGTTGGAAATCTGTAACAATTAGTTTTTTATAGTTTTGAAAGAGAAGAAAGTATGAAACTTTGTATATAAAAAAAAACTAGTGGGTCAAAATACACATAGACTCAGCAGGGACAACTTCAATTAAACATTATCGATATTGATATCATGGTAACCGATTAAATATTAATATCAAGTAAGTAGCAATTCTCCTGAGCCTATAATTTGTGCCCGATATGGCGATAGACTTACCTCTTATCACATCATTGAACGGATTACACAAGGCGAAAGTGGTGGTTCGTTTTATTTTAGTACTAGCTTTTTCCCGCGTCTTCGCCCGCGGTAATAAGTTTTTCCGGGCTCAAAGTACATAAAAACCTTCCCGTTGAATCACTCTATCTATTAAAAAAACCGCATCAAAATCCGTTGCGTAGTTTTAAAGATCTAAGCATACATAAAGACAGACAGCGGGAAGCGACTTTGTTTTATACTATGTAGTGATATAAAATGATGTCATTGAACAAATACCACTGACCTCCAAAGCAACAAGTTGACCACTTTGACCCACTCATCCACGATGACATAGCAAGGCAGGTCTCCTGCAGCCTGCTCCAGTACCCACACACTGGCCCCGACACTGCGCGCGAGTGTGGCCGCGCCACTGTCTATACTGACGTCGGGCTTCGCGTCCAGTAACCTTAACAACTGCAGGAGGATCCCGTGGCAGTAGTTACGCTTTATTTTAGTATCGTTGAGGATGGTGAACATCGATTCCAGGTGGGTGAGGTATCTAGGAAAAGTTAAATTCATTAATTGATTATATTGATATAAATTTGGGGACCTAGAGCTGATTTTCGATCAAATATATTGAAAATCGTACGAAAAATATATTCTTATTTCTTTTTTTTTTTCTGTAGAGAATCTGTCGAATTGTAATTAATTGTAAGATAAAATCATTGAAAGTTTTCAATAATTTAAATATCGTTTTGAACTAAAGCAGGAAGACTGAAAAACTTATATATATATCTTCATACGTTTTATTTTGGTTGTAATTATTCTATACAATATTTCTTGCAAGTATAAAAAACTAGATTCGTCGTAAAGCGGGACGTAGATTAACAAAAAACTTTCACAGATATCTTCCCTAAGCGATTGTCACAGAATAAACAATCACGGCAAGTTGATTTCTGGATATTTAGCAAATTTGAAGTTTGCTGAACTTGCGGGCTGTGGCGATTCGGATGTGTATAGAATTATTGCCACTAATGTAAAACTATCTGGAAGTTCTAACGCAATAAATTGCTGCAAGAACTTGCTCGTGTAAACTTGATTGTAACGTACTGTTCGGGCGATATCAGAGGCACCATGGCCTTGGCAGCGAGCTGGCGAGTCTTCAGCACACTACTGTTGGCACACGACAGCACGTGCGGGACGAATGACACCAACTGTGATGTAACACACTTACATTGTATAATCCTACTAATATTATAAAGGCGAGAGTTTGTATGTATGGATGTTTGTTACTCTTTCACGCAAAAAATACTGAACGGATTTCGATGAAATTTGGCACAAGGGTAGATCATATCCTTTTTAACACATAGGTTACTTCTTATCCCAGGAAATATAAAGCAGGACTTTATCCCTGAAAAACTTTTTAACGCGGGCGGAGCCGCGGGCAAAAGCTAGTTCCTAATAACTATGCAAACAATAAAAGGGAATGTTTTTGTTCACTTCAGGGATCCCTAAGCCATATTTTTAACTAGCTTTTGCCCGCGGCTCCGTCCGCGCTAATGAGTATTTCCGGGATAAAAGTACACATAAACCTTCCTTTTAAATCACTCTATCTATAAAAAAAAGCCATCAAAATTTGTTGGATATTGCGCAGAAGCATACATAGGGACAGACACGCAGACAGCGGGAAGTGCCTTTGTTTTATACCATGTAGTGATAAGAATTTCTTACTTAAAAAGACAAGATTAATAAATTACAGTAAGGCTGCCAAGGTTGGGTTAGGTTCGGTTGGAATTTAATTATTTATTAATATTCTGTTACCTTAAGGTTGGATACAGTGCCCTCCAAGGAGGAAGGGTACAGGCGGGCCAGCAGCAGCAGTATCGGGTACAATGACGGGTGGATGCTCTGTTCGTTTTCACTACTACTCACTTCTTGCAGCTTTTCCTGGTGGATATACATCTTTTAGTTACTACTTGGATGGTTGAAACTTTAAGTTTGCTTTATACGCCCGCTTTTACTCAGTGCAATATTTTAAATAGGATTTTTTACCTGATTTTCCCGCTAATTTTGATGTTGCTTTCTAAAAACTGTTTCTTTTTAATCAACTTTAAAAAAAAGTTCTGTATTCAACCCGTATATATATAAAATAATGTACGAAATCAAACATAGTCAACTACACATTGTATATGGAAGCTGATTTTTAAATTTAAATTGCGTATAAGGGTCCATATCGCGAATTTAAAAAATTTATTAAACCTTGCCCAAAATATATCTTGATGTAAAGCAAGCGGTCGGCAATAAATCAAAATAAAACGATGATGGAAAAAGTGTTGCGCTTATACCACAGATACAATGATTAGTTTAGTAAGTATTCCTCACCAGCATGTAGTCGTACAGCTTGGGATACCGGAGGAAGAATATCCGTCCGGTCATCCTGTTGCGGAGACACATCGAGTCCCGCGACCTCGCCACGCCGAACGTGCGGACCATCAGCGACGAGAACAGCAGAGTCGACGAGTTGCGCTCCTGCAATACATCATCATCAGCCACATGACTTCCACTGCTGAGCATAGGCCTCCCCTAAAGATTTCCAAACGGACCTGTCCAAAGCGGCTCGCATCCAGAGTGTTTCTATGACCTTCACCAAGTCATAGGTCCACCTTCAGGCTTAGACTAACACTTGCAGGTGGAAGCCGACGCTGCGTTTACCAGTACATAGTCTCCACTCGAGAACTTTTTTTGCCCCATCTGCCGTCAGTTGTTCGAACTATGTGCCCTGCCCATTGCCACTTCAGCTTGCTAATCCGTTGAGCTATGTCAGTGACTTTCGTTCTTCTACAGATCTCCTCGTTTCTGATTCGATCGCGTAGAGGAACACCTAGCATAGCCCTCTCCATAGCTGGCTGAGTGACCGTGAGTCAAGCACAAATTTCAGTCTTCGGACTAATACTGAGCAGAAAAACCCCAATATTACTTTGCCAGACCTGGGTGTCAAACCCGAGACCTCAGCATTGCAGTCGTACCTTAATACAACTAGGCCATCGAAGCAGTATGTATGTTTTTTATAAATAATATTTGTTTTAACAGAATTTAGTACTTATATAACACAGGGTTTTCTTAAAATGAGTACCAGCCGTGACCTTAGCAATATGAATGATATTATTAAATGATATACTATTTCTAATCATAGTTAATTTAAATATAATACCTACTTATGATTAAGTATGAAAACTGTGAGAGTAATATAGTTTATTATTATTTCAGTAAGTATAAGCAGTGAGATGTTACCGTCCAGCTGTGTCCGTGGAACCCGTCCAGTGCAACACGCAGCGCGTCCTGTACATGTTGCGCAACACCCGCGTGCAACACCGCGCCGCGAACCAACGCGCGCAACACGTTGCTGCAACGCGACCACACCTCCGCCTCCGCCTCCGCTTCATCCTCTATTCTATCTGTTTCACTATTCTCTATCCTTCTGGAATATTCTGTTTCGCGGCACAATTCTATATCTTCCTTGATCGTTCTAGATTCTTCCTTTGAAGTAGATTGCTGTAATGTTTTTTTACAATTTGTGCTGCAACGCTGAATGAGTCGCGTAACACAATCGTGCAAACACCGAGAGCTGCCGAGGGCTTGTACTTCACTGGTTACTAGCGCCTGCAAAAACATAGTAAACAAAAACTCCTGAAACATGAAAATTCTAAAATATTAATGAAATGGGGTGATGGATTTTTCTGATTTTTCAGTACTATGTCAAGACAAAATGAACAGTTTAGTTGTTGTTTGAATTCCCTTTCCATGTTTACCGTTTCAAAAAGTTGCACTTCTACAATAATTCTAGTTTTAAAGATATTGTCTGCAGCATAATTACTTAGCATCATGAGACTTGACACCCCATGTCTCAGAATAACGAACGCAGTATTTTTTAATTCAAACTCTGGTTTACTGCTACTGGTTTTATACAGTCTTATCACTTCGCATCAAACGAGCGTAACGATCATCTCATTATTCACAGATTAAAAAAAAATGGTGTTGTTCATTGAGACTGCCTCGGTGGCGTAGTTGTATTACAGTACGACTGCAAAGCTAAGGTCTCGGGTTCGATTCCCGGGTCGGGCAAAGTGATATTGAGTTTTTCTATTCAGTATCAGCTCGGAGTCTGGAATTTGTGCCCGACATGGCGATAGGCTCGCCCCCTATCACATCATGGGACGGAATACCGGCGAAAAGTGGGTGCACTAGTTGCGCCTCTGCCTACCCCTTCGTGGGTGTGTTGGTCATTGATGTTTTAAAAAACCCATCAATGTTGTTGATTGCTGTGACCTGTATCATGAACGGCACTCCGGCACTCCTCCGCGTGGCACAGAGGCTGCCCCTCTCCCGCGAGGTGATGACGTCCATCAGCTGCCACAGCCACGTGCGAGGCAGCGAGTGTAGACACGCATTTCTACATCGCCATAGCCTGCACACAAAAATACTTGTTACTTTTAACCAATTGGAATAATAATAATACATTTATTTATTGGTATAAAAATTACAATAAATGAATGAATCAACCTTTGCACCTATAATGGCTTCGGAAACTTCTAGATCTCGAATACTTGGCAAATAGTTGCAAGTATTATTAATTATTTTTTTGCTAGCTTCTATATTTTTCATAATTTGCTAGTTTCGTCTGCGGTCATTATTTACTCCTCCTAGTTTTTATAGGATGAACAGGAAAACAAAAAATCCTCCCAATTTTGTGATAAAACATGGAACTAACATCTTGTACTGGCAATATTTATTTTAAAATGAAAACGCAAAAGTGGCAACACCAGAGAAGCATTTTTATTTTCCTGTTCCGGCTAGTTTACTCACCTGTCCAGTAGTCTAGTGAACCCCACATAGGCCTGTTCGAAGGCGCCGCGGTGTTTGGTCTCAGCCAGGAGTGTGGTGAAGTGCTGCCCCATGCCGGCCAGCTGGTCAGCTTGCAGGGTGCCAGCGGAGTGACCCTCGCCGCTGATGCTCAGGCGAGACGAGATCGTGCCCAGGAGGAGGGATACCTTTACAAATATTCCAATCAATCTATCAGTAAAACTATACCCAAGAATTTCAGCTATAACTTAATAAAGTATTATACCGACACCACATCTGTGTGGGATAGAGGCAAATGATAGAATAAGTATAGAGCAGTAATTACCTCTTTAACTGATCTCCAGGCGCAGAGCAGAACCATCTGCGCCGTGACCGGCCGCCCGTCCGACAACACCACGCCGCTGTATAATACAATACTTCAGTTATTTCATCATGTGTTTTCTGATGATTATAATTAGAGGTAGATTATTAAAATTTAAAAATAACGAGTTAATGGCAGAAGAGTCAATTAAGTGGTAAAGCAGCATTGAAGTTTTGGCGGCGAAAGGATGGTCGCCGCAGTAGAGGAACAGATGGTTGCGTTCCTCTATGGAAGGGAAAATTCCAGTCAGGCAGATGTTGCGCCTGATCGGCCGCGGCCCCTCCGACGGTTCTAGCTCGGAGGTTGTATATAATATGCTTTGCATCGCTCAAACATTGCAAGTGCGATTCAGGATCGTGTGGTGCCATCTAGTAGATATTACTGTGCGTTATTTCTTGTTCGTCGATACCACTTGTCGATGTTCGATGTATGAGTGTCGGGTCATCTTGTTGACAACTTAATTAGTTAGTTCCCAGCCAATGTTGATAGGTGGCGGTGTTGTTAATTATGCCGCCACAAAGTCGTATTTATTTACAACATGAGTGGGCTGTGCGCGCGCTCGTGTGTATGTTGTGTGTGTGTATGTGTGTGTGTGTGTGTGTGTGTGTGTGTGTGTGTGTGTGTGTGTGTGTGTGTGTGTGTGTGTGTGTGTGTGTGTGTGTGTGTGTGTGTGTGTGTGTGTGTGTGTGTGTGTGTGTGTGTGTGTGTGTGTGTGTGTGTGTGTGTGTGTGTGTGTGTGTGTGTGTGTGTGTGTGTGTGTGTGTGTGTGTGTGTGTGTGTGTGTGTGTGTGTGTGTGTGTGTGTGTGTGTGTGTGTGTGTGTGTGTGTGTGTGTGTGTGTGTGTGTGTGTGTGTGTGTGTGTGTGTGTGTGTGTGTGTGTGTGTGTGTGTGTGTGTGTGTGTGTGTGTGTGTGTGTGTGTGTGTGTGTGTGTGTGTGTGTGTGTGTGTGTGTGTGTGTGTGTGTGTGTGTGTGTGTGTGTGTGTGTGTGTGTGTGTGTGTGTGTGTGTGTGTGTGTGTGTGTGTGTGTGTGTGTGTGTGTGTGTGTGTGTGTGTGTGTGTGTGTGTGTGTGTGTGTGTGTGTGTGTGTGTGTGTGTGTGTGTGTGTGTGTGTGTGTGTGTGTGTGTGTGTGTGTGTGTGTGTGTGTGTGTGTGTGTGTGTGTGTGTGTGTGTGTGTGTGTGTGTGTGTGTGTGTGTGTGTGTGTGTGTGTGTGTGTGTGTGTGTGTGTGTGTGTGTGTGTGTGTGTGTGGTTGTGTGTGTGTATGTGTGTGTATGTCTGTGTATGTGTGTGTATGTGTGGGTGTGTGTGTATGTGTGTGTGTGTGTGTGTGTGTGTGTGTGTGTGTGTGTGTGTGTGTGTAGGTGTGTGTGTGTGTGTGTGTGTGTGTGTGTGTGTGTGTGTGTGTGTGTGTGTGTGTGTGTGCGTGTGGGTGTGTGTGTGTGTGGGTGTGTGTGTGTGTGCGTATGATATACGCAATAAACAAGTCTCATATGGAAGGTATCCCCTGACCCGGAGTTCCCATGGTCGGAGACGGCGACGCCGCAGGAGTCCATGGGCAGGTGTCCCTCGGGCGAGGAGTTGTTCACCACACACGCCACACTCCCGTTCACCGACACACAACTGTCGATGATCTGTTGTATTAGCTCCGTCCACGCGGAGTCTCCGCTAATAGCTCTGAAACAAATTATTAAACAAGTTACGACTTAATAAAAGTTCATAATTCTGAATAGTTATTTTTTTTTATGACAAACGAGAAACTTGGTACCATGTTAAGCAAATACTATCATAAACTTTACGTTTTAAAACATATATGGACAAGATACGATAGAACAGCTGATATTGCGTCGGCGCCTATCCTAGCCAGCCCTGGATACATTATACAGGGTGAAATTTTATTCACTCTTTTCCCGAAACGTATGTACTCTGTCAATGACTTATAATAAAAATAAAATGCAAAATAAGATGAAATATTTAAAAATAATGGCGTCATGACGTGAATTTCATATCATAGAAAAAATCTGACATCTCTGATTGATGTATTTTTTTTATTTCTAAATGTTGCAAAATTGTTCTATATCGTTTACGAACAACGTATGTTTCGGGAAAACAGTGAATTACTTACTTGATCAAATAGACCATCTGAAAATATTTTTCAAAGTAGGTAATGAAATGAAGTAATTTATTCGAATTCACAAAATGTGAAATACTTACTTAGATAATCATGATAAGCGTTTAACATTTGTTCTACTATTAAAACTGTACTCACTCAGCATCCACGTATCTCATGAGATGTGCCATGCAGTGCAGCACGCCGTACATGGGACCCTCTCTGGCGCCCACCACGATGTTCCGCGAGCATATATCCAGCTCCAACGATAACTTGTTCAGCAAACGATGCAGGAGCGTGTACATCACCGGCTCAGCTGATGTACTGATAATATCATCAAGGTATTAGTAATTCATAATTCATTCATTCATTTTAGTATAATATTCGGTAAACATCTTGAGCATTTCGGGGGCTTCTGAGCCCCCGCAACAGGAAAAGGACCGCAACAGCGGTACGTGCAGGGGCGGTTGCGGACGACAACTTAGACGTGAGTCAGAGGAAGCCCGCAGCCGTCCCTAATGCGCCGAAGATGGCCTTTTTAAAAAAATAAAAAAAAAAACATCTTGAGCATGCCACCGCGCAGTGGGGGGTTTTTCTTAACCTGCAATTAAGTCCAAAAACATCCCCCACCCCGCGAAAGTGTGCTCTAATTGTTTGCCGGCCATTATAAACAGTATTGAGATGTAAATAGTTATTCAAAAATGAAAAGAGAGACTCCAAGGATATTAAGACCAAATTCCCGTGAAAATTATTTTAATATGGTAGGAATTTGTTGTGCTTTATAGTCCAGAAAACAATTTACAAATATATTTTTTATAATACGAGCAGTCCACTAGCATGATGTGACATGACTGTCCATAAATAGTAGCAACCTCAGCTAACCACACACATTTTTTTTTTATATGGCCATCTTCGGCTCATTAGGGACGGCTGCGGGCTTCCTCCGACTCACGTCTAAGTTGTCGTCCGCAACCGCCCCTGCGCGTACCGCTTTTTTGCGGTCCTTTTCCTGTTGCGGGGGCTCAGAAGCCCCCGAAACACCGTACCGTGTCCACCTTTTGGTGTCCGAGGCAGCGTGAGACACGCTGCCTCGGACATGTCCATCACGGGGGTCACAGAAGTTGGCTAGACTAATGGGTGAGCGGCACGTCCCGCCCACCCGTGACCCCCGGAGGCCCCTATTAGTCGCCTTTTACGACAGGCAGGGGTTACCGTGGTGGAATTCTCCAAACGCCCCCAATCCACAGGGCGGTAACCACACACATAAACTTTAAATTATAAAGTACTGGTTAACGCTACATGTCTCCTGCACTAAGGCTGGGTTTGTACATTGGCGAATTCTCAGCGAGGCGGACTCGTCCAGTGTATTAACTTTACTTACTTACTAGTGGTAGGTCTCTAATATGTAAGAGTCCGTCTGGGTGGGTACCACCGCAATGTCTATTTCTACCGCCAAGCAGCAGTGTGCATGCACTGTTGTTTCGGTTTGAAGGACATTGTAGCCAGTGTAACTACAGGACATAATGAGACTTAGGACTGTATTAATAAATGAATCTCAAGTTTGAGTTACATCTCAAGTAGACATAATGTATTGAACTCTTGATGATGATGATGTAACTCAAATTTGATATTGATTTATTAATACTGCCTTTAACACCTTATGTCTCAGGATGACGAGCGCAGTGGAATGCCACACAGTAGATACTTTGTAACTCGAGGTGCTGGATGGTGTTGCTACTATTTATGGGTGGTCGTATCGCTTACCATCAGACGAACGGCATGATCGCCTCGTCATTAAATGCCATAAAAAAAACTTAACCACGGATGAAACAACACGAGTTAAGTCATTAATCAATGTTAGGTGTAAACCACCTACAAACCGAAAATTCCAGTAAATTTCATTTCCTTTTACTCATTGTCTTCTAATCGCCTTTATTTATATGATTTAATAATGACCTACCATTCTGAATAATTAAATCTTCAAGAGACTTACCACGCACTCCCTTCTAATATATTTTGCGGCAGTTTTCTCCTCAGGAAATCAAACTTATAAGCGGCTGAAGTGCAGTCAGTGGGCTTCAGCGATGATGCTTGTCGAAGAATGTCCTCAAAATCTGTGCTTATTGTATACGTATTTTCCTGGGGAAATTCGAAATTTTGAATTAATTACGAGGTGACCAAATTACTGATTATACGGCCAAAAAAATTATACATCGCATTTTAAAATGCTTCGGAAAAATTTCTTTGCAACGTTGTCTGCTTTTACAAACATCTCGTATGCTTACAACACGGTGAGCGTCACATTTTACGTGCTATTTTTGCGAATGAGCACATATTTTAGCGAATGAGCACATATTTGCGAATGAGCACATATTTTAGCAGTAACTCCGACTGATTCAAAATTTCTAAAAACAAGTGTCAATTTTCAGTTGTATTTTTTCCAGTATAATACCTTAAACAGTTCCACAGGACAGTTGTCCAGTATCTCCAACGCCAAGGCCTTGTTGTTCTCGTAACTATCCTCCAAGTGCAGCAACAGCTTGTCGACATACTCTCGCTTCCAAACACTGTGGAAAAAAACAATATTCGACAAATAACACTCTCACATAATAAAAGTTCTCTTATGAAAGGGTTGGCAGAGGTGAAAATAATGTATCAGAGGTTTTCTTAATAGCTAATTCAAAATAATATTAACTGTTCAACAGCCCATACAGAAAGGAATAAAAAATCGATTTTATTAGATCCAAATCGATATCTAATCGATTAACCCAAATCGATATGTAATCGATTACGTTACCTGTGCCATCCCATATGTTCAGTCCAGGCCAGTAGCTGTAGCGCAACCACTCGCCTGGTGTAGTTGGCTCCGGGCAGCAAGCTGTCCAAACACAACGTCCGCAGCTGCTCCACGAAGCGCAAGTACTCCTCGTATTGAGGCTGGTGCTGCCTTTTCAGGACTTTACCACTCTCTTCAAGGCGTTTCATGAACTGACAACAAAATATTTTGATACAATCACATTGTCGCAGGTACACGCTGGATGCAGGCTGTTTTTATTAACACGCTTTTATTAGCTTCAGACGTATGTATATATGTATTTTACACTTTGAACATGATTTTGATGCACTTCAAAACGTCGGATTAAATCGAAATTTGGCATACTTATCATGGACCGATGGCAATACAATATTTTTAACCGACTTCCAAAAAAGGAGAAGGTTCTCAATTCGTGTGTTTGTATTTTTTTTTATAAACTAATTAACAGGTCCGTCTGGAAATCTTTAGGGCAGGCCTATGTTCAGCAGTGGACGTCGTGTGACTGATGATGATATTGGTCAATGACTATACAATATAATAACCCTTATTACATATTATACTTTTACATCGACATGATCATCAATAATTATCATACACACACACACACACTCGCCTGTTATTCCTGAAGGGGTAGGCAGAGGCGCAACTAGTGCACCCAGTTTTTCCCATTATTCTGTCCCATGATGTGGTAGGGGGCGAGCCTGTCGTCATATCGGGCACAAATTCTAGTCTCCGAGTTGATACTGAATAGAAAACCTCAACATCACTCTGCCCGACCCGGGGATCGAACCCGAGACCTCAGCATTGCATTCGTACTGTAATACAACTACGCCACCGAGGCAGTCATCAGGCAGAATAATTATGTATATTTTCTTATAAAATGTGACAGAAAAATATCTCCAGACGTAGTTTTGTCATTGTTGTTAATGAAAAAAAAATACACTTTTTATGAAAATGACATACCTTCTTCATAATGGACAGCGTGAGTTGTCTGAAGTTAGGCGCCTGCGCATTGATGTTGTACTTCAAGTAATACAGTATAAATGACAGATCTCCTGCCGTGAACACTTCTGTAGACTTCGGCGACTCCACGATCAGAGACAATGATAATATCCTCGTCTGCCAACAATCATACAATTCTATTTTTATAGAACCAAAGACCAAGATATTAGACACAAGCTAATCATAAAACTAATCGCTTACTTATAAATAATTCTACGAGATTTATTTAAATATTTATACTAGAACACTTTACGTAATAAAATACCTAATGAGTTCCTTGCACAAAAGTGACTACTAAGAAAGGATTATTTAAAACACATTCTCTAAGGAGATTAAATGCTAAAGGATGCATGTCTAGTAGAAGAAGAAAAGATAATAGAATAGACCAATACTATTGGAAACCAATTTTGTTTTTTTTAATATATATTTTTATTACAACAATACTCCACTATTCTTGCTTACCTCATCAATCGCATCAACGGCGGCCATATTGAGAACATCATAGCTGATCAGTCCCTTCCACTTGTCTCCGTGCTCGACGCTTTGTCTATTCGCAACACCGGCCTTGCGCACCACGCTTAGCAACATCAGTACACACTTCAGATCCGACGGGTTGGTATTTGTCTGTTTTATGTACGGCAATCTATACATATATATAAATAAAATTGGAGTGTCTGTTTGTAATATTCAAATAACCATTTTTTACTACATGTATATGAATATATATACGGTACATACACCAAAATAACATTTTTTTACAATTTTTGTCTGTCTGTTTGTTCTGGCTAATCTCTGAAATGAGTAGACCGATTTTGACGGGACTTTTCTTGGCAGGTAGCTGATGTAATAAGCAGTAACTTAGGCTACGTTTATTTTAGAAAGAATCTTTTATTTTAGAAAAATAAAGTAATGTTGCACTAAAAAATTAAAGAATCGACTGATATATATGTTATAAGGTTATCTTATGTGTGGGGTTCAATTTCTCGGTGGGGCACCACTTTTTGTGGGCTTTATATAGATCGGAAAATGGGCACTTGACCTGAATCCTGATTTATGATACCGACCGTTTATAAACACCCAAAATATCAGACGAATTAATGCACTGCCAGATTCCAAGCCTAAAGGCAAAGGATTGGGGTTAGATGAGTAGAGACGAGTTCACGAATTCCATCATTTCACGTTACTTACTGTGAGACAGACAACCAATCCTTGTTAAGCTAAAATGGTCCTTATGTTAAACCTTATACCCTAAGGGCCGATTTCACCACATGCTGATAAAGTCCCTGATAGCTTATTTAACAGATAAATAAGTTTTGGTTTGTCACTAATGGGAATATTTAGCAGATATATTTGAGAGTAACTTATCAGATTTGTTAGATAGCGTTAATTGTCAGATAGGGTTTGTGGAACTTTATCAGAAACTAGCTTAACTAATAATGATGTTAGTCAAATACTTACATACAGATCATGATGTTGTCATCCCATTTCACAGCCTTCACTAATAAACTTTCAAGAATGTTTAACACAGTAGAATCTAATGTGTTGGACGTCACATAGGCCATTATGGGTTCTATCCATTGTTGACGCACCTCATCAGTGGAACATTCCTTTATATGTTTTTGTAACATCGTCTCTAGCGCTGTTGTTGCCTAAAATATATAGATTTGCAGTTAGCTAACCAATGCTCTATCGGATGGCGCTATACCCCCGAGTGTTCACATTAGGTCATAAGACCAATGGAATCAATAGAAACGTTCCAAACATCACAAAATTATGGTAGCGATAACGCGTTTTCCCCCACAATAAAGGGACCAGGAGCCTCCCTGCGACATTGAGTTTTATGTATATTTGGAAACAGCACATTTTTTTTAACCTAGTTAAAAAGCACACACACCCACATAAACACTCACTCACGCCTATTATCCCCGGAGGGGTAGGCAGAGGCGCGACTAGTGCACCCACTTTTCGCCGTTATTCCGTCCCATGATGTGATAGGGGGCGAGCCTATCGCCATGCCAGGCACAAATTCCAGACTCCGAGCTGATATTGAATAGAAAAACTCAATATCGCTTTGCCCGACCCGGGAATCGAACCCGAGATCTCAGCATTGCAGTCGTACCATACAACTACGCCACCGAGGCAGGTAGTAGTTAAAAAAAATCGAAAAAAAAGGAAATTGTTAATTTATCATTCACCCGTCAGTATACAAAGTGACACATACACTAGCTTGCACTGCCTGTACACTCAAAGCAGCCAGCAGTTCGAGTATGACAGAGGGCAGGGCCTCCATGATGCTCAGAGCTCCTAGCTCGGTGGTCAGCGAGCTGATGCTGAGGTAGTAACTCTTGCGCATCTTGTCCAACGACAGTAGTGATGAGAACAACTCGTTTAGAGCTTTATCATTGCCTGTAATAGAATATAAGTTTTTTGACAGATCTAATATTCTTGCTCAGTTATTAGAAAATAGTTTATGTTGACTAACAAAACACAAAATGAAAGGATTGACTAGGAAATGGCACAAAAATTACACCAGTCATTGCTAATTTTTGCAGGTGCACTAATGTAAAATAAAATCTTCTACCAAGCAGTACCTAATGTGTTCAAGTTATTTGCCGGCGACTATAATTTTCACAATACTGTAATATATTATAGAACATTTGGTATTCTTACATATTAATATAGACATAGAAATTCTAAAGTACAAACATTGGTATTAAAACTTACCTTGTTTCTTCAAGTGGTTACAGTATTTGACAACACAATTCAACATTTGCGCAGTGAGATGCCTCACACTATCCATGTAGTGTTCCAAATGCGACCATATGAACACTAGCAGAGAATCCACCAGTTTCAAACCCACTTCTTGGTCTGTTATTTTGTCTAGCATTTTACATATTTGTAACAATGTACGGGAAACTCCCAATATGAATACGGACTCTGATGAACTCCTAAAATTATGTTTTCATATAATTTGATATAGCAATAACAGCCTAAGGTATCGTTCCAACTTTAGTTATCTTTTTGTCCGGGTCTCATTAAGCTGGACGCACTCGCAGCGACTCACGCCTCTCATCTCACGCGTCACGCCTCACACGTAAAGCCCACACCTCACGCGTCACGCCTCAAACCTCACACGTCACGCCTCACACCTCACGCGTCACGCCTCACACCTCACGCGTCACGTCTCACACGTCACGCGTCACGCCTCACACCTCACACGTCACGCCTCACACCTCACACATTTATCCTCACACCTCACGCGTCACGCCTTACACCTCACACCGCGCCGGAGCACTTGAAGGTCTGCGAGCACGTCCAGCTTAATAACACCGAGGATTACCCTAACTACAGATGAAAAAACCCTGTCTAAGTGCATAAATAATATAATTATTACGCCTGTCCTGCAGCAAGTTTTTTACTTCGATTTAAAAAAAAAACAATCATGTAACGGAATATTAAATAACAAATTATTTTTCAGTATAAAGGCATCAAAGTGTAAATGATACCTCTCTCCAATTTCAAGCAACATGTTTGCAAGTACAATACATGCTGGTGAGTTCTGTATTTGGGTTTGCAGCTTATCTACTGATACCACTGTGGCGATGGCAGAGTACAGCGACAGTTGTGATGCTTCCTCCTTTAATAGGTCTATTAGTTCAGGGTTTGCTGGGTTCGGTTGTAGAATCTGGCAGGTTGAAGACATTTTATATAATTCAGTTATTTCAAGTCTATAATAACAGTATTCCACTGGATGGATGTTAGTTTTTTTAAATAATTTACACTGATTCAGATTTCTAGATGGATTAATAGTTACTATCAGGCAAACGGCCAGTGCAATGCCATTAAATGAAAACTGTTGCCGCAAAATAAATGATGAACTTGTGTTCACAAGCTATTATTTATTCATAGTTTAATACATTATTTTTATTGGTCTATATTTAGACAGAGACACAAACAAATTATAGCTCCCTGGTACAAACTCATGCACAATATATTTTTATTTTTATTTTTTTTATTTAAAACTTTATTGTACACCAAAAACAAAACAAGATTAAAAAAAAAACAATGAAGACAGAGAACAGGTACAATTGGCGGTCTTATCGCTCGAGGCAATCTCTTACAGACAACCATTGGATGGAATAAGAGAAAATAGCGAAAAGGGTAGTCTGGGGCGTACATATAAGCAAATATATATATAAAATCTAATACATAATAATACAACAAATATATACATACATACACACAAAATACATGAATTATATATGTATAATATATATAATCCTACATATATAATAATCATATATATATAAATATTTATTACATAACAGGAGATGTATAACAAATTATAATCAATGTCACACAAATAAAGTTTTAGCTATTGAGCAAGTGTTCTTTTACCATTTTTTAAAAAACCGGTAGTGATTGCGCCTGTCTTATAACTACTGGTAGTGCATTCCATAACCTGATAGCAACAACAGTGAAAGATTTTTCCATGAATGAAGTAGTATGCACAGGCATTTTCAGTACCAAGTTCTCTGATGAACGAAGAGACTTCTCATGCGTGTCGTGAAGAAATAGAAACCTAGATTTAAGATAATAGGGGGTAAGAGGATTGAATAGAATGCTATAGAGAAGGGAAAGAATGTGGGCATTTCGGCGAAGACGAATAGGTAACCACTTGAGCTTAGTGCGAAACTCAGAGACGTGATCATATTTGCGCAGTCCAAATATGAATCGTATGCAGACAAAAAACGTTAATATATTATGACAAAAAACGTTAATGCATATTGCTTTATTTTTTTTGCAATTGAATACATAGGTTTAATTGAATGTATACATACATCTACCCATGACTCAGATCCATTCTCAAGTAAATGCATTGACAAAAACAATATCCCACACACAGACTTTGTGTCCATAGGAACATCTCCGTTATACAAGAGTTGTTGTACAAAACTACGAACACTGCTAAATAATGGCATTAGATTTGTGACATTAGTACTGTCCACTTTCTGTACAATGTATAACAGCAATCTAGATGCTAAATGCGCTAAGTTGAAAATCTCATTTTTTTCTGTTGGTGAGAGTGCTGTTTTTTTCCTAAAAATAAAGAAAAACATCATTTTTAACAGACGAAAATAATACGGAGGATGGTTCTCAAGTCTTCTTAAGATAACTTTTTACAGAGTAGCCCTAAGAGTGGGAAAAAAGGGGCGATTTATTGTTTACTCACAGAGTTTAATGCTGAGTTGTGTATGAATAAAATTATGCATGTAGCTACAAAAAATTGTAAAACACTTTTTAACAAAAAATTAAACCCCCGAAAAAAGTGAAGTTTAAGAACTTAGTTTTTAAGGTTAAATAAAAAAAATATTATTGTTTTTCAGTTTCTTCGGTGGTTTAATTTTTTTGTTAAAAAGTTTATATCTTATTTTTAAATGTTGAAGTCAACAAGTGTGCCTAATGGTACGTAGCATAATTGCTGTTCGTAATAAATGAATAAACAGTAAATAAAGCTAAATTTGTAGTTTTATTCATAAAAATGATGAATTACCTTAATGTAGTAATGCAGCATTCCAAACAACTGTTAAAATATTTTGCCAGTGGTATTTGTACATTTTTAACAGCAGCAGCTCCTGCAGGGAAGTTCTCCACACAAGCAGACACCTTCGTAACAATGTCTATGTATATTTTATAGTTAGTATGTTCAGTTGCAATGAATGTGTTTATTTCTTCTGCTAAAATACTTGCAAATGTATCTTGGAAGTCAATTCTCTTTGTTATTTGTCTGTAATTTTATGAGTTACTGTACTAAATAAATTATCTTTTAAGTGCCTATACTCTATCAGTTTAGGTATTTAACTAAAGGTAAACAAAACAAAATATGTGACACATGGATGCTCAACATTTTATGGCAATGTCCAATTATCGAATTGAAAAAAACCCTCTTAGCCGAATATCGCCACGTCAGCCCAACAAAAAATACAGTGCAAGGTGTGTGCTCAATATACAATTGCAATCTCTGTTCCTTCTTTCATAGTCGACAATAAATAAAAATCTCGGAAAAATATTAGAACATTTATTAGATTAGATTGCACTTACAAATAATTCATTTTACCTTTTAATTCCACCTTTCTAAGAGAACAGTAACAGTGTATATGGTTAAACCATTATGGAATTAATAAAAAAAACGAGTAATACTAAATATAATACACTCATTTAACAAGTCGAGATATAATGCTACTAATATTATAAAGGCGAAGGTTTGTAAGTATGTATGGATGTCTGGATGTATGGATGTTTGTTACTCTTTCACGCAAAAACTACTGAACGGAATTAGATAAAATTTGGCACACTGGTAGATCATGTCCTGGAAACCTAGCCTGGAGCCTATGTGTTAAGGCTACATTTTACCCCGGGAAAACAAAAAGCGGGACTTTTATCCCGGAAAAACTTGTTAACGCGGGCGGAGCCGCGGGCAAAATCTAATCGTTCATATTTCAGGAACAAGCTCACAATATACATTTATACAATCTAATAGTTATCATAAGTCTACTCGGAGTCTGATGTAGAACTTTCACCAACATTAATTATAAACTCTTCTGTAGTCTCATCAATGATTTTATCGAGGGTCAACATTTTTTTCTCTTCTTTTATGATATGGCCATCGCAATTATTCCAATTGTCGGCAGTAACCGTTGCAAGGACTTCCGACAACAGACTTTTCAGCCATTTTATAAGTTTTATTTTAATTTGCTATGTATCCCTTGACTTGAGACCATATTAGCTCAATAGGATTAAGCTTGCAGTGGTAGGATGGAAGTCTCAATACCGTAATACCATGCTCTTTGACTACAACATATGTTTGGTACTTATCTTTTCCAACTCTTTATAATAATTGAGCTTCTCATTCAGATGCCTCAAAGGCAATTTATTTTTCATTTAGCCAGTTTTGTATTTCAGCTTTTCTTGTTGCTGTTGTAGGCACCTTTTCTTTTTTCCTTGAATGATATGGGGCATTATCCATCACTAAAACAGATCCCCTGTCCGGTTTGGGTAATATTTCTACCATCCATTTCTCAAAATTATTTGAATCCATTTCACTGTTGTAGTCTCACACTTCCTTTAGAAGCTTGAAACACAAGTTCACCTCCTTCAACTAGTCCACTGGATGAACCTGGAACATAGTTTAATATTAGCATTTAATATTTTTACATTGTACATAATATGTACACTTCTTATCTTACTTTAATTTTCCTTTATCTATATAAACAATAGGTATTCATATATTGAAAATTGTAATTAAGCTATTTATTATATACTTGTATCCATTATGCTATGCATTAAATGTAAGGTAAAATTAAAGGAAAAGTTCATTGCTAAATGTTCACCTGTGTAAGCGGGATGTAGTATATTCTTAAGTGGAATTGTTGCCTATTAACAAAGTTCTTTTCAATACACACACACTCACGCCGTTCATCCCCGAAGAGGTAGGCAGAGGCGCAACTAGTGCACCCACTTTTCGCCATTATTCTGTCCGATGATGTGATAGGGGGCCAGCCTATCGCCATATCGGGCACTGAATAGAAAAACTCAATATCACTTTGCCCAACCTGGAGATCGAACCCGAGACCTCAGCATTGCAGTCATACCATAATACAACTACGCCACCGAAGAAGTCGGTTCAGTTCTTTTCAATACTGTTATACTTATTAAATTTAACAAATACAGACATGCATTAAAAAAACAATTTATTCTTACCGATATGCCCTAGAATAAGGCACTTTCCTATACTGCATGGATTTTTTTAACCCTGTAGATAGTTCCTGTCTTTACGCCTCTTTGGAAGATTAAATTGTATCTTGCCAAGTGCAATTTTTTGCGTGTCTTACAAAAACAAGTTTCAATAAGTATAGTACCATCAACATAATATGTAATATACAGTGTTTAAAAAATTTTAAGAAAGCAGTAATACCTTCTTTGATCCATGTTTCATCCAAATAATATATTTTCCTTCCTTCTGCCTATATTTTGCCATATTACTCAGGTATTTAACATGCCAAGCTGCAATATCTGGTTTGTCAATAAGCAAACTTTTGTAATTTCTTTTAGATTAGTTAAAGCCTAATTTCTTCATCACCTTATCATCCTTTTTTAAAGTTGCCAAACTGTCATCGTTTTTAACTGTTTCCATTAATTTTTGTATGGTGGGTTTATATTCTCAAAATAAAACATGTGTATTTTTCTTCGTATAGCGGCTAAGTCCATGTCTTCTAAGCTATCCATTGTACTTGGTTTTGTTGCTGGTGGTGGAGCTGAATATTGAACACGATGATTATTTTTGTATTTTTCCGGTTGAGATATGCCCATAATTTTTGCTGTTTTTTGTACTATATCCTTCTTATATGGATAACAGTCTTTGGACCATGAGTCTTAAACACATTTCAAAACTTTATAAGTGTTTCTTTCTCTGAGGCAGAAAGGGGTCCACTTTTACTCCGGTTTTACTTGGGAGATGGAAATGAAAGCAAAAAGGTGGACCGGCTTGTACCAGGCTCAGGTTCACTCATTTTTAATAATTCACGTCTAACAAACCAAAAACAGTCAACAAGTAACAAGAATTAACAATAACTTATAACAGAAAACAACTAAAACAGAGGATAAGAATTAGGAACACAATGAACGTTTGACCAAAACAGTAACACATTGAATAAATGATATGCTGCCACCAGCCACAGATTATATAAAATAACACCCGGTTACCCGACTTTACGCATCATCAGTCATTTTTGTTGTCGAGCTATGATAAAGTTGCACATCTCAAGTTTGTAGTATTATATTTATCGTGAGTTTTATAGAAATGTTTTGGGTGCATGTATTTTTGGGTCTTTAATAATTGACAACCTGCATGATAGTAATCATGCACAAATCAACATTGTAATTTTAAATAATTATTCTTTACCAAGCTGCCACATTTATAATTATAACTATCATATGGACATAGTACTTTGATCTAAACAAGACAATATCAAGACAATGTGGTATTGATGAAGATTTTTGAATTTTGAAATGAGAAACGACCACAATAACATATAACCTTTTTTATGGTTTGTATACATTCAGTTAAATATCTAAACCGACAGAGTATAATTTGTGTTTTTTTATATTAATATTTTGAATACCAATTTGGAATAAGTCCTTGAAAATTTATAGAAAACATTATTAGATCCAATACAGCTGAGCCATATCTCTGAATTTCATACTGTCAATATTTCTAGCATATAGGTACTATGTGTAATTTAAATACAATACATTACCTTGTGATAAAACATTTGACAGGATGCTTACACTCAGCCTGGAAAAATACTGTCACGAGGAATTTCATTACACCTGCATCTGCTGCATTGTCTATTTCATTGAACACGGTTTTTAATAATGTCAGCTGGTCATCCGAACTTGGAGCCTGATTAAATTCTTCTAAAAGATTATATTTTGCACCTAAAATTTATACCGAAGCGTCTTTAAATCTTGCAACATACCCTAATATACCAAGGCCAAGGAATTTAAAGGCCTAAAATGTTTAATATTTTAAATAGGTACGTGTCAGGATTGGCCACAACATTAGCTTTTAAATAACATTTACTCACCAAAATCTCTTGTATGGGCATTTGCAACTACAGGTGAGTATCCAATTGATGTTTTAGTTTTCTTACTATTTCCTCCAGTTATCCTTAATGTTAATCCATTCATTTTGATAAATAAAGTATAATTAATGTGGAAATAGCGACCAACCGCAACAACAACATAACCTCACATATTTAATAATTATTTTATTTTTTTTTGTTAATTTATTCATGTCCATGGATACAAAGTCCTTCAGACGCATACTTGTTTCTTGTTTTATTATCCTCAGTGCTTACTAACTACTATGTCAAAGTAAAGCAGTGGTTACCTTACCAAGACTTTATCGAGGAGTTTTGGCGGCAACAAAAAAGCACTTGATTAGCACAGTTATTTCAATTCACTTCATTTGAGCCCTTTAATAGAACTATATTGGATAATATACCACCATAATTATGCAACATAACACTAAGTATCACCAATATAATGAATTAAAACAAGAGCACCTCATGACACTACCAAGTTCCCGCCAAAACTCTCTTAATAATTATTATTGATAAATTTTTTTTTTTTGGTAATTTATTCATGTCCATGGATACAAAGTCCTTCAGACGCATACTTGTTTCTTTTTTTTAATTATCCTCAGTACTTACTAACTACTATGTCAAAGTAAAGCAGTGGTTACCTTACCAAGACTTTATCGAGGAGTTTTGGCGGCAACAAAAAAGCACTTGATTAGCACAGTTATTTCAATTCACTTCATTTGAGCCCTTTAATAGAACTATATTGGATAATATACCACCATAATTATGCAACATAACACTAAGTATCACCAAAATAATGAATTAAAACAAGAGCACCTCATGACACTACCAAGTTCCCGCCAAAACTCTATTATTGATAAACGTAAACCAGTGTTGCCAAATGTATGATGGTTGAAGTCGCCGAAAATTCATTAGGAAGTATCAAGTAGCCTAAAGTCGTCTCATCATATATGGAGAGGTGAAAGAGCAAAAAAGAAACGTCTCTAATTTCAAAATGAATGCTGGTCCAACTCGCCAAAAACTGGAAGTAGCATAAGTCACCCAATTGTGTGGAGAAGCCAAGAGCTAAAAAAGTCCCCAATTTTCCGATTATTGTGTGTAAGCTGATCTTAGTTCAGATTTTGTATGCTCAAGGCTAATAAAAAAACCTCAAATTCGACGACAAGAAGGATGTAGCCTAAATTGGCGACTGATCTCCATTAACATAGCCTACACGGTGACCGGTCGCCAATCGCAATTTTTGATCGCCCCGACATCCTCCGAGGTAGCCTAAATAGCAAAAAGTCGCCTAATCTGGCACCACTGACGTAAACACATGGAAGTGGAGTTTTGGCGGGAACTTGGTAGTGTCATGAGGTGCTCTTGTTTTAATTCATTATTTTGGTGATACTTAGTGTTATGTTGCATAATTATGGTGGTATATTATCCAATATAGTTCTATTAAAGGGCTCAAATGAAGTGAATTGAAATAACTGTGCTAATCAAGTGCTTTTTTGTTGCCGCCAAAACTCCTCAATAAAGTCTTGGTAAGGTAACCACTGCTTTACTTTGACATAGTAGTTAGTAAGTACTGAGGATAATTAAAAAAGAAATAAGTATGCGTCTGAAGGACTTTGTATCCATGGACATGAATAAATTAACAAAAAAAAAAAAAAAAACACATGGAAGTTGGAAGAAACAAGTATGCGTCTGAAGGACTTTGTATCCATGGACATGAATAAATTAACACATGGAAGTTGGAACCTGTGAACTGTCATTTGTCCAAAAAGTTTTCGTTTGACAGTTTTTCGCAAAAGTAACAGAATGTAAAAACGTACAGTCTACTTTTAACTTACCTACGTATTAAAAATACGTTACTAGAATTATAGAACAGTTGAAAATTGTTAATCTAAAATTATATTAATTATATATAAATAATAAAATAAAATCAATTGTGCAGTATAACAATAACAAGATGAAAACAGAAGCTCAAAGAGTATTATATACATTGGGAATAGAGAGACAACTCGTCGAGTTTGCGTGCCAACCGACAATTGTCAAAATTTCGGCTGCTTCAACGATTGTATGATAGAGGGCGCCCATGTTGCTATTGAAATCCGATAGATGGCAGGGATTCTGTTTAAATTCAGGTTTAGTGTAGTGGATACTAATACTGTAAATATTAAACTGTTATAAAAGCATTGCATTGAATGACGAAAGTGCAATTAAAGTAAAATGCTTTTTACAATTATATAATACAATGCGTTTAATGCTTTATTTACAGTACATCTTTGCCACTTACAATTAATATGGTTGTGTTAGTTTTACCATGCCAAATCAGACAAACTTATTAATCAAAATATTTTATTTTGTGTTTGTTACGGAATAATAAATAATGTACAAAATTTAATTTTAAAAACTATATTTAGGTACTGATAATATATAAAATTCCTTATAAAGAGGAACAATTTGTTTACTTTCAATCGATCATCTCCGATATCAAATAAACTGCTGTACCAGTTTCAATATTTTTTTCATATAATAAACGTAGACGAAAGCTTTTATGGAACTAAAGAAAGGAGTACAAACGCAAACAAAAATCTGTTTGAATATTATGCAAAGAGATACAAAGCCGTATTGAATCTCATACAAAAGATACAAAATAACCATTACATATAAAATCTATTAATAAATACAAGGCCACCCTGACAATTTATAAATATAGATAAAAATGCTACATTTAAAGAAAATATTAACTGTAAACAAGGATATGGTCGAACAGTATCAGATTATAATAACATTGCCCAATTGTTAATGGACGTTTTATGAACATAGCAAAATGCAACAACAATCAGTATGCAACCGAATTCTTAGTGGAAGTCAATCGAATTCTATTTTTGTAAAATCTGTGGGAGCGAGTGAATTTAAAAAAAAATGTTCATTCTCTAAAAAACGTTTCCAGTACTAGCTACGATGAAATTGCTGTTAGGATCGTACAACATATTATCACATATACTCTCTCCAATTTCCAGCTATATCATTAACTTAAGTATAAAATACGGCGCTTTTTCAGATAATATAAAATTCACTATAAAACCAATGTTCAATGAAGTCGGTTAAAAAGGGCGATATTGGAGATATTAATTGTTACGGAACAATAGCATTAATTCCAATCTTCTCAAAAATTTACGAAAATATTATAAATTCTTCTTTATATTCCTTTCTTGAAAGTAACAATTTTTTTGTACCCGAACAGTATGAATTTCCGCAAAACAAAATCAATAAACTCACTAGTTTATATCTTTTTTAATACTGTAATTCACTAATATGGATGATCGCAAACCTGCAGTAGAGATCGACGGTCCCATAGAACAAAGTCGTATATGCCAAATGTTAGCTTTTGAGTAAAGTGCTTTGAAAGTCTAAATTAATTGTGAAAATCACAAGTTATACATGAAGGAAACATTATCTATTAGGGTTCAGTAACAACTTTGAACCTAATGTGTGAAAATAGCACTAATTCGTACATGAATACACACTTACGACTTTAAAAGCGCTCTACTGAAAAGCTAACATTTTGAATATACAACTTTGTTCTATGGGACCGTCGAGATTTATTTAGACATGACAAAAGCTTTCGACCACGTTCACCATATTTTGTTTAAAAACTTGCACCTCTATGGTATTCGAGGTAATATGAATAACCTAATAAAATCCTATTCAACTGGTAGACAGTAAGTCAAACAAATTAATAGAATATGTCCAATATTAAAAATGGAGACAATTTAACAATCGCAACACAGTCCTACTAATAATATTATTATAAACGCGAAAGTATGTATGGATGTCTGGATGTTTGTTACTCTTTCACGCAAAAATTTCAGAACGGATTTCGATGACATTTGGCACACGGATAGATCATGTCCTGAATCAACACATAGGCTACAATTTATCCCGAAAAAATAAAAAGCGCGCCTTTTGTCCCGGAAAAACTTTTTCACTAGTAATACATATTTTGGGGTACCACAGGGTAGCGTATTGAGCCCAATATTTTTCTTGGTATATATAAATGATTTATCTCATATAACTTATCACCAAATGACTCTTTTTGCTGATGATAGCACAGTTTTAATTAGTGGTAAGCATCTGCATGCAGATCTTAATTGCACAATTAAGACTTTCCCAACTAACATTACAGAATGTCTTTCTTGTAATAATTTGAAACTAAATTGAGCAAAAACAAAAACTATTCATTTTTGATAGAGAAATCAAGTAAAACTAAATTAACATATAACTTTCCAAAATATAAGAATTGCAGAAAGAGAACAAATCAAGTTTTTAGGAATATATATTGACAGAAATTTAGTTTGCAAAAATCACATAAATAACGTTTGTAAACGCTTAAATCAAGTCATATGCTCTTCATAAATTAAGCTAAATACCAGCCAGATCTGCCGTTATTACTGCATATCATGGCCACGTATCTTCCATCTTGAGATATGGCTTGATATTTTGGGGAAACTCTGTAAACAACGACCTAGCTTTTAGGGCTCAGAAACTTTATATTCGATCAATGGTAAACATAGTATCAACTGTTTCTTGCATACCATATTTCAATGAGATAAAAATACAACCACTTCCCTGCATGCATATTTAAGAGTGTGCCATTTTTTGCCAAAAGAAGTGCTCCCTTTTTTAAATTTCATAACCGTATTATACGTAATGATAGAATGACATTTAAACTCCACAAAACTGCATTATTTCATATAAGTCCATTTAACTTAATTCCAAAGATATGTAATATACTGCCAAAAATTATTATAGATTTTAAATTAACTTATTGAGTATAAAAATAAATTGTTTCGATTTTTACATGTGTAAAGGCCTGTATTGGTCGCAGATTCTTGTGTTGGTATCTCAGGGCGTTTTGGAGGAAAACACAGGGTTCGGAGCACAACCATATATAATAAAAATCACAATATTCGGGCTATATACAATGATTAAGTTCAACAACGGCGCGCGCGCGTGTCCGTGCTCGAGTCGCGGTCGCCTGACGCTGGCGGGGGTGCGCGGCGTCGGAGGGAGCGGGACAAGGATCAGTGCATAGTGCATACGCACGGTTCGCGATATATTGTAAGCCGGGTGTACATGTACCGCGCAGTCACGTTCGCGTTACAACCTCCCCCTCTGACCTGGAAAACGCGCCCTCGCTCCAAGGTCAGTGCTTTTTCGGTCTACCGCGCTTTCGTTTCTCGTTCACCGGCGGCTGAACGTCACCTACGTATGGGGTCAACTGGAATACGTGGTACCTGCCTAACGCTTCATCACTGCCTATCCGCTCCAACACGTAAGTTGTCGGGCTCGCAAGACTCTTTATGCGATAAGGACCGTCTCGCCGGGGTATAAACTTCGGAGTCTGCCCTTGCAAGGCATCGTTGCTCCCTTGGGTCTTGAGAAGAACATAGTCCCCTGGCGCGTACTCAGGCGCGGGGCGTCGCCCTTCGGCTAATATTTTGACACATTCATGCTCTGGTAATACTAAACACGCGGTATCTTCTTCGCTATCATCAGAAACATGACGGTATAGTATTCCATCAGATAATATAAATCTCCGATCTGACCAACCCCTCCCCCTAAATGGATCGTGGGTGGATTCGAGATCTTCGATAATCTCACGCACCTCTAGATCTTTAAGCTGGTTCTCTCGAACCTTCTTGGGATCTCTGGACGGCAGATCCGCTTCAGCGTAGCGGATGTCACAATCCGCTTCATCGTCGCTGTGCGGTCGCGAAAGGGTATCGGCTATTGCGTTCGTCTTACCGGGCGTGTATCCAATATACGGCTCGCGTACTCCATGGTCCGCTCCTCGGTGCCCTCCCCCTGCATAAGCACAATTCTGAGGCAGTATCTGCCTGCTTTGTGCCATCCGGTAAGGAGGTGAGGCGATCGGTCCTTGCCGTGCGTCGACTTTTATGCGATGCAAAGCATAGTCCGTCGGTAAGCCTTCTTTCACGAATCTATCGGCTCTTTTCACGAGTAACTCGTCCAATTGGGTCCTCTGACTCGCGGTCAGGTTGGTACCCTCATCTTCTCTTAGAAGAAGTTTCGACACGTCCACCTTCATCAACGTCGATTCGTCGCAGGTAGGTAATTTATAGCTGGTAACAAACGGATACGAACGTCGCGTGTTATCGCTAAACCTCCAACTATTCTGCGGCAAATCCAGCAGAATATTGGCCTTCATTATAAAATCCCTTCCTAATAGGGTACGCGTCTCCGCATCGGGGAGCACTACAAAACTTGTAGGCACGTCGCGGCCCATCAGCGTAACAATAGTGTTGCATTCGTGTACGGTACGAATCTGTCGCGATCCATCAGCAAGGCTGAACGTAAGTAGTGTGCGCTTGAATTCGACACCTGCATCAATGAGTATCCGATGCAGCATAGGACCTGCGATCGAGTGCGTGGCTCCGGTATCCAGGATTGCGATTCCTTGGCGGCCCGCAATATTAACCTGGACCAAAGGTTGAGCATCGTTAGCGTCATCTACGTATACGCTCTGAAAATCCGAATTGATAACACTCTGTGCACCTTTACACTTATCACATTCAGAACGCACCACGCCCAGTTGACCACACCCGTAGCAGTGCAACTGTGTTCGTACGTCTGATCTACTACTGCTAGATTTAATTTTACGGCACTCGTCGGCGGTGTGCCCAAATAATTTACAATAGCTACATCTAGGACGGGAACGCTTACTATCATTACTTTTAACAAGTCCAGTATCAACATTATCGGACGTTGGCACTGGAGGGTTACTCAAGGTATCCGTTAGCTTTGAAGGGTTAAGACTCGCGTGCGCGGAATTGACACTCTGGCTTACATTATCGGAACCGATGCCATGCGAAGTTGTAGGAAGGGCTGGGGTACATGGCAAGGATTCCAGGACATTGGAATTGGAAGGACAAGCACTTACCTCCGCCAGCGACTCTTCCACTAACCTGGCCTTCGCGACAAGCTGCTCGAGCCCGTCCACGGCATCGCGTGACACTCTTTTGCGTATTTTCCTACTTAGCAGTCCATACACTATATCTACGCACATTTGTTCTGGCACTTTGTATGGCAATTTTGCCAATAACGCACGCACTTTTGATATAAACGCGTCGGCACGTTCGTTTTGTTGCTCACTCGCGAATATGTCTCTAAAAATTTTATACGCGGGTCGCGGCACACCGAATGATCCTCGAAGACGTCGTAGGGCGTCCTCCCACGATGTAACCGATGCCTTCACTCCCTGCCACCAGATAGCGGCCTCGCCCATCAGCAACATAGGCAGGCCCTTGACCGCATGCTCATCAGTAACGTTAGTGCATTCTTTGTACACGACAACCGCATCTATGAAAGCTTCGAGGACGTCAGCGTTCTTGGTCGATCCATCGAAACGCGCCGTGCACTTCGAGAAATTTCCGTTCGTGAGGGTAGCATGTGAGTCAGGTAATAATGGTGTATTCGTGACCTGGGATTCGCTTTTGATCGAGAACATCTCTTGCATGAGTAACCGGTTCGCTTCTGCTTGACTGCGCACGATGCCAGCTACTAACGTTTGCAACATTGTTTCGGTTATCGTCAGCACCGGTGCACTGCTGCTGCTTTGCTGCTCGTCGTCTGTATCGACTGCTGTTAGGGAGCCATCCCGTTTCCCAAGTCGTTTAGGCGGCATAATATCCGTTGCCGGGGCTCGCTTGACGACAAAAATGGCGCGAAATACCTCGCGCGACGCGGCGGCCGAAGTGCGTAACTGTTGAACGTCTCGTCGCTCCTAGACTTTTCCGCGGCGCTGGTTACAGATGGACGTCTCCTTGGTGGTGTGTTAATCACTTCCCCGGGATAAATCGCCGTCACAGCGTCGTAAATACGGGGAAAATCGGAGCCGAAAAATGGACTCGCCCGAATTGGCAAAATGGTTGTGCCCGCAAGTTGGGCGTCACTGTAAAGGCCTGTATTGGTCGCAGATTCTTGTGTTGGTATCTCAGGGCGTTTTGGAGGAAAACACAGGGTTCGGAGCACAACCATATATAATAAAAATCACAATATTCGGGCTATATACAATGATTAAGTTCAACAACGGCGCGCGCGCGTGTCCGTGCTCGAGTCGCGGTCGCCTGACGCTGGCGGGGGTGCGCGGCGTCGGAGGGAGCGGGACAAGGATCAGTGCATAGTGCATACGCACGGTTCGCGATATATTGTAAGCCGGGTGTACATGTACCGCGCAGTCACGTTCGCGTTACACATGTTAAATTTAATTACACTTTAAATGATGTTAAAATATAGAATGTATTTATTCTCTCTCTAAAATCTTAAATTATTGAATGCCATTATTGTAACGATCTCTTTAGTTAAATGCCATAGACTTAGCAGTTTAGTTATTACGAAGATGTTATATCCAGTTGTCATTAATTAGATACGTTGTCATATTCTCGAATTATTAAAATGTAAAAATAATCATCTTAGTATTATTTCATAATACTTCATTGGCGACGAGGATGGACGCCGAACAATTTGCACAATTTCTTAGCGCCCAACAGGCGCAACAACAACAAATGAGTAAAATGTTTACTATGATGCTTGAATTAGTCACAAAAGCAAACACCGTGACTTCGCCGGATGCTGTCAGTGTGACGAGCACTGGGGTAACTCCTCGACAGTCAAACAAAATCAGCGTATTGAAATCATTTAATTTGGAAAAATACAATCCCGACAATCACCGGGTAAGCGATTTCATCGATTACTTCGAAATGAAATGCTTGATTTACGAAATTGCTACGGACAACCTTTTAAAGAAAGACCTTCTTTTGAACTGTCTTACACCAGACATATTTATGGAAGTCAAAACGGCATTGACCCCCGACTTCGACAAAAGCACGTACGACGACATAAGTACTAAACTTTTAGACTTATACCGCGTTAAAAAAACGAGATACCGAGCTCTTACAGAATTTTGGAGCTGTCTCAGAGACACCAACGAATCGATGGAACATTACGCCAATCGTTTAAAAGACCTAAGCAAAGACTGTGGATACGATAGTAAATTGTTGGAACGCCAACTTCGCGACCGATTTGCAACCGGATTAAATCACACAGAGCTAGAAACAGATTTAAAACAAAAATGGCCTAATTTGATGGAAATACATGAAGGCCAGGCTACAGAAGTATCATTTGCGCAGCTTTTTTCCATAGCACAATCACGTGAACAAGCTGAGCATGACACGCCATCGACTAGCATTAAACGTATTAAACAGTCAACAACTCATAAATCAGACAATCAACAGTTATCCAATTACAGAAAGCCACGTCAAATATACTCGAATCAGTGTTTACGCTGCGGCGGACTAAACAAACATGATGTAACTAAGTGCCCGGCTAAGGCACATAAATGCAAAGAATGCAACATAGATGGACACTATGAAATCTGCTGTATTAAAACTGGTAGAGCATGCATTGCGAAACCACATAAACCTAAACTACAACGAATTTCAAATACTATGGACACATCCATTGACGACCATTCAGATTACAGTGAAACGGACAGTGAAGTTGTTTGCAGCATTACAAAAACAATGAATAGAGATTGCAAAAAGATCAACACAATTATCAACGGAAAACCTTGCAAAATGGATTGGGATCCGGGCTCATCTTATTCAATCATAAGCACACAATTCTGGCGAAGCATCGGGGCTCCAATATTAATTAAAGCACCCAAGTTAAAAGCATACGGCAGTCACAAACTGAAAACAAAAGGCCTCGCAGACGTAACAGTAGAAGTAGACGGAGAGCAGAAAATAGTTCCTGTAATTGTTATGAACAACGCTGACCCAATGCTATTTGGTTTACAGTGGAGCGAAACCTTTGGAATGGAATTTCCTAAAAGCGTCTACTCTATTAAAAAAGTATCACCTACAAAACTCAAGCAAGTACTTAACAAATACCAACAACTTTTCGATAGCAAACTTGGAAAAGTGAATAACTATCAAGTTAACATCCACATCAAACCAGGAACACAACCTGTACACTTACCAGCGCGACCTATTAAATTTGGAATGAAAAAAAATATTGAAAAAGAGATAGACCGACTTCTTTCCGAAGGCATCATACATAAAATAGACCCTAACTTAACACCTGTGGAGTGGGCTACACCCACTGTCAATGTCATAAAACCAAACGGTGACATTAGAATTTGTGGAGACTATAGAACAACTGTGAACTCCTTTTTAATAAAACATTTACACCCTGTACCGCTCTTTGATCAACTACGACAAAATCTGGCACATGGAAAATTGTTTTCAAAAATTGACCTCAAAGATGCCTATTTACAATTCGAAATTGCACCAGAATCTAAGCAATATCTAACAATATCGACGCATAAGGGCTACTTTCAATATAACAGAATGCCTTTCGGAATTTCTACGGCACCATCAATTTTTCAACATTACCTCGACCAACTTCTAAAAGGGATACCTAACGTAGCTGTGTATTTCGATGATATTGCAGTGGCAGGAAAGAACATGGAGGAACATTTATACACGCTAACTCATATTTTCGAACGCTTACAGAAAGCTGGACTAAAAGTTAATTTAAAGAAATGTTCCTTTCTTAAAAAAGAAATAGAATTCCTTGGACATACTATAGACGAGAACGGTATACGCCCCACGAGTAAAAAAATTGAAGCTATTTCTAAAGCCTCTGAACCGACCACTCCGAAAGAATTGAGATCATTCTTAGGTCTTGTCAACTTTTATGAACATTTTATTCCTAATTTACATGGGTTATGTGCTGATCTTCATGAGTTAACCAGCGGTAAACGACCGTGGCGTTGGACAAATCACGAAAAACAAGTGTTTGAGGCCACAAAAGAATGTATATCTTTATCAAAACCCTTAGCTGCTTTCGACGAGAACCGACCGATCTTCCTCGCTTGTGATGCTTCGGAAAAAGGCGTGGGAGCGGTATTATATCACAAAAATGGAAACACTGAACATCCTATAGCTTTTGCATCTAGAAAGTTACGTACGGCTGAAACGAAATACTCGGTAATAGATCGAGAAGCCCTCGCTATTTTATTTGGCATAAAAAAATTCGATCAATACTTGCGCGGAACCAAATTTACTTTAGTTACTGACCACAAACCTCTGATACACATATTGGGCTCTAAGCGTAACCTTCCTAAACTAGCTAATAGTAGGCTAGTGAGGTGGGCACTTATAATTGGAAGTTATGACTATGAGATACATTACCAAAAGGGAGAAAATAACATATTAGCAGATTGTCTATCTAGACTGCCCAATCGGGAAGTTCTACCATCGAAAATAGAACATCGAGTCCATAGAATAGATTCACACCTCTTAGGAGCCAGGATGGCTGATTTACACCTCTCTGAAGACCTTTTAAGGAAGAAAACCAATCAAGATTTGACATTATCAGAGGTATTAAAGTTCATGAAAACAGGCTGGGGAAATTTGGAATACGCAAACAACATTAAACCTTATTTTAGGAAGCGTGACGAACTTTCCGTAGAGAATAAAATTATCATGTGGCAAGGAAGGATGGTTATTCCAGACAACCTTCAACAAAAAATTTTAGCATACCTTCATAGAGGCCATCCAGGGATTTCGGCAATGAAGGCTCTTGCTCGATTTTACGTATGGTGGCCATCTATTGATGAAGATATTGACAATTATGTAAAGAGATGCCACGGATGTCAAAGAAACAGGCCAACAAATCCAGAACTCCCAGTTTACTCTTGGTGTATTCCAGAAAAGGTATGGGAACGGATACATATTGACTTTGCAGGTCCTTTCGAGGGTACGTACTGGTTAATTCTATGTGACGCTTTATCCAAATGGATTGAAATTAGACCAATGAAAAGTATTATCACTAGAAACCTTTGCACTATATTAGATGACATATTTTGTACATTTGGTCTTCCTGAAATGATAATTTCTGATAATGGTTCCCAATTCACTTCTTCGGAATTTCAAGAGTACTGTAAGAGTCAAGGCATATTGCATGTTAGATCCTCACCTTACCACCCTCGCACTAATGGTTTAGCGGAGAGATTAGTAAGAACTTTTAAATCAAGATTTTCAGCTTCAGAGGGATCTTCACAGAAACAGCGGCTAAATGAATTCCTAGTCACATATAGGAATACACCACACAATACCACGGGTAAATCACCTGCTGAAATAATGTTTGGCCGGCAGTTAAATTGCTTGTTATCCAATATTCGGCCTAATAAAAGAAGAAGCTTACAACATCAACAGGTACAGGCCAACATAAACGCCCCGGATAAATCCGAGTATGTAGCTGGTGATACAGTCTATCACAGAACAAAACTGGAGAAAGCTTGGCAGCCTGGAGTCATAAGTCAGCGCAGGCATCGCTATTCTTATGTCATCACAACACCGAATGGAGAGGACATCCGTCGGCATGCGGACCACATTCGGCATCGATTACCATCACTGCCACCATCACCTGGCGTTCTCCAGCAAGCGCATTCAGATTCTCCAGTACCGTTATCACCCTCTAATGAAAAGTCAAGCCAAGTCTCCACATCTCGGGAGGCATCTTTAAGTTTATCAACAGTACCATCACCCTCCACATTTCGGGAGGCACATTCAAGTCCACCAATAGTTCCATCGCCCTCTACGCCTTTTTCAACACCTCTTGCCATACACAATGATACTTCACCAGAGACGGATCGACCACAGCCGCCATCGCTTCCCGTTACAGCTCTACCTCGGAGCCGACGAACAATAAGACGACCTCGTCGGCTTATTGAAGAAATGGGATAGAGGGGACGAATGTAACGATCTCTTTAGTTAAATGCCATAGACTTAGCAGTTTAGTTATTACGAAGATGTTATATCCAGTTGTCATTAATTAGATACGTTGTCATATTCTCGAATTATTAAAATGTAAAAATAATCATCTTAGTATTATTTCATAATACTTCAATTATGGCGTGTCATAGCTGTACTGCAATTATAAATGTGTAACACCACTATTCTACCTGTGTATCACAATAAATACTAGGTATTTGAAAAAATTGAATTTGATCAATAGGAAGCTATGTTAGACTGGTTATTATCCCAGAAATTGACTTAACTTGGCCGTGTCGGATAATTTGAATCTATTGATATTAAAAGCTTTAAATAAAATATCGCTAATGTCACTGTTACCATATGGTTTTGTACCTTACATTAAATAAAGATGAAATAATTAACCAAAATGCTTATAGTAAGTAATAATAATATACATATTTAATGTTACATGTACAAAGTTCGTTCACATCACCGTGTTACGCTATTACCAACTGACGATCCAAGTATCAGCCCTTATATTTAATGGAAAGGTGACTCGGAAAAAGTTATTATTAAATTATAGTTAATATAAAAGTGAGCAATACGGCTCTATTCATGAAACTAGCATTTTTTATTTATGAGTAATACTTTATCTGATGACTTTAAATACATTGAGCACTAAAAAAATATACTGAAACTTTGTTAATAAATGAGATCTCCCTTGCAACTTTTAGAATAATCCACTAGTTTTGAGTGCCATACCTGCCACCACAAGTATTTATTTCATTTATTTATATAATATTACATTAAGTTAAAGAAAAATAAACATAAATGCAAATATTTTAGTAACATATTTTACCAATTCGTGAGATTAAACCGAAACTTTTCAATAGCCTAGGTAGGCTTGTTTCAATTTAAAGGGCATTGTAGCCCGTATAATTTATTTGTTTATCAGGTTTACCAGCGTTTTGTTAAACCATTACTTATAAACTAAGATAAAATTAATAACAAAGTTGGTATGATTTAGAATGATGGGTAAATACCGTATACAAATAAAAATACTGGAGAAAATTCTGTAAATTCAAAAATGTTGCTAAAAAGAAAGGATATTATGTCCGCTTTCTGTGGGCCTCAAAATTTAACCAGGCTCAAACTATATGGATATTAAAGTGGTAAAAGTAAGGATCTTAGATCCATAACAAATATTTTAAGATCCCTCCATTTACAACTAACTTTAAAAACTTTTGTATTAAATGTAGTTTTTAAACAAAATTAAATGACATAAATATCAAAATCAGAGGACTTTCAAATTATACAATTTATTGCTAAAAGCTTAGTTTTTGGGAGTACTAACCAAATATACATAAAGTCTTTTGGTTAGAATTTTAAGCTCATTTTTGGACATGTTCTTTATTATGTTAAGTAATTACTGAGCAATATGAAACTAATATCTTATATCTTAGGTTGACGAGTGCAGTGGAGTGCCACACAGTACTTTCTAATCCAAAGTTTTTCATAGTGTTGATATCAAAATCTGAAAAATAAAAAATTAAGAACATTGTAGCGAGTATAACAACCGGTCATATTGAGACTTAACGTCTTATGTCTAGGGATGATAAGCGCAGTGGAATGCCACGCAGTACTTTTTAATTCAAGATGCTGGATGGTTTTGGTTCTGTTTTAAGTAGCCGTATCATCAGGCGTACGGCATTCTTGTTTCGTCACTCAATGTAATAAAAAATAAAAAATCAGCTGTTTCTGAGTATAGTTTTTCAAAGATCTTAACATTTTCACAAATTTTTATATTCATTATTATTAGTAAGAGAAATAAAATAAAAAGAAGTAAGGTATTATATACAGCATTACCTGATGGATAAGGGCTTGTTTCGACCCACGTCACACGTCCTCTATTTCATGGAATTCCGTTTTCAAATTTTCTGTAACATAATTAAATTTGTGTGTTATTAATGGGCAGATAATGGACAGTTGGGATTATTATGTCCTGTAGTTACACTGGCTACAATGCTCAAAACACAACAGTGCATGCACACTGCTGCTTGGCGGTAGAAATAGACATTGCAGTGGTACGTAAACGTGCTATTACATATGAGAGTCCTACCACCAGTACTGTGACTTTTGTTGCGCTTACGCTGTACTATTGTTCCAATTTATGTGACTGCAGCTTCAAGCTGGTTAGGAGTCTATTGGGAACGTACATATAAATATTTGTTTTTATATAATACAAGCAGGTTCGATAGATATTGTCTTGGCCTAAAAAAATTCAATAAAAACCTAGAACCTGATTCAAGCGCAGCCAACTTCACCTATTATAAATCTTAATTATCCGAGGACCTATTTTAATTTACACAAAAAATAATCCCCTAAATCGATTCCGGAGGAGCTCAGCGACATAAATACATACAGAAGGAATATATTCCTATTAACTATATATACAAAGATATATTTTTGATTCATATTATTTAATTTTCTTTCACTTCAAAATTCTTGTCATCAAAACTGCCAAATCCTTATTAAGAGTACCACTCACATTAATTCTATAGGTATGTTGTGCCTGCACCTGTTGTGGCATATCGCCACACCTAGGTAGCCCAGCATAACTATATTACACTATAGATTTCTGTTCGTGGCTCCGCCCACGTGAAAAATATATTTTGGTATTAAAAGTAGCCTACGGCGCTCAGGATTAACATAGCTTCATATCAATGAAAGAGTTTACAAAATCGGTAAAGTAGTTTTTAAGTTTTATCCATTGCAAACAAACAAACAATCAAATCTTTTGTCGTTATAATACTAGTATGGACTAGTATAGATAATAAATGACAGGTTTTTTAAACAGGCATGACTTTACTGAATCTAGTGACACGGTATTTTTTAATTCAAAGTTTTATATTGTGTTGCTACTATTTATGGGTGTTCATATCGCTTACCATGAGGTAACCAGCATGCTCAACTCACCCTACAAATGCAAAAATAACAGGGGAATTGACGTCATTCGTTAAAACAAACATAATTCATTCAGGATAAATATTTTTAAGTAGGTATAGGTGTATGTATCTACCTGAATTATGCTAACCTACAAAGTATACTGTGCAGCGTATGGAAATCATTCTTACCTAAATTCAACATTGGAGCTGCCATTCTATATATTATGCCCCTTGAAAGTCTCAAGCTCTCTTCGAAATGTCTATATTATAGACGCAAATTTATTTGAATATACTGGTCTCCTTTATGTAGTGTGTTCTTGTCCAAAACTTGTATCCACTCCTGGTACTTATTATATGCCATGTTTCCCATTACAAATGGAACTACTGCTTTGCAGAAAAAATGTAGTGGGCCTGAAAATAAATCATTTGATACAAATAAGTAAAAAGGTGTGAGTTAAATTTATGATAATAGTCATTCATTAAGTATGTATATTAAACGAAAACATTGGAATACTTATGTCAGATTTAAGAATAAAAGTTTTTTGTTGAAGTTTAATTTAAGTTCAGTAATATTAATTGGTACTATGTTGTAAATTGTAAATATAACTGCTGAGGGGATGATTCAAAGAAAATATCTATTATTGAATAGGTTATGGTTTTTTAACTGTGTCTCCCTTTTGTGGTTATGCCGATCAAAGCAATAAGTTCTTGTTGTAAATGATAAAAATAAAACAATTATAAACACAATGCAACTCAGTTATATTCCGCGAACAAGTAACCTTATTTTTTGAAGACAATGCAGATGAAAACAATTAGTCAATGAGTAATGCAGCTGAACTTTACGTATACGATCGTTAAATTAAAGTGAATAACACTATGTTGTAACAATGATTTCAACTCCATTTTCAGAAGTAACTTAAAATTATTAGCTCATATTTTTTGGTTATGCACATTGCCTCATGGTATTTTAAAAACAGAGTTTAAAAAGGATTTGATTTAAACATTATATATGACTGCAATGGATTATTGCAGTTATAAACGATACTATCAATTAATGAAAAATATAAATATTTTCTTACCATCAATGGCGGAGTCAAAATAGCATTTGGGGCAAGGATCACACATGGTGTAAAAATCACCAACAAATCCAAATCACGAGCAAATGGTAATCAATCAATGACGAAAGAATGTTGCATGTAGCAGAGTCACTTTATAAGAGGATCTTAAACTCACATAGACTGCAATATTTGGAAAATAAAAATAAAAATGTACAAGTTACAACCAATAATTGGAATACGAAAACAAGGCGATCAATGATACCACTTAAAAAATATTTTGTACATAATATATAGTTCGAAAATTATGGTCATCCATGAGTTTCTAAAATTACAAACAAAAAAGGTCTGATTTTCAATTTCATGTATTGAAATGTCGAGCTAAATTATCCGGTATAAATCTTAAAAAATATGGATTTAGAGGGCATTGTGTGTTTTATTACAAACACACACCATGCCCTCTAGATCTATATTTACTAAACTTTTGTAATAATCGATATAGTTTATTATAGTGCCATCTACCATACGGTAGTCAAAACAAATTTCATAACTCTATATAAACTCTATGGTTTGATGTAGTGACATCCCCCTGCAGAAGCTCCACTGAGAGCTAATAGGGAACAGTGTTGCCAGATGTTTGACGGTTGAAGTCGCCTAAAGTCGAGAAAATTCGAAGTAGCCTAAAGTCGCCCACATGTGTGGGGACTCGGAGAGCAAAAAAAAAGGTCCCCAGTTTTCAATAATTGTGTGTACGGGGGATCTTAAATATCCTCAAATTCGACAAAAACGATGCATATAACACGAACTTTCCGAAATAGCCTAAATTGGCGACTAATCACCATTCGCGTAGCCAAAACGGCGACCAGTCGCCATTCGCAATTTTGGTCGCCACGACACTCTTCAAGATAGCCTAAATGGCGAAAAGTCGCCTAATCTGGCAGCACTGATAGGGAACGCGCATGAACATAACATAGGTGGCAGCACAAAATCGACACAAGAGCCACATGTGGATTAAAAAGAAACTTTTTAGAACACTAATTTATTTATATATTCTTTTAAAAATAGTAATAAAAGAATTGGTGTTTTCTCAGGAAATAAATTTTTATGAACACTTACAAAATCAAGTACCTCTTCTTTAATAATCTTAATTGGTTCGTGGGGTAAATCAACTAATTTTAATAATAATATAATAATTAGAAAAACAATAATGGGTCAACGTTTATCAAATCTTTCGATTGTCACGCTTGCGGGGATTCCCTAGAAAGTGAAAATTACTAACGCTAGGAGCACCAGGGAATCCCCATTTTTATTACCTCGTAAAATACCTTATCCTACTAATATTATAAAGGCGAAAGTTTGTAAGAATGTATGGATGTTGGATGTAAGGATGTTTGTTCCTCTTTCACGCAAAAACTACTGAACGGATTTCGATGAAATTTGGCACACGGGTAGATCATGTCCTGGATTAACACATAGGCTACTTTTTATCCCGGGAAAATATAAAGCGGGACTTTTATCCCGGAAAAACTTTTTAAAGCGGGCGGAGCCGCGGGCAAAAGCTAGTATTATATGAAGTTAAGATTTGAATTTCAATAAAAAGCTATCCGTGCTGGTTTAGTTGAAAGGAATTTCCCCAACTTTAAATGAGACTGCCATTTTAGGGAACAATCTAAATTATGTTGAATTGTATGTTTTTCGCTACGTGTTGCCAGGGTAAACTTTAATCTTTATTTTTTTTAGTTTACTAGATAGGAAAAAAACAGTTGATATATATCAAGATAAGAATCAATTGATATATTATATCATGATGTACATCCGCTGATATATATCGGCGAACCCTGATTTTATGTCCATGCCATAGAATGCAAGTATCAGATTGCGCCACAAGATGGCAGAGCTTACGACACGACGTGCACCTTCCCTTTAGTTTAATCAATAGTTACAACCATAGAGTAACTTGAATATAGGGTAGTTACAAATTATTTAAAAAAAATAAGTTACCTTACGTTTAGTTGCGGTTATTCTTCTTGGGTAGCAGAGATTTTCATATATTTTTTTACAGTTTCCATGCGTCTGGTATGTACCTAGATACTGGTCTTATGATATTCAATACAAGTATTGTTCTTGTGTATCTAGAAATAAAAACACGCATCACGCCTTTTATTTCCTTAGGTAGGCAGAGCTAGGGCACCCTATTTTCGCCAGGTTATATAGGCTCGCATAGGTAAATAGAGGCGGGAAGGCCGTCTCCTCCCCAGAATTGTCTTAAAGTATCCTACTACTACTGTAATTTTTTAAAACAACCATTATATCTATTCTGCAAGTACACAAAAGTCTGCTCATTTTTTTGTCTAGGACACTGGCCCCGTTAGTAAGTTACTCTAGCTTTGTCCACCGGCAGCAAGTCTATCGCACAAAAACTTTCAAACTCCGCACTGATACTGCGCTGAAAACCCTATATAACTTTGGTCCTCACGGCCGTGGTCGTGGGTAGCAATGAAGATGGTGGATAGCTACTGAGCACGCAATACAACTACGCCTTCGAGAGCATTAAATATCCTAGAGTAATAGTGTTTTGTGATTAAGTAGGTATGTCCATAATATGTTTGTAATTATGTTGATTTTATATTTTAATCAGTGCTACCAATGAGTAGGTATTATATACGACTGGCACAGATTGGCGACTAGTTCACACGGGTGACACTCATTGCAGATATCGATAGGTGTGTCACCCTATGAATACTTATTGCAAAAAAAATTAACAATGTGAATAAAATTGAGTTTAAGCTGTAATATTTTCTCTTCGAGTCTAAACTACACCTTTGAGTTTAATAAATTTAATAAAAAGACTTAGATGCGTGTTCCTGCATAATTATAGTAACATAGCACGTTCAAATACCTGTGTCCTTACTCGTTTGCGTATTTATTTCCACAGGTTTTGATTGCGATAGTCGATACCTATATACTCAATACAATATTACTTAAATCTTCATAGGCCATAAATTAAATTGATAACCACAAAATTTTACCTATGTCCATAAGCAATATTAGAATGAATAGATAAAAAATCATCTTATAAAATCATTTTATTTCATCACGGTCACTTATTTACATAAAAACTTAAAATTATAATAATCTAATTGTCATATCACACTACTGACTCATTCAGTCTTCTCGGAAACTTGTTCTGTTTCTTTAACTTCTTCCTTCATTTCTGAGTCCTTTTTAAATTCTAACGGCGTGTCTAGCTGGATATCGATGTTGATATTATCCCCTGAAAAATTATAATAATACCTGATTAGTTTAGTATCTTTGATACGGTGTTAAGTAGAACTACAGTGTTCCAGAGTTTTATGATACCTAACACACATTGGAAATCTAGAAAATACGTTTAAAGTTGAAATACGTTTAGGTATTTGAGTTTTCTTTCTAGTAACTATAGGTACTCTTGCTACTTACAAAAATACTGTTTGATTTTTTGTAATAACCTTAGATATTAACACATTAGTTTTTTTTATTGATTCGAATGACGAGTCGAGCATGCCGTTTGCCGATACGACCACCCATAAGCAGTAGAAACACCATCCAGCACCTTGAGTTACAAAGTACTGTGTGGCATTCCACTGCGCTCGTCATCCTGAGACATAAAATGTTATGTTTCATTATGTCCTGTAGTTACACCAGCTACAATGCCCTTCAAACCGAAACACAACAGTGCAAGCACATTGCTGCTTGGCGGTAGAAATAGACATTGCGGTGTTCAGTATAGTTAGTTTATTTTTTATTTTATATTTATTTATTTATACTACACTGAACACCGCACTGTATAGTTACTATCATGATAGTTCTTATAGTTAATTGAATTAATTGTAGTGAGTGAGTATAAATTAAAATATTATCTATATTGCATTGTCTTCTGTGCCCTTACGACTATCGTCAGACATGTGGACTTTCCGGCAAATTAATTTCCCCAACTAACATTTAATTCCCATATAGCAATGGATCCAAATTTAAAACCATGTAGCGGTCACATTTTTTCCAAAAACTTAATTAAAGTAAGTATTGGAGCAAATATTTTTAACAAACAAAAGAGCAATAAACCTTCCTAGTTATGTGGCAAGTATTCCCAATCAAGTTGTGTTACAAACACTGAACCAGTTAATGTATTATGCACATACAAAGTATGTACCTATTACAAGTGTAGGTAATTCGTTAAAATTATACGCACGACTAGGTTAATCGATTAAAGAGCTATTTGTAATGTTAGGTACATATATGGAGTACAAAGACGTTTCTTAGTTTACATGTAGCCAGTGAGACCTATCCATGAAAGGATTTTATATCTTATGTCTCAGAAATTGTAATTCGAAATACTAATGTTTTTCTCGTTGTCACGATTTTTGGGTGGTCGTGGTGCTATCCATCATACAAGTGACCTGTTACCTAATTAATTCGGCTGCATAAAAACGCATTGGTTGTACGATACGTAAGCGGTTTTTGACATCTGCCGTAAAAAAGGTCATTTAATATTAATATTTAAAATCTTAAATATAGGTGGTGCTCAATTAGTACTTAATCAATTTATTTGTGAATTGCGATTTGCGACCGCCGATCAATCAATAACTAGAAAGAGCTTTCATGGATAGGAAAATGGACGGTAAAAACCTTAGAATAATAACAAAAACAATAACAATAAAAACTTTTTCCTGACGATCATGGCGTGTCGTCAACTAAAGAACGAAAAAACCTAAAAGCTTTTTTTATACAATATAACTTACGACGGAATAATAATGGTTCTATGCAATGAAAGCAGCACTGTATTAAATAATGCCAACGGCTGAACACGGGCCTTCTCCGCCACTGAATGTAATAAAGAAGAATAATAAAATAACATAAGACTAATAAACATGTAAGTACCAACATTACAGTACAATTTTAGATTATAAAAAATATATTAAATAAATAATAAGAAATAAGATCTTAGATTCATAATTAAAATATTTAGTATGTTGATTTTTATAACCATTGACGAGATAACGGTGTAGGTATTCCACAGGTAATTTTATTTGGAATAGGCTTTGGACGATGTAGTTCAGTGCGATTCCTTCTCAAAATAATTTGGAACAGTATATATTCGACTTGAAAACCACTTTCTAAGCCCGTTACGTTAGGCACCTACTTTGTTTTAAAAATAGAATAATTAAAATTTTATAATGCAGATCCAAAAAATAAGTAGGTAGGTACTTGGATACCTATCTACGAAAGCCAGTGTTTTTGTCAAAATGTTAGCGGCAAATTAGATCAACTTTAAAGAGGTTATTGACTTCTGTGGAACATCGGTCCAGCTGTACCTATAGGAACGTAAGAATTAATTGGAATACCTACCATTAACATTATATTTAATTGGTTGACCATCTACCATCGTGTCTTTTTTGGTTCACTTGAGGTTAATAGTACCTAATCGAGATGATCAAGTGCCAATTGACATCAAATCTTTGTTTTCCTCATGAATTTAAAGTACCTTGTTTGCGAAAGTAGTACAAGACTCCGTTGGCTACTGTTGAGAAAGTACAAGGAAAACATAAAAAGCGCGCAGCAAATATAAGCCTTGAGAACAAGACAGGCACTAGGCTTTCTAGACCTCAAATAACAGATTGTTCGCCACAACGTTGGTACCTATGCTTTAACATATAGTATACAATATACATACAATTCCACCATGTTAAGTAGGTACAACACAAAACAACGTGGACAACCGCCTTCCCTTATATTCTACAACTACAAAATAACCATTAATACCACACAAAGATGTGACATTTCCAAATCCTTGATGTAAGGAAGCTTCAAGTGAAATACTGACCAACACATAAAAACAAATAATTCCACCATGTTAGACAACACAAAGTGACGTCGTCATACTCTCCTTATTGAGTATGATAGATATAACAAAATACTGGATAATACCACACAAAGAATTCCACCCTGTTAGCGACACTAGACAATACAAAGCGACGTCGATACCTGAACGTTGCTGCCAATAGTGTTTATGGCGCTGTTTAGAGCCATGGATGCGGTGGCAATGCTAATGTTAACCGTCGCTCCTATTGTGCCGATCAATGCCGTCACAAATGGTACCCAGTGCGCTATCGTCCAATAAAAAATACAAAGTCGTAACGTCAACTTACTACTCTGGCTTATCGTAGTCTGATTGGAAAGATAGAAATATTTACCTGGGAATCGAACCTAGGTTTATTAGCCGCGACAGTTCGTGATAATTAAGGGTGTTAAAAATGTTCTCATAATTATTGTAATAAGATTTTTGGAGGTGTACCAAAACCCATATCACTTTAGCAAGATCATTGAAAGGGTAAGCAAAAAAGTAAATGAGGAAAGATCATAGTGGAATACAACTTACCAGAGCTTCCGTGGCTAGGTTTAAAGAAAACACCTTTTTCTTGTCCAACTTCATCTTTTTTTTCATCATTTTGTTCAACTTCGGGTTTTATTTCTTCAGGTTTCACTTCTTCCGGTTTTACTTCTTCCATCTTAATCTCTTCAGGTTTGACTTCTTCCAATCTCACGGCGTCTACAATGACGTCTTCAACTTCTTTTTGTTTATCAATATGGGGATTGTTTTCGAGTAGCTTTTTGACAGTATTAGTACTCGGCTCGGGTTGTTTTTCCACTTCAGGTTTGACGACAATTTCTTCTGGCTTTACAGGCTCTGGAACTACGTTGCTGCCTTGAGGTGCGGGGTTTGATTGTGATGCTTCTGCTGGCTTTTGTGTGGACTGAGCACCGGGTCTTTGTATCAAATTTACTAAGTTTGTGAAAATAGGAAAAGGTGGAATGCCGAATGGGCCGCTGGGAGCCTGCGTGGGCTGGTCGTTTTGAACATTTTGTGGTGCTTGGTTAGGGTTGAACAAGTTATTGAAAGATGACTGGATGTTTTGCCATGCGGATGGATGGGATGTAGTAGAAGAACCAGCAACAGGTGTGTCAGCAAGAGGAGTCGCTGTACTCTGTTGGAATAGATTTGGCAGGGTCGGGAGAGTAAAGTTCGGTCGATTTTCTACGACAAAATTGTTGACGGCTTGGCTCATGTTATTCAAGCTGGTACTCATCGAACTTTGCATGTTACTCACTAATTGTCCTAAAAGTTGTAAGATGTTTGTAGGTTCAGCAGGTGCGGCTGTAGAGGGTAAACCTGAGCTGCCAGCCTCATTCGCCCCTTCTTGCTTCAGAGTTGCAACGACCTGGACACCTTCAGATAAACTCTGGACGCCGGCCTTAAAGTTGCTTTCCAAATTGTTAAGCCCGGTTTCGATATTTTGGATTTTTTTTTCAGCCGCCTTTTCCTCTTCCAGACTAAGTGGCTTTGAATCTGGTTTTAAAAATAGGTGAAGCGTGTCATTGAGTTTTTGTAGCTGAGATGAAAAATTTTCCTGCAAACTGTTGATACTGTTTTGGAGGTTGTTGATCTGTTCATTATTTGCGTACCAATTTTGGATATCATTATTGACGCCCTGGAAGCCTTCTCTTAATACAGCTTTGGACTCTTGTATTTCCTCTTTCACGGAAGATGCCATGCGTTCCGCGTCATCGTAATGTTCAGGGTTTTGCGTCTCATGCTCCTGATGCTGCGGTGGGCCAGGGTTCTTCAAGTCTACTAACAGCCTCTTAAACTCTACTTCTTCAGGTTCATCTTCAATTGCTGCGCTCTCTACTACCGGCTGTACATCAACGATGACTGCGACGGGGATGTCGTCCGCTTTCTGATTATTTCTCAAATTGTTCTCGACGTCGATGACCGCGTTAGCTGGTTCAACAAGTTCTGGCTCGCTAGAGATGTTTTCTGCCGGTGGTTTTTCATCCTCAATGACGAGTTTGTTTTCCGATTGCACGTGGGGGAGCGATGCGGAGTACGCGCCGACGGCGAGCAGCGCGAGTAGTAAGGGCGCGTACAGTCTCATGGTAGTTGCACGGCACACTAAGGCCTTCAGGTGGGGTTCCACATTTATACGAGCTGAGTAACGGTGCCCGCCGCCGCATGTTTACGCTTTCCTCCAGTTCGGACCGCGCTAAATGTTTTTGTCACTATTTGTGCTTAAGTACAGCGGTATCTAGTCATCCCGCGGCACTGTTCGCTAAGTTACAATCATAGTTTTGTTTTCAGAAATGACACACTTAACGCGAAGTGTTTTGAACATATAATAAAGTTTCTTATAAACCATAAAGTTGAGGAAGAAGCGAAATTATCGCTACAAAATTCATCCGTATTTTGTATATTTTATTGTACTTAGTTTTAAGGTTGATAGTGATATCGAAGGCAGATAATAAAATATATAATTTTGTGTAACATGGACTCAGTTACGGAGAATTACGTAGATATAAAATAAAAACAAACCAAACCCGTTTGCTGTACAAATACCGGCTCATGGCTCAGCCGGCCCTACGGGTTATGTGCTGTTTAAAATACAAAGTATCATGCAGTTATACATGAACATTTCCTCCATCTCACACGTATAATTTGGTTATTTTTACTTAACGCATACCAATCACGTACGAAGACATTAATCACGCTTACGTCCCGGAGTAGGTAATAGAACTAGAACATACCTAGGTGAATCTACGGTTCGCTGATAAATTATGTCCATTTCAAAATGTTATGGAAAGCAAGCCAATCGCTATGAATGATACAAATCGGAACAACTCAATTTAAAACAAACCTTTACACGCAAAAAATAAGAAGCTTGATTATGAATTAGGAATTACTTGTTGTAAGTTAAAAACACACTTTATTGTGTAAGGAATCAAACTCGTACTAACAAATTCAATTCCTACGCTGCAAAAACATCAATGATACTCCATAGTGTATGTTTCATTGCTAAAGATTACATTGTAAACCAAAAACAGACTAAAGTTTAGACTTTAGTCTGTTTTTTATTTATAAAGTTATAAATGCATATTGTTTATATGTATATATAATATGCGTTCTGGTTATCTCGGTCGATAGGTCTCGAGTTCTATTCACGGTCAAGGATAAAAATGGCCAGCGGTTACGTGGGCTGCTTGTTATGCTGCGTACTGAGCAGTGACGACACAGCTGAGTGTAAACACGGTAATTTTCTTAAAGTATGAGTTTCGTAGTCCCACCATCATCTTTGGGAACCAACTTTTCCACCAAAAACAACACAACTGCAAGAAAATCACCATATGTAAAGATGGTCGCAAGAACCTGGACATCAAGTTTTTTTTAGATATTAATATCCTGTTACATGTAAATAATTGAATTCCTTAAGTGATCTAGAACATTCGATATATCTATTCCAATGTGCCACTCGTCTGTATACTGTACAGCATGGTGTCATACGCTAAACTACACAACGAGGAAACTATCCCCTGTCCGCCATTGATAGCTTAATATAAAACAGCAAAAAATACCCAAAAAACAGGTTTGCTAAAACTCGTATATTCGATATCTAGTTTACAAAAAGGCAAAAGTGGAAGGCAAGGGGGTCAAACGCCGCGTCTCATTCGCTCCACTAAACTAGATACTAACACGACCAGGCTATCTGCATTTATAGACAACAAACAAATTATCGAACGGTTTTTGCATCGATTATCAGGTGCATTTCTAAGAATCGTGAGGTTTGAATTCGATTCTCGGTAAGTGTAGATACTTTACCAAGACGCGGTCGAAATACCAGGTTTATAGAAAGTTCATATTGACCTCTTTGATAACACGATTCAGAGGACAAACTTTTTAATACCAAGCTTTCAAAAAAAATCAATATCATTATTTGATTACATGTTTATCAGCGAATACGGAATACGGAGTCGTCCATTAATCACGTGAGGCTCGAAAAGGGGGGCGCGGTTCGGAAGAAATCACGAAATATAACAAGGGGAGGGGATGGGGTGTAGTAATAAACACGTGTATTTAATTTTTCGTTGAACGCGTGGTTCAAATTAAATCAGATTATTCTCACCGGTAGGTATTTGAAGATAATACACTAAAATGTTTAAGATACTTTATCCTAAAAAATACACGTGATCTTAATCGTGAGCCTAAAATGTCACCAAGGGGGGGAGGGGCTAATAAGTTGTTAAAAACATCACGTGATTAATGGATGACCCCTAACCCGATGAAATCGATTAACTTTGTGTCCTCGGTGGCGTAGTTATATTAAGGTACGGCTGCAATCCCGATGTCTCGGGTTCGATTCCTATTATATCTTCGTATCCACTCGGAGTCTGGAATTTGTGCCCGATATGGCGATAGGCTCGCCCCCTATCACGTTATGGCAGGGAATACGCTCGGCAAAACGTGGGTGCACTTAGGTACGCTTCTGCCTACCTCTTCGGGGATAAAAAGGCGGTGTGTGTGCAGTGCTAAATTAATATAACGCGTATTACTCAAAGATGTTGTTACTTTCTATAAGTTATAAGAAGAATTTTTAGAAGTTGTTCAATTTTCAGATGCAGCAATAAGTACAGATATACATCTAAAGAATATTGATATTTTAAATCATTATCTTTTAGTACCAAGATTCGCGTAATACCAAGACCTCAGTAAAAAATACACTAACAAGCACACTCACAATCTCATCAGGTTTGTATGCATTACATAATTAACAATAATTGTTGAGTAAGCTCAATACGTTTTAACTGTGACTATGATACCGGTTTCCATACAATTATCTTTAACTAGGTTTAACCACACGTACATCCAGTCACGAATAGTTACAGTAACTACTGAACGTTTTGATAACTCTTGTCTAATCTATGTCATCAAATTTGGGTAAGAATTAACCAGGAACTCGTATAATAGCTATGTTGCCAAGTTATAATTTCGTAATTATTTCACTAAAGTCCATCGGGATAGATTCTAATTTCTTCACCGAGGTCCATGCTATCTGTTTGCAATCTACTCTCGTCTTCTTGACTGCAACGGCCTGGGAAAGGGAATAATTGGATGTGAAGTTGGGAAACGAGAGGAGGGGAAAGGAAGAAAGATTCTCAGGATAGGTGGAGACGCAAATGGCGGGGGAAATATTCGTGGGCCTGCTTAGGCTTATATTTTATTCCAATCACGAGGTATACACACTGAACTAATTGACTAACTTTGTGCCTTGGCCCGCGGCAAATAGTGTGAAGACTAAGTAAGATATAAGAATTTTCCTGGAGCGCATTTTTTTTATGGCATCGAATGACGAGACGAGCATGCCGTTCGCCTGTTGGTAAGCGATACGACCACCCATAAACAGTAGAAATACCATCCAGCACCTTGAGATACAAAGTACTATGTGGCATTCCACTGCGCTCGTCATCCTGAGACATAAGATGTGAAGTCTCATGTCCTGTAGTTACACTGGCTACAATGCCTTTCAAACCGAAACACAGCAGTGCATGCACGCTGCTGCTTAGCGGTAGAAATAGACATTGCGGTGGTACCCACCCAGACGGATATCGGGATAGATTGTCGGGAACTTTCTAAGAACGACATGCAAGCACTGTTATGTTGTAGTTCGGAGGACTTTGTAGCCGTTTTAATTACTGGGTGTTGTGCGTTAATGTCTCATCGCTCATGTCTCATCATAACGAGCGCACGTCTTATAGACTTTTCCAATCCGAATTTCTGGATAATGGTTTTACTGTGTACAGGCAGTGGCATTTTTCTTTAGGCTTGTGCTCTATCTATCTCGTTTAATTTGTATATTTCATCAAATTACTATGGAATAAGGACCTTGATAGGTCTAATGTAGTTGAAAATGGGTAAATATGTCAACGAATGATAATGAGAGTAGATACTAGCTGAATTAATGTAAAGCAACGTCGCCTTATCACATACGCAATCAAAAATCAATAATGTGCTGATAAAGGTTTATAATATTTTACTGTGTTGCAACGTATAGATTACAAAGTACTTACTGTGTGGCACTCCACTGCGCTCACTGCCTTGAGACTTAAGATTTCAGTAATTACTCTGGCTACAATACAAATCAAACATGAAAACAACAGTGCTTGCACACTGTTTCATAAATAGTAGGATAAATGTTTGAGCGCTTACGAAATGTTAAAAATGTTGTGAACAAATACTTAGAAATACATTAAAGATTACAGTTTGAAACAGCCGGTTCATGTGGTATGCTATCGTATTACCAGCTGCATATAATTTCCCCATAATTTAAATCAAACTGGGTATATTTTACTTAATGGGCATTCCTCAGCCCAATGTGAGGTAGGTATATCAAATTCGTTCGCATCGATATTTAGTTTAATGATCAAAGTCTGTGCAGTATGCGGTCTTCGAAGTCTGTAGTCCTAGTTATAACGTACATACCCACTCACGCCCTTTATCCATGAAGGCGTAGGCAGAGGCGCAACTGGTGCACCCACTTTTCGCCGTGCGTATTCCGTCCCATGATGTTATAGGAGGCAAGCCTTATCGTGTACAAATTCCAGACTCCGAGCTGATACTGAGTACAAAATCCCAATATCACTTTGCCCGACTCGGGGATCGAACTTAACACCTCAGCATTGTCGTACCGTAGTATTAATTCTAACAGATTATTAACCTTATATCTCCTCACCGTTCGCCCAGCAGTAATAGATACTCTGACACCGACCCACGCTGATCGAATACGGTTTGATGGTTCACTAATCATTAACCTGTACTATGCCGGTGAGAGTACCATGGGTCATAACTCATAACTGACGAAATTTCATTTGTCATAGTCATTGGCTCGCTCTCATCCTACTAATCCAACTAATATTATAAACGCGAAAGTTTGTAAGAATGTATGCATGTTTGTTACTCTTTCACGCAAAAACTATTGAACGGATTTCGATAAAATTTGGCACACGGATGGATCACGTCCTGGATTATCACATAGGCTACTTTTTATCCCGGAAAAATATAAAGCAGGACTTTTATCCCGGAAAAACTCATTCACGCGGGCGGAGCCGCGGGCAAAAGCTTGTAGAAAATAATTTATAGAGCACTATACTTTATCTATACAGGCATTAGAGGCTATCATTCAATATTGAAAAGTCAGAGTTTTGTGCCCATCATCATCATGCAAAACATTGTGAGGAAACCTGCATACCTGAGAAGTTCCCAGAATTTCGTAGGTATGTAAACCCGCACCAGGCCAGCGTGATGGCCTAAGACCTTAACCCTCTCAGTAGTAGAGGAGGCCCGTGCTCAGCAGTGGGCAGTATATAATACAGGGCTGGTATAGTATGGTATGTATGGAATTCAACCATCCTACTAATATTATAAAGGCGAAAGTTTGTAAGAATGTATGGATGTATGGATGTCTGGATGTTTGTTCCTCTTTCATGCAAAAACTACTGAACGGATTTCGATGAAATTTGGCACACGGGTAGATCATGTCCAGGATTAACACATAGGCTACTTTTTATCCCGGGGAAATATAAAACGGGACTTTTATCCCGGAAAAACATTTTAATGCGGGCGGAGCCGCGGGCAATAGCTAGTTTATTATACGATAAGTTAAACCGTCCCAACTGGTGACAAAGAATTCTTAATTAATTGATAGTTTAAAACCATGTATTCTAATTTATGCAGTGGTCCAGAGTTAGAGAGATGTTTGATTATTTTTACCGTTAGTGGTTTGTAAATTATAAGGATCGTAAATATTCGTTGATGTCAGCGGGTCGGGCCGAGATACATGGAACCTGTTTTTAAAGGATGGCGCTAAATTGTTAAACTTTCTTTATGTAGAACACTTCACTGGTTTTGTTGCAGCGTTTTTAGGCTGTGAACTTGGTTTAGAGTTGTATTTACACGTCAGGAACAAAAAACGTTATCAAAACACAACTGTCCTAGGCTTATTAGTCCGGGATTGAAATTGCCATTAGGTTTGCTACATATAACCTCAGTGACCTGAGTGTACTTTATGCGTCTCTATTTAGCCCTTCGTAGGAAAGGCATCATCTTAAATACCAATGGGTGCCACGTTCATTACCACAAAAAGCTGGATAGTATTCAGTAATAGATAGGTACTGCGATGTTTTTTAAACCGATGCACAATACTTGTTGGTGTTTAGCAGATTGAATATATTGCTCATGCGAAAGTCCCACGTCCTCGTAAAAAGTTAAATGCATTGCTGCCATCTTTATACTTTTCCCGAATATATTGCATCCTTTTAGCGGATACTTGTTTTGGAGGCAATTCAAAGAAGAGAATCGTTAAAATTTTATTTTTTTAGGTTCTGTCTTGAAGGTTTTGAAGCTATATGCCTTCGTCTCGATATACCTATAATTTTATAAAGATGTTCTCAAACCCACACTTTTTAATGTTATCATAATTTGACCCAGAGTTTTCAAATCTCTTAACGTCATCCTACTAATATTATAAAGGCGAAAGTTTGTAAGAATGTCTGGATGTATGGATGTTTGTTCCTCTTTCACGCAAAAACTACTGAACGGATTTCGATGAAATTTGGCACACGGGTAGATCGTGTCCTGGATTAACACATAGGCTACTTAATGCTAGTATAATATACTAGCTTTTGCCCGCGTTAAAAAGTTTTTCCGGGATAAAAGTCCCGCTTTATGTTTTCCCGGGATAAAAAGTAGTCTATGTGTTAATCCAGGACACGATCTACCCGTGTGTCAAATTTCATCGAAATCTGTTCACTAGTTTTTGCGTGAAAGAGGAACAAACATCCTTACATCCAAATATCCAAACATCCAAACATCCATACATTCTTACAAACTTTCGCCTTTATAATATTAGTAGGAAGTAGGATTTAAATGATTTCACTTTTAAAGAATGATCTATGTAGTTATATTATTAATTAATTTTATCAAGAGTGCTTTATTTATCTTTTTATTTTATGGCATTGAATGACGAGACGAGCATGCCGTTCGCCTGATGGTAAGCAATACGACCACCCATAAACGGTAGCAACACCATCCAGCACCTTAATTTACAAAGTACTGTGTGGCATTCTACTGCGCTCGTCATCCTGACACATTAGATGTTAAGTCTCACTATGTCCTGTAGTTACACTGGCTACAATGTCCTTCAAACCGAAACACAACAGTGCATGCACACTGCTGCTTGGCGGTAGAAATAGACGTTGCGGTGGTACCCACCAGACGGACTCTTACATATGAGAGACCTACCACCAGTATTCTATTTATTATCTTCTAATAGATTCGTAATATCTATTCGGGTTTTGATAATCGCTGCTTAGTGGCAAAAATAAACCGATTTACTAACTCAAGCTCTAGCACATGCCAAGTCAATGCACAAATTACACACAAATTTTCCTCTCAGTCGGCTCATTGCCCGCTGCCTTCAGAGGTATATACCTCTATTATATTCGAGAATATTCGCTGTTCTCACGTTGAAAAGCAGTTTGCTGTGTAATTGCACCCTGCAATCACTGTCGGCATATGAGAACTGCACGTGCATGTTATTACATCGGTCATTCATACGATGGATACCGTTATCTTTGGTTGTTTAAAGTAAATTAATAATCAAGAATTCTTTTAAACATAAAACTCCTTAAATTGTTGCCAAAAGTTATATTAACGTCATTATCAGAACACAAATAGAACCAAGCGCGAACTAGCAATGAACTCTACATTACAGTCATAAAGTAGGTATGGTTTTTAAGTTAGGTTGTACCCTACCTCCTTTGACTTGTCTTGGCGGGGACACTATCATGCGCCCAGGTAAACTGGTTTGATGAATATAATTGAGTGTCTTTGTTCTTGGTCACACTAAAACTTTAGTAACAGAAACCCTGTAGTAAAAGTACAATGAATGCATCACTGAAAGTCAGACGTGCAAGTTCTAAAATCTAACCTAAGACCTAAGTTCCTCTGCAATTCATCTTACTACGCTAAGGTAGGTTGCTTTCTCTACAAGTTTCGTATAACTACGCGTATGAAGTAACATTTTCGTAAAACAGGCAATGTAAAACTATATGTACTGATGTTATTTGGGCACAGGTTCGGGCGCCCTCGGTCGTTGACCCCCAGTCAAACAAACAGACATCACGCAACTCGTAGGTACCGTTACATCGACTTCGCCACCTTACGAACTGCTCTTTTAATTGATTTTTATTTGGGCTCTGACGCCCAGCATCTGAGTAATGGTGTTTGACAATTCATCGGATGAAGCGCTTTGAATAAAATTGATAAGATTATTATTTTTTTTAAATTTACCCACAAGTATATATGAAGTTCGTCATCTCACTCTTAAACTTTAATTGGGTTTTGCTTGATCCTAGAATTCTGATTCATTCAAAGTGTCGGATATTCGACCCGGTGTGCTCAGATTTTCTCAATTTAAAACTGTTCGAAGACATGTTTAGGTAAGTACTCAATTTAGAAAATTTTACAGTCCTTTTGTATACTTACATTACTTAATAATAGGATCCATATCCCCACGCAAGCCTTCCAAAAGGACCGGTCTTCGTGCCGTGATTTCCCGCAGGAATAATAATAATAATAATAATAAGCCTTTATTCAGACATTTACATAGTTACACATATAAGTCTTTTTAATGTTCTATCTCGGGTTCTTTGTCTGTTTGCTTTTCTTTAGCAAAAGAAAAAAAACTTACATTACTTACCTACTAGAAAATTGATGGCATATTTAAATGCAGATAAAAAATGTGGATACTACTCTCGTTATGTACTCAAACAAAAGTATGTTTTTCATCAGGAATATTGCAAATATTTTGCACGTAACCGCATAGACTCGAGAGCGAACCATTGCTCACGTTTGCATCTGTGCCATGTCGACTGACAGAGGCAGATAAATACAAGCTGATCGCGATACGAGTGTCGGCCTACTTTCTACATTTCTCGCTACATCGTAAAATGTATGACACTATGCAGCTTTGTGTACCTATATTTTTTTGTATACCTAGACCATTTACGAACGAGCCTATTTATAAAATATCGAGATGAGTAAAATATCTCTGCTTTTAACTGCGCTTTTGCCGCGTTTATGTATTGAATGAATCCTTCTAGGTTATAAGGTTCTCGTATGCAAGAGCCGTACCATTGCCATGAATATTTCTGTTGCGAAGCAACAATGTGCATGCACTGTTCTGTTCCAAATGAAGAAAATTGTAGCCAATGTGTTTCTTATGAGACGTACTTAATCTAATACTAGCGCAGTGCAATACCACGCCATGATTCGTAATTCAAACTTCTGCATGGTACTGCTATTGTTTAGGGGAGGTCGTAGCGCTTATCATAACGATTATAATCGTTTCTTTATTCAATCCCAAAAAAATGATTATTGTTAATAATTACATGGTATTTTTCATTTACTAAATATGGTGTATGTAGGCTGGTTTTGGCAGGTCCATCTGGATATCGTTAGGCGAGGCCTTTGTTCAGCAGTTTACATTATATGGCTGATGATCATGATAAAGAAATTGGTATACTCTATTATTTTAAGGTTCAATATTAGTTTATTGAAGCATCGAGCGCTTGAGCGGCTGCACTGTCACTGGCCATCGACCTGTCCGGCGCGGCGGTGCCGTTAAGCATTTCGCTGTATAAACAGTACCAAGTCAATACCAGTGTATACATAAACAGTTTTTTGACATTCTGTAGCCGCTTTGTTAGCAAGGCGACCGGATGATTAGGAGTTGTATCCAAATGACTTGACTATTTTTGATTATTCACACCAGTATGTAATACGCTCTATCGGCTCCGAAAAGCTATGGCCGGTCTACTATAATAATACACAAACATCCTAGGGTTTGGTAGACGTATGTCTAACAACGCTTCACAGTGCTTATATCCTTTCTAATAAGCGATAGAGAGCTTTGTAAAAACGCTATGTTTTTCAATACTATAATTGAACTCAAGTCTTCTCCTTTCGCATTCCATATTGACACTAAACAAAAGAATTATCCAGGTAAAGAACCTGACAAATCATCAGGATAGAAGTCATTGTATTGTCTTTTTTACCACTGAAATCGTTTCCACCCTCCTACTTGAATTATGACTACAACATAGCTCTACCACTTTGTTATTCGCCCGTGACCCGACAGAGACCGATATCCGAAAGCAGATTGTATTTTGTTGCAAATTAGCATCTCTCATAGTACTCATGCAAATTACTAGATTATATAAGCGGTTACTTTCACTATACTTTCCTTTAACCAATGTGTGGTTTAAATCCTCGTTTTCACCAACTTTACCGGAGGGTTTAACAGACGTCAAGTGTGGTTTTGTAAAACGCACTAGCACTCGAGGAGCGAATAGAATATATAGAAATTATAATTCCCCGGGTGAAAGAACTAGGTGTGTAAATAAATATCGATAACTCTGTAAGCGGGTCGATAAGCGGCGATAGCCTAGTTGGGAATGGAACGGACTGCTGAGACGAATGTCCGCATGTTCAAAACCCAAGGGCACGCACCTCTGACTTTTCTAAAAAATTATGTATGTATTCTTTGTGAATTATCCCCCGCTTTGACGGTGAAGGAAACCTGCATACCTGAGAAGTTCTCTAAATTTCGAAGGTATTTGAAGTCTGCCAACCCGCACTAGACCAGCGTGGTGGACTAAGGCCTTAACCCTCTCAGTAGTAGAGGAGGCCCGTGCTCACCAATAGGCAGTATATAATACTGGGCTGATATGGTATGGTATACCTCTGGATGCAGGCCGCTTCTGACAGGTCCGTCTGGAAATCTTTAGGTGAGGCCTATGTTCAGCAGTGGAAGTCGTGTGGCTGATGATGATACCTCTATGTACAGGATTGTTAGGTCATTATCTGAATACTTCCCAAATCGTGGGCCCTGGGATGGACCACGCAACCTCCCGCTTAAATCTACTTTAACCCCAGAAATTATTAAGGACCGAATAAAACATACGATATTAATAAGTAAATATATTTAGATAGTAACCTTAACATAAACATTGTTAATCTGTCACTATCACATTCTTAGATCAAAGTTCAGAGATAGAGACACAGAAAGTTGAATCATTGGTATGTCCATTGTTAAGGTGTCTAGATTAACTTATAGTTATGACTAGTAGCGCGCTCTCCTGCTCTTGTTGCGAACGTGGTTAGCGAGGCACAGACCGAACACCACTGACACAAGCTGAAAAAAAAAATTAAAAAAATATCGATATTTGTCAACAATCCGATATGGCGATACAATAGCAGAAACCGAAGCGAAGATGCCTATACAGGGTGCGTTCCACTAAGCGTTCACAACGCCCAAAATACTCTTTTGGCCGTTCCATATGGCGACTACGATCGTTGTGGTCGCGGCGAAAACGTCATTAATGACGTCATAACTCACGCTGACAAGAAGCCCACAACGACCCATCTCTAGAGGTGGGTCGAAGTGAGCGTTGAGAAAAATAGCAAAGTTGTCAGAACTAAAAAGTCGAAGTTTTCTATTTTCACGATTATAATTTTCTAAAATTGTATTCCATTCTTCATCTGAACTGGATGAACTAGTACTTTCGACAGTATTATTGCATGCACGCATCATCAAATAACCTAGTGTTGTCGCTAAAGATATTTTGAATCTATTTGAATGTAAAATAATTGAATACTTCATTGAAATTACATATAAAAATTGAATTATATATTTATTTTTCGACATAAACCAACTTCTCTTATAATTATTAAAATTTACACTTAAAACTCATTAAAACTTAATAATGGTAGCCTAACCTATTAAAGCTTTTGCTTTATTTTTTCTAGCTCGCCATTTGTATTATTTCCTCAACGCCCAAAACGCTCCCCAATCCATTCCACTTGGGTTTACGATAACAACGCTCAAGACTAAGTGGAACGGGAAAACTCGTGGTCGTGAGCGTGATCGTCGTGAGTGCTTAGTGGAACGTAGCCACAATCGTTATCGCTAACGTTACGTATGACATATCTTAGCGATAGACGTATCGATACGATATGTCATTAAAATTTATTTTTTCACTCTTGTATTATCGTTAACGACTGGTTATTTTTATACCGGCACGGCGGTGTCCCCACTGCATCTGATGGTAAGCGGAGAGAGGTCCAGATAGTGTCGAATGACGAGATGATTAATTATCTCTTATCAGTCGACACAATAATGCCGGCTTGCTTGAACTGGATACACAGATGATACCAGAACACGGCACACTTAACGTGGAACAGTATGACGGGTTTTAATTCCTAGTATGCAGTGGTCTCTACTCGGGCGGATGTAAAATGTATGTCATACCACCAATATCTCGGTAGAAACGCATCTTGCTATGGCCTCAGGTCTATGGGAATCTTAGTAGAAGAGCCATGGTAAATCATTACCATGCTCACTCGCATTCATATGCGAGCATACAACACGGAAATGATATTGGTGAATATAAACATTAAAATTATAATCTGTTAACTAAATAAGTACCGAAACCATTGATGTATTAAAAACCCTGAAACCAAATTGTATTATGCTCTTTATTACGTTCTGCCGTAATTTTTTTTTTTGATGATCCAAATGAAATGCTGAATAGATTAATCATTGGTTAAAAACGACTATAAGAAAGGTATTAAAAAGGTAAAATTTAATTGGTGTCGTACGCGGGATGAATTAATAATGAACTATAATTATTCCTCTTAATTATTGATAATTGCACGAGTCGGCCGGTCCTTGAATTTCACTTGTCCACTATGAAAACATATAAAACTTATATCTTATTTTTGATTAGTCTCTTATAAAATTAGGACTTATACCCCACCAACTGAATCACCTTGAATATTTTGTCTAATTAAATAAGCAACTTGTAGTACGTTTGTGTGACGTTAACACCACATAAAGTCTTCATTCAGGTAAGATAACAAGTTAAGACTCATAAACCTTCTAGTATTTCAAAAACGACTTTGGATTTTGTGTCAAATTATGCTTTATGACTACGAAATCATTGGATAACTATTTTCGCGTTATCTAACTACATTTATTTTATATCAACTTTATATGTTATATCTATAATTCTCGTATACCTTCTAGGCTAACCCTCAATTACATATCGGGACGGAATTCACATGGACAAAAGTGCAGTAGTTGCGTTTCTGCCTTTCCTACAAGGACATAAGGCATTAATGTTTTGTGTGTTGTATCACGTTGTAAAGTTTAATAATGATTACCTCAATCGCAACCACCACGATCGCCACGACTCCGATGACCAGGCCGAATGTGTTGAAGAAGTCTTGCACGATGCCGTTGCAGCCGGAGAAGTTGTCGCTGCTGACCATGTTGCAGGGCGGGGCGGCGCAGCACGTGTCCGGCAGGGTCAGGTTGAGATACGAGATGGGACCCGCCGGGCCGCAGCATTGGAACTGGAAGTAAACAGTTATGTGTGAATATTTACACAAATTGTTATTAACGCATATGTGAGGTAACGCAGCGCTTGCTGGTACGTGTTGTAAACATAAAGCAGGAAATTTTATATTACTGTCGCTTATGATCGAATTCGATTATTTGTCGTGTAGTCTGCAAAGAGCGTTTGTTCAGCCATTGACAACTCAAAATGCCGCGATAATTTGGTTAAAACATTTTGTGTGTTTTCTTTATCTGTCTTGTCGGAATCATGTTCTTACTTACGTGATTTTGTTACTCAATGCAATAGTCATAATAAGTTTTATAGTGTCCCTATAAAGTGTATTAGTACGTCCTATTAATAAATGAAACTAGCACACGGTTTCAAAGGAGATGTAGGTATTGGGCTACGAGTACAGAGCGAAGTATTAGACTGAGTAGATACAGTATGCGAGTGTATATGAAGATTGAAGACTGTTTGCGAGAGAGTTAAATAAAATGTAAAAAAAATGCTTATATATAAACACATGTTGATTGTCAGGGGCTGCCAGGTGTTGCCCCCAACCAATCACGAACGTCTTTTGTCACTTGTATTGTTGAATGCTACATTGTTCGCGAGCTCTTAAGTTTCTTATCGGCCGGCGACTGGTATTTGGAATGTAAACTGTTCGAGATTTATATTAATTATTGTTGAATGCTTCACTGTTTCGTGTCCAACTGTGTGGTGACGTCATAATATCAATTCCAACAGGAGAGATCTTTCAATATTCTTAATTTTTTTTACACTAGGTATACAGTATGACTATACCATACACAAAACGAAACAGTGCAGCATTCAATATTTAATATAAATTATAAACAGTTTCCTAGCCACATACCAGACGCGGGGCGATATGCAACTCAACAGTTTGCAAACATTATAGCATTTAATAGGTATATCATAAACAGTTTATTCGTCACGTAACAACGACACCAGATGACAAGTAATCGAATACGCTTGCATTGATTGAAGGCAGCGTTGGGCAACCGCACCATATGTTTATTATCATTTGTGTACATAAGCATTAAGCATTTTATTGTTCAGCTCATATTGTACACTATTATACAGTCTACGGAACAATTTAAGTTCAGTAGACGCTTCTGAGACTCATTTGAAAATTGGACAGTTCTTATCCCTATAACGCTATTCACATTTCCCTTTGTATCATTATATTCTATAGTATAACGAATAAAATTGTTGTTAATTTGTATGTAAGAAGGTAGTAGGTAGATGCAAATGAATCCTAAAAATCCTTTTGCTAGGGCGCAACTCCGACAGTGTCATTTTGTTGCTGATATACACTATAGTAATATGAAACTGACGTTTACCAAAGGTTTTGTAGCTGCCAATATGAAACTGACAGCACAGAGTACTGAATAGTACTCTAATAGTAGCCAAAGTTGTTAAAGTTAAAGCATCTGTCAGTTTAAAAAAGTGGTCATACAAGAGGTTCGAATCGCGGCAATCTGTTGACGGCGTTAGTGCGGTGTCTAATAGGAAGGTACGTAATTCCTGAATGTTATAGTTTGTTTGGAATCGTGGAAACTAAAGTTAATACATTGTCAAGTGAAAGTTACCGTTTTCTCGATTGCTTGGAATCCGGTGGGGTCCCTGTTGAAAGCCTCGTTCAACCACCGCGGGATATCTTGCACCGCGTCGTCCAACTTCACGAAGATAAGCACGGCCAGGGTCAGTTTGAAGATCATCAGCACCAGCATGAAGATTGAATACTGAAACCATGAGTTAAGCTTTTAACAACTGCATAATTATCTTTAGAAATGAATTGAACACTTCAACAATCCTTTAATCCACAATAAATATAATAAGTGTACGTATGTAATCGTCTCCTAGGTTTCATGGTAGTATACATAGGCTGCTAACTGTGTGGTACTCGGGTGTTTCCCAAGCCGGCAACAACTTTTTGTCAGTATTTTGACTCCCTTTGCCGGGATTCGTTCATCTTAAGGATATTGACGTCAGCAGATATTTTTTTAACTAAATACATTCTGGAACACTTAGACGTTATCGCCTTCATCATATTGGATTGGGATTACGGATAATCTTATAAGACTTATAACTTACAGTAACGAGCATGCAGTTGCTCTCCCTGATGGCACCACAGCATCCGAAGAAGGCGATGACGAAAACAATCCCTCCAACCACCATAGAACTGATCGGCGCTACTTGGAAGTTGCTGTCTGTTATTATGTCAGTGATGACAGAGACGTGCAGTTGAACCGCAATACCAATACCGAGGAGTGTCAGGCCTGCCAACTGGAATGTACAGAATCGTTACTTCATATCACGATTAATAAGATCAGTTAAAAAGATTTTTATTCAATGTCTAGGCACTGAAGATGTGGTCTTGTATGAGTAGGTAGCTTGCAGAGCGTCCGTCAATCTGAGATATCATAATAATAACTCTCAGCTAAAACTGCATAGATAACTAAATTTTCAATAAAGACAACAATTTTATCAGCCATTTGTGACTGTTGATATTTAGCAAGATACGAAACGTAGTACACACTCTCTCTTTAACCAGGTCACTAGGTAATAAAGAGGTAAGTTTATAAGTTTGTATATTTGTAGCTAATCTAAGTCCAAAATCCGTTTGACTATCAGAAACAGGTACATTATCCCTAAGTGCTGTAGGCTACTGCTACCTCTCTATCTGTATCTTGAGCATAAATTTTTAAGCTGGCACAGCCGCAGCCATTACCTAGTTTAATTTTAAAAAGACATAAACGATTTAAATGCTATTAAAAACAATCATTTTCGTGACAAGCGTTGCTATCAACATTGTGATAGCTGATATGAGATCAAGGTCGCGTTCTAATTGTCCATGCGCTGCAACATTAAATGACCTAACGTTTCATAAAAATCCCTTAATGAGAATTATTTTTATAACCCCGACAATGCGCCTACTGTACTATATAATATATTGCGCTGGTCGATATGACATATTAAAGATTAATTCCCTGCGTCTAATTACAATGACTCAGAGCCCTTGTCTAGAACGAAATACAACTTAGACACTTAGCGGCAGATACCCACGAGGCTTTAGTAGGTACTGGGATAAATTCCTATAATTCGTTTTGGTCAATTTGGATTATAACGTAAATAACCCCCGTCTTGATAAGGGCCCATATAGCTTAACTAAATCTATAAGTTTTATACTATACAGACATTTATAAATGTTGCAGAAGACACTATAATTTTTGTTATTTTCCCAAGACTCAATACTGGGCTGTACTCAATGGCTGGGGCTGGGCAAAAGGGCAAACAGGCCCAGTGCACTATATTGTTGCTGTTTATATTGCTCTCAAACTGACTTCCGGCCTGTAAAGCCTTGAAAGAAAACACGATTAGGAAAAAGAGTTTCATGGAATCATTTCCTGAAATATATTCATTGTATTCATAACGACGCTAATCGTTATCTTTGCCGGCGTATCGGAGTTATCTTATCGCTATCGGTAAGGAGCGTCCGACGAGCGACACTGTTTTGTACACCTACATTATTGGAAATTAATATTATAGCCGGGCTGATACTCTTAGAGTAGGAATAGGCAACCGTAAACGCATTATTTTTTAAAGGATTGATTGGGTCTATGTCTTTCACTGGTTAAGTAGGGACCTGCATTTCAGGGTGACCAACATGATTATAGGGAAGGTGTGGCCCCACTGGTCCATCGGCTACGGTCAAATACTTCCCCTTGCCCTCATGTCACCCGATCCACTCTGACTAACATATCTGGCTTTATTCCGCCTTCAAACCAGCTCAATGGGTCGGCTACCTTCGTTCTTAGTATTCTTTCATAATTATTACAAGAAAAACCTTTATTATAATGTCTTAAATACAAATGAATCAATAAAATTGTAGGGTGGGTAGGTATACATTACGAATGGCATACACGATCGGGAATCCGATAATTATTATTACTTATAATAATGGGTATTTCTATGTAGTTCGAAAGTACCATAAAGTTGCGGTATGAACATTTGAAAACTGAAGTATAAAACTATTTATGGAATAAAACCGTTTGCTCTATCCTATAGAGCAAAATATTTAAAATAACGACGTGAACCTCAATATACATATAACAATACCTTCAATAATCAAAAATGTTATATTTGAGACCTCCTACATAGCAGTTTTATATATTTATTACACAATAAAAGAGTACTTACTGCAAAAGCCAAGTTGGCGATGAAGAGTATGTATTTAACTAGGAATTCACCGCACCCCATTTTGTTTGATCAGTGAACACGCGTGCTGAACGAACTACCACAACTAGCTCTGCGTCGAGAGTGCCGCGCCGAACACAAGGCAAGTGCTGAATATGATAAGGACATGTTATATTGTTACTCGTCAGTCGTCCCGCGAACTCGTATGACTAATTGGACTGATTGTGATTATTACGACGAATATTTATATTTTTCGTGCGAGTACAAGAAATATTTTTGCGAAAAATAACTGAGTGACGTAAGACAAAATAAGATGAACGTGAAATATATAACTATTTTTTGTAGTTTTTTTTGTTTGAAGGTTTGTAGCAGTGCCGGATTAACCACGTAGCAAGAGTAGCAATTGCTACGGGCCCCGCGCGAAAGGGGGCCCCGCATATTTAAACCCACTCATCTCTGCCTGAGCGTAATTTTTTGAGTGAAACTTATTAAGATGTGGTATGTTGAATTTTTTTGATGTCACAAAAAAGTTGTTAACGTTAAGGCTGCCATATCCCAAAACACCTTTTTTTCTATTCAATTTTAAACCAAGAAATAATCAACATTTCGGTCCGAGAAAAATATATGTTATAGTTAAATAATCATTCTACATTGGTGTGGATTCCAAAACACGATACTTACAACTTCGCTCGATCATAAAAAATCACGAAAACAGAGAAAATTCGGATTTTATTTTTAAAAATTAAGTATAGTATATTAAACAATTACTTTAAAAATATAAGTCAATAAAAGGGTAATAACATTTAGCAGATTGCTATGCAAAAAAATTTTCACAAAAGTAATTCGCACTTTTCAAAATTCAAAAAAACACGAATTTTTTAACAATTCTGCACAACGCGTCTCGTTTCAGATGCGCCCGAGGCGCCGTGGAGGTCGGACCTACGTCAATTTTTCGCGCTTGCTGCCACTAATTTATCGAAGTATTTGACAGCTTTTGTTTATAGTTGGACCGCGTTATGTAGAAAAGGAACCAATTACTTTTGAACAACAATTATGGATTCTTATTTGTAATAGATGGATTTTTCTATGAATCTATCCTATTCTTTTTCTTTCTTCTTTAAACACGTTGTCATACTTGTTTCAACTCTTGTTTGTTTTTGCTGAATAGTAAAGGATCACATTTGAATTTATTTCGTGTAAAATATTAAAATAATATATTTGGATAATATTCTGGCATTATACATACAAAGGAAAATAATGTAAATATAGAAAAATGTACTTTATTGTAAAAAAAGCGTGGGATGCATGGTGTCAATACATATAAATATTTTATTGAAAGATAATATGAGTAGAAGGATTATCATTTTGATAATATCTTAAAAAGCACCCCACGCTTTTTTTACAATAAAATAAGTACATCTTTTTCTTATTTGCACTATTCTTAATTCAAATTTATTGAAATTTATTTTCTATTTTTAGTTGGATTTCCTATAAAACATGTTTTTTAGTTTTTTTTTTCTAACTGTTATTTATTTTTCATTTTTTAGTCTTGTTCTACTATTGTCGAACAGATGTCACTAAAAACAAGTAAGATTATTTTTTTACATAAGAGTAGCCAGTTTAGTTATAACTCTACTATGGTCCAACAGATGTCAAAAAAAAATGAGCTATCATTTACGTATTCATTTTGAATGTTTATTCATTATTAGTTGGATTTTCTATAAAATAGTGTTTTTTGTTTAAAATATTGAATTGTCTTCGGTTCTTGATAAATATGCCAAATTTTCATCCGACGTTTTGAAGGCGGTCAAAATCATGTTCAAAGTTTCTGTTACATAGATACATTTAAACGTACGTTACATAGCTTAATTGAAATTTATTTTCTATTTTTTAGTTGGATTTTCTATAAGGCTTGTTTTTTGTTTTTTTATTTGCTATTTAATATTATGGATAGAAGATCATAGTACAGAATAACACAAAACCTTATTATTGATACAAGTAATTCCCAATTACTGCGATATCAATACCGGTATTTTTAAGTTCTTCATTTGGTCCAGTAGCCCACATTTTCTTGAAAAAATCCCGGTTTGGGTCCCCTAAATTAAGTATCTGCTTATAAATATGCATACGAGCTCTGCAGACCCTGGAGGTATCGGTATAGGCTTCTTTGTGTAACATCTATAAAGCAGTACTAGAACCCGGTGTGTCTGTACATAGAAAGAAAAATAAAATAAAAAATAAGGGGACGACTAAATAAGAGTAATAGAACACAAATCACCGTTTTTTTATTTCATTCTTTTCTCGCTGTTTGTCTGCGTATCTGTTTTTCTGTTTATTTGTTAGCGCACATCTCCGACACTTCTAAACGGATATCTATGAAATGGTATGGAGATAGCTTGAGTCCCTGGGTAGAGCATAGGTATACTTTTTAACCTATAAAAAATATTTTATGCGGGCGACGCTGCCAGGAAACAACAATAAAATAGTATGAGTCACAATAGTACATACTAATACAAAATAATAAGTTATTTTCAGGATTTTACGGCAATTTGGACTTGACTACAATTTATATGAAGACCATACTATTATGATTTGAAAAAATACTGTCCGACATATTTATAGGTATATGGAGTAAATTTTTCAGATGGGACAGCAAAGTCAATATTTTCTATACAGTTCAAACTTTAAAGTAGGTAGTAAACAAATACGAAAATATCATTTAAAAAATCGCGATAAAATAAAAAAAATGGTTTTATTTCAATATCTTACCAAGATATTTTGTATGTCGGGTAATTCCTTTTTATTGATCTCATTGAGGGTGTCTGAATATATAACGTCGCGTAAGATAAAATAATAACCGTGGAAAATCCATTTGATTTGTCAGACTAGTAGTAGTCGCAAGAGTTGGGTATATAATAAGGCTGCCAAATCATATAAAGCAACTACTTCGGTGCAGTTCAATACTAATTACTAAGTAGTACCTAACTATTGCAGTTTTCATATCGGTCATTGCTTAGTTGAGCGGTTACTATGTTAACCATTCCTTATTCGCGTCTTCCCCGGCGAACAAGACGTCACTTTTCATTCAATGGAAATCGTCTTTACGCGCCTACCCATAAGGTTTTAATAAAAAAATCTGAAATGACACCTGTCAAACTCGGAATACTGAAAGGGTTTCGGGTTTAAACTTGAGGTCATATTCAGGTTACTAGACTAGTCGATTATTATAGTTAATATTGGTTAAGTAATTGTCTCAATCACCAATATTATGTCACAATAACTAAAGATAATAATGAATCATGATTCATTCACCACGTCAAGACGTGGTATTGTACTCTGCGAACATTTGATTACGTAATCATTGATCAACGAACAATAAATCGTGACATCAAGACATAATTCATAGGTAACTTTTATTATGTATGCCTACGTATACCTATTTCTACCTGCGACATACATACAGCTTGGCAAAAAAGAGTGTGGATTTAATGAGGGCGCCTAAGTCTAATATAACACTAATATGGCAACCCAGTATACTACGACGTAAAGTGTTTAGATACTTGTTATTTTTCAATGAGTATCACGTGGCACATTGTGTTTGGCTCAAGGAGATTATAGTGGGTATAAGGTTCTTGGTTTGGCCAGAACACAGGAATCACAATTAAGAAAAAAAAGCAACTTGTTGATGAAAAATATTTCTTACGAAAACCTCTTGTTTGATGTAACTCACAGTTTTGTTCATTTATTGTTGTTTACCTACTGAGTCTTTAGGGATGCTTTCCAATCGTCAGGTAAATATTATTTGTATAAAAGAACAAAGAGATTTATAATACATGCAAAAGAAAAGAGGTTTATTTTTTGCACTAGGTCTTTGATAAGTTGAATTTGTAAGTAGTATTGAGTCCATTGAATTATGAATAATATTACATGGAAGCATCTGCTCACTCACGGAATTATTTGTTATCAAATAATTTAGTAGCCCTTCTTATTCTCGCGAGATCCGAGCTGGTATAATCATCGTTAGAAAATACTATTGTAGTATAAATATCCGTTCATCGTATCTTAAACATTTAGGAAAATTAAACATTTTTATATCTTCATAATTTATTTAAATAATACAAAATTTCTATCAAAATTAATCCGATTCCAAAACACTTTCATCTAAGTATTCTACCCCAGAAAACTATATTGTGTCTTGGCTAGATGTTCCTGCAACAACAAAATCATCTGATTCTGAAGCAGTGTCGCTGCTGCTGTCTTCTCTGTGGTTAATAACCAATTATTCAATATCATGATACATAGTCATACCGCTATCATAATATTCCTTTTCAATTTTCATAATATGATGGCAGGAATTCTTACAATCTTCAGCAGTAATAGCTAGAAGTGCTTGTTCAGCTGCCATCTGTTGGAGTAAAATATTACTAATTATGAATTCAAGTTAATAACATTAAGAAAAAATAATTATGTACTAGATCTCTACCTTTATGTCCATGGACCCTACATTGGAGTGTTTATAGCTTTCATCCAAATAAATAACATGTTTTTGTAATTCTGTAGGCAGATTTCTATTATGCATTATTATTTTTAAATATTGCTCTCTCTTTGGAACCATTACCCCACAAAAGCGTTTTACCATGGCCAGATCCGGGACAAAAATCTAATATCAAATATATTACATACCTGCTTTTTTACGGTGTAGAAGAAATGAACCCTTTGTCTAATTGCGCATAAGTCAAAACCATCGAGATCTTTCTTTGGTCGACCTTTCCGATGTTTCCCAGGTGTAGAAAAAATGACATTATTTTGTTTACCTTCTTCAACAAATTTTCTTATAGCATTGATTGCTTTACCTAAAATAAATACCAAACATGCATCAACTTTCAAAACATTCATATTTTTTTTCATGTCTCAAGTATCAAAAAATTAAGTCAGTGTATAAGTGGTTTGTAAACATAACCTTTGTCAACAAAACACTAAAATATCGTAAATTTTATGTTACTCATGTTATAAACCAGTGCAAAATGTATGGTTCGACTTGTAGAATGTAAATAATTTGCATAAATAACTGTCATATCGGCAACTCTCTGATAAACATTGTCAATTTGAGACAAAATTTGTCCCGCTTGAGATTCAGCCAAACATCGAAAAAAACTTGGTATATCACTGCTCTACCACTACTACGAATCGTTTTGTTCATTTTAATTAATAAAACAAGCAACGATCGTAAAAGAATTTACAGAATTCCGTCGAAAATAACTTAGCGTAAACAACGATGACACAGAATCTACTAACAATTTGACACAAATGACAAGTCTAATAGTGTTGCAACAAATAATTAGTTTTAGTTCTTATTTTCACCGCGTCACACTCTTTTTTGCCAAGCTGTATGTTTGGATAGTACTCCCAAAAGTTAGACCTTCGCAATAAATCGTATAATTTTAAAGTCCTCCAATTTTGAGATGTATGTAATTTTATTTTGCTTAAAAACTACATCTACACTTATCTATACTAATATCATAAAGAGGAAAGATTCAATTGTATGTTTGTTGGCATTGAATAGGCTCCGAAACTGCTGGACCGATTTGAAAAACTCTTTCATCAATATAAAGGTCCATTATCCCAGGGATTATAAAGCGGGACTTTTATCCCAGAAATCATTCACGCGGACGAAGCCGCGAGCAGAAGTCTAGTTTAAAATATATTAGCTATCGATGGAGGGGTCTAATTTTTTTTTATGGATTCAAGATCCATATTTTTGTCCTTTTAATATTCGTATAGTTTGAGCCGTGTTAGATTTTGAGGCCTAGCACCCATAAAAAAGCGGACATCTTTCGTCGTAAAACAAACTGCTTCACTATCGTTTAATTGTTTATTGTGACGTAGTCGCGGCTCATCGGTGTCAAGCGAGTTCATTTGAAATTCAACATCGCGGCACCTGACGCGCCGGTACATTAGACAGCTGTAAATGCCAACAGCGCTCAGATATCCTAGCCTTAACGTTAACAACTTTTCCTACTAAGACAATCCACGTCAGACACTCGGTACCCGACTATTTCCTTGGCGTAAATAATTCAAATAATTTCATACGGTAAACACACAAGTTCTAGAAAAAGTTGCTTGTATATGCAAGCTCTCTTACCCAACACTTAGTGTAGATGTGTAGCAGAATTGAAATAGCTCGATTTAAATTGTTAAAATTTAAATCGAGATTTTAATTTTAAATTGTTAAAATTTTCTATTTATTTATAAGATTAACAGTCTACATTATTTTTAATATAATTTAGTAACCATATACCAAGAATCTATTTTCTAGAATATAAGTATACTAGCGGCTTGCCCTGGCTTCGCACAGGTAGCAAAGCATAATATTTGTACATTTAATTTTCTGTCGTACAAAATACTTATGAATTATACACATAACCCTTCCTCTTGAAACACTGCGTCCATTGGTGAAAAATATATGAAAATCCGTTCGGTAGTTTTTGAGTTTATCGCGTTCAGACAAACAGATGCGATGGGGGGACTTTGTTTTATAATATGTAATGATGTAAGGACATATGCTTAAAAATAAAAAGATAAAAGTAGCCTGTCCTTCCTTGGATCTCAAACTATCTCCATATTTTTTCTCTCACGGTTCCACCCGCAGGAAAATATTTTCCGGGATAAAAGTACCATTTTATATTTCACTGGGATAAGTAATAGCCTAGGTGCTCCTCAAGGTCTTAAATTATCTTCCTACGAAATATCATCGAAATCGGCTGAGAGTGACGGCTACAACCGCGAGGTAAAAAATTTGGGATAAATGTCCTGGTTTCTATTTTTCCAGGATAAGAAGTAGCCTATGTCTTTCCCTCGGTCTCAAACTATCTCCATACTTATTTGTTTGCGGTTCCGCCCGCAAGAAAATATTTTCCGGGATTAAATTCCCGGTTTATTTTTTTCCAGGATAAAGGATAAGAAGTAGCCTAGGTCTTTCCCAGGGTCTTAAACTATGTCCCTTACAAGTTTCATCCAAATCGGTTTATAGGTTTGGCCGTAACGACTCGCGAGAATAAAAAATCCGGGTAAAAGTCCCGGTTTTAATTTTCCCGGGATATAAAGTACCCTATGTTACTCAGGGATACAGGACCATTCTAATGGTGAAAGAATTTTTGAAATCGGTCTAGAACTTTTTGAGTTTATCCTTGTCAAACATACAAAAATACAAATCTTTCCTCTTTATAATATTAGTATACATAGATTGAGACTGCCTCGGTGGCGTAGTTATATTATGGTACGACTGCAATGCTGAGGTCTCGGGTTTGATCCCCGGGTCGGGCAAAGTGATATTGAGTTTTTCTATTCAGTATCAGCTCGGAGTCTGGAATTAGTGCCCGATATGGCGATAGGCTCGCCCCCTATCACGTCATGGGACAGAATAATGGCGAAAAGTGGGTGCACTAGTTGCGCCTATGCCTACCCCTTCGGGGATAAATTGCATGAGTGTATATGTATATAGATTGAGTTAAAGAACTTATAACTAAAAAATATATTTTATTATTTCAAGAGAGATTCTCATGATCACTAACTGCAGTGGCTAACGTTCATTTTCGACAAATGACTTAAGGAACACTATGAGTCAAAAACGTATGAATTATCTCGCTTTGATGAATATAGAATATGATTTGCTCAGAGGAATTGATACGAATAGTATTATTTCTAAACTAGCTTTTGCCCGCGGCTCCGCCCGCATTAAAAAGTTTTTCCGGGATAAAAGTCCCGGTTTATATTTTTCCGGGATAAAAGTCCCGGTTTATATTTTCCCGGGATAAAAAGTAGCCTATGTGTTAATCCAGGACATGATCTACCCGTGTGCCAAATTTCATCGAAATCCGTTCCGTAGTTTTTGCGTGAAAGAGGAACAAACATCCTTACATCCATACATCCAAACATCCATACATCCAAACATCCATACATTCTTACAAACTTTCGCCTTTATAATATTAGTAGGATTTGCCCACATGAAATCTAGAAAAGTTACTTTGTAAAAGTTTAAAAAATAATAAGGAAACAGATAAATAAATATAAAATATAAACACTATTTGAAGTACACCATTGATTAAATATAACATTAGCTATTCCTAAAAATATAATATACTTTGTATTAAATATAAACTTTGAAATATATATTGAAAAAAATATTTTGTGTAGTATCATCTGTTTTCAATTGTTAGTTTCCTATCAAAATTATTCTAAATTGCCAGGAAATCTCATCTTAGGCTTTTTGTTCTTGTCAGAGCCTAATAGCGCCTATAGTAATTTACTACACTATTAATTACCCACAAAATTTTAACCTATAGATGGTAAATAAACGTATTGAGTATTGAATTGTATCTTTACCACTTTATACTTAAGAACCCATAGCAGATCAAGGGCTCTCTAAAAGAATTTGCTACGGGCCCCGCGCTTGCTTAATCCGGCACTGGTTTGTAGTACCTATGCGTATCATGTAAAAGCCACTTTTGATAAACGTAATATTATAGGTAACATTGAATAATTTATATTCATATTTATGGGTATTTAAATAAAAATTGACACACAGTCACAAGAAATGATTTTTTAAAATGTAGTTAGTACCTAATCTTCGTATTCCATATTACTTTTCCACCTTCTTTCCAGGCCCCTGCAGTCGTTAAGTCGGGGGACTGCAGTATCCCATTCGCAAGTTTCCCCCAGTGTTGACTGCAGGACTGCATACCTTAAAAACCCTTCCTTCTTTTTCTTTCTAGAGGAGGCCCGTGCTCAGCAGTGGGCAGTATATAATACAGGGCTGATTGCAATGCATACACGAAGTTAACGTAACGCGGTCGCGTTACGTGTTAACACTGTCATAGAGAATAAGGGTTCTGCTCTAGAACTTCCGTACTATTCACTTTTGCCTATCTCAAAAAACAAATACCCAGTTAGGTACTTCCACCGTCAACACAAAAATAGCTTAATTATGACAAAATACGTGACTCACCGCCATTGATGTATTAGGGTTTTTAATACATCAATGCTCACCGCTCAACCGTCAATGACGTGGAGCAATTTCGCGAATTGTTTTATCTAAATTTCGCTAGTCTATTATATGATTACATACTTACATAGTGAATTGTACCCGCTAATACTCACATATGAATCATAATTCTTCCTTCCTATTCGTATGCTGTGCCCTCTTATGAGGACATTTTGCCTTAATAGTTTAGCTATTAGTGGTAAAGTACTATAACTATTATAATACTAGCTTTTACTCGCGACTCCGACCGCGTGAATAAGTTTTCCGGGATAAAAATCTCTCTTAAATTCCCGGGATATAAAGAAGCCCATGTTACGTACTGATAATGTAGCTTTATATTGGTAAACTAAACTGCCTCGGTGGCGTAGTTGTATTGCGTACGCATTACGAGTACGATTTGCGCGCTGAGGTCCTGGGTTCGAATCCCGGGTCAAGACAAAAACATTGTGACTGGGTTTTTCCATCTTAAAATTTACTCAGTCGCAGCTCGGAGTCAGGAAGTTGGCGGTGTGATACCCCCGTGCCTCGGAAAGCACGTAAAGCCGTTGGTCCTGCGCCTGATCTCTCTCCGGTCATGTCGGATTGCCGTCTCATCGGACTATGAGAGTGAAGGAATAGCGAGTGCACCTGTGTATTGCGCACACACTTGTGCACTATAATATCTCCTGCGTACCTGGCTGATCTCCGTTGAGATTGGCCGCCGTGGCCGAAACTGGCTAGGAGAAATTAATTTAAATATTGGTAAAATAATTTTTAAAATCGTTCCCGTAGTTTTTGCGTTTATTCGTTACAAACTGTTAGTCTAAGTTACAAACATACAAATCACAAATCTTTCCTCTTTATAAAAATTTCCCTATTTATTTTCTTAAAGGAGATGACATTCGAGGGTAGGGTCGAGGTAGCTCAATTGGAAGAGCACCGGCACGGTACGCCGCAGGTCGTGGGTTCGAGTCCCGCCTTCGACTGTTTCTTTTTCAAGTTTCCATAAAAATATAAAATCATTATCCAGGCACTACATGGCCATTAACATATATAAAAAATCATAATATAGGAAACGAGTGTATACATTAATTATGTAGCTAATTAATTTATTATGTTCACCCATACCATACCGTGCCAGCCCTGTATTATATACTGCCCACTACTGGCCTACTCTACGACTGTGAGGGTGAATACTCAAGGCTTTAGTCCACGCTGACCTAGTGTGGGTTGGCAGATTTCACATACCTTCGAAATTCAGAGAACTTCTCAGGTATGCAGGTTTCCTCACCACGTTTGCCTTCACCGTTAAAGCGAGCAGGGGCGGTTGCGGACGACAACTTAGACGTGAGTCGGAGGAAGCCCGCAGCCGTCCCTAATGAGCCGAAGATGGCCATACATAAAAAATAAAAAAAAAAAACGTTAAAGCGAGCGATAATCCACATATTTTTTTTAGAAAACGTAAAGTCAGACGTGTGTGCCCTTGGGTTTTTGAACCTGCGGACTAGGGCTTTCAATCCGAGACTCTCGGTCTCGAAAATTTCGAGAGTCTCGACGATTTTTCCGTTTTTTCGAGACTCGAGATTGCTGCCTCCAGTCTCGAGAATAACGAGACTTTCAAGACTTAAGTGAAATAATTAAATATTATTGAATAATTTACTAAACCACCAGAATTTTTTAATCCGGTTAACTGGCGTCACAAAAAAAGGAAATTTTAGATAATCTATCAAAAATCGCTACCTAACCTTTTTGAAATACAACATGGATCTTGATAATTGAGTACATCATTATTATGATAAATTGGGAAAGGCTCTCTTTTGAAAATGATAGCGATAAAGGGGAATACTTAAACCATAGAACCATCCTAATAAGGGTATGAAAAGTTTCGAAAATCTTGAGTCTCGGAATATAACACCCAAGATCAAAATCAAATTTTATTGTGAGAAGTGCCGGGACTTCGAATCTTCTCATAATAATAAAATCAACTTTAATTTGGCGAGACTATTCAATAATAAAATGTATTTTAGTTAAAATCAACAATATCTTCTCTTACTAATAATATTAATGTTTGTATATTTGCTCCCCCTCTTGAATAGGTCCAAAGAAACCCATAATGTTTTCGCCGGCTTGAAGCTCTGGCTTATCATAAACACATTCGTGCTCTGTAGAACCCTGGAAGGCAGTATTGCCGAAGCCAGAAGTGTAGAGCTCGAATGTTTTGGTAACTGGGTAAGGCTGTGACTCCAGTTGCTCAATAACATCACGTTCATCATGCGTGATATTACGTCCATTCTGCCGGTTGATATCAAGCATCCTACCGTGCAGGAGCATGCCGAAATAGTAAGCGTGCATGCTAGGTGAGACGTTCTTAGCGTGTACATGCGACTTCGCGGTAATAGCGCGATATTCTTCCTCAACCACATCGGTGAAGCCAATGTGGGTAGGGTGCACCTCGTTGTTAACAGGTGCAGCTTGCATGTCCGTACCCAATTCATTCATGAACGATTCCAAATATAACGGATCATTGTTTCGGCGTGGGCATCGGTATAGGAGCAGCGGCGGGTGCAGGCACAGGTGGTAGCGGCGCTGGCGCTTGTGCGGCTAGCTCTAGACGAGGGCGAGGCCTACCTCCCCTATATCCACCACGTCCTCGACGTGGTGCTTCGAGTTCATCAGCTGGGTAGGGGTTAAAGTGACCATCACCCCACTGACGTCCTCCACGACCTCCATACTGTTGGCGGTATATGATTGATCACAATAAGTTGAAACTAAAATGCCCTATCCAGGGTCTTACAAGTCATATGAGTACACTACTAGTGCGGAACCAAGACTATTTTTTGACTATTTTTTTTTGCACGTAAAGCCTTTGGTCCTGCGCCTGATCTCCTGATCTCTCTCCGGTCATGTCGGATTGCAATCTCACCGGACTATGAGAGTGAAGGAATAGCGAGTGCACCTGTGTATTGCGCACACACTTGTGCACTATAATATCTCCTGCGTACCTGGCTGATCTCCGTTGAGATTGGCCGCCGTGGCCGAAACTGGCTAGGAGGATTTCATTTGCTCCCATGGGATATAATATATATTTTTCTTCTAATTATTTAAGTAGATGGCGCTGGCGTCGTACTGTGTTTTAGGGACTTTTGTAGCGGGAATGGCTTTTAACGCGGGCGAAGCCGCGAGCAACACATAGTTGAACATAAAATCAAATCCTAGCTTTTATAACATTATAGTTACATCGAAGGTCGCGGAGTGCATGTGCACAGTTGCGGTAGCATGCACATGTGTGCATGTTACCGCAACTCTCGTAGGAGTCGGCTCTTAGGCAGAGTCCCTCGCTGTTTGAGGAATGAGACTCGAATAAAATGCCAAATAAGTATGAGACACTACGTGACACTCCCATAGGCATTATTTGTACGGTAGCGGGACTTCGATTGTCCACCCGCCATCTGCACGGCTGCTTTAAGAGTCTTAGTCTCTTCTTCGTCTATTGCGAGAAGAGAGTCTTAACTTACTATAGCGCAACAAGTTTCGACCTTAAAAACCCGGGACGCGACACGCTCAAAAATACAAAAAGTCCCGATACTGATCTAATCTATATGTACTGCTGGCGTAGAAGTAGTGAGGTATTTTATAACGAGATTTACTGCCTTTAATATTATAAAATAAAGCCCCGCCGCGTCTGTCTGCCTGTTTTAACGCCAATTAACTCATGAACTACCGAACAGATTTGGTATGGAGATAATTTCCTATGGTCTTTCCAGAGACTCTGGAAAGGTCATATAGGCTACTTTTTATGCCGATAAAACTGTTTTACACGGTCGAAACGGTGAGCAAAAGCTATTTTGTAATAAAATCAAATCTTCTCTCTGAAAGTACATTCAATGTTATTTGATTTTTACGTGACATCTATAAAAATTAAAAAAGTTTCATAAATAATTGGTAATTTTACTTACATGACTTTGTAACAAAAAAAAATAAAGATTAATAAAGTACTTTATTGATATATCTCTTGTATTACTACCTGAAAAGTATGTGAGTCGTGACCTATGAGTATAATAACTATTGTTGTAATAGTCTCGAAAGTCTCGTTTTTTTTCGAGACCAGACCGAGTCTCGTTTTTTTTCCGAGACTCGTAAATGTAACGAGACTGAAAGCCCTACTGCGGACATTCGTCTCGGCAGTTCGTTCTACGCTCAACTAGGCTATCGCCACTTTTTCATACCCAGGTACATCATTTATATGAATTTAGATTAATACTTTTATCTAATCATCAAAGGATAAGTATTAGGTCGTTAATCATAATATTATATTTTGGCTGAATTACATTGTTTTCGCCTATATTTTTATTCGCTTGCTGTGAAAATTCACTGTATACCTACTCGTATTATAATTTCGGTATGGAGGTTATTGGAGCCTGTATAATCAGGGCATTGTGAAATTTCATATTTGTAATGACTCAGGACGACGTATACAAAGTTTGGTAATTGAAAGCTCTGTGTACGTATAAAAGAAATAATAACTTGTTTCGATATACATAATATTATTTTAAGATTAAACAACGGTACATTTACAACAGGGACCATAGAGAGAGAGGGAGTTTTTTTTTGGCGGGAAGCGCACACCGTCTAAATCACGGACTATATACAATTTATGAATCTATGGTTGCGTTCCAATTACATCACTCTGGCAGTTGTTGCTAGTTTTTATGGGCAGGCGTAAGTCATTATCAGTCGAACGCTGTAGTTTATTCAGTGGTACCTAAGTACCTCCAAATCTTAATAATACAAAAAAGGTAATTTAATAGGTTACGTTACTGAGATGTTATTAGGTATGTTATATTTTAAATGCGTTTCTCTAACGTTTTAGGTAACACCGCTTTGTCTATTTGTGACGGAAAACAAGCACCACATTCGGACACAATATAACTATGTACATTTTACACATTCATTTTGAGAGCTGTCGAGTTGCTATAGATAATAGATAAAGAAATACGGTAAATGATAAAAGTAAAAAATCTATACAAACAGTTTACTGTCTTCATGTTATTATGGTCGCCTCCTACACGCCTCGCATTATCCAATTTTATAGTTTCCATTGATACAAATTGTTCAGAGTAATCTGCTATGGACACGCGTGCGCCCATGCTCGTTTTATGTTCTGGATGTAACCACGAAAACGTAGATTTTCAGTAAAGATTCATCACACAGGTCGTCATGCAATGCAAGCCACAGACGGAATTCCGTTTCGCTATAATTTCAGTGAAGAAACAATGTCAATAGGTGTAAATCCGGTGCATGTACAATTATAGATGCATGTAGAATTTTATTCCCCTTAAAGTAGAATTACAGTCTATGTAAAAGTTTTATTGTAGGTAATCCCCCCCAGCGTTGAGATCCTACCTCTTGGTTAAAGTACAGTTTCTACCACTATAGGAGACGAGTGTGCGGGTTTTTGGGAGTCACTGCGGCCGGACTGAGATACTAAAGTTTCGGCGCATTATGGACGACTGCAGGGCCAACGGCAGTGTACTTAGAGATGTGCAGTGTACTAACGGCGCGGTGGACAACCACTAACCGAGGTTTTCTGAGTGGGTAGAACAGCAATATCTATTTCTGCCGCTTAGCAGCAGTGGATGCTTTGTTGTGTTCTGGTTTGAAGGAAATTGTAACCAATATAATTATTAGCAATTATGACTTATAACTGGACATATCTAACTTACCTATGTCTCGCGGTAACAAGTGCAATGTTTTTCTAATTCCGAGTTCCGCATTGTGTTGACCAGGCCAGGGACTTATTCATCTCGTCATTCAGTTGTATCCGGTAACGCTCAGCAACACCCTCAAGCAACTGGTTCACGAGTTGACGTGCAATGTCAAGCTCAATTATTGCTGGTTAATGGTAGCTAAACCTCTTAGTAGAGGAAGATACACTACGTACAAGAGCGTGACTGAAATTTTGAAGTGAAATAACTGGAACTGATAAAAAAATGATTATTATTCATACTTTGCTGTTCAGATATCATAATATTCATCGTGTACAAGATATATACCAGACTCCTTTATTTTTTTAATTGATTCTACATCTTTGGGTCATATCATTGTAATTTTTTTCAATGTAGTCTCGGGATAACGACATCTATAGGTATCTCATTTATATTGCGACTAAGCGCTGTAAGTGTTAGGGCGTTCTCCCACGCAGCTTTAGCTTCATTATAGCCCAAACGTTTTCAATAGGGTTTGCGTCTGGTGACTGTGTGGGCCAGTCCAAGATCTTAATTTTGTTCTCAATCTTCCACGCGGTGCATAGGTGATTTAGGTGTTTGCGGCAGTTATCTTCTTGCAACATACAAATATCATTTTTTCATTGGTAAAGCCTTTAATAAGAAGGTCTCTAAGCTTTTTCATAGATTTTATCAAATTAGTAGCGTCCGATATCCCAGTAAATAAGTTCAAATTACGAAGACCTCTTTTTGGAAAGCATCTCGACACATGCACCGTTACTGGGTGTTTCATATGCTGCACCAACAGTTTGTTATCAACAGTTGATCAAGCCCGAGATTTTATATACAAAACCCAAAACAGCGCTTCATCTGAAAATATAATGCTACTCTAATCACACTCCTTGTTTTTGTGTGCCTAGTCCTCTCAGAAAGAAAAGGTTTCTTTATTGTGCTGAACTATATTTCACGTGCGCTTCGTCTAAGCGTCTTATAAGTAGTACCCATCGAGATTCCAGATATGCTGAGGCACGTTTTCTTTCAGTTTTCTTTCCCACAACGCAAAAATTTCAATGTCATTTTATTAAGTACTCAGTTGTACTGTCCGTTTATGTTAGACTGATGACGTCTTTCTTAATTTACCCCGTTCTGGTAGGTCATGAAACTTTTAATTTTCTGAATATGCCTTTACCCATTTTGTCATGAATGCATTTTCCTTTTTTACAGACTTTTTACTTTGGTTTAGTTGGGACTCATAATGGGACTCATGGGAACTCATAATAGCGCTTCGTCGCGCAACGCATGATTTTGTACACATGCTAGAAAATTTGATCTCGCTCCTACGCAGACGCATAAAGCAGATTAGAGGTTATGAATTACGATGTATTACTGATATGAATTAGTCATTCCATTCGATGGCTGAAAAAAAATATTTAATCCGTAAATCAAATGCCGGTTACGTTCTTATCAAATATACTGTATGTCGAGGAGGATTTCACAGGAGCCAATAAAACGTAGCGAACGCTTTGCAATGGTCATAATTGACCTTTATTTCTTCAACTCATGACTCGTTTACCACTCATCACTTTGTCAGGACCAGCATAATAACTACTAAGTTACCATAGCGACTATTGACAACTAGATGAACACTGAACGACGACCAAACTAATACTGTGCTCCTTTTTTTTTTTTTTTTGGAACGAAGTTCCTTCTTGTTTTTTTGTCCCTGACATTACTCTTTCTAGCCTGACGAGGGTCGGCTTATGAAAGAACACCGGTCTTTTGGGTGAGTGCAGAAGGCGCTCGCAACCCTTAGTGTGCTCCTCAACTGGCGAGCGCCTTATTTATACTCACAACTGTCATCCCCAAGAAGATTTGTGGGTATAAAGTTCTTGGTCATCCCACTAATACTTTGACATCGCGACCTGTGTTGCAAGACTATTATTACAAAATTACCCGACGCTCCGACATGTATATGTATAATTATGTAGGTACTGTGTATACTGTATAATACAGTGCTCGCAGCTATTCAATATTATCGAATGGTTCACTGAATAATTAAAACAACAGATTTTTGGATTTAGAAAAATGATTTATTCCAAAATAATAATCATCACTGGTAACAGTAATATAAGTACAATAATTTAAGAGCTTGAAAAATTGAACAAAATATACAGACTGGGTATAGATTGCACTGATTGATAGAATACCATATTTTATATTATTCACTCGTGGTAGGACTCTCATATGTAATAGTTCGACTGGGTGGATACCACCGCAATATCTATTTATACTACCAAGCTGCAGTGTGCATGCAATATGCATTGTGTTTCGGTTTGAAGGACATTGTAGCCAGTGTAACTACTGGACATAATGAGACATAACGCGAAAAACGAAATTCGAAACGTCGGTCCGAAACGAAGAAACGACGAACTTCGGATTTAACCTTTTTTTTTTATTTTTTTATATGGCCATCTTAGGCTCATTAGGGACGGCTGCGGGCTTCCTCCGACTCACGTCTAAGTTGTCGTCCGCAACCGCCCCTGCGCGTACCGCTATTGCGGTCCTTTTCCTGTTGCGGGGGCTCAGAAGCCCCCGAAACACCGTACCGTGTCCGCCTTTTGGTGTCCGAGGCAGCGTGAGACACGCTGCCTCGGACATGTCCATCACGGGGGCCACAGAAGTTGGCTAGACTAATGGGTGGGCGGCACGTCCCGCCCACCCGTGACCCCCGGAGGCCCCTATTAGTCGCCTTTTACGACAGGCAGGGGATACCGTGGTGGAATTCTCCAAACGCCCCCAATCCACAGGGCGGGAGACGTCGGTCAGTCGTCCACCCGACGCCTCCTACGTCTCGTCTGGCGGCGGGAGGGATCACCACTGCGCTGGCGATCCCTCTCGGCACTCTCCTTCCGCGAGAGGACCGCCTCGTAGAAGTGGGCCACCGCCTGCCAGGCCTCCCTGCCGCCGACCATGGAAGCGACCACGGCCGGCAGCGAGAGGTCTTCTCCGACGACTGTTCTGAGAGCGCTGCGCTCCTCATCCCAGGCTGGACAACACTCCAACGTATGTTGGGCCGTGTCCATTGGGCAGTTGTCACAATAGTGACACACGGCCGACTCCTCTATCCGTACCACCCGAAACAGGAACTCACCGAAACAGCCATGCCCGGTGAGCACCTGCGTCAGGCGGTATGTTGCCGCTCCGTGGCGCCTGTCCAGCCATTCAGCAAAGACAGGACGCACTGCCTCTACGACCCGGTGCCCCCACGACGGGGCCTCCAGCCTGAGACGCCACTCCTCCACGGCGGCTCGCCGTAAGGCGGCCCTCTTGGCCTCCATCTCCTTCAGGGCCGGACGCTCCCCACGACTGAACGCCTCCTCCCGCCAATGGAATACATCGGCAAGGGATTTGGCGTCCAGGTCCCAGGGCAGAAATCCGGCCAATAGGCAAGCCGCCTCGAAAGAGACCGTGCGGTACGCCCTGACCGCCCGCTGCGCTAAAGCTCTCTGCGGGGCGCGCAGAAGGGCGACGCAGGGGCGGCCCAGGGAGTCAGCCCAAACGGGGCTGCCATAAAGGGCTATGGACCGCACGACTCCGTGATACAGCCTCCGGCAAGGGAAGCCAGGACCTTCCAGGTTGGGCAGCAGGCGGGAAAGAGCGCCCGCTGCCCGGGACAATTTTGTCCTCAACTCCTTAAAGTGGGTGCGGAATCGCCATCGGCTATCTAGGACTAAACCTAGATACTTCATGCTAGAGCCGATGGGGATCCGCACCCCCCCAACGATGATGCCGGCACCGGCCGGTGGCCCTCTCCGAGGTCCGTGGAAACATATCGTCGGCGTAACAAGTTACGCCGACGCCCCGGAGATTGGAACCACGGAGCACCCAGTCGTACCCGATGTTCCACAGGAGAGGGCCCAAAACCGAGCCCTGTGGAACACCGCACGACATCGCTCTTCGGTGCCACCCATCGGCGCCCGGATACACCACGTGCCTGTCAGACAGGTACGCGTGCACCAGACGCCGGAGATAGGGCGGCACCACGTGGTACCGCAGTGCCTCGTGGATGCAGGGCCAGGGCAGCGAGTTAAACGCATTGGAAATATCCAGCGAAACCGCTATCACTACACTGCCTCTGGCCACTGCATCCTCCGCCTGTGCCTTCACCCGCAGAATCGCGTGGACGGTGGAACGTCCCCTCCTGAATCCGTACTGTTCGTCGGCCAAGTTCGGACCGACCCTATCTAGATGCTCGACGAGGCGGGTATGGATGATGCGCTCGAAGAGCTTTGCCACCTCGTCGAGCAACACGATGGGCCGGTAGGCCGACGGCGACTCTGCGGGTCGTCCCCCCTTCTTCAGCAGGACGAGCTTCCCAGTTTTCCAGCGCACCGGGAAGACGCTCTGCTCCAGGCAGGCGGTGAATAAGCTGCGGAGCCTCGGGCCCAGGTACTCGAGGGCTAGCACCCAGGCTTTCCCGGGGATGCCATCGAGCCCTGGGGCCGTGTTTTTGCTCCGCAGCCGGAGCACTGCCGCCCGCATTTCAGCGGGCGAAACCTCCGGGATATCCCTTGCCGGATTCTCACTCGACGATGACGCCACATCTGGTGGCGCCATCGGTGGAGGAGTGAACTCCATGGTGGCCGGGAACAAGGCCGCGACGACGTTGGCCAGTAATTCTGGCCGGAGACTCTGCGACAGCGGGGGCGCCGCTGGGCGAAGCTTCTTCATCACCATACGGTAAGGGCGCCCCCACGGGTCCCTGTCGAGAGTATTTAACCTTAGTACCAAATTACTTCGGATCCGTCACCGTTGAACGAAGGTTTTACGCAGTTTGCGACGCTTCCGACTTCGCTCAACACTTTCGTCACGCAACAACTCTTCATAAAGAAGGATCCGTAACACTTCGTAGTAAGAAAACGTGCGATCCGTCACCCGAAACTACGGATTTCGTTTTTCGCAGTAGCCCCTCAGTACCTACTTTGTAAGTCAAGATGCTGGATGGTATTTCTACTGTTTATGGGCGGTCGTATCGCTTACCACCAGGCGAACGGTATGCTCGTCTCGTCATTCAATGCAATAAAAAAAATCAACTCTTTTATCACATTTGTCATTGCTTAAAATATGTCTGCACATTTAATATTTTTGGAAAAAATAATATCTGGAACTTGGAAGACGCAAGGAATTGGTAACAGAACGTAAGTAGCGTAAAAATGATAGGTTTCATTAAAGCTCTATTTTATTTACCTATGAAGCCTGAAATGTGGGTATTTTTATTTTTTATTTATTTGGGATAAAAAACAATTGTACAATAAGTTTTATACAAGATTACACATTATATATAGGAGATAATTTTACAACTAACTACATTATCCACAGTTTATACATTCGTATTTACGAATTTTGGGAGCACCTGTAGGGTCATTCAGCTCAAAAGTACGCACTTTTTTTTCTAACGTCTACACACTCAAAAATGTAGGGTCCTGATAAACGTTTTAACACTTTATTTAAAGGAAATTTATTCTACTTTCATTATTTAATGAGTTTTTGTACATTGCTTCATCTTCAATTTTTTTGCAATACATCTTTAAGTGCAGCGGGAGAAATTCGTACTCTTGACCCGTCATGTGGGTAAAACTACGCAGAGATGCGGTTAAATAGTTCGCATACTGGGTAAGCTTCGCACGCAGGTAAACTACAGGCATATAATTCCAAATTGTATAAGTACACATGGAATCGTATGGAATATGGTTTTAAACTTCCTTTATTCATGGTACAAATATTGTAAAAATAAACATTAAATGTACAGCTATTGTAGGCACCAGGAACATAATTAATTAGACTGTATTTATAATAAACTTTAGTTATTTTTGTAATTTAATGATCACTGTAATTTTAGGAACGCTTGATGTTACTTTTCATTGTAATGAAGTTATAACAGCGTGCGTACTTTTAATCCCGTACTCTTACCCAACAGGGAATATTTTAAACAATCACACGTCAGTTGAGATGCAGTTATTTTTTAGGACAGAATTAATAGCTAAAATATATACTATAATAATCGAGTAAACTCAACATAATCAACGGTCTTTTGTAAACTGACGCACCGTCTATCCATAAACTTTTCCCAGCACAAAATAGTTGATAACTAATCAACAAAATCACGTTGATCGCCGTTTTTCGCTAAACAAGTGAGGCTTGGTAAAATAGCTTGTGGGCTCTGACATCATCCCTGACGCACCCCTAATTTTGCCGAAAAAATGTCTGAGCCCCTCAATAGGTTCCGAGATATTGACCATGCGCAATTTTACCCACTGCGTGCTGTTACCCCGAATGACCCTACCCAGTGAAACAATACTAAAGGAAAATTCTAAATAGTAGTTACAACAATTATTACACATCGAAATTAAATTAAGCAACTAATAAGTGTACCTAAGTGGAAAGATAATAATAAAGCTACTTATCTTCGTGTTCTGTACTATTAGCGGTATTGTTAACAATGTTAAGAGCCAAATTTTTAAATGCAATTGGTGTGAGCGCGAACAAATCAAAGTCATTATAACTGTTATTATAGTTAGTCATAAGACGGCGCAGAGGCGCTCGCAAGCCAGCATTAGTCCTGCATGAACTGACGGCAAAAAGTGGTCTTCCGTGAAGTCTGAAATGTGCGTAGCGTTCACTAACATAAAGAGGTAGTTGTTTTATAATAAGCTTTTATTTTTTTCCGTGTCGTTCTTTAAATTGTACGTTTTTTTAATATAAAGGTTTGTACAGTGACTTACTAAATATTCACTAAATTAAACAATCATGATTTGGAACTATACTTATTTCAACTTCTAAAATATATAAACTTATTAATTAATTTTAAGTATTAATTAATAGTATTAATTTCATAATATAATTTAGTAATATAATTTAGTTTTTGATATATAAGTTTTTAACAATATTTTTGATTATAATTTTAAATACGACCCATTAAATAGCTCATACAAGCTAATAATATTATAATCTATTGTGATGTAGAGTTTGCTCGACGCAACATTACCGATAATTAAACTTAGTAATTCTACTTTAATAGAATATATATCTAAGTTAGTGATAGTAAAAATAACGATAAAACTATTACAGTACTTAATAATATTAAGTATCAGTTTTTTTTTTACTTCAGATTGCTTCTGATTTTAACGATGCATTTACATCGTTAAAATCACCATTGAACATTTTTTTATGAGAGCATTGTCCTAACCAAATATGTAAATAACTAAATATACTATGTCATAGATGGCAGAAGTTCTAATACAGTATCTGAGCAGAACATTATAATTAAATCTAAATTTAGCACACAAACTATTCGAATGAAAGTACATTAAATAAAAAATACACTTTTTTAAATGGCATGTGTATACATTTTGCCAATTTCAAGTTAGGAAAAAGCCTCGACTTAAGTGATATTTTTGGTTTTCTTTTACACCATAATGCTATTTGAGTATGTCGCCGTAAAGCAGTGGCTACCTTACCGTCTTACCAAGAACTAATCGAGGAGCTTTGGCGGCAACAAAAAACACTTGATTAGCACAGTTATTTCAATTCACTTCATTTGAGCCCTTATATTGGATAATATACCACCATAATAATTATGCAATATAACACTAACGGCGGTATTAATAAATCAATCTCAAGTTTGAGTTACATCTCAAGTAGACATAAAGTATGAAGAGTTCAATACATTATGTCTACTTGAGATGTAACTCAAACTTAAGATTTGATTATTAATACCGTCCTAAGTATCACCAAAATAATGAATCAAAACAAGAGCACCTTATGACACTTCCAAGTTCCCGCCAAAAAAAATATTCGAATTCATATAACTGAGATACATAATATGTGAAATAGCAGTGAGCTAAAATACTGTAACGAACGATTAAGAATATTTATTATGGGTCCCTTGTTACCTGATATAAATAAATAAATAAAAAAATATATATTAAATGTATAAAGTTTGAGTTTATACCCGCTAGATGTCGTTGTTTAGAATTCGTGTCGAGTTGTACGATGTCGACACGCCGAACGACGTGATGAACACATTCAAGATGGTGATCAGGTAAACGGCCACAACTGTCATGTCGTTGATAATGCCCGCTTTGCGAACGTCCTTCGTAATAAACTTGTAGAAGGTGTTCACTACTACAATGCGAACTCCTACGGCGATCTGTGAAATAATTCATCACTTGACAATTTATACATAATTTCTCTATTTACATACCGGGTGGAAGGGAAACGCTCTCTATGCCGGAACGGTAGAGAGAAGAACCATAACATTAACGAAAAACTATATTCATTTGCAAAGCTAAGCGATAATACTTACGATTTTAGTATTTTTGTAATTCATGCGCGCGCAATGTAAAGCGTACAAAAAACTGGGTAGGGTACAAACTGTAGAATCAATCAACTGGTAGAATCTTTAAGTAAAACAACATTGTGAAAAATGACGTGTAAAAGTGCCCTTAGGGGCCTAATTACTGAATAAATGATTTGAATTTGAACTACAAATCAAACGCCTACAAGGCGGCGGCCGCCGCGCTGCGCCGGCACCGGCCACGCGGTCGTTAACCCGTCAGCTGATGTACGTGTTTCATTACGATTTTTTTGAAATATTGACCTTTTGTACTACGTTTTTCATAATAATAGTTTGATTTGTCTATCCATCCGTGAAGCTGTACAGAAATTTGAGAAAATCCTACTAAAATTGTAACAATGCGATCCCGATTTTTTTAGTGCCATCACGTCAGGAATCACCAATACTGTCACCTGTGTTCGTTTCTGAGAGCATTTCCCTTCCACCCGGTATAATATATAAAATTAAAACTCTATACGTTGGTAAATAAACTGAGGGCGCCTGGCTTAGCTTGGCTTATAATATTTTTTCTTGGTTGTTTGTCACATTCCGAATCAGATTTAGATGTGAAGTAGTAATGTAGACATTAAGTATATTCGGACTGGTCATCGTCAGGAGTAGAATAGTAATTATGTGGTGTCACGATAAAATGTAAAATAATAGTGGTACAAAATCTGACTGCCTTGGTGGAGTAGCTGTATAACAATAATACAACTGGGGTTTCCTCAGGTCGAGACAAAGTGAAAGATTTTCTGCTCAGTTGATACTGAGCAGAAAATCTTTCACTCCAGATCCACACACCGAGCATCAGTTCGGAGTGTGGATCTTGTGCCCCGTGTGGGGATTGGCTCTCCCCCTACCACATCTTGGGATGGAAAACGGAATACGACGAAAATAGAGTGGCACGGATGCACTAGTTGCGTTTTTGCCTACCTCTCTAGAGATTAAAGGCGTAAGTGTGTGTAAGGTTGTCGTAGAACTTACTTGAAGGATAATGCTAAGGGCGATTAAGGTCACATTGAAGTATTGATACGGAAGCGTGTTCCATGAATCTATAAGGTTGTGTAGCTGATTCACGTTGGCGGAGAACAGCGCCAGTTCCGCCATGAGTTGCCTGTAGGTCACCAATTTTTGCAGGACCTAAAATTACGTTAAAACACATTAAAGTTTAATCACGACTGCCTCGGTGGCGTAGTTGTATTATAGTACGACTGCAATGCTGAGGTCTCGGGTTCGATCCCCGGGTCGGGCAAAGTGATATTGAGTTTTTCTATTCAGTATCACCTCGGAGTCTGGAATTTGTGCCCGATATGGCGATAGGTTCACCCGCTATCACATCATGAGACAGAATAACGGCGAAAAGTGGGTGCACTAGTTGCGCTTCTGCCTACCCCTTCGGGGATAAAAGGCGTGAGTGTATATGTATATACAGGGTCATTTTTACATTGCGTTACTAAATGAAACCACATATTCGTCTATACCTCTGCTGACATTGTGCCAAAATTCATCAATGAATAACGAATACTTTCGCCAAAAATCCCGGTTGTTGTTATCCAAATTTTGGATAATTTTGTATTTTGGTGCCAATAAGGTGTGTGCGTAAGTGTATTTCTGACTTAAAGTGTAATGTTGCTGCTGCGAGGTCTACTCCTGGAGCAGTCATATTGGCATTAGGGCGTGTAAACTTATAGTTACTTTTATGGATATTAATTTGTTTGAAACTTGCACTTTTTTATTTTACATTGTAACGTGCCAGGTTGGTAAGGAAACAAGTGAACATTTGTATCTACTATTTACTATATTACTATTATTATCTTACCCTTAAAATTATTACACATGCACTAATACTATTTAATTATTACTCTACACTTAAATATAATATTCACAAATTGAGGGCGCCAGGAGGGTTTTACGAGGTGGACGACGGAACCCTTCCAATCCACAAAGTTTGCTAGCTCGCGGTGAGTATCACGGGACAGATCACATAGGTAATCCACTCAATGTCGTTGAATGGGCCACAAGTAAATGCTAGGCAATCAACGTCTTCAACTACCAGTGGAATGCACGGAGGACTAATGTCCGTAAACTTGCAGGGCGTATCCACAAGCTATAACAATTACAAAGTATTACAACACTTACATGACCAAATCCTTGCACTGCATCTAACACACACACAAATGCTAACACTTACCCCTGCCGGAATCAACAAATAGAAACAAAAATGATATTTAACACTTCATTGTATGAGAATTTGAACACGACGGCCAGTGTATTCTAACGGTTCACCAATTTAAACCCAGCGTACGTGCGCTTTCTAGTTCAGTATGTCACCAAATGGCCGTTGGTTCTCAACGTAATTAAATCCTATTGTTTTACCGTTGCATCCCACCTTCATAATTTTATATTACTTATAACAGACAACATTCAGACACTGGAATATATTATTTGCTACGAGTACAAATTTAAAATTGAAAAAGTATGCAAACACACCCGTCTCGTCGGAGTGGATTTGAAGCTTTGCGCTTTGCGGCCCTTTACTCTGCGCTAATATGCTCTTACACAGTACGTCGAAATTAAGTATGTGTTGAAGTATGAACGTTTGACGTCAACACTATTTAATCATTACAACATCTATGGTTAAAATAAATTAATGGAAAACGTTATTTTCAACGAGATAACTATGTGGTTTCATTTATTAACGCAATGTGAAAATGACCCTGTATATGTATGTAATAAATACGTAGCGTATACAGGAAAAGATGAATTTATCAAAGATCTATGGACTATGCCATGCGCTGAAAAGTTTAGTCTAATTGCGTACACTGTTTCTTAAAACATTTAAACGATTACATTAATAAATAAGTAATAACTATGCAGGTACTCACCAAATGCTTCCCGGCCCTAGCAAGCCGTGTCCGCTGCTTGACGGCGGCGTTTCGTCGCTCACTCAGGTTTTTGATCACGATTTTGGGCGGCGTGCACGCTGGCCGCAAACTCATTCCGCATGTATTCGTTTTTATACACGTTTCATTCACAATATGTAAGCTCGTTTCCCGTCGAGCCATTTTGAAAATGATTAATTATAATTAATCAATATACAATAAGTTATTTTTGTTATCGCGATGTATCCCTGTGAAGTCGTCCGTCTTAATAAATATTCCCTAATATGCATCCGTATTTATAAAGGGACGGTCGCGTCGTCGCGCGCGTCTGTGAGGGACGGTCCATCGCGTCGTCGCACGCGTCTGCGATGGACGGTCCATCGCGTTGTCGCGCGCGTCTTCGAGGGACGGTCCATCGCGTCGTCATGCGCGTATGCGAGGGACGGTCAATCGCGTCGTCGCGCGCGTCTGCGAGAGACCGGACGGTTCATCGCGTCGTCGCACGCGTCTGCGAGGTGACGTTCTCACGCCAGTATTGTGCTAATTGTGTTTGGAATTGAATTATCTGTGTGTGTTAAGTGTTGCTTTGTGTACTATGGTCCGTAAGTTTTTAAGTGTTTAATCATGGATTTTCGAAATAATTACATACCTAATTATTTTATCGGTGTTTTTATTTTTATTATGAGGGTACTTTCCTGATCGAGCGGGAGACTAAATTCATTGTATTTGCCATTAAACATCATATTTGAGTTCGTTAATTTCAATTAAACATGTCGGCTAATAACGACGACCCCCTGGCCCCGGTCCAAACCCTTTCCGTAAAAGCGGAATAATACAAAGATTGCCTTCTTCCGCGAAACCGAAACGGCTATTTATCGAAGTCTCGCCGTCATTTAACATGTTTTACAAGTAGGAATCTACTCGTAAGCAACGTTCGGAATCTGATAAATACTGATAATACGGTTTCGCCCGAGTCCGATAATAACAGAGGCGACGATACGATCGATAAATATTGCGATTTAGTATCTAAGGCCGCTAATTACCTGAGCAAGATTAACGAACTTGTCAATCAGGTTCACGTATGACATCAACGTCGCAAATAAATCGGCGATAATGGACTTTACTCAGCGTATCACTGCATTAATTTCGGTGTTCGCCTTAAAACCGTCTTGCAACGAAACCAAGTTGGCCAATGCGCAGCGGGAGTTGGAGGGCTTCAAACATTGTCCTCGTATTACTCCACCCAAAGAGGTCAATACAAGTAGCTACGCGAGCATAGTCAAGCTCCGTCTGTCAAAACAAGTCCCGATAGTGAAGCCTCGCGCCCCGCTCCCGTCCGTAGTGGCTTATCCGACTAGCGAGCGATCAGCTGATCTTGCGTCATCGTCTGCCACGAAACAAGCGCTGTTTAAAACATATAAACATTCACCATCTCGGCTTGACGAGTGACGACGTCTTTCTTAATTTACCCGGTTCTGGTAGGTCATCAAAATTGTCATTTTCTTTTTTACAGACTTTGCACTTTGGTTTAGTTAGGGACATTTTGAGTCCTTTCGAGTGCGAACTCATAAATAACGCTTCGTAGCGCAACGCGCAATTCGTGCCCACGGTGGAAAATTTTATCTCGCTCTTACGCAGGCGCATAAAACGGATATGAGGTTACGAATTACGATGCATTCCTGATAATAATTAATCATTCAATTCGATGATAGAAAAATTAATTTAATCCGAAAATCAAATGCCGATTACGTTCTTATCAAACATACTGTATAATACAGTGCTCGCAGCTAACCATTCGATAAGGTTCACTGAATTAAACAATAGATATTTGTATTTTAAAAAAAAAGTTTTATTTCAAAATAATAATCATCACTGGTAACAATAATGTAAGTACAATAATTTAAGGGCTTGAAAAATATGAACAAAATATACAGACTTGATAAAGATTGCACTGCTTGATATACCTAATAAAATATTTTATATTACCATGGACTAATAAGAGTTAGTCCATGATATTACTTATACAACTGTTTTGCCAAAGAACACCGATTCCTGCCTAGGATGATTCGCGAGGCTATTGAAATTAAAAAACATCCCAATTTCAGTAGAGAAGATGGTTGGAAACTTGCACAAGCCTGGGACCCGGTAATACATTTATATAAATCGGGCCCCAAAAGACCTGCTGCCAGACCTCAAGACCTTGTGAGCTCTTACTGCGTAGACCGGACTGCAAACAATGACTAACACCTTAATATTGTATAACTAGTAATGCTCGCGGCTCCGCCCGCGTGAAAAAGTTTTTCCGGGACAAAAATATTTTCCCGGGATAAAAAGTAGCCTATAGCACTCAGGAGTTATGTAGCTTCCTATTAGTGAAAGAATTTTCAAAATCTGTTCAGTAGTTCCTGAGATTAGCGCGTTCAAACAAGCAAACAAACAAACAAACTCTTCAGCTTTATAATATTAGTATAGATTGTAAATTGAAGGTAGATTTGTAACATTAACTTTTCGGAACACCTACACCTCAGTCCGCCCCGTGACTACGAAGTGCTGAAAAGCCTTCGAAACGTCGGGATATAATATAAATTAAAAAACCGCGACAAAATCCGTAAAATAGTTTTATTTAAATGTCTAACATTCGCGTAAACATAAGAAATCATTAAGATCATATTACTTTCAGTCATCATCATCAGCCACATGACGTCCACTGCTGAACATAGGCCTCCCCTAAAGATTTCCACACGGACCTGTCAAAAGCAGCCCGCATCCAGCGCGTTCCTGCGACCTTTATCAAGACTTTCCGGCATATATTTGGAAAAAAATAATATCTGGAAGACGCGAGGAATTGGTAACAGAACATAAGTAACGTTAAAATGAAAGGTTTCATTAAATCTTTATCTATGACGTCGAAAATGTGCCTAGCGTTAACAAACACGAAGATATAATTCTTTTAAGTTATATTATTCCTTGTCTTTCTTTTAATCGTGCGTATTTTTTAACTTTGTTCAGTGACGTACTAAGTATTAAATTATTTTTTTTTATTTCGATCTATACTTACTCATTGCAAGTCCTAAAAGATATAAAAATAATTTATTTTAAGTAAACATTGCATAATCTAATTTAATTTTTAATATATGAGTTTTTAACAATATTTTCTATTATAATTTAAATAGCTACCTTTGGACAATTTAACATAGCACCCTGTAATTGACTTTGGCTCATACAAGCTAATAATATAATCTATCGTGATGTAGAGTTTGCTCGACTCAATAACCGATAATAAAACTAAGTAATTCTACTTATATTACCTACGTACTCAAAAGGAACAAAATATATTCGTAAAATCTCCGTCATAACAAATTTAGTTAATTTACATGTTTAAACTAAGCTTAAAACAAATAAAGCTGATTGATTATCTAAGTAAGTGATAATAAAACTAACGATAAAATTATTACAGTACTTAATAATATTAAGTATCAGTTTTTTTTTACTTGAGTAAATGCATCGTTAAAATCACCATTGATTTTTTTTTATGAGGGCATAATCCTAACCTTAAATATATTATATTATGTCATAGATGGCAGTCTAAGTCTTAATACAGTATCTGAGCAGAACATTATAATGTAACCTAAATTTAGCACATAAACAATTCGTACCAAAATACATTAAATAATAAATACTAATGAATACAACTGAGATACATACGTGAAATAGTGAGCTAAAATACTGTAACGAACGTTAAGTATATAAAGTTTGAATTAATACTCGCTAGATGTCGTTGCTTAGAAGTTGTGTTGAGTTGAACCATGGACTAATAAGAGTATAGACTGACGATCCCCATACATTGAAGCGTTCACCTGAAAAAGTGCAAAATCCCGGCTTATTGCTAGATGGCGCTGATAATTAGCCTGGAAACTTCAACATCTGCCGGGTTTCAAAAATGTCCCGTTAGGTGGCATTGTACCGTAAAACAAAATAGTTTAGCATTAGAATGGACATACAACAGATGGCAGTAAGGCGCTTCACACACTGCCCCGCACCACGCGCGCGGGTGCCGGGCGAGACGCTAGGTTAGGCACAGCGAGTTCTGCTGTGCGTGATTTATTCTAATTTGATTATACAAAAACCAAACAGATAATATCACAGTGGGTAAAATTTCGCATGGTCAATATCTCGGAACCTATTGAGGAGGCTCAGATACTTTTTCACCTAAATCAGGGGCGCGTCAGGGACGATGTCAGAGCCACAAGCTATTTTATCAAGGTTCACTTGTTTAGCGACAACCGGGGATCAACGTGATTTTGTTGATTTTTTACCAAATATTTTGCATGTGGTGCATCAGCTTACAAAAGTCAGTTGGTTAAGTTCACATGATTATTATAGTATTTTTTTAGGCTTTTAGGCTTAAAGGGCAGATCCAATGTTAGAATTGAAAGAAGTGGCCGCCATTTAGAATTTCTTTGTTTTAAGGCCAATTGACCTCAAAATCGATAGCTGGGAATATCTTTGGTTACGAGAGACGGATCCAAGGCTAGAATTGATAAAAGTGGCCGCCATTTTGAATTTCTTTATTTTAAGGCCAATCGACCGCAAAATCAATATCTGCGCACATCTTTAGTTACAAAAGATGGATCCAATGTCGGAATTGTAAAAAGAGGCCGCCATTTTGAATTTATTTGTTTAAAGGCCAATTGACCTCAAAATCGATAGCTGTGTACATCTTTGGTTACAAAAGACGGATCCAAGGCTAGAATTGATAAAAGTGGCCGCCATTTTGAATTTCTTTGTTTTAAGGCCAATTGACCTCAAAATCGATAGCTGGGTATATCTTTGGTTACAAAAGATGGATCCAATGTCGGAATTGTAAAAAGAGGCCGCCATTTTGAATTTATTTGTTTAAAGGCCAATTGACCTCAAAATCGATAGCTGTGTACATCTTTGGTTACAAAAGACGGATCCAAGGCTAGAATTGATAAAAGTGGCCGCCATTTTGAATTTCTTTGTTTTAAGGCCAATTGACCTCAAAATCAATATCTGCGCACATCTTTAGTTACAAAAGATGGATCCAATGTCGAAATTGTAAAAAGAGGCCGCCATTTTGAATTTATTTGTTTAAAGGCCAATTGACCTCAAAATCGATAGCTGTGTACATCTTTGGTTACAAAAGACGGATCCAAGGCTAGAATTGATAAAAGTGGCCGCCATTTTGAATTTTTTTGTTTTAAGGCCAATTGACCTCAAAATCGATAGCTGGGTATATCTTTGGTTACAAAAGACAGATCCAATGTTAGAATTGAAAACAGTGGCCACCATTTTGAATTTCTTTGTTTTAAGGCCAATTGACCTCAAAATCGATATCTAGTAATTTTTTAGCTTTTGTCTATAAAAGGCAGATCCAATGTTAGAATTGAGAAGGCACCGCTATTTTGAACTTGTTTTAGGGCCCATTAGCTTTAAAATCGATATTTTGGCATGCCTTTAACCACAATATAATTATTCGTTTTAATTGTGATAAAAATGAGCACCATGTTGGATTATTTGTTTTCAAAGTCTTCCATCAACCATACAGCCTGTAAAATGTAGAAGTTTCATAGAAGATTGACTTCCAGAAACAGATTTGTTTGAAATAGCAACGGTAGCTTACTATTCAATATTTTCAAGTTAGTTGAGACCACAACTGTGAGCTGTTAACACTTCTTCGTGTGCATTTTAATAATTTATTATAACCACCCGTTGCAGAAACCAGTGTTATTGTAAAATCAACCAAACTTCTGACTTTCAGAAGTGTGGGATATTAAAAATTAAAAAAAAATCTTTCTTGCTTGGCTCACTTCTGTTCATCCCACATTATGTTAATAATTTCTAAGTTATGTCAATAGTTTGACTTTTTTCAACTACATTTTACACTATTTTAATGGCTTAGTTTTTAAAAATTAAATGAGAATGAATAATTAGAATAGCAATAGATGGTGTAATAACAGATGCTACATAGCAGCGACACCAAACTGTATCCCCTGAATTTATAACATACATTTTTTGGATTGCCTTCCATTATAGAAAAAATTGAAATATATTTTCACATCAAAATTAAATACTTTTAAAAATCAATAAGGTAATCAACCTAAGTAGCCTTTTAAGTCTGGTGAAAAGGGGTAAGTTAAAAGGGATACAATAATTAAATGGTCACCTAACAAGGCAAAATGATAAGGGGACGAAAAATATGGTAAGATCATTTCTACTACGCGGTTACTTATGCTTATAGCAATATTTCAAATGAAGGTTAACGACTCCCTAATTTTGTTACCAATTTTGATGCTTTCACAGAACCATTTACTTTATTTCCTGTTTGCTGCCACAGGCCACGAAGACTTCGAACTTCGTCTTCTAAAATTCGAAGACAATTTATTTATTTTGCGATATAGCAAAGCTGTGATATCGTTATTGAAGAGAATTGAACAAGCTTTGATGGTGGCCATATTACCTACTATAGTTTATAGTCATGTCCAGCGTATTTTGATTTTAAAACCAATAGCCCTTAAACAAAAAAATTTAACATGAAATGCAATTTTTAAATTCCAACCTCGATTAATTATTCTATTTGGCTAAAGTTAAGCCCAAATATCTATCTAAATCCAATCAGTCTTAAAACAATGAAGTTCAAAATGGCCACCGCTTTTCTTATGCTGAAGTATCGATTTTGACGTTAATTAGCTTAAAAATAAAGAAGCCTAAATATAGGCCACTTTTTTCAATTATAACATAGGATATGCCCTTTGTGCCCAAAGCCATTCCCAGAGGTCGATTATGAGGTCGATTGGTCTTAAAACAAATAAATTCAAAATGGCGGCCTCATATTTCAGTTCTGACATCGGATCCGTGTTTTTTAACTAAAGATATGCCCAGATACCGATTTTGAGGTCAATTGGCCTTAAAACAAAGAAATTCAAAATGGCGGCCACTTTTTCAATTCTAACTTTGGATCTGTCGTTTGTACCTAAAACCTTGTCCAGGTATCGATTTTGAGGTTGATTGGCCTTAAAACAAAGAAATCCAAAATAGCGGCCACTTTTTCAATACATATTTTTTTTTAAATATCTAGTATCCTTTTTGGTGTAAAAAGATATCTAGACACGCGGTAGCGTGTCAAGCAAAGTAACTGGCTAGCCAGCGCCGAGTGTACTATTACACGAACGGAACGTAATTGTGTGTAACCGTAGGAAAAAATCTAAAAATAAAAAAAGTTTAAAAATAGGGGGAGTCCCCATACAAAAAAAAAAAACATTTTATTGTAGCGTTGGAACCGTTACAAGCAGATATTTGAAACTATCCCAATATATTATGTAATAATATATTTGCTATATAACGAAAATATAAAAATAAAGTTCAGTCAAAAAAGAAGTGGTGTCCCCATATAAAAAACTTGTAATACGCGCTAAACAACCGGCCAACGATGTGTCGTCGGCGGCGCGTGGCACCACATAACTTAATACCTGCCTAGTTTTCTTTACAAAAAGTAATGATATATTTAAGTGCCAATGCAGTCCATAAATACTCAAAATAATTGTAGTAGTCTGTGAGCTAAACAGTTTATAGCGCCATCTAGGCGTAATAATAACTATCGGATAAAACGATTGTTGTTTATTTTATCCGTCCTCTCATTTGCGCCATTGAAATAACCATTTCAAATGATTTTATGGATCTTAGTGCCATCTAGTTGAATTCAATGTACTAAACAGCGAAGTACGCTTCAATGTATGGGGATCGTTAGTCTATACTCTTATTAGTCCATGGTTGAACGAAGTCGCCACTCCGAACGACGTGATGAACACATTCAAAATGGTGATCAGGTAAACGGCCACCACTGTCATGTCGTTGATAATGCCCGCTTTGCGAACGTCCTTCGTAATAAACTTGTAGAAGGTGTTCACTACTACAATACCAACTCCTACGGCGATCTGTGAAATAATTCATCATTAGTGTACTTGACAATTTATACATAATTTTTCTATTTACATTTATATGTATATAAAATCTGCAAGTTGGTAAATAAGAATATAAATTGAGGGCGGCTGGACCGATTTGGCTTATAATATTTTTTCTTGGTTGTTTGTCATATTCCGAATCAGATTTAGATGTGAAGTACTTAGTAATATAAACATTAAGTATATTCGGACTGGTCACCATCAGGAGTAGAATTTAGTAATTTTGTGGTGTCATGATAACATGTGTGGGGATATGATCTCCCCCTACCACATCATGGGACGGAAAACGGAATATGGCGAAAATAGAGTGGCACGGATGCACTAGTGCCTCTCTCACTGCCTACCTCTCTAGAGATTAAAGGCGTAAGTGTGTGTGTAAGGTTGTCGTAGAACTTACTTGAAGGATAATACTAAGGGCGATTAAGGTCACATTGAAGAAATAATACGGAAGCGTGTTCGATGAATCTAAAAGGTTGCGTAGCTGATTCACGTTGGCAGAGAACAGCGCCAGGTCCGCCACGCGTAGGGCTGAAATCTGGCTTTGGCTGTAGGTCACCAATTTTGGCGGAACCTAAAATTACGTTAAATACATATTAAAGTTTAATCAAAATTTTTGTTAACACAGGTTAAATTGTTCTCAATATGTTAAGGTAAATAGTTAGATATGTTTTGCCGCTAGAACGTACAGAACATTATGATAATTATTATAATTATGTAAATTATCAACCATGCAATGTTACAATGTTGATAAATTAAAATGTGCTAAAATTGTTTTTTTTTTATTGCCACGAAGGCAGACGAGCTGACGGCCCACCTGATGGTAAGTGGTTACCGTCGCCCATGGAAATCAGCAATGCCAAGGGCACAGTTAAGCCGCTGCCTACCGCAAAAATCTTTTTTTGAACCTCGTTTGAAGAAGGATAAGTCATAGAGCTGAGCAAACACCGTGGGAAGCTCATTCCATTCATTTTCGGTCACATTGCAAGAAAGGACGGTGACAACCTAGTGAAATTCATTGTGACCGGCAAAGTAAAGGGGAGAAGGCCTCGTGGACGCAGACCAATCCGTTGGTCTGACCAGATTAGCACCACTCTTGACTCTACAGTTCACAGCACCCCCCGCATGTGACAGAAACAAATGGAGAAAGGTCGTCCGAGAGAAAGTGATGCAGAAGGGGGTCGCAACCCTCAGTACTGAGGAACACGACGCAAGAAGACGAAAAATTGAATACAGCATAAACAAATCAAAGATAAAATTATGGTGTCAGTATAAGTTATTAAATAAATAAAAAACGACAGTCGCTATTAATTAATAAGTTGCAAACCTCTTTAATTATATATTTCTTTAGTTTTTTGGAATATGGTGATAGACTCGCTTTTATATCATTGTTTAAGCATTAAGGCCCTCACAAACATTACTTAGCTAAGGATAGCGTAATGTTTTGTTAATAAGTCTCTCTAATAAGGGTTTCTCAGTGCTTTCGGCATGACAAAATTTGCAATGCGTTGGCAAAAGGGCGCTGTGATTTGCTAATATTGAGATACATCTTTACTTCAGTTGGTTGCCAGATAAACAAAGCAAAAAATATAAAATTGCGGACACTGTTCGTTTAGGCGCACTGTGCGTCTTCATACTTGTTTTATTAAACATAATTTACTATACATAATATACTTATACATAATTTATGAACACGGATGAAAATGTCAAAAGAGTTATTTTACTCTGTCATCACTTCACTGCTTAGAGTGTTAAATGCTCCAAGCTTCACTGTAATCACTTCGTCACGTCGGGGTCATTACAATGATCATAGAATAACTACTTTAGGTACTGCTATGAAATCACTAACATCTGACGTTTATTGACTTCTTAACAGATTAGGCCGTTTGCAAGTGATTATCGCTACCTGCTGAAATGTAGTAAGTTATAAGCCGTCACAATATGACGGGACAGAAAATAACCCCGACAAAGAGTGGCTGCATTGCTTTTACTTTCCGGGAAAAGACGTAAGTATGTGTGTGTGTGTGTGTTATTAGGTAATGTCCGTACCTCGGGCATTGGTCCGTTCTGCTCATCGTCACCAAATCCGTCGCTGATCCCGCTATGACCATCTGAAATATATTTTAATAAACCATGACTCTGCAGAGTGGATTTATGAAATAGGACAATCAATAAAGAGGCAGTTAGATAACAAAAATCCTGTGAGGTTTACAAAAAAATGAGCGTTTAACATAAGCGTGCTTATTGTCATTGGCCAAACAATCCTGTTTCCTATAGCAGAAAGATTTTATCGAAGAGTGAAAGTCAAAAGGCTATTTTTTTAAGCTACGTTATTTGCAATATTAAGTTATAAATATGCCGGAAAAGCGGAGTTGACTGACTTCGTGAGGCGTTATCTTTTTTATTATTTTATGAGAGAGCATGGACTAGCCTCGAGCGGGGTCGAGACGCTATTATGTAGAACGGCTGGTAGAAGGTATGATGGGATATTGGGTGTTGTCTCTTATGCGTCGAAGATGAGATATAGAGGAGGTTGAAATAAAAGGAGGATCATTGAGTATTATGATGTGTACCGAGTTCTTACTGTTGAGTTACAACCTCTGTACTCTGTTGTTTGCGTTTGTCAGGTAGCTTTTGTACGCCGCTCCACCCCCGTGAATAAATTGTTCCGGGATTCAAATCCCTCTTTATATTTTCCCAGGTTAAAAAGTAGCCTTAGATATTAGGTACACGCTGATAAGGTAGGTTTATATTGGTGAAAGAATTTTTAAAAGTAGTTTTTGAGTTTATGTGTTACAAACATACAAAATAGATGTTTTTTTTTTGTTTATATGTTACAAACATACAAAATAGATGTTTTGCGAATAATTCTTGCAACGGGGAATTTTAGCTCTCGAAGCTAAAATTCCTGAAAAAAAAAGCCTCTGAGATACGAATTATGGCGAATTTATGGAGTTGGTTTCCTGAGCCCACTGCACTGATTGTTTTTCTATAATAACCTTGTTTTTTTATTATTTTATTTATTAGGTATAATAAGCAATTGTACGTTACAAATTAGGTACATAGTATTTTACATGACGTTTAAGCAAATGCACAAACCACACAATTTTCCACGGATTATATAGGTACTCTAGTCACATTGATGATTCAAAAGGTACTAGTTAGTAATATTACAATACAAATATAATACAATACAAATGAACGTTGAAATATCATACGGAATCTAAAAAATATGATATCAATAGATTAAAATCCTGTAACTTTTTTAATAACCCGACTGCGAGTTGTTTAGTACCTACCTATTTCGGTAGGTAAACTTATTTATTAACGAAAACAAAGTTTATTATTAAAGAATTAATACTTTTCTTTACAGCATAACACTTAAAAAATAATTAGTTCCTTTTCATACAATAACATGACAATTTTTATTTCATGTTGATATTTATAACGTATTAGTTAGGGAGTAGGGATTGCCCTAGTAGCAATTTAATTATTTTATTTCAAATTCCACGTCTCAAGCGGTACTGCTGCAGCTATGTGAGTGAATGTATTGCAAGTGAATTTGTGAGTTGCCCTTCTTAATCCTATAGGTTTTGTAAAAACGTCGTCAGCTGTGACGTGATTCACTGAATAAAGTCAAGCGCGCTAAAACACAGCGTGATCAAAAAACTATAATACTATAATCGGGATTATTGGCGAAAGTATGCGTTACCCATGGATAATATTTTGCACGATGTTAGCAGAGGTCACGCTGAATATGTGGTTTCATTTAGTAACGCAATGTTGAAATGACACTGTATATGTACTGTATATATATATATATATATATATATATATATATATATATATATATATATATATATATATATATATATATATATATATATATATGTGTGTGTGTGTGTGTGTACATTATGTTCGTATGTATGTAGAGATATATTTTATGTGCTTTCGTATGTTTTTTATTTGTTTTCTTTATGCTTCTTCAATAATTAATAACTAGCATGTACGTCATGAATTACCCCTTTTCGCTACTTCTCTTATCTCCATCCCATGGTTGTCTGTAAGAGATTGCCGAGCGATAAGACCGCCAATTGTACCACCCTTTTGCCCATATTATGTAAAATACTATATTACGTTGTGATGTACAATAAAGTTCACCTTTCTCTATCTCAGTACAAAAAAAATGTTGTTAGAAAATGTTAGAAAAAAATATATTGTAACTAAATTTAGTTATATTTGAGCAATTTTAATTGTTGGTTTCTGGGTGTGGGTGCGCACTTCTACCGCACCGCGCCACCGTTGTCTTTGTTCTTGTTTACATGATACTGATATCTGTGGAAACTGTTGTGGATAATGTGTTGTTTAATAGTTTTTAATTTATAAGTGTTATGTTTTTTTGTAGTTTCCCAAATAAATTAAAAAAAAAAAAAAAAAAAAAAAAGTTATAAATAAATAAATAAATACATTGCGTATCAAGTGAATACTTTGTTTTGTGCCTGATTACCACACCCACTACAGCTCATTATAACCCAAGGGGCTTTTGATTACTTGTGATGGTATTCCAAAGATTTTCCAACACATACAAGGTTATTTTTACATTGAGTTAATAAATGAAACTACATAGGGGAGGACGGGGCTACAATTAACGGAGGTAAGTATTAACAAGCAAAATTCTCTAAAACTATACACACTACATCTCCAACGCGAGTTTTAATTCGTCAACTAGACCAAGCTGAATGCCACAGGATCGGTCAGTTGCGGCCTACTCGCCGTACAAGTGAGTTGTATGCCGGGTGACATTTTTACGCAGGTAAAGAACATTTTAAAGTTTACAATTTTTTGATTTCTACAAAAATTATACAGTGCTATGATAATATTCATTATTCTCTGGCAGCATATTTTATACTTAATAATTCTACTTTGCTTAATTGACAAAATTATTGATCAATATTTTAGCATGTTATTTAATTCTTTAAATGAACCTTTGGGGCTACAATTAACAAATTTGCGGGGTTTGTTTTAACGTGTAATAGCTGCCCCGGATGTGAGGGCTTTTATTAACAGGGTATCTGAATGTTTGTGTTCTACCGTCTGTATCATGGCGAATGCTCTGAAGAGTTGTTTAATCTGATCCCCTCCTCTCCTTTCCTCAGCAGAACCACGCGTGCCGGCATCCGAAGCCACAGCTTGATGGTTAAAACCATCCCGGCCCGAACCAATAGGTTCGCCAATTCTTTTATATGCCGCACCATCAAGCTTTGGAATAATTTACCGGCGCACGTGTTCCCTCCTTCCTATAATCCTGGGTCCTTCCGTCGTAGCGTGAAGAAGCATCTCAGTAGGCCGGCATGATTGTGTCGAATGGCATGAGATAACCATCTGCTGCCATTCGATACTCTATCTGGACTGCATCGCGCTTACCATCAGGTGAGGTGCAGTCACTTTGCCGTGCCCTAATAAAAAATAAAAAAAGTTATTTTAAAATGTTTTGTTTTATGATATTATGAGAACTTATAAACGAAAAACTACGCGGGGCACTACATTCCAAGAGGTCTATGAGTTGGCTGCGCTAGAAGTGTTGGAGCAGAACAGAAATGGAGCAAAAGAATTTGAGCTCTGCTACGTTTCACTCTTCAATTTCGTGAAAAAAAAGTAAGCCATTTCTACTGAGAAATGGGTTACAAAAAAACCCGGTTAGGTTTCATTGCCGAACAAGAGGCAACCATAGCCGCAGGGGCGGTTGCGGACAACAACTTAGACGTGAGTCGGAGGACGCCCGCAGCCGTCCTTAATGCGCCGAAGATGGCCACCGCGGAGTTTTGGTTGGTATGCCGTGCGGTGTACATAGGTTAGGGACTCGGCCCGGGTTAGGGACACGTTTTCCATCTCTCCGGGCGGCTCAAAGTCGGGTCGCAAGGCACGGTGAAGCCAACATAACCGCTCAGTCGTTCCCCTTGAACACTGGGCGGTAGTAATAATTCACTTTCTCCGCGTAAACAAAAAAAAACCATAGCCGACTATTTGTTAAGCCGTTTTGTACCGGATCTTATAATGCAGTATAAGTCGTTTGTTTTGGTTATTTAATACCATAAAAATGATGAATAATGCAAGACTGAATAATATATAACAGAGACTGATTAATATGTAATATATAACAGAATAAATATACTATAAACTGTTGAATATAGAAAAAATAATTGGTATCGTTCATGATTACATATTTTTGTAAATTGTGATTATTGTTGTCAGTTTATAAGAAAGCATAACCCATACAAGTCTGTATTAATTACCTAATAAAGAAATGTGTCATAAATATATTTGTTTTCCTCTACATGAGTCAGCATATCATTATGTTAATTGTTACCCCTTCTGTTAATACTTACCCTCGACCTGTTAATTCTAGCCCCGAACGTGAGGTAAGAATTAACAACTGACTCTTTTGTGAAAAAGAGTTCTATTTACGTCATCGTTTCTGTTTTGTTTAACACTTTCCCTGCGTTACGGCATGGACTAATAAGAGTATAGACTAACGATCCCCATACATTGAAGCGTACTTCGCTGTTTAGTACATTGAATTCAACTAGATGGCACTAAGATCCATAAAATCATTTGAAATGGTTATTTCAATGGCACAAATGAGAGGATGGATAAAATAAACAACTATCGGTTTATCCGATAGTTATTATTACGCCTAGATGGCGCTATAAACTGTTTAGCTCACAGACTACTACAATTATTTTGAGTATTTATGGACTGCATTGGCACTTAAATATATCATTACTTTTTGTAAAGAAAACTAGGCAGGTATTAAGTTATGTGGTGCCACGCGCCGCCGACGACACATCGTTGGCCGGTTGTTTAGCGCGTATTACAAGTTTTTTTATATGGGGACACCACTTCTTTTTTGACTGAACTTTATTTTTGTTATATAGCTAATATAATAATACATAATATATTGGGATAGTTTCAAATATCTGCTTGTAACGGTTCCAACGCTACAAAAAAATGTTTTTTTTTTGTATGGGGACTCCCCCTATTTTTAAACTTTTTTTTATTTTTAGATTTTTTCCTACGGTTACACACAATTACGTTCCGTTCGTGTAATATTACACTCGGCGCTGGCTAGCCAGTTACTTTGCTTGAACTTGGCTTGACACGCTACTGCGTGTCTAGATATCTTTTTACACCAAAAAGGATACTAGATATTTAAAAAAAAATGTGTATTGAAAAAGTGGCCGATATTTTGGATTTCTTTGTTTTAAGGCCAATCAACCTCAAAATCGATACCTGGACATGGTTTTAGGTACAAAGGACAGATCCAAAGTTAGAATTGAAAAAGTGGCCGCCATTTTGAATTTCTTTGTTTTAAGGCCAATTGACCTCAACATCGGTATCTGGACGTATCTTTAGTTAAAAAAGACGGATCCGATGTCAGAACTGAAATATGAGGCCGCCATTTTGAATTTATTTGTTTTAAGACCAATCGACCTCATAATCGACCTCTGGGAATGGCTTTGGGCACAAAGGGCATATCCTATATTATAATTGAAAAAAGTGGCCAATATTTAGGCTTCTTTATTTTTAGGCCAATTAACGTCAAAATCGATACTTGAGCATAAGAAAAGTGGTCGCCATTTTGAACTTCATTGTTTTAAGACTGATTGGATTTAGATAGATATTTGGGCTTGTCTTTAGCCAAATAGAATAATTAATCGTGGTTGGAATTTTAAAACTAGCATTTCATGTAAATTTTTTTTGTTTAAGGGCTATTGGTTTTAAAATCAAAATACGCTGGACATGACTATAAACTATAGTAGGTAATATGGCCACTATCAAAGCTTGTTCAATTCTCTTCGATAACGATATCACAGCTTTGCTTCATCGCAAAATAAATAAATTGTCTTCGAATTTTAGAATTTTAGTTCGAAGTCTTCGTGGCCTGTGGCAGCAAACAGGAAATAAAGTAAATGGTTCTGTGAAAGCATCATAATTGGTAACAAAATTAGGGAGTTGTTAACCTTCATTTGAAATATTGCTATAAGCATAAGTAACCGCGTAGTAGAAATGATCTTACCATATTTTTCGTCCCCCATATCGTTTTGCCTTGTTAGGTGACAATTTAATGATTGTATCCCTTTTAACTTACCCCTTTTCACCAGACTTAAAAGGCTACTTAGGTTGATTACCTTATTGATTTTTAAAAGTATTTAATTTTGATGTGAAAATATATTTCAATTTTTTCTATAATGGAAGGCAATCCAAAAAATGTATGTTATAAATTCAGGGGATACAGTTTGGTGTCACTGCTATGTAGCATCTGTTATTACACCATCTATTGCTATTCTAATTATTCATTCTCATTTAATTTTTAAAAACTAAGCCATTAAAATAGTGTAAAATGTAGTTGAATAAAGTCAAACTATTGACATAACTTTGAAATTATTAACATAATGTGGGATGAACAGAAGTGAGCCAAGCAAGAAAGATTTTTTTTTTAATTTTCAATATCCCACACTTCTGAAAGTCAGAAGTTTGCTTGATTTTACAATAACACTGGTTTCTGCAACGGGTGGTTATAATAAATTATTAAAATGCACATGAAGAAGTGTTAACAGCTCACAGTTGTGGTCTCAACTAACTTGAAAATATTGAATAGTAAGCTACCGTTGCTATTTCAAACAAATCTGTTTCTGGAAGTCAATCTTCTATGAAACTTCTACACTTTACAGGCTGTATGGTTGATGGAAGACTTTGAAAACAAATAATTAATCCAACATGGTGCTCATTTTTATCACAATTAAAACGAATCATTATATTGTGGTTAAAGGCATGCCCAAATATCGATTTTAAAGATAATGGGCCCTACCACAAGTTCAAAATAGCGGTGCCTTCTCAATTATAACATTGGATCTGCCTTTTATAGATAAAAGCTAAAAAATTACTAGATATCGATTTTGAGGTCAATTGGCCTTAAAACGAAAAAATTCAAAATGCCGGCCACTTTTATCAATTCTAGCCTTGGATCCGTCTTTTGTAACCAAAGATGTACCCAGCTATCGATTTTGAGGTCAATTGGCCTTTAAACAAAGAAATTCAAAATGGCGGCCACTTTTTTCAAATCTAGCCTTGGATCCGTCTTTTGTAACCAAAGATATACCCAGCTATCGATTTTGAGGTCAATTGGCCCTAAAACAAAGAAATTCACAATGGCGGCCTCTTTTTACAATTCTGACATTGGATCCATCTTTTGTAACTAAAGATATGCGCAGATATTGATTTTGAGGTCGATTGGCCTTAAAACAAAGAAATTCAAAATGGCGGCCACTTTTATCAATTCTAGCCTTGGATCCGTCTTTTGTAACCAAAGATGTACCCAGCTATTGATTTTGAGGTCAATTGGCCTTTAAACAAAGAAATTCAAAATGGCGGCCTCTTTTTACAATTCCGACATTGGATCCATCTTTTGTAACTAAAGATATGCGCAGATATTGATTTTGCGGTCGATTGGCCTTAAAACAAAGAAATTCAAAATGGCGGCCACTTTTATCAATTCTAGCCTTGGATCCGTCTCTCGTAACCAAAGATATTCCCAACTAACGATTTTGAGGTCAATTGGCCTTAAAACAAAGAAATTCAAAATGGCGGCCACTTCTTTCAATTCTAACATTGGATCTGCCCTTTAAGCCTAAAAAAATACTATAATAATCATGTAAACTTAACATAACCAACTGACTTTTGTAAGCTGATGCACCGCACATGCAAAATATTTGGTAAAAAATCAACAAAATCACGTTGATCCCCGGTTGTCGCTAAACAAGTGAGCCTTGATAAAATAGCTTGTGGCTCTGACATCGTCCCTGACGCGCCCCTGATTTAGGTGAAAAAGTATCTGAGCCTCCTCAATAGGTTCCGAGATATTGACCATGCGAAATTTTACCCACTGTGATATTATCTGTTTGGTTTTTGTATATTCAAATTAGAAGAAATCACGCACAGCAGAACTCGCTGTGCCCATACCTAGCGTCTCGCCCGGCACCCGCGCGCGTGGTGCGGGGCAGTGTGTAAAGCGCCTTACTGCCATCTGTTGTATGTCGATTCTAATGCTAAACTATTTTGTTTTACGGTACAATGCCACCTAACGGGACATTTTTGAAACCCGGCAGATGTTGAAGTTTCCAGGCTAATTATCAGCGCCATCTAGCAATAAGCCGGGATTTTGCACTTTTTCAGGTGAACGCTTCAATGTATGGGGATCGTCAGTCTATACTCTTATTAGTCCATGGTTACGGGAACTATTTGGCCGTACTTGAGTCTTGTAATGTGCGGCAGCTGACTATCCTTGTTTTGCGCTCGGTGCGGGGGGTATTTTTCTAGGATCCCGTGAAGGTGGAAAAAAAATAATTATATATCCGTCATTCTCGCTTCGTTTAGTATCACTTAAAAAAGAAAAATAATACGGGAAGCATTTTGTCGTAACGCACAGAAGTTATTTTTTTTACGTTTGGTGCGGTACGGGAACTATTTTGTCGTAGCCGAAACCCCGTATAGCACCGAGGGGTGCGCGCGCGGTGCTTTAGTTTGCCATAGTGTTGTGCGCAGTTCACACATGTCGACCTTAGAATAAGTATTAACTCGTATTTATACAACGTTTAACCAAAGTCCTCAATAATATTTAAGAGCGTGTTTCATTCAACTCATCGATAAGAACAACTTTTACTATGGGATATATCGGACAACTTGTATGAAGAGGTCGAAATTTTTGTTGAAGTTTCAATGTTGGTCCCATAGAAAAAGTATTTTTTTGTATTGATGAATATAATCACAACCTTTAATATACTGGAGGCTTTTGTTATACGTAGTATATTATAATTTGTGGATCGTATAGTTAACATTTCTACAAGTAACTACTTATTATAAATTAATAAATCAATAATTAAAAGTTTTTCTAAGGTTTGTCGAAGTTCAATTTCACCCTATAGTTTTTAAATGAAATGAAATGAATGAATTTAAACATTGAAATTTTCTGAAGTTCCTTTTATTTTTGTCGATTATGCATGTTAGTCAAAAAATATAATTATTTAGGTATGTGTAAAAATAAAGACTTAAAGACTTTGTTTCATTGTTGTGATGTTTTTTTGAAAATTTGAGAAGTTCCTATTATTATTGTTGATTATGCCTGTTAGTAAAAAAAATATTATTTAGGTATGTGTTTTTGTGATGTTTTTTGGAAAGTAAATTCACATAGATAGGTACTACGTGTAAGAACGTGAGCTTAAGTTGCGCATGTAGCAATTTATAGGTCGACATAGTAACAAAGAAAGAAAAAGAAAGAAGTTGAAGTTGAAGAGTTGAGTTGAGAAGTTGAAGAAGAAGAGTTCCTTAGGGAATGTTGTTTAGTTTGAAAAATAATAGCTATATACCGGCAAAATATATTATAATGGTGTTATTATACCTACTTATCAATATAAACAACTTTTTCTAAGGGACGAACTTCGAAACCTCAGAAAGATTCAAAATATTCTTACAAACATTTTGAATTTTATATACCTACTTTACTATTTATACTAATATTATAAAGCTGAAGAGTTTGTTTGTTTGTTTGAACGCGCTAATCTCAGGAACTATTGGTTCGAATTGAAAAATTATTTTTGTGTTGAATAGACCATTTATCCAGGAAGGCTTTAGGCTATATAACATCACGATGCAACTATTAGGAGCGAAGAAATAATGGGAAATGTGAAAAAAAAACGGGGAAAATTATTCATCCTTGAGGACTTCCATTGCGTGCGCTGCGAAAACGGTTCAAGATACCAAAAATATGAAAGAATTATTCCTCTTGAAATGATTTAAAAAAATGTCCGCGACAGTGTATGTCTATCTTTTAAGATTAACTCACTAGAACCGTTTTTATGGTAATCATATTTGGTCGAAATTAATGCATTATTTGTTAAGAGTTGTATCAACGTCATAATATTAATCTTTATCCAAATAAATGTGTTGGATAGAGTGATTCAACGGGAAGGTTTTTATGTACTTTTAGCCCGGAAAAACTTATTAATGCGGGCGAAGCCGTGGGCAAAAGCTAGTGGTTTATAAAGTAAAGATCTCATGTGAATTTTTAACTACTGATAAGGTAAGAAACGAAAATATTCGAAAAATACCTACCTAATTTGATAAATTTTTAATATTTTTGTAAAATCAAATATATATTTACCTCTTTTATTATTTTTGTTTGTAAGTGATATATGTAATTTATTACAAAAGTAATAAATAATAACAGTTTGTGCACAATGTGTATACTTGTTCAATTTCATTTACCTTTTGTTGATTATGATTATGCATGTTAATGAATCTATTAATTTTTTATTATGTTTCGTATGGAAATCGATAGGGATACAATTTTTTATACTCAATAAACAAAGTGCAATTCAAAAGTTGGTATTAATTATTAACTTTACCCTCATCCCTAGCATTTTATATGTTATATGCGGGACGGGAAATAATTACCCGTAAAAGGACCGATTTTGAAAAAAAAATATAACTCTTACTATATTACGTAGATCCCCGTGCTACGGCAGATGTATATACGCAGGGATATAGTCCATCGATTAGTATAAAAAATAAATAAAAATGGTAATATTCCACGCTTGTAAAGACATTAGAAATCAGGACCTGATACGGGAAAATAAAGGTCGTACCGCAAGATTGGTATTCTTCATACGGGAAGTATATGACTCGTATAGCACTGGTAGTAAAACTAGGTTCAGGCGCCTACGCAGTGAAAGTGTTAATTTGCGATAATTATACGATACCTGAATAATTAAATCATCGTATAACATAATAATCAAATATGGCTATTGAATAATCACTAATCTACAACTAAAAATCCTTTTTTTGTTAATTGTAGCCCCGGCCTCCCCTACTCGTCTCTACCTTTGCTATCATTGTGCAGGGCTGATTTTGCTGATCATTAATTCGAAGGATAAAGTACAACAAACGTCAATTTGTCTTACTTACTTTTATATTCAGTCAGGTTATAATTTGCTGAATAACTTTTGACAATTGACAAATCAGTCTCCCGAGTCAATTACCCCACCCGTCATTTTGTTGTAATATAATGTCCCTAACTTCCCGACGTACATTTACGCTATAACCCTGGCAGGTGGTGGTCGGCCTTGAACCGCTGACACATACCAAATTAATCTGTAGTCTGATGTAAGAGTTTAATGTCCATTGACAAATAATTTTACGGTTTACGAAAACACATAATATTATGTATGGCGCTAAGACGAGTCAAGTGTAAAAAGTCAAGTGTTAGTCAAGAGTAAGTGGACGATAGCCTAGTTGGGAAAAGAACGGTCTGCCGAGACAATGTCCGGAGATTCAAAACCCAAGGCACACACCTCTGATTTTTCAAAGTTACGTGTGTATTGTTTTTCAATTATCGTATGCTTTAAGGGTGAAGGAAAACAACTCGAGGAAATCTGCATACCTAAGAAGTTTATTATAAGAATTTCGAAGGTATGTTAAGTCTACCAACCTGCACTAGCCTTACCCTCTCAGTAGTAGAGTAGGCCCGTGCCCAGCAGTGGGACAGTATATAATACAGGGCTGGTATTGTATTGTACCTATTGTAAGGACGAGTCATGCTTTCTACTGGAGTCGCGATCAGCAGTTATATTCAGAACCAATAAAATGTTTTAACAAATATCTACACAGTGGCCTGAATTAAATAGCTATTATTCGTTCAGTTTATATTCTATACATTATCACGTAGGGAAACATAAGTGCATTATGAGAAGTCAAGACAATTTGACACGAGATTACGTAACGATGATGCCTATTTGATTTTTTATTATATTATAGTTATTAAAAACCATATAACTATGGACATTGCATGTTTACGCTAAAGTTGCAATGGGAAAAAGTAACAATATATCAGGTAGATGGATATGGTGATGGTAGGATTGTATAGGTACGGGGCACGAGCAGGGAATGTAACTAGTGTTACCGTGCGAGCGCTCCGAGTTGTGTCCATCGGTGTCCAGGAGACTGGCGCGCTCGTCTGGGCCCGCGGCACTGTCAGGCTCCTCCACGTCTCCGGCAAACACGGCGTACTCAGGCCCTGAAGAGATATAATATTTTAGCTTTAGGATTCATAAAGATCTTGTGAATTTTGTCGCCGCACAATGTCACTGGTGGTAGGTCTTTAGTGTGCAGGGAGCTGTCTGGGTAGGTACCACTACAATGTCTATTTCTACCGCCATGCAGCAATGTACATATTCACAGTTGTGTTCCAGTTTAAAGGATATGGTAGCCTGCACAAATACCTACTGGACAGTACAAGACCTAACATCTGATGACGTGACGAGCGCTGAGGAGTGACACGCAGTACTTTATAATTCAAAGTTCTGTATGGTATTGCTAGTGTTAATTGGCGGTCGTATTGCTTACCATCAGGCAAGCGGCATGCTCAACTCGCCTTCAAATGCAAAAAAAGAATAAAATTGCCGCCTTGTTGGTTTAATGGCTTGGGCGGGCGAGGGCGCTACCGGGAGGGCGTTAGCAACCACGCCGGGTAGCCAAAGTCAGTTTGAGTTTTTGACTTTTAAATATTACAATCGAATTGGAGTCTGTCCTGACTAGATTTGGACTATATGACACCCCCCTTGATTTAAAAGCTGGATCCGCTTTGTATACCGTCGACGTTAAAAATACCCACAATCTCAAGTATACTCACCATCCGATAATAGTTGTTGATTTTTATTGTCTGGATTCACTAGGCGTCCCTGTGGCAGCTTTGAGTTATGCCCGTGGACTCGGGGCAAGTTCGACTGTGAAAAACAGAAGTATTAAGTAATAAATAGGTACCTATTATTAACTCCTACTCCTACCTAGGTAGGAGTAAGTGGACTTAGTGGAGAAACCGCCAAGGCGCTCCTTTTTCAGGTCAAAATGTAGCATATAGACTAGATGACATATCTTAATTGGCTTTCTGTGTTCCAAACTTCTGTTAAATTCAGCTGTTGTTTAGCTAATACATGGTCAAAGGTCCAAGGGTCACTTTATTGCGCGCCCTCTGTATTCAACTAGATAATAGGTTACTTACTTCTTGATACAAATATAGGCGGTATAGTAAATAAAGTGTATTAACTTTACGACTTTGTTATGTGTGCGAGTTTGGATCTTAAATCGTAGCCACTTACTTATCCCGGGCAGCGGGCGCCTCCCGGGCAGCGGGCGCTCTTTCCCGCCTGCTGCCCAACCTGGAGGGTCCTGGCTTCCCTTGCCGGAGGCTGTATCACGGAGTCGTGCGGTCCATAGCCCTTTACGGCAGCCCCGTTTGGGCTGACTCCCTGGGCCGCCCCTGCGTCGCCCTTCTGCGCGCCCCGCAGAGAGCTTTAGCGCAGCGGGCGGTCAGGGCGTACCGCACGGTCTCTTTCGAGGCGGCTTGCCTATTGGCCGGATTTCTGCCCTGGGACCTGGACGCCAAATCCCTTGCCGATGTATTCCATTGGCCGGAGGAGGCGTTCAGTCGTGGGGAGCGTCCGGCCCTGAAGGAGGTGGAGGCCAAGAGGGCCGCCTTACGGCGAGCCGCCGTGGAGGAGTGGCGTCTCAGGCTGGAGGCCCCGTCGTGGGGGCACCGGGTCGTAAAGGCAGTGGGTCCTGTCTTTGCCGAATGGCTGGACAGGCGCCACGGAGCGGCAACATACCGCCTGACGCAGGTGCTCACCGGGCATGGCTGCTTCGGTGAGTTCCTGTTTCGGGTGGTAGGTATAGAGGAGTCGGCCGTGTGTCACCATTGTGACAACTGCCCAATGGACACGGCCCAACATACGTTGGAGTGTTGTCCAGCCTGGGATGAGGAGCGCAGCGCTCTCAGAACAGTCGTCGGAGAAGACCTCTCGCTGCCGGCCGGGGTCGCTTCCATGGTCGGCGGCCGGGAGGCCTGGCAGGCGGTGGCCCACTTCTGCGAGGCGGTCCTCTCGCGGAAGGAGAGTGCCGAGAGGGATCGCCAGCGCAGTGGTGATCCCTCCCGCCGCCAGACGAGACGTAGGAGGCGTCGGGTTGACGACTGACCGACGTCTCCCACCCTGTGGATTGGGGGCGTTTGGAGAATTCCACCACGGTATCCCCTGCCTGTCGTAAAAGGCGACTAATAGGGGCCTCCGGGGGTCACGGGTGGGCGGGACGTGCCGCCCACCCATTAGTCTAGCCAACTTCTGTGACCCCCGGGATGGACATGTCCGAGGCAGCGTGAGACACGCTGCCTCGGACACCAAAAGGCGGACACGGTACGGTGTTTCGGGGGCTTCTGAGCCCCCGCAACAGGAAAAGGACCGCAAAAAAGCGGTACGCGCAGGGGCGGTTGCGGACGACAACTTAGACGTGAGTCGGAGGAAGCCCGCAGCCGTCCCTAATGAGCCGAAGATGGCCATGCAAAAAAAAAAAAAAAGCCACTTACTTAGCTCTATATAAGACTGATACGATCCCAATTAGAATACGTTTGTTGTCCTTGGAACACGCAGTATCATAAATATATCGAGAAAATTGAGCTGAAATTACAGATGCTACTGCGTTCGTCTTACTTACACACTATTAGGTACTTATGCATGTACCTAGGCATGTACAAGATGCTTTCATTAAAATGGAGGCGCACTTGAAGCAATCTTGGACATTTGTCACAGTGGCGACAATTGCATCGAAATAAATAATACATAAACCTAGTATGTAGTAGTTATATAAGCATACTAAGCAGTGCTTCCCGTGCAGCTATCTTAGTGCAACAAGATACCCCGGGGCCGTCTCGTATGCGCCGAAGAAGGCCACCGCGGGTTTTGGTTGGTATGCCAGTGTAGGGTGTACATAGTGTTAGGGACTTGGCGCAATGCTCGCTCGGATGATGCTATACTCCCGAGTGTCGACATTGGGCTGTAAGACTGTGCGAAACCAACATAACCGTTCCACTTACCCCCCCAGTGGTGGTAGCGATAAAGCGTTTTTCCCGCGAAAAAAAAAATACTAAGCAGTGATAGCCTAGTTGGAAGTGGAAAGGAATGCCGAGAAGAAAGTCTGTAAGTTCAAGATCCAAAGTCACGGAACTCTGACTTTCCTAAAGTTATGTGTGTATTCTTTGTGAATTATCACTTGCTTTAACGATGAAGGAAAACATCATGAGGAATCCTGAATACCTGAGAAGTTCTCTATTAAAATTTCGAAGGTATGTGAAGTCTGCCAACGCGCACTAGACGAGCGTGTGAACTAAGACCTTAAAGCCCTTCCAATTCTAGAGGAGGCCCGTGTCCAGCAGTAGGATAGTATTAGTATACAATACATGGCTAGTATTATTAAACTATATTATGTAATTCCGAGAACAGTGCATCGACGTGACGTGAAAGCGTGCACACTCTTTGCTGCCAGAGCTTGCAGAACTAATGCTGGTGAGCACTCTCCTTTACGTCGGATTGACATCTTCGCACTATCTGAATATCAAATTAAAATGAGGATTGTTTAGATCCTCTGTTGTGAATGACCCGATTTTGTATATATTATTTTTTATGTATATTATTATTATTTAGACCATCCGTCTAAATGAGTATAGAAAATCCGTCCGTCTAGTATAGATATTTAGAATGTCTATAAATAACTAGCTGACCCGGCAAACGTTGTTTTGCCATATAAATAATTTCCTAGCAATTTCTAGCTATTAAAAAATAAGGGTTGATCGTAGAGGGGTGAAAATTTAGGGTTGTAGGTATTTTTGTATGCTGTATCATAAAAAAATTAAAACAAAAAATTTTGTCTGAAAAATAAAAAAAAAAATTTAGGGGTGGTCCACCCTTAACATTTGGGGGGATGAAAAATAGATGTTGGCCGATTCTCATAGATACCGGATAAGCACAAAAAATTTCATCAAAATCGGTCAAGCCGTTTCGGAGGAGTATGGCAACGAAAACTGTGACACGAGAATTTTATATATATAGAGAAGATAATAAAAAAACATCTATATTCGAAACATGCGTATTAATTATATGTTCAAAGTATGCGTTTATAATGCATATTTACAAATACTACTACAAAAATGTAAAAATAATGCTTTCAATACCACTGATAGCCTAGCCGATCATGAAAATATAAGATGTTAAATTGAAAAGTCATTAATTAGTGTTAATACATCCATCAAAGTGTATTGTGATCGTGCAATTTCTTGCAAGCGCGCAGCTCGCAGTGGTTAGTCTAAGCTCGCGCCTCATACGATTAATATCGTATGGCATAGTGACGTATTCCTTGCTCTTCAGAGTCATAAATTAATGCCTTAAAACTAGCAGTGATTCTTATTGCGTGTATTTATGTATAGTGAACACTTAACATCAAGTGATGCACTCAGGTGCCGTTCTGTGCAATAAATAAATGATGTAGCTTACACAAAAACTTTTCTTCTAACCGGCCCGGTTTACGTAGATACACTGCAATTTTAATTTATGAACGATATTTCCAATCTTATTGTAGAAAACCGTATTAATACCAAAACTTCAAGCTGGCGACAAATCAGATCCGTGTAACTACAAGACTATATGATTACTTCATCAATATCTCATTTAAAAAATAGTTGTGTATAATATAAGCGCCTAACAGCCTTTATTGAAAGCCATGACCTATTTATTGTCCAGTAACCAATTTGGCTTCCGTACAGATAAGTCTACTGAAGACGCAGTGTCAACTCTTGTCAACTTGGTAGTTAAAACTTGGACATGAAAAAGCTTGTATCGGAGTATTTCTCGACCTTGACAGCGCAGAAAATTAAATGAAAACGCTATTTTGTGTATGACATCCGTTTTACAATAAGTAGTCTTTACTTACTAGTACCGAGTCTCAAGGCTGCCCCGTGGCGATGATACTCTACATATTTTGCGTGGCAAGAACTTAATGCATATCTAATCCATAAATTTATCACACATAATCGAAAAAACAAATGGTGTTGAATAATGCAGTAAAATTAACTTATCTGAATATTGCACTGTTAAACACCTACAAGTACCTAAGTAGAATTGGTACTTGTACTCCATAGTCTATATTAACCATATTGCAGTTTCGTGCACTATTTTGCAAAAATTTTAATAATCATTGAGCTAAATAATATACCGATATAGATTACTCACCACATATTTTCCGGCTCTACCAAACTGTCTTGCAGAGTTTCGTCGTGCACTTGGTTTTGAAACCACGAATTTTGGCGGGCCGGGCGCCGGCCGCGGGACCCCGATTTTATGCGCCTTTTTACGCGTTTCATTCACAATTTCTAACTTTGATTGCGGGTGCAACATTCTTTGTTTTAATAAAACTGATGAATGGATTAATAAATCAATAATTTAATAAGTTTTTGTCAAGATGCGGCTGTCCTTCGCTAAAGGCGACATTGAAATGAAGTCACCGCGCGCGCCGCTATGACTGGTCTCTGTGCATTGCGCCTTACTACAGCTGAACTCTACATAACCTAACGCCGCAGCCCTGCGTCTCCCAACGGCTTGCTTTTCAAGCTTTACACTCTCAACGTGCCCACTTAACTCGTGCACATCATACGAGATTTTTTGTCGAATCGTGGTTTCAGATATCGCGTGGAGGGAACTCTCCTGACACTCCATCACGCCCGGAGTCCCTCAAGGCTCCGCTCTCTTCCCTTTTCTTTTCTCGCTGTACCATATCGACATCCCTAAACCAAAGAATGTCTATCTCGCGCTCTTCGCGGATGTCACCGCAATCTACGCCTCACGTAGAGATCCCGATGAAGTTAAAGTGGCAATTTAAATTAGGCACCGACTCCAAATATACGTATATACTAAGCGAATACAAATTTAAATTATTTTTAGATTTGTAGTGGTTTTGAAGTCGGTTTATTTTTGTTAAAAAGTTTTTATTTATTGCTTTTTTGTTAGTTAATTATGAAATGGTGTTAACAATACATCATAGATATACGATTGGAGTATTCGCGAGTCATCTGCTGTTAGTTATTGAAGAGTTCCATTGTGTATCTCCGAAGTTCTTAATCAGATCTTCAGAACTTATATACTAAAACCTTCCTTGAGAAATATACATTTGAATGTCGAAAACCACGTCCAAATCGGATCAGTAGTTTTTGAGAAACTCGCGGCCATACAAATTTACATACATACGGATCGAATACAGAACCTCCTTTTTGAAGTCGGTTGACACAAGTAATCAAGCATCTCGGTGTAACGTTATTTCAACTTTGTTAACTGTCTATCATTTCTAACTATAATCAGTATTATGACTCAACATATTCTATACAATATCGTTATGATTACGTAATCTTGAATTATCAATTACATTTGTTTAATCATGTTACGATGTGCACCGATTTTGTGCATGCTGTAAAATAAACAGCACTCTTTAAAGATAATGAAGTTAAATTTGTAACGAATGCTGTGCACAATTATGCACGGACTCTAAAATTTGTAATCAGTATATAAACATGACATCTTGCATTAGTGCTTTGATCACGTCGCTAATGTTTGCAAAATGTTTTAGTTAAAATGTTTTATCTCGCTAGTTATGATATGCGAATGGGTAGGGGCTAGTGAAGACCACCGAGGAGTGGGTTCTAGGGTAGTACCTATATAAGCACACGGTACAACAGTATAACCGGGTTGTGTCTCGGCCCCTCGTCACTCACGCACACAACAACAGAGGTCGCCGGTGCGATGCTGACGTTCGTGGGGTGTGTCCATGGAATAAAGACTAAAGTCCTGATTCTGAGGGTGTGTCTGACAATTTGTGAGAGAACGAACGCAACGAAAACTGTTTCACACCGAACGCTACTGCAAATGCACAATTCAATCAGGAAAATAATGCCACATACTATGTACATAGTTTAACAATTATGTAATAATATTACATTATGATAATACTAGACTTCTGCTCGCGGCTCCGCCCGCGTGAAAGAGTTTTCCGAGATAAAAAGTAGCCTATAACACTCAGGAGTAAAGTAGCTTTCAATTAGTGAAAGAATTTTCAAAATCGGTTGAGTAGTTCCTGAGATTAGCGCGTTCAAACAAACAAACAAACTCTTCAGCTTTATAATATTAGTATAGATTAGATTCAGGAGTCATCAGTTGGGTTTCACACATATTTAAATTTAACTGTAGGTAATAAATGCACAGCATATAAAAGAACAGAATGAATTTATCAAAGATCTATGCACTATGCTATGCGCTGGAAACTGTAGTCTAATTGCGTACACTATTGAAATATTTAAATAATTACTTATTGTAACAAATAAGTAGCGACTCACCATATATTTAACGGCTCTAGCAAGCCGTTGCCGCTGCTTGACGGCGGCGTTTCGTCGCCTATTCAGCTTTTTGATCACGATCTTGGGCGGCGCGCACGCATGCCGCAAACTCATTACGGCTGTATTCGTTTTTTTACACGTTTCATTCACAATATGAAAGGTCGTGTGCGGTGGAGCCATTTTAAACTGATAAATTATTAATCAATATTCAATCACTTATTTTTGTAGTTTTATAGTTCTAGTGACTCTCTCCCTTTGAATTCGTCCGTGTTAATGAGGGTTCCCTAATATGTGATCGTATTTATAAAGGATGAAGGCGCCGCGCCGTATCGAAGCGGCTCGCTCGGACGCGTCGCGTCGTCGCGTGCGTTGCGAGCGACGGTCCATCGTTGCATCATCTTTGCATAAACGTGTTGCCGGTGTGTGACGACCTATACCAATTCTCGACACACCCCCGCGTATTTCAGTTGCTGAATGCCCGTTTTTGGCCAAACATGTAATTTTTTATAACTGAATGAGAAGACGTGCCTGTCTCACGTGGCGGTATGCGCAACGATTCAACCACTATAACCATTAACTACGAACATTGAAGTCGAAGGAACTGAGCATATATTATATTTTGATAGAGTAGTTTTATGTGAGAATTGATAAAGTTGCCTTAAAAAATAGACAAACCTATGTAAATCTTCATATATTTTTATTAAATATTACACGGTCATGAAAGTACCCAAGTAGCTGTAGCAATCATCCGAATAAAAATTTTGTTTTATACAGTGACCTTCGCACGCCCGGTCAATTCATGTTTCCAGATGTTTGCATTGATTCCCAATAATAACTTATATATAACAGATTTTATTGATAATAAGTTTCTTTCTTTCTATCCTGTGTCTGATGAATGGAAATCAAATAACTTGTTTTGAAAAGTGAACTCAAACATCTAACTTATTTGATATACACAACTATACTTTTCTTATTCGTGGTCGTAATGTTTTTAAGCTGAGAATGAACTATCGTCTAACCTAAACGACGAGACACGTGGCCGGTAATTACGTTTTATGATAAGTGTTACGGTGGACGACAACCAACACCATCCAATGTTCAATTACTACGCTGCGAAGAGCAATGCACTACACACGACATATTAAGCTATTGTTTTTCATTCGTTCGTTTAGCTAAACAAAAGGGTGATAAGTAGTAGAGTCAGCTAGCTTGTTTAAAGCTTGAACGGGTTTACTGTAATACTGATAGGAGGTAGGCACCATTGTCTCATAGAAACCCGACACAAATTGCAATTTGTGTAGTTGTACCACTCACTGTCTAGCACTCAGCATCCTGAAACATTGGAGTGTCTGCCCAATAATGCACTGACCAGTGGCTACAACATCCTTCAGAGACATATTCCATCGCTCGCACGTTGCCGCTTGGCGGCAGATATAGACATTCCGGCTTACGGTAGAACTTATCCAAACTGATTCTCTATCACAAAAGACTTGCGACCCAGTGCCTATGTTAATCCTGCACCGTGACTTACTTACTAAGTTACGGTCCATACTGCTCCACACTCTAAGAGCGGAGCTAGTGGTTCACCTCTTTATGGAGCTTTGTTTACATAGCTGACACATAATCGGAGACTACTATTGCTACGAAGAGGTATTACTGTTTAGAACGGTAGAGATTCAAAGCATTCTTAACACGAGTGGTAATATAGATTATAATATTATGATTATACGGCTATGTAAACAAAGCTCCATAAAGAGGTGAACCACTAGCTCCGCTCTTAGAGTATGGAGCAGTATGGACCGTAACTTAGTAAGTAAGTCACGGTGCAAGATTAATATAGGCACTGGGTAGCAAGTCTTTCGTGATGGAGAATCAGTTTGGATAAGTTCTACTGTAAGCTGGAATGTCTATATCTGCCGCCAAGCGGCAATGTGTAAGCGATGGAATATGTCTCTGAAGGACGTTGTAGCCACTGGTCAGTGCATTATTGGGCAGAGACTCCAATGTTTCAGGATGCTGAGTGCTAGACAGTGAGTGGTAAAACTACACAAATTGCAATTTGTGTCGGGTTTCTATGAGACAATGGTGCCTACCTCCTATCAGTATTACAGTAAACCCGTTCAAGCTTTAAACAAGCTAGCTGACTCTACCACTTATCATCCTTTTGTTTAGCTAAACGAACGAATGAAAAACAATAGCTTAATATGTCGTGTGTAGTGCATTGCTCTTCGCAGCCTAGTAATTAAACATTGGATGGTGTTTGTTGTCGTCCACCGTGGTGCTTAACATAAAGCGTAGGTACAGGCCACGCGTCCATCGTTCAGGGACGATAGTACATTCTCAACTTAAAAATATTTTTAAAAATAGGCAACCACCCCACAAATAAGAAAAAAAGTAGTTGTAGATAAATAAGGGTAATGTTAGGGTTCACTTTTCAAATCAAGTTCTTTGATTTTCATTCATTAGATACAAGTAGGAAAGAAAGAAACTTGTTTTATCAATAAAATCTGTTATATACAAGTAATTATTGGGAATCTCTGAAGTATCACTTATTATATCACTTATTATATTATATATACTCTTACATGTGAGAGTACTACAACTAGTAAGTTGTAGTACTCTCACATGTAAGAGTCCGTCTGGGTGGGTACCACCGCAATGTCTATTTCTACCGCCAAGCAGCAGTGTGCATGCATTGTTGTATTTCGGTTTGAAGGACATTGTAGACTGTGTAACTACAGGACATAATGAGACTTAACATCTTATGTCTCCGGATGATGAGCGCAGTGGAATGCCACACAGTACTTTGTAATTCGAGGTGCTGAATGGTGTTTCTACTGTTTATAGGTGGTCGTATCGCTTACCATCAGGCGAACGGCATGCTCGTCTCGTCCTTCGATGCCTTAAAAAAAATCAAGAGAAACATATAGAAACATGAGTTAACAGGGTGTGCTAAGGTCACTGTATAAAACACAATGTTTGTTCGGATTATTGCTAAGGCTACTTGACTGCTTCCATGAACGTGTAAATATTTTAAAAAATATATAAGATTTACTTAGGTCTGTGTAATTTTTCAATACAAGGGTAACTTTATCAATTGTCACATAAAAGTAATCTATCAAAATATATATGCGCAGTTTCTTGCTTTTCAACATTCGTAGTTGGCAGTTACAGTTATTGAATCGTGCCTACCGCCACGTGAGCGATGCACGTCTCGTCATTCAGTTACAAGAAATTCCATGTTTTGGTCAAAAACGGGCTTTCAGTAACTGAAATACGCGGGGGTGTCTCAAGAATTAGTATAGGTCGTCACACACCGGCAACACGTTTATGCAAAGATGATGCAACGATGGACCGTGCCTCCAGTGGTCTCGAACCTACCGATTTTTCGGTATTTCTACCGATTTTGGGCCTGTCCTACCGAAATTACATGATTTTTCAACGATTTTTTGAAAACTAGAAGATTCTACCGATTTTTCTACAGATTTTCAGCGATTCGATGCTAAAATCTCCTTTTTCTTTCATATTTTGAGATTCCTTGGCTAAATATGTTGCTGTTTGGGGCGACGTGGGGCAGTAATTTTAAAGGGGCGGCAAAAATTAATCAAAATTTCTACTTTCATGACGGGGGGGGGTGTATGCGGTACTCTCGTTTGTTGAAATTACCTTCTTTTGGTACAATAATAGTCCCTAGAGTTAAAAATTAAGGGGGTTTTCATTGAATATTGTTTGTTTTTTTGCATATACCGATTTTTCCTGGCAACTCTACCGATTTCACATAATATTGTCGTCCGAGACCACTGCGTCCCTCGCAGACGCGCACGACGACGCGACGCGACGCGTCCAAGCGAGCCGCTTAGATACGGCGCGGCGCGGCGCCTTCATCGTCTATAAATACGGTTGCATAATATTAGCGAACCCTCATTAACACGGACGAATTCAAAGGGAGAAAGTCACTATAACTATAAAACTACAAAAATAAGTGATTGAATATTGATTAATAATTTATCAGTTTAAAATGGCTCCACCGCAAACGAGCTTTCATATTGTGAATGAAACTTGTAAAAAAACGAATACACTACATACATACATAATACACTGGTAGTGTACAGGACTATGAGGACTTCCAAAATAAAACGACTGCGTGGTACGGGATACGTAGGTACACTAACCATTTAATAAAACAATACAAAATTTTACTTAATTACTTAATTAGCTGGAGGACAATATGCAAATTATTGCTGACAGAAATCGGTCAGGCGTTTCGCTTCGACAGCCGTAATGAGTTTGCGGCATGCGTGCGCGCCGCCCAAAATCGTGATCAAAAGCTGAATGGGCGACGAAACGCCGTCGTGAAACAACGCCCACGACTTGCTAGAGCCGAAAAATATTTGGTATCTATTTATTTATTACAATAAGTAATTATTCAAATGTTTTGAGTTACAGTGCATGCAATTTGACTAAAGTTTTCAGCGCATAGCATAATATAGTCAAGGTAGGTCTCTCATAATTATGTAAGAATCCGTCTGGGTGGGTACCACCGTAATGTCTATTTCTACCACCAAGCAGCAGTTTGCATGCTCTGTTGTTTCGGTTTGAAGGACATTGTGGCCACTGTAACAACAGGACATAATGAGACTTAACATCTCTTCTCAGGATGACGAGCGCAGTGGAATGCCACACAGTGCTTTGTAACTTAAGGTGCTGGATGAGGTTTCTACTGTTTATGGGTGGACGTATGGCTCACCATCAGGCGAACGGCATGCTTGTCCCGTCATTCATTCAGTCGTCATTTGTTTCTAATCTGTGAGCGGTTTGGGTATGACATACTCCCTAGCTGTCTGTGCCTGCGGCGCTGCGGCCATAGATAATACAATATATATGACAGCTGCGGCGTCGCGTCGTGTGCCGGGTCGGCAACTTCCCTGTAATATGGTTGAGGAGGCCGATGGCTGGCGCCTGGCACATGCGTCATACTCGTGAACAGGTGCTGCTTGTTTGGACTGGTACTACCCTTTTCGCTTACTTTATCTAAGTATTAGGCGTATATTTAAACTTAAATTAATAACGATATCTTGAAGCATTTCAGATCAAATAATTAAGTAAATGATTCCTGGGAGGGTTATGCACTCGTTTTGGAATTTAAAATTTAGGTATTTACTATTTTGCGAGTATAATAAATGGACTGCTCCAAACAAAATAAAAAAAGATGCGAAATTGCAAAATTTTCTCTATATAATGCATTGTATTTCATACCTTGAACTGATATTGAAAAGAGCAACACTAGTGCTTCTTGCCCGTTCTTCTCTAGTGAGAACTGCTTTCCGAACTGGTGGTAGAGTTAATATTGACTGAATCTAAATAATGTGTAACAATTTATGGCTTCGAATAAATTTATTTCATTTCATTTAAATACGGAACCTACCGATTTATTAACGGAAATGACCGTCGTAAACAGGGCCTGTTGTACACCAGCGCGCTAGACGCATAGACGCATGTGCCTTGTACGTTTTTCAGCAATAAATATCATGTTGTCTACAGTGAGTTTACCACAAAGCTTACTACCTTACGAAGTACAATCACTCAGTTTGGAGCTAGTACACTTACTCAAGATAAACGCCATTTTTTCATATTTTACCAAGCAGTACCTATTATTTCGGAGATATAGGTATGTACAAAAAAAAACAGCAGACAACTCATAATATCTATTTTAGTTGTAAGTTGCATGTTACTGTCAGACGACGCGCAAGCGACTTATTTAGAACCTTAAAGTGGCCGAGCATATACTTTTCTGACTATACATAAACCTACACTAGATAATCGTTAAGATCGATATATTAGTTTTATCGTGGAAGGTCCAAAATCAACGACTGCCTCGGTGGCGTAGTTGTATTACAGTATGGCTGCAAAGCTGAGGTCTCGGGTTCGATCCCCGGGTCGGGCAAAGTGATATTGAGTTTTTCTATTCAGTATCAGCTCGGAGTCTGGAATTTGTGCCCGATATGGCGATAGGCTCGCCCCCTATCACATCATGGGACGGAATAATGGCGAAGCACTAGTTGCGCCTCTGCCTACCCCTTCGGGGATAACAGGCGTGAGTGTGTGTGTGTGTGTGTGTGTGTGTGTGAGTCCAAAATCAAATACCCGTTTCAAAAGCCCAAACCCGTTCTGAGTTAGCAACGTGCTCACATCTCCCCTGACATGCTCATGGGTTTTACCTAGTTGGTTAATTATCATTAGCCAAATGATTTTACTTTCCATACGGCCTTCATGGAAGATCCATACATTGGTGACCTCACATGTCCCCATTTTTGATGCTACATCCGAAAGATTATGTAATTAAAATTAATTATCTATCTTTTGTTCACGGCTCCGCTGGTATTCAACTCTTTTTGTGGTATATAACTCTGGGATTTGTTCTTTGTGCTAAGTTTTCATTCAAATTTGTTCAAAGATTTCTACGTGTATTTCTAAAAACAATTCATACACTTCAGCCTTATTAATTTAGTTACATTATATTTTTGTCATGATGACCTATGGTGAAATATATTGTTCATTAGAACACAATCTCGTCTTTAAATTATTTAAATCTGAGGGAGACATAGGTGGACTAAGGCCTCAACCCTCTCAATAGTAGAGGAGACCATGCTCAGCAGTGGGCAATATATAATATAGGGCTGGTATGGTATAGAGGGAGACATAAATCTGCATCAATCACCCACGGGATAAACCAATCAATCTGCCCTATATTCCCCTAGTTATAATAAATTTCTCGTGTGTTTGACACAAACGAGTAAGATAAAAGGCAAACAAGGGCTTGTATTATCTATGTACAATTGAAATTCCACATGGAATCACTGTAAGTGAAGTCTTTATAATAAAAAAATAATTTTGTACACCATAAAACAATCAAAAATATTTATATTTTGCTTATGAGTAATTAAGATTTTAATAAGATAATTAGATATGCGTGTTATATATAAGGTTTACCTATTGTTACGCCTTTTTCCTTTCATGGGTAGACAGAGATGTAACTTGACTCACATTTTGCCAGCTATGTTAGAGCAGAATCTATCCATTTACCGAGTATAGTTCCAGACTCCGGGTTGATACCGAGAAAGAAAACCTAATAACATTTTGCCCGACTGGAATTCGAACCCGAAACCTCAGCGAGGTACTCGTGCCGTGGGGTGGGCACGTGTTAACATTACATTTTTAAGTCAAAACTAAAATAGATTTTTTGCAAATAAATCCTTTAAGGAAACAAAAATGTATCAATCAGTCCACGCGATACTTTACTAATTACATAAATAGAAAGTTTCGATCTTAGTTATGCAATCATGCAATATTTAGTCAAAGGCATATAGGCAGCCCTGGACTAACATAATATAATCTAATTTTCATGGCATATAAGTACAGTCAGTAGCATAAATATCTGTACAAAATCAAAATTTTAAATCGCCTATATACACGTTCAGTTAAACTGAAAAAAATCTTCGTATGAAGTAAAGCAAATCTCTATTATTTTATTTTTGTGAAGAGAAAAACAAAGACTGAAGACACACAAGTGTATAGGCAATTGGAACAAATTCAACATGGTGCTGGTAACTGTACACTCTTATCCTGGGCTAACGCAAACGAAGTGGTGAGCAGAAACTAGTTTTAATAAATCTACACAATATTACCAAATAAGCAATTATTCCTTGGTCACATCTCAATTCCTTATTTTGCAACCACGTGGAATCCATTATTCGTCATGCGAATCGCCGGACTGAATCGAGTCGACAGTGTAGAGATGTCAGACACAGTGTTCAAACAGCCGTCGCGTCGAACGTACGCGTTTACTGTGACAATAACAAGTTAATTAGTGGAGTGAGAATGGCGCGTGAGCATACAAAACTTGAGATCATCAACGAATCTCCCAAGGATTCCAAGCACGAGAAAGTTCTGGATAAAGACGTGGTAGAGATGATTTTCGGGACGCCAAACTCGCCGAAAAGCAACGGAGCTGGTGTCCACTTGTTAAACAGCGAGAGGAACCATGACAAGCCAGTGAGATTTCTGTTTTTAAATTTTAAGTAAAATGTTTTAAAATGAAATAGAAGTAATCCCCTTCCCTATAAACGTTATTGATCAATTTTATTAATCAATGTTTTGTCTTTGTGACAAATAATTGAAGTCAAAGATAAAACACCAATTGGGTTAATCGCTAGTTAAAAATGTTTATTAGTAGTGTTTTTAAACGATTATTTTACAAGTACGCTACAAAAAGCTTCACACAGGCTCTATCAGATAGAGCAAATAATCTGTGCTTATAACTCGAATATCATATTATACACACACACAGACACAGACACTCACCCCTTTTATCCCCGAAGGGGTAGACAGAGGCACAATTAGTGCACCCACTATTCGCCGTGCGTACTCCATCCCATGATGTGATAGGGGGCGAGCCTATCGCCATATCTGGCACAAATTACAGAATCCGGGCTGATACTGAATTTAAAACCCAATATCAACTTGCCCGACTCAGGCAGTCTAGCAGTCATTATATATTATGTTTTTCAAAATATCTTATGTTTTCCTTTGTTGATATTAATGTTTCATACAAATTTTCATATTAATTTTAATTCAGCGCTAAATCTAATTTTTTGATTCAAATTAGGTATTAATGCCAAATTAATAAAACGTGCCTAGACATAGAGTTTTGCGAAAACCGTAATGGTGAACTCAACTACAATTCAACTGTGAATCAACCTTGTTCTGTCATAGTTACATAAACTTATTATTTATAATATGATCGAATGACCGCTAATGTGGTAGAGGTCTAAATAGAGACACTACATATTTGTGTTTTTTTTATCTTGGCGTGGGAACATCACTTAAACCGAGTATATGTGTTCAGTTACTATTAAATAAAATTTTATATTACTATGTTATTGTTCAAACGTTATTTTTTCTAATTATGTCGTTAATGACTACAATAAATGCACGTTAGTTTTTACCCGACTGCGAAAGAAGGAGGGTTATGTTTTTCAAGTGTATGTATGTATGTAAGTATGTATGTATGTATGTAAATATATTTCTTTGGCACGCCCTAGAGCCTAAACGGCTTGTCGTATTTTTATGTGAGTGATGTCAATAGATTCGTCTAAGTCGTGAGAGTGGCTCTCTCTGAATCAAAAAAATAAAAATTATGGATTTTGGCGGCAAAAAGTAACCCAAAAAAATTTAATGTTTTCAAAATACATCGAGCGCGGTAGCGACAGCGTTTATAAACACTTTCAACTAAGGTTATTCAAAATCAAAATAAAATATTCAAATTAAAATCTTGTTTCTATCTTTTCAGTTGTTCAATAAATTTTATAAAGATGGCAGGCAGATTTTGACGCAGTCGGGTTTTTTGTTTTCATTTATTCTATATTGGCAAATGAATTTAGAATCAACAAGTGCTCATAGCTTCATAAACGCCAGAGAAAATAATTTCGTAATAATATCTTCCATCATCAGAGATATAGGTCAATTGTTCGAGCTCAGCGAAGCTATCAGTAGCTGTGCTAGTGCTCTCCATTACAGAAAAACTAGCATAATATCTACCAATTGATAAATAACTTGTAATAATTAATAGGTACATTGTCATTGTGCTATACTTTGCAAAATAGATTTATCTAGGGTCGGCGACCCACTCATCATTATAGATAGATGTAAGACGTGACATTATGTCATTCGTGTAAAAGTTGCATTCTTGATTGCATTTATACTTTAAAATGAGCGTCGTTTAACCAATTGCATGTGAAACTGATGTGGGTCCCTTGTTATAAGTCCAAATTCCAAACTTGTAGCCCACACCGATTCCAAGGTGAACGAGTTTAGGAAACTCTGTTCTTATTATGAGAGTTGCATATTTTTTCCAAATATATCACGATGAGACGGCGACTTAAAAGTTCGGTCAGAGACAACGTCAAAATGTATTTGAAGGTACTTTTCTTACTTTGCTTTATTAGTTTATTATGTATCAAAATGTTTGCAAGACCATCAGAACAATATTGTTGAAGATTAGTTTTTGTAAATATCGTAACATATTTGCAATAATTATTTATGTAACCTTACAGGTAACTGACAAGAATTTGCAATTTGTAAAGATTTATTTTTGCGCTTGTTAGAAATAATACAGAATCCATCGATTCTGATATTGTTTTTATTGCATTGAATGAAAAAACGAGCATGCCGTTCGCCTGGTGGTAAGCGATACGACCGCCCATAAACAGTAGCAACACCAACCAGCACTTTGAGTTACAAAGTAGGTACTGTGTGGCATTCCACTGCGCTCGACATCCTGAGACATAATATGTAAAGCCTCATTATTTGCGGTAGTTACACTAGCTACAATGTCCTTCAAACCGAAACACAACAGTGCATGCACACTACTGCTTGGCGGTAGAAACAGACATTGCGGTGGTACCCACCCATACGGACTTACATATGAGAGACCAGTTCAGATGCAATTTAGTTATCATGTTTAAGTTAATCACTGCGTTTTATTATCTTATCTAGGTCAAACAATTTAAGATTTAGAGAAGCGAATAATTATTACAGTAACCGAGAAAAAACAATTCATTTGAACGACGGTTTCTGTTTTGTATCTATACTTAATATTATAAAGCTGAAGAGTTTGTTTATTTGAACGCGCTAATCTCAGGAACTACTGAACCGATTTTGAAAATTCTTTCACTAATAGGAAGCTACTTTACTACTGAGTGCTATAGACTTTTTATCCCGGGAAAATATTTTTATCCCGGAAAACTTTGTCACGCGGGCGGAGCCGCGCGCACTACTAGTTATTTTATATATAACATCCCAATTATGACAACTCCCGAAGGACACAATGAAATTCTTTAGTCGACATATTATTTAGGTTGCAGTATCCTTGCGATGAACTATGAAGTGGCGCGTTGACAATTTGCAGTGCAGTAGAGAATCTCCGACTACTAAAACCTATATTCATGTAATGTTTACAACACGCTGCGTAATAGAATGAAGTAGAATTTTAGTTCTGTAGCCGTCATGTACTGTGTAAACAGATTTACATGATGTGGGTGTTTGGCGCTAATTTTGTCTTCGGGTCATGGAACTCCGAAGGTCAATGAATAGACATTTTAAATACAGATAGTATCAAACCCAGCTTTGATGTCTTTTAATACAATATTTTTTTTTCCGAATTTAAGATATAAATAATTTAAATCTATTCTTCTATTTCACTAGGTCCGAGTAACCGCTAATTTGCGAATATAAGGCGACCAAATACAAATGTCTAGCTCCTAAATAAATGTTTAACAAAAGAGTGCCTTCAGTATTAACTGCCTTGTACATTATCTAGCGGATAACATTTACTCAATCATTGTAAAATATACTCTTAGAAATAAACCTTTTATTAGCCAAACAAACTTATTAAAAGACAGAGTGCCAAAGAGTAAGGAATTAGGTATCCTTAAAATTTAAACGTGTATCTATTAGATAACCAATCTGTTCGTATGACTCAGATATAGAATAGTATATATATATGGTACACAAAGTATTATTTAGGGAATCATTCAAAGTAACAAATATGTGTTTTTACATTAGATTTAACAACATTATTCTCAAAAGCAAAAGCCCAATAAAATGTTATAATTCGATTCGAATATTTATTGTTTAGATGTGAATACCTAAACTAGTTTTTGTTTCCTCTAACGGTTTTGAAATTAGATTTTTTTTTATTTGCATATAATTCAATCGAACCTTAATAATACATAAACATTTTACTACTTGATTGGCTTCCTTAATTATATGCCCTACTTGAGCTTAGTGCGGAAATTAAAATAAATGAAATAAAAAATATATATATACCTTCGGGTTTTTTTATTATAACGCGCGGGAAAAACCTGCCAATTATTACGCATAAAACAGCTTATTAAACATGAATCTCTTCATCAGGATAATAGGTTTAATTATTAGTTTAACTACGTCAAACTGTTTAACCTGGCAGTTACCCGTTACGTGTTAGGGTTTTCCTTTAATTTTCTAAATTATATGTTGTTAACCTATCATTATATTTTGCTGACAGTAAGCGCCATGCCAACATAGGTCTAAAACATTCTGTAAAACATTATATTTACTCGTTTATTCCAATCATGAGTCATTGAATACTATTCTTAACATAGAGAAGAACTTGCCCACTGCACCGTGAAGTTATGTGGATATGTGGCACCGGTGTTCATTGTCTACACGCACGAATCTCTAAATATTTCGCGGGAAAACTAAGTTATAATATAGTTGAAGTTTCCGCATTGCATACCCCACTACTTACAAGATTATTTTTACACTTATTCTGTGTGGTATACGATGGAACTATGATTTAAATATAATATATGGGCCAGCTCTACCAATATGTTACTGATTGTCTTGCAAAAGACTATGAACGGAACTTTTGCTGTTTTTTGAACGAGCAATGTAACTGTGGAGAGCCAATATATTACCATCCTCCCAGCTCATATTTACCACCTGAATGTTCGGTGTCGTATCTACAAAGTCTCTCGCTTTCGGAAATCTTGCGATCACATACCTTTTGATCAATTTATGAGTATTGTTAAACACACACATCAAGCCTTTTATCTCTGAAATGAGGCCGCCTAGTTTTCACCATGTGTGTTTCGTCCCATGATGTGATACGCGACGAGCTTCCGTCGAGCAGGAAAATCCAATATCACTTTTGCCCAACCTGGAATTCGAACCCGATACTTCATACGGCCATGGAGACAGTTTACTTACTAATATTAAAACTATGATATATTTAATACACAAAATACAAATTCAGCGTATAAATAGATTGCTGATAGTTTTGAATTCTCTGTTATACATTATATAACTATTGATAATATTGCTCGTGACACCACCCGCGTAAAAAAGTTATTCGGGGATATAAATATTTTACTGGGATAAAAAGTAGCCTACAGGACTCGAGAGTAATGTAGCTTGCTATTAGTGAAAGAGTTTTCAAAATTAGTTCAGTAGTTCCTGAGATTAGCGCGTTCAACTAAACAAACAATGAAATAAGCAAACAAACAAATTCTTCAGCTTTATATTATTAGTATAGATAATTAATATATATAGTATGGATATAACAAAGAAAATATCTGCATTAATTCGCTCACCTCGTTTGTATGAGCGCCAGTAGTCACCAAGGCTATCTCGGTTATGTCACGGCTAAGGGAAATGTCTGCAACCACTGGTCATACGTGATCCATAATAACCTTCAAAAAGATTAAAAAATCATTTTACTTTATAATATTTTACTTTGTAATGAACGTGTCATGGTTGGAAAATCCAAAAAATATACTATAAATTAACCAAAATATTCGAACGTTATCGGCTTCAAACTGAAAGGAAAATTTACTTAATGATTTTCCTGTTCATATACAATGACAATGACGCAACCACTTCCTCTATTCAAATTTAACGTCATAGGCGCCTTGTGGTTCATTAAGTCATTCTTTTTATGCGTGCGTACTGAGAAATATGGGATCGCAGGCCTGCGGTCGAAACTAGGCCAATGTCGAGAGGATGTCATTATAAAATTGCACGGTAATGGAAAGTGATAAAACTGGACAGACGTAAAACTAATGCAAAATCGACCATGCGAATCGAAATCGCACGCCAAGTAGACTTATCTCTCAAGAAATATTATGTCTATGTGCTGTCTATAAAAAAGCGATAAATTATTGTTTTTGTAGATGTATGATGATAAAGTAATGTTATTATAACTTGGAAGTCATCTATATGACTTCTAAGTTATAATAACAATACTTTACGTCAGCTTTTAAACATATTTAGCGTATAAAATAAGTAAAAGTAATGTAAAAGGAGCAAATATACTTTGCAAAAACGGAAGCTATTAAATCATGGTCACAATACGTTTCCTCAACAATTACCCTTTTCCTTCGTTAAATATAGGTTTTACAACGAACAGTGGCACAAGTATGTTTCATTACATACACCGTAGACGGACACACAGACGGACCTAGATAAGCCACAATAATAACAAATTCATAAATAATTACTGAGAGGCAACGATTTGCAAATAAGTATTTATCATAGAATTCTCAGATGAAATCGAACTCGTTACACGAAGTTAACTATCGGCTCAAACATAATACACGTTAACAGTTATCGATATACATTTAAGGGAACAACTCAGTTGTCACTTCTCATTTTCATTATCTGAATTAGAGTATGAAGGACAACAAACGGTGGGATTTTGGTTTAATCTTTAACAGCCGCATGTACTAAAGCATAAAATAGTTATCTCGGGAAAAACATATCAATCATGGTTTAATTTAAAGTTTTAACTCATTGAATCAAACAAAAAAACTCAACGTTCTAACTAACCTTACGTGGGTGACCCAGGTTTAAAAGATTATTCCGAATCGATGTCATCATCGATGCACAAAAAACGTTATGATTTACCGACTAGTAGGAGTAAAGAGCTATTTACGATTATAAAAATGTATTCTCGCATAACTTGAACATGTAGGAATTCCCCCTGATTGCTAAAATTCTAACTGCAACGTGACGTTTGATTAACTCGATTCTCCAATCGCAGGTTGCTGCTGTTTGCATCTTTGTCTTCTTTCATATTATCTTTTGAAGGAGTTTGTAGGCGGTAACCACTTACCATGTAACCTAATTTTCATTTACTCTTAAAGAACTGACATTGTTTTTATTAATGAATAATCGAAAAACTATTTAATAATGTAACGCTTTCCTAGTATTACTGCAGTTCAGGAATGTATCTGCGTGACTCAACAGATTGCATCCTCCTCAATGATTCGGGGGCTTCTGAGCCCCCGCAACAGGGAAAAGGACCGCAACAACGGTACGCGCAGGGGCGGTTGCGGACGACAACTTAGACGTGAGTCAGAGGAAGCCCGCAGCCGTCCCTAATGAGCCGAAGATGGCCATAAAAAAAAAAAAAAAATCCTCCTCAATGATAGGAAATGAACAATACATTACCGATGTTAATAATATTCATTGTGGATCGAAATTTTGTTACTTGGAGCTCCAAGTATCACTGGAAGAGCTCTGCCAGTGTGGTTGGACATAGCATCACACCTTGTCCCTTTGCATGTATAGCTTAGGTACCTAGAGGCGTAACACACCAACATTTCACAAGCCATGTCGCCATAATTACTGAATACAAAAGTATAAATACTTTATCCGTCGATCGAATCCGAGACCTCAGCGGCAGTGATTACAGTGATAATAGTAGTACATTGTACATTACGTTGGTCTTGTAACTTGTTGCAGCAATATGATTGTGCGTCAATGTATATTTCTACAGAAACTCAGTAAAAAGTGCGTTGATCTCGATTCGTTGACTCACTGAGCGACCTTCAAATTAAATTTGAAGAATTCGCACTTGACTAATCTCATAACAATCAACATTATAATTAAAACAGATGATAGTCAAAACCCAATGAGGTCGAGTAGAATTCGTCCAATCTTTTTTTTTACTGAGTGACCCATTTATCACTACCTTGGTGGCGTAGTTGTTTTACGGTACGACTACAAAGCTGAGGTCTCAGGTCCCCGGGTCGGATAAAGTGATATTGGGTTTTTCTATTCAGTATCAGCCCGGAGTCTGGCATTTGCGCCCGATATGGCGATAGGCTCGGCCCCTATCACATCATGGGACGGAATGTCGGCGAAAAGTGGGTGCACTAGTTGCGCCTCTGCCTACCCCTTCGGGGATAATAGGCGTGAGTGTATATGTATGTATATGTATGTAACTTAGAATAATTGACATCCGTTGCTCATGCGCTGAAAGACATAATATAGGTTTTTGGCGGTGGTTGACGCAGGAACTCTGATTAGGGACCCGTACATTAACGAAGTGTAAAAGTTCCCTTAGGGGCCTAATTACTTAGTAAATGATTCGAATTTGAACGGATGACTCCTGTTAGACGGCATTCCCCTGAGGAGGTAACAGAATCGTCGCTAATAACTTAGTCACGGCAAGGTCTTAATAATTTTTCTCTCTGTAATTATTGTCGTAATGTAATACAAAAAGACGAGGGGAAAAACATTCTAGTAATTAATAAAGCCCTTTGTACTTAGTGATATGAAATATTGCTTAAGTATGTTTGTGGTGTATATCGTTATGTTGCGGTTATTATAGCTTTTATTGCTGGAAATAACAAGTTAAGCACCTTAAAATCGGGTTTCTGCCGCTTAGTAAATGGATAGTCATAACATTGTAGCTGGTAAGGTTAGGCTATTATAATTTGAAATAATTAACATTTGATAAAATACTTACGAGTATAACTTCTCACTGTTTGTTTGTCCGCCCGCGTTAAAAAAAATTTCGGGATAAAAGTCCGGGTTTATATTTTCCCGGGATCAAAAGTAGCCTGTGTGTTAATCCAGGATATGATCTACCCACGTGCCAAATTCCATCGCCAACCGTACAGTAGTTTTTGCGTGAAAGAATAACAAACATCCATACATCCAGACGTCCATACTCACAATCATTCGCGTGTATAATATTAGTAGGTTATTTAGTGTATAATGTTACATATTTATTTATATCACTTCATTTTCCGTATTACTGATTTGTTTGTAAAATTTAGGTGTTCATTTGATTCCCAATATCGAATAGTAATTTTTTAGTGTAGCCCACGGAGTACAGAAGCTCTTCTCCTGTCCTCCGTGGTTCAACCTAACCAGAGAAATAAACATCTTGCTTTCGGGCGCCACTTTTGCTTCATCGTTGGAAAGTTAATGTCGTCAGTACAAGAGATTAGTTTCATATCATGGCCAGGTTTTTAGTGTCCTGGTCAGGCTATAATGTACTTATGGCATCGTGTTTATCTGTTATCAACCCTTAAATTGTTTAACTCGTTTTACGCGGTAACTAACTAAAAGTTCCCTATAATGTATAACCGCTCCGTTTGTTTTGTTGTTTGTTATGTCTTGTGTTGGGTCGGTATAAGGTGTGACTATTGTCTATATTTTGGCTAAGTAATACTTTGTATTATAAACGATGACGCTTTATAATTTACATTGATTTCTCATTTCGGGTTTGCCAAACTTTTGTTAAACTATGAAAGGGACGCGTCACAAAATTACCCAATTATTAACCCGATACCGGATGGCACGTTCACCAGTTCCTTACATGGTGATGTTAGTACTACTTAGTCTGACGCATACGGTTATATTCAAATAATCATTGTGTATATATCATTTCTAAACGTTGTCAATAATTTGTGGGTATTCCCCATTGACGTATTGTTTTTTTTTTAATACGTCAATGGCATTCCCGAACTTAGACTACCACCTTTTTATGTAACTCAATTGTGCTCCACATAAGCATCACCATTTATTGCTCAATACCACGCTGAACTTATATTTAAGTAATTTTTATAAAATTGCATTTGTAGTAATAAATTTCATTTAACAGTACCACATGGCAATGCACTCTACTAGACGTCTCTTGTCTTGTACTCCTTACGTATCATCTTATCTTACGTCTTACTGATATTATAAATGCGAACTTTGGTAAAAATTATTGGATGTTTGTTAGAAGTAAACGCAGAAACAGCTTGATTGATTTTGATGAAATTTGTTACATAGGTACTCGGTAGACCGTGTCTTGGATTAACATATAGGGTACTTATATCCCGGTTATTAGCTCCCACAATAAATTTTTTATCTCTTTTTTACATAAATCGCATTGGCGTAGTACAGATGGCACTGTAGATGGGGATGTAGAAAGCACGTAAAGCCGTTGGTCCTGCGCCTGATCTCTCTCCGGTCATGTCGGATTGCCGTCTCATCGGACTATGAGAGTGAAGGAATAGCGAGTGCATCTGTGTATTGCGCACACACTTGTGCACTATAATATCTCCTGCGTACCTGGCTGATCTCGGTTGAGATTGGCCGCCGTGGCCGAAACTGGCTAGGAGGATTTCATTTCAGATGGGCTACAATGATTAGTGATGATGATTATCGACTAATTTAGGGACTTTTGTAGCGAGAAATTATTTTCACGCGGGCGAACCACGAGCAAAACCTTTACATATCAAATCTAAAAACGCCTATCAACTACCTACTGTGGCTTAATTAATGCCATCCACACCAACAGTGCTTGTACCCTGCTAGACTTTGATATGAATACTACGTTTTAACCTAATTGCAAGCAGTTCCAAAACATCCGGCGGCTAACAACTTATCGGTCGCAAATACATTATTAATTATTATCGGACACATCCAGTCAATTAGGCCAAGTGTAGTGGTTTTAATGGACGCTACCTTGCCCCCTTTGGGTCCTGTTATCGTTATGTATAGTCTATGATTGCTTTACGTATTGCTAATATGGAACTTAAATATATCTATACTAATATTATAAAGCTGAAGAGTTTGTTTGTTTGTTTGTTTGTTTGTTTGTTTGTTTGTTTGTTTGTTTGTTTGAACGCGCTAATCTCAGGAACTGCTGGTTCGAATTGAAAAATTCTTTTTGTGTTGAATAGACCATTTATCAAGGAAGGCTATAGGCTATATAACATCACGATGCAACTATTAGGAGCGAAGAAATAACGGAAAATGTGAAAAATGCGGGGAAAATTATTCATCCTTGAGGGCTGCCATTGCGTGCGCTGCGAAAACGGTTCAAGATACCAAAAATATATGTATGAAAGAATTATTCCTCTTGAAATGATCTAAAAAAAAGTCCGCGACAGTATATATCTATCTTTTAAGATTAACTCTCTAGAACCGTTTTTATGGTAATCAAATTTGGTCGAAATTAATGCATTATTTGTTAAGAGTTGTATCAACGTCATAATATTAATCTTTATCCAAATAAATGTGTGGGATAGAGTGATGCAACGGGAAGGTTTTTATGTATGTACTTTTAGCCCGGAAAAACTTATTAACGCGGGCGAAGCCGTGGGCAAAAGCTAGTTTATTATAAAGCTATTTAATATAAAGCTTTATCTAAGAAAGTATGTTGCAAAATACCTATAATATTTTACTTCATGTGTATTTATATAAATTACGTGATATGTTATTGGTAATTGTTAATGTTTATATAAACAAGTATTTTTAAAATATATTAAACACCTAACTATATATTTTTACACCAGTTAAGTAAAATATTCAAAAATATTTCAAAGCTAGAGTCGATCTTTCGGCTATTGAAGGAAATATCAATGTTTTGGCACTGTTTCGCTAACAACAGGTAGTAAAATATTTTATATAAACGACTTGGAGACGTCGGCCAAAGACCTTGACTTTGAGACGTTAATGAAAATACGTAGAGGTGCGACTCTATAAGAGTATTTTCTTCAGCGCATTTTCCTTATCTTTTTCCTGTAACAGTAAAAGTTGTGAGTTTACGAGAGAGAAATTTTACGTCACCATTTATATTCTGATCTCATTTCGTGGAATTTATAAGTGTCGTGTAATAAAAGCTCTTAGAATCGCTTGGTGGAATTCTATAATAACGTGTAATATTTGGTGGGTTTTTTAGTCGAACAGACACTACGTGCCTGATGCATGCCAAGTGTATAGACCGGTTAACTAAAGTTGGAACGTTCATAGTACTCACACGAATAAAATTTTACGCAGTTGTTAAAAAATTTTCAATTTATTATAATTTAAAAGAAATATAGGTACTTAAGTTCAAACTAAACATCAACTGAGCATCAACTATATTTTTTCTTTTTTTTTTCTTTTATGGCGTCCCCGCACACGCGATGATTCTGCCAATGTCGCATCAACTATATTATTTGACTTAATAATTGACGCGTGAGCATTGCGTTGTCATGACGACTGACTTATGTTTATTCACAGACACTACACACGCGCAGCTTGTAAATGTGTTGTATGCGCCAGCTTCCGGTAATCGATCTAAAACGGTTGCAATAGCTCTAAATAATTTGATAGATAGACTTTATACAACATACTCGTCACCATGAAATGGTGAGGATAAGTGCTGAATATACTATGTCTGTAATACGGGACTTATAAGACGATCTTGAAAGTATATACTTTCATTACTTATACTTATACTTCTAAATATTTAAGGCCCATTGCACCGTTTGCTGATAACGCTATCTGTCACATAAATGTATAGACCGTTAAAGATTTTTTTGTACAGTGAATCCACAACTCGAATTGCATGTTTGAATTTTACGTGCACAAGGGTTCATTTGGATTCATTATCCAGTTCTAAGAAGATAAAATGTCTTGTATCTCGGGGAACTACGGGTAACAGCACAAACAACGTTGCGTGTTGATTTTAATTATAAAAATGGAGTGCAGTAGTTTCCAATGATTGAGTCACAGCGGGAAAACCCGAGCTATCTCCTTCCGGCGACATATTAAATTAATTTACCCCAAATATCCTTTGTGCTTAGGTCATGTGTGTACGGTTATTTACTCAAAACGCTGATTGTATTTAACGAATGTGTCCTTAAATTGAGGAATGACACGAGTGGGCTTATTTCGTGTAAGAGATTGTGAATGTTACCTTCATTTTTTATGTCCGGTACCGTAGTAATCTGCAAATGTGCAGTTCATAAATTGTGTTGGTATCTTCATATTTCCGTTGCTAAGCATTGTGCAAACTCCTTTATGATTCACGTTGACAGAAATTCTAAGCACTGTGATGCTAAGACTCAACATTCGATTTTATATCAGGATGATGAGCTTAGGTACCATTGTCATATAACGTTTAGTAATTTTAAGTCATGCGTAATATTATTTATAACTTTGAGATTAAATTCTCTAAGTTTTGATTGATATCTGATGCGCTATAGAGCAAGCATTTAGCTTCTTTCACCATTCAATAAAAGAGAAAAGCAATTTCTACTGACTTAGCATTTTATCGCAAAACTTGCAATGTTGCTCATTTGTAAGTGATGTATTAGTATTATTGTTTGTTCCAGTCAAACATGCCCGGTGTCAACGGCCATGACACAGAGCTATCGCGACAGCCGCTCTTGGAGCCTGACAGAGAGAAGCCAAAACCACCATTAGCTGGTAAGTTAATCTCCCACAGTATTGCCCACGATTAGGAAAATCCTCCTAGCCAGTTTCGGCCACGGCGGCCAATCTCAACGGAGATCAGCCAGGTACGCAGGAGATATTATAGTGCACAAGTGTGTGCGCAATACACAAGTGCACTCGCTATTCCTTCACTCTCATAGTCTGGTGAGACGGCAATCCGACATGACCGGAGAGAGATCAGGCGCAGGACCAACGGCTTTACGTGCTTTGCCACGATTAGGAATCTACCACATAAATATATCATAGCAATGAAAAAATTAAGATGGACGATAGCCTAGTTGGGAATGGAACGGTCTACCGAGACAATGTCCGGAGGTTCGAAACCCAAGGCACACACCTCTTACTTTTCGAAGTTACGTTTGTATTGTTTATCAATTATCGTTCGCTTTAACGGTGAAGGAAAACATCGTGAGGAAACCTGCATACCTGAGAAGTTTCTTATAAGAATTTCGAGGGTATGTGAAGTCTACCAACCCGCACTAGGCCAGCGTGGTGGACTAAGGCCTAAACCCCCTCAGTGGAGGAGGCCCGTGCTCAGCAGCGGGCAGTGTAATAATACAGGGCTGGTATTATTATTATATTATAATGAAAAAAATTACAGTGTCTCCCTTAGTGAAAAGGATTGGAGTTTTGGTCTCCAATATTATGATGACAATACAAAACGTAATGATTCTGCAACTTCATGATGATTTTCTATGTAACCGCGATATTATGTTGTCGTGCCGGCCCATTTATGTTTTACCATCATTTACCACTTTTAATATAAAAGTTATTAATATTAGTGTTTCAATCATATTCGTTATATCACTTTCTCTTTATTTTAGGTTAAAATGGCTATCTCTCCTTTATCTGAAATTGAACAGGACCAACAGGACGGACATGGTCTCTTTCACCTAAATGGTTTCAGTCAAATAAATTTCTTATCCCCAGGGCCTGAGATTGACGACCTGGACGACGAGGTGGACAAGCCGCCCGACACCGGCACCCACCCCGGCATCGATGACGGACTCCTGGAGATCGATGGACCCAAGCCGGACCATCCAAACGGTAAGACCTCCAGATATATCTGTATATCTATTAATAGCAATAACGTAGAAAGTGAACTCAAAATATGCTTTAAAATCTGAACGTAACTAACTCTACAGAGGTATGCAAGTATGAAGTTATGTAATGAGTGATTGCCACCGTTAACACACACTCGGCCGCGAAAATAATACAACAGCTCTCTAGTATCTTATTCCACCTGCCCTTATATCACTCCAATGTAGGGTCAGCGCAACACACTTTTCAAAAGGACTTAGATTAGGTTTTACGCCCGGTCTCCTGCCCAACCTAGAATTTGAACTCCGATTTATAGCCCGTGCTGCCACTACAGTAGGTAGGCGACCGGCTGGTCTACTGCATAATAATGATCATTGCTCGCGACTCGCGCTGTTTTTCAACATATTGCTTATGTCATCGACCTTGACTTGCTTAGAGCGTTTATTTATCTCCGCAAGCACATTAAAAACTAGTTTTATGTACACTCATCGTTGATATATGAGAATTTGACTAAATAAATAGTGCTTGGAGGGGACAGGATATCAGTATATTGTTCCTTAGGCCGATTAGATAGACACAGTAGGTACATTTAGTAAAAAACCGGTATAATACTTAGTTCTTTTCGACTTCAGCTTGTGTATCTATCTAGGGTATTTACTGGACATTATGAGACTTAACATCCTCTGGTTCAGGATGACGACCGACGAGGGCATTGAAGTCCCACGCAGAATTTCGTAATTCAAAGTTCTGTGTGGTGTTACTGTTTATGCGCGGTCGTAACGCTAACGGGCGAGCAGTATACTCTTCTTGATTCAAAAAAATCTAGGCAAGAACGGCACAGTTTTGGCTACTGTTAAGAGACGAAAGCCGCTCTCGCTTTGGCTGCGTTATATTTGGACTATATCTTCAGTACGGTCTCTAGTCTTTACCGTACCAGGAAAACAGTTACCTACGATTGCTTACTTAATGAAGAATTGTATATCTATCATTTGTTAAAGTTTTATTAATACGTCACTATGTGGCATTATTTACATGTCGGTCATGTGCTACAATACTAGATATCAAGCACGCTTGGACGAGTAAACTGAAGGCCATTATAACCTGAGAATTGTAAAAGTCTGTGAAAAATATATTAATATTTTGTCACTTACTGCAAACAAACGTCATTAACGTGGGCATCCCATTGAAAACCAGCGCTGCGGTACTGCACTGGTGGTGCCGTGGCAATTAGCTGAATGGGAGGCCCATTGTTGGTGCAATGATTGATCTTTTTTATTTTATTTTACATTTTATAATATTTATTGTTTTTGTTTTCCGTTTGCAATAATTGTACCAATAATACATTTTTCTAGATTCACCTCTTGCTTGGAATTACTTTCTTATCACACTACACTCTTACCGACCTTCATTTGCAAACTACAAGATCGCCATTGCTCAGATAAAAAATCCCAACAAATAATCCAATAAGGGCAGCGACTTATAGTCGCTGAATAAGGGCCAAAGACCTTTTTGAGTGTAGCGTTTCTTTACGAAATCTCGAATTATGACGGAGAATCATTGACGAGCAAAGAAGCGTGGGACAATGGTACAGTCATCGATTGTTTTAGACAATTACATACTAATTATGATAAAAACCTATAGGTACATACGAAGGCCGCATGATAACGAAGTAGATAAATGTGGTCAATGAACATTATACTTTGGGAATATTATCAGAGCGGTCGCTCCCACGGAATTTGATAACATTATGTTGAGGTATAATTTTATGGTTTAAATAGGTATTGCCTACGCGAAAATGATAGAAATTTTAGAATTAACAGTGCCACTGTGCACTTATCTGGGATAGAAAAGTGATCTATCGGACGTTCTCAGTGAGATAATATGCATCCTCGATCAACCTTAAACTGTTCATTAAATTATTGTTAATTATTGAATATTCATTCGTTTATAATTTTGCATTTTTTTTTTGTTGGACGCGTTGGCTAACTGTGTAGTGTGGGCCGTAGATACGAGTTCGTTGACCGCAACTCAGCCGAATCAACGTCAAGGAAATATCCTGATACTTTATTTAACTAATATTTTTAAAAGCCTTTTTGACTGCCTCGGTGGTGTAGTTGTAAGTACGATTTGTGCGCTGAGGTACTGGGTTCGAATCCCGGGTCGAGCCAAAAACATTGTGATTGGGTTTTCGATCTTAAAAAAAATACTCAGTCGCAGCTCGGAGTCAGGAAGTTGGTGGTGTGATACCCACGGCTTTACGTGCCTCGGAAAGCACGTAAAGCCGTGGCCGAAACTGGATAGGAGGATTACGTCATTTTTTTAAATACAATTTCATATCTATACTAATATTATAAAGCTGAAGAGTTTGTTTGTTTGTTTGTTTGTTTGTTTGTTTGTTTGTTTGAACGCGCTAATCTCAGGAACTACTGGTGCGAATTGAAAAATTCTTTTTGTGTTGAATAGACCATTTATCGAGGAAGGCTATAGGCTATATAACATCACGATGCAACTATTAGGAGCGAAGAAATAATGGAAAATGTGAAATATGCGGGGAAAATTATTCATCCTTGAGGGCTTCCATTGCGTGCGCTGCGAAAACGGTTCAAGATACCAAAAATATATGTATGAAATAATTATTCCTCTTGAAATGATCTAAAAAAAAGTCCGCGACAGTATATGTCTATCTTTTAAAATAAACTCTCTAGAACCGTTTTTATGGTAATCAAATTTGGTCGAAATTAATGCATTATTTGTTAAGAGTTGTATCAACGTCATAATATTAATCTTTATACAAATAAATGTGTTGGATAGAGTGATTCAACGGGAAGGTTTTTATGTATGTACTTTTAGCCCGGAAAAACTTATTAACGCGGGCGAAGCCGTGGGCAAAAGCTAGTTTATACATATTCTTTAGTATGAGAAAAGAAGAACATTATGGTGTTTGAATGTATGACCTCCCTCGGCACGCTATGATAACCGTTATGACGTTTGTCCATTCATCAATTAACGTATTAATTTATACATATATATACATTTACACTTACACCTTTTATCCCCGAAGGGGTAGGCAGAGGCGCAACTAGTTCACCCACTTTTCGCCATTATTCCGTACCATGTGATAGGGCCGAGCCTATCGCCATATCGAGCACAAATTCCAGACTCCGAGCTGATACTGAATAGAAAAACTCAATATCAATTTGCCCGAACCTCAGTATTGCAGTCGTATCATAATACAACTATGCCACCGAGCCAGTCATAATTACCTAATTCATAATTACGTTGATGAAGCTAATAGCTGTACATTATTGTAAATAGTGAAGCGTAGAAAAATTTATGGAATGTATAATTTTTTGACACAACTCAACATTTGTTTTTCGATGTTCGAAATTTAAATAATGAGATTTCACCTCCCTTCTGTAATGTGTCAAAACAGCCACCATAGTGTGCCGGTACTATAATTATGTAAAACCCAAACATGTAAATCTCACAAATGCAATAACCGACGATATATTAAATAAATAAAAAAAAAAAAAATGTATCAAAAGTAATTCGTAATTTGGACGTTTAAGATACCGAATATTCATCAACTGCTAGTTTTAAACGTGTGACATATATTTACTTTGGATATACTTACATACTTGAAATATACCGATGATATCCTCCTTCTCTATTATTATTCTTTGATATCACTTCTAGGTGGCCTCGGCATAACATACTCTTTTCAAGAATTTGCAGATTTTATCTATTAGGTACCTATTATCATTTATGTGGTCCGGCCCCCAACAACTACCTTTGTATAATGAAGATAGCGACAATTATGTCAATCAAATATTTACTTTGTCACATCATCAATTATAATGGAGACATGTTCCCTCGCGATTCCATTTCGCATTCTTATAATAGAATGTCAGTAATGCACCCGAAATACTTATGGTAGTGTGGTCAGTGGTGCTCATGGGCAGATCTCTGTAGTGATCCATTATCATTATTGGATTTGTTTCTTTATTTGTAGTCGCCTCAATGATCTAACGACTGCGTACATTAGCTAAAACGTGAAACATAGATAGATATCATCAGATAAATTCAAACATCAATTAATGCTATTTTATTAAAGTGAAAATTCTATTAGTAACAATACGTATAAGTTTAAAGTACTTGTATCAAAACATTATTCTAATGATATACTAAAAATATACATTTGAATAACGAAAACCCTATCCAAATCGGATCAGTAGTTTTTGATAAATTTGCGGCCATACAAACTTACATACATACATACGGGTCGAATACAGAACCTCTTTTTTTTTAATCGGGTAAAAACTGTAACAAACTTTCTATATTTAAGTATGTCACCTTCTTTCAAATGATTACCCACACCCCGACCTGGCTAATTGTCAACCATGTTCCAAGCTGTATTGTATTCCAGGTGGAAGCGACCACGACAAGTACCCAGACAGCGAGGACGGGCTGATGCACGAGGACGGCGTCAACACCGACGGTAATTGGCTGGCCTTCTCGGGAGATGAGGTCGACTATCCTTACGGTGACTGGCCCACGGCTCATAACACACCCCACTCTTTCCACGGTTAAGTAACGGTCTGCACCTATATACAGGGTACTTCATCACAAAACATTGAATAGTTGAATGTCAAAGTTACAGCATTTTTTGAAACCTTTGAAAAGGATTAACAATGATTTTGGTCAGTTTGGCTTTCGCGAGACCGAAAACGAAATATTTGCATTACGAAATAAAAGAAACCTGCTACTCATGTTTGCCATCATTAAAACTAAGTATTCCGATTAGTCACAAACAGCACAATGGCATATTTAATATTAAAACGCGGGCAATGTCGATCAAGCCATCGTTGGGATGATATTATGGATCTAATGATTAAAAAATAACTTTACAAGTAAACGTACAATAGTTATAACGTCAGGAATAGCGCTGTTCAAGCAGGAAGTAATTATGTACCCTAGACATGTCATAGACGCATAGGTAATCTTTAATTAATAGTATAATATTTTGTGTATATCTTTACTTTTACGACAAACTACACAGAGTTCCCGCAACTTAGAAATAAGGTCGCTAATTCGGTCAATTATAAGGTTATCTTTTCCATTGATTTCTCAGTTTTGTAGGTTTCTAATAATTAACATGACAAGTACTGCTGTAGAGTTTTACAAATTTGGAAACTAAATTGTCATAAAGAATGGATGTCCTAAATTGATGCGTACGCGCCTGAACCCCGGCAATCAACGTCAAGTAGTAATGACTAATGAGTAACGAAAACATTAAATTACAATACTGCCCAGCCTTGTGCTCGACACACTATCCGATATTACGTATGTCTCATAATGGCTAGTGATTTCATTCCAATGTCCTTCAAGTCGAAACACAATGCACATTGGACACTGTTGCTTGGTGGCAGACAGATATACTTTTTGTAGACTTTGGATTTCTACGAACATACATATTATATAGCATCACGCCTGTTTTCCCTTTATTGTAGGCACAGGTGTATCTCACCCACATTTAGCTATTAGAGTAGGCGGCACTATTGGCATTTACCGGGCACATTTCCACACTCCGGGCTGATACGTAGTAGAGTAATCCAATATCACTGCCCGATCCGGGATTCGAACCCAAACCGTCAACGCGATAGTCGTACTGCACACACAATACAACTACGCCACCGAGCCAGCCTATCTATTGGATAACTATCTTCCTTTAAGATCCAACATACATTAAGCTATTTGCAACTTTGCCCTAAATAATATTGCCGTAAAAGATGCAAGGTTGAGTATAATTGAAGTAATTACCAACAATGAGGCTATAAAGTTGAAAATGGCTTTACATTTTGAAGTACCTTGTATATATCTTGTTAAATACATTTGTCTTTCTCATTGGTATATTTTCCCTGCAATTAAACCAAAAATGGATTTTGTAATGTGCTATAGGAAAATATTGATACTATATTTATTTGTAACGTCATAGCGCACGGGCAAGTAGGTAATTTGGCAATAAGTAAATTTTGGTTGCATTCTTTGAAAATAGATGAACTAATACTTAATCACAGCAAAACAAAATGGGTCAAAATTTGCATGTTTTGAGCTTTGCACATAAAATTAGGTGCCTAGTACCAATCCCTTCCTGACTTCCCGTTCATTATCACTCATATTTTGTTTGTAATTAGGTATAGATGGGGGCACAGAAGCAGTCGGGTCTCGTGGTAAGTGATACACCGCCAATAAACAGCCCCGTAATCATGTTGGATTATCTTTAAGTGTTAAAAATATAGACTGGTTTGTTAATTACATATCATTTCAGATGGTGTTAACGGGCTCGGCAACAGATTTGGTGACGACAGGCCCATCTCACCCATGCCCGGGGTATGTACTAGTAGATCATGTAGTTTTGAATAAATACATCCAAAAATTATATATAGTGCTATTCAATAATAAGAGCTTTGTACACCTTGGCAAAGGGTTTACCACCCATCGTAGAACCCTAGATCTAGACTTTCATTTTATTAATGTCTCTACCGCTTCGTAAATATAATTGTAATATCTTTTATATTTTTAGATTATGCCAAACATGAACACATACCAGCAGAAAAAGAATCTCGCCCAGGGCATGATGGACCTGGCGCTGTTGTCTGCCAACGCGAACCAGCTGCGATACGTTCTGGAATCGTCTGCCAACCACCCGTATTACTACTCCAGCGTGACGTTTATCTCTCTCAGCATTATCCTTCAGGTATGTTCTGCGAAGTTACTTCGAAGGTAGTCCTTTATGTGGCCGTTGCGAGCATCAATAACTATGCGTGACCTAAACTAGGTGTTGGTGTGGTCATATGTGCCCTCCTCTAGGGTCTGCCCCGTGTTCCTGGGCATCGCTGACACGGGCCTAATTATGGCATTGCTATGTTGTAATCTTATAACTTTATCCTACCACCGTATAGTGGTCTATTCTGATTATTAGGATGCGGTCCAAGTACTTCTTTCATTTAACTAGCTAGTCTACTAATATTATGTCCAATGTTCTGAAACTTGCTTGAAAATGTGTATTGCGCTTAATTCACGTTACGCTTAATTTACTTTGGGTTGCAACTTAAAAGATTGAAGAACCTAAATTGAAATTCGTTCAGCAGTTTTTATGTGATACGAACAATTTAACAACTCGTTGTCACTTAAATATCTAAAATGTAGGTATAATTTCCAGATCGCAGTAGGTGTTGGCCTCATCATGAACAGCCAGTACGACGTCAACGAAAAGGACGACATCCATAAAGCAGACAAAATAAATAATATGACAGTGCTGGGCGTGTTCCTGGTAACCATCGTGAATGTCTTCATCACGTCGTTCAGCGTGGCGACACCAGCCGTGGCACCCACGTAATGGCTTCGCGCAGACTAAACGACATCTAGCGACAACAAATTCAAACTTCATAAAAATGAAGTTTCAGTAATGTGCCTATAGAGGTCTATGTAAGCTGTTTCACGTTTTGTATCTCAGTTTAATATTCTTTAAAAGTGTTTGTACACCAATCCTATGACTATGTTTTTCAGTCTGTATATTATGATTCTCAAATGTAAATGTCTACTTACTACAGTTATATTATAGAAGGCACAGAGATGTGCATGTGTCTTGGTGTTGTAGGCAGGTTCTCTTTTGTATGCTCGACATTATGTATCAAAATAAAGTGTATGAAATAAATAAAAGTATTATGAAACAACACCTGATGCCTCAAGGTGCTTCCGCAATAATGGCACGCAGTACTTTTAATTGAAAGTGTTCACATAATTTGGAGTACACTTGAGTCGAAGTTGTCGTTAGATTTTAAGCAGTCTCAGAATCTCCATAATTAATCCGAGGGCGGTATTAATAAATCAATCTCAAGTTTGAGTTACATCTCAAGTAGACATAATGTATGAAGAGTTCAATACATTATGTCCACTTGAGATGTAACTCGAACTTGAGATTGATTTATTAATACCGCCCCAAGACTGATTGCTCAACCACCAACAAAGTTATAATATTTAGGCTAGAATATGACGTGTTGATAAAAATAACGATTTGATCGTGCCTTTATTTAAAATATATACTTAGTCAACAATCTCTAGTTTTAATAGAAATAAATATATTCGTTGTTTTTATCATCATGTAGTTAATGTATCGCATTTATTTAGTTTAAGCTTAGTTTACACATGTATAGTCAGCAGCATAAGTATCTGAACAAAATCAAAGTTCCAAATCGCCTATGTATACCTACGCATAAGTTAAACTGAAAAATATTTTCTCTTCGTTTAAAGTAAAGTAAGTATCTTTTGTTTTATTTTTGTGAAGAGAAAAAAAACATTAGTGAGAACACAAAAGTATGTAGGCAACTTGAAATTTCGAATTTGTTCAGCTACTTATACTGCTATATTACTTACTTATGCTGATTGTACACGGGCTCGCTAAGAGGGTATTAATTTTGTAACTAAGCCCTAGAAAAACTTGAAAAAGAGGTTTTAGTTGAATTCTGTTATGAAAAAAAGAACATAGCACCGATCCTTTGTATAAAAAGTAAGTTTTCCCATTTTTTTGTTGCATACATCCTTTATAAGCACTTCATCAACTTGCATCTCACACTGAAGAGAGACGCCCTTTAGTACATAATTACTTATGTAAAAAGTACTTACACAATATTATAAATTATAATAATAGTGAATATTGAATCTGTAATTAATTGTATCTTAGTTCATGACATTTACGATAGATTATGAAGGGTCCAGAAGATCACTAAGTCAATTAAATTAAAATATTATAGTTATTTATTAAACATTTTACAAAATTATCCGAGTCACAATCGTCCTTAGGTTTTATATGAAATTTAATTTAAAATAAATTTATTCTGCGAAGTTTGAAATGTTTGATCAACATGAAATAATAATTGTAAAATGATTTTCCTTTTTATGTTTATACATTACAATGTAAAGATAATTTATTTAAAAGAGATATCCAATTTATATTAAATAATATTACCATGAAAAAAAGTAAAAACTATGTATAAAATACTATTAGTACCATCTGGAGAGGTAGGTTATTATTATTATCGCTTAAAATATTCCACTCAAATTATAATCAGTAAATGATACTTTTCTGTTTATGTTGCATCCTATCAAGCAATAATTTGTTTACTACCTCTTTAGGTAACGTGTAAATATTGAATCTACATTCCTGTTGACTGTTAAAATGTTAATTCATCTGCAATTTTTGTTTTGAAAATTCAGTACTGAAATAAAATCGACAAACCACAACCGTTGTAATTTTTTTTATTTACTTAAGTACCTTATAACATATCATACAATGTCAAAAAGGTAGCGTAAAAAGGGTAGAAAAGTTATTAAAAAAAAACAGAATATTAAGATTTAGAATTACATTAAATAAACCTTCGTTATCAGCATTCAAACAAAATAAAAACTTGTCAAAATCGGTCCAGGAGCTACGATGCCACAGACATACAGATTACAGATACACATTACACAGACACACCCTAAATTTTAACAATCCTCTTTTTCGGTCAGCAGTGATAAAGTGGGTAGTTGTACAAAAGTACCAGGCAAGCAAAAAAATCCCGAGTATTAAGTCGACTGACATACAAGATCTCCCAGTGTGCCGATATCGTACCCTAGCCTAATGCGGTATAAAAGTATAAGGTATGCAAAAACTTATGAGGTCGGCTAATATATTAAAATTTATTTTCCACCTTAAAGCTATAATTTTGGGTTACTTGAAATTGGCCTTAAGATCACTAGGGATACCTACCAAAAAGCTTGAATTTAAGGGATTTTGGGGAATGCCTTCATTGTTACCCACTACTAAGTCTAACACATAATTTAATTTCAAGTATAAGTTTCGGAAGTTTTATTTACTAATAAAACTACCCTATTTTTCACACAATCGGGAAGTCCTTTTTTTCTTCATCAATTCTCGAAGTACGTACAAATGTCTACACATAGTCTACAAACCCAGTTTATTATTATGATGTGGTATGATTCTGTAACTTGTTTTTCCACGATGTAATTAAAAACTACATAAGTACTGTAGTACCGAAAACCAAGCTTATGAACTACTGTCTGTTCATTTATTTTACCTCTAACATCTGTAAACATATTTTTTGTCTGCATTGGCATTACTTGTCAAAAATCTTGTCATGTTTAAATCATTTTAAATCGGTGATTATAGATATCGCATCATGCCTAAAAGGGAATGAAGTAGTAGCAGAAAAATCATGCTATCGGTGTGTAAGTTTTGTGAGGAGGAAAAGCCTAATATAGTACCAATAATGCCGCTTCAAAATGTTCGGCAACGGCTTGCCGTCATGACAGTTATGTAAAATGTATTACCTGCTTTCAATTTTTTACCTCAATGTAGCGGAAATTAAATGTATAATATGCATATCTCTATGTATTTATATAATGTATCTCAGTAAATAAACTACAATGCTTTCATAGTATTAATACAGCTGCTTTGCGTACAACCTAGTAAACATCCACGAAGTGTGAACTGTTTTAATCATTAGTATCACGACCTTCTTGTACGGTGTACCACAGTGTTGTATATTTTGTACCGTAAAAGTATATTTGTTTATTTTTTCATTTCAAGTACATCTGAGAACACCGCTACCGGCACCAGTCACAACGCGTCACGAACTCGCCGGGAACGAATTTCGGAACGTACCGCTAGCCGAGCTAGTGTTCATTATCACTGACTTCTATTATAGTATAATAGACGTCAGTGGTTCATTATTGTATTGTACTAAGAGTATGTATAAGTACATATAGAGCGCTAATATCGCACCGTGCGCCCACTACCCAGCGTAGGCAGGTGAACTATAGCTACTTATATAGAAATGTTGGCGACTGCTAGGGATGGGCACGCGAGCAGCACCAACGCAACAGTTATCGATAAGTACAGGTCCGGCGGCGCGGTACATGTTGTTAAAAAAATGTGGTTCTACTAAATATGGCCTTGTGAGTAATTTTAAGCGTATTAAGTTAATATAGATAAAAGCTATGCTGCGAATTAGTGTAGTGCCATGTGGAATGATTTATAAACACGGTACCTCAAGAGCAGTTTTTACAAGCAATAAGAACCAAGAATATTAATGGATATCAATTATAATTGCACCAATGGATATAAACCGAGCATCGCACCATGGATTTCTTAGCTAGTCTCCCCAAGCCTAAAATAGTCATGTCTAGTTTTTGAAATATTTATTACCGATGTTAAAAAAATGGCAAAAAAAAAATATCTTAATGATTGCTAACTTATGCTGTCAAGGCCCGCGATAGAAGCTATGCAATAGCTTAAAAATATCGTAATCGGTATTTTTTTAGGAACAGCAATTATTTCTTTCATTTCATAAACAAAAACGCAATTATTAATTGGCTTAAAAATACAAAAACAGTTACCTAAGCTACATTATATTAAGCATCGCCTTCGATAGTAATAAATACGTATGCTATAATATTAAAATATTACATCGATTCTGGTATCGACACATAACATCACTATCGAAAAAGCGGGACGCGGGGCAGTGCGGGGAGTACAAGTGTTCGCCTCCCGTGCACCTTTCATACCGCGATGCGTGATTTCAATTTTACCTAAAAATATACTGAAATATGGCTTGCCTGTGAAACGTGATATTTGAATTCTGTTTAGTGTGTTTCCGAGTATCGTTTTTACAAGATTCCACAGAACATTTAACCATTTTGCAGTATTAATAATCAAATATTCGCATAGATCTCACTCGCGTGTGCTCACACCGTTCCTACTCGAGTGACTACAAGCGCTTGCGGCCGGCGCAGGACGATGTTCCGACCCGTGCCTATTGTTCCCACTTGCATACACGCGCTCTATACGTAGTTATACTTACTCGAAGGTATTGTAACTATAGAACTATTTATCAAAATATGTAAAACATTCTGTTGGACATCGTTCTTTTCTGGCAATTAAAATACCGCCCGAGTTACGTCTGGTGTCGAATGTAGGCCCCTAAAGGAAACGTAATTAAAAGATTTTTTTTTAACGCACTAACACATTCAAAAATAGCATAATGTGATGTGCATTACCCGTTATATGGTTCTGTGATATTTTTATGCCTTTCGCCTGATGGTAAGCGATACGATCACCCATAAACAGTAGCAACACTATCCAGCATCTTGACTTACAAAGTACTGTATAGCATCCCACTGCGCTCGACATCATGAGAGATATAAGATGTTATGTCTTATTATGTCCAGTAGTTACACTGGCTACAATGTCCTTCAAACCGAAACAACAGTGCATGCACACTGCTGCTTCACGGTAGAAATATACATTGCTGTGGTGTGGTTACCCACCCAGACGGACTCTTACATAAAATATGAGAGACCTACCACCAGTAATCGTTTAACTTCGTATAGGGGGGATTATATAAAACTTTGCCTGGCAACATAGAGCTCAGGTTGGCCAACCAGTTAGAGGCAAAATAACTATAGGCTTGATTTTTTTCCACATTCGTGTGCAGAACACAAAGGCACAAACTAAGTAACTAAGCTATGCTCTATGTGAATTTTTCTCGGCTAAGCAACCCAAGCTGAACTAAGCTTAGTTTTCGGTCCGCAACCCGCATAATAATTATTATGTACTGTGATGTAAGATAATCAGCTATTGTTTATTATAAAAAAAGGCAAATGCATATTTGCTAATAAATATCACATAGGCCAACCATAGACGGACCGCATGTTGCAGTTCCTGAGCGGTCGGAGCAGTCGCTCTGCCGTCGAGTGTCGACTGCTTAGACTTTGCCCAGAAAGGGCGAATTCGCCGCGAAACGTTTCGCGCGAAATTATTCGCGCGTTGGTGAGATACTAGACACCAGTACATTGCGTCCACAAGCATCGCGCGAATTCAACATACGCGCGCAAATCGCGTGCAGTACGCCAGACTCTCGACTCGCGTGTATTGCGCGCGAGAGAGGGAAAGGGAGAGCCAATATTTTGACACGGAATTGTTTATATTATGCTCGCGCGTTGGTACGCACCTTGTGGACGCAACGGTCGCGCGTAATACGCGCTAGAGAATCGCGGCGAATTCGTCCTTTCTGGACAAAGAGCTGCCGGCCCCAGCATACACGGACCGCTACAAGCGGTTGCTGCCGACCGCGCGGCACTTCCTTCCCGCTCCCCGCTGTTCGTTGTATTTTATGGCTTAAAATACTAACTAATGCATCAAATGAAACCACGGACATTCTAAAGTAGTTGAAAAACTTTTTAGTGTTTTCTTTCAGCTGGGGATACAAAGTATGAATTATGAAATATTCCATGCTGTTCTTTCGATTGTAGTATTGGACGCACCCACTTACTACGGTGTCTTCTACGCCTACGCTTGCGTAGTACAAGAAGCAGTGTTTCTTCATCGAAATCCATTTTGTAAATGAACTCGCATCAGTATTATTTTGCGGTCGAACACAACTGCTCCAAGCAGTCGTAGTCGACTGCATTATGCGGTCGTGTTGCAGTCTTGTGCGACTTCAACGCGACCGCTCTAGAGCAGTCGGTCCCGACTGCAACATGCGGTCCGTCTATGGCTGGCGTTAGGAATCACAACTGGATAGTAAGTAAGGAGGGATGTTCGAAATAAAAATGCACAAATCAGAATCCAAAATGTATTGAATACAAAACAAATCTAATAAATTGTCAGGTGGCAATTTCAAAGTAATCTACTTAATAATAGTTGATAGAGGAGACGTCGGTCCGTCCCGCACTAGCCTAAGAAAGTACATATATATAAAAGAGGAGACGCGCGACTGATTACATTCTACTACAGTTACCTAAACCAGTCTTTTGGAGAGATAGAATTCACCATGCTCTACGACAAATACATTTGCCTGTCAACCACCAAACGGATTATTTCAATAAACTTTTGTGTTATTGTGTACATCCACAATATACAAATGAATAGCTTAGCTAATTGTCGTACCACTACGATGGGAGCACATAATGCCTACAAAACGACACGAAGAGATCTAAAATACCATATTTTTTCTGAATTTATTTCACCGAAATTATTTCTCCCGCCATTATCGCGCGTCCCTCCCAAATTTTACAGTAAAATATGCCGTACAAAACACATATTGCCATAGTTAACAGTTCAATTTCATGGTATTGCTGTCAAAGACCGCGCATTTGTGACTTTATCAAGTTTGAGATCCCGAGCCACGATGTTTTAGTGCGAATAAAATGTATACCAAATAAATCTGATAAAGAATAATTTAAAAATAAAAAAGTCTATACATATAGGAACATATAGCTGTTGAACAAAAGAAATCGCAGCGTCTATAGACAGCCTAGGTATACAAGCATTAGAGAAAATTTAAGATAATTGGAAATAGTTGGGATTACGCTAACCGCTGTATATATTATAATCTTATCCGACGCGCCTGATGGCTTCCAAGTATCTAGCTGGTGCCTGTGGGTAGTTTCGAAACGAGACTCTTGCGTGGTGAGTTGTGGCTGTAGACGTCATCTAACTAGTCGAGCAACAAGTTGACAGACTTGCGGATAGTGTAGCTACAAACGACTTATTTCGTTGCATTGCAATGATACTTGATGTTAATATTCTCGAAATAAGATAGGATAGGAATCTTTCTCTAAAGACAGAAGGAGCTTTCGGATTTCGATCCCAGATCGAAATCGTACAACAGAAGGTAATTATACACTCGACCATTTTGAACAAAGCTTAATGGTGTTTCACTTCGAAATACATCCCGTGGTAACAATTTTGATATTTAAGTAGTCATACCAGAAGTAAGGTAGAATAAGCAGAGTTGAGATTGAAAATCTATAGGAACCTAAGGTCGACGAAGAGTCGAAGTGCTGTCGAAGCGCGCCTCAAAACTATATAATAAGCGCATTTTTGCATTTTATCCCAGAGGCAAATGCGACTGCGCAAAATTTGGAACGATTTCGCAATTAGAAACTTATTTCCACGAGCTTATTTTTGAGTGCACTTTTATGCGACATTGCAATTGACTTTCTATCCGCAATTAACTTGCAACAGATACATTATTTTATATTTACAAGAGTAAATTATGTAGAAGCGAAACACCAAAAATATCGAGTGTCCATGTTATAGCAAGGATTTTATTGTATGTGAGCAAGGCCGTAGCTTATTGTTTACACGTTACATCAGCTGTTCAGGAGTAGTTATAATTTTTTTATAGAAACTTAAAATTCCTGCAGTTCTGATGCTAATTGCAACGAATGTGTTCATTGCGATGCAAACAACCAATTTTAAATTCTGGTTGTCGAATTTGCGTTACTTAGCAGTAGTAGTGTCAAAGCAGGCGATATTTCAAGACAAAATGTCTACTATGCAGCGATCGCAACAAATTAATATCTACGGCCCGTCGTGTGTGTGTGTGCGAGTGTGTGGGGGTTGTGTGTGCGAGTGTGTGGGGGTTGTGTGTGCGAGTGTGTGGGGGTGTGTGTGTGGGGGGTGGGGGGGCATGCAGTGTGTTGGTGGTGGTGCCTAGATGGCGTCGATGTCGACGTCGTCTGCGTCGTCGTCGTCGGCGCGGGTGTTGGCGGCGGAGGCGGCGGCGGGCGCGACGCTCACCGCCTTGATGGGGCTCACCGTCGCGCGGTCGTCGTACTCAATCTACCAACACAACGAAAACCACACATTGACCGATTTTTGTTACCACTACAGCGACGCGATAACAGTGTGATACATTTACATTGCACGTATTTTTTAGTCTGTAGCCGCTTTCATTTTGTATTACATACATACATAGTATCACGCCTCTATCCTATAGGGGTAGGCAGAGATTGCCACTTTGCTCGATTCTGGCACACTACTTTCGGTTCCTATCTTTTCACGCACTCCCGCCGGTTTAGGGTACTTTCGACCTGGCCTTTACTTAGAATGTCAGATATCTGACATTCGAAGGTTCGTTGCGGGCGATCCCTGCCGGCCCATCCATCTATTTTGGATTAAAGTGACACTAACACGAATGAGACCACTAATATTACTAGCCTCAGTCCATTTACTACTCCATACGACATCCGGCGAGCTAAGTCGCTTGATAATGATAAAATTGTAGTACACTCCAAATATAATTTAGACTAATGGAAATACTTTTCGAGACCAATATTACTTTTGTTCGTTTTGATTGCATGGAGTTTCCAGGATCTCAAAGCATTCCACCGTGATATTCACTCACTTCAATATCCTCGGCGGAGTCATGGTCATCATCGCTGTCGTCCTCCTCAGCCTCCTGCAGCCAGTCGAGGAAGGGCTGCGCGCGACGGCGCACGTCGGCCACGACTTCCTTCGATGCGAACTTGCGCGAGGGCTTCGCGGCCCATTCCAGAATCGCCTTCTCTTCCACAATGTCCTCGTCGTACAGCAACTGGAATTAACATCGAGAAGTGATAATTAATGAACGGTCATAACAACGCCGTGGCAAAACATGAGTATCAAACAATCGGACATCTTGATTACTACGTAGTTGAAAGTTTCCGTTAATTATTTCTGGTGGTCGTAGCTTCATATGTCGCTTGATATATTATTTAGCTTGTGTGATGTGTGGTGATGGGTGGTGCGTACCTTGAGTATGGCGGGCACCTTGGGCAGCAGCGTGGCGTGGTGCCCGCACATGGCGGTGAGCGCGTGCAGTGCGCTGCGCTGTGCGCGTGTGTCGGCGCGCGTGAACCGCAGCAGCAGCGCGCGGTGACGCCGCACGTCGCTCGCCAGCGCCGACCCACGCACCAGCACCTCGAAGATCACAAGCGGCGCCTTCGACTTCACCTCCAGTCTGCAAACAACGCCCTACCCATTAAAATATGTCGGAGCGAGATGTCAAATCGTTGGTATAAATAGGGCGCCTCGCATTTGAAGTGGACAGTCTCTTGTGAGCCTTTCAATTGTGCGGAGCTCCGGAAATAAGTTTGGAGCAATCAGAAATAAAATATGAAGGACAAGTTGGAGTTTTACTCTCACATCATAGATGATGATGATGAGGTGGAACCCTATGACATCGGCAGAGCTGATGTCACCTCTTTTTAAAGAGTTCAACATCCTCTGCTCTGTCAAATATAAATAAAAAACACTTTAACTCATCCCATAGGCATAGGCGGTGTAGACGATAACCTAGTTGAGAATGGAAGAGTCTGCCAAGACAATGTCCAGATGTTCAAAACCCAAGGCACACACCTTTTCAAAGTTACGTGTGTATTGTTTATCAATTATACATACCTGAGAATTCGCCATAAGAATTTCGAGGGTGTGTAAAGTCTGCCAACCCACACTAGGCCAGCGTGGTGGACTAAGGCCTTAAACCCTTGCAGTAGTAGAGGAGGCCCATGCTCAACAGTGAGCAGTATATAAGACAGGGCTGGTATTATTATATCACATAGGCGAACATAGTTGCACTTATGATAAGTCAAGATACATTAAATTGATTATATTAATAATTATTATTAATAGCAAAGGATACTTATATAACTACCAACATTGTAATTGGGAATAAAATCTATGATGAGAAATAAACAAAAAAGCTAGCTCGGGCTGACAGGAAAGTGGATATAATAAGAACACATTTTTATTAAAATTTAATGGGAGGAATGTGTCGCGATCCTCACCGGTGAGGACACTACAGGCCCTAGCCTTGCTAACCTACGAGCCTTTCACTAGCTACCTAAGCGATGACGAACCGAAGAAGTAAGGCAGAAAGAAACTCTGGGCATTACACGCATTACCACCGTGCATCACTTCATTCTGCCTTAACCAATAATTACAAGAAATTTTAAAACAAACACCATCATTTACAACAACTAGTTACTCCTCAATTCATCTGTTGTAAAACGGTGTCCAAGCTCAGGCTAAGATAAAGTATCAATGCATATAATTGTGGTCACCTCTCAGCCTCGTGCAGAATCTCAATGATGGCCTTGCTGCTAGAGACGTCTCCGCTGCCGGCGCGCTGCTTCAGGAAGTCGTAGAATAGGTCCATACGCTGCTTCTCGTTCTTCTCGTTGTCCTCGGACACAGTCATGCTCTTCACACCCTCCGTCAAATCTGTAAACCACGATAATTTGTTGAGCTTAATAAGCTTTGCAGGGGATAATTTCTGCAAATTTTCTTGCTGATGTAAGCCCTGCTTTATGATTTCTTTTATGTATTGCGAATTTTTTAACACTGCACGTAGACATTACCCTGCATGCGGGCCCGCACCGCTTCTTCACTGACGTCCACGGTCCAGCCGTCATCATCCTCCTCGTGATGCTTGGACTTCTCCTTGTCCTTCTTGCTACTCTTGGGCACCGGCGTCGTCGGAGTGATCGGCACGTCACTCTCCTATAACCCAGGTTTACAGACACCAGTTAATTAATGAAAGTGAATACCCCTTCTGTTTCGATTGTGGAGTCGATCATTGAACTGAGTTATATTAAATTTGACACACTAATAACATATTGGTTAACATATTGGCTGCTTTTATACCACTAATTTGCTCCCGTGGGAAATTTTATATTTAATATCATTTTTAAGGAGATGATTTACGTTTTTTTTTTTTGTAGCGGGGAAACCTTTTCACACGGGCGAAGTAACCAGCAACACTTAAAGTGTCATATATGATCAGTGGCATAGTAGTAGAGCATAAAAGAATAGTTTCACGTACATTCTTGGCGTCATTCTCCTGTCCATCGTGGTTGCCGTTCGCGTTGGCGCCGGGACCGGAGCGCTTCGACCTCTTGCCACGGTTGCCCTCCGTCAGTGAGGAACCCTGCGAGTTCAAACATTAGCGTTACAATAGGTCACACTGGTGGTAGGTCTCCCGTACGCGAGGGGCTATCTGGGTAGACACCACCGCAATATCAATTTCTATCGCCAAGCAGCAGTATATGCACTGTTTTGTTTCAGTTTGAAGGACATTGCAGCCAGCATAAGTATTGGGCATTGAGAGTCAAACATCTAATGTCGCAGGTTGACGCGTGCAGTGGAGGGCCACGCGAGTACTTTGTACTTAAAAGTGCTGTATGGTGTTACTACTATTTATGGACTGTCGCACAACTTACCATCAGGCGAGCGACAAGCCCGTCTCGACATTCAGTAGCAATAAAAAATATGGTACTAGTGGCAAAGACGAAGTTCTTAAGCCAGGCGAGTAGTATGCTGGCTCCAGGCACACCATAGTCATGCCAGGATAGAGTAAAATCAACATCTTCCCACCCTTCCCCACTCTGAGATAGGATCTACCTGCGCATGATTGAAGGAACTTTAAAGATTGATTAAAATTGGTTTGCATTCTGTTTTACAACCGGCCGACCTGTCACAGTTCAACATAATTTATAACATAATATAATCTTGGGGAGATTCTGTTAGAAAATCCCAAGGACACGTATTGTTTCAATCGACCACGGAAACCAGGACATGCCATGGGACATGTAAATATATGAGTAGAAGCTCACATACTCTACTAACCCTTAACAACACAGAGATAATGCCTCATAATCATAGAAGCTTGTCTACATGCAGTACTAAACTTGTCTGGGAATGAAAATAAATGTACTAACCTGCATAGCAGGATCAGCGGCGGGCGGGTTCTTCAATATGAAGGTGTTCAGCTTATGGTTGAATTCCAACTGACCGTGGTACCCGCAAGCCTTGCAACCCTGCGAGATGGTGTTCCGCTTGGTGGACACGATCAGCTCCGTCTCGGGGTTGTCGCACTCCGGGCACAACACGAACTTGCGGATGAACCTGCAGCATCATGACAGTCAACTAGTGCAAAAATCGGACATGACCGTTCGGACCCTTCTGCCAATAGGACCATTCTTTCCTCGTGTTCAAGGATGTTGAATGGTACGATAGTTGTATCTTGACATCAGCAAGTTGGCAGACACGCCATAGTGGTTCACGTAAACGTGTCGCCTTCCAGGAACTGCCTGTGTCAACTGGCAAGGAATAATCATCTCTCATCAATCGATATTTGATATGGTGGAGATACCAGGTGCAGTGGAGTCGCGATACAATGCACAAAACACATCCTCGAGTGAACTTCCTATCTAATCCTAGCACGGCTGTCCATTGGCTTAGAACCACTATGAAGTATCAACGATCTCGTGTACAATCATTGGTAAGATAGTGTGCATCCCAGGTTGGTACTCACCCGTCGAGCAGGTCCTGCAGCTTGGCGGAGTCGTGGCTGCCATTGACGATAAAGCGCTCGTTCTTGAAGTCGAATTGCGTCTGAGCGCCAAGCTCGCAGCCGAAGTACTTCGTCGGGTCTGGAAATCGGGAATCATTCTGATTGAATACCAGGGCATATGTGATGGAGATGCTAACACTTTTGTCTTCAACGTGGATGTACCAGCTCGACAAGAGCGGCAGTGTAACAGAAAACATAGATTGTATAAAATCAGAGAATTTGCTTCAGGCCCAATAAATATTTTGCATCTTTCTTGAAGGTCAACAATAGAGCCAAGATTCTCCTGCATTGTTAATCTCGATGAGATAGATTGAACGAAATCGAAGGGAAAACAATGGAAAGTCAGAGGTTCCAGTATCTAAGCTGGACAAGTAGTCAAGACTCAAGAACAATTACCTGTGAAGACACCAATAGCTTTATCCAAAGTTTCAGAATCAGCCAGTAGACTGCCAGTAAACCCGGCAAAAGTAACATAGTCTTTGGTTGGGACATTATATATAGGTGAAAAGGATATAAAACAGTACTCACAAGTGGCTGGCCTGCCAAGCGCCTTGGCCACCTCGACCATGTTGACGATGACGGTCTTGATGCCGTTGCCCTTGCCCTCGACCTTGGCGCATATCCTCGGCATCTTGTACCGGTAGAACGCGTCGGACACATTCCTGTTCACGTTCAGCGTCCCCATCTTGGCCGACTATTGTACAACTACTCTGTTTAAATATTATAATCTACTTGGTTTGAGGGGTGACGTTTTAATTTTTACACTGGATCTGGAAGTGGACAAATATTTTTTTTTAAATGGTGTGTTAGCTTTTTTACTCATGCTTGTTTACTCATATGCTACTGATGAATAGTTAGTTTCTACACCAACAACGGTCTTACGGGGCGACGAGCATGGCAATCGCCAGGGACTCGCGCTTTGAGCGTCCTTTCGTTTGCAAAGGGCACAAAAAACAGCGAAAACCATTGGCATCTCTTTCGGCAATCCGGTAAAAAAAATCTCGCCTAGAACCACGTATTAATTAACGCCACTACTGCTCTGCAGTGTGTTAAGACGTGTACAAGCACAATTATGTTTCAGTTTGTAGGATATTATAAACTAGTAATTACTGGACACTGTGAGACGTAATGTAAAATAAATGACTCAGGGTGACGAGAACGGCTGATGCCCTGGAAATCCCGAGCTCTTGATATGATTCTGTTTATGAACAGGTTACTACAGTATAACAGTTATCATCAGGCTAGCAACTTGCTGGACTAGTCAAAAAGCTACAGCTGTTGATCGACTGACCAGTTAGTTGAGAAGCGTCCCGTGGTGTCGCTGTGGTCGCCGGGGCGGCGAGGGGCGGCGGGGGGCGGAGAGCGCGGGCTCCCGCGACACGCGCCAGTCACGTCTGCCGCAGCGGCAGCAGCTTCCGATGCCTGTTACTGCAAAATTTTGATGTTCTGCGAACAGATCGCCAGTGGTGAGGGCTCGGTGGCGTCCATTGGGGCCAGCGCGGGCTGACAGAGAGGCGACAATTACTAATTTCAACGACCATGTGCAAATTGACGTACAGATAATTTTAGCATAACAAAATAACTGAGTGTTTACAGCCATAGTGTCAGCCGTACGTGAATGCACATAAGGTTGAGTTTGACAATCATAGGCTTAGTCGTATATTATTATGTCGCCTCTCGGTTCATCCACACTGACTCCAGTGATGCTCGCGCTCCTGCACCACGTGCGGATCTGCGTTCCAACCAACCGCCCACACATAACTCTCTACTTCATGGTATATGCAGAATACAGAGTGACCAATAGCCTCTGAGTGCGTGAGGTAATAAATGAGCTATCACAATTTTTTGCCACAACAAGTTTGTTACCCCATCAGCTCTATATGCCCTTTAGTGGCGACTAATGCAATCACGTTACTCGTACCTATTTCTAGTCCGGTCAAAACAGACTGATTCCCCACACTCGAGCCCTATATTTGTAACCCTAGCCATTATTGCCGTAGTGAGTTGATGGTGGTGGCGGTGGTTGTTGTCAATGGTACCTGCGCGCAGTATTCCTGGTTGTGTGAAGCGTCATGCACGCTCGACGGCTGCCGGCCGCTGTTCTTGTGGCGACACACCGACTACTCTCCGCGCACTGTACTGATGTCTCTGCAACAATACAAATATTCCATGAATACAGGCTTCATTTATGGTCCAAGACCTTCTAGGACGTTTGTGGGAATACGTCTGAAAAGGATTCAACGCTAAGTCCGTCTCTGCCACTAGCAGCTGGGATTCAAAACCGGTATTTTTTATAGTCATAAGTGTGATTATAATTGACATTACGAGACAACCGGTCAACTTTTTACTGCATTTTTGACAACACTCTGTGGAACTTAGGTACTCGAGCAGAAGTAACACCTTTCACAATCATAGCTACCCGATACAGAGACCAGATGCAGATAAGGCTAATTCCTAGAGACAATAATCGCCGGTTTCTTTACACAGAAAAACTAAATTTAGTCAACGTGTCACGAGTTGCATTACCTATTCTCCAACAACGTAAACAAACATTTCATAATATTCGTTTATAGTGAGTTAATAGTACGTAAATAATAGTTTTAATTCATAGAAACTATTGCCTCCTCAAGCCCCGCGACGGACACCGGTGTCCATATATATAGGGGTTTCCCATACATTAGATATATATAAGCGGGGCTTGAAGGAAATTATTACTTTATCTCAATACGCGCATTTTTTAGTTAATCAAATCTATCACAAAAATTTTAGAATTTCGTTTTTAGGCAACGTAAAAAACTAACAACCATTCTTCAATAATCTTACCAAATTTTGATTAGTCACATATCGTAGGGTCAATAAGATATAGGTTGGAACGGACACGTATTACGTGCAAAACAATAACAAGCCACGGCAGGTATAAGAGACCTTCGCGCGTCGCAATGTCGACGGTCGCCGCGTAGGTTACACGCGCATGCGTTCTTGATTATGTGCGTCTGCAATTTGGATTGCTTGCATACTGTACAGGAGGACTGTAGTTATACATTTTCTCTTGGTTTTCAAGTTAAAACAGATTGTATGAACTATACATGTCCGCAGTTTACCTAATAAAGAGGTGTTTAAGAAGCCCTTTGGAAATTAATATTCTTAATCCTACTAATATGATAAAGGCGAAAGTTTGTAAGAATGTATGGATGTTTGTTCCTCTTTCACGCAAAAACTACTGAACAGATTTCGATGAAATTTTGCACACGGGTAGATCATGTCCTGGATTAACACATAGGCTACTTTTTATCCCGGCAAAAATATAAAGCGGGACTTTTATCCCGGAAAAACTCATTCACGCGGGCGGAGCCGCGGGCAAAAGCTATTACATATAATTAAGAGCACTCAGTTTTGTAAGAGATGGGATTCAGATGTGGGTAGGATACGAAAGTACAGTTTTTGGGGTTTACTAATGGTGAAAAACATGACGTGAATTTCATAGGGATCCGATTGTGACTACGAAAGGCGATAAGCTCAGAAAAAGAACCTCCTATCTTTTTTTATGGCATTGAATGATGAGACGAGCATGCCGTTCGCCTGATGGTAAGTGATACGACCGCCCATAAACAGTGCAACACCATCCAGCACCTTGAGTTACAAAGTACTGTGTGGTATTCCACTGCGCTCGTCATCTTGAGACATAAGATGTTAAGTCTCATATGTCCTGTAGTTACACTGCCTACAATGTTTTTCAAACCGAAACACAACAGTGCATGCACACTGCTGCTTGGCGGTAGAAATAGACATTGCGGTGATACCCACAGAGACGGACTCTTACATATGAGACTCCTACCACCAGTGAATATATTCACTTATATATTCTTGCAAACTTGACATATTTTATTACATTGGAAAGCAAACTCACTTTACAATCTTATAACATTGTAACTACTCCTGTATTGCAGCGTGCAGTGTGAACGCATCTTATACGGATCGCGCGCTCATATACATTTTACGAGCATGCCTTAGTACCGCGATAATACGAAATATTGAAATCTGAACGGTCGCGGGCGCCGATATCGGCCGCCAATTATGTGTGATTCGACGCGCCTTATGCTCTCTCGAGTTTCCTTTAAAGCAAATATGTCATTCTTAAACCTCACTTAAGTTTAGATTAGCAAGAAAACTTCAGAAGTGGACTTCTGCAAGCGAATTTGACAGTGTATACAATCACGGCAAGCAGTCTTCTGCAAATTTTGAAGCTTGCAGGATATGCGGCGAGTCTCATGTGTGTAGTTATTGCCGCTAGTGTAAACACATCTGTAAGTTCTTGCTTGCTCAATTTATTGCTGCAAGAACTTGGTATTCTAAATTTAGTTTTAAAGTAGAATCTAATATTATAGACTATAGAACATACGTCATAGGCACGTGACACGTCTGTATCTCTAAGGCATGGGCAGACGTGTAACAAGATTACACTAACCCCTGATTTCTGAAAGGCTGATCAAAGTTTTGTTCAACTAACACATCTGTCAATTTAACAGCGCTGTCAAATCAACTGTGGTTTCCGAAACATTATTCAGAGAAAGATTTACTAATCTATGATTAATTTGACTTGACATCAACATATTCTTATTTCGTTGGGGTCGCGTTCATTACTTTGTTGAGTGTATCGTTCATTAGTTCATTTCCAAACTGTCAAAAGGTGCCAATAAGCAGTGTTTCCAAGTAGTCCCGCCATCAAGTAGCCAGATGATATAGTAAAAAGATGCTAGATTGCCCGATTTTTTTGTAAAAAAAAGTTGATAGAAGTAGCTAAATGCTTTAAAGTAAGAAAAGAACTGATATAATTGACATGTTAGACTAAGTTTGGATTTGTATTATTTGAATACCTTTATCAATTGTGATTATCTTTCATATTCTGTTTAGAACAGTCATATGTAAAGGGTTTCATAATATACCTATTTTTTTTATTAGAATATTCTTTTTTATTAGACTAGTGTCATATCATTCGACTAAAACAATTTTTTTTTATTAAATTTCCATTTATAATAATTAGTATATTGTCTACATCTAATAATTTATGACAGCATAGCCTTTAAATTTAGCCGGCTCTTATGAAATGAATAATCAAATGTGTAAAGCTTTAGCCTAAATAAATTAAGCCACACATTCTTTTAGTATATAATTATACTAAAAATGTAAAAAATAATAGTAATATCTTCAAAACCCTAACTTCGAAAAATTGCCAGGAAATGTAGCAAAAAAATAATCAACTTAACTTTTTTTAAGTTAGTACGCCGATGAGCACTAATTAGTTGACAAAGCATTTGACATTAATTTAACTATGATCATGGCGCAACACGCGTTCTAGAAACTCAATATAACGTTTGACATGCGATTCTGTGATCAACTTTAACAGCTCTGTAAACTGACACGGCAAAAGCAAAATTAACAACTTTGATCAAAGCAAAGTAGTTAATTTTGCTTACAGCAACTCAAAAGGCACATGACAACAAATTTGACCGTGTATTAGTAATTTTTTCGTTGATCAGCCTTTCAGAAACGGGGGTAAGAGTACAAGATTCGCCAACCAACTCGCGTGTTTTTCGAAGATTCTGAAACTTGAATCGGCCAGGCTTTGAACACTGCACCTAACTAGATCAATCATACTAACAGTGATACATAAATAGACATGTGAAGTTATAGGTACTGTTTATAGTAACACGGGTAATTAGATACTAAGGCGATAACCACACAGAACCTTGATCTTTCACAACGCGATGGTTCGATGATTTATCTGTACTGAGACAGAATTATAGATCAAGGATTAGTTGGATCAGAAAATACATCAAGGGTAAAGAATGAAGAGCTTTAAATTAGTGACATTACACAGTCTCTCTTTAAGATCTGCATGCTGATTGATCCGGAAGTGGTGCCGCGCGTGATCAGCCCGCCATCCTCAAGTGTAGTGGTGCGTTACGAAGGCAGACGTGGTGGTGGTGCTCGGTTACTCACAACATTAGGCATTGTTGTGCAACATTGCTAAACACGTCGAGCGTCACGTGTCCATCCTCGATTGTTGCCAAAACAATACATACATAATTATGTATGTATTGTAGGCTATATAATAATGCAAGTCGCGATCGGCGGCGTGGCGCATTGCGGCCCGGGCCTTGTTAACCGCTCGGCCCGCGGCGCACTCCTTCCGGAATACGTTTGATAACAATGCGCCCATCGACACACGTTTATTGCGCAGCGTGTTGCCGCATTATTGCGATACATATAACTATGCCAGAGTGAAGGCACTAACAGCAGTGTAGTTCTTGTTAAAGGGTGAGTCGTAGGCTGGTTAGGTGACAATTATAAAGCGACAAATTTTATGAATACTAATGAACATAATAAAAGATTATTGTTAACTATAAAGAGCTTCCAAAGAAACGTCACTTCAAGACCTCCTCAAAACCATCCTACTAATATTATAAAGGCGAAAGTTTGTAAGTATGTATGTCTGGATGTTTGTTACTCTTTCACACAAACTACTGAACGGATCCCGATGAAATTTGGCACGCGGGTAGATCATGTCCTGGATTAACACATAGGCTACATTTTATCCCGGGAAAATAAAAAGCAGGAATTTTATCCCAGAAAAACTTTTTAACGCGGGCGGAGCCGCGGGCAAAATCTAGTTTCTTATGTAGGTGTAATTTTATATATGGTGTAATGTAATTGTATTAAATACACAATGTATCTGTTGAAAACCGCCACAGTGAATCAAAATATTGCGTTATAACTATAAGCTACGAAAGCCTCGTTCCGTGTTCATGTAGAACTTTAAAAAACGGGGTTAATAGGTGAAGTGACCTCTTGATGAACGCTGCATCGGTCGAGGGTTCCGATTACACCACATTTCATTAAATTGCCGCATTGTCCTAAGGCGTTGTGTATTCGAGACTGAGAGAAGACGTGGTCATGGGTCAATCCATCAATAAAAATATTACGAAAAGTGAACTAGTTGGGATTTCAACCCCGTCATAGCGATCGCCTCACCACCTATCACATATACTTAATGAAGGTTCACAAATAACAAAGATGCTTACCCTACATCATCAGGAACTTCATTGGCCTGGTAACAGGGCAATAAAGCGTCAAGTTCTGGGTTCAATTATCAGTTCAATGTAATGTGATTTTTCCGGGATTACAAACGTGTCTGATAAGGCGAAAACTCGCAAACCTTACAACTTATGAGTTTATGAATAAACTATCTAACGGAGGTGACAGCTCGCCACAACACTCCCATCCATCCCACCCGACCCAACGACTACTTTCTTATCTCTCATGTCACGTCAAACCAGCCGCGCACTAGACGGCGGAACGCGGCGTGATTTCACCATCCGACATATTATAAAAATAGCGAACTTGTGATTCGCACAGCAACACAACATCGATTCGATTTCCCTGCCGGAGTCAAAATGTAAACAATTTACTTCTTTTACTTATTACATCAAAATGAAAGCTATTGACTCGTCAAGCCCCGCGACGGACGCCGGCGTCCATATACCTATAGGGTTTCCCTATACATCTATATACATAAGCTGAGCTTGACGGGTTCATAACTGCTTCGTTATAATTTTGTCCGTTTTATAGGGCACTTGGTCAATGATCCGTATTACTTCTAGTTGGATTGCAGTTTGGAATTCTCCATCAAATCTTTGATTTAGAAAATTACCTAATTTAAAGCAATTAACTTGAATGATACAAATAATTCACACTAAATCACTGTCAGAAAACCCATGGTGAAATGTTTACACGATTTACGTATTGTATTACAGAATAGTCTAGGCCAGACAGTAGGCGACGTGCGTTCTGACCAGTACCGAATTAAACACGGATGCAGCCGCTGGAACGCTAGTGGTACAAACAGACAGATCGACGTGCAGATATTAAAAAATAAAATTGAAAATGTATTCAGCGTTCATTGGCTTAGTCTCTACACTGTAGCAGCAGCTTGCTAAGCTGTAGTAAAACCTGTGATGTTCAGGTTTCGATTTTCATGTCGCGCAATGACATTTTGATTTTGTATGTAACATAGGGCTGCCATCATCTAAATTGCCGACGCCGGATAAACACGGCAAAAATCCCGGACATTTGGGCGAAATATGGGTATTTCCCCGGACACCTCTGAAAAAATATTTTGCCGTTCCTTCTTGAATGCGGGGAAATGCATGAGGTTTTAAATAAGATTTATTTCAATTTGTCGCTCATCTATAAAAAATGGATTTCCCCTGACAACAAAAGTGTCCGGGTTTTGCCCGGACAATTTTTAAAACCCCGGCCGGACGGCCCCCGGACGCCCTTCAAACTAGGACAAATCTGGGGAAATCCGGACGGATGGCAGCCCTAATCTAACAGAATACCTATTGCACCTGAGACGGAAATGAGTCCGGCAAAAGTTTCTAATCGGGTGATGTACCGGATTCGAAACTACACAAGTACCACATTTTTGTATATTTCTATAGCCAAGCAGCAGTACGCAAAAGAACGGGAGATTGGAGACATTATACAGTACATTTATGGGCATTATAAGACCTTACACTGAATATCTCACGATAACTAGCGCCGTGTGATGTCGTAGTTTTTTATTCATAGTTGTGAGAAATATTGCTACCGTTTATCGTAATCGTGATGCTAACTACCAGTCGGAAGATCCGCTCGCCTCCTCATAAAATAAAGAACATTTCAGAATATGTACATAAAAGGTAATCAATGCTTTTCGAGTCTCCATTTCAGAGGTTAAAAGTATATATACTTACTGTCTGGTAAATACATAAAAAAATCAATGTCACGTGAACGGTGCATGTTTATCGCAGTATGTTTAAATATTTGTAACTTGAATTAACTAATATCACTGGCATTGACGTCACGCACAATAATCCGCAATAAGATAAAATAAACTTAACTAAAAATAGTTCTACTCGAATCGGCATAATATATTTTTTGAATACGTATGAAATAAAAAGGCGCATTTTAGTCCTGCTGACTGCTTATGCATCTCTTGTATGCTGCACATAGATAGAGAAACACACTTATGTGGTTTAGTAAGAAATATAATCAAAGATTAATCAGAATTTTGATCAGTGTGTTAAATTTATACGACGTAAGAAATAAAACAGCAATCAGTTATTAGGAAAGATATCAGAATTGTGCCCCCTATTGTGCAAACGTTGATAATGTTGATGATAATTATTGATTAATAACGTTTATTGTAAAGAAGTTAAGAAAACTACTGAGCAAAAGAGTCTCAAACAGTCAAATTTGTATAATTCGTATACTAATAAAACAGTTTGAATGCAAAACAGTAAAAACAATACGAAAACATTTTCGTAAATTTGTGACGCTCACGAACTCAAGTTTATAAGCATCAGTGCGGTAAACATCCGATGAACACTTGTCAAACGCGACAGTTAGCAAAACACAAGATATTATATAACAGCTCGGATCCGTCCGTCCGTCAGCCTGTATCCATACTCCGCTGCTGGAGATGCTTTTCCAATATTAGGTACGCCGCGCCGCTTTGACGTTCCTTTGAATTCATTCAATGCAACATCTTATACAAACGTCTTAAGACTCTAGTATTCATTATATGGTTTGTTAATTACGCGAGTTTGTCCCAAGGTCCAAGACCCTATTACTGATTTATTGGTAAGTTCTAGTTTGCAAGATACTATTGATGGTCTAGAATTATTTTGAACTAGCTTTTGCCCGCGGCTCCGCCCGCATTAAAAAGTTTTTCCGGGATAAAAGTCCCGGTTTATATTTTCCCGGGATAAAAAGTAGCCTATGTGTTAATCCAGGACATTATCTACCCGTGTGCCAAATTTCATCGAAATCCGTTCAGTAGTTTTTGCGTGAAAGAGGAACAAACATCCTTACATCCATACATCCAAACATCCATACATTCTTACAAACTTTCGCCTTTATAATATTAGTAGGATTAGAATTTACATCTCACATCTCAGAGCTGAAATTGAATGAATGGTTGGTAAATGTTCTGAGCCCTATTTCTAACTATATTTGATCCAACATCAATTGTCCAAATATGCCAACACAACAATGCCGCAAGCCGTGCGCCCGCAGCAGGCGCTTCGTTTGCCCGCCTGTGTAACCACAAACCCGTCAGAGTGCCATTCAAACCGTGGCGGCTATGTGGGTCATCACAGCGTCCCACAGTTCATTCATGTATTTATTGTTTGCGTACACATTGGGACCAGTTGAGAGTACACGCGGTGATGCGGGCATCTAAATACCCATTCAGTCAGGTATACCTTGTTACTAAGACCATGGGAATGTATGCAAAGGTTGCGTAACCAAGGTTTATCGAGGGTTTTAGTTTTAGGGTTAGGAACTTGACCATATTTGAGTTGGATAAATTTTGACCGAGAAAACGTTCAGCTGGAACTCTAGGCAATCTGCTTTCCATGAATTTTTTTTGGTAGGATTAATAACATCGCGAGATGTCATCTCCAGATATAACTTGTATTTGAAGCATAATAACTAGCCTAACGATTCAATTGCTCCTTACAACGTGACCGCTTTCTTTTTGCACCATGCATCGCGTCGGTGTATGATGCGGGTCGCGTTTGCAGCGCATCGCGGTGGTAACGCGACACGAGTGAGGCGCGGGTGTGCGCGGGCGCAACCCGTTCGCAATCCCCGCTGCGGTCGCTGCGGAATGCATATTGGATAAACGGCAATTTTCAAAGGACGCGCATGTCGGTCACACTTATTTTACATCACGACAATTTGTGCAAAATTAATTCTGAGGTTGCCTTCCGTTAGTCATGATGGGGGCCTGTTAAGCCTCTACAATAAAGATTTCATTAAGTTTGTATAGTCTGAAAGCTTTCTTTCTTATATCAAAAAACCCACGCAATCCGTTTGCCCGACCGCAAGTTCGAAGCCAACATCTATTTGATCTTTTTTAGTCAAGGGACATATTATAATGTTTTATTTTAAAAAATAATTCAGTCACATCAACCAGCTCTGCGAGGTTTCTGTATTCTGCAAGTCTGAGTTAGCTTTACGACCGTCGAGCAACAGTCAAACATCCGCCGTTTGCGTTCGCGCGACACAAAACATCTCAATGGTATCGGAGACAACTTCCGCCTCAACGTGAGCGATACCACTTGCCCGCCACACGGCAACACAGTTTTAATGTGGCTAGCATTGTTACCCCCTTACTACTACAACAGCCGCGTATTTTATACTGACTTACCGCTGAGCGTGGACCTTTGCAACTAAGAGGATTAAGCCCACGCTGTCCCTGGGCGGGATGGACTTCATATACCTAGGAAAATTTTCATGTCGATTACTCACGTATACAGGCTTCCTCGGCATTTTTTTACCCTTAAAGCGAGCGATGCAAACACGTAACTTAGAAAAGTCAGAGGTACATGCTGCAGGCTCTGCTTTGGAATCCGCGGCAGCAAACAATGATTCTTTTAGAATTGTGGGTTTACATTGGCGTTGGAGTTAACTTATCACGAGATGTACCTGCTAGTTTAGCGGCTTATGCAATAAAAACCACAGAAGTCCCGTCACACTAGCAAGACATATTTTTCGTACGTATTATCTAATTGTCTTAATACTCGGTTGAGTTTTAACGCATGTCGGCTAACGCAAAGTGACTTATCACCAGGTGAATCGGGGACATGCTAATGACTACAACCATTACGAGACAATGACCGCATTGACCACATCTTATTCTATAATAATTTAAAATTAACCTCTTAGCAACTTACGAAGCTAAAGTTCTTTACCACTCACTTTCAGAATACAATGCGCTAACGTGTAATTTGTCCTAAAATAAAATATCATCTTTCAGACTTGCAAAGCGGCTTCCAATTATTATGAAAATTTAAATGTAGGTTACTCATAAAAATTGCATGCAATTTTGTTGGCACTGGCAAGTTCTATTGAAAAATACGATATCGCACTTTCCCTTACTGCTGAAGCATAACATTACAGGGGCTTCGGTGCTTCGTTAGTCCTTACGTAATTATCAAGGTATTCATTGGCTTTGTAGTAAACAACCCAAACTGTAAAGGGCTAATAATAATTACGCTTAAAAATACGAACTATTTATCCAAATATTAGCTAGTGTTTAACTTGTAGCGGTTGTACGTGATTGTACCAGTGTAGTTTTACCTGTACGTTTAGAATATAAGCACTGTGGCGCTAGGTTAAGTTGCAGTTTGTACAACCATCTAACGGAATAAACATTAATTATGTGATGTCGTATTTTATTAAATGGTCACCCCCGCGCGCACACTAAAAACTTATTAACATAATATATGGGTTAAATAATGGCGCTCTGCGCTCATAACCTATGTCATGTAATAAACGAAATATTAAAGCATAGCCCCCATCATAAAGCTCTATTTCAGCTCTGTCAAAAGGAAAGCTGTGTGTGGGAATCCCGATGAAGTCCATCAACGGCCATTATTTTAAGTGATTTAGACATCACACTATACACATTTTATTCCGTGTGGTACAACTATTTTCTATTTCGCAGTTTGTATTATTTATAGAAATAACTTAGGAATGAGAATCGTCCGTGCCATTTTTATAAGTCGCAGCAATGCCATGATTGGCATGACCCATAAATTTGAACTTTTGAAAGTGTAATTACTGATATCTAACTTCAAGGAAAAGTTTTTATATTTATTTATTTTTTATGGCATTGAATGACGAGACGAGCATCCCGTTCGCCTTATGCTAAGCGATATGGCCGCCCATAAACAGTAGTAACACCATACAGCACCTTGAGTTACAAAAGTACTGTGTGGCATTCCCCTGCGCTCGTCATCCTGAGACATAAGATGTTAAGCCTCTTATGTTCAGTAGTTACACTGGCTACAATGTCCTTTAAACTGAAACACAACAGTGCATACACACTGTTACTTGGCGGTAGAAATAGACATGGCGGTGGTACCCATCCAGACGGACTCTTACATATGAGAGACCTACCACCAGTAAAATGACAAAGTTATAGAAGACAAACACGTATAAATTCTATTCGACATGGGTCAAAGAAAAATTTTACCGCTGGACTCCCGACGCGCAAAACCAATATAGTCGCCAAGAGCTATGGAGTCTCAATCCGGGTTCACCATACACATATTATACTAGTAGTGGAAATCTTTGAACGTACAAAATACAATTCACTGGACAAACTAAAGGCTTAACACAAAGCACAAGTTAAACAAGCAAAGCTAAACTCGTAAAGGACTCGAATGGCCCAGGCTCCGTCTGAAGTCCCCAGGGTCGGTACGCAAATTGCCAGCGTTTAAACTAACGATGTACATACTGCGGGCAGGAGTTGCAAGGTCGGAACAAATTTCATCCTTGGCTGGTCGACAGTACACACGATTCTTATATAGTGATTATGGTGCAAGTTTAAGGTTTTTTTTATGATAGAATCGATAAACGAGAGTGATATAAAATTTAAAAAATCCTACTAATATTATAGAGGCGAAAGTTTGTAAGTATGTATGGATGTCTGGATGTATGGATGTTTGTTCCTCTTTCACGCAAAAACTATTGAACCGATTTTGATGCAATTTGGCACACGGGTAGATCATGTCCTGGATTAACACATAGGCTAATTTTTATCCCGGGAAAATATAAACCGGGACTTTTATCCCGGAAAAACTTTTTAATGCGGGCGGAGCCGCGGCCAAAAGCTATTTAAAATAAATTTCACTTTGTGTTGTATTGTTGGCCGGCGTCTGCATGTCACCCAAGGTGACCGCTGAAAACCAGCGTTGTGCTGTGGTTCGCGCTACAGCGCAAGATTTTGTGCTGAGCGGTCACCTACATGTCACAGCGACGACGCAGCGAGCAAACTACCCTCACCTTTTTATTATTAATTTTTTTATACTATTATTAGTACGTACATTTAAGCTGTGGTAAATAAATGTGTTTTCTTTTCTTTCTTATATAGTGTTCTTTTTTACCTCTGACAGTATGAGAAAATCCTTGTAACTCCAGTGGTTTTGATTTTCATCATACTGTCCCAGTTAAAAAAAAAAATGAATAATGGAAAGCGCCCATAAACGGTAGAAAGTAAACGCACTGCATGGCGCTCATCACATCATCATGTTAGCATTTGCAGTTAGTTAATTGAAAAAGGAAATAAAATAACATGAAAGAGTTTTTGAGTGTCGGGGAACTACTTACACTCAAGAATTAGTGTAATGTTTATTTAAGGCAAAGTAATGATATTCGCCGTCATTTGAATAGTGCTCGGAAGCAGATAAAGTGAAAACTCAATTCTTCTGTGTGATAAATCGATTTTATCAATATTTCATCGTGAGCTCTTCTTTCAAAACTTTGTTGTAATCGTCGATAACATTTTTATAGTTATCAATGTTCATAATCATCACGTGCGCATGATAAGCGTGCACTATCACTTCTTTATTACGCTCAGAATCATGATTGGTGTGTATAACTCTTAGATGACCGAGGTCACGGATACGAAAAACATTTTATTGAATCTTCGAAAGATTACAAATAGTATTTTATCCCGGAAAAGGTCGTGTCTGGACTGTGAAGCTGTGATCAACAGCTCATAGTAAATGCACTCCAAACATGATTGAATAAAAGTAGTTTCATCTCACTATTGTCTTAACGAATACTGTGACAAACTACGGATGAAGATAAACAAAATCGCTATCGCTCATCGCTTATGACTCACTACCTAAATTAGTCGCTACGAAGGACAACATCGACAACTCAATACAGTTACGTACGCGATTTACCCCCATATAAACAGCTTTTACGGCGTGATCCCAAACGGACGGAACATTTTGTCCCAACTAGTTACTATCAGCCATTTTCGACCCGGCCAAACTTGACCCTTCGACTTAAATTGTAAGAATGCTCATTGAATAAACAAGTCGTTCAACAACAGTCTGATTACTGCGATCGTGACTCACCTTTTGAAGGGAACTAGACGCGCAGAGGTAATAAAAACGGCCGTTGCGAGATCAGTTTTGCCCTTTGTAAGTGAGACGGTTTTAGTAATCTTGTTCTAGTTAGTAATGTAAGTAGTACCATTCGATTTCTAATAAGGTAGAGAATTGTTTGCGTGATTTGCGCAGAAGTAGGGAAGATCCAGTCTATATTAATTCCAGCAACGCATCAATTGTTCCTCGGGTAAGATATTGTGGGCACAATGATCACTTGCCAACGGGTGACAAATCTGACTGTTTCCGACCAAACTCCGATAAAGAGGTGACCATGGTTACAGTCCCGCATGATTCCCGAAGGGTTAGGCTGGCGCTTACTCATAAGCTCGAGTAAAATTGTTATGACCTCACTGGGGAATAACAAACGACACTTGGTTCAGAAATAGACGTCATTCACGCTCGAATTACAATGGCATAATATTGTGTGTCACGCTGCAGTGGACTGCATCGGCACAATGCACTAGTTACGACTTTAAAGGAGACGAAGACAAATATAAAGCTCTTAACCTCTGTATATGCTGTCGTAAGATTGTAGACAACTATAACTTATTGCAAAATCCATCCTAACCAAGTTGGACAAATAAAAAAATGGTGCAAGATTTGCATTGAAAGCGCTCATTAAATGTCTGGTTTTGGATAAATCCATTTAGGTAAAAGATCGTAAGCTTACACATTAACTTACACAATTGACCGCTACATCCGCAATGCCGCTTGATCATACACGTGGAAGAACGCACACACGTAAACATAAAACGCCACGTTTCCGTCTCAACACTGGAGCTGATCTCCGATATCCACCACGATCACGCATCAGGATCTAGTCACCCACTGCCGCCGAGACAGATCCTCGACATGGCCACAAACTGCAGAGCACAGTCCGCCAACACGTGTCAAATCTAAAACGTAGCCATTTAGCAACCATTTGCACATTAAAATAATAAAAAGAAGTCCGACAAATTATGGTCCACGTGAGTATCGCCCGTCACACATTTGTGTAAACTGATTGCACAGTGGAAAAAACACACACGCGTTGGTGACAGGCAGAGGCGGTGACGTCACGCCACGCGGCCCGGAGGTCCCGAGGTGGGCAGAGGCGTCAGGCGTTAGAGTCAAGGCCGCCATCCGTGAGGTGTGCGAATTGAAATGATCGCTGGGGGACAAGTTGAGTGACAACGCTGCGGGCTCCCTAAGAATCGCTAGTTGGATTTGAGAACGCTCTAAGGGCCTCTCGGCTGGGGATGTCAGAATGATAACTGCCCGTTTGTTTATTTATAACGAGTACAAAAAAGTTCCAAATAGATCTGGATCTACTTGAAACTTTTGTTAGGTAAAAATAATTTGCATACTAATATTATATCAATGACAAAACCAGATAAACGGGTGAGAGGACAATTAAATTCTGATAATATTTTAAATTAAAGCACGGGACTAGTAGCATAATAATATAATACCAGCCCTGTATTATATACTGCTCACTGCTGAGCACGGGCCTCCTCTACTACTGAGAGGGGTTAGGCCTTAGTCCACCACGCTGGCCTAGTGCGGGTTTGCAGACTTCACACACCCTCGAAATTCTTATGGAAAATTTTCAGGTATGTAGGTTTCCTCACGATGTTTTCCTTCACCGTTAAAGTGAACGATAATTGATAAACAATACACACGTAACTTTGAAAAGTCAGAGGGAAGTGGATGATAGCCTAGTCGGGAATGGAACGGTCTGCCGAGACAATGTCCGGAGGTTCAAAGACTAGTAGCATACTCAATAGTATTCTTTAATTTTATGTCGAAGGTCTCCTAACTATACGTGGCTGGTGGGTCGTCGAGCCTCATTCGTTAGCCAGTAAGGTGCACGGAATATAGATAAATTAGTTTCGGTATCGGAGTTGTTTGTAAAACGTACACACATTTAATACTGTTTCATCAATGGATTTGTTTTGCTTAGTTACGCTACCTCTACAAAAATTTTCCTCCACATCTAAAATCAGTAAAAGCCTGTCTTTGCACAAAATTAACACAAACAAACCCACGCGGCGTGGCGTCCGAGTTTCACATGCTTATTTCACACTATTGTTATAGTACGTAAAATAAATGTACTGCGTAGCTGTGGCTGGCCTTGGGCCGAAATTATACATAATATCCTATGTTACTTCTAATGTACTAAATTATTGAACAGACAAATGCTGATTATTGTGCGCGCAGCCGAAAATTTCTACTTCACTGACATGGAGTTCAATGGTCAATTATTATTAATGATGAGACGAAGAAACCAGTCGGTTGATGTTAAGCATCACGACTATTACACACGGTAGCAACGCCACCTAGAACTTAGATTTACAGCAGTGCGGACGAGCACTGCAGCGCGCTAGTTACTTTAAGATATCAGGTGTTGAAACCCTCCAACCCCTTGTGTACTCCCCCGACGCCAGCAAAACTTACCACATTATGTAAAAATCTATTGTCTATGTATTGTACGCATTCAGAGACTTAAAACGAGTGACGTTTGTAATATTTTTCCAAAAAGAGTAGTCGAGGTCAACAAACCAAACCCAAAAAAGGTCGGTCGTGTAATTTTAGGTGTCGACGTGAAACCACATTCCGTGGAGTGTATTAAAATACGATGAATAAATTTACCATTGTTCATACGTACAATAGAAACGGTATTAAATTAGAATCATTCGCAAATGTAATGGAATTCAGCTTTGATAACGGACTTTTTAGTATTTTCCCATTATTCCTTGTAAATATGAAATTTATTCATGTTTAAACTTTCTGAATACTGGTATGTTTCTGTATTGTTCAGTGTTCCAGTTTCTTTTCTAAGAGAAGTTCACTTAACCGTCTTATATTACTTATGACATACAACTCAGAAGAGAAGACAGAGTAAATTTCTCGCATTTAGGAACAACAGAGAGCGACGCAGTGGATACTGGATGGGATTGTTTAAAAGTAATTTAAAGATGGACATTTCCGAAAAACAGGATTGAAGGGAATAAAGAAAACTTCGTCTCACATTAATTATATTCGATTTGAAAGTGAATTTAATCCTCACGGCTGCAAGTGAAGAATAATATAAATCTTGTTAGAGATTCGTGGACGTACCACGAACTACTCGGGCGTAATTTTTAGAAACTATATTTAAGATTCAAGTGTAAATCTGCGAAGAAAAATACGCAATTTGCTTTTTCCGCGTTTTTTTACTAAGTATGGGATCGAAGGATAAAGAACGATAATATTTACTTTCAGAAAGTAACATGAAGGTGAAGTGACAACTAGACTAGACGGCATAATTCTGGCAACTACCGAGACACGTGGTCGACATTTTACTTGAACTTCACTTTACCATCTGTAATACTAGGACAGCAGACACTGATGAGTCAGGATAAAAAAAAATAACTCCGTCCGCCTGTCATGCTAAACAACAAAACATTACGCATGATATAATCAAACTTGAGTTACGAGCCGACATGAGTTACAACCGTGTCATAACGTTAACGTTCACACTCGTCCGTTCAAAGCGAAAGGCACGGCTGTAAAAACGTCATAAAACGACGCTACCGGTATAGGCTAGCTGAGTGTGAAGAGGGGAGAGAAATAGATTTAATGTGAGTATTTAGATTAGGGTGAATCTTCGAGTGAAAGGTGTAGAAACCGAATTTCTATAGAAGACAGCAACATGCGGACTTATGCCACAGATTTAGATTTGTAACATTATTCATACGGTCTTCTTGAAAGCAAAAGCCAGCAAACCTTGATAGACAGGCAAGAACAGGAACGTAATTCTTGAGATATCTTAAAATTCTGTTTGTTCAAATTTTTTCTAATTAACATCAATTTAAATTCTATGAAATTCTTGAGTTCATCAATATAATACCTATTACAGACTTATTGAAATATTATACAGTAATATTAAAGTACTGTGTGGCATTCCACTGTGCTCGTCATCCTGAGTCATAAGAAGTCTCATTATGACCAGTAGCCAATCTATGATATAGGTAAGTTAAATACGAATGTAATTGCGCATTTTAAAATAAATAAACGCTATGAATAGAAAAATGTGTATAATCGTAAATCTCGACGGCTCCTAACAGTTAACACCCGCATGTTAGCACCAGGCCTTAACTTGCGAGAACCGTGATCCCTTTTAAATTCATCATTCAATCAACATAATCGCTGTATCAACATCCATTTATCATTATAAATAAGTGCCTATCGTATCCAAAGGCTTTGTAAGCTGGGCGAGACGGAGGCCTGTAGTGGGGCCCGGGGGACGAGGCTCACACGCGCATGCGTCGTCAACGTCTATCGATTGAACCGTACACGGGTCTCAGTCTAGAAATTTAAAATTGCATCCCAGATAAAACTCCGGGATGCGTGTAATGAGATGAAAATTAATTCAATGCAAAACGTCCATTTTAGAAACTGCTTCGTGACCCACGCGTTTTTATCGTTCATGTGAAGCAAATTGGAGTTTCTAAGTAATGCAAAATTACATTACACATTCGTATTCCTAATTGGACGTTGACGAGAAGAGCTATTACTAGGTAATTTCTGACGTACACTTTATTACGAGTCGCTACTGGTTTATAGGCCAACTTGTAATTCATGTTCATATTTCATCTTGACTGTAATTCAAATGGTTACCCCAACCGGTGCATATGAAAAAAAATCTTAATTGCTCGTTCCTATTTTGCGCACCAGACATGATCAATGCTATAATCAGTAAGCCAGGGTTCCAGGGTTTTATTATTGTAAAGACCGTCGTGAGATGCAATGTCCCTCGTTTTTCGAAATTATTCGATGTGCACGGTTATAGTTAGCACCAGCTGTAGTGAAGTTATTATGCTGTGTTAAGCCAGTCAGGTAAATACGACACCAACAAAGGCCATACGTAGGACAAAGTAAAATATGGAGTATGTATACTCATCTAAAACTAAATCATATCTATACTAATATTATAAAGCTGAAGAGTTTGTTTGTTTGAACGCGCTAATCTCAGGAACTACTGAACCGATTTTAAAAATTCTTTCATTAATAGGAAGCTACTTTACTCCTGAGTGCTATAGGCTACTTTTTATCCCGGAAAAACTTTTTTACGCGGGCGGACCCGCGAGCACTACTAGTTTACGTATAAGACAAAAAGAAGAAGACCGAGTCAATTCCACGTCATTAAAATGGAAAATGGATCGATTCCGTAAAGACAAAGGCCTTGGTATCGTTGGAGCGCTCAACGACGGGTCGCCCGGGAAACTCGTAATACCACTGGAAAAATAAATTGGAAATGTTGAGAGGAAATCTGTAGCTGTCCCGGCGCGGGGTCGACGGCCTCGGCGAAGCCTCTTAGAAGATATTAAATAATGGAAGGGAAAGTTGTTAGGATTTCGCAGTAATGGGCTGACGACGCGGGTTTATTCAGCCCTAAATAACGGTTAACAGCTTTGAAGACATCTCGAGTCTTCTGAAACCTTTTACTTGGTTTATCTAAAAAACTTTTTTCTAATCAATAAGTATGTTTAGTATTAACAAGGTAAGTTTTATATAGCATCCATTTCATTTTCACACTTTATAAACGTAGAAAACGGGAAATTGAATTCTATTATAACGTATTCTTTAATTTTCTTATACAACATCGCTAATCAGTACAAATGCTTATAAGACGACTTGAAACACACGCAATCAATTCACATCCGCCACCGGCCACAAATATTTTCGCGATCCGTATATATTTGTTTGCGATCCGGGTATTGAAAGTCCAAAATCCCTCTTGATTGCAGATTTTCACGGTGCAATGAATACAGTACTCAGCCGGACTGTAGAATATATTAGTGGCAAGGTATGGACTTTGTGTTCGGTGGTCGCTATCCATTTGCAAAATGCAATACAGGACAGGACATAATGAGACTTAACATCTTGTCTCAGGATTAGAAGTGCAGTGGAATGCCACACAGTGCTTTGTAACTCAAGGTGCTGGATGGTGTTTATACTCTTTATGGGTGTTCGCATCCGCTTACCATCAGTCGGACGGCATGCTCGTCTAGTCATTCAATGGCATAAAAAAAATGGCAGACGACTGTGTCAGTCACCAAACTGATAAGAAAAAAACTGTCATAGTCGCATCAAATCTAAACTGATAAGTGGCTCAAAACTGTTGACTGAAGAAATATTTATACCACTTATGTACGGGACATCCTCAATGAAAGATTGTTTATTCCGAAACGAGCACAGCTTGCAAACATTGCACTGTGTGAAATAAATTTCAACTATGTATGCGATAAGTTTGCAGTCAAAATACCGTATCTACAGGCAAGCACGTAAACCAATTTGGTACCATGTGTTTTCAATGACCGCAGCGTGACTTGTAACTTTTAAGCGTTTATTTTCTATTCCTACGTTTACATCTATACCACTAGCAACCTATTTCACGAAGCTGTGAATTAGTTTTCGATCAATCAGCCTGTATTTAGTATCGTCATCATAAATCAAATTGCATCTTCATTAGATTTCTTATCCAGTCTATGTTCACAACGTCTACTAAACATCAAGAAGAGTACTTATAATGTACCACATCGTGCTAATATATATTAAAAAGAGATCTACAAAACTGAGCGATTACCATTCTTCTACTATCATTTAAAAAACTTCATATTGTAAATAAAATCTATTCTATCTGAACAATAGGCAACCCTACCCTTCAACGAAATAAAAACAAAACCGCCCAGTGATTTAGGTGAAATTGCGTCTAGCGTCGTGGTACAGCGACTGAGCATAATGGGCATCGTGTTTCATTTATCATGGCTACAGGGGACTCAAATGGACGGCGGTGGTGGCAAAATTGTTTAGAATTTCCGTATGAATGTTAAACTACGAGACACCTGTGTCCCGTAAGCTACGTAGGTTCATGATTTTTTCGTTTTTACAATCGTTACGATGCTTCCTCAGTCCTCGCTATTGGATACTTACACTTGAATGAGAATCAAATACACTTTTTGTCGGACAATTTTTTCGGGATATCGAATTCCTTTTCCTTTACATTCATTACTCGTTAGCCATTCCTCCTTTCTTTGTCCATCAAGATACGAAACTGATACTAATCAAATCAACCATTGAATAAATTTGATCTGAGTCATCCTAGATCAGATAGTCTGCCGAAAAAGTGCCGTTATAGACCGAATAAAAACCCAGTGCACACTAAGACCGCGCATACCGCAATGCATAACACCAATCGTGAGATTCAGACACTTCATAAACCTGAGTACCATTGCCAACTTTTAAGTACGGTTGAAACATTTCATCATCATCAGCCACATGACTTCCACTGCCGAAAATAGGTCTGCCCTAAAGATTTCTAGACGGACCTGTCAAAAGCGGTCTGTACATGCAGCCTGTTCCTGCGACCTCTATCGAATCGTCTGTCATACACCTTTGTGCCCACGCTGCACTTGCCAATACTATAATACTATAATTTGCCTGGTCGCCACTCGAGAACCTTCGAGGTAATTAGGACATACGTAGAAGAACGAAAGTCACTGACATAGTCCAGAGGATTAGCAAGCTGAAGTGGCAGTGGGGAGGGCACATAGTTCGAAGAACTGACGGCAGATGGGGCAAAACTTTCTAGAGTGGAGACCTACTTTTAGCAAGAGTAAATTATAAGTGGATGAAATAAACTGTTGATTATTTTTGTTATCAAGGGTATATTCAAGACACGATTCAACCAACTGTGCTTCAAATAGGCGCTTGAGGCAATGGTGGTGCCTGGGCACTTATAATTGGTCCAAACTCCATCTTTTAAAGGCAAGCCTAGGCGTAAATCACTCAGCAATATTAAGCGATTCATCGCTTACAAATGTTTAGCTCTTAATGTGCATGTGGATTAATATTGCAGTCCATTTAATAAGGCTGAATACCGACCCTAGAACTAGAATGCATTCCGCCGGCAGCTCTCCATTGTTTCATTTCAATGGAATTCTCGCCTTAGGAAACTCCAATAATTAGGTCTTCGCGATTCATTAGGAGCGACGGAGCGTGATTTTTTATAGATCCATTAATAACAGTGGATGGTGGATGAATCTGAGGAATGAGGGGCACCAGCCATCAATACTGGCGGTGACAAGACAATGCGATTCAATTTCGAGTGCTCTGTAGTAATCAGTGCGCTATCTTAGGCTGCAGATATTATAGCATGATTAAACGTACTGTTTGTAAAGGTGATAATAAAATTTGCAAAGTTTCTTCGGTTGTGTCACATGATATTAGTAAATACGAAAACTGCTGGTTTTTGGTTTATGAATGCTGAAATCTACGAATTGTTTAAACTTTCTTAAATATTCATAAGGATTTTAAGTTATGACATAAATTGCAGTTTTAAATTATGAAATAAATAACTTTTGCCTGGACAGAATCCAATTTTCTTGACGTGCCGACTTTACATAATATTTTAATCTACCCTCACATTACAGAACTTGTGGCCGTTATACGGGCCCAAATCGATTTTACTCGCAGAGAGCATTCATAATTGGTCCGGAAATTACAATAACCTAAGTAACCACAGTCGTGTAGAGTACTTCGTTAAAATCCTACCAACTTCCCTGAACATGTGAACTTGTGATGAAGCTCCCATTACTACAGTGTAATTCTGCATTTCCAAACGAGTGGAATGAAGTTGCATTGCTAAGCCGCTTATTAAGTTTGCTTTACAATCGTTCGAATCGATTATATTACCTTTTTCTTACGCAAAACCAGTCTTATCATATTTTCTTTTTTATATGATACATGCTATAGCCATGACCATGTGTTAACGTTGTGCATTACTAAGATTCCACATGGAATATGATAGAGAACACGAGCCTGGTTGCGAATAAGTTTCCACTAACAAGCGCACGCGGCTTGCATTCTAAATGCGTTTAGTCGCCACATCTGCTCCCGACCAGTGTACAATAGGATTCAATTTGTAAAACTGTTAAAATTAAACTCGGGAATTTCCATTCCTGATAATGGAATGAAATTTACTACAACTACAGTAATAGATGAGTAAATAATCGATATAGATTTATACAATATGAAATAAGGTCAAAATGAGAACTTAAAGGGTTTATACGATTCTTATGTATGAAGACAATAATAATGTGTATTACAATAACGTGCATATTATAGAAAATGGTAAAGAAAACTTTGTATACCAATCTGAAAGATGAGCAAGTAAGCTACGTTAGAAATAATACACAGTTTCCAACAAAACTGTCAGAAAAATTATGTACGATTGTAACAAAAACAGAGAGAAACAACAATAAAACAATTCGATTCCTTTTTCTCAAGACATCGCTTATCTAGCAGCCAATATATTTGTTTTCCTTATACTAAGAGAAATGGAACTGAAATACATCTGCCAATAACACGCAACGCAAACATAATCACGCCAAAACAAACTTTACAAATCTGATTAGCTTCGATATTAAAGAGTCGGTAAACTCAATTTATGATTCCTTTGGGGTGGTTATTTGCCTCCGCAATGGAAAATTTCGTGGGAAAGTTCATATCCTAATGGAAAAGCAATCTTAGAGTGTGAAAGAAGTTTGTTTCAACGTTGTTCAACCTACTTTTCAAAGTTGCTTTATGAGGTAATTGGCTGTTTTTATTAGAACGTTTTGAAAGAATGATAGTTTTATTTTAAAAATTATGGAAACGGGTGCAACATTACCTTATTATTTATTGAAGCCCGAAGGTGACCCGAGGTGGCATTGTATCGAAAGGAATAAGAAATTCAAAATTGACTCATTACATGATTAAGTGGCATAAAAACATGAAAGTTAATAACCTAAAGTGAAAAAAAAAATCTAAATTGCAATTGATTAAATGGCTCTATTTTTTGCAGAAGCATTGGAAAACAACAAAAATTACGAATTTTCATCTACTATCAAACAAGACATGGTCAGTCGAATCTATTGCTATAGGCACTCAACAAATATTTGCCAATACACCGTGAGTCAATGCGAGCACCCAGCTCGGTTAGATTCTAGATTTCAGCGGACGCGACGCAACGATGCCCGGTTGTTATAATATATTATACTAGCTTTTGCCCGCGGCTCCGCCCGCGTGAATGAGTTTTTCCGGGATGAAAGTCCCGCTTTATATTTTCCGGGAGAAAAAGTAGCCTATGCGTTAATCCAGGACATGATCTACCCGTGTGTCAAATTTCATCGTAATCCGTTCAGTAGTTTTTGCGTGAAAGAGTAACAAACATTCACGCAAAAACTACTTACTGAACGCATTATAATATTAGTAGGATTTGGCAAATATAATCATGTTCCGATAGGCCACAACTAGTTTCTCACGAGCTTCAGTTAGTTATAATGACATTGCGCAATGCTCTGCGGATATGATGTTAGATTATTATTATTAGGATTTATTTTGAAACAACTGAATGAAGATATAACATTGTTATATATTCTGTGAAATTAACATAATTTGGATGTTGATTTCACAGAATTTCTTGTTCGTAACATTTGTGTTACACATAAAATAATTAACAAAATCAAACATAGGAAACTACCCTATTTTATAAACAATTCAATATGGTATGGTATTGCTGTTGCCCATTTTTTTTACGATCTACATAAAATTCCGGATCCCAACGAAGCACACAATCATTACGTAATGGTGTTGCGAAAACTTCCTATCCGCGTAAAGGACAACAACCCGCCGTGTGACGTCACAGGACACGTCACCGTATTCACGTGTGCCGGTACCGAGAATTAGTATAAGAACACACGTGAGGTTGTGACGCTGAAGAAAATTACGGCTCTTAACTCTTCGTTCCCCGATGGGAAGTTGTGATTCCAGCTCTAGGATATATATTTCAGTCTTTGAAGTTACAGATGTAATTGTGTATTCATGGTGAATTATCGATCGCCTTGACGAAGGAAAGCACGTTTTTAATGTGTGTCACTGTTGAAGTGACTTCACCGAGTCGGTATGAAAAAAATCGCAATGTTACTTTCGCGTCAGTCAGCAAATTATACAAAAATCAAAAATTCATGGATACAAGGCTTTCATCCCACGCATAGGAAAGCAGAAACTCTACAATCATTCTTATCACAGATTAACTACGAATAGTGCATTCAATCAAAACCAGTACGATTATGTATCGACTCACAGAAGAACGTCAGCTATGAGGTCATTATTTCGTGCATCAACAATCACCATAATTATGCATACAGACAGACTTTTCATATAAAAGTCAAAGACAATTGAGGTCACTCATCTGATGGAAGCCGACACGCTTGCAAAAGCGTGCGTAACCAGTAGCACCTCTCCTAGTATATCGAATTACAAAGTACCTACTAACTACTGCATTGTTCCCCATATCCTAAGGCATCGAATGTATATCACATGATCACACGGACTTCAGTCTCCTTCAATCCTGGACACAGGAATTGCCGGAATAGAAAAACTGGTGATGTCTAATCTGATTCACCCAACCAGCCTTCAACTACCAGACACAACAATCATCGGTGTCAGCAGGACAATGGCCGTCGTGCGTGACGTCACGCAGCACGGCCAACGTCACAAACTACCTACGGTGTACCAGCCGACGTGAAAGGCGGGTGCATCGACCGCCTGCTGACGTAACGTCGATTCGGGAACGTTTAGCGTCGTCTGGACGTGCGGATCTACTCCCATATCGCGGACGATTGAGAAAGTTCAGTGTGTAAATTTCCTTGTATGGGGCATGTCATTTACAACAGTAAATCAGAGTTCAACGTCTACGATATGACGCTGTGGTAGTCATGAGCTCCCTTTGAAATGATTTTTAATCAGCAAATGTAATGTTTCGGCTTTGGGTGTAGGGAGACCGAAAATCTTAAGCAAGTAGTAGGTCCAGTCAGAAAAGTGTATGCTCGACCCCATTTTTAGTTTCTAAATAAGTAGAGTTAAGATAAAGGAGATATCTGCTTTTTCCTTTGTACATATCTGAAACGATCGCACCTGCTTGGAAAATTATGAAAAAGTGGGAGTTTTATCTTAAGAAAATGTACAAGCACCAAATTGTGTTTTGATAACCTTGTCCCAAATATATTTTGTATTAGACTGTACTACCGTACAAATGTTAGTAAACCTGGCACAGTGGGTCCTTCTACAAGAAGTATTTAGATTTCAGCCGGTGGTGGGAGGACAGACAAGAGGGGCAAAATATCTCCATTAGTAGATATTTGAACTGCCCTCCATACTACTAGTGGTAGGTCTCTCATATGTAAGAGTCCGTCTGGTGGGTACCACCGCAATGTCTATTTCTACCGCCAAGCAGCAGTGTGCATGCACTGTTGTGTGTCAGTTTGAAGGATATTGTAGCCAGTGTAACTGCTAAACATATTGAGACTTAATATCTATGTCTCACGATGACGAGCGCAGTGGAATGCCACACAGTACTTTGTAACTCAAGGTGCTGGATGATGTTGCTACTGTTTATGGGTGGTCGTATCGCTTACCATCAGGCGAACGGCATACTCGTCTCGTCATTCAATGCCATAAAAAAAATACTATCAGGTAATAACACTTTTCCATGCCAGGCCCAAAAAACTGCAGCACTGTTCGCCAATGTTGCAACCGGCCAGTACATTTCCGAACAACGTGTGACGCGCCCAAAGTCAACACCAAAGAGCTGATAACGCGAATTGTGATAGTCCGACAACGTCAGAGACGCGTGGTGGACGCTAGTGTCGGAAAATTGCTTTACCGCGTTTTATACGCTAGATGCAATCAACTTAATATATGGATTAATGGACGTATAGCATATTCTATAAATCTGTGCCATGTAAAATCTTTTAGTTTTTACGTAGAAACAGTTATGAAATATGTATATTATTGACAACGGTACCTACAGAATTCTGGTTACAAAACCGGCGAAGTGGAAATATAAGAAAAACTTAATTGAAAACCATTACAATATCAGGCAATGATAAATAATTGTTGGTTTGTTTGCCACGGGCCTGTTCTAATTTTGGAAGCATTTCTCTGTAGAGAGTACATGCAATTTGGTTACATATATACATATACACTGACGCCTTTCATCCCCGAAGGGGTAGGCAGAGGCGCAATAGTGCACCCACTTTTCGCCATTATTCCGTGCCATGACGTGATAGGGGGCGAGCCTATCGCCATATCGGGCACAAATTCCGGATTCCGAGCTGATACTGTATAGAATAACTCAATACCACTTTGCCCGACCCGGAGACCGAAGTATTGCAGTCTTACCATAATACAACTACGCCACCGAGGCAGTCAATTTTGTTACATTTAAGGTATATATTAAAGTCGAACCAGACACATAGAATGCTATTAATATAATCATGAATATGGATTAAAGAAATGAGTCCCAGCAAATACATTTACATAATATTATCTCATTGACCTACCACTCATTTAAAATCACATTTAATTTAAATTATTGTTGAAACATTAGCGACATCGTTACTTATCATGTAGAAAACAATAAAATACCAATTAGTTTTCTATCGTGCGACAAAACTCCCAAAGAACGAGTTCTGCTTGTTTTATACAATAGTTAATAGTTATACTCACTAAAAAAATAAGTACAAGTGTCCAGTGTCAACGGGACTTCGCATGGATAAGGGTCCAGATTCATGAGGTCAAACCTGAAATAACTCGCGCCCTTAGAATAGAGCCTTGATCCAGAACCTTAACTTTTGCCTGATTCATAAGAATCCTCGAAATCATTATTTTAATGCTAACAGATATTCGATCATAGACAATTTCCAAGTCATCCGTTGTCTCAACAGTGAACAACACGGTTTAATATCGCACAGGAGCCAGGCTCCACGCGGTTATTTATAGATTTAACGATGGCGGACAAAATGATCCATTACAGTCCCACGCAGTCTGGTGGTGGGAGATACGTACACATCACTGCGCCGCCAGGCCGCGCCGGGTAACGCGGTTTAAGAGACTTATCTAAACTAGGTTTGTTAAATGTAGACTAAATAGTTTAATGTGCACGTTAGCTTAGTTGGTAATGTAAAGGACTCCCGACGAAGGTCCGCACGTTCAAAACCAAAGACATTTGACTTTTCGAAGTTACAAGTTTATTGTTTATCAATTATCGTTCGCTTTAACGGTGTAGGAAAATATTGAATGAAAACCTTCATAAGAATTTTGAAGATATGAAGTCAGCCAACTTGCACAATGGCCGTGGTGCACTAAAGCCTAATCCCTCTCAACGGTAGAGGTCGGTGCCCAGCAGTGGGACAGTTAAACATAATACACAATACAGAGCTGGTATTATTAATGTGCATTAAATTTTGTTGGCGCGAGGTCCTACAATAGTGGGTTTCTATTAGCCTTTTCAAGCCTAGCTAAATACGGGAGCGTAGGCCAGAAATACGTAATAAAAAAAATACGCTGTGCTGTATGTGCATCTTTGCGATTTTTCTTTCACCGTTAAAGAAACCCTTTATTAACACGGAAAAGTCATGTAATTTTGAAAAGTTTGCACTTCGAAGAGGGAAGGGACATTAGTCTTGACAGTCCGATCTACTTCTAAGCAATCGTGCTAGAAAAAGGGAATTTACTTAATGCGAGTAATACATCATACGTATTAGCTGACATTAAGTTTATAAAACAAACGTGTTTGAAAACAATCGCGTCAGAACAATCAGCCGCAGTCGTTACAGTTCGTGTCAACCGACTAACTGTTTACAATACGATTAAATTTATTGTTCATAAATGGGCAATTAGAAAGACAAACAAAATCCTCCTTACATAGTATACAAAGTCGCCAGCCGCCCTATACGCGATAAACTCAAACACTAGCGAACGGATTTCGATGGAACTTGGAATGGAGAAAGTTTGAGACCCTGAGAAGGCTTTAAGCTACTTTTTATCCCGGGAAAATATACAGTGGAACTTTTATCCCGGAAAAACTCGTCACGCAGGCGCAACCGGGAGCAAAAGCTGGTTAATCATATACGATAGAATTCAATTCCATGAAGCCTTATGCTTTATTTTAATTTCGTTAGGTGTTATGTGGCAACATTCCTCTAAATAGTGAGCCCCATTCACCCCTAAAACGTATTAACTGTCATAACATTTCACGTGTCAGTTATTACGAAACATAACAGACATGTTTGAGTCCCAATATAATGGTCCAGTGCAAGAGATATCGACCCGCGCAGCTGCCGAGGGGCGGAGGGATGCGGGAGGGATGTCGCGGGGGAGTGAGAGCCGACGGTAGGGAGAGAGGAGCGCACGCATCTCCCGTACACGTATATGCATGACGTTTACTACGTGTTAGGTGTTGTAGGTTGACTGTAAATTTAATCCATGTCAAGGGATATAACGTTACACGAATCGAATATTTTAGAAAAGACTTGTTATGTCCATCTACAATCTATGAAAATTATCCAAAGACTTCATGCAAAGATTTCTGAGCAAAAGCTCATTACTATCATCTACATACTAATATTATAAAGCTGAAGAGTTTGTTTGAACGCGCTAATCTCAGGAACTGCTGAACCGATTTTGAAAATTCTTTCACTAATAGGAAGCTACTTTACTCCTGAGTACTATAGGCTACTTTTTATCCCGGGAAAATATTTTTATCCCGGAAAAACTTTTTCACGCGGGCGAAGCCGCGAGCACTACTAGTTTAGCTATAATCTTATCAGTAGACATAAACTTAATAATACTAACTACTAAATAGACTATTTCACTTTGACTATCAGAATCTTCAAGAAAAATTCTACCCAAAATAGAGTTAAAGAATAAATTTTAATAAGAAATTACCGATACTAGAATCGATCCTGCGACATCTCACTACTCATCTACACAAAAACCAGTTTACACAAACAACATTCTAGCAACGAATTCGCGGCCCGCATTCCCCGCGCTGCGCACCTTTCGGTACTTGGAAAAGTAAATTTTCACATTTTCCGCCGTAAAGGCTTTTAACCCAAATATGTAGGTAATTTCGCAATAAAGCATTCCGAGTGCAAAACGTATTCGGATTCCCAAGCCCCCCGCGGCGCGGATTTACATGAAAATCACGTAAACTTCTGAAGCTAGCGTGAATGTATTGAATGTAGACAATTCGCCTGGAGCGCTGCAAACAAATCGCGCTTTTATACTTATTGAAAGGGTAGTAAAAAGCATCCCCATTCCATATATTAGTCCTGCATTATGCTGGGTTCGGAAGGTCTGGAAGCCTAATAAAAAAGGAAGTTAAAAATGCCTGCAACTAAGCAAATGGAGGTATCAGGTAGTTTTGTATACGACCAAAATGAAAGAATGTCCACGTGACATGCTCGATGTTATGCGCCGTGTCTATTCATAAACCATTTCACCATCCTGAACTTTGAATTACACGATGCATGGCGTGGCGCTTTGCACTATAAGTCTTATATCCCATTAATTACAAATCAATAAACAGTGGTAGTACCGACTCGGACCAACCAATAATTGTATGGGTAGTAATAAGAATAGCGTAATGTAGCCTAGGGTTAGACTGCATACCAATTACACAATAAAAATGGTCATAACACTTGTATGAATCACCTATTTTTGGGAATGTTTCACTCCAAAGTAAAAGGAACGAAACGCATATTTATGTTATTCTGAAAACTACTGTAGTGCATACATACATACATATACACTCACGCCTGTTATCCCCGAAGGGGTAGGCAGAGGCGCAACTAGTGCACCCACTTTTCGCCATTATTCCGTCCCATGATATGATAGGGGGCGAGCCTATCGCCATATCGGGCACAAATTCCAGACTCCGAGCTGATACTGAATAGAAAAACTCAATATCACGTTGCCCGATCCGGGGATCGAACCCGAGACCTCAGCATAGCAATCGTACCGTAATATAACTATGCCACCGAGGCAGTTAGTTAGTTTTAAACACATGTAGTAAGGTAACATTGGCATCATAAAGCCAATAAGCATCTCCAGCCTCATAATGAAGTGTCTTAACAAGCATAATGCCGGACAGCGTTTTGTGATCTGAAGATCCAAGTTGTTTACCTATTGTGACAGTTAGGTACATTCAGATTATAGACTAACGATTTATTCCTAACTAGTATATAAACCTGTTTTATTATTTATGAAATATTTTACTAGACATTGACGAGACATGACAGCTCCGGACTCCGGTCGTGAGAAACTGGGCGTAATAAAATAAGTCAGTTACGTATTAATACACTGGAGTTGTTTGTGACTGAATTTCGGCGGATTACGCCGCTTCCGCAGCATAATTACCATGCAAATGGGCTTGTACACGTCAAACCAGAGCAGTGTTACAAATAATTTGATAAGCAACGCAGTTTTCACCTTAAATGGGCCATAACAAGGCGCCCGCGGCGTTATGTACTGAAATTACCGTTTTGGTTAGGTCGAGAATTAAGGTTTATTTCCCTTCATCAATCTACGCGAAAGTGCTTAACGGCTTCATTGTAATTACGTGAAAATGAAATTATTTTACTACCCCCACAATGTTATATTAATGAGATTTCTAAAATTGTTCTTGTATAGCCAATTCGCAAACAAGTTTCTACCAAAAACCGAGCAAGGAATTCTAATTTAACTATTTTAAAAACAGTTCAAGACTGAAGCTTAGACTCATTACATCATGACAATATCATTGGATTTAGAGCAGCTCTTTCATACATATTACATATTATTCTCGTTACTTATATAGGTAGCAAATCCTCGTTTTTTCTTTAATGGTCAATAACGCATTCATAGTTTCTCCAGTATTGTGGGTGTTCATGGACGAGGATCATTAACCAATCACCGTCGAGTGACGTACTTCTTCGTACTAGAAATAACTTTTCGTTATTCCTCTATCTGAACCGTTTACAAAATATAAGATTATTGATGCAAGTTATTAACGACTTTTGTCCAAGGCCCTTCAGAGCCCTGTATCATAAGGAATTTCGTGATTATCTGCATCAAAACCAGTCGTATCGGTCAGAGGCTGCACCTCTGACCTGGATTCTAATATAGTCATTTATGATTGCAAAGAATATGACATTTCGACAAATATTTAAAGATGAGTTATGATTCGCCACAGCTGTTTAGCCTGTCGGGAAATAGGACAAAAAAAGCTGATGAGGCAACGCGAAAATACCTAGCATCAAAATTACTGAGAATTACATTATTTGGCCTTTCAACCTCTAACAGCTCAAGCGTCATTACCAAGATGATGATGCATAAATTAGCACCATTACAACATTCGCAATTTAATTTGTAACATGAAGTTAGTGAGTAGACCGCTATCTACAACTTTCGATTTACATACTTACCGCATAGAGACGAAGCGACGGATACGAGTGTGTAAAAAGCTTATGCATTCGTTTACCAATAATTTGCCAAGTTATTCGCAAATTTCTAAACGAGGCATAACAACTAGCACGAGTAAGATTATAGTTATCTGGTTGGACCTTCGATCAACAATACCACTAGATAACCGATCAGAGTCTCAAAAACGGCCGAGCGAATAACGCCTCACTTCAAACTTGGGGTCTTATTTCAATGTAGTTCACTTTCGATTGCGCCAATGTGCTAACGTTCCACAATGCCTCATCGTGTGTTCAAAAACGGTTAAAATAACTATTGAAAAATAAATGTATCGGAAGGAATATCATACTTTCGGCAAGTAAATGCTGTGTTTTAATATAAATAATAAAATACCCTACTATTTTAATAAAACAACAATTATTTAGTTTTTAGCCAAACCACGCGCCAATATTCGCCAATGTTTGGCCCACAAATGGTTGCTTTAGAAAACTGAATCATTGGAGTAGTCTACTACTTTACATATTTTTTATTTATTAGTTTTTTTTTGTTGCACCTTTGGTCCAGTGGTCCGTGTACCTGACAGCGACGCCGGGTGTGGTGGGTTCGATTCCCGCAGAAGGCAAATATTTGTGTGATGAACAATTTGTATTTGCCTTCAGTCTGGGTGTTTTCCATGTATTATAATATGTACGGATGCGAATGAGAATGCGAAAAACATTGGAGAATTGTTATTCATATGAAAACAACTTTAAATGTTACTATTTGTTTTGCTTAAACATTTGTATTGATATATTATAGACTATTTATGTTTATAAATAAAACAATTTGATTATGTTGTTGTGATGTAAAAAGCTCTTACCCATTTTCCCCCAACCATGCACAAGATACAACATAAGTAGGTAAGGTATAAAATTTTGTATGGTTATACAATATTTGTTAAACATTAGGAATTATTATTATTGAATCTGTATTATTATAAAAACATAATTAAAATACATTTCTCAAGTTATTCTTACAAAAAAATAAATACGAAGCGCGACTCCGTAAATCGTAATACCCTGTTCAGAGCAGTAGTCATAATTTTAAATTGGCGTAAGTAAAATGCTGTGTCCGTAATTCTCTGCTTTATCGAAATAGAATAAGGTTGAATTTGGAACAAAAGTTCTTGTAAATTTCTTATCTCTTTCTGTCATTTATGGCGTAAGATTATAAGTAAATGGTAATACAATCTAAACCGCGCTTTATTGCTTGTGAACAAAGTATAGTTTAGGTTGAAATTGTTAGACTTTTACATCGTTTTTCTCCGTTTGATGGTATAGCCAGTCGATGCCATATTTGAGTATTGTTTTTGTTCCTGAGGCGTTATCTAGTGGTATTGTTGATCGAAGGGTTGGACGGACTTTGACCGTTTACTTAGCGTATTAAAAACGTATAGCGTGAAATCGTAAAAAAGTCCGCATAATTTTGAACAAAATTTGTCGCCATATTTAATGCAGTCAGACAGGAAGTACGCGGAGATTGTGCTGGTATAACATAACCTGATTTTTGGGGTTCCGTGGAAGGTAGATTGAAACCTAAAGGTATTAGTAGTCCATAGTGTACTTAGGTTTCCATACAAATAGTTACAAGAAATGTTAAAAAAACACCTTAGTGTGCTGATTGCAAGTATTTTAGCAGGACGATTTAATTTATTTATGCACTTCATATGCAATCAATGTACATAAGCGGACTTAATGCCATAAGCATTCTCTACCAGTCAACCTTAGGTAATACATATGTACGTTATTTTTTCTTAATACCGATTACATACTTATTGGATGAAATATCAATAAAAGTAACCTCTTTTTCCATTACAAAACTAACCGTACTTCTGTCTGTTTATAGAAACACGTTATCGCAGAACCCACATCCGACGAATAGGACTCGCACCCGACCGATTTTTATTTTTAGCTTACGGAATGTAGAAAGTGAAACATTTTGTTTTCAATTCACGTATGTATATTCATTGTACGCGGGTAGGACGCAGCCACAAGTCTAGTCTTAAAGAACGAATGAACGAACGAGCGAGTGAAGAATGAATTCGCATTCAAATATCACGAACACGCACGTGGTTACACAAGTAGCGTCAATATTAGAGCTTCTAATAAGATAAGGGGCGCGATAAACGCCGGTCATTCGGTTATGATGCAAACCATTTTGCGTAACTTCTATCTTTGCAGTTAAAAACTTTATGCTTGTTAGTGTCTCGCTCATTCGAATAGAAACAAATTTGAAATCGAGCGTCGTGTAGCGTATATTTACATTTCTGTAGATTCTGCTATTTAAGACATGAAGATAGTGTAATTCGGGAATGACTACACCACATTACATAACTATTCGTTTTCTATTGGTGAACAAGCTATGTCACCCTTAGAAAAACTATTCGAAATAATATTTAAGTACTTATTTCTTTAGTATAATATTATTTAACAAAGCTGTATGGATTTTTCAATAGATAAATATCACTATAAGTCCATTATGGTTGACTAGCTTTTGCCCGCGGCTCCGCCCGCATTAAAAAGTTTTTCCGGGATAAAAGTCCCGGTTTATATTTTCCCGGTATAAAAAGTAGCCTATGTGTTAATCCAAGACATGATCTACCCGTGTGCCAAATTTCATCGAAATCCGTTCAGTAGTTTTTGCGTGAAAGAGGAACAAACATCCTTACATCCAAACATCCATACATTCTTACAAACTTTCGCCTTTATAATAGTAGGATTTAAAAGTGCTTGAGTTTACCATCGTTCTTTAAACCTAATTTTGATCTCAATGCAAATTAAGAAATTAGTATGTTAGCACAACATAAAAATGTGAAATGAACGCTCCACCAGTCCAGTAATTTCACTCACAGCCGCCAGTACCGAGGCTAATTACCACAAAACGTTCGAGATAACGGCGCCGATTGATAACGTAAACTGAATAACAATTACCTCGCTATTATGTTTTAACTTGGTCAGCTGGGAGCTAGGTACGAACGACGTTGTTGAAATATTAAAAGGTGACAAGAGACAAATGCCGATGTTAAAAGCAAATCGTAGTTCTTGTGGTAAAGTGAGATGTTGTATATTTGATTTACTTTTTACTTGGAGTTCCACTCAGTAGGTAGAACTTTATGATGTCAAGCTTAACGCGTAATGAAATGAAATAAATTTATTCGAACCCATAAAATGTTATACATTATTTAGATTCAGTCAATATTAACTCTACTACCAGTTCGGAAAGCAGTTCTTACTAGAGAAGAACGGGCAAGAAACTCGGTATTGTATATAATATCCTACACACTGATTTGTTCTATGCTCATGGCAAAAATTTCTTTTACAAGCAATGGAGGACAAAGATCGCTGAATGTGCAGCGTTAGACAAGCAACATTCTCATTTCTCAAGACAAGTTATATAAGACTAAGAGCTTTTTCCTGGATAAAAGTCCCGCTATACATTTTCCCGGACCGAATTGTAAATCTAAACAAATCTCGAATCCACCTGAAGACATACAGAAAATTTCATTGAAATCGGTCCAGCCATTTACGAGTTCAGTGACACACACGCACAGGAGAATTATAAGTATACAATATAAAGATACAATGCACATGTATAATCAGAAGTATTGTACTATGAATAGTTAATGAACTAATGTTTATAAACTTCTGTCTACTATCAGATAAAATCAATCAACAGTATTTAATGCATACTTTAGTCATTGTGGCGTATGCGAAATGTGTCTAATAAATGAATATTAATTTGTATTTCACCATTATAATGCCGTTATGAGATGGCCACATCTACAAAGTAAACTGTCAGCTAATTTCAAGATAGTTATTTGCGCCATGTGTTTCTTTTTCAATCCTACTATCCTACTAATATTATAAAGGCGAAAGTTTGTAAGAATGTATGGATGTATGGATGTTTGTTCCTCTTTCACGCCAAAACTACTGAACGGATTTCGATTAAATTTGGCACACGGGTAGATCATGTTCTGGATTAACACATAGGCTACTTTTTATCACGGGAAAATGTAAAGCGGGACTTTTATCCCGGAAAAACTTTTTAAAGCGGGCGGAGCCGCGGGCAAAAGCTAGTTCATTTATAAAAATTACGACAAAGAGAAGCTTTTCGACAAAGAACCTTTAGAAAAAAGCTGTACAGACAGCACCATAAATATCTGTACAAAATCAAAATTTCAAATCGCCTATATACGCGATAAGATAAACTGAAAAAAAATCTTCATAATTATAAAGCAAATCAAAAGCAAAAGAAAGGTGTTGACCACAGACTTGTTATAATGTTCAAGAATTTTTAAAAAGATACTTTGGCCCTTCCAAACATATCAATATGGCATTACCAACGAATTACACTTTCAATTTCAAATAAAAAATTATAATTATAATTTTTATCAGCAAATAAAGACTTATATACTGTGTAAAAAAAAAAGAAAATGGAACTAGTATAAAACAAGACCTGATACAATAAACAGGAATACAAAATCTTTTCACTAACGTTTATTTAATGAACAAACGTTGCATACACAAATCAATACTAATATTATAAAACTAGAGTTTGTTTGGTTGAACGTGCTAATCTCAGGAACTACTGAACCAATTTTGAGAATCTTTCACTAATTAAAGTTACATTTCTCCTGAGTGCCATAGGTAACTTTTTGTACCAGGAAAACATTTTGTCCTGGAAAAATATGTTTATGCAGGGGGAGCAAGCGACCAATACGTGGATTTATAAGAATTCTTGTAAAATGCAAATAGGGAAGAATTTAATTGAACCTGAATTCAGGATGTGATACTAATATGGTGTTAACATACATTTTTTTTTGTTCATAGCTCATTACTGATTTTATTGAAATTTCATTAATTGTACTTACTATTTTTTAAATAGGAAATTTGGTTTCCTTTTGAAGTCATGTTCAAAAAAGGTCAAAGCTAATAGCTCCAATGTAATGTCCATTTACCTTAATAATTTTACTCATTCATTTTCTTTATATTGTGAATAATTAATCTTTATTAACCTGTTTCAGGCAATGACTGTTGATAAAATAATAATTTGTTATATGATTAAACTTAGGTTTTAGTTCCATTTGTGCATTTAAATATAAATGCATTGGAACAACTCATTTACTGCAACACATTCTAGTCACTGTGACAGTGGTGTGAAGCAACTGTGGATTAAGAGGTTCAAGTTTGGAAACATTTGTTTAGCCTAAGGTTATGGAAATGGAATTTTTTTGTGTTAAATATCCACAGATGTCTTATATAATAGTGGGGAAAACATCATATTTTTTTACAAATGTTGCATGAAATTATTCAACTAATCCAGGCAGTTATCGTAAAAGATGGGCACTTTTATCGAAAGCTTATTTATTGCTTTCAAAACCATATTTTCACAATCATGAATTTCCAGATCATTAGATTATTTTAATTATACATGGAAATAAACTTTATAATGTATTATGCAGTTAAGAACTGATTTCCAGTATAATAGTATTATTTAAATTTTAATCACCTATTGATGTCACACATGTTATTTTTTTTGTACTTTTAGATAATTTTAATTTTGAAGAAAATGTTGAACAAAAAGTGCTTAAAAGTTAAAACTAATAATATAATTAATAGTCGGAAAATATTGTTGTTTCAAGATAGTGGTTAAAATGTTTGTGAGTGATATTGTTACATAGCTATTTTAACATTTAATTTAAAAAATGGATGAATGGAATTAAGTATAGATTTTATAAGTTTAATGTTACATGTAAGACATTCTTTTTCATTGTGTCTAATGTAAAAGTTGGTAAATTTTCCCCAAATCACATCAGTAGCATAGTATGCTGCTCTGTAGCACTTTAAACTGAACTTCAATTTCTCAATAATGGAGTATGAAATATTACAGCAGTCTGGTGTTCACCACAAGGAGGTTTTTCATAATGCAACAAGCCGGTTAGAAGGTACATCACTTTTAAAGGGTGAAATAATATAAAAATCGTGCTAATTCACGTGTCAACAGCTTGTTCAAATTCACTAATACCATCTTAAGATTAGAATTCGCGAAACTACGCGAATATAATCATCATCCAAACACGTTTCAACTGCAATCGATCTTCGTGAACGTTGTTAACCCTCAACATTGAAGTTTTTGCATCGCCGAATCACGTTGGCAGTCTACCCTCGTGCTGAAATGATGTGAAATAATTAGCTCACCTGAATATCTTGCTAAAGGCATATAAGACGGTAACGCCCCGATGGACGAGATCTCGCTAACGGGATGAATTGTTGATCCTGGCTTCGGTGAAGCTGCAGTGAGGGGACTGGGTCGCGCGCACCGGCCGCGACTACCTGTCACACATACCACACGTCAACTAAATACAACACATCACACACTAACGCATTGCAATGTTACTAACTACAGAGTACCGGCTCAACTAAAAGATTTCTACCGCTGCAATGTTCGCACCAGCTGGCGAAAACGTGGTCGCCACTCAACGACACCTATAAGCTACACCAAACTATAACTATACTTAAATATGGATTAGATATTCGACACTACGTCGCTACCTTCTCTCTCTCACTGTCTATGACGGAGCGCCTCGTTTAACTTCTCTATAACGCGCGTTCACGGTACGATTCACTTACAAATACGAACGAACATAAAATAAATGATATTACATCAAGAGCAACACGTTTCCACGGATAAATAAGACCACATAAAATAAATGAAAATTGTACAATACACTTTCTTATGTTTCATGTACTGCCTTCACACCGGATATGAACATCTTTTAAAATTGGAAACGACGATTGTCACATTATTTGTGAAATTTAATTTAACTTCATTTACGTTAAAAAGATATTTCATTTCAATTTCTTTAGCTTAATTACCGTTACCAATAATTTTTTACTTTATTTTAAACGTAAAAATAAGAAAATGAAATCCCGAATTAAATTGTCAACAGGAAATCCACAGCATTAAAAATTGTCTCTGACTACTGTTGCAATAATTTTTAATTCCTTTAGCATCTATGTGAGAATTTTATTGTAAATGTTAAATTTATTTTAAAACATTATTAGTGAAGAAAATGTTTAATCTGAAATAAATTGACTCATGATAAACATAATTTCTTATTTTTATAACAGAATTTCACTTCCACAGACTTCCATTTCATGTTCTATGTACGACAACAACATTGCAATTGCTTTATTTTGATTGGCTAATGTGGGAAGCAAACTGTTTTATCATTGGTTCTAAATTATTATGCGTTTCGGATATTAAATAAGGAAAGTCTTTACTATTTATCATCGAAAACAAACCTACAGTCTTTTGACAGATGGTTGCACGGATTTACGAATGAGTGGAATTTTGGCGGGAACGTGGAAGTGTCATGAGGTGCTCTTGTTTTAATTCGTTATTTTGGTGATACTTAGTGTTATATTGCATAATTATGGTGGTATATTATCCAATATAGTTCTATTAAAGTGCTCAAATGAAGTGAATTGAAATAACTGTGCCAATCAAGTGTTTTTTCGTTGCCGCCAAAACTCCTCGATAAAGTCTTGGTAAGGTAGCCACTGCCTTACTACGACATAGTATAGGTATAGTTAAGAAAAAAAAATAACCAAAATATCACTTAAGACGAGGCTGTATGGGCTTGAACCCTTTGCCTTCCCTATAAGGGAAAATTATATTAAAAAAAAAAAAAATTACGAATGAGTTTTCGTCAATGTCGGAATAAAATATATATTTTTTCTTTTACATATCTAATACAATAGTTTAATCTGGGACATTTTATAATCCGTGTGATCTGAGTGTGTTTTATTGGAAAATGGTAATTAATTTGTTTTATAGGTTAGGTTATGTGAATTGTCCTTGGCGACCAAATGATTATTCCTCTATATTTTTCGCTTTCAGCACTCGTGTAGACAGTTGTTGTATAGTCCGGCAAGGTGGAAATGCGCTTTGCCAATAAATCTAAAACCCACAGTACTGACAATCAAGTCTGACCAGGTGAGACTAAATCTGTAACCTTTCCTGTTAATTGTGAAACTTTTATTCAAACACGTCAAATATCGCTAATGTAGCGACTGATTCGACCTCTAAACAGTTATCAGTGTTAAACTTTATGTAAATAATATGATGTTTAATTCATGAAAGTATGTTTATGTAAGCTTTGCTACAGATTTTTTGTAGTCATCACCTTATCTATTGAATGGGCATTTTTACCTCCCAATTTTATTAAAATTCAAGTTTATAGGAATAGTATTTCTCGTAATTTATAGACATGTAATAATTGCCTTATACATGCTGCTTAAAATTATGCTGTTTTTATTGATGAACATAGAGTCCAATGATTCAAACATTTTCTATGTATCCCTTTCTTATTTGTCAGTACACAGTGCAAGAATGCCGGCAGTACTCAGCACGAAAAGGTTTCTTCTCTTCAATCATAGAGAATATAAAGGAGGACATAGCCAAAAACAAGGAGATGAAAGATAACATCAAGAAGTTTAGGCAGGAGGCGCAGAAACTTGAAAACTCAGAGGCACTGCAGGTAATTACTATATTATAATACCAGCCCTGTATTATATCATGTCCAACTGCTGGGCACGAGACTCCTCTACTACTGAGAGGGTTTAGACCTTAGTCCACCACGCTGGCCTAGTGCAGGTTGGTAGACTTCACATACCTTTGAAATTCTTATTAAGAACTTCTTAGGTGTGTAGGTTTCCTCACAATGTTTTCCTTCACCATTAAAGCGAACGATAATTGATACACAATACACACATAACTTTTTTAAAAGTCAGAGGTGTGTGCCTTGGGTTTTGAACCTCCAGACATTGTCTCGGCAGACTGTTCCATTCCCAACTAGGCTATCGTCCATTTTATAATTTCTATATAAACTATGTACAATTCGGTACATTTTCCACTCTCTCATTTCTTTTTTAGATAAATAATTTTCTCTAATAAGGGGGAGCTGCCAGCCAGTATGAGTTTATACATGTAATTTATTTTCTTTTTGTATTTTCATTATTTATAATGTTCCTTGTTATATAAATGGCTACCTATTATGAATCTCTTATTACTACTATAGTAAGATGTTCTATGGACTTGAATTTCATATCTGAAAGTAGCCAAAAGTGGCATTAGCACTAAGCCTGTTAGATTGTGTGATAAAATAATAGTGTTTTATGGGTATTTATTGAAACACTTGTACTTAATATTTTGCTAACTTTATACTTACCACTTGCATCTTTATCATTTCATGTCATCACCTTTATGAAGAACTAGCTTCTATCTGTGGGTCTGCTTTTATTAAATTCCAGCTTAATTTTAGTCTTTAGCACTCAATTCATAAACTGCTGTTTGATGAAACAATGGTCACTCAGATCAGTTGTTGCAGCAATTATTCCCTGCATCTAAACCTTTATCTCTATAATACAAGTATAGATTTTAATCGAATTATTTGTTTGAACAGGCAGCGAGAAGAAAGTTCCATGCGGTAGAGTCAGAAGCGTCCAAGAGCTCTGAGGTCCTAAAGGAGACAATAGAAGGCATAAAGGGGAAGATGGAGCATGTCCTGGAGGAAGCCAGCAAGACTGATATTGCCAAGAAGGCTGGTAAGAAATGGATTATTTAGTTTTATTTTGTGATTGTCTTCTATGTGTATGTTGTGAGACAATTTTTTGTGGAATAAATTAGCCTCGCCTCGGTGGCGTAGTTGTACTACAGTACGACTGCAAAGCTGAGGTCTTGGGTTCGATCCCCGGGTCGGGCAAAGTGATATTGAGTTTTTCTATTCAGTATCAGCCCGGAGTCTGGAATTTGTGCCCGATATGGCGATAGGCTCGCCCCCTATCACATCATGGGACGGAATAACGGCGAAAAGTGGGTGCACTAGTTGCGCCTCTGCCTACCCCTTCGGGGATAACAGGCGTGAGTGTATGTATGTGTGTGTGTTATTTTTTTTGTTCATGGTTGCCAATTATTGGTCTATAGCTTTTTGTTTTTTATACACAAAGATTTTTATTGTAATCAGACTATTGTCAGGACAATATACGCTGTCCGGAATGGTCCCATTTTGCGCGTCGCGATATCTTTATAAGAATGTTTACCTAAAGAAATACTAAAATCAATTATATATTTTCTTTTTATATTTTATGTAATGACAAATATTTATAATATTCTCCATACATTACCGGGTGGAAGGGAAACGCTCTCTATACCGGAACGGTAAGAGAGAAGAACCATAACATTAACGAAAAACTATATTCATTTGCAAAGCTAAGCGATAATACTTACGATTTTAGTATTTCCGTAATTCATGCGCGCGCAATGTAAAGCGTACAAAAAACTACAAAGCAAACGCCGACAAAGCGGCGGCCGCCGCGCTGCGCCAGCACCAGCCGCGCGGCCGTTAACCCGTCAGCTGATGTACGTGTTTCATTACGATTTTTTTGAAATATTGTCCTTTTTTACTATGTTTTTCAGAATAATAGTTTGATTTATCTATCCATACGTGAAGCTGTACCGAAATTTGAGAAAATCCTACTAAAATTGTAACAATACGATCGCGATTTTTTTAGTGCCATCACGTCAGGAATAACTCATACTATCACCTGTATTCGTTTCCGAGAGCGTTTCCCTTCCACCCGGTATAAGTATGATTATCATACCCATGTACCATCTTTGAATTGATATCATAAAAAAACTCTCCTGGTCGTAAATCGTAAGATTTCATAATTATGATCTAACTCTATTGACAAACGATAATAAACTCCGTGAATTAAAAATCGATAGCATTCAAGAATCGGTTATTTGGAGCAACAGATTTTTTCTTCCCTTCTCTAAAGGCTACGCGTAGTATTCCGTGAAGTGTCATTAAATTGTCATACCGGCCAGTTAATATTGTCCCAACAATAGTACGACAGTGGTGAAAATAATATGCATACAATGTTTTAACATTTTATTTTTGTCAAACAGGAAAAATAACAGAAGACATCTCGAAGTCTGCTAGAGATGCAGCAGAAAGCATAGCAGACAGAAGCCAGAAGCTTGGTCAGACTTCTGCCTTCAAAACTATATCTCAAGTGAGTAGATTTACTACATAGAGATTGACTGAAATAAAACGTACACAATACCATACCTGTGTTATATATTGCCCCACTGCTGGGCACGGGCCTCCTCTATTACTGAGAGGGTTTAGGCTTTAGTGCACATGCGAGGGGTTGGCAGACTTCACATACCTTCAAAATTCTTATAAACAACTTCTGAGGTATGCAGTTTTCCTGACGATGTTTTCCTTCAGTGTATATAAAATATTTTTTTAGGCTACGGAAGTAATGAAGAATGAAATAACTCCGCGCGGTCTGGAGGGACGCGTCTATTCGTCGCCCGTCGCATTGAGGAAACGAGTTGAGGTAATTGTACTATATTAGATATTGTAAAATCCCATTAAAATTGATTTATTGCTTCACAGAATAGATGATGTTGATGAGTGTAAAAGTGGTTTCACATTTTTTTAAAGTAAGTCTAGGAATTCCTAATGTTAGCATATATAATAAATATTGTCGTAGGTATTTGCTAAGAGGTTATTCACATTAATATTTTAGCTACTCAGGTGTCTAAATAGTCGAAATCTGCCTTTCGATAATACATTTTGATACTCCTTTCGACTCTGTAAAATTTTAATTCCTAATTGTAGGTTGCCGAAGATGAGAGAACGTTTGCTCCCGACACGGAATCCACAGGCGTTGAACTGCACAAGGACTCGAAATTCTATCAACAATGGGAAAACTTTAAAAACAACAATCAGTATGTCAATAAGGTAGGTTTTGTAAGCACAGACTTAGATTATCCATGTGTTATGTGCAGCAAACCATTTTATTTCGATCATATTATTAAACTGTATACAATTATTAGTATTTTTTGAAATTCAGCTTAAAATCATTAGTTATTACTTGGAATTTAACTTCACACTTAAACCACAGGTATTAGACTGGAAAATAAAATACGAAGAATCTGACAACGCGGTGGTGCGGGCATCACGCTTCGTCACCGAGAAGGTGGGCAGCCTCTTCGGGAATATATTCGAAAAGACCGAACTATCCAAAACGTTAACCGAAATCTGCAAAATGGACCCCAACTTCACGGCACAAAAGTTTTTAGAAGATTGCGGGAACGACATCATACCGAACATTCTGGAAGCCATGGTCAGAGGAGACCTCGAAATACTCAAGGATTGGTGCTACGAAGGTGTGTTCAACATACTAGGGACACCCATCAAACAGTGCAAACAATTAGGGTACCGCCTCGACTCCAAGATATTGGACATCGAGCAGATAGAGTTAGTTATGGGCAAAATTATGGACCAGGGTCCTGTTTTGGTGATCACATTCCAGTCCCAGCAGATTATGTGCGTGCGGGATTCAAAGAACAACGTGATAGAGGGCGACCCGGATAAAGTGATGAGGGTGAATTATGTGTGGGTGTTGTGCCGGGATCCTCAGGAGTTGAACCCAAAGGCTGCGTGGAGGTTGCTCGAGTTGTCAGCCAACAGCGTAGAACAGTTAATATAGGCATGTAGATGAATTAAATCGTTGACAGTTTAACGAATGTTTTTAATCGACCCATCCAATTTTCCCGATGAAGCTTTGTGGTTATCGATATATCGATGTGATGTGGCAACATTATACATTTTTTAAAGAACTCAAGGCACAGGTCCATGACTAAAAATAATTTATCTATTATTGAATTCTCGAATTAGAAACTATTATAGATCAATAATTCTAGTCACTTGGATTGTTGTACTATCGACTCAGTGTTGGTTTATTTTGACAATTCATCGAATAAAAACCAAAATAAGACTAAGGATTCAACATGAAATATAAATATGCAGTTTTCTATATTCTCCAAAAAATTTTTTTATGTTGAATACAATGTGATTTATGGAATGGTCTCTAAAATAATTCTTTGTAAACTTTGAAATATGTGAAAGTTTATGATTTAAATAGGAAATGATTATTCTTATGTACAAATATAGCCAAAGTTATGACGTTGCATTTTTTTTCCAATAGCTGTGTTTCGCACCGAGTTAACGCTGTCACATTTTTATGTCCGTTTAGTTTTATTTTTAAGTTATTTATGGTTTCGTTGGACTGGACGGTGCGTGGCCCTTGGTCTTCTTGCGTTTTGTAAGAGGAATGTAAAGGGACAAATAACTTGATTTTCAAGCAAGGTATCGCTAGGTCTTCGAGATTTTATTACGTTTTGAGTAGTAGTTTTTTTTAATTTCCTATTAGTTTTATTTCTTATGGTTTATTTATGTTTTAATAAATTGTTTTATATTTTATTTTTTCTGTTTTATTTGTTGTATTGGAAGGCCCATGGCCTGTAGATTTTTTTTACTATTTTATTTAAACTACTTAAATTTTTCGTTTCTACAGCGGATTTTGGTATCGAATTGGCATCAAAGGAAGCTTAGTGGCAACGCACCTCAAAATTAAAAAAAAAAAATACGGCTTTCTTCTACAAAAGTTTTCCTATAGTAGCCACTGTCGCTGCCAACTCTTAAAAATCTACCCCACAGTAGAGTGTACAGTAGTAGAATGTACTAGTAGGTATAGACCATGATTATCTCATCGATAATTTTTTAACTATGGTGTAATTGCTTTGGTTGAATATAGATTTATTATTATTATTATATATACCTAGGTACTACTTATTAGGCTCTCCCTTCTCCTAAAGTGGTAATTTCGAAGGGGTCGGCACCAACTTATTCGCAGATATGAGCGTGATGCAGTCTCAGTATGAAGCCCGGACGGAGATAATGGAGGTCACAAACACTTACCGTAGGTTCCTACAATCAGTGAACAATATCTATACATAAAATAAAGCAATAGAACCGGTGTGTCTGTACATTTAAAGAAATGTGATAAAAGAAAAGGGGTGACTAAAGAAGAGTAATGGAACACAAATCAGCGATTTTTGTAATTCTTTTTATATCGAGAAAACTATTGGATTTCTATCCAAGAAAAGCTCTTTCGTGCGGGTGAAGCCGCCGGCAAAAGCTAGTTGGTAATAATTAGTAGAAAATTATAAAACAACAAAAACAGTAACTAGTTGCAAGTAATACGTTCCTAAAACGATCTACACAAGACGGTGAGATGGCGGTAGTTGTAACTTGCAATAGTTAATCGAATCACTTGAAGCTACTTGCATCGGAGATCGAAATTCAAAATTGTAAAGATAAATAGGTATGTCTCGTAATAATTAATGCCACCAAAAACATAAATGTAAAAAAGGAGAGCCAAGTTCAATACAAAAATTATGCTTGGCTGCGGGCTTCGCCTCAAAAACAATGAAGATCTATAGAGTGACAAGTTCTATGCAAAATCCAAATATGTATTTATAGGAACAAAATAACATTATGAACAAGTATTAAACTCCATTTCTTGGCTTTATTGGATACCTATAACTATTACTGTTATTTAAAAATGTGAGATCTTAAAGTAGGTTAGATTTGACTTGGCCAGTTTTCATTAATTCAGTCATTTTATAAAGTTTTTTTTTTAATTCAACATACTATGCGTGCCAAGTAAGAATAGGACTGTCAAGATGCCATTTTGTTCAGCAATACGCGCAAACTTCATTACCAAAGTGTATGGTGTGCAAAAAAATCAGTAAACAAATTATATTCAGTTTAAATGTTTAATGTACGCTTTTTTGGTATTTCTAATACATTTCACGCCAAATTAATTATAAATGAGTAGGAAAGGAAATATACATATATTATTTCAGTTTTTATTAATCGGATATTTCCTCTACACCACTTAACCTATCGTCGTCGTTGTCTGAATCTTCATTGCTGTCGCTGTCACTGCTAAATGCTGTCGCGTATACACGAAAGCTTAGCTAACGGCACACTGGTAGCTTCTCAGTAGCGTCACAAAATGGCGACATATTAGGGTGACCAATAGCATTAACTATTATTTGTTCATTTTTTAAAGTGTTTCCATACCTGTAGAATTAATTTATCCAAAATTATCCATTAATAAAATTCAAGAATAGTATTTTTTAAATGAATATAATGATTATACAATAACTAAATCTATACGTATGAACAATGCCACCAAAAACATAAATGTAAAAAAGGAGAGCCAAGTTCAATACAAAAATTATGCTTGGCTGCGGGCTTCGCCGCAAAAAGAATGGAGATCTAAATGAGTGCCAAGTTCTATGCAAAATCCAAATATGTACTTATCGGAACAAAATAACATTATGAACAAGTATTAAACTCTATTTCTTTGCTTTATTGGATACCTATAACAGTTGCTGTTATTTAAAAATTTTAGATCTTAAAGTAGGTTAGATTTGACTGGAATCTGGAAAAACCAATTAAATGATTGTTTTCGAAACTCAAAATACATTTAATTTTTAATTTGGAATTCTTAACCAAAGGGGAATATAAAGTAAATTAATTCTGGAATAAATTCTTATTTCAGATCAAAGTGGCTAGTCTGACAAAAACCAATTTTATATGTAAGGAAGGACCTAATATAAATATAGCCCTCAAATATTTTTTTTAAATCTGTTGAAACCCTGCGACTTTTAGTTTAGTGCGAGAGTAAAAACAAAACATTTTCTCACCAATTTAATAGGGTTAATTCAAACCAACAACTCAAATAAAGATATTTTATTAGAGGCACATAGAAATGCGGTCCTACGCCGCTGTACAGATGTATTTACACATTAGATAATACAATATTAGTGCTAACCTTAGACCATCTAAAAAGGACGCGCCATGAGCTAATTGTTACGAACACAGAACAGAGATAGAGATAGAACTATAAAGTGGGCGTAACCTTTGATACACTAGTTTAGAATGCAGTACAAACTCACTGTTTGAACGGTCTCAGTCGTCATTGCGCATTGTCAAAGGTTTAATGATTGGAAAAAATATTTAAAAATATTAAAATGCCCTATTATGCTATTCTGGAATGCAAAAATAATAGCCGTACCAAAAATGTGTCCCACGGAGGTATTTCGTACCATCGGTAAGTAATATTTTCTGGTATATTGCTATTTAGTTGAAAAATGTATCTTGATTTTCTATGTCAAACATGACACAAAAATTACAGTTTAAAATGTTCCTTATTCTTTTCACTATATGGTTAATTGTCGCAAACGAAAATCAGTTGTTCTAGAATGATTTGTCACCAATTCATAATGTCATCGCTACTCAATTAGTGCATGCGTGGTCGATAAAATATTATCGATAATTATTAATTTTTCACTGAAGCGTTATGTTATGCAGAAAAGTACGAAAAGTTATCTGATGCATGATCCGCTTGTGATGCATAGCTGTGGTCGATATAATAATTAATTAATGAAACAATACTAGATTGTTAATTTTCAGTTTTCCAAAAGATCAATTTATTAAGGAAAGTTGGATCAATGCTACGGGAAGGTTAAATTGGTTTCCTTCCAATTTTTCCGTAATATGTTCAGAACATTTTGTAGAAGATGTGTAATGTAAAAAAAAGGGGAAATCAATATTTTAAAGTGAATGCAGAAGCTCATATAAATATTCTAATTCATCAATCAATAAGTAATTATAAGAAAGCCACACACCATAATATTTATTTTATTGTTTTATTTTACTACATAAATTTATTAAAAAAACTATGGGTTATTATTTAAAAATACCCTTTTTAATCTTATCTTACTTCTTGTTTTATTTTAGTAATATCATAAATGCAAATGTTTGTGGAAATTTTTGGATCTCTGTATGTCGGGATGTTTGTTTGGTTTGTATGTTTCTTAGAAGTAAACTCAGACATTTGGCACACGAGTAGATGATAATACCCTTTTTTTTCGCGGAGAAAGTGACTTATTACTATCACCTAGCCTTTCAAGGGAGGCGACTGAGTGGTTTTGTTCGGTTCACCGTGCCTTACGACCCAGCGTTGAGCCACCGGGCCGAGTCCCTAACCTATGTACAACGCACGGCATGCCAACTAAAACTCTGCGGTGGCCTTCTTCGGCGCATTAGGGACGGCTGCGGGTTTCCCCGGGCTAAAGTGTCTAAGTTGTCGTCCGCAGCCAGATCATAATACCCTGGATTAACACATATAGGCTACTTTTATTCCGGTAATTTGCTCCCATGGGATATAATGGATATTTTTTCTATGCGTCGTACTGCGTTTTAGGGGCTTTTCTAACGGGAAAAGCTTTTTATTGAGACAACACATAGTTTTAAATAATTGTTTTTAATTACATATAAATGTGCCTGTCTGCTTTATAGGTTAACAATGTTTGATCAGCTATGTTACTTGATATTATATTATGAGTATTACTTGATATCTCATCGTTAATGTTATTTCTTAGGGTGGTGGATTCCAAAGTAAACCTGAAATCATAAATTTAAACGCAGGCGTATCTTCTTCAAACGAAGCACAAGAAATTGTTGCCCCCAAAAAGCGTAAAATATTACCGAGTCAGATCCAGGTACAAAATTAAACAACTTTTGCTTGACGAGACGAGCATGTCGCTCAACAAGCGATACGACCACTCATAAACAGCACAAAGCACTATTCAGTTTGGAATCAATGCAGTTACGCCGAGACATTGCCTCACTTAGTGTATTCTATCGTCCGTGTCTTGGTGAGTGCTCTGGACAAAAGTTTAACCTTAGGCCATCCTCACACTTCCTTAGGGGAATCACGCGTGCTGGCTTGCGAAACCACTGCTTAGTGATTTCTTCTATCTCAGCCCATATCAATCGGGTTAAGAAGTTCGTAATTTTGCTATTAAACTGTGGAACAGTTGCCGGGCACGAATATTTCCAAGTCTTATGATATTGGGTCCTTAAAACGGAACTTGCAGAAGCTATTAGCAGGCCGGCATAATTCTGCTGTCCGTCAAAGGATATTTTCTTGCCTTGCCGGTTGACGTTTTGCTTAGACGTGAAGTCTACTCTTACTCTCTTAACCCCAGCAGTGAAATCACTATGATAAGTATATATACTCATTATAATTTATTGCAAACTAGCTATATAAGCTGTGTAGCTAATATAGTATGTGTAACATACATATCTGCAGTATTGAAATTATAAAGTAGGAATTTAAAATATATACTTAAAATTTAAAATAATTTTTAATTTACTGAGTTAAAATTGTATTCAAGACAGTTCCAACAACTTTTCCAGTACTTATCAAAAAAATTAATATTATATAATTTTGTTATAAGTCCATTTCATTTATTAATGTTAGTTATAAAACAAACACCATCGATAGGTTTACAAAAAGGTAACGTATGGGTGCAACACTATTACCGGCATGCGTAGCGTACTGGGTGTCATTCAATAACTTATCTTAAAACAACTGCCATTGAGTTCTTATGAATGCCATTGCGATTATACGCCATCTCGCGTGGACTAGCGGTATGAAATCGAATTAAAATCAAAATTCAGACTGAAGGAATAATGTCGTATGAAGTCATGTGAATTTTTAGAATACGATGTTTTTATACAATGGCATTAAGGTTAAATTTAATGCAAATGATTTTGTATTATACGCTTTATCTTTATTGGTGATTTTGGCCAATCATAATGAAGAGATGATAGTATGCGAATATATGCATGTGTGAGTTTGGCGACACTGGTTTTCTTAGTAAATTGATGCTAAACTCTATCCATTCTATCTTTAATTCGTGGTTACGAACAAAAAAATGTAATTTCCAATGTATCTATTACATAGAAAGTGCAACACACATCTATACCGTTTTATATCTTTACAGACGCATATACATAAATCTTAAAACACCTGTTTTCCGCACACTAACCTTTTTTTTAATTTGCATATAAAAGGCATAACACGAAATTCAATCAAACCTAAAATAATACATAATCATTTTACTAATTATAATTTGACAAATACAACAGTTTTAAATGTGTGCGTGAGCATTGATCTTATACTTTGGCTGAAAGGGAAGATCATACAGGTCGCGTCCCTTATATATTGTCTAAGTTGCTAACGCTACATGACAGATGAAGCCATCGGTGACTAGGTTACAAACTGCTGTTTAATAAGGAATGTGTCCCTGGAATTGCTTAAAATAAGACATGACGAGTGGAAATTGTATTTCGGATGATCGATTGTTAAAATATTGATATTATAAAAAATCATAATATTGTTTTAATACACTGTCTATAAAACCAAGTAAACATATGGGTTTATTTATTAAAAAATATATTTTAAAATTATATAATAATAACCCAAATACAATTTTCACACGCCACAAAAGCTTAAAATACAAAAGTAACCTAATTTGTATCATGACCATTAAAATTACTAACACATTAAAAAGTGCCATTAAAATTATTTATTACTAATTAAAAACATCTCTAAAATTACGCATTCGCAAGCTCATCACATAAATTAGCACAATGTTGCAAGTGTAAAAAATATTAAAAATTGTTAAGTGTTGCCATAAAAGCGCTATGTACCGTAGACGGATTCCACGCCTTATCCCCAAATGGGTAAAATCTGGGCGGACCCACATTCAAATTCGTGAAAAGGCGAAACTTATGTGTTGCACACAAATTACTAATAAATAATTAAAAATATTTTCAACACCTTTATTTATAAACATTGTTGTAAAACATCCAAGTTGGCTATTAACAAGGAGTAAAAATTGATATTTAATTCACCAAACTACCCTTAACTTTAGGGGTCCCCTAGCCGATAAGAAACATCAAATAACATGACAATGCAGAGTACAGGACAATTAGTTATTAAAAAATCGATGGAAACTGGAATTAGTATTGAAGTTTAATTTAGCACCCATACATAAGATTCATTTAAATATTAGCTTCATACATCAAGCCTACAATAAAATCCTATAATAAAATCATCAAACTATGATCCAAAATTTGCACTAAATCAGTACATTTTATTCTATGTATCTAAAGTAGGTAGTCAGATAACCAACGTTTATAAATAAAGACAACTACCCTCCGATCACAACCGTGCACCATTCAAGTCTTCGTGACACGAAATATCTTTTGGATTCTGTACGTATATTAAAAAAATATAATGCAAGACGTAATGTAATTAATTGTATATTTCCACTACACACATACACATATATTCACGCCCTTTATCTCCGAAGGGGTAGGCAGAGGCACAATTATTGCACCCACTCTTCGCCGTGCGTATTCCGTCCCATGATGTGATAGGGGCCGAGCCTATCACCATATCGGGCATAAATTCCAAATTCCGGGCTGATACTGAATAGAAAAAACCAATATCACTGCCCGACCCGGGGATCGAACCCGAGACCTCGGCATTGCAGTCGTACCGCAATAAACTACGCCACCGAAGCAGTACAGTCCATATTTCCACTATACTTTTATAGCAGTTAGATAATATTTCTCGTACAGAATCCAAAAAGTATTAAATTTACCCACACTAATCAACGTGATTAATAAGACAATACAAAATATACCTCAATAGCAATCAACATCGATCGAATATAGACATTTTAGGCATCGTTATAGGCCTATTTACATTCGGCCGGGCGGAGTGATGCCGGTAGCCGGACCAGAAAAATAAAAAACCTGCTTGAGGGCGCCACTTTAGCTTTTCATTTTAAGGTTATCGTTATCAGTAGAAGAAATTAGTTCCATATTTTACCACAAGATGGCGAGGTTTTTTTTATTTTGCTGGTCGGGCTGTATAAGTATTTAGATGCGTTTGTACAATTTGGTTGGACTGCCTCGTGAAGTAAACTCTCGATTATGTACCTTACGTAATTTTAAGGCGAGGCAGCCTCTCTAAGTGTATTTGTAACGAAATTAAATGCTCTTAGTAGACGAGTCGTATTGGGAAAAATATGTACTCTTTACAATTAAAATTCCGCCAAGGAACCCGGCATAATCAAAACAGAGAGTTTAATATAAAGCAAACAAAATATTTAAATTTACCATTTCAGGTCCTATTTCCACATGGTATAAGAGCATTTTCGACATGAACCAACTGAAACCATACAAAATTTCAAGTCCAATGTGTACAATCACCAGCATACATAGATGAACAAATTCCAAATTGCCTACATACTTTTGTGTTCTTACTAATATTTTTTATCTCTTCACAAAAATAAAATAAAAGAGATTTGTTTTACTTCATACGAAGAAAAAAAAATAGTTTAATTTAACGCGTATATAGGCGATTTGAAATTTAGATTTTGTACAGATTTTTATGGTCCTGACTGTACAAACGTATCGTGCAGTGTGGTCCAGTGTGTTCAGTCGCGGAGCCACTGCATGACGGCGGTGTCGAGCCCGCCGGCCGAGAGGAGCCGCGAGTCGTCCGCCACGAACCGAACGCACGTCACGTGGGAACTGTGCCCGCCGTACTGGTGGCACAGCGACTGCATACATATACACAACAAAGAGTTGAAAAATATTTTGGAACGAAGTTTCTTATCGCACGTTGGGAAAGGGAGCTAGACGGAAAAAATTCTCACTTAAAGTTGAACGACACTTTTATACTTGCCCTGTGAAACCAGCCAGTAACAATAAAGAACTGGCCGTAAAAGTGACATTCGAAATTTAAATAAAAAAAAGACAATTTAAATGCTTTTTAGAGTATTTTTTTTTTTCGTTAGTTGTATGTTAATTTTAATGTCAATGCTTGCTTAGGTGATGATCGTGATTCGATGACATGTCTATTGTGTAGGTAGAAGTAAATGTTTTCATTGATGTGGTAACGTTTTAATGAAATATACAATTATTATTATAACTTAAAAGAAATAAAATTTTATTACAATATCTTCACTAATTAATCGAAAAGAACTTCGTTCCATCTGGGTGTCCCTTGACACCTCTCAAGTTTTTTTTTTATAGGTCTAGTTGTCTTATGGCTATGTATTATACACAGTAGATTAGAAGTTGTTCCATTTCCGAGCAATACTGTAAATTTCTAACGCCATTTAGGTTTTTACTTGAGATTCAGTAGGCGTGTCGGTTGTAAAAACTAAATATTTTAGTAAACATCAAATGCGTGCATCAAAACTAGGTTAGGATGGGAGCAAGTATTAATTTACCTTCGGCTGTGTGACGGGATACGCGAAGAGTTTAACTTTGCCGAAGTCATCGCCGGTCGCCACCAGCCGGCCGTCATGGGATCTGCGAATAGAGGTGATGGCGTGAAAGATTAGAGATGATAAGCGTCTGAGTCGTGTAGTATAGAGTTGTCATTCGCCTTATGTTTTCCTAGTGGACATATTCGGTTACAAACAGGTCAACATCATTGTGTCGACTGGGATAGGTAATTATCTCTAGTCAGTTGAGACTATCTGGATTCTACTCTGCAATGCACATACCTCAGCTGCACGGAGTCACCAGATGAAAATTTCGAAATGTCCAAAATAAAATCGGGATTTATTACTTAGAAAATATCAATTTATACGGAAACATTTCACAAAAATCATCGCCATATCGTAATAAAATTTATTTCTACTAGCAAGGTTAATTAAAAAAAAAAACTGAAGTCCAAGAAAATAACGCTAGTAGAGTACGTTGAATGTTGGTCCCGTACCTGACGCAGGAGTTGATGTCGGTGCCGTCGGCATGCTCGGGCCACACGCCGATGGTGGTGTAGGTGATGGGACACGTGGTGGAGCTCCACGACACGTCGCGCAGGCTCGTGGGGGACGGCACCTGGCGACACGTCGTCGCGTTCCCTAAGTGGGACATATTGCTCTTAAACTTCTTGCGTAATTTGTTTAGAAAACGGAGTTAAAAATAATGTTTGATAGTATTTTTTTTTATAACATTGAATGAGACGAGCATGCTGTTTGCCTGATGGTAAGCGATACGGCCACCCATAAACAGTAGCAACACCATCCAGCACCTTAAGTTACAAAGTACTGTGTGGCATTCCACTGCGCTCGTCAACCCGAGACATAAGATGTTAAGTCTCATTATATACAGTAGTTACACTGGCTACAATGCCCTTCAAACCGAAACACAACAGTGCATGTTCACTGCTGCTTGGCAGTAGAAATAGACATTGCGGTGGTACCCACCCAGACGGACTCTTACATATGAGAGACCTACCACTAGTAACATTTCTGCATTTATTTCTACTGAATCTTATACAGGGCCATTTCAGTATTACATGAGTAAATTAAACCATATACCTATCTTTTAAAAAATAACCTTTTACAATAAGTTACTCTTACCTAGACATAAAATGAAAAAGTGTATTTAGAAATAATCGTTATTCATGAATGATTTTTGGCACAATGTTAGCAGAGGTAAAAACGAGTATGTGTTTTCGTTTATTAAAGCAATGTCAAAATGTCCCGGTATATGTCACAATTCTCCATCAGTATTTTTTTAACTTCACCTCTTGCAAATATTTTTACGTAGGAGTTATAAGTGACACGAAACATTACTTAGGGTCATTCGGGGCAACAGCACGCAGTGGGTAAAATTTCGCATGGTCAATATCTCGTAACCTATTGAGGGGGCTCAGACACTTTTTTGGCTAAATTAGGGGTGCATCAGGGATGATGTCAGAGCCCACAAGCTATTTTACCAAGCCTCACTTGTTTAGCGAAAAGCGGCGATCAACGTGATTTTGTTGATTAGTTATCAACTATTTTGTGCTGGGAAAAAGTTTATGGATAGACGTTGCATAATACAGAATAGCAGTTCATAGTCTCCGAAGTCAGTTATGAAAAATATTATATTACATTACAATACTCACAGAACAGCAGTTCATAATCCCCGGAGTTGCTGCGGATGTACTGGCTGTCCTCGGACCAATCCAGGTGGGTGATATAGCTTGAGTGTCCCTGAACCATATTCATTACGTTACGTGTTTATTGAAGACTACACCAGAAGCATTACTGCACTTTAAAAAGCCAAGCTTTAGCAAAAGTTATTACTGACTTTTTATTTTTTATTGACGACAAAATTTGAAATTATAAAAGAAAAAATATTGACTCTGATTTGAAACTCATTTTACACAAAGTATAGATCAATTTTTAAGCAATTTTTCCGGAAATTATATCGCAGTATAAGGTAGGTTATAAACTTATTACTACAAAAATACAAACACACGAATTGAGAACCTCCTCCTTTTTTGAAAGTCGGTTAAAAATCAATTAAACAATTAAATTCCGTATATTGGCTTTATATTTTATTATCCAGTTTTTACAATGAATAATATGTGGCACTCTTTTGAATTTCTATGCAGTATTACTAGCAAAAAATAAATAAATAGGTACATTATGATTTTATAAAGCTAAGCTTACTTTAGAATCTAGGAATAAGTATATACTACTTTAAACAGTCTTAAACCTTTAGTTGATTAAAAAACATAAACATATTATAATTTTTTATGTATATTTGAAGCTTAACAAAACTGTTGTAAAGATAAGGAATGAAATACAGTATATCTTTATGTTATTTTACTCTCAATAAAAGATCCTGTAATAGCAAATATATTTACTACATAAGCAGTTACATTATATAATTAAGGAAATACTGAAGCTTGTATTTAACTACTCATATCAATAAGTTTAATAACTAACTACTTTATTATTTACTTATCATGCAGAGGTTAGTTTATTACCCTTCTACGTTTTTTCTCCGTGCACTAGATATGCGTGAAACGTTCAACACATTTAGAATACGTTCTAGAATGTTTTAACAGAAGTCAGGGTATTAGACTTATTAAAACTAATTATTACAGGTTTAAAGTAAGGTATAGAGTCTTGAAAATCAGTAACTAATAGATTGTTTACTTCATAGTTCGTAACTAATCATAAAATAATGAAACTAATGGAATGTCTACTGATATTTTTGGGTAGTTCAAGTCATTTACTTAGTAATAATAAAAAAGGATGTAATACATTTTATTTTACCAATATTATACTAGAGACTTCGTAAATTAGGATGATTTCGTAATTAGAAGTAAACAAATGAACCACCAAATGGGTGGAACATTTTAATTATCCAAAAAAGCACATTCAGACATTTATCTTGAGGAAGTATTAAACTCTATTTCTTTGCTTTATTGGATACCTATAACAGTTGCTGTTATTTAAAAATTTTAGATCTTAAAGTAGGTTAGATTTGACTGGAATCTGGAAAAACCAATTAAATGATTGTTTTCGAAACTCAAAATACATTTAATTTTTAATTTGGAATTCTTAACCAAAGGGGAATATAAAGTAAATTAATTCTGGAATAAATTCTTATTTCAGATCAAAGTGGCTAGTCTGACAAAAACCAATTTTATATGTAAGGAAGGACCTAATATAAATATAGCCCTCAAATATTTTTTTTAAATCTGTTGAAACCCTGCGACTTTTAGTTTAGTGCGAGAGTAAAAACAAAACATTTTCTCACCAATTTAATAGGGTTAATTCAAACCAACAACTCAAATAAAGATATTTTATTAGAGGCACATAGAAATGCGGTCCTACGCCGCTGTACAGATGTATTTACACATTAGATAATACAATATTAGTGCTAACCTTAGACCATCTAAAAAGGACGCGCCATGAGCTAATTGTTACGAACAAAAAAATGTAATTTCCAATGTATCTATTACATAGAAAGTGCAACACACATCTATACCGTTTTATATCTTTACAGACGCATATACATAAATCTTAAAACACCTGTTTTCCGCACACTAACCTTTTTTTTAATTTGCATATAAAAGGCATAACACGAAATTCAATCAAACCTAAAATAATACATAATCATTTTACTAATTATAATTTGACAAATACAACAGTTTTAAATGTGTGCGTGAGCATTGATCTTATACTTTGGCTGAAAGGGAAGATCATACAGGTCGCGTCCTTTATATATTGTCTAAGTTGCTAACGCTACATGACAGATGAAGCCATCGGTGACTAGGTTACAAACTGCTGTTTAATAAGGAATGTGTCCCTGGAATTGCTTAAAATAAGACATGACGAGTGGAAATTGTATTTCGGATGATCGATTGTTAAAATATTGATATTATAAAAAATCATAATATTGTTTTAATACACTGTCTATAAAACCAAGTAAACATATGGGTTTATTTATTAAAAAATATATTTTAAAATTATATAATAATAACCCAAATACAATTTTCACACGCCACAAAAGCTTAAAATACAAAAGTAACCTAATTTGTATCATGACCATTAAAATTACTAACACATTAAAAAGTGCCATTAAAATTATTTATTACTAATTAAAAACATCTCTAAAATTACGCATTCGCAAGCTCATCACATAAATTAGCACAATGTTGCAAGTGTAAAAAATATTAAAAATTGTTAAGTGTTGCCATAAAAGCGCTATGTACCGTAGACGGATTCCACGCCTTATCCCCAAATGGGTAAAATCTGGGCGGACCCACATTCAAATTCGTGAAAAGGCGAAACTTATGTGTTGCACACAAATTACTAATAAATAATTAAAAATATTTTCAACACCTTTATTTATAAACATTGTTGTAAAACATCCAAGTTGGCTATTAACAAGGAGTAAAAATTGATATTTAATTCACCAAACTACCCTTAACTTTAGGGGTCCCCTAGCCGATAAGAAACATCAAATAACATGACAATGCAGAGTACAGGACAATTAGTTATTAAAAAATCGATGGAAACTGGAATTAGTATTGAAGTTTAATTTAGCACCCATACATAAGATTCATTTAAATATTAGCTTCATACATCAAGCCTACAATAAAATCCTATAATAAAATCATCAAACTATGATCCAAAATTTGCACTAAATCAGTACATTTTATTCTATGTATCTAAAGTAGGTAGTCAGATAACCAACGTTTATAAATAAAGACAACTACCCTCCGATCACAACCGTGCACCATTCAAGTCTTCGTGACACGAAATATCTTTTGGATTCTGTACGTATATTAAAAAAATATAATGCAAGACGTAATGTAATTAATTGTATATTTCCACTACACACATACACATATATTCACGCCCTTTATCTCCGAAGGGGTAGGCAGAGGCACAATTATTGCACCCACTCTTCGCCGTGCGTATTCCGTCCCATGATGTGATAGGGGCCGAGCCTATCACCATATCGGGCATAAATTCCAAATTCCGGGCTGATACTGAATAGAAAAAACCAATATCACTGCCCGACCCGGGGATCGAACCCGAGACCTCGGCATTGCAGTCGTACCGCAATAAACTACGCCACCGAAGCAGTACAGTCCATATTTCCACTATACTTTTATAGCAGTTAGATAATATTTCTCGTACAGAATCCAAAAAGTATTAAATTTACCCACACTAATCAACGTGATTAATAAGACAATACAAAATATACCTCAATAGCAATCAACATCGATCGAATATAGACATTTTAGGCATCGTTATAGGCCTATTTACATTCGGCCGGGCGGAGTGATGCCGGTAGCCGGACCAGAAAAATAAAAAACCTGCTTGAGGGCGCCACTTTAGCTTTTCATTTTAAGGTTATCGTTATCAGTAGAAGAAATTAGTTCCATATTTTACCACAAGATGGCGAGGTTTTTTTTATTTTGCTGGTCGGGCTGTATAAGTATTTAGATGCGTTTGTACAATTTGGTTGGACTGCCTCGTGAAGTAAACTCTCGATTATGTACCTTACGTAATTTTAAGGCGAGGCAGCCTCTCTAAGTGTATTTGTAACGAAATTAAATGCTCTTAGTAGACGAGTCGTATTGGGAAAAATATGTACTCTTTACAATTAAAATTCCGCCAAGGAACCCGGCATAATCAAAACAGAGAGTTTAATATAAAGCAAACAAAATATTTAAATTTACCATTTCAGGTCCTATTTCCACATGGTATAAGAGCATTTTCGACATGAACCAACTGAAACCATACAAAATTTCAAGTCCAATGTGTACAATCACCAGCATACATAGATGAACAAATTCCAAATTGCCTACATACTTTTGTGTTCTTACTAATATTTTTTATCTCTTCACAAAAATAAAATAAAAGAGATTTGTTTTACTTCATACGAAGAAAAAAAAAATAGTTTAATTTAACGCGTATATAGGCGATTTGAAATTTAGATTTTGTACAGATTTTTATGGTCCTGACTGTACAAACGTATCGTGCAGTGTGGTCCAGTGTGTTCAGTCGCGGAGCCACTGCATGACGGCGGTGTCGAGCCCGCCGGCCGAGAGGAGCCGCGAGTCGTCCGCCACGAACCGAACGCACGTCACGTGGGAACTGTGCCCGCCGTACTGGTGGCACAGCGACTGCATACATATACACAACAAAGAGTTGAAAAATATTTTGGAACGAAGTTTCTTATCGCACGTTGGGAAAGGGAGCTAGACGGAAAAAATTCTCACTTAAAGTTGAACGACACTTTTATACTTGCCCTGTGAAACCAGCCAGTAACAATAAAGAACTGGCCGTAAAAGTGACATTCGAAATTTAAATAAAAAAAAGACAATTTAAATGCTTTTTAGAGTATTTTTTTTTTTCGTTAGTTGTATGTTAATTTTAATGTCAATGCTTGCTTAGGTGATGATCGTGATTCGATGACATGTCTATTGTGTAGGTAGAAGTAAATGTTTTCATTGATGTGGTAACGTTTTAATGAAATATACAATTATTATTATAACTTAAAAGAAATAAAATTTTATTACAATATCTTCACTAATTAATCGAAAAGAACTTCGTTCCATCTGGGTGTCCCTTGACACCTCTCAAGTTTTTTTTTTATTGGTCTAGTTGTCTTATGGCTATGTATTATACACAGTAGATTAGAAGTTGTTCCATTTCCGAGCAATACTGTAAATTTCTAACGCCATTTAGGTTTTTACTTGAGATTCAGTAGGCGTGTCGGTTGTAAAAACTAAATATTTTAGTAAACATCAAATGCGTGCATCAAAACTAGGTTAGGATGGGAGCAAGTATTAATTTACCTTCGGCTGTGTGACGGGATACGCGAAGAGTTTAACTTTGCCGAAGTCATCGCCGGTCGCCACCAGCCGGCCGTCATGGGATCTGCGAATAGAGGTGATGGCGTGAAAGATTAGAGATGATAAGCGTCTGAGTCGTGTAGTATAGAGTTGTCATTCGCCTTATGTTTTCCTAGTGGACATATTCGGTTACAAACAGGTCAACATCACTGTGTCGACTGGGATAGGTAATTATCTCTAGTCAGTTGAGACTATCTGGATTCTACTCTGCAATGCACATACCTCAGCTGCACGGAGTGACCAGATGAAAATTTCGAAATGTCCAAAATAAAATCGGGATTTATTACTTAGAAAATATCAATTTATACGGAAACATTTCACAAAAATCATCGCCATATCGTAATAAAATTTATTTCTACTAGCAAGGTTAATTTGAAAAAAAAACTGAAGTCCAAGAAAATAACGCTAGTAGAGTACGTTGAATGTTGGTCTCGTACCTGACGCAGGAGTTGATGTCGGTGCCGTCGGCATGCTCGGGCCACACGCCGATGGTGGTGTAGGTGATGGGACACGTGGTGGAGCTCCACGACACGTCGCGCAGGCTCGTGGGGGACGGCACCTGACGACACGTCGTCGCGTTCCCTAAGTGGGACATATGGCTCTTAAACTTCTTGCGTAATTTGTTTAGAAAACGACGTTAAAAATAATGTTTGATAGTAATTTTTTTTATAACATTGAATGAGACGAACATGCTGTTTGCCTGATGATAAGCGATACGACCACCCATAAACAGCAGTAACACCATCCAGCACCTTGAGTTACAAAGTACTGTGTGGCATTCCACTGCGCTCGTCATCCTGAGACATAAGATGTTAAGTCTCATTATATACAGTAGTTACACTGGTTACAATGCCCTTCAAACCGAAACACAACAGTGCATGTTCACTGCTGCTTGGCAGTAGAAATAGACATTGCGGTGGTACCCACCAGACGGACTCTTACATATGAGAGACCTACCACTAGTAACATTTCTGCATTTATTTCTACTGAATCTTATACAGGGTCATTTCAATATTGCATTAGTAAATTAAACCATATACCTATCTTTTAAAAAATAACCTTTTACAATAAGTTACTCTTACCTAGACATAAAATGAAAAAGTGTATTTAGAAATAATCATTATTCATGAATGATTTTTGGTACAATGTTAGCAGAGGTAAAGACGATTATGTGTTTTCATTTATAGCAATGCTGAAATGACCCGGTATATTTCACATTTTTCCATCAGTATTTTTTTTAACTTCACCACATTTTTACACAGGAAGCTATAAGTGACACAAAACATTACTTACAGAATAGCAGTTCATAGTCTCCGAAGTTATAAAAAATATATCACGTTACAATACTCACAGAACAGCAGTTCATAATCCCCGGAGTTGCTGCGGATGTACTGGCTGTCCTCAGACCAATCCAGGTGGGTGATATAGCTCGAGTGACCCTGTCCCATATTCATTACGTTAGGTGTTTATTGAAGACTACACCAGAAGCATTACTGCACTTTGAAAAGGCAAGCTTTACCAAGAATTACTACTGACTTTTCGTTTTTTATTGACGACAAAATTTGAAATTATAAAAGAAAAAATATTGATTCTGATTTGAAACTCATTTTACACAAAGTATAGATCAATTTTTAAGCAATTTTTTCCGGAAATTATATCGCAGTATAAGGTAGGTTATAAACTTATTACTACAAAAATACAAACACACGAATTGAGAACCTTCTCCTTTTTTGAAAGTCGGTTAAAAATCAATTAAACAATTAAATTCCGTATATTGGCTTTATATTTTTTTATCCAGTTTTTACAATGAATAAATAACATGTGGCACTCTTCCGAATTTCTATGCAGTATTACTAGCAAAAAAAAACTTATAGGTACATTATGATTTTATAAAGCTAAGCTTACTTTAGAATCTAGGAATAAGTATACATACATATACACTCACGCCTATTATCCCCGAAGGGGTAGGCAGAGGCGCAACTAGTGCACCCACTTTTCGCCGACATTCCGTCCCATGATGTGATAGGGGGCGAGCCTATCGCCATATCGGGCACAAATTCCAGACTCCGGACTGATACTGAATAGAAAAACTCAATATCACTTTGCCCGACCCGGGAATCGAACCCAAGACCTCAGCTTTGCAGTCGTACTGTAATACAACTACGCCACCGAGGCAGAGCAGGAATAAGTATATACTACTTTAAACAGTCTTAAACCTTTGTTGATTAAAAAACATAAACATAATATTATATATTTTTATGTATATTTGCAGTTTAACAGAACCATTGTAAAGATAAAGAATAAAATACAAAATATCTTTATGTTATTTTACTCTCAATAAAACACCTTGTAATAGCAAATATATTTTCTACATAAGCAGTTACATTATATAATTAAGGAAATACTGAAGCTTGTATTTAACTACTCATATCAATAAGTTTAATAACTAACTACTTTATTATTTACTTATCATGCAGAGGTTAGTTTATTACCCTTCTACGTTTTTTCTCCGTGCACTAGATATGCGTGAAACGTTCAATACAGTTAGAATACGTTCTAGAATGTTCTAACAGAAGTCAGGATATAAGACTTATTAAACTAATTATTACAGGTTTAAAGTAAGGTATAGAGTCTTGAAAATCAGTAACTAATAGATTGTTTACTTGATAGATCAATAGTTAGTAATCATAAAATAATGAAACTAATGGAGGTTCTACTGATATTCTTGGGCAGTTCAAGTCATTTACTTAGTAACAATAAAAAAAGGATGTAATACATTTTATTTTACCAATATTATACGAAAGTTTGTAGAGACTTCGTTAATTAGGATGATTTCGTAATTAGAAGTAAACAAATGAACCAACAAATGGATGGAACATTTTAATTATCCAAAAAAGCATATTCAGACATTTATCTTGAGGAAAGTCGCGGGCGGAACTGCTATCAAAAGACAAAGCTTTTAAATAGTTTTCAGTATAAGAAGTATGACTGCCTTGGAGGCGTCATTATATTGTGTGCACGCTACGATTCCGTTCAGGTTAGACTCCCGGGTGGGGCAGTGCTATTGGGCTTTCTGCTCAGTCATCATCATCATCCATATGACGTCCACTGCTGAACATAGACCTCCCCCAAAAATTCCCAGATGGACCTGATGCTTCCTGGATGCTCAGTTGGGAGTGTAAAGTTTGTGTGCCCGATATGGCGTTAGGCTTTCACGGTGAAGGAAAAACATCATAAGGAAACCTGCATACATGTGAAGTTCTCTATAAGAATTTCGAAAGTATGTGAAGTTTGTCCGTACTAGGCCTGTGGTGGACTAAAGCCTAAACCCTCTCAGTAGAGGAGTCTCGTGCTCAGCAGTGGGAAGTACTATATAATACAGGGCTGGTGTGTATGGCGTTAGGCTCGCCTTTCTATCACACGGCGAAAAGTGGGTGCACTACCAACACTCCTGCCTAACCTTTCGAGGATAAAATCATGATGTGTATGGTGAACTGCCTCGGTGGCGTAATTGTATTACAGTACGCCTGCAAAGCTGGGGCTCGAGTTCGATCCCCGGGTCGGGCAAAGTGATATTGAGTTTTTCTATTCAGTATCAGCCCGGAGTCTGGAATTTGTGCCCGATATGGCGATAGGCTCGCCCCCTATCACATCATGGGACGGAATAACGAAAAGTGGGTGCACTAGTTGCGCCTCTGCCTACCCCTTCGGGGATAACAGGCGTGAGTGCGTGTGAGTATGTTGAGTTACTGACCAGACACTTCCCTTGCCTGGTGTATCGGCTGCCGTTGTCGTCGACGCGGTACACGTAGATGAAGTTGTCTCGCGACCCCAGCGCCACCATCTTGTTGTCCGGAGAGTATTGGATCGTTTGGATCGGCTCGGATCTGCGAATATTACATTATTAGGTTTGTCTGTAGGTTCTAACGCAATTATTCGTGCTTAATTTAAGTTAGTATTTAGGGAATAGACACTTCACATTTTATCCCGGAAATATGCAGATTGTAAAACGGACAAAGAGCAATAAATAAATAAAATCTAACTTCAAATCACTACATAGTATAAATTAAAATAGCTTTCCGTTGTATGTCCCTATGTATTTTTAGATCTTTAAAAGTACGTAATGGAATTTGGTGCGATTTTTTTTATAAATAGAGTGATTCAAGAGGAAGGTTTATATGTATTTTTTTCCGGAAAACTTATTAAAGCGGGCGGAGCCGCGGGCAAAATATATTACCTAATAATGTTAGAGGTTATCAAAAATACTCCAACTAGTAGCAATAAGATGGTCCGTGTATTTCAGTAGATATGTATAAGGTCCCAATACAGTCAGCAACATAAGTATCTGTACAATATCAAAATTCCACATCGCCTATATACGCGGTAACTTAAACTGAAACATTTTTTTCTTCGTTTGAAGTAAAGCAAATCCATTTTATTTAATTTTTGTGAATAGAAAAAAATACCGGGTGGAAGGGAAACGCTCTCGGAAACGAATACAGGTGATAGTATTGGTGATTCCTGACGTGATGGCACTAAAAAAATCGCGATCGCATTGTTACAATTTTAGTAGGATTTTCTCAAATTTCTGTACAGCTTCACGTATGGATAGATAAATCAAACTATTATTTTGAAAAACTTAGTAAAAAAGGTCAATATTTAAAAAAAATCGTAATGAAACACGTACATCAGCTGACGGGTCAACGACCGCGTGGCCGCCGCGCCGCCTTGTCGGCGTTTGCTTTGTAGTTTGTTTTTTGTACGCTTTACATTGCGCGCGCATGACTTACGGAAATACTAAAATCGTAAGTATTATCGCTTAGTTTTGCAAATGAATATAGTTTTTCGTTAATGTTCTGGTTCTTCTCTCTTACCGTTCCGGTATAGTATTAGTAAGTATTAGTAAGAACACAAAAGTACGTAGGCAATTTGAAATTTCTAATTTGTTCAGCTACGTATGCTGGTACGCACCCGTCATGGTGTTGTGTCAGCATCTCCCGTGAGTGTGGTTCGTACACCATCCACTTGCCGGAGAGACATCCCACGGCGATGACTCCGCCGTCAGACGACCACGCGCAACACTGCGCCCGCTCCTGCACCACACAACACATTTTATATGACCACATGTAAAGTTCATACAGTGCAATTACAAAAAAAAAAAAAATACTTTAGACGCTGTTTAAACACGGTGTTTGGCTAAACATTGTCCAATTCTAAACATCCGTCTAAACCTTCGAGTATTTAACCAATGGAGACGATATGGCAATAATGTGCAAACATTTTTTCTGTCAATCCTGACGGGGGCTGAGGTAGACACGGATAGCACACATTTATCAAAAAACCACGCGTGCAGGGCTGAATATAAGATTGCTTTTTACATAATAACACAGCAAAAATCACAATGTCTGTGGAGCACTGCTTAATGTCATTATTGTAGAATGTAATGACAGCGATCGCTAGTCACATAGGTTTTCCGACTTTCAAAAAAGGAGGAGGTTCTCAATTCGTTTGTTTGTATTTTTAAATATAAATAATGCCTAAACCATGTCTCTAACTCTAACCAATGCTTAAACATGAATTTGTAATAGAAGAATTTTTAGTTACGTGTTCATAGCGTGTTTGATTTTTTTGTAATAACACGAGAAAATACACCTACACACGCACTTTGACGAGTTGACAGCTTACTACATAAATTATACGGCCCAGTTTTTAGAAACGACCACCTTTACTGCTTTAGGGAACTAATTCCAGGTTCATTGTATTGGGATTCGAACCCAAGAGTTCCCAAACTGCAGGCTTTCGAAGCAATCTAACTTGTCCTCGGTTACTTCTTGCGATTTCTTTACAGATACAAATGTCACCTTACCTCAATATCCTTGCTCCAGACGGTTGAGTGGCTGAGTCCGTCCCATAACTGCAGCAGTCGGTCCCAACCTGCCGTCACGAACTGTGGTAACGTCGGGTGAGTCGCCAAACCCCACAGCTCGTCCACGTGACCTTTATAACATCACTCGTTATTGAAGGGATATTTCTATACTGCTGAGATCTGGCTCGAAGGACCAAAAAGGTGGTACAAAGATAACTCTTACTGCCATCAAAAATTAGTTTTATTAGGCTACCATAATATGAACTACAACGATAATACTGAAAAAAGAAACCTAATTTTACCAATACCTTTATCTAATCAAAATTTGGTCACCTATCTACCTCAAATATTGACTAATTGTAGGTAAGGCTTCTTCGACACTCGGTGTTAAGGGTTCGAAGTAATTTTAAAACGTACCTTATATTGAATAGGTGTTTTCAACCCTCTTATTTACGAAATTTACGAACGAAATAGTAATTATAGGGAAAAATCATCATGTTAGGGGTGTAGAATATATATTTAGTATTAGTAATGCCTTACCCAGTACAGCGGGTGAGAAGCCAAGCTCAAGGTCTCCGTGCAGGATGCAGTTCTTGGTGGTTCCGATGAAGAGCTGGCTGCCGCGACCCTCCGCCACCACACGCACACCACCGTAGTGACCCTCGATCTAGGACAGGAAATGATTTGGGCATAAAATTTTGTGGTAATTTACCATCAAACCCCCGTTATATATAGATGTATGGGAAACCCTATATACTCGGACGTCGGCGTCCGTCGCGGGGCTTAACGAGTCAAGAATATAGGCACTTAGCCTAGTGTTGGTGCCGCGCGCCCACACCGTGATGTTGAGCAGTGTACTGGGTGTGTACTGTGTGCTGTGCTGTAGTGAGGTACATACGACAGTCTCGGCGACGGGCGCGTGCAGATGCGCGTCGAACATGACGAGTCGTCCGTCCTTCCCGCCGGCGGAGAGCACGTGCCCGTCCTTGAGCGCGGCGAGGCTGAACACGGCGCCGTCGTGCACGCCCCGCACGAGCCGCGCCACGGTGTTGGTGCCGCGCGCCCACACCGTGATGTTGCCGCTCGAGTCCCCCGACAACACGTCGCCTGTAACAACCGTCTTTACTTATTGAGCATGCCGCGAGCACGATGCTAAATTCGACCCCCGTTAACACTAACCATAGACGTATATAATGGAGGCGTTCAGACACCCCCCCCCCCCCTCCAAGTTTACAATAAACCACGCTGCGCCACTGGCCGCTGACGTTTTGGAAATCCGGACCCCCCTTAGCTTCTAAAATGATCGAGCTACAAAACGTCGATGCTCTAATGCCGTGACCGGGGGGGGGGGGGGATGATACAGTGTCATGCAAGACAAAAAACACGCCACTAAAATTATATCGCAGGATTAGGTCTGTACAGTCAACAGCATAAATATCTGTAGAAAATCAAAATTTCAAATCGCCTATATCGGGTGGAAGGGAAACGCTCTCTATACCGGAACGGTAAGAGAGAAGAACCATAGCATTAACGAAAAACTATATTCATTTGCAAAGCTAAGCGATAATACATACGATTTCAGTATTTCTGTAATTCATGCGCGCGCAATGTAAAGCGTACAAAAAACTGGGTAGAGTACAAACTACAAAGCAAACGCCGGCAAGGCGGCGGCCGCCGCGCTGCGCCGGTACCGCGGTCGTTAACCCGTCAGCTGATGTAAGTGTTTCATTACGATTTTTTTGAAATATTGACCTTTTTTTTAGTATGTTTTTCAGAATAATAGTTTGATTTATCTATCCATACGTGAAGCTGTACAGAAATTTGAGAAAATCCTACTAAAATTGTAACAATGCGATCGCGATTTTTTTAGTGCCATCACGTCAGGAATCACCAATACTATCACCTGTATTCGTTTCCGAGAGCGTTTCCCTTCCACCCGGTATACGCGTCAAGTTAAACTGAGAAAAAAAAAATCTTCGTATGAAGTAAAGCAAATCTGTTTTATTTTATTTTTGTGAAGAAAAAAAAAATTACTAAGAGCACAAAAGTATGTAGGCAATTTTAAAATTTTGAATTTGTTCAGCTACTTATACTGGTGACTGTACACAGCTAAATAGACTAAAAATCTTCGTATCTATAAACATTTACAAGAATTAATAATCTTATAATATCTACCCCAATTATAATCTCTATCTGCACAAAGACAACCAGATAACTTGGACAAACTGCTGGTTGTAGGGAAAGTAGAAGGTAAAAGACCACGTGGGCGATCACCTGCCCGCTGGTCTGACCAAATAAAGGCCACAACAACGCTTCGTATTGCCACTGCCCTGAGGAAAGTCGAAGATAGGGGGACATGGAGGCGGCTCGTCGATTCCATCAAAATAATTCAGGACGGACACTACCTTCAGTGATGAAGAAAATGATTAAGATAATATCTGCCTCAATTGCCAAAACCTAACCAGCTACTTACACTGTCGGTACCAGGATAAATAGTTTTCATGCACTCACCATTGTGGTTGAACGCAAGGCAGGTGACGTATTTGGGCTTGTCTCTTGACTCAAAGATGCCCATGCGCTTATACAGCATGTTTGTTTGATCCAGGGTCCAGAACGCTATGTGGTTCTTCCCGCAAGTTACTATCTGGTTGCGGTCCAGTGGATGGAACTCTGCTGCCACTACTGTGTCGACTGAACACTGGGGATTGTATAGCGTCAAATTAATTTTCAAGACAAAAATCTTACATAGACAAGGGATATATGGAAACAGTTTATAGCCAAGATAATAAACTTTAGTATTCGAGTAAATGAAAAAGCAAATTGGCATGTTCATATTTTTATAATATCCGATTCTTATATTAGGAAATATTAAATAACAATTTTTGATGCGGCCAAGTACCTTTAATACTATTGACGTTAGGGGACCATGAAAATTTCAGTATATGGATTTAATATTTAAAATCATTTTGACATTACAAATATTACCAAGTCCAATAACCAATAAACTGCAAATTATTTATCTGGAATCATTCTTGAAACCTTGCTACGTCCTGTATAATCACACCCTTACCTTGGTCTCGGTCAAGCAATGTCCCTTGTCGTTTCTTTGCCACTCCCACACCGATATAGTGTGGTCGGGTCCATCGTCCACCGCTGCCAGGAGTGTTCCACCATCAGCTCTGGAGAAGGTGATGCAGGAGACGGAGCGCTCCATCTGTCCCGCGCCGATGACGGCCAGGGTCGCCAGGGAGACTGAGTTCCATACTCTTACATGGGGCTGGATGAACAAAAATATAAAAAAAAGCTTGGGTCTTGCCACATTATATTAAAATTTGGCACACGGGTAGAGCATGCCCTGTATTAACACATAGGCTACTTTTTATCCCGGGAAAATATAAAGCGGGACTTTTATCCCGGGGTAATCTTATTCACGCGGGCGGAGATGCGGTCAAAAGTTAGTTTATAATATTAAACAACACCATATCGTAGTAGAATGAAATCAACAGGCCAAGTGACTTTTTACTTTTATTACAATAATCATACAAAATCTAGCTGAAAATGTACAGAAGTTGTAAGAGACAGCAATAAAATACTATAAAAAGCCTTTCAATATGAAAAAGACTCCGTAATACGTATTAAATGACACGCTCTAATGCGTGACGTCACCGCCATTATGATACGTACGTGCGAGCGAGATAGTGAGATATATCTACTACACTCCCATTATTGCTCTTTTTGAGATAAGATCGAAATTACTGCCTCATTAAACCGATTTCAAAGCTACTTTCCCAGAAATACTGTATTGTTTTGTGTTACATATAAACTGATGCTCAAACAGGAACTGTCGTATTGAAGGTAATTTTTGCAGAACAATGCTTTATGTTAACCTTGTGAAACAACACGATGAGCTAACTGATAACAGCACAATAATCAAACACTCCAGTCCTGCGAGTAGAAACGTCATCGTTATCTGATGACACATTGTTTGTTTTCGGAGAAAACTAACGGTGATAAATGTTTTCTTTTGGTATGTTATAATAATTTAGTCACAGTTGAATATTGACTTATATGATTTTTATGCCTCACTGCAAACGTTCAATTTTTCTTTTGAAGAAAGGAATTCTATAAAACGTCGATTCAATGCAGGACGATAAATTTCTGTAGGGTTTTGTCATATTATGGAATTTGAGGTGAGTTTGGGTTCCAAAACGGTTGAATAAAAACTGACTTTGATTTCCGAAATCCGTTCTCAGTTATTTCATGACGACTTCGAAACGAGCTATCAAAACAAATTATTGCCTAATCATGCCATTTCTTTTCTACACCTGAAAGCCTGATGAAAAATCTGTTGGAACTCCAACCACCCATTAATCATCTAGAAGAGAATACTGCGCAACTCACCCTGGCATCAAGCCGGTCATGTCCCGCACACTGCCCGCTAGCTATGATCAGCTTGTTGGGATGTACGGCGAGGCACTTCACGTCGTCCGTGTGCCCCGTGTAGTGTCTCTGACACTGCTCCTCTACATTGAAGAGGACCACCACCGCCGCCACGAAGTACACAATCTCACCAGTGGGTAGGAGGTACAAATTACTGCGGCAGTCTTTACCTCTGGAACAATGTGAGATTGATGTTAAGTCTGCAAAAGTCAGGGGAATGTTTTCTTATTCTTCAGCCTTTAGAAGTGCACTGCTGAACATAGGCCTCCCCCTAAAGATTTCCAGAACAATCTGTTAGAGACGGCCTGCGTCCAGCGTACTGTTTTAGTATTAGTATAGAAAGCCCGGAGTTTCTTTCTGCCTTTCTTCTTCGGGTAGTCATCGCTTAGGTAGCTAGTGAAAGGCTGGTAGGTTAGCTAGGCTAGGGCCTGTAGTGTCCTCACCGGTGAGGATCGCGACGTGTTCCTCCCATAATTTTTGTAATAATAATGATCTTTTTTTTTTTTTCTTTATATCCCCTTTCCTGCCAGCCCGAGCTGGCTTTTTAAATTTAATTTTCATCATTCTTTTTAATCTCAATAAAATTGTCGGTAGTTATACAAGGTTGCTATGATCCAGGGGCACTAAAATGGACAGAGTACTCCATATCGCCTCGGAAATAATTCGAAACGGTCAAAAACTCGATAAAGATAAAAATAGAAAATCACTTTTCTCTAACAAGTTCTATCAATTTAATACGCAAACACCATTTATAAATATTTACACTAACCTGCGGTCATCTGCGTGACAAAACGGCAACGTCGCATTCTGTTGTCTTTCATGTCGCCGATGAGCCGACCGGCAAATACAAATAGATAGGTAGCTCGGCGCATAAGCGGGTGGGTCTCAATTACAAATTTAAAAATTTTCGCTGTCACAAAGTTACAGAAACCAAACACAAACATACAAAAGATCGGTGCTCGTATCACACAAAGAAATAAATAAACACTATCACTGTTTAATACATTTACATTAGTGTCCTATCACATAAACAAAAAGCAATATGGATATTCTCAAAATGGCGCGTAAGCAATAATAAGATTTTACCTAGGAAGCGGCTCAGGTCCCGGAGCAATTACGGCGACACACTAAAAAAACTAAAACTGTTCTTTGAATTTTTTCAGATTTGAATGACCCAGGTCTATGTATTAATCGCTTCTTTGTTTGTGTTACAAAGTTATGATGTAATGTTATTGTGTTTTCGTTCTTATTGTACTAAGATTAAGACTCACTTTGACGTGATTATTGTCTGATAGAGGTGCAACGTCTCCTAATTTTGTTGATATTTAAGGTCACGCACCTTACATGACCTTAGATAACAATGTTTAGACTCTCGGTCAGCTGTTAGGGCAGATATACATCCCGATGTAGTTTTGCAAATACGAAAAATCTATACTGTGGCTAAACTATTCCTCCTATTGAACTGAAATTTGGTGTAAAGCTTGTATATGGTACATTACATATGTAGCTAGAAATAAAGCCTCACCGTTTAATCAACCTTGTATAAGTGACCTTTTGTATCAATAATAATTATTGCAATCTATTTAATGTATGACTTATCATAAGTGCAACCATGTTCGCCTACGTGATGAATAAAGTATTTTATTTTTATTTTATTTTATTTAAAAAATAAGTATTCAATCATGATTCAGGGACAGAGGAATGTTCAAGACTAGTTTTTAAACGTCTAAAAAAATATCCTGAATCAACCACGCTTTTTAAGGATGTTTATATCAGGAAGGTGATCGATTATTGAGCATAACGCAAATTATAAAGATTAAAGTATGTCTAACATACATTAAAATTACCGCCTAGTAAGCTATTACAGGTTTGATGCGATATCCTGTTCGTAAGAATTTTAGTAACCTACTTACATAACAAAAATAAAAGTTGCAAATTTTGAGCTTGATCAGCGTAAAACTGTGGTATCAAAATAAGGTTCCCTATTCATCATCAGCCACATGACGTCCACTGCTGAACATAGGCCTCCCCCAAAGATTTCCAGATGGACTTGTCAAAAGCGACCTGCATACAGCGCGTTCCTGCGGCCTTTACTAAATCATCGGTCCACCTTGCAGGTGGACGGCCGACGCTGCGCTTGCCAGTACGTAGTCTCAACTCGAGAACTTTTTTGCCCCATCTGCCGTCAGTTCTTCGAACTATGTGCCCTGCCCATTGCCACTTCAGCTTGCTTATCCGTTGGGCTATGTCAGTGACTTTCGTTCTTCTACGGATCTCCTCATTTCTGATTCGATCGCGTAGAGAAACACATAAAGACAAAAGTCTTCAATCTATGTGTGTTACCAGTGATGACATACGGCACTGAGACGTGGCCTCTGACTATGGGCCGCCTAAGACGGCTCACGGTGTCTCAGCGAGCTATGGAAAGGGCTATGCTAGGTGTTTCTCTACGCGATCGAATCAGAAATGAAGAGATCCGTAGAAGAACGAAGGTTCCCTATTGGATTGCATAAATTTTTTTGTAATAATATTGTTACGCATCTTAGCTTTAAGCCTAAATATCAATGTGCATAATAATCATTACGCATAATTGTTTTAGCATAAAATAAAAAAGCATAAATACAAAAAGCACAACCAGCAGAACGACTAACGTCAAAAAGCATAAATATTAAAAGTCATAAAAATAAATAAGCATCATTCATGTTTGGTTTTGTTTGAGTTGGAAACGACTTAAAGTCGGTTATGGCACTCGCAGGCCGCTGCCGCGGCAGCTCGCTTCGCTCGCTCGGCTCGTGCGGTGGTTCATACCTAACACCACCACCTAACACGCTCGTCGCTTCCCTCCTCGCTAACCTAATTTCTTCTAAATACATGTTATGCAAAATGTGTATTAGTCTAATACAAATTAGTCGAGTTAAAATTATTCCAATAGCTTATTATGAAAAAAAGTAGTAGGCCAAAAATTACTATGCGATAGTACTATTATGGTATTATGCCAATACATATTATGCAAAGTCAATTATGCGAAAATATAATGGTATAAAAAAAGTAGGCGAACCAAAGGGATCCCTCAAAATAATAACTTCATAATAAAACCGTGGGAAAACGATCTGCATTCGCGCAAAAAACGGCCAGTTCAGTGGATCAGCGTATTCAGTAAGGTTTGACGGACGCCGTAACAGATGTCCGGTGAAGCGTGGCGCAGTGACCTTGGAAACAATTTGCTCACAAAAGGATTCTAAAGGAGTTAGATTTTGGTGGCCATACATTATTGTGGGTACATTGTGTTCTAAATACAGTTTATTGTTAGAATAACGAATGTGCGTGAGTAGGGTGTGCCAGATTAATTAATGCAACTAGGGTTGTCACTCAGGAAAATATTTTCATCTTAAATTCACTAATACGTACAAAAAACTCCGATTTCAAAAATTAAAATACAGCGATATATTATATTTTAATAGAATACAGTACACCTTGATAGTTTCATTTTTAAATACAGTTTCAAGATTATTTGTCAACCCTAGTTGTTGCGTACTGTTGGCAACGTAACTAGGTTTTGTTAACTGAGTTCATCGATTGTGTTATCGCTACTCTAGTATTCCACTAAATAATATGTGTAACGATAACGGCATAAATAAATTAGTTTTTAATGTGAAAGATTTGTGTCAATTGACAGCGTATTTAGACTGACCGTCGATGGGGACTAGTTAAAAACCTGCTTACAATTTTAGGATATCGATATGAGCTTGTATTCTTACTACATATTGTATAGAAACAGGCATAACACCAAATAAGCTTAAATTTGAGCCCAATATCCTTGCAAAAGACTGCTTTGTACAAATGTTCCGTACTTATCCTATGTCTCAGGATGACGAGCGCAGTGGAATGCCACACAATACTTTGTAACAAAGTGCTGGATGGTGTTGCTACTATTTATGGGTGGTCGTATCGCTAACCATCAGGCAAAAGGCATACTCGTCTCGTCATTCAATGCAATAAAAAGAAAAACTTCATATCCCTCGGTAACTAACAGTTTTTTCTTTAGCAACAAACCACGAATAAAGCTGGTAATAAGTATAACTAGGAATTGCTCTAAAAGTGAAAGAACCTGAGTAAAGTGCAATGGTCTATCAGCCAAGCGTGGCGTACAAAAAACAACCTTGGGTGCAACGCTATGCTCGTAGTAATGAAGGTATTACTAAACAATGAGTAATTTTACGCTATTGGACAGAGGGTGAGCCGTTCTACGTCTTTTTTAAGCAAAGTGACTCGATATACTGCCTCGGTGGTGTAGTTGTATTACGGTACGACTGCAATGCTGAGGTCTCGGGTTCAATCCCCGGGTTGGGCAAAGTGCTATTGTATTAAGTATCAGCCCGGAGTTTGAAATTTGTGCCCGATATGGCGATGAGCCGCCACCTATCATATCATGGGACGGAATACGCACGGCGAAAAGTGCGTGCACTAGTTGTGCCTCTGTCTACTCCTCCTTGGGTATAAGGCGTGTGTGTTGGATATAGATTGACCCCAAAATGCAAACTATATCCATTTGAAAAATGAACCAAAATTCTTTCTCACTTTCCTTTTTCAAAATCTTTTCAAGTCAAATAGTACAACAACTTTTTTAGATCGTTTTCCTTTAGCTTTAGCACTAACAGTAGCTTTTCTAATTAACCCATTTCAATAATCCAGCGTGTATGGACGTCAAGTGTCGTCAAGGAAATAGTCTGTACCTTTGCGGACTAACGCTTATTGATTAACTGACACTTAAAAAATAATGCTGTCAGTATTACTGAGGGATCAGCTAAAACTGCAAGTTAATAAATTAATTTCATGTGTAACTTCCCAGCGCTGTACATTAAACGTTTTTAGGTTAATTATCTTGGGGGCTGCGTTGGTCAATAAGCCCTTCGCTAGGGTGTGGTCAATTAATTTGAAAGACGTCTAGAGGTCGCCTGTAGATAGCTCGATATAAAACCCAATGACAAGGATCTTATATGGATAAAGTTATTATTTTATATAATTTTAGGTTTAATGTTTATAGGTATGTAGTATGTTCACTTTATGCTAATAGTACAGTTTTTCTCTTTAGAATCATAATTTACTTTTATTTTAAAACACCAGTTGACGCTAGTGCCTCTAAAGTCTTACCGAAATAATAATCCGACTAAACGTTAACTTCATTCAAATTCGTTCAACGGTTTTCTAGCGAACTGAAATCGGGATTGCACTTTTAGCTTAGGTACATGTATGTAGTTATGTATGCAGTGTGATATCATTTTTAAATGCAAAATTGTCGTGTTCAAGGCTTGCGGCCATCGTCTCGTTCTCTATCGTCTGGCGGAAATCATAAAAATCCATTTGAGTACCAAATTGCTGTAGGATTGCTGTTTTCTATTAAAGATCATGTGAGGAGTAGCCAGCAACTCGATATAGTATAACGAAAAAGCTGATAAGGAATAGAAGGAATTTGGCCCTTGTCCAACAGAAGGATGTACCTTAGTACACACACAAAGGCCCTTTGGACAAGTCTAAGGGCTGGATAAATTAAGACAATTTCAATTGAAATTAACGACGGACATGAACTATCTTCCGAACCAGGGGAATCTATTACATTGAGTTCATAAGTTCACGTGTGTTTTGCATAGGGGTAAATTAATTCCTTAGCATATTACAATAGCATATTACAACATTTTTTTTATCCCTAATTATTTATCCCTATTAATTATTCCTTAATATCAATTTTGCTCCGTTTATTTGAAGCGGCGATAGCCTTGTTGATAGTGAAACGGACTGCCGAGACGAATATCCGCAGGTTGAAAACCCAAGGGCACACACCTCGACGACGAAAATAAAAAATCTCTAGGGTCGCCACTTTTGCTTTTTCGTTTTCAAGTTAACTTTGTCAGTACAAGATATCAGTTATATATTTTACAACAATATGTCGAGGTTTTTTATTTTTCTGTTCAGGCTTTAATAATGAAGAAGTAATATTCCCTTTTGAATCTGTTAAATTACGCTCTTATTTAGCGCTCTTCGAGATACCTTTTCTCTGTATACGAACAATGAAACGGCCCAATTACATAGCATGAATTGAAACCAAATAAATGGCAACTTGTTTTGGAAAAATACCCATTTAGTTTGTGTGGGCGACGAGCACAATTGGCCAATTGTCCAGTGCTATATAATTAACAGATCACTGGCACAGCTGACTATTGCCATTGCATCAAAGAGACATCGTTTGAAATCTTCCACATGCTAGATTAACACATTTTTATTGCATACATGCTTACACATTTAGCTCGACTCGAGACCGCCTCGGTGGCGTAGTTGTTACGGTACGACCGCAGTGCTGATATCTCGGGTTCGATTCCCGGGCTGGGCAGTTATATTCGGTTGTTCTACTCAGTAACTACCATGAGTTTGTAAATGTGCCCCGAAAATGGTAATAGGCCCGTATTACATGAGACCTAATATAGCTGGCGAAATGTGGGTGTGATACACCTCTGTCTACCCCTGAAAAGGGAAAAATGCGGGATACTATGTATGTACCTTTAGCTCGAACGGTTAGCAGCGGTGCAATTCTGTAGAAACACATTTAGCGTGAAATGAGGTGACTTCCGACATCTCGGGTGAGATTATGCCACAGTCAGTGTGACGATCGAAATCTTTCTTACTTCACAGAATCCGATTAGCGTAAGTAAGTGACTATAGTTCGCTTCACCGACATTCTCACCTTATGGCACTAGTGTAGATTACACTGCAGATTCCTAAGTTAGCTCTATAGTGAGATGTTACAGAGTAGCATAGAAGAGGCGCATTATAGCATCTACATAGATATAAGGAATACATTTCAATGAAGAGCCAGGTGTCTTTTCTAGTCCAAAAACTCACACAAATATAATATGCTGATTTTATTTTATTTATTTATTTACATTATGATTATTATGATGGCTTTTTATAGTATGTACAAGTTAGCGAAGCAGTTGCGGTAAGTTTTTTGCGAAGTAGCAGTGTCAACTCGATCAAACCAATCTATTCATTTTGAACTGTGTGCAGTGTACACCACAAAAAAAAATATGACATACATATACACTCACGCCTATTATCCCCGAAGGGGTAGGCAGAGGCGCAACTAGTGCACCCACTTTTCGCCATTATTCCGTCCCATGATGTGATAGGGGGCGAGCCTATCGCCATATCGGGCACAAATTCCAGACTCCGAGCTGATACTGAATAGAAAAACTCAATATCACTTTGCCCGACCCGGGGATCGAACCCGAGACCTCAGCTTTGCAGTCGTACTGTAATACAACTACGCCACCGAGGCAGTCCTAAAAAAAAATATGAATTAATGATAATCACGATATAACGACAGTGTAGAGAAAATTGCTTCATTACATCTCAAATTTGTAGCTAAACAGATAATTCCCATATAACATATTAGTCACACGCAATCTATCATTTTGCAATTTGCATCAAATATTCAAATTTTATATGTCTACATAATACCAAAAACGCTGGGTAAGGTGCGTGAGTAATAAATTATGGCTGGCCTAGGCCTAAAGTTTTATGTGCGTAGTAGAGAGGTTTGTTTCATGATTAAATAGTTGGTATATTTATAAAACAAGACATAAATATGTTTATAATCAGTTTAATAAAATTACCGAGTCTTATGATTTCGAAATATCGGCTTTTCTTATGTTTAGAATTTACGATGGTACACGTGGTGTAAAACCCACTATAATCGTATATACTGCGAAGCAAAAAAATTCAGATCACGCCATTTATCCCCTGAGGGGTAGACAGCGGTGCAACTAGGGCACCCACTGTTCGCCGTGGAATTTTATTCCGGCGTATGATGTGATAGGGCCAGCCTACCGCCATATCAGGCACAAATAAGTGGTCATACTGGGGATATCCAATAGGCATATTAAGGTATAACCGTTTTGAAATTACTAAACATATTTAGGTACGTATAGTATCTTCAGTCGATGGAAACTATGTCCCCCAAGCGATCTCTATCAACACTATACGGTAAACATTAAATACGTGCTGAGACTTATAACACTATCAACCTTTGTATGGCCACGTTAAGTCCTTTTAAAGTAAATACATTTACGTGTATTGGGCGACACATATTCTGTATCATGGCGCCTAACACTTATTCGTCTCGTCACTGAGAAAAAAAAAATAGCGTCACATACATTACTAATGTTCTCATACAATATTAACAGGAATGTACACGACTATCTCTGACCTTGGTTGCCATTCAATCGATAAAGTTATACCACATAATATCACTTCAATAGTTAATAACACTCCATACAGAAACACGCAGTGAATGTCATGTTCATTTGGATTATCGTATTTTGTTATCACTAATAATTACTAAAAGTTTGCATGTTGTTTATTGACATTACAACTTATGCACGTGACTGTTTGTAAAAGTCCTTTAGCAATACCATAATAATACATTTTCAATTCCCATCCGAGTGTACAAGCCTCTCAGGAATCCTACTTAATAATGTTATAAACGCGAAAGTTTGTAGGATGGATGTATGTATGTTATTATTTCACGCAAAAACTACTGAAGGAATTTCGATGGCATTTGGCACACGGGTAGATCATGTCCTAGATTAACACCTAGGGTACTTTTTATCCCGGGAAATTATAAAGTGGGACTTTATCCGGGAAAAACTATTAAACGTGGGCGGAGGCGCGGGCAAAAGCTAGTCATTAAATAATTTGATTATCTATACTTTTCAAATACACACAATAAAACCAAATAGGAAAGGAAATACGCATACTATTTTAAATTTAATTTATACTCCTACACACATGACACGAGTATCACATGACAAAATTTCCAAGTATTTCCTTAATAGCGATGCAACTTGCATGTTGCAACTCGCAATGACTATATAGAATAATTTTCCTTCCTGCCTAATATTTTCATTTACGCGTCTGAATAACTGGAGGAGCACATTGCTAAATAGAAACCACGGCTTTGAGAATAACGCCACAGAATACAGAACTGTACTATGTAATAATAACATGCAGAGTTATAATCGTCACTGCACTGAGTTTGTTACTGAAGAGCAACAACCCCTCCTAAAGAGAAGTTAAAGCGTTCGACTTGACATACCTCTGAAATATGGTCTGAAGTATGCCTGTTACATCATGATACTTTCAGCCACCATACAACCGCGTATAGACTTCGCGCTCCAAGAGGACGAACATTGGCCGCGTGTTCCGGCCGCGCGAAATGGCTACCATTTTGGAACGCGCGCCAATGTATTTGTGTTTGTAGTTGATATCAGTCAAATTATTTGACTCTTGGCGCGGGTGTTCATGGCACGCGCGCCAGGAGCGCATAATGGATACGCAGCTTAATAGTGTGATAACTAAAATCACAGAAAAGAGAATCTTTACTTCGTGACTAAAATAAGTGACTACAAAATTACATATATACGATATCTGAGAATTGAACCTGCGATCTTGTTTCTCGTTAAATTTCGCTGAACCATTACCACTTCAAAAGTGACAACTCCATATATAAAAAAATCAAAATCTCTTACCTGTACCCATAAACCCACTCAAGCTTCAACTTGTTCTGCGGAGGAGGTGCGACCTTCGCAGGGTCCAGAGGATCCTTATCGCTGGGCCCGTACAGGATCACGGGTCTCCCGCGAAGGTACATTCTCATGGATCCGTCCTCCTCGTTGTACTGACACGTGTGCGTGCTGTGGACAAAGGTTGGGTAAGTTCTTATTCAGATAAGGGAAGAACTAAATGTTAACGAATTGTATATGTTCAATTAATATTGATTTGCTTTATTGTTTTTTTATGGTCTCAGCCAAATGACTCCACTACACCTAAGTGGTTAGTTAGAGTATTGACTGATGGGAGATGTTTATCCTCACTACACATAAGTGGAGTGTCGTTTAGATAGAGTATCGACTGATGAAGAGATGTTTATCCTCAGGATACAATTATTCCGGCCTGTTTACATTTGACAAATGTAATAAAAAAAATAAAAGCTGTCCGAAGCGTGTTATTTCTGAACATTTCGCACGCCCAGATTTATTGGGTGCTATTTAGTTTTTTCCTCCCCTAAATGGTGTAGCTATGTGGAGTAAAATTTTGATCCATTGAGACAGATGGTGTAGAAAAATAGTTATTAATGTTAGATTACAAATTGTGCTTTAACGTGATAGTTAATAAAAATTATTTAATTCAGTTAATAAAAGCTATTAAAGCGGTTATTGTTAAAAACGTGCAATTGTTAATGTTATAACATAAAAAACTGTAAAACACATATACATACTGCAGTATAGTTGTTTGAATGAAATGTAAAAGAGTTAATTTCTATTTTTTTAATTACTTATCTACATAAATTATTATTATTATTAATCGTATAGACTAAATCGGTAAGAATTATTTTTTAATAATCTTATGTATATCATTAGTTTTTTTTAACGTAATATGTATCTAATATTTTAAATGTTTTAAACTAAGTTTAAAAACTAATCAATAATAATATAATTATTCTAAATTTTAACGGTAATTAGTACATGCAACAGGAAAATGTAAAAGCTGTTACTTGATTAACATTTTAGCGATAGTAGATTATTATCGGAGTATGAAAATAACTGAAAATTAATGACCACTAGAAAATAATTGAATGAATTAAACTGCAGTAGGTACATATTGTTATTTATAATAGCTAGTACACTTCTGAGTAATTCAAAATACATATTATACTTATTTTTTTAATATTCCGTAATCACCATTATTTACCAAAGAGTCATTGAAATAAACTAAAATTGAACACCATATATAAATACATAAATATTTTGGTGAATACCTACGTTATTAAAATATTAGTCACAAAAAAAATCTCAGCGCATCTCCAAAAAAGGCAGAGACAATCGTCACATACAGCCAAATTGCAAAAACCACCCAAGCGACTTACATCGGTGTGAACGACATCGTATTCGATATGGTATGCTAAACAATACGCTTTATTCCTTTTACAAGCCACCATACGTCCGATTAAACTGAAAGCGATCTAAAAATAAAATCAACAAAAAAGTTATTCCTAAAAACGAAAATGACCTGATAACATTGATAAGATAAAACAATGCCCGTCTTTACCTGTCATCCATAGCGTTAACAAAACGTTTTTTAAAAAGTAAATGAGTTCACGGCCGCGATCTTTTTAAAACCGGTTGAGGACTGGCCGCGAGAACACACAGCCAACTTCTAAGCGACACTCGGACAGACTGAGTCGAGGATAAATGCGTTCTCGTTCGTTTCCAGTTTAATGTAATATTTCGCTTTGTATTGTTACTATTGCTGGTCATCACTTAAGACAATTTAACACAGCTACGTTTAATCCGCAATGAAAAGCTTCGTATGTTTATTTTGTTACTGTTGTTTATGGTTGTACGTGGCTCACCGAGTCACGCAATAACTAAGATGACCTTTTGCAAATTTAAGGAAAATAGTTTCATTGAAGAACACCATAATAATTGGCTTATATATATTTTATTATTGCTTAACTTTTTAAACCTATTTGCATCGTATTTACGTGGTCTATGTGAGTCATTTTCATTTTACTGGCATGGCACCTGATGGGCAGTTGCAGACCTTAAAGAGGTAATAACAATTAACAACAAACTTGTGTTCCTCGAAAGTGACAATATTAAGCCAGTCTACCTTACTGGGTGTTTGGTGTTGACCCTGGCACACGACTGGTCAGTTCGAGTAACTACAGCGATTTTTTTTTTGGTTAATTATTGTGACTACGGTGTGTACTTATTTGTTAATTTTTTTCAACCCTTATTCATTTGATCGTAGTGGTCAAGAAAAAACTACTGCCGACAAATTGAGAACATGAGTAAGGTCCACTCATTTGCCACCAGCGGTTGACTTATTTATAAAAGCGTATCAGATATGGCCGAGAAACCGCTGGAAGTATATTTTAAGGTATAATAACTGAGATCCGGTCACGAGTTAATGAGCGGGGTAATAAACATGTTTATATTTTATGTCTTGCTAGCTAAATTCATGTTCATGTGAATTATTTAAAAATGAACATAAAATAAACATTTAAACATCTACTTATTTATCGAGAAGCGTTATCATCAGTATTTAAATCAAACATTGTGACAAATTATAATTTTAAATGAAATATAATTTTTCAGTCTACCCGCTGCCGAGACAATGTCCGAAAGTTCAAAACCCAAGGCACACACTTTTCCAAGTTACGCGTGTATTGTATATCAATTATCGTTCGCTTTAACGGTGACGGAAAACATCGTGAGAAAACCCCCATAGCTGAGGATTCTCTATAAGAATTTCGAGCGTATGTGAAGTCTGCCAACCCGCACTCGGCCAGAGTGGTGGACTATAGCATAACCCCTCTCAGAATAAGAGGAGACACGTGCTCAGTATACATATAGTACAGAAATATAAAGCGGGACTTTTATCCCGGAAAACTCATTGACGCGGGCGGAGCCCCGATCAATAGCTATTATAAAATAAAAATATGTAAAAACTATTATTCTACTTTAGTACATTTATTAGACTAGACACTAGTCAGTCATTAAACTCTATAGTCATGATGCATTGCGTGGGCTCGCACAATGTCGGCCCACCTAGGCCGTGAACTCCAAAATGGCTACTTTATAACGCTAATTTATTATTAGATAGACGATGTCTGTTTTATTCGCATGATTCCACTAATTTTTTACCATTTTCGAGGTACATTTCCTGATACATCTTCTGTTGATCCAATAATATATACTAATACCCTTATTATCCAAAAGAGCAATAAATTATTAGGAATTACAAGGTGTCGCTCACGACTTCGCCCGCCTGAAAAGCTTTTTCCGCTACAAAAGTCCCTAAAGCACAGAACTTCGCCAGCGTCATCTACTTAAAGAATCAGTTTCAAAATATCTATTATTTCCCATAGACTCATAAAACTGGGATGTAGAGTAGCCTATGTGTTAATCCAGGACATAATCTACCCGTGTGCCAAATGCCATCCAAATACGTACGTTTTTGCGTTTACTTCTAAGAAACATCCAAACATTTTCACAAACTTTCACATTTGTAATTTTAGTGAGATAGTAAGATAAGAAGTAAGATAACATAGTAATTCCGAGCACGATTCAGTCTCGTTTTAAGGTTAGTTCGTGAACATTTAAGACCGGCAAAAGTCTTACAGTCGTCCAGGGATCACATGCAGCGGTCCCTTTGCCGCTAAATGATTAAAAAGATACCTATCCTATTTATCTTTTTTTTTTTTTTTTATAATGGCCATCTTCGGCGCATTAGGGACGGCTGCGGGCTTCCTCCGACTCACGTCTAAGTTGTCGTCCGCAACCGCCCCTGCACGTACCGCCGTTGCGGTCCTTCTCCTGTTGTTGCGGGGGCTCAGAAGCCCCCGTACACCGAAGGACGCCCTTGGCGTCCGAGGCAGCGTGAGACACACTGCCGTCCATCACAGGGGTCACAGAAGTTGGCTAGACTAATAGGTGGGCGGCCCCTCCCGCCCACCCGTGACCCCCGGATCCTATTTATCTTCAGCTTTGATTTTTACGTGTAACACCAATAATTGCTATAGACAGACATATAGATATCTTTATAATTTTTATATAGATTCACGTACATGGAAGTTATAAATCAATACTTTCGTCGTTGTTTAAATTAGCGATTTTTTGAAAATCGATATAAAATTTGCAGTTTTATATTTAACTAGCTTTTGCCCGCGGCTCCGCCCGCTTTAAAAAGTTTTTCCGGGATAAAAGTCCCGCTTTATATTTTCCCGGGATAAAAAGTAGCCTATGTGTTAATCCAGGACATGATCTACCCGTGTGCCAAATTTCATAGAAATCCGTTCAGTAGTTTTTGCGTGAAAGAGTAACAAACATCCATACATCCAAACATCCAAACATCCATACATTCTTACAAACTTTCGCCTTTATAATATTAGTAGGATATTACGTTCATTACGAGTGGCTTCTGCTTGAATTATCAGGTTTAAATATGGTTAGCTCATGTGTTCATTGTGGTAGAGCCACAATAAACACAATTCTCGTTGACAGCATCAGTAAATCAGTTCAATTGAAAGAGTACCAGACTTTGGAAGAAAACCGATCATAAATAACAAATTTAATTGCGATTCGATAGCTGTAAACGAGACCAATCCTTTGTCCATTCCATTCTTCATTCCGCATTAAATATCGGCGACGCACCTAACATTCCCGTCGCATTGTAGTTATTCATGGATACAGGACAGTCGTGACTCGTGATTACTGGTATCACCAGGTAACTCACTTGCCGTATGTAATAAACTATAATCCACGTGCACACATCAGACAATTGTCGGAAGGTCACCCCAGATCATTTATCTTCCATTCACGAGTTTCGCGTCCATTGTTATTTATTGTGGCCGTGGCCTTCGGACCGTTACGGGGTGGACTGCGATCAGTTTACCCATTAATGGACATTCGTTATACGACTTCGATAAGGTCATGTCATTAAAAATGAACTTTTGATGAACAGGTGTCCATTCTACGTTTCATTTTGGAGTTAAACATGAAGGTATTGTTATGTGGGTATACAAAACACATGGACTATTTTCTGTTATGGAACATCTATCTCGTTTTTTTTATCCGGGCACGGCGCACCTGATAGTAAGCCAAGAGGGGTCCAGATACTGTTGACTGACGAGCGATGATTATCCCTCGTTTATGAGTTTAGGGGCGGTATTAATAAATCAATCTTAAGATTGGGTTACATCTCAAGTGAACATAATGTACTAATAGTTCATTACATTATGTCTACTTGAGATGTAACTCAAACTTAAACTGATTTATTAATACCACCCTAGGTAAACCGTCTAAATTCGAGATAACGCCATCTAGTAGCATATGTATGAACTACTTTTTCAGAGCTGTATTAAAAACTAGTAGTGGTCGTGGCTCCGCCCCCGTGAAAAAGTTTTTCCGGGACAAAAATATTTTCCCGGGATAAAAAGCCTATAGCACTCAGGAGTTATGTAGCTTCCTATTAGTGAATGAAGTTTCAAAATCGGTTCAGTAGTTCCAGAGATTAGCGCGTTCAAACAAACAAACAAACTCTTCAGCTTTATAATATTAGTATAGATTGTAATAAATACAAGTTGAAATACAGTTCTCTATGCTGACTTACAATTGTATAATTTGTGCTAAATTACGCAAATAATGACTAATAACACTTGGGACCTTTTGAATACAATGTTTTCTTGCTAGTTTCTAATGTTGCAATTTGTCATCGTTACGGAAATTACCTGTTTTCTGAATAAATGACAACTATATTAGGCTCTCAAACAACTGCTAAAATGGGCTTAATGATTCGCCTTGGCGTTTGGTAGAGAAAGTATACCTATTATATACTGTTATTCAAAAGTTAAATTCAATGGATTATAAGCTAAATAAAATTATCAATTTACGCCTATTTTTACATTATACCTATGTAGTTAAATAAGTATATTTATGTGTTTTTCTTTTACTTATGCGGTATTCAATAAAGACATCTATCTACTTGTCAACGATAAAGCTTTTTTTTTATAATAAATAAGCAATTATTACAGCTAGTTTAGAGTTTCTTGAAAGATAAATACCTCAATTTTGTAATAATTTATACACAAAACCTAATAACTCTTACCAACACCTTACAAATACTTCCTTTCTTCGTGCAGTTGGTTAAAAAGCAAGCCAAGACGATAAAAAGACATGTGTAGAAAAAATAAGAGCAGTTCAAAGATAAAACGGGCAATACAACCAAAACACCATCATAAGCATTAAACCTGTCACCATCCTCGCAGTGTTAGAAAAATGGTTACTTAACTGGCTGACAATAAAATTATATCAAAATTTAATTACTTAACTAAATTTATTTATATTTGCAAATGTATTTGTAGAATTTTGATAGGGATTATTACAAAAATACGATATAATCTGGGACATTATCTCTACAATAGCACAAAAAGTACAAAGCTTAGATGTTAAATCAAGTGAATTAGTTATCTATGCCATTATTATCATTCTGGTACATTAAATACGCCGAAGGTAAGTATAGTTCAGTTCAAATAAAATGTCAAGCAATGGACCTTGCATCTCGACACCATAATGACGGCCTTAAGCCATAAACGATATATAGTTATTGTCAAACAGTGTCAACTACACCACCACCACGGTACCCACGTAAATAACTTACCCGTGCTTCAGTATGGGTCCATTTTGTGACGGCTTTGAGTATAAGTTTAACAACGACTTTGTCGTCGTGAATCTAGAGGAAACCAAAATGAACATTAGGAACGAATAACGTAGACATTACAACAGTATCAGGGAAGATGCGTGCGACTAAATATACCAAGTACACGGAAAGGATCATCTAAATGTAAACAAATATTTTCTCATTTTCAATTATGGGCCAAAACCACAAACATTACCAACTAATTACGCTTATATTATTAATCTAGGGGCACGGTCGTGCCCCGCCTAGACGAGCCGAGTGTAGCTCAAGGGCACTGTCACCTTTTCTCGAAGTGCTTCGTTGTTTTTTTAAAAGTGACAACACTGGTTATAAATGGATTTACATATTTTAGTTGAAGATCGTCAACGGAGGCTATTAGAAGTACTTTCGAATCAGAAACCGACCAGGGATGTTTATCTCTTGTCGGTCGACATTACTTTTTGGGCTTCACTTCATTTACCATCAGATGCAGTGAAGCCACTTTGTCGAGCCATCGATAAAAAAAAGAAGCTACTGTTTGTTTACATTTAGTTTTCTTCTTAGCTGAACATGGTATAAGTATGCTAGCTGTATAAAGGCAAAATAAAAACAAGCACTATCTACATTTTTATCTTCTTGAAGCTATATTATATGAATTTTGATGCCTTCAAAATTCAAATCAGCACACTTGTCTCGTTTGTTGAGGTTATCTTCAAGTAGCCCTATTATCTTTTGATTAGTTTCTATATATTAAAAATCTGTTTATATTTCATGTTTCTTCTTAATTAATGATGATTGCTATTCGGCGTCTCCCATTCTGGCTGAAAGGTATCGAAACGTTTGCGTATGGCTACATTCTTATTATTCATGTTCCACCTGAAGCAGCATATGTGGAAGTTTACTTTACCTACTCACGTTGTTTTGTTCTGTTACAGGGGAAACATAGATAAAATTTTGAGCTTGTATGACCTTTCTAGCTGACTTCTCTGTTCCCCAATATGTAATGTTCCTTAACATTTTTCTAACCTTTTATGGGTAACATAAGTTATGACATTTCAACTGGCTTTTCCATTTTCAGTTTCAATTCTATGTTTCTAGTTTCTACCCTCATTTCCTAAATAATAAAAGTATCACTAACCTGGTATTCGCAATGAGTCCCTGCGCGTTGAAGTCTCCTGTCGAGTTCCACCGCTTGGTGAGGTTGAGGCCAGGGGAGACGCTCTGGTTGCTCGAAGTGGAGTTGTTCCGCGACCTGTACCAACTACTGCTAGCAAGCTCTACGTGTAAACTATGGTGATGTTACGAATGTTTTCTTGCAAAGTCGGATTTTTCAAAAAGGAATCATACTACGGCGAGATAAGTCTGATTATGAATAACTTAAATGTGATTGAATTTTTTAATACGTACCATCACCAATAAATATTTGAATACCATCGACTACATCTACTTTTATTGCTGTATCTACACAATCTGCTTTGATTGTCTTTGGTACATAAACGTCACACAAAACTACACATAAAATAACATTTTTTATTCTGTAACTACATTAACTACATAATATTTATTTTAACATTGTTGTTCATACCCACATCCCATGAGATATTACTGATTTATATTTTAAGGATAATTATGCAATAGCTGTTGCTAAAACAACTTATTTATTTACATATATTGATTAAATGCCGAGACGAGAAAATGCATGCCGTTTGCCTGATGGTAAGCCATACGATTACCCATAAATAATAGAAACACCATCCAGCGCCTTGACTTACAAAGTACTGTTTTGGCATTTCACTGAGCTCGTCATCCTGAGTGATAATAAATATTAAATGCAAACCGCTAACAGCTCCGTCTAATTTAATTGTCTATAACTGTCATCCTTGTTGTCGATGTCCATCTCTTCTATATTGTCTGTGTCACTCTCTATAATAAATGTCTGTGAAGTAAAAGGGTCTAATTTCTTTATAAAGTATATTTGTCACAGTTACACAAGTTTAAATAAAATTATATCAAATTACAATAGGTTATGGGCCCAGATATCTCCTTTTTAATTAAAAGTACCGTAAAAGTATATACTTTCCGAGATTGAAGAAGATTAAGTTTGACATAACCTATACGAGCCGAAATTGCCGGCTGCCGCGTGCTCATAATTTTCAGTTTTCAGCTATTTCAGAAACAATATTAAAATGAGTGGAACATTATCCACAATAAACATCGAAAAATTGATTGGGAGAGAAAATTACTCCACCTGGAAGTTCGCTGTTAAAAATTACCTGGAGCATGAAGAACTTTGGGAAACAATTGAACCCGGCCCTAATTATGTGGACGACAAGAAGCGTGATATTAAGGCAAAATCTAAAATTATCCTTCTGGTAGATCCGACGAATTATGTCCATGTTCAGGATGCTAACACAGCTAAGGAAGTATGGCAAAATCTACAAAAGGTATTCGATGATTCTGGTCTTACGAGAAAGGTAGGTCTTTTAAGAACTTTAATAACCACTACCTTAGAAAACTGTGACAATGTAGAGGACTATGTCAACAAAATTATGTCCACGGCACATAAGCTCCGAAATATTGGCTTTGTTGTCGACGACGAGTGGCTAGGTACTTTGCTGCTCGCTGGTTTACCCGACACGTTTAAACCAATGATTATGGCCATGGAAAGCTCAGGTGTGCCAATCACTGCTGACTCAGTGAAAACAAAAATACTCCAAGATGTAAAGGTTTCAAACTCGGTAGCATTATATTCAAAGCACAGCAATAAGTTTTATAAGTCCAATAAAAAATCAGAGAGTGAAAGAAATGAATGTAAAGGTCCAAGATGCTATAATTGTAATAAATATGGGCATCTTAGTAAACAATGTTATTTCCAAAAAAAGAAACCTGTCCAAAAAAATTATACTAAAAGTGAAAATACTAATTCCTATTTTGCTGCATTTCCAGTTGGTACCGCAATGGATGAGAACTCCTGGTATGTCGACTCCGGTGCATCTATGCATATGTGCAGAAATTATGAATGGTTATATAACATAACCCCAAGTCCTGTCCAGAGTATTAAAGTTGCAAACAACAATAGTGTTACAGTGAATGCATGCGGCAATGTAAATTTACAAATAAAAGATTCCAATGGCAAACTTCAAGAAATACAAGTAAGAAATGTGTTGTATGTATCTAATTTAACAACAAATTTGCTGTCTGTCAGTCAAATGACAAAACAAGGCTGTGAAATTAAGTTTAAAAACAATAGATGTGAAATATATCAAAATAACAAATTGATTTTGACAGCAGTACAGCATAATAATATGTACAAACTCAGTAATATTGTTAATAATGTATCTGCCTTATTGTCAACTGTGGATGAAACTAATATTAATATATGGCATCAGCGCATGGGCCATCTTAATTTCAAAGATTTGCAAAGAATAGATGAATGTTCTAAAAGTGGAAAAATGTCAAAAAATCCAATTTGTAATATTTGCATAGAAGGCAAACAATGTAGGCAACCATTTGTAAATACCGGCACCAGAGCCTCCGAGCTTCTTGAATTAATTCACTCTGATATTTGTGGACCGATGGAAGCTAAGTCTCTTGGGGGTGCAAAATATTTTTTGACATTTATAGACGATTACTCAAGAAAGGTATTCATATATTTCTTAAAGAATAAATCTGAAACATTAGAAAAATTTAAAGAATTTAAAAATTTTGTAGAGAAACAAACAAACAAGAATATTAAGATATTGCGTACAGACAATGGCAAAGAGTATATTAACCATGACTTTGATCATTTTATAAAGAAAGCAGGTATTAAACATCAGACCACCAATCCTTACACTCCTGAACAAAATGGCTTGGCGGAACGCATGAACCGTACAATTGTAGAACGAGCTAAATGTTTACTTCTTAATTCTAGATTACAAAAACCTTTTTGGGCCGAAGCAGTTTCTACAGCTGTGTATATAATAAATCGTTCTCCTACGAAAAGTCTGCAGTATATATGTCCAGAAGAAATGTGGTCAGGTAAAAAGCCTAGTTTGAAGCATATGAAGATATTTGGATGCCAGGTAATGGTACATGTTCCTAAAGAAAGGAGACAAAAATGGGATCCAAAATCATCAAAGATGTTATTTGTGGGATATTGCGAAGACACCAAAGGGTACCGTTTGTATGATGAAAGGAAACAACAGATAATTAAAAGCCGAGATGTTATTTTTATTGAAAATACTGTACAAAATAATTGTGTCATCATGCCTTTTTCACACAATCTAGATTCTGATGAGGACAGTAATGAACATGAGAGCCTGAAGTCCAAAGATGTAAATGTACCTGAAAATAATGCCGAGTCTAATGGCAGTGATGATGAGTATATATCTGAGCCATCATCTGACAATGAATATATTCCTGAGCCATCGTGTGATGATGAGTTAACATCTTCAAGCAGCCATATAAAGTTAAGACCTAGGAACAGACAAGTAAAAAATAATTTATATACATACCACTGTCGGCATGATAGCTCAACGCCACCTAAGACAGCACAGTCAGTGAAGGAACCTTTAACTCTTGAGGAAGCTCTTTCGGATGCAAATGCCATAGAGTGGAAAAATGCTATGGATTGTGAGTTTCGCTCGCTTATTCAAAATAATACATGGACATTAATGGATCTCCCAGACGGTAAAAGAATAATTCCTTGTAAATGGGTATACAAATTAAAAACTGATGCTGATGGCAATGTTGAAAGATATAAGGCAAGACTCGTAATTAAAGGATTCAAACAGAAAAAGGGCACAGAATATAATGAAGTATTTGCCCCAGTAGTAAGACATACATCAATCCGATATTTGTTTGCAATGGCAGTCAAGTATAATATGTATATTGAACAAATGGATGCCGTGACAGCATTTTTACAAGGAGATGTTGATCACGAAATTTACATGAGCCAACCTCCTTTATATGAGCATGGGACACAGGTATGTAAACTCAACAAATCTATTTATGGCTTAAAACAAGCTAGCCGCCAATGGAATTTAAAATTAAGTAATGCTCTCAAAGAACTAGGATTTACTAGCTTACCTGTGGACCTATGTGTATATTATAAAATTCAAGAAGATATTATGATATTTATATTACTATATGTTGATGATTTATTATTAATTTTTAACAATGAACAAAATGCTAAACATGTTAAAGAGAATTTGAAAAGCAAATTTCATATGAAAGATCTTGGTACAGCTAAACATTTCATTGGGTGGAAAATAACACAAAACATTAATAGAGATGGAATATATATTGATCAATCAGCTTATATTGACAAAATATTGCAAAGATTTAATATGATTGAATGCAAAACTGTTGCTTCACCATGGGACCCAAACAATAAATTATGTACAGAACAGAAAAATTTTATACATAACCTACCATATCAAGAAGCAATAGGTAGTCTGTTATATCTGGCCTATGGAACCAGACCTGACATATGTTATGCAGTAAACAAATTAAGCAGTTATAATAACAAACCAGAATTTCAACATTGGATGGCAGTCAAACGAATTTTACGATATTTAAAAGGCACTAAGAATTATAAATTACACTTCAAGAAAAATATTAATGAAGAAAGAATATTTGGTTTTTGTGATTCTGATTGGGCCTCAGATTCTAATGACCGAAGGTCTTGTTCTGGTTACATATTTATGTTTCAGCATGCACCAATTTCATGGTGTTCTAAAAGGCAGATTACAGTAGCCCTATCAACTATGGAGGCGGAATACATGTCCTTGGGAGCAGCTGTCCAAGAGGCTATGTGGCTAAGAAACTTAGAGTCTGGACTTCAACATGATATCAAAGGTACACCAACCAAAATATTTTGTGATAATCAAAGTGCAATTAAATTTGCAGGTAGCGACTACTATAATGCCCGAAGCAAACATATTGACATACGCTACAATTTTATTAAAGAAAAAATAGCTAACATGGAAGTTGAAGTCCACTATCTGGAAACTGAACGAATGGCTGCCGACGTTCTAACTAAAGCTATCAAGGGCAAGTTCGAAGATCGTTGCAAGATGATGGGTTTGCATTTAAAGGGGGAATGATAATAAATATTAAATGCAAACCGCTAACAGCTCCGTCTAATTTAATTGTCTATAACTGTCATCCTTGTTGTCGATGTCCATCTCTTCTATATTGTCTGTGTCACTCTCTATAATAAATGTCTGTGAAGTAAAAGGGTCTAATTTCTTTATAAAGTATATTTGTCACAGTTACACAAGTTTAAATAAAATTATATCAAATTACAATACTGAGACATAAGATGTTAAGTCTCATTATGTCCAGTAGTTACATTGGCTACAATATCCTTCAAACCGAAACACAAAAGTGCATGCACACTGCTGCTTGGCTGTAGAAATAGATATTGCGGTGGTACCCACCTAGACAGACTCAAATATCAGAGACCTACCACCAGTAACCTTAAATTTATAACAGGATTATAATAACTGTCCCTAATATTTGTAAATTGTGGACAATGTAGTGATAAAATTATTACCCTGTGTACCAATCACAACTATACTTAGATATATATTATTATGATTTGTATTTGGTTTAGTCGACAAATAAATAAAATAGAAATAACAAATCGTTTTCTATGTGCTTATCTACCTATGTCTTTAGTTTATTGTCACATTGATTGTGCGTCTATTTCTAATAATATATTGCAATAGATTCTCGCAAAATAATTGAGTGACAAAAATAACTAGTGCACTTAAAAATTGATCGAAATGAACACTCAAATAAAGGTTCCTGGTAGTGACAACATTCCATCTAACTTGACGTTTCAGCTAAGGTTACGTTTGCCACGACTCTTGAGATTTGATCTATAGTATTTAGTTTGGTTAAGATTTAGCGTCTTGTAACAGGAGTTTGAGGTCAAAACTGGCACTAATTGGGTTAGTTTTTGTTTCCACTTATAAAAAATCATTTTCGAGCAAAGAGCGTTACTTTTTTTTTGGGTGATAATATAAAATTATTTTTATGTGGTTAAGAACATGAATAATCACGTGAACAACTGAAAAAGTAATGTTTGGTTCTCAAAATTGTTTATGCGTCAATTTTCACTTTTAGAAAGGCGAAGGTATTCAGTACCATACAGCCTAAAATGGTTTTTATGACAATTGAGTGGTTGTTATTAAAAATTCTTGCACGCTGATTATAAATTCGACATTCTCAGACTTCGCCAGAGTACTGCCTTTCGTAAAAATTGAATCACAAAATGTACGAAAAACAATAATTATAAGCTTGATTTTTTTCTGGCGTAGTGTACGCGGTTCTAACATGACCTAACCCACTTTAGGATTTCTGTCACATAACTTACATACTTTTGTATATTAGTTATTGTCATAAATAATTTCTAGGCTGTATGCTGCTGAATACCTTCGCCTTTCTAAAAGTGAAAATTGACGCATAATGAATTTTGACAACCAAACATTATTTTTTCACTTGTTCACATATTTATTTACGTATCTTAACCACATAAAAATAAAAATAAATTGATATTAGTATCCAAAAAAAAGTAACGTTCTTTGCTCGAAAATGGTTTTGTTATAAGTGAAAGCAAAAACTAACCCAATTAATGCCAGTTTTGACCTCAAACTCCTGTTACAAGACGCTAAATCGCAGCCTTTAGTTTATTTTAAATTGTCTAATAACATTTTTTGTTTCATTTATGGCGAGTGTAGTTATGTATTCTAGTTTATCTGAGTAAGAGCCAAATGCAAAAAGGTACACTATTAATATTATTAAAACTTACGCGAGACATATTATATTACTAGAAAAAACGGTTTCACTGGCGTACTCTTGGTCAGAATCGCCGACTGGTTGGTCACTCAAGAGGCCTGCGCTACGCGACGTCCTCTCAGCACTTGCATATGAGAATGATCTACTTAATAGGCATTTAAATAAAACTATATTACGGATATTGTCGCGGTTTTTTTATTTATATTTTCACCCGACGTTTCGAAGGCTTTTCAACACTTCGTGGTCAAGGGGCGGACTGAGGTGTAGGTGGTCCGAAAAGTTAATATTACAAATCTACCTTCAATTTACAATTATACAATATTAAGGTGTTAGTCATTGTTTGCGGTCCGGTCTACGCAGTAAGAGCTCACAATGTCTTGAGGTCTGGCAGCAGGTCTTTTGAGGCCCGATTTAATTAGAGGTATTACTGGGTCCCAGGCTTGTGCAAGTTTCCAACCATCTTCTCTATTGAAATTGGGATGTTTTTTAATTTCAATAGCCTCGCGAATCATCCTAGGCAGGAATCGGTGCCTTCGAAACGTCGGGAGAAAATATAAATTAAAAAACTCCGTAAAATAGTTTTATTTAAATGTCTAACATTCGCGTAAACATAAGAAATCATTACTACTTAATAGGTGGAAACTGGTCGGCGATTCTGACCAAGAATACGTGAGTGAAGCCGTTTTTTCTAGTAATAGGTACACTATTATCTATGCTCCTAGATTAGTCTAACTTTTGTATTTGGTAGGCTTATACATTGCGTTTATCAGCAAGCGGTGAGGAAGCTCTTAGAGCGGAATACGACTTTTTCAATTACTTTATTTCCATTAATAGCAGATAATACATAATCTGTAAAAATTAACTTTATTAATTAGTGCTCTAATTATTGTACTTTTTTAGTTAGGGTACTTTCTTCTGTAAAATGATTATTTGATAGTCAAAGACATAATTCAAAGATTTCGTTTATACAACATTGAAAATAATTGAGTAGAGGTCATGTAAAACCTTATTACAGTTGGATTGTTTTTTCTTTCACATCATTTTTTAATTGCACGTTTTGTTTATCCGTTTACTAGACAAGAATTCTTTTTTGTAAATTCAGGTGGATTCGAAAATGGTTCAGATTGACAATTCAGTCCGGGAAAATGGTACAAGTTTTACATAACAATAAAACTTGTATTATTAAGCAGAGACGATGCACAGCATCTGTGAGAGTGCGTCATACTTCCCCTTTAACATTTCCGGTCAATAGCGGTCCTTCCGGTCCGTTTCAGCCAATCAGCGTTGAGCAAATAGCACGTGGTCTCAGGTGACCGCTTGCGGTTTGGTTCTGCCATCGTGCTTCATAGAAGTCTCTCACCAGGAGGCCTTACAGGGATGCTGTGCATCGTCTCTGCTTAATAATACAAGTTTTATTGTTATGTAAAACTTGTACCATTATTCGGCATGTGACGATGCACAGCATCTGTGAGAGACCTGTTTATAGCTCCTGGTGACCACGCAACGACGCTATGTGATGAGATTAATATAGAACAACAAAAATCTGTAATAACACAAGTGATTGCACTTTTTCGTATTATAATTCAATCAACACACTTACATAAGTGAAGGTGGCTGATTAAAAAGTTTGCCAAGATTAATTATAGCATTATAATAATACTAAATGAGTTCATAATGACATATTGATACGAAATATGTTATGAAACTGGTTCGAAGTTTAAAGAAAGATTTGATACCGATGGCGTTGATTTACCAATAATTTGTTTTCGATAAACTTTGAAAAAGTATTCTCCTTCCGCCAGTTACCTCGCTCAAGGATTTCCTCTAATGGGAAATTTTCATACCAATTTAAAGACGCTACTGCTGAGCGTACACTGCCTGGCGAGGCTGATATACCTGCATCCTCGAGGATAGACTTAACCCAATTCCCTATTGTGGTTCGTGACGCATCACGATTAGGACTCAGCTCCCATTTCGGTTCCCAAATTGACAACTTTATGGATCCAATAAATAGGGCACACATTATTGTAATTGCGCTGTAGCAACTTCCAACCGGATTGTCGATACGAACATGTATCAGTCTTTGAACCGAAAGATGGATATAAAATACAGTAATTACCGTTATTTACATAATATTCCGGAGAAATCTTAAGAAGCGTTAAATCATGTATACGCCTACCTGAAGCTAGCAGAAGAATACATGCCAACCTGCGTGAAGCTTCGAATAAAGATTCACAATTTGCGGGGTTCACTTGGAGCCAGTCGACCAAGTCTCTAGAATCCCAAATTGGAGCTTTTTCAATTCTAGGTTTTTGAAGCGAAATAGCTTTTAATATGTGTTTAACCAAGAAATTTGAATTTAAATTTTCATTATTAACAGTTCGGCCAAAGGTTAAAACGACTGACTTATGCAGCAAAATAGTGGAAAAAGCTAATTTCTCCACAAGAAATAAATGAGCCAAAAACTTGGATAAAACGTCACCCGTCGGGTGTTTAAAATCAAAATTATTTGCACTGCACCACATTACCCATCGCTGCCATGCAGGCTGGTATGTTTTCATAGTTGATTCCCTCCAACTAGATCGAAGTAAAGATTTGTCGGCTTCAGACCATCCTTTGGTAACTTCGTCCCAGCCCCAATTTTCCAGACATAAAGCTACATGTCCTGTACTCGTAGGGGCGGTAGACCGGTCGTCTGATCTATCAGTACTTGATGGAGCTGATGGATTTTTATGGGTTTGCCAAGTGCTCGACGGCGCAGATCTGGCAACCAGAACGCTCTCTTCCACATTGGAGCCACTATTAGAAACAATCCTTCTGCAGGGTTCAGATGATGCAGGATACGCGGTATCAGACTCGGTGGAGGGAATATCCATGCCAGTTGAAATCTCCACTGCCGGCTGAAAGCGTTGCAAAATTGGGCAGACACATCTGAACTGTCCCTCGTTACGTATTTTTGCACTACCTTCGTGTCTTTGCTGGCAAAAAGGTCTATTTGAGGAATACCGAACCGATGGAATATTTTCGTAACCGCTGGTCGAAGAAGGTGCCATTCGGCTGGGCATTTCCCTCGCGATAGTCTGTCCGCAATATCGTTGAATTTCCCTGGAATGTACTCTGCAGTAATTGAAATGTTCCATTTGTTCATTAGTGCCAGAAGCTGGTAAGTAGTTTCGAATAGTGTTGCGGATCTCGTCCCTACCTCTTTCTGCACATAGGATACTACTGTGCGATTGTCCGATTGTAGTGTAACATGGCGGCCTCGTGATCGGATTTTGAAATTCTCCACTGCAGCTATTATGGCAAAAAGCTCTTTTGTTGCAGTGCCAGCTCCGTTGATCGGTTTTCCATTTGCCTGATATTGTGAGGTCGTCTACTTGTGCCCCCCATCCATAGTCGAATGCATCCGTAGTGAGAAGATTATGAATCGGCTTCGGAAACAATCTGCTTTTTACCAAGGATGTTCGCATGGCCGCAATCCACCACTCTAGGTCGTTCACAGTAGAGGCTGGTAGTTGCACTTGTTTTCGTGGTGGTTGTCCAAATAGTTGCCTGGGCAATCGTTGTAGATAGCGGCAATGCAAACGGCCTATTGGCACAACAAAATTGGCAAAGTTTAGTGTGCCTAACAATACTCGAGTCTCCTTCAAGCACATAGTTTTCTTGAGAAGGGCTCGTCTCAAGCTGTGTAATATTGCCTGTACCTTCTTCAATGGGAGGCCCTTGAAATTATGTTTCGTATTCCAAACCAACCCCAGATATTCGATTACCTGTGTTGGCTTGATTACAGACTTCTGGTAATTGACGGTCCACCCCAGGGACTCGAGTGTGTTCAGTGCTACTCGAACCTGTGATTGTAGTAGGTCTTGCGACTGACATGCTATCAGTAAATCGTCTAAGTAGACGATAATCCGCATTCCCTTGGAGCGGAGATACTGGGCAACCCAATTCGTCAAGGACGAAAAGATCTTGGGTGCGCATGACAGTCCGAAGGGTCAGCCAGTCATTTGTAGTATTTGGCCTTTGTACACTAGCCTCAAAAACCTTCGATGAGATTCTACAACGTTCATTCACATGAAAATATGCTGACGACAGATCTATTTTTACTAACCAATCCTTCATTTGAAGAAAGTGAGGAATTTGGAAATGAGTAATTAGTCTGAATGGCTTGGGTACTATGTATTGATTTAATCTCTTGAGATTGAATATCGGCCGATTGCTTCCGTCGCTCTTTTTTGTCAGAAACATCGTTGACAAAAAGCTGGGTCCCAGACAGGTTTGATCTGGAATCTCCAAAACACCTTGATGGAGTAATAACTCTACCTGTTGCGACATTCCAGCTAATTGCTGGGTTTCGAACTGGCGAAGTAGCCTCTGTGATGGATAGACCAGCAGAGGTTTGGAGGTAAATGGCAGACGCATTCCCATAATCAAATTGAGAAGGGCCTACGGAGCCCGAAGCGCCAACCACTCCCTGCGATACGCACGCAGGCAGCCCCCATAAAAACCGCTCCTGCGCGGGCACGGCCGTGAGTCATTGATCGGCTTTCTTTTTGTATGCCTGACCATCCTTCTTGAAGGATTGCTTAGATTTGGCATGAAATGATTGCTTGGTGACATTACTTCTGGACTTACCTTTTCTATCTTTCCCTGATTCATGGTTATATGACCGAAAGGACAGATTTTGTATCCGCTTATGTGCGGCTACAGGCTTTCCGTTCGCTTTTTGGCCTTCCTTTCCTCGGTTGTACCACGGACGAACCCATTTGTCAATGCCACCAGTATTAACTATGTAAGCCAGTAACAGAGACTCGTCAAAAAATATTTAGAGCTCGGAGGTATCTTACGCAGACCCTCTCGCAAGTTCTTATTAGGTGTCTCGTTAGGATACGCTCCCTACGATTTTCGATATATTCCGCTCGCTTTCCACAAACAAGCTGCATCACTTCTTCATTGTTTTTTATAAAATTTTGAAGTTGAATGGAATAAGCTGGATGTCTTTTCAAATACAGTCGCAGATGACAGGACTGTATCTGGAGCTGCGGCCCAATCTACTATTTCTTGTAAATTATTATTCAATAATACATTGTGAGTAAGCAAGGCATTAGTTAATGCCGCTACAATCCTCTCTGAATGTAGAATGTAATTGGTCGTTTATTTCTAATTCGACGAACCCCAGGGATGCATTGTGTGCATTTAGAGCATCAGAATACCGCACATTTTTCCAGTCTACACTGATGAACCGTTGAAGGAATTCGAGTTGTTTTACACGCTCGGGATTCGCCACGGGATTACTTTAGGATCTTTCACTAACGTGCTAACTAAGTTCAAGTTTAATCTCAGTGCATCAGTTACAGCAGGACGATTCAATATAACACCAAGTGTTTGTGTACTAGGGCCGGGATTCGGCTACATGGCGGTGGTGGGCTCTCTCGACGGTTGCAAGGACGCGCCGGTCGCGGGCACCCCCGGTGGTAACAAGGACGCACCGGTCGCGGGTACCCCTGGTGGTAACAAGGACGCACCGGTCGCGGGTACCCCGGTGGTAACAAGGACGCACCGGTCGCGGGTACCCCCGGTGGTAACAAGGACGCAACGGTCGCGGGTATTCCTGGCGGGCCCACCAGATAGACGCGGCGGACAATCCGCCGTCATATTCGTAGCGAATTTATGCCACAATAAATTAGTTAGGTTACTTACTTGATGAGGTAGTTCTTCAATTTGTGACTCACCATGATGGCTACGTTTCACCTGACAATATTCTGAGCTTGAATCACTCGATGCGCTGGATACCGGCGCTTTCGCCCTGCCGATGGCCCGGCTCGGGGACCTGACGATTCGGCGTGATTTGTCGGTAGGTTGACATTGTCGTCAACCAATCGCTCAGGAACACCATAGCCGTGGTCACTCATACTAATTTTAATAATTTGTACAAAACTTTTGCACTTTCACTTTTATTTTTTATTTTAATTTACTTAAATCACTTTAATACTTTGCAAGTGATGTTGTCTCTTCGGAGAATAACGACGCTATGAAGCACGATGGCAGAACCAAACCGCAAGCGGTCACCTGAGACCACGTGATATTTGCTCAACGCTGATTGGCTGAAACGGACCGGAAGGACCGCTATTGACCGGAAATGTTAAAGGGGAAGTATGACGCACTCTCACAGATGCTGTGCATCGTCACATGCCGAATAATGTATAGTTTTTGTATATAAAGTGACTCTTATACCGGAAAAACTTTAATGCGGGCGAAACCACGGGCAAAAGCTAGTTTAAGAATATAGTAAGTGCTTAATCATTATTTACTACTGTCTTAAAATTATAATTGTAATGTAACTGAATTTCACATAAAAAGAATTAACAATGGCTTGCGGCTTCTTATTGCAATTTATTTTCAAATATTACGAAGCCTATTTTATACTCTTTTCAAAATCACCGATATTCAGTTTTCAATATGGCTGCCCAAATGTTTATTCCTATCCTCATCACGGACATCATGCAAGTACCTGTAAGGCTGCGGCGGGTGGGGCACGTGGTGTGGCGCGGGCGTGGCGCGGGGGGAGGGGGACGGCGCCGGCGACAGCGACGATGATGATGCAGGGGAATCCGATTGGAGGGACCCTGTGGACTGGTGCTGAGGACCTCTTCTGTTGAACGAGCGGTTTGTTACATAAACATATACACTCACGCCTGTTATCCCCGAAGGGTTAGGCAGAGGCGCAACTAGTGCACCCACTTTTCGCCATTATTCCGTCTCATGATGTGATAGGGGGCGAGCCTATCGCCATATCGGGCACAAATTTCAGACTCCGAGCTGATACTGAATAGAAAAAACTCAATATCACTTTGCCCGACCCGGGAATCGAACCCGAGACCTCAGCTTTGCAGTCGTACTGTAATACAACTACGCTACCGAGGCAGCGGTTTGTTAGTGGTTTTTTAACCCGTCAAGCCCCGCTTAAATATATAGAAGTATGGGGAAACCCTATATATATGGACGCCGACGTCCGTCGCGGGGCTTGACGAGTCAAGGGGGCAGAAGTGACTTACTCATCACCTGTTAAGTGAAGGTAGGTCCAAGGAAAACATTGGCCGTCAGGGTGCAAGAGATAAATACACCCCTTGACAGTCAGCGCAATTAGGCCAGTATTCCTCATTGGCTGAAGCATGGAATTAAAATATACCGTAGTACAGCTTGACCAGGAAAACAAAAACCTGCGTAGGTGGCGCCACATTACAAGATTCGTTTGAAAGTGAACGATATCAGTACAAGAAATTAGTTCCATATTTTACCGCAACATGAGGTTTTTTTATTTTTCTGGTCATGCATAATAATAACATGGCTTGATAAGTGTCGGTTTGGAATATGTAGTTCAAGTTATTCCGCTAGGTGGCGTTACGTTGGTATCAATTTAAATGTTATTGAGAAAATGAAAAAAATATTATTTATAACTACCTACGGGAATTCACGACAAAAAATTATCGGATTACACAAATACTTGACTCAGTGCTATAGTTGCTGCTGCAAGTTTCATATTAAAATAAATTTGATTGAAATCTAGAATGATACATTCGTCATAATAATAATAATTAACATAGCGGTTACATTATCTTTGAATAATAAGAGCAAAACTATATTTGACATAATGTTACTAAACCTTTGAGGCAGAGACGACGCGCTGGACCCATAACTAGATGTCCTTTTAGCTGTCTCTCTGTACGAGGGCTGCCGTATCCGCAGCTCTCTTGTGGGGGTGCTTGTCGACCCTGGAATTAAAAGAAAACATTTAATAAAATAACTATATTGAATACGGATCCTTAGAGAGTATCCTTGTCTGTTTTGTGACAGCAATCCTAAATAGCGATGTCAAATTTAGTACAGTAGCACAGTTCGTAGATGCCTTATTATAAAACAAACCTTCGAATTTTTAAATTTGTGTGTTTTATTGCTTTCTGTCAATCGTTTTATCAATGGAAGGAACCTGATTATTACAACTTTTTTTACTTTAATCTTTTCAAGAATTATGATCGTATGTGAAGTTTACCAACTTCTTACGATGCTTTCATGGTAGACGAAAGACCTTACGAAGCAGTCGGACAAAATTTCATTTATTTTATCAATATCTCAAAACGATGCTATACACAATTCTGGTCTTTCCGAAATATTAATTCGAGACGAATAGTGTGCGTCAACTTTATTCATAAGGTAAAGGTTATCCTGCATGATACTGTTATTTTAAGAACGGTATATTGCTCATAACTTTTCCAAGAAATTTACGTGTAAGTACGTCATTTTCCGTGAGAGGTGCAAGGGACCTTGCCTCACGTCGTCAGCGCTAGATCTTAAAAACCTGGCCGCGCAGTGAAAGGACATTGAATTAAATAACTTTGCGAAATAGACGATATTCGCAATGGATTTTCGAAATTGTGCTCAAAATTATAATGATGTTGCATTCGATTGTGCAAGTATGTTTTTACATCGTTTATTTAAGTAATTCTGCTATTGATAGGCTTGGTCAACTGAGTGCGTACCTACTTGTTACATGTCTGTAATTTTTTGTGGATATATATTTAGCTATACTTGGAGCTGGATAGTAAATAGCTACCTGTGTAAGCGCCGTTCCTCTGGGTGGTGGTTGCGGGGGCGGAGGGCGCGCGGCCCTCGAGCGCGTTGAGACGGCGCAGCGCGTCGGCGAGCGTGGACCGCAGGCACAGCAGCTCCTCCGCCTGCCGCGCGCACCGCACCTCCAGCTCCGCCACGCGCGCCGCCAGCCCCGCGCCCTCGCCCTCTAGCATCTCATCTGGAAATAAATATCATGTTTCCTGTTAAATATAGTCCTTATCATGGTCATTAGCTAGGAGCCTTGACTTGCCTTCGGTCTTGATAGTTCTTTTAAATAAGACCTTTTATAATAGAAAACAGGACTATCAATTAAGGATAAAATGTTATGAAGTCAATGTGAAAAATTACTGTTTTGAAGAAAAATAACGGTTCAACCGAGTCTGAGTACCTCTACCAGTTTTGAAGCCGATTAAAAATAAACTTCTGACGTTCTATATATTATTAAAGAGATAAAAAAAAAATAATCTTATATTTTCAATATGCAGCCTTAAAAGCTTTAATATGATGACAAACCTTCCGTATTACGTTATTTTTAAATAACATCCTAAATAAATTTAGGACTAATGAGGTAATAACATTTATCAATTCGATAATAACTTCCAAACAGAAGTCTGCCAAATTCTGATTAATCGCAAATTAAGTAGCATTAATGATTGACGCGGCTTTGGTTGCGTAAGCATCCGTCCTTGAACCGAAGCTTGTTAGTGGTTCATCAGTTCGATTGTGGTTTGTGCAACTGGTAACCCTCAACCGGCCATTGAAATAATTGCCAAATTACAGCGATCAGAACGACATTGTGTACAATGACAATAGTGACATGTATTTAAGCTGTATTTATTGAATTTGTAAATTCCACGACAGCTACATCTTTGTCTATATTCAAATTATTTGATTGGACTTAGAAATAAAAAATCTGCTCTTGCCATTGATTACAATTGTTGGTTTGATAAGCGCAAAAGATTTAATTGAGACAAGAATGTTTCACTGTCAGCAAGTCCACCTGTATACTTTTGTATCATCAGCCACTGCCGAACTTAGGTCTTCCCAAAATAGATCCAACTCGACCTGTGGAAACTTGGAACTTTATCCTACTAATATTATAAAGGCGAAAGTTTGTAAGAATGTATGGATGTTTGTTTCTCTTTCACGCAAAAACTACTGAACGGATTTCAATGAAATTTGGCACACGGGTAGATCATGTCCTGGATTAACACATAGGCACTTTTTATCACGGGAAAACATAAAGCGGGACTTTTATCCCAGAAAAACTTATTAACGCTGGCGGAGCCGCGGGCAAAAACTAGTACACTACTATTTATAAAGTTTTAAATAAATACTATGGGTCTTCCAGTCCCCCACGTCGTCAACAGTTAATGACATTATCATTGCCTCGCGACGGCCGGTCAACGTTTCCCAACATCATTGTCAACTTAACTTTCAGGTCAGGCGGCTAAGCAACGAAATTGGTGTGCAAATTGTGCACGTTGCACTGTTCTATTGTGTCCAAAACAATGGCCGGTGAATTCGACACATGCTTAAATTCGCGGAGCATACGACATGTAATTTACAAATGAACACCTTGTATATCTATATATTTATTTGCATACTAAATCGTTAAAATTATAAACTTTCGTCCCTTATTCTCTTGATGGAAGAATTTCCGAAACTCGGTGATACTGTCATTATTAACTAAAACCTACCAAATCACATAAAAAATACGAACATCCATACAATCTATCACTCTCTTAGGGGATGAATTTAAAACCTTCTTGTGATGGTAATCACGCACACTACCAATTGTCCTTGTATTCGTTAGGGTTGCCCTTACGGCCTTACACCCTGTAGACTTGGAAGCACTATGGATCCCTCAAGTCCCACCACCACATCCCCAAGGGCTTGTGTAACAGTACACTCAAGTTTACAAGTTGAAAGTGCATTTAGAGTGGTTGAATCGAAGGTCGGCATGTTCGCTCACTGTTTATGTAATACATAACGGTTACATACTACGTCGACGGGTGTTATCTAATTGAGGTATAAATCGTGGAGTTTTATAGGTCATGTGTTTTTTAATTGCATTAGTCAAGTAATCACATAAACTGGAGCTACACAAGATGCCTTACAACCATCGGTAACGTTAATAAAAAATATATGGTCATTTTTATACGTCTCTATTCAAAGGAAGCAGTAAGATATGACGTGTTATAAATTTTTTGAATAGTTTTTGGGGTTGCCCGGCCGCCATATGCCTCTAAAGTTATGACTTCTACCAACGATAAGTCTATCGCTAGCTCTGTAGATCGGCATCTTATCTAGGGCCCCTGGACGTGGATTGTGGATTGACAGCACTTGGTAAATATATAGGTGAGACCTTGCCATAAATAAAGGATGAATGGGCTCTAGCTTCAAAGTTACGTTGGCGCAATATACTTTTTTAAACTCTCTAGTACGACATAGTGACGCTTGACGTAATGATAAACACAGTGCAGTCCATATTATAATATCGAGCTACAAGAAGCACATTAGGTGTAAGCCGAAAGAGATCAGAATGCTTTCTCGGCGGAACAAGCCACTGCGGTTTGCATAAAACATAGAATGCCTCACCAGAGGCGGTAGTTAGAGATAAGTTAACGAACACACTTATATTACCCATGTGATTACGGAAATTACCGTCAAAAATACATAGATATATTTATCTATCAATAGGTCTTTACGATCGTTAACTTATATCGAAACCACCGCTCCAAAAATGTTTTTTTAAGAACTAATTGACAAAGCTTATTAATCTATAAATAGCCTTATTGATACGGTATGAAATTTATAAGGCTTCGACCGTAAACAAGCTTCAATATGGACCGGTTCTAATGAATTATTTATCACATGTTTTTGCTATCCGTATAAACCCTGCGTACTCATTGTAAATAGAATGTTCTATTTGATTTCTAACTACATACATATATTATAAATACCAATACATTGCTAATGAATAAGACTGCTTTTGATGCTTTATGACTATATTGTTTGCTAAATAAAAAAAAAAGCAAATAAGATGTCTCTTCGCAGTCACCAGAATTATCAGTCTGCTTTAGGTACTCTACGTAATAGAATATTCAGCTTTTTTTTCAAAAATCGTCATACATGCCATCAACTTTACTATTAAAATTTATGTTATCTGCTTACGCCACGCAGCATACACGTCGTTCATGGTGTCCCCGGGCGAGTCACTAGCCCTGGAGCTTCGCGACTCCCGGTCTTGGCTGTCCATTGTCGCCATCACTTTCTTTGGCACATACTCTCACTTCATTATTACAGAGTTTATTTTCGGTGTTGCGTCTGCGTGTGTTTTGATGTATAGTTTATTGGTACAGTTTAGAAGTACTGGTAATCTATAAGTCAGCTAGTAAAGTCCCCTCCTACCTCTTCATAGAATAAATTGATTTAACACAGATAACCCACCATATCGGTCTACGTCGTTGACGCTAGTCGAGTGTACTATTTCTGAGTAATACAGCTAGGATATGAAGCATTCTTAAAAACAATATTTTTCAAAAACCTAACAATTCTAATTTTAAACATAAAATCGATATTACGAATAGATTTCAAGTGCACAAAAACCCGATCAATAACATCAAAACTCATTTGACGACTCTAGAGAATCATCGTAATAGCACTATCATCTTTAGATCACTGAGGAGGAAGATGGGCTTCCTAACAACCGTACTTCCACAATTATTTTTTTTTTAAATGGCCATCTTCGGCGCATTAGGGACGGCTGCGGGCTTCCTCCGACTCACGTCTAAGTTGTCGTCCGCAACCGCCCCTGCGCGTATCGCTGTTGCGGTCCTTTTCCTGTTGCGGGGGCTCAGAAGCCCCCGAAACACCGTACCGTGTCCACCTTGTGGTGTCCGAGGCAGCGTGAGACACGCTGCCGTCCATCACGGGGGTCACAGAAGTTGGCTAGACTAATGGGTGGGCGGCACCTCCCGCCCACCCGTGACCCCCGGAGGCCCCTATTAGTCGCCTTTTACGACAGGCAGGGGATACCGTGGTGGAATTCTCCAAACGCCCCCAATCCACAGGGCGGGAGACGTCGGTCAGTACTTCCACAAATGCCAATATAAATATTTAATAACAATTTACAAATCAAGTACATTCCTTGAGCCGCAGGAGTTTTCAAACGGAATATGTAATAGCAATGTTGCAGACGTTTCAAATTTATCGATCTTCGCTCCATCTTGGCTCGTTATAAAATATGAAAAACAGTGTTCAGTGAACAGCGACTGTACCTTAGTTACTTTAGAATACAGTAGATTCTTCAGTTAATAGTGCGAATTAATTTGATTTGTAAAATCCCTTTATCAATAAAATTTATGATTATTAAGTTTGTAGACACCTATTTCTTTTTAAGATAAGAATCTCCACAAAACGAAATTAATACTCTATTATCAAAATATTGAATAAAAAAAACATATCAAAGCCGACAAACGAGAATGACTGACAACAAATAATTGCTACGGTAATACTTGACGCAGAATTGCCTTTGTCATAACACCTAATTAAGTTGAAGCCAAATATGATCGAGAACAATAAACGAGTGCGTTGTACCTGCTCGTCAGTTTCCAGTATTTTGTGGAATCCGGCGTGTAACGGTGCATACTCGTTTGACTCCACTTGCGTTTTCATATGCAAATTGTAATGCATTTGTTCGGATCGGAATGTATGGGTATTTCGGATTATTGTGCTTATAGTGGTACTGTTGATCGAAGGCTTAAAGTATGCAAGGAGGGCATGGACGTGTGGAAGGAAGAAGGTATGTATTATAACTCGGCATGACAGAACAATGATTTATCACGTACCAGTAAAAATTAAATATTTTACACAAGGTTTTAACTACCCCTATTTTCAGTTGATCACTGTACAATCCAAAAGACATAATCACTTCTTCAAGTTAATATACATTAGTTATTTTCCACAAACTGTATACCTTATACGAGAGAAGCTGGTTTGTTTTATGGGTTAATGGTGCGCGAAGAATAGTAACAAAAAATACAACAAAAAATGTAAACACCTTAATTGTCTGACAACAGCTCGCGGAAATCCATCAAAGAAATAAAAGTATATTGCCAATAAAAATCTAATCGACAATGTTCGTTACGTGGCTTTTGGAAACATCAAGCGGTTAAGAGGCAAGGTTATTACCGCTTATGTTTATTGATAGAGGTTCATAAATATTTTATAGAAAAGACGTAACTGAATACAGTGCATGCTAGATTATCGTTGTTATTTGCCTCTAGATCCCCGTGATGGACGGCAGCGTGGCGGTTAGGCCTCACGCTGCCTTTGACGCCGAGGGCGTCCTTCGGTGTGCGAGGGCTACTGAGCCCCCCCAACAACAGGAGACGGACCGCAATAGCGGTACGCGCAGGGGCGGTTGCGGACGACAACTTAGACGTGAGTCGGAAGAAGCCCGCAGTCGTCCCTAATGCGCTGAAGATGGCCACCGCGGAGTTTTGGTTGGTATGCCGTGCGGTGTACATAGGTTAGGGACTCGGCCCGACGGTCGCCCGACGTTTTCCATCTCTCCGGGCGGCTCAACGTCGGGTCGTAAGGCACGGTGAACCCAACATAACCGCCCAGTCGTTCCCCTTGAACACTGGGCGGTAGTAATAATTCACTTTCTCCGCGTAAACAAAAAAAAATAAATTTGCCTCTAGATGAATTAAGATCTTCAAATACTATTAAGTCTCTCATTGGCCAATAACTGTACTAGCGACATTGTGCTTTAAACTAGAACACCAGTGTTTAATTCAGTTTGTCTGCATAAATCAAATCGGATATACCTACAGGCGAACCACGATGGCCAAACGACCACCTCTTAACTAGTACCTATATTGTAAGCCTAATCAACTATTCAGACCAGTGAAATAACGACGTCAGAGATACCAAGACCCGACAAAAAGATCCATCAATGAAATGATCATAAACAGTTTCAAACTGATGGCTTTGAGTTTAATTGATTATCATTTGATGTTAGAAACAAGTTTGGAAGAGGGTCAACAAGATGCACCTGTCGGTACCGTTCGACGGCACCATTGGACTTTATCGGAACGCGTTAATTATGCAGCTTTTGTCCTAACTACTTATATTTAGGACAAATGAAAAGAAACAATAGATCTACGCATAACAAAAATAAATCTTTTTCTTTCATAAATGATCCTAAATGACAAAATACCCAGTATTTACACTACCATGTAGTATGAGCCTGAACAGATTATATTTGGACACTTACTTTGCGCCGGAAATAGGCAAAACTACGGTGCCATAACAATGACGAAATATAATTATAGACTTACTTTTGCAACAGTACTAATTTGTACAAAGAAATTGACTCTGATAGTCTTTGTAAATGTTTAAATACGAACAAGAAATAAACCAACACGAAATCTTCCAAAATGGACATAATTGCAAGAAAACGACCGACCCGTTTATTCCCATTGTCTCCAAATATTTTGTTTCCAATTATGTCAATAATTATGGGTAATCTTCTCATTTACGTCAGTCTGCCATTCACGTTTGTGTTCAACCGGCCATTACTGCGTGTCATTACCGAAATATATGTGGCGTTAATCACGCGGCAGTACCAATTAAATTCATAAGGTAATGCGCAACTTAAGGAACTTTTGAGTATATTTACGGTCTTAATTTTTTCAAATCGAAATCTTTTTCACGAGATATCTTGGCATAATATGTTGGGGTGATATGGATGATGCTGACATGGCTGATAAATTATATTTCTAGATACTAAATGTATTGTGAGTAACCACCGTGCTGTGAGAAATAATAATATTAAAAAACCCTGAAAAGCTAGACAAGGTTATACATAAGAAAGTCCTTGAAACTACACACAATACTCGCATGAAAACGGGATTTGGCAACCTGACTTCGGTCCGTAAGTTCAATGCTCCAATAACATCTTACACAACGAGATTAGTAAATCACGAAGCGAGGAAACTGCCGTTTATCTCGCATCAGAGAGAGGCAAAAATACAATACTAAGGTGAGAACAATCCCACGTAAGAAAGTTAAAACTCGTGGGAATTTATGTGAGAATGGAAAAAGGACTGTTTGTTCGATGGCGTCTGTTAATTACTAGTTTTTGGGTCAAAGTCAACTGTGCTATCCTCATGTAGATTTCTACAACTTTTTTAATGAAGTTTGGATTCATTTGGTATGATATCAGATAGGTGCATAATCAAAAAATGCTATGTACTGACTGTTTTTTTTTTCTTTTAATAATAATACACATTTCATATATTCAAAAATTCTGCAGGCTATGTGGAAAACAACATTAAAATTACATTAGAAAGTAAAGAAAATTATCATCATTAGCATAGAATTATCATTGTCATTTTCAGAGACTTTTTAAATAACCAATTAAAAGGCCTGCCAAAAATGAATCCTAGTCTCGTGTGTACTGTACGAATAGTCAAGTTTCATATTTACTAAAAACAAAATAGAAAAAGATAATGATGCAACCAACAATACACACGGAACAGCTGAGTGTACAAACGTAACACGAGGAGTTGAAGGTCATTTTACTGAATAGAAACCAAGGCTTAGTATTGTCACGATGTTGAATTTTAAAAAAGTTCTAGAAAAATAGTCTCATAAATAAAATATTGTTTTAGGAATTGTAGACAAAGAGCGCGTATTTCCAAGTATAATTTAAAAATGTACTTTGATCCTATATTAAGGTCCATGAATACATGTCACATAGCTGAAATAAGCTACATGATATCCAATGATTTTTTTTTCAAGATAATAATAATTCTTACTTATATTGCCTCCTTTATTTCCTTAAATGACATGTTTCTATATTATGTATTTTTCAACTAGGTTAATAAGATATTTGTTAGTATGTTAATTGTTATCTTTTTTCTTTTTGTACATTCTAGGTTAGTAAGATATTGGTTATGTGTTACTTAAGGCCCCTTTCGAGTAAAGGCCTCCTCCTATCTTTTCCAGGTATTCGGTTTCTCGCTTTGTCCATCCAGTTAATTCCAGCAACTTCTTTAATACCATCAGCCCAGCGTTCGCACGGCCGGCCCCTTTCCCTCTTTCCTGTGGGACCCAGCCACGTTGTGGCTTATCGTCCATCTTTTGTCTGTAAGGCGTGCCATGAGGCCTGCCCATTCCCAGTTTAGAGTTTATGTATGTTGTAGAGCGTCTAAAATATTTGTTCTTTTTCGTATGTCTTTGCTATGCTTCATGTCTTTTAAACGGATACTTAGGATGCTTCTCTCCATCGCTCTTTGGCATCTTTGCAATTTTGTTCGTATATTTTTCTTAAAAATCCATGTCTGGGAGCCATAAGATAGGCAGGGTAGCAAGCATGAGCATGGTAGTATACATTAAATATCACGCAATTTAAGATGCAAGTATTGCTAACAATGAAGGTCCAGTACCAAAAGTATACTACATAGTACAGACATAGGAAATGTTGTAAACGAAGGCTTTGAAAACTTTATCTTGAAAAGAAACTTAAGTAAGATTTCGAATTTGTAAGATAAGACGAGACAGTACAAACTTTAGTTTTCAATATGCAAGTTTTCTTTACAGACAAGAATAAACATTCGTATTGGAGCTTTAGGAAGCAATAAAAGCGGTGCAGTCTTATAAAAGACAACGTTTCTTTCTGCACACTAAAACTATTTAAAGGCTTTGATTAAACAGATGAAAAGGCTTTGAAGCCCGATATTACCGGGCATTATGAGACGTAATATATTGTCATGACTACTTAACGAAAAAAATCTAATACCGTGTATTTTACAAATCAAAGCAAGTTTCTGTAGAAGCGTTTTATAGGTTAGAACTTCCCATAGAGCGCTGTGCTTATCTCCGGTTCTCAGTTATATAGAAATAAACCTCTGCGAGCGATAGCACTGTTTCTGTAGAAGCGTTTTATAGGCTAGAACTTCCCATAGAGCGCTGTGCTTATCTCCGGTTCTCGGTTATATAGAAATAAACCTCTGCGAGCGATAGCATATAGAATATTCCCATAACAATGAACTACGGGGAAGTTTTTTGTTGTAACGGCATATAATTTACACATATTTCTTATGTAAAACATCCGTCCACGTAGCATGACATATTTACAAGACACTATATTGTTATTCAAGATGTTTTATTAATAGTATGGAATATTTTAAGAAAACAGCAAATTTACCCATAGTGTATCAAGAATATTGAAGTTTAAGAGAATACAACTCACGTGTAAAGTTGTGATTAGGAGCCGGTATTTGAAAAGAGCGTAAAAGGAACTATAACAAGAATAACTATAACTATTGGAAAGGATTACCAGCTAGTTAGCTGTGAAAGCGATTAAAGTTGTTATTTTCTTCACCTCTTATGTCACGGGAAACAAATAAGGGTTGAAATTTTTGTGCACTTCTCCAACTAGCCTATGGTCTTTAGGGATAAAAACGACTAAACATTTTTTACATAGATACTATAATAAATCTATCTGAAATAATGTTACCCTAATTGAGTAAATATCATTCCTAGTTACGACCAGCCTGATAATCGCCAACGTAATAATAAGAAAAATACTATGTTTAGCTAATAACAACGCAAATCTAATATCCGTGTTATAATGTTCGATGCAGGAAGTAAAGTTCCGCTCGATTACCCGCGGGCGCCGCCGAGTCTAGACTAGCTCTCGGCTTCCAGTTTGGCAGGAGTCACACTGGCCGGAAGATTGTGTAACTATTTGGCAAGTGGCAACGGAGTTATTAAGCGACATATTTTTGATATACATAAGTAACGGATAATCTATAGAATCATCATCATTGGCCTAATACATCTATTGTAGATGATTTAAACAGCGTCAACTGCGGGCGGTTCCTCTGAGACACTTTCTCTGATGGCTGTAGAGACCAACCCGAGAAAGACAAAATCGGCCACACGACATACAGACATTAACGTTCGCCCTGGATGATGAGGAATTGCTAGCGCGTTCGTGTCGTTTTGCGCGTTTCACGGCTAGGTCGTTAAGCCAAGCATTATCGTGTGAGGCTACGCCATCAAAAATAGTTTTTCGCCAGACGGCGCGATCCTCAGCTAGCGTTTCCCAGCTCCTACAGTCAACATCAAAGGTGATCATGTCTCGTTTGATGCTGTCCTTATAGCGCAGTTTAGGACGTCCTACCGGCCGCTTGGCATATGCAATCTCTCCCATGAGAGTTTGTCTGGGTAAACGGAAAGGTTCCATTCTGTGCACGTGCCCTAACCAGCGCAGCCGTCTCTTTTTCAAGAGTGCGGTTATGCTTGGCAGCTGTGCAGAGTTTAGAACCTCTTCGTTGGTGATCCTATCCCTCCATGTTACGCCCAAGATGCGCCGAAGTCAACTCATATGAAACGCGTTAAGCCTTCGCTCCTGTTTGACGTACGATGTCCACGTTTCAGCTCCATACAAGAGTATGCTTAAGATGCAAGTCTGATATACTATCATCTTGGTCTTGGTTGTATAATGTCTATTATCCCATACTCTTGCATGCAGCCTACCAAACATCGTGGCTGCCTTGCCGATACGACTCTCAATCTCTGCATCAAGCGAGAGATTGCTAGATACGGTCGATCCTAGGTAGCAAAAACTTTCAACACGTTCCAAAGGTGCACCACTCAGCAGGATAGTTGGTGGGACTGTGCATCCTTGCGACAATACAACGGTCTTCTTTGCATTGATGGACATTGAAAACAGTGCACATGCCTTGGCAAACTTGTCCACGATGTTTTGGAGCTCCTCTTGAGAGGTAGCGACAAAGGCTGCATCGTCTGCAAACAAGAGGCAGTCTGCAAACAAATCCTCGCGATGACGCTTGGATTTGAGCAGAGAAACATTGTACAATTTGCCATCGTGTCTTGTGTGCAAATATATACCCTGCTTGGCGTCCCCAAAAGCAACTTTAATTAGAAGCGAAAAGAAAATGCCAAACAGGGTAGGTGCCAGAACGCAACCCTGACGCACACCCCTGCGCATGTCGAATGGTGCCGAAAGCTGACCGTTAAAAACGACCGAGCCCTTCATGTCTTGATGGAAATTTTTGATCAAGGTCAGAATTTTAGGTGGGCATCCTACTTTCTCTAGTACAGCATACAGGCCTTCTCTGCTGACGGTGTCGAAGGCTTTATTGAGATCGACGAAAGCTACAAGTAAAGGCGTCTATTGTTCTCTACACTTCTCTTATAGCTGCCTAAGTGTAAAAATCATATCAGTGGTGGATCTTTGGGCACGGAAACCGCACTGTGACTCAGGATATACGCGCTCAGCTATCTTTTGTAGCTTTAATAATATTACGCGTGCAAAAAGCTTGCCCACGATGCTTAACAAGGATATGCCGCGATAATTGTTACAGTCACCGCGATCGCCTTTTCCTTTATATAAGGTGATGATATTAGCATCGCGCTTATCCTGCGGCACGTAGCCCTCCTGCCAACACTTCACTATCAAGTTGTAAATGATAGGTTGAGTACACTGCACTTTTAAGAGTTCCGCAGGAATACGATCGTTCCCAGGGCTTCTTCTGTTTTTGAGCAGTTTAATAGCGTTTTGGAATTCTTCGATCGTTGGTGGTTCATCGAGTTCGTTTAAGGCAGTTAATGTCGGTATTGAGTTCATTGCTTCTGAGTGTATATCAACAGGTTGAGAATATAATTCAGAATAATGTTCTACCCATCGTGAGAGCTGGCGATCACCACTGCTGATAATGGTCCCGTCAGCCTCCTTTAGGGGGGCTGTTTTTCTAGGAATTGGACCCAAGGCCTTTTTAATGCAGCTGTAAACGCCCGCAAAGTTTCCACTAGATGCACAGGCTTGAATGCTGCTGCATAGGTCTATCCAGTAAGCGTTACTAAAGAAGCGGACATTACGTTGCAAAGTCGCTTTAGCTTTGGATAGGTGTTCGCGAGAACTGGAAGAGGGGTTTAAACGATGGTTGAGAGCTGCTTCGCGTTTTGAGTCCAACAACGGTTTTAAATGCTCAATATTATCTTCGAACCAATCTTCCTGTCGTGTATTTTTTTTGTATCCGAAGATATTAGCAGCTGTAGATGTTAGAAGTTCTTTAACGCCATCCCACTCCTCAGAAGCAGATGCACAAATATCCCACGTAACAACTTTATCAAGGATTGCCTTCCGATAGAGCTCCACTCTCTCCTTGTCCCAAGTATTGGTAAGATTCAGTTTCCTACTAGAAGAAGGACGAGAAGAATGAATTTTTCTCGGTATGAGGCAAACAGTAGTCGCTACGAGAGAGTGATCGGTGTTACAGTCAGCGCTGTGGTAGGATCTTGTGTGAAGAATGTCGCGGAGATCCTTATATTTGGTGAGTATTACATCCAACTGGTGCCAATGTTGTGAGCGAGGATGTCTCCAGGAGACTTTGCGCAAGAACTTCCCTTTGAAATAAGTGTTGGTGACACACAGCAGGTTATTAGAGCAGAACTCTAGGAGACGCTGGCCATTCTCATTAATATTTCCTGTGCCGTGGTCACCGAGGCAATTAGGCCAAGATGTTTTGTCCTGCCCTACTCTTGCGTTAAAGTCACCTAAGATGACAAAGCGGTCGCCGGTGCGTACACCGCGTACAGTTTCGCCAAGCTCTTCATAGAACTGGTCTTTCTTATCACATGAAGAATTTAAAGTAGGAGCATATGCAGATATTAGTGATACAAATCCGCTTATGGTAGATAGACGTAGAACCATTATACGTTCTGATACTCCTACTGGACTTTCAATAAATGGCAGAAGCTTGTTTTGTACGGCAAAGCCTACAGTCTACACCGTGTTCCCTCACTTGGCTGGAATCCTTGCCTTTCCAGAAAAACGTGTATTTAGATTCGCGGATGGAACCTTCGTCTGGCAAGCGGGTTTCCTGTAAAGCTGCCACACTTACTTCTAGTCTCTGTAGTTCGGCTTCGATAACTGCCGTCTTGCGAAGTTGGACGTCGCAAGCAGAACTTCCACCCGTGTCCGGGAGGCCCGTCCTCATAGTACGGACGTTCCATGTTGCAAAGCGTATAGTATTACGTGAACTTGATATTTTTTGGTGTTTAATTGTTACATTAGCAGCAGGTGAACAAGATAACGGCACCAGCAGTCTAGTTTTTATCCTAGTGTTTCCTTCACCCAGAGGAAACAAACCAGCACCGAGACGGATAAGCACCTTATTGTCCGGGGGCTGCCCGGGTTGGAGCGGGCGGTAGCTTATCAATGGGCCTGCGGTGGACCCTCCCACTGTCGAGAGTGACCCCTGGCGCCCGCGTTTACGTCTATCTGCGCGGACTTATCACCGGTAACTGCCACTCCCCGTGTTGGTTTCCACCCAGCTTAGACGCTGTGGTGGGTGAAGTGTCCTCTCCACAATTGGACGCTGAATCGCCTGGGACGCGATTTAGGTAGCGCAGGCATGCCCAGAACCTACACCACCCTCTCGACCTAACAGGCAGTACCCACAGGAACGACGAGTCGATACGTGTGGTGCCGGGTCGGTTGCAGGAACTGGCTCGTGCCTTACGGAGATACCGTTCCGGGTTTGTGTCAAGTTTTCCTTCTCTAAGCACTTAGTATGAGCAGATGGAGTTGCAGTGCTGCCTATTACCTCAGTCGCCTCTTACGACTCCTCGGTAAGAAGAAGGGGGGCTATTCTACTCTGCCGGCACACACCACGGCCATCTATAGAATACACACAATACATAAGCTCATGCCTTCATTCTTAATGAGGTCTCACTTATATACATGCATGAGCTCACGCCTTTCATTTTAATAGATTAGAAAGAGGCGCAATTCATGCATCCAGTTTTCGCCAGCCTTTTTGACATAGAGTTTATGACAAAGAGACACGTATTTTCATATGCAACACGAGTTCCAATACCGAGCAACATAGCAACTTGTATGTTTCAGCCTAATGTTACAAAAAATTTAATTTAGCTACTTGGGAATCAGTCATTTTAATGGGTGTAAATTGAAATAATTTCCAAGTAGATAAAGAAACGAGCGAGTCGCTAGTTATTCTGGGATTAGACGTTCTTAACGCATAAACTAATGTTCCCGGCACAAAAAGACAATGTGGTGGAACAACGGACCTCTACGTACGAGTACTTTGTTAGCTGTGTTTACACATTTTAACCGCCTTCAAAAAAGAAGTTTCTGTATTCGACCCGTATGTATTATGTATGTATGTATGTTTGAATTTTCTCAAATACTGATCCGATTTGGATGGGGTTTTCGTCATTCAAGTGTATATTTTTCAGGTAAGATTTTAGTATACAAATTATTAGGATCTGACAAAGAACTTCGGACATGGACAATGGTACTCTGCAATAAGTAACAGCAGATGACCCGTGAATGCTGCAATCGTATATCTATGATGTATTTGAACTAACAAATAAGCAATAAATAAAAACATTTTAATCAAAAATAAAACTGACGACGAAACCACTACAAACTAAAAAATAGTTTAACTATATGTACGTGACACGTGTATTTGGAGTCAGTTTTATTTTTTATTAAAATGTTTATTATCATTATTCAAATTATAATAGTTAGAGAAACAAGGAACACAGATATGAATATATACATCCGTTCTCAAGTTAAGTATCTACCGCGGATAAGATAGGTACAAAGGATATGACGTCCGTTGACACGTTTATGGCAGCCGAATCACCTGCGCGTGCGACGCATGGAAATGTATTTAATGCAGGTTTTTCCAAACTGCCAATTGCTTTTTATTGACTGGCAGACAGAGTTATTTAGACATATTGTTTTGTCCAAGGGCAAGACTTGAGTTAATGGTTGAATAAAGAGGTTCACATTGCGGCTCTGATGCCGTTTTTGTAATATATGTATTATAGGGATAAAAGTAGTATTACCCATTATATGGACAATAACCTGAACAGTTGGGGGAGAACTTTCTTTCAACGACGTAACATTCAAGTATACCAAAATGTAGTATGTAAAATACACACACATACACTCACAACTGTTATTCCCGAAGGGCGCAACTAGTGCACCCACTTTTCGCCGTTATTTCGTCCCATGAATTCCAAACTCCGGGCTGATAGATACTGAATAGAAAAACTCAATATCACTTTGCTCGACCCGGGGATTGAATCCGAGACCTCAGCATTGCAGTCGTACTGTCATACAACTACGCCACCGAGACAGTCGTATTTGTTATGTAAAATAACAAACAGACAAAAAAAATTAGACCTTAAGAATATAACACTCACACCTCATGGCGATTGATATTCCGAGCTCATAACCATACAGAATAATAATAGAATCCTTACGAATCGTGATAACCCTTTTGTGGGAGATCAGACTAATGCGCTAATAAGCATATCAAAAGACAGTCACGATGTAACTAAAGCCAACCTACCCTCAAAGAAAGTCGTGCCAATTCAAGAACAAATCCATCTTGCACGCATTAAGAATAGATGTTCAGAGGCCAAGGCGACAATTGAGTGTACATGCATGCGACGAACAGTAATGGTAAGTTTTTTTATTAAGCCATAAACTAACTTATACATTCATAACGTAAAGCCCCGATAGCCCTTGCACTTCAGAACAGGGTAGATATGAGCGCCGACTGCCAAGAGGATAATGTTTCGTCATGTGTAGGCACTCGGTGTTAAAATGCGGCATGGTAAAAGAAAACATCATTTTTATAGGAACTGCAAATATATGTAAAAGTTTTTCATTCGCTTTATAATCAATGCAGCGCACCAAAAGGCCAATCCTCTTATGTGGTACAACAACGGTGCACAATTTAATATAGGGTTCATTTTATAATTCACAATCAATAAGATATAATAATATGATAATTAGTACTAAAACATATATCAAAACAACGAATATTTTGTTTGTAGCAAAAATAAATCCGTATAAATAAATAAATAAGGAATTAAAATAAAACCATCATTAAGATAATGTTACCAGTAGCCCATATTGGTAGAGAAACCAAGATAAAATGATTGCGATTGGAAATCCGATCCTATCGAGGATTATATACATTACTAGCTTTTGCCCGCGGCTCCGCCCGCGTTAAAAAGTTTTTCCAGGAAAAAATTCCCGCTTTATGTTTTCCGGGGATAAAAAGTAGCCTATGTGTTAATCCAGGACATGATGTACCCGTGTGCCAAATTTCATCGAAATCCTTTCAGTAGTTTTTGCGTGAAAGAGGAACAAACATCCATACATCCAAACATCCATACATTCTTACAAACTTTCGCCTTTATAATATTAGTAGGATTATCACTTCGCTCCGTCATCACACAAAACGTGTTTTAGGAGATCCGGCTGACGCCATTGTGGCTGTGATTCGCTTCACCACAATTATTAAAGGTTATAAATACGTTATAGGTCTAAGTATATGAGAGTCAATAGATCTACATGCACTCTTTAGAAATTTTCATTCTTTAATTAAATTGATTGTGTCGACGACGCGAGGCTCTTAGTTGCCGTGAACGTTCGATCTGATAGATGACGTGATCTGAAACACCTCCCGTAACTACTATGATATTTAAAAAATGTCCAATCGTAACAAAATGCTATGCATAATGTTAGTGCCTATGTAATAATGCCAGGCACTACATAGCCCTTAACATGCAAAAAAATCATAATATAAAATTAAAATGCTATGCAATAAAGGTTATAATATCCATCCATAACAAAATGCAATACGACGAATTATTAACTATAATATAATAAATAAAGATGGGAGCACAAAAGATAGAAAAACAGGCGACGTAGAGGCGAATATTTTATGCATTGAACCAAACACCAATACAGAATTTCAAGGGTTCTTATTTCTGCCTCCTCATTGATCTTACATTATGGTATTTTTTGAGCCTGAATTAACTTGGAGTATTATTTATTTTCTACAAAAATATTTACAGCCTATACAAGAAGTGTTTTGTTTTTGTTTTTGTTATACACAACTATACTAACACTGCCTGCCTGACTGCCTCGGTGGCGTAGTTGTATTACAGTACGACTGCAAAGCTGAGGTCTCGGGTTCGATCCCCGGGTCGGGCAAAGTGATATTGAGTTTTTCTATTCAGTATCAGCTCGGAGTCTGGAATTTGTGCCCGATATGGCGATAGGCTCACCCCCTATCACATAGTGCACTAGTTGCGCCTCCGGGGATAACAGGCGTGAGTATATATGTATGTATGTACAACTATACCAAGTTTCTCACTCAATGTAAAAAAAAACAGTAAACCGTCACTCCTAAAATATTAAATGTTATGGTTAGTTACTAACAGTAACCTTACAAAATACGATGCTGTTTGTTAGAAACATATTCATAAATATAATTTAGCAGTTTATTAATAATGTTAAAATAATTTTGAAGAGATAAAACACCCTGCCGGCTAATTAAATTTTAAAATCTCATCGTAATATTTTAAGATACTTCAGCTGTTAGTACAAATGAACGTTAACCCAGATATTCTTCGGAGCGACAAGCATACCGTACATCGAAAATCCAAGCTCTACAGAGGCAATTGTCGGGATTTTGAAAGCATCTCATATCCAGCATTCAACTGTATCTCGTAATTTATGAAAGAATATTCCTATTCATAACTTTTCCAGCTTGCGTGATTGTAGTCACTTCGAAATAACAACAATGAAAAAACTGCTCAAACAATGGGTTGTATTTTAGGATAATAATAATATGTTGATCAAAAAGATACAAACGAGACTGGTTCTTGGTACAATTTGAAGTCTCAAAACTGAATACCACCTACGGCCTTCTAAATAAGTATCTTCCAGACAGCAAATAAAGTAGGTATCCAAGTTATTTTACATTTTACGCAGCTGCGATTTGGCTTTTTGTTTTTACATCAATAATAAATTTGAAGAACAAAGCGGTTCTTAGAAAACATATTATTCAACTTCCAAAGATCTCGTGGCTAAAGAACGAAACAGGTACAGTAATAAACACCATTTTTGTTGTAATTAAGATAGAGTAGTGTTGTTCTAAAGAGTGCTAGTATAGGAGTGAGTGCCTTATTATAAGGTGGACATAAAGATTGGAGATTGATTTAATACAAATTATGAGTAATCTAAATACAGCACGTCCCAGTAATTTCAAACAAAGTCAAGATCACAAGTCATGATGCGCAGGCATCGTTAGTACACAAGGAAAACTACTCGACAGATATTAGCGGACTTGTGTGATAAATGATAATTTATCTCCTAGAGATGACGGTAATTGCGGCATTTATGGCAAAAATATTCTTAAACTGTTTCAAAATAATTAATTTTGTGAGATAATCAATATAATTTATTATAAGGTCCTTCGAGATACAACAAATTGACTGCTTTCGCAGTCTCTTTGAAAGATTTTCGATTTCGAAAGCAAAACATCTTAACAGTAATAAAATGCAACTAATTACATCATGAGATAAAAAAATAGAAGAAGGTCAACAATATAATTATTTCAAAAACCAGATCACAAACATTTTTGAGGAGTCTTACACACCGAGGACGCTTTGCTAACTAAAGCAAATCCAAAATGAGGACGGAAGATCACTTGACTTTTCTGAACAATTCTTTTCAAAACTTATAATATCCCGATATTTATAGTTATCACAGCTATTCTCTAGTGCATTAAATAAATCAAGCGTCTCGTGTAGTGATGTCATGGCAGATCAAGTCACACCATCAATATTTGATGTAAATGTTTACGGACGTGCCCGCTGAGTTAACTCTATGCAAACTTAACTTTAACGAGTTTACATGATCAACTAGGCCCCTCAAATAGATTTCTATTTTGCACTATTTAAACATAAACTACCCTGAAGGTAGGAGTAACAAGCACACTCGTAGTTCTAACTTTTTGAGCCAAATTGAGGTTATAGCAGTCTGGAGTAATATAGCGCGACTTTTATTACAGAAAATCTTTTTCATGCGGACGGAGCCACGTGCAAAAGCTAGTATCAAATCAAACTGGAGCAACATAAATTAATGTCATGGACCTATCATTAATCATGTTTATACTAGCTACAAAAATCAATTGGCATCAATAGTCAATACCCATGGGTTCTTTGATATTAGAAACTTTATTCATTTAGGGAATACGTAAGTCAGTTTTATACAATGAATCATCATAACTTAGTAAATATTATGTATTTTGGAAATATAGAAAGCCTAATTTACATAGTATTACTCTATAGCATTGAGGGATCAGCTTAACTAAGTGTTACCTTATCTCATGGGTAATAAAATTGCGGAAGCACAAACCATAGTCCTTATTCATGATGGTCACCTTTAATCAGTATACTTAGTGGTTCGATCAATGAACTGGGCTAAAAAACAACCTTTCATTTGTATTGTATCACGAATTTAATTAGATGGAGCAAATATGCATCGAATTGAATGTTGCGTATGTTTGTCAACCAGTCTTCTACAGACACTTAAAGAACAAGTTAGGATAATTTCATAAGACCGCTTTGGAAGTATTACATTGGTGGTATATCGTAATAGTGTGGCCGTTTGTTGACACGCCGGAATTTCGCAAATGAGGTGCGAAAATTTGATTTGGAATTGTTAGGTTTGTGTTTACAGCTCGGTTTGTCATTGTGGCAAATGGGAGTGAATAGTTTCTTACAAACGCTATATTCTACGAATATAAACGGTATAAACCAACGTGATGAAAGGTATAAATAGATTAAATTATGTGATGACGAATTGGGATGGATTGGAGATAAAATACTGTGCTAACACCAATACCTAAGGATTTAGGATGAAGACTAAATAAAGAATCAAATTACAAATGTTATCTTCAAGTATGCATACTTTTCAATTCAATATTTGATTTTATTAAATAGGCTGAGCTCTATAAGATGGTGTTTTGATTATATCTTAGAAAACCATGTTGGTATTTATTTATTAGCATTGCCATGTTGTACATATTACAGCTTTTTAGGTAATTAAATTAGAATGAATATAATTATATTCATATGTACAACGTACGGCGTACATAACATTTGCAACAGTACTCGGCGAATTAATATATAAATAATATGTTAAAATATATACTTTCATGTTATAAACATAGTTATAAACATATTATTTAACTAGAGATAAAATATTATTTCTACACCGGACTGAGGATTTCAGTAATCAGTTAGGTCAAATGAATAAAGGTCAATAATCATACAACTCTGACCTGCGCAACGTATTTTTTTTATTTCGTTAACATTAAACATGACACCACTTATGTCCATGTTTTTTAAAGACATACATGCTAGTTGTGAAACGGTATTCGATCGAATATCAATGATACATGAACACACTTTCTAATTTATGATACGCGAATATGGAGTTTTGGCGGTTTAATAATTTGTAAAGCCTTGGAATAAGGGAGTTAATACATTTTAAGCCATTAAATTAATCTTGAATGAGTAATAGACATTTGAGAAACAATAGAAGCTCTTCTAAACTAAGCTGGTAACGAAGTACTAACCTGAAGGTAAGTTATTTCTGGCATCGATGAGTAATGCAATGCAATGCAATCAGCCCTGTATTATACAAGGTTGCTATGATCCAGGGGCACTAAAATGGACAGAGTACTCGATATCGGCTCGGAAATAATTCGAAACGGTCAAAAACTCGATAAAGATACAAATAGAAAATCACTTTTTTCTAACAAGTTCTATCAATTTAATACGCAAACACCATTTATAAATATTTACACTAACCTGCGGTCATCTGCGTGACAAAACGGCAACGTCGCATTCTGTTGTCTTTCATATCGCCGATGAGCCGACTGGCAAATACAAATAGATAGGTAGCTCGGGGTGGGTCTCAAGTACAAATTTAAAAATTTTCGCTGTCACAAAGTTACAGAAACCAAACACAAACATAACAAAAGATCGGTGCTCGTATCAAACAAAGAAATAAATAAACACTATCACTTTTTAATACATTTACATTAGTGTCCTATTACATAATCAAAAAGCAATATTTGGATATTCTCAAAATGGCGCGTAAGCATTAATAAGATTGTACCTAGGAAGCGGCGCAGGCGCTTTCGCAAGGCGTCTCATGTCCCGGAGCAATTACGGGGACTCATAAAAAAAACTGAAACAGTTCTTTGAATTTTTGAAGATTGGAATGACCCAGGTCTATGTATTAATCGCTTCTTTGTTTATGTTACAAAGTTATGATGTAATGTTATTGTGTTTTCGTTCTTATTATACTAAGATTAAGACTCACTTTGACGTGATTATTGGCTGATAGAGGGGCAACGTCTCCTAATTTTGTTGATATTTAAGGTCACGCACCTTACATGACCTTAGATAACTATGTTTAGACTCTCGATCAGCTGTTAGGGCAGATATACATCCCGATGTAGTTTTGCAATCACAAAAAATCTATACTGTGGCTAAACTATTCCTCCTATTGAACTGAAATTTGGTGTAGAGCTTGTATATGGTACATTACATATGTAGCTAGAAAAAAAGCCTCACCGTTTAATCAACCTTGTATATTGCCCACTGCTGAGCACGGGCCTCCTCTATTACTGAGAGGGTAATAGAGGAGTAATATTAACTTTAAATATTAAGTAAATCATAAAGAAACCGGGATTGTAAAGAGGAGGGGTAATTTGGAGCTCCAAGTTTTATAGTAAGTGCAATAATTACCTTTAAAATGTCAGCAGAGTCTCCCATTTGTCATGCCAACACGTTTGTATAGCCAATACCCTCAGAATATTTGACACATAAAGCTCTAACATTTCTAAATCTTCCATAATAACATCTTTTACAAAGTAAAAACTTACACACCCAAACCAGAGAATACACAAAGCTTGATTTTTGCAAAAATATCGAGCCTACAAATTGAGACCAATCGAGACAAACTGGTCATAAACCATGCCCAGTGATTAGAGACATTAATTTTGCCAGGAAAATACTATTTTACGGTAATTAATTTTGGCAAATTATAGAGTATATTTATGGTAATTCGGAAGTAATACAGTCAAAGTCCTTGGAGACAGTGAGTGGTGCAATTATTTATTGACATGGTCTAATTTTGTAATTATGAATATAAGATAGTGTAACTACTGGACATAATGAGCGCAGTGGAATGCCACACAGTATCTTGTAACTCAAGGTGCTGGATGGTGTTGCTAATGTTTATGGGTGGTCGTATCGCTTACCATCAGGCGAACGGCATGCTCGTCTAGTCATTCAATGCAATAAATAAAAAGATATTCAAATCAAGATAATTATAAAACAATTTAACGCGAAAATAACATGGGAACATCTCTTTTACCAAGATTACCTTAAATAATAAATAGACCAAACTGTCAATAATGCCAGTAAGAAAAAAAAAACGGGTATCACTGGGAAGGACTTGCTGTACTAAAGACACTAATCATTACAATTATGGGATTCCAACAGATTTACCTCGATGAGGGGATCGAATCGACTACCCCAGGAACAATTTACCCACCTGGAACTCATCAAATAGTTTTGAAAGTAAGAACTAAGTAAATGGATATTGAATATAACCACCGCTTACTGATGATGATGATCTCCGACCGAATTCGGCCATGGCGACCGCTTCGACTCCTAGTCAGATTGGCGCTGATGCGCCCGGAGATGGCTTATATAGCCGATTTTGGCAACAAACTTCCGAGCACAGTGTGGACACGTGAGCTTGCCGCTGACAAAATTGTAGGTAATGGCGACGGGTGGACGGGCCTTTAACTCATCGCTTTTGGCGTCGAGGTCTGCTTTGCGCTGCTCCTCGAATTCGCGGATTTGCCTCTTCACAATCCCGCGCCATTCGGGCCGCTGTGCTGCCAAACTCTCCCATCGGGAAGGGTCAATGTTGCATCTTTTCATGTGACGTTTCTGAACATCTTTGTATCTGAGGAGCTGTCCGCCAAGCTTTCGCTTGCCCTCTTGTAGTTCAGAATAAAAGATGCGCTTCGCCACTCTTTCCTCCCCCATCCGTGATACGTGACCGCACCACCGGAGTTGCCGACGCATTAAATAGGCCTCAATGCCATCGATATTGGCTCGTCTCAGAACTTCGGTATTGCGCACTCGGTCGGACCATCTGATGTTCATGATAGTACGAAGGCATTTCAGGTGGAAACGATCCAGAGTGCGTATGTGGTGACGATACACACACCAGGTCTCGGACGCGTAAAGAAGGTTAGGCAGCACAATCGCCATATACACAGATATCTTGGTAGCCAGCTTTAGGTCGTGCGAGCAAAAGACCTTGGAACACAGCTTCCCAAATGTTGCAGCTGCAGCACTGATCCTACTGTTGATTTCGGCATCAAGGTCACACTTAGATGTTATAGTGCTCCCCAGATAGCGGAACTTATCAACCTGTTTCAGCATGTCTTCACCAAGCTTAATGGCCAGTGTCTCGCGACCATGCGTGTCTAGAGACATCACCTCCGTCTTTTTGACACTGATCTTCAGGCCGAACTTGCAGCATGCTTGATGAAAAACGAACATTAACTGTTGCAGGCCATCTGGGGATTCTGCCAAAAAGCACAGGTCATCCGCATACATGATCTCTGTAATCATTGCATACGAGACTTTAGTGCGCGCCTTAAGTCTGGCCAAGTTGAAAAGACTGCCGTCTGTGCGGAAGCGGATGCGGACTCCCTCGACAACAGTATGCAGAACCTCCGTCACTACTACTGCAAAGTATAAGGCGAACAGTGTGGGTGCTAAAACGCACCCTTGTTTCACCCCACAGGTAACGGGGAAGAAATGTGACTGTTCACCGTCTACGAAGACGCAGCACTGCATATCGTCATGCAGGAGTCGCAGAAGTCTCACAAATTTCTCTGTGCACCCTAGCTTCCCTAGCACCATCCACAGAGCTTCACGAGGCACACTGTCGAATGCTTTCTCCAAGTCAACAAAGCAAAGATACAACTGACGACCTTGTTCTCTACTTTTTTCCTGCAGTTGACTCACCGAGAAAATAGCTTCACACGTGCCTCGGTCAGGTCGGAAGCCAAACTGGGTTTCGGGCAGGATCCTTTCTGACAAATTCTTCAGGCGGTTCAAAAGGACTCTTGCAAAGGCCTTTCCAGGAACAGACAGCAGTGAGATACCGCGATATGAGTTACAGTCAGACCGATCACCCTTGTTCTTGTAGAGGGCACTGATGCGAGACACTTTAAAATCATCTGGGACCCGCTCTTCCTCCCACATTCGAAGAAAAAGATTCCACAATGACGTGTGCAACTCCTTACCACCATACTTGAGTAACTCGCCCGGTATAAGGTCAATGCCAACCGCCCGCTTATTCTGCTGCTGTCTGATGGCAGTGACAGCCTCGTCGAATGACAGGGGCTCATCCAGCTCAGTGGCTATTGGAAGTTGAGGCATTTTGCTGATATTTTGTAGATCAGCTGGTCGATCTACGTTAAGCAAAGTGTTGAAATGTCCAACCCAACGTTTTAGTACATCCTCCTTGCTAGTCAGGAGGTGCATACCGTCTAAAGATCTCAGAGGCACTTTTGCTCGGTAGGATGTACCAATCAGCTTACGTACCTCACAGTAAAACTCCCCAAGCTGGTTCGTGTCAGCAAGCCACTGCACTTGACAAGCTTTGTCCCGCCACCACTTGTCTTTTATTTGCCGAGACAGCTTGCGCAATTCCCGGTCACTCTCTTTGACCACCGTAGCACTTCTACCTTTACGACTATGCTGTCGCAAGAGCTCTCGGTGCTTGTTGAATGCTGCTTTGAGAGCTTCGTTATTGTCATCGAACCAGTCTTCGCTATTTCGGTCTTTCGTACCCAATATAGCTAAAGCGGCTTCCAGGAGATGACAAGAGAACGTTCCCCAAGCAGCACTCACATCATCATCTGCTTTCTCCTTTATTGGCATAGGCTTTTCAGATAAGGCTTCAGCATATTTCTCCCTAACCTCGTGATCTTTCAGCCTATTCACGTTTAAACACGCATGCTTTTTCACTATGGATCTACGTGGTCGACGGAGACGGAGTCTTAGCTTAGTGACAATAAGTCGATGATCAGTCCAACAGTGGGCACCACGCATGACACGGGTGATTAGGACTTGACTGATGTCTCTTTGTCGTATGATAGCATAGTCGATCAAATGCCAGTGTTTGGATCGCGGATGCATCCAGGTTGTCTTGTGCTTGGCGGCAAGTCGGAACATAGTGTTCGATATCGCAAGGTCGTATTGAGCACAAAGACTGAGTAGCAGCTGGCCATTGCTGTTCATGTTGCCGACTCCGTGTCTTCCCAGAACACCAGGCCAAAGCTCAAAGTCCCGACCAACTCTGGCATTGAAATCGCCCAACAGCAAGATTTGCTCTCTGGCGTTTATGCTATCAAGGCGTTGAGATAGTTCTTCATAGAACTTGTCCTTAATGTCATCAGTCTTGTCTAGCGTTGGGGCATAGACACTGATGACATTAAGGTAGTTGTCTTTATCCAGGTGAAGGCGCAGTGTGGTCACGCGGTCCGAGATGTGTACAGGACATTCTTGAAGTCGCTTTACTAAATGATTCTTGATGGCAAATCCTACTCCTGAACGACGAGGGCCAGATGATGGAGTACCTTTCCAGAAGAAAGTGTAGCCACCTCCATCTTCCACAAGCTCTCCTTCCTCAGCAAGATGCGTTTCGCTGAGCGCAGCCACATCTACGTTATAGCGATGAAGTTCATGAGCTACTATAGCAGTTTTGCGTTCAGGACAGGCGTTGCCATCTCGATCAATGAGCGTTCTTACGTTCCACGCGCCAAATCTCATGACAGATGGTTTCATGAAGTTTTTATTTATTCTGTTACTTCGACCACGAATTCAGATGATGCGATGGCAGCCGCGGTTACTACCACCTTCCAAGTGAGGACGAACATTTTTTTAGGGCACCTTTTCTAGCCCCCTCCTCGGCTGAGCGAGGAAAGCAGTGTCTCCCTAAATAGGACTGCTTTGTCACCCCAGGTGCTGCCGAATCCACATTGTCGTCCCAAATTTGCAATGCGAAAACGACCACGGCGTGAACACACACCCCTGGGACCGCCCATGTGCAGGAATCAGACAAAGTCCAGCTTGCATCACGCCAGACCTCTCTACTTCAACCCATCGCCACAGGACTTAGTCTCATCGGAGTCCATACATCGGAAGCGGTCAGTTGTGCAGGATATATTAAGGTGCGCAGACGTTCGCACCAACGCAGGCGCACGCACTCGTCCTTCCTCTACTCGATTCAGTGGAACGGTGAACCGCTACGACTGGAGAAGAGGTCAGATGATGTGTCTGGCCGACGGTAACTGTACGCCCTCTACCGTCGCCCTAGGCCATTCACTTTGCCTTGCTGAATCGCCGAGTCCGCCAAGCCCTTTCGTATTATCTGCATTGGGTTGCCATTCCCACCGAAACAGACTTTGAGTGTGTTAAGCAGGAGGGAGCCACTGTTGTTAGACCTCGGAGAGAAAGGAAATAGGAATGGGAATGGAAAGGAATAAGATCAAAGTAAGACAGGACATAAAGGATAAGGGATGCTACTGCCTCAACGGTAGGGAGAGAAAGACAGTAGCAGCTCGGGGAGCCGGGGTCGCGTACCCGTGTACCACACCACAACTTTGGTCCAAAAGCAGGAATGATACCCCCCTGGCCCCAACCACCGCTTACTAAGTTGTACAGAAATACAATAGGACTTTAAATCAACCGGTATTTGCCTAAGTGATTTACGACTGATAACTCGGGCTTAGCTGGTATCACGTAAGGTATAGCTGCGCTGCAGGCTTTGCTTGAATGGCTGCCAAGATCAAATCCCGTAATGTTTCACGCTGAAGAGCATTCGTACCTTATTGTTGTCGATCACGATTAACTGGAAATCACCTATTGTTCGACATTATTCTAACTTTACCGAACATTGATTTAATTGTTACCAAAGCAGTGTTTCAATTTTATTCATGCCTTAAATTTCAACACGTTTTCTCATAAAACACGTTAAAATAGTACGTTTGGAACCACGCACCGATTAAAAAGCAGTTTTAGCAATCACAACGTTAAATCTAGATAATCTCCAAACCTTTAAACTTTTGAAGGAACATCACTTAGTAGCACAATCTCGTAATTGAACAAATACCAATAAAGTAACATAGCCGACACACTTTTACGACTGCTATAAACTGAACCCTCTCGGAGCTCGTCGCTACCCGCCTACTAATTGGATAAGCGCGATGTTGCAATGGCTTCGGAGAATATGTTGTTAATGTAGATAGTAAGAGCCTGCTGGATGAATTGATCAGTCTGGTCCAATTGTTAGAGGCAATGCTTAAGAGCAGCTGCTTAGTAGAGAACGGATAGATTAGATTCTAGAACAATTGTCGGTACATAACATCTTTTGGATTCATCTATTCAAGACATCAAATTCTGACATACACGTTTACCAAGTTATCAACCAGTATTTGATTAGCGTGGTAGGTATCTGTTTAAATTTTATCACGAAGGAAGATAGGCCTTCGCCAATTAAGCGCTGACACACAGAAGTTAATAGAGATCCAATATAAGGTTCACTATGCTACTTTTTTATATTATTAACAACTTCGTATCAGTAGATTAAAGTTCAAGTATATTTTCCCTAACATGCATGGATTTTAAAGTGACGACTAGTAGGTATCTATGGATTTAATGAATTTTAAGATAGAATTGTGTGTGTGAAATGCTAACACGTCCTTTTTTTTAACACACAAGTCTGGAGTTTCAAGAAAAGTGAAACACCATCACCAAATATCACCATCCTCACCTTTCCTCAACAGAACCACGCGTGCTGGCTTACGGAACCATAGCTTTGTGGTCTCCTCCATCCCGGCCCGTACCAAAAGGTTCGGAAATTCCTACCTTTGCCGTACCATCAAGCTGTGGAACAGTTTGCCGGCACACGTGTTCCCTTCGTCTTATGACATGGGGTCCTTCAAGCGGAGCGTGAAGAAGCAATTAGCAGGCCGGCATAACTGTGGCGACCGTTAAGGGATAATTTTGTCCCTTGACGGTCGTTATTTTTTTTTTTGGACTTCACTTCACTTAATATCAGGTGCAGTGAAGTCACTTTGCCGAGCTAAGAATTAAAAAAAAAGATATATGTCCATCACCACATTTGGTGAGAAAACCTCCTCATGCCTGAAGCCAAGACCCTCGTCTGTATCACTCTAGTTTGTTAATATTTGTTTTGTATAAAGCTTTACATTACCCATTTAAGCAGATCTTCGAGGAGATGTCTATATGTTGTCATTTTTTAAAAGTAATATTTCTGGACATGATCATAGTTTTTACTAAAGAAAGACGTTTATCATCTGACAAGTCCGTTATCTCTAATTTTAACTTGCATACACTAGAAGTATATTTCTTTACATGCTGTATACATATCCTGAACAGATTTTGGCAACACAAATTCCAAGTAAACAGAAACTACAAACTTTTCAACATACCAAAACACAGGCAGACAATAAAACACCAAATCAAACCTTAAAACACAATACTTATTTAAAACCACACTGTTCAATAGTTTTGACACAACACTACGAAATGAAGCTGCGACCGTCGTGGGTTTCGTACTAACTGAATTATCAATTGGGGGCTCACAGCTGATTAAACAAGACAATATGTTTCGATGGTACGCCGTTGATTCGAACCTTAACACTGAGTGAGAAAGTATACAGTACTAAGAAAATCTACAGGACCCTGGCTTGTTAACCGAGAAAGGTAATCGCGCATGCGTAGAACCTACCAACGCTTTCTATTCAAAATCGATTCTTGGAGAATCCGAATAGAGTGCTAATTTCTTTGGATGCAGCAGCGCCTGCGTACTACTATGTAGTAAGGTGATATTTTGTTAATGCACAAATAGTAACCAAGGAAATACTCGTGTGTACGTGATGTAATGGTGAATATTTTTAATGAATTAACATGTACTTTCAATGAAATTACGTCACACGGCTTGCTAAAATTTAACGTTTAAAGTAACAATAGCAACTAGCGTAACATAGTATTGACATAGGTAATCATCCTACTAATATTATAAAGGCGAAAGTTGGTAAGAATGTTTGGATGTATGGATGTAAGGATGTTTGTTCCTCTTTCACGCAAAAACTACTGAACGGATTTCGATGAAATTTGGCACACGGGTAGATCATGTCCTGGATTAACACATAGGCTACTTTTTATCCCGGGAAAAAATAAACCGGGACTTTTATCCCGGAAAAACTTTTTAATGCGGGCGGAGCCACGGGTAAAAGCTAGTTATGTATATTAACAGGGCCTGATTAACCATTAGGCTAATTAGGCTGCAGCCTAGGGCGCGAGGATTGGGGGGGCGCGCTGAAATCGTGTCATCGCATGCACTATTAATCTAGCATCATTGCATCTACCCTACATATTACAACTAGACCGAGCCAAAATACTAAAACTAAATGCACTGTGAACTGAAAAAGCCTGGGACTCCCTGATTTGTTACTTTAAAAAGCGCGCGAAAAACAAACTGATTTATCACTCGAATCGGTCGGTGGTCGAGCGACTCGCTCGACTGCGATGTTGCCAACTCACTCGTCTCACTCACTCGCTTGGAGCGACGTCAACGACGCGCGAGGACTCCCCAGTGGTTAATAGTCAGTATACTTTGCCGCGCTTCATTCTCTTTCGTTAATCGTCGTTCGTCCGTCATATTATCACGCACTCGAATATATTCGTTTTTTGGTGATTGATATTTATTGTCCTTTCCTTCATATTTCGGTATTTTATTAAGACTATGAGTAGTAATGAGAGTATTTCGCTAGTAAAAAAGCCAAGTGGAACAGAATACAGAAAAAAAGCAAAAGAAAAGGAAAAGAAGAAAGAAAACATTTTAAAACATACTCGTAAACTGGAAACATTTTTTACGAGCTCTGCAGAAAGGAACAAAACGGTGAAGAATGCTGAACTATCGCCAGCGATTTCTTGCCCTGGTCCTTCTATCGCGGACTGTTCTTACGTTTCTCCGTCCAACACTAGTCCTATAGTAGCGACGACGCCGACGACCTACAATGAAGACGAAATTCTAATAGAAGAAAAGCCGTCTATTCCGTCAAGTGACCCTTTTTTTTTTAACGCGGAGAATGTGACTAATTACTACCGCCCAGCCTTCAAGGGGAAGACTGAGCGGTTATGTTGGGTTCACCGTGCCTTACGACCCGACGTTAAGCCGCCCGGAGAGATGGAAAACGTCGGGCGACCGCCGGGCCGAGTCCCTAACCTATGTACACCGCACGGCATACCAACCAAAACTCCGCGGTGGCCATCTTCGGCGCATTAGGGACGGCTGCGGGCTTCCTCCGACTCACGTCTAAGTTGTCGTCCGCAAACGCCCCTGCGCGTACCGCTATTGCGGTCCGTCTCCTGTTGTTAGGGGGGCTCAGAAGCCCCCGTACACCGAAGGACGCCCTCGGCGTCAAAGGCAGCGTGAGGCCTAACCGCCACGCTGCCGTCCATCACGGGGGTCACAAAAGTTGGCTAGACTAATAGGTGGACGGCCCCTTCCGCCCACCTGCTACCCCCGGAGGCCCCTATTAGTCGCCTTTTACGACAGGCAGGGGATACCGTGGTGGAATTCTCCAAACGCCCCCAATCCACAGGGCGGGAGACGCCGGTCAGTCGTCCACCCGACGCCTCCTACACGTCTCGTCTGGCGGCGAGAGGGATCACCACTGCGCTGGCGATCCCTCTCGGCACTCTCCTTCCACGAGAGGACCACCTCGCAGAAGTGGGCCACCACCTGCCAGGCCTCCCGGCCGCCGACCATGGAAACGACCACGGCTGGGAGCGAGAGATCTTCTCCGATGACTGCTCTGAGAGCGCTGCGTTCCTCATACCAGGTTGGGCAAAACTCCAATGTATGTTGGGCCGTATCCAGCGGGCAGTTGTCACAATGGTGACACACGGCCGACACCTCCTTCCGTACCACCCGAAACAGGAACTCACCGAAGCAACCATGTCCGGTGAGCACCTGCGTCAGGCGGAACGTTGCCGCTCCGTGGCGCCTGTCCAGCCAATCGGCAAAGACAGGACGCACTGCCTCTACGACCCTGAGCCCCGACGACGGGGCCTCCAGCCTGAGACGTCAAGTGACCCTGGACTGTGGCATGTAAACGATGAATTTCGAGATTATATTGTTAAAAAAGGACTGCAACAATACGAAAAATTAGACTTTTCCAGATCAGAAAGGTACTATACATACATATACACTCACGCCTGTTATCCCCGAAGGGGTAGGCAGAGGCGCAACTAGTGCACACACTTTTCGCCGTTATTCCGTCCCATGATGTGATAGGGGGCGAGCTTATCGCCATATCGGGCACAAATTCCAGACTCCAAGCTGATACTGAATAGAAAAACTCAATATGACTTTGCCCGACCCGGGAATCGAACCCGAGACCTCAGCATTGCAGTCGTACCGTAATACAACTACGCCACCGAGGCAGTCTAGAAAGGTAGTATAAAAATTAAAAAAGATTTCTATCTAAACATATGTTTGTGATAAAGCTTGTTAATGGCGAAATTGTGAAGAGAAGCTGGTTAGTATACTCAGAATCCACAGGTCACGTGTTTTGTGGTCCTTGTAAATTATATGGAGGAACATCCATATTTGCCAAAAGTGGATTTAATGACTGGAAAAATTCTAACTAATCATGACAATTCTCCGGATCATCGTAAATGTTTAGGACAATAATATGTATGTAGAGGAAACTTTTACAACGATTGGATACCCAAAATAATCAAACAATATAATGAAGAAATACGTGTAATAGAAACAATTAAGTTTTTAGCTTCTCGTGGCCTTCCATTTCACGGTCAAAATGAAATTATTGGATCTGCACTAATCAGAAATTTTCTTGGCTGTATTGAGCTTATATCCAAATTTGATCCTTTCATGGCTGAGAGTTTGGTGAGATTTGGACAAAAAGGCAGAGGTGCTCCATCGTACTTGTCATCCTCTATAATCGATGAATTTATTTTACTTCTCGCTGATAAGATAAGATAAGATAATTTTTATTTGTATAAACATGAGTATTCATACGCACATGAGTATGCAAGATGTTTCATAATTACAGTAGAGACATCATGTTTAGCCGCAGCAGCGGCGTACTGATGAAGTTCGACTTTCGATTATTGGAGAAATAAAAAAAGCAAAATATTATTCGATTAGCATTGATTCTACTGCAGATATTCCACACACCGATCAGTTGACATTTATAATTCGTTATGTTTTGCCTGACGGAGAACCTGTCGAACGTTTTGTCACCTTTTTACCCAATTGCGGTCATAAAGGTGAAGACATGGGGAAGGCTGTTCTGGCGACAATTGATAAAACTTTGGGACTTGATATTAAAGACTGTCGTGGCCAAAGCTATGATAATGCTAGCAATATGTCTGGTCTTCAGTCAAGAATTAAGAGGCCGTATCTAAAATTTTGACTGTTTCAGCTTACTCTTCATAGTGATTTTTTTTTTTAAATAAGCTGATCTGATTAATTTATAATACATTATCGGAAAGACTATTTATTTCAACACTAATAGAATAAACGAGCGAGATTTTTCATATCTTTCTTTAATTTCAATCTAGCCACCAAGTTCCAACGTCTGTTTCAGAAATTTTGACGTACGGAGACTCAAACTTGTCGTTTTCAATCAAAATCGTGCTTGAAACTAATTAATAAAAATTACAATTTATTGGTATAAAAGTCGCCTAAAGGATAAATGCAACTTCACACACTAGATGACCACGCACATGGTTAATGGCCGCAACAACTAACTTCTCTATAGAAATTAAGCCAATACAAGTCATGCGGCCAAACACGACATGGATTTGGTTTTCTACTTGGTAGCCTGGAGTCACTTGTCATGATTTTGGTCGTATAATTCGCGAGGTCGTATAAAGCGCCTTTATATACGGTCAGCTAAAAAAATGGTTTGCCACGCTAAGGCTGAATATCTTGTAGATTAATGGACCACATTAGTTGCACTGATCGATCTGAAAACATTTATAGGTAGAATGAACCATGTTAAAATTTTCACACTAGTAAACAAAGTCAAACTATTATACTACTTTTTAGGCCTACCGTATCACTTACACCTGACGGGGGCGCGTCCTCATAATTAGCCTAGGGCGGTCAGAACTCTTAATCAGTCGCTGTATATTAATTGACTATAAGTTGTTTTATTTTCAGTTATAGTTGTTTCAGTTTCAAGAAAGAACTTATTTCTGCTTTAATCCTTTACGAACGGCAGTTGTAACTATCATTAACTATAAAAGGAGATACTTATACGCCCTCTTCTACTTATAATCAACCTTTATGTCTTGACGTACGTGCACAATTAATAATAGCTAGCAATGTAGGATTAGAAAGCAAGTAGGGGAAAGAGAGCTCCAGAAATTACGGAAAACCCCATGACAAATACATCTTAATACGGTTATTAAGTACCATAATAAGAAGGAAATGTTGCAACGCAGGAAAATGTGATGGTTTCGACAGCAAAACTTGCAATAAGCCTTGTAAGAGATTTGAAAACACCCTTCGTAGTCTTCTTGGCATAGTACGCGTATTTTTTATAAAATTGTATGTTGAAGACAACTGGTCGCTTATGTTCAGTAAACATCAGGGATCTTTAATTTGCAAGAACATCGCCGAAATTTCGTATTATATGCCATTGCGCCTGAAAATAACTGGACACATCAAAATCACAATTATGAACAACATCTTTAACTAATTGTCTTGAACTTAAGAAAGTACCTAATGTTATTTATTAAGTACATATACGATATAGTTAAGGATCTACCACCGCTTACGAGCTTATTATCGCTGTGAAAAAACCGTGAAAGATTCTCCCCCAAGTTTGATATTCAATGCAGTTAAAACTACAATTAACCGGGTGACTGCCATCGATCGCAGCTGCTATTCTAGATTGATTTTCCATTTCTGAACTGCATGCAACTACCCTTCTTAGTTCAGTCTAGACTTAGCAGTAGGTGGGGAATATTTTATAATTTACACCCTAATGGAGCTATAAGGAAAACTAATCTTATTGATTATTTAGTCTGTTGTCTTAAACCGCCTACAGATACAGTGCTAATATTGGTTTAAGGAATAAGTTTTTGTATATATATGTAATTCTAGCCTTAATTACATTTTTAGTTTGGATTTTAGCCTCAGCGTGTATAGGAGGCGGCTCTTTTACTCTTTTCAAATCACAGCTAGACGGTACATGCTCAATCCAATCTCTACCATCTACCGTTTTATCGTATCACTTTTTATTTCTTGCGGCAAATAAATTTCAAGTCACAGATGATGTTAATCACGGAATAGAAAGTTTATTAGGAAAATCTTACGATATATTCAATGTTCAAATGGTCAAAAACTTTCAATGCTCATGGGTTTAAAACGTTCGGGGCGCAGTATTGGCTAAGGATCCAGAGTGCATGTGTACTTGACACTGCTCTCAATTCTTTAAATTGAATAACTGCAGTTAAGCGTCGCGTCGCATCCTTAATGTCTGGATATCGGTTTGTGCCGTGGGAAGAATTGTACTTAGAACGTTTTGCGATATTGCTTACTTTTACTTCTTGAATAGGCTTCTCTATCATATTATTATATGATGATTAACCTTTGATGATCATATACATGCACACTCTGGTCGTCTCAGGAAGACAATTCATATAATCAAGCTTCTCAGAAATGGAGCAGACAATCGAATATTAAAGATGGTATATTTCGCGTTATGTCAATCTCTTTTTCAATATTGTATTACGGTATGGGGAGCTGCGGCTAAGACCCACATGATGTCTTTAAAACGTGCTCAAAGATCAGTCTTGAAGGTTATGTACAGAAAGCCTTTTCGTTATCCTACTAAACTCTTGTACCACGAAACAAAAATTCTGAGCATACGCCAGCTGTACCTACTAAATGCAACTCTTAGATTCCATAAGAGTTTATCCAGCTCTGCAGAATATAAATCAAGCAATAAGGGAAGACGACTTAGATTGAAGCCATGCACTGTCAAAACGACATTTGCTTATCACTTTTCATCTTTTGCTCTTCCATTTATATATAAAAAGATGAGTAAACTCTGTGAGTTAAGACAACTTAGTACAAATCAACTTAAAATGAAAATCACAAATATACTTCATTCCATGGATTATGACACCACTGAATCATTTCTTTTCGTACCTACATAGCGTTGAATATAGCAGCAAACTATTAAAATAGGGTAGTATTCAATAATTATCTTTTAACACAAAACCTTTAGGTTTATTTCAGAAATTAAATAAAATTCGGTTCTTGGTTTCTGATTATTGTTCTTTTTTGGCTCACTCTGTACAATCTGAGTTAAAATATATCTTGGTAATACTCTCAGGTAGCCCGCGATACAGGTTCGCCTAGTGCGGGTACCACTGTGTCATGTGTGTGTATTTTAGTGTAAAATTGAAAAAAATAAATTATTTGTATTTGTATATGACGAAATTTCATAGCTTATCTTGTCTACCCTATAAGTGACACAGATGTATCTATATTATAATAATTCCAATATGTAGAAAAATATAGTTAGTAGAATGCAACTATAGGTATGTATTCTGGGGTCATCTCTCTAACTAGGGGAGCGCGTCATAACACCAGATAAGAAAATGTGAGCAGTATTAGTGAATATGGAAAGCGCAGCGTCAGCCGTCCACCTGCAAGGTGGACAGACGACTTGATAAAGGTGGCAGGAACACGCTGGATGCAGACCGTTTTTGACAGGTCCGTCTGGAAATCTTTAGGGGAGGCCTATGTTCAGCAGTGGACGTCGTGTGGTTTATGATGATTATTAGTGAATATTACGAAGATCAAATAGGACCGCTGTTGATTTAAGCCCTCGAAGATATTTAGCATCGGTGAAGTACAACTTCTATGATGTTATGGCAATTGGTCTTTTAAAGGCACTCATATGAGGCATGATGTGAACAGGGATATAGCGCATGAATATTTCTTACGCAGTTTTGCAGATTAGATGGCGGTGCTTTCCTTCATATTATAAATGGTGATACACGTGGTTTTGTTATTTACAAATTCATGCCGATTTGGTTTTAAACCATGCACACACGCTCTCTGTCTCACACGTACACTCACTCATACGCATACACACACACATTCAGAGAGGTTCATTATACTTTTACATGTAGCTGTATTTCTTATTATAATCTTCTTAATAGTTATTAAGAATTCTTGAGGCTATTGTAAAACTGTGGGCAACTGCGCTGTGTGCTGAGATACAGGTATTTAACCTAGTTCGGCATATGGAAGCTTAACCTTGCTTAATGTCAAAATCTTTAAAGCCTATGTTTTTAGTGTAAATTTATTGTAGTATAAAAAAAGACATTAAAAATGAGGATTCTCGCATTCTGACATAATTTGATGATATAATGTACGGAAAATTTATCATTATACCTAATATAAATATTAGAGTGCGGACATTATTGTACAGCTCTTATCAGGTGTATTATATCATGTTAAAATGCCATTACATGTGTTCGAGTAAAACCAATCGGGTCCATCAAGGTCACATGATGTAATGTTGACATCATTATTCAATACATAGCTATTGGATGATGGTGTCACCTTCTTTATTACTTGCTTCGATAGCCATCTTTAAAATCGAAAACCTTGCGATTTGTGTTCCTGTTCTATTTCTATAGCTTTCATTCTAATCCATGAATATTATATCGTTTTGTAGTTGAAGATGTAAAGAACCTCGTGTTTGTACTAGATAAGTGATAGCAGCTCAGTAACATCGATAGTGGCAGAAGAATCATCGATTTATTGTTGAACTAGGAGTACGCCCATTTTTTTCCAATGTCTAAATTATTTTACTCTTTATCACCTTTGACTGACAATGAAAGGAATATCGTTACGTTATTGGATTTGAAACAGGTTTTAGCTAAAAAAATACGAATATTTTTTGATACAATAGCATTGCTATATCGGACCGACATTATCGGTATGATGACTTAAGAATCATGACATTGAACTTAAGGGTTAGTATTCACGTGGCATATTCTTAGTCTTAACAAGTACTTACTTAGAAACGAGACTTGACTGGTGGTAGGACTCTCATATACAAGAGTTCGTTTGGGTGGGTACCACCGCAATGTCCATTTCTACCTCCAAGCAGCATTTGCATGCACTATTGTATTTCGGCATGAAGGACATTGTTGTAGCCAGTGTAACTACTGGACATAATGATACTTAATATCTTATGTCTCAGGATGACGAGCGCAGTGGAATGCCACACAGTACTTTGTAAGTCAAGGTGCTGGATGGTGTTTCTACTGTTTATGGGTGGTCGTATCACTTACCATCAGGCGAAGAGCATGCTCGTCTCGTCATTCAATGGAAAAAAAACTTCTGTGCCAAGGGAAAGGTTCCATTTACGGATTCACATTCCATTGAGAGGGGTTGGATTGCCGGACTCACTAACTTTCTGACAAAATTGTCAACCAAGTTCGTTCAGTGCAGTTGCACTACCCCGATACTGTTAATTACAAATAATATATTATTATTATTTATTATAAATAAAATAAAATAAAAATATTTATGTTTTGACGAGAGCATAGCCTCTTTTAATAAACATTCGACAAATATCATCGGACTGCGTTTTAACGACAATAAACCGAACTGTATCTCATATATTTAGCTGTTTTCTTAAGGTCTCCGAGGACGCGTGTAAAGCAAATAATTACCAATTGTAATTTTGTTTGTATTTACCTTATTTGTACTTGTTTGTGTAGGACTTTTCCGAAGCTAATTACTAATTAGATGTTTTTCTAAGTATTTTTGTTGTCCATCAAGACTGTTAAATAGCTGAATCAAAGAAAATGTATTTTTTCGTAAATCTTAGTTAACTCCAATTATGATTAATGATTATGTCATGTACATTGTATCACTTTTGATGTCTTTTATAGCCTTACCAATAGGCTCTAGATCAACTGTCTTGGAGATTTACCGCTAGTTATAGCATTTGGTACTTCGACAATAATAAAAACATTGAAATCTTTATGAAGTATCAGACTTCTTACTGAGATTTTATTATACGAAAGAGCCAGGCAGTTAATATAGAATAATAGTTATCAAAGCACTCGCTCGTGTTTGGTTCTAATCAATGACAACTCAAAACCGACGGATTATCTATTCAAATCGTACCATGAAAGGGTCATCATATCTAGTGGCGTGCGCACGCGCGACGTAGGCGGCCATATTGCAAACATGGCCGCGGTGCCAGGGTCGGCAGTAATAATTACAATCACAGTATCTGATGACAACTGTTACTTAAACGCCGCTGAATTCATTATCATTCAAAGATGATACTAGTATTTTATTACCAACAAATTTGGATAAAAGTCTTTTTTCAAAAATCTCCTTTTATTATCGTTTTAGTCGCTCTAGTCTTGTGTCCCTTTTTATTAACATATGACCTATGACGTAAAAATAATAATATTGCAAACAAGAATATTTCTAACTAGCTTATGCCCGCGGCTCCACCCGCGTTAAATAGTTTTTCCGGGATAAAGTCCCGGTTTATATTTTCCCGGGATAAGAAGTACTCTAGGTCCTTCCCAGGGTCTTAAACTATATCCCTAACAAATTGCATCGAAATCGGTTACTGCTTTAGCCGTAACGACTCGCGAGAAAAAATCCAGGACAAAAGTCCCGCTTTATACTTTCCCGCGATAAAAAGTAGCCTATGTATTAATCCAGGACACGATCTACCCGTGTGCCAAATTTCATCGAAATCCGTTAGTAGTTTTTGCGTGAAAGAGGAACAAACATCCATACATTCTTACAAATTTTCACGTTAAAAATATTAATAGGAATTTTTGTCAATAACCTAACCATACACCAAAATTAACGATAGACGAATAGACGGTTGATATTTATAAATTTAAAACATCAAACCCACTAATAGAATCATAGGCATACTCCAGTCGTATTTCTAAGTTCAACCTTCCAAGAATATTATATTTCTTCGTTTGATGACATCATCAGCCAGGTATTTTTGACCGCAAAACGACTATAAGATCAATATCATTCATGTGTGCTTTACTACCAGTTTGACAACTATTAGCTGCGTTTTTTATAAGGTCAAGACAGTAAGTACACTACATCTAGTTAGTATTGTAATCCAAGTATAAAGTAAGCCAACGAGAAATGCAGCGTCAAGCATCTCGATTTTAAAGCATTTTTTTTTCTAGTAGAAGTGCTTATCACAGGAGTGATATTTGATTATGAACTTTTCTATAACCTTAACAGGGAAGTCTTCAGTAATTCGTTTTAGTTCATATCATAGCAGGCTTCAGAATAGAGACAATATCTTAGTTACAAATGAACGTAAATCTCATTGGGGCTGACATGACCACAAAAATGTCCCCTTGAATACCATTTTCCCACGCATGGAAAAACTGGGTGACCTTAATTGTCTGTCCTTGCCCTCGTGTTATAAATAGCGAACACACCTAAATACCATATTTTATAACATTAACTTGGCGGGCTATTTAAAAAACTTAATCGTTATATATATAATATATATTATATATAGACCGCCAATTGTATGACCGCTGCCTATATTATTTTATTAATATTACTTGTATATATTTCGACTAGCTTTTGCCAGCGGCTCCGCCCGCGTTAAAGAGTTTTTCCGGGATAAGAGTCCCGTTTTATATTTCACGGGGATAAAAAGTAGCCTTTGTCCTTTTTCAGGTTCTAAAATATCTGTGTACCAAATTTCATTTAAATCGGTTCTGTAGTATTGGCGTGAAAGCGCGACAGACAGAGTTATTAATTTCGACCAAATTTGATTACCATAAAAACGGTTCTAGTGAGTTAATCTTAAAAGATAGACATAATATACTGTCGCGGACATTTTTTTTAGGTCATTTCAAGAGGAATAATTCTATCATACATATATTTTTGGTATCTTGAACCGTTTTCGCAGCGCACGCAATGGAAGCCCTCAAGGATGAATAATTTTCCCCGTTTTTTTCACATATTCCATTATTTCTTCGCTCCTAATAGTTGCATCGTGATGTTATACAGGGTCATTTTGTAACCGAATACATAAATTTAACTGCGATAAAATCAATTTGAAAGAAACACCATGCAGTTAATTAATTTAACCATAAGTGTAAAATAAAGAAGTACATTTTTCAAACAAAATAAATAACAAAAAAGGTCTTTTAATTTTAGACATCCTATTGCCACTACTAGTAAACGAGAAATCGTCGGAGCGTCAACATCGCACTGAGGTTGTGTGTTTCATTGATAATATGCTCACGCACACGCGAACAAGAGATGCACACACGGAGCGCAACGATAAGCTGTCACATCGCGCCATCGTAACCAAGAAGCTTTATTCCAAACCGAAAAGATGAGGTCGCTATTATTACCAATGCGTCTGTGTCAGGTCACATAGGTCAATCTAAACAACAGTCACTTACTAGATTCTGTCAGAGCCAGTTATGTCTCCTTCAGAAGACTGAAATCATTGTGGCATCTTCGGTAATGGTCACAGTCCGTACACCGCACGTAGCTTATCAAAAAGCCTCACAACCCTAAGATTCTATCTAACCTAAGAACTATCACACGATACGTCAGCAAGAATCGCACGCTCAAGCCGTCAAATTCGTCGATCGATTTCGTGAAACCGACTATGATGCTACCGTTATGATACGAGTGTCAGCGAGGTTCTGGAAAATTGGAATTTTGAACATTTACTCAGTAATCCCTAAAAGTACAAAAGACATTTCAACAACCTTCTCGGAAACATTAACACTTTATTCACGAGCTTTGTAAATGTAAATCATAGTTTACCACAACAGAAACTTAAAAATTAACACAATAGAATAATAATTACAATTAGAGAACATTTGATCGTGTGCGCATAAAAGCCGAAACTAAAAACCTACACATGGCTCGCGTCTCCCGAAGCGATGTCAAAGGCAAGGTCACTCGGATCGATACAAAACGATATAATAATAAAATTACAATAGTTACGAGTAAGTACATAGGGCGCATCGGCCTAACATTCGGTACATAAATCAACATACGCCACGTCGTGTTGCTGCCGGTCGAGTGGCCGCTAGCAAAACGACAAGTGCCGAGTACTGTGGCCGAGTGGCGACTGGCGGGCGGCGCGCGCGCCGTCCCCCGCTTTCCCGCATGCGCCTGAAGGAGCTAGTGCGGGGCCATAGGCATGAAGTTCACGAATCCCGGACCGGGAATCTCGATGTATTTCGACACGTTACATATTTTGATAAATATCACTTGTACTTATTTATTCCTATTACCTGGAATTGTCGTAATTTACTAGTAGGGTAAAAAACGTTTAATTTTTACCACTTCATAGAATACACGCAAACTTTTGTCAAGAATAAGTAACATTTACGTACGTATTGGAAGCTATATTATTTAACGAAAGCTTCCAATAGTGAGTAATGACTGAACTTAATTTAAGATAACCAGGATATTCAATTGACTAATGACCAAAATTATTGTAAGTAGGTAAAACATAGGTATTTAGAAGGATTTTTATGCACTTGGTCGAGTCACTTTATAAGTGGTTAGTAAATAACGCCAGTTTTAGGTATTATTACTCAGGCAGGAACAATAAAAAATTGCGATTGTTATTGCGGTGCGGAGATACTGGGGTACTCTGTCAGAGGTGTCCGGGAATAAACCCATATTTCGCCCAAATGTCCGGGATTCTTGCCGTATTTGTCCGGCGTCGGCAATTTAGGTAATGGCAGCCCTATACAAAGAACATGCCGACAAGTGCGCCGTGCGCCCGCTGGCGCGCGCGATCGTTGGCCCCGCCAGCTGATGTTCGTGTTACACGTGCTCCTACAGGGATACCAAGCTTTGGTACTATTACCTTATTCTGCAATAATAAGTTCTATGCTATTTAAACCGTACCACAATGCATATTGAAATTAAATTATGTTAGAGCTCTGGTATGCTTTATTGCTTAAAGTAATGTTATTTTTACAATACAAAGATATTGCTGCGTATTCGTTTAAGTAGACTTTTCATTAGCATAATTACCCTAGTTATTTTATTATTTAATACACTTATTTAAGTGTGTTAGAAATCCATGTGATAAATAAACTAATATCCGATTCTTTGAAAAGCTGTGTTATTTTAGCAAACTTGTCGGTTAAAATGTTTATACTGGCAACACAGCGTGTTTGAGTGCGTGTTTGTAATGAATGGCGTCCGAAAGAGACATAACATGTTGGTATCTGCACGTTAGTTTCAATGTGTTAGTAACAAGATCAACGACTCTGACGCGATACAAAATGTGGCTAGAGATTAGAAGGTACAGAAGGCATAATAAGGCGTTTGGTAGTATAAAGTATTTACGTAAACCTATTTTAGGCATGACGTCCAGAAATATTGATGTTAAAATTAAAATGAACGTTGAAATATCATACGGAATCTAAAAAATATGATATCAATAGATTAAAATCCTGTAACTTTTTTAATAACCCGACTGCGAGTTGTTTAGTACCTACCTATTTCGGTAGGTAAACTTATTTATTAACGAAAACAAAGTTAATTATTACTTTTCTTTACAGCATAACACTTAAAAAATAATTAGTTCCTTTTCATACAATAACATGACAATTTTTTTATTTCATGTTAAAAATAAAATAAAATAAATTGATATTTATAACGTATTAGTTAGGGAGTAGGGACTGCTCTAGTAGCAATTTAATTATTTTATTTCAAATTCCACGTCTCAAGCGGTACTGCTGCAGCTATGTGAGTGAATGTATTGCAAGTGAATTTGTGAGTTGCCCTTCTTAATCCTATAGGTTTTGTAATAACACCGTCAGCTGTGACGTGATTCACTGAATAAAGTCAAGCGCGCTAAAACACAGCGTGATCAAAAAACTATAAAACTATAATCGGGATTATTGGCGAAAGTATGCGTTACCCATGGATAATATTTTGCACGATGCTAGCAGAGGTCACGCTGAATATGTGGTTTCATTTAGTAACGCAATGTTGAAATGACACTGCCTAAAGCCTTCCTCGATAAATGAACTATTCAACACAAAAATATTTTTTCAATTAGAACCAGTAGTTCCTGAGATTAGCGCGTTCAAACAAACAAACAAACTCTTCAGCTTTATAATATTATATATAGTATAGATATATTTGTTAATAATAAATAAATACATTAAATAAAAATTAATTAAATAAATTAATAAAATAAATATATATATAACGATTAAGTTTTTTGTTTGGAAAGTCTGGGCGGATTTAATGGGTCTGTAATTTTATTAAAAACTTGTTATTATGGGTTATGAATTCTGTTTTCTGCTACATAATACTATGAGTTAAGCAAAGGCTGAAGCATACAAAAGGCCTAAATACTATTTATCATTAGTGGGCGACCATGTGAAACAATCTCAAATTATAAATGCAAAAGTTTGTGAATATGTTTGGATGTTTGTTAGAACTTAAAAGTAAACGTCATAACCGCTGACCGCGTAGTTTTCGTTTTACCCCGTAAAACTATAGACTGAAACTACACAGTGGGACCAATAGAGGTCTTCACGGGGGCGAAAACGCGAGCAAATTTCACATCTTTCTCCCTTGTCCGTTGCCCGTCTGTCATCAATCATCCCTTCTCTTATATCATCGGTATGAGTGTCGGTGTATCGTAGTGTAACTCGATTAGGCGTGACCGCGCCTGTCCGACGCACCTGACTTCCGCCCGCTGTTTCCTGTGTTTTGTCTGGAGCCCTCGTGTCACGCACCGATGGCTTCATACAGTTGGAGTTTATTATTGATAAATCAATTTATAGTACAGGATCCTGCCTGATCTGATCTGATGATGACTGCCTCGGTGGCGTAGTTGTATTACAGTACGACTGCAAAGCTGAGGTCTCGGGTTCGATCCCCGGGTCGGGCAAAGTGATATTGAGTTTTTCTATTCAGTATCAGCTCGGAGTCTGGAATTTGTGCCCGATATGGCGATAGGCTCGCCCCCTATCACATCATGGGACGGAATAATGGCAAAAAGTGGGTGCACTAGTTGCGCCTCTGCCTACCCCTTCGGGGATAACAGGCGTGAGTGTATATGTATGTATGTATGTAGTACAGAATCCTTTCTATCTGCTGAGGTTCTAATGTAGTGTAGTGTGTGCTAGTATATAAGTAGCTGTAAGATGTATTGTAAGTCAGTTGTTAACCAGTACAATAAAGGAACTAAAACCATTCACACGTCACAATCAATCCTTCTATTACACTAACTTAACTTCACTGGTAATAATTGAGACCCTAGTATGCGTCGTGGTATGGGTCTAATCTAAATATTCTTCATTTTTGTTCTGAAAACTTGGACACCATTCCTTAGCAGTACAGTAAAATGAAACATATTTAATACTTTTGTATAAGGGTATCTTAAGAAGTGATCGAGGAATGGCTATATGTGATGTTTAATGCTAAAGGAATCGTGAGCAAACTGACCTTCGACGAAAGTAATGTCTATTAGGGTCTATTTTGTCCTTATTATTTCATACTTCAGTATCGGCTTGGTGGCCTGGAATTATGCCAACAAAATGGCAAAAGGCTCCTACAACATGAGACCTAAAATCTGCCTATCCCTAAATAGGAAAACGACGTGATACTATGTATGATCCGGACTTCAATATTTAGAGTAAGCAAATTACAATAATGTTAGGCATATTTGTTTGCCTATTAGCACGTGACTCTGTCAAGTACTGTTTATCATGACAATGCATTAAGTGCTCCTCTACACAGGGCAGGACTTAAGGTGACTCTAAACTAAGCATTGTTGAGTCGCACCCAGTATTACTAAAAATAAACCGACATATGTCACATGATTACCCATTAGTTAGTTACAACTATATTGTAAATGTTTCTAGGAAGATCTTACACCGCATATTATGTGTCTGAAGATTAAATAATTCATTAAAATAAACAACATCGTAAACGCTTACTAATTTGTAATTAATGCTAAAAGGGAAGGCGCTAGTGTTTTGCCGCACTCACATTACGCTTCGACTTCTGTATTTTATGCTTTACAAATACTTGTAGAGTTTGTCAACAAACAAGACAATTTGTAAGCTGAAAAATTATACAAGCTTTCGAAAACACTAATCGTACTATTAAGATATACGACATCCCATCAACAATTCTCATCAGTTTGCAACATGCATGGGAACTCTACATAGCGCTGCCTGAACCCCGGGCCTTCGCAATAGCTATAATTGTTATTCGTGGTTCAGTTGCGTTGAGTAGGTACTCTTGCCGATTATCTATTAGGAAGATCCTTAATCTCGAAATACGTTATATTTTCAGACATAGTAAATACTGAAGTTAGGACGGCGCCTATTTAGGACCGAGCGTTTTGAATATTTTCCTTAACTAAAAGTTTAATTTGATGTTTTCTTTTCGACTTCATAAGTTACGCAATCCGTCAACGGTCTGTTTTATAAGGAGTCAGTACCAAAAGCTCTCAAAAATAGTCATTAGTAAAAAATGATGAACCCTAAACCAAGACATATTGAAATGGGACCACTTCACGACCCTTTTTTACCAAATAAAGAAGGAATCAAGGTAATACGCTCACAATTTTCAGAGAAATCAGTGTACATTCATAAAAAAAATACAAACACACGAATTGAGAACCTCCTTTTTTTGGAAGTCGGTTAAAAATAGTGTGATTTTGTTACATTGGCCAGGTGAAATGAGTCATTGGACAACGGGATACAATAAATGCAGAATACTCACTGGCATGGTCGTCATGCAGCAGGTTGTGGTAGCGGTGCTGCTTCTCGGACGCGTCGAGCCTCATCATCACGCCGTTGTCAACACATCGCGAGCATCTGTTCAACAAACAGTAGATTATGAATAAATGTGGATACATTTTTTAGGTGCTATACAATAAGTTATAAGCTAAGCTTCAAAATTTTCATAATTTAGTGTTTTTACGCGACAACTTAAAATAATTTTGCAAAACTTCCAAGAGGAGTCTACCCAAAAAGCATTACAAAAATCTACACAAAACATTACCTAACCGGGAAATCAAACCTACAACCATCCACATCCCATTCACTACCTTAGACCAAGGAAGACATGAGATGAGTACCCAATTAAAATCGATTTTCCAAGACCATCGCTCCCGTTACAATCGGGCATCAGTTTCATGTTATCAAGTGATCAGTTCGCAGACTTCACGAGAGTTCTCACGAACGACACGGCTATTAGCTCGTAATATGCTTATTACTATGTATTGTGGAAAATTACACGTATTGTGTACCATTATTATGCCTGCAATTTTTTGTAGTCATTTTAATGTACTATTATTTTATGAATCGATAACACGTTATGTTCATTGAAATTGAAAAGAAAATACAACAAGGAAGGAGGTTATTTCATGTTATTTGTAGTAAGCAATACATATAGTTTAACGTACATGTGGACGATAGCCTAGTTAGCCTAGCCTCTTCCGAGGCAATCAATGTCCGGAGATTCAAAACCCAAGGCACACACCTCTGACTTTCCGAAGTTACGTGCGTATTCTTTATCAATTATAGTTCACTTTAACGATGAAGGAAACCATCGTGAGGAAACCTACATATCTGAGAATTCTCCATAAGAATTTCGAGATTACGTGAAGTCTGCCAACCTGCACTAGGCCAGCGTGGTGGACTAAGGCCTTTACCCTTTCAGTAGCAGAGGAGGCCTGTGCTCAGCAGAGGGCAGTATATAATACTGGGCTGATTGCATTGCATTGCTTTGCATAGGATAACGTATGAAATCGCAAAGCGAATAAGTAGAATTATTTCTATTTGGAAGATATTGTAGCCAGAGTTATTATCAGATATTACTGGTGGTAGGATTCTCATATGTAAGAGTCCGTCTGGGTGGGTACCGCCGCAATGTGTATTTCTACCGCCAAGCAGCATTGTGCATGCACTGTTGTGTTTCGGTTTGAAGGGCATTGTAGCCAGTGTAAATACAGGATATAGTGAGACTTAACATCTTATGTCTCAGGATGACGAGCACAGTGGAATGCCATACAGTACTTTGTAACTCAAGGTGCTGGATGGTATTTCTACTGTTTATGGGTGGTCGTATCGCTTACCATCAGGTGAACGGCATGCTCGTCTCGTCATTCACGCCATAAAAAAAAATTTAAGGGGACAATTTTAGGATGACAAGCACAGCATTATCTCATATAAAGCTTAACAAACGGAGTTATGTTTCTATTTCGGGTGCTTTTCTATTGTTTATGAGCGCCGTCATCAACAACCACAAAACAATAAAGCCATCAACTATTCATTACACAAACACTTGGCGAAAGTAATTACCTGCCAAATTAAATGTTCATCACTAATGACAAAAATTACACAAGACACCGGAAGCACGTCCGATGCCGTGATTATAATTATAATATCATTTCACTTTCTATGCATTTCACTATCGTCATTATTTACAATGCTGACCGATACATGGGTCAACATGAATGCATGTCAAAAGAATACAGTGAGACTGATTGGCGATTCCAGTTGTATTTTTGTTATTCTGGTATATTTTAGCACATGGGTCCTTTAGAACGATTCAGGATTAATTAATACCTAGTTTTCGTATTTAATTGTTTGTATATCAGACATCATGGGCAAATGAAATTGGTTTCCATCTGTAGGTATAGTTGAACTTGATTAAACCATTGCCATAGTTTATTTTAACCTTAACACAGTAGGACTTTCAGTCAGAGATAAGTCGTCCGGAATAGCGGCGATAGCCTAGTTAGATGAATATCCGCAGGTTCAAAAACCAACGGCACACACCTCTGACTTTTCTAAAAATATGTGTCTGTATTCTTTGTGAATTATCGCTTGCTTTAACGGTGAAGGAAAACATCGTGAAAAATCCTGCATACCTGAGAAGTTCTCTATAAGAATTGCGAAGGTAGGTGAAGTCTGCCAATCCGTAGTACAAGGCCACATTGGTGAACTAAGGCCAAAAACCCTCTCAGTTGTAGACGAGGTCCGTGTTCAGCAGTGGGCAGTATACAATACAGGGCTGGTATGGAATGGTTAGTCTTTCAGATAGGGCCTTGAACAGACTATTTTCTAGTAACATGTTACTTCATAAGTCCTAGTATAATCAAATCTATCAAAACGTTTCTCACGTTTAATATTTATTTGCAAGTAATACCTGATCACCGATAATGTTTTGTTACCACATCAATAAGATAGCGCGTAAATCTTGCAAAAAAACATTTCGACACGAACACATTCGAGCGAATGACCGGCCGATTAAGATCATTGGGCAATACTCAAACGGTGACTAGATTTTTAACACGCTTTTATTAGCGTCAGACGTATGTATCTATGTAACTGACACTTTGAACATGATTTTGACCCCCTTGAAAACGTCCGATTAAATCGAAATTTGACGTACTTATCAAGGACCGATGACAAATTAATATTTTAAACTAAAACAGGCTTTTATAGAAAATACAAATAAAAAATGAATATATAATAGTTTATTTATTTTTAGTGCCATCTGTTCGACCATAGTAGAATTATAACTAAACTGGCTACTCTTATGTTGTGTAAAAAAATCCTACTTGTTTTTTAGTGGCATCTGTTGGACAATAGTCGAATAGAACTAAAAAATTAAAAATAAATAATTGTTTTAAAAACTAAAAAACACGCTTTATACAAAATCCCACTAAAAATAGAAAATAAATCTGAATTAAGAATAGTATAAAAAAGAAAAAAAATGTTTTCATTGTAAAAAAAAAGCGTGGGGTGCATGGTATCAAAAGCTATAAATATTTTATAGACAGATAATATGAGTAGAAAAATTATCATTTGTGATATCTTAAAAAGCACCCCACACTTTTTTTTACATACAATACATTTTTTTCTTATTTACACTATTCTTAATTCAAATTTATATTCTATTTTTTAGTTGGATTTACTATAGAGCGTATTTTTAAGCTTTTTAAAACTATTGTTTTATACGTGATGTCTTTTTATTTCTGTAGGGAACTCTGAGTAGCACGGCATTGAAATAATTTCGAAGGAGCAATTTAAGTACATCTTCTGCTTTATTACAATGGATTCTTTATAACGGACCACGCAGCTGTAAATTTTTAACAATAAAATATTTTAATCAAGGTCTGCCTATAATTGTTCTACCAATTATAAAAATAACGGAATTTTGATAAACGTATAACAGTAAGAACATTCTATAATACACAAGCGCAATACAATTAACACAATCATGTATGACCTAATTCGATAATTTAACTTTCGAAGCAGAATATTTTTTTCAATAACAAATTAAGTTTTACTTCATAGATCTTGAATATCTGACATCCAACGAAACAAAACGCAATTACTTAAAATAAAACTGATATTGGCTGGATATTGCACTACATTATAATTATTTTTGAGTCACCTTAGATAATATCATGCAAAGTATACTGTTGTGGGGCTCCTTTTTCCGCACTTAGCCCGTATAAAGTCGGGCCGTTGTGCGTGAGTGCAAAGTATACTATAACAAAGCAGTGGAACCCGATGTGTTTGTACATTGAATATACATATACATTCACGCCTGTCACCCCGAAGGGGTAGGCCAGAGGCGCAACTAGTGCACCCACTTTTCGCCGACATTCCGTCCCATGATGTGATAGGGGGCGAGCCTATCGCCATATCGGGCACAAATTCCAGACTCCGGGCCGATACTGAATAGAAAAACTCAATATCACTTTTCCCGACCCGGGGATCGAACCCGAGACCTCAGATTTGCAGTCGTACAGTAATACCACTACGCCACCGAGGCAGTGTTTGTACATTGAAATGTGATAAAAAAAGAAAGGGGGCGACAAAGAAGAGTAATGGAAAAGAAATCAGCGATTTTTATAAGTTATGTCTGTGTCTGTTACATCGCCGAAACTACTGAACGGATTTCGGTGAAATTTAGTACGGATATAGTTTGAGACCCTGGGATGGACATAGGCTATTAACTTTTTATCCCAGGAAAATATAAAGCGAGACTTCCCGGAAAATCTTTTTCACGCGGGCGGAGACGCGAGCAAAGCTACTATTCAAATCAGTATTAATATAAAAAACAAAACAATTATAAAATTTCCGTTCTAGGATTTCTGCTAAAGTAAACAAAATAAAACAAAACAACTAGCCTGGAATAATATTACACATAGCTCGTAATAAATTGAAATCGCAAGAACAATCGCTTATTAAAAGCCGGAGTTAGCTTCAATATTGTAATCTGTACCGGTTGAGTTGCAATATTTATAACAGTTTACTATGTATTAGCACTTCCCAGTATTTTTACTTGCCGCTTCAAAACAAACACGCCTCGTTCTTATCCCCGAAGGAGTAGGAGGAGAAACAACCAGGGCATCCAACTTTCGCCATGTGTGTGCAATGTGCAGGATGTGATAGGCGGAGAGCCTATACCTATATCGGGCACATAATCTAGAATCCGGGCTGATACTAGGCAGAAAAACTTCAGAAAAATCTCACTTTGCCCTTTGGCTATACAACATAATTATATTGCGGCTGATGGCATAGTCCGGTCCAAATTTTCACCTAGTCGTTACGACTTCCAAAGTCTTCGGAACTGAACCAGGCTGAGTTACCAGACGTTCAAAGCCCGATTCCTGATCGTGATCAAAACCAGCTTCTAAAGCAGGTTCTTCATATACAGTCGTTATCCAACCGAGTGGTCGTGAATATTGCAAAGTTGTGTAACTAGGAAATAACAAATCGAAAAATATACACTAGCAATTACGAATCCAATTGAATATTTAAATTCTTCAAAAACATTGTATAAGAAGTAGGAAATAAACAATTACGTGTCATATTCATTGAGAATTAAGAATTTATTAAATAAATTAAAATAATGTTGGTGTAGTATTTAACTTTCGGACATAATTCTTTAGGAGTACACTTGGATGTTTAAATTTATCATAAAACGAGAAATAATTACAGCGAATTCACTCTTTAAAAAGTCTATACACGATAGCCCTCTGAAAACTTAAACATACAAACGGACATTTCATTATTGCAATAAGATCATACCAAACCATTAAAACACAAACAAAGAAAATTTACAAAATCTTCTACAAAATCATAATCGGTGCAATACCAAAACAAGAAATGAAAAGTACGAAGACATTTGTTATATTTAGTTCTTTCTTTCTGAATATGGTAGGTTAGGCAAATCGAGCATTGTATGTAATGCATCGGCCGCAATTTCTCGGATCAGTTCTTTTACACTTTGCAATCAATGCAAAACCCGATTTATTCGTAATAAATTCGAAGCAGACGTAAAATTACTTTGCAGTAGTCATATACCGGTTGTAAGTGATATAAGGGCTGGATATTTTTCTCCAAATGTCAGAAAAAGTTAGGTAAAAGGTAATATTGTCATTATATAAGAATTGAATATGTTGTTTATAGTGGCGGTTATTTTTTATGCTGTTTACCATTTCGGCTTTCCTTTGTTAATACTTGGAGACTTACGATCTACTGGTATAAAATGTTATTTATAAAAAAGGGTTAAGGAAGCTACCGCTGAAGATAGCAATTCAATTATTTGTTTAAAAACTCAACATTTGAAAATGAAGTGAAGATAAATAAATATATTTCCGGAATTATAACGTTGAATTTTATTTTTTTTGAAAACTTGATCTTTGTAAAATGTATTTAAACAAAATCCAATATTTTGGATGTAAACGTTACAGATTATATATAGATAGTTTCCTCTTGATTCAATTGGTCATAGATGTGCAGTCCGCAATGTCAAAGAAAGTAGTCTTTCGATTATCGCCACAATAATGACGGCTTATGCAATTGCTTCTTCATTTCAAGAATTCTATTATAGGAAAGACGTGTACATCAATCGTTACACAGTAATTGCATCAACAAATACGCAATTTGAAGTCACGACCAACCTTACATAATGCCAGTAAAGTGAAAATTGTTCCATCTCACGACATTATAACAACAAATACAAATAGGAAGATTTATCAGGACATCGTGCTAGATTTTTTATCGAATGAAAATACGCATAAGGTCTTATGATTATAATCTAGTTGACGGTCGCGGGTCCGCCCGCGTGAAAAAGTTTTTCTAGGATAAAGCCTATAGCACTCAGGAGTAATGCAGCTTCCTATTAGTGAAAGAATTTTCATAATCGGTCAGTAGTTCTTGAGATAAGCGCGTTTAACCAAACAAACAAAAATACAAACAAACTCTTCAGCTTTATAATATGAAAAAGATAGATATATTAATATATATTGATAAAGATAGATAGATTTAGGATTCTTACATAATATTTGAGGTGTGAAATCCTCCTAGCCAGTTTCGGCCACGGCGGCCAATCTCAACGGAGATCAGCCAGGTACGCAGGAGATATTATAGTGCACAAGTGTGTGCGCAATACACAGGTGCACTCGCTATTCCTTCACTCTCATAGTCCGGTGAGACGGCAATCCGACATGACCGGAGAGAGATCAGGCGCAGGACCAACGGCTTTACGTGCTTTCCGAGGCACGGGGGTATCACACCGCCAACTTCCTGACTCCGAGCTGCGACTGAGTAAATTTTAAGATGGAAAAACCCAGTCACATTTTTTTTGGCTCGACCCGGGATTGGAACCCAGGACCTCAGCGCGCAAATCGTACTCGTAATGCGTACGCAATACCACTACTACGCCACCGAGGCAGTCGAGGTATTTGAGGTGTAGTAAATATTCGAAGCAAAGGTGATCCTGTCCCATGGGTTTTGTTTTACGACAATAAGAATTCAGGTGGTTTCCTGGAAGGTTCAATTGAAAGATTGTATACAGACGGCGAGGCGAGGTTAAAATGAACATAAAGCATTTTAATTTTTAAAGGTATAGAAGTTTCCAGAACAGCTGCAGCATAGCTGTCACGTACGCAAAATTATATAATAACTAGTAGTGCTCGCGGCTCCGCCCGCGTGAAAAAGTTTTTCCGGGACAAAAATATTTTCCCGGGATAAAAATTAGCCTATAGCACTCAGGAGTTATGGAGCTTCCTATTAGTGAAAGAATTTTCAAAATCGGTTCAGTAGTTCCTGAGATTAGCGCGTTCAAACAAACAAACAAACTCTTCAGCTTTATAATATTAGTATAGATAGGCAATAAATTGTAACCATGACCACAAAGGATTGGCCCCAAATAATCAGTACTATCTAGATACCTGTTGATTTGAGTTGTATTGCTATTAATGTCTTTATCAAGGAGACAAACGACCGTCATCAATAACGAATTTTGGAACTATTATCGCAAACATTATAGACAAAACAAAGGGAACAGTCTTCTAATATAAGAGTTTTGTTCCTTTGTATATTTTTAATTTAGAAATTGATAAAGAAATTGGATTAGGCTCTTAGCCAGATTCTGTAATCAACACAGCGTCATACGTAAGGATTTATATTATATAAAAACCTATTCTTTACTAACGTTGCATAAAACTCAATGGAAGATAAGATAGCCTGATTCTGGGATATACAAATAACATTATTGACATCAAATTGATTTTATTCGTACCCCAAATTGATTCTAACGATATTTCTAATAATTAAGGAACGCGTAAATTTAAGAAATTAAGTTTTTTTATCGATGATACTTTGTAATATACATAAAGTGCAAAGAATTGATATCTTATCAGTGTTCAAACTTATCTTACAATTAATTAATTCACTGCATGCTATATTTTGACTGCATATCCGCGTCGCGCCAAATGGAGACGGCCGCGTTCCGTATTAACCGATCCAGAGGACGAAATCACTTTGGCCATCCGCCGTAAGAACGAGTTCTTGAAACTCCAACACTCCACAAGACAGCAGTGTCGCCCCCCCGCCCCCCTAGCAGTTCCGGCCCGCGTGCCAATGAAAACACAATCATCAATCACAAATGAAGAGACGAGCGTGCCGTTCGCATGACGGTAAGCGATACGACCTCCCATAAACAGTAGCAACACACCGTCGGTACCCACCCAGACGGGTTCTTACATATGAGAGACCAAAGTAATATTTTTTTTTATTAAAAGAAGTAAGAAGTGAAAGAAAAAAATATTGTGGAAATAGAAACGTTTTATACAATGACATTATATTACAATCTGTTAATCCTTAGTGTCATGGGAATTTAATTGTATTACTAGAGATGCCCGTAAGGCCCAGAACCTGGATGGTTGGTGTTTAATTATTACCAACCATATTTAAACAACAGTGATAACCTAACTTGTTATAAAAAAAGTAAACATCAAAAGGTAGGTGGAGTCAACGAACTACTTTTAAACCATAAAAACAAGTGGCACGTTGGGCCATAGAGCACCAAGTGCGGGTAAACACTACGCACTGTTGCGTCACGCGCGCCCGCGCATGCGTGTGCGTCTGCATGGGTGACGCGCTAGGGTTGCTGCAGGGATTATTATTATTATTATATTAACTTACTATTAGTTCTATAGTATGAAAAGAGATAAAAAATACGCTAATGGCAAATCTATTTCTGAGCTGTAACGTCATACTTTAATCAACCTAATGTGAACAGATACTTTAAATCTTCAACTTTTTTCATTTTAAGGTATTTATTTAATAGACTAACTCAACTCGGTTTCTTTTAACAACCCTAAAGATGCACTCAAATCCTGCCTTATCTTCTAGCTTAAGACTGAGCTTGATATTATAATAATTATGTTATCATGACAGGTTATAGCAAGTCCCGTCACATCAGGATATGGCGTACAAACATTCTAAACGAGCAATATTGCGTCATGCTCGCATGCGCGTGTGTGCGGGACTGCATCGGTGACAGTCTAGGGTTGTCTACGTAAAGCTTTTTTTAAAGCAATTAACAGACACGATTTTTAATTAATTTGTTATGGTTTATGGAAGTTAAATGCAGATTATGATAGGGTTAAAGCATAGTGAAACTAAGAAAGTAGATCCTACATAATGGAAGGGCTAAAAAAAGTGATTAAATGCTTACTGCCAATTGGATTTATTGCCAATTGCGTTTATAAGCAATCACATTAATGATGTTTGTGATAATTAATCTCGTATAAGACATAATTACTAGGCTTGTATTATACTACTGCCCTCTGCTGAGTACGGGCCTTCTCTACAACTGAGAGTTTAGGCCTTAGGCCACCATGTTGGCCTAGTGCGGGTTGAAAGACATCACATACACATACCTTTGAAATTCAGAGAACTTCTCAGGTATGCGGGTTTCTTTACGATGTTATTAATTCACCGTGACAGCGAGCGACAATTTTCAAAGAATATATACATAACTTTTTAGAATAGTCAGAGGTACGTGCCCTTGGGTTTTGAACCTGCGGACATTCGTCACGGAAGTCGTCCGTTTCACTCTCAACTAGGCTATCGCCGCTAATGCTCTTGACTTCAAACAGTTTTTTTTATCGTGCAAAAATAAACTATCCCATTCTTAAATTAAAACACAACCTTTCTCATTGGTAGTTTATTACGAATTACGATAAAGGTTAATATAACTTTAGTTGATAATTGTTTCTTCCTTGCTATGGAGGAAAGTCGAAGAATATTTTCAACTTCTGCCTATCCTTCTATTCGGTTAATTTCGTTGCGAGTTAAGACTAAGACTAAGCTTTCCCCGAGACTCGCAGAGTTTCGGCGCTCGGCGTCATAAATTGCGTGCCACTGCCAATACTGGCTTGCAGGACTTGCAGTGGTGGCTGTAATAGTCAGTAGGAGGAGTAGCCTTGTTAGTTTTCTCATTAGTGTGGACAGTTGTGATCTATTAAGTAATTTAACATAACAAACCTGTGAATAAACAAGGAAGCATTGTAATTAAAGATAAGATTCGCGAAGGCAAGGTCGAGTGGCGAGTAGATATGTTATCATCAGACAACGTGGCTTGTGATACTACTCAACAGGTATGAGATTTCATTTTAATATAGATCCGATTTGATTTGTACAAATCTTGGAAAACATAGATGTTTTTGTAGGGTAAGAGACGTGCTTGTCTGATTTGTTTATAGTGGAAATGGGTCTCATCGATATAGTACGTACAAGTAAAATTGTCACAGAAAAATGTGGACTGACAACTTGTTGATGAGTTTCTCATCTATCTAGAGTTTCGAACCCTAACGCTTCTCTGTTTTCAAATCCCTTTTTATCTACAGTGGGAACGGTTTAGCTCCATCTATTGTATAATTACAATTGTCACAGAAAAATGTGAATGACAAGTTGCTGATACGTTCGTTATCGATCCTAAAGTTTTTCGGAAGCCCAAACCCTTTTCTATTCTCGAATAGTTATTTCTTTCCTTTAAGATAAATAACCAGGATTATTTTAGTCGGTTTTTAGAGATATCACGTAACACCAGGTGATCTCACAAAAAGAAATATTACGTATCGACACAGAACTAATCTAAATAATACGCACAGGAATTTTCCAACTTTAATACGCTCCACTAGACTAATAAAAACCAAAAGCATAGAGACTACCTGTCTTTCAGGTAATCGTAAAAATATTTGATCCATAACTACAGGTAGCAACCTCCTCACTTCTCTTACATCTCGATATTTTTGATCCATAACAGGTAGTGTCCATATTATTCCTTCTTAGTACGTACAACCCTACAGGTGGTGTAGGATGTGCGCGGGCGCAGATTATACACGCAAAAAAGCCAACAATACCGGCGCCAACGTTCCTTTAATGCTTAGCTTAATTACGCACCTACGTGATAACATCTAAGCGACCGCAAAAACTACAAGTGGCAAAAAAATGTTTAGACGGTAGGAAAGTAAAGTTTTTGTATCTTGTAAACAGCATCCGTGCCGCAGCGGGTGGTGAGACAACTGCCGAAGAAGCCGCGGGTACGATTCTTGTCCAAGAAAGCGTGCGATCGTCAAATATTTGTTTCGGTTCTTGGTGTTGCTGTAATGGTTTTCTTTTTCGATATCGATAGTCTTGTATATTAGTAAGTCGTACAGTATTCGATAGTAAATATTCATTGAGCTGTAGAAAGAGAAACAGCAAGTTAGTGACAAAAAGTCATAGCTGTCATAAAAACGATGCTCTACGAAGCCGAAGCTAACGAATCTCTTTCTGAGCAATGAGTGATATTCATTACCGAGTGTTGTATCTATGAATCTTGACGTGTTCGTTGCCGAGTGTTGTAGTAAACATTCTGGGTGACTACTACTTCTGAGTAGACACTCCATTGGACGAGCGACCGACTCGTCTCGCGCTTGCGATATTCGTGTCGACAATGCAACAGTTTGCATGCGAATTGTATTGGTATTTAAACGGTTGCTTAATTGTCGGTTACGGATTAAAAAATTGTAAAACAGTTTTGTATCACGTCAACGTAGCGCACGCTATGGCTATTACATTTTTTTCCTTTGGTATTTATTTATATAGAAAGAAAGTTTTTATTCAGATCTCTAACTAAAGATAAACACGAAAAAATAACACTAGAGTATCTCACTTTCCATAAACATTAGCTAAATTAGAACTTTGTTTTTTTTATAGCCTTCAAAGGCAGACGAGCTAATTACCCACATAATGATTGGTTACCGTCGCTCATGCTCATCAGCTATGCGAGAAGAACAGCAAGCTGTCCACGTTAATATCCTTTATCAAACTCAACAAAACCTTACCCACATATTAATATTAAAACGTGTTGTATTAAATAATATTGTACGCTCGTGGTCGCGTGTTACTCGACAGCCGTAGAAAATGTGCCGCGATAAATTTTATATATATTATGAAACGGTTATGTTACTGCTCTATTTAACGTAGGCTTTATTTATTGATTTAGTGTGGGTTATTAAAGTTTACGTAATTGGTTCAATTTTAATATTGACAAATGACGCAACATAAAGCAATTTTTTTAAGGTAAAGTAATTCTCATTGATTGCTTATTAGTGCTTTCTTGATTCTATTTGAAATTGTATGTATGAAAATGTTCGTTAAAAGCATGTATTAAACGTCTTGATAAACATTTTTTATAATAAGCAATCGCTCAATCTAATCAGTCTACCTAATCCTCTTGTAAGCCAGAAAGCAACAAATTGCATAAACACTAATGTACACTTTATAGATAGTAGGACGACTCCAAATGATTATTTATTACTTGCTTACGAAATATTACTTTCGTTAAATACGAACAAACGGTTTGAAATAACCCGCCCTGCGTGAATGAATAGCAGACTGATGTCAAGGCTCTAGAATCGACATTACTAATAGCCGACTAGATGACAAACTTTAACAATACATAGCCAAGTAGACGGCACTGGAGCTTTATTTTTGGCTTTGATTATAGTTTTAGTGAATTGTTTGTTACTTTTTGACTTGACGAAGTGTTATTTGGGATTTTAAACTCGATACGAGAATATGTTCTCTAAAAGCCTCATTCCGACGTATCAGTATCAGTAATTGCTGGAAATACTGTATGCAATGATTACTTGCAATATTAGTTTTTTGAATATCTGTGAAAAGCCTCGCATGTACTTCAATATCTGACCAGGCTCAAACTTTATGGATATTAAAGGGCCAAAAATATGGATCTTGGATCCACTAAAAACATTTTTAGACCCCTCCATTTATAAACTTTTTTAAAAGCGTTCATTTTAAGTGTAGTTTCTAAGTAAGGTAAAATTACATAAATCGCAAAATTGGAGGACTTTAAAATTATAAGATCTATTGCAAAGGCCTATTTTTTGGAAGTACTATCCAAATATATATCTTGGTTACGGTTTTAAGCCCATTTTTGGAAATGTCCTTTATCACACAAATACTACGTCTTTTATTAACAGATACAATAAAATTTCTTTTGCCAGAAAAGAAAACAGTAATATACCGAGAAAGAGTATTAACGCAGGCGGCCAGTAAACAATAAAAAAACAACAACCATTTTTAGAATAATTACATTTATAAAACAAAACAATGATCTCGGATCGATATAAACAATGGTGAGACAGTCGGACCTCTGTGATCTCAACCTGTGAACGGATTGTTCATCATTGTTCATCTAGTGGCACAGTTTCACCACGATGTGAAACGGTTGACGCGGCCACTAAACTAGATGGATGTATGCGTTTGACAGGATGACAGCTGTCAGTGGTGTTGTTATGTCATTAATTTTCGTTTCTTGTTATTGATCCTGATAGAAAACAGTCAAATCTGAAGTTATGCTTTTTGTCTTTTGTGTAACTCTACATGAAGACATTGGCAAAATCACCGCTGCAACGGTGGAGCCATACCTAACCTAAAAGAAGAAGAAGAATTTTAGTTTCGATTGTAGTTTTATTTGTAAACATTAATAATTTCAAATTAGCTAGATTTGAAAACCAAATAGGTTTTTATAGTTTCTTAAAAGAATAACTGGCAGTAGATAATAGTACAGTCAGCGACATAAGTAGCTGAACAAATTCAAAATTTCAAATCACCTATACGCGTTAAGTTTAATTGAAACATATTTTTTTATTTTTGTGAAGAGAAAACGTAAATTGTTAAGAACACAGCGTAGCAGCGATTTCAAGTTTTCAATTTGTTCAGTTACTTATGTGGCTGACTGTACATGAGGAATACTTCGCATTAGCCAAAAAAAAAAAATTACACATGACGATATGAATTTGACAATTCCCAAAAACAGCTTGAACTTAAGCTTTTAGCACGAACAATATATTAATTTCAATTTATAACGTATTATAAAATTCATACATGTAGCAAAAAACCCCCCATCATTAGTAAGATCCGCTTCCGCCCGCTATTTCCGTGGCCGCACCACAGATCGTAGCTCATTGTATGCAGATGTGACAGATGGCGAAAGTAGATCCCCTCGGCCCGACGCGAGAACCGAACCGGCACCGCACGCCTTTCGTTTCGTGTGGTAACCACCGACCGGCGCACACGCATACCAAATCAAAAGGCATTTTGATCATGTAATTTGTATAACCACTTGCGACACGTGAAAGTATTTTTGAATTCGTAATGTCGGAATTTAACCGCCGTTCATGTAATGCGACCTTATTTCTGCTTTTAGACATAAATTACTGAAATACCTTTCTTCCTTGTTTTTTTGCTGGTCGAAGGATATATTTTGTTCTCGACAGCATTATGCGATATGCATGGCTAACACGTCAAAATTGTTCAAATTCACGTGTTACAGGAGTGGAAAATCATAACATAAGTTTTCGGGGTGCAGTACAATGCCGTATAATACAATATTGATATTAAAATTCTGAAACAATTTTGCTACTTTTTAACAACAACCAAGACGCTAACGTGCTAGGCTCATTTCAAATTTAAACTTTTTAATAGCATCTACATTTATAAATAAACATAAAAGTATTTGTAAATACTTGGAACACATATTGTACTGGTACTTCGAAGTGGCAGATCACAGCTCATTCAATACGTCTAGAACTAACAGTGACACCCAAGAAAGTAGTGAATGAATCGGGTTATAATGAGAATTAATGGCATTTTAACATCCTGATGCTTTCATCACAGTAATAATGATAAATAGCTTGTCAGAACATGTTTCCATTAATACCAATAATTAAGGTACAACTAACTTTGAACTGCGAGTTAATTTTACGGTTTTTTTTTCTAATTTTTCAACAAAAAAGTGTTATTTCTATCTTCCTATATTTCAAATAAAATATTCATACTATTGTTAGGATAAACTAAACGAAATGTGTCAATTACATTTTTTGTAACAAAATTTCATAGAAGCTTCTAGAATTTATATGTAAGAAAATTCAATATTAAAATATATTTATTGAAACTCAAGTCATAATCGAAAAATAGTTTTCCTAAAAATCACATTTCCTTACCAAATTGATCGTCAACTCACAAAATGCCTTTTCGAAAATCGAATCGACAAACTTGACCAATGGCCGATAATCACATAAAACTGATTACATTCTGCCAACATAATAAAGTAGGTTACAAGTTACAACTTAATGTTTTCGCATCATGTTTTTTCGCCGTCCATCAATCAATAGGCGACGGCCGACAGAGTACGAACCGACCTTGCTTCAAGTACTCATCTCATTACTGTAGATATTGCTAACCGGCAGTTACATGTTCAACTTTATAGATCGGATTTTTGAGATTTTGGGGGTTCTATGAAAGGTTTTCAGTTGGTAATTGATAATTTTATGACTTTCTCGGATCAATTTGTGTTCTAAACTTTCTGTTTTTTACATCTCCGATTAGTGTTCGATTATAAAAACTCTCTTATAATTCATATAATTCAGATGCTTAGCAATTTTTTTTGGAAACCGGTTCCATTCCGTTCCTATATTATGTACATATTATTAAAATTAGTTACGTTCAATAGCTTATTAATCTCTTGTATGGTACTAAATTATTTACATTATAAGTACATAATATTATGATGCGGTCATTTAATTTAGTAAACTCGAACAAACTTCAAAATTATGGAAAACTGGGCAATTTTGTCCTCAACAGTCAGTCTCTTGTCGTCAAGCAAGGAACAACCTTCAAGGTAAGTCACAATTGAACGTTCGAAATGTCATTTAAGTTAATAATAGACTCTACGGATTTGATAGTATTGCCTAATTAGGTTTATTTGCCATTTAGTCTTGCTCATATACCGGATCCAGCTTTTATTATTATCGCTAATCTATTACTACAAAGTAATGTGATCTCAGTTATAAATCACGCAACATTTCTAGAAATAATATTGATCAAAATATTATCTTTGTAGCCATTAGACAAAACATGCTGTTAGTTATTTTTTTTACAATAAGAGCTTAGGGCAGGGAGGTTTCACTACTTAGCAACAAAAAGTTCTGGATGGTGTTGTTACTATTTGTTAGCCGTGAAAAGAATATCTACTATCTGTATATTATCTTAAATCAGTTACTACAACGTAAGCCCTTACAAACTTAAGCATGGAAGGCAAACATTTACTTGAGCTAAAAATAAAGCGAATACTTCGTTATCATCTGCCGCGGACCAGTCGCGGCAACCTGCCCTACCGGACCTCGAGGTCATACCAAAAACATTTGTTTACGGGCAAAGTGATTCCACGGTAACTAAGGTATGCTTAGTAGATACGCGTGTAGATTGACGGTAATGATCATCACCCACCAGTTGACATAATACTCTTCAAAATTGGATATACACAGGAGATTCCGGTAGTTTTATTGCGTGCGCTGTATGAGTCTGCTCTGAGGTGCTGGGTTCGAATCCTGGGCGGGCAAAGTTCTATTGGGTTCTTTTGAATTTTTAGCCTAAGGGCGGTAGGCTCCTACCTCATCATAAGACGGAATATACATAGCGAAGCTGGTGCACTAGTTGTGCCTTTGCCTACCTCTTCGGAGATAAAGGCGTGAGAGTGTGTGTGTGTGTGTGTGTGTGTGTGTGTGTGTGTGTGTGTGTGTGTGTGTGTGTGTGTGTGTGTGTGCGCGCGTGCGTGTGTGTGCGTGCGTGTGTGTGTGTGCGTGCGTCCGTGTGTGTGCGTGCGTCCGTATGTGTGTGTATGCGCGCGCGCGTGTGTGTGTGCGTGCGTCCGTGTGTGTGTGCGTGCGCGCGTGTGTGTGTGTGCGTGCGTCCGTGTGTGTCTGTGTGCGTGCGTCCGTGTGTGTCTGTGTGGGTGCGTGCGTGTGTGTGTGTGTGCGTGCGTGCGTGTGTGTGTGTGTGTGATTTCAGAACGTGTCACATGTTGGCTACTATGGTAGGTTTTAATAAACCTGTGTATGATGGTCGCTGTCTATACGAATGTCCTATTACCGAATGTACTCAGGGGTCATTAATTAACTACGTAAGGCTCCCGAGAGGAAGGGAAGAGTTCAAAATTTCTTTAACTTGGGGGGTGAAATTCGCCAAAATCATCCTTACGTAATTAATGAATGGTCCCTCAAACTTTATTTACTTCGTGAAGCATACTCGCCTACTGCTAATTAAAGTATGAGGTAATGTTGCCACGCTAATATGACGAAACTCTATACTCTATGAATCTTCTCATAGCGTTTACTATTAATGATATTTACAAACTAATTTTATTGTTACTCGACAAGCCGTTTCAGATGATTAATGTAATACAATTGCAAAAAATGAGAGGTGAGAAATAGTTGCAATAATTGATAATGTCTTATTTAACTGTTGTGTAGTCGTGTTGCAACTATGCTATTTTAGCCGACGTCAAACAAGGAAGATTCTGTATTCGTCCTGTATGTCTGTACGTTTTATATTTTCTTTCATATACCTACGATTATAATTAAGCTACATATAGTATGCAGGACAAATTAAAAGAATTTTGATGAAAGATTCTAGTTTTGTTCACAAAAACAATCCTCCTTCATAGTCACATAAAATGTCGACATATATTTGAGAAACTTTACCCCCACCTACTTTCAGGAACGGTTTGCATATTAACATTTCCTGACCTTCGCAAGATAACAGGCAAACAATAAATACACATCAGTGTCACCTCCTTATACGATTGGCATCTTCCGCCTTTACCTCGTTTTGGCGGAATCTGCCAAACGTGGCGCAGTCCTACGCGTACTATAATATAGGAAACGTGGACCATTTTGACAAACTATTTGATTGAGCAGAGCTTTGTTGTGTTTTTTTAAGAGTGATAATAATTATTGAGAGAAAAGCCATGTTAGGTTTCTCGTCTGTCTAGAGTAATATTATCAGGTTGAACTATAACTTACAATGAAAGCATTAGAAGGTTAGGCTCACAATATGTAGTATCTTTTCCAAATTTAATATCCTCTAAATTTCTCATTGTCCATTGACTGATAATACAACAGTACTAGAACATACTACATTGCCTTCAGGAGACAGAGGCTGTAACCAAGATTCTTCTCTACAAGCCTTAACGCCAATAGAAACAAAAAAATATGGGTATGACGTATCCATGGGATAGATACATCGATAGGATATGTCATTCGCATTCATTTTGCATCTTGGCTACGGACCCAAATATCGCTTTGTCTATACAAAGCGATAGCCACTCATTTGAACTCTCAAACGCGAGGTCTACTGGTATTAATAAATCTTCTTCTTCTTCAGCCTATATATCCCCCCAATGCTAAGTGTAGGCCTCTTCTAATGCACGCCAAGTTGTTCTGTCTTGGGCAGACCTCATCCAACTTCTTCCCGCCACGTGGAACAGGTCGTCGGTCCACCTCATCAAAGGTCTGCCCCGGTTTCTATATAAATAAATGCTGCCACTGAATTTAATTGTCCTCATTTTGTCAAAGACAAAAAATACTTATCACTTGCAATCGCTATGTGCGAGTTGCAAAATGCCCAAAAAGGATTTTATCTGATCCTGTATGTGGGTCAATGAAAGCAAGGTGTTTGGTCCCACACGCGTGTTGCGTGAACTCTATGTTAGACGTAAATCCTTTGGGTTCGTTGTGAGAGTGACTGCTAACGAGCTACACGTTGACCTTATTATGTTTTCCCTTCTCTATGAACGTCTACATGGGCAGAGGAATCGTGAGTTTGCCTATGACCCTCTAGCAAAAAGAATAATGATAGGAACGGAGACGACGACAATACATCGCTGATTCCAAGCCATTCCTTCTGTAAATACCAGCTTCAGCGTGACACAGACAACCATAATTTAAAACACAAAAATATCCTTCGAAACGCTCCTCTTTATAAAGAGGGAAACAAAGAATCACCTCGGCCAATTAATGACAGTTGGTATAATCATTTACTTGATAATTCATTAGGAACGCTCAGCATGTCCTTAGCTAGAGCACCATTCGCAAGATCGTTTTGGCAAACCAGTTTGTCAGGCAATACTTAAATGTCGCTAGGAAGTTAAACTAGTTGCGGATTAACATGGCGATGAAGGCTCCTTTTCTGGTAATTTTACACGCGATTCCTGCATAAACTTTCTTGGTAGGTATTTCCTTGTATTTAATGGAAATGGCTATCAGGTTTTTGACCTAAGGCTGACTGGAAGATTTTTTATATTGAATTGAATTCATAACATGATTTTTGTTATGAGCCTGCGTTCTACTAAATAAAGCCTCCTTTCAGAGGAAATCCAGACCATTTGATCTAAATAGTCTCCTATGCTAGTCCAGGCACTTGGGTGTATGTTTTATGATGCAAATTATAAGAAGTTATTTTCTTTATATAATGAAATGGAATAATGAACTGAACGCACTCGTTGTTAACGTTGCCTGGTAATGGATGCATATTGTAAAGGTCAGATGTTTTCAATGTCGAATACCGGGGACAGGTAGGTGGTATAAAAATGAAGATTGATGAGGAAAATACATTTTGTTAGAATGTTTTTGTTGTTGTTGCAATAGCAAAATTAGTTATAGTTAGGTCTTAATAGGAAATCACTTATTAACATGTCTAATGAAACCTCGAGCAGATTCCAGACTTTTGAGGCGTAATATAAAACAAATAAAGAATATATAGTCACCGAGAATCTGGGATTCAAGAAAACGTTAAAATAGATCCGAACAGTTTCCACGGCATTATCATTAATAGCTTAAATTCTATCAATGATCATATTCTCAATGAAATGTATTTTTAACAAGTTCTTATCAAAGACCTTAGTGTGAGGTCAGGATTTCGATAATGATAGTCCAGTGAGTGTCGGTCGACATCCGCGGCCGATGAGCCGAGGTAGCTGACCGGTCACCGGTTCTTCAAGTCGTGATGTCATAAAATCAAAACTCGTGATGTTGACACTAATATACTCTGGACCTTTTTTACTTATTTACAACAAGTTTCTGCTCGATAATAGGCCCTAGAACTCAGGCATCATGAAGTTTTTAATAAAAGAATTTTCACAATCCGATCAATGCCTCCAAGCTTATTTAAATAAACAATCTCTTCAGCTGTATTATTCTCAATAAAAAAATGCTATCAAGACGTTAGTTTCACGTAATCTGAGCTCGCAACAGCTAAAAGCGAACGCACACCACTGCTTTTTGTTTATTCACGATTTACATACGATCTACTTCGCTTAGTGACATTCAAAACCGTCGTCTATTCGTATGGTTCTTTACATAATCTGTTCTATACTTCTCTCATGTAACCGAGTGTTATACAAGCTACGTTTTACTTCCAAATGCAAGTCTGAATGAAACGTAATCTATTACAGTTTAGTTTTGTTAGACCGAGTTACAGTCACGCTTGTATTAAATGTTGATATTAATCTAAATTAGGTTCTTAGAACATAGATAAAGTGTGTGTTATCTTAATTTCCTATTTTCTATTTCAAAAACCTTCAAAATATAACAAACAAGTTATTACTTAAAATATAATTTAGATTATTGATATCTCTTGATAAAAGGTACCGACGCTATTTTAACTAGGAAGTGACGTAAATAACAATATCGGTCGTGAACCTTATCTTATCAATGCAATATCTGAAGAAACTCGATGAAAAAAAGACTTGAAAATTGTGTTTGGATATTATTTTGTAATCTTGTTTTAGTATTTAGCCGTGTCCTATATTCAGATCCCATATAATGTTGATGCTGTTTGGACCTCAAATTATAAATAAACTTGAAGACAAAGATCTACACAGTAAAAAAGACAGTGTGCGAATTCTACCCAGGTTCCTTAGTGTATATTATGAACGGCTCATTAATTTAACCCGTCAAGCCCCGCTTATATAATATATAAATGTATGGGGAAACATATATGGACGCCGGCGTCCGTCGCGGGGCTTGACGAGTCAATAGGTAATTTTGGTTCATAGGCTAGTTATAAAAAACAGCCATACATAGAAGAAAAAAAAAACGCCTAAATTGGCGATCATATCTCATAACTGTAGATCTAATACAAATTCTATTCGGGGTTTATTAACAGCAATACAAAATTTATTGAACTTGGTCGAGGGCCATTAAATTTAATCTCGAATGTACGCTTTATGTAGAATTAAAAAAAGTTCCAATTCTGCACATTGACTACGGTACCCTGAAAATTGGCGCCCTCAAAACTTACCGCACAACATTAGCACGTCTCGATACCAAATCAAACAAGAACAAGACGCGAGTTCTTGTTCTTTCGGTGGCTATCAGACTCCACTGCACTCAATATGTGAAGAGAAATACATACATATTACGCCTTTACAAGGTAGCGAGGAAACGCATGAACTTACGCCTTCAGCTCAAAGAGTAGGAGTTGGCAGGTGCACTTGTATGCATCTGCAGATCGTTACGATTTTTTGTCCCAAGATGTGATGATAGGTGACGAGATTATCACTTCACAAATCCTTACACATTATAAAATAAAGTCCCCGCTGCGTCTGCCTGTCTGTCGTTATAAACTCAAAAACTACCTAATGGATTTCGAAGAAATTTGATTTGGAGATAGTTTGAGACCCCGGGAGGATATTGCAAGGACTTTTATCCTGGAAAAACTTTTTCACTCGAGCAGAGCCGCTAGCATAAGTACGTTATTTATCAGTTAAAACAGACTCATAAGCACTAGGTTAATCGCTGACAAAAAAAGTTTATCGGTAAGGCCCTTAGTACAAACGACAGCCTACATCCTGCAGTTGATTGGTATTGGAGTCTCGGCCGGTTGTTTACAAAACGATTACACAAGTCCACCTGCTGTTTCGAAATCAGTATCTGGAGTACCGCTCCGAATGCATACAGATGCCTTTCAATTTTGTTATTTCATGATTTTGTATGCAAAACTTCACAAAGGTTTTAGACACAGTGGGTGGTGAACAACTTTGAAATCGAACGTCGCAGGTTCTCTGTATCTACAGATCTATCAGATATTTAATGGTACTAAAACTTAAAAGTGTCGTAAATTCTATCCCCAATTTATTGGTTCGCTTGAATTTTGGCTTCACCAGTCTCTACTCTGTCACCCTTCAGACCCTGAAAACAATAACAAGTCGTTTGCGACTATCTTCAATGCAGCTAAATACTATGGCTAGCTGTTATGTTAATATATTTTTTTATAAAGATGAGGTCACACAAGCGTATTGACATCGTAACCCGCGCTACATTCCTCAAATCCTTATCTTTTTGTTATCAGTTATAACAATATTAAGTAAGGGAATTAATTACATGAGATCATATAACGCTTAGATTATTTTCTCAGAAATTTTATACGACCATTATAGAACGAGGTTAATAATAAATTCGCTAGAATAAACAATTTCTAATTGGACGTAGTTTGCCAGGTTAGTCTTATTTGATAGTTTGATAGTACTGCTAGTGACAACAAAAAATGTGTTAAAAACGTATAAAATAAAACAGGTAAGTAAACAACGACTCCTAATATTGGATGTTTTGGGCAAAACTATAACAATTTTCCTAAGTATAAATAACAAAAGATATACATATGTTAGCTATCAATTTATTTGTTAGCTGTCAATTTATTTATTGAGGGTAGTAACCAAATCCCACCGACCAAATCCCTATAAAAGGAGTGGCAAGCTGTCTGACAGAGCATTCTGTTGCGAGACGTGCACGCGTGAACATCAACTTGGGAATTTAGTATTCTGGTAAGATTTTGAGACCTTCTCTTTGAAAGTTATTTTTATTAAGTGCAATTTATGGTTTTCGTTAACAATTTAGTATTTGTTAACCATTGTTGATTATTTTTTAAAATAAAATTAATTAGAATGCTAACACATAATATATTTACTTAACGCGGAATACTATTGCTGTAATATTGAATGACTAAGGGCTAAAGTATCTTTGTACTAAGAGTTCATTATACTGGCTATCAGTTATTGCTAATGGCTACTAATGCATAGCAGGAATAATATGTCTAAGAAATTATGATCCAACTAGCGATTACTCTACACAACGTCAACATGTCCTACTGCTTTATACATCCATAAGGGAATCGTGATGCTTTAGCGGGCATAAAACGTGAGTGAGGTTTTGGGTACAATTAGAGCCGGCATCATAAATTTGTGTATTTCTATTCCTAAACAAATTTTCATGCAATGATGTGATAGATGGCGATGCTATTGTTATCGGCATAAAGTCTATTCTCGAGTGGCTGAGAACTTTAGGAATCTAGTGTTTTCGAATTGAAATCTTACAGTTTTCCCGGATTGGGCATCGAACCCAAAGCCCCACAGATCACAGCCCAGCAGGTTAATCATAAAAATATATATAGCCAACCGATTTGTACACTACATTGACCTTTTTTTGTCCTTAATCTTTAACTTTCGCTTGCGGTTCATTCACGACTCAAAGGACCTTCAAATTAATATTTTTATGACTGAATAATTACTTAATCATCAATAAGTGCTATACAGTGTTGCATAACACGGATTGCCTGTGCGAACAGAGTCAGTGCCCAAAAAATCTGTTGTAATGAAAATAAACTACAAATATTACAAATAGTAACAATAGAATTTCAAAGATTACAATAAAATAGAGGGAATATAAACACAGTAAAATCCCAAAAAAATGATCCAGACTTAGAAAAAAGTTTCCCAGTTAACCGATACGCTCGTTATCAGTCATTGTCGTGCGACGGTTATCGCGGCCCTGTTTGCCGTTATCCAAACATAACCTATGTTTACTTCCTTGATTACTCAGGTATACCATACGACTTTTGTGGACATGAGTTTGAATCCAGAAGCCAGTTGAAAGGGTAGGTATAATCGGGTTTTGGTTTTAGTAGATCCTGTATAACTAGAAAAGTATTTTTTTGTAATATATTTCAAATGTTGTAATTTATATTATTTATGCAATTTATCTGTGATAGACTTCTGCTCGCGGCCCGCCCGCGTGAAAGAGTTTTTCCGAGATAAAAATATTTTCCCGAGTTAAAAAGCCTATAGCACTCAGGAGTAAAGTAGCTTCCTATTAGTGAAAGAATTTTCAAAATCGGTTCAGTAGTTCCTGAGATTAGCACTTTCAAACAAACAAACAAACTCTTCAGTTTTATAATATTAGTATAGATAAGGCTGAGTTCTTGCATCAGTCTACACTGCGGTCGTCACATTGACGTCATATAAGTTTTAAAATGCCGCATCAAAATTCATACATTACTTAATAATAATACTGACAAAATTATCCACTGACTCCATACGCGCCTGATCTTTGCCAACAATGATACAAAAAGCTAACAAGTACAAAACTCATTTTAGAAACTATAAAGACATTATCTCAGTCACGACAAGCAAATTTTTATGAAAATGTAAAAGAATGGTGCTCACTGCTCACGGGCGCGGCTGGCGACCTCTAACCGGTAAGTCTTCATAATATGTATAGACAATAAATGGTAGAATATAAACGCCAGGCCTTAAAATCGAATGCTTGTTGACCATTCAGTTACACAGGACATGCAAGACCCAATACATATAGAGTGCCACTCGGATTTGGCCGGACAAAAAGCCAGGGTGCTAGCCAATTGTCAATCGTTCCAAAGATTTTGGATGGTTTTTTCGAATCTTTATGAGGTCTCTCGTTTGCGTGTCTGGTTGTATCTTCGAGTTATATCTCTGGTTTAGTTATTTTTGACACGTACCTAGTATTGCGCGTTTCGATTTGAAGGTAGGTGGCCTAAAAACATGTTTCTATCCCTTGTCCTAAGATAACTGAAATACAGTGTGGTGATCATTGTAATACTTTAATTCGAAGTTATGGACCGAGTTTTGTGAACTGTTTATGTTGTGCAGATGTCATAATCAGTCGAACTATCTGATCGGTTGGTCTTATACCGTTAACTGTGGGGTCCGATTTTGAGGGGAGATATTGATAGGGGCTAAAAGTCGAATGTCGATGCGAATACCTTATTGGCATGAAATTAGAATTTGCGCGCAACATAGCAGTAGACTCCATATCACACTACGAAACGGATATACCGGGTGGAAGGGAAACGCTCTCGGAAACGAATACAGGTATTGGTGATTCCTGACGTAATGGCACTAACAAAATCGCGATCGCATTGTTACAATTTTAGTAGGATTTTCTCAAATTTCTGTACAGCTTCACGTATGGATAGATAAATCAAATTATTATTCTGAAAAACATAGTAAAAAGGGTCAATATTTCAAAAAAATCGTAATGAAGCACGTACATCAGCTGACGGGGGAACGACCGCGGTACCGGCGCAGCGCGGCGGCCGCCGCCTTGTCGGCGTTTGCTTTGTAGTTTGTACCCTACCCAGTTTTTTGTACGCTTTACATTGCGCGCGCATGAATTACGGAAATACAAAAATCGTAAGTATTATCGCTTAGCTTTGCAAATGAATATAGTTTTTCGATAATGTTATGGTTCTTCTCTCTTACCGTTCCGGTATAGAGAGCGTTTCCCTTCCACCCGGTATAAGTGTGGCTGAACTAGTTGCACCGTTGCCTATGCCTTCAAGGCCCAAAAGAGATTAATGAGAGTAATAATAAAATACGAAATGTACCCACTGGCATGGACACCGGAGTCACCCTTGCGGTGAAACTTATGACTCATTGCAAGGGATATCCAGTTACTCGGTACTTAGTAGACCGGCACATCGACGGAGAATGGTCGGTCTCATCTATCGTGTAGTCATGGTCTATGTCTTGTCTACGAAAATAGTTATTTTAAGATAGTGGTCAACCCACCCCTATATCGTTGTTAATTAATTTGTAATTTGGCAGGATTTGACAGCCTCGTAATCTAACGCAAGTAATCGCAATTTCAGAGCATATTAAAGGTCCTGGGATGTATTTAAATTTATATTTTTATGTAGATTTTCTTTTAATCCTGGGTTTGACCCTGTTCCACGGCAACATCCCTGCGACAGTGCTCGTGTTAGTAAATAATGGGAATGTACTCCAAGTAAATAATATTATATAATATTAACAGTCTGTAAAACTAGTTTGACGAAGTATGTATGCAATAATATATTCCGAATGTGATAGGTAGAACTTTACGATTGGCAATCGATGGGCGGATATCGTCCAGCTCAATAAATTCATTACTCACCTATTTACGCATTAATGATACACTAGAAAAATAATCGAATTATTAGTTAACATTCACATTTCAGCCACAGACTACGTCGCACAAAGTAGGTACACGCTCATTAGCAGACAATACAGATAAACTGCAATAAAGTAGACACGGTGTATTGCTATCTATAAAACAATGATCTCGGCACCGTTATTCCACCATGAAACAACTAAACACCATAGCAAAACGCAACTCACCGAAGCAATGGTATCAGCAAAACTCGACACGATTCAGTTCCGTTGGGAATACAAGTTTTAAAACGAGATTTTTTTTCCAAAATCGCGTCAAAACAAACATAAACACACTATACACTGTTTCAGCAGCACTAAATCACTGTTAAACACAAACACGTCAAGTTATTTTGCAGTTTTCGATCAAAAATATCGTTACGTTTACGTAAAGAATTTTGAGATAACGCGACACAGCGACGTAATACGTCCATCCAACACGACGATTGTGATGCTACTAGCGCCGCTGTGGACGCGCGTGCGGCGAAATGTGGTACTATTTTTTTAAAATTCCGTTGACGCGCACGCTTCACGACGCGACAACCTGGCGCCGGCGACGAATTTTTGGCGGGTTACCTGGAATTTAGCATCAAAGCCTTAAAGCCTATTTAAGCGTTATAACCACCAAGTAGGTTCGTCTACCCACGGGTGAGATGAGTGTGTCTAGGGCATTGTACAAGACCAATTTGAACCACCCGTCGCTCGTTCAAAATACCTAGGACCGAACCAGGGTACAGCTAGTGCGTGTGGCCTTCGGACATTTACGCCTAGAATTATTAAGAATGGCATGTTTTAAATAAGCCTTTCGTATTTAGTTCTACTAGCTTTTTTATGCCGACGATGCCTACTACCATTCAGTGATCTTGAGGTAGGTGATACTCTAGGTTGGTACTTAAGTACGTTATTCCTCCCAATTTATATTTATTTGTATTTTACGTATTTGTTATACTTACTTATGTAATTCACTGTTCACAGGATATCAGAAGTGGACGATAGCCTAGTTGGGAATGGAACGGTCTGCCGAGACAATGTCCGGAGGTTCAAAACCCAATGCGCACCCCTCTTGACTTTTCGAAGTTATGTGTGTATTGTTTATCAATTATCGTCCGCTTTAACGGTGAAGGAAAATATCGTGAGGAAACCTACATGCCTGAAAATTCTCAATAAGAATTTCGAGGGTATGTGAAGTCTGCCAATCCGCATTAGGCCAGCGTGGTAGACTAAGGCCTAAAACCCTCAGTAGTAGAGGAGGCCCGTGCTCAGCAGTGGGCAATATATACCACAGGGCTGGTATTATTATTATATTATCAGTACCAGGCTCTTAATTTTATCAAGAAGACCCCGAAAAATGCGAAATACAGATTAGATAGAGGAATCCCAGACAACACTAATTTACAAGCTCAAAGGTCAAAGGAGGTTTCAAACGGCAGTTTCTACGGGTACTCTGCTATGAGCCATCACGCATTCAAGTACGCTGGGCTTGAAGCTATAGAACAGTGCAAGGGTTAGACGTACCGAATAGATTGTGTTCCTTTTTTGTTTGAGAATGTTACCAGTTCAATCTATAGGGAATCTGCACAAACTTTATAAGTAAGTGGCAACTGGCAGCACAAAACAGACACAAGAGCCACACGTGGATAAAAAGAAAACTTTTTGATTTATTTATATCAAAAACTTTCCTTTTTTATGCCCAGATCAATACTGAATAATCTCGAAAAAAACTGAAAATCGTGTTTTTTTTATTTTGTGTGAATCGGTGAATTTTGACGATTTACACAAAACAAAAAACATGATTCACAGATTTTTCGAGATAATTCAGTATTGATCTGGGCGTGCGATATTTTATAGCAAAAATTAAAAAATATTGCTTCCAGACGATTATTTTTGATACTCGACGGGACCAGAATATGTTATTTTATATATATGAGAACCTGTTATTTGCTTGTAAATGAAGCAAAATTATCCTGCCTGACTGCCTAGGTGGCGTAGTTGTATTACGGTACGACTGCAATGCTGAGTTCTTGGGTTCGATCTCCGAGTCGGGCACAGTGGTATTGGATTTTTCTATTCAGTATCAGCCCGGAATCTGGAATTTGTGCTCAATTTGGTGATAGGCTAGCACTTATCACATCATGGGACGGAATACGCACGGCGAAAATTGGGTGCACTAGTAGCGCCTCTGCTTACCCCTTTGGGGATGGGGCAGCAAGGCTAGCTGCCTTAACCGCTGTAGCAACAATAATTAGGGAAATCTCGTTGAATAATAGAAGTTTCTGGAAATTTTTATTGAATGTGTCTAGAATAATTAAATTGCAAGTCAACAAAATTTACCGACATAAAATCTTGTTTTAATTACCATTCTGTTATAAAGTATCTATTCCTTAACTTAAAGACTTAAGATTGCATATCCTATGTTTTTAATATGCACACATTTGAATTAAACATTTAAAGCTAGTTTCACGATAAATACCATGATTGGAAATTCAGATTTACGCGTTAAGGTAAGTATGCGTGTCAGTAGATCAAGATGGTTCCCATGATCATTGAAGACTGGTTAACGGAACTACTTGCAGTTTTTTTTATTTATTGTTCTCTCGGATGCAGTTTCTTAATGCCTCATTTTGCAAAACCGAAACTACACAGAAACTTTTGGTTCCACATCACGTAAGAACCGGTACACCATTTTCATATATTATCTGATAAACGAATTGAACTGGCAAGGAAAGGTGGAAATTTATTGCGATACTTACACCAGCTAGTTCCAGAATCTGGATTTTATACTCTAATCTTGCACTACTCGGATTTTTCTATCTAAGCTTTTATCTACTATTCTACTGTACCAGCACTTATATTTACTACTATTTTTAGTATCTTCCGAAACACAAGACAATAGTAGTTGCACACAGCTTCTTCAAGTTTGGTCATAACGTCTACGTACCTAGGATCTAATCTAGCATATGGTAGCTACCATTTCAGAATAAGAAAACTCCTGGTTGTAACACAGACAATTCATTGCATTCATGGTTCCAGTCATTATATTGACGTCATGGATAGACGCACCCAAGCAACACAATGGCTGATCGATTGAATATGCCACGCGCCATATGGCGCCGGCGACCCTGTCTCGTGACACATGATCGGAGGTCATGATAGGTTTAGCACGCTATTCTTGATCGGGCATGGATAGGTAGGTTTACTGGCCATAAGCTATTGCATTTAAAAAGATTCCTGGGTTTAGAAATAAAAAAAACATAATGAAATCTGTAAAAATTTAATTAGTGTTTTGTGAATCACTAGACTTCTGCTCGCGGCTCCGCCCGCGTGAGTTTTTCTGGTATGAAAGTACAGCTTTTTATTTCCCCGGGATAAAAATAGACTATATAGCTTTATATTGGTTTAAGCACGTAAAGCCGTTGGTCCTGCGCCTGATCTCTCTCCGGTCATGTCGGATTGCCGTCTCACCGGACTATGAGAGTGAAGGCATAGCGAGTGCACCTGTGTATTGCGCACACACTTGTGCACTATAATATCTCCTGCGTACCTGGCTGATCTCCGTTGAGATTGGTCGCCGTGGCCGAAACTGGCTAGGAGGATTTCATTTCATATTGGTTTCTTTTCGAATCAATCCAATAGTTTCGGAGCCTATTCAATGCAAACAAACAAACAAATCTTTCCTCTTTATAACATTAATATAGATTTGATTAAATGTTTGATTACAGATGACCAGTGAGTCACAGAGTTCTGACAATCAAGCTTTCTAGGAATAGTCTATAACCAATTTTAATTGAACGTAGAAAATCCTTACAGCAGAGTTAACAGAGAGTATTAATAATGCAGATATCTTCTTTTAGGTTATTAAAATGCCACAAAGAGAGAAATTCAGCAACCGCTTAGATTTTGCAGGACTGATGAATGAAGAAGGCATTTTGTAGTTATGGTTTATAAAATACATCGATGAAGGAGTCAGCGAATAGTCAGTTTTACTTGCCTATAAATCTCAATGCTGGTTAATACACTAAGTTCTCATGATTAGGAGAGTTTAGGCCATCATGCGCCACGACACTCCAATACAAACTGGTTGATAACTCGTCTGCTAGGAATGTGAAGCGTAGAAATCGCAGGTAAAGCGCAATAATTTCTAACAATACTCCATCAATCAGGATCTCTAGTACTAATTCCAATCGAAGGCAAGAAGGATTACATAACAAAGGTACATATTGCATCGCTTCAAACTAGATATGAGTGAATTGAATGAAAAGTCCATAATAGCAGTCGTCGGCCTTTGTCTACCAAAAGTGGGTTATTTTATGCACCCACTGACCCGTTGTGGTATGCTAGGCGCTCGGTATTGACTCACGGCTCGTTTCATAATGACACTACTGCCTAGTCAGGGCCGAGTGGTAGGCACGATCTATATAACGGATAAATCCTTTGTGTGTTGGGATCAGATTAGATCTAAATCGAGATCATAAGCCTACGCGTTGCTATGTCCAAGTTATAACCCAGGATTTTAATTATTTTAAGTAAAAACTTTGTTAACATTCTTGTGAAATTTCGACGGTGTAATACTAGAACTTTATGTTTCTTTGCATGATCAGAACGGGATTAAGTCTCTAGACTACTATTGAATCCAAGAAAGTTTCCACTTACAGTATTTAGAGTCATGGCTGGCCCTATTTAGAGAAAAATATTACTTAAATTGTTCATTTTGTAGAAATCAAAGATATTCTACTCAGAATTAACAGAGATGGATATTTTGTTACCGAAGATACGTTTTCATTACTTAAAAAAGAAAACGAAGAAAGTCTGACAAATCTTTAACAACTAAACGATCAACTAATCTAAACAAGCTGTTATAAAAATTATATTTCATAACAGATTTGTAGAAAGTGCAATTACCGATTAATACAATAGTCATTATGGGCTTTGTGTTAGAGTTATTACCACCGTGATTGGACCATAATAGACCATTTATAGCAACTAGAATCCGATTGTTATCAGAAGTTATCTCGTGATGAGTTGAAAATTAAACAATTCACTTCGTGTGATTATTCCTTTGTTTTTTTAGAGACTGGTTTTGCCAGCTGGTTGAGAATTCTGAATGGCAAGCAGGTGGATGAGAAGACATCTGCGTATTCGACTTTTTATTAAGTAAATTCTTTAATGAGGGCTGGTTTATTATTCGAATCCTTCAATGGTCCGGCAGCTGTAGGCTTGGAATTGAAATTGAAGACGACATACATATTTCACTTATTAATCTACGAGCATACTAAGAATAAAATATTTTTTGTATTCTCTTAAATTTCTATTATCTTTCAGATATTTAAATAATTTAATAATTGTTTGATACATATTTTTACGATATAGGTATAAACTTTGCCCAATAATTCGAGTCACAATGTAACTTTCCAAGATTTTTAAAATCATACCGAAACCCCGCCCATATTTTTTCTCATCATTTTAAACTCAGTATTGTACAAGGGGTCAAGCTAAATGATTTGTTATATCAGTACATACTTGAACTTCTATCCGGATCTCTATTCGTCATGGACTGAGTTATCGACACTTCCCAAAGAATGCGTTGTGCGTGGGGTTCCAGGGATCTGTCTGGTTTTAAATAGTTGTCCCGTTACCTTTTCTATCTTCGGTTTTAGTAATTTTATTGAAGTCTTTACCCATATGGAAGATTTTAAGGATTATAATGTCGACGATGAGAATCGAAGCTTAACTTGATAGTTGCTGAATTTACTACAGTTTAATACCCTGTGATCCTAGTTTGCGTCTCACCGGAACAAGCCTTTATGGCATTTTCCTCCTAGTGCACTATGGTTGCTGTCTAGCTAAATACGAATTTTCCGTGCCCTCTCACTATCATGTTAAGTGCCATCTAATAAAATGAGGCTCATCATCGGTACGGCCACAGGCGTCTGAACAATCCCAATATTTCCGCAAACCGCTCTCTGTTACGTCTTCTGACATTCTGACCGATCGATAGTATGTCACTTGCATCAGTAGGCCCAAGACAAATTGACGGAACAGCTCATTGTCTCTCGACCGAGAAGCGGAAACTGATGAAATTACGTCGGCCATTGTAGTGATTGCACAATATTTTATAGTCATTTGTCCAGGTCAATACGTTCGCTTTCGTGTAACCCATGTTTAGTAAATGATGGACTAGTCTGATAGCTTTCTTCATATAATAAGTGTCGACCATCGGAATCGTTCTGACGAATTTTTATATGCTTAGTAGGCAAACGAGTAAGGGTCCGCCTGATAGTAAGCAGTATCCGCCGCCCATGGACTAAAGCAATACCAGAGGCAGAGCCAAGCCGTTGCATACCGGGAAATTTTCATTTTACGTATGTCCCTTCGTCCCTGAATCTCCTTTTATCTTTTTTTAAAGATTGGCGACGTATCTATGATTTTACTTAAGTCTCCCTGTTAAATAGCATTTATCTTTTGCACCTTAAAACAAGGTATATTGTGTTATTATTATTCTAAGGTATATGTAAATATATGAGAAAAATTGCACACTTGTTGCGTCTCGCTTCATATTATCCACACCGACGGATACGACGCACACTATCATAAAAATAGTTTCATTTCAAAGAATCATAGTATAATACTATGTTTAAACGTTAAAGCATATTATTAAGAGTAATTGTCCAAAAAGAATAGTGAGAGGCGCTCGTGGACTCATAATGTATAATGCGCGTGTGTGAGCGTGCGAGAAAGTTCATTATATGGACTACGCAACATGTTGATCAACGGTGCACAAAGTTAACCCTTGTATCAATGACATCTCTACATACGTAAAGTCTGTCTCACGAAAGAAGTCCCGCAGACGCGGCGCCACAATCGTGCGACGTAATGTTGCTAACTTTAAGGCGTTAGACGTCCCGAAATCAATAAAAGTTTACGGTGTAATTATATTTTAGTGATTATTGAAAAGAAAAACAAAAATTTAACAATATTGCTGTATTCGAAGAATCTGTGATAAGGGGGATTTAGGGTAGGTAGGGAATTTAGGGTTACTGGGAAGGGTTTACAATTTTATTTTACTCGCAACGTTATAAATGCTTTGCAACATTTCATAGTAATGGAGCAAGCTTACAAATTATTCATATCGTCGTATATAAAATGAAATATTCAAAAAACGGGAGGGAAATCGAATAACTAGTTTTATTTCAGTATTTTATATTTTAGCACAATAGATCGGGAGATATGCTAGTAAAATCGACATATCGGGAGACTACACACAAAATCGGTAAATCTCCCGATAAATCGGGAACTTCTGCAATACTGCACGTAAACAGCACCAAAAAAACACAACATGGCCGATCTGTGACATCTGTCATGATTAGTTCCACATATTGCCGCGGGACTTCTCTCGTGAGACAGACTTTATGTACAATGTGACGCTTATTTACTATAAGTAAATGAGGGGCAAGTCAGTCTGGTAAGCGCCTGAACTAATCAACAGTAACGTCAGGCAGTTTAAATTACAAACCTTTGCACTCGACGTTTTGAGACAATATATTAAGGCTCATAATGGTCTGGTTACATAACACCGCATGCGCATTTGTAAATTCTGTATATCATTAAGCAAGATCACGAGCTCTTGCTCTTTGTCATGATTACTAAATGGTAGATCACTTGTGTGCGACAGACCATCTGGGTAAGTGTTGGTCCCTCCATATTAAATGTCGTAACACTATTGTATTATGTTTTGATGGCCATTAATTACTGAGCATTATGAGACTCTAAAACGGCGAAGGTAAAACATAGTGCGAAAACCAATATACCTGAAAATTCTACATTATAATTTCGGAGGTGTGTGAAGCCTGCAAATCCACACTAGGGCAGCGTGGCGGACTAGGACATTATATCATACAGGGCTTGATTATGTGACTCTACGGATCAGTGCAGTAGTACTCCTACTACTTGGATCGCCAGCGCAGTGGTGATCCCTCCCGCCGCCAGACGAGACGTAGGAGGCGTCGGGTGGACGACTGACCGACGTCTCCCGCCCTGTGGATTGAGGGCGTTTGGAGAATTCCACCACGGTATCCCCTGCCTGTCGTAAAAGGCGACTAATAGGGGCCACCGGGGATCACGGGTGGGCGGAAGGGGCCGTCCACCTATTAGTCTAGCCAACTTTTTGTGATCCCCGTGATGGACGGTAGCGTGGCGGTTAGGCCTCACGCTGCCGTTGACGCCGAGGGCGTCCTTCGGTGCGCGGAGGCTTCTGAGCCCCCCCAACAACAGGAGACGGACCGCAATAGCGGTACGCGCAGGGGCGGTTAAGGACGACAACTTAGACGTGAGTCGGAGGAAGCCCGCAGCCGTCCCTAATGCGCCGAAGATGGCCACCGCGGAGTTTTGGTTGGTACGCCATGCGTTGTATATAGGTTAGGGACTCGGCCCGGCGCGGCGGTCGCCCGACGTTTTCCATCCCTCCGGGCGGCTCAACGTTGGGTCGTAAGGCACAGTGAACCCAACATAACCGCTCAGTCGTTCCCCTTGAACGCTGGGCGGTAGTAATAATTCACTCTCTCCGCGTAAAAAAAAAGTACTCCTACTACTTGGTAGTTCAAAGTTCTAGGTCGTGTTTTTTTTTATGGTAAGGTTTACTACTACGCGAATGATGTGTTCGTCACATCGTTCAGTGAAAAAAAAAATACTATAAATAACCACATATTACTTTTCCCATACGCAATTTGATCTATGAGCAGCCATTAAAGCAACAAACTAAATTAATTGCGTAGAAAGTGCATGTGTAAACTATAAACTATAAAGTACTGCCCGCGGCCGACTATGAGAGAACCCCGCGGTCATTCTTTGGTAATTTGATTATGCAGAAAAACATTTAAAACCTCTACTTGTCATTTTCGCATTAGCGGTCGAAAATCGCTGAAAGGTTTTTTTTTAAATTAATCTCGTAAATGAAATACAACAAATGCTTAGGTATATTAGAGAAACTTTGAAGGACTAAACGAAACATATTAACACATAAATCTGAGAAACTTTGAATTGATGAAAATAGGATCAGTAACCAGATCAAGGACTAAACGAAACATAAACATAAAACTGGAAAACGCTCGTCACTCATACAAAAATTTACCTACCGATAAAAATCATCGTTTTAAATTCCGCGTGATTCGGACTTCGGACACTAGTGGGAGTTAAACTCTATATTCATTGTTTGCGTGCTAGAAAATGGTTCTATGATATTTCGATGTTTACATGAATACTGACGAGCAATTACCAAAGGTGAAATTGAAAGTAACTTGCCTTTGAATAGAGTAATGTAATTATCAAATTGTCGTTTTTCAACACCAACGTCACCTATAAATCTTTTACAAATAATTTTGTTATCAAGTATTAGAATTAATATATCGCACCTTTAGGATGAAAACGACACAATTCAAAAAATAGAAAATTTAGTTGTGATTTTTAAATGACTAAAAACAAGTCCCTTATTTATAAAAATATACTAAAAATGGGACCCATATAATAACAGATTTGTCCTTTTCCTGCTTGAATATGGCTGTTTTTAAAACTATTGTTATATTGAGTACTTCGTTTTAAGTAATTTTATGACTATAGCCTAATTTTCTATCTTTTTGAATTGTGTCGTTTTCATCCTAAAGGTGCGAATTATTCACGCTAACTTATTTCCGAAAGGCGTACAATATAGCAATGAATGAACGTACCAGTAGCTGCGTTAATGACCCACAATGAAGGATGACGTGAGTATTATTTACCCTATTAATAAAATATTTGGCAAAATTCCAGGCAATATCGTATTAAGCGATTTTTTTATATTGCGTGAACTGAAATCAGATCAACAAAATATTATCTACACTATTGTAACACCAACGCTATTTCAATTACGCGTAGTACTAAAATCAATTTCCTCCTGCACAATGGAATTCCGCAAAGCGATGGAAAGCTAACACCATAGCTATAGCAGCAAAACTAGGATCCAACAGGTCTCGCAAGTCCATTAAGCTATTTGCGGAATGTGGGGGTGAACGACCGCCCATGCCCCCAGACCACTGGCCTGCCTAGGTTTCCAGTATACCTTTTTAATGTAAACAACTATGTAGGAATTAAAAACTGTTTTGTTTTGAAAATGGAATGGTAGGTGATGTTGAATTTGAATGAATGAATGAAATTGAAATGAATTTTTCTTTTTTTGGCATGACTTTACGGCCAGTAGCCTGACGCGAGTCGGCTTTTCTGATCACACTGGACTTTCGGGTGAACGCTTTAGGCGCTCCAACCCTTTACATTTAAACGACCACGCTGAGGGCACCCCTAAGTGGGGTACGAGCCTCGTCTCAGGGCGGTCGTTGGAAGATGATTCGAGACATCAGCGATGAGGATTATTTTATTGAAACTAGAATGGTAGGTGATATTGAATTTGAATGAATGAATGAAATTGAAATGAGATTAGCCCGGATTAGTGTTGTGGTGTAATGTTAACGAATAGGGTGAAAGCCGAAGGGGTCATTGGGGACTTGACAGTAAGTGGATAGATGAGTTGAGTACTAATATGCATTGCTGAACCATAGTTATAATATGTTATAAATTAATAGGTTTTTCAAGACACATGCTCCGCCTATTTTAAGAACCCCTGGCCATTAGTCTTTGTAACTTTCTTCATTCTATTTAATAATTTTTTTTCAATCAATGGTGTCTGGGACGAATAGATATAATTTTTGGGCCCAGTTTTGGGGACAATTTTCTGTAGGTAGATATTAACAGCACTGGCAGAGTTGTCTCATTCCCGCCGAACTATACTAGCTTCAATGAGACCCAATATAAATAAAAAACTATTTTGACTGTTATTTGTTTCGAGAAAGCCTCAATTATAAAAAACTAGCTTTTGCCCGCGGCTCCGCCCGCCTTAAAAAGTTTTTCCGGGAAAAACAGTCCCGGTTTATGTTTTCCCGGGATAAAAAGTAGCCTATGTGTTAATCCAGGACATGACCTACCCGTGTGCCAAATTTCATCGAAATCTGTTCAGTAGTTTTTGCGTGAAAGAGGAACAAACATCCATACATCCAAACATCCAAACATCCATACATTCTTACAAACTTTCGCCTTTATAATATTAGTAGGATAGTAGGATAAACCTTAGTTTACTACGCAATAAAAATAATTGGAAATACATTTGATGTTATAAAACTGAGGATTTATTTTAGATGTTTCTCTTTTATTGAACTGTTATATCTAATACAATTACAATGCGCCCGCGGGGTAATGAGAGTTGTAGGAAACCCGCACGAGATTTAAATGTATATCTATTATACCAATCCAATAGTAGATTTGTAGATAATCATTGATGAAATCAATAGAAATTTCACGCATTTTTTTAGCATTAAAGTTAGTTGAGAAACCATAAACTCCATCATCTATATAGATACATCTATATTTAACAGAGGAATTGTAGGTCCGTTACGGACAAGTAAAAACAACTGAAATCGTAGGTAATTGGAGAAGTCCTTCGCTATAGTTTTTTTTTTATAATTTCGTTTGTGGTAATGTGAACTGTCTGCCTCGGTGGCATAGTTTTATAATGTCTAAGTATTGCATGCGCGGTACGGAGTGAACGAACACAGCGCTTCGCTCCCGGGTTTGAATATCGAGTCGCGCAAACTGATATTGATTTTTCTCTTCAGTATCAGTTTGGAGTTTCTGGCCAATATGGCGATAAGTTCGCCCGACACCAGAGCATGGGACGGAACACACTTGGCAAAAAGGTTGGTTACACCTCTGCCTACCTCGTCGGGGATAAAAGCGTGATTTGTGTTTGTTTTGTTTATTTTAGTGTCAAGTGTAAAATTCTTTAACACTAACGGATCCAGGATGGTGTCCGTCCCTTACAAAAGACTTCTAAAATAGTAGTTATGCTACTATTGCATACAATGAAGCAGACTGCATATTTTTGCAGTCCTCGGATCTAACGACTTTGTCGCTATTTGACTTCACACCCACATTATTGCAGTGTGAGTGACAAACAAGTTCAACAAGTTATTAACTTTTCCCTTTGCAAAGAAAATAACAATTATTAGCAAAGGCTCCATTCGAAGCGAAGAAAGGGCAATTTCCCCGCTAATGGACGTGGTAGCTTGTAGCGGCCCTGGCAGGAATGCAATATGGCGGCAAAAACTTGTCGCAACAACATCCCGCGGCACCAGTGGTTCATATTCATAACCGAAGTAGATGTGATGTAGATGAATTAAGCTAAAACGTTTTGTTTGTTGGAAGTAAACGTCGCATCCATTGAATATATTTTAAGAAATTCGACATACAATAAGACCAATCCCTAGATTAATAGTAGGTATACAGGCATTGATGTATTAAAAACCCATACAGGCTACTTTTTATGCCAGAAAGTGTTCGCTTTTATCCTTTGAAAGAACATTCAATCGAAACCATATCCAAATTCAGCAGAAAATAAATATGTAGGTATCTCTAGTTCTCTACGAACGGGCTTTCCTTAAATACCACCTTCGTTTAATTTCTTCAAGGAGCCAATGGGCATTCATAATTTAAGCAATTATCCCCCATCCACCCCTAATCACAAATCCCTATCGCAGTAGGCCCCCTTCCACCTGCTGCCCGATAATGAAAGTGTACACAGGCACATTCCATCACACGTTAGAGAGTGCACACCAGCCTACACTATTGGTTTTTGTTGTTACTTTCTGTTGTAATCGTGTATTAGGTTTTAGACACAACACACTGCAAGTGGACGATAGCCTAGTTGGGAATAGAACGGTCGAGACAATGTCCGGAGGTTCAAAACCCAAGGCACACACCTCTGACTTTTCAAAGTTACGTGTGTATTGTTTATCAATTATCGGTAGCTTTGACTCCTCGAGCCCCGCGACGGACACCAGTGTCCACATATATAGGTTTTTCCCATACATCTATATACATATAAGCGGGGCTTGAAGGGTTAACGGTGAAGGAAAAAATCGTGAGGAAACTTACATACCTAAGAAGCTCTTTATTAGAATTTCGAAGGAATGTGAAGTCTACCAACCCGCACTAGGCCAGCGTGGTGGACTAAGGCCTAAACCCTCTCAGTAGTAGAGGAGGCCCGTGCCCAGCAGTGGGACAGTATATAATACAGGGCTGGTATTATTATACATATATAAGCGAGGTTTGACGGGTTAATTAAATCAATAAATATTATCGATAGCTGAAGCTATATAAACACGCTTTATAGATATATCAATGTGTAATGTTTTTGACCCCAAATTTAAAATAATGTTTTCGTCGTGGTTAAAATACGACGGCAAGGAACGTTTTGTTTCAGTGCACGCAAGTACTTTTTTATAGTTTTGATCTTGCAGCTTCACTGGTTTCAGTCTTTAGGACACACTAGCAGGTAATGCTCGCGGCTCCGCCCGCGTGAAAAAGTTTTTCCGGTTTAAAAATATTTTCCCGGGGCAAAAAGTAGCCTATAGCACTTAGGAGTAATGTAGCTTCCTATTAATGAAAGAATTTTTAAAATCGGTTCAGTAGTTTCTGAGATTACCGCGTTCAACCAAACAAACCAAAATCTTCAGCTTTATAATATTAGTATAAATTTCGTCCCATTGCTTAACTTGTTATAGGAGAAACTGGAGACCTCTAAGACGTTGACAAAACTGGCTAGGTTGGCAAGGACCCGCAACTTGCGGGTCCTTGACTTTCGGTAACTTTGCGTGTGCTTAATGTCTTAAGTTTTCAACATACTTATTGTTAGATAATTCAGAATTATCTCTAATTCAGTCGGACCTAGGACTCAGGTATTTCGTTACCAGATTTGTATAGATCTGGGTGCACGAGCATCAATCAAGTATCTACTAACTATTGGTTAGAAATTGATAAACTTTGCGCATTGGCTATTAGTTAATGCATCCTCTTTCTTTATTAATACCTCCACTTCTGCTAAATTGTCCTCCGCTATCACTCTAATTAAGGTTTTTTCGGATTGATATAATCTTAAACTTAAACAAGTACTAAGTACGGTTGAAGAAATATCGCCCGTAACTTATGGTTCAATACATAAACTTATTTGATATTGTAATGCATGTTTGTTGACTTTCGACTTTCTTTCGCTTAAGGCGTATTTTGTTTACTAATGTATTATGACCTATTGACCTCGCTTATAGATCCATCATGGACTATTTGCTTCCGGAAATCGACTCCATAATAATTGTATGCTTTGCGGGAAGCCAATTACGAAGCAAAAGAGGTAAACAGTAAAAATGCTTTAAAGAAACAGCATTTAGTTAGTAACCTTTATTAGTAACTGCAGTCTGCACAACATAAAGGTTGTCTGGGAGAAAACGATTCTAGCATTAACTCCACCGTCATACTTTTAGATTAAAAAAGCGTATTGAAAAAAAAAATTGACGAGTGCTGTAAACTGACAGCAACATAATATACTAGGCGTTGCTCGCGGTTTCGCCCGCGTTTAATGCCTTTCCCGCTACAAAAGTCCCGAAAACACAATTCGACGCCAGTGATCTACTTAAAGAATCAGATTTTAAAATATCCATTATCTCCTATGGGAGCAAATTACCGGGATAAAAAGTATGTGTTAATCCAGGACATGACCTACCCGTGTGACAAATTTCAACCAAATCTAATGGTTGTTTCTGCATTTACTTCTAACAAACATCCAAACATTATCACAAACTTTCGCATTATAATATTAGTAGGTAAGAGTAAGATAAAGTCAGATTTACTGATGTATAACACACACACACTCACGCCTTTTTTTATCACCGAAGGGGTAGGCAGAGGCGCAACTAGTGCACCCACTTTTCGCCGTTACTCCGTCCCATGATGTGATAGGGGGCGAGCCTATCGCCATATCGGGCACAAATTCCAGACTCCGAGCTGATACTGAATAGAAAAACTCAGTTTGACTTTTCCCGACCCGAGGATCGAACCCGAGACCTCAGCATTGCAGTCGTACCATAATACAACTACCCCACCGAGGCAGTCTGTATCTGATGTATAACATTTGGTTCAACATTGTGAAACGGACTCCCTCGTAGGGCAACAGGCGTAATACGTACCATGCAATTCTGTATTCCGTATGGTGCAATTCCTATCCATACAATCGTGGCTTTGATTAATTATTTAATGATGAATCAATCTCATTATTCATTTAAAACAACAATAACCAATTTGCCAGAGATCCAAAGTCGTAAACAATGTAAGTGCGTAACTGCAGGAAGTCGTTATTGCCACTTTCTCAGCGCAAGGGTCACGGAATCGAATCTCAACCATCGGGGTGAACGCGCCCGGACAATGCCGACGGGCAGATTTGATTCAATTATATTTAGCGTTATGGTTGCTGACTCACAAGTTAGAAAAATGTACATTGGCATTGACTGATTTGTGTAGTAGTTTGGTCCGATCATTTTGCAGCTGTTTCTGACCCGTATCAATATGTAAGAGCTATTAATACGTGTTTCTTTTATTCATATTATTATTAGGTACTGGTCTGTTATAGATATATAAAGTTTTAATATTACGGAAGACAATCAAATCAAGAAAATACTCAATCAAAAATTCCAAGGAGTCCGTGGACGTGATGATTTCTAAAATAATCGCTCAAGAGTCCTATGCAATGCAATCAGAACTCTATTATATACTGCCCACTGCTGAGCACGGGCCTAGCCTACTACTGAGAGGGGTTAGGCCTTAGTCCACCACGCTGGCCTAGTGCGGGTTGGCAGACTTCACGTACCATCGAAATTCTTATGGAGAATTCTCAGGTATGTAGGTTTCCTCACAATGTTTTCCTTCACCGTTAAAGCGAACGATACTTACGAAAGTCACAGGTGTGTGCCTTGGGTTTTGGAACTCCTTTACATAGAAAATATTAACATATTGTTCGGATAAAAGTTTTGTAACGGTATTTGTAGCGGGTTGCCAGTAGTGAAAACCAGTCCAGACGTCAAAGTAATGACAGTTGTGTGTATAAAAAGGGTGCCGTACCGCCATTTGCATTGATTCGTGTTCAGACGCTCATTCGGGCTCAGCCTCACAGTCGAGTAAGTTTATCTTTGACTTTTATACTGGTCGGTTAGTTGTTGATACCTATCCGTGTAAAAGTATTTCTTATAAAAATGCTTATGTAAAATCAGTGATAAATGTGTTATGTAAAATCAGCAATAAATCGTTTTTATTTAAATCAAGATCGCTTCTGTTTCTAACTTTCTAACAATATTTTATATTAAATAAACGTGGTGGACTAAGGCCTAACCCCTCTCAGTAGTAGAGGAGGCCCTTGCTCAGCAGTGGGCAGTATATAATACAGGGCTGATTGCATTGCATATTAAATAAGAGATTACTGTTTGATAGTCAATCAAGAGATCAAGAGCATCACTACATCATTCAGAAGTTTGAATATCAAGTCGCCGTCTCTGACTAAAATACTCTCGCCATCCTGAGACCTTTGGTGTTAAGGCCGTCACACAGGCCTTAAAAGTACCTTAAAAGCAGTGGAGTAGCTAGATAACCAAGGTGCAAAAATTTTTTTTCATCCGGCTCAGTTTTTGTTTTTGTTTCCTATGGTCACCCCACTGGTGACCCCACTGGGGACCCCACTGCTGGCCCCACTGCACCTGAAATGCCATTGGAGTGAGGTCCAGGTAGAATGTCGACTAACGGAAGATGATTATCCCTCGCCGGTCTATATAAATATGCTTTGTTTGAACCTGGATCTACACAGGCTGATCCTGAAACGCGGTGCACTCACGTGGGCCAATATGGCGGGCTTTAACACCTTGTGTAAGGTGGATGATACAAAATACATTCTGTCACTACTGTGTATAACACGACCAGGCGGCTTAAACTAATGCCAGAACCCGGAAAGCAAAAAAGGTCTTCTTGGTAGGTAAGATGCTTGTTAGTTATCACGGGATGGTGACCTAAGGTGTCTCTGGTCAGGGCTCGAGGTCTCTGATTACACTTCTTGGTAGGTAAGATGTTTGTTAGTTTTCACGGGATGGTGACCTCAGGTGTCTCTGGTCAGGCTCGATGTCTCTGATTACACTTCTTGGTAGGTAAGATGTTTGTTAGTTTTCACGGTATGGTAACCTAAAGTGTCTCTGGTTAGGGCTCGAGGTCCCTGCCCTTAAGGGCTTCAATGTACCTACTGAACGGCCAACGGGACTATTGTGAAATAACACCGTAAAGTAAAAGTGGAAAGTTCAACTAGCTATGCCATAGCCCCGTGGTAACAATGTTTTTTTTACCTCAAATCAGATATTTACTAAACTTTCATTTCTATTTGATATCTCGTGTTACGCTTTGCTGTCGGGTTTGTGCACAATTACATAGGGCTGTGGGTATACCTACTGAGGATTTAAAAAAATTGGCATGTCGATTTTTTTTTTCTTTAGTTACATGGTCATTGGTTCGCCGTTTTGTTCTTTTTATATCTCTTTTAGGTAGGCAGCTGATAGGCCAATTTATCAATATACTTATTCCTTACAATTTATAAAGTAAAATAGCCGGCCGCCTCTGTACGCGATAAACTCAAAAACTACCTAACGGATTTCGATAAAATTTGGCGTGGAGATAGTTTGTGAGTTGAGACCCAAAAAAAAGTTTTCGCTATTCTTTTATCCCGGGAAAATATATACCAAGGCTACAACTTTAACCTAGTTTAACCTGGAAAGTCTCTGTCTCGCTGGTGAAGCCGCGAGCAAAAGCTAGTAGTAGTATAATATAAATGCAAAAGAATATTTATCTGTCTGCTACACGGCTGAACCAATTCGATTAAATTTGGTATGGAGATAGTTTGAGAATCTGGAAAGGACAGGCTTTTTGGTCCGGTAAAATATAAAGCGGGACTTTTATCTTGGGAAAATTTTAAAACTCGGGCCGAAGCGCTCGGTGTCGCAAATGAACGTTGCCTGTGTCGCTGCCAGCCTGCGTAATAGACCAGGCCCCTTATTCTCTATGACACGCGTTATTTTCACCGTTCGTAACAAGCGCGTAACGTAACTCGTCGCGTTTATCACTATGGAAATTGGCATACAGAATACCATTTTACGCACATTACACGAAGTGAACGTGACGCGGCCGCGTTACGAGTTAACAATGTCATAGAGAATCATGCCTAAGCCCCCTTATTCTCTATGACACGCGTTATTTTCACCGTTCGTAACAAGCGCGTAACGTAACTCGTCGCGTTTATCACTATGGAAATTGGCATACAGAATACAATTTTACGCCCATTACACGAAGTGAACGTGACGCGGCCGCGTTACGAGTTTACAATGTCATAGAGAATCATGCCTCAGCCCCCTTATTCTCTATGACACGCGTTATTTTCACCGTTCGTAACAAGCGCGTAACGTAACTCCTCGCGTTTATCACTATGGAAATTGGCATACAGAATACCATTTTACGCCCGTTACACGAAGTGAACGTGACGCGGCCGCGTTACAAGTTAACAATGTCATAGAGAATCATGCCCCAGGACTGCCTCGGTGCAGTGCCGGATTAACCACGTAGCAAGAGTAGCAATTGCTACGGGCCCCGCGCGAAAGGGGGCCCCGCATATTTAAGCCCACTCCTCTCTGCCTGAGTGTAATTTTTTGAATGAAACTTATTAAGATGTGGTATGTTGAATTTTTTTGTTATCACAAAAACGTGAAACGTTACAACTTTTCCTACTAAGACAATCCACGTCAGACACTCGATACCCGACTATTTCCTTGGCGTAAATAATTCAAATAATTTCATACGATAAACACACAAGTTCTACAAAAAGTTGCTTGTATATGCAAGCTCTCTGACCCAACACTTAGTGTCGATGTGTAGCAGAATTGAAATAGCTCGATTCAAATTGTTAAAATTTTCTATTTATTTATAAGATTAACGGTCTACATTATTTTTAATATAATTTGGTAACCATATACCAAAAATCTATTTTCTAGAATACAAGTATACTAGCGGCCCGCCCTGGCTTCGCACAGGTAGCAAAGCATAATTTTTGCACATTTAATTTACTGTCGTACAAAATACTTATGAATTATACACATAACCCTTCCTCTTGAATCACTGCGTCCATTGGTGAAAAACATATGAAAATCCGTTTGGTAGTTTTTGAGTTTATCGCGTACAGACAAACAGTTGCGATGGGGGGACTTTGTTTTAAAATATGTAATGATGTAAGGACATAGCCTTAAAAATAAAAAGATAAAAGTAGCCTGTCCTTCCTTGGATCTCAAACTATTTCCATATTTATTCTCTCACGGTTCCACCCGCAAGAAAATATTTTCCGGGATAAAAGTCCCGGTTTCTATTTTTCCAGGATAAGCAGTAGCCTATGTCCTTCCCTCGGTCTCAAACTATCTCCATACTTGTTTTTTTGCGGTTCCACCCGCAAGAAAATATTTTCCGGTATAAAATCCCGGTTTATTTTTTCCCGGGATCAGAATTAGCCTTGATTCTCCCCAAGATTTTAAACTATCTCCCTACCAAATTTCATAGAAATCGGTTGAGTGGTTTGGCCGCCCCACTCGCGATAATAAAACCGGGATAAAAGTTCCGGTTTATATTTTTCCGGGATAAGCAGTAGCTGCGGTTCCACCCGCAAGAAAATATTTTCCGGGATTAAAATCCTGTTTTATTTTTTCCGGAATAAGAAGTAGCCTAGGTCTTTCCCAGGGTCTTAAACTATGTCCCTTACAAATTTCATCGAAATCGGTTTATTGGTTTGGCCGTAACGACTCGCGAGAATAAAAAATTCGAGATAAAAGTACCGATTTGAATTTTCCCGGGATATAAAGTAGCCTATGTTACTCAGGGATACAGGAGCATTTTAATGGTGAAATAATTTTTTAAATCGGTCCAGTACTTTTTGAGTGTATCCTTGTCAAACATACAAAAATACAAATCTTTCCTCTTTATAATATTAGTATATAGATTGAGACTGCCTCGGTGGCGTAATTATATTATGGTACGACTGCAATGCTGAGGTCTCGGGTTCCATCCCCGGGTCGGGCAAGGAGATATTGAGTTTTTCTATTCAGTATCAGCACCATTGATTAAATATAACATTAGCTATTCCTAAAAATATAATATACTTTGTATTCAATATAAACTTTGGAATATGTATTGAAAAAAATATTTTGTGTAGTATCATCTGTTTTCAATTGTTAGTTTCCTATCAAAATTATTCTAAATTGCCAGGAAATCTCATCTCAGGCTTTTTGTACTTGTCAGAGCCTAACAGCGCCTATAGTAATTTACCACACTATTAATTACCCTCAAAATTGTAACCTATAGATAGCAAATAAACGTATTGAGTATTGAATTGTATCTTTACCACTTTATACTAGCAGATCAAGGGTTCTTTGAAAGAATTTGCTACGGGCCCCGCGCTAGCTTAATCCGGCACTGCCTCGGTGGCGTAGTTGTATTTCGTTCGCGTTACGAGTACGATTTGCGCGTTGAGGTCCTGGGTTCGAATCCCGGGTCGGGCCAAAAAACTTTGTGACTGGGTTTTTCCACCTTAAAAAAATTACTCAGTCTCAGCTCGGAGTCAGGAAGTTGGCGGTGTGATACCCCCGTGCCTCGGAAAGCACAAAAGCCGTTGGTCCTGCGCCTGATCTCTCTCCGGTCATGTCGGATTGCCGTGTCACCGGATTATGAGAGTGAAGGAATAGCGAGTGTACCTGTGTATTGCGAACACACTTGTGCACTATAATATCTCCTGCGTACCTGGCTGATCTCCGTTGAGATTGGCCGCCGTGGCCGAAACTGGCTACGAGGATTTCATTTCATTCAATAGACCAGGATTATTTAGTACTAAATATACATGTTGTATGTATTAAAGTACTTATATAATACTAAAATCATGTTTTAGGGTCCTGGGATATTAGTTCATCAAGGCTGATTACTAGTATATGAATTAGGTATTATTAGTTTTATCAGAATAACAGTAAAAGTAGATGAAGTCTATGTATTAATCGACATACATATATATACATATACACTCACGCCTGTTATCCCCGAAGGGGTAGGCAGAGGCGCAACTAGTGCACCCACTTTTCGCCGACATTCCGTCCCATGATGTGATAGGGGGCGAGCCTATCGCCATATCGGGCACAAATTCCAGACTCTGGACTGATACTGAATAGAAAAACTCAATATCACTTTGCCCGACCCGGGGATCGAACCCGAGACCTCAGCTTTGCAGTCGTACTGTAATACATTGTCGTTATTAATCGACATTGAATCCATAAAAAGATTTTTTGTCGAAAGATAATATGTATAATAACCAGGTGTTTTTATAATGTTAAAAATCTAAAACGGCAGTCGTGACAACCCTATTTAGACCATGGAAACGAGAGGTACTTTCACATTAGCCATGGATAAAGATGACTAGTGGGTGAACCCTACCTATATTCATCCTGATATTCTGCTCACGAAGTATCTTTTTTTTAATTGTCTAATTCTTTAATTAGATTGCGCTGGTGTCAGACACATGGCGCTATAGAAAGCTAATGATTTAGAGATTTTTGTAGCTTTTTACACTGGTGAAGCTGCGATCAACACCGTGTATTAATTAAAAAGAAGTCGGATTTAGTATCCTTCTATATTTTGTAAGTATTTTATTGCGCGATCAGAAATACTTATTCTGTCTTGAGATTTTCAATTTATATTTCCAGTTCTCCATTGGACTTCGAGGTAAAATTTAGGTATAAAATAACACATTTACAAAAACATTTACTATTATCAAAATGATTATTTTGCTTTGACAGTAAAGGTAAAGCAACACGCTTGAGACTCGTCCTCTTCGTTCCACAGCTTCACTTTCAGTGGGAATTTACCCTGGAACAAAAACAAAAAAACTTAAAAATTACATTGCTAATAAATATAATTATTAGGGGGTTTGAATACGAAGGGAAATTACAAGTATTCTTTGATAACATCCAACATTATTTTACATCTCGTAAATTTATTAAGCTATTTAGCATAATTATACACTGGCATTCAATTAAAATAATTATATTTATGTCTAAATTAATTGGAACTGTGTTTGCAACTGCATTTATATCAAATCGTATTGTGATGCATTTGATACCCAAATGCTTTCTTATCTCTCGAGCAATTATTCTTACGAGATAAGTTCATCACTCTCAAATTGGATCAGGCGCACTGCGCATATAAACGAATACAATTTATATACTTATTCACATGTGAATGTGCACATAATTCAGCGTCATTATGAAAAAAACAATAAATATTTGAATATCATACATACATAGTATTGTACGAATGTTGAATGATTTACTAGGCACATACATATAACGACTCGAGAAGTAGGTATTAGGGTAGGTATCTAACGAAATGTTTGCTGTAAGTAGTTAATACACACAATTGGTAAATTTGAGAATTGACCAGAAAGAATATCGAAGTTATGTCAAGTCTGCCAACCTGCACTAGACCAGCGAGGTGGACTAAGGCACTCTCTCAGTAGTAGAGGAGGCCCTCTCTCAGTAGTGGACAGGTTCAATACGAGGCTGGTATTATCATTTGATTCAGTTAATACCCAGTGCCCGTCTAGGAAAGCATGCGCAAAGACTTACATTGGCTCTTTTATCCACACTAAAGTTCATGTCGAAGAGTCTCCTCTCTTCGGCCTGCAGGGGGCAGGACAGATAGTCACATGCATCCTTAGGAGGCCTAAACATCACGCTGTAAGTGTCATCTTGCGCCACATCGCCGTACACCGCCAGCCTTAGCTTGCTAGCAGAAAATTCTAGAACCGACCAGATCTTTAATTACCAGAGACAATGAACACCAATAAAGAATCTAATTCTTTTGTATGTTTAATCCTATTAATATTATAATGGCGAAAGTTTGTAAGAATGTATGGATGTTTGGATGTTTGGATGTATAGATGTTTGTTCCTCTTTCACGCAAAAACTACTGAACGGATTTCGATGAAATTTGGCACACGGGTACATCATGTCCTGGATTAACACATAGGCTACTTTTATCCCGAGAAAACATAAAGTGGGACTTTTATCCCGGGAAAACTTTTCAACGCGGGCGGAGCCGCGGGCAAAAGCTAGTAAATCATAAGTCGTAAATACGTAGAAACCTGAACATTCGGAATACCAGGGGATTGGGAGTAAAGAAGTCCATATCTATGGAATCCAATAATTGTGATTCGACTTGGAAAAATAACCCACGTACTCCCAGTCCACAAATGAGATACATCATACGATGGTACAAGACCACGGAAGCGGTTATCAACTATCCATACGCTATCAAAACCCAAAATATTTTTAAAAGTTTAAGTAAACACTCAGTTTCTGGATTTGGTGGAATGTAGGTGATTCACACCGCTGCCTACCCCTGTAAAGAGAACGCCGTGATACTATGTTATAGTATTGATGTGTACAAACTTACTGGGCGTCATGTTGATGGTCATTCCGTAAGTCTTATCGGGCCGGATCTGACAGAAGGAAGGACCCTGGTGGCAGGGGTCCACTATTACGCTGTGCACCACGCATAACGACGAATCTACTGCAAAGGTTTTAAATTCATCAACTATTTATATACTTACTAATCACTTAACAGATAGAGAAAACCAACAAAACATTGTAGACTGTAGAGTTTGAACATTCATAAATAACGTTTATTGTTAAGAGTGAAATCGCTGATATAAGTCACTAAGGACCTAATTCTTGACCCCAATGCAATATGACCATGTAGATTTCCTACTAATAAATTTAAATAAATTAATGTCCTTGCAGTCTTTCAAAATAGCTTAATCTAAACAGACAGCGAACGAAACCTAACATCTAGTCTCCAGCTATAGAGAATGTAGTCAAAACTTACCATCCTTACAAATCTTCTTCCGCACATATTCTGAGTTAGCGATGGTCACGCTGAATGCAATAAATAATACACGGGCCCACATCGTGATGTCGTTTCTCTGACTGAGTTAAACTGTACTTAAGTGTTAGAGATGGTCATACCGAATTGTTCTGGAATCGATTGTGGAAGACGAATGTTTGTTATTATCTCGGAATACTTTGGTGTTTATTTTTAGTACGTACAGAGACAGAGTCCTGAGTCTCCATTAAGATACCGCGCAGTCGCCGTCATTTAGCATAACACAGTGTAGCCTTGTAGAAATTTGCAATTTCTTAACAGGTATAACAACCCGAAAAACACCTAGAACGCACCATCTAATAATGGGGGATTTTTTGCGTTAGTGTACCTACACTAACGTGATAGTGTGCTCTAGTTGTCTGCAGCTTATTGGTATGATGGATGGAGGAGATTGCCAAACGATCTACTTATTTTTTTTGTTATACATTTATAGGATATCTCAGAAATACAAACACTGTATAGCGTTCCAAAGCATATATAATTCCAACTTCCAATTAACCATAAAACCATCCAATTATCCTATAACCAATAACCAATAACCGTTAACCGTTTAGCCAGTAACCACAACTATGCAGAACGTTCACTCGAGGCTCCAGTATCCAAACCATAATAGTGTTCTGTGATCCAAACTGAGCTGCCATCCGTTGCCATCCCACTTCTCGACTCGGTGCCCCGGTCGCCCCTCCATCCTCTCCCAATAGTGTTGCCAGCGTAGGACACAATAGTTTAACTCTTTATTCATATTAAATTTGTAAAAACCGACATAATTCATATTTGATTTTATAAAACCTTACACATCTAAAATCGATTGCAAAATGTACGACTATAGTATCGATACTCAAGGTGGTAATCTTTTAAATCATTATTATGAGTTTATTGAACGTGGGGGTCAATAAATCACTTGATAACCGCGGTGGATGTTGTTAATTATTATAATAACTGTTGTTTTCGTACTGCTATCGAGTACCTACTGATTGAACAAAGAACGATTTAGACAAAATGTTTGTAGATGTAATTGGCTATACCACGTTATCTTGTGTTATTGCGTTGTGTAAGATATAGGTACCTATTAAGATTGTAATTTTTTAACTTTCTTGAAGGAACGTTGCGACGAAATATATATATTGCACCACGCCTTTTTCCCTTTTCAGGGGTAGACAGAGGTGTATCACACCCACATTTCGCCAGCTATGTTAGGTCTCATGTAATAGGGAGAGGGCCTATTGCCATTTCCAAACACCGGGTTGATATTGAGAAGAAAAACCCAATATCACTTTGCCTGACCAGGGGATCGAACCCGAGACCTCAGTACCGCAGTTGTACCGTTATACAACTACGCCATCGAGACAGCCCAGGCAGGCAGGCCTGATAGTATAATAATATAATAATAAATAATAGTTATATAATATTATAAGGCCAGCAGGTGCCGCGACTAGACCAGTGCCAGCGGTACCCAGCCAGAGGGTGCAGTCGCTGGAGGGGCACAGCAATGACCAGGACAAACTGTCACGTTATACATGGGCGCAGTTATAGGGACTCGTTCAGGGTAGAAAGCCAGTTACAGGCTACAGCACTGAGGCCAGCAAATAGGCTATTTGAAGATCTAGTAGCAGGATTTAAGTTGGTTTAGGAACGCAATGAAATGCAATCAGCCCTATTATGCAGGTTCATTTTTATATTGCCTTACTAAATGCAACCACATATTCGTCTATACCTCTGCTAACATCGTGCTAAAAATTATCAATGAATGACGAATACTGTCGCCAAAAATCCCGGTTGTAGTATTCAATTTTGTTTATCATTTTGTAGTTTAGTGCGAATATGGTGTGTGCGTAAGTGTATTTCTGACTGAATGAGTATCTAATGTTGCTGCTGCAACGAATTCTCCTAGAGCAGTCATAGTGGCATTAGGGCGTTTTAAATTTAAAGTTACTTTTAATTGATATTTATTTTGTTCCAATCTTCGCTTTTTAACCCCCGACAAAAAAGAGGGGTGTTATAAGTTTAGGGTGTGTATCTGTGTATCTGTGTATCTGTGTATCTGTGTATCTGTGTATCTGTATGTCTGTCTGTGGCATCGTAGCTCTCAAACGAATGGACCGATTTGGACGCGGTTTTTTTTATATGAAAGCTGATGTAACTGCGATGGTTCTTAGCTATAATTTATGAAGATCTGTTCAGACGTTTGAGGATTATCAGCTCATTTCCAACTTAAAAAATCCGATTGACTTTAAATTTGGTGTACTGTGACATTCAATATATTTGTAAACATGAGCTGATGCTGCGGCATCAAGTAGTCTGCGGGATACCCAACTCCTTAGCAACTTATAGCAGATATAGTGTGTTTGGGCTCATAAGGATGGGCTCAACGAGTAGGTGATAGATAGTTAATTATCAAGGCCCCATGATGGAGAATAAAGTAATTTAAAAAGTTTGAAATAAAAATTAAATTAAAATTTAAATAACCCCCGACACAAAAAATCTCCAAAAAGTAAAATAATAATAGTGTCTTTGTCGTTTAAGTACCTACTAATGTTTTGACACAAGCGTCCTCACGTCGGGGGACCGAACTCCGGACCAGGGAGATGAAAATACTTCTTTAGCGGTCCCCCGACGCGACGACGGTTGGGTGAAAATATTACTAGGTACTTAAACGACAAAGACACTATTATTATTTTACTTTTTGGAGATTTTTTGTGTCGGGGGTTATTTAAATTTTAATTTAATTTTTTTATGTTACATCTATGGTTAAAATAACTTAATGGAAAGTGTTATTTTTAACAAGATAAGTATGTGGTTTCATTTATTAACGCAATGTCAAAATGACCCTGTATACTAATATTATATACTGCCCACTGCAGAGCACGGACCTCCTCAACTACCGAGATGGGTAAGACCTTAGTCCACCACGCTGGCCTAGTGAGGGTTCACTTACCTTCGAAATTCTTATGTAGAATTCTCAGGTATGTCGGCTTCCTCACGATGTTTTCCTTCACCGTTAAAGCGAACGATAATTGATAAACAATACACAGGTAACTTTTAAAGGTCAGAGGTGTGTGCCTTGGGTTTTGAATCTCCGGACATGTCTCGGTAGACCGTTCCATTCTCAACTAGGCTATCGTCTCATTGGTTAGGATTTAGAAACTACAAAAATTTCACAAATAACTATTTTTTATTTACCTTTCCGCCATATTAGTACCGAATATTGAGACTGTTGTGTGATTAGCATCCAATTCATCCAAGAACATCAATTCCGGAATAATTGTTAGGGCGATATGGAGAAAGAAGAGAATAAGGGTTATGATAATTTTGCCCTTACATGGAATGCATCAGCATATCTGCTAGTTATATGTCTCGTAGAATTATTGTGAGGCAGGCACCACGGCCCAGCCGGCTTATTCGTGACTAGACTTTAACTCGCGGCTTAAAAATCCCGCTTTATATTTTCCCAGTATAAGAAGTAGTCTATGCACGAAAGTCTATATTACTCGCTGATCATGTAGCTTTATATTGGTGAAAGAATTTTTAAAATAGTTCCAGTAGCCGAGTTCTTGCGTTACAAACATACAAAAAATCAAAATTTCAAATCTTCCTCTTTATAATATTACTAGCTTTTGCTCGCGGCTTCGCCCGTTTGAAAAGCTTTTCCGAGATAACAGTAGCCTGTTACTTTGTAATGCAGCTTTATATTGATAAACGAATTTTTAAAATCTGTCCAGTACTTTTTGAGTTTATCCATTACAAACCAACACTCAAATCTTTGCCCTTTAGTATAGATAGAGCAGATATAGCCGAGTTTGGCTACAACTTGCCGTCAACATATCATATACTTAATAATAAATGTAAGATTGTTAAAGTTTGGCGTATAACGTATTGCGGCTTGCATAACCTCAGAGAGAAACCTGTCTATTCCATTTTCATAAGACTAGGAACTCATCTACAATTCGCTTGATGATGTAGCCTTTTGTTCCACGCTAGTTCCTTTTTGTTTGGTCTTATGGTTTATAAATGTCCCTTAGCTCGGTGTGTCGCTTGACATAGGCCTCCTCCAACTGCTTCCATTGCTCTCTGTCTGCCGGGACTCTTGTTCAGAACGGTCACAGGATCAGGTAAAGATCATTATATACAATTATCTTAGGGTAGTATTAATAAATGTAAGTCTGTTTTGCTTTGAAGGGCGATATCAGCTGAGCCGCTGTCAAATTAAGGTCAGCGTTTCAATATAGTCGCTATTTAATAAACCCACATTAACATCAGTCAAATGACATCGTAAGATAGAATGTGTGATGGATTTTGACAGCTAAATTGTGTTTGTGTAACAGCATTCACTCAGCTGAGAACAAGTTCTAAAATTACAGCTATTCAATAGTTAAATACATGAAACGTCTTCTTGAGATTTTACAGTAAAGATACATTACTAAATACTATACCACCTAGAATTGGGAGTTTAGGCGCGATGCAAAGAACACCACCTCCTCATATGCCTTGCAATTTATCCTGGAGAAATTAGGGCATTCATTTCTAAAAGGAATTTCCCTGCATAATTAATGAAGTAGCAATAAAATCAAATGTATATTGTTTATTACAAAAGATCAATAGTTATTGCAATTTATTTCCTAATCTTAACGGTAGTCTTGAAGCAACACATTTGCGACGTCTGTTCTGGGTTCCAGAGCTTCCATTTGAACGTGTAGGTACCCTGGAAGCAAGCCATACACAGTTGGGTAACATAATAGATGATTATATTTTATTTGGACTGGATTGTTGCTACCTGGTGCAATACTGGTGCTATATACGCATTACGCTGGTAGCGTATGAAGAGTGAGCTAAATGGCGATAAAGTAATGTGAACTCTCTCGGAAGTAGAGAGTAAATAATACAGAGTTCAAAATATTATAATGTTAGGATTCAGTAATTTGTAACGGTATTTGGAACGTACTGACCTGTTACTAAATTCAGTCTAAATGTCAAATGAATCGTGGAAGTGGTAGTTGGGTGTATAAAAAGGGTGCCATATCGATATTCGCTCTCATTCGCTCTCTTTCGCGCTCAGTCTCGCATTCATCTCAGTGGCAGTGGAGTAAGTTTATCTTGGACTTTCATACTGGTCGGTTAGTTGCAGATATCTTTGAAAAGTATTTCTGTTATATGTCTTTATGTAAAACCAGTGATAAATGTTTATGTAAAATCTGTGATAAATCGTTTTTATTTTAAATCCAAATCGCTTCAGTTTCTAACAATAATATTACTAAGCAATTAAAGAAAATAAAATAAAAGACAGCCAGATAACTTGGACAAATTGCTGGTTGTAGGGAAAGTAGAAGGTAAAAGACCACCTGGACGATCACCTGCCCGCTGGTCTGACCAAATAAGGGCCATAACAGGACTGCCTATTGCCACTGCCCTGAGGAAAGCCGAAGATAGGGGCATGGGCATGGCATGGAGACGGCTCGTCATCCACTCCATGAAAATATTTCAGGACGGACACGACCTTCAGTGATGAAGAAAACGATCAAGAAGAAGAAGCAATTAAAGATAGTTACCAAATATCAGAAGAAAATATAATGTTTACGCGATACTGAGTCTTATTTGGGATTTAGCGATTTCAGTATTTGCTTTTTTATAATATTTTTATATCAATGAAAACCAACCTGAGGCAGCTTCCTTCCAATGTGCAGCCTGTAGTTGAGGACCTGCGTCTTGCCAACCTCGGAGGGGCAGCTGGTGTACTGACAGGCGTCCACGTTCGTCATCTCGTCGAATTCCACATCAAACGGTCCGTAAAGCGTAGTCACCAACTTTGGCGCTGAAAAGTCTGAAAGAAGTTTTTTTTATAGGCATGGTCTAAGAGCCTAGTAGAACAGCGCTGAACTTGAAATTTTGGGGTTGAAATTATCAGGCAATATTTTTCGAACAATAGAGACATTATACGAATATAAAGTTGTACATTGTACGATTTTGGGATTACATTGAATCTGGCAATTAACTCGCCCAAAACCATATTAAAGATTGAAATAAGCTTAGCGAACCAACAGTAATTAAGTTGCATCTGTCTACCTCGTGGGGTCATAAGCAAAAGCTGTATATTTCCCTCTGAATATAGCTTTCAATAACCTCAAAATTTTTGGAAATGTATGTATGTAAAAAGCAGATGTTACATTTTTATTATCACTTCTTACTTACTTGGAACAAAATCGAAAGAGATACTAGCATCAATACCCTTCTTAAAGATGCATTGCTTGTTCTTATTGCACGGGTTGATGCGAACCTCCTTCACAGAGCACATGGCTTCTGAAGCTGTAACATAAAGAATTATTATAATGAAGTTACTTTATTCGTAACAAGTGGTTTAGATACAAATATTATATGGATAAAAATAATTTTAAATTAAGCGTGCTAGCACAGAATCTAACTAAATGACCGGGGTCGGTCTTCCTTTGGGCAAACTGATTATTCGTCGAAGCAGGCAATTCGTGGAGGAAAAAGTATTGTAATTAGATAAATATTTGATAGTAATTTAATGGAGTTCAGTTTCTTTATTCATTAAGTGGTCATGCAATTTGGGTATCGTGGAACTGTATATTCATTCCAATAAGTAAATCAAAGATCGCAATTCATGATATATTCGCATTTCAGGTAACTATTGCTTTTTATGTGTATAGTCGTAGAATTCTCGTGAACCTTAAGGAAAAGGGTGTTGGTAGGATTTTTCAAAACAGCACTAATACGTTGAACTATTATATTTTGATCCTCTATTATATGTTGACTGCCTCGGTGGCGTAGTGGTATTGCGTACGCATTACGAGTACGATTTGCGCGCTGAGGTCCTGGGTTCGATTCCCGGGTCGAGCCAAAAAAATTGTGACTGGGTTTTTCCATCTTAAAATTTACTCAGTCGCTGCTCGGAGTCAGGAAGTTGGCGGTGTGATACCCCCGTGCCTCGGAAAGCACGTAAAGCCGTTGGTCCTGCGCCTGATCTCTCTCCGGTCATGTCGGATTGCCGTCTCACCGGACTATGAGAGTGAAGGAATAGCGAGTGCACCTGTGTATTGCGCACACACTTGTGCACTATAATATCTCCTGCGTACCTGGCTGATCTCCGTTGAGATTGGCCGCCGTGGCCGAAACTGGCTAGGAGGATTTCATATTTTGATCCTATGCACCCCAATTGTAACATTCTATTCGTCTATACATAAACCCCAATTTCTACCTGGGCAGGTAATGCCTCGACTATCCCACTCGTAGTGTAAATGTTTATTTATCACCTACGATTAACATCCTTTGATCCTTTTGCGCATTTGCTCTTTTTCTATGAGACCACGCGAATTTGATCTCTACATTCTTATCTTTAAATCAGCTCGTAGACGACACTTGTTTCTATATTATGTAAATCTTACGTGTAGAGGCGTCATGGGTTATCGAGGAGTTGCAATATAGTTCTTAGAAATGTTAGTTTATATTATTTTGACTTTCTTATGTTTACTTTGCATGGCGTTATCTCTGAATGTGTAGCTAGCACGAGTTTACGCGCTATCGTATAGTTAACGTTGGTTTCGACTAAGTAAATTTTTGTATGTAGATTTGAACAGCGCCCCATTGAGCGTATTTGGAACTAAAAAACGACAGCGTCAACATTGCGCGCGTGTGAACTGCGAATAGTAAATAGAAAAACCATAGACTAGTAGGGTCAAAATGTAAGGAAAATGTAGCATGTGTCTGTTTTTTGACTTATCGTATCGTCTAATGCGTTAACTTACTCGATACAAATACGATACGATTACTATACGAAACGCGTAAATTTGTGCTCGGTACACTGTCATCAGACATAGATTCGTCGACGCACTTGTTTTTACTTTCCGGAATACAGTTGACAGTGATTAGCTGTTGATATCTTATATTACCTACAACATTATCAATTGGAGGACATATAATTATGAATGCTCGAAAAGTTAAGGCTTTTTTATGAAGTTTGCTTTTAATCGAATAAGCGAGTAGGTATTTTTCGCTTCCAAACTATCTATATTTTTCTCATTCATGTGAAAGTAGTGAAGGTCAAGAGATAAACCTCTCTTCACCATTAAATCAAAGGAGTAACGTTATCTTAGTGTATGGGCCCGCATGGGTCCAAGTTATTGTAAGATTGAGTGAACTAAAAATGATCGAATTGAACGATAATAGAAGCGTAGACATTTTATCTTTTGTACCGGATGTACTATCTTCGCATTGTTCCTAAGGTCAAATGTTATGCTAACGCAGTACGATAGCAGATAACCCGTCACACACTTTTCTTGACTGAGGATTGTGTTTCTTTTTATGTAATTTATTCCGGAATAAGAGACGTTTCATTCAAATGTTTCAAATATATACTTTATTATTATTATTATATAGAAAAAAAATCTTCTATTTGGAACTTAATAAATTAGAAATTAGAGTAATATCAGGACAAGAGATTTTAGTAGGTATTACGTTCCCAAAATGCCACTTGATTGTAAAACTTTTTTTATAGGCTAAACTTATGCTTTGATAACATTTGAACAAAGGGCGTGAAATGATAAGAAAATATAAATATTTTTACTTAAATGGATTTTATATGTTTTTCTCGTTAGGATTTTTGTCATTGTTGTAATTGATTGCTTGATACGAAGGTAAGTGAAATTTGCCTGCAGGCAATATAATTTTATTTTCCAACCAAATTGAAAAAAAAATCGTATATTTTAAAATAATTTGTGTAATTCCACGGACCGGCAAAATGACAGAATATTTCGCACATTTAGGATGAAAACGACACAATTCAAAAAGACAGAAAATTGAGTTCCAGATGTTGAGAGCCATGAGCCCTCTATGTTAGATCTTCTGCTTACGACACACCCGGACGGATACAGGGTAGTGGTCGAGGCCCCTCTGGGATCATCAGATCACTGCCTGGTCCGTTCATGGGCCCCTAGGTTGGGTTCCAGTCGTTCTCCAAAAACTGGAACTCGCACAATGTAGCGGTATTCGTCTGCAGATTGGGACGGAATTCGTGAATTCTTCGCGTCCTACCCATAGCTCTGTTTCTCCTCAGATGATCCTGACGCCTGTGTCGCCGATACAATCTGCCTGGGTATGGAGATATTCATACCCAGCTCAAAAATACCCACAGGGCGTCGCAGCCGGCCGTGGTACAATCGTGCCTGTGCTGTTGCCGCACGCCTTAAGCAGTCCGCGTACGCGGCCTGGTAAGACGCCTGGAGGCGCCGGGATCTGAATAAAAAGGAGGAGAAACGGAAGTTTAACGCCGCCTCTAGATCCAACAAGAGAGCTTTAGCTAAGGCCAAGGCGGAGCACATCCGCAGAATTGGCGAGAGACTCCAGAGCTGTCCCTCTGGGAGCCGTGCTTTTTGGTCACTCGCCAAGGCTGTGGAGGGCAATTTCTGCCAGTCCAGTCTCCCACCACTGCGTAAACACGATAACAGCTTGGCCCATAGTGCAAAGGAGAAGGCCGATCTCTTGGCTCAATTCTTTGCCTCGAACTCGAATTTGGATGATGGAGGAGCCACACCACCGAATATCCCGCGGTGCGAGAGTCTCCTGTCTGAAATCAAAATCAGTCAGCGTGCTGTCTGACGGGAGCTTAGGCTTCTCGACATTCATAAGTCGAGTGGGCCAGACTCTATCCCCGCAGTGGTTCTTAAGACGTGCGCCCCTGAGTTGACCCCCGTGCTCACGCGCCTTTACCGTCTTTCCTACAAGACCAACCGGGTTCCAGTTTCGTGGAAGGTTGCCCGTGTACACCTAATCCCCAAAAAGGGTGACCGTTCGGACCCTTCAAGCTATAGACCGATTGCTGTCACATCCTTACTGTCCAAAGTCTTAGAGCGAGTTATAAACAATCAGCTCCTGAGGTATCTTGTGGTCCACCAACTGATAAGTGACCGTCAGTACGGTATCCGTCACGGTCGGTCGGCTGATGATGTTCTCGTGTACCTTACGCACCGCTGGGCGGAGGCTTTGGATGGTGGAGGCGAGGGTATTGCGATCGGCCTTGACATTGCGAAGGCGTTCGATCGAGTGTGGCATGGCGCTCTTCTAGCGAAGCCACCAGCCTACGGAATCCCTGAGGGACTCTGCAAGTGGATCGCCAGCTTTTTCGATGGTCGGAGCATACAAGTCGTAGTGGACGGCTGTTGCTCCGAGACCCAGACCATCAATGCTGGTGTTCCACAAGGCTCGGTGTTATCGCCGACACTCTTCATCCTGCATATCAATGACATGTTGTCTATCGACAGCATGCATTGTTATGCGATATTGTTATGCATTGTATGACGATAGTACAAGTGATGCGCGATACATCGGCCAACAGAATCTCCCTCGAAGTTCCGTTGAGGAAAGACGGTCTCAACTTGTGTCTGAAGTCGAGAGCTCTCTGGGGCGGGCCTCCAAATGGGGTGAAATGAACTTAGTTCAATTTAACCCCTTGAAGACACAAGTTTGCGCGTTCACTGCGAAGAAGGACCCTTTTGTCACGGCGCCACAATTCGAAGGAGTCACTCTCCAAATGCCTCAGTGTATTGGGATCCTCGGCGTCGAAATCTCTAGCAAAGTTCAGTTTAGGAGTAATTTGGAAAATAAAGCTAAACTGGCTAGTAAAAAGTTGGGCATCCTGAACAGAGCCAAGCGGTACTTCACGTCGGGTCTTAGGTTAGCGCTCTACAAAGCGCAAATCCGGCCCCACGTGGCATACTGCTCTCATCTCTGGGCAGGTGCCCCAAAATACCAGAGAGACCCACTTGACTCCTTACAGAGCCGAGCTGTTCAAATCGTCGATTATACCAATCTCACGGCAAACTGGAACCGTTAGGACTGCGCGTCTCTCTGTGTGTTTTATCGTTTGTTCCATGGAGAGTGCTCCGAGGAATTGTTTAAGATGGTTCCATCGTCACCTTTTTACCATCGCACCACTCGTCACCGCAGTAGAGTTCATTCCTACCACCTGGAATCGTACCGTTCCCGAACGGTACGGTTCCAGCGTTCTTTTTTACCACGTACGTGTAAGCTCTGGAATGAACTACCTGCGTCGGTGTTCCCTGAGCGCTATGACCTGTCCTTCTTCAAACGAGGTTTAAAAAGAGTATTGTCCCTAAGGTAGGCAGCGGCTTGTCTGTGTCCCTGGCATTGCCAAGTCCATGAGCAGTTGTGGCCGCTTACCATCAGGCGGGCCGCTAGCTCGTCTGCCTATACTGGTAATAAAAAAAAAACTTGTCATATACCTAACATTGTTCGTGGCATCACCTGCGCAATAGACGGCGTGAATATAAAGATTATAAATTATAGACGATGATCGCGCCACCGCCCGCGTGAAAAAAATATCCGGGATTAAAATATTTTCCCGGGACAAAAAGTAGCCTATAGCACGCAGGAGTACTGAAGCTTCCTATTAGTGAAAGAATTTTCAAAATCAACCAAACAAACTCTTCAGCTTTATAATATTAGTACCTTAGATGAGATTTTTCGAGTAAAAAAAAATATTTGTTTTATTTCTCTACCAACTATTCAAATTAAGGCGGTGTATGCAATTATACAAATTTTTGCACTTATAATTTTAATTATCAGTTGTACGCCACTATTTTCTGCATAACGACATCACAGAACCTAGTACTTTATAAATGTAAACCGCACTTTTTATCTTGAATAACCTTTAACACCGCAAGTCTAAGAATATTTTATTTACAATATTATGCCATCTATCTGCGTACTCAAACATTAGGGTTTGATTTCCGTAAAATTATAAAGCTCTGGGGTTTGAGAATACTTCATTAAGTAATTATAATGCGATTCAAATAAGAATGGGAATGTAAATGACCATTTGATTGATTTGATTTCTAGTAGGTACTTCGCATAGAAACTTATTAGTAGGTATAACAATAACGGTTCATTTTATTTTAATTGACTCTTACATCAAATTTAAATAAAAACATTATTGCTATATTAAGCTAATTAATATAATACTTTATTATTTAGAAGTCACAATATGGCGCAAAGTCGACTCCATTCTCATTTGAATGGTAAAATACATTGTTTCCGATTTAGTAGTTATGGAACAGTGTCGTTACACTGAAGTTTCGATTTGGTTCAATTCTCGGGATAGACAAAAAACACACCACTAAACGCCGGGAACGGTTGTTAACTTATTATTTTATATCGGCAGAGGCTACTAAAATTAAAACATTTCTGAGGTTTGCGCAGCATTGTATCTTATTTACAAGTCGTAGGTTTTTTTTCTTTTGCTATCTTTTAGCTAAATGACAACGTTTCTACAATATACATTTTGTTATTTGTGAGATTTTTTAAGACATTTTACAGAAATAAATAAAATTCCATTGCATCCGGAAAAAAAATTGTTTAAGTTCACCGCCACTCTCAATAAACGAGCTCAGTTGTTTTACAAATTTGTCGAAAAAATGGAGCAATCAGTAATAGGTGCTTTTACATGGTTTAGCTCTTAATTTGGTGGATTTATTCCTGGGATCGGATTGTATAATTAAAAATGGCCGTTAGGAATACTTTTTGTTTCTTAATGTTTTGCTACCTTTTCTCTTGTAAATTATAATTAAAAAAGTAATTTACCTTCCTCGCAGTTATAGAAGATGGCTTTCTCCTCGGCGTATGTGCAACCGAGGAGTGCAGCAAGGAGGAACCAGTGGAGAGCCGCCATCACGTCTGACCGATGAGGAGTGGCGCGACCGATTGACGGCTAAATATTTGTAGATCGTTACGAACCGAGTTAAGGAGACGCAGTTAGTGATTTATTTATTTATAAATTGTTGTCATTATTAACTATCACGTGAAATTGACTACGCTGTATCTCGAAAGTATAGCTTCATTGTTATACCGACTAACGGATTTCAGAATAATGCTGGCTAAGGCCTCGGCGCCGCCACTCATACACGTCATTTGTTTGAATTCGTTGCGGGTCGCTCCGCCGCACGCGCCGCGCGACACCCCGCGTTTCCAAAAACGAGGCCTTTTTGAGTGCCTTGTCCCGAAAGTGGCATTATGAGGTTTTTTTCTACATCAACCTTTGGAAGTCTACTGCTGAACATAGACCAACCCCAAAGATTTTTTCGATGTGAGCTAATAGGCATAGTCTATAATATCTATGCGAGTACAATTTCCCTCCATGGATATTGCCTTCATAGTAACTTCTCATCAATGTGGCAACCGGCAACTATTTAAATTATATTTTCTTTATATTAAGTACGTCTTTTATCGAATGTTTCTGATGTAAAAAAAGAACTGGAGAGAAAATACCTAACATTTAAAAAAATACTTTTACTTGTTATTTCTGTGACATTTGCAACATATATTCATTTTGCAAATTAAACTTTTCGTGAGCCATATCGTTGGTTCACACCCTGTTACAAGGGCGTTGGGGGCTAACATTGCTGCCAAAATGTGGGTGTCATACAAGTCTATACCCCTAAAAACCAAAAAGAGTGATGCTGTGTTTATCATTCTTTTAGATAATAAATGATATAGACTGCCTCTGTGGCGTAGTGGTATTGCGTACGCATTACGAGTACGATTTGCGCGCTGAGGTCCTGGGTTCGAATCCCGGGTCGAGCCAAAAAAAATTGTGACTGGGTTTTTCCATCTTAAAATTTACTCGGTCGCAGCTCGGAGTCAGGAAGTTGGCGGTGTGATACCCCCGTGCCTCGGAAAGCACGTAAAGCCGTTGGTCCTGCGCCTGATCTCTCTCCGGTCATGTCGGATTGCCGTCTCACCGGACTATGAGAGTGAAGGAATAGCGAGTGCACCTGTGTATTGCGCACACACTTGTGCACTATAATATCTCCTGCGTACTTGGCTGATCTCCGTTGAGATTGGCCGCCGTGGCCGAAACTGGCTAGGAGAATTTTCATTTCATTCAAATGATATATTTCTCAAGCTAAATCAAACCCCGTCGTATAGAGTTTTCATTATATTGTTTTTCGAAGACACTTAATTGCTAGCACTTAACGTTCGTTATCTCTCAACTTGACATGCGACCCGGCCTTACTCATCTCTTAATGAATTTTAAATAACCGAGCTATTTCTGATTGACATCAAAACAACATCAACATTTCTTTGGAAATATTTTTTTAGCAAACTGATCCCTATTTATGGAAAGATATGGTAACGCTTTCATACAATACTGGAATTTAAATAAAATTATCCGGCAAATGGAAACGGATATTTGCTTTATTATAAGGTTAAGAGGATGATGATTTTTTTTCGATATTGTGCTCTTATTATCTTGTCAAAACGTGTGTGATACTCATACTTATAATCTTTAAACCACAAATTCCTAGTTTTGGTTGAATTTAGCATGTAAATGACCTAGTCTGCCTTTAGCAACTACATACAAAGGTAAAGTGCTTCTAGTGATCTTAAAGAATAGTACTTAGCCTATACTAAAACTAATTCCCAGGAAAAGTTTTCTCTAACACTCCTCTGTAAGATACTTCTATAAAGTTGTTAAGGGCTGAATTAAACTTTACAAATTTACCATAAAAAGGTTTTATTAAAAATATGTACAAAAATATGCCTCTTATACAAGTACACCATATACATAAAACAGTGGTAATTAAGTACGTTGTAAAGTCGTTGTTCTGATTACTTATTTACATACAATTATATACAAACTAAAGTACATAAGTACATACTTATATTTTACACATGCCGAACAATTTCTTTGGCATACCCATAGCAGAATTGACAATGCTTACTTTTTATTGTTGTAAGAAGAATGAAGTGATTGATACTTGAAATGTGTATAAAAGAGATATCAAACTTATACATCAAAAAGTCATACAATAGTACTGATATTGACTACGAGGATTTTTTTTATTACAATTATTTGTGACCAAGTAGAATAGTTCCTCAAATAATATGATAAACAAACTGCCTAAGCGATTAACTCATTATCAAATCGTTTTGTTTTTACTAACAATGACTACAGGCTACGAGACTTCAAACTATATTATTGAGTCAATAATAAGTCTGTAATTATATTTGAATTGAACCGATTTATCACAATTCGTAATTCATGTGGATTACATTACACATTTGTAATATTAATATTGGAATGTCATGAGATGCGAAGAGTATTTCGTTGAGACCATACATTTAAATATATTTAAAATTACTGGATGGCAAGTCGAGAACAAAGGTCTATTATCAATTTGTTTTTATAGGGATTGTAAGGTTGTTATTTTTATTACTTTCATAATCACTTTATATCTGTCATCTCAATGTAGAGATATCCTAAAGTTAGGGGGCGCTAGGGCAAACAGATTTCTAAAACTTCTAAAGTATAATCGATTGGAATGAACGAATGAATGGACATAAAGGGGGCGCTAGGGCAAACAGATTTCTTAAACTTCTAAAGTATAATCGATTGGAATGAATGAATGAATGGACATAAAGGGGGCGCTAGGGCAAACAGATTTCTTAAACTTCTAAAGTATAATCGATTGGAATGAACGAATGAATGGACATAAAGGGGGCGCTAGGGCAAACAGATTTCTTAAACTTCTAAAGTATAATCGATTGGAATGAATGAATGAATGGACATAAAGGGGGCGCTAGGGCAAACAGATTTCTAAAACTTCTAAAGTATAATCGATTGGAATGAATGAATGAATGGACATAAAGGGGGCGCTAGGGCAAACAGATTTCTAAAACTTCTAAAGTATAATCGATTGGAATGAATGAATGAATGGACATAACTCAATTACAATGTACCCTATCTAAACAATAATTTGCCTAAAACTTAAGAATACACGATACAAATCAGTCATTGTAAATTACCCGTAAAATATATTCAGAGTATTTATAATGTGTATCATAACTTAATAAACTATTTTTTACATCAGCCGAGATTCGTTGTTCAAGATCAATTTACTAAGCCTTGTGTTATAAAATTAGAGTTCTAAGGCTTTTTCGATTGGAGAATTTTATAAATCATTTGTCATGTCAAATCGTTTGGACAATTTGATTCAAATTGATCAAATCAAATCAATCCATCTTCGTATTTTATAGGACAAAAGATATTGTTTCTACTTTAACCATACGCAAAAACTTAGTTTCGTTGTTTTTGGTTGGTGATAAACAGAACTTTGAAGTGTTCAAACACATCATAGACTCGATTACTGTATGGCTACATTACGATAAAAATCTTACTGCTTGTTCTTAGAGTCCATTTTAAAATGAGACCTCTGTAACGAGTCATTTAGTCAAACTTAGGGCACTAGTCTAAAACTCAGGTTATATCTCTTCATCCTGGTTCTACAGTAGCCACATTAATCTGGATGGCAAGTACAGTTTAGTCCAAAAAGTTGATAAAAAAAGACGTGGCTTCCTACAACAGGCGCCAAGATTATGCCGGCCATCTTCACCGTTTTTAAATGTTTTCCAACTCAAGTAACTCCAGCCTAAACGATAGCCAATGTGGTGGTGGTATTGTGGGGATCATCTCTGGACATATGGTGCAGCTCCTGGTGGATGCCGGCCTCCTTCAGTATCCTCATCCTGGGCCCCAGGGGCACACCCAGGGCTCTAAGCTTGTCTTCGCCTACGTATGGGAGCTCGGCTGCCCCTACCTTCTCCTTTTCTAGCAGTGCAGCATATTTCTGTAAAAAGTTTATTTTATCTTATTTTGATTGTATTTTTAAACATTTCTTGGGTTTTGATTCACTGATCTGGTATCGTTAGCTCGAATGCTCGCATGAATGATTTAAATATAATATTTTTTGATACAGATTACACCTGATGTTATTATCATTATCCACAGGATGTTCACTGCTGCATATAAGCCTCTCAAAGATTTCCAGCTTCCAGAATAACATGTTGCAAGTTGCCTGCATTTCCTACATTCAATCTTAACTACCCCCCGGTGCCCATAAAACAAGTTAATTCTTACCATGGGCACGGGGGGTTACTAATTACTTTGTCCTGTACACAGTTATGCCAATGATGTGGTCTTTATAGTGCATAAATTAACCTGTATTCTGTTTTTGTGAAAATAAATTTATTCTTATTCTTTATTCTTAGTCTTTAACTATTCCAATCTCTATTTCTTTCCATAGACACTATTGGAATTTTCACTATCTAGCCAAGCACAAAATAACCTGTAACCATTGATATAAAAAGCTCATCAATGCCTGTAAACAATTAAAGAAGTACCTCGTATCCAAGTTTCTTGAGGAAGAGCCTCATGAGCGGCGGCTCATCTCCGAAGAACTTGGTGAGCCGCTTCACTCTGTCCGGGTTGCTGAAGGAGTACGGGTCCAGGTGGCGATGGTGTCCCGACCGGATGTACTGCTGTGACCTGGAATCGATGGCATTGAATATGAATTTTCTGTTCCCGTTTCTTCAATCTGAAATTACTTGTATACTTTGTTAGAGTTATGACTGACTAGGTTTTGCCCGCGGCTCCGCCTGCGTTATAAAGTTTTTCCGGGATAAAAGTTCCGCTTTATGTTTCCAGGGATAAAAAGTAGCCTATATGTTAATCCAGGACATGATCTACCCGTGTGCCAAATTTCATCGAAATCCGTTCATCAGTTTTTGCGTGAAAGAGGAACAAACATCCTTACATCCAAACATCCAAACATCCATACATTCTTACATTCTTACAAACTTTCGCCTTTATAATATTAGTAGGATTATGTGATAGATTACTAGAGTCCTTACCAACACACAGTAAGACCTCATTTAAAGATTGAAAGCTATATAAGGTTGTTTAAAAATATTTCTACTACTATTTATTAAGGAAACGATTAATGACTAAGTGTAATAACTCAAAAATATCAACGAACGCATTTTGTATCCAGTCAAAATATAGCAAAACAAATAGTCATATACCATCTCTTCGAGATATTTGCTTGGCGATTGTTCACTTTTTTGCCTGTAGCATATTTACAGCAACGGATACCTAAGTATAGCAGAAGAGCTAGCTTGAAATGCTAACATGTGGAATACCGTCAATTTTACTTGTAATACTGACTTATACATATGCCTGAGCGCGGCGATCTCGTTCCGTATCTGGTCCATCTCCTGCATGACGAGATGCTGGGTCCTCATCTCGCTGGAGAGATGCGCCACGGACCGCGCCAGCGTTACTACATGTGACTCCAGGCGCTGGAAACGCTTGTTGATGCCCTGGGGAACAATACATTGCTCATCAAACGTTTTATAGGTTATTGGGTTTGCTCAGGACTTGCATGCTTTTTTTATCTTGTAATAAAACCCCCTTAATTTTTTGGTACAAAAAGTACTAGTAGGTATGTTATGTTACACTGAAATTCATCTATCTGTGTACTTTCATTCAACGTCCCGCATTATATTAGAACAATTGTCTTAGTAAAAGGATCAGGATTAACACATTCTAGAAATCAAAAGGAAATGTAAAGCCCTTTCAGTAGTAGAGGAGGTCCGTGCCCATTTGTGGGACAGTACATAATACAGGGCCTGATATTATATAAAAGGCAATGTTAAAGGAAGGGAGTATTTATTAACATTTATAACATCCGGGAAACGTAATCCTCAAATCAACCAATCCCACGCCGTTGCGGCGAGCCCCGAGCTCGCCAGCGCCACACGGTCGCTAGTCGCGAGCGGCGAGTTCCCCCGCCGCCGACGCCATTCGCGCGCCATTACACGCCCGGCCCGTTACCAATAACACCACTGACAATCATTTTAATGTTAAACATCCATATTGTGTCTTTATGTATGTAATAACTTTTGTGTGTGCAAAGTATACAGTTATACATATCAAAAAGTGTTTCATTTTGGTAACAGTGCTTGTGAAACATTGAATTTGTGGCGGACCGTCGCCACAGACTATACGTCATTCTATAGTTTATTGGGTTGGCAACACAGACGGGACGTCACACAATCCCGCCAAAACACGTCAAGACAAGTCCAGACAATTCACTTTGCGAGCTACAATATATAACATACAGAGAACAACACAAAAAGTTCTCACAGACTTGTCATGACTAGCTACCAAGCAAGAATATTTCGTTGAACATGTAATAAAATTTACTAGTGGTAGGACTCTCATATGTAAGAGTCCGTCTGGGTGGGTACCACCGCAATGTTTATTTCTATCACCAAGCAGCAGTGTGCATGCACTGTTGTGATTCGGTTTGAAGGGCATTGTAGCTAAGGTATCTACAGGACATAATGAGACTTAACATCTTATGTCTCAGGATGACGAGCGCAGTGGAATGCCACACAGTACTTTGTAACTCAAGGTGCTGGATGGTGTTTCTATTGTTCATGGGTGGTCGTATCGCTTGCCATCAGGTGAACGGCATGCTCGTCTCGTCATTCGATGCAATAAAAAGAAGACGTGTGGCACTCGGAGACTGCCGCGGTAAAGCTATTGCACAGCATTTTTTATCAACTTATGTAATTATAATTATTATTTTTTTGTATTATCCAAATTTCACTCGTGCCCTAACGCCGAAGCAGGCCATTCTAGTATTTATAACCTCTTTGAACAGATATAAAATAAAAACTTTTTAAAAATTAACACTTAGAATCACGTTTGACATTTCGATACGTTTCACTGACTGGAACAATTTTTAAATACACGGTAATTTCGACCTTTTATCGTTTAAAATACAGCTCATATCCTCTTACATATTGTATTCTTACAAGACTGCGATATTAAATTTACTTATGGAATTTTACACTCTACGTGGTTGTGATAGAGTTGAAAATAGTGAGGGGTGTTAGGTTATTTCGTTACGGAATTTCTGGATTCGGTCTCCACGCTCAAGGCCCGCGATACAAGCTATGCAATAGCTTAAAAATGTAACTGTTGGTAGTAACCTTCAAGTCATGTTTCTTCCTGTGTTCGTTGTGTCCGCGCCGCTTGTCCCGCGCGGGCCGGCTGCTCACCGAGCTCGACGGCAGCGACGACATGCTGCCGTAGCGACGCTTGGACGATAACCTGCAATTATTATAATCACTTATATTCACTTGGACGATAACCTAGTTGGGAATGGAACGGTCTGCCGAGACTATGTACAGAGGTTCAAAATTTCCACATTTCCTCCCCATTCCTACTCACCTACCCCAACTCAAATACATATTTCTTTTCTTTTAAGATCAGCTGAGCATAATTCTTCTGGTATTGTGTGAGTGTTAACGGGCAGTGAAGCTCTCTTGGTTGTTTGACGGCATATGCTATAAAGTATAACCTAGGATTCCGACGGCACAGACGATCTATAGAGAACGTACACGTCGAAAGGTCTGCCATCTAGTGGCGCAATCTGATACTTTCAGACTATTGATACTAATTGGCATTGACATAAAATGTTCATATTAAAAAGATGATAAATAACATTTAATTGGTTGATAATATATTGTTGTGTATCTGGATGCTCCAAAATATAAAAATAAACACATAAAATTATTGATAAAATGGTAAAACATACATAAGTATGCGTTCTAAAAGCATTTAGAAATGTCTCATTGCGTAATTTATAAAAAATAAAGAAGTTTTGAAGATGATATTCAATACAAACAAATCTGTAATTAATGGAACATAACCTCCTAATTTTGCTTCATTAACACCAAAATAACTAGCTCCCATGTAAAAGAAAGCATATTGTGGTCACGCTGGATATTAATAATATTCGGCCGGAACCCTTGATATGTTATAAAGAAACCGGAACCCATATTTTATCATTTTTGTCATAATAAAAGAATACACAAATAAATCATTGTTCTAAAAAGGTTTCTTTTGTCCACATGTGGCTCTTGTGTCGATTTTGTGCTGCCACCTATAGTTCATGCACGTTCCCTGTTAAGTCGACTAATTCATACTATGGCAGTGTCACTATCACCGATATTTAAGTAGCTTCATACCTAGACTCCCAAGTAGGCTGTTTGGCGAGACTGGCCGGCTTCCTTACTCCAAGTAACTGTAGGACTTCAGCGTACATATTCTCTAGTCCTCGCAGCTGCCGTCGGATGGCGCGAGCGTCGCCTGTGGACGCGTCGCTGTCCGTCCTACCGTCCAACAAGGATGATAGATCCAGGCTCCGAGTAGTTGTGGATGTCATGTCTGTTGTGTCTAAACCGAATACTGGAAAGTATTTCCATTTGGCAATAAAAGATTTTATCAAAGGTATAATCATCATAATATAAGCGGTTATTGCCTAGTTTGCATTGGAACGGACTGCTGAGACGAATGTCCGCAGGTTCAAAATCCAAGGGCACGCTCTTTTAACTTTTCTAAAGTTATGTGTATCCGTTAACCTTTATGCAGCTAGCGCGTGGGCTCCCGCTAGCCAGGAGCTTGTCATCAGAAATAGTAATCCAGCGCAGCTTTGTGCAGAAGCTGACGAAGGCATACAGAACCACCTCTTTCAACTCGATCCAACTGCTCGCGGGAATGCTGCCGCTTGACATAGTGAGGGAAACCATACTCCTCTACGAATTCAAGAGAGGGTACTCCCAGCGAGAAGCGGGCGATCGGGAGATAGAGGCCCCTGCGGCCTTCGCCAGCTTGGACCACCTGGCTGAACGAAGGAGCGGGAGGTTCGAATGCTTGGTGGATGGAGTAGAACTGGCTCAGCACGTTGGTGAGGGACTTAGTATCTTTACCGATGGAAGCAAGATAGATGGGCAAGTGGGGGCGGTGCTTTCCATACTGAACGGCGCCGCGAAGATTAGTACCAGAAGGTTGCGGCTGGAGCTGTACTGCTCCGTCTGCCAGACGGAACTTCTCGCCCTCCGGAAAGCAGTGGAAGAGGCGCTCAGAGGGCTTCCTACGAGCGGCATCATTAGCGAAGCCAGGGTTGCCCTCGACCTCAGCACCAGAGATAATTCTCTCCACCCCATATCGTTCAAAATAAGAAAATTATTAAAAGAAGCCGAGCAACGCGACCAGAAAATTATTTTTTTCTGGGTGAAGGCATAGATAGTGTTGGAGAGAAACGAAAGGGCGGACGTGCTCGCTAAGGAGACCGCACAACATCTGAAGCCACGTGCGCATTACGGCAAGTGTCCGGTTTCATTCGTCAAGAGTTAAAAAAAGAGACAGATCCGTCAAGACTCTTGACGAGTGGAGCCGGAGATACGCGGACGGGGAGAATGCTTCGGTAAAGTTCAGGAGACGGTCCCACACCTCCTGTTCGAATGTCCATCCATGCCAAAGAACGCTATGACATAGAAGTAGAAATAGGAAGAGAAATAACATTAGATAATATACCTACCTAAGGTAATTGTGGAAAAAAGCACAGTATATAAGATAAATTAACCCCAGATATAGTAACATTAAGACTTTAAGTAGAAAAGTTAGAAATAAACTAGTTATGTAGATTACAAGTAAGTACCGTAAATTTTAAGTTTGAGAAAATGTAAAAAATAAAAAAGAGAAAAGAAACAAGAAACACAAAAATCCCCTGTCCTGCATAGGGTGGACAGGAAAAACCCCGCGCCAGGCCAGCATGGTGGACTAAGGTCTAAGCCCTCTCAGTTGTAGAGGAGCCCAAGCCTCAGCAATGAAACAGTAAATGTATAATACAGGGTCTGATGTTATTATTAATCATAAAAAAACTGTTGGAAGCAAAACAACTTACAATGTTTCTTGTAGTGGTGGTCCCGTTTGGATGAGTGCTTCTTGTGCGAGTGCCAGCGAGGAGACTCCCTCCCACGGCGTCGCTCCTCCGCGTACTCCGACCGACCCGGCAGACTGAACCAATGTCACATTTATCAATAATCGCACCAGTATATTTCAAGATATCAATAGCCGCACATCGTATGACTACTTTAAGGTAAATGTGATATCTAGAAATATAAAAATGTAGATAATATTAGCTAACCATCGAATGCGATGGGTTGATATTTTTCTAAGGCTCTAAGAAATAACAACTATTGCACTTGTATTTGGAAACGCATTTTTTTTAAGTAGCTACTAGTTGTCCAAAATCTGCACATACATAACACATTAGTGAGGATTATACCTGTTTCTCTTATGCATGTCAGACGACGGTGAGAGGGGTGGCAGGGGCGGCGTGACGGAACTGTCGGAGCTGGCCGAGGAGTCCAGCCTCATGCCGGCTAGCTTTGGCTCCAGGATCTGCCGCAGCTCGCACTCCACCAGGTCTGCCCATTCATTCTCACCACCTGGAAGATAGGATGCTTTAGAAGCTAAGATTTGAATAAATTAGATAAAATGGTTGGATCCCAAAAAATAAATATTCGAGACTGGGGTAGTAGTTTATAATTATGTCACAATGTGTGTAGGAAAGAAATTACGAGTATTTTTTTTTTGCCTAGATAAATCAATTGTTTTTCACTGAAAATAATTCAATAATTTTAACTTGGACCTTACCGCGAGCAATAAAAACTCAGTCTACTTACTTTGCCCAGGCGGCTGCTGACTGGTGCCAGGCTGAGGCTGCTCCCTGGACCCTACAGCATCAGAATCAGCGGACGTATCGTGCAGGCTGGCCTCGGGTCTTCTGCCGCTGGAGTACGCGACGCTGCCCCTACCTGAGTCCACATTAGATGATTGACCACCGTTCTTATCGTAATCTGGAAAGCATTGGTAAGTCGCCTGGTGAGTAGCGTTAGGTATCAGCTTTTTGTTATTTCGGTCTAGCGATAGAGTGGGATGGTTTTGTTACAGACCGTGAGCTAGCGTGGTAATTGGCTTTACATCAGAATTGAACAGCTTGCATACTATTGGAACTTCTAGACGATAGAAGTAGACATGACTGTATAAACGGATTGCAAATTTACTCACACGACATAATACTGACTAGTTGTAAACCTTTAATATTTTGCAGTAGGCATAAAACTTTATGAGAAAGTTTACAAGTTATACGTTTTATTGCAAAGGATGTGAATAACCGCACGAAAAAAACCGCAGAAAGGCACAACTTCCTTACATCTAAAATTGGACTCAATAAACTTGTAATAAATAAAACCGTTCAAAAGCTTGATAACTTCATAGAGTTGTAAAAGCAATATATATTCCAATATGCTAAACAGCAATAAGATTTAGCTTTCGATCACTTTTACGCGATATATCAAATGGTTTGACAGGATTATCTTGATCAATGCAATCGCGTTCAATAACGTATTCGAAGCTATCAGTGTCACGTTATCATGTTGGCCTTTAGCATTTACAATCCTTGATTTAGAATCTTTTATTAACATAATAGGATTAACATTTGGATATTTAGTATCGAGTTCATATTGATTTATATTATTTGGGATAGTTTTATTTTAATGTATATTCAGTTAATCTGTTATTGATGTTTGTTTTATTAAATTTTTTGGTTAGTAAACATTAAATTTTGGTAGTAACTCTAAATTACACACTTATAATAATATTTAAAATTAGTAGTCGTAGAAGCCAATCGCATAATCCTTATTTAAAGATAATATTATTAATGAGGTTAATAATTATAAATGAGATAAGTTAAATATTAGCCTTACCTGAGCTCGCACCAGACCCAGCTCCTTTCTTCCCATGGGCTTTCAAATCTTCTATCCTACTCGGTGTTTGTCTTGACGACGAAGGTTGTGGATTATACGCCTCAGCTTTCCCACTGGAGTTGTACACACTATCAGCAGATTTCTGGCTCGCACTCTCGTCATTCATAACCTGTCCAGACGTAGAAGCTTCTTCCCTCTTTTGATTTAATGAATCTGGAGTCCGTCTACTATGGCTTTCTGGCGTTCTTCTGTACACATTTTCCGGGATACGTTGGGATTCTATCGACCTTCCACTCGTCCGAATTCTCTCTTCGAAACTTGATCTTCCTTGAGCTATTAACCTGGCTCGAAATCCACCATCATCAGATTCTCGCTCATCAGGCCTCGGAGGAGTTTCTACTGCTTCTAAAAGATTTCCGTGGGAGTTTCTTCGAGATCTGTCGTGGATTTGTGGCGTAGTGACTTCAGGTCTTTGTTGCGGTTCGTCTAGAAGGTGGGGATGTGACGCTGCACGTCTCCCTTCAACAAACCCTCGTTGTCTTATGATTTCTCTCTCCAATTGTTGTGGACTCCGCAGATCCGGTCTTGAGTTTGAGTTGTCGAACTGTAATCAGGAAATAATGTTTTTTGATTTTGTTACATCCTGCCAGTTTCTTATAGTTTGAACCTGTAAGTGGTCGGTTACATTGAACATAAAAAATTAAAAGAGCTAGAAAAGGGTTTAAATGATTTTAACTGTCCTTAGATACATAATATGATTTAAATAAAAAAAAAAAAACATGTCACTAATCGAAATTATCATCTTCCAAACACATACCTATCTAATAATTCAGCGTTCCGATTCTGATTATATTATCATCTAACTATAAGATATCCATATATATTATACTATCGGTAATCTGATTAGCACCATCAATTATAATATTGGAATAACCAGAAAACAAAAAAACAAACAAATGAGCGAATCATTAATTTCAAAATGACATGTTAAATAATTTAGCGTTAATATAACAATGATTATAAAATATATTTGCATTAATGTATCCATGCATGTTAATATATTTTAAAAGGATTCGATGCACAGTCGTGGCACAATAAAATGTTAATTTGCCAATAAACCTCTATCGAAGTTTGAATATTTATGGACAATTGGCGCCAGCAATTTAACGGTGTTATAAATGAATGTGGACAGTGGTTCTCTAAGTTCACTTTTTTATACGGGTACGGCATAAATACCCTACTGCACCTGAGGGTAAGTGGAGTACGATCCAGGTCAGTTTCAAACGACGAGAAATAATGAGCCCTCGCCAGTCGACATAATTATGCCGGCCTGTTTGTAACTGGATATACATAGGCTGAACCCGGAACACGACAAATGTGGGTTCATACTTTTGCAATGGTCGCTACGCCGCTATCCGACCAGATACAAACATCTGAACTTGTCTCACTTCTTATTTTACTTCTGACTTCTTGCTAACTTATAATGCTATAAATGCGAATATTTGTAAAAACTTAGGTTTGTTAGAAGTAAACACAGATACAGCTAAACGGTTTGATTGTCTGGCACACACATAGACTATGTCCTGGATTAACACATGGGCTCTTTTCATTCCGCCAACTGCTTCCGTAGTAAATAATAGTTTTTTTTAAACCGATTGGTTAAATACATGACCTTGGCGTCGCACGGATGGTGCTATATACGTGATTTAGAGACTTTTGTAACGGGAAAGGCTTTCAATGCATTCGAAGCCGCGAGCAACGCCTAGTGTGTCTATTTTGGTGAAAATATTAATAAGATTTTAAATTATTGATTACTAGACTTCTGCTCGCGGCTCCGCCCGCGTGAATAAGCTTTTTCGGGATAAAAATATTTTTCCGAGATAAAAGTAGTCTATAACACTCAGAAGTAATGTAGCTTCCTGTTAGTGAAAGAATTTTCAAAATAGGTCTAGTAGTTTCTGAGTTTATCTATTACAAACAAACAAACAATTAAATCTTTCCTCTTTATAATAATATAAGTGTTCCGTACTTTTATTAATTTACAATTAGGTAATGCTGGCACAATACTACGGCATACAATTATTTATTTTCTATTATGAACGGATCTGTATCTGCCACAAAATCCGAACGCATCCTAAGCAGCGACAAGTGCTGCCCCCCCGAACGTGCAATACAGACGTTCTTCCTCTTCCGTAAAAGCAACCGCTTCGAACGCAACGTAGTTCTGTGCGCGCTGTGTCTTATATTCCAAACATTAACATTATTCCAAGAATAAACTAGTGATACGTGTGGTGCAATACTTGACGGCAATCAGCAACCTATGGCCATTCACCAACGCTGGGTACCCAGGGAAACGAGCGGTGCTGCACTTGCAGGTGAGTGGTAGATACAGTCCACAATTTAACACCATCCGAAGGTCTGACCAGATTTCCCATACAATAAGTATGGACAGTATTTTTTTTTGTTGACGCGGAGAAAGTGACTTATTACTACCGCCCAGTGTTCAAGGGGAACGACTGAGCGGTTATGTTGGGTTCACCGTGCCTTACGACCCGACGTTGAGCCGCCCGGAGAGATGGAAAACGTCGGGCGACCGCCGGGCCGAGTCCCTAACCTATGACACCGCACGGCATACCAACTAAAACTCCGCGGTGGCCATCTTCGGTGCATTGGGGACGGCTGCGGGCTTCCTCCGACTCGCGTCTAAGTTGTCGTCCGCAACCGCTCCTGCGCGTACCGCTGTTGCGGTCCGTCTCAGTATGGACAGTATAGAAGTGGCAACGTATTTGAGCTGTGAAGCCGATGGAATAGACTTCTTGAGAACAAAAATTAACACGACAGTTCTTAATGGAATAGTAAGAATGGTACGTTGTAAATTTGTGACCGTTTGGGATAGTTTTTCCTCCATCATATCAAGGTATGCCGTCTTCAATATGTATATGTTAATCAATTCAAACTTATTACATACTGCCAAAATAAATAATTTAATATATTTTAGTATGTATATGTAACCAGAAATATTTTATTTTTACCATTTATGCAATCTGGCAAATTTTACACTTTTATAAAGGTAAAGTTTGATAACCAGTGTCCTGAGGTAAATAACTATTAAGACATAGAGAGGACGTACAGTATAGCGGTATTAAAACTGATTGCTTAGCAAGTCTCAGGTTCGATTTTGCGATGCAAAATTTTCATATCGCAGTAAAGTTTGTTTTGCAAATTAATTTATCCAATCATGTTATCAAAAACATGATAAAAACCTTTAAACATAATTTAGGAGCCTTAATTTTGATGGTATTATTAATGTTAAGACGGACAGCACCATGATTTATCTGGTTTTGTGGGTATTTATGGTCAGTGGATCTCATTTAACAGGTGATCCAATTATAATTCGACTGTCGAATCTACCTATACTAAAAATCGGTGGTATGAAAGCAATTGCAGCATTTAACGACTATCGAAAGGCGTCAGTTTGGTCTGCACTGCGATTATTATCTTATTCAGGTTTCAGTACCTAATAAACCATGAATTTGAATGAGCACACACACAAAAACTCATGTTTTCTACCCTCGAAGGGGTAAGCTGAGGTGCAACTAGTGTCACCTACTTTGAGCCGTGTGTGTTTTGTCCCGTGATATCAAAAGAGAAGTGCCTAAAGCCATATCGGGTATAAATTCCAGACTACGGGCCGATACTGAACAGAACCAGGGGTATAGTATAGTATAGTATACCCTGAAATCTGAATACCTATGTAAACTGTATACAAAAAGGTGCGTGTTCCCTTCAAGAAGCTCATTGAGAAACCAGAACTCACGTATTGAATCGATACCATCAGCATTTTATAAATCGAAACATTTTTCTAAAATATCACAACTTATCAAGATTAAATAAGTTGTAACCATTTCCTCCATGACTTATCAGATATACAAAGCTAGTAAAAACAGTTACGTATTGCGAATTGAGAGATGAAGAAATTTGATTGGTTGGTCGGCTTCCGCTAATTAACGACGACCACGATGAATTACGAGCTGACCGTCAAACGATGAGAACTGATAACATGTTGTGTGACAAGTCCTGCGGAATTTCTAATGGATTTAAAAAATCCGGACAAATGCGAGTTGGACTCGCGTCCCAAGGGTTTCGTACAAATTTGTAGGCAAGGTATCTATGTATACCGGGTGGAAGGGAAACGCTCTCTATACCGGAACGGTAAGAGAGAAGAACCATAACATTAACGAAAAACTATATTCATTTGCAAAGCTAAGCGATAATACTTACGATTTTAGTATTTCCGTAATTCATGCGCGCGCAATGTAAAGCGTACACAAAACTGGGTAGGGTACAAACTACAAAGCAAACGCCGACAAGGCGGCGGCCGCCGCGCTGTGCCGGCCACGCGGTCGTTAACTCGTCAGCTGATGTACGTGTTTCATTTCAATTTTTTTGAAATATTGACCTTTTTTACTATGTTTTACAGAATAATAGTTTGATTTATCTATCCATACGTGAAGCTGTACAGAAATTTGATAAAATACTACTAAAATTGTAACAATGCGATCGCGATTTTTTTAGTGCCATCACGTCAGGAATCACCAATACTAATACCTGTATTCGTTTCCGAGAGCGTTTCCCTTCCACCCGGTATAAGTTCAATAGTTCGCCAAAATTCATTAATAAATTAATCAAATTTAAAAGTTCGTAAATACGCTTTTTTGTTATTAAAGTAAATATTTACGGTTTTCAGATTTTTTTGTTCACATGTGCTGTAAGACCTTGCTTCTGGCCAAATTTCATGATTCTACGTTATATGTTTTGATTCCCTTGCAAAATCGCAGATTATGCGGAAATATGTGACGAAAACGGTCATATTTTTTGATAGCGTTGACTTACAAGTTTTTTTTTTATGGCTGAAAGAGACTGTAGACTCAGCTACTTCAACTTGATTTCTCTACGCGTTGTTGAGAAAAAGGGCCTTGACAAACAGACAGACGGGATAACAAAGTGATCATATAAGGGTTACTTTTACTTTTTGAGGTTCGGAACCCTAAAATCAAAGGATTACCTTCTTGGTTTAATGTTGGGGTAGGTGAGCTGTGGAGTGGAAGGTATTTCTTACATGGCGCTAAATTTGTCTGAATTTTGAACCATGACTAGTATTGCTCGCGGCTCCGCCTGTGTGGAAGTTTTACCGGGATAAAAATATTTTCCCGGAATAAAAATTATCCTATAGCACGCAGGAGTAATGTAGCTCCGTGTTAGGGAAGTATCGAAGAATTTTTAAAATCGGTTCAGCAGTTTCTGAAATTATCGCGTTCAACCAAACAAACAAATAAACTCTTCAGCTTTACAATATTAGTATATATTTTGTCGGGATCGAATCTCCCCAAGCCATTGATTTCAGAAAGGGACGCGGTTGTAAAAACTAAGCCTAATTCATTTATTCGTATTTTGTTATCGGTGTGTTTCGCTATTCTCACATTGAGTTCTTTGAAGGAAGATGATGCTTAGACCAGAATAAGCTACATTACTAATGAAATTTATGACAAGTTTGCCTGATATTCTACCATAACTATGGCGGTTGCTATATAGTTGAAAACATAAAATATTCAGTATCCGAACAAGACTTACTATAATTAGCCAAGTTGCTTTCTCCTATAATCCATCAATTAAAAAAAATAGTATTACTATTTTTATTTAGCAAATTTTTGATAATTCTGAACGTATTCTCTCCCATAAATGAGATTTCTTTCACACTGCAGATGGAATTGGCGGCTAACAAGTACTCGTTACTATAATTACCGGCCGACGTGAGAAACTCAGCTTAATTGTTGGGAACGAACGGCTTTGTCTCGGAGTCAGTGTTGCGACACCAAATGGGAACCGATTGAGAAATTAAGTTTTGTGGTGCTTTAATGGGGATTTAGGGGCAAAGGTACTACACTTGATCGAGACAGAGTTTGTGGTTTAAAAAAAAAGAATATTGAATCAGTTTTTAATTATCAGTGCTAGCATGATGGGAAGTAGAAATAACTGTCCAGACAATGTCAATCTTTTGACCTGAAATAAATCCTCTATCCTTTAAACCTATTTTCATTATAAGTAGTTTAATGGTAAAGTAAAACGATTGCGTGCTTTTGGCTCTTCCATTAGACAGAAACAGTTCGCCTAAAGTAAACATCTAGCCAGGTGTCTACAGGGTGCATTAGAAAATCATTTTAGTGACTATAGCGTCTCTCATAAAAAAAAAAACTACATGTAACGCTATGACCAAACACCGTTCGTTGCCTTCACAAACCGTTTCATCACTTACCTGACTCTGCGGCCCGGTCTTCAGCGAGGTGAAGTTGCCCATGGACCTCACATCCTCCCTTTGGTACACTGCACTTCTCCTTCCAGGAGGTCCATACTGTTGATACAAGGCGTCCGCCCCAAGAGCTTGCGGTTGAGGTCGGTGCGGAGGTGACGCCAGCATCTCTTGTGACCGAGCTTGATGGTTTAACATCAACTGCTGCTGGACTATCTGTTGCTGCATCAGTTGTCTGGAAGAAAGATTATAGTTCTACCTTAAGAATGAATTGTCTCGGCTATGTTATGTGGCACACTGGGCGAAAACTGTGATAGGTATAAATTTTATGGAATGTAGTTTCTAGCTACTACTATATCTGGAAGACAATTAATTAAATACTAGCATATTTAATTTACTTTAATATTTTGTTTTTGAAACGGCATTATCATCGCCTATATAATTCTTTAGTTAATTCGAAAAATATTTCAAAACAGCTAATTCTGTGGAATATTTCTCTTATACTGCGATATGGCAATCAAAATACTAAGGTAAAAATAAATAGTTGTGCTTATGAATAACATTTCGTTTGTTCATACCTGTGAGGGGAGGGGCTGGGATATGCCAAGTTATTCGCCATCCCGTGCCCGTACTGCATTTCAGGCCTGTTCTGCAGCACCGGCCTACCATATATCCCCTGCTCCATCTTCCGTGCTCCGGTATCCCTCGGCGTTACTTGCTCCGGTTCAGGCCTCTTCCTTTCTTCACTGTTATTCAAACTTGGCTCTTCGTTTTTCTCATCACTGTTCTCTTTACTCTTAAACCTACTCGATATCATATCTTTGAGTGTGTTATACGTTTTGCTGACAGACTTATTACTTTTAGGTGCGTCTCTCGTATTATCTTTCCCTGTTTCAACAGTCACAGTAATCTGTTTAGAGTCAGCGTTGGCTCCATAAGTTTTGGCAGGTATGGGAGGTTTCGGCGAGTCATAAGTGGGATTTCTTTGACTTTGGTTCTGGTGCATATTGTAAGCATAGTTCTCGTGGTACTGTCTGAAGTCGCCCGAGGTTCCCGCTTGGTTCTGTGTAGAATGCGTTCAGTTAACAACCTTATTGTATTATGGGAAAATAAATACAATGGTGTATTGGAATTCGTAATGTGGAAGGCTTTGTGCCGCGTAGCTGTTTATAAATAAGGTGAAAGGTGCATTGTTTTTGTAATTAAACATAAGTAGGCGCTTGTTTTATATGTTTGTGTCTGTTCTGAATATTGTTGTTTGCGGTTGTATTTTTTGGAGCCTGTGATCACTCTTTTTTTTACAAAAAAAAATATATTTCTATGTTTTACTTCAATCACTGAAGTGGACGCTAGCCTAGTTGGGAATGGAACGGTCTGCCGAGACAATGTCCGGAGGTTCGAAACCCAAGGCACACACCTCTGACTTTTCGAAGTTACGTGTGTATTGTTTATCAATTATCGTTCGCTTTAACGATGAAGGAAAACATCGTGAGGAAACCTGCATACCTAAGAAGTTCCTTATAAGAATTTCGAAGGTATGTGAAGTCTACCAACCCGCACTAGGCTAGCGTGGTGGACTAAGGCCTAAACCCCCTCAGTAGAGGAGGCCCGTGCTCAGCAGTGGGCAGTATAATAATACAGGGCTGGTATTACTTCAATCACTAGTATTAAATATTAAGTCTTTACGAGGCATTTAGACGAATGTAGTGTACTATGAGGTAAGGTACTCATGATATTAAAAACGTGGTTTCCATGCTAATAGCCACTATATACATGTTTCATTTTTAAGTGCATGCATATCTGTTAAAAAGTAGTGCAATTCTTAGCGAAGTAGAAAGCACTACGAACTCGATGTGTCCGATAGAAATTACCCACATTAAATAACCGTTACCCGAACGACACGCGGATTTCCTCCCCATGTACTTTTACTGTATGTTATATGTACAGTCCGCCACAGAAATAGTTCGAGAGATTTAAAACTTCAAATAACGTACAAATTACGTTTCTTCCTTGTATTATAAAGTTTGTATGAATATATCGATGTATGTATTGATGTATGTTTGTTACTCCTTCACGCAAAACTACGAACGGATTTCGATGAAATTTGGCATACGGGTAGATTCATGTCCTGGATTAACACGTAGGCTACTTTTTATCTCGGGAAAATATAAAGCGGGGTTTTTATCACGGAAAACTTTAATGCGGGCGGAGCCGCAGGCAAAAGCTAGTTGAATATATATTTTTATAAGTACCTACCTAACCTCTATATTGACAAAAGAACACAAATATATATACATAGGTTATTTGAAGTTAATTTATTCAGCAATTTTTGTCATTCACTATACATTTATTACCTTTCGAAGTAGGCGTTTAATAAGATGTTCCGTTATTCGAAGAGGGAAGTAAATTTTATATAATGTTTACAATTATTTAAAATTATTTTAATCATTTCCGTATCTATTACTGGCCAATTACTAGGCATTATGCGACAACGTGCCCAGCAGTGGGATGTTACGTAATACAGGCCTGGTATTATAATAATACATACACTCACGTCCTTTATCCCCAAAGGGGTGGACATAGGTGCTACTAGTGCACCCTCTTTTCGCCGTGCGTATTCCGTCCCATGATGTGATAGGGGGCGAACCTATTGTCATATCTTGCGCAAATTCCAATCTTCGGGCTGATACTGAGTACAATAACACTGCCCGACTCGGGAATCGAACACGAGACTTTAGCACTGCAGTCGTATCGTAATACAACTACGCCATCAAGACAATAATAATTATTAAGTGTATTATGTGAAATGCGTGTCTTTCAGCTACCTGTCTCATGTTGAGATGCTTGTCAATTGTTTTTTGAAATCCATTTTGCCTTTAGTATAGTAAGCGACCAAATTGAAAGCGGACCGAAGCATGCCATTTACTAAAGGAAACAATTTACTGAAAGTGCCTAATGGAATGTGACGAAAAAGGCACCAAAAATAATAAATGTAAAAACATCAAATATAAATAATGCTTTGTTTGACCTGGTCAGATTATAATCAATAAACCTAAATAAAAACCTATGCGATTACGAAAATAATTTAAAAACTACTACATTGTTTTGGAATTTCATGTACCTCACAATAATAAAGATATTTTTACACAATGTAGACCAAGAGAAAAATAGTTTATTATACTCTTTTATTCAGTTATTTTGTATCCTGTCCAATTTTTGGTAAACAGATAAGCGAACACATACAACTATGGACCCTTAATAGGAATAAACACTAAAAATCAATTAATCATCATAACATAAAAGAAAAAGAAAATAGTAATAATTCACCATTGGCTCAGGATTAATATTATTTTTAAATGCAAACACGTATCCACCAACTTCAAAATATTTCAAATCCAAAAAAGAATATCATCAAAAATAAAAGCAAGTTAACCGACTATGAGATTAGGCCTAAATTAACGTAAGATATCATAATTAATTAAAATCAATTATACAAACATTTTCCAGCGCAAACTCGACCATTTTACGGGGGCACACACAATCACACTACAAAACACTTTAACCGTGCAGCGCTGCGGTCGCTGTCACCGGATGCGCGGGATCCGCTCGCCGGTCGCACCGACCGCGTGCGGGTCGACTGCGACGAATGTGAGTCTAGACGGGGCCCCGAGGGTATTGTGGGCCCGTAATTCGATCTTTTGTGATCGCTTGTTACGGATTTATAGGGTTTTAAAGTTTCTATTGTATTACACGTTTTTTAAATATAGTTTTCATTGATCAATGGAGGTGTTAATTTTCTACGGAGTGATGTAACGAATCTAACCCGCTTCTATGAGGCGCTATAAAATACCCACCATAATTTATTCAAAAGTTGCATTATTTATGTGATAATCGATTACATACAATTTTTAAATTACATTTCATAAGACACAATACCATAAAATCAATCTTTTATTGATTCATTCACGTAATTTTACTTATACTGTTTCTAGGAAGTCGGAAAGCGACAATAAATGATGTAAAGCTATTTGATTTGACATGTTCAATAAAATATAGTAAACTTTCACTCAGTTATTCGTACCATCTCAAAACAATCACTAAGGTTTATGATACATATGAATTGAGCGAAACTGATTTGAATGCAATTTTCTTTTAACACGCAAGTTTTGTACTAAAAACTGGTCACATGTTATAGGCATTTATGCTGGATGCTCTAGATGTAGAAAATATACTTATTTTTAATTATAACGACATTTCTTTTAACCACTAGATATTGACTGTAATGATGGTGATATGGTATGAATATGGTATTTTAGTTTCGCAAGAGAAGTTACATTAGATATAGTAGATGATACGTCATAAATCATGATCAACCTAATTGAACTATCGAAATGATAGTTATATAATTTTAAGGTAAATATTAATTAACACAAACGTTATTTAATGCAGAAAGTACTCATTTTAATAATTCCTCTTAAGCATAGTAATTGATGATGTGACTATACATGTGAATTTTGTGTTTGATCTTGTCATATTCTACTAAACGAGTCTACTTATGCAATGTAAAACTAGCGCTCAATCTGTAAATTTTTACTCCTGACGTTTTGAAGACTTAACACCCTTTGTGCTTACGGGTCGGACTCACACTCAGTCCAGGTCAGTTACTTAAACAAATTTATCGCGAAATAATCCGTAAAACAGTTTTATTTCAATGTCGCATATTTACGCAAACATAAGAAATCGTAAGGCCTTTGTCCGCCATATTGTCAGCATTCGTCCTAGGAAGGCCGCACCGCAGTAAGGCTCACAACCGTTCGTTTCTTAGTACATGACGCCGCCTCAGCCGTCGCGCATGGTGAATTTTTATGGGCTATTTGTACCACACAACACCAATCTATTTCATAATGTTACCTTACGCCCCTCTGGTTGGTGTTTGTTAAATAGTCTTCGAGTGCCGAGACGGGTTACTTTTTTCGTTTACATCTGTTTTGTTTTTTCTATTGTGTGTTTGGGATAGCTTGGCTGGCACTTATGGTTTCCCCGTCCCATGATGTAAGTCAAAATTTATAAATCTGTCGGATTTACTCGGTACTACTTCGTTAAAATAAAAATTCGTGGAGTAAACTTTTGGAATATTCAGTAGGCCCAAGTTTTATTTTCTTTTATAATTTTTTATTTTGGTTTATTGATTATTCAGACCAGGTCAAACAGAGCATTATATTTAATGTTTTTACCTTTTACTATATTATTTTGGTGGCATTTTTCGTCCCATTCCATTAGGCACTTTCAGTAAATTGTTTCCTTTAGTAAATGGCATGATTCGGTCCGCTTTCAATTTGGCCACTTACTATACTAAATGCAAAATGGATTTCAAAAAGCAATTGACAAACTTTTCAACATGAGACGGGTAGCTGTAGGACATACATCTCAGATAATATACTTAATTACACTGCCTCGGTGGCGTAGTTGTATTACGATACGACTGCAGTGCTGAAATCTCGGGTTCGATCCCCGGGTCGGGAAAAGTGATATTGTATTTTTCTATTCAGTATCAGCCCGGAGTCTGGAATTTGTGCCCGATATGGCAATAGGTTCGTTACCTATCACATCATAGGACGGAATAACGGCGAAAAGTGGGTGCACTAGTTGCTCCTCTGCCTACCCCTTCGGGGATAAAAGGTGTGAGTGTGTGTTCACACGACTGCTGCCCTTCACTAGACCAAGATCGACAACTTTAATATTATCTAATCTATGTCATGTTAAGCATAATTATATTTAAGGGGTCGATTTTATAGGGTTGCTGTGTGGGTTACTGTGGTATATTGAAAGACCTACAAGTATTTTATCATGTATGTAAACAATATCGCGAAATTCTTAGTGTCACGTATGCTATGATTCATGTAATGACGTCACTACACCCACCACAAACGGCTCAAATAACATTTTACGGCCGAATATAATTCTTACACAAGATCGTGATAAGCCTCGTAAATTTTATGTATGGGAGAATTTTTATTTGTATAATCTAGGATTCGTTAAAATTTTAAGTTATGTCTGAGATCCACGACGACGCGATTGCTAAAACTCCATCTTTATAAAAAAACCAACGAAGAGTTCCTTTGTCATGTTTTTTTTTTGAGAAACACAATTACAGAAAAAAATAGTGTTCTAGCATATTAATCGAAATCGGTAATTGCAAATTATACAACTTAACTGCGGAGAATTCTCACCTTATTTTTGAAAAATTAATGACAACTCAAGAAAAGATGCAATTGCGACAAAGCCGCAGTAACATCATCCAGTTTCAAAGCTTTACATGTGAATTGCGCTACTTTGCTGGATACAAATTTTAGATACAAATACAACGATGCTCGTACACTACTGCTTGGAAGAAATGACACAAAGGTGCCGCCTACGTAAGCGAACTTTAGCATACGCCAGACGTACCACCTACTCGACAAATGTGTAACATATGATGATACATCATCATCATCAGCCGCATGACGTCCACTGCTGAACATAGGCCTCCCCTAAGGATTTCCAGATGGTCCTGTCAAAAGCGGTCTGCATCCAGCGCGTTCCTGCGACCTTTATTAAGTCGTCTGTCCACCTTGCAGGTGGATGGCCGATGCTATACTTGCCAGTACGTGGCCTCCACTCGAGAACTTTTTTGTGCCATCTACCGTCAGTTCTTCGAATTATGTACCCTGCCCACTGCCACGTCAGCTTGTTAATCCGCTGGGCTATGTCAGTGACTTTCGTTCTTTTAAGGTTCTCCTCATTTCTGATACGATCGCGTGATGATTGCAAATAGACTATTAATATTAAGTTCAAAAATTATGTTGCATCGTTAAGCCTTCCCGAAAATAAAAAGTGAACAAAGTTTTGTTTTGTAATTTATAAGAACAACATTGCATTGATGTCTGCAGGAAAAATAACAAAAATAGCTACCAACATCAATATTCAGTGACAAGCGATAACAATCTTTCATGACGCCACTGATTCTCTATTCCGCATTCGACCTTGGCTCGGCCGCTTACAAGGAGCCTTGCACCGGCATTCAACAGGCAATAGGGTTGATAATCGCGTGACCTCATTCCGTAGGATGCGAGCCATCGACCGTAGTGGTATGTTATTAATATGAAGTTTGTTTGTCACTAGATATAGACAGGTGGTTATGCAGTGCTGATGTAGGATTTCTATATAAATGGCACTATTTTTTCCTGAGCAGTTCCAATGTTATGCCAATTAACCTTCTTTCAAGGGTCGTTAGAATTATGCCGGCCTGCTTTACTGGATGTCTGGCAGACACCGAACGTGATTCGGTGGAACAAATTATGATAGAATTTTCAACGTCTGACAGTATGATTTACATGGCTTTTAACGGGTATAGTGAAGTGACCATTGCACCAGATGGTAGGAGGAAAAGGGTCAGGATAAAGTGTCTACTGATGAGAGATAATTATATTCCTATATACCTTATGGAAAGGTTTTGATTTCATAATCTTCAAAAGCGGATCGATGAAATCAAATATCTGACAATAAGGTTTCAAATCCAACTAATATTTAAAAAAATAAGGTAACAACAAAAGACCTACGCTGAGTTTCTTGGTGCTTCTTCTTAGGTCAGTTGGCTTTTCGACGCACTGGTAGAATCTTTTAGTTAATAGAAAACATTGTTAAAAATTACGTGTAAAAGTGCCCTGTGGCTTAATTACTTGATAAATTATTTGAATTTGAACTAAATTTTAATTTCATGTTCTTGTGCTATTATTTCACTTTGGTCCGTTCAATACATAATAGTTGTGTAATTACGTAACATCGTTAAATCTTTTTTTAAGTATTACATGCCACCAGCAACCCAATAAAACAAAAACAAGCCCAACTGATGAGCCGCAATGGTTGCCAAGCTATTTGTATCGTATACTTTCATCGTAATCTTCGTTTTGCTATTACGTCCACACAAGCGAAGGGTGTCATTATACACTTATAAAAGTAATCCGTAATCCAACGCATTATTTAATCTTTTTTAGCTTTCTTTTGAACGTAATGAACATAATTATTGGATTACACCATATTCCAAAAGAAACTTAGCATTTTAAATATATACCATAATAATTAAGAAAACGTACCTAAATATCAAGCCTGTTATCAGTAACGTCTGTTATAATGTTATATGTAAATAATAGATCTGAACAAAATATATGTGTAAAAAATAAGTAAAAAGAAACTAAAACCCGACTACAGAAAGAATAACCCAAAAATATTAAACAAGAAAATATTTTTATTTAAAATCATAGTCTAAAACTAATATGATGATGTGTAGGATATAACTAAATCGCATCGCATTCATACATACATACCCTTCCCGGCTTCGCCGTAGTCGGGTAAAAAGGTTCTGGTCTTAATTTTCCTTCTCTAAATATATTATGTTTGCTTATTATGCAACTCATAATACATTTTAAATTACATTAATAATTTTTCTTACAAGGCTTAAAATCTCTTCCCGATATCGTAGGGTAGAATGTATGCTCATAACATGACCAGCGAGGGCAAGGAACTCTCGGTTCACGGCTGATAAACATCCAGAGAGAATGTTTCCTTTATAATTGTAATTCACTGCGTTACCTTGAACGTTTTTTCTATTACACCTTGTTACGAATGTGAAGTGTCTAATGTCTCATGTAAGTTTAACTAAATTATAACGAGCAAAGTTATTAAATAGCGAGTGTAAAACGTACTTTTTGACCACTGCTTGTTTAGGGAAACTGTTGCAGAGTAACTATTATGGTCTTGCTTTATTTTTTAAGGAGACATTTACTTGCGCACTCGAATTTAATACTAATTAAATTTTAATATGCCTAATTTATGGACCCATTATTCCTTTATTCCTGATTTTTTTAATATTAATAGCTTTAATTATTAATTAGCAGGGTTTCATGAACTAGCATTTAAATCCCCGTTTACTATAACAATGTAAAATCATCTGAATACAAATTCATGTTTATTTTGTCACCTTTATTAACAATATTTGACCTTTACTTTCGTTTTACCTTTTAATTTTACAATCTTATGACAATGCATTTTGTGATAATAATCATGAGCTTTCTATTTTCGTCGAAACTGCCAACCCAACTTTCAACCGTTTCTAAGCATTACACGGTAAACTTGATAGAATGGTTGGTTCGGTTATTTTGAGTCTGTTCTTATTACTTAGCTAAGTGGATGAAATGGAGACAATTTGTGTAAACTGGAGCGAGAAGCTACACTTTATTATGAAAGTGTGTCTTGGAATGAAATTATAGGACTCTAGGCATTTCGTTAATCGGTTAGGAAAGTAATGCAAATGGTGTAAGTACGGTTTTAGAAGAGAAAGTACGTTTACATAGTTTACTGGTTGCTATCTCTAATTCTCTCAATCTAGTTATAGGATCGGCTAGTTTACATTACTGCGTATGTTTCAGTAAATCATTATCTTTCTATTGTTGCTTGTTGTTATTTTCCTCTGAAAGTACTACTTTATGGAATGATTAGCATACTTATGATCACAGAAGCGAATGTTTGTGTTAAAGTTTATCTCATTTAAATTAGGATGAATTTTAAAATAACACTTTTATTAACACAAAAGGTCTCTCCCACATGTTTACGGGACAGGCGGAGTATAGATACTCTAACGACTCGCATAGTTAATTTCTATTCTGTGATAGTGGGCGAGATGAGAAAGATACTAACTCCGTTACCAGACAAACAACGTGATAATTGAATCATAAAAAAAATATAAACACCATTTGATAAGTGAGCTTCCGATCTTTCGAATTTCACTACTAAACCAGGTGGATGCTACGATTACCCTAATGGGATGTTTGATTGATTACTTCAATCTTTTCCGCGTTCAAACTCTAAGCTTATCATGTATCTTGCAGCAACGTCCTTTCTAGATCTTCATCAGTTAATGCCTCGGGTTGTGAAACCATCTCATTAACCGCGGCATATGCTGGTAATTTATGTAGTAGATTAGCAGATACACAATACTAATAGCTCGCTGATTGCTTGCAATTAACAAATAAGTCTTTCAAAACAACTTAATTGTTGTTAAAGTTTAATCAAATCATTAATTTGAGTGGCTAAATATGTTTCTATTTACGTGTGTACTTTGAGAACGCGATTGTTAATTAAAGAAGGTGAAGGTCCTTCATATTCGAAGGTCTGTGAATTCTAACCATTGAACTAGTGTAATGAAATTAAGAAACTCTCCCCATCGTAGAAACAATCCTCTATTACATTACCAAGCTAAGAAGCTACTTTACCTTAGTGACTCTTGTCAGAAAATTTAGAAGTAATGGATGTAAATATCGATTCGATAACATCGTCCGATTACGTATTTGAAAATCTAATCGTCAACAGGCGTCACAAATAGACGTAATTCGTATGCATCGCCCTCGGAAACGGTAATGGGCAATGGCTTTGTCACCTACAGTTACCTGTTGTCCCAGTTAAGGGTTTGTACGTGCGAAGGGTGAAGATTAACCCATCACGTCGGAAGTCGTGAAGGATGTGTGTTTCCTCTTGGGATTTTATTTATTTGGTTGTATTGACTAAGGTTCCTTGAAGTGCTTAGCATGTTTCTTTTGCGAGAAGAAAGGAGATGTCCATTTTTTTGTGGGTGCTCGGCCTCAAAATCTGACCAGGTTCAAACTTTAGGGATATAATAATATAAGGAGCTATTACTACCGACTATTTTATCTGCAAGTGGTAAGACTATGCTATATGTATCTTTTAGCTACATGTTTCTGCTTATACGAGGAGGCAGCACTAAGTAAAACTGATACAATAACGTATGAATTAATATCAAATTAGTCATGTAGCAGCTAAATACACCTCATTCCTCTTCTAATCTTTAATCATTACATTAAACGCTGTAAGTTCTATGATATTCTATATGTATTGGCAATTCTCGTATACAGTCATGTGAACAATTTTTTCACCTGCCTACTCCTAAAATGTTTATTCCTCGGCATTGGATTCCGATTAAGTATCCGTTTACTACTTCTTCTTGTTGGTTATTCTCTACCCAACCTTCCGCTGTTTGTCATTCGCGGCTCCTCATCGTTAATTTGAATACATCAGCAATTGTAATGGTGTCCACGTGCCAAAGTATTAGGTGTCCAATTAGCAATTCGTTTGTGTCTTTAATTGAGTCGTTTGTAAATGTCATAGGTGTTAGAACTGCTTGTCGCTTTGTTTTGTAAGGTTTATGAGATATTTAATATCAGGCTAGATATAAAAATCGTATTCGTTCTTGATTTTCAAACCGACCGAAGGAAAGGCAGATGGTGAACCTTATAATATCTATAGTGTTTATATTTTGTTTGTGTTTCAGTAATATTTTCGTTGAAGTTTAAACCGAACTTAATAATAAACCACATACCTCAGCGTGGGTCCAAGCGGACAGTGCTTTGGGCGGCGTATCAGGAGCGACGGCGCCGAGTCTCCCTCGCTTCCTGGCCTCCTGCAGGATAGGGACCTTCGAGTTCTTGTCTCCAGAGGACAGGATCACCTCGCGTTCTATCTGTTGACAATAGTTGTGATTAAAGTTCGGCGCCAAAGCCTTATACATCTTATTGACATAGAGTGGAGCTCTTGACGAATTCATATAAATTTGTCTTGTTTATACGTGATTTTGGAAACGATTAAATTATATTCTTAATACATAAAGGTACCCTCATACACCTCGCACTCGTCGCGATTAGACCCTTAGGTGATTTAATTTATTCAATTAAGTTATTTATCTCTGTTAGAAAATAATGCTATAAATAGCAATTAAAGACCATTAACTTTTCCAATAATAAGTTAATTTAAGACACTTTACGCTGTAATTTTATCAAAATGAATAAACAATTTCCTCCATACCTTTTTCAGGGTCACAGTTCATCTAAGAACAATAAATACCTACACACAACTTAAAATTATATAACGTACCTATCATTACTTACTTATAAGTAACACTCAACTTTCTCTATTATCAAATAAATCCAAACTCACATCTTTAATTTTAAATAACACTTGAAACTTTCTCTCTTATAAAATTTATTTTATAGCAATACAGCCAATACGACAAACGAACAGACGTCAACACTGATCCATGATCATATAAAAATTAACTTTCGCTGCATCTCACAAAGGACCGTAAAAACCGTAGAGAAACTGCGGATACGTTCAAAGACAATAGAGGGGTTTTGTCGGGAAGTTAGACGAGAAATTAGGGGATTAATTCATTAAGGAATGTTTTATTATTGAGTCATCGCCTTATTTGTCTAGTGGCAGTATTTGAAGTATAACGAGGTTCTATGTAAATTTTTTGGTAACAATTTATTTTTGTATTTTCTAACAAGATTCGCTCTTGCCTAGATTTCCCAGCAAAGGAGGAAGGGTCGAAGTTAGGTAGGCGCCTGGGGTGCTCATAAAAACTGCTATGAGTCAAAGTGGCTACCCTGTCAAACCGATAACTTTGTGAGAACGTCTACCCAAAAAATTCAAAAATCAACTACATAATTATAAATACTTATCATATTTTCCATAGATTATAACAAAGAGTAATCATACTTGTCTAACATATTTGAATTAGTTTGTCCCTACTATAGTCATGAGTACATAAAGCAAGAGAAAAAGCAACATCACCTACCAAAAGGCTTAGATTATATACGAGATGCTTATTTAAGATAAATATACTTGTCTAACTTACAACTTACTACGTAATTGGCATTACGTCAATAATTAAGAAAATTAAAGAAAATAAAAACCGATACTCTCCAAAGTAAATAAATTAAAGAGTTGATTTGTCTCAATGACTTTAGTTATTAGATTCAAGCACCTTACCAAATGTTTACAAAGAAAACACAATTTCGTCATGCATTAAATATAAAAACAAAGTATCAGAACTAATCTATTGTCATCGAGCATTGAATAGTAATCGGATACACGGATTTGATTCCTAAAGGTCGATTGAAAGTGGTCACTTAAATTTAACGTTCCACGTGACTTCCGAACTATTCCATATTCAGGTCGATTTAATATATTAATTCTTTACCTAATACTTTCGGTGTCGATGTCCCTCTTCACTACGTTAAAAACTCAAAAAAGTTATAATGCATTTTATTATAAACTTCAACGTATATTTGACCTTTGCTTAATAATGGCATCTTTAACCATCATTTAAGAAAGCAGTCGAGATTACTCCTAGATTAGGCAAAATAAATATGGGCAATGCTATTAAAGCCTTAATTTACTGTTTTGAGTTCCCAAAGTTTTATAATCAAGTAGAAATTGGCGGTAATTATAATTTGTTACAATTAGGGAACAATTAGCTATTGTTGTGTCAACTATCTATCTCACGGGAACAACACCTTGTTAGAACATAACACATTACCTATTCAAAGCAGTTGATTAACGTATTTGCTATGTATTTTGGTCCAACTGCACCTACGTTACGCCATTGTTCATTCTAGAAAGATCATAAAATACGTATTTAACCAATAATATGCCATTCAAAAAATTTACTGGCTTCAATCTTTTGGAGAATATAAAATGGCAAATTATGTTACTAAAAATGTTGCCCAATTAGGACTACAGTTCACCTGTATGTAGCTTGTCACAAATAAGCTCCATCCATCAACGCAGCATAAAAGCATCCCGTAGTTGCTTCAATTTTAATGTCACATCCATTGATGTATTAAGGGTTTTTAATACATCAATGGTCACATCGCATAAAATAAATCATAATAGCATTGACAATTAGTAATAATGTCATACGTAAATTATTACACGTTAATCTGCAACTGCAATTTTGCTATCTCGCATCCGCGACAATCAGCATCGCGCTGCAGTGATGGATGAATGCGGATAAATGTGCAAACAGGTCTTTGACTTGCCTGCAAGTAACTAATAACGAATAGTTGGAGTATTAGTTGTGATTTTAGAGTTATTAAAGAGTCGCCATCTTAACAAAATTCGTAGCTCGAAGTCTAGAATATGTCGGAGACAGAGTGGCGGCCGATATCGATACACGTAGGTTCACATAATAAAAGTCACAAATGAATTCTCTTTAACTCGCTATTTATTGTTCGTTGGTCATTTATTGCGTAATAAACTGTTCACAGAGTACAATACCACGTCAGGATTCATTATTAACTTTGGTTATTATAACACATTGCATATTGAGGCAATTACTTAACCGTTTGGTTAAGTGATTATAATCAACTCACCTAGTAACACCTCGAAATAACATAGTAACCGCTTTACTAAGCACTAACTGATATGGAAACCACCATAGTTACCACTTATTAGTGATCTGCACCGTACTAGTCGCTTCAAATGATTCGGCACTCTTTTTATACACCCAACTGTAACTCCCACTACGAGTTCGACATACCGACTGGTTTGTCGCACGATTATTATTTTATCTTACCCGACTTAATATATTCAGACACCCTCAATGAGATTAATAAAAATCATAATTCCTTTTTATACTTCCTTCCTGTCCCGACACGGCCATTCTGGCAAGACACACGTCCTCGTGTGTTACTCTGAATGACACAAAGTACGATCATCACGTAAACTTAACAATACTCTTCAAAACAACATAGTTAGTACCAAAAATGTGATTAATAAAAATGATAATTCCTTTTTATACTTCCTTCCTGTCCCGACACGGCCATTCTGGTAAGACACACGTCCTCGTGTGTTACTCTGAATGACACAAAGTACGATCATCACGTAAACTTAACAACACTCTTCAAAACAACATAGTTAGTACCAAAAATGGATGAAGGTCCGTCTCGATTGCCAAACGCAAACTACATGATCTAACCAATTAAGCCCTGCATGTGACCTCTGCCAGTAACCTCTAGTTACTCTCATCTCTTCCGCACTCTATGGCTTCCTTCGAAACCAAACCACCGCTAGAACCACCCGCGCAACGCACAACCACGGATTGCTTACACAGTAAATACCGACTCCCAACGGACTACTAAAGTCCACTCCAGATCATCATGCAAACTTAATTACTGTCATTTCCACTTGTCTCTGCTACAATTTCATTGATTATCTCAAAACTTAACCTTCAAGCATTTTTCGCTAACGCACGCTTCATGAAAATTTAACACCGAATAATTAAATGACAATTTAAATTTCCAATTAAAGTGTAAGAACCCAACCAAAATTTTAAAACTTAGGAATTAATGCTGTCATGAATTTAGAATTATTTCTGCAGTCATACCAGTGACCATAATCGATAGGCAAAGAAAGTTATCGCTGTAACCATTTACACAAGTTACTGTAGTCAGTTGCTTCCATTGTTCAAACGTTAAGGAAAAGCTCGCAATGTGTCTCCCTAAGTGCAAGGGATTTAAGAAACAAATCTAATTTTAAAATTCAGTTAAATCACGTATAGTGACATGATACTCCTGACATGTGATCGTTCTCTTACGTATGTTTTACAAAATAGACAGCACCCCCAAATCGCCCTTCCGCCATCACTTCCTAGTACCTCCTAACAAGAGAGAAGTAGTGACGGTAACAAACTCTCAAGGATACAGCTGTCCAATAGTTATTAGAACTGTATACAATGCAAACAATTCTTATCTAAACGGAGATCAGTGCCACTGACGATCAGCAGCAATCTTCCCTCGGAAGCGGCTCAGTAGCTGCACTGCACTGCACACCGTCTTCGAACCGGAGTAGACACGTCACACGCGGCACCACCAGCAGTAATTTCCAATGCCTGCAAACAGAAAATATACGCAGCAGCATCACATCGCTCGGCCTATTCTGACCTTACATTAAGACTCTTCCTAACTACTACAATCACTATTTCAGTTATGCTTGTTTACCATCAGGACCAAATTTGCTACAATGATTCAGACCCAGTGGAGGATGATCACGCTATAGTTACAACACAATACACAAGACACATATAGTGAGCAGATTGTAATTTATTTACTATTTTCACAATATAAGACTGGTCGAAGTCACGTCATCGATTTGATCACACAGCCATTCTTAACCACATGGACTTGATCACACAGCCATTCTTAACCACATGGACTTGATCACACAGCCATTCTTAACCACATGGACTTGATCACACAGCCATTCTTAACCACATGGACTTGATCACACAGCCATTCTTAACCACATGGATTTGATCACACAGCCATCCTTTATCACATGGACTTGATCACACAGCAGTCCTTAACCACATGGACTTGATCACACAGCAGTCCTTAACCACATGGACTTGATCACACAGCAGTCCTTAACCACATGGACTTGATCACACAGCAGTCCTTAACCACATGGACTTGATCACACAGCTGTCCTTAACCACATGGACTTGATCACACAGCCGTCCTTAACCACATGGATCTTGTACCTACAAGATTTTAACCACAAAGATCCTTTTTGAGATATTTTACTGGAACATTCACCACACAGATTTATTGCGAGAGCAGGCTCATCTACTTTGTTCTAGCGTTGAACGTTTCAATCACTACTTCACTTTCAGGCTTTTCCACAATCAATCGCAGGGACAAATAAAAAAAAAAAAAAAAAAAACTCAACACAACAAAATGAAAACTTCTCACCAAAGTGCAAGAATCTTCAAACTCCTGATGTCCAAATCCTCTATCACCGCTGTTAATGTCAGATCCACCAAAGGATCCTGCAGAGGCTCTTCAGTAGTCACAGCTTACGGCGTCTTCTAACGCTGAATACTTTAAATACTCCCTGCAAGGATCTCCAGTTCCTGCAATCAAAAATATCGCAACAGCATCAAACCGTTCACCCTATCCTGAACTTAAATCAAGTCACGCATCAATCTTTGAGCGGGAATTCAGTAGTTATCTTAATATGAGGACAATCACAAAATTATCGCACGTCTCGGTCTTAATTCAAAAATTTTAAACAATGGGAAACATTGACCATGGAAGGCTAGCAATCCTTCAGACCCAACACTATACACCTAGATCACTTTTGTAAACCAATGCTATGCACAGTCATAGTTTCCAACAACAGGTACCTACTTGTCCTTAAGTTTAAGGACGGTTCTGTACTAACATAAATCATGAATAGCTCGTTAATCCATGGCTGCACATGCCCTATTAAACAAGATCTCAACATTTGTAAAGGTTACCAAGAAATAAAAGAAATCACATAAGTTGAATTACGGTAGGACTTCCCTTTAAGGAATCTTTTTATGCTAAGTAGTTAGTAGTAGAAATTAAAAGTTTTACCAATTGAAGCCATCAACGATATTTTGTACTTAAAACTGTCATTTAACGGAAAATATTTGAACCTTCATAAGTACTCAACAAGTCAAATATCACTAACATTATATCTGGACAGCAATCTTATTGACACAAAACACATCCACTATGCGAATTACACAAGAAAATGGCTATACTTTTCTTTTTACACTATACGGTACTTGACTTACATCCACAAATAGATTGTTACGTACAAGAACTAGGTACATGACTACTAAACGAAATTCCAATATTTTTAAAGATAACCAAAAAATAATAATAAAGGAAACCATAACCTTCAAATAAGGATTATGGGTCATACGATACCAAACTTCCTCTACCGCTGCAGTAAGCATCATATCTGTCGTCTCAGATAGCCACACATGATACGCGATGCAGCAGTTATCATCAACCGGTACTAGACAACCGTGCAGTCACGTTGTCCGGGACACCAACTACGACGCACCATACGCAGCACATCTACCGGAACGCTTGAGCACCAACAGGAACGTTTGAACACCAACAGTTCAATCGCGGTACACGCGATTCTCGTTCATTCGAAGTCGTATGCACATGACCATGCATTAGTTATATTTCACACGTTGTCACTTTTATTCATGTTGTAGTCTTGTTCTTATTCCGACATTACTCAATGCAATTTTTTTCTCCATGTAAATTGCGGGTACTTAAATAGCTTCTCCATAGTACCATTAAATGCATTTCACATATCTGCGGGAATAGGCTCATGCCACTTCTGATGTCGGAGACAGAGTGGCGGCCGATATCGATACACGTAGGTTCACATAATAAAAGTCACAAATGAATTCTCTTTAACTCGCTATTTATTGTTCGTTGGTCATTTATTGCGTAATAAACTGTTCACAGAGTACAATACCACGTCAGGATTCATTATTAACTTTGGTTATTATAACACATTGCATATTGAGGCAATTACTTAACCGTTTGGTTAAGTGATTATAATCAACTCACCTAGTAACACCTCGAAATAACATAGTAACCGCTTTACTAAGCACTAACTGATATGGAAACCACCATAGTTACCACTTATTAGTGATCTGCACCGTACTAGTCGCTTCAAATGATTCGGCACTCTTTTTATACACCCAACTGTAACTCCCACTACGAGTTCGACATACCGACTGGTTTGTCGCACGATTATTATTTTATCTTACCCGACTTAATATATTCAGACACCCTCAATGAGATTAATAAAAATCATAATTCCTTTTTATACTTCCTTCCTGTCCCGACAAATATAATACTCCAGTTAGTTCGTTGAACAACTTACAGGAAACTTGGCGGAGTGTGTGTGTAGCGCAGCTGGGGCGGAGGGCGCAGGCGCGCCGGGCAATGCGGCCTCAGGCGCCGGCGGCATCCTGTACGGTGGGACGCTATCGAGTGTGCCTGCGAAAAACAAGTGAGGTGAGATAATGGTAGGGGACGTTGTGCTTTCGGGACAATGAACTTTTTATAAAAACAAAAAAAGTGTATTAAAACGTGTAATATTGACCGAAATTCTAATAGTTTTAGACAGAAATATTCTCTTGGTAGATTTTCCTTGATCTGTCCTGCCTTTAGCAATTACTATCAGTTGTCGGTTATATACTTACTTCACCATAACAGGATAAAAAAACGTCTCAATCCACAACTATAAACAGCTTATGTAGATTTTATCTGCTGAGTGAATACCTTGGTCTGCGAAACTTTTTTGCTTTAATGGAAAAGTTTAGAAAATTAAGAAAACAGTTTTGTTTTCCTTGGCGAGTGTTTTCTATAGGAAAATGTAGCGTCACCGTTTGCGGCAACCGGTACGCATTACGTAGAGAATGGTAGACAATAGCACGGATGTATTAAGTGGTATTCCCGTAGTTTTCTGGTGTAAGTGTTAGTTTATTAGCGATATCAAACACTTAAAAGGTTTGTTCACTATTTAATATGATTGTAATACACCCCCTTCATCACTTCATATATCTGTCACAATCAGTGTAGGTTGTCTAGAAGAGATCGCATTTTGGCGATAAGATCGCCTATTGTCGCGCAATTCATAGTTCCAAACCTATTTGTTAATTATTTGTTTCTTTGTATAACGTGGTGTACAATAAAGTGTTTTCATTCATTTATTCATTTGTTTAACACAAAACATAGTCATAATTCGGTTTTGTGGTCATAACTTCTTACCAATAAACGTGATTAACACTAGTTAATCACGTTTATTGGTAAGAAGTTATGACGATGATACAGGACTACCTTTAACTTATTTTGGTATCTTTTTTCTGACCTAAAGTTTTAAGTTAAGATTTTCTGACTTGAGATGCGATAAATCGATATTTGCAATTATCTAGATTTGGTAGAGCCAAGCAGTAAATAGTTTCGTGGTACTGTCACAAAAAATCTGAAATTTGTATGGAACATGACACAACTGGAGAGCCAAAAGGTCCCCCATCTCCATTTCTACTCCACAAAGGTCCATACTTTTCAATCGCTATACGCGTTCATCTTAGGCCACAACTGATATTTCCTACAATTATTTATGCCAATTTATCGTACAGATTGAAGAAAGATACAAATCAAGAATACTGTTAACTGTAATGATAAACTATTCTCATGTTATTACCTTTTTGATACGGAATTAGGATGATATTGTTGTGAACTAGCTTTCGTATACGACTCCGCACGTATTTATCCAGAATAAATGTATGTGACTTGAAGAATACAGTTGTATACTAGTCATCAGTTCTTAAAACATGTTCAGTGTTAGAGACTATTGTAAAATTGTCCCTAAAAGCATGGAATCGCTTCATCGTCTTCATTGTTTATAATATTACAATTAGGAATCATATTTTTGCTCTTTTTTCCTTTTTCCATACTGGCTCGATACATTGCACCTATTGATAGGAGGGGAGTAGGGTCCAAGAGTGGATCGCTATTCGTCAGGAGGCGGACATAAAGTCAACTACAGAAGTCTTGTCTAGATTCTAAATTGATTATAAAAATATCAGTAGTCACCTAGAACCTACACCAGGGGGGAGGGGGGCGGTCAGGACCCAATAACCTCCCCTCTAAATTCCCCCTTGGTAGGGTCCAGATAGAGTGTCGTCACAATGATGCCTGTTTGGAATGGATATGCACAGACTACCTAATTCAGAAATGCGAGACACTTACGTGGGCTACTTCAACAGGTTATACGCTTTGTGTACGGTACTGCTTCGGTGGCGTAGTTGTATCGACTGCAATGCTGAGCTCATGAGTTCGATACCCGGGTTGGGCTAAGTGATATTGGATTTTTCTATTCAATGGGAAGAAAGAAAGAAACATTTTATTTGGTTTTAGAACATAAACAAAAAACTAATAACCAATAAAGAAAAAATAACAAAGAAAAACTAAACTAGAAAATGAAGAAACAAACCAAAACCAAAATGGATCCAGCTCAGCTTTATGCTACAGCATAAACTGAAGCGCTGATTTTCAGCTGAAATATCAGCCCGGAGTCTAGAATTTGTGCCCGATATGGCGATAGGCTCGCTCCCTATCACATCATTGGACGGAATAGGCACGGTGAAAAGTTGGTGCATTAGTAGCGCCTCTGAGTATCCCTTCGGAGATAAAAGCCGTGAGTATGTATGTATGTATGTATGTATGTACGGTGTTCGCTATCCGAGAATATACAATGAATATCCAGCAATACGTTAAGCTACCCCACCGCAGCATCTCAGACAATGCAGAACTTAAAAATCCCTCGATTATTAAGAAATGATCCCAACACCTCGCATTCTTCGCGCTAATGCGTATATTAATCGTGAAGAGCGTGCGACATAAGAATTCCGCCCAAATTGCCGACACGTCTCGAACGGTTCGTTTAGTTTTTTGGAAGATCCAATTTGCGAACTCGTTCCTCAGCTGAGAAACGGTACTCTTTGTAGGGAATGTGTATTGTCATTTTAATCATTTTTATATTAAGTCTGTACTCCCAAAAACGGTCATGATGTAATAAGTTTGGTGAGAATATATGAGATACTTTGAAGAAACCGAAGACTGAGAACTCTCTCTCCGGATTGAGAGCCGAATCTGAAACTTCAAGATTTATAGTCTCACTATACAATGATTATACTAGGATTGCAAAGAATAATTTTTGGCAACCCTTATTTTATTAGTTTGAACTGACCCAGAGTGATGGGCTGAAGATCCGAATTCCTTCAAATAAAGCCAGATGAGGAACATATGTCCAATTCCTATAATATTTGCACATAAACAAACCGCAAATAAGAAAGTATATTTCAGTCACTAGTCTAATATTTCGTATTAAGTAAAAACAGTTGATACAACGTTAAACTTGTATTAACCTTAACTCTATAAAGATTAAATTCGAAATCCAATAAAAACCTTACTTACGTTCACCACTTCCTTAGTTACCAAGAATCTTTAAACATTAAATTTAAACTTCACGAGTTTGGAATAGAGTTGGAATTACAATGTAAAAGAACGTAGTCGCTAAGGCAGGTGCTGTCAACCCGAACAGCTCTTAACATCTGTTGTGTTTACTGTGTAATAGAAATGAGACTCACATTTCCAGGTTACAAACTTACTTCTTTTACCCACCTACGTCAAAGCGACTGCCTCGGTAGCGTAGTTGTATTACAGTACGACTGCAAAGCTGAGGTCTCGGGTTCGATCCCCGGGTCGGACAAAGTGATATTGAGTTTTTCTATACAGTATCAGCTCGGAGTCTGGAATTTGTGACCGATATGGCGATAGGCTCGCCCCCTATCACATCATGGGACGGAATAACGGCGAAAAGTGGGTGCACTAGTTGCGCCTCTGCCTACCCCTTCGGGGATAACAGGCATGAGCGTATATGTATGTATGTATACGTCAAAGCCAAAGAATATTCTCTAGAGAATTCCGCCACGGCATCCGCCTATAACAGTCAGATTATAACTATAGCCGGACTAGTTGGCTAATCTAATCAGATTGGCCAACTAGTCACCGAACATAACTAACCAAATGTGTGAACACCTCTGCTTACCACTGAAAAGGGAAATGCGTGATACAATGCAAGCTTCAATGTTCTTCAAATTCGAAAGCAATGCTTTCCCATCGCTGTTTGGCAGATTCATTAGGAATCTCTTCGTATCAACGTATGCTTTCATTTGGGGCTGACCGTATCTACGAGAGATACCTTACTTCTGACAGAAGAACTTGCCTCCTAGAAACTTAGTTAGTGTATCATTATTTTATTTATTATCAAGTGCTAAAACTTTCTATCTCAATAAAGTTAATCAATCTTGTAATACGTACGTACATAGCATCCTGACATTTATGTTACAAAATAAAACTCCATATGGCTTGGTTAATTGGTCTGACGTTTATCAAGATTACTGACTTGTTTTAAATCGCGTGGGCTATATGCACACGTCAATTAATTTAAAATGTATCTTATTCAAGGTAGATAGAGATCTTTTTGAATAAAAGGGGGGATAAAACACAGGTCCTGCAGTTGAGTAATCATACTCTATAGAATCAAAATGACCGTCTGTAGCTTGATGACCTCCGCAAGAAAAGGTAGATTGCAAAATGGATAGATTTTTGGGCTGAATTATGACTGATAGATATTCCTTATGAGAATTTCAATAGGCGCCTCTACCAAAATTCATTAGTCCACCATTGTGGACGATCATAATGATAACAGAGTGGACGATAGCCTACTTGGGAATGGAACGGTCTGCCGAGACAATGTCCGGAGGTTCAAAACCCAAGGCACACACCTCTGACTTTTCAAAGTTACGTGTGTATTGTTTATCAATTATCATTCGCTTTAACGGTGAAGGAAAACATCGTGAGGAAACCTGCATACCTAAGAAGTTCTTTATAAGAATTTCGCAGGTATGTGAAGTCTACCAACCTGCACTAGGCCAGCGTGGTGGACTAAGGCCTAAACCCTCTCAGTAGTAGAGGAGGCCCGTACCCAGCAGTGGGACAGTATATAATACAGGGCTGGTATTATTATTATTATATTATATATAATGATAACTCCTCATTCATATACAGAAGATAATTACCCAGCAGTTGTGGAATATCAAACAGAGCTGATATGTTAAATAGTAACATTAAAAATGCGGTTGACACTAATGGCGGTGAGATTAAACGTAGAAAGCTCTATAATACCTTCGAAAAACTCTTTACCAACGACTTTACAGTAATCTATCAGCTTAGTAATATCTGAAACACACTGATCTAGATTCGAATCCCGTTTGCGGTACCTCATGTAAGTGGTTCAAACCTCAAACGTCTCCACATTGAACTGTTAAGCCATCAACGCCGAATGTTTCCGGAGCTAAGGTAATCACTCCTTTTATAAATATCCATAATTTTATAAATAAAGAAACGGCAAAATGAATATTATGCAATTCGATAGGTCATAGATGTGAAAAAAATGGTGTTACACAAAATATTTTTTTTCTATAAGGTACATACTTAATAAGTTAAAATAATTCCATACCCTAATTTTGCTGGATTCGGATATTTTGTTTACCCGATTAGATAGACCTACTGAACATGGTGGACAGCCCACCACAGTAGTTCTCTTCACTCGCATTTTGGAGAAAGTCAATGTTACTTGTCGGTATTTGAGCATTAAGTATCAAGTCTCGTATCTATTCGTCATCCTTTGAACCACACTGCATCATTAGATGCTTTGTAGTTACTTTGTCGAACGATAGGTACTGTTCAATATTAAAAAAACTGTATTCGTTTAATTACTTGTACAACCTATTCAGAATCATCATTTTCAAGCGTGTCCGTGACAGAGAAGACATCAATCCAGTGACGCGTCACGCCATGTCACGTCTGACACCAGATATTGTCACGTCGCTCCATTGTCTGCCGCACCCTGACACCTGATTGACGCTTCGCCTTCGTCACGCAGAGCAATGATTTATGTCGGCATGAATGTCATCGTGTCATGCAATAGGAGGTGTGGTTGCTGGGATTTTAAAAACGACTAAGAACCTATTTTCAGAGTATTTTATTTAATGGTGTTAGGGCAGCAGGAAGTAGGAATGTGGGGACGTGGGTTCGACTCCCTCACATGGCTGTCTACGCCGCGGTCCTCATTATAAAGAACGTAAGTACATTTATTACATTAGCAAATATTTATAGCAGTTTTGGTTGCGAGGAGGGTTGATACAGTTTTGCAAACTATAGCTTGCCTATGGCATTGCTGTAGTCCATGGGTGGCGGATGTCGCTTACCATCAGGCACATAGCTAGCTCATTTCCCTACATTGGCAATAAAAAAAGATTACATATACTCTTGTACCTACGATGCCTAGGTCCGTTAAATGAAAATGTCCCAGATACAAAGTGTTTTTAAGCATCGTACATACTTTAGATCTGGTATGGGGTCGAGATGTTTGTTTTAAGGCTATAGTCAAGAGAATTTCGCACTTTACATTTCTTATTTAATTCTACTTTAAATATAACAAAAAAAGTTATTACTTTATGATATAATTTTAATATCTCAATCATTTAGTATAACTAGCGATGCAATTAAAAAAGCGCCACTTATCAACAAAATAAATTATAAAAGAGATTTTCGATATGCCATTTGTCACCATCAAAAAATCGTGACCAATATTATCAAAAACGAGTTAAAAGCATTTTTTATTTTTCCCTATTACATTTTAAAAGCTTTAGGATTCATTGGAACTTGTTTTGTACAAAAAAATAACAAAAATCTTTTAAAGTATAAAAATTCTAGAGTAATGACTTGTAACATTAATAATCAATATCTTTGACATTTACATAGTGATTACAATCTTTGGATAACATATTTGTACTATTTGGGGCTAATTTAGACAAGAAAAATGCGAAACTGTGACTGAACGTTGATTTTACCTATAATTCTGTATTGCACGACCTAAAAATTACTCATATGACCACAGAACATAGACATATAGTCATAAGATATAAACATAAATAATTATAATTATTACGAATATGTACATTACACAGATTTATATTTTAGATAGCCAAATGGCTTAGTTGCAAATGTACAGGGCAGTGCTAATAAAGGTGAAGTAATGATGACCGTCTATGGAACTTTAAATTAACATTATGAAATTAACTTCGATACAATGTAACTAAGTTCGTGTATCAATTTAAACAGTGACGAATCGATTCGGCATACTATTACGGGTCATCCTTTTTATTTAATGCAACTAAATTCTGTTGTGAGAAACTTAGGTAAGCCTCGTTTAGAGGGATCAATTACTACTTGCAATAATTGAACGCAATTATTGCTTAAATAGTTGTGTCGTTCAAACATGCGCGTTGACGTACGTACACAATTTAGTGCTAGATTACTTTCTCAAGATAAAACCCCCTTTTTGAATATTTTACCAAGAAGGTGCGATCGTTTCGAAGATGTACAAAGGATACAGCGGATAACTTTTATTGTTTAGTTTTTAGTTGAATGTTGCTGAGACGACGCGCAAGCGACTTATTTAGAACGTAAAGGTGGTCGAGCATACACTTTTCAGACTGCACATACGTGTCGTTTGATAGATAACTATCCAAAATACGAATATTGCTGTTTGCTAGCAACAATTACGTGCGATTATTGCTAGCAATAATTGATACGTCTGAATGAAGCTTATTTTAGCTACCATATACTTAAAAGACAAAAAGCCACTTTAAATTGCGGCTTTTAGTTAAAACTACCATTCCTACTGTTCCTTTTTGTACAGCATAGCTTTACCATAATAATAGTTAAGATTTTTTTAAGTAGCATTTAGGCAAGATGGCATAATTGTGCTGACCATCGGAAAATATCAATATGTAAATTTTTCTGTTTTCTGTTAGCGTCACAATGATGGAGTGGCATCTTGGCAAAAGTTGACAAAAAAAGAAGATTGCAGTGAAAAGTTAAGTATTAGCACGCTTCATCAAAATCACATTAATGTGTGTAATAAAGACGAAAATAAAAATCAAACAAGGAGTTGACATCATAATATCATATTACGATGAGATAGTAATTAACGGTTTTCATCTTAATTGCCTGTCTAGCTGCTTCCTAGACGATTTTTTTAATTCTTGATTCATTGATGGGCAAGATCGAAGGTATTGATGAAATCTAATGAGTTTTATGGTATCTATAAATTAACTTATCTTGGAGACTTAAATTAATTTTTATTTGCGTTTGCTAATCTTGAGATGATAAAATATTTTGTTTGTAGAAACAAAATTACATTTACATTCTTTTTACCCCTTAGTTGCGGTATCCGCAGCATTCTCCCAAATCGTGTGGAGAACTGTTTCCTATGTTATGGTTATTTCATATCTTAAAATATTTTAGTGAGTTTCTAGGAAAAGATCATTTTTGAAAACAAACACACATAATTCCGACCCAAAATTTTCATGAGATATGGCAGCTCCCACACGTCCGAAATTAATTACCTATGAGCTTAATGTTTAAAATTTTTTTAGTTAATTTAATAAATCCTGAGACTAAAATAATCTTCTCACGTTATTTCAAACTATGAACTATTTGGTTGTTTCTAATTTCATTTTCCGCCTAAACGATTAGTTACCACATTTTCCTTAGCTTCGCCTTGTGGTGCATTATCTTCATTAGATTTATATTTATCACTATCTAAAGCTTTATGTATTGACAAATTTGTCCTATAAATACCGAATGGTTCATTATTATTCACTCACTCAGCTCCATAAGCGGGTCATGTCCCAACAACTTACAATTATTCCGAATGATTCCACTCCTGGTATTTTTCTATTAGGACGTTCTAAAGACCTCTAATTACCATTCATGAGCCGACATGTTTTTTATGTCGACATTTTCTCGTAAAATAACAGTAATATAAAGAATTTGAACCGGATTTTAGGTTTCTACACCACTTTAAGCTTCATACCGGTCCCTTCCTCACAGCTATTGTAAAGGAATGTGGGACATGAATTATATAAAGTGCCGGTGAAGTGTAAGCGCGTACAGACATAAAATATGGCAAGGACACACATACCGTACCGTCCGGCGTGTACAATGAACCAGTTGATAAAATATAACGGTTAAATCACAATAAAGTCATCGGCATCACCGAGTACAGGTCGACTTTCGCCATCCACGGCGCGCAACTCGGCCGATCATCGAAACGCACTGGAACCTTGAGCAGGCGTGATTCACCGATACATCACGATAAAAACAAAGTTAAAACACAATCTGCCGCGTCCGGCGATGGAATTTGAATTTCAATACGTGACAAAACGCTCACCTCTTGGCGGAGCGGCGCGCGCACTGGCCGCCAAGCGGGCCGCGGCGGAACCCGTTTTGTAGAAAAAAACACCTCTTCCCGCCCCCGCCGCCGTCATAGCGACCCTTTGCATATTTCCCTGGTCACTATTTATCATTCCAGCGCTGTTCGCGAGCACCGCGGGAATTTCTTGCAACTTCTCTGGAACTAGTTGGGTGTCGCCGGGTTGATTGGCCGGCGGCCGCGCACCCGTCGTTTGCCTCGTAACATTGTCATCCATTTGATTAGAGACAGCATCTGCGCCAGGATTTCTCGTGGCAAGCGGTATACGCCCGTAAACAGGTTTGGCGGTGTTCTTCTCGGTGCTGTCAATGATGCGCGGTTCGGTAACCGGTTGAGAATTGGCAAATGCGTTTACTTTCAATATCTCATTGGCTTGGTGCAACAGTTTTCTTTGTATGTTTTCTATTTCGCCTCTAGAGGCTCGCGAGTTTTCTGACAGCTCTGCTATCAGTTGCGTGACGTTAAACTCTGCCATTTTGGAGGTGGTCGGCTCATTAATGTCAGTGATGATGTTCTTTTTGTCTGTAGGGTTTTTCGCTTTTACTTTCATCTCTTTGTCTGGTGGGGTCACTACTATAGTAGGTACTTCTTCTCGTAGGTTGCTGGTTTCCTTTTTACTTCTTTTAACTTTCCTCACAGTCCTGCTTGCCATTACATAGTTAATGTAATGGTGATTGCGTGTGATTTGTGCACTATTTGCTTCAACATTTTATTGAAGGTAATAAATCTGATGGAGTCTGGGCTCTTAAATAGAAAAAAAAAATAAGTGGACATTTTTATTGAGGCTTCCAATTTGGTTTGGAATTTTAATTAGACGTAAAACACTAAAGTAAAGGCTTTTAACAGAGCGATTGCGTGGGTCGTTGATTGGAAGCTGATGTGGGCATAGTATGCGTCGACACACTTTCGTTTATTTCATAATCCTTTGTTACACATGTTTTCTATGAATAAAGTGGAGTGTACGAAGGTTCTCACGTGTTTCTGCACTCATTGTGTTATTATTTATGACTTTAAATTATGGTACGCTTCGACAGTGCGTAAATTCCATTTGTATTTCTATCATGGGAACTTACGTGTCGTCTATATAATTATTGTATCCCCTGTAGGCGGGATCACAACAACCAACTTCGGGCCATTTGTGCAGAAGTGGAAGTCCATGCAAATAAGCATGAATCTAGGGACCTACACCAAAAAATTCGCGCCATCACAAAAACCCTGAGTTGTAAGACCTGGGCCATCGAAAATTCAAGTGGAGAGACGGTGACGAACATAGAGGCAATAGCTGAAACGTGGAAACAATACTGCCAGTCCCTCTTTCAGGACCCGCAATCAGAGAGTTACGCCCCTACGGAACCCACAAACGAAGATCTTGAGCCCCATATTCTGAAAGATGAAATACGAGCCGCTATTAAACATCTCAAGAACGGCAAAGCCACAGGGGCAGATACCATACCGATCGAGACCATCAAGGCATCGGGCGAACATGGTGTCCAAATCTTCCACACCCTGTGCAACAAGATATGGCTCACGGGGAAATGGCCGAAAGAATGGGCTCACACTGTTTTTGTCCCCTTGCACAAGAAGGGTTCCACCAAGACGTGCAGTAATTACCGACTTATTGCTCTTATTTCTCACGCAAGCAAGATTTTACTGCACGTACTGAACGAGCGTCTAAAGCCCTACTTAAGCAAAGAAATTGCTCCTGAACAGGCTGGTTTTGTTAAGGGAAAGGGAACACGGGAGCAAATCTTGACAGTTCGACAAATTATAGAGAAAGCCAGAGAATTCAACAAGTCCGCCTACATATGCTTTGTTGACTTCTCTAAGGCGTTCGACTCTGTCAAGTGGCCCAAACTCTGGGAAACGCTGATGGCGATGGGTGTTCCAAAACACCTGGTACACCTCCTGCGAAGACTGTATGAGGATGGCACAGCCTCAGTACGCGCAGATGACATTCAGTCTACTCACTTCCACCCCAGCGCCGGAGTCCGTCAGGGATGTATTGTTTCTCCACTACTGTTCAATGTGTACACAGAGCTCATATTGAGGATTACACTTGAAGACTGGACAGATGGCATCTCGATCGGTGGCTTGAAGATCTCCAACTTGCGATATGCAGACGATACCACTTTGTTCGCCACCAGTACCCAGCACATGGAAGAACTTCTCGAGAAGATGGAACGCGTTAGCCTTGAGTTCGGACTTAAGATAAACCGGAACAAAACAAAAATTATGATTGTCGACCGCATGAATAACAATTCTTCAGAAACTAAGCAAATTGCTAATTGTGATGTGGTGCAATCATATATTTATCTGGGAGCCTTGATCACGAACAACGGTGGATGTATCGACGAAGTAAAGAGGCGTATGGCAATTTTTAGGTCTGCAATGGACAAGTTGAGGAAAATATGGAGGAATCGCAACATATATAGAGCCACAAAAATCCGGCTAGTTCATACACTTATATTCCCCATATTCTTGTACGCTGCAGAAACGTGGACCCTGCGAGAAGTGGAGAAGAAGAAGATAGACGCTCTAGAGATGTGGTGTTGGAGGAGAATGCTTGGAGTATCGTGGACTGAATTCCGTACCAACGAGTCTATACTTCGAGAACTCGGCATCAAGCAGCGCTTATCATCTTTAGTACAGTCCCGTATCCTCACCTTTTTTGGTCACGTATGCCGCCGAGGGAAGGTGGCTATTGAGCGACTTGTTGTCCAGGGAAAGGTTGAGGGTACCAGGCCACGAGGAAGAGCGCCTATGAGGTGGACTGACCAGGTAAAAGCGGCAGTGAATGGCTCATCATCACTATATGAATGCACGAGGAAGGCGACCATCAGAGAAGAGTGGCGGCGTGTTGTGAAGCTTGCCACCAACACCTGAAGTGATGACCACGACCACTCTGTCAAGAGTGATACCGACAAAGAAGAAGATATAATTATTGAGATTTTTGTATTGTTACTGGCCAAGATTAATATGGACGAATGAGCACAACATTCATATCGCTTACGTTAGCGGAGAGGTAAGCAGTAACATGATCATTGGGAAAATAAGTTAAGCTATGATCTCGTTTTAAAAATGACATATCAAAGACTGCTTCGCTAAGAATGGGATCGATGTGAAGATTATAACGTTACATTGAAGCATTTAAGTGGACCTCACTTAAAACCATATGTCTAACGACGATAAACGCATTGCTATTACCATCACGCGAGATAGCTCGTCTCGTCACTCAGATCCATTAAAAAGTTTAGAATTACATTTGAATAGTGTTGTCTTTAAAAGCATCACGTGAACGAATTTAAATTGCATAGACGATATAATTTTATCAAAGGAATAGGCCCTTGGGGCAATACATCTTTCTCAAGCAGCAGAACAATAGTCCCCCTGGGAACGACTAAAACAATTCATTGCAACGTAGTCTATATTATTTAAATGTAACATCAAGATGAGCGTGAGCAGTACTACAGAATCTTGTATACAAAAAACTCAAGAACTAGTGATAGAAGATTAACCGTCGTTTTCAACTATACCAATCGCTTTTTTAATCCATCGCAACAATAGACCAATAAAATTATAGTTTTTGGGCATGTTTGCGAATGACTTATTATGATTGCTTTATTTCGTGATAGGGTCAAATAAAAATGATCAATGATCGTGTATTGAAAACTGCCGTTATATGGATTTTTGATCATCGCTCAGCTTTTCTGGAAAGTGACTACTGCACTTGATGATAAGTAATCGGCAGGTTGCTATACAAACATAATGTAATAGAACGTGTGTTCACATGACTGTTACGTAAACATAATGACCATTTAATATTTGTTCGTTATCATTCAATTCTCCGACAATCGCAAGCGATCGTGGTCAAATTTGGCATGCGTGTAATTTGTGACTACCAACAGAGTTGTTTGCATTGGGAAATTGAAAGTTTCTTAGAATAATCACTTAGTTTACATGTAAATTGTTTGTAATTTCTAAGAATTTATAACGAAACTAATGTCTACAGATATTAAAGAGTTCCAGACTCATAGTTTATTCTTTAGCCGAATGAAGAAACCAGCAAGTTTTTTTGTATGACATAAAGTGATACGACTGCACTAAAAAGTAAAAATAACATACAAAACTTGTTGAACAGTTCGATTGAAAAACTGGAATTAAAATAAGAAAAAAATTAAAAAAGGAAACCTTTTCGATTTCTTAGCATCAAATATTGACACTTATAAGTACAAAATAGTTACAAATCAAATGACATGTTAAAGTAACAAGGGGTCTTGCCCCTGATGACCTGCTCTAAATCCGACCCTGCTCGAGACTTTCTATTTAGTTTGTAGCAACCGCTGGGACACCATGTTTGGGTGTCGCCTCAGTGTGTTATGTCTGCCAGGTGACAAATGAACAAAGCGACACGATTTATCGGCGCGCCGGCGAGTTCAAATTAGCCATTGTTAAGGGAGAGTAAAGGTTTGATGTAGATTTATTTTGGCAGATTTTTTTTAAAACCTAGATAGAAAAAGAGGGTTATTAACACCCGACAGAAAAATAGGGATTTTATAGGTTTAGGATGTGTATCTGTATGTCTGTCTGTGGTATCGTAGCTCTCAAACTAATGGACCGATATTGACGCGGTTTTTTTTGTTTGAAAACTGATGTGATCGAGATGGTTTTTAGCTATAATTTATTAAGATCTGTTCAGGCGTTTAATGATTATCAGGTCATTTTCAACTTTCACAACTCCGAATGATTTAAAATTTGGTGTACTGTAACTTCGGCAATATTTTAAGTTATTTAATTCTTGAGCTGATGTTGCAGCATCAAGTCTGTGGGAGGCTCAATGTTATGCACTTATTTACAGCTCGCTGAGTATTAGTACCACTTTTATCTTCCAGTTTTTGGATACAGACGATGTTTTATTTTATTAACATGATAAGAAATAGTATCAATGTTATTGTTAGACTGCCTCGGTGGCGTAGTTGTATTACAGTACGACTGCAAAGCTGAGGTCTCGGGATCGATCCCCGGGTCGGGCAAAGTGGTATTGAGTTTTTCTATTCAGTATCAGCTCGGAGTCTGGAATTTGTGCCCGATATGGCGATAGGCTCGCCCCCTATCACATCATGGGACGGAATAATGGCGAAAAGTGGGTGCACTAGTTGCGCCTCTGCCTACCCCTTCGGGGATAACAGGCGTGAGTGTATATATGTATGTTATTGTTATTCTAAGTAAATCTTGTAACGATACCTTATTTACGGAACCTTATAAAAACATTGAGGTTATTAATTAATATTTTATTATAATTAACCTGCCATATTGGTTTATCCAGGGATGTACCGGCATAAAAACAATCAAACAGGCCTGCGTCATCAATATAAATTGATCGAACCAGAGACCTCAGCATTCCAGTCTACCGTAATACAACTACGTATATACTGGTGGTAGATCTCGCGTATGTGGGTGGGTACCACCGCAATGTCTATTTCTGCCCCCAAGCAGCAGTGTGCATGCACTGTTGTTTCGGTTTGAAGGATATTGTAGCTAGTGTAACTACTGGACATGATAAGACAACATCTTATGTCTCAGGACGACGAGCGCAGTGGAAAAGAAACTCTCAGTGCTTTGTCGAAGTTTGCAGGCGAATGTCATACTCGTATCGTCATTCAATGCCATAAAAAAAAACTACGTCACCGAGGCAGTCTAAGGAAAATAAGGAATAATGCCGTTCTAAAACACTAATTTGCATATTTATTATTCGAAGCCTGACTTCCCCTTAAGTATTTTGTTTCAAAAGAGACTGCGCTACTATGCAATACCCGCGACGTTGTTCGCATCGGCTTTACAATAAGTCCTGAAAATTTTTAAGCTAAAATGTCTCCAATGTAAGGTTATAAATTATTGGTGTTTGAGTTTTAATAAAATAATCTTGTTTCTAGGACGTTGTGGTTTAGTTAATGCGACACCTCTGCGAAACGGACCAGGTGGAATTGGAATGCATTCGAGTCCCAGAAGAAGAAATATTTTGCAGCTTAATTTTGAAAGCTCATGTTGGTTTCGATACTTATGAAATAAAAATTACAATTGAGATTATTTTTTGGATCTTCAGATACGCCTAGCGATATTTAAAAGTAAAACAATTTAAATATTGTAATGCTACTAGAGATAAAAAAACAAGTTGCTCTATTGTAGAAAAAATCTGTCCGAAAATGTTAACAACAACACACACACACACACACACACTCATGCCTTTTATCACCTTAGGGTTAGGCAGAGGCGCAACTAATGCGCCCTCTGTTCATCGTGCGTAAACCGTCTCATAACGTGATAGGGGGCGAGCCTATCGCCAAATTGGACACAAATTCCAGATTCCAGGCTGATACTGAATAGAAAAATCCAATACCACTTTACCCGACCCGGGGTCCGAACCCGAGACCTCAGTATTGCAGTCGTACCATAATACAACTACGCCACCGATACAGTCTGTTAACAACAATTGATAAGATAACGGATATTCAGCATCATAAATTCGGCAGCATAACAAATTCTGCATAATGTTTTGATTATAAACTACTATCAATTATTATAATAATACCAGCCCTGTATTATATATTGCTCACTGCTGAGCACGGTCCTCCTCTACAACTAACAATTTGCATTATGGGTACTCGTAAAACTACAGAGATCTTTACGAGTGGAACATTTGGAAATATAGGAACTTAGTTCGGTTTGTTGTTACAACTATATCATATACCTAAGCGGAATAAGAGCTCAATGTTATATGGAATACTGCTTCGGTTGCGTGACTGTATTACGGTACAACTGCAATCTTGAGGTCTCGGGTTCGATCCCCGGGTTGGGCATAGTGAAATTGGATTTTTCTGGAATTCAGTAACCGCCTGGAGTCTGGAATTTGTGACCGATATGACAATAGGCTCAACCCCTATCACATTATGGGACGGAATACGCACTGCGAAAAGTGGGTGACCTAAGTTGTGTCTGCCTCTGCCTCTGCCTACCCCCTTGGGGATAAAAAGGCGTGAGTGCGTGTGTGTGTGTGTGTGTGTGTGTGTGTGTGTGTGTGTGCGCGTGTGTGTATTATGGAACTTTTATTGAAGTAACGCTTTTACTATCCCATTAGACTAATGTCCACATTAGTCTAATGCCCTTCCAAGCACTTCCTATTGCTAAAGTTAGCTTCGGTGGCGTAGTTGAAATACGGCATGACTGCAGTACAGAGGGCTCAGTAAATGACAATAATTCCGTCCCCTAAAACATGGGGCCTAACATAGCTTTTTTTATGGTATTGAATGACGAGACGAGCATGCCGTTCGCCTGATAGTAAGCGATACGACCACCCATAAACAGTAGCAACAACATTCAGCATTTTTAGTTACAAGGTACTGTGTGGCATTCCCCTGCGCTCGTCATCCTGAGACGCTTCAGGTCCGCATGGTCGCATGCGACCATGACAGCTCCTGTCATAAAAGCGAAAATCGTCGTTCCTACCTACGCAATAAGGTTTTAGTATAAAAATAAAAAAAAACAAATGTCAGCTGTCAAACTCGCGGTCCCGGATAGGTTATGTTAAGTCTCATTATGTCCAGTAGTTACACTGGCTAAACCTTCAAACCGAAACACAACAGTGCGTGCACACTGCTGCTTGGCGGTAGAAATAGTCGATGCGGTGGTACCCACCCAGACTGACTCTTACGTAATATGAGAGTCCTACACCGGTAATATAGCTGGCGAAATGTGGGTGTGATACACCTCTGCCTACCCCTAAGGGGAAAAACGCGTAATCCTTCTAATATTATAAAGGCGAAAGTTTGTAAGAATGTATGGATGTTTGTTCCTCTTTCACGTAAAAACTACTGAACAGATTTCGGTGAAATTTGGCACACGGGTAGGTCATGTCCTGGATTAATACATAGGCTACTTTTTATCCCGGGGAAATATAAACCGGGACTTTTATCCCGGAAAAACTTTTTAATGCGGGCGGAGCCGCGGCAAACGCTAGTGCTATATATGTATGCTGAAGAAGTGTTTGTTTGATGGTACTAAGCTTTGGAATCACTGATCTGATTATTTTTGTTTTTCACAACAATAGGCTCTACTATTAGTGAAGGAATAGAGCTAGGAATAACATTGTATTAGATAGACTATTTATACCGGAAACTGACTTATGCAAGCAGAGAGTTAAGTAATAGTATAATACAGTAAACACTGGCGGCCTAAAAATACGCTTTGTTGTCGCTAGGTGTCATAAAAAGAGGTCCTGACTCCTGAGCGGTTGCCCGATAAGGACGCCATTGACAGTAAAGCTAAAACTGCCTACAGCAGGTCTCTATATTTTCGTTTAATATACAAACGATACTAATATATCCAAATGCTCAGTAAATATATTAACCAACTCAATTAATGTCGTATCACTAAAATGAGACGTGTAACACCCACATACTCAGCATTGTCACATTGGGTAACAAATATGGTCAAAAGTAATGATCTCACAAAATGTAGAGGCGACTGCGCGCCCCTCCGTCTGCTGATTCACTACATTAGCATTGCAGATACCATGCTACCTACACCTTTTTAATACTTCTATACGAGGATGAAAACGAAGAGTAAGTCTTGAATAATAATCTAGAGAAATATACTACTATTTTCTTACAAGTGAGGAAGGAGAGCTGTCACTTGATTGTAAACAAAAGCCAAGCTTGTATAATTCATTATGATATACAGCACTGTGCACAGTGAAGTATGTACGCGATAGCCTCGTTGTGAAAGGTCTGCAGAGGCGAATGTCCACCGGCTCAAAACCCCAGGCATGGCTTTTGACTTTTCGAAGTTGTGTGTATTGTTTATCAATTATCGTTCGCTTTACGGGTGAAGGAAAACATCGTGAGGAAACCTATGTACCTAAGAATACTTAACAAGAATTTCGAAGGTATCTAAAGTCTTGACAGATAACCTGTACTAGACCAGCGTGGTGAACTAAGGCCTAAACCCTCTTACAAATATACAAATTGATACCGAGACAGACACGCGTACAACCAAGTAAAATAAGTCAGAATTTAGTGTTTTAAGATCAAAGTCTTTATCTCGTCAGTTCCAACTTCCAATCGAATGTTATAGACTTAGAAAACCATTTCTTAAATCTTACTTCTTACTCATATTATAAATGCGAAAGTTTTTGAAAACGTTTGTATGTTTGGATATTCGCTAGAAGTAAACGCAGAAACTACAAACGGATTTGGATGAAATTTAGCACACGGGTAGATCTAGTCCTGGATTAACACATAATATGTTACTTTTTATCCCGGTCATTTTCTACCTTGGGAAAAAATGTATATTTTTATTACGTGATAATTTAAGGAGATGGCGCTAGCGTCGTACTGGTCTTAGGGACTTTAGTAGTGAGGAAGGCTTTACACGCAGGCGAAGCCGCGATGAAGACCTAGTCGTCAAAATGATAATAATAATATAATAATAATAATACCAGCCCTGTACTATACCTATACTGCCCACTGCTGAGCACGGGCCTCCTCTACTACTGACTACTGAGAGGGTTTTAGGCCTTAGTCTACCACGCTGACCTAGTGCAGATTGGCAGACTTCACATACCCTCGAAATTCTTATGGAGAATTCTCAGGCATGTAGGTTTCCTCACGATGTTTTCCTTCACCGTTAAAGCGAACGATAATAATTGATAAACAATACACACGTAACATAGAAAAGTCAGAGGCGTGTGCCTTGGGTTTTGAACCTCCTGACATTGTCTCGGCAGACCGTTCCATTTCCAACTAGACTATCGTCCACGTCATCAATATAGACAGCTCTATTGACTCGCATAAAACTCCCGTTAAGCTATAATAGAACTCTAGACGAATTTTATAGCAAATACAATAAAATTGGACAGAGAGATAATTTGACACCAAAAGTTGATAAATGGACATTAAACGCTTCTAGACGAGTGTAGATTCTAGAATATTAATCCCATACAAGCAGCCTTTCAAGTGATAAGGTCAAGTTTGATATACTAATCATAAAAGTAGACAGTCTCTTGTTCTGACTTTTAAGTACTTTGGAGCGATTTTTGGAAATTGTATGGTGAGAATAGAGTAAATATAATTTTATTTCAATATTATTTGTACATAAATATATACACTAACGTTATACTCAATATTTCACAAGAAACTAATAATGCTTAGGTATCAAAAACTATTTATATTTTAATTTACTTTAAATCTCAGATGTTCATTTTAATTAATTACGTCTCCCTATCGAAAATCTTTTTAGTGCTGTCTAGCGTTATTTATAAATCGCTCGCAAAATTTCATGTTTCTAAACCACTGATTTAATTTCTTCTATTGGTCAATATTAAGACTTTTACCAAGTAGATAAATAGTGCATAAATCTCTCCAGTGCATAGAGATCTCTGAATACACAAGGTCAAGATCTAACGATACTTTAAAACGGTATACATGCCGAATGAGATTTACAAAGACAGAGTAAAAAGCCCTTCAAGTACGATTCCTAGTGCTTGCTATGCTTCCTTGTGGTGATGACGTTCCCTACAGATCATTTTTATGATGAAGTATGAATGTATTTTTTTTGTTTGTATAATATATATACAGCTATAACAATATTTTACTCCTTACAAGTCTAAGTTACAAGTATTTGAACAAAATGGTGTTTTTCAAATTGTTATATTTGTTGTTCATAATAATGTCTATACTACTTATAGTATAAACAAATACTTAAGTTGCAGAAACGAGTAAATATTCGTTTTTATGACGAATCGCTTGCCTAACTCCAACCGTATCTGGGAAACCCGAACTCGGATTAAACCAATTAGTATCGACACGAAAACATATTTATATTCTAAATAAGTTTGTGTAGAAATCACTATTGTCTATTCTTATAACTCGCAATCCTTTAATTCCATTTCTACATTTTATTGCTCTCCATGATGATAAACAATAACTTGTTGACTCGTCAAGCCTCGCTACGGACGTCCAAGTATATAGGGTTTGTCTGATACATCTATATCTATACTAATATTATAAAGCTGAAGAGTTTGTTTGTTTGTTTGTTTGAACGCGCTATTCTCAGGAACTACTGGTTCGAATTGAAAAAATCTTTTTGTGTTGAATAGACCATTTATCGAGGAAGGCTTTAGGCTATATAACATCACGATGCAACTATTAGGAGCGAGAAAATAATGGAAAATGTGAAAAAAGCGGGGAAAATTATTCATCCTTGAGGGCTTCCATTGCGTGCGCTGCGAAAACGGTTCAAGATACCAAAAACATATGTATGAAAGAATTATTCCTCTTGAAATGATCTAAAAAAATGTCCGCAACAGTATATATCTATCTTTTAAGATGAACTCACTAGAACCGTTTTTATGGTAATCAAATTTGGTCGAAATTAATAACTCTGCCTGTCGCGCTTTCACGCCAATACTACAGAACCGATTTAAATGAAATTTGGTACACAGATATTTTAGAACCTGAAAAAGGACTTAAGCTACTTTTTATTCCCGTGAAATATAAAACGGGACTCTTATCCCGGAGAAACTCTTTCACGCGGTCGGAGCCGCTGGCAAAAGCTAGTGTATATATAAGCGGGGTTTGACGGGTTAAACTTTAGCAGTAAAGTCAGACACATAATCGTTGAAGATGTCAGGCATAAGAATCTTAAGAAAGCCGAATCTGATTTTATTATCCGTAGGGTTTCCAAGATCTCGGCTTAAAGCAACAGTTAGTTGACTATCGCAGCCCATTGTTCGAGTAATTAAACTATTCTTTCTCCCATTGTCGGCGGTCAGTGGCGTGTGATTCCGGACGTGTGCCGGTTCAACGACACACAGAATTAGTATTCGTTTGCAAAATCATGTTATTTGGTGTGTGCCAGACTACCTTGGCGTTGTTGTATTACGGTACGACTGCAATGCTGAGGTCTCGGGTTTGATCCCCGGGTCGGGCAGTAGGTAATATCGGGTTTTTCTATTCAGTATCAGCACGGAGTCTGGAATTTGTCACCGAAATGGCGATTCGCACGCCCCCTATCACATAATAGGACGTAATACGCACGGCGAAAAATGAGTGCACCAGTTGCGCCTCTGCCAACCCCATCGGGGATAAAAGGCGTGTGTCTGTGTATGTGCTAGAATTTTAAAGTGGCAATAGGTTTTGGCTACCCCTATGTATCTTTATATAGGTCTTGGTAATAACTTTTCCCTCTATTACACAATTGGTATAAGCTGGGTAAATATAGATTTACTAGTAGCGCTTCTGTCTAACCTTTCGGAGATAAACGCATAAGCTTATGTAAACACCTGTACAGGTATGTAAAATATTGGATAGCGTTTCGAATGATCATAAGTAGAAATAGTGCTTCCATCGGGCCAGTGGGCTAAAAAATTTGCTACCAAACAGCTACATAACATAGATCCAAAATCCCGAAAAGTGACATGACACGAGAAATGCTGCGAGCTGCGAGAAAAATAACATAAATGAAATGCAAAAACTCGTATTGCATAATATTTTTCTGTGTATTGGAAATTCATAGTTTTGTTGATATGCAAATGACGATTAATATTTTTATGGCTACTTTTATCTCTTTTGACGCTATAAAAATAATTTAGACTGTTGGTATTATGTGCAAGATCATAAAAATATGAAATAGCGTCACTTTTGGTTCTGTTGATTTTTGAATGCATTTAAATGCTTAGCAACTACTCTAATGAAATAACATACTTTGGGAGTGTAGTCTTTGGCAAAATGAGCGCAACATTATGTTGGATAGTATGCAAATAACATCTGGAGTTGTATACTACATGGACCTTGTGGACACTAGGCAGGATTTCCGTGCTTTCCGGCGTTTTTTCCATACCTACTATTGGAATAAAATCTAACAGCTCAAATGATAGGACCCTTTAAAATTTTATCCGTGGTGCTTTACATATGGCTTTTTCAGTTGTAAAAGTCTCAATAGTTAAGGTTAAAAATACCTTTTTAGTTAATTATTTTGTCTCATAACCCAAGTCCCTTTCCATGTTTTAAAAAGTAGCAAGATCTTTCATGAATTGTCAGTGCCTTGAACAACGAAACCTTCACATAGTTATAGCCTGGTTTTATATCTGTAGCCATAGAATAATAACGCCAAGAATGATAGTTTCATATCAAAAAACTGTCAAATGCGAGGTATAAAACTCGTAGTGACGTTCTGCCACACGCATACAAGCGTGCAAATAATATTGCTAGTGGTATGAAATTTTCCCCAAACTTGGGGTAAGTGGAATTGCTTCTACCTTGAGCCATTATTTAAGTATTATATACTTATGGAATTAATATTATTGTCCACAATAAGAAATTACTTTATTTTTTTCTTAAGAAACGAATGGTTTTATTTGGGGAAGCCCTGAAAAGGATCAAAGCGATACCAAATAATTAAATACCTTCTCTTTACTATCTTAACTTGAGTTCAATTAGATAAACACGTGCTGACGTCATTTAACGGCTGAATGAGGTACTTACCTTTGCCTAAATAGTGATTTTGTGAAGGTGATATTTTTTTAATATTTAAGTCAACAACGTCAAAATACGTCACTGCTTCTATTTTATTAGAAGTTTTGCCGTATTATATTTAAACAAGGATATCACTATTCAACCGTATAATTGACGTCATTTTACGCTTAGTGCTTACGTCTGTTGGGGATAAGACGAAATTAAAAGTTAAAATTATTAATAAAAAAGAAATATTTTTGAAAGAGAATAGGCGTATAACTCCTTACTTTAGATTTATTTTCATCTAAAATAATAATATAAGCATGTAAAAAAAAACTTGAGAGGTCTCAAGGGACACCCGGATGGAACGACGTTCTTTTCGATTAATTAGTGAAGATATTGTAATAAAATTTTATTTCTTTTAAGTTATAATAATAATTGTATATCTCATTAAAACGATTACCACATCAATGAAAACATTTACTTCTACCTTCACAATAGCCCCCTTTCACAACGCGCGATAAGGAACTTCGTTCCAAAAATAATATATTTCTAATACTGGCACCATAATATCAAAGCATGCAAAAGTACCATTTAAATAAGTTAATTTTAGACAAATTAATTTTAGAACATAGACATCAAACTTTGGGATAACAGTTTTCCTTTTGTTTGCAACATTTTGATATAATGTCATCTGTAAAAATTGTGAATGATTGTTTTTGCTTTGTCGATCATTTTATGTGAAAATATTAGATTAAACGTAATATTTACAAGTGAAATGTTATGTTACAATGTTTCTTATAATTATCCGAGGTACTGTGACATCCGTTTATTGCACAAACCGTCATATTAAAATAAAATATCGAGAGCTGCTGGCGCTACGATTCGACTTTGTACACTGACACGGGCTGTTCGGAAACTATGCCTAAAGGCTTAGTATTACTTGCCTCACTAAGCGTGCATGTTCGCGGGTTCTATGTGTTATTATTCTAAGTCTGTAGCTATTTAAAAAATAAATTATCTTTAAACCTTGGATTTCTTTTACTCCACCAGAAATTCGTTCTGTCCATAAATCATAATTTGATTTCATTTTATTGTGGAAAGGAAATTATTATTTTTTACATCGTTCGAAAAGGACGTCCCTTCCGTTGTATGCAAAATTATTCCTCATTAAGCGATTAAGGTCTGTCCGTTTCAAGGAGGTGAATAATTAGCAAACTATTTAAATAATATGCTACTACAATAACATTAAGTATTAAATTTCAAACTGGAAGCCTCAAAATAAAATGTACGATTCCATTCCAAAGATGGAGGAAATAAAAATCTCGATGATGAGAATGGGATACGGTTCTTTCCACCTGTCAAATGTAGGGTACGATGTCATAACGTATCTTTTATGCTCGTCTGAAAATCACACTACACTCGTTACTATACGAAATTAAATATTTATTCAAGAAACGCGGAATCACTGTTTGTAGAACGGGTCGAAATTAATAACTTGACACATAATGCGTTGAAAAAATACACAATATACACTATCACATCACTGTTTGCCGTTATTTTAAAATCAAAGTGTATCATTTGATTTAAATTTCGAAATACCATAATTATGTAAATTACTGCACTAACACATTACTTTAATTTAAATCACGTATTCCAAATTGAAAATAAATTCGTTCGATTTAAATTTCGTGTTTTCGGGATCTGTGTTTCAATTTCTGTTCAACGGGAATCAACACGTTTATGTTCGAAATTCGAAAATTTACGATTTTCAAATTAGGATCCGCGCTCTCATTGGCTCGCTCGCAGGCCGGTAGAGCACAAGGAGGCACGCGTACAAATTACAGACTGACTGTGACTGCGTACGTTGGGCCGCGAGATTCGCTTTCTTAGCCCCAAGTGGTCCGGCGTAGACTGTGAAAAAATAGACGCGGCCTTACCTGTGTTTGATTTGGACATAATATTGTATAACTCAGATGATCCACGGTATATTAGTAGGAATATCCAACATACCATATTTAATTTTAGTGTGTCACTCACATGCGGTCGGCGTTTTGTGGACAAAGTACTTAATTCAAATTTTATTTCAAGATTCATAACAATGAGTCGGAGTAATTCCTTTTGTTTTTTAGTGTCATAGAGTAATCAATTTTTTTATACACACACATACACTCACGCCTGTTATCCCCGAAGGGATAGGCAGAGGCGAAACTAGTGCACCCACTTTTCGCCGTCATTCCGTCCCACGATGTGATAGGGAGTGAGCCCATCGCCATATCGGGCACAAATTCCAGACTTCGGGCTGATACTGAATAGAAAAACTCAATACTACTTTGCCGACCCGGGGATCGAACCCGAGACCACAGCTTTGCAGTCGTACTGTAATACAACTACGCCACCGAGGCAGTCGTTTGTTTGTTATTTTAAATTTGTTATTTGTTTGATTATTCGTAATTATCTAGGTACAAAGTCGGTATGACAAGTATTGCTTTCAGAGACAAGGTGGAGAGAAGGCACAGAGAACGTACTATAAGTTAAGGAAAGATTTCGCAAATAATATTATATCTAGAGGGCATCCTTTTTGTGTGGGAGCTAATAACGTTAAAAAATATATAAGCATGGATTGTTCAGTAGATTTGTGAGTACACAATAAAACATGTGTTTTTACGAATTCGCAAAGTATAACGGTTCTCGAATTGATACCATTCTCAATTCATTCATTTCTTATTCAGGTAAAAAACACGGCCTACGAGATGTAAAGCGCGAATTATGCGTACTCAGTTATATTTGACGCACAACATTATGCCGAGCGTGTTTAGCAACGTTTAATGCAGGTACAGTGAGCAGCATAAGCTGAACAAATTCAAATTTTTGAATTGCCTACATACTTTTGTGTTCTTACTAATAATTTTCTCTTCTCGCAAAAATAAAATAAAAGAGATTAACTTTACTTCAAACGAAAAAAAAGTTTTATTTTAACTTAACGCGTACGTAGACAATTTGAAATTTTGATTTCTTTCAGCTACTCATACTGACTGTTCTCACTGCTATATTGTTTGTACATAGAGGTATATTATTTTATTATTTTGTGGGACAGCTTCAATGAGTCTCTTGTACGAAGGCAGTCAAACTGACGGCCCATCTGATGGTAAGTGATCAGCAATGCCAAGGACACAGCCAAGACGTTGTCTGACTAGTAAATGACCAACGCCACCAGACATCTAGAATACCAGATCTGAATCGTCTACCAGTACGGTAAACTCCTTTTTTATAAATTTTGAACGTTGATAAACATGTTGCGCGTCAAATGAACGAACATAAATTCGTCAATCGCAATGAATATGAAGAACATGTAGGTGGATTATTTGATCTCTAAATGTTATTTGTCTCAACTTTATTATCGTGTTAATGGTTTATTACTTCGCTAATTTCAGATACGACTTGCTTAAATTAACCTAAATGCACTATAGGTCATTTATCAGACACGCCTATCCGAATGTATGTTTGTAGGTTATTTACTCCATCTAAGAACTACCTACTGCTTAGTGTACAGTTCATAACCTACGTGATCTAGATAATGAGGTAGTTTTGTACCAAACAAATTTCTGAGTAGTAGACCTGTGTTGTAGCCAGCGTCGATACAGTTTGGTGGCTCGTGGATTCTATCTTAAAGAAACTCATGAAACTCTGATCTTCTGGTTCTTTCAGTCTGTAAGATTGCTGATACTGGTATCTTTATTACTTTCCTCAAAGACCGTGCAATCAAGATATATGCTGTACTTCTATCATGGGTGCTGCTGTTAATAACGGATTAACTAAAAAAACTTCAAAATTAATTAAATTCTCAAGCTCAAGCTGAGAAATCCATCTCACGTTATTTCTGATTTGTTTTATTACTGATGAAACCTCTAAATTTTATTATAAACCAAAATCCACTAAATCTCGTCTTGTCTACCCCACACTATATCTACATATCGGCGGTACAGTACCGTCTGTCACACGTGGCTGGCTCCACTAATGTGCGGTGGTCGGGCTCGGCTGCCCACTGCCCAGCGGCCACGGGAACCAGTACAGGCTGTTGACTCCAACGTGATTCGTGGTATATGGTTACCATGGGTATTCAACTCTTTACCGTGTAACTCAAGATACTAGGAAGACATCAGAGATAATGCACCTAAATGGATGCTTAAAGCAACTAAATGGCTGTAAAGCAGATGCGACATTTGTCGGACATAAGATAAAAACGAATTTATAAACTAAAGATATCAGAAAGAAATGATAAAGTAAGATGATCGTTGTTAGAAGCTATTTATTTCAGACTTTTGGATGGCATAATAGAAAAAAAAATGTAATGAAGTAAACTAAAATTGTGCTTGCGAAGGAGATTGAATACTACGAACTAAACGTTGAAATTGATAATGCGATGATAACCACATTGCATATAAGAACTTAGACGTAATCTTCAGCGGATGTCACAATTTTGCTTATAATGGATTAGTGGCAGAACAAGCGGTACCTTCTCAACTTCGCAACTCCAATTTGGAAGTCAGCTAGTAAATTATCAATTACTTTTTAAACAGGTGTACACATAACTGACGAAAGCTTAGCACTCGTATGCCATCTTCCTTAGTTTTCTGCTTTCCTGGTCATATTTTAGCACTCCACTTCACTGGTGTTAGGTCTCTCATATGTAAGAGTCCGTCTGGGTGGGTACCACCGCAATGTATATTTCTACGGCCAAGCAGCAGTGAACATGCACTGTTGCGTTTCGTGCTTTGTAACTCAAGGTGCTGGATGGTATTGCTACTATTTATGGGTGGTCGCATCGCTTACCATCAGGTAAGTCAAACGGCAAGCTCGTCTCGTTATCTCATGCCATAAAAAAATGAAAAAAAATCGTCCATCCTAGTATTTTATATAAACCGTTAAAATGCTAAACGGTACTTCACATTAGTTCATTACGCTGTACAGGGGTAGGTAGTATAATTATAGCCTGTTAACACTTCACTGGTTCCGAATGAAGTAAAGAAACGATTGTTTTATAAGCATTGTTTCATTACTACGCCTACGATTATTGCCTGGTTACATTAGTTACTTCGTTTACTCAAAACAGTACAGACCTCGTATCTACGTTGTGGTGGAAATAATAGCCGAGGTACCACGAAGGTCTTGCATTCGATAATGTATAGTCTAGTCTAACAAGCACTTCTATCTTTAGAAATAAAATTGGATGGTATTTTAAAACAAAGTTAGATTGTTTTTTAATGCGGAAGAATCATATATTCTCCTGTGCTATTCGATCAGCAATAGAATTTCATTTGCAATAATCAAACAACATTCTCAAGAAGTCTTAATTACTTAATAAAATCACTTCCAACGAGTATGTGTGTTACAAAAACTCGCACGTTCTACATACTGTGTGGATTATGTTTTCTGCATATAGTTCCTGATGGTGACAACACTTTACCCTAACATTTAGGATAATACCACTTGGATGCTTTAAGTTGATTTTAATTATGTTGGATCTGTGCACTAAACGTGGGTGATCTTTGGTTGGTCCCAAATATTGGCGTAAATTTATTTGTGACTTAAATAACCATTACTTATTTGAAATGACTGGTAAATAAAAATATATAGGAACTGAATGCCTCGGTGCCGTAGTTGATTATGGTACGACTGCAATGCTGAGGTTTTCCTCTCTCACCTGTCTTGAAATTCCCGGGTCGGGCAAAGTGATATTGGGTTTGTCTATTCAGTATCAGCTCGGAGTCTGGAATTCGTGCCCGATATGGCGATAGGCTCGCCCCCTATCACATCATGGGACGAAATAAAGGTGAAAAGTGGGTGTACTAGTTGCACCTCTGCCTACCCATTCGGGGATGAAACAACCCAAGAGGTGCACAGCACGGATACCTCTGAGTTACATCAGCCTACACATCTGGGTTAATAGGGAATTGGACAAAAACGACTGATATCCGGAGCAATCTCAAATTCATACACACCGATTTACAGGGCTGCACTACTGAAAATTCTACGTAACCAAATCCGACTAAAATAGTCGATACGCACACATCGTTTCGACTAAAAGCCTTCAGTGCATCGAAGTCTAGGATTGTTTGCGTCCATGGTCACCGTCGGTAGCCGCTTCGAGATCGCCACGCGCCGCCGAGCGTGACGTTGCACAATGCCCTGAAGTAACTCGTGAGTTCTTCACGTAACACATGAACATCGAACAGTATGTACCAGTATGTAGACATTTCTAAGATTTTTTTGCTATTTTTCCATTAGAAGCCGTGGAATGATCGGTATGAGTTGAGAGTCATAATATTTAGAGAATTCTGTACGTATTAAAAAATTAAAAATATAATCATTTATTTATCAAGTGGGCTTATAAAAAGCAATTGCTCCCTTACAATACCTTGCCCTTCGTGTGGGTCCCTTTGACGCGGCACCCTTAATGTATCTTAGAGTAAATACGGAACTCCAAGCGGTACCTTATAGGAAACCTTTCTCAGAAATATATTGACAAAGTAAACTATAATATTTTAAGTTTAAAAGCTCCAAGTGAAAGCATGCTCCAAATTTAGAATTAGCTTTTAGACCACAATGAAAATATTTTAAGTTAAGTAAATATAGGTAGGTATAGCTTTTTCGATGTCGGTTCCCAGTCCCCAAGTAAAATTTGATACTTATCGAAAGAATTTCATAACTGATTAATTTATTTTATGCCATTGGACGAACTCTGTAAATTGTGGTAAAGGATAGAAGAAGCGATTATAATTAATTAGGCGTGGAAGTGACCCACTCGTCGCGTTTTTCAGTTATCGCATTGTTTTTTTTATCGCATTGAATGACGAGACGAGCATGCCGTTCGCCTGATGGTAAGCGATACGACCACCCATACGAACACCTCGAGATATAAAGTACTGGGTGGCATGCCACTGCGCTCGTCATCCTGAAACATAAGATGTTAAGTCTAATAATTTCCAGTAGTTACACTAGCTACAATGTCCTTCAAACCGAAACACAACAGTGCTTGCACACTGCTGCTTGGCGGTAGAAGTAGACATTTCAGCGGTCTCACCCAGACGGACTCTTACATATGAGAGACCTACCACCAGTTATTTAAAATAATAATCACCTTAAAACTTCAATGAAAATGACAAATCATTACCACTCATTAGTAATTATTAATAGATTTTAAAGCCATGTCGCCATGTTATGAAACGTAATCCCACTGTGTGCTTTCCGTGTTGTCCAATTTGAGTAACATAATGCGATTAGCGGCAAATTATACATTCGCTTGCACTTGAGCAACAATGTGGGGATTACACACTGACTGATGTGTAGCTGCGTAGCGCTAATTATAAATAAATATAATTAACAACAAAGAAAATAAAATGGACAGAAGATTGGTTGGACAAATTATGTAAATCGATAGGTTAAAACCAAATTAGATATTTAACAGGAACAATTAGTTTATTACAGTATCATCAAATTGTTAATATAGCAAAATATGCAGACACAATATCGGATGCAATAGGAGAACAATGCCATTCTATGAATAAAGCATGGTGCCGCAGAGAGAAGGCTATATCGGCTCCGCTTATTTCTTTTTCGACAACCCTCATGTGAAAAGATACATTTTTCTTTGCAAGTTTTTATAACAAATAAAGAATAGTAACTAGGCAGGTACTTATGATATTTCAAAATACATTGTATCAGAAGTTTTGATTACGGTTCTTTCAATCTCATAATTGATGATCGATGAAACTGATTTCATACAGTCCGCATGCTACAAATACCATTCCAGTGATTCATCAAAACGCTGCGTTCTTACATTAGTGTGTAGTCCTCATAAAACGTTATACTGACAACTATCGTAACTGAATTTGTAAAAATGTATGTAATAGTAGAATAATTTGAATGCAGTTGGCTTCTTATCATTTATAATCCGGGTTTTAAGCTTTGTTGTATGACAAGTGGTTATTTCGGGGTTTCAAGTAGACTTTTTTTTGACTGTTCGCTTCGTAATTAGTAACAAGACACGCATGCTTACGAAAAGCAATTATTGTGTTATGTAGTCTTCTCTGGATTACAACTTCCACCAACCAGCAGTGCGCAGGACTTGCAAACTAGAGAAATTACTAGGCATTATATTATAGCTTTATTATAATGTAATGTGGCAGTTTGATGTTTTTTTTCCTAAAACATACATTGATAGCCTGACGCGAGTCTGTTTATTCAATCACACCGATCTTTGGGTGAACGCCTTTATGTTCCAACGATTACTTTAAACGACCATGCTAAGGGCACCCTCTGGAGTATGAACTACAAACCTCGCCTCAGGCCGAGCGCTGGATGAGGACATAGACATCATGGATTAGGGAATTTTATTTTATTAAATTGACGGCTCTTTACAACGGTCTTGTGCAGTATGTGAGTTTCAATTACTTGTGTTTTCGTTTGATGTCCATAATGGTCGCATCATCAGGATCGTACAGAACGGATCCGAGGTATCCATTTCACGTGTTTGAATGGAAGAGTGATGAGTGAGGCATGTATAATAAGACCAGTAGTAACGCTTTTCACTTGTCCGCCTAGTCCTTCAGTTGTTCAAACACATTTAACCTACCTTAACTATCTCTACATATATTTTACTTAAATGACCTGTCTAGCCTCAACTAATAATGTGCTCCAAAACAAGCACTGTAATTGTAAAACAACAAAATGTGTTCAAACCACGCCCATGTTTCAAAAAATAAACTATAAAGTCGTTAACTCTTGCCCAATATTTAATAACAATATATTTAAAGCGCCAAGGTGACGAAATAATCCGTCATTCTGTAATGAATAGTTTGGGCGACCTCGTCATCTACCTAGGAGTGTGTTTAGCGATTGATTGGTGTGTTTGTTTAATTGGGATCTTATGCAATGGATCAAAAGTACAATTTAGCTAAAGCGGTTAAGCGTTTTGGCGATTTCATCTGATCGCAGCGTGTAATGACACGTTTTGACAATGGCTAAGCTATTTCATTTTAGACAATCGTGGTATCAAATAATGCAAAGTACCGCTGCTATGCTAAAATATGGTGGCCTTATAAGATGGAGATCCACCTGCCAAATAGACAAAAGATTTGATAAAGGTCGCAGAAACTCCTTGAAAGCAGGCCACTTTTGACAGGTCCGTCTGGAAATCTTTAGGGGAGGTCTATATTCAGCATGGCTTCATGGAGCTGATGATAACGTCTAGTATATTTTTCTCTCCATCAAAACACATCCACAAGCTAAGATGGTCATTCGTCATATTTTCCCTGCTTAAAAAATAGGATGAGGCTTTATGTATTCTAGACCGTTACCTAACTTAAATATGATATTTTCTGTTTGTTTTATAGAGCGTCTGTGCAAAAACGCTAATGTAGAGTCTGGCCTTTAACGCCAACGGTCTTTTAAATTACTTTCTAATGATGAAGCCACGAAACGAGGGGTTGAAAGGCAGGTGTTTTTTCACTCACCTGTGTGTACTTGGGGTGTCATATATTTTTATTTGGTCATAGACACGGATACAGACGCATTGATGGATTACAAATATGTTTAGTAACTTGAGATGTTATATGTTTTTATTTGAGTACAGACAGATACGGACGGATTGATGCATTACGATTTGTATAGTAATGGATGGTATTCATTTATACATACGCTCACGGCTCTTATTCCTGAAGGGGTATGCAGAGGCGCAACTAGTACACCCACTTTTGCCTCCACTTCTTACTTTTTTACATATAAAAAAAAACATTTTATATACTTACAATTCAGATTTAAGTGAATTTAGTCGTGAATACATTATAAGGAGCTAACATCATAATTGCCTTTTAACCAATAAAAAATAAGTTTTGTATTCGACCCGTATGTACCTATAGGTACATATTATGTGAGTTTGTATGTGCACCATTTACATAAAATATATTTATGGGATTTTCGTGTTTATTGTGTCCACTCTTGCAACAAGTATTTATATGTCCAAATTCGAAAAATATTTTGCAAAGAAATATATAAAAAAGTCCATTCTTACGACTATGACTTCACAAGCGAATCGCTACAGGCGGACGTGCAAGCTGGTTGCGTGGCCCGATGCACCTGGTATCCGGCCCTTGGTATTTGCGACCCTGTAGCCCATCCCTGAGCAGGTGTATCCCAGACCGTTGATATTTATACAGTACTAGGTGTTGTTCGGTGAAGGAAAACATCGTGAGGAAACCTGCATACCTAAGAAGTTCTTTATAAGAATTTCGAAAGTATGTGAAGTCTACCACCCCGTGATGGACGGCAGTGTGTCTCACGATGCCTCGGACGCCAAAAGGGCGTCCTGCGGTGTACGGGGGCTTCTGAGCCCCCGCAACAGGAAAAGGACCGCAACAGCGGTACGCGCAGGGGCGGCTGCGGACGACAACTTAGACGTGAGTCGGAGGAAGCCCGCAGCCGTCCCTAATGCGCCGAAGACGGCCATTGAAAAAAAAAAAAAAAAAAACCAACATGCACTAGGTCAGCGTGGTGTAAGGCCTAACCCCTCTCAGTAGTAGAGGAGGCCCTTGCTCTGCAGTGGCACAGTATATACAGGGCTGGTATTATTATTATTATAGGTGTTGCTCTGGGCTTCACCCGCGTGGAAAGCCTTTCCCGCTACAAGTCTATAAAACACGCCATCTATTTAAAATCAGATGAAATACGTCCATTATTTTTCATGGGAGGCGAATAACCGAAAACAAGCCTAGGTGTTAATCCAGGACATAGTCAACCCGTGTGCCAAATTTTAAAGAAACTACTTTCAGCTGTTTCTTTACTTCTAACAAACATACAAACACTTTAACAAAGTTTCGCATTAATAATATTAGTAAGATACGCTCATGGATGTACCCTGAAGGGGTCTACCCAGGTGATGATGCGATTGGTATATTTTAGATGTGAAGTAATGATGGATTGCTTACCTTACCATGCCAGCCCTGTATTAAATACTGCCCACTGCTGAGCACGGGCCTCCTCTACTACTGAGAGGGGTTAGGCCTTAGTCCACCACGCTGGCTTAGAGCGGGTTGGCAGGCTTCACATAGCTTCGAAATTCAGAGAACTGCTCAGGTGTGCAGGTTTCCTCACGATGTTTCCCTTCACCGTTAAAGCGAGCGATAATTCACGCAGAATACACACATAAATTTTTAGAAAAGTCAGAGGTGTGTGCCCTTGGGTTTTGAACCTGCGGACATTCGACTCGGCAGTCCGTTCCACTCCAAACTAAGCTATCGCCGCTTATGGATTGCTTAAGGTACTTTTTTTTATTAAATGACTTTACTGATGACAAAAAAAATAAGTCAACTTGGACTAAAGCTATGGCTGCACTATGAATGCTCTTGGTTAAATATTTTGTACAATGTAAAATGTATTAAAATAGTATCTACTTGTATGGATAGATTTCGATAACTTTACATTTAGTCTGATGTTTGTTCAGTTTATATTCTCAGAAATGTTTTGCACTGACCCCACATTGGAGTAGGATAAGGACAAGGAAGACAATGACAAAGTAAGATTTCCGAAGATACGTGGTTCTAAGATATATAAGTATTTATTTTCCTTCCCGTTCTTTAAAGGTCGGCAATCTATCGACGATAGCAACATTGTGAAAGGTTATTGGCGTTGGAGATCATTTATGAACAGATCTCTTGCCAGTCTCCCGGCATACTGCCAATAAAACAACCACAACTAAAATTACCATCAGATCTAGAGTTTTTAAAAACGATTATTATAAGCCAATATAAAAATACAATTATAAAAACACTCACAAAATGTCTGCATAACTGCCCATCTACTTAGAGTACGTGTGTGAAGGCACAGGTACACCAATTACACAGAATAATTGTGGGGAAAATGTTGAAGATTAGCGTACAGTTTTACAAGAATATCTCTCATAACTATGGAGTGTGTTTTTAAAATGGCACGTTGTGACCAGCAACGGGTAATTTGTGTAGACTTAATTATAAAATGGTCATATAATTTTACATAGTGTCTAACCATGTTAAATTATAAAACTGGATATGGTTCTGGATATATGTATAATATTGCACAGGGCTGGTGCCAACTGGATGCATAAAACAGTAGATTTGGCTCTGTGGCGTATCTTGGGAGATGCCTATGTTCAGCAGTGGACTGCAACGGACTGATGATGATGATATAGTCTTTAACAATAATTGGGTGCTAAAGTTTTCTAAATCTGGATGATAAATGAATCATGAATGAATTTAATATGTTACTGAAAGGAATGTTGGTAATAATAGATAGAGTAGACATTATGTCAAACGCAGTATTTCTGGAAAAATAATATTTAAATTAAACATTCAAAGCAATTCATTTATCTGTGATTGACAATCTGTGATATATTTTCTATAAAAAAACAATGTTCTAGCAATGATGTAACGAAAGTTAATTTCTGCATATTCTCTTTAAGAATCACAAAGGATATCTGTCAGTCTGCACCAAGCCGGGGTAACGTATGAAAACCCCAACTTGATATTACTAGGGGACTTCTAGCAGCACAGTAGTGACTGTAAATACATAACGAAAATTATGCAATGAAAAGATGCAATATAAACAATTACCATTAAATTAAAACGTTAAAGTTTACGCATTAATTTTACAGATGCGCTGATAACACAGTACAGTACAGTTGCGTTATTATGTTGCGTACCATTATTACGAGTTAAGCATAGAGTCATTAAATCAATTAAAAGGCGAATTGCAATACTCATTGCATATATATACTCATACGATAATTTTAATGAATTATTTGTGACATAAGATGTTTAGGTAAATCCTACTAATATTATAACCGCGAAAGTTTGAAGAATGTATGTTTGTTACTCTTTCACGCAAAAACTACTGAACGGATTTCGATGAAATTTGCCACACGGCTAGATCATGTTCTGGATTAACACATAAGTTACTTTTTATCGCGAGAAAATATTATAAAGCGGGAGTTTTATCTCGGAAAAAGTTATTAACGCGGGCAAAGCCGCGGGCAAAAGTTAGTTTAATATAATTCACTGAACATAGCTTTATTTATTCTAAGTACAATCACAGTTAATCTAAAAAAAACATGTTTTTGTATTGATAGTGGTGTGTCCTACAAAACAATGCATAAATGTCGTGGAAAAACGCTTCTTATTTCTCTAAAAAATAAAGAAAATTTCAAATTTGCAATAAATAAACATTAACTCTGTTTAGGTTATGGCGTAAAACGTAGACTTCAAAATTTCTAGAGTAGCATATTTCTCCACTACGCTGGGGCACACATATACATATACATATACATCGATAGTTTAAGTCTGTAGTTTAAGTTATCGAGTACTTGAAATTCTTTCATAAATAAAATACCAAAGTTAAAAGTAATTTTTGCCAAATACGCAGTTAAATCGAAGAGTGAATGGATATGAGGGGATTCGAAGGAAATTCACAGAGTGTTTTTTCAGACTAGCATAACATAACTTCGTAAAAATCAGCATGCACTAGAATCAAACCCGAGACCTCCATATCCAGCATAGCGACTAACCTATTCTTAAACTTCATATATGGACCTTCAAAAAAGTGGACACACGTGGGCAGTAATTTTTGGGTATTGGTCGGTTAGTTAATCTACTTTGAACAGGAAGTGAAGTTAAACGATATCGTTTAAGTCAGTGTTTCTTAACCTTTTTCAGTCCGCGGACCCCTAGAAAATTAAGCGCAATTTCAACGTTCCCATAATAAAAAAAAAACGCAGGAAAAGTTTAGTTCAATTTATTTTGGTAAAAAAAAAATTTTTTTTTATAAAAATTATAAAATACCGTATACATGTGAAGATTGGTGCTGCTTTTTTGCAATTAAATTAGTAATATTTGGGTTGATGTTTTTACTAAGTTGTAATCGCAAATTGGGCTCCCATTGTAATCTATATCTGTATTTGTTTTTGATATACCGGGTGGAAGGGAACCGCTCTCGGAAACGAATACAGGTGGTAGTATTGGTGATTCCTGACGTGATGGCACTAAAAAAATCGCGATCGCATTGTTACAATTTTAGTAGGATTTTCTCAAATTTCTGTACAGCTTCACGTATGGATAGATAAATCAAACTATTATTCTGAAAAACATAGTAAAAAAGGTCAATATTTCAAAAAAATCGTAATGAAACACGTACATCAGCTGACGGGTTAACGACCGCGGGCCGGTGCCGGCGCACCGCGGCGGCCGCCCAGTTTTTTGTACGCTTTACATTGCGCGCGCATGAATTACGGAAATACTAAAATCGTAAGTATTATCGCTTAGCTTTGCAAATGAATATAGTTTTTCGTTAATGTTATGGTTCTTCTCTCTTACCGTTCCGGTATAGAGAGCGTTTCCCTTCCACCCGGTATACAAGAGCAGAGACCCCGGTTGCTGGCGCACGCTCGCCGTGCTAAGTAAGCGTAGCGATTACGAGACTTGCTGGCATTTATTTATTTATTCAAATATCCAGAGATAAGTTGGCAGAACCCCATACACATACTCACGGTCCCCCAGGGGTCTGCGGACCACAGGTTAAGAAACACTGGTTTAAGTAATTAATCTGTCTGTCGATATGTCCACCCACGGCTTTGACAAGGTTAACGCTGGCTTGAGTTTTATGACTCGTTATCTAAAAACAAAAATTATAATTGTCACAAATTTTAACGACTGTAACTTTGTTTATGTGGATTGGCCATTTTCGGAAGGTCGCTGGCAGAAATTCCATGCGGCAGGCCGACGATTGGGTGAAATGGCGCGTAAAAGACGAGGCCTATGACCAGAACTAGACTAAAATATAGACTGATAATGACTTTGATTACATTTAAAACCTTTATGTAGCTAAGTTATATTGAATAGCCAAGTATGAGCTACCACTGAGCAACAAGGGTTCTATAACCAGACTAGTCACTAGATTCGGTTTTACATGTAAATGCTAGCTCTAAGATATTGGCTATTGTTATAGCATGAGGAGCGTACTCGCTCGTCTCTTCAATAACATAATTTCTATAACAGATTCTTAGATCACACCTAAAACATCTGTATATGGAAAGAGCAACAAATAAATGTATTTGGCATTTCGTTAGTAGCACTAAATCCATAAGGGGTAAATATTAGCTGGTGGGAGTAGTTTATCTACCTTTACTGTCAAATCTATTACTTCAGACCACACCTTTATTGCATATAATGTTAATTTATGATTGATCGAGTGGAAGAAATCATAATAGAATTGTCTATTCATATCGTTGCAAGATTACTGCTAAATCCAATATTTTCTAACACGGGCAAAACAGCATGAAATGCTTTATTTTAATACAAAATTATCGTGACATATAAAAATCTATCGTGCAGCCTTGTCGATTTTTGAGCCAAGGAATTGGGATGAACTTTGCGTGACAGCTAAGCTAATATTTCGCGAGTTTTTATGACATTGTTCGGTCAAGTCCGTTCAAAAACAACAAGGATTTACAAAGCACAAAGATCTATAACCCACGTCCCATTCCTCGTACTAAGTGCCGTTGCAGTAAAATATACGCAGTTTCTAGTTATAAATACCATAAAATCTAGGTTTTGTGTAACACTATTGTTATTCTATATTGCTTTCTTGCCGGTAGGCTGTCGTTTATGGCTCGCGGCGGCCATTGCGACGCTGTAACGGCGAAATATTATCTGTTTCGAGAATATCTATTGTTTTTGTTACTATGTTGTGTAAATATGATTTATTAATATACTAGCTTTTGCCCGCGGCTCCGCCCGCGTTGACAGGATAAGTTTTTCCGAGATAAAAGTCCCGCTTTATGTTTTCCCGGGATAAAAAGTAGCCTATGTGTTAATCCAGGACATGATCTACCCGTGTGCCAAATTTCATCAAAATCCGTTCAGTAGTCTTGCGTGAAAGAGGGACAAACATTCATACATCCAAACATCCATACATTCTTACAAACTTTCGCCTTTATAATATTAGTAGGATGATTTGAATGGATGTTTTTGACAGGTCCGTGTTCAGTATTGGACTGGTGATGATGAGTTGACTGAAATAGCCCAGCAGTAACAGTCATCATTCTTTTAACTTCGTCTAAGCCTAATTAATATCATGCTGGTGTAACAATTTTTCATGCAGTTACAGATTCGATTATGCTTAAGTCTTTTGCGTCTGATCTTCTGACGTGCCTACCAGCTATGGTTTTAATATCGAACTCACTGAATCCACAGTAAAGTCAATACTAGCGCCTAAAGGTGAGAATGTCAGCGAAGCAAACTACACTCACGCACTCATAAGTGAGTCTTAAGAATACCACGTTAATCGGTAAGTATTCTGGAAACCAAGATTTCGATTGGGTGAGGCGTTATGTCATAATCTTACCCTAAATCAAAATTACCTCTCTTAAAGCTTTGTCTTCACAGAATTGTACCGCTGATGTCAACAAAAAGTGTTGCCTGAAGTAAATATCTAATCTATTCCTAGCCCATAAACTTAACTATCATTGTTTTATAATATGCTGCAATTATGATCGACGACTTCCACTTGTGGGTTTATTTTATGCATGGTATCGTTTAGTCTTTGTGTTTATTTAAATTTCAATAGATATTTATTATTTGTAGATTAATTTTTATTATTCTTATTGTTAGTTGTATTTATTTTTAATTTATTTTCTTATAAATTTAATGATAAATGTTTAATTATCACTTACGAATGCTGTTTCACACCTGTAATTGGTGAGTAGACTAGTCTATTGTATTGTAACAAGATGATTTTATGTAACAAGTTTTAGTCTATTAACTGTTGGTGTGCCATTTAATAAATAAATAAATAAAGATTAAGCCATACTTTAGCAAAAAAAAATTAATAACCTTGTTTTAAAAGCAGTTTTTTACTAAGGTCCATAATGTTTATGAATTCCCAAAGTGATTTTAGACCCGCAGTTGGCACGTTCGTGACCAAATAAAGAATTCTTACTGACATTATAACCTACAAGAATCTATTTTAATGTTCCATTTTTGGTATTGTGGTACAATGTATAAGCGTTACCATACCATACCAGCCCTGTATTATATACTGCCCACTGCTGGGCACGGGCCTCCTCTACTACTGAGAGGGATAAGACCTTAGTCCACCACGCTAGCCTAGTGCGGGTTGGCAGACTTCACATACCTTCGAAATTCTTATAGAGAACTTCTCAGGTATGCAGGTTTCCTCACGATGTTTTCCTTCAAAGCGAGCGATAATTTACAAAGAATACACACATATTTTTTTTAGAAAAGTCTGAGGTGTGTGCCCTTGGGTTTTAAACCTGCGGACATTTCGGCAGTCCGTTCCGCTCCCAACTAGGCTATAGCTAGGTATAAGCGTTAAGATATGCTAATTAGGTATTACTAGGAAAAAATATCGCGTTAGGGGGACCAAAAGTTATAGCCTTGTATTCTGATTTATGGTTAGTTTCAGCGAAATAGTATAATAAATTAAACGTTTTATCGAAAATGCCTTGCTATAATTAGTTAGGTATATATTCAATGTGTTTTTATTACCTGACCATGTTTTATAAATTAACTCTTACTATTATTATATGGGTGTAATTAGTAAATGCTCTGGTTATAAGATTCTAGTTTATATGTTAAAGAAACAATTAGGTCATAAAATCCAATATCGAGAAAATCAAATATTTTTTTAAGTTATACTTCTTTAGGCGCGTTATGGTGAGAGACGCGCGCATGTGTGACACAAAATTCTCACGAAAAAGGTTGAAGCAGTTTGATGAAAACTTTTTGAAAAAAAATAATTAAAAGTAATTATTAAATTAAGAAAACAATAAATATTAAAATAATGAATAAACTTAAATTCAATTTTTGAATTCATTAATTTACTTTTAATATTAAATAATCAATAATAAATATTTAAATTAAGAATTTTATAATATTTAGTACAAATTACGTCATAACAATACCAGCCCTGTAGTATATAATACTGCTCACTGCTGAGCACGGGCCTCCTCTACTACTGCGAGGGTTAAAGGCCTTAGTCCACCACGCTGGTCTAGTGCGGGTTGACAGGCTTCATACACCCTGGAAATTCTTACGGAGAATTCTCAGGTATGTAGGTTTCCTCAGGATGTTTTCCTTCACCATTAAAGTGAACGATAATTGATAAACAATACACACACAAATTTCGTCATACATATGTATTATCCTCTAAATTAAATTTTTAATAATTACATGTATCCATTTAATATTTCAAATTTAAACTGAACTTCTTTGAGTGTGTTGACTATCCTTTTCCAGTGCTTTTATCATTTTATTGTAATTAATTATTTGCATGCAATCAAAAAATATTTTTTTATGATGCCAAGGAAGTAAAACTTCTCACGCGCATACATACGTACACGCACCAATTTTTTTTATTGGCTCTTTAAATAGAACAAACACTTGTTTTCGTCTCTCGATATAGTCTCGACATTAGTTCCAATATTATGGTATGAAAAGAATTCTGAATACGATGTACACTGCTGACTGGTTTAGAGATACGATTGTAGACTTGTTTTTACTTATTTGCGGATCACTCGCAAGTTAATAGCGTGAACACTAATCTAGTTTTAAACTATCCCATTACCACGAAATTATACATTCAAATAGGCTCAATTTCGGTCAAAAGGATCCGGGTTAGTTCTCAAAAATATAATCGTTTAATAAAAAATGGATATATTTATGGTGTAAACGGTACATACAAAATTCATTTGTTTGGTTCAAAGTAACGCTAGGTAACCTACATACGTAGGCCTAGATTTTAAACCTACATTCTTGTGGGTGGCCTTGTGACGAGTTTTTTACCAACTTTTTCACAGAAAACATCTTTACCTACCAGTTAAATAGACTAGTTATCAAATAGTACTCAATACGATACGATAGCTCAGTTGGGAATGGAACGAACTGCCGATAAGTACCGCGGGTTCGAAAACCTCGACTTATCGATTATCGAAGTTACGTGTGTATTATTTATCAATTATCGTTTGCTTAAACCGTGACTGCCTCGGTGGCGTTGTTGTATTACAGTACGACTGCAAAGCTGAGGTCTCGGGTTCGATCCCCGGGTCGGGCAAAGTGATATTGAGTTTTTCTATTCAGTATCAGTCCGGAGTCTGGAATTTGTGCCCGATATGGCGATAGGCTCGCCCCCTATCACATCATGGGACGGAATGTCGGCGAAAAGTGGGTGCACTAGTTGCGCCTCTGCCTACCCCTTCGGGGATAATAGGCGTGAGTGTATATGTATATGTATGTATGTTAAACCGTGAAGGAAAATCTATATACCTAAAAAATCGGTGTAACAATATCAAAGGTACCTATGTGAAGTCTACCAACCCGCACTAGGCCAGCGTGGTGCACTAAGGACTAAACCCTCTCAGTAGCAGAGAGGGGCCCGTGCTCAGCAGTGAACAGTTATAACACAGGGCTAGTATTATGGTTCAATAATAAATTAACCATACCATACTTATCCGCCCTGTGGATTGGGGGCGTTTGGAGAATTCCACCACGGTATCCCCTGCCTGTCGTAAAAGGCGACTAATAGGGGCCTCCAGGGGTCACGGGTGGGCGGGACGTGCCGCCCACCCATTAGTCTAGCCAACTTCTGTGACCCCCGTGATGGACATGTCCGAGGCAGCGTGTGTCACGCTGCCTCGGACACCAAAAGGCGGACACGGTACGGTGTTTCGGGGGCTTCTGAGCCCCCGCAACAGGAAAAGGACCGCAACAGCGGTACGTGCAGGGGCGGTTGCGGACGACAACTTAGACGTGAGTCGGAGGAAGCCCGCAGCCGTCCCTAATGCGCCGAAGATGGCCTTTTTAAAAAAAAAATAAAAAAATACCATACTTATGTGTATGAGATTGCCTCGAGCGATAAGACCGCCAAATATACCACCTTTCTGCCTATATCATGATATAGTATCTTTTGGTGTACAATAAATATATAAATAAATAACCTTAAACGGTGCCGCCTATCCCTCGTACCACGCAGGGCCGGCGCAGGGTCTCGTGCCTCACTTACCCGCACGCTATCCAATTAATTCAGCCTCATTCTACCACAACAATGGATTGTTCTTAGAGGTAATAAGACCAAATGTGCGAATAAATAGTTTGAGAAAATGTTTTCACACTGTAGTTTAGGGTACTGAAGATATATTTTTAAGGCCTTGGTACTATTAGAGTGTCTACTTTAGTAGATTAGAGTAGTTGTAGGTAATTGTTTGATTTGATATTCTACTTTGTTTCGAAACCTTTATTTATAACCGGAAGATGATTCTTTCTGCACTACATTAAAGATGGGGTATTATTAAATCCTCCGAGGTTTAGGTAGAAGCGAATCTCTAGTTAATGTTTTATGGAAAACATTGTAATTTATAATGACATTACTTTCTTTATAAATGTGTTATATCATATCAAAATTCGCTTATAAACTCTATGATACCCATGAAAGCTCGTCATTATGTTTGACAAGGAAGCATCCGACATTCACCTGCTTATGAAAAAGTTCTTTGTTTTGTAAAGTTGCGGCCACACCTGTGCGCTTGCCAAGCAAAGCGGAAATGCCGGCGCGGTGATGCGACGTGAGGGTGTGCATAGCGTCGCACCGTGCACCCGACATAATACGAGATTACTAGTAGTGCTCGCGGCTCCGCCCGCGTGAAAAAGGTTTCCGGGACAAAAATATTTTCCCGGGATAAAAAGTAGCCTATAGCACTCACGAGTTATGTAGCTTCCTATTAGTGAAAGAATTTTCAAAATCGGTTCAGTAGTTCCTGAGATTAACGCGTGCAAACAAACAAACTCTTCAGCTTTATAATATTAGTATAGATGAGTTTTGTTATGCACTTATACACACACACACACACACATCACGCCTTTTATCCCCGAAGGGGTAGGCAGAGGCGCAACAATGCAATCACTTTTCGCCGTGCGTATTTCCACACATGATGTGATAGGGATCGGGCACATTTCCAGACTCCGGGCTGATACTGAAAAGAAAAAAGCAATATCACTTTTCCCGACTCGGGGATCGAATCCGAGACTTCAGCGTTGCCGTCGTACCACGATACAACTACACCACCGAGACAGTCTACTTATCTATACTTAATATTATAAAGCTGAAGAGTTTGTTTGTTTGTTTATTTGTTTGAACGCGCTAATCTCAGGAACTACTGGTTCGAATTGAAAAAATCTTTTTGTGTTGAATAGACCATTTATCGAGGAAGGCTTTAGGCTATATAACATCACGATGCAACTATTAGGAGCGAAGAAATAATGGAAAATGTGAAAAAAACGGGGAAAATTATTCATCCTTGAGGGCTTCCATTGCGTGCACTGCGAAAACGGTTCAAGATACCAAAAATATATGTATGAAAGAATTATTCCTCATGAAATGAACTAAAAAAATGTCCGCGACAGTATATGTCTATCTTTTAAGATTAACTCACTAGAACCGTTTTTATGGTAATCTAATTTGGTCGAAATTAATGCATTATTTGTTAAGAGTTGTATCAACGTCATAGTATTAATCTTTATCCAAATAAATGTGTTAGATAGAATGATTCAACGGGAAGGTTTTTATGTACTTTTAGCCCGGAAAAACTTATTAATGCGGGCGAAGCCGTGGGCAAAAGCTATAGTTCTATAATATAAGTACTTAGTTGCGTATTTTGGATTCAACAGCGTAGAAACTAAACTTTGTTTTTTGATTGAAAGAAGCACATCTGAAGTGCCTGGATTAAAATTTTTAACCGATTACAGTCTTTCTACTCCCGGACATCGTTTTATGTGTTGAGAAAGCACAATGAAATGTGGGTGTTAATTGTGTCCATATACATACCTCCAGGGAATAAAGACGTAACTATATGTAGGTATATAAATGTACATTTAAACAATTTCATGTGATTATAGTTGAATCTGCAAAGCAAACAATAGGTTACGTACGGAACTCTCAGTTGGCGAGTACAATTTACGCTTGTTCGATTTTTACGTTATCCACGCGCAATCGCATGACCGCTAAGGTGTGAGTGAAATTTTACATTTCTCCGTCGTAAAGGAAAACATGGTAAAAAACCCGCATGCTATCAGAATAATAATCTTGTATTTAGTACTAAACTAATATCCTTATATCTTAAAATCTGGGCTAGGTGTGAACACGCCTTTTGAATTGAGGCTATACATTTTCGGGTCGTTTACAATTTTTTGTACAGTTCCACTTTTTTGAACCTCAAAATAACGTCATCACCTGTTTGCTTTTTTTCACCGGAACCTCGGTTTAAGTTTCCGTATTCGCCTAGAGGATGGAGGAGAGTATGGTATTATGTGGTTTTATGGTTCAAAGTTAAAACCCTGCTTCCTATACCAATATAGGAAATATATCCCCGCCCTAACCCCCTTTGACACATGAGAAACAGTTCCGTGATATGAGGCAATACCCCCCAGATTATCTCTCTCTGCGTCAATTATACCGAAGCTAGAGTAATGGGTGTTCTACAGACCACCAATTTCAAATTCTAGTTTTAATAGTGTAGAAAGAAGGTCTAAACGTTTGAAATTCTGTGATTATGTAGTTCTATAGGTTTAGGGACCCTTTAAAAGAGCGACACGGCGTTGTCTATTTTGTTGCTGGTCATTCGTCTGAACTCTAAAACTCTTTATTTTATAAACTGTGGCAGTCAGCATTTATTAGGAATGTGAATATGGTCACATATGACAATATTAGGACAAAAATTTTGATGGAAATAAACAAAATATATTTGCCAAATTGTATTATTTCAGACATAACACGCATGAAAATGTTCGTAGCGTATCCTATTTGTTAAGATTTTTAAGAATACAGTAAAACGTTTGTACATAAAGTAACTCGCGCCACCTATGATTCGTAACATGTACTAAAAACCGCACCGCTATTCTAGCGGAACCTCATAACATACCTTGTTTACCAAAGTTCTTGACACAAATTACTTGAAAACTTACTTTTGAGGTTATAAACAATATCACTATAACTTATAAAATCGAAATATACTTATTACTTACTATTAAAAGACACGTAACTCGACGGAGAACCGAGAATGCCGCGCCTTCTTGGATCCAGCTTGGTTTTTATCGAAAAACTTTTGTTTTAAAACTAAAAACACGGACCAAAAACACCCGGCACAGCACTTTCACTTTTTGATTAATCCAAAAATCATTTTTCGTTAGTTTGTAACATATATACACTTCGCGGTTCTATCGGCGAATACGTTCGGAAATTGTGATCCGTTGGCGCGGGACGTCGGCGTTTATTGAAGCGAAGATATCAATCTGTTTGGGTTTCTCATCACGCATCGCCCGTGTCTACTAGCGAACGACGCACGCGCACGGAAAGACACCGTGTAGCACCGTGTCGACAATGAGACGGCGGTCACGCAACTGTATCCTTACTAATCGGGTTTTTACTTAACACAAATATTATTGACGTAGAAATATTCACGAAATATTTTAAACATAATTTATATTATTTAATTATTATGAAATAAAATTTAAATCTGTTATTATTCCCTTGTTTCGTACTACATGACCTCAAACTCGCTCGACAGGTTGCGCTGTTGGAACACAAGTGAAGTGTACCATACGTCTGTCTCGCTCTCGCGCGCATAAATTATAGAACTACGTGCTTCGTCCTTGTCTCGTGTATCCTTTTTTTGTTAAGGGTGAGGAAATTAGTAAAAAATTACACTTCTTCACATTCTTTGATAATTTGGGTTTCGGTACGAGAAACTGGGTCTATTTGGCTTTTTATAAATATCTTTAAAAGCTTAAAAAAACTTAAATGCCTACTTACGTCTTTATTCTGTAGAAGTACCTATAATATATTTTTAATTTCTGATGATAATAACTATGAATTTATATTTTATTCAGATCGATATAAATTATTTCATGAATTTATGAATAACGTTCTTATAATGTATAATTTAGATAATAATAATATGTAATAAATCACTTATGTTCTAAGTATTTTAATAGCTTTGTTTGTCATCAAAATTAAGGACAGTCGGAAATCAGGGTTAATTTTTCTCCTTATCACCGTATTAGGCCTATCTAGGTATGCACATTTTTGACACTAACAGTGGGTAGTCTTAATCAAAACACACACTTATTCACGTGTAAGATACCCACGTGGCTAGGCAGAGTTATAACAATCTTCATTTTAATGATAATAACAGTATTTCCATTACGTAACATTGTAAATCACAGAGGGTGGTCTTTCGTAATTTCTAATCTCCAGAGTTTTTCGAATTGTCAACCAGAGGTATTTCACAATTTTTTATGTTCCTGAGAATCGAACCGAATACCTTGCCGGTTACAGTCCGAGTATATCGCCTATATTAATGTCCTCAGTTATGAAAACATTCTGATTGCATGTTGCGATCTAAACACAACCAACCATTATGTTCTATCTTACAATAACAACCAACATTTCAATCTAGGTCAAACATCCACAGATAGAATTAATAAAACTCAATCGAAACTATTATTGACAGCTTCGGAGAAGCGGTCGTGAGAAGTGCCCTTAGTTAATTTGAATTCAATTTAATTTTCATATCGCATACTGACCGAAATACGTGGAACCGATGGTCGTGGCCGTGACTTGGTTGAAGCACACCGCCTGGTGGGGCAGTGACCCCTCGATTGATAGCCCCTGATGTTCTTGCCGGCCCATTTTCTGTCGAAACGATGAAATAAATAACTTTAGGAAGGTTGTTATTGGAGAATTTATGTTTTAATTTGTTTAACGCCATCTAGCGGTAATAATATGTATTAGAGAGCGTTAAGGCTTAGCAACTGTTAATCTTTGTTAACAATAGATGACGCTTGCCGTCGTCATAAGCAGGTTGATCATATTTTTTTTATAAGTTGATAATACAAATTTCATGTTCTTTGTGACTCAGTTTTACCTTTCCCCTGAAAAATTTAGTATTTGACACTTACGCGGTACCTACCAATGTCAGTTACGTTGTTTTAAAAATATTCCTTTTGACTAAACGCCCAACTTTTTCCTTACAGTAATGTTGGTAAATGGTAGCCTAATAGGGGTAGCAGATACAGTAGTATATAGTATAGTATAGTCGTTATGTAAAAAACAAAGTCAAAATACAAATATTTGCAAAGGACAATTGATATTTACTTGTATATCGTCGTCTTTGTTCCTCTGTTCCTGATTGAGATTGATGTTTTTTGTTTGCATTTTCTCCCACTAGAGCCGCGTCGACTCCACCTGTAACAGAATTAACAACTTCACAGCTATTCGTTGTCTATTGGCGAGACATTATAGAAGTATGTATTTAAAGTTATAAAAACAAAGATTTATTAATAATGACATAGAGTGAGTAGTCCGTTGAATACTGGGAAGATTTTTGTTTTAAGATTGTATTGGCGCATGTTTCGGAAGTAATAACTGAATTACTAAAACATAGTATATTGTAAATACTAGAAAATTCGCTAAGTATAGTTGTTTGGTATATGAAAAAGACATAAGACAGGCTGAGGTAACTGGCGAACGCCGAGGTAACTGGCGAACGCCGAGAGACCATAGTTTTTGGTAATTAATAGTTTTTTTTTATAGAAGACGGGCATTGATGTATTAAAAAACCCAAGACGGGGCACTCAAACGAGTCAGTTACCTGATGCCATTGATGTATTCAATGCCTGATGCTAAATATTCACCGTCGCTCATTAACATCAATATGACAGAAATCAAAATGAAACACCTAGATTATTGCATACTCGTGCATTGCAGAGAAAAAAAACTGCTCCAATTACTAAGACCCACGGTCAGTATCAATTACGAAACAGTATCGCGAGCCGTGTACCATACACTTTTATGAAACAATGTGCAATTATCTTGGCGGCCATCATTAAGTTAAAAAATTTACCCGAAACGAGTGGAGCGTTTTAACATTGATTTGCGGGGGTTGTACACTTTACGCGCGTTAATGCGATTATAATCTATACTATAATATTATAAAGCTGAAGAGTTTGTTTGTTTGTTTGAACGCGCTAATCTCAAGAACTACTGGTTCGAATTGAAAAATTCTTTTTGTGTTGAATAGACCATTTATCGAGGAAGGCTTTAGGCTATATAACATACGATGCAACTATTAGGAGCGAAGAAATAATGGAAAATGTGAAAGAAACGGGGAAAATTATTCATCCTTGAGGGCTTCCATTGCGTGCGCTGCGAAAACGGTTCAAGATACCAAAAATATATGTATGAAAGAATTATTCCTCTTGAAATGATCTAAAAACAAGTCCGCGGCAGTATATGTCTATCTTTTAAGATTAACTCACTAGAACCGTTTTTATGGTAATCAAATTTGGTCGAAATTAATGCATTATTTGTTAAGAGTTGTATCAATATTAGTCCATGGTTGTATCAACGTCATAGTCATAGAGTGATTCAACGGGAAGGTTTTTATGTACTTTTAGCCCAGAAAAACTTATTAACGCGGGCGAAGCCGTGGGCAAAAGCTAGTATTGTATATAATTTTGTTAGAAATTGGGTAATGCCTTATTCCTACCACTAGGTTCAGTAAGATAACTTTGTCCCGCTATGCTAATGTAAAAAAGGCTTGTTAGTTTAAAATTTAGATAATTTAAAAAACATTAAACAGAAATTATAATTATAATTATAATATACCAGCTCTGTATTATATACTGCTCCTAAGGGTTTAGGCCTTAGTCCACCACGCTGGCCTAGTGCCGGTTGGCGCACTTCACATACCCTCGATATCCTTATGGAGAATTCTCAGTTATGTAGGTTTCCTCACGATGGTTTCCTTCTCGATAATTGATGAACAATGCATATGTATAACTTCGAAAAGTCAAGAGGCGTGTGCCTTGGGTCTTGAACTTGCGGACATTGTCACGGCAGGCCGTTCCATTCCCAACTAGGACATGGTCCACTACAAATACAAATTAGTGCCTTAAAACAATGTACACTAATAAATGGCTATAAAATTCAATCCACTGGATAATTAACCTAAATAACGCACAAAAATCAAAGTACTCAAAACGAGATCCGACAACTTTCACCGAAATCACAAATTTTTCCTCGTTACGATGGCCCAAAGTTAAACAGGCGACTCTGATTACTCTATAATCATTGTTAACTAACTTGTCCAAACTTTGTAATTACTTAACAAAACAAATTTACATTCGTTTCGCATACCCCTGTTCAGTTAACGGCTTCGAAATCTCTATTATCCCTTTATGGGGACATTCTATGCAATTTAGGCGGGTTTTAATATTGGTTCGGAGTGTTACTGTGTTAATTGTTTTGGGAAATTGTGACTTCCATACGATTACGACACCATTTACTGGTGGTAGGAATCTCATATGTAAGAGGCCGTCTGGGTGGGTACAATCGCAATGTCTATTTCTTCCGCCAAGCAGCAGTGTGCATGCACTTTTGTGTTTCGGTTTGAAGGATATTGTAGCCAGTGTAACTACTGGATATAATGAGACGACATTTTATGTCTCAGGATGACGAGCGCAGTGGAATGCCACGCAGTACTTTGTAACTCAATGTACTTTATGGTGTTACTACTGTTTATGGGCGTCGTGTCGCTTACCACTAGGCGAACGGCATGCTCGTCTCGTCATTCAATGCCATAAAAAAACATAATTAGGAAATTAGCGTGGTATATAGTATATTGCAATTATGGTTTCAATGTTTAGCAAGTTTTGGATAATGTTATTTATAGGCAGATATGGTTACCACTAGGTGAGTGACTTGCTTCCGTTTATAATAAAACTATCACAAAGAATTAGCTTTTACGGCATTTTATAAAACGATGCATCAATTACACGAAAATCCTTTACGATAACTATAACAAAACCAAAATGGCGTGAGTAAGATGTTCTATTTTTGAAAATATCGATACCATTTTTCTACGAATTCAATAAAGTTAACTGTAAATGCGTTAAATCGTTCGTTTATAGACTCATTGGTAACACGTTTAATATAATGGACAACGTCGTAAGGATATCCGCACGCCATTATAATAATTCATAACTATTGTATGTAATTTGCGTCTGTATTCATCGGTTTATTAGTTTATTCACACGAGAATGCTGAAAGAAGCTTATTAAACAAGAGTTTAACAAACTCACTAAGGTTAATAGCATTTTTTAGATTTTTAATTTGTAGTATTTTTATCGTTCTATTGTTAGTCATATAATTTAAATTAAAAGCTAGGTAGTAGCTGTAAAAACTCATTAAATTCCTAACTTTTCTTTATAAAATTTAATAATTATTAAATTAATCAAGCAAAAACGCTCGTGCATTCAAGCAATGTAAACGGTCTCTTAACCCATCACAATCTTAGCCTGTAGCGTGCTGTCTGTAGTTTTGTGAATGAAATAGCCCCAAATTGGCCCCCGGGCTATTAATGTCCAGGTAACCCTTAAGTTGAGCATCAAATCGCTTTGTTTAGTTATGAATCGGTTCGATCCATTCATTTGATTTCGTGAACAGAGCCTGCTATACCATCTTAATAGCATATGATACCGTGAAAGCTTTAATATAGTTTAGACATAGAAATTCAACTGTACAGCAAGATCCCTCAATCTGTATCAGTTTATTGTCGCCTGGTACTTGCAATTATAACGGATACCTACTGTTAAAAATGTATAGTTGGTATATAAAGTGACTTTTATACATGAAAAACTCTTAAATGCGGGCAAAGCGACAGAGAAAAGCTAGTAATATTTATAAAGGGCCTCATATACGGTACGATCCGTCGTTACGACCCATAGTTTCGGACCGATCGCAATGACGAATCGATGGTGTATGTCCAAATCGTAAAAGATTTACTTGAGAAGACGATATCGTGATCGCAACAGAGACCAATACAATTGTGGGATTCTTCATAAATCATAAGACCCGCCGATGTATGTAATACGTTTTAATCGTTGTCTTGGTTTTGTACATGTACGACGGGTATTATGCAATCTGAATCCTCAGTTTGTTAATTAGTTCAATTACATTTACTTATGAGCAACGACGGGCGCGTGCGTTTTGAAAGCCTGGGTAAGTGAGGAAGAGGAAGTGGTGGTGTTACCAGAGTGCGACTAGTGTTGCCAGATAATAACCGGGGTTATCAAAACAATTGTATATATTTACGTAATAGTGGTGTGTTTAGACGCAATCATGAACATCGTAACGATATATCGAAGGTGTATGGTTCTTTGCAATCGACGATTAGATTTTTTCCTCAGTCTCACACACACACATACTCACGCCTGTTATCCCCGAAGGGGTAGGCAGAGGCGCGAGTAGAACTAGTGCACCCGCTTTTCGCCGTTATTCCGTCCCATGATGTGATAGGGGGCGAGCCTATCGCCATATCGGGCACAAGTTCCAGACTCCGGGCTGATACTGAATAGAAAAACTCAATATCACTTTGCCCGACACGGGGATCGAACCCGAGACCTCAGCATTGCAGTCGTACTGTGATACAACTACGCTACCGAGGCAGTCAGTTGTTTTCCTCAGTCTCAGTCTGCCTAACACGGGGTCCGATATGAATGATCGCAACGGCCGGTCGTGGCAATTCGACGCGATGGATCCTCACAATTTTCTTCAGATCCATCGTAACGTCGGATCCTATCGTATATGGGGTCCTTAACACAGATCAGTACAACGACCTCTTCATTCAATTGAATAAACCATTCAACGTCTGAATAAATTAATCAATCATTAGCTGCAATGAAAGCTTACGTGAGAAGCCATATCCGCTACCCAGTTATTAGTGGAGCTTCCTTCCGTGAGACTCGGGTGACAGGTACCATCGTGGGAACAACCTTGTACTGATAGCGTTTTTATCTTTATGTGTTTGTTTATTATATGGGTATTGTTCAATGGCTGATAAACGGGTATCATCTCGCAAGTGAACAAGAACACGTATTAATGTACTTTGCTGGTCGATATTTTCCTTGGATTTCGCTTTTTTTTTTGTATGGCTTTGACTAGATGAGCATTCTGTTCCCCTGATGGTAAGCGATACGATATGATAAATAGTAGCAACACTATCCAGTCAGCCACCTTGAGTTACAAAGTACTGTATGGCATTCTACTGCGCTCGTCATCCTGAGACATGAGATGTTAACTCTCATTATGTCCAGCAGTTACACTGACTACAATGTCCCTCAAATCGAAACCCAACAGTGCATGCACATTGCTGCTTGGCGGTAGAAATAGACATTGCGGTGGTACACACCCAGACGAACTCTAATATATGATAGACCAGTAAACCAGGGGCACTACTTTTATGATATTTTTTTTATAGGAATTGTGGTTGCGTTTTAGAAAGACGTTGAGATTTGGATACTACAATTCAAAATCGCTCTTAAACAACGCCACTTCGAATTTTGAAACAAAGCACAAAATGTCACTGATCAAATCAAATACATCTTTATTAAAGTTTCTTTTAACAAACTCTTTTGAATCGTCATGAATCTACCACCGGTTCGGAATGTATTATCCCTGTGAAGAAACGGCGCAAGAAACTCCCTAAGCAATACGATCCGTGCTACTGCCACAGTCTTCGCCACCCTAGGACATAAGGTGATTGATGCCCCTGGCCTAATGTATGTCAACCGGAACACTACAATACTCACCTACTATAAAATTCAAGTTATTTTCAGCTATCTAATAAATAAAATGCCCGTCTTTGATTTTTCTAAAATATTTGTTTCTCCTAAATTTAAACCCTTATGCTGGAGGAGCCGCGAGGAGATGCTGGTATATTATGTTTATTTATTAGATTAGTTTTCCAATCTTACCAATTTTATTGCTTATCGAATATAACAAAAATATAAAGATTACTATCACTCCCCAAAACGAGAGTGTTTGTACTCATTACGATAATAAGTATATATGCAAATATTATCGCTTTATTCTGCGGTTGGAATGCCGTTGGCAATTTATAAAGACATTTCATAAACGAGGCTAAAATTTAATGTCTCGGATGACGAGCGTTATTCAGCACCATGTAGATCTTTATAATTTAAATTTTCGGTAATGTTACTGTTTTTGATCAGTTTATTTATTATTAACGAGAGATGAGATCTCTCGATGATTGTTACAATTTTGTCAGCTTGCCTGATCGTTACTTTAATTAATGTCTGCTATAATAAGATTAAGAATGCCAAACTATCAGTAGTAAACATCACTGCCATAGCGTAGTTGCTTCAGGACCTATCCTATCGAATGTTGTTTGATTTAGTCTAGGTCTATATTAAACAGTTAACTGGCCCGCCCCGGTGGCCTATAAATTCTAGGAAGTCCTCATTCGTCCACCAAGAACCGCCGTTTTAAAGCGTCGTCACGTACAATGACATAATCATCATTGTACCTCCTTACTTTTACAATGAAATTGGATGTAGAGCAACTTAGATGTCTTAGTACCAGGCTTCTTATATGGAGGGTTCTTTGTATCGGTAGAGTCTTTCTGTTTCTGCCAGTACAGCGTGCCAGCACTGTTGCGTTGGTTTGTAGGATGCCATTGACAAAATATTAAAATACGAAATGTAAGTGCTTTTTGGCTTGCTCCTCTTTTATGCGTTAGTGGAGTAAAGGGTAGCCATTATAAATAGTTTATGAAAGGGAAGAATAATCCTCCCTTTTACTTTAGAATTAATAATAATTCTAAAGTACACGATTAATATAAGTAACTAGCTTTTGCCCGCGGCTGCGCCCGCATTTTTTATTTTCCCGGGATAAAGTGTAGCCTATGTATTAATCCAGGACATGATCTACCCGTGTGCCAAATTTCATCGAAATCCGTTTAGCAGTTTTTGCGTGAAAGAGTAACAAACATCCAGACATCCATACATACTTACAAACTTTCGCGTTTATAATATTAGTAGGATTTACTTCACAGATTTTAACGCCAGCAAAGATGGCGCTGGTAAAAACTCCAGCAAGAAAATTCTAATTTTAAATTCAGCATTTAGCGACCGTTTCCAAATCATTTAGTATGTTAATGGTGCTTTCCTCGGGTAAATTAACCTCTGGCCGGAAGCACTGCACTTGACCTTGGCCCGTGCTTAAATAAAGCGTCATTTTATTACGGTAAACGTTGACGAATTCTGATCATTTTTCTGTTGTTTAACCTTTCTAAGGTCGGTTTTCACATTACCAATGTTACAAATTGAGAGCCTTAAGTTATTTATATTTTATCATCTCCCCAATGCCCACATCCTGCCGGCCAAATGTAATACAACATTGATCATTATATTGAAGTACGTTTTCCGCAAACCACTACCGCATCCCGTTTATTTCCTTGTGGGTTAGTGTGGTTTGTTTTACCAATATCCGGTGTTATTTGCTTACGGATTCATTTGTCATGCTGGTCAAAGATTTACAAACCTAATTGAACCAATTACCTATACTTGAACTATTTTTAACCCCTCACGATATGAGCGGTGTTATATTCATATGAGTTTAATGTTTCATTCGTTTGTGTTATATTTTGAATTGAAAGACTTTTGTCTGATGAAGAATTATACGTTCGTCAACATGCAATAAATTATTGGTTTATATAATCATCTTTTGAACTACTTATTCAATGTCTAGTGTCACGCAAGGTTTTGTAACCTAAAAGTATTTGACTGTCAACACAGGCTATATATAAGCGTGCTGATTACATCTTAGTCTGATCATTATTAAAAACGATGGAAAATCTCTGGATGGCGCGTCTCTAAAAATACCTAATGTTTATGCCTATGGTTTCATAAAAAGTAGTAAAACACTCTAAAAAGCATACATATGAATGATGTAGGGAAAACGGTTTTAAACGTGAATAATTCCCATAATAGTATGATAATGAGTCCGCATAAGAGTTTAATGTTTTCACACCTCCGCGCCTCCACTATAATTCACTCTAATCACTTTGTTTACTGTTTAAGTAAGTCCTTTCGGATGAGAAATATAGTCCCAACTTTATTCACTTTCTTGGTAAGAAAGTATGGATATATAACTGTTAAGTGGACCGGTCTGCCGAGACCATGGAGTTACTATTAATATACACATATTCATAGCCGAGACAATGTCTGGAGGTTCGAAACCCAAGGCACACACCTCTGACTTTTCAAAGTTACGTGTGTATTGTTTATCAGTTATCGATCACTTTAACGGTGAAGGAAAACATCGTGAGGAAACCTACATATCTGAGAATTCTCCATAAGAATTTCGAGGGTGTGTGAAGTCTACCATCCACTAGGCCAGCGTGGCGGACTAAGGCCCCCGTGCTCTGCAGTGAGCAGTATATAATACAGGGATGGTATTATTATTACCGTTTTTTGTAGTGGGATCAAACCGACAAGAGGATCATCTAATGTTAAGCGACCATCTCCCATCACAAACCTACTGCACTACCATAACCATCGATGCGTTATCGATCTTTTGTCTTGGATTCTTATAGGTCTCTAAATCGTAAAGATCTAGAAAGCTGGTTCCTTTTGTAAAATTACGGGACAAAACACTCCCTATAGTCTTTTTCATAAATGACATCATGTTTCAAGTGAGAGTCTCTGACTACTATAGTCTATTTCTGACACCTGTGCTATTCGCAAACACTGGAGCTGTTATGAGATTTAATCAGGCTTTATAAAATTACTATTTTCAGGCGGAGAACTGCTCCTTTCCTCTTTATCAAAAACTTAAGGCATTGCCCTTAAGTTTTTGTTCAAATAGATTGCTATTTCGTCATATTAAATACCGTTCAGGAAAATGTAGAGACTTTATACGTGTGACGAACCCCGGGGGCTCGCACATGTCACAGCATCCCAAATACATTAAAAGAGGATATCTCCGTCGAAACTCAAATATACAAGGAGGCGTCCTAAATCGATCGAAAATAAACAAAATTATAAACTTTTAATATGATAAAATGCGAGTGTAGAGTGTTCCGATACATTAGAGCATGGTCTATGACTGAAGAGCTATAATGGCACGGCAACCGTAACCAAGTTATAAACTTTGCACGCTTTAGGGTTGACAGAGACTCCAGTAAAACTAACATAACCGTTTCACTCATCTTTCTAGTGACCGTAGCGATAGCGCGTTTTACCTAGCGATAAATAACGAGTTGATAGATACTGCTCCAGCTTGTGAGTTATTGATTCAAAGGCGTATAGATTAATTATACAATATCCAAATTACGATTGAATCAGTAATTTAATAAAACAACACAAACTGGTAGGACTAGTTACTTGTACTGCACTACGTTTATCATCCTAAGACATAAAGTTACATCGTCGACTATTCTAAAAAAAAAGCAATTGATACACATTTAAGTATTTTCATTTTTCGCCAACCCTAACCCAAAACGAAAACCCCTAATAGGGGTTCAAGCAAAATTTGTACAACCAGACGAATTATTTTCTAACTGGTAGAGGTCCGGCGGTTTGCGTGTCCAAGGTCGCGGGGGCTAGATGGAGGGAAAGGGGGGAGATAGAGTTCAACGCATCCTCAGCTAGACAAGCGCCGTAAATTAAATCAATCCGTTTATTACGTTAATTTTGGCGTACCGACGCAAGGGTTCTTCAACCGACAATAAAAAAAAAAGTACATTCTCAGTTATAGTTTAATTTTAAAATACGTTGTTTTTGATGCCTTAGCTCGGAGTTGCGATGTTTGTACTGGATGTTTTGCATTCATTCTTCGTAGTTCGAGTGACAGCTATTGACTGAGAAACTTTAATTCCGATTAGTGAGTCGAGATTGTTGTGTTTTCATTTACAAAATGATGTTATATCCAGCAAACTCCCCGACAATACGAAAGTATAGGTTTTTAGTATTTACACATCTACATATGTCCAAGCGTGAGCTCATCGTATGTTTAAAGTTTTCTTTTGAATAATTTCAAATAGAAAATAATATTTGGAACATAGAGTACTTTGTCTTCTACCAACCAGCAATGTATAATCTTGTTTTGCGGTTCGAAAGACATTGTAACCAGTCGTTTACTGAGCATTATGAGATGTAAAACTCACTGTTTCAATGTGCACTTTGATACAATTCAAATTATTAAGTACCGTTGGCGATAATGCAACTGCTTATGAACAATCTCGTACCACCAGGCAAGCCATTTGCTCGTCATTCAGCTCTATGGGTACATATTATATTGTCCCGCGTCTGGGCACCGTCCTCATCGACTACCAAGGTTTACTTGTGTCATTCACTAGGGTTTTAGACGGGGCAAATGCTGGTTGGTATTCTTCAAGTACCTTCGAAATTCTTATGAAGAACTTCTTAGGTATCTAGGTTTCGTCACGATGTTTTCTTTCACCGTTGCAAGTGATAATTCACAATGAAAAACATATCTTTAGAAAACTCATGAGTATTAACCCTTTAATACATATGAATCAATAAAGCCACCACATTGATAACACGTGGTCACCAGATTAATCGGAGACCACAATCGACCGCACTCACCACAAAACCGATTAAAAGCTGGAATCCATTTGTGCTCATGATTATCTCATTATATACTATTGTGTATAACGTTTTTTTTATCATAACAATATGATAATATTTTCTCTGTCTGACTGCCTCCGTGGCGTAGCTGTTTACGCTACGACTGTAATGCTGCGGTCTCGGGTTCGATCCCCGGGTCGGATAAAGTGATGTTGAGTTTTTCTATTCAGTATTAGTCCGGAGTCTAGAATTTATGCCCGAAATGGCGTTAGGCTCACCCCTTATCACATCATGGGGCGGAATAACGGTGAAAAGTGGGTGCACTAGCTGCGCCTCTGCTTATACTTTCGCGGATAGAAAGCTTGTGTGTATGTGTGTGTGTGTGTGTGTGTGTGTGTGTGTGTGTGTGTGTGTGTGTGTGTGTGTGTGTGTGTGTGTGTGTGCGTGTGTGTGTGTGTGCGTGTGTGCGCGCGTGTGTGTGTGTGTGTGTGTGTGTGTGTGTGTGCGTGCGTGCGTGCATGCGTGCGTGTGTGTGTGTGTGTGTGTGTGTGTGTGTATGTATGTATGTATGTATGCGCCGCGAGTTTCTCAAAAACTACTGGTCCCATTTGGATGTGGTTTTTGATGTTCAAATTTATAGTTTTCAGGGAAGGTTATAGTATATAATTTATGAAGATCTTCGGAGATACACAATGGATCTCTTCAATTACTAACAGCAGATGACTTGCGAATGCTGCAATGGTATATCTATGATGTATTGCTTACACTATTCTATAATTAACTAACAAAAAAGCCATAATTAAAAGCTTTTTAACAAAAAATAAACCGACTTCAAAACCACTGCAAACCAAAAAATTATTCAACTTTATATTCGCTTAGTATATACGTATATTATCCCCCTCCTCGTCCCCACTTTTGCTCACAACAATATTTCAAATATGAATAACTGCTTTATTTTTCAACCAATTTGAATGCTGATTTCACAGAAGAATTTCTTTTTTATATTATTTTCTGTTGCATACAAAATAATTTAAAAAATCAAACATATGAAACTACCCTATTCTGAGACTTTGCCTTAGAGTTTCATCGACTACTAGGTATATATCACAGGGACGGACTTCATTGGGGTTGAATCATGTAAAAGCTAATACATATTAAAATGTAATTTTTCGCTTCAGTGGATTTTTAGGCCATCATGATAACTTAGTGACAAAAGTAATCTAAAGCATATGCCTTGAAGTGTAACATCTTACTCAGTCCTATTGGATTTTAAACCTTATTTGTATGGAGCCTGTTGTACGTATTTACACACAACTCCCAAAAACGATTTCTATGTTTACATCATCTTTTATCTGTTTTTTTTTTAGCCAAAAGGGTGTTTCTTGGTATACAAGTGTTTTCGACTCCTTCATCTGGCTCAATTTTTTTTACAATACCTGAACCGTAAACTGCTGGAAGCACATCAGTGCAATTGATATATGTTATTATTCATGACCTTAAAAAGGTTGTATTTTTATTTAGATATAGTTGTAAAAAATAATTGAACTAGATGAATGAGTCAACACTCGTACCTGTATAAATACATTCAAAAAGACATTTCTATAGTCAGTTATATGTTTTGCATAGTAGGGAACTAATAAACGAGGCCGTTGAAGATAAATGACCACCAACCCTGATGGACCTTAGACTAATATAATGGACATTCACAATGGTAGAGGATTATTGGATTGTGAACTTGAGAAATGAATGATCATTGGTAATTATAAAACTACTAGCGTTTGCCCGCGGCTCCACCCGCTTTAAAAAGTTTTTCCGGGATAAAAGTCCCGCTTTATATTTTCCCGGGATAAAAAGTAGCCTATGTGTTAATCCAGGATATGATCTACCCGTGTGTCAAATTTCATCGAAATCCGTTCAGTAGTTTTTGCGTGAAAGAGTAACAAACATCCATACATCCAAACATCCAAACATCCATGCATTCTTACAAACTTTCGCCTTTATAATATTAGTAGGATTATAGTGGATTTTAAAATTTATGTACTTGAGAAATCTAATAACACACACACACACACACACCCACGCCCATTATCCCTCAAGGGGTAGGCAGAGGCGCAACTAGTGCACCCACTTTTCGCCGTTATTCCGTCCCATGATGTGATAGGGGGCGAGCCTATCACCATGTAGGGCACAAATTCCACACTCCGAGCTGATACTGAATAGAAAAACTCAATGTCACTTTGCCGGATCCGGGGATCGAACCCGAGACCTCAGGATTGCAACCGTACCATAATATAACTACGCCACCGAGGCAGTCAAAAATAATAACAGAATTTGAATATCAAGTATTTTATATAGAACTAGAGACCTAATGACAAAATCAGTATTCAGTACTCACACTCTATTATAGGTTTGGTTACACAGATGTACAGAGACAGTGCCGGGACTAGAGGTGATCATTAAACGTTATAACTGTTAATTTAACTCATTATAAAAAAATAGCTGTTAATTCTATTAACTACTATTGCAATATTCATTAAACGTTTAAACTAATGAACGGACTGTGGAGGCAGTTAATGCCATCTGTTAATTTATCATTCAACTAAACTTGATAACTGTTAATCATAGAAAAATGCTAATAACGCCTCTATGTGTTATTTATTAAATGAAATTTAATACTACTAATAAGCACAAAAATGATATTTTTTCTTTAGCTAAGACTTAAATTATGCCTTGTCGTGAATTGTGAACAATAAAATCGCCACTTGCAATGATTGCGAAAATAATTTTATTTAGGTAACGTCAGAATTGATAAAAGTGGCCGCCATTTTGAATTTCTTTGTTTTAAGGCCAATTGACCTCAAAATCGGTATCTGGATATAACTTTAGTTACCGAAGACTGATCCAATGTCGGAATCGAAAAAAGTGGCCGCCATTTTGAATTTCTTTATTTTAAGGCCAATTGACCTCAAAATCGGTATCTGGATATAACTTTAGTTACCGAAGACTGATCCAATGTCGGAATCGAAAAAAGTGGCCGCCATTTTGAATTTCTTTATTTTAAGGCCAATCGACCTCAAAGGCGATATCTGGGCAAGCCTATAGGTACAGAAGACGGATCCAATGTTAGAATTGAAAAAAGTGGCCGCCATTTTGAATTTCTTTATTTAAGGCCAATCGACCTCAAAATCGATATCTGGGCAAGCCTTTAGGTACAGAAGACGGATCCAATGTTAGAATTGAAAAAAGTGGCCGCCATTTTGAATTTCTTTGTTTTAAGGCCAATCGACCTCAAAATCGATATCTGGGCAAGCCTTTAGGTACAGAAGACGGATCCAATGTTAGAATTGAAAAAAGTGGCCGCCATTTTGAATATCTTTGTTTTAAGGCCAATCGACCTCAATATCGATATCTGGGCTGGCCTGTAGGTACAAAAGACGGATCCAATGTTAGAATTGAAAAAAGTGGCCGCCATTTTGAATTCCTTTGTTATAAGGCCAATTGACCTCAAAATCGATACTGGGCATGACATTGATAGTAAAAGTCATATTTAATGTTAGACTTAAGAAAAGTGGTCGCCATTTTGAACTTCTTTGATGATTGGATTTAAGATAGATATTTGGGCTTGTCTTTAGACAAATAGAATATCGATTTTGAGGTCGATTGGCCTTAAAACAAAGAAATTCAAAATGGCATCCACTTTTTTCAATTCTAACATTGAATCCGTCTTTTGTACCTACAGACCTGCCCAGATATCGATTTTGAGGTCGATAGGCCTTAAAACAAAGAAATTCAAAATGGCGGCCATTTTTCCATTCCGACATTGGAATGTTCTTTGGTAACTAAAGTTATACTCAGATGTCGAATTTGAGGTCAATTGGCCTTAAAACAAAGGAATTCAAAATGGCGGCCACTTTTTTCAATTCTAACATTGGATCCGTCTTTTGTACCTAAACGCCTGCCCAGATATCAATTTTGAAGTCGATTGGACTTAAAACAAAGAAATTCAAAATGGCGGCCACTTTTTTCAATTTTAACATTGGATCCGTCTTTTGTACCTACAGGCCTGCCCAGATATCGATTTTGAGGTCGATAGGCCTTAAAACAAAGAAATTCAAAATGGCGGCCACTTTTTTCAATTCCGACATTGGATCAGTTTTTAGTAATTAAAGTTATACCAAGATACCGATTTTGAAGTCAATTGGCCTTAAAACATAGAAATTCAAAATGGCGGCCGTGTATACCAATTCTAACTTTGGTTCTGAATACTATAGTGCTAATGTCGATAATAAATAAATAAACATGTAATATAAAGATACATACTAACATAATTTTAAGGTGTAAAAAATTGAACAGTCATTACACCTCAAAGCAGATTTTTTCAATTGTATGATCGGCACGTAAGCGTCATTTACACAAATTTTCATGAATACGTAATAATTAGAAAATGTTTATTTCGATGTGACTGTTATTGTGAAAAAAAAATAACCTGTTGGTTATTGGTTCAATGTTAAAAAATTTAACATAATTAAAATAAACGACGCAAGACACGTGTTGAACATGTTATCGCTAATGCTTTTCACGTAACTCCTTACTTCTTGACCGTTATAACTTAACTATTAATTTAACACGTTATTTTTTTTTAATGTTTAACTATTAACCATTAATAATTTTTAACCATTAATCACATCACTAGCCGGGACAGAACCGTGTGATTTTTAAGCAGTCACTGACAACTCTGACATCATTGCAGCTCCTATTACGGACGTGTTATAACGTTCACGTAAAATTTATGGTGTTGTTTTAGTTTATCGCAGCCTGCCGAAGCCCGGACACTGAACGGCAACGTATCAAATCTTCATTAATTTTGTATTTACAGAGAAAATATTTTCCGCCTCCCCAATAAACATGATGAAACAATGGATGAAACAACTACTAAGTAACTTCAAATAAATGCGAGTTGGAAAAAAATCGCTTAGCATAATTTGTTTATAACCTTAGTAATAAAAAACAAAAAAATTACCACTTGAACAGAAACTGCAAAACTGAACCGTCCATACGTCACTGTACCACCAAACCACTTGCACAATCTCCCTATAGGTTTCAATATATTTAATACTTATTACCGTAACACCAAAAACACTATCAACACTATTCAGATACACCAAAATCAACGACAGAACTCAGTCTGTCAGGCACATAAATCACACTCGGTTGACAGTGTACCTACACACACCGGCATGCGCGCGCGCACCATCTGTTTTCAACTCACGCGGCGGCGCGTACTTCGGGGAAGGCTGAGGCGTGCGCCTGAGCCGCGCGCGCCATCCGTACTGTGAGGTAGCTTCGCGGAATGACTTTGGTACTGTTTTTGAAGAATAGCGTGATTAGAAATAGTTTTGTCTATCAGTTTAGGTTCAAGGTCGATTTTGTTAATCCTTTAATATTACACCATAATACACTAGGCGTAGAGGTGATAAGCAGGCGTAACTCACGCTTATAAACGAACTTCTTCAAAATAAGAATCAACTAATCGTTGTTTTCCCATTTTATTTCCTACGTCAATTAATTTCAGACCCATTTTAAAAAAAATATCGTTAAAATTGCAAATGTGAAGTACAATTTAAATATAAAGTCATATGATGCTTGTAATTGGTTGATCTTGATGTTTCTTGTGGTTCTTTTGGACTCTGAAAGTGCCATAGTAATAGAATTCTATGCATTTGACCTCCTTGATAGTTTTCTGCTCTACCAATGAACTGACCCTCGACTTTTAACACCTCTTACGTTACCTCCTATAACCTTTCAGTTCTTGACAACCCTTTGAAGATAAAATAATCACGCAATATCCAGAAGAAGTTCCTTACTTCCATTTGACCTCTAACATTTTGTAAAGGTATTTGTGGTTAGAGTGACCTCCAGCGAGTATGTTTACGACGTTGGTGTTTTACCAGTGTTTTTTCTACTGATTACTATTCAGGACGTGATACGGCTTGAATATCCTGACCACAGTGAACCCAAACGCGACTGACTGGACAAATACATAAAATGTTGTATTAAGGCGTAGTGATGAAATTGCTGGTGGAAGACAATTTCTGGGGGTTATTTATTTATATATAGGTGATACATTATGCATATTATTGATCGAGATGTTTACTATCAACTATACCATAATAGTTTTGACCATATATTATATTTTAGAGTTGAAATAAGTTTCGCAAGTACTAGGCATAATGGAAATTGCTAAGTCACTTTCAGCTTCTTTGAATTAGATGGTGATAATGGTTCACGAAAAATAATTCGAAAGCCGCAAGCTGCCCGAACTATCTATGACGTACCCTGCTAAAATAGGATCAAAATCATTGAGATTCACAATCTCGCATTAGTGAGCGTGGATTACTGGTAGATCTTATTATGAAGAAAAGAAAACCTCATGGCATTAGGAAAAGTTTCATAAAATATTAGACCTATTTCTTTCAAAAAATGTTTCAAACTAGATAAATTCAACGCTGTAATATAGTTCAAATATCGATACATTCGAACGCATTAATGTTCGGCGGAAAATCCGCTATCCATTTTGCATTTAATGAGATTATGTTATTTCTCCAACTAATATAGTTGAGTTAAGACGACGACGTTCAGTATTGTCAGGTATAGGAATACTTCAAAAATTTTATAAAAAGTAGATTTTCTTTCTATTGCATACTGACTTTATAACTTCTTATAATAACGGTGAAGAAAAACATCGTGAGGAAAACTGCATCCCTATGAATCCTTTATAAGAATTTTGAAGGTATGCAAAATCACCTAGCGTAGTGGAATATGGCCATACCCGACTCAGTAATAGAGGAAGCTCATTCCTAGTTGTGGGATACTATATAATGTAGGTTTGATATAATTCTATACGTATTATCGTACCAGTGAGGCACGCTAATCCGGGCATTAGTCTATTCCTGCGCTTAATTCCATTAAAGCTATAATTACTCATTAATCAAATGTTACTTAGCAAATTAGTTATCGCTACTGCTAGTTTCAATGTGATTGTATGATAATGAAATGTTAGCAGCTCTGTAACGACATTTTGTGTTTAGTGTAACAAATTGACAGCATTGACCATCGAAATAATCTGAAAAACTATCCAACTTTTACATAATATTTTGCGACATAACGACTGTAGCATCACTAAGCCGTTACGTTGAAAGGCATCTCGGGAGAGGATCCTGAATAATAGATTAAGCCAAAATAATATCATGTCCGAAAGCTTTGCCCTGTCAGCAGGAAATTAATGTTGATCGGCGACATACCGAGTTTTATCGGGATGTAAGGAACGCGTCAGAGAGGCTACTGCGAAAAACGAAATCCATAGTTTCGGGTGACGGATCGTTTTCTTACTACGAAGTGTTACGGATCCTTCTTTATGAAGAGTTGTTGCGTGACGAAAGTGTTGAGCGAAGTCGGAAGCGACGCAAACTGCGTGAAACCTTCGTTCAACGGTGACGGATCCGAAGTAATTTGGTAGTAAGGTTAAATCCGAAGTTCGTCATTTCTTCGTTTCGGACCGACGTTTCGGATTTCATTTTTCGCATTAGCCTCTCTGTAGCGTAGTTGTATTACAGTATGACTGCAGTGCTGAGGTCTTGGGTTCGAATTCCGGGTCGGACAAAGTGATTTTGGGTTTTTAAAAGTCAGTATCAGTTCGGAGTCTGGAATTTGCGCCCGATATGACGATAGGCTCGCCCCTGCACGTCATGGGACGGACTACGCACAGTGAGTGCACTAATTGCGCCTCTGCCTAAACCTTCGGGGATAAAATGCGTGAGTGAGTGAATATGTGTGTAAGGAACGCATGTTATAAATTATAATAATTATTTCGGTTTTATGGAATAAAAATTTGGAGATAGTTTTGAGAAACTTTGTTTCCTCTCGGGATTTACAAAGTTATGGCATCAGTTTGCAATTTATTTGCTGTCAAATATATTAATGGTTCCAAATGAGAGGTATTTTGTCACAAAGACGAAATCATACCGCTTGAATTTATTCCTTTATATTCATTGATGTAGGGTTTTAATACATCAATGTTTATATTGTTTAAAATTATGTGTATTTATTTTGACAGGTTCTTTATAGCAGTGGGCTGAGTAAATATGTCACCCGATGACACGCCACCGCCGCTCGTGAACACTCATAGAACCAAATGAAACAAAAAACCTGAAAATACTGCGCAATGTGTTTTGCCTAGTGACATAGGGTACCTAATATATCAATTCAAAGTTCTCGATGGAGTTGTTACAGTTTAATCAAACTCCACTTGACAAGAAGAGAAACATTCCTCTATAGTAAGGTAACAAGGGCGGAATTCGAGTGAGACTGGTATAATTTAATTATAAAAACAAGGCGACTCTTTTTACAGAACAAATACGGCAAGAGCGTTCAAATAACCATGTGCCGGTAAGTAACTCAATCTTCCACCATCCATCTACACAATTTTACGTTTTATTCCTTCAATTTAGAGTTGAAAAACCTTCGTATTGTTTATAGGAAACGCTGCATATGTTAGCAGGCGTTTCCCTCCTAACGCTAGTTTTTTTAAATACTTTTTGGCTACCTCATGTACATTCGGTTCACTGTGCATTTTGTATAAAATTGCTGTTGTTTTGCACGGCAAACGAAATTGATTTCTAAACGCTGAACGCTAAGCCACTTTATTCTCTGAGTTGATAAAGACGGTGGACTGGGCTGGACAGTGTTTTGTTTTAGGTGTGTTCTCTGATAAACCTCTAAGTTGAACATAGACTTTAATTTTCTTGGATATTATTTCTAGTAAGGAAATTGTATTATTTATTACTAGCTTTTCCCCGCGGCTCCGCCCGCATTAAAAAGTTTTTCCGGGATAAAAGTCCCGGTTTATATTTTTCCGGGATAAAAAGTAGCCTATGTGTTAATCCAGGACATGATCTACCCGTGTGCCAAATTTCATCGAAATACGTTCAGTAGTTTTTGCGTGAAAGAGGAACAAACATCCTTACATCCATACATCCAAACATCCAAACATCCAAACATCCATACATTCTTACAAACTTTCGCCTTTATAATATTAGTAGGACTAGGATTGCTATTTAATTGAAAGAAAAACTAATTTCGCAGACATGTATGAAAAACTATTTCCTCTCTTTGTTCGATAATTTTTTATTACATTTTTGAATTGGTAAAAAATATTTTAGGTAATCTAATATTGTGTAGTTGTTGTAATATTTAAGAATAGCTATAGTTACAAAAAGTCTTTTCATGTTCCTATAAGATTTTATTTTATTAAGTGAGCAGATGTTAACCAGAAGACGTGAAGCTCACGATGCAGAGTCACTGACTCTTATCCTTCAAATACATAGTTGAAAGAAAATTTGCACTCTACAGTTTCTGCATATTTGCTAAAGCAAATATAGACAATACTCAGCTTAACAAGGGTCATCAAATTTGTTATTTACGTAAGCTAATGTCGTGGTAATTTCACACAATATCTACTATTGTAGCGTTTTCTACGTGTGAAAAAGATATCATTATTTTGCATTCTTTTCCTGAGAATATAATGGAAAGTAGGACGCTCTATCAAGTGATTTGTTTGTTCCTCTAATTTTTTTTATGTCTTTGTTTCTGCTGGAGTAATAAAATTTACTGCTCAAATAAAAGAGTTAGAGGCTGTTTTCAACTTTTGAGTAAATACTACAGGTCACATAAATGTATTAGGCAATAAAATATAAAACTCCCACTTTAATCTATGTTCTCAAATAAATGTCAAATAAAATCACTTGAAACTTGTGCACCAGACCTAGGGCTGCCATCCGTCCGGATTTCCCCGGATTTGTCCTAGTTTGAAGGGCGTCCGGGAGCCGTCCTGCCGGGGTTTTAAAAATTGTCCGGGCAAAACCCGGACACTTTTGTTGTCAGGGGAAATCCATTTTTATATATGAGCGACAAATTGAAATAAATCTTGGTTAAAACTTCATGCATTTCCCCGCATTCAAGAAGGAACGGCAAAATATTTTTCAGAGGTGTCCGGGGAAATACCCATATTTCGCCCAAATGTCCGGGATTTTTGCCGTGTTTATCCGGCGTCGGCAATTTAGATGATGGCAGCCCTAACCAGACCCTTATTCTTCTCTATGTTTTCTCAGATTTCAAGCAATTTCACTGGAAGAAAAAATATTTAAAAAAGTGTAATTGGCCACTGGCAGATACAATCTGAACACTCAAAATTGTTCCAATTGAGACGTTTGTGGTTACTACGTATAAATAACAAATAAAAGGGGTTTTTTGTAAGTTTATTTATCTAAATACGTCGTATTTTTCACATGATATGTTAATATCAGAAATGTGTACTATGTGTGCATACGGGACACTTTTATTGCTACTGAATGACGAGACGAGCATGCCACTCGCCTGATTGTAAGCGATACGGCCGCCCATAAACAATAGCAATACCACACAGAACTTTGAATTACAAAGTACCGCGTGGCACTCCACTGAGCTCGTCACCCTGAGACATAAGATGTTAAGTCTCATAATGCGCAGTAATTATTTTCTCGTTTGATTTTTAAGAGTATAGCAATTCTGTACTTGTTGAATATCATTGAATATTGCGAGACAATCAGCAAAATCCAAAATAATTTTGCCTACGTCTTTAGAAAAAAAGAGAGAAAACTAGATGGTAACCTATAACCGAATATTAATCAACCGAAAGAAATAAATTATTTCTTTCTTTCTTATTTGGAAAACAAATGACTAAGGTATTTCTTTATTTTTTATCTTTGTATGAATAGAGTCACTGTTTTATAGAAGTGTCAGTATCAAATTTACTTACTTCTTGTGCGGTAAGTGAGATTAAGTGGACGATAGCCTAGTTGGGAATGGAACGGTCTGCCTTGTCAATATCCGGAAGTTCAAAACCCAAGGCACACACCTCTGACTTTTCGAAGTTACGTGTGTATTGTTTATCAATTATCGTTCACTTTAACGGTGAAGGAAAACTTCGTGAGGAAACCTACATACCTGATAATTCTCCATAAGAATTTCGAGGGTATGTGAAATCTGCCAACTCGCACTACGCCAGCGTGGTGAACTAAGGCCTAACCCCTATCAGTAGTAGACGAGGCCCGTGCTCAGCAGTGGGCAGTATATCTAGACACGCGGTAGCGTGTCAAGCCAAGTTCAAGCAAAGGAACTGGCTAGCCAGCGCCAAGTGTAATATTACACGAACCACTTGGTGCCACTTTTCACCCTTCTATAACTCAAAACCTATTTAACATAAACACATAAAACTACGCGTGTTTAATTATATCTATATGGACATCAAGAAGCCCAAATTTCATGAAGCTAGCTCAAACGGTTATAAAGATATTATGAAGGTCATAAAGTCGTAAATTTTAGTGCTGACTGACTGACTGACATATAGTACCTAAACCTAACCTACTTCCAGATGACCTAGAAGGATGAAATTTAATCGTTTATTAAAATACTTAAGCTCTTTTAACTTCCTAACGGACCGTCAGTATGGTTTTAGACCCAAAAGTAATACTACTTCTGCGATAGTAGATCTTACAATAAAAATAAAAGATAACATGGATAGAAAGAATATCGTCCTAGGTTTGTTCATAGATTTAAAGAAAGCCTTCGATACCGTTAGCCACAAAATATTATTGAAAAAATTAGGAGATATTGGTATTAAGGGGAGATATTGCTCTTAACATACTTAAGTCTTATTTATTAAATCGATCCCAAGCAGTAAAGATAGATCACTGTCAGAACTCCACACTACCAGTCAATTGTGGTGTACTACAGGGATCTATTCTAGGTTCACTACTTTTTTTGATATATGTTAATAATATTGCAGATTTGGCATTACACGGTCATATAACTCTATATGCAGATGATACATGTTTATTTTATTTCGGTACTAACATACAACATATTATTGCACATGCACAAGAGGATTTGGATCTTCTTCATAATTGGTTTCAATATAATCTACTAACCATAAATATCTCTAAAACATATTATATTATTTTCAAACCTAAGAATAAAAACATTCCACCACATGATCCACTAACTATTAATAATACATCAATTGAACATAAAACCTGCGAAAAGTACCTTGGTTTAAGAATGGACAATAATCTAACGTGGAGCAGTCATATTGAATACATTAAAAAAAAGCTTTCACATTTTTAAATAACAGCAACTGTTATAGGTATTCAATATAGCAAAGTAATAGAGTTTCATACTTGTTCATAATGTTATTTTGTTCCTATAAATACATATTTGGATTTTGCATAGCGCTTGGCACTCATTTAGATTTCCATTCTTTTTACGGCGAAGCCCACAACCAAATATAATTTTTGTATTTAACTTGGCTCTCCTTTTTTACATTTATGTTTTTGGTGGGATAATACCTCCAGGGCTGATTGAATTGCATTGCAAGTGAGATTACCGGGCATGTGACAGACGAATCACTCCTGTTAAACGATAAAGACCTAAAGTGAAGTATTAGCTTTATGTAAACAACGAATAAATATTCGAATATTTGTATATTTTTTACTCTCGTTTGAAATGTCTTGTAAATTGCCTGTATTTTATGGAAAGTTGGTGGAAATGACATCCTAAGTATAAGTTCATTTCAATTGAATATTAAGATAAGGTCCCCATAGTTCTAGAAGTGCGATACATTAAAATATTATATTGTTTTTGTCTAGCCTTTGTGTCGACCATCGCGTGCAAACGCGTAACGTTAATTTCCAGTTGAAGGTCTACGTCCCGGTGATCAATTTTCTGAATGAACTGGAAAGCCGTAAAGGAATTTAAATAGTTTTTACAAGGTTCAATTTACTGGCTCTAGTATGTTACACATTATATTATAATGGCCATTCAGTTAGGACCGTGACTTAACCCGTGTTGTTCCATGCGTGGTCAAGTAAAGTTAACGGTCTTAATATATTGGAAGAGCGGGTAACGCCTTCGCCTCTTTGTGAATTCATTTTCAATTCGCCAGCATGATAAGAGCCTTAACTTTTTGCCTGACCATGGATGAAGCAATCGGCCTCCATTTATTGATTTGTTACCCGTTTTTATACTTTTTGTCAGTTTCCAATATGTAACAAAGAATAATATAGACGTTTTTATAGTTTTTATTTACTTTTTTGTATTGTTTCGAATTAACCAAAAGTTTATTAGGAGCATCTAAAATACTTTGAATAACAAATTTGGGCATCATAGGCAATGTCTATCGTAGAGTTCCAGGTAGGTAGGTACCATTAGATTGTCTATTTATGACGCAAATCAGCAGTGTGTGATCTGTTGTGTTCTGATCAAAGAGTATAATGTTACTAGCTTATAAGACACCTAACTCAATAACTCTGGATGACAAACGCAGTGTGGTTCTATGCGAAGTTATTTAATCCATAATTCCGAATAGTATTGCTACATTTTAAGAACAATTGTTGGGACAATTAATTAGTCGAAAATGTTCGTATTTTCAGTCAATGTAAAAATATAGAGAGAATTTTAACAGCTTGTACAATATAAACAATAGTTTTTACAATGTAGTACCATTCAGACATCAAAAGAGTTGTTCTCGGAATTGTTCTTTAATATATCGATCTACTGTTTTTCAATTCACACATTATATTACGACGTATTATAGACGTTAAAATGTAAAGAGTAGACAGAAGATGTTGTTATTGTTTCGTGTTGAGGTAAGATTTAGTTATTCATTGTGTACTTGTTATGGAAATATCATTTCGAGAGCAATGTTCGTTGCGACTAAGAAAATTGAGATCTATGTTTACGTCTGTAGTATTTACCTTGATTAATTGTGATATCATTTGAAACAATGTACAGATTTATTTACTTTGATTTATACACACACACTCACGCCTTTTATCCCCGAAGGGGTAGACAGAGGCGCAACTAGTACACTCACTTTTCGCCGAGCGTATTCCGTCCCATGATGTGACAGGTGGTGAGCCTATCGCCATATCGGACACAAATTCCAGACTCCGGGCTGATATTGAGTAGAAAATCCCAATATCACTTTGCCCGACCCGGGGATCGAACCCGAGACCTCAGCACTGAAGTCGAACCGTAATACAACTACGCCGCCGAAGCAGTCTAATTTATATACATACCTACTTTTATAAGTTACAATCATAAACAGAGGGGATCACCCGCCGAAGGCATTCTTTTCCCGTCAAACTTTGAGATACATACTAAATAAGGAAAATATAAGAGACCAAGATAAACAAAAAGTAAATAAACTAAATTTTGCACTCGGTTCTGCCCGCGTGAAAGTCTTTTCTCTCTGAAGTAGCAGGTACAAGGATATAAAGTAGCGTATATATTATTACACTTAGGGCTTGGTCAAACACCGGTTCTTACGTTTACTTCGAACAAAAATATTCACTAATAAACCCATTTACATTATGAATAGGAAATGACATGCTTACACATAGTAAAATTGTTTATGGTATGTTTTCGAAACTATCCCGCCCTCACACCCACCACTGCGACTGCTTTTATCCAGGATCGGCAGTGACACGCATTTCATGACACTATGCGGTGAAGCTTGGCGAGTCTTTGGAAGCACTAATTAGTCTTAATCCATAACGAGTTTAATCAAATAGAAGAATAAAGAAAAGTTGGAAATATATTTTCCACTTCCCTCCATAGCAAAGCGGGAGACAAAATAATGAACTAAAAAGATATTTTCAATCTTAATTAGAGAGAATTTTACAACAGGAGATGCGAGATGTAAGGCACCACGGATAAAATCGAAAGGGTCCATCCATTTGAGCTATCACATTTGATTCCAATAGTAGGGAAGGCCATTTTTTTTTGCATATTGTAAGAAGCAAGCGAAGCAGGGTACAAGGATCTAGTCTGAACTGGTATGTAAGTGCAGTGACCGCGGCAGATGTTTCGCACTCCACCGACCGCGAACAATCGTGATTGATGGGCCACCTTGCCAAGAAATCTGAGAGCCAAGGCCGTCTCTTTTGTATGAGGTATGGGAAAGTGTTGAACGATTTTATTTACTTTATCTGCGGTTATTTTTATGGTTACTGTCTAGGTATGGTATTGCGTGTGGTACGACTGCTGGGTTGAAGATTCAGATTTGATACCTGGGTCAGATAGTGTCCACCTAGCTTGAAATATTACCGATAATTGGCAAGAGACACCTATCACGTGAGACCTCACATAGCTGGTGAAATATGGGTGTGTTCTGTGTTATATCCCCTTGAAAAGGAATAAGCAGTGATACTATGCTTGAATGTGAATAGCGATTAATTTAATTACCTTTTAAGGTTAAAGAATTTTTAAACCAGTAAAAAAAATATTGACTCCAAATTTACCTAAGTATAAATTTATGATTCATGGTTTTTACACATTCATATAACCGCAGTATCCGGTATGTCCACCTTGCATAGCTGTGGCGGTTAATTTAACAGATGCATCTCTACTTACTCCCTGGGTGATACTAAAACGAGCTTGTAACAATGTACAGTTTAATTACAGCTACTATCGTTAGACATGGTATGTCGTGTTCTAATTAGGTGTGCAGTAGCATGTGTAAATTAGGTAAATATGGCGTATTATATTTATATTCAAAATTTACACTTGTATTTTTTCTTTTTTGTATGACATTATATGACGAGAGGAGCATGTCGTTCGCCTGAGGGTAAGCGATACGACCACCCATAAACAGTAGCAACACCACCCAGCATCTTGAGTTGCAAAGTACTGTGTGGTATTCCACTGCGCTCGTCATCCTGAGACATAAGATATAAGTCTTATTATGTCCAGTAGTTACACTGGCTACAATGTCCTTCAAACCGAAACACAACACTGCACACTGCTGCTTGGCGGTAGAAATAGACATTGCGGTGGTACCCACCCAGACGGACTCTTACATATGAGAGAGCTACTAGTAAAATCTTTGTAGTTTGATTATTGTTAACTCTGTGGGACAAACCTCGCAGAGATGTATAGTATACACTACACAGGTTGGATTTTTGAGATAGAGCATCAAGGGCAGCTGCCTTAACCGCCGTAGTTACAAGAATACTTACTTAGAGGCTGTCCATCATTATTCACGACATTAAGATAATATGTATTCACAGATTTCGAAAAATATGCACAATCAGCAAGAAAATAGCCATTTCACGCAAAATACTATATTTTGATGCTAATCTATTGTGCTGCTGATACAGGTCAAAGACTTTAGACAACTATTTATAGAGGTTTAAGAACTTTTAGGGTAAGAAATTGCAAAGACTTTTTCCCTACATTTTGTAGGAAATGGGACTCCAATTCGATTTTGAAAATAACAAAACTGTGGCTGCCCTTGCTTCCCCGTTTCAAGAATCCATCCTTAATATCGATGCGTTCCACACATTAAGTCATAATTAAAAAAATAAATAAAAGAGACCCTTCTTTTGGCAAACCTTTAAAAAAAATTTCATCTATGTTTTTTCATTATTGATATTTTTTAAACATAGATAGCTAAAAAAATATTTTGAATATTTACCAAAAGAATAATATTAATTAAAATAAGTCCATTTTAAAATTTATTTATTTATTTAAACTCTTTATTGTACATCAAAGCATAAAGTATATATAATTAGAAGTATATATAAAATTATGTTTATTGAATTACGACGTAATGCGTGGGAGGCATCGGTATTAGTTTTTGCATGCGGTTTCTCACGCGTCGGATACGGTTTATGATCTAATATATTAAGAAACTCAACCCACGTAGACGTGGCATTTCTTTCACTTCGCACGTGCGATACTTCAAAGGACAAAAACTTGCCCCGACTCAACACTATAGCAAGTATTGCAAGCTGACAAGAGACTCGTCTACAATTTGCCGCAAGAAACAAGAGTTTGGCACCTTAAACGCAACTGCTTCTCAAATTCATACGTGTTAACATTTTAACCAAGTCCATAGGTAATGTAACACTATACCGGAGTCATATTACTGAATTGATAATGACAATTGTACTTCGATCATTCCGGGTGATCACGTTCTGGTCATCAGAACGCATTATCAACTAAATGGCAATCATAAATCTTTCTCTTATTGGGCATATACATCGCATTTTAGGCCGTCTGTAAACGTATTTTTGTGACTTGGGGGCATGATAGTATTGTCCTGATATCTTTTGAGAAGGATAATCAAGAGTAGTAGGTTGGCGACGATAGCCTAGTTGGGAATAGAACGGTCTGCCGAGACAATGGCCGCTTCTGACTCTTCGAATTTACGTATGTATTGTTTACCAATTATAATCGTTCACTTTAACATTGGAGGCAAATATAGCGAGGAAAAGTACATTCCTGAGAATTCTATATAAGAATTTCGAGTGTATATAAAGTCTGCCAAGCCGCACTAGGCCAGTGTGATGAACTAAGGCCTAACCCCTCTCAGTGGTAGAGCAGACCCGTGCTCAGCGGTGGGCAGTATATAATACAGGGCTGGTTGCATTGTATTGTATTACAAGCAAGAGTAGAGAAAGTAAAAGGTAAGATGACCTGATGATTTTAGGAATATCATTGGACTTCAAACAAGGATCTAGTTTATTAATTAGCAGTGGATTAGTTTCAAATTATCCTTGATCGTTACCCACCAAATATTTCTGCTAGTAAAGAATTTAAGTTACCTGAAGGTAGGTAGACATTGTTTGTTTTTTGATTCATAAAAGTCTTCGTGCCAGGATAGTGGTAACTTCGTATTTTGTGGGACTGCAGCACAACCCTGGACTTAAGACACACTATAATGTATGCTCAAAATCGAAAATGAGTACTATCTGCATTACCTGTTTAATAAGATAACTGTTAAATCAAATCTACTTGACACTTGTGAAACAGAGTACAGACTGAATATACATACATATTTGTATACAAAATTTATTTAATACAACTGACAATATGAACAAGCTATAAACAAATCTATTTACAACTACATGAATCAAGCAATTACACTCAATAAGCATCGACACTGCCCAAAAACTCGTCAAACAACATTGAATCACAAACCAACACCGAACGTGTGTACACAGCCTAAAACAGCTCGTTTCAGCGAACGAGTTCGTGCTTAATTGGTGCTTCAGTGACGTCACACGTCATCGTGATGGAGTGGCGAGCGTGGCGGACGCGGACATTGTTTCGACCTGACGCATTTTGACGACCATAACGATGACGTCACGATTGGGTAAATGGAGGGAGCTGGGTTAGATGGATGAGGATTACATACCTAAACTACTCTTTCCGACATATAACTATTAAAACATTTATAATCATCATCATCATCAGCCACATGACGTCTACTGCTGAACATAGGCCTTCCCCAAAGATTTCCAGATGGACCTGTCAGAAGCGGCCCGCATCCAGCGCGTTCCTGCGGCCTTTAACAAGTCATCGGTCCACCTTGCAGGTGGACGACCGACGCTGCGCTTGCCAGTATGTGGTCTCCACTCGAGAACTTTTTTGCCCCATCTGCCGTCAGTTCTTCGAACTATGTGCCCTGCCCATTGCCACTTCAGCTTGCTTATAATCAGGCTTCGATTTGTCCCATCCATGCTAGAAAAGAAGTCTCTTGCATACAAGAGTCCTACTATGTACATACTCAGGCATTTTATTGTACTCATTATAATATAATTTTAATATACTCTCTCAACTTGAGCATCCTCTTTGATGTCTATACTATACCTTGTGCGTGCTGTATAATCATATGCTTAAACAGCATTCTTAATTAGCCATGAACCTTAACGCCAGACGTTCGTATTTGTACCCTTGTAAAAAATCACAATAGATTTTCTGTTAAGCATTCAGTATTAAATCCATTTTCAGAGATTCGGTCTCTCCCAAAGGTACATTTACTACAGGATAAAATGGACTTTATGCTTTCAAATAACATTTAGTTAGAGACAATGCTCCTTCCCTCAGGTTGTTAGGTGAAAGTTGAAGGCCATTTCATTCGGATTTGGGATGTTTGGCAAAGAAACATTTTTGTGATATTTGTTTGAACTGGCTATAAGCGGCCGCTACACATGGCAGAAAGTGAGTGCCCCTACACCCTTCAGGTGTTAAGGAGAGAGTGTGCATGTGTGTGGGTATAATTGGTAGTCACTATGTATCATAAATAGGCTTGACAACTGGCCGCGGACGTAGCTATGGCTTTCCCATGGGGGTCCTACGATATAAACATTTTAGTGGCGTAGGTTCTTTGCTTGCAAGACACCGTATACCCAAGGTCACGGCATTAGAGTGTGGGCATGTTTTGTAGCCCGATCATTTTAGAAGCTAAGGGGGGTCCAGATACCCAAAATGTCAGCGGTCAGTGGTGTAGCGTGGTTTATTGGAAGCTAGGGGGGGGGGGGGGGGGCTGAACTCCCCTTTTACTTTATATACACCCATGCAACTGGATGACAATATTATATCACCGAAAACTAATGAAATCTTTACTGTTCCATTATGAGCCATCAGATAGATTAACAGCAAATAGCAGACTTACTTTTATAGGAACCGATTTTTTTTCCTTATATCCTAATTTAATATGAGAGGAAAAAAATTTTACTTTCCATTAAGATCTTGTAAATTCTAAGATCATTGTCTACACTACGATAAATAAGAATATTTGTTTAGAATTGTTCATAAAGTACTATTTAGCATCAAGCTAGATACAGGGCTGAATTATTAGATGCAACTCAGTTTCATTCAGAAGTGCAATATCAGTAGACACGCTCACAAATTAAGGTCGGCATCTTAAGATACTCACTATTTAATTAACCCACATTAACACCCGGCCAAGTCACATCTTAAGTGAAAATATATGATGGATTATTATTATGATTTACAGCTGAGTTTTGTTTATGTAACAGCACCAACTCATCTGAGAACGAGCTCTTAAAAAACAGCTTGAGCTTGGTTTATTACATAGTTCAATACATTAAAGGCCTACTTGAGGTTTTACTTGATTAATTAATACCACCCACAGTTCTCAAAACGTGTAAACCTTGAAACCATTCATATAAAACCGATATAAGTGCGCAAGAATTCAATCCAATACTGAGAACCTTTGGGATAACAGGTAATTCCTTTAGGATTCCGCAAAAAATCCAATTTTAGCCCCCGCTTCCCCCAACCCCAAGAAGCGGCCCCAGAAAGGTTTTCATTGTCGTTTCTACGATATAGCAAGTCGAATTGTTGATTTTCATCCGCCTAATCCATTACGGTCGGAATTTAGGGGACATTTACACATCCCCCCCAATGAGTTATTTTATCAGCGCTTTCTGGAAGGTCTTCGAATTTAAAATACTTTGATGGGAATTTTGTGTAACGAAATTAAGTAATTGAATAAATTTGTTCAGTGTCAACGGGATCTAAAGGTTAGATTATGGGTTCAAATACCGTGTAGGTAAAATTTATTGGACCTGGCACATTAAAACTTGCTGGAACTAAAACTGGATACAATAGTCCAAATATAATGGAAAAGAATGGAAAATTTAGTCTTTGGTTGGCAGAATTATGCTGGCCTGCCTTAGATGGTCAGTTGTTCACTCCAAAATCCGTTTTGTGCAAAACATACGTATAAATAACGGAGGGTTTCCCACTACGTGTAACATAGCCGCAATACTTACTGCCCTCATAATAATTATTTTCACTAGAATCCAATTGCAGCCACTTGAAATGAAATGAAATAAATTTATTCGAACCCATGAAATGTTATACATTATTTAGATTCAGTCAATATTAACTCGACTACCAGTTCGGAAAGCAGTTCTCACTAGAGAGGAACGGGCAAGAAACTCTAGTGTTGCTCTTTTCAAAATCAGTTCAAGGTATAAAATACAATTAATAATAAAAAAAAATAATTACATGATGCAGATATATTTGTTATTTTTGTTTAGAGCAGTTCATTTAAATACTCGGAAAAAAAGGTAATAAATTTTAAAATCCTATACGAGTGCATAACCCTCTCAGGAATCATGTAATAATTTGGTCTGAAACTCTTCAAGATGTCGTTATTAATCTAAGTTCAATATATACCACTAATACTTAGATGTAGAAAGCGAAAAAGGTAGACCAGTCCACACAAGCAGCACCCGTTCACGAGTATGACGCATGTGCCAGCCATCGGCCTCCTTAAAAGACTAACTAGACACCAGTTAATCCCCAGAGTGGAATAGCCTCTACTCCTCCCTAGAATACATCACAAGTTTTTTATGTAAGTGACTGCCTCGGTGGCGTAGTTGTATTATGGTACGACTGCAATGCTGAGGTCTCGGGTTCGATTCCCGAGTCGGGCAAAGTGATATTGAGTTTTTCTTTTAGTATCAGCTCGGAGTCTGGAATTTGTGCCCGATATGGCGATAGGCTCGCCCCCTATCACATCATGGGACGGAATAACGGCGAACAGTAGGTACACTAGTTGCGCCTCTGCCTACCCCTTCGGGGATAACAGGCGTGAGTGTATATGTATATATGTATGTATGATATGTTTATGTACATAGATCTGCACATTTTTTGGTATATATTAATGGATCCAATTGCACCAACCTAAGGGTAAAACAGAGGTAGAGTGAAATAACCTCTTCATCGAGAGGCCCGAAGAACAATAGCTGATGACGGTTACATGTCAAAACACGTGTTCCGCCCGTTTGCGATGCGATACACGCGTGAGAGGTAAATCAGCCGATCAAGCGTTTAGCTCTTTATTATGCGCCGCGAATGCTGAGTGGATTAGGTGAGTTCACACTTGGATGGGGTATTGGAGTAATTTGTAAAAGTTACATTACAGGCCACTCATGCCCTTGGCGTGGCAGACGAAATTGGTCTCTATGTTTAATTAACTATGTAGGATATTTTTATAATAAGAATGATAAAATTAGGTCGTTGCCTGGATGGTAAGTATTAATTGTTGGAAAAAGAACTCCATCTTTAAATATAAAAATCACTACTCTACAATTCTTACGCCAAGAAATAAGGTGTTAGTAATGCTCAGTTGTTACTCTGGGTTTTGTATCATTTTTCGTAAAACAATATCTTATTACCTACTCATCTCAGAACTCAATACAAAAGCTAAATGCTTTTTACAAAGTTCTATATAATATCGTTGTTTTGACTCTAAACCCAAAAATTCGCGGCCGTACCCCAAACATACTTCAACAAAATATCTAACGACTACCGAATAAGCGTTCTATTAAAATTTCCCGAAAACCCCGTAATTCCAACGAGAAAAGTTCCCAAACAATATAGGGTCTAGGGATCGGTTTAATAGGGCATGATATTAGGATACGTTATCAATATTTGGGGTAAGCATTCCGTCGCAATAAAAGTTATTCAATAACATAAGTATTTAGGGGTATCGTGTATATTATTATTTTTATGCTCTACTTACTCTGTACCGCTTGAAAGGTTTTATATGAAGCTGTATATAAGGTCCTAAATTTTAGTCTCATTTTTAACTAAGTACCTCTTTTCTTGATTCGTTTAAATTAAAATCTTGGGTATATGAGTATAGTATATAAAACCAAACCACCGGTTTATACAAAACGTTCGTCTGATGAGATCAAAAATATTGCGGGTCCACTGATTGTATTCTGTGTGTGTCTTAACGATGAAGGAAAAAATAGTGAGGAAACCTGCATACTTGAAGAGTTCTCCATAAGAATTTCGGAGGTATGTGAAATGTGTCAACCTGCACTAGACCAGCGTGGTGGACTAAGGTCTAAACCCTCTCAGTTATACAGAAAGCCCGAGCCGAGCAATGGGCTAGTATATAATACAGAACTGGTATTAGTACATCTATAAGCCCATACTATCATGATTGTTATATAATAATTAAACAAAGCCAGCGTTTTAAACTACACAAAGTAATCAGGTAACTGCGGACTGATTCATCGATCATTACCCCACGAGTTGACGATCACTTAGGCTTCAGATAATTAATTAATGACGATACAACTATCACAATGACAAAGGCTAATGCCACGGGAACTACATAATTATCCACGTGCAACACAATAAGCTGGTACCGGTAGTTATAAGCTAGATTATAATTAGTCAGATCGGAAATTACGATGGGGTAGAAATTAAAATTCAAGGCGTGACACCGATGTATATGTTTATTTATTCATACATAGTATGTAGAAAGTATGCCGCTTTCTTGGCAGTGTATTCGATTCGATTCCAACGGGCAATACAAACGGGCAATAAAAACTGCCAAAGTTTAGATTCCCCAGAATGTTTTTAGGTAAGGTCAGACGTGCAAACCAAGCTAAATCCACTAGTCTAATCACTAATCCACATTCAGTAGTTACACTGGCTACAATGTCCTTCAAACCGAAGCACAACAGCGAATTCACACTGATGCTTGGCGGTAGAAATAGGCATTGCGGTGGTACCCACCCAGACGGACTCTTACATATGAAAGACCTACCACCAGTAAACTTAATAACTTCGAATATAGCATCTTCCAATCTATTTTTATTAGACCATATTTTAACGAAATACCCCATTACCCCTGCTAGCACCCTGCACACAGCCTAACAATAGTACGATAAAAGCGAGTGGCCAAAGAACTCGTCGCCATAAATTTGTTTTATATTAACGATTTGGGACTATTTTGGTGTTACACCAATGTTATAATATCGATGACGCATACGGACAAACGCAAAAATATTTTTATGGTTCTCAAATTGATGTGGGAATGTGTCAGTTTGGACATAAGTAGTTGGAAAAGTTCCGAGAAATTAATACCGGGGTCTGTTGTGAATGTGAAGGCTTTGACTACTTTAATTATTCATGTCACAAAAACTGCTGAATTGTAGTGTACTGATAGTTTCTACTACTGTAAATAAGCTGATAAGTACTTTTACCCTCAATAATATTGTCTGTATTATGGGTACCTAAACATTATACGCCAAGAGGTATATTTCTCAGATTAAAAACTCAAACAAATATTCTGATCAGTTCAACCAAGGATGTCATATACACTGCTATCAGTCAGAATTATATACCCTTAATTTTAATTTATAGGACAGTTTGGAAACGATAAATCGCTCAACTATCCGAGCAATTGTACAATGGACTGTTTATTTTGCTACTGGATTGCCATATGCTAGATAACTTAGAGAATAACAGTACGAAACTTACGACAGTGCACTAAACATTGATTCCGGATCTTGTTACTTATTATATCGATGCAAATTTTCCCTTTAAAACAGTTTTTCCAAATTTAAATATAGACGTTGCTTCTCTAAGCTAAACTTTGTTCGAATTGGGTTTAATATCTTAGTGTAACTACATTCTTACAAATAATCATCACTCACGCTTTTATGAATTTCATGAACCATGAATTTATTTAAATAACCACATTTAGAAAACCTTACAATGTATATCTTGTGCAACGTCTAGATTCTTATTTAAAAGATTTTTCAACCACGTCGTTTTTGCTGATCAGGCAACATCAGAACACTCTACTTTGATAGTGATTGATTAAACTCTGGTAATTGGATTGTAGCTGGCTGCGGGTGCTTTGCTCTTCATTTGTATTGATTACCGTTTTAATTCCAGTTTATTTAGAGGAAAACACAGTGCCCTTTTTATGTAATTATGATGTTAAATGAAGGCTATTATGTCCATTATTATGTGTGGTGAAGTTTTGTCTAGGAGTGTATGTAAGCTGCAAATATATTCATGAGTTCGACTCCCAGATCCGGCAAAAAAAAATTGGTTTATGTAATAGACATTGTTGGTTCGTCTCAAAAGCCAAGTTTTATAGTTTGTGCAGTTTGCGTAAAAAGCAGCTCCATAATGGTAAGCATACGACAACTGCCTATAAACTGTAGTAACACCATCGCACCATTAAATAAAAACAGTAGCGACATCAACTGAAAAAAAAAACACCTAAATACCACGGCGTCGCAACCTCAATCTTGGCGGCCGTGACCTCACCAAGCGGCCCAGCGGAAGATCAGCGCTGGTTTTATCGCCAGCATATGCTGAGCTCGAGCCGTTTTGTGACAACCCTAGTTTAGGTTTTTATATTGTTTAAAATTTTTGTTTATATTTTTAAGTTAGTCACAATAAACAGCTTTTCTTCTTTCTTTCTTTCTAACTGAGTATTGAATTACTAAGCATTGCGTGAACCAGTGCGCTCGTCACTTTGAAACATCAGATGTTAAGTATCACAATGCTCCACTTACCAAAATCATCCCGAATTCTATCCACACGCTAAACCTATGACCCTCACTATTCAAAGGGATGAACACGGAGATTATATGATTACCATAAACAATATTTATAGGTACATAAATATGAAAGTGCAGTTCCAATTCGCTTCAAGGATAAACAAGTGGAATAGCAAATGATAGCCAAGTTCGGTTCCAAGAGGAAAAAATATGAGCGCCTATACTTGGCAAGGTATGCACAGTTAGGGATATTGTTATGCAGTTCGAGAACATTAGCATAGCAATATTGTAGATGTATTTTCATAAACAACTGCATGAAGATATGAGAAAGTCGCTTGCTTGATAGAGTTGTCAACACTAAAGTAAACTAAAATGATATTTACTCAAATATCCTAGACTAAGTAACTCGAAATATAAATTTTTATTACGCTTCTAATATCTTATACATATTATGTGAAACCAGTCCCTCCATCGCGTCTGTCTGTCTATACGCGATAAACTTAAAAACTACCAACAGATTTCAATAGAATTGATACAGTTTGAGACCGTGGGAAGGACATAGGAAAATTTTATCCTGGAAAACTATTTCAAGCGGGTAAAATCGCGAGTAAAAGCTAGTCTACACTAATATTATAAAGAGAAAATATTTGTATGTTTGTAAATAATAAACTCAAAAACTACTGGACCAATTTGAAAAATTGTTTCATGAATATAAAGCTACATTATCAGCGAATAAAATAGGCTACTTTTTATGCCGGGAATTATAAAACGGCACTTTTATCCCGGAAAAACCTTTTTACGCGGACGGGACCGCGAGCAAATGTCCAGTATATTATACGACGAGATGAGAGCCTAAAATTGTTAGCCCAAAGTGATGTATAGCATCCTGAGGGATTTGTCCCGTGAATATATGTTATAAAGCGATTTGTTTAACGATAATGTATTTCGTTTTGTTGAAATGCGATGTTATTGAACCGTTCTTTATGTTGAAACGTATTTTTATTAACTGCAAATAAAATGTAAGAATAAGGGTCCCTTTCACAATTTTCAAGTCAATGTTATCCTCCAGTAAACCCTATAAGGCAGTTAATTTTGAGTACACTCTGGTTTACCGTTTATTTGGGAGATTGACATTTGTATTTGGTAGCCTTATATTATATTCGACGACTGTAATCGTTTAGATTGATTGATTGGTGATCGTTTAGAATTTAGAATCGTCAGACACTAAAACTCTTATTTGCCCGTGATTTATGTTAAAATGTATTTTGTTAACATATAATAATAAAATTATATTATTATGTGTTAAAATGTATTTTGTTGAGATGAAAATTAATATCAAATCAGAAGTAGATTTCAACTTTTAAATGATTATTTTATTAACGTAATACAATTAATGCTGCACTCTTTGCTTGAATTATACTCTTAAAGAAATGTTTTTTTTTTGACGCGGGTAATCTGCCAGCAGCCTGACAAGGGTCGGCTTTTCTGGCCACACCGGTCTTTTGGGTAAACGCTTTAGGCGCTCGCAACCCTATAATTTGTAGTGACCATGCTGAGGGCAACCCACTAACGGGTTAAGAACCTCGGCTCAGGACGGTCACTGGGATAAGATGAGACATCAACGATTAATGAGAAAATTGGTGTTCTGACCTAATCCTATACATTGCTTTCGTCGGCACGCGGGCCGAAACTTTTCGGGGGGGTCGGGATCGCAGGTCCTCGGCTGCGAAGACGGAACTGCTGTCTTGTACAATGTATGAGTTTCAAGAACTGGTTCTTTCGCTTTATTGCCAGAGTTATATCGTCCTCTGGATCGGCCAAAACTGAGCGCGGACGTCTCCATTTGGCACGGTCTAATGGAGTGTATACGGACGCTTTGCGGACTAACGTAGATACGTTAGTCCGCAAAGCGTCCGACTCACCCAGGAATCACCCAGATGGGTGATTTACCGCCCGATCGAAGTAGCGCCTGCTGGCCATATGCACAAAATGCCTGATAGTCTTCAAGTTGGTATCCACGTGGAGGTTGCGATTGCGAACGTACCACGGGCACCAAGAGCATATCGTAGAATTATAAAAGGAATGTATTGTCTGTGTTTTAATAGCAGGAATACCAAAGATTTAACTTTTGACAACATTTATTCATTGCGGTATCACCAGTATCGCAGGTTTAGCATGCTTCTTAAGCGAGATTTAAATATGCAGAAAAATATACACGAAGTATATTTTCATGGCCGTTCTACGAAATTAGGTAGACTAGACGTCGCGCCGGTTTTTTACAAAGTGTCTGTGTGTCCATCTCCTGAGGGATTAATATTTATTCAGATATATTCAATCGATTTATTGAGTGTGGTTTTGTAAATAATAATTCTCGGCATGGTATTCGCATATAAGCAATAATGTCTCACATGGCGAATAATTCGTGCACAAATACAATGAATAATGAGTAGGTAACGAATACATCCGAATAAGTTGTTTATTAGTCATTCGTTTTTAATCGGCAAGTAGGCCCATCTAAATGAGGGGTAATGTTTTAGTTATCAATGCGGCTTGCATAAATAAGTTTGGGTAACAGAGTCAACATTGTGTGAATCCTACTAATATTATCAAGTGAAAGTTTGTTAGAATGTATGGATGTTTGTTCCTCTTTCACGCAAAAACTACTGATCGGATTTCGATTAAATTTGGCGCACGGGTAGGTCATATCTTGGATTAACACTTCGGTTACTTTTTATCCCAGGAAAATATAAAGCGGGATTATTATCCCGGAAAAACTTATTAGCGCGGGCGGAGCCGCGGCCAAAGGCTAGTACTTAATATCGAATTATAGCCTAACGTCTGACCGCAAAGGATTACGATGATCCACGGTTTCGGTGTGCGAGGATGCGTAGCGAGGTTGCCATTTTACTTCTTACCACTAAGCTGTATGCGAAAGCTTGTGAAAATGTTTGGATGTTTGTTAAAAATTAACTTAGAAACAACTTGAAGTTTTAGATTTAATTTGGCCTCCATACAGACGTGCTCCCATAGGAAACAATGTTTTTTTTTAAAACAGATGGCGATCTGAATTGTATAGTGAGATAGAGATTGTTGTAGCGATAAAGGCTTTTAATGCAGGCGAAGTCGCAAGCGACACCTAGTACTGAATACATTCCACTAGAACTGCGCTAAACTAACCTGATAAATGAAGAAATGGTGGTGGACTTTTTCCTTGCACAAAGCTTGGCTCACTCACCCATCTCATAATACAGCCTCATACAATCAAATTTACATTCCCGCAACTCCTTCAGCCTTGTTCTTTTCTCTAGTAATCTTAAAATCATAAACGCGAAAGTTTGGATGTTAGTTAAATTTGATTCAGAGATGGATAGTCTTGAATAGCACGTAGGCTTTTTATCTCCGGAAAATGTATGGGAAGACTTTTGTCTCGGAAAAACATTTGCATGCGGGCGAAGCTGCGAGAAAAAAATAGTTTAAAATACTGTCGAACAGTTCGAGATAATTGTGTCAACTCCCAATTGATACTCTATCTTGATGCCACTCCATTTCCCATCAGACACTTTACCGTTCCTGTAAAAATACCCACCGTCATCGAGCTTAAGTTACCATATTGCATTCTCCGCTTGTACTTGTGACAAAACCTCTCACTTTCCACGTAATTAGGATCAAACAAGGCTAGCGTCGCTCACGATTACAAAGGATAAATTACAAACAAAAACTCACAATGAAAGAGCGTCAAAAGGGATGAATTAGGGCGGGTAATGAAATGGTACTAGCGACGAAAGTCATTCGCAGTCGAGTTCTTTAGCTTCATTACTGATTCGGCCTACTCCACCTTACATAGTAGAAAATTAAGCAGTAAGTTCAGGACACCTAGCGCAACAACTCAATTGTGTATTAATTAGTTTTCTATTAGCAATTATATATATATATATACTCACGCCTTTTATCCCCGAAAAGGTAGGCAGAGGCGCAACTAGTGCACCCACTTTTCGCCGTTATTCCGTCCCATGATGTGATAGGGGGCGAGCCTATCGCCATATCGGGCACAAATTCCAGACTCCGAGCTAATACTGAATAGAAAAACTCAATATCACTTTGCCCGACCCGGGAATCGAACCCGAGACCTCAGCACTGCAGTCGTACCATAATACAACTACGCTACCGAGGCAGTCTATTAGCAATGTAAAAAAATATTTTTTTTACTTTAAATAAAACTAATTTACGTATCGTGGTTTTGCAGCACTTCGTGGTCACGGGGCGGGCTGAGGTGTAGATAGTCCGAAAAGTTAGTAACCGGGATAAAATCCGTAAAATAATTTTATTTAAATGTTTAACATTCGCGTAAACATCATTATTTATTTACTACTGATGTCCTGGATTCGAATCTCGGGTCGAGCCAAAAACATTGTGACTGGGTTTTTATATCTTAACAATTACTCAGTCGCAGCTCGGAGTCAGGAAGTTGGCAGCTGTTGGTCCTGCGCCTGATCTCTCTTCGTCATGTGTTATTACCGTCTCACCGGACTATGAGAGTGAAGGAATAGCGAGTGCACTTGTATGTTAAGCATATACTTGTGCACTATAATATCTCCTGCCAACCTGGCCTACCTCCGTTGAGATTGGCTAGGAAGGGATAGATAGATTGAAGTACTTCTTAAATTTTTGTATTTTTCATAAATTGAGCTGAAATACTATCATGTATACCTGAGAATTCTTCATAAGAATCTCGAGGGTATGTGAAGTCTGCCAACCCGCACTAGGCCAGCGTGGTGGACAAAGGCCTTATCCCTCTCAGTAGTAGAGGAGGCCCGTGCTCAGCAGTGGGCAGGATATAATACAAAGCTGATCGCATTGCACTATCATGTAGGTCACTTGAAATGAGGTTCAAGTAAGGGAAGAATTTTTTTTGCCCTCCGAAACTCCAGAGGTATTGATAGTTGATACCTAATCTTTGCTGCACACCAAGCGTGTGAATTGCTCATCTCATATTTAAGTTCTGTACAAAATAATGTTAAAACTCTAGAAAATTCGCTACAAGTTCTGCATGTCGAATTACTCACCTCATCTCAACTATGGTTAATCCACCCCTTAGAAACTGAAAGAAATGTCCTACCTACACTCTTAAGTCTCACTAACGAGATCTGTTGATTAAAAATAACTTTTAGGGCTTAGTTACAAGTATACTCAACAAAGCTGATCTAAATGTGAAATTTGCTAGGTCCCTATGTGTTACGAAATGTGAAATGATTTTCTATAATTGATGAATTTTAAGGATGGTTCGCTTGATTGTGAACACTATTCTTTACATATACATACGTATACACTCACGCCTTTTATCCTCAAAGGGGTAGGCAGAGGCGTAAATAGTGCACCCACTTTTCGCCATTATTCCGTCCCATGATGTGATAGGGGGCGAGCTTATCTCCATATCGGGCACAAATTCCACACTCCGGGCTGATACTGAATAGAAAAACTCAATATCACTTTGCCCGACACACGGTGGAACGTCCCTATACAAAGGGCGTGACATGAGTATCTCTCTTACAAATCTTATGATAACTCAACAACGGAACAACGTAAAGATTTGAATTTTTTTACGTGTATTATTGAATAGTAGACCTATCCATTACCAATATAGTTTATTTGAAAAATACTGATATGACTATGAAAAAAAATACTGAAGTATGCCTATATTTCAAGGGAGTTTAAAACCAAATTAAGGATAGATACACAATAATTTGACATTATTGCAATTAAACAAGTGAAATACAATACAGTATAGGGTATATTTTAACCTAATTAATGAAAAATAGACATGTCTTAAAATCGCCTAAATTTACGATCTCAAGGACTTTGCTCAAAAGAAATTGTCAGGCGTTTCCTAACGCTTTAAAAAACTTATTTCGAGTAATATTATTATATTAGGATGGATTAAAATGACACAACAATTGAAAGCATAATGTTAAAAGTTATTTACACCAACCTACTTGATTGCTTTCGTGTAATATCAACACCTGATGAAATATTCATAATTCACAAAATGTAGTCAGCTTGATGAAAAATGTAGATGCTCTTACATTTTTATCAGGCGTTTGACCTATTTTGTTAATTTTCTTCGAAAGGGGGACGAGGGGGGGTACATAATGTTCTAGCGAAATTTCCTAATTACTCTGAACTATCAAACACAAGTATCATTAGGTCGGGGTTTCGTGGCGTTTTTATTATATGACAGATTTTATCAAACACTTCGATTACTTTTTTAAACATTAATTTAACCATAAAATAAAGCGTCTTTTTAAAAAGAAACAGTTGCATTTATATAAGTGTATCCTATTAAACCATTTTATTTATAAAATACTTCTCCAAACTATTGCGAATACCACAAATATCTTTCTTAAACAGTGAGGTCATTTTCGACAGTGTTCGATACTTCAACTTTGATGCTATATATTAGGTAAAATAAAGTGATTAGAGGGGTGAAAATTATAAAACTTGAAAGGTCATATTGTCCCCTTTCCACAATGCATTTCAGTTTCCAGTTATCAGACATTCAGTACTACCGGTACATGTCACGCCCTTTCTATGGGGACGTTCCACAGTGCGACACAGTGATCGAACCCGAGACCTCAGCATTGCAGTCGTAGCATAATACAACTACGCCGCCGAGGCAGTATATCCTTTACTATGACAATATGTACAATACTGCATTACAGTGTCCTACATAACAGTGCAATGCACTTGACACGTTTTGAAATTAGATTTTGTAGACCCAATACATATTAACGTGGGTAATAGCTACCATGTATTACCATCCGAAACACTACAGTGTTTACACGCTACTGCACGGTGGTATAAATAGACAAACTACAATATGAGGTCTATCATTTCGTAGTAGTTGCAAATAAATTAACTTCAAAACCTAACTCTCTGCCGTATGACTAATAACCAGACCGGATATTACGTCAGGGCGGCCGTACTAACTAAATCTCTGGATATTTCATAAGGGCCGCGATCCAGGGGAAATCGTTTTACGCATTCACTTTTACGATACGACTAGGAAGGCAATAACTATAATTTAAGAGAATTCGGTAAAGGTTCAGCTTAAATTTTTATGCTCTTCCAAAAGACTTAAGTGGGTAATTAAAAAAGAAAGATATTAATATTCAACGAAACCTTTTTAAATTAGTCCCGTAATAATTAAGGTCAGTTTAGATCACATCATACCTGTGTTACGATAAAGGTAGGCAGAAGCAGAATTAGCGAGTCCATGCATCGTCAAGAAAATTTCTGGCAAGCCTAAATATTATTGCGCAACATATCCAGAAAATTCAAGTACCTTCGAGTTCTTCCGCCAAATCACGTAATCAGCCGACAGACAGGCCAGCGTAATTCTGGCGACTACTGACGCAATATCTCTGGTTGATTGAAGTTATCTTTGGATTACTATGCTGGTTCTATAATGACCACAGTACATATGCCGTAAAATCCACAACAGTGGCCCATCTAAGCATGTCGCGGTCCAGCATCAGCTATTTTATATTCAGTTTCGAACAGGCGGGCATAATTATGTCGACTGACGAGGGAGAACTATCTCTTGTCAGTCAACACTCTATCTGGACCTCATGTCGCTTGCCAACAGGGTCACTTTACAGTGCCTGTAAAAATAATACTACACTTGCCATAGGTAAACATTTTGCTAAAAATACTTCTTACTACCTACCTTCTTAAACTACAATCTGTAAAGGAGGTAATAACAATTTACTTGGTAGAGTCCCTGTTTCGAAGGCAAATTGTTGAAACAGGCGTAACTTCGTAACAAGATTAAAAGTAACATAGATTTCTGAAGTAATACTGAATTGGCTTTAACAGGAAATGGCTTTATTCAATGAATCGCAAATAAAATGTAGTACAAGAGTTCGCCTTATTGGAGGAGTGGCAACGTACTTGAGCAATTATTATGTTTTGATATTTTTAAATTCTGAGAATTTAGGTTTAAGATACGTGGGTTTGAATTTGCATCCGACGTAGAAAAAGGTTAGTCCCCTATTACATCTTAAAAATAAACTAAAATGTGGGTGCATTTCTTGCGCTTCTGCCTACGCGTTTGCGATGAAAGCATATTTTAATATTTAAGTTGTCTCGTCTTCTTTTAAAAGCATAAGCTTTATAACTTAGTCTGCAATTAAGAAACATCTGATATATCAATATAACCAAGTATTTATCAGTGATTACAACAAAAAACCTCTATTCTTCTTTGTACTGTAATTCTGTTTTCTACATACAGCGACTATTATCAAGCATTTTAATAAGAAGATAGAAAGAACCCATTCATTAACTTTAATGTTTAGTGGTACGTATTTATATCTTGGAACGGAAGTTTGAAGCCATACGAGAAGTAGCGAACACAAGTTTATATCAAAACATGAATGTACGGAACTCACGTCACGTAGCATCTTTTCTTGTTATAAGTTTGGAACTATCAAAGCAATCGAAGCAATTAACTATGTTCATGAAACTACAAAGTATTGTGACATGACTTGAATTTGTTTCTTAGGATGTAGCCGTAAACAAAACAATTGCAATACTAGTTTTGAATCATATTGTTGGGCTTCGCACTACCTGCGTAACTTTAGGATAAATTAATTATCTGCTTAGATGCTGTCAACTATTTCACAAGATACATGACATAAAATAACGGCAACTAGTTATCAATATTTATTTTACAGCCTCAGAAGGCTGACGAGCTAACGGCCCACCTGATGGTAAGTTGACAGTCCTTAGAAGTCAGCAATGCCAGGGGCACAGCGAAGCCGCTGACTACCGTCAAAGTTTTTTAGACCTCGTTTGAAGAAGGACATGTCAAAACCCTGAGGAATCACCGTGGGAGGAAGTTCATTCCAATGTGCACAGGTGCGTGGTAATATTTATCTCTGGAAACGCATATCTCATACAATGTTAACTGCGTAGTTCCTGCGATAAAATTGATTCGTAAAGCATTGTAGTAAAGTTTCATATTATCGTTTACGTTTCATACCTTCGAATATAGCTCTATACGAAATTCCACAGCATGTTGTTCCTTCATGATTGTTTTTTATGAGAAAGTGATAAAATATAGTCGGTTCTCTCCATTTATAGCGCAGACAAAATTATTTACAGCGCGGCGACTTTAGAAACTACTTTATAAGGTAGTTATATTTTGTACCTTAATTCAGATTATACTTTCAATTTCTTTTTTACTGTTTATTGGTACTTTGAATTTCGTTGTCAGTTTCACTACAACCACATCACTTTCTGGTAATATTGCAATTGCAAATATGATTGTAATTAAATGACAGTCGGACTACTTTCCAGACTAGTGTGGGAATGGTGCTACCGACGACGCGACGACAAGGCGTGTGTTTTTGCTCTGTTGGTCGGATGTTAATTTCTACGTTATTTTTATGACAAGCGGAAGTTTTCCAACGGTTTTTGTTCAATTAATTTCTCTATATGTAGATCCTAGTCTGATGGTAATAGAAACTGACTGAGACAGTCCTAGCACCGACCCCGGTCACACTATTGAATTTACTACATAATCAAATGTAGTCGGGCTTTCGTACTTGCATGGGATGATCGACTTTCCACATTTATTATGTTGGGAGTATTTTGATCAGTTTCTATAATACTTTCAGACACCCATGCGAATATCGAGTTCAGTAGATACACCAGAAATACCAATGATTTCGTAATCAATGTAGTAATCATTAGGCGTTGTACATCGAATTTGGTTTCAGACAGGCCGACATAATTATGATGACTAGCAAGGGATAATCATCTAAAAATCAATCAATCAAAGCTACGGTTTTGCTACGTAGTATGCAGTATGTTGTGGTTCTACTTTTGTCTAGGCTTGGGTTTCTTCTCATCGACTTTATTATCTCATAATAGAGCTGTTGCCTGAAAATAAACTTGAACATACTCAAAATCTACCTCTAATGGGCAGGGGCAAGAAGTGGGTGCAACCACATTTCGGCATGTGTATCCTCTTAAGACGTGCTAGGAGGTGAGCGTAACGCCATATCGGGTACAAATTCCAGAGCCCGAACAGCCAGCAAAAAAAAAAAATACTACAGATAAAAATCGTAAAAGCAATCAAGCAAATCATTTGTACGGTAAATCAAACATTTCAATATGATAGCCTGGAGTTATAAAATGAGGCAGGAAAGAGTCCGGTTGGAGCGCAGGAGGGCGAATTCACAGGATATTACTAGTCTTGTATAGTGATGTAATGTAGTCGAGATTGTAAATAAAATACGAAGTACTAGGTGTCTCTCGCGGCTTCACTCACGTGAACAACCTTTCCCGGTACCAACGGCTCTAAGTCACTGCCTCATCTGTGCGAAGACAGCACCACCTATTTGAAAAAGATTCGGTTATTATAGGTTTTAAGGTCAATTATTTCCCAGAGGAGTAAATTTCTGGATAAAGCGTAGTCTATGTGTTAATTCAGGACATGGTCTATTCGTGTGCCAAATTTTATCCAAATCTGTTAAGCTGTTGCTAAGGTTACTTCTAATAAACACCCGAATATCCAAACACAAAAACATTCAGATATTTTTAAAATCTTGATAATTTAAATCCTTTGTCTTACTAATAAATGTGAGATAGAAATGGTAGTCACTTACATTAAACATCAAACTCATAGTCCAGGTGAAATGGAAGAGATTCGGCAGTAAGTCTGAATCGCCATCAAGTTGATAACGATAGAAAAACTTTTCGAACGCCGAAAAAAATTGTTACCAGGTGTTTGATTACTGCCATCCATAACGTCCACACTGAAAGAAAGAAATAATTTTTATTGCTGGCACAATTTAAATATACATATATATTACCTTAAACTATAAAACTATAATTAATACCAACAAAGGAACCTCTCATTCAGCTAGGTGCTACAGCACGACCTGAGCAGTACTGCAACGCTGAACATAAATAATTATAATTAATCAGATGTAGATATTGAGATTAAATTTTTCGGACAGAATATGAGGCATTATCATATTAGTATAACAAACAATAGTACCTAAATCTGCAAATCGACTTCAATAGAACAGCAGTCCCAGCAAGCCGGTCCATATACATTGGTCCGACAACATTGCTCTATAATCTTTATTGACTATACTTACCGTGGGATTCATAGAACTATCTGTTACTCTGGACACCATATTATATCCATTCATTATTATTACACCATCACCAAGACCAGAATATTGAGGAATAAAAAACTTATTTTCATCGATAATACAATTCCCATCCCTAGGTTGGTGTCTCCCCAATACTGTACCGGAAGCCGACCGGTTTGGTCGGAAGCCCTCGTACATTATCACGGCGTCGTTTTTTTTGCCGCGATCAGATAATCAAGCTTGTGAATTCTGAGTACGAAGGGTTGAATTGAGGTTGAGGGTTGTCTTCATGTCTTGGATAAATTGATTAGTGATACACATCACTACAAAGTATTATACAATTAATGTCAAGCATGAGAAAGTTAATACCCCAAATCTCATAAGGAGCGGCGCGTTCTCAATCAATACTATGTACTTAGTTGAAAGTTACGTTATTATAGAACATGATATTTTAAGAACAAGTAAAGTAAGTAGGTGCTCTGTAGTAGCCTTTTTCAAAATTCTACATAGTATTTCTGTTGTTTAACAGGCATGACGTTAACCATTAGGCTAGTAACCTACTCATTTCATCTCTCAGCTGTGTAAAAAATCTATAGGTTCCCTTTGTTATTATACTATCTATGTATGTATTAAATATGGAAGCCACATTGCTTCGTATCATCGGTAAACGCCAGCATGCCGGTAAGTAAGCCGAAAAATCTGACATTTATTGTTCTCCTTGTACCATTTTACATCACCATGCGATAAATCTCCATGTTACTGCAAAATGGGTTTTATGAATACCACCTCTTTCGTAATCTGTCTGTTGATTGTATAATTTCCATGTGGTGAGACTTTCTATCACTACATAACATGGATATAACCTGTATACAGCAAAAAAAATGTTTTAATTTGATTTGCCTATAATAGTGACGTCACGGTTATTGTTTGTAAGATACTTTCCTTACTCGTTCTTTGACACCGTGAACATTCACATAATATAATTATAGTTTATACCAGCCCGTTGAACTGCCCACTGCTGAGCCCCAACCTCTTCGACTACAGAGAGATTAGACATCCACGTTGGTCTAGTGTGTGTTGGCAGGCTTCACATGTAGTTTCGAAATTATTATGTAGAATTCTTAGGTATGTAGGTGTTTTCATGTCATAACTGTATCTTCTAAAGGGTAGACAGAGGCACTTCTAGTGGACCGCATGGATTATTTCTGCCTCTTGATGATCAACAAATCCTTAGTTTAACAAGGTATAATGTTTATAAAGTTTTTATGACTTTGGCGTCCATGACATCACGAAACGGCCCAACGGAAGACCAGCGCTACTTTTTACCAGCTTATGCTGAGTTGGGGTCGCTTTTGTGACGAGCAAATTTAATTTAAGATTTTGTTGTAATTACTTTGTAAAGAATGGAAAGGCACTAGGACCTGACGGAATACCAGTTGAAGTATGGAAGTTATTGCGAATGGATGGATGGACATGGTTGGCTTTATTCTTCAATAAGTTGTTGCGGGAAGAAGCCATACCTGATGAATGGTGTAACAGTGTACTGGTACCCATTTACAAAAATAAAGGGGATGTGCTGGAGTGTAACAACTATAGGGGGATAAAGCTAATGTCACATAGTATGAAGATATGGGAGAAAGTGATTGAACGGAGATTGAGAGATGAGTGTGAAATCTCACCAAATCAATTCGGTTTTATGCCTGGTCGGGGAACAACGGATGCCATTTTCGCGTTGCGACAGCTGTGCGAAAAATACCGAGCTGCACATAAAAACTTGCACATGGTGTTCGTTGACCTCGAAAAGGCATATGACCGGGTTCCTCGTGAGATTTTATGGTGGGCCCTAAAGGTGAAAGGTATACCTGGGAAGTATGTGAGGTTGATCCGAGTGATGTACAGCAGGTGCAGTACCCAAGTCCGGTCTACAGCTGGTACTACCAACAGCTTCAATGTGGCAGTGGGCTTGCACCAAGGATCGGCCCTTAGCCCTTACCTCTTCCTGATGATAATGGATGCTCTTACATCGGACATTCAGGAAGAGGCCCCTTGGTGTATGCTGTTCGCCGACGACATTGTGCTGGTTGCCGAGACTGGCCCAGAGGTCCAGAGCAGACTGGAGAAATGGAGACAAAGACTGGAGAATGTTGGCCTAAAGTTAAGCCGAAGCAAAACAGAGTATCTGTTTTGCGATTTTGGCGGTCTCTCCAGTCCAGTATCCATTGACCTTGCCGGAATATCCTTACCGGCCTGCTCCGACTTCAGGTACCTTGGGTCACTCGTCCAGGGGGACGGTGAAATAGACCGCGACGTTGGGCACCGGATCAACGCGGGTTGGATGAAATGGCGGCAGGTCACAGGCACAATTTGCGATCCACGGATGCCTCTAAAACTGAAAGGCAAAATATACAAATCCGTGATAAGACCTGTCGTCCTGTATGGATCAGAATGCTGGGCCGTAAAGAAGACGGACGAAAGAAGATTACACGTAGCAGAGATGAGAATGTTGAGATGGATGTGTGGAGTGACGAGAATGGATAAAGTGAGGAACGAGTATATTAGAGGGAGTTTGAAAGTGGCACCAGTGACAGAAAAGTTGAAAGGAAATCGTCTGTCTTGGTATGGACATGTGAGGAGAAGGGATGAAAGGCATGTAACCCAACGAGTGATGAATTTGAGTGTTGATGGATGGCGAGGACGAGGACGACCAAGGAAGAGGTGGATGGATTGTGTAAGAGATGATATGAAAGAAAAGGGCGTGAATGACTTGATGACGAAAGATAGAGGAGAATGGATGAGAAAAACATGTTGCGCCGACCCCAAGTAATTTGGGACCAGGGCAGGAAGATGATGATGATGATGTTGTAATTACTTTGTAATCTTGCTTGTTACAAATAAATATTTTTCTTTTTATTCTTTCAATAATGCACAAATTCCCATTAAAGATACACAAACATTAGAAGATCTACCTGAAGTTTAAACCAATGTTCTAACTAATTCGATAGCTTAAACACGCTAATTTACTATAATCAAGTTATTTACTTACTGAGTACTTTGTAATCAAAAAGATAAAGTGACTAATCGCTTTGTTAATTCATTGAGTTGAATAACTTTTAACTTTGACCAAATTTACCTTAATTCGTTTAAGTATCAAGTTTGTCCGAAACTCCACCTTGAAATAACACAAATTACAGAACAAAATTCATTATTAATAAAATAATAACAAAGAGTTTGTGTTGCAGGAAACAAAACAAGCCTGCAGCAGAAGTTTAATCAGACCGGGACAGAGCAAGTTTTATTGGAAAAAATCTCGGGATGCCGGCATGGCACCGGGATTTTGATGCCGCGCCGTGTTGCCCCGACAAAACGAATTCGATAAACATGAAACTTTGAGGACGCTGGTTGTGATTTCGCGAGATTTCTTGTTGCTTATAAATTACGTCTGTTAAGTTTAACGCAGATTATGTAATTTTAAATTTGATTAGTTGTTTATATTGATTTTCAAGCATCGAGTAAGGGGACGATAGTTTAGTTGGGAATGGAACGGTATGCGGCGACAATATCCGGAGGTTCAAAGACCAAGGGACACACCTCTGACTTTTTGAAGTTACTTGTGTATTGTTTATCAATAAATATCGTTCGCTTTAACGGTGAAGGAAAACATCGTGAGGAACCTTACATACCTGAGAATTTTCCATAAGAATAGGGAGGGTATCTGTCCACCCGCACTAGGCAAGCGTGGTGGACTAAGGCCTAACTCCTCTCAGTAGTATAGGAGGCCCGTCACCCGTGCTCAGAAGTGGGCAGTATATAATACAGGGCTTGCATTGCATTTCAAGCGTCAGGTAAAAGTTATCCTTCAAACAAATTATAATTCGACTAAATAGAGACGTCAAATAATTAAATTAAAGTGGATTTTATTCATAACATTTTTTTATACATAAAAAATAACAGTAAAAGTTCATTTTTTTAAATGCTTGCGTTGTTTTTTATTCATCTTTTAAACAAACTTTGACCGATGATCGGAAAAACTACTTTCAGCCAAAGTTACCATAACGTTTATCGAATATTTTTTTTTTTATTTCAGACAGTTCCCTACTTCGATCTTGAAGTTTCTAAGACGTAACTTTACTTACATTATTATATAAAGAGGTAAGTCATGCATCATTAATTCTAAGTAATTTATAAGTTGTAATCTTTGTTCCAATATAATTCGATGGAAGTTTTGTTATTTATGCTCCAGGTACCATAATACATAAAGTGAGTAATATAACATAGTAGGGGAGACCAGGGACGAACGTAACAAATTTGTCTTTTTTCGTAATATCTCAGGGAGATTTCTGAATTCTAAAGTTCTTCTTAATACACATGATAGATTGGTCTTTCAGCTATGTTTTAAGACCAGCTTAAATGCAATTTATAATACAGATTTTGAGAAAAACGACTAAATATTTGAAGTGGGATTTGTTACAACCATCCCTACCCCTAGGGTTGGTTGTAACAGTGAAATGGGATGTTTGTAACATTGCTTAAAAAAATAAGTTTCTTTCATAATCAACATTATATTTAATTATAATCAGCCTTTTGGGTTTTACATTAGTATTACAATTCATATAAAAATAAAACATTTCTAGTATACTTACACAATAATCTACGAAAATAATCAACTTTACTAAAAAAATTAGACTTCGATCAGACAAACAATTAAGACACACGTAGCTTATTTCGTTATTAGTCCTATCTACATGAGCCCATAAATGTCAATCTAGGCACTGTACCCATTTTCGTTTTTTCGTTTAAACTGCTATTTGAAAAGAAATATATGCAAACTGTACAGAAGCAATCTTCGCTGTCTGAATCATCCATTACCTTTCATTACTTTAGCATCCTTTTTCTTCTTTTGTGCCATTCCTTTTTCTTCTTCCTCTTTTTTTTTAATAGTTTTCTTAACAACTAAAGTATTTGGCTTTTTTGTCCCTTTAGAAGTCTGCAAAATGGATTTCTTAACTTCTTTGGCTCCTAACTTTCTTTCTTCTTGTTCTTGAATGTCAAACTTGTCTGGAGTATCAGTCATGATTGCCGATTTTCTGCATTTCCTTCTCTTTTCATTAATCTTTCTGGGTCCGGTTGTTAATTAACTTAATTTAAGAACAATGGAGTAAATACGTGATAAGTTTTTTTTTTCTTCGTTAGTAAAAACCCTTAGTTTAGATACGTAGCCTACATTTGGGAGACCTGTTGAACCTTCTTCAGCAATTTTTTTCTTCCTTTGCACGTATCTACATAATATAAATTACATGACACAGCTGATATGAATTCGCAGCATCTTTAAATGGTACTTTTCTGAGAAATACTTTTTCTGCAGGCAAATCCATTATTTCTGCAGTAGCTAAACATCCACTGGTTGTTGTTTTATGCATATTAGGCATTCTGAAATAATAAAATGGATTTGTATTACTTTAAAAATATAAAGAAAACGCTACAAAATGTGCTTTAAGATACCACACCATAAACGGGATGAAAGTAACAGATTGTTACTTTCATCCCTATATTTAAAATTTCCCGAATACGACAATCATATGCCTGTTACCTAAGAACCACTTTAGAAAGAAACCATTTTAAACACTAAAATAAAGAGATGAATAGTTATGCTACTTCACTGACAACTAACACGCAAAATTGAACCTACCATAATAAAAACAAACGCACTTAAAAAAATGGTGCAGAACTTACTTTGGAGGTATTTTTCACTTACTGACTCGCTACGTCCACAACCTGACGACACAGCGCCATGAGCTCAACTGAGGTGAATTGGGATCCAAAACGGCGCATATAGGTGAATCAACCATCAATGCAAGCAACATAATTCATTCAAAAATTCATTTGTTACGATCATCCCGTGTTACTTTTATACCTGGTCTCCCCTAATAGGTACTCACTTAAATGTTATTTCCTACATACATACACACTCAGGCCTTTTATCTCCGAAGGGGCAGGCAGAGGGGCAACTAGTGCTACCCCTTTTCGCCGTAAGTATTTCTTCCCATGATGTGACAGGGGCCTATCACCATATTGGGCATAAATTCTAGATCCAGACTGATACTAAATAGCAAATTCCTATGTCTCTTTATTTCCTAGTTGATCTTGATTCTGCATGCGAAGGTTCAATAGGATATGTTATATTTTGTCTTTGATTCGATCGAGACCTGGGCTGTGCTGCAGTCTCTCAAGCGGTGCTATATCATAGTGTAGATCTATGGAAGTGTTAAAGTGCTTGTATAACAACGCCACCATGTCGGCCCGAGTACAAGAACAGAGCTCGAAGGCTATTATTTCATGAAAAGGCGTGAGACAGGGTGATAATAGCTCCGAAACTGTTCACTGCCGCGTTGGGAGATACTTACAAGCTCTTGGATTGGAAAGGACTCGACATCAACATCAATGGCGAATATATCACTCACCTTCGTTTTACCGATAACATTGTTGATTTGATAATTTTTGCAGCCAATCAATGCACGCTTAGTTCTTATCCTGTTTAATGGAAATTAAGTCATTATTTCAGAGTTCACTTAGTCGCTAACATACAACGTGACTCAATACACCTGTAGTGAAAACTGGGGATAGATTTAACTAAATACCTACGTATCTAATAATCATTTGTCAGTTCATTCAAATAAAAATTGTTCAGCAATTGTGATATTACCCTATAATTCGAAAATAGAATATTGGCAGTGTCGAGTCGTTACTGCCATTTTGTAACATATTGGTACACAAATTACAAGTCCAAGAGCGTGTTTGCGCATCGCCTTACTATTAGTTGGATATAACGCTGCAAGCGTTATTACCAAGCAAATTACAATTCTCATTCAGGTATAAAAACCTCACTCAAAAAGCTACAAGTACAGAACTATTGCAATTAACTCGTACCGTATTGATAAAGGTCGTCAGTTGAGCGCCTGATCAATAAACTTTAGCAATAACTTAGCGGTGTGTAACGCGTTTGCGACAGGCGACGGCTATCGCACTGGGCAACATTCCTTTGATCAAAATATTTACTTTTAATTACGTTTGAGATATTTAATTTTGGTTTTGGTCTTGTCTGGTATTAGCTTTATCAAGTTTATGTTAAGTTATTTTGTTTAATGTTTATGAAGTATTGGATGCTGCGCGCCATTCCGCCCACGGGAATAGCTTTTCTCAGAATAGAAGTGGAGCTATGTATTTTTGTTTGGTATGAAACGAATTGCGTCTTTATCTTCCCCTCAGGCAAAGTATGAGCAAATATATTATACTCGCACTGATGTGAAACTTTGCATAAAATTTTCATAACTATCCTATACCTAATGCAAGGCTATAAGCACATTTTTTTTCAATTAATAAGAAGTTATTTTAGTGTCGATGTTATTTTTGGCTGTTGGACAGAGGCTACAAATCTCTGTTAGTTCCAAGCATTTCCTTTAGTAGTTATTCAAAGAGTTAGTAATTACCGATTCAAAGAGTTTATTCTGAGTGGCCTATTCCCGCGGTTGTTTTTTACCCTGTCATCAGATATAGGCGGACTTTTGTTGTTTTTTAATGCTTATCATATGATTTGCGAGCTAATGGTGGATATTTTGTTGAAAATGGTATGAAATAGGAATAATTACTAGACAGAGTAAGATTAATGAGCAATGAGAGCAGAACTGCAAAAATGACAGAGTCCAAATCAATAATAAATTTAATCACAAAGTATTTTATTGTTGTTTGAACGTCAAAGTAAAAAAAATATAAAAAGACGTGTGGCACTTGCAGACACACACACTACGTAATTCAAAGTTCTGTATGGTGTTGCTTCTGTTTATGGGCGGTCGTATTGCCTACTATCAGGCAAGTGGCATGCGTGTCTCGTCCTTCAACTACAAAAAAAAAACTAAGCCAAATTCTTTCTGCAACCTGAGTGAAAAGAGTTTTAGGTTAACTCTACATTGTAATAGGATAGGCGCAAGTAAAATAATTTCAAATCTTGATATATTTTTGTGATTTTAAATTCGACTTATATTAATAAATATAAGATTTGCAAAACCCCTTGAACGTCTCATCAGTAAAACTCCACTTAGAAGACCGATCCAATATTTTTTCTAGTACGGAAAATATTGAATTTTATAGATTCCCATAGCGTAAGGCATTTCCAATCGGAGTATTGAGAGAACACTCTTGCCCGTTTAATCTCGCTAAGGCTTCTGCTAATGACGTTTTTGCAGCTCCCTTATTCATCATTAAATGTGTCTTCCAATTCCAATTAAATAAAGTACACAGTTATTAAGATTGTTTTCTTGAAAACAGAATATTTTCTCATTAAGTGTCTGCTTTAAAAAAAGGGGTATTACATACATTTACGTATGTGTTGTGTGTTTTTTCATAAAGCGAGCCACAAGTACAATGAATACGTAACTTTTAAAAGTCAGAGGTCAGATTGAACCACAGAACAAAATGTTTAATTCTTTAGCATGTGGATCGAACAAAACCTTTCGCCAGTTCGTTTCATTCCGCATTTAGTGCTGATAAAATCCTACATTCTTCGTTATAATGCGAACGCTTATGAACATGTTTAATATTTATTACAAGTAAGCCCAATGGATATGGATAAAATTTGGTATACAAACTATATTCTCTGATTTTTCGAAGTGCCGTGTGTATTGTGTGTATTTTTTATCAATAATTAACGTTAAATTTGACGGCGAATTAAAAAATCGTGAGGACATTTAAATACCTGAGAATTCTCCAAAAATAATTTAATATGAAGTCTGCCAACCGGCACTAGGCCAGCGTGCTGGACAAAGGCCTAACCCCTCTCAGTAGTAGAGGCGGGCCGTGCTCAGCAGTGGGCAGTATATAATAAAGGACTGGTATATTATACAAACAGATAACCTCCTTAATATCGCAGAAAGTACATTTTTGGACTATTATTACTGTAAAGGACTATCATGCAGGCGGAGCCGCAACTAAAACCTAGTAAAGAAACTTATTTGAATCTCTCAGAATTCTTATATCTAGCAACGTGACGAGCATTACGAAATAAGGGAGGGATAGATTCGTATCCCTATACGAGCAACAGAATATGAATATGGAATTCGTGCTTGGTAAAAATAGGTTCGTCTTTTATTTGAAACGTTTTCTCTCATATAAAGAGTTATATATAGGCTTATGTGAGACTTGTTATATTTTCGCATCAGTGGCAGTCACGTGGGAAGGGAGGGGCGGGGGGGGGGGCTGGGGCTGGCAACCGCCACAGGCGACGCGCGGTGCCTTAGCTGAGGACCCTTTCTTTTAGGTCACACTGTTACCCAACAAAACTTGTTACCTACGAAATTGTTCAAATCGGGGATCTTTTTTGTCCCCGCCCGGAGCCTTACACCGGCTTACGTTGTCGCTGTTTCTCATTATATTGACTGCACTACAATGATAACATGTGCTGCGAATCCATTGTCAACTTCTTACACCGTACACGAACACAAAATGGTTGCAATTATTGAGCACTGGCCTTAATACTTAATACCCCTTAAAATAAGAACTGTCTCGCATAGTACTCCTGGCCACCGAAATAAAGAAAGCGTGGGCCCTTATCAATTCTCTATTCGGTAAATAAAAATCCTTTAATCCCGAATCTTAAATCGCGGACACAGCAGTACGAAATATCAGGCAGGAATTGAGGAACAACCCTTTATTCGATTAAAAGTATTTTTTGGTAAATTACAAATCACGCGAGAATATAAAAGCGTGCCTGTTGAGTTATTGATAACTTACACTGGCTTACCTCGGTTTCTGCGACTACTGACCTACTATGAAATTTTTTCTAACAACCAAATGACGTAACAAGCAAAACTCTTGCTTTATTGGTAATGGTTACACCACACCATACCACACCATACCATACCATGCTGAGCACGGGCCTCCTCTAGAACTGAGAGGCCTCAGTCCACCACGCTGGCCTAGTGCGGGTTGGCAGACTTCACGTATCTTCGAAATTCAGAGAACTTCTCAGGTATGCAGGTTTCCTCATGATGTTTTCCTTAACCGTTACAGCGAGCGATAATTCACAAAGAATACACACATATTTTTTTAGAAAAGTCAAAGGTGTGTGCCTTTGGGTTTAGAACCTGCGGACATTATCACTTCACACTCCACTCCCACCTAGGCTATCGCCACCTATGGTTACACCACTTTTATTTAAATAATATGTTAGTGTCATAATTTTAAGTAATTACACGGGTTATGAACCTTTCACATTAGTGGACAGGACCCACTACGGTGGCATGTATATTGAATATCCACACCCTGCTTCAAATATAAGAGAGATAATTATTGTTTGTCAGGTTTTAGCACGTTTAAGTCAGTAGATGGGTTAGACCAGCAAGCCTGGGTTAAATGCGTACACTAATTAACCAAATAACAATTCATGCCCATTGACTGAAATTATCATTTCTACCTTGCATACCTCAAAAACAGAGTGTCAGTACCTCAAAATCCCATAAAACATTGAGTATCACGTGATTTTGTTCCATTTTAGTAAAGGTATTGTGAAAAATGGACGAGTATTTCCCGCTGAATGCGGCTCGGCATTTGTAGAATTGAATTTTGTTGGGGTTTTCCCCCGATAACCGGTTATTGGTATGCTACGAGAGGCATTCAGTTTACGTGCTAACTTTAACAACGTAGTTTATGCGGATTTCGCAATGTTTTGTTTGAAATATATAGGTGTAAAAACTACGAAAGTGTTTTATAATTTCATCACACTTTTGAATCGAGACACGCGGCAGCGTGTCAAACCAAGCAAAAAAAAAGTCGAAGCTGCCTAGTGTAGTTTTACCCGAACCATTTGGAGCGACTTTTGACGCCTCTATAACTCAAAATCTATTTAACGTAAATACCTGAGATTGAAATTAAACTATTATAACGGATTTTATCGCGGGTTTTTTATTTTATTATCTCCCGAAGTTTCGAAGGCTTTTCAGCACTTCGTGGTCACGGGGCGTGGTCTCATATCGGACAAACAAAAAGACATATAGGGACCCACGTAAAAGAACATATAGCTGACGTTAAACACCGACGCTCTACGAAGTCTGCAGTAGCTGTACACTCAGAAGAAGGCTCCAACCATTACCTTAGATTCGACAAGCCACAAATCCTTGCCAAAGAACACCGATTCCTGCCTAGGATGATTCGCGAGGCTATTGAAATTAAAAAACATCCCAATTTCAATAGAGAAGATGGTTGGAAACTTGCACAAGCCTGGGACCCGGTAATACATCTAATCAAATCGGGCCCCATAAGACCTGCTGCCAGACCTCAAGACATTGTGAGCTCTTACTGCGTAGACCGGACCGCAAACAATGTACTAACACCTTAATATTGTATAATTATAAATTGAAGGTAGATTTGTAACATTTCGGACCACCTACACCTCAGTCCGCCCCGTGACCACGAAGTGCTGAAAAGCCTTCGAAACGTCGGGAGAAAATAAAATAAAAAACCCGCGATAAAATCCGTTATAATAGTTTAATTTCAATGTCTAACATTCGCGTAAACATAAGGAATCATTATGTAAATACCTGAGATTTGGTTTATGTATTAAAACAGAGCAGATAACTTAGTATAAATTTAAGCTCAAGATTTGTCTTGGCTAGTTTTATCAGAAAATATTTTTTTCGAAGAGTAGGATATGTTGACTTTACAATATGAAAACACTAACATAAAGATAAGTTTATTAGCCAAATATAAGAAAAATTGTACGTGAAGACTAGCCAAGTCAAATCTTGAGCTTAAATTTATACTATGTTATCTGCTTTGTGTAAATAATTCGACTATTCAAATTTAAGAACTTATATTTTTAAATATCATACTATGGCGTAGCAGAAAAACAAAGAAATATTAGTTTAAATTTATTTTAGAATGGATTGTGTTCTTATAAATAATTTTCAGGATTATCTACAAGGCTTGGCAGCCATTAAGATTTCAATTCTTTTGTCCGAGAAGTCGATCAGCACGCATATTCTTAATATTAGACTTGGCGTCCACATTTTACATTTATGTTTTTGATGGGATATACTTTTACTGCGAACTACATTATTGTCAAAATGTTACTAAAAAGATTTCATCAAAATTGTTTTATCTGCTTGTAACAAATCACGCCTTTTGTCCCCGAAGGGGTAGGCAGAGGCGCAACTAGTGAACCCACTTTTCGCCATTTTTCCGTCCCATGATGTGATAGGGGGCGAGCCTATCGCCTTATCGGGCACATATTCCAGACTCCAAGCTGATACTGAATAGAAAAACTCAATATCACTTTACCCGACCCGGGGATCGAACACGAGACCTCAGCATTTCAGTCGTATCATAATACAACTACGGCCACCGTGTCTTGTTCTGATTCTAAAAATAATTTCAGTTATACAAATATACATATTTGGATTTGAATCCGGTAAAATTTAGGGAGAACCACGAGGTAAAGCTATCAAGAACAGCTTTGAAGAAAGGATAAAGAAGCCACAATACCTCCCAAGAGGTCGAGGATCTGCATGAGACGTTTTCAGGTACCCTCTTCTGTATCGCACGGTTGGCGCCACTTGTAAAATTTACCTGGAGTTTGTAAAATTCTACAGGAATTTTTAAACGATCCCCATTTCGTGCACGTAGTGAAATGGAGCTACGATTTTTTTTACACATGGCGTAGGTTTTATTTATGGATACTGGTGTGACTATTTCTATTTTATGTCATCTTGGTCCAGTTGAAGCGTTTATGAGCTGAACGTGAGGTCATGGTTTCGATTCATTTTCATCGCGGTAATGACTTTAAGTTCGGGACAACAAACATATTCTACTATTACAGTTTTGAAAGTATGTGCCTGCTTCGTGGCATAGTTGTATTACAGTACGACTGTAATGCTGTAGTCTCGAGTTCAATCCCCGGGTCGAGCAAAGTGATATTGGATTTTTTTATTCACAGTCAGCCCGGTGTCTGGAATTCGTGCCCGATGTAGCGATAGGCACATCCCTTATCACATCATGGGACGGAATACGCAAGGCGTAAATTGGGTGCATTAGTTGCGCCTCTGCCTACCCCTTCGGAGATAAAAAGCTTGAGTGTGTTATATGAATGTATCTTGAAAGTATGTTAAAACTCCTACTTTTGATTGTTCTTTTTTCAAATGTTTCCATAAAAATAATAAAAACAGTATGTGAAAGATTTACCCTCAAATCGCTGAATATTGTATGGGAAGTCCTAGATTAACATAAAGGAGTTGCACGCAAACGTATCTGCGAGCAAAAACTATGTTTCCATACACCACAGAGCTTTCAATGTAAACGCAAAATCCATCTCTATTCACATACAAGATACATCCTGAGGAAAGCTCCTTGTCTCCAAATACTGAAATGTGCTTCAGATATTTAACGAAATATACTCAAATCTCAATAAAACGAGACACTAATTACATCTTACAAATGATTTGTTCTACGATACCAACCAAATTACATTTTGATTCATAACGCTCTATTATATTTTCTTCGCAAGCCAAATCAAGTCTTTCGTTATCAGTAATAAAGTTGAATGTTCGTTGTGAACAACCCTCTCTCGTAGGTTTAAGGTGGCTTTACTGTTTTAATTAACTTTTAATCTACGTTCTGTAGAGACAATAAATGTGTATTGTTTTTAGAGCTTTTACTATTGAAGCTTTTGTTAGGTGGAGTCGGTTTGTTGTTAGATGATGAACAAATATGAGTGAAGCTTTGCATTAAGGATTTTTGGGACATATTAGAACCTAAGTTAAATACGTAGCCTAATATTTTTGGACCTCAACTGCACTGGATATGTATACCCTGGTTATAGACACAATGGCACTAACGAAAACATTGGGAAAGTTCTTGGAATTACAGTCTTGTACAAATACGGTCTAAATCTCTTCATTAATTAGAGATGCTTTGAAATACGCGCCACTAAATCTCACTGGAGTAATGGCAAAAGGAAACTTTGATAATCTTCTGTCATCCCAATTTAAAACTTTAGACAGATTTTTCTATAGTTTCCACTTTTTTTATAATAAAAGTTGGGTTGAACATTAAAACTTATATTACTTGCAGAAAAACAGAGGTCCCAAATCACATATATAATTCTTAGCGAGTATTTTTTCGAAAACTTTAAGCTTGATAGATATAACGCAGCTTGAGCAATGTGATATGTACCAGACGAAAACGTGCTTGGCATGCTAAAATTCAATTTTATGAAAAATTTCACCCAAACTTACCATTTGTTTTCGATTGAACAACGACTAATATGATTATAAATTTCGCTAGTGTTCTAGAGAGTGTCTTATAAAATTCTTTAAGACGTAGCGTAGGGCTTTCTGCCTATTTACCAACCTAATTAATTTGGTATAACTTCGTAAGTTTAGAAACTGCACTGCACTAACCGAAGACATATTTTAACCATACTATACTCTCAAAATTACCCATTATCTCGAAAGTTACTCGATGGTTTCTCGCAGTCACTTCACGCTCGTATTACAATGGTAGAGGTAAAAATATATGGACGAAGCTTTTGAGTAGACGAGAATAATTTTTTAACTAAATACACTGATTTTTCTCCCGTTATATTTTTTTCAATGTAATGTTTCGAAGCGCTGCGATATTTGTTTAAGAGATTCTTTTGTTACTTTTTGTATAATATTTAATTACTTTGTGAGTGTTTATGGCATTAAAGTAAATTTAATAAAACCATTTTAAATTGTTTAGTCACTGTCGGCTTAACCTGGCTTTAATTCTACTGAGTAAGCAGATTTTAAAATTTCATATTTTAATTAAGGAACAATAAGCAGCGAAAATAGAGAAAGTGTACGCTGTACAAACACTTTACATCTGGTTCATATTTTCATCAACGTTCAGTAAATTCATATATTTTTTTAATGTCATTACTTCTACCTGTCCTTATGCCAATGTAATACGAGGTTGCCACAGCATCTTTTTTCAAGTATGTTGCCTAAATGTTGCCTGAAGTTAACCTTCTCGAGGGGATCCAGTTCCTGGCAAATCATCTTATACGTATTGTTGCCTGATCTAGAATTCGAATCTAGGATTTCCCAGCCTGCTCCAGTACGCTAACAATACTATAAAAGGAATATAAAATAGTAAGTGGAGATAGGAACCATAAACATGATTTTAAAATATTCTCCATGTAGAGTTCGTGATGTGAATGGTCTAATCATAAATTCTATTTTAAGGGATACTGAACCTTATTGTTATACATATAATACGACTATGCATAAACATGCAGTTTTATGCTTTAGAGGTAATAAGATTAAAATAATAATGTAAGATTAAAGGAAAACGACTTTTCAAAGATATGGTTGTTAGCGCAACACGTTGAGAATATAAATTATTTTTATTGTACAGCGGGAGGGGGGAATCCTTAAACCCCTCCCCCGCGTGCCTCCAGGGCATGTACCTTTAACCTTTTATAGTTTGAGGGCAAAGGAAAGTATCTCGAGAAATCCAGCTTAAGAGTTCTCTGTAAGAATAATTAAAGATACTTGAAGTTTATCTGTGCGTATTACGTAAGTGGACGAAAAGACTTTTTAGAAGTACGTGCCAATATTTAATACAGTATGATAAAACCACGCACTTGACTGCCACGGTGGCGTAGTTGTGTTATGGTACGACTGCAATGCTGAGGTCTCGGGTTCGATCCCCGTGTCGGGCAAGGTGATATTGAGTTTTTCTATTCAGTATCAGCCCGGAGTCTGGAATTTGTGCCCGATATGGCGATAGACTCCCTTCGCATCATGGGACGGAATACACACGGCGAAAAGTGGATGCACTAGTTGCACCTCTGCGAACCCCTTCGGGGATAAAAGTTGTGAGTGTGTATGAAATAATTTTCAGAATCTAATCAGAAGTTCTAAAGATTACAGCTCTGAAACAAACTCTTCAACTTTATAATATTAGTGTAGAACAAGGCGGTAGTAACGCAACCAGTGCACACTTACTTTGCCGAGCTCATATTCATCCCTCAAGACAGAGGCGACATAATATGCACAAAATGAATTCTGGGTACTCATGTATTTTCGAATGATTTATGAAGTCATAAGACAATTGATATCCAGCAATTAAGACGAAGATGGAAATTCCACTCCGGGGAATATCAGGTAAATTATATTAGGCAAAGCAAAGTCCTGCCCAATATGGGACGCAGGATATCTCCATATCCAGGATTCACAGGTAATAGAAGCAGCCACTGGAGTCTAGACAATAAGGAAAATGTACTCATCTATAAGATTTTTTATAGCAATTGAATGATGAGACAAGCATGCCGCTCGACTGATGGTAAGCGATACGACAGCTCAGAAAGTAGCAGCACCATACAGAAGTTTGAATTACAAAGTCTGCGTAGCACTCCACTGCACTCGTCACCTTAAGATGAATAGTGTCAATGTACAGTAATTACATTGCTACATGTCCTTCAAACCGGAAAACAACAGTAAATGCACACTGCTCGTTGGCGACAGAAATACATTGCGATGATGACCCCATTTTTCCACTATCTGCTTGCGCTGAGTAATGGAGTTCTTCGGCCACATAGCCAGAAAGGATGGACATAACCTCGAACAACTGATGGTTACTGGTAAAATTGAGGGCAAACGTCTGAGAGGCCGTACTCCCATCAGATGGGCGGACCAAATCCGCTCTACTTTAAACACCAAACTTCATGTTGCGCTTGACGATGCTAAGGACAGGAACAAGTGGCGCAATTTGATTAACACAAAGATTACTCCATGTTTAGGGCATCATGACCCTCAGCACTGAGGAAAACGATGCAAGGAGGTAGATGACTCCATAGCCCCTCGAATACGAGAGACCTACCCCCTAGTTATCTACTGAAATCAGAAATTATGATATACTAATGCCACTATAAATTAATGAAAATGTAGTAAAGTGTTAGGCCTGTTAGTGCGCGCGACGATGACCCACTTGGAATCTTAATGGGCTTTCAACGTAGCCGCGATTTTACTGTATTTACAGCTGTTTGACGAGATAATATCGGCTATAATTGCGTGTATTTTGGGTTAGTGTTTGGTGCAATGATTCATAATAAGTAGAAGTTAGTTTTGAATGCGTCGACTTGATGGTGATAGTAATGTGTCACGGGAAATACATGAGAACTCTCTGATGAATAGACGCGTTCGGTTAAACTATATATAGGTGTACTTACTAAATGTATTGCTTTTTTATTAACAACTTATAAGCTTCCTCGGTTGTTTTATAAAGACCTTATAGAAATAAAGATGTATAGTATTTTAAAACTAAATAAGCTAAATTCGTTTCATTACTGATTAATACTACGCTAAAAATAATATTTGTTACACTTACTCTTAGAAATGTTTCACAATTCTTTTACAAACATAAACATTAACGACGATGTAACTTTTTAATTTTTTTTTTTTTATAAAACAATATAACTTTAATAACGCTGAACACTTAATAGTATTTAGCAAAACACTACATAAAACATGAACAAAAATCGTTCCCTGCAATCTACATCAGTGTGGTGCGAATCAAGCCAACTGTTTTATCCAGTATAATTAACATTCTAATTACATTGTTGTCTCGAGTAGATAAATATCTGAGACGTTCGATTCAAGTTAATTACAAGCGAAGTGGCTGAATCTACTTGAGGTGCTTATCATCTAGAACTTATCTCTGCTTATCCAGAGTAGTACGATACTAATTGCGATTCCAGTACGTCTTTTTAAGTTGTACTAGATCTGGATTGAAGTACTCAAGTTACCCGTGCACCATAACTATTCCACCACCAAGGTCTAGAATCCATAATAAACTAGCCCATCGATTTAAACTAATGTTAAACGAAAATCCATTCAATCACAAATGCAATAACACAGTGGCAAAGTAAAGTCACTCGCCATTAAAGAAATCCGGGCACTACATTAAGCCAGGGTTAGTGTCTACATCTAGAGACGACAGCGACTCTATTGTTATCACCCGCAAGGATTCAGAGACGTTGTACAAACACTCTCTACTTCATATTTCACTGTCGACATGCATTTGACTGTGGGTTAAGGTGGAGGAAAAAGCGTGAAAATGTATGTGATTCATTTTATCTTTGTCATCTTTTTTAATTCAATTGATTGAATCGAGCACACCTCTCGCCGGATGGTAAGGAGCACACATAAATAGTAACGAAACTACCCATACTTTTAATTGCAAGACACTGTGTGATATTGCATCACACTAATCACCCTGAGATTAGATGTTAAGTCTAATAAAACTCGGAAAGTGTACTGCCTACAATATCCTTGAAACCAGGTAAATGTTTAGTCAACTTAACTCCAGCAAACGTCAGTTTCGAAGTAAACTAGCATTTCTTGTGATGCCTAATTAACGAATTTTTATTTCTTTGTAGTATCAACCTCATTCTGTACCATATTATCTTAAAAGCATAGCATGAATACCGGTTTAAAATAGGCCGGCATTATTGTGTCAACTGGCGATAGGCAATCTTTTCACATTAGTCCACACTCTATCCTACTTCACTTACTATTAGGTACAATGAGGTCACATTGCCGTGCTTGCATTAAAAAAAACTAGAATTTGAGTCTGATCCCAAAAGTCTGTCCAATTCTTCACTGCCCTCCGCCTATTCCTTATCCCTCAAAAGTCTTTTCGGTTTGGACGTTTCGTATTAGTTACCTGATTGTACTCCCGTCGATCACAGTCCTGAGGGAGCGCGTCACACCTTCCCATTCTTCAAGTTTTTCAAGGGGTTATCTGATTAAGAAAGACGAAAAGTGTGTGAGGATTAGAGATTTTCTCTATAAACCAGATTAAGCCATGCGTTTTTTTAGTCCGTCACAGATGGGTCAACCCAATAAGTTAAATTTGCATCGCAGGGCTAATGCAGTTTGGTGGATTTTGCATATCATCGAAATACTTACGAAGAACTTCTGGTATATATAAAGCCTGGATTGACAATATAGGCTACTTTTGATTTGAGAAAAGCGTACATAGTAACTCTTATTCCGTAATGAAAACTGAATATAAGTAGAGTCGCGAGCAAAAGCTATCATGATCGCCAACTGTCAAATATAAGTTACAAAAAGAAAGTGGAGCCTAATTATTACTTAACTAACTTTTGCTTGCAGTGAAAGAGTTTTTACGGGATAAAGAGTAGCCCTCTCCAGGGTCTCAAATTATCTCGATAGCAAATTTCATCGAAACCCGTTCAGTGGTTTTGGAGATGTGGGCTAACAAACAAACAGAAAAACAGACAGAAAATATAGCCGTCCCCTCACTTCTTTACTATATTTCTTCCAATGAACAGCCACCGGGTTCTAATGCTTTATTATATGTATAGATAAATTTAGTTCTCGAGCCAGAATATACCTTTTTGAATTTTAATCTACCTCAGTCATCAATAAATAAGTAAACGAAGTTTAGGGTCGCCGGGAACTCAGCGGGGTTATAATGCATTAAGACCGCAGTGACCCCTAAATGGACGACGCCACGGGGACTCTTTGTAGTGGCTCAAAGTTAGTAGCTGAGTGGTCTGTGGTGTTCGTAGACAGTATTTTATTATGCAATTGAATGGCGAGACGAGCATGTCTCCAAACCAAGTGTAACTAATAATAAATGCTGAATTGTAGTACACATGATGACATCAATATAACATTATGCTAGAATATAATATGATTAGTGGACGATAGTCTAGTTGGGAATGGAACGGTCTGCCGAGACAATGTCCGGAGGTTCAAAGCCAAGGCACACAACTCTGACTTTTCAAAGTTACGTGTGTATTGTTTATCAATTATCATTCGTTTTAACGGTGAAGGAAAACATCGTGAGGAAACCTGCATACCTAAGAAGTTTTTATAAGAATTTCGAAGGTATGTGAAGTCTACCAACCCGCACTAGGCCAGCGCAGTGGACTCAGGCCTAAACCCTCTCAGTAGTAGAGGAGGCCCGTGCCCAGCAGTGGGACAGTATATAATACAGGGCTGGTATTATTATTATTTATTATAATATGATTAACGATCTAATTCCAGTGAGGCCGTCGTCTCTAGTAAATACACCCTTGAAAGGTGTGGCAGGTCCCATTCGACATGAAAACGTAACAAATATAAAATATACATACAATAAAGCAGTAGAACCGGTGAGTCTGTACATTTAAAGAAATATGATAAAAAAGAAAGAGGGTGACTAAGGAAAAGTAATGGAACACAAATCTGCGATTTTCGTCATTCTTTTCTGTCTGTCTGTTTTTCTTTTTGTTTGTTACTGGCCATCTCCAAAATTGCTGAACTGATTTCGATGCAATTTGGCACACGGGTAGATCGTGTCCTACATTAACACGTAGGCTACTTTTTGTTCCGCTAAAACATAAAGCGGGACTTTTATCCCGGAAAAACTTCTTCACGCGGGCGGAGTCGCGAACATAAGCTTGTGTTTCAATATTTATAGACGCGTCTTCTGGCACGTGTAAGTCATGTACCTACAAAAGAAAAATTCTATAAAAATCCTTACGAAGATTATCAAATAAGAAACGAAAGTACACTGATTAAGGAGTTACTGCGGATTTTAAGGGAAGGGTGATAAACAAATATTATATCACCTGATATATCCTTGTCAAACTTAATAGAAGGGAATGGTGATAAGGAAAAGAAGGAATATCATCTTTGGGTCTCCAGTAATTTTATTAAATACATGGAATGACTACATCGCATTTATCGGGATTAACGGTAATTTCAGTTGCTATGACTCAAACTCTCATTTACGCTGAAAGCTTCTTCGATGCTGACTTCTGTACAACCAACAAATCTTTAACAGTATAATCAGTTGGAGCACTGTTTGTGTCTCAAATACGTGAGTGTGTATAAATAAATTATACTCCCCGCCAGCTCCTATGCATTGCCTCTAAAACTGCTTCAATAAACTGCATGACCCACATTTGTACTTAACCGAATCGATCTGAGTAAACTCCTGGCCATTAAATATTGATGTGCCCATTGAAAATGCTAACGCACGGTAAATATGGAAAATGGTTTTCTACTTCATTCGGAAATATTATTTCATTTTATAGATGGTAGTAATTACTTAATGGCATGTGAACGATTCTAAAAATTTGCAATTTCAAATGAAAGCAAGACAACATTTGGCAAAGAGTGTGCTAATTGTTTTTTATTGCAGTTATATGGACGAGACAAGCATGCAGCACAAACTACTGCGTCGCACTCCACTACGCTGGTCACCCTGAGACAAAGGATGTTAAGTCTCTTGGGCCCCGTTTTTTCAACGCCTCACGCCGAGCCGGAGCACTCGAAGCTCTTCGAGCGCGTCCAGCTTAATTAAACCCTGACAAAAGATAACTACAGGTGAAAAAACCCGGTCTTAATACCCAGTAATTTCGCTAGGCACATATATTTGCATTTATATTGCAAATAATCGCGGTAACGCCCGACCCCCATATAGTTCTGTTCCAAGGCTAAGGAGTATACTAAGATCCTCAGCGATAATGTGACTCCGTATTAATTATTAGTGTATTCGTATTTATGATTTGCGAGATTATCTACGGCTTACTGATCTTCTTTTTCCCAATCCCATCATTCTTAAGAATCGTCAACGGGGCATTTGCCTCGACTCTCTTTCACGAGCGATTCGTAAATCCTTGCATCAATGACCGTGCATGGTTATCAAAATCTGCTTTAATATAAAATTTTACGCTTTCTAAAACAAAGCAGAACTACCCCATGTCCACTACAGGTTATACTATAGATGAGCGCGGTAATGATAAACATTAGAGCCCGTGTGACGACTCAGTGAGCCGAGGTCGCACCTCGGACCGTTGCACTTGATACGTCCCTTGTACTCGGGTTAGGAGCGCGACACACTGGGCTAGCTACCCTGATTGATTGATTATAAATTATAGACAGTTCGAAGGTCTTTTGAGGTTTCACGATAATACCGAAGCGATGGTTCTTGAAAATTTTGAATTATATCTTCTATGCAACTAAACTGAAGTACTTTAGTACCTAAGTGAAATGTGAAGTGACTACAATCACCCATGAAACCGATAATAACCGAACCATGGGCACATTACCCACATTTAACAAAATAAAAGGGAGGTTGGATCCTATTATTATGAAATGATAATTTAAATAGTCTAGGTTGTTTCCAAAAAGTATATAATTATATTCTGACTATTCCCATCGCTTTGTAAGATATACCGAACGACAAGCTTTGAAAATTCCATACATAAGATAAAGTGCATTGACTTCACTAAATTCGATTAAATGTAAAAAAAAATGGTTCTTATATTATTTGAAAGGACCAACAGAAAGCTTTTTCTTCATTGATTTAAAGGCGTATTGAGACGTGACCTGTAAAGTCCTAGGCGTAATTACTAACTCAGTCAACCCTTTGTGAGTTTTTCGGTTGAATAAATCCAAACTACAAATTCAAAGATTAAACATTCATTTAGATGAAGAAATTTTCTTGCTGCGCACGGGAGATTATTGAAATGATATAAAAAGTTGCCTCGTGCCCGTTTGAACATGCGCAATAATGCAATTCTAGCCCACGATGACATTATAATTGTATTACCTAAATAATAATCGTAATAGCCTTTAGACAGACATATATTGTTAAAAGACCGCGTCAAAATCGGCCCTTTCGTTTGAGAGATACGATGCCACAGACAGACATACAGATACACATATAGAACTTATAATACCCCTCGATTTCTGTCGGGGGTTAAAAATATATTATCCCAAGTTCAAGAAAAAAATATAAAATAAGTCGGCGAGAAAGCTGCTCGAACGATTCTTTTATGACATAATTGCGAGTTGAATTTTAGTTCTCAATAATTGCGTACGATTATTGCTGGCAATAATTGATCCATCTATGGGGCTTTAATTCGTACTTCTAATACCCAACCTCCCCAAACTTTCGCATTTATAATAGCAAGATAAATACGAAGTAGACGAAGAAGAATAGTTAAATACTTTAACCACTATAACAGTTATTATTGAGCATGACAATGAGAAAACTTAATTGGTTTGTAATTAAAATATCTTAATTATATTTCAAGAAGACCAAGGTGGAAAGTTGCTAGATTAAAACAAAACAGCTGAGAGTGGCAAGCGATCGGACCGAACGACGTGAATGAACTGATAAGTAGCTTTAAAATGAACGTCTTTTCGAAAAACTGCTTTATTTAACAACATGCATTTCAAAGTTTACTTTGAATAAAAAGGTTATAATTTGTATTATCTTTAAGATATAAGTTCATTAACCTTTAAGAAATTAAATGTTCTAAGATAGTAAAATAAAAATGACTTGCTTGGAAAATATACTTTCAATAATAGCAAAAATTTGAGGTATTGGTACTTAATTGCACACACACCCACACACGCACACATACACACACCCACGCTCGCACGCACACACTCACGTCTTTTATCCCCGAATGAGTATGCAAAGGCGTAACTAGCGCACCCACTTTTCGCCGCGCATATTCCGTTCCATGATGTGATAGGGGGCGAATCTATCGCGATAAAAGACACAAATTCCAGACTCAGGGCTGATACTGAATTTAAAATCCAATATCACTTTGCCCAACCTGGGAATCGAATCCTGGACTTCAGCATTGAAGTCATACCGTAATACAACTACGCCACCGAGGCAGTACATAGTTGCATGTATGTTAAAAGTGAAAACATTAATGCTTGAAAGCATTTCCTTGAGTCAAAGTACACAACTAAATAAATCATACATAACTTATATCTTACTCTCGCCCTAATTACTGTGCAAATAATAATAATATTATCATTAATCAAATAAACATAGTCTCCCGGCGCGATAATGAGAAATTTTCGTTAGTCATACATTTTATACGTAGATTCTTCCGCCCCAAATACATAGGTGAGACAGGTCGGCATAATTCTGACAACTGTCGAGGGCCACTTAGTTTCAGCAATAATTAAGACATTACAATTGGATCTACCTCGGTGGCGTAGTTATAACATGTATTACGGTATGACTGTAGTACTGACGTCTCGGGTTTGATTCCCGGATCAGGCAAAGTGATAATATTGTGTTTTCTACTCAGTATCATCCCAGAGTCTGGAAATGTGTCCAGTAAATGTCAATAGACCGCTCCCTATTACATGAGGCCTAACATAGCTAGCGAAATGTGGTTGTGATACACCTCTGGCTACCCCTAAAAAGAAAAAAAAGTGTGATGCTATGTATCAGAATCAGAATATTTTATTTGCATTGAATGTAGGTACGAACATAGGATGGTAATATAATTCATAAGTAAGCTTAGTAATCTTATAGGGTAACGGAACCATTGATGTCCCACTTAATTTTAAAAATCTATATAAAAAATTGTATGTATGTACAATTGGTCCACCTCGGTAGCGTAGTTGCATTCCAGTACGGTTGTTGTGCTGAGATCTCGGGTTTCGTCCCCAGGGGTCTTAGCTAAGATGTCTACGATGGTTAACTCACATTATCTATGGGAATGACTTATCGTAGCCATAAACTTATCGATAGCTTATGACATATTTTTATATATACATATACACTCACGCCTTTTATCCCCGAAGGGGTAGGCAGAGGCGCAACTAGTGCACCCACTTTTCGCCATTATTTTATTATCCAGTCCCATGATGTTATAGGGGGCGAACCTACCGCCATATCGGGCACAAATTCCAGTTTCCGAGCTGATACTGAATAGAAAAACTCAATATCACTTTGCCCGACCCGGAGATCGAACCCGAGACCTCAGCATTGCAGTCGTACCATAATACAACTACGCCACCGAGGCAGTGACATATTTTTGTTTTCTATTTTATACGCTTTTTACACAAGGTGTAGGTACAGGCGGACTTAATGCCATGGGCATTCTCTTCCAATCAACCTTAGGTTTAGTCAGACGGAGGCAGGTGCATAATAAAAAAGATATCGTTAAGCATTGTAGAAAGGCATCCTGGCTTCGGCTTCAGGTCTGGTAAAATAATATTGGGGTTTCTGCATTCAACTCCGGATTCAAACCCTTAATCTCCTGATCCATAGATCGTATATTACCACTCGACAAAGAAAGTGACACATCAAATGCTATCATTAATTATATCTAAGGTACTATTCAATAAGTATTTTATGTTATAATCTTATCGATCGCAAAGTGTATTTCTGATTATATTTAATTGTGTTTCAGTGTGTAGATTTTTAACTATAGCTAGTAATACTGTAGTACCCTTATCTCATTTTGATGAGGAGACAGCGCAACAAACGTTTTAATGCTCGAGAATAGGTTCAGTTTACGTCCCTTGTTTGCCTTTTCTCCCGGATTTTATTCTCTGAAGAGGATGCGAAAGTAAAGATTCAGTTTTTAAAACTACATCAAATCCATTTTGCAACAAGTTTTATAGACGTATCAAGTATTCGGAGTAATTTAAACGAACGCAAACCTATCAACCAAGGGTTGACGAAAAATATCTTTTAAATAAAATGAATAACAATGTTTAAAACGCACCACAACCGGGAGAAATAGACAACACAAATGTAGACTCTTACTTACGTCTGAGGCAGATTTCTAAAAAACTATTATTCATAGAACCAGTCATTCCAGCTACAGATCCATGCATCCCTGGGCCTTTTATTGAGATATAATAGCGATATCAGATCAGCTATCTTTCCCAGCGTGCCACCGGCTTAAGCTGCAACCGCTCCTAACCGATTTAAATTGTCCTAATAACTCGAAAAAGTTAATACTTTGGAACCTATTAAGCTTCTTACAGGCTACAGCTCGTGAAAAAGTAATTAATCCAGTATAACTGTGCCGACCAAGAAGCTTTGTATAAGCTTCTTGGTGCCGACCTTCCGGGGATTTTTGTCTCTTGACGGCCGACATGTTATTAGGCTTCTCTTCACTTACCATCAGTCAGAACACTGCCGTACCACAAACAAAAAAACATTAAATCCTTTTATAAATTTCATAATATCAGACGGATCTCGGTGTGTCCACGGCTCATGCGACGGCTTCACTGAAACAGATTAGTGTGTGCGGGAGAGACGCGGCGCGCGCTCGTCACTATGTTGTGAAGTGCCCTGAGTGGTGTGGACATTCAGTGAAACACGGATTTATCAAGGTGTGTATTTATTTGTGTTCTATTATCCATGGTGGTTTGATAGTAGATAGTCGGCTAAGTCTAGTGATATTTTTTTTTTAAAGCAATATCTTCAAAAACGTTTATTATTTAGGTGAGAAATTCATTTCGGATTGCATCGGCAATATTTATCATTTTTTCAAGTTAACGTTTTAATGATGAGATTAAATATATTTATTACTGGTGAAGGATAACATCGCGAGGAAACCTGCATATCTGAAAAGTTCTCTATAAGATTTTCGAAGCTATGTGAAGTCTGCCAACCCGCTCTAGGCCAGCGTTGTGGACTAAAGCCTAAAACCCTCTCAGTAGTAGAGGAGGCCCGTGCTCAGTAGTGGGCACTATATAATACAGGGCTGGTATGGTATGGTATTACTGCAAAAGTTTGTTGATGTTTAAACCACCTGATTTAATGGTCATAAAAGTCATGTTTTTAATAATTATACATTCCCCTGTGTTAAATAGGTACAAACGTCTTGTTGGCCACGTGTATCTTATATCTTCGTGGGGAAAGTCAGTATGTATTGACAAAAAAATATTGATTTTGTTTGACTTTAATGTTCTTCAACAAATTAATCATTTTAGCCGTCCCAGTAGGTAAAATGCCTATTTAATTTCTTATCGCGAAACACTATCGTTTTAAGAAGATTCTAGTACATAATACTTTAAACTTCTTTTCATAGTAACTGTAATAAGAAAATGTCTAAAGCTCCTCGTATTTCTTATTGAATAGTTAAGTATTTTCAAAACATGTTGACTGGTATAATACATACATACATATACATATACACTCACGCCTGTTATCCCCGAAGGGGTAGGCAGAGGCGCAACTAGTGCACCCACTTTTCGCCATTATTTTATTATCCAGTCCCATGATGTTATAGGGGGCGAACCTACCGCCATATCGGGCACAAATTCCAGTTTCCGAGCTGATACTGAATAGAAAAACTCAATATCACTTTGCCCGACCCGGGGATCGAACCCGAGACCTCAACTTTGCAGTCGTACTGTAATACAACTACGCCACCGAGGCAGTCTGGCACTGGTATAATATTTAATATAAACTGCCTCGGCGGCGTAGTTGTATTGCGTACGCATTACGAGAATGATTTGTGCGCTGAGGTCCTAGGTTCGAATCCCGGGTGAAGCCAAAGGCATTGTGACTGGGTTTTTCCATATTAAAATTTACTCAGTCGCAGCTCGGAATCAGGAAGTTGACGGTGTGATACCCCCGTGCCTCTGAAAGCACGTAAAGCCGTTAGTCCTGCGACTGATCTCTTTCCGGTCATGTCGGATTGCAAGGAAGAAATAGCGAGTGCACCTGTGTATTGCGCAAACACTTGTGCACTATAATATCCACTGCGTACCTGGCTGATCTCCGATGAGATTGGCCGCCATGGCCGAAACTGGCTAGGAGGATTAGGTTTTTTTTTTATTTAATTAAAAACTGTAACTAGTTGACCAAAAACGATCAAGGTCCATTTTACAAAAAGGATTTTATGTAAAATAAACGATCTAGAAAGCAACCAACGACTAACTCATACTCAACTTACTACACTATTTACTTCAAGTAAGAAATCTCAGAGTTTGGAATTTCGCTATCTGTCACTTAGGTAAGCAAGTTAAAGTTCAAGTTTCTAACATCAATGTTTTCTAAAATTATCCAACAGTTTAACCACTAAATGCTGATCATTACCTTGATTTATGTTTGCACAGCGAACGTCATTTACTTATCATAGTTTTTGACTACTTACAGTTAATTAACTCATTATACCTTCATTTTTAAATGATATTATCTTTATGGATAGACGTTGCTAGTGGCTCCACAGATATAAAATTCAATTTCAAAATTAAATTCTATGTATTATCTGGGATACGAACCCAGGACCCCTCAATCAACAGCCTATATACTCTGCCACTATGGCAGGGATTGTCTCCATGCAATTTTATAATAAAATAGTTGTATTATAATTTCTTAAGCAAGTTATACGTAACGCTAAAAGGTAAATGACTATTTAACACAAAGCTAACGTACAGTATAAAAATACATAAAACTATACACACACAAAAAGAAAATAGGTAAGTATGCCATAAACATCCCATTCTTGTTTTGACATAGCAAAGGAATCTAAAATAACGAGCCAAAAATATAAAAGACCGTTAGAAATTATAACAAAAACTGGCCGTGTTACCACAGAGGTATTTTCAATTTGGAAATATGATGAGCTATTTTTCTTTTGTAGCGTATTGTCCACGTCTCGTTCGCGTGGACGAATTTATTGCCAAATAGATTTAAAAAAACGTACAGAAGGTCTCTGTCGCGTCCGGAGGGTGCCGTGGGAGATAAAAGAGTACTTTATGGCGTCGTAATTGTACGGAAAATTTTATTCCTTGATGAATACTTAGAAGTAATTAGTGCTGATTGTAGCATGGAAGATTTGAGTAGGACAAAACATGATATACGTAAAACATTCTTATAAAAACATAACCCTCCTTCTTTCGCAGTCGGGTAATAAATACTGCCCACTGCTGAGCACGGGCCTCCTCTGTTACTGAGAGGGCTTTAAGCCTTAGTTCACCACATTGGCTTAGAGCGGTTTGGTAGACTTGACATACCCTCGAAATTCCTATGGAGAATTCTCAGGCATGAAGATCTCACCATAAGAATTATTTGATGTAGATTTTTGTTTAATCGAGTAGTTAGACGTCAATTTACTATTATAGTGGCAGTGTCATGCTGTGACAAAAGTAAAAACTTGAGTTCAATCATCTGTTTGGTCAATCCAATATTTTTTTGAATCATGAAACACAGATAGGTTTATTTGGTCTCCGGGCTCTGGGAATAGAGGTGTCAACGCAGAAATAAGTATTTTACCGATGGCTCGAAAGTGGCTTCACCTCACCTGATGGTAAGTGAAGTGAAATCCAAAATAATGTTGACCGGCAAGAGATAAGAGACTTTACTGGTGGTGTGTATCTCATATGTAAGTCTGTCTGGGTGGGTACCACCGCAATGTCTATTTCTACCGCCAAGTAGCAGTGTGAATGTTGTGTTTCGGTTTGACGGAAATTGTAGCTAGTGTAACTACTGGAAATAATGATACTTAACATCTTATGTCTCAGGATGACGAGCGCAGTGGAATGCCACACAGTGCTTTGTAACTCGAGGTGCTGGATGGTGTTGCTACTGTTTATGGGTGGTCGTATCGCTTACCATATCAATGCCATAAAAAAAGAGAGATAAACATCCCTGGTCGATCGGCACAGTTATGCCGGCCTGCATAATTGCTTCTTCACGCTCAGCTTGAAGGACCCTAAGTTGTAAATGTAGTACTAAAGAATTTTGTCACAGTATTAAATTCATAAGTCCTACAGCGACTATTCACCAGTTTTTTGAGACGGGAACAAAACAGAGCTTGCATTTTGATCGCCGATTTCAATTATAATTGATATAAATATATTTTTTTCGTCTATCGCGAAAATAGACCAATCAGACAAAATACTTATTTGACATCCTTAAAATGACTTATTTTGATTACCTTAGATACCTTACCTTACCTTTTTGATCAGAGATCGTTTAGTGTCAGAAATAAGTAAGGCTAAGTGGCCTAGGTAGGTACAGTCAGCCGGATAAGTAGCTAAACAAATCCAAAACTTCAAATCGCTTATACACTTTTGTTCTCACCAAAATCTTTTTTCTTCACAACATTAAAATACATGTTATTTACGATACTTCACACAAAAAAAAAAATGAAATAAACTCAACGTCTAGGCCATTTGAAGTTTGAGTATGTTCAGCTTGTTATCTGGGTGAATGTATCTACATCATTGATGTATTAAAGGGTTTTTTAATACATCAATGATCTACGTAGACTTTCACATACAAAGAGGTCGTTTCACCCACCACCGTTCTGATCATCCTATTCAAATCTTATGAACGAGCCGGACAGGGTTTATACCAATTGATGTAATGATTGCTATTGTTAAGAAGCAACACTAGAAGGAAGTTGAATGTGTTTCTTGTTACTGTTAACTATTGTACTAAATGATTTGTCCAAGGGTAGGCAGGAATGCAGCTAACGCTCCTATCGCTTGCAATGCTTATCTTGCTCGTAGGGTGGAAGATACATTATCGTTATATCACTAATTCCAATACCATGCAATAAATGATGTACCCATTTCGCACCTTTCGAACGTAAACGACACAATTCAAAAAAATCTGAAATCGAGTTATGGCATGGCAGATTGGTCCTTTTCCTGCTTGAATGTGTCTGTGTTTAAGCTATTGTTATATTGAAAACTTCATTTTAAGTCATTTCATAATGATAACTCGATTTTCGTTTTTCTTAAATTGTGTCGTTTTCGTTCTAAACGTGCGATCTATTCAGATATTTCTCTCTAAGTTTTCGTACTTTAGTTTATGTTTTATGTTTTAATGATTTAGATTTTAACATGTGACGTCAGGAAGTTTATGACCGCCCACTCACATATCACACTTCATTGCCCCAGTCCCCTCTTCTAAACGTGAAAATAATATATGGTTGACCCTTTACCTAGATATATAACCTATCATCAGGATTAACGTCTGCTAGTAAACTAAGTATTCGAATAAATATTAGTTTGCAAACGTTGAAGTTACATTTTATCTAAACTTCGACAAAATTGTAAGCTAAAACAGTTTCTAAAATAAATTTGAAGGAGCATTTAGGATTTTACGACATGTTTACGTTAACAGAAAACAAAAACATAACGGGAATTATTTAGTAAACGTGCTTCTTACGTAAACATGCTTGATAAAAATGTGGAACTTTGTCGAGCACGTAGACATTTGAATGTTGTTTTAATTGGCTGAAAACTATTATAATTACTGTTACAAAGTACTGTTTGGTACTGTAATACGCACATTGTTATGAATTCGATGTTAAGCTCCGTAATTGCATTTCCTAACCTTCAAAAATGAATTCATATTTTTTATAAACACACAATAGTTATTGAGAAGTTGGGTACGGCCGTCCTCTAGTAATGAAACTTTGGGCTTTTTGTCTACTACTCGCTTAATAGAGGTTGAAGTGGACATTCGAAATAGTTATCTATCGGTATTATATTAAAGCAGTAGATCCCAGTGTGTCTGTACGTTGAAAGAAATGTGATATAAAGAAAGGGTGACAAAGAAGAGTAGTAGTGAACAATTCATCATCCGAAACTATGAACGGCTATCGATGAAATTCGGTATGGAGATAGTTTGAGACCTAAGAAAGGACATAGTTTAAGAAAGGTCATTTTTTGTCCCGGGAAAATATAAAGCGGGACCTTTATCCCGGAAAAACTGTTTCACGCCGGCGGAGTTGCGGGCAAAAGCTAGTTGCAAATACATAATCTTACTCACTCATTTAATTAGTTTGGCCATATTATGTTCTAACAATTTATATCAATAATTTTACAAAAGACCTTTTTGGTACTTATAATACATATACCTATAATGTTTTGTAAGAAATCTCAAAAAACAAAATGTTTTATAAAAAAGTCGACTAGGTATGTTTAACTCCGTAATTTTTTATCTACTTCAATTCCTGAAACTCACTCTACAATATATTATACAGAAAATCCTGAAAACCACTGTACTTCGATCCCACAATATAAAAATCTGAATATGTCATGCGCGAAGACGACACCCACAATGGCTTGTAGTTTACAAAACCGCTTTAAAAATTGAATTTATATTAGGAAAACATTGAAAGCACCCTCTGCAATAGAAGATTCAATTCAAAACACTTGTATGGGCGGTGCGCACGCCATTTTTAGAGTTCCGCAGTCTGTTTAGAATGCGGAGTGAAGACTCAGTAGCTGTATCGAATTTAGAGTGGGATGGCAAACTTAATGTAATAGACACGCTCTTGAAGTATTGTGTTCAGCATGAATGGTCTGAATTAGCAAAGCATTTCTGTCTAAAAAAACAGCATGAAATAGTAGCTATGCTAGTGATTTACAAGAATGGAGGACTCATTAATTTGTCTCTTCTGCATTCCTCACTCCACGTTATTTCAAGTCGGCATTATACCCACAAATAACTGTGTTATGATTTCTTATCTTCCGGTAGCTTGCTATGGTCGCCTGTCTCGTGCTATAAATAACATTCTCATTATTAACGAGAAAATTTATAAATACAGTCACATAAAATGTAGAAAGCATAATAATATATGTCTTGTGGTTGGTACAAATTATGAGAACGATTTGCGCCTTCAACACCTTTACCCAAAACATATATTATTGACAAGCTTTTGCCCGCGGCTCCACCCGCCTTAAAAAGTTTTTCCGGGATAAAAGTCCCACTTAATGTTTTCCCGGGATAAAAAGTAGCCTATGTGTTAATCCAGGACATGATGTACCCGTGTGCCAAATTTCATCGAAATCCGTTCAGTAGTTTTTGCGTGAAAGAGGAACAAACATCCATACATCCAAACATCCAAACATCCATACATTCTTACAAATTTCGCCTTTATAATATTAGTAGGATGACACAATCATCTAATCTACTATCTCAACGAATAATCATTTCGGGTTAATTTTCTGCACTACTTTTCAGCTTTCAACATAGTTACTTTACTAAAGTTAAAATACGTGATTTTTTAAATTTAGCGCAAACTAGAGCGATTGATAGAAATTCAAAAGTTAGACAACTGGGCCATTTAGCTTCGTGGAATAAGGGCTCATTTGGAGTCTGAAACTTTATACAGGGAGTTTAATAAGCTAAGATTATTAAATTCCCAGTAAAAAGTTAGTTAAAGCTTCGTCTAGATAATGTTTCTTTGCGAGGAAAGCAAGTTAATCCTATCAAGGATGTCTGAGTGATTACATTGGAGTAACCAGTCTTAGCCATCGTTAATCCGAATCTAGAGATGAAAAACATCTGGCAACCTTCGGGCCGAGCCCCTAACACACCCTACATAAGTATACCAACTTAAACCTCGTAGCGACCCAGTTCAACCCATTCATCTGGATATTAGTTTTTTATTTCTGCTCACCAGCAGTTTGTAAGTGTGATACAGACGACTTAATTCAAACAGAACCTCCTATTTGAAGTCGGTTAAAAATTAAACACGCTACGGAACCAAGAAGAAGTAAAAAGCTTTTGCGATTGACTGGTCTTACTCCAACATTATTTCCTTTTCTAGAGAGTCTCTATGTATTTTTGTATTGATTTCAATCGTTCCCTGCAAGAGAGATGGAGATATAATGAACGATATTTTTATTTCCTTTGGTTCCTGTGTTATATTTTCGATGTTGACCGTTGATAATGACTTTTTGATGGGAAAATTGGAAACATTGCTAGTATTTAAGTTGTGTTGTGGAATGTCTTTACGGCTAAATTAAACACCAGTTGTTGCTTATCAATTTGAGGCAACTATCAACTTGCTTTGAGACGTGCAACAATTAACAGCGTCTATGTTTGCAATGCTGTGCAATATGTGTGACAGAGATCAGATTGTTATTGCTAGGGCGTCTCTAAACAGTGTACAGATAGGTGTGTCATTTATCATCACGTAAATGACGTCCTCGTCCTATTTAGTTTTGTGTGTTGCTCGCAGCGTCACCCTCGTGAAAAGTTTTTCCCCCTACCAAAGTTCCTAAACTACTGTAACATCCATAGTGCCAATTGATCGACGCCAGCCCCATTTATTTCAAAAACCAAATTAAGAAATCGAAGATTAAGAGCTAAGAGTTAAGATTGTAAATTATCCTGGAATGAGTCTATATTTTTATTTAGGACAGGGTCTATTCGTGTGCCAAATTTCATCCAAATTCATTCAGCGGTTTCTGCATTCCAATAAACATTCAAACGTGTTGACAAACATTCGTAATTATGATATTAGTAAGAAAGAAGATAATAAATGATGCACGGTTTCCACCATGGGAACTAACACAGTACCCGTTCCGGTAAACGCGTCGCATTAATTACTCTAAACGTGAGGACGCCTGTAGTTATTATCGTAAAGAATAGACGGAACCGATGTTATCCCACGGGAAATGTAACAACGTATACAATGAATAGTTTTTACCGGACTACAGCGCGTTTATCAGATTCACCTATTCAATTTATCTGGAGAGTGCATTGCGAATGGGTCAAATTGATTGCAGTCTAAAAAGATTTGATGCAGCATTGCTTGTATTCCATGCAATTCCAGTGGTTATCACCTGATATCCCTTTTTTTTCCTATGGCCATCTTCGGCTCATTAGGGACGGCTGCGGGCTTCCTCTGACTCACGTCTAAGTTGTCGTCCGCAACCGCCCCTGACCTGATATCCCTGCCAGTGAGTTGTATTTTACGTAAATAAAAATATTTGTTCCCTTTTAGGTTATGTGGGCGCTGCTTTTTAGAATATTGCTCGTACGGAGTGTGAGATTTGGAATTAAAGTTCATATTCGGAATTAAACCCGTTGCATCATAGTGTCCGCGTTTCAATCAGCCTGTAAATATCCGGTTTTAATAGGCCGGTATAATTGACACTCTATCTGGAGCCCTCCCCGTTTACCATTAGGTGCAGTCACTATATAGTCACCAAGCCGTGTCAGTATAAAAATAATATCCGAATTTCGACCATTAAACGACCATTAGTTATCCTAGTATCGTAGTCTTACTAATCCTACTAATATTATCATACTAATCCTACTATATAATATTATAAACGCGAAAGTTTGTAAGTTTGTGAGTATGTATGGATATTTGCTACTCTTTTACGCAAAATTCTATGAAATTTGGCATACGGGTAGATCATAAACTGGAACACATAGGCTACTTTTTATCCCGGGAAAATATAAAGCGGGAGTTTTATCCCGGAAAAGCTTTTTAACGCGAGCGGAGCCGCGGGCAAAAGCAAATAGAAAATACAAGCAATTTCAAACACAAATTGTAACTGACAGTCACCATCTTTGTTGTTTGATGATGATTTTGAAACACCAAATATCCTTCTATGACAGAATCCCATGGCGTTGAGTTCTACATAGGTTTGGCAAACGATTTTACTGTGCTCCAGATCGTTTGGCAACTGGTTCAAGGTTACCATTTACATAGAACAAACTTGGCTCTGGTCGTAGACGAGGAATTAATTGGAGGCCGGCCCCAAAACGATTTAAGAGGTCAGAATAACTTGATAACTCTTTATTGCTATTTCATAAGGTAAAACAGTAATTTAGGTAACTAACACCGAAATAATAACGCTTAATTCTCCTGTTTAATATAGCTTAATATATTTAAGTGTTTTATTAATCACAGAAAGTCATAAATGTCAGCTAAGGTAGATTTTACATAACTACGTTAAAGTTATTAACTATCTCATGCATCCGTAATATGTTTTTGTTTACCTTTAAACCTAACGATAACAATGAATATACACGTCATTCACTCGTATGCACTCTGGGGTCAACCCCAATAACGTCTCAACAGTACATTCCCCCGACATTCCCTTTTCAAAACATAATATACAGTTCAACCTCTTTGTAAATAACGCTTTCACTAGAAATGTAAATACTGCAAACACGAAATGCAAATGGTATAGATACTACAAATGTAATTTGAATAAGAATACGATTTTACAAAGCGATGTTTGTAGCCGACATCCACTTTGATAACTCGTTTCCCTTGCCGATCTGTTTCTTCGACATTAAAACTAATTCAAATGGCTTTTGTTCACTTTGTTTTATGAGATTTTGCTTGTCTCCAGTCCGTGAAATAACTTTAATTACCTGAGTAAAAATTCTATTCCGTACTTTTTCAAGATTAATAGTATATTTTGGGGCCTTTAATACAAATCCGTTTAGCATTTTCTTCACTTGTGAAGTTTACTTCCAACAAACGTTCAAACATATTTACAAATTTTCGTATCCTTACATAATATTATAATAATGAATTTCCCCGCCTTGTCTATCTGTCTTTCTGAAGACGATAAGCTCAAAACTATCGGACGGATTTCGATGAAATTTGGTATGCAGATAGTTTGAGATCCTGGGAAGAATATAGGATACTTTTATCTCAGAAAAGTATATAGCGGGACTTTTATCTTGAAAAAATCTTTAACTCAGACAAAGCTGTGAGCAAAAGCTAGTTTATAATATTAGTAAGACATTCAAATCTTCAGAATCGTCTATCTTGCAATGTATTATAGTGATCTCTTCTACCGAAGCTTGAACTAAAAGCTTGGATCCTTGAATTTCCCAAGTATGCCGAACTATTAAGTTGTGATTTGTGAAACACATTGCCAGCATTCGATACACAGCTGGTAACTAGCAAGTTGCTCGTATGCGAGACAGCATACGTCTATTCTAGTTTGGTCCACTTCATCTATTTGTAAGTACCATGTTTTGTTAGAAGGATATAGTCAACGTTGTAATTAGGAGGAATTAATTGTTTATAACACACTGGATGCAGGCAGCTTTTGACAGGGCCGTCTGGAAATATTAAGGGCAGGCCTGTCTTTAGCGATGGACCTGGCGTGGCTGATGATGATGATGAGTGTCTTAGAGTGAATATTACTGGAACTTAGAACTTATAAATTAATATAAAGCGAAAGTATTTGTGTCCATTCTTAAGTATTTAAAAAACGATCGGAAAAGCAACGTAAATTCAACTTGACATCTTTCCCTTCTCAATATTTCTAGAAACTGAAACATACAGGACCTTTTCAGGTAGAAACATTGTAGTCGCATTTCGTACTTTTTCTTAAAGCAGCTCTATTCTCTTTATTCTAAAACTTTTTTCTATATTTGCAATATTTTATAGGATGATTAATTTGTAACTAAATACTGCAATTATTATTGGACGGATCATATTATTCAGGTTGCAAAGTCTAGCTAACTGGGTATACCCTGAGTCGTAGTGTGGTTTCGGCGCACACCATTCTACAACTAACATGATATTACGTTCCGGCAACTTCAGGAGAAGTGTAGAGAACAAAAAATGCTTTGTTTGTAGCATTTGTTGATTTAAATAAAGCTTTTGATACTGTTAGCAGAGAGGGATTGTACACTGTGCTTGGAAAAACAGGGTGCCCACCAAAGCTCTTAAATTTAACAACGTTATTGCACCATGAAATAAAGGGATCAGTTGTTTACAATGAGAACACGTTGGATCTTTTTGATATAAAGAGAGGAGTACGGCAAGGATGTGTACTGGCTCCAACATTGCTTGGAATATACTTTTCGGTACTAATGAAAGTTGCTTTTGGTTCGAGCGGATGGTAAGCTATTTCAATATGATACTTTTAAAGTCCAAAAAATATCGCCGGAACCTTTTCGTCGATAGCTTGTTATTTCCTGATGATGCAGCTTTTGTTGGCTCAACCCCCGAAGTGCTACAGTCAATGTTAAATGAATTTAACCAAGCATGTAAGATGTTCTCCATGTCCATTAACTTGAAGAAAACTGTCATAATAGCGCAAGGTGTAGGACAAAAACCATCAATTTCACTCAATGATTCGTCTTTGTAGGTTATTGATGATTTCTGCTATCTTGGTTCCACAGTCTTGAACAATCTCTCGCTTGATTCTAAGGTGAACACTCGCCTCTACAATGTTCGGGAAACTAAAGTGCAAGGGTATGGAATAACAAATATCTTACCACTAGTAGTGCTCGCGGCTCCGCCCACGTGAAAAAGTTTTTCCGGGACAAAAATATTTTCCCGGGATAAAAAGTAGCCTATAGCACTCAAGAGTTATGTAGCTTCCTATTAGTGAAAGAATTTTCAAAATCGGTTCAGTAGTTCCTGAGATTAGCGCGTTCAAACAAACAAACTCTTCAGCTTTATAATATTAGTATAGATTAAAACTAAGATGATAATTTACCAGACGTGCATGTTATCTATACTCTTGTACGGGCTGGAGACCTGGACATCGTATGTCAGACAAGAGCGACGGTTAAATAATTACCACGTGCGTTGTCTTCGACGCATATTGGGCGTCTCGTGGAGGGATCGAGTTACAAATGAGAGGATGCTTTGTATCGCACATCTACCCAGCGTAGCCGCAGTTTTGAAACAGAGGCGTCTCCGCTGGCTTGGGCATGTGCATCGGATGGTACCTTCTTGTTTGCCAATACAGACTCTTCTCGGTCAATTTGCAAACGACAAACGTCAAGTTGGGCGTCCAATGTTACGGTTCCAAGACTGTGCGAAACGCGTTATCTATTAACATTGACCCTAATTTCTGGGAAAAAGCGGCAAACGATCGTGATGGTTGGAGGAAATCTTTAGCCGAGGGGAAAGTCGCACACGACAACGCCTGCTTTGATTTGCTGTCCCAAAAGCGTCATCAACACCATCAGTGCGCTGCACCTTCTCTAACATCATCAGGTACCTAATTCATCTGTCAGATTTACGTCGTTGCTGTCGCTCCCGCATCTTCCTTAATAGTCATTCTCGTAAGTGTCGGACTTCGTAAACGGATTTTGCTAAAATCATCTTTCATAGATGGAAATAGGCCAGTCACTGCAAATATACCATAAGATTTTAGAAATAATCCCTATTAAAAAGTGCGAAATATTACAACGTTCTTACTGGAAACGGTCGACGGCTTGTTAATAAACAAATATACATTTATTTGTGTGAAAATAAATTATATTGTCTGCCAATAAATACCCACCAGCCAATAAGACGAGCAAAGAACTCGGCAACAAACACTCACCGTCCGTGCGTCCGGTCTGTGTCGTTATTGAAGGCAAATAAATTAACTGCGATTATACGTAAATAAATAGCATGTATTTCCACTGTGCACAGGGATGGAGTAAGGATGTGGCCCAGGTATAAATATATTTACATAAACATAACCAATTACTTTAACTAATAATAAAAATGCAAGAGTTTGTGCAGCTGCAAAGTGGGACTTATTCCGGACCATTTTCACTCGGGTTAAGCCGCGAGCAAAACCTAGTAATTCATTAATCAGTTTTTACGTAATTTACGTAAATAAAGATAAATAAGCTGAAGAGGCAAGTAGTAGATTTTTTTCATCAGCATAGATCAGTCGTCCGAGTCAGAAGAATTTTATCTCTGAAATAAAACTAGTAATTTGATGCTTAACATCGCGTTAACGAGATAATATTATCACTATTATATTAAAAAAAAACTGTTGTGAGGTTCTACACTTTATAGACTAATAAAACACTGCTAAATCTGAACTAAGTATATTTGATTATCCTACCATAAAAGCATTCTTCTTCTTCTTCTTCTTCTTCTTTTAAGTTATGGCTCCACCGTTGCAGCGGTGATTTTGCCAATGTCTTCATGTAAATGAAGTTACTCAAAAGTCGAAAAGCATAACTTCAAATTTGACAATTTACTATCAGGATCAATGACAAAATCCGGCCTGAAGTATCATATGAAAAGTTGAAGCTCAAAGTGATCAATATATAAACTATGAAAATTAATGACGTTGTATATAAATATAATTAGTTTTTTTTTCTTTAACCAAAAATAAAGGTAACAAAAAATATTGATGCTCTTTTGGATAGGATTTTGGATGGACTATAATCATAAACAATAAAGTAAATATAACCTACCGGAACCGGATTTAGTTGAGAATGGATAATGTTAAATGACGTCATTAGTATACTGGATAAGAGGAAAAAGAACAATGACAAAGGTATTAAATGTGTATTTTCCACCCACATGAGAACATCTAAACATATAAGTACTTGTAAGTAAATCTGAAATGGAAATATCAAGAATTGAACGGAGCCTATTGTGGGAAAGCTAGATGAATTAACACAGCGTACCACATACAACATTTTGTATACACCTATCCGCAATAGGGAATAGTGAAAAATAGAGGGTAAGTATTATAAATGTATACCACGGGGATCTTAAAGAAATAGGTTATTCTTTTCGATAAATTTGGCCAAATACTTTACCTGTTTAGAAAAAACTGTTGTCAACAGAACCTTGACATTCACAGGTCTGGGGAAGTCGGCAGGAAGGACCTCATGCATAGAGTATGGGACTTTGGGACAATTGAAAAATAGATGTTCTAAGGAACCCTCATCCAAACCACATTCGCATAGTGAGTTGTCTCGGACTCTAATCTTGGCGAGGAATACTGGGGAACAGACGTGACCCAGCCGTAACCGGATAATTGTTGAGGTAACTTTTTTATTTATGTTGCGGCATTTAAAAAACCAAGGCTTTGGGGGGATTGAAGGTTGAATGGAGCCATAAAAAGATCCTTTAGATAATTTAGAAATCTGCCATTGGTTGTTCCAAATAGACTGTAAATCTGATTTTGTCCTGCTTAATAAGTCACGAGCAAAGCACAAATTATAGGATTCCACTCCAGAGGAAATAGCCAAGCGTGCACATTGATCCACGGTTTCATTCCCTGGGATACCCGAGTGACTAGGAATCCATGATAAAACCACCTCTAATCCAGAATAATGGCACTGATATAGTTTCTCTTTAATTTTCAGTGATAGATAGAAGGGATGATTATGAAAGGAGGCTTTTAAGATGTCTTGCAGAAGACTCTTGGAGTCTGAGAAAATCAAAGATTTGTTGATCTTATGAGAGAGGACAAATTGGACAGCTTCCAGGAGAGCCACTGCTTCACCCGAGAAGATGGAAAAATGGGAAGGACATTTAAAATTCAAAATGATCTTATGCTTGGGAATCCACACTGCAGCTCCAACAGGATTGGCGTCTGAGAGTTTAGAGGCATCCGTGTAAATAGGGAACCAATCGCCCCATTTTTCAGCTAAGATTTGTTTGAAGTTATTTGCAGCGTGTGTGTTGTCTTTGTGGATACCAAAATGGAGATTAACATTAGGTTGGAAAATTAAGGCTTGGAAATCAAATGTGAAGAGAAAATGACAATCCGTTTGAAAAATTTTAAGAGAAGAGTTAGTAAATTTTAAAAAACTTTTGACCAGAGGAGGGGGGGTTTTGCGGGACCAGTAAGCGGAGGTGTTAATGAGATTGGAAAGGTTAAGGAGTTTGTTATGGAGGGGATGGGATGAACGTTGAAGAGAATTGATGAAAAACCGATCACAAATGTATTGCCTCCGTAAGCATAGAGGGGCTTCTAGACACTCAACTTGAAGGGCATTAATTGGGGAAGAACGCATCGCACCAGTTATAATCCGAAGACACTTCGATTGTAAGTTATCTAGAGTTTTTAAGGCAGCTTTGTTACAGGGTTCTAGAATGAAAGACCCATAGTCAAAAAGACTACGAATGATAGCATTATAGAGCAGTTTCTGATTGTAGGGATGGGATCCCCAACGCACCCCAGAAACTGCCCTGATAACATTAATACCTTTTTCGCTTTTTTCTGCTATATATTTTAAATGGGGAATGCCTGTTAACTTTGAGTCCAGAGTAATACCCAGAAACTTTGCTTGGTTGCAGTTGTCAATTGTCTGATTGTTAATATGTAAGGAAATGGAAGGAGGGGATCTTTTACGGGAGAAGGTAAGAGCTTTGCTTTTAGAAGCAGAGGGCAAAAGGTGATGATTGCACAGCCACTGATTTAAGTAGAAGAGAGCCGAGTTCATTCTATTAGAGGCGACTGTGGGAGATTTGGAAGGAACATAAAGGAGGACATCATCAGCATATTGTAGGATGTTGACAAAACAATTGACAGATTTGTCAAGGTCAGCTGTGTATAAATTGAAGAGAAGAGGACTAAGCACGGAACCTTGGGGAAGACCCTTCCAGATCAATCTTGGTTGGAAGTTGCATGACTGAGCATGAGGACTAAGGATGATGGATCGGCCCAAAAAAATATTGCTTATAATGTTAATCATCCTCGCCGGAATACTCAGATTGAGCATCTTTTGCCTGAGTATGGGAAGATGGACATTGTCGTAAGCAGAAGAGATGTCAAGAAAGACACTGATGACATCTTCATTATTTGAAAAGGCCGTACGGATGTCTGTTGTAAAAATAGATAGGTTATCTATAGTACTCATACCCCGTCTAAAACCAAACTGTGAGTCAGATAAAAGTCCTCTGTTTTCTACCAACCATTCCAAGCGGTTTTTGATGAGATTTTCCATTATTTTACACAGAGTGGATGACAATGCGATGGGACGGTAAGAAGAGGCTAGATTTGGATCCTTTCCCTGTTTGGGAATTGGAATGATGATTTGGGTTTTCCAACAGTCAGGGATTTGGTTGCTGATGAAGGTATGGTTGAGAATTTTAAGAAAAAACAATTTGGCTGATTTTGAAGAGTTGGTGATGAATGAATAAGGAATGCCATCAATGCCTGGGGCTGAGTCTTGTAAGCGTTCCAAGGTGCAACACAGCTCGGAGAATGTAAAGGGGCATTAAGTTTATCTGAGGGGTCATGTTTAAGGGGAGAGGGGAAGCAGTCAACGGAAGGGACAAATGGAGGTGCTAAATTAGTGAAGAATTCCTGTAGCCAGGGTTCGGAGTCGTTGGAAGGAAGGTCGGAATTGCTGCATAATGATCTCCGAAATATTTTCAGTTTTTCCAGACTATTGATGGAGGAGTACGGGGGGAGAGAGATTCGCAAAAGTTGGACCAACCCTGAGCCTTCTTCTTGGCCAGTAAACGTTTAGTTCTAGCTGCAGTTAATTTGAATTTTAAGAAATTATCCATAGACATATATGAGGAAAAGGAAAGCTCAGCATCATCTCGTTTTTTAACAGCCTCTGTACATTCAGAATCCCACCATGGAGGGGATGAGATTCTACCGGTGGAAGAGTTTTTGAGAGGAATGGAGAGGTCAGCGGATGAGATTAGGGCGTCAGAAAACGCCTGATATATGGAGAGGAAGTTATTGGAAGATATGTCATGTGGAATTAATGATATTTTATTATCTAAAATGGATTTGAAGCTGGACCAGTCTGCTTTGGAGAGCCTGTGTCTCATTAAAGGCTTAGGCTCAGGTCTGGGGGGGATTGAAGAGAGCCAGGAAGATAATATGGGAAAATGGTCGCTGCCGTAGGAGAGAGGAACGGTTGACCATGAGATAGAAGGGCATAAGTGAGGAGAGGCGAGGGTGAGGTCAACTGCACTAATGTTTTGGATTGGAGAAACTCTCCTAGTAGGAGAGCCGTCATTTAGAATACAAATGTTCAGGTCATCAAATAATTGGAGAAGGATCCTTGAGTTTGAGTCATTGCAAGAAGAACCCCAAAGGGTATGATGGATGTTAAAATCGCCCATTATAAAAAGAGGGGCAGGCACAGCCATTAATACTCTCTGAAGGTCAGAGATAATAGAAGGGTTGGGATGAGGGATATATAGTGAAATAAAAGAGGTGTTGAAGATTCTGGCAGCAACAATTTGGAAAGAGGGATCATGGGGCAGAAGGTTAATTTGGGAATACGTAATAGACCGTTTAATGAGAAGAGCACAACCAGCGTAGCCATCATTTCTGTCGTCCCGAAGACAACAGTAGCCCGGAATTCTAAAAGAAGATCCGGGTTTTAACCAAGTCTCCGAGATGGCAAAAACAATGGGGCTATGAATATTTAGAAGGTGGAGAATTTCGTTTTTCTTGTGTCTAATGTTTCTGCAGTTCCACTGTAGAAGACTGAGAGGCATTGTTAATGGAATTAAATTGGGTATACAATTGGTGAAGCAAGGAGATGACGTTAGGGGGAAGGGCATCACTGAACTTGTAAGAGATATTAAGCAGGATTGAAAGTAGAAGTTCTGTAAGGTTGTCGTCTGGGGAAGGAACAGCATGCGCAGGTTGCGTAAATAAAAATTGGCCAGCTTTCTCTGGAGAGAGAAGAGCGCAGCCATTAGGAAGAGAGGAATTAGGAGTTTGAGTTATAACTGAATGATTTTGAATGTCATAACCTTTATCGTGGGAGGGTTTGGGCGAACGATTGATAAGTACTGTTTTTTTATAGGACTGTGTAGATGAAGATTGCGATGATTGATGAGGGGATGGTGCAAGAGGGGGGACCTGGGGAGTGGGAGTATGAGGTTTAGTAATATCTGCAAATGACCTGCGGACTGGTTTGAAACGGAGAGCAGCTTCGGAAAATGAGATATTCTCTTCCGTCATAATCATTTTAATGGATTTTTGTCTGCAGTGTTCCGGGCAGTTAGGGTATGTTGCAGTGTGGTTGCCTGAACAAAATAAACATGTGGCAGCGCTCTCGGGAACTGAACAAGAATTGCCCCTGTGGGGCTGTGAACAACGGTAACAACGCGGCTGAGATCTACACTGCGAAGTGACATGACCAAAGCGGCAGCATTGACGGCATTGGATTGTGGGAAGTTGGTATGTGGACACAGGTAAGGATGAGTTATAGCAGAAGATACGTTCAGGGAGGACATTGCCTCTAAATGTCAAGACTACTGTTGTAGATGGAATCCATTCTGTTGAGCCATTACTTATAATTTTTCTGTTCAGCCTGCGGGCTTTAACCACTTCTCCACAGCTTTGTGGATATTGAATATTAGGAATGAAATCATCCAGGGACCACTCCGTGGGAATATTTTTCACTATACCCATACGGGACAGATGGAATTTGGGAATTGAGGCACTGAGATTTTGTTTAGTAATAATCTCCGACTTAATTAGTTTATTGGCAGACTCTGCAGAATCAAATAACAATGCGATTTTCCCTCTACCCACAGGTTTAATACTACCCTGAACAATACCGGAAACATTACTTGTAAATAGGATCTTAGCAAGCCTGAGAGACTGAACTGGGGAGGGGCTATTAGAAGAAATATGGACTAGGAAGGGACCCTTGTCCAAGCTAGAGTAAGTAAATTTGTCGTCATAATTAGGGCAAGTATATACGTCTTGGATCGAAGAAGCTGGGGGCGTTTTCTTAGGGCTAGGAGTATCTGAGTCCAATGTTAGAGTGCGTTTATTGGCTTTTTTAGTTTTAGTTTCAATGGAGGGAGGGCATGCAGAAACCTCCATTTGGACAGAACCACCACCTCCATCTGGAGGTTCATCCTCCCCCAAATCCATTTAAATTAGATAAAGATATATAAGTAGATAATCTTAAATAAATAAAGTATTGTAATATATAAAGTACTTGTAATGTAATATAAAGAAACTATGTAAAATGTGAAAAAATAAATTTATTTGTTAGAACTTATAATTAGTTTTATTACAAACATTAAAGGACACCACGACACAGATCACCACATACCTAAGCACAGGAAGGGAACATCAATAATTTATATTGAATCACAATAAATAGGAAACAATAAAACAAAAAAAAGAAAGAAACTGGAAAAGCAAACAGCCGCGAACACGTGTTTAACCTAAAACAACGACAGGCCGAATCGAACATCATATCCATAAAAGCATTCCAGTTGGCTTAGTATGTGACAAAAACACGACACGGCACCGTTTTGTTTTATTGGGATTGGGTGTCTGACGCAGTGGTGTCTCGAGCAATCACAAACATCAAAATTCAACAACATCGTCTTATGAGTTGCGTCTTTTTGTCACATTCTAACCCTACGGGACTCTCCAAAGCTAATTCTTTTAACTAGGTATTACACGATACATAATATAATCAATTGCAATATTTTGCCTCCCACAGCGCTCGTCAAGTACGTCCCATGTACATTTAATGCAGCACTGAAATAGTTATTTACAACGTGTGAACAATATTCCACGCTGTGTTTAGCGTACAACCGATCGCCTCTCTACATAAGGATTTAACGATGTTTTGCATGCCATTTGAATCTCATCATTTGGTCACGAAATTGGTGCGTCTATAGATGAGTTTATTAAGTATAAATATATATTAGTTGATCTTGTTGGAGTCTTTGCGTTAGATACTGTGAGGTTTGAGACTTAAGAAATATTGGGGTTTACAAAGTGGGATTGTAATTTGTGATCGGCAATTGGCTAGCAGTTTTTGCTTTAATTTGGGGGGTTTTTGGTAATACTCACCACGCTTGGGTGTCGGTTGACAAACGCGGGGCGCAGCTTCTCGCGCTGATCATGGTGCTGCCCATAATCAGACTATGAACACACTGGATGCTTTTGGTAGGTCTGTCTGTTGCTGATGAAAATTGACTACCCATCATACCAAGATGGATATCAGCTCATCGAACCATAGATCTACCTACTATAAACTCTGTCGGAGTTGTTTAAAGTACGCTATGTTAAGTTTTGTCAATAATATAATATTTTTATGAGTTTATTTTCATTTCAAATTATTTACACACTTCTGCAAGTCTGGTTTCTTATACGTATTTATTACTCATAGCTCGTGGGGTTTATTGAGAAGTTTGCGCTGCTTTGAAATATTTCATTTCGGCGCAGACGGCAGTGATTGAGCTATAAACGTCCACGTGTAAACACTAGGTAGCAGGCATACTGTATTTTTAGTTATTTTGATCTATTACTAGATTAGACATATTTTATTGCGCACCGTAATGAGTTAGGTATAATAATCGACTCTGAGGTGGACGGCATTGCAGGATGTCCGTCTCCTGCAGTCGTAGACGCCAAAGGCGTGCTTTGGAGTTCAAGGGCTTTCTTAGCGCCTCATTTAGAGAAGGGCCGTAATGCGGGATTGTGCAGGGGCGGTACCGTGCAGCTATCTTCGTGCAACAAGATACCCCGGGGCCGTCCCGTATGCGCTGAAGAAGGCCACCGCGGGTTTTGGTTGGTATGCCGATGTAGGGTGTACATAGTGTTAGGGACTCGGTCCAATGTTCGCTCCGATGATGCTATACTCCCGAGTGTCGACATTGGGCCGTAAGATCGATGAAACCAACATAACCATTTCACTAACCCCTCAGTAGTGGTAGCGATAACGCGTTTTTCCCCGCGAGAAAAAAAAAGAATAAGAACCGGCAAACAACTTGAACCATTACCACGTGGGTAATGGTTCAAGTTGGTGTTCAATAGGTGGAAGATTGTTTTGTACGTAAGTGTCGCTCCATTTACTCACAAAAAGTCCCCCACCACGCGGAAGAGGTTCAAGTTGTCCAGCAGTTATATGATGCCTCGTCAAAATATTTATAAGTATAGACTGAAAGTTTCAAAGCTGATCACTTACTATCCAATGACCCAGATATTTGCTACCATTCTGTTCCACATTATTTTTTTATTGGCTAGACATTTCATATGTCAACATATTTCATATCATATATACTACGCTGAACTTTCATTTAAAATGTAAAGAATTTAGACAGAGTCGTTATCGTTTTCAGACCATCATTAACATCCAGTCAGATTTTTAATTATTATCCAAAGAGTTGTAAGATTTTGAATGTCTTTGTTATTATCTAACGATCCACTGTTTTTGAACGCTATTTTACTAACGCGAATCAATTTATAAGTCATCTGCAAAGACACAGTACAGAAATGATTCCATACGGGCAGTATAAATAAAGCAAACACTGTTCACTAAATCTAAAACAGGTGCGTTTTATTATTTATAAAAATGACAAACAAACGAATTTCAAACTGCGGGAAACTACGTTCTGCTAACAAGCTCCACAAATTTGTTTCAAATTCTGTGTCGAATAATTAGTGTTGTGATTTCTGTTTAAAATTCCCTCTGAAGTTTAGACGAAAGGCTTTGTTATAGTAATTTACACTCTAATAGGACTAATTAAAGGGCAAACCAATATAGTCAAAACAACGCTAACTAAGGAATTGTTGATAAGTCTGGCAATTTAGCAAAAGATATTGTTAGTTTCATAACGTTTGTTTGAAAAGAAGATATTAACATGTCTTTGCATTTTGCGTTGCTTGTATAGTGGACCATTTGACAGCATCTCGGGGAGTTATCAATACTGGCTTTTCGTCTTTTGAGCGCCTTGAACAGATTGATGACTTCTTCGATCGTCACCGGTGCAAGGGTTTCGGGCGGCGGCGGGTCGACGTCGGGGTCCACGTTGAAGATAATCGATCGCGATACTGAGATCGGCGGTGGCCGGACCGCGTTCCTACTTTCGATTAGTGAATTAACCGCAACAAGATGGTCGTGGTCTATTGGTATTGATGAGAGTGAATATTGAGATTCCAGGCTGTCGGCCAACAGTTCCGTTTTCTCGTCGTCATCAAACCGCGTTGATTCGGACGATTGAGCGGAGCCATGGAGGTTACATCGTTTCTTTTGAAGGTACGACACAGCTGCCAGAAGGCCTGCTGTGTCGGATCGAGTTCGTCTAAGCAAATTTCCCATCTCAAATTGACGACCTCTTTTATGCAACGTCTAACCTCACGTTGGAGGTAGCGTGCAAGATGTCGTCGTTCCGAGATGGAGCTGGTTGCGCTGTCAGAGCTTGCGTAGCGTTACGCCTCCTCACCATCCACCGTACGTCGTCGGGAATTTGCCATTGACTGTGAATAGTCTCCTGCACCTCAGAGCTTTCGCTCAAGACGTTTTGAAGGTGGTTGGTTGAGGAATATATAGCGCCGGTCGTTTCTTCACGAGTCACGATATTGGTCAAAATCGCGGAAAGGTCTGTGGTTGAGGTGTCCGCGAGCTTGGTGCCTAGGAAGCGCCAATTCGCTTTCACCTTTTAGATCTAGAATCACAGGTCTGTTGGATGAGTCTAACTCTTGTAACACCTGCAAGGAACGCAAGCGAGGGCTTACGTTCCTTACGAGCGCTATATCGAGTATGTAGGGTCGGTGGTACTCACTACAGACAACGCTAGGCTAACAACCCTACCCTGCCCCTTTTCTGACTCCCTTGACTAAAATACACGCTACATAAGGTCAGCCTATACGTGACGCTCACTAGGTAAACGACTTGCTCATTCCATCAAAATTGTATAAATCGTATACTTGCAAATTCAAACCCCACGTCACACAAAGTTTACGCAACCGTCTATCTGGCTGCCAGCGTTCCCGAAACACGGGCGTGATTTATTTCACTTCAATAGGAAGTAAACACAATTGTTTTAATTTACGAAACTACTTCTCTCAGCTCAGTATCAGCCCAGAGACTGGAAATTATGTGTGATATGGCGATAGGCGATCACACCCTGCCACCCACCATATCATCCCTGCATTATATACTTCCTACTGCTGAGCACGGGCCTCTTTTACTACTGAGAGGGTTAAGGCTCCACGCTGGCCTAGTACGGGTTGGCAGATTTCACATCCCTTCGAAATTAATCGGCCATCACATCATATGACGGAATACACTAAAAATGCATTAGTAGTGTTTCTGCTTATACCTTCAGGGATAATAGGCGAGAATGTATGTAAACATGTTGCCGTCGGTAACATTCGTGCAAGTTTGAATTGACCTATTTCTGCTGACACCTTTTTGTTATAACGGGGTGATATTTGCAACACATTATGGACCTTGTTATTGCGTTTAGGCCCCGCGTAGATGGTGTCAACTTTTAGCAGATTATACGAAATGAAAACTAACTGACAGTGGCTTAGGGGGGCGAGCTACATATCCAATAACGGAATTAACACAACGCCCGAAACAATGCGGTCACAGCAAATACTGTGAGCAAATAAATGATTGTGATAAAAAGGAAACCAATCAAAATGCCTATTGAAACCTACATTGAAAGCCAACTCTACGATTGAACTCTGGACCTCCGTCTCTATGATCTGTTTCACTCTCGCTATACTGATGCTGGGTAACTTAATGTTTATTCGAGGAAAATTTTATATTTATGCTCTCACATATTAAATGAAATGAAATCATTCATTCGAATCCATAAAATGTTAAACATACCACCAGCTCGGAAATCAGTTTCTACCAGAGAAGAAATATCCAGAAACTTTAGGGTTGCACTTTTCAAAATCAGTTCAAAAGTATAAAATATAAGGTACAATGTAGGTATAATAATTTGGTGATCTATATATTTTCAATATAGGTATTATTATTTTGATTAGTTCTTAGACATAGTAAGTTAAATGAGTAAATCAATCTACAACAGCAGCACCCAGAGTATCAAGAAGTGTCACCAATATTAAAACATGATTGGTCATAACGGATCATAGACAATATGAGTACAAACAATAGAAGCGTGCTTGACAATACATGGTAATTAATCATTTCCACGGCGAACGACATTAAAAATACATTACGTACATCCATACACATCTATATTTATATTAATAAAACAGGAGAACCAGGTCTCCGTACATTGAAAGGAAACCAATTAAAAAAGAAAGGGGATGATTAAAAAAAGAGTAATGGGACACAAATCAGCGACTGTTTAAATTATGTGTCTATCTGTTTGTTAGCGCACATATCTGAAACTATTGATCGAATTTATATGTAGTTTTTATAGACTATAACCGTCTTTTTTAACAGTGACTCAAATGAGACCACCAATAGCATCAGCCTATAGTCCTTTACTCCATGGGATATGCGTTACTTTATATTAGCCCTTATCGAACTACACTCTCCAAAATAAGGATTTCAATTGGCGCTAGAAACCCTCATATGAAGCAGGATTTGTAACCCTATTTGGAAAAAGACTTGGAAAATCATTGGTATAAACGACAAGATGCAGATATCGGCACCTTTTAGTAGCCACGCAAAGCCATGGAAGCCCTCGTAGGCATTTTATTACTCGATTTGGAGTGATCGTAAATGGTTACAGAAATTACTGTGTGATGTGAACGCTATTTTTTTAATGATAGTGTTGTTTTCGATTGGAGGTTTGATTATTACTATATTAGTTACGTAGGCGACAGGCCGAGCTTGGTCCTTGATGTATATGAATGTATTTGTTTGTAAGGTTTCGATGCCTCAATGACGGCACACTACGACATCGATGAGATATATCGGGGTCGATTGTTAATTAAAAATAGTTAAATGGTTTCAATTCACTAAAACTCGTCTGGGTAGCACATGATTGGAAATTCTACATGGTTATACGTTATATAGCGCCGTGCAGACGGTGTCAATTTGTTGCCAATAAACATTACTACGACTCATATATTATGACTAGCTTCTGCCCACGGCTTCGCCCGCGTTAATAAGTTTTTCCAGGCTAAAAGTACATAAAAACCTTCCCGTTGAATCACTCATCCAACACATTTATATGGATAAATATTAATATTATGACGTTGATACAACTCTTAACAAATAATGCATTAATTTCGACCAAATTTGATTACCATAAAAACGGTTCTAGTGAGTTAATCTTTAAAGATAGACATATACTGTCGCGGACATTTTTTTAGATCATTTCAAGAGGAATAATTCTTTCATACATATATTTTTGGTATCTTGAACCGTTTTCGCAGCGCACGCAATGGAAGCCCTCAAGGATGAATAATTTTCCCCGTTTTTTTCACATTTTCCATTATTTCTTCGCTCCTAATAGTTGCATCGTGATGTTATATAGCCTAAAGCCTTCCTCAATAAATGGTCTATTCAACACAAAAAGAATTTTTCAATTCGAATCAGTAGTTCCTGAGATTAGCGCGTTCAAACAAACAAACAAACAAACAAACTCTTCAGCTTTATAATATTAGTATAGATTTTTATACATGTTAAGGGCCATATGGGGCCTAGATAGTGTTTTTATTTTTATGGAAACATTGAAAAAATCACTAGGCATCTCCTTTGAAGAGATAAGATAGGGAACTTGAAATTGAACAGCCGAAGGTAGGTCGAGGTAGCTCAGTTGGGAGAGCACTTGCACGGTACGCTGGAGGTCGCGGGTTCAAATCCTGCTTTCGACTGTTTCTTTTTCAATGTTTCCATAAAAATAAAAACATTACTACGACTGCGCTACGCCTTAAGCTGTAATTCCGCAGAACGCGGCAGACGGAAGACGGCAACGGCAGACGGCAGCAGCATGTGCCGCGGCGGCAGACACTGCCGTCTGCCACGTTCTGCGGAATCACAGCTTTACATCAGCGAAGTGTGGGTGCATCACCTAACCTTTCTGAGATAAATGTTATATATATACCAATTACCTACTCTTAAACGTTTATTGAAAGCAATAAGGTCTTTCCCAAATCAATACAAGAGATAAGACTGGTGGTAGGTCTCTCATACTTAAGAGTCCGTCTGGGTGGGTACCAACGCAATGTCTATTTCTACCGCCAAGCAGCTGTGTACATGCACTGTTGTATTTCGGTTTGAAGGACATTGTAGCCAGTGTAACTACTGGATATAATTTGACTTAGCGTCTGAGGATGACGAGCGCAGTGGAATAGCACACAGTACTTTAAAACTCAAGGTACTGTATGGATTGGTTTCTACTGTTTATCGCTTACCATCAGGCGAACGGCATGCTTGTCTCGTCATTCAATACCATAAAAAAAACCACAAGTCACCAATTTTCTTTATAAATCTGATATCCTCCGTTTTTATTTTCGTAATGTAAATCTCCCAAAAAATGAATTTTAACACATGCGCGAGACGCGTAATGAATTCATAATATGTCTGTACGCATAAATCTGTTGCGAGGGATTATCTTGAATCTGACACGGCGAATGTTTGTATAATGATACTTATCCCAAATACAGGTAGGGCCTTTTGAAAATCACCGTTTCGCTTGCTTGTCTACATTTTGACAGTCTTTTGTAAGCATAAAACCCTGTTATACTAAGAACAAATATTTAGAGCCAAAAATTTGTCACAACACGGGATCGGATCTGTTGAAAAATTGGCTAAAGTGTATGAATTTAAAGCCTTTTCCAATCATTTCACTGAGAATATAAGACAAATTGAATAAAGATATAATTCAAATACTTTTATCTATCTTCTAAAAGAACCTTAGAACAAACTCAATATCGAAATAAATTAAACTGAAAACCGAACACCAATAAAAGTGATACCACGCTCATACTTTCTTTTAAAAGAATTCTCCCCATAAAATTATCAATATCTACATTGCAGTACGCTTCCACTGACGGCGTATAAATTTGATTAGTCGCCCAGTGAGCTGAAGCGATAAAATTTCAGGAAAAATGTGTTAAATATTTCCCCTTGGGAAATGTTTTACGCCAGTTCTTTTACATTTAGAAGAAAGGTTTAAATGGAAGTAAAAGTGATATTTGAATTGCAGTTTCACATAAAAATATAGCTCTTTTTCGCAGCTCCACTCGTTTGAAAAATTATTTTCCGAGATAAAAGACCTGCTACATATTTCCCAGAATAGAAACCGTATGTCCTATACCTGATTATAAGTTATCTGTGTGCCAAATTTCATCCAGATCCGTTCAGTCGTTCTAGCGTGATTGAGAAAAACATCGAACCGGTAAGAACGGCAGTATTCTGACGACCTTGGATGGATCCAACTTCTCTCGTTGGTCAGCATTATATTCTAACTTATTCACTTAACATTTTATTATACAATCTCATTTATCTTATCTGATCTTACTCATATTATAAATGCGAAAGTTTGTGACAGTGTTTGGACGTTTGTTAGAAATAAACGCAGAAACAGCTGAACGGATTTGGATGATAATTGTCACTCGAGTAGACCATGTCGTGGATAGGCTACTTTATATCCCGGTAATTCGCTTCTATGGAAAATAATGGTCATTTTTCTTCGGAATTTTTAAAATAAACGTTTTAGGGACTTTGAAGGGGGAAACGCTTTTGACGCGGGCAAAGTCGCGAGCAACATCAGTACATCATAATCTTCTATATGACATACAGATAACAGATTATACTCTATGCATTAGCACTTTTAAAATAGACGTTCTCTATATTGTGTAGCTCGAATTATTTTCATGCCCCACGTTCACGAATGGTGATAACATTTGAAAGCTTTTCATTAAAGCTTGTATTAGTATATTCGTGTAGTTTAGAAATGGAATATGATAACGTAATTAGTTGGAACTAACCCTTTTCTCATAACAGAATAAATGGAATATTAGTATAACAGATATAACATTTGATAACTGAGGTTTTGTTGATAAAAGCATGAAGATACATGATTAGGTCTGGCGTATGAAAGTCCATCTAGGTAAATGTTCATTTTACCATAAAGTTCTATGTATGGTTTGGTCTCATCGTTGTGAAAAATTAGATGTAACCATAATTACTAGTGTTTGTACACCCATTAAACCGGAATACAATGCGTACTATTTACTAGCAAGAATAGAATAAAGAAGGACTGCCTCGGTGGCGTAGTTGTATTACAGTACGACTGCAAAGCTGAGGTCTCGGGTTCGATCCCCGGGTCGGGCAAAGTGGTATTGAGTTTTTCTATTCAGTATCAGCTCGGAGTCTGGAATTTGTGCCCGATATGGCGATAGGCTCGCCCCCTATCACATCATGGGACGGAATAATGGTGAAAAGTGGGTGCACTAGTTTCGCCTCTGCCTACCCCTTCGGGGATAACAGGCGTGAGTGTATATGTATGTATATGTACAACTATGTATTACTAACTTGAGCTCGCAGTTTCCCCCGGGTGAAGCAGTTCTGCCAGGATATAAATCCCACTATATATTTTCCCGGGATAATGAGTAGCCTATGTACTAGGATCTCAGACTATCTCTATACTGAATCTCATCGAAATCCATTAAGTAATCTTTGAGTTTATCGCGTTCAGACAGACAGAGGCTACGGAGAATATATGTAAGGATGTTTGCGATATAAGTGTTGAACACATGAATGAAATGATTAGTTTATAATCTTTACTTGCGATTGATCAGACGTTGCATGTATTGACAATACAAAGCAAGAAATACCAATCGTCTACTCTCGTTGTCCTCCACGTTGTGGCCATCACTGTGTGTACATATTATGACATGGAGAAAATAAAAAAAAAAGTCAGGAGTAAAAATTGAACAAAAAATTGGTAAACGATCTGTAGTTATAGGGCTGCCATCACTTAAATTGCCGTCGTCGGATAAACACGGAAAAATTCCGGACATTTGGGCGAAATATGCGTTTTTTACCGGGACACTGCTGAAAAAATATTTTGCCGTGCCTTCTTGAATGTGGGTTATTATGAATGAATTTTAACTATGATTTATTTCAATTTCTCGCCTATCTAAAAATGGATTTGCCGTGACAACAAAAGTCACACTTTAAAACCCCTGCCGGGCGGCTCCCGGACGCCCTCCAAGCTAGGACAAATCCGGGGAATTCCGGACGGATGGCAGCCCTATGTAGTTATATCTCAATACAAAACGGGTCTCTGCGACAACCGCCTTTTTTCCATGAATATGTTTGTTAACAATAAATGTCCACTTTGCGTGAATTACTAAAGGTCTCAACTCCCAACTCGTCTCGAAAAACAAATTATAAAACCCATTTATTTTCAAGTCCACTAAAGTCAAGTACACACTAGTTTTCAAATGTCACTTAGTACAAACATAAAGGGGATAAACTCTACGTTTTCTGTTCTTACGTTTATTCACTTGCAAATGGCTGCTATTAAAATTTATGGCCGCGAAGTTAGTTTTTGTTAATTTAATGTTGTGAAAGCTTTGGTAAACACTTTTGTGTATACTTATTATACTGGTGTACTGGGGTAGGTCTCTCATATGTAAGAGTCCGTCTGGGTGGGTACCACCGCAATGTCCTTTTCTACCGCCAAGCATCAGTGTGTATGCACTACTGTGTTTTTGTTTAAAGGGAATTGTAGCCAGTGTAACTACAGGACATAATGAGACTTAACATCTTTTGTCTCAGGATGACGAGCGCAAAGGAATGCCACACAGTACTTTGTAACTCAAGGTGCTGGATGGTGTTCTTACTGTTTATGGGTGGTCGTATCGCTTACCATCAGGTGAACGGTATGCTCGTCTCATTCAATGCCATAAAAAAAACTTATTATTTATTTTTATGCTGTAGCTAGGTATAATTATTAATTGTCACTACCTTGTGCTCGCGACTTCGCCCGTGTGAGTGTTTTTCCGGGATAAATTTATACATTTCGCCGTTATAAAAAGTTACCTAAAACCTTTCAATCAAATTGTCAAAGTGTCAAATTATCTCCATATTAAATTGCATCGAAATACCTTCGTAGGTTTTGATTTTATCACGTATAAAAGCGACGGGTGACTTTGTTTTGTATTATGTAAGGAAGGATAACAAGGATTAAAAAATTTACATCTAATGTCTTGTAATGGTGAATGAAGAGAAATTATATGAAACATATTTAAAGTATTAAGTTTTTTTGGTACTGTTTGCAGGCTACGTCGTACTCATCATCTGGCACTCTACTCATCTCATCATTCAGTCAAAAGTTAAAAGCAAATAAATACTTATGATTTATGTATCCTATAACGTGTAGAATTAAATACTAAATTTCTCATAAAACGCTACAGTTGCGCCATAAAATATGACATTTCTATCATCAATATTGACCAATAACATGTCAATGTACACAAATTATGATCAAATTAAATCGGTTTCAGTAATATCCTTGAGAAGTTCACACATTTCCCGCGTACCTACGTCAATCGTTTGCTTGAGTATGGGAGAGAGATGGATGTATAGCACGTCCCGCGAGTTAGAGAGAAGGGCGATCGAAGCCTTACCATAGACTAGAAGGGATGAGTTTTTATTGATTGTGGATGTCACCGATATGTCTCTAAGAGGACCATTATTTTGACTTGTAATTCAATCTTTGATAAATTTTAGCCTTCTATTGTTCTAATGTGGGGTACGGAATTTCTACTAATTAAAGAACACAGTCCTTTTTTCAATGCTGGCTTATAATGGTTTAGTAAATAATAAAAAGAACTTTCAAGTACGAGGATTTCTTTTTATGTATTCTCATTCCGTATTAAGATAAATAGTTATTATTGCTTCTGAATGAAGAGATAAGTATACTGCCCGCCTGAGGGTAAGCAATACTACTGTGCATTTGAACAGTGGCAACACCATACAGCACTTTTAGTTACAAAGTACTGCGTGGCACTGCACTGCGCTCGTTACCCTAAGACATTAGTATAAATCTCATGTTGTCCAGTAAATTACGCTGGCTACAATGTCCTTCAAACCAGAACACAACAGTGCATGCGCACTACTGATTGGCCACGGCTGCTATACCACTATTTGAAGCAGTTATGAAGTCCTTCGTTTGATAAATTCACGAATACCAAATTCCGACTAACAGCAATAACATATTCGTCTTCCTGATCAATCTATACACAACTCCAATATCCCCTACACAGACACATTTTAATTAATTTTATACACAATACTTTTAAACATGACATAACGAACTCGTTTGGTAAAGAAAGGAAAAATAACATTAACTTTAGACATTAATTAGTTAATTACAGTGGGAATTCCTTCGCACTTTTGTTTATGAACCCGTAAAACAATGGTACAATGATTGGGATGTAAAATTTAACGTTCATCTTTTATATCGCGGCTTGCGTTCTTCATGTGCTGGTGAAAGGAAGATTAAAATGAAAAAAAAAAACGTTCTATTGTTTTTGTTTTCACACGCGACTTCGAAGCTATAGGAAAATAGCTAGTTACTAGTTTAAGTAAATCTTGGAGAGAGATTTGTGTGATCAGTTAGTATTTCGAGTTTGAGTTGTGCTATTTAAAATAATAACTAAAAGATATGTGAAAAACTGGATGTGTGTAATTGTTTATTATATTTTATTTTATCTTATTTAGTTAGTCCTATTAATATTATAATGGCGAAAGTTTGTAAGAATGTATGGATGTTTGGATGTATGGATGTTTGTTCCTCTTTCACGCAAAAACTACTGAACGGATTTCGATGAAATTTAGCACGCGGGTACATCATGTCCTGGATTAATACATAGGCTACTTTTTATCCCGGGAAAACATAAAGCGGGACTTTTATCCCGGAAAAACTTTTTAACGCGGGCGGAGCCGCGGGCAAAAGCTAGTATAAAATTTAATAAACAATTACAAGTAATTTATTTTCCTTTCTGAAACCCTGTCTTAGTGTTATTTAAAAACTAATAATAAACCACCTATTATAAGATATATGCGCCAAATAGTGAACTACCTCCTCTATTATTTATCGTTTAAAATATACAATATCTTAAAATGGAACTGGATTTACTAAATGAAAACGTTCTTTACATTTAAAATGTGTAGTCTTATATTATGTTTTATATATTTTACTGTTGTAAACATTCTTTATTTATAAACCTTTTAATATGTCAAAACCAGTAGCGTTATAATAAACATGTGGTTTTAACGGATGCATCAATTTGATTGTCAAGATGCATAGATCGTTACTTTTTATGCTGTAATTAATATCTTAATAAAACTCCGAAGAACTTCCAACCACGTGAAGTTTACAAAACGAATGAGTATTTAATATTTATATTGTTTATTCTATTGTGTATATAGTGGTAATTAGAGAATTCCGTTATTAGAATATATATTATAATTAGAGAATGAATGTTTGCAGTTTTACTAATTACAGATAAAACATTAAAACTACTTGGAAAGAGATCATACTTACAGTGGAACTTGTGATTAGTAATTTAAAAGATAAAGAAATATGTAAACTAGTTATATAAAAAAGTAATACAACACTGCAACAGTACAAATACATAACAAAGTACATTATGTAGTACCGACTTAAGGGTAGAAATAAAATAATAAATAAAAACAACTTATCAACTTAATTTACTAAATTCTAGCTAAACGATATCATAAAATAAAAATAAAAACTTAATAAAGGCAATTCACTTTATAATAATGAAAAAAGAACTCCGCTGCACGTAGTCAAAATTGCGCTTACTCACCAAAAGAATATCTTAAAACATTCATTCCATTTAAATGTACTACAAAATTATTCAGATTTAAAATCCTACTTTATCTGTTGGAATTAAATTTGCATAGCGTCGAGTCTGCGTGTGCGTAATCTTTGGCATTATCAGAGTGGGTGCCCAGTCGAGCTCGACGCTCTCCCGAGGTGGCTGTAGTCGCGGAAAACACATGAAAAACTGAAAATTACGTACGTTTGTGTTTGTGAGTGATATATGGATTATATACGTGTTTGGTGAGTGATTTTTTATATTCAAAGTAATATTTATCAAACGTGGAGAAGGTAAGGATGACATCTCGACCTTGGCTCGAGATTGAGATAACAATCTACCTATGTGACGAAATGCTACGTAGCGGGAAAGAATTGGGACTTCCATTCAATTTAATGCCGGAAACGAAATCTTTGGAGATGTTATATTTCATACGGCTTAATTTATTTAGTGACGCGGTTATGGGGATATATTTTTTGTTAGTTGACACATTTTTCCGAGTTCTCTTGTAAGAGAAATTATTTTTAGAGATTCCTAGCAGGATAATTTATGATTTTTTTAATATTTTTCCTTATTCGGTTTTAAGTGACTGGTGTAAAATATGTATTTGGAAATATTATGATAATAAATCGTCTGCAGCGTACAATAAATCGTTGATTTTTGTATTAGAGTAGTACCTTTTTTTCCAAGAACTCTACAGCATTTTATAATGCTTTTACTGGGTATTCAAACCTGTATACTGCGATGTTGAGTGTCTAGAATTTTACGACGCGTGCGAATAATTACACTCTATCTTATGCATTTAAGTCTAATAGGCATCAAAGAATCGCTTTACTAGTCTAATGGTAATGTTATAAATCTGTCCGTCTTAGATTTCGATTCCGAGGTTGGGAATTCATGGCCGCTTTTGAGGGGTCCATCTGAAAATCTTTAGGGGAGGCCTATGATCTGCAGTAGAGTGCATGTGAGTGATGCTAAGGACACCATGGAAAGAAGCTCAGCGTAGTGGTTGTATTAGTAGAACGTCTACCTTCCCCTCCAACTTAGGCAATTTTGTATGATTGCCTCGGTAGCGTAGTTGTATTATGGTACGACTGCAATGCATTGTAATACCCCCGTGCCTCGGAAAGCACGTAAAGCCGTTGGTCCTGCGCCTGATCTCTCTCCGGTCATGTCGGATTGCCGTCTCACCAGACTATGAGAGTGAAGGAATAGCGAGTGCACCTGTGTATTGCGCACACACTTGTGCACTATAATATCTCCTGCGCACCTGGCTGATCTCCGTTGAGATTGGCCGCCGTGGCCGAAACTGGCTAGGAGGATTGCAATGCTGAGGTCTCGGGTTCGATCCCCGGGTCTAGCAAAGTGGTATTGGGTTTTTCTATTCAGTGTCAGCCCGGAGTCTGGACTTGTGCCCGATATGGCGATAGGCTCACCCCTATCACATTGTAGGACGAAATTCGCACAGCAAAAAGTCGGAGCACTCGTTGCGCTTCTGCGTATCCCTTCGGGGTTAAAAGGTGTGAGTACTTATGTATATTTTATGTGAAAAGTAACACTGCTATATTGAGATGTCGTTTCTACTTCCGATCAAGGATAAGACAGGTGTATTCTCATGTATTGTATTTGTTATTCATACGATTCGATATATCGATGCGATTGTATCTTAAAATTTCATACGTTTAAGTATATTAGTTTTTTCAACATTGACACAGATTTTTCGTGTTTTTATTTACCTTATTGTGACTAACGTAACTTGATCCTGATCTATATTAAATATGAAGCTCAAGGGTACAACATTTTTATTGAATATTAAGTCATAAGAATAGCCAGGATAAAAGAATTTTGCGATTAAAGAATCAATATCTTGTCAAAACATACGAAAATGGATTTCCTCAAATCCGACTTGAACGTTTTTATTTGAGTTGTGAAGTAGAACGTTTTTGCATACCGTCCGTCATCTCGATACAGGTACAATGGGGAAAAAATATATGCCCGAACATGTTGGGAGGACTAAAATAGATGGAGTTATTATGGGGGTCCAAATAGCTTTTTAGTTTTACGACTTGGACTTTTTTGGATTTCGGCCCTAATTTGATGTGTATTCGGTTTTTATATGAAGTTATACTAGTTGAACTTGGGCGGTAGGCAATTTATTGCATTTTGTACTCATTGAAGGAGGTCCAGAATATCATCATAACTTGAGAAACGGTATCATATTACGAAGGGAGCGTCAGAATCTTTGAAATCTGACTAAAACAGTGAAATTATGGCTAGGTATATTGACTTAGGATATTGACGCATACGCACACAAACACACTCACGCCTTATATCCCCGAAAGGGTAAACAGAGTCGCAACTACTGTACCCACTTTTCGCTGTGCGCATTCCATCCCTGTTGGAGTAAGTCCGTCGCATGATATGATAGGGTTCGAGCCTATTGCCCATATTAGACAAAAAATAACATTGACAGTCATACCACCTTACAGATATATTTTGCGTATCGTATTAAAGTTTCTAGACTGTACTGTTATATTCGCGTGTCTCAGTAATTGGACTATTGTGTGCAGTGCATTTTGAGGTCAGTAACAGTACATCACGTGACCATTTGGCATATGAAACGGGTTAATTGAAATATCCAAAAGTTTGATTGATGTTAGATATATCCTCTGTTCTAAAAAGCTTTTTTATTTGCCGGTTATTGCAACTAAGGTGGTTTTGATTGGTATGCCGGTGTAGTGTGTACAGTCAGCGACATGTGGCTGAACAAATTCGAAATTTCAAATCGCTTATACGCGTTCAGTACAATTGAAACAGTATTGTTTCTTTGTGTAAAGTAAGTAAGACTGCCTCGGTGGCGTAGTTGTATTACAGTAAGGCTGCAAAGCTGAGGTCTCGGGTTCGATCCCCGGATCGGGCAAAGTGATAATGAGTTTTTCTATTCAGTATCAGCTCGGAGTCTGGAATTTGTGCCCGATATGGCGATAGACTCGCCCCCTATCACATCCTGGGACAGAATAATGGCGAAAAGTGGGTGCACTCGTTGCGCCTCTGCCTACCCCTTCGGGGATAACAGGCGTGAGTGTATATGTATATGTATGTGTAAAGTAAATTATTTTTGTGGAGAGAAAACGAAAATTGGTAAGAACACAAAAGGGTAGAGGCGATTTGAAGTTTTGAACTTGTTCAGATACTTATGTGGCTGACAGTACACAGGACTAGGGACTCGATCCCGACTCCCCGGTGTCGACATTGGGTCGTAAGACCGATGAAACCAACATAATCGCTCCACTCACCCCCCAGTGGTAGTAGCGATAACGCGTTTTTCCGCGCGGAAAAAAACACAAAGGATTGCTTCACCCGTGGTCAGGTTAAGGCTTTAATCACATTGGCATGGCAGGTTGCAAGCGATTTGACAACGAGGCGAAGGTGTTACGCCCGTCCAGTGTAAAAAGACCGTTAACTTTATTTGACCACAGATGGAACAACACGCGTTAATGGCTTTCCAATTATTAGTCTGGGTTAATTTCCAAACGGTTGATTCTACTTTGACGAGACTTTCATTGACACGTAGAGGATGGGTGGGTACCACCGCAATGTATATTCCTACCGCCAAGTAACAGTGTGCATGCACTGTTGTGTTTCGGTTTGTAGGACATTGTAGCCAGTGTAACTACTGGACATAATGAGACTTAACATCTTGTGTCTCAGGATGACGAGCGCAGTGGAATGCCACACAGTACTTTGTAACTCAAGGTGCTGGATGGTGTTGTTACTGTTTAAGGGTAGTCGTATCGCTTACCATCAGACGAACGGCATGCTCGTCTAGTCATTGAATGCAATAAAAAAAGGAGGACTCCATAGAGTGTAGACTTTATTTATCCTCAAGAGGGACTTTAATACAAACTGACGGTAAACCTTCCTAAACATTAAGCAGAACAGCGCCTACATCTTATTTAGCGACTAAAAATGTGGTGAAAAGACAATCTGTTTCCAGACGTGGGTATGACAGGGTTATTCGCGGGTACGGTCCAATTGTTCCCGTGTTAATGTGATGAATGTGTTGCAGCGAAATACTGAAAAAAAAACTATTTTTTGATGCATTGAAATTGAGGTGAAAATCTATGTACGCCATATTTCCTATAGGTTTCCATTATTTTTTTATTAATATCGTCCAAATACAATATAGGTGAGATACAATACATTTTACTGGTGGTAGGTCTCTCATATGTATGAGTCCGTCTAGGTGGGTACCGCCGCAATATCTATTTCTACCACCAAGCAGCAGTGTGCATGTACGGTTATGTTTCGGTTTGAAGGACATTGTAGCCAGTGTAACTATTGGACATAATGTGACTTACATCTTATGTCTCAGGATGACGAGCGTAGTGGAATGCCACACAGTACTTTGTAAGTCAAGGTGCTGGATGGTGTTGGTACTGTTTATGGGTGGTGGTATCGCTTACCATCAAGCGATCGGCATGCTGGTATCGTCATTTAATGCAATAAAAAAAACATTCATACATTTTTAGTTCAAAACAGACGCTATGAAGAACATAAGATTACTAATCCTACTAATATTATAAAGGCGAAAGTTTGTAAGAATGTATGGATGTTTGGATTTTTGGATGTATGGATGTAAGGATGTTTGTTCCTCTTTCACGCAAAAACTACTGAACGGATTTCGATGAAATTTGGCACACGGGTAGATCATGTCCTGGATTAACACATAGGCTACTTTTTATCCCGGGAAAATATAAACCGGGACTTTTATCCCGGAAAAACTTTTTAATGCGGGCGGAGCCGCGGGCAAAAGCTAGTTGTACAGTATAAGTATTAGATTTATGAAAAGTTCACGAGTTTTATTATAATGAATTCTTCATTGAAGAATATACTGGTTGTTGAAATATTTTTAACCAAAATAAACACTTTTAGCGATTGCTGAGTCTCGGGCGAATGTTTATTATTTTTGAAAATGTATTTTATTCGATGGTAACTATTATGGTCGCAAAATTATTACAAAATATGAAATTGATTCAAAGAAAAATATACACATGTTAAAACTTGAAAATACAAACCATTAAATATTTCGTTTCAACCTTCTAGTTAGAAGATAATAAATAGTGTATGGTGATTTCAGTTAAACCACATAATTGCATCTATGGTCTCCTAGCAGATAAATAGCTATCTAGAAGGTTCCTTGTTTAACTCCTATGTCTAGAAACATTATGTAAAAATCTTCCTAACGATGATTCATGATACCATCCTACTTTAACAGGCATCACGCAGACAAAATACCAAAGCTACTTATCATAAGGAACAAAAGGAATAGACTAAAATACAAATATAAACATTGCTAAAGATACATAGTATTTCAAACGAATTGTAATTCAAAAGCCGAATTAACACACAAGTACAAAAATACACAGTAAATAACTTCTAAATCTCATGGAATTCTTTGATATGTTTCTTTGATAAAAACATCAAAAATGTAAATCCGGCGTTATTATGTATCCTACTGCGTTATTCATAAGACACGAAGTCGTAGAACGTTCGTTTATGTGAATAAAATTTCGGTTATCCACGTTCATTTAGGAAACGAATGTTTGTAATTAAACGTCGTAATTATCAGACGCGTTGGTTCATTGTGCTTTCGAAGCACTGGGAATTCCAGGTTACGTAAAACGTTTAGATTCATGCTGGCTGGAAGCGATTAACAAGTCTGAAGAAGTAGATTACCTTGACTGTAAATGTGGTAGGAGTGTAACCGATGAAATTGGAAAAGCCACATATTTTTTTATTATTCAGACAGGGTAATATCACCCAACTGTACCTGATGACATCTGGAGTCGGTTCTAGATGGAATTTGTCTGATGGGAGAGGTTCATCCCTCGGCAAACGACACAATGATGCTGATCTGTTTGAACCGAATATACACAATCTGATCCCACAACGCGCAATACTTACTTGGGTCAATGGCGGATTTTAACAGCTTGTGCACGGTGGTCGCTACCCGGGCGGATACGACTTATATAGGTATATATACTACCACCATCTAGTTAATGTATGTAAATATAGACAAACATAGTAATATTAGTTTTGAGTGCAACATGACCTATGATCAGATACCACACACCTCTTATACACAACTGTTATAAAATAACAGTTTTCTAGTTACGGTTCTCACGGTTATTAATACTGTGAGAGGCTCACAAATTACCTTACTCTCTCAATTCCCATTCCTTTTCTATAAAGGTTTCGCAATAAACCTCAACTATTCAGGCTATGCAGGAGATCAGTGATTGTGGTTATTCCATACCATCAGATCCAGCAGTTAATAGGTCCTAAAAAGAAGCAACCAAAGGATCAAAACTACCTTGTCAGCAATAACTTCGCCATCTTGGAAGGAAACTGAACTTAGAATGAGGTTCTAGCTACCTCCTCAAAGATACTGCTGCTATGCTATACAGACAGAAAGATAGAAAGACTAAAAAACGTAACAAGTTGTAATAACTATTGTACCAAATGATAAACTAAGTAGATGTTATAAACTGCAAACTCAATACACGCGCTTACGCTAAATAAGTTAGAGTATTATTCTATTTGCATATGTTAATAGGTTTGGGAATGTAATTTCGTACTTATTAAGAGTCCCCGAGCTGTGTGGTTAGGATTTGCGTGTTTTGGTATAGCATACGAATGGCGAAAATTTTAACCAGACTTGTTTGAGGGTTGAAATGAATTTAAACTTACCTGAGATTGTTAATAGTGATTTTTTGCTTTTATAAGTTTAATTTATTGTGTAATGAACCGCTTCGGTGGCATACGATCACTACTCTAAATATCAGCTCGGAGTCTGAAATATCAAGCAGATATTGAGCAGAAAACCTAATATCACTTTGCTCAACCGAGGACTTTTGAGCGATGTTGGAATGCGCACGCATTACAACTATGCCACCGACGATGTAGTAGAAGTGATGATGATGTTGATTGTTGACCTAGGTGATGTTGCTAACATTTACTGACGTATTCCAACCAGTCGAATACTTATTCCAATAAATATTGAAACCATAAGATCACATACAGAACCGTAAAATTTTGTTTTGAAACACCAAGACTCCAATAAATACATGATCACAGGTGTTCAAACTTTATACCTCTCTAAATACAAGAATCGGAGTTTATTCAAACCACAGCCTCACGCTACAGTGAAATTATACAGACGACGTAACTTTACGTAATTAAGAAAATTTCGGAACTCCATCAATCAACTTTTATGACGTTATGAGGTTCATTGGGAGGGAATGAGGTTAAAAGTTAGCATCAGAGGTCCTTTGGTACTTTAAGGGCCGGTTTCTCAAATGTAAAGCTTGATAATGAACAGCTAATGTAGTCAGTACTAATTTTATTACTATTTGTTTGACAGCATAGATTAGAGTGTGAGTCTTGTATTTGTTAGGATTATACATTTATGTATGTCCAGTGGACGATAGCCTAGTCGGGAATGGAACGGTCTACCGAGACAATGTCCGGAGGTTCGAAACCCAAGGCACACACCTCTGACTTTTCGAAGTTACGTGTGTATTGTTTATCAATTATCGTTCGCTTTAACGGTGAAGGAAAACATCGTGAGCAAATCTACCTAAGAAGTTCCTTATAAGAATTTCGAAGGTATGTGAAGTTTACCAACCCCCACTAGGCCTGTGGTGGACTAAGGCCTAAACCCCCTCAGTAGAGGAGGCCCGTGCTCAGCAGTGAGCAGTATAATAATAAAGGGCTGGTATTATTATATTAGTATTTGTCCATTTATGTGACGCGTAGCTTTTATCAACAAGCGGTGAAATCTATCCTTTATCAGCTGAATGTTAATAAGAGGTGTATTTAAAATTAATCAAACAACCAACCCCGAAACATTGTTCATGATATCTAGTATCCAGATGAAGTCCCAAAAACTCGCATAAGATTAGCATGCGTAAGTAAAGCTAAGTTTATGCAATTAAAATTTTCCTAAAGCTAGTGCAATAAAACGTGGCTATACATACGATATATCTATACTAATATTATAAAGCTGAAGAGTTTGTTTGTTTGTTTGTTTGAACGCGCTAATCTCAGGAACTACTGGTTCGAATTGAAAAATTCTTTTTGTGTTGAATAGACCATTTATTGAGGAAGGCTTTAGGCTATATATCATCACGATGCAACTATTAGGAGCGAAGAAATAATGGGAAATGTGAAAAAAAACGGGGAAAATTATTCATCCTTGAGGGCTTCCATTGCGTGCGCTTCGAAAACGGTTCAAGATACCAAAAATATATGTATGAAAGAATTATTCCTCTTGAAATGATCTAAAAAAATGTCCGCGACAGTATATGTCTGTCAGAAAAACTTATTAACGCGGGCGAAGCCGTGGGCAAAAGCTAGTCGATTAATAAAATTAATGTCATTAGACGTTAGTGTAGTGAATAAGATCCTGAAGAAGCTGCACCTAGACTGTACAGTCAGCCACATAAATAGCTGAACAAATTTAAATTATCAATTCGCCTGTACGCGTTAATTTTAATTGAAATGTTTTTTTTTTCTTTGTGTGAAGTAAAATTAATACTTTTTGTTTTATTTTTGTGAAGAGAAAACTAAAATTGATTAGAACACAAAATGTAGATGCGATTTGTAGTTTTGATTTTTTTCAGCTATTTATGTGGCTGACTGTACTATTAAAAATATTTCAAAATACGTAGATGTTTGATGCTACATGATGTTCTAGCCTTTTCTTATTGGCATAATTTTATCAGAGTCAAAAAATACCCTCTACAATTCCCATGATATTCTTTAAAAGTCGGGTACCCTCTCACAATTTCAATATCATAACGGAAGTTCAATGCACTGCTTTAATACCGTCTTCTCGTTTCTTTGTGCTATAAAAACGTAATTTCCTATTTCATTACTGTCTTTTTGACGATACTTGTACCACGAAACGAATTTATTCATGATACGGGTAAGGAATCCCTTTAACCGGGTAGAACAACAAAATAAACATCTGCAGACATAACCCGGAATACCCGGCTGTGTTCCAACCGCGTAGTGCTTTAAAATTTATACGTTTTGCATAGGAGCGCGTCAATAATTCATAGCGAACTATATTTTTATGCGGTTTTATTTTGAAACGGGTTACCCGGGTGTTTATTTTCTTACATTTATTTGTAGTATTTACGGGTTATGTTGTTTGTTAATTTTGCTAGATAGGTATCTTATGTGATAATCTTTTCCCCGAAGTAGCAAGATGTAGATTGTATGCCGTTTTAATCGGCATTTCAGCCACTGAAAACATAACCCTTGTTTCTCGCGCAGTTGGGTAATATTTTACAGCTATGCTATTTCATGAAAGTAAATTTATCTTAGAGAAATTTCTATTGTAACACACTAAGAGCGTAAGAACATAAAATGTAAAAGCTTTTTATAATTTAATTTATTCTAGCAGCGTACTTAGACGCGATGCTTTGTTTCCTTCTAGTTTCTAGTGTTATGAATTACCTGGATTATACTCAAGTGTTTTTTTCAAGTTTGTCATTATCTTCCACTTAATTTACTCTTACTGTAATAACTGTATAATGTAACAAATAATGTTACAAGGCGACAGCAAAATATTTTCTGTGTATGAAGCTGACTATTTATTTTATGCAGATTGTTGTACCTAAAATTAATTTTTAATCTTTTGAAAATACATATTTCTGCATTCTAAGCCCTGCCATAATCACCTGTATAGTAAATGAAATTACAGTGGCAGTAATCTCCCCAGAATACAACAAGCATTACACTACCCAGATTTGTTCGCGTCTTCGAGGTCTATCCTGAACATACATAATTTATGACCAACGATAAATCCCGTCCCATCCCGTCCACGCATCACACAGAACAATCTATCATACTTACCTTGAAGGACCCATTTCCTATTGTCACATTTGAATCAAATTTCGGGAATCATTGGGGAACTCCTGCCTTAACATGTTTTAATGAATAATGTTTCTAATCGCCATACTGTATTGGGTAATTATATTATGGAAAAGCAGATATTTAGTTAACACAATGGACATTGAGATTGTTATAATAAAGTTTTTGAGTTTGAATGACTGACCTGATAAATTTTCGTTGTAGTTTTACACACACATACACTCACGCCTGTTATCCCCGAAGGGGTAGGCAGAGGCGCAACTAGTGCACCCACTTTTCGCCATTATTCCGTCCCATGATGTGATAGGGGGCGAGCCTATCTACATATCGGGCACAAATTCCAGACTCCAAGCTGACACTGAATAGAAAAACTCAATATCACTTTGCCCGACCCGGGGATCGAACCCGAGACCTCAGCTTTGCAGTCGTACTGTGATACAACTACGCCACCGAGGCAGTTGTAGTTTTAAGATACAAACAATTTATCAATTTAAAAACACGTGGTTCATCTTAGACAACCACATTATTTACTCCTAGAGCACTCTTTATTTTCACTTCTCACTCTTCTTCACCTATAATATTTATTCTTCTCATCCCTCTGCAATTCGCAGTTAGGGCAATACTTTTTATATTTAATGTAGAAACAATTCAATTAACAACCGTACTCATTTTTGCTTACTAAGGCAGACGAGCTATCGGCCCACTTGTTGGTAAGTGGTTACCGACGCCCATGGACGTCAGCAATGTCAGCGCAGCCAAGCCGCTGCTTACAATTTAAATCCCACATACTATTTTAATGTACATAATAATTACCTGCACTGATCACACAGATAAAGCGAAATTCCGTGTTATCTACCAGTAGCTGAGACCGGCGATTTATTAACCGGTGTGACGGCAGCTACAGGTTCATATTGCTGATAAGCTATCGCATACTGATAACAGTTAGATAGGATTAACGGTATTGGAACTGTGGAGGCGCGGGTTCGATTCTAGGGCAGTCACGATGTTGATTTTTTTTTCATTCAAGATTCCGCGCACACGTAGTTGTTGCAGAAGGTTACAGATATACGGGTAAAATTTTGTTGACATGTAAATAGCATCTCCCCTGCTTTTTTATTTACCAATTTAAGGGCCAATTTCACCGATCGGTGATAAATGCCATTCGTCACATAAGAGTATAAGCCGACCAAATACAAAAGTATTATAGTCATGGACGACAGAAGCTTTTCTTCATGATTATAGTCTAATATTCTCCTAGATTAGAGTGTGACTTTTGTGTTTTAATGTTCAATTATAATTTATCAGGTAAATTGATAGATTGCCCTAATACCATTGATGTAAAAAACCCCTCATACTCCACAATACTTGTATGAATTACGCTCTGACCTGATACCAAACCATAATGTGTCTGCATATTTTGATTACTTCAACGCGACTGTTGATATTTCCCGCCAATTTGTAAAGCGAGACTATACAGCACGCGTCAAAAAAGATTGATAGCAGCTCGCGTCAAAATGATCGATTCGACAAATAAATTTTATTATTTTTGCTTCCTCTCTATTTATGAGTGTTATGTTTATATTTACCTATTATTGATTTGTAAGTGGGTTTATATATATTTTGTGTATAGCAATGTAAGGTTGAAACATAGTGTTATTATATGAAGGAATGACTACTCGAGAAAGCCGTTCGTTTGAAAGGAAGATCCACGTATGCCCTATATCGCAACGTAGAACTTTTGATCAATCTTTGCGCGTAGTACTTTGTCCTTCTTGTAGTATCACCCATATTCACAAATAATACTATGAGGACGCATAGTGCGCATGAACGCAGTGTCGACAATTTCATAGTTTTCTTTGGCCTCGCTCAGCTTTGTTTAGTCGACAGTCAATTGAAACTAAATTGTATTTCAATATTATCCGAACACAGCCACCTTAGCCTAAGTAAGGGTCGGTTGCGGACGACAACTTAGACGTGAGTCGGAGGAAGCCCGCAGCCGTCCCTAATACGCCGAAGATGGCCATCGCGGAGTATTAGTTGGTATGCCGTGCGGTGTACATAGGTTAGGGACTCGGCAGTCGGCCCGGCGGTCGCCCGACGTTTTCCATCTCTCCGGGCGGCTCAACGTCGGGTCGTAAGGCACGGTGAACCCAACATAACCGCTCAGTCGTTCCCCTTGAACACTGGGCGGTAGTAATAAGTCACTTTCTCCGCGTCAACAAAAAATAAAATAAAAAAAAAACGTCAGTCAATCAAGTCAGGCTCGAGTCTACTATAACGCTGACGCACTGGGGCCTTGCCGAAGTATTTCATTTCAACTGAGACGTGTCACACGCGATCCGCTTCCCTATATTGGGTTCACAAACGTTTAATATATCTTGTTTTGGTGTCATCTGTTTGAGGCGGTAACACCAACGATCTGTTTTACAATTCCGATATATGCGTGTATAATGTACTAGTTTTTGCTCGCGACTTCGCCCGCGTGAACGAATTTTTCGGGAATAAAAATAGCCTATGTACTATTCCAGACTATAATTGATCGCTGTGCCAAATTTGATCTAGATTCGTTAAGCCGTTCTGGCGTGATTTAGTAACAAACATCCAATCTTTCGCATTTATACTATAAGTACAAATTAGACAGTAAGGGCCCGTTTTTTTTAATTATTGTAGTTATTTTATTGTCAGGGTCTTATGAAGCTGGACGCGCTCGCAGCACGTCACGCCTCACGACTCACGCCTCACGTCTCACGCCTCACGTCTCACGCCTCACGTCTCACGCCTCACGTCTCCGCCTCACGTCTCACGCCTCACGACTCCCGCCTCACGTCTCACGCCCCACGCCTCACGCCTCACGTCTCACATCTCACGCGTCACGCCGCGCCGGAGCACTCGAAGCTCTTCGAGCATGTCCAGCTTAATAAGACACTGACTAAAGATATAACTACAGTTGAAAAAAAACGATCTTGATGTCAATAGTACTCATTTATTTGTGTGTATAGTTGACTAGATACATAACTTTTGTATTTAGTAGTTTTATATTTGCGAAGAAGCTTTACATACCAGACTATTCCTACTGTCTAAGTTATCTCAGTTTCATATTTGCAAAGTTATAACGACAATATTATGTATATCAAAACCTTGGAGAGATTGACTTATAGTCCTCCAGGGAGAATATCTTGCGCGTTTGATTAACTTAGTTTAATTTAACGGAAGGACGAATGTATCATCCTTTATTATGAGTGGCCTTAACTTGAATTATTGTTAATGGTTGGAGATTGGTCTCTTTCCGAAGATATATGCTAGCTTTTACTCTTGGATCGGTTCCGCGTGATAACGTTTTCCGGGATAAATGTAGTCTGTGTCCTTCCTTAAGCTTAAATTCGCACTGATTTTCAATAAATCGGTTCTATTGTTTGGCCATGAGAGCATACTAGACAGACAGACAGTCACGTTTGCATTTATAGGTATAGATTAACGAAATATGGAAGTAAATCAAACACATGTGTTTACGATTTGACTCAGTCATGCAGTAAAACCCAGGTACTTGGGATTAAACCCCAAGCACTATACATTTCACAATTATTCGTCTTCAAATCTTATCTTTCAACACCAATTGATCGGTAAACCACCTTTTATTCCTCTCCATCTCAAAGTGATATCGTTCGGTCGCGGCCCTCTTTATAAGATGCTACGTAAATGCCCCAAGATAAACGCATCATTGCGCACAGAAGAAAATTTAAAGAAATTTAATTTTGTTAAAATATATTATACTAGACTTCTGGTCGCGGCTTCACTTTTCTTCGTTTTTCCGGGACAAAAATATTTTCCCAGGATAGAAAATAGCCTACAGCACTCTTTTTTGTAGCGAATGACGAGCATGCCGTTCGCCTGATGGTAAGCGATACAACCACCCATAAACAGTAGCAACACCATCCAGCACCTTGAGTTACAAAGTAGTGTGTGGCATTCCACTGCGCTCGTCATCCTGAGACATAAGATGTTAAGTCTCATTATGTCCAGTAGTTACATTGGCTACAATGTCCTTCTTGAATCGAAACACAACAGTGCGTACACACTGCTGCGTGGCGGTAGAAATAGACATTGCGTTGGTACTCACCCAGACGGACTCTTACATATGAGAGACCTACCACCAGTCACTGCTACCACCACTCGGAGTAACGTGGCTTCCTATTAGTGAAAGAATTTACAAAATCGGTTCAGTAGTTTTTGAGTTTATCCATTACTAACAAAGAAACAATCAAATCTTTCTTCTTTATAATGTTAGTATAGATAGCGGGATTAAAAATACTTACTTCACTGGGCAGAAAATGTAACTGTTTTATATTCTTCAAGATCGTTAACTTAATGCTGTTTTATAGATATCTAAAGTTAAACTAGGCGGCAAGTCTTTCCGCCCTGTGGATTGGGGGCGTTTGGAGAATTCCACCACGGTATCCCCTGCCTGTCGTAAAAGGCGACTAATAGGGGCCACCGGGGGTCACGGGCGGGCGGCAGGGGGCTGTCCGTCATTACACATTGTTGTGACCCCCGTGATGGACGGCAGCGTGGCTGGTTGGCCTCACGCTGCCGTAGACGCTGAGAGCGTCCTTCGGTGCGCGGGGGCGTCTGAGCCCCGCCATAACAGGAGACGGGCCGCACCAGGCGGCACCGCGCAGGGGCAGTTGCGGACGATAACTTAGACACTTTTCATCCTGGGAAACCCGCAGCCGTCCCTAATGCGCCGAAGAAGGCCACCGCGGAGTTTTAGTTGGTATGCCGTGCGGTGTACATAGGTTAGGGACTCGGCCCGGCGGTCGCCCGATGTTTTCCATCTCTCCGGGCGGCTCAACGCCGGGTCGTAAGGCACGGTGACCCCAACATAACCGCTCGGTCGCCCCCCACGAAGGCCGGGCGGTAGTGGTAACACACTTTCTCCGCGAAAACAAAAAAAAAAAAAAAAAAAAAAAGGCGGCAAGTCTTTGTATGCAAGAAGCTTTAGCAGACATTTTACGGTTTATAGTGAATTAGATGTTACCCGCGGCTCCGCCAGCGTTAAAATATTTTTCCGGGATAAAAATCCCACTTTTTATTTTCCCGCGATACAATTTAGCCTATATGTTAATCCAGGACATGATCTACCCGAGTGCCAAATTTCATCGAAATCCGTTCAGTATTTTTTGCGTAAAAGAGTAACAAACGTCCATACTCTAGACATCCATCCATACTTACAAACTGTCGCCTTTATAATATTAGGATTAGTAGGATTATGGCAAATATTGTATGAATCGTGATGACTGCTATGCAAAATGTTATAATGTTAGTTTTGTGGCATGGCCGCCGACCATGGCAACACCGGCCATGGTGTTGCCATGGTCGGCGGTTGGAGTTCATGGCGAGCGATGTCCTCCTTTTGCGAGTATGTCATCTCGCGGAAAGAGAGCGCCGAGCGGGATCGTGAGCAGAAAGATCCCGCCCTACATGCATACATAGCATTTCACTTTTATCCTATTTCAGGGGTACGCAGAGGTGTAACAGACCCTCATATCGCCAGCTATTATATCAGGTCCTATTTTATTTTATTTATTTATTAATTTATTTAATTCACTCAATACGGTTACACACCATTTACATTAATTGAATGTGAGCCAAAACTTCAAACACGCATTAAGTATTTTACAGATTCTATCCGCAATAATATCTAAGTCGCGATCGACTTCAAGGAGATCGTTGAGCGCGGTAAGGACACGTGGTATAGGCAAGTTAGTCCGCGTCATCGTACGAGACGCGGACTTGAACAGCAAACAACTTATGCCTCCGACTACGACTATAATTATTTGGGACAAATAGTCGACACAACTCCTCATTAAAATCCGGAACATCTAAGTTCCCACGAAGAATTTCACAAACAATTTTTAATTGAGAATAAATTCGTCGAACTTCAAGCGTATTATACACCCCACCAGAAATTTAGTAGGGTATAAATAAGGATAGTATCCGTATAGGAGCTTATAAAGAAATCTAAGGTAGGCTTTTTGGACCTATGTAATAATAGTTTCCTTATCTTACCAAGAGAGAGATTTCCATTTTATTGAACATCTTTTCTTTTATTGCAGTGCACCCTTATTTCTTATGGCCTAAATCTATCTGTGGTGGCTTGTGATTGGCTAATTGTGTTTAGTTTTTTTTTGTTTATTGTTATAGACAGCGGTGAGTCACCAAAAAATAGGTCTTTACATTTAAAATCACGATCCTATAAAAAACATATTTTCAGTGGATTATTGAACTGTACATCGGTTTATTATGTTACAATTACAATTCAAATTTCGTTTCCTATTACCCCAAGAAGTCTGTTCACCACGTTTACACGATATTAAATATCTATCTCGATTCCGAGCACATACACACTCGCACCTTTTTTACATTCTCGTGCAACCTGTAACAAACTACATTTATTAAATTTCAACAAAGCATAATTTATTGTTCCCCATCACTTGGAATATTTTTACGTGTGTGTTATCTTTGGCGGGCTGTGTAGCTGATTGATCACCGAATTTTACAACGTATAGACATAAACATAAGGCGGTTGTTAAAATAATCTCAGGTGTGTTAATTGAAACACCTGTGTCGTGTGAATCATATAGGTCTGCGAGAAATTACTTTGGTTATTCTGGATTAACCGTAAGGTCGAAATTATTATTTTATGGTACATAATAGTTATCATTATCTTGAATATATTCTATACTTGATGCTAAAATATTATGTCAAATTGCGCCGGCCTATCTTACGCTACACAAACCTGTACCAATTTTATGGACAATACGAGTTAGCCGCAGACAATGGAAATGAAGTAGCTACGATTAGTGAGTTTTTTCAAAACCCCAATAATCCCCGTTGTACCAATTTCCATTCTTTTCTTTGTAGACAAAGCATCAACAATTCTTCTGGTATTAAACGTTTTAATGGGTTCTGTTGATCTCTTACCATCCGACGACTTCGTAAACTTTCTTGAAAAAATCTACCATACTAATGGGCACCTCAATTATAAGAATGTAACGACACACGATCAATTTAACGGCGTAGATATAAGAGCTATCAAAAACCCTCGAGTTAACTCGAGTCAGCGTGACATGGCGTCGTGGAAATGATAAATCTTCGATCTAGGCGTGATATCGAATGCAGGATAGTGAAAATGATTTATATATGAATAATGCGTGAGAACTGACATGTCCTATAAATCATATGCTTTAAATGTTTTATGTAAACAAAACTAAAAGAAGTCTTAATAAGACTTCTTTAGTTGTAGTTAAAAAAACTAAAAGAGGTCTAATTAACATTAGGCTATAATAATAATAATCTTGCGAAAGATTAGTGTTGATACTAAAATTGTCTTAGTTAGATGAGTTTCATTTGAACAATTATTAATACGTCAATTCAGATACAAATACAGTATACCCTACTGACTCTCTCCCGTGCCTTCTTCGTCGTAAAAGTTCGTTGCTAATACAAAGCCTAAGGGTTAATATAAAAGAAATTTAAAAATCAGTGGACTAGTTAAAAAAATATATGCGTTCAATAAAACAGCAACGTTAGCTTTTTAAAATACTCAATAAATCTATAATAGTATCAGGGCTCCCTTAATATCACATCATAGAATAATCTTAGTCAATCCGTGAGTAAAATAGCACCTCTGCATACTCTTTCAGAACAGTAGCGTTAGTGTGTATAATGCCAGAAATATGTATCATCAAGAGTAAAGTTTGTTTTGACAATTTGATTGTGACTGATGAGAATTGAATATCGGTCACACAGAATCGATTTTACCATCGTGATTGATATTTCCATTTTGGCTATCTTCTACAAAGATCTGGATTTTCAAAATAAAACTGTTGTGAATACTAGATGCATCTAATTATTTATCTCATTATTTCGTGGTAGTTGAGCCTTAGGTAGATACTAAAAATAAATCTGACAACGTTATAAAAATTTACCACAGATTTGACTGAATTCTTTTTTGTAGGTTCTTTCAGCTAGGTTAATAGTAAGATATTGTTCGATACGCGTATACTGTCTACCTCAAAGGAATCTCAATAATAAAGCATGTAAGCAGTTTTATCCATTGATGCTCTATTAAACATTTTTAAAGATGAAAGAAGACTTCTAACTCACCATTCACTTAAAACAAGTCTTTTACAACAACCATTTTCATCACTGACGTAAACAGCTTAGACTTCCTTCCAAATCTCATTCCGTCATTAAACTGTTACAATCATGAAAAATAGTGGTGCGTGCATAAAACTAGTAATACAAACATCCTAACTTCAATCCCCACATGTGTGTTCCATCATTCGTTACGCGCCCACGTAACGCTAATTCCGCTTTGTAACTCTTAACAAACGTTGATTTCTATTTAAACTGCTGGGTGTACGTTGGTTTCAGCATTCTTAGTAGTCATAGGCTTAGTGGCGTATTTGAGGTGGATCTGGATTGAGTCGCAGGATAATAGTTTGTGTAGGTTTAAAAAAAAAGGGAAACGGAATGTTGAAACGTTAAGTAAGGTTCGCACTCGGCTTAAGGTAGCAACCTCTGATTTTTGAGGAAATTTATGAATTGTTAATATCTCACACTTTCATGGGAGGCATGCTTCATACCTGAGAATTCTCCAAATTATTTTTGTATCTAAATCAATACTGGCAACTCGCGTTAGACCTGTTTGTTGGTAAAATCATTAGATAGATATAAGCTCATTGAGTTATAACGAATACATCTTTGATCAGTTCACCAATCTTTAATCTCATACATTTTATTACCGAAACTGTCTCAATATTAGATATCTTGATTTATCTACTACAAATTATGATAATGAGTTTTCGATCAGCATCCTACACAATTTCACTAATTGAACAGTTCTACTAGCTAGCAAAACACAAAATAAGCCCGGAATACCCGCGATTCATTGAATAAACATTTTCAAATTGAATCCAATCCTCATATTATAATAACAAACACCGCCGCCGATTAAAAACATCGAAACAAAGCTTTGCACAATCAGTTTCAATAGAAAAATGCGCTGGCAAGAATAGCTGTTCCGTACATATGGTAGCAACGATTAATAAATATATTTAGAGCCATAATCACAGGTAGTAAATTTTATTTCTCAGTTATCGTATGAAATAGGTACTGTAGAGTGTACTGATTTTATTACCATTTTTTAAACTAGATTGTGAATTTTGAATTTGGTCGGCTTATACATCTATGTGACGATTGGTATTAATCAGCAAGCGGCAGTGAAATCAACCGTAAAGAGATTAGAAGTAGAGCAGTTGTGGTAGGACACTGAATACATTTATTACTAGCCTGGGTATTAATGCGAAAGCTGGTGAAAATGTTTGAATGTTTGTTAGAAGTAAACGCAGAAATACTGGTGTTAGGACTCTCATATTATGTAAGAGTTCGTCTGAGTGGGTACCACCGTAATGTCTATTTCTACTAGGCTACCGCCAAGTAGAAATAGACATTACGGTGGTAGGTGGTAGTAGTGCATGCACTGTTGTGTTTCGGCTTGAAGGGCATTGTAGCCAGTGTAACTACAGGACATAATGAGACTTAACTTATGTCTCAGGATGACGAGCGAAGTGGAATACCACACCGTACTTTATGACTCAAGGTCGTATCGCTTACTATCAGACGAACGACATGCTCGTCTCGTCATTCGATGCAATAAAAAAAAAATAACCAAACTGATTTGGATGAAATTTGGCGTACAGGTAGGTCATGTCCTGGATTAACACATTGGGTACTTTTTATCCTGGTAATTTCCACCCATGGAAAATAATGGATATTTTTAAACTCATTCTTTAAGTAGATGGCGCAGGCGTTATATTGCGTTTTAAGAACTTTTTAGCGGGAAAGGTCTTCACGCGGGCGAAACCGCGAGAAACACCTAGTGGGGAAACAAGATGCAAGACTATTGAAGCTATGAAGTACGTCAGTGTAATTAAATTTTAAAAATGTAAGGAGATTAACTTGATAGTCTTTGCCTTCTGAACATGTAACTATTATGAAGAGGAATGTTAATAAAATTGCTTTATAAATATTGAGCAAAGACTCGTTTATATTTCTATAAATTATATATATGGATGAAGCTGCTATATGGACTTAAGTCTCGTCATATTATAAAAATACTAGCTTTTGCCCACGGCTTCGCCCGCGTTAATAAGTTTTTTCGGGCTAAAAGTACATAAAAACCTTCCCGTTGAATCACTCTATCCAACACATTTATTTGGATAAAGATTAATATTATGACGTTAATACAACTCTTAACAAATAATGCATTAATTTCGACCAAATTTCATTACCATAAAAACGGTTCTAGTGAGTTAATCTAAAAAGATAGACATATACTGTCGCGGACATTTTTTTAGATCATTTCAAGAGGAATAATTCTTTCATAATAATATATTTTTGGTATCTTGAACCGTTTTCGCAGCGCACGCAATGGAAGCCCTCAAGGATGAATAATTTTCCCCGTTTTTTTCACATTTTCCATTATTTCTTCGCTCCTAATAGTTGCATCGTGATGTTATATAGCCTGAAGCCTTCCTCGATAAATGGTCTATTCAACACAAAAAGAATTTTTCAATTCGAACCAGTAGTTCCTGAGATTAGCGCGTTCAAACAAACAAACAAACAAACAAACAAACTCTTCAGCTTTATAATATTAGTATACATAACATAATAAATGACTCTCTGTCTAAAACACTTGCTCCAATAAACAATATAAATTATAAAGCACTTTCCGTAATTAATAACTGTCTTAAAGAAATATTTATCTACAACAATACACAAAGAATCCTGAAAATAAATTATCCAGCGGTACAAATATTTGTAAGAACGCAATCATCGTCTGTTATAAATCTGTCAAGATATAATATGTTTGTATTATTTTAATTTAAAACGAAGTACAAAAATTACAATATAGTAAATATTTTGAATTAGAGATGTTAGTTTTGTCTGGTGTTTTAAAAAAGTCATATTGTTCTGCGTGATAGGTATACGTGGAATAGGGTTCAGAACCGGGAAATCCCGTTCCCGAAAGTATCGGGATTTCCAGGTTCTTTTCGTGGTCAATAATACCGGGAATAAAAAATTTAATTCCCGTTTTTTTCAGTACTTTCGGTACTCGATATCGCCATTAAAAAAAATATTATAATGCGGTTTAATGTCTGTATTATACTTTATTTCATGCTAATTTCGTAATATATAAATTCGGAACTGTGAATTTATCCGCCTTTGAAGGTTTAGATATCTGGATGTTTGTAAATAATAACTAATAACCACCGAAACCACTGAACGTCATCATCGTCATCATTATTTTCAGCTTTTGAAAGTCCCCTGCTGAACATAAGCATCGCATAAAGATTTCGAGATTAACCTGCTAGAATCGTGCAGGGCTGCAGGCCCCTACTAAAAGGTTAGCAGGTGCCAGCGAGTTCCTGCTACTTTTACCAGGTCCTCTGTTTACCAATGTGAGTGAACATCCAACGCTGCGCTTGCTGGTATATGGTTCTACAGGCTATGCGTCTGTCCAATACCACTTTAGCTTTCTATTATACTGGCTAATGTCGGCTACATTCGTTCTTCTACGGATCTCCTCATTTCTGATTAACCGCGTAGAAATACACCGAGCATAGCTCTCTCTATAGCTCGCTGAATGATTGGGAGTCGTCAGTGGTGGCCACACACAGACCGCGTCTCAGGGCCGTGTGTCGTTACTGGTAACATACATTGAACGAGGCTTTTATCTTTTTAGACGAAAAGACGTTGCGTTCTTAATTCTTAATTACCCAATATTGCCCAACCAAGCTGGATTCAACAATTTAATTCCCTTTCAAAGTTAGATCTGCCAAACTGAATCACTTGTCCTAGATAGTATTCGTGGACAATATTGAAAATTGAGTTTCCAATAGTAACTCGCATGGGGTGCGAAGTCAGGAAACCTCCACGTGGTGCACCCTGGGCAACGGAGCGTCGGTTGAGCTGATCGGCGCAACGGCCAATATCCTGACGAACAGTGGTCTTGGCGGTAGTCGCCGCTTTTTGCGGTGGCTGCCGCATCTTTAGATGGTGGGCCCGTTTATTCGGGCGGCTCCTGGTTCATCCGGGGGTGTCGACGGGCTCGGTGTGCGCTAACACCGCCCCGAGCAGGCAGCGGGGGGGAACCTTCCTCTCCGCTGTCACCGTTGCAGATCGTAATCTAGTATGGAGGTCCGTGGACATGTCTCGCGCTCCTGCTGGACCGAGGGTCTTGGCTTAATCGCCCGGACCACGAGGGAGAAAACCTCTATAAATAGTTACCCCGAATCCCAAGCGGCGGCGCACCGCGAGGGGATGCATGGCCGATGGGTAGTTCGGTCACTAGTGCGACCCCCGCCAGAGTACCGGCCGACCCTCTTGGCGGGTTACGCTAGGCTTACCCAGGTACAGGGGGCACTGCCTGGGTGGACTCTTATTTCCCCCATACTCGTGGGACTAATCATGGAAAACTTAAATCCCAAAATCCAACTGACGAGGTTGCCTACTCCAGTTCCGGCTGGAGAGGCGGAGATTGGTGGGCGAAAGCCCGCCGATGGTGTTAGAAGAGTCGGCGCAGGCAGGAAGCCTACAGGCTCCGACTCAGAATCGAGTGGGAGCGTTTCCTCCGTTCGGAGCCGTAGGCTTTGGAGGAAACGCTCAGAGCTGCATAACAGCAGCAGGTCGTCCCTAGGGAGCGACACTGAGGAGCCGGTACCGAAGTCGCAAGCGACAACCGGACGCGGCAGGGGAGGACCATCCTTGGTCGACGATTCCGTCGACCAAAGGAAAAAAGCCAAGGCGCGCGATCTCCTGCAGCGCAGGGAGGCTCGCCAAAGGGCGAGGAGGGAAGAGAGCGGTGAGGGCATGGTCCTTCGCTCCGCCGCTAACCCGAAGGTGCCCGCCGAGGCGGTAGTAGCCGCGGAACCGGCTCCCAGCGTTCGCCCTAAAGGCGACGCTAAGAAGTGGCGGGACAGATGCGCCAAGCTGGAGGAGGCGGTGAAGGAGCTGAAGCGTGAAAACGCTTCCCTCCTTCGCCGTCTGGAGGAGCTGGCATCAGTGGAGGCCAAGTGGCAGGCCAGGCTGGAGTCGGTGCTCGCAGGGCCGGCCCAGAGGCCTCCGCTGGCCCACGAGAGGAGGCCCACCCCCGGGGACACACCACTCCCCGTCCAGGGTGGTTTCGTTGGGGGAGCTCCCCAGCCTTCCTCTAAGGGGAAGGGGAGGAGGAAGGGGAAAGGAGCAGTGCAGCCTGCTCCTCTCAAGGCTCCTGCCATCGTGGCCGGGCCCTCCACCTCTGCTGCCGTGGCGGTCGCTGGGCCGTCTGGGGTCCCCAAGAAGGGGAGGGGGAAAGGTGGTCCCCCTGCTCCCCCCGTCGCGAAGTCCGCTCCGAGGGAGCCCCGCCCACTGCCACCGGCCCCAGCGTCCATGGACGCTGAATGGACCGTGGTGGTGGGTAAGAAGAAGCGGGGGAAGCACACCCCCGCCGCGGCGGCGCCTGCAGTGAAGCCCCAGCAGAGGAGGCAGAGGCGTAAGGAGCCCAAGCTGCGTCAGCCACGCTCGGCAGCCATAGTGCTGTCGCTGACGCCAGCGGCGGTGGCCAAGGGGCTCACTTACGCCAAAGTGCTGACGGATGCCCAGCACCGCGTAGACCTCGCCGGCCTCGACATCGACAGGTTGAGGGCCAAGGTGGCAGCCACGGGTGCCATGTTGTACGAGGTGCCCGGGGCTGAGTCGGAGCGAAAGGCGGACTCCCTCGCCGCAAGGCTGAGGGAATGCTTTGGCGGGTCGGACGATGTTCAAATCTCCCGGCCCACCAAATGCACGGAGCTGCGGCTGTCGGAGCTGGATCCCACAGCCACGTCCGAGACGATCGCGGCGGCCCTTTGCCTTGCTGGCGAGTGTGCTGCGGACGCGGTAAAGGTGGGCCAAATCCGGCCCGATCGCTCCGGCCTGGGCTCCGTCTGGGCCAAGGTGCCGACCAGGGCGGCACAAAAAATATAGGCGGGCCGCCTGAAGGTGGGGTGGACTGTGGCCCGGGTGACCGTGCTCGGGGCGCGCCCGATGCGCTGTTACCGTTGTTTGGAGCACGGTCACACGCAGAGCACCTGCGTCGGAGGACCGGACCGCAGCGATTTGTGCTATCGCTGCGGTAAACCGGGCCACAAAGCCCGTAAATGCGAGGCCGCGCCGAACTGCGCAGTCTGCGCGGCCGCAGGGAGGCCCGCCAAACATCCGGTGGGCGGGAAGGCATGTCCCGCCCCCTCCCGTCGCGATAGGCGTCGCGACGGGATACGAAGTGCTACTGCCGCTGGGGCTTCGACCCAGCCGCAGGCAGGGAGCCCACCGCAAGGGGCCGCGATGGACGTGGTAGAGATCGCCCAATAATGGAGTTAAATTTCCTCCAGGCGAACATCAACCACTGTGCCAGTGCCCAGGACCTGTTGTCCCAAAGCCTGGCGCAGTGGTCGGTGCAAGTGGCCGTGGTCGCTGAGCCGTACTTTGTCCCCCCCCCCGGATAACTGGGCTGGGGACCTCGACGGCTTGGTGGCCATCATCAGCCGGGGCGCCGCTGCCTCCCCACCCTTCGAAAAAGTAGCGAAGGACAGGGGATGCGTGGCGGTTCTGTTGGGAGACATTTGGATAGTAGAAGTGTACTTTTCTCCCAACAGACCCCTCGCCGAATTTGAGTCTTTCCTCGTTCGGCTGGGGCCTTGGGGGGAACAAGGCCAACCTCACCCGGCGGTCGTCGCCGGCGACTTCAACGCCAAGTCCGTGGCTTGGGGTTCGCCGGCGACGAACGGTCGTGGTCGGGTCCTGGAGGAATGGGCGATCTCTGTCGGCCTGGTCGTCCTGAACAGGGGGTCGGTGGACACGTGCGTGCGGCACAACGGCGGGTCTATTATAGACCTGTCGTTGGCGAGTGCCGCCGTCGCACGCCGTGTCCGGGACTGGAGAGTCCTCGTGGGCGTGGAGACGTTGTCGGACCATCGTTACATCAGGTTCGGCGTCTCCGCGTCCCCGAGTGTCCAGTCCGGTGGTGTACCGAGTGCCCCAAATCAGGACGGCCCGCGGTGGGCGCTTCGTCGCCTCGATGGGGAGGCCCTAGTGCTGGCCGCTCTGGTCATGTCGTGGCTCCCCGTGCCGGACGGGCCGGTACGGGTTGAGCAGGAGGCGGAGTGGTTCGGGGTGGCAATGTCGGATGTCTGCGACGCCAGCATGCCCCGAGCTCTCCGCCGTTCGCCGGTGCGACAGGTGTACTGGTGGTCGGCGGAGCTAGCGCAGTTGCGCGCGTCGTGCGTTGCTGCGCGCCGCCGATACGCCAGGCATCGTCGTCGCCGGCTCAGAGAGGAGAATCACGCAGACCAGGAGCGGCAGCTCTATGGCCTCTACAAAGAGGCAAAAAGAGCGCTGCGGGTGGCCATTCATGGTGCCAAGGTCGCGGCACGTAAGGCGTTCGTGGGGACTGTCGACAGGGACCCGTGGGGGCGCCCTTACCGTATGGTGATGAAGAAGCTTCGCCCAGCGGCGCCCCCGCTGTCGCAGAGTCTCCGGCCAGAATTACTGGCCAACGTCGTCGCGGCCTTGTTCCCGGCCACCGTGGAGTTCACTCCTCCACCGATGGCGCCACCGGATGTGGCGTCATTGTCGAGTGAGAATCCGGCAAGGGATATCCCGGAGGTTTCGCCCGCTGAAATGCGGGCGGCAGTGCTTCGGGTGCGGAGCAAAAACACGGCCCCAGGGCTCGATGGCATCCCCGGGAAAGCCTGGGTGCTAGCCATTGAGTACCTGGGCCCGAGGCTCCGCAGCTTATTCACCGCCTGCCTGGAGCAGGGCGTCTTCCCAGTGCATTGGAAAACCGGGAAGCTCGTCCTGCTGAAGAAGGGAGGACGACCCGCAGAGTCGCCGTCGGCCTACCGGTCCATCGTGTTGCTGGACGAGGTGGCAAAGCTCTTCGAGCGCAGCATTCATACCCGCCTCGTCGAGCACCTTGAAAGGGTCGGACCAAATCTGGCCGACGAGCAGTTTGGATTTAGGAGGGGACGTTCCACTGTCCACGCGATTTTGCGGGTGAAGGCACAGGCGGAGGATGCAGTGGCTAGGGGCGAAGTTGTAATTGCGGTGTCGTTGGACATATCCAACGCATTCAACTCGCTGCCCTGGCCCTGCATCCACGAGGCACTGCGGTACCACGTGGTGCCGCCCTATCTCCGGCGTCTGGTGCACGCGTACCTGTCTGACAGGCACGTGGTGTATCCGGGCGCCGATGGGTGGCACCGAAGAGCGATGTCGTGCGGTGTTCCACAGGGCTCGGTTTTGGGCCCTCTCCTGTGGAACATCGGGTACGACTGGGTGCTCCGTGGTTCCAATCTCCGGGGCGTCGGCGTGACATGTTACGCCGACGACACGCTAGTCACAGCGACTGCTGGGACCTTCCGGGACGCCGCAACTCTGGCGGCGGCGGGCACCGGCCAAGTAGTTGGTAGAATCCAACGTTTAGGGTTGAAGGTGGCCCTCGAGAAAACCGAGGCCGTGTGTTTTCACGGACCTCGGAGAGGGCCACCGGACGGTGCCGGCATCGTCGTTGGGGGGGTGCGGATCCCCATCGGCTCTAGCATGAAGTATCTAGGTTTAGTCCTAGATAGCCGATGGCGATTCCGCACCCACTTTAAGGAGTTGTGGACGAAATTGTCCCGGGCAGCGGGCGCTCTTTCCCGCCTGCTGCCCAACCTGGAAGGTCCTGGCTTCCCTTGCCGGAGGCTGTATCACGGAGTCGTGCGGTCCATAGCCCTTTACGGCAGCCCCGTTTGGGCTGACTCCCTAGGCCGCCCCTGCGTCGCCCTTCTGCGCGCCCCGCAGAGAGCTTTAGTGCAGCGGGCGGTCAGGGCGTACCGCACGGTCTCTTTCGAGGCGGCTTGCCTATTGGCCAGATTTCTGCCCTGGGACCTGGACGCCAAATCCGTTACCGATGTATTCCATTGGCGGGAGGACGCGTTCAGTCGCGGGGAGCGTCCGGCCCTGAAGGAGGTGGAGGCCAAGAGGGCCGCCTTACGGCGAGCCGCCGTGGAGGAGTGGCGTCTCAGGCTGGATGCCCCGTCGTGGGGGCACCGGGTCGTAGAGGCAGTGCGTCCTGTCTTTGCCGAATGGCTGGACAGGCGCCACGGAGCGGCAACATACCGCCTGACGCAGGTGCTCACCGGGCATGGCTGCTTCGGTGAGTTCCTGTTTCGGGTGGTACGGATAGAGGAGTCGGCCGTGTGTCACTATTGTGACGACTGCCCAATGGACACGGCCCAACATACGTTGGAGTGTTGTCCAGCCTGGGATGAGGAGCGCAGCGCTCTCAGAACAGTCGTCGGAGAAGACCTCTCGCTGCCGGCCGTGGTCGCTTCCATGGTCGGCGGCCGGGAGGCCTGGCAGGCGGTGGCCCACTTCTGCGAGGCGGTCCTCTCGCGGAAGGAGAGTGCCGAGAGGGATCGCCAGCGCAGTGGTGATCCCTCCCGCCGCCAGACGAGACGTAGGAGGCGTCGGGTGGACGACTGACCGACGTCTCCCGCCCTGTGGATTGGGGGCGTTTGGAGAATTCCACCACGGTATCCCCTGCCTGTCGTAAAAGGCGACTAATAGGGGCCTCCGGGGGTCACGGGTGGGCGGGACGTGCCGCCCACCCATTAGTCTAGCCAACTTTTGTGACCCCCGTGATGGACATGTCCGAGGCAGCGTGTCTCACGCTGCCTCGGACACAAAAAAGGTGGACACGGTACGGTGTTTCGGGGGCTTCTGAGCCCCCGCAACAGGAAAAGGACCGCAATAGCGGTACGTGCAGGGGCGGTTGCGGACGACAACTTAGACGTGAGTCGGAGGAAGCCCGCAGCCGTCCCTAATGCGCCGAAGATGGCAGTATAAAAAAAGAAAAAAAATAGTAACTCGCATAGGTACAACATTTTTGACAAGATTTCAGTCTTGTTCATTTTCATTTAAATGGTTAGGCAACTCGGTGCAGGCTTGAGCTTGAGCAGAGTGCTAAGGCCCTCCAGAGATTCTGCCAAGACAGCGATGTTACCGTCGTATCAAAGTTGAAATGTTCACCACTGATGGTGAATCCAAGAGCTTCAAGGTATCTTTAACGCCGTAGTGAATAGTTTCAGAGAAATAACATATCCATAGTTTAGTAGCTGAACGGTAAAACTGCTGTAAGAACCCCTGAATCTCCCTCAATATCTCTGCCCCCAACGATACTTTGTTGAACGACGCTGAATGTATTGGGATACAATTTAGCACCACGACAGAATATGTCCTGGAGTAGTCTGTCAAGCCCCGCGACGGACACCGGTGTCCATATATATAGGGTTTTTCTATACATCTATATATAAGCGGGGCTTGACGGGTTAATATAACTTAATATTACGTGATAATTTTTATCCCATGTAGTATAAACCTTCCTCTTGAATTTATTAAAAAAAACCGCACCAAAACCCGTTGCGTAGTTTTAAAGATCTAAGCATAGGTACATAGGAACAGACAGCTGGAAGCGACTTGGATTTATACCATGTTAAGATTTTTAGTACTCCCCGGAAACGGGCACTAACTCAGACGGAGCCCCAAGCAAAAGCTTAACCAATAACCCTAACTTCAAGCTGGTCATTTATGGTAGTCGATATCTAATAGAACACTTTACCACCACAGGTTAGAAGGCAGAAATTAAGACGATACAAAAACTCACATATAAACTTGAAATTAAAAATAAAGTAAAATGTCGTTGTTTCATATCAACCAACACGTAGTTATTTGTACAGTTTCCCCAAACTGTTTGCTTGCGGGAATTACGAAGGCCCGTTTAAACAAACTCAGGGTAATGTTGTGTGTTGAAAGGTATAAGATTTAAAGGAAAGTACGATTCCATTTCAGGAAATACACATTAAACAGCACGCTGACAGAATTGTGCACTGTTATGTTTCAGTTTAAAGAAAATTGTGGCCAATGTAATTACTAAGGTTTATGAGGCCGCCGATATAAACAATACTATGAGAACTCAAAGCCACAACGCATGGTGTCGGCAATTTCATAATTTTATTTGACTGTTCAACTTTATTTATCTGACAGCCAACTGAAGTAAAGCCGCATCTCAATATTGGCCAATCATAGTGCTCCTATGCCTACGTTGCGAAGCACAGAACAGAGAATTCTATCTTTACTTCGTGTTGCAAAGGCTGTCAGGCCGAAAGCACTGAGAAAGGCCGCTATTAATAAACCAGTCTCAAGTTTGCGTATAATTTCAAGTACATATTAATTAATGTGTTGAAGGTATTTTTCATTGGAATTTGTGCCCGATAAGGCGATAGGCTCGCATGGTGAAAAGTGCGTGCACTGTTTGCACCTCTGCCTACCCCTTCGGGGAAACAGGAATGAATTTATGTTGAACTATTTAATACACCAAGCTGAAGCTGTATTTCAATAGCTTGTCCTCATCTGAGTAAACGCTGTTACATAAACAAAACTTATATGTCATTTGTGTTGGTGTTAATTTGGGTTTATTAAATAGCGACCATCTTAAGATGCTGACCTTAAATTGACAGCGTCTCAGCTGATATCGCACTTAAGATCGAGTTGTATCTATTAATACGGCCTTTATCATCACAGCATTGCTCGGTACTTAGCGAAGGAATGATGGTGAGTACGGTCCTTGAAGTCTCATATCATCATATCTCAGGGTGACGAGAGCGGTGTGCGTGTGATTCAAAGTTCTGACTTGAGAGTGGGTTTATTAATTGTTATACTCGAATCATGTTCATGTTCCATCATTCAATTGTATAAAATGACTTAAGCATCAGTTTGATCTTTCAAACATTTCTTAAGATTGTTTTGTACTGCAAATCTATTAATAAATCCAATTTGGAATATTTTAACTTAAAAAAAATGAGTTATTTCAACATCTTAAACATAATAAATTGGCTCCATTAATCTCGTTATATTTGTCATCAGCAAAAAGGCACATTATTCCTTAGAGTAATTAAGGCGAGTTTAATTATCTGTTGCCATGGAAACGAGTTCTTCAACCGTCGAACCCTCGTATTAATTAATATATTTCGGAAGCCATTATTAACATTTAATATAAGATCATACGGATTCTGCTTTGTCTTGGGATTATGGGTTATTGTTTGAGCATGTGTACATAGTTTATTGTTTTTGTTTATTTTGCTGGTTATTTTTATATAATTCAGTAAGGAAGCTATTGGTCCCCTGATGGTAGCCGTGGTTCTAATAAAATACAGTGGTAACTTCTAATTAGAAAAAGATCTTCTTTTTCTTCTTCAGCCTTTAGACGTCCACTGATGAACATAGGCCTCCCTCAATGATTTTCAGATCAACCCGTTAGAAGCGGCCTGCGTCCAGAAAAATATGATTGCTGTAGTTCTAGAACGTAAATCAAACAGACTGACGGAATTTTACCGAGCTTCGAATGGTTCGACTTCTAGTGTATTCACTACAAAAACAGCATCTAAATGTTCATCATTTCAGAACTTTAATAGAATAATACATACCATCATAATGAAATTGTGAGCAATAATTTCGTTTAAATTTTAACGTCATATTCCACCGCCCTTTCAGAATAATAATCTCCAACTGGTTCTGTAGTAATCATTCCTCATTAAAACCTTTTAAATATAAAACCAGTAATGCTTTAATATCATTGCAAAGACAGATAGCGGACCATTCAAATCTTATTAAATTAATAACGTATTCTGTCTTAACTCTCTTAATCTCCATATTCCTATCCGATCGGCTAACCTAACCGTAAGTGCCGAAACCGAAGACTTGCAAACTATATTTATGATTCATTGGACCGGGAGTTTGATACTTGATAAAGGTCGCAAGAACACGCTAGATTTAGGCCGCTTATGACAAGTCCATCTGGAAATCTAAAGTGGAGGATTATATTCAGCAGTGGATGGCATGTGGCTGATAATGATGATGATGATGACCGGCAGCAATACTTGATAATTTGATCGCCCAGTCTGCGAATCAAACGCTAAAACTTCTTCTCTTCTTCAGCCCACTGTATTTAGTTTCCCAATATAAAAGGATTGTCTGGAAGACATCGCTTTTTAGCGATAAGACCGCCTACTGTGCACGTATTTTTTCTTATGTTACTCTAAATAATAATTGTGTTTGTTTTGTATGCGTCCAATAAAGTGTTTCATTCATTCATTCAAAACTTAATCCCATTAAAGCGCAGGCTTCAAAACAACAAACAAAACAACTGGTATGAAAAATGACGTCGCTTCAGTAAATTTATAGGAGATGAAAAATCTAATCGTATTACTCCAGTCTATTTGATTGGCCACAATACAATACGTGGTGTGGATGGTACGGTTAACGAGGCGTGTGTGTAGCACAATCAGTGAAACGGCTTACAGAACGTAATCTCATAAGTAGATACGTGCAGCATAGTACCGATTTAACGCCCTGCTGTAACGTTATCGATTGTACCTCTACTATCGATTGTCACTTTGTTGAATAGTTTTATATTTATGCAATTGAATAACGAATTGAAGGCCATGTCGTTTCTGCAACGTGCTTGAAAGTGCGTTGCGTCGACTCCACATTTGATTGAATTATGGGTGGGTGGTAGAAGAATAGACGTACAATTCAATTATGTGATAGGGCGCGACTGGCGAGTCTGTTCTCACATCGTGCATAAATCTACAATCCCATGACTTTTTTTCGAAACAAAACTATAAGCTATGTGCTTTAAATTTGGCAAATAAACACGATACGAATCCGTTTCATTTTGTTGGATTTGATTGAGAGACTAACACGTGACTGACGTATTGGTCTCTTGATAAATCGCAGACGTCAAAATTAAACGACATCGACTCATGAGTTGCGTTTTTTGCCATATTCTAAGCACTGATCTTTATGGCCCAGCTTTGGTCGTGCTCAAAACCTCGCAGTTTATTATCTTAATGCGACACCGCAAGGAGACTAGATAAATATAAGTACTTACCTATATTTACAATCACTTGCTATTCTTCTATTTGAATAATTTCGTTGCAAGTTAAGACTAATTAATGATCCCAGAAGCTCGCCGAGCTTCACCGCTCGGTTTCATAAAATGCGAGCCACTGCTGATCCTAGCTTACAAGATGCAGTGGTGGGTGTGAGGGTTCAATAGTCTCGTTGTGTCCTTAAGCTAAGTAGCATTGCCATGTATAAAGTTTCAAAATTTTATGTACCGTTGTACTATCGGGCGGAGGGGGGTGAGTTACGTATCAAATAGCGGAACCTTGCCCCCCCCCCCCCCCGCCTCCCTGAAATTGAAGCCACAACTCATACAGTGAAACTGGAAATGCTTGTACAACCATAAAGAAAAAAAAAATAAAAAAAAATAGTCTCGTTGAAAAACGGAAATAAATTAAATCAAACGGCATTTTATTACTATCGACCAACAATTACGAGCTCTATTCGAGTTCCACTATTACGGTCAAGTGGGGGGCGATACGTAGGAAGGGGTAGGCGCTATTATAAGTTAATAGTATGTTATCGCGCGGCGCACTCGGCTCCCGTCGCCTAACTTGGATTAACGGTACAACTGCGTTTCATTACGAGAAACACTACATGCTACACAAGTTTACCAATAATTGGATGGGCTTGTTTTCTAGATTCAAATTATTGATTTCTGTAAGTGCGGTTCGTTCACCACGCTGATTGCAGTTAGCGTTCACCTTCGTAATTATGGAGAATTCTCAGGTACACAGGTTGGCTCTATACTCCTGAGTGTCGACATTGGACCGTAAGATAAGTGAAACCAACTGTTCCACTCACCCCCCAGGGGTGGTTGTGATAATACGATTATTCCCAGCGAAAAAAAATATTTGCTCTAGATGTGTTTCTTCATTAATAAAACGATAAATAATTATGAGTATCTCATGTATCTTCGGAGTCAATTGTGGTTAAGTCCTCGAAATTCATCGCGGAATCGCAGGCCGTTTTACTTTTTTCTTCTCGAAATAATTACCATGGATGTCAATGATTAAATTTTGCATTATTTTACCAATACAGTAGTGACAAACTAACCTTGTAATTAAATAATATGTCACACAAAGAAAGGCGGCTCCCGAACACTTTCTAGTAATATAGCATTATATGCCTAGATTACAAGCAAATAAGACAATGTCCAATACCTAAACAAAGTATACACTTAACAAACAGAAATAAATCTGACTATAGTATTACACACACACACACCCACTCACGCCTGTTTTCCCCGAAGGGGTAGGCAGAGGCGCAACTAGTGCACCCACTTTTCGCCGTTATTCCGTCCTATGATGTGATAGGGGGCGAGCCTATCGCCATATTGGGCACAAATTCCAGACTTCGAGCTATATATATCGACTATAGTATTAATTTAGATTATAATTTGTTCTTTCGGAAAATTGTTATTTGTGAACATGAATTTGTTTCGGAATTGGCTAATTTATCTAATGTTCAGGTATTTTTCATCGATACGTCTAACGACCTAAGAATGAAAGGGAGAATAAACATTTACATTTTTATAAATTAAGTGATATATTAAGATGGATCATTGTTTTGAAAACTTCGACAAGTTCTCAAAGCTGTTCGTCATTTTACGAGGTCTAGTTGGATTCCAAGTTAGGAATCAAATCCAATTTTGTCATAATTTACTGTTTTGTAAGGTAACTATAGTTTACGTGAATTAAATTATAAACCTATTTTTTTTCCTAAAATTCTAATTAAAGTTCCTAGTAATCACTTCAACTATAAAGTTTACTTGTTCGTTCTTGCGTACCATTAAGCCGAAGGATACCCTATTTGCGTTGTTTTCTTTAGAATTAAACTTTGGGTCCTAACGCAACCCGACGGCGTGATTAAGAAAGGAATAATTACGGTGACCCTTACGAGATATTATACTTGTTTGTGTACTTTCATTAAGCTGCGCTGTACCTTTATTAAAACAAGGAAACATCTTGAAACACTATAAAACGGAAATCTTGTTCTGCCCTTAACCGGTGGAAATGCATGCGAAGACTTATGAATGTGGAAGAGGTGAATTGGATGTGTCAAGATTGTAGCATGTGGCTCTCTATTTTGTGTATGCCTATCATTGTAAGACAACCTGTGTATATATGTTCAAATTATTATGCACACATAACTGAAAGAAAAATATAGTTCTTAACAGTCTGAAAACTTAAACTTACAATTAGTGGATTTTCGATAATTTTTGTTTCATGTTAATTTCCATTGTTTTATTTGTTGCATGCACCTATGTTTTGTTAAGTTTGCTTAATATATGCTCAATGATATCTGATAACTCACGGATGAAGACCATATAAATAATTGTACACTAAAGAAAAAACATCATCAATTTCCTAATCAATTCCCTAACATACATGAAGTTCATTAAAGTAATAATTAATACTTAAGTAAAGAAAATGATCTTAGTAAATTGACTCCAAGTGAAATTAAGCGAAGACTAAGTTACGATAAAACTCAACTTGGTACAGAGTTTGTGTCGTAATTTGAAACTTGGCCTTCATAAAGTAACGTTAAGTTATTTCTTAGGAACTAAGTGTGGTGAACATTAGTTTCACCAAGTTCCTGTTCTTTTATGAGAGTTTATTCTTATAGTGGTTGAGGAGAGGCTATTATTGGAGTAACATCTTTCTCGCTTTATTTTGTTTCATTAGTTGTAGGTATACGGCTACAGACACACCTCCTACCACATCATGGGAGAGAGTACCCATGGTTAAAAGTGGGTGTCCTGATTGCGCCTCTATCTTCCTCTTCGGGATAAAAGAGTGTGTGTTTTTTAATTATACGCCAAGCTATTGATGCACAGGTATCTCCAAATATTTGATAGATATGCAGACCAGAATTTTCTAAATTACGTGAACTCTATTAAAGATTTCAGATAAAAACAAACATCCCACGAAAGCAAGTTAATAAGATAAAATGTAGCCTATGTATTAATACAGGAGATGGTCTATCCGTGTGCCTTTTATCCAAATACGTTCAGCAATTACTGCGCTTAAGTCAAACAAACATACAGACATCTAAATATTCTCACAAACACTCGCATTTATAATAGTAGTAAGAAAGATAAGATTCCCTCCATCACTACTCAAGGTGTAAGAAAAACCCATAAATCTAGACGAAAGTTTCCAGACTGAAACTCGCTGAGTTCAAAACATTACACGTAATTGAATTATTCATCCGCAGTAAGGGGCGAGAGTGGCGCATCCGCCGCGCAGAATGGATGCACCCTGTGTAAAGACTAGAGTTTTAACATCACTTGCTTGTAGAAATATAATGCCTGCTGCTGAGCACAATGACTAAATATGTTGGAGATATTTTAATCATAGTGCTGACAACTACTAATTACAGGGACAGAACGAAGCTTTAAATGTGTTTAGCACTAAACAAAGGTATTATTTAACTTAAGTCGTGTAAGACCGTTACAGCCTTTGTCCAATATTCTTGTCGCTTTGGTCCAGACTCTATGCCTTATGGACTTTTCGCCAGGAAATTCCGCGTTTGAAAACCAAAATCCAAAACACTGTGTGAAGAGTTTTCAAACATAATGGCTGGGAATAGATGGTGATCCCCCAGATGAGCTTGACCTCAAGGTGCCGTTCATACGATTTAATTACAATCACTTCTTCTTCTGACGACAACTATGAGCAGTAACCGCTCCAGAACTTTGAATTACAAATTATTAGGTATGACGCTTTGCACTGCGTTAATCTCCTTGAAACAGATCCTGTGAGCCACCTTCCGTTTCATTCTTTGGAAGTCCACTGCTGAAAAAAGGCCTCTCCTAAAAATTTCCAGACAACTTGTTAGAAACGGCCGACATCCCGCAGGTTCCTGCGACCTTTACAAGGTCGTCCTTACCTTGCAGAAGGACGATCAACGCTGCGCTGCGATGTTCAATATCACCCAGTTATTCCATTATCAGCACATGAAATGTATTGTCAAAGTATAACGCACAATAATCCCATAACGCAAACTCACGCCTTTTATCCCCGGAGGGGTAGACAGAGGCGCAACAAGTGCACACCACTTTTCACCGTGCGTATATCGGGCACAAATTCCAGACTCCGGGCTCATACTGAACAGGATAACCCAATATCACTTTGCCTGACCCGGGATGTAACCAGAGACCTCAGATTTACAGTCGTACCGTAATACAACTAGACCATCGAGACAGCCATAATCGCCATAATCACGGACTATAACCAGTGCCAATCCTTGAAACTGGAATACAACAAAACAAGCGGAGCAGAAATAGACATTGCCGCAGAATCAATTACCATATTATACGCGCAACTAAACAAAAGTAATCAACCTATCGTCAGGGATAGCGCAATACCGCGTAAGTGACAAAACAAAGATTTAGTATTATAAATCTAAAGTTTATTATTGTTAGAATCAATTTCGCTTTGGCTTTTTTTGTCAATTTGCGGTATTGACCTATCTCCGACGCTGTGTGTTTAGTCAAAGAAGTAATACTTATTTGAGTTTAGACGTTTGTAACGACAGACAACTCTGAATATTTAAGTAGGCGAAACAAAGCGATTTTGAATTCAATGTCACTGAATACTCGTCATGTTAGTACAATGCTATTTAGGTGTTAACTGTGAACCAACGCATTTTCAAAATGTAAAAATAAACGTGTGACATAAGTGCTAAGTAATTTAAATGTTATATTAGACTAGCTTTTGCCCGCGGCTCCATCAGCGTTAAAAAGTTTTTCAGGGATAAAAGTTTATGTGTTAATCCAGAACATCATCTACCTGTGTGCCAAATTTCATCGAAATCCGTTCAGTAGTTTTTGCGTGAAAGCGTATCAAACATTCATACATCCATACTTACAAACTTTCGCGATTATAATATTAGTAGGATATTAGATATGGTTTCGTAATGTGCCAACAGAACACAAAAATATTAAAATAAAAATACCGTATCGTTCCAAAGATATAATGGTCTATTTGTAGGTGGAGTAAATACACGCAATAATAGGTACTATACACAAGTGTGTAGGTATATTTTTCACTAGATCTGCTTTTATTCAACAATGCAAACTAAGGTATCTATAGATAAAATAATAAATAAACCCTATTTGCGAATGGGCGCCATGCAGACAGTGTCAATTTGTTGTAGAAGACACAAAATGGCGGCAACGGACTGTCAATATTAAGTTTATATAAGTACTATTACTACCTAACACCTATTCGCTTCAAATATTTGCTAAACTATGTAGCAAGTTTACAATTGAGTTGCTTTATACAATTATTTGATATACCTACATCACAATTCACAACTATGAATGTGAAAGAGGCAAAAGAGGTATCTCAAAATCGTAGCATGTAACGCTCAATGGTATATAATATGTATGTACCTACATCAAACAAAACAAAACAAAACATTTCTCCCATAGTAGAAAGGGATTGAAAATGCTCTGCGATTTCGCCACAAAGTAGTCACGGCAAATTCACCCATTAAAATCAAATGCATTATGTCACTGACGGTACATTACCTTCGCGGTTCTCACGACATCGTATAACCACAAACAAATGGTAAATTTCAGTTTCTGTCCACAGAATTACGTATGAAATCAACTTTAGTGAGCGTTTTGTCCACGTCATGTTTACAGTCGTATCTAGTCCATGATTATTTGTATTCTACCATTACAGTTGCAGCAATGTTTGGTGGGAATAAACTTGACTTTTAAAATATAAGTTTAGAGTTTGATCCTGGGGAACACTATTATTTTGAAATGTGCAATTTTTATATTTAATATCGGCTGCATTACCAGAGACTATAACTCACAGCTCTACATAAACAAATTGCATTTAAAGTCCTATCAAATTCTACCCACCATTAATCTTGGCTCCTTGATTCTCTTAAAGGACTCCGGGCATAGCTTTTTTCATAGCACGTTGAACGACTTTAAGCTTATGGATTAGCCCCAAAGTCGGTGTCCACGTCTCGGCTCCGTTGGTCATTATATAGCTCTGAAAGTTAGTTGAAGGGAGAGTTGAAGTGGCAATGAGCTGGCCACATATGTCGCAAAACACATAAACGCTGAAGTTAGCGTGTTCTGGAGTGGAGACCGCGTCTTGGCAAAGGTAGCGTGGGACGCCCTCTGGCCAGATGGCAGAACTGCTTGCACAAGAGGGCAGCAGCGACTGGATGCATAAAGCAGAACACCGGGCTCGTTGGCGCACCTTGGAAGAGGCCTATGTCCAGCAGTGGACTGCAACGGGCTGATGATGATGACAATAATTAATCTTGTGTGATAAACAATCGCCCAACTCCTGATAACCATTAAGGAGATCAACGCCCTACCATAATACTCAACAGTCATAAATTTATACCGTAAGGAACAAATATCTACAAATCCGCGCTAATCTTATTAGTCATGCCGAAAAGCGGCCAAAGACTCTGTTGACAGCCAAAGATAAAGAATGTGAATGAGACAGCTCAGTGGGCTTAGCGAATGGCAATTGGAAGACTGAGATAAATGGTAACTCATCTATATGTAATGGTAACAAAAAAATGGGTTGTAAGCTTTACTTACACATCCTTGAAATTATTGTTATAATTTGGGTTTTACTTATAAACAATTATATGTTGATTGACATAATCGGTGGGTTTCTGAGTCTAAAATTATTTGACACTAGCTATTGCCCGCGGCTCCACCCGCGTTAAAAAGTTTTTCCGGGATAAAAGTCCCGCTTTATATTTTCCCGAGATAAAAAACCTATGTGTTAATCCCGTTTAGTCGTTTCTGTGTTTACTTTTCTAACAAACATTCAAACATTACTTCTAACAAATATTCAAATATTTTCACAAAGTTTCGCATTTATAATAATAGTAAGATAACGAAGGGAATGTCAAAGCAGAGTAATATTCTTGCAATATTAATACTGCATAGGGGTCGTGTGTCGAGCGTGGCTTCATTACGGAAACTTCAAAGAAAGGTTTTTCGGGCAAAAATGCTGACACAGGTTCATATGGGATTTCCCGATTTTTTCTTTGTAAAACCACTCATTATACGAGTTGGTATCAAAAAGGTCTAGTGGCTTTTCAAAATATTAACTCCCAAGATACTGAACTACATTTGAATGTATACACCAAGATAAAACAATAGACCATAATTAATTCACACATCTTGTAAAAACCGAACGAATTTCGTCAGTTTTATTTACACAACCCTAGTGAAAATATAGGTTAAACAAAAAAGGAGAAAATAATGCAAATAACGCTCTACGTGGACACTCTGGCACGGCCAGTAAGAAATAAAAACTGAAAAACTCGCTTCGCCGTGACTCAGTAACAAGGTCCTAGCCCCGTTTTATAAGTGGACAGAGGTTAAATTATCACTCATTGGCGCAGAATAATCTATTTCTATACTTAATCTCACCTTACGAAGCACAGGAATATGGTTTTTGAGCCACGTGACGTCAAGTCAAGATAAAGCCGAATGATTCAAATGCTATCAGCAGGAAACGGTAAGATGGGAAGGCGATGTAGTTTCAAAAAGTCTGTCACAAATATGAATCACAACAACCAGCTGTCACTTCACTTTGGTTTTCTAAGATACAGTGGTATCACAAAATATAATAGGTGATATCTCTCTTATATTTCTTTTGCACACAATCAATCAGAAAATATTGAACATCTTCAATACCACTTATAAAATGAGAAATAAATTTAATAGCGTTATAGAAATCAACAGGAATTGCGATAAACGTAAAAAGGGCCCTTCAAAAATGTTTTAAATGGTTCGCCCACGATTGTATCATCTTCTCAAACATTTTTAAGGTTGATTGTTGGTTTGTTTTTATTTCGGGCAGTCTCGGAGCAACAGATCGCCATGATGGTTTTTATTTTTTTATTTATTGGAAACCAACAGCTAGAATGCATAATAAATAACAATGAATAGAGGAAACAAATGGTCATTTACAGGTTTTCACGAGTATGTGACAGAATAATAATATATTCCAATATGTCACCGGCTCAAGTCATGCTATATTTTTAAAGAAAGAAAGCATTGATGTATTAAATACATCAATGAAAGAAAGGCTTAACAACATTCGCACTGAAGTAATACTTGTATTAAATGGGTTCACGTTGATTTTTTCGTAAATTGTGCTAAAGTTCCTGCTTGCTCACATCAAGTAAGTATCTTGTCTGTAATTAGAGGAAACCGGTGGGAATTGAATGGGAGGATTGGTTTTAGGCTTAGATAATAACCTGAGAATTTCTAATGTGGTGAGAAGCTAAACTACATTTTAGCTCAGAAATATACTCTGTGACTGTGGGAGATTAACTCCGCAAAATAACTTTCGCACAGGGGCAACCATGAGCAAAAGCTAACAGACAGTTATTTAAATGTAAAATAAATGTGAATTAAAAATTATATTATTCCCAAAGGCAACATTTTCATGAAAATTATTTTGGTTAATATTTTCGCTTTCATAATCCTCTTAATTTTTCCACGGTTGACCTCATTTTCATGCGTTTTTTAATCACGTTTAGTCTAGAGTTAAATAAGCAGTGAACGTCTAACGGGGAGTAATACTGTTTATCAATATAGAAGTCGAGGTTTGAACCCAGTACACAATACTGTTAGTATTGTTAAATATTTCAAAGCACAGCGGGAGTGGTACGGTCTATGAAAACAAGGTCGAGGGTGCCAAAACGATCATACACAACTCGGACTTTTCAATTACGCACTTTAATTTTTCTGTGTCCGTTTGCTTTAATGACGAAGAAAAATATCGTAAGGAAATGTATAGCTAAGCGCTCTAATAAGACTGCAAAAATTTATAAAGTCTATCAAGTAGGCTAGCGTTCTGGATTTAAGGCCTAATAATTCTCAGTGGTAAAGGAGTTCCATGCCGGGTAGTAAAACTATTTTATCATCATCATCATCAGGCACATGACGTCCACTGCTGAACATAGGCCTCCCCTAAAGATTTCCAGATGGACCTGTCAAGAGCGGCCTGCATGCAAACTATTTTATACTGGGTTGATATTGTTCTACGTTACTAATGACATGACATGGCTCCAAAAGCATGATGTTTTGCAGTGTTGTAACATGGGTAAACAAGAACAGGTTTTTGGAGCTTAGGGGGCTCAGTCTCTTAATCAGCAATTAAGTACATTAAATCATAACTCCATGGTCATTTAATTTAGAACAATGCAATATTTTTAAGAAAATAATTATTACCCCTAGTTAGTCTTTACGTTAAGATATTGTATAGGAAAATTGTATTTATATACCTATTTTCTTTTAGTTTAATTCTACTTTCTGCGAATACTGACTATAATCTATATTATGTACTACAGTCACAACTTCACTAGTACAAATGATTTTCTTCTTTTGTTATCCAAAGAAAGAAAAGTACCTAATAATGATAAAGATATTTTTACACATTACCGAATAAAGATTCAAAGGAATTCATAATTCTATATGGAATATCTTTTTAACACTTATCAATTCATCACGTGAATGAAATCATCTGAAAAGCCGAGATTTAATTATATCAAAATTTTCTTACAGGTAGCGGGGATCAAATAGATAAGACTCGAGGCCGCCGGCGACGAATAAATCATAAAAATGTATCCGACACAACGTGAAAACGTGAGATAAACCAGAAATAAAATGATAAGTTCTAGTGATATGACAAATGTGAATAAATGAAGTGAGATTGAGTGAAACGGCTTGAGTTTTGGGTGATGTGCTAGCTGCTGCGATGGGTTGCCAGTTGGGAAAGTTGGCGGCTTCGGAGAGGCGCGCCAACAACGCCACGGCGGCGCTGAGTGACGGGCCTCCGCCGGCCACCGACCCACGCCTGCCGCTCACCGCCAAGCAGAAGTACACCATGCTCGCGTCATGGAAGGGCATCTCCAGGGCCATGGAGAAGACTGGCATTTGTATGTTTATAAAGTGAGTAATCAGAATTATATTCATTAAATAATGTCTTACCAAACCCAAGGCACACACCTCTGACTTTTCAAAGTACCGTGTGTATTGTTTATCAATTATCGTTCGCTTTAAAGGTGAAGGAAAACATCGTGAGGAAACCTACATACCTGAAAATTCTGTATAAGGATTTCGAGGGTATGTAAAATCTGCCAACCCGCACTAGGCCAGCGTAGTGGACTAAGGCCTAACCCCTCTCAGTAGTAGGTTAGGCCCGTGCTCAGCAGTGGGCAGTATATAATACAGGGCCGTTTGCTTTGCTTTGAAATGGTAAAAGAGAAACATAAGTGACTATATTATACGTTAACTGGCGGATAACATTTGCCTCAATATTGTGACCCGTAGTAGGTAAGAGGGTTTTGTAATCCGCAATTTATCTATTTTGAATCTGATCCTTATCTACCCTTATTTAGCATAAAGTCCTCACTGTCTTAATAGTTAGTTAAAATATTCAATAGCGTCTCACTAAACATTTAGAAAACGAAAACAGCGTTATAAAAATGTTTATTTCATAAAAAAAACACGAGTGCTTCAGATCGTATTATATCAGTAAAGATTAATTAATCATAGATAACATTCAACTGCCATAGAGGCCTCACTTAAGATTCAAGTCTTAAGACGTTGGTTATGACTTCAATTAAAAGGAACATCCTGCTTCTTTACCAAATGGGTTGAAGTTATTGTGATAGACGCTTTATCAACAGATACCACAATTATCCCGGTCTGCCTACTACCTGTCTTCTTTTTAGTCGGGCATTCTTGAAAGAGTGGACCTGGTTGTTGCGATGGTGATACTCGGAAACTTCGGAAAGATGTCAATGTCCTCTGGGCGACATTTACAGGCTTACTCTTCCTATAACATATTTATATTCCTCTCAAATACGGCTGCCATCCGTCCGGATTTCCCCGGATTTGTCCTAGTTTGAAGGGCGTCCGGGGACCGTCCGGTAGGGGTTTTACAAAGTGTCCAGGTAAGACTCGGACACTTTTGTTGTCAGGGGAAATCCATTTTTTTATAGATGAACGACAAATTCATTCATTTCCCCACATTCAAGAAGGAACGGCAAAATATATTTTCAGAGGTGTCCTGGGGAAGACCCATATTTCGCCCAAATGTCCGGGATTTTTGCCGTGTTTATCCGGCGTCGGCAATTTAGATGATGGCAGCCCTACTCTTAAACGATGCTTGCTTTAAAACATCGATACCAGATACAAGTATTTCCGGAGCAATAATTTGTTGTTGCGCGAAGATCGATCGCAGACTTCCGACAGCTGGTCAACTGCGCCACAAACTTTCAAACCTTACGAATATAAAAAGTTGAACTGCAGCTTCTAACTAGGCAGCATCTTTTTGCAACAAATTCAGAGTAAAATTAAACTTTAAAACCGCGATAAAACAAAGAGTAATTTTATTTCGATGTTTAATATTTACCTAAACGTAATCATTCAATATAAACTCAAACAGCTATATAATTCCAATGAGATGCATCATGCAGAGTAATCCGTTGCGGGATAAACCACAATCAAACTATATCCAAATTGCCAAATAAAACTAGTTTGAATTCGCCTCAAATTCTGAAATTATATCTGAACTAAGCGCTAAAGCTAACCGTGGCTCCGACAGACAGACCACAACTGTAATATGCATATAAACCACGACGGCCGCAGACCTCCGGGAAATACAATACAGGATGCTCCGGGGAAATTATATAGTCAAAGACAAACGGACATTGTACATCTTTTGTTTAGGTGCTTGTTGTTCTGATTACCAAGGATGTGATGATGTTTCCTTTATATAATTGTTAAACGAATTATCTTTATGTACGAGAACGGGAGTTGAAAGACGATTTATTGCACTTAAAAACAACAGTAAAGCGGGCGCTAATTTTTTTTTATTGCATCAAATGACGAGCATGCCATTCGCCTGAAGGTAAGCGATACGACCACCCATAAACAGTAGCAACACCATCCAGCACCTTGAGTTACAAAGTACTTTGTGCCATTCCACTGCGCTCGTCATCATAAGATGTTAAGTCTTATTATGTCCAGTAGTTACACTGGCTACAATGACCTTCAAACCGAAACATAACAGTGCATGCACACTGCTGCTTGGCGGTAGAAATAAATATTGCGGTGGTACCCACCTAGACGGACTCTTACGTATGAGAGACCTTTTTTTTTTTTTTTTATTTTTTTCCTCTTCGGCGCATTAGGGACGGCTGCGGGCTTCCTCTGACTGAAGTGTCTAAGTTGTCGTCCGCAACCGCCCCTGCGCGGTGCCGCTTAATGCAGCCCGACAACTTTATGGGGGGGGGGGGGCACACGAACTATCTCGCGGCGGACAGTACCCGTGCCGACCAACCCGACCCCCCTAGTCCCCTATTAGTCGCCTCCTACGACAGGCAGGGGATACCGTGGTGGAATTCTTCAAACGCCCCCAAACCACAGGGCGGGAGACGCCGGTCAGTCGTCCACCCGGCACCTCCTTCGTCTCCTCTGGCGGCGGGAGGGATCTTCTCGCTCCCGATCCCTCTCGGCACTCTCCTTCTGCGAGAGGACCACCTCACAGAAGTGGGCCACCGCACGCCAGGCCTCCCGACTGCCGACCATGGAAGCGACCACGGCCGACAGCGAGAGGTCTCCTCCGACGACTGCTCTGAGAGCGCTGCGTTCCTCATCCCAGGCTGGGCAAAACTCCAAAGTATGTTGGGCCGTGTCCAGCAGGCAGTTGTCACAATGGTGACACACGGCCGACACCTCCTTCCGTACCACCCGAAACAGGAACTCACCGAAACAGCCATGCCCGGTGAGCACCTGCGTCAGGCGGAACGTTGCCGCTCCGTGGCGCCTGTCCAGCCAATCAGCAAAGACAGGACGCACACGTATGAGAGACCTGCCACCATCTTATTTGTCGATAACACGCATTCGTGCTGCAAATATATATGTCTAGTGTCGCCTATAAAGCACTATATGTATGGAAAGATCTAGATTTCAGTGGTAATAAAATGGCGAAATATTGTATAATCATTATGAAATCAATCATAATCTATTTAATAAAAATCGTAATCACATAGGTATCTACGTTTAATTTCAATTAGACTTCACGCAGATGCTGACAAATTATCGTGAAATACTACACTACCATAAAACTGACAGGTGCTCAAAACAACTATTAGTTACTTACATAATATTATTGTAGTAGTTCTGGGCAGCAAGTTGAGAACGTCTGCACAACGCCTTATCACGGTAATCAATTCACATTAGTCAAGCGGCGAAGCTATGATAGCCTAGTTGGGAATGGAACGGTCTACCGAGACTTTGTCCGGAGGTTCAAACCCAAGGCACACACCTCTGACTTTTCAAAGTTATGTGTGTATTGTTTATTAATTATCGTTCGCTTTAGCGGTGAAGGAAAACATCGTGAGGAAACCTACATACCTGAGAATTCTCTATAAGAATTTAAAGGGTATGTGAAGTCTGCCAACTCGCATTAGGCCAGCGTGGTGGACTAAGGTCTGAACCCTCTCAGTAATAGAGGAGGCCCGTGCTCAGCAGTGGGCAATGTATAATACAGGGCTGATTGCAAGCGGCCAAGCCTCATTGAAATCTAAACTAATTTCCGGCAAATAACTGATGAATGAGCAATTAAAACAAACAGTTTAACTTGGTTAAACTTTAATCCTCTCAGAAGGTCTGAATACAACTCTAACTATACTATTACTGGATACGGAGTCCGACAACTACTTTTAACGGTTATTTACCCTGAATAAAGTTATATCTTCTTATTACGAACTTGGCTTAGGATTGTGGTGAAAGAGTAAAGCGTTTTAGCGTTATAAATTAACAGGTCATGCGTATGCGAAGGTCTGTGGGTATCAACTTTGTATATTTCAACCCTTAAATTTGCGATACATTATAGTCCATATAGTTACTAGGTATTTGAGTTGCTATACCCGTATTCAATTCCTTTCACAAATCATTCAAAATTCCAGACTCTGGGTTGATACTGAAAAATCCAATATCACTTTGCCCGACCCGGGGATCGAACTTGAGACCCCAGCATTGCAGTCGTGCCGTCATACAACTACGCCACCGAGGCAGTACGCCGCGCCGCCACAGATTAAGAATTCAAATATTTCTCACGGAAGCAATTCACCGGGATAAAAATTAAAAGTAGACTAAGCTTTTGTTTAAATGCTCTACAAAGAAAAAAACTGTTAATTGAATCAAACTTAGTTTAATACTTTGATTAATAATACACTAGATTGACTCTGAACGCTTCAAACGCGTCGATAAACGTAAAGGCTTACTGTTCGCCTTTATGTCATTTTCCCGCGCTTAGTGCGCTTCAAGCTGTTATGGCGTAATGGCGTTCGCTCACGTTGTTACGCAGATTTATAGTCTTTGGAAATGTTGGTTTGTGTGACTACAAGGGACGACGTAAAACAACGCATAATGTCACCTACCACCGGTAAGTTAAATTTTTTATAACCACTTCATGCAAAATAAGCCCATTGAAATTATGTATTTCGTTTAAAAAAATAACAGTTCGCAATAGTTGTGGGTTGTTAGTTTATGGAATCAACTTGGTCCTAAAAATGGAACTTTTTTTCACTAAACGGTCAATATTTCCGACGTTTAAAGCCACAAGTTTAATTAACTTTTTGATTGGAAATAAAAAAAAATTAACTGCACGTATGGTACGTGCTGTCAGTGGCGTAGCGTGGGTTCCTGTCGCCCGGGGCGGACCCAGTAATTTCATCAAAAACAGGTCGTTTCAACAAATAGTCACGCGTGGAATGTATCGATAACTAGCTTTTACTCTCGGTTCCGCCCGCGTAAAAAAGTTTTACCGGGATTAAAGTCCCGCTTTATAATTTCCCGGTATAAAAAGTGGCCTATGTCCTTTCTCAGGCTCTAGACTATCTGTGCGCCAAATTTCATTTAAATCGGTTAAGCGGTTTTGGCGTAAAAACGTGACAGTCAGAGTTACTTTCGCTTTTCTAATACTAAGTAAGGATGAATATATTTTTCAGAATACCAAGTGATCCTACATTAAGAAGCCAATGGATAAATATTATAAGGAAAAGTCGCTGTGAGGAATTTTGGAAACCAACAAAATATTATCTGGTTTGCTTTGATCATTTTCATAAAAATGAAATGTATGTTGCACCCACGTTCCCACTGTGTAAAAGGAGCCTCTGTATTAATCCAGGTCCATGCTAAATTTCATCCAAATCCATTCAATAGTTTTTACGTGAAGGAGTAACAAACATTTATAAATTTTCAGATATTTTCACGTTTCTAATAATAATTAATGGAATTGTGTACATTTAATAAAATCTTTGTTTTTATTATTAGAGTAATTTCAAAATTATAATCAGAGAAATTATTGTTTCGTTTCGAGTGATTTTTTTTTTTTGTTTTTTTTTTGACATTATGGATATAATTTTCTCCCCGTTTGAATACGAACCATGCAATAACTGGTATCATTAGGCGCGTACACAAGTATTAGCAGAAGGACGCAGCGATAGCGTATGACTCAGCTGTCACGCACACTAGCATAATCGCCGCCATCCATTTGTTTTATGTATCTCTATCTAGTATATTATTAATCAAAGGATTAATACTATGTAGAGATAAAAGCTTGTCGTGAGATTTTGTTTTGACAAGTTACATAATTATTGTATTATCTAGCTAGACAAACTTTTATCTCTACATAGTATTAAACAAAATTTTAATCAATTTAAAGTTTATTAACACTCTATTATTAGATTCATATGTATGTATGACTGCCTCGGTGGCGTAGTTGTATTATGGTACGACTGCAATGCTGAGGTCTTGGGTTCGATTCACGGGTCGGGCAAAGTGATATTGAGGTTTTTTATTCAGTATCAGCTCAGAGTCTGAAATTAGTGCCCGATATGGCGTAGATTCGCCCCCTATCACTTCATGAGACGGAATAACGGCGAAAAGTGGGTGCACTAGTTGCGCCTCTGCCTACCCCTGTGTGTGTGTGTATGTATGTATGTATGTATTTAACGGAAACTTTATGGACGTGGACAAAAAATAACTAGTCCATCATCTTGGGTCGTCCGCCATACTGGATTCAGAATGACGTCACTTAGCTAACAATGCATTGTCACTCGAACTAAACGTGTATGCAAAATTTCAACGCAATCGGATGAGGATAACTGATTCAAAATTGACCTGCAAGATTCACACCGAACAAACATAGTTACATACATTGCAAATAAACCTTTGTAATAAAATAGCCTAATTAATTCAGGACATGGTTAATCCGTGCGCTAATTTTCATCCAAATTCGTTCAGCGATTACTACGTTGACTTCTCACTAGCATCCAAACATTTTCAAATACATTCGCATTTATAATATTAGTAAAATATGTACCTGAGCATACAACAGACAGTGAACCGTCGAACGGTGGGTGCCCTACACTCATGTTTCCTTTCCCTTTAATTATACGTAAGCATATTACGTTGATAGCTATTTTAGTCACGGCATTTTACACTTTATCGCAAATTTTCACCTGCTTCTCGGTATTTCAAATATTCCTCTTTAATATAGCCAGGAAAATGACGAGCAGTTCTAAAACTTGGTGCTGTTTATAGCCCGGGGAAAATTTAATACGTTCAAACGACAGGTTTAAGCATTAGAGATCTCGAGCGGCTATGATAATATGATAAAACGTCGGACCGGGATTTTATACCACTAGTATATATTTTTTTATTACATTGAATGACGAGACGAGCATGCCGCTTGCCTGATGGCTTACCATCAGGTAAGCGATACGACCGCCCATAAACAGTAGCAACGCCCCGCACAGAACTCTGAATTACAAAGTACTGCGTGGCATTCCACTGCGCTCGTCACCCTGAGACATTGAATGTTAATGAAAATAGGGTACATTTAAAATAATATACAAATCAAACATAGGAAACTATATTTGATTTCGTGTATTATTTTAAATGTAACAAAAAACAAGACGAAAGTTGTCATGTGAAATCAGCATCAAAATTATAGGTTGACAAATATAGCAGTTATTCATATTTGAAATACAATTATGAGCAAAAGTGAGGGAACGGTGGGGATATCGCGCTATCTCTTTCGCACGCCCGCAGCGTTACGACCGGTAGCACGCAGTGACGTCACAGTGTGATATTACTGTTATTTGACAACTTCCTCTTCCACCAAATTTCAAAGCTTTATAACTTAATTATAATTATTGCGCTAATGTTGAAAATTCTTTTTCCGTTACATTTTGGATAGCACCCATTTTTGATAATTGTAGTCAGAAAGGCAACTAGCCAATTGTTTATCTATACCACCTCTAAGGTCGACTGGTGAAAAAAGCATTTTGCATTATGTCCGCCTACGTCCTTATCTGTGTATAAATAAATAAATATTGTTAATAATTAATCTAACCAGACTTTAGTCATTTTCTCATATTAAGCAATTCAGTGCAATTGTCTATTTACATAATACATGCCCATACATATTTTGTATTAAAACTATGTATCAAATAAAAATAGCATGCTAATAACTTATATCATAAAGTAATATTATTCATAACTTGGGTAAAACATTATAATATACAGTTTCTCATAAAACTTTCCACGTAAAGGGTAAAGAAAATATTATCCTATTGACAAGGAAATAATATTGTTCTTCAGAAATTGGTAAGCATTTTCATCTCTCTCCGGTTGTTTACGTATTAGCTTCAACTTTCCAACTGGCTGTCGCTTTATTTCGATTTGTATATATTTTGAAACTTTTAATGGAAAAAGTAAATCTTCAATGGCTTATACAACTTTGAGAGAAGTTACTGGGATTAATATTTTATATCATATATTTTTTACGATAGTTTAGGGTCGTGCAAGCATTTACAGCGTAATTACTGCGCATTATGAGACTTACTATGTGAGTTCTCAGGGTCCCGAACGCTTTGGATTACCACGCAGTCATTTGTAATTCAAAGTTCTGTACCTATATGTTATTCTTTATGAGCGGTCTTATCGCTTACCATTACCAGGTAAGCTAAATGGTCCTCGCGTCATGCACGCGAATAAAAAAAATCTACATAGTATTAAGAAGGACAAAGGAAGGTTATCGCTGAAAATAAGTGATGAGTTTCAATAAAAAACAATGTGACAGATATAAACCATTTATCTTACAAACATAACATCGTTTCCTCAAAGCCTCTTTGATCCTCTTAAAAGCGTCTGATACTATTCACCTAAGGTGCAAAATAAAATAAAAAATATCTATTCACAATACTTCAAATTTCAAAACACAATCCCAATACTCTTTAACCATTCAAAAGTTTTGATAAAATATTGAACTCCTCGAGGTTCCTGCAAGGTCTGTCTTTTAACCGGACGCAGCCCAACCCTCCTTCGTATAATTGAAACTCCAAATTACTTTAAATAATAACCAGGGAAATTGAATTCATGTTTCTGATTTGGAAGATGGCCTTTTCTCGTTTGTTTTGTTCGGTTCGCTTTTGGGTTGTCATTGTCTTTTAGGCATCACACAAATGCTATCAACTTGTTGCATAAGAATCACAACAAAAGGATGGCAACGAGCTGTCAATACATAAAATAAAAGCGTGTTAATTACTATGAATGGACAGTTGCTTTAAGAAAAATGTAACCACCTCAGAAATTTACTGCCTATAAACAAGTTTTTCGTCCACCTGCAAGGAGGACAGGCGACTTGATAAAGGTCGCAGGAACACGCTGGATGCAGACCGCTTTTGACAGGTCCGTCTGGAAATCTTTAGGGGAGGCTTTTGTTCAGCAGTGGACGTCGTGTGGCTGATTTTGATGAAACAAGGTTTAATTTTCCTGTCTAAGGTGGTGGGCTTGTGCGCCAGTAGGTATTATTGTCTTCATGTTAGTTTAGTATAATTACTGGTCACTATGAGACTTGCATCTACTGTCTCAATATTAAAGGATCATAGTTGCGCTCGCCAACTGGGCACTGCGACCGAGGTATCCGAAGCAATCCCTCATACACCGGAGAGAACCACTGCGGGGTTCTGCTTAGTATGCTGTGTATAATGTCAAAAAGCAGGTAACCAGTGCCATAGAATACTACTCATTAAACCTAATAGTGTTGTATTGACACTGGCACTACCAGAGTGACTTGCCGTACTCGTTATTCATGTATAAAACATACAGTTTTACCCACTTCTTATTAAGGCGAGACCCTGCGTTTCCTTCAAGTGCCCTTCAGTAATTGCTCCTACTGTTAACGTCTTTACGTCTTCCCTCCCTCCTTCTGCTGAGTACATACGGGCTGACCTTCGTCGGATAATTTGGGTTAGATATAAAACCATTGTACTCCTCAGTAACACGAATTGACTCGAAGAACAAACAAAAAAGAAATACAATGAATTCGGATTCAGGGCATTCTTTAGAGATTCATAAATAACCAAGTTTTGTTCGCAGCCGCGATCACTTGGTAATAATTCCCCGTAACAAATAACTCGTATGCATTTTAGCGGGATGAAGACTAATCTATATATTTATCAAGGTCTTGCATCTGTGTGAGAAAAATTCATCCACATCAATGCAGCAGTTTGTGCGAGATTGACGAGCATTCAAATATTTTCGCAAATCTTAAAATTCATAATACGATTCCTTCTATCAAAAACGCAGAGAATCCACTCCGTTAGTGATATAAGAATAATATCAAGAGGAAACCCACGCCGCACCACGCTCATTATCGCACAATTTTTATACAACAACTGAGCAAAGCTTCCTGATTATATTTGTTTACTTCAAAAGAACATGAAATGTATCTTAAAAATTGTTGGATTCAAAGAAACGAGATCGCGCTGTTAGCTATTTACTTTCGAGCGTATTTCGTAAATTAGGGTGTGATCAGACTGGCGCGTTTCGAAAGCGCGATTCTAAACGCGTTAACACTTCTAAATGCCGAGTCATGGAAACAAAATTGTGGCCGTTTTATATTGCTGTATCTTGGGTAATGAATGCATCAATTTAAAAACTAATTTCATGGATGGAAGTTATAAATTTGACAATAAGTACACGACTGAGTTTTTTGCAATTGGTGGACTCATTATTCCTACATAATGTTAGAGATATATCGCCGCAAACGGCAATCGACAGCTAGTTATCAAAAGTTTTGACAGATATCGTCCTAACTAAGTACAGAAAGTGGCAGTGGCTGAGAAGATTAGTAAAACTGCGCGAATTTATAAAGTCTAGATTCGGTTTCAAATCGTTCGCCACTTTGAACATACCCTTACATGATATTGCGAGCGTATTATTTGTAATTTCGTTTCTGAGTACGCCAATTACATGCTCCCCGAGTATAAGGTGGGCGTGTGTTTGTTTATAAACTGTAACTGCTTCAACATGTTCAAATAACATATCTTGAGCCAATGGTTTCTATTACGCGTAGACGATGACAACCGCCTGACAACTCAACAGTTGTTTAGATGAGTAACTCGTTGAAGCAATTGTCAAGATCATAGGTATGTGAAATCGAGGTCCTTGTACAATTTGTTAAGAGCTGAACAATGTCTAAAGACGTTTAAGCTGCTTTAATGTGACAAAAATCTGACGAAAAATCATAAAAGTCAAACACATTTCGAAAATTCTCAATGTCTGGGAAATACTCAAAGAAGCGGTGAGGAAACATTTAGGACGGATCCAATCTGTGAATGAACTTAAAGTGGTAAAGTTATACAATTTGGCTCCGATCCAAACAATGGACAAACATTACGTCAACACTTCGTGATTATTGGACTAGCGATATTAACGCAGAACGTAGGGGTAAAGAAATTGTATCTGTATACGTTTAGTTTTAAAATGGTGAGCAGAGATAAAACCTCCTACCCACGGCTTAGCGAGTTTATTTGAATAATTTTAGACATAACCCTCCTTTTGCAGTCGGGTAAAAAATACAGAAATGAAAGTGAAATGAATTTTGCGTTATATTTTTTTACCGGCTCAAAAGGACCGAACGATGTCCATAGCAGCTGTCAAGCATGTTATAAAAAGGATCGTACGATTCATAATGAACCTAGAATTTACTCAGAACCTCACAGATGTCGCAACTCACTGCACCAATGCACCAATGAAGCAGGAAGTTTTTACTCTCATAAAGTTCACATATTGCATTATGGCAATTCAACTAAGATTAGAGCTTTATTGTCACGGTGGGTGGTGACGTCACAAATGACATAGATTTACTGGTGGTAGGACTCGAGTCCGTCTGGGTTAGGGCTGCCATCATCTAAATTGCCGACGCCGGATAAACACGGCAAAAATCCCGGACATTTGGGCAAAATATGGGTCTTTCCCCGGAAACCTCTGAAAAAATATGCCGTCTTGAATGCGGGGAAATGCATGAATTTTTAACTAAGATTTATTTCAATTTGTCGCTCATCTATAAAAAAATGGATTTCCCCTGACAACAAAAGTGTCCGGGTTTTGCCCGGACGATTTTTAAAACCCCTGCAGGACGGCCCCCGGACGCCCTTCAAACTAGGACAAATCCGGGGAAATCCGGACGGATGGCAGCCCTAGTCTGGGTGGTTACCACCGCAATGTCTATTTTTACCGCCAAGCAGCAGTGTGCAAGAACTGTTGTGTTTCGGTTTGAAGGACATTGTAGCCAGTGGAACTACAGGACATAATGAGACTTTGTGGTGTTTGTTTATTGTATTAAATAATAACTCCGTGAAGCAAATTAAATAAAGACTTTAATATCCTCTAGTTCCACTTTACAATACTCCTGTCATCTGTCAATCTTTCCCGCCATCTCACAATCCTATCCATAGACTATACATATATTCAAGTAATGGATAATACAGATTATATCACATCTTTCTCCTTTCAAAAAAAAAACAAGAAAATATATCTACACTCTAAACATAAGTTTACATTTAAGAATGTACCTTTATAATAAAAAATTATCACTAAATAGACAATATAACACCTTTTATCTACTACAATACTTTAACAACTTAAGAAATATCATGCTAAATTATTCTTTAGTTTTTTCCATAACTCAAGCTCTATCACGACTAATTTCGCCTGATGATTGTATCACATCATCACATCTTTCTCCTTACAAAAAAGAAAAATATAAACTCCAAACATATGCCTCTTTTTTTTTTTTTTTTTTTTTTTTATATATAAAAAAAAATACAAAACGTTACACATCTTTTTCTACTACTTAAGTATAACACTTTTAGAAATAAAAAGAAATATCATGCAAAATTATTATTTGTTTCCATAACTCGAGCTCTGCTACGAGTAATTACGCCTGATGGTTCAGTATTTTTTTTGGACTGACCCGAAGTCTCAGCCATCTTTATGTCACCCTTATAACTAGAAAAACCTGCCTGAGATTCACTTTTTTCCCCATCTATTAAATCTTGACGTCTACTTATTATTTGGCGTCGATTACGACGCAATTTACGGCCTAAAACATCCTGTAGTATATATGACCTAGGCTCCTCTGATCTTTTAATAACAATCATGTTTTTTCTTGGTCCCCCATCTGCTACCACAACTTTTTCATTAATCTTTAATGTAGGAAGATCTTTGGCATTCTTATCATATATAGTTTTTTGTAATTTTTGTTGATTTAAAATTTCCTTATAATTTCTTTCAATATTAACAAATTCCTGCAATAATTTTTTGTGAATAGGTAACCGTGTGCTCACTCTCCTTCCCATTAATAATTGTGCAGGCGAATCAATTTTGTTCTTAGGCGTAGTACGAAAATTCAACAAGCTAATATAATAATCATGTCCGGAATCAATACATTTTTTTAATAAATTCTTTACCGTTTGAATAGCCCTTTCACTTTTACCATTTGATTGTGGATATAATGGAGATGAAGTTATATGTTTAATTTCCCAATTTTTAAGAAATTGTTTAAACTCTTTGGAAATGTAAGCCGGACCATTATCGGAAACTAACTCATTTGGAATTCCATACCTTGCAAATTGTTCCTTCATTGCTAGAATAACAGACTTACTATTTATTGAGTGCAATTCATTAACTTCTACAAAGCTGGAAAAATAATCAACCAAAATTAAATATTTCTTTTTCCTATATTCAAATATGTCTGATCCAATTTTTAACCACGGAAGATCAGGTATATAATGACTTAATAATGACTCGCGATGTGGGGCGGGGGCATACAATGTGCAAGTATTACATTCACGTACAATACGCTCAATGTCGGATGTCATTCCTGGCCAAAAAATAACACCTCTAGCTCTTCTTTTACATCTATCTATACCTAAGTGACCCTCATGTATACGTTTTAACATCTCTTCACGTAATAAAGTAGGTATAAATACTGCATTATCTTTGAGAATAACCCCTTCTATATATTGTAACGAATCTCTGTAAGACCAGTAAATCTGAATGTTTTCATTTACCTCATATTTACACCTTGGCCAACCTTTCAGTATATAATTTATTAATAACCTAGCTTCATTATCTTTTTGTGTAAATATACGCACTAATTCAAATTTTTCATTACTAAATTGAACCTGTTCTAACAAAAAACATGTTTGTGCTTCTACTTCCTCATTAACATGTTCGTGCATTAATTCAGACAAAGCTGCTCTAGATAATGTATCAGCGATATACATGTACTTTCCTGGAGTATAAACTACCTTTATATCATATGCCTGTATACGTAATAACATTCTTTGTAACCTACTTGGAACACATGCTAATGACTTTTTAAATATTGTTTCTAGAGGTTTGTGGTCTGATTGTATTGTTACATCTGATCTTCCAAAAATGTATTGATGGAATCGTTCACATGCAAATACAATAGCTAATAATTCTTTTTCTATTTGTGCATACCTACATTGTGTGTCAGTAAGAGTTAAAGAAGCAAATTCAACTGGTCGTCCCCCTTGCATTAACACTGCACCCAATGCGCTAGCACTAGCATCAACTGATATAGTAATTGGTAAGTTATGTGAATATAGTGTAAGTACTGGTGCCATCGACAGTTTTTGTTTTAGTACCTTTATAGCTTCTGTGTGCTGCTCTTCCCAGATCCATGCTGAATTCTTTTTTAAAAGACTTCTTAATATTGCTACTGATTGTGAATAATTGGAAATAAATTTTGATAAATAATTTACCATACCTAAAAATCTTTCTAATGCTTTTTTATCGCCTGGAATAGGCATATCCTTTATTGCGCATACTTTTTTAGGGTCCGGTCGCATACCATTTTCATCAAACACATGACCCAAGTAAGTAATTTGAGTAACCCCAAACCTACACTTATCTTTATTAAAGCGTATGCCTACCAACCTAGATCTATGTAATAATAATTTAAGACGTTCATCATGTTCTTCTCTTGAAGTACCCCATACAATGATGTCATCACTAAATGAATCCGTTCCTTCTAAGTCTTCTAATAATTCCCTAATCTTTGCATGGAACATTTCTGGTGCACAATTTAACCCATACGGTAGTCGCAAAAACTGATATCTGCCAAATGGTGTGCTGAAAGTGCACAAATCAGCACTTGGTTTATCTAATTTCATCATCCAAAAACCACATCTAGCATCTAAAACACTAAATACCCTTGCACCGCCTAACTTCGATGCTATTTCACTAACTGTAGGTAGTGAAAAATGTGCACGCCTTACTGCACGGTTTAAAGCTCGTGCATCTAAACATATTCGAATATCCCCATTTTTTTTAGCTGCTATAACCATAGGGTTAACCCAATCCGTTGGATGATTCACCTTACATACAATATTTAGTTTCTCCATTCTCTGTAATTCTGCATATAGTTTATCCCTTAAACCTAACGGAACTTTTCGTGCAGGAAAAACTATAGCCTGTGCTGTTCTATCTATTTTGATATTATAAATTCCTGATATTTCTCCTATGCCTTTAAATAAATCTGAAAACTCATCCAAATCTAGAGATGTTATGCTATCGACTCTTTTGATCAAACCTAATCTTACACAATCATCCCTGCCAAGGATATTTTGTACTTGCATGTCTACAACCGCACACTTAAGATTATATTGACCATGTTTATAGTACACATTAATACTACATTCCCCTAGTATAGGCAACTTATTTTTGGTGTATGAAAAAATGTTATTTTTGTGATTTATTAAATCCTTGTTATTAAGTCCTAATCTCTTAAAATCATATTTGGATAATATATTAACATCAGCTCCACAATCTAATTTAAAACTGACTGTCTTACCTCTAAAACAAAAATTTTCTATCCATTGCCCTTTTGTGCCCCTAGCACCTGCCTTTACAACATTAACATACAATGCATCATCATCATCATCACTACTCTGGAATTGATCTTTACTGATATTATACACCTTTTTCTCTGACCTAAATAAACATTTCCTTGAAAAATGACCTTGTCTGTCACATATAAAACATTTGGCATCTATTGCTGGGCATTTTGAATAATCTTTACAATACATATTTCCACACCGCTTACATGCACCTTGTTGTTTATTTCTGACACCTCCTCGGATTCTATTATTATATCTGCGGGGTCCAACTCCTCGGCCCCTATTTGTGCTGTAAACTTCTTCCACTTCATCAACTTGCTGTGTCTTACTTAAACCCGCAGCAGTAACTGTATTATGTAATTCAATTTGTCGTCCCTCCTCTCTAGACGACTCTTCTGCTTCACATACCTGGACAGCTCTTGCTAAAGTTAAATCTTCAATTCTCAATAAACGGTCTCGTACTACATTGCTTGACACACCGCAAAGTAAACGATCTCGTATTAATCCATCTGCCAAAATTTCAAATTCACAGTTTTGACTGAGCACTTTCAAAGTTGTCACATACTGCTTTATATTCTCACCCGCTAATTGATTACGGGTAAAAAATTTAAAACGAGATAATGTCACGTTAGATTTCGTTCCAAAGTGCTCGTCAAATTTTTTTTTCAAACAATTCACATCGTCTGCGCTTTCTCCTTTTGCATATGAGAATGTGGTGGAAATTTCATAACCCTCTGTTCCAATAAGGTTAATTAGTAAACTTGCCTGCACCTCCGCTGCCTCCTTACTTACGCCCGAAGCTTTTAAAAATATTTCAAATTGCTTCCACCATTTCCGCCACGTATCTGCTCGAACCGCGGGACTGCCCTCAATTTGCAACTCAGGTGGTGGACGTGCGTGCTCCATTTCTCTGGGATCCCACCGCTGTCACCATTTGGTGTTTGTTTATTGTATTAAATAATAACTCCGTGAAGCAAATTAAATAAAGACTTTAATATCCTCTAGTTCCACTTTACAATACTCCTGTCGTCTGTCAATCTTTCCCGCCATCTCACAATCCTATCCATAGACTATACATATATTCAAGTAATGGATAATACAGATTATATCACAACTTAACATCTTATGACTTAGGAGGACGAGCGCAGTGGAATGCCACACAGTAATTTGTGTGGCATATTTGTTCTACTGTTTATGGGTGGTCGTATCGCTTACCATCAGGCGAACGGCCTGCTCGTCTCGTCATTCAATGCCATAAAAAAAAGACGTGTGGTACTCAGAGACTGCCGCGGTAAAGCTATTGCATAGCATTTTTTATCAACTTATCTATACTAATATTATAAAGCTGAAGAGTTTGTTTGTTTGTTTGTTTGTTTGTTTGTTTGTTTGTTTGTTTGAACGCGCTAATCTCAGGAACTACTGGTTCGAATTGAAAAATTATTTTTGTGTTGAATAGACCATTTATCGAGAAAGGCTTTAGGCTATATAACATCACGATGCAACTATTAGGAGCGAAGAAATAATGGAAAATGTGAAAAATTCGAGGAAAATTATTCATCCTTGAGGGCTTCCATTGCGTGTGCTGCGAAAACGGTTCAAGATACCAAAAATACACGTATGAAAGAATTATTCCTCTTAAAATGATCTAAAAAAATGTCCGCGACAGTATGTGTCTATCTTTTAAGATTAACTCACTAGAACCGTTTTTATGGTAATCAAATTTGGTCGAAATTAATGCATTATTTGTTAAGAGTTGTATCATCGTCATAATATTAATCTTCATCCAAATAAATGTGTTGGATAGAGTGATTCAACGGGAAGGTTTTTATGTACTTTTAGCCCGGAAAAACTTATTAACGCGGGCGAAGCCGTGGGCAAAAGCTAGTGTAATTATAATTATTTATTTATTTTATTTAACGATAAAATAAGATAATAATAAGAGTTAACGCCGAAACTCTAAGCAGGCCATTCTAATATTTATAACCTCTTTGAACAGATATAAAATAAAAACTTTTTAAAAATTCAAACTTAGAATCACGTTTGACATTTCGATACGTTTCACTGATTGGAACAATTTTTAAATACACGGTAATTTCGACCTTTTATCGTTTAACATTCAGCTCATATCCTCTTACATAGGTATTGTATTCTTACAAGACTGCGATATTAAATTTACTTATGGAATTTTACACTCTACATGGTTGTGATAGAGTTGAAACGGAGTGAGGGGTGTCAGACGGAATTTCTGGATGCGGTCTCCACGCTCAAGTCCCGCGATAGAAGCTATGCAATAGCTTAAAAATGTGGTTTACAGTGGAAATTTTTAGTGTTGTAACTTTGGTGATGTTAGAATATATTATTTTGTATATGCGCGGATAGCGACCGTACTCAAGATGTTAAAACCTGCTATAGTGGCCCACGTCGATGTATAGTGTTCCACGATCAGCCTGTGTATGTTCAAAAATGCCGGCATAATTGAGTCGACAGGCGACGAGTAATTAGAGTTTTAGAGTTGATAGAATGTTATGACGAATCATCTCTCGTCATAACATTCTATCAAGACTCCACTGCATTTACTAAGTGCAGTGAGGAGACCTTTCCATGCCCGTTTAAAAGCTCGTATAAAATTTAGGCTACAAAGAAGAAAGATAGAGGAATACCTCAAACTACTTGGATGACGAAGGTCCATAAGGACATGAGGGAGATGGGACTCACGGAAGTTGCTGCACAAGATAGAAATAAATAGCGTCACGTGATTGGGAAAGCCGCGTAACGGGAAAAGGCGAGGCCAAATAAGGTATCCAACCCAGACGGCCCCTCGCATATGAGAGTCCTTCTTCATCAGTGACATCGAGTATACTGGTGAGCATCCCCTAAAGATTTCTTAGCGGATCTGTCAAAAGCGGCCTGCATCCAGAGGAGAGTGCTACGACCAGTAAAATTATTTGAAACTAGCTTTTTTTTTATTTATTTATTTACTTTAAAAGAATACAACATATGCTTATAATATAAATATACTCGCCAAACTTTTAAGTTTGATGGCGAGACGCGCTCGTTTACATTAGTATTCTAAATTCTAACTTCACATACTCAGAAGTAGATAAAAAAAAAATAATACATTATACATACTAGGTATTACTAAATTACCTTTTTATCATATTGAAGACCTTAATATTTCTTCGAGAAACACATCCTTTAGTTTTGATTTTAATACATTTTTACAAAGTTTTGGACTTTTTCTTAGTAGTTCTACTTTGTTAAATATCTTAGGTACTAAATGTTTTGTTAATCTTTCTCCATAGTAATTGGTCACCTTAGGTTGAACAAGTTTTTTACATCTTACACTTCTTGTATCATACTTATTATTTACATGCACTTTACAGTCATTACTATCGTAGTTTTCAAGACCTATTAGATATATAATTTTTTTGTCTACGGGTAATATTTTACAAATGGGAAATAATTTATTGTAGTCCTTATCACAATTGTCTTTAACATTTTTGTTAACTAGGAATTTAATCAATCTTATTTGTAATTTTTTAACGTCATTTAAATACGTTGAGAACGTCCGCCCATATACTATAAGTCCATAGCTGATTAATGAGTCAGCAAGTGCATAATAAACAACACGTAACGTGTGTCTGTTTACAACTGCGTTTAATTGATAAAACTTTCCTAACAAAGACCTTAACCTGTTACATATATCATTAACATGCGTTTTCCAGTTAAAATTACGATCAATAGTTAGGCCTAAATATTTTAATGTATTGACATACTCTAATTTCATACAACTACAATTAACTTTATTAACATGTAGGCATTCATATGAATGCCCTATGACGTCTAAGTATTCTTTGTTAATGGTTTTAGCCTGTCGGTTGTAAGGTGAGTGTATGTGCATGCATTTTGTTTTTGAAAGATTCAATATAATTCCATTATCGTGTGCCCACTTAGTTATACTTTCGAAATCTTCTTGTATGTACCTCTGTACCTCCGCTATATTTTTTGAGGCATAGACAAGACACATATCATCTGCATACATAAACATTCGACATATGTTTACGACATTTGAAACAATTTTTTGCTCGTGTTTCTAGGCGCGTGAATAAGTCTTTCGGGATAAAAGTCAGCTATATATCCCCGAGATTATGTGATACTCCAGACTTTAATGTATCTCTGTACCTAAATTCATACAAATTCGTTTAGCCACTTTGTTCTATTTCAAACTTTCGCATTTATTATAACGTAAGGTTTAATCAATCAAAGTTCGCTTTTTCGAAATTCTATTGAGCTTATACCAAACAGAGCAAACAAGTGACTCGAGCAGGTGGCGTGTAGCACGTCTTGTACACGAGATTAAATTGTTGCGGAGGCACCGACGTAATCCCGGGGAACAAACATAAAGAGCCGGAACACCGCATTCAGTTGATTACAGACCCTATAAACAGAGGTACAGCATTTAAGGAGAAATAAGCATCATGTTTACCAACGTGTTCTTCGTTTGTCGTCAGAATTATACATGGATATACTGGATGTCCGCCGGTAGATTTTCAAGGGAACTCACACGCGCCTTCCCCCCTTTTATCCCTAAAGGTCAGGCAGAGGTGCAACTAGTGAACCCTCATATTATACGAAACGCAATAGCGGTAAGAAACCGGGGTTAGCATATGCTGCAATCTTGTAGGTATTTTTATTATAAGCAATGAACACGACCCTTCCTTGCCTTTCCATTTGAGGTTTATGTAAAGTCTCCTGCGCCAGCAACGCAGATATTTTGAACTCCCTTTAACATTCACCATATTAGTGATGGATCTTCCACTCATGTTGTCGTGGGTGAAGGCAGATGACAGTAAATTAAATATTATAAAGGCAACATCAATTAAAGATACACATGCTTCCTTTGGCCTGTATATTGTTTTAACACTGTCAAGCTCAGAAAAAAGCACCAGCTTTAGAAAAAATGAGTCAATGTAAAACTAGTCCATTATGCAACTGGAACGCACGTTGAATAGTACCCATCAAACGACAATGAATCATGTCTGAGGCAGCCTCTTATTGTTCTGTTGAAAACATGCTATCTGCACCAGTAACCGACATTGCATTGTATTAGTGGTTAATATAAATCTACTGATTATTTTAACAAATGAAGAGCAGCAATTAGCTCTTCTGTAAGTACCATGATCGCCAATATACAGTTACAAAAGCCACCCCTTTCAATTAGGAAGCTCTGCGTGGTTTTGAGCTGCTCTCAACGTTTTAAGACATTAGAGCTTACTCAGTATGGTTGGCAGGCTTCACATATGTTCGAAATTTTAATATAAAATTGTTAGGAATAAAGGTTTCGTCACGGTATTTTCCTTCACCCTTAAAGCGATCGATGATTATTGATTAACAATACACAAATAACATCCAAAAGTCTGAGGTTTGTTTGTTTTAAACCTACGTAATTTCGTCTCGAAAGTTCATTCCATTCCCAACTAGGCTATTGTGTACTTAATTCAAATTTATCTTAATATTATATTAAAAATCAATGATTAGTTTTACACCCAATTATTTAAACGACCATGAGCACTATAATTTGAAGAGAAAAACGTTTTGTGTCCTAAGTTTCTACACTAATTTCCATCCTAGAATTTTAACTTTATGTTTCGCTAAGTTACGTACTAACGACTTCTATCCATTTAGAAAGAAGAAAGACATGATATATGACTTAAAATTCCCGCGGGCGGTCTAATGAGGACGCTTGTCCCAGACATTTTTCACAGAAGGCGTGGAATGTAATCGCTGCAGAATATCTTTTGTCTGCGCTTATAATCTGCTAATATTAGTACGTAAAAAGAATTGTACGAAAAAGTAGATTAAACTATTAATACATACATACACTCACACTTTTTGTATCCGAAGGGGTAGGCAGAGGCGCAACTAGTTGCAAGCACTTTTCACCGTGCGTATTCCGCCCCATTATATGGTAGGGGGCGAACCTATCTCCATATCGGGCACAAATTTCAGACTCTGAGATGATACTGAGTAGAAAAATCAAAATCACTTTGCCCGACTGGGGGATCGAACTCGAGGCCCCAGCATTGTCATCGTACCTTAATATAATTTAAAACAATAATGTAGACTTATTGCACTAGCTATTTTGTTCTTAAGTACACAAGAGTACTTGCGTTCTGTCGCTTGGCAAGAGAAGTGCATAAATCGATAGGACTTACCTAGACGGACCCTCACTGCCTAACACCCTAAAGTTGGCAGACGGGGGGCTTCTACCAAAATCTGTTTTTTTTATCGCCATGGGGGGAATTTGGGGGAACAAAATGTATGGTCGGAAGCAATTTACTCGATTGACAGCAAAATATAATGTGTAGGCCTTACGTTTTTTACTTTTAGGTCTCCAATTCCTATTTTAAGGCCAAAAAGCTATTTTCTGAGACCTGTTCATTTAGTTTTGGGGGGATTTCATATGAGTCATATGGCAACAGTGCTATCGTCTTATATATCAATCTAAACAGATATACATTTCAAATCATAATAATAATAACTTTTATGTAATTTAGAAGCCAAATTATTCATTCCGTACAAAACTAAAAGCATTATAACAACTGAATTAAATAAAAATAGCGTAACTTTATAATAATATCTATATTTAATTCGATGAAAGAAAACATTTCGCTTAAAATAATGAATGAGATAAAACTTTGCCGAGATTCGGACAGACCTTGAGGACTACGTTTGTTATAAAACATTTTCAACTGAATTTAGAAGGGTAAGGCATTTTTCCTTAAGGTTTAAATTATAAATGTGGCAAAACGAGTTATTAGTACAGTGTTTCCTTTAATTAGTCTCGTAAGATAAAGGAAATTATTTAATAAAAACGTTATCTTAAAATTAGCCGCTTGATTTGTTACTGCAGTATTTTAGCTAGATCTTTCATATTTAACAATATCTTGCTTGCTGTTGCATTTCTAGTTACAATATAAAGTACAGTATAAGTGCATCATCTAACCCTTTCAATGCATAAATGTATTTATTTGCACTTTTTACATAAATGCGGAATTATTGCCTCAGGCATTCAACCTGGGGTGGTGCTGATACATAGTAAGTAGTATGGGAAGCGTTGTTGTGTTGTCCCTTGTTAGTCGATACAATTATGTCGGCCTCTTTGAATCGAACTCAATATAATTTGACTCACTTAAGACGTTCGGAAAAATCTCCAGAATTATGACGATCTACCTTTTTAGATGTATATACACCGAATAAAGCCAGAACTAGTATCGTTGGAACAAGCCAATTAGATTTAGATTGCTGTCCGGTGGAGTGCAAGACATATCCGATACCCATTCTTGTTTCAAGAGCAATACCAGCCTGCATTTCCGACTATCAATTTCAGTCACGCACTTCATAAACTAAAATGTCGCAAATGTTAAAATGTGACGCGTATAATAATATTGTTATAGATGAATTATATTAGCAATGCAAAATAAAATATAATTGATTGACGAAGATACGTTGAAAAAAAATTAAGAGTAGTGAAATTAGCAAAGTTATAGTTATACGAAGCCCTGCCGTCTGACAAATGTAAAATTATAATAAAAAGGTAAGGCAAAGAAGAAAGAGACCTCGACGATATAGTTAGTGTATTTAAAAGCACCGATCCTGAATTATTTCCAGTATTTGTGGCTAGGATACTCGAAAAACTACCGCAATTTTTTTGTAGCGAATGACGAGCATTCCGTTCGCCTGATGGTAAGCGATACGACCACCCATAAACAGTAGCAACACCATCCAGCACCTTGAGTTACAAAGTGCTGGGTGGCATTCCACTGCGCTCGTCATCCTGAGACATGAGATGGTAAGTCTCATTATGTCCTGTAGTTACACTAGATACAATGTCCTTCAAACCGAAACACAACAGTGCGTGCACATTGTTGCTTGGCGGTATAAATAGACGTTGCGTTGGTACCCACCCAGACGGACTCTTACATATGAGAGTCCTACCACTAATAAATTCTTGTTGCATCTCACACTCTTATTTGCCGACGGACATGATGAGGACTATTGTAGTGCCTGTGGTAAATAACAAAGCGGGGGATCTATCTGACATAGCCAATTATAGACCCATTTCTTTGGCTACAATAGTTGCAAAGGTGTTTGACATACACAATTAAATAAATTCATTAATTTGCACAATAACCAGTTTGGCTTTCGGCCGGGAATGTCTACAGAGTCCACAATATTGTTTTTTAAGAGCGCTGTTAGATGCTATACTGACAGAAATACCTCTGTGTACGCTTGTTTCGTCGATCTTTCCAAAGCCTTATCTGTATGGCGTTATCTGTTAGAGCCAATATGGTGATCCGCAGGTTTGCACTTTGCTCAAAGGATATCAAAATAACGATATTTAGAGCTTACTGTACTACATTCTATACATGTAGTTTAAGGACTAATTACACCAAGAAATCATATGACGCCCTTCGGGTCCAGGTTAATAACGCGTTTAAGATGTTGTTGGGGCTCCCTCGTTTTTGTAGCGCTTCGACAATGTTTGTTGAAGCGTGAGTAGATTGCTTCTACACTTCATACGCAAGAGATGTGCTAGCCTAGAGCGGGGAGTGCGAGAGAGCACCACATGCTGCAAGTCACAGTCATTTGCCATACCTATTATTGGAATCAAATTTGACAGCTCATATGATAGGACCGTTTCATTTAATTTTTATCCGTGGTGCTTTACAACTGGCATTTCTAGCTGTAAACGTCTCTAAACTTGAGGTTTAAATACCTCTTTAGTTCATTATTTTTGTCTGCCGCTTTGCTGTGGTAGGAAGTGTACAATTAATATTTCCATCTCCTCCCTATCTTTCTTTTGATTAATTTCGTTGCGGGTTACAGACATATTAGTGTTCCCTGAGACTCGCCGAGCTTCACCGCTCGGTGTCATAAAATGCGTGCCACTGCTGATCCTGGCTTACAGGAGTTACAGTGGCGGGTGTGAGGGCGGGATAGTCTCTAAAGCCTATAGCGACGAATGCGTGAGAGAACCACATGCTGCAAGTCACAGTCAAGCTGTCAAGCTGCACAGTCTACTGGCTGTGATTGCAGCAAGGTTTGCTGTCCCATCAATAAACATTGTTGTGGGTTACACATTTCTCGCTTTGATATTTAATTTTGTGTTTATACCTGATTGTACATTTCTTTTAAATTTCTATTTGTGTATTATGACATGTAATGTGACTTATTGTGTAATTTTAATGTAGGTACTATGGGTCTTTGGTACCTACCTGAAAAAATAAATATTGTTTTATCAACAATGAAATGTTGTTTGAAGAACATTGTTGTCTTATAGTATCAAAGTAAGACTGGTTAATTTTTTTATACTTGCTTATGAGAGGAAACAAAAAAGAATACATAATATTATGCATATTATAAAAGTTAATTTACGGGCATAACTACAGATGGCTGAATTTACGTTACACACAGGCTTTACGGAAGTATGAACTTTAAAGACATTACAATAAACCTTAATTTTGCCAATTAAATCTCAATATTCTGCAATTTTCCATCAGAGCAGGGTTGTTATTTCGGTGGCCGGTTCAGGCAATTTTCTATAAAGCAAATATTAGCTTGCTCGTGCAAAATTAATATCGAGCCTGGATGGAATGGCTTGTTTTAAATATAAATTACGTAAAATTACACATTTTTAAATCATATGCGGCTGAGTAAATAGATTTAATATTGTTCGAATAGCTCATTGAGACTGTTGTTGTTTTTGTAACAAACCGATAACATATTTATTAGATGAGATAACATAATATTATTAATCTTATATTGTTGTTAACTATTTGGATGGAAAGGCGAGTACTTAAACCGGAAATAATAATACCAGCCCTGTATTATATACTGCCTACTGCTGAGCCGGTCTACAGTTTTGCTTAACGCTTTAGGTCTCAATCCACCAGCGTCTAGCAATCTCATTTACAACACAAAAGGCATGTGCCGAGCTAGACAAGTAAAATAGCAGCTTTGTATTTTTTATCCAAGTAAACTGCTGACTCACTACTTCATCTCCGTAGAAATTTATTAAAATCATTCACTGGCCCGACATAAAAGTGATAACTGACATAATATTATTATATGAGACCCGTTTAAAATTATATCATGTAACCTGTGTCCAAATCCCTTCAGCCGTGTTCAATACAACATTTCAGAGTTCTATTGTATTCTACATAAAGCTTAATTAGTGGAAAACATTGATTATGTAAATCTGGCGCCTACAAAAATTTTCAGAGCAAAGTTGTATTGGAGAACTTTTTACGAGCGGCAGGCGCTGCTAACCTAGATTCTTTTAATTACTAAGCTGGCTGAATACTGTCTGCCTAGATTTATCTAGTTTTGATCTATTTCCAATATTTTTAGAAAAAGTCTACGTTTGGGGAAATTTGAATTTTAATTCAAAGTCACATATATACCGAAATTCGTTGTCAGCGATTTGTTTGTCGCAGTAACAAAATAGGTGTATCTATACCAAATATCTGAATCTCTCTCTGCTTACCATCATGACCAGTAGTGGGGCCACTTGGCTGTGCCCGAATAATAAAAACATAAATAATAGTGTTATTTATTACAGTGTAGCTAGCAATTAACAATTTTGTAATCGGTTCCAGAGTTTAATTGCTACAAAGTTGAGGATTAACATCTTACGTTTTAGGGTAACGAGCGTATTGAAGTGTTTCAAAGTTATTTATGGTATTGTTTCGGGTCATGATCGGTCGTATCACCTAGCATCCGGCGAAAGCTATGCTCATCTCGTCATTGAACTTCCATAAAAACACTCATTTTTTAATAAGATGGCGTCACTACAGAATACTTTATTATTTCGTTCCAAATCCACATATCTCAAGTATTAAAGATTAGGTCACGATATGCATTAAGAGTTGATGCGCGATAAATTTTATACGGGTCGTTACTATAACCCGAAGGATGGAGTTGAATATTTTACGATTCGATCCCATTTTTAAAGGATATGCGACCGAGGCTTTATTCAAATAGCCGTGGCTGTTTCAGTAATGTGTTTATTGATATAAATCACAAATGTTTACATCTGAATGTATATTTTATTCCAGCCGCGACCGTGCAAATGTATTGTTTATCCCAAAAACAGTAGAACTCCGGTAAAGGTTGGTTTTGTAGGCGGTACCCATCAAAACCTAGTACCCAATATATTTGAACTTAAAACCTATTTTGTGTAAGGGCTGGAATAGGTAGGGTAAATACGAACTTAGTAAGGGGTGGGCGTCTTCGCCCCGCTAAGTGAAGTGGCTATTTATTTGCCCGGCCAGATGTGGGTCAAGAACGCGCCGGTCGCCACAAGGCTGTATTTTGAAGGACAGTTTGTTAATTACTCATCTCTTGTGAAAGTAAAAGTGAAATTACTGTAAAATTTGAATTTTCGTCTTATTTTATACGTAGGATACGATATAGAACGAGATTTTGATACTTGCAGGAATGTCTATGGCTAAAATTTAAATAATATTCAATAATATTTGCACTAAAACATAATCGAAGTAAAAACGTGGTAATGGAATATCAACATTGCTCCCTCGAAATCTAGGATTATCACCTACTACTACTAGGTTACTCTACATAAAAAAATAATAATCTGTAAAGATTTAACATTCGCCAGATAATTTAGTAGGCAATTGATTCTTTAAATTTATTAACTCGTGTGTGTTTATTTTCATAAAACTTATGGATTCAATAAAGCAACAAAATGAACAAGAAAATTATTACAATATTTGTCTCCTAATTCTCGAAATAAGCAGCACTCTACACTCCGCTTCGTAGCACAGGTAGAGTCGACAAATTATCGGCTACGTAAAAATAGCCCAAAAGGACCCGTAGCAAGCGGTGCGTCCGTAGCGCAGGTAGCGATTGTGGAGCGGAAGTTGGAAAATGAGGCTTTGTTTACGAATTGTGTAGGTAGAAAAATACGTCGTTTAGTGTTGCTAAATACGGGTACATTTACGAAATGTTTATTGTTTTTGCCTTAAAAGAGAAGAAAGCTTTCATATCTAGTTTTGTTTTCAAAGTATTTATTTTAGCGAAAAGAAAGAGGTTTTATACTGTTCTTGTTTTTTTTTTCTATTTGTATTATATCGATGGCTCGACAAAGTGGTTTCATTCTATCATCTTTTAGGTATGTTAACCGATTTCTCGTCTACAATAATGATAATATAAAGTAAGTTGTATTTAGACTATGACTTTATTAGTTACATTCATATATGTACATACTTTGATATTAATGAGTTTTTATTTGTAGAGATCTGCGGCCGGAGCGAAGATGCTCTTCTACAAGCGTTAACGCCAATAGAACTCAAAATCTTGTATGGGAATGACGCATCCTTGCGATAGTTATCGATATGTCATTCTTGGCTACGTGCTCCGGGATTGGTATTGGTTGTGAGCTCCTTTTTTCGCACTTAGCCTGTAAAAGTATCAGGCCATTGTACGTGATATTCGTGCCAGCTCGGGGATCTCTAAGAAGACTCTCATAATTCTTTATTAATTGTAAACTGCAAATTAGATTATCTTATATCTTTATACGAGAAATTCTCTCTCTATATATAATATGAATCTCAGAAACGGTTCCAACGATTTTCATGAAATTTAGTATGCAGGAGGTTTCGGGGGCGAAAATCGGTCTAGCTAGGATTAATGTTTTGAAAATGTCGTTTTATCCGTGTTTTCAGTAATCAAATTTATCGATAATCAACTAAAAAATATGAATCTTTCTGACATTCTATTGGCGAGTAATAATACTATTTTTAATTTGCTTTAACGTAACAACAACACTAAAACTACTCCAGTAGATGGCGTTTTAAGCAACACTAAGCCAATGAGTGTTTGGTTTGAGATTAGACTAAGAAAATCAATTGTTTAATTATAAAAATATTATTTATATTTCATCAGTATTTAAATATAATATTTAAAAAACACAATTTACCAAAAAAAAACCAGCAAGGTTCGTGGTTGCTTTGCCAATTTCATTAAGCTTCCGGATTTATAGATTTAGTGTAATATCCTTTGGCAATGTTCCAAATGTCTCACTAATTATGTACAATCGGCCTCATAAGTGGCTAAACAAATTGTAAACTTCAAATGGCCTATACCCTCCTTTGTTCTTACGAACAATTTTATTTTATTTTCAAAATTAAAATATGAGCTTCTTACTTTACTTCACACAAATAAAAATAAATGTTTCACTAAAACTTACGCATTAGGCGCTTTGAAGTTTTTAATTCCTTCAACTACTTTCTCGCTGATTGTATCTAAAAGCCACAGCCTTTCTCTCACTTCTGATTTTCATTGTCTTGAATTTTATTTTTTTATATTTTTCAGCGTTTCCTTATCGTTTATTTTGTTTACATACAAATTTAACGAAACAGTTACGAATTTATAAACCCCAAGAACACTGTGATATAATAAAAAAAAAGATAAAGAAATATTACTGACCGCGTACAAAGTGTCTCATAAAACCGAGTCGTGGGCGTTCGTACAATCAGCTGTTACGTAAAACGCCTAGGAGTTTCATACGGTTTTATTATATTGCCCAGTTTTGTAGGTTATGTCAATTCATAATATAATTTATACTCATGTAATATGAGTAAGTATTGTATATATTATTTTTTATATAACTGAATGACTAGAAAATGAATCTAATGGTGTAATCATGGGTTGTTGTTCTAATACATGTTCAAATATCTGCAAAGAAAAATAAAATAAAAGCGAACATAGAATCTCCTATTTTTTTAGGTCGGTTAAAAATCTAAAGCAGTGTACGTCAACCAGATATTGAATATAGAATTTTAGCCCAGCTGTGCTCTTCTGTAAGATCTCACAATCGAGCTCACTTCTCGCAGTGTAATCTACACTAGCGCCATAAGGTGAGAATGTCGTGAAGCGAACTACTCACTTACTAATAGCTGCGATTTTACGTATATTACGCAAATCGGATTCTATAAAAACGATTTCGATCGTTACACTGGCTTTGTGACATAATCTCATTCAAGATGTTGAAGTCACCTCACTTCACGCTGTGTGTGCATCTACAGAATTGCACCGCAGTTATTTACAGTTTGCTTTCCCGGAGAAAGTGACTTATTACTACTGCCCAGCCTTTAAGGGGGGCGACTGAGTGGTTATGTTGGGTTCACCGTGCTTTAAGAGCCGACGACGTTGAGAGTCGCCCGGGGAGATGGAACCATCGGGCGACCGCCGGGCCGAATCCCTAACCCATGTACAACGCACGGCATACCAACCAAAACTCCGCGGGGGCCATCTTCGGCGCATTAGGGATGACTGCAGACTTCCTCTGACGGAAGTGTCTAAGTTGTCTTCCGCAACCGCCCCTGCGCAGTACCGCCTAGTGCGGGCCGTCTCTTGTTCCCGCAGTTATACTGGAGGTAATGAATTGTGCATCAATACTTAGACTCTACATCTTGGCAACAAATTTACTGAGGCTCGTATTCACAAAAATTACTTAGCTAAATACAGGGCAACGCTATGATAATAAGTTTGTTCTCAGTGCTTACTGCATGTATTCCCCGTGTGTAGGCATAGGAGCGCTATGATTTGCTAATATTGAGATACAACTTTATTTCAGTTGGCTGTCAGATAAACAAAGCTGAACAAAGCCAAAGAAAACTATGACCTTACTGAAACTATGCGTTCGGGTGCACTGTGCGGTCTAATAGTATTAATTAAGAATATGGGTAAAACGTAATAAATTTCAGCATACGAGATTCGAATGCCCCGGTGACGTAGTTATATTATGATACGACTACTATGCTGAGGTCTAAGGTTCGATCCCCGGGTCGAGCAAAGTGGTATTGGATTTTTCTATTCAGTTCCAGCCCGAAATCTGGAATTTGTGCCCCATGTGGCAATAAGCTCGCCCCCTTTGACATTATGGGACGAAATACGCACGGCGAATAGTGGGTGCACTAGGTGCGCGTCTGTCTACCCCTTCGGGGATAAAAAGACGTGTGTGTGATGAATTGGTTGTTGTGCCGAGTGTGTTGTTGTGTTGGTTATTAACATAATTTTGACACCGTTGAAGCACGTTAATCACTTTATTTTTTATAATATCTGCACCACATATCCAGTAAAGTCTTCTTGACCTATCTCTAAAAGCCCACATATTATATAATATAGCGTATATCACCAGATCTATGGACATAAATTGGGCACTCGCCGAACATCTTGTAACCAATTTAAGCTTGTTAGAAGGCTGAGCCGAAACTCTCAAGGAATTTGCTTTCATCCAATTCGACTGAAAACCAAGTTCAATAAGGTTCATTGGACTAACAAGTTTAGGATGGAGTTATTTGTTTACCCTCATAATGATAAATGTAATTTGGAGATGCGTTATGATGGGCACTATAAATTTTGAAACCGAGTATTGTATTTTTACGTCGCCAAGCAACAGTGTTACGGTGTGTGTCGATTTGAAAAACATTCTAAACCACTATAAAGCTTAATGGCCTCATCGATTATATTATAGAGTTTTAAGGTATATTGAAAAATAACATGAATTGACTTCATTAACCTATAAAACTTGGTTAGGTATAATGTATGGGACAGACATAAATTCGGCAAAATTAGGCATATTAATTGCACGTCTGCCTACCCTTTCCGGTACAAAGACATTAAGTATGTTTGCCATAAAAAATATTTCCACTCGAACCGCTTCTCGCATAGCCTTTATTTGGCCATATTGGACGTTTAAACAAACAAACAGTTCTGCACTGTATCAACAACATTGACAAAGAGTAAACTGCGCTTAAAACGCTCAAGTACCTATGAATTTTGATCGAATACATAAAACTAGGCATTGTATGAGAATTTTACCCGTGCCCACTTTTTGACTAATCGAGAGAATTTAATTTACTGGTGGTAGGACTCTCATATGTAAGAGTCCGTCTGGGTGGGTACCACCGCAATGTTTATTTCTACCGCCAAGCAGCAGTGTGCATGCACTGTTGTGTTTCTGTTTGAAGGGCATTGTAGCCAGTGTAACTACAGGACGAGCGCAGTGAAATGCCACACAGTACTTTGTAAATCAAGGTTCTGGATGGTATTTCTATTGTTTATGGGTGGTCGTATCGCTTACCATCAGGCGAACGGCTTGCTCGTCTTGTCCTTCAATGCTATGTAAAAAAAAGTTGAGGCAACCTTCAACTTATCAACTGTTGAATAGTTAAACAATTAGCAGAAGCACTGGTACTAAATATACAGCTCGTTGCATTTTATATCGTGTGTATTGTGACTGCTACAATTGACTTCTGCACAACACTCTGATCGCTTATCTAAGGCATGTTCATCTCGTAATTTTTAAGAAGATCGTAGCCCTGAATTTGTTGGAGTATAAATTGAAGCCTTCACAATATTTGCAGTCGACGGCCATAACTCCCCTTAAGCAATACGCATGGATCACTGCATTTTATTGGCCCACGCTCCGATAATTCCGAAGTTTTCTCCGCTTGCTTCTTTCCATAAAAGTTTTGTTCAAGAGACTCTTATATTAAGAATTGGCATTTTTCACGTCGAACTAGATTTTGTTTGCGAACACGTCCTGACTCATTTTTCTGGCATGAAAGAAAGTCAATCGGAATAAAATATAGCCTATATTAAGTACCTAGAAGGTTTTTAATAATTGCCTCAACAGTTTTACAAACTTACAAAATTTACTTTTAATTTTATTACAATCATAGTTTGGTAGATTTTATATTATTTTCGTTTTATCTATCGTTGATTACTGAAGTAATCGACGATAAATAAAGATTTAGAGATTCAGGTAGAAATACCTGTACATTAATGATCACGCAATAAAAGAGCTTTAAATTATACAGACCACTCAATATTTTAATTTTGTATAACGACCCGTGAATCCATAATGAGAGATAAATTCTCATCTAAGAGATCTCCCTCACCCTCATCGGGAAACTCTTGACTTTTGTGATTTTTATGATTTCCTTTTATAATTGGATGCGTTATAATGAAATGTTTTTGCTTTGCATTTTAGAGTCCCATAATAAAAGCATGCTAATGGATATCAATTGCCAACTAATTCCTACTATTCATGAACCCTAATACTCGTGTCGATTTTTTGCTCCGTCTCTGGTTTTCTGCTACAAACAAAACATGTAACACTTTACTGCAAGTGCATTTTTCAGTTTGCAAAAAAACTATCAATACAAATTCAGAGAACAATACACCTAAAGCTAATGAAAGCCATTCAGAATTTACAATAATGCAGGGAAGCGCCAAATTCCCCTAATTGCTATATCAATAGACATCACAATAGAATTGTTTGAATCCACAGCGGAAAGGCAAACAAAGGGTTAATAATAGTTGTATGGCTCCCAGATAGTTTGTATGTGATGCAATCAGACTTTAAATGAAAATGTACGCTTTAGTTATTTTTCTTCTAGAATAAAATGTTATCAATAAACTTAATCAGTGGTTTTTTAAGGTTCCACTAGGCCAGTGTGGTGGATTAAGGCCTGAACTTTTCAGTAGTAGAGGAGGCCTGTGCTCAGCAATGGGCAGTATATAATGCAGGGCTGATTGCATTACATTGCATAAGGTCCCACACAAACGTTGTGACTTGCATCAAAATAATATCGTAATACAACAGCTGCGAGTCAATATTTTGGCTTATACACTTACCATGAAGCTGACAGTTGCTTCAACGAAATTGCTCAAGTATCAATAGTTGATCACCAGTCAGCTCTAATATTGTGTTATCATCATAATCTTCAGCCTTTGGAGTCCTGTCAGAAGAGGGCTGCACTCGGCGAGTTCCTGCGACCTTTATATTATACTAGCTTTTGCCTGCAGCTCCGCCTGCGTTAAAAAATTTTCCAGGTTAAGAGTCCCGCTTTATATTTTCCCGGGATACAAAGTAGCTATGTGTTCATTCTAGACGTGATCTACTCGTGTGTCAAATTTGATCGAAATCCGTTCAGTAGTTTTTGCGTGAGAGTAACAAACATCCATATATCTATTTATTCCATACTTACAAACTTTGGCGTTTATAATATTAGTAGGATTACTATATTTTTGTAGTAACCAAAAATAACCTTTAAGGTTTTATATACACACACAGGTCGATGGCCTATAAAACTTAAGAAATGTAACAGTCACAAGAACTTGCAGTTTCGGATTTTTTAAAGGTTTATTCAGTTAATTTGATTTGAAGCATTGCTGTTGTGCTTGGTGCTTTGAGTGAGATTGCGGGAAGCCCATTGAACTTAATTTCAATTCCTTACCATTATTGCAACAGCTTGATGGTTAAAACCACCTCAGCCCGAACCAATAGGTTCGCCAAATCTTTTCTTTGCCACACCATCAGGCTTTGGAGTAGTTTGCCGGCGCGCATGTTCCCTCCTTCCTATAATCCTGGATCCTTCCGCCGTAGCGTGAAGAAGCAGCTCAGTAGGGCGGCATGATTGTGTCGAATGGCATGAGATAACTATCTGCTGCCATTCAATACTCTATCTGGACGGTATCGCGCTTACCATCAGGTGAGGTTCAGTCACTTTGTCGTGCCCGAATAAAAAAAATCTGCTTCAAGTTTCAACGTTTTATTTGTGTCTTTGTAATTTTAGAGATAGAGGCTGGGGTGATATAATAATATATTTTGTACTCGACTAGACAAGCACTATCGGACACTTATTAAAAAACCCCGACGTAGATGCTCCTTACGACGTGCCACATTTTGTGATCATCCAGATTATATTCAATAAGGCCTCCGGGATAAGCCTGGCTACCTCTCAGAGACCTTCTTTACAAACTTACTAATATTTAAGGTTTTTGAGATATTTGAGTGAAGTTAAAGACGACATTGCTTAATGGATAAAAAAAATCCACGAAGATTGACTATGTGCTGGGTTAAAATAGACAACTTTTTACTCTAAAAAACTGCATTGGAGACCTTTTACTCCGACTAAGCTCTTCACAGAAGCGAAACTAGGAATAAAAAATTTCAGATTCGAACTATATAAATCGTCAGGTTCCATATAGATTATAGTCACTTTGCTACGATGACAATAATGATCATACGACAATTACTCAGTTCTTTGTAACTTACCTCCGCTAAAGAGAAAATGTATGCACACAAAATACCTCAAAGCTTTACATTTCCTTCGCTATTTGCAATGAATTCGCTTCATTCGAGTAACACACGTGCGGAAAATAACTCGTGGCGTATTACACGCCCCATTGAATATATATTGATTTCATCCATTCGTCGATTTACTAGCAACAAAATGAGTTACGTTTTTGAAAGGATGTGTATGAATTTATCATTAGTCATTCATTTCTGATTTTATGTGAAGTCTGCTAACCCGCACTAGGCCAGCGTGGTGGATTAAGTAAAATGGAAACACAGACAAAGCCAAAACAGCGCTATCTGTTACATACGAACTACAACAAAATAAAACTATGCCAAACCGTGTCATGATTTACAAGAGATAAATTCTTATGCATTTTCTTAACTGCTATGCAACTAGAAAGGTGTCGGTACAATAAATTGCTATTCTTTTAAAACTGTTAGTCTAAGGCTAAATAAATCTTGAAGTGTGGTGACTACCGACATTTGGGTGAGATTGTGGGAAAACGCTACTTTGACGATGACGATATAAGTAAGATCACACTTATGAGTAAGCGACTGTGTTGTTCGCTTCGCAGACATTTTCACTAAGTAACGCTAGTGTAGAATTCACTGCGAATTCAAAAATTAGCTCGATAGGAGATCTTGTAGAATAGCATAGCTCCAAGTTTACGGATTATTGTTCTACCATTAACCGGGAGTAGTTATTAGACCTTAAGCTTATATAAACGAAACAGACAAGGCAAAACAAGCTATCTGCCGAAATAGCTTCTGTTTGTATTGTATATTGCAAGATAATATTGCTTTATTAATCCGTTACTCGCCGACTCGGGTTTATCTATGCTACTAGTTTTTATTATTTTTCTATCAGAGATTCCATTTTGATATTATTACCGCTTTCCATTTCTAGCGCCATGCTTCACTTTTTTCGAATTTCAAATATTTAAGCCAGTATAAACATGGAGATTATGTTTATGAATCTGATACCTGAGACGAGGAGCGTCATGAAGTACTTTGCAATACCTACGTTGGATCTAAATGGTTTCGATGAAATTGCTACTACTAAGGGGCAGCGAGGGGGGCATATACTATTCAAGTGTCTAGCTCGTATCTTCAATATAAAAAAGTTTTTAAGGTAGAGAACATCTTAAGGGTCAAGATTGTTTTACAAATTACAATACCTCCAAACTGCAATAAGCAGATTCGTAAACACGTAAATGCAAAGCGTTCAAAATTTATTACATAAATATTGGAATGTATTCATAACCTCAAAACTGAAGAATATTGTAAACATGCACGAAATTTATGTTAATCGTATTCGCCGTTACTAGGGTATTAATATTTTTTATTATGATAAACTTTCAATAGATAGATGGCGTCACTGACGCGTATCTAACGTTTGATGTAATTATCCAAAACTTAATTAATACAAATAGGTAATTAGGTCTATACTCCTGAGACGCTATCAACAGTTGAACTATGTGATACGTAATGATGGCGGGATACTATCCAGCTCTCGCACCGGCAACTACACTCGTAAAAACCAGCTACGACAGTGACTAACAATGTATGACAATAAGCGCTAAAACTAAGCTGGACTCTAGTAGCTTAATCGTCTTTAATGTACACTGAAAATGATTACATAAAAAGATAGGGAGTGGTTGGATATACTAATTAATGAGAGCTGTCAATATTCCTTAATGATTCCTTACGTTTACGCGAATGCTAGATACCGAAACTAAACTACTATAACGGATTTTTCCCCGGTTTTCTTGTAATCTAAATTTAAAGGGATAGGTACAATTTATTAACTGCTTCGGTGGCATAGTTGTATGACGATACGACCGCACTATAGGGCTAAGTGATATTGGATTTTCTAACCAGTATCAGCCCGGAGTCTGAAATTTGTGCCGGATATGGTGTTAGGTTTGCCCCCTATTACATCATGGGATGGAAATAATACGCACGGCGAAAATTGGGTGCCACAGTTGCGCCTCTGCCTACCCCTTCGGGGATAAAAGGCGTGAGTTTGTATGTGTGTACTATGTACAATTTATTGACTATCGTCTCCTCAACAGGTTATTTGAAGAGAACCAAGACCTTCTGAACATGTTCGAGAAATTTCGTCAATGTCGGACGAAAGAGGAGCAGATCAACTCCATGGAGTTGGCGGAGCACGCCAACAATGTGATGAACACCCTAGATGAAGGCATCAAGGGCCTGAACGATCTGGACAACTTCTTCGAGTACATACACCAGATTGGGGCCAGCCATAGGAGAATACCCGGCTTCAAAGTGGAATATTTTTGGGTAAGTGCGAATCGTGAGTACTCACAAAATTGTACAATTTTCAACCTCGTTGTATAAAAAACAAAAATTATTATGGCTTCAGACAGCTAACAATAGCTGAAAATGAAACAGTTTATATGTGCACAATACCACATAAGGTCAAGTCAGGCCTCGCCGTCCGCCGCCGTCTACAAGCGTGACAAGCTTGCAGAGACACGCCACCAATATCTTGATTGTGTGCTAAATACGTGATACGTTAAAAATTGTATTTCAGAAAATCGAGACGCCATTCCTCGCGGCGGTGGAGTCGACACTCGGTGACCGCTACACGCCGAACGTGGAGAATATATACAAAATAACAATTAAATTTATACTAGAAACACTCGTTGAAGGATTCGAAATGGCTGGCAACAAACCCAACGCCACGTGAGCATCACACCACGAAACATAACACAACGGGAACCATACAAAATTTTGTGAAACGCAAGAATGGATTTCTGCCAAGTGTGAAACCGGAAGTAATCCATTTATCCAAGAGTCGTCGGCAGTGTTGGCTTGAATAAATGATGTCAATTCAATGAGTGCGATACAGACATTCGTAAATGCATCATGAAACTTTTTTGTGTATAATGTGAATATTTTAACGTATAGTTGTGTCGGTTCATTTCGCACGTCCGTATTTCGGGGACGGTTTCCGAATTGGAGCTATTTCTTTAGAATGCTTGTTAGTTAACTATTATTTTAGCGTCAAATGTAGATATAGTTCATGGAATTGTGAATGTGTATTTATGGATTAAAGGATAAGTTTTTTAATGTCACAAAGCTTGTTTACTAATTCATTATTTGCTTCTTATTGTATTGGCTGGACCACATGACGTAAATTTTTGGCAATTAAACTAAATTGCGTCTTCCATGTAAATATTTGTTGATGCTAAACTATTAATACTTTACGATATAATATTTTATTTGCCGTGAGCACAAATTTGTTAGATATAGCGATTCGAACTGAATTCTTTTGGCTTTTGTCAAAATAAAATATTTTTCTTACTGGCAACATTTTCAAACGTCATAATTCAGGTAACATGGACCTGTCATTGCGAATGCATTTATTTTTCTGCATGTATGAAACCAAAGAAGGTAGAGGTAATATTTTTAAAGGCGTATTTTTAACTATACCTACAAAATGTCTTACATGTCAATTCCTATTATAGAACATTTGTCAAGAATCTATTTTTTGTTCCTTTTAGAAACTTATACCTGAACTTACAACTATGGGTGTCGAGTTTCTTTTTCGGAAGTAACTTTAATTAAAAGACGTTAGTGTCCATTCAAACTTTTCACTTAGACCTCTGGGAATAACTTTGAAGAGTTCAATTTCATGTAGAGGGAGTGCTTTTGTTTCAAATAATCTCCGACAATGAGTACTGCAATTTTAATACAAGGCAGCACCGGGTTTAGTGCTTGTTAAGTCTCGCTTTAAGCACTTAAGGGTTATGATAATAAACATCGTGAAGATTAAATACTCTACACGCTTATTAATAGGCCTTAAACCTTTCAGTAACCACGATGACCTAATTCGTGTTAATAAACCACACTTTCTACGTTCTTTTAGTACTGAGATGCAGTCTTCTTCATGCACCATACTTTTTAGGCATCATTGCACGGCAGTGAACACTGAATTTGATAATACGTAAAATATGATCATCGCTGTCTCAGTTATAGAATTATGATGATAAATCGAAAGAACGAATCCCAGATATAGAACTTTGGTTCGTCCCACTAACAGGGGTAATTCAGTGCCAAAGTGTTGGGACCTCAGCATGAGTTCCAGTTATGGAGGTTTCTCACTTATCCAGGTCCCACTTAACCAAGTATCACTGTATAATTTGATCAACGAAATTCCTACATTATGTACAATGGCTGACCCTGTGGCTTGCCCAACTATTCATCTTCTGACTTCATCATATATGTTAGACAGACGCTATCGAGTGAGTATACAATAACTCAGTCACTTTCCCAGCAGTAACTAGTTACAAACAATATGTTAATTTATTGGCAATAAGTCTCTCACTCTACAAATATTCGCTTTAGTAGTGACAAGTGACAACCAACGAAGAGTTTTCGCTGAACCGACCCATATAATTCATTTAAGAACACGTGCAATCGATACAAATAAACAAAATGTTATGCAGACCGCCCACGGTCGTGATTCCACTCGGAGTTTTATATAAATAAATACTTTGCCGTACTTTATGTGGCAATTCAAACTGGGAAAACAAAATATTGTTCGTATATTACACGCTGAGTCGTGAATATATCCAGATGTTTGACAATATCTACAAGTCAGGGGCTTTGCTTCCTTACCACATGTTTCACATCAAAGCAGTTACCTAACTTTTTTTTTTCATTGGGATATATTTTTGAACTGCCGTAGTAACTATGCTGTCGAGTGTCGAATAATTAACAACAATTCCTGTATGGGCGCAAGGATGACGCTCGTATTTAAAGATATTGTAATCAATCATGACTCTATTCCACTGTTAGTTTTTAAAGATACACTTCATCTTCAGCGAACTATCCTTCCTGAAGTAGATCTTACCCGACCGACATAAAACGTTTTATGAGACATAAACCGTTGATCACATCAACAAATAAATGTCACATTAAAGATACATTGGATCTATACAGATTTACGAACTACGTTCACGAAGTAACTGGCATAAAGCGAGATTCTATCGATTGAAACTGAAAATAATTGGCAATTGTAAGCTCTACTACAAAACAACCATCACAGTATCCACAACCCAGGAGATAAAATTATGAAACTCTACATGGCAGTACACTTTGCTCGTCTCAAGAGTCTAGTAACTATACTGTCTACCGTGTCGTTCAATCTAGCACAGCTCTTGCTCGTCGTTTGACTGCATAAACGAGCAAAGATTTGATTTGTTTGTTTGTAAGACTACGGGAGCTGACGAGAACCGCCCAATTGCCTTTTAAGATACCTCGGAACGTCTTCCGGGTACTTTCCTATTTCAAAAGCATGAGTGGTCGGAGACTTAATTCCGACCACACAAATTGATATGAGGAAATCGTTATCGAATATTTTACAATGAAGGCCAGCCCCGTTAGTATGTGGCAGAAAACATGGCACGAACGTCCGTATCGTTTCATTGTGAATATTCAAGAGACTAACATGTGACTCACGCGTTGGTTTCTTGACCAATCACAATCATCACAACTAAAGGACAGGGAGCTTCGTACCATATCTGTTATGCCACATTCTAGGGTTTGATCATTTTCTTAACTAAATGTGAACATCTTTTTAGTACCAGTACAGTTAGAACATGATTTTCGTCATTGAAATAAACAAAAAACTGTACCGCATTTACGCAAAACACCATTTCAGATGGCGGTTAACCTAAATTTGCAAATGTTGATTGTTCAATTGACGTCATACTTTTCACATAGTCGGGTTATAATAATGGCATCTTGTAGTATGATACAATTCAATCAAATATCTCAATTATTAAAATCTTACGCGTTTAAAGCATCAGAAACCTTCTCTACTGTTTTAAATGCATTACCCATCGTCACCGGGTAAATTGAAACAAAATTACTTCCCAGTATCGAATATAACCAAATGTACGTTAACGGTTTGTAATTAAACATGTTAAATTAACAATGTATTTATATAAATAATTTTATTATAAGCGATGGATGTGTTATACGTACAATAAATACGATCTGTGTAATGAATCTTGTTATTTATTTTTTCTTGTAATCCCAGTAAGCCACAACCTTATTGCCCGTGCATCTAAATCCTACTAATCGTTAGTAATATATTGGTGTGTCACAATAAAGACTAATTTTGTATGATATTGCTTGGACCATACGCAATGAGTACTCACAATTTTCGTTTCTTGAATATCTGTCACAAGACGAGCAAGATTGCCTCACCGTTGTGCATATTCAGACAGTGTTAAATAAATGCGTACAATTTTTGAAAGCAATGATTTGAAGTATTCTCCGTCTAAAGATTTCAATAATTTAATAATGGTTACTTATCACTAAAGGTAAAAAAAAAACTCCACCGAAGTCAGATCAGTAGTTTCTGAGATAATTGCGAACATACGTACATACCTACCTATACCTATAAATGGGTCAAATACAGAAACCCTTTTTTGCAATGGCTTAAAATACATTATTTACTAATAGATTCCCATTTACTTAATTTCAAAGTCTCACAAGCTCCTCTATAAATTAATAGTGCTCACAAAATATTAAATAAATAGTAAACCGCATTCCACACAAGATAATGACCAGTACAATTAATGTTATGGATTACTGCATTAACAGTAACGAGATTCGGGCAACGTTATTGCATTCAAACTAAATTAAATTTAACGCCGGACTCGTGTTCACTCTATTAATTTCAACAAAACTGTGATAAATGAAATGGTCATGTTGTGAGTTATAGTCTGGATTTTCCTGGTTTCGATTCCCTGGCAGGGTGACACTGTGTCGGACTTTGAGAAGGGATTATCTGGTAGAGATTGATGTCAGACAGACGGTCGATCTTAAAAGATAAAGGTAAATCCATTCTACAACCTGTTTTGGTGGTATAGATGGACAATTGCGTTCATTGATTTTGCCTATCTATTGAGTGAATGTGCGTGACATATCACTTCTAACGACGAGTACCACCTTACAAACTTCAACTTTACTGGTTCAGCGAACCAAACATTCAAATATCCGTTGAACAAAACGGTTCTTCAAATTATTACTCCCCCAAATACCTATTGCAATAATGGTTAAATAAACATTTCAATGACGTATTCTGTCCATAATTTCATAAAAGGCTTCAATATTATCATACAATTGGTGCAAGTATTCTAGTGACGCGCAAACGGTGGAATACTGTTATAACAGTAACAACTTTATTAACCGATAAACGGTTATTGTTATTTCTAAGCGTTTCATGTTACTGTTATCGAATAACGTTGTGAGATGGTAAAGTGATTACTTTGTATTGTGATAAACAATAAAATTACTGTCGACAAATATTGAATAAGGTTAATGCTCAGCTTTTTTAAACTTTAAACGACACTACGGAATAAGTTCAATAGGCTAAGGAAAACAATTTGAAGTATAAAGATCAGTTTGAAAATATTGTGCAAATAATTCGTGACTACGGATTTTTTTTTTTTTTTTTTTTTTATCCCGCAGGAAAAATCCTTCTTATGGATACTTATTCTAAGCCTGGGGAGGGGAAGAATAGTTATGTCGGACTCACCGGCCTTCCGAACCAGATGCCACCTAAGTGACCTCTGGAGCGGATCCCTCAAATCATGCCGGCATACCGACTAAAACCCGCGGTAGCCTCCTTCTGCGCATGTGAGACGGTTCCGGGGGGTCGTGAATACATCCGAATTCGCCGGCCCCGTCTCCGCGCAATACCGCTTCGCGGCTCATCTCTTTGGGCTCAGAGGTCCCCTTCTGTAATGGCAGCACGATGATTCCATGCTGCCGTGGACTTGAGACTGCAATGAATAGGTCCTAAAATCCCATACGTAATCCTCAAATCTTCATTTCCTGTTATAGGTGCACAACGTAATTACAATGCCTAAAACAGCGTTTCAGGTAGCTCACTCGTACCTCTTGGTATACAATGACGAGCTGCAAATTTTGTCCTCATAAATAAGACAACGTTCATATAGGTAGTTAGGCTTGCCAGAAAATTACAAGAAATACAACACATAATTGATATGTCTTACGTTTATATTTCTAGCAACTACCTACTGAATACAGACGCTGTATTGAATGTTACACTCGTAAACAATAATAACATTAACATTCATAGCTATAAACTCCTTCCATTTATCAAATGATTACCATTACGTGATTATAGCTTTTATTACGGAATAATGACGCAGTTTGTACCCGATGCTTTTATGAAATTATATTTGGGAAGGCCAACGACCGGTATAGCGATGCTCGAATAACAAAATGTCATCGTCACAAAACATTCGTAGACATGACAGGCGTGGAAGATAGATGGAGATGGGGTAATTGTTTCTAATTGTTTATAATGGAAAACTGAAATTGAATTAAACTCATAACAATTTTATATAAATTACTATTTTACTAATTGTATTCTGTATTTATGTCGTAAATTTAATTATCAAGTGCCGCTGATCACCACCGTTTTATTGAAGTCACAGTATCCGATCAGTACATAATCCCTTTAATAATAAAGCTGTATTTTTCTAATTTGAATTTATGTTTCACGAAATCACCTGTATTATAGCGACCAAATTGCCTGTTAGGGTGATAATTAGACTTATCTACACAACTGAAAAGACAATTAGTGCAAGTGGTACTTTAAAATAGATTACGACCATCAATTCATTATTTATCAAACCATTTGTTCGCTATAGTCTAAATAAATTCATAAACATATTAAAGCTTCTACATACCCGAAAAGTAGTCTAATAACTTAATCAAATAAACGGTTAAATTATACAATTCATTAGTAATTTGGCCGAACAAACAGTTCTTTCATTGTTGTTCTCACTGAGATGGTATCTCATAACTTCTTGTATAATATTCGTGTTTGAATTACGAGGGAAAATATTGTTGTAATAAAGGATATTACTTCCAGACAGGTCGTTCGCGGGTCCCGTTTATTTTAATGCTCCCGGTTGCAATCTTGGAATTGCAAAAACAAAAGTAATGGTTGATTGTTATGAATAACTACGGACAATGACAAATATTACTGTACCAAAGATTTTAAATGAATACTCATCAACTCACAATGGTGATAGTAGAAGCCTAATCGATGTAATATTATAGAATTGAATAGTTTGTTTGTTTGAACGAGCTAAACTCAGGAACTACTGAACCGATTTTGAAAATTCTTTAATTAATCGGAAGCTTCTTTACTCCTGAGTGCTATAGGCTGCTTTATACCGAGGAAATATGTTTATCCCAGAAAAACTTTTCCATACGAGCGGAGCCGCGAGCAATACTAGGACATAATATTTTTTTGTGCCAAATTGTTGATATCCTAGGAAAAAACAAAGGCAACTTACTTTTTTATCGATTGCTCGACAAAGTGGCTTCACTGCGTCTGATGGTAAATGAAGTGAAGCCCAAAAAATAATATCGACCGACAAGAGATAAGCATCCCTGGTCGGTCGGCACAGTTATGCCGGCCTGCATAATAGCTTCTTCACACTCCGCTTGAAGGACTGTTCCTCAGCTTAATGGTGCGGCAGACATATAAATGAAGGAAGAGACCACTAAGCTGTGGTTCCGCAAGCCAGCACGCGTGGTTCTGTGCGCGTAGCTCTTATGTCTTACTGATTGATAGAGAGTATCGCATGACAGATTTACTACATACAACTGACATTTAAATTATTTACTTTTATAATTGATCAACTGTGTATCAGCATACATTTTCGCAATGTCTAATATTCGTATTTTACAGGGAGAGCAGCAAAAGTCACATTTGGAGCCGCCACATCTATTATAGGGGTTCGGAACCTTAGAAATGTTCCATAAATTAGTTGTAAGGTTTAAAAATAATCTTATATACTTTTATTAAAGTGCTAAAAACCGTTAAACATTTTTTTTATAGCATTGAATGACGAGACGAGCATTCCGTTCGCCTGATGGTAAGCGATACGACCACCCATAAACAGTAGAAATACCATCCAGAACCTTGATTTACAAAGTACTGTGTGGCATTCCACTGCGCTCATAATCCTGAGACATAAGATGTTAAGTCTCATTATGTCCTGTAGTTACACTGGCTACAATGCCCTTCAAACCGAAACACAACAGTACGTGCACACTGCTGCTTGGCGGTAGAAATAAACATTGCGGTGGTACCCACCCAGACGGACTCTTACATATGAGAGTCCTACCACCAGTGAACACATCACATTACATACTTTATTTTTTACTAAACAAAAGGCATAATACAGAATACAATCATTAACACTTAAGCACTAAACAATATTAAGTCTAGATTGCCTTCCTTAGACCTATGCCCTAATTGAAATTAATCAGCCGAAGTGAAATCTACAAAAAACAATTAACTAAGTTTACAAAGTTTACATCTGCTTTTACTTAAGAGAGTTGTATAAACAAAATTTCTATGGAAATTAATTGTACTACCTATATACTACTTAGTTTTCTAATACTACGTAAAAACGATCCAGGCCTGCTGTTCATTACATACCATTACATATAATTGCTAGTAAAATAACTAACCAAAAACTGCTACAAAAAGCGTTATGACCCTTTCTATGCACGTCACTAGTCTGCGTTGTGTCATCGTCATTGGGTCAGTAACGAAACATTAATCGATCGATTCACTTGTTAAAATAAGCGACTACAAATTAATCAAAATTAACACATTAATAACAGTGAATAACTAAACAGTGTTATTTGTCAAATAATGTGCTTTAGTGATCGTAATATTAACAACGCCATCTAGTCTTATATCGAAGTATTGAAAATTAGCGCTAAATTTAAAATAATAACTATATTGTGTTCTGTTAAAGAAGATAAGTTATATAATAATTTGAGGTACCTAATTCTTACATTTTCAATAAACTTTTAATGTAACAATAGAAGGAAAACAATTTTAAACGTGAAAAATTTAATGATTTCCCTTATATCGAATAAGTAAACTTGAGAAGGATAATTACAAAAATTATTTTTTGACATATAAACAAAATTCAGGTAAAATAAACTAAAACTAATTATTACTTTGCCAATATCAAAATAGTTGCATAAAGGTTACTTTGTCAATAGTCTGCTAAATATTTTATATTAACCCGCTCTGCATCAGCGGAGATTATTTTTGTCTAATAATAGACCAGAAGAAAGATTTATTGGTTTGATTTTTAACTCGCGGTTTTCAATACTGCGTGCGGCAGTATGCGCCACTTATTTTAGCAGGCAGCCGCTTTAATAACAAATTCAGTTCTGCAATGTAAATATTATAAATTTGTTTTAGAGTGAAAATAGGAGTTATATTAAAAAAACGTTAAAATAAGTGTACAAATTTCGCTGTAATTGGGCTCTAGGCCGCCCATCATGGGGTGCGAACTAACGAAGCTGGCATCGTCGGAGTTCAATCATGACTTGATGGACCGTCCTCCGCCACCCGCAGACCCACGTTCACCCCTCAGCTCCAAGCAACAGTACTGCATACTGGCATCATGGAAAGGAATCTTCAGACAGATCGAGAAAACCGGAATATTATTGTTTATTAAGTAAGTAGTTTAAACGCTCATTTTAGACCCTTTATACCTGGTTTCCCCTAAAGAAAAAGCTATATGAGTTACCACAATACAAACAACTAATTGAGGTAAAAGTAAAAGTGACTGTTAATATCAACGAAGTCTGGCCGTTAGTCATATTATAGTCATAATATATCCTGAATAAGCTGGCTCTACCATAATTTTACTAGCTCCAACTGTCTCAGAACTCTCATATTTGCTCGTGCGTTTTGTACGATGAAGTTCCCCGGGTCGTATGGAATCTAAAGGCGGATTTTCCCGCAAAAAGGAATTCTAATAGATTGCTTAAAGCCTTACATATATTTTATATTTTTAATTACAGTCTAGTTAATATGATGATATTTAATGCGTCAGCTAAAATATTCACGCAAGATAGAAAGCAATTCCAAGAAAATGTTCTAATAAAACGTATTACATTTGATAGCATTATGTTCGTCCGCGGTTTCGCCCGTTGAGTGTTTCAAATAGGAATGCAGTCTATTTACAGATATAGTATTCGAGTGTATAGAGGCGAATCTAGTGATATTTTTAAGATAAGCCATAAAAATATATACGGCTGTATGACGAAAGAAGCAAGTCGATATCAAACGCTACAACTAGTAATATAACCAAAGCAACAATACTCGGAACCTTGAATCTCACACACACACACTTACGCCTTTTATCCCTGCAGCTAATGTAAACTATAATGACAAGGATAATAAACAACCGCGTTATGTAAAAATATATAAAATGAATTTATTGTACTCATGAACTTAATGTAAGTCGTCGCAATTTTTTTTAATGCTAGTATCACAAGATACAAGCCTCGCTTAGTATGGAAACCTCTGTTAATAATGATTCTTGGCATAGTTATTATTAATTTTTGTTAAATTTGTAAGACTGATTTTAATGTTATTTTCTGAATTTATGACCTGGCTATACGTTTACTCAGAGATATGATATTTTAAGTCTCATAATAAGAAAAAAATATATTGGCTTCAATCGGGAACACAACGACGCGTGCGTATTCAAGCTCAACGGCAGAAATAGACAATGGTTAGTATCATATCAACAAATTCACTAATTGGAGATACTTACCTCTATAGGTACTCACGCACCGACAAAAATATGTACAAATGAATAGTTTTTAGACCCATTAAAATAAAGCTTTCCTTCTTGATATACAAGATTTTTAGAGGCCCATATACCCCGTCCAATCACTAATTAGTGGTTCATTCATTTATTATGACAATTCATGTATTATACGTGATTAGGCGGTGCTGCCTTCACGTATCATCCCTTGTAATTTGTTATAATATTAAATTATTTATGTGTACGAGTATTGTGCCTTGTAATATGAAAGAAAAACCTACAGAAAGTATAGGTGCCGTGTCTAAGCCTTCTTTATATAAAATTTTGCTATGAGACATAAAAGCTTGAGTTTGTGTATAAGTTTTTAGCAAATATAATGACTATAGTGTTGTATTTCATAATATTTATCTTTATTATATACATAAATTATTTTTAATATTATTTTATACAGTGTCATTTCAACATTGCGTTACTAAATGAAACCACATATTCAGCGTGACCTCTGCTAACATCGTGCAAAATATTATCCATGGGTAACGCATACTTTCGCCAATAATCCAGATTATAGTTTTATAGTTTTTTGATCACGCTGTGTTTTAGCGCGCTTGACTTTATTCAGTGAATCACGTCACAGCTGACGATGTTATTACAAAACCTATAGGATTAAGAAGGGCAACTCACAAATTCACTTGCAATACATTCACTCACATAGCTGCAGCAGTACCGCTTGAGACGTGGAATTTGAAATAAAATAATTAAATTGCTACTAGAGCAGTCCCTACTCCCTAACTAATACGTTATAAATATCAACATGAAACAAAAAGTTGTCATGTTATTGTGTGAAAAGGAACTAATTATTTTTTAAGTGTTATGCTGTAAAGTAAAGTATTAATTCTTTAATAATAAACTTTGTTTTCGTTAATAAATAAGTTTACCTACCGAAGTAGGTAGGTACTTAACAACTCGCAGTCACTATTAAAAAAGTTACAGGATTTTAATCTATTGATATCATATTTTTTGATTCCGTATGATATTTCAACGTTTATTTTAATTTTAACATCAATATTTCTGGACGTCATGCCTAAAATAGGTTTACGTAAATACTTTATACTACCAAACGCCTTATTATGCCTTCTGTACCGTCCGCGCCCGGTAATGCTAGAACAAAAAATATCGACCATAGAAACTGACAGTGCAAGAATCTCAACTGACATTCCGCGCCCCTCTTTCGTCGTCTTCACCCCCGCCAAGAACAGTCGCCATTTTGACCATGTGTCACTGTCAAAAAAGGCAAGCGTCGGCCATCACCTCTTTAAATCCACAAATATAGTAATATTCAGTCAATGTAATTTCAACATTTTTAACAATATTACGAAGGTGTTGTGTATCCAAGTGGAATAGTTTACGACAAGACGTTAAATTGCATCAATTTCCCGCAAGGAAAGACATTAAAATCGTGTGGATACAGTGCATAGGTAGTGAAAATGTTTGTGATACAAAGAACATGTATGTTTGCCATAAGCATTTTGAGCAAAGATTTGTTTACCAGGCAACAAAACGCTTGAAGAGTGAAGCCTATCCAAGTTTATTTACAGACTTGGAGATTTCTTCAGGAAATTCGTCATTGGTTTATGAAGAAACAGGTAACTTATCTTTCAGAACCGAAGATACTTTTAAGATATAGCTAAATTGTTTTAATATTATATGTCTTGTCTTTTCTAGTTCCTCTGAAGTACAGAAATCACGATTATGCACGAAAGCAACACATTGCCCATACATAAGTGGCATGCTCTGAAGTCAATGGTATGTAGTAATTTATGTATATTGTGTAATCTAAATTCTAACACACACACACTCACGCCTATTATCCCCGAAGGGATAGACAGAGGCGCAACTAGTGCACCCACTTTTCACCTTTATTCCGTCCCATGATGTGATAGGGGGCGAGCCTATCGCCATATAAATTCTAAAGTTGCCTGCCATCTGGTGAGCAGCTGGCTTGTCTCTATTAATTAGTCATCAACTTTGCTGTGTGTCTGAAGACAGTCATGGGTAGAATTATAAGCATAAGGATATGATCTGTCCTAAAGTAATGACAAGGCCAAAAAGTATACTGTGTTTATTGATAGATTTGAATTATAATTGGTAAATGTAAGATGTTTTATTGTTTATTTTTCAGTGATTTGTAAGTCAAGACAGTCTGCTGCTGTGACCTCCGGAACTGAGATCCAGGGTACACAAGGTATTTATTTGTTTGAAGTTTGTTGTATTGTGGTCCTACAAAGTCTTTGCTGACTATTTTTTATGTATAATATTTTGTTTTATTTTCAGCTTCATCATACAAAACTCCAAAAAAGTTGGTCAGAAGGTGATTAATAAAAAGATTGGGCACCTTATCTCCACAATGTCAACTAATCTATAATGAATATAAGAAAGCAAAACTTATAAGTAATTATAAATCCAGAGCGCAGAAGGCATTGGTATTCAGTAAAGTCTTTAGAGGGTTTAACTAAAAATATAAATCCTTTAACTAAGAAAGTTCTGTGGAAATTATGCAATAAAAATAAAAAGGCACGTAGATTTACAATGGATAAAATTAATTTAATTTTATTTTATTTTTTTCTTAACTCTGATGTTATCGAAAACTTTTTTGGACTGACTCGGTGGTGTAGTTGTATTACAGTACGACTGCAAAGCTGAGGTCTCGGGTTCGATCCCCAGGTCGGGCAAAGTGATATTGAGTTTTTCCATTCAGTATCAGCCCGGAGTCTGTAATTTGTGCCCGATATGGCGATAGGCTCGCCCCCTATCACATCATGGGACGGAATGATGGCGAAAAGTGGATGCACTAGTTGCACCTCTGCCTACCCCTTCGAGGATAACAGGAGTGAGTGTATGTATGTATGTATGTTTTTTGGACAAGTACAGGCATACAATTATTATAGATTTAATAATCCGACTGCCCACTCTTATTAACATTTAAAGCTCTATTAATAACAAGATAAGTTTTAATTGTGAAGATTTTGGTATCAATATTTTAAATTTAGAATCCTTGTTTGAAAATGTGAATTCTGCACCAACGATGAACTCTAAATTAGATAGTTCAGATATAACTGAAAATATTGAGTTTAGTAATGAAGAAAATATTCATGAACAAGCCAGACGAGAATAGTTAAATATTCATTCAAAGGCCTACACAGAAGGGTAGGTAACAAGGAAAGTGCTTTCTAAAATAAATAATTGTGCAGAATGTAAAAGCAATCTTTTAAGTGAATAATAATATTCACAATTTCATAGTAGAAAAAGAATATAAAAGTTGTAAGAATGCAAGAAAATTAAGTTATCCCCATGAAAATATTGTTATAAGTTTTGGTAATGTAATTAAATTTACAAACGAATATTTGGAACAACAAGGACATAAAAATAATATTAGTAAAAACATTAAACAAAGTATATGTTCCAAATATTCTTTTGAATTGCCATTCTCACAAAAACTTAGTTCCTGAATATTTGTTAGACAAAAGTATTAAATTCTGAATTTTTATTGGTGCAATGTAATAAACAAAATATTAAAAGGGATAGACGTCATAAGGGCCGAAAAATATAAATTAAAAAAAATGCAGAAGAAAGCATTGCTTAAATTTAAGAAAAAGTTCAAAAATAAAAATATAAAATAAAAACCTGTTTTATTTCAACATGTAAATTTTTTCCTTAATATTAAATATTTTTTAAGTTAAAAGGAAAGAACCTAATCACTAAATAATCAACAAGGCTGTATGGGCCTGAAAAAATATTCCATCGTGGGCTGCATGGTTTTGTTCCTTTGCCTATACCACAAATGTCCGTAAAAAAACAATTAAATGTCATCTGACAAACTTGCAAGTCTCCTTTACGGTTCAAAGATAATGTATCCGACATGGCGGTCTGAACGTAGTTCTTCTGAGTAGTCTGTGGTACCGTCTAATCTCTAGCTACATTTTGTATCGCGTCAGAGTCGTTGATCTTGTTACTAACACATTGAAACTAAAGTGCAGATACCAACATGTTGTGTCTCTTTCGTACGCCATTCAATACAAACACGCACTCAAACACGCTGTGTTGCCAGTATAAACATTTTTACCGACAAGTTTGCTAAAATGACACAGCTTTTCAAAGAATCGGATATTAGTTTATTTATCACATGGATTTCTAACACACTTAAATAAGTGTATTAAATAATAAAATAACTAGGGCAATTACGCTAATGAAAAGTCTACTTAAACGAATACGCAGCAATATCTTTGTATTGTAAAAATAACATTACTTTAAGCAATAAAGCATACCAGAGCTCTAACATCATTTAATTTCAATATGCATTGTGGTACGGTTAAAATAGCATAGAACAATGTAAAACTAAAATTGCAAGATATTGCAGAATAAGGTAATAGTACCAAAGCTTGGTATCCCTGTGGGAGCACGTGTAACACGAACATCAGCTGGCGGGGCCAACGATCGCGCGCGCCAGCGGGCGCACGGCGCACTTGTCGGCATGTTCTTTGTATAGGGCTGCCATTACCTAAATTGCCGACGCCGGACAAACACGGCAAGAATCCCGGACATTTGGGCGAAATATGGGTTTATTCCCGGACATCTCTGACAGAGTACCCCAGTATCTCCGCACCGCAATAACAATCGTAATTTTTAATAGTTCCTGCCTGAGTAATAATACCTAAAACTGGCGTTATTTACTAACCATTTATAAAGTGACTCGACCAAGTGCACAAAAATCCTTCTAAATACCTATGTTTTACCTACTTACAATAATTTTGGTTATTAGTCAATTGAATATCCTGGTTATTTTAAATTAAGTTCAGCCATTACTATACGTACGTAAATGTTACTTATTCTTGACAAAAGTGTGCGTGTATTCTATGAAGTGGTAAAAATTAACGTTTTTTACCCTACTAGTAAATTACGACAATTCCAGGTAATAGCAATAAGTACAAGTGATATTTATCAAAATGTGTAACGTTTCGAAATACATCGAGATTCGCGGTCCGGGATTCGTGGACTTTATGCCTATCCCGCGCGGCCTAAAATATGGCCCCGCACTGGCTCCTCCAGGCGCATGCGCCGTGGGGCGCGGGGGCCTGCGCGCGCGTTGCCCGCCAGTCGCCCGGCAGCAACCACAGAGTACTTTATAATATACTGAAATAGAGATATCTCTCCGGCCTTTTTCTTGGTAACAAGTTTACAGCGCCATCTGCATTAGTTTTATAGACCTAATATCACACTACATAATGATATATAGGTAGGTACTCTAGTAAGTAGTATCAATGTATAAAAATCAGACTATTCAAATTTTAATTCAGGGCAAATGTAAATAAAACGAAGAAATGAAGTAAAACGTTTATTTGACAAGAACTAGACATATTCACATATTATTATATATTTGGACCATAAATATTGAACTAAAAAGATGAAGATAGACTTAAAAATATAATACTAAAGTAAAAATAATACATTGAATATAAACACTAATCGCATTATTTGTAATTTCAACCGGATTCAATTGGACATACAATATGATTTTCTAATATTTTTTTTACTTTGTGATAATATGAGACCTTGTACTTCAAAGATGAAGGAGGGACATCAAATAAGATTTCAATGATTATTTTTTGCTCAGTTCAGCATAGCTGCAAAATGCTGCCATATTAAGAATATTGTTATTTGCCCCTGAACTTCGAAGGACTCCTCAAATAGGATGGGAAATGATTCTTATAGTAATGGTTTCCATTACATCTGCTTTTAACACACAAAAAAAGAAAAATCTTTTTAAAAAAACAATCTACTTCCAAACTACTACAAACCAAAAACAAATTCTACTTTACATAACACATATGGCTTAATAAGAAATTACTATAACACAAGCAATGTAATTTAAATTAAGCGCAGACGCCTAAAAATACTTAATGTGCACATCTTTATATTAGTATGTGAAGAAAGACCTTTGTACCCCTTTTTAAGCACATTGCGCGTACGAAGGAGTGAGATTTGGTATCTTTAAAGTTCGTATAGAGGACGGAAGAAAAATAAAATGTTATTAAATTCGATGGACGAATTTCGACCACTGGATGACCAGAAACATAAAAACCCGAGTTGGACAGAAAATATGGCTTGTGATTTTATAATTTCTTATTAAACTGTATATACAATGTAAACTATTTTCTTTTTATTTTAGTTATGTCTATTTACCTTTCTTTTAAAGCACTTTTAAAAACAGTTTTTGCTTTTACTTTCAACCTATCTTCATCATCATTGCAGTTACTTTTTCCACATATGTCCTTACAATAATTGTGAATCAAAACCTAGAAGAGATATTTAATAAGCATTTAATTACATCTTCTTTGTATGCAGGACAATTTAAAAAATTAAATTCTAAAAACATAAGAACATATGTTTTGATCAATTCTTTTGTATTATTGATTTGTATATGATGATGTGTGGGCCACAGGTATTTTTCCATCAAAGAGAATCTTCGGCCCTTGTTTTTCTTCTTAACTTCTCTGAATTGCGTCATTGTTATTACTTTTGCTGTTGTGCATAATTTTCCATAGAAGCCAATAGTGCTGGGTTATTCATTATCTTTTTAGCTGCTTTGAGGCTAACAGACTGCTTTTTTACTTTATTACAGAATTTACTTAATTTAATCTGTGCTGAAACTAGCTTGATACAGTTTATGTTCTGCAAGAGTTACTTTTGCATGCTTTTTTACTGTTTTCCTGATATAGGTGTGCTACCTATTATTTGGTGACTTAACCTGAAAAATTAATGTAGGTAGTGTCTTGTAAACAGATTTTTAAACAAAAGCTAAACTCTTATAGACACGTTTAGAGGAAAATGCAAGCAAATATAATACGTGTAAACCTAAATGCTTCAGTGGCATAGTTGTATGAGGGTATGGCTGCAGAACTGAGGTCTCAGGTTTGGCCAAAGTGGTTTTCCTACTCAGGAGCAGCCCAGAGTCTGGAATATGTGCCCCATATGGCGATAGACTCGCCCTCTATCCACATCATAGGACGAAATACACACAGTGAAAAGTAGGTGCATTAGTTGCACCTCTGCCTACCACTTCGGGGATAAAAGGCGTGAGTTTGTGTGTGTGATAAACCTAAATATAAATAAAATAAGTAACTACATAATACCTTTATTTATAACATTCTCAGGCTGAGAACCTTTTTTTGCTGCTACAATCTGCTTCATAATAGGATCTGAAATATAATTAATATGACTTAAATTAAGTGGTTGAATGACGCGAAAGTATGTATATGAAGAGTTAACGATAGGGAATATGTGTACACATAAATATGTATTTAGCTTTGCACACTATTTTTTTAAGTAAATTATGAGCAATACCAATGCTGGTACCTCTATTTCAGCATATGCATACACCTATATATGACAAACAGTGATTAAGGTAACTAACCTGTATTTTCTTTCTTAGCTATGTCAGTTTGTGATTCTTCAGTATGCAATGTAGCTGAAGTTGAACATGCAGGGAATGATGGCAAAACTTTAGAAGCTACAGATGTATCTCAAGATGTTGCAGTTGGTGTTGGTAAAGAATCATTTGTCTTTGTCTCATTGGTCTTCTTACTTCATATTGAAAGTTTGGAAGAGACAAAGGCCCTGTAAACACCAGAGATAAATAAGTCATCTTTTATTTACTTATTTATTTATTTATTTTATTTTAGGAAGACTTACAGACTAATACAACTTATAAATAATCACTTGAATTAACATATTGCTTTAAATAGTCTCCACATATATGTAACAATATAATGCACCTTACTACAAACTAAGTTTTTTTTTGTATCAATATATTTTTTTTATTGTAATTGACTCGCCAAACCCCGCTATGGACGCCAGCGTCCGAGTATATAGGGTTTTCCCATACATCTATTCATATAAGCAGGGTTTTACGGGTTAATTATATCCCACACTTTGACTACACGCCAAAAATGTGCTTTCATTTATACAAACCCGCTAACTTGATATTAATGACTAACAACAACCTTAATCATTATCAGTTTATAAAGCCATTTTTTTAGTTATACAGGGTCATTTTGACATTGCGTTAATTAATGAAACCACATACTTCTCTCGCTAAAAATAACACTTTTCATTGAATTATTTTAACCATAGATGTAAAATAAGAAAGTGCAAGTTTCGAACAAAATAAATATCAATAAAAAGTAACTTTAAGTTTACACGCCCTAATGCCATTAAGACTGCTCTAGGAGAATTCGTCGCAGCAGCAACATTACACTTTCAGTCAGAAATACACGTACGCACACAACATATTCGCACTAAACTACTAAATGATCAAAAAATTGGAATACTACAACCGGGATTTTTGGCGAAAGTATTCGTTATTCATTGATATTTTTTAGCATAATGTTAGCAGAGGTATAGACGAATATGTGGTTTCATTTAGTAACGCAATGTAAATAGAATGTTTTGTCTTCCTTTTTTTTTTTTTTTTTTTCCTATCTGGCTTGTCTTCCTTTGAACTCAATTCAAAATTTGTTTGAAGAAAACAACACATATTTTGATAATTAAAAGGACTATAATTCAGCTTTTTCTGCATTTACTTCTAACAAACATCCAAAAATAATCTAAAACTTTCACATTTATACTATTAGTAAGATAAGATACCAACCTGGCAAATTTAGTGTCGGCACTGCAACATTGCTAAGCCTGTTGTTTCTACAGCAAAATTTTTCTTCATAGTGTGCATGAGACGCACTGCGATGTCTATAAATGTCTTCATTTCCTGAACCAATTATGTTACAACCAATTGTGAGAACCCATATATTGAAACACTCTCTATCTTTTGCTGAATTTGGAAACAAAATAAATGTTAAGTTGAATGTGAACCTGAAAAACAAATGTTTCAAAGTTAGGATAATATAATTATATATAATTTTTGATACCAAATAAAAGTATGACTTTAAATAAGTTTCATGATCTTCATTATGGAGCGGTCACCAACCAGTAAGAGAAGTTTTACCTACATATATCAAAACTATTTTATCATAATATTATGCCTCATTATTAAATATTTATAAAAGCGGCATTAAGAAAATGAAGAAAATGTAATATTTGAGTATGGTAGTAAGCACAGAGTACTTTATAATATGGATTATCTTTTATATCCATTTGATATCCTCCAGTTGGCTCACATCCTGCTCTACGATATTGTTAAATAAGAGCTTAGCTTAGCCGGTTTGCATAGGTGTGCTTTAACACATTAATTGCCAATCAACTTGCGTATTGTTTTATTTAATTCCCACAGTAATACACACCATACCCATTACTGTCTGTACTGCCATTACTTATCGTTAAACATGTTACACCATAAAGGACATGTGGCAAATTAATCAAATGGAGCCCCTTCTAACATGGAAAATCTGTATCTATATACAATGGCGGCTTTAATAGGCGCGGGGCTTAAGGTGTGAACAAAAGAAAGGTCCCAGTTCAATCCCAATACAAAAAATTACGTTTTAGGTCTAGTTTGGAGGCTATATTTTGCCGGTTAGGGGTTCAGGTTAGTTTTCGTGCCGGTCGGCACTAAAAAGCAATATGATACAATATAACTTACCTCCTGATTCCATACACCCAGGAACACAATACTTTTTTCTTGATATCGACATAATGAGAGCCTTATCTCACAAATAAATCAACAGAATAAAGAAAAAGAGTCACTGTCTCACGAAAACACTTCGAGTCTATATCTCACTACACAGAAACTCATACGAAGTAATTATCACAGCAACGGGAGGAGAAATTTTCAACTCAATGGATTATTATGATAATAGAAGTGGCAATCTATAACAAAACGAGAATTCTGATAAACAACAAGTATTATTATTTGTTTGACTTTGGACCGCGTTAACCAGATTTCGTCATTTTTAATGTTGCCAGGATAGTAGAAAAATTTCTTACCGTTTAACTTCACCAGTAAACTTAAAACTCCTGGATTCTATTACTTTGCAACTGATTTAGCTTATATTTGATCATAAAATTTTATAAATCAAAATTAATTAGCTTGCTAATAACATTTTATTATGATAGATTGATTTTTTTGTACCAGTTTTCATTTAAATTATTCTACCAAAGAGCAGAAATTTAAAGTTCGGTCGTGAAAATTATCTGGCTATTTTAAAGAGGTCCTCAACGCACCCAAAATACTTTTGTAAGCATGTTATCTCATTTAGCAAATTTACACTTGCGATAACATAACCCTAGCGACATCTGGGAACGTTTTATGGAAAGAGTAAATTATAAGGCTGCTAAATTGAAAATGATAAGATCAGGTATACGTACCATTCTACTCCCGTACAACTAAAATTAGTACAGTAATCTGTCTGAAGTTACCGTCACCAATGTTATAAGATTGCATAGCCTGGCAGCAACACGACGTGGCGTATGTCGATTTACGTACTGAATGTTAGGCCGATGCTCCCTATGTACTTACCGGTACCTATTGTAATTTTATTATTATATCGTTTTGTATCGATCCGAGTGACCTTGTCTCTGACATCGCTTCGGGAGACGCGAGCCATGTGTAGGTAAAAACCATGAAGAAAAGAAGAATTTCTTCGTGAGTAGTCATTTGTCGGCTTTTATGCGCACACTATCAAATGTTCTCTAATTGTAATTATTATTCTATTGTGTTAATTTTTAAGTTTCTGTTGTGGTAAACTATGATTTACATTTACAAAGCTCGTGAATAAAGTGTTAATGTTTCCTTGAAGGTCGTTGAAATGTCTTTTGTACTTTTAGGGATTACTGAGTAAATGTTCAAAATTCCAATCTTCAAGAACCTCGTTGACACTCGTATCATAACGGTAGCATCATAGTCGGTTTCACGAAATCGATCGACGAATTTGACGGCTTGAGCGTGCGATTCTTGCTGATGTATCGTGTGATAGTTGATGGAATCTTAGGGTTGTGAGGCTTTTTGATAAGCTACGTGCGGTGTACGGACTGTGACCATTATCGAAGATGCTTCAATGATTTCAGTCTTCTAAAGGAGACATAACTGGCTCTGACAGAATCTAGTAAGTGACTGTTGTTTTGATTGACCTATGTGACCTGACACAGAAGCATAGGTAATAATAGCGACCTCATCTTTTCGGTTTGGAATAAAGCTTCTTGGTTACGATGGCGCGATGTCTTATCGTTGCGCTCCGTGTGTGCATCTCTTGTTCGCGTGTGCGTGAGCATATTATCAATGAAACACACAGACCTCAGTGACGTTGACGCTCCGACGATCTCTCGTATACTAGTAGTGGCAATAGGATGTCTAAAATTAAAAGACCTTTTTTGTTCTTTATTTTGTTTGAAAAATGTACTTCTTTATTTTACACTTATGGTTACATTAATTAACTGCATGGTGTTTCTTTTATCGCAGTTAAATTTATGTATTCGATTACAAAATGACCCTGTATTACGGCGAAAAGTGGGGGCATTGGTTGCGCCTCTGCTTACCTCTTAGGGGATAAAAAGCGTGAGTGAGTGAGTGTGTGTGTGTGTGTGTGTTTTTATAATTTTTTATATAGTATAAGTGATTATACATAGCTTCCATTATTTTTACGGTGTTCATAATTTATTTGAAATAATTAGACTCGATTATAAGTACGAAGCTTGGCGCGAACTTTAATTAAATAATAACAGCAAGAGAGTAAAATTAAATTGGACGGAATAATTAAAGCCATTTTGTCGAGCCTCTCAGACGAAATGAATGGCGACTGACGCGACGGTGAATATTTTTGGTTTTTAGACTGATACGAATTTTTTGCTAATTAATCACTAGTAAACATCATTTGTTACATTTTAAGCGTTAGAACTATCCCTTAACACCGCTTAGAGTTCTCTTGGTAATGTTTTAAATACACCTACAAGCTCTTCTCTGCATCAAGCAAAGGTCGACCTCTGACTAGGGCTGCCATCCGTCCGGATTTCCCCGGATTTTTCCTAGTTTGAAAGGCGTCCGGGTGCCGTCTGGCAGGGGTTTTAAAAGGGGTTGTTTTCAGCGGAAATCATTTTTTTACAGATAAGCGATAAATTGAAATAAACCTTAGTTAAAAATTCATTCCTAATAACCCGTATTCAAGAAGGCACGGCAAAATATTTTTCAGAGGTGTCCGGGGAAAAACCCACATTTCGCCCAAATGTCCGGGATTTTTGCCGTGTATATCCGGCGTCGGCAATTTAAGTGATGGCAGCCCTACCTCTGACTAAGTTATTTTTCGTTGCAAAATCACCGATGCTAACGGTGGAGCCAAATTTTAAAAGTAGAAAGATTTTTAGCCAAAGCCTTAATCAGTAGCATAGATTATTTAATTATAGCCCGGGGAATCTAAGCAGCACGCCATAGACTTTGGTTATAGTACACGAACTCGGCAATCAATTTGGAAGCGGCGTATGTGTTGCAACTGATTTAATCGTAAGAGCGCTTTTGTATGCAAATTGTTATTTCTGTAGTAAATAAGCGCCAAAAAAAACTGTAGGTACCACATATTTATTTTTACAAAAATTTTACTTCAATCTGATTTTGTTATAAATAAAACATAATTGACATGTGTGTTTAGGAAATAAAAGATTTTCGTAGGTTAATAATATTATGATTTATTATAGACCGTAATTAAGACCGAAAAATGAGTTTAAGTTTTTATGGTCTGGTGGTATTGAATTCTGGAACTCTGGAATTTCTAAACGGCTAAACCAATTTTGAGCGGGTTTTATTTACCTATAACTGACTTGTTAGCGACGCAAATACTTTTTGATAGAATTGTAGTTTTGGTTTTTATACATATTTAAATACGGAATAGCGAATTAAAAAATGATATTTTGTTTTAAGATTTTCCTCTCAGTCTTGTATGATTTACGTCATCGTATGAAATGTAATAAGTAAATTCGTTTGGTGATTTTCTAAAGATAGTTTTAATTCACGAATCGGGAACCGGGACAGCGGTAACAGGACTTTTCAGAGTAATTTGGGGTAGATACGTCTTACCCGGGATGACTCAATCAATCAAGGTCAAATACCTGTTATAGAATGACATTAATTTACATTATCTTTACCATTGGAAAGTTGCAAAGCCCGTTCTTTAAATTCTAATACATTTTTATAATTAAAAAAAAAATCGGGCAAGACAGTGACTGCACTGAGTAATCTGCACGCACGCCTTTTATTCCGGAGGTAATAGGCAGAGTTGCATCTAAATAAATATATGAATAACGAACACAAACATCGAAATAAATTCATTTTCTTACGTACTCTCTTATATTCTTTAAATAAGTAATGATTTTTACCATTTACTTAATGATCTAAGTTTTTTATCACAATTAAAATGCCATCATAAATACATTAAAAATACGAATATTCCTCGAATGTTTTATGAGTAGTACATTCATTTAACCTCGATTGCCTTCAATATATGATATAAAATAAATAAAAAATACTTAATGATTTCTTATTTTTACGCGAATGTTAGACTTAATACTTTATTCATCACGTAGGCGAACATAGTTGCACTTATGATAAGTCAAGATACATTCAATTAATAATAATAATTATTACAAACTATCACTTATATTATAACTACAGACATTTTTATGAAATTTATATAATAAAGCCTATCTCGGGGTGGCAGAAAAGAGAAGATAAAAAAACGATGAATCATTTTCATTAAAAATAATGGCAGGAACGCGTCGTAATCCATGCTCACACATACACCTATAATCTCTGAAGGGGTAAGCAGAAACGCAATTCGTGGACCTCCTTTTTCTATTTCAATCCATAACTTGATAGAGGGAGGGAAGTATGATTGAGTGTCTTCAATGAATTGAGTTAAATTTTTGTATAGAGCATAATGGAGAATAAGTTATGTAGAGACGTGTAGTTCGTTGAAGGTTCTGTTTGTTGATTTACAAATATTTGTGCCATGTTTATGTGTCGTCGAGCCTTTATTATTCCTTAGGTGAACAAATAAGTTTCATTAGGTAACCTTCATCGCCTGTAGGTATCCTAATTATCGCGAGCGATACTAAGGCCCATCAGACATGGCAGCTATATACTGTACTAGATTTTGCCCGCGGCTCCGCCCGCGTTAATAAGGTTTTCCGGGATAAAAGTCCTGCTTTTTATTTTTCCGGGATAAAATGTAGCCTATGTGTTAATCTAGGACATGATCTACCCGTGTGACCAATTTCATCGAAATTCGTTCAGTAGTTTTTGCGTGAAAGAGTAACAAACATCCATACATCCGGACAGACATCCATACATACTTACAAACTTTCGCGTTTATAATATTAGTATAAAGTATGATAATGCACTAGTATTCATAATGCACTAGTTGCTCCTCTGCCTACCCCTTCGGGGATAACAGGCGTGAGTCTATATGTATGTATAAAGTATAATGTATAGTAATGTACATTACATCCCGAAATTAATTTACCATAGAGCATTGCTTTTCAAAGTAGGGGGCGCGCTCTCTTAGCGAGGCGTGATAACATGTATAGGGGCACGGGCCCACGAGATGAGCACGTTTTTGTCATTTTCTATCCCTCAAAAACACAAAATTCTTTCCCTGGAAAAGATATAGGTACCCTATCCCCTTTTCCGTGAAACCTACCTACTCCTGAAAATATATACTCAAAATTTCGTCATGATCGGTTGAGTAATGAAGGTGGCAAAGCGTAACAAACTGATTTTCATAACGTTAGTTAGGATACTTGGAGATCCCCCGGCTACCTCTTCCTTACACAGAAGCGAAGGGGGCATGAGCATTTCTATTTTAAGCATTAGGGTATCATACACGTAGCGGGTAATGTAATGTATCTTTCCCTTCATTCATGCCTAAGCACTCTATGACCGAAAGCACAGATTAACATACTTATTATAACAAATTTGCTCCGTATTTAGGAAAGTAACGTTTGTAATTACGGTTGAGTGTGGTAGGCGGCACAGCTTTAACTTTTAGCTTGCCGATCGCAGACAATGTAACGCATCTACACCTTTTTATTTCAGTCATTGCTTGATGGTATAATCAGAAGGACAACTAAAAATAGTCGCATGTTTTTTAGTTGTGTCATGGGCTGTATTACTAGTGACCCCATAACTAACCCTGTATTATACATATACCGCCCACTGCTGAGCTCGAGCCTCCTCTACAACTGAGGCGGTTTAGGCTCGGTTTAGTCCAACATAGACTTCATATACCTCCGAAATTCTTATAGAGAACATCTCAGGTATGCAGGTTTTCTCACGATGTTTTTCCTTAGACATTAAAGCAAGCGATTATTCACAAAAAATGCACACATAACTTTTAAAAAATTATAGGCGCGTGCCCTTGTGTTTTGACGGACATTCTTCTCTGCCAGTCCTTTGCATTCCCAACTAGGCTATCACCGCTTTTTTACCAGTGACCGATGGCCTAAAATGTCTAGAACATTCACCCACTCACCAAAGAATGCGGATGGGAAAACAGGAATGCCTTTCGAAGAAACAAACGCAATATGATTCACCAAAATCGTATTAACGCTGACTAACCTTGCAATATACACGTTAACAACGAAAAAAATGGTAAACCGTAACAACGCGCGTTGAACAGAAACGCGCGTAAATCCCCTGTGTAAACACACACTTAATCCATTGAGCTAGTTTGTTCGTATGGCCAATAAATATTCCCTTTTTAAGCGTTTGGTTATGTGGTTAATCTCCTGTACGATAGATTCATCTTTTGAATAAAATTTTGGATGTGACTAACACAATTTTTGTATTATTACTCTCTGTCGACTGTGAGGACGTAGAAGAAACACGCTGTAGTCTTTTTCTTAACAAAAATAAGTATCATTAAATCTATACACATATGAGTAGGCGAGACGACTGGGATATAGATAAAAACACCAACAAGTTTACTTTGTAGTTTGACTCATGGGACTTAAGGAGTCAGTGTTACTCAACAATTGAATTTTATATATTGCGACTGTCATTAATCATTCTTGAATTAGAAAAAGTTCCGAGAATTATTCTCTGTCTTTCAATGCCTTTTTTTACAATAGGAGCTTTTCGCCCCGTAACATATTGTAACCATGCGGCTGTATTGATACATGCAACTTAATTTCGCTCTGAAGTGCATATCGCCCTTCTGAGAGCTTCTGCTGAGACGCTGTCAAATTAATGTCGACATCTTAAGACAGTAGCCATCTGATTAACAATGAAATGACAAGTCACAATATGTGATGAATTTTGACAGCAAAGTTTTATTTATTAGCGCTTACTCAGCTGAGGACAAACTCTTAAGTGACAGCTTAAACTCGGTTTATTAAATAGTTCAATACGTTAAACTTCTATTTGAGATTTCACTCAAACGTGAGATTATTAATAGCCCCTATAAAATCAAGCAAGCAAACCAATAACAGTAGTTGTAGTAAGCAAGTTTCAGCATATTACCGTCATGATTTTAACGAGGGTTTTAACATTTATTTTTAACCTATAACTGGTCGATCTTACTCCACAGTCTAATTTTGTCAGATTCATGATGCGGCTTGAGTCAACAAACGCGCCTTTGATCTACCGAACGGCTGAAATATAACCTTTAATGATCGTTTGTTTTTCTAATATTAGACATTTGATGGAAATACTAGTTCTTGGGAATTATTTAATATAGACTAACTTTTGCTTGCAACTTCGGTCGCGGGAAACTTGTATCCCGAAATAAAGTCCCACAGTTTATGTAAGCCTTTAGCAATCGCACCTAAAGATTGTTTTCGACTCAAAAACATTAATATTATCTTACATGGAATCTATATCTGAATGAAATGAAATCCTCCTAGCCAGTTTCGGCCACGGCGGCCAATCTCAACGGAGATCAGTCAGGTATGCAGGAGATATTATAGTGCACAAGTGTGTGCGCAATACACAGGTGCACTCGCTATTCCTTCACTCTCATAGTCCGGTGAGACGGCAATCCGACATGACCGGAGAGAGATCAGGCGCAGGACCAACGGCTTTACGTGCTGTCCGAGGCACGGGGGTATCACACCTCCAACTTCCTGACTCCGAGCTGCGACTGAGTAAATTTTAAGATGGAAAAACCCAGTCACAATTTTTTTTTTTTTTTTTTTTATTATTTAATCTATATCTAGTATCTACTACTATCTATTTGTCTTTTCTTTTGTTATTGATTAATTACATACTAACCCCGGACCACACACTATATTTAAGCAATTTAACGGTAATGGTGGTGGTGATGGGACGGACTAACGGCGAAAAGTGGGTGCACTAGTTGCGCTTCTGCCTACCCCTTCAGGGATAACAGGCGTGAGTGTATGTATGTATGTATGTAACGGTGGTGTCTGTGCATTAGCTTATATAACTAATCTGACTATGTATGCAAAAGACTCGAAAAAATATATATATAAAGATTCAATGGACAAACGATGACAAAAAAGTAATCCCGGAGTTTCATTCTGCCTTTCTTCTTCGGGTAGTCATCGCTTAGGTAGCTAGTGAAAGGCTGGTAGGTTAGCTAGGCTAGGGCCTGTAGTGTCCTCACCTGTGAGGAGTGTGAGGATCGCGACGCGTTCGTCCCATCACTTAATAAAAACGATCCACCGTTTTCTTTATCTCCTCTTTCCTGCCAGCCCGAGCTTGGCTTCTTTATTTATTTTTCACTAGCTTTTGCCCGCGGCTCCGCCCGCATTAAAAAGTTTTTCCGGGATAAAAGTCCCGGTTTATATTTTTCCGGGATAAAAAGTAGCCTTTGTGTTAATCCAGGACATTATTTACCCGTGTGCCAAATTTCATCGAAATCCGTCCAGTAGTTTTTGCGTGAAAGAGTAACAAACATCCATACATCCAGACATCCATACATACTTACAAACTTTCGCCTTTATAATATTAGTAAGATTGATTTTATTCTCTATAAAATGTCTGTAGTTATATAAGTGACTTTTGTAATAATATTTAAATGTATCTTGATTTATCATAAGTGCAACTGTGTTCGCCTACGTGATCGATAAAGTATTATTTTTTTATTTATATTTCAACCTTGTGCACTATCGCTAAACATTCGGGTAAAAATCAGGACCCCCTCCCTTCCATTAGTAATTTAAGTTTGTTTTTTTTTGACAGAGTGGTGAATTGACCAGTTTTTACGTAGGTAGATGTAAGACTCACCGTTATTATGGCAGCTCTGAGTGAATTGTTTTCAGACCAAAAGGCAAACAGTAGGAAAAAGCTTTGATCTGTGCAGGAAAATATATAAAAACTTGATTGGGGCCCATAGACAAGTATAAAAAATTAATCACCTAAACAATAAATATAAGACATTGTACTTATTTAATTAATACTATAGGGTTGATAGTAATATTTGTCAGTAGAGTTTAAATCCTACTAATATTATAAACCCAAAAGTTTGTAAGTATAGTAACGGCCTTATTCATAAACAGTGTATAAACCTATTTTAGTTATCGAATGTTTTGTCTTCTTCGAACGACTTTAGCATTCAATTTAAAGGAAGAAGACAAAACATTCTATAACTAAAATAAGGTTATACAATTTTTATGAATAAGGTCGTAAGTATATAAGTCTACTGAACGTATTTCGATGAAATTTGGCACACTGGTTGATCATGTCCTGGATTATCACATAGGCCACTTTTGTCCTGGGAATCTACAAAGCGAGACTTTTATCCTGGTACTTATAAATTTTTAACAGGAGCGTAGCCGTGGGAAGAAGCTAATATTTTATAATTAATACAAAATTATCTACATCGAAAAGTTTCTTAATCTACTCCTACCTGCCAACAATTTTATATGTTTAATGCTAGGTTTTGCTTGCGGCCTTAAATTCATTTTTACTTTATTAAAATAGAATTTTTCAAATCCCTTTTTAATCATTATGTATCTACCACCGCTTTGGGATATGTTATCAGTTTGCGCGCGTAAAAATCTTTTCCCGCTATACAAGTCCTTAAATCACTGTAGTGATCCATGCCCCATCTTTAGGCGCGAATTATACAGAAAAGGCGTAAGGGGATGGCGCGGCGCAGGCATTGTCGCTTCAAAACGATTCAATACAAAATGTAGGTAGGCGACTTTTCGAATTATACTCAAGCGGCGTGGCGCAGGCACGTCGTTAGTCATTTGTTCCGTTTTTCGTCGCCTGCTCTGCGCCTGCGCCGTACCTTCAGCTTACGCCGTTTCTGTATAATTCGCGCCTTACGTCAGTGCCGTCTATTTGAAAAATCTACTTTTTTATTTATAGTTTAACTCACCATCAAAAATAAACTACAAATAGTATTAAATTAAGCTTTATAGCATCTCTTCTGACAGCTTTGGCTAACTATGCAATATGAACCTTAATAAATGAATAACAAGTCTCCACAAACATTAATCCTCTCAGTGGATAATTTAATTGGAATGTTGTAGTAAACAGTTTTGTTAAATTTATGTGAGTAATAACTCACTTCTTATTTGCGCTACTTAAGTAGTAAGCTTTGTTTGTATTTTGCTAGTTTAACAATAAGGGGCCTGGAATTTTCTAACTACCTTACAAACGTACTAAATTCTTAGTAATCCGAATCTTTATTATCTATGAAATTATGTTAACATAACTACTGAATGAATTTGGTTCAGACATATTACGTAGTAAGTATAAAATATACGGATTACGGGTACATCATTTAAAATGTTCCATAATACCTGCCGCGTTTTAAACCGGAAGGAGTACCCTTGAAAAAAAAATGTATGTCAAAAATGCATAATACCGGTGACTATCATAATATTTCTAAACGTATTATTTTTATTAGTTAAGCTAGTTCCAACACCGAATAAAGTATGTGGTAAGCTACATTACATAGCATTTAACGTGATATTCAAGTATATCATAAACGTAGTATTTCTTCCTTCTGTATGGATTTCCATTTGACCTCATGAAATGTCATTTCATTTTAAATATAAATTTATACTTACCCATAAAATGTTATACCTACATACCGGTGGTAGGTCTCTCATAATAATATGTAAGAGTCCGTCTGGGTGGGTACCACCGCAATGTCTATTTGTACCGCCAAGCAGCAGTGTGCATGCACTGTTGTGTTTCGATTTGAAGGATATTGTAACCAGTGTAACTACAGGACATAATGAGACTTAACATCTAACGTCTCAGGATGACGAGTGCAGTGGAATGCCACACAGTACTTTGTTACTCAAGGTGCTGTATGGTGTTACTACGGTTTATGGGCGATCGTATCGCTTACCATCAGGCGAACGGCATGGTTGTCTCGTCATTCAATGCCATTAGAAAAAAATGCATTAACTATTTAGATTCTGTCAATAGTAAACCTCTAACACTAGTTCGGAAAGCAGTTCTCAACTGAGCAAGCGCAAGGGCAATAAACTCTAGTGTTGTTCTTTTCAAAATTAGTTGAAGGTATAAAATACAATGCATGATATAGGAAAAAATTGAAATACGAGGGGACAACCCTCTCAGGAATCATGTAATAATTTGTTCTGAAATCCTTTAAGAGACACCCCTAATAAATACATATGGTAAGCGAAAAGGGCAGACCAGTCCACACAAGCAGCACCCGTTCACGAGTATAACGCATGTGCCAGCCAACGGCTTCCTCACTTAAAACAAATTAACATTATAAACGTTCCAAAGTTTAAGCGGTCACATCACCTGACCCCTTTCAACGCTGACAGTTTAGGGTCCCACCCCCGGGCTGTCTCCTCACTCCGACGGTACAGCTCGAGGCTACGTCATTACCAGAAACAGTTGATGCGTAAACGTCTCAATCAATACGCAGTACGGAAGGTAAATATACAGATTCAGTACGGAATCCTACTAAAATTATAAAGGCGTAAGAATGTATGGATGTTTGTTACTCTTTCACGCAAAAACTACTGAACGGATTTCGATGAGATTTGGCACACGGGTAGATCATATCCTGAATTAACACATAGGCTACTTTTTATCCCGGGAAAATATAAAGCGGGCGGAGCCGCGGACAAAAGCTAGTTGTAAATAAAATACATTTCATTTTCATGACTTATTCAATTCAAATTAACGTTTGGACAAAGCCGGCACGGAAAGGTGCTAGGTCGGGGATCTCTTACAATTAATTTGTTACAATTTACCTGAGATTTAATGCTCCATAGGGGATTAATATAGGGCAGTTTGTCGTAAAAACTGAGCTAAATTAACTAAAAATATAAGCACTTTAATATAATTAATTACAAAAAAAAAACAATAATGAGCGTATAGACTTTCCCTTTTTACCTTAAGAACAAAGGTCACGGTTTGTTTCCTTAATATTTAAACCTATATTGCTTAACAATCTGACAACTTTTACATATACGCCGGTTTTAAAGTGTAAAATGTTGCATAATATAATTTCCTTCTACTAGAAAGTACGGCCAAAGAGTTAATCGAAAAAGAATTGTTGTTATTTGACGATCAGGGATTAGGGATTTTATTGACCTCCGAAATACACTGCTTACTAAACACATCAAACTGTTATTTACGCTGGTTTCAGTAAGACAGTGACGTCAAAAATGACCCGGCAAGTGCAAACAAAACAATTTAAGGTTTAGCTCTATCACATTATTTCTTACTATGACTGACTTCCTGTGAGATTATGAAGTTAACACATGAATTGCTAAAAGGGTTTATTTGAAATAATTGTATTTCGAAATGTATAAGACTCCTTTTATATTATAAAAATGCATAAAGCGCCTTTTATTGCGGGAAAAGTGCTTTCACAGTCAGAAACGCGAGCAAAAAATATCTAATTTTAAATAGAATTGTAAACTTTAACCATTATTCTTTCATTAATATTCTTTATTTAAAGTATTGCGAACATTTTATATATTCCATTTTATAAAACGTTCTTTGTATTCAAGTATTGCAATTAAGTAGCGCATTCACACTTATTCATCTATACTAATATTATAAAGAAGAAAGATTTGTATTTTTGTGTGTTTGTAACGAATATACTCAAAAACCACTGGACTGATTTTAAATGTTCTTTCACCAATATCAAGCTACATATCAGCGAATGGCATAAGCTACTATCTCGGGAAAATATAAAGCTGGACTTTTATCCCGGAAAAACTCGTTCACGCGGGCGGAGCTGCAAGCGAATTCTAGTATCATTATGCAACGGTAACCCAAACAACATGTTTTGCAATATGTTTGCAATGGTACGTCAGGACGATACTGACCGTCGGTTGAAGAACTCGTCATTCACGTGTTTAAAAACTCTTACATAGTGACACAAAGAATTAATTAACATAAAAATGTTGGGCCATACTGGAGTTATGACGCCACACTTCCAAATGTCGAGTACAATGGTGTTCCGACGATTGTCTGCCCATAAGTGGGCAGTGGGCATACGTGACGAGCTGCCAAATGATGCAAGGCACTGCGATACAATCAACTGTCACGGAATTCAAGAAGTCGAAGCTTAACATTGTTGCTCTTGATGGTCACAACCATGTCAAGTGGAAAGTCCCATTGCCGACTCTATAGGAGCATTTTGTTTCATTATCAATGGTATTTGTTCTTACAACAGGTAAGATAAAGTTCAGATACAGGTCTAATATTTTTCAAATATGTCTGTACATAATTCTTTTATCATTATACAGTGTAACTACTAGACAGAATGAGACTTAACATCTTTTGTCTCAGGATGACGAGCGCAGTGAAATGCCACACAGAACTTTGTAACTCAAGGTACTGGATGGTGTTAGTACTGTTTATGGGTGGTCGTATCGCTTACCATCAGGTGAACGGCATGCTCGTCTCGTCATTCGATGAAATAAAAAATCTGAATATCTACTTCCACGATGCAAACTCTAGAATTATTGTGCATCCCACACATATCATCAGCCTAGTTTATCCCCTCGAGTGATTTATTTGTGTTTAAGTAATATTTGCGAGTATTGTAATTTATTGTATTTTTTATAAAATAAAATAAAATAGATATCCATATAAAAACATCGAAAACTACGTTCCCGTAGACCGTATACAAATAATGATCGATGTGTAATAAATAGTAGAAGACTAGAAACGTGCATAAATTATATTTTACTATAACCGATTACTTTATGAGGTTCTCGATGATGCTGCTAATTTCTAGATTTATGGGCACAATGCAATCAGCTCTGTATTGTATACTGCTCACTGCTGAGCACGGGCCTCCTCTACTACTGAGAGGTTAGGCCTTAGTCCACCACGCCGCCCTAGTGCGGGTTGGCAGACTTCACATACCTTTGGAATTCTTATAGAGAATTCTCAGGTATGTAGGTTCCTCACGATGTTTCCCTTCACTGTTAAAGCGAACGTTAATCTATAAAAAATACACACGTAACTTCGATAAGTCAGAGGTGCAATTACCACTAACCTTATATCATCATGTATCATAAAAACCGTGTGAAAACGCCCTTACAGCCTAACGACGCAACAATTACATAGGATTTCAAAACAAACGCCATCTAATAAGGCGTAACACATTCTATTATATCAATAACACTCGTACGCATTCTCTGAGAAGAAACTAATTTTGTTAGTCCGCCGGCCGTCCCTTCCGACGAGTTGATCATTTATTCCGACACAAAGCCACTGAACTCATTCATTTGCCGTAATTTCCTGTACGAAACCATTTTCTTTATTTACTACTAAGTCTTGCTGAACTGCGCTCCCTTGCTATTTTTAAAAGCATTTTACTTTTATTTCTAACAAGGTGACTGCCTCCATCACCTCCGTGGCGTAGTTGTATTATGGTACGACTGCAATGCTGAGGTCTCAGGTTCGATCCCCGGGTCTTGCAAAGTGAAATCGAGTTTTTCTATTCAGTATCAGTTCGGAGTCTGGAATTTGTGCCCGATATGGCGATAGGCTCGCCCCTGTCACTTCATGGGACGGAATAGTGGCGAAAAGTGGGGGGAACCAGCAGCGCCTCAGCCTATCCCTTCGGGGATAAAAGGCATGAGTGTATATGTATTCTAACAAGGTGTTGCTAGCGGCTTCGCCCACGTGAAAAGCCTTTTTCGCTACAAAAGTCCCTACAACACAATACGATGCCAGCGCCATTTACTAAAAGAATAAGATTAAAAATATACATAATTTCCCATGAGAGTATATTACCGGGATGAAAGTAGCCTATGTGTTAATTCAGGACCTGAGGACATGATCTACTGGTGTGCCAAATTTCATCCAAATCCGTTCCGCAGTTTTTGTGTTTACTTCTTATAAACATACACAGAAGAAGTAAGATGAACTTATGGGCAGAGAGGTCTAGAGGCAGGAGGCCGGCTTTAAGTACTATGTCAAATTTCTTTACTAAATCCTTGAAAAGTCTGTTACGCCAACCATATTGAAGTAAGATAAGGGCAGATATAAGGAGAAAGAAGTTTTACCATATTATATTTATAACTCCACCGGTAGGTACTTCAATAATGTAATAAATCTCGAAATACCTTACTGATTATTATAGAAATTAATTGAGCCAATTTTTTTTCAATTATTTTAGACGTAAAATGAACTATGATTAGATTCTATTTCCATTTACTTTTCCATTTGAACTCAAAAGTTCGTCCGAAAAGTAACGGGAAAGGCTTCTCACACGGGCGAAGTTACAAGTAACACCTAGTCATTAATATGATTGCACTATTTAAATATCGCAATATTAAATTCTATGTTATATAAAAAAATATCCCAGACCCCTCGACTCTAAAATTATACTCTTTACGAGTATAATCCACCACACTTGAAGACTCAAGAACTTGCTTACGATTTTCAGATTGTTCGAAGAGAACGAGGAATTGCTACACTTATTCGATAAGTTTAGTGAGCTGCGCACCGTAGAGGACCAGGCACAATCTGAAGAGTTGGCAGAACATGCCACTAAAGTGATGCACACGCTGGACGAGGGCATCAAGGGTCTGGGAGACATCGACAGTTTCTTCGCTTACATCAGGCATGTTGGCGCTACGCACCACCAGGTGCCGGGTTTCAAGGCAGAGAATTTCTGGGTAAGGCTCTTTGTGGCTTTGGAGCAGAATTTGCTGGTGATACGATACTTGTATACCATCACCGAACAAAGGTGTAAATTACACATAGCGTCACGTCAATGTGGCGCGTTCTGGGATCTGTGTATAACCAGTTTCATACAGGTCAGCATAATAATTGTGTCCACTGGCGAGGTAAAAACGTCACGTGGTCTCACGTTAGTGAAGACCCTATCTGGAACTCAGCCCTCCTACCATTCGATGCGGTGGGATCAATTTGGCATGCACGTATAAATCATTGTGGAATTTATGCCCGATATGGCGATAGGCTCGCCCGCTATCACGTCAAGAGATGTACTTATACACATAGCGAAAAGCAAGTCTACTAGTTGTGTGTTATCCTATCCCTTCGGGGATGAAGGCACGAGAGTGCGTGTGTATGTACTTAATCAATGAATACAAATATAGACAACGAGACAACGTTTACCATATTTATTGAAGGTTAATTACGAAGCATAGTTTTTAAAGGAGTTTTTTGACTTTACTTGATAGATAAAAAATTCTCTCATTTCAGAAAATCGAACAGCCGTTCCTTCAGGCAGCCAAAACTACGCTAGGAGACAGATACACTCCAAATATAGAGAACATATACAAACTGACAATAAGATTCATATTAGAAAACCTCGTCAAAGGATACGAAGATTCGGCAGGAAAAGAAAACGGAAATACTCCAACTTGACACGAAGTTGAAAATAATAAACGAATACCGAATGACGTGAATTTTATTTATTTTCCAAAACAGTCATTCACATGTATGTATATAGATCCAATGAATGTATGATACAGTTATCAATACATAGTGTCGTCATATCCACATACGTCCATTTGGGGCTGACCGTACTGAAAGAAGAGTACATAATAATAAATCAATATAACTATAATTGAAATTGAGCGTTATACACATACTGTAACAATTTTATAGAAATTACGCGCCTTGAAGGTTTACAATTGTTGCTTCCAGACTGCGGTTTCTAATATGCAACATTTACGTATTACTTAACATTTTACAACAAAATACAGCAACAAATTGTAACCAATGTAGCGTATGTTTGAGTACATTATCGTGTTATAACGCTCCATAATATTGCGTTACTCATTACAACTTTGTGCGAAAATAATATTATTTTCTTAAAATAATATTTAGGAGCTTGTAGTTGGTTTATTTAGCTGCGTTTAAGAATATCACAGATACGATTACGTTAAAATACTGTAGGTACAACTGATAAGTGATTTCTATGTTATAAAATTTAAATTAATTAATTAATTTAATGGATTCAGTTATTAAATATTGTTGCCGACATTGTAGTTTTATTCGCCTCATATTAAAATTCAAATATCACACCTATTGAGATCACCCTTCATAATATTATGTATGTTCTTGGCTATAAATTACACACATCAAAAGTTTAAGAAGAGATATAGTACTCGCTGGCTTAACAAAGAGATGGATTAGCTTCGGCTTCGTATTATCATCTCTGACACTCACGGCAATAAGACGGTATCCGATTATAATTATCTTCATAAATTTCGATATGTAAGCAATATTATCTACGGAAAACCGAGAGGCTTTTGATATAACAAAACACAAACCATTAGGCTAGTAGTAGTGTACTGGTGATAGTTCTCTCATATGCAAGCGTCCGTCTGGGTGGGTACCACCGCAATGTCTATTTCTACCGTCAATCAGCAGTGTGCATGCATTTATGTGTTCCGGTTTGAAGGACATTGCAGCCAGTGTAATTACTGGACATAATGAGATTTAACATCTTATGTCTCAGGATGACGAGCGCAGTAGAATGCCATACAATAGGTGCTTTGTAAAAGGTGCTGGATGGTGTTGCTAATGTTTATGGGTGGTCGTTTCGCTTACCATCAGGCGAACGGTATTCTCGTCTCGTCATTCAAAGCAATAAACAAAAGGCTGTAGCCAAGATGCTTTCAACAATCGTTAACGCTAACGTTACATATGAGAATGACATATTCTAGCGATAGACTTATCAAGAGTTGTTTTTCCGAAACATGAACGAACAAACGGTCAACTAAAACTTTACACAAGAAATACAGCATACGGGAAACTGAATAAAACACCCATACCATACTACTGCACCACATAAATAAAATTTTAGCAAACCACCTCGGGTCATAACGATTATCCTATAGTTAACTTCAGATATTCGAATTTACTTATCCAAAAACTAAAATGCTGTAATTATGAGCATCAGCTGAACAAACCAGAGCGAAGGTTTTAAATGGTGTTTAAGGAGGGCTCTAGTTTGTTTAGGACGAAGGGCCTTAAGATCCAACACGTTCTTCGCGGTTTCTTTGTTAACTGAACTTCTGAGGGCACTTAGTTATTTCATTTGATTTCCTGAATGTCACGTTAATAGGGACAGTATCATCACAATGGGTTACTAATTATAATTTACACAATTGGTGATAGGAGAAAACCGCAGGCAGATTTATATTCAGTATGTTAAAATGCTCAAATTTATTTAAATAATGATTGAATTGCTGGCCAATGTAATTATAATTTGTGTGACCGCGAATATTTATTAGTGTTTTTGGTTTTGTTAGATTAAAAGACACTCGTTAGTCCAAGAACCCCTTATTGGATATTGCACGAGTTTTCTTTATATAATGGGCAAGTACGCTGTGCTGCAGCATGTAGCTTAAAGGGGGACCCATTATGAGTCCAATAATTGATTTTGTAAAAGTAATATAAGACTTGATATTGTTTCCTGTATTCATTATTGTTCGTATAATAAACTTCTAAACCAGTGTTGTTTTATCAGAGGTCACGTAAACGGTCTTATTACCCTGAAGGAGCGCGTAACGTCTTCGCATCACTGTAAATTCGCTTGCAAATTGCAATTCGCCTATGTGATAAAAGCTTAAACTTTACCTATCCACGAATGAAACAATGCGGCCTGAGTCAACAGTAAGATGTCACATATATGAGTGACACGTCGCTGTACAAAATGAATCGCTGCAGAGTATACGTCAATTTAAATGTGTTTAGAATTAGATCGTGAATTAGATGTATCTATCTATTGCATGGTTTTAATTGGAGATAATGAAAAGATAAGCTCTCCCTATGGTTGTAACTGGGACTTAGCTGATTCCATTTGTATTGACGCTGCTGGTCAGGATAATAACATGATCGTTCCTAACACAATATCAACAGGACACGATCAGTTAATAAAACCCATGAGTACAAAATTATTGGCTCCCGAACGAATATGGGTACCAGGTCCAGCAGGATTCAAAGTAAATGTTAAAGTTAAAGTTCGAGGCATAAGACCTCACATGGCTGATAATTTATATTGTTTGTTTAAAGTGGAAGCTAGGACAACGATAGTTAAAGGTAAACTATACGATAACATCGTACGCTGCGACGACGCAAAATTGCACCACGAAACCAGTGCGCCAGTGACGAACGTTTTCCTCACAGTCGCGTGGGATGAGTAGAAGCGGTTAGACAACCCCCAAAGAGTGTATCTCAAGATGTACAAATGTGCGGTACTGGCGTGTGAAGAACGTTCCTGCCATTTGTTACCCAAGAATCACAAGTGCAAATGGAACTCGAAACGGACATGCGAGTATCAAATAACGCATGTGAAAGACTCCTAAACACTTGCATTAATTGATAGTTCAGATATACGTTAAAAAAACACAAAATGAAATTACTTAGTAGGATCTTGTTGATTTTTAAGAAATTAAATTGGTCTATATTATATCCAGTTTTTTGTTGAAGTGAAAGTTCTTTATCGACGTACGGGAGAAATCTATGTTAAAAAAATCGTCATACGAAAATCATCAAATTTTCTGTCACTTTGGACCGTCACGGCGTCATCTTCTAGGTCCATTATTTCATTTTTTTTTCCATTATTTCATAGAGAATCTTGACATCATCATCATCAGCCACACGACGTCCACTGCTGAACATGGCCTCCTCTAAAGATTTCTAGACAGACCTGTCAAAAGGGGCCTGCATCCATCATGTTCCTGCTACTTTTATCAAATCGTCTGTCCACCTTGCAGGTAGACGGCCGATATAAAATCTTGACATCACTTATATAAACTGTCATTTTTATAGGGCGCAAAATCAATGAAAAACAAATAAAGAACCCAAGCTCGAGTTGGTAGGAAAGAGAAGTAAATAAAAAGCAAACTAGAATCATTTTTATGAAAATAATGGGAGGAACGCGTGGCAATCCTCACCGGTGAGGACACTAACGACGGACGGTAGGTTAGCTAGGCCCTAGCCTAGCTAACCTACCAAAAAAACACGTTTTATAGAAAATCCAACTAAAAATAGAAAAGATTTTTTTATTAAATTTGAATTAAGAATAGCGCAAATAGGAAAAAAATGTATTTTATTGTAAAAAAAAAAGTGTAGGGTGCTTGGTATCAACAGTTATAATTTTTTTATTGACAAATATGAGTAGTAGGATTATCATAATATCATTATGATAACATCTTAAAAAGTGCCCCAAACATTCAAACATTTTCGCAAACTTCCGCATTAGTATAAAGACTCTAAAAAAATATTAACTTAATATTATTAACTTCCATATTAGTGAAAAGAGCTCAGAATAGCTCTATGCCTCTTAAACTAAAGCTTTAACGTAAACCCTAGCCATCTGGATAAGTTTCGTGTCAATCTCAGTTCCTAACATGGGTCACGAAAAATTCAAAACATTCATAGGAGTGAACGAAATGAAAAACTATAAAAAACTATTGAAACAAGTAGTTGCTGAATTTTTGGGTACATTTGTATATTTATGTCTGGCGCCTTTATCTGACAATGGTATAGTGGCCACAGCATTAGCTAATGGCCTTCTCGTCAGCGCCGTAGTGCAAATTATTGGGAATGTTTCTGGCGGTCACTTAAACCCTGCAGTCACTACTGGTGCGACTGTGTTTGGGGACATTAAGTTACTGAAGGCTCTTTGTTATATTATGGCGCAGGTGCTGGGAGCTATTGCAGGTAATATTTCTATATACCTTTTCTAGATCATTACCTACTAATCTTAAAAGACCACTATCGCTAGAATCTACCACCTTGATTGAGATAGTACCTGCCACTGTCTCACAAAAAAACAAAGTAAAGTTACACTTTACTATTATATAGCGAGCGAGTCTTCTGGAAGATCTCCATTAGTGTTTTCTACCAGCTTTTGGTGATCCGGCGATAGAGACCGCCTAGGGCGCCAAAGGGTGACGAGCACTGTGGAGTTCACCACTGTACTTTTTATTAATTGAAGGTTTGTAAACTGTATGTAGTTACTACTATTTATGGACAATTGTATCGCTTACCATCAAGCGAGCGGCATGCTCGTCTTACTAAACGAGCAGAAATGACTACTTCTCTTATACTCACAAAATTATTCCACGACTTCCGTCTTAATAATGATCTAAAGACTTTCGTTATCAGGATCGGCTGTATCCTACGCCATCACCGCAGGAGGCAAGATTAACACCACCAGCCCTCACCACCAACTGAGAGCCGACCAAATCTTCGCTCTGGAGTTTGTCATGACTTTCCTGCTGGTTGCAGTCTTCGTAAGCGTTGTGGATGTGAGAAGAGGGGCTCGCGGCCTCGGCTCAGCACCTTTGGCTGTTGGATTGAGTATTACAGCCTGTCAGTGTGCTTGCCTGCCGTATTCTGGTTCGCTAAATCCAGTCCGCAGTCTCGGTCCTGCTGTGATTATGGATGAATGGTCCTACCACTGGGTATACTGGGTAGCACCGATGTCTGGCGGCGCGGTTGCTGGGTTGGTGTACAGGTTTTTATTTATGGACATAAATGAATTATTATTGGTATAATAAAATAATTTAATGCGCAGCAATACCTAGTCTTCAAAAGTATTATATACTCATTCAGATTTACTTTTTTTTTAATGAAAATAAAGAAGGATAAATATTTAATTTAATATTGGACTGTGTATCACTGTGCGGAACTTAATTTTTAAACCCATCCACCGGTTTTTGGGTGGTCAAATAGCAAATGCCTAAAAATTTACTGAAGGAAGTAATAAATATTTGTAACTAAGGTCTAATACTTATTAGAGTTTCTAATTTCTATGGCTTAGGTAAGTACTTATTATGTTAATAAACAGATATCTTTGTTGTTAAACAACATACTTTAAATGTAAGTGACATAATGATCGCAAAATATTGTTGCAGACCAGCTATATGAGATTTATTTACTACTAACCTGGTGCTTGACTACCTCGGTGTCGTAGTTGTATTACAGAACGACTGCAGATCTCGGGTTCGATTCGCAGGTCGGGCAAAGTGTTATTGGGTTTTTCTACTCGGTATCGGCTGGGAGCCTGGATATGCCCGGTAAATGGCAATAGCGCCCACCCTCCCCTACATGGAATCTAATGTAGCTGGCAAAATGTGGGTTGAATAGACTTCTGCCAACCCCTGAAAAGGGAAAATGGCGTGATACTGTGTATGTATGTATTTACTACCAGCTTTTGCTCGTAGCTTCGCCAGGGTGAATAAGTTTAAATTCCAAAAGTCCCACTTTATAATATTTTCACGGAATAAAAAGTAGCCTATGTTTCATCTCATGAACTCAAACCATCTCTGGATACTAAATTTCATCGACATCGGTAGTTCTAGAGATCAGCCATACAAACTCAAAAACTTTACCTCTTTATTAACCGACTTCCAAAAAAGGAGGAGGTTCTCAATTCATGTGTTTGTATTTTTTTTTATGTATGTACATTAATTTCTCTAAAAATTGTGAGTGTATTTCCTTGACTTCTCCTTTATTTGGTAAAAAAAAGGGTCGCGAAGTGGTCCCATTTATATATGTTCATCATTTTATGAAACAGACTGAATAGCCCTGAATAATACGAGTAATTTAATTCGACGACTTAGAAGTGCCCTTCAGAAAGTCGATTAGCAATGAATAAATTGGAGCTATTTTTTATTAGGTAAAAGATAATACATATGCATGGTGGCCATTTATACGAATAACAGGGACTTCCACTAGATGGTAAGGGATGAATAGGTATATGAAACCATTTATTTATAAAAAAAAGTCATAAATTGCGGAAACGTAGATTTGTCATATTGCTATCATAAAATGAGTAGACGCTTTTCGACAGATTTGATAGAATGTGATAAATACAAGAACCTTATACCCAAATGGACACTGCATTCCGTTTAAAAAACTGAAGAATAAAAAGTGACGTCTCAGTTACCTTCTGTCACTTTCTCTTTAAAGTGACAATGGTTGCTTTTCAAAACCAGGACAATTTATTTAACTGTTCATAATAAAATTGTAGAATATAATATGACTGCCTCGGTGGCGTAGTTGTATTATGGTACGCCTGCAATGCTGAGATCTCGGGTTCGATCCCTGGGTCGGTCGGGAAGTGATATTGAGTTTTTCTATTCAGTATCAGCTCGGAGTCTGGAATTTGTGCCCGATAAGGCAATAGGCTCGCCCCCTATCACATCATGGGACGGAATAATGGCGAAAAGTGGGTGCACTAATTGCGCCTCTGCCTACCCGGGGATAGAAGGCGTGAGTGTGTGTATAATAATATGATATCGAATCATAATATTTATTTTTATCTCCATAAAGTAATGCGGTTTAAATAATCTTGGAGCGCGAAGTCGATAACTGGCTTTATTCATCTAACTACTTGATGGCGTTACCAGTTGGCAACACTTGCCAGCGGCCATAACGATTCTCGATTGACGTAGTGTTGGGTAGGACACGACATAAAAAGAGTTTGTAAGAGTAGCCTCTTTTTGCACTTAGCCACTACAATGTCCCACTTCAAATGAGGCGAGGCCTTAGAGTATGTATAAGTACGTAGTTATACACACTCTAAGGGCGAGGCGTAATGAAGCTCGGTGATACATTTGAAGTAACGAGTACAAATATGACATATTTTCATTGAATAATAACGTACTATTGTAATTTGTAGCATGCCTTTTGCTCCCTCTCTGTCCCCGTCTTATAGTCTACCATTTTAAAAGTCGCTAAATATTTATTTGGTGACTACAGCCAAAATTTTGTCCGCTAAATATGCATAAAATCCGCTAGATGATCTAGCCTAAATCTAGCGAGTAAGTCGCCATAAAGGCAACCCTGCCACCGGTTGCCTGGGTCTTGAGCTCTTATTCCTCAGAATAAGGACTTGCTTTAGTTTTTATAGCTTTTGCCCGCGTCTCCGCCCACATTAAAAAGTTTTTCCGGGATAAAAGTCCTGGTTTATATTTCCCCGAGATAAAAAGTAGCCTTTGTGTTAATCCAGGACATGATCTACTCGTGTGCCAAATTTCATTGAAATCCGTTCAGTAGTTTTTGCGTGAAAGAGGAACAAACATCCAGACATCCATACATACTTACAAACTTTCGCCTTTATAATATTAGTAGGAAGGTTAAACGTTGTGTTGGTAACAACCTTTCACATCACTCACTGAATTGTAGTTTTTCTTGTATTTAAGAATATATCACTATAAGTTGCATACAAATTGTAATTTTGGGACCTAAAAAAAAAAGGTTGCCGGAAAAAATTTGTACATATTCTTTATGTTACAGTAGCAATTTATGTATATTATTGTGCGTGTACCATTTTTTTTGGTCAAATACCAAATTTCAGTGGCATCTGTACCAGTATTAGTGAGACACTATCTGGCATCCCTGACCGCGACATGAAATTTGAAGCAGTACAATAAAAAATGTTCAGCCGCTCCTACATTTTGACGTCATGTACGGGAAAAATGTACCGCCTCTTGTATGTCCTACCAACACTAGATTGACGTCAAAGAAATTGTCATTTACTATGACGTCTATAATTCTGCAGCTTTTTGTGTGTGCTTTATGAAAATCGATGAGCCAATGTTTTGTTTGCTGCTAACAGTGCTAACATAGCTTAATTTATAAAATGGAATCGATAGGTGAATTTGATAACGAAATACCTATATGGCAAGAACCCCGTTGCGAGCCTTTAGGCGCGCCTAAAGAGACACTATGCGACGAAACTGTTTCCGAGTCTATCCCAGGCGACAGAATCCATGCCTTGGAGGAAGAACAAGAGATTCTTTCATCTTCAGTGTTTTCTTTGACGTCCCACCTCGCGCAGGTGGAATTTCGGCTACGACAAATATTAAAAGCACCAGCCGAAGAAAAGGATTCCATGTTGAAGGCGCTGGAAGAGTTCACTTCGCGCGGAGTCCCTGACTCTCGTGCCGCACCACAAGGCAGCTCCGGGGAGGCTTCCTGTAGCGAATGTGCTGAATTAGAGCGCAAGATACGGCGACAGCGTATGAGACAGGCACATTTTATAGAGAGACTCAAGATCCAATTGAAAGAACTGGAAAGATTTTCGTCCAATTCGGTTCCACACGGTGACGGGAAACACAGAACGCTTATAGAACACTTGCGTCATGAAATAGACCAAAGCTTAGAAGAAGGCTGCCACCAACCCCTGACTGCTGAGGAGCTCAGACATCAAATCAACTGTGCTGTTCGTCAGTACGCCGACAGACAACTTTCCAAGGAAGAAATTATCGGCAAACTGCAAGCACACATAGAAGATATGCAAAAGTTCATTCAGTTGATGAAAAATGAAGATTTAAACAATTGTAAAACTAAGCCAGAGCCGCAAAACATCAAGTCAGAAAAGTTTGAGAAAACATTTAACAGAAGTAAAAACAATGACGATTTGCGAGCAGAAACCATAAATCTAATGCGGAAAGCTTCCACACTCATACAAATATTTACCGTGTCACAATTTGGTTGCTCTGCAAATACAAACAGAAGATCCGAGAGGAAGTCATCAACTATAGTTACCCATTGGGGTAATTTGCGTGCTAAACTGGAGATGTCTATAGATGCAGTGTTACATTTAGTGTCAAGGGAAAGGTCTTCACAGGCTATTATCGACAGCTACGACAGTGAGTCTGAGGAAGGTGGTGTTGTTATAAATGATGCTCCGCTCACCACTGCAGTGCGTAGACATCTTGCTGTTAATCTCCGAGATCTGCTGCAGCATGGCCTTACTGGCCCGGAGTCTAGCTCTCTAGTACCTATCATAGGTTGTTTCCCTGTCAGAAGATCTTCCACATCTCGCTCATTGCACATATGGGAACTCATTCTAAGATACTACGATCTGAATGATGGGGACCATTTTAATTCAACACCTGCTAGGAAGTTAAGTCAAAGTTTTAATTTAGACATAGTTGGAGGTACAGCAATAACTAATAAACAGAGTTTGCTGAGTGCTATTGGAAGTATACTGGCATCACACACACCTTATAAAAGAAGCTATGATGCACATTTTAAAGCTTTTGTTTGTGCTGCATTAAATGCACACAAACTGGTACTTTGGCTGAACATAATGTTGAAGTGTCGTTCACTGATAGATTCATACTATTCCGCCACAAGTTACATTGTGAATACAGGTTTTCAGGATGCGCTACAGAGTCTTGACCGCCTAACTCCATACAACTTTGACTTACCTGTGGATCTTGCCGTTAAACAGTTCCAGAATATCAAAGATGTTTTTATGTAATAAGGATACTGTTTTATACATAATCAAATTTTTATAATGCCTTCCATGTTAGGTCATGCTATTATATTATGCTATGGTATTGTAAATCTAGTCTAGTCAATACATCAGGGCAATGTTTCTTTATGACCAACTTTTAATTTTTATACAATCTAAAACAAGGTACATATTGTTGATAGTTTCTAAGGGCGGTATTAATAAATCAATCTCAAGTTCGAGTTACATCTCAAGTAGACATAATGTATTGAACTCTTCATACATTATGTCTACTTGAGATATAACTCAAACTTGAGATTGATTTATTAATACCTGATTTATTAAGAGCTGTATGCTACACTTTGATATGAAAAACTTATTTTTGTTTGTCAAATTACTGACCTTCAATTCTTTTATGAAATAAAAGTTGTCATACAATACAAACCCTAATCTAAGAAATGCTGGTTGGAGTAATGATGTGGCCGCTTTCTGTTGCAAATAGGCAATGAAGTGAAGTTTAAATTTGGCTGTGGTGCAAGGACATTGCGTGGCCTAAAATAATTTTATGCAACAATGAGTTGGCTTTACAAAGGTGACCAAACAAGCAAGCCGGTCATTAGATGGTTAGCTCGCATGCCCCGATAAACACCCACATTGACACAGCCATAATTGGCATTGGAAGAAGCAATTATTGTGTGTAAATTATACAACAATTTATTTAATTTCGTATGAAAAAAATTGAGTAACAATTTCCATGACAAGATAAATTGTTTCCTTATAATTCGTTTTTGCATCGGGGTTTTAAATGTACTTATTAACGCCAATTATGGTATGGTATTAACGCCACTCAACAAAGGCCTTCCAACTTAGAGATACTTAGTGTAAGTTCACTGTTCATTACCATTTCAATGGTTTTATCTAACTGCTGCCTTCAGCGAGAGGGTAATGTTTATTGCCAGACAGAATTATTTACACCCAGCTTAAGTAGTCTAATGCAATTTATTTAAGGTCTTAAATTTATTGTACAAATACATTCCAGCGAAGTATTATTTTATGTGATAAATTGTTTTACCAAAGATCAACCAAAAATTGTATAGCTAAGTCAATGCTGAATATAATGTAGTTAATGCATATTACATTTCGATTTATTTTTGACTTTTTACTGTTTTTCGTAATAGTTATAAGTACACATGGAGACAGCAATGTGGTATAACTTACTGGGTCTTGCTCACGGCTTCGCCAACGTGAGAGGCCTTTCCCGCTACAAGTCCCTAAAACACTACACCAGCGCCATCTATTATAAAAAAAGATGGCATTATTTCTATTTTTATAAAAAGCCTATGCGTTAATCTAGGACATTGGTCTATCCGTTTGTCAAAATTCATCTAAATCCGTTGTAATAAAATACTTGTAACAACGCCGGTCAAACTAAAACACTCAAGCCCCGTTTTTAACACGCTTTTATTTTAATTGTAGCTATTTTTGTGAGGGTGTTATTAAGCTTAGCCGTAACACTGGTGAAACCAATATAACCGTACTATCGACCCCCTGGTGGTAGTAGTGATAACGCGTTTTCCCCGCGAAAAAAAAGGGGTGTAATTAAGCTGGGCGCAGTCGCAGCACCTCACGTCTCACGCCTCAAGCGCCAAGCCTCACATTCCACGTCTCACACTCCACGCCTCACATCTCACACTCCACGTCTCACGCCTCACACTCCACGTCTCACGTCTCACACTCCACGCCTCACATCTCACACTCCACGCCTCACACCTCACGCGCCACGCCTTACGTCTCATACTCCATGTCTCACGCCCCACGCAGCACTCGAGGCTCTGCGAGCGCGTCCAGCTTAATAAAACCCTGACAAAAGATAACTAGTTGAATTAACCCGGTCTAACAGTCAATACTCAATAGTGCATGCACACTAGACATGGGTTTCATTGAATTATGTGATCAATAACCTTGATGTGACTTCGCTTCGTTGATCAGGCGAAGGATTTTTAAAATATAAACTCCAAATGAATTTAAAGTTTTATTTGTTACTAGCTTTTGCTCGCGGCTCCGCCCGCATTAAAAAGTTTTTCCAGGATAAAAGTCCCGGTTTATATTTTCCCGGGATAACCTATGTGTTAATCCAGGACATGATCTACCCGTGTGCCAAATTTCATCGAAATCCGTTCAGTAGTTTTTGCGTGAAAGAGGAACAAACATCCTTACATCCATACATCCAAACATCCATACATTCTTACAAACTTTCGCCTTTATAATATTAGTAGGATGAATGTTTGTTTTTGTGGGTGAATTTATCTAAGGTTTACTTCAAAGTGTGAATGTTTTTTTTTTCTAAAAATTCGACGTTTGGTCAGTGGTCACCATCGCTTGTCTAGTGTCTATGAACTTCAAAATTTCTTTTAAGTTCGAATACGGGTAGTATACTCCTTATAGAAAATTGCCTTATGGCTTATCAATTCTTTACATTACCCGAATCACAACATGGAACAAAACGAACGAGCTACCTCATCATATTGCTAGTACGCATATGTTTAAATTTCTAGAACTGCACTTTATATAAACACAAGGAAGTTACACAAAAAACACATCTAAATATAATAATTTATTTATAACATACATTAAAGTGTAAATTGTACATGAGACAATACCAACGATCTTGCATAGTGGATGCGTTGTACATGTTGATTTGGCTGAATACTTAATACATTTTGGGAAACTTAATTGATGACGTATCGTAAGGAATCATCAGGAACCTTATTTTGTATCTAGATGCGACTAAGTTACCACTATATTGTGACAGTGAAGGCAAAATATAAATATGACAGATATTCCCGCAGGTAATAAATAATATAAGGCTACCTCTCACCAGCAAACCAGATAACAAAATGTTTTGGTGCCAAGATTTGTTTTTTATTAAGTACATAATCATTTTAATATATCTGGGGGTTTCTACGATTCTATCTGCTATTACAATAAGGCTTAGACTTCAGGTAAAGTTACAACTGACGGTTTCAACTACTTCAAAGATGGTAATATTGACAAATTTAGTTTAAATGCACTTCATTCTACAAAGGCACCATGTTGCCTCCGTTTTTCATATGAAGCTGTTAAATTATATAATTAACTAAATTACATATTCTATAAACACTTGTTTTTCTTTAAAAATGCATTTATCAGTTGACGTTGAGATTTTCAATATTACAAAACATTGCATATCCTAAGATAGTTACAGCATATAAGATAGATATACGTACAGCATAGAAAAAAAACTGGTAGTTTTTTTTCTATGCTGTACGTTGCTCTCACAAGTTGGGTTTCAAATAACAAATGTACAAGCTATTGCCATCCACTCAACAAGCAATAACATTCAAAAACAATGTATAACTATACAAAAAGGACATTGATACAGCTTCATTAAATAGTTCAACAATACTTCAAATTACAGCTAAAACCGGTTATAACGATATTTAAGACACCACCCAACTTGGACACTAAACCCAAACATTCGTTATAAACGATACTTTTTTTTTACATGCATTGGGCGAGGCTTTGCCATTTGGTCACTATAAACGATGTTTCGTTATAACCGATGTCGCTATAACCGGTTTCCACTGTAGTTTTGTGTAGGGCAGTGTTTAGGAAAACTCCATTAATGAAATACTTGAGAAATTCCATTTTAAATTCACGCGCAATATTTTGTCCAATATACCGGCGTGTTGCGAACTTTTATTTAGCTGTTTGTATAGTTTGACGAAGTTTTCCGCTGGCAATCACCGCCCGATGGCCAATAACGTCTGTGGCTATTTACTTGGGTCCCAGCATTTCCTCTGGCTTGACCCACTGGTCGAACTGCTCGGCTGTGAGGATGCCTAGCTTGATGGCGGTGTCCTTCAGCGTGCCACCCTCCTTGTGGGCGGTCTTGGCGATTTGAGCCGCCTGGAAATTATAAAAAATCAAACTTTAAAATTGGTTTATAATTAGCATAATCCTACTAATATTATAAAGGCGAAAGTTTGTAAGTATGTCTAGATGTATGGATGTTTGTTACTCTTTGACGCAAAAATTATTGAACGGATTTCGATGAAATTTGGCACACGGGTAGACCATGTCCTGGATGATGACAGGCTACATTTTATCCGGGAAAATAAAAAGCGGGACTTTTATACCGAAAAACTTTTTAAAAGGGCGGAGCCGTGGACAAAATCTAGTAATAGTATAATAAGACAATGGGGTAATGGCAGAAAATTTCTCCCGCTTGGCGGCGCTGCTATAGATGGAGACAAACACTGTTTACAATAATTGTGTAGTTTTGTAGATTTCAAATTTAAAATGGTTGATAGATACGGTGGACTATGAAAGAGTTAAGAATAGAAATGCGAAATGCGTAGGCAAGAAGGAAGCTTGAATCGAGAGGTAATTGCCCTTGGAATATAATCTAATTTTTACATTTCAATTGAAACAGAAGACCACTGCGGTACAACACTCAATGAAGGCATCCTTTTTTTAGGTTATATGTGAATTAGCATATAAGAATCGCTTCCAACTAATTTTAGTTCTAATACAAAACAAAGATGACAGTGAGCGACAGGTCTACATTTACAGCAGCGCTTACTGATGCCAATTTTGTGAACTACTCAAATTATTGTGCCGTTAGGAATCATCCTCTTAAAATTCGTTAATTAAAACATAAGTAAAGGACTATTCTAGAAAAAGGAGGCAGAAGTGCAGCAACCAAGGAACATTTAGCATTTATTTATTACTTATAATTATTTTATTCAGGTGTGGGCTATGGCAATCACACTGCGCATGGTTTTATAAAAAAACATTTACATTTACATTTCGGTTGCGCGAATATTAATTAAATTATATATTTCAATGGAATCAGCCCACGGCCTAGAATCTCAGTCAGTTTATCGTCCGGTACAAAAGGTCAACGATTGTTATTTGATAGATAATGTTTATTTGTTCACTATATTAGATGCCGAATATTATTACGCAAATGCGAATTCAAAACACGAGAAAAGTACAATAGAATAAAATTATTAGCATTTTGGATTCCGTATTTGTAAATTCGTTAGAGAAATACCAGAATATACAAGGCGGACATAAACTTGATAAAGGTCGCAGGAACATGCTGGAAGGAGGATGCTTTTAACAGCTCCGTCTGGAAATCTTTACGGGAGGTCCATGTGGAAGATTGGACTTCAGTTGATGTTGATAATGATGGAAAGGCGACCAAGTTTGGGTCGGATTTAAATCATTTTGCGACGTAACCGATAGTTTAATATTATTGGATACTATGCTCACTTGACTGCCTCGGTGGCGTAGTTGTATTAAGGTACGACTACAATGCTGAGGTCTCGGGTTCGATTCCCGGGTCGGGCAAAGTGATATTGAGTTTTTCTATTCAGTATCAGCTCGGAGTCTGGAATTTGTGCCCGATATGGCGATAGGCTCGCCCCCTATCACATCATGGGACGGAATAACGGCAAAAAGTGGGTACACTAGTTGCGCCTCTGCCTACCCCTTCGGGAATAACAGGCGTGAGTGTATGTGTGTGTGTGTGTATGCTCACTTTTCTTAATAACCTAAGATTTTACACATTTTTCGCATAATGAAGGCGATAATAGTGAATTTGCTAAAACACAGGTCATAACGTACATTACTATAATATTAATATTATTCTATACAACTTACAAGCTATCTGACATCTATTTCTATGAATGATAAATTCATATCCGAAATTGTTCCCTACACGTTTAACTTGTTGAACTTACACCGGAATGCATTATGAAAATGGCATACATTAAAACAGCGCACACTTATTAAACCGTTTCAAGCCGAATGTAGATAAATCAATAGGATATTTTTCACCGCGTGCGAAAGCCGCGACCATTTCGCCTAGAGCCGGTATGAACTTGAACCCGTGCCCACTGAAACCGGTCATGAACATCACATCCTCGCTCCCTTGCAGGGTGTCGATGATGAAGTCCTCGTCCGGGCTCATGTCGTACATGCACGTCTCCCCGCGTACTATCTCTCTCACGCCAGGCATAAATTTCCTCAAATACTTCTGGGTTTCCGTTCTGTCTTCAGGCCATTCGCCATAGGGCACGTATTCTTCAACAGAACTTATCAACCGCCCGTTATTGCTGTGTTTTCCCACTTTAAGAAGACCGTTTTCATCTGCGGGTATTCCGTAGAAAATATCGCCGTCCATTTCGATGATAAACGATGGTATATTCTGATATCCTTCATCAGCCTCATGCCACATGAAAACCTTGCGTAGTATGTTCACCGGCAGGTCAGGCAGTATTTTTTTGGCCCAACTGCCTGCTGAGATCAACACTTTACGCGCTCTGTACTTGCCGTCACTCGTGGTGACTTCCACGCCATTCTCAATCGGCTGTACTGCGGTGACCGTGGTGTTGAACAGTTGTTCCGCGCCCTCCTTTTTGGACAGCTTGACAAAAGTGTCAACAGCTGTTTCACATCTCAATAATCCTATATTAGACTCGTACACGGCCACATAATCCTCAGGAGCTGTGAACCCTGGCCACCTGTTCTGTACTTCCTTGGCCGTCAAAATCTCCGTATCCAGATTAAATGTTTCAGCACTAGCTTGAGCGTTTACGATGAACGGTGAATCCTTTGGGCCCATGTTGAGTACACCGCAGGGCTTCATGATTTCGTAATCACATATCTGAGCTAATTCGGCCCAGAGCTGCTGAGATCGGAGACCCAACGGCAGATATTTAGATCCTTCGCCGTACGCTCGTCTGTTGATCCTGGTTACTCCGTGGTGGGTGCCGTTGGTGTGTGGCGGTGTGTGACTGTCCATCATGAGCACTTTGACACCAGCTTTGGCGGAGTAGTACCCGGCGGCTGACCCCACAGACCCGCTGCCAACTATTATTAAATCGTATTCCATGATGACTGACGGAATTTAGATGCAGTAATTTCGTCCATACGAGTATGCTTATATATGCTGATTGACGACCGCACAACGAAGTTCACTAGTTCGATACAGTCTACAGATACGAATTCAGACGAGTACAAGTTTATGATTTCGCTCTTGGCAACAATGCTTGGTGTGTATACTTGGGTGGGTATACTATGGTATTTTGACACGTATGTAGGAAACCATAGTCAAAAAATTAAACGGTCATATTATAGATACTAGTCGACTCATATTTTGGCATATTTTACCAAACCGTTTACAGGGTTATTGTTGTTTTACAAATGCAAATGGAATTAATACTTTTTGTTTCAATTTTTTTTTTTTGGATCCTTTTAAAGTCGCCCACATGGATTTCGTTGAGATCACCTGCTAATTTTGTGTAATATATTTTTTTTATTGCCAAGAAAAGGCCTTTGAGTATCTAGCAATGCAAAGAAGATGGGATGACCGGGCGAACCCTTCGTTATTCATAGGTACATGCGCAGTTGGTCATAAACTTTTATTAAAACCTATATGACTTGCGATGGCTGTCATTACATTCTACGATAGTGACATTAAGGGCCGTATTAATAATTCAATCTCAAGTTTGAGTTACATCTCAAGTAGACACAATGTATTGGACGCTTCATACATTATGTCTACTTGAGATGTAACTCAAACTTGAGATTGATTTATTAATACCGCCCTAAGCGGTGTTCCACAAAAATTGTGATTTTGTTGTGTTATTGTGTAAAAAGCGACCACATATTCAGCCCCGAACGTGTGGATTTTTTTTTGTTAAATGCGTGCTATGCGTTTCTATCTCGTCCCCCGTCAGGATTCGCAGAAAAAATTGTTTGCGCATTATTGCCATATAGTGTCGTTTGGTTCAATAGTCTAAACTCTAAGGTATAGGCAGACGAGCTAGAGGCCCGCTAGACCACCGCTACTCATGGACACGCCGCTGCCTCCCTACAATACTATTATTATTACGGACGTTTTACTACGAAGCGTTAGTACTATATCTATATATATTGTTTATATTTTAACAGAAGAACCCGGTGTGTTTGTACATTGAAAAAAAAAAAGTAATAAAAAAGGCGTTGACCAAAGAAGATGAATAGAACGGAAAGTCAGTGGTTTTTAGAATTATTTTCTATCTGTTTGTTTGTGGGCGCATATCTCCCAAAATAACAAACAGTTTTTCATTTAGTTTTCACAACTGGATAAAGTATAATTGGAAACAGAATATACGATTTTTTTCATTAAAATCGGATATGAGAAAAATGTAATCCACGCGTACGAAATCGTATCACGTATTTTAGCTGTAAAATAATATTATTTAATGCTCTCGATACGTGTCTGTCAGTGTATACATAACAATTTGTATTTATCAGCCACGTTTATAAATTTATACCAGTGGCATGATAATAATGTTTAACAAATTATATAGTCATCCATAGATCAATAACATAGGAATGATCTCTATAATTAAAATAATTAAGAGGTATTGTTCTGTCAACAAAAAATCTGGTTTATATCTATACTAATATTATAAAGCTGAAGAGTTTGTTTGTTTGTTTGTTTGTTTGTTTGTTTGAACGCGCTAATCTTAGGAACTACTGGTTCGAATTGAAAAATTATTTTTGTGTTGAATAGACCATTTATCGAGGAAGGCTTTAGGCTATATAACATCACGATGCACTATTAGGAGCGAAGAAATAATGGAAAATGTGAAAAAAAAAACGGAGAAAATTATTATTCCTTGAGGGCTTCCATTGCGTGCGCTGCGAAAACGGTTCAAGATACCAAAAATATATGTATGAAAGAATTATTCCTCTTGAAATGATCTAAAAAAATGTCCGCAACAGTATATGTCTATCTTTTGAGATTAACTCACTAGAACCGTTTTTATGGTAATCAAATTTGGTCGAAATTAATGCATTATTTGTTAAGAGTTGTATCAACGTCATAATATTAATCTTTATCCAAATAAATGTGTTAGATAGAGTGATCCAACGGGAAGGTTTTTATGTACTTTAAGCCCGGAAAAACTTATTAACGCGGGCGACGCCGTGGGCAAAAGCTAGTAATGTATTATCCCTGTATATCTATAGCTATAAATCATAGTAGCGGTCTGCGTCCGTCTGTATGTTGCTCGCCTTCCCCCTTATTCTATTTTTATTTCATTGAATGACGAGACGAGCACGCCGTTCGCCTATTTGTAACTAGATTTGTGAATTAGCATGAAATGAAATTACGATTTTTAACTGACTTAAAAAAGGTTTATTATTTTTCCGGGACTGAAAACTCAAAGGGAAATGTAGCCAGTGAGGCTACCGGGTGTAAAAACGTGTCAATTGTCTCGAGTCAGCTAGTCCGAGCTGATCTTCTTCGACATTAACACGGAAGAAATCATTATCGGTAAAATCGGTAGGTTATAGTGGTATAAGGTCAAACGCACGCTGGTGTGAGCATTTTTTACTGGTGGTAGGTCTCTCATATGTAAGAGTCCGTCTGGGTGGGTACCACCGCAATGTTTATTTCTACCGCCAAGCAGCAGTGTGCATGCACTGTTGTGTTTCGGTTTGAAGGGCATTGTAGCCAGTGTAACTACTGGACATAATAATGAGACTTAACATCTTATGTCTCAAGATGACGAGCGCAGTGGAATGCCACACAGTACTTTGTAACTCAAGGTGCTGGATGGTGTTGCTACTGTTTATGGGTGGTCGTATTGCTTACCATCAGGCGAACGGCATGCTCGTCTCGTCATTCAATGATGCTGTCCATATCGCTTATTTTGAAGTGGTGTAAGTCCATTTTCTTTTGTTTCGAGAAAATTAAAAGGTTACTATATTTGTTGATTTAAAAATACAGGCAAATCATATGAGGTCTGGCATTGTTTCTATTGTTTTATCAACATTTATTTTGTTTATATAAATTTGTTTTTGGCTAATTAGACTACGATAACACATATTTATGGACTTACACCACTTTCATAATCGATGATTATGCAATTTCATTTACCGACCGATTTTAAGTTGTACAAAATATGGGATTAATTTGAGAAATTAAACACGGACTAGTTATATATAAAAAAAATTACATTAAATTAAGCACGAATTACGTGATAGCTCATTTTTCTCAAAAATGGACTTACACCACTTTCAAAATAAACATTCCATATATTACTGTACCTTATCGTATCCGATGTGAGGGTTGAGCGCCGTGACCAGCATGAGAGACTCGCGCATGATCTTGGCGATCTGCGCCTCGTTGGCCTTGATGCCCACCGCACAGTTCTTGTTGAACGCCTGGCACCCGTCACCTGGAGAACAGTATATATTTTCATCACTCCATAGTTCATACGTCGATGTCCAATGTGGACCCAATTATGTGGGGGGTGGGCCATGGCACCTGGCGGCACTTGAACTAAAGGTGTGGCGAGTGCCGTATTTTTTTTAGTTTGGCTTAAATTGGGGACCTTTTTTGCTTTCGTCCAGAGCCTCACGCCGTCTAAAACGCCACTGAAACAGGGGCGGAAATAAAATATATTTTTTATTTATGGTAGGACTCACATATGTAAGAGTCCGTCTGGGTGGGTACCACCGCAATGTCTATTTCTACCGCCAAGCAACAGTGTGCATGGACTGTTGTGTTTCGGTTAGAAGGGCATTGTAGCCAGTGTTACTACTGGGCATAATGAGACTTAACGTCTTATGTCTCAGGATGATAAGCGCAAAGTGGAACGCCACACAGTACTATGTAACTGAAGGTGCTGTATGGTGTTACTGCTGTTTATGGGCGGCCGTATCGCTGATCATCAGGGGAACTGCATGCTCGTCCCATTATTCAATGCCATAAAAAAACCCGGGCGTGTATTTATGTACGCGCGTGAGAAGTTATACTTCTTTGGCATCATTAACCTTTATAGTTTGAGAAAATTGCAGTCTGCTTCGGCCTTTGAATTTTGAAAAAGTCCTTGGATGTGGTTTACCACATTTTGTTGTTTTAACAACAACAGACTAGGCTGCATGGCTAAGCGCCTTTGCTTTCTCCTTTTACTAAAAAATTAAATTATATATAATTATTAAATATAACGGAGATGTCCGCTTTTTGTATGGGTGATGGGCTTCAAAATCTAAACAGGCTCAAACAATAGGGATATTAAAGGGGGCAACGTATGGAACTTAGATCCATTAAAACAATATTTTTAGACCCCTCCATTTATGACCAACTTTTTTAAAAACATTCATATTAAGTCTCGTTTTCAAGCCACACAAAATTACATGTGTCTCAAAATCGGAGGCCTTTAAAAATCCGCGGTTTATTGCAAAAGGCTAGTTTTCAGGAGTTCTATCCAAATATATATAAACTGTCTTGTTTAGATTTTCAGGCCCATTTTTGGACATGTCCTTTAGAGAATAATAAATATATATGACATTATTTGTACTAAATATTATAAGATTCTTAATTTAAAATATTTATTATTGATTATTTTAAAAGTGGAGCCATAACCTAAAAGAAGAAGATTATTTTAAAAGTAAATAAATAAATTTAATCATTAATTAAAAAAAAAATTAAAAAAATAATTAATAAAAAAATAAAAAAAAAAACAACCAATAATATCACTTAAGACGAGGCTGTATGGGCTTGAACCCTTTGCCTTCCCTATAAAGGGAAAATTATAAAAAAACAACCGTGAGAATTTCAGTGTCACACATGCGCGCGCATCGTAATATTTCACTCCCATCAATTTTTCATAACGCGTCTAAAGAAGTATAACTTCAAAAATACTCTTCGCCCACATTTTTCTTCCCCGAATTACTATATAATTGTTTTCCATGACTAACCGATGAGCCGTATGGACCGCAGCACGTTGGCGACCATCATGGGTTTGAAGACGTTGAGCTCGAAGTGTCCGTTGCTGCCGCCGACGGTGCAGGCCACGTGGTTGCCCATCACCTGCGCCGCTATCATCGTCAGCGACTCGCACTGCGTCGGGTTCACTTTACCTGGTCGGGTAATAGTATCGGATTAAAGTTTGTAATACGGCTGTAATCTCGGGTTCGATCCCCGGATCGGGCAGTGATATTGAGTTTTTCTATTCAGAATCAGCTCGGAGTCTGGAATTTGTGCCCGCTATGGCGATAGGCTCGCCCCCTATCACATCATGGGACGGAATAATGGCGAAAAGTGGGTGCATAAGTTGCGCCTCTGCCTACCCCTTCGGGGATAACAGGCTTGAGAGAGTGTGTGTGTATGATAATGTCAAAATTTAATATACATTTTACGTTCCTTAACCGCTTTCAACATGATGTTACTCAATTCAATAGACTATAATATGTTCAGTAAATATTTTTCTTAATACATGGCGATAGCGTCATATAGATAGTACTGTTGATCGATAGTTATTTACACCCGTACTGTTAAACAATATCTACAATGAGGACACACAGTGCGCTCGAACGCATAGTGTTTGCAATTTTATGGTTTTCTTTGGCTTTGTTTATCTGACAGCCAACTAAACGTGTATCGCAATATGAGCCATTTGCATATTCACTGCGAAGACAAGCCATGAACCATAAAAATTAGACTTATTATCACATCATTACTCCAATACTTCGCTTACGTTTGTGAATACAGGCCATAGTGATTTTTGTAACGGAAAAGTTTTTAAACGCGGTCGAAACCGCGGGCGACCACTTGATAATATTTAATACTAGCTTTTGCCCGCGGCTCCGCCCGCGTTAAAAAGTTTTTCCGTGATAAAAGTCCTGCTTTATATTGTCCCAGGATAAAAATTGGCCTATGTGTTAATCCAGGTCATGATCTACCTGTGTGCCAAATTTCATCGAAATCCGTTCAGTAGTTCTTGCGTGAAAGAGTAACAAATATCCATACATCCAGACATCCATACATACATACAAACTTTCGCCTTTATAATATTAGTAGTACTGACTCACCAGGCATGATTGAGGATCCAGGTTCGTTTTCGGGCAGCTGCAGCTCCCCGAGGCCGCAGCGCGGACCGGAGGCCAGGAACCGGATGTCGTTGGCGATCTTCATGAGAGAGACGGCGATGGTGTTGAGGGCCCCGTGCACTTCCACCATGGTGTCATGTGACGCGAGGGCTTCGAACTTGTTCGGCGCCGTCTCGAATGGAATGCCTAGACAAATAAATTTTATGAATAAAATAATATTAACCTGGCACTAATAAACAGCTCCAACGGCAGAGTCGATTTACAAGGAATGGTTTCAACGTTCGCCTTAATTATACCGGTTTGTTTTACTGGATTCATGCCAGTAAGACCAGAATACGATTCGTCAAAATGGGTCACTACATTTTTACTTCTTACTTTTAGGAAATCATAAGAATTTTTAATTAGATAAATAAATAAATAAATTATTTATTTATTTAGGCAAAGACATGTTACAATTATATATAAGGTCGTTGACTCTCAAACTAGGCATGCCTGTATCTTAAGAGCCTCGGGTGGGTAATCGAAATATGATCTTTGCTGACATAAATGAAGAGTACCTATTATTAACAATTGTTGTTAGTCGATGAATGTTAAATTTGAGTATGGGTAATAGACACTTTAAAAGAAAGGAAAAAAGGGGAAAATCAATAAAATGTATGTGTGTGTGTGTGTGCGTGTGTGTGTATGTGTGCGTGAGGGAGTTCAGGCTAGGTATATAATGAAAGAAAGAAAAGAAAGAAAGAAAGAAAGAAAGGAATATTTATTATTGGCACAAAAAAAAAAGAACTAAATACAAAGAAATTATAACATAATTAATATATAAATAAATAATGAAGTTATCAATCTTTCCGTTTCATCGTGGTTGAGCCTCAACAGCCACAGATGGCGCTGATCAGATGACGCAATGGATCGGTACAGTGATTTGGGAACTTTTGTACAGCGAAAGGCTTTAAACGCGGACGAAGTCATGAGTAATACCCACACTCACGTCTTTTACTCTGAAGGGGTAGGCAGACGCGCAACTAGTGCACGCACTTTTTGTCGTGTGTATTCTTCCCATAATGTGATAGGGGGCAACACATTCCAAACCGGGTTAATATTGAGCAGACAAATGCAAAATCACTTTGCCCGATCCAGGGATGGAACCTAAAACTTCATTTCTGCAGTCATATCGTAATAAAACTACGCCACCGAGGCAATCATACCTCATCTCGCCGTCATGAGTTATACTTAGTTTTCATCATCATCCTATATTTCAGTCCACAGTTGGGACATAGACATCCTCCAATACGTGCCACCTTATCTGGTGTTCGGTGTGTGTCAATACAAAACAAGAACCATAGAAGACGGCGCCGTGACGGTCAAAAGTGACAGAAAATGTGACGATTTTCGTGTGACGATTTTTTAACAGTTTCTTCCGTACGTCAATAAAGAAGTTTAATTTTGAAAAACTAGCGACATAAGCCGCCATTGGAATCAAGTTTAACAGCTCAAATAGGACCCCTTTAATTTTATCTGTGGTGCTTTACATCTGGCTATTCCAGTTGTGAAAGTCTAAATAATTAAAGTTAAAATACCTTTTTTAGTTCATTATTTTGTCTCCCGTTTTGCTATGGAGGGAAATGGAAAATTCTAACTCCTCCCTATTCTTCCGTTTAACTTCATTGCAGGTCTAATTAGTGTTCTCTGAGACTCGCCGAGCTTCACCACTCGGTGTCATGTCATGCGTGCTACTGTCGATCCTGGCTTACAGGAGTTGTGGTGGGTGTGAGGGCGGGATAGTCTCGTATAAGCCGCCATTATCTCCTCCCTACCAGTTTCGACCCACGTGCCGATGACAACACAATCTAATAGGATTAGGCCTAAAAACCAATCTTTCCCTAATCGTTGATATCTCATCCTCTCTTAGTAGCCGTCCTGAGCCGAGGTTCGTAACCGAGCCGTGGGTTGCCCTCAGCATGGTCACTTAATTCAAAGGGTTGCGAGCGCCTTCTGCGTTCACCCTAAAGACCGGTGTGGCCAGCAAAGCCGACTCGCGTCAGGCTGCTGGCAGTAGGGCCACTAACAGAAAAAAAAAAAAAAAAAAAAAAAAAGCCGCCATTACCAGTGAGCGCGGCGATCTCAGCAGCACACTTCTCAGCGAAGCCGATGCGGGTGTTGAGGCCGGTGCCGACCGCCGTGCCGCCCAGCGCCAGCAGGTGCAGGCGCGGCAGGACGGCGCACACACGCTCAATACCGAACGACAGCTGCGCCACGTACCCGCTGAACTCCTGGCCTAGCGTCAGCGGCACCGCGTCCATCAGGTGGGTCCTGCACGATACATACACACAAAGCACCTTTAGCGACGAAAACGACACAACTCAAAAAATTGAAAAATTGAGTTGTCATTTTTTTTTATGACAAAAAACTAGTCCCTTATTTATAAAAATGTAATTAAAAATGGACCGATGTAACAGTTTTGTCCTTTTTCTGCTTGAATATGGCTGTGTTTGAACTATTGTTGTAGTGAGTACTTCGTTTTAAGTAATTTTATGACGATAACTCAATTTCCTATCTTTTTGAATTATGTCGTTTTCATCCTAAAGATGCGACATATACATATACACTCACACCTTTTATCCCCGAAGGGGTAGGCAGAGGTGCAACTAATGCACCCACTTTTCGCCGTTATTCCGTCCGATAATGTGATAGGGGGCGAGCCTATCGCCATATCGGGCACAAATTCCAGACTCCGAGCTGATACTGAATTGAAAACCTCAATATCACTTTGCCCGACCCGCAAATCGAACCCGAGACCTCAGCATTGCAGTCGTACCATAATACAACTACGCCATCGAGGCAGTCGAACGATACCATTTAAAAAAATTTATAAAAGCACTGGAAAAGTATAGTCAACACAGTCAATAAAGTTCAGTTTAAAAATTTCCGCTTTTTGTATGGGTGCTGCGTCTCAAAATCTAAACAGGCTCAAACATTAGGGATATTAAAGGGGGCAACATAATTATGGAACTTAGATCCATAAAAAAATATTTTCAGACCCCTCCATTCATAACCAACTTTTTTGATAACGCCCATCGTAAAATTTCACTCTCATAAATTTTTCATAACGCGCCTAAAGAAGTATAACTTCAAAAAATTACAATCGACGTGCAAATGAGCAATTAATGCAAAAACTTTTTGATGCCAATCGACCCACTCGTTTTAAAGTTAAAAAGTCAAGAGACCATCCTTTTGATTGATACTAACAAAAAATAGGGATTATATCCAGTTTGTATATGCAAAAAATTCCTAACACAAAATAAATTCACTGGTGGTAGGTCTCTCATATGTGAGAGTCCGTCTGGGTGGGTACCACCGCAATGTCTATTTCTACCGTAAGCAGCAGTGTGCATGCACTGTTGTTTCGGTTTAAAGGGCATTGTAGCCAGTGTAACTACAGGACATAATGAGACTTAACATCTTATGTATGATACTATATCTTCGTCTCAAGATGACGAGCGCAGTGGAATGCCACACAGTACTTTGTAACTCAAGGTAGGTACTGGATGGTGTAGAAACACCATCCAGTACCTACCTTGCTTACAGTAGAAACTGTATATGGGTAGTTTTATCGCTTACCATCAGACGAACGGCATGCTCGTCTCGTCATTCAATGGAATAAAAAAAACTTTAAAATACCCTTTCCAAATCATCTCAATGAGTGGGTGCGACTAAATAACCGTCATATGAAACCCCATCACAACCACTTTTCTCATTAAAACCAAAAACCCCCCACCTGCCAATCTTGATGATCTTATCAAACTCCTTGGACTTGGCCTGCAGCGTGTCCCTCAGCGTGCAGAGTCCCGGCATCAGCCTGTCCCGCAGCTCCATGGCGACGGCGATGTGCATGGCCGTGGGGTAAGTGTCGTTGGAACTCTGGGACTTGTTCACGTGGTCGTTAGGGTGGACGGGGCTCTTGCTGCCCAGGGTCCCGCCCAGGATTTGGATCGCGCGGTTCGAGATCACCTGTCGAAGGTTGAGAGTTTAGATTTTATACCAGCCCTGTATTATGTAATAACCACTGCTGAGCACGGGCCTCCTCTACAACTGAGGGTTTAAGGCCTTAGTCCACCACGCTGGCCTAATGCGGGTTGGCAGACTTCACATACCTTCGAAATTCTTTTAGAGAAGTCAGGTATGCAGGTTTCCTCACGATGTTTTCCTTCGCCGTTAAAGCGAGCGATAATTCACAAAGAATACACTCATCACTTTAGAAAAGTCAGAGTTGCGTGCCCTTGGGTTTCATAAGTTTAGATTTATTTCTTTTAATATAAAACACATTCATAGTATCACGCCTCTATTCCACAGGGGTAGACAGAGACTATGGATTGCCACATTGCTCGATTCTGTCATACTTCTCTCACTTCCTCCCCCTCTGTGAATCTTCATGCACATGCCGGTTCAGGGTACTTTTGACCTGGCCTTATGAAGAATGTCAGCTATCTGACATTCAAAGGTTCGGTCGAACCCAACCGGCTCTTCTATACATATACGTGATATAAAACAGTTCCCTCAAAATCTTGAGTCACAATCTATGATAATGATTTAAACAATATTCCTAGTGGTGGGATATTTGTATACGTCCAGCACAGTGATCTCCGTACACATTGTTAAACCAGCCACAGTGACCCACGAAAGTTTTCCGAGTTCCGAGATCATCTTATGTATATCCGGTGTTAAACAAACCGGCATTATTGAGTCTACTGTCTGGACTCTACTCCATTTATTACCAGATGGAGTGGGGTTATTTTGTCGAGCCTATCTCGAAAGTTAAACAGACGCGCAACTAACTCATCCAGTTAACATCAGGTATTGATTGGCCAAGACAGACCTCGTTGGTGTTCATGTTGGACTGAGTGCCGGATCCTGTCTGCCAGATGACCAGCGGGAAGTGACCCTCGCGGTACAGCTTGCCGGATATGACGTCGTCGCACGCCTGGATGATGGCGTCGGCTGTCGGTGTAAACGCATATTATAATATCGAGAACGTATACATTTATAACGAGTCTCCGAGAAACTAGTCAAAATTGGCAATATGGAATCAAAAGGGTGGTAGACTACTTTTTTTAAATACATTTGTCAAAAATGTATGCAATCCAAAATCTAATTTAAAAATCATTTTCAGATTGGCGCAATAATGAGTGAATTATAAAGCTTTGAAATTTGGTGGAAGGGGTAACTGTCAAATAACAGTAATAACAGACTGTGACGTCATCGAGTGCCGCCGACCCTAATGCTGCGTGCGTACGAAAGAGATAACGATATCCCCGCCGCGCGCACACTTTTGCTCACGACAATATTTCAAATATGAAAACTGCTTTACTTTTGAACCAACCAGGAGATTTCATAAAATTACTTTTTCGTCTTATTTTCGGTTATATAGAAAATAATGCACAAAATAAAATATAGGAAACTACCCCATTGTCTGTGTGTCCCGTTATTTAAAGATACCTGTCAATCACACAAACTCAGGACCAGGAGTCAGGATAAATATTTATGCTTTTGTAGGTGAAGGCACAGGCGGAGGATGCAGTGGCCAGAGGCAGTGTAGTGATAGCGGTGTCGTTGGACATATCCAACGCATTCAACTCGCTGCCCTGGCCCTGCATCCACGAGGCACTGCGGTACCACGTGGTGCCGCCCTATCTCCGGCGTCTGGTGCACGCGTACCTGTCTGACAGGCACGTGGTGTATCCGGGCGCCGATGGGTGGCACCGAAGAGCGATGTCGTGCGGTGTTCCACAGGGCTCGGTTTTTGGCCCTCTCCTGTGGAACATCGGGTACGACTGGGTGCTCCGTGGTTCCAATCTCCGGGGCGTCGGCGTGACTTGTTACGCCGACGATACGTTAGTCACAGCGACTGCTGGGACCTTCCGGGACGCCGCAACTCTGGCGGCGGCGGGCACCGGCCAAGTAGTTGGTAGAATTCAACGTTTAGGGTTGAAGGTGGCCCTCGAGAAAACCGAGGCCGTGTGCTTTCACGGACCTCGGAGAGGGCCACCGGCCGGTGCCGGCATCGTCGTTGGGGGGGTGCGGATCCCCATCGGCTCTAGCATGAAGTATCTAGGTTTAGTCCTAGATAGTCGATGGCGATTCCGCACCCACTTTAAGGAGTTGAGGACGAAATTTTCCCGGGCAGCGGGCGCTCTTTCCCGCCTGCTGCCCAACCTGGAAGGTCCTGGCTTCCCTTGCCGGAGGCTGTATCACGGAGTCGTGCGGTCCATAGCCCTTTACGGCAGCCCCGTTTGGGCTGACTCCCTGGGCCGCCCCTGCGTCGCCCTTCTGCGCGCCCCGCAGAGAGCTTTAGCGCAGCGGGCGGTCAGGGCGTACCGCACGGTCTCTTTCGAGGCGGCTTGCCTATTGGCCGGATTTCTGCCCTGGGACCTGGACGCTAAATCCCTTTCCGATGTATTCCATTGGCGGGAGGAGGCGTTCAGTCGCGGGGAGCGTCCGGCCCTGAAGGAGGTGGAGGCCAAGAGGGCCGCCTTACGGCGAGCCGCCGTGGAGGAGTGGCGTCTCAGGCTGGAGGCCCCGTCGTGGGGGCACAGGGTCGTAGAGGCAGTGCGTCCTGTCTTTGCCGAATGGCTGGACAGGCGCCACGGAGCGGCAACATACCGCCTGACGCAGGTGCTCACCGGGCATGGCTGCTTCGGTGAGTTCCTGTTTCGGGTGGTACGGATAGAGGAGTCGGCCGTGTGTCACTATTGGGACAACTGCCCAATGGACACGGCCCAACATACGTTGGAGTGTTGTCCAGCCTGGGATGAGGAGCGCAGCGCTCTCAGAACAGTCGTCGGAGAAGACCTCTCGCTGCCGGCCGTGGTCGCTTCCATGGTCGGCGGCCGGGAGGCCTGGCAGGCGGTGGCCCACTTCTGCGAGGTGGTCCTCTCGCGGAAGGAGAGTGCCGAGAGGGATCGCCAGCGCAGTGGTGATCCCTCCCGCCGCCAGACGAGACGTAGGAGGCGTCGGGTGGACGACTGACCGACGTCTCCCGCCCTGTGGATTGGGGGCGTTTGGAGAATTCCACCACGGTATCCCCTGCCTGTCGTAAAAGGCGACTAATAGGGGCCTCCGGGGCTCACGGGTGGGCGGGACGTGCCGCCCACCCATTAGTCTAGCCAACTTCTGTGACCCCCGTGATGGACATGTCCGAGGCAGCGTGTCTCACGCTGCCTCGGACACCAAAAGGCGGACACGATACGGTGTTTCGGGGGCTTCTGAGCCCCCGCAACAGGAAAAAGGACCGCAAAAACGCGGTACGCGCAGGGGCGGTTGCGGACGACAACTTAGACGTGAGTCGGAGGAAGCCCGCAGCCGTCCCTAATGAGACGAAGATGGCCATACAAAACATACAAAAAAAAAAAAAGAGGTATGATGTAAGTTAGACAAGCTAGTCTAGGTGAGTTGGGGTAATACTGGTACACGGGGTAATCCCGATTTTTCAAGATTACTCAACTCGACAACATTTCTGAATACAGTCAACACTACCTGAAGTGTTATTTAGTTATGTACTACGGTTTTTGCCACTGTATTATAAGAGTAACAGTTTAGCACTAATCTTGACGACGGAATTATACCCCGAAATCTGGTATTACCCCAACTTTTTCTTGTGATATAAAACGTGTCAACGATTTAAATATGAAGTCATACTTTAGTGTTTCATATATATCTCAACGAATATCAATGGGCACAAGATGTATCCATCAATTCTTGCATCATTACACTTACCAATCTTCTTGTCCAGTCCATACTCAATGTTCACCTTGGCGGCTGCCTTCTTCAAAATTCCGAAAGCAACGATGACGGGGTACTGGAACAAAAACGTACTTTAAAGATCAAAATCGCAACGTACAAGACTAAGTAATATCTATTTATTTGTGATCATAAAATACATTTTTATCAACGACAAAGTAACCACACTCATGATCGTCTATTCAAAGTCAAAAAAATATACAATTAAATATTAGATGTTGTCATTTGATTCCAAAATTAAAGCAGGTTACTGGAGATACGCCGACTGGCCCCGGAACGCTAGTAGTCAGCACGAAGCAATAAGACGGATTTTCTTACCATATTAAATACGATGATCCGGTACAAAATAGGTACGACATTTCTCCGACACTTAAAACAATATTAAGAAAAAAGGGTGTAGGTACTGATCAATCACTCATCCGATCGTTCCCCTTCATTGCCTTTCATACAATAGTACCTATCGGCAATGCATCTAAGTTTACGGCACGGAATTCATGAGCTAAGGTAATTTTTTACATCAGGTGACCCACTTACTCCAGCATTGACCTTATAGCATGAAATCTTAAACAAAAGACCGCGCGAAGAACAATGCACAATCAATGCTGTGTACAGAATGTGAAACGATTATCCCAGTACATTGAGTCGCGAGCGCTCGTAACACGCTTGTATGTAGGTCTTGGCTGTAAGTGCCGTAAGGGTCTTGGCGGAGGTCAGTTGAATGTCAAACTTTCATGTAAGGCTGCCTGACTAGGACACTGGCCTCTATAAACCACTGATACGAGGGTTAAGTTAGGTAAAATTCATTTTTTATTGTAGTTAATTAATGATAAGGGGAGTGGACGATAGACGAGTTATGAATGGAACGGTCTGCCGGACATTAATCCAGAGGCTCAAAACCTAAGGCACACACCTCTAAATTTTCGAAGTAACGTGTGTATTGTTTATCAATTATCGTTCGCTTTAACGGTGAAGGAAAACATCGTGAGGAAACCTACATACCTGAAAATTGTGCATAAGAATTTCAAGGGTATGTGAAGTCCGCCAACTCGCACTAGGCCAGCGTGGTGGACTAAGGCCTAACGCCTCTCAGTAGTAGAGGAGGCCCGTGCTCAGCAATGAGCTCTTTTTTTTTTATAGGGTGCTAAACTCATTACCCTTCCTGGCTTCGCCGTAGTCGGGTAAAAAACTGATTACTACGTTTGTTTTGGCTAAATTATATACCACTAACCTTATTTCTCGCTAAAACAACACAAGTCAAGATCAGTTCTTCAGGGTTTTTCATTATTTTTATTAATAAACTGTGAAGGTTATTCGCTGTTTAAATTTTTTACAACTCAAGTACTAAATTAAGCACAAAAAAGTTGTTTAAAACTCATTTGTTGGTGCATAAAACAGTCTTTATCGATTTCTGAAAAAATCTGATTGTGTGACTTATGATGTAACCCGCAACAAATACATAGCCGAATCTGCGATTTCATTAGCTTATCTCTACAAGAACAGACTGGTTACTCACAGGCATGCGCTCCTCAATGCCTCCGATGGGGAAGTTCATAACAGACCTTACGGTCTGTGCTCCGTAGAGTCTGTCATCCGGCACGTCCAGCTCGCCGAACGTGTCGCGTTCCTTTCTCTGCGGAAAAATTACAGCACATTATTAACATAGATAGCACGCCTTTTCACTTTTCAGGGGTAGGCAGAGGAGTGACATGGCCAGATTACACCAGTTAGGTTTCATGTGATAGGCGGTGGTATAATGCTCATAAGTCTTAATCCTCTACAGGGGGTAGGAAGAGGTAAAACACGTATTTCTGTTTATGTTAGAATCATAAAATCCATAATCTCTTTACTCGACACGGCGATCAATACATCATAATTTTAATAAACACACCAATCATATTCTTTTTGATTTGTATACACCTAACTACGGCATCATCAGTGATTCAGCCATGTCAAGGCTTCCTAATCACGGTGTAAAGGTAGGTTCACACAAAGTACTAGCGACGAGTAAATATACCTATAGTATGTTCTATGTAGATAATTAAATCGTAGATTGTTTTGTTGGCGCATTATTAAAAAAGACAAAGTATTACGAATGCAAGTTCCACTATTAAGTTAAGCGATACAGTAGTAAATATACGTTACACTAAACATTTTTAAAAGGTAATATTATAATATTATTATCCGCAGACGGAGTCAATAAACGAGTATAGTTCTAAAAGAAAGAACATTCTGAATATGTATCTTTATAGCTTGACTATGGTACAGTGTACAGTCCGGTCACATTGCGAGATTAAAATGTCATAATCCGGATTAAAATCAACTTAACTATTTATTTATAATTAATAGCTTTATCGCTTAGTCAATTTCTACTGACGTTGAGAACGCCCGATATGGCGATAGGCTCGCCCCCTATCACATCATGGGACGGAATAATGGCGAAAAGTGGGTGCACTAAGTTGCACCTCTGCCTACCCCTTCGGAGATAACAGGCGTGAGTGTATATGTATGTAAGAATAATTGTAATGCGATTAATTTGTATGACTAAGATAATACTAGTTTTCCGTTCTCAACGTCAGTAACTAATAAAATTTATTTGACCTTCACTGGTAATTATTCCTATAAAGATACCATTATAAAATTCGATGATTTTTTGGAAATGCGTTAGAATTTTACTAACAGAAGGACTCTGTGAAAAAGGATTACAAATGAATTGGTAAACACAATCTTATATCTATAGACGCATTTAGAAGTATATTTGCTAATTGCAAACAAAACAAAGGCGATTCATTGAACAAGAATCGAAACATAGGATTTTCTATTTAGAATATCCACAACATTAACGAATAGGTATAGGTTCTCGTTAAGAGCTCAAACAAACGATGGCTAAAAGGATGATCACGAGTTCAACATAAAACCATGCTGGTTTCAAAGTATCTAATGACAGTAGCACGTTTTGTCGAAATTCCTGCAGCCGAGACCAAACGAAGTGGTCATAGCTTTAAAACGATAGAATGTGACTCATTCGTAAAACGACTAACATAACGTAAAAGGACTCTAAACCTAAACTTAAAACAAAATTTGATTACACAAATAGTTGATTACATAAAAAGTATCTTGATGCCACAATCAGAAACACAGCAGCTGTCACATAACGAATCATCAAACAAGAATCAATCAATCATCAATCAAACATATTAATAAAAAAATACACCAATTTAGACTAATCTATGCAAGATAAATGACTATAAATTAATGAACCAAAAGAAAAAAATACTGTCAAAATAAATGTTAAACCAAAAAATATATTTTTTGTGTTACAATATAAAAAAACCGCAGAGCTGTTACCATACTTGGTTAGCAACAATTGTCGGTGGTCAATGTTGTAACTGATATGTGTTTTAACTGTAACCAACTATGGTTACAGTTAAAACATCGCAGTGACGTAAATAACAAATTTGTTTTAACTCGCAGGTAACATTATAATATAATACTATATTGTCATAAATGATAATATTTTTGATTAAAATTAAACATATATTTTAGACGATGCAAAAAGTGTCAAATTATGTTCACATCGGAAAAATTTACACTTTAAACGTATCCGAATAACTTTTCTTCTTTCGATTTTAAAACTGCTGGTCATAGGATAAAAGGGTCAAAACTGTAAGTTGTGATAAATTACTTAACCAAATACAACAGAATCGACATAATATAGATAATTGTTTGCAAAACAACGGATAACAAATACCGATAAAAGCCCGATGAAATGGGAGTAACTGGAGTAACAACTACAAAAGCCAAAGGGTTACGTATGTACATCATATTATTATCGCTTAAATAAAAAATTGCAATGGAATGAGTAAATAATAAGTTACGTAAATAGCTGTCATAGGTTCACAATATCACTTGAGTATAATACCGGGTGGAAGGGAAACGCTCTCTATACCAGAACGGTAAGAGAGAAGAACCATAACACTAACGAAAAACTATATTCATTTGCAAAGCTAAGCGATAATACTTACGATTTTAGTATTTCCGTAATTCATGTGCGCGCAATGTAAAGCGTACAAAGAACTGGACGGCCGCCGCGCTGCGCCGGGACCGGCCCGCGGTCGTTAACCCGTCAGCTGATGTACGTGTTTCATTACGATTTTTTTGAAATATTGACCTTTTATACTATGTATTTCAGAATAATAGTTTGATTTATCTATCCATACGTGAAGCTGTACAGAAATTTGAGAAAATCCTACTAAAATTGTAACAATGCGATCGCGATTTTTTTAATGCCATCACGTCAGGAATCGCCAATACTATCACCTGTATTCGTTTCCGAGAGCGTTTCCCTTCCACCCGGTATTGTTGTGGAATTCGAACCGTTATCTTACGCAAACGCAAGTCAAGAAACCCACCAATGCAATGCAATAGCTTAGTCAATCGCTCTCTACTCTTATTTCTAAGTATGCGATGGGATTGAATCGGAGTTGATGTTTACTTCCACTGGATTTTACTTACTCGGTGATTTTATATCATAAGACAGTCGCCAACGAAATAGCTCCTGGAGTATTATAACCTATAATTCTGATGCTTACAGAATAAATTTTGTCATCTATATTAATTCAACACCTTACGTTAACTATAACTTAACGAAGTATACCTGTTGATCTCAAAGTATCATTCTAAATACAAGATTTGAATGCGTCATAATAATTTCCATAACATAGCAAGATGTGAGAAGAATCATGTTTTTAAAGCGACATTCCTCATAACAATATTATGTACGATAAGCTGAGTTCAGAACGAAAATAACAAACAAGTTTCTAGTAAAAACTAGTGAGGACTTATTGTAGGTTTACGTAATACAATATTATGATCTAACTCACCATTTTTACGGGCTTGCCCTCTGGGTTCATACACACTGTGCACGCCATATCGAAAATAACAACTTTAATAAATACGATAACTATAAAATACGCACAGGAAAAATTTGAAAACGTCAACAGCAATCGCGCCAAACTCGATTTTATATTTTTTTTTGTTCTTTTTTACAATCAGCCAGTGACAATTGCAAAGAGGCTGGATGCAAACAGTCACACCGCCAATATAATCGGTAACTTCGCGATGTACCGCTATTTAGCAACTAAACGAACGAGCCACGTCGTGAATTCAAACGCAATGCAACTAATGAAACCGGTCGCTTCCCCTCCACGGTATGATTACGTACGGCTCAAGAGCAAAAAATTTATACTTCTCAGTTTATCAATCATTGCCACCGCTGTGGGTGTACTATTGTAATGTGGTTTACTGCCACAGATACGCTTATCAATTAACAGTCACAACTTAAGATAAAAGCGAATAATTAATAGTTGTATTACAAACTGCTATTGGCAAAGACTAGCGGCATGGTACAACATCGCAGTCTCTACTCCTCTGACGTTTAGATTTCTTTCTAATATCGGAGTCTTCAATAAAAATCCGGTCTAGTAACTCGTTCCTAGAACTCTTGTTCTGCGGTGAACAGGTATACCATATTCCTAATATAAATAATTCTGTGTCTTAAGGGGCACCCGTTCCAAATCTGCGAAAATACATGTTTTACAATTCCTAACTACTACCTTAAAATGACTGAACAACATGACATGGAAAATATATATAATAATTTGATTCATTAACTTTAAATTTGCAGAATTCGATTTTCTATTTATCATTTGTTAAGAAAAATATAAACGAAATATAAAACTAGTACTTTCACTTAAATTGGGTATCAACTTTTCCATCAATGTATTTATGAATATAAAACTTACATTTATTAATAGAGAACACATTTATTGTCGATATTGCAGAAATGTTTTTTGATTTACGATAATTTTTAGTCATTTATTTACATTTTTCGAGTTTCCGCTCGGACTATTGAAGCGGGTCTCTGCCGGGCGACAGGGGGAGTACGGCGAGCGCCGTTCCAAGGAATGGACGTACGCAATTTTTTTGTCGTGTTTACGTCAATAAAATATTCTATTTGAACAAAATAATGACTGAAATAAGTATTAAAATAATATTATCCACATTTTTGCCACATTGATTCTCTCGGTTATTTGTAGAATAATAAGTAATAATTATAATTAGTTTTACATTGACATGTTGTCATGCCACGAAATTCCTGTTTTTGCTGTCTGGGCTCTATGACATAATGGATGCGGCAAATGAGTATTGAGTCCGCATATTCTTAAAAAAAAACACGATTTATTAAAAGAGTAATTATTTCATTTGTCATTTACGCTCTCGCGTGCAAGGAGCGTACAAGGACGTTCAAAAAAGTGTTCATACTCTGCCAAGAGTGTACTATAGCTCGGGCCTATTTCTGCAAAATGTGTGGCGACAAACAGCAAATGAAATAAATTCTTCTGTGAAAATATCAAAATTGTTTAAAAAAATATGGAATAATTAACATTTCAAATATTGCTTTAAGTGTAAGTAGCCGCATAGTAGGAGTCACCTTGCTATATTTTTTTCTTTCCCCTCATCGTAATACTATGTTATTAGGTGACTATTCAGTTATTTTATCGCTTGTTTTTATTTAATATTTAGCCCCTTTACTATACTTTACAAGGCTATGCAGCATAATTACTTTATTGGTTTGCAAAATATTTTATTTTGCATGTAAATTCTTAATTAATTTTTTTTCCGTAATGGAAGACGATTCAAAAACTAATGTTATAAAATCGGGGGTTACAGTTTAGTGTGTGGCGGGGGACTTTATTTTATAATATCTTAACAGTATAAAACAAAGTCGCTTTCCTCTGTCTGTCCCTATTGTAGGTTATGTTGGTGAAATAATTACGGCCACAGAGGATTTAACTTGCTTATATTAGAAAAAACAATTAAATATCCAACGTTACATGTTGACGGGGAAAGAGGCAGAACAGAGAGAGAGAAACGGCACATTTGACAATGACATTTAAAATTACGTTTAGTTTACACAATATTAATATTTGTAACACCTATGCCCCTATGTATGCTTAGGTCTTTAAAATTACGTAACGGATTTTCATGCGTTTTTTTTTATATATAGAGTGATTCCAGAGGAAGGTTTATATGTATAATACATGCATAATATAGTAGAGAAATATTTTGTACGTTCTATTGTGACCGCGAGTGCCTTTCTGACAAAAGTCGGGGAACTACTTATACTAGACGGAAAGGCGTTGCGTGCCAAAGTGTCGCTGACCGACTATATTGCAAGATCTCTCGATCTGTATGTGTAACGAATACTGTTAAAAAAATTAAAGTTTTTGTATATAAAGTGATTTCTATACAGGAAACCTCTTTAATGCGGGCGAAGCCGCGGGCAAAAACTAGTGTAAGGATATGACAAAGTCGTGTTAGTTAAACCCTTTATAACTTGTCTAAGTCCCAAATAGCAGAATAACTATAAAAGATTTGAAGAGTTTACGAAAGTAAAAATTATGAAGATAATTTAATTTCTCATACATTTTGTACACGACGCCAATTGACATCTCTCATGCAATACTGTATGAAACGGTGAATCCATTTTTAAAAAGAAGAAGAAGAAAGTATTCTTACAAAACCATTTTATGATTATTCAGAATAGTAATGTAACGCAACATTTTTGTGCTAGCTATAAAAACATACATAAGTATAAGGTCCAAAAGAACTTAGAAATGTCTCATTGAATAATTTATAAAATTAAACAAGGTTTGAAGTTAATATTCAATAGAAACAAATATAAAATTCAGGGAACATAACCTCATAACTTTGCTTCAATTATATACAAAAACTCCAAATATCATCTAAAAATAAAGCATATTCTGCCACGCTGATTTAAAAAATAAACGACTGGAAGCCATATTTTATATTTTTTACCATATTATAACTAATTAAATTATAGGTTGTAAAAGTTTTCTTTTTTATCCACATGTGGCTCTTGTGTCGGTTTTGTACTTCCATTTACAGTTCGTAAACGTTCGCTATTTTATTAAGTAAATATATTTCCTTGTACATTGATTTGAATCTTATTTCGCTCTCCTGAAAAACACTATTTCTGACATGTCCATATATAATAAGGCACCATCGCAACAGTATTTTAATTAGAGTGACAAAGTACAGGTCGCGCTAAAAATATTTTATAATGCTGGAAACGAAGTTATCAATATTTTTCGCCTAAGCAAGGTCGAATTCGCAAATAAAAAGATCATGTAATAATCACAAGTAATTAAACAATCAAATCAGGTTATTAACGATTCATTCTGATTTTGTATATAATTAAAATGAAAAATGAAATATTATGCCGCATCTAATATTCTTAGGTTCATGGTGTGAAATCGCTTTAGTCGCTGAAAGTTGTTTCCTAATTTTCACTAGATGGCGGTCAAATTTGACGTAATATTAGATGTGGAGATATGAGGAGAGTGTAGTGACGACTAGTCTTGAGGGGAAGCGAACGCGTGACGTCATTCGGGTATAGGCGGCCCTTAACTTGACTGCCTCGGTGGCGTAGTTGCATTATGGTACGACTGCAATGCTGAGGTCTCGGGTTCGATTCCCGGGTCGGGCAAAGTGATATTGAGTTTTTCTATTCAGTATCAGCTCGGAGTCTGGAATTTGTGCCCGATATGGCGATAGGCTCGCTCCCTATCACATCATGGGACGGAATAACGGCGAAAAGTGGGTGCACTAGTTGCGCCTCTGCCTACCCCTTCGGGGATAACAGGCGTGAGTGTATATATGTATACCGGGTGGAAGGGAAACGCTCTCTATACCGGAACGGTAAGAGAGAAGAACCATAACATTAACGAAAAACTATATTCATTTGCAAAGCTAAGCGATAATACTTACGATTTTAGTATTTCCGTAATTCATGCGCGCGCAATGTAAAGCGTACAAAGAACTGGGCGGCCGTCGCGCTGCGCCGGGACCGGCCCGCGGTCGTTAACCCGTCAGCTGATGTACGTGTTTCATTACGATTTTTTTGAAATATTGACCTTTTTTACTATGTTTTTCAGAATAATAGTTTGATTTATCTATCCATACGTGAAGCTGTACAGAAATTTGAGAAAATCCTACTAAAATTGTAACAATGCGATCGCGATTTCTTTAGTGCCATCACGTCAGGAATCACCAATACTATCACCTGTATTCGTTTCCGAGAGCGTTTCCCTTCCACCCGGTATATGTGTCTTAACTACCTTGTAAAGTCTACTTATAACCAGCGTTATTAACAGGGCCCAAGGCGTTAACCTGGGGTTATTTTACGGGTTAAGTTAAAAACCCTATCATAAGTGATAACCTGTTTAAAACCGAGTTCTTACATTAGATCGATTTTATATGACATATTATATGATTCTATTATTCATAGCAGAGGACTTTATATGGCTGATGTTTATTAATTTGGATTATGCAATAGGTATTTAACGATTAACCCTTACTAGTCTATACGGGTTGAAAACCAACATACTGTTCCACTGTTGTACTGTTCCCCTCCCCCAGTGGTAGCGATAACGCATTTTCCCCGTGAAAAAAAGGGGTTGACACGTATTAGCAAAATGAAAATTTAAAGAAATCGGTTAAATTTATTTATGGGTTCCTATAATAAAAACTAAGTCTCTATACTAACATAATACTTCTAATTAAAACTACTTACGCAAACGGAAACCAAACTATACCAAAATATTTTCTACTAGACTTCTGCTCGAGGCTCCGCCCGCGTGAATTTTTCCGGGTTAAAAGTTCCGCTTTATATTTCCCCGGGATAAAAAGTAGCCTATGTTACTAGCTGATAATGTAGCTTTATATTGGTGAAAGAATTTTCCAAATCGGTCCAGTGGTTTCGGAGCCCATTCGCAAACAAACAAACATTTAAATCCTTCCTCTTAATAATATTAGAATAGACTAATTTATGTTTAAACTATTTTTTTTTTGTTAATGGCCCTACTGCCAGTAGCCTGACGCGAATCGGCTTTGCTGGCCACACCGGTCTTTAGGGTGAACGCAGAAGGCGCTCGCAACCCTTTAAATTAAGTGACCATGCTGAGGGCAACCCACTAACGGGTTACGAACCTCGGCTCAGGACGGCCACTGAAAGAGGATGAGACATCAACGATTAGGGAAAGATTGGTTTTTAGACCTAATCCTATTAGATTGTGTTGTCATCGGCACGCGGGCCGGAACTGCTAGGGAGGTCGGGGGGGCGACGGGGAACGCGGCGAGGTCCTCGACGGCGAGGACGGATCACGGAACTGCGGTCTTGTGGAGTGTTGGGAGTTTCAAGAACTCGTTCTTACGGCGGATGGCCAGAGTGATTTCGTCCTCTGGCTCGGTTAATACGGAACGCGGCCGTCTCCATTTGGTTATGTTTAAACTAAAAATGTTTGTTTTACAACTAGTTGGTTGATAGACAATGTTTGGCATTTTATAAAGTATACTGAGTTATTTAACTCTTTATAAAAATAATAAACCTGCTATTAATTGTGACAATTTTTTGTGGCCATGTCTAATCCTTTGGGACCCGCAAACGGGAACTACGGGTTGGTTCCCGTTTGCAGAAATAGTTCCAATTGTAAAATGGCGTGAAACATAGAAATTGCTATGAGAAATTTATAAGGCATAATAAACATAGCTATTACATACGTCAACTATAAAGAATATAATAAATAGCAATGTAGCCAGCAGAAAATGTGTTGAAGATACATGATTTTTACTGAAGACATTATATTCATGTGTGAAATAATTCGTCTCGGGTCAGTCAGTGGCATCAATCTTAGGATAATGGCATATGTAGTTGTTACCAATTATTAAGTTAAAGCAATCAAACATTTAAGAGAAGTCCATACATACACATTTTAGTTAACTGGGTTTGAGATGGTTTCTGATACCATAAGGTCACTTCCTGATTCTTTACATTGGTAAAGTGTTGAATTTGGGACACTAATAAAGATTGTGATGGTATGTCATGGTAAAAAAAAACGGTAAAATTAATTGTTGGCCTAGTTTAGGCTCACGGCATTATCACACCATAAATATTGTCTAAAACTAGATTATCTATGGGAAAGCCCGCATACCATATGTTATTTGATTTCACTATAGGATCAGTAAGAGTATATAAAGTGGTGTCTTCCAATTGATTCGCTATGCCTGGTGGAGATCGCGGTTGAGCTATAAGCCTGCCGCATGGTATCATTGCAAATATTCATTACATTTCTTTTTTTTTATCCATTTCAGTAAGTTTTATATGTTTGCTTCTTTACCATAGGATATGACTAAACAAACGTCACCTAGCATAAAGAATTTACTGGATTACCATAAAAATATGCAACCATGCATTTATCTGGTAAGTATTAACTTTCATGCATGGTTATGTCAAATGCATTCAAATTATGAAGTAATTTTATCCAATTTGTTATGATTGGCCCATTGTTTCACGACAATTCTGACAATGTCAAGTTTGAAGAGCAGAAGGTACACAAGTAGGTAAGTTATATTCTATACTAATATTATAAAGAGGAACAAGTTGTATTCTTTGGATGTTTGTAACGAATAAACTCAAAAACTACTGGACCGATTTTAAAATTCTTTCACCAATATAAATCTTCATTATCAGTGAGTAACATAGGTTACTTTTCACCACTTATTATGGGAAAATACAAAGCATGATTTTATCCTAGAAAAACTCAATCACACATTCGTAGCTGCGAGCAAAAGTCTAGTTTGTTATAAAGTAGGCTCCAGCAAAAACTACAGAAGAAATAAAATGGTGAGTTGAGAAAAGCTGGAACCAAATGTATGCGAAAAATAATGATGTTTTCCTAACAGCGGCATACACAAGCTGAGGAAACATAATATTTAATTTAAATTAACACATTTTTAGAGTAATCCATTCAGGATCTCATTTTGTCAAACATCACAACATCTGGTGCCATCAAAACAATGCAGTGAGCAGTATATTTTCAATATAATTAAATTAGAATAATTCCAATTCAATGTATTTTGCATGGATATAAAAAAAAATTCTTTCATAGTTTGAGTATTTTATGACAACAATTTTTACTTTAGTTGTGATATTTAACATTTCAATTGATTTTGGCACAAAATTGCAACTAATAAATCATTTGCATTTTAAAATAAACCAATATTGACAGTGAAGCAGATTGTAAGTCAAATTTACAATGTCTGAAAAGGGCTACTAAGTTATAATCACATAAAAATGTAACAACAGCAACTATTGTACACTTAGTATGCAAATAAATAAATAAACATCGGTGTACCGAGACAATGTCCAGAGGTTCAAAGCCCAAGGCACACACCTCTGATTTTCAAAGTTACATGTGTATTGTTTATCAATGATCATTCACTTTAACGGTGAAGGAAAACATCGTGAGGAAACCTACATACCTGAGAATTCTCTATAAGAATTATGAGGGTGTGTGAAGTCTGACAACCTACACTAGGCCAGTGTGGTGGACTACGGCCTTAAACCCTCTGAGTAGTAGAGGAGGCCCGTGCTCAGCAGTGAGCAGTATATAATACAGGGCTGGTATTATTATTATTATTTATTATAAATAAACATATTTCTCTTCAGACTTTTTAATTCTAACAATTAAACTGATGAGATATTATATAACAATTTATGAAAATATTCTTTGTGAATTATCACTCCCTTTAATGGTGAAGGAAAACATCATGATGAAACCTGCATACCTGAGAAATTCTCTATAAGAATTTCACAGGTATGTGAAGTCTGCCAGCCAGCACTAGGCCAGCGTGATGGACTAGAAGCATCTCAGTTATAGAGGAGGTCCAACTTCAGTTAGGTCAGTATATAATATAGGGCTGGTATAGTATGGTGGAACATATAGTTTTGATATTCGAAAATTAAGTTATCAGTTAATAATAATGTACTACAATACATTCTATCTTAATACTAGGCGTTGTTCGCACTTACAAGTGCACATTAATAGCCTTTCCCACAACAAAACTCCTTAAATCGACATAACTATCCATAACATCATCTGTGCAATGCCAGTGCCAAGTATTTTAAAAAATATAGTAAAAAATTATTATGTCTTACGAGAGCAAGTTACCAGGAATAAATTTCAATCTATAATACTTTACTCCAGGACATGGTATATGTGTGCACCAAGTTTCATTCAAATATCTTGTTTTTGAGTTTACTTATAACAAATATCTAATTATTTTCAAAAGATTTCTCATTTCTTTTATGTATATCTACTAGCTATTGCCCACGGTTTCACCCGCGTGGAGGATATTTTCCTGGATTGTAAATCCGAATTGTAAATTTAAACCATTCCCAATTCCACCTGAAGACACAAAAAATTTCATTAAAATCAGTCCAGCCATTTAGTGGGGAGTTCAGTGACATACACACACAGAATAATAAGCATATTATTCTGTGATATTATTATTATAGAAACATATTAAGACCAAATTTGGTGCAGACATAATTATCTTAAACCGTAATAATAAATATAGGACATTCGTCTTTTATCAATTCGTAACTAAGTGAGTAAAGCGATGAGAACTGAACCTTGTATCTGCTTGTGATGTAACTCAATATGGAAAAATTATGAAACCTAAGATTTAATATAAAATCTGAAGCCCTGAAAAAATTTTTTTTTATTTGTAAAGTAACTGTAGGTATTGACTCATTTTAATTTGGTCATGATTTTTTTTTATGGTATTGAATGATAGACAAGCAAGTAGCAAGCCGTTCCCCCGATGATAAGCGATACAACTGCCCATAAAAGTAGTAACACCATACAGCACCTTGGGTTACAAAGTACTGTGTGGCATTACGCTGTACTCATCATTCTGAGACATCAGATGTTGTCTCATTATGCCCAGTAGTTACATTGGCAAGGTCCCTCATACTGAAACACAACAGTGCATGCACACTGCTGCTTAGCGGTAGAAATAGACATTGTGGAGTTACCCACCCAGACGGATTCTTACATATGAGAGACCTGCCACCAGTTATTTTATTTTCTTGAAATGAACAATATTATTAGGACCTACTTTAAAGTAATAAATGGCATGTATAGTATTATAAAAATCAACCATAATACCATAAAAAAAATTGCAATCAATGGCGTTAAGCAAGAGTTTTTAATATTCACATTTATAATATGAAGGTACTTTCATGAATTAAAATGTCACTTACTGAAACTAATTCATCAGAAATAAATATTTTTACACCTTAGCATTGAAAGTTAGCTGTGGGTTCTAAATTACAATGAATTTTATTTCAAAAGACACAAAATAGTACCGTTTCACCTCCCATAACCTCATTTAATGTTTATATTATGTGGCAACTAAATTAACACCGCTATCTAAAGAAATGTTTTTATACACAAATTTCATAAGGAAATAGATATAAATAGCCATTGAAACTTAGAAATAGACTATCATAGACCGGTTATGCAACTTACCGCTGTCACATTAGTTGTCGAAATATTGCATTTGTTTACCAGGCGAACGACACAACGGGCATTCTTCGACGAATTAATTATCGCAGAAGACAATTTGAACATGGATGTAGCCATGATTTACGTATATTATCTTCTATAAATTGTGTATAGTTTTAAAGACAAATGACATAAAAATTTAAAGTCGGTCGTTGCCTCTTCCCTGTCAGATACAACTGTCAAGTGTCAACTGTCAAATCAAAAAACGATCAAAATTTAAAAGAATATGTCAAATTGTCTATGGATTCAACATTATGGAATACGTACCTGAATTTATTTTTATTTTATTTTATTTTATTAAGGAAAAACAAACAGTTGTACATTCGATAGACTAAATAAGGATATACATAAAATTTTATAACTATACAACCTACTACGTTCTTCACGGAATCTATTCTAATATTATAAAGCTGAAGAGTTTGTTTGTTTGTTTGTTTGTTTGAACGCGCTAATCTCAGGAACTACTGGTTCGAATTGAAAAATTCTTTTTGTGTTGAATAGACCATTTATCGAGGAAGGCTTTAGGCTATATAACATCACGATGCAACTATTAGGAGCGAAGAAATAATGGAAAATGTGAAAAAAACGGGGAAAATTATTCATACTTGAGGGCTTTCATTGCGTGCGCTGCGAAAACGGTTCAAGATACCAAAAATATATGTATGAAAGAATTATTTCTCTTGATATGATCTAAAAAAATGTCCGCGACAGTATATGTCTATCTTTTAAGATTAACTCACTAGAATCGTTTTTATGGTAATCAAATTTGGTCGAAATTAATGCATTATTTGTTAAGAGTTGTATCAACGTCATAGTCATAGAGTGATTCAACGGGAAGGTTTTTATGTACTTTTAGCCCGGAAAAACTTATTAACGCGGGCGAAGCCGTGGGCAAAAGCTAGTATAAACTAAGTATAATTTTCAGGTACGAGCGAATAATCTATCCTAAGAGTTTGTTTGTTTGAACGCGCTAATCTCAGGAACTACTGAACCGATTTTAAAAATTCTTTCACTAATAGGAAGCTACATAGCTCCTGAGTGCTATAGGCTACTTTTTATCCCGGGAAAATATTTTTGTCCCGGAAAAACTTTTTCACGCGGGCGGAGCCGCGAGCACTACTAGTTTACAATACAAAAAAAAACTAAGAAAAAAAATATTTTTTTTTTACTTGTGGCCTGAATGATAATTAATTCGTATACAACCTTTTATTTTATAGAAGAAAGACTTTTTTAGCTACAAACAATCTACATACATGTTTATCTACTATTAATTACATACATATACACTCACGCCTGTTATCCCCGAAGGGGTAGTCAGAGGCGCAACCAGTGCACCCACTTTTCGCCATTATTCCGTCCCATGATGTGATAGGGGGCGAGCCTATCGCCATATCGGGCACAAATTCCAGACTCCGAGCTGATACTGAATAGAAAAACTCAATATCACTTTGCCCGACCCGGGGATCAAACCCGAGACCTCAGCTTTGCAGTCGTACTGTAATACAACTACGCCACCGAGGCAGTCTACTATTAATTATTTTTAAACAATATGCGTTTGCCACTGAACGCAATGCAATCAGCCCTGTATTATATACTGCCCCCTGCTGAGCACAGCTCCCCTCTACAACTGACAGGGTTTTAGGCCTTAGACCACCACGCTGGCCTACTGCGGGGTGGCAGACTTCACATACCTGCGAGATTCTTATAAAGAACTAGCAGCCCCGAGAGACGTTGTCCTGCCCTAAAAAGGAAATAAAATCATAGAACCCGAGTACAGCGCTACCTACCGGACACACAAAAAAAATCATTCAAATCGGTCCAGCCGTTTTTTCGCGCAATTTTCTTAATTTTTTCTTTCATAAGAACCTTCTCCTGGCAATAATAAACACACCAAAAAAAGAAATAACGAAATCAGTCCAGCCGTTCACGCATGATGCCGTGACCAAGGAAAATAGGGATTCATTTTTATATATATAGATTGTTGGACATGTAGGTTTTCTCACGATATTTTCCTTCACCGTTAAAGCGATTAATAATTGATAAACAATAGATAAATTTCTGAAAATGAGTTATATTCATATTTGGAATGATTTTTCTGCGTCGATTGATCCGGGTTTCGTAGCTCTAGGACAACTATTTTGGCGGTTAAATACTAGATGATGCCGATAAATTTCACATTTTTTTCTCACTTACCGATAAAAAATTGAACCATTTTAGTATGTTTCTTACTATTTTTATCACCACATCATCCTTCAAATTACAACGGTCTCTTATCACACTATTCCTTATGGCTTATGCGATCACCAATACTGAGTCCGTAATTTATACTGTGTAATGAGCGAATTTTCACAGCATTTACTCTTCTTTCATGCTTCTTTTGCCAAATCCATTTAATATAATATTATGTAGGTATAAGTGTCGGCACTAGTATACCATTCTTACCTTCTCAGACAGTATCTGGTTACTCACTATTACTCGCAAGGCATCATTAACATACCTGCTGTAACTCTTTTCGCAATGTCACACTTTCAATCTCTCGTAATCATACTTTCCCCGTACACAAACTCATTCGTTTGTTTCACTTGCTCACCATATATACTAACGCTACATTCAATAGCATTTCCTCTGTTTCTATCATCATCATCACTTTTGTTTTGCTCACATTAATTTCATTCAAAATTCACAAAAATGTTCGTGCCTTGCAGCTCCCCCGCCGCGCCGATGATTTCCCGCAGAGACTTCAAAGTCCTCACCATGTAACTCTCAATCCCGTATATTAAAGACAATGTTGACCACAGTTCTTTCCTCAGCATACGATCATGAGCGTTTCCAAGGTTACGAAGATACAAAATACTTTTTTGGGCTTAGGCAAATATTTTTTCGCTATGCACCTTATGGAAAAGACTTGATGTGTGCAACCCATTCCTCTTCTAAAACCTGCTTGGGCCTTCCACACTTTTTTCAGTCTCATTAATCACTCTTTTAATCAAGAACTCGGCATAAAATTTACTGAGAACACTGAGAAGGCTAATTCCGTGGTAGTTTTGATAATCTTACTGTGACCCTTTCTGCTTGAAAATGAGTATAATTATGGCTTTGGACCACATCCTACTAATATTATAAAGGCGAAAGTTTGTAAGAATGTATGGATGTTTGGATGTATGGATGTTTGTTCCTCTTTCACGCAAAAACTACTGAACATATTTCGATGAAATTTGGTACATGGGTAGATCATGTTCTGGATTAACACATAGGCTACTTTTTATCCCGGGAAAATATAAAGCGGGACTTTTATCCCGGAAAAACTTTTTAACGCAGGCGTAGCCGCGGGCGAAAGCTAGTATTAAATAGTAGCCATAACAATTTTGCTACTACGCCTTTACCGTATCTCTGGATTACGGTTACACCCAGCAGCCTTGCCTAACTTCATACTATGAGGGGGTTACTCATATAAATCAAACAAGAGAAACTCTCGGGGAAGACGGCCGTGAGTTATATGGTCTGGCAACATTGCCATCCGGTTTACTATAATACTTTCATCGCATTCACTATTCCATTTTCGTAATTTCATTACAGCCTCGTTTTGCCAATAAGCCAGGTCTATAGCCTCTTAATTACCTGCTACATCCCCATAGCCTAATTAGAAAAGCCCTTTGAAGTAGCATTTCTAACGATGCAATACTTCTCTTTTATCCCTAAAGACCCTTCCATCTTCATTTCTGATGACTCCTATCTTTGAAGTCCTCGAATCTCCCCTGATCAACCGTATTTGTTTCCAAAATAGTTTATGGTTCGCTTTGAATTCACGAGAAGTTTCTCGTCTAGTTCCTTTTTCTAGTATTATTTGCTAGAATCAACCGTCTAGCCATGTATTTTTCTTATATTCCATGGCCTCTTTTACTTTCTTTCCCGTATTTGCGAAGTACTATGAAAATTCTTTGTGGAAGACGTATGTCAAGATCGTAGAATGTGGTGCTCCTTAGTCTCTGACTGCCGTATGGAATCAGGGCGTGTGTTAGTATGTATATGCTTTGAGCAAAAATAAAATTTGAGTATAAATCGTGAGTTTCCAACACCATGAATGAATGATAATATTGTTGTTTTCGAGTTCAGCTTACACAGAGATATTTAAGCAAGCCGTTTCAAATGTTCAGATAAGTCAATTTTGTATGTCCTTACACTAATCGTATGTTTCAGGCGAGAACCTCTCTTTCTATATTAATATGCTATATTTTGGATGTATGTATGTTTATGTAACAATAAAATGTTGATTATCATTTAATTTTGCTGTTTATTAAATAGTTCAATGTTGGTGGGAATAACAAGATTTACAATATTGTGCACGTATTTATGTTTTCACACGATGGTGCAATCCAATAATTTAGCTATAGATATTTTTAATTTATTTTATTAATAAATTTAGCTATCCTTATACGATTTTTACCAACTGCGCATTTTAAAATAATTGTATTTCCTTAAATTTACTTGTTACGGTATCCATAAAATGATGCATTAATTAGAAGTTTTTACCTGTTTATAAATTTAGGTAATTTTAACTAAGCGACGTTAACTTTTTTTTTCCATTTATAATCGTCATGACTGTTGGTTTAAGTCAAAAAACGTCAAAAATTTAAAGGTTAGGTTAGAACCTCAGAATAAGGACTATAAGCAGGGCATATAAAAATATGCTTATAGTCCTTGTTCTGAGGGTTAGGAGGCCAAAATAGTTACAATTAATTATATGCAGCTAATAGTTAAGCAAGCAGCCCGTCAAGCCCGAATAGTTTGACAGCTGTCATTGTCAATTTTTTGGTAGTATGTATGTGGGTGCGTATAAGGTCGATTTTCGCTTGTTGACAGATGACGTACCGGGCCAATGTAACCGAGCGGGCTTGAATGGGTAATCTATATATATAAAAGAAAGTGGTGTTAGTTACACCACTTATAACTCTAGAACGGCTGAGCGGATTTAGCTGAAAATTGGTGGAGAGGTAGCTTAGAACCAGGAGACGGACATGGGATACTTTTTATCCCGGGATAATATGAACCGGGACTTTTATCCTGGATAATCGTTTTCTGCCAGTGGAACAGCAAGAAAACAAGTATAGAGATATTTCGAGAGCCAGTTGAGGACATAATTACTCTTATCCCGGAAAAAGATAAACCGGGAATTATATCCCGGATTTTAATTTCTCGCGAGTGGAGCCGCCACGACTAAACCACTGAACCGATAGCGATGCAATTTGGCAGGGAGATAGTTTTAAACCCTGGGAAGAATCTAGGCTACTTCATATCCCGGGAAAATATAAACCGGGACCTTAATCTCGGAAAATCGTTTTCTGCCAGTGCAACCGTATTAAAATAAGTATGGAGATAGTTTGTGATCCAAAGGAGGACATAGGCTACTATTATCCCAGAAAACAGACACCGGGAATTTTATTGCGGATTTTTTTCTCGCGGTTTATTTTTTATTTTTAGGGATATGACCCTACATCTCTATCCTACTATCCTACTCCTACTAATATTATAAAGGCGAAAGTTTGAAAGTATGTATGGATGTCTGGATGTATGGATGTTTGTTCTTCTTTCACGCGAAAACTACTGAACGGATTTCGATAAAATTTGGCACACGGGTAGATCATGTCCTGAATTAACACATAGGCTACTTCTTATCCCGGAAAAATATAAATTGGGACTTTTATTCCGGAAAAACTTTTTAAAGCGGGCGGAGCCGCGGGCAAAAGCTATTTATTATAAAACAAAGTCCCCTATCGCATCTGTCTGTCTCTTGAACGCGATAAACTCAAACACTGCTTAACGGATTTTAATAAGTTTTTCATCAATGGATGTTGTGATTCAAGAGGAATAATTCATAAATATTTTGTACGACAGAAAAATAAATGTAGGTATACAGTATTATGCTTTGCTACCTGTGCTAAGCCAGGGCGGGCCGCTAGTTAGTTATGATTCTTTTTGTCAAAATCAAAAATTTAAAATGCTCTGCTGAAAAATTTACTAAATGTCGCCTAGATATGATTGCCTTGCAAGCGTCGTTATAATTATGATTATTATCAAACTGTGTGTAACTGGCCTCGATAAAAAATAGTCCGTAAAATAATACATTTTGTTAAAATACGAATGAATTGAAGGCCTTTAATTATAATTTTTAGAACGCATTGTAAGCCCAGTGCTGCCTCTGGTGGCAAAATTGTTAAATAGTCCTCTCATTCGGGTGCATTCGGCTTTTCTCGGGTCAGTCACGCCTAGACTCGTTCGAAAAGCGAAACCGAAATCATTCCACGGCGATGTACGAAGACTGATGCTCTTGTCGTGGACTCTAGTGCAAACGTGCTATTTTACTAATAGAACGGGCTTTCATATTCGTAAAAGTTATTTTTTAAATATAATGTTGTGATTTTAACCGTCGCTTGTGGTGATAAGTGTTTCAATTACATATATGTGAGAAATTATACAAAGATTGTGTGTGGTGCATTTGTGTTCAACTTTTAACTTATTTTGGATTCCAAAGGATTGTTTTCGTACAACAGAGAGCTAATCAATAAAAAGGTACGTTTTGTATATTGGTATTTGTTCGAATCACTCGATAATAGTAACGCGTGGCGTTTGGAATGGCTTCCTTTTATCGACTCGCGTGCGCGGTAATGGCTGACTTTCTTTTCTTTTCGTGGGATACGGCAGTAATGGGGAGCTTTACTGCACAAGACGCAACATTATAGTAGGTACTCTTATAATGATTTTTTATGTCTATCGTATGTGAGCGGTACATTTCATGAGTGGGTGTCGGCATAGAATGTTGAATGTAATCAAATGTTGCGGTATGCTCACGTTGCCCGACCGGTCGCGCGGTCATGCCCCGAACACTAGGCCTATTATCCTATTCAGTTTAATTTTTTTATCCGCCCCTCAGGAGCGATTGCACTCTATAGGTACACCTGTTCATTATTGTTCTGTCCATTATAAAATATCTGATCACAATTTTTCTTGATCATTTCAAACTCTTCCACAATGTACAAATATTTTTTTGCCCTTGTGTTATTTTATATCCGTAATAGATGTATGATCGTGCTTAAGATATGTGGATGAACTTTGACCCGAATTTACGAATAATCCGACGTTAATTTGTTGCATATCGCTGATGTAACGCAGTAAGTAGTTCAAGGCTTGGTAATAGTCAATAAAATTGTGTTTTATTTTAATTTTTATAATTGGATGTCAGCACTCAATGTTTTTTATAAATTAAAATTGCATGAAATTTAAATTAAGGTACCTATTTTTAGCTTTTTATGTGTAATCAATGTTGTCGTAGGTTGAGAAAATACATATTTATATTCATTCAATAGATTCAATAGATATAAGAGTAACAATAATTAAGGTTTTGAAAGTTCTATTGAAAATTAATGTTGAAATATTTTATTGAATCAAATTCTGATGGTAACTGTAATGTAAGGTGATTACTGATTACAAAATGTAATACTAGTAATACCTACATGAAGATATTAAAAAATGTTATCAATAATATCTAGTTACATACATTTTTAAGGAACAATCTATACAAATTAATTTTTATCAGAGTGCACATTTTAAATGTATGAATTAGCATTTTTGGGTAAGCCTTTTATGAAATTAATGTAGTTTTTTAAATATCACTTGTCCTAAAACATTTTATTGAATGATTATAAATTTATTAAATGAAAATGAAACTTCTTTTTAAATTATTTTTGTTTGTAAATTTGTATCTATTTTATCTTTCTACTATAATATTATTTGTAATACAATAACAAAATAGATAAAAAGAATTATTATTGTGGAGGCTTGTTCAAAAGTTGCTTACAACCTTATCACCATTTAATAAAATTTGTATCAATATGTGGTAGGATTTATATATCAATATTGTATATTAGTGATTAATGGTTCTCAACCAGGAAGTGATAAGTTTAAACAAATTTAAACTTGTACAAATTATATTTTTTCTACATAATTTTTATATGGGACACAGCAAATAATACCCCTCTGCATTTGATGGTAATTGAAATATGGTGTAGATATGAGTGTCAACCAATAAGGGATGACTATCCCTTGTCAGCCCTTGCTTCTACTATTTCTACTTATAGATATGTAATGTGTAAAATATATTATGTTAAACTTGATACTTAGTAAATCACAACCCACTTGAAGCTTCTAAAAGTCTAAGTGGATTAAGTAAGTACTTTTTAAGGGTTGAAAGTGGCAAAACACTAATTAATTAGTGATTAAACACCTCAACTTGCTATTAATCAAATAATGCTATTTTAAATTGTCTGATATATGAGCCGTTGGGTTTAATCTTAATGCTTGAACTTGGCTTGACACGCTGCTGCATGTCTAGATAAAACATGTTCTGTATCAAATATTACCTAATAGTTAATTAACTGTATTACCATTTATGAATTAAATTAATGAAGTAATTATGAAGTAAATTTATTACATAATATGTAATTACAAAATCAGAAAATTTTATAAGTATGTTGTCAAAATCTTCATTCTATTATTATATTTTTTAGATCATTTGTATGAAGATTCTATGATTCAGATTTAAGACCATATGATAACATTTTATTATGTAAGTTATTACTGCATAATATAAAATAATGTATATGTACTTACAGTGTGAAAACAACATAATTGTTTAACTGCTATGAGTAGTGAACAACAAATTGTAGTTACTAAAAATATATACAGCCTTATAAATATAGCTAACCTATGCTTAGTTATGTCTTAACTAGTCTGCTCTTAATCAATGCTTAGCTTTTGTTTTTTTTTGACAATATTTACTTGATCAGTTTTAATTCAAAACCCACCATCTTGCCTTTTATTATGTTCAACCTAGGCCATGGTAATGTTTAATTTTGATAGCTATTTATAAACAAAGAATAGTAAAAAATGATGTACAGGCATGTACAAAGATTTTTGATTAATTTACTTAACATACTAATTATAGGCTTCTATGTCTTATAAACGTAGAATAGGTACTTCTAAAATCTACCTAAAGTACTGTTTTGTTAGAGGGATCCCCTTAAAGCAAAAAATTAATTATTGCAAATGATTTGAATAGTTATCTACTTAATATTAATAATGAATGTAGTAAACATCAATTATAAACCTATTACTGATATGGACTGTCGTTTTATTTTAATGTTATTAAAATTCATTTATCAATTAGTGAATTATGTATAGAACTAATGATCAAAACATAATTATAAGTAATGTTTTTCAGTGTGTTGGGTTAAATGCAGGTATTTCTAATAGCTTGTCTGGTTTTGGCTTATAATATAGTATTATATCAAACAATTATCCTGTGGTCTGTGTGTAATTATGTTTGATTCATTATTGTGTTCACTATCCTTAACTTTTATAGCATACAAAGAACATTAATTGTAAAAAATTTCAACCCTTACTGGGATAATAATTGGTAATATCCTATGATAAATATATAAGGGATTAAAACATCAATGTTTAATAATAAATGGTGATAGGCTTGCCCCCTATCACATCATGGGACGGAATAACGGTGAAAAGTGGGCGCACTAGTTGCGCCTTTGCCTACCCCTTCGGGGATAACAGGCGTGAGTGTGTGTGTGTGTTTAATAAACTTTGAATACCTGCATGTAAGGCTCAATTTTCTATTTTCTTGTCATCATAGTATATAGTGTAAGAATACTTAATAGAATAACCACTTTATTGAGTTTATTCTTAACACATAATTACATAGAGTGAACTTCAAATGTTCAATATTGTTCAAAGTACAACCGTAAGATAGAAAATAAAAATATTTTAAGAAATGGCTATGAATAGGGCTATACAATATTTTGGGTGCAATAAGAGTAAGCAATACAAGAAACATGGAGCAGTTAGCTGTGGATCACTTTGGAAGAAGACTGAAATTTGAAGACCAGAAAAGAAATACATGCATAACCTGATTTATACTTTACGATTAAGATACAAGGTTGTTAGTTACCAAGCCTTATTATAACTGCAAAAATAAATATTTTACTTCTCTTAAATTACAAATCAGTCCTGTTGAATAAAGGCTGATGATGCATAAGCTGAAATATTAAAGTTTTCATAAATTAAATAATCCTTCTCCTTGCGTCTTTCTCCCAGTTCTGAGGCTCGTGACCTCTCACCAGCATCTGCCGTACTTCACGCTATCGATCACGACTGTTGGCCGCCTGTATGGCGTCGTATACAGTGGTGTCAAGTGTACTGCGGATTTGATCGGTCCAGTGTATTACAACAAATTGGGTTGAAATTTACTACGTACTATTAAATTCGTAATATAAGTGTTCTTCTTCAGACTTTGGAATTCCACCGCTGAACATAGGTCTCCCCAAAGATTACCAAACCAACCTGTTAGAAGCAGCCCACATCGAGCAGCTGAGATCCTTGTTAGGTCATCTGTCCACCTTGTAAGACGATGTCCAGCTCTGCGCTTGTCAGTAACTGGCTCTCCACTCGAGAACATTTCTACTGGGCATCTGGTGTCAGTTCTACAAGCTATGTGCCCTGCCTATTGCCACTATAGCTTCCTAATCTGCTGAGCTAAGTCAGCGACTTTACTAGGCCAGAGGGCAAGCTAAGGAGAGCACATTTAAGTGCATAATAGTCTATGTGGCACCACTGGACTGACTCCAGCACAGCATACGTCTTGATAGAATCAAAGGCCTTGTCATAATCCATAAACACTAAGTAAAGTGGCAAGTTATATTTCTCAGTTCTCTTGGCCACACTTGGCAGCTGGGTTGGCGAGCGCAGGGTGTATTTTCTCGCGCTGATTATGCTGCTGCCCATGATCAGCCTGTCGCATTTAGCTGCACTAGACTATAGTTATCCCACCAGCTGTCCGTCACCAGAACTTTGTTAGTCAGCTGGGTGTGCCACATTCTGATGAGGTTGGTTTGGGGTCCGGATGAAGAAGATGAAGTCCTTAGACAAGACCTTACCTCTTAGTAACACCCCCTTACACCCATAAGTGATTACTTAAAATTGTGGTTATTTGGAGATAAGATTTTTTCAGATGTGTTTAATCGATCAAAACTTCTTCATAAATTAAATCGATTATTAAAATAAATCGAATCTGTAACGCATTAGTACATCCCCAATTGATTAGAAACTGTCAAAAGTTAAATAAATGGTTGGACGGAGTATAGTCTGAACGTCAGCTTACCTAAAAGAGTGTTGTTTTGTATTTTTTGTAGATACAAGAAATCGAAATGAGTGAAATTCATTGATTTTCCTCAACCTCGTAATCAAATGTTATATGATTACGAGGTTGAGGAAAATCAGACGTTAAATATGGCACTACAAACCAATAACACACCAATTAATTTGTTTGATAATGTGAACTTAATAGTCTATATAATATAGCTTTATTACTAATGGTGTTCATTTTGAAAGGACACATCACCAATGATAACCATAGTAAGGGATAACCATCCATCCATCCTCAAACTTCATCCTACTCCAATGTGACGTCGGCGCAACACACGCACGTTGTAAAGTGGATTTGGTTGTAATTTTTATAACTGCTTTGATAAGAAATGTATAGCAAGATTATAAACTGATAATATCGATTAGGAAATACTCACGCTTATAAAAGGTATACGATAAAATAGCTAGACCGATCAGCTGTGTGACGTTTTGTATTGTAAAAGGCTTATAAACTGTAATACTGTCGTGTTGGTGCTGAGTTCATGCCTGAGTTAACTCTTATATTAGTACTTCGCTACCGAGTGGTCATATAATAACGATTATAGACAAGGTAAAAAGCTGTCACTGCCGAAGAAGATAGCTACAAAAGCCACTTGAAACATTTGGAAAGAGCGCCCCAGTGGCGAGTAAATATGGCTGATTTAATAATTTTACTGCGGGGCATTTAACTACTAGCGATTAGTAACTCTTATGCTGTCACATGGCGCTGCTGCGCTGCAGTAACTGACTAGGTCAACTTGCATAAAAGCCATAACTATTATAGACGGCATAAGAACGACCTTTGCGGGTGAAAGCGATGCAAGTCCTTGGAATTGTACCCGTTACGTTAATGAACGTTTTGAAAACGATATTTAGTAACATTTACCCTCTCCAAAGAGAGCAACTAGCTTACTCAAAAACTTTTTAACAAAAACATTAAACCGCCGAAAAATTGAAAAGCAAAGAATTATAAACATTTTTCGATCTCCGAGTCATACAGTGATATTGGGTTTTTCTACTAAGCATCAGCCCGAAGTCTGGAATTTGTGCCCGATATGGCGATAGACTCGCCCCCTATTACGTCATGGGACGGAATACGCACGACGAAAAGTGGGTGCACTAGTTGCGCCTCTGCCTACCCATTCGGGAATAAAGAGCGTGAGTATGTGTGTTCAATCCTACTAATATTATAAAGGCGAAAGTTTGTAAGAATGTATGGATGTTTGGATGTTTGGATGTATGGATGTTTGGATGTTTGGATGTATGGATGTAAGGATGTTTGTTCCTCTTTCACGCAAAAACTACTGAACGGATTTTGATGAAATTTGGCACACGGGTAGATCATGTCCTGGATTAACACATAGGCTACTTTTTATCCCGGGAAAATATAAACCGGGACTTTTATCCCGGAAAAACTTTTTAATGCGGGCGGAGCCGCGGGCAAAAGCTAGTTAAATATAAAAAAAAATGATTTACTCAATACTGCTACACATAGACCTCACCTCACAAAAATGTTGGGTTATTGTGGCGTTGTGGGTAACGAGAAACTACTTAGACCTTAGAACACGACACAGACCAAAAACAAATTACCTCAACAAACACAATCGATAGTTTGTCAAGTTTTAGATTGATATTTGTTACAAGCCCTACGAATACTCCATATAATTAATACCCGAATAAATTATCATTTTTGTATCATCAACGTCGATACACTTCTTGAAATATTTAGGGATTTAAACAGAATGTTTTCGTTTTCATGGTTAATTTGTTCATAATTGTTTTTTTTTTCATAATCAATCATTTATTGACTTGTTCATGATATAATAATTTGCCAGTTTTGGTAAACATATTTGGTTTACATATTTACTCATTATATTCTAAACTTATAGAAATCACTTAGGGGCCATAGAAATCACTTAGGGGCTAGGGCGGTACTTTTGTTTGACAAATTTGCCTGGCTTCCATATAATAATTAACCTTCCATATTATATTCCATAAATAACCAGTACCTAATAATTACTGTCCTGGACGCATTTTTTTTTTATTGCATTGAAAGACGAGACGAGCATGCCATTGACCTGATGGTAAGCGATACGACCACCCATAAACAGTAGTAGCACCATCCAGCACCTTGACTTACAAAGTACCTCATCATCATCAGCCCGTTGCAGTCCACTGTTGGACATAGGCCTCTCCCAAGATACGCCACAGAGCCCGGTCTGCTGCTTTATGCATCCAGTTGCTGCCGGCCCTCTTGTGCAAGTCATCCCGCCATCTAGCTAGAGGGCGTCCCACGCTACGTTTACCAAGACGCGGTCTCCACTCCAGAACACGCTTACTCCAGCGGTTATCTGTTCTGCGACATATGTGGCCAGCCCATTGCCACTTTAACCTACTAACTCTCAGAGCTATGTCGGTCACTTTGGTTCTCTGACGGATCACTTCGTTCCGAATTTTGTCCTTCAGAGAGACTCCGAGCATAGCTCTTTCCATAGCACGTTGAGCGACTTTAAGCTTATGGACTAGCCCTACAGTCAGTGTCCACGTCTCGGCTCCGTACGTCATTACGGGGAGGACGCACTGGTTGAAAACTTTCCTCTTCAGGCTCTGTGGCATATCCGACGAAAATATGTGGTACAACTTCCTAAACGCTGCCCAGCCCAACTGTATACTGTAACTGTCCTATAGGTTTCCTTTTCAAAGTTGTATCTACCTAACTGCATTATTTACCCGAGATAAACATATTCCTTGACAACTTCGAGAGGTGTGCCATCCATGATTACTGATCCCGGAGCGACGAAGTCGCTCGACGATGTTCGTAGACGAAGAAGAAGTGGAATGCCACAAAGTACCTACTGTGTGGCATTCCACTGCGCTCGTCGTCCTGAGACATATGATGTTAAGTCTCATTATGTCCAGTAGTTACACTGACTACAATGTCCTTCAATTCGAAACACAACAGTGCACGTACACTGCTGCTTGGCGGTAGAAAACAAATTGTAGATCTACGTGAATGTTAGTTGTTTCGATTTCGAGACATTCCCCCATACATGATCTAACTCTATGCAAAAAAATCGTCGTTAAAAAAAACAATCAACAATCTAGCACTTATAATCTATACTATATCTATACTAATATTATAAAGTACAAGAGTTTGTTTGGTTGAAGGCGCTAATCTCAGGAACTACTGGACCATTTGTGAAAATTCTTTCAAAGAATTTTCAAAAATTTCCTGTCAGGAAGCTACATTACTCCTTAGTGCTATAGGGTACTTTTTATCCCGGAAAAACTTTTCCCTGTCGGCGGAGCCGCAAGCAGTACTTATCTAGCTTTATTACGTTGGTAGAGACCAATCGATTTGACAGTCTGTGATTGTGGAATTTGCTTTACCAAAAAGAGCCTATCCATTATCCAAGTCTCGGGCTATCTCATAATTCCAGTGTAGAGTCTGCGAAACATAGTTTTACACTATTGGAGACTAAATGTGGCCTAGTTTTTGCATTACCAGATTCTCGTCTGACGTTACTTCTCAGTAGAATTCCAATGAGCAAGTCGTGCTAAAGATCTCATTATTGTATCGGGTAAGATTCGAACCCCATAGGTACCTTCGGACCCATAATCTATATATACGCAACAATACCTACAATAATGCCCACTTTATACACATCGCAGTATGCCATAAGCACAAGGTTATCCCGACGAGCGTAGATTTTGACTAGTTTCATAATTATCGGTTGACTGCCTCGGTGGCGTAGTTGTATTATGGTACGACTGCAATGCTGAGGTCTCGGGTTCGATTCCCGGGTCGGGCAAAGTGATATTGAGTTTTTCTATTCAGTATCAGCTCGGAGTCTGGAATTTGTGCCCGATATGGCGATAGGCTCGCCCCCTATCACATCATGGGACGGAATAACGGCGAAAAGTGGGTGCACTAGTTGCGCCTCTGCCTACCCCTTCGGGGATAACAGGCGTGAGTGTATACGTATACGTTCATAATTATGTTGTTGTTTATTCCATAATCCCCTGATCGCCCCATCTTGCAGAATAATTATATGGTTTATTTATTTTTTTCGTCACCTGAACGATTGGTAAAGAATTATTGTATGTATATAGTTTACTAGCTTTTGCCCACGGCTTCGCCCGCGTTAATAAGTTTTTCCGGGCTAAAAGTACATACATAAAAACCTTCCCGTTGAATCACTCTATCCAACACATTTGTTTGGATAAAGATTAATATTATGACGTTGATACAACTCTTAACAAATAATGCATTAATTTCGACCAAATTCGATTACCATAAAAACGGTTCTAGAGAGTTAATCTTAAAAGATAGACATATACTGTCGCGGACATTTTTTTAGGTCATTTCAAGAGGAATAATTCTTTCATACATATATTTTTGGTATCTTGAACCGTTTCCGCAGCGCACGCAATGTAAGCCCTCAAGGATGAATAATTTTCCCCGTTTTTTTTTCACATTTTCCATTATTTCTTCGCTCCTAGTAGTTGCATCGTGATGTTATATAGCCTAAAGCCTTCCTCGATAAATGGTCTATTCAACACAAAAATAATTTTTCAATTCGAACCAGTAGTTCCTGAGATTAGCGCGTTCAAACAAACAAACAAACAAACAAACAAACAAACTCTTCAGCTTTATAATATTAGTATAGATTAGAAGTCGTTTCGGTAACCACACAAGTTTGCTAATGCTTTTTTTTATCAAATATAAGACGAGCAGGTCATTCGCCTTTTAAGTGCTGAATTAGTTTATAAATTTTGCAAACCAGTGAATTGATTAATTAACTATTGCGCGGCGCTACACTGCGCACGTCACCTTGAGAACTTGGACGTTAAGTCTTATAATACCAAGATATTCGTTGAATTCAATGCCCTTCAAACTGGAATACAACTCTGCTGCAGAAATAGGCAATGCGGTGTTCGCTACCTGGTCGACCTCCAGCGCAATAAAACTGTTACCACTTTATTAGTCTTATTGTTAATAATTTGTATGAAAATAATTTATTAATAAGGTGTATAAGTTAAAATTATTTAACAAAGGCCCTTTTTTTATATGTGATATGGATGAAGTAGTGACTTTAAAAACAGCCAATGTGCTGGTCAGGTCATACAGTATGTAATTGTTACATCGCTTAATGGCTAGCACAGTTTCGTGTATAAATATTTGACCCACCAGTACAGTTTACATTTCAGGTTAAATTATACTTACCGCGGACAGTGCATTGTTAATTCCATACACGCCCCCGCGACGTCACAAGATGGTTCACTTATTTAATTAATTTACCTTCATACATGGTCTAAAGGCTTGTACAATTTGCCATTGAAGGCGTCCAGACTACACAATTGTGTTGTGCGAAGACACTGTCAGTACCGAACGAGTCTCTTTGTAGCAACATGCCCGAATAAGACTTTTTAATCACAAAGTTTAGAATGAATTTAATTTAGATATATTCTTCAGCCACATAGAACAAGCAATAAATGATTAGTATCAGAAAGCATACTTATAACATGCATTCTTAATTTTCTGCAATATGTAGAAGGCGAGCTATGTCGGTAAACATCATTGAAATAAGCCACTGATTTTTAGTTCACCACTATCGATGACTATTTTCGTATCCATAGAAGGTGATGACGTACTGCATGAATCATTAAGTACTTGCGTGTTAATATTGTCACAGTCAGCTTGATGCCGCAACGCCCGCAGTCTGTAATTGCATGCGCGTGCATGTTCAACTCCTTGCAGTTTCTTGCCAATAAAATCGTATAATTCAGTGTTTTGATACATATAGGTCGGGTCATTGACACTGTCTTAAGTCCCGCATTGTGGCTGGGAGTGACAAAAGTGGAGTAGGTCACCTGCCGGCCAGATGGGTCGCCGCGTTTAGCGTTACATCCAGTGGTTGTCGCGTCAAACATGTTTATATTGAACGGAAACTATTTTATTTATTGCATTTTGTACTTTGTAAACTTTAACAATAAGCTAATGAAAATATTTTATTCTTTTTATAAAGTGGTGCTGCGATCGACTTATAATAAGCTGTTTGTTTAACTATGTAATCTTTTAACACTTGAAATCAACTGTGAAAATTAGTTATATAATATAGGTGAAACAAATATTTTTTTTCTGTTGAAGCGCTGCTTGTCCCATGGATTCATTAAAAACAATTAAATATTATATTTTAATATTAACATTCTGTCAAGTAATATCTACAAATCCATAGTCTACACACACTGCATATTATGATGGTTTTATTGATCGTATGGTGCTAAAAACGGAAAATTATGTTTTGCGCACTCTTAATAAAACAATGACCTAATCCAAAATCGTTGACTTGTGGGAAACGTCACAAAAACTAACTTTATACAACATTTTTTTTTTTAGTTGGGCGAGGAACGAACATAAATTCAAACGATTTTGACCCTATTTCCAATGTTGATGGATTTTTTTCTTAATCCATGCAGCTTGCCCTTTAGGGTCCATATTTGGCTAATACTCATCCAGCCAAAATTTTGGATGAGGTCATTGGTTTTATTAAGATTGCGTTTGAAGGAAGCTGTTATATTGATACAAAATAAAACACAGCCATTAATATCCGACCATAAAACTTACGCAGAAATAAAGTTTATATCGTAAGTAAACATTCTATTTAACGGTTATAATATTGTAGACATCACAAGGGCAAACTAAAATCTTTAAAACTATAATGTAGGTACAAACATTTACTCAACATAGTGAGTCATTGATGAAGTAAAGTCACTTTTCCCCTACCACCTACTTGAGATAACAAACATGACATCATTTCGTTAGATTTGAACATGAGAAGCGTTAAACTCGCCCTTGATTATCATTTTGTTAGCATATTTAGTCCCTTATACATAATCATTGCTGTAACACGGCTGCCTAAAAGTTTTGGTATTTTTATGGTTCTTGTCTGTATTTTGTGGATGTCCACTGTTTTTCTGTAATAACCCATTATTTCTTATTGCCGGTTTTCGGTGAGACAACCAGCGCCAGTCCGGGACTTAAGTCCCTGATTGATGTGCCCTTTATCCCTGTAGATAAGTCAAAATCTTAAACGCTCTAACTCTGCATTACTTCCGCTCAATAATTATTTGTATAATATTCAATAAATAATTAATGTAGATTAAACAAAGGAAGGTTAATGTTTCACATTAGAGTTGTTTAGAAATTAATTTATTTTAAATATTCACGCGACGTGTTTTATTCATTCGATAAGCGGCGATAGCCTAGTTGGAAGTGGAACGGACTGCCGAGACGAATGTCCGCAGGTTTAAAAACCAAGGGCACGCACCTCTGGTTTCTAAAATGTTGTGCGTGTATTCTTTGTGAACTATTGCTCGCTTTAACGGCGAAGAAAAAAAATGAAACCTGCATACCTGAGAAGTTCAATATAAGAATTTTGAAAGTATGTGAAGTCTTTCAACCTGCTCTAGGCCAGCGTGGTGGACTAAGCCCTAAACCCTCACAGCTGTAGAGGAAGCACGTGCTCAGCAGTGGGCAGTATAGAATACAGGGCTGGTATAAAATGATTTAATGCCCGCATATGTTTACTAGTCTATGCGACTCTTAGATGAATGACGTAAGAGTGTTTACATATCTCTTTTAGGAATGAGTGGCGTCGCTGGATTGTGGTCGTTGGCTTTCGGTCTGGTTACTATTAGGATCTAAATCCTGAGTCTTGCAATCTCCATTCCTTTCCCCAAGGTCCGCAATGCATCTATAATTTATGCCTTCAACATCGTGATTTCCTATTTGCTCATGTCTATGCCTTCACGGGTATCTATTTGCTCGTTTGCTGGATTGTTGTATACCAATTTTTGGTAAAAATAGTTTATCCAAGTCGATTATTTACAACTGAATTCTAATCCTATAGTTCTCATTAAAAAGTAATAAACATAATATGATATGCACATGCCTACAGTTGTACATACTTTCATTTTGTTATTTGAAGAATGATTTTTTTTATAACTATAATATGTTGGACATTGTAAAAACAATAATATTTTATAAAGTAATGAATCTATACTAATATTATAAAGCTGAACCTTATATAAAAGTAGACGTTTGCGTAGCCTAGATAAACAGTACCTGATAAAATGTAGAACATGAAACTATACTTTATAGGCGTCGAGACTGATTATAGCATTAAATAGCTTTTAAAATCAGGTTCAAGACGTGGTTACGTCATCTGAATTGTGCATCAGGCAAACGTAACGGATGCGTTAAGGCTATTTCACCCACTGACGCGTCTATGATGGTTTTATAGCCGGATCAAGGTCTCTAGATATTAAAATTAGATGATTTTCATTAAAATCGGGTTATAAATACATCAAGGTAATACCGGATATATTTGTGTTAGTTGTAGTTCAGTATAGGTATAAAACTGGAGTGTAATTTGAAGTGAGTTTTGGAATTTGTGTAGAATATTCAAAACCGGTTATGTACGCGTTGCGTTTTGAAATATGTGACAATAATAAGTTTCTTTGGTGTTAAATGAAAAAAATCATTGGCGATTAATACGTTTCCGTAGGAATATTGTGAAGAATTTGAATGTGTTATTATACCTATGTATGTTGGTCATTGAAATTAAAATCCTTTAATTTTATAATAATACGTTTCGGAACAAAATGTGCAATGTACATTCACGATGTTGCATTCATTTGCGATAGCAACAATGCAATGAACTTGAAGTTATTCTGATTAAAATATATTAGGTAATAAATGAAATACTTGTGTCTATTTTAGGAAGCACTGGAATTTTATTCTTATGTATATTGTACCAATTTACCTACTGTAAGAAGCAACTGCATTTTTAGTCTTAAAAACTTAATATTACTGATTACTTGATTAGAAAAAAAATATAGAAAGTAAAATCACATACTTCATAATATATGCGAGCACTGATTAAAATATAAACTTTTTTTATTTTATGTACTTATAATGTCCGTAACGTACAAATTGACCTTATTATTTAAAAACCTGTGTACCCGTGTGTAACAACTATCTGCCTCTGTGTGTTGCTATCAGACAGACTGCATGCCTGCAATCGATATACTTAAATGCATAATACTGCTGGCAGCCGGCTGGACTGTCCTCAGTCGTCGGTGTGACGTGTCGCATTCGCTACTCATGCAGTCCGTCTGAGGGCGCCGCAGCACTGATGTGTCGCATCGTATGCGCGTTGTAAACAGTGTGCGCGTTGTTGCAGGTCTCGGCCACACGCCCCGCGCCGTCACCGCACTATGAGAGTGCCCCTCACACGCTTATGATCTCAATATAGAACAGAATTACACTCGAAGCCCGCTGCGTACCCAACAATGGCATTCCTGTAAGTACGCCCATGTCTTATACTCTCGATGTTTTTAGTTGATCCGTCATTTATTTTTCATTTTGTTTTTATCGTTGCGCTACCACGTTCACTCCCTCGTTGCGAACAGCATGCCAAATTATTGTTTTAGTTGTTTCCCCCTTTATGATGCTGAGGCTTTCGTCGGCGTGACTTGTATGCCAGTGCACCGAGCGCGTCGGGTCGCCTGTGACCCCATTGTCCTGGTACTGACCTATTTACGAGTGTATTGTAACGTGTTATTAAGGATTATTATATTTTTATATTCAGTTAACCATCTAAACATATACACTTTATGTAAACGATAACACGCATTTTTCATTTTGACTTTTAGACTTGTATTTATCAGTTAAAGTAAGGACAGGTCATCCGCCAGTAGGTTTACAATGTGAAATGGGTTGGTACCGATAACGATTATCACGGATGAGGGTCACCGCGAGTCTTCGCCACAACTCGCGCGTATTCGCTCCGATCGCACTGAACCTCTCCGAGCCGCGAGGCGCGGTAATGTTGACACATTGATGGGGTGCAGACTCGCGCTAGGTCGCTAGGTAGGCGAGGTAGGCGTGGAGCGGCGGCGGAGCGGTGCGGTGCGATGGGAGCCGGGCAGCGGCGGCGCGTTGAGTGCGTGTATCGGGTTGCAGATGCTCGGAGCGGGCGGGCGGAGCCGGCGGCGGGCGGCGGCGCGCGCGGTAGAGTGCCGGCCACATGCGCCCGCGCCGACATGTGGCGCGTGCTGCTGGCGTTGGGGGCCGCGTGCGTCGCCGCGCGCGCCTCCCAGGACGTGGTGCGCACCTTCACCGACCCCGTGTCGGCGCCCAGCTCACTCTTCAATCATCTCGTCGTGGATCGCAACACGGGCCGCGTGTACGTCGGCGCGGTCAACAAGATCTACCAGCTGTCGCCCGATCTGGAGGTCGCTCAGTGGATCGTCACGGGCCCAGTCAACGACTCTGCACTATGTACCTTCGATTGCCCCTCGAACTATGTTAAAAAGCCCACGGACAATGTGAACAAGGCGTTGGTGATCGATTACGCGACTAGTCGTCTCATCACGTGCGGCTCTGTGCTTCAAGGTCTTTGTTCCGTACGGAACCTGAACAACATTTCACACGATGTGCGCGAAGTTCGTGAGCCAGTTGTGGCAAATAACGCGACAGCTTCGACGGTTGCATTCATTGCTCCCGGGCCTCCTAATCCTCCGATGACGCAAGTGATGTACGTGGGAGTCACCTTCACGGGCAACTCACCATATCGCTCCGAAGTTCCTACAGTGAGTAGTCGTTCCCTGGAAGATGATCGCCTGTTCATGATAGCCCGGACTGCAGTCACCACTGGTACTAGAATGTTCGTTAATTCCTTATCTCGGGAGCGATACCCTATAAATTATGTGTACGGCTTTAGCTCCGAAGGATTCAGCTACTTTTTGACGACTCAATTAAGAGGCGTGGGATCTGACACATACTACAGCAAATTAGTACGAGTGTGCCATGACGATGAGAATTACTATTCCTATACAGAGATTCCCATGTCCTGTACGGGAGAAGGAGGCGGCAATTTTGGCTACAATCTGGTGCAAGCTGCATTTGTAGGAAAAGCTGGATCTGTACTCGCCGGCGAGTTGGGAATAACTGCTCAGCATGATGTGCTTTTTGCTGCATTTAGCCAAAGTGAGTCCATAAACACGAACACGCCATCTGATCTCTCTGCGCTCTGTGTGTATTCGCTCAAAGCTATTCGGCGTAAGTTTATGCAGAACATAAAAACTTGCTTCAGCGGTAATGGCTCTCGAGGCTTGGATTTCATATCACCATCTCACCCCTGTATTGGTACAAAACTGCAGTCCATTAGTGAAGACTTTTGCGGGTTAGATGTGAATACACCTCTGGGAGGCGAACAACCAGTGGAAGCAGTGCCGGTAGCAGTATTCACGAAGAGACTGACGGCAGTGGCGGCGACTGCTACTGGTGACTATACGGTAGTTTTCGCGGGCACTGCACAGGGCCATCTGAAAAAGATTGTGGTTGAAAGTGCCACATCTGCCTTCGAGTATGGAGACATCGTCGTCGACGAGGGCTCCCCGGTTAACAAAGACTTGTTCTTCGATACTCAACTGATGCATTTATACGTGATGACTGAACGCAAAGTGTCAAAAGTGAAAGTGCAGGAGTGTAGCGTGTATAAGTCGTGTTTAACGTGTCTTGGAGCCAAAGACCCTTATTGTGGATGGTGTTCTCTGGAGAACAAATGCAGTCTCCGGTCGGACTGCCAAGACGCAGCCAAAGATCCTCTGTATTGGATCCCCTACCGCAGCGGCCGCTGCACCACCATCACCCAAGTGACGCCCAACCAGCTGCAGCGAACAACCGCCAGAACATTAGATTTACTTATTGAAAATTTGCCTACCCTTAATGGACAGTTCTTATGTGCATTTACAGCTTTAGATCGTACTCTCATTACCAATGCCACGCGTAAAACTTACGGCGTTAATTGTACGACCCCGCGCACCGACACGCTCCCACCAATCCCCGCCGGTCAGCATCACTTCACAGCGAAGCTGTCGGTGCGTACCACTCAGGGACCTGATTTCGTAGCGACTAATTTTACATTTTTCGATTGTAACACGTACAGCTCGTGCACACAGTGTGTTAGCTCTTCATTCCCGTGCGACTGGTGTGTGGACGGCCACCGCTGTACACACGACACCGCCGAAAACTGTCGCAACGACATCTTAGTAACTGGTGTCAGCAGAATAGGTCCTAGTTATCGCTCAGGTCCTGGCTTTTGTCCGACCATCAACTCCACCTCCGATGGCACCAATGAGATTTTAGTACCGTCCGGCGTAAAAAAAGCTATTAAAGTTAAAGTTCATATAATAGGGCAGTTCATTGTACAGACTCGGTTCGTATGTCAGTTCAACATAGAAGGGCGAGTGACTCACGTGAACGCGCAACTACTAGCCGACACCATTTATTGCGAAGCCGTTGAATTTACGTATACATCGCGCGCTCCCAATATTACTGCTTCGTTCGCAGTCATATGGGGTGGCTCAAAGCCGTTAGATAATCCCGATAATACTCACATTCTCATCTATCGTTGTAATGACATGGCGGATAATTGCGGCATGTGTCTCGCGCTGCCGGAAAAGTTTGGGTGCGGATGGTGCCAAGGTTCCGACAAATGTGAAGTTCAAGAGCAATGCGGCGCTCCTAGCGTGTGGTTGAATCGTACGCAGACTTGTCCGAACCCAGAAATCCATTCCTTCAGGCCTATGCTAGGTCCATGGGATGGTGGCACTAATATCACAATTGAGGGCATTAATCTCGGTCGTAATATTTCGGACATCTATAATGGTGTCACTATAGCAGGAATAAAATGTCAGCCCATCATAGAACTGTACGTCAAAACTAAGCAAATAGTATGCACTGTAGACGGACCCGGAGAGGAACTGCCGCGGGACGGCCCTGTCGTGGTTCGCGTCGCCGACTATCGCGGAGAGTCCAAACATCATTACGCGTTTGTTAATCCTAAAATTACCTCTATTCAACCGAAATACGGTCCTCAATCTGGCGGAACCAAGTTGCGAATTACCGGCGAATATCTCAATGCAGGCAGTAATATACAGGCATATATCGACGACTTGCCATGCGCCATTTTATCTGTCTCGCACGAGGAAGCCGTCTGCAGAACTAGCCATTCGTATCAACTCAAAATGGGAACACTGCGGATGCGCTTCGATACCGGCAAGCGAACTTTGGAGCGGGAAAAGTTTGAATACATAGAGGATCCTGTCGTGGTGTCCGTAGAATCTGGCCCGCCTTCATTATCACAACGAAAACAACCCAAAGGCATTCCCTCTGGCGGGATAAACATCAAGGTGATGGGACTGAATTTCCATTCAATTCTATTACCCCAGATATACGTGTATCATGATAATAGACCGTATATTGCCCCTTGCAATAGAGTTGATTTTCAAACGCTCCTGATATGTCAGTCTCCCGGAATTGAAAGCGCCGGTCTTAATATAGATCCAGATAGACCTTTAGAATTAGAGTACGGATTCAATATGGACGATGTCCAAAGCGTACAAAATCTCACAACCAAAACCGGCGATCCGTTCCTTCTGTATCCGGATCCTATTTATGAGAAATTCGACGAAGACGTCAAGTATTATAAGTCTGAATATTTAACTATTAACGGTCAAAATTTAGATAGGGCTTGCACTGAAAGCGACGTGGAAGTTCGTATAGGTGATAGTTTATGTAATGTGACGTCGCTATCGCGGCATCAGCTGACTTGTCGGCCGCCGTCTCGCGAAGAGCTCCCTGATGGAGTAGACAGTCCAGAGGTAGAAGTGCGGGTAGGGCGTGCACTTACTTTCAAGATCGGCAAACTGTCTTATTCCTCGCAGGTCGGCCTGCAAGCGGCCATTGGCAGGCCGGCACTGATAGGCATCGGCGTCAGTATAGGTGTACTTTTACTCATAGTAATCGGATTTTTAGTTATGTATAGGAGGAAGTCTACAGAAAATATTAGAGTATTAAAAAATATGCAAGAGCAAATGGATATTTTAGAATTAAGAGTTGCAGCCGAATGCAAGGAAGCGTTTGCTGAATTGCAAACCGAAATGACTGATCTGACGGGTGACGTGACTGGCGGTATACCGTTCCTGGACTATCGCACGTACGCCATGAAGATATTGTTCCCCAATATCGACGATCATGCCGTCCTCCAGTGGGAACGTCCAGAGCTTATTAGAAGAGAGAAAGGTCTGAGAATGTTTGGACAGCTTATTATGAACAAAACATTCCTTTTATTATTTATACGTACTTTAGAAAGCAATAGATATTTTTCAATGCGCGATCGTGTCAATGTAGCTTCTCTCATTATGGTTACGCTGCAAAGTAAGATGGAATATTGCACTGACGTTTTAAAGACATTATTGGCTGATTTGATAGAGAAATGCATGGAAGGAAAGAACCACCCAAAACTTTTGCTAAGACGTACCGAAAGCGTCGCCGAGAAAATGTTAAGCGCCTGGTTTACTTTCCTTCTGTACAAATTCCTTCGCGAGTGCGCAGGCGAGCCTTTGTACCTTCTGTTCAGGTCAATGAAAGGCCAAGTTGACAAAGGTCCGGTTGACGCTATCACCTCGGAAGCTCGCTATTCGCTCAGTGAGGAGAAACTAATTAGGCAGTCGATAGATTTCAAACCTATGACCGTGAACGTATCCATATCGCAGCAGACTCTTTTTGTCAGCGGCTTAGAGGCTACCACGGAGAACGTGCAGGTCAAAGTATTAGACTGTGATACGATAAGTCAAGTGAAAGAGAAATGCTTAGATGCTATTTATCGCGCAACTCCATATTCTCAACGGCCAAGTCGCGATGACTTAGATTTGGAGTGGCGCACGGGCGCCTGCGGTCGCCTGATCCTCTACGATGAGGACAGCACCACTAAATGTGAGGGCGAGTGGCGTAAAGTTAACACCCTAAATCATTATCGCGTTCCTGACGGCGCTTGTCTCAGCCTCGTTGCCAAACAAAGCTCCGTCTACAATCTGTCCAACATGGAAAAGAACGACAAATCTCACACTTACGAAACGCTCAATCGTGGTAAATACGGCTCCGCAAGTCCACCCGCCAGCCCCCTGAAATACGAACACGGTGGCGGCTTCAAGTATTGGCATCTAGTGAGACATCACGATGATGACGCACGCAAGGAGGGTGAGCGCGGCAATAAAATGGTGTCGGAAATATATCTAACACGGCTTCTTGCCACCAAGGGGACGTTGCAAAAGTTCGTCGATGATTTGTTCGAGACTATTTTCAGCACGGCGCACCGCGGTTCCGCGTTACCTCTCGCCATAAAGTACATGTTCGATTTCCTCGACGATCAGGCGTTACAGCACGCCATTTCCGACCCCGAGGTGGTGCACACATGGAAAAGCAATTCTCTCCCGCTCCGCTTCTGGGTTAATCTCATAAAAAATCCCAATTTCGTTTTCGACGTTCACAAGTCGAACACTGTAGACTCTTGCTTGTCTGTCATCGCGCAAACTTTCATGGACTCTTGCTCCACATCTGATCACATTCTCGGCAAGGATTCTCCGTCTTCTAAGCTTCTTTACGCTAAAGACATCCCGGTGTATAAGGAGTGGGTTGAGCGTTACTACGCGGACATAAAGTTGATGCCGGCAATATCCGACCAGGATATGAACGCAATGCTGGCGGAGGAGTCGCGCCTCCACACCAAGGAGTTTAACACGAACTGCGCGCTAAACGAGCTGTACGCGTACGCGGACCGGTACAACGAACAGTTGACGGTGACGCTCGAGGAGGACGAGTTCTCGCAGAAGCAGCGGCTCGCGTTCCGTCTCGAGCAAGTTCACAGTCTGATCGCACACGACTACAACGTGTGAGTCACACCCACCGCCATGTATATACAGCTCCGCACATATCTATGCTGGCAAACATTGTATATATTAGATAGTGTACAGTCTTAATATTGTAATTTTTGTATAATTTCAGCGTTCTGATGTCATTTTTTAATTTTATATAAATGAACTTTGTATTGTTTTTACACGACGAGCTCGGCCGGCCGCGGTCGTGCCGCAAGTATGCATCATAAACTAAAATAAAAATTGTGTATGTCTGTCTATGTGTGCTCGCGTACGAGTTAATGTTACGTCGATCGGTGTAAAATGTGTGTCGCAAAAGAAAACGCATGTGAGCTCGCCGGCGAGCGAGGCCGTCGCTCGCCGACGGGCCAATTTTAAATTTGTACTCGCAGTCTTAATGAAATAACCGGCAGTGAATCCGTGAATGATTCCATTAATAAATATCGTCGAATGTAAATTGTGTTTAATTTGGGGAGTTTGAGTGGCGGTAAGGCGCAGTGCGATCGTCAGCGCACGACGAAAGCCCCCGCGTCTCGGCAGCTGTCGGCAGGGAGAACGCGGTCCGGTGCCATGTCGACTCGCCTCGCGGCTCGCGTCTCGCGCATCACACCTAGCATTTCATGTCACACCACTCATGTGCACGTCCCAGCGCAAGCCGCGTGACGCGCGGCGAGACGGCCATGGATCAACCGAGGCGGCCCTGCTGTTTCAGTCGGTACGTGCGGATCGTGGCGCGGACGACATTCGCGGTCGTCAACAACCTATACTGCATCCCCGCCTACGTGCTCTGGATGATGGCGCTGCGCCTCGTCAGACCCTTGTACGCACCACTCTATTGGAAGATTGAGGGGCTCATGTACCACTGGCTGCTGGCAATGGTCTCCCTCTGGTCGTGGACGGCGGGATACGAAAGTAAGTACGTTTTTATTATAGGATGCGCTGACAAAGTATATTTAGCCATTACTTGAACATACACTCAGTACCGCTATTGATATGGCTCAATCATAATACGAATTCATTTGAGATAATCAACGACAAACATACTTTCATTATAGCAGAACATAATATGATGTTACTTTCGATGCGCACTTTCCGCTGCAAATGACGTAATTAACGTTTGTATGGTAATGTCAGATTGCGTTCGAGATAACCATAAAGCGCGAACAAACTTTTACCATTGTTCTCGAGGTATTGTTACGATGTAATAAGAGTTTTTAGCATAAAAATGAGAAAGATGACTTACCTTATTACGCACGAAAGTACTGTGCATTTATGAGAAAAAGAGTAATCTAATGAGCCAACGTCGCAAATGTAAGTTATATCGAAAAAAATTACAATAATAATTTAATAAACAAGACTTTGCTGTCAATATTGTAGTTTATGATATCATTTCAGCAGATGTTAACATGGGTATATACATTAAATAAAGAGTATCTTAAGATGCTGAGCTTAATTTAACAACGTCGTAGCTTATACGCACTTCAGAGCGAAATTAAGTTGATTCTATTAATACGAACCTAAGAAAGATTAAATCAGGTTAAAATTCTCAATAAGATACTCAGTAATGTACTTTCAGCGTAAGTAGATACAATGATTACAAAAACCTAAAAATATCATGAACACAAACAGACTAGATGGTATTCTGGATATATCCAAAGTCAACGAAATGGTAAAACCGTAAACCATAATTTATCTTCAACCTGTACAAATATTATAATCTGCGCCAAATTAGTTCAATGGACTTTCTTAAAAATTTTAACTATGGTATGAGTAATGATAATAATTTGAGTAACCATGGATGGTGATCCATGGATAATTTAAAATTAATTTAAATTAGAGGGCTAGTTCTTTACACACTCTCTGCTGCAACTGCTCTATTTGTTATGACATATTTTTAAGCCATGATTATTTTTGTGTTGAATGTTGTAGTTAGTAAAGATTTTGATTTCTATACATCATAGTTTATCCTAAATGGGATGTGTGTATGAAGAATGAATGAATACTTTATAATAATTTAAACTTAACAAGGTGCAGCTTTGTGACAGCTAGAAATCAATAACGGAAAAAATCGAATCTATAAGATCCCGAAAATGATCAATTTCGACTCCTAGTGTTGACTGTGTACCTTGCTTTATTAATTATTGTCAACCCAATACCAAAAAAGTATGAAAATTAGCTGATTTATTTCAGAGTTATTGGTGTTTAAAGTATTTGATAGGGGGGAATCTTCTGTTCCTTTTCGTAAAACTGATATTGTTGGATGTGGCGTCACAGATACGTCATCATACCTAATCTTTAAGCTCTCATACATTTGAAATCTTTAAAGATGTCTTTTTTGCACGTGTGTATAAAATGGATTCTAGTTCCTGTTTAATTAATATTAATAAGTTAATAATTGTTATGCAATACACAATCGAAATTGATCATTCCGTGGACCTTAAAAAAATGCAAAGGTAATAACAAAATGCGGACTAACTAATTAATCATAACCTACAAATGTCCAAAATCGGATCTACACGCAAAAGAAACTTCTTTAAGATCAAGAAATATCAGTGAAATTCGTCAAAACTCAGTTTCACGTTGATTACGAAACTTGTAACAATCGAAACGGTGTGGCGTGGCGACGAGAGCGAGATGCAGTTATGGTAAGTTTTAGATAACTTTTTACATTATTTGTAACATAAATATGTTTCTGGTGGTTCCTGACAATGGTAAAGTGCTCGTTGGAGGATGGACAGAGCCTCTGTTGTTAGACAGTAGCCGATGTACTGGTGTTCACTCTAGACTACTTTAGTTAAAATACATAAAGGAAAAGGGCTGCTTCGGTGGCGTAGTTGAGGTACGACTGCAATGCTGTGGTCTCGGGTTTGATCCCCGGGTCGGGCAAAGTTCTATTGAGGTTTTCTATTCAGTATCAGCCCGGAGTCTGGAATTTGTGTCCGATATGGCGATAGGCTAGCCCTCTGTCCCATCATGGAACGGAAAAACGGCGAAAAGTGGGTGTACTAGTTGTGGCTCTGCCTACCCCTTCGGGGATAAAATGCGTGAGTGTGTGCACATAAGGAAAAAATATTGTAATGGCTTGTTCTTCCATCCAGTAACATCTGAAACAGAAATAGTTTATCCATTTATATACATCATTAGACATTACTCAATGGTCATGATCATGAACAAACCTTTGTCGGAATTAAAGTATCACTGCGAACTTATAAAAAAAATGCCTTTACTTTAATCTAGGATAAGTTCAGGTATCGTCAGCGGTTGCTGTGTTTACTTCTAATAAACATTAAAATATCCAAATACTGTGGATTTATTTAGTCGATGAAAACTGAGAAACATTGCATTACGGTGACGTCATAGTTGCGTCTCGAACAACTGGTTCTTATGTCATTGACTTACGAAATAGGTATGCAACACGCCGAAATAGACGAATTTAAAATGTAATTCACTATTCTGGCACCGGATCGGTATGAATGGAAAGTTAATATTTATGTAAATTGGTTTTACTGACATACTCCGAATTGCCAGGTATTTATATTAAGGCTTTAGAAATTGATTAGCGTCATAAGGCTTCCGTGAGTCCGTTATTCACTGCATATGCAATTGATTTCGGTATGACGAATGGTCTCGAATTGGTAGCTGGTTTGGTTTTATATTTGATTTTATTTTCGCGATTTGTGGTTATTTTAGTGTCACCATAGGCCTAGATCGCACTCTTCTTTCTCTTTATAAAAACAATATGCAAATGAGCTAGATCTTTAAAGGTATGCTAAGATTAACTGGCATGGTAGTTATATTTCATATAATATGCATGGGTGATCTAGATGCTATAGACGTCCTCTACTACTCAACAGGTTTCTAGGATGAAGGTGATCAATTTTCTCGTTTGCCGACTATCTCACAAAAGTGTCAACTATATTCTTAATACTTTACTTACATAATAAAAATATGTTTAATACATTGTACGCAACATTAAACGATCATAACATATTTTTTTCCACTCCGTCTGCATTCAGCTTGTGATTAGATATTGCAAAAAATGGTGTTAATGTTACATATGTTTATCTTATCGTGCATTGAGCTGGTGATATCATTCAAGGAAATATTTGAATGACTTCCATATCTGACGCTGTACTCTATGAACACGCAATTCTCGTCTCTACCTCTTTGTAATAATTCATATGCTTCCTGGCTTTGGTTCGATAAATGTCGGTTTTTGTATCAAGATTGCTGGTTGCCATGTGACAGTCTGATGAGTTTATTCGGTAAGGTGACAAGATCGTAATTCTTACGTCATAAGGCGTAGGATCAGGTTAGATTTCGTGTTAAAATAGCAAAAGAGCGTTGTGGTTAGTCTTTAAACGATTTCAATATTATAATGCAGACCTATTAGAACTGTCAGATGGTAAACAATTGATCGAAACGAGAAAACTGCAGTAGGTACCTTATCTATCACTTAGGCTCTTTATTCCAAAGATGTGATAACAAAGAAGAACTTAATGTATTTTATGGTTGAAATACCGAGAAGTACCAATCTTTTGTGTTTACGCCAAAGTTCTTGTCTTCATAAAGGCGTATTAAAAAAATAAAAATAATTAGCAGTTTTAAAGGTGTCTACCTGGAATTTAACGGTCGGATTTCTTTTAAAAGTTCACCATTGAACCACGGAGAATGCGGTCACGCGGACAGCCCAAAAAAGTTGTTTCGACTTCGTTGCTGTGCGGGATGTCAAAACCAACGGTCTTTTGCGAAAATTGAACGGAATTCAAAGAACGAAAAATTCAATAATTTTGTATTGCCTCTGCGATAAACGGTTTTGTGTAGGAAGCTACATTTTCCAATAACTACGGAAATTATATTTCTAATGGCGTGTTTTTGTGTCTCAGTTATTTTCTTTTGGGTGCTTTGATAGATTTTATGGATCTCTGTGAGTTTCCACTTCGAAGTGTAACCTGACGTAGAAAGCTTACTCCACGAATGTCATTGCGCCAATGGTTTTGAATTATTACAACGAATTTCGGAGATAAATTGTGCCAAGTTGCGTTATGGGCAAAATGGATTACGTTAATTTAATATAATGTGCGATTGCGTAAGTTTAAATTAGATTTCTTACGTGTAATTGATTTTCGAGTTAGAGTGCAAACAATAGCTTTCGAAAGTTGCGAGTTGGGACCGGTCCGGCGGCGATAGAGCGGACATGCCACGCTCGGGGAATACACGTTTCGTATACAGCCAACTTTGACCGAATCAAAAAAGGGTAAGAGTAAATTGACTATTTCACGTTCTTCGTTTTTGTAAGTGTATAGAATATTAAAAAATAAAATAAAATAATGCTTTATGATAAATCGCTTGAAAATTGAAACAAATATTAAGTTTTTTACCTTTCACATATGTGTGCAAGTTACAAAACTTAGTAGGCCGGCCTTGAAGGTAGGTAAAATGTAGTGTATACATAAAATTTATTTCTTACTAATTGTACGTAACGTGCCAGCTCTCGGTAACTTGTGATCCGTATCTCTATTCAATGTGCGTTAACCTGTCAAGCCGCGCTTTTAAATATAGATGTATGGGGAACCCTATATACTCGGACGCCGGCGTCCGTAGCGGAATTTGACGAGTCAAAAGATCCAGAATTTTGATTAAACTGCATAATTCGTGTTTTTTTAAGTTAATGAAATCTAGGATACCTACAGCGGGCGGACTATAGAGCGGAAACGTCCACATCTGGTCACACTGCGCAGGCCGTATTGACCTTATGCGGCTGCGTAGTTTATACGCGGCCGCCTGAGGACGGTCGATGACCGCGCGCCCCCCCACCTGCCCCCACACCCCGCACACCGACCGCCACTCACTAGGAATGCCTACCCCCCACTGTCGCGTCACGTTGCATTCGCGAATTTGCATGACGGCTATAGACGTTTCAAGTTGCCGGTGAATTTGTCGGTGAAAGGAACGGATTATTTTTCACCAAAACAGTACTGACAGATCTAGATTTGGTATTGATTGATGGTTATGTGTAATGGGGCCGTATCGTGTTACTGATCTTTGTCTTGCGACCGTAACAGTACGTTCCAAATGAAGCTTGTGAAATTACAGCAGATAATTCCATTCAAAAGATACCATTAAATATTATAACAACCGAACATAAAAGTTTCAGGCGGAGTAATAATAAATGGTCTGATGTTCTTTTCTTACTTGTGAAGGTTACACAATGCCGACGGTCCATGTTGTAAAAATCCGTCAGTTTTCACACGAGAAAACGAGCCACCGGTCACCTGTTGGTAAGGACGCCGACCGTGGACGTATGTAATGAATGACAAAGGAGTTGTAGGTGCTTTACTGACATTCTACACCAAGAATTAATACTGATAAAATTTATGGAAGAAAACCATCCGAGTTTATGTTATATCATTGATTTTTTTTTTTGTTTTTGTAAGATTAGAGGCGAGAGAAAGTCTGGTGCCACGCTTTTGCCTATTTCTTCCGCATTGCAAATGTTGAAACACTTGTGTTCCGGTTGGAAGGACGAAGGAAGACATTGGTAGTTTCATTACTGCATATTAAGAGGTTTTTTATATGTCTCCAGATGAATAGCTCAATGCAGTGCAGCAGTTTCGTATTTCAAAGCTAGGTACTGCAATTGTATTTTGCCTGATTTTTTTTTACTGTTGGGCGAGCGACTTGCTAAGCTTGTTCACTGGACTGCAAAAAAAACAGCAACGAAGTCATCCAGTCCCGAATTTTATAAATCTTTTATGCGTCTGTTTGCTCTTACTTACCCTCATTCAGACTTGAATCAAATATTACTTAGCTAATTATGCACCGTCTTGTCAAGTAGTAGAAACGAACCTTCGACCTTCACCGACTTTGTTGGAGGTCATTTTTAAATTGTAATAATTATGTTGGATTTGAATTTAATGCTTTTTATGAACTTAGTTTCGAGGTGGATGAAGTCATCCTTCATCAGTTAAAAATACTTTTTTATTATGTTATTAATTGCTTTTGCAGGCATTATTTTTTATATTTTATTCTACTACCATAGATCTTAACTTTTTTATTCACCCACATGACAGCGAATTTATATTATAGCTGCCCGAGTCAAAACAACAGTTAAAAAATAATGCTGATGACACTACAGTTCATAACAATAGTACATAACAATAGTATCATTATTCTTATAATTAAAAATAACGATAAGATTAAAAGTAAAGTGATAACAGTGGCGTGACTCTTTCCAGGTGTTTTTATGAAAGTGATCCTCTAGCTTCCTAAAATTGTTACTGTATAGTCAGCAAAAGTAGCTGAACACGTTCAAAACTTCAAATTGCGTACATACTTTTTTGTTCTTACTAATCCTTTTTCTCTTTACAAAAAAAAAAGACTTTACTTCAAAACAAGAACAAAAATGTTTCAGTTTAACATAACGCGAATTAGGCGATTTGAAATGTTTATTTTGTTCAGCTACTTATGATAATGACTGTACGTTTGCACAATATTGTTTTAAGTTTTGATATCAAGGCGTTGCGAGCGCCTTCTGCACTCACCCAAAAGACCGGTGTTCTTTCATAAGCCGACCCTCGTCAGGCTAGAAAGAGTAATGTCAGGGACAAAAAAAAAAAAGGTATCAAGGCTTAATCTTTGCACATCCTTAAGTAGATCGTTAAATAAATAAAAATAAACGGCCAAATCAGTAACCTGATTTAATAGTGAGTATTCACCCACTGTCTATCGTAACAATATCGCAAAAAATTCAGTACAAGAATACTGACTTAGATTATCACTTTACATTTTACGAGACATAGCTGTGATTTAATCGAAATATCCTACTAATATTATAAAGGCGAAAGTTTGTAAGAATGTATGGATGTTTGGATGTTTGAATGTATGGATGTTTGTTCCTCTTTCACGCAAAAACTACTGAACGGATTTCGATGAAATTTGGCACACGGGTAGATCATGTCCTGGATTAACACATAGGCTATTTTTTATCCCGGGAAAACATAAAGCGGGACTTTAATCCCGGAAAAACTTTTTAACGCGAGCGGAGCCGCGGGCAAAAGCTAGTTTTAAATATTATTGCTATACTTTTGAAATGTGCACCGCCGAATACTATCAGTGAAATACGAACCCAAACGTTTTATAAAATTTAAAATAATTTTCCATTAAAATTACTTTAGGCGTATCCTTCCTATTTACAAAGCGTCGGGTCTATAATTTAATCTATGACTAATTATCCATGTCATTGGCTTCAAGAAGGTCAAATGACAACGGAATCTATGTTAGGAAAATAAACAACAATTCGAGGCAATTAGTATGAAAAGGTGCGTGATGTATTATAACAAATTAAACATTTAAAAGAGGCTATTGACCCGCATATTTTTACCTGATTAAGTGACCGGTCGAAGCTTCCGCTCATTTAAATTAAATACAAATAAATTCAGCTGTTTTAATACCTGTGTGTGAGTAACCTATGTTTATACATATTACACGGCTAGCGTTAAAGTGAGAGTTCGGAAATTACTTACTTCTAAATGAAGCGGAAGAGTCACCACTTTAATTATAATATTGGTATGTATTTTTTTATACTTATTTGTTTTTATTTCTTATATGTATACCTATATTAATTATACTTATTATGTATTTGTCGTTTATTTATGTTCATGTATGTTATCTATGAACTTGAATACTTTTTTCAAATAAACCTTTAATGCATCTACCATGATTAGATTATCTCTGCACCACCTTAAGGTTGACTGGTAGAGAATGCCTACGATATTAAGTCCGCCTTTACATTAGTGTATAAGTCCAAAATAAATAAAATAAATACAAAGGCTGCATGCTGGTTCGAGTCCCGGGTCGAGTAAAGTGATATTGGGATTTTCTGCCCAGTATCAGCCTGGAGTGGGAAATTGTACCCAGTAAATGGCAATAGGCACAAGCCTATATCCCCCTAGGGGATGCCCCCATTACATGGGACCTAACATAGGCTATATGTGGGTGTTTTACACCTCTGTCGTCCCTTGAAAAGAAAAATGCGTGAAGGTATGTATGAATGTAAGAGCTGCATAAAACATGCAAGTTTGACGTCAATTGATGTTTCGTGATCAACTGAAATGTGCGACGCTGACAAAATAGTTTTTTGAACATTGTATCGCACACGATTTTTTTTAATGCATCTTTACTAAGTATAGTTCATATAGTAACATTTTAAGTTAAGCTTAATAGACACACTGATCGTGGAGTTAGAAGAGGTCTCATTAGACAGGCTTTAAGTAAACTTGCGTAACTCAAAACCAAATATCTATATACAATCAGCAGTCTGATCAAATCTGTTTATTGCCTTGAAATTTAATCGCGTATCAATTGCCATGGTAACACGTTTTATAATAAAAACTCAAACCAAACATTTCAAACCCGTCTCATAAAAACACAAACAAAAACGGCGATTGCCTAAGTTCTAGAGTGATCGAAATTCCTGAGTGGTGTCCGGGCCATTCAAATTCCGATCGTGCGGTCGAAGATAAATTAACATTGAAAGCTACCAAGTGTTGTTCAAGCTGTCCACCCACGTATTATTAGAGATGTCACCGAGTATTGTTGATGTTGAATTTGTAATAACAATCATAATATACAGGAAATGAATGATGCATTTTGTCTTGGTGATTAAAATGATTATGGAGTAATATTGTATAGAATTTGTCTTTGGTATACTTTCTAATATATAAAATGAGAGACAGAATGGAGAGTTATTAAAGAGAGATATAGAGTTTGTAGAAATTTTTGGTCATCATAAAAATTATATTAAAACTTGTCTATGCACAAGTTTCCAGCAAGCGTCTTAGTATTAAGACCCACTGGATATAATATTTAATAATAAAATCCAACCTTTATTTTGTTTATATCTTAAGACCATTATCAATGCTAGTCCAGTATGTGAGATATAGCCTATAAACCAAAAACATGGTAACCATAGCTATTTTACTACGAATATAACTAGACTATTATACTAAAAAAATGTCGGAATGAAGTATTTTCTCATCACGTAGATCTTGAAACATCAGTAGGAAGATTTAAATGGTATGACTGTACGGAGAAGCCTTTTCAAAAACACTGCATCTAGCACTACATCGCCTAGCACATTAGATGGTGTGACTATACATACCCAGAGCTTCACCATCCTGTCGACGCAGCCGGCACACCGCAGAGTACACTGGAACAAGTGAATACTGAATACATGCGACACCAGGTTAGTGCAATGTCTTATATTGTCTTATTTAGGTCCAAATCAAAAATTACTTTGCCATCTCTATCATTATCATTTTCAACTTTTGGAAGTTCACTAGTGACCATGGACATTCCCTAAAGATTATCTTTCTTTATATGCAGAAATGTATCAAAGAAACAACGTAACCACTCTATGAACGGTATTAATAAATGAATCTCAAGTTTGAGTTACATCTCAAGTAGCCATAATGTATTGAACTCTTCATACATTATGTCTTCTTGAGATGTAACCCAAACTTGAGATTCATTTATTAATACCGGCCTTAGTTTAGTATTTTTTTGAAGACCCATTACCAGCATTGTTAAAACCAAACGTGACAGCCCTAGTACTTATCATTGGACGTGTGATTGCTACATATTATAATCGGAGGTATAAATTCCTTGGGCCATACGCATCCTTCGTTTGTCGTGAGTCAAATTGGGACCTTCCTGTGTTCACCAACGGGTCCACTGCGGCATTATCAAGATATTTATGGCGTTGTATAGATTATAGCATATTACTTATAGGTTCTTTGCTAATATGTTTTAGTTTATTGGTAAAGAAACTAACCGATTGGTTAATAACACTAGACTATAATGACACTGAATCCGTGCTGCAATTTTTGTAATTTTTGTCTTCGCGTGACTATTCCCGCATAAAGTAGGTTCGTTTTTTTTAACTCCACTGCCTCTGGGGCAGTCACCGCTTAAGTTAATTAACAAAGATGGTCTCACTGGTTTCAAAATCAAACAATACATTAAAGATTAAACAGTATTTTAGTTTATTTTAATGATTTATGTTAAATTTCCTTCTTTTATTATTTTTCCTTATTTTTAAAACATTTGTATTCTTTTCTTTTCCAAATCTGAATTATTTAATTTTACAATAAACTAGGTAAGTTTGCGCAGAGTTTGGTATGTATAAAAGAGTTGTAGATTTAGTTTGTATTTAGAATGGATGTTACTTTTGTTAACTTTAACTTGTTTTGTTTTTAGAATTAATAGTTTTATTTTATTTTTTGTCATCGTAATTTTTACTTGTGTGATCGGCTGTATCATTTTGCATTCTCGGCTACTCATGACACTAAAAGTACCCCAAGATACAGGCATGGTCCAGTTTGGGGACCCCTGACAACATTGTAAAGCTCCACTCAGATATGCCAATTATTATTAATGTAATTGTAATTTTTTTGTTATCTCTGTGGTTTTGTTGTAATAGTTTAAAATAAATAAATAAGTTTAACAGTTTGCATTATAGGACTATAAAATTCGTGATGCTTTATTTCTGGCACCTCACTTTGTAAATGTTCATAATTTTACCGTCTATTTTGCAAGTTTTAACTAGAGAAAACGTGTTGAAACTGAGAACGGATTTTAACTGTAATATATACAAGTAATATGAAGTAAATAATATAGGCAGTGGTGATACAATTGGCGGTCTTATCGCTCATGGTAATCTCTTACAGATAACCATTGGATGGAGATAAGAGAACAAACGAAAAGGGCAGTCAGGGGCGTACATAAAAGTTACTATAGAATACACTAAAATATTAATAAATAATACGAGAGTTCAAAAATATGTACAGACGAAATATACATACATACATAATCATACCTACAAGTACATGTATGTAATATAATACATATATGCAAGAAATTATTATATTTAAAAGTATGACATGTAATATTTACTACACAAAAGTAAATGTGTACTTACAAATGTTTATCATTGTCATACAGTGCTGAGAGGTTCTAGAGGCTGAGGAAATGTTCCTTTACCATTGTTTTAAAAATTAGTAGTGTTTGCGCTCGTCTTATGGCCACTAGCAATGCATTCCATAACCTGATAGCGATAACAGTGAAGGATTTCTCCATAAATGTAGTAGTATGTACAGGCATCTTCAATTTCAAGTTCTCCGATGATCTAAGAGACTTCTCATGCGTCTCACGAAGGTATAAGAATCTAGATTTAAGATAAGATGAGATTTGAGGATTAAACAGTATACTATAGAGAATGGAAAGGATTTGGAAATTCCAGCGAAGGCGAATAGATAACCTCTCAAGAATTTAGTGCGAAACTCAAACACATGACCATATTTGCACAGTCGAAATATAAATCTTATGCAAAAGTTCTGAAGGCGCTCAAGCTTATTAAGTTGTTCTTCATTAATATTAACATAGCTGGCATCAGCATAATCAAGGATGGGAAGGAGAACGGATTGAGCCAGTGAAATCTTGGTGGCAATGGGTAAGAAGTTTCGTAACCTTCGCAAGGACCCCGCCGCAGCATAGAGCCTACGAGTAACATAATATGACTGTTTTTAATTCATTAACTAGTGGATAGTCGCTCAGTTTTAATTATATTCTGTGGTATCAGAATCAAGAGGAACTCAGCTATCGTCGCATCGGGTTCTTAGAAGTTCCATGTAGTGGTTTGGTGTGAGACAAATACTCTCCTAAACTATTACTAAGCTCGAAAGTAAGATTTAATAAATTATAGTTTTATATTTTATTTCAATCTTTGTAAGCTATGTTCGATATTAACATTGGTTAAGTACACATAAATTGTTGTTATTATTTCTAATTAAATTGACTTTAATTTGTACTGTATGCGGTTATCCTGTTCCCTTAAATCATTTAAAATGCTGGTATTTTAATCAATATCTATTTTGTATTTGTACGCTACCAATTATTGAGTATTGTTTGGTATCTCATGAGGAAAATTGCAAGGTAAATACAAAGTTATTTTGTAACGACATTTAATACTACAATATAATTAAATTATTCAATTTGATAATTATATGACTATATTATATTGACTGCCTCGGTGGCGTAGTTGTATTACAGTACGACTGCAAAGCTGAGGTCTCGGATTCGATTCCCGGGCCGGGCAAAGTGATATTGAGTTTTTCTATTCAGTATCAGCTCGGAGTCTGGAATTTGTGCCCGATATGGCGATAGGCTCGCCCCCTATCACATCATGGGACGGAATAATGGCGAAAAGTGGATGCACTAGTTGCGCCTCTGCCTACCCCTTCGGGGATAACAGCCGTGAGTGTATATGTATATCCTACTAATATTATAAAGGCGAAAGTTTGTAAGAATGTATGGATGTTTGGATGTAAGGATGTTTGTTCCTCTTTCACGCAAAAACTACTGAACGGATTTCGATGAAATTTGGCACACGGGTAGATCATGTCCTGGATTAACACATAGGCTACTTTTTATCCCGGGAAAATATAAACCGGGACTTTTATCCCGGAAAAACTTTTTAATGCGGGCGGAGCCGCGGGCAAAAGCTAGTATATAATATATGTTCATTATATTATCGTTTATCAGAACGATAGCCTAGTTGGGAATAGAACGGTCTGCCGAGACAATGTCCGGAGGTTCGAAACCCAAGGCACACACCTCTGACTTTTCGAAGTTACGTGTGTATTGTTTATCAATTCTCGTTCGCTTTAACGGTGAAGGAAAACATCGTGAGGAAACCTGCATACCTAAGAAGTTCCTTATAGGAATTTCGAAGGTATGTGAAGTCTACCAACCCGCACTAGACCAGCGTGGTGGACTAAGGCCTAAACCCCCTCAGTAGAGGAGACCCGTGCTCAGCAGTGGGCAGTATAATAATACAGTGCTGGTATTATTATTATTTATTATTATCGTTTACAGCATTTTAACTGTGAAACCCAACTATCAGTGTAACAAATTTATTTAAGAGGCCGTATCTAAAATTTCGAGTATTTCAGTCATATATTACAAGAATATTTCAATAATCAAGAGTGACAATCAAAGCTTCACTAGTCATTATATCGTGTGCACCAAAACGTGATCAAATATTTCAAAGCACAGCCAACAGTTTGGCCGAGACGAGTTGACGCACCGACGGACGTTGTGGTTTGCCTACAAACAGGTCTTAAGGACGGTCAATGAACGTTCTAGGCTGCCGTGTAATGACTAGGCGGCCTGACTTACCTTTGCAATCGAACTAGTAGCGGATATATAGTTGTGTTTTTATTATTGATAATTTCGAATCATAAAATTTTACATTGCGCAGTGCGGTCCGCTCGTCACCATCACTGATATATTGATTCTCATAAAGCCTCTAAAACATAATTTGCATAGCGTTTGTAAGGCATAGATAATACGATACTTAGATTCCCAGTATTTAGGTGAGGCATCGGTAAGCCAATAAGCAATAAGTGGCTTAGTCAGTCGGTCAGTATTGTAGAGCATAGGATGTTGGAAAATATATATGTAAATAGCGTGCAAGATCCGGATTGCGATTGGATTAAATTACTCGGTGCCCACAAGACTAGACCTCCGGCGCAATACCGGTTATAGTCGCCTTTTAATAAGAGTTAACACTTACGCCCTTATACATGGGTAAGCGCAGCATTGTGCCAAATGTTTTAACGACTTCTTTGGATCCAATTGTGCTCCTGAGAATAATTGTATTGGATCAGCTCGGCCGCCCATTGGCTTCAATCAGATTTGGAGTATACCTACGGCTTTGGTCATACGTTTCGTATAATTATTATCATTTGAAAAAAGCTGGGTACACAAAAAAGCTCGATATTTGGGTGCCACGAAAGCAAACTGAAAGAAAACTAATTAACCGTGTAGGTACTCATTTGCGATACTTTATTGAGACGTAATGAAACCAACCCGTTTTTGAAGAGATTGATAACTGGTGATGAAAAGTGGATCACGTACGACAAGAAGGTACGAAAAAGGTCAAAGGCCGATCAGGCTTCATAGACTGTGGCAAAATCTGGGTTAACTCGCAATAAGGTGATGCTGTGTGTATGGTGGGATTGGATGGGGATTGGTTATTGTTCATAATGACCTTTTACCGACGTGTAGAACCATTGATTCCGATCTCTACTGCAAACAGCTAATGAGATTAAAGGAAGATGTTGAGAGAAAGCGGCCGGAGTTGATCAATAGATAGGGTGTGGTTTTTCGTCACCATAACGCTAGAGCACACACATATTTAGCCACTCAGCAAAAATTAAGAGAATTTGGCTGGAAGGTGTTAATTCAAATTCAAATCATTTATTCAGTAATTAGGCCCCTAAGGGCACTTTTACACGTCATTTTTCACAATGTTTTACTTAAAGATTCTACCAGTGCTTCGGAAAAGCCCACTGACCTGAGAAGAAGCACCAAGAAACTCAGCGTAGGTCTTTTGTCATTTTTCTTTTAAATATATATTTTACAATTTACAAATTACAATATTACTTCAATTTTAAAGATGGATATTAAGTTTGAGTGTCCATACAAAAAAAAATCTGAAACAGACGTTGGAACTTGGGGGATAGATTGAAATTAAAGAAAGATATGAAAAATCTGGCTCGTTTATTCCATTAGTGTTGAAATATTCTTTCCGATGATGTATTATAAATTAATCAGATCCGTTTATTTTTTAAATAATCACTATGAAGAAATGACTGAAACAGTCGAAATTTTAAATACGGCCTCTTAAATAAATTTGTCACACTGATAGTTGGGTATCGCAGTTAGAATGCTATAAACGATAATAATAAATAATAATAATACCAGCCCTGTATTATTATACTGCCCACTGCTGAGCACGGGTCTCCTCTACTGAGGGGGTTTAGGCCTTAGTCCACCACGCTGGCCTAGTGCGGGTTTGTAGACTTCACATACCTTCGAAATTCCTATAAGGAACTTCTTAGGTATGCAGGTTTCCTCATGATGTTTTCCTTCACCGTTAAAGCGAACGAGAATTGATAAACAATACACACGTAACTTCGAAAAGTCAGAGGTGTGTGCCTTAGGTTTCGAACCTCCGGACATTGTCTCGGCAGACCGTTCCATTCCCAACTAGGCTATCGTTCGGATAAACGATAATATAATTAACATATAGGGTAGGCAGAGGCACAACTAATGCACCCACTTTTCGCCATTATTCCGTCCCATGATGTGATAGGGGGCGAGCCTATCCCCATATCGGGCACAAATTCCAGACTCCGAGCTGATACTGGATAGAAAAACTCAATATCACTTTGCCCGACCCGGGAATCGTACCCGAGACCTCAGCTTTGCAGTCGTACTGTAACACAACTACGCCACCGAGGCAGTCAATATAATATAGTCATATAATTAACAAATTGCGTATTATAATTATTTTGTAGTATTAAATGTCGTTACAAAATAACTTTGTATTTACCTTGTAATTCGCAATTTTCCTCATGAGATACCAAACAATACTCAGTAATTGGTAGCGTACAAATACAAAATAGATATTGATTAAAATACCAGCATTTTAAATGATTTAAGGAAACAGGATAACCGCACACATGTACTGTGTGCGGTTAATTAAAGTCAATTTAATTAGAAATAACAATAATTGCAACAATTTATATAAGATATTACAAGAATATTTCAATAATCAAGAGTGACAATCAAAGCTTCACTAGTCATTATATCGTGTGCACCAAAACGTGATCAATTATTTCAAAGCACAGCCAACAGTTTGGCCGAGACGTGTTGACGCACCGACGGACGTTGTGGTTCGCCTACAAACAGGTCTTAAGGACGGTCAATGAACGTTCTAGGCTACCGTGTAATGACTAGGTGGCCTGACTTACCTTTGCAATCGAACTAGTAACGGATACATACATAGTTGTGTTTTTATTATTGATAATTTCGAATCATAAAATTTTACATTGCGCAGTGCGGTCCGCTCGTCACCATCACTGATATATTGATTCTCATAAAGCCTCTAAAACATAATTTGCATAGCGTTTGGACGGAATAGATAATACGATACTTAGATTCCCAGTATTTAGGTGAGGCATCGGTAAGCCAATAAGCAATAAGTGGCTTAGTCAGTCGGTCAGTATTGTAGAGCATAGGATGTTGGAAAATATATATGTAAATAGCGTGCAAGATCCGGATTGCGATTGGATTAAATTACTCGGTGCCCACAAGACTAGACCTCCGGCGCAATACCGGTTATAGTCGCCTTTTAATAAGAGTTAACACTTACGCCCTTATACATGGGTAAGCGCAGCATTGTGCCAAATGTTTTAACGACTTCTTTGGATCCAATTGTGCTCCTGAGAATAATTGTATTGGATCAGCTCGGCCGCCCATTGGCTTCAATCAGATTTGGAGTATACCTACGGCTTTGGTCATACGTTTCGTATAATTATTATCATTTGAAAAAAGCTGGGTACACAAAAAAGCTCGATATTTGGGTGCCACGAAAGCAAACTGAAAGAAAACTAATTAACCGTGTAGGTACTCATTTGCGATACTTTATTGAGACGTAATGAAACCAACCCGTTTTTGAAGAGATTGATAACTGGTGATGAAAAGTGGATCACGTACGACAAGAAGGTACGAAAAAGGTCAAAGGCCGATCAGGCTTCATAGACTGTGGCAAAATCTGGGTTAACTCGCAATAAGGTGATGCTGTGTGTATGGTGGGATTGGATGGGGATTGGTTATTGTTCATAATGACCTTTTACCGACGTGTAGAACCATTGATTCCGATCTCTACTGCAAACAGCTAATGAGATTAAAGGAAGATGTTGAGAGAAAGCGGCCGGAGTTGATCAATAGATAGGGTGTGGTTTTTCGTCACCATAACGCTAGAGCACACACATATTTAGCCACTCAGCAAAAATTAAGAGAATTTGGCTGGAAGGTGTTAATTCAAATTCAAATCATTTATTCAGTAATTAGGCCCCTAAGGGCACTTTTACACGTCATTTTTCACAATGTTTTACTTAAAGATTCTACCAGTGCTTCGGAAAAGCCCACTGACCTGAGAAGAAGCACCAAGAAACTCAGCGTAGGTCTTTTGTCATTTTTCTTTTAAATATATATTTTACAATTTACAAATTACAATATTACTTCAATTTTAAAGATGGATATTAAGTTTGAGTGTCCATACAAAAAAAAATCTGAAACAGACGTTGGAACTTGGGGGATAGATTGAAATTAAAGAAAGATATGAAAAATCTGGCTCGTTTATTCCATTAGTGTTGAAATATTCTTTCCGATGATGTATTATAAATTAATCAGATCCGTTTATTTTTTAAATAATCACTATGAAGAAATGACTGAAACAGTCGAAATTTTAAATACGGCCTCTTAAATAAATTTGTCACACTGATAGTTGGGTATCGCAGTTAGAATGCTATAAACGATAATAATAAATAATAATAATACCAGCCCTGTATTATTATACTGCCCACTGCTGAGCACGGGTCTCCTCTACTGAGGGGGTTTAGGCCTTAGTCCACCACGCTGGCCTAGTGCGGGTTTGTAGACTTCACATACCTTCGAAATTCCTATAAGGAACTTCTTAGGTATGCAGGTTTCCTCATGATGTTTTCCTTCACCGTTAAAGCGAACGAGAATTGATAAACAATACACACGTAACTTCGAAAAGTCAGAGGTGTGTGCCTTAGGTTTCGAACCTCCGGACATTGTCTCGGCAGACCGTTCCATTCCCAACTAGGCTATCGTTCGGATAAACGATAATATAATTAACATATAGGGTAGGCAGAGGCACAACTAATGCACCCACTTTTCGCCATTATTCCGTCCCATGATGTGATAGGGGGCGAGCCTATCCCCATATCGGGCACAAATTCCAGACTCCGAGCTGATACTGGATAGAAAAACTCAATATCACTTTGCCCGACCCGGGAATCGTACCCGAGACCTCAGCTTTGCAGTCGTACTGTAACACAACTACGCCACCGAGGCAGTCAATATAATATAGTCATATAATTAACAAATTGCGTATTATAATTATTTTGTAGTATTAAATGTCGTTACAAAATAACTTTGTATTTACCTTGTAATTCGCAATTTTCCTCATGAGATACCAAACAATACTCAATTGGTAGCGTACAAATACAAAATAGATATTGATTAAAATACCAGCATTTTAAATGATTTAAGGAAACAGGATAACCGCACACATGTACTGTGTGCGGTTAATTAAAGTCAATTTAATTAGAAATAACAATAATTGCAACAATTTATATAAGATATTACAAGAATATTTCAATAATCAAGAGTGACAATCAAAGCTTCACTAGTCATTATATCGTGTGCACCAAAACGTGATCAATTATTTCAAAGCACAGCCAACAGTTTGGCCGAGACGTGTTGACGCACCGACGGACGTTGTGGTTCGCCTACAAACAGGTCTTAAGGACGGTCAATGAACGTTCTAGGCTACCGTGTAATGACTAGGTGGCCTGACTTACCTTTGCAATCGAACTAGTAACGGATACATACATAGTTGTGTTTTTATTATTGATAATTTCGAATCATAAAATTTTACATTGCGCAGTGCGGTCCGCTCGTCACCATCACTGATATATTGATTCTCATAAAGCCTCTAAAACATAATTTGCATAGCGTTTGGACGGAATAGATAATACGATACTTAGATTCCCAGTATTTAGGTGAGGCATCGGTAAGCCAATAAGCAATAAGTGGCTTAGTCAGTCGGTCAGTATTGTAGAGCATAGGATGTTGGAAAATATATATGTAAATAGCGTGCAAGATCCGGATTGCGATTGGATTAAATTACTCGGTGCCCACAAGACTAGACCTCCGGCGCAATACCGGTTATAGTCGCCTTTTAATAAGAGTTAACACTTACGCCCTTATACATGGGTAAGCGCAGCATTGTGCCAAATGTTTTAACGACTTCTTTGGATCCAATTGTGCTCCTGAGAATAATTGTATTGGATCAGCTCGGCCGCCCATTGGCTTCAATCAGATTTGGAGTATACCTACGGCTTTGGTCATACGTTTCGTATAATTATTATCATTTGAAAAAAGCTGGGTACACAAAAAAGCTCGATATTTGGGTGCCACGAAAGCAAACTGAAAGAAAACTAATTAACCGTGTAGGTACTCATTTGCGATACTTTATTGAGACGTAATGAAACCAACCCGTTTTTGAAGAGATTGATAACTGGTGATGAAAAGTGGATCACGTACGACAAGAAGGTACGAAAAAGGTCAAAGGCCGATCAGGCTTCATAGACTGTGGCAAAATCTGGGTTAACTCGCAATAAGGTGATGCTGTGTGTATGGTGGGATTGGATGGGGATTGGTTATTGTTCATAATGACCTTTTACCGACGTGTAGAACCATTGATTCCGATCTCTACTGCAAACAGCTAATGAGATTAAAGGAAGATGTTGAGAGAAAGCGGCCGGAGTTGATCAATAGATAGGGTGTGGTTTTTCGTCACCATAACGCTAGAGCACACACATATTTAGCCACTCAGCAAAAATTAAGAGAATTTGGCTGGAAGGTGTTAATTCAAATTCAAATCATTTATTCAGTAATTAGGCCCCTAAGGGCACTTTTACACGTCATTTTTCACAATGTTTTACTTAAAGATTCTACCAGTGCTTCGGAAAAGCCCACTGACCTGAGAAGAAGCACCAAGAAACTCAGCGTAGGTCTTTTGTCATTTTTCTTTTAAATATATATTTTACAATTTACAAATTACAATATTACTTCAATTTTAAAGATGGATATTAAGTTTGAGTGTCCATACAAAAAAAAAATCTGAAACAGACGTTGGAACTTGGGGGATAGATTGAAATTAAAGAAAGATATGAAAAATCTGGCTCGTTTATTCCATTAGTGTTGAAATATTCTTTCCGATGATGTATTATAAATTAATCAGATCCGTTTATTTTTTAAATAATCACTATGAAGAAATGACTGAAACAGTCGAAATTTTAAATACGGCCTCTTAAATAAATTTGTCACACTGATAGTTGGGTATCGCAGTTAGAATGCTATAAACGATAATAATAAATAATAATAATACCAGCCCTGTATTATTATACTGCCCACTGCTGAGCACGGGTCTCCTCTACTGAGGGGGTTTAGGCCTTAGTCCACCACGCTGGCCTAGTGCGGGTTTGTAGACTTCACATACCTTCGAAATTCCTATAAGGAACTTCTTAGGTATGCAGGTTTCCTCATGATGTTTTCCTTCACCGTTAAAGCGAACGAGAATTGATAAACAATACACACGTAACTTCGAAAAGTCAGAGGTGTGTGCCTTAGGTTTCGAACCTCCGGACATTGTCTCGGCAGACCGTTCCATTCCCAACTAGGCTATCGTTCGGATAAACGATAATATAATTAACATATAGGGTAGGCAGAGGCACAACTAATGCACCCACTTTTCGCCATTATTCCGTCCCATGATGTGATAGGGGGCGAGCCTATCACCATATCGGGCACAAATTCCAGACTCCGAGCTGATACTGGATAGAAAAACTCAATATCACTTTGCCCGACCCGGGAATCGTACCCGAGACCTCAGCTTTGCAGTCGTACTGTAACACAACTACGCCACCGAGGAGGTCAATATAATATAGTCATATAATTAACAAATTGCGTATTATAATTATTTTGTAGTATTAAATGTCGTTACAAAATAACTTTGTATTTACCTTGTAATTCGCAATTTTCCTCATGAGATACCAAACAATACTCAGTAATTGGTAGCGTACAAATACAAAATAGATATTGATTAAAATACCAGCATTTTAAATGATTTAAGGAAACAGGATAACCGCACACATGTGCTGTGTGCGGTTAATTAAAGTCAATTTAATTAGAAATAACAATAATTGCAACAATTTATATAAGATATTACAAGAATATTTCAATAATCAAGAGTGACAATCAAAGCTTCACTAGTCATTATATCGTGTGCACCAAAACGTGATCAATTATTTCAAAGCACAGCCAACAGTTTGGCCGAGACGTGTTGACGCACCGACGGACGTTGTGGTTCGCCTACAAACAGGTCTTAAGGACGGTCAATGAACGTTCTAGGGTACCGTGTAATGACTAGGTGGCCTGACTTACCTTTGCAATCGAACTAGTAACGGATACATACATAGTTGTGTTTTTATTATTGATAATTTCGAATCATAAAATTTTACATTGCGCAGTGCGGTCCGCTCGTCACCATCACTGATATATTGATTCTCATAAAGCCTCTAAAACATAATTTGCATAGCGTTTGGACGGAATAGATAATACGATACTTAGATTCCCAGTATTTAGGTGAGGCATCGGTAAGCCAATAAGCAATAAGTGGCTTAGTCAGTCGGTCAGTATTGTAGAGCATAGGATGTTGGAAAATATATATGTAAATAGCGTGCAAGATCCGGATTGCGATTGGATTAAATTACTCGGTGCCCACAAGACTAGACCTCCGGCGCAATACCGGTTATAGTCGCCTTTTAATAAGAGTTAACACTTACGCCCTTATACATGGGTAAGCGCAGCATTGTGCCAAATGTTTTAACGACTTCTTTGGATCCAATTGTGCTCCTGAGAATAATTGTATTGGATCAGCTCGGCCGCCCATTGGCTTCAATCAGATTTGGAGTATACCTACGGCTTTGGTCATACGTTTCGTATAATTATTATCATTTGAAAAAAGCTGGGTACACAAAGAAGCTCGATATTTGGGTGCCACGAAAGCAAACTGAAAGAAAACTAATTAACCGTGTAGGTATTCATTTGCGATACTTTATTGAGACGTAATGAAACCAACCCGTTTTTGAAGAGATTGATAACTGGTGATGAAAAGTGGATCACGTACGACAAGAAGGTACGAAAAAGGTCAAAGGCCGATCAGGCTTCATAGACTGTGGCAAAATCTGGGTTAACTCGCAATAAGGTGATGCTGTGTGTATGGTGGGATTGGATGGGGATTGGTTATTGTTCATAATGACCTTTTACCGACGTGTAGAACCATTGATTCCGATCTCTACTGCAAACAGCTAATGAGATTAAAGGAAGATGTTGAGAGAAAGCGGCCGGAGTTGATCAATAGATAGGGTGTGGTTTTTCGTCACCATAACGCTAGAGCACACACATATTTAGCCACTCAGCAAAAATTAAGAGAATTTGGCTGGAAGGTGTTAATTCAAATTCAAATCATTTATTCAGTAATTAGGCCCCTAAGGGCACTTTTACACGTCATTTTTCACAATGTTTTACTTAAAGATTCTACCAGTGCTTCGGAAAAGCCCACTGACCTGAGAAGAAGCACCAAGAAACTCAGCGTAGGTCTTTTGTCATTTTTCTTTTAAATATATATTTTACAATTTACAAATTACAATATTACTTCAATTTTAAAGATGGATATTAAGTTTGAGTGTCCATACAAAAAAAAAATCTGAAACAGACGTTGGAACTTGGGGGATAGATTGAAATTAAAGAAAGATATGAAAAATCTGGCTCGTTTATTCCATTAGTGTTGAAATATTCTTTCCGATGATGTATTATAAATTAATCAGATCCGTTTATTTTTTAAATAATCACTATGAAGAAATGACTGAAACAGTCGAAATTTTAAATACGGCCTCTTAAATAAATTTGTCACACTGATAGTTGGGTATCGCAGTTAGAATGCTATAAACGATAATAATAAATAATAATAATACCAGCCCTGTATTATTATACTGCCCACTGCTGAGCACGGGTCTCCTCTACTGAGGGGGTTTAGGCCTTAGTCCACCACGCTGGCCTAGTGCGGGTTTGTAGACTTCACATACCTTCGAAATTCCTATAAGGAACTTCTTAGGTATGCAGGTTTCCTCATGATGTTTTCCTTCACCGTTAAAGCGAACGAGAATTGATAAACAATACACACGTAACTTCGAAAAGTCAGAGGTGTGTGCCTTAGGTTTCGAACCTCCGGACATTGTCTCGGCAGACCGTTCCATTCCCAACTAGGCTATCGTTCGGATAAACGATAATATAATTAACATATAGGGTAGGCAGAGGCACAACTAATGCACCCACTTTTCGCCATTATTCCGTCCCATGATGTGATAGGGGGCGAGCCTATCACCATATCGGGCACAAATTCCAGACTCCGAGCTGATACTGGATAGAAAAACTCAATATCACTTTGCCCGACCCGGGAATCGTACCCGAGACCTCAGCTTTGCAGTCGTACTGTAACACAACTACGCCACCGAGGAGGTCAATATAATATAGTCATATAATTAACAAATTGCGTATTATAATTATTTTGTAGTATTAAATGTCGTTACAAAATAACTTTGTATTTACCTTGTAATTCGCAATTTTCCTCATGAGATACCAAACAATACTCAGTAATTGGTAGCGTACAAATACAAAATAGATATTGATTAAAATACCAGCATTTTAAATGATTTAAGGAAACAGGATAACCGCACACATGTGCTGTGTGCGGTTAATTAAAGTCAATTTAATTAGAAATAACAATAATTGCAACAATTTATATAAGATATTACAAGAATATTTCAATAATCAAGAGTGACAATCAAAGCTTCACTAGTCATTATATCGTGTGCACCAAAACGTGATCAATTATTTCAAAGCACAGCCAACAGTTTGGCCGAGACGTGTTGACGCACCGACGGACGTTGTGGTTCGCCTACAAACAGGTCTTAAGGACGGTCAATGAACGTTCTAGGGTACCGTGTAATGACTAGGTGGCCTGACTTACCTTTGCAATCGAACTAGTAACGGATACATACATAGTTGTGTTTTTATTATTGATAATTTCGAATCATAAAATTTTACATTGCGCAGTGCGGTCCGCTCGTCACCATCACTGATATATTGATTCTCATAAAGCCTCTAAAACATAATTTGCATAGCGTTTGGACGGAATAGATAATACGATACTTAGATTCCCAGTATTTAGGTGAGGCATCGGTAAGCCAATAAGCAATAAGTGGCTTAGTCAGTCGGTCAGTATTGTAGAGCATAGGATGTTGGAAAATATATATGTAAATAGCGTGCAAGATCCGGATTGCGATTGGATTAAATTACTCGGTGCCCACAAGACTAGACCTCCGGCGCAATACCGGTTATAGTCGCCTTTTAATAAGAGTTAACACTTACGCCCTTATACATGGGTAAGCGCAGCATTGTGCCAAATGTTTTAACGACTTCTTTGGATCCAATTGTGCTCCTGAGAATAATTGTATTGGATCAGCTCGGCCGCCCATTGGCTTCAATCAGATTTGGAGTATACCTACGGCTTTGGTCATACGTTTCGTATAATTATTATCATTTGAAAAAAGCTGGGTACACAAAGAAGCTCGATATTTGGGTGCCACGAAAGCAAACTGAAAGAAAACTAATTAACCGTGTAGGTATTCATTTGCGATACTTTATTGAGACGTAATGAAACCAACCCGTTTTTGAAGAGATTGATAACTGGTGATGAAAAGTGGATCACGTACGACAAGAAGGTACGAAAAAGGTCAAAGGCCGATCAGGCTTCATAGACTGTGGCAAAATCTGCGTTAACTCGCAATAAGGTGATGCTGTGTGTATGGTGGGATTGGATGGGGATTGGTTATTGTTCATAATGACCTTTTACCGACGTGTAGAACCATTGATTCCGATCTCTACTGCAAACAGCTAATGAGATTAAAGGAAGATGTTGAGAGAAAGCGGCCGGAGTTGATCAATAGATAGGGTGTGGTTTTTCGTCACCATAACGCTAGAGCACACACATATTTAGCCACTCAGCAAAAATTAAGAGAATTTGGCTGGAAGGTGTTAATTCAAATTCAAATCATTTATTCAGTAATTAGGCCCCTAAGGGCACTTTTACACGTCATTTTTCACAATGTTTTACTTAAAGATTCTACCAGTGCTTCGGAAAAGCCCACTGACCTGAGAAGAAGCACCAAGAAACTCAGCGTAGGTCTTTTGTCATTTTTCTTTTAAATATATATTTTACAATTTACAAATTACAATATTACTTCAATTTTAAAGATGGATATTAAGTTTGAGTGTCCATACAAAAAAAAATCTGAAACAGACGTTGGAACTTGGGGGATAGATTGAAATTAAAGAAAGATATGAAAAATCTGGCTCGTTTATTCCATTAGTGTTGAAATATTCTTTCCGATGATGTATTATAAATTAATCAGATCCGTTTATTTTTTAAATAATCACTATGAAGAAATGACTGAAACAGTCGAAATTTTAAATACGGCCTCTTAAATAAATTTGTCACACTGATAGTTGGGTATCGCAGTTAGAATGCTATAAACGATAATAATAAATAATAATAATACCAGCCCTGTATTATTATACTGCCCACTGCTGAGCACGGGTCTCCTCTACTGAGGGGGTTTAGGCCTTAGTCCACCACGCTGGCCTAGTGCGGGTTTGTAGACTTCACATACCTTCGAAATTCCTATAAGGAACTTCTTAGGTATGCAGGTTTCCTCATGATGTTTTCCTTCACCGTTAAAGCGAACGAGAATTGATAAACAATACACACGTAACTTCGAAAAGTCAGAGGTGTGTGCCTTAGGTTTCGAACCTCCGGACATTGTCTCGGCAGACCGTTCCATTCCCAACTAGGCTATCGTTCGGATAAACGATAATATAATTAACATATAGGGTAGGCAGAGGCACAACTAATGCACCCACTTTTCGCCATTATTCCGTCCCATGATGTGATAGGGGGCGAGCCTATCCCCATATCGGGCACAAATTCCAGACTCCGAGCTGATACTGGATAGAAAAACTCAATATCACTTTGCCCGACCCGGGAATCGTACCCGAGACCTCAGCTTTGCAGTCGTACTGTAACACAACTACGCCACCGAGGAGGTCAATATAATATAGTCATATAATTAACAAATTGCGTATTATAATTATTTTGTAGTATTAAATGTCGTTACAAAATAACTTTGTATTTACCTTGTAATTCGCAATTTTCCTCATGAGATACCAAACAATACTCAGTAATTGGTAGCGTACAAATACAAAATAGATATTGATTAAAATACCAGCATTTTAAATGATTTAAGGAAACAGGATAACCGCACACATGTGCTGTGTGCGGTTAATTAAAGTCAATTTAATTAGAAATAACAATAATTGCAACAATTTATATAAGATATTACAAGAATATTTCAATAATCAAGAGTGACAATCAAAGCTTCACTAGTCATTATATCGTGTGCACCAAAACGTGATCAATTATTTCAAAGCACAGCCAACAGTTTGGCCGAGACGTGTTGACGCACCGACGGACGTTGTGGTTCGCCTACAAACAGGTCTTAAGGACGGTCAATGAACGTTCTAGGGTACCGTGTAATGACTAGGTGGCCTGACTTACCTTTGCAATCGAACTAGTAACGGATACATACATAGTTGTGTTTTTATTATTGATAATTTCGAATCATAAAATTTTACATTGCGCAGTGCGGTCCGCTCGTCACCATCACTGATATATTGATTCTCATAAAGCCTCTAAAACATAATTTGCATAGCGTTTGGACGGAATAGATAATACGATACTTAGATTCCCAGTATTTAGGTGAGGCATCGGTAAGCCAATAAGCAATAAGTGGCTTAGTCAGTCGGTCAGTATTGTAGAGCATAGGATGTTGGAAAATATATATGTAAATAGCGTGCAAGATCCGGATTGCGATTGGATTAAATTACTCGGTGCCCACAAGACTAGACCTCCGGCGCAATACCGGTTATAGTCGCCTTTTAATAAGAGTTAACACTTACGCCCTTATACATGGGTAAGCGCAGCATTGTGCCAAATGTTTTAACGACTTCTTTGGATCCAATTGTGCTCCTGAGAATAATTGTATTGGATCAGCTCGGCCGCCCATTGGCTTCAATCAGATTTGGAGTATACCTACGGCTTTGGTCATACGTTTCGTATAATTATTATCATTTGAAAAAAGCTGGGTACACAAAGAAGCTCGATATTTGGGTGCCACGAAAGCAAACTGAAAGAAAACTAATTAACCGTGTAGGTATTCATTTGCGATACTTTATTGAGACGTAATGAAACCAACCCGTTTTTGAAGAGATTGATAACTGGTGATGAAAAGTGGATCACGTACGACAAGAAGGTACGAAAAAGGTCAAAGGCCGATCAGGCTTCATAGACTGTGGCAAAATCTGGGTTAACTCGCAATAAGGTGATGCTGTGTGTATGGTGGGATTGGATGGGGATTGGTTATTGTTCATAATGACCTTTTACCGACGTGTAGAACCATTGATTCCGATCTCTACTGCAAACAGCTAATGAGATTAAAGGAAGATGTTGAGAGAAAGCGGCCGGAGTTGATCAATAGATAGGGTGTGGTTTTTCGTCACCATAACGCTAGAGCACACACATATTTAGCCACTCAGCAAAAATTAAGAGAATTTGGCTGGAAGGTGTTAATTCAAATTCAAATCATTTATTCAGTAATTAGGCCCCTAAGGGCACTTTTACACGTCATTTTTCACAATGTTTTACTTAAAGATTCTACCAGTGCTTCGGAAAAGCCCACTGACCTGAGAAGAAGCACCAAGAAACTCAGCGTAGGTCTTTTGTCATTTTTCTTTTAAATATATATTTTACAATTTACAAATTACAATATTACTTCAATTTTAAAGATGGATATTAAGTTTGAGTGTCCATACAAAAAAAAATCTGAAACAGACGTTGGAACTTGGGGGATAGATTGAAATTAAAGAAAGATATGAAAAATCTGGCTCGTTTATTCCATTAGTGTTGAAATATTCTTTCCGATGATGTATTATAAATTAATCAGATCCGTTTATTTTTTAAATAATCACTATGAAGAAATGACTGAAACAGTCGAAATTTTAAATACGGCCTCTTAAATAAATTTGTCACACTGATAGTTGGGTATCGCAGTTAGAATGCTATAAACGATAATAATAAATAATAATAATACCAGCCCTGTATTATTATACTGCCCACTGCTGAGCACGGGTCTCCTCTACTGAGGGGGTTTAGGCCTTAGTCCACCACGCTGGCCTAGTGCGGGTTTGTAGACTTCACATACCTTCGAAATTCCTATAAGGAACTTCTTAGGTATGCAGGTTTCCTCATGATGTTTTCCTTCACCGTTAAAGCGAACGAGAATTGATAAACAATACACACGTAACTTCGAAAAGTCAGAGGTGTGTGCCTTAGGTTTCGAACCTCCGGACATTGTCTCGGCAGACCGTTCCATTCCCAACTAGGCTATCGTTCGGATAAACGATAATATAATTAACATATAGGGTAGGCAGAGGCACAACTAATGCACCCACTTTTCGCCATTATTCCGTCCCATGATGTGATAGGGGGCGAGCCTATCCCCATATCGGGCACAAATTCCAGACTCCGAGCTGATACTGGATAGAAAAACTCAATATCACTTTGCCCGACCCGGGAATCGTACCCGAGACCTCAGCTTTGCAGTCGTACTGTAACACAACTACGCCACCGAGGCAGTCAATATAATATAGTCATATAATTAACAAATTGCGTATTATAATTATTTTGTAGTATTAAATGTCGTTACAAAATAACTTTGTATTTACCTTGTAATTCGCAATTTTCCTCATGAGATACCAAACAATACTCAGTAATTGGTAGCGTACAAATACAAAATAGATATTGATTAAAATACCAGCATTTTAAATGATTTAAGGAAACAGGATAACCGCACACATGTACTGTGTGCGGTTAATTAAAGTCAATTTAATTAGAAATAACAATAATTGCAACAATTTATATAAGATATTACAAGAATATTTCAATAATCAAGAGTGACAATCAAAGCTTCACTAGTCATTATATCGTGTGCACCAAAACGTGATCAATTATTTCAAAGCACAGCCAACAGTTTGGCCGAGACGTGTTGACGCACCGACGGACGTTGTGGTTCGCCTACAAACAGGTCTTAAGGACGGTCAATGAACGTTCTAGGCTACCGTGTAATGACTAGGTGGCCTGACTTACCTTTGCAATCGAACTAGTAACGGATACATACATAGTTGTGTTTTTATTATTGATAATTTCGAATCATAAAATTTTACATTGCGCAGTGCGGTCCGCTCGTCACCATCACTGATATATTGATTCTCATAAAGCCTCTAAAACATAATTTGCATAGCGTTTGGACGGAATAGATAATACGATACTTAGATTCCCAGTATTTAGGTGAGGCATCGGTAAGCCAATAAGCAATAAGTGGCTTAGTCAGTCGGTCAGTATTGTAGAGCATAGGATGTTGGAAAATATATATGTAAATAGCGTGCAAGATCCGGATTGCGATTGGATTAAATTACTCGGTGCCCACAAGACTAGACCTCCGGCGCAATACCGGTTATAGTCGCCTTTTAATAAGAGTTAACACTTACGCCCTTATACATGGGTAAGCGCAGCATTGTGCCAAATGTTTTAACGACTTCTTTGGATCCAATTGTGCTCCTGAGAATAATTGTATTGGATCAGCTCGGCCGCCCATTGGCTTCAATCAGATTTGGAGTATACCTACGGCTTTGGTCATACGTTTCGTATAATTATTATCATTTGAAAAAAGCTGGGTACACAAAAAAGCTCGATATTTGGGTGCCACGAAAGCAAACTGAAAGAAAACTAATTAACCGTGTAGGTACTCATTTGCGATACTTTATTGAGACGTAATGAAACCAACCCGTTTTTGAAGAGATTGATAACTGGTGATGAAAAGTGGATCACGTACGACAAGAAGGTACGAAAAAGGTCAAAGGCCGATCAGGCTTCATAGACTGTGGCAAAATCTGGGTTAACTCGCAATAAGGTGATGCTGTGTGTATGGTGGGATTGGATGGGGATTGGTTATTGTTCATAATGACCTTTTACCGACGTGTAGAACCATTGATTCCGATCTCTACTGCAAACAGCTAATGAGATTAAAGGAAGATGTTGAGAGAAAGCGGCCGGAGTTGATCAATAGATAGGGTGTGGTTTTTCGTCACCATAACGCTAGAGCACACACATATTTAGCCACTCAGCAAAAATTAAGAGAATTTGGCTGGAAGGTGTTAATTCAAATTCAAATCATTTATTCAGTAATTAGGCCCCTAAGGGCACTTTTACACGTCATTTTTCACAATGTTTTACTTAAAGATTCTACCAGTGCTTCGGAAAAGCCCACTGACCTGAGAAGAAGCACCAAGAAACTCAGCGTAGGTCTTTTGTCATTTTTCTTTTAAATATATATTTTACAATTTACAAATTACAATATTACTTCAATTTTAAAGATGGATATTAAGTTTGAGTGTCCATACAAAAAAAAAATCTGAAACAGACGTTGGAACTTGGGGGATAGATTGAAATTAAAGAAAGATATGAAAAATCTGGCTCGTTTATTCCATTAGTGTTGAAATATTCTTTCCGATGATGTATTATAAATTAATCAGATCCGTTTATTTTTTAAATAATCACTATGAAGAAATGACTGAAACAGTCGAAATTTTAAATACGGCCTCTTAAATAAATTTGTCACACTGATAGTTGGGTATCGCAGTTAGAATGCTATAAACGATAATAATAAATAATAATAATACCAGCCCTGTATTATTATACTGCCCACTGCTGAGCACGGGTCTCCTCTACTGAGGGGGTTTAGGCCTTAGTCCACCACGCTGGCCTAGTGCGGGTTTGTAGACTTCACATACCTTCGAAATTCCTATAAGGAACTTCTTAGGTATGCAGGTTTCCTCATGATGTTTTCCTTCACCGTTAAAGCGAACGAGAATTGATAAACAATACACACGTAACTTCGAAAAGTCAGAGGTGTGTGCCTTAGGTTTCGAACCTCCGGACATTGTCTCGGCAGACCGTTCCATTCCCAACTAGGCTATCGTTCGGATAAACGATAATATAATTAACATATAGGGTAGGCAGAGGCACAACTAATGCACCCACTTTTCGCCATTATTCCGTCCCATGATGTGATAGGGGGCGAGCCTATCACCATATCGGGCACAAATTCCAGACTCCGAGCTGATACTGGATAGAAAAACTCAATATCACTTTGCCCGACCCGGGAATCGTACCCGAGACCTCAGCTTTGCAGTCGTACTGTAACACAACTACGCCACCGAGGAGGTCAATATAATATAGTCATATAATTAACAAATTGCGTATTATAATTATTTTGTAGTATTAAATGTCGTTACAAAATAACTTTGTATTTACCTTGTAATTCGCAATTTTCCTCATGAGATACCAAACAATACTCAGTAATTGGTAGCGTACAAATACAAAATAGATATTGATTAAAATACCAGCATTTTAAATGATTTAAGGAAACAGGATAACCGCACACATGTGCTGTGTGCGGTTAATTAAAGTCAATTTAATTAGAAATAACAATAATTGCAACAATTTATATAAGATATTACAAGAATATTTCAATAATCAAGAGTGACAATCAAAGCTTCACTAGTCATTATATCGTGTGCACCAAAACGTGATCAATTATTTCAAAGCACAGCCAACAGTTTGGCCGAGACGTGTTGACGCACCGACGGACGTTGTGGTTCGCCTACAAACAGGTCTTAAGGACGGTCAATGAACGTTCTAGGGTACCGTGTAATGACTAGGTGGCCTGACTTACCTTTGCAATCGAACTAGTAACGGATACATACATAGTTGTGTTTTTATTATTGATAATTTCGAATCATAAAATTTTACATTGCGCAGTGCGGTCCGCTCGTCACCATCACTGATATATTGATTCTCATAAAGCCTCTAAAACATAATTTGCATAGCGTTTGGACGGAATAGATAATACGATACTTAGATTCCCAGTATTTAGGTGAGGCATCGGTAAGCCAATAAGCAATAAGTGGCTTAGTCAGTCGGTCAGTATTGTAGAGCATAGGATGTTGGAAAATATATATGTAAATAGCGTGCAAGATCCGGATTGCGATTGGATTAAATTACTCGGTGCCCACAAGACTAGACCTCCGGCGCAATACCGGTTATAGTCGCCTTTTAATAAGAGTTAACACTTACGCCCTTATACATGGGTAAGCGCAGCATTGTGCCAAATGTTTTAACGACTTCTTTGGATCCAATTGTGCTCCTGAGAATAATTGTATTGGATCAGCTCGGCCGCCCATTGGCTTCAATCAGATTTGGAGTATACCTACGGCTTTGGTCATACGTTTCGTATAATTATTATCATTTGAAAAAAGCTGGGTACACAAAGAAGCTCGATATTTGGGTGCCACGAAAGCAAACTGAAAGAAAACTAATTAACCGTGTAGGTATTCATTTGCGATACTTTATTGAGACGTAATGAAACCAACCCGTTTTTGAAGAGATTGATAACTGGTGATGAAAAGTGGATCACGTACGACAAGAAGGTACGAAAAAGGTCAAAGGCCGATCAGGCTTCATAGACTGTGGCAAAATCTGGGTTAACTCGCAATAAGGTGATGCTGTGTGTATGGTGGGATTGGATGGGGATTGGTTATTGTTCATAATGACCTTTTACCGACGTGTAGAACCATTGATTCCGATCTCTACTGCAAACAGCTAATGAGATTAAAGGAAGATGTTGAGAGAAAGCGGCCGGAGTTGATCAATAGATAGGGTGTGGTTTTTCGTCACCATAACGCTAGAGCACACACATATTTAGCCACTCAGCAAAAATTAAGAGAATTTGGCTGGAAGGTGTTAATTCAAATTCAAATCATTTATTCAGTAATTAGGCCCCTAAGGGCACTTTTACACGTCATTTTTCACAATGTTTTACTTAAAGATTCTACCAGTGCTTCGGAAAAGCCCACTGACCTGAGAAGAAGCACCAAGAAACTCAGCGTAGGTCTTTTGTCATTTTTCTTTTAAATATATATTTTACAATTTACAAATTACAATATTACTTCAATTTTAAAGATGGATATTAAGTTTGAGTGTCCATACAAAAAAAAATCTGAAACAGACGTTGGAACTTGGGGGATAGATTGAAATTAAAGAAAGATATGAAAAATCTGGCTCGTTTATTCCATTAGTGTTGAAATATTCTTTCCGATGATGTATTATAAATTAATCAGATCCGTTTATTTTTTAAATAATCACTATGAAGAAATGACTGAAACAGTCGAAATTTTAAATACGGCCTCTTAAATAAATTTGTCACACTGATAGTTGGGTATCGCAGTTAGAATGCTATAAACGATAATAATAAATAATAATAATACCAGCCCTGTATTATTATACTGCCCACTGCTGAGCACGGGTCTCCTCTACTGAGGGGGTTTAGGCCTTAGTCCACCACGCTGGCCTAGTGCGGGTTTGTAGACTTCACATACCTTCGAAATTCCTATAAGGAACTTCTTAGGTATGCAGGTTTCCTCATGATGTTTTCCTTCACCGTTAAAGCGAACGAGAATTGATAAACAATACACACGTAACTTCGAAAAGTCAGAGGTGTGTGCCTTAGGTTTCGAACCTCCGGACATTGTCTCGGCAGACCGTTCCATTCCCAACTAGGCTATCGTTCGGATAAACGATAATATAATTAACATATAGGGTAGGCAGAGGCACAACTAATGCACCCACTTTTCGCCATTATTCCGTCCCATGATGTGATAGGGGGCGAGCCTATCACCATATCGGGCACAAATTCCAGACTCCGAGCTGATACTGGATAGAAAAACTCAATATCACTTTGCCCGACCCGGGAATCGTACCCGAGACCTCAGCTTTGCAGTCGTACTGTAACACAACTACGCCACCGAGGAGGTCAATATAATATAGTCATATAATTAACAAATTGCGTATTATAATTATTTTGTAGTATTAAATGTCGTTACAAAATAACTTTGTATTTACCTTGTAATTCGCAATTTTCCTCATGAGATACCAAACAATACTCAGTAATTGGTAGCGTACAAATACAAAATAGATATTGATTAAAATACCAGCATTTTAAATGATTTAAGGAAACAGGATAACCGCACACATGTGCTGTGTGCGGTTAATTAAAGTCAATTTAATTAGAAATAACAATAATTGCAACAATTTATATAAGATATTACAAGAATATTTCAATAATCAAGAGTGACAATCAAAGCTTCACTAGTCATTATATCGTGTGCACCAAAACGTGATCAATTATTTCAAAGCACAGCCAACAGTTTGGCCGAGACGTGTTGACGCACCGACGGACGTTGTGGTTCGCCTACAAACAGGTCTTAAGGACGGTCAATGAACGTTCTAGGGTACCGTGTAATGACTAGGTGGCCTGACTTACCTTTGCAATCGAACTAGTAACGGATACATACATAGTTGTGTTTTTATTATTGATAATTTCGAATCATAAAATTTTACATTGCGCAGTGCGGTCCGCTCGTCACCATCACTGATATATTGATTCTCATAAAGCCTCTAAAACATAATTTGCATAGCGTTTGGACGGAATAGATAATACGATACTTAGATTCCCAGTATTTAGGTGAGGCATCGGTAAGCCAATAAGCAATAAGTGGCTTAGTCAGTCGGTCAGTATTGTAGAGCATAGGATGTTGGAAAATATATATGTAAATAGCGTGCAAGATCCGGATTGCGATTGGATTAAATTACTCGGTGCCCACAAGACTAGACCTCCGGCGCAATACCGGTTATAGTCGCCTTTTAATAAGAGTTAACACTTACGCCCTTATACATGGGTAAGCGCAGCATTGTGCCAAATGTTTTAACGACTTCTTTGGATCCAATTGTGCTCCTGAGAATAATTGTATTGGATCAGCTCGGCCGCCCATTGGCTTCAATCAGATTTGGAGTATACCTACGGCTTTGGTCATACGTTTCGTATAATTATTATCATTTGAAAAAAGCTGGGTACACAAAGAAGCTCGATATTTGGGTGCCACGAAAGCAAACTGAAAGAAAACTAATTAACCGTGTAGGTATTCATTTGCGATACTTTATTGAGACGTAATGAAACCAACCCGTTTTTGAAGAGATTGATAACTGGTGATGAAAAGTGGATCACGTACGACAAGAAGGTACGAAAAAGGTCAAAGGCCGATCAGGCTTCATAGACTGTGGCAAAATCTGGGTTAACTCGCAATAAGGTGATGCTGTGTGTATGGTGGGATTGGATGGGGATTGGTTATTGTTCATAATGACCTTTTACCGACGTGTAGAACCATTGATTCCGATCTCTACTGCAAACAGCTAATGAGATTAAAGGAAGATGTTGAGAGAAAGCGGCCGGAGTTGATCAATAGATAGGGTGTGGTTTTTCGTCACCATAACGCTAGAGCACACACATATTTAGCCACTCAGCAAAAATTAAGAGAATTTGGCTGGAAGGTGTTAATTCAAATTCAAATCATTTATTCAGTAATTAGGCCCCTAAGGGCACTTTTACACGTCATTTTTCACAATGTTTTACTTAAAGATTCTACCAGTGCTTCGGAAAAGCCCACTGACCTGAGAAGAAGCACCAAGAAACTCAGCGTAGGTCTTTTGTCATTTTTCTTTTAAATATATATTTTACAATTTACAAATTACAATATTACTTCAATTTTAAAGATGGATATTAAGTTTGAGTGTCCATACAAAAAAAAATCTGAAACAGACGTTGGAACTTGGGGGATAGATTGAAATTAAAGAAAGATATGAAAAATCTGGCTCGTTTATTCCATTAGTGTTGAAATATTCTTTCCGATGATGTATTATAAATTAATCAGATCCGTTTATTTTTTAAATAATCACTATGAAGAAATGACTGAAACAGTCGAAATTTTAAATACGGCCTCTTAAATAAATTTGTCACACTGATAGTTGGGTATCGCAGTTAGAATGCTATAAACGATAATAATAAATAATAATAATACCAGCCCTGTATTATTATACTGCCCACTGCTGAGCACGGGTCTCCTCTACTGAGGGGGTTTAGGCCTTAGTCCACCACGCTGGCCTAGTGCGGGTTTGTAGACTTCACATACCTTCGAAATTCCTATAAGGAACTTCTTAGGTATGCAGGTTTCCTCATGATGTTTTCCTTCACCGTTAAAGCGAACGAGAATTGATAAACAATACACACGTAACTTCGAAAAGTCAGAGGTGTGTGCCTTAGGTTTCGAACCTCCGGACATTGTCTCGGCAGACCGTTCCATTCCCAACTAGGCTATCGTTCGGATAAACGATAATATAATTAACATATAGGGTAGGCAGAGGCACAACTAATGCACCCACTTTTCGCCATTATTCCGTCCCATGATGTGATAGGGGGCGAGCCTATCACCATATCGGGCACAAATTCCAGACTCCGAGCTGATACTGGATAGAAAAACTCAATATCACTTTGCCCGACCCGGGAATCGTACCCGAGACCTCAGCTTTGCAGTCGTACTGTAACACAACTACGCCACCGAGGAGGTCAATATAATATAGTCATATAATTAACAAATTGCGTATTATAATTATTTTGTAGTATTAAATGTCGTTACAAAATAACTTTGTATTTACCTTGTAATTCGCAATTTTCCTCATGAGATACCAAACAATACTCAGTAATTGGTAGCGTACAAATACAAAATAGATATTGATTAAAATACCAGCATTTTAAATGATTTAAGGAAACAGGATAACCGCACACATGTGCTGTGTGCGGTTAATTAAAGTCAATTTAATTAGAAATAACAATAATTGCAACAATTTATATAAGATATTACAAGAATATTTCAATAATCAAGAGTGACAATCAAAGCTTCACTAGTCATTATATCGTGTGCACCAAAACGTGATCAATTATTTCAAAGCACAGCCAACAGTTTGGCCGAGACGTGTTGACGCACCGACGGACGTTGTGGTTCGCCTACAAACAGGTCTTAAGGACGGTCAATGAACGTTCTAGGGTACCGTGTAATGACTAGGTGGCCTGACTTACCTTTGCAATCGAACTAGTAACGGATACATACATAGTTGTGTTTTTATTATTGATAATTTCGAATCATAAAATTTTACATTGCGCAGTGCGGTCCGCTCGTCACCATCACTGATATATTGATTCTCATAAAGCCTCTAAAACATAATTTGCATAGCGTTTGGACGGAATAGATAATACGATACTTAGATTCCCAGTATTTAGGTGAGGCATCGGTAAGCCAATAAGCAATAAGTGGCTTAGTCAGTCGGTCAGTATTGTAGAGCATAGGATGTTGGAAAATATATATGTAAATAGCGTGCAAGATCCGGATTGCGATTGGATTAAATTACTCGGTGCCCACAAGACTAGACCTCCGGCGCAATACCGGTTATAGTCGCCTTTTAATAAGAGTTAACACTTACGCCCTTATACATGGGTAAGCGCAGCATTGTGCCAAATGTTTTAACGACTTCTTTGGATCCAATTGTGCTCCTGAGAATAATTGTATTGGATCAGCTCGGCCGCCCATTGGCTTCAATCAGATTTGGAGTATACCTACGGCTTTGGTCATACGTTTCGTATAATTATTATCATTTGAAAAAAGCTGGGTACACAAAAAAGCTCGATATTTGGGTGCCACGAAAGCAAACTGAAAGAAAACTAATTAACCGTGTAGGTACTCATTTGCGATACTTTATTGAGACGTAATGAAACCAACCCGTTTTTGAAGAGATTGATAACTGGTGATGAAAAGTGGATCACGTACGACAAGAAGGTACGAAAAAGGTCAAAGGCCGATCAGGCTTCATAGACTGTGGCAAAATCTGGGTTAACTCGCAATAAGGTGATGCTGTGTGTATGGTGGGATTGGATGGGGATTGGTTATTGTTCATAATGACCTTTTACCGACGTGTAGAACCATTGATTCCGATCTCTACTGCAAACAGCTAATGAGATTAAAGGAAGATGTTGAGAGAAAGCGGCCGGAGTTGATCAATAGATAGGGTGTGGTTTTTCGTCACCATAACGCTAGAGCACACACATATTTAGCCACTCAGCAAAAATTAAGAGAATTTGGCTGGAAGGTGTTAATTCAAATTCAAATCATTTATTCAGTAATTAGGCCCCTAAGGGCACTTTTACACGTCATTTTTCACAATGTTTTACTTAAAGATTCTACCAGTGCTTCGGAAAAGCCCACTGACCTGAGAAGAAGCACCAAGAAACTCAGCGTAGGTCTTTTGTCATTTTTCTTTTAAATATATATTTTACAATTTACAAATTACAATATTACTTCAATTTTAAAGATGGATATTAAGTTTGAGTGTCCATACAAAAAAAAATCTGAAACAGACGTTGGAACTTGGGGGATAGATTGAAATTAAAGAAAGATATGAAAAATCTGGCTCGTTTATTCCATTAGTGTTGAAATATTCTTTCCGATGATGTATTATAAATTAATCAGATCCGTTTATTTTTTAAATAATCACTATGAAGAAATGACTGAAACAGTCGAAATTTTAAATACGGCCTCTTAAATAAATTTGTCACACTGATAGTTGGGTATCGCAGTTAGAATGCTATAAACGATAATAATAAATAATAATAATACCAGCCCTGTATTATTATACTGCCCACTGCTGAGCACGGGTCTCCTCTACTGAGGGGGTTTAGGCCTTAGTCCACCACGCTGGCCTAGTGCGGGTTTGTAGACTTCACATACCTTCGAAATTCCTATAAGGAACTTCTTAGGTATGCAGGTTTCCTCATGATGTTTTCCTTCACCGTTAAAGCGAACGAGAATTGATAAACAATACACACGTAACTTCGAAAAGTCAGAGGTGTGTGCCTTAGGTTTCGAACCTCCGGACATTGTCTCGGCAGACCGTTCCATTCCCAACTAGGCTATCGTTCGGATAAACGATAATATAATTAACATATAGGGTAGGCAGAGGCACAACTAATGCACCCACTTTTCGCCATTATTCCGTCCCATGATGTGATAGGGGGCGAGCCTATCCCCATATCGGGCACAAATTCCAGACTCCGAGCTGATACTGGATAGAAAAACTCAATATCACTTTGCCCGACCCGGGAATCGTACCCGAGACCTCAGCTTTGCAGTCGTACTGTAACACAACTACGCCACCGAGGCAGTCAATATAATATAGTCATATAATTAACAAATTGCGTATTATAATTATTTTGTAGTATTAAATGTCGTTACAAAATAACTTTGTATTTACCTTGTAATTCGCAATTTTCCTCATGAGATACCAAACAATACTCAGTAATTGGTAGCGTACAAATACAAAATAGATATTGATTAAAATACCAGCATTTTAAATGATTTAAGGAAACAGGATAACCGCACACATGTGCTGTGTGCGGTTAATTAAAGTCAATTTAATTAGAAATAACAATAATTGCAACAATTTATATAGGATATTACAAGAATATTTCAATAATCAAGAGTGACAATCAAAGCTTCACTAGTCATTATATCGTGTGCACCAAAACGTGATCAATTATTTCAAAGCACAGCCAACAGTTTGGCCGAGACGTGTTGACGCACCGACGGACGTTGTGGTTCGCCTACAAACAGGTCTTAAGGACGGTCAATGAACGTTCTAGGCTACCGTGTAATGACTAGGTGGCCTGACTTACCTTTGCAATCGAACTAGTAACGGATACATACATAGTTGTGTTTTTATTATTGATAATTTCGAATCATAAAATTTTACATTGCGCAGTGTGGTCCGCTCGTCACCATCACTGATATATTGATTCTCATAAAGCCTCTAAAACATAATTTGCATAGCGTTTGGACGGAATAGATAATACGATACTTAGATTCCCAGTATTTAAGTGAAGCATCGGTAAGCCAATAAGCAATAAGTGGCTTAGTCAGTCGGTCAGTATTGTAGAGCATAGGATGTTGGAAAATATATATGTAAATAGCGTGCAAGATCCGGATTGCGATTGGATTAAATTACTCGGTGCCCACCAGACTAGACCTCCGGCGCAATACCGGTTATAGTCGCCTTTTAATAAGAGTTAACACTTACGCCCTTATACATGGGTAAGCGCAGCATTGTGCCAAATGTTTTAACGACTTCTTTGGATCCAATTGTGCTCCTGAGAATAATTGTATTGGATCAGCTCGGCCGCCCATTGGCTTCAATCAGATTTGGAGTATACCTACGGCTTTGGTCATACGTTTCGTATAATTATTATCATTTGAAAAAAGCTGGGTACACAAAAAAGCTCGATATTTGGGTGCCACGAAAGCAAACTGAAAGAAAACTAATTAACCGTGTAGGTACTCATTTGCGATACTTTATTGAGACGTAATGAAACCAACCCGTTTTTGAAGAGATTGATAACTGGTGATGAAAAGTGGATCACGTACGACAAGAAGGTACGAAAAAGGTCAAAGGCCGATCAGGCTTCATAGACTGTGGCAAAATCTGGGTTAACTCGCAATAAGGTGATGCTGTGTGTATGGTGGGATTGGATGGGGATTGGTTATTGTTCATAATGACCTTTTACCGACGTGTAGAACCATTGATTCCGATCTCTACTGCAAACAACTAATGAGATTAAAGGAAGATGTTGAGAGAAAGCGGCCGGAGTTGATCAATAGATAGGGTGTGGTTTTTCGTCACCATAACGCTAGAGCACCACATATTTAGCCACTCAGCAAAAATTAAGAGAATTTGGCTGGAAGCTGTTAATGCATCCTGCATATAGCCCTGACCTTACATCTTCCGATTTCCACCTGTTTCAGTCTCTTCAGAATTCTTTAGGCAGTGTCAGGTTAACATAAAAAAGACTGCCAAAACTGCTTGTCGCGTTTTTTGATCAAAGTCCCAAAATTTGTACAGCAACGGGATCATGGCACTACCTAGAAGATGGCAGAAAGTTATCGAACAAAATGGCACATATATACTGTAATTTAATGTAAGTAAATAAACTTTGAAAAAGAAATCTTGACCTTTCATATAAAATGAGAAGAATCTTTGTCCCCATCCTAATAATTTCTAACAGATGATGTTCTCGTTTGTTTCCATTATACTATTAAAAATATTTGTGTCACAATTTCGCCATGTTCGTCTGTAGATCTTTATGGTGGCAATAAATAAATTTAAAAATTAATTTTAATAGTTATAACGTGATATATATTAAAAAAAAAACAAATAAAACTTACAATTCATTGATAACAATTTTAATTTTGTCCCGACCACATTTTCGTCTTGATGCCGCCGTTTAATTTTAATGTCACTTGGCACAGAATCTATTAGTGTCGCCCAACTAAGCAAAAAATTGTCGAAACGGGGTTACGGCGCCATGTGGCCGAAACGAGGTCTCTGATTACATGCAGTTTGTAGTTTTACTTGGTGTTAATGTTTTCAAATGTCGCGTTTGAAAACGTTATGTGGTTCCATATTTGAAAAAAAATGTGTGTGTTCGTAATTTGAAAACGATTTGAAAACGTTCGATGGTGCATTTTCTAAGGGTCAACCCAATTGTCATTTTCATAGCAGAAGAAATAAAAATGAGTAGATGTGTCTTTTGATGGTGAGCGATCATTACTACCCATGGATAAACACTAGATAAGAATAGATACTGGCCATGTTATTTTAAATTATGCTATTGTACACTTGCCATACAATTTTATAGTAAAAATATAGTGTAAGTAAACACATAACGTAGTTTGTTTTTGAACATAATACCACTACGAGTCACTTCAATTTTAACTATGTTATCTATTGATAAGCGGTACATAAAATAGGGTAAACTGCATGGGGTTTGATATGAATCAACTATGACACACTTTTACCATGTTTAATTAAATTTAATAATTAATGCGTGGACAGATGGTGTGACAACCTGCGAAAAGCAGCTGTCGATGATGGGGTGCTGTGAAGGGAAAGTTGATTGGTCAACCATAAAGTCTTTGTTCATCCAGCGAAAAAAGTACATGCTATTTTATCCCCGAAGAGTGAGGCAAAGGTGCAGCTAGTGCACCCATTTTTGCCATGTGTATTCCGTCGCAGTGACAGAGCGTGCAAGTGCACAAAATCACAACATAGTATAAAACAAAGTCGCTTCCCGCTGTCTGTCCCTATGTACGCTTAGATCTTTAAAACTACGCAACGGATTTTGATGCGGTTTTTTTTAATAGGTAGAGTGATTCAAGCAGTAGGTTTTTAACTCGGACTTTTAACCCGGAAAAACTCATTCACGCGGGCGAAGCCGCGAGCAGAAGTCTAGTGCATTATAATTGAAATGGTATTAAGCTTTTTGTAATAATTCGACTTAGTCGAGCAGTCAGTAGGAAGTGACTGCAACATCTCTTTTCACTCAGACATTTTATCCCTGAAGGGGTAGCAGGAGGCGCAATTACTGCGTCCAATTTTCGCCGTACGTATTACGTCCCGCGTTGTGATATTTGTCGAGCCTATTGCCAATGAAACTTTAGACTTCGGGGGTATACTGAGTAGATATACCAATATCACTGCTCGACCCGGGCTAGAATACGAGACCTCAGCACTGCAGTCTTTCCCTAATACAACGCGTGATTCTAGTAAGTTCTATAATTTGCCCCAAGTAAGTACTAACCATGGTTAAAACACATTCACCTTTAGGTCTGTAATGAGTATAAGAAAAAGTTTTCTCATATTGATTTATTTACAGGCACCTATTGGAAATTTAAATAGAAATATATCAGACTGTATTAAGCTTTAATTAACAATAAGTTGCTAATCATAAGGTTAATTTGTTTTAATGTTATTTTTAATATATACTTTATTCTAATTTTGCTCTTGTAACACTACGGTTTTTCTAACATTTATTTGTGGAAACTTTAGTGGTCAATGTATTAGTTTTACTACATTAATGTTATATGTATAATTGTACTGTTTGTTTTCCTTATAACATAAAATAAAATACAACTACGCCACCGAGGAAGTCATATCCTTTTTGGGGAAATCAAGTTACTTTCCCTGACTGATCCATAAAGATTCTAAACCGTTATATTAATTAAAATTTCTCAGTGATTCAATCCTATATTCTGTATTTTTTTTCAGCTCACTCGTTATAATGTCAACGCACAACAGTATTGCAACAGATGGTTGCTGACGGAAATAGACAAACCAATACCGATCTGCATGCCTAGTATCTATTAGTTTTTACTTCTAAACAATCTAGCATGTTGCGACGTTCAAAAAAGTTACACACTGCATATCCGAAGCGTTATCTCATCCGCTCGGAGCTGGTCCTTAATGACTTCCTCCTACAATTTATGATGACACGTTTTATTGTTAGAATTTTAGTTCTATATATTTTTAGTTTTAGTTTATCCTTAAGTATCAGAGTTTTATTTGTGTTTAATTACTCATGTAGCGGCGCCTGACGGAAGTGATTGATTATGGACTGTCTATACCTACTGTGTACTGTGGTGGGATGCTAATCAGATCACCACATATTTTACGGGGAAGGAAACCATTTTGAGGAAACTACATGATAAGTTCTATTATCTATAAATTTCGAAAACACAATATTATAGTCTGTAGCTTTTGCCCGCGGCTCCGCCCGCATTAAAAAGTTTTTCCGAGATAAAAGTCCCGGTTTATATTTTCCCGAGACTAGAAGTAGCCTATGTATTAATCCAGTACATGATCTACCTGTGTGCCAAATTTCATCGAAATCCGTTCAGTAGTTCTTGCGTGAAAGTGGAACAAACATCCATACATTCTTACAAACTTTCGCCTTTATAATATTAGTAGGATACTACTATCCTACTAATCCGCGTCAGGGCAGCATGGTCGATGAGAGGCTTAATCCTTGGGCTATAGGAGAGTCGTGCCTTAACAGACTGCCTGGTTGGTTACTACTATTAAGCTGCAACTTACAAGCCTGATGCATTAGTTGTGCGTCAACTGTTCCGCGCATTTTTTCACTTTTTTTGTCATCATGAATCACATCCTGAACGCGTTTGAATCGAATCATTGATTAGCTTTGTGACGAGCTGTGTGCAGCTCATGAGTCACTTTCCGTCTTCCGGGACGCGTATGACGTCTGTCAGCGTTGCCTTTTTTGTTTGGTAAAATGACGAGACAAACGATGTACTCGCCAAGTAAGCACCAATATACAGCAACCACACAAAACAGAGACACAGCTAAGTGCTCATCATTTAAATTAACCCAATCTAATATCGATCTTTATTGGTTTCGTTATGTCGACCTATTTTTTGTCTAGTGTTGATCATGAAGATTTCACTTGTAATTATATGACCTAGATGGAAGTTTCCTGACCCTCTGTATAAACATTGCTGACACACGTTTAAATTTCTTGCTTATGAAAGTCTAGAACTAAAAAATTTTGTAATCTCTAAACTTATTCCACTTCATGTATGACGTTTTTTCTCACACATCAGCTAAATCACCGAAAGATAGCATCAATCGTTAAAAAAATCTAGGTGAAAATATTTACAAATTTGCATTAAATCAGAACTAATCGAGTGAGAAACTCCACATTTGGCGTATTAATGCATTTTTTAAAAAACCCCTGGGTACATCAGTCACGGTATAATGTTCCAGCGAAAGTTACCGTTCACCTGGCCTCAGCAGCTGGACTTATACAATTCGTGTTAATGGTCTAATAAATACTTTTGATGTATAGAAATGTCACCACGTGGGTCACGCTTTAGGACATGTGTGGTAATAGAATGGTATCTTGCGTTTTTGGGAGTAATATTTTTATTATGTATTGTGGCACTAAGGCTTTAATTATGCAATTTATTATACACATGAGGGATTTCTGTTATGTATAGTCTAACTTTAAGTGTAGTGTTAAGTAAGTCCTTCGTTCCATAATATCAAAGTTTTGATTCCGACCAACTCCGTTACCATCCATCAGAACTGTAATACTTAATAATAGTAATTGTTGAATATTATTCCCAAATGTACTTTCATTGTGATCCGTCCTCAGGTATCTACATGATCGAAGTTTTCGTCATCTGCACCAAGTTATCCATCGAAATAAATACAATATATACCACAGCATATATTATATACAACAATTACCTGCATCCATTACATCATTATTCACTGCGTGTCATTGTGCGTGACCATCTCGAATCCATAAGTTTGTATTGTAAATAACTCTGGAACAAATTGCATTATTTAATAGTTGGCACCTGTTGGGTGTTATTATCGCGCTGTAGATGTAATTAGATTTAAACACAGATATGCATAAAGTGCAAGTCGATGTTGTAACTGTTACTAAATGGTCTGTCTGTTGCGTGGCATTGTATGTTGAACAATGACCAGCGTGGTGGATTATATATTAGTCGGACATCTTCCTTCAAAAGGAAAGGAGGCATTTTGTCTTCTTCGGGACATTATGGAAACAAAAATACGCTATTTCAATAAATCTATTACTTTTTCGGTATTTTACACTGATGCCCAAATGTATTTCAAAATTAACTTCATCATCCTCTTTGGCAAACTTTCATAGAAATTGTATGAAGTTTTAATTGAGTTATGGAAGTAATATTGCTTGTTCGCGTTCATGATAAATAATAGCTGCTGGATTATTTATAGCAAAGAGCTGACTAAAATAGCCTCATTCTTCATGTGATCTACTATCTTGCCACTTGACATAAATTATTCTATCACTGTTACTAAACCTTGCTGGTCTTTAACAAATACAACGGTAATAAGTAATTCTGGGCATTAAAATAGTGGGGCCTCCATCATATACACTAATATAAATACATGCTTTCTAATATTGGTAATGTCCGGCCCGACAAATCCGGTTCTACGCCGGATAATGCGTTAGTTAACCCGTTACCGATTACTACATTGTTAAAGTCGTTTTAGAAAGGTGGAACGAGCGTTTTTGTTGATTGACAGTCGCGGACGTAAAAAGGTTAGAAATTGGTGCTGTTTATGTACGAGAGGTTCGTGTTGCTGATTTTGGGATTAAATGAGAATTTTGTGCAAATTGTGCGCCAATTATAATTTTTAACCTCCGACAGAAAAAGAGATGTTATAAATTTAAGGTGTGTATCTGTATGTCTGTGGCATCGTAGCTCTCAAACGAATGGACCGATTTTGACGCGGTTTTTATATTATATCTCCTACTGATTGTATACTTGAAGGTATTTATTATTTCGTGTAAGTTATGTAGCGTTTTAAGTTGGGGCACTTATGCAACAGTGTAGCCCAAGAAAGATGTCAGCTAATAAAAAGAAAAATAAAAGATAACAAACACTCACCACTCCAGCCACAGAAACCGTCGTCATCTTTAATTTGTATCCAACTAAGTAAATCAGACTTACGATGACTCAAATAATACGAAGAAATTATTATTCACAACAAAAGCGTGTTTCGGACGAGCACCTTATCGGAACGGCGCAAATCCTGCCGCCGTTCACTCATTTGTCATTCCCTCAGTATTATCCATTCATACGAAACGCTTTACATATAATAAATATTTGTTATTATTACCAATGTTTCCAATATCGTCCGTGGCTTTGAGGTCGTTAACCAGGAGTAAAGGATGCGGTGGCGCTAATGTTCTTGACGACTTTTATCATGACACAATAAAGTTACAGTTGATGGTATAATGAAATTCAAATACACTTGACGGAGAGTGATAAATAGATCGACGGTCGTGAAAATTGCGCTGACCTTTATTGGATATAGGTACACGATGACCAAAAACCATTCAGCGGTTTTTACTATTAAGTGTTGTATGATAATATTAATTTAAAGCACTTAGTGCTCTAGCCATTTTTATGTACAGTGTTTATCTACTATCAGAGAATCTTACTCGTCTTGTTCAGTTATCTGGAAAAAGATGACCTACATTATGGGACATAAAAATTGCAGTATGGCATTGCTAAAAAGCAAGCATTCGAAGCGAGTCTTTATCTGACATCGAGTTCTCCTTTTATCTGACCTTCGCAATTCTCGTTGCAAGACGGATCTTGTTTATAAATATCATTTTGATTTCATGCACTAGCACTTTCACCGTCGGTTTCACTTGCAATGAATAAGGATTAAAGTTTGAATGAGCATACAATTATAATTAATTATGGACTTAAAGTGTATTTCTGGTGGGAAGAAAGAACAATTACCTAATAATTAAATTATAAGAACCGTTGTTGGTCTGATCAGGTGAATCGCCGGTTTCAACCGCTGTACATAGAGCCAGGAAGCTGGCTTAACTCTGGCATACACATATTTAGTACACACTATGTTATTGATTGAAATATAGGACAAGGGCGTGCTATGATAAAAACAACGGAATTGTGATCAAACGACGACGATAACCGAGCATTATTGAGAAAAAACCGCTTTTCGGCAGCAGTAAACATCAGAAAAAAATGACGCATAAACGTTATAGTCTATAAACGCACAAACGGCATAATATAATGAATGCAGACAAACGGCCTTGCGAGCAATGAGAGTGCATTACGAGACAAATGCGATAGCTTTGCAAAACGTTTCGTTGCTACAATTACCTTCGTGCAACTATTTCGTTGTAACATCTTGGGCCGCATTGTCCTACATTGGTGGTGGTTTTAATTACCTTGAGCAATGCCAAGAGTTAAAACCAAGAAGGGCAGCGGTTGAAGAAATCGAAGAAGTTCAATGAAATATTCAGTCGATTTCATGAAAAGAATACGATAAATATGATTTCGGTGGTACTTATGTTCGTCGACTATTTTGCCGATTAAATATCATAGGTTTTCATCAAGAAGTATCACTATACTTGAGGATCACTATACTTGATCCTACAAGGAAATGTCACTACATTTCCTTGTAGGATTCAAATAATAACTTTTCAATTAAGGTACTGGCATGGAGTAACACTGAATCGGATTATTGTAACTTAAAACAATACGAACAGGTCTAATCTTAGGTTAGTCTGGTGACTAAGCTGATAAAAGCATTGCAACCGGGGACATGATAATGTGTGTCTCGTTACTCAGTTCCACAAATAAATTAACAATTTATATTGTAGTAGATGCGTCCTCGGTTGCTATCGCTATACACAGTCTAGTTTTTAATGAGATTGCCTCGGTGGCATAGTTGCATTGAGTCCGTAATACGACATCTAGGTCTAGGGTTAAAATCCTGGGTTACAAAAGATATTATGTTTTTCTGATCTACCAACGACAAATGGGTGCCAAGTATCAACCGCAGACTACACCTTAGGGAATTAAGGCTTTATGTCAGTTTCATGTGTTAGTAAAAAAAGCTCATAATTTTATCGTTCAAAAATCTAATCAAAAACCGATGTAGATAATGTTTTTATTTTTATGGAAACATTGAAAAAGAAACAGGCGAAAACAGGATTTGAACCCGCGACCTCTACCGTACCGTGCAAGTGCTCTCCCAACTGAGCTACCTCGACCTACCTTCGGCTGTTCAATTTCAAGTTCCCTATTTATCTGTTTAAAGAAGATGCCGAAGATAATTAAGCTATTTTTATTTTCATATTGATCGCCATTCAGTTAACTGAACTATCGATAAGATATTTCGACATTGAGGCAATATGTAGGTATAGCTATTAATAATACATCAATAACAGTAAGTACTAATGCACAGCTCAATATCACAATTCGACTTAGTTGATGGATGAATTTGTGCCAACTGCCAACGTGCATTATCAGAAATGTTGCAATGTACTGCGCTAGGCTTTATTTCAAACAAATATTTGTTTTCACTAGATCTCGGCGACTCTGTAGCTAACGTATTGTCTATTTCTGCTACTATTGTGTAAACGTTGTTCTATTTCGGTTTGAAGGAAATTTTAGTTGTAATAATAATTGGGACTAACGGATCCAAATAATCGTTGTGTTACCTTCTTACCTTATTCGAAAAGGAACCCTGATTAGGTGAAGAACTGACCTTTCAACTGAAAGAAAGACAGAATATATTGTTTCGCACTAAATACACGGACACACATAAATATTTAAATAAATAACGAGAATAAGAAAACAAACTAAGGGTTCAGCCAACGTGCATGTGATATTGCCGAAAAGGTCCCAGTTCCAAACAAATGCCAGACAAGATGTGCTTGGCGCTGGTTTCAACTGCTTTTATTCCACTCTTGTGGAGCCAATACTATTGGATTTGGCTGAGCTTACACCCGCCCGCCTGCCAGATGTCAACCTCCTTTGGTTAATCTTTGATCATAATTCTTCATCGGTAAAGTCCATAATTCCACGTCCTTATCAACGTTTCTAGATATTTCGATATCCTGTCCCTATTAGGAACAGTTTAATTAGTGAAAGAATTATCGAAAGGCAATCCAGTTCGTGATGGAATTCGAGATATCTGTTCAGTTCCTTGTTAACTGCAGCACCTTCCCACTCGGACACGATATCCGAATCGTTTCGTATCGAGTGGTTAATCGGTATGCAAAATTCCAATTCAATTTGAGATAACCTTAAAAGTTTGTACGCCTTTTTCGATTTCAAATACCCATCTGGTCAGTAGTTGTCTATGACACAGTGCGTGGTTTGCCCGAGGTTTCAATAAATTAATCGCTAAAGCTTTAGTTATATTATAGTTCGTTGCGTATTATTAAAATGAGAAATCTAATTTGGCATGTAGAATATATGCCCTAATTTGTCCTGGATTCGGATCGTACCAAAAATGGCGATGGGCGCGCACTCAATTCAAATCATAATAGGATTGATCTACCGTGAAAGATTGTGCGTGCACTCATTGCCCTTCTGTATAACTTTGGAGATACAAGACGCTATCTTAGATCTTATCATGGTTAAATATCACAAATAACATGAGATTATTCTCCGTTATGGCCTTTTTCATCAAAGGTTTGATAAGATACGATCTTGTAACCTACATTTTGATGCATGACAACACAATCTCCAAACCCTTTTTAGAACCCTTCTACTAAAAAGATTTGTTTGGTAAAAATTATAGAAATAAAAAACAGAATCTCATTAATGACAGACACATGCTTAGACTAGTACATCGCAAAGTGTATGAGAGCCGATATCTCGCAATGAAACCACAGACTGTTTGTGTGCGTTTTTTCAGCATCCAATCGGGAAGCTGGCTTGCATGTATGAGTGCATTGTGTACATGTCTACGTCCATTGTTTGCAGTCCGCTCGGTGGCGATGTGGCTTGTCGAATGTTATTATTTTTTTAAGTGCAACGACTAAATGGATTTAAATTTAGAACCGTTTGTGACACGTGCTTGGGAATATGTGTGCGCAGTTGTGTCTGGTATATAAAAATTGCTTTATATATAGGCGCTCTGGCTATAGTAAAAAAATGTCTTGCAACCAATATGATAGCATTTATATAAAAATATGAACTCACAATGACGTTCTTTATCCTCCAATGCATAAAACATGCATACTATACCTACCTACAATTGAGTTCTTACTTAGTAGTCCAGTATTTGATTTTATTTTTCCCACCAGGCATCAGTATGCTCACATTTTTGAATTTCAACATGAAAGATGTAGGCAGTTAAACAACAGAGAATGAGCACTGTAACAACTACCGTTTGAAATTCAACGTTATGCGCGGTGTGACGTTTGACGATTAGGCGAGGAACTTACTCTCAAACACGCATCATCTGTGTGACCGTAGACATCTTTAACGAGAAACAGTTAAACAGTACACGAAAGAGCATGGCTGTAACTGAGCACCAAGTTGAAATATTACGTTCTGTATGAAATAGGATGGTTCCTGCAGCAATCTAATTTACTTCGTTTTCTCCTAGGCACCTTGATGTTGTCCTTTAATGCTGTAAAGGTTTTAGTCAGATCGTGGAATACAGAATACTCTTTCTTTTAACTCGCTCATTGAGTAGAAGGATAACAATTTTAACGAAGCAAAAATTAGCAATGTTCAGCAGTGGACGTCGTGTGACTAATGATGATGAAAAAGAAATAACAATAAATTATCTAGTTTGTACCAATTTCAGCTCAATTACCCGGCAATTTGAACAAGTGTTACAAAACGTTCATGTTTTGGTTGAATTGCTATGAAACTACATCGATATGAGCTCGATTAGTTTGTAAACAGTGAGTCATGTCGCAACTCGTGGACTTCGCACCCTATCAGTTTTTCCTCGATTGTTTCGTGGTACAGCGACAAAATGTTTTATTTTTATACGGCCGATAGAAGTATGACTAATTGAACTACTTATTGCTCGACTGTTAGTAAGCCATGACTGCCATACAAAAGTTTTTTTTATGGCATTGTATGACGAGACGAGTATGCCGTTCGCCTGATGGTAAGCGATACGACCACTCATAAACAATAGAAAAACCATCCAGCACCTTGAGTTACAAAGTACTGTGTGGCATTCTACGGCGCTCGTCATCCTGAGACATAAGATGTTAAGTCTCATTATGTCCTGTAGTTACACTGGCTAGAATGCCCTTCTAACCGAAACACAACAGTGCATGTACACTGCTGCTTGGCGGTAGAAATAGACATTGCGGTGGTACCCACCCAGACGGACTCTTACATATGAGAGTCTTACCGCAAGTACCAATCCTACTAATATTATAAAGGCGAAAGTTTGTAAGAATGTATGGATGTTTGGATGTAAGAATGTTTGTTCCTCTTTCACGCAAAAACTACTGAACGGATTTCGATGAAATTTGGCACACGGGTAGATCATGTCCTGGATTAACACATAGGCTACTTTTTATCCCGGGAAATATAAAGCGGAACTTTTATCCCGGAAAAACTTTTTAAAGCGGGCGGAGCCGCGGGCAAAAGCTAGTAAATTATAATATACTAGCTTTTGCCCGCGGCTCCGCCCGCGTGAATGAGTTTTCCCGGTATAAAAGTCCCGCTTTATATTGTCCGGGGATAAAAAGTAGCCTATGTGTTAATCCAGGTCATGATCTACCCGTGTGCCAAATTTCATCGAAATCCATTCAGTAGTTTTTGCGTGAAAGAGGAACAAACATCCATACATCCAGACATTCTTACAAACTTTCGCCTTTATAATATAAGTAGGATAAAACTTGTGAGCTGACTATATTTCACCCGAAGACCTTTAATGTCATGTTTCATAATGCACAGTAATTACACTACAATTTCTTTTTAACCGGATTACAACTCATTGCACATTGGAATCTAAACATCACACATCTCAGAATGTGTAGCGCAGTTCAGTATTATGCAGTCTTGTATTTCTGTTATGAGTTGCTACTGTTCAAGGGCAGACGTGACGCGAATTCAGGGACTAACTTGTCTAGTTATTAAATTACATGAAAAGCTACAGTATTGTATGGTATTTCGTATTTTACACGCACGAGTTCGTATGTTTATTATTAAATAACATTGTTAACAAGAATGTTATATGTACCGAGGTCTGTTTAGCGGTGACATGCGAAGCGGACCTCTTTAAATTCCAACTTATCTGATGCTACGGAATCTTATATTACAAAACTAAATACTGTAGTGAAGTTTGGAGTCACTGAGAAAATTAGTGGGTTCTCGTTTTCTTAGTTTCGTAGCACAATTAAAGTCGATGGAAGATATAAACAAAATTATGGCATATAAATAGCAATTTAATGGCCTCGGATGATGTATAGGACAGTTCAAACGTCTTGTCGGCATATTTTATGTGGCTTGAGTTTACTATACTTGAAAATAAACCTTATTTCTTATACGAGTACTCTAGCAAACATCGACATTTCTTTAAGCTCGTTTAAATACATAACGAACATATATTGGACGGGTCAATGTTTATTTTGCATCATTTAGTGAACACGACGCGGAAGAATGTGTGACTAATCATAATTATCATCGAGTATGTACTTGTTATTGATAAATGTGGGTTGTTTATATTTAATTTACGGTATTTTAGTTGTGTGATATGTGACAATGACATATTTAGGTACTGTTTAATTTTATATACCTACAATTAATTCTACAATGATCTTTAAAACGGAACAGAGTTCGCGCTACTGCTCAGCGACTAATCTAGACAAAAACATTGACATTTACGTACTTGGAGCCATAACTTGTTAAAAATATTTTTAAACTCAATTTATTTCAACATTATTTATAGATTGTTTATAAGTTTCTTGTTCAGTGTAAAAACTGCAGCTATCTGGTATATGTCTCACAACATCTAAAACAAACTTATAAAATCAATCGACGCGGGCGCCACTTTCCTTATAAAATATATGATAAATACAGTTAGTTCGCCGTTGTGTAACTACTTCAACAACTTTGTGAACATATACGGAGTGATAACTGCTCTATAAATAGCTTCAGGACCCTCATTTTTAATGTTTTGTTTGGATTGAACAGTTTTTTGACCGCCGCTATCGGATGTGAATGAATTCCGTATGAGTGATGGAAAAAGTGTGGTGGCTGTTGGGGTAATTTTTTGTCAACATGTTGTCTACATGAAATTTTGTGTAATTTTAAATCCTACTAATATTATAAAGGCGAAAGTTTGTAAGAATGTATGGTTGTTTGGATGTAAGGATGTTTGTTCCTCTTTCACGCAAAAACTACTGAACGGATTTCGATGAAATTTGGCACACGGGTATATCATGTCCTGGATTAACACATAGGCTACTTTTTATCCCGGGAAAATATAAACCGGGACTTTTATCCCGGAAAAACTTTTTAATGCGGGCGGAGCCGCGGGCAAAAGCTAGTATTCTATAAGACTGCCTCGGTGGCGTAGTTGTATTATGGTACGACTGCAATGCTGAGGTCTCGGGTTCGATTCCCGGGTCGGGCAAAGCGATATTGAATTTTTCTATTTAATATCAGCTCGGAGTCTGGAATTTATGCACGACATGGCGATAGGCTCGCCCCCTATCACATCATGGGACGAAATAACTGCGAAAAGTGGGTGCACTTGTTGCGCCTCTGCCTACCCCTTCGGGGATTATAGGCGTGAGTGAGTGTGTGTGTTTAAATATTCTCTCACTGTGTATATCTGAAGGGGTAAACAGCGGCGTACTTAATGCACCCTCACTTCCACGAGGTTTGTGATCTTTTGGTGGGGGGAGTTTACCACAATATCAGGCAAAAATTCCAATCCCATGCAACTCGGGTTTGCTTTATTCAATCGAAAATCTTACACAAATTTTAGGCGTCGACATGGGAATCGTACCGAGTAATAGTATTACTGTCAGACCAATTTAATGCGATCTTTAAAACTATTGTGAGGGTCATAGACTCTAAAACCGTATTCGTTGGCTCAAGTATGTTGTCATCCTGGCAGAGCAAAGTTTAATACACCATTGCTGATCACAGGTAATATCAATTCAAATATAACGTAAGCCCTTAGCCGTCTTAATTTGCCGACACGTTTTACTTTATTTTACGAGGTAGCTTTATGTTACTGGTGATACACCTTAGCTCGTAATTGTAATTCTTGGAACTTCGCGTGTCCCAATAAAATAAAAATGACATGCGTTAATGGCTGTTACGTGATAACAACACCGTAATATTTTACCGTTAGTGCAATTATCATCTTTTATTCTATGTTCCGTGTTTATCTCTGTTACATTATGCATCGGTTCTCGATTAAAGCATATGTATTTCTTCGATTGTCAATGTTGAAAACTAGACCCAAATGAAAAAACATTGCAGATCGATGCGAAGAACGCATTATTTTTTTGCTATGTCGTATGCTAAGCAACTCTTGCTACAGCATCATTAGAATGACGGTGAATGGTGATAAAAATTATGAATTTGGGTTTTGCTCGTAGTTCTGTCGGAGTATTCTTTTTGAGATTAAAATACAGTCTGTTTGTTTTTTTAACTACTCCGTACCGAAAGTGTCCTATACCATCAAAATCGGTTCAGCCGTTTGACCAATTACAACGTATGTTTATTATAATCTTAGCAAAAGCTTTTAATGCAGAATCGGACTCCTAAGTCATATATTTTTTATTCATTTGTTATGATAATAGTAATGTTAACAAATTTCTTGACGGACCGATGAATGGCGTTCAAAACTTTGTGTGTAATATCAATATCATCCAACCAACGGAACACAAAATGTGTTGAGTTTTTAAAATCTTTTTTTCACGTCTGTTATATTCATTCACTGGCGCGGTCGCAGGGCTCGTCTCAAAACCGGTTGCATTCGGAATTCGACTTTTTTCTCTGGAACCTTTTTGTTCGTTTCCACTCGCTTGGATCTTTGGTGACTGACGGGTATTGCTTTCATTTGTCGTTGAGTTTACATAGACAATACGTGAGCTCATGATTTTAACAGAATAGGCACACGGCATTCACGGTTGGAAGATTTTATTTTATCTTATAGCTGAGGTTATTTCTGTATCGGGTTTAAATTTAAATTATGTATAGTGTGTGTTCTTCGAAGTTACAGAAATTTCGATCACTTGACCTTGAGATGGACCTTAAGATTTACGTTTCACGGCCTAAGTAGGTAAGAGCCCAACGGAAAGCACAATTTTTAAAGCAATTATAAACAACTTGAATAACTTTAATAACCGCATTAAGCACAGCGCAAGATGAGAACGCTTCGATGAAGATGTTGACGTTAAAGGTTTGTGCAATGTGGTAATGCTGTGTAAGTAACCATCGCAGGCGTGGTGACATTAAGGATGGGTGTGGTGCTGAGGAAACAGCCTCCGTATACGAGAGCACGGCACCGTCTCAGTTGCGAAATGGCACTTTGTAAGGCAAATGGTAACATCTATTTGCATTTAGATCTTTGCTTTGTCAGTGCTACAGAAACGTGGACGAAATCGACGCTTCCTGGGTTAGATGGTGAATAGGCTGGTATAATTCTGACAACTGTTGTGTGTCCGTTGGTTGGTAATTGGTATTATAGGTTATTTGACGTAGCATGTTTAATAAATCAATAATAATAAATAATAAATCAATGAAGATGTGATAATTATATGCGTAGTCAGTGGGGGACCTAGAAATTCACATATGATATTGTTTCAAAAATATACCTAATTGTGTAAATGTTTTAAATCAAAACTAACGTGTCACAAAAAATAATTTTGTTTCTACGCTAGGGAGATTGAGGAATCTTGAAGTTTAAAATTTCATTTCTATATTATAAATGACAGGGAATATGATAAACCTGTAAGTATAAGTTGTCTATATCAAACAGTGTTTGTTGCCTTCAACGCGTTTCGTCTTCTATTAAAAAGCCGCGACACATGAATAAAATAAATGTAAACACTCGAACGTCGTTCCACGTCTGTTTTGTTTCCAATATCGCCCAAAAACCCATTTAAACGTGTGTTTATTTGTAAATACGTCTTTGTAACGGGGCTGATGGGGCCGACCCCGGATGTGTATGCACTCGTTTGTGCTTTGGGTAATGTTTGTGTGACGAAAACACCAGCATCCATGTTGATTGAAAGAAAAGGGGGGTTGAAGTTATGTCCCTTTCAAGGACGATTTTGGAGTGTTTTTAGTTGCGATACATGTTATCATGATTGAACTGTTAGTCTATAGTTAGAGCTCTCTTTTGCGTTTGTTCATCTTACGTTAAGCGTAACCTGTACAAATACTCAAAACATTACATTATAAAAACATGTATTAGTAAATCTTCTCTACCAAACATAACAGAGCGCAATAAGTATAACTCAGACTAGACATGCAAACCTACACGACGACGTTAATGACACAAGATAACTGATGCAGCTAGAAGCGACCTACCACCACACAGTATCAGTCTTTGACCCAGCCCATGGCGTTATCTCCACTTATCTACCAAGGTTAATTAGCCCACAGACGCCATGGTTTAACAGCGGAAGTCTTGAATCTTCAAACGAGAACGGAACGTGTTTTTAATTGGTTTGAGTTAGGGTTGCGTTTTGGAATTTATAAATAGATTTACCTTTCAGTTATGTGAGTCTAGTATAGTGTTTTTGTATTCAAATGTCGAGATGAAAGCTATTACAGCAGGGTAGCCAGGCGGCTGTTTACCCTAAATTATAAGCGCCTTTTTGTTAGTTCATGATGCACTATGAAGTAGCTTTGCTTTACACACACACACACACACACACACTCACGCCTTTTATCCCCGAAGGGGTAGGCGAAGGCGCAACTAGTGCACCCAATATTCGCCGTTATTCCGTCCCATGATGTGATAGGGGGCGACCCTATCGCCACATCGGGCACAAATTCCAGACTCCGAGCTGATAGTGAATAGAAAAACTCAATATCACTTTTCCCGACCCGGGGATCGAACCCGAGACCTCAGCATTGCGGTCGTACCATAATACAACTACGCCACCGAGGCAGTCAGGCAGTAGCTTTGCTTCAGTATCTTTTATATTAATTTCTTCTTCATCAACAAACTTAACTGATCAGTTTAACTATTGTGTTGTCACATCCTTTCTTACATTAAGTAAGCTCATAATCATAGTGACAAATAGACAGGTTAATCACCGTTCAAACATGTTTATTGGTAGGACTGTTAACGTCTCTAGGTCCACGTTTTAACTTGACAGTTAATAGACATTACTCATACGCATAATACCATCACGAATGTAATCCAAGTGGACGTAAATCACAGGGCCCGCATTGTCTCGGCCGGGGTCCACCTTTGATCAAGTCTTTCCGGACGGCGAATTAGTATTCGACTTTCATCCATTTAATATGCCTTCCTCTGAACACGACAATATCGCGTTAACAGGATGTCTGCCTGTGCGCCGAGTCCTCTCCTGCTGGACAGGATGTAGCGAGCCGTTTTGTCATTCAATTAAAACTCAACGATTTCACTTCGAATTAGCTGTGCATTGTGCAATTGATTGACTGTTTACGAGGGCTTTGTATTGATTAAGCGTTTCGTAATGATTTGTTTCATTGTATTGTCGTATATTATGTACCAAAAATTGATTTCTTAGAGATGAGATGACCAAGTCGCTAGCCTAATGGTAGGTAAGTGTCAAGACTGCTTACAAATAACACTAAAATAACTGTACACGAAGTTCTTAATCATTACATACTGAGCGCCAGTTTTACACATGAGAAGTAAATTTTATTTGATAGTTATCATATTAAACAGCTAATTTAGATAGTAGACACTCATTTTATTGACATTTATTTGGGAGCATAGATCAGATATTATACATTTATGTGACGAGTAGCATTTATCAGCAAGCGGTGAAATCCGCTCTTAATCTCATAATTCCTAGTAATTACCCTGATGAATTTACATTGATGATATACAGTGTCATTTCAACATTGCGTTACTAAATGAAACCACATATTCAGCGTGACCTCTGCTAACATCGTGCAAAATATTATCCATGGGTAACGCATACTTTCGCCAATAATCCAGATTATAGTTTTATAGTTTTTTGATCACGCTGTGTTTTAGCGCGCTTGACTTTATTCAGTGAATCACGTCACAGCTGACGATGTTATTACAAAACCTATAGGATTAAGAAGGGCAACTCACAAATTCACTTGCAATACATTCACTCACATAGCTGCAGCAGTACCGCATGAGACATGGAATTGGAAATAAAATAATTAAATTGCTACTAGAGCAGTCCCTACTCCCTAACTAATACGTTATAAATATCAACATGAAATAAAAAGTTGTCATGTTATTGTGTGAAAAGGAACTAATTATTTTTTAAGTGTTATGCTGTAAAGAAAAGTATTAATTCTTTAATAATAAACTTTGTTTTCGTTAATAAATAAGTTTACCTACCGAAATAGGTAGGTACTTAACAACTCGCAGTCACTATTAAAAAAGTTACAGGATTTTAATCTATTGATATCATATTTTTTGATTCCGTATGATATTTCAACGTTTATTTTAATTTTAACATCAATATTTCTGGACGTCATGCCTAAAATAGGTTTACACACACACACACACACACTCACTCACGCCTATTATCCCCGAAGGGGTAGGCAGAGGCGCAACTAGTGCACCCACTTTTCGCCGTTATTCCGTCCCATGACGTGATAGGGGGCGAGCCTATCGCCATGTCGGGCACAAATTCCAGACTCCGAGCTGAAATTGAATAGAAAAACTCAATTTCACTTTGCCCGACCCGGGAATCGAACCCGAGACCCCAGCATTGCAGTCGTACCATAATACAACTACGCCACCGAGGCAGTAAAATAGGTTTACGTAAATACTTTATACTACCAAACGCCTTATTATGCCTTCTGTACCTTCTAATCTCTAGCTACATTTTGTATCGCGTCAGAGTCGTTGATCTTGTTACTAACACATTGAAACTAACGTGCAGATACCAACATGTTGTGTCTCTTTCGCACGCCATTCAATACAAACACGCACTCAAACACGCTGTGTTGCCAGTATAAACATTTTTACCGACAAGTTTGCTAAAATGACACAGCTTTTCAAAGAATCGGATATTAGTTTATTTATCACATGGATTTCTAACACACTTAAATAAGTGTATTAAATAATAAAATAACTAGGGCAAATATGCTAATGAAAAGTCTACTTAAACGAATACGCAGCAATATCTTTGTATTGTAAAAATAACATTACTTTAAGCAATAAAGCATACCAGAGCTCTAACATCATTTAATTTCAATATGCATTGTGGTACGGTTAAAATAGCATAGAACAATGTAAAACTAAAATTGCAAGATATTGCAGAATAAGGTAATAGTACAATAGCTTGGTATCCCTGTGGGAGCACGTGTAACACGAACATCAGCTGGCGGGGCCAACGATCGCGCGCGCCAGCGGGCGCACGGCGCACTTGTCGGCATGTTCTTTGTATAGGGCTGCCATTACCTAAATTGCCGACGCCGGACAAACACGGCAAGAATCCCGGAAATTTGGGCGAAATATGGGTTTATTCCCGGACATCTCTGACAGAGTACCCCAGTATCTCCGCACCGCAATAACAATCGTAATTTTTTATAGTTCCTGCCTGAGTAATAATACCTAAAACTGGCGTTATTTACTAACCACTTATAAAGTGACTCGACCAAGTGCACAAAAATCCTTGTAAATACCTATGTTTTACCTACTTACAATAATTTTGGTTATTAGTCAATTGAATATCCTGGTTATTTTAAATTAAGTTCAGCCATTACTATACGTACGTAAATGTTACTTATTCTTGACAAAAGTGTGCGTGTATTCTATGAAGTGGTAAAAATTAACGTTTTTTACCCTACTAGTAAATTACGACAATTCCAGGTAATAGCAATAAGTACAAGTGATATTTATCAAAATGTGTAACGTTTCGAAATACATCGAGATTCGCGGTCCGGGATTCGTGGACTTTATGCCTATCCCGCGCGGCCTAAAATATGGCCCCGCACTGGCTCCTCCAGGCGCATGCGCCGTGGGGCGCGGGGGCCTGCGCGCGCGTTGCCCGCCAGTCGCCCGGCAGCAACACGACGTGGCGTATGTCGATTTACGTACTGAATGTTAGTCCGATGCTCCCTATGTACTTACCGGTACCTATTGTAATTTTATTATTATATCGTTTTGTATCGATCCGAGTGACCTTGTCTCTGACATCGCTTCGGGAGACGCGAGCCATGTGTAGGTAAAAACCTATTAGTTTAGTAGTCCTTTGTCGGCTTTTATGCGCACACGATCAAATGTTCTCTAATCGTAATTATTATTCTATTGTGTTAATTTTTAAGTTTCTGTTGTGGTAAACTATGATTTACATTTACAAAGCTCGTGAATAAAGTGTTAATGTTTCCTTGAAGGTCGTTGAAATGTCTTTTGTACTTTTAGGGATTACTGAGTAAATGTTCAAAATTCCAATCTTCAAGAACCTCGTTGACACTCGTATCATAACGGTAGCATCATAGTCGGTTTCACGAAATCGATCGACGAATTTGACGGCTTGAGCGTGCGATTCTTGCTGATGTATCGTGTGATAGTTGATTGAATCTTAGGGTTGTGAGGCTTTTTGATAAGCTACGTGCGGTGTACGGACTGTGACCATTATCGAAGATGCTTCAATGATTTCAGTCTTCTAAAGGAGACATAACTGGCTCTGACAGAATCTAGTAAGTGACTGTTGTTTTGATTGACCTATGTGACCTGACACAGAAGCATAGGTAATAATAGCGACCTCATCTTTTCGGTTTGGAATAAAGCTTCTTGGTTACGATGGCGCGATGTCTTATCGTTGCGCTCCGTGTGTGCATCTCTTGTTCGCGTGTGCGTGAGCATATTATCAATGAAACACACAGACCTCAGTGACGTTGACGCTCCGACGATCTCTCGTATACTAGTAGTGGCAATAGGATGTCTAAAATTAAAAGACCTTTTTTGTTCTTTATTTTGTTTGAAAAATGTACTTCTTTATTTTACACTTATGGTTAAATTAATTAACTGCATGGTGTTTCTTTCAAATTGATTTTATCGCAGTTAAATTTATGTATTCGATTACAAAATGACCCTGTATATGGTACATAATTTTGACTCAATGCTATGTACCGATTAAAAAATTGAGTAATGTGTTACCATACTCGTGTATCGTAGTGTCTCTCAAACATATTTCCTTAGGAATGCACTCGTCCCCCATCGTAGCGGCCTTCTCGATACGAAACCAGTCGACTCCCACGCGTGCGGATGCGGGCCGGGATTATGGGAATAAAAAACGGGAATGGTGTCTTTTAGAGGCATTTTTAAAGGAATGTATTGATGGTTGATTAAATATCTATGAGTTGATATACGATTTTAGAAGTGAGTTTTGGATTTGGGGTTCTGTGAGGTGTTTTTTAATTATATTTTACTTACTAGCGTACGTTACCTAACATAGTCATTTTCTGTAGGCTTTAAATAAAGATCTATTAGGATTAAATGGACGTTGTTGTAACTTACAATTTTAAATAAAATGCTTCTTTTTTTTAAGAATAGGATGTAATTGGATACGGTAAGTTATGTAACGCTTGTGTTATCAACATCCGACCCATTGATAACATATCTTTGTCCAAACTGCGCGTGACACTGACGTTTGACATACATTTTTTGAAAGCACGCGTGATCAAATGTTTGACTTTGGCCACAAGATTGTTAAAATTATTTTCTTTTTATCTCCGAACACACAGGGAGTTATAACAACTTCAGGGAGTTACTATAATAGTAACGAGATATAATCGCCACCCTAGATTGTCGCCAGGATTACGCCAGTTTGTTTTTCTGAGTCATCAATCGTGACGTCATCATGATTTTGATCATATGTACGGGGATTGCGATCCAATCTCATACAAATTAAAGAACACTATTATATGATTAAATAATAAAAACTTGAGAGGTGTCAAGGGACACCCGGATGGAACGAAGTTGTTTTCGATTAATTAGTGAAGATATCGTAATAAAATTTTATTTATTTTAAGTTATAATAATAATTGTATATTTCATTAAAACGTTACTACATCAATTAAAACATTTACTTCCACCTACACAATAGATATGTCATCGAATCACGATCATCACCTAAGCAAGCATTGACATTAAAATTAACATACAACTAACGAAAAAAAAAACTACTCTAAAAAGCATTTAAATCTTAGAGCATGTATACGTAGTTATACTTACTCTAAGATTTCAATTGTCTTTTTTTATTTAAATTTCGAACCAGTTCTTTATTGTTACTGGCTGGTTTCACAGGGCAAGTATAAAAGTGTCGTGACAACTTTTATTAAAGTGTCGTGACAACTTTTCGTAAGATTTTTTTCCGTCTAGCCCCCTTTCACAACGCGCGATAAGGAACTTCGTTCCAAAAACTGAATTAATTAATTGGTCATTTTGTCCAAAGGAGATACATAAATAGCATCAGGCCTTTTTCGAATGTGTCCGGTAAATGGCCTATTGCCATTTACCGGACACATTTCCAGACTCCAAGCTGATACTGAATAGAAAAACACAATATCACTGCCTGACCCGGGAATCGTATCATAGTCCGCAACACTGCAGTCGTATCGTAATACAACTACGCCTCCGAGGCAGTCCAAAGTCCACCAACGAAATTTCAACTTCCATAGGGCTCTGACATTTCTGCTCAGTTTAAACCAAAAGGTACATCTAACAACATAAATGTAAGATAATCAACCGTTGTCGAGTTTCACTTTAATATATTGTCGTTACACGGTGTCCGTACACCATATGTGTATGCTCTCATCCCACACGACCCTGTCAACCATCTCGGATTGCTTCAAAAGCCGTTTGAAGGGTACGCTAAAGGCGCGTCCACATGTTAAGCACTATATTTAAAATGGTATTTAAATTTGTTTTAGTTGGGTGGAATGGCCTGGTAGTTAATTAGAGTACTTTTAATTTACTTTTCAACCGTGATTCTCAAATACGACATTAATTTAAAGAGTACCTACAAAAAAGTATTTTTTAATGTAATGGACCTTTTTAGTTAAGTTGAATACTTTTCATTGACCCTCGAACTGTGATCCGTAAACTAAATATAAGTGTTATGAGATCTAAAGTTTGTTGCCTATATTCCTAACCTACGATATAAGATAATCGCATCATAAAATAGGCGTTATAAAAATATGAGTAATTTTAGTAAAAGTTCTATATAAAATAATATTTGTATGAAGTTGCGTCACTCAATGCACGACGCAATAATGTATGGTTTCAAATCCAGTCTGGACATGTCTGAAATAGTTGGAAATGTTTATAACAATTAGTATAATGCGTACGTGCCGGAAACAGCGTACAATCGCGTTTCGTGTTGCAATATCCATAATATATTTCGCAACAACACTTCCTATTTTAATCCTATTGTCCGTATGTGTCGCCAATATAACGCGTTATCTATTCAAAACCCCGCCGTAGATATATTTCATAATAACAATATAATTACATATAAAAAACTCATCCGCAATTTCCTCAATGACTCCGTTAAGTTAAATTAAGTTAAATTATGTTTAGCAGATTAAGTTAAGATTTAGTAAAATTTTGTATACTTTTTATAGAATAACATTATATTTGTAGTAATTTTTCAGTAGTTATTAGCACCTTATTTTGTTTTTTCTTTTCTTCCTTTATAATTATTAATAACACTCGCACTTGTATGTATAAGTTTATTGTGAAACACAAGTTTTGGGTTATAATTATGTTAAAAAACCTCATTTGTAGCATTAATTATATATTATGATTGTAACATGTTTTGTGTGTAAATAAAAAAAAAAAAATATAGTCCAGCGTATCTACCTATATATATACTATATCTACCTACCTGTATATTATATCTACCTATACTTAGATATATAATTAATATTCAATACAGCTGAATGAAGGACGAGCAAGCGACTCGCCTGAGGGTAAAGGCTAACATTTCCCATAAACAGAACCACCATGAATCTTGAATCTTACGTGTCTCTCCATTTAATATCTTACTTCTTATTGAACTTTTTTACTATGTTTATTGTGACTTAATATTATAAATGCGAATTAGATAGGTAGACCATGTCGTGGTTTAACATAGAAGCTACTTTTAATCACGATAATTTGTTCCCGTGAGAAATATTTGAATTTTTAATCTGATTTTTAAATAGTTAGCGTAGTACAGATGGCGCTACCGCTCGCTATGGAGCTTTAGGGATTTTTGTAGTGGGAAAGGCATTTACCTAAATGCGGTTAAAGCCGCGAGCAACACTAAGTCAGTATTAAACACGATTAAGATACCTTCATTGCTATTAACTTTAGTGTTTCTAAGATGTTTACAAAATAATTTAAATACACTGATTCACAATTAAGCATAAAAATGATTAGTAATATCCTACTCCTACCTACCTAATATTATACATGCGAGTTTTTAAGAATGGATGTATGGATGTTTGTTACTCATGCACGCATAAAGTGCTGAACGGATTTCGATGAAATTTGGCACACAGGTAGATCATGTCCCGGGTTAACACATAGGCTACTTTTTATCCCGGGAAAATATAAGCGGGACTTTTCTAATCCTGAAAAAAGTTTTTAAAGCGGGCGGAGCCGCGGGTAAAGCTAGTATTTTATGAATCAGTCCTTGCAAACATTACCGGCTCTAAGCATTAGTCATTCCGTTTCCAGGACCTTATGTGTGGCAGCGGCTTTAAATCAGACGCTCTCACTCGAGTGCAAGTCGCCATTGTCGACTCACACGCTGTTTGTGCTGTCGACGCAAACTATCGTGTTAATGTACGGTTTAAGTTACGTTATGGTTAATTCATCGTTAAGTTATCGAAATTTAGTGCAGTACTTTGGGTTTTCAAACGATTATTTTTCCCAGAGCATTGTAAAGTGTGCCTTGTTGACCAAGGAATATATAATAAACTATGAATTAAATGGAGTGTGATATTTGACCTCGTCAATTTCACTTGGCGTGAAACTAAATTTGGATAAATCGTAGCCGACATAAAAATAAATGTCAGATTTGATATACCTCTTATTTCCATATGTGTGTAATGTAATATTGATCGAATTCGATTTAATTTACGGATTCTGATATGTAATCATGAACCAAGCTTAAACTCCGTAAAACACAAGATTTTTGTTCAAGATTAAATTTTATTTGATTTTATACGAAATGAAAGTGTCTGCCCACGCATTCGGGTATGACGTTCGGAATGCGTCAAAACACTCGAATGCAAATGCGATCGTTGACTCTTGTATAAAATTACTATAAATAATAACCAACGCAGCAGTAAAATACTAAATCATTGTTGTGTGACATGATGACTATATTATTTTTATTAGAGGAATAATACATATATTATATACATATACACTCACGCCTGTTATCCACGAAGGGGTAGGCAGAGGCGCAACTAGTGCACCCACTTTTCGCCATTATTCCGTCCCATGATGTGATAGTGGGCGAGCCTATCGCCATATTGAGCACAAATTCCAGACTCCGAGCTGATACTGAATAGAAAAACTCAATATCACTTTGCCTGACTCGGGGATCGAACCCGAGACCTCAGCTTTGCAGTCGTACTGTACGCTACCGAGGCAGTCTAGAGGAATAATGAAGTGAATATTATGTTTATAATTATTTGTAACGAGCAGATAGCTATTGAAAACCTGTTGCGACATGATTGACTACCCTCGTGGAATGTACGCGTGTGTACAGAAAAAACACATTAGGAATATCGATGTGTATGGTTATATAAATACTCGTTGTCACTCGTGCGTGTTTGACATGTGATCATAACGATTGACGTGAAAAAATAAGGCATTATTTATAAGACAAGACGGCAATGGATTGTAGAGGTAAATAGAGAGAGTTGGTTAACGGGTAGGAATTGATCAACAAGGTCTCGATGTGTAAGGAAGGAAATAGGGAATAGGGAGTTTTTTTTTCCTCGGCAAGCTCACGGAGATACGGAACGCAACATCAAAACTACCTCTTCAAATCAGGTTTGTGTGATAGGTATACTTTTCCCTGATCGATCTGGTCTGAATGTAGACAAATCTACAACATTGTATAGTTGTTACAATATTACCACATTGTATAAATGAAAATCGTTGGTTGCTTTGTTAAATGGATACTTAGATACCTACTTAATGCTACGATGGGTTTTTATTTGGTAATGTTTGTAAATTGGTAAAAATCGATTCAAGGATTGAATGGCTGTGCAATATTGGTAACTAATTTCCTGACCTTTAAGATATACCTACTATCAATATAAACCCACATATTTTGTATATTAAAAGAAAACTGGTTTATAGAACCACGTGGTTTTAAACGATTCCGAACGAGTCGAAACAGGTCGAGACGTGTTGCGAATGGTCGATATAAACATGCTTAGTTCTGCGGAAGGGGTTTCAGATTTCTTTTTTTTTTCAAGTAACTAGAGGCGTGTCTTACGCAGAAGTTCAGCAGAGATGATAGATCTGTGTGTTTTTAATCGATATTTGCTTTGCTTAGATATTTTAGAATGTATTGTTTTTATTGTCAGTATATTTTATTTCCCCTATATATTGAAAGAAATAGTACATTCAAATTCACATTGACATATAATATAGGTACCAATACCGTCCCAAATAAAATACCGAATTAAAGTAGTCTTCTCAAACTAAATACTTAACATTTAATCTGAATACGAAAAGAACAAAGACTTCTTGAACTAGAAATCGATACGCGAACCCTACACCTTGGGGTAGAGGTTTGAACCAAGTATTAAATAGTCGACTATCGTGTCCACCACCCCCCTCCAAATTATATTGTAACGATAGTCTAAATTGCTATAACCGCTAAGTATAAGTATATCCAATAAAAAGAAGCTCATACCAAAAAAAAACCTACAGCTTGCTTCAAAGCTGTGAATGTAAGACCATAAAACGGTTAATACTAGTAAACCTTTTAGAAACAGTGGTCATATCAGGTACAAACGTGTGCGCCTGTAATTAATACTGTTTCGAGATTCCATCGGCAGTGTCCATTGCCGATGATAGGATGGTAGTCAGTGGTATCTACCGCTCATTAACCCGTGGCGTCTCGTTTAATGAACACAAAATGCCCGCTATCTAAGCAGTAGTGTTAAATTATTACCTTTACAGGTGTGTATTGAGGTTGGTGTTTGGGGACTGACCCACTATACATGGCACGTCGCTGCTAAGTATAAAAAGGTGGTTACAAACTGTTTCCTTTGTAGAGGTTTTAAACTGACATACTGCAATTAGTTTAAATTATCAAAACAAATAAAAGTATTCTACTGAGACGTTCTCATGACTTACATTAGTAATTAGTGTAAAGCTTGATAAGAAAATTAAATAATATAGGTCTTGATGTGTGTTATAGAGTCTAGTTTCTAAAAGCTATTATGTAGCTACTACAAAATATTTAGTAAGTTATTAAGTACTATCTCAAAATGTTCCTGTCCTTGTTCAGTAGGCGGTAGACTACACAAGTATCCACACCCGTGTGTAAAACAAGCAAAACTTCCCAACACTCGCTCTTGTTAATGATAATTGCAAATTGGGAGTTCAGAAGTTGAACATCCCTTAGTAGTTGGTTCGTGCAATTAAGATAAAATCTATGTCTCAGTAAAGATTTCATCTGCGTTTGGGACGAGACTAAAGGAGATAATCAGCAGATTCTCTTCACCGGATCTCCCGATAAAATCTCGCGTTCGTTTTCCAATACAATTGAAGTATTTTGCATTTATTTCATTATTCTCAGTAACAACCTCCCGACCTGTTAACTTTTTGGCATAAAATAACGAACACCAAAGCATTGTGTCTGTTTAGGGCCGATTTCACCGGTTACCGATAATCGCTATTTGTCACAAAAATGTACAACACAAAAGTATATCCAATTTATTATACTATATTAGAGTGTGAAATTTGTGTTTGCTCCGCTTATACATTTATGTAACGAATTGTATTTATCAGCAAGCGGTTAAACGACTAGTTTTTATTATATAAAATGTTAAAGTCATTATAGGCTCTAGAAATTAGACCCCTCTAATACATCCTAATTACTTCCCTGTCCTAATAACCACTATATTTAGACCTTTGCCGGCAATATCGCACCATACACGCACGGGCCAGTTAATTTGGTATATTTACGAGATGCGGTCACATCGTGGGCGTGTAGCGAGATGTCACTAACCTGTTAATCTATCCGACTCATTGAGAAGACATCGTGAACTCACGATGTATTTATTACAACATACAAATATGTGGGCGGCAGGTGTTGGTTGTATTCCAACTATTGTTGTATTTTAGGAGTAATCGGTCATCGTCACAGTAAGATAGTTCACACCACTTATATAACACGTTGTCACGTTTACCGGTAGCGGTGCCGGTAAGTAAAGAGTAGTACGTACCTAGTAATTGTACACGCACTTCAAAATTAATTGAAGGGGAACAAAAAATGATTATACATTGTTGCTTTGAGTTAGAAGTAGAGAAGCATAATTATCTATCTAGACGAATATAAAATACGCCTAACACCGACTAAGTATTTATTGATATAAATTACTGGTGGTAGGTCTCTCATATGTAAGAGTCCGTCTGGGTGGGTACCACTGCAATGTCTATTTCTACCGCCAAGCAGCAGTGTGCATGCACTGTTGTGTTTCGGTTTGAAGGGCATTGTAGCCAGTGTAACTACTGGACATAATGAGACTTAACATCTTATGTCTCAGGATGACGAGCGCAGTGTAATGCCACATAGAACTTTATACGTCAAGGTGCTGGATGGTGTTTCTACTGTTTATGGGTGGTCGTATCGCTTACCATCAGGCGAACGGCATGCTCGTCTCGTCATTTCATTCCATAAAAAAAAAACAAATGAACTGTAAACACCCTTAATCCATTGTCATTTCAGTCAATGGATTAAGGGTGCTTTTATCTATTTGTGAGACGTATGCAAAGGTACATGGTTTAAAATATAACTCTAAAAAGAGTGAGCTCTTAGTTTTCAAAGCAGGTAGTTACACGCCTACCTATGTGCCTCCGGTTCGGCTTGATGGGGTTGCTCTGAGACAGGTTGAAAGTTTCAGGTACCTCGGTCACATTGTGACCAGTGACCTTCAAGATGACGAGGATATTGAGAGGGAGCGTAGGGCTCTGGCAGTACGTAGTAATATGCTCGTCCGTAGGTTTAATCGATGTACGAACGCAGTGAAGGTGACGCTTTTTAAACCCTATTGCCAATCCTTCTACTCGAGTGGCCTATGGGTGAGTTATACGAAACGGGCTTACAGAGCTCTGCGCACTCAATATAATAATGCGTCTCGTATGTTTGCGGAAGCGCGGACGGATGGTTTTCAAGCCATAATTCGCAAAAAATCTTCTTCCATGCTGCAGCGCCTAAGAAACAGTAGTAACGGCATGTTAAGCGTGATCGCTGAGCGGTTTGACTGTCCCTTCCAAAATTATTGAATGAAAGTAGCTCTGGGAAATGTAATAATATAATTAATGTAGTAGCTATAAGTAATTGATTGTGATTTTAATTTATATGGATTATGTGATCTGAATTAAATAAATAAATAAATAAAAAAAATAAAAATTGAAATGCGGTTTATTTATATTATTGTATTAAAACATTATGTAATTAAATGTCTGTATATTATTAACTAACTTTTGATTGCGGCTCCGACCGCGTTAAAAGTTTTTCCGGGATAAAAATTCCGCTTTATATTTTCCCGAGATAAAAATTACTCTATGATTTAATCCAGGACATCTACCCGTTTGTCAAATTTCATCGATATCCATTGAGTAATTTTGGAAATGTGCAGTAACAAACAAACAGAAAAATAGACAGACAAGAATTACAAAAATCGCTGATTTGTGTTCCATTAAGCTGTAATTCCGCAGAACGCGGTAGACGGCAGACGGCAACGGCAGACGGCAATAGCATGTGCCGCGACGTCAGACGGCACTACTATGCAGTATTAAATAGTATGAGACCGATTCCGCACACGACGGCAAATGACGCGCGGCAATTGATGTCCTGCCGTCTGCCGCGTCCTGCGGAATTACAGCTTACACTTCTTTATTCACACCCTTTTTTTACACATTTCTTTAAATGTACAGACACACCGGTTCTGCTGCTTTATTATATGTATAGATTTGCGGTTAGAAGTTTGTAAAACTTTGTATGGCATTTAGTCATTCACATAATAGGTATGTCTGGCTGTCATAATATATATACATATACACTCACGCCTGTTATCCCCGAAGGGGTAGGCAAAGGCGCAACTAGTGCACCCACTTTTCGCCGTTATTCCGTCCCATGACGTAATAGGGGGCGAGCCTATCGCCATATCGGGCACAAATTCCAGACTCCGAGCTGATACTGAATAGAAAAACTCAATATCACTTTGCCCGACCCGGGAATCGAACCCAAGACCTCAGCATTGCAGTCGTACCATAATACAACTACGCCACCGAGGCTGTTATAAACCGTCTGTTATATTATGTCTAGTTAGGTCTACTGTTATTTTAAAATATTAAATTTTATTTATTTATTAACGGTACAATATAATGGCGATAAAATTAGGTATCTAAAGCCTGTTATAGAAAAGAAAAATAAAGTTTGTGACGATCGTTCGATGTTTCTTTGATGTCGCTGTGAAGCCCATAATGCAGAAACGCTGGATTTCTTGACTTTCAAACTGGAACACGACAGTACTTACAGAATGCTATTTGGAGGCAGGAATAGATTTTACTGTTGTAGCTACCCTGCAGGACTCTTTTTTTAGTTTTATTTTTTTTTATTTAATTGGTTCACAAATCGGACATTACAATAACGCTTAATAAATTCTAATACGAGACATATAACAATGTTTTACATAAAGTTTTGTATGTCCTAAAATAGTGAACACAGCATGCATATTAAAATACTAAAAACTTATATAATTTAAAGGTATTAAAAATAATGAGATAACTAATAGTCGAAATCTAAATAACAACAAAAAAAGAAAAAACTAAATACAAATGAAGTCTTTGTGATTACCCTTGACTAAACAATATCGCCAAGAGCTACTTTAATTTTAGCCTTAGCAGAGGACAATGAGGATGCAAAAATATCAAATTGATGCCTAATGCCATTGTAGCCTGAAAACATGCGGCTCAGTGGGGAATGCTGCCCAATATTCTTTTTATAATAAGGAACGGCAAAAGTCTTTCGATTAATAATTCTACTACTTTGACGCGGAACCATAAATTGCACCTTTTCCAGTAAGCTTTCACAATCTATGTAATTATGAACTAACTTATAGAGGCACATAATATCTGCAGACTCTTGTGAGACACACGACCAAGAAAGCTGTTCCATTGCTTTATTCCGAAGCTTTCCGCTCCGCTCTCGCTGTCAGCAGCACCGCAGCCTTATTACCATAGATAAAAGCCTGTGCATGCGGTCGGTAGGTTATCAGTGCTGTGATACCGCCGTCCGGTGGCGGTGAGCACGTACATTGACCTATGCTATCTACAGCGCTTTGATTTACTTGTATTGTGGTTTTATTGCGAGTGTCGGGTTTTGTTTACTTTTGTTTAGAGCGAAATAATACAATTATAGGCTAGTTTTATAAAGCTTATAGGTTTATGGTAGCGTATTTCAGCTTTAAAATGGATCAAATTCTGAGTCAGTGGATGGATGGGTGAAGCCAAACATCTTATGTCTTCTGATAAAGTTATATTATCTATTCCGAGCCATTATTTACGTAAGGTCCTAATACATCGACTCCCGCTTATTTTAATGAACTCGTACTGTATTATGGTAGAAATATGTATCAATTATTATCCTAATGTGGGAATCCACTTAAATGGATAATAGCTTCAACTTATTTTACCATCACCAAATGTTATATATCTAAACACAACCTTAAACTAGAGAAGTCCTATGGAAATACCCTTAAAACTAAACTCTAGGTGAAAATCAAGCCATAATCCAAGCTCTGTAAACATGATGTAGTGTGACTAGCCAATGACGATGACTCAACGGCCCACCGATGCTCGAAATGATAAAAATAACTACACATAAACATTTTTATAATGGCCGTAGTGTGTGACCAGTTTATTTAGAGCCGTTTGATGACCGAGAGATTCTATGGACTGTGAGTTATGAGCTGGATTCGGTTGATGGTTTTACCATTTTTGGTTTAAGTTATGCGTTGTGAAGTGTAGAGGCTGCAGTATTGTGTGAGTGGATAATGCATGGAGTTTATGAAAGGCGTTTGTAACATTGCGTTGGAACATTGCAAGAAATAATTATCTAAAAAAAAAATCAATTTCTATTCATAAGTACTTACTACAGAATATAAGCTCTTCTCTGTGAGTTCATTGTAGAAAATATGAAATATAAACTTGTGCTCGCGATTCCGCCCGCGTGAAAAAGTTTTTACGGGATAAAAATACTTTCCGGGGATAAAAAGTAGTCTATAGCACTCAGGAGTAATGTGGCTTCCCATTAGTGAAAGAATTTTCAAAGCGGTTCAGTGGGTTGTTTTTGTGTTTATCCATTACAAACAAACAATAAAATCTTTCCTCTTATATAATACTAGCTTTTGCCCGCGGCTCCGCCCGCGTTAAAAAGTTTTCCGGGATTAAAGTCCCGCTTTATGTTTTCCCGGCATAAAAAATAGCCTATGTGTTAATCCAGAACATGATCTACCCGTGTGCCAAATTTCATCGAAATCCGTTCAGTAGTTTTTGCGTGAAAGAGGAACAAACATCCATACATCCATACATTCTTACAAACTTTCACCTTTATAATATTAGTAGGATTAGTATAGATTAGATAATTACTCTTACTCTATAATATTAGTATAGATTAGATAATTATTATTAAAAATGTATGAAGTTCTTGAAACAATGCTTTATTTTGTTAATTTAATATGAACAACAATTGTAAACTGCATATCTGATATTTATAGAGTACATCATCATCATCCACACAGTCACAGTCAGACACTGGAGTCGAAATTACAAAGACTATAATAATAAAATCTATTTCAATATAAAACAAACTGAAAAATCCAGATCATAAATATATTCAGCATCACCATTAAGACAAATGTAAATAAATTCGCCCATTGAAAAATAAAATACAGAAAGAAAATGCTGAATTGATTTTTTTTTTATATTTTTATTTGAACGCGGACGCCGAATGACACCATTAATCCAACATTGGGTAGACGCATCCAATTTTATTCTGAAAACTGTGTAAAGCATCGAAATTGATTGGAATCCACGCGCCCCAGTTCCTCTATTATGACAGTTTCACGTTGAAAATTTCATTTGCACTGTCGACCCATATTCTCGTCGCCCGATCCGCGTTTCGCAATAAATTGGCTTTATGCTATTTGCTACTTATTTATTGGCTTTTAACACGCTCGTTGATTTTGTTTACTGTTTTTATGGAGGGTAAATAATGCGTACGCTCTGATATTCATCAACTAGCAGCCTTTATATCTCCATTCAGTCGAGGGCCTTGCGTGGCCACGTTTCAATCTGTAACTGTAGATTTAATTATACTTTACGGTGGCGATGGAAGTTTTCACTGCTGGCCATAGTAGCAATATTGATTTATGAAGTACTGTCTCCTGTGAATACTGAAACAAGTTTAATTTATCTACAATAATTATATAATAAGCTACGTTGCCTCTCAACCGCAATCCGTCGAACCCTACTTCTTGCTGAAGAGATAAAATCATAGTCTCCTATACGAGATACCTACCAAGTAAACGAAATCTAATAAATAGAATTGGAATTTCAAATACGTGACTAAAATACTAATTTCTGTTCTAAAGCAATGAACTCATCACAGGTCAGCGGGTAAAACCCAAAGCGTACACTATCTGCATGGCGCAGGTTCAGATTTTGTGCACCAACTACGTCCAAACTGGACAATTCTATACTATAGATCTAAAGTGCCGACGTGCCTCGAAACGCTAAATTCTTATTGTATATAGTTGAGGCTCGCCATAAAGCTGTCGGTGGAATTGGGTCAACATATTTTGATGCAATATAACTTCCGTAGAAGATTCTTTCGGGATTTAGATTACAGTGGAACGATAATGGCATGTCAATACATCATCACAACTAGGAGTCTCGTCAAAATAATATCAGCTTATGGTAAAATTAATTAACTGTAATTCAAGAACCTCATCTCTCGTAGAAGGAAGTAAGTCGTTCGGATTCCGCACGTGTTTAGTATGGGTTAGTAGACTTTATAAATTTTAAAATATTCGATATAGTACTTTTGGGATTTCCTCTAGATAAATTGATTCTAAGATATGAATGAAGAGATAGGTTACGAAGGTGATATCTGCAGATATGAGTGGGTGAATGAGATAAGAACGGCAATAAAGTATACGAGAAGAGGAAAGGCCGCAGGTTATGACAGGATTTCGGCTGAAATGCTGAAGGAAGGAGGAGACCTCATTGTGCGCCTTCTGTGCCTTCTCTTTAACAAATGTTGGCGGTCCGGTCGAGTTCCAAACGATTGGTGCAAGGCCGTCATTGTGCCCTTGTTTAAAGGGAAAGGATCACAGCAGGAATGTAGGAACTATCGAGGTATCAGCCTCCTCAGTATAGTAGGCAAATTGTATGCTAGAATATTGATTGAAAGAGTGATGCGTGTAACAGAGACGAAAATTTGGGATGTACAAGCAGGTTTTCGAAAGGGGATGGGATGTATGGATCAAATCTTTTCCCTAAGGTGCATAGCTGAGAAAACCTTAGCGAAACACCAGAAGGTTTTCTGCGCCTTTATTGACCTGGAAAAGGCTTATGATCGTGTGGTGAGGAATGATTTGTGGGCAACTCTGTCCATGTATGGCGTGGAGAGCAATCTGCTTCGGGCGCTCAAATCCTTATATGAGGGTTCGAGTGCCTGCGTCAGAGTAAATGGGGCCTGCACGGCCTGGTTTGACATCGAACGCGGTGTCAGACAGGGTTGTGTAGCATCACCATGGCTCTTCAATCTCTTCATGGACAGTTGTTTGACCAATTTGAGAGAGTCTGATTGTGGATTAAGAATGGGAGGATTAGTGATTAAGTGTCTTTTGTATGCCGACGATCAAGTACTCCTTGCATCGTCGGTGTGCGAATTACAACATATGGTCACTATTGTGAATGAGGCATTTGAGAGAAAAGGTATGAAAGTGAACGTAAAAAAGACGAAAGTAATGGTTCTGGAGAGGGATGAATCGAGAACCGAGTGTAACATAATGATAGGAGATGAAAGAGTGGAACAAGTGAATGAATTTGTTTATTTAGGATGTATGTTCACTCGAGACGGAAAGTGTGACTGAGATATTGAAAGAAGAGTAAAAATGGGAAATAGTGTTAATGGCGCCTTGTACTCGATTATGGCTAACAAGAATATTTCTAATAGCGCTCGGTTAGCCATTCACCAAGGAGTCCTGGCGCCATCACTAATGTATGGGAGTGAGTCGTGGGTGTGGCAGAACAAGCATGAAAGTAAGATAAATGCAGTGGAGATGAGAGCTTTGAGAAGTATGTGTGGGCTGAAAGTAAGTGATAGAGTGAGGAATAGCGTGATAAAAGAAAAATGTGGATTGAAAGAAGATGTAGTGACTAAGATTGAGAAAGGAATGCTTCGGTGGTTTGGCCACATTGAAAGGATGGATGAAAGGAGAGTAACGAAAGAAATTTATATCGCGAAGGTGAGTGGTAGTGTCGGACGGGGACGTCCTAGACGTACCTTTATGGACCAAATTGACGACCTCTTAAGGAAGGGTCAAATAAGGAGTTCTCGTAACCGACGAGCATGTATGAAGAGACTGATGACTGTGGAAGAAGCGAAAGAGGTATGCTTGGATCGTAGCACTTGGCGCTCCATAGTCTCTGCCTACCCCAATGGGAGAAAGGCGTGAGTTTATGTATGTATGTATTTCCTCTAAATGTTTTCCTTCATTATTAAAACAAATGGTACTTAATTGACAATGAATACAAACCTTTTTTTTTTTTTTTTTTTTTTTTATAGGCGCCATCTTCGGCGCATTAGGGACGGCTGCGGGCTTCCTCCGACTCACGTCTAAGTTTTCGTCCGCAACCGCCCCTGCGCGTACCGCTGTTGCGGTCCTTTTCCTGTTGCGGGGGCTCAGAAGCCCCCGAAATGAATACAAACCTGAGTACCAAAAATCTCTACATTAAAAATCTTTTAATTTCTGCCCATTCGTTTCTTTACGTAATATCTTTATCGATTAGTCTTTACCTTTCATCCCCAATTAGTCACTTTTTTGTCATCATATTACAATTTTTTCTAACTCTAGTTATCTGTACAATTGCCTAATGTAATATGAGTATTTGACCAAAGTATATAGAAAATTGTATCCACTCAATCAAATTGAAACAACCGAATGGATTTCAAATAATATGATGGATCGATTCAAATACATTGTATTCTGCTACCAAGCATTGATATTCGTATTGGCCGTTGCAGCTGAATTGGCCACTCGACAGTTTTTGTATTTCAAACTATTACCAAGATTCGTACCTCTATTGTTTACCGTTTTTGCCGTTATTTTTATCTGTCTTTTTTTTTCATTCAAATTGGCTTCATTGTTGTGCTTGGTTTTTTTAGACGCGGCAAAAGTAATTGCGTTAGGCGTGATGAAAGGTGTTCACGGCAAGCCATCAACTATACTAGAGCAATTTATCCTCTCGATGATAGTCTAGACTAGAACGTAGCGTAACGTCAATTCTCTCGAGGTTCCGATTTAAACCGATGCAATGCAATGAAATTGGCCCTGTATAATGCTCACAGATGAGCACGGGCCTCCTCTACTACTGAGAGGGTTTAGGCTTTAGTCCCTCACGCTGGCAATCTATTCCGATTTAAACCAAATCGTAGTAATACAAATTCGGCCTTGGCCTGAGAGTCAAACCACCGATACAGACCAAGGAGTTGTGATGTACTATAATCTTTTATTACCGTAGATAACCCGGCTGATGTTTCAATATACGAAACAATTTGATCGCCGGCGCCAAATGTTCACAAATTACATGGTGGAATCGGAAAGCCCCCATTACCCGTTTTATCGCCGAACATCAAACGGCATTTAACTACTAGTTGCAGTTCGGAACAACGATTTTGTCAACCAATCCATGATAATGCTCCTCTAATTGTCTTTGATTCCGGGTATCATGGTAAGTAAGACAGAACTTACGCTGTTGGGTATAGTAATTAGTGTTTTTAATTAATATAAAGAAAACTCCAAGAAATGTCTGAGTCAATAGCCGACGCTTCCATGTCATAATATAAAGAGCTGTTAGTGAGTTACGCCTCAGCGAAACAAAAAACAGTTCGTCAGACTTAAACAGAAACTTGCAAGGGCGACATTCGCAATGTACAGTTCGTTACGGGAATACAAAAAACGGCGAGCACTCGACAGCGGTGGGGGAGACTTCTCGGGATGGTGATTGCGTGACTGCATAAGCGTCAGTCATTTAGAAACGGATGCAGGCTTCGCAGTTGGTATTACTATTGTAAGGGACCAGTGACGGCGCGGCGTCATGCAAGATGGGAGAATACTAGTGGATTAACGAGAGGATAACGAAGGGGTTAGGCAAATATCTGTAGAGACGAAATTTAATGTAGTAAGTTTGAGTCCATAAACAGTTATGGATTTCATGATTGGATACTGAGGTAATGTTTAAAAAAAAAAAAGTATATTACCTAAATTGTTATTTTTTATTCTAAAGTTCCATACCACGAAATCGGCAGTTAAAATATAAATAAATCATTAAAAGTTCAATACCACCAACAGCAAAACTCTCAAAGAAAACCCAGACAATATAAGTGTTGAAAAGGTTCTCTGGTAATCTCTTACATCGTACCATCAACAGCTACACCGTCTGAATGTTTGGATATATCAGTCTGGAGACATAAATACACTTGCAATAAAATCCCACTGGTTGTATAAAAAGATCCTGCGAAGTTCTTTACACTTTTATAGAAATCGATTTGTAGGGTTTCGGTTATTCGTTTTCGTTACTATTGATTATAGAAGTAGCATAAAAGTAAATTGAAGAAACAGAAGTACAGAAACAAAGTTTTTTAGTAAAAGTAATACAATAATATTATTTCAGTTATTAAAAATGTTGACATCATTTTTATCATGTTAGTTGAGTGAGGAGCAAGAGATTGTTCGATTCCCGTCTTAAAATGTGGTGCTGAATATTTTGATTTTTAGAAATCATAATAATAACGTTATCTGGAAGTGGCTTTACTTTTCACACACATTCTCGTAGTAATTCGGGTTAGCAAACTTTACATACCTTTAAAATAAGGGCCAATTTAGGCAAGATTGCTCACAAATTTCCTTCACCATTTAGTAGCCGGATAATTTGATTCATAGACAAACAAATGAGTAATAATATAAACCATACAAAGCGCACCAGTGCGAATTCCTAAGGTGTCACGAGTGCGCCTGCTGCTAACCGGTCCGGCACCTGCGGCCCACATTAGTTCATACGGCCAGACTAGGAACGGAACGGAATATAAGAATTTTGCAGTGGCTTCTGATGGTTCTGGATACAAAAACATAAGGACATAATCCATGAAGGGTTAGACAGATACACCTAATGTACTTGCAGCTAGTCGTCATGTTATAGAAAGAGTTTGATTGTGTAAAGTAGTAGAGTACAGAGAGGCTACTGCGAAAAACGAAATCCGTAGTTTCGGGTGACGGATCGCACGTTTTCTTACTACGAAGTGTTACGGATCCTTCTTTATGAAGAGTTGTTGCGTGACGAAAGTGTTGAGCGAAGTCGGAAGCGTCGCAAACTGCGTGAAACCTTCGTTCAACGGTGACGGATCCGAAGTAATTTGGTAGTAAGGTTAAATCCGAAGTTCGTCGTTTCTTCGTTTCGGACCGACGTTTCGGATTTCGTTTTTCGCAGTAGCCTTTCTAGTTCTAATTCCGTCTAAATAGGTACCCAGGTTAGATTTATTGTATAAGAATAAAAGCCACCACATGCTTAATTAATTAGTGTCCATGAAATCCCGTACAGCAAGAGATACCTATCTCAGAAATACCTTCGAAATTTCTACGTACAGCTTGCAAGTACGCAAGAAAGAAAGAAATGCCGATTTCTTTTCTATATTTTTCTTTACAGTTAAAGGGGTAATTAACGATTAATACACCCGTTATATCGAAAAGTCAAAGGTACACTGGAATCGTAACAGAGACATGTCACGCCAGAACTTACTAACTAGCAACTTATTTGTAATTCGATTATTAAACGTAAATTTTTGTGTAGATATATCAATTGTTATTAAACAATCACCCTTAGGAATGATTTGGGTGAAATGTATAACGCAAGTAGATCGACCCTAACACATAGACTAAATCTATCCCGAAAAACACACAGTGGGATTTTTAATCTGGGTTAAACCTTTAATTCTAGAGTGACCAAGGGCAAACGCTAGTTCATTTAATTCCGACCTGTGCATACAATTACTCACACTTAGTTGGATGTTGTTCCATACACAAATAGTTGGTATTCAGCTCAAAAGGATGTGAAGCGGTTGCGCAAGCGGCCCGCGCCTTGGTATCGGTCGGAACACGCGTCCTCACCGCGCTCCGTTTGCGATGACCTTTGCGTACGCAATTACTTGCAATGGTTGTTCGCTGCAATGGATTTGTTTTGAAATTTCGTTTAAATTTTTCGGTGGTAGGTAAATATATATTTAAATATTGTGACATATTCCGTTCAACATATTTAATTAAGTGCTATTTAAGAAGAATTAGAAGATAGAGACTAGCAGTGATATCACCAAAAGAACAGAAACTTTTTAACTGTTCATCCATCTTCCAACGTTTGTGTGGATGTTGTTATAATGCATAAAAGTCTGTTTCACACAATATAAACAGTAATTTTCGACCGATTGCTTACATTACAGTAATGGCTAATTTGAAATTGGTGATCATCAGTACTTGTTCACAAACAGAATAATTTGCAGATAAAAAATCACAGTAAATACAACCATTGCACATTAATACAGTTTTTGGTTTGTAGCTAAAAACTTCGTCATGTCGTAAATTGAGAAGAGTTGTTGATTGGTGTAAGCGACTTTGGTGCTTACTACTCATATCTTTAGGTTATGACTCATTCCTTTTTGAATGGGATGATTTTCCCGTTGCCGTATTCGATGATCGATGACGAATCCGTAGACTGTATTACAAGTATATGAAGAGAGCTGTTTGTGCCTGGTACACTATGTGTCAGATTTAATACTTTGACACCCTGATGCATGTAATGCGAAGTAATAATGAATATTATATTTTCAAACACAAAGAAACAGTACAGACAATGTTTATAGTATTCCGCGTCTAAGAACAAAAAATCCCCAAAACGTCACGCGTAATCGATGTTTCGTTCCGGGTGCCCAATTATTCTAATCTGATTCGATCGAGATGGCCCGACAAATGGTTAGTGTTGCCACGGTAAAAATCTAAATTAACCTCTAAACTGCTCACTAATTGGTCTCTATTTTTATCTCTTTCCGTAACTGTCTTAGAGTGTTTAACGGTTTGGATGTTTTATATCCATTTAGTCTTTTGATTATATTTTCTTAAGCCTAATCTTTGTCCCTTTTTTATTTAATTGCAGATGTATTTGATGCAGTCTATAATATTTCGTCTTGATACGTATCTCTTATATTTGATTCTATCTGCGTAGGTACGACTTCTTTGAATTTTTCCTGCAGCCAACCAACAGTATGCCGTAGTTGAATAGCACCATAGGCAGTTTTGTCCTTGTTGTGCCTCACAGAAAACCTGAAATACCAACTTGGCAACCTCCCTTGCGGTCCGTGGAACCGCATTTCCTTTTTACAAAAGGCTGCAAATCACCACTGGATCAACATATTGTAAATACCACAACCAGTTGACCAGCTTTTTACATAATAGTATATGCAAAAAAAAATTAAAAAATATTTTTTAAACTAAAACTTCATTATTTTCTTTATTCTAAATCATAGACTGGTTTAAAGACCTTCATAATTCCCTTGATTGAGATTACAGAATTTAATGAAGTCGATGTAACATAATCGTTGTATTAAGCATATTCTGATGCAATCTACCTAATTCATGGTCTGGTAAAAAGGAAACGTTAATAAAAACGAGCGCTCGGAGCTTCGATTATGGACCGAAGTTTTTTAAATTCTATTCCCTATTATAGAATCGGTAAACTGTAATGCTGAGAAGTTAGAATTACAATTACAACCATATCTGTGGTAAATTAGTGGCTGAATAACGCTCGTTTCCTTTATACCTTCGTGTTACTCAAGGTAAAAAGTTAACTATATTTCCTTGTCAACCATCTCGTGGGATGTAATTAAGATTTAAATACAATAGGGTGATTTCCTATGTTTGATTTTATACATTATTTCATATGGGATAATAATGCGAAAAAGAAGTTATTCTGTGAAATCAGCATTAAAATTGGTTGGAAAATCAGTTATTCATATTTGAAATAATTGTTGTGAGTAAATGTGGGGGCGTGGCGGCGATATCGCGCTATCTCTTGCGCACGCACACAGATTTATGGCCGGTGACACTTGGTGACGTCACAATGTGATAAACCATTATTTGACAACTTCCCCTTCCACCAAATTTCAAAGCTTTATAACTTAGATAGGTAACACTTTATATTACACCACTGACATACAAATAATCAATTTATTAGCTAATTATGGCTAGTGTAACAATAGACGGTTTAACTTACTCATTATTGCGCTTATTTTGAAAATTATTTTTCCGTTACATTTTGGATAGCATACATTTTTGATACATAAGCGTATTTAAAAAAAAAATAGTCAACTACCCTATTGAATAAATAACTGTTTTTAACGTTACGTCAATATCTATTTCAGTTTCTATGTGCTGATTATATTTTATGATATAAAACCTTTTCCCACAAAGTACGTAGGTACACCAGGGGTGACGAATCAATCCCTGCAAAGATACCTACCATTATTTGTAGGACTAGGTTTTGTGAGACCTATATTCCTTAGAGTTTCTATTATCCACCATAATAGATTTGTAATAAGTATTCATCTGACTTTTAGGTAAAATTAATTTATTTTATCGGTACAAGTTTCATATGTATATTTAAAACTCACGTTTGTTTACTCTATTTTGGCTTTTTCATTTCATCTTTAAGACATTTTACGATTTCAAATAAACTTCAGAATTTATTACTAACGTAATTGCGGCGTTTAAAAATATATCCGTTGCATCTGATGTCGAGCGAAAGTTATTAAACATTTAAGGAAACAATAGCTTTCATATTAATAGCGTTCGTGCAACAGCCCAATTCAGCAAATGGCGGGCTGTTAACAAAATGGCGATTGACAAGATGGCGGCGGCAATTCAAAATTGTTTAATAATTAACGTCCGCGTGTAGTGTACGGGCGAATTGCGATCATTTTGTGATCATATTTAATTAATAACACAATAGACTTATTGACATGACGGCCGACAATCGTTCAAGGTGCTTTTGAAAATTTCTTACTGCATAATGTACCAGTGTTTGCCCGTCCTCAGTCTGTAAATTATTTAAAATACATAGCTTGTTGTTGGTAATTTGAAGTGTGATTTGTTTCCGATTTTTCAACACTGTATCAAATATAAAATACTACATTTGAACTTTAGCGACATCCTCATGTATTGTAAAGTTAGTAAGAAGCAATAACACACACCAAATTAATGGATTTTGTCCATTGTCAATTTACTAACGTACTATCTAATAAAAGAATGCTTAATGACACACATAGTTTCAAACATAAACAATCTGGGATCACTGGAACCGCGTGGAGGGTAATTGCTCACTTGAACTTCATATAGATTACATTATTGAACTGTTTACATCTCAATATATATAATAAATAGAGATTGGTTTTTGAAAAACAAAGCAACTTTCTTAGTATTTAGGTACATGTAGAAAGCAATTAAACTTTCAACCTTTTTACAACTTGGTTTCATGAATCATTAAGAGTTAACCGCAATATTATGTTTATTGTTTTTTCGCGTGAATAATATAATTTCATCACTTAATTAAAAAAAAAAAATATATTAACAAATAAATTGAATTGTTTGTACTATTTAGAAAACGAAACCAAGGATTTGATACGCTCATACGGTTATGAATACATTATTGAAAACTAAACATGTCAAAGTGTTTATATTTATATTTCTGGTTCTTTGTCTAGTGTTATACAGAATATTTCAGTAAGTATTCCAGGCTGCAATCGGACGTAGTAGGTGGATTTCCGACTAAAGTCAATCATTTTTCTTTCTTAGATTTTTTAGAATCGTTATGCATCGTAAATAAAATGTCTAATGAAGCACTACAAACATCTAGACGATATTATAAACTGTGTAAACTAAACTTATGAGGCTAGTAATTGAAGATTGACTAGGGATTATTGTTAGTCAAACGTCATAGTCACACTATAATGTTTTTCTTTTTGGTAGAGTCTTGATGTAAACAATTTAGTGTAATACAAACGAGCCTACTTGATAGGGTATTTATTACTGCTAACCATACATTGCCAACGAATTAGCTTAGTTTTACGACTGCCCGTCTGACATAAACCTAATGCTGGGCAAATTGTACTAAAAATCTACATCAAATGTTACCAAACTTGGGAATCAAACCCAGAATATCATACAGCACAAATTCCCTGCCACGACACCACACTGGCAGCGTATAAAGGATTCTGATATAGCGCCTTTTAAACAATACATCCCGAAGTGTAGCAGTACATGCGAGTGCATTGTTCCGCCCGCGATGCTCTATTTTAATAATGTTCGCCGCAGTCTGTTCGTGCCGATAAAAATTACGATACGCATTTGTACGCGATCGAATATGCTGAAACAAAGCATTCGTATGGGAGAGGTTTTTTTTTATTATTTTCCTTGTCATATGTGGTCAACAGTCGATTGCCTGACTGGACCACTGCGGGAAGTACATGGTTTTATATAATCATCTTTCTTTTTGTCTATTTCTATTTGCCTAGCTGAGTGTTTCGGGCCTCATTGTGTGAAGTGTCAGTAATTCATCTCAAAGAGACTGGCCATGACTTACGGGAGATCCAATAGCGAGCTTGTAGGTGCTATGGGTTGGTCGCTCTGCCCTGTTTGTAAGCAAAGCAAACAATTCCTCTGCTAGTTAGATTGTTATTGACAGTGGTGTTTTTAACTACCATTAGCCACTACTAGACTATGACCTATTTGTTTTCTCATCTAACAACATTGGATTTTCGATATTAAACATTGGGTTCTCCACAATATGATTCATTTAACCGACAATAAACGTTTCAAAAACCTCTTAAGTAACTTAAAACCGTTCTCAAGTCGCAATGTCACTCATACAAACTGGGTCAATATCTTAAGTACTTAGTAGGAAACAGTCATGCAAACAAAAGGTCATCGCCCTTCGGTTCCGAGTATTGTTTAACTATTGTTGAGTTTGCGTGATGAACCGACGCGATGGCAGTAATTAAAATACCGCAGGCTGCGTGGACACAACTACTGTAATGTTTAATTATATTTATCTTGTTCACACAATCACGCCATTTTTTCCCGAATGGGTAGGCACAACGAGTGCACCCATCTTTTGTAAGTATTCCGTTCCATGATGTGATAGGGGCTATCGTCTCATCAGGTACGAAACGGACTCTGGGCTGATACTGAGTAGAACCCAATGTCACTTTGCCCGACCCGGAGCTCGAAACAGAGACCTCAGTACTGCAGTCGTACTGTAATTTAAATCCGCCGACGCAGTTTATCTTGTTCGATATACTAAAGAGCGTACTCCTTTTTTATACTTTTCCAGCACGAACATCATAAATACTACATAGGCCTCAACTGCATAGCGTTTACTATGCCTTACGATTGTCACTCTGTCACTTGATCAAAAATCTTCGTGTGAACATTTTGTGCAGGTACGGTTCAATTACTACCCTGGATTTGTATGCCATGATACAGTAATTTCCCCTATTAGATATATCCCTCAAACGCCAGAATAATAACAGCCAGTCTTCCTGTAGCTTTACCGGTGATCGCGTACATTCCTCGAACGGAACAATGCAATAAACAGTTAATTAAGGTCATTTCGTGCATACAATAATAAAATTTCTTTGACGAATCATTTTCCCTTTACCTCAGTTGTTGGTAAACACTCCCGTATTGACACCTATGTACAGTCAGCCACATAAATGGTTGAACAAATACAAAATTTCGAATTCGATTTTGAAATGATTTTTTTCTTTGTGTGAAGTAAAGTTAATCCCTTTAATTTTCGTGAAGAGAAAACTAAAATTGATAAGAACACAAAAGTGTGGAGACGATTTGTCATTTTCAATTTGTTCTGCTACTTTTGTGGCTGACTGTACTATTGCCCAATTTGGTGCTAGTACACATCATCAAGATAAAACGCCATTTTTTATATTTCACCAAGCAGATGCAATTGTTTCAATGTACAAAGGGAACAGCAGATAACTCTTATTGTCTACTCTAGTTGCAAGTTGCGTGACTTGACAGACGACGCGATAGCGACTTATTTAGGACCTTAAGATGGTCGAGCATACACTTGTCTGACTGTAATTTTAGATATAACATTTTATTACCTATTGCTGGAGTCTGGAAGCAATAAGCATGGTGTGTAGAGGCTGTTTGAATTTTTTAGCAACAATGTATCAGAGTATTGGATGAAGTTCTCTACTCAATGGCGCCCACATGATAAAACCGTTATCGTAGCTTGTTCCGTAAAACGCGTTGGGGGGTCAGCCGACGTGCATTAAGCAACCTGCCATTTTTGGACATTGATGTTGCATCTCTCTATTAGTTTATTGTAAGGTACATTGTGGACTTGCGGTTAATGTTGGCCTAGTAGGAGTCGAACACCGAGGTCTCCTTATTATACCACACTGGTAGTGCCTGCGTGAAAAAGTTTTTCCGGGACTAAAATATTTTCCCGGGATAAAAAGTCTTTAGCACTCAGGAGTTATGTAGCTTCCTATTAGTGAAAGTATATTCAAAATCGGTTCAGTAGTTCCTGAGATTAGCGCGTTCAAACAAAGAAACTCTTCAGCTTTATAATATTGGTATAGATTTTGTCTTTATTATTCATCATAACTCATTTTCTGTGAACGTTATTCATCCATCTACCTATTGCGGTTTGAAAGAATCCTTATTACGTCCAATAGACAAAAGTAATAACATTTATAGACTCATAAATTCTCTCTGTATGGAATAATAAAAAATATGAAAATTAAATTCAAGTCTCAATATTGCGTTTTTCATTCCTTGGAACATTAAATTTAGCTTAAAGGCCGATTTCAGCCCTTGCTGATAAACGCTATTCGTCACATTTGGCAATAGGCCTTCCCTCTAATACATGGGATAAAACATAGGTGGCAAAATGTGGGTGTGATACACTTCTGCCTACCCCTGAAAAGGGAAACAGGCGTGATGTTATGTATGTATGTATGTGTAAGCCGACCAAATACAAAAGTCACAGTCTAATTTACATACATATACACTCACGCCTGTTATCCCCGAAGGGGTAGGCAGAGGTGCAACTAGTGCACCCACTTTTCGCCGTTATTCTGTCCCATGATGTGATAGGGGGCAAGCCTATCGCCATATCGGGCACAAATTCCAGACTCCGAGCTGATATTGAATAGAAAAACTCAATGTCACTTTGCCCGACCCGGGAATCGAACCCGAGACCTCAGCATTGCAGTCGTGCCATAATACAACTACGCCACCGAGGCAGTCTAATTTATGCTCTTGAATTAGTGTTTATGTGACGAATAGTATTTATCAGCAAGCGGTGAAATCGGAACTTATTGTGGTTTAGAGCAAAATCAATAGAATAACTTAATGGAATCGAATGTAGTTTCAACAGCTACAGAACATAGTACATGAATGGATTACCAAGTAGCATCGCTGACGTATCGCGGTATCGAAGGTCGACGTTCATTGTCTCTGCCGACCTGTCGTAGGTCCGTGAATTGTTAGTTAAATTACTATTAAGTGATTTTTGGGTTTGAACACTGAGTCATCAGGATGTGTTGTAACGTCTGAGATGGTTATGTAAATGTTGAAGAATTTATGTATTGGAGATAGAGCCAGCCTGTAGCCAAGTTTTTTATGGTTCGACTCTTAGGGGTATCATTATTTTACCCCAAAATCAGTAATTTGTCTATTGTACTGGTTGTAGTCAGTGCAATCATCAATTGTAGAACGTACAAAGAAGTCCCATTTAAAGTTGCGACGGTTTGTAATACATTTTAACTAGTTTTAATTTCTGGAAATTATGATGTAACGGCTTATTAATGTGCAGTACTTTAAACTCAAACCTGAGCCAGTATGTTTTGCAGGACATCGTCAGAGCAGTGTATGACTCATCGTCATCTAGTTTTATAAAAATACATTCAAATATTAAAATTAAACGCATATTTTTTTTACCACTGAATTTATTTTTAAATTTATATATTGAAAAGCGTTTTTAAGTGCTCAACTGCGTACCCAATTAATCGAACATCGAGAACTGAGTCCTTTATTCGTAAAATGAAAAGATAAATGGAAATAACGATGATTTTTATTAATAGCCACGATTCAGTTATGGACATTCCATTCGTACCTGCGCACAATAAAACGCATAGCACTGTCGGGATACCACGATATTAATTATAATTCGGGAAATTTAGCAATAAACCAAGTCATTCGAGTGAAGTAGACTCTTGAGTGGACAGTTTTGGGTGTAGTGTCTTCAAACGATGAATTCCGTCTGATGGGTCGTTAAGTAAAAACTTTAAAAGTTTTTAAAGGTTTCCTTAACGATCCTTGACGGCGTATGGAAAAACAGTTTTTTTATTACTTTCGTTTTGTTAATTATAAGAAATTGAGTTTTTTCATTTATTTATTGTTTCGATATGAAAACCTTTTGGAAACTCCAGCCACGCTACAAAAGACAAATCCGGGAAAAACAACACAGTTGGTCAACTCAGTACTGGGCATAGCACGAAATACGCGGCCCGCCAGCACAGTTTATTGCACCAGGGAAATACCCGGTTTTCACACGACAATATTGATTTATACCATTCAACGCGGTTATGATACTACGCTTGGACCGCTGCTTGCACCGCAACGGTTCAAAGCTCGCTTTGTTCCCACCTGGGTCACTTCAAACGTGTTATTATTTTTCCGAAATTGTATGGTTTTTGACACGAGTATTTTATGGTTTATGTTTAAAAGGTTTTTTCGATTGTTTTTTTTTATTCGCACGAGTAGGCAAAGGACATTGGTATGCAGTTTTTTTATGACGTTTTCTGGTATTTGTAAATGGTGTAACGCTTATAACTATGTACGTTATAGTATATTATTCCTGAATTCTTTTGGTGCTTAATTATTGCACATTTTTAACCCATAATAGAATTTTGAAGTATATTCTTTTCTTATAGAAAGTTAGAAGGGCAATATTTAAATATTCAAAACATCTACACATAAAACTATTGAAAACTGAGAAATATTTTTTTATAAACATGTCTACTTGTAGCCATAAAAAAAACATGTCTACTAAATCCTCACATATAAAAAGTGTACACCAATCAATGAATTAATAAAAGCCGCTGTTGCATTCCTAGCGCACTTGAGGCCAAGTAAACAAGGGCCTTGCGGGCCCATTGTGCCGCGCGCCATTCAACGGGTTAGCTTGGCGGGAACAGGATGCTCTTTGTGCCCCGACATTAATTAAACCCTCTCGCTGCTTGTGACTGATAACTTGCCAGTCGGCCATAGACGTGCGCTGGTAATTTTTTTTTCTTCTGTTGTTGTGGCGTGTGTTTTATGCTTGAATTGGGCTGCTTTATATTTGGTATATATAATATTATCTGTGATATAACCGCGAGTAATGCCTCTTCGGGAATAGAAATCCCACCGTGTATTCGGTATAAAAAAAAAAAACAAAAAAAAACATTTCCAGTCATAATTCATAGTGAAGTTATCAAATAAATTCTCACCTATGGCATACATGTTTAGCACAACACAGAGCCGTAATTAAATGCCGTTATCACCAGATCTTAACCAAACAGGCTCCTACTTACCGCATAAAAAGCTGTGAGCGTATCGATTCGTGTATCAAATTTAATCAGATAATACTTAGGCACGTTACATACTTCGTACACGGGTGATGTTTAATGTATTATGCCGCACTTGTTTATATTATATTGACTCTCTTAAAACTAAATATAAGATCATTTATTCTTCACGAGTTTGGTAGAGACTTCTTCATCCACATTTAGCCGAGTTTTATCCATTATTCACTTCATTATAATGTGATTGGGAATCACGCTATCGCCATATCGGGTACTAATGCCAATCATGAGCAAATCGGCTGCATTTTGAATCGAAAAACGCAAAAATCGCTGCACACGCTTAAGACAAACAATGGTACATAGCTAGAACATATGTATTGAAAAAACAGGCTTTTTATCCCTTAAAGTGCACAGTGGAACTATTAATCCGAGAGTGCTTCGCGGACGGACCCGTATGTAACACCTATTTCTAAATTCATAGGCTTTCACATCAGCATGTAGATACGTTAAATAATAGCTATAACATTATCTCGGCCATAAATATGCCAGATGTGTGGTGTGGGAGAGCCGCACGGCTAATTTATAGTCTCGTTTCTAATTCTTTAAGTATCGCCCAATTTATCGTTATTGTGGTGAGTTATTGAACGGACCGCAGTGACGGGGCGAGGTTGACTTGCGTGTTCTAGATGGTAGATACATACCATCACGCTTTGTAACCTTTTCAGGGGCAAGACTATGCCTCTCTCACACCCACCAATGCAACTCCTGTAAGCCAGGATCGGCAGTAGCATGCGTCTTGACACCAAGTGGTGAAGCTCGGCGAATCTCTAGGAGCACTAATTAGTCTTAACCCGCAACGAAGTTGATTAAATAGAAGTTGGAAATATATTTTAAGGGGCAGGCAAAGGTGCTATACCCCTCATTTAGCCAGATATGTTAGGTATAATGTAATAAAGTGAACTTAATACGATTTACCAGATTTAGTTCCTAACTGACACTGAGAAGAAAAACTCAGTATCAGTTTACCTGACCGGGGATCGAACTCGAGAATTCGGTGTACCAGTAGCTGAGTAGATAATACAACTACGCCATGGAGACAGTCAGTGATAGTAGTTATAGACACACACACACACACACACACACACACACACACACACACACACTCACGCCGTTTATCCCCGAAGGGGTTGGCAGAGGCGCAACTAGTGCACCTACTTTTCGCCGTTATTCCGTCCCATGATGTGATAGGGGGCGAGCATATAGCCATATCGGGCACAAATTCCAGACTCCGAGCTGATACTTAATAGAAAAACTCAATATCACTGCCCGACCTAGGGATCGAACCCGAGACCTCAGCATTACAGTCGTATCATAATACAACTACGCAACCGAGGCAGTCATAGAGTAGTTATAGAGTGGTAAATATTTAAACGATTCTTTTTATAATAGACTGACGACTTATTGAATGGAGTATGGCACATTTTTGACAGATAACTATATACTCTACTGCTTTCTTCTTCCTGCCATGTTAATGTATAACTGTAACGGTGACTTTGGAACTGTTACGGTTTAGCGACCTTCATCAAAAAGTTTTTTTTATACTCTAAATGCTAAAAACGCATCTGATTCTTTTGGTGTTATGCCTATGGGGCGGCGATGATCACTTACTATCAGATGACCCAACAACATGCTGGCACTTCCTCAAAAAACATATTGTTCGGATAAAAGTTTAGTAACGGTATTTGTAGCGGGTTGCCAGTTATGAAAACCAGTCGAGACGTCAAAGTAATGACAGTTGTGTGTATAAAAAGGGTGCCGTGCCGCCATTTGGATGCATTCGTGCTCAGACGCTCATTGGAGCTCAGTCTGATCGTCAATCTCGGTTGCGTAAGTTGAACATTGATTTTCATACTGGTCGGTTAGTTGTTGATACCTATCTGTGTAAAAGTATTTCTTATAATAAAAGTATTTATGTAAAATCAGTGATAAATGTGTTATGTAAAATCAGCAATAAATCGTTTTTATTTAAATAAAAATCGCTTCTGTTTCTAACTTTCTAACAATATATATACTACAAAAACATTCTATTAAATTAATGAATGGATCATAGACACAGCGAACAGATTTATTCTCGACTTCCTAAATAATAGAGAGCATTAAACTCTATGTTTGTTTTCATTTACGAGGTGTTGGCGTTAACTGAACGCAGGCGGACTTGTGAGCTGGGACTATTGCAAATAAACTTTGATTTACACTCGGTTTTGCACGCCACTCCGTTCCTCTACTTTAGTGGGGAATTTGGTTTGGATTTCGGATTATGTGTGGAAAATAATAACTATTAGATATGAGTTATTTTACCAGACTGCTGAAGGAGGGTAATGTTTTGGAGGATGGCAACACGTGAATCTTTTGGCATTGTGATCAACGAAATATAAATAGAAATAAATAAAAAGAGAGTAGCTCTACGGACACTAACATTGCTTAAAGAATCATGGATTTTCCTAATTTAATTATCTCAAACTTCTCAAAAAAATTATTAATCTTTCAAACTATTAGGTATATAGATTGTAATTCTTATACGTAACATAAACCATAGCAAATAAAAATAAACCAACAGACACTGACAATCCATCACACATAGAATTGCGGTGTGACGACCGCATTAGTCACGTTGTATTTGCAAGGTCGCGTCGAGATACCTTACTACCACAGTTACCTTGCACACACACCAATACACACAAACTAACCACCATGAGCATACGCACATAAACAACAACGAAGCTACCTCGCGCGCACACAATCATATTCACACTCAACTACAGTATCTTACGAACACACGCACACTGACCAATCAGAGCCTCGGCGTCAGCGTAAGACCCTGCGTAAACGCATGTTACTGTTTTTTCTTTCTATAAAAAATAAACACGGTGTTGCCGGTAAAAAATATTATGATCTATTCTCGTACTATTTTTAAAGGTTTCTTTCTTCTAAGTATTGTCTATACCAAGGCCATAGAGAACTTATTTTAAATCAGTTACGGCGACTGGGCTTATGGTATGTATTGATAGCTATTACCTGATTGGTTTTAACGTACATAGTCTAAAAACTATAGAATTGATTTGTTCCATCTTCAAGTTATCAGAAATTGGGTGTTTTTCGCTTTCGATAACGTTTTTCCAGTCATCCGGTATGACAATAAACTTTGTGAACTTAAACTAGGCGCAAATTGGATGGTCGCAACATGGTTGTATTAAGTATTTCTTCCTTCTTTTTAGATTTATAAAAGACTAGCTTTTGCCCACGGCTTCGCCCGCGTTATTAAGTTTTTCCGGGCTAAAAGTACATAAAAACCTTCCCGTTGAATCACTCTATGACTATGACGTTGATACAACTCTTAACAAATAATGCATTAATTTCGACCAAATTTGATTACCATAAAAACGGTTCTAGTGAGTTAATCTTAAAAGATAGACATATACTGTCGCGGACATTTTTTTAGATCATTTCAAGAGGAATAATTCTTTCATACATATATTTTTGGTATCTTGAACCGTTTTCGCAGTGCACGCAATGGAAGCCAAGGATGAATAATTTTCCCCGTTTTCTTTCACATTTTCCATTATTTCTTCGCTCCTAATAGTTGCATCGTGATGTTATATAGCCTATAGCCTTCCTCGATAAATGGGCTATTCAACACAAAAAGAATTTTTCAATTCGAACCAGTAGTTCCTGAGATTAGCGCGTTCAAACAAACAAACAAACAAACAAACAAACTCTTCAGCTTTATAATATTAGTATAGATTTGTATTTTATGATTAATTAAAAGAATATTTCCGAAAATGATATTGGTTGTTTTAGAACATAACATTTTCCTTAAACATTTAACGCAATTGCCAATATATGCACCGAAATTAAGGAAAAATGATTAAGTTTTGTCAGGTGACCCATTATTTTTAAATCTATCAAGTCAATTGTAACTGGGATAATGAACCTTAGCTTTATTGTCTCAGGGACGTTGCATTGCCATTTGCTGCTCAACGTTTCTTTATGTTTACTAATTCCTGTCCTTTTTATTTTTCATACATTTTGTGTCGTTCACTTCTGGCATGGGCTTGTCGCGTACTAATTAGCTTCTTCATTACCAGTCAAAGTTGCCAGTGTGTTTTGTAGCATTACTTTTAAACTTACTTAGCTATTATTTCTTTTACAAACAGGTTGATGGTGACCGATCGCTCCTCATATAACCATACACGTCGCAGTGCAAAATAAAGTTCCTCCACATATAAAACTGAAGACGTCCAATCATAAAACACTTTGGCGCTGCACGTTCTTGTCTGATGTATGCGGGCCATGATGAATATTTTATGCGGCGAGCTCACATCTCTGGATCGCGAGGATGTTGGACAACGTTCTTTACTTATATGGGCTATGGAATAGTGTGATTACTAAGTTACTAAAGCTGCACGGATATTGGGTACCTTATTCTACCAGCTCCGGTCGGTTAAACATTCAATGCCGGTAAAATACGTATGTAGCTACTTGTTAGGAAAAGAATTTCCAGAATCGGATCTATGATATGATTCTAGAGATTGCGTTAAAACAATTTGTTTAGCTTTAACACGAGGTGCTGTTCGCGTCTCCGTTCACGTGAAATACCTTATCCAATATAAAAGTGCCACTGTGTACTTTTACAGTATTAAATAATATAATAGTAATACCAGCCCTGTATTATATACTGTCTCACTGCTGGGCACGGGCCTCCTCTACTACTGAGAGGGTTTAGGCCTTAGTCCACCACGCTGGCCTAGTGCGAGTTGGTAGACTTCACATACCTTCGAAATTCTTATAAAGAACTTCTTAGGTATGCAGGTTTCCTCACGATGTTTTCCTTCACCGTTAAAGCGAACGATAATTGATAAACAATACACACGGTATAAGTAGACGATAGCCTAGTTGGGATTGGAACGGTCTGCCGAGACAATGTCCAGAGGTTCGAAACCCAAGGCACACACCTCTGACTTTTCGAAGTTACGTGTGTATTGTTTACCAATTATCGTTCACTTTAACGGTGAAGGTAAACATCGTGAGGAAACCTGCATACCTGAGAAGTTCCTTATAAGAATTTCGAGGGTATGTGAAGTCTACCAACCCGCACTAGGCCAGCGTGGTGGACTAAGGCCTAAACCCCCTCAGTAGAGGAGGCCCGTGTCAGCAGTGGGCAGTATAATAATACAGGGCTGGTATTATTATTATATTATATTATATACACACGGTATTAAAGGTAGCCTTTAATTTCATCCAAGACATGAACTATCTACACAAATAATTTTTACATACAATTTTTTTTTGCATTTCTGCGGTTAGATCTTTCTTCGTTATATATTTTTCAATAATTTCTGTGACACAGCAACAATAAAAAAGCTAAAGTACTTTGTTTTATTTTAGTATGTCCTACGGCCTACAATATGCGTCGTATCCTGTGATTAGGGTAGTACGGGCAGTTAGAGAATTCTACAAAACTGGAGTCAATGCCTGAAGCAACGGACGAACAGAGGTTTTTTAACAACCGATCATTTAAAGACTTGGTGAAAAGCAAAAACAGTGACTGCAGTAATTTTTTTAAAACATTCATTTAACGCGTGATATTTTCTTTTCTGTTTTGTAAATCGTCGCTTCTTAATTGTGGTTGTATCTGGTAAGCGTTCTGGATTCAGGTCTCTAATTGAGAAAAACCCTATTTATTATTTTTGTTTTCATTTATGAAGTCCCCGCATACGCGATGATTCTGCCAATCTTGAAGGGAAATCTTTAAGATTTTGTTGCTGTTACAAAGCTGTCATTCCTCATCGTTTTTCTGTCAAAAAGTGAGAGGTACTAGTCCGGTTGAGCATTCGAGTTACATAAAAAAATGTCTCGGTACACAACTTATTCAATCTCCACGCCACCAACATTCCAAAAGCTAACAGATTTCCAAACAACGTTAGTCATAAAGTATTTGTAATGAAAAATAAACCAGTTGCTATCACAGTTATTCCGGAAGCGTGCGATAAACATCAATTCAGAGAATTTCGCGTCGATAGCGATCCTAATATGTAATAAAAATGGTATTTATGTCTGTTATCTGAACGAACGGCATTAAGTTATTTCTATTGTGCTCATTGGAATATTGCTGAAGCGTACTATAGCTTAGTAAAGAATGGGAAGGTCTGCCGAGGCGATTGTCCGCTGGTTCGAAACCCAAGACATCTGTGTCTTTTCGAAGTTACGTGTGTATTGTTACTAATAATCGTTCGCTTTAACTGTGCAGGAAAATATTTTGATGAAATCTACTTACCTGAGACTTCTCAAAAGATAAATAATTTTGAGGGTATGTGAAGTTTGCTCTAGACCAGTGTGGTGGACTAAGGCCTAAACCCTCTCAGTAGTAGAGGAGGCTCGTGCACATCAGTGGATCTGGGCAGTATAATATAATACAGGGCTAGTATTGTTATAATATGTAATAGCTGAAGGTAGCCACGTACGTACACTGACAATTCCGGTGTTCAATTCCGATGGCGTTGGGTTTGCTTATCATGATTTGCCCAGAGTTGAATCTCCTTTGGAAATTGATATCAGACAGGCGGCTGGTTAGTAAGAGCTGCTTCAATTTTATTTTTAAACAGTGATTTTAATACCCTGTCGAAACTGCCCGGACCAATATCTTCTTCTTCACCCTTTACAAGTCCACTGCTGATCATAGGCCTCCCCCAAAGATTTCCAGACCAACCTGTCAGAAGCGGCCTGCATCTAGCGGTTTCCTGCGACGTTTACAAGGTCGTCTATCAAGCTAAAGTGACAGTGGGCAGGGCACATAGCTCATAGAACTGACAACAGACTCTACCTCGTGGTAGAAAGTTCTCGAGTGGAGACCACGTACTGGCAAGCGCAGCATGATACGTCCTCCGGACCAAAATATCTACAGCGTATCTCTAGCACTTTGAACTCGTCATTAATCTCACCAACCATTTCGATTACTAGTCAGTTGCGTGCAAACGTATACAATTAGCCGTAAATTTAGTAAGACAATAAATTCGTGCGATCTCGCCGTTGAAATTTGCCTATTAGTAATGAACGCGATGAGAAACTACGGTTCACAGTCGTAATTGAAACTATAAAATATTTTATTGTAATTACTAGGTATTATGAGAATCTAATGTCTGAAGATGAGCGCAGTTCAGTGAAGTTCAGTGTTTTGTGATTCAAAGGTCTAATGTTGCTATCGTTTGTGGGTAATCATTGTGGTTACCATTAACTGTGCGACCTTAATAGAGTTATAAAAACTTTGCTCACTCCTGCTTAGCGGCAAAGTAGATAATACTGAAACATGTACCTAGACGGAATATCGCATACGAGACCAATAATATTTTACTTATTTAAATTAAATTAATCAATATCCAATGTATTTATAATATTACTACAGAATAATAATATTATTATGGTTTACCTTTCTTATACTATTTACTATTGTATCAAAGGCAGCGACCATACAGCGCTAAATAGTCGCTGATGAAAACCCATAAAATTTATTCCCTTATGTGTAAACGAAATTGAAACAATATACAGTCGAACATAGAATCTAAATTCATTACTCAAAGCAAATCAAATTGAACAGGATCCTAATATTTGGTAACAGAGCCGGACCGAGTATTATCATCTGAGTTCACAGGCGGGAACGCTGCCGTATAACCGAACCTATCTATCTAGTGCTGTTGACTTAGATGTTGACGTGGCAAATCAATTCACGACACTGGACCTCTGTTTACTGCATGGTAATAGCGATATTATATTGGGAGTCAGTGCTACGTCAACATTATAGGTTGGTAAATAATGTTATGTAATAGGCAAAACCGTTTTTCTTATTTGTATTGTATTTGTTAACCGGGTGCTTTAAAAGTCAGCAACACAGCATTTTTTTACAAGATTGTTGGCGTCGCTGATCGCTCATCATATCTCATTGCTTTTTCCTCATTTTTATGAAATACAATCTGCCTCGCCTGTGTTAAAGTTCACATTCCGTGCAGGTTCTCAATTTTATAGTACCCCAAAGTCTCAGTTTAAGAGGGTAATTACGTTCCTAGATAAATAAGGTAATTCTAAGTACGCTGCAAGATAAGCGAGGTGATACAATCGAAATATACTTTATAGCAAGCTATGAAAACCAAGCTCGAATGCTGTGCGACTCTCCCCTAAGCCACGTAAGGGCTTGAAAACCGAACCGCCTTGACCGGCCGTCGAGAGGGCAATTTATTATTAGAATGGATGTTCTGAATATCGCAGGAGTGGGCATCACGATATCGTAAATACAAATAGAATAGATCGTACGGGTGGACGTGAATTGTGAAAACAATTAGATTTGGGAATGTTTAATATCTGCTGGGATATCAGTCAAATGTGGTTTACAATTGTAGTTTTAATAGAATGAAAGTATATACACTAACGCCATTCATCTCAGAAGGGGTATGCAGAGGCGCAACTATTGCACCCACTTTTCGCCGTGCATATTCCCATGATGTGATAGGGGGGAGAGTCTATAGTCATATCGGGCACAGATTCTGCTGATAAGGCGAAGAAAAACTCAATATCACTTTACCCGACTCGGGGATCGAACCCGAGACCTCAGCATTGCAATCATACCGTAACACAACCACGCCACCGAGGCAGTCAAGCTATTCCCTTTTTATGGTAGAAAAAAAAAACGATGTCTAAAATTTAGTTTGTAACACCATTCATATAACTCACTTGTAAGTTGCTACCATCGGAATCCTAAAAGAAAAGAATAAATTGCTGTAATACTAAATACTCTACTAATAAAATGTTAACGCGAAACAATGTGTAGACATCCAACATTCGCTGTAAAGTAATTAGATAATGCGTACTTTACGCCGACATGGCTCCCTGCACCCTAGAACCCTCAAGCATCACCGTGGATGGAGTACATGCTATTGTACACCTTGCAATATATTTATACTCTGCGTCATATTTGAAGTAGTAAAAGTGTTATCTCGTGTGGTGGGACTTGAGATCTTTTGAAGGATTAAAGTATTCGTGAAGGGAACTCAGTGATACTGAGATGGAATTCTTTGTTGCTGAATGGGATTAACAGGAATTGTGTTTGGTACAGTAAAAGGTGTGTACACTACCATAGGGACATGTTGTTAAAGATATGTCCTTATAGTTGGAAAAAACTTCATGGTGAAATATTATCACTCGATATAAAAAAAAACTTTAAATGGCTTTAAATTGTGCTCCATATAATAAAGCGCCAGAACCGGTGTGTCTGTATATTTTGTGATAAAAATGAAAGGGGGGACTATAGAAGAGTAATGGAAAACAAATCATCAATTTTTATAATTTCATTTCTGTCTGTCTGTTTTTCTGTTTGTTTGTTACTGCACATCTCCAAAATTACTGAACGGATTTCGATGAAATTTGGCACATAGGTAGATCATATTATCCTCGATTTACACTTAGGCTAGTTTTAATCCCGGGAAAATATAAAGCGGGACTTTTATCCCGGAAAAACTCATTCGCGCTGGCGGCGGCGCGAGCTAAAGCTAGTTATAAATAAGGCATGATTTGGCATCTGCAAAACTAAAGAACACTACGCTTTAGCAAAGTTTTTCTGAAAATTACAATAAAATAACAAGAGATCCCTGTTTATCTAGTTACAACACATGTTGCAACAATAAAACTGTAATAACTTGTCAGAATTAGCTGCCGAAAATAAATAAATCATTAGTTAATTCCTCGAAATTGAACATATTTCACCAGCGATTTGCCATGAGTCTAAAAGGATAAAAAATCCAAGCCCGCGTACAAAATCGTCCTCCACACAGAAAACACCCCATTAAGTATTTTTTTCATCCAAATCTAATTCTGAGGGTGAACTGCACATGGTCTTGTGGGATTTGTTATTAACTATCTGAAAAGAACTGTAAAACATCGCAGTATAGTTCAAAATAGATAAGCAAGATGTAGTTCTTCTAAGGCAGCTGCAGTCGCATGCATCGAACGAACCCTCCGTTTTGCAATGTACCATAATAATAATAAATTCTCAAAGACAAGGTAATATTGCATTCGGTCGTGTAACGCAAGGGTTGTTGCAATTATCAGGAGATTTCCCCTATTCTTTTGTGTAGTTCGATCCCGGTGCAAATATTTTACATTTTTGATTACGTAATATGAAATATTGTTCTCGCAAAGAATTGTTTTTGTAGTTGTTACAATCGTAGGGGATCATGTGTATTCCTGTGTTGAGTTATATATTTTTTTCGCTTCTTGAGTGTGAGAATTTGAATTAGCATTTCTAGTTATATATACATAATAATACTACTTATGTTAACTTTTATAAAACTACTAGCTTTTGCTTTATCCTTTCGGTAGTTTTTGAGTTTATCGCGTTCAGACAGATGGACGGACGCGGCTGGGAGACTGTTTTATCTTGGATACCTCTGAAGTTATTATTTTTTATTTAATACTAGCTTTTGCCCGCGGCTCCGCCCGCTTTAAAAAGTTTTCCGGGATAAAAGTCCCGGTTTATATTTTCCCGGGATAAAAAGTAGCCTATGTGTTAATCCAGGACATGATCTACCCGTGTGCCAAATTTCATCGAAATCCGTTCAGTAGTTATTGCGTGAAAGAGGAACAAACATCCTTACATCCATACATCCAAACATCTAAACATCCAAACATCCAAACATCCAAACATCCATACATTCTTACAAACTTTCGCCTTTATAATATTAGTAGGATTTCCGTATTAGAATAAAATACTTTAGAAAGAATGCGAAATGTCCCAACACAAATAAGAAAAAAAACTAGCACGAGTTTATTATTGTATGATATCAAACCCGTTCTAAATTACCAAATATTTCACGTTCATTTTCCTAGTTAATTTCCATATAAAAACCTCTTGCTGCAAAACTCTTAAATGACACGCAAGCCCGAGCAGCGCGAAACTCCATAATATATTTGCACAAACGGACTACAATACCATGAGACGGTCTCACAAAAGAGTGTTTACTTAAACCCCTTTCACACGTCTATTGTTACGTTACCAGTTTAGCAAGAGCTCTCAGGTTTCTTCCCTTTACCCTGAATATACCGTTAAACTTACGCACGAGGGAGGGGTAATAGTCCATGTTTTACTGGAAGGGTGGGAGACTGAATGGCCTTAATGCTGAATCGAGTAGTCTTTGCGAGGTAAGCAGGAATTTTAAACACGAAGTGTTGACGGAATATTTTAATGGTACGCGATTGTTGATGTGTGCGCTCGTGAAGCATTGTTGTGAGACAATGTGCGTTTTTGTTTCTTGTATAATCACATAAGTCCGATAAAAATATCATAATACCTATTGTGTGTTGGAGTATTTGAATTAAGAATTTGGGAATGGTATCTTATTGAATGATTTGTTCTTTACTGGTCAGTGTTGTGATTTTTTATGCTTATAAGAATATATGTATCTGATATTTATATGCTTATTTAATGACTGGAAACCATAAATCTATCGCTTTCATGTTACTTAATTCAATTAAATCGTTTTTTTTACCTTCAAGTAAGTTATTTATTAGGTTTTATTTGTATTTGAGATATGTATTTCCTAATTAAATAATAAGCCCTAAAAAGGTATATTAATTTGTATAATATGTATGTACTCACGCCATTTATCCCCGAAGGGGCAGGAAGAGGCGCGACCAAAGTACACACCCTCCGCCATGCGTTTCCGTCCCATGATGTGATGGGGCGTGCCTATCGCCATATTGGGTACAAATTCCAGATTCCGGGCTGATATGGAGTAGAAAAACCCAATATCACTTTGCCCGACCCGTGGATCGAACCCGAGACCTCAGCATTGCAGTCGTACCATAATACAACTACGTCACCGAGGCAGTCGTATAATATAGTGTACAAAAACTCCTTATTTAGAGTATTAGAAATTATTTTTTATCCTTTTTATTCCTTATTCTTCATATATCAATAATAAATTATTATTAATAGGAAATTATTGATGTATCGTCATGTTTATCACAATATATCCTATTGATAAGATAGCTCTAGATATAAATAGGTATTAAACAACTTCACGATAAGATTTGATTGGCTATTGATCATTATTTTACGGATATTTACTCTATATTTACTTTTACTAGTACTTATTTCAAATATATAATTATAATATAATAATAATACCAGCCCTGTATACTGTCCCACTGCTGGGCACGGGCCTCCTCTACTACTGATAGGGTTTAGGCTTTAGTCCACCACGCTGGCCTAGTGCGAGTTGGTAGACTTCACATACCTTCGAAATTCTTATAAAGAACTTCTTAAGTATACAGGTTTCCTCACGATGTTTTTCTTCACCGTTAAAGCGAACGATAATTCATAAACAATACACACATAACTTTGCAAAGTCAGAGGTGTGTGCTTTGGGTTTTGAACGTCCGGACATTATCTCGGCAGACCGTTCCATTCCCAACTAGGCTATCGTCCACTTTACACTTTATACTTGCATAACAATTTTAGTGTTTAACTTTAGTGCGTAAAATATAGTTTTAGTGTTTTCAAACTCCATTATTAAAGAGATATAGCGTGACCTATCGGTGATTTTACACTCAAATCTAAAACATGAAGTCTATATTATGTATCGTACAATTTCCTTATTGCGATAAAGGAGGGTAAGATTTATTGGTCGTTACTTATATGCCCAAATATAATGTGCTCCTATAGTACAATAATTCCATGGCTACTGACTGTGACATGTAATACATCAGTCGGCTTTTAATATTCTCTTCAATGTGGTTAACACTTTATCCTAGTTAAAGCATATTTTAACGTTCAAAGATACCAAACCAAACATTTACTTTCGTTAAAAAAATACTGTGTCCGTCCCTAAAGCGACGGCTGACAGCACTGCCAAATAAACAATTCCAATTATTAATGAATAATTTATTTGGGTTTAGAGAATTTATTCACTCATTAAATACTTGTCCACTTACAATGAGTATTAGTAAATCGAATTTAAAAGCTATGATTAGCTCAATCCATGTTTGAAAGGAAAACATAAGAACAGGTAATAATAATTTAAAATATTTCTTGGCTCACAAATTTTCTTCAATTTATTCACATTCCTTTATTGCATTTGGTAGATTATTGTATAATTGTGCACCCTCAAACATTATATAATATGTATTTCTCTTGCCATGATTGGTTCTGTGCTGTCTTAATTTTATTTTATTAGTGTTTCTTAAATTGTGATGGAATATTCTTTTTGTAACTTGAATATTCGATTGTATTTTCATACTAAGATTTTTTTTTAACTAGAATGCAAGTTGTATAATATGTGTATGTTTTAGGTTGAGTATTTATATTATTTTATTTTGTGAAATTTGCAGCTCCCTCAGGTTTGTTGCAGCAGCTGAACCCCACACTTCTATGAAATACTCTAGATACGATTTAATGAATGAATTGTTGTTGACATACACATTTCCTTTATTTATTTCTAAACCACATCGAATTTAATGGTGTTAATGAAACATCTGATGTAGGAAACAGTAGCAAAAGTACTTACAAGTTGATCACCGAACTTAATAGATAACTACTTCAAAAGACTTGGTTGCCCTGAACAGATGTTGCACACACTCGTCCAACGTAACTTGACCTCCGTGTCCTCATCCATTTACCACCACCCCGTAAAGTTGTAAAACAATCGCGACCCGGGGTGGCTCTTGGCGAACTGGTCGCGTGTTTCCAAGGGTGATTCAAGGGGTACCATTGTCCCACGTGTTTCGGACCCCACGCGTCGACGCGAGTGATTTAGTGGGTAAAAAAGTACCGGGAGATAGCTTTTACTGTCGTCCGTTTTTGTTCTTCACAGGTCTGTTAGTCGTGGATAGCGTGTTATGATTTTTAATCGTTTTGCTGAGTATTTATAGATCCGGTTTTCGGTATGAATATGTAATTTTTATTTAACGAAAGTGACGATTGAATTTTGATGATGGTATTGAATTCTTTAGTATGCATTACGATTCTTACGATTGTGTTGTTCAAGTAAGTTTATCTAGATAGTAACATTTTACACAATATACAAAAGCATAAGCTTGGTGCTATATGGCTAGTTTTCCTCAAGGCTCGCCAAAGTTGGAAGTGGTACGCTCAGTGGCCACGTTCCGTTGAACTTATTGTCTTGTGACTTGATATTATGCGGTATGCGTAACGTTCCAAAAACATCAAGAAATAACCACATTTCTATTGCACCAATTCCATTCAAATACCTCATCAGACACCACAATTAAAATAGTATCGCTGCTAATATCGGTTTTTATGTTTAGTCTCTTGTAATGTCTGGAAAATACATATTCCTAGTTATGATACATGTTTCAATAACCTTATATTCTAAATAATATTATATGCAAAAGGCAGACATAAGCGAAATGCACAGTGCAATGTGAACGCATAGAGCGCGCGCCGCGCTGTGAGGACGTGTTGCGCTGCGAGTGGGAACACAAAGCTTACACACTGCTGTCTGTTACACAGTAACGTAACGTTATACATTTTTAAGTTTTATGTTAATAGAATCACACCCTTTCCTATGCAAGGGTAGGCAGAAGTACACTTCTAACACTCACATATCGCCAACCATATTAATTTGTATTAAGTCTAAAATCCGGTCTGATTATATTTAGTAGAAAATACATCAAGACAAGGGTAACATCAATGGTCATTTAGTTATTTGAATGATTTTTTTTCCTTGACATAGGCAGGGAGGTTTGCAGCTAGTTTAAAACATAAACAGTATGCTGCGATAGTTCATTCAGGTATTGATAAGTTAAGTAACTGACTGCATATTATAGTAAAAGGCACAGCGTAGTGTCAATGCGTGTAGAGCGCATGTGTGGACGTTTAATGCCCCGCTGCGCGAGGGACTTCAAAGCTTACGGTAGACTAAGAAGATATTTACACCGTTATGTAATGTCTTAATACGATGTTTCATTTAATTTTGTGCAGATTATGTAGGTGTTATTTACGTAGAGCTAATTTTATAACACCTATATTTTTGATATTGTATTAGACAATTGACTTATGTTTGTAGAATTTGGTGTCTGTCATTTCATCGTATGTAGTACATGTATACCTACTTTACTAGACTTCTGCTCGCGGTTCCGTCCGCGTGAATGAGTTTTTCTGGGATAAAAGTCCTACTTTATGTTTCCCCGAGATAAAAAGTAGCCTATGTTACTCGCTAATAATGAAACTTTATATAAGTGAAAGAATTTTTCAAATCGGACCAGTAGTTTCGGAGCCTATTCAATCCTACTAATATTATAAAGGCGAAAGTTTGTAAGAATGTATGGATGTTTGGATGTTTGGATGTAAGGATGTTTGTTCCTCTTTCACGCAAAAACTACTGAACGGATTTCGATGAAATTTGGCACACAGGTAGATCATGTCCTGGATTAACACATAGGCTACTTTTTATCCAGGGAAAATATAAAGCGGGACTTTTATCCCGGAAAAACTTTTTAAAGCGGGCGGAGCCTCGGGCAAAAGCTAGTTTATAATATTAGTATAGATAAAACAAGTTACTTTTGATTATCTAGAACTTCTCAAATTGCTGATAAACTAAATTAAATGTAATGTAGAAAACTATTACAATAATTAAAAACATTGTTCTACCTATATGGCATATCGTGCATTGAATTATAATACTTAGCAATGCTTAAAATACCATGTCAACATCTTCTTAGATTTTTATGAAATTCATCTTGTATCAGAATGAATCTCATAAAATTACCTAGTACTATTCTATATTATGTGATAATACGCACAATATACGCTTTAACATTACACATCGGTGTGATAGCCGGTCCGTCAGTCAGTGCCTCAACAGTTGTCTTTCAGTTAAAGCCGGCAGCTAAAACTCGGCACTGACTTGGCCCGCTTGTTACACTGTTTGACTTCACCGCCACTCCAGCTTGTATAATTAGACGGATTAAATCTTCAGCACGATGCATTCTGAGATCGTCCGTTCGCTTTGTACATGTTTTGGGAAGATTACGCGATCCGGGAGTGGATTTTGGTGCTGTTAAAGTTTAATTAAAAAGCTATTTTTGTTACACGGAGGTCTTTTTTATGTCAGTCTATCTGGGTCTATTCTCTATGACAGAATAAACTCCTACTCTTTGTGAAATTAGCGTGGAACATTATTGTCTATGTAAATTTAAATTGTCATTAATGCGATGAGCTGGGTTACGTGCTTGTTATAAATTGTCAAAATTACGTATGGCATTGGGAATCGGGGCCGATGTCAATGTTTTGAATTTTTAGTCAGTGTTCTAGCACTGTTGCGAAACAGGCGTTTAGCTAATGTAATTTCTGAACGTTATGAGACAATAGCGTCTCATGGCGGTGAGTGTAACGCAGTACTTCCTCAGTGAATAGTATTTTTATATTCTGAGTGATTTCATTTTTATAAAAGTAATATTTCGTCCCCCTTCAGATGCATACAAAACAGCGTATTTGGCAGTTGCAAAGAATTCTTTATATGGAAAGTCGTATTTTTGTAGGTACTATTTATTTTTGCCATCCAAAACCTTGGTATAAGAACATTTAAAAGGCTGAGTCCGAATTGCAATTATTTTTGCAGTTTCTTACATAAAACTGAATTTTACGTTCTGCTGATAGCGACGGCTCGTAATTTGGCACAGCGCAGAATTAAAACTTGCCTGTCTACATCTTTTCCAACTGAAAGAATTGTGGATTCGTTTTTATTTTTTTCTTTCCAAGTCCGAATTTTGCGGTGGGAGTTTAACGTGGATTATTCGTGGTTTTATTTTTTTAATTATTTTGTTGTAACTATGTTTAGTTTTAGTAGTGTGGGATAGTTGGGGTACAGCATATGCAGTGTCGATTTGAGTAATGTTGAGTAGAAAACGTAGTTTTGGTCTTGCGTATGTAATGTCTATAATCTGTGAGATCATAGTGATATAGATCGCTAATACTAGTTCGTTTTTACATGTGAGCTTGTTCATTTGTCGGCATCCAGATATAAAATAGACGTAATTTATGACTACTAGACTATTTAATGTCGGGCTACATACACTATAGAGATAAATAGAGTACCTACTGACAGAGCTACTCATTAATCCGCAAATCGTATTACACTGTAAGCTGTGTATAACAATTCCAAAATATCTATTTTAAAACCGTTTTTCGATAGACCCTTCTCTCCGTTATAAGTTACATCTCCCCCAACAAATTGTCCTGCACAAGGTATTTAGATTTTACGCTGGGGGTGACAATCACACTAGACTGTACCCTTCGCTGTGCCGGAGAGGTATTAATTACTTTTTTCTAAGCCCTAGCGGAATATCACGCCCTAATAAGTACTTACAGTATGGCTGACCTATTATTTTCTCTTCGTATGTTGAAAAAAAGAAGTGTGTCATGTTTCATTTCAATGAACAGCCATTGTTAAGTGGCTTGGCGTTTCTGCACATTAAGCTTAAACAAGGCTGGAAGAATAATCTGCAAACTCAGAGCAGATTATAGACACTGGAAAACATTTGTAACATCTTATTTGGATTCTTAGCTTGAAATAAGTGCCTAGGGATGTTAAGGCTCCCGCGTGGGCGTAAACCGGTATAATAATAAAATTGAAATACTAGAAAGTCATCTAAATTAAAGTGACGAGTGCAGTTCTTCTTTCAACATTTTTAAAATGACTATAAATTTACTAGGGAGTTAAGTGCGAACGTATTCCTTGGTTAATGCGGGTACTAGCCGTGGCAAACGTGTCTGGGGCAAGGGGCGCGCAGTACAAATAGTGGCGATTAAAGCACCACACGCGGCGCCTTTGCCGCTTCAATACTGTAATCGGGGTTCGGTTCTCACGGTAACACGCGATTGTAGGACGCCGTTATGGTGCGAGCGGGAATTAATCGCTTGGTGTGTGTTTATGGTAGATTATTTGAAGTATGGTTTGGTATCGGATTCGAAAAAAAAGCATGTTTGATCGCACTTGTTGGTTTGTGTGTTGTGACATGAAAGGAACTCGGAATACATAATGTATTACTACGATATGAGATTTATTTTCTAATGTGGGATTAGTGCTATGTGCTTGACGACGTGTTGCGTTTGTTATAGACAATATTATGTAGTTTTGCAGTTATCGCGTATGCTTCCGGTAATTTACTAGGACATGAGTATGGATTCGTCCATGCAAATAAATCATTGCCATCTTTCTACGACGATATATTGCGTCTCAGGTATTTTATATTAAGATGGCAACTTTCTGGTGACCGTTGGACTTTTTTCATTTGATCGAAATTACTGAGAAGATTTAGGCCTTTTTCCACCACGCTAGGCCCATCATTAATTAATGTAACAGTAATTTAATTTGTCGCGAATTAAACTTTCTCCATTACTATTTTAATGATCACAGAACGCAATTTTCAACACAATAGAGCATTTTTTTATTTAGCACTCGTTAACAGCATGAATAAGCGAAAGCCTAGTTGGGAGTGGAACGGACTGTTGAGACGAAGGATCGCACGTTACGCAACTTAAGTTTTGACGGCATTACAAGTACCATTAGATATAGTGTAAAACATTGCCATGTGCATGAAATTGCTTGCAGCATAACCGCACCCTTACCCGGCGGTCATGTTGAATTAATAGAAGGGTAGGTTTTTTAATATTTAATTTTAGACAAAAAGTGAACTTCGGTATCGCCTTCGCTTTGTTTGTCCTGTTATTAACGACTCGGGGTGTTATTATTGTGAGGCCGCGCAGGTTTTTTTTTTTTTTTTGTGGATTCCTCTGACGTTGCTGGGTTGATCGATTGAATTGAGTTATAAAATCGGTGTTATATGAGAACGTGATTGATACACGATTAGAAATTATGAAGGGTTAAATTGCGGTTATAAAAATCTTTACGATTTAGAACGATTTTTTCAAGTTAGCTTGCTTTTACGTTAAACTTTGTGTATTTCTGTCCAGTGCCACCAAATGTGGATATAATTGTGATCCGATGTACAGAACATTACTAGTCTGATTATTGTATATTAGGATTATTCACATCTGAAGTCTAGATAATCAATCCAGTGTGGTGTTTTGGTCGTACAAAGTGTACCTTTGAAAACTCCGTTCAGAAGTTTCGGAGAAAAACGGTCAGAAAGACAGACAGAAAGGAATAAAAAAAATTGCCGGTTTGTTTCCTATTCCTCTTCTTTAGTCACACATTTTCTTTTTTATAATGTTTGTTTATGAGGTCTCGGGTTCGATCCCCGGGTCGGGCAAAGTGATATTGAGTTTTTCTGTTCAGTATCAGCTCGGAGTCTGGAATTTGTGCCCGATATGGCGATATGCTCGCCCCCTATCACATCATGGGACGGAATAGCGGCGAAAAGTGGGTGCACTAGTTGCGCCTCTGCCTACCCCTTCGGGGATAAAAGGCGTGAGTGAGTGTGTGTGTGTGTGTGTGTGTGTGTGTGTGTGTGTGTGTGTGTGTGTGTGTGTGTGTGTGTGTGTGTGTGTGTGTGTGTGTGTGTGTGTGTGTGTGTGTGTGTGTGTGTGTATTATGTATCTTTCACTGCAGACGACGACTGCAGTGAAAGTATTATACGCATACATAATACAACAGTATTATACGCATCAATTGAGCCATTCCCAGTGCATTAACATTTTACTCTCGATAAGTCTAGAAAATTCTGCACTTCGCCTCATTACCACAACAGGCGCTGTTGAAACGCTTTGAGAATCTGCTGTAAAGTTGATAGGCGGTACTTAACCTCACTCGATGCGTGGCCCCGTCTCGACCGTCCTCCACACAACAGCACTCGGCCCTAAAGCATTTTCGACAATCCAAAATGTGGGTAGATTGTTAATAATGTAATGTTATGAATAAAGTTTTATGCTACGTTGGTTACCGTTTTTCTGGTATGAATGGCTTCATATGGCATAAAATTTGCGCATTTTCTTTCGAAGGGTTAGATAGACACTTAAATACTGCATTCACATTTCGCCGAGTTATTTTGGAAAACAAAACGTCAAGCAAATCTATTTTGTCAGGGTGCTATTACTGAAATGGGAAGTCGACAAAATGCGTTATGCTGCTCCCTTAGAATGTGGGGGAAAATCACGACACAAGGTCGTGTCGTTTCATTGTGATTGGCCGAGAGACTAAAACGTGACTGACGCATTAATCTCTCGGTCAATCATGAACATTACAAGTAAACGACATCGACTTTCGTGTCGCGTTTCATTGCCACATTCTAAGGGGACTGCACCGGTTTCTACGAAGTAAATTGTCGAAAGCGTCTTGCGATTTTCAATTAAATTAACTGTTTCTACTGTTTTGCATAAAAAAAACATTTTAATCTGTTTATAATTCCCTCGGTAAAACATTCAAAAACAGTTTTAAATTTCAATACCCTGCACCATTCTCCATAAAACTTTAATAACTATATTGTGATACATTTTTACCCCTGTCTCTTATTGTCTCATACAATAGGGATAATACACTCTTTGTCACGTATTGTGTTGATACAATGGTGGTAATTGCGATTGCTTTCATCGCGTCACATGTTATATGGGGTTTGAAAAAGTGTATGTTGTAAGTGTTGCTATGGTAACCGGTTGCGATTAATTTTATTAACCGATTTCAAAAAAGGTAGGTTCTGTATTCGACACGTATGTATGGAAGTTTGTGTGTCCGCGATTTTCTCAAAAACTGCTCATCCGATTTTGATGGGGTGTTCGTTATGCAAATGTATATTTTTCAGGAAAGATTTTAGTATATAATTTATTAGGATCTGTTGAAGATATTCGGAGATAGACAATGGAACTCTTCAGTAACTTGCAGCAGATGACCTGCGAATGCTGCAATCGCATATCTATGATGTATTGTTTACACCATTCGATAATTAACAAACAAAAAAGCAATAAATATTTTTTTTAACATAAAGTAAAACCGATTTCAAAACCACTACAATCCAAAAAATATTTTACTTTACATACGTATATTTGGTGTCGATGCCTAATTTTTATTCATACAAACGAGCACACAATATTGCTGATTGCAAACCACGAACTAAGTAATTTTAGGATAATTCACATAGTTGAAAAACTTAGATAATTTACTTACATAGTTTGCGGGCTACACAAGTAAGTATGAAAAATGTCACACAAGTAGCTGTGCGGGCTAAGCTAAACTAATATAATATCTTAGCTTTGGTTTGCAGCCGATAAAAATACGAACTTTCCTGGCATTCACGATTTAGCAACTGAACCGATTTTAATAAAATTTGATACGCAGGAAGCTTGAACCCGACGAAAGGATAAGCTACTACTTTAATAAAAAAATTACACAAAACGAATTCCAGGGGTTAGAAGCCGAGGACGAAGCTAGCTTATACACAAAATAAAGGAGAGTAGAGACTCTACAGGGGAAGGAAATGAGCTGCCGAGTTAAAAGACGACCTTTGACTCAGCTCCGAAGCTATAAATCTTCAATCCTATTTTTAAAGTACCATAATCACTGAACATAATCTGGCGAACTCACCATAATGCAGTTATAATAGTAGCTCGGTCCGTTGAGTCTCGTTTCGGGTGTACATGGTGTTCTAATAAGTTAGGCTCACAATTGTTTGCACTTCAATGTCAAACACAATGTAAGCAGAATACTCTATAGCCTAAAACTTTATTAAACGTATTTGTCTGTGTATTGTAATAGTGTTTTAATAAATAAGATACGCTGCATTTACATCAGTCGATATAACTTTCGACCTGCTTCACAGTTTTCGAGTAAATTTTATTTGACACTAGCTTTTGCCCGCGGCTCCGCCCGCATTAAAAAGTTTTTCCGGGATAAAAGTACCGGTTTATATTTCCTCGGGATAAGAAGTAGTCTATGTGTTAATTCAGAACATGATCTACCCGTGTGCTATATTTCATCGAAATCCGTTCAGTAGTTTTTGCGTGAAGGAGGAACAAACATCCATACATTCTTACAAACTTTCGCATTTATAATATTAGTAGAATTTATCGTATTAGACAGCTAATATCCGTAGTGAGCAAGTACTCATTTTAATACCAACTAGGTGTTCACGCGGCTTCGCACGCATAAAAAGCCTCCCCAACTACAAAAAAACGGTATGCCGCGCCGGCAGTGCTATCTACTAAAATAATCAGATTAAAAATATTAATTATTTCCCATTGGAGCAAATTACCCGGATAAAAAGTAGCCTATATGCTTTTGCATTTGGTCGCCTTATGTGACGAGTAGCATTTATCAGCAAGCGGTGAAATCGGCCCATAGATTATAATACCAGCCCTGTATCATATACTGTCCCACCGCTGGGCACGGGCCGCCTCTACTACTGAGAGGGTTTAGGCCTTAGTCCACCACGCTGGCCTAGTGCGGGTTGGTCGACTTCACATACTTTCGTAATTCTTATAAAGAGCTTCTTAGGTATGCAGGTTTCCTCACAATGTTTTTCTTCACCGTTAAAGCGAACGATAATTCATAAACAATACACACGTAACTTTGAAAAGTCAGAGGTGTGTGCCTTGGGTTTTGAACCTCCGGACATTGTCTGGGCAGACAGTTCCATTCCCAACTAGGCTATCGTCCACAAGATACATCAGTACCAACCATTAAATGCAGCGACGTCTCTAACCAATCAGAAAAAAACAATTATAACGTAACACAAAACCTGATAATATCGTTCATTCAGTAGGGCAGGAAAGCCAATACCTCCTGCATGACACGGTATGACTGATTACACCTTATTATTAGTAACGCTGTACCGTCACGAACCGATTAATCATCCGGCACATCTCTATATTGCGAACGTTGTATCTCTCATTCTAATGGGGCTATAGATGTAAAGGCTAGTCGTAGATACCTAACTGTGGGGTACAAAGAATCATTCAGTCTTAAATATATAATTCGTTTTAATACTTATTCTCACACATTTATTTCTGTTATTTACTTGAAGAGTGAATATAGATGTACTCACATTAATACGTCGTCAACGATACCTTATTATGAATTAAAGCTATTTATTAGTTTTTTGTTCCTAGTATTCTCATTAAAATACCAAAAACACAAAGCGTTTCTTGACACAGCCAAGCAAACGCAACAGCGCTGTACACTACAATTTAATGATCGAATATTAAAACCTCTTTCGACAGCGTTTAGTTACGTATTTTTTATCTGTGGTAACGGTTTAAAAATGTATCGCCGTCTCTCTCACGCCTCACGAGCGAGTTGGTCAGCGCGATGGTATTTAGAAACGAGATAGGTCGCGGCGCTATCTGCCGACAGGCCTGTGAAACTACACCCCTTCTTTACCTTTAGTGGGCATACCACAGTGCCTTCGAAGGCAGTGTTGTAGATTACTAGGTTGAGTTTAGAAATGTCTATATGAGACTAAGGGTTGTTCGCGGTTTCCCGTGCGTGAAAGGCTTAGTTGAATAGAAATTCGATTGTGTAAGTTGCCGGATAAAGTAGGCTATATATGAATTCATGTTGTTCTATGTGCTGAATTTCATCTAAATCCGTTTGTTAGCAAATATTAAAACAGCTTCACCGACATTCGTACCTACTTATATATTTGCTGGTAGCATTTTTCAGCGCGACTAAAAGTTATGTTGTATAGGTACTTTCAAAATTAAGTAATAACCCCTTCAAGATCACAACCTGACCGGTCCATCTAATAACTATGACTATTATATTATTCGCGTAGAGTTTTTTCTTCCATTTCCCAATAAAAGGATGAAGCCAATCTTCTAGTTCGTACTTGTGTAAAATAAACAGTATTTATAAGCAAATCGTATCTAAAACGTTAAAAACTAATAAAGCTAAAACGATCTCAGTCTTGAAATAAACCGATATGCGACATGCGTCTCCGCTTCATTTTATTGTGACTGGATGAGAGACTGACGTGTCGGTCTCTCGATCAATCATAAACATCAAAATACCGATACGTCAGTTACTCAACCAATCACAATAAAACGAAGCGGAGACGCATCGTATTTTTTTTCACGTCCTAGCCCCACTGATAATCTTATCGTCGCCTCTATATCAGATTTTGTAAAATGTTTCTTGTTTGTCTTTCATAAATTATTCGCATATTTCGTTAATATATTCATAAATGGTCATGTTTTATTATAAATGTTGGGATTTTAGGAATAGTATCTATAATGAACGTAAACGTAAAAAAAAGCGACAGTAAAATAAAATAGTATAGCCTCGGTGGAGTAGTAGTATTTAGGTACGACTGCAGTGTGAGACTGCAGTGTATCGGGTTCGATCCTCAGCTCGGCCAAAATGGTATTGTGTTTATCTACACAGTATCAGCCCAGAGTTTGGAATTTTTGCCCGATATGGCGATAGGCTTGCCCCTTATGTACATTTCGGGGTGGAATACGCATGGAGTAAAGTAGGTGTACTGGCTACGCCTCTGCCTCCCATTCGGAAATAAAAGGCGTGAGTGTATGTATGTAATATAGTCTATTTCATATGTAGATATAATACCATAATATATAGAACTCAAACTATGCTTACCTACAGCTAATTCACTTTGTTAATGGGCAAGGCATCTCTACCATCAACTTGCAGGTATCGAATCAAATTATTCGCACGTCATATTACAGTCGGTCGACGTCACCATACCTACGATTGAACTTGCTGTAGAGTTTTCATAATAACATTACAAAAACCTGACTTACTCAAATCATTTATACTGTCGCCCAACACAGCTTTCTATGCTCGTGCGCATAGCACAACAAGACAAGGATTTGTAACCGTAAATCTTGTAAAATAGAATCTAATATACCTTGTACCACTGGCCAAGAGATTCTAACATTTATTTACGTCTGCGGCGATCGTATTTCCTATACATTGACGGCACTATACACCCTGATATTTCACCGTTTAGGATTTGTGTACTGTTGAAAGGAGATGGATGATATCGTTGGGTCAAAACAGCTGTAGCATTCCGGACCCTAAGCCATCGGTTTACAGTCGGTTTCAGTGCGTTGTATATGCGCTAGTAATGGGCACACCCGAGGGCGACTCCATAGACGTGTAGTTGTGAAACGCAGCAAGGATTCGAGTCGTGTACGGTTCCTTTATGATTTAGGCGAATGGATTTAGTGGCTCTCAGTGCCATTCGCATATTGTGTTTTTATGCCCGCGGCGGAGTTGGTTTTGTGAATTCAAACCAGTTGCTAGGGTATGCCGGGCTATTGCAACGGCGAGCTGCATACAGCTTTGATATTGGCTCGAATATTGAATCTCATGGCTTCTGGTGCATGTAGAGTAAGTCATAGACTATTGCGATGGAATTTTATGAAACAACAAATTTACTTTTTTTTCATTAAACTAAAAGACGAGACCAACATGGCGCTGGCTTAATGATAAATTACACAAGTTGTCAGGCAATGCATAGAACTGTAAATTGCAACGTATTGTATGTCATCACACCTAGTCCGTCACTCCATTCGACCGCGCCAAATGGAGACGGCCGCGTTCCGTATTAACCGATCCAGAGGACGAAATCACTCTGGCCATCCGCCATAAGAACGAGTTCTTGAAACTCCAACACTCCACAAGACCGCAGTTCCGTCCTCGCCGCGTTCCCCGTCGCCCCCCCGACCCCCCTAGCAGTTCCGGCCCGCGTACCGATGACAACACAATCTAATAAGATTAGGCTTAAAAACCAATCTTTCCCTAATCGTTGATGTCTCATCCTCTCTCAGTGGCCGTCCTGAGCCGAGGTTCGTAACCCGTTAATGGGTTGCCCTCAGCATGGTCACTTAATTCAAAGTGTTGCGAGCGCCTTCTGCGTTCACCCTAAGGACCGGTGTGGCCAGAAAAGCTGACTCGCGTCAGGCTATTGGCAGTAGGGCCATTAACAAAAAAAAAATAGTCCGTCAATTTGAGGCATAAAATTTTACGTCTCATAATGACCAGTTATTCTCGGAATACAGTCGTCCTTGGGAGCAGAAATAGACTAACGGCATTACTTAGTGGTACGCAGAAGGACTGGGATAAATGTGATCTGTGTAGTGTAGGACATTTTGTCAAATCAAACATTAATTTGATTATCTGTACTGTGCATAGTAGTAACTACACGTATTTTTAAGCTTATAATTGAATACATCTAATTTCAGAACTATTTAGGGTTCCTCGCATTTTATTCTCATTTAACACATCAGCAACCCAGTATGTTAAAGGGTGAACAGTTCTGAACATCAATCTGTCAATAAGCAGTAGGCAGCGACAAATCATGGCTCCCGAGTCACGGCTGTTTGCGAAGGAACTCATTTGTGCCGGCCGCCGCGCCGCATGTTTGACGCATTGCCGCCCAAATATACCAATGTGACCTTCAAAGTTTTTAGACTTGGATATATTGTTGGCAGAACTGTGTAACTACTGTATTATAGTTTTAATTCGTACCCTTGTGAGCTAATGTCTATTCCCTGTATGTATAGCGATTATGTTGCTATCAATTAGTAATTAATAAAAATTTAGGTACTATGACATTGTTGGAAAAATTATAACATTCTAACAGATCATGTTGCTAAGGGAGTTTCTTGCGCCGCTTCTACACAGCGATAACACGTTCCGAAGCGGTGGTAGATTCGTGACTATTCAAAAAAGGTTGTACAAGACTTTTAGGAAAGACTTTGAGTTTCAATTACTGAAAATATTTTCTAAATCAGACCTATACCTCTAGAGACTACCGAGGTCAAATGCATCAGCTTCATAAAATAGATAGATTGAGCGAATAATAACGGCATCCTTCCCATATACCGTTACGGACCATTATATGGCGAATTACCGTCATTAACATCAGTGGTGGAAGTATCAAGGTACTGTGCGAATTCAGTAAATGAATGATAGGGAGGGCTGTAAATTGGGTTTCCAGCAATCTCGCTGACCGCAAGAAATGCAACAGAAAATTTATGCTTTCACGTATTTTTTTGAAAAAGTGTATGTCATTAAATTTAATTGAAATGAGTTACGTGGTTAACTTTTGTTGGTAAAATCATTTTGTGGTTTCTTTGCTATTAACCGATAATGCTCCATACAAAGGGCGATAATGACGCTGGAGCTTGAAAGATATAATTAAGGATTCTAGGGCAAACATATGTCAGCCGAGACCTAGTCTTTTTTATCCCACTGACCAGCTAAAGGAGCACGCCTTTCGCTTGATGATAAGCACTACGACGCCTTTAAACAGTAGCAGTACCATCCTAGTCTTGGATAATACATTACTGCGTGGCACTAAACATTACTCGTCAGCCTACCACATTAGAAAGAAAGTTTCACAATCTCCAGTAATTCCACTGGACACTTTATTATACGGGCACGGCAACGTGTTCCCATTGCATTTAATGGAAGTGTATAGAGTGTCGACTGACTAACAATGATTATCCCTCATTAACCGACAGAATTTTGCCGGCTGTTTGAACCGGATAATATACAGGCTGACTCCGGAACAATAAAAAAACTTTCAATGTTTTTATATTTTTATAGAAACATTGAATAAGAAACAGTCGAAAATAGGATTTGAACCCACGACCTCGAGCGTACCGTGCCGGTGCTCCTTTAAGAGATCAAATAGGGAACTTGAAATTGGACAGCCGAGGGTAGGGTCGAAATAGCTCAATTGGCAGAGCGCTGGCACGGTACGCTGGAGGTCGTGGGTTCAAATCCTACTTTCAACTCTTACTTTTTCAATGTTTCTATAAAAAAATAAAAACATTATCCAGGCACTACATGGCCATTAACATGTATAAAAATCATAATGTGGGATAAGAACTTTCAAACCGAAACACATGAATGCTTGCACATTCCTCAACGCTAAGAATAGACATTGCGGTGGTAGCTACCTAGCCGGGATCTAGCATATGAGAGACCTGCCACATAGTAAAATCAATTCTCGTACAACAGACCATTCACCTAGTATATATTCATTACAAATATTTCCGGTATCCTCCCTCAAGATTGCTAAAACCGAATGTCGGTACCATCTGCAACGTTGTTCCATCTTCCTCAATTATCATTATTTTCCAATCTCAATCTGTCGAGATGTCAGTCACGATGCGGGGAGTCGGGACGATTGGAGATGTCATCATCGGTTTATACAATCAATGGAGTTTTTGTGAGAAAATGCGGAAATATATTTCGCACAATCCAAAGGCATACTTGTCATACAATTTGACTGTTGGTTACTTTAGTCTTACACTGGTTTCTAGCTTTATGTTTTCTAAGGTAGGACAAGATATGAGGTCAGTAAGACTTGAAATGGGTGTCCATACACTCCGATCTGTATTTTATGATAAAACTAATAAATTGAATAGCAAGATTAATGGAAAGAGTTAATGTATGCTAGTTTAATGTAATCAAAATCCAGTTTTAACCACTAATGTTTTCTCCAACGAGTCTACAATATTGCAGGCAGTTTTGAATGAGTATTCAAATGCCTTTCCAAAAATATCCTTTACCCTTTCTCCTTACCGTTTTAGACAAGGACCCCAAATTCCTCTGCCATTCATTGACCATTGTGATTAAGAGCATGGCCATTACCCATTTGCTTGAATGCAGGTCAACTATAAAATCCTAATTCGACCTTTATTATTGCTGTTTCTAAAAGGCAAACGTCGTGACATTGTGAAATGCTGGCATAACGACCACAATGGTTTAATCCGCGGTTGGCACGCACTCATTGTCAAGGTCTCTAGGTCTCGTTTAGGTCACGTTCCGTTGTTGGAATTAGGTTTCATAATTCATTCCTTAATTTTATGTAAAATAATTTCTTTATGTGGTGTTAGGTGGTTGGTATTGATTTACTGCAAAAATGTTATTTTAAAAGAACTTCGATTGTATTAGAAGTGTAGCGATTTGCGAATGTATACATAAAAAAAATCCACATGTGTAGGTATAGGTCAGTGCCAAGGAAATACCCCTCAAACGTATAGAATGTGCGTCAACAGTCTTGGGAAGATATACGGGTATACAGTTGTAACTTAGTATAAACATTCGTTGTATCTTCTTTGTTACCAAGTATTTGGAATTTTTGGGTCACATCCAATTCACAGCTGTGAAGCAGTGTATCTGTATTACAGTGCATCAAGTCGAATTTCTTTGAAATTGTTAACCGAACCAGTTGCAATTCATATTTTTTTTATTTTTATATCGACTCCACTTCATTAATAGTGCTCATTCATGTAGTCCATGAACTCCATGATTACCTACTCTACACCAATAAAAAGAAAAACAGATGTACAAAGTAGACTGCTCCCATTACGGTGGCTGTCGTGGAGCCGGTGGTGGTTAGCTACCGGCGCCAGTCGTGACGGCGCCGACGTGCGGATGTGGACAGGGCCGTATCTGCTGGTGCTATGGGGGTGATAAAGAATGTAGGTCGGAGGTTGCTAGGACTTGTGTGCAAAAGTCTTGTTATGTCAGTAAGGGGCTTGAGAACAAAAACCACTGCATTTTATAATAGTATTTTACGTAATAATTTTGATATCATATGTATTACCGAAACATGGCTACTTCCGGGAATTTCGGATTCTGAGCTTTTCGATTCTCGTTACATCCTGTACAGGTGTGATAGGGATTATACTGCAAGAGGTGACAAAATGGGTGGAGGTGCTTTAATTGCTATCCATAAGGATTTGACTATTTGTAATTTCGCGACCATTCCTACGTTGAATTCAGCTGCTGACATAGTGACCGTTACTTTTTCCTACGTAAGTACCTCTAAAATTATTAATTATTGTCATTTATATTGTGGTTATTTTCCTCAATGTAACGTGCACAAAGAAGTTTTACTCGAGTTTTATGAACATGTATCTGATAAATTAATTAAATGTCCCAGTGATTGTTTCATAGTGCTAGGTGATTTTAATATCCCCGGTGCAGTTTGGACCTCATCGACCTCAAGTCCACGATCTACCCTCAGCGGAGATCTTAATATAGATATTGTGTTTGAGCTATCAAATTTTCTTTCTTTTAATGGTTTGCACCAATATAATACGTGTTTTAACGTAACTGGTCGTAAATTGGATTTACTTTTATCTAACGTTGATTGTAAGGTTACTCCATCTCCAGAACCTCTTGTTATGGAGGATAAATATCATCCTGCTTTTATTTGTGAGCTCTCATTAGTTACTTGTACAACACTCCAACCCCCAAATATTAGCATTAAACTCTTCAAAAATGCCGACTATGATAAAATAAATAAAGCATTATCCATTATCGATTGGAATAAGTGCTTGCCTATCAACAATGTTTCTAATTGCGTGGATGAATTTTATAGAGTAATAAATAAAATTATCGATACTTTTGTTCCAACAAAAACTTTACACAAAGGCCCCAACTATCCTTTCTGGTTTGATAAATCACTAGTAAAAATAGTAAAGGAAAAGCTGAAATATCATCGTAAATGGAAGGTTTATGGCCGTAAAAATGATTATAACACATTCAAACTCTTGCGTGAAAGACAAAAAATAGCACAAGAGCAATGCTATAATAAGTTTTTAGCCAAAGCAGAGAACAGTATTGCCGTTAACAGTAAATTCTTCTGGACCTACGTTAAATCTAAAAGGCAATGTAGTAATGAGTTACCAGAAACTATGTTCCTTGGAGAGACTATCTCTTCCGAGGGGCGAGTCATTTGTGACTTGTTTAATCATCATTTTAATTATGTTTTTGAAGCTAATCAGTTTAATACTGAAACTTCGGCTGTTCAACAACAAACCATCAGTTTGCATTCTGTTAGTCTTTCTGTAGGCAAAGTTAAAGCACTTCTTAATAAGATTGATATTAATAAAGGCTATGGACCTGATGGGATTCCACCACTATTTTTGTATAATTGTCGCCAAAACCTCGCGGAGCCTCTGTTTAAAATATTCTCACTCTCCATCAATGAAGGTGTTATGCCGTCATTCTGGAAACAATCCTATATTATGCCAATCTTCAAATCTGGAGATAAACGTGATATCGGCAATTATAGACCTATATCTAAGTTAAGTACAATTCCAAAGTTATTTGAAAAAATTGTGTATAACTCCATTATCCCTATTATTAGACCAATATTGATATCTCAGCAACATGGGTTTGTCTCCAAGAGATCGACAGAAAGTAACCTATGTGAATATCTGGACTTTGTGTATCGTGGTCTTGATGCCGGCCAGCAGGTGGATGCCGTGTATACTGATTATTCCAAGGCTTTTGACAAAATTTCACATACTATTCTCATAAGAAAATTGAATAGAATCGGTATACACGGCGATCTCTTGCGTTGGCTGATTTCTTACTTACGAGATCGTAGTCAAGCGGTAGCAGTAAAAGGTTATTGTTCATCTTTCTTACCTGTCACCTCTGGTGTACCCCAGGGCTCGCACCTTGGCCCACTTTTGTTCAACATTTATATCAATGACATAAACTTAGAATTCAATCACTCTAATTTTCTATTATTTGCAGATGACACAAAGATTTTTAAAATTATAAAAAATGTACATGATTGTGAGTTGCTTCAAGAGGATTTAAATAGACTTCATTCTTATTGTGTAACCAATCACTTACAACTTAATATTAAAAAGTGTAATGTTATTACATTTGGTAGAAAAAAGGAACTCATTAATTTCGATTATAAGTTTAATAATGTGCCAATTCGTAGAGTGACCGAACTGCGTGATCTTGGAGTGCACTTAGATTACAAACTTATGTTTAGGACTCACATAGAAATTATTACAGATAGAGCCTATAAAATGCTTGGTTTTATGTTAAGAATCTCCAAAGATTTTAAACAACCCTCGACATTGATACTATTGTATAATTCGTTAGTTATCTCAATTCTGGAATATTGCTCAACAGTTTGGAATCCGGTTTATAAAGTTTTTATAGACTTAATTGAACGTATTCATAATAAATTCCTAAAGCATATGCGGTATAGATTCAACGATGATAATTGTGTAATGTCTAAATTAAACTTTAAACTTCATAACCGACGCGCCACGAGGGATCAGATGCTCTTATATAAAATTATTAATAGTTTAACAGATTCAATTCCTTTATTAAATAAAATTAATTTTAAGTGTCCGAGACCTGGAGCCAGGAATAAATGCCTTTTCTATACTCCCTATATGAGGACTAAGTACTGCAGCAACAATTTTATTTCTCGTGTTTGCAAATCTTATAACGATACATTTTCTGATCTGGATATATTTAATTTAAAATTTAATCAGTTTAGAAAACAGTTAATGGAAACAGTTTGCAAACAAAGAGAATATTGATGACTTATGATGGCATGATAATATTTTGTTACTGTTTGTTTTCAATTTCATGTGAAGTTTGTGAGATGACTGCTTTCTGTGGCTGATTTGTTCAGACCGGCCAGGAGGCGGCATTCATTACGATGTTACAGGATCACAGGACTCTCCCTGTTCTCCTCTGAATTTGTCAGTTTAGCATTAAGAGTTATTTAATTGTGGAAACTTAATTGAGTTATGTACTATCTAATTTGTTTTATGCTATGTATTTGTTATTTGCTTGTTTGTTTCCCTTAAAAAACCAATAAATAAATAAATAAATGTCGCCCAAGTATCTGGTGGGATCAAGTCCGTCCGTCCTGTCGTCTGTTTGCAAGTAATTACTGTTGTATCACTTATAATTTGATAGACATTGTAACTAATGTAACTACTGGTTTAATCTATCATGGGGAATACAATCGAACGCTTTGCAGTTCGAAAGACTACGTGGTGTTGTACGTAGTTCAGATATTGTTTCAAATCAAAGAGATATCTATGTAGAGTAGCGATGTAACTAAACCATAATCCATCGCTTAAACGCACTAACACACCATGTATACATCCAACACTGCATGAAATATGTTCTTAAGGTTAACATGGCTTGTAGAAAAAATGAATTATAAATGCCTGTTTTTAATAACATAAGAATATAAATCAAATAAGGAACATAGCGTAACGACCCACTCAAGAAACTCCAATTCCGTCCCCACAACTAAAATGAATACAAACTGCAGAATGCATCGTAAAAATAGCATAATGTGACGTAGTATTATTATTTATATCTGTTTTAGATACAGTGGAGTGGTACGGATAGATTTACGATATCCCTTGTGAATGGAACTAGGTTTGCGACAGAGGGTAGTGCTTTTGTAGCTTGTAAATATTGTATTTTGTATGTATGTTGATGCCTATGTCCCTGAAAGGGTGGGAGCTACTGTTAGAATGTGATGATTGTTGTAGCTGAGGAACAAACTCGTGGATGATTTTTGGGACTGATGCTACAAGTGTGATTGTGCATTATGCAGATCTTATCTTAATAGTTTGACACTTTTACACACACATACACTCACGCCTGTTATCCCCGAAGGGGTAGGCAGAGGCGCAACTAGTGCACCCACTTTTCGCCATTATTCCGTCCCATGATGTGATAGGGGGCGAGCCTATCGCCATTATTATTTGACACTTTTAAATAAGTTTATACTGATGATGCGACAATAAATCATTTAAATTTAGTAGAAGTAGATGCAAATGGTTCAGTGAGAAGCAATGATGCAGATATAAATGACTTATTTAAAAAAATAGTTATTGCTCGTGGCTATGAACGCGTGAAAAAGTTTTCCGGGTTAAAGTCCTGGTATGTACTTTTCAGGAATCAAAAATAGTGTATGTCCTTCGCTATGGTTTAAGTTTACTGCGTACAAATTTTCAACAAAAACTCTTCAGTAGTTTGGATATGAAAGCGTAATAAATAGAGTTACTTACGCCATAATAATAATAATTGGGCAGTATGGATACTATAAGTATGGATTGTTCAAGAATCAAGATAATCTTATCAAAACTTACTTTTTTCCCTCAGCTATTAGATTTATATTAGAAGATAATAAAAAAATATTTCCATAGTATCCCACCCTCACTATATCAATAAACTGCTGGATAGTTTATGATTTATATAAAAAGTTTAGTATCGAGACGAGGACTGCTCGCAATTACGGCTCGGGCCGTGCGGGATATAAATCTGGACGAATGTTGGGCGCACTGGTCGCCTTGCCGTGTCGCCATGTCGCCATGTCGCCTTGCCGCGTGCACGCTTTTGTAAAGGAGTTTCTAGCAATATCGAGGTTTGGGATCCCGAGATTTATAGAAAGGGTTTTATGATACGGAGTGGTTATTACTGCCTGGTTTAGTGTTATAGGTCGTGAATTTGAGAGGTTGGGAGTAGGTTCTCATGTCTGATTTTTATTTTGGTAAGTTTTTGAAGCGAAATTTCTGCTTTATAGAGATGAAATTCACCCCCATGACATTATGAGTAGAAAGTTAGAATGTCATATTCAATATTGGTTACAATTATGCCCTTCTCTTCTTCAGAGTCCCAATATAAGAGGCAACATGAGTGCCAACCGCACTACGTCCTTATGCTCAACAAAAAATACATCAACAAACGTCCTGTTTAATACTGTCAAATTCACTACATTAAAGTTTGACAACTACAATAGTAAGTACGTTACACACTCGCCGAATGTCGTCTCTGCGTCAATATCGCGCGCTATTGAACTCGCCCCTTTATAAAATCCCTTTCGGATATTGGTGCGGCTGTCGGCGACATGCGGCGTGGTCTTACATGACTGCCTGTGTTCCTGTGTTCTCGTCCCGGGACGGTATTGATGTTTGAACACCTTTGTCACTTAATATTTGACGTGACTGTTGTTGGCAACAGGTTTTCGGGTTCGGGAATAAAATATTATGACTAAGCGTATTATCGTTTCAGCTACATTCTTGAAAGATTAAACACCCATCTCACACCGAAGTGGCATCAGTTCTGGTGAAAAAGTTATGAACACACCGATTTGTGAACGCCGCTATAATTTTACAACATGTAATGTTTATACTTTATCCTTAATATTAGATATAATACCTACAAAGTCAATAAGGCGCAGTGTAGAATTGTAATGACAATGCACAAAGCACGTGCTAACGTACTTTGCCATATACGCTTAACATTAACATTCGTATCGACCTGCACATATCTCTGAAACTATCTATAATAAACTAAAGATAAATCCATCGCCAATTACCATAAACACGGGGCATTAAGACTCCATTCTAATTACTCGATACGCAGCGAACAAACGTTCGGTGTTCGCGCGCCGACCAACTTTACGACGCTAATAAAAAGCTAATCGCATAACGAGCGGCACAGATGCGGACGCTAACTCGTCGAGTGTGTAAACCAATTTTTATATGATGGCAAAATGCGGGCAAAGTCGCGAGTAAAAGCTATTTATAATTAGTTATTTCTGTGAAGCCTGACGGAGAATAGTGCACTTATTAATAATTTGACAACAGCATGAATTTTGTTACACTGCCTCGGTGGCGTAGTTACGAGTACCATTTGCGCGCTGAGGTCCTGGGTTCGAATCCCGGGTCGAGCCAAAAACATTGTGACTAGGTTTTTCCATCTTAAAAAAATTACTCAGTCGCAGCTCGGAGTCAGGAAGTTGGCGGTGTGTTACCCCCGTGCCTCGGAAAGCACGTAAAGCCGTTGGTCCTGCACCTGACCTCTCTCCGGTCATGTCGGATTGCCGTCTCACCGGACTATGAGAGTGAAGGAATAGCGAGTGCACCTGTGTATTGTGCTCACACTTGTGTACTATAATATCTCCTGCGTACCTGGCTAATATCCGTTGAGATTGGCCGTCGTGGTCGAAATTGGCTAGGAGGATTTATTTATTTAACTTAGATTGTGAGTAGTTTTTTGATGTTTTGATTATTGTTGTAATGGGTATTAACATTAACCTTAATGATGCCCCATCAATATTATGAATATCATAGAAACTACAGTCAAAATTGTACACGAAATTGTTACAATTCGAAACACACGGTCAACCACTCTTGTGTAAGGATGAAGATGGAGCACCGAAATAAACAAAGCTATAGAAAACCATTTGGAGCGCTGGCTCAGCGAATAAAAGTAACGTAGATAAAATGGTGTTCCAGAAACTGAATACTGGATGGGAGCATTAAATCCTGACTGGCGGGATTCATGAAAGTGATACAGAAAAATAGTAGAGATAAACGTTATGACTTCTCTTTTTTATGACATTATTTGACAAGACGAGGACGCTGTTATCCTGATGGTAAGCGATACGACTGCCCATAAACAGTAGTAACACCATACCTTGAGTTACAAAGAAGTGTAGCATTCCACTGCGCTCGTCATCCTGAGACATAAGATGTTAAGTCTCATTATGTTCAGTAGTTACACTGGCTACAATGTCCTTCAAATCGAAACCCAACACTCCATGGACACTGCTGCTTGGCGGTACAAATAGACATTGCGGTGGTACCCACCCAGACGGTCTCTTACATATGAGAGACTTACCACCAGAAATCTTACATTTTAATATGACAATTATTGTAAAGCCAGGATTTATTATATTTCAAATATGTAGGAAACGTAGTAGGAAACTGCTTTTGGATAGGTTTTATAATTATGCATTGTTCGCGATAGGATATCACAATAATATATGGAATACAATCTGACCTATAACCTCTTTACCAATCTACCAATTCCTTACATAATAATTCAACTGTTTCGTTCATTAGCCGTTACAAACGACCAGACAGAGATTATAAAATGCATGTTTAGATTTGTGTTAAGTAAAATACATATGTAAAAACCACCGTCAAACACTTCAATTTGATTTTTAAAGACGATTTCCTGATAAAGTTTCCACTACGTACATTCCTATAAACACTGCATAAAGAGCGATGTACGGGCCTTCCGTTTTGTCTGAATCGAATGTCGATCTAGCTGAATAGGTGGGCGGGGCCAGCACGTTTACGATTCCGCGGGATTTATTTACTATGGATGGAGTTTTCTGATGGTTTTTAATGGTTCTTTATATAAACAAATATGTGATTTACAGTATGCTTTTTACCTGAAAGGGTAACTAGTGCACCCACTTTAAGTTTATTAAATGCCAGAGTGTGACAGGGTAGCGAGATATGCTAACAAATAAATTAATCTGCTACGAGTATGAATGCTCTATTTTTCTTGTCTGTGTGACTAGAAAACACACAAAATGTATGTGAATTTTGTACATTTATTCGCTTTTTTATTTGTTTCAGGTAAGTGCTACTATACCTACATACATTTCAATTATATGTAGGTACCTGTTTTCCGCATATTGTGTACGCTGGAAGGTAAGGCAAGCTAAAAATACTTAAATATTTGATAGTCTAAAATTCTTTGAATGAAGGTTTTTTTAATATTTGATATGTCGGCTGTAAGACAAGAAGCCGCAGGTTCAATTCTCACATCGAACCACATGTTTGTGTCATTCGCGAATTTTTTGTTGGCATTTCTTAATTGAAATTTCTGAATTCCTTTTACCCACGGACCACGCGAGAGGACTTTGCGTCACAGTAACTATTCTATTCACTGCCCTCTTCTACGAATCGCTTCCTTAATGGCGGCCCACGGCTGTATATGTTGTAGGGACGCATCCACACCGATCTCGTTCAATCTCCGGCCAGAGTTACAATGTAAGGCCAATTTTACATTCCCTGATTTATGCCGTTTGCACCGGAGAACTCGGAAGCATCTGATTGCATGCAGTATCTCGATTGTGTTTGAAAGATGTTGCGATTATTTCTCACAATATAGAATGGCCTTTGAAAATATAGCCCCTTTAAATCTCATACCGCTGAAATATTAAATTCAGCTAGAATATTCTGATAAGAAAGTAAAAGAAAAGAGAGAAAAGAATTTATACTTTGGCCCAGAAGGCGAACGTATATAAAAGTAAGTACACATACTTATGTTCGTTAGTTGAAATAATACCCAATTACCGTTATCGTGAATTCATCCTCAACACATGAAATCCTCCTAGCCAGTTTCGGCCACGGCGGCCAATCTCAACGGAGATCAGCCAGGTACGCAGGAGATATTATAGTGCACAAGTGTGTGCGCAATACACAGGTGCACTCGCTATTCCTTCACTCTCATAGTCCGGTGAGACGGCAATCCGACATGACCGGAGAGAGATCAGGCGCAGGACCAACGGTATTGAGGTAAGAGATGCGACGACATATCTTGTAACAATGAGCTCATGTAATGCCACTACAACCTAAGTAGTTGTAGTAGTTTTGATTGTCTTATTAAATAACTCTATTTGAATGTGATACTACTCATAAAATGATCACGATTCCATGAACTATGGTAATAAAACTATGCGATGCAAAGTCTATGTGTTGTTTTTTTAATGAATTTGCGTATTATCTTATAGAAGCAATAAACATTTATTATATGACAGAAAATTATTATATACGCTATGGTGAGTTCGTCGATCCTGCATTCTTATAAAATGAATGTAAAAATACGACGAATTGAGAGCCACCTCCTTTTTTAAGTTGTTTAAAAAGGCGGTTAATTACCCACAGCATCGTTCAAAACGAATAGGTTAGCTATTCGACTAGAAATCTTGACATGACTCAGAAAAAATAACGAAAACCATGATGTTTCAAAAGTACCAAACAATGTTGTTCGTTCTGACACAGAGTAGTCTCACACGTCAGTACAATAATAAAGCGCCGCGTACATGACGCACGGAGGCCAAACGAGCCGCGTCCGAAAAGGCTCAAGAATTTTTCACCCCGTGGGAAATAACGGCGATTCTTTTTGTTGCGCTGTATCGGAGATTGTATCGGTTGGCGGGTACTTGTGAGATGTGCGGCGCGAGTTACGAGAGAATTGTTAAATTTTACGGTATAAGATAGTATAATGCGCCTAATCTTTATTTTATTAAATGATGAGACGTCTTATTGGACTTATGGTGGTAAATGAGTTGAAGACCGGGAGACTCTAGGTTTTTTTTAACAAAGTATAACTGGGAATGGAACTCAGGTAGAGGTTGGCAGGGAGGCACGCGTTCTCTGAGTTTTCCGAATAAGATCTGGCTGGGATTTCATCCCTAAGAGTCACGCAGCCGGTGACTTTTATCCTGGAAATGTATACAGTTTAACTCCAGGAAACTTCAAAGTCATAAGCAACACGTAATGTATATCAAAAATTTCTTCGCTCTTTTTCGCTTTTCCGTCACACATTGTACCAAATAGCGTGTTATTGTGTCGTATTGTTATTATGGCGGTCGAGGCCGAGAAGCGAAATTATGCAATTTGCGGTCGATACCGTCAACTCACGTCCCTCCACACTCCGCCACTCCGGCACTCTGGCAAGTTCGTGAAATGAACTGACTGGTAAACGGTACAACTACTTTTCTATAGCGTGATCGATAAACACGAAAGTAGATACCTCGCATACAAAATTCCGCTAAAAGAAGTCGCGTCTGATAAATATATTTTTTCACCAGTCTCGATTCACTGGACTTTTAGATCTCGTCTACTGCCAAGCAGCATTGAGCAAACGCCGTGTTCTTTAAGGATATTGTAAAGAGTAGACTGTAAACAGTATAATAAAATATATGCCACTATTTAATTACGCATAGCTATATTTTATTTTAAACTAGATTTTGCCCGCGGCTCCGCCCGCGTTGAAAAGTTTTTCCGGGATAAAAGTCCCGCTTTTTATTTTCCTGGGATAAAATGTAGCCTATGTGTTAATCCAAGACAGGCTCTACCCGTGCGCCACATTTCATCATAATCCGTTCAGTAGATTTTGCGTGAAAGAGGAACAAACATCCACACATCCATACATCCATACATCCATACATTCTTACAAACTTTCGCGTTTATCATATTAGTAGGATATTATTATTATATTAAGTAGGATAGGAATGTATAATAGTTATTAATTAAACAATAACACAAACACTTTCATTATAGAAACACATAGTAATCATAAAAACACTCTCGTTTATACTTTCCACATTATACATACTTTCTGCACTCATTGTGGAAAGTAAACACATGTTTATTCTCACGGTCATTTATTTACGATTACTCATTACGTAAAATCACAAATTCTCACAGCCCACAATACCATTTGTATCCTTACTAACCTACTAATGTAACGCGAAAGTGTGTTTGTTGGCTTGTTTTTTTTTTATAGCATCGAATGTCGAGATGAGCATGCCGTTCGCCTGATGGTAAGCGATACGACCACCCATAAACAGTAAAAACACCATCCAGCACCTTGAGTTACAAAGTACTGTGTGGCATTCCACTGCGCTCAACATCCTGAGACATAAGATGTTAAGTCTCATTATGTCCTGTAGTTTTGTATAATGCCCTTCAAACCGAAACATAACAGTGCATGCACACTTTTTTTTTTTTTTTTTTTTTTTTGTCGCGGGGAAATCGCTTTAAGATCCCGCGTCAGTCCGAGGAACCGAGGCGGGTATGTTGGGGTTTCCGGCATGCTTTGCACGCCGGCGTACCGACTAAAACCCCGCGGTAACCTACGTCGACGCATTAGAAGCGACTCCGGGGTACCATAAGGCATTACCTCAGATTGCTACCGGAGCAGCCACTGCGAAATACTGTCTAAACAGTCCGTCGGCACATCGAACCCAATTGGCGTCCAAAACAGCGGCGAGGTCTGCACACCTATCCAATCCATTTCAGGGACATTTCTGAAGTACATACAGCCCCGAGTGTATGTACAATGGCCCGCTGCTTGGCGGTAGAAATAGACATTGCGGTGGTACCCACCCAGACGGACTCTTACATATGAGAGTCCTACCACCAGTGAAGTTGAAGGATAGATCAATGTGCTTTTAACAGAATTTTAGTTGTTGAAAATAAGTGGGCATCTTGCAAAATTGATTTAAGGAAAATTAAAGCCAAAGCTGTTACTGTATCAGCGTGACAAATGTACCTACATAGAATTTTTAATGCAAATCACGAGATTGCATTAAGTATGCAATTTTTTTAGTTCTTACCTACTTTTACATAATTTATTTTTATTTGTATGTATTTTGTATAACTTCGCCTTAGTTACAATTAGAGGGGCCGTATATCATTTCAATCATTTCTATAAAAATAACTTTCCAGTACTTTTCGAAATGAACATTACCTCCATATCGATGACATCACATGACGTCATCAACACACGGGCTGCACAAACCAGTGACGTCGTCGGCATCAAACGTCAGATATAATCCGCAACAGCTTCCGTTTCCAACTCGCTGAGTTGTTGTTGATATAAATAATAAATTAGTCCAAATGGAACAGCCCTCCCCCCGGGAGCTATTCAGGTTCCGCCAACATATTCTGTGTATTAAACTAGAATGTGGGTTATATTGTTTGGACCAATTGTCGGTGAACTTTGGCAATGTAAGTGATTAATTTCGAACTATAATGTTGTGCTATTTGTATTTACATCAAGATTTATGACTAACTTTTAATGTTTATGTGAAAAAATACTAAAGTCCCGGTGTAAGTAACTTTACCTACAGTATAAGTGAACCGAGGTGACATCACAGACCAGTCTTTAAGAAATCCAATGTGCACTGATAACCATGCTATTGCGTAGGGTAACAATGTAGGCCAACTACATCTATTATAACTCATAGGTACAATACTTTATTAATTTTCTCAAAGATCAGCCAAGTACTGACATTTTCTCTGGTAATGTATATTTGTCATCACCTGATGCTTTTGCCAATCTTGCCTTCTGTTAAGCAATTACATAACAGCTTGTCAAAATGAAATTGAAATGCAGACAATAGCAGTGCTGTCACTCCCAAAAGTGACTGTAATATAAATCATCAAGATAACATCCAAAATCAATTACCACCTGTTACACCAATTTTGGGAACATAAATTAAACTACGACCATTTATAAAAATGTTACTAATTCTCGCCCAATTCGGGTCCCGTCAGGTTTCCGTTTATTTTTTGCCCTCTTCACAAAAGGTCTTTTGTAAACCGTCGGCCCTTGGTTCACTATTTCTTTCTTTTGTCACTCTTGTAGTTTTTTTTGTTCGAAACTTGTCCCAACTTGCCTTGTCGGACAAGTTTCGACTTGATTTCGTAACAGATAGGCACAGTTCGGTTCTTTGCGGTTCCTTTGTGTTCCTCTTAAGTAATTAGGTACATTATTGAGTGTATTTCAAAGAAGTCTATTGTGTGTATGATCAATTGCATTTGAATGTTTCGGAAGTGTAAAATTGCTTCTCTGTTAATATTCTTTTTGTTGTGCAAATTACGGTGTTATTTTTATTCATCGTTATTTTATATACTACATAGACTGGAGGTAATTTTGGAATACTCTATATGTACAAACTAAACATGACTTTTTACTTATCGTCCCAGTAAACATAGTAACTGAATCAGTCACATTAAGTGGTTCTGTAATAAAGCGTCATGTTAATCATGCTACAACAAATAGTGATAATATTTTTAGTTTTTAATTGCATTTTATGCTATTGCTTACATCATAAATTGGCCTTACAGAAAATGTTACAGGAAGCTTTGCTGTTGCATTTTAGTCGTCATTGAAATTCATGGAAGTCTAATAAATTCACTTTTCTTTAAAATTTTCTTCCCATTTTACAGTATAAGACAGTAAACGATCAGACGAGGCACCTGATGTTAATTTGACTTCATCAATCGTAAAGAATAACTCATAATTTTAAAAGAATAATGAATGAGAACATCCTGACTTGACTCTTTACTAACAGGTCCTCATATATCATGAATAGTATCACTTTTTCGACATCAAATAACCCCCTCCTGTTTGGAAAATAAAGTCACGAAGACTCCTTTAATTAGTCGTTGTTCATGATTGCGCAACGTTCGAACCGTGGTCAACGTACGTTTATCGGTCCATAACTTCTAGGGTCCTCATTAGCATTCGTAGGCCGATTGGGCTCGTTGTAAATTCTGTGGACGTAGCCACCGCTCGTCGCATGCCCCCACGTGCTGATTACAAGACCGATAGAGGGTTTTGTACGCCGTTTTTACTTTCGATTCGTTTTCTCCAAAATCATGTTGACAGATATAGATAAGTTGACCGATGGTTTTGATTTGTTGATATAGTTGAATCAATGCGTTTGATTGCGCTAGCCAAAATGCCACTGCTCGGTGTTATAAAGTGCGTGCTACTGCTAATCCTGGCTTACAGGAGTTACAGTCAAGAGTATGTGTGCGGGATGGTCTCTAGGCAATAGTAAATAGAATACAAAGCTTAATGGTACCATCGGAAGTTGTATTGTGGGATGCCTGTGTGTGTAATTTTACCGAGTACAATTACCAGGACAGTTCTACCCACTCCAGCACTAAACGTTTTTTGTTAAAACCACTATCAACCTCAATTCCCCCGCGTGGTATATGACAATGCCCCCATCGACAGTCACGTGAGTCGCGCCGAACAAGTTTAGTTGCGTCGTTCCAGGCGCCGGGTAGAATTCATAATGCAGAGACCAATGGGACTCGCTTTCAGCTTACCTAACTTATACCGGGAATGGGGGATGGGGAATATCAAGAAAAGTAGCAAGTTTTATTCTGCATTGAATGTTAATTTTCACATCTTTTGGTGCATTGCTAGGTTTTGTAATATGACCTGCTTTGCAAAGTTTAAGTATTCACCAGTTAATCGTATTCGATACATGATACTACTCATTTACTACGCCTTTCACATAAGAAATCAATCCCTCGTGTGACGTGTCAAATCAATTCAACTGGTTCCCAGACTTTTAATGAAATTACATAATTATTACATGACGTGGCGCTTCTGTGTCAGTGAACCGAAAGTTATTGGGATAACTGTTTCCCGCCAAAACGAAAACGAGCGGAGAACCATTAATGCCTTTAATATATCCGCTCGTATTGAATACCGTTAAGTAATACATCCACGGGTTTCACGTAACGTCCGGTCAATGTTATAATAAAAAATATAGATGATCACGGCTTTGCCTTCAGAAGGATAGGGGCAATTATTATTTGAGCTTACTTCCAAGTGTGGACTTGCGTCTAAAGGGCACAAATTGCAATTGTGATAAGGTTTTGGGAAGTTGCTTGATCCAATCTTTTACAAGTTCGGCCTTGAAATCGTTGGTGGAATCCTATATTTCAACAGTGGACGTCATGTGGCTGATGACGATGTGGAATCTGTCACGATATTAAAAACAAACAAAAAACATTGTGACTGGGTTTTTCCATCTTAAAATTTACTCAGTCGCAGCTCGGAGTCAGGAAGTTGGCGGTGTGATACCCCATGCATCGAAAAGCACGTAAAGCCGTTGGTCCTGCGCCTGATCTCTCTCCGGTCATGTCGGATTGCCGTCTCACCGGACTATGAGAGTGAAAGAATAGCGAGTGCATCTGTGTATTGCGCACACACTTGTGCACTATAATATCTCCTGCATACCTGGCTGATCTCCGTTGAGAAATTATTATTAAAAACAAAAGTTTTCCTAGTCCAATCAGGATTCAAAACCAGAATTTCACCAATTAAAATACTTAATGAGCTAAACATACTTTATATTCCATAAATAAATCATTTCTAATTATTCACTAAAAGCCGGACACATAAACCTTGACGGTAATAACATTAAGCAATGATGGTATTTTTAGCTGGAGACGTCACAACCTCGACAGTTTGGCCTGAGCCGTGAATCATAGCGGAACGAGTAGCGGGTAGAGGAAAATTAATTAGGAAATGTATGAAAGGTATACCTCCACTGCGCTGCATGAAATTTGTTAATTTTTACTATCAAACAGCAGTGTGCAAGCACTGTTGGGTATCGTATTGTTGTTAATTATGAGACTTACATCTCGTTTCCAAGGCCTGAGTTGCCCAACATAAGTACAATTTATTTTAGACGAAAGTTGTTGGTGTTGTTGGTGTTGACTGCCTCAGTGGCGTAGTTGTATTACGGTATGACTACAATACTGAGGTCTCGGGTTCGATCCCCGGGTCGGGCAAAGTGATATTGAGTTTTTCTATTCAGTATCAGCTCGGAGTCTGGAATTTGTGCCCGATGTGGCGATAGGCTCGCCCCCTATCACATCATGGGACGGAATAACGGCGAAAAGTGGGTGCACTAGTTGCGCCTCTGCCTACCCCTTCGGGGATAACAGGCGTGAGTGAGTGTGTGTGTGTGTGTGTTGTTGGTGTTGTTTCTTCTTATTAGCAGACGCAGCGCTTACTATAACCTCGTCATTTAGATGTCAGTTGCTCCATAACTCAACAGAGTGGAGACGTGCATTGTGTCCAGTCCTATCATCATCTCCCAAAACATGTCCACAGTTGAACACGTGCCTCCCCTAAAGGTATATTGCCCTCACGGTTAATTATATTCCTAATTCCGCTCCGCATTGATGCACACACCCTTATGCTGTTATATTGTTATTTCGGTAAAGTTGGTAATATCGGAAGTGCGGGCAATTGTCATACAGAAACTTTAATAATATTTCTCCGTGTTTTCTATGGGAGGTCAATGGACGTTTTAGTGGCACATCCGGTCTCCCTTTACTATTAAGGTGTTGTGTTGGTCCCGTTTATTGTGTCGATGTACATAGAATGGATTATTGATTATTATGAGGAGCCTATTTTGGAATTTTCCAGAAATTTAACCAACGTTGTTGTGGTTTATGGAACGTTGAATGTCCAATATAAACTTTTTGACGTGTGTTGGCGTCATAATCTGAAGACAATGTATCGTTATCATCATTAGCCTATATTTTAGTCCACGGCTGGACATAGACCTCCTCCAATACGCGCCATTTTACCCGGTTTTCGGCCTGTCGCATCCAGATTCTGCCAGCAAATTTCGTAATTCGCCACTCCACATGGCTGGGGCTAAAATCCGTTATAGTGCACGGTAGATGCTATAGTCGACTAGTCAATCGGTTGTAAAACTGAGTGAAATAGTTTGTGCCTTATGCTTGAAAAATATGTCGCGGACCCCATATTAGAGGGCCACCACATAAACGCTATTGGAAAAATTAGTCAATATCCAGTCGGATACAAGATACGTCAAACTGGTACCCTCCTTGCAGTAATTAAACGTCGGTACATAATTCCAGAGAAGATTTCGGCAGGCTGTTACAAATTACAGCTACGGTTCACACTGTCACCGTTGCGTGTGTGTATAAGTGTGTGTGTCCCTGAAGGATGGGTGACGTACGTGTCTCTTGGATGTGCGTGCTCCTTGCATGACAAATACCGAGTGCGCGTAAGCTCAGCACGGCTACATTATATTTGAAAATTAAATTATTTTTAACGATATTATAATCTTAAGTTAACTAATGCGGTTTTTACAACATTTTAAAGTGATCGATCTGTTTTTCCCATTACACTATTTTATACAGAGTTATTTGTATATTTTTATAAATTTACTCTTAATATGATATTCTCAGAATGTCACATATATTTTTTTCAAACCCCTAAAATCTTTTTTAAACAGAAAATCACGCCATCCCCGCCAGCACGACGGTCGCGTCTCCCGACCCGCCCGTACTCGATATTTCACACACGATAGAATACTTATTCAAAGGATCAGAGGTGTTGGGGCTGATTTATTCACGGGACTACTTGGTTTAGATTGTTGCCTGACTGACGACCTTAGCTATGTAGTTTGAGCGCGATCCCGGATTTCAGGGATATGTTATGTAAATGCGCTTTTAATTGGGTATTGTTTGAAAAAGCTATTCTGGAAATTGCATTTGCCGTTGTATCATAAATAATTTATTATGTTTTTTATTTTCTTGTTTTTATATATAATAATACTGGTCTATATTTTTCCAATAGAAGTTTCCTCGCATTATTCTGTAGAGTGTAGACCGTTAATCGACATTTTATTTATGTACTTAATCTTAGTAATTTAGCTGCGCTCAGAAAGAAAACCCCATTTATTACCCATAAAACTCGTGTAAACTACATAAATCCCCGCTATTTCTGCATATTTCCTCCGGTCGGTTCTCTCTCCGGTCATGTCGGATTGCCGTCTCACCGGACTATGAGAGTGAAGGAATAGCGAGTGCACCTGTGTATTGCGCACACACTTGTGCACTATAATATCTCCTGCGTACCTGGCTGATCTCCATTGAGATTGGCCGCCGTGGCCGAAACTGGCTAGGAGGATTTCATATTTCCTCCATATTTCCTCAACTACATTGGGCGCTACAAGATTTACTCCCATAATGCGTCCGAGATGTGTCGATAAGCTTTAATGTTGTCCCCCCCCCTACCCACATAATGGAGTGAAACGTACTTCTCTGTCGAATATTAGATTATGCGGAGGACGGAATGCGCTAATGGTCGCACTTATGTGCCTTCTATTGTGAGGGGATTTTAAGGGCTTTGGGTGTTTAGCCAACACAGACGTTTGAGAATACGCTGAAAGACCTTTGCAGCAGAAAAATGACCAGTAATTTGAGTATTTATAAACCGGAATTTACGTAACTGTACGCAGAAAGTATGGTATTTATAATGTATTTAAGTATTTATTTATCGAGTCTTTTAATGCATTTTTCGTCCGCCGTTCGTTCTTGGTCCGCCCCGTGGCCACGATGTGCTGCAAAGCCTTCGAAACGTCGCGTCGGGAGAAAATATAAATTGAAAAACAGCGATAAAATCCGCAAAATAGTTTTATTTCAATATCTAACGTTCGCTTAAATAGAAGAAGTCATTATGCTCTCTTATCCTTAATGGGCTAATAGATTGTAATAAATGTATAAGTGTTAGGAAAAATGTACCTAAAATATATCCAAAATCCTAATTTGAAGTGAAAGTAATAATACATACTAAATTTCAATACTAACATACTACGTACACCAATATTGCTGATGGCAAGAACACACAAAAACAGGATAATCTGGTGTAAAATGAGATGCCAGGGCAAACAGACGGACAGGTAAGTGATGACCCTACGCGACTCTCACCGCCTACGCACTACCGCAGCCAATTTCTTAGCCGTTGAGCGTAAATATGAGTCATTACTTTATACACTGACAATAGATGTTTACTTAATTTTATGTATTGTACAATAAGCGCATCTCCCCGTAATGTATGAAGAAAGCAGTTCGCGTTGTTTATTTTCGTCCAGTAAGACAAGCCATCGCTCTGGTACAGAAGAAGATAATGTTTAATTATCATTATGGTTACATAATTAATTTCATCCAGGATCAAGTGAAATTTTTCATGAAAATAGTATTCTAAGTGTTGTTGCAACTATTCATTGACTTATCACTAAAGATTTACATCCCAACCTTTTGGGAGCGGCCTGCATCCGAGAACCTTCATTTGATCTTAATTATTTTTGGGACTTTTCATATCTTATATGTATGGTTTTGGTATACAGTAGGTACAGACCTATCAAACCTCAACAATCCTGAAGACAATACAATTACTCAAACAATACACAATATCAATGCGCCCTCAGGGTTCCTGTCAAAGCGACAGGGCAACAAACGCCATTGTCCGGCGACAATTCATTTGCCTAATGTCGATCGGAGGTCACGTTGACAAATGGAGGTGCTATTGATAAGCCATAAAACCGGGGTGATACATAAACCCCGGTCTTGCCTTGACCTGAATGTGGTGGTAATTATCGTTTTTATTGGTTGGCGAAGGTTAACGAGCTTGAGTGATTGTAATCATCGTAAATAGCCTTAATACTGGTGGATGGTCAGTGTTGGCCCTTTGAGAGTTTGGGGTTTTGAAAATTTGACAAATCAAACGAAACGCAAAAAGAAAATGGTTCCGATTGCCTTTTTAAGATGCTATGGTATTTTTGGATTTTTTGCGTGTAAAAGTGTTATCGCTACCACTGGGGGATGAGTGGAATGGTTTAAACGTTTCACCAGTCTTACGAACTAGTGTCCACGGTCGAGAGTATAGCATCATCTGAGCAAGCATTGGAGCCTGAGTATGTATACCCTACATCGGCATACCAACCAAAACCCGCGGTGGCCTTCAGCGCGTACGAGATGGCCCTGGGGTGCCTTGATGCAATAATACTGGTACAGCGTATTAGCACATTAATACTGTACATGTTAGCTTCAAAATTATATAGAAAAATGGATACAGTCGATATAACCTAAAAGATTGTTCGTAAACACATAATACTTCCTCGCAACCCCCATTTTCTTGAAGAATGACATTTAATTTATTCATATTTGAGCGTGAAACGGTCGTGTAATAAACCTGACCAGATATTCCAAAATGGCGGGAGCAATTACGTAAAAAGCCATTAGAATTTAGCGCGCTGCTTGTGCACAGTTTGTGAACTAAACGAGTTCATTTGCCATTGCGGGGCCACTGGTGGCGCGGTTGCGAATAACAGGAAAAACTATAATTTTATGTAAATAGTAAGCATTTTTTATACTAAATGACGTGACAAGGAAGGAATCCCTTGTGATCAATTGATCAAAATGACTTACCATCGAGTGATATACTAAAACAAAAAAAAATAAACATTTATTTTTTGGGTTTATCTCTCTACGATCAGTCCTTACTTCCCTCCTTACCTCCTCATACCTTTAGGCATCCATTTCTTCATATCATTTCTCATCTCATACTCTGCGCACGTAATCATCTTAATATTTGATCTATTCCGATCAACCAATCAAAATACGTTATTTATATGCATGTCAATAATCTTTGCTCTGATTAGTTAATATTCGCGATATATCAAAAAAAGAAATTCAGATCGTTTATTGTGGTGGTTAGTCAACCACTAAAGCTTCTGCGTCTTTTGTTTTCAACTCGCTCTCCTCGCGGACACAAAGACCCGACGCAAAATAGGTCATCCGTTAATTGGCGTTTTGGTGCTGCAGACAGCATCAAAACGATTCGTGTACACCACGGCTCAATTAAAAACGTAAAGCGGCCTCACCGCGCCATAATGCCCGATAATTATGAGAACCAAGCCTAATTGGACGGTTGTACTGATCCTTTACGGGAATATTCGATCATATTTTTTGCAAGAGACAAATATTAAATGTGAATTTGTGTACGATAAATTCGCCCTGTATCCCATGCGATGAAATGCACATAGTGAAAAGTCAGTGCACTAATTGTGCCTCTGACTATCGGGGTTAAGGCCTAAATTTACCTATGTGCATTTTTCCACGGCTATGACTACACAAGTAATGAAATATTGGGTAATTGAATATATTTTTTAAAGTTAGCTATTGTAGCAGCAAAAATAATTTTAAGATTCCTATAATGCTCAGTACTTATCTTCGTTGCATCGTGCCGCTTGATCTACCTATATGACTTGCACACAAAGGCATTAAATATAATCATATTTATTCCTATTGGACCTTATAGATAACGTTTATTAAAACTTATGTTTCCAGTTAGCCAGCTTACTCATAAGTATTTTACTATGAATTGAATTACCATCCTTGAAGGTGATTCTTCTTGAAGTGCCTCTTTAATGTTGAAGGATGGCCGTCACCTTCCTGTATTCTTCCTTGTCACTGGCCAGATGGAACAGGTGAAGGTGATTAATATATTAATTAATGTTAAACAGCTAATCAATCAACAAATTCTCAATTTGACATCAATTCACCTAACTGAACACGGAATATTAAAATCGTATCATCGGCCGCAATATTTGTCCAAATAAAGCTTACATTCCACACAGTCAGCTAAGTTATTCAAATAGTAACATAAATCTACCTGTTAACTTAGATCCGAGTCAACATTTCGTTTCGCTGAACTGGCTCTATCTGACGCTAGCTGGTGAGAACCGGATTTGCCCGCACTCGTTCCGGATCGTAGATAAAATAAATCAACCTGTATCTTGTTCTGGACGTGCCGTTAAGTAGGTTTTATAAGTCCAGTAAAAAGCTTTGTGCGAAATTGAACACGCTGTAGTTTTGTAGCATTACGCCTTTTACGCTTCTAAGTAGTATGTAGAGATGTGTCATACATTTCGAAGAAGAAAAAGAACGCGAATATTTTTTTGTATCGGACCGGTATAACTAAAGATTACCGCGTTCAAATTAAAAATACTTGTTCAGTATAATACAATACTATAGACATTCTCTCTTTAAATACTAATGCTCAGAAAAATAAATCCTGGAATATCAATCTTAAAGTTCGCTATAACCTCCAAATCACCTTATCCCACTAACAATAAGAGAAGTGCATGACCATTAAAGCTAATCAGGCACGGACGGACAATCGCGCGTCGTTTTATATACCGGTGCGGATGAGACTCAGCGGCACTCGTAAAATCTGACCTGAATTCGGTGCGGCCCTCGATCTCCTGATCGGGAACCGCTGCTAATATTCACGTTATTAAACTTTGTGCAGTTTGTCGTACACTGGTTGAATTTTGATGGGGTATATGGAGAATGGAGGGGGGTATTTATTATATTTAGTAAACGCAAGTTATAAAGGCGACTTTTTAGGTTATTAAAAATAAATACATATAAAAAAATAGTATTAAAGTTTTCATGATTTCCCAAATCAGGAAACTAAGAATGTCGCTCTTCACAATTCAACCACGTTACAGCCACAGACATCATGCCATTGTACCCCAAGGAGTTGTCAGAGGTGCAACCCAACTCCGGCGTGATACTGAGAAGGAAAACCCAACATCGCTTTGCCCAAACCGGGATTCGATCTCGATACCTCACAGCGAAAGCCGTACCACGCACGCAAAACAACCTCCGAGGCACTCACAATCAATAAATACTTTTAGCTACTGAATGATGAGAGCATTTAACTAGTCTGACAGCAAGCGCCTATCAATAACCAATAGCAATAAATAAACGAATGTGTTAATTACCACTTACAATTAACAAAATCATCGCCTCGCATTATTATGTACGTTTATACCGATAAATGGATCACTTCACATATAATTGAGTAATTAATTGGTATATTGTTAATTAATTATTCACTGATTGCCTCGGTGGCGTATTTGTTTACGATACGACTGCTATTTTGAAGTCTCAGAGATCGATCCTTGGGTCGGGCAAAGTGATATTGGGTTTTTCTAATCAGTATCAGCCCAGAGTCTGGAATTTGTGCCCGATACGGCGATAGGCTCATCCCCTAACACATCATGGGACGGAATACGGAGGCCGAAAAATAGGTGCACTAGTTGCGCCTCTGCCTACCCCTTCGGGGATAAAAAGCGTGATTGTGTGTGTAATTATTCGCAAGCTGATCAATTACATTCCATTAAAAAATATTTACGGTGTGAAATGTTCGATTTTCGATCGAGGAACGCTCTGAGTTGAGTCCAACATATGTTCCTTCCTTGTTTAACTGTGTTGTTAAACAAGGAAGTTGTAGCCAGGCAAATTATTATAATTATTGAGCAATTCTTCACATCTTACATGACAAGCGTAGTACAGGGCAATGCAAAGTTTGTATCCATGTATAGGCAGTGGTTACGATCAGGCAAGTTATTTGCTCTTCTTGTCATTAACTTGTAAAAAGAGGCTTTATATACCTTTCTAATCACGTAACACCAGTAACAGTAAAACTGCTAATTACCATTTAATCTCCAAAACCCTGGTGAGTTTTATTATTCAAGCGGCAGATTCGGACCGAATTTTTTCCTAATCAGGTTTCCGGAGGCCGGTGACGTCACGAGCTCCGAGCCGTCCCAGGTTGGGTGTAAATTATTCATAACATTCGGCCACAATTAGTATTCTGGGAGAGTGCTGCGCTATAATAGAGTTTTTGTTGATTTATTCCTCACTTTTCTACTTAATAATGTTTTTGATACTATTATTTTTATGATTTATTCATTAATTTTGTTAAAAGTATCAAGGAAGTTTTTTGACCTGGCCATGTGACTGAACATCAAAAAATACTAGCTCTGTATTATATACAGTCCTCTACTACTGCCGAACATCTTCTGCTACCATGTGGGTTTGGTGCTGGATCGCAGAGGTATATGCATTGGGTTTTAAACCTGTATCTGCGTCCCAGCAATCTATACCTCACTTTGTTGTTGTCGTTAATATAAAATATAATGGTTAAATCAATGCAGCTGTTTTTCGCAATGGTTTCACCTCATGGTAAGATAAGGCGGGCCTATCGCCTGTACCTCGGTGGTACCAGACTAAGTAGCCCTTAATCTGGTAAATACTTACCTAACTCTACGTATATCCTATCTATCAATCCAATCCCACCTACTAATGCGCGTCCATTCCAATCCGATGGTTAGAATCAATATGATGAGAGGCTCCGGCCTACAATTGTCGGTAATTAGAGAACGCCAGCTATGTCGTGTCAATAATCGCCCGCGCGTCTTGCGGTTGCGGCTGAATGCTCAGTGCTGCCGTGTCAGTGTCAGGGCAGTGTCCGGGACGTGCTCTCAGGTTCATAACATGTTGCAATAATTTGTATACCATGGCGCGACAAATAGACTATACGCGGTAAGTACGCAGCAGTTTAAATATGCCGGTAATGCCGAGCAATGGAAAACGCGCCTACAACTTTCGCTAGGGTCATTAGTGGCTTAGTTTGTTGGATGTACTTCAGTTCATCTAGAAACGACGTGCGGGAAGGAATCGCTATGATTATGACTATGTCTACGATGATACGATACATTAACCCAATAAGTCTAGCCACAATACACTGACCCATCAGTGTCAGTAACACGGTCCTGCCACGTCCCTGCCGCGTCTCTGGTTGTCTCATCGCCCGCGCGTCTTGCGGTCGCGCTCCATAGTTATTCGCAGATCGCCGCGCGGCGTGCCGCCCGTCGACTCGCGATTTGCATACCTTCAAATTAATCTATGTACATGCCTGTATTTGAATTCCTCACGTATATAAGCTCTATATACTCCCCTTGATGTTAGGTTGAAGATTTGGCACATAATTGTTGGTAATTATTTTATTTTACTGCGTTGTCGCTATGCCAGTTTAGAAACATATAAAAGTGATTTATTTTCAACTGTAGTACTTCGATGACATCCCCAAACGACGAAGAAGAAGCAGTTAATTTTTTGTTCTTTCAACAATCCATGTGGTTATCAAAGGCCCACAACATCATGCTAATACCTACATTTGACCATCAGCATCTTCAACCTCGATACCTTTCCGATTCGCCTCCTTATTTGTATACCTACGTCACGGCTGTCTAATATTAACACCCCGTTTTGATTTACGAATTATCATGAGATATAATGAGGTGTCAAGTCATTTTAATGTCTAGTTATTGCAAAATCTTAAAGCAGCAGCTCAAACGTACATTGTTACTTTTCGCTAGAAATGTACAAAACGTTCTTGTGTATGCAGACTCTTGCATAAGAAGAAACCATTACATAGGGTATATTAAATTGTTAACCATTTCACTAAACGATAAAGTAACATTAATCACATTCTCAAATACTTAGAACTGAAAACTTGAAGCCATATTCAAAACTAATCCGGCTGTTTAATTATGTACATTCGACAGGGGGTCAGCCGGGGCAAACTTCGCCCCACGATTGACCTAGCCTGGCTGTTTACAAGCCGTCCCTTGCTATGTTAATATCGATGGTGGGTCCATACAACTCAATAAACTTAGCTTTGTTTAGACTTTAGCTATATTAGCTAATTACAAGCGGCCCGTACTTTACACGGGTAGTACTCACTATACCCAGATCACAGATGCAACCAATGCAATTCTGGTTGCATTATATACTGCCCACTGCTGGTTATAACTGTTATATTGAAAGCTAATAAGTTTGAAATTACTGCTATGATTCTGTAAACTCTTCTACTAATAGGTAGAGCTATATTATCTTCGAGTGCTACAGACTTGTTTCGTCGCCGAAATGGAACTAAGTGTCGACGTAGCTGCGAGCAAAACTAGTTCATGAAAATTATAGAAGGTAATTGAAAATTGACTAATGAGTGGGTGGTAGAGTGAATATAATTGAGAGCGATATGAACAATTTATACGTATGACAGCAGACCCCAGTGTGTCCTTACATTGAAATAAAAGTAGAAAAAAATAAGAAAGTGACTAAAAATAATTATAGAACACAAGTCAGCGATTTTTAGAACTGTTTTCTGTCTGTTTTTTGTTTGTTAGTGCCCATTTTCTACACTACTGAACGGATTTTCATGTAATTTTTATAGGTGAACATATTATAAATGGGGGCAAAATATTTATTTATTTATTTAAAATAAATAAATAAAATTTATTTATTTCATTAAAATCGTATGTGACAAAAAGCTTTCAACGCGTACGAAGTCAAGGACAGAGCTAGTGAATAATGTAGCAACTTAATAACTACAAAAGTTGTTATTGTATTAATTCTGATATACAGCAATTTTAGATAGGTTTGTGGGTGAAAGATGGGTCAGTCTGTGTAGGTAGTCAGTTTAGTTGTATGGGTTGCGACGACGGGCTATCCACATCGTAAATACAGACGTCACCAAAATCTGGAACCACGGCAGTTGCGTTGGACATTTCGTCGCTCAGTGTATTCTGTCGTCTGTGACACGGGGAGTGCTCTGAAAAATTATTTAACCTTATCTTCACCTTGCTTATGGCACTAGCTTCGTGGTCTCCTCCATTAAGACCCGTTCCAAAAGGTTCCCTTCGTCTTAGGACATGGAGTTATTCAAACGAAGCGTTTAGAAGCAATTAGCAGGCGGGCATAATGCTATTTTACTCATATTTTTTATTATGTTTGTCACAAATATATGTCATTCAAAATCAAACACAAAAAGCAAGATCAAATGCGGTAAAAATTCTGCAAGATATAAGCATTTGAAATCTGATGGAAGGTCTAAATGTCAAGAAACGAAAAAGACAATGATAGTTAGTTGATGTCGTCAGGCATTACGATGCGCGCGAGAAAAAGAGTTACCGACCTATTCCCACTACGCGCACATTGTAATATTTGAAATATGAATTGCTGCCCCGTTTCTTAACCAATTTTTATTGCTGATTTCACGAAAGAGATTCTTTTTCGTATTATTTGCTATAACGTATGGAATAATTATCAAAATTGAACAAAAATATCCTATCCTATCAACCGTCATAGGGTAATTTCGTCCCTTGTCGGTTAACATTTTTCTTGGGCTTCACTCCACTTACCATAAGGAGCTGTGAAGTTACTTTGCCGAGCTATTTACAAAAAATGTACCACCGTAATATTTATTTCTGCGGCCGAGCAGCCAGTGCTTAGTTGCAGCATTGCTAAGATTCGGTTTGAAGATCATCTAATTACTGGCAATAATATACCTGACATTATTTCAGGAATCAGAAAATTTTATGCCCTAGAGGTATTACTAAAATGGGCTGTCATCGGTCTACAAAGATACTGGATAATGAAAAATATATGGCTGCTCCGAAAATGTGACTAACGTAGTCTCCTTTTTAATTAGCGCACGGTAGCTTTTGTCTGGCCTGATGGGAATCGTGGCAGGGTAGATGCATGATTGGATTTTTTGGGTCTTTACGATTCTTTGAACTACTGGCAGTGTGCTTTGAATCTAGAGGCAGTCATGAGTGCGATTCCCAAAGGGGTACTGAATATTTTACGATTTCTGGTTTAATAAACATATTCCTGTCGTTTTTGCCTTCTGTTATGATTTGATGGGGGCAAGCCTATCGTCGCATCGAGTATAAATTCCAGACTCTTGACTCATAATGAAAGATTGAGGCTAATGAGGCAATAAATCACATCTAGATTAATCGATACAAATTAAGTGTTGTCATTGTTATCAAGATGTCTATAAGCCATTGTCTATCTAACTGTCAATGATAATTAGAATTTTAATTGGAGTTTGGTGCGGGTGCGATTAACATTCCTATATGACGGACATAACGCAATATGAAATGTCCTTCAACTTAATAAGGTTTTAATTTATTCTTCATCCTTTACAATTTATGCTGATGACCCTTCAAACTTTATGTTATTTGTAATGTTTATATATTATGTTGTGAGTTATAGGCAGTGGTGAGGCTCGGAACTTGGTATAACAAAATACTTCGCATTTTATATACTTTACTGGTGAACGGTCTCTCGTATACGAGGGGCCGTCTGGGTAGGTAGTAGGTATCACCTCTATGTTCACTCTACCGCCAAGCAGTAGTGTCCATGCACTATTGTGTTCCGGTTTGAAGGACATTGTAGCCAGCGCAATTACTGGACATTATGAGACTTAACATCTAATGTCTCAGGGTGATGAGCGAAGTGGAGTGCCACGCAGTGCTTTGTTATTCAAATTTCTGTACGGCGTTGCTACTGTTTATAGGCGGTTGAGTGAAAAAAAAACTGCGTGTGTAACGCTGATACATTAAATTTATTTTATCATCATCATCAGCTACATGACTTCCACTGCTGAACATAGGCCTCCCCCAAAGATTTCCAGATGGTCCTGTCAAAAGCGGCCTGGATCCAGCGCGTTCCTGCGACCTTTATCAAGGTGTATGTCCACCTTGCAGGTGGACGGCCGACGCTATACTTGCCAGTACGTGGCCTCCACTCGAGAACGTTTTCGACCCGTCTGCCGTCAGTTCTTCGAACTATGTGCCCTGCCCATTGCCACTTCAGCTTGCTAATCCGCAGGGCTATGTCAGTGACTTTCGTTCTTCTCGACGAATCTCCTCATTTCTGATTCGATTGCGTAGAGAAACACCAGTTTATTTAGCATTGATAACTATACTATAGGTTCATAACATTAATATTATTGATTCGAAAGTGTTTTGTTAGAAACCCCAATAATATTCAAATTCAAAGTTCATTGCACTCCACAAACATTTTATACATAAAGATGTTACAATTAAATATACTCGTGACATAATCGTGGACCCTGTCGGGCACGGCATAGTTTCAAGAGAGGAAGAAACTATATTATTAAGAAATTATATACATGTAGGTATTGTTTTTTATTAACTTACCATTAATCTATACATCTATATCTGTACATATAAACAAAATTGGAGTGTCTGTTTGTAATATTGAAATAACCGTTTTTTACTACATGTGTATGAATATACAGTCGTGGTCAACTAATTAGGGACATGCAAGATAGTGAAGAACAATAACCAGTTATGTACATACAAATATAAAACCCTATTGATTTCTCAGTAACTATTATTTGCATAATTTGGTCCAATTATTATGCTTTAAATGGCTGTAAATAAAAGAATAAATAAATAGAAAAAAGTATTTAATATCAAAGGTTGAACATGTATTCAATTTTAAGGTATAATTCTGTAGCTGGACATTTAATTAATGACAGTAAACTATAATGAAAAATAGAGTTAAACAAAACTAATAATCTGCAGTATTATAATGACTTTAATAACAGCTCCATTTTATTACGTGTAAAATCAGTACCCAGTAGCAAAACCTTTGTTAGTAATTACCGCTTGACACCGATGTGGCATAGACATTATCAGTTTCTGGCATGTTTCGACAGGAATATTTGCCCATGCCTCACAAAAAGCTTCATTAAGTTCATCTAAAGTTGTGGTACGATAAGTGGCTACTTTTTTCTTGATTTCGTGCCAAAGGTGCTCGATTGGGTTAAGGTCCGGGCTATTTGCTGGCCAATCTAGCACCGATACTGACTGACTGGTAAGAAACGACTTGACTGAACGGGCGGTATGTTTCGGGTCGTTATCATGCTGAAACGTCCATTTAATAGGGAGATGCTCCTCAGCATAGGGAAGCATCGTTTCCTCCAATATTGCCTTGTATTGATGTTGGTCTAAGTTACCCTGAACTTTCCTCACAGGTCCCACTCCACGTCCAGAAAATGAACCCCACATTTTAATGTTTCCACCACCATGTTTCACCTGCTTTTTTGTGAATCTTGGATTCATTTCCGCTTTTACTGGACGCCGTACGTATTGCCTTCCATCTGAACAAATCAAATTAACCTTGGTCTCGTCAGAGAATAATACATGTTGCCATTGGGCGTAGGTCCAATGTCCATATTTACGTGCAAACGCCAAACGAGCATTTCTATGTTCTTTGTTCAACAACGGTACTTTGCGAGCCACTCTTCCGAACAACCCTGCTTCTACCAGACGTCGTCGAACGGTCCTCGCTGAGACACCAACTCTTTCGTCTGTCCCAAACACTTCGTGTTTAATTAAAATAGAGCCTAGAAACGGATCTTTCTTAGCTAACCTGGTTATCATTCTATCTTCTTGCGGAGTTGTTTTTCTCGATCTTTTTGTTCTGGGCACATTTAAATCTGTGTTATTGCGTCTGACATGTTGCACTGCATTGTATACCATAGTTTTTGAACAATTTAAATGTTCTGCTATCCTTCGGTATGGCCATCCATGCTTGACAACAAACTTCATGATAATTTTTCGTAGTGTTGGATCGCAACTTTTATTTTTACCCATTTTTCTTCAAAATATTTTTCATAACTTAAAATAATCGGGATTGCCGCCAAAACTACCACGAAACAATAAAAGAAGAAGTAAAAAAGTATTGAGATTCAAATTTTGAAAATATAACGCAATATCTCAGTGTCCCTAATTAAATGGCCAGCCAGCATTATTTGAACAAATAGCACTACGATAATCTATCAGCTATACTGTAAAGAGGTTTAATGTTTAAGAAGCTGTTATTGTTTGTATAATCGGGCACATAAATGACTAATTATACTTACATGTAAGAGATATGGAATATGGTTTAGACTCGTTGGAAAATAAAAAATAAATTCACAATTCGCTTTAACCAAAGAATGTCCCTAATTAGTTGACCACGACTGTATATAAGGTACATACACCTAAATATTTTTTTACAATTTTTGTCTGCCTGTTTGTTCCGGCTAATCTCTGAAATGGCTGGACCGATTTTGACGGGACTTTTATTGGCAGGTAGCTGATGTAATAAGAAGTAACTTAGGCTACGTTTTATCCCGAGAAAATATAAAGCGGGACTTTTATCCTGGAAAAACTTTTTAACGCGGGCGGAGCCGCGGGCAACAGCTAGTATTAACATATTTAAAACAATTGAAAGTTCTTTTTGCCTTGTACTGGTATTTTTAAGTCGGTTTTATATAAACTTTTGTTAATCCAAATGTACATTACGCACCATGCACGAATAAACTCGAAACGCAATCCTTTTTCGCTCAAAGGCTAAAGCAAACAGCGACACTGAGAATGCATTTGCGCGCGGCCGGGCACAGCGCGGGTACAGGGCTAACAGTATACGACTATGTGGGGGTGACCACAGGTTCTGGCATGTATGGGATATTATTGAAAGTAAATTATGGTCATTCGTTTTGTGACGCTTAATTGTTACTGTTACTGGTCTCTCATATGTAAGAGTCCGTCTGGGTGGGTACTACCGCAATATCTATTTCTACCGCCAATCAGCAGTGTGCGTGCACTCTTGTGTTTCGGTTTGAAGGACATTGTAGGTAGTATAATCAATAGACATAATGAGACTTCACATCTTATGTATCAGGATGACGAGCGCAGTGGAATATCATACAGTACTTTTTAACTCAAGATGCTGAATGGTGTTGCTACTGTTTATGGGTGGTCGTATTGCTTACCATCAGGTGAACGGCATGCTCGTTTCGTCATTCAATGCAATATTTTTTTTTTAGTAAAAACATAATATGCATACATATATACATGCATACATATATATGCATCACACCTTTTCCCTTCTCAGGGGCAGGCAGAGGTGTATCACACCCACATTTCGCCAGCTATGTTAGGCAATGCCACCGAGGTCGTCATTAAATTATTAAAGAATTCAACTAAAAGACCTTCTAAAAACTATGCTTTGAACATATCACATACCTTGTACCATTTTACCTTCTACGGTTAATAAAGAATTTCATAATCCAGAAGACCTTTGCCCTTTATCCAGACTAGTTCATCAACGTGGCCAGCCTACACGAAACACGGCGGCGGGTGGGTGCAATCGAATTCACCGCTCACCGCCGCAAAGCCGAAAACTCGATAACTCCGACTATTCTGTTCGGGATGTCGCACGCGTGTGCACCCGCCTTTATGGCGCGCACCGCTAGTTTTATTATCAGCCGTAAATGTTTTAACATCAGTATTTGGTTATTTTATGCGAGACGCTCTATGCGGACAAAAAAGTAGACAGGGGGCTTGGAATGTGAAAAAAAAAAACGATGCGTCTCCGCTTCGTTTTATTATGATTGGTTGAGAGACTGACGTATCGGTATTTTGAAGTTTGTGACTGATTGAGAGAACGATACGTCAGCCTCTCAACCCAAACACAATAAACGAAGCGGAGACGCATCGTGTTTTTTTTATCACATTCTAAGCCCCCAGGTATTGAGAAGTATCAAAATTAATAGAAATATCTTCTGCTAGTATATTAAAGCTATTAAAACCATGAAGTGTCAAGATAAACACTTTACCTTACACATAAATTGGGTCGCCCTTAACCGTTATACAAATATTGTTCCACTTATTAACTAGCTAGTATAAGTTGGTACGTTGCTATCAGTAATTTAAAGGCGTCGTTAAGAGCAGCGCGTGCCAACTTAAATTTGACATACAATTCTCATAGAGTTCACATATTCGTTCCACAAATGACAGCTACTTTTAGAGCGGCATTTGTGTGTCTAATTAATTCTCATTGTGTTATAATTGTGATCACGGAATTATAGTCTTTATGTATGGGGTATAGGGGAGGGATTCGTGTGAATTGTTAGGCTAGAGTTTACCCGTGTCTTTTGCGTGGCATTCTTAGTATGTGCTTAATTGACTGAAACAGTTATGGAAACAACGTCACCCTTCATTAGAAATGTCTCACGTTTCGACATGTAACGCCGGCACAATTATAGCGACCGTCGCAAAATGCACTACGCTTTAGCGGATGGGAGGTACTAATAGAAAAATTATACATATATACATATACACTCACGCCTTTTATCCCCGAAGGGGTAGGCAGAGGCGCAACTAGTGCACCCACTTTTCGCCATTATTCCGTCCCATGATGTGATAGGGGGCGAGCCTATCGCCATATCGGGCACAAATTCCAGACTCCGAGCTAATACTGAATAGAAAAACTCAATATCACTTTGCCCGACCCTGGGATCGTACCCGAGACCTCAACATTGCAGTCGTACCATAATACCACTACGCCACCGAGGCAGTCCGAGAAAAATTATCAGGGGGTAAATATTCAAGGGGGTCATTAGATAAGTGATCATGGCTCATAGAATTCTACAATATAACCATCAATGCATTGCCGGCCCTTAAGATAGGACTATGTTTTATACTTGAAGGTCCCTAAATCATAACAACCCCAAAATTCTGCGAAAGCTGGTTCCACGAGAACGTCGCGAGAGGAGGAAAATTCCTTGAAAATCGTTGAGGAACGCCATCCGTCTAGATGGGAGTATGGAATTTTATGTGTTGTACGATAATGGAATGACTGATATTAGTCCAATATTTTCCATGAAAATAATTGGAAAAGTTATAAGAATTGTTTTACTCGAATGAGGATCAAGACAACAGAAGGGCATTAATTTAAACCACATACCTACACTATACATAATATCTATGCCAAATAAAAATATATGTTAATTCGGTGTAGCAGTGTAGTCACAAATTAAGTTTTAGTTATTGCGAATTTAAAAGACGATGTGGGTTGTCCTGTGCTAATTAAACTTCATGAACGGTTAGTATCATTCCCGCGGCATGAGACGTTGCTGCTCAAAACTTTCGGTATTTTGCACACTTTATTTTGAACGCGACATTAAATTTGTTTGGAAATCGTGTTTTCTTATTTTTTACGTATTACTTTTTTCTGTTTCGAATTTACATCAAGCACGAGTTTTAACTGCCACGTTAATTAATGCCCCTCTGGTGTCTTAACCCTGTATAATAGAGCACATACAGCATGTCGTTGCTTTACAAAATTTTATCTCAGTTATCTTAATTCGAACGGAATCCTAAAGCCAAAAGCCCAGAAGCCACGCAAGCGTTCTTTAACGTTTGACTTATCTTGATGGCACAAAGTGCGAATTATGAACAGGGAAGTGCGAACTCGCTGTCATTTGCATTAAGTTATTGGACCCTTGTCCGACTAACCGTAGTTAACGTTTAACCCACGATTGTCAAACTTCACCGAAGTTATGAGGAAGGTCTGAAATTCAGTGAGCTCTAGTAAAAAACTTGGTGGTTTTTACATCTTAATTATGTATGTATTTATATCTTACTACGTGTTACTAGCGGCTTCGCTCACATGAAAGACCTTTCTCCCCACCAAAGTCTCTAAAACACAGTACGATTAATCAGATTAAAACGAGCTATTATTTCCCACGGAAGCAAATTACTGGTATAATAATGGTGTAATAGCTAAAAATTAGTATCCTATGTGTTAATCCAGGTTATGATCTTGTCAACCAACCATGTGTCAAATTTCATCCAAATTTGTTTAGTTGTTTATGCGTTTACTTCTAACAAATATAAAACCATCAAAACATTTTTACTTTCGCATTTATAATATTTTTAAGATAAGATGTAATGAAACTCATAATGTTGTGTACCTATAACTTTGGAGGTGTCTCTATTGAAAAACATAAGCCTCCTCTTGCGTTGGCGGTCAAAAAAACAAAAATCGAACATCATTCAAACAATCATTGACTATAATAAAAGAAATGCGACGTACAAAAACACAGGAAACTGCGCTGTGGGTAGTTAGCCCATTCAAATTCCGTCAACTTTGACACAAACAAGCACATTTATGTGAAGTATAAAAGTATTTCTTCACAACTAGCCATTGATACGGGCCTGCAGTGGACGTAAGTTATGGCCCACGGTGGCGTACTCGTTCCGGCAAATTTGTATGTACCGGTGAGCCAAGACTGTGAATATAGAAGCGGGTAAAGTTGCCTACTCACTAGCGAGGCATATTTGTAGAGATGTTTTGTAAAAGCAGAATACAAAAAAAAGACGAATTTTGATAAAATGTGGCAAAGAGATAGACCGTATGGATACATGATGTATCGTATGACTTTCATTGTACGCATTTATGCAATTGTCCACCAGGGTTGAGTTAGAGGCGCAACTACTGAATTATTTTGCCGAGTTTTTATTCGTCTTATGATAGGGGTGAGGTAAGGGATGATTTGATTGAATTTCTTAAGGCAAATGTGCAAACACTGGACCCAGGGTAGAAAACAGCGTTAGATGTTATAGAGTTGAAAGATGACTCGGAGGTTGACTAATGATTCTTCTAGCTTTACATCTGGTATCACACCCAAGTTATGCTACTAGAGGTTCCATGTAATAGTGGGCGAGCCTAATTTCACTGATTCCAAACTCCAGAAAAACTTTGGTATGGGAACGTCGATCATTTACCATTCAGTGATTCATCTGTTTATCTTGAAAATAAGTATCGTGTGCATCCAGCCTAAAGTGGAAGCCTTCCAACTCGTATTTCATTTATTACATTATTTTGTGTACATGTTTTTCCGTTGTTTGAAGGTTAAAGGTACAGGCTTTGTTTTAGATAACACTACCCGTATGTCGAGGACCCGAGCGAAATTACGTTGTTGTTTTTGTAATTTTGAAGTTTGCGTGTATAACGACTAATTAGCTCATGTTTTGAGACTTAGCGCTTAGAAGTGATATTACCTACGAGTTGAAATGAAATCAGTATGTTTATATAAAACTAGCTTTTGCCCGCGGCTCCGCCCGCATTAAAAAGTTTTTCCGGGGTAAAAGTCCCGGTTTATATTTTCCCGGGATAAAAAGTAGCCTATGTGTTAATCCAGGACATGATCTACCCGTGTGCCAAATTTCATCGAAATCCGTTCAGTAGTTTTTGCGTGAAAGAGGAACAAACATCCTTACATCCATACATCCAAACATCCATACATTCTTACAAACTTTCGCCTTTATAATATTAGTAGGAAGTAGGATAGATAAGAGACACGAGTAAATCGCTGACCTGATGCTACTGAAGAAAGTAAGAAAAAATTGTAATTAGCTATTTTCTCAGGACCAGATGGTAGTAGGCACATAGAGTAAAACTCTATTAAATAACACACACGTCTTTTATCCCCGAAGGGGTAGGCAGAGACGCAACTAGTGCACCCACTTTTCGCCGTTATTCCGCACCATGATGTGATAGGGGGTGAACCTATCGCCATATCGGGCATAAATTCCAGACTCCGAGCTGACACTGAATAGAAAAACTTAATATCACTTTGCCCGACCCGGAGATCGAACCCGAGACCTCAGCGTTGCAGTCGTACCATAGTACAGCTACGCCACCGAGGCAGTCCATTAAACAATTAATAAAGGTAAATTAGGGATACATAGGTACGTAATATTCAAACTGCTGCGTATAGTCAGATGAATTATTGATGCTGCGCCAGCTATTAAGAATAGAATACCTACTTTTTTCAACAAAATCATACCCTACTAATAACTATTATTCTGTCAGTCCGTAACGTTTTCACTAATCCACTGAACTCATGTTGACGAAAATCGTTGATGAAATGATGAAATACGGACCTCCTTCGAGAAAGGTTCTTCTTTTTTATATTTGTCCGAAAAAGGGATATCGCCACTGGCAAATTTAGTAAGAGCTAGTAAAATATAAATAGAAGCAAACTATATGTTTATGTTTGTGACGAATTAAACGCATGTGGTTCAATTGGTAAAATTGCCGCGAGCCGTCCACAGGTCGCGTAACTGTGTCGTTTCCGTATCATTGTCTGTTGCTCTGTAATTGAGTATTATACTACACGTTCTAGTAATTCTCCCAATGTCCAAAAACGGGCCTAAAATTCTTACCAAGACAGTTTATATATATTTGGATCGAACAGCTAAAAACTAGCCTTTTACAACAAATCGTTCAATATTAAAGACCTCCGATTTCGAGATTTATGTAATTTTATGTTCTTAAAAAGTACACTTAATATGAACGTTTTAAAAACTTAGTTATGAATGTAGAGATCTAAAAATACTTTTTTAATGGATCGAAGTTCCAAATTTTGCCAATAAATTTTGAGCCTGGTTAGAATTTGAGGCACAGCATCGATACAAAAAGCGGACATGTCCTTCAGGGCTTAGTTGGTCATTTAGATTGTTTAGATATAAATTATTATTGATATGAGCTACGAATGAGCTACCTATACATAATTAATGAACACTGAGACGATCTAATAGATCGCCTGATGGTAAGCACGACAGGCCATAAACAACATCAAGCGATCTCTTTGACCAAAAATAAACCCTTAGAGTACAAAGTATTCGAATAGGCCGGCACAATTGTGTCGACTGACGAGGCACAATCATCTCCATACTTCATACAAAAACGTCCAGTTTCTCACTCTCCATTCGACCGCGCCAAATGGAGACGGCCGCGTTCCGTATTAACCGATCCAAAGGACGAAATCAATCTGGCCATCCGCCTTAAGAACGAGTTCTTGAAACTCCAACACTCCACAAGACCGCAGTTCCGTCCTCGCCGTCGAGGACCTCGCCGCGTTCCCCGTCGTCCCCCCGACCACCCTAACAGTCCCGGCCCGCGTGCCGATGACAACACAATCTAATAGGATTAGGCTAAAAAAACAATCTTTTCCTAATCGTTGATGTCTCATCCTCTCTCAGTGGCCGTCCTGAGCCGAGGTTCGTAACCCGTTAGTGGGTTGCCCTCAGCATGGTCATTTAATTCAAAGGGTTGCGAGCGCCTTCTGCGTTCACCCTAAAGACCGGTGTGGCCAAAAAAGCCGACTCGTGTCAGGCTACTGGCAGTAGGGCTATTAACAAAAAAAAAAAACAAAAGACGTGTGGCAATCGGAGACTGCCGCGGTAAAGCTATTGCATAAATTCTAATATTTATAACCTCTTTGAACAGATATAAAATAAAAATCATTAAAAGTTCTGCTATTCATCGATAGATGGCAAAACTAAAAAAAAATATGAAAGACGGGCTCAATGGACTAGTATCCAGAGCCGTAATATTTAAATAAAAACTTTTTAAAAATTCAAACTTAGAATCACGTCATCCTGCCGCGTTTGACATTTCGATACGTTTCACTGACTGGAACAGTTTTTAAATACACGGTAATTTCGATCTTTTATCGTATAACATTCAGCTCATATCCTCTTACATATTGTATTCTTACACGACTGCGATATTAAATTTACTTATGGAATTTTACACTCTAGATTTACATGGTTGTGATAGAGTTGAAAATAAAATATCACCGCTGTGCCGGTCGAAGTGAGGGGTGTTAGGTTATTTTTTCGTTGCGGAATTACTGGATTCGGTCTCCACGCTCAAGGCCTGCGATAGAAGCTATGCAATAGCTTAAAAAAAGTCCAGTTTCATAAGCGAAACAAACCATCTCAAAGTGAAGACGCAGTCGAATTGAAAGGGCATTATAGAACGGAACAGTTGTTAAGTAGGCGCGCTGGAGAGGGGGCTAATCTGATTAAGGCATACGGGCGGCGGTCGTGACCCCCCTGACGACTGGCTTGTTGATCTAGCGCTCCGGCTTAGTGTATCGAGGTTTACTTCGGTTCCCAACGTTTGGCTGTGTACGGAATCTGGGTATTGATTGAACAATCATCAGGTAGGAGAAATAATTGATGTTGAGTAGGTACGGTTTGAGAGTTTTTAGTTTATTTATAGTCAAACATGATTAATTTATGTTAACATTCTTTGTGTAAGATAACATTTACTACTGCCTCGGTGGCGTAGTGGTATTGCGTACGCATTACGAGTACGATTTGCGCGCTGAGGTCCTGGGTTCGAATCCCGGGTCGAGCCAAAAAAATTGTGACTGGGTTTTTCCATCTTAAAATGTACTCAGTCGCAGCTCGGAGTCAGGAAGTTGGCGGTGTGATACCTGGGTTCGAATCCCGGGTCGAGCCAAAAAAATTGTGACTAGGTTTTTCCATCTTAAAATGTACTCAGTCGCAGCTCGGAGTCAGGAAGTTGGCGGTGTGATACCCCCGTGCCTCGGAAAGCACGTAAAGCCGTTGGTCCTGCGCCTGATCTCTCTCCGGTCATGTCGGATTGCCGTCTCACCGGACTATAAGAGTGAAGGAATAGCGAGTGCACCTGTGTATTGCGCACACACTTGTGCACTATAATATCTCCTGCGTACCTGGCTGATCTCCGTTGAGATTGGCCGCCGTGGCCGAAACTGGCTAGGAGGATTTCAAGATAACATTTCTAATTGTTCAACAGGAACTATTTTTGTTGAAGATGATCATATGATATTAATATGATGGCATCATTCAACTCCTTCAAGATGTAACATCTCTGTCTACTCTCGAAAAGGTAAAAGAACGGTAATGCTGTATGTTGTATGTATATATTCTGCAAACCACCATCCAAAACAACTCCAAACTGAATCGCGTGCCAACTTGACCACGTTAACACATTTCTTCAAGTAGGTCATTCCTACCAAGTACAATTAGCCAATTGGTGCACAGGATACATTTATTGACTATACGTAGCCCGCGGGACCACCCACGTGCGCGGTGATGAGGATGTGAACGTTCGCGTAGGAAGCTGTTTACTTCCACTCGGTCTTATTTCATGAACTGGAGCAGTAGACAATCAGTATTTGACGTGGGATTTATGTTTAGGACGGATAGTACTGTGGGATTGTGCCGTGGGATAAGGGATTTTCGATGTTAAATATTAGTGTCTAGGATGCGAGTGAAAAAGCGATACCTAATTATTTTACTGATGTTTCATAAAAAAGAAAGACGAGACGAGCAACCCGTTCCTTGATGGTAACCGGTAACCGTCACGATTGAAAACATGTACCACGCCGAACTTCACGTCTCTCTGAGATCTTAGATTCAAGTCTCAAAACGACGGTTACAATGCCCTTTAAACCGAAACGCAACATAGCTTGCACAATGTTTCCTGGCGGTAGACTATAGATATATACTTTGAGGGTGTACCTAACCAGACGAAGTTTCGCATCCGAAAGAACTATCACCACCTTGTAAATCATCATCATAGTTATTCTCATTAAAACAAGCGAAATCATTTCTTGGTTACATCAAGTAAACAAAAGCAGTCGATCAGTTCAATTCTACTACACCCACGCGCCCAATAAAATACGTGACAAAAAATAAATCACAAAGTGATTTCAAAAACAAACAAACTAATCGACTTATAATGACACGTTATATCCGGTGTTTAGGGGATGGGGGGATAAAAATGGGGCTAATAACAGATTGGAAATGGTTTTTATTGTAACGCACGTCGTTAAAAATTTAGGCTTTATCGTTCCTGGAAGTTTATCATTAGCTATTGCTTAATGGTTTCGGAGTGGCTTATAAAGGTATGAAAATATTGCTTCCTGGTCTATTAGTAGTGAATTTTAAATATAGGGTAGAATCTAATAGCAAGGATATTATAGAGGATAATAGAATTGTCTATGTCTGTTATAATAGAAATTGATGAAGAAATATGAGGTGTCACTAGAGCATACATGATTTATTTTGTTTGAAAAGGCGAGGTGATTCACGCATAAAGTATGCATAGTAAACGCGCATCTTCAGCCGTTTAGAATTAACGTGATTAGACAGTCAAATTCCTGTATAAAGTACACAATAATAAGTCAGTGATTAGTCAATTCATGTTTCGATTTACTACAGAATTTAAAATCCTATAGTAGATTCCGAATCTTAAGGTGAAGCTTATCCTATAGTAGCAATTAGTGTACTTGATACTTTATTTTATAGTTACATTTATTTATTTCACTATAAAATTACTACCAAAATACATTAAATAATCCAGTAACATCAGAATGACCAATACGTAATCCTTCGAACCAATCCCAAATTTTCAATCAGCTCCAACCGAAATGAATTAAATCACGTTCAACGCTGGTACAACTCCTCGTCTAAAACAAAGCACTAACAACACCGCTAATCCTAACCTATTACTGCATGTACGCAGGCCAGGCCTGACAAAAACACTCTGGTGCCTCATCTGAAGCGCGGCCGAATCGATAATGTCTCGGCGTGTGCAAACTAAATCAGTATATCCGCCCCTCTCGGCTGCCGCTCGCTCCCTGCCCACCCCTCTCATCACTGCACCCTACCCCCTCCACCCCTCTACGCCGCCACCCCTCGCCCTCCCAAATACCCGCTCCAGACTTAGCTACATTGACATTTTAAGGTCACCAAATTTCTTCGTTTACCTCATTCGTCGCTTTGATCTGAAAGATTATTTTTTATTTTAGACTTTCTAAATTGTTGTATGAATAAATTGTAGCGGACGTCGTTTTTCACTAGGACATTTTTTTATTTTATAACTAGTAGATTTTGCTCGCGGGTCTACTCGTGGGAATCTACTGAAATAGAATTTCTAATATGTATCAAAGAAGTTTCTAGGGATTCTCGACTAATCTTTAGGACCTCTCTATCGTAGCGTTGTCAATGTATAAATACAAATATAATAATAAGCTTTCCGAAATTCGCACGGCATTCACTCGGTAATTCTATGCATAAATAGCGTGGAATCTTGAAACAAGTAAATTTAGAATAAGAAATTGGTAATTACTAAATAAAGTTTGGGATCACAGTAACTTCAGGGGTGATAAAACGTGAGGAATGTCCAGCAGTATGCAGGACAAGGGGTGATTTGCTCTGTACATTACTGTTTGTGCCATTTATGACCATTATGAGCCTTATAATATATATCACCGTAGACTGTGTAAGTATTCAGTGCTGTACAGGGCTTTGTCATTCGAAGTTCTGGTGTTGTTATGATTTCTAGGCAGTTTTTGCACATCATCACTTGCTCGTTCATTTCTCATATAAACCACTTTTAGTTTTATGAAAAAATACCATATATCCTTCTAATATTATAAACGCGAAGTTTGTAAGAATGTATGGATGTCTGGATGTATGGATGTTTGTTCCTCTTTCACTCAAAAACTACTGATCGGATTTCGATGAAATTTGGCACACAGGTAGATTATGTCCTGGATTAACATATAGCCTACTTTTTGTCCCGGGAAAATATAAACCGGGACTTTTATAGTGGAAAAACTTATTAACGCGGGCGGAGCCGCGGGCAAAAGCTAGTATTATGATATACCTAACACGAAAATTCACCACTTGTATTGTCACAAAAATTCCACGCGGAATCCAATACCACAGAGAATAAAGACACAGAGCTGGGTTTTAATAAAAGTGGACGGTTAAGGCACCGCTCCCTGCGGACAGTCAGCAAACGTTTGCAGCTACATACACGGTAACAAAACTATAAAAGTCCTGACGTTTGCGGCGTTGTAATTCCCCGGTCAGCTTGATGCATGCTCTTCTGTAGGGTATTCGGTTTATTCTGTTACAGCATTTACAGTAAGCAAGTATTCGACTTTTGGTAATACATAATCTAAGAGGATACGTTGAAAAATTTGCTAAATAGACTAGGTGAAAATACTTAATTGTCTACTGTGAAGAAACTCTGAGTTTCATACCTAAACTGAGAATCTAAATTTGTGTTTTAGAGATTGGAATTTGTATCCAATTATGTATCGGCTATCATATTATATTAATAAAACATCTATCTACCTTTGGGCAACGTCATGACGAAAAATAAACTACAAAGTAACTGTGAAATATAAATAAACAATAGGAGCAAATTCATGCGTAGTATGATAAAACTAAGTTACCACACACACTCACTCACGCCTTTTATCCCCGAAGGGGTAGGCAGAGGCGTTACTAGTGCACCCACTTTTCGCCGTTATTCCGACCCATTATATGATAGGGGGCGAGCCTATCGTCATATCGGGCACAAATTCCAGACTCCGAGCTTATACTGAATAGAAAAACTCAATATCACTTTGTCCGACCCGGGGATCGAACCCGAGACCTCAGCATTGCAATCGTACCATAATACCACTACGCCACCGAGGTAGTCAGTCACTAAGTTACCATACAACTTATATTAGTCCTTTATATGAGAAAACCAAGTTATTAGATTTTATTAGTCTGATTGTCGGGTTGGTCACGTAGGGTTGTCTTTTAAATTAGCGCATCCTTTAGTTAGTCCCTTAGTTCTCATGCTGAATGGCACAAAGGATGGTTTTTAAAAACTAATGACTAGCTTAGTGTCACAAAGTTTAACCTATAGGTCGTCATTTAACGATGCTTTTTATATTTTCTACATGTAGAAATAAAGCTTATTTTAAAGTGCACAGAGTCTTGAGATTTGTAGCATTAGAGGTAATTTTATAACTAGCTTCTGCATTATAGTCTATATCTATATACATTCACGTCTATGTCCTCAAACGAGTAGGCGAAGGTGAAATTAGAGCATCTACGCTTCTCAGCGCTTATTTTCATCATATTACATATGTGGCAATAATCCCGTATTAATGCTCACATTTAAACATGGTATAAACGTAGTTATTTTATTCTTTTTCTATTACATGTGTTGTAAAACATTGCTTCTTGCCAAATTTAATGTTTCTAGGTCCACGGGAAGTACCCTATAGGTTTTGATACGCGACATAAACGATCATATCTTTTGATCGCGTTAACTTACAAGTTTGATTTTATTGCAGCTGAAAGAGACCTTAGACCCGAGTATTTGATATAAATTTCAATTTGATATCTCTACGCGTTCCTGAGAAAAAGGGTCTTGACATACAGACAGGACAACAAAGAGATCCTATAGGGGTGGCTTTTTTGCTTTTGACTTTCGGAACCCTTAAAATAACCAGCTGATGTGGTTGTTAATGTGTTGTATGTTTATCCAAATTTCAATAGGGTATTTTCCTATGTTTGATTTTGTACATTATTTTAGATGTAACAGAAAAAAATACAAAAAAGAAATTCTTCTGTGGAATCAGCATCAAAATCGATTGAAAAATTAAGCAGTTATTCAATTTTGAAATATTTTTGTGAGCAAAAGTGGGAGCGTGGCGGGGATATCGCGCTATATCTTTCGCACGCAGGCAGCGTTATAGCCAACGGCGCTTGGTGATGTCACAGCTTAGTATTGCCGTCATTTGACAACTACCCATTCCATCAAATTTCAAAGCTTTAAAAACTTCCTATTGCGCCAATTTTTAAAATTATTTTCCATTAGATTTTGGATAGCATACATTTTTCATAATTATATTATTATTGAATGGGTATTATTCCTTCCACCGCTATTTTAATTTACTTTCAAGTTTCAACGTAACGACCCTCCAAAGCTTCCTTGTCTACAGTAATCTAACACATACCGCTAATTTACACAAATGAAACGCCCGGCAGCGCAGTTGCTTTGAATTTTCCTCCAGAGCTCCATGTAAACTTGGCTAATTTTCTTTATATCCTAAAATTGTTGGTATGTCGGTGTTAACTGTATATAGTTGCAAAGTCCCAGAAGTTTAATATAGTTGAGGAATCAAATTGTAATGCTTAATTGTTAGGCAGGGATTCAGGCATTGTTTTTCGTTATCGGTTTTCCTTGAGTTGCTAGTAGTGATTTCCGAATCGGGCAAGTAAAGGTGAATTATAGTACTTATTAGTACCTAAAATAAGTTTAAGATGTGTTGATATAGACTGCGGTGTAAGTTAGTATATGAAAATGAAATCCTTCTAGCCAATTTCGGTCACGGCGGTCAATCTCAACGGAGATCAGCCAGGTATGCAGGAGATTTTATAGCGCACAAGTATGTGCGCAATGCACAGGGGCAGTCGCTATTTCTTCACTCTCAGAGTCCGGTGAGACGGCAATCCGACATGATCGGAGAGAGATGAGGCGCAGGATCAACGGCTTTACGTGCTTTCCGTGGCACGTGGGTGTCTCACCGCCAACTTCCTGACTCCGAGCTGCGACTGAGTAATTTTTAAAATGGAAAAACCCAGTCACAATGTTTTTTTGTCTCGACCCGGGATTCCAACCCAGGAGCTTAGCGCATATATCGTACTTGTAACGCGTACGCAATATAATTACGCCACCGAGGTAGTCATTAACATATAGCGGAGTGAGGAAGTAAAGATCACTTCACTTATAATTACAGATGCGAATGTTTGTGAACATATTTGTATACAGAATTCCGTGTTCTGGATTAACATATAAGCTACTTTTAATATCCGAAAAGTTCATAGTGGGACTTTGTACCATGATAGGTCGTTTACCAGGCGACCTAGTATTTCATATTGCTCCAAACTCTAACCTGTTAGTAACACAGTGACATCACGCGGCGTCGCTTGCGTCACATCGCGCTGCTCGCCGCTCTCGCATGAATAAACTGAAGACGTCGCATCGACTTGCTAATGTCTCGTTCACTCTCGATCTGACTCACCGGCGCGAGTGACAGGAGTAAGCGGGAGCGGTACCAGGGGGCTTAGGATGTGAAAAAATATACGACCTTATACCTTTTACTTGGAACCAAATATAGGCCGGTAATTTTGTGTCGATCATCAAGGGATACACAGTCCCTTAATAATCGACTTTTTTCTAGGACTTCATTTAAAATTAGTTTAGTGTAATAATTTCGCTATGCTAGAATAAAACGTTCCAGAGGTCATTTAGGTGGCATCTGGTTCGGAAGGCTTGTGAGTCCGACATAAGTATTTCTCCCTAGGCTTAGAATAAGTATCCATAAGAAGGATTTTTCCTGCGGGGATAAAAAAAAATACTAGGATAAAAAAGTGATATCAGAATGTAAGTTACATTCCAAGACTGTAGAAGTTAAAAAGTATTTAAAAAAAAATATCCTCTTTTACATTTATTCTACCCAAAGTATATACGAATCATGTACTTTTCAACTCGCTGCCGCTCATTCCCCGCACCACTAGTCAGGTTGTGCCACATGCTGCCACCGATTCGTTCATGTAGATTAAAATTTTCGCTCTCATTGTTACATTCGGTCCATTTAAATGACAATTGTACATTTGCTCGCGTCATAATTGTATTCAAATTGTATCCTTTTTAGTGCTTCTAATTAGCCGTGTGTTAGGTCATGGGTGATGTAATAGATGATGTCTTTAAAGTTATTTTGGTCTGGCAATATACAAGTAAGGCAAAGCATGTGATGGTGAGATAATTTTAAGATTAATATAGGCTACTGCGTCCCCTTGTACCCCTTATAAGAAGACTGATTCTGAATGCTTCAGGATTCAAGTAATACAATTGATCGTTTATGATTATTACTCATAAGCAACTGCAATACCGAAGCAATCGTGAATACGTTGCTGATTATTGATGATCTAAAAAGAAACTGGCACATATATGACATACCATACCATAACAGCTCTGTATTATATACTGCCCACTGCTGAGCACCACGCTGGCCTAGTGCGGGTTGGCAGACTTCACATTCCTTCGAAATTTAAAGAACTTCTCAGGTATGCAGGTTTCCTCACGATGTTTTCCTTCACCGTTGAAGTGAGCGATAATTCACAAAGAATATTCATATACATTTTTAAAAAAGTCAGAGGTGCGAGCCCTTGGGTTTTGAACCTGCGGACATTCATCTCGGCAGTCCGTTCCACTCCCAACTAGGCTATTGCCGCTTCACACACATACGGCTTTGTTGAAATACTTCTGCTTTTGGCAATCCTTTATTAAATTCCAGCACAACCTTTAAAATAATAAATCCCAATACGCAGCGATACTAGTGGTCGTCTCATTCTATTTTGAGCCGGATAAACCCATCGGGCCATACTTGGAGCAGTTGGGGCAGATAGTTGAAAAACTGGGCCCCAAAGGAATTCTCATGGGGGGCGACGCCAATGCCAAAAGCATCTGCTGGGGCAGCTCGTGTACTGATGGCAGGGGTGAAGAAATGGCAGGGGTGCTGGAACAGTACGGATTGCAGGTGCTCAACGACGGCAGGCTACCAACTTTTGAAACGGTGAGAGGAGGAAAATTGCTCACCAGTCATATTGACATCACGGCTTGCACGGAGGATATCCTGAATCTGGTCGCTGACTGGAAGGTTGATGACTCTATGGCGAGCTCGGACCACAACGCGATCACGTTCAAAGTACACAAAAGTAAGGAGAAATATATGAGGCAGAAAGAGCAAACTACAAGGAAATACAACACAAAAAAGGCGAAATGGGAGTACTTTTATGATAAACTAAAAACACTAATAGAACAGAAAAACCTAACAGAAGCAGAAATCACAAACATTAATAACGAAACAGATTTAGACCAAATAGTAGAAAAGTATATAGATATAATAATATCCACATGCAACCACACAATTCCCTTAATCAAAATTAAAAACAGTATGAACGTTCCGTGGTGGTCCGAGGAACTCGCCAAGATGAAACAAGAGGTCAACACCAGAAGACGAAGGATCCGATGTGCAGCGCCAGTCCGAAGAGCCAAGGTCATCGATGAGTACCTGCAGTCGAAAGAAAAGTACGAACAAGAAGCCAAGAAGGCGCAAATTTCCAGCTGGAAAGAGTTCTGTAGAAAACAGGACAGGGAAAATGTCTGGGAAGGAGTATACCGGATAATTGGCAAAGTATCCAAGAAGCACGAAGATCTGCCATTGATGAAAAATGGAGAAACCCTCAGTGCGGGAGAGTCGGCGAAATTCTTGGCAGAATCATTTTATCCAGAAGACAACGAACTAGATGATAATGCAGACCATCAGCAGACGAGAGTGACAGCTGCGAGGGTAAATATGGAAGTCCATGCTGAGTATCATGACCCAGTATTTACGATAGAGGAACTATATGCAGCTGCGGACAGTTTTAATCCCAAGAAAGCCCCTGGAGCAGACGGCCTCACGGCTGATATCTGTAAGCAAGCCATTAGGAAGTACCCAGAATTGTACTTGTCACTGGCCAACAAATGCCTCGAAATTGGCCACTTCCCGACCATCTGGAAGGAGGCTACGGTCGTGGTCCTCCGAAAACCTGCAAAGGAGGACTATACCAGTGTTAAATCCTACAGACCGATAGGCTTGTTGCCGGTGATGGGGAAGATACTGGAGAAGATGGTGGTGGGTCGGGTGAGGTGGCATCTGTATCCTAAGACAAGTCCCCGACAGTTTGGCTTTATGCCACAGAGGAGCACAGAGGACTCCCTCTATGTCGCATATCAGAGAGAAACTATCAGAAAAGAAAATAATAGTCATAATCTCATTGGACATAGAGGGAGCCTTCGACAGCGCCTGGTGGCCAGCTATTAGACTTAGACTGTCGGAGGAAGGGTGTCCAATCAACCTTAGAAGGATCATAGATAGCTACCTCGAGAGCAGAAAAGTAAGAGTCAGATACGCCGGAGAAGAGCACGAGAGATGGACCTCCAAGGGATGTGTGCAGGGCTCCATTGGGGGTCCAACTTTTTGGAATCTGCTCCTTGACCCACTGCTATCAGAGCTTGATAGAAGGGGTAGTTACTGCCAAGCTTTCGCCGACGATGTGGTGCTTGTCTTCGATGGCCATGAAATGGGGAAATTACAAAGACAGGCTAATGAAACGCTGGCCTATGTGAGGGACTGGGGAACTAAAAACAAGTTGCGGTTTGCGCCACATAAAACCAAGGCCATGGTAGTGACGCGCAAATTAAAATATGATTCTCCGATCCTACACATAGGTGGCGTTAACATTGGCCTGGAAAAAGAAATCAAAATCCTGGGAGTAACCATAGATAGCGGGCTTACTTTCAACACCCACGTGTCCGAGGTATGTAGAAAGGCAGTTGCCTTCTATAACCAGCTGTCTCGGGCGGCGAGGCTGCAGTGGGGGCTGGCGCCGGAAGTCATAAAATTATTGTATACGGCTGTAGTGGAGCCAATAATTTTATACGGAGCAAGCGCGTGGGCTCCAGCTGCTCAGAAACTCCGGGTGAGGAAGCGGCTCGCAGTAGTTCAGAGGGGCTTTGCGCAGAAGCTCACGAAGGCTTACAGGACGGTCTCCCTAAACTCGGCCCTGCTGCTCGCTGGGATACTGCCCCTGGACATCCGTATTAGGGAAAATGCTTCCCTATATGAGATCAAAAGGGGATACTCTCAGCGGGTGGTAGGAGATCGGGAGGTGGAGTGTCCTGTGGCCTTCGCAAAGCTCGAACATCCAGCGCATAGAAATGTGGTGTACTACCGGTGTCTGGTGGACGGTGCAGAAGTGAACGAAGCTGTTGCCGAAGGCCTCAGTATTTATACTGACGGCAGCAAACTACAGGGCAAAGTTGGTGCGGCGATCTCCATGTGGGAAAACGCTGCTGAGACCAAAAATAAAAAACTAAAGCTGGAATTATACTGCACCGTCTACCAGGCAGAGCTTCTGGCCCTCTACGCAGCCGTGGAGGAGGTAGCAAAAAGTGGTAAATTGCAGAGCAGCATTCTTAGTGACTCGAGAGCGGCACTAGAGACTGTGGCAGACAGCGCTTCCCTCCATCCCCTGGCGTTTAAAATCCGAGAGAAACTAAAAGCCATAAAAGAACGGGGCCAAAATTTGAAATTCTTCTGGTTCAAAGCACACGCAGGGCTGGAGGGGAACGAGCGCGCAGACGAGCTCGCTAAGGATGCTGCCCTAAATCTAAAGAGAAAGGCCGACTACGATAAATGTCCCGTCTCATTCGTCAAGCGACAAATCCGAACGGAATCGGTGGGCGAGTGGGGCGGGCGTTATACGGAGGGAACAACGGCATCTACCACTAAGCTCTTCTTCCCGGATGCGGTGGAGGCTCATCAGCTTGTTATAAAGATAAAGATCGAACCGGTGCTAACGCAGGTTTTCACGGGGCATGGCGGGTTCTCCGAGTACTTGTATCGGTTCAAGTGCAAGGAGAGCCCGTCATGCATTTGTGACCCTGCGAAAGAAGAAACAATAGTACACTTACTAGTAGAGTGCCCCGTCCACATAAAAAAAGCGCGTAGAAATTGAAACCGAATTAGGTATGGAAATAAATTCTAAAAACTTAAACTTAGTAGTAGCAAATAAGGAGCATAGAAATAAGTTTTTAAAATATTGCATAGAAATAGCTAAAATAGTAATAAATAGAAATACGTAATCATAAGTACACTAGACATGTAATATAAAATTACATAGTTTGCTAGTTACTAAAATATGAATAATGTAAAGTAGAAATTAAAATAATAAGAAATTAATTATGTAGAAAATTAAGAAACTAGAATGTACTATAGTATAAGAAAATATTAATTGTAATAGAAATAAGAAAATTGTATCTTAAAATAAAGAAATAAAGAATGGGGCATAGAATAGGGAATAAAATGGGAAAAGAGATGAACGATGAAATCCCAGGATGAAGAATGAGAGGAAAATGTGAAAATAAAATTAAGGCAAAGTTTAGAAATAGGAATACCAATAGGAATAGGACTCCCAATATGGGAATAGTATAGAAGATAGGAGGTAAGTAACGAAAAAACAGAAAGCAAGACTCTATTAATTTTAGGGGAACGAGAGTGGGCATAGCGCCCACACAAAAAAAAAAAATAAAAAAAAATACGCAGCGATAAATATGCTAAAACAACGCTCGTAACATCAGTAAATACCAAAACACTTCCGCGCCATTCAAATCGTGTAGTTTCTACCAAACATTTTATTGTATTCGGAACTGACAGGAAGCCAAGCTTAAGTTGTTGCATGAAGATAAAATACGTACCACGAGACATGACACGCGAAACGGGTGTTTGATGTCACCTTGTGGTTCGCAAGGTCGAGTATATTGTGCTGCGGTGAAGGCACGACACGGAAACATAACTAGCTTATTCTCTACTCATTCTCCCGAAATGTTCCTGGAATAATAGTTCCATAAAAATGTTTTTTTTTTTGGCATGAACAAAACTAATACTCCCCTTTCCCCTATGAGACCCATGGAACAAAAGTCCCAGAGAGACTTCTTCCTCTCTCCAGTCTTTTCTGGAAATTAAATTCTACTGAATCAGTTATTTTTTGCCGGGATAAATATAGCCTGTACGTCTTTCCGGACCAAGCTATGTCGTTGGGAAACCACTGAATTGCTAATTAATGAATCAACCGGAAAATACATTAAAATAATTCACTGTGCCAAAAGCAAGGCAAAATTGGCTACATCAAGGCCATTGTTAAGTATATTTCATACCATTCTTTGTACAGCAAATACTACATTTATCCTTTTATCAATCTATATATGCTGTGGCATCATGGGCGACAGCATACGTAAAAATTTCAATCTTCATGAGCTCAAACTAAAATCGAAACTAGAACCTTAGGTTTAACCTTTTTGCACAAACACTAATCTACTCAACAATGAGGATTATTTAGTAAAGACAGCTCAGTTCTCAACGCTCAAGGATCCTCAATATTTTCGTTAGTCGATTATATTTAGCCTAGATGTTATATTTTACCAGTCATTGTAACTACCATCCTGTAAGTGTATATCGCTCTGATGTAGCGTAAAGTCGCGTGCGGCAAGTGTGTGCACCGCATTGGTTATATAAAATTTACCATAAACACGTCTGCATGAGCGACCTTCTTGCACGACCTTCGTGTACAGTCACCAGCATAAGTAGCTGAACAAATTCAAAATTTCAAATTGCCTACATACTTTTATGTTCTTACTAATCTTTTTTTTCTCTTCACAAAAATATACGAGATTTGCTTTACTTCATACGAAGATTTTTTTTTCAGTTTAACTTAACGCGTATATAGGCGACTCGAAATTTTGATTTTGTACAGATATTTTTGCTACTGACTGTACGAATTATTTACCAGTTCTGCAGTACAGTGTCTTATTGCTCGCGCCAGTCGCCTTTACATATTTCTAGCTGCTTTTCACTAATAACGTGCAGCGTTATTTGATGTTAATTAATAATAGGAATGGTTCTTAATTATTTCATTAAATTGAAATAAATTTTCAGAATTATTTTTATGATCCGATGTCAAGACAGATTAAAAATCTGCCTATAGGTTAATAAATCGTATAAGGCTTTGATTTTTTTAATAACACTATCTCTAATAAATTAATTAAAAATTAACAGCTAGATGAGAGGCTTACAATTTAAATATATTTTGTATCATATATTCCACTGAGTAATTGTAATAATTACAAACAATAATTGTACTCTAAAAAACCATCCCGTTATCCGTTAATTCCGTCACTAATTCGATTTAATTACAGTGACCGTCGACCAATACAATTAAATATTTGTACAGTACAAGGTCAAGTATCACTGTGCCAGGGTACTCGCAACGTCAATAACGTTATCACAAAGCGGCCAGCCAAGATTGACCCGACCGATGCCCCGCGGCGTCTAGCGTTACCACCGCGGGGCGTCCTCCAAGATTTATACCCGGAGGAAATCGGTCGTGCGCGGTGGGAGCTGATTGATTTCACGTCGATCAATGTTTGAAACAATACAAAGGGTCTTACAAATATATCTCTATGCGTATCTGTATTTTTGTTTTATTTCCTCTGCCGTCAAATGTCTAGCTATATTATATAAGGTTGCAGCACCGCTGGTGTGAAGAATATTTTCCAGTATAAGCCCCACTGGTTAATTTTCCGGAATAAGAAGTAGCATATGTAAACAACTAGGACTCAGGTTTTGAAGGTTATAAATGATGTTGATAATCATTGATCCTTCTTACAATTGTTACTGTTGCATATTTTGATTTTTTTCCCCTATTTGTTATTTGTTAAGTATTAACTTAAAAAAGTAGTTCCATTCAGTGCATGCTGTGACGCCTTTAACACGTGTTTTACTTGAATGTTTATTTAGTTATAAGTTTTATTGCCCACCACCACTGGATGTCCTAATAAAATAAAAAGCTATAATATATGAAGCACAATTTAACATAAATTCGTCTAGTAGCTTTTGCGTTTACTCCTAACAAACGTCTTTACATCGTCACATAACTTTGGTTTTATGTTATTAATCAGATTTATCACTTTTATGCCCAAAAAATCATAAAGCAAGTAAAAATGAGTAAAATCATACATAGCAAATAACTCAAAAATATTTACGGTCAATTAAATAACAAAATTAAGATATGCTAATTGAAAGAGAGCCCTCCAAGGCGGGTTCAAATCAAGCATTACTTATCTTCAATTATTCAAGGGAATACTCCTCGGGCGGCCTTAATTACCGGTGTCTTTGTACATTAATATTACAGGCTGCCTTCAGCTTTCGAATTGAAAGTGATATTTGGTATTTAAAGGGCTCAAAATAGATGTAATTGATATGGTTTTGAGCCTTGAGGTAAATTTGAATACTTCGGCATTATTTGCAATTCTTGGGAACATTAAAATGTTTTATATAGCACTGAGAGATGTAGAGCTTAATAATGCATGTAGTGGACTGAAAATAAGAATATTGACATCCAAAGGCTTAGGAGGAAAATAATAGTTTAAGTAAGTATGAGTTCTATGTCATCTGCTTGATGCTAATGCTATTTATTGACAGTCTGTTACCACCACCGGAGATTGCTCATCTCGTCATGTCAATAGTATAACATCAAAAGTAAATCACATTGCTAGCTCAATCGCAACTCGAAAATTAACATAACAAAAGAAACTTTCGCATTAAATTTTTTGTCTCGAATAAATGGCTTGATATTAAGATTCAAATTACCGATCCGGTCGTCCGTCGCCCCTAAATAAATAACCCTCGGTTCTATCAATTTCATGAGGAGATTGCTGGGTAAAAATTATTAAAATTTTCATGAATCAGTAATAATGTTTGCGCGGTGTGGCGACGTGTCGCGCGGCGTCGCGTCGTGTGAGTGTGGCCCGCGGTTACGCACATTTTTGTGTTTGAATAATTTATGTTTTGGAGAGAATTTGTTTTGTTGTGTGGATTTGTGGGACATTTTTTTATTGGCCTGACTGCCTCGGTGGCGTAGTTGTATTAGGGTACGACTGCAATGCAGTCTCGGGTTCGATCCACGGGTCGGGCAAAGTGATATTGTAGTTTTAAAGTCAGTATCAGCTTGGAGTCTGGAATTATATGGATTAAAATTGTTATTAATTTAGTAAATAGTTCATGTAGGAACCCACACACTTGTGCAGCTATGTAAGTGCACGTACGTAGTTTTGCGGGAACGCTGTGTCACACCACTTTTTTTTATTTATTTTTTTTTGTTGACGCGGAGAAAGTCACTTATTACTACCGCCCAGTGTTCAAGGGAAACGACTGAGCAGTTATGTTGGGTTCACCGTGCCTTACGACCCGACGTTGAGCCGCCCGGAGAGATGGAAAACGTCGGGCGACCGCCGGGCCGAGTCCCTAACCTATGTACACCGCACGGCATACCAACTAAAACTCCGCGGTGGCCATCTTCGGCGCATTAGGGACGGCTGCGGGCTTCCTCCGACTCACGTCTAAGTTGTCGTCCGCAACCGCCTATGCGCGTACCGCTGTTGCGGTCCGTCTCCTGTTGTTGCGGGGGCTCAGAACCCCCGTACACCGAAGGACGCCCTTGGCGTCAGAGGCAGCGTGAGGCATGCTGCCGTCCATCACGGGGGTGTGTCACACCATGCCTCCCATATATAAGCGATGTACGCATCTGTTTATTCAGTACGCCTTACCACCTATTACTATTACCATCTAAGTATCCGCTATATATACGTACTCTGAAGTCTTAAAATATGTAGAAGACAACACTCCCATATGAAACAAGTTCTACAGTTCAGTTAGTCCGACAATATGATTAAACATAAATGATAAAAAAATACAATTTCGTGGCGAAAATGAACGGGACATTTTCACAAAAATCTGAAAAGATTTATTTCAACTACTCAATGGCAAGAGACGTATAAATTTTAATTTTATTGAGGTCACATTGGATTCCTATGAAATTCTTTTCTTATAAAGACATTTAACATAATAGTATTTCTTACATTTATTGTGTAATTTGGGATATGTAAGTCCAATGAGGGTAGTTGTTATTTTTAGTTTGTCGAATTGCAACTTGTGACAGTCCTATGAAACGGTGGTCCATTTTAAAAGAAGAAAAAGAACTTGTGCCAATGCAATGCAACCAGCCCTGTATTATATACTGCCCACTGCTGGGCACGGCCTCCTCTACTACTGAAAGGGTTCAGGCCTTAGTCCACCACGCTGGCCTAGTGCGGGTTGGCAGACTTCACATACCCTCGAGATTCTTATAAATTGTGCTTATTGATTATGCTTATTTTGATAATAAATAATCATCTGAAACAATTATTTAGGTTTCGAAGTTTGTAATGTGATTACAAAATGAGTGTAACGTATAAATGTATATCATTTTGTGAAAATAACATATATCACACTCACACCTTTTAGGGTAGGTTAGTGCACCCACCTTTCGCCGAGCATATTCCGTCCCATGATGTGATATGGTGCGAGCGTGTGAAAATAACATTCATATAATAATAGTTGCTACAATTACAGTAAATCTGTGCTTGTAACCCAATAAACAATGTTGTACGATGTCCAGTACTACATTAGAGAGAGAAGAGAGAAAATCAAAATGGGCGTTTTATCTTGAGAGAGTGTACTAGCACCAAATTGTTTTTTATGTTATCGAATGCATGCTCGTCTCGTCATTTGATGACATAAATAAAACGAATGACGAGCATGCCGTCCGCCTGATGGTAAGCGATACGATCACCCATAAACAGTAGAAACACCATCCATCACCTTGAGTTACAAAGTATTGCGTGGCATTCCACTGCGCTCATTATCCTGAGACATATGATGTTAAGTCTCATTATGTCCTGTAGTTACACTGGCCACAATGCCCTTCTCGGACCAAAACACAACAGTGCATGCACAATGTTGCTTGGCGGTAAAAATAGACATTGCGGTGGTTCCCACCCAGACGGACTCTTACATATGAGAGTTCTATTACCAGTAAAGTGGGTGATTGTACATCTGGCCTGTACTTAGGAGTTGGATATACTTGTGGCTGACTGCCTCGGTGGCGTAGTTGTATTGCGTACGCATTACGAGTACGATTTGCGCGCTGAGGTCCTGGGTTCGAATCCCGGGTCGAGCCAAAAACATTGTGACTGGGTTTTTCCATCTTAAAATTTACTCAGTCGCAGCTCGGAGTCAGGAAGTTGGCGGTGTGATACCCCCGTGCCTCGGAAAGCACGTAAAGCCGTTGGTCCTGCGCCTGATCTCTCTCCGGTCATGTCGGATTGCCGTCTCACCGGACTATGAGAGTGAAGGAATAGCGAGTGCACCTGTGTATTGCGAACACACTTGTGCACTATAATATCTCCTTCGTACCTGGCTGATCTCCGTTGAGATTGGCCGCCGTGGCCGGAACTGGCTAGGATAAATTATTATTATTATTATACTTGTGGCTAACAATGTAGATTGTCACAAAATACCAGGATCCCTTTACCCGTTCTAAGCTTCTGAACGGCGGTTGAACCGCATAAGGGTATCACATTTCCATAATTTCTATTCAGTCACACACGTAAAAACAAATTGCACATCGCGGCCATTAATATTTTAATTTTTCCAGTCCCCGGACAGAAATCTCCGCAGGCGATTAAAGACCCTTTGAGTTCGTCTGCCATTAATCCGGGTGAAGCGCGAGCGCTACCCGTTAGCGGCTCAAAGAAAACTCTTCATTAGATGCCTTTATTAACTTGTGATATTCGTTGCAGTGGCACCAGGAGCTGGGTTTTAGGGGATGTGGTATTTTGCGACTATCAGCGATGCAATTTTGTAGAAACATAGTGTGAATACACGTGATTTCGATATCTTGGGTGAGGTTATGACACAAAGCCAGTGTGACGATCGAAATCTATGTTACAGAATCCGATTAGCCTAATATACGTAAGATCTCAATTATTAGTAAGTGAGTGTAGTTCGCTTCACGTAATTCTCACTTTATGACGCTAGTGATTACACGGCGAGAAGTGAGCTCGATTGTGAGATCTTACAGAATGGCATAGCAGTTTGTCGTTTTTATTGAGCTCATTTATGTTATGAGAATATCTGAAGCTCTGTTAGAATTAAAGCGATGTTTTATTGCAACTATAGAACTTTCTATAAACGTTTATTTCGGGTTTAAATATGTACTTACTAAAATGGAACTGTATCTGCCTACGCATTACCTACATTCAGACTGATTAAAACAAATACAATTTAAACTGATATAAAATCGCATTTGGCTTAAATTATACGCGTATTTTTAATAGTAATCTGAAATTACAAAATTATTTAAAAAAATACTAGCCAATCCTACTACAAGTCGAAATAAAACAAAGTTAAAAAACCGCATCCAACCCGTCAAGAACGCAGCGCCCAGACAACCCTCCGGCGCGGCGGGCGCGGCGGGCGCGGCGAGTAATTACCAAAGACGTACTGCGCAATACCTCGCCTTTATTGCCGACGCGACCGTCGCCAGCTAGACCGTTTTTATACCAGCTCTTAACACGCGTAATGCCGTTGCGTGCTTGTTAATGTAACTTGAATGTTTCGGTAGAGGTTGTGTTTTTACATCTAGGTGGGCTTAGACTACATTAGGGACGGTATTAATAAATCAATCTCAAGTTTGAGTTATATCTCAAGTAATGTATGAATTGTTCAATACATCATGTCTACTTGAGATGTAACTCAAACTTGAGATTTGATTATTAATACTGCCCTAGGAATAGTCGTGTGTCGTGGATGCAGATATTTCTTCTAATTACGGCAATCAAGATAAGAGTTTTCGTACTCAATTTTTATGATAATATCTGCTAAATATCCACATTAATAAGCAGTTTATGTAACAATAAACATAGTAAGTTGCTTATTGTACTAAATATTATTTTGTAAGTTTTTATACCATTTGTAATTTTAGTGCTGTAGCTAACATTGTTTAGCTCATTTTATTACAAACCAGTCTACTGCCAAAAATCCCGTCAGCCCACGTCTCGGGGAGTGCATTAAGCCGTCGACTGCCGTTAGTGTCAAATGGCAGAAGTCATTAAGCCACGTCACAAACCCCAGGGGGGACGTAAATTTTGGTGCTAAATTGACCGTTGATAGCTAACATTGCCTCACTGCTTGGCTTGAAGACGTGGGCTATAAGAGTATGTTTATGCATGTAGGATTGCGTATAGTTTGTAAGTTATATTGCAATTTGGTACAAGTATTATAGAACAATAAGGGGGTCAGAGACGTTTAAAATTTTGACTTGTTCATCATGCTAATTTGAATCGGTTTGAGTTGGTCTATTATACTGCGTATTGCCAACCATTTCTTATTTAAGTGGCAAAGTTATTGCGTGTAACGTGATGAAATCTGTGTAGATTTCAAAATGTAAAATTACCACTTTTCCGTCCCTTGAAGTCCAAAATATATGCGGACAGCCCACACAGTAAACAAGAAAACAATAAACATCGCATGAAATATGAACATTTCCATCTGGAAAGGATTTCATAAGCCGTACAAGATCTCGGTACGTTCGGAAAACTCGATCGCGTCGCTCGTCTCGTGTCACGTACTGTAAACAGAAGGGGCCTGAGCCCTAAACGTCGTACGAGCACGTAAACGTCTCTTTGTGTCGGAGTGGTCGAAGCGACCGCCGGCCGCCGCGCCGTCGAATACACGACGCGCGCACGAAACGGTTGGTCGATGTTCAGTGTGGGCTGAATGTTTGCTAAGGGACAAGAGTATTTATTTTTGTGTAATGTTTTTTAAGGTATTTTGTGTAAAAATATTTTTTAGTTTTTTATTGTGATAATATTTTTTCTCAGTTCCTTCGTTTCCTTTTCTTTGTAAATGACATAAAAGGAATATTCTGTTTTTTTAGGGTGATTTTGGTATTAGGATTAATAAGTAATTAAAACACGAAAAAATATGTGGTTTGACGGTGTGATAACAGCAACACTTGAATATTTTTTTAATATTAATGTTTTAATTACCTCTAATAAAATGACTTTAATTGGATTTGCTATTTCACATTTGCACCCAGCAAATGTGAAATAGCAAATCTACATGTTATGTTGGTGTTAATTATATATTCTAATAATCATGATTAATGTAATGACTATAATGTATTTATAACAATATCATATGCACTAAACATGATTCGCAAAGCTGCACAATGCTCGATGACGCGCAACAAGCAAACCATTACATTATGTAATATTCCTTTCCATCGCTTTACATTACATCCTCGCGTATGGATGTTAAACCATCACTAAATACATTACACACCCCCCACTCAGCCCAATAGGTATCGCGTAAATAAAACCTTAGAGGGAATGTTCGACAAGTGAGCTCGTAAAACGGGAGAGGAGAAACAGGACGCCTTGACGGATGGAAATCATAAACATTACCCGGCAACCGACGGAATCAATTTTGTACCGGCATATGGGGGTTTTATTTTGTGTGTCTTTTTGGTGTATCGTCTTTTTTTAAGTCGAGTTGGTTGCGTTATGAATATGATCTATTTATACATAAAGACACTCACGCCTTTTGTCTCCGAAGGGGTAGGCAGAGGCGCAACTAGTGCACCCACTTTTCACCGTGCGTATTCTGTCCCATGATGTGATAGGGGCCGAGCTTATCGACATATCGGTCACAATTTCCAAACTCCGGGCTGATATCGAATAGAAAAATCCATTATCACTTTGTCCGACCCGGGGCTCGAATCCAAGACCCCAGCAGCATTGCAATCGTACCGTAATACAACTACGCCAGCGAGGCAGTCCATGATCTATTTATTTGATGGTAATATGCAGTTAGTCAGCCAGTAAGTCAGCTGAGTAAGTTCAGACCAGTTCATGACCACCCACTGATAGGATGCGTTGCTTCCTCTAAGGAGAAGGAGCAAAGATTGTAGAGAAGAAATGTATAGAATTTATTGATCGTAATAAAAGAAACACAATTATAAAACTGTGAATGCCGATTCTCTATGCGAAAACGCGTTTTATCGACTACCCGTTCCAATCATTCATGCTACAAACAAAACTGTCTAAGCCATGTGTAATAACTTAAAAAAAAACCCTGAATCTTCTAACTTTCTCCATTGTCCACAGTAATGGAAACGGGAGACGAGCCGGCCACCTGCAACGGGCGCCGGACCCTGGTCCTGGCGAACCACCAGAGCACCGCAGACGTGCCGATGCTGATGTCCGCCTGGAACCCTCGCCCCGGCGTGCTGCCGAACCTCATGTGGATCATGGACCGCGTGTTCAAGTTCACCAACTTCGGCATCGTGAGTGTGCTGCACGAGGACTTCTTTATACAAGCGGTGAGTCAGATAATACTGTCATCTGGAATATGTGAATTTTGTGGAATTATTGAAGCACAGGCAATATTATTCTTTAAAATTTGAAATCTAACCAATGAATTTATCAAGATCTTTTGAAGGTAAAAGTAAACGGAATAGAATAGGTAACACAATAATAGCTGAAACAGCAAGAATTTATCAGATTAGAAAAAAAAACATAGTTTCTTAAGATTATGCAAGTATTACGCGTAAAAATGAAACTAATTATTCGGATTTTAATGGGTTATTCGATTTTCGAAATCTTTTCAACCTTCATGGGGGCAAGATATTTGTCGCCTGAAAAGTTAATATTACATTTAAAATATACCACTTCTTTCCAGTCTACATGAGCTATGACCTAAATTCATATTATGTAAAACCTATATCGACCGATTTTTAAATTGACATCAGTATTAATCGGTTATCGGGTGTCCCAGCTTGGGACGCGACCTGACGTCATCACAATAAAGGTTTAATCACACCGGCGATAAATTACATGGCGTCGTATTTCAGCCTCGTCAACGCACGTTGGAGATATGCGGGGGACGTGTAGAGACGGTTTTCGGTTAGATTTTTTTTTCTAATATTATAAAGCTGAAGAGTTTGTTTGGTTGAATGCGCTAATCTTAGGAGCAACCTATTTTGAAAATTCTTTCACTTAGGAAGTTACATTACTCCTGAGTGCTAGTTTTTATCCCGGGAGAATATATTTATCCCGGAAAAACTTTTCATGCGGGCGGAGCCGCGAGCAATATTTGTATATTATAGGACGTTTCGCTCTTCTCACTTTTTATATAGAAAAATAAATTAGTCTTATTCAGTGCTGGATGAAAATATTCGGAGACAAGAAATTGACAGAAAACAGAAGAGCTTTGGACGTTATAAAACATTTTACCCTATCGCTCTGTTTAAGAGCATTATATTAATAATTCTTTAAAAATCTTCCCTTTACATCAAAAATAATTTGTTGTATGTCCTTCCCTTTTTTGGGAAAATACGAAGAAATATCGACAGTCACTTTCCCAATCCATATTGAACCAAAATTACGTTTAATAATTTCCACAGATACAACAATGTGTACCAAATTTAAAATAGATGAATTTTTAATAAACTGCAGAACCAAAATTCACTTAACAGAACTATTTTGTTTTCATCTCACTCTCCATTACGTAAAACATTGTGTGTACAATTTAATTTGTTGCGCAACTGGCAACCCTGACAGTGTCAAAACAATTAATTTACGAATATAAATCATTTCTGCGCAGTTGGTTTTTATTTTCACTACTAGACGTTATTTAAATTTTATAATTGAATTTATGACTGTCGCTTGTCAGTTAGACTGGCGCATGAAAATTAGATCGTAAATGTCCGGAATGAATGAAATGTTTTGTTCATGACTGTTGCAGTGATATTTGGCTAGAATGGCAAGGTTTAGGATTCGATTTCTTGGTGTTAAAATTTAGGTGAGATTTTGATTAAAGAAACGTGATTTGCTTGTGACTATGTCTAGACTATGGTGAGGTAGTTTTTGAGTTTCATTGTATAATGCAACCTCTGGAATTACTCGTCCAATTTTGAAAACTCTTTCAATAATAGGAAGTTACATTATTCCTAAGTAATATAAGAAAGCTTTTAATTGCTAACATGACTTAGAGTAAAAACTACAGAGTTATAAAATCTATTTACGCACATCCCTACATATTATATTGCTTTTTTTTCTACCTGGCCTCCTTTAGGACAATTATAAAACAAAGTCTCCCCGCGGCGTCTGTCTGTGTGTCTGCACATCATAAATTCACAAACTATCGAAACGAATTTCGATGAAAGTTGGTATGGAGATAATTTGAGACCCTGGAAAGGACACGGTCACATAAAACCCCTTCACGCGAGCAAAGCCGCGAGCAAAAGCTAGTAAACACTAATACTCAGTCCATAGAGGAATCCGGTTTATTAGAGCTTACACTAGAACACTAACCCTATCTTTAGCCCAATAATGCTGGATGCTCCGGAATCTGAATCAGTTAAATGTGGCATGTTACTCATTCTCATATATTTACTCATGTTTCAGTTAATTTGCCCACAAATGTCCGTTTCAGTGGCGTGATTCAGTGAGGCCAAGTTTACATGTGCAGTTACTTTAGATATTACGATACGATTTTTTATAATATTTAGAAATTAGACGACAAAAATGTGAAAATATATGAATCTATAAAATATTTGTTAATTGTTTAGATTTTTTCGAGAACAGGCAAGAAAGAAAATCTAGTTTATGAAATGAAAGAAATGCTGAACTTTAAATTAAATTAGGTTTACTTCCTTCTACGTTAATAAGGAAATCTTGTGCGAAAATTCATGCTTATAGAACCACTAATTTAAGCTGTGTGTCGTTTCCCATTCAGTGTTGTATTATGTAAAAGCCTGTTAGTTATTTTATGAAAACACACAGTATATAAACACCCGAGGGAAAGATAGTTGTTTCAAAATTTAGCTAATATTCATAAATAAATAAGTTTCACAGCAAATTTTATATAACCTTCTTCCTGCGTCTAATACAAGTTTATATAATGGAACAACGCTAAACTTAAAGTTCAGGCTGTAACAACATGTTACGTGCGCCCAGTTTGTAACTTTTTATATTGTGTGAGCTAAGTGAGCTTATATTGGATAGTATGGTGTCAGCCATATAGTGTTTGTGTTTTGAAAGTTAATTTAAACATTGTATATTGAACGAAGATTGGTTTTATACGAGGTAAAATGAATTGTAAAGTAAATAAGGACAGTAAAATTGATTAGAAAGTATGAAGGAGTATAAATAATATAACGAACAAAGAATATATTTTTCTTCAACTTTTACCTTAAAACTAGATACTACAGGATTAAGTAAACACTCTCATTAAATATTTACCTCCAATTTTCGTGGAAAAAGAAATTGATCTCCTCAATTCCATTTTACGTAGGCAACGATGTCGTCCCGTCGTGTCGGTATGTAAAATCGTAAGTACTAAATATAGCGGCACGATCTCATCACTCATTGTGTCGGGCGTGTCTTTGTTGTCTCGTTTGCGCATCTGTCTGATAGCGTGTTTTAATGCTTGTTATGTGTAAGTAGGGTAACCATTATGCTAAGTCGGAGTTAAACTTAAACAGTCTTACTTATAAAAAATTCGCAAAGCTATGCTTAGTTACATCTTAACTAGCTCTTAATCAATGCTTAACTTTTGACGCACAACTTTACTGGATCAGCTGCAAGTTAAAACCCGTCGTCTTGCCATTTAAGTAGGTTTAAACATACTTCTATAATCTATGGTTTAAACTAGGCGGTGTTTAATTTTTACAGATATTTAAGCAATGCTTAACCTTTACTTAGAGGTAACATATTTTCTAATCGGTGGCAAAGCAATTGATTAAAAAATAAGACGGGTTTATAAGTAAGACTGAAATTATGTAAGTTAATATTTCTTATAACTTTAAAGTCAAATTCAAATGCTAGTTTTTAAGCATACGTATTTCATTATATAGTAAGTAATCTTTACTTTGGTGACTATCATTGTCCCTTGAATAATAAGAATATTAATAGTATTCTTCACATCTACGTTTTATTTGCAAAGCTTATACATTGTTTTGTGTGGAGTGACAGAGGATGTAGTGAATAAAATTGAGAAGGATATGCTAAGGTGGTTTGGGCATTTGGTAAGGATAGATGATAGGACACTGAAAAAGAGGTTAGGCGAGTGTGGATGGAAGGGCCGGCAGGGGTCGACCGCACCGAACCTTCGAATGTAATATATCTGACATTCTAAGTAAAGGCCAGGTCAAAAGTACCCTGAACCGGCGGGAGTGCATGAAAAGATTGATGAAGGTAGAGGAACCGAAAGTAGTTGTCTTTATTGCATTGAACGACGAGACGAGCATGCCGTTCGCCTGATGGTAAGCGATACGACCGCCCATAAACAGGAGCCACACCATCCAGCACCTTGAATCACAAAGTGCTGTTTGGCATTCCACTGCGCTCGTCACCTTGAGACATACGTAGTTACACTGGCTACAATTTCCTTCAAACCGAAACACAACAGTGCATGCACACTGCTGCTAGGGGGTGGAAATAGACATTGTCTCTGCCTACCCCTATGAGATAGAGGCGTGATACTATGTATACATTGTTCTATATTTACATAGACTTAACTCGTCAAGCCCCGCTACGGACGTCGACGTCCGAGTATATAGAGTTTCCCCATACATATATAATATAAGCGGGGTTTGACGGGTTCATAATAATAAATAAAAATTCATTTGAGAATATCCACATAATTCTACATTCATGGTGACACTAAGCATAAGTGATGTTAATTCCACTACGTCATAAATTACTTACATTACTTTTGTTTTGTTTGAATGATACATTGCGGTTGATTATTTATTATTGAGCATTATAATAAAATGCGGACACTTCTGAGGTTTCATATCATGCTTCATGTTTTGTATTACTTATATTAGAGATCTCTCCTTACTCTTCACACTCCAATGTGGTGCTGGGGTAAAGGCATATCTATTATAAAAGTGAAAGGTCACTCACTCACTTATAAGAAACGTTGGAGAAAAATCAAAAAGGAACCTTTGCGCTTCTCCCTATCTTTCTGTTTGATTGATTTCGTTACGGGTTACAGACATATTATTGTTCCCTGAGACCCGCCGAGCTTCACCTCTCGGTGCCATTAAATGCGTGCCACTGCTGATCCTGGCTTACAGGAGTTGCAATGGCGGGTCTGAGGGTGGGACAGTCTCACTCACTCATCACGAAATCTCAGAAACTACAAGTGCTACGAGTCTCAATTTTTGCATGGGGGTTCCTTCTAGGACGTAGGTGCTCAATAAGATGGGATTTTGCGAAATTCAACCCCTAAGGGGATAAAAAGTGGTGGCAAAGTTTGTACGCGATAAACTCAAAAACTACGAAACGGATTACGATAAAATTTTGTATGGAGATAGTTCGAGTCCTTGGAGAAGTTTTAGGCTTTTTTTATCCCGGGTAAATGTATAGCGGGACTTTCATCCAGGAAAAACTCTTTCGTGCAGGTGAAGCCGCGGGCAAAAGCTAGTTGCAGATATAATGAACTTCAGTTTTTGCAACACGTTGCCCGCTTAAGAAAACCTCGTCTTCTCTCGCAATTCGTATTCGAAAACCCTTACGTTATTGCCCGGCCTGGTAATCGAATACAGGACCTCATACTCCACAGGCTAACCTACCATTAGACCGAAGATATGATAAGAAACAAACACATGTCACTCTTTTATATCCGACACCTACTTACCTACTTTTCGCCATGTATGTTCCGTCCCATGATGTGATATGTAGCGAGCTTTTAGCCATATCAAGCACAAATTCCAGACTCCGGCTTATACTAAGCAGAAAAAGTCAATATCACTTTGCCCGACCCGGGGAACGGACCCAGGACCTCAGAGAGGTATCGTACAGCAATATAACTACGATATATTCTAAATTAAATAATAAATATAAAATTATATTCGGTGGAGTTTCGGCACAACTAGTTACTCAATAATTTTACACCAACCGCTATAATGTCTCGTTAATTTTGCTAGTCAGTAGTTTTTATAAAAAATCAATAACGTTTTTCAACTAACGATCATAAGGTCTATTTTACGGTACGCGATGATTAGCACTGTACACTGTATATTTGAATGATAGAGAATAGCGTGAAATCTACTCACTGTATATATTCTTTCATCAATATAAAGCTACATTACCAGCGAGTAACATAGGTTACTTTTTATCCCGGTGAAATATAAAGCGGCATTTTTATCCCGGAAAAACTAATTCACGCGGGTGGAGCCGCTAGTAGCAGTATATAAAATATATTCAATAAAAATACATTGACTCGAAGTCAATGACCTGTACCAAATAATCCCCCCACACTTGTTTTAAGTGAAAATCTTCAAGCAGGCTTATTTTGCCAGATCAAATGAATTAAAAGTGAGTATATCAAAAGGAATTGAAAAAAAAAATCCACCCTCTTTCAGTTTATATGCACATACATTTGCATTGTTTTATGCGTTATTACCATTAATGCTTAATAATTCATGGTAGGTTTTAAAATCTTTGCGTTTTGTTTCCCTCCCTCCCTCTGTAATCCTCTTAGAGTTACGAGTGTTTCGCTTCGGAGGCATGTTTATGTTTGAGTTTCAAGTATAATGGACAATGTTACTTTGTACTTTACATTGGATTTGTAATTTTGTGCTCAGTTTTAGATATATATACAGTGTGTACTGTATACTTGTACGACTGGATTGATGCCACTGTTTGGAAAACCGAGGCATATTTGTAGCACTAGCTACTGTGTACAGTCAATCATATAAGTAGATGAACAAATTCAAAAATTCCAATCACCTATACCTATTTAGGTTCATTAAAACATTATTTTTTGTTTGTGTGATGACTGCCTCGGTGGCGTAGTTGTATTATGGTACGACTACAATGCTGAGGTCTCGGGTTCGATTCCCGGGTCGGGCAAATTGATATTGAGTTTTTCTATTCAGTATCAGCTCGTAGTCTGGAATTTATGCCCGATATGGCGATAGATAGGATAGATGGAAAAAATATTTTGAAAGGTTAATGAATGAGGAGAATAATTGGAATAGAGTGCTTGAGAATAATCCAATGAATGAGGGATTAGTGAGAAATGTTAGCGTAGACGAAGTGAGAAGTGTAGTGAATGGAATGAAGAATGGAAAGGCACTAGGACCTGACGGAATACCAGTTGAAGTATGGAAGTTATTGCGAATGGATGGATGGACATGGTTAGCTTTATTCTTCAATAAGTTGTTGCGGGAAGAAGCCATACCTGACGAATGGTGTAATAGTTTACTAATACCCATTTACAAAAATAAAGGTGATGTGCTGGAGTGCAACAACTATAGGGGGATAAAGCTAATGTCACATAGTATGAAGATATGGGAGAGAATTATTGAACGGAGATTGAGAGATGAGTGTGAAATCTCACCAAATCAATTCGGTTTTATGCCTGGTCGGGGAACAATGGATGCCATTTTCGCGTTGCGACAGCTGTGCGAAAAGTACCGAGCTGCACATAGAAACTTGCATATGGTGTTCGTTGACCTCGAAAAGGCATATGACCGGGTTCCTCGTGAGATTTTATGGTGGGCCCTGAAGGAGAAAGGTATACCTGGGAAGTATGTGAGGTTGATCCGAGTGATGTACAGCAGGTGCAGTACCCAAGTCCGGTCTACAGCTGGTACTACCAACAGCTTCAGTGTGGCAGTGGGCCTGCACCAAGGATCGGCTCTTAGCCCTTACCTCTTCCTGATGATAATGGATGCTCTTACATCGGACATTCAGGAAGAGGCCCCTTGGTGTATGTTGTTCGCTGACGACATTGTGCTGGTTGCCGAGACTGGCCCAGAGGTCCAGAGCAGACTGGAGACATGGAGGCAAAGACTGGAGAATGTTGGCCTAAAGTTAAGTCGAAGTAAAACAGAATATCTGTTTTGCGACTTTGGCGGTCTCTCTAGTCCAGTAGCCATTAACCTTGCAGGAATATCTTTACCGGCCTGCTCCGACTTCCGGTACCTTGGGTCACTCGTCCAGGGGAACGGTGAAATAGACCGCGACGTTGTGCACCGGATCAACGCGGGTTGGATGAAGTGGCGGCAGGTCACAGGCACAATTTGCGATCCACGGATGCCTCTAAAGCTTAAAGGCAAAATATACAAATCCGTGATAAGACCTGTCGTCCTGTATGGATCAGAATGCTGGGCCCTAAAGAAGACGGATGGAAGAAGATTACACGCAGCAGAGATGAGAATGTTGAGATGGATGTGTGGAGTGACGAAAATGGATAAAGTGAGGAATGAGTATATTAGAGGGAGTTTGAAAGTGGCACCAGTGATAGAAAAGTTGAAAGGAAATCGTCTGTCTTGGTATGGACATGTGAGGAGAAGGGATGAAAGACATGTAACCCAACGAGTGATGAATTTGAGTGTTGACGGATGGCGAGGACGAGGACGACCAAGGAAGAGGTGGACGGATTGTGTAAGAGATGATATGAAAGAAAAGGGCGTGAATGACTTGATGACGAAAGACAGAAGAGAATGGAAGAGAAAAACATGTTGCGCCGACCCCAAGTAATTTGGGACCAGGGCAGGAAGATGATGATGATGATGATGATGGCGATAGGCTCGCCCCCTATCACATCATGGGACGGAATAATGGCGAAAAGTGGGTGCACTAGTTGCGCCTCTGCCTACCCCTTCGGGGATAACAGGCGTGAGTGTATATGTATACGTATGTATATGTATATATATATATGTGTGTGATAAGCGCTTTATGTGTATTTTCTTGAAGAAAAAATTGTTGGTAACAAAAGTGTATAGGTGATTTTATATTTTGTATTTATTGCTAATTATATGGGTGACTGTACTTATAGGCCTTCAGAGTGAAATAAACATAGCTGTGGTACTCAGATGCATTCTCACATACAAAAAACGTACCATACTATCATGTATGTTTACTAGCGTTGTAAAACAGTAGGCGGACTTTGCAAACAGTTATTAAGTTGTATTTCACAATCTTCTTACATTGTTTGTAGCGTTTTATAGGGCAGCGACATGATGGTGTTTGTCTGATAATAAGATAGCCTTGCTAGTGTTACGCAATGTATTAATTTGAACTTAATTTCGTCGATTTGAGTTCAAAAAGTTGCTTTAAATTAATCTGCCTACTTCTTCAGGAATGAGGCTTAGAGTTATGCTTGAAACTAACAGATAATTAATTAACTAGTCACACCTAAAGTGGACAAGATAAGTTCTATACAAATTACTTTGAAACAATCCTACTAATATTATAAAGGCGAAAGTTTGTAAGAATGTATGGATGTTTGGATGTTGGGATGTTGGGATGTTTAGATGTATGGATGTTTGTTACTCTTTCACGCAAAAACTACTGAACGGATTTCGATGAAATTTGGCACACGGGTAGATCATGTCCTGGATTAACACATAGGCTTCTTTTTATCCCGGGAAAATATATAACGGAACTTTAATCCCGGAAAAACTTTTTAAAGCGGGCGGAGCCGCGGGCAAAAGCTAGTTACTGATAAGGATCAATAATTTTAATTCATTTATCACTTACGCGGACCATATAAGCAAGTTATAATCTTTAACAAATAACCTATCTTTATACATTCAATTATTTGGATTTTCGATTATCCTTCCTTTAAATGCCTTATGACGTGAATACGTATCTATATAACAAACAATCCAAATTTTTTATTCCAAAAAATGCAGGTGTCACAAACCATTAACTATAAATGGTAGCGTAGAAAATCAATGCGCCATTAACGCCAGCGGATACGACACGTACGCTGGACTATGTCCGCGGCTGATGACGGTTTTATGGCTGTGCAACAAAGTCCACATTTGATTGTACCGAATGTTGTGGGCGTTTGGCGCTGAATTGCTATCGAGGGTTGAGTGATGAGAGGGAGCGGTTTGAGTTAAAGAAAGAAAAAAGATAGCAAGAAGGGTGCTGCATTGGTCATGTTTTTGAGCAGAAAGAAACGAAACAAGCGGGTAGGTAGGTACGCTTTCAGATGCATTCTGGGTCAATTGGTCATATAAAAAAAAAGGAATGTTACCCAAGAATAAGGGATATGTGTGTATGGTAACGTAGAAAGATATTTTTTTTTGTCTTCACGCGGAGAAATTATAATATGCCGTAGTGATCAGATCTATTAGTCTTTTTTTTTAGTTAAATTAGCATGAAAAATGTCACTATTCCGAAATGTGAAACCAATACAATTAGAATGAAATTGATAGATTTTAAACTATCGCTCACATATCAAACCGCTATATCTCACACTTCAAACTGTGCAAGAAAGATTAAAAACAATGTAGTGTGTATGGCCGCACGAGGTGGGTTTACGACCCCTGCCCCTTTTATAGGCACGACTAATAAACTTGAATCGTTATACGAGCGGGCCGGGGTGAGCGTGTATAGTTTATTTAATGAGCCACCGGTACTGTACGGAAGTGTAAGGCATCTCAGGGTATTTGATGGCGCTTTAAACTTCTGACAGCAAATGGTGTGTGATAGGTTGGAGTGAGCTTAATGGACCGTGAAGCGGAGGAAGCGGGTTTGATACTGAAGTACGAATTAATTGAAGTTGAATTTAGTAATCGTTTTTTTATTTACATTAACCCTCATACTTTTATCTCTGAAATAATGGGTAGAGGTACAATTAGTTCGCTCATAACGCTTATAAAATGTCCATCGCATGATATGAGAAAGGACTTTGTCGAAGAACAAATTTTAATTCTGGACAACTAACTTTTCGAACCAAAATTCTTTTAAATTTTACTTGTCCCTCTTGGATATCGAACCTTTAACCGCACTGCTCAAAGACTAGCTTTGCTAATGCAGCAATGAGACAAACGAGTATCCACGAATAAATACAAATATCTACAGTCTTATTAAAGTGTGTGTGTGTGTGTGTGTGTTTTTTTTATGACTGCCTCGGTGGCGTAGTTGTATTAAACGGCGACCAGTGGGTACACTAGTTGCGCCTCTGCCTACCTCTTTGGGGATAAAAGGCGTGTGTGTGTGTTGTTTTTTTTTATTTATCATATTTATGTCGACACTGTGGCTTCCTGCAGCGACATTAACACCGACCATGTTTTTGGAATGCTTTCTATAATTAAAACTGGACTATAGGAACATTTTTGTATGAACAGAGTATGGATTTTAAAATTATCTAAGTCAAAGAGCGAGTTATTCAATTACATGGTAAAATTATTCTTAATAATACCACAAATTTAAATGAACAAACATAAGCCAAGCGATAAAGAGTGTAAAATGCACTTATTTAGAAAGAGTTGCAAATATAATAAGACAGCAACGGGCCTGTATGCTAAAATGTTAAACATGTAAGTGTAAGGTGAATTTCGATAATTTTGAAACATGAATATATTGTGTCAAAACCTACTAATATAAACGCGAAAGTTTGTAAGTATGTATGGAAGTCTGGATGTTATGGATGTTTGCTACTCTTTCACGCAAAAACTACTGGACGGATTTCGATGAAATTTGGCACACGGGTAGATCATGTCCTGGATTAACAAATGGGCTACATTTTATCCTGGGAAAATAAAAATCGCGACTTTTATCCCGGAAAGACTTTTTAACGCGGGCGGAGCCGCGGGCAAAATCTAGTTATGAATATAGCTATGAAGTTTAATGCCATTTTTCTGAAAAACCTCCAAAGATAAAAGGTCTGCCTGATTTTAGGACAGCAAAGTTTTGTGCAAGAGGCGATTTAACAGTATTGCACCGCTCTCTTCTCTGTGAGACTTTAGATGTAACGTTACCCTGATTTAATGCTCCGAATTGATCCAGAATAATTGAATGCTTTATGGTAGAAATAAACAAAACGTTGATACCTATCTACTCAGTACTCGCATACGACAATCCCATCGCTTTGTAAATCGCGTCAGCGTAGAAATTCATGGAAAATATACCCAGCCATAAAATCTCAGTGACATAATCACAATGTAACCGAATTCCTGTAATTGCTAAGCATTTTGTATGAAGCACTGGAGGGGTTGCAGAGGGGGTCGGTGGTGGGGGGCGGTGGGTCAGTGCTCGAGGCGACATTAAACATGCCATTACCGGCACAATTACAAAGGAAGTGATCATCGAGCCGGGCCGGTGTTATTGCTCGCTAAAATCGGATCAAATCGAAGTATCTATTGCCGAACGATTTTTTACAGGCACAGTGTATAATCAAGTAGTAGGGTTAAAAAGGAAAATGGAAATAGTATTAGTATTTTAGTAGTAGAAAAAAGGAGTAGGTAAAGATACTTAGTGTAGGTATTGTCATGATTTTAATAACGAGTTGTCGCCTTGACTCGATAACATACATTTTGTGTGATCTATATAATTTAGTAGGTCTTTTTTCATACTGATATTCTTAAGTCTCACTTAGACGAATAAATTATTGCTAGCAATTATCGTACGCAATTATTATTAGCAATGATCGTCAATTGAATATCTGTCAAAGACTACTTCAAAGCAAGCGAGAATTGCTTTGCCATTGCGCATGTTCAGACGGGGTACCTTTTTTAACCAATAATTGCTTGCGATTAATTCTAGCAATAACTAGTCCGTCTAAATAAGGCTTTAATGCTTACGGCATAAACTCTGACTGCCGCGGTGGCGTAGTTGTACCTATTACGGTACGAATGCAATTATGACGTCACGGGTTAAATACCCGGGTCGGGCAAAGTGTTATTGGGTTTTTCTATTTAGTTTATAATAACTGAACGCTTTACAATTCTGTTCCCATATCCACTGTGTACCAATTCGACAGTTAGCTAGTATGAAAGTATAAATTCGCCGTGTTTATTTACCGCCATCGCAGTAATTGAGTTTCGTAGCATCCGGCCTCGGATCCGGTGTCTGCCGGTAGGCGAAATTTTAAATTAACAATTCTTGGCGATTCCGATTTCGTTGGTATTAGAATTACACGAGTTACAGATGATGGAAGTGCCATGTGGTGTTTTTAGTTGTCCAAATGAGACCTCAAGCAAAGTCACACACACACACACACACACACACACACACACACACACACACACACACACACACACACACACACACACACACACACATTCACGCCCGTTATCCCCGAAGGGGTAGGCAGAGGTGCAACCATGAACCAGAGCACCCACTTTTCGCCATGCGTATTCCGTCCCATGATGTGATAGTAGACATGGGCGCCGCCTAGGAAAAAGCCGGCGGCGGCGTGCTGGTAAATTTTGGTCGGCGGCGGCGTGGATTTTTTTAATGAATATTGAAAATATGTATGGGCCACATATAAATTCCTCAGTTACATGTTCGTAGGTAGTTGGAAGCACTAGCAAATTAACTTATCGGTTTTAAAATCCCTTCAGGACCCATGCTCCATCCACCCTGTGGATTGGGGGCGTTTGGAAAAATTCCACCACGGTATCCCCTACCTGTCGTAAAAGACTATTAGTCAATAGAAGCCACCGGGGGTCCCAGGCGGACGGCAGGGGGCTGTCCGTCTTTAGTTTTGTGTTTTTTTAGCATATTGTTGCAATCCCTGTGATGGACGGCAGCGTGGCAGGTAGGCCTCACGTTGCCGTTGACGCAGAGGGCGCCCTTCAGTGTGCGGGAGCGTCTGAGCCCAACACAACAGCGGACGGGCCGCACTAGGCGGCACCGCGCAGGGGCGGTTGTGGACAACAACTTAGACACTTCCGTCAGAGGAAGCCCGCGGCTGTCCCTAATGCGCCGAAGATGGCCACAGCGGAGTTTTGGTTTGTGTGCCGTGCGTTGTAAATACGTTGGGCGGTCACCTAATGGTTTCGTCTCTCCGGGCGGCTCAACGTCGGGTCGTAAGGGACGGTGAACCCAGCATAACCGCTCAGTCGCCCTTCTTGAAGGATGGGGGGTAGTAAGAAGTCACTTTCTCCGCGAAAAATAATAACAAAAAAAGACAAATGCTCCATGGCACTCGTGAGTCTTTATTTTGTTTGCGGACAAGGTGAAATGACCATTAATGCCCTTTAGTGCCACCATCCCGTTATCAAAAATGACTGCGCGATTATATCATTATCACCCCTTTTACGACCTAGCGTTACGCCACTTATAGAGATGGAAGCATCGGGCGACACACCAAGCTGGACCAAGTCTTTTAGTCTATGAAAACTAGTAGTGACGGCGTTAGGCGTTGGCGACCGCCGACGGCCTCGCGCTTGAGGGGCCTTACAAAAAAAATATTTAATATTACTTTTTGATAGTGGCGGCCTTAGCCAACGCAGGGCTCCGGGGGCAGATGTTTGCACGTGGCCTTTTTCTTTGTGCCCTTTGTCAACCGAGGGTTCAGCCGCCGCTAGGCCCGGGCGAGAGAAAAGTGGAAAATAAAAGGAGCCTCACAAAGCTGATGTCGCCGACGTCCACTTTTGGTCTAGCGCCGCCATTGTAAACTACTACGGCATACTAGATGTATACCAAAGCACTTTGTTGCGTCAGGGACGGCTTCATGATCTCATGGTCATGTGCGCCTAATCATTTTATCCGCAAATCTCCATCGAAAGGACGGGTAATATTCAGTTCTCCACCTCATGCCTCAAATTTCTCTACTTCTGGTGGGAGGAGTCCAACCTTTCGTGTTCCCGCACCATCTCTTTTCATAAAAAGTCTACCTTCGTACTCGTAGGCCATAAAAAATTAAGATCTGTTGCTGTGGTCTTGGTTAGTAACACAGCGACAGCGAGAGGCCTCCTCCAGTAAATGGCACGAAATCGCTATGCTCTCAATTAAGGTTAGCTAAAACTCCGATAAATGTTAGGTTACATATTGGACCGTATATTGCAACCTCAAATGCCGAGTGGACGGTTATTCGGGAGACCCCAAGGTCGCCCGATAGCCCCTATTAGTCGGCTTTTATAACAGACCGGGGATGCTGTAGTGGACTTACCCTAAACGCCCCCAATTCACTGGTCAGGACCAGGAGTCTCTAACGTGTCTGATGGCAGAGGGATTGGCCCGCTATCGATCTCGCGTAGCACTCTCTTTCTGATGGAGGACTACTCCGAAAAAGTTAGCCACTGCAATCTACGATCTCCGCATGTTGACCATGAATCAGTAAAAACGATCACATGCACCTGACCGTAAGACACCGTCATTGGGCAGTTATCACAATGAAAAGACATGACCTACGATCTGCCACAGATACTCTCCGGAACAATGTTCTCCGATGAGTACATTTATCAGTTGATAGTTGGACCATAGTTGCTTCACGCTTTGGTGAAATCAGGGTGGACTACTAAAACATTTGGGCACCGAGGACGGGGTCTCCAGCCTGAGACCACATTCACTCTAAATCCAAATCCACGCCGGCGCGGCGCCTATGTCTACATCGAACTAAATATGACATTTGAGACCCAATCATTCATAAAATTTGACAATAAAAATTAAAAGTATTCACAAAATCCACGCCGTCCAAGTTAGACGGCGGCGGCGGCGGCGCGCGGGTCCTGCCCGGCGGCGTAACGCCGGCGCGGCGCCCATGTCTATGTGATAGGGGGCGAGCCTTATGTTTTCAATGTATAGTTAATGCATTTATTGATCAGACGAGCATGCCGCTCGCCTAATGGTAAGCGATGCGACTGTCCATAAACAGTAGCAACACCATGCAGAACTTTGAAATAATATAAAGTACCGTGTGGCACTCCACTGCACTCGTCACTCTGGGACATATGATGTCGCCTCGAAATGACCAGTGATTAAGCTGGCTATGTTCTTTAAGCCGGCATACAGTGCATACTTACTACTGTTTCTATATTACTAATAAAAAGAGTTAGAGAGATTGGATTTAGGACTAATCGCTGAAAGTAGTACTGATCATATTTTGAAGATTCTTTTGTGGGAAGTAACTTTGTCATAGATGACACAAGCAACATGCTATTCCGGGTCCATATCCGCATCAATAGGACGCAACTGCCTGCAAAAGATATTATCATGTTGACTAGAATTTTGGTTTTTTAAATCAACATCAAAATCTATACTAGAGGATCTTTTGGGCGTAAAATGTTACATTCATAGATTTGAACCACCGTAAAACCTCCTTGTGATATAATACTGGCTCAAAAGTTTTGCTAGCTCGAAATACATCAATACCTCAGAATTAACGTCACTTCCAGTCGTCTTCTATCGAGGTTCATAATATAAAGTATCTGAATGCTATCGCGGGCGAGCAGGTGCGAAAGAGTGGGGGGAAAGGGGGGGCGTTAATTCCACCGCTACCTGATTTCCGTGTAATTAAAGATGGGATTTCCAACTTAAGAAGAAGGGTGGCCACTGTAATTTGTTGAAATTAATTCGAAGCGCGGGAACGGGCCACTTGCCACTTAAAACTGGAAAATAGTTTCTTAAAGTGGGCAATTCGGTTTATAATTAATTTCGAATGGTGCTCAAGTGGTTGTGATGGGTTGTTCATACAAAGATTTAAATTGAATATTTGGTGTTGAAAGATAGATTGGTGTGTTCTGTTTCATTTGGTAAAATTCAAATTCAAGGAAAATTAAGTGCTTATCCAATTAAACAACCAGTTTGAATTTCGATGTAATGATCTGGGGATCGAATCCAGTTCATTGATACCAGCTCAAGCAAAAACTAGGCCAATAAAACGACTAAGTTCTCTTACCGACTTCCAAAACATTTCTAAGTTCTAAGTACATCTTATACAGACTCCAAGGCAATATATCTCGTCCGGATGACAGATGATTAACCTCCTGGCCCCGAGCCAGAGGTACGAGGTTCGATGCTCGGGTTATACACGCTCCATTGTCTTCTGATTGTGATGTTTGATTTATACGGGCATTTGGTTGACACGGCGTGTGGATTACGCACTGATGGTTGAATTAATTGTACCGTTCAATTGAATTAGCATTGTTATTAATAATGCAGTATTATTATTGGATAGATGTGTTTTAGAGCACTGTAGTTTTGGGTTCGATTTTCTGGTCGGACAATATTTTTTTGTGACATAAGTTTCTATTGATGGGGTTTTTAGGGATGAGGTAAAGTGACTCCACTGCATGCGATGGTATGTGGGATGGATTCCAGATTGTGCATCATGAGAGACGATCCATCGTCAGTCTACACAATTACGTTGGTCTTTATTTTCCATATCACACTTACTCTTTATATATCACTAGCTTTTGCCCACGGCTTCGCCCGCGTTAATAAGTTTTTTCCGGGCTAAAAGTACATAAAAACCTTCGCGTTGAATCACTCTATGACTATGACGTTGATACAACTCTTAACAAATAATGCATAAATTTCGACAAAATTTCGACCTAATTTGATTACCATAAAAACGGTTCTAGTGAGTTAATCTTAAAAGATAGACATATACTGTCGCGGACATTTTTTTTAGATCATTTCAAGAGGAATAATTCTTTCATACATATATTTTTGGTATCTTGAACCGTTTTCGCAGCGCACGCAATGGAAGCCCTCAAGGATGAATAATTTTCCCCGTTTTTTTTTCCACATTTTCCATTATTTCTTCGCTCCTAATAGTTGCATCGTGGTGTTATATAGCCTAAAGCCTTCCTCGATAAATGGTCTATTCAACACAAAAATAATTTTTCAATTCGAACCAGTAGTTCCTGAGATTAGCGCGTTCAAACAAACAAACAAACAAACAAACTCTTCAGCTTTATAATATTAGTATAGATTACTGTAGTCTAAATTTACCTATACATCATTACCGTCAGTCTATTTGTTTATTTACTCAAACAAACCAATAAAATACAGTCCAATATCGACATTTAAAAGTAACTGCTTATGCCACGTTGGCTTGTCTCCAACACGGAGTTCCAAACCTTGTCAACGCGATTCTAGCATTCCAAAACGAGTCTATTGACTACCGACGAGGAATATTCAACGAGGTTAAAGTATTTTTAAAGAAAATTGGGGAAATGAAATGGGCTTTGGAGAAATGAGATGGTTATCACACACACACACACACACACATATTTATCCCCGAAGGGGTAGGCAGAGGCGCAACTAATGCACTTTTTCGCCGTGTGTATTCCGACCCATGATGTGATAGGTGGCAAGCCTATCGCCACATCGGGCATAAATTCTAGACTTCAGGCTGATACTGAATATAAAAATCCAATATCACTTTGCCCGACCCGGGGATCGAACCCGAGACCTGAGCATTGCAGTTAAACCGTAATACAATTACGCCACCGAGGCAGTCCGTCAGTAGAGATGCTTATATGGGATATTTTTTTTTGCTTGGGATATTATTTGATTGGATTGCTTGCTTAGACTGTAAAATTGGGAGCAGCGGGATTGGTTTCCATGTTGAACAACAAAAGAAATTGATAAGTTTGAAATTTCTAAAAAAATCTGGTGTTGCGAAAAGTGTGACACGTGTAATATTAGAATGACATGAAAATAAGCTCGGTGAATGGCGTGGGCACATAATATTGCCTCTACCTACCTTTGTCGATATAAAGCCTTGATTTACCTATACCGCCATGTTTTTTTTACCCCATTTCCCACGGAACAACCCTAATCCCATACAAACACGTAAAATATAAACACCGAGCACAAGTTACCATAAAAAGCAGACTGAAAACTTATTGTGGGTCACGATGAAACTTTCAGTAGTTCTTTCGGGCCACTGAAAATTTCACGAGACGCGGCCTTGGCGTTACGCCAGAAATGGATCCCGATTTTTCTTTACTAAAGTTAAGCTTACTGTAGTTAATGATTTTTTACACGCGTAGACTAAGGATGTTAATGTAATACCAATAGATTTGCTCTAATAAAAAAAAATTAAGCTCACGAGACAACTAAGCTAGTTTAGTAGTAGTTTATCTCAGTTATTTTATCTTCGTTTAATAGGGATGGTTATCTTTTGCCGGTCGAGATTATTTTGGGCTTTACTTTATTTAGGTGCAGTGAAGCCACCTTGTCGAGCCATCGATAAAAAAAGTTTTTATGCTGGCACGGAAAAGTGAGCCCATTGTGCCTCATGGTATGGTTCAAATATTGTCGAGTGATGAAAGATGATTACTCTTCGTCAGTCGTGAGTCGACACGATTATGCCAGTCTGTTCACAACCGGTGGTATCTTTTGTATGCGAGGAGCCGCCTGGGCAGGTACCACCGCAATGTCTATTTCTACGCCAAGCATCAGTGTGCATGCACTGTTGTGTTCCAGTTGGAAGGACATTATAGGCAGCGTCATTACTGGGTATTATCTAATGTCTCAGAGTGACGAGCGCAGTGGAGTGCCACGCAATTCTTTGTAATACAAAGTAATATACGGCGTTGCTACTGTTTATGGTCGGTCGTATCGCTTACCATCAGGCGAGCGGCATGCTCGTCTCGTCATTCACGTGCACAAAAAAAACACATACACAGACTGATCGTACACACATTCACGTACGATGAGCGCTATGCGGTGGATAAAAATATCGTACCACTAGGCCAGAAAAATATGGTAAGCCTCGGAACCGCCCATTAAACAGTAGTCGTTGGTGGCCCTCCATGAGAATCTTAAATTACAAACCACTGTGGTATTGTATTCCACTCTTCACCTCCCAGTGGTTTGGTGGCAGCGCATATGTCGACTGTAGAACGGAAGCTCCTAAATTCGAATGCTAACTCGAGTAACACTGTGTGATTTTTTGTAGATAACACTAGCTGTCGCGAACTCTAGCAAGTTTGACATCAAAAAGCTAGCCAGTCAGCTACATCTTCGACATGCAATCCCTTAAATCCACTACCTACCTAACTAATTACCTTCGATCGATTAGGGGAATCGATGGTTATGATAATAGAGATTCCACGATACATTTTATGTTCATCATTCTACCCATAATGAGGGTTCCCTATTGAATTGCGTAAATGTATTTGTAATAATATTGTTAGGCAAGCGCCTAAATATCAATGTGCATAATAATCATTACGCATAATTGTTTTAACACAAAATGAAAAAGCATAAATACAAAAAGCACAACCATCAGAACGACTAACGTCAAATAGCATAATTATCAAAAGTCATAAAAATAAATAAGCAACATTTATGTTTGGTTTTGTCTGAGTTGGAAACGCCTTAAAGTCGGTTCTGACAGTGGTTCATATGCACCTAACACGCTCGTCGCTTCGCTCCTCGCTAACCTAATTTATTCTGTATACATATTATGCAAAAAGTGTGTTAGTCTTATACAAATTAGTCAAGCTAAAATTATTCCAATAGCCATTGATGTAGGGTTTTTTAATACATCAATGCCAATAGCTTATTATGACAAAAAAGTAGTAGGCCAACATATTACTATGCGATAGTACTATTATGCCAATACATATTATGCAAAGTCAATTATGCGATAAAATAATAGTTTAAAAAAAGTAGGGGAATCAAATGGATTCCCATAATGAGCATCATGTAGACCTTTGTTAGCAAGCAGCTCCCATCTCTCTGGCTATCGAGCTGTATCTAGCAAGATGTTTTTGCTAACCGTACCTGTACCGAACGCATGTGCCCGTAACAGATGTGTCCACTGAATAATATATGTCGATAAAACGTGCGCTTTGAAAATAGAAACCAACTTTCTCAACGTACGGCGTTCCTTGTGAATTTATTAGTGCGTGGAGTATTCTGGATCTTGGTTCGTCGGTGACTTTTTATGTCGTTATGAGTGTCAAAATACTGGTTAGGGGACAAACATAAGTCTAGCAACTGTCGGACAACGTATTATTTTTCATAAAATTGGGATAGAATTTTATTTACTAGGTTCAGAGTAAATAATTTTGTTAAATGTTTCAAAATTATTGTCTATGCCTTGGTACATGAAATACCTATCGGCTTCTTCACAACAGTATACAAATTTTCTACCTAAGACGATAATTTGTCATTCATAAAGGTTTTGGTAAAGCTTGTCATGAGCAATTACCGGTAACAAAAATGATTACAGAATTGACATATTATGTACCTAATATATGCCATCGTAAAGTCACCGATCGCCTTTGTGCGTGTGACATTTGTCTCACGCGTCCCCTAATAGCGTGTCAGAGGAGCGTAACCTTCCCGTGCTTCGGTCGGTTACACTCCTAAATGACATTGTACAGTGATTCCGTCCTGCATACTTGATGTCAGGTCTTGTGGTTAGCTTCTAATGGGTTTTCTATCCTGTAGGGTTTTAATCAGATGGAATTTTAATTGAGCGCGTTGGGATGGATGTTTTACTAGTCTGGCAGATAAGATAGTGAAATTGGTTTAGAATCTGAAGAAAAAAAACGTAACTCGTAAGACGATGTCGCGTCGTTTCATTTTGATGCTTGTGGTTGATCGAGAGACCAATACGTGAGTCACGTGCTAGTTCTCGCCCAGTCCCAATAAAACGAAGCGGAGTCGTGTCGTGTTTTTTTACCACACTCTAAGCCCACTGTAGTGTTTTATATTAGACTAGCTTTTGCTTGCTGAGAGAAAGTGAGAAAGTTTTTTCCGGAATCAAACTCACGCTATATATTTTTCCGAGATAAAAAGTTACCTATGTCCTTCCTAGGGTCCTGAACTATTTCTATACCAAATTTTATCGAAATCGGTTTATAATAAGAATGTGGATGTCCAAAGTCGTTTCGAAATTGGTTAATATTAAATCCGGGAACTAGTTAAAAAACGCCCTGTTTGTTCCGGCTTACTGCCGACTTAAATAAGCCTTTCGTTTATAATCATAAATAGTTGATTTTATTATGGAGTAACTTGGCTACTTTTTTATTCCAAATATATAATATTATCGTGTAATTTTCATTGGACGAATTGTGTTTCTGTGGTTTTCCTATTTCGGGGAAAGACAAGTTAATTAAGTAACTGAAAGCTAGTTTAGTTACATAACTTGAAATAATGGCGATGTTAGACTCAGTTTCGGCCACAAATGTTACTAGACATGGAACATTGATGACAATGCATCATTACGACTCGTGGCGTAGATAAATACGTAATGAGGTTTTTGTTAGAGGGGTTATCATTGCGGGTTGAGGGGTGGTCGTTCTGAGTAGTTTGGTAAGTGGGACGGATACCAGCCAGCAGACACGAGTTGCATTCACTGAGACCATAGATTTGATGGGCTTTATTAGTGAAAAAAAGAAAGAAACATTTATGCGCACAATATACTGGGACGCACACAAACAATTAACAAAAAAGTAATACATATTACATAAAGCACGCAGGCAACGTGCATCCCATGATACTGTCGAAAACGATCCATTTCAGCATAAAATGCCAGCCAGGCAAGGTGTGCCTGGCGCTGGTTTTCAACTGGAACCCTCACTTAATGGATATCTTATTAAACAGAAATTTTATTAAACCGACCAGCATGATTGTGTCAACTGACGATGGATGACTATCGCTCGTTAATCAATACTCTATCTGGACCCGTCTCCACTAACCATCAGGTGTAGTGCCCGTATAAAAAGAAAACCACTTTTCATCGATAAACCACGAAAAAAAGAAGAGTGATTGTAAATAAAACTCGTGTCCGTTATGAAGTAAGACTGTAAGTTCACTGTCTATCACGAGACGGAAATAGTTAACCGAAATGTACCTACGAAATCTACCTCTTCCTTACCTGTTATAAAATAGTCCCCCGCGCGTCTGTCCTAACGCGATAAACTCAAACACTAACGAACGGATTTTGAGGAATTTTTGTTATGGAGATAGTTAGGAAAAATATATTAGCGGGACTTTTATCCCAGAAAACGAAGCGCGCTAAAACAAATACTACGCTAGAATGTGAATATATTATGTTCTGCCACCGAGGCGATGCCGGTACGGGTTGCTAGTTAAAGATAAAAGGGTGAGGTTATTGCAATAGCTGTTACTTGCGGCTCCGCTTGCTGTGATGCCTTTGTCAGGATAAAGACCCCCAGTGTATTTTTCCGATACTAGCCTACATGTTAGTCCAGGACATGGTCTATCTCAGTGCCAAATTTCATCAAAATCAGTTCAGCACGTTCTATACTTTTAAGAAACAAGTGATGTTCACAAATTTGCCAATTATTATTTAGGTTATATTAGGTTTTGCTCGCGGCTTAGGTCGCGTGAAAAGATTTACAAAAATTCCTATACCTACCACTGTAGCGGTTCATAGCGCCATATTCTGTACAACGTCGGCACCATCCACTTAAAATCGGGCTACATCTGATAAAAAGTAGCCTATATGTTAATCTAGGACATGGTCTATCCCAATGCCAAATTTCATCAAAATCGACTCAGCACTTCTAACAAACAAATTATTTTCACAAACATTCGCATTTATTAGTAAGATGAACATCACGTGACTTGGCCGTTTCGAAGCCAGCATCTCGCAACGTCTCGGCAACGTTTAATCACATCCAGTACAAGATGCTAGTGAATAATTTATCTGGCGGGTCTCCGAATGGAACATTCAAGGGCCGCCATCTGTGAAATTAGAAACTTGAGACAATAGCGAGGTGTCGGGTACGGACAGGTCGGTGATCGGTGAGGTGAGTTTTGGGAAAAATTACCCCAGTTTTTGGTTTTGATAGAAAAATTGGGGACGGTTTTGGGAATGATTATAGCTCAGTAGCAAATGTAACTGCATGGTCCGTCCTCGCAGAATCTTTAAATAGTTAGGTACTGTGTGTTTTAAAGCACTAGGTGTTGGTCGCGGCTTCGCCCGCATGAAAAGCCGTTTCCGCTATAAAAGTACTTAAACACTACGGCGCCGTCCATTTAACAATCAGATAAAACAATGCCATTATTTCTCATGGTAGAAAATTACCGTGATAAAATGTGTTAATCCAGGACATGATATACCCGTGTGCCAATTTCATCCGAATCCGTTCAGTAGTTTCTGCGTTTTTTTAAGCATTTTCACGAACTTTCGTATTTATGAAATTGGTAAGATTAATCGTGTTGTATCTGCCCTTATACTTCTTTAACGTGGGATCAGTATAACAACTTTGTGTTGGGTTAGAGACACTCCCATAAAGTCACTGAAAATCAAATCCAAAAACTCGATCACTAGATTAAGACGTGGCGTAATTGTATTACGGCACGACTGCAATGCTGAGGTTTTGGGTTCGCTTCCTGGGTCGGGCAAAGTGATATAGGATTTTTCTATTCAGTATCAGCCCGGAGTTTGGAATTTGTGCCCGATATCGCGATAGACTTGCCCCCTATCACATCATGGGACGGGATATACATGGTGAAAAGTGTTTCGCATTCATTAGTTCCGCCTCTGCCTACCCCTTCGAGAATAAAAGGCGTTTTGTAAATTAAGAAGTCAAAAGACATATCAAAAAGATCAAATTTGAAATGCAAAACCACTCGAGCTCTTTTAAAGAAATCAATAACCAAGAACTCCGTCTAAGATTATTATCTCACTTCGTACTTATAATACTTTAATAAGAAAGTTTTGCGGGCGGTGAAATTTTTATTTCCAATGAAATGTGAAAAAAATTTCAATAGAACCTTCGTGTTCAGCGGTCGGTATTGATTCTTTTATGACTTCGTGTGAAATATCTTGGAGTAGCAAAGAAAATGTAGTATATTAAAATGTCATATCGAGAAACGCTAGTAGATGTTAATTATATTTTATGTCTTGTATAGCATACAAGCGTACATGGTGATGATCAAGCCGTTGTTGTGACGAGTCTATACTTGTTATTAATTATACTTATAAAGGTTATAGTTAAACAGTGACTCGAACAGGCCGGCATAGTTGTGCATAAAAATATATTTACCACGACTTCAACACAACAATTACTATATAAGCATCAACTGCGTCAAAGTCCATTCTCCCCTTCAAATAAAGTGAATCAATACCACAACAAAGGTTAAATTAATCCCTGATTACAATGGTCCATCTATTTCATGCATGCTCAATATCACCACATTTTAACGTTGGCACATAGCATTATCCTGTCCACATTGAAATTAATTCACTAATTGCCAATATCGGGCTCGTTACATCGAATTGGGGATCAGTCAAAGCCTCGCTCATGGTGGAGAGGGGGGGTGAGCACTCGGTAATCCAGCGCAGTCACTGGCTGATTGAGATTCCATTATTATTGAGTGGCTAATGCCTCCCATCTTTACGGCTCAGTTGGTAAATGCCTTTGAGATTTTGTAGGCTCTTCATTAGTTATCATGTGATATGTATTGTGGTAATACTTTAGTGAAAGACTCTTTCTAGGTAACAAAAAAAAGTAAGCCCTGTATTGTAAACTTCCCACTGCTGAGCACGGGCCACTACTGAGAGGGTTTAGGGCTTAGACCTGTCTAGGTAGGTATCACCGTATTGTCTGTCTATGTGGCCAAGCAACATACTGCAAGTTTTTGTTCAAGTTTGGAATATGTTATTCTAGATAGTGTTTTTGGACAGTCCTGACGATTACCATTGGACGTAGGATAAGTGGCTTGTGTTAATTTATTTCAGATATTATTTCAATGAGGACAATATCGATAATAATTTGACACAGAAAAATGCTCTGCGCTGCGCTCCGCCATATGAGCGCCGGCCTTCATTCATTTGTTTGTATTAAACATTCAACATATTTTTTTTATGGTATCATTTGTCAAAAATGCCTCGACTGCCTCGGTGGCGTAGTTGTATTACAGTACGACTGCAAAGCTGAGGTCTCGGGTTCGATCCCCGGGTCGGGCAAAGTGATATTGAGTTTTTCTATTCAGTATCAGCCCGGAGTCTGGAATTTGTGCCCGATATGGCGATAGGCTCGCCCTCTATCACATCACGGGACGGAATGACGGTGAAAAGTGGGTGCACTAGTTGCGCCTCTGCCTACCCCTTCGGGGATAACAGGCCTGAGTGTATATGTATGTATGTATATGTATATTGTCAAAATTTATAAATACAATACTAATTCGACTTATAAATTCTACTCTCCTCCGAGACTCCATCTCCAAATATGTTTCCTGCCTTTATTAGTTTACTTTATTCATAAAACGCAAGCAGGTGAATCCACGAGATTCTTCCAACCTAATAATTATACTTCCGCAAACGTACGAAATATGTGGTTATATTTAACATTAAAGAGTAACGCCGGCAGTCGCCCTCGTAACTTTCGCACAACATTCCCAAAAGAAAAATACATTTTCACAGAAAAGAGACCGCTATTTACCTTACGAAATTTTCTGTCCGATGTCGTGTTAAAAATGAACTAAATATTTTATTTCTGTGCTCGAAGTCTCTGTCTGTGACTTGTTTGCTGTACGGATGGTTAATTAAACGTCCAGATGGACTTTAATTGGAATATTCTAAATATTAAACATGTGAGAGTTGGAAAGACGTTTGTTTGTTATACGTCAGGGATTTAGACGTAATGCTATAATGTTTAGTTAGTTAATGAATGTCAGATATGTTATAATGCGAAAAATCTGTAATAGCACTATTATTTCATAAAGTTATTACCGTTATTACCAACTCTTCATTAAATACCTGCCTATGTCTATCTCTGCACCACCCTTAATTCCGTCTGTATATCTCTTGTTCAAAGTGCATTAAATAAATAAACCTCGTTTATAGTGTATATGGATAATAATATTTACACCTTTAGAAATCCTATTATTGGATCTGGTCACCAGTCACAACGACTGGACCATGTGATAACTTTAGTTATGGACTCAGACTCCAAATTACCAACGGCCATGTGTATGTCTCCCGAGGGAGTCGTAGGCGACCAGGGAACCTTGAGACCATCTGCTCCATTTAAAACCCTTGCTTTACTAGGCTGGTTTCTTGGTACCTATTACCTTTTAGCACACACACACACACACACACACACTCACACTCACGCCTTTTATCCCCGAAAGGGTAGGCATAGGCGTAACTATTGCACCCTCTTTTCGCCGTTATTCCGTCCCATGATATGATAGGGGGCGAGCCTATCGCCATATCGGGCACAAATTCCAGACTCCGAGCTGATACTGAATAGAAAAACTCAATATCACTTTGCCCGACCCGGGGATTGAACCCGAGACCACAGCATTGCAGTCGCACCGTAATACAATTACGCCACCGAGGCATTCCTTTTAAATGTATCTATTTTTAGGGTCATATACTGTGATTGTTCGACATTGCAGTTGGAATTACTAGTATTTAATATATGATATTGCGTTATTACGAATATATGCAGTATTTAGTAACTCAGTTGTAGACGTTGTTGCATTAACATTAAAACAATTATTTCAAGGGCTGTCACGACGATAATCATCAGGTAGACTATATCATCGTATTGTTATTCAACGGTCATCATCGACCGAACGAAGCGAGAACAATTATATCGATTCATAGAAAAACTGGGCCAACTGGATTTACTATTTCGATAGATATTTTAAATTACGTGTTTTAATAAATCTCGAGAGGTCGCCCATAGTAAATGAATATTCGCCTCTGTCTAAGAAAATTGGCAAAGTGTGTTAAATTCAAGCACGTGTTGACATGCACCTTCGCGTTTTCTGATTTTAAGAACATTCTAGTAGAGCTATCTGCAAAATCTGAGGGCATGGTAGTGCCCCACCAAGACGATCAAAATATTTCATTCCCCATTTATGATATATTGGAATGAAAACATTCCCATGGAAAAGGTTAAACAAGGACAACCACCAAACCAGTTACCATTAAAAAAATTATGTCCATACATAACTATACAACAAAGACTCAACAGCAATGCACCAACGTCTGAATGGAGACACAATTTCGCGTGATGCAATCGTCGGGGCCTCAAAAGTGCAGGGCGCCGGTTGAATGGGCGCGTCGGTGCTTAAACACCGCCCGATCCATCAGCAAATGATGCACCGATGTGTATCGGGCCGGCTCTATTGATCTCTTACGGGGAATTTTGCGTTGGGTTGCCCTTACTACTGGTTTTGTGTTTTTACTGTCGAGAATTGATCGAGTTTTAAGTGTGAGTTTGGAAGCATTTGTTGAGATTAGTTGATCGTGTCATTGTAATGTTCTTATGTATATGATGAAGCCAGTGTTAATAGAACAGCAACAATGTTCGTGCAAGAAACTCTGATTCGGATTTAAAAGCAGCAAAGTCTCACTACAGAGCAGGAGGTTTTATAGGGCTATTCAAATGTAAATAATTTAGCACATTTGACCAATTTATATGCAAGGTCGCAATTTGTAATTTACTTATTAGTCATTCTTGGTCGAATATCTTATTTACCAGCTCATTATAGAAAAATCAGTCCATTTTGAGTTTTATTAAGGGAATACGAAGATAATATAAAAATGTAATCCTTGTCCAGAACTTGAGTGACGTTCCATGTTAGCTAACAAGTCATACAACGAACACTGTATTAAACGAACCGGTATTTCCGTAACATAATATCAAAAGTATTCAAAAAGCTACAAATAACTTTTAAACTGTCACAATTAATTAACTTCAACGTTTCCGAAGTGGTACGTCAAAAAATTCTGACGTCGACACGTTAAAGGTCTCCCGAGTAGACAAATGGTAGGGGATTCGTGAATAAAAATAGAATTGAAAATGCTCGCTCTCTCAATAACATCCCCTCGCAATCAATCAATTAGCTAGTCTCCTTGCCCCCGGCTTTGTCTCCGCGGTGTCCCTAAACGCCAGACCCTTGTAGATGTTAAAATTTATTCCATTTGTTGCTAATTCTTGGTATTGTATATTGGTGAAATTATTTTTTTCCTATTTCAAAGTTATCGTAATTGACTGTGATTGAAACGGTCCTGGTTTCGAAATTTAAATTTCGCGTAATACAAAGTTTTTTATGGTATTTGGTAGCCTATTTCTCGATATGGCTGCATTTACCAATGTGTGTAAATTCAAAGTTACATAATATTGTTAGAAACAGAAGCGATTCCGATTTAAATAAAAAAGATCTACCACTGATTTTACAGAAATAATTTCACAAAGATATATCCACGGAGAACAGAAAAAGAGATATAACCAATCGGTCAGTACCGGTACGAGAGTAAATGCACAAATTACTCAACTGCCACTAAGACTACGACAGACTGGGGCTGACTGAGACCGAAAGAGCGTACATATAGGTATGGCACCCTTTTTATACACCCAACTGTCACTTCCACTACTAGTTTGATATCTCGACTGGTTTTCATAACTGGTCAATACGTTACAAATACCCTCACAAAACGTTTTATCCTAACAATATTGTGTAATTTTTTTTCGAAATAACGTAATAAAAACCGCGTCAAAATCGGTCCATACGTTTGAGAGCTACGAAGCCACTGACAGACATACAGGTACACACCCTAAAGTAACAATACACCTCTATTTCCGTCAGGGGTTAGACGTTTCACAAGAGGAATGCCAAATGATTTTGTTTGTCATTTATGTGTAAAGACGAAACTATGGGACACATTTCCAAATTAACCAAAAGTTCCAATTTCTTTACCGTGAAATGCTACAGAACTGTTTAATCTCAACACAAAAAAAAAAATACCTTGCCAACAAAATTGTCTATCGAAAATTCTAAAGAAACATAGAAAGTTACTCCTTCAAATATCCCCTCTAATTATTTTACACCACCAAAAGCGCCGTGCACGAACCCCTCAAAGAATCCAAAGTAAAAAGGAATCCAGCGCGTTAAAGCCCCCGTATCTATCCTTCTCTTTTTATCCGGAGAATTCATTTCGTTAATATAAATTTAAGATTTTCAACCTCATTACCTCTTATCGGCGATTTAAAAAGGTCCGAGAGGTCCGGAGTGCCGCGGATTCCCTCCTGGCTCCTATTATACGGCTGTGCCCAAACTGCGATCAATGTAATACGCCATGATTAGAAATTGGGAAATGTCTACCGTTTTTTTGTAAAAAACCCTCCGATTGGTGGATTTACATTCGGAATGTCGGGAATTTTTTACGCACCGCCAAACGACGGTTGCTGCTTAATGATGTTGATTTTTCGGTATTTTTTGAATGATTGAGTTTGGTTTACATTTTTATTGAAATTTATGTATAATGTCGTACACATTATGTTAGGATATGGGCTTATATACTTCATCCAGTCTTAAATCATGTTGGCTGGCCCGAACAAGCGTAATTCTCTGTAGCCATAAGCAGACATGGTTCTAACACATAAAATAAAATAAAAAAACAATAAAAATCCCAAGAATAAACAAAATAAGTCTACAGATGTGAAAATAATACAGAAAATACCACAGAATTCCAAAATAAACGGTTCATAATCTAAAAAGACATTAAGTGTAGGATATCAAATAGGTAAACCGTCGCTTTTTTCTAATTCAAATTTCGTTAACATCAAGGGCTGGAGGTAAGTAGGTAATACAGCGCTCTTCTATCTTGATATATTTCCCCCTCATAATATATCCAATAGGACAAAATCAATCGATCACTTTTTTACAATCACCCCATCCTTATATTAAACCAATAAAGCCGAGTTTTCTTTGGCTCAGCCGCAGGAAAAGGTTTGTCAGGGGTGCCCGAATGAAAGATTGCTCTTTGTTGTGAGGTGTATAAAAAATTTGACGTTATTACAGCCCTATGTAAGTGAAATGCGCTTCGGGAGTGATTTTAACTTTTTTTGAGGTAAAAACCGATACGTTGGGAAGGGCCTTTGATATGTTTCGGTGATTTACACCAAGTAATGTTTGATGTCAAAGAGGTATACCAGGTGAGACTGGTTCAAATACCAGATAGAATTTATTATGTTTGGAGGCCGAAATGGCAAAATGGAATGGACTAAGGATTGAAAAGAAAACAACTCAGAGGTGCAGTGAGCACACCCACCCGTTGTCATGTCTGTTGCGTCCTATGATGTGATAGGGGGCGAGCCTAACAGGATTTCCAGACTTTGTACTAATACTGAGCATTACTTTACCCGAGATGGGGTTTGATCCCGGGACCTTTATTGCAATGCAATGCAATCACCCTTGCATTATATATTGCCCACCGCTGAGCACAGGCCTCCTCTACTACTGAGAGGGGTAAGGCCTTAGTCCACCACGCTGGCCTAGTGCGAGTTGGCAGACTTCACACACCCTCGAGATTCTTAGAGAGAATTCTCAGGTATGTAGGTTTCCTCACGATGTTTTTCTTCACCGTTAAAGCGAACGATAATTGATAAACAATACGCAGGTAACTTTGAAATGTCAGAGGTCCATTCCCAACTAGGCTATCTTCCACCTTTATTGGTTGGTTATAAATCACTAAGCCTTCAAACCACACACTTGAAGTTTCAAGACATTTAGGCGACTGAATACAGAGACGGGCAAGCTGCTCACCTTTTGTCAACAACTCGACTGCCCATGCGTAACAGCCAAAACCCATAACATCCGAAATTTTGAACCCTAAAGACTATTCGTATAAGACACTTACTTGCACACGCAGTCCAAATGACCACCCCAGTCCCTAAGTATTATCAATTATTAAAGTGACTCACCGGACAGCCCGATTAGATCAGGGGACAGTTTGTTGATTGTCGTCGATGTCGGATTGCATTAAAATTTATCTATTAATTATCTAAATGCATCTGACGGTAAATAATATGTAAAAAATATTGCAAAGAATTTTGAAAGCATAATCTTGACGGTCACTAGAATTATGCTAACTTGATTCACTAATCTCATGCTTCAATATGAGAATGTGTTACGTTGACCTCACTTTGGGATAGAAAGTTGGGATTTAAGTACTAATTGTACACCGGCTTTCCCCGAAACGCGTCTGTTAGACCGACTATATTTCCTGTGAATACAGTGGTATTCACTGGTGCAAAATATATCGGATATCTAAGGCCGTTTATAACATCTTAGAAGTTAGAATATAATAATCACCCTTTTTCGTATAAACGCTCTGCTGTCAAATTAAAATCCCTGACTTTAAAAATATTTCAATCTATATTGGTTCGTAAAATTTTCATATTAAACGCAATAAAGCTTATACTGGGGGTCATTAAGGTATATTTGTGAATTTTATTATCGCCTCCGTTCGCCATTATCATGTTATTACTTCTAGACGCCTTTGAGGGAAATAGAGCCTCTTAGAAGAAAGGACGAAGGTCGATCTTATTCAAAGTGATTGCTTTGAAATTGAAAGCAGCATTAATTTATTTGTTTACTAGTTTTTCCTTGTGGCATTGCCCGCGGGAATTTTTTCAAGAAAATAATAGTATTCTTGCTTATCGACGAGTTGGTTAATTTTTGTGTTAAATTTTATCAAGATACATTAAGTGGATTCTGCGGTTACTTCTAACATCATTATCCAAAGATCTCGAAACTCCCAAATTCATTATGCCATTTTGAAGCGGCAGTCGTAAAGTAACTCCCATGGATTTATGGCAAGAAATTAAGTGTTTAATGTTGTGTGCGTCTATATAAACTTAGTAAATCTATTTATGCACATTTGAACATCAAGTTATTTTTGTTGAAAATTTTGGGTTGTAAAGTTAGGCTTTCTAATAAGGGCTTAATTCTTAAGCTCTTGACTTCGACAATTTTTCAAACTCCATTGCTCATTTATTTAAGGCTAATGTACTTTACCATCCACTGTTAATTTTACGAAATCCATGTACGCAAACATAAAGAAAAAGGGACGTAATATAATAGAAATAACGTGAATTCGCGAAATAACGAAATTGCCGGGATATGAATCGTTAATGCGGAGACGGGGAGCCTGTGCGGTGTCCCGCGGGACTCCGGGTACCGCGCGCCCATTACGTTATTTATGCGGTCATTAATTCTATTGTTGTGTAAGGTGTTCGCGAATGTTGTGCTGATCTTTGCAATTGCTCGGGGCTAGACGTGACTAAGTCAAAAAGAAAATTATTATATCTTTATTGTACCGAGTTATTGCCTTTATCTTAGGTCAAGGTCTATTTTCGTTTCTTAGTCTAACAGAATATGAACATGATTTTCTTGAAATGAGATCTTCAGAGGACTTTGGCAGGATGGCGGTAAGTCATAAAAATTAAGCTTTAGCTTTAGCTTCTAGAGTAAATATATTTTATGACGACCCCGTGTAAGATAGATAAGACAACGAAACCAAACTTGATACAACACAATGAAAAGAGAACTCTATCGATCGAGACCCAGTCCATGATCACAAAGGTTTCTTAATGCAATGTAGTGCAAAATTATCGCAAGTTAAATTTAATTAAGTGCGAATTCCGTTTGCCGGTCGTCGAGCGGCCAGTGTGGATTGCGCTGGTGTAAATAATTTTTAATTAAACTGGGCGTTTGGCCCGCAGCGTTGTCTGCTCTTTGCGTGCTGTTTGCTATGTCTTGTGTTTGGTTATCGGTATTTTATATGGAATTTTCTAAAAGACTGAAAGAATGTTAGGCCATGTTGATGTTTTTAGTCCTAAAAATATTATCCCAGTTTTTGTTGGTAAGATCCGGGATATTATTAATATTGTTAATGATGGTTAAGATGCCACCAGGTGAAAGACGATGTCTAATACAATTATTATCCTCTACGTAATTGTTAAATGGAAGAACATGTTTCGTCGAAAAAATAAGGAAAAATTGTGTAACCAAACTCGTTGAAATAATAAAATAAAAGATCTCAGAAGCGATTCTTGATAATATAAACCGAGATTCACAGACACAGATTTGCAGACTCGATCCAATCTCCAGAAGAAATTCACAAGAATAATATGAAAAATATTATCTATGAAATTAGGGAATTTTCTAGCTTATCCGGTTCTATGCAACATTGTATAAAATTTTCACATTCCAGCTGAAAATAGCATCCGCCCTGTGGATTGGGGGCGTTTGGAGAATTCCACCACGGTATCCCCTGCCTGTCGTAAAAGGCGACTAATAGGGGCCTCCGGGGGTCACGGGTGGGCGGGACGTGCCGCCCACCCATTAGTCTAGCCAACTTCTGTGACCCCCGTGATGGACATGTCCGAGGCAGCGTGTCTCACGCTGCCTCGGACACCAAAAGGTGGACACGGTACGGTGTTTCGGGGGCTTCTGAGCCCCCGCAACAGGGAAAAGGACCGCAACAGCGGTACGCGCAGGGGCGGTTGCGGACGACAACTTAGACGTGAGTCAGAGGAAGCCCGCAGCCGTCCCTAATGAGCCGAAGATGGCCATTAAAAAAAAAAAAAAAGCTGAAAATAGCATGTAACAGAAATCCACCTCTTTCCCCATTTTCACACTTCGAAGAATCGAAACACGGAGTTAATATGAAATATATCTGAAATTACAGTACGAAATTTCGAAATAGTACACCGAGTAAAAACTCACGAATCGTGAAACTCGAAACGCTCTCGAAAACTGAAAACTTTCCTTTCAAACAAAACCCGTAATACCGTAATGCGAAACTGTAAAAATGAAAGTGTATGATGCCATCGCGAAAAGAACAACCCTCTATATAAAATATAAATTATTGTATTTGTGTTTGAGAGGGTTCCGTGTGTTATTTTTTTAAATATTTTACGGATGAAAAGCCGATTAATCTGTTGTGGGTGACACTGCGCGATTTTTTAAAATATTGGATTCGCTGAATGTATCTTGATGAGACCCATGGTACGGAGCGAGCTTTTCACCATAGCAGGGACTCAAACCCCGAGTAACTAATATTGTGAATTTGTTTGTACTTAATTTTTTTGTAATTTGTACTTAAATATTTGCAACTTGCTAGCAGAAATTGTCAAAGCAGTGATACCTAGGTTAAGTTTCGCGTTATCAATACAATTTTAATCTACTCCATTACGTCAACATGAAAACTTTCGAGCTCCTATATTACCAAACGTTAATGCGACCTTTGTCCTTTAAACTAAAATTTATATCGAATTACTCACGAACCCAATTCTATAAATCAGTTGGAACTTCGACTCTTAACTAAACAGAAGTTTGCGCGACTAACGATGTATTTGCCCATTGATTTCGCTGTGAGGGCGGCGGATATATTTTGTGTGCGGCCGAATGGTATACGAGACCGTCAAAGTAACACTGGCCTACGGTGACAAAAATGACAACTTTCTTAAGTCAATTTGCACTATGTGCAAATGAGAAGGATTCAACCTTCTTTTTTAAGGCGGGGTTGTTTCACCCGTAACTAGGTAAAGTTAAGGTTCTTATCAGATTGGCGAATTCATAGCGAGGTGAAGACTCTACGCGCTTGTCCAGTGCAATAAGTCTGTTAACTAGTGAAAGGCCGGTAGGTTAGCTAGGCTAGGGCCTGTAGTGTCCTCACCGGTGAAGATCGCGACGCGTTCCTCCCATTTTTTTTTTATAAAAATAATCTCTTTTTTATATTGCTTTTCCTGCCAGCTCGAGCTGGCTTCTTATTTTTTATTTTTCATCATTTATTTTACTCCTAATAAAAATGTCTGTAGCTATATAAGTGACTTTAATAATAATTAATTAAATGTATCTCGACTTATCATAAGTGCAACTATGTTCGCCTACGTGATGAATATTTTTTTTTTAACTTTACTTGACCACGGATGGACCATCACGGGCTAATGAATATTTTTCAATATGTCGATATTTAATCTATCACACAAAAAGTTGTAATTTTGGCATATTTTTTAAACATAATCTGACTGCTTCGGTGGCGTAGGTGGCGTCCAATATGGTGATAGGCACGCCACCTATCACATCGTGGGACGGAATACGCACGGCGAAAAGTGGGTGCACTAGTTGGTCCTCTGCCTACCTTGTGTGTGAGAATGGGCTAAAATATCAAAGTTATATTTCGACTGAGAAGTTAATATCTCGTACGACGATTTTAAAAAAGGTGATTAACAATACGGTACCCTAAAAAACGGCAAGAGCTAAGACCAACATTGGTTAATATTCGCTCAGCGGGCAAAGTTGTGCGTTCCTCATTCATTATTTCCAACAAAGAATGTTTAATGCAATACAAACACCTTGTCGAAGACTCGGTCTTGTTGGGGTTATCGGCTGAACTGAGGTAGGCTAGCATCCACTGCGAGGATATACTTAGATGACACATTCATTGCTATATTTTGTAGGTTTTGGTTTACGTTACTGTGAATTTACTTGAAAGCTATTGTATTATTTATGTTTTGTCTTAGGATGACAACTATATTAAAGAAAAAAATAGTGTTATTTAAGATATATGGAGAGTGTTAGCATACGCGACGATTACAGCAACGAGGGTTTTTTATTATGTGGCATTTGTATATTATACTGTTTATTGCTTTGAAACGTACTTTTATTTAAGTTATCGTATAATATTTTAAGCCTAACCAACATTGTATTTTGAACCAATTGGCTCAAAGCGTCTCGAGGTGTTTTTTATTTTAGGTTATAGATCAACGTATGTTTTTTTGGTTTTAATATTTCATAAAAGTGGATGCACAACAATCCATACTTAATCCAACGGGTAGTTGGATAAAGCGAATGTTTGCGTACAGGGGTGGATTAGGTGCCACCCTCGACCGCCGCGGCACCCCCGCCCCCCGCTACTTACCCCCCACAAACCTTCCGTCACGTGACGTTTGATTACCGCGTGACAAAACACGCCGAGCACCACTTTTGTGTCTGTGTGTGAGTTTTTTCCTGTTTTTCTCGTCGCCCCACGCGAAAAGTAAATTATTTTTCTTTCATTTTGCATTACTGTTAATGCCTGAACACATGTATTGTATTGAGCATGTTTGTTGTTTTTAATTATGATACGCGTCGCAATTTTGGGTCGGTTGTAGACGGGCGCGGATTACTGAATCTCGTCTCGTTTTAATTAGGCTTACGTCAGGTGTTTGGTTTGTTCGTTAATTGCGAGATTGTGGGCTCGTGGGATTTGCTGAGAGCACCGCGTGAACGAGAGGTGACGCTTGTTCGAGTTGTTTATGTTTGGTTTTGCGAATTGAACAAATTGTTTTATCATCAAATTGTTTTTGTTATCGTAAACATAATCATTGATTGGTGTGCTAATATTTTTGTATTAAATAATTTACGTTGTAGTTATGATAGCTCAGTGGAGCCAAGCGGAGCCTAAACGAAGGGTTGCAAGTTCAATCTTACTATCCGTGGAGTGTTAAGCTGTGATTCCGCAGGACGCGACAGACGGCAGACGGCAACGGCAGACGGCATGTGCTGCGACGGCAGACGGCACTACAACGCAGTATTAAATTGTATGAGAAGGATTCCGCACACGACGGCAAGTGACGTCCTGCCGGGCGCCATTTGCCGTCGTGTGCGGAATCGGTCTCATACAATTTAATACTGCATAGTAGTGCCGTCTGCCGCGTTCTGTGGAATCACAGCTTTAGTCCACCGTAGATTCATAGATAAATTTTATTTGTGTCTTCAAGAATTATGTTATTTATTTTTATCCTTCTCTCTAATGAACTGTTCTCACTGTTACTATAACAATCATATCACATCACCGTGTATTATCACACAAACACTCTTTATTATCTACTCACCGAAAAACACAAAAAAAAACAATTTACATATTATTCTCGTCGCAGAACGCCGTGATGTTCCTCATAACGACATCTTAAAAGCTGATACGTTCATACAGCGCCGTACGGTAGGCCGTGAGGGCGGCACGTGAGATGCCTCTCAACTGGTCCATTATAGCAGCTAGCGTGATAATATTAGAATAGGATCGATGTTAATAGGTTGAAATGTGGAGAGATTGAAGCTTTTAACATCTAGCTAGTTTAGCTCGTGTTAGTTTAGTTTAAAAGGTCGCAGGAACACGCTGGATGCAGGCCGCTTTTGACAGGTCCGTCTGGAAATCTTAAGTGAAGGCATATGTTCAGCAGTGGGCGTCATGTGGCTGATGATGATGAAGAGCTCGTAGCGACGTTAAAGCCATTTTTGTATTAATATGATCCTTATAATATGCAAATGTTGGCAGATTAGACGAGCAGTCTCGTTTTTATTTTCAAAATATTGTGAGTAAGCAAGCGGTACTGTGCATTTCGTTGATGATACGTCCCATATGTTAGACAAATCTATATCGTGTATAAATTCTACAATTTTTTTTTTGTTAAACTGAATTTTGACATATTTGAACGATGGAACGTGGGACATATTTTTAATGTGTTTATTTATATGTTTATCTCGTTTGAAAATACAATACCGTACCTCAGTCTGCGTAAAGCAAACGGTCGCATCAAAAACCGGTAAACCGTGGGCACAAAGACGGACTTAACAATCCACAAATGAAACACCACTCTTTATAAAGGACGCTATTTCCTTAGAAAACAGTGCCAGTTTCCGACTCTTTAACATTTTAAATTGGGCCCCTTAGTTACGTTTCAAAATTAAATCCTTTCATAAGGCACCGTCGTGTATTTCATTTGTGCGTTTGAGACTGAAAGAGGCGAGTCTTTCCCTTCATTTTGAAATTGCGTGCGTTTTTCTACCTTTAGGAAATAAAGTTGGTGTTGGTCGGGGGCGCAAATGTCCATAAACAATAATGCCAAGCAGAACTTTGAATAGCATTACGTGGCGCTTCAATGCGCTGGTGATTTTGAGCCATAAGTTGAACTAAGGGTCATATTAAAAAAAAAAGTTACTTAGGCTCCGTTTTTTCAACTGTAGTTATCTTTTTCTTCGGGTTTTATTAAGCTGGACGTGCTCGCAGAGCCGCGAGTGCGCCGGCGTGCGGCGTGAGACGCTTCGAGCGCGTCCAACTTAATGACACCGACGATTACCTTAACTAAAGTTAAAAAAAATCCGGTCTTAGATAAATACGACACAATACTATGATAATAGGCCTGCGTCTTAGTGCTTTCGGTATGGCAGCCCTCGCAGTGCGTTGGCAAATTGGCGCTGTGATTGGCAAATGTAAAATATAATATAATATAATATATAATACAACTTTTATACTAGTTAGCTGTCAGATAAACAAAGACAAAGAAAACTTGGAATCTGCCAATGTTGCGTTCGGACGCACTGTGCATCCTCATACTATTGTTTATACCCGTGATAGTGTTATAATGCAAATGCACTGGTTCAGTCCTATGATGTAGTATATTACTCAGCGAACTGAAGCTTAAAGGGAAAAAAAAGTACATCCAACGTATGCAACTTGTACTGATTACTTCAGAACGTGTCCCACGCACGCTTGGCCGGTTTTGATGCCGTAAAGAACCTTTTCTTATCGTGACGTGAAAAATTAGCCCTCGAGACTGAAACTTGACTAGTTCCGTAGCGTGACTGGTCTTGCTTTTTATGTTTAATGTTACGCACAATTGTTGTTTTGAATTGTTTTTTTGCATGAGCTATTATGCGTTTTTAACTTAAGTGTTGCTTGCGGCTCTTGCGTGTAAGAATACTACCGGAAAAAAGTAGCACTAAGTATTTTATTTTACTAGTAACCCGATGGGAGAAGACATAATGAAAATAGTCGCGCAGAGAATTAATAAAAAAGGCAAAAGACAGAGACATGCGGAAAAATCTGGAGGAGGCCTAAAAATAAAAAAAAATAATGGCAATAAATTTTCAATGAAACATCATAGTGTATCACTGAATTGTATTATTATTCGGAAACTTGCATGAACCAAAAGTTTTTTTAAAGTATTTTATAATGTCCTTTAAGCTACCAGAAAGAAAGTAGATTGGCGCATCTGGAGTATTTAAGGCGCAATTTAAATTTTCAGCCACAAAACACAATATATCTAGCCCGCTATCGATTTATTTTGTACTAGGCGTTGCTCGCGACTTTGCCCGCATGAAAAGTCTTTCCCGCTACTAAAGTCCTTAAAACACGGTACGACGCTAGCGACCATTATTTACCATGGCAGCAAATTATCGGAAAAAAATAGCCTACGTATTAATCTAGGACACGATCTACCCGTGTGTCAAACTTCAAAGTCCGTTCATTTGTTTCTGCGTTAAGTTCTAAAAAACATGTAAATATATTCCCAAGCTTTCGCATTTATATTAATAGAAAATACATACATATACACTCACGCCTTTTATCCCCGTAGGAGTAGCCACAGGCGCAACTAGTACACCCTCTTTTCGCCATTATTCCGTCCCATGATGTGATAGGGGCGAGCCTATCGCCATATCATAGTAAAAAATAAGTAATATAAACGAGATTTTTTTTTCAATAAACAAACACGCACACAAATTACGTATAGAAATTCGATACTCCGAGTGTGTAGCAACGATACAGTCCCTTCGGCCGTTGTAACAAATGAGTGTACAGTCTGGCATAAAAGAGTAGAAATTAATTAAAATGGAACTAAACTAAATTTGGTATGTTTGGTAACCCTAAAGCAAATGTCAAAACTGTCATAGTTGTCACTGCATGTAAACAAATGTTGTGATCTTGACGAATCTTGCTATTAATTCGCTGTTTCTAAGTAGAATGTGGTGTTTGGTATTATTCAACAAGAATAAAACTATACGCAGTGGAACAAGACAAGTGGTATACAAGGTTTACCTGCGTTGTTTATCCGAATTCCAAACGGGAAAGCTACTATGCGATGATGCTGGCGTTTATCAAAAAACTTCGGACATGACTGGTAAATGCTTCATTGCATTGTATTTATAAAGTAAAACTTATCTTTCTTTACATGTTTAAAGCTTCAAATTTGGTTTGTTCAGTTAGATTGATAGTTTTTTTTACAAAATGAGTTCATAGTATTTTTTGTATTTGTTTATAAATAATTATAGTCCGCTCTCATAATTTTGATATTTGCGAAATTTTTTTTTTCAGATATATCTATTTGTACTGTTCGAAGAATTGTGAATGATTGTAAAAGGTTCTACGAATAATGGTATATTTAAAACTCCTGGGAAAAATATAAAAAGAAGACCAAGAAAATAATTTATGATTTTGATTGGTGTGCAGCATGGCAAAAAGTTAATTTCTTATACCTAATATTCTGTTAGAAAAGAGGTGCCTACCTTAAATTTCAATTCGTACATACTTGATGGAAATTCAAATCTGGTGTATTGGCAACTAGACATTCCATTGTTAGAATATTTTAAGTGCGTACGAGGACATGTACAAGTTACATAATGTACAACATACATAATATAACTGAAATGGAAAACCTAGTGGCCTTTTCCCTGGTCCTCGTTATGTAAAATAAAAATAATTGGTAATCAATAATTTAAGTTAAAATCTCGTTTATTGTGTGTAATTGTTGTATTGTTATTGTAGATAGATATCTTTCATATACATAAATAATAAATTTATATTTGACTTTTCGAGTCTAAAATGAATTTACCTTATATTTACATAGTTCATCTATTTAAAAATAATTAAATGGATCAAGACTGTTTGCGTCATAGTATATGTATTGCCATATAAAACGCAGTGGCGCCCTCATATATTTTCAACTCTATTTTGCCAGACTGTAATTGGTCAGTCTGTCGCCAGTCCCGGGACCCGGAACCCAGGATTGCGTCCAAATTGAAGTATAATAGTATCGCGGGAAGACTTCGCCTATTAGATTTCCACGAAAACATTATTTAAGTACTGGACTTTCCCGTGGGTAGCCGTTGAGTTAAATTGGGTTTTTATCTCAATGACCCTCGGTAATAGGAAAGTTTGGAAAAAATGGTGTATTACCTTGAAAGCTCGTCCGGTGAGATTGTTAGTTTTCTGGAAAGCTTTTTTGATTCAATGGCTTTATTGTACTGTGTGATGGTTTGTAGAGATGAGAAATTGGTAAAAATGTTATTTTTTTGATAAGTTGTTTCTTGGAACCGGATGTTAAGCTTAATTATTCTATTATATTTCAATCTGCCTCTCGGTATAGACATTGCGGTCATAAACTGACCCGATATCCCGCATTGGGTACCTCCCTACCATGCATTTTTGTGCTACTAAAAAATCCAAATAAAGCACGCTTCTAAAAAAAAATAAAAAATTCCATCTAACTTTTTAAATTTCCAGCCATTTCTAGAGTAATTACTCGATTTATACTACTTGTTGCCGGGACGACATTAAGTTTTTATGGGATAAAATGACGTCACGGGATGGGACGTGTCTAATACGAATTGGCGTGTAATACGCAAATGCGGCCGTTTAGAGTGGCTCTCTGGGCGCGTGTCGCTTTTATTGCTTGTCGTTATACTTGTTTTATTGTGGTTAATATATTTAGATGTGTAATTTATCTGTAGCTTATGGGTTGATTTTAGTAAATGAGATGTCTTTTGATACTTTATTAGTATATCAAATGAACTGCGATAGCGTAATGAATAGTTGCATATATTTTTTTATAGTCCTACAACGATTTTTGACATGACCTGGGAATTACAAAGCCAAAGCCCCACGGTTCGCATACTACTAAACTAATGAGCCATGGAGATTACATGAAAGAGACGAGCAACGCGCTCGCCTGAGAGTAAACAATAGCAATATTATGCACAAATTTGAACGACAAAAGGTCACGTGGCACTAAACCCGTCATCTTGAAACATCTTATTTTCGCATAAACTGGGAATTCAAAATCCACAACCATACACGTAATAAATGACTAAACGAGTTTTTATTTATCTATTGTGAATCACAAAAGACTCTCCTCGCAGAATTTTGGCCACGCTCGCGCCGGTCAATCTCGATGGAGTTTAGCTAGATCGCAAGAGGTATTATAGTGCACAAGTGTATGTGCTGTATACAAATATATTCTCTTTTCTTTTACTCTTAGGATGGTAAATCAATGTCACGTTTGAATAACATCTCAAGTAGACATTTAATGTATTGAAATCCTACTCAAAGTTTGTAAGTATGGATGTTTGTTACTCTTTCACGCAAAAGCTACTGAACGATTTTCGATGAAATTTGACACACAGGTAGATCATGTCCTGGGTTAGCACATAGGCTATTTTTTATCCCGGGAAAATGTACAGCGGGACTTTTGTCCCGGGAAAACTTATTCAAGCGGGCGGAGCCGCGGGCAAAAGCTACTATTTAATAAACCAAGCTCAAGCTGTAAATTATGAGTTTGTACTCAGCTGAGCAAGGACTGTTACTCAAACAAAACTTAGCTGTCAAAATCGGTCACATTTTGTAACTTAAGCTGATGTTAAGATGGGTTTATTAAATAGCGACGATAAGATTGAACAGCGATCCTTGATTGGACAGCGTCTCAGCTGATATCGTACTTCAGAGCGAAATTGAGTTGCATTTATTAATATTGCCCTTATAGTCCGGTGAGACGACTATTTTGAATTGCGATTAAAAAACTACACAAAGCGCAGATTACTTCATTAACTTACTGGGCGTTTGTCAAGCCGTCTAGACCCGCTGTCCGGGGCCCGAACCTGCGCGATTTGAATATGAAAGGGCGACCTTCATTCGTCCTTCATTACGGAGACTTTATTAACTCGCTTTTTGTTTTCAGGTAAGTGAACCTTCTGTAACGAGATTGCTTGCGTAAGTACTTTATTATGTTTCGGTGTGAGTGGTTTGCGTTGTATGGTGATATTGCGCTAAGGTATCGAGCGTCTCGAGTCGTGTGAAAATATGTGAACATCTTAGGTTATAAGTTGTTATTTATTATTTATTTACTTAATTAATTAAGACCCAAATCAGAATACAATCATGAAAATTTTATATAACATGCAGACTTCCATTAACCGACAAGCCCCGCTTATATATATTATAGAAGTATGCGGAAACCCTATATACTCGGACGCCGCGCCGGCGTCCGTCGCAGGACTTGGCGGGTCAAAACTAGATTGCATTCCAAAATATGCATAATGTTTTACACGGTGTTGTGAGACTCTTGCTGTAATTATCTGGCAGACAAGAGCATTACATTACCAATAACTGTGTGCTAGGAATGCTTTAAGAAGATATCGTAAAATACTTGCCAATTTTAATATCAATCAAGCGACGTTGTCCTGACGGTTGCAAGAATTGTGTCATCCTGTTTTACTACTATATTGATTGATCGCGTGATGCGACTCAAACGAGCTACCACAGCGAGTTTTCACTACGTGTAGGTTTTTTTTATGGCAGCGAATGACAAGGACGAGCATGCCGTTCGCCTGATGATAAGCGATACGACCACCCATAAACAGTAGAAACACCATCCAGCACCTTGAGTTACAAAGTACGGTGTGGCATTCCACTACGCTCGTCATCCTGAGACATAAGATGTTACGTCTTATTATGTCCAGTAGTTACACTGGTTACAATGCCTTTCAAACCGAAACACAACAGTGCATGCACACATGCAGTATAGGTGTTATTCAGTCGAGAATTCTTCAAGTGCGGGTCGATGTAATAAACAAATAAATATCGGCTAACACGTCATTACAACAACAAAATCATTTCTCAATAATTCGCATTAAAGTGTTTTATGCTGACTCTTATTAGACTAAAATAAGTCCGATATAATAATAAGATTCTTTAAATAGCTTTCGGAAGTTAAGTTAACCCTTTCGTAATACACAGTTTAATATATTTTTATAATACTCCTAAAGTATGCGAATTACACTAATGAAAAATCCAAGCGAAACGAATCAAACGAAATACTCAGATATTAATAAAGGGATTCCTTAAGTTTTTTAATACAATCCGAGCGTAATAAAAACGATAACGTTATTAAAGTGTTGTGCTTACTTTGTGCCCCACACTATTTAGTCTTGAGCTTAGGTTTTACAAAACGGTGGGTTATTATTAACATTCATACCGTAGTACAGTTTCGCACTGGTTGATTATCCCGGTTAAACTATCCTATTTGTAAAATATATAAATTTAACAATTACGTTAAATTGCTATTACCGCTTAATAAAAACGTTAACGTTATTAAACAGCATTTAGCCCGAGCGCTCTTCTCAGCTAACGAGACGCGCAAGGATTGTGCTTGCTTTGTGCCCCACACTATTAAATGTTCAACTAAGTTTACTGTCTCGAGCTTGTTTTCTACAGAATGGTAAATTTTATTAACAAACATGTCATTAGTTATTAAATGATTTCTAACGAACAAAGACACGCACCAAGCTTAAGATTTATCATCGGTTTTTAATGTAAAAATTGTGTATGGTTGGTGTCAAACAAGCCCATTTATGAAATTTAACAATTTCGCACAAAATTTGTGTGTAACGGTTAGTAAAAATATTGAAGTAATTAAAGAGTGATTAGCCCGAATGGAGACGCGCAAGGATTGTGCTTGCTTTGTGCCCCGCACTATTAACTGTATTGCGTTTACTGTCTTGAGCTTATTACTTTTTAATGAAGTCGTAGTATAAATGATTACTACATACATATACATATACACTCACGCCTTTTATCCCCGAAGGGGTAGGCAGAGGCGCAACTAGTGCACCCACTTTTCGCCATTATTCCATCCCATGATATGATAGGAGGCGAGCCTATCGTCATATCGGGCACAAATTCCAGACTCAATATCGCTTTGCCCGACCCGGGGATAGAACCCGAGACCTAAGCATTGCAGTCGTACCCTAATACAACTATGCCACCGAGACAGTCTTCGTATGTATATGATCTGATAAAAGAAATCAACCCTTATGGGGTGACAGAAAGTGCATTTCCTAGATACAAATTTAGACATGCCTCCATAAAATAAAAAAGTGCTATAATAATTATGATTTATTTGATTGTGCAATAATTGATTAGTGCTTTTTAAATTTAGAAATAAATCGTTTTTTTTTATTGTTTCCAATGACGAGACGAGCATGCCGTTCGTGTGATGGTAAGCGATACTGCTACCTATTAACAGTAGCAACACTATCCAGCACCTTGAATTACAAAGTACTGTGGGGCATTCCACTGCGCTCGTCATCCTAAGACATAAGATTGTAAGTCTCATTATGTTCAGTAGTTACACTGGCTACAATGTCCTTCAAACCGTAACACAACAGTGCATGCACACTGCTGCTTGGTGGTGGAAATAGACATTGCGTCGGTACCCACCCAGACGGACTCTTACATATGAGAACATAAAATCAACTTGGTGCTTACTCCATAAATATACTCAAAAAGTCAATGATGCGAAATAAATGTGAAAGTTATTAAAGAACCGAGTATCGAGAGCGCTTCGCAGTAACGAGAATCGCGTATATTGTATTTATTTCGTTCCAATGTGTATGTATTTCTGTATGCTACGTCATACCATTTTTTAAAAGCTGAAGAGATTGTTTATTTGTACGCACTAATTTCTGAAACTACTGTTCCTATTCTGAAAATTCACTGATATAAGAATTAGGATAAAAATTACGTATAAAATGATCAAAATTATTAATGTCCATTCAAGTTTTATTTATTACCAAACTTCCGTACTACCGAATCAATTTCGCCGTACGTGTCTAGGTGTACATCCCCTGCAAAATTGATGGCCGGTATCAGCTAACGGGACGGGGGAGAATGTCAGCTCGCGACCTTCGACTTAAATTACCTCCAATATTAATGACCATAATAAAAACAATACACCCGCGTCGCAAACATTGCAGATTATACGGAACTGTCGCACCTCGCCATAAATCTGGCGACCGAAGCACCTGAGCGTTCGACATCCCCGTGATTATGAATGAGGGGACCTTCTCCCCATGCCCACCCTTGCGCACTCGTCACACAAATTTACACCCTATCACAAACGTATACGATGCAATTCAGCCTAACCAAAATGCATTCCAATAACAGAATTAACGTTCGAAAAGCAGACCCTATTCCTTGTTGCATAGCATACAAATTGTTCGTGGCGATTCAATTGTCGTTCACATTTGAATTTCAACTTTGATGTAATAGTTTTAAGGTGTATTATGGTGTGGTGTTGGGGTGTTTTTGAGGGGTCGTTTACACGGCGGGTCCCGGGCCGAGCTCGTCTCCCGGGCGACCGGCGACCCCAGCCGGCTGCACTTGCACAAAGTGTACGACAAGTGCGCCCCGCTCCCGGCTCGCGCGTTTTTGACGATTGGCTGCTTTTAAATTTCCATTGCTCAGTCGCTGAGTGACTTGAGTATTTTAAAATGCTAAAATTAATGTCTGTAGACTCTTCTGCATAGTACATTTTCGGCTGGATGATTGGTGATAGATTGATTTCAGATGTGCCTCTTACGGCTGATTTGTACTTATGTTTACTAGAGGTTTTTCTCAATATAATTGTTATGTTAGGTCTGCATCGAAGTGGAATTAGCCGTCAATTAGATAGCAGAAAAAAATCTTCAAGCTATTCTCTGGCAAGCTAGTCTACATAAATAATGAACAACTTGATCAATTTATAATCAAGAAGAATTGTCAAGAAGTCTTGACGGTTTGTTGAAATGAATTGCTTTAATACGGACGAAGTCTTGGATTGTTAGTAATTCAATGAAAGCTCGACCTGGACTAAAACAAATACAAGGCCGAAGAAAAGAAAAGATAGGCATTCTTATTATTGAATACGTATTGCTCTAATTCACCAGAGTGGAACAAATTTAAATAGAGACCTTTGTAAATTGTGATTATTTTTTACTTTGTCATGATGTCATAAGTCCTTTTTATACGCCGTCATGACTAATAAATATATTTTTTGATTATATAGTACGATACGTGACTTCAGAAACTCTCATTAATTTTAACTGCAAGCTCCAAAAAGCAATATGCGATTATGTTAAGTACTTAGCTAAGCTATACAGAAATGTGAACTCAACCTTTTACCATACAGTGATTCAAAGATGAGCGAGTCAGGTAATAGCGCAAATAAGGACTCTTACATTATCGTGTTTGCTTTAACAAGGCCTTTATTTTCTATGAGCTTTTTTTTTTATTTTTTTTTTTTTTTTTTTATTACTCAAATCTTTATCCATTTCCTTACTGTAATGGTAGTTTTATACGGCTTTCTAATACGATTATGTAATATTGAAGTGATATAAGGCCTCGTAGTTTACTATATATTAGACCATTGCTCGTGGGCCCGCCCGCATGAATGAGTTTTTCCGGGATAAAAGTCCCGGTTTATATTTTCCTGAGGTAAAAAGTAGCCTATGTTATTCTCTGATAATGTAGCTTTATATCGGTGAATTTTTAAATCGGTCCAGTAGTTTTTCGGTGTACTCTTTACGAACATCATCATCATCAGGCACATGACGTCCACTGCTGAACATAGGCCTCCCCCAAAGATTTCCAGACGGACCTGTCAAAAGCGGCCTGCATCCAGCGCGTTCCTGCGGCCTTTATCAAGTCGACTGTCCACCTTGCAGGTGCACGGCCGACGCTTCCCTTGCCAGTACGTGGTCTCCAAAAATTAATTAATTAATTAGAATTAATTACAAACATACAAAAATATAAATCTTTTCTCTTTATAATATTAGAACTAATATTATAAACGCGAAGTTTGTAGTTTGTTTTTCACGCAAAAACCAATGAACGGATTTCGATCAAATTTGACACACGGGTAGATCATGTCCTGGATTAACTCATAGGCTACTTTTTATCCCGGGAAAATATAAAACGGGACTTTTATCCCGGATTTTTTTTCGCACGAGTCGTTACGGCTAAACCAGTGATCGATTTCGATGAAATTTGGCAGGGAAATAGTTTAAGACCCCAGGAAGGATCTAGGCACCTTTTTATCCTGGGAAAATATAAACCAGGACTTTAATCCCTCAAAATCGTCTTCTACAAGTGGAACCGCAAGAAAATAAGTATGGAGATAGTTTGAAATCCAGAGAAAGACATAGGCTACTGTTATCCCGGAAAAATATACACTGGGAATTGTATCCTGGACTTTTTAATCTCGCCGTTGGAGCCGTAACGACCAAACAGATGAATCTATTTCAATGAAATTTAGTTAGGAGATAGTTTAAGATCCTGGGAAGGACCTAGGCTACTTCTTATCCCGGGAAAATATAAACCGGTACTTTTGTCCCGGAAAAACTTTTTAACGCGGGCAGAGCCGCGGGCAAAAGCTAGTATTAGTATAAATTTGTAGCGGTTCTTTCTGCTAGATTATAATTAGTCAGTAAGAGGCCGTTGGAGTAGTTACCAATCTTTGTCCGATGCTGCTAGGAGCTGCTATTTTCTTGAAGGATTTAACTGCTGGAATTAGTGGGCATTATGAATTAACATATAATTTATGTCGCACATAATGACTTGGACAATCATCAAACTACCAAGCGAGCTACTTGTTCATCTCATTATTTATTTATTTTTACAAGCCTCAATACCTACCCTACATGGAAAAAAATACCTTACAATTTGCAGTTAAAAGTAATGATAACTATTCTTTGCTGAACTAATAAATCTATGTCATATGAACAAGTTACAAGACAATTATAAGAACCTTGTTCTTGAAACTTCACAGAATCTACGCATATTATAGTTACCGTCCTGGATAAGTACTGTAAGCTATTATTGAAGCTATTCTTGCGTGTTTTCCTACTATTAAGACTCATGAGCGATAAGATATGTTGGGTAATTGTGCCTGCATTGGCGTGTCTCTGAGAGGTATGAGTCGTTGTAGCGTTATTCTACTTCTTGCGGATTTTTTTAAAATTGGTTTTACTGTTTTGCTTGTATAGAAGTTGGGCTGGTATAATAATATAAAACTTGTATGGCGGTTCGTACTACATAGAGATAAATATGGTGGTAATTATTTTTATATGTTCAATTTAAACATATAACAATAATTACCACCATATTTTAATAATTTATTTATTAGTATCGTAATCCAGACGTAAATCACTTTACTTTCATAAAATTCATTGTAATGAAATTATTATCATCATTGGCCTGAACGTCTATTGTGGATGATTTAAAGGGCGTCAACTGTTGGAGGTAATGAATTATAGCGTTTATAATTCATCTAGCGAATCTAGCGGAATCTCAATTCCGAGAAAAAAGGCTATAAAATAGAATGTGATTTGGGTATACTAATTTATTTTTTCTGTCAGTTTATGCTTACACTTGCCACGTATTGTTGTTGTGTATTTATGTTATATATTTTTTCAATTTTTTGCAATAAATAAGCGTCAATGCTTCTGTAACACTTATGTGTTCTATGCCCACTTCCACAAGAGGAGGGCGTCTTGAAGAAAACGGCTCGGATATTGCCAGTAAACGTATGTCGATATGAACCCCGTTTCCTTTCGCCGCGCCCCTTCACACCCCTCCGCGCCCCTCGCTACTCCCGCGAACCCCGCCGCGGGGACCTGCGGTGCACGACAGGGGCGCGCGGTACCGCCAACGGTACTTAGAACTTGTACAGTCGGCCCCGTCAATTATGCTTTGGAAAATACTGCAGTTTTATGTTCGCTCTCCGTTTAGCTTTTTTAATAGAAGAAAATACTGGCAGCCACTCACCGATCGGAGTGTTTTTGTGTTTGATATAATTGCGTGTTTTTATGTTATGTTTTTAAGTGCGTATACAAACTATACATACATTTGAATGTTTGTGTCTCATAATACATTTTATTTGAAATGTAGAGCCACGCTGAATAGATACTCATTTTCGGCTTGAATGAATCTACTTGAGCGGGGTAATACAATTACTGTCTCAAGAAAGTCCATTACAATTAACAGCTTGTTGTTGGGTGGTGTTTGGTTGGTGAGATTTTTAAGGTCCAGATACGTTTCCCAACTAGAGCAGCCCCTAATTTATTCCTTTACTTAAATATCGGCGGCGCATCCCTACTTCTTACATACGTGATTTTTTGTACATTAGTATAGCTACACTTGGATACAATAAACACTCCCAACCCACGACAGTGTGCTCAAGTTGTTTGCCGACTATTATACTCAAAAAACCGCATCAAATTGACGCATTCGTTTAAAAGTTACGATGCCACAGACACTCATACAAATACACAGATACCTTAAGCTTATGACACCTTTTTTGCGTCGGAGGTTAAAACACACCCTCTCAGTGACACAAGCAATCGAGATAGTATTTCGTTTGCTTTAAACAGGCCATTAGTAACGGAATCTGATCTAGTGATCTCGGTGAGCTAACTGTGTTCAAACAATGAGTACTGCGGTATAGACACCACGCGTGGGCGTGTGTGGGCGCGTATCTGATGCAACGATTCTAGTTCAGATGGATCTGGTGATTTAACTCCGACATACTACTCTAGGTAATGGATAGATAGATGGACTGCGTTTCAAAATGGAATTGTTACGAGAAAACCGCTTGCCTGATGATAAGTGATTGTCCATAAACGAAAACAACACTCTCCAAAATTCTAGATTCTAGATTAGACGGCACTGCACTACGCTCGTCATCTTGAGATATAAGACTTTACCAAGAATTTACTGCCTAAATTTCCCAATAATTACATAAGCTACGATATCTTGCAAACCGGAGAACAACAGAGTTTGAAACATCTGTTATATGTATAATAAAACAGCAATACCCGGTTGTCTGTACATTGAGTGAAAAGTAGTCAAAAAGTAAGGTAACTAAAGAAGAGTAATCTCTCTATAAATATATTATTATAAATCAGTAAAACAGGTGTGTCTATACATTTATAGAAATGTGATAAAGAAGGAAGGGGATGACTAAAAAGAGTAATGGAACACAAATCAGCAAAGTTTGTAATTCTTTTCTGTCTGTCTTTCTGTTTGTTTGTTATTGCACATCTCTAATTCAATAACTTAAAGGATTTCCATGAAAAATGGCACGAGGGTAGATCCTGTCGTGGATTAACACATAGGCTACTTTTTATCCCGGGAAAAAATAAAGCGGGACTTTTATAGAAAGAAAGAAAGAAAGAAACATTTATTCGCACAATATACTGGGACGCACACAAACAATTAACAAAAAAGGACTTAATACATATTACACAAAGCACGCACTTTTATCCCGGAAAAACTTTTTCACGCGGGCGGAGCCACGAGCAAAAGCTAGTAGAACATAAATTAGCGACTTTTGGAATTCTTTTCTATCTGTTTTTATTTATTATCTTATATACAAACGTGTATTAGATTGATTTAATACCTTAGGCATTATCCACCCGTCTACCTAATATGAGTTCCACTGTTTAGCTATTAATACACTAAATGGATTTTCATGTAATTACAGGTTGATACAGTATAATATGATATATCTATTTTCTTGTATGTTGAGTGTATAAGTTGTTTAAATAAATACGATACATGCGACACTGAACATCGTAAACTGTATAACAATGTGTTGTGAAATGTAACCGCTCTATTGTAGCTGTATAAGGCGTGAGATAAGGCGATGGAATAACACTTTCTAATGCGAACTTCCAGTGGGTTAATGTAGTATTGCTATAGAGTTAAAGGTACCAAAATATTGAAAAAATGTCAATACCTTTGTACATTCGTTGCGTTAGGAAATATAGAAAGAAATAATTATCAATTGTATTTAATGTGAGTTCATAATATTAAAAAAATATAAAGTAGCTGTCCACTTTTAAACTCAGCGAAAATAAAATGCACAATACTTAGGATTTGTTTCACGATGCCCTAGTAAACTCCTATCGTCGAATACAAATAACATAGTACTATGTTATGCATATAGATTCTCTAGATGCACCCCGAGTTTATTATCCCCGAAGAGGTAGGCAGAGGCGCAACTAGTGCACTCACTTTTCGCCGTGCGTATTGCGTCCCATGATGTGATAGGGAGCGAGCCTATCGCCATAAATTTCAGACTCCGGGCTGACACTGAATAAAAAAACTCAATATCACTTTGCCCGACCCAGGGATCGAATCCGAGACCTCAGCATTGCAGTCGTACCGTAATCCAATTACGCCATCGAGGCAGTGTCTATTACTATAAGCATTAACTTTATACGTTAACTGGTGGATAACTCAAATACTTACTTGAGTATAATTTAACAAGCATGTACCATTTTGAAACTCTATTTTCCAATAAGAACTGTTCAACATTATTCCATATTTCGAAGACAACCGGTACCTGGGAAAAGCTTAGAAACCTTAGAGCATTTTGAGATTGAAATGTAGATCTCAGTTCGTATGGCCACTTGAATACGTGAGTCGGTCTGGGTTGTTATCGGTGCTTTGTCCATTTAAATAGCTGATCTATAATGTGAATACCTAAACAATGAAGGTAGTTGCCACGCCTTTGTCTATTTTTGTCACCAAGCAGTAGTGTGTTCTGTTCTAGATAGCATGTAGTTGTCGGTAATCATGGTTGTAATTAATTAGTGTTTCTTTTTTTTTATTGCCTCGAGGGCAGACGAGCTAACGGCTCACCTATTGGTAAGTGGTTACCGTCGCCCATGGACGTCAGCAATGCCAAGGGCACAGCTAAGCCATTGCCTACCGTAAAACACTTTTATTAAACCTCGTTTGAAGAAGGATAAATCATAGCGCTGAGGAAACACCGTGGGCGGAAGCTCATTCCAGAGTGGACACGTTCGAGGTAAAAATTATCTCTGGAAACGTACAGTGCTGGCAGTGGGCGTTACCAGGTGAAACAGATGAACTTTTCTTCGAGAACGGTTAGTCCGGTGGTAAAAAGGAGATGATGGTGCTATCTCGAACAGTTCCTCAGAGCACTTCCCGTAGAAGAGCCGATAGGGTACCTGCGCAAAGGGCCCCAATGTCTCTTCGCATGCCCAACGGTTCCAAACCGTCTGAGAGCTTAGGATCGTCTATGATTAGTGTATCATGCTGATGAGCGTAGTGCGCTGCCTTGCTCTGTCATCTAAATAAATTCTGTGTTCTCACTTATTACGTACAGACTACAAGTTTACTTCCGGCGGAATAAACTGTTCTATTTTTTATTAAAGTTAGATTTAAAAAGAAAACTATCTTATTACTATAAGATACAGTTTTCTTTTTAAATGTTACTGCCATGCTGTACTGCGTATACATTTGGCTACTAGGTGAATGGGTCCGCCCCCCGGAGGAGTACTCACTAATGTCTCAAAGGATATAGGCGTGAAGTGATCGTGCTGTATCGTTTCGTATAGTTATAAATAAATTATTGATTCTAGATACTGCTTTCATATTCTCTGTTCTCTATGCCTTTCTTCCAAAATCAAGTGCAGGATTATTTAGGTATTGGTGTTATGAGTAGTGGACATCTGTTGTACATAATAATTTGTAGAATTCGCAGCAACTATCATATATTTCTTGTCCAAAAACCGTTCAATGTTAAAAATGGGATTCAATCCAATTCCTACTAACATTTCAAAACCTGTAGGGTCTACCCACTTTTATTTATAAATGCGTTGTTTGAAGGACGACCCTCTGATTTTAAACTATTCGAGCGTATTATACACGCCTTCGTGCCCACACGTCAGGCAATACGTCAGATTATCCAATTACGTCTAGCGGACACGTGTGCCCCCCATACCCCATCAATGAGCCGTTTGACAGACGGAAAAAATTGGCCACAATGCGAATCCAACGGGGATGCAAAGGAAAATTGCGTTTGCACACCCCAGGGACCGTTGCAGTGGAAAAAAGAATTCAAATCGAACGCGGTCGGGCGACTTATCGGACGATCTGGTCGGATGGAATGTGATGTTGATGGTTGAATTGGGCCGAGACGCGAGGACTTTTGTTTTGTAGTGAAAAATGTTTATATTATTTGCCGGACTAGAATCCGTTCCCGGTATAAAAAGTTCTCGCGTTATAAATGGTGTGACTAGCACAACGCTACTATATATAAGTAGATCAGTATATAATTATGTATAGTACCTATTTAATGTAAGTTAGAACTAAATTACAAGACAAGCCAACTACCATCAATGAAGCTGTGATTCCGAAGGACGCGGCAGACGGCAGACGGCAACAGCATGTTCCGCGACGGCAGACGGCACTACTATGCAGTATTAAATTGTATGAGACCGATTGCGCACACGACGGCAAAAGACACGCGGCAAGTGACGTCCTGACGGGCGTCATTTGCCGTCTGCCGTCTGCTGTATTCTGCGGAATCACAACTTAAGAGCAGTTGCTCTTATTGATGGTATTCGCAATACTCCCTATCCGTATGTACAATACATAACCTTCAATTACGAATAAAATACACTTTGAATTGTGAAATTCAAATAATTATCATCATCAGCCACAGCCCACATGACGTCCACTGAAAATAAATAAATTCAAATACCCATTACAAAATAAATACCCCGGCCATGAAGGTATTCTAAAGGCCCTTTAAAATATTTATTATAAATAAAAAAAAACTGCAATAACCAGAACAAATATCTAAGCAAACTAACGATTTGGGTCACATAACATGAATACGCGTCGCACAAAGTAACTTCGTATCCCATCAAAAACATAAATGTGAAATGTGGAAGCCAAGTCTAATACTAAGAATATGCGTGCTGGTCGACTTCACGGACAAAAGAATTGAAATCTTAATGGTTGCCAAGCCTTGTACATAATCCTGAAAATTATTTATAAGAACACAATCCATTCTAAAATAAATTTAAACTAATATTTCTTTGTTTTTCTGCTACGACAATGTAAGATATTTAAAAATATAATTTCTTAAATTTGAATAGTCGAATTATTTACACAAAGCAGAACTTAGTATAAATTTAAGCACAAGATTTGACTTGGCTAGCCTTCACATACATTTTTTCTTATATTTGGCTAATAAACGTATCTTTATGTTACTGTTTTCATATTGTAAAGTCAACATATCCTACTATTCGAAAAAAATGTTTTCTGATAAAACTAGCCAAGACAAATCTTGAGCTTAAATTTATACTAAGTTATCTGCTTCGTGTAAATAATTCGACTATTCAAATTTAAGAAATTATATTTTTAAATATCTTACATTGTCGTAGCAGAAAAACAAAGAAATATTAGTTTAAATTTATTTTAGAATGGATTGTGTTCTTATAAATAATTTTCAGGATTATGTACAAGGCTTGGCAACCATTAAGATTTCAATTCTTTTGTCCGTGAAGTCGACCAGCACGCATATTCTTAGTATTAGACTTGGCTTCCACATTTCACATTTATGTTTTTGATGGGATATCATTACTTTTTGTAAAGATATTATTTATAAAAATATTGAGTTAAGTAATTAAAATAATTACGTAAGAAGTTACGTAATTGTACGTAATATTTATGAAGTTACTTATTTTAGAAAGAAAATAAACAATGTATTAAAAGCCGTAAACCACTTCATCGTTCTGCTATGTGCACGCGATGAAGTCCTCTTGGTATAATAACCTCTATTTAATAATTACTTAAACTCTATGATTCGCAAGTATTATGATAGAACGTCCAATGTCATCTCATGTCAAAATAATAAACGTCTTAAGATGTAAATAAACATTGTAGAAATCATAATTTTTTAATTTGAGCTCGAAACAGAAGTAAATATATAATATAAAAGACTGAAGAGTGTGCACGAGTTGCTGATGGCTATAACGTATCTATATGAACCTACCGCCGTATCCCACAACAGCTCTCTCTAAAGTCGGAAAATTTATAGAAAAATTCAAGCAAAAGGGGTGCCCTAATACGGAGGAAACGTAATTAATGGATCAAGGTAAATAGTATTTAAATTAAAATAAAGCATCAATCGACGTGTATGCCTAAACGTCCATTATTCTAAAGATAATTTATAGATAGTATGCAGATTTTCCGATTGCTTGGAAAATGTTTGAAATCTTAAAAATACACTGTTTTCAGATTTTTTCCTTTGTATACATACAATTACCTATCTGGACACCAAATTTCAACTTTCTAGGTCATCTGGAAGTGGGTTAGGTTTTTGATCTATATGTCAGTCAGTGATAAAAATGCCGATTTTTAGATGTTAGTATCTCAATGGCCGTTTGAGCTATATTTATGAAATTTGGGATTCTAGCTAACTTGAGGGGGTTTAATACATTAACCAAATCTCATGTATTTATGTTAAATATATTTTGAGTTATAGAGGCGTCAAAAGTCGCTCCAAATGGTTCGGGTGAAACTACACTAGGCAGCTTCGACTTTTTTTTTTTTTTTGCTTGGCTTGACACGCTTCCGCGTGTCTCGATCACAAAAGACCATATTGTGATAATAAAATGCGACACAAAAAAACACTATACAGAGAGAAAACTTTTTTAAAAACGATTCGCGCCGAGTTAAATTCCTCGTAGAGAGAGAGGGCTTGCGAGAGGCTTTTGTCAACATTTTTAGCTCGGTTAAAAATGCATAAAATAGCCCTCGCTATGGTACAGTTTATGCAACACTTAGTTTTAGACTCGGCTTCATTGTGATTTTTTCTAAATTAATTTAAGCTCCGCCTGTTAAGGACTCTATTTTGTATTGTGTTTGTAGACGGAGAATTTTAGTCGAGATGGAATTTTTGTTGTTTCTGTATGCGCGTGTGCTGTGTCGTTCTTTATCGTTTTAAATTTTTGTTAATCATCGTTATCTTTTTGCTGGCAATCTTCTTTCGGAAACATGCTTTTATCGCGTATCGTAAATCTGGCTTTACTTTTACGACCGATCAGCCAAAAGTCAATATCCTCTGGGCCATCTAATCCATATGACATCACATTTTTTGAATTGATAAAAATCGGAACCCAGAACCTTAGCCAGCTGGTTAGCCCCAGCAGCAGCTAGTATCACAAATATTCGAACAGACCTTCACTAATATAGCATAAGCAGACGCCTTCTTTCCCCAAAAGTTACGCATTACTGCTACTATTGCATTCCTTCTTCGCTGACCGTCCGGGGATGTTTATCTCTTACCGGCGGCGACTTGTTTTGGGTTTCTCTTCATTTAGGTACAGTGAGCATTGATATAGGGTTTTTTTTTTATAAATCAATGGCAGTAAGGCCACATTGTCGTGGACAAAAAATCATGCGATAGGGGTGAACTTATCGTGCCCCTGGCTTCCAACCCCAGGTTAAAAATATTTTCGAACCGGTAACGTCCCAATTTTGCTACCCGAACTGGGAATCAAACTTAATAAACAGGAGTGATGAGGCGATCAACGTAAAACTAAACTTTCCAAAATCTAAACTCATCCCCCTAAATTATGGGGCCAACGCGCACTGACTCCATCCACGCGTGCACAATACGAGTTAATGAACGCATTCCGAAGTCACGCGTCGGGCTCGGGGCCGACCCCACGGGGGGTTGTATTAGGCCGCCTCTGTTTACCTGTGATGAGTCTGAATTGGAAGATGCTGTATCTGATGTACCAGGGTGTAGAAGTGTTACTTATTATACAGAATTACTTAATGATAATTTTACAATTTATGGTTGTTTTTTTTGGTCCAGTGGTAGGGTATGAGCTGTAGACACGAATGACCTGGGTTCTCCTTCTTCCTGGATCCGATTGGATTGAGTCCGACATATACATACATATACATAGGTATACACTCACGCTTGTTATCCCCGAAGGTAGGCAGAGCGCAACTAGTACACCCACTTTTCGCCATTATTCCGTCCCATGATGTGATAAGGGGCGAGCCTATCGCCATATCGGGCACAAATTCCAGACTCCGAGCTGATACTGAATGGAAAAACTCAATACCTATCACTTTGCCCGACCCGGGGATCGAACCCGAGACCTCAGCTTTGTAGTCGTACTGTAATACAACTATGCCACCGAGGCAGTCCGAATCATTAAATAATATATCTGAATAAGGAGCTAAACATGTTGCTTGGTTTATGATAAATCACGACTACCCACAAACAGGATAAATTAGCAGACAAACTTTTGCATAAGCCAGACTTACTAAGAGAATATAATGCGGCTGCTCAAACAATTAAAGTAATACATGTTTTTTGAAATTTTATTTCTCATCAAGAGTCTGCATCTCATTAATCATGTCACCTATAGAGATAACTCTTATTTACATGTTTACAAACCAAGGCAGAACTCATCAGTACCCAGCCAGACTGGTCACAAATAACATAATTATCCCAATGTCACGGGAGAGATGAAACGCTTTTCAAACGCACGTCAGTATCCGCCGCGTTTCCGCCACGGGGCGGAGGTGAAGGGGGGGTGTTTGGGCGAAACGGGCGGTACTTGCGCTCTGTGTGCAAATGACGTGATTTTGTTAGCGCACCGTCCGCCCACGGCGACGTCGCATGAAAGACGTATTAAACGTGCGGACGGCGCGTAATAACATGTTAAGGCAAAGATCATGCGGCAGATAGGACGATCCGGCTTGGGTGTAGGTATAACGTTGTTAAGCCAGGCTAGAATTGACATTCCTGCTAGGGAAAGACATTGAAAAGATTTTAGGAAACATCTAGATTTCTCAAGTCTCAGTCCATCTTATGTTGCGCTGATGAGCGTAGTATTCTATCGAGGTTTCATTTATGCAGAAATGCAGGCTATTTAGCGGGAACTTCCTCAAACTCTGCCGAGCCCATATAAAAAAAAGTTTATTTCCGCCGACATGCAAAGATTGTGCTAGCTGCTGCGCTGGTTTGAAAGACATTGTAATTACCAGTGAAATTCCTGAGTAAAATATATACAAACTCATGCCTTTTATCCCCTGAAGGGGTAGGCAGAGGTGCAACTAGTGCACCCACTTTTCGTCATACGTATTCCGTCCTATGATGGTGGTGAGCCTATCGCCATTTCGGGCACAAATTCAAGACTCCGGACTGACACTGAATAGAAAAATTCAATACCACTGTGCCCGACCCGGGTATCAAAGCCGAGACCTCTGCATGGCAGTCGTACCGTATCACAACTATGCAATGCCGGTAATGCTTCTTGAAATTTAATGTCCCTAGGATACGAGCCCAGTGCTCGGGTGTTGTTTCCGTTGATGGATAGATGTCTTGCTTACTATCCAGTGAGCGGCTTGCTGGTCTTGTCTTTGCGCTGACTCACTTAAAGAATATAGAATAGAGTTTGGGATGGGAGAGGATTGTTTGGGTCTCCGGAAATCTTATTATACACAACGCAAACGCAAGCTCTCACCATTTTCACTGTTTAATTTGTCACGCATGGGTATAACGCATGGGAACAAAACGTAGTAATCCAGTTTCTTTGTAATACACAATAGTGTCCCTTCTATCCCATTAATGTAACACGTTGATCTATTTTAATAACGTCCAGCAAAGCCTCTGCGGTTATGTTTGCCTGTACATCGCACAAGTATCTTATTTATTCTGCTACTTAATATTTACTGAATGTACTTTGTGGAACAGTTTTAAACTATGATTAAAATAAGTTATAATATGAAGGGTTTGTTTACTTGGATATTAGCAAACGGAACTCGTTTTGATGTAATGGTTTATTATTTATTGTTTGCTTCGTAAATGTGGGAAGCTTTTCTCGGAATAGGTCCTCTGGGATTCTTTTAGGGATGAAAAATAATTTTATACTAGCTTTTGCCCGCGGCTCCGCCCGCGTTAAAAAAATCCGGGATAAAGTCCCGCTTTATATTTACCCGGGATAAAAAGTAGCCTATGTGTTAATCCAGGACATGGTTTACCCGTGTGCCAAAGTTTTCGCGTGAAAGAGTAACAAACATACATACATACTTACAAACTTTCGCGTTTATAATATTAGTAGGATGTTGGATAATATGTACCTACGTTTAAGTTTATCTTTGTTCTAAACTTCACTTAAATGTATTCTGCGGCTTCATCTAAACATTGTGGAAAATTTTCACGTGTAAAATATAAGTAGCATTGTAATGTGACGTTCTGTATGTTTGTTTCAGGTAAGTTTTCTTTTTCATGGTATAGAATGACGAGACGAGCATGCCGTTCGCCTGATGGTAAGCGATACGACCACCCATAAACAGTAGCAACACTATCCAGCACATTGAGTTACAAAATACTGTGTGGCATTCCACTGCGCTCGTCATTCTGAGACATAAAATGTTATAGTCTCATTATCCGCGAAATAAATTATAGCAAAATGTACTATTTATATTTTTGATTTGTCGAAGTCATGAATTGAACACAGAATGGAATTTACATATAGTGCTATCTATCTATCTATGTTACTAATTTTTGTGTGGAAGTATGTTGAGGCTAACTTGGCTTCCGTTGCGTCACTTTAGGTGGCCACTGAAAACCAGCGCTGTGTTGTGGTCCACATCTCAACACAGCAATATGCTTATTTTTTTTTTACGGCCATCTGCGGCGCATTAGGGACGGCTGCGGGCTTCCTCCGACTCGCGTCTAAGTTGTCGTCCGCAACCGCCCCTGCGCATACCGCTGTTGCGGTCCTTCTCCTGTTGTTGCGGGGGCTCAGAAGCCCCCGCACACCGAGGGACGCCCCTGGCGTCCAACGCAGCGTGAGACACGCTGCCGTCCATCACGGGGGTCACAGAAGTTGGCTAGACTAATAGTTGGGCGGCACCTTCCGCCCACCCGTGACCCCCGGAGGCCCCTATTAGTCGCCTTTTACGACAGGCAGGGGATACCGTGGTGGAATTCTCCAAACGCCCCCAATCCACAGGGCGGGAGACGTCGGTCAGTCGTCCACCCGACGCCTCCTACGTCTCGTCTGGCGGCGGGAGGGATCATCACTGCGCTGGCGATCCCTCTCGGCACTCTCCTTCCGCGAGAGGACCGCCTCGCAGAAGTGGGCCACCGCCTGCCAGGCCTCCCGGCCGCCGACCATGGAAGCGACCACGGCCGGCAGCGAGAGGTCTTCTCCGACGACTGTTCTGAGAGCGCTGCGTTCTTCATCCCATGCTGGACAACACTCCAACGTATGTTATGTCCATTGGGCAGTTGTCACAATAGTGACACACGGCCGACTCCTCTATCCCTACCACCCGAAACAGGAACTCACCGAAGCAGCCATGCCCGGTGAGCACCTGCGTCAGGCGGTATGTTGCCGCTCCGTGGCGCCTGTCCAGCCATTCGGCAAAGACAGGACGCACTGCCTCTACGACCCTGTGCCCCCACGACGGGGCCTCCAGCCTGAGACGCCACTCCTCTACGGCGGCTCGCCGTAAGGAGGCCCTCTTGGCCTCCACCTCCTTCAGGGCCGGACGCTCCCCGCGACTGAACGCCTCCTCCCGCCAATGGAATGCATCAGCAAGGGATTTGGCGTCCAGGTCCCAGGGCAGAAATCCGGCCAATAGGCAAGCCGCCTCGAAAGAGACCGTGCGGTACGCCCTGACCGCCCGCTGCGCTAAAGCTCTCTGCGGGGCGCGCAGAAGGGCGATGCAGGGGCGGCCCAGGGAGTCAGCCCAAACGGGGCTGCCGTAAAGGGCTATGGACCGCACGACTCCGTGATACAGCCTCCGGCAAGGGATGCCAGGACCTTCCAGGTTGGGCAGCAGGCCGGAAAGAGCGCCCGCTGCCCGGGACAATTTCGTCCTCAACTACTTAAAGTGGGTGGGGAATCGCCATCGGCTATCTAGGACTAAACCTAGATACTTCATGCTAGAGCCGATGGGGATCCGCACCCCCCCAACGACGATGCCGGCACCGGCCGGTGGCCCTCTCCGAGGTCCGTGAAAACACACGGCCTCGGTTTTCTCGAGGGCCACCTTCAAACCTAAACAGCAATATGCTGAGCTGGCCACCTATTGTCACATCGCCAGCGTGTAAAGCTGTACAAATAAAAAATAAAAAAAACTAATTATGTTCACATGCGTTATGTATTGCATGCACTAGATGTGACAATAAAAATTGTTTTCTTTCTTTTCTTTCTTTCTTTTCTTTCTTTCTTTTCTTTCTTTCTTTTCTTTCTTTCTTTTCTATCTCGAATAAAGGGTTGTCTGCATTATGCCAGTCAGTTTCAAATAACGTTTATAAAATTAAAACAGTAGGCAGTACGCAATGGATTTAGGAGAATGTCTATTGTAAATGGTTAGTATACTGAATTAACTTTGGCCATGAGATTCGTGCGTAGATACCATTTTCTCGAGCAGACAATATTTTGGTGGTATTAAGGGTCGTTATATAAAATGTACGGTATATTAAAGGACACAATAAGTATTGGTGTGATAGTTTAGTGTTATTGCCAAAAATATCATACGCAACGTAGTCTGAGTTTTGGAAAATTGCTTTTTATGACGATTTTCTTTAAACAATAATACTTTCCTGATCCCCGCTAAACTATTTTCAACATATTTTCAAACTCACCAGTAATTTATATGTACTGCTGATAACAGCAAAAATCCAAATAACTTAACCCGGAGATTGGATTGAATTGGAAGTCAACTACGCCATCGACTCTCATTAGTTATTTTTCAATATCGAAACGCACGCTCAGGTGACCAATTCGTATAATCCAGCACATTCACCATTCAAGTCCGTCGGTCAGTTCGTTCGTCAAGCAACAAGTTGCCTTTCACACCGCACCGTTACTGACGCGAGCGATTTGTATCGACTTGTAATGCAAAGCCAGTGTACGAGATGTTTCGGTTAATTTGTAGCCGAGACGTATGCTGAAAGGATTTGTATTGTCGCTATTTTTAGTCGACTGCCTCGGTGGCGTAGTTGTTTTAATGGTCGGGCATAATGATATTGGATTTTTCTATTCAGTATCCGCCCGGAGATTGGAGTTTATGCCCGATATGGCAATAGGCTCGCCCCCTATCACATCATGGGACGGAATACGCACGGCGAAAAGTGGGTGCCTTGGCTGCCTGCACCTTCGGGGATAATAGGCGTAAGTGCGTGTGTAATTTTCATAAGTAAATCAATGTCATATATTATTAATAGCTTTTGCCCGCGGCTCCGCCCGCATTAAAAAGTTTTTCCGGGATAAAAGTCCCGCTTTATATTTTCCCGGGATAAAAGTAGCCTATGTGTTAATCCAGAACATGATCTACCCGTGTACCAAATTTCATCAAAATCCGTTCAGTAGTTTTTGCGTGAAAGAGGAATAAACATCCATACATTCTTACAAACTTTCGCCTTTATAATATTAGTAGGATTAAGGGTTTCGTCTTCGATAGGCTAGGTAGCGGAACTCATGAACCCGTTCCTCGCGGTACATTTATCCGTCTTATATGGTGATAGAGAACGAGGCCGTCTTCGTATCAGACACAAATTCTGATACCAAACCACCAACTTCTTTTCAAAACAATAAACTGAGGCAGATGTGTTTTGATTTAGACCAAGGCACAAATTAGGGCTATGGGGTGTTAGCTTTACATCTAGGTACTGACGATTGATGTTAAAATGGCCATAGCTTTTAAATATTCCATAACAAATATTTAAAAAATATAGTTTCAAATCCGTTTGTGAATTTTACGGGGGCAAATTAATTGGTTTTCACGGCGGCATTTATGCATTAGCGTAATCCTCTTAAAGCAAAATGTTAGACATGTTTGTTAAACATAATAAAGCTGTTATTGCTTTTTAATGTTTTGAAAGATACGCAGCACCTATTGCAACTCTAAAGAGATTTGCTTACAATCATAGAGTACGTTGATGGAGTATTATTTTAGTACTGTTAATTAGGATATTTACGGTCCGTGTCTGATCAAGTCTCATCTCCTAATAACACTGGTAAAACTGTCTTTTAAACAGGAATATAACAACACTCACATTGTGGCGGCAGAAGCAGACAAAGCGTTCCTATCTACCTTGAAATTATTAATTTTACGAATTTACATGGACGGGTTGTAATTTTCTGGATTATTACTTTAATACTCATTTTTTTTGCAGTAACACAATATATAATTTTTGTATGTCTTTAAAATCGCATTATATACATCGTTATTAAAAACGAGATGTTAATGTTAGGGTTTAATTAGAAATGAACGGACCCTTACAACTTTTAAAACCGGTTATCATTTCATTATTTATTTAAATATAACACGAAGAAACAGTAAGCAAAACACGCGGGTGATTTATATTAGTTGTGTTTAACTCTGACGATATATCATATCCTTTAAACTTGGGGGTGTATAATAAAGTTCAATGTATGAACCCCACAGACTGGCTCCGAGGCTGAAATGTATACCAATATGGGGCTTTATGTGTTAAATGTTTAGTACGTGTTATCACAGCTTGATTGTCTCATTTTATAATTATTATTTTGTATTGATTTTGTAATGCTTATTAATTACGCTGATTACAATAACAGTACATGCACACTGGTAATTGGCGGTAGAAATATACATTGATGGTGATTACTGGGCATTATCAGACTTAAAATCTTATCTTATGATATCGTCTATTCTGTTAAATTCCGGGAAATAAAAATGAGTTTATTTTATTAGAAAAAAGCGAATAGTAAGCGCATAGTTGCCCCGACTAAGAAAATTAAACCCAGAGCTTCAAAGCCTCTAAAATCTGTCATTTAAGATTAGTCTCAGGGTGCCAATTGTCTTTTTGATGGAGCGTTCGAGGTTATTACTCCTTGAAGGAAAAATGGTGTATTATTTGACGATATATTCCCTCATTTTTCTTTATGATATAAACATGCAAAGACAGTTTTAATATTGGTCACCATAAAAGATACAGCATTAATAGAGTCGCATCTCTAATGGAACTAAAACAATCACTTGACACATCACACACAAAACAAATGAAATCACAGTTGAAACAACAAGACAATGTTATCCCCTCCAATTATTGGCCACCCCCAAATAATCTGGATGGAGGCAACCCTATCCGTAAACATTTGTCTAGCGCCTCAGGGCTGTCACAGTGCGAAATTACGTCCATTTGTATGCAGATGTCGGTGGAATTAAGTCGCCGGAGCGTTTGACTCAATGCAAATAACTCTTGGAAATTAACCCATCGATAACTGACGAAATCTCGGTGTGGTGTTGTTTTGGTGATACGGTGTCTAAGAACGTGTGTGAGGAGCAAGCAATAGTAGACCATATGGGAAGGGACTAAGGATGCATCTTAATTATTGCAATTTCAGGACTTGAATGTTATTTAAAAAAAAATGAGTAACTAGAATTATTTCACGATAATGATATGCTTCGAAGTTCAGGATAATGGTGCTATCGTAGATAGCACTAGTGACTTTTATGATCAGATGAGAGATTCACTCATCTCGTCATTTAAAATTATAAAAACACTCTCGACTAAGTATTCTAGTCAAGGAAAGTCAATTAATTATTGTCTATTACAGTTTGTTTTCATATTCAACCCTCTTAACACACAAGCATCATATTTGCACTTACCCCTTGGCCAAAACATCACAACATTTCACACTAAATTGTCCCAAATCTCGCGCCAAACATCAAAACCCAGAGAAGTAATTAAACTCGTCTAACACATCTGCCAGACGCACTGGCCAGGCCAGTGGCTTAATTACGTTGTTTATTAGACTGGCGCTCCAGGAATGTGACGCGTCGCCGGCGCCGCGGGGACATACCCTATTTTGAATTTTTGTCATATCCCGCATTGAAGGGTTGAGGCGGCCTGTGTTAATATTGCGCGCGAAATAATTAGCCTTTTTTAATTGAGACAGCCCTGATTTTTATGAGGGTTGGGTAAAGTTTTTCGAAGTAATATTTTTAAACAACGAGAACAAGTGGCCAGATGGAGATCTTGAGGTTTTCTTTTTTTTTTTTGTTGGTAATGTCTCGAGCTGTAGTTTCATAATTCAGACTGTCTGTTGTCGTATTTTGATTATTTCTGAGAAAAATGTCTCCCTTTTTATTTTGTGTCAAGATTTTCGTAAGCCCAGTCGGCGGTAGAGATTACTTATCAAGTCACATACTTGCTGTGCCGTCGGCCTATTCATTAATTAATCGAGTAACCAAATACCAATGGTGTTAGTTATAACTAATAAGTATTTACAATTATTTATAATATTAAATTGAAAAAAGTCCTCCTAATTATAATAAAAAAAGAGAATTATAACTATACGTTAAATACATTGCCGTTCTTTTGTATTATATTAACGCAAGGATAAAACTAGCGAATTTCAACTTCCAGTCGACGCCGTGGGAACTGATACCAATACATTATGTACCTACATACTTTTACTAGATATTTCGAGACAAACAGAGCAATAAAGTAACGACAGTTGTTCGGTTTTATCTCAGTATTTATGTATTTAGTTTATTTTTAGATATTTTAGAAGAGTGGTTGTTTTGTTTTCGAGTCAATTTTCATTGGAGAACACGTGCACACGAGATGATAGGCTAGCACGATGGTAACTCACCACAGCTCAAGATACCATGATGCTAGCTTTATTGCTGACTAGTAGTGCTCGCGGCTCCACCCGCGTGAAAAAAATTTTCCGGGACAAAAATATTTTCCCGGGATAAAAAGTAGCCTATATATAGCACTCAGGAGTTATGTAGCTTCCTAATAGTGAAAGAATTTTCAAAATCGGTTCAGTAGTTCCTGAGATTAGCGCGTTCAAACAAACAAACTCTTCAGCTTTATGATATTAGTATAGATGTGTTGCCAAAATACACAATGCCATTGAAATATGGTTGCTGATCGTTGCGGAAAGAAAAGTGAAAAGTGAGTGTGTACTTAAAAGATAAGTTTCAATGTGTTGGCACAGAACACTGAGTAGTACAACGTTGTATTTGTTGCTAATTTCGTAAGACAAGTATGGCGAAAACAGTCAGTAGGTTTTGAAGAAATTTCGCAGGTAAAAGAAGTCTTGGATTAAGATATAAACCACTTTTATCCCAAAAAAGGCTTTTACCCTTCGAATTTTGAAGAACTAACGCGTGCTGAAGCGCCTATATTCACAAAAAAGTCCTTTATGCGAGTTAAATCGCTAGTGAAGCTATATAATACTCTCAGAACCAAAGTCGCGGGGCAGCTTCTATTGAGAACGGACTTGCCGACCTGCCCTCAATAACTGTCATCCGTGACAACTGTAGCTTGAAAAATCACTCAATAAATCATATTCCGTTCGATGAAAACTTTGTACATTATAAACGGGATTTTTGATGGAGTGGACTGAATTTATGTGAATTTTCACTGGTGTGGAGCTTAGTGGATGCGTAGGTAGTCTGCAATCATGTTTTGGGTTTGATTCTTGGATGAAGATCTAATTTTCTGTGTTATTCGATAGCGCGTGAGTTGCTAGAAATTTGAATTGCTGTCTGATGTGCCAATAATTACAATATTTTTAACGTAAAAGTATAGAAAAATTACAAATCAATGAACAATGAATCCGTAATAAATCAGTGGAAGCACAATCTATACAAAATAATGTATCTCTTCCCTTCCTAGCCAGTGTCGGCTACGGCGGCCAATCTCAACAGAAATCAGCCAGGCATCCGGGAGATATTATAGGGCACTCGGTATTCCTTCACTTATCGTCCGGTGAGGTAGCAATCTGACACGGGGTATCATGCAACCAACTTCCTGACACCAAGCTGCAACTGAGTAGTTTTTAAGATGGAAAAATTCATACACTGTTTTAGGCTCGACCCGAGATTTGAGCTCAAAAGTCAAGACCTCAGCGCGTAAATCGTACTCGTAACGCGTACGCAATACAACTAGGCTACCGAGGCAGTGAAAAGTACTATGATAGTATTGTTGTATGTTTCGTGCGGACATATGCAGTCGCACAGACGGGTGATCAGTTCGCCTCGTTGCTACTATTTCACCCTTAGTCCCAGTTGGGTGGCGCTTGTCTACTTGTGACAGCTTCCACCCTATGATAGTATTGTTAGTCATGTCATATAGCATGCTATTACGGTGTGACTGCAATGCTGAGGTCTCGGGTTCGATTTCCGGGTCGGGCAACGTGATATTGGGTTTTAAATACAGTATCAGCCCGAAGCCTGGATTTTGTGCCCGATATGGCGATAGGCTCAGCCCTATCATATCATCGGACGGAATACGCACGGCGAAAAGTGGGTGCACTAGTTGCGACTCTGCCTAGTGCCTACCCCTTAGGGGATAAAAGGCGTGAGTGTGTGTGTGTGCGTGTAATATAGCAGTCGAAACCCGACTGCCTCTGTGGCGTAGTTGTATTACAGTACGACTGCAAAGCGTGAGGTCTCGGGTTCGATCCCGGGTCGGGCAAAGTGATATTGAGTTTTTCTATTCAGTATCAGCTCGGAGTCTGGAATTTGTGCCCAGTATGGCGATAGGCTCGCCCCCTATCATATCATGGGACGGAATAATGGCGAAAAGTGGGTGTACTAGTTGCGCCTCTGCCTACCCCTTCGGGGATAATAGGCGTGAGTGTATATGTATATGTATAACCCGAAGCTCGTTCATTTCATTTTTCCCCTACACACACACACACACACACACCTCTATAAATCTATTGGAAATACATTAAGCGATAAAACTACTTTCATATGTATTTATTGGCTAACAAGTCATTATGCTTGATATTTACCCATATTGCATTAAGGACTAATATCCCGTGATATGTAGACACAAGAGAACATTTTTTTTCCATTTTAGGTTGACTGGTTGAGAATGCCTATGGAATTAAGTCCGCCTTTACTCTATGGAGGTATAAAGGGTAAATAAATAAATAAACATTTCCTGATGTAAAGCAAATATTGTCTAGTATCTCTTGAGTTCAAAAGTTGTAGCAAATGTCCCTATTGTTACGATGTCGCTTCGATTCTTCTCTATACATTATGCATGTTATTTTCAAGAGGGGGGTGCGAACACATTCGTATAAACAAAACACTGCCACGCGTGTTTAACACAATTGATCTAACGGAATTCGTATGGAGCGTGCAAGAGGGCGACAATTATTTACAAGATGGTGGCTGTAATTTTCTTTATTCTTTGTTGCGTCCTCAATTCGGTAAAAGTCTTTATAATAGGATATATCGTACGCCCAGATCAATGCTGAATTATTTCGAAAAAATCTGAAAATTGTGTTTTTTTGTTTTTTGTGAATCGGCAAATTTTGCTGATTTACACAAAACAAAATACACAATTTTCAGATTTTTTCGAGATAATTCAATATTGATCTGGGCGTGCGATATTTTGTAATTGTATATTTAAGGTGGTATTTATAAGTATGTATTCACAGCATATTAAGCTTGCTTGGAACGCGCATTACATAGAAGTAAATGTACAAGTAAACAGCCGTCTTCATCGTGATTACTGCGTGTTAGTTGAATTAGAAGCGCGTCTTTAGCTCCGGTCGTGGACGTGAAATATGCCGTTCGGTGTGTACGGCACCTTAATGCGGTGCTAAATAATTCGCTAATAGCAAACCACTCTGAACATATTTCCCTAAAGGAAATGTGTAATGACGAAGCGACTTTATTGCGACACGGCACCATTTCCTTGGAGTGGTCTTTGGATTTACAACCCAGTCGAATTAACAGCGTATACCTTGTGTTTCGTGTTTGAGTGTATTGGATTGAATATTTAAAGCGATTGTTTTGAAGTGACTTCAAGTAAAGAACTGTTTGCCTGAATCGGCTTATAGACATGAACCCTACTTGCAATTTTGAGAAACAAAATACGCTGAGTACAGCGTTACTTTGTACTATGTAGTGCCATGAGATAGATATCTTATAATACTGACTACTTCCTACTAACAGAAAATAATGACTCATATCCTTTATGACAGAAATATACAAAGCGATCGGTTGTTTTAATTATCGCTTGCTATAACGGTGAATGAAATCATTGTGTGAAGACTTACATACGTAGGAATTCTATATTCGAATATATTATATTATGAAGGAATTTGTGCCCGATATGGCTATAGGCTCGCCCCCTATCACATCATGGGACGGAATAACGGCGAAAAGTGGGTGCACTAGTTGCGCCTCTGCCTATCGCTTCGGGGATAACAGGCGTGTGTGTGTGTTATATTATGAAGTCTACATTAGGCTAGCGTGGTGAACATAGGTCTAAGCCCGCTTATTACAAAAGGTCCGTGCAGTAGGACAGTATTTATTACGAGACTATTCTAACAATAGACTACCCCGGTGGTGTAGTTGTATTACGGTACGACTGCAGTGCTGAGGTCTCTGGTTTGATTCCCGGATCGGGCAAAGTGATATTGGGTTTTTCTACTCAGTATCAGCCTGGAGTCTGGAATTTGTGCCCGATATGGCGATAGGCTCGCCCCCTATCACATCATGGGACGGAATACGCACGGCGAAGAATATGTGCATTAGTTGCGCCTCTGCCTACCCGTTCGGGGATAAAAGGCGTGAGTGTATGTGTCTAAGAATAAGAGAAACTCAAAAATCCACATTAAACAATATCAATTTCAAAAGACATATCTCAAAACCGACGTACAAAAGCGACAGTAGAGCGTCTCGCGCTACTCCTGTTAATGAGATTCACAGTACAGTAACTCACACGTAATAACGAGACCGTATAGAGCCAGGAAATTAATGTGCCCGCCACTACGTTTCAAATGGAGGTTTATTAGAGAGATTTTTGTAGCTCGGCTTGTGAAATAGGTTGAGTATGCAAGTTCGTTGGAAAATAGTCTTGAATTTGTAGATTAGGTTGTGTTTTTATGTGGAATTATTTGCGTGGCAATTATTTCAAAGTGCATTTATAACTACAATAACTTTAGTATTTTATTATAGATTTATTTAGGGTAAATAAGGGATAATTTAAGGGATTTATTAACATTGAATACTCGATGTATACGTCGATAATGATCAGTTTCCATTAGTAAACTTTACCAGGCCCCTTGAAAATTATTTGCCTACTTACGATACTAAATTATTACAAAATCCAGACTAGTGAGTTCGTCAGCACATTTCCAAATTCGTATCAATGCGAGCGGTGAACCGTAATAACTCAAGAGTCGATTAAATTCGCCCACAAGAACATTAAAAGACGCAAGAATTCCATTTTTAAAAATACCCGCCCCGATTCACAGGCTGTATCAAAATTGCTCCCGAGGGTGGAAGGTGGTAATATTTAATCGTCATTAAATTTAATATAGATACGGCTGTCTCTGTCTGGCCGTATACACTCCGCTAATTGTTCGGCGGCGGTTATTGCAATAAATTTGGATTTAAGCCACCCCCTGTATAATGCCGCGCTTTGCTTTAATGTACTGTATACTTTAGTATATTGCGTTATTAATTTAATTACGTACTTTGTCAAATGGGAATGAAGAAGTTGGTGTGAATGCGAGATTTTTTTGATGTTTGATGGGTCTTTTTGTATGTATTTAGAAATACTTTTGTATGTTTTTTTGTAGTAGGGCATTGAAAAGTTAATGATTTTTACTTTCTATAAAATCCAGTCTTCGATGAATAGTGAGTGGGTTGCTATGTTGAAAAGGGATTTTGGACCTCTTATTCTTATAGAATTATCTCGCAACAGAATTATACATAACGACATCTTGAAATCAAACTGAGGCACAAATGTCTGTAGTGTGAGTCATGATTGAGCCAGATAAAAATGCATAAAACTTATTTAAAGCATTCAAATTTCGGACGAAATTATCGAACTATATGAAACTACAGCAGTAGAAATGCGAACGAAGCCAACGACACGGACCGAGATATCTGGTTTTAGACGCGGACAGAATTTTAATAAGCAAAAAGATCTTGATTGAACGGTGGCCCCGGTCAAGAGATATCGTTTGCCGTGAAGTTGAATTGTGTCCATTTGATTGGTCATTAGTCTATCCACGTAATCCCGTTGGGTGAGCGATAGAAACTGTGGGGAAGATTTTGGAAAAGACTTTACAATCACCGATATTTTTTTAACAAAATTGAATTTATTGTAATCTCTGCCGATGGAAATCAAAAATTTCTCATCATGAAGCACATTCTAACATAGATACATCACGCCTTTTTGCGTTGTCAGGGGAAGGCAGAGGTTTATCACACCCACATTTCGCCAGCTATATTAAGTCCCATGTAATAGGGGTCAGGGTTATTGCCATTTACCAGGCATATTTCCAGACTCCAGGCTGATACTGAGTAGAAAAACCTAATATCACTTTGCCCGATCCGGGAATCAAACCCGAGGCCTCAGCACTGCAGTCCTACCGTAATACAACTACGCCACCGAGGCAGTCATATTATAATATTTTATTTTATTTTCTCATCACCAAACCACAAATATTACAATCAGGTGAGCGATATGCTCATTCCGGCATTTTATACAAAAATGCCCCAATTTTTTAAATTCAAGGGTACCTCGCACTCAACTAAGCGTCACGCCCCCACGTCAGTCAATGGCAAACTAGCCCGTGTGATTTTTTCCACGTGCAATTACAAAACTTTTTAATTTGCCAAAGTGGTTGAGACGAGGGTCCGTTATCAGTTGAACCGTTTTTGAAGCTCAACTGTGCAGCATTCGCGTGCTTTGTAATTTTGTTAAACTGAGACTAATTGTAATTTAGCGTGGCAACCCTTACGTTTCATGCGTTTGCAGCAGTGATGTGGGGGCTGTAACTGTGGTTGATGGTTTTTTAGGGTTGCCTCTAGTTTTTTTTGCAGGACGATGACGTACTGGTACGTCCATAAATGTAATTTAAATATTTATAGACGTGAAATAATTTTTACTGCTGTATGGTAAGTAAATATACTTATACTTCTTATGAATAACTATACGTAAGCGTAGTTGTATCATGGTACGACTGTGGTGCTGAGGTCTCGGGTTAGATTCCCGGGGCGGGTAAAGCGATATTGGGTTTTTCTAGTCAGTATCAGCCCGGAACCTGGAAATGTTCCCGGTAAATGGCAGTAGGCCCGCCCCTTATTACATGAGACCTAACATACCTGGCTATATGTGGGTGTTATGTGATACACCTCTGCATACCCCTGAAAAGGGAAAAAGGCCTGATATCCGTATATATGTATGTGTACGCCTATGAATAAAAAAAGAATTGGAATATGAATTAGGAAAAAAAATATATAGAGATTCGAGTAAAATGAAATGGTAGCAACTGGATGCATAAAGCAGCAGCCCGGGCTCTGTGGCGTATCTTGGGAGAGGCCTATGTCCAGCAGTGGACTGCAACGGGCTGATGATGGTGATGAGTAAAATGATTATCTATATAAATACAGGGCAATTATTATAAAAAAAGAAAACTGTATAATCCTTTTATTTCGTCAATAACTCGTATAAACACATATCATACGCTTATGCGTACGTACATCACATCAAAATTGTCAAAACAAAACCAAAACACTAATTTGTCATATCTTTTACGAGCACGATACAATCAGCACAGTATAATATTATTTCAAAATATGTAATCACGAGAGCGACAATCAGTCGCCTGTTGTTCCTTTATTTCGGAAATCAGAGGTCTCGTGTGTCACAGTTTGACGAGTCAATTAACGCGACCCGCATTTGTTTTGTGCGGAAAATAAATTACAGGGCCATGATACACGATCGTATCGCAATTTTGTTTTTGTTTTGTATGAATTTAACCTGGTATATTTTGAGTAATGCAAGGAAAAATTATGTGTATAGAATTGTTTTTAGCATAGTTGTACAAACGAATTATTGTCATGGCCGGGAAATGAGTGGGTTACCTAAAAAGTGCTGACCACCACTGATCAAACATGACTTAAAATATTAGACTTAATGTATCCTGCTGCCTGCGATCGTCAATATTTGAGATTAGCTTATTTTTGGGACCTCTGGCAATCTTCATATTTCTGTAGGACAGTTGTACCTCAGTCGGCATATCAAGCGATCTAATTTTGCCCTAAAAAAATTTGCATTCTTTTTTGTTAATTCACAAACTCAACGCACACCATGTGACACCGGCTTTATCGCGCCGATGTTATGATTACGGATTGTAAATTTGGCAGAGGTCGGGAACAGGATTATGTAAATGTTATGAAAATCCGGAGGCCGTGTCGCCGGCAACAAGGCGACACGAGTGGCGACAACCGACGCGCCATCTTGCGGTACAATCGAAACACTTTTGACACAACGCTGGCATAATTTGAGATGTTGCGTCAGATGAAATAATGGAAGCTTATTTTGGCAAGATTTTTGGTTTTGAAACGACGTGATTGTACGTTCGGGTTTTGTGTGGAACGTGATAGGACGTTTAATTAGCTTTAGTACAAATATGAATATTACATACCAAAAGCGTTTAGATAGGAGCAGATGGCTCCTCCATGGGATAGTGAGTTTAGTCAGCTGAGAAAAGTACACGGTTTCGATTCCTGCACTGACTCAAATGTAATTGTGAGGCATATTTGTACCGCGTCTAGGTGTTATGATATTGAAAGACTTTCGTAGTTAATATGACATAAGACTTGTATACGGAGAGATCCGTAGTATAATATATCTGTTGCGTGTATTTTTAACTTTCTCAAAGCGAAGAAAAATAAACCTCTAAAGTACCAACGTCTTACAACGAAAGTACAAAGAATACACGTTAAATAAACTTCTGTGGTGAGCATGCTCCAACGTAATCCCCAAATAATGACACAAAGCAGCCAAGACGAAGCTTGCGAAATTTAAAACAAAGAGCACGTTGACTCCTGATTCGAAGTGGATCTTGGTACTGGATTTCGTAAAAACCTGTAAATTAGTTATGTGAGACATGCTGAGTGTGTTTTTTTTTTCGAGCAACGCTATTAACATCCTAGCATTGCGTAGCTTAACGTATATTTTCTTTCTTCCGAGGACAGACGAGCTAATAGCCCATCTGATGGGAAGTAGTCACCGTCATCTATATGTGTATTTGGGGTATGTTAGTGCGAAATGAGAGAGTGTGAGAGGCGTGAGAGGGCAGGTAACCGGTCGTCGCTGTAAGGTGAACGCTCACATGTCAGGCCGTGTCGCTGTTTAACCGACACGCAAAATAGTGGAATGTTTCTCCGCTCTGAAAATAAATAAATATTAATATTGTGGGTCTATAATGGAGACGCCACAGGACCCCCTTACTAATAAAAAGGGTAATTTTAAGGACTGAACCTATCAGGGAAATGTACTTTACGACCTGATCTAGTCACTCTTCCTTTTAGTGAATTCTCCATAGTAATTTGTTCAGGTACATCTATGTCATCACGCCATATGTGTGCTGGCTTAACCCTGTCTATAGAGACTTTGACAATTTTATTATTTAACATAATGTCAATAGTTTTAGGGTACCTAGCAATGACTTTATAGGGACCTGAATAAGGCGGCTCAAGTGATCCGCGTAGCAGATCCTGGCGCAAAAATACGTGCGTAGCACTATCTAAATCTTTGAAGATAAATATTCTATTGTTAGAATGATCAGTAGCTGGGCATGGTCGCAAATCAGACATCTTTCTACGTAAGCGACTGACAAAATCTGGGTACTGTACCTTGTCAGAAGTAGCAGTGAAAAATTCCCCTGGGATACGTAGCTGGTTCAAGATTGCCCACGACAGTAAAATATTTTGTGGCATCTGCAGTAATATTTGACAGAGCAAACCGAGCCTCAACCTGTGCGAACCATACCGCTGGTTTTTCGGGCCAAAAGGGGGGTACACGTACTCTAACCTTAGCTATTTCTGCTGTCTCCAAAGCTGCAGCCAATGCTTCCACGAAATTCTCCTGCGTCGCCGACTTCGTTGTCTTCGAACTCTCGCCCATCATGGTTGGAACGGGGAAAAAAAAATCACGTCACCCGTCGGAACGAAATCGTTGAACGCCCTTGACTTGACCTCGCCGGTTCCAGAACTTTCGGTGGCTTCGCGTAACGTATTTTGTCTGCGCCTACGTCTACTTCGCGTCGAATCGAATCACGTCGGGACGAATCACGTCGGAGTCACCACTTTGGGGTATGTTAGTGCGAAATTATAAGGCACACGTAACGTCCAAATTAATTATATTTATATTTACAATAGAGGCAACAACAGATAGCAATACAGATGATAGAATATTGAAGAGGAAGAAACTAAGTTGAAACACGAAGATAGAAAATACGTTAGATTATAAAAGTTTAAATATCGCGGAAGCAAAACGTAAGCTGGATAGCGCGAGTAAACGACGTGTAGTCTCGGAGAAACGTTGCGGTCGACTGTGCGGTGGCCGTTGCGTCTGCGCAGCTCCCGGGGCTCCGCTGGCGGCCCGGTGCGAGACGCGCGGCGTGAGAGGGCAGGTAACCGGTCGTCGCTGTAAGGTGAACGCTCACATGTCAGGCCGTGTCGCTGTTTAACCGACACGCAAAATAGTGGAATGTTTCTCCGCTCTGAAAATAAATAAATATTAATATTGTGGGTCTATAATGGAGACGCCACATGTACGTCGGCAATGTAAGGGGCACAGACAAGCCTTCGCCTACCGTTAAACAACTTTTTGTGAATTGTGTATGTAGATTAGAGCAAAAAAATATCAGGCAATTAGGCGGTGAGGTGAAACGAACAATGAAAAAACAATTCATGCTTTGCCAGCGTTCTGCAATAATTAAAAAAATCTTGTATAAGTACATTTAAGGTAGAAAAAAAACCATAGATACCAACAAAAAATAAGTTAGAATGCCTTTTGGTCCATTCTAGTGTAAATAATTCTCGAATAATTCAAGTGACGTTCAATGACGTCTCTTTAAAGATTTTAAAATACCAATAAATACAAAACTATGTAATGGTCACAACGTTGACTCATGACGAATTTCCCGTACCTATAAATAAAGACACAAATGTGTTGATCTCGAAATTATGCTCCGTGTGTGAGTCACTCGGTCGGGTTTTTCATTACACGTATATAGACTGGGAACTGGGAAAAGTATCGATATAACATATTTTACTATAAGGAGATATAAATTAAAGTAGTATTGTATGTTATTAATTTCATTCGACTTCTATACTCATATTTTATCTATACTAGTATTATAAAGCTGAAGAGTTTGTTTGTTTGTTTGAACGCGCTAATCTCAGGAACTATTGGTTCGAATTGAAAAATTCTTTTTGTGTTGAATAGACCATTTATCGAGGAAGGCTTTAGGCTATATAACATCACGATGCAACTATTAGGAGCGAAGAAAAAATGGAAAATATGAAAAAATACGGGGAAAATTATTCATCCATTGCGTGCGCTGCGAAAACGGTTCAAGATACCAAAAATATATGTATGAAAGAATTATTCCTCTTGAAATGATCTAAAAAAATGTCCGCGACAGTATACCGGGTGGAAGGGAAACGCTCTCGGAAACGAATACAGGTGATAGTATTGGTGATTCCTGACGTGATGGCACTAAAAAAATCGCGATCGCATTGTTACAATTTTAGTAGGATTTTCTCAAACTTCTGTACAGCTTCACGTATGGATAGATAAATCAAACTATTATTCTGAAAAACATAGTAAAAAAGGTCAATATTTCAAAAAAATCGTAATGAAACACGTACATCAGCTGACGGGTTAACGACCGCGGGCCGGTCCCGGCGCAGCGCGGCGGCCGCCCAGTTCTTTGTACGCTTTACATTGCGCGCGCATGAATTACGGAAATACTAAAATCGTAAGTATTATCGCTTAGCTTTGCAAATGAATATAGTTTTTCGTTAATGTTATGGTTCTTCTCTCTTACCGTTCTGGTATAGAGAGCGTTTCCCTTCCACCCGGTATGTCTATCTTTTAAGATTAACTCACTAGAACCGTTTTTATGGTAATCAAATTTGGTCGAAATTAATGCATTATTTGTTAAGAGTTGCATCAACGTCATAATATTAATCTTTATCCAAATAAATGTGTTGGATAGAGTGATTCAACGGGAAGGTTTTTATGTACTTTTAGCCCGGAAAAACTTATTAACGCGGGCGAAGCCGTAGGCAGAAGCTAGTTGTATTATAAAGAGGAAAGATTTGTATTTTTGTATGTAACGAATAAGCTGAGAAACTACTGGACACATTCTAAAAAAAACACCAATATGTAGCTACATTATGCGCGAGTAACATAGGCTACTTTTTATCCCGGGACAATATAAAGCGGTTCTTTTATACTAGATAAACTAATTCAGGCGGGCGGCACCGCGAGCAAAGATGTAGTATATTATAAAAGTGAAAGTTATTATTATTATTACTCAAATGAGGCAACAATAAGTTATTTGAGACTCAAATTTTATTGTAACAGTCTTCTTCTCGACTAAATGTAATTTACGATATCTCTTAAGATAGTAGTACAGTTACGCAGAGATTAATCAAATTATCAAATTCACGGCCCTGCATTTGTCATCTTAAGATCATGTCTCATAATAACACACTGTAGTATTGGTAAAATGTCCGATGAATGAAAAATAATATTTTCAGTAAAAACAATAACCAAATCGAACTAAGCCAATGCATTTATGAGCATCGATGGCCGATATTTGATTGGTCCCACTGAAGTCAGTAGCAGCGGTTGTGATCAAAGCCACTGGTCCAATAGAGGTCCGAAGCCGCGAATGAAACCATTTTTCATTAAAATCAAAGTTTGCAAACAAATTTTCGCCGGCGAGTTTCAATTTGTTTTCCGCTGTATAGAATCGAAATCAATTAGTGCAAAGCGCGGTCAGTGGGCGGGCGGATATTGCGTCTACTACTGTTGGCCACAGTTGATGTGAAGGTGGTAGGGTATGTCTGTTATATCGAAAAATCCGGATACCCAAAAGGAGTGATTATTGCATTAGATGTTATTGCTTTGCCGATGGCATCATGTTTTGTTATTTTATTGAAAAATCGCGTATCAATCTGAAAAAGCAAGCTCTTCAGGGTATCGGATGGATATCGGATACTGTCGCATTGCCTTATACCAGCATGAAATTACTAGTGTGTCCCGTTTTGAAGGACTTTACAGCCGATGTATTTACTGAATGCAATATTACAATGTAACATCCATGGTCAACAATTTTGGAGTACAATAAATTGAAATATATGTATAGTAAAAGAAGAATTTGAAAAAAAAATCATGGTAAAGTATGTGCCATGAAAATTACCTACACTGTTATAACTAAGTTATATTATAATAGAAACATAGTTTGATTCCTATAATAAAAAAAAATATTAATAGGTGCATTTATTATAAAAACTTAGTAGTAACTACTTTTCACGTAGTTTATATTTAAAAATAATCAATATATTCCCAATGTATTCCCCTGCACTGTGTAGACATCAGAGCCGGGAGGCGCAACGCCCGCGGCCGGTGGACGCTGATAACGCGCATGCATTCGTTTGTACAAGCGCAGATATATTGCCGTTTTGATATTAGACAGTTTTACACCATAATAGATTTATCTATCTTCACATTGCGGGCGCCAGGGGAGGGTAGCAGGGGAGGACAGGGGAGTGTTTGCACGGTTTTCATCATTGAATCGAATGCAGATGCGATAGTATTGTTTTGTCGAATGCATTGATTCAGTGACCAGTGAATAGTCAGGTGAGAATTTGTTGGATTTTGGGATTTGGAGTTTGATTGGCTTTTAAAAATGTATATACCATTTCGTTCAAAGGTTGAAGTCAGTTATTAAATAGATAATACAGCTATGTTGTCTATATAATATGTGGTCAGATTTATCGATAATATCTCCTACTATTCTTTTTAAATCCATTCTTTTCCTTTGAAGTCGGCAACGTATCTATAATTTTTCTGCCTAAAGTGGCTATGGATTTAGTGTAGTTACCCATTAGCAACTTTGGTGCTTGAATACCCCTTTCTATATACATAGTCACGCCTATATCTACGAAGGGGTAGGCAGAGGATTTTCCTGCGATACATAGTTAAGAGGAATATGGTATGAAATCCTCCTAGCCAGTTTCAGCCACGGCGGCCAATCTTAACGGAGATCAGCCAAGTACGCAGGAGATATTATAGTGCACAAGTGTGTGCGCAATACACAGGTGCACTCGATATTCCTTCACTCTCATAGTCCGGTGAGACGGCAATCCGACATGACCGGAGAGAGATCAGGCGCAGGACCAACGGCTTTACGTGCTGTCCGAGTCACGGGGGTATCACACCGCCAACTTCGTGACTCCGAGCTGCGAGTAGTTTTTTCAAGATGGAAAAACCCAGTCACAAAGTTTTTTTGGCCCGACCTGGGATTCGAACCCAGGACCTCCGCGCGCAAATCGTACTCGTAACGCGTACGCATTACAACTACGCCACCGAGGCAGTCAATGGTATGGTATTTGAGCTTTACATCCAAACAGTACTTAAGAAAATATCATGGACCCTCTCTAATAATATTAATGTACGATACAAACATTTAAAGAAGCTAAACAACTCAATAAGGCCAGCAGAGAGCTTTCATAGTTTTGTTTTTATTGCCGCGTCTGGACGACTAGACTGTTAAAATTAATATGGCTTTGAACGTCGGACGGAGCCTCACATTTTTCCAACCGTTCGGAAAATGTTTGGCCGGAATATGAGAGGAACTTTGTGGGATTTATATCGGCGGTAATTTTATTTCAGTGCTCGTAAAAAAGAGAAAGTTGTGTGGGGTAGCTAGGTAAAGCTAAAATAACTTACCCTCACGCCTTTATACCCGAAGGGGTAGGCACAGGTGTGGCCAGGGCATGTACTTTACGCCGTGTGTGTTCCGTCCTATAATGTGATAGGGGTTGACCCTATCTCGAAATTGATACTCCAGAATATCCAGAACAATTTTCAGGCTGATACAGAGTAGATACATACATACATATACACTCACGCCTGTTATCCCCGAAGGGGTAGGCAGAGGCGCAACTAGTGCGCACACTTTTCGCCGCCATTCCGTCCCATGATGTGATAGGGGGCGAGCCTATCGCCATATCGGGCACAAATTCCAGACTCCGGGCTGATACTGAATAGAAAAACTCAATATCACTTTGCCCGACCCGGGGATCGAACCCGAGACCTCAGCTTTGCTGTCGTACTGTAATACAACTGCGCCACCGAGCAAGTCATATACAGAGTAGAATAAACCAATAATTGTTATCTCATAGCGAAATAATCCGAATTATGCTTGTCTTCAGTATGTAACCAAACTACATAAAAATAATCAAATCCAACGCTATATATTTTTGTGATCACAATATTTTATGGGTCATCGTTCATGGGACATTTATTCGGTCGTCCCTCGTCATAATATTTTTATTGTTTGACGTAATTATACGGCTATTGATGGAAAATGTGTATGCTTTCAGTCTCGAATTTTATTTTATTATGGAAATATACCGGTAAGAACTTTGATATATTATTATGAAATTCCAAAAAATGTGTTTTCAAAATACTGCAAAAAAAATTGTGTAAGCGCTACAACTACTAATAAAAAGTAGCAATTGAACACTGCCCCTGATGGTAAGTGGAGAGAGGTCCAAATAGAGTGTCGACCGACAAGCAATGATTATCTCTAGTCAGTTGATACAATTATGCCGGCCTGATTGAACCGGATATACACAGGCTGATTCCGGAACGCGACACACTTACGTAGACCAGTGTGGCATGTTTTAACGCCTCATGTACGGTGGACGTTATTCCGAACGTTACAAAAGATATCCTACCACCAGCAAATCTTTATTATTATAATGCCAAGTAATTACACTGTCTACAATCTATTTTAAATCTACACAACAATTCCCACACAAACATACAAATAAAATATACACCAACAAGAGTATTATGTAGTGGACGATAGCCTAGTTGGGAATGGTACGGTCTGCCGAGACAATGTCCGGAGGTTCACACCCAAGGCACACACCTCTGACTTTTCAAAGTTACGTGTGTATTGTTTATCAATTATCGTTCGCTTTAACGGTGAAGGAAAACATCGTGAGGAAACCTGCATACCTAAGAAGTTCCTTAAGAATTTAGAAGGTATGTGAAGTCTACCAACCCGCACTAGGCCAGCGTGGTGGACTAAGGCCTAAACCCCCTCAGTAGAGGAGGCCCGTGCTCAGCAGTGGGCAGTATAATAATACAGGGCTGGTATTATTATATAAGAGTATTATAACGTACTCGTTCTTTATAGAAACACGTGTAATTACATTTCAAATACAATTAATACGTCTGCCCTCTTGGAGCCGTACAAGATACAGCTTTAGTAAAACAACCTCCTCATCATAACAAATGCGTACTCCGACATTGTTTGAAAAAAAAAATGTTTCGCGACTAATTAAAAACAAGTTGTGGGGGACGTTGAAATAAATTAGCTCCATACATATTATGTATAGGCGTGCGGCACACGATCGACTTTTCATTGAAGATTTTTTTGTAGAACGCACGACTTTTAGTCGCTATTTTACCATCTTCGAGGCAATAGACAAACTTCAAGATAAACGATGCTCTACTTTTCCTGAGTAACTTTTTCACTCACATTCAGCATACAGCTTCAAATCGTTTCGTGAGCTTATTTAATTGTATTTTAAAACTATCAGTAGATATGCCTGATAGTTTTAAAATACACTTATAAATATACTTATACATTTGACTGCTTCGGTGGCGTAGTTGTATTATGGTACGACTGCAATGCTGAGGTGTCGGGTTCGATCCCCGGGTCGGGCAGAGTGATATTTAGTTTTTCTATTCAGTATCAGCTCAGATTCTGGAATTTGTGCCCGATATGGCGATAGGCTCGCCCCCTATCACATCATGGGCCGGAATGATGGCGAAAAGTGGGTGCACTAGTTGCGCCTCGGCCTACCCTTTCGGGGATAAAAGGCGTGAGTGTATATGTATCAGTAGATATTAGAGGCGCATTTTTCGATAAGTATCATTCATCATCATCATGATCATCCTAACTTAGTAGTCAAATAAGTGCTAAGCTCTTATTACTAAGTGATTTGATATAATAGAAGAGATAATTGCATAACGCCAATAAGACCCTTATCCATCTCCGCTACAATCGTCGTTTAATCCTAACGATGATGACTCATTTTACTTACCGTTAAAGGACATGTCCGAAAATGGGCCTAAAACTCTAACCGAGACGGTTTATATATATTTGGATTGAACTCCTGAAAACTAGTCTTTTACAATAAATCGTTTACTTTTAAAGACCCCTGATTTTAAGATCTATGTAATTTTATTTTGCTTAAAATCGATACTTAATATGAATGTTTTTAAAAAAGTTAGTTATAAATGGAGCGGTCTAAAACTATTTTTTTATTTGATCCAAGATCCATATTTGGCCCTTTAATATCCCTAAAGTATGAGCCTGGTTAGATTTTGACGCCGAGCACCCATACAAAAAGTGTATATTTCCTTTGTCGCACGTTAAAAAGTCGATCATGTTTGCGAGACTTTAAATTCTACCTACGCAGTGCGCATTATTCACTGTTGCATCCGGTTCCCGTAGCGAGCGGCATAGCGGCGTAGCACGCGAGCTACGTACATCGTAGAGGCGCTACGAGTTTATCTCTCACTGGCTTTTCCCCGCTCGTGTGACAGTGTTTGTCGGTTATTTTTGGAAAACTGTGTTTCCTCATCTGAATACGATGTTTGTGTTAACACGGAAATCTTGTTATTTATCTGCTTAATAACATAGTCATAATTTTTAATAGGATATTAATAATTTTATGTTTTTGGGATTCTCAAGTTTTTCCCGAAGCTTAAATGAAGAGTTCTATGGGTATAAAGTGATGCACTAAGTAAGATTGGTGCAACTTGTGATACACAACGTAATGTTTGCAATGCTCTTGCGAGGTTGTTTGATTGGAATTTGGAACACACCACGCGTGTGATATTTGTAGCGTATGGTCAGATTCCTAAATAAAATATCTGCTTCTTTACGGCTTCTGCTGAGTCACGCTCAAATCGTTTACGTGGCCTTAAAGAATCAAAATTATTTTAACATTTATGTATATGCTTCATATTAAAATTCTCTCGCTCTTAAATATAAAAAGCTAACATGGCACCTATGGCATACATTTGTTTTGCTGCGACAATATACAAGTATATTTAAAATTAATTCCTTCATACATCTCGTTTCGTATTTTATAATAAAGTATTCAATATTAACGTAGCCTTGCTACGGCGTAGATTCGTGTATCAGCGCTACTATACTACGGCGCTACGTCATGTCGCTACGGAGTATTACATCCGTAAAGGTTTTATACATTTTTTCCATTAGCTATCACATTTTTCAATGCTCATAGTTTTGTTTTAACATATTTTGCATGTTATGTAATATGAGGAACTGGTTTCGAGAACGTATTTTTTTACAAAATGTATACTTTATGTAAATAAAGTTAAATATTTGGACTTTTTGCTTGTACTATGATTTGAGTACAGTGTTTTAATATATTAAGAGCTCTGTAACGTATTATATAAATATGTAGGAAGCAAATAATTATATTGAAATCTATATAATGGTATAACATTTGTAGATGGTGTTGTTTACATAATATAAAACATGATTACATACTGAATTAACTCAATAAAGTAACCGGGTAGTTTGATTTCATATAAATACATGCGGGTTATAATTAATGAATTTGAATGAATTGCATGTTTGTATAATTCCAACATCCTACAATTTGGCCGAATACAACTGAATATATTGATAAAAAATATCAACCGCACCAACCCTTGTCACACTATGTACCCATCAAAAGCATTGTCACAATAAAAAAGCCCAAACTGACATTCAAAGAGTGCCGCATATCGGTACGTAACTAGAGGTCCCGCGAACAAAGGGCCCCTGTCAAACACATCGAACCTGACGAATTGTCGTTAGATTAACAATATGCTCACAAAGAGAAAATTCGCTTTGTTCTTTTGGAGTATTTTATATTTACGTTCGTGTTATTAGACCACTGTGTATTGGGTTATTATTAGTTATTATTAGTGGGGTAGTTTCTATCGTTGGTGTATCAAATATTATGATAAGCTCAAGGGACAAAAATACTCAGTCGATTTATAGATAGAATACGCAAGTTAAGATATTCCTAAGTAGTCACTCCTGAAATTCTGTAAACACTACTCGCATCCCTAATCGAGTGTACAGAAGTGAATCCCAATTGCAATTACAATATTCAACACATTTTCGCCCATCGTCGTGTCCTACGCGAACAAACCTCAAGCGCAAACAGTGGGCGACACGGAAAAATTTGCGGACAAAAATTTGTCTGTTTTTTTGCCCCCGGCGTCGACACGTGTGGTTGCCGAGGTTCGTTCTTTTAATTTCTCAAAATGGAAATGGAAATTTCGTCGTTTCCGCTTCTTCAAACTGAAAATTTTTCAAGTTCATTTTACGGAATGTTTGAAGTGGAGTTATTATAGCGTCGGTTCTGATGTGGTTATTACGCTGATGGAATGGTCAAACATACGTATGGTAGGGATTTTATGTTGGTGTTTTTATTGGTCTTTGCGTGGTGAACGGCTCTTGTATAAAGTATGGTAGAGCGGTAATGTTTGGTAAAAGTATACGCAGGGGAACCATGACTCATCATTTTTTTTACAGTAAATAATGATTTTGATTGTTGGGCTAAGTTTTTGTCAATCGCCGCTGATTAGGCTACAATTAAGTGGAAACTTGACAAGGTACTAAATAATGTGCTTTATATTGATGCAATAAACTGGAACTGTAACTTACAAATCAATGGAAAATTGAAACATACTTCATGAGACAAAAAATCGTAATCCATAAACCACGCTGTCAGCATAACCACGTAAAAATTCCTTTGTCCAAACATCAATCGAAACATAAAAAAGTTAATGGAATAAAGCAATATTATCTCATTACGTCGGCGTTTCACAATTAGCCACCACTTCAATCAAGTTATGAATTTTATTAGACTTCTTTTTCTTTTTTGCCTTTGGCCAAAGTTTTTCTCACGTCTCGCGGGTTCAGTACTGACGCCGATTTAATTAATATCACATTTAATGTAATTTATTGCCGAGTGGAAATTCAGGAATTTTCATAAGCCGCTTTAAATTAACAAACCCTTGCTGAGTAGAGCTTTTTTAGGTGACGTGAAAGTTTTGGGGTTGTTTTTGCAAATTTTTCATGCGGTGTTGTGTGTTTGTACTAAGTTGTCACGTTAAAGGACTTAATATTATGGAATAAATTTTGTAACTAGTAGGTATTTTGAGACCAAGTGCTAATGTTTCGAGTGACAAGTGCAGTGCCAAGTTCTAAGCACACTGATTATTTAATTCAACGTTGAAAATGGTATTCTGCCGGTAAACTGATCGTCTCTTCATCCAGTTGCGTAACAAGAATAATAATTAACTGTTCTCTCTTCCTTTCAAGTGGTACTATAATGTAACCATTCTACACTGCATATTATAGTTAAGTTTTAAGCGGGCATCCGATGCATGCGGGGTAGAGTAATTTTGATACCTCATTAAAATAATACGCTTAGGTAATAGAAGCGGCGATAGCCTAAATAGGAGTGGAACGGACTGCCGAGACATACGCCCGCAGGTTGAAATCCAAGGGCGCGCACCGCTGACTTTTCTAAAGTTAAAAGAATGGTGGTAGGCTCCTCCTATGCGAGAGGCCCTCTGGGTAGGTAATACCACAATGTCTATTTCTACCGCCAAACAGTAGTGTCCAAGCACTGTTGTGTTCCAGTTTGAAAGACACTATAGCCAGCGTAATTACTGGGCGTTATTAGACATAACATCTTATGTCTCAGTGTGACGAGCGCAGTAAGGTGCTACGCAATACTTCGTATATCAAATTTCTGTGCGGCGTTGCTTCTGTTTATAAGCTGTCGTATCGCTTACCATCAAGCGAGTGGCATGCTTATCTAATCGTTTGACTGCAATAATGAAATGTATACCCCAAGTTTACCGTCAGGTGAAATTCATTCAAATTAAATATACTGCCTCATTCAATGACATCATTCTGCCTTATTCGACCCCGATGACAGATAGTTAGCACATTTTTACGCAAGTTTCAGAAACGTTTTGGCTCAGCTGATAAAGAGATTGAACATAGCATCACGCTGTTTTCCCTTATTTAGGGGAGGCACACGTATAAAATCATTTTGCCATGTTAGGTACCATGTAATAGGGGGCGAGCTTATTCTCATTTACTGAGCATATTACGAGACTCCGGAAGTACATACTAAGTAGAATATCCCAATGTCACTTTGCCGGACCCGGGATTCGAACCCAAGATCTCAGCGCAATAGACATAGCGCGCACCCATTACAACTACGCCACCGAGGCAGTACTCAATGCTCAAGCTCAGCTAATACGACCATTTGTCTTACTAAATGCTCAAATCTGTAGTATTGTTATAGAGCTGAAAAATTTGTTTTTTTTGAACGCGCTAATCTCAGGAACTACGAAACAGATTTAGAAAATTCTTTCAATAATAGGAAGCTACATTACTCCTGAGTGCTACTTTTTATCCCGGAAAAAGTTTTCACGCGGGCGGAGACACTAGTAACACTTTTATTTTATATACAAAAAATCAGTCAAGTAGGTATTATTTATCTTATCTGCAAATAAGAGTCTGAGAACCGCACACATCACTTCCGCTACTCGTACCTACGTCAGTCGGTATTTTGGTTCCGTTTTTTCCCGGGACCGAGTGCCCATCCCGCGTCATTCCCGTGTTCTCTTTATTTACCTTCCGCCCGTCTTATTTAGACGTTTCGGGTATTGCCCGAGTAATAGAATTAGCGTCGTTCTTTTGCCCGCAGTTGAATTGTCCAATCTGTGGGTCAGTCTTTCCTTTATTTTGTGGGAGACTTTTTGTACAAATTATTGATGATTAATGATAGTACAGTCAGTAACAAAAAGTATTTCTAATAAATGCCATAAATTTAATTTGCCTTACCATCAAGTGAGGTGCAGTCACTTTGCCGTGCCCGAATGAAGAAAAAAAAAAGTAAAAAAATTCGACAACACAATCTATCTAGGAAACCAGTCAATTTATTTTACATCCAATCTATCGCACACATCCCAAAACATTCCCAAAATAAACCGAACGTCCAAATAGCACCGTATAAAACTCAACGGTATGAAAAAGGTAAATATCTCGCCAACTTTGCCGCTCTCATAACTCGTCGTAACGGTCGATTCGCAAACAAAAAGCGGGCGCGAATAGACGACGGCGTATGAGACGCCGAGGTGCGCCCCAAATTAGATTTACGAGTTCGGCAATTTTCGGAACTCATCGGACGAACTTTCGGTATCGTGTAGGGATGTGCTGTTTGTGTTTGCTTGTTTGAAAGGTTTAAAGAAACTGGCATTAATTAAACAGCAAATTCTTGTAATTGTATCATCTGAAACAATCTTGAAACTGTTTAATAAGTATTACTTGTACTTGTATTTGTTTTAATTACGATAAGTTTTATTTTGCACATATTCTTTTTTATTCTTTTTTTTTTATCACAAATAGTGCAAGTTGTGACTGCCTTGAGAAGGTGTTACTCTTATATCTTATAATATTGTTTTTCTTTTATTTAGTGTAAGCAACATTGTAACAACTACTGGCTGTCCTAAATAAATAAATAAATAAATCTGAAAGGAAATAAAATTATTGGTACATGTAATTTTGAATAATTAAAGGTATGTAATTTTTCATTACGTAATTAATATATTTTCCAACTTGTAAGGTATGTTTTTATTCGTTAATTTTATTTTTATTGAATCTCGTAAGTCAATTAACCAAATGATATTAAATTTTTTGCATACATATAAAAAAAATATGCAAACAATTTGTAAGTACTATAAATACTATAAAAATACCATCTCTTAGCTACAATGGGGATAAAACGTGTCAAAATATATATTTTTTACAGCGCTTATGTTAACAACAAACGGCCGGGTTCATGATTTTATCATAGATCCGGCCTTTGCCCTCTAGGATATAACAAGTTTATAAAAATCTAGAACGAACGCATAACAATATCCTTTTTCTAGAGACGCTTTCACATTATACTTAACTTCCAAATATTGTAGACAATTTTATCTACTACCTTACAAGGGCAAGAATAATCATTACCATTGTTATTCCCCAAAGGGATCTCACCGGACCGTAAAATAAAATATACCGATAAGCCGGATACCGGCGGCCGGCCGGATAACGGGCCCATCACTAGCCGAAGTGCACATTATCATATAAATGCGGAGTTGAAGGAAAATATTGCTGAGTTGGGTGTACCATTCCACCTGTAGTTAGGACGGTGCGTGAGTCAAATATCTTCGGGGGAAGTGAGAGATGATTCTCTGACGTCAGTACGAGCTTATTTAATGTACAGTCACCGACATAAGTAGCTGAACTAATTCAAAATTTCTAATCGCCTGTACACTTTTGCGTTTGTACCTATTTTTCTCATCATATCAGCCCTATATTATATACTGTCGCACTGCTGGGTAGGGGCCTCCTCTATTAATGATCGGGATTAGGCCTTAGTCCACCACGCTGGCTTAGTGCGGCGGACATCGAAATTCTTAGAAAATTCTTATAGAGAACTTTTCAGGTATGCAGGTTTCCTCAGGATCTATTTCCTTCACCGTTAAAACGAGCGATAATTCACAAAGAATACACACATAACTTTTAGAAAAGTCAGAGGTGCGTGCCCTTGGGTTTTGAACCTGCGGACATTCGTTTTGGAAGTCCGTTCCACTCCCAACTAGGCTATCGCCGCTGTCTCCACAAAAAAAAAATAAATAAAAGGGATTTATTTTACATCAGGCAAAGAAAATAAGGTTTAAATTAGTTTTAGCGCTTATAGGCGATGAAATGTTTAATTAGTTGAACTACTTATGTGGCTGACTGTACATGTTTAATAACATCATGCCGGCGACCGTAGAGCAACATCTTGGTCCGTGTTTAGACTAGAGCCTACTTAAGATGGTAAGACTCAAAATGCTCCATTATATGTGCTATAATGTACTTCAGACTGGAATATGGTGCTCATACATGGTTAAAGAATAGATAAATCGATAATGATTACCATTTTTATATAATAGATATAAGAAAAATATTAAGCGTTTTTACTTAACCCTTCAAGCCCCGCTTATAGATGTCTGGGAAAACCCTATATTTATATGGACACCGGTGTCCGTCGCGGGACTTGAGGAGTCAATATTTCAAAAGTACCTCATACTGTCAAACACTTTTTTAGTGCAGTTGTATTGTTATTCCCATATCCTAAATTGCATACGTAAAGTGTAGATAAAACTTAAGTATATCATAAATACCCCACCAATTTGTGTGAATTTTATGCAATTACCATTAAAGTAGATCTAGACGGCCTTTTGCGTAAGAGAATTAAAACCCTAATTACGAGTTTAATACAAATTTAAATATAACCGCAATAATAAACTATATAAACCTAAAATGATATTTCATCGCGCATAAAACGTTTATCGACACTAAAAACGTAGTTATCTCAACCAACGTTTACATTTACCCATAACATTTCAAAAATACCCCATCGAAAAACATGAATGCCCATGACAAATTCTTCCTACTCTACGATTACTAATAAATACAGGACAAAAATGACATAATATTACCTGAACAATAATTTCTGCCATATCGTCCAAAGGTAATCGGCTACAGATGAAAATCGAAAGGATCTATTCTCGTCAAATTGTTTCATCATATAATAAAAACGTCCGAACCCTCGCCGTGGGATTAGTGGGGTATAGTTGGTGGTAAGAGAAAATTGCGAGTTGGGGCTGTCTATATCCCTGGGGGGCGTCGCGAGGGGGCGCTGTGGGGTAACAGTATTTATAATCCCATGTTCGAATTTACCCCAATACGTGCGCTAAGAACGTTAGAATAAATGTTGCTTGATACTATAATAAGACGGGTTTTATTACGTTTAGGAGCGATTTCACAACGTTCAAGCAAATGTTATCTGATAGTTAACATATTAGACTGCCAATGTAGATCATACTCATTTGATTTATTCAGCAGTTAGTTCTGAAACTTTCACATTTAGTCCATGTTATAAATTTTGACAAGATATTACTCAGACGTATTAAACAAACACTTTTATGTATTTGACACAAAAAAATCATTACCTACGATCATTGATGTATTAAGGGTTTTTAATACATCAATGCCTACGATCAATTTATATTAAAACGGTAAATAAACAACTGTGATTTATGGACCTCATATTTTAGTTAGTAATATAGGGGATTTTAATAGTATGTTGTCGGCTCCTACGTCAGAGGGGGCTAGGGATTCGGTGAAAAAATATTCTAGGTGTACTATGGCAAATTTTTAGTCTGTAGAAATATATTTGAGTGGACGTATGGAGCGACTTAGACGTAACATACGACGAAGCTCTTTAAAATAATTAAAAAAATGTCTGTGACTTATTAAAACTAGTGTTTTAATGTCTATTTAAATACTTCACAGATTAAAAAATCGAGTATTATAAAAATGATCTCGTTCAATCTGACTAATAGCACATTTCTAATCAAATGGCATACTTTCCATATTAAAGTTACACAAAGTTAGATTAATATTCTTTTGACCATTAAATAATACCACGAATTGATATCTACACTCGAACGGTTAAACTGCTAAATGTGATAAAACAAAAGTGCCAGACATTCGAAATTACATTACACAAGTTACGTTTGGAACAGTCGGCGAGCTACCGGTCTGCTCAACTTTAGCACGACTATCATAACTTCTCATAATGTAATACCTGTAAGTACCACCGTTGGCTGCATAAACTCAATTATATTATGTGAAGCTTTATTGATAATACTTAAGCGTGATGAGATGTTAATATTTTAAGAAAAATAAAGAAAGGTTGTTTGATGAACACTGCCCTTAATATAAAAAATAAGTAGGTATACAAAATTCTGGCGAAGCAGGTACTATGGTATTATCTATTTCTGATAACAAGCAACACGGTAATATATGTAATTAATGAAAAACATTTGAAGCCGCTGTAATTAGTGGACGTTATGAAACTTTTCTTTCAGTACAGTACATTACCACACTAAGCTCTGCATGACATAGCTACTGTTTGTGGATACTCGTATCGCTTATCAACATGCAAATTGCTTGCTCGTCACGTCATTAAGATAAGAAAAACTGGGTCCATGTACCATAGCTGCCACTTAACGTTGATTTTCAGTAAGATCTTAAGTACTTCGTCTTCGGAAGTGTCCAAATTGTGATTAAGCACGTAACAACACAATTGAATCTGTATCGCCGTGTCTTATCTAGATTGGGGTAAAAGTGAACAAGATAACGATCCCCCTTCTGTTCCAGTTTTTAATAGCCGCGGAAAGTTTAGCAAGATATTCTTTAATGGATGTATGTAGTATGGTCGACCTACTAACGAGTTCGAGTGTTTCAAATGCTATGGGTGCTGTTTCAGAAAAATGACCCTTTTGTTCAACTAATGACGAGATAAATCATACACGAATCATAACACCACATGCCACTGGTTCACTGGCAAGAATTACCTTAAAATTTTAACGCAACAGTGTTTTCAAATTGCTGCTTGGCGACAGAAGTCGACGATGCGACGGCCCATCGAGCCGAATACTTGCATACGGAAGACTTGCCAGACGATCTTGAGGTCATTATAATTCAAATATGACGATTGATGAGATATGTTTTTATATTTGTATGGGAACATTGAAAAAGAAACAGTCGGAAGTAGGATTTGAACCCAAACATTATCCAGGCACTACATGGCCACTAACATGTATAAAAATCATAATATAGGATTAGATTGATGAGATATGTTCTGTTCCTCGATGGTTACTGACAACCATAATTGCATAATGGTATAATTCTGAAATTATGCTCATCTTAGACATATTTATATTGGCTGATCTCGAAATGCGAATTCGAAGCAAATAACCAAAGATTTTTACTTTGCATTAAGTGTAGAGTAAACAAAATGTTCCATTTTTTTTTCTTAATCGCTATTTAGAATAAAAGAGAATTCCTCGGAGATTAATCACTGTTAATACTTAATGTACAGTCAGCGGCATAAATAGCTGAACAAAGTCAAAATTTTACACACACACACACACATACACTCGCGCCTGTTATCCCCGAAGGGGTAGGCAGAGGCGCAACTAGTGCACCCACTTTTCGCCGTTATTCCGTCCCATGATGTGATAGGGGGCGAGCCTATCGCCATATCGGGCACAAATTCCAGACTCCGGGCTGATACTGAATAGAAAAACTCAATATCACTTTGCCCGACCCGGGATTCGAACCCGAGACCTTAGCTTTGCAGTCGTACTGTAATACAACTACGCCACCGAGGCAGTCAAAATTTTAATTCGCCTAAATACGCATTAAGTTAAACTGAAACATTTTTCTTCATTTGAAGTAACGTAAATCTCTTTTATTTTATTTTTATGAAGAGAAAAAAAGATTAATACAAACATAAAAGTATGTAGGCAATTTGAAATTTTGAATTTGTTCAGCTGACTTATGCTGCTAACTGTACAATGAAGCTTGCGGTGAAATTTTGAGACATTTTTTACATCATCCCCGAATTCTTGATTATGATAATTTATTCCTGTTACGGTTTATTCCGTTGGACCGACGAGTCATACAATTGTTTTACAGACCTCTTAAATTGCAAACGTCTTTCTAATAGACGTTTATGTCTTTAATAGTTATTCAGTATTTTGTATTTGGATATTGAATAAGATTTACTGTGAGACAAATCGCGAAAAGACGTTGTGTAACTATGTCAGACTTATACAACGTTTAATAGTAAGGGTTCATGTACAATTCAATACTCGACGAAGAATAAGTCTATTACAGTATTTGCACATTAACTATCCAAAATCTACAAGTTTCATTACATCGGTTGAACCTGAAATTCAGTCCAGGGTCCCATTCTCACTAGTAAAATATTGTTCAACTTAGTAAGGGGTGTTGGAGCTTATTGAATTATATCCTTATCTCAAGGTATTGTGAGTTTAAACGTGCCCCGCCTAACGTGAGCCACGCACGTTGGATCGTAGGCATTCCATAATTTTCTTGAGAAATGTTGGACTATAAAATAGTTGATTGATTTATATTATCAAAAATTAAGTAGTGGTTTTTGTTAGAACATCTTTTCTTAATATTATTTACTATGAACTTTGAATAGAAGAAATTAAATAGTTTTGTTGGAAAATAAAATACTAACATATTTATTAATTCTATTTAATTTTACCGTAGAAGTTATGAATCTTCTATCTTGGTTGGTTTGACGCCTTACATCGTCTGTCGTATTCTGATAATAAAACACATCGATTAATAATTGTTAAAAATAACATTACAAATTAAGTGAACTAGCTTTCGCTCGCACGAAAGGTTTTTTCCCGTTCCGAATTGTAAATCTAAACCATTCTCGAATCTACTTGAAGACACACAATTTTTATTATTAATGTCGGTCCAGCCGTTTAGGAGGAGTTCAGTGACATACGCACAGAAGAGATATATATAAATATATGCTATTGACTTTTTATATCCAGTTTAACGGACAGTCTATAAAAAATTACAATTCATGGTGGGCCTACATGGGGCTCACCTTTATTAATTTATGGTGGGCTCTAAAGTCCCTTTTGTAATTTCGTGCCATTTAGCCCCTTATACGCACGTATGATGTAGGAACATTCAAAATTATTGCATGGCGGCCTTTGCTGAGTTTCTTTTGTTCTTATCGTAAGTAAAATTTGGGAAAGGTTCAAGTGTGATGTAACGTTACCGGGTCAAGTATTTGGGGTAAATCGTTAAGGCTATAAGGAAAATATTTACGAGTAGCGTCAGTTGTACATTCTTTAAGACAGACATCTAATTTGTACGTTATAGTTTTATGAAAACGTTGGTGTTTGTAAATGTGAGGCGAAAAATATTATATGAGTTTTTAATTTAACACTCACGCCTTTTATCCCCGAAGGGGTAGGCAGAGGCGCAACTAGTGCACCCACTTTTCGCCGTTATTCCGTCCCATGATGTGATAGGGGCCGAGCCTATCGCTATATCGGGCACAAATTCCACACTCTGAGCTGATACTGAATAGAAAAACTCAATATAACTTTACCCGACCCAGAGATCGAACCCGAGAACTCAGCATTACAGTCGTATCATAATACAACTACGCCACCGAGGCATTTTTAATTTATGTCGTAATATATTATTATAATTTGATTTATTTATGAGTATTTCTATGACACAGTCATGACTCTCATAGATTTATAATATCTGGACGCTATTTTACACTAATCGTATTACGTTAGATATAACACGTCTTCTTCGGTCATCCTTACTTATGGTGTAAAGCACATAATTTTCTACGGGTTCGTCGGCAAAATCTGTAAATATTTTTATGGGATACAGAAACTTCGCAATAAAATCAACTGTGCAGAAACATTCAAAAGTAATCAATACAAATCGAACACCGAAGCGAGAGAAATGCTGCGATAAATTCGCAAAATTACCCCAATTTAATTAATTGAAGAAACCGCAAATTCCTTACTCGCGATAACTTGGATACAACCGATAAATTCGTCAGATACTTACGTAACAGTCAAGACCGCAATGTTATGAACTTTATCTAACACATCTATGTTGTGACATACTTTGAACGTGTTAGCGTGAGGTATTTTTACCCCGTAGTGTATTTAACCCTTATTCATTATAACTTTGAATATGTTTTGTTTATTTTAACGAACTATTCTCTGGATCTGTTGTTTTGATTCTGAAAATTCTTTTCCTGTTATAGGATTTTTACGAGCGAATTCTTGAAACTATAACATAGAAAAGTAATAGTCCGCATTTTTCAAAACGATTAAATATATTTTCACTCAGGTTTAAGTATCGTGCTTAGCACATATATTCTGTAAATACTTCAAGGAAAATAATGTGGTAGGGCAGGGTAAATAATGTAAATAAACTGCGCAAGCTGTTTTGTGGGGCAAACTATTATTAAGATTGCATGTACTTACATAATAAATTGATTGTTTAATAAAAAAAAATCAGGACACCCAACTAGTACGTAACTGGTTTTGCTACGAAATAATTTACTCTTTTATTTATGTCAAATGATATAAAAGATAAAAATATGGATCTCTAAATCCTACTAATATTATAAAGGCGAAAGTTTGTAAGAATGTATGGATGTATGGATGTTTGTTCCTCTTTCACGCAAAAACTACTGAAGGGATTTCGATAAAATTGAGCACACGGGTAGATCATATCCTGGATTAACACATAGGCTACTTCTTATCCCGGTAAAATATAAACCGGGACTTTTATCCCGGAAAAACTTTTAAATGCGGGCGGAGCCGCGGGCAAAAGCTAGTTATCAATAAACATAATCACCGATTGTTTTATTGCCTGTATTTTTATAGTATAGTTAGCTGTTTGAGTGATTGTACTGCATTTCTCAGGATCGATCACATGCAGTGGCAATAAATCTCAGAGTCTGTACGTAAGCCGCAGTCTCGGGGTAGCGGGAGAATAGACGGAGTAAGTCCGGAACCCTAGCGGTTGACGATTTTGTCACTGGAGTAGCCTTTAGATTTGTGAAATATTAAAACCTTGTGCGAGGGTTCACTTGTGAATCCGTCGAGGTAGTTTTCATCGTTTTGTCTGTTCTTACCACTAAGCAATAGTCCAGTGCTACGCAGTGGTATTCGGTTCAAAATTCTAGTCTTTTTTGTTGTAGTGACCCACTGTACTTGATAAGCGGAGAGGCGTCCAGATAGAGTTACGGCTGACGAGCGATGACTATCCCTCTCCAGTTGATACAATTATGCCGGCCTGTTTGACCCGGATATACATAGACTGATCCCGGAACGCTACACTTACGTGGGCCAGTATGGGTTTTAACACCGGTTTTAACACCTTGTGTTGTGTACGGTGGTCTCTGTTCGAACGGATACAGAGTATACCCTACCACCATCGACTGCCTCGGTGGCGTAGATGTATTGCGTACGCGTTACGAGTACGATTTTCGCGCTGAGGTCCTGGGTTCGAATCCCGGGTCGAGCCAAAAACATTGTGATTGGGTTTTTCCATCTTAAAAAATAACTCAGTCGCAGCTCGGATTCAGGAAATTGGCGGTGTGATACCCCCGTGCCTCGGAAAGCGCGTAAAGCCGTTGGTCCTGCGCCTCATCTCTCTCCGGTCATGTCGGATTGCCGTCTCACCGGAATACGAGAGTGAAGGAATAGCCAGCACACCCGTGTATTGCGCACACACTTGTGCACTATAATATCTCCTGCGTACCTGGCTGATCTCCGTTGAGATTGGCCGCCGTGGCCGAAAAACTGGCTAGGAGGATTACATATCCTACCACCAGCATGTTGTTTAAAGAAATCGTTTTCTTACCGTCAGTTATTTCCTCGTCTCGCAAGTGAAGGTTACATCGAAGCAACGCTGATCTCAACTATTAGTAACACTGCAATGCAATCAGCCATGTATTATATACTGCCTAGTGCTGAGCACGGACCTCTTCTACTATTGAGAGGGCTTTACTAAAAGCGGCGATAGCTTAGTTGGTATTGGGACGGACTGCCGAGACGAAAGTCCACAGGTTCAAAACTCGCGGGCACACGCCTCTGACTTTTCTAAAGTGGAGGAAACCTGCATACCTGAGAAGTTCTCCATAAGAATTTCTAAGGTATAAGAAGTCCGCCAACACGCATTAGGCCAACGTGGTAGACTAAATCCTAAAACCTTTTCAGAAATTATTAGCCTGCTGGAAATGCAGGAACTTAGCATGTGTTAAAGTACGACAAAGGAGAATGCCCAAATCTGGGCCCACTCTTTAAAGGCAGTGTATGGTCTTGTGAAATGAGTCATAATTAACGAAATATTTTTAAAAATTTCTTCTATTTATTTGAAAGAAATTCTTTTCGGGGTTTATTTTTCAATAAAACAAGACGATTTTAATTCCGTATCCGCCATTTCTATTGACGACGCCATTCCCGTTGAAAATATTATTCACTTAGAGAATTGGATACATTCTGTAAGGTATTCATAATAATTAATTAAATATTATTAGAAATTACTTATATGTGTTTGATAGAAATCCTTTTCTGATATTATTTTTCAATTTGTTTAGACGATATTTGATTCTATTTCCGCCATTTTTAATGTAAATGACTGTTGTTGACAGCGGCATTCCCATACTTCAAACTTCAAAGTGCACTGTACAATTTAATAGCATAGCATTACTAGGGTAAGTAATCAATATAGCTAAAACATCGCTATTAACTATCACAAAATATTAATATTGGCGAAACTATTTTTTTATTACGGTCGTCGGTAATCATGGTATTACTTAAATAATAGAGTAAAAATAAAAATGAAAACATGAAATTGTACGAAAACGCCACAATAAAATAGAATGATTGTTGTTTTATTGGGACCTACATTATTCGTTCTATTTTGTTTGTAATTTTCACTATTATACAAAATTAAATTATGAGGGACGTGTCTTCTCCTTTATAAAAAAAAATATGTTATTAATATCCGATTTCAGGTGTCTTACGTTAATCACGCCTTCCAATTGTCTCCTATACATTTCTCCATTAATTACTGAATGTTTTTCTACTTAAATAGCATCAGCGACAATGAAAAGCGTACAATAGACGGCCGCCGTCAAAATTTGTGTTGGGTTTTGAACTTTTTAGACGATATTGTTGTCGGCAAAGAGCAGATTTTCCGGGCCGCCGGTTGATAAATTAAAGTAACTAGATATTTTAACGATCATACGCGATTTGGAACTGTATTTCATTATAAATAGAGTCTGTTATTGTGTGACACATCCAAATCCAATAGTTAATGATGATGGAAGCTGTTTTAGATAGCAAAACTTTAAAGTGCCTGTTTGTTAGTACACGGTGTATTTAAAACTAAATTTGAAATGCTTTGTATTTGACTGTTGTGTTGATTTTGATGTAAAGTTGGGGATTGAAAGTAAAATTCGATTCAGTGATTAATAGTTACAGAGGGTTCATTTCTCTTTTGTGATTTTGGTTATGGGTCCGGCAGTGGCAGGGGTCGGGACTTCTCAGTACCATAAAAACAATGCATACATAATATAAAGGTGATCAAGTGTATGGATAGAGCTATGTACTGCAATTTTGTTTGCAGCATGGAATGGCTAGACTGATACGCTGTCTCCAAGGTCGGCCCGTTCATGGGGCGAACGGAGCGTCCGCTCCAGGCGCCAAGGGTCAGGGCGGCGCCAAATTCTATGGAAGCCGTTTATAATTATTACAAGATACAGTAGTCGAAGACGGTATGTTATTAGACAATTAAAAGATGATGTCTCATTACCCAATACGATAAGTTGAAATGTTATTTGTTTTTTTTGTTTTTGAACTAGTCTAAAACAGTTTTACTTTACACTGAATTAGAAACTTTGGTATGATATGCCTCACAAAACAGAGAAAGAGAGAATATGCCTTTATCATGTTCATGACAAAGTTTTGAATTTTGGTAAGACAAAAAAGCAAATTACATATAAAATATTAAGAACAGTGATATTAATTCTATGTATGATTTTGTTAAAGCATAAACTTTTAATTTTCGGGATAGACAGTAGGTATCATATGGCAAATAATTAATAAAATATCGTTAACTAATTTAAAAAAAATAAATAGTATAATCTTCGAAGGACAAATCATATATTTTGCAAAGTATATTAAAATTTTGGGTCCACATCATCAAGGTTACACCAGGTAAAGCTGCTTTTTCAATATTGATCAACACAGAGACGAAACGTTTTAACATTTTAAACAATCAATAAAATCAAAGAGAGATGATGACAGATCAATCGAGGCGTACCTCAACATAGCTCATTTCTATCTGTCTCGTCTGACCGTCAAGCGAGGTCGGTCCCGGGCGTGACTGGCGGGGAATGGGGGGCGTCCGGGAGCGAGCAAGAGGGAAGGGGGGTGCGTACCTGCGCCGGCCGGGGGCGCCTCCGTATTGATTATTCGGAGCTCTTCACTTTCACCAATGTTTTAATGCTCGCTATGAAAACGCTGTTATTGCTCTGCGTAAAGCGTTGAATGTACGGCGGTAACATTTCATCGCGATTCTTTTTTTAAAAATGGAACGAAAAAATGGTTTTTTCGTGGGTTTACTGTTTTTGCCATAGGGAATTATATTTATTTAAGTAGTTTAAATGTATTTGGTTTATTTTATTTTTTAACAATTATATTGCTTTTATGTGATCAATTAATTAATAGTTCACTTAAGTTTAATAAAGAGTGCTCATTACTTTATACTAAAATAAAGTTGTATTTTATTTTATGTTTACGTTTTGAGATATGTTTTTTTATTATTACATTTATGTTGAAAAATATCTGTTGTTGAGTCTTACAGTTTTTATTCAATTTCATGAATCAAACATAATGCTCGTCACTAGCCAATGATTTGAGATAGAAGTAGCAACTTTTTAGGCAAAATTATTCTAAGTGTAATTTATTAACCACCCATATTCCACTTAGGATAAAGTCGCATTCACAATTTAGGCATGTTTATAATATAAAGGTGGACGCACACTTACTGAACAACTGACAGTTTTTTACATTTATACTAAAGCAATGCGCTTTTAATCGTAATCCATTGCGTTATTTAAAAAGAGATGCGGCGACAGCAAATTTTAATAGTTTTAAACAAATCTGATCGAAGTTCATAGGGCTAGTGTTATACTACTTGACCAATGAGACCAGACAGTCATCAAAGTCAAAGTTGTTAATTATAAAATACTAGACTTCTGCTCGCGGCTTCGCCCGCGTAAATGAATTTTTCCGGGATAAAAGTCCCGCTTTATATTTCCCCGGGATAAATTATGCATATAAACCTTTCTCTTGAATCACTCTATCTATTAAAAAAAACCGCATCAAAATCCGTTGCGTAGTTTTAAAGCTCTAAGCATACATAGGGACATAGGGACAGACAGCGGGAAGCGATTTTGTTTTATACTATGTAGTGATTATTACAACTCTTAGAGTCTGAATAACAACGTCTGAGTCAATGATCTTCGTCGCATAATATATAAGCCGACCAAATACAAAAGTTACACTCTTATCTATGCTCCCAAATAAATTATAATAAAACGAGTACTATTTACATAAATTTCAATACGATAGCTATCAAATCAAATGTACAGTCAGCAGCACAAGTATCTGTACAAAATCAAAATTTCAAATCGCCTATATACGCGTTAAGTTAAACTGAAACATTTTTTTCTTCGTTTGAAGTAAAGTAAATCTCTTTTATTTTATTTTTGTGAAGAGAAAAAAAAGATTGGTACGAACACAAAAGTATGTAGGCAATTTGAAAATTTGAATTTGTTCAGATACTTATGCTGGCGACTGTACTTGAAACTTTTGAAAAAAGACCTTATAATATTTAGATTTATGGTACTTTTTTTATGAAGAACCTATTTGTGTGCGTAAACCCTTACGCTGAACGTGATGGTACGTTATGTTATTCCCGTATAGGGGAGACCGGGGATGGTTGGCGATAGGGGCAGGATGAATAACCGTCAATAACTCCAGCTATTTTAAAGTGTTGAGTTGTCCTAATATACACGAAAAACCGTTAACTGTTTACGAATCTTCACCGCAAACGCGGCAACGCGGGCGCACGTAATCCGGGAGATAAAACGATTTATCGAAAAATGATACCTATGAGTAATTATTTACCTCTTAATATTATTTGTGTTGAAGCCTTTATACTCGATGCTATGTACTTTCAAGCAATTTAAAATAAGAGTTTGGTTAATGATGATTATTTTAGTGTAATTTTTTTTATATTTCTACACAGTTTTGAGGTACTCACATGTGATTGAAATTTAAAAAAGTTGGTTGGGGCTGGTAGACAAACTTTGTATTGGGGCTAATTGACTACCTACAAAATGTACTACGTAGTAATCGACATATTCTTCACATGGAATAAAGTGAGTTTTTTGTCAAATTTATAAAAAGTTTGTTATTTTAAAACCATGTGGATTTACAAAAGAATAACTAATCGAAACAGTAAACCCTCTGCTGGTGGTAGGATTTTTGTTTCCGCCCCAATAACAAATATCGTACAAAAAGTGTCAAATTATATGTAAATTATGTAAATGTTACTGACATTTTGTGTTAATAAGGCACATTGATAATAGTAAATTAGTATTTGTTGTGTTTTCTTTTATTTTACTGCCGTATTTTAGACCACTCACTTCGTAGGTCAATTTACCCCATGTGAATAGTCCACCAACCCCAGGCAAGGGGCAGGTTGACTTGATTTTCTTGTTCCACAAAAAGGCTTCTGTACACTATGTTATAAACAATCTCGAGGTTTTTGGTATTTCTTTCGAAAGCTTATTAGTTTACTTATCGAACTTATAGGATTTTGTGACATTGTACATTAAAACAAAAAAGTTATAAGCGTCCAAGTCGAAATTTGGTCAACTATCCCCGGTCTCCCCTAGTATCGTGTAATTCGGCGTGATAACTCTGTCTCGCGCGTTCGCAAGGAAGAGTTAATTTCCGTTCACATAAAATTGCTTTACGCACTTTGAATTATGTTTTTTTTATATAAAAACGAGTTTTTATGCTACATGTATGTTTGCTTTGAATAACGGTAAAATTTGTATGATTTTTATGGAGGAATATCGTTAAATTTTCTATCCTAAGATGTATGTGTAGCACCGATTTCAATATATTTCGATCATTAAGAAAATGGACCAATCGGAATAAAGATTTATTTTACATGCTAACAAATGATTTATTTTGATCGGTTTATTCACGGGATTGGGTTGAGATCGTTTATTGTATTGGCCTTTAGTAGATAGGAGATAATCCTACTAATATTATAAAGGCGAAAGTTTGTAAGAATGTATGGATGTTTGGATGTATGGATGTTTGTTCCTCTTTCACGCAAAAACTACTGAACGGATTTCGATGAAATTTGGCACACGGGTAGATCATGTTCTGGATTAACACATAGGCTACTGTTTATCCCGGGAAAACATAAAGCGGGACTTTTATCCCGGAAAAACATTATAACGCGGGCGGAGCCGCGGGCAAAAGCTAGTAAGATATAATCTGGCTTTGAAGTACATACGACTACCATTTCAATCACCTCGTCTAACGTCTGGGTAGGTAGCAGGTACCACCGCAATGTCTTTTTCTACCACCAAGAAATAATGTAAATGCACTGTCATGTCCCGGTCTGAAGGACATTGTAGCCAGCGTAATTACTGGAGTTTATGCCTTAACATCTTATGTCTCAGAGTACTTAGCGTAGTACTTTGTAACTCAACGTTCTGTATCGTATTGTTACTGTTTATGAGCGGTCGTTTCGCTTTCCACCCGACGAGCGGCGTGCTCGTCTCGTCATACCACTGCAATAAAAAAAACCTTCAGTTAAAAATCGTACACAATATCCAAAAGCCGACGCTCCTCCCTAATCGAGCACCAACTCTTAACGTTTTAATTAAGAAAAGGGAACGTTTTGCCCAAAATTAAAGACTTAACCGCAGGCTAAATGAGTTTCAGCGACAATAATAAGTTAAAAAAGCTGCTCAATCTAATATACCGTTCGGGCGGGCCTCGCGCAACGATCGGACGTGACTTGGGTTTAGATGCGTTTTGGGGTCCCATTGGACGGATATTGGAACCTTAAGAACATGAGTTTTATATTCAAGCATAAAACTCATTTGTGTGTTTTGCTTTCCGTCGTTTTTTTTCGGTTTATGGAAGATTTGTTTACTTATATTTACGGCGTAAATATACTTTATTGTAACAGTTTCGGTGTGGACTTTTGTTAAAAAGTGGCCTTTAATATGTTGGAAATTAGCTGTGCTAGATTTGATTCAATTCTATTCAGCTATTAATGCGTTTACTTCGAACATTTTTTAACCAAATGATTTCATAATTTCATCATTTATAATACAAATGTACTGCAATACTGGTGGTAGGTCTCTCATACGTATGTAAGCGTCCGTCTGGGTGGGTACCACCGCAATGTCTATTTCTACCGCCAAACAGCAGTTTGCATGCATTGTGTTTCGATTTGAAGGATATTGTAGCCAGTGTAACTATTGGATTTATTGGGACTTAACATCTTATGTCTCAGGATGACGAGCGCAGTCGATTGCCACATAGTACTTTGTAACTCAAGGTGCTGGATGGTGTTTCTACTGTTTATGGGTGATCGTATTGCTTACCATCTGGCGAACGGCATGCTCGTCTCGCCATTCAATGCCATAAAAAAATGTAGTACAAAATATATTTGTGCATCCATTATTGCGTTCATATCAATAGAAGTACAACTTTTCTTTTGCGTCTCGTATACCATTTAATGTGCTCAAGAATCCCCTTTCTATTAATAAATCTAAACTAAGCCACATGGTGTTTTATTTTTTGTACGGAACCTTCCCTCCTACTTTGTCATCCGCTTAACTACACAAAGTAGTGACGTATTCAGTACAGGCGCGCGACTTAGGAAGATCTAAGGGCGTATAATAAAGGTGATTTAATGGGGCGGAAGGCAGAGGTTTTTAAACGGATCGCCCCGTGCGCTGTTGCCCTCGTAAACTTTGTATGATAGAGGGTTTCTTTGTAGATGCGCGGATTTCGATAAGGGTTGATAAAAGATTTAGATAAGATTTTAATCTAAGCAGAGGTAAGGAGATTTGTATCTAACAATTGGGAAACTTAGTAACAAGATATTATTTTCATTTCATGGTGTTATAGATGAGCCTATCGCTGTTATATGAGACTCACAGGGCAATCCCGAGCACCTCGTTAGAATGATTTTTCCAAACTTAATTACCTTGTTTTTTTTTATTTGTTCGACGTATAAATAGAATCGAAGACTATAATTATTCTATCGTAATGCATATTCCCTGAATGTATGTTTTTCTCTTAATATCTTCTGCATGTATTGTATACATAAGAGTAACTCGAATCATTTTCCAGGCGGGGGCTGAGTTCTAGACTAAATTTGTACATAGTAGGCCGCATCAATATGCTATGGGCTAATCAATTTTATGGTAGGCACGCCCCCTCCCTCCTCCTCTACACGCGCCTATGATTGCATATCCAGTACTTCATTTTTCACATCTTAGATACATAAGAAACAACTTCACAATATCCGTAACACATAAGTCGACGTCTTTAACCCGGAATGGCGGTAGAGCAAAAGAAGCCAATTTCAGTTTCAGTAGTAACAAGCTGAAAGCAATCATTTGGTTAGCGTTAGACGTTAGGGTGGACCATTACCGATAAAAGCCGCTTCGGAGACGCTGCATCGCGAATTCGACGAATAGAAGTGCATTGCGACAAGTTTTTTTGTTTTTTTATTGGCTACTGCGCTTGGGTAGTAACGTCTTACTTATGGAGTTTTCTGATATAGATATAGTTACTATGTACACTGCGATGTTTGCGGATATTTTTAACCGACTTCCAAAAAACGAGGAGGAGGTTCTCAATTCGTGTGCTTGTATTTTTTTTTATATATGTACACTAATTTCCCTGATTAGAAATCAATATTCGACTTAAAGCTATTCCTAATATAATGAAATAGAAAACTTAGACTTTTTAAACGGGGCCAAAATTTATAGACAAGTATTTTGCAATAATTACAGGTAGGTAAATTTTTTGTACAGAAAAAATCTAAAAATGAACACAGCACAACATAGGTATTTTACAATAACTTTTTTTTATAAAGAAAAATTCTAAAAATACAAATGAAACACCACACCCACGAATCGAAGGGCTCTTTGTCATCGGCCCCTCGGTCCGGCGACCGTGACCCTTGTCTGCAGCCTCACGGGTAGCACCGCTTACAGGCGGTATTGTCTCAATCTTATTACTATCCGACCGTGCCTTAAGTAACAATCTGTACGAGTGGGCTTATTTGATCCGAGCGTTACTTAGTAGTGCTTTGTATACATTTTATACGCCTGATATATATTTTATTGCATCGAATGACGAGACGAGCATGCCATTCGCCTGATGGTAAGCGATACGACCACCCATAAACAGTAGACACCATCCAGCAGCTTGAGTTACAAAGTACTGTGTGGCATTCCACTGCGCTCGTCATCCTGAGACATAAGATGTTACGTCTCATTATGTTCTGTAGTTAGACTGGCTACAATGTCCTTCAAACCGAAACACAACAGTGCATGCACACTGCTGCTCGGCGGTAGCAATAGACATTGCGGTTGTTATTAACCCCCGAAAGAAAAAGAGGGCTGTTATAAGTTTAGGGTGTGTATCTGTGTATCTGTATGTTTGTCTATGACATCGTAGCTCTTAAACGAATGGACCAATTTTGACGCGGTTTTTTTTGTTTGAAAGCTGATGTGATCCAGATGGTTCTTAGCTATGATTTATGAAGATCAGGCGTTTGAAGATTAGCAGCTCATTTTCAACTTGAAAATTCCGATTGATTTTAAATTTGGTGTACTGGGACGGAAATATTTTTAAACATGAGTTGATGCTGCTGCATCGAGTAGTCTGCGGGACACCCAACTCCTTAGCAACTTATAGCAGATATAGTGGGTTTGGGCTCATAAGGATGGGCTCAGCGAGTAGGTGATAGATAGTTGAATATCAAGGCCCCATGATGGAGAATAAAGTAATTTGAAAAGTTTGAAATAAACATTAAATTAAAATTTAAAAAACCCTCGACACGAAAAATCTAAAAAAGTAAAATAATCAAAGTGTCTTTGTCGTTTAAGTACCTAGTATTTTGACCCAAGCGTCGTCACGTCGGGGGACCGCTAAAGAAGTATTTTCATCTCCCTGGTCCGGAGTTCGGAGAGTTGTTTCTTAACCATATATTAAGAAAAAATTTTGGTACCTCGGGCACGGTACCTCCTGGGCACCTCTTGGCACGGTACGCCGGAGGTCGCGAGTTCAAGTCCTGCTTTCGACTGTTCTTTTTCTTCTGGTAGGTTAGCTAGGCTAGGGCCTGTAGTGTCCTCACCGGTGAGGATCGCGACGCGTTCCTCCCACTATTTTCAATAAAATTAATTCATAGTTTTTTTCTTAAAATCTCTTTCCTGCCAGCCCGAGCTTGTGTTCTTGATTTATTTAGTTGTATAAGTGATTTTTGTAATGATAATTACTAGTAATTGAATTTATCTTGACTTATCATAAGTGCAACTATGTTCGCCTACGTGATAAATGAAGTATTTTATTTTTTGTTTATAAAAATAAAAACATTGTCCAGGCACTACATGGCCTCTTAACATGTATAAAAATCATAATATATGATTGAGATTTTTTCCGTAAGGTTTTTTTAAGGTTTTTTGACATGTTTTAAAAATATTCTGCTATTTGTCTATTTTTTTCATTGGTTGTGTATATTTTAAGCTATCTCATACCATAAAAATCAAGTTTGCGATATTTTTTGAGATACGGCTTTTGCAATTAGCACGGCAGAATTAGGCACAGTGGGTCTTACAAGTAACAGTCTGAAGAACGACTTCACTAAGGCAGAGATGTGGGGAAAAGCTATTATTAAGTAAAAAACACTATCAATTCACACATGACAGTCACATTAATAGCTTTGAGCGTCTATTAATCTTTTACCTTGCGAATAAGGAACATAAAAAGACTAATTTTATGTTATGATTTTTTATACATGTCAATGGCCATGTAGTGCCTGGTTAATGATTTTATATTTTTTTTATAGAATCCTGAAAAAGAAACAGTCGAAGGCGGGACTCGAACACACGACCTCCGGCGTCGGTGCCGTGGAAGAGCACCGGCACGGTACGCCGGAGGTCGTGGGTTCGAGTCCCGCCTTCGACTGTTTCTTTTTCAGGATTCTATAAAAGAAATATAAAATCATAAAAAGACTAATTTTAACACGCAGTCCCAATTTATAATATTTTTCGATGCCTAACGCGAACCCGCTACCTCTCGCTTCATAGGCTCATACGCTGCGCTACCTCTACTTTAATTTCAAAATTAAAAGCAAACAGCAATACGGCCCGCTTAACACGAAGCGGGGGCAATCCGACCGGACTTTATTAATGTAATCTTATCTAGATCTTGTTAGTGAGTCTAATAAATAACGCGAAATTTAATTAAAACCGTTTAATACGAGAGGCAATTTGAATTTATAACAACACTACAACGTTGGAGTGTGCAACGCAGGGCCGGATTGGGTTAACTCGGGGCCCAAATGACCGAGAGTTGGTGGAGATTAGCATAGTTTTGTTTTAACTTTTTAGTACTTAAGAGTTTATTTTTGGTATGTAAAAAGACTTAATATAAAAGCATTTACATTAAGGTTTCGAGTTCTAACACACAATATCATATTGCAACATATGCCAGTGGTCGTCAAAAGACAATTCAGGTATATCTTTAATCGGCGTAAATGTATGAATATGGAAGACGTCCAAGTGGTGTGTCAAGATCTTTTTTTATACGGCCACGGCTAAGTACCTGTTGGTAACCGGTGCGGAGTCCATATAACTGGCCACTGTTCGACTGACGAGAGATGATTGTCCCTTACCAGTCGACACAATTATGCCGGCCTGTTTGAACCACATATACACAGGCTGTTCCGGAATGCGACAAAATTCTTTATAGCAGCAAATAATCTACTTACCTCTATAAGGTCCTCGCCAGTTGACAAAATTATGCCGGCCTGTTTGAACCACATATACACAGGCTGGTCCGGAACGCGATAAAATTCTTTATAGCAGCAAATAATCTACTTACCTCTATAAGGTCCTCGGCAGCCGACACAATTATGCCAGCCTGTTTGAACCACATATACACAGGCTGTTCCGGAACGCGACAATTTTTTTTATAGCAGCAAATAATCTACTTACCTCTATAAGGTCCTCGCCAGCCGACACAATTATGCCAGCCTGTTTGAACCACATATACACAGGTTGTTCCGGAACGCGACAAAATTCTTTATAGCAGCAAATAATCTACTTACCTCTATAAGGTAAGAGGATCTGTGTAAATCTGCAGATATCCTGGACTGGCTGTAAAACTCTTTTTAACCCCTCCTCTATAACCTAGACTCCACCACTGTGTTTCAAATCGCACCCCCTACCACTATCTTCAAAAGCTCGCTAATCCTATTAGTAGCATTGTGAGAGAATCGTCTAATGCTCATAATATTGCTGCAGAGGTTATTAACTCGTGTGTAAGGGCTTTACAATGTCGACGATGTATTTACTTAAGTGATTAGATGTGTTTACATAATATCGTAGGGATATGTTATTTTAGAATATATTTTGGACCTGCAGTATTTGGTAATGATTTACACTCGAGACTCTAACATAATATAACAAAATGTAAAACAACATAAATAACAAAAGTTAAATATAGTTCTTTTACGAGGCTTGAAGGTCGATAAAGCATTCATAATTTGTCTGCCAATTGATGTTCATGATGAAACTATGACATTGCCTGCGGTTTTTACAGCTACAAAAAAAAAATTAACATTTAAAACGGAATTGTTATTTACTTTTGTCTTAATTTGTATGAATTAATGTTACACCGTTGTTTGAATAAATTAGTACTTTTGTTGAAGTACTTGTTTATGATAATTACTGGACTAACGAGCTTAGTTTAAACATTTACAGTGCGAAATCCCTTTTAAACCTTTATTATAATATGGAGTTAATTTTTGTTCTGCCCTCAGTAATACTGCTGCCTGACTTGACATCTATTTTTTATAGATTCTTTATTAGAAATCTAAGGGGCATAAGCAAAAAAAAGATACAACAGATAAACAAGAAGAAGTTGGTTCCATTTGCTTTTACCTTGTTACTATCTATTTGAGCGAGAGCAGCAAACGCTTTAGTGGGTCACTAAAAATATTGGCAACCTATGTCTAAACACTAAAATATAAAAAATAATTCACAGACTGTCGAATCAGTGTAACAAAAACATGGCAGATAAAGATGCACTACTTTAATGTGACGTCACCGCCTTATGAAGCCGAAATGTGAGTAAGATAGTGAGATATTGCTCGTACCTATATACCCAATTTTACACAGAATTTTGGTACTTAAAATAAAATCATAGTCATGTACTAAGAAAGGTACGTTTATAAATACAGATAATGCACGGTTCGATCCCCGGGTCGGGTAAAGTGATATTGGATTCTATTCAGTATCAGCTCGGAGTCTGAAATTTGTGCCCGATATGGCGATAGGCTCGCCCCCTATCACATCATGGGACGGAATAACGGCGAAAAGTGGATGCCCTAGTTGCGCCTCTGCCTACCCCTTCGGGGATACAAGGTGTGAGTGTGTATAAATGCAGAAACACTGTTAACGTATAAATTGTATAAATAACCTTAAAAAGCTAAAAGTACGAATGTTTTTGAAGAAAAATCGTGCGTTTTTATTTAAACACCCTCCGTACGGAAGCAGCGAAGGGGGGACGGCAGGGGAGGGGCGGTGATCAGAGCGTTCGTGGAATAACTCGCGTGCCATCTGATCGACGGTCTGGAAACGCGCGGGCAAATATAAAATATAATAACTTTAATAAATAACGGGGAATATTGAAATTATTGCCAAATTGTTCAATGTATATTGTACGGAACGGGAAGCTGACGGTATCCACGAATTTATTTATGGAATTCGTTTTGTTGCTATGCGGTACGGTGACGGTGTTTCCTAATTCAGAATATTTGTGTCAATTATTGGTATTTGACATAAACATTTAATTTTGTTGTTGTGTCTACAATTGTTTCAATCTATTATATTAAAATTCTGCACCACCAGAAAATGTATCTACCCCATAATAACAACGCAATAAGAGCTTGAAAATTAAAAAATGCTAGTTATCATTGTATATAATTTATTTATTTAATAATGTTTCTATCAGCAAAGTAAAAAAGTATTTCGTAGTATGCAGCTGCTTGGATGAGTCATGGGCATAGTTGATGTGCATTGGGAAAGATAACCACTTACCATCACGTGGACCACATCTCATTTGCCTCCGAAGACACGACAACGTCAAATTGAATTCTAATCCTTACTAATGTTATAAATGCGAAAGTAGCTCTGTCTGTCGCGCTTTCACGCTAAAACTACTGAACCGATTTAAATAAAATTTTGTACACAGATGGTCTAGAGCCTGAGAAAGGACAGAAGCTACTTTTTATCCCCGTACAATATAAAGCGGGACTTTTATCCCGGAAAAACGTTTTAGCGCGGGCAAAAGTAAGTACCAAATTTTTATGAAATCAATTCGATAATAAAATCTCCCAACGAATAAACATTAATATCCTCGCAAGGATCAAACCCGCGACCTCGTCTTCACAGCTGTGTCACAAAGGTCATTAAGGCGCACTATCAAAGTTTATGGTCGATATGTTTCCAACAATTTCCTCCCATAACGTCTCTATTAGTGTCGCTTGAATGGATTCAAAAGAGGGGTGTTAAAATTGTAACAAAACCCCCCATTTTGAACTCTATTGAAATAGGAAAACATTCGATACCTGATATAGATACGCCGCATCGAATGGTTGATTTGATAGGGGTGGCTTCGATTGGAGTATCGATAAATTGAGCCTTTGGAGTAGAAAATCAGCAAATCTGGATTATGGTTCGAATGTGAGACCTCTAAACGGCACTCATGTGGCATACGCAAATGAAATACATTATTACGCCGTCGATGAGCTTTATTTTCATACTTATTATTAAAGCTCTACTCTACTGGTGGTAGGTCTCTCATATGTAACAGTCCGTCTGGGTGGGTACCACGGCAATATCTATTTCTACCGCCAATCAGCAGTGTGCATGCATTGCTGTGTTTCGCTGTGAAGGACATTGTAGCCAATGTAACTACTGGACATAGTGAGACTTAACATCTTATGTCTCAAGTTGACGAGCGCTGTGGAATACCACACAGATTTGTAATTCAAGGTGCTGGATGGTATTGCTACTGTTTATGGGTGGTCGTATTGTTACCATCAGAACGGCATGCTCATCTCGTTATTAAAAGAAATAAAAAAAATCAATACATAGAAATATTCGATGTAATATAATGTACATTGGAAATGAAACGTCGATAATTCCAACCCTCTTGAATCAATCGCACACGGCGGTGATCACGAAGCACCCTCTCGCACTCCGCAGCGCCCCGCGCACCCCCCCACCCTTTCTTTGTCTTATTACAAACACGCTAATTCGCGCTAACTTGTACGTGGACTCGTTTTGTTGTTCGGTTTAAAACAAAAGATGTTAATTTTTATTACAGAACATTAAAATATAATTACACAGTCAAATAAAACTACATAAGGGATTTATGCGTAGAAATCTGTTTCGGGGGAGTCAATTTATCACGAAAAAATATTATGTTAAGTACAACGTACACGTAAGAAATAATTAATTGAAGACTTCTATAATGCATGTAATGCAGTGACCTTATTATATCTTAATGTTAGATGATTACTTATTGCCACGTCACGGTAGAGGTTTCTTTTAAAGTCTGGAGATATGTGTTGTGCATCTTGTGTGATCCTACTGCGCAAATTTTTGCAAAATAGGCTATTAATAAACAATACGAAACACAACAAGCTATCACGATGATTTTCGTCGAGAATTTTTCTACCCCAATCCATCTGCTGTAGAAGGAAATATTTATGGCTACTTATACCATTTTAAAATTGAATTTTAAATATTTGACACCAATGGCCAAATTTAAAAATTTTCGAGAAAGTATGATGTATATGCTGTTCATACCCGCCTCAGTCTGTATCCTGTACCACACAACATAGAGCTCACAGTGCGAGGTGCCGAGGTGCCAAACCTCCTTGAGACGTCTCAGGAGTTCCACCAGCTTGTTATTGCTTATTTATAATAGTAAGCAACCAGTTTCACAACACTAATATTGTGTTATAAATATAATATTTTTTTAATATGTTTTAAAGTGAAAAAGAAAAAACCGCATCATTATGAATCTAATAGTTTAGAAGTAATACATAGATATGAATGTCTTTATTTTTATTTATAAGTACTAATTGAATACAGGTTGCGGAAAAAGTAAGGTTTTTAAACGCAAATATGTATATTTGTAACGACAAATGTACGTAATTTGAGTTTATTATCCAAAATACAGAACTGTTTTAGGTTATTTATGTTATTTCTGATTAAATTTTTTATTTCACTGTTATGATTTATATACGGTCCAATACGGCAATGAAGATGTAGTCATTGCTTTTATAAACGCCACTTTGCAATAAAGCTTAACTATTGCACGTCTCGCAGTTTGACTAAATGCTGATGAAAATTATAATATTAAAGTTTAATTTATACCAGAACAAGATTTGCCCGCGGCTTCGCCCGCACGAATGAGTTTTTCCTGGATAAAAGTACCGTTATACACTTTTCTGGGATAAAAAGTATCCTAAAACCCAGGGTCTCGATCTCCATAGGAAATTTCGTCGAAATCCGTTCGATAGTTTTTGTGTTTGTCGCGTACAACACTTTTAACCCCCTTGGGGGTTGAATTTCGCAAAATCCCGTTTTAGTGAGGACCTACGTCTTAAAAGGAACTCCCACGGAAAATTTGATACTCCTAGCACCTGTAGTTTCTGAGATTTCGTGATGAGTGAGTGACATTTCGCTTTTATACAATTTATTATAATATTAGGATAGATAAATAGATAACAAACTTAAACCACTCACAACGTTTAATAAAGCGCAAGTATGGCGGCCGTCATACAAAATATCTCCCGTAAATAAAGTACACCACGAAAACGAGCCAAAATTAATTTCGATTCGTGACGGCTCTAGTGAGAAATTTAATAAAAACATCACCTGAGCTTTCACGTATTTAGCGGACACGGGGCCGGATTAAGGGTTTGCGCGACCTCCCACGACCCCCCGTGACCCACGACCGGCGGTCAACTCGGTCGTTCCACCTCAGACGCCTCCTCAATACAAGGGCATTTGCTTTATTTTAATTTTACGCTGATTAGGGTTCGTGCTCATTCTCTCGATGATAAAAAGCGAATGACATTATTAGGATAGGATTACACATGTATTTCTTTATTGAATTGTTAACTTTGAATATAAAATTTTGGGATTTGTGTTTAGAACCTCTTATTGGAGTTGCAGACAGATTTAATTTGTTACGTTGTAATAAAATTTTTTGTAGGTTTGGATTTCTTTTGACACATTAATCATATTAACTGTGAACTGTCCTTATTATAATTCAATTTATTTATGAATTGAATTTAAACAAAGGAGATATTCGCTTTTTCCGAGATGTATGGGTACTGGGCCTTAAAATCTAACCAAGCTCAAACTTCACGGATATTAAATCACAGATTTTATCTAAATCCGACCCTCTTTTTTGTATGTAGATGAACGAGACGAGGGCAACCCTGTGCCGACGCAGTCAGGGGCGCGCACAATGCGGCTCGTTTGATAAATTGGGATATTGTTGAGCCGTAGCTGACGGCGCGACTGGCGACACTCGACCTCCCGCGCTGGGCCCTTTGTTGCCGCCTCCAATCCGCCACTGTACTCGACTGTTTAGACCGTCCGGCCGCTATATTGTTTGTAATCACTGTAATCTAGGTTTGTGTTGATTTCTATTGTTTGCTCGTGATGTGTGCACAAGAAATTAATTTGTCCCGTTGTTGATTAAACAATGCTTATGTTTCTTTTGTTTTGAAAATGTTTCGTTGTTAATTTAAGTATTTGTATTAATTTTGTTATATTTGGCCAGCATGAATTTATTCATTACAAACTGCGATTACTTTCAGTTAAATAAGAGTAACTGAAGGCCCAGGGGGCGAGTAAATAACCATTCCATTCACCCGCCAGTGGTGGTAGCGATAACGCGTTTTTACCCGCGAAAAAAAAGAGGGCGAGTAAAAAGACCCTTAAAAATTATCATGTACTTTTGGATTTGGAACGCACATCGACAAAATAAAACCTATATTAACATACAAGCAACATTTTATCGCCGAAAATTCCGGAATAAGACTTATTTCGGAATAGAATTTTATTCGGATTGATCCGCGAGTAAAGTTACTAAAATACTTTTTTTCACCAATTCCCTTACGCGAGCGAAATGTTCCTAAATATTTTGATATGTTTACAATTTCCCGTCCCGGTTGCGACACGTGCCTTTCGACAGATAGCTCGATATATCGCGGTGCGTAAGATGGCGCGGTCTAGGGTTCCGTACACTAAAGTACTGAGCGTTTGTATTTTCATATAAGGAGATGTAAATAATCTAGGCGTAAAGTGTGTGGAAGAGCCGGTAGGGGTCGATCGCACCGAACCTTTGAATGTCAGATACCTGACATTCTTCGTATCAGCCAGGTCAAAAGTACTCGAAACCAGCGTGTATATGAAAACATTGATAAAGGTAGAGGAAGCGAGAGAAATATGCCAGAATCGAGCATAGTGGTAATCCATAGTCTCTGTCTATCCCTATGCGATAGAGGTGTGATTCTTTATATGTAAAGTGTATTCGGTGGCGTAGTTGTATTACGTGCGTGGTATGACCACCGTTGAGATCACGGGTTTGAATCCCAGGTCCGGCAAAGAGATTATTTTTTTCTGCTCTGCATCTGTCCGGAGTCTGGGATTTGTGCCCGATATGACGATAGGCTCGCCTCCTTTCATATAATGGTACGGAATACACTTAATGAAAAGCGGGTGTCCTTAAATCTACGCTTACCCTTTCGGGCATAACGCCATGATGTGTGTTTTGTATCTTTTTGTAAAGTGTATTGACCAGAATTTAGTTTATTTAAAGAGCTCCATTTTCTTCAATATAATATGTTATATCACAGAAAAAAACACAATAATGTAGTACAGAACCCGCGGTGCATGAGTTCGTCTCGCTTTCGACAGGTTTTTTGCCGTCTCAGCGATTTCTCCCAATTCCCACCGGCTCATTGAATACGACCGTATTGATGTGTTTCGGTTGCCTACTTGCTATATTTCCCATGTCGTTGAAATAAATTTAAATTTATCGGAATTTGAAAGAAGGAATAAAAGAGTTTTATAACGTTTATTGATAGGGTTATGTGTAACTGTTAAAAATTAAGGAGTTGTTTCAAGGGTTCCCAGTAAATTTATTTTGACAGTTATAATATCAAGCAGCTGATGTAGATAATAGGTACTCATTTTATTTGTGGGCATACATTAAGCTTTGATTCCGTAGGCCGTGGCAGACGGCAGACGGCATGTGCCGCGACGGCAGACGGCACTACTATGCAGTATCAAATTGTATGAGACCCATTCCGCATACGACGGCAAGTGACGTCCTGCCGGGCGTCATTTGCCGCGCGTATGCCGTCATAGTGCCGTCTGCCGTCGCAGCACATGCTGTTGCCGTCTGCCGTTGCCGTCTGCCGTGTCCTGCAGAATCACAGTTTTGAGTGACTCTCTGAGTGTGTGACTCTCGACCAATCACAAACATCAACATTAAACGACATCGTCTTACGAGTTGCGTCTTTTTGCCACATTCTAAACGCATTGGCTGTTTATTTGAAAAAAAAAGACATCTCATCTCTATTCACAATATAGCACACAACATATCTTAACCCTCAAAATCAATAACACTCGTACAGACATGAAAAACGCGAAAGACAATCCATGTTATTTATCGTCACTCCGTTTTCCGCAAGTATTATAGATATAGATACGTGAAGGGAACACAGATTCTTTGGAATCTTTATTATCCGGACAAACCGTTGGAGTAAGCCGTACGAAACCACAATCTGGCCGGGGATTACGTTCGTAATTTGGATATGAGCGGCGGTCGGTGACTGCGGACTGACCGGTGGATTGTATGGCGACGTGTACTGTCCGCAGAATAATAAAAAAATATTTGATTTTGAGATGGAATTTTTGAGACAGTGTATATGGGTTAATTCGTAGGTGGATTGGTTTTGAGGTTGACTGTTTTGTAGTCAGTGTATATGGATTGATTTATAGATTGAGAAACTATTTTTTGCCATATTATATTACGTTCATAATAAAATAAGTTATGGCTATCAACATATTTTTATACTAAAATATATCTAAATTTAAAGAGGAATTTGCTAATAACTTGAAAAAAAAACAGAATAGAAGGAATTAACTGACAGCGAAAATAGTTACTCTTACATATTAAAATAAAAAAAGAAAAATATGAATATTGGACATCCATCAAGTGTTTTGCCGACCGTACCGAAGTTCCGATAACCCGGCATAGTTGCAATAGCATCGTTAATGTATTTGGTGGGGCTAATTTTGCCCGCACATAGCCGGTACGATGTACCTATGTGCCATACCGGCCGCATTCACAAACCGCGCAGCGTTTTAGCGTTAAACCTATTCCGTCGTGGTGACGTTATAGACTTTGGATTTGACGTTATTTAGGGTTAATGAGTATGTGACGGGTTGGAAATTAATTTATAATAACGCAGTATCGACGTGGTCCGGATTAACCCTTCTATTTCGGTTTGAGGCGCGGCATGTGAAATGACGATAAATGGATTGATATTTTGCTTCGTGTTCAGTGGGCTGATTACCGTTTTATAATTAAACAGTGGCTGTTGTTGGCATGTTACGGGTTGAAATTATTCATAAGTAGATGCAATGCTACTTATACTGGTAGTAGGTCTCTCATATGTAAGAGTCCGTCTGGGTGGGTACCACCGCAATGTTTATTTCTACCGCCAAGCAGCAGTGTGCATGCACTATTGTGTTTCGGTTTGAAGGTCATTGTAGCCAGTGTAACTACAGGACATAATGAGACTTAACATCTTATGTCTCAGGATGACGAGCGCAGTGGAATGCCACACAGTACTTTGTAACTCAAGGTGCTGTATGGTGGTACTACTGTTTATGGGTGGTCATATCGCTTACCATCACGCGAACGGCATGCCCGTCTCGTCATTCAATGGAATACGAAAAAAATGCAGAATAATATTACAAAGCAACAGTGGTTGTCACGTAGCTATGAATAGAGATGACTTGTATAAATAAGTTACGGGTCCCATAAATTACTTTTTTTTTAAGCCCAGACATAGTCCCAAGCAAAGTATATTTGTTTGTAAAAGTAATTTGGATAACGTTAATTGACAATTTTTATACAAACGTAATTTTGTTTTTTTAAACACTCACAATTTAAATGTGGAACGTTTTCCCGCTCTGATTCCGGCTGTAATTCAAAAAGGTTGTGTGTATTTTATATTTCGACGAGCAAAATAAACATCTCATTTTTCCTCCACAGGGTTTAAGTACCGTGACGATTATGTTATAGATATATTCCAATTTGTGTATTTTTTTGCGTATTGTGTAGTGAAACTGTTTGAAATCTATACTAATATTATAAAGCTGAAGAGTTAGTTAGTTTGTTTGTTTGTTTGTTTGTTTGAACGCGCTAATCTCAGGAACTACTGGTTCGAATTGAAAAATTCTTTTTGTGTTAAATAGACCATTTATCGAGGAAGGCTTTAGGCTATACAACATCACGATGCAACTATTAGGAGCGAAGAAATAATGGAAAATGTGAAAAAAGCGGGGAAAATTATTCATCCTTGAGGGCTTCCATTGCGTGCGCTGCGAAAACGGTTCAAGATACCAAAAATATATGTATGAATGAATTATTCCTCTTGAAATGATCTAAAAAAAAGTCCGCGACAGTATATGTCTACCTTTTAAGATTAACTCACTAGAACCGTTTTTATGGTAATCAAATTTGGTCGAAATTAATGCATTATTTGTTAAGAGTTGTATCAACGTCATAGTCATGCAGTGATTCAACGGGAAGGTTTTTATGTACTTTTAGCCCGGAAAAACTTATTAACACGGGCGAAGCCGTGGGCAAAAGCTAGTGTTTAATAAAAACACATTGTTGTATCCTCACGTTTCGCTGTAACAATACGATAAAAACGCAATAATAAAACAATATAAATTTGATTTTCTCATAACTTGTTTTTGCTCAAGGTTACACTATTCCATGATAAAAAATAGCCTTTAAGTCGGGACTTGTTGAATTCATGTTCTGAGTGTCATTCAAATAAATGCAGCGATTTTTCCGCTCACCTCTAAATATCATAACATCTCAGCTTAGGAAATATAATCTACAAGCTGTTGCTCGCGGCTTTGCCCGCATTGAAGATATTTTCCTGTATAAAAGTCGCTTTATATACAAACTATCATGTACAGAAGAATTATATATATAATTCTCTACTATATTATGCAAGTATTGTACATACAAACTTTCCTCGTGAATCACTCTATCTATTCAAAAAAACCGCATCAAAACCCGTTGCGTAGTTTTAAAGATCTAAGCATACATAGGGACAGACAGACAGACAGACAGCGGGAAGCGACTTTGTTTAAACTATGTAGTGATGATAATGATATCATAAATGCGAAAGTTTGGATGTTTGTGACTCAATCACGTCAGCTGAACGTATCTGGATGAAATCTGTCACCGATATAGATTATAATCTCAACTTAATTATAGCACATATGTTTTTTCTCCCGGCAAAATATATAGCGGGATTTAAATCTCGGAAAATCTTTTACGCGGACGGAGCTAAAGCTAATATAATATTACATAACTACGATACAATAACCAGGAAATATGATATACATACTGAACCCAAGTATTAGTTCTGACTTCTGATGCACGCTCAGTGAGTTTTTTCACCCACACACACTCACACCTTATATCACCGAAGAGGTAGGCAGAGGCTCAATTAAGGAAACCCACTTTTCGCCGTGCGTAATCCGTCCCATGATGCGATAGGGGGCGAGCCTAACGCAATTTCGTGCACAAATTTCAAACTCCGGGGTGATACTGAACAGAAAAATCCTATATCACTTTGCCCGACCCGGGGATCGAACCCGAGACCTCAGCATTGCTGTCGTACCGTAATACAACTACGCCACCGAGGCAGTGAGTTTTTTCAATAATCGCTAAAATTCCGGGAAGCCGTACACACGGGCCATCGGATACGGAAGCCGCGTGCGTCTGCCCTAAGCGATTCCTTCGCGGTTCGTTTCATTCATTAGCATGGCGTGTGCCTTTATTTACATATAAAAAGTACTATCATCGTAATAATTGGGTTAAGTTTTTGTTATACAGCTGGTAGACCTTGATTATATTTTTGAACGTAGAGGTGAGCCGCCTCTGCTGGGGTACCATTGTTCCATAGAAAAGCAATTACTCAGGAGGACCAAACACGTTTTACCTAATCTCTATTTCTTTCCTTGAAAGGAGGTCGCAGTTAAATTATGAGTGTCGATAGGTGATGAATATCACTCAACAGGTGATTCAATTGCTCCTTTATGATGATATTTATGATACTATGATGCTACGTGTATGCGTTTAATTAAATCGAAAAGCTTGCACGAATGTAACATAATAATAAATAAATAAATAAATGTAAGTATGATTTGGGAATCTAATCTGGAAACTCTCGGCTTGCGTCCCGAGTATACGTTTTCGTACTAGACCAGTAGGAAGAAGTAATTTATTTTAAAATACAAAAAACATTCTACAACGTAAGATTTTAACCTACCTCTCAGAAAATACGTAACTCAAACAGATGCGCCATTCAACATAAAAAAAAACAGTCTTGTTATCCACATCAAATCAGAACAAAGTTTACGATAGAACTCGATGCCTTTTGAAACTGTTTCGCAGGGCACTCTGTCTAGGAAATGAGCAGGGAAACTTCGCCAGTACACACCGCCGGGAGTCGGGACTAGAAAGTTCTGCAGGAAATTATCTGGACCACTCATCGCTGAACATTGTGTATTTAAAATTTTGTAGATTTGTTCTTACGCTGTGTTTGTAGAGTGGTTTAATAAATACGACGAGATGAGTGGACGGTATATACAAAATGGTAATTACAGTATTATTATATTTTTATTAGATTCTCATTTTCTTGATGGTAAATAATCATTATAAACTCGTAGCGGAATTAGGATGTTTTTTGACCTGTAAGGATTACCGACAATTTTTAAAGTCGTCGGTAATTGTGACCTTATCCTCTGAAACAATAGTACTGCTGCAACCAAATGAAAAAAATAAAATCATAATATCTTCTGATATATCCAAGGCGTTTTTAATTTTTTATTGCTTTTGTATGACGAGACGAGCATGCTACTCGTCTGGTTGTAAGCTGTACGACCTATAATTAATAGCAACACCATACATAACTTTTCAGTACAAATTACTGTCTAGTACTCCACTTCGCTCCTCACCCTGAGACATTAGATGTTAAGTCTCATAATGCCCAGTAACTACGCTGGCACAATTTCCTTCAAACCAGAATACAACTGGCATGCACAGTACTGCTTGGCGGTAGAACTAGAATCTGCGGTGGTACCTTCCCAAACGTCTCTTCGCATACGAGCGACCTACCTACCACCAGAGAAAGTACGAAACCTATAGTTGGACAGTGGGCGCGTTTATAGTGAAGCGGCGATAGTTGGGAGTTGAACGTACTGCCCGAGACGAATGTCCGCAGGTTCAAAACCCAAGGGCACGCACCTCCGACTTTTCTTAACTTATGTATGTATTCTTTGTGAAATATCGCTTTAACGGTGAAGGACAACATCTTGAGGAAACCTGCATACCTGAGAAGTTCTCTATAAGAATTTCGAGGGTATATAAAGTCTACCAACCCGCACTAGGCCAGCGTGGTAGACTAAGGCCTAAAACCCTCTCAGTTGTAGAGGAGGTCCGTGCTCAGCAGTGGGCAGTATATAATACAGGGCTGGTATTGTATGGTATGGACAGTGGTTGTCTACCGATTCACTGCATTACATTAATTATCTTCCATTCAAAATATATGACAGTGTGCTCACCCCGAAACCAGTAATTTCCATAGGTAGAACATATGTTGACACCGGAAGCAAGCCTCAGTTCACGTCGCGTGTCACGTCTATTGTGTCCGTCACGCTGTGTGCCCAGAGCGGTGTATGGATGTGCTGTTGACACTAGAGTTTGAATGGCCATGATGATAAATAGTTTAGCTTTCGAATTTGATGCCCGATAGGATTTTACGTTATAGTTCATGCCTGTGAGTAGGCAGAATTGTAACAATGAATGTTAGTAGCTAAACAAGTTATTAACTGTACTGTTTGCTATATGGGGTTTATTTATCGGAGAACATTTAGACACAACAAAAAAACAGTTAAAAGAATTCGAAATAAATAGTTACAAGAGTTTAATACAATGTGATTCCCGCGGCTTTTCCCGCTTGAAAAGCTTTTCCTGCTACCAAAGTCGCTAAAACATAGTAAACCGTCAGCGCGATCTACTTAAAGAATCAGATTAAAAATATCCATTATTTACCTTGAGAGCAAATTACCGGGAAAAAAGTAATCCAGGATATGATCTACCCGTCTGCCAAAAATTATCAGAATCCGTTTAGTTCTAACAAATATACAAACATCCAATTATTTTACAAACTTTTGCATATATAATATTGCTAAGAAGATATTTGTGAATAATTATTTGCACACATAAACAAATAACCCTAACCATTAAATGCAAATTAACACATCAAAGGAAGCCAAAAATTTAAATTTCAAATCGTCACACGATGTTAACAATTTAATGTATTAATTATGATGGTAATTGGCGACAAGCAACGCATCTCCATTAGTTGCTTTGTGCGGCACGCGTCGGGATGCGCACGCGCCGGCATTAGCATAACAAGAAGCGTATGTTGGGGATATACATTTTAATTAAGTAATGCTACATTTCGCATTGGGAATTTATTCGTTATTTGTTTATTTATAAGGGTGATTATTGTAGTAATCAGTGGTAGGAGGGATTAGGAGACTTTTAAATCATTTCACGAAATGAACGTCTCTCAATCCGCCTACTTTATGTCTATCGTCAGGACGAACAAGAATTTCGCTTGTGTATAGCTTATATCTATTATAATAGATAGCGATTGACCTCCTTGAACTCATGGATAAGTATAAACTAATGACTTCGCAGTAACAGGGTCTTTTCCGAAAATTACCTCTTAAGGTGACTTGAACTTTATTCAATTTTGCGATTTTCACACTTAAACCTCATTTAAACGGATCAATTATTTCGAATATCTGTCAAAAACTCGTATGAACCTCGCCATTGTGCATGTTCAGACGGCGTTTGATAATTCGCACCTTTAGGATGAAAACGACACAATTCAAAAAGATAGAAAATTGAGTTATCGTCATAAAATTACTTAAAACGAAGTTCTCAATACAACAAAAGTTCAAACACGGCCATATTCCAACAGGAAAAGGACAAAACTTTTAGATCAGTCCCTTTTTATTATATTTTTATAAATAAGGGCCTAGTTTTTAGTCATTTAAAAATGACAACTCAAATTTATATTTTTTGAATTGTGTTGTTTTCGTTCTAAAGGTGCGAATTGCTAGCAATGATTGATCCGTTTAAAGGGGCTTTACATAATTGATAGTGAAGGTGTAATACGAAATGTCTGTGAGGGCGGCACGCGGGCCGCGTCGTGCGCACGCGCCTCGGAGTTCCGTTTAATGCAGAATGTCATTTGGAAACCTTCATCAATGTATTTTATTTTTATTTTATTTTATTCTTATAGGGAAACTAACAGCTAGGCTACAAAAAGATTATAAGTTATTATGTATTTATAAAATTTACAGCCAATTATAAGTTTCCACGGATAGGTATTTCAGAATATAATAAGTAAAACAAAATTACGGTCGGTTGAGAGACAGCACACTAACAGCCAGTTTGTTTATTAACTGTAAAAGCTAAAGTTAGCTGTTTACTTGTACCATAACTACTTGTTTACTAAGCCTTTACTGTAATTTACTTTTGTATTAAAATATTGTCAATTTTTATGGCTGGCAGCAAAAAACAAATTGTTTTTTGTTAACAAATTAAACTTTTGTAGTTGAGGTGGTGTTGCTACAGTTATAGGGAAGTAGTGGCGCTTACAATTAGGCGAGGGGCATGCTCGTTCCTTATTCCATGCTATAAAAATATTCTTATGGTTTCCAGACTGCATAGTTCCAAAAAGAATTGTTAACAAATGTAATTTCGAATCACACATAACCATACATCGCTGCTGTTGACTAATTTTAATTCTGTCCAATTTGCATGACAAGCGGCCCGCGGCGTCATGTCGGTACATCGGGACCCCTCTGCCGACCCCTCTGCGGTTTCAATGCTCGGATTACGTTTTTAAATGGTGCATGAACGTTATGGTTTCTTGGTTACGCTTTGACCCTTTTTAATGCATTATAATTGGCCATGTAAAGCTAGGAATGGGAGTAAATTATGCTAACATAATGGCAGTTCCGTTCTTTGTTGATGATTACGTGCATTGCCGTGTCATTAGTCGCGCTTTGATTTGGATGTGGGTTTACTGTCGTAGGTAGTTCGGGAATTTTAATACCTTATCCCCAAATAACAATGTTTTGCCGTTAGACCAGTGAATCTAACATAACCGACCGCCTTTCCACACGGACTGGACGGTATCGATATACTCGTTTCCCCGCGAAAAAAACTCATCACTTGACTTTTGTAAATATAGGATGTGATTAGAATTTAAGCATCCATTATAAAATTGTCTTCAGGCTTATAGAGACACAAAGAACAAAAAAAAAAGACGTGTGGCACTCGGAGACTGCCGCGGTAAAGCTATTGTATAGCATTTTTTATAAACTTATGTAATTATAATTTTTTTTTTCTATTGTCTAAATTTCACTCGTGCCCTAACGCCGAAACTCTAAGCAGGCAATTCTAATATTTATAACCTCTTTGAACAGATATAAAATAAAAACTTTTTAAAAATTCAAACTTAGAATCACGTCATCCCGCCACGGGGACATTCTCATCAACTGCGCGCGTTTGACATTTCGATACGTTTCAATGACTGGAACAATTTTTAAATACACGGTAATTTCGACCTTTTATCGTTTAACATTCAGCTCTCATATCCTCTTACATATCGTATTCTTACAAGACTGCGATATTCAATTTACTTATGGAATTTTACACTCTACATGGTTGTGATAGAGTTGAAAATAGTGAGGGGTGGCAGGTTATTTTCGTTACGGAATTTCTGGATTCGGTGTCCACGCTCAAGGCCCGCGATAGAAGCTATGCAATAGCTTAAAAAGATAAGACAAATGTCTCCGCCCATCCTGACGCAATCGGTCAAAGCGAGGTCGTTTAACATTTCCACAAGAAAGTAAAAATATACAGCAAAGGTCTCGTGTAATTAAAGCGAAAATAGAAAAAGTCCGTCCCCAGGTAATTAGGCCCGGTACACGGACTGCTACACGGCCGGACAAAAGTATCGTTTGTTCTCGTAATGGTCAAATTATTTTACTGGGGGTCTGTGGTATTGCCTTATGATTCTAAGTCGGTTTATTAGAAAAAAATATTCGTTTGAAAGGTATATTCAATTCTAAAGTTTGATTTGTAGTTTCTGATTATTTTGTTAATTATACGAGTAACAATAATAAGCATGATTTTATCAATTTTCGGTCTTAGACCAAGGCACGAAACTTAACAAATCCCTGTACTCTACTAAAGACAGAAAATGATGATATCCTGAGGAAAACTACACATCTAAGAGTTCTTATTATAGTAACATATCAGTTTAGAATGAAAGTCCAACCTCACGAATTAGCAAAAGACACACGTACCCATATGCAGTAGAATGAGAGTGTAAAGAAAGTGAGGAGAGTAAAAGTGTAAAATAGAGTTCTCAAGTCTATTTTTGTTACCATACTTTTAAAGTAAGGTCGAAAAATCAAATTACTATACATTCCGATTTAACGCTTTATTTATATTTATGCATATATTTATATTAATTTGTGTATTTTTTAAAATATCATAGGAAGTAATATAATAATGTTTTGGTATTTTTTGTCATTTAAGATCTAATAAATAATTTATAAATGGCCTGAATTGTATTACTTTTAATAAGTATAAAAAATGAGAAATCTACAAAGAATGTTAATTTTAAGTTCATTTTGTTTCTTTGGACGAGACGTGTTGCTTGGGAGCGGAGGCTGTTACTTTTGTTAAAAGGAGCGCCTTAGGCGTCGAGACTTGGCCCACGGTTCTAGACCTTTGCAGGCACAAAGACTGGCTATATTAATTCAACGAATGTAGATCGTGTTTGGCATTATGACTGTACCGAAAAAGAGTGTAAATTCAATTGAATTACACTCGACAGTTCGATAGCCTCGTCCACTATTAGGTACATTATAAGGCAAAACTAAGTACGTATCTGAATACTCCATAAAGTAAATTTGATAGTAGCCAATTGTTAAATATTTGAATTGTCAAAAGGGACACAATATTATTTTGGCCCGAGATCCAACGCGGTATATGGGCAATCAGGGTTCAGAACCGTCGCTTAACTCATGCCAGATTTTACGATTATGTCTCTTGGACGCGCTGAAATGACAACACGTCATAATTTATATGAGGGCATAAAGCCTGCGTTTACATTTAAGTAGGATTTTACCTCTTTTGTGAAAAATAAAATGGCCGCACAGAGTAATGTATACAGAGAATATTGTAATTTTTAGGTTTAATGGTTGCGCGTAATGTGTACAGTACAAACAAAAAGTTGTGTTACATTTTTATGTGAAATTAGGTGGTTTTTTTCATAATTTCTCGTAGTCATATTGTTCATTTTGTACCTCTGTATGTAAAAACATAAATGCCTTCAGTCCGCCCCGTCGCCGCGAAGTGCTGCAAAAAGTTAGAAACGTCGGAAGTAAAATAAAATTAAAACTAGACGTAAAATCCGTAAAACTAGTTTAATTTAAACATATAACATTCGCATAAACGTAACGAATCATTAAGATCGATAAAAGTCAAATCAATCTATTACACATTTTTTTTTTGTTTCATAGCATTAAACATGTATAACATATTGTGCACAAGTGCTGGGTTCCGCCAAGACTGTTCTCCCTTATCACTCGGTAACGAGTTGGAAGTTTCTCGTGCCCTCGTTAGGCGTTTCTTGGACGTTTGTTAGTTTTTTTCGTAACGAATGCCAGTTGGTGCACAGTTTTTTTGGCTGGACGTGTGAGAATAATGTGCGAAGTTAGTATGGTTGTTAGATGATTTGTAGCGGATTATTGTTTGTGTTTAGGTTACTGTTTTTGTTTTGTAATAGAATGAGTTGCCATACTAATGATAAGGCGATTGTTTATTGCCAGTAGTGAAATAATCCAGAACATTTATGGGAGTAGTTACTAGTTTTTTTTTATTTATTTATCCAAATTATAGGTACATAATTATTTACAACGGTGATGACCACACTAGTATGTGCCTGTATCGTAGACATAGCTTTTAATTTATTTATCAGGTGACTACAGTATTTGTCTAACCTGAACAAACTTTTAAAAAAGATACGTACGGTAATTACTAGCACAGTAGAGCACATCCTTGTGCCTTATCAATGTTATATGTATATTTTAAATTAATGCGAAAGATTATTAAGATGTTACCTATAGGTAAACGCAGAAACTACTGGACAGATTTATATGAAACTAAGTTTTGTTTTTTTTTTAATTTATGTTTTCGTGATAAAATTTCCGCTGCATATTTTCCCAGGATAAAACATATCCTTACTAGGTTTCAAACTATCTCCATGTCAAATTTCATCGAAATCGGTGCAGTGGTTTAACGATGAAAGCGTAACAGACAAACAGGTACTTTATTTATGAGTATAGATTTGGCACACGGGTACACCATGTCGTAGATTAACATTTCTTTTTCTGTACTAGATAAGACTATTTTATCCGGGAACCGGTTGATTCTAGCAGACCTGCAAACACTTTACACAATACTAGTAGTGCTCGCGACACCGCCCGCGTGAAAAAGTTTTTCCGAGACAAAAATATTTTCCCGGGATAAAAAGTATAGCACTCAAGAGTAATGTAGCTTCCTATCAGTGAAAGAATTTTCAAAATCAGTCCAGTGCTTACCAAGATTAGTGCGTTCAACCAAACAAACAAACTGTTCAGCTTTATAATATTAGTATAGATAACAAATAATGCATTATTTCGACCAAATTTGATTACCATAAAAGCGGTTCTAGTGAGTTAATCTTAAAAGATAGATGTATACTGTCGCGGACATTTTTTTAGATAATTTCAAGAGGAATAATTCTTTCATACGTATATTTTTGGTATCTTGAACCGTTTTCGCAGCGCACGCAATGGAAGCCCTCAAGGATGAATAATTTTCCATTATTTCTTCGCTCCTAATAGTTGCATCGTGATGTTATATAGCCTAAAGCCTTCCTCGATAAATGGTCTATTCAACACAAAAATAATTTTTCAATTCGAACCAGTAGTTCCTGAGATTAGCGCGTTCAAACAGACAAACAAACTCTTCAGATTTATAATATTAGTATAGATAATACTGTGGCGGCATAATTAACAACACCGCCACCTACTAACATTGGCTGGGAACTACTACACTAAGTGGTCAGCTAGATGACCACCCGACACTCATACATCGGACATCGAAGAAGTGGTATCGACGATTAGAAATGGACGCCTAATAAATACTACCAGATGGCACCACACGATCCAGGATTGCACTTGCAACATTTACGCGAAGCAAAGCATATATACCAACTCCGAGTTAGAACCGTCGGAGGGGCCGCGGCCGGTCAGGCGTAACATCTGCTTGACTAGAAATTTCCCTTCCATAGAGGAACGCAACCATCTGTTCCTCTACTGCGGCGACGATCCTAACGCCGCCAAAATACTAAACACCTACGCATTTAAGCTCCACAATTATATCCAATTAAATAGACAGAAGTTCGCGGAATAACTTCCTTAACAATGTAACCGCGGCGTCTGTACGTCGAACGTCTGTGTGCTTACCGTCTGTTGCTCCAATCTGACAGTGTTCTGAACTTTGGCGACGTTTAAGGACCTTTTACGATACACTTTTACATGGAGGGTTTGTATTTTTAATAATAATATTGTTCTTTGAAGTTTAAAAACAGAATTCTACAAAAGGCCATAAATTATTGAAATTTTCATTCCAATATTAAGTTTTTTTTTTTGTTGACGCGGAGAAAGTGACTTATTACTACCGCCCAGTGTTCAAGGGGAACGACTGAGCGGTTATGTTAGGTTCACCGTGCCTTACGACCCGACGTTGAGCCGCCCGGAGAGATGGAAAACGTCGGGCGACCGCCGGGCCGAGTCCCTAACCTATGTACACCGCACGGCATACCAACTAAAACTCCGCGATGGCCATCTTCGGAGCATTAGGTACGGCTGCGGGCTTCCTCCGACTCACGTCTAAGTTGTCGTCCGCAACCGCCCCTGCGCGTACCGCTATTGCGGTCCGTCTCCTGTTGTTGCGGGGGCTCAGAAGCCCCCGTACACCGAAGGACGCCCTTGGTGTCAAAGGCAGCGTGAGACACGCTGCCGTCCATCACGGGGGTCACAACAGTTGGCTAGACTAATAGGTGGACGGCCCCTCCCGCCCACCCGTGACCCCCGGAGGCCCCTATTAGTCGCCTTTTACGACAGGCATGGGATACCGTGGTGGAATTCTCCAAACGCCCCCAATCCACAGGGCGGGAGACGTCGGTCAGTCGTCCACACGACGCCTCCTACGTCTCGTCTGGCGGCGGGAGGGATCACCACTGCGCTGGCGATCCCTCTCGGCAGTCTCCTTCCGCGAGAGGACCACCTCGCAGAAGTTGGCCACCGCCTGCCAGGCCTCCCGGCCGCCGACCATGGAAGCGACCACGGCCGGCAGCGAGAGGTCTTCTCCGACGACTGCTCTGAGAGCGCTGCGTTCTTCATCCCAGGCTGGGCAAAACTCCAACGTGTGTTGGGCCGTGTCCATTGGGCAGTTGTCACAATAGTGACACACGGCCGACTCCTCTATCCCCACCACCCGAAACGGGAACTCACTGAAGCAGCCATGCCCGGTGAGCACCTGCGTCAGGCGGTATGTTGCCGCTCCGTGGCGCCTGTCCAGCCATTCGGCAAAGACAGGACGCACTGCCTCTACGACCCTGTGCCCCCACGACGGGGCCTCCAGCCTGAGACGCCACTCCTCCACGGCGGCTCGCCGTAAGGAGGCCCTCTTGGCCTCAACCTCCTTCAGGGCTGGACGCTCCCCGCGAATTCCAATATTAAGTGCACTTCTTTTTTAGCTGCTGGTATAAGAAATCGAATAAATGGTCTTCACCGAAAAGGGCAGGTCAGAAGCACCTTTAACCGTTGAAATGTATGAGAAGAACTATGAATGTGGAAGAGGCGAAAGAGATGTGTCAAGATTGTAGCATGTGGCGCTCAATAGTCTCCGTCTCTGCCTACCCCTATGGGATAAGGGCGTGAGTGTATGTATGATGTAAGAAATACGAAAGGTTGAATGGATGTTGCATGTTTAGATGTTTGTTAGAAGTAATCGACTAAACGTATTTTGATGAAATTTGATACGCAGATATACCAAGTCTTTGACAAAAATATTTATCTCAGTGCACAATTCTACTTCCGTTCCAGTTAGGCAGAACCGCGAGAGAAGCTAGTCTTGCATATTTTCTTTAACTACACCCTACTTTATCAAAATAACGCACACGTCATTCCTTTATCCCCGAAGGGGTAGGCGGAGCATCCACCTCACTTAACTATCTAAATACCTACCTTATTAATGTTCATTATTATGTTGACCTCTGCTTATGACTGCCTCGGTGGCGTAGTTGTATTACAGTACGACTGTAATGCTGAGGTCTCGGGTTTGATCCACGGGTCGGACAAAGTGATATTGAGGTTTTCTATTCAGTATCAGCACGAAGTCTGGAATTTGTGCCCGATATGACGATAGGCTCGTCGGCATCATGGGACGGAATAACTGCGAAAAGTGGGTGCACTAGTTGCGCCTCTGCCTACACCGTCGGGGATAACAGGCGTGTGTGTGTATTATTATGTGCTTGTTGGAAACGTGATACGAATGAGTAAGCATATAAGGTATTTTTCGTCATCAGAGAGCCTCTTACAGCCCCCGCGGAATAAGCACAGGGGCGATGAGTATACTTGCGCGACATGGCCTAGTTTCCAAGTTTCACCCTATCGGGCATCGAACCCGGGACGCTTTAATGACATGTCAATTATGTATGTTACATACATACATACTTATATCGCGCATAGTCTTGAATATAAGTCTTTGTCATTAGTATTAGGAGAGAGAATTTCGGTTCCAAGTACTTGCGTATTAATCAAACATTTGTTTCGCGCAGATGTCGAGTTCGTGGACGGACAGACAGATAGCCCACTAGGATAAGGTCTTAATTAAGTTCTCTCTCTATTAAGGTGTTGAGCACACGTACATAAATCTTGGGAATTTCCACCTAACAGAATTTAACCTCCCAAGGAAACTAGCGTGAACACCCCCTAAATACATAACCCCACATATGCACGCTTGTTAGAAACTCGATTGTGCAAAGGTTTGTTCAAGTGCGGCCGTGCGCCGGGACGACAATTAAAACCGGATCACCGGACTCACCGGTACACCGGAAAACCCGGTATCGAGTTATAAACCGGACGAATGACGGTCAAAGTTCGCGAGACTCACCCATCTGCGGGAAGTTTTAATTAAACAATTTTCAGCTATGATTTCCGGACAATGGAATGCGGTTCTTTAACGGTTTTTGTTTGTGGTGGTTTGTGGTGTGCAGAGTTTTTGTTTTAACTGTACTTTGATGTGTTAATGCCATATATACGTTCGTATCTATAAGCTAAAAGGGTTGATCAGTAACGCATCTAGTACCTACATATACAGGGTTCTTTTCACATTGCGTTAACAAATGAAACCACATACTTTGCCTCCGGTAACATTATGCCAAAAATCTTCCATGAAAAACGAATATTTTCACCAAGAATCTTACTTTGCTGATTTATTAATCATTTGGCAGTTTAGTGCGAATATGGTGTCCGTTTAAGTGTATGTCTGACTAAAAGTGTGATGTTGCCAATGCGATGAATCCTCTTAGCGTTATATATTATTATTGATATGTATATCTTTCAAAACATTTTTTTTATTTCATTTAGGTTAAAATGAAAGTGTTATTAACAAGGAGATAAGTATGTGGATTCTGATGTGAATATCAACAAGACCCTGTATATAAAATTTATTTCCATCCCATAATCTACAACTATAGTTATAGCTTCAGCTAACAAAGTGCTTTGACCGATTTTATATGATATTAAATGGTACTTGATAGTAGATTATATGCAAAAGATTGACAAAGGAATTTTCAAATCGTGACAGTGCGGCGGCTTAAAAATATAATCTGAACATCTTAGTGAGCAAATAAGGTTCTTGTTATCGTCTGAGGAACGATAGATCAGCTGAATGAATGTGACTTGAATAACTTTAATATTATATTGAAAATCCGATTGTGTTAGCTGTTCACCTGATTAGTAATGATCACTCACTTATAAACTTAAGAGAGACTTAAGTGCGTTGCAGGTTTGGATGAAATGTGAGTAGTAAGAGAAGTGTGAATCTAAAGGTATAGTAATCACGGTATCTGGTGAACTTTGCTCTGGTAGCGTAGTTGTGTTGCGTGCGCAGTACAATTGACCCATTGAGATCTCGAATTCGAATCCCCGGTCGGGTAAAGTGATATTGGGTTTCCCTGCTGGATATCAACTCGGAATATAGTATGCTCCATATAGCGACAAGTTCTCCCCCAGTCACATCTTGGGAATACCCACGGCGAAAAGTGGGTGCGCTAGTTGCTTTTCTGCCTAATTCTGGTAATTGTTCGTAAGGAAATATACTGAATATAATGAAGCTGATGTGAAGCAGTGGTGGCATCTCATAGGAACCGATTCATGCGTCAACAAAGCTATAAAGTAAATCTAGCACAAAATGAATAGAAGGCATCCTCAAATACGTATTTGCTCTCTTACTCAGGCAACCGCTTTGTGGAGCTATCGCTTACGATATTTTTAGACATATGCGATTTATGTTCAATCTAGATAATTACTTATTTACACAGATAATATCTCAATTTATCGGATATCATAAAAGCGGCATCTAATTGTAACTAAACATCATCCATTCCTGTAGCATATGCTACAAGTAAGCGCTCAACTTACCATTCTTTACTTCGAAATATCGCACAATAGATACTCAATTAAAATTTTGTACTGAAAAGCGCTCACCAACGGAGCGTTCATAAAACAAGCTATTAACAATGACAACGCGTTTGAGCATCTCCGAGAGCGCAGCACAGCTCATTGCGCTCGGCTCCGTGCCGTGAGTTGGGTCACGACTTGTCGCCGTCCACTGCCGTCGATACGGGAGAAATGTCGACAAGTGGCAACTATTGATAGGTAGGATTCGATTTAAATGATTCTGGAAGTTTACGTACGTATATAGCTATTAAGCTAGCGTAGCTATTAAGAATAGTGCATCTAGGTATATTATTGTTCATTATAGCATTATTTACATATTTTTTTTTGTAATATAGAAACAAAAACTGTAGTAATAAAAGTAAAAATTAGAGGGTAATCCATGAGACGTGTCACATTACAAACGTCGTAATGTAAGCAAGTTAATTGACTTTCACTTTTACTGTTAATAAAGATACTTACTGTTGCCGTTCTTAACTCTATCGAAATTGATGTTTTTAAGTTGATAATGAAGGTAACTCACATAATTCGATAGCGGTAGCGTCTATAGTAAAGAATGTAGCGATTTCTCGAATCGATCTAGAAAATAAAATATGGACACACAATTAATTGCGTTCTCTCAAATCTCATTGAACCGAATAAAGTCAATACAGCACAAGACCGTCAAGTCGGACCCAATGGAAAACAACAACGCAATCCGTCGGTCGTTAGTGTTTTCAAAAGTCCTGCCGATAGTTCCCGATTGCGGCGTTCGTAGCGGAATCGTTCCCGCTTTGGATCGGTTCAACGCACCCGTGGGAAGGGCGACCCGTGCATAACCACCACAGCGTTAGTGCTTTAAGAAGGCTTGAGTATTCTATGTAGGTATGTTATATGAATAGTAATATAAGTTATAATCGTAAGGATTATACTTAAAATTACGTAGAACCATCAGCTTTAACTATAGCCTAGTTCTGATGATTTTCGTTGAGCCGAGCGTATTGGTTTAGTCAATATACATGATAATAGGCCGGCATAACATTAGCGACTGATAAGAGATACAACATTTTTGATGACATACAATTTGGACTATACTGGACTTACTATTAGGTCCAATATCTCATCACTGAAGCACGATAAAAACATTCATCATCATCATTAGCCAATTAATAGACATAATGAGACATAACATCTTATGTCTCAGCATGACGAGCGCAGTGGAATGCCACACAGTACTTGCTACTCAAGGTGCTGGATGGTGTTGTTTCTGCTTATGGGTGGTTCTATCGCTTACCATAAGGCGAACGGCATGCTCGTCTCGTCATTTGATGCAATAAAAAAATATGTCTATTGCTGACCATAGGCCTTTCCTAAAGATTTCCAGAAGGACCTGTCAAAAGCGGCCTGCATCCAGCCAAGACAAAATATTCATAGCATGAATTTATACTCAATTACCTTGATTATTTATACAGCGGTTAATGAATGGTCCTTCTGTAAACATTTTATTGTGTCACAAACGAAGATCTTAAGTCTTAACGTTGCCTCTAAAGTTGGCGGCGCTTTATGTAATCCTTAAATGGGATTTTGAAAATACTAGTTTTTTGTGTGTTTTGCGAGTTATCTAACATGTATTACACTTTGACCCGAGATACGCGTGTACACGTAGGCTATATGTCACTTATCAAACATCTGGGGAAATATGGCAGAGGCTTAGAATGTTTTGAACCAGTTTATTTGGCTCATTTTATTGTTAGCCTATTTTATGGATAGTATTAGGTTATAGAAATGGATTACAGCATATTTAGCGTCAATACATATTGTATGCCATTTATTTATCGCGTTAAATACCCGTATTGTACTCTGCCGAATAGCGCCAAATGTTATACGAAATAGAAATTCTTTTTTCAATTAATCTACTGCGTTGCTAATATGTAGACAGGAGAGGGGGCGAAAACTGCGCTCTCATCGCCAGCCAATGGCGATAATATCCATTAGTTAGCCCCCCTCCCCCCACCAAGTGGTGGATACGATAATATGTTAACAGTCAACCGTGCTGAGTGGTCGAGCGTTGTTTAGGTACAAAGAATTGTTTGGAAATGACGGCATACGGAGTTTTATTGTTGTGGTATGTTTGTGATTTTTTTCTTGATTGGGCTGAGTTATGTGTGATTTATATTTCATCACTGCCTCGGTGGCGTAGTTGTATTACGGTACGACTGCAATGCTGAGGTCTTGGGTTCGATTCCCGGGTCGGACAAATTGTCTGTCCCTATGTCCCTATGTAGGTACAGACGGCGAAAAACGGCTTTGTTTTATACTATGTTAAGATTATGTTTATTGTCCACAGGGTAAAGCGAAACGTGACGCGTCTCTGGAAGAACTTCGACAGCACATCCACCGATTCTACATACCGCTAAGCAGGCAGTTCATGGTTCTGTTCCCGGAGGGGGGCTTCTTGCACAAGAGGAGAGAAGTCAGTCAGAGGTAAGTGTACTAATCATTTATACTGGCACGGTCTGGTAGCAGGGCAACGGGGCTTTGAAAGGCGAGGTTCGATCCCCAGTTTGGCGAAAATATGTATGAGCTTTTTGTAATGGAACAAAAAATAATAAAAAAATGCTTACTATTTTATACCTCACAATGTTACATACGCTCTCTTATCATAACATGCGTAGAAAGTAGAAACCACGAAGTAAATTTAAGCTGTAATTCCGCAGAACGCGGCCGACGGCAGATGGTAACGGCAGACGACACGTGCCGCGACGGCAGACGGCACTAATATGCAGTATTAAATTGTATGAGACCGATTCCGCACACGACGGTAAATGACGAGCGGCATGTGTCTTCTGCCGTTGCCGTCTGCCGCGTCCTGCGGAATCACAGCTTTATACTAATTAGGCCTGCCTGATCCTTTTGATAATAGGAACCTTCTACTCTCTAATTCCGCACCTACACGAAACAGTTTAATACATCAAACGTTATCATAGTGTCCTCGGAGAATTACTCACATACTTGCCAAGTTTTGTTCTTTGTCGGACGTGTGTTGGCTCACGGCCAACGCGCGACTCTCGGCACGTACTTGATTGATGTCGCTTGAGGGGGTTAAGGCCACTGAGCGATAAACTTGAGCCGTCCCTGACAGTTACAAGAATTACACACTACTATTATGTAGTTAATTAGTGGATTTATGTTTTGTGGGGCTCCTAGCGAAAAAATCAGAATGTTTCAAATAACTATTATAATAAAAGTGGCTAGGAATACAATGCCAAGTGTGCGTGTGTGTTTATATGAAATATTACAATTTATTTAATTAATTTATATATATAATGACTGCCTCTGTGGCGTAGTTGTATTACGGTATGACTGCAATGCTGAGGTCTCGGGTTCGATCCCCGGGTCGGACGAAGTGATATTGGATTTTTCTATTCAGTATCAGCCCGGAAATTAATAATTATGCTCGATATGGCGATAGGCACGACCCATATCACATCATGGGACGGAATACGCACTACGAAAAGTGGGTGCATTAGTTGCGTTTCTACTTACCCCTTAAGGGATAAAAGGCGTGAGTGTGTGTGTGTGTGTGTGTTTGTGTGTGTGTGTGTGTGTGTGTGTGTGTGTGTGTGTGTGTGTGTGTGTGTGTGTGTGTGTGTGTTACAATTTATATGAAATTTGACAGGTTTGCGGAGAAAAACAATCTGCCGAAGTTGGAATACGTGTCATTACCGCGCGCGGGCGCCATGAAGGTGATCATGGAGGAGATCGGACCGCGGAGGAACGAGGGCGCCAGCACTTCCAAGGAGAACGCTAAGAAAGGTGAGGGGTTAAAGAGTATTGAGGTAAAGAAAATCCTACTGGTAAATATTGGTCATACAGTTCTGAAAGGTAAGAATTTTTATTGAGAAATTTCCTCTTTTTGAATCTTTTTTCAAATTTGAAAAATGTCGATTAGTTTTTTGAGATATTTGCAAAAAACCAAATCGCATTTTTCTTTTTCACTTAATTGTTTATAAGTTTTGCAAGCGGCAATCATCTACACGCTGTTCCAAATCGAATGACACCTCGTTCATATTTTTCGGAGACGGAGAAAAAAGTTTGACCTGAAAGGCACTTGTCGACCAGACTATATTTACTTCAGCTTTTGCCTTTACTTCTAAACATCTTTATAAACTTTGGAATTATAATTTAGTAACAACTAACAAGTGCACGTTTGCCTTTATTACCATTTTTTATGATGAGCTGAATGAATTGGGATGAAAAAGAAAATAGCAAAATGGAGCATCTATTCATAAAAATCTTAAAAGCCGCAAATAATAAACCTCATACTCTTTTCCCATTAGACGACAACTGCCACAAAAGCCCCAGGACTAAAATGATCATCGACAACAAGGTCGGTGACAGCATCGAGTGGATCCTGGACGTGACTATCGCGTACCCTGACAGGATCCCACTCCATCTGCAGGACGTGGTGTGCGGCACCCGACCAGCCTGCACCACACATCTGCACTACAGGCTTTATCCTAGCAGCGAGGTAAGAGAGCAAAAACCACTACAAACTTTTATCCTCCCAGGGGTAGAGTTGCAACTAGGGCACCAACTTATGTTGAGCAAAAAACCTAATAACACTCTGCTCGATCCGGGATTCGAACCCGGAACTTCAGAGCAATGTCGCAGTGCATACGCAATGCAACTACGCTACCGTGGTATTCTCATAAGATATTTTTGAGGAATTCAAGGAGAAAGATTCTATCCCTACCTCATATTCACCACTGCAACCCCTGTACTCCAGGATCAATAATGGCACACAAATTATGACAACGAATTGTAAAGCACGGCGAGTCTCTGGGACCACAAATCTGTCTACCCGCAACGAAATGAATAAAATAGTAAGATTGGGAGGAGTTAGAAATAGTAACTACACAGCCTAAAAAATATTAAGCTAAATTTATTTTCATTGAAGCGTCTTGGGGAGGTGTGCTCAACATTGGGAAATTACACCATAATACAACATGCAAAAGAGTACTAAATCCAGTCTCTCTTCCGCAGGTCCCATCAGACACAGAAGGCATGACACAATGGTTATACGATAGATTTATAGAAAAGGATGCGATGCTAGAAGAGTTCTACAAAACGGGCAAGTTCCCCTCAAAGGGCTCGGGGCCCTACGTGGTCAGGCAAGTGAGACAGGACAATCTACGCTACCTGATCCTTCATTCGTTCTTCATAGCGTCCACTTTCCTACAATATAATATATTCTGTGCGTTGTGGAGTTATTTTTGGTAAGAATTTTGGGTACGTGAGATATCTTTTCAGAATCTTCGGTCGTGTGGACTGATGATGGACTGTCAGTACGGTTCGTCAGTCCATAGCGACTGATTGTACAGTTGACGCCCCAGGTTTGCCAGAAACCATTAGATTTGTGTAAGTTCACACAACTTTCATCAAATCGTTTCGGGCTACGCCATTAGAAGCAATAGACCATGCGAGATTTTTTTTTGTTTAATATCAGTTTCTTTTTAGCATCCAACCAGGCTACCTCTACGAATCTCCGTGAATTCTTATTTATAATTCGGCCATCTAACTCATACATCTCTGAAAAGATATTTCACTCTAGCAACATTTTATATTCCGACGATTTTAAATGTGAAAATTGAATCGCTTTTGAACATCAACTGATAGCAACGAAATATAATTAAGTACCATAGATGAAAACAGTCTTTATCTAGAACTTTCTTAAGGAATCAACGACAAACGTTATTTATATGAAATTGTTGATGGCCAAAAGCGATTTAATGAATTTGCGAAGTGTGTGGGCGGAAGTACATTTTTAGTTATAATTTTTTTGTGTACTTGTGGAATTATACTTTTTAAGTTTTGTTTTTAGTTTAGTACTTCTGCATAAGGTTACCTCAGTTAGAGTTTGACATATCGAGAGAACCCTCGATTTTTTTGTGTCTTGGGCACAGTAAAATAATTGTATCGACCAATAGCACTTTCTTATATCGCAGCATTAAGGTTAGCTCACGTGTGAACGACCGGTATTTTTACCACTTTATAAATTCCGGTGACCGGAAAATTCTCGTGTGCTGACTGCAATGCTGCAAACGTGTTTATCAAAGCGTGCTGTGACAAACAAGTCAATATTTAAGTGAAAATATCTTTAGCATAGTTGTCGTACTTTGCGCCGTACCAAATTTCGAATCCCTCGTGACAATAATAGACGAGTTACTTATCTTCACTTTTATCACGTTTCACGTTCTATCTAATCAGATTCTCTCGCTTCGTACTTTCAAGAAAATAAAATCGAATTTTATACGAAGGATTCTCGAGTCAAATCGTGTCCGGAATTCTTAATTTTGTGGGATAGGTGCGCGACGTTACTTTGTGATGCCTGATGATTGTGCTGATTCAATTATCAAAAAAAAATCAGACTTTCGAACAGAAACACGAAAGTTCACTATTGGGCAAATGTTACTTCGCTAATGGGAAATCAGAGCCACATTCCGATTTTTCGGTTCAAAAAATAATTCGTTCCTGGCTCAAATTATAAATAAATATCCGGACAACGCCTTACTCATTCCGGTTAAAAAATCGGAAATTCTGCGGTTGCATGCAATAATGTAAAACCGGTTTTATTTTACGCGTTACTTCGTACTAAGGAACATGAGGTTTTTCGATGTCTAAACTAGGTTTAAGTCACTGTACTAATAACATTTAGCTGATTTAAGCGTCACCGTTTTTGTTATAAAATGTGGAGATTGTTCCTTTTGTAATAGCTTATAATGTACAGTATAGAGCGAAGTGTACACAGTATGTAAACTAGCATTTGTAACGTGTTGGTAATTTAATAAATATGTGTAAATTGGGGAAAATTTAAAACTTATTGTATAAATAAATGTAAGGTGACATTGAGGGTATGGGTGGTTGTTGAAAATTGAACACGTTTTGTTTAACAGACTAATATTAAGGAATAGTTATGACTAGCTGACATAAACGAAGCCTACCAGGCCTCACGTGCCAACCAACACCAGTGACAATATGTAAGTTTGTCGCAAAATTAAAAAAAACATATCTTACGAGTTATTTGCTTAAAGCACCTTCGATGCTGCACAAAATGTGTTCATTTTTAACAATTTTCAAAGTTCCAATCGCTTCTACTGCCCAAAGTTCATTATTTTTATCCATACATATTGAGTTTACATACTGTTATAATTAGGTAATTATATGAATTTGGAAAATCCTATGCCAAAACTTATTTGCCGTAAGTGCCTAGGCTTATTAAAGTGATTAATGTTTTATTGGTGTCATAATACAGTATATTTTTGCTTATTGGTTTCGGGCGTTAATACCAAAATTTATTTCGTAAAACAGTTGCAATAAAGGTTATCCATAGAAATGATTCGCATATACTCCTGAATGCAGTGTTGTGTTAAATGGCGGCTTATCTATTTATACAATTTATTTAAATTATGTACTGTCTTGGTTTAGTTACATTAAGATTTATTGTTAAAAGTATATATTAACAATTTGTATTAAATTTATTCCATTTAAAACCTGGAAACATTAATATACGGAGTGAAATGTATTACATACTTATATTATCCTAAATCCTTGCGTGCATATCGACGTTTGTCTAGAAATATAAGGGTGCAACTTGTCATGTAAAATATCAGTATGCTGACGCATTTACGTTTCTTTATTTATCTGCATGATTAAAGTGAAGTACGGATATGAATTTGTTGTATAAATGAATTTGTTCAAGTATTGTTGTAGATGTGGTACAGAACCAAGGTCCAACAAGCTTTGAAATGTACCTACTTGTGTAATGTACCTACGTTATACGATATCCAAGTAAAACAATTTGTTACGAAGATTGTAGGTGTCGAATTTTGTCTGAAAGTGTAGCTTGTAAAACGTATTTCTTTGTTAATTCAGACACAATTTATCTTCAGGAAAACGAATTGTTTGTATAAAACTTATAAAAAAGTTATATTGCTCATGAATTGGAGCGCCTAACAAAGACTAATTACTCCTTATTCCAAAACAAATTATTTTCTTCACAAAGTAATATCGGCTTATTACATTTTATCACTAAAAATATAACCGTCATGATCCCTAATTGATTAAAAGCATGATATACCGCCCGTTAAAATTAATAGGGCATTATTAACACTTACCGGTCATTATAAACTTAAGTGGATCGGACAATTAAGTGATCAATTTGTCACATTATTCGGTTATAATAATTGTTGTAAGTACTCTTTATTCTTGCAATACACTATGGGTGAAGAGAACGTTTTTAGTTTAGTTAATTTTGTGATTTTAATTAATGTTAATGCTTGTGAAGACCTTGCAATTTCCGGTTTAAATTATGACCGGAATTTGAGGAGATTTTTTTATGTAAGCTGACCTTTAGTTAGTAAGTCAATTTTCTAAGTAAAAGAGACGTCACGCTAATGTTGTTGAAGAATGGGTATGTCCGATGAACAAGCGCGTTAAGTAATTTGCGCCCTTATGTACAACGGTGCTAAAGAAAAGCGTGAACATTAATTATGGTCGGCCTGTTGAGCAACATGTTGCGCTACAATTGCTGCCTAATACATAGCCATATCCAGATTTAATGTATCGCTTCTATCGAAAACATGTCATGATCAAGCATTATGTTCTTAATTTCTAAAATGTCTTTTTTTTTCTTATTTGGGTTAATATTTAGGCAAATGTGATTGTCGTCTTTCGGTAATTGTTGTTATTTTTAACGAGTTAAGTTTGTCAAATGGTAGTCGATAAGTTTAAGTTAATGCGAGTAACAAAACTTTTGTGATGCTTTGTAATGTGTTTATAATGACTTTTGTGTTATGTTTATTTAAGACTAGTCCATATTGGCGACTTGGATTGGCTCTTTCAAACGGCCTCAAGTGTAGTACTTTACTTAAATTCTAGATGATTATACGTTTCATTGGACCGCGAGCTATTTCACTAGTTTCTTGGTGAGGTCTTGAGATGAATTCCTAAGCGTTAAAATTTGTTTTTACTTCAAGTGGAACTCTCAACTCAGAATTGTGTTCTCGGTTTCAAAAAACAAGATGTGCTACTATTTATTTATATTCATTATGGCAATGAGATAATTAACCATCATGTGATCAGTTTGCTTATTTTCTACCTATTAAATATAGTAATTAAGACGGGCTTAATAACCACAGTGCACTTTTTAAATACACGCTTTTATTTACAGCACTGTACTTAGTACTTACCATTATAACTTGTTGCGCTGCTACTAAAATAACAGAAGCTCTTAATTATATTTAAATTGAATTTTTAGTACCATTTTTGTTATAAAATAGTTTTTGTGTAGCAAAAAAATGTAATATTGCTATTCTAATGTGTTATTATTTCAATACTCAGTTTCCTAGACGGTTATCATGTTTGGATTATAAAGTAAACTTATCTAATAATAAGTTTGCTTTAAAATATATTTTGCCAAGTCGCCAATATTAAAAGCACCTTTATCCTCTAATACAGCGATCTAAATCCAAGCCATATCCTAGTTATATTGCACAACCGGAATTATGTTCAATGATTTTTTTCCGGTGTCGAATTTTCCGGTACATAACTTGTGTCCTAGGCTTCACTTTACCTTGGCAGAAATGTATTGATTGTTGAAAATTTACATATATACAGAATGTCGCCTTGGTCGTTATCGCTATGATGGCTCACATGAGTGTATCTAAAAAATTAATGCCTCTCGTAAGAACATGCTCTGGTAGATAATTAGATATAACCTATTTCTATTGATATTTCTTTAAGCAACGATACATTCATAACAAAGCAAACTGTTCAATGAGATGAGGCAGTATTGCAAATAAGATCTTGTGAAAATAGATATAATCCAACATAAATGGTGATTTTTATTAGTCAATATTTTTTGTTGTTATTATCGCAACAAAAAATCCAAAAGAAAAATACTGGCAATTTTGATGGTCATGCCAATGTTGATTAAAAAAAAAATGCGACTTCCTACTTACAAAATTTATTTTTGGAACTATTTTTCATTATTGATTGTACCGTTTTGTTATATTTTGGTTTAGAAAACTTGCCAATGATTTAATTATAATTAATGATGCTTAAAGGTATAAATATAATTTTTAATTGGCATTTTTTTTTATTTTATAAATCTTTTTCCATTTAATCATCTCTCATTGACATTCTTTTCGGATATATAATGCGGCTCTGATTTCCATATGCCTGTATAAAAATCATCCGAAAATGTATGTGTGATGTTTTTCATGTTGAATGTATCCTAATTGTACCGAATTATTGTCTACCTACCCTTAATAACTTCATGTTTGATATGAAAATGTCACTAAATGTGAGTCGTGCTCGAACGTCTTGAGACTATTTTGGGACAGAGGCTTAAGCCTTTTCTAGAGTCAAGAGTAATTTAAGACTTAAATGGGCGATTCTAGCCGTTGGAATACAGAATTTTCACAAAAAACAATGTAGACGGTTAGATTTGCTCAATTATAATATCGAAGTAATCCAGTACTTATTTGAGTCTGTTTCGGTCCCAATCGGGTCTCACCGCGGTCGACTTTGAGCCCCATAAGGCAGGTCGCTTGGCTCGCTGTGTATATACTTGCGGACTACGTTCCACATTTTTTGTCAATAAAGCACGTTTGTGGCACTCATTTGGTGTTTTTCTATGATAAAACTCTTCTATTAACATTTTATATCAAATTAACACACACACTTAACGTCTTTCATCGCTGAAAGGGTAGGCAGAGGTGTAATTAGGACACTCACTTCCATCCTATGCTGTGATAGGTAGCGAGCTTATAAGTATATCGGGCAAGAATTCAGACTCCGGGCTGATACTGCGTATAAAAAGCCAATTTCTCTTTGCATGAATCGGAAATCGAGCCCGGGACCTCAGGGCGGTGGTCGTACCGCGCATCCAATACAAGTAATAATACTTGGTATAATACATTACTTAAATACATTGAGTGGACGATAGCCTAGTTGGGAATGGAACGGTCTGTCGAGACAATGTCCGGAGGTTCAAAACTCAAGGCACACACCTCTGACTTTTCGAAGTTACGTGTGTATTGTTAATCAATTATCGTTCGCTTTAACGGTGAAGAAAAACATCGTGAGGAAACCTACATACCGGAGAATTCATCATATTAAGAATCTCAAGGCTGATCCGCACTAGGCCAGCGTGGTGCACTAATGCCTAAAATTCTACGTAAGACAATGGTCGTTAATCTTTTCAATAGTTTTAATCCAGACGATTTCCAGAATTAATAATTATTAATGGAGTTATTATTTGATAACATTTCTATGTTTGTATAATATCTAATAAATATTATGATCTTAAACCAATTATACGTGATTTTTTGAAAAAATACACATCTTAATTACATATTAGCTTCCTCATAATGACTATAATTGTGTCCTAAACTTTAAACATGTTTTACTATCTTCCTATAAACTCACCACAACACACCTGTGGTCCAAATTGCTTCCCATCTATACTAATATTATAAAGCTGAAGAGTTTGTTTGTTTGTTGGAACAATCTCAGGAACTACTGAACCGATTTTGAAAATTCTTTCATTTATAGGAAGCTACATAACTCCTGAGTGCTATATGCTACTTTTTATCCCGGGAAAATATTTTTGTCCCGGAAAAACTTTTTCACGCGGGCGGAGCCTCGAGCACTACTAGTAAACAATATACGTGAACCAATAGGCTGCCATCTTGAGAATCGATATGCTGAGGTAAGTATGAATCAAAACATGCAATACAATAATGCGTCTGGATTCAGAGGCACGCGCTCATGTTTGCTCTAGTGAAATGGCAATCTCGTGTAGGATGTATAAACGGTTTGTATTTTATGACTAGTAGTGCTCGCGGCTCCGCCCGCGTGAAAAAGTTTTTCCGGGACAAAAATATTTTCCCGGGATAAAAAGTACCGTTACAGCAGTGGCGTGCCTAGTGTTTTGGATGAGGGCAAGCCCAAGCAGACTTAAAAAAAATCGCATCTCCGATTCATATAAAATGTGCACCTATAAGAAAGAAAATCAATATCTAAAAATAAAATAAAAAACCACAACCTGTGCCGGGATTCAAACCAGAGCCTCGAGAGCTATATTCACACCGCGCACGCAATCCAACTTTGCCATGGAGGGACTAGTCACCTTTGAGAAATTAGGTACCTTTATTCAAAAACGATTTAGACCCATTACAACTTCTGAAAAGTTTTGTCGAAAGATAAACTAAGTACTTAGATTACCTGTATCATCTAATGTAAGAAATGAAAACACTGCAATAATTAAATAATTTTACCAGTTTGTACCTACCTATTCCAAACACTTGTTTCGTTCGAAAAAAATATACAAGACCAATAATACAACTTGATACATAGTCGTATTACATATTAGAGCATCAAATAAGACAACAATTTGTTTTGTAAACTGATCTAAATACCTTTTATGTTTCTTCCAATACATTTCGCCAACTCGTTGAAAGTTGTTGTTTTCCATCATAACTTTATAAATTTATCTTATTCTTGCCTATCAAACCTTTCCCACACTAGAAATTATAACAAGGAATAATATCACTCATATTTATTGCGCCTTAAATGCTTAAAATAACTCAAGAACCACTTAATAAACACAAATACTTCAAAATGCATCGTTCACGTTCAATCCGAACAAATAACTAGTGTTGTCAAGTCCGAGTCAAAATTTACCATGAAATTAATGCTGAAAATGTGACGAAAACTTATTGATAAATAAAATTATAGTGCAATACCTTAAAAATAATAATTAGATATGTAATTATAATCATATTAATATTACAATCCTTACATAGTCAAGATTAATAAAAAAAATCGCATTTACATTAGGAATATAATGCAGAATAAAAGCAAGCATATTAGAGGTAATTCTTTCAATTGGCAACCCGAGGCATTAACCTCTTGCGTACATAGCGCTGGCCACACTGGCGCAAGCGCAATTTTTCGCGTGTCTGTCAACACGCGAAAATCGACCTACACGCACACACATAAGGCGCGTCAACACGCACACATATCGAGTTTGACAAGCTGTCAGACCGGCCCGATTGGGCCGGTCGGGGCTCGAGAGGTTAAGCCTGGTTTAATTTCCAATACTGATTGCTATAGAAACTTACTATAGCTATACATTTGTGGTAGCAGTTGATGTGTATTCTATCCATAAGTGTGAATGAGGCAGATATATAGCGGCGAAAAGCCAGGTAAAACCCAACGAGAGAGAGAGTGATGAGTATATTTTGTGCGCACTTAGCTGTTTTGTATTAAATATTAAATGCGTGTACGGCGCGGGTGTGGTGGTGTGTGTGTATGGATATAGCGGTGTGTCATTTGGTGCGCTCGAGGCGAACTGGTTCAGCGAACTGTAGCGCGGGAGTTTTAAGATTGTAAAGAAAATTATTTCGAAGCGTTTTGACCGTAAAATGTTGGTTATTTTTACACATTTGGTTTTGAGTACTTAGGTAAATTATTTTAGGGCAAGCCGGGCTTTTCGGCTTCTATGGAAGGACCGCCACTGCGTTACAGGTGTAACGGTATTAATATTTATAATAACGAATGCCCCATCCAAATCGGATCAGAAGTTTGAGAAAATCACAGACATAAATACGAGTTGAATACGAACCCTCCTTTTTGATGTCGGTTAAAATCATTTATTTTACAAACTACGAGATATAAGATGACATATTTGTCGGGACAGGAAGGAAGTATAAAAAGGAATTATGATTTTTATTAATCTCATTGAGGGTGTCTGAATATATTAAGTCGGGTAAGATAAAATAATAATCGTGCGACAAACCAGTCGGTATGTCGAACTCGTAGTGGGAGTTACAGTTGGGTGTATTAAAAGAGTGCCGAATCATTTGAAGCAACTAGTACGGTGCAGATCACTAATAAGTGGTAACTATGGTGGTTTCCGTATCAGTCAGTGCTTAGTAAAGCGGTTACTATGTTATTTCGAGTTGTTACTAGGTGAGTTGATTATAATCACTTAACCAAACGGTTAAGTAATTGCCTCAATATGCAATGTGTTATAATAACCAAAGTTAATAATGAATCCTGACGTGGTATTGTACTCTGTGAACAGTTTATTACGCAATAATTGACCAACGAACAATAAATAGCGAGTTAAAGAGAATTCATTTGTGACTTTTATTATGTGAACCTACGTGTATCGATATCGGCCGCCACTCTGTCTCCGACATCAGAAGGTGGGATGAGCCTATTCCCGCAGATATGTGAAATGCAATTAATGGTACTATGGAGAAGCTATTTAAGTACCTGCAATTTACATGAAGAAAAAAATTGCATTGAGTAATGTCGGAATAAGAAAAAGACTACAACGTGAATAAAAGTGACAACGTGTGAAATATAACTAATGCATGGTCATGTGCATACGACTTCGAATGAACGAGAATTGCGTGTACCGCGATTGGACTGTTGGTGTTCTAACGTTCCTGTTGGTGCTCAAGCGTTCCGGTAGATGTGCTGCCGTATGGTGCGTCGTAGTTGGTGTCCCAGACATGACTGTACGGTTGTCTAGTACCGGTTGATGCTAGCTACTGCATCGCGTATCATGTGTGACTGTGTGAATACAGATGTGCCTACTGCAGCAGTACAGGAAGTTTGGTATCGTATGACCCGTAATCCTTATTTGAAGGTTATGGTTTCCTTTATTATTATTTTTTGGTTATCTTTAAAAATATTGGAATTTCGTTTAGTAGTCATGTACCTAGTTCTTGTACGTAACAATCTATTTGTGGATGTAAGTCAAGTACCGTATAGTGTAAAAAGAAAAGTATAGCCATTTTCTTGTGTAATTCGCATAGTGGATGTGTTTTGTGTCAATAAGATTGCTGTCCAGATATAATGTTAGTGATATTTGACTTGTTGAGTACTTATGAAGGTTCAAATATTTTCCGTTAAATGACAGTTTTAAGTACAAAATATCGTTCATGGCTTCAATTGGTAAAACTTTTAATTTCTACTACTAACTACTTAGCATAAAAAGATTCCTTAAAGGGAAGTCCTACCGTAATTCAACTTATGTGATTTCTTTTATTTCTTGGTAACCTTTACAAATGTTGAGATCTTGTTTAATAGGGCATGTGCAGCCATGGATTAACGAGCTATTCGTGGTTTATGTTAGTACAGAACCGTCCTTAAACTTAAGGACAAGTAAGTACCTGTTGTTGGAAACTATGACTGTGCATAGCATTGGTTTACAAAAGTGATCTAGGTGTATAGTGTTGGGTCTGAAGGATTGCTAGCCTTCCATGGTCAGTGTTTCCCATTGTTTAAAATTTTTGAATTAAGACCGAGACGTGCGATAATTTTGTGATTGTCCTCATATTAAGATAACTACTGAATTCCCGCTCAAAGATTGATGCGTAACTTGATTTAAGTTCAGGATAGGGTGAACGGTTTGATGCTGTTGCGATATTTTTGATTGCAGGAACTGGAGATCCTGGCAGGGAGTACTTAAAGTATTTAGCGTTAGAAGACGCCGTAAGCTGTGACTACTGAAGAGCCTCTGCGGGATCCTTTGGTGGATCTGACATTAACTGCGGTGATAGAGGATTTGGACATCAGGAGTTTGAAGATTCTTGCACTTTGGTGAGAAGTTTTCATTTTGTTGTGTTGAGTTTTTTTTTTTTTATTTTTTTATTTGTCCCTGCGATTGATTGTGGAAAAGCCTGAAAGTGAAGTAGTGATTGAAACGTTCAACGCTAGAACAAAGTAGATGAGCCTGCTCTCGCAATAAATCTGTGTGATGAATGTTCCAGTAAAATATCTCGAAAAGGATCTTTGTGGTTAAAATCTTGTACAAGATCTATGTGGTTAAGGACGGCTGTGTGATCAAGTCCATGTGGTTAAGGACGGCTGTGTGATCAAGTCCATGTGGTTAAGGACGGCTGTGTGATCAAGTCCATGTGGTTAAGGACTGCTGTGTGATCAAGTCCATGTGGTTAAGAACTGCTGTGTGATCAAGTTCATGTGGTTAAGGACTGCTGTGTGATCAAGTTCATGTGGTTAAGGACTGCTGTGTGATCAAGTCCATGTGCTGTGTGATCAAGTCCATGTGGTTAAGAACTGCTGTGTGATCAAGTTCATGTGGTTAAGGACTGCTGTGTGATCAAGTTCATGTGGTTAAGGACTGCTGTGTGATCAAGTCCATGTGGTTAAGGACTGCTGTGTGATCAAGTCCATGTGGTAAAGGATGGCTGTGTGATCAAGTCCATGTGATAAAGGATGGCTGTGTGATCAAATCCATGTGGTAAAGGATGGCTGTGTGATCAAGTCCATGTGGTTAAGAATGGCTGTGTGATCAAGTCCAAGTGGTTAAGAATGGCTGTGTGATCAAGTCCATGTGGTTAAGAATGGCTGTGTGATCAAATCGATGACGTGACTTCGGCCAGTCTTATATTGTGAAAATAGTAAATAAATTACAATCTGCTCACTATATGTGTCTTGTGTCTTGTGTATTGTGTTGTAACTATAGCGTGATCATCCTCCACTGGGTCTGAATCATTGTAGCAAATTTGGTCCTGATGGTAAACAAGCATAACTGAAATAGTGATTGTAGTAGTTAGGAAGAGTCTTAATGTAAGGTCAGAATAGGCCGAGCGATGTGATGCTGCTGCGTATATTTTCTGTTTGCAGGCATTGGAAATTACTGCTGGTGGTGCCGCGTGTGACGTGTCTACTCCGGTTCGAAGACAGTGTGCAGTGCAGTGCAGCTACTGAGCCGCTTCCGAGGGAAGATTGCTGCTGATCGTCAGTGGCACTGATCTCCGTTTAGATAAGAATTGTTTGCATTGTATACAGTTCTAATAACTATTGGACAGCTGTATCCTTGAGAGTTTGTTACCGTCACTACTTCTCTCTTGTTAGGAGGTACTAGGAAGTGATGGCGGAAGGGCGATTTGGGGGTGCTGTCTATTTTGTAAAACATACGTAAGAGAACGATCACATGTCAGGAGTATCATGTCACTATACGTGATTTAACTGAATTTTAAAATTAGATTTGTTTCTTAAATCCCCTGCACTTAGGGAGACACATTGCGAGCTTTTCCTTAACGTTTGAACAATGGAAGCAACTGACTACAGTAACTTGTGTAAATGGTTACAGCGATAACTTTCTTTGCCTATCGATTATGGTCACTGGTATGACTGCAGAAATAATTCTAAATTCATGACAGCATTAATTCCTAAGTTTTAAAATTTTGGTTGGGTTCTTACACTTTAATTGGAAATTTAAATTGTCATTTAATTATTCGGTGATAAATTTTCATGAAGCGTGCGTTAGCGAAAAATGCTTGAAGGTTAAGTTTTGAGATAATCAATGAAATTGTAGCAGAGACAAGTGGAAATGACAGTAATTAAGTTTGCATGATGATCTGGAGTGGACTTTAGTAGTCCGTTGGGAGTCGGTATTTACTGTGTAAGCAATCCGTGGTTGTGCGTTGCGCGGGTGGTTCTGGCGGTGGTTTGGTTTCAAAGGAAGCCATAGAGTGCGGAAGAGATGAGAGTAACTAGAGGTTACTGGCAGAGGTCACATGCAGGGCTTAATTGGTTAGATTATGTAGTTTGCGTTTGGCAATCGAGACGGACCTTCATCCATTTTTGGTACTAACTATGTTGTTTTGAAGAGTGTTGTTAAGTTTGCGTGATGATCGTACTTTGTGTCATTCAGAGTAACACACGAGGACGTGTGTCTTACCAGAATGGCCGTGTCGGGACAGGAAGGAAGTATAAAAAGGAATTATCATTTTTATTAATCACATTTTTGGTACTAACTATGTTGTTTTGAAGAGTGTTGTTAAGTTTACGTGATGATCGTACTTTGTGTCATTCAGAGTAACACACGAGGACGTGTGTCTTGCCAGAATGGCCGTGTCGGGACAGGAAGGAAGTATAAAAAGGAATTATGATTTTTATTAATCTCATTGAGGGTGTCTGAATATATTAAGTCGGGTAAGATAAAATAATAATCGTGCGACAAACCAGTCGGTATGTCGAACTCGTAGTGGGAGTTACAGTTGGGTGTATTAAAAGAGTGCCGAATCATTTGAAGCAACTAGTACGGTGCAGATCACTAATAAGTGGTAACTATGGTGGTTTCCGTATCAGTCAGTGCTTAGTAAAGCGGTTACTATGTTATTTCGAGTTGTTACTAGGTGAGTTGATTATAATCACTTAACCAAACGGTTAAGTAATTGCCTCAATATGCAATGTGTTATAATAACCAAAGTTAATAATGAATCCTGACGTGGTATTGTACTCTGTGAACAGTTTATTACGCAATAATTGACCAACGAACAATAAATAGCGAGTTAAAGAGAATTCATTTGTGACTTTTATTATGTGAACCTACGTGTATCGATATCGGCCGCCACTCTGTCTCCGACATATTTATATTATACTATACAACGCATTAGCAGAGTATAGAATAGTACTTCGTAATATTAGTAAAACAAGACTCACAAATCTCAAACCTTTTCGAGTCAACCGGACTCAAAAGACCCATCTGCTCGCGACGCAATCAAGATTTAAAAGTAAATTTAAGAGGACAGAGGGCCGGAAATTCACCTGCTACGGTAGAGGAAGACAAGCAGACTTCCATTTCCGGTGCTGACGGCTTTCGTTGGCAGAGAGTGCGTCTGTACCTTAAGAGTCTTTGTCCTATAAACTTTTGGTTTATATAACATTTTTTAACGTTTATTTATGGGTTATGATAAAAGTTTGTATGTGCGTAATAGCAAAAAATACTTGAGCTGTCTAAGAACAAAAATTCGAATAAAGTAACTTGAAAGACTGCTTGGAATGATGTAAAAAATGAGTGTCTTTAAGGAGGTATAGGTAATAGTGCCTACCAACTTCGTGGTAGCGTCACTGTTCCAAAATGGAAAATTAGTTTAAAGTCTGCGTTTGTCATCCTTGCCAAATATCCGAACAGTGAAACATTTATTTGAATCTGAGTGAAGCCGCAGCCCCTCAACTTTCCAAACACTTTATAATTTAGACTTTTGCAGTGATTTCCATAAAACCTCTTGTATACTTGATCCCTCCCGCGCATAACATGCTCACAAACCTAATACGGCAGAAACACGTTCAAAATATGTCAGATGTTAAGAATTAGGGTGACCATCCTCCGTTTATAATCGTGTAAAAACGAGCTTATTACGTGAGATTTGAATTTTATTTAGGTTCTTTAGTTACAATAGTATATCTACAGACGTTTATGCCAACAAATTGCACTAAGATATACTGTTACATTTTTCACTATGTAATAATATGAAGCGGCGATAGCCTTGTTAAGATTGGAACGGGCTGCTAAGACGAATGTCCGCAGGTTCAAAACCAAAGTGCACGCAACTCTGCCTTTCCTAAAGTTATGTGTGTATTGTTCATGAAATATCGCTTCCTTTAACGGTGAAGAAAAATATCGTGAGGAAACTTGCATACCTGATAAGTTCTCTATAAGAATTTCGAAGGTATATGAAGTCTGCCAACCTGCACTAGGCCAGCGTGGTGGACTAAGGCCTAAACCGTGTCAGGTGTAGAGGAGGCCCGTGCTCAGCAGTGAGCAGTATAAAATACAGGGCTGTTGTTATTATAATAATATTATTGGCGAGCGTTAATTACATAGAACAAAATTAAGCTATTAATATTGCAGCCTCACTGCATTCTCATAAAGGTGATTATCTATATTTTTTTAATTTTCCTACTTTATTGTCCTTAAATCCTGGGAGGGGGGAGGGGCAAATGTTTAGCAGTGGACATCATGTGTCTAGTCCTTAAACCAACCAAAATAAACCTTTTTCAAGGGTACAAGACTATCCCCCCCCTCAAATCCACGACTACAACTCTTGTAGACGCATAATTCGCAACGCAATTTGAATAGAAGAATAGGGAGAGAAGTTGGAAATGTATTTTTCCACTTTTTCAAGGGAAGGCGGAGGTACATACAATTTTATCACAATTTCAATACGTACCTCTCACACCCCTCGTCGCGCATCATCGGCATTCAATTAGCTACGATGTACGGACCCCTAAAGGGACAAGGGACACCGATGCACCGTCACGCTACAGGGATTTTATGCAAACATCTGTGGATTCGAGTACTTGAGTGGACCAATCTGGGGTACATATACGCTATATGCAATGTCTTTCAATACTGTTTCTTGGGGAAACGTTCTAAGGGACAAATAAAATATTTGCCTCAAATGACCTAAAAATCTTTCGAAAAGACAAAGTAATATTTTCATACGGAAATTGTCATTATATAACAAAACGTCGTCTGTTGCTCAGCAAAACGAATAAGTAAACATAAAAAATATTAATACCAGTGGCTTTAACCAAGATTCTTTTACAATCGTTATGCAACCTTTTGTATGAGAATAATGTGTCGCGATACTTATCGATATATCATACCCATACATTTTTCTGCTTTAGCGTTAATGCTTGTAGAAAGGCATTCTGGCTACGGATTTAGACAGAATCTCGATTTATAAACCACAATATACTGCTTGTGTGGACTGACTCGGTGGCGTAGTTGTATTACGGTACAACTGAGGTCTCGGATTCGATCCCCGGGTCGGGCAAGTGGTATTGGATTTTTTTATTCAGTATCAGCCGGAATTCAGAGTCTGTGAATGTGTGCCCGAAATGGCGATAGACTCGCACTATCATATCATGGGACGGAATACGCGCGGCGAAAAGTGGATGCACTAGTTGCGCCTCTGCCTACCCCTTCCGGGACAAAAGCCGCGAGTGTGTATGTAATATACTGCTAAATTTCTCTCATTACCATGACACTGGCTACTCTAAACCGGAATCGGTTTGTGGCAGAACTAGACAGTTACCTACCAACAGACCCAGCACCTTTGTTCCAACCCCATATTAGACAAAACTGAAAATTTGCTTTAAAAACTGTAGAAAACTGCAAATATACATTTTCGTATTAATTGTGACATGAAAAATGTGTATCTAATTTTTCAGATCCCCATACTTACTTCATACTACTATTTTCGTTTACAAAAGCTTCAAATCTATATCACGAAGAAAAGAAACAACGCTACCATCTTAAATAAATCTTTTGATTGCGTTGGCTTAGAAGTTTGATTTTTTCACAGCCCCAAGGGACCGTAGACCTGATTATTTGATACAAATTTCAGCTTAATATACCTCCACGCGTTCCTGAGAAAAATGGTCGTCACAGACGGACCGACGGACGACAAAGTGATCCTATAAGGCTTCCGTTTTTCTTTCGAGGTACGGAACCTTAAAAACTGTAAATCAACAATTAAAACTGTAGTTTTGGCTATACTGTCTACCACTATAACTTGATTGTACCTACACCCACACCAAAACTCTAATTAGATTAAGTCCTAAACAAACCCGAATCAGACAATCTCATCATCGGGTACGTTTGTTCGCCCATTTATCTACACATAACTCACTTTAGTTGTTTATCTATGAATTTGTAATGTATTAAAATTTTCCAATTTGACTTTAGTGTTTACTTTGGTAGTTTAGTGGGTCTTGTGATAATTGGTGTGTATAGGCTTTGACCCGCGGGTTTGCTCGCGTAAAAAACTATCCCGGTATGTATCGCTATGCTTTACGAGATAAAGAATTCACTCGGTGTTAAAATGTATAATTTTCCGGGAGAAAAGGGGGCTGTGTCCTTTCTTATGTTTCAAGCTTATTCCGTACCAAATTTCATCAAAATCGGTTCAGTGGTTTAGCCTTAAAAGCGTAACAAACAGACAGTCGCTTTCGAATTTGAATTAAAGGATCTTTAAGGACAAAGTGACTTTCGCTTTTGTATAAAGGATCTTTAAAAAGCTTAAGCTCAAAGGCCGGCATTGACTGGTTTGAGGATGCTTAATGTTACTCGATCAGTACACAAGCTTCCTCCTTCTGCTCCTAGATCGTCATTCTGTCGTATAAATACTTTATGCACATGAATATCATGTAAAATTGTACATAAGGATTTCGCAAGGTTAAGTCCCAAGATCAAATATCAAGTTATATTGTATGTTATAACCCTTTAGTGAATGTTTATGAGCTACAAATGTACTAGAATAATATGCTGCAAAATTCGAAAGCAATACATCAACAACGTTAGACAATAGCTGCCAGACATAAGGGTACAGTCCTAGTTACTGCATAATATATTTCTTGAAACGAGTAGCAGGCGTATCAAACGATTTTAATAATATATCCAGATCTATCGTGACTGCATCGGTGGCGTAGTTGTATTATAAGACGACTGAGTGCGGTGAGGAGTGAGATGAGTGAGGTCTCGGGTTCAATCTCCAGGTCGGGCAGTGATATTGGGGGTTTTTATTTTACTCAGCATTAGCTCGGAGTCTGGAATTTGTCTGATAAGGCGATAAGCGCCTCCCATGACAAGATTCAAGATACTCAAGATAAGTATTTTCCACCGATGTAATCTATACTAATATTATGAAGTTGAAGAGTTTGTTTGTTTGTTTGTTTGAACGCGCTAATCTCAGGAACTACTATTTCGAAATGAAAAATTATTTTTGTGTTGAATAGACCATTTATCGAGGAAGGCTTTAGGCTATATAACATCACGATGCAACTATTAGGAGCGAAGAAATAATGGAAAATGTGAAAAAATACGGGGAAAATTATTCATCCTTGAGGGCTTCCATTGCGTGCGCTGCGAAAACGGTTCAAGATACCAAAAATATATGTATGAAAGAATTATTCCTCTTGAAATGATCTAAAAAAATGTCCGCGACAGTACATGTCTATCTTTTAAGATTAACTCACTAGAACCGTTTTTATGGTAATCAAATTTGGTCGAAATCAATGCATTATTTATTAAGAGTTGTATCAACGTCATAGTCATAGAGTGATTCAATGGGAAGGTTTATATGTACTTTTAGCCCGGAAAACTTATTAACGCGGGCGAAGCCGTGGGCAAAAGCTAGTGTAATATAAAGATTATCGAAAAGTGACACAAGATTATTTTAAGAGAGTTCCAACGAGCACGGTTATTAGCTTAATGCATACTCACGCCTTTTATCCCCGAAGGGGTAACCAGAGGCGCAACTAGTGCACACACTTTTCTCCGTGCGTATCCCGTCGCATGATGTGATAGGTAGCAAGACTTTTTTTACTATTTTTTATGGCATTGAATGACGAGACGAGCATGCCGTTCGCCTGATGGTAAGCGATACGACCACCCATAAACAGTAGAAACACCATCCAGCACCTCGAGTTACAAAACAAGGAAAAATCAGCAACGAACCGAAAATTATAAGTATTAATTTCTCTGTCAGAATGCCTCAACAGATTTTCTTTGTTATATTACAAGATGAAGGGTAATGTGAGAGGCTGTATCACAGGTTGTATGCACAAAATTAAGGTTTAATTAGTTGTTTTAAAGAAGGATATTGACATAATGTGTTTCGAGGCTGCACCATTAGTTTTAATATAAATGTCTCGTTAGGATAAGGTAGAAAATAATGATTTTTTCATATTTTAAATCTTAGTTTAATAAGCCGATTTGCACCAAAATGTACATTATTACAACAATAAGTCAATTAATTCATTAGGGATGAGGTTGAAGATTGAAAACAGTCTACATTTAAATTGTGTTTCTAGTACTGCGTATTTTGAATTTCAATTGAAAATAAATTCAATTTTTGGCAAATAAATGTGTTTTATAGATGTAATTTACAGTGCTGTTAAATTCAATAGCAATAAAATGGAGTTTCAGGTTTTATTAGACAGACAGCGGCGAAATTAAAGCTGCCTCCAGCGTCTGTATAGGTAACTACTTGAAACAATCAGTCTGCTCGTGCCTCGTTTGAACTGTTCATGCAAGTTCGAGTAAATTTTAATTATTATAAGTTTCTTAAATGATATAAACAGTACGGTAAGGGCTACTACTAGAATATTCGGAGCTTAATGTTACTTAGATAATCAATTATTAAAACAGCAATAAACGAAAATATTTTACGATATTTGCATACATTCGAAAATGTCCTTTTCAAAATGTTGATCTGGCAGTTATTTTAGTAAGTACCTAATATATGTACATTGAATATGCATGTGTTAGCTGTCAATTTATTTGTTAGCTATCAATTTATTTATTGAGGGTAGTAACCAAATCCCCACCGACCAAATCCCTATAAAAGGAGTGGCAAGCTGTCTGACAGAGCATTCTGTTGCGAGACGTGCACGCGTGAACATCAACTTGGGAATTTAGTATTCTGGTAAGATTTTGAGACCTTCTCTTTGAAAGTTATTTCTATTAAGTGCAATTTATGGTTTTTGTTAACAATTTAATATTTATTAACCATTGTTGATTTTTTTTTTAAAGTAAATTTAATTAGAATCCTAACATCAGAAGTGGGATAGACAATGCCCACAGAAATAGATTATGCTCACTACATATGTACGCTATGTGGAATACGTACACGGTACGATGGAAATATTTGAATACCCGCAATTTACGCGAAGAAAAATAAATTGCACTGAGAAATATCGGGATATGAACTAGTCTGCAATGTGAATAAAAGTAGTCGTGTGGTGTACAACAAAGCCATCGCCTATATGTTCGTGATGACGTCATGTGTATACGACTTCGAATGAACAAGTGTTTACGTGTACCACGATTAAACTGTTCGTGCTCAAGCGTTGTTTTTGGTGTTCAAACGTTCCTGTGGTGCTCGAGCGTTCTGGTGGATGTGCAGCGTATGGTGTATCGCGGTTGGTGTCCTGGGCAAAGTGGCTGCTGCGTGGCAACTGGCGGTTGAAACGAAATACTCCAGCACAGAATGTTCATCGATGACTGTAAAGGAAGTTTGGTATCGTATGACCCATAACCCTTCTCTGAGGGTTCTGGTTTCTTTTATTTCTTGGTAACTTGTACAAATATTGAGATCTTGTTTAACAAGGCATGTGCAGACATGGATTAACGAGCAATTTGTGGTTATTGTTGGTACAGAGCTGTGCCTAAACTTAAGGACTTGGAGAATTAAAAATACCTGTTGTAGTAAACAGTTACTGTACATGGCCTTGGTTGACAAGACAAGTGACCTAGGTGCATAGTGTTCGGTCTGAAGGATAGTTCACCACTTTTTGACCACTTTGCTAGTGGATTTACTTGTTGTAGTAATGAGATGGCTGTTCAGAAAGTTTAACGCCAGATTTTATTTAAGATCAGAATAGGCCGAACGGTGTGTTGATGTGATTTTCTTTGATTGCAGAGAGGTTCGCCCAATGTATTCACATTAACGGTCCTGTAAAATGAGGCCTCTAAAAAGTCTATGTGGGAAGGCTTCTTCAGATCATCCATGGAACCCCACTCAGATAACGGAATAGCAGGAGTTTGTGAAGATGTGCGCTATGGATTGTTGTATTTTCAGGGCGAACCAAAACAAAACTCTTGTAAGGCCTAGTGTGGCATGGAGTTGGTTGGTAATAGATTTGACTGACTAGGCATGCAATGCCTGAATACCTCCAACATAAGCCATCGAAAAGTTTGTTTCGTGTAAGTCCTTGTGTGGCATCGACATACTTTTGTTTCGTGTAAGACCTGGCGTGGTATCGACATGTATTCGTGTAAGTCCTTGTGTGGCATCGACATACTTTTGTTTAGTGTAAGACCTGGCGTGGCATCGACATGTATTCGTGTAAGTCCTTGTGTGGCATCGACATACTTTTGTTTCGTGTAAGACCTGGTGTGGCATCGATACGTTTGTTTCGTGTAAGACCTAGTGTGGCATCGATACGTTTGTTTCGTGTAAGACCTAGTGTGGCATCGATACGCTTGTTTCGTGTAAGACCTAGTGTGGCGTCGATACGTTTGTTTCGTGTAAGACCTAGTGTGGCGTCGATACTTTTGTTTCGTGTAAGACCTCGTGTGGCATCGAGATACTTTATTTCATGTAAGATCTTGTGTTGAGACGTTTCCGTTTTGTATCAACTGAAGATGCGACTATAATTAGAGCCCGTACCCGAAGCAAAGAACAATCTTTGCGATATAGATCCTCCGATATTGGGAGAAAGCATCGGCGACTCTAATACTTCAGGAGGTGATTGCGGAAGGGCGTTTTGGGGTGCTGTCTATTTTGTAAAATACGTGATCGAGGACGACCACATTGTCAGGAGAGGCCGTGTTAGCTGTCAATTTATTTGTTAGCTATCAATTTATTTATTGAGGGTAGTAACCAAATCCCCACCGACCAAATCTCTATAAAAGGAGTGGCAAGCTGTCTGACAGAGCATTCTGTTGCGAGACGTGCACGCGTGAACATCAACTTGGGAATTTAGTATTCTGGTAAGATTTTGAGACCTTCTCTTTGAAAGTTATTTCTATTAAGTGCAATTTATGGTTTTTGTTAACTGTATGGGAAATCGACCAGACCTTCGGATGGTGTTAAATAGAGGACTGTATCTACCACTCACCTGCACTTTCAGCACTGCTCGTTTCCCTGGGTACCCAGCGTTGGTGAATGGCCATAGGTTGCTGATTGCCGTCAAGTATTGCACCACACGTATCACTAGTTTATTCTTGGAATAATGTTAATGTTTGGAATATAAGACACAGCGCGCACAGAACTACGTTGCGTTCGAAGCGGTTGCTTTTACGGAAGAGAGAGAACGTCTGTATTGCACGTTCGGGGTGGCAGCACTTGTCGCTGCTTAGGATGCGTTCGGATTTTGTGGCAGATACAGATCCGTTCATAATAGAAAATAAATAATTGTATGCCGTAGTATTGTGCCAGCATTACCTAATTGTAAATTAATAAAAGTACGGAACATGCCGCCGACCTTAAAATAACCTATTTTAACAAAATACTAAAACTAACATAGGGCTAAACTGAACTAGGTACTTTGAAATTAATCAATAGGAAGGGGACAGACCTTCACTACAGGTCGTTTTGTGAGTGTGTTACCAATGCGTACCGTCACAACACGAGTAACACCGTCAGCGCCCGGGTGGAGCTGATGCACGCGAGCCAAGCGCCACTGCAGTGGAGGTAATGTGTTGTCAACTAACACAACTACGGAACCTACTTTGAGAGGTGTCTTCGTAGTGTCGTGAAACCATTTACTTCTTTGCTGAAGTTGGTGAAGGTATTCAACACTCCATCGCTTCCAGAAGTGTTGGACAGCTTGTTGAATAATTTGCCATCGAACAAGGCGAGTAGTACTCTCAGCCGATAAATTAATTTCTGGCAATGAAGTCAATGGTTGTCCGACCAAAAAGTGTCCCGGAGTAAGAGGTAATGGATCTGAAGGATCATTACTCTGTGTACAAAGTGGTCTAGAATTAAGTATGGCTTCTATTTGACATAGAAGTGTGTTAAATTCATCGTAAGTTAAAGTTAGTTGCCCTATGACCCGATAAAGATGGGTTTTCATGCTTTTAACGGCAGCTTCGAATATACCACCGAAATGGCTTGCGTAAGGTGGGTTAAAATGCCACGTTATGGACAAGTCTGTTAAATTTTTACTTATGTGTAATTGATGGGCCGTATTTTGTAGAAATGATCGCAAATCTTTTAAATAGTTATAACAGCCTACAAAGTTTCGACCGCAATCGGAATAAATATCTGAACAAAGTCCGCGTCGAGAAATAAAACGGCGTAAAGCGTTAAGGAATGAATCCGTTGTTAAATCAGGAACTAATTCGAGATGTACGGCCTTTGTTGACATGCATACAAAGACGCATACATATGATTTGAAAATTTTGCAATTACGAAATTTACTAGATTTAAGATTAAAATGCCCGGCGAAATCTATGCCTACGTGTAAGAATGGCCTAAGAGCGCTCACTCTTGCAGCAGGTAAAGGAGCCATTGGCGGCTGCGGAGCGGTAGGACGCGTGCGAAAACATTGAATGCAGCGACGCGTGCGCATACGGACTGCATCACGGGCAGATATAATCCAATATGTTTGAGATAAAATAAATTGTAATGTTTGCGGACCTACGTGCAAATATAATTTGTGAAAATAGTCTATAAGTAATGACGTAAAGAAATGTTTTTTGAGTAAAATTATTTGATGCTTGGCATCATAAGAAATGTGGGCACGTTGTATCCTGCCGCCGACCCTGAGAAGTCCGGCGTCGTCTATGAACGGTTTAAGTTTTCGAAGTTTATTTGAACAAATGTCGTTATCTTTTAAACGTGAAATATCTTCAGCAAATTGATCTTGCTGAACGAGACGGATAACTCTTGTTAAAGCGAATTTGGTTTCAGAAACCGTAATGTGCGGATGCGAGTAAGATTGTGTCTTACGGCATTTATGATAAAAGCGAAAAATTAAAGAAACAACGCGCAATAGTTTTGGCATGGACGAAAATCTTTCAAAAAATCGTAAATCCAAAGTTGATTCCTTTGAACTACTAAGAATATGCTGTCGTCGTTCTTCGTCAGTATGTAGATCGACGTTCGAAACAGGCCAATTAGATTGAGACTGTTTGAGCCAGATGGGTCCATTAAACCATAAGAGCACACCTCGGGATGCAGGATCCGCGGGGTTGTCCTCGGAACGTACGTGTCGCCAGTGAGCAGCTGGCACTCGGCTTGTCGTCTCCGCAACACGATTGGACACGAAGGTGCGCCATTCGTGGGAGGACGAGCGTAACCATGCAAGTGTGACCGAAGAATCACTCCATGCGTAAACATTATCGATAGATAGAATTTTAGTATAAGTTACAAGAATGTTTTCAATAAGTTTAGATAAAAGTACAGCTCCGCACAGCTCTAAGCGGGGGAGCGTGATACGTTTTAATGGTGCGACCTTTGTCTTTGCAAGAAGGAGATGAACATGAACAATATCGTGAGGATCAATAACACGTAAATATACACAAGCAGCGTATGCCTTCTCGGATGCGTCCGAAAAGCCATGTATTTGTATGTCTCCGTTATGATTAGGAATCACGTGACGCGGTAACGAAATAGATTGTAAAAGTGGAAGTTGTGAAATAAAAGTGAACCAAAGATCACAAATACCCTTTGGAGGGGTTTCATCCCAATCCGTTCCTGAGATCCATAATAATTGAATTAAGTGTTTGATAAACAATATGATAGGACTAAGAAAACCGAGAGGGTCATAAATTTTGGAAATTTCGGATAACATTATACGTTTGGTACAAACTGCAGGAGGACTTGTAACCTGATAAGAAAACACATCTAATTTTGGATTCCATCTCAATCCTAAAACCTTGACTGACGCATCGGTGTCGAGAGCAGACAAAATGAGAGCGTCATCATCTGAACTAGAAATGTTATTACTGACAGAAGATAAAAAGTCAGGAGAGTTGCTAGTCCATTTGCGGAGTTCGAATGATCCCGCTTTGCAAATGGCGTTGAGCTCGCGCTGTAAAACGAGAGCGTCATCCAAAGTGTCAGCACCTGAAACTACATCGTCCACGAAGACGTCATTCAGCAGCACTTGCGAAGCAAGTGGGAATGAGTCCGACTCATCAATCGCTAATTGACGAAGTGTACGAAGGGCTAAAAATGGTGCTGAAGCGACTCCGAAAGTCACTGTGCAAAGTCGGTACTCCTGAATAGGATCGTCGGGAGCATATCTCCAAAGAATCCGTTGAAAATCACGGTCTTCAGGACGTATTTGAATGAAACGATACATCATTTTAATATCCGCAGTAAATACTATCTTATGTAACCGAAACTTTAATAATACTATGTTTATATCTTGGTGCAGTTTTTGACCAATAAGTAAATTGTCGTTAAGTGAACGACCATTAGTAGTTTTGCAAGAGGCGTCAAAGACAACTCTAACTTTAGTTGTAGCAGATGACCTTTTGACCACGCAATGGTGAGGGATATAGTAAGGAATTTTATTTGAAACCGTGTGCTCAGTGACCGGTTCCATGTGACCTAGGTTTTCATATTCTCTGAGACATTTAATATATTCTTCTTGCAAAGAAGGATCGCGAGAAAGCTTTTGTTCAAGCTTGTAAAAACGATTAAGAGCAATTTGGCGAGAATCGCCGAGAGGAGGTACATTTTCCTTAAAAGGAAGGGAAACAATATATTTACCGCATTTATCGCGTTTGTGGGTATTAATGAAAATAGACTCACAAAGAGCTTCTTCTTTGGTGAGAGGCTTGATATCAGGCATCGACTCAAGCTCCCAAAATTTTTGCAATTGCATATCAAGTTGATATGTACTAACATTCATGCAGACTTGTGCTGGCAATGAATGGGAAATTTTACCGTTAAGTAGGTAACCAAAAATACTGTTTATTGCCACGGGTGTACCCTGTGGGCCTTTAATGTTATCATGTAGTAAAATACTATCGGTATAGTCTGAACCTAGGAGAAGTTCGACTGGACGCGCAGAACGTAATTCTGGGTCCGCTAGGGGTAAATTTTTTAGATGCGGAATGTGCTCGAAAGAGCTTGGAATGCGAGGTAAGTAACTCGTTAACTTGGGTAAGATAAGAGCTTCGATAATTAATTTAGGTTCTAATTTATTGTGAGGCGTAACTTCACACAAAACGTAACCACGCGGTTGCTCACTTTTATCGCCTATGCCAGTAACTGTCATGCTGGTATTAGCATGATAGCGTTTTAAGCCCAGTCGCTGGACGCATGACTCCGCAATGAGTGTGGCTTGGGAGCCTTGGTCGACTAGAGCGCGCACAGGGCGAGGAGAACTCGAATTATCATCCGTCGAGCGAATATTTACCAACGCGGTGGTGAGTAGAACCGTACAATTTAATTTATCAGAAAAACTACGCATTGATGTGGGTGACGAAGAAGATTCCGCTGCCGAAATTAGCTCGGGGGAAGATACGTTACATTCGCTAGTTAATGCTACATTAGAAATTACATCATCATGTATAGAAGTATGATGACGTTTCGAACACACACGGCAATTGTGTCGAGATTTACAATCCTTGAGTTCGTGTCCAACAGATAAACAATTGTTACAAATTTTATTTTGTTCGATAAAATCTTTCTTTTCTGTTAAAGTTAATTTACTGAAGTTAATACACTTATGTAATGAATGTGAATTTTGTTTACAATAAGTGCATGTCTTAACATAATTAATAGCGTAAGGAGTTGAAGTAGCAGCATGGATACTCATCGAGCGCGAGTGACGTGAATGTGCAAACGGCGCGTCAGAGGTATGTATAGATGTAGTAGTACGGCTAGTACGGTTTGCGTCGGAGTGGGAGCGCGCGACGGCTCGGCCCCAGTGGCGCGGCGACGCGGCAGGAAGAGAGCGGCGGATCGCGAGTTCGGAGCCGGAGGCGGGCGAACACGGCATCAAAGCAGTTGACATGGCCTCAGTGGCAGCCAGCTCTTTATTTAAAAACTCAATTAAATTATTGACACACGGAATAGTACTAGGCGAACTTAGCGACAATTCAAAACGTTTACGAAGAGTAGGTGTAATCTTACGTAACAAAATATTTAATAAAATGAAACTCCATTCTGTAACTGGCAAGTTAAAAGATTCTAAAGCTGTTAAGTTTTCTTTATAAACCATCAGAATGTTACGCAAACTATGTTCGTAATTTTTATCAATAACTGGATCTATATCAAGGATTTTGTCTAAATGTTTATTTGCAATTATTCTGTCGTTTTGATAACGATCTAACAAAACTCGTAAAGCATTATTATAATTATCCCCTGTGATGGGAAGCGATTTAATTAAGTTATATGGTTCACCCCGTAAGGACAAAAGTAAATAACGGAATCGTTCTACGTCAGATAAATGTTTGTTATCATGAACTAGTGATAAGTACAAATCATAAAATGCATTCCATTCAGTTAAATCACCACGGAAAGTGGGTAACGTAAGTATTGGCAACTGATCTCTCGTATGACCTTGACTATGACAACAAGGGGTAGGCTGAACGCTAGCTACACTTTGTCTGCGTTGAATATCTTTTAAGTGATCAGCTGTGATTTGCACTTTGTAATATAAAGTGTCAAAATTGTTACGTATATCTAATTGTTCTTGAGACTTAAATTCACCGGTTTTAGCTAATAACTTTTCTATTTTGCGTTGTACTAGGAAAAATTGTTTTTTAATGTTATTAAGTTCCCTAACACGGGCACGAAATTCCACTTCATCTGTAGCACAATCAGCCATACGTTGTATGCTGTTCATGATAATATCACGTTCGAATATCAATTGATCTAACTCCATGACTATGGACAATAGTTATTTGTATGATAGAAATATTATAAATGTTAGGTAAGTAGTACACTGATAGTATAGCGAAGCTTAACTTATTAACACGAAATGTTAAAAAGTTATTTTGCCGTACGAAATACGGGCTGTAAATTAAATATGAAATGATGTATTGTGTCTAGTACGAAATACATAGACGACTTGATAAGTATTGTAATGTAATATGTATATGTGTATTATAGTAAGTGTAGTGAATAAAACGTAGCTTGGAGTGGCGCGCGTGCCGTTGGATATTTAAACTCGTTTGACGGGAATGTTCGACGCGAGCGCTTACGGTGTGGCATAGGCCGAACGAATACCCACAAGTTAAGAAAAAAAAATGGAAATTGTAAAACTCGCTATTTTACCTAGTAATTCATTCGATAAATGAATTAGTACGTTCGAAAAAACAGTACGCAGTGGTATTGTCGAAAAACAAATACGCTAAGCCTAGGCAAATGGAATTTAACAAATTGTTAACCGAGGGTAGATTCCACGGGTTAAGCAAATTAAAGTGTCGAAAAACAACTTTAATGGAATTAAACCAGTAATATGCTAGCACAATGACTTGAACATACGGTTCGAAGGTCCAGAAAATGTATGGGAAATCGACCAGACCTTCGGATGGTGTTAAATAGAGGACTGTATCTACCACTCACCTGCACTTTCAGCACTGCTCGTTTCCCTGGGTACCCAGCGTTGGTGAATGGCCATAGGTTGCTGATTGCCGTCAAGTATTGCACCACACGTATCACTAGTTTATTCTTGGAATAATGTTAATGTTTGGAATATAAGACACAGCGCGCACAGAACTACGTTGCGTTCGAAGCGGTTGCTTTTACGGAAGAGAGAGAACGTCTGTATTGCACGTTCGGGGTGGCAGCACTTGTCGCTGCTTAGGATGCGTTCGGATTTTGTGGCAGATACAGATCCGTTCATAATAGAAAATAAATAATTGTATGCCGTAGTATTGTGCCAGCATTACCTAATTGTAAATTAATAAAAGTACGGAACATTAACAATTTAGTATTTGTTAACCATTATTGATTTTTTTTAAAGTAAATTTAATTAGAATCCTAACACATGTTTATTTATTTATGCACTTCATATACAACCAATGTATATAGGCGGACATAATGCCGTAGGCATTCTGTCCCAGCCAACCTTAGGGTGGTGCAGAGAAAAAAAAGGTAGGTGCATCAAAGTTATCGGAAGCGGTAAACATATTCAATGCTGGACATAAATAATATGAGCACATTAAAATGGAATAAGATAAAATAACACACCTACTGGATCGAAGTGGACGATAGCCTAGTTGGGAATGGAACGGTCTGCCGAGACAATGTCCGGAGGTTCTAAACCCAAGGCACACACCTCTGACTTTTCAAAGTTACATGTGTATTGTTATCAATTATCGTTCGCTTTAACGGTGAAGAGAAACATCGTGAGGAAACCTGCACACCTAAGAAGTTTTTTATAAGAATTTCGAAGGTATGTGAAGTCTACCAACCCGCACTAGGCCAGCGTGGTGGACTAAGGCCTAAACCCTCTCAGTAGTAGAGGAGGCCCCTGCCCAGCAGTGGGACAGTATACAGGGCTGGTATTATTACTATTATTATTTAATACTGGAACGAAAATCATCATCAAAAGTCATTATAGTTATGTTTGTTGTCCAAAATAAATTATTTACTCAAACCCACAGTAGTGTTAAACGATCCTCAGTCTGTTTGTGAGCCCTATCTACTGAGGCTCGCCGGCACAGACTCCGTCCAATATTAGCGCATATATTTGGACGCTTTATAGAGAATGATGAATTACCGAGCTCGAGACATATTCAAACCTTTAATACCAATTATGATGAAGTTTTCTTGGAGGCGTAATTCAAAATAATATCTTATTGTACTAAAAGTCAGTTATCTAAATACAAATACTTGCATAAATTGTAATATTAATCAACATGAAATAATGAGGAAATCATAATTTTCAACTCAACCTCGGCACGAAATCAAACCCCGGTTGAGATTCAAACCGCGTAATTTAATTTCGTGACGTCTGGTATGATATATGGCATGTCTGAAATTCTGAGATCAAAGGTCAAAGGTCACAGGGTCAGAGGTCAGATTTCGCATGTCTGATTGATGCTGGAAAGAGCCATGAAGAGAACATTAAATATATAAGGGATATCATGGAAATTGATAGGTGGGCGTCCTACGCTGCGCTTGCCAGTACGTGGTCTCCTTTCGAGAAGCTTTTTGCCACATCTGTTGTCAGTTCTATGAGCTATGTACCCCCTGCCACTTAAACACAAATATTTCTGTTATAATCCTTTTTTTTTTTAACAATGGACATCTTCGGCGCATTAGGGACGGCTGCGGGCTTCCTCCGACTCACGTCTAAGTTGTCGTCCGCAACCGCCCCTGCGTTATAATCCTTACATGTTATAAATTTAATTCTCCTACGGCGTCTGTCTCTCTGTATGAACGTAATAAACCCAAAAATCTTGGGAATGGATGGCGGTAAATTTTGGAATGGAGATAGTTTGAGAGCTAGGAAAGGCTTAAAGCAGGGGTCCAGATCTTGTTGAAAATTTGTATCGAGGGCCAAAAAGAAAACTCTTAACACTAAATGAATGTGGAGCTAGTTATATAAAAATGTAATTTAAATTGAATAGGTAGGTAGTTTTATTTAAAAGTATACTGCGGTCCAAGGACCGACCTTCCACGGTCCGCCTGTTGCCGACTGCTGGTTAAAGACTTACTTTTATTCCAAGAAAATAAATAGCGCGACTTTTATTCCGGAAAAACTCTTTTACGAGTGCGTAGCCGCGAGCTAAAGCTACTTAAATATAAAATAACGAATGCAAAAAAATCAAAACTACCGAACGGATGTATATGGCTTTCAACAATGGACGGAGTGATTCAAGGAGGGTTTAGGTGTATAGTTCTTGCATATTCTGTACGATAGAATTTTCAAGTCATATAATATGCTCTGCTACCCTTCATAAGCCGAGAGGGGCGCTGGTTATATTTTAGATTATTTTCTCTTTCTCTCGTATCCAATAACAAACCTAACCTACACGTACTGGCGCTAACCTAATTTGGAAAGAACATTTTCATCAACTAAACAGCGTGTTTACTGCGTGAGAAGCGCGTGACGGGCGCGTGACGTGAATACATAGCTTGTTCGTGTCTCATTAGAGCGTGCTGTCGAATCTCTCGAGTTTTGTTTGATGGAGTTTTATAAAGTATTTTGGCAGATAGATTTTACTGGTGGTAGGACTCTCATATATAAGAGTCCGTCTAGGTGGGTACCACCGCAATGTCTATTTCTACCGCCAAGCAGCGTGCAGCGTGCATGCACTGTTGTATTTCGGTTTGAAGGGCATTGTAGCCAGCGTAACTACGGAATGACGAGCGCAGTGGAATGCCACACAGTACTTTATAACTCAAGGTGCAGTGTGGTGTAGCTACTGTTTATGTAATAATACTAGATTTAAACTCCCTACACACATTCACGTCTTTTATCTCCGAAGGAGTAGGCAGAGACACAATTAATCACCCACTTTTCGCCTTGCGTATTCCGTCCCGAGATGTGACGGAGGCGAGCCTATTGCCATATTGGGCACAAATTCAAGACTCTGAGCTGATACTGAATAGAAAAATCCAGTATCATTTTGCCCGAACCGGGGATCGAACCCGAGACCTCAGCACTGCAGTCATACCGTAATACAATTACGTCACTAAGGTATTTTTAGCTACATTACCATTGATGTATTAAAAAACCCAATACATCAATGTACATTACTTAGATATTTGTAAAATCACAATATGTAAATCATCTTAGTAAACTTGAATAATTTAAATGGATTCAAGCAGACGTTTCATTTTGTATATTATATAACAAATAGACTGTGAAGTGGGTCTGGACATATGCTACTTCTAATATACGTGAGAGGACCCGACCCTAACGAAGAGGGATGGGAGGGAGTGAAGGGGACGTTGGAAATATATTTTAAAGTGAAATTAAGTGCTTTGTTTAACGGCACTTGTGCTTAAAGTATAAAATATATGTGGGATGTTCAAATAAAAAAATAGTAAATTACTTTTTTAAATCCAATTGTTCACATTAGCTTCATCTTAGAAAAACGTCATACGACTGTACTCAACTAACATCTTCTTTACATATTTATAATAATTGTCTAAACAATAGCTTAAATTAGAATAAAAACTTTGTGTGGAAACTAGTTATTCCCACATATATACATAATTATGATATAGCATTAAACTTTATTTCCTTTGCGGGGACAAGGTGGGTATCAAAGTATTACTTCCTTAGCTATGTGCCAAGGAATAATGGTTGAGGGTGTGCAATGCAGTCAGCTCTGTATTATACACTGCTCACTGCTGAGCACGGGCCTCCTCTCCTACTGAGAGGGTTTAAGGCCTTAGTCCACTACGCTGGCCTAGTGTGAGTTGGCAGACTTCACATACCCTCGAAATTCTTATAGAAAGTTACGTAGATTTCCTTACGATTTGTTCCTTCACCGTTAAAGCAAACGATAATTGATAAACAATACCCACGTAACTTTGAAAAGTCAGAGGTGTGTGCCTTGGGTTTTGAACCTCCGGACATTGTCTCGGCAGACCGTTCCATTCCCAACTAGGCTATCGTTCATTTTGTGGTTGAGGCTAGGCATTACGAAATTACTGAGACTTAACATCTTATGTCTCAGCGTGACGAGTGCAGTGGAGAGACACGCAGTACTTTGTGATTCAAAGTTCTGTATGGTTTTGATACTGTTTATGGGCGGTCGTATAAGCCATCAGGCGAGTGTCAAGCTCGTCTCGTCATATGACTGCAATGTAAACAGATATTTACATGGCACTATTTGAAACTCCGTGCTGATATAGATTTGTGAGATAGCTGAGTATAACTTTATCAGGGCTATCTAAAGCACAAAATCTTTGTTAGAATAATAAAATGTTGAAAAAAGAAGAAGCCGTGACACCTAGCTTATTACATAGAAATCTTAATTTAATTCCAATCCACATGTCATTATACCCACTCATTATGTTACAAATTGATCAAACGTTACAAACGGATAATAGAGCTCTTACCCTAATCAGAATGAGGAATATGTACGCAGAGCCAAATAAAACATTATCCACCTTAATCTATTGTTTCAAAGTCACAAATAGGGTAACTGTTACTAAGCCAAGAATTAATAATTCCATCAGTTCAGATCAAAATAACGTATGTGCAAAACGATTCCCTTACACATACGCCCTTTTGATACCTTCGAATTTCAACATGAAATCACGCGCGTTATGATGACAAAGTTATTTTGCAGTTGTATAACCATCGGATTGTGTTTATTTGCTTATAAATTGGAAATTATCGGCCGTAAATATAGGTTTGTTTCCTTGTGGTCTCTATTTAATGATGTCGTGGACGGGGCGCTTTGATCTGTTCGAAAGTGTGGTCCAATTTATGAACGATTTTTGGTAAGAATTTAATTGTAACTCTTGTATTGATAATTAATTAATCATCATGCGCCTATATTTTAGTTCACTGCTACAGATAGGCCTCATCCAATACGCACAATTTCACCCGGTTAATTCATAATAAAAAATAAGAATAGAATAAGAATTTAATTAATAATTTAATTAATATTAGCAAATCAATTGGTACGTGCTCATTAATCATCGATTTAATGGCAGTCCCATTAAGCTATATTTGCCCCGGGTTTTTTTATAACTGAATGATGATGAAATGAAATGAAATAATGAAATGAAATGAAATGAAATAAATTTATTCGAACCCATAAAATGTTATACATTATTTAGATTCCGTCAATATTAACTCTACCACCAGTTCGGAAAGCAGTTCTCACTAGAGAAGAACGGGCAAGAAACTCTAGTGTTGCTCTTTTCAAAATCAGTTCAACGTAAAAAATACAATTAATAATAAAAAAAAAATAACATGATATAAATATATTTGTTATTTTTTATTAGAGCAGTTCATTTATATACTCGCAAAAAAGGTAATAAATTTTAAAATCCTATACGAGTGCATAACCCTCTCAGGAATCATGTAATAATTTGGTCTGAAATTCTTCAAGATGTCGTTATTAATCTAAGTTTAATATATATCCCTAATACTTAGATGTAGTAAGCGAAAAGGGCAGACCAGTCCACACAAGCAGCACCCGTTCACGAGTATGACGCATGTACCAGCCATCAGCCTCCTCAACCATGTTACAGGGAAGTGACCGACCCGGCACACGACGCCGCCGCAGGCACAGACAGTTAAGGAGTGTCATGCCGAAGCCGCTCACAAATTAAAACAAAAGAAACTTTGTTAAAACGAAAGACACGATTCCAAAGAAAATCACACGAAAATATTTAATCCCATGCGCCGATGATTTTTTTTTTTATTATGGCCATCTTCGGCTCATTAGGGACGGCTGCGGGCTTCCTCTGACTCACGTCTAAGTTGTCGTCCGCAACCGCCCCTGCGCGTACCGCTGTTGCGGTCCTTTTCCCTGTTGCGGGGGCTCAGAAGCCCCCGAAACACCGTACCGTGTCCACCTTTTTGGTGTCCATCACGTTATATGTCTGTCGTATGTCCATCACGGGGGTCACAGAAATTGGCTAGACTAATGGGTGGGCGGCACGTCCCGCCCACCCGTGACCCCCGGAGGCCCCTATTAGTCGCCTTTTACGACAGGCAGGGGATACCGTGGTGGAATTCTCCAAACGCCCCCAATCCACAGGGCGGGAGACGTCGGTCAGTCGTCCACCCGACGCCTCCTACGTTTCGTCTGGCGGCGGGAGGGATCACCACTGCGCTGGCGATCCCTCTCGGCACTCTCCTTCCGCGAGAGGACCGCCTCGCAGAAGTGGGCCACCGCCTGCCAGGCCTCCCGGCCGCCGACCATGGAAGCAACCACGGCCGGCAGCGAGAGGTCTTCTCCGACGACTGTTCTGAGAGCGCTGCGCTCCTCATCCCAGGCTGGACAACTCTCCAACGTATGTTGGGCCGTGTCCATTGGGCAGTTGTCACAATAGTGACACACGGCCGACTCCTCTACACCTACCACCCGAAACAGGAACTCACCGAAGCAGCCATGCCCGGTGAGCACCTGCGTCAGGCGGTATGTTGCCGCTCCGTGGCGCCTGTCCAGCCATTCGGCAAAGACAGGACGCACTGCCTCTACGACCCAGTGCCCCCACGACGGGGCCTCCAGCCTGAGACGCCACTTCTCATGCGCCGAAGATGGCAATGTATAAAAAAAAGGCCTTTTTATCCTCTATGTATTCTGAAATCTTGTAATAAGTTTATTACATAGTTTTCGCTTAATAACTGTTTGGAATTTGCTAATGTTTAGGCACTTAATTTCAGTGGGAACTTTATTATAAAAGTGTATACAGTAACCCTTAAAAGATTTGTTGATTTTTTGGAGCCTGGTTTTGTGATTAACTAGATTATTTTTGCTTCTAGTATTTAAGCCATGGATATCGCAAACTTTCGGAAAGTTTTCTATATTCTTATGTACGTACATTAAATTAGCGAATATGAATTGTGATGCTACTGTCATTATATTTGTTTCTTTGAATTTTTCTCTTAGAGAACATCTAGAGCTTAGAGAGTAGATAGATCTTATAGCTCGCTTTTGAAGAACAAATATAGTGTTAATGTCAGCAGCACCACCCCACAGCAAAATCCCATAACTCATCAAACTATGAAAGTAAGCAAAATAGTCCAATCTAGCTGTTTCAATGTCAGCCAATTGGCGTATTCTGCTCATAGCAAAAACTGCGGCGCTCAGCTTTTTAGCTAGTACAGATATATGCGGACCCCACTGAAGTTTAGAGTCCAATGTGATACCCAAAAATTTGGTTGTATCCACAAGACTCAACTCATCACTATTTATAAAAAAAATGAAGGCTGCTACTGGTATTTGCAAAATGATAATCTATGGTACTAAGTACTAACTCTATGCCTATTATACCAGCACATTTATAATTGAATCAGCTTCTAATCTTGGTTTTCTCAAGTAAAATTTCAACAAGTAGGGATGATGTAGATGTACACAAAAACTTAATCTAGTTTATGCTACATCTCTTGTAAAATGAATTGTTAATTGTTTTGATAATAGTAATGATAAAAAAAAATGAAAATATGAAAAAAAAAAACCATTAAATTTAGAGGAAGAAAAAAACACATATTAAAACCAACATATTCATGGTTTGAATTAAACTTACTTATCTTTATGTGGTGTAATTGATATCCAAACACAGATATTAATTATAATTAAATGAGGTACTTTCATCATTCCCCGATTATCGTATACATTGAAAATATTTTGTCGCTTCCGCTTATCACTTAGACCACCATCGAAGTCGATGGTAGAACTTCCAATAGTCCCCAGCCTACATCAAAAGCAACTCGGGCTCACATCGTCAACTTGGCCAAACTTTTCAAACTTTGCCCCGACGAAGATTTTTTTTCTAGATTAGTTCCTTCTCGGTTAATAATGAATAGGTTTAATCAGGACGTCTAACTTTTTTAATTTCGTCCTAAACTTTGACATCTTTTACGAATATAGAATTTTTTGGTTGAATAATTTTCGTATTGATTGCCGTTGGCTTAATAGGTATTGCTTCTCTCCTCGTTTCTTACACATTGAAAGTTATTATAAGAGTCCAAATACAGAGAATTCGCGACTCTAGTGTGTTACTGTACCTATTTATACGCTACTCGATGGCTCGATAACATAAGCGAAGCCGATGGTCGTTCGCAAACACGCGTTACATCAATTTTATCAATGTAAAATAACATGTCATTAATTTGCTTTGGTAATTCCGGTGTTCAAAGTAAGTCAGCGCTTACCATCGTATTTTATCTCTTTCTGGAATAATGTGTGAAAAACATTAATGAAAATTGCAGACTTTTTATGTTTCAAAGGAAAAGCTCACCACTCCACTCCACTTACCACCTGGCGCAGCGTAGGGTAAATTTTAATAAAAAAGTGGTGTAACATTATGTTTTCAAATAAATTTTATGAACAAATATTTTCATAAAGACTTAAATGGACCCAGCTGCTGCAAAATCAAATGGATGCACTGACCTCTTACAACCAGACAACTATCGGAAACTATACTTAGTCATACAATTTCGTTAATAAAATCTCAGGGAAGAGTGCGGAGTGCTGAGTGACACAAGGGGCTCCCTGCAATCTATATGCTAATATCCTTCCCATCCAATTAGAAATGACACTTATTGAGAACGCACTGGCAGGAGAAAACGCTGCGGTTGTAATAATTATCTCTTTTTATTTATTTTCATGTGTGGCGCAGGGGAAAGCCCTTACTCGTTTTAATTATAGATATGTATTGAGTTATGAAACAGTTTACTGGATTAGTGAGTTTAGTAGTAAATTATTTCTGAAATGAGTAATTAATTAGCAATTTGGATCACATGCTAGTAAGACAAGAATGCATGCTGCTTGGGCCAATTGCGATTTTTAACCGTGCTTAACTACTTAAACGCCAAAGAATAATGAAACGTGGTTTACTTTATTATTACCACAATTTCTTGTATCTTTATATTTTTTGTATTTTTGTGTTTTTTTTAATACAAAATTACCGTAACAAACAACTATTTATAACTCTAAGTTCTAATCTAATCTAAAAATATAAGATGTCAGTCCACAAAACGCAGCGTCCAGACGCACTAGTGCGGTGCCAGATATCCTCGCTGATCCACTTAGGGCGATAGATTGGATATATTTGAATGCGTAGTTGTGAATAGCTGAGTGTAGGCATTTTGTTATCCCCTTTACATACATCTACATACAAACATAAGTGCATGTAGGCACACAAGTAAGCAGAGGATAATCTTGCTCATTATGGTGGTCCTACATAATAGTTATGTTATAATATACTAGCGGCCCGCCCTGGCTTCGTTCAGGTAGCAAAGCATATTACATGTTGAAATTAGTTTTTTGTCCTACAAAATATTTATGTAATATACACATAAGCCTTCCTCTTGAATCTCTCCATCCATTGGTGAAGTTTTTCCGAGATAAGAATTAGTCTAGGTCCTTCCCAGGGTCTTAAGCTATGTCCCTACCAAATTTCATCGCAATCAGTTCAGTGGTGTGACAGTGACGGCTCCACTCGCCAGAAAAAGAAACTGAGATAAAATTACCGGCTTATGTTTTTTTTTTTATTCGGGCACGGCAAAGTGACTGCACCTCACCTGATGGTAAGCACAATGCCGTCCAGATAGAGTATCGAATGGCAGCAGATGGTTATCTCATGCCATTCGACACAATCATGCCGGCCTACTGAGCTGCTTCTTCACGCTACGGCGGAAGGACCCAGGATTATAGGAAGGAGGGAACACGTGCGCCGGTAAACTGGTAAAATCGGTAAAATCGCTATTGCTATTTTATTATTATACTATTATACTTTTCTATTGCGTATGCGTAACTTCATTATTATGTTTCTGCTACGTCTCAACAATGCTGATTTATTATGTTGCTTACACGTTATAATGTATATAGAACATATTTGGAAAAGATGATTAAATTGTATTACCAAAATGTGCGTGGCTTGCGGACAAAAGTATCGAACTTTATAAGAAATGTCTGCTTGAATGACTTTGATGTGATTTGTTTGACTGAAACATGGCTCAATGATGAATTTAGGAGCAGCGAACTCTTTAATGATAGCTATCTTGTTTGGAGGCGCGACAGAAACTACTTGGACACTAATCAGTCTCTGGGCGGTGGTGTACTTATTGCTGTTCGCCGTAAATTTATTGCGGAAGAGCGTATAGATTGGCGTTCATCTGCCGAAGATATTTGGGTTACCATATCGTTAAAACGCGCGAAACCCAATACAACTTATAAGTTACACATTTGTACAACATATATTTGCAAGCAAAATTTAGGTAATTCATTACTCACACAGCTGGTATGTTATTACAAAAAGCTTTATGATATTGTATTGAATAATATTGCTGATGCATTTATCATTCTAGGTGATTTTAATTTACCCAATTTAAACTGGTGTACTGCTAACGACGGGCACTCCCTCTTCCCAGTAAATGTACAGGGTCCCGTTCAGTCTGAATTTATTGATATTCTGAATACCTGTAATTTATGTCAATACAATACCCTTAAAAACGCTAATGATAGAGTATTGGATTTAGTTTTTAGTAACACTCACATAACTATTAATAAGTGCCTGGATCCGTTGGTTATCGAAGATCCTCACCATGTGTCTCTCAGTATATTTGTGGACTTTGTGCAGTATCATACCCTACACACGCAACCAAGAATTAAGTTCATTTATCAGTCAGCTGACTTTGAATCATTATCGAAAGAACTTGACAAGTTTGATTGGCATAACGACCTTATTAAAGGCACTGTTGAGGAAGCTTTATCTTTATTTTATTCCAGAATTGAGAGATTGCGTGATATTTATGTTCCCACAAAAATTATAAAACATACAAGTAAGTATCCTCCGTGGTATAAAACTCCTTTGATAAAAATATTAAAAGAAAAATTTAAATATCATTCCAAATTCAAAAAATACAATAATGTCTCAGATCAAGATTCTTTTCTTATTTTGCGGAATCGTGCTAAGTTGCTGGAAAAGGAAATGTTTGAAGGATATATTAAAACCATTGAAAGTAATATAAATGCATCTCCTAAAGCTTTCTGGTCTTTCATAAAAAGTAAGCAGTCCTCTAACTCGTTTCCATCCTTAATGAAATACGGGCAGCGTTCCTCAGGTCAAGGTGATAACATCTGCAGCATGTTCAGTGACTTCTTTTATTGCAATTTTCTCCAAAACTCATCTACAACTAATACTACTCTCTTAGGTGGTTATCAGAGCGAATATCCCTATGAAACTCCCGCAGATGTTGGCTCAATAGAAGTCTTAGGTGTCGAAGTGTTCAAACTTCTTAAATCTACTGATTTAAACAAGTCCGCTGGTCCTGACGGTATTCCTCCTATATTGATGGTTCGTTGTGCTGGTAGTCTAACTTTGCCGTTAACCTTATTATATCAGCGATCTCTCAATGAGGGAATAGTTCCTAATATCTGGAAACGGGCATTCATCTCCCCTATATATAAAAAAGGTGCTAGGGATCAAGTAGAAAACTACAGGCCGATATCCAAACTATGTCTGTTTGCTAAAATTTTAGAGAAGGTGGTTTATTCTCAGGTTTACCGTGGGCTCGTTCACTCTTTCAGCGATTATCAACACGGTTTCCTGAGAAATAGATCAACGGTATCCAATCTTATTATCTGCTCCGAGTACCTGACACGTATTATGTCGGAGCCCTCTCAGGTGGATGTAATCTATACCGACTACAGCAAAGCATTCGATAGAATTGACCACTGTATCTTATTGCGTAAACTACTCCAATCCGGCATCAGGGGTAATTTGTTCAGGTGGTTTAAGTCATACATAGAAAATCGCACTCAGGTGGTAGTTTTGCAGGGTTACAGATCAGCAGCAGTTCCCATACCTTCCGGTGTACCTCAGGGGTCACTCTTGGGCCCACTTCTATTCGTTATCTTTATTAACGATATAGGTTCCTGCTTTACACACTCTAAGATCATTCTCTATGCTGACGATATGAAAATTTTATGCCCCATAACTAATCTTAATAGCTGTTGTGACCTTCAACAAGATCTTGACCGCCTGCAAAATTATTGTAATCTTAACAAACTTGAAGTCAATGTGTCCAAGTGTTTCGTGTGTACGTTTACTCGCAAACCTAACCCCATACTTCACAACTATAAATTACAGGGAATTGGCTTGAATAGAACTGACAACATTAAGGATTTGGGTGTTACTTTCGATTCCAAACTTCTTTTTAACACTCACATTGATAATATGATTAATAGGGCAAACAGATCGCTTGGCTTCATTCTAAGATTTGCAACAGATTTTCATAATGTAAAGACATTTAAAATCCTATACTGCGCTTTTGTCCGCAGCCACCTTGAATATGCATCCCAAGTATGGAACCCAAACTACAGTGTGTATATTGATAGGATTGAGCGTGTTCAAAAGCGTTTCTTAAGATTTTTGCAATACAAAGCTCGCAAGCCCACACTAAACTACATTGCTAATTGTAAGAGGTTTCACTTCTTGCCGTTGTATGAGCGTCGACGCATTGCTGATATGACATATCTTTTAAAAATTGTTACTGGCTCTGTTAACTGCCCTGAGCTCCTAAGTCGTATAGGACTTATTACGCGTTCAACAACCTTACGCAAGCCAACATTATTACATGTTCCTTGTGTTAACACTACATACAGGCAAAATAGCTTCCTTATACGAGCGTGCAAACTATTTAACGATCTCTCACGTGAATTTGACTTGGACCTGTTTAATACTAATGTTTCTCACCTTAAAAATATACTTCAAAAAAAATTCTTCAGCCAAGAGTTAATTTGAAAATAACCTGACAGTAATACGTGGATAGTAATTAAACTGGGAAATGTTATAAATTATTTATTTGATAGACAATATTTTTAAATGTTTGTATCTCAAAGTGTATAATTGTGCTGCCGACCCTTTAACTTTTGTACTGTGTTCTATTTGTGAAAACTTTTAAATGGCCTTCTTATATTTATGTTCCTTTAATATTATTTAAGCTAGCTGTAAGTTTTGCAAAAATAATAAAATAAAAATAAAAATAAAACTATTCCAAAGCTTGATGGTGCGGCAAATAAAGGATTTGGCGAACCTATTGGTTCGGGCCGAGATGGTTTTAACCATCAAGCTGTGGCTTCGGATGCCGGCACGCGTGGTTCTGCTGAGGAAAGGAGAGGAGGGTGTAACGTGTAAATAGTAATTTTTATTAGTGCCGTCTCTGCCTACCCTTCGGAGATGGAAGGCGTGAATGTGCATAGAATATTATTACTGCGGTACTATGCTTTGTGCGTCGGCGCATGTCACGAATAGGTAGAACACGACGACGCGACGGTATGACCGGTCTCGAGAGGCTCCGAACGGTTCCGATACGCCACGAACGCTCGTGACGTTACCTATGACGTCAACCCGCTGAGCACAGCTGGTGCAAAATTGCGACGATTCGCGCTCGACCACTGTGGACGTTCTGACTCGGATCAGCTGCTTTGAAACGTAACGGTTATTCACCCCTGCTACAACCGTACTTTTAATTTAGAGGAACGTATTTTGGTACAATTTAATTGTGCCGTCTCAGTGTAACGCGCTAAATAAAATATAAAGTAGTTTATTCCCATACTGGGAACTACGCTCGAGCTTAGAAAGATCCACGTCACTCTTTCTACCTTCGGCGGGTATTCCTCCGCCAGACCGATACCTCAACTGCTCAGCTCGTCGACTTTGAACCATCTGGAAAGCGGCACATACTGGACGGCGAGTGTCGTCGATAGCTCAACTAGTCGGCCCTTACTGATGCGTCCTTCGGGCTTCGCCTGAAGCTAACTACGACGGATTGGCGTACAGGGGAGTACGGGGCTATGAGTGACCGCTCAGAATAACCTTTTGGTGCCTACCCACGACCTTTCATTTAGTTACTTAATATACTATTATATATACAGTTTATTCTTTTCTTTTCTTTTCTGTTTTGGATCGATTTATTTATTCCTTCCCAGGTAATAAATAACCGTAACAAGGGGATCAGATTAAACAACTCTTCAGAGCATTCGCCATGATACAGACCTCCAGATGTCCTCCTCTGGATCTCAAACTATCGTCATACTCATTTTCTTGCGCTTCTAATCGCAGAAAAAGATTTTCCGGAATAAAAGTCTCGGTTTATTTTTTCCCGGAATAAGATATAGCCTAGGTCCGTCCTAGGATCTTAAACTTTCTCCCTACGACATTTCATCGAAATCGGTTCAGTAGTTAGGCCGTGACGGCCCCACTCGCGAGAAATAAAAACCGGTATGAAATTCCCGGGTTATGTTCTTCCGGGATAAAAGTAGCCTATGTCCTCCTCAGGATCTCAAACTATCTCCATACTTTCTCATTTATAGACACGCGCCGCAGGCCCCCCGGCCGGTACCGCCGCGACCGCTATGTCCCTGCATTTTAATACTGTAATATCTCCGAAAATATTTATTTAAATTACATGTTGTAAAGGGCCATATTAATCTATATTAAATGCACAATGTATTTATGGTACTTAATTGAATAAGGATTAATGCTGTATTGGTTATCCCTAAGAGATAGACATATACCATCGGGACTTTTTTGTAGACCTTTTTAAGGTGTATAAAAGTGTAGTACATTATTTTGATCTATCTCGTAGAGTTTAGCCAGCGTCTGCAATGTAAGCGCAAAAAAATGTGTTTATCTACGACATCACATTAGAAACCTTTTAAATTATCAATGTTCCTTTACTATATTATGCATGTATTATACATATAAACCTTCCTCTTGAATCACTCTATCTATGAAAAAAAACCGCATCAAAATCCGTTGCGTAGTTTTAAAGATTTAAGTATACATAGGGACATGAGGACATAGGGACATAAGGACAGACAGCGGGAAGCGACTTTGTTTTATACTATGTAGTGATTCCTACTATGTCATAAACAAATAACTGCTTAATGTACTAGAAATTTCAACAGGTTACAGGTTTTGTGGGTCGGGGTGTTTTGGCATCGAAGAGACTCGTGGTTGATAGTCAAATTCAAAACTTAGAACATGATAAGAATTTTACTTGAATGTTTAAGGTTATACTGGTGGTAGGTCTATCATATGTAAGAGTCCGTCTGGGTGGGTACCACCGCAATGTCTTTTTCTACCACCTAGCAGCAGTGTGCATGCACTGTTGTGTTTCGGTTTGAAGGACATTGTAGCCAGTGTAACTACTGGACATACTGAGACTTAACATCTTATGTCTCAGGATGACGAGCGCAGGGGATGCCATAATTCGTAATTCAAGTTGCTGGATGGTGTTGCTACTGTTTATGGGTGGTTGTATCACTTACCATCAGGTGAACGGCATGCTCGTCTCGTCACTCGATGCAACAAAAGAAATAAATAAGTTAACAGTACTTTGAAACCTACTTATTACATCTATCTAAATTAAAGCCCGTATTCAGAAATAATACTATGAGGACATAGGTTTCTGTGGTCTAGTTCAGCTTTATCTGACGGCTGAGGTCAAGTTGTATCTCACTATTAGGTAATCACTGCGCCCATTTGACTACAAGCTGCGAAGGCTGCCGTGCAGAAAGCACTGAGAAGCAGAATTATTAATTAGTTTAGTAACATTTGTGAATAAGAACCTAAAACCCGTCTCTATGTGCAATTGAAATCGCCTAGGCATTAACAATCCAATTTGTAATCCGTAGATTTTTAAAACCAGATCGCATTTTATTCTACTGGCCGCACACTCATCCAAATTGAATGTCCGTGGACAAGCGGATAAAGACCGGGTAAAACAGAAAATGTCCCTTAAGGCTGACCGGTGAGACGTTAGGTTTTTTGTAGGCCATGAAAATAGCATAAATCACAGATAAACAGCTCAAGCATGCTAGGTGGAAAGGCATCGTGTGAGAGTCCGTCAGGATACGTATCATTGTCTATTATAGCCGGTTATTGTTTTTTGTTGACATGGAGAATATTGGAAATAGTACAACTATGTACCGGATTATAGACAATACTTAACATATTAAAATATAATTTTGGAGCAGCTATAGTTAGCTATAGCTTGAAAAAGGCGGCGGGTAGCAGATGGATGCGGGCTGCCCAAGACCGGGATGGTTGGCGCTCACTTGGGGAGGCCTACGTTCAGCAGTGGACGGCAACAGGCTGATTGATTGATTGATTGATATAGTGGAAGCACCATGGAATACTTCGTAATTCAAGATTTCGGGTAATAATTTGGGTCATAAGGAAAATTGTACTCTTGGTAACAAATATATTAGAAATTATTATGACGTCTCGGTAAGTACGCTCTACCAGATTATGCGACCTATATATTGTATGTATTTATTCTTTTTCAGTATTATCATAAAAACCGCCGCAAAACGCGACGTTTACAGACGCCCTTAAATAATTTGATTCCAACCAACAGAAGCAGTTTCTGAATCACTTCTAATTCGAATATCCGACACACGGTTAATTTAACGGGTTCCATTAGATGTTCACATATTCTTTGATCGTATCATTTAGACACAGATGGATTTACAAAAATATGATTATATTCGATCCAGTGAGTATATGGGACGATTAAAGGTCTTTTGAGGCTTATTTAATTCTCGCCTGGTGGTGGATTCTGAAGTCGTTGAGGTTGGGTTCGGGTCTTAAGTAGGATTTTAAAGTGGGAACGTTTCAGGTAAGTAATTATGCGTGAGAATTGGGTCTTACATAATATGATTATAGCCTCGTTACCGTTTGAAACTCAAACTGAAAATATTCTTCATTCAAATAGTCTTTTACAAGCTCTTTTTTTTATGGCATTAAATGACGAGAGGAGCATGCCGTTCGCCTGATGGTAAACGATAAGACAGCCCATAAACAGTAGTAACACCATTCAGCGCTTTGAGTTACAAAGTGCTTTGTGGCATTCCACTGCGCTCGTCATCCTGAGACATCTGTGTAGTCACACATGCTGAGACATCTATCTCATTTTGTGCATTAGTTACACTGGCTACAATGTCCTTTAAACCGAAAGACAACAATGCATGTACACTGCTGCTTGGCGGTAGAAATAGACATTGCGGTGGTACCCACCCAGACGGACTCTTACATATGAGATACCTGCCACCAGTTGTCCAATTTTCAACAAAATTTTCATGAATCTATCACAGCTTCGGAAAGTTTACGGTCCTGAAATAAGCTTGGCATCATTATAGGTGCACTATTGTCTTCTGTGTCTACCTATTCGGATATAAGACATGGAAATATGGACACATGTATTTATAACATTGATGAAGGAATCGACGATACAAAATATGGGTTTTAGATCTTTGGACTTAATAATGGTTGCAGGAATGGATACAGGCCGCTATTGTCAGGTCTGCCTGGAAATCTTTAGCGGATGCCTATGTTCCGCAGTGGGCTTCGTGTGGCTGATGATGATGATGATGATGTTAAAACCTTTACCAGTTTAAACATATTATCTACCTCCAGGGTCATTCGCATTTCATTAAAGTACAAACCGTTTGTTATTCTATTTACTGTGCTATAAAAAATTCCATTGTATTTTCAAATAAGAAAATTGTTGCTTGTAAAAAGCAGAGAGAATCTCCTTTCCATATTTACTTTGAGTCTGTAAAACATTTTTAAAAAGACAATTTTCCTACAACGTGCCCTCGCAAGAACCTCGATCCCAACTGAATTACTTACAAAGAAATTCCCTGAAAATAATACAAAATTACACTCGCTCAGACTTTCTCGTTTATAATAACAATAAAGATTCTCCCTTAGGATTACAAAAACAAAAGCACGAAACTAGGCTAATGTGAAAGCGGTTTTTTTCTCCAATAACACCTTTTTTCCAATTGGCTTAGTCGAGCGAACTGGCTGACTCACCGCACGGGTTGGTGAAAAACGAACGTAATCGCGAATAAGCGGGTGATCGAGCGAACTGAGCGACAAAGTGAAGCGTGAAACAAAAGTGGAGCGAAGATGTATGAACAAAAAAAGCGCCGTAGCCAATGAAGCGGGCGTAGGCATGTGCTACGACGTAGCTAAAGCTAGTTAGTGTGTAATAGCGTAACCAATAAGGAATTATGAATGAAATTACCATTTCGTAGTATGCTTAGGTGAGTCATACTTCGATGATGTAGCACATAATAGTTGGGAATCACGTGACCGTGTTAAAGATGACAATTTGTAAGCGAATGACGCATCAAGTTCTACTACGCCGTAGCAATTTGCAAGCATACAACAATTATGGGTAAATTATAATTCAATTCTTTTTTGGACAGTTATTGGACCATTCGGAACTCATGTTATATATTAGTTTTAAACAAATTATATTTAAGAATGTAAATCGTAGGCCGTGTTAATACTCAGTTGGCTTTACAAGAAATCATATTCTAGCGCTATGATAGGAAATTGGCGTAAACAACAAGCTGAAAATCAGATTTAAACAGTCACGAAGAGATTTATTTATAACCTTGAAAACTTGCAATTCCGAACTATGAACCAGCAAGTCTGGTTTTGCTACAATGAGTATATAGAGGAGCAGATGAACTAGATAATATAGAAGGATTTAGAAGAACAGTTTGATGACCGCCACAGGTAGTCTTACGTGTCATATTTACAATTTCATGACAAAAATATATTTAAAATTAAGACATCTATTGGAATACCATGAAATCACGCTTATTTCTCCTACCTGAATAAAAAAATCCAGTTGATTCCAGTATATCTAATTCGCAGGAACGTCTTGAGGGTATAAGGATTGGAAATCACTTACTCGACGTCTGCGGTGTCAGTCCTATCACGTTACTACTCTTAAGCATCGCGTGTGGTGTTCTTATTTCTTATGTGTCGGCTGGCGTAGGGATTGCGACTGGTGAGAGTCGTCTTTGAATTTGGACTATGGCTAGTTACGTTTGCAATTTTTTTATTTCCAAGTTGTATTACAAGAAGTTATTGTCAGGAGTTTATGAATGAACAGGTTTGTTTAAATCATCTCTTCAATACTAAGCGAATATAAAGTTAAATTAGTTATTAAAGTTAAATAAAAAATGTAAATTTTTTTGCTTTTCTGTTCATTCGGCGGTTTAAGTTTTTGTTAAAAAGTTTTTATTTTATAATTTTTATACTAAAAATTAAGATTTTTTATTTACATCAGACTTATTTAATTTCATTGTTAAGAGCCATTGAATAAATTCCATAGTAAAATTCCAAAGGAATTGGGGTGCCTACTCCAACAACTCCAAGAACTCAAAGCCACAACAAAGAAAACATAGAGGCTTTTGAACGTTCTGGCTTACCTCAATTCAAAATTGTTTAATAAATAGATTACCCCAAAACCGGCACCCAACGGGGTAAATTTTAAATTCCCCACCCCATTCAAGAATAATTATGTAAGAAAAAGTTTTTAATTAAACGAGTACAGTTTCTTCGGGAGTTCTGAAGTAGGATTGATTGGAATTATCGGGGTGATCAGACCGTGAGATTTAATTACCAAATTACAGTTTCGAACTTCCTTCCGATTTAATTTAAAACGATACGGGAGGATTCGATAAAAATGATTAATGGGGTAAATAAGGAAAGCTCTTGAGTTGATTTTATTTGATTTTGGTTCAGATTTTAAATTGGTTCGTTCTCTTTGTGACTTATCGATCGAGTTAAGTGCCATTGATTTAGAAATAATAGGATTTAATTAAGCATTAAATACATTTAATTTGACCGATCATTCTACTTGATTACAATAGGGAAGATGCAATATTTTATTTTTAGTTTCATTTGAATGAATTGATCATGAGCATTTAAAAAAAATGAAGCACTATAATTTATTGCCGAAAATTGCGGTTTTAAATTGACAATTTAAATTTTCGCGCGCAAACGGAGCTACACGACCGGTGACGTCATACCTGTGTCACTGGCCATATTTGTTTGTTAGATATAATATTATACTTTGTTGGATATTTTAATCAAAAACAGGAATCAAAAAAAACTATTTGGTAATCACCGATATTTAAGATAGCGCGGAAATCAATCCTTATATCCATAACAGCTACCTAATAACAATTTGGCAAAATTTGTACAAAATTTCCTTGGTTTGGTTTCTAAATCTTTAAATTTTAGTTTTGTTTTAGTATTTTTTAATAAGGGCCCAACAAACTGACTGAGTGGTGGCAAGGCAGGGCAAGCGCAGCGTTGGTCGTCCGGCGACAAGATGGGTCGACGACATTGTGAGGATCGCGGGTCGAACCTGGATGCGATTGGCTCGAGACCGGGTAAGGTGGAATAATATGAGGGAATTATACCCAGCAGTGGGAATCTACAGGTTGTGGATGATGATGATGATGAAACTACCTGAGTCTGCTGCTAATGACAAGTGGAGTGGGTCCAAATCGACTGTCGACTTACAAGAGATGATTATCCCTCGCATCTTCATTTTTATTTATTTATTCCACATACTTACTACTAATTACAGGTTACACCCAATTCAGTAGTGTAGGACACATTCAAAATTATATTGAATAAAACCAACAATTTATTACATTAAATTACTAACTAAGATACAAGCGGCCTCTGTGAACTCTGTCAGTGAGCACGAAAATATGTCAACCCGGCTGGACTTATGTTTGTTTATAGTCTAAAAACGCAGAACTTATAAATATTATCGGTATCAGGATTATAAAGTAATTACATAATAAAAACAACTAATTTAATTAAGAGCCATAACAATAAAACGTAGTCGCTGTTCAGAGTGCAAGTACTTTATCCCAAATATAATCGCTTGAAATCCTCGTGTTCGAAGTAATCTGCCGAATAAAATGTTGCAACTGCTTTCTGAGCTAAAGTTCACCATCTTGAAGATAAGTAGCAACTTATATAAATTTATTAAATTATACTACATCAAGGAAATTTTGAAATGGCAAGTATCAAGTAGCAACCCTAAATCTCATACAAAACTTATTAAAACTCGAGCTACACTTAACAAAATATTTTGTCGAAAGTAGCATCCCTAACGTCTATAAACTTATTAAAACTCGTACGAGAGCGCATACGCACAACATGAAAATATCTCATAGGTAGCAGCCCTAACATTCCTAACATAAACTTATTAAAACTCGGGCTGTACTGCATAGAACATCACGTATATGCTCAAACTTGCCGCTCTGACAGCCGAGTAATATAATTAATAGAGTTTGTCGAGTTCCGTCAGGTTCCCTTCGCGTGACAACCCTAGTGTACTCCGCTTGTGACTGAAAGGGTATATTGGGATTGGCACCTTTTGACAATATTTAAAAGAAAATATAACATGCATAAAATATCAGGTCAGTTGTTTGATAAAGTATGATGATATTATTATACTGAGATATCAGTAGTATTTGGCTGAAGTGACCTTCAGGTGAACATTAGTGTATGTTTACTATTATTTTTCGTATGCTTAGAGGCAAATTTACTTAAAGCGATGCTACCAAGGTTGATTGTCCCATGCATAAATCTACTAAGTATACCTTTACCTACCACGCGTACCGCGACATTAAGTTACTCTATTTTTTTTCGTACTGTCTCAGCCACGATATAATGATTCATAGATTTAACATTTAATTTTATGTAGGGATCAGTCCTAAGAACACTTAATTATCTGGTAAAAATATGATACATAGCAAAAAATAACCCGTTGATTAAGGCCCCAAGTGGCACCAACCAGTCCTCATACGAAATGACAAACTTCCTAAAGCGTTGGAAAATAGGTGCGAGTTCGCCCCGTGAGTGATCGAGCGATTTGTCGCCCAGCCAGCCTAACAACTCTGACTGATGAAAAATGTACATGCAGAAGTTTATTATTTATTTGGGAGTTATTATTTTGCCCATTAATTTCATATTTATAGGATCTGATTAGCTTTTATATAACTGAATAAGGCTAAAACAGAAGCAAAATTCCCCGATTTACAAATTAGAACAGTTTGGAATATATTTCCAAATAACTTATTTTAATTGATTTAAGCTTGTAATTGGATTGAAGATGAAGATTGCATCGTTTATTCGAATCGACCGAGCACTAGCGATACCACGCGATCCTTAAATAACTAAGCAGCAGAGGTTTGTACAGGGATCGTCATAAGCCTATGTTTTTCGGAGTTTCGCTCAATTTTATGACGTAACCTGTATCGAAATTTGTTCACGCAAATTATAGGCGAATATACCGATTCCGATATACAGCATGACTTGGTAAAGGCCGCAGGAACGCGCTGGATGCGGGCTGCTTTTGACAGGTCCATCTGGAAATCTTTAGGGGAGGCCTATGTTCAGCAGTGGGAGTCATGTAGCTGATGATGATGATGATACCGATTCCTATGTTTTTATAACACTGCCTCGGTGGCGTAGTTGTATTACGGTACGACTGCAATGCTGAGGTCTCGGGTTCGATCCCCGAGTCAGGCAGTGATATTGGGTTTTTCTAATCAGTATCAGCCCGGAGTCTGGAGATTGTGCCTAATATGGCGATAGGCACGTCCCCTATCACATCGAAAAGTGGGTGCACTAGTTGCGCCTCTGCCTACCCTTTCAGGGATAAAAGGCATGAATATGCGTATGCGTATATATTTTAACTGTCAACCGACAAAAAAAACTTCTATGTGTATATATATTTTTTATAGCATTGAAATGACGAGACGAGCATGCCGTTCGCCTGATGGTAAGCGATACGACCCATAAACAGTAGAAACACCATCCAGCACCTTGAGTTACCAAGTGCTGTGTGGCATTCCACTGCGCTCGTTATCCTGAGACATAAGATGTTAAGTCTCATTATGTCCTGTAGTTACACTGGCTACAATGCCCTTCAAACCGTAACACAACAGTGCATGCACACTGCTGCTTAGCGGCAGAAATAAACATTGCGGTGATACCCACCCAGACGGACTCTTACATATGAGAGTCCTACCACCAGTATCTTTTTAACCCTCCAATATGACTGAGATAACAGCATTTATACAAGGTTATTTTGACATTGCGTTAATAAATGAAACCGCATACTCGTCTTTGCCTCTGATAACATTTTGCCCAAAAATCATCCATGATAAACTAATATTTTCACCAAAAATCTCAGGTTTACTTTGCAGATTTTTTATCATTTTGTAGTTTAGTGCGAATAAGGCAGATGTGTGGGTGTTTTTCTGACTGTAAGTCTAATGTTGCTGCTGCGACGAATCATGTTAGAGTAGTAGTTGTGGCATTAGGTGTAAACTTAAATTGACTTTTTATTGATATTTATTTTGTTCGAAACTTACACTTTTACAGCTATAGTTAAAATAAGTTAATGGAAGGTGTTATTTTCAAGAAGATAAGTATGTGGTTCAATTTAGTAACTCAATGTGAAAATGACCATGAATAACACGTTGCAATCAATAATACAGCCGATAGACTTCACTGTTAAATCTCGCCCAAGCGATGATCTCAAAACAAAACGATCGCTTAATTACTTGGGTAAACATCGTAGAAGTTTAGTCTAGCCAATTTTATTGGGATCAAGCTTGGAGTGTTCGCCGGCGCCTTAAAACACGAATCCGAACCAACACGGGTCGGACAAGGACGTTAATCTCCCAAATAACTTGTCGACACAGACACTCTGCGCGCGCTGGGTGGCCATGGTGTTGCAGGATGGTGGAATTTTCCAACAAAGTAGTGACTGGTAATGTAATGCTCAATGCAGTTGGCAACTAATGTCAGAAAGCGGGTCTGCTTAACTGGATGGTCACTGCCTGAACTTGAAATAATTCGCCAAGATATTTACTACAAATAGAGTGTTTTTTTTTTAATGGCATTGAATGACGAGACGAGCATGCCGTTCGCCTGATAGTAAGCGATTCGACTACCCATAAATAATAGTTACATCATCCAGCACCTTGAGTTACAAAGTATTGTGTGACATTCCACTGCGCTCGTCATACTGAGACATAAGATGTTAAGTTTCATTATGTCCAGTAGTTACACTGGCTATAATGTCCTTCAAACCGAAACACAACGGTGCATGCACACTGTTGCTTGGTGGTAGAAATAGACATTGCGGTGGTACCCACCCAGACGGACTCTAACATATGAGAGACCCACCACCAGTAATAATTTATTGCGGTGAGATTAAAGATTAAAAATAGAGAATCAGCTGTAAAAATATATAGCATCCCAAAACTCCAAATGCTTATTAGAATATTTAGTTTTTAATTGTTGACTGATATAAATTAGCTAGCGTACCAATTATTCATTGAATGATGGCTTGCCATAATCAGTACTTTATAACATAAAATTATGGGTGTTGCTACTGTTTTATGCAACTTTAACACCAACCAAGCCTGCTCACATTATTAAGCAACTAAAACAATTTTTACAAGATTATCCACTTTTCCATTACCTCATGATCACCCGACACGCGACTTAGTTTCAATTAAGCCCCGCCCAGCCGTTTCCATTCGTAGCGAGTTCGTAAGCCCACCGATTCTGCCGTACGCGCCTCAAATAGATTACAGGCTTTATCCCACAATTGTTTAGTCAGCCAAGAGATAAATTTGATTGAACGTGTCCTTTGTTTAATGTTTTCGAGCTTTCATGTGTTAAAGCTGTTGAAGTTATACCATACTAGCTTTAGTTTACGGCTCCACTCGCGTGAAAAGTTTTTCCCGGATAACAGGCCCACTCATTCAGGATCTCAAACTAACTCCATACCAAATTTCATCGCGATTGGTTCAGAGGTTTAGTTAAATTACTTCTTTATAATATTAGTGTACATTCACGAGGATAAAAATACATAATGAACAGGAAGACAGTAAAGACGACGCGCACATGTATATAACTTCAACAACTGATAGTTTTATAGTGTAACGTATTTCGGCAACAAGTTGCCAGTGTTTGCCCGATGCCTAAGGACTAAGCCAGCGTGGTGGCCTAAGACACTTTAAGTAGGACAGGACGTCCGTGGCACACAGTGAGATAGTATTGTTAGGATAAAACGAAAGGGTATTTGTAACTTACTGACCTGTTTCTAAACCAGTCGAGATATCAAACTAGTTGTGGAAGTGACAATTGGATGTAAAAAAAGGGTGCAGTATCCATATGTGCGTTCTTTCAGTCTCAGTCGGCCACAGACGGCATCAGTAGTAGTCTCTTATAATGCTCTTTGGTAGTCTCAGTGGCAGTTGAGTAAGTTGAGCATTGACTCTCGTACCGGTCGATTAGTTGGTGATATGTTTGTTACAGTATTTCTTTTTAATAAGTTTATTATACTTAATCAAAATAGCTTCTGTTTCTAACAGTATAATATATCACAGGCTTGGTTAATATATAGGGTATTAAATCCCCTTATGTTTTACCAGGCAGGTCCCGCCGCAGTTCATTTCTGCCCCAAAACAGTATCATGACATTATTATTACGATCGGGAAAGTAATAACAACTGAATAATTATTAAATGTGTCAATAATTTTACTAATTCCATTTTAAAAATGGCGCGGTGTAGCGTGTGGTGTAGATATACTTAATTCACTCGTAAAATTATCTGTTTCATGAGGCCACGGCATGTGGCCCTATTGCTTCCTTCCTTTATGGACAACGTTCCAAGAGCCGAGGACAACATCAAACTAAAATGCAAGTTATTACAACAAACAGAAATAAAACTCAGCAAAGATCTGAAACTCATAAACACAGAAAGAACAACCCAATATAGATTTAAAGCAATCGCATTGACAAAATAAACTAGATACGTCTGATAGCATTATAGCACTAAAAACAGACGAACCGAAAACGGTGGAATCAGAAAAGCCTAGGCTTTATTACTTTTAGGTCTATACGTGGAGCCTTATAACCTATTATTGACGAGCTCAGAGGCTCGACGGGAGCGAGGGATTGGGACCAATTTTTGTGATGCCTGTAACGTAAGATTGTGGTGATTGACTGTGGGTTCCGAGATTATGACGACAATAGAATATGTTTGCTACTAAAAGTGAAATTAAATCGCACCGCTGCATTATTTTGTTTGGGTGCCAAATTTTTGTTGGTTAGGTACAGGATCAATAGTATATGCCAAATTTTATTGAGTCATCCGCTAGATTATAAGCCGTCTATAATAAGCACCAAATAATCTAGTCGACCATAAATCGCTTCAGCATTCGACGTAACCAAAAGGTTGCGCTTTTTATTTTATATTTTTTAAATGTTTGAGTCGTTATATGCCATAGATCAGCTACTTTATCATCTGTTAATAAAAAAAATATGAAAAGACTCGAAGAAATATTTTTATTATTTAAGATGCTAATTAGAAGGTTTTAAGTCAAAACTCAAAATCTGCGCCAATAATAAAGAGTAATAAAGAACTCACACATTTTTCTTTTGTCCATAATCTAGGAAAAAATACTAATCATAATACAATTTTATTATATCTTAATACACATCATGCCTTTATACCCGAAATAGTAGTAAGAGGTGCAACTGAGGCACCTACTTTTTACCACTTCTGTCCCGTCTCTGGATGTGAGGGGTGAACATCGTTTCAATACCGTTTTATTATCGTAACTCAATATTACATCTGTAGTAGAAGTCACTCTGGGGTCGTTTAATAGGATTTTGATATTGTGTCTAGCGACGGGAGCCAAAGTACATATTGAATTATAATCTATGCTTTCATAGAGCTTCCTTTATGCGGAAAATCTATTGTCATTGGTAAATAAGTTCGATATTGGGGATTTTAAAATATTGTCACGGTGATAAAACAAGTTTATCGTAAGCCTAGTTATATAAAGTCTGTATTGTCCAACTGCTGGGCACGGACTTCCTCTACTAAGTGGGTTTAGGCCTTAGTCCACCACGCTGGCCTAGTGCGTGTTGGCGGAGTTTACATACCCTCGAAATTCTTATGAAGAATTCTCAGGTTAGGTTTCCTCGCAATGTTTTGCTTCACCGTTAATGCTAACGACAATTGATAAACAATACACACGTAATTCCTAAAAGTTAGAGGTATGTCTCTTGGGTTTTGAACCTTCGGATATACATCTCAATCCTGTAACTAATAAATGTTTTATTTTACTATGAATTGGCAAAATATCTAAAAACAATGGGTTTTATAAATAACTAGCTTTTGCCCGCGGCTCCTCCCGCATTACAAAGTTTTTCCGGGATAAAAGTCCCGGTTTATATTTTCCCGGGATAAAAAGTAGCCTATGTGTTAATCCAGGACATGATCTACCCGTGTGCCAAACTTCATCGAAATCCGTTCAGTAGTTTTTGCGTGAAAGAGGAACAAACATCCTTACATCCATACATCCAAACATCCATACATCCATACATTCTTACAAACTTTCGCCTTTATAATATTAGTAGGATGCAAGCTACAAACAGGTATTTTTTAAGCTTGGACTTATACTAGTTTAGTGGATGTAGTGGAGTAGCCAGTAAATTAGTTTTTAAAATATCCCTACTTCGTCCGTATCTACTCGACAAAATATTCGATGTTCAGACCTTTAGTTACTAAACTACTCGCCATTGAACTAAAACACTAGTGTGATCTGAAATACAAACTAACGTATTGAAAATAAAGCGTATCTATCCTCATTTAAGATTTATTCTATACCCTACTTTGACTGTGAAAGATATTTTACATCACATTTCGATTTTATTTTCATTATTTCATGTACATTTACTTTGTACTCGGTTATCAAAAAATTTCTATATATTTATAAAATCAATTTGAAATACAATTCGATCAAAAAGTAAATGAAAATAATGAATAAATATTTTTCTATTCAAAGTCATTGTTAGTGATAAGCAATTTGCGAGCGTTGTAAGCGATACGAGCGTTTTGAGCATACGCCCCGCGCTACGTGAAACACTGAGCGCACGTGACAAGCGTAATAAACGATTGCATGTACAGGGTGCTTCTTTCTCTATATTGTTTGACTTTAAGCAAATATTTTTGTATGACGTGGTCTGAATCTCAAATTTGATGTTGTTTTCATTATTGTGTTTGGAATGAAAAGACTGAAAATAATTATTTTTATTATGTTACCTTTGATTAACCGTATCTTTGTATGTGTGGGAGAGGTGAACTTTTGGTACTATATAATACAATGTTCGGACATCTATTAAATGCATTTTCATTATTACAGGCTATAAGAACCAATGCATTTATAGATTATAGATTGGTATCATTGTCAGGTGACCAACCTCCGTTTCTACAAAATAATGCTTGTCGAACTAATATAATGGAGGCTTTGTTATTTGTTAGTCGCATATAACAACAAATAATGTAACAATTTTTTTTTTATATTCCACATGATTCACTATAATGAACATATTAATGACAATTTTTTTAGGGTGGCTAAATTAAATTTACTCTGATAAAAGTTTAAAAAAATCGAATTGCGCCAACACTACTTTGGAGACAGATACAGGCGAGTAGATATTTTTTGTAACAAATAAAATCCTACTAATATTATAAAGGCGAAAGTTTGTAAGAATGTATGGATGTATGGATGTTTGTTACTCTTTCACGCAAAAACTACTGAACGGATTTCGATGAAATTTGGCACACGGGTAGATCATATACTGGATTAACACATAGGCTACTTTTTATCCTGGGAAAATATAAAGCGGGACTTTTATCCCGGAAAAACTCATTCACGCGGGCGGAGCCGCAGGCAAAAGCTAGTATCTAATAAATCTTAAATTTAAAAATAATAAACAAAAAAATCGTAAAATAAATTGTGTTATCACAAGACACCCTGTATTTCAAATAAATAAATCAAACTAAAGGTACAAGAGCATATGCATGCTTTGTAAATATAAAATTCTACGCGAATGCTCATAATAGAACAAACAAGAATATTTACGTGCCATTTATTCGCAATTTGATCGCAACGTGGTGGGAATAAATATTAAAAGTTACTAAAAATATACATACTACTACTAAAAATCTTATAGTTTTAAGTTAAATATAGTATTGTTTTTTCTTCAACAGAGAAGCAAGGTGTTCGACTGAGAGCAAAGCGCCTACTCTTAAAATTGTAGCAATATTCAACTGTTGCCTATTTTTCTTTTTTAGGTAGGCAGTCCTGCAGTCAACACCGGGGAAACCTGTGAATGGGATACTGGAGTCCCCCGGCTTAACAACTGCAGGGGCCTGGGAAGGAAGTGGAAAAGGAAGGTGGAAGGGAAAGTGGGGGAAGAGAGGAAGGTTCCCAGGATGGGCGAAAAGAGAAGTGGGTGGCAGGAAATGTTCGCGGGCCCTTTTAGGCCTCAATGTGTTATCTAATCAAGAGGTATACACACTGAATTGTGTGCCTCGTTCCGTGACTAATGTCCCTCCATGTATGGGCGTGCGTTGGGTGTGAAGACCTAGTGCACAAGAATTGCCTCGGAGGGCGAACTGTTGCCTATTGTAACAACAAACAACAGGCACATCACGCCTTTTTCCCCCCTCCCTTCGCCGTGTGTATTTGGTTCGATGATCTGATAGGGGGCGAATCCATCGCCATATCCCAATATCACTTTGTCCGACCCGGCATTTGAACCAGAGACCTCAAAGTCGCACTGCGCTCACAATAGAATCCTGCCAACGAGCTTTTTAAACCACTCATCACTGTAACATCAATCCGTAAGATAACCTGAGACCCAGAAAACCACTAGGAAATAATTTGATTGATAATGTAGTTATCTATTTGTTCTTGAACAACGTATTTATAACTTCTGTAATTAATTTTACACATCTACCACACTGAATTTTTTAATTAAAATCCAGTGGACATAATCCTACGTCCAATATCAATAAGATAGTGGGTAGACAAAGTTTTAACGAGCGTACTCAATAAACAATGTAACAATGATTTGAACTGTCCAACAGATGTCGCGTCGTAATAGGCCATTGCCTTCGTACTTCTAGTTGTAGACATTTTATTAATACAATCTTTTGTAACTTTCTTGGAATTACACGGTATTACTTGGATACAATGTAGTGGTAATTAAGGACGTGGTTTATTTATGTATTTCATCTAGATTTATTCAGGAGCTTTTTTTATTAATTATATACACGTAGGTAGGTATAGGTACTCACGCCTTCCATCCCTGAAAGGGTAGGCAAAGGCGCAACTAGTGCACCTGCTTTTCGCCTTGCGTATTCCGTCCCATGATGTGATAGGGGGCGAGCCTATCGCCTTATTGGGCACATTTGCAGACTCTCAGCTGATACTAAATAGGAAAACGCAACATCACTTTGTCCGACCCAGAACTCGAGACCTCAGCATTGCAGTCGTACCGTATTACAACTATGTACTATGCCAGTCCATTATGGATTAAGTAATTTATATATTCATCCAGATTTATTCAGGAGTTTATTTTAATATAGGTACGACAACGTGACCCTGCACCTGATGGCAAGCAGAGAGGGGTCCAGATAATATCCACCGACGAGAGATGATTATTCCTCACCGACCGACACTAGACGACCTATTGATAGGTTAGCTAGGTTAGGATCTGTATTGTCCTCACCGGTGAGGATCGCTACGCGTTCCTACCATTATTTTAAATAATAATGATTCATCGTTTTTTTGTCTACGCTTTCTTGCCAGCCCGAGCTTGGCTTCTTTATATTTTTTTTCATTGATTTTGCTCTCTATAAAAAATGTCTTATGTAGGTGACTTTTTGTAATGAACGGTAATAAAAATAATAATAATTATTATTTAAATGTATCTTGACTTATTATAAGTGCAACTATGTTCGTCTACGTGATGAATAAAGTATTTTATTTTTGATTTTATTTTATTGGATTTTTTACAAACCAATAATTTTTTTATGTTTGTATTAAAGTCACAGAAACCTAAAATTGGTACTGCCTCTACGCTACGGCCTACGTAAAGCTACGGCCTACGTAAAGCTACGCCCTACGTAAAGCTACGACTTAAATATAATGTCTTACTCAGACCAACAATTTAAATTAATTGTATTTGAACATTACGTACCTACTATATTAGTCGGAAGAAGTCTGCCTAATAAACAGTACACAGCCCGTAGAAATCGTATAATACGATCAAAAACCCGTAGGAATTCGAATGTAACACAACACGATAATTAAGAATCAAACGAACTTACCTTGTGAAGTTTGATATCTAATTATACGAGTATCTTGACCGAAGATGATTACCAATTTACATGCAGCAGCACGCCACGTGATGATGACCTAATCACACTTTCAGAGTTATATTAATACACTTAAAATAAAAAATTATCACAAAATATTTGTATTTTGTAGGTAGACTTGATTTCCTCTATTCAACTTGTTATGCCGCTCAATTCCAACTGCCATTATTTAGAGCAATTTTTTTTTTTTTACACGTCTAGGGAAATTCTGGGTCGGGGCGGGAGTGTAATCATCTTCGGTCAAGATACTCGTATAATTAGATATCAAACTTCACAAGGTAAGTTCGTTTGATTCTTAATTATACATCGCATCTCTCCCGAAGATGATTACCAATTTACATGCAGATGTTTAGAGTATAGGAAAAAAATAAAAATAAAAAATATTAACGTTGAAGCGATCACAGATAAACAATATAATAATTTCTTATTCATTTACAAGTTGCACTGCCAACAATCAACATGTAACAGAAGTAAGTACACGTAAGTAGCATAAATCGTGAACAATTCAATATACATTAATTAGAAAACAAAGAATTAGCAAAATCATCAGCTGAATTACATATTACATCTTTTTTATAGTATTTGAAAAAAACGTTGGAAGATTCTGACCACCCTGCAGCTTTTCGAATGGTTTCCAAATTAACTCCTGCTCTATGGGCCGCAGACGTCGACGCGTGTCGAGTACTGTGAGCACCATACAATTTAATGTCTATGCCGCTATTTTCTAAGATTGCTTTAACCCAATGAGATAATGTTTGAGTAACTACTCTTTTGTGTGGTTTCTTAAAACTAATAAACAGAAATTCTTCCTCCTGACGTAACGAGGCCGTTCTATCTAAATAAGCCTTGAGGCATAAGGCCGGACAAACATTAGGATTTTCTCTAATGTATGGCAATATAATTAATGGCTGATAGGCACCCGGTCTTGATGTCTTAATAAGGTCCTCAATTTTTATTTGTATTCTATCCAATTCAAATTTGATATTATTGATTTTAATTAAGCTCAAAGTCTGCATTCTCTGTGCAGAGGCTAATGCCAAAAGCGTAATAGTTTTAAGTGACAAATCTTTTAATGATATCGAATCATTCGGAATATAGTTTGTCAAAAAATTAAGTACTAGATTAGGATCCCAGGTGAAATTATATTTAGGGACAGGTGGTTTCATACGATAAACACCTTTAAAAAATCGCTTAATACCATAATTAGATGAGATTTCCTGGCCTAGTAATATGGATAATGCTGACCTACAATTATTGAGAGCACTATAATTAGTTCCACTATAAATTTTTTCCGTGAGATACTCTATAAACTGGGCAGGGGTGACATTACAATAATCTAAATTTTTGTCCTCACAATACAGCCACCATGATTTAAAATGAGAGTTATATTGACTCAGAGTGTTTGGAGAAAAGGAGGCCATAACGATGTCAAGAGAGGCATTGGGGATTCCCCTTCTCAGCAGTGCCTGCCTGATAATATCGCTGCCATCAGGAAGAGTTCTGAGTGGAGGGGGTGTTCCTTCCTGAAAGGAGAATATAATAGGTTTTTGTTGGGCTCAAAATATAATACATCTGAAATAAGCATGCTTGACCATACTGGGTACCACGGCTGTGTTGGCCAATATGGCGCCACAACAATACCTTCCGCTTTGTCCATTTTGATCTTATGTAAAACTTTGCTGAGAAGACTAAAAGGAGGGAATGCATAGAATTTTATACTCTTCCAGTTCGAGGTAAAAGCGTCTACGAATTCGGAATTAGGGTCTAGTTTCCATGAAGCATATCTACTACATTTACAATTTTGGATACTCGCGAATAAATCAATTTCTGGGACTCCAAAAGATAACGTTATTTGCGAAAACGCGTAATCGGCAATCTCCCACTCTGTGTCTATGTTGACGAGTTTGCGAGACTCAAAATCAGCGACGGTATTTTCACCGGATTGGATATAAGATGCAAAAACAAATATATTTCGCTTTTCACACCACTGCCAGATATCCCGAGCAACTTTGTTTAAATGTTTAAACTGTATACCCCCCATTTTATTAATGTAGGCGATAGCTGTTGTATTATCAATTCTAAGTAAAATATTACAGTTATAAAACCGAGACGCAAAAATTTTTAAACCATAAAAGGCTGCCAATAATTCAAGAGTATTAATGTGTAAAGATAATTGCGAATAACTCCAGTGTCCGTGAGCTGTTTTGTCATTGCAAGCTACTCCCCACCCGGTGCCTGAAGCGTCACTAAATATTTCAAGAATATAATCATTAGACTGGATATAACAACGTGAGGTATCAATGTGATCCCTCCACCATATTAAATCGCATTTAATACGTTCCGGAATAATCATACGCTTATTGTAATTATCGGTATAATCCAGTGCTAAAAATTTCTCTCTTTCAAATACCTTTGTATATAGCCATCCATAACTGACTGCAGGACACGCTGAGGACAATAGACCAATAAAGCTTGCAAATTCCCGAATTGTGCAGCTTTTTTTGCGCAATAATTTATCAGCTATCAATTTGATACGCGTTTTCTTTTCATTAGGTAAGATTAAGTACATATCAACTGTATTAAATATAAACCCAAGAAATAAACATTCTTTTCTTGGGTAGATTTGACTTTTACTTTCATTTATGATAAACCCTAATTTAATTAACAGCGTTCTAGTCGTTTCTAAATTATTAAGACAGCTATCGAAAGAATTTCCACTGCATAAAAAATCATCTAAAAAATTTACTGATAAGTGACCCAATGAACGTAGGTAACATAAAATCGGTTTTAGCAGCTTTGTAAAAACATACGGTGCGGTAGAAAGCCCAAAGGGTAAAACATTAAACTCAAACTGTTGATTTCTGTATAAATCTGAATTCCAAACGAAACGAAGGTATTTTCTGTCACATTTAGCCACTGGTACCAAAAAATAGGCGTCTTTTAAATCTAATTTAGTCATATAATTATTTCTATCTAATAATTTTAGAGCCGTGCGATAGTCTTCCATTTTAAAGTGACTAGTCTGGATGAATTCATTTAATTTTTTTAAATTAAGAATAAATCGATGTTTTCCGTTCGATTTAGGTACTGTAAAAATCGGAGAAACAAATTGATTTTTACATGGTACACTTACAGATATATAGCCTGATTCTAGAAGTTCCGAAATACACCCGTTAATAACTTCAATCTCCTTGCTAGTGTATGATCTAATTGGCATATTTGATTAAACTGGTTTACATTGAAACGGTATACGGTAACCCTTTATCCAGGACAAAATAGTTTTGTCATTTGTTATGCTGAGCCATTCATTATGAAAAAACCGTAGTCTACCCGCTACAGGTATCGATGTAATATTGTCGTTAATTACCTGGGGAAAGCCGGTCAACGCCGTCGAGCTTGTTGTGGGTAGTTGGTCCGCGGGCGATACGTCGCGGGTGCTTGGCGATATTCCCGTGGAGCCTGCGGCGGCGGAGGACGCCGAGATTGGCTGGGGTACACTCGCGGCTCGGCGACGGATGCCCGCGGTGCCCCCCGCGCGTTTAAAGCCCGTGGTTGACGAGCCGCTGAATTGCCACGTTGAATGTTTCGTGCTTGCTTGGCCTTAACATTATTCACATAGTCCGCGCTATATCTTAATTCAGAGGCGGACACTGAGATTGCTTTAGATGCTTTCAGGTGTTCCGATAAGTTGGAGCCAAATAAATTATTGTCTATTTTAGTATTCTTAATCATATCACGTTTTTGTTTGCTTAAAGAGTTTATAATAGCAAACCTTCTCGAGACAGATTCTCGGTAATGCGTATCGCATAATAATCGGCCTGCATCACTTAATGTTTTAATAATATCTTGTGGAACACTTGAAGTTTGTAGTAAAGCTAAGTTCATTGCTTTGCCAATAGCTGAGATACAACTAGCCATTTGATTTTGTTTGTATTCGCTAAAAGAGTCCTTCTTTATGTTGGACTCAGAAAGAGCGGATTTAATTTCTGGATTTATTATAGGAGCTTTCATATTAGCACAATTCTCAGCAGGTAGGTACTCTTTGAGAAGATTTATTTTTTCTTCTTTAGGCAAACCGTTAAGTAAAATGTGTTTCCATCTCATGGCTAAATCTTTTTGAAGATTATCTCCAAACAATTTATTTTGTGTGGGATCTGAACCAAGCAGTTCCAGAATATCCGGGTCAAGCTCCTGGTTGTCTACGGCCGTATCATCAGATAACGTTTCAAGAGGTATGATCTCTTCTGAAACGGTGATAGAAAATATATATACTATCTCAAGGGTAGACAATAATTAGAATATGTATTTCTCTCTAATCCATACACGATTTACGTCGGATATCCATAATACAGAGTGCAGGTAGGCGGCGTAATAAAATAATCCACACACAATTAAGTCGGGATATTTTAAAGATTAGCCGTATTTGTAACACTTAGCATCCACACACGATATACGTCGGGATAGCATAATTCAGTGTTTAAAATATCTATTATTTAGGCATCCACACACGATATACGTCGGGATTGCATATTAATTATGTATAGTCGTCACTTCTACAACCTGCGTAATACTTAGGTACACGAAAAAAAATATCTTGATACAAATTGACTATTATATAACTTACCTTGTAATTCTAGATCACCGGTTTGTTCCTGAGACTGCGGTGCCGGAGATGAATCCGGGGTGTCGTCCGATGATACTGAGTGTCTTCTTTGATTTTTGACAAGTTTTTTAACTTTCTTAAATATTTTTTCTACAATATCCTTATCCGATCGCTTACGTTTACCCATTTTAACACTATCTAATCTTAACTGACTCAGACTTATTGTACAAAATAAAGAGGATCGACTATAAGTGTGACTCGGTCGACACCAAATAACGTAATGGCAGTTGGAATTGAGCGGCATAACAAGTTGAATAGAGGAAATCAAGTCTACCTACAAAATACAAATATTTTGTGATAATTTTTTATTTTAAGTGTATTAATATAACTCTGAAAGTGTGATTAGGTCATCATCACGTGGCGTGCTGCTGCATGTAAATTGGTAATCATCTTCGGGAGAGATGCGATGTATAATCTCGAGCGAGTCGCATCACCATTTCATTCGGATTCATAATACGAATGATACTGGATATCCATTTTGTTTATTGGTGCTACCTAATGGGAATATCGGTTTACGCATTGTATGACGTTATTGGCTTCAGTCAGTTTAGTAGTAAGTACATACATACCTACTTTTGTGTTCTTACTAATTTTTTTTTCTCTTCACAAAAATAAAATAAAAGAGATTTACTTTATTTCAAAGGAAGAAAAAAATGTTTCAGTTTAACTTAACCTATGCGATTTGAAATTTTGATTTTGTTCAGATACTTACTTACTTTACTTATGCTGCTGACTGTACTGTGATCACGGCGGTTACGAAATATACCTTACCACCAACAAAACAAGTTTGTATTTTGAAATTCCCACTATAATTCATATTATCTAGGCAACTACCGAACAATCCAATCACCGAGCCCACGTATAAATCAATTTTATCGTAAACACAATACTGGTTCAATTAATCAATCTTCATAAATTCTTAAAAACATCATCAATCTCGGCGGCTCGGTTTACTGGGTACTATAATGAAACTAATTTATCAAAGTGGAACACCTGGACCTTGCGTCTCAATCTTATATCAGTCAAACTTGGAGTTTAGGAGAATTGACGGTAGATGGCGATGTTTTGAATAACGTAAGCGCCATAGGCTGATTATCTTGGTAACATTTTGACTATCGAGTTGAAGAGTAAGGCCTAATTTCACTAATACTTTAGTTAATCGGCATTAAAATTAACACGACCGTGAAATAATTAATGGGCGTCCTATGAAAGAACGCCTAGTTAAGGAAGATGATCAAATGATAGGGCTTGGTGAGACACTCAAAAACCTTAATAGTCCGTTAAAAGAGTTAACAGGCTAATAAATTAACCATGCTCTGTTAGCATTATGAAATTAGGCATAAAGCTTTAAAATTATCTTTAGGTGGAATGATGAGAGAAGCATTCTAAATAGCTGTATGATATTAAAAAGATAATACCCGTCATATATTTTCATGATGTGATGAACGCATTTATCATAGTCCTAATTTGCCGTACGCAAAGACGTTTGACGCTATGTTCGAAAGTCTTTCCTAATTGATAACCATACACGGTGGACGATAGCCTAGTTAGGAATGGAACGGTCTGCCGAGACAATGTCCGGAGGTTCAAAACCCAAGGCACACACCTCTGACTTTTCAGTTACGTGTGTATTGTTTATAAATTATCGTTCGCTTTAACGGTGAAGGAAGACATCGTGAGGAAACCTGCATACCTAAGAAGATCTTTATAAGAATTTCGAAGGTATGTGAAGTGTACAAACCCGCACCAGGCCAGCGTGGTGGACTAAGGCCTAAACCCTCTCAATAGTAGAGGAGGCTCGTGCCCAGCAGTGGGACAGTATTAAATACAAGGCTGGTATTATTATTATTATTTTAATTGGTAACCGCTACTGGGTCGGAACAAAACCCTAATTGTCATGTTGCAATAAAAAACCTTTTCATTTCTTCCAACGCTTCCAAATAATTCCTGATTAAAATTTAAATATTCATTACAATTTACAATTAAACGAAATCCTTTGAAAAAATCGAGATCACGAGGCAATTTTAATGGAAATCTTCCCCAACAATGAAACTTAAATAAGGTTTTTCCGGAAGAAATCCAGACGTGAAAAATGTTATGAAAAGCGAATGATTTATATTGTACCTACTTAAGAATTTAGAAAAGTGGGACACCGATTTATTACATCTTGCTTTTGGAGTAAGAATTTTAGATATTATGATTTTAGAATTTTTATTTGATCTGAATGCAGACCAACTCAATAAACTAGACCGTCTTCTTAATAACTGCATTCGATTCGTGTATAATCTTCGTAAATATGATCATATTTCTACTTATCGACTACAATTAAAATGGCTACCTATACGACAGCGCCGATCTTTGCGTGCACTTACGACTCTATTCTCTTTGCTTACCTCCCCTACTCCACCTACCTACTTATCTTCAAAAATCCCATACCTTTGCAATAGCCATGATAGAAACCTTCGCTCATCTAGCAATCTTCTCCTTAAGTGTCCACCTCACAGCTCTGACTTTATTCACTCTTCTTTCACTATTCAATCTATACTTCTATGGAATTCACTCCCCCTCGAAATCAGAGCGTCTACGGCTCGCTTTACCTTCAAAACTAGGGTACGACAGCTATTGCTGAATGGAATGGAAGAGTCACCTCCTTAACTCATTATATATTTTTATATATCGTATGTGTTCTATATATTTATTATTTTTATTTATTAATTTTTAGTAATGTCTTCATTTATTAATATATTTATAATTAATTGATATGTATATCTATCGTATAATATTTATGTCTATTATTAAATATGTTTACCGCTTCCGATAACTTTGATGCACCTACCTTATTTATCTCTGCACCATCCTAAGGTTGACTGGTAGAGAATGCCTACGGCATTAAGTCCGCCTATGTACATTAATTGTATATAAAGTGCATAAATAAATAAATAAATAAATAAATAAAAATATGGCAATTAATACTGGTCGGTTTTTATTACAATTGATTTTATTTACATCTTAATCACAATACGACTTAGCTCGTATATTGAGAGACTGGGCACGAATAATAATACTTCCAATTATAATCAACATATATGCAAATACTCCAACTATAAAGTACTTCATTACAGTGAATAAAAGATTTATGCTTATATTTAATTAGCTATAATGTAATTTTGTCTTGAATACAAGGTCGTCTGTATCATAATGGCTGTGTACTATTATATAGCAGATCTTATTACGTAAAAATCAGATGTAATATTTTCTATTCAAACAACTCAGAAACAAGATTTAATGCATGCTTCGAAATTTTATCGATTCATTTTTTTTTATTGCATTGAATGACAAGACGAGCATGCCATTCGCCTGATGGTAAGCGATACGACTACCCATTAACAGTAGCAACACCATCCAGCATCTTGAATTACAAAGTACTGCCACCAAAATTCTGAGGTTATAAAAGCTCTAAATTTTTTTAATATTACTAAGATTTAATCACAGCTTATCGATTTAATAAATTTGTTTATAATATTTGCTATTAATACCGACTATTGGGAAAACCATGATACAAAAAGAAAAAAAGACGTACTTTGGCAGTAATAATGCTTGGTTAAAAACGTAAAAATGTACAAAATGAAGCAAGAAGTAACATCAATTTATTTCGCTTCGTAATCTGCTACGCATTTTCTCGCCCTCCTAATTTAAACGTCGCTCAATATAAATCCTCTTGTGAATTTGTTTTTACGTATTTATTTATAATCTGTTTGTCGATGAATTTTGTTATGGTATTAAAAATTAATTTATACAGCTTTTTGGATTTAGGCTTTTATTGCAAGTCTATAAAAGCAATTTTGAAACGTCCTTTACATCCAGAAAATACAATATTACAAGCATTACATAATACAATACTGCAATAATTAAATCAAACTACCATTCAGGAGTGATGCGTCACGCTCATATCGTAGCTACTAGAATCTAGATAGCTTCCCTGTATGCGAGTTCATCAGGATATACTAGCACTATATATATTTCAATTAAATATCATTGTGCAAAAAAATATGCAAATCTATAAAACGACTTTGAGAGAAGTCTAAATCAAAAGAGAGAAAGGGAAGAATAAAGAAGAAAAAAACAAAAAAAACACTTGTTTTCGCCTCTGAAAGACATCGTAGCCAGTGTAATTATTTGCTATTTTGGGGCTTAACATATTAGCCTCAGTTTAATATGAGCAAGGCGTACACATTTAGGCACAGGTATTTACAGTATTAGGTACTATGATAACGCAAAGTGCGCCCGAACGCATAGTATCGGAAATTATATATTTTTCTTTGGCCTTATTCAGCTTTCTTTATATGACAGCCAACTGAAGTAAAGTTGTACCCCATCAAAAACATATATGTGAAATATAGGAGTCAATGTCAACACATACATACACACTCACGCCCTTATCCCATAGGGGTAGGCAGAGACTATTGAGCGCCACATGCTATGATCTTGACAAACCTCTTTCGTTTCTTCCACATTCATAGTTCTTTTTCATAAATTTTCGTCGGTTAAGGGTACTCCTTGACCTGCCCTTTTCGGAGAAGATCATTTATTTGGTCAGAGAACGTTCTCCTCGGACGTCCCCTTCCAGCTGTACCATCCACATTTACTCGATAAATACCCTTTGTGATCCATATTTCATCCATCCTCTCCATGTGCCCAAACTACCTTAGCATAATTCTTTAAATTTTTTCACATAATCCTTTAACATACATCGATCTCTTATCCTACTATTCAATCAATATTAAATGCATACATTTGTCGACTCTGTCGACAAAAGAATAGAGATCTAAATGGGTGCCAAGCCTTGTAGATAACCTAATACTTATATGAAGATACATACAAAATTCACTAACGAATCTCTTAACAAAAGTACATATAGAAGACGCTGATAATTTCGAGAGGCGTGTTAAAATAAATATGAATTTTCCGCTTTCGCGCTGAGCATTAATACAAGATATTCATCATACAGGGGCAGGGCTGTTAAAAAAACAAACAAAATGTATGCTGTATCAAGGCGCGTTCACATGGCGCTTCCGTACTCTACGGGCTGCGTACATAAACCGTGGAACGTTAGGTCCTAGGGCCCAAGTTGGGCAAGACTGGTTTTTCATATTGTTGTAGATTAAGGGTAACAGGAATGGCTAAGGTTTATTGAGTTGAGGCGTTCTATTTCGAGTTTATACTGGTGGTAGGTCTCATATGTAAGAGTCCATCTGGGTGGGTACCACCGCAAAGTTTATTTCTACCGCCAAGCAGCAAGGTACATGCATTATTGTATTTCGGTTTGAAGGCCATTGTAGCCAGTATAACTAATGAACATAATCATACTTAACATCTTATATCTCAGGATGACGAGCGCAATGGAATGCCACACAGAACTTTGTAACTCAAGGTGCTGGATGGTGTTGCTACTGTTTATGGGTGGTCGTATCGATCACCATCAGGCGAACGGCATGCTCGTCTCGTCATTCCATGCAAGTTTTGATAGCACAATATAGTCAGGTTTTATTAGTCTCTGGGGTGTTATAGCTATTGTAATTTTGCTGTAATGCATTGGGCTTAATGAGTATTAACATCTAATGGTGAAGATGACAAGTTTTGTAATTTCATGCAGTGTTGTCTAATTAAAATTACTAAGTATTGCACAGCTTATGTCTAATCATATCAGTAAATATCACTCGAGTACCATATCTAAAAATGATTGGCAGCGAATCGCGCATGGAACCGACTCTTATGTGTGAAACGAGGCTTTATGAAAACATGATAAGATTTTATAAGTAAATCTGTTTTATATGTTTAAGCAAGTTGAACGGTAAACATAATTTACGAAGAGCTTTGAGTCTGTTGATTTTTATTAAGAAATTACGGCGTGAAAAAGATTTAGAGTCGAAATTATGAAAGACTTTTATTATTTATATAATTAGAACCAAAGAAATTTTGAAGAAAGACTTTTAATTTTTTTCTTGTACATTCTACATCTACTAAAGAGCGAATTTAGTTCATACATTGTCAAATATTAAACGATTATGTCATGTTCATAGTATTCTTCATCAAAATAAAATTAAGTACAATACTACATTTGATTTTGATGAAGAATACTATGTTGAGTTGAGTTGAGGATTAGATGAAGCAAAGAACACCAAAGATTCTGTTAGACGAGTATCGTAAACACAATATAAAATAAACTATAAGCACATCCCTATTGACATGTCGTTACAACCCTTTGTGATTTAATCCCTCCTCTTCTGTCTTTGCTCGCAGCTTGTAACAACGTTTTGTGAAACTGTCTATTATATCTCTGTTCATCCTTTTTTTTTGTTTACGCGGAGAAGGTGAATTATTACTACCGCCCAGTGTTCAAGGGGAACGACAGCGGTTATGTTGGGTTCACCGTGCCTTACGACCCGATGTTGAGCCGCCCGGAGAGATGGAAAACCGGGCCGAGTCTCTAACCTATGTACACCGCAACGGCATACCAACCAAAACTCCGCGGTGGCCATCTTCGGCGCATTAGGGACGGCTGCGGGCTTCCTCCGACTCACAACTAAGTTGTCGTCCGCAACCGCCCCTGCGCGTACCGCTATTGCGGTCCGTCGCCTGTTGTTGGGGGGGCTCAGAAGCCCCCGCACACCGAAGGACGCTCTCGGCGTCAACGGCAGCGTGAGGCCTAACCGCCACGCTGCCGTCCATCACGGGGGTCACAAAAGTTGGCTAGACTAATAGGTGGACGGCCCCTTCCGCCCACCCGTGACCCCCGGAGGCCCCTATTAGTCGCCTTTTACGACAGGCAGGGGATACCGTGGTGGAATTCTCCAAACGCCCCCAATCCACAGGGCGGGAGACGTCGGTCAGTCGTCCGCCCGACGCCTCCTACGTCTCGTCTGGCGGCGGGAGGGATCACCACTGCGCTGGCGATCAGCACTCTCCTTCCGTGAGAGGACCACCTCGCAGAAGTGGGCCACCGCCTGCCAGGCTTCCCGGCCGCCGAACATGGAAGCGACCACGGCCGGCAGCGAGAGGTCCTCTCCAACAACTGCTCTGAGAGCGCTGCGTTCTTCGTACCAGGCTGGGCAAAACTCCAACATGTGTTGGGCCGTGTCCAGCGGGCAGTTGACACAGTAGTGACACACAGCCGACTCCTCCTTCCCTACCACCCGAAACAGGAACTCACCGAAGCAGCCATGCCCGGTGAGCACCTGCGTCAGGCGGTAGGTACGTTGCCGTTCCGTGGCGCTTGTCCAGCCAATCGGCAGACAGGACGCACTGCCTCTACGACCCTGTGCCCCCACGACGGGGCCTCCAGCCTGAGACGCCACTCCTCCACTGCGGCTCGCCGTAGGGAGGCCCTCTTGGCCTCCACCTCCTAGGGCCGGATCTCTGTTCATCCTGGAATATCAGCTTGTTTTATTAAATAAACCATCAGATTCAAAGCTTTTAAAGTATAAGGCTTTAAATGTTACAGTAACATTCGTAAGACGATCCTGAAATTTCCGAACCAGGTGGCCGCATGAAGTCACCAGCGTTAGATGTAGTTGGCGAAGCGCCAGACCGGCTTATTCTGGATGACAATTGGGATGTGGTTACAATGAGGGCTATCAGTCTTCTTACTTGGTGCGACGATATTTATTTATTACAAAACACGTAACAAAATGTTTATTTCATAGACCATATTTTAAATAACATTTCAAATTACTCCAAAATAACACTCCAAGGCAGAGTAACGCCAACTGTCACAAGAAATGACAAGTCTAAAATTTGTCTTTACTTCCATCTGTAACGTAGCATGGACCCAATGCTATAACTTAGTTAAAAGTTAAACAGAAAATTTGGGGAATAATTTGATTTATTCGTGGTATTATATTTTCTGATTTCGAGTTGATTTACTATTTACCTACATATTATTTGGAGTGCTTTGCTTTGTATTTGAATAAATGAAGTTAAATATAAACGAGGTTTTATAGCAGTGTTACTAAAAACATGTGCCATATGTTAAATTATTCAAACAATAAATAATGTATATTTGGCGTTAACTATTTATAATTAATATGGCCGTAAGTATACCAATAGGTTACTTCATTCCAACCTTCAGCAGTTTTTGTAATAGCTTGTACAGTCAGCCACATAGGCAACTGAAAAAATCAATATTTCAAATAGCATTTACGCCTTAAACTTAACAGTTTTTTTTCTTTGTGTGAAGTAAAGTATATTTTTGATTTTTTTTAAATGAAAATGAAAATTGGTAAGAACACAAAAGTGTAATGGCGTTTTGAATTTCTTAACTGTTTATGTGGCTGACTGTAAATAACCTATAAAATCTTTTTTGCAGCTAGTACTGATTGATACCCTATTATGAATCCCGTCCCATTATCATGTCAAATATTTACCCCATTGTCCCCAATAACTGGCAATATCCAATAATTGTCGCCTCACATGGAAACGGAAGCTATATTAACTGTTCCGTAGGGTTCCGCAAACAATCAACCCCTTTCGGACCCCTTTTGTGGATTTTCAAGCCATTTTCAAGGAAAATTGTTATGACAATCAAGAGCGTGGTTGAGAAAGTGTAATTTAATGTGAGAAGCTTATGATTTAATTTTCAATAACTTGAAAAATAGTGTCAGTTGTATATTTCATATTGTTCCACTCTTGGGCTCTGGTGTTTCTAACATAGAGGGAGTAAGCCTTTTGTCCAGGAGGTGGCCCCAAATCGATGTATATGCAGACATGTATTGATTTCCGTTTACTCGTTATTCGCAATTTATCTGACGGCGTAGTAAATATACACACGGATACATACATACTACATAGTATCACGCCTCTATCCCATAGGGATAGGCAGAGACTATGGATTGACACTTTGCTCGATTCTGGCACACTACTTTCGCTTCCTCTACCTTCATTTAATTTCTAGTGTGTATATTTACTATTCGGGCCGATTTCTCAGCTTACTTATAATATTTATATGCTACTTGTCACATAAATCTATAAGCCGATCAAATACAAAAGTCATTACCTATGCTCAAAATCTGAATTGAGTACAATCCAAGCTATTTAATACTGTAACTGTCAAATCAAATTTAATTGAAACCTGTAAAACCTAAATATCCTATTAGGAAAGTTGACTCTGAATTGAAATATTGTTACTCGTTGCACCACTCTCCCCTTTATGTCACGTCACAAAATATGTCACCAAAAACGCAATTCATAGACTGAAGTGACAGATTTCTCACACCCCTTCAAATACAAAGTGAAGCGAAAATAATAAGCAGGACAAACAAGTGGGGAAAGTATTTCGGGGTGCGACATTGTGAGACGCCACCCTGGGGGAGATGGGGAGGTTGGGGGTGAATTCTGCAAACTTTTTGATTAATTACATTTTGCTCACCGTAGATATATTGCCACATTCCAGGTAAAAGTTATGCGAAAAGATGTAGACTTCGGTATTGGGGAGAATTGGATGAATTTATGATAGAAATAACATTAACCTGAATAGTACTAAGAATACTATAAACTTATTCTGCAACATTTTTTCTTCCTTCTGCATTTACCCTACTCCAGTAAGATGAATGGGGTTGCTGCAACACAATTTTCTTAAAAAGAAAAAGCTCAGTTTTTACGACCTTGACAAAAAAAAATCCACCCAAAGGCTACCCAACTAGGGGTCCGATGCTGGGACTTTATCCATAGCCCATATAAGTAATCGCTTAACCGACAAAGCTACAAACTATGCTTCCCTCCAATTCAGAGTCAGTTTTCCAGTTCAATTGATAATATCCCCCCTTTAAAATACCATTTCTAAACGTTCCTAAGTGTTCGTCTTAAACGCGGAGCGCGACTTTCAAGTTTATTACCTGACATGTTTGAAATACCAGTTTTATTGTAGGGAGGCGGGAGGCCTGAGAAGACGAGAAATTTTATATATTTCCCCTCATAAACGTGTTGAAAACGAACCACTAACGCTTAGACGGTATTTTTTATATTGGGAAATTATAGATGGTAGGGTTTTCCAATTCTTGAAGCTGTTGGTTGGTTGTCTTGATGGAGAATTGGCCAAAATAATGCTGGATGCAGGCTGCTTTTGACAGATTCGTCTGGAAATCTTTAAGGGAGGCCTATGTTCATCAGACGTCATGTGACTGATGATGATGATGATGAAAAAGAATGTGTTTAGAGGTGTCACTTGTACCTTTATGAGTATGTATGACTAAACGAATGATGATGAATGACCATGACATTCCCAATGAAACTACTTTTACTGGTGGTAGGTCTCTTATATGTAAGAGTCTGTCTGGGTGGGTACCACCGCAATGTCTATTTCTACCGCCAAACAACAGTGTGCATGCACTGTTGTGTTTCGGTTTGAAGGACATTGTAGCCAATGTAACTACTGGATATAATGAGACTTAAGATCTTATGTCTCAGGATGATGAGCGCAATGCCACCCAGTACTGTGTAACTGAAGGTAATGGATGGTATTGATACTGTTTATGGGTGGTTGTATCGTTTACCATCATGCGCACGGAATGCTCGTCTCGTCACAAAATACCATAAAAAAGACTCAAATTGTTAGTGGTAGGTTATTTGTATCTCCCCGGATATCGACCACCATACACAAGGTTTTCAAACCGGCCATAGTGGGGTCACGTAAGTGTGTCGGGTTCCGGGATCAGCGTGTGTACATTCGGTTCACACAGGCCGGCAAAATTGTATCGACTATCGAGGGATTCTCAGCTCTCGTCAGTCAGGTGCAGTGGGGGAAATTTGTCAAGCCAGTACAAAAAAACTCATAAATTTGAAACTGTTCTAGAATTGGAATTCGGACATGTGGCTGACGATAACGTTACTAACCTTTTCAGCCTTCCTATATATATATCGCACCTTTAGAACGAAAACGACACAATTCAAAAAATATAAAATGAAGTTATCAATTTTAAATGACTAAAACTTGTCACTTATTTATAAAAATATAATAAAAAAGGGAACGATATAACAGTTTTGTCCTTTTTCTGCTTGTATATGGCTATGTTTGAACTACTATTGTATTGAGAACTTCGTTTTAAGTAATTTTATGACGATAACTCAATTTTCTGTCTTTTTGAATTGTGTCGTTTTCATCCTAAAGGTGCGATATATGTTCGTAATGTATTCTCATACATAATCGACTGTAACGATAAACAAGCTTGCCCCCAATTACCCGCGGACCCTAGAGAGCGAATCTATTAATTTCGCGATCAAACGGCATTCCGGTCAGCTCTTTGCGTGAGCCCTCCTCTCTAGAGGGTAGTACGGCATAGAAATGTATAGAAGGGACTACGTATGAGAGTAATACTTATAACAGAAATGAGAAAGTTTTTGAAGATATGGAAAGTAAAAGTAAACATCGCTAAATGGATTTGAATGAAATATGGCACATAGATAGACCATATGTTGAAATATACAAGCAAATTTGATGCTAGAATATTACACAGTGCAAGTTCTAATCTGGTAAATGGCTTTTGTTTTTTGACTGACTCGGTGGCGTAATTATATTATGGTACGACTGCAGTGCACAGGACTTAGGACCTAGGTTCAATCCCCGGATCGGGCAAAGTAATATTGGGTTTTTCTACTTAGTATCAACCCCGAGTTTAGAATTTGGGCCCGATATGTCGATAGGCTTGCCCTCTATTACATGATGGGAACTACGCACGGCGAAACGTGTGTGCGCTCGTTGCGCCTCTGCCTACACCTTCGGGGATTAAAGGCATGAGTTTGTGTTTGCTCTTGTCCTTTATGTGGATCAACGAGCATATCAATAATTACGAGTACAAATATTCCTCAAATCGCAACAATAATCCTTGTAAAAATGTAGACAACGCGGTATTGCCTATCCAGTATCGACGGCATGTGCCGCGACGGCAGACGGCACTACTATGCAGTATTAAATTGTATGAGACCGATTCCGCACACGACGGCAAGTGACGTCCTGCCGTCTGTAGTTGCCGTCTGCCGCGTCCTGCGGAATCACAGCTTAACGATACTTGCTACCCAGTAACAATCCTATCTAGCAAATACATATCCTTACTACAAAATCATGAGACAAAGTTGTTTCAATTATAATACAATCAAAATCTAATTTGAGGGCGAGGCGTGCGGGGAGTACGTTTAAACTTTGTTTAACGTATTTTAATTGAATTTCACCTTTACATCATGTAAATTAAGATGTTAAATCTTTTGGGATTACAATGCTTAAACCTAAATATAAATTTTGAATGGTAAAATCGGTCTCTTTAGTGTCAGGTTTAATAAGAAACAAGTAATTAGTTTGGGTGTTTTGAGGCCAGTTAAAACTAGAAAAGAAGTAACAACCTTAGTTTATTCAAGAGCTAGCTCCCCGTCTGTCCCCCATCATGCCATGTCACCTTTTAAAAGGTTCCCATCGCGCTTGAATCTCTGGCAGGATATTTATTTTATAGTAACTAAACAATAGGTCTAGGCTGACCCTACCATTATATTTTTTTTTTATTACATCGAATGACGAGACGAGCATGCCGTTCACCTGATGGTAAGCGATACGACCACCCATAAATGGTAGAAACACCATCCAGCACCTTGAGTTACAAAGTACTGCATGGCATTCCACTGTGCTCGTTATCCTGAGACGTAAGATGTTAAGTCTCAATATGTCCTGTAGTTACACTGGCTACAATGCCCTTCAAACCGAAACACAACATTGCATGAACACTGCTGCTTGGCGGTAGAAATAAACATTGCGGTGGGATGAATAGTCAGAAAGAGAGAGAAAAAATAAGTTTAATTAATTAATTTTTCCCTGATAACGGCGATGGTAACCCGCCACGTCCAAAGTGCTCTTTGTTCTGCCGTAAAAATTTGCAAAAATCACACACACACGACTTTTTATCCCCGAAGGGGTAGGCAGAGCGCAACTAAGTGCACCCACTTATCGCCGTTCGTATTCCGTCCCATGATGTGATAGGGGGCGAGCTTATCGCCATATCGGGCACAAATTCCAGACTCCGGGCTGACACTGAATAGGAAAACCCAATATCACTGCCGGACCCAGGGATTGAACCCGAGACGTCAGCATTGCAGTCGTACCGTAATATAACTACGCTATCGAGGGAGTCTACAAAAATCCTGCCATGCCATTTTGACATCTACAGCACAGGGAATAATCCTCTCACGTCACACATGAACCTAAAAGCACCGTAACTAATGTACAGCGATAAAATAAATAAAACACAATGAGAAGCCAAGTGCGCGCGGAGAGATTTCTTTTAATCTACCAGAGTCTTTGCTAAATAACCCTCATCGCTCACCGTGATCACTGTCAGAGATTTAGAAAATAAACTGGTGATAAGAAGGTTTCAGGATAAGCAAGATATTTTGTAGTGAATGTTGAGATGCCTTGATGATAGGTCTTTAAACAATACTATAATACCACCCCGGTATTATGCACTGTTCCACTGACCACAGGGATTTACTTTTGAGAGTATTGAGGCTTAAGAACGCGATAATTAAATACACACACACACACACACACACACACACACACACTCACGCCTGTTATTCCCGAAGGGGTAGGCAGAGGCGCAACTAGTGCACCCACTTTTCGCCGTTATTCCGTCCCATGATGTGATAGGGGGCGAGCCTATCGCCATTTCGGGCACAAATTCCAGACTCCGAGCTGTTACTGAATAGAAAAACTCAATATCACTTTGCCCGACCCGGGGATCGAACCCGAGACCTCAGCTTTGCAGTCGTACTCTAATACAACTACGCCACCGAGGCAGTCAAATATAATTAAATACGCACTTCGAAAAGTCTCGACGTGGGTTAGGTTTCAAAAAACACATGATACTTAATAGTGAATAAATACTACGTACAAAAACGTTAACAACAATTAATATGAACCTAAGACAAAGATAATGTAATGGTAATATTTTGTGAAATAATAAAGAAAGGACATAAATCGGGCCACAAATTTCAGAGTAGTCGGTGTAAATACGTAAAAATTTACTTTACACTTTCATTTTTGAGAAGTCGGTAATAAGGTTTATGACATACTTACTACCTTGACAGACATTATACATTCACTCCCCTCGAAATCAGATCGGCCACCTCTCGGTTTGCCTTCAAAAGAAGAGTGCAGCAGCTATTGAACGATGCAGAAGCATCACCACACCAACTTACAATATTTTATTATTGACATAGGTATGTATTTATGTAATTATACATTTTTTTTTATTAAACGTCATTCACTCATATTGTTACTTATATTATGTATTTAATTTATATACTTTATTATTGATTGTGTTGTTTACTTTTATGTACGTTTATTCGTATCTCTAATATCAAGTTATGTATCTCTGCACTACCCTAAGGTTGACTGGGAAAGAATGCCTCTGGCAGTAAGTTCACCGATATACATTTGTATAAAAAGTGCAAAAATAAAATAAATAAATTATATCATGGTTTAGTCACGAATTATGTAGAGTTAAAGAAAGCTTATGTAAGTTGTCTACCGTGGGTCGGCAGTCGCTACTCATTAAAATTCATACCCGACCTCGATAGCTGATGTATAATTTTGAGCCAGTATAGAATATTTTTAGTAATTGACAGACAAAATGGTCGTTTAAAATTATTTATTTTTTCACAGAAACAAACTAAGATGCAGCACACACTCACGCCTTTATACTCGAAGGGGTAGGCAGAGCCGCAACTAGTGCACACACTTTTCGCCGTACGTATTCTGTCCCATGATGTGATAGGGGGTGAGTAAGATACAGATGAGACACAAATATTAATTATCTTAAAGGATCTAAAGAATCTTAAAGGACACTACTGTTTACAAAATGTAAATAATTAATTTTAAGCACGAAATATAATGCTGCTTACTCCAAAAGACTCACACGTAAGACTCACAACTTAATCTAGAATAGACTTCAATAAAATAAAAAAAAGTCCTTCTAAAGAAAAACAACGCCAAAACTTACGTAACAGTGACGAGTCACTCTGAGTGCGTATCTCTCAAATGATTGCCCCTCTCATGATAATAAACATAACGAGCCCTAGCTACAGCTTTACACGGTGAAAATTCCTGAAACGTGAGTCCATTTTGGACAGGGATGGCGTTAGGGAGGTTAATTTTATACACGATGTTAAAAAAGGTAATTGCGATTTAAGCATAATAAAACCCCATTATAATATAATAATAATAATACAAGCCCTGTATTATATACTGTCCCACTGCTGGCCACGGGCCTCCTCTACCACTGAGAGGGTTTAGGCTTTCGTCCACCACGCTGGCCTAGTGTGGGTTGGTAGACTTCACATACCTTCGAAATTCTTATAAAGAGCTTCTTAGGTATGCAGGTTTCCTCACGATGTTTTCCTTCACCTTTAAAGCGAACGATAGTTGATAAACAATACACACGTAACTTTGAAAAGTCAGAGGTGCTTTGGGTTTTGAACCTCCGGACATTGTCTCGGCAGACCGTTCCATTCCCAACTAGGCTATCGTCCACTTCCAACCCCATTATTCTTAATAGGCAATTTTCATGAACTGAATTTGAGGTTTTCTTTTCATGTACAGAAATTACAAAAGCGTACAATTTCAATATGTACTAAATATGTACTGTCTAATGTAAAATAACAAATAGATTATTATTTGATATTTTTATTATTGTTCATTATATTATTACTTTTCTCAAATATTTTTTCTATTAAAGTACCTAAATGTTTAGAAACTATTTTTTTTATATATAATTGCATTTTCCGTATTACTCTTTTAAAATGTAAAGCAGTCTGATCTCACATACCAAACGTCCATCCCCCAAATCACCCCCTAACTCCATACCTGCTCTAGCAGTATCATAGCTACGGACCCCAAAATAAGGGGTGGAAGTTAGACTGGCCTCTAACACGTAAAGTTTTCCCTCGTGCGTTGTAAAACTACCCTTTCTTATTCGAGTACTGCCTGGGGATACAGCCTAGAGCTTAGGGGAAGTCTGTCATAGACTAACCATAGTGAAAGAGAACCGATGCATTGTTAATAACTGTTATGGATTATTTTTAATCGAAAATCCTTAATTACTGGTACTGAAAGCATTAGGGTATTTGACTACTTTTTTTTTTAAATACAATTATGAAAAGTGTATGCTATCCAAAATCTAACGGAAAAAAATAAAATTGGCAAAATAGTAAGTTATAAAGCTTTGAAATTTGGTGGAAGGGGGAGCTGTAAAAATAACAGCAATACTCGACTTTGACGTCACCAATGTCGTCGGCCATAACGCTGAGTGCGTGCGATAGAGATAGTGCGATAACCCCCCCACTTTTGCTGACAAGAGTATTTAAAACTTGAGTAACTGCTTTATTTTTCAATCGATTTTGATGCCGATTTAACAGAAGGATTTATTTTTCGTATCATTTTCTGTTACGTCTAAAATAATGTACAAATCCAACATAGGAAACTACCCTTTTGTGTTGCATTAATATTTTTAAATTTTAATGTCATCCTCGACAGTTATTCAATATATTTTCCGTTGGCCAGAAGAGGTAGTATTGACACAAATTCACGATTGAAAACCTTAGTGATGCGTAAATATCAAAATTAATTTGCACAATATAGATATGAAATGAAAAAAAATGAAATCCTCCTAGCCAGTTTCGGCCACGGCGGCCAATCTCAACGGTGATCAGCCAGGTACGCAGGAGATATTATAGTGCACAAGTGTGTGCGCAATACACAGGTGCACTTGCTATTCCTTCACTCTCATAGTCCGGTGAGACGGCAATCCGACATGACCGGAGAGAGATCAGGCGCAGGACCAACGGCTTTACGTGCTTTCCGAGGCACGGGGGTATCACACCGCCAACTTCCTGACTCTGAGCTGCGACTGAGTAATTTTTAAGATGGAAAAACCCAGTCACAATGTTTTTTTGGCCCGACCCGGGATTCGAACCCAGGACCTCAGCGCGCAAATCATACTCGTAACGCGTACGCAATACAACTACGCCACCGAGGCAGTCAAACGTTAGATATACGGCCGATTTCAATAAATGATCCTAACATTCATCTTTGACCCAAATCCGAGAATTAACCACACAAAATAAGTCTGCCAAAAATGAACTGAACAAAATTGTTTTATTCTCTTTGATCATTGATATGTAAAAACTCTCTTTAGTTTTGAGCACCTATTTCGAAGTTGCATTCCGTGTATGTCCATTTAAGGCAAGTCTGCATGAGAGCCAGCGTCTCGTTAGTCGACTTTATTTGAACTGGATTTTACCTATTCATCGTGTGCAATCAATTTGGCGGTACAGGAAAAGACAAGGTATTAAGTTATATTTCTATTATATTGTACCAAACAACCTGTTTAGATATAAAATTAGTTTTTGACGTTTTCGTTACATAATATTTTTATGTCACATTATTACAACGGCACATACTTTCAATGTAAAACTTGAATGGATTACATTAAATATGGTTTTCAAGCCCTATAAAAACCACATGGGAGGCGTTTACCCCATTACCAACACTATAAGCCAATAGTAATAAATTCAAGAAAATTACAAGTCTTACCTCTCAGAAGCTCTCAGCTAGTATCCACAATTCTCCACTCTCCCCCTCTGTTGATAATCGAGGGCCGTCTAACACATCCGGCACTCTTTACGGCCTATTTGCAATGAAAGAGTTTTACAACCATCCTGTATTTGCAGTTCAGAATAATAGGACTTACGAACCTACGCCTTCGATGTTACGAAGGAGCCGGTAAGACGATTTTTATTTATTAATGTTTAAAATTTAATTATAATGGTATTTATTTGATTATTATAGGTAAGTCTAGAATGAACTAGATTCTAGTTTGTAAAAATCGTAAATCTGAGTGCAATTCTGCTTATTATTAATACTTAGTACAAAAGAAATATACTAGTCATTAATGACGCAGCATATTATAATATTAATTATTTTTAAATGAATACGTAAATAAATCTAATTACTACCATATAGGTAGATCTTTGAGAAAGAGGCCAATCGTCGAACGCAGCTCGGTTGGGCAGCGTTCGAAAAACTAAGTAAGGTCTTGTCGTCCAAAATACCTCAGTGCCTGAAGACATACCAGTGATGACATACGGCACTGGGACATGGTTTCCGACTATGGGCCGCCTAAGACGGCTCATGGTCACTGAGCAAGCTATGGAGAGGGCTATGCTAGATGTTTCACGCGATTGAATCAGAAATGAGGAGATCCGTAGAAGAACGGAAGTCACTGACATTTTTTTTTTTTTTTTTTTTTTTTATGGCCATCTTCGGCTCATTAGGGACGGCTGCGGGCTTCCTCTGACTCACGTCTAAGTTGTCGTCCGCAACCGCCCCTGCGCGTACCGCTGTTGCGGTCCTTTTCCCTGTTGCGGGGGCTCAGAAGCCCCCGAAACACCGTACCGTGTCCACCTTTTGGTGTCCGAGGCAGCGTGTCTCACGCTGCCTCGGACATGTCCATCACGGGGGTCACAGAAGTTGGCTAGACTAATGGGTGGGCGGCACGTCCCGCCCACCCGTGACCCCCGGAGGCCCCTATTAGTCGCCTTTTACGACAGGCAGGGGATACCGTGGTGGAATTCTCCAAACGCCCCCAATCCACAGGGCGGGAGACGTCGGTCAGTCGTCCACCCGACGCCTCCTACGTCTCGTCTGGCGGCGGGAGGGATCACCACTGCGCTGGCGATCCCTCTCGGCACTCTCCTTCCGCGAGAGGACCGCCTCGCAGAAGTGGGCCACCGCCTGCCAGGCCTCCCGGCCGCCGACCATGGAAGCGACCACGGCCGGCAGCGAGAGGTCTTCTCCGACGACTGTTCTGAGAGCGCTGCGCTCCTCATCCCAGGCTGGACAACACTCCAACGTATGTTGGGCCGTGTCCATTGGGCAGTTGTCACAATAGTGACACACGGCCGACTCCTCTATCCGTACCACCCGAAACAGGAACTCACCGAAGCAGCCATGCCCGGTGAGCACCTGCGTCAGGCGGTATGTTGCCGCTCCGTGGCGCCTGTCCAGCCATTCGGCAAAGACAGGACGCACTGCCTCTACGACCCGGTGCCCCCACGACGGGGCCTCCAGCCTGAGACGCCACTCCTCCACGGCGGCTCGCCGTAAGGCGGCCCTCTTGGCCTCCACCTCCTTCAGGGCCGGACGCTCCCCACGACTGAACGCCTCCTCCCGCCAATGGAATACATCGGCAAGGGATTTGGCGTCCAAGTCCCAGGGCAGAAATCCGGCCAATAGGCAAGCCGCCTCGAAAGAGACCGTGCGGTACGCCCTGACCGCCCGCTGCGCTAAAGCTCTCTGCGGGGCGCGCAGAAGGGCGACGCAGGGGCGGCCCAGGGAGTCAGCCCAAACGGGGCTGCCGTAAAGGGCTATGGACCGCACGACTCCGTGATACAGCCTCCGGCAAGGGAAGCCAGGACCTTCCAGGTTGGGCAGCAGGTGGGAAAGAGCGCCCGCTGCCCGGGACAATTTCGTCCTCAACTCCTTAAAGTGGGTGCGGAATCGCCATCGGCTATCTAGGACTAAACCTAGATACTTCATGCTAGAGCCGATGGGGATCCGCACCCCCCCAACGACGATGCCGGCACCGGCCGGTGGCCCTCTCCGAGGTCCGTGAAAACACACGGCCTCGGTTTTCTCGAGGGCCACCTTCAACCCTAAACGTTGTATTCTACTAACTACTTGGCCGGTGCCCGCCGCCGCCAGAGTTGCGGCGTCCCGGAAGGTCCCAGCAGTCGCTGTGACTAACGTGTCGTCGGCGTAACAAGTCACGCCGACGCCCCGGAGATTGGAACCACGGAGCACCCAGTCGTACCCGATGTTCCACAGGAGAGGGCCCAAAACCGAGCCCTGTGGAACACCGCACGACATCGCTCTTCGGTGCCACCCATCGGCGCCCGGATACACCACGTGCCTGTCAGACAGGTACGCGTGAACCAGACGCCGGAGATAGGGCGGCACCACGTGGTACCGCAGTGCCTCGTGGATGCAGGGCCAGGGCAGCGAGTTGAATGCGTTGGAGATGTCCAACGACACCGCGATTACAACATCGCCCCCAGCCACTGCATCCTCCGCCTGTGCCTTCACCCGCAGAATCGCGTGGACAGTGGAACGTCCCCTCCTGAATCCAAACTGCTCGTCGGCCAGATTTGGTCCGACCCTCTCAAGATGCTCGACGAGGCGGGTATGGATGATGCGCTCGAAGAGCTTTGCCACCTCGTCGAGCAACACGATGGGCCGGTAGGCCGACGGCGACTCTGCGGGTCGTCCTCCCTTCTTCAGCAGGACGAGCTTCCCGGTTTTCCAACGCACCGGGAAGACGCCCTGCTCCAGGCAGGCGGTGAATAAGCTGCGGAGCCTCGGGCCCAGGTACTCGAGGGCTAGCACCCAGGCTTTCCCGGGGATGCCATCGAGCCCTGGGGCCGTGTTTTTGCTCCGCAGCCGAAGCACTGCCGCCCGCATTTCAGCGGGCGAAACCTCCGGGATATCCCTTGCCGGATTCTCACTCGACGATGACGCCACATCCGGTGGCGCCATCGGTGGAGGAGTGAACTCCACGGTGGCCGGGAACAAGGCCGCGACGACGTTGGCCAGTAATTCTGGCCGGAGACTCTGCGACAGCGGGGGCGCCGCTGGGCGAAGCTTCTTCATCACCATCCGGTAAGGGCGCCCCCACGGGTCCCTGTCGAGAGTCCCCACGAACGCCTTACGTGCCGCGACCTTGGCCCCATGAATGGCCACCCGCAGCGCTCTCTTTGCCTCTTTGTAGAGGCCATAGAGCCGCCGCTCCTGGTCTGCGTGATTCTCGTCTCTTAGCCGGCGACGACGATGCCTGGCGTATCGGCGGCGCGCAGCAACGCACGACGCGCGCAACTGCGCTAGCTCCGCCGGAAGTCACTGACATAGCTCAGCGGATTAGCAAGCTGAAGTGGCAGTTGGCAGGGCACATACTTCGTAAGACTGGAGGCAGATGGGGCAAAAAAGTTCTTTAGTCCACGTCTGGCGAGTGCAGCGTCACCGTCAGCGTCAGCGTGCACCTGCAATGTGGACAAATGACTTGATCAAGGTCGCAGGAACACGATGGATGCAGACCGCTTTTGACAGATGTCTGGAAATCTTTAGGGGAGGCCTATGTTCAGCAGTGGACGTCATGTGCCTGATGATGGTGAGGTAGATACCGATAGAAAAAATATACGAGCAAACTACATTATAACGATCCAAAAATAAAACCTCGCTACACCGAACTCCCGTTAAACCGCACTCCTGTTAAATTGGAATTATTGCGCTTCTGTTATTTTTATATCTACCGAACATTGCCGGCGAACATCTGCGCCTGCTGATGAAGATTAAGCGTGTCAGTTCCTCTACGTTTATTGGTTATATATTTTCTTTATAACTGTTTTTTATTGTTTGACGTAAATTGTTTTTTGTATTATGCGAATATTGCGAATTGTCTACACCTGTTTTTGTTTAGGTATGTCCCTACATAGGTTCAGGGTGTTGATTTAGGGGATGTGTAATATTTTTGGTTCTTAAATATGTAATTACTATAAGTTTTGACGACCTATATACGGGACCAACGGCCTAAATGAAAATTTGTGTTAAAAGAAGAAGCTTTAGTGTTTTTGCTTCTTCTTTTGCATTCGTAATTAGTCCGGCATAGGAAAAAAATAGAAATTGATTCCCGGAAAATGTGCGTATTTTTTCTGAATGCTAAATAAGATCAGATACTTGCAATCCAGGTTATCTAGACTTGAGTATGACCAGAACTATCATCGTTAACCCACAGGGTATACGCTGGTGAATATAGAAACACCCTTAATGATTTCCAGACAGATCTGCTAAAAGCAGACTGCATTTATGGACATACTGCGAACTAATACAATACTGCATGAGATAATATCAGCAGAGAGTCCACATTGCATGGTAATATAGCAATATATAACGGAGGCCCACCGATTTCTATAATACGAGCTGGACTCAGTTTAGAAATCGGAGTGTCATTATTAGAGTGCCATTGTACAACCATCTTATGCTCCTGAATTATGTATTGTGTTCTGTATATTTATTTGTCTTTGTTGTACCTTTACTTTGAAATAAGTTATTATTATTATTATTAATAATAAATCATAATTGATTCGTAAAACATCGTAATTCGTCATAAAACGTTCGTATAAATAGTATACACAAACTTCTAATTACCAATTAACATACAATAATAAATCTTGTACGTGGAATGTCCACCACGTCGATACAAGCCGAAGTTTGTCATAAAACAATGCAGACGCGAGACACAGCCCAATTACCGGCGCAACACTGTACAGCACGCAGTTCATTGATGCACAAGCTTTGTTAGAAGCTCGTCTGTGCGCTTCTTAAGGATGGCGGCGGTGGCTGCGATTTTGCGATTAATCGCATGTTAGGTGCGTTTTAACGACGCTACATATGGAAAAAAGTGTTTTTGAAATTTTGAGAATTAAAACTTGATTTCCAGTGCCTGTGACTGAAATTTGAAAATGTAGAATCAGAAATATATCAGTGCTAGTTATACACTTGATAGTTCATGGTTTGCACGCACACAGTTCATGGTTTATAACTTAGTTTTATTATTCGAACATTATGTTCATATGGGTATTCTACCTATATTTTATATCTGTTTCTATCTATACAAAAGTTGTCGGAAGAAATCGCTTTTAGCGATAAGACCGCCCAGCGTGAAACTATGACTTGTAATGTTAGAGGATTGATCGAGACGCGTTGTTGGTTTTAATTCCTTTATTGTACTGCTTACGAACTGCTAACAACTGCCTTATAATACATCTTACATCTACTAGACACACACCACACTACAGGTTTGTATTTTGTTTTTATGTTATTTTGTATATTTTATTAGTTATACAATAAACAGTTATAATATTATTAATAATAATATGACAGCAGTAATATCACAATTGACTGGAGGCCCTATCAGATAGATATCTATGACAGCTATAATTAACCAAAATCACAAGATTTCGGTGGATCAAGATTATAATTTCAGACGAATCTTAGCAACCTTATTTACAAATTATCAAAACGTAACTTAATTAACGTATTAAAGTAACAATTACTGTATTTAATATGCACAGTTTGACATTATTGTGCAAACCCTTATAGGTACATATATTATCTTTATAAAACAAAGGCCCCTCCACGTCTGTCTGTCTAAAGGCGATAAACTCAACAACTACCTACGTATTTCGATCAAATTTAAAATGGAGATAGTTTGGAACTAGAAGGACTTAATTTACATTTCATTCTAGAAAAACATAAAGGGGAACTTTTATCCCCGTAAAACTCTTTCATCCAGGCGAGCCACGAGCAAAAGTTAGTACGTATGAAGTATTATTTTGCAACTAATATTCTTAACAGCGGAAATACCCCTTAACAAACACCGAGAGAGGGACCACCTGTGCGGGAGGAGGGCCAGACGTCAGCTATCGATTATTCGAGAGCGAACTATACTTCTCCTGAGGCTGCCTTTCCTTTACAAACACAACCAATATCATCAGCAACCCTAACCCTGCTGTACAAAGTTCAAACTCCCTCAAACCACTTCTGAAATAATTTCTGCTCATCCCCCTACGAGAGCTAATAGTCAACTGTCAATTATATGACTTCTGTGCGATAGGAATAAAGTCGGTATTTGTGTGGAATGACAGAATTTGTTTGGTAAAATCAATTTGCAGTCATATTTTCGGATGCCTGTGTCGGTTGCAATTTGAATGGTTTTGGTTCAAATTGAGCGGGATTTTTTGTTTCTTTGATGATATATACACGGAAATAATTTTGTATCTTACGTATATCTATCTGCTTTCGAGTTTTTTTTTTGTTTTAGGAGTAATGGTGTGTGCTAAATTCATTTACGGATACGGTTTTTTTTTCGGTTTTGGCAGATTATTTTATTTACCTTTCGAAAAGGGTTAGAAAGGTCTAACAAGCCTTTGTGATTCAGAATAGAACTGATTGAACTACGGAATGAATCAGATTAATTACCTAATTGATTTTATTTCCCCAATACCCAAGTATAGACTTGTAGTAAATTAAATTATTAGAAACAAGAAACTTGCCTGGCCCATCAAGCTTTAGTTATTAGTCTGAGAGACCATCAAGTGGGGTAAATTAGGATGATAATCATGGTTTGTAGGCACAAAGACAAAGTCACATCACTCGTATCTAATTGATAAAACTTCATTATTACCAATTACCAAGCTTAAGCTGTTTTGTGGATCCCTGTGATATGGAATCACAAGACTAGTCCCTTTCTTATTTACCCCTGTAGCCCCATTTACCTATTATGGCCGTACAATAAACAATAGTCCATATTTTGACCAGTGAGAGTTCCCTTGATGAAATGCCATTCCTTTATGTAACCATGGTACCCATGGTCGCAAATGTGGTTGCAAACACGACCCTCATAATCAATACACGAGCCGACGTACAAAGCCGTTCTTAGCTGTACAAGTTAATGAATCCAGGCGCCTATTACAGGAGGCTCACGGGAGATTACAGTAATTTCACTACTCGGGCTCTGTGTGTAATCAACGCGATGTTATTAGCTTTGGAATTTTGGATTTTATAGCTTGCTAAGCTCTGGTGTGTCGTTGGTCGCTTCGATGTTAGTAATTGGGTTTATATAGTAAAAAATTTTTTAGGAAAATACTTTAGAACAAAATGGTGGTCTGTTGTACTCACAACAGAACGAGGCGATTTGGTTTGTCTTTTTCAGCAGGATATAGTTTTATTTTTTACTGGTGGTAGGTCTGTCATATGTAGGAGTCCGTTTGGGTGGGTACCACTGCAAGGTCTATTTCTACCGCCAAGCAGCAGTGTGCATGCACTGTTGTGTTTCGGTTTGAAGGACATTGTAGACAGTGTAACTAATGGAGATAATGAGACTTAACATATTATGTCTCAGGATGACGAGCGCATTGGAATGTCACACAGTACTTTTTGACTCAAGGTGCCGGATGGTGTTGCTACTGTTTATGGGTGGTCGTATCGCTTACCATCAGTCGAACGGCATATTCGTCTCGTCGTTCAATGCCATAAAAGAATAAAGGATATTAAAGCCTTTGACATGTTACCTACTTTGATTTTTTTATGAAAATAAATTATTATGAACACTTCTGGCTGTTCTAAAAGAGAATATGCGTCAAGACGAATAGGTGCTACAGCAGAATGCCCACTATAAAAGTCCCGCTATACATTTTCCCGGGATAAAATGTAGCCTAAAACCTTCCTAGCGTCTCGAACTATCCTTCGGTGTGCGGGGGCTTCTGAGCCCCCTCAACAATAGCAGACGGACCGCAATAGCGGTACGCGCAGGGGCGGTTGCGGACGACAACTTAGACGTGAGTCGGAGGAAGCCCGCAGCCGTCCCTAATGCGCCGAAGATGGCCACCGCGGAGTTTCGGTTGGTATGCCGTGCGGTGTACATAGGTTAGGGACTCGGCCCGGCGGTCGCCCGACGTTTTCCATCTCTCCGGGCGGCTCAACGTCGGGTCGTAAGGCACGGTGAACCCAACATAACCGCTCAGTCGTTCCCCTTGAACACTGGGCGGTAGTAATAATTCACTTTCTCCGCGTAAACAAAAAACAAAAAAAAAAAGGATCTCGAACTATATCTATACTAAATTTCATCGAAATCCGTTCAGTAGTTTTTGAGTTTATTGCGTACAGGGACGGCAGGCGACTTTGTTTTAATATAAAATGTTCGGAATTAAGAATGAACGACATACATTCTAATCCCAGCTCCGAAATAAAGGAAAAAATCACCAATACCTTGTTTTGTTTGTAGTTTAACAGTTATATCTATACAAATCTCGCTTATTTATTTTTAAATAGTAATACCAGCCCTGTATTATATTCTGTCCCACTGCTGGGCACGGGCCTCCTCTTCTACTGAGAGGGTTTAGGCCTTAGTCCACTACGCTAGCCTAGTGCGGGTTGGTAGACTTCACATACTTTCGAAATTCTTTCTTTTCTTTTTTTTATTTTATACGGATAAAATCATTTTACATATAGAATTGAACAATTTATCCCATAAACTATAGCGTAGCTTGCCACTGTATGATCAAACCTCTTTACCCGTAAACACAGTATAGGCAAAGTGTTTATTGATTTTATAATGTATCGGATTATATTGTAATGCTGAAACTGTTGCTACGTTACTCAAGTGCTTTTGTAAGATGTATTATGTTCTGTAAACATTATTAGATTGTTAAGGATCGTGTGTAGTTTGATTATTGTTGGGATTAAATTATTTGTTTATGTTACAGTATAGGTATCCTGTTAAAGCGAGCTAGTAAGTATTACGCAAATGTTATGTATTACGCAAATGTAGTTTTCTAACCAACTGAAGACGTCTGATATGCGTCTTTTTATTCGTCAGCAGTGCGCCGATTTGTATCTAAAATCAGGTGCAGGAAAAGTTGCTAGACCGTCGACAAAAAAAAATATGGAAGACATAAATTAAGGAAATCTTTTTTGGAATTTCGGGTGATACGAACACATACAGAATGAATACGGTGTTGTAGAGTAACATAGGCGTCATAGACAGACAAACATAGTCTGCCTTGGTGGCGTAGTTGTATTACGGTACGACTTCAATGTCAAGGACTCTAGTTCGATTCCCGGGTCGGGCAAAGTGATATTGGGTTTTTCTACTCAGTATCAGTCCAGAGTCTGGAATTTGTGTCCGATATGGCGATAGGCTCGCCCCCATACACATCATCGGACGGAATATGCATAGCGAAAAGTGGGTGCACTAGTTGTGTCCCTGCCTACCCATTCGGGGATACAACTACGCCACCGAGGCAGTCTTGACATAATTTACCATATCATGCCAGCCCTGTATTATATACTGGCCACTGCTGAGTACGGACCTCCTCTACTGAGGGTTTTAGTCCTTAGTACACCACGCTGGCCTAGTGCGGGTTGGCGGACTTCACATACCTTCGAAATTCTTATAGAGAACTTCTCAGGCTTGCACGTTTCTTCAAGATGTTTTCCTTCAGCGTTAAATCGAGCGATAATTCACTAAGAATACACAAATGACTTTAGAAAAGTCAGAGGTGTGTGTCCTTGGGTTTTGAACCTGTGGACATTCGTCTCGGCAGTCCGTACCACTCCCAACTAGGCTTTCGCCGCTTCTTGACATAATTTATTAAACATTATCTGCAAAATAAGCCTTGTCTACGTCTGTTTCAGTTATACAGCGTTTTTCTTGCTAGTGACATGTATCTTACTAGAAGTAAGGCAAAACATTGTAATGTAACTATGACAGATGTAAAAAGTTAATTAGTAAGGCCCTAATATACAAAAAAATACCTGTATACAAAAAATAACAAAAAGAATTATAACCCAAGACAATACTGTTCGCAGCGCGCTAAATTAAACGACAAAAGCTGAATTTTCTGGTAATACATGACGTGTGGAAAGCTATTAATTACGGGTACAATAGGCGTACATCAGGTTCTCTCGAAACCATTTTTTCCGCAAGCAGTTATAAGTGTGTTACACATATATATGAAAAAAGTTTTTATTTCTTTTTTGCGCCGGCATATTATGAGTAGTTTTACCGAGCTTGAAAGGAAAGAAATATTTATAAAATAATCATAAAAAAAATTTGCTTATTGAAATTACTTTTAGATATTTTTTTTATAACAAGGATAACGTCGATTACCAAAATTAGCACTCGAAATCGATTGCAGGACCCGCATTTTGAACATTTTAGCTACGTGTGGGTATTATTTATTTACTTCTCGTTTTAAAGAGGGAAACAAGAGAAAAATACGTAGATCATCTACAATACTAGTAGGTATGTGATGTTTACTCCCGACCTATTCAGCTCGGTGAATGAAACCTAACCTCTATTTAGTCTTAGATTAGGTCTATGCCAAGTTTCGTCACTGGTCAATTAAAAGACTTATAGTTGAGACAAACTACGCTGGCCGGTATGGCAATTTATTGACACTTCACGGAATACTATTATAGAAGAGAATAAAAAATCGGGTGCTCCAAATAACCCATTTTTATATGCTATCGATTTTTTATTCAAGGAGTTTATAATCGTATGTACAAAAAGTAAGATTATAATTAACATATTACCTACAATCAGGACTTTTTTATGAGAGTAGTTAGTTATTGTTAGTCGTTTACTTTGACTTTTTTTTGAGTACGAAATGTGTAATTTTTAAAAAATATTTAACGCATTGTTCAAACTGTTTGTAAAATGCACTTTAAACATATTTTAAAGTTATACTTCTTTAGGTGCGTTATGAAAAAAATATGAGAGTGAAATTTTAAGATGCGCGCGCATCATGTAACACATTTAGATTAACAGTAAAACAAAAGTCACAGGTTATGCGCGCGCATAACTGTAATTTAGTTTCAATACTATTAACAGGCTTCAATAAAGGCGATTCTTAATATCCTCACTTTATTCTATCAGGAACTTTATTTTATCAGGGACTTTACCTTAGAGGATAGGGTAGGGCTTCTAGTGTGGCGGGTCTACTGTACTATGCACCTGCCAACCCCACACCCCCCTGACACCCAAACCAAATTTGACACCCAACCCAATATGACCCCTTAACCCACCAAACCCATTTTGACCCCATGGACTCCCCAACCCAAATTGACCCCCACACCCATTTTCGACCCCTGACCCCCTAGTTTAACATAATTAATCCTACTAATATTATAAAGGCGAAAGTTTGTAAGAATGTATGGATGTTTGGATGTATGGATGTATGGATGTTTGTTCCTCTTTCACGCAAAAACTACTGAACGGATTTCAATGAAATTTGGCACACGGGTACATCATGTCCTGGATTAACACATATATAACACAGCCGCGGGCAAAAGCAAGTAATTTAATAATATTAAATTACTAGCTTTTGCCCGCGGCTCCGCCCGCGTTAAAAAGTTTTTCCGGGATAAAAGTCCCGCTTTATGTTTTCCCGGGATAAAAAGTAGCCTATGTGTTCATCCAGGACATGATCTACCTGTGTGCTAAATTTCATCGAAATCTGATCAGTAGTTTTTGCGTGAAAGAGGAACAAACATCCATACATCCAAACATCCATACATTCTTAGAAACTTTCGCCTTTATAATATTAGTAGGATTAGTAGGATTTAATGGTGCCAAAGAAGTATAACTTCTCACGAGCGTAGATAAGTACACGCACCCTTTTCCAAATTAACAGCAGTGTTTTTATTTCCATCCAATGTTTCGGTTTTTTTCAGTAATCGGTTACGTTTGTTTGCCAAACGATTTAAAGCTTTTCCAACACTGCGCCCATGAGCTGCAGTATACAATATCATTAAAGTGTCGCGTTGATATAAGAGTCAAGCTTATTCTTTATTTCAGTATATTTTTACATCAATCCGAATATATTACATAAGTATGATACTCTTTGGAGTCTGGTCTCAATTATAGAATATTATCGTTTGGTTAGCACTCTTTGTTAACCGACTTCAAAAAAGGGGAGGTTATCAATGCGACGTGTATTTTTTTATGTTTGTTACCCCACAACTCAGTCATTTGACATTTCTTAACTGACTTGCAAAGTTCTTTTTTTTATACACAATGTAAACACATTTCAAAAAAGTTTAGTTGGGTAGTCTACACGGGTCTTTACATTTAAAGTTATTTCCTTTCTTCTGTTTGGCTAGCGAAAACAGTTCTTAATAAATAGATAATGTCATATTTTTGAAAAGGGTTGCCTGTCAGGCATGACTGTTCGGTCGGCCAGAAGCATGATAAAACCATCGCAATTTTATTTAGGGCCAGCCCTACGTTCGTATGAGTATTATTTTTCACTGTCTATCTGTCATGTATGTGATTGCGTGAAGGATTTCCAACTATATTTCATCTGTTAGATTTTTTAAATAAATGTATACGTTTTAGACAACTGCCTCGGTGGCGTAGTTGTATCACGGTACGATTGCAATGCTGAAGTCTCGGGTTCGACAACGGGCCGGGCGTAGCGATATTGAATTTTTCGATTAAGCATCAGACCAGAGTTTGGAATTTGTGCCCGATATGGTGATAGGCTCACCCGCTATCACATCATGAGACGGAATACGCAAGGCGAAAAGTGGGTCCATTAATTGCGCCTCTGTGACGTGTGATTGGGGTACGATTTAATAGACCTTAAGTGCTAGTCTTGTCAATCAGTTGTATAAACATTTCGGAGCAATTTTCTTGCAGCAAGTATCTTGATGCAAGTCTTACCTGTCAGCGCGGACAAGAATTGACTTGCCATTGTATGCAGATGGGACTTTTCTATCTCTGTTCAATAATCGCGAGCTGGCAAGATAATTACTGTCTTTTTGAGGCTTAAAATGTAAACCAAGATTAGAATTAGGTGGATATCGACTTTCTACAGTACAAGTGCAAACGCAACGAGCTTTTAAGCAACTTAAGTTTTCTAGACATTGGTGGAGAGGATTTGAGAGTTAATGTACAAAACGTTAAATTGTTAATAATTACGAGACAATAATTCCTAAACCTTCATATTTTGCAGCAAAGCCGCCGTTTACACAAGGTCCTCCCTTCAGCAAAAGCAATGACTTATATGTTTCAAAATATCCTACTTTATAAAAATATTTCTAAATATTAGCCTTAAATATTATGCTATACTAAAACTGGTTGTCAGTTAAATATCTACATATGATGAATACACAACACGATATTTTAATATAATAACAATCTCGTGCAATATAAAACGGTAGACAGAATCCAGCAATGATTCAATTGAACAACTCCATCTATCGAGCGAAAGCGGAACCAAGAGTAAACAAAGGCGGACAAAAAACCGTTATCTGTATTGAAAATTATTAATTGAATTTGGAATACTCGTTCGTGTGATGAGTTGTCGGCGCGAGAGCCAATTTAACTGATTGAGCACGGCTCTGTCGGAAAATTGTGAGCGATATTGGGTTTTCATAGTTCAGCCTGTGGACGCGAATGTAGGGAGCTTTGATTAATTATATACCTAGATAGAGTAACGCGCTGCAATGAAACTAAAATAAACAGGCCAGCTTTTTCTTAAGGTAGTATGCGGGACAGCTGTGTCATACGATAACGCTGCATCATTCTGCGTATCCTAGTGTGCGCACATAATGATACAAGTTATTATTACATGGTTTCTATCAAAAAGGGCAGAAAATTATATGCATGAAACACAACAAAAATTAATTCACTCGAACTCATTTAGTGAGCTAAATCGTCTCTATTTTATTCGACGCGTTTGAAACGTTCAGTGTCTATCTAGGTATATAATTATTAATTGATCAAAGGTAGGGAGTTGATTCAAAATGTTGCATATAGACTCAAATATACTTTTTATGTGCCTGAGAGTTTAAAATTTTGTTAATATCATTCACATAATACGCTGTATTTTACTCTACATAAACGAAGGTAGGTACATATGTGGGCTAATTCCATTGTATCGTGGTTTACTGAACTCATAACCAATTCTTTGCAATACATTCGCAAATTTTAGTCTCGCGTATCTGACGTGTTTTAGGGTCTAGTTTAATTTGATTTATTATATGTACAGATTACTTTCGATTACTCGGCCTTATATTAAACCTAGTCATAGGTTTATCATCACATGAAACCAATAGATCGTCGAGAGGATTTGCGTCAGATTCAATCTTATTTAATAATTATCTTTTGCTATTTAAGTTTCCGCTCGCGGGCGTCGCGGTGTGCAACGCCTTTTTACGCCCCGTATCTTTATAAACAACATCGTACATTACCATTTTATGTTTGTGTTTACGCGTGCGATGACGCTGCACGCCCACTCTATGCACGGAAATATCGCCCGACGCGCCGCATGACTCCACGCCCCACGCGCCGCAAGACGCCCTGCGTCTCCGCAAATGAGGCCTAATGAAGCAAATATAAAATACGCCAACTTGAAAGCCCCGTGTCCATTAGCGAATGTGCGTAATTTGCAATTAAAAAACAAATAATTCAATTAAATCCCCCTCGGCTTTTACGATTTTTGAAAGCCCCGAGAGAAACTTTCTGAGCGCTTTAAATTACAAAAGTTTGTTTGTTATTTATAAAGATAATGGGGGTCGCGTTTTTATTATACGAGAAAGGCATTCTCCTGGTGCTAAGTGATATGAATTCTCATAAACAGTAGCAACACCGACAGGAACTTTATATTACAAAACTAAATAAACAAAATTAGACTTTTTTTTTGTTTACACGGAGAAAGTGAATTATTTCTACCGCCCAGTGATCAAGGGGAACGACTGGGCGGTTATGTTGGGTTCACCGTGCCTTACGACCCGACGTTGAGCCGCCCGGAGAGATGGAAAACGTTGGGCGACCGCCGGGCCGAGTCCCTAACTTATGTACATCGCACGGCATACCAACCAAAACTCCGCGGTGGCCATCTTCGGCGCATTAGGGACGGCTGCGGGCTTCCTCCGACTCACGTCTAAGTTGCCGTCCGCAACCGCCCCTGCGCGTACCGCTATTGCGGTCCGTCTCCTGTTGTTGAGGGGGCTCAGAAGCCCCCGTACACCGAAGGATGCCCTCGGCGTCAAAGGCAGCGTGAGATCTAACCACCACGCTGGCGTCCATCACGGGGGTCACAAAAGTTGGCTAGACTAATAGGTGGACGGCCCCTTCCGCCCACCCGTGACCAAAGTCAAATCAAATCTAACCTACTTTAAGACCTCTCATTTTTAAATAACAGCAACTGTTATAGGTATCCAATAAAGCAAAGAAATATAGTTTAATACTTGTTCATAATGTTATTTTGTTCCTATAAATACATATATGGATTTTGCATAAAACTTGGCACTCATTTAGATCTCCATTCTTTTTGCGGCGAAGCCCACAGCCAAGCATAATTTTTGTATTGGACTTGGCTCCCCTTTTTTAACCGACTTCAAAAAGGAGGTTCTGTATTCGATCCGTATGTATGTATGAATGTATGTATGTATGTTTGTATGTATGTATATAAATTTGTATGGCCGCGTGTTTCTCAAAAACTACTGATCCGATTGGGATGTGGTTTTCGATATTGAAATGTATATTTTTCAGGGAAGGTTTTAGTATATAATTTATGAAGATCTGATGAACATCTTCGGAGATACACAATAGAACTCTTTAATAACTAACAGCAGATGACTCAATCGTATATCTATGATGTATTGTTTACACCATTCTATAATTAACTAACAAAAAAGCAATAAATAAAACTTTTTAATAAAAATTAAACCGACTTCATAAACCACTACAAATCAAAAAATAATTAAAATTTGTCTTCGCTTATTATAAACGTACATTTGGAGTCGGTGCCTAATTTAAATTGAACAATGTTTTCGTATATTTCTTTGTGTATTTCCTAGTTTAGCTGGCAATTTAAATTAGGCATCGAACCTATTTTGTAACTTTTTTTTATTTTTAGATTTTTTCCTACGGTTACACACAATTACCGAGCTGGATTCCAAAATTTAATCCTTCTAGGTCATCTGGAAGTAGGTTAGGTTTAGGTACTATATGTCAGTCAGTATTAAAATTTACGACTTTTCGACCGTCATATCTTTATAACCCTTTCAGCTAGCTTCATGAAATTTGGGTTTCTAGATGTCCTTGTGGATATAATTAAACACACAAAGTTTTATGTGTTTACGTTAAATAGGTTTTGAGTTATAGAAGGGTGAAAAGTGGTACAAAGTGGTTCGTGTAATATTACACTCGGCGCCGGCTAGCCAGTTCCTTTGCTTGAACTTGGCTTGACACGCTGCCGCGTGTCTAAAACAATTATCGTTCGCTTTAACGGTGAAGGAAAGCTCTTTATAAGAATTTCGAAGGTATGTAAAGTCTACCAGTCCGCACTAGGCCAGCGCGGTGGACTAAGGCCTAAACCCTCTCAGTAGTAGAGACCCGTGCCCAGCAGTGGGACAGTATTTAATACAGGGCTGGTATTATTATTATCTATATAATTTATAAAGGTTGTAGAAACACGCTGGATGCAGGCCGTTTTTGTCACGTCCGTCTGGAAATCTTTAGGGGAGGCCAGTAGTTCAGTAGTAGACGTCATGTGGCTAATGATGATGATACAGTAATTAGTTTTCAATATGTCCAGAATTCACACTGACAAGAATGTTTTTCAAATTATTTAACACGCCTTGCACTCACCCGAATACAAAGTATAATTATTAAGCATCCATTTCTCAAGTTCTGAGTAAAGGCTATGCATCACGTAACTGTATGAGTCGAATAGACACAAAATTCACACTATAATAATTAATCTATGCTCCCTAATGGTAATCAAATGATTAAGTACTTACTACATTCGCTGTTGAATATGATAACTATCGAATAAAATTAATTTGAAGATAAGAAACTGGGCCGTAATATCCAAGGGTGAGTAACGTGGTAGGTCTCTCATATGTAAGAGTCCGTCTGGGTGGGCATCACCGCTAAGCAGCATGCACTGTTGTTTCGGTTGAAGGACATTGTAGCTAGTGTAATTACTGGACATAATGAGACTTAACATCTTATGTCTCCAGGATCACGAGCGCAGTAGAATGCCACACAGTACTTAGTAACTCAAGGTGCTGTATGTTAGTACTGTTTATGGGTGGTCGCATCCTTTACCAGCAGGCGAACGACATGCTCGTCTCGTCATACAATGGCTAATAAAACATACGTATTGAATACTAATATGGAGTGCTTTGTACTGTTGGATATTATGTATCCGGTCGGATTAAAGACCACGGTACATAAGGTGTAAATACCCGCCATATCGGTCAACATATTGTCTCGCGGTCCGGTATCAGCTTGTGTATATCCGGCTCACACAGACCGGCCTAATTGTGTCGTATAATTAGGAATAGTCCTCGCTCCTCAGTCGACACCCTATCTGGACCTGTCTTTGCTTACCATCACAGTAGCAACTTTGCTGTGCCCATGTAAAAAAGTCTTGAGAATGTTTATGTTTATAGGTAAACGTTTGGCCATCAAGTGAGATCCGATTGTCTATTCGTTCAATTGTATAAAATCCGTTTAAAAAATTGGAAAGTACCGACGGTATCGAAGCATTTCATTACGATTAAAAACGCTTAAAGCAATGAAATACGGTGTCGTATCGGTTGGAACAAAATACATTATTGTGCTCACTAGAACGGAAATTCGTTTTTATAAACTTAAAACTTTATGGACTACTAGATTTTGCCCACGGCTCCGCCCGCGTTAAAAACTTTTTCCGGGATAAAACTCCCCTTTTTATATTCCCGGGATGAAATGTAGCCTATGTGTTAATCCAGGACATGGTCTATCCGTGTGCCAAATTTCATCGAAATCTGTTTAGTAGTTTTTGCGTGAAAGAGTAACAAACATCCATACATCCGGACATCCATACATACTTACAAACTTTCGCGTTTATAAATTTTAATATTAGTAGGATTAGTAGGATAGTAGGATTAGTAGGATAGTAAGATTAGTAGGATTTCGGTGAAGTATTTGTGTACGGCGGCATGACTGTCGTATTGAGGTATCAGGTTCGATGCCCAGGTCGAGTATAGTTGTATTGTTTTTTTTTATAGTACTAGCCCGTAGTCTAGAATTGTGCCCGGTAAATGACAATAGCTGTGACAATAGGCTTCCTATTCCAATGGACCTAACAATTAACATACCACAAAATATAAGTGTAATAACATCTCTGTCTACCTCTGATAAGGCAAATCCGCGTGACGCTATGTAAGAAAGCTTCCTCGGTGATGATAAGTTGCGCGCTCTATTATTTACTGATTACATGTTCTGGATCAACATTACAACATGGGCGCAAAGGATATAAGAAAACAGAAATAATTACTTCTAGGTAGAAATTTATTATAGCGATCCACGTGTTCGTGCCGTGGTGTTGTAACCATTTTCTTGTCTTCCCTAGTTAATGTACGCGCTCGCAGAGAATGCCATCCGCCTAAAAGAAGTACCTATAGAAGTATAAATAAATAAATACATAATCCATTTTCAATTTTAATAATTTGCTTAGCGACACCTAGAAGTATTAATTGGAAGTCAGTGGTTCGTATATAATATGAATGGCGTACTGAGAATATGTTTTTATTACTAATCATAGATGGCGTTGTAATAATTTTCAAATGTACAATTTTACAAAATAATATTCTTATAAAGTTTTTATCTGCCATCCGCATGATATCTATATAAAATAAGTAAATCATACTATTTTCAAGTTAAATATGCTAATTCTACAGCGTAGAGATGCATACTATTGTATCTGTTCTTAACATTCATATAATAATGTTCGGTTACATTGTATAGACATTGTATTGCCTAACATATTTAAGATTTTTCTAATATTGATGTTAAAATAACAAACCAATTTTATATTATTAACATCCATAGTCCAAAAACACATACGAAACCATAACTCCTACAAGCGTCAATAGATGGCGCTGTTTACAGCAAATATTTCAAATTGAACCTTGTCGCGAAACTGCAATATTGAATTAGCAAGATCAAACAAATTTTACGACTTCATTGTGAGTAGAAACTTGCTAGTTAGTGTGAAAGTTTCAATGAATATTAAATACTTGAAAGTAAATGTCACAATGAACCAACCCTGCTTTGAATGCAAATCAGCGGGAGCGGTGAGGGCAGTGAAAACATCTAGATCGAATAGATACGAGTTGTTTGTATTGACTGTTATGCCATAAAATAAATATTGGAACGCTGTATAGCTATTACCAGCTATTACCTACCTATTCTTACGGAGAATTGGTCCCACTAGTTGGTGTTTATAAGGGACCAACATATTGGTAGGTATTTATTTTTGGTTTTAAGTATTTCTACATTTACGTCTAGGCTGAGGTCTTGGGTTCAAATTCAAGTTAGGCGAAGTTTTCTTTTCTGCTCAGTCTCAGCTTAGAGTTTGAAATTTGTGCAATGAGATCACTCTACAATCATGGAACAGAAAAAATACTGGGAAAAGACGGTGAACCAGTTACACCTCTGCTTAAAGGGTAAAAAGGGGTCGGTGTATGAGCGGTATTAATAAATGAATCTCAAGTTTGAGTTACATGTCAAGTAGTCATTATTCAATACATTAGATGTAACCCAAACTTGAGATTGATTTGTTAATACCGCCCTATGCGTTTTCTACGTTTATTGATGTCACTTTCTTGGTCTAGCGATAGCGTAGACTGGGTTGAGAGGTCCTAGGTCCGAATCCTAAGTCAGGTGACATTTTGCATGAGTATTTCTTACACAATTTGCTCGATCCTAAAAACTAAATGATAAATTATGGCAAAAAATCATGTCACTCGTATGTTATTAAACCATTTTGTTACATTATGTTATATTTACACACAAACATACACGTAGGTACAAATAGATAATCATAAATTAGAAAATTATTAGGTTCCTTCGTTTTTCGCGCAATGTCTATTTCTACCGCCAAGCAGCAGTGTGCATGCACTGTTGTGTTTCGATTTGAAGGTCATTGCAGCCAGTGTAACTACTGAACATAATGAGACTTAACATCTTATGTCACAGGATGATAAGCGCAGTGGAATGCCACTCAGCACTTTATAACTCAAGGTGCTGGATGGATTTGGTGTTACTACTGTTTATGGGCGGTCGTATGGCTTACCATCAGGTGAACGGCATTCTCGCTTCGTCATTCAATGCCATATAAAGAAATGTAAAACTACGTATAACTATTAAATTCATACTAATTTAACAACTTATAATTGTGTGGATTTCTGACATAGTTACTGAATGAATGATAGTCGAAAGGCGGAAGGAATATTTTCGAGTTTTGCGTGTAAGACTTGTAATTATCGCAAGTTAAATGTTTGGATAGATTTACGAGCGTATTGTGCAATATTTTTTTAATTGTTTGTTCGTGTTAAATCTATCAAATTGTACTTGCACTACCAGTTGATATTACAATTTAATTCTGGCTCTAAACTTGGCGTATTCGTCAAAATACTTACGCCTTTCTGGTAAAGCAATTTTGACCTCGTTTCCTTTATCTACAAAGACGATATTGTATTGGCTCAAGCTCTTGGCTCGCGAGTTGGATAAACTCTGCTCGTCTAACTAGAATCTCCCAGATTTTACATAATCCTAATAGAATTCCAGAATAATACTGAGAATAACTGGTTTTTCTATTCTGGATTACGTAACAAATAAAGTTAATCGAATTTTATATTGATGTTCTTCTGTTATTTTACTTTGACAATAGTAATATTCGGTGTATAATACAAATTCAGGGTCATTACTTAAAGTTTGTTATTAGTAATGGAAAATATTATGGTAACTATCCAGCCCCCTTATTCTTTATGACAGTTAACTCGTAACACGGCCGCGTTACGTTACCTACATGGTATTCTGTATGCGAATGTTTGTAGTGATAAACACGATAAGTTACGTTACGTGCTTGTTACGAGCGGTAAAAATAACGTGTGTTATCTATACATATAATAAAATTGTAGTGTCTTCTGTCTGTCTGTTCCGGCTAATCTCTGAAATGGCTGGACCGATTTTGACGGGACTTTTATTGGCAGGTAGCTGATGTAATAAGGAGTAACTTAGGCTACGTTTTATCCTGGGAAATATAAAGCGGGACTTTTATCCCGGAAAAACTTTTCACGCGGGCGGAACCGCGGGCAACAGCTAATAGAAAATAAGGGTTTTTTTATATTTTGGTAGAGTCCCTCTGTTTAACAGTATTATTTGTCGCAAAAAAACGTACTCGTTGAATCTCTGTCTCATCATCATCATCATCAGCCATATGACGTCCGCTGCTGAACATAGACCTCCCCCAAAGATTTCCAGATGGACCTGTCAAAAGCGGCCCGCATTCAGCGCGTTCCTGCGGTCTTTACCAAGTTATCGGTCCACCTTGCAGGTGGTCGGCCGGCGGTGCTTATCTCTGTCTACCTATTGGGAATACATGCGTAAAAGTAAAAACACAATTATATAAGTTTTACCCTCAATGATCTAAGCAGACACGCCCGAGTTTAAAATTACACATCTCATGATTGGGAGCCTAGCATTGTACACGAAAAGGTATTCATCTCGACTAAGTAATATGTGTTTATTAATTTTCTACTTCATAATAATTTGATTATCGACCCCGGAATCGAACCGCGAACTTAAGTCCAGCCCAGGTCCTCACTGAAGCAATGAGGTGGGATTTAAGTAATACATTTTAGTACTGACAAAATACTTAAAAATCAACATTAAAGTACTTACCGACACTTTTCTTTTATCGCTTTCATCAAAGGGATTACGATTAAGAAAAACGTTACAATAAATCGCTTTTACCATCAACACAAATATGTATTGTATACTCTACTCTAAGCTGTGCATTTAAGGTATAATATTGAATGGGGGAGAGGTTATGTGACCACGGCTTCGCTGTCTGTCACAGCATTACACCATCTAAAGTTGTGATGCGCGGTCGTTGGTTGCAAGTTGATTATTGTGTTGTTTTGGTGACTTATTATTCCGAGTTTGGAGTCAATGTAAGGTATTTTTTTCAATGTGTTTTTTTTTCTGTGCTTACAAAATATATTTTAAATTATCATAATTATTTTAAATTATTATCTTTGAGTCCTTGTTACATGCGAATTTAATTTATTTGTGTTGCAATTTGTGTTATACTTCAATTGCGCTTATCCAGAACTTAAACGTATAAATATAATTTATTAAATTAAATATAACAAGAAATTCGTAAAATATCACATCAGCTTAATTTTTTTATATTTTCTATAAGTACGTGTGTATAATATTCACCGTATATATAAATATATAAATACGGTATAATATAAATACGGTGATAAAATTTTGAGAACTAAACTGTACAAGATTGTATACCTAACTGTTCAACTCTCAAGTTTTCTTATTGTTATCGTCATAGGAGTTCACGAAATATATTATTAATTTGAATATATCATATGAATTTGAAAGACGTAATTTATCTTTTCGAATCAAGAGACTAACGCTAGGAGTCGTAGCCAGGACACATTTATTTATACTAGAAGGGTCGTTTCATGAAAAAGGTTGAAAAACACTGTTCTAAGGTATTGCATAAAAATATAAAATCGGACCCATTTTACAAAGCTCAAGTAAATACAACCAGTAGAGTATTGAATGTAATTCAACGAGGAAACGAGCAAAATGCTCGCCTGATGGTTCTCACAACCGACCATAAACAGTAGCACCTCCGTTTGAACATGAAATTACAAAGCAATACGTGGTACTGCACTCCTCTCGTCACCCTCACAAAAGTTGCACTCTAATTTATGCTCTCCAATAAATGGTAACAAAATGATTACTATCTACATTACGTGTTTAACATAAGGATTAATACGATAACTGTCAAACTAAATTTACTTTGAAACGTGTAGGTAATACAGGCTCTAAGTCCTATAATGTTCATAAAATGCCACTGAAACTGTAGCACAATCATGCTTGTTCAGTGTTGCTTGGCGGCAGAAATAGATATGCGCTAGTAGGTACATACTCTACGATCTGTCATACAAGGCACCTACCAACCAGTGTTGCCAGATTAAGCGATTTTACGCCATTTAGGCTATCTCGGAGGGTGTCGGGGCGACCAAATATTGTGAATTGCGACTAGTCGCCATTTAGGCTACTGCGGTTGGCCACCCGTCGCTATTTAGGCGAAAGCTCTATTTTTGATCAATTTGGGGTGATTTTGAGCGGAAAGTTTTAGGGGAGCTTTGTTTTTTTTGCCCCTCAACTTTACACAAGATTGGGGGACTTTAGACTTTCGAACAGTCGGTGACTTGAATCACCATCTATCTGGCAACACTGCAGTACCAACTTCTACAATGTTTTGGCAAATAAAACGTATTATCCAACATATAACTTGTTCATCTGCTCCCACGATTTTCCATCTCGCATCTGTCAAGACACAAAGCGCTATAAGTCATGGACAATACATAAAACGTGTGTAAACAGTCATTTGCATGGTGTGGAGATACTTTGCGGTTATTCAGTGTACCTGTTGATTTTCTCACTGGGATAAAAGATTATTGACATAAACATACATTCACACTCACGCCCTTTATCCCCGAATGGTTATGCAGATGCGCAACTAGTGTACCCAGTTTTCTCCCTGCGTATGCCGTACCATGATGTGATAGGGTGCGAGCCTATCGCCAAATCGAGCACAAATTCCAGACTCCGGTCTGATAATGAAAAACCCAATATCACTTTGCTCGATCCGGGGATCGAGCCCGAAACCTCAGCATTGCAGTCGTACCGTAATACAACAGTGCTATTGAGGCAGTCTGCATCAGTCGAGGTTATTGACCAAGTAAAATAATCTAATAACGGCTCAGCCTGTAATGTCTCACTGCTAGATATTGACTTTCCTGACGCTAATAAAATGGGTAAGTACTTACATATATACGAAGAGGTAAATAGCGTTATAGTTTGTGTACCAAACTGGTAGGTCTCTCCTATGTGAGGGGCGGTTAGGGTGGGTACCACCGCAATGTCTATTTCTAACGACAAGCCGCAGTGTGCATGCATTGCTGTGTTTCGGTTTATAGGACTGTGTAACTACGGGACATAGTGAGACCTAACATCTTATGTCTCATGAAGACGAGCGCAGTGAAATGCCCCACAGTACTTTGTAACTCAAGGTGCTGGATGGTGTTGCTATTGTTTATGGATGGTCCTATCGCTTACCATCACGCGAACGGCATGCTTGACTCGTCATTCAATGCCATAAAAAACTACTGCGTGGTATTGCTGCTGTATGTCCGCGTGTGATCACTTGGCAGTTGACTCCTTGATCATTTGCTTACTGTAATAATTAAAAAAGCAATGCTTTCCTTTCTATTCCGACTCAGTTAAATTATCATTCTATAGCCCACTGTGTAGAACAGGATTTATAGTTGATCTCATTTCCTGCGATTTAAACACAGAGCTATAAAGTTTTGTGTCCTAATAAGGCATTACTCATGCATTTTCGTTTCAAATAAACTCTCAAGTCTCAAGATTCTCAAGTACCGGATAACTTTCAGTCATTAAACGGAGATACTATCTCTGTAGTATATCGTTTTGGCTCGTTGGCGCCATTAATTGAACGATTTCTATATTTTTACATATTCGTATTTACAGATTAATTTATAACAATACATTTTACGTTGTTTAACTTTTGTAATTAGGTAATATTATTAATTTTAACTCAACTAATTGGCATAGCTTCCTGTGGAATATAATTACCAATCTGAAATTCTCCTAGCCAGTTTCGGCCACGGTGGCCAATCTCAACACAGATCAGCCAGGTACGCAGGATATATTATAATGCACAAGTGTGTGCACAATACACAGGTGCACTCGCTATTCCTTCACTCTCATAGTCCGATGAGACGGCAATCCGACATGACCGGAGAGAGATCAGGCGCAGGACCAACGGCTTTACGTGCTTTCCGAGGCACGGGGATACCCCCGCCAACATCGCGAACTTCCTGACTCCGAGCTGCGACTGAGTAATTTTAAAGATGGAGAAACCCAGTCACAATATTTTTGGCTCGACCCGGGATTCGAACCCAGGACCTCAGCGCGTAAATCGTACTCGTAACGCATACGCAATACGACTACGCCACCGAGGCAGTCGAGGCAATTATCAATCTATCGAACACACATAAACATCACGCCTATATCTCCACAGGGGTAGGGAGAGGTGAGAAGTGCAACCAGGGCACCCATTTTTCACCATATGGTTCTGCCCCATGATATAATAGGGGGCGAGCATATCGCCATATCGAACATAAACAGACTCTGGGCTGATACCGAACACTAAACCCCAATATCACTTTGCCCGACCCGGGCTTCGAACCCGCTACCTCAGAGCGGTGTTGAACCGCACACATAACTTGCCGAGCACCGACGCAGTTTCTAGAGCATATAATATTCGTGCAACGTGGACAAGACGACTTGATAAAGGTTGGACACGCTGAATGGAGACCCCTTTTGACAAGTCCGTCTAGAAATATTTAGGGGAGGTCTGTGTTCAGCAGTGGATGTGATGGTTCATGTTATTGATGGTGATGATGATGAATATTCGTTATAGTGTTTGAATATGATTGAATGACTACCTCTGTGGCGTAGACGACTGCAAAGAAAGAAAACTGTCTATTCAGTGTCAGCTTGGAGTCTGGAATTTATGCCCGATATGGCGATAGGCTCGCCCCCTATCACATTATGGGAGGGAATAACGGCAAAAAGTGGGTGCACTAGTTGCGCTTCTGCCTACCCTTTCGGAGATAAAAAGCGTGAGTGTGTGTCTATAATTGAATGATGTGATCCAACTGCGGCTGTGCCACTGTCTCGTACAAACCAACGTGAAATAAAATATTCCTGTGGTTTCGAATGGTGAGAGATTAACGGACGTTGGAACACCACTCTTCCTTCTCTTATTTTTTTTTCTAAGGATTCTTGGTATTCTGGTATTGTAAATGTTATTTTCTTGCACTTTTGTGATGAGTGGAGGATTTTGGAACTTTATGGTTTCGCTGTCTACGCTTTAAGAAATCTTTTCTTGCAATTATGAAGCCTCGACTGTTTATGGGTGGTCGTATCGCTTACCATCAGGTGAACGGCATGCTCGTCTCGTCATTCGATGCCATAAAAAAAGAATTGTGACCGCCTCGATAGCGTAGACCATCCAGGAAGCGATCAGTACTTATTACGTGCGCGGTTCGACATCGCTCTGAAGTTCAGGGTTGATACCCCGGTTCGGTCAAAGTAATATTGGGTTTATCTGCTCAGTATTAGTTATCATATCATGGGACGGTAAACATATGGCGAAAAGTAGGTTCCCTAATTGCACCTCTGCCTACCCTTTCAGGATTATCCTCGAGGCGTCATGTGTTTTTTTTATTTTCGTGTATGCTCAATTTAGTCTAAGTAGTCAAACGTTAGACCTATGTATAATATGGTTGAATACATTTATAAAGATTCCTACAACAGCGGAGCTGACAAAACGTAGTAACTTAATAATAACAAATTATCATCAGTTCTTGATTTATCTGTCATGTAACATTGTATGTCACCATTCAACCTGTTTCATGAACCATAGAGTTCATAATAAAATGTCGTACCACTTTCTAAGGACCACAATGTACTTTATCAGATTCACAGTTTATTACACTTTCTATATTGTGATTTAATATTGTGGCACTAGGCAAGTCACGAGGGCTTGATGTAGACTATTCTGTTTCACATCTCCATGTTCATCTCGTCTAGTTAAGATTTATTGCATGAAGTGTTGAAGACTGTAGCACACTTATCGCTAATGTGTCTTAATATTAAATTGGACTTAAACTGTGATATTAACGCTATATTTTCACAATGCGTTGTGATAAATGCTAGTTAAGCATATTACATAATGTAGGTGGACGGAGGACTTGATAAAGATCGCAGGAACATGTTGGATACAGTCGTTTTTGACAAGTCCGTCAGGGAGTTTTAAGAGGAGGCCTATGTTCAGCAGTGAACTTCATGTAGCTGATGATGTTGACGACACAATGATAATTATGTATTTATACGTAAAAGTTTAGGCAGAGAGCAAAATAGTTCACAAAGTATATAGAGCTATCTATCCCACGATGAAACAAGAGTTGAGAGTCTTCAAGTCGGGCACAAATAAAAATTCAAAAATGTCATCTTCGAACATCTGTCTAAATTCGATGATAGAAAATATCCGAATCATAATTCTGTCTAAACTCTGTGATAGAATATGATAGTTTGAATACGAAACACGTGTAGTATGTAAACCGTGTCATTGCGACAGTGCAGTCATTACACGCGGAGATGATATCGATGTACTGGCTCAGAAAACTCCTGTGTTTAATACTAGTTATTGTATAATAACTGTTTGTGTAGGTAACAATGTTTGAGAGAATACAGACCTCTGTATCCTTGTAGATAATGATGGATGTTATATGTTATTTAGAGGTAAAGTTGGACTAAAGCTGCAAGGCCCAAGCATAGGCAGAAAGGTAATTGATGACAACGTTAGCATAATAATATTATGCTTATGATATAGGCGATAAGTTAGGATGGTTTGATATATATAAAAAAAAAGAGACAAAGTTTCTTTTGTCCTTTAAATATTGCTTTAGAAATAGGTAAAATGAAACATTTCAATTAAAGAATACATTAATTATGCACATAATATTAAAACCAGCTGCTTATTGCATGCTTTTATATGCAAATTTAATTTAATTGAGGATATTTAAATTTCCTTCCGAATCCATTAAGTAAATTTACATGTTCATTACTTTGTGATGGAACATATTTATTTTAAAAGTAATTTTGTAAAAGCTATTTAATAAATTTTATCCTTGTTCCACTCTAGTAAAGACAGACAACGCCATCATGTTTCCTCTGGCAACTATCGTGAATGTTATGGCGATGAACGTTAGTGGTTTTAATCAAGAAACTTAAGTTCCATAGTCTAGAAACTATAAAGTTATGTTGGAAATTGCATCGAGCGACAAAATACGGAAGCCAAAACATACAAATCGAAGATAATCTAGTACTCACTAACAAGCCTTGCATGGTACTAATTGGCTTCAAAGTTCCTCAGCATTACTATAAATCCTCAATAAAGCAGAAATTCAGCTTGATGCTCCCACAGGCACAATGGCTTTTCTTATAGAATAATTTATACATAGATTAATGGTAGTGTGGGAAAGGTTATCGCTTTCCTTGATCATACAAACTTTTCATCAATACGGGAGTCTGTCAACAATGTTCAATCATGCTAACGTCCGTTCTTCTAGTATTTTTGATAGTTAATAATTTACTTCATAAAGTCTTAATACTAACTATGATGGGGAACGCACAGACCAAACTGGTCCCGGAAGCAAGAAGTTAAAAAAATCTTCGGATTGTGTAATATATCGTTGTAAGAAGCACAATGAAATGCGTGTGTTCTATTCAACCATATTTTATTGATTAAGACAATATTTGAACTTTTACATCTATATACATCTAACACTACAGATTGTATGATAAAATAAAATAAAATTGGTTTTAAAATTAGGTCTATAAACCTGCTTTAGTACAAAACAGGTGTGTCTACATAACTATTATTCAGAAACATGCAAATGGCAATTAAAGCGTGATTAAGGCGATCAGATTCTCGTTAAATCTCGTTATAGTTTTTGCTCTATTTTCCCGTACTTTCATCGCACACAATGCTCATAGTGTCACATTGAGGGCAGATCGCGCACGACTTCCTGCAAATTTGGGTTGGCATAATTGTAACAAATGTAACTTTTACTGCACATGGCATTGTTTTATTCTTGTTAGGGTTTGTTTGGTGCTACTGTATAGAAAACTATTGTCTTAAAATTCTTAATTGCAATATTGGCGGTACTAAAGCAAGACACGGTACCTATGAGCTTACCAGGATATGTGGTAGACGACGTTCTTTATAGAGTTTGGTGACTTGGTACGGTTAGGAGATCACTATCTCAATTGATATGACACAGTTACCAGTAGGTAGGTGTTCATCAATCAATCACCCTATCGTCGTTCACTGCTAAACGTTGGCCTACCCAAGTAAGCGCCAATCATCTCGGTCTTGAGTATCCAAGCGTTCATGTCTCTGAGATGACTAGTAGGTAGGTGTTCATCAATTACCTTATTGTCGTTCACTGCTAAACGTTGGCCTACCCAAGTGAGCGCCAACCATCTCAGTCTTGAGTATCCAGGCGTTCATGTCTCTGTGAAAATCAATATGACACTCTAATTGTGCATTTCGTACCGTCAATAAAATTAACGAGCACTTGGATTATATAATCACGAATTATTACTGAATTCACACGCTATCATAGGTGAGATGTTGTATCGCCAATCTTTGAGAAGGGTGTGATTTCTTTGGCTCTCCAGCAATCCGTAAAAACAACGGCAACGCTTATATAACACTGTGGTAACTTGTAGATTGAATTCAAACTGTCCAGTCTGGTTCTACCAGTATTTTTAGCTTCATGTTCATTTAAGTTTTCTCCCAAAATATTATCACTATACTTAATTATGACTAACCAGAAAGAGCCTGCTATGTTATTCAGCTATATTAATTATCATGTTCCATCTCATAAACTTAACAAGTGCAAAAAATATTAATAACAGAAATTTTATTTTTTATTGCAGTCATTGTAATTTTCATACTTACCACGTAATAAAATTATAGTAATTTTGAAATATTGTATATCTACAAAATGCAACTATATTATGAAGTAGTAAAGTATATTATCATGCTGACAAAGCAAATCATTTGCCATGTCGGCAGACGCCATAAACACTTTATTTCGTACTAAATTACATTTCCCACGATTTGAGATGAAATGATGGAAAGTGTAGAACAAATGTTTTACAGAGAAACTGTACGGATGCTTTGATCGCTAAGACTTGTTATTCTGGAGGGTCAAGTTTTATTTGTGGAGTTAAGTTATGATTAGACGGTGTCGAATTATTGCCGAATATTGATGATACTATGAAATTGCCAGTTGGATCAGCAACTCCAGCATCTGTCAACTTATTGCTTTTAATCCGCAACAGATAGTTGCTGAAATTGATTACTTTAGTAATTTAGTTAACACAAGTATCAACTAATCGATTGCTGATAGTTTAGCAATTTTGTCAGAGCAAGTCAATATCAATGTTTGTCAACTAAATATTGAAGACAACGTAAACATTTTACACCGTGAATCTGGTACTATTGTAGACCTCGTGTGCGTTGGGCATTAATTTGAAAATATTAAAGTATGTTCCTCATAATATAACAGTAACTGAGACCTTTCCTAAAGGAATACGCAGAGCAAAAGCATCAATTTATTCAACAAAGAATCAATGGCGGAAAGATAATATCGCAAATATGGTAATTTTTCATTGTACATGTCTATCATTTAGACTACCGTTTCAAAAGTACGTGTTAGACTTGTATCTTTATCGAAATATGTAAATGTCTAGATTTTTGTCTGTCTTGTCGTGAGATTGTCATAAAGGAGTTCTGCGAATTTCTAAACATACGGTCTATTTTTTGACGTCTATGCATGTTTCAGATGCTTTTGAAGATTGAGTGAACACTTTTTAAATTTTCGCGATATGTAATTTAGCTTAACTACTTTACAACCTTATGTAATTCACATCCATATTTAAAGTTTATAACATAACGTGCTTAGGTCGCTCAAATAAAGCAATAAAAGAAGATCTATAATCGAAAATGGTCAACATGTACTGGGCATCAGATATAGCTCGTTTCATGTGTGCCTGGGACGAAAACAATATCAGCAAAGTGTATATGCAATAGATATTTCTGCCCAACCATTTGGGGATAAACATATGTGATCATAAAATTATACTGCTACATTCTCATTGCATTACTGTCAATACATTACCGTCGAAAACAATTTCTGCTTGACGCGAGATAAAGTTATTACCAACATAAATACAACTTTCAATACCGTTCAAATTAATACGTAAAAGAAAATAAGTATATTAAGTTTTGTTTACAAACTTATTAATCAGACATTGCCAATTACTGTTATGGCAACAACAAATGACAGCGCTTAAGAATTTCTTGTGTTAAGTAGGTAAAATACTGCCTCCACTTTCCCCTGCATTGAAGTTGATATTGGAATTATTGATTGTCAAACGTAGATATAAAAACTACACTACATTAATTACGAACTGCCTCGGTGGCGTAGTTGTATTACAGTACGACTGCAAAGCTGAGGTCTCGGGTTCGATCCCCGGGTCGGGCAAAGTGATATTGAGTTTTTCTATTCAGTATCAGCTCGGAGTCTGGAGTTTGTGCCCGATATGGCGATAGGCTCGCCCCCTATCACATCATGGGACGGAATAATGGCGAAAAGTGGGTGCACTAGTTGCGCCTCTGCCTATCCCTTCGGGGATAACAGGCGTGAGTGTATATGTATGTATTATGTATATTAATTACGAATATGATCTCAGTAGCGTTCTGGTGGAAACGGGCCGGCATAATTGTGTAAACTGGCGAGATATAATGATCGCTCATCAGTCCACACTCTAACTGCATCCCACTTTACTTACATTTAGACGCAGGGCGGTCAATTCGCATCACGTATCTAAAATAAACCGCCTTTAAGACTCTGGAGTAGCCCTTAATGAAACGGATTGTCTCATCTATAATTGCCATGCATACGTTTTTAAACGAGCTGAACACTTGCGTCACTCCACAAAAACTCATAGTAAAAATTATGTGGTCTGTAATGTGTTTTTTTTATTATTATTTTATATGCCTGTGGCTCCCCCCGCGTTAAAAAGTTTTTCCGGGATAAAAGTCCCGCTTTATATTATCCCAACATAAAAAGTAGCCTATGTGTTAATCCAGGACATGATCTACCCATGTGCCAAACTTTATCGAAATCCGATCAGCAGTTTTTGCGTGAAACAAACATCCATACATACAAACATCCATACATTCATACAAACTTTCGCGTTTATAATATTAGTATGATTAGTATGATTACACCGGAAAACAAACAGCACAAATGTATAATATTTGAAAAAAATGTGTTGAGTTTTACATGAGCCAAACAGGTTTCACAAAACATGCAAAAAAAAAAACTAAAAAACGCGCTTTCATAGAAAATCCAACTAAAAAATGGAAAACAAATTTTAATGAGTTTGAATTAAGAATAATGTAAATAAGAAAAAAAAATATTGTAAAATAAATGAGGTACTTTTTAAGATATTATCAACCATACCCATAACCATAATCCTTCTGCTCATATCTGTCATTAAAATATTCATAACTATTGACACCATTTTTCATTTTCCCACCCTTGTTTTTATAATAAAATATATTTCTTCTTTTACACTATTCTTAATTTATATATTTTTTTACTCTATGCGTAATTCTTTATTTTTCATTTTTTTGTTTTAAATATTGACTTGTCATCGGCCCTTGTTAAGTATGTCAAGTTTCGATTTAATCCAACGTTTTGAAGAGGGTCAAAATCATGTTCAAAGTTTCCGTTACATACATACATACTAACATACGTTGAAGCTAATAAAAGCGTGTTAAAAACAAAATGAACACATTTCTCAGGTACATTATTATATGCACCAAAACGTGCGGAAGGCTAAGGTTTTGGCGGCACGTCTGAACGCCAAAACAGTCTTATCTTGGAGTAGTCGGAGACCAATTACGATGCCCTCGTTTTCCCTACAAAAACATAAATTATTATGGTTGTATTTCTTACACATGCCAGACGCGATTTATTCAAATTCCGTAAGACAAAAATGTTATGTATCTCGCGATTAATCGCGTGATAAAAACAGGATATTTAAATCAGTTATTTTTATCGCCAAGAATGCTGTGCTTTCACTTAGATCACTTGGACTGTTGAATCCTGCAATGAAAGATACATTACCTCCTACGCAGTTACTCATGACGTACAGATTAGAATCCCTGGATCACACTGCCACGAAACTGACAACGTATTCCACCGAGTTTCTTTCAAAATTGTAAGAAGTTGATAACAGATAAAAATTCAATATCATCAGATGTAAATATTCTTGGTTTCTATGTCATGGTTAATTAACTTGAATACTGGCTACTCCACACGATGGATGATTTTGGTGTATGATACCTATAATTTAATATTTTGTACTTATTCAACACCCAAAAAGTTTGAAATAAGTAATTTTTTGAAACTTCAAAATCGACTGTTACGCGGATGCGACTGTTACGAATAAGAGGTCAATACTATCAAAACCGTACCGAATTAATAAAATCGAAATGCAACGGAAAAGAAAAAATAAATGTCACATAAACTACACGAACAGGCAATGCAATCACAAAATCGAAAGTTTTAACCATATCATTACAAAATGAAACCACTTTTGGCTAAATCATAACCTATGACATAATAACAAAGCCTAATCTTGCATAACAAAATGAAAGTATGAAAAAACATTCGCAAGTTGACGAAAGTGTGTGATCATGTTTTTTTATTTCCAGCTTCCATACATCACCAGAGGTCGTTGAAAAGATCGTAGAACTAATTGAAGAGGAAATCGGCGCTAGCGCAGGGTCTGATCGAGACTGGTATTGAAAAAAAAACACATGAAATTTAAAACATTCATTTTTAACGAAGTTGGCGTTTCACTGGGAGAAAAGGAAAAGCAAATTAAACCGAAAAATAAATTTATGTAGACAAGTACATTTTGAGGTAAAAGAATTGAAATACTTTGATTACGATGGAATTAGTGTACAAAATAACATTACAGAATCATTGGAGCACCACAACAGGTTGCTACGAGTAATAAAATAAGGAAGATTCGCAAACATAGCTTACCTATCATAAAAAGAACAAATCATACAGATTACATAACTCGGCACGAGACCATACCATAAAAAGATCTAATTGAAAGTAACGAACAAAGAAACAGCTCACTACATATTAAAAGTCATCGCAAATGAAACAATGGTAATAAGTTACAAAAGGAAATCGAAGCACGTTTTATAGATAAAGATGCAAATATATTTACAGAACGAGAAATTTTCGAGAAAGTACACCGAGTTGGAATAACTAATGCCATTGCACGAGTACGACCTGACAAAGGTTAGAATTTCGACTGTACGTATTAAGATAATTGTGAAGAATTCTTTAGCGAGAACAATTGGAGTGCATGATTATAGCTTCGTAGGCTGCGGTAAATAAGATGTAATAGTGCAAGACCTGCTTCAGATAAATGAAGGTAACATGTGAGTGAATTTTGCTTTGTTATGGACGCACTGGACCACTGAAATTATTGGACAGTAATTTTATATTATTAACTTTGAAACTATTATTTTAATATATTTGGAGGGAATTCTGGTTATTAGAGATTTCAAAATCGAACAGTAATATTTCTTCTGTATTTTTTTTTTGTTTTGGAAAATTGTTTCCTTTTCCTACAATGTCAAGCTATTTTCAAGTCTAGTCAATAAATGCTAATTGTTGAAGGGGTACTCGGTGTATTTACAGCGTCACTAACCGAATAGAAAAGGTATATTTTCCACCCAAGGACTTAGGGTCTTTCGTTGGTCCATATTTATTTGGAGTATACCTAATCAGGAGCGACGCGATCACTTTGTGATATCTACCTATCAGATAGGAGATAGTAAAAAAACTTTAATTAAGCTTTATAGTTCCAAGATATCCAAAAAAAATGTGATGCTATAATATACATGTAAAAATGTAATGATAGACTCATGCAAGAAATTATTCTTAATCAGCTTGCCCGCGGCTCCACCCGCGTTAAAAAGTTTTTCCGGGATAAAAGTCCCGCTTTATATTTTCCCGGGATAAAACGTAACAAACATTCTTGCAAACTTTCGCGTTTATAATATTAGTAGGATGTGTTACGGTAGATATTACAGACTTTCTTTACAGTGTAAGAAATGTAATGTACTAAAATTTTTGGTTTTAACATAAACTAAAGAAAAAAAATTATTAACTAAAAATAAACCGAACTCAAAACCACTACAAACCAACAATAAATAATTTAAATTCATATTTGCTTAGTATTATATATGTATGTCGGAGACAGTGGCGGAAGGAATTACCCGACATATACGTATATTTGGAGTCGGTGCCTAATTTAAATTGTACAGTGTTTTTGTATATTTGTTCATGTATTTCCTTAGCTTAGCTGGCCGTTACATTAATGAATAAATAATTAATGATTTCTTACGTTTACGCGAATATTAGATATTGAAATTAAACCACTATTACGGATTTTATTGCGGTTTTTTTAATCATTATAAAATTCTGTAGGCTATAACCAATACGTAACTTATTAAATAACTGCAACTGATGAATACAACGACATGCGACTAGGGTAAAGTTATACCCCAGACATCACTTATTTTAGACTATTATTTTAAATAGGAATATTTTCTTGTTTAATATTCGTCGTTTATTTTTCGTAGTTGGGTTTTAGTTTTTTAAACTTATATTTTACTAGCTTTTGCCCACGGCTTCGCCCGCGTCAATAAGTTTTTCCGGGCTAAAAGTACATAAAAACCTTCCCGTTGAATCACTCTATGACTATGACGTTGATACAACTCTTAACAAATAATGCATTAATTTCGACCAAATTTGATTACCATAAAAACGGTTCTAGTGAGTTAATCTTAAAAGATAGACATATACTGTCGCGGACATTTTTAGATCATTTCAAGAGGAATAATTGTTTCGTACATATATATTTGGTATCTTGAACCGTTTTCGCAGCGCACGCAATGGAAGCCTTCAAGGATGAATAATTTTCCCCGTTTTTTTCACATTTTCCATTATTTCTTCGCTCCTAATAGTTGCATCGTGATGTTATATAGCCTAAAGCCTTCCTCAACACAAAAAGAATTTTTCAATTCGAACCAGTAGTTCCTGAGATTAGCGCATTCAAACAAACTCTTCAGCTTTATAATATTAGTATAGATTTGTTAGGTAATTATGAATATTATGTACGATTGCAGCATTCGCGAGTCATCTGATGTTAGTTATTGAAGAGTTCCATTGTCTATCTCCGAAGATTTTCATCAGATCGTAATAAATTATACACTCAAACTTTCCCTGAAAAATATACATTTGAATAACGAAAACCCCATCCAAATCAGATCAGTGGTTATTGAGAAACTCGCGACCTATGAAATTTACATCCATACATACGTATTCCTTTTTTTAAGTCGGTTAATAAAAACTGTTTTAAATAAAAAAAAACCTGTCCTGCACAAATAGGAAAGTTGGATTTAAGGTCAAGTCAATGGCTTAAGTAGTGGACGAAAGCCTAGTTGGGAATGGAACGGTCTGCCGAGACAATGTCCGGAGGTTCAAACCCAAGGCACACACCTCTGACTTTTCAAAGTTACGTGTGTATTGTTTATCAATTATCGTTCGCTTTAACGGTGAAGGAAAACATCGTGAGGAAACCTGCATACCTAAGAAGCTCTTTATAAGAATTTCGAAGGTATGTAAAGTCTACCAACCCGCACTAGGCCAGCGCGGTGGACTAAGGCCTAAACCCTCTCAGTTGTAGAGGAGGCCCGTGCCCAGCAGTGGGACAGTATATAATACAGGGCTGGTGTTATATTGTTTATACAATGGCTTAAGGCTAATTGATATAAGCGACATTAATTAATAAATATAATATTTGATATTGGTATATTTTTTACATATTTTTAGCCCAGTTTAAATTTTCGAAAAAAAAATATCATATTCAAAATGTCGAAGTACACTTTCGAATTTATTTATTATTTAATTTCATTTTATTATTCACATTATCGTATCAACGTGTATGAGATCCATTAACTTTCACGACACACATACAAATGTGTAAATTCAACGCATTGTGATATACAAAGGTTCTAAATGTGATAAAAGATTACATCATAATCGTGGTATATGTGAATAAGTGATGAATATCAATAAGTATTGATAGCCTTCATTTAGCCTGCATTCAACGTTCATTACAATTAAAACATTATATTTTCTTTGTGTAAAAAAGTGAATCCCTTTAATTTCATTTTTGTGAAGAGAAAACGAAAATTTCTGAGAACACAAAAGTGTAGAGGTGATTTTACATTTTGAATTCGTTCAGCTACTATGTGGCTGAATGTACGCACATATCTAAGGGTGGTATTAATAGATCAATCTCAAGTTTGAGTTGCATCTCAAGTGGATACAATGTATTGAACTATTCATACATTATGTCTACTTGGGATGTGGCTCGAACTTGAGATTAATTTATTAATACCGCCCTAAGTAAAGTCATAGGTAGCGGCTCTGTCCAGTCGCGTAATTGTGTCAGCGGATTATTCCGGATTGAATAGCCGGCAAACAACTTGAACACACTATATACTATTGAGAATTTTGCAAATTTGCCTAGAAACATCTCATTCAGCGTGACTACGCCCTGTCATGTTACAGTCATATTATAGTAATTTATCTTACTAATATTATAAAGGCGAAAGTTTGTAAGTATGTCCAGACATCCATATGTCTGGATGTATGGATGTCTGGATGTATGGATGTTTGTTACTCTTTCACGCAAAAACTACTGAACGGATTTCGATGAAATTTGGCACACGGGTAGATCATGTCCTGGATTAACACATAGGCTACATTTTATCCTGGGAAAATAAAAAGCGGGACTTTTATCCCGGAAAAACTTCTCAACGCGGGCGGAGCCGCGGGTGAAATCTAGTCATGAATAATACCACCCCCGTATTATAATATACTGCCCTCTGTAATGAGCCTCCTCTGATACTGAAACGTCTTAAACCACGCTGGTCTAGTGCAGACCTGGGCAGACTTCACATACCGCCGACATTATGATTGAGAATTCTTATGCATAGGTTTCCTCACGATGTGCTCCTTCACTGTTAATAAAGCTCATAGACGCATAGCAATAGAAAAAAAAACGCCAAATGAAATGACGCCAGCATGATTGAGGATGTTTTACATCTCTTGATAAGATGTCCGAACTCTATAAAACAATTCATACAAACCCGATTACTATAAGGCTTAGAGTATTTATCTAATGGAGACGGTATGGCAATAATGCGCAAACATTTTTTTCTGGCAATCCTGACGGGGGCGAAGTAGACACGGATAGTACACATTTAACAAAAAGAAAACCACACGTGCACAGTTGAATATAAGGTCGCTTTTTACACAATAACACAGCAAAAATCACTATTTCTGTGGAGAACCGCTATAGTAGCACGTATAGACAGCGATTGCAAGTCACATAGGTTTTAATAAAAGTTTATGACCAGATGCGCATTTATGAGCAACGTAGGGTTCGCCTGGTCATCTTCTTGTTAAATACATATACACTCACGCCTTTTATCCCCGAAGGGGTAGGCCGAGGCGCAACTAGTGCACCCACTTTTCGCCATTATTCCGTCCCATGATGTGATAGGGGGCGAGCCTATCGCCATATCGGGCACACATTCCAGACTCCGAGCTGATACTGAATAGAAAAACTCAATATCACTTTGCCCGAACCGGGGATCGAACCCGAGAGCTCAGTATTGCAGTCGTACCACAATACCAATCTATTCTTGTTATATACTCCAAACTATAAGGCTTAATGTCTTTAGTTTCTGAGATCAATCGAAGCATTGTTCAAACCGTGTAGCATTATTAGTTCCAGTTACTGATGTTATCTTGGAGGCGGTTTTCATCGTTTATAACTTGTTTGTTCACGTGTCAGAGTTGTTGATTCTATCTGAATACCAGCAATTTCCCACAAGATTTTCGGTAACTTAATCAAGTGTTTTGTATGTGTATATTTTTTATGAGGCCAGAGTGCCTGGTTTAGTGTAACTAATACCTGTTTAAAAACCATCAAATGAATTGTAATGTCTAATTTTTTTGTGTGACCTATGATATCAAATGTGAATGTTTCTCAGAATCCCATTTTGGTGAACTCTCAATTGAACTTACATCTAAATAATACCGGGTGGAAGGGAAACGCTCTCTATACCGGAACGGTAAGAGAGAAGAACCATAACATTAACGAAAAACTATATTCATTTGCAAAGCTAAGCGATAATACTTACGATTTTAGTATTTCCGTAATTCATGCGCGCGCAATGTAAAGCGTACAAAAAGCTGGGCGGCCGCCGAGCTGCGCCGGCACCGGCCCGCGGTTTAACCAGCTGATGTACGTGTTTCATTACGATTTTTTTGAAATATTGACCTTTTTTACTATGTTTTGCAGAATAATAGTTTGATTTATCTATTCATACGTGAAGCTGTACAGAAATTTGAGAAAATCCTACTAAAATTGTAACAATGCGATCGCGATTTTTTTAGTGCCATCACGTCAGGAATCACCAATACTATCACCTGTATTCGTTTCCGAGAGCGTTTCCCTTCCACCCAGTATATTATAGACCACGCTAAACACAATAACATTGAATCGTAATTGTTTGTAACTAATTTATATACCTAAACCAACCATTCAAAATTGCCATGCAAAATTGGCATTACGACATAGTATAAAACAAAGTCGCTTCCCGCTGTCTGTCCCTATGTATGCATAGATCTTTTAAACTACGCAACGGATTTTGATGCGGTTTTTTTAATAGATAGAGTGATTTAAGAGGAAGGTTTATATGTATAATTTATCCCGGGGAAATATAAAGCGGGACTTTCATCCCGGAAAAACCTATTCACGCGGGCGAAGCCGCGAGCAGCAGTCTAGTACATCATAAACGTCAAATAAATCGGCGAACAACGATCAAATCGGCGAATCGGATCTCATAATTCTACGTAGAAAATACTGAGAATAAACAATAAAAAAAAAATTTAAAACAAACGCGCTTACTTTCGTTCGCGGTTGCGTCGTATTACGTTAACGAGGCGTGTACGGTGGAAAATCGGGTTTACTTGTAGTAAACCAATAAAATGGGCTTCGACATGGAAAGTGTCTGACGCTTTCTCACAGGGCCGAACTTAGTTAAAATTTTGAGTGGTAGGACCCCCATGAGATCGATTATCGTGCTTATTGACCGCGAATTGTGGACCTGTCTGGTAACTCAATATGGTATAACGTAATTTTATCATTTAAGTTTTTAAAGGGGCAAGCAGAGGCGCACCTAATATACCATACCAGTCCTGTATTATATACTGCCCACTGCTGAGCACGGACCTCCTCTAAAACTGAGAGGGTTAAGGCCTCAATATCAATTTAGGCTTACTTTTCATTTTGGTTTTGACCTCCAATATCACCCCTTAATACCTACTGCTCTATTAAATGATCTGCAAAGATCCCCTAATGACTGTATTGCTGTGTAAAGTGGATGCTATGATTTCATGTAGGTTTATCTATAGGTAACTATGATATGTGGCCCATGTTTGTGACTATTCACTTCAGCATTGTTTATTACAAATTAGGTACAAGCACGGATATAATACATATTAATACATCTAGGTTTTAGGACCTATCTTAGTAAGTTTCAAGTAAATTTAATTTAACAGTTATCACTTATCGTAACAGCTGATTTAGATAGTACTTATTTTTAAAACTTTAACATCTCTGTTATAGTATTCAGGTATAACTAGAAAAAGCTGTTACCAATGTTAATATTGGATCAAACCACGAAGTAAAGAGAATACAAACACAATGTGTTACAATAATGTTCAAAGAGTTTAGGTTAGCGCCATCTAGCTGATTTAGATGGCACTGATTTTTGAAATTTTAACATCTCCGTTATAGTGTTCAGGAATAACTAGAAAAGCTTTTACCAATCTTAAACATTGTCTCAAACACCAATAACTTGCTTAGGCTATAACTCAAAGATAATGTGTTGCAAATGTTCAGAGTTTGGGTAAGCGCCATCTAGTAAAATCGCAATGTATTTAATACATACGATTCGTATATTCGCAGGCGGTTCATTTAGTTCAAAATATTTCCGACAGATGTCACTATAATAAAATTTAATTACTGAGTAGGTATATGAGAAAATGAAACAATAGTATGCATAATAATATTTATAGTTTTGGTTTAGGAGTGAAAAATCTTTTTTCCTTATAGGTGTAACTAAGATCCATAGTTAATTATTAGGCGGCAGGGTTTTATAAGGAGTAACATCGTTACCTTGTAGCGACGCGCATGGTGATAGAGCATTAGATTGCGAACTGTTCGACACTGGGTTCGATGCCCAGGTTGGGCAGCTCGTCTAATTGTAGATTTTTCTAACAAGGCTTGCTCGCTATTAAATATCTCGAAAAGGGATTGATGTCAGACGGTCTATCGCTAAAAACTTATCGTTTTGGCAATGCCTATACGTAAAAAGTGTGTTGAGTCAACCCCACACAGGAAAGAGTAAAGATAGGGGAAAAAACTAAATATTATAATAGTGGCGCGTATGTCATATTAACTACTGTTTTGGGGTCAGCTTAGTGTTAACGCTGGTCTGGCAAATCCCACCTGTGATCAAATAATAATACATTACCTGCTTTTATTAGTAACCAACTCAATGCATTTGATTTTAATAGTAACATACAAATTCCGCGTTTCACCCTTTCAAAACCAGTTGTATAAATGCGAAACTTTCTTCAGCTCTACTATCGAATGTAGGTAAATCGATTAAGACTGCATGTTGGATAGAATACTTATATTATGTATAAGTACACTGCACAGGTGCTTAGATCTGGGGGACGATCATCTCACAAAGCTAGGGTACATTTGACTACTGAATGTATGATTATTCAAAATAGCCATCTTGCTTTTGAGTCGTCGTAAAATCCATTCCTTTTTTCTTGCAATACTATGGCTTCATTAGTCTCATTGCAGCTTAGTTTATAGTATACACACATTTTCTGACACAATTTGCTTCGGATTACGTTTTGTAGACTGAATTAGTGTACATAATGCAGCCGGTCGTAAAAACTTACCCAAAACTGTAACTTGAAAATTTGTTTACTAACATATATATAATTTATTTCAATGAATATTAATTTAATTTGATAGGTATACTCTACACCTACTATTTACCAAAATAATGAAAAAAAAAAAATCTTCGTCTCAACCAAATTACGAGACGCATTCAATTACTTAACTAAACTCTGGGGTACTGCACACAAAAGCATCACGCAACTCGTGTGGGAATTGAACCCTCGACCTTTTACCTGCCGGCCACCATTACTTGCATTACGGAAGTCTACGATGTTAAGAGTCATTTGTTTTTGCATACCAAGTAAGGCAACTGTCGCCATTATACAGAGTCATTTTTACATTGCGTTACTAAATGAAACCACATATTCGTCTATACCTCTGCTAACGTCGTGCTAAAAATTATCAATGAACAACGAATACTTTCGCCAAAAATCCCGGTTGTAGTATTCCATTTTTTTATCATTTTGTATATTGAGCGAATTACGCGTGACGAAGATATATGCCGAATTTTTGGATAGTTGCCGGTTTGCTGTATTTATTTATAAGAAATTTTCTTTACATAATTTTATATAGTTGGATAGCTTTTAGACTGTCTATAAGAATGCAGAATTTACCGTTTGGGCTTACAATGGAGTTGTGTAGACATCTTTTCACCGCTGCTACTCTCACTTATTATCCTTTTAAATGTTTTAATTATTTACATCACCATTTTATTTTATACATAATATTTACAACTCAATACTCAATATTACATTACCCTTTTAAATGTTTTAATTATTTACATCCCCATTTTATTTTATACATAATATTTACAATTCAATACACAATATTACAATACCCTTTTAAATGTTTTAATTATTTACATCCCCAAATTTATTTTGATCACATGATATTAACTATTTACAATCTACACATTTTTATACAAATTCCTGTTGACTTAGCTACGCATGATACCTTGTTCTTTATGGCGCTTCTTGTCTGCCTTGTGTTACTTACCAAGTTCCCCGACAGTTGCAATGTCTAAGTTATTAAAAATTGGTCTGTTTAATGCGGGCTCCCTTGGAAGTAATCATGACAATTTTATAGCAGCTGTATCCCGTAATGATACTGACATTCTAGCTATAAATGAGACCTGGCTACGAGTGGGTGAAGAGGGGCGTGCCCCGGCCCTGCCGGGGTATCGCCTACGGCATATCCCTAGACCGCGCGAGTTGAGATCGCGTGGAGGAGGGGTTGGGTTTTATTTTAAGCAAGATATTAATATACGGAGCTTACCTCATCCTATATCCCCAACGCATATTTCCGTAGAGCAAATGTGGCTCTCTCTGACCCTCAACGGCAAGAAGTTGGTTGTTGGCACAGCGTATCGCCCACCTTGGTTAGATACTGACCTGTTTTTTGACGCTTTATCAGATTCCATTAGCTCATTTTCCAAGTATGATAATATAATTTTATTAGGTGATTTTAACATAAATTTTTATAACAAGGACATTAAAACAGCTAAATTTGTGACATTCTTATCTTGTTTTAATTTATCTCAACTAGTTACTGAGGCGACCCACCACACAGAGACTAGTCAGACGCTCATTGATGTTGTTTGCTCCAACTTGGGCTCAAAAAAAGTGACTGTTGAGCACGTAGGCTCTGTGTATGGTCATTGCCTTATAAATTGCGAATTCCAAATTAAACGTGAAAAACCCAGCCCGCGTATTATTACATATAGGCCAAAGAAAAATATCAACATAAACGCTTTTAACGCGGATCTACAAACCGTCAGATGGGACCTACTTTATTCACTCTACAACGTTGATGACATTGTTAGTGCCTTGACTTCGAGCGTTATTGCTCTTTTTGATCTCCATGCCCCCTTAAAAACGAATAACATCAAAAATCGCTCCTATCCGTGGATTACGGACACTATAAAACTTATGATGAGGTTGCGGGATGAGGCTTCTAGGGACTATAATAAAAATAGGTGTGATAGCAAAAAGGAATATTATAAAACACTAAAATCGGTAGCAAACAAGGCGCTTTTTCATGAAAAAGCTGCTTATTTTAAATATCACATAAACTGTAATATAGATAAGCCTAAAGTATTATGGAAAAATCTTAAGTCAACCTTACTTCCTAAGAATAATACAGATTTACCTTACTTATTTAATGACCCAAATATAATTAATTATCATTTTTTAAATGTTCCAGGTAGCTCTGACGTCTGTATCTCACAACTAACATTCTTTGAATACCACAGATTTAGTGAAGCTACTTTTCAATTAAAGGAGATTAGTTTGGAGTGCATAATTAAAATAATCAAAAGTTTGAAATCCAATGCTGAAGGCTGTGATTGTATTTCATTGAATATGATAATTATGACATTTCCCCACACCCTTGACATCATTAGAAACCTAATCAATGTGTCCATTGCCACATCTACCTTTCCTGATATTTGGAAATATGCGATAGTTCGCCCTTTACCAAAGTGTACACATCCATCAGAACTAAAAGATTTGCGGCCTATAAGTATTCTGCCCTGCCTATCTAAAATAATGGAGAAAGCAATTTGTAATCAATTAGTAGATTACATAGAAAGTAATAATATTTTGCCTGAGACCCAATCAGGTTTTAGAAAAGGGCGTAGTACAGTGACAGCAATGCTTGATGTTACAGATAACATACTGTGTGCTCAGGATAAAGGTATGTGTACACTGCTGGTATTACTAGATTTCTCAAGGGCTTTTGATTCAATAAACATCAATCTTTTGTTGTCTAAATTGTCTTATTATGGCTTTGATACTAAATCTTTAAAGTGGTTTCATAGTTACTTGAGTAACCGCTATCAGACCGTGAAGCTTAGCTATGCAAATGGATCTCTATTAACATCTGACAAAGTGGCTGTTACTAGAGGAGTGCCTCAGGGCTCCATCCTGGGGCCAATTTTATTTATTTTGTACTTGTCTGATGTTACTACGCACATTAAACATTGCAAATTCCATATCTACGCTGATGACATCCAGGTATATATTTCTTTTAAACCTGCAGAAAGTGATAGTGCAATAATTAAACTTAATGAGGACCTTTCCAGAATAGCAAACTGGTCTTCATGTAACTGTCTACTGCTTAATCCAGAGAAAACCAAGTACATTGTTTTTGGGAGCAACCATCAACTTCGCAGCTTAAGCATGTCAATAAATGTCAGACTTCTGACCAGTCCTATTGAGCGTGTATATGAAGCGCGCAATTTGGGTTTGCACATGGACTGTGAGTTACGTTTTGAGAAGCATGTTACAAATTTGGTAAAGAGTTGTTTTTATAAATTAAAAATACTGTACAAAATAAGGCCCTATCTACAGGAAAGTTTGCGTCTACAACTAGTGGAATCACTTGTCCTGTCAAGACTTAATTATATGGACACAGTTATTGGTCCTCGTTTACTAGCCAGATCACAAAGACTCATTCAGCGAGTACAGAATGCCTGTGCTCGCTTTTGTTTTAATATTCCTCTAAGAGCCCATGTCACTCCTTACCTAAATGCACACAAAGTATTAAAAATGAGACATAGACGCAAACTACATCTTGCTTGTCTACTCTTTGGGATCTTGAAACATAAAACACCAGGATATCTCTATAGTAAATTGACCGGGGCATCAAATTACACCTCTGATAGGCCTCGGAAGTGTGCAAAACAGCTCTCCACTCATAGACATAGCTCTGCCGCTTTTAGAGGTAGCTTCCGTTACACAGCTACCAAATGTTGGAACAATATCCCACCACCTATAAGGAATCTGCAAAATATTAACGGGTTTAGATCAAAACTGAAACTGTTTATTATTAATCACCAAATTGCTCAAGAACCATTAAGGCATGATAGTAGTGCTATTTGAAATATTTTTTAAATTGAAATCTACTCCCTTATCTCAAGTATTCCAATATATAATTTATTACTAAAAAGTCAAACTCTATACTATATTTTATATATAATCTATACCCAACATCATATTTATTACTGTTTATAGGAAATATTGCCCATTAGTTTATGATTTTATTATTTCACTTAACACTTCTATGCCCACTTACTTTTAATGTATACTCCCTGGCAATTGGGATTTAGATGTCTACACAACAGTCCTGGTACATTGGTGTATGATTTTGCAGTCTGCTGTCTGCACCGAACGCTCGTGACTCCTTAATGCCTCTTGAGGCTATCCTGTTTCTGCCTGTCAGTGTTTTTCGCCAATGCCCTATGTATTGGTGGCTAAAGTGGACGTCGCGGAGCAATGGTTCTAATTTAGGATAAGCTATATGGTGTTTGCTGTTATTGTGCTTCCGTTTTTTTATATTGTGATGACCGATGTTGCTGTTGATTGCCTTCTGCTTAGAAAAATAACACATTCACATAGTATATATCATAGACCTCTCGTAGTATCTTCATATTATTTTTATTTTCTAAATTTTGCTTGAATTTAAGATATTTTATACTTTATAGCTTTCTCTTTATTTTTCACGGACTACTTATAACTATTAAATTAGATCTTTATTCATTGGAAATACTTCATAGCAGTGATTATATTGTCTTTGCTTTATAGTATTATAATACTCTTTGTAAACTGTACTTAATTTTTTGTTATGTGAAGTGTGAACCTATTTGACAGCTTAAGTGTTGCCAGTGATAGGAAATAATGCATAAGGCAGGGTACACGAAGGTGTTTTATTTATTTTATTATTATTATTTTAGAGTTAAATACCACGGCGTCACAACCTTAGTTTTGGCGGCCGTGACATCACCAAGCGGCTCAGCGGAAGATCAGCGCTGGCTTTCCGCCAGCATATGCTGAGCTGGAGCCGTCTTGTGACAATTGTAGTTTTAAGTTTTTTTATATTGTTAATTTTTTTTTGTTTATAGTTTGTCACAATAAACAGTTTTTCTTTCTTTCTTTCTTTCTAGTGCGAATATGGTGTGCGCGTAACTGTATTTCTGACTGAAAGTGTAATGCTGCTGCTGTGACGAATTCACCTAGATAAGTCATAGTGGCATTAGTGCGTGGTAACTTAAAGTTACTTTTTATTGATATTTATTTTGTTCGAAACTAACCCTTTTTTATTTTACATCTATGGTTATAATAACTTAATAGAAAGTGTTATTTTCAACAAGATAAGTATGTGGTTTAATTTATTAACGCAATGTCAAAATGACCCTGTATTATCGTGATTCAAAATAAGAATACCTAAGTAGGTAATAGAAAGTAAAAAGGATTAGTGATAATTGCTAAAATGCTATTTTAAATCACGATTGCATTGTATTTTCAAATTCAAATTGTTTAAAATTAGACTTAAAAATTACAATAAAATAAATAATGTCGAAGTGAACGATAGCCCAGTGAAGTGAACGACAGCCTAGTTGGGAATGGAACGGTCTGCCGAGACAATGTCCGGAGGTTCAAAACCCAAGGCACACACCTCTGACTTTTCAAAGTTACGTGTGAATTGTTTATCAATTATCGTTCGCTTTAACGGTGAAAGAAAACATCGTGAAGAAATCTGCATACCTAAGAAGTTCTTTATAAGAATTTCGAAGATATGTGAAGTCTACCAACCCGCACTTGGCCAGCGCGGTGGACTAAAGCCTAAACCCTCTCAATGGTAAAGGAGGCCCGTGCCCAGCAGTGGGACAGTATATAATACAGGGCTGGTATTATTATTATTATTTATTAATAATGTCCCAAGAATCGTTATTAAATACAAAAACTATCAGGGGTTTCCAAACTAGGCGACGAGGCCTGTATTAGGTTATTAGTTGGCTACAAGAAAGCCAGTCCACTTAGAAACAATTCTAAATTGAGAATAGGAGGAATTTAAAGCCGCCGTAAAGTACTAGGTACACAAGAATACTTAAAACCGGCAATCAACTTGAGCACTTTAGTGTAGCTACATTTACATATAAAAATCAGCTGCAGTGTGCCCAATTCGAGTGCCGCCTATCATACGCCTTTCAAAACAAAATTGATGTTTGTTGCTGCTCCAATGAATTATTAGCTGTAACTTCAACTCATAAACAAACATCTCTAATCATGAAAACTTTTAACAAATTATAAATATGTTGTTTTTTTTATTGCATTGATTGACGAGATGAGCATGCCGTTCGCCTGATGGTAAGTAATACGACCACCCATAAACAGTAGCAACACCATCCAGCACCTTGACTTACAAAGTACTGTGTGGCATTCCACTGCGCTCGTCATCATGAGATATAAGATGCTAAGTTTCATTATGGCCAGTAGTTACACTGGCTACAATGTCCTTCAAACGGAAACACAACAGTGCATGCACACTGTTGCTTGGTTATAGAAATAGACATTGCGGTGGTACCCACCCAGACGGACTCTTACATACGAGAGACCTACCACCAGTAAAGTAAGATAATAGATGCACCTATTTCATCTGTACATTGCAACTGAGTAGAGACCAGTGGCATTAACATAACAGGAAATATGCATAGCAATCGTTATACTGAAACGCTGGATTAACTTGAAATTCATTTGCTTTTTTGAGCGGTGAGGATGTTAATGAATGTTGGATGGATGTCGTAGATGGATTTAGAGTTTTAAATATGACTGGTATAGTTGTGCATTTGGAAAGTGCCGCTATCAGAGTAATAAGTAAGTTAGCACTTATCACCGTTGCCAGTGCATTACATTCCATATGACCGCAGTCCCGTCCTCGCCGCGTCTTCTGATGCCTCATCTCTAATAGTACCAGCTGGCGAGCCAACTACGTCAACTGATAGATAGTTACTACCCCATAATCGCCGATGTCACCATCCTCTCCTAGTGGTCGTCCTGAGCCGAGGTTCATAACCCTTTGGGGACCGCATGCAGCATGATCACTTAATTAAGAGTTTGAGACCCTAAAGCACTCATCCGAAAGACTGGTTTACAGAATAAGCCGACTCGCGTCAGGCTAGCAGACGTAGGACAATGCCAAAAAAGCACATGATGAGTGAAGTACAAGAGACACATTTAGGTATATTAGATGTGTTAGCAGCCTTTAATATATGGTCTGATAATTAGGGGTATTTCACTTTTTGATTCAATTAATCAATCAGCCTGTCGCTGTCCATTGCTGAACGAAGGCCTCCCCAAGTGAGCGCCAACCATCCCGGTCTTGAGCAGCCCGCATCCATCCGCTACCCGCCACCTTTTTCAGGTCGTCGGTCCATCGTGCAGCATGGCGTCCTACACTTCGTTTACCTAAACGTGGTCTCCACTCCAGCACTTCTCTGCTACAGCGACCGTCTGTCCATCTGCAGACATGTCCGGCCCACTTCCACTTCAGCGTGCTGATTTTGCGAGCGAAGTCGGTTCTCTGGCGGATAACTTCACTTCTGATTTTATCTACCAAAGAGACCCCGAGCATCGCTCGTTCTATAGCACGCTGAGTGACTTTAAACTTGTGGACCAGGCCACTGGTAAGTGTCCACGTCTCGGCTGCGTAGGTCAGGCAGGACGCACTGGTTAAAAACTTTTTGGTTGCCAAAGTCAAAATTGAAATACCCCTAAATCTCTATCCTCCGCTTTCCTATCATTCTTTAAGCTAAATAACTCAAAGAAAGATTATTGTACAACTGCAAAGCGATTGTTTAATTTCGAGTCAGTTTTCCATATTTCATTGGTACAAGATAGGACTAGTTTGTATGAATAATTGCAAGACACAATATAGCGCCACCCCCTAGTATGTTATTCATAGGCAGCATTATGACCATTTGAGATTATAGAGATCGTCTGGAAGGTTACAGGTGGCTTAAAGCTTCTAGCTGACCCTTGAAATTAGGAAACTATCTTACATAAAATATCTAAAAAAAATATTTGATTTCAAATAGAAAGATACAGAAGTCAAAGAGCAGATGAGCTCTTCAATAGATGCTATTAAACCACACACAAGACACAGTGTCTTCAGTTGGAAAGCACTGCGTGAAACAAGTCCAAAGTGGCACGGTGTCCCGTTAGTGGACTCGAACGACAGTACCATCGCGACCGCGCGTTCTGACGCCAGTGTTGTGTTCGGTGCCACACTATCTATATAACGGTAAGGGTGTATTCCATATTTAAAAAATTTTAACGTCATATTATTTACGATTTTTTCCATTCTACGAGTTTGAAAAAAAGAAACTTTTTTATTGTCAGCTGTTTTTGTTTTCATGGTGTTTGGGCTCATGTTTTTATTTTTTTTTATATTCGGTTAACTATTATTAAACATTATTATTTGTCGAGAAAGAAATTCGTAATTTTTTTTCGAGTAATATCTTGCTATCTCATCTTCTTTTATTGATAAAGTAAACCGGTTTAGCTTTTAGTGAGCCGGTTAAGTGAGAAACTGTGACAGTTAACTCATCATAAGAAAGAAAGGGTCTTCAGATATAAAGTAATAAAGTTAAGTGCTTTTCCTCCAATATTAAAATGCAAATTGAGAGAAATTTCTACCTTACGTTTGAACTATGGATGAGTGATTGGTGTAATTGACACATTAATCTAAAGATCTCGGCTTCCAATCACAAAAAAAATATTTTTTGGTCTGAGTATAATTTGTAATCTCATTGGACGAGAGTATCGTTCCAGCACATTTTTGGGTTTTTGCCTATACTCATAGCTGTAGAGGTATAATATATAATATAATATATATAATATGTTCTGAATTAAAAACCATATATTACATAATATTTGTATAAAATGTGCTTTCGTACTAAACTGGAAATTAAAGACCTCTTTAAAAAGCTGTTATTTACATAATTCAAACTTTTGGGTCAATATTTGTATCCGCGAAGAAGGCTTTATTTGTGACACCAATCTAAAAAAACGATTGCATTGACCTGAGAATTAATAATTTTATTTACGTAAGAGAAGATAAATGCCCCAAACATAATCTTGAGCCCACATATTATAATACTAGCTTTTGACCACGGCTTCGCCCGCGTTAATAAGTTTTTTCGGGCTAAAAGTACATAAAAACCTTCCCGTTGAATCACTCTATGACTATGACGTTGATACGACTCTTAACAAATAATGCATTAAATTCGATTACCATAAAAACGGTTCTAGTGAGTTAATCTTAAAAGATAGACATATACTGTCGCGGACATTTTTTTAGATCATTTCACGAGGAATAATTCTTTCATACATATATTTTTGGTATCTTGAACCGTTTTCGCAGCGCACGCAATGGAAGCCCTCAAGGATGAATAATTTTCCCCGTTTTTTTCACATTTTCCATTATTGCTTCGCTCCTAATAGTTGCATCGTGATGTTATATAGCCTAAAGCCTTCCTCGATAAATGATCTATTCAACACAAAAATAATTTTTCAATTTGAACCAGTAGTTCCTGAGATTAGCGCGATCAAACAAACAAACTCTTCAACTTTATAATATTAGTATAGATTTCATATTGTCGATATAACAAACAGATACATACAATATACTTAACATAACACAATGTTCTGATTCTACAAATAACCTGTTAGGTATCGTTAAACGAGAGAAACTTAATTCAAATAAAGGAACCTGGAACGAATACGGTTTTATGGAGAGGTTTACTGGTGGTAGGACTCTCGTATGTAAGAGTCCGTCTGGGTGGGTACCACCCACGAAGAAAAGAAGAATAGCGGAGGTGCCGCAAGGCATATAGGTCATGTCACCATCAATTTGGGCCATGACGTCACAGTAGGCGGAGCCTAAAACCGTAGTTCTGAGTGAATCGTCAGTGCGTTCGGTTCGGCCTCATCTGACGTTTAAATACGTATTAAATTCTTTTAACCATGAAATGTGATATTGATGAGAGTAGAAGTTGCTCAGGATCAAAAATCAAACAAGATGGCATAACATTTTATGTGTAAGCCGTTTAAATTTATGTTTATTTGCATTTTGAAACATATTTTCTTGTTGGATTACCAAGAGACATCTATCGTCGAAAAGTTGCATTCTACATATTTCTCACCGATATCTTGATTTTAACATTATAAACGCATATTACAATAATTTTTCGGCAGAAATAAGTAAACTTAGTTAATTTTGCCTCTAAATATATTCATTATTCAATCATTTATTATTTAGTTACAGGAAATGTGAAAAAATATATTAAAAAATGTAGTGACATCTGTGGGTAAGTATTCGGAAATAACGGATAGCGAAAAATATGTGCGTCATGCCAGCGACATCCAACATCGAATATAATTCGACGCTTGAAAGGCAAAATAATATCTAAACGACAGATATACCGAAAATGAGTTATATACATATTTGGAATCGCCAAATTTTTCTGCGTCGATTGATCCGGGTTTCGTAGCTCTAGGACAATTTTTTTGGCGGTTAGATATTAGATGATTCCGGTAAATTTCACATTTTTTTTTCTCATTTACCGACAAAAAATTTACGACTTTTCGGATTTATAGTAGTTGGTACACTTAAGGAAATTGATTTTGAACTTATCGTGTTTTACTTGAAATCGTGATATTACTGTTTTGCATTAATATATGTTTACTTGAAATAAAAACAATGCTCACTCTTTAATTAATTGTTTATTACCTACACAACAAAATTATAGCATTGGCGTAGATATATATTTGCCTGGACCCATACTCACCATATTGATGTGCTAAGATATTTTCAGCTTAATAAAATATATTGTTAATAGTACATATATACAACTTTACATAAAACGAAATAAAAAGAGAGTAATCGGTTAGATAATTTTACCTGAATAATACAAGTTCTATTTTTTATGCTTAGATATTTTTACTTGTCAACCTTTAACTTCAATGATGTCGCATAGTTAATATTACCGGGTATGTTCAGGTGGTTATACTTATTGTTAAGAGATATTCACCTGTTCGCAATAAAGAAAATACACCCGCTTGCGAACCTAGTATTTTGAAAGTGTCGTTGGCTATTCTCATCTAGCCATGTATTTTTCTTATATTCCATGGCCTCTTTTACATCGTCCCACTTTCTTTCTCGTGTTTGCAAAGTACTATGAAAATCTTTTGTGGAAAACGTATGTCAAAATCGTAGAATGTGGTGCTCCATAGTCTCTGACTACCCGTATGGGATAAAGGCGTGAGTTTGTATGTGTGTGCTTTCAGCAAAAATAAAATTTGAGTGAAAATTACGAGTTTCCAACACAATGAATAAATCCCACTAATATTATAAAGGCGAAAGTTTGTAAGAATGTATGGATGTTTGGATGTTTAGATGTTTGGATGTAAGGATGTTTGTTCCTCTTTCACGCAAAAACTACTGTACGGATTTCGATGAAATTTGGCACACGGGTAGATCATGTCCCGGATTAACACATAGGCTACTTTTTATCCCGGGAAAATATAAACCGGGACTTTTATCCCGGAAAAACTTTTTTAAAGCGGGCGGAGCCGCGGGCAAAAGCTAGTGATAATATTATTGTTTTCTAGTTCTGCTTGAGGCGAGAACCTCCTTCTAGCGAATTTGTTAACTATTATCAAATTCTATATCAATATGCCATATTTTGGATGTATGTATATTTATCTAACAATAAAATTTGATTTTCATTAAAGTTTGCTGCTTATTAAATAGTTTAATGTTGGTGGGAATAACAATATTTACAATATTGGGCACGTATTTATGTTTTTCTACATTCGTGCGACCCAATAATTTAGCTATAGATATTTTTAATTGATTTTATTAATATATTTAGTTATCCTTATACGATTCTTACCAACTGGGCATTTTTAAATATTTGATATTTCTTTAAATTTACTTGTTACGGTATCCATAAAATTATCCATTTAGATGATTTTACATGTTTGTAAATTAAGGTCATTTTTAACTAAGCGACGGTAACTTTTTAATTTATAATCGTCAAGGCTGTTGATTTAAGTCAAAAAATGTCAAACATTAAGAAGTTCCTAAAACAGTTACAATTATTTTTGTGCAGAGAATAGTTTAGTTATGTTTTTTTTTGTCAAAATCAAAACTTTAAAACCCTCTACTGAAAAAAATTGCTGAATATCGCTTAGATATGATTGCCTTTCAAGCGTCGATATTATTTTTATTAATTTCGTTGTATTTGTAAGTTTTTTTCGTGTTATTGATTTATTTGTTATCATTTTAAATTCCCCATTTTTTTTTTGTTTTTTTGCGGAGAAAGTGACTTATTACTACCGATGCTGTAAATACAGACATTAGAAATGCATGAATACGTGTTATGATTAGACGCAACAACTGGACGCCAACAAAATATTCGAAAACATAAAAAAAAATGGTTGGAATATAGTAAAAACAATAATTTCGCTTTTCCTTAGAAAATATTCCTACCTCTCAAACGTTTGATGTTCGCCCGTCGTTTAGAAATCAATTATATTTACAAGTTAAAATATCATTAAAAGTGGAGTTTTATTCTTCTTGTTTTGGTTTTGAATGTCAAACGTTTAATATTCGTCCCATCGTTTAGAAATCAAATTAAATTTAAAAGAATACTTTAGTTTTTTTTTAAATTGACAACCAACAATTTCTGATCGCAACTATAATATTTTACGGACTTTGGCGGGAACCTGGGCGTAAAGGTTGCGTTGTTTCGGTTGAATTTGATTTTTATGTGCATGATGCGGTTTGTTTAGTGGCCAATAAGGAATACATTCATTTTTATCATAATACTAGGTGTTTCTTGCGGCTTCATACGCGTGTAATGCCTTTCCGCTAAAAAAAAGTCTCTATGAAGAGATTAAAAATATGCATTACTTCCATGGGGCTAAATTACTGGGATAACAAGTAGACTATGTGTTTATCTAAGACATGATCTACTCGCGTGCCATTTCATCTAAATCCGTTTTGTTGTTTCTGTGTTTACTTCTAACACACATGTAAATATCCAAATATTTTTATGAACTTTCGCATTAATAATATTATCACAGGATACTGAAGTAGATATTAGTAAGATTATCATTATTAATTTTAATCAATAAAGATTTTTTATCAACAACTTTAACAACTTCTTTTATTTTGTTTTATTCCTTAATTTTCCTGTATGTATGTGTGTGTATAATGTATATGCTGAAAAACGGCTAAGCGCCAGTAGCATAATAAATAATGTGGTCCCACCATACTAACGCACATAGAATCGTCTGGAACAAAACACTATTGCTTGTTACGCCATAGGGGTGAAAAGACGAACTAAATTATTGACAACTTAGCTCTGTTACGCTGTAATAATGCCATTCACCGCTAGATGGATTTTGATTGGGGGGTGGAGCTATCGTTATATTTCATCCCCCGACCCCCCGCATTTAGCGACGCTACGTTCTAAAGAGATTTTGGCTTGACACACCTCCGCTATTCTTCTTTTCTTCGTGGTACCACCGCAATGTCTATTTCTACCGCCAAGCAGTAGTGTGTATACACTGTTGTGTTTCGGTTTGAAGGGCATTGTAGCCAGTGTAACTACTAGACATAATGAGATTTAAAATCTTATGTCTCAGGATGACGAGCGCAGTGGAATACCACATAGTGCTTTGTAACTCGAGGTACTGGATGGTGTTTCTATTTATTGGTGGTCGTATCGATTACCATCAGGCGAACGGCATGCTCGTCTCGTCATTCAATGCCATAAAAATAAATAAAAAAAGGTTCCTGCTACCAAGAGATAGGAGATAAACACAACAAAACTCCACATAGAGTTATTTAACATCTTACTAGTTCGTGAAAATATTTGGATGATTGTATTTTTGGATGTTTATTAGATGTAAACGCAGAACCCGCTGAACGGATTTGGATGAAATTTAGCATACAGTTAGATCATGTCCTGGATTAACACACTGGATACTTTTTATCCTGGTAATTTGATCCCATGGGAACTAATGGATATTTTTCATCTGATACTTTAAGTAGATGGCGCTGGCATCTACTGTGTTTTTGGGACTTATTACGCGGGCGAAATCGCTAGCAACAGCTAGTAGTTCATAAAACTTATTTACTTCTTTTTACAAACAAGAAAAAGTACTCATTCAAGACGAATATTACTATGGTTCGCGTGTTCTAATCTTCCGTTCTGCATATTGATATTAACAATACTAATTATTACTATTAATAGTATACACACCAATCAATTTATTTATCTTTGCGATGGATCATTATAGTGTTCTAGTGGGATAGTCTCTTTTAACTTTTAGAACCTCATTCTTAGGACCGTTCACCGCTTGTTGATAAATCTAGGAGCATAGATTAGAATGTCACTTTTGTACTTGGCCGGCTTTCTTAATATGACGAATAGAGTTAATCAGCTAGTGGTGAAATAGGCCTTACAGCTCGGTATTTAAATGATTATTTCTGAAAATAGTTTCCTTAACTTGGGACCTCTTTTCCATGCCTTTATTTCATTTAATTCCCCTAATTTTGGGTGTTGCCTTAAATGCTTATCTCTTTTTCTAGCTTTACATTTTATCAATACTCAGTGTGTAACTATCGGATGAGTTATTGCATTTTTCTGCTGCCGCACACGCAGTTGGTGAATTCTTGTCATTCCTTTAGAGACAGTGCATAGATCTAAAAGTATCGTAGATATTTGACAATGGTTAATGTTATTTTTATCGTTGATGACTTTATAATTGGATTAGTAAAGAGTGTTTTGTACGTCATCATTTTGGGATTGAACTAAAATAACAACCAGGTGTAGACAATATTGGTTGTGTATGTTGTTACCTTTTGTCAACTTGCTGATGCTAATATTGTTTACTCATCTGATATAAATAAAATCGAGGACTTCGAAAAATTAGAAGCGTGAATTTCTTAGTGCATTTGTCATAACTAAGGCACCATCCATACACTAACTTAACACCCATAGCCAAATAAATTATAAACTAGCATCATTTTGAATCAATACACACGTAATTAGATCTACCGTTATCATCTATGATACAAAAGAAACCATAAACAAACAGAAATTAGAATAATCACACACATAATTTGTGCTCGATCAAGGGGATAGTTCTGCTAATTAATTTTGCAAATTGGTCACGCTTTTATGCTCAAAGAAAATGCCATGGTTACTGATTTAGAAAATAATGACTTTAGTCTGACCCTAAGGACCTGCTTCCTAGTTATCTATTATATTTAAACTATATTCAGAAAAAATGTTAAATGATTTACTTAGTTTTGATTTCAACAGAATGCTTAAGTATTATTTTGACGACCTGTCTTACTAAAAAACCTAAGAGCCATTTTAAAATCTGTGTAAAAAACACATTTAATAATCCTACTACAGTTCAAATCAATAATGCCTCTCGTAACATAAAATTAGGCAGAACACACACACACACACACTCACGCCTGTTATCCCCGAAGGGGTAGGCAGAGGCACAACTAGTGCACCCACTTTTCGCCGTTATTCCGTCCCATGATGTGATAGGGGGCGAGCCTATCGCCATATCGGGCACAAATTCCAGACTCCGAGCTGATACTGAATAGAAAAACTCAATATCACTTTGCCCGACCCGGGGATCGAACCCGAGACCTCAGCTTTGCAGTCGTACTGTAATACAACTACGCCACCGAGGCAGTTAGGTTAGTTAGGCAGAACAATCTGATATAATTGCAATAGCAAAGCATAATTAAAAGCAACGGGAAATGTGACAACATATAGGGACATTAGCATATCTGATGATGATGCACTGGCTGCACTAATAAACAAAGTAAGGTGGAAGAAAGTGTATGTTGTGCGAGATTCTTAGATCTGCGCGTATCGTTGATACGACAAATATCGACTTTCGCTAGACGGTTTTAAGGGCACTTTCGTTTGTGCCCTAGTTTTGTAAGGGCTTATTATATGTTGGTGCTAATGAATACCTCTAGCTATAATTTGTAAAGATCTTTGATTTATCTTGGTACTGCAGTAAATGGATCTGATTATATGGTTTAGTCCAGATATAATGCCTTATATGAGATTTCTTGAGGGTTCTCAGAAATATGACATCTCTTAGTCGATTTAAGAGCTGCCACTGGAAAGTGGCTCTTATTCACCAGCAATTATGATTCTTGTTTCATTTAAACATATCAGTAACATTATAAACTTAAAATCATTACATTTTAACATATTATTAATGCAACGCCTAGAATATTTAAATGTAACCCTCACATTTAAATTATTTTTTGAAAAGTCCAATTTTACCTTTACGGGCATTCATATTCATAAACTTAAGAAATCAGGGTAAATGCTAATTGTCTACGATTTCTTCACGAGTGATTCACCAGTAATTATTAAGAATAGAAACCGCGTATAATATATTTGAGAAAGGACAAATACTTTGATGATGGAGGAAAATTTACGTAAAAAAGGCACAAGTAATCAATATAGATCAACAGTTCTGATCTTGCATAAAGAAGGTGACAGAGGAAATTTGCGCTATTAAAAATAAAAAGGTATAAGTAACAAACATAAACCAATAGATCTTGCAGCATGTTACAAGTTTTGTTAGGTTAAAAGTCATTCGTAAGCGACTCGTGGTTCCGTAACACAAGTATGCCACAAATATTTGCAGACGACAAACGTGTGTTCAGGAGTCGCGAAATTATTAATGTTCATCTGACTAAATGCTTAAATGTTGAACAATGAGCCAACCTTTTTTGGCTAGTTCAAATATTTCTCTGACCTTAATATATATAGCCTAATTCATTGTCTTTCCAATCCGTTAGCTTTAATGCTCTCACGAGAATGGTGTTCGGTCCTTTTACTTTTAGTAGATCACTAAAACAAGTTAATAACAGGTTCGTGGCGCATCGGACGATGAGTTTGTGGAAGCCATGGATTCGACCTCTCAGACAAATGTTTTTATTAACTAAGTATGTTTCGGATTGGAGTGTTTAGTCCTTCGTAGTTGATACCTATGACACGATACTAGTATTTTAATGTAAGATCATGACTTGTGTGACTTGGTGTTCAAAATGAAGATCATACAATTGGCTATACAGTCTTCCGGTGATTTAAGCCTTAGAATATTAAACATTTCACCCATAATTAATAATAATCACTTTAGCATTATATACTATTCCACTCCTGACAACGGGCTTCATCTCTTACTGACACACATCTTGGATCATAACTTACAATTCCATCACTAAAAGAAATTGTCTTACCTACCCTGTCCCGAATTGTCCCAAATAAAGGCATGTCCTTTCCAACGATCATGAAAGGCAAGTGGGCCATTGCTAGCACGAAGCACAACGGGACTTTAATGGGAACATACAATGGCGTGGCATAGATTCGCAATGGTATTTTGAGCAATTTTGGACTGTTTTTATTAGTTATTGGTAGAATCACGCAACTTCTTTATTATGACATTTCGTGCGAGTGTACGTTTGAAGAACTAGATAGATTTATAAACGCGAGATTATATCTAAATTGTGTGAGGAGAGTGTACACTGACCATAATTTTGGCTTTTACTGCCAAAGAACAGTATGCAAGTAGGTACTGCTGTTTTCGAATTTGAACGAAATTGTAATAGAACAAAGAATTTTTACTTTTATCCACTACAATTTTCGTTACAAATGTTGTACCAGTTCTACTTTCATTAGATAAAATAAAAATCTTGATATGAAAGAAAGAAAGAATTTTTATTGCTGGCACAATTTTAAATTGATATCCTAGTAACATGATTAATTACCCTTAAAACTTCATCATTTATCGCTCATGAATTATATATTCATATTTACATTACATTATATACCGTATTCTAAAAACCGTTGTGTAAATTATAATAATCCAAATTAATAGGTGTTTGAACGTTTTAGTAGAAAAAGTAATTAACCTCCTTCGTGTAATGTTTTGCGGTTATAAGATGCCTCCCACTATAAAAGATATTTGGAATTCCCATGGCGCATCATATATTTGCAAATGATTGGGCACCTCATAAAAACCCTGGATCAAAATATACTTATAAAAGATCATCTAAACAATTCGACGATCAATTTGATGACGAAGGCAGCCACTGGATTCTCAATAAAGTGGGCTGGCATGATTCTTAGCATTCAATAAACAGTTTTTACTTTATTCAAAGCAAAATTAAAAATTATACCCCAGCCCTAAAGTCATGATGTAATACAGAACAGTAAGGACGCAACGTTCAAACATCGGCTAATGAATAGTTCACATCTAATTCACGACAATCGGCTTGCGACAGCGTTTGTAACGCGCGGAAACACTTTCTAAGCGTGTGCCATCGTTTTACGCATCATGCACTTACGTTTGAAAAATTGTATGTCTTTCATTTTTGAGCTATGTAGTGTATGTGTAATTCAATACGCAATAAGTGTGTAAGTATTTGATAAGTTGAATGTTATTTGAATAAGTAATATCAGCCCTATAACATTGCATGACTCTGGTTCTATTCTCCAATGAGAGGTTAGACTTTTTTCCATAAAGCTGTCCTAATGCTGATAAAACCGCAAAATATATCCCAGAAATTTAGAAAAGCTGTTGAGAGTTCTTATTGTTTACGAAAAATACTTATTTTAGTGCAGGTATCTTAATGAGGTTTTTGGATGTGCTTATCTAAGTACATTAGCCATTTACATATATATTCATAGTTTCAGCATCAATTATAAATATTTTATTAGAAAATAATTTTGTAAATTGACTTTTTATGAGCATACCAAATTAATGAATTGCTTTGATTATAATCGATCTATCAGTACCATAACTTAACCTACAATCAAGTATTTGCAAGAACATAGAGTGTGGGAATAACTCACTGAACTTTATTATATTGCGTAATTTCACGAATGTGGTTATTTCATAGTTAAATAACAGTAAACCGTGTAATTTTGGAACCAATCTACGGATCCATACAGGTTTAAATCTGGTTTTGGATTCCAGTTTTTGTATAGTTTCAGTATCGTACAATGCAATCAAAATTGAAATAGATAGTCTGTAATACCCATAGTTGACTATGATTCTTAAGGAATGTTTATTTTGCTTTATTTAGATTGCTCTTAACAATTTTAATGTGTAAGTTTGCGTTGTTGGATCTTTGTTATCATAATTACATTATACTTGAATGCATTTGTAAGAAATTTCGTTTTTCGAACAAATTAATACTTTTAGAACTACACTCACCTATCAGTTTAGCGAGTGCCAAAGAGTTCTTAACTAACTATACTGTTTAATGTCTTTGACGAGTGCCTTCAAATCATTGATGTATTAAAAACCCTGCATCAATGCTTCAAATACTTTAATTTGAGAAACGAGGATAAACAAATTCCGTACATTGTTTAACTCGACATAAATTGCTTCGGTGTGAAAGTGCCATTTGTCTATAGTTCTAAACGGTTAGAATATAGTGCTTCTGAATACCATTAAACATAATATATGTAATAGATACTAGGTTTTGCTTCTGTTTGTTCAGACTGCCTCGGTTGCGAAGTTGTATTACGGTATGACGGCAGTGTTGAGGTCTCGGGTTAGACTCCCGGTTCGGACAGTGATATTGGATTTATCTATTCAGTATCAGCACGGAGTCTGGAAATGGGTCCAGTAAATACCAATAGGCCCGCCCCTATTACATGGGACCTAACATATCTGGCGAAATGTGGGTGTGATACATCTCGCCGTACGTCTGAATGAGGCGTATGTATTTTTGTTTAGAAGTTCTTTTCTGGGACAAAATCGCATTGTGCATTACCATCTTCAGCCTTTAAGTCCACTGCTGAACATAGGCCCCCCCTAAAAATCTCCAACCTGTTAGAAGCAGCCTGCATACAAGGAGTTCCTGTGACCGTTATCAGGTCATCTGTCCACGTTTTAGGTTGGTTGGTTGTTTGCATTTCCGTAATTAATGGAGCCTTGTTTATCCATAACTTGGTATCAGTACTGAACGTTATTTAAATCCATTCCGTGGTTATTGCGTTCAATTCTATCATGATTCTCACAACTTTAGTATTAATAGTTACACTAGATGTACGAGTTTTGTATATTTGACGAAATGTTGTTCATTATATCCCTAAGAATATTTTTTGACTAGTTGACTATTGGCATTAAAATCTGACCAGCCGTTTCTTTTGTGATTGTCATACCAGTATATAACCGCGGATATGTCGTAACCTGCTTGGATGTATCTTTTCATATGGATTTTTTGTTGGTCCTTTCTCTAATACCAGCGATTTAAAGGTCTTCCTTAGCACTATAAAACCTAAGGTGGTTACCGTAGCTATGTTGGATAACCAAACCATTTACCTGACAATAAATTGAAAGACTCCACTATTTTTATAAAGTAGGTATGTTTATTTTGTACAAACTGGACTTCCAATATTATAGCAGTAACATGATTTTGTTAGTATTATCAACAGTAAATATTACATTGAGCTTAGACCGAGAATCGGCTTCCGATTCAATGAGCATCGATTCTGTAACAACCTATGTGATATTTTGACGCTGTTTTGGTGATTCTATTACTGTAATCGCTGACTTTACTGTTGATTAACATATATATACGCCATATACACTCACGCCTTTTATCCCCGAAGGGGTAGGCAAAGGCGCAACTAGTGCACCCACTTTTCGCCATTATTCTGCCCCATGATGTGATAGGGGGCGAGCCTATCGCCATATCGGGTACAAATTCCAGACTCCGAGCGGATACTGAATAGAAAAACTGAAGATCACTTTGCCAGACCCGGGGATCGAAACTTAGACGCTCTTAGTCCGGGGACACCCGCAGCCGTCCCTAATGCGCTGAAGAAGGCCACCGCGGAGTTTTAGTTGGTATGCCGTGCGGTGTACATAGGTTAGGGACTCGGGCCGGCGGCTCAACGCTGGGTCGTAAAGCATGGTGAACCCAACATCACCGCTCAGTCGCCCCCCTTGAAGGCTGGGCGGTGGTAATAAGTCACTTTCTCCGCGAAAACAAAAAATAAAGACCCGGGGATCGAACCCGAGACCTCAGCATTGCAGTCCTATCATAATACCACTACGCCACCGTCATCTTTAGTTTTATGTGTAATATTAACTGCCGAGTACTGTATACAAGCCCAATGTTAATGTAAACGGTTTCGAGCGCGGAATACGTCCAGTAGAAACGGAGGTGCGTTCCGACGCGCTGCTGCATGCTCAATATTATCATAATGCAACTGCGATATAAGTTATAAGCGTATTCATAGTTTAAATTCTATGTTGAAAAGTAAAATAGGCTTGATTTTTTGTATAATGTGGTGATTTTTTTGTTTTATATTGAATATTTTAACGTTTTTAGTTATTTTGTTTAATTTCATTCCGTGTCGTGATCATGATCATTTTAGGGTGTAGTTATTTTTTTTTTGGGTTTAAGGTTTATCGTATGGAAAAGTAGGTTTGAGTTGATACCATCGCAAGGACTATTTCTTCCGCTAATCAAGATTTTGCAATTACTGTTGTGTTCCAGTTTAAAGGATACTATAGATATTATTGGGCTAGTGCTGGGCATAAGATTTAAAATTTATGTCTCAGAGTGATGATCCCATTGCAGTGTGCCATGTAGTGCTTTATGTTTTTTATCCAATGACTACGAAGGGTGACGAGGTTTTTTTCTATTTGATACTTAGTTCAATCTTCCGAACATCATTAAATGTGCAATGTTGCTATAGTTCATGACCAATTATAATGGTTCTCATATAACTGGATGTACAAAGCCAACAGGCGTCTTAAGAGCGATAAAACGTACCCTAAACATTCTATTCATAATAAGCCTCAAGAATGCCTTTCAAATTGTTGGACGGTAAATTTGTTTTTTTTTTTTATATTAGAAACCTCTACTACTACTACTTCCAATTAAAAATAAAAGCTAGAACTACCTCTAATTAATTTTAGGTTATACAAAACGTTTAGCATTGTAAAAACCGTGTTTTGATATGCAAATATTGACATAATTTGTATAAAACATAAAACTTTCACTGGCAATCACAGGTGTAATAAATCACTGTTCGTAAATGTATAATGAATCATACAAATAGGAAATACCAAAATGAAGGCCATAGAAACGAGTTTAATTTCTTTACTCTGAATTGAGTTATAGCTATAACAGATAACTCTCTAAACTAGAAATACTGATGCAGATTCCTACCTAAAGTTTTAAATGTGAAATTTCTTTATATTTATGGATCGCGAAAAGTGCGACTTGTATGTCTCAGAAGGGCTTTCAAGTGGGTTAAAGCATTAAAAAAATTTAATACATGTATATACATATATATACACTCACGCCTTTTATCCCCGAAGGGGTAGGCAGAGGCGTAACTAGTACACCCACTTTTCACCATTATTTCGTCCCATGATGTGAAACGGGGCGAGCCTATTGCTACATCGGGCACAATTCCAGACTCCGAGCTGATACTGAATAAAAAAACTCAATATCACTTTGTCCGACCCGGGGATCGAACCCGAGACCTCAGCTTTGCAGTCGTACTGTAATACAACTACGCCACCGAGGCAGTCACAATTTCAGTTTTAAATTAATACTATCGAGTTTGAATTTTGCATACTTTTTTTTATGAGCCATAAATCTTGAACTTAGCTATACTTAAACGCTATAATCTTATCGCTTGTACTGAGGTCAATGTACTAGGTAGGGTGGATGTTAATAAACCGGTTTCCACTGTCATTACCATCTCCTGGTTGGTGGTTACAAATAACAGTTCTACTTATTCACATAATGAACTCTAAGAGTAAGCTTTTAAAATCGATATTAGCATACTGGGTATCAGTAAGTACGAGAGATGATACTTTGGATCCTATAATTGGACGTCATGTGGCTGATGATGATGATGATGAATATCATGTTTCTTTCCCAATATTACGTGGTTCAGTATTTATTTGAACGCTTTAAAACAAATACAAAAATCGAAAACGAATAAAATATGCAGCAGATGCAATAAGTCTATTTTTAATTTTATGGACAAATATTACCAACATTTTCTTACATTCATATTATATGACAGCATTTTCACTAACAATATTCTTGTCATTAAAGGGAGACTTAAAAATCAATCCATTAAAACCGAAAACATAAATCAAAACTATCGAACGTCCTTAGCATATAACGGCTTGCGACCCAAAAAAGCCAGTCGGTTACGGGGTCAGCAATGCGGGTCTGAACGAAGACGAAACAGCTTGCCGGTCACGGCCGCGGGGGCGACGACCTCAGCTAGCTCTGTCATAGTGGTAGCGAAAATATTTTGATGGTTTTAGTGTTAATGGGCTGCACCGCTTAAGGTTTAAGGTTAAAATTTGAACTTTCTGAAGACATCAGTTGAAATTGCTTTTCAAAATTTTGATGTACAAGTCTAGTAAAAAAATAGGTATTCCGTACCTATTTTTTTGATAAAAACAATTTTACTAGACTTGACATGTAAAATCTTACTGACATATGACTTGTAGCTACGTGAAATAACAACTCGCAAAGTAGTGAGCTGCATGCATCTGTTGTGTAGGTATATTCCTAGTTTATATAACATCTAAAGGACCTCCTATTTGAGTAAATGAATCATTGGCAAAATTATCATCCAAGCTTCGAGACAAATTTTGTAGGTATTCAAACCATGTTAGAAACATAAACGGAATGACGCACAATGCATCGGAGCTTAAAACCGCAAAAGTCATAACCACAAACTGAGTAAAGAGAGAGTGAAAGGGTGTAATATAATAAATAAATAACAATATGGGTTGCTTACTTGTACTTTCTTTAGTTTTCCACAAATTCAAAATGTTAACACTCTTGGCACTCCTCCAAAGGATAGGTGTAGCGTCTTCTGGTATAGTTAAAGAAAGTGTTAAATTATAACCGAAATGTAGGTCTCCGTTTTATGTTCTAATAAACATTGGAATATTACGTGTGTTTCTCTATTATTGCTTATTTTAACAATAAAAAAATTATTATAAGTATGCGTAAATTGATAAAGAAGAATAAGAGAAATATGACTTGATGCATTGTTTTGTTTTAGGTGTATATTATTTCAATAAACATTTTTAAAACTAACCACAAACGTGGCGAGAATAAAAAATACAAACACAAAGAAGCAGTTTTTAAGCGTTTACATTCGTAAACCGCAATGATTATTCTTTTTAAAATTATCCTCACTGGGTAAAGGCATTCTTTGTCGTTCCTTTGTAGGACTTTGTATAATTCGTATTTTTAAATCTTTGCACTTATGATACATCATTTCTAAAGTATATGTAGGTATCCATTGCGAATTCTGTCAACTTCGAAAAAAATACGGATGAGATGAAGATATCTTCAGAGAATATAGTTTTAATTATATTATTTTATAAATATGTTAAAAATGTATACTTAGATTATTCTATATTACAGCTAGATTAAAATAAAGCTCGAGACACCATCTTTTTCTACATAAATGATCCTCACGGCCAATACATTATGCCGGTTCACAGTAACTTCTCTTCGCATCTCAGGTTATCGATGTTATAACGGCTTTTTATGTTACCAGTTTAAAGTTAAACGCATAAAAAGTTAACAAGATTGTCAAGTTGATGAATGATGAATTTGAAGTTGAAAAGGACTTCAATAAAGTAGTTTCTCAATTCGTAGTGTATTTTTTTCGTGTTTGTTGTCTCAAAATTCCGTCATTTATAAACTGATTATGATTCTTATTTGAAAGCATATACTTTCAGGTTCATCTAATAAAAAAATCATCAAAATCACTTCAGTAGTTGGGTATTCAAAGCAAAATAACTGGAATAATTAAGCGTAAATGTCAATTCGTCTGTGTTTAAGAAACCGTATTCATTTTTTCTTTGCTTCTTTACAGGTAGAATTCGGGTACGATGGCGCGAAGAAAAAGTGTGTGTGTAAAGTGGACTTTAGTATTATTATGTGTTTGTCCGTTTGTGTACAGTAGGCCACAGGACTCTGCGTCACAAGACAGTACCGTTAGCAACGTACTCACAGACACTACAGAAAACCCATTAAGGTATAGACTTAGACATAGTTTAGATAATCGTACTAAGTTACCCACAGTTTTTAGTTTAAATAATGAAAGTAGACATAATACAAATGAATTAAACAGTGATATAAATACAGATTATTTTGTTGCAAATACTGAATCTAATAATACTAGAACAAGTCGTCTTTTACACAAAAGAACTGAAAAGAAAAAGAATAAATCTAAAATCCGACCTATGGTTGAAAAGAAACCACTTGATTACGACGATGATTTGGACTATAAAAGAAAGCCTACAATCATAAAAGTTATAACGAAATGGACTGATCAAACAAAATATGAAGATATCGATTTCCCACTTGATAATTCAGAGTTGGAAAAAGTTCCTTTATCAGTGTCGATTTCGGATAAAAACCCCATTGGCCTGAATACAAAATCTAAAATTCAATACTCGAATAGTAACTTTAACAAACTATACAGACCAACTCCTATATATTCAGAAGAGGCTCAAGTATACTCCAACCAATTTCACGTAATAGATTATCCGCCCAAAAGACCTTACTATTATACTACTCAACCAACGCCGACACCGATTATCACGAATGTAGGTTATCCAAAACCATGGTCACAAAACACGAACGACCGCCGCAAAACGACTACAAGAAAACCGGCCCCAGTGACGGAACCGTTAAAAGATTACAACTACCATAACGTAGGCGCTAATTATCCAAATTACGACGTCACCACTTTCCCTCCACATTCGGCTTATACGGAAAAAATTATAATACGACCTGAGGAGTATAGTGGCTCGCCGGATGATTGTCCTACTATTTTTTTAACTTTGAATAATACTTTCCAAGGACAGGCTAAAGAGGCTTGCCCTGACCTCAATATAGCAGTAAATACTAATGTTATTAATAAAAATGTTGTTATTGAATCGGAGGAAGACGAGGCGGAAAGTATATTTCCTGATGCGTTTGGAATACCTATCGGCGACGATTCGGCGAATGATGAGTCATCAGCTAACGATTATTTTCAATCTGAAGAAATTGTAGGAGAAACTGAAAATGCGTCTGTTGAGGGAGCGGAGCTAGATAGTTATAATGCGGCTAATTCAATTCCTTCAGAATCAGTAGAACCAGGCAACTATGGAGCACCTTCATCACCCATATCGGCAATATCTAAGCCGGGTCGTCCACAGAACGACGATGACGACTTCTTTAGTTTTTCTTCCTTGTTGGATTTCTTTCGTCCTGCAGTCAATCTGCTAGGTTGGCTTGCATCCATCAATCCTTTGACTATAGGTCTTTTTCCTCTTTTATTAACGCCACTAGCTTTTATTTTTGCTGGGTCTGGATTGGCAGCTTTATTTTCTTCTTGGTTCTTACCATACGGTCGTGAAGCGCCTCAAATAATACACCTTTATAAACCTGATATGCATTGGGAAGACAGACTTAAGTCCTGGGGTTCTCAGTCTTTTCCTGATAGTCGAAGAGTTAGACCAGAGTATGTAAGGACAAATAAAGAGATGGAAATAAAAAATAAATCGCAACCAGCTTGGGTTTTAAAATTCAAAGAATGGATGAAGGCTACTGCACAAAAACTGGAGATTAACGCGAGTCCGTTCAGTAATCATAAAAATACAAGAAAGAAAAGAGAAGCATGGGATGTAACTGTTAAATAAAGTAATTAATAAGTACTTTATTTAATTTAGTTATGCACATGTGCAATATTTCAGCCAGTATTAAAATAAAAAACAGATCTATAAGACATTAAATAAAAAGCGATATAATTCAAAATATTTTTAAGTGTATAAAATAATTTAATATAACGTATTGTTAGAAACTGAAGCGATTTGGATTTAAATAAAAACGATTTATCACAGATTTTACATAAACATTTATCACTGATTTTACACAAATACATTTGACAGAAATACTTTTCAAAGATATCTGCAACAAACTGACCAGTATGAAAGTCAAAGATAAACTTACTCCACTGCCATTGACATGACTGCGAGACTGAGCGCGAAAGAGAGCGAATGAGAGCGAATATCGATATGGCATCCTTTTTATACACCCAACTACCATTTCCACGATTCATTTGACATTTAGACTGAATTTAGTAACAGGTCAGTACGTTCCAAATACCGTTACAAATTACTGAATCCTAACAGTATAATATATAGTAAAATACAGTAAACACCGACAGTAAATCCATCAAAAATAGCTCACATAATTGTGCCGCGTCCCGTGATCAGTCTTTGTGTATCCGATTACCAAACAGGCCGGCATAAATGTGTAAACTGCCGGGGGATAATCATCTCTCCTAGATAATCTATCTAGATCTTATTCTGCTTATCACCACGTGCAGTGGGGACACTGCCGTGCCCGTACATATAAAACCGAACGATGTCATCACAAAAGCTTTGAAATAAGCTAGTAGATCACAAAAATACGTATCAGTCACCACTTCCGTGAATCATGATATTGCTATGATTCCTGCAAAGATCAACTTTAAAGTATAGCCGCGTATTTCAAGTTCGTCAGCGTGTTGCTCGTCATGTAAGCGAAAGACTAGACACCTCGGTGGAGTAGTTTATTGCGTTCGCTGTACGAGGACAATTATTGCGCTGAGGTCCCAGGTTAGAATCCAGGGTCAGGCCAAATACATTATGACTGGGTTTTTCCATTTTAAAAATTATTCAGTCTCGAAGTCAGGAAGTTGGCGGCTTAATACACCCGTGCCTCAGATAGCACGTAAAGCACGCTGGTGCTGTGCCTGATCTCTCTCCGGTCATGTCGGTTTGCTGTCTCACCGGACTATGAGAGTGAAGGAATAGGAAGTGTACCTATCTGTTTATTGCGCACACACTTGTGCACTATAATATCTCCTGTGTACCTGACTGATATCCGTTAAGATTGGCCGCCTTAGCCGAAATTGGGCTAGGAGGTATTTATTTTTATTTTTAATCATCGGCAGTAATTACGCGTGTATCACCCGGCTATTGCGGATTTAATGCTGATTAAAAAAAAACACACACACACACACACACACACACACACATCACGTCTTTATTCTCGAAAGAGTAGACAGAAAAGTAAGGCACCCACCTGAAGACATGTGATTTCCGTGTTATGATAATATGATGGGGGAGAACATATCACCATATCGGGCATAAAATCTAGACCCTGGACTGATACTGAGTCGAAAATCTCATCATAGATGGGTAATGATTTAACAAAAAACTATAATAATAAGAAAATTGTAGTTCCTGTTCAACAATAGGCTGGTTGACTATTCTTTTTACCCGACTAAAATGTAACGGAACAAGAATTTATGAAATCTACGCCATAATAAAGAAGTTATAAAGCTTTGAAATTTGGTGGAAGGGTGTTGTGAAATGGCAGTGCAAACTTTGACGTCACTGAGTGTAACCGGCTATGACGTTGCATGCATAAGAAAGAAATAGCCCGATAACCCCACCCCACCCCCACTTTCATTCACAACAATATTTTAAATACTGGTATAGCGAAGTAACTGCTTAATTTTTCAACCAATTTTAATGCTGAATTCACGTAATATTTTCTTTGTCATATTTGTTACGTATAAAATAATGTACGTACAAAGTCAAAAATAGGAAACTACCCTATTATGGAGAACAATAAATTGAATTGATTTAAAAATAAACACGTTACGACTGTGGGTGACTTAGTATAAGGATTGCAAATGATTTGCTTGTTTGCAAACTTTATTAATTAATTTATTATTCTACTAATTATTGTAAAAGCTATTACTAAAAGTATTATTACACTACGTTAAGATACTGTAAGTTATTTATTTAATTGTATAATTTATGTATGTAAATAAAACAGAATTTAAATAAATTGATCAATCAGTAACTTGTTGTTTTTATGTGTTCTTATGAATAAAATATTTTAATGTGAACTTAGGATGATTCTGAAATTGTATAATAATCAGTTTTGAATAATTTTAGAGTAACGTTAATTAGTTTATATAAATGAAATATAATGAATGGTCAATTATAATATTTTCGCAATTCTTTGGATTGTGTACTTTATTTGTCAAAAATATCGCAGTACACTAGGCATTTTTTTTATATGACTATATAAAACTTTGGTTCAAAACCATTATAATGTGATATTTATTGCTTTCAAACGTCGTACTACATATCAGTATCGGTCACATAGAAGCTCAAGCTATTGAAGACTGGATATGTTTAATTAAATAATCTATGGAGAAATTTTATTACTAGACTGAATTAGAACAAATATTGTAAACAATTTCGCTTTTTTATGGCATTGAATGACGAGACGAGCATGCCGTTCACCTGATGGTAAGCGATACGACAGCCCGACAGCCCATAAACAGTAGTAACACCATACACCACCTTGAGTTACAAAGTACTGTTTGGCATTCCACTGCGCTCGTCATCCTGAGACATAAGATGTTAAGTCTCATTATGTCCGGTAGTTACACTGGCTACAATGTCTTTCAAACCGAAACACAACAGTGCATGCACACTGCTGCTTGGCGGTAGAAATAGACATTGCGGTGGTACCCACCCAGACAGACTCTTACATATGAGAGACCTACCACCAGTGAATACTTAATATTTTTAATTATTCTTTTAACCTTCCATAATACCACCAATCCTGTTGATGGGCAGTGAAAATAATGTATTAATCATGATCAAAATAATGGGTAAACAACATGTAGGTACCTTACATATAATTAAGTTAACAACAATTGTATTGATTTAAATATTTTCTAATTCCAGGAACATCAGTCAAAAAGTACCAGAAGAACCGAAATCAGAGCCTGTTGCCCCTACAGTAGAAATACCAGATTCAGCACGCGATGTCAAATCCAAGCTTCCAATCCGAGATTCTATCAAAATCGTTGCCAGCCAACTGCTTGATAAATCTGAAAACGAATCCGCCAATACACCAGTAGCTGATACCAGAGTACCTCCAAAGTTAAAATCTCAGCTGTCCAACAAACATAAAATAAAGACGAGGAATGAAGATGGTGAAGGAATGTACAACGGACATGCTGGCGAAGCTGTCCCGATTACCTTGGATGACATAGACACAGAGAACAAGATTAGTGACGTAACAAACGAGTCGTCAACTTCTAATGATGGTATCTCCACTTGGATTTTGGTTAGCAATCCAACAAATGTATCTACAGTTTCGACTGAACCAACTAAGACAGAAGAAGTACAGAAAAAATCTAAACCACCAGTGAATAAAAATAAAGCTAAGAGACCCCAGAATAATAAAACTGTACCTAAGCGTCCCCCTGCAGGCAATAATAATAAAGGCGATATAAGTGGCAGTGCGTCTTCTATTAATGAAAATGTTTACACTAAAATCAAAGACACAACGCCTGTAAATACTCAAAAACCTAAAAACACGCCTTCTCAACGTACTACAACTACGCCTTCAACAGAAGTAACTATATTGAAAAAAGAAGTAACAAAATCACAGTCTATTGCCAAACCAAAAAAGAAGAATAAGAATAAACAGAAAATTAGTACAACAGAAGCTCCCGAAGATAATGAAACAGCTTTATTACCTATGGAGCCGAAAGAACAGGAGATTGAACTTGAAGTCAGTACTCCACCAACAACTACTAAGAAGCCGAAACGTAGTTCCTCCAAATCGAAGAATAAAACCAAGAAAAGGAAAACATCAACACCTAAGCCCGAATCCGAAACCGAAATTATAGAAATCAAAACATCTAGAAACAAAACGAAATCCGCTAAACCAGCAAAGAAACCGGAGCCAACTGGGGCAATAACCACACAAATTTACAACTACTTCTCTAGGGAAGTTATGCCATCAGTCGGCGTTGGTGTAATCGGTTTAGCTAGCTTAGTAGGCATCGCTAGCTACTTCTTGTATCCGTTTGCAACACCAGTCAGAAGAACATTCGAAGTTGACAAAAAAGACGATATTTACAAGTACAATGCCGAAGAATACGCTAATGATGGCAATGGTCAGGCTGAGGAAGAGATGTTAGGAACAGTATTAGCGGGGATGCCTAGTCATACTAAACAAAAACTGAATCCATATGCCGCTCAAACACCTCATATAAACAGATATCCAGTTAAAAAAGATCAAGATTTGAGATACCGCCACGGAGCAGTTTATGACCCAAATTACAGTAGATACCCTCAACAAAAAACTGGTATAGCGCATGCTGCTGTTTACGCTAAACCTGTAAACTATAATCTACAATACGAAACTAGAAATGTTTATACTACAGAGGGTAAGTATAATTTTGATAAACCGCAAAGCTATACGCCGTATTCAGCTGTCGAACCCATCTACGCTGCACCACAGACCGGTTCTGGGGTATCAGCTTACGGGAATGATAATTCAAATTCTGTAGTATACGGAATTAAACCAACATCTAATTCGGATTTTAAACCAGTGTACCCTTATAATAGTCAGTTCTTTAGCGAAGCAACAAGTAGTCCGGTAACGTATCCTCCCACTTCCATGTATTTAGGTTCTAACAACGAAGAGCAAGAAGCCAGCGTTGAAAGTTCCAGTCAAAGTAATGAAACTGATGATAACAAATTTGTAGTTGGTAATGTGCCTAAAGAACTTGTTGATTCTGCAACACCAGCTGTAGTGCCCGAACATGGTCCTAGGAAATTGACGAAAAGAAGTATATCTAGCTCACTAGAAGAGATTTTGAGAGCTGAAAAAGAAAATAAGGATATATTTATAAGTAATGAGATTGACGATTCTTATAGCGTTCCTGTGAGGAATCTTGCAGCCGTATCAGAACCTCTACCAATGAACGAAGTTGAAAAACCCAAGGAAGTTATTCCAATATACGCTGTATCAATGGACGCAGCCAAAGAACAAATTACAGAATCAACGACTTTAAAAAATGAAATTATTGAAAGCGTCTCCACGTTACCCGTAAGTAATGACAGAGAGAAAACGAACACTGCAACCGAAAGCGAAGCAGAAGTTACTACTAAAACATTCAAGGTTTACGAAGTATTTTCTGGGGTAAGCAGTCCGAAAGTTAAAGACGCTACAAAGTACGAAACGACGACGCAATTCAGGAATATGATGACAGAGACTACAACTGACGTCAAGTTGGAAACTACATCAACCTTACCACCTTCGCCTTCCCCAGTTTCTGATCCAACTTCATCAATACCAACGCAACCTGACGTCATCACGTACCCTCCATTGAACCAGTCTGGTGGATTCTTCACGTTTTTAAAGAGATTAGTAGATTTTAAGTATAGGCTTGGGTTAAGTATATTGCAAAATACTTCGGAGTCCCTAAATAGATATCTGCGTAGTATGGAAGACACAATGACAAAAGTAGTGAAGGCTTCAAAAACGTAAAAAATACGTACAGAATATAAATTTACTGTAACTTTGATTTCGTATGAATTAAAAACCTTTTCAATTTATAACAATTTTTGCTCAAAGTAGTTTAAAGGACTGTCAAAGTGCTGACTAATTATTTTTGTAGACCATGATATTAAATCACACACTAAAATTGGTTTGTAGACCATTTAGTTTTGCTGATAAGTTTATACTTTATACAGGGTTTTCATTAAAATATGGTAAGTAAAATACCCATAATGGATTTTAAGACACTCTTGCATTTATACTCCAAAAAATTTAGTTAGTTATATTTTATAAGCAGCGTTAAAATGGTTGTATTTTTCCAAACTATTTTTGTCAAAATCCAATATAAAATTTTAATATTTCACGGCAAACATCGTTGTTTTACATAGTAATGGTTTAGCGCCATCTCTCGGTCCGTGCGACCAAATTATATTTAAATATGCTCACTAGAACCGCATAATGTGAGTTTACTGTAAGTATCTCTCTAGTAATACAAATTGGTAAAGCGGAATTCATTGAAATATTTAGACTAAGTTTCGTTAAGTACAGGGAAATTAAAGTATAATGTATCCAAATTTTGTACTTATATTTTATAATTTCAGAACGTTATCCTCGGTTAAGATTGAGGGAAGCCTGCTGAATTTATATTGTGATAAAGGATTTAAAGTAAATATTTTTGAATGACTCATTGTTTATAAGGAAATTACTTTTGTGAGTAAATAGAGACTAACATGTCGATTGAATTTAATACTTATAACTTGAAGTCCGACTATATATTTTATAATCTCATATAACACTGTATTGTAAATATTTTTAAATAAAGATTTTACATAAAATCAAAAAGTGTTTTATTGAATCATATTAATTATAATGTTTTGCAATCTTAAGTTTTTTTTTTTATTTTACAGAAGAGAAAATTGGAGTTTAATGTTAAAGCTGTTACAACGCCATCTTAGTATTAATGACGACATTAGTTTGTCGTGCCGTCGTGATAATGATCTGATAGTACTATAGATGGCGTTATATTAAGTAATAGCTAAAAATATATGAAACCAAAAAAAAATATGTTTCATATTAAGAAAAATATATTTTAAATAGAATAAACATAATTCATTACAACTTTTACATTGCTGCCACGAGAACCAAACACAATTTTTTTTATGCATTGAATGACGAGCAGAGCACGTCATTCGCCTGATAGTGAGCGATACAACCACCCATAAACAGAACCAACACCATCCATGATCCAGCACCTTGAGCTACAAAGCACTGTGTGGCATTCCACTGCGCTCGTCATCCTGAGACATAAGATGTTAAGTCTCATTACGTCCCGTAGTTACACTGGCTACAATGTTCTTCAAAGCGAAACACAACCAGTGCATGCACACTGCTGCTTGGCGGTAGAATTAGACATTGCAGTGGTACCTGCCCAGATGGACTCTTACATATGAGAACCCACCACCAGTAAGAATATTACGAATTTAGCAAAGGAATTTAGGCGAAATATAATAATAGTCTTACTAATAAAAAAATCGACACAGTGTATACAAGTTCTATAAGCACTGTGTAACAAAAACGCAACTAATAAAAATTTTTTTGACAGAAGGCCTGTATACAGGTGTTATAAGAGATTGAAATAACTATGTACACTTACACAGGCTCTACACACGCTTGTACCCTTGTATTAAGGCTGCGTAAATTCAAAATGGCGACTATATTAGCTTCAGCTGATTGAGAGGTTGTCACTTGTAGATGATGGTTTTATTTAGCAATGAATTATTTAAATTTCGTTATAATATGCTTGATAATGAGGACAGACAAGGAAATCAAAGAAAAATAAAATGCTACAAAAATAGATTTAATCCATTTAATCTGGATGATAAGTTTTCTTTCTTAAAGGAGAACGTTTTCTTTTAGGATTAGGCGGCATCGCTATCGATGCACATTCAGTGCACTCCATTTTTTAAACCTTAATAAGTTAATTATTTAATCAATCGCAAATAAATTGCCGAAACGAAATACTTTCACACGTCACTCATTAAAAAAATAAATTAAGCTTATGTTATTGCCGGTGAGGAAGCGTTCGAAAACTATGAGTACGAATCATAACTTATATTTAAAATTACAACCATTAGTCAAGTTTTTGTACATTTCAGTAATATATATAGGTATTTTACAAAAAAATATATATTTCGTATTTATTAAAGTTACCAAAATGCTAAATAAACTATGAATTTCAATTAAATTAGTAAAACAAAGTTACGAGCAGAAGTTTTTGAACGTACTTCGTAAAAGGTTGCCCGCGTATTTGCCGTATACAGCGTGAGTAGTTACACAAGCTTGTCTTTGCGTTTATTAGTAGCGATGTTGTGTTAACCCTGTGTAACTCTTATACAGACCTTATACGCTGTGTAACTATTCACATGTTAAACGTATGAGTAAAATGTTTTTATTAGTAAGGCTATAATTGTGTAAAACAATTATTGTAAAATTTATTTCACCACCACGAAATGTCAAATATAAACAAGTTTTAGACGAATTTAATGGGCTATGCCGTTAAATGGATAGTTGAGGTTAATTTGGCAAGTTTAATTGCCTATAAATCTACGGACCTCTTTACACAGGCGCGTTGTGACTTTATGATTGCGGCCAACTTCCCTGTACCATGTTCAGGGAACGAAAAAATGGAATATAAACAAATGTATACCTTTTTTTTTTTTTTTTAATATGGCCATCTTCGGCTCATTAGGGACGGCTGTGGGCTTCCTCTGACTCACGTCTAAGTTGTCGTCCGCAACCGCCCCTGCGCGTACCGCTGTTGCGGTCCTTTTCCCTGTTGCGGGGGCTCAGAAGCCCCCGAACATTTGGAATTTTCAAGTAAGTACTGGTGGTAGGACTCTCATATGTAAGAGTCCGCCTGGGTGGGTACCACCGCAATGTCTATTTCTACCGCCAAGCAGCAATGTGCATGCACTGTTGTGTTTCGGTTTGAAGGACATTGTAGCCAGTGTAACTACATGACATAATGAGACTTAACATCTTATGTCTCAGGATTACGAGCGCAGTGGAATGCCACACAGTACTTTGTAGCTCAAGGTGCTGGATGGTGTTTCTACTGTTTATGGGTGGTCGTATCGCTTACCATCAGATGAACGGCATGCTCGTCTCGTCATTCAATGCCATAAAAAAAACAAGGTACCTACTTATTCCTAAGTGATAGTTCTGAACTACAAATAATCTTGGAAAAAGGTTCTGTTTGTTTACAATTTAGTTTTTGATTTTATATTTTTATGGAAACTTGAAAAAGAAACAGTCGAAGGCGGGACTCGAACCCACGACCTCCGGCGAGTTTAGCTAACGAATTTAGTTTTTCCTTTAGAGGTAACCCTTTCTACGGAAATCAACACTTTTTTCTGGTAGGACCTGAAGGTGGAATGTAGTTATACACAAATTTAAAGGCAGTAAAGCATTCAGAAGGGAAGTTTGGGTACAATATATTCAAGTACCTAAAGGTTTACCTAAATTTGACATTAATCTTTCACAATGTGACTTCTGAATTTGGTCACTTACTTTTAGTAGCAATTTATTACGAGGAGGAAGCAATAGAAAATATGTTTTAATCATGTTAAATATATACTATACAGGGTTGTGAAAACCGACCTCGAATCATTCTCTTAATTCCGTGGTCAAGGAAATATGTTCTTACTGAATACACTGAGACCTTGGATCTAATATTTTGATCTACCATTTGCCTCAAGAACGTGACATTTGGAGAGGTATGCAAAACGTTCCCTTATGTTATTATATAATTCCGAAGGGATAAGGCCTCAAATTCCAAGAATGATTGTTAATTAGTGTTATCTATTTCTTACATAATATAAGCAATATAATAAACACTAAAGTTCAAGTATTTGGATATTTCTTCGAAGTAAACAATAACCGCTGGATAGATTTGAACCAACTTTGACAAACAAGAGACAAATGTATCCTGGAATAACATAATTTTATATAGAAAAGTTTACAACGAGTCTCTTATTCTAGAAAAGGATTTTCACGATAGATGGCGCGACGAAGAAACAATTCTAAAATACGACTTCACCGAATATTCACCATTACTCGTCTAAAATAGTATCATGCTGAAAGCGAGGAATTACGACACGAGGGCCCTATAAACCGCATCGACACCGCCTCTATCTCTGGCGGTCGCCCAATAAAGCCCTAAAGGGGAGAGACGTCTTTTATAGACGCGCAGGGAAGGAAAACATTAACCCTTTTAGTTTTCCTTTAGTGACATTTTGTGACCGCCATACTAAGGTATGTTATTAAAGGGTTAACCCAGCTAAATGAACTTTTATTCGTTTATTGCCGAATGTAACTGCTTGATACAGTTGTTATATGGCATGATGAATTCTTAGGATGTGTTTGGGGTTCGGTATATGACATCGGTCAGACGTGATGATGAACGCTGGTCTCAGTGACAGCTGTTTCGTATTAAGCACCGTTAAGACTGTATTAAGTTTATTATAGGCATACAAGATAGTAGTTTTTTTTTTCTTTTTCGACACAGTGAATCCACTGCATCTGATGGTAATTGGAGACAAGGTCCAGACAACAACAGACAGACATTAACCCTCGCTAGTGAACATAATAGGGCAATTGAGAACTTTTTTTTAAATACATTTGTAAAAAACTAGAGTTCTGCTCGCGGCTTCGCCCGCGTGAAAGACTTTTTCCGGAACAAAAATATTTTCCCGGGATAAAAAGTAGCCTATAGCACTCAGGAGTAAAGTAGCTTCCTATTAGTGATAAATTTTCAAAATCGGTGCAGTAGTTTCTGAGATTAGCGCGTTCAAACAAACATACTCTTCAGCTTTATAATATTAGTGTAGATGTATGCCGTCTAAAATTTAACGGAAAATTTATTTTTAATATTAGCGCGACAATAAGTAAGTTATAAAGTTTTGAAATTCGGTGCAAGGGGAAGTTGTGAAATAACAGTATCTAATATCAAAGTATGACGTCACCTAGTGTCAACGGCCATAACGCTGCATGCGTGCGGAAGAGATAGCGCGATATCCCCGCCACGTCCCCACTTTTGCTCGCAAGAATATTTCAAACATGAATAACTGCTTTATTTTGCAATAAATTTAGGTGTTAATTTCACAGATAATTTAGAATAATTTCTTTTTCACAATAATGTACAAAATCAAACCCAGGAAACTTCCCTATTATGGCGGCCTGTTTACATGGTTACTGGTACGTCTGTATACGTGCTACAGGATCGTCTACTTCTGTCACCAAGCAGAAGTGTGTAAGCATTATTTCCTGGTTTGAAGCGTATAATATCCAGTTCAATTTACTTGGCACTATGACTTGAATGAATGAATGAATGAATGAATGAATGAATGAATGAAACTATGAATTTTATAGCACGACCGTAGCTCAGTGCCATACTCAACTTTGCAATTAAAATATCTTAGGCCTATTTCACAGGTTTCAACAAAATTTTATTTGACAGTTATCGTATTAAATAGCTAATGTAGATAGTACTCATTCCATCATTTTTACGAGCATATATTAAAGTGTCTTATGTATTTGGTCGGCTTATACATATAACCGACAAGTAGCATATATTAGCAAGCAGTGAAATCGGCCCATGACGTAGCTATTATGGGGAATAGTAGCGCTTATTATTAATAGTTTGAAGTTATAAACATGACGGATGGCGAGCGACTTAAGCAATATTTTCTTCGAAAAAAATAAATGATGGTTAAAAAAACAGAGGAATATGTGCTGATTCCAAATATGTATAAAACTGAATGACGCAAAAAATGTCGCTTAAGTCAATTAGCCTACGAACCATCGAATTCATATTTATTACTAGCATTTGCCCGCAGTTCAGCCCGCGTTAAAAAGTTTTTCCGGGATAAAAGTCCCGGTTTATATTTTCCCGGGATAAGATGTAGCTTATTTGTTAATCTAAAACATGATCTACCCGTGTGCCAAATTTTATTGATATCCGTTCATTAGTTTTTGCGTGAAAGAGGAACAAAAATCCACACATTCTTACAAACTTTCGCGTTTATAATATTAGTAGGAGTAGGATTATATTCTAGTTTTCACGTTTTCTACTTTAAACAATCAAAACTCAACGGGAAACGGTTTATTAAGACTGTGTTGAATTTAAAACGGGAGCGAAAACAACGCTGTGGCGCCTCTGCGGCGTAGTTGTATTACATATTCGATTCTTCACCGCTTTAAAGTCCCAGTTTCGAGCCTCGGCTAGGGAAAAGTGATATTGGGTTTTTCTGCTCAGTATTGGCCTGAAGTCTGGAATTATGGCCATAATAAATGGTCAGAGGTTCGCCTCTTACGATGGGACGAACACATGGCGAAGTAGGTGCCATAATCGCGTCTCTGCTTATCCTGTCGTGGATAAAGGCATTTAAAGCTCATGAAAATCCTTTACACAAACGATTACAAATGTCCCAAATGCAAGAACATTCCCACACACTTTAAAACAATCATAGATTCAGTTCATTGTTTCACACAAAACCATTGTATTTATGTAGCCAAATTGTAAACAATGGAGTTAATTTATTCTTGGGGTTAATCTTGTGTACATTTTAGTTGTGGTTTACTTAGCAAAACATCTATAATATAAGTTTTAAGGGAATTTAGTTTCGAGTTTGGGGAGGAAGGAATGAAACGGTGATTTTACGGACTAAAGGAGGTTTGAGTGTAATGTAGTTTTTGATAGATTGTTGTAATCCCAGTGCCTCGGTGATAGTCTTACTGCCACAGAACAGAGAAAGAGAGTATACGGTACGACTGCCGTACTAATGTCTCAGGTCCGATTCCCAGGTGATATTATATTAGGTTTTTCTGCTAAGTGCCCGTCTAGTCTGGAATTGAGGCTGAAAAATACCAATAGACTGCCCTAACCGGAGATAACTATTTACAGTTATTTAGATTTGTTGATAATATCTGTCTATTAGTCAGTGATAGGTGTGCAATTAAATTAAATTCTTTTTCATTTATCAATAGAAACTTTTATAAACAATTACGAATAAAAAAATTTACAGTGGGAATATTTTTCATAGTCTGCTGGCCATCAAAGGGTGACCGTATTAAAAGCCACATTGAATATAATTATTGGTTGAGAAACTAAATTCATAATCAAGTCTCCATTCAACAAATACAATTATCAGATCTAAATCAAAGCCCCTAACGGTGTACGCGCGCGACCGTAAATAATCGGCCTCGCAAAAGTCGACTAAAAAGAACATTCAACTTTACCGCAGACGTCCCGCAAATAAACGCGTGCTACAAAAACTGGAGTGTGTTACACTTACACCACTGTGATTGAATGTTTTCCATTTTTGTGGTAGATTGGGATGAAACATACGAGTTTACGGTCTAGTGTCGAATAGTGCATGAAAGAGTGAGGTTGGATAAATTCCAATTTCCAATATCTTTTTTATATGTTTTATGACCAGGGCCTTATTTATTAACTTTGCCACTGTTTAAGGCCGAGGACTTGAATGTTAATTCTCGCAACCTGTAGAATGTATAGCAATAACTATGTTTGATATCAGAATGCGTACACTGCTCCTTGAAAGAAATAAACAAAGCGATGCTACGCAGACGGACTCTCGAACATAGGACCCATAACCACCTAATATTACCGATTAAAATCTGTCGTCTGCTTTCAAACTAAAACATAATAATAGGTGGTGTCTATTTAGTAAATCATTCTAGAAGAACGCCAAATTTTGTATTCCCATATAATTATAATTAGAAATTTGCATTCGGGATAAAATAGAACTCATTTTATCCCTAATGCAAATTTCGCTCTTCCATCCGTGAATTACGAATGCGTAATGTTAAATTATAGTAAAGGAAATAATAATGTAATTTTTACAATGGATATTGGAGATAAAAGCAGCGAAAGCTATAGGCCTAAATATAACGATTTTTTTTCGCAAACAGCGTGAAAAATTTACGAATTGGGGTAACCAGTGATGTATATTTTTTCTTTATTGAAATAGCGAGACAATCGTGTCGATTACATTATGATGCTTCAACTGCCTGTAATTCAGTAGGGGTGGGCCGAGCCTATCGCCATACCTGTCGTAAATTAAAAATCCAACATCACTTTGCCAGGATTCAAACCCCAAACCTTAAAGCGGTAGTCATACCACGCGGGCAATACATCTACGCCATTGTAATCACTTTTTACAAGTTTTTATTTAACTTGCGATGTATGTATGTACCTATGTTTGTTCGGATGGATTCTTGCAAGGCAATTTTAAAGCAGTTACCCTCAACCGATAGTGTTGAATTTTTGCATACACGTTTAGTTTGGGTGACAATGCATTGTTACCTAAGTGACGTCATTCTGAATCTAATATAGCGGACGGCCCAAGATGATGGACTAGTTATTTTTTGTGCACGTCCATAATTTGGGTGTCAAATGAAAGCATTTGCTGAGAAGAACACAAAAAAAGTGACCTCTCCAAATCCAATATGGCGGACGATCCAAGATAGCGGACTAGTTATTTTTAATACAATCTCCACAACACAACTTGCCAAAATAATCCTGTAACGATTAGGTACTCTATTGCTGTATACAAACATGTTTACAAAATAAGAACATGGCCACAAATGACCTACTTCCCCCGGAGCATACTTCATTAAATCAACAAATTATGTGTCAAAAACTCGTTGAAAGGGGAGCATCGGAAATTCGAGGGTGGGGCTTAATAAAATAAAATGAGTATATTATCGAGTGGTACCCGCGGGGGTAATGTCGTGTGCACGGTCGGACGTCGGGGTGGAGTGGAGACTTCATTGGAATTAGTTTTTGATGTTGGATTTTTTCGAGTCTGGGATTTTTGCAGTGGGTAGTTTGATGTAATTATGTTCAATCATGTTTAATGATATTTTACTATGAATTATACTTTATTACTGAACTGCTTACTTTCAAAGTTAAGTGGCTTTTACGGTAAATAATTTGGGCCTTTATTTACTTCGATTTTATATTAAATAAAAATAGATGTTTCAAGTTGGTCGAACTTGTTTTAATTAAATAAAATTTTAAGAAAAATATAGATATTAGTGGTACATTTGTATAGAATACAGAAATCCTTGTGTAAGGTCGATAAAAAAAATTCCTTTCCAAGTTTTCAATAAAAAAATTACACCACACTTCAACCCTACCCCACTCTCTATTACCAGTCAAAATGTCCTAATGTCGCTCGTAAATCTGCACTCGTCTCCGATACAGTTTACATCGAAAACTGTCCCCGCGGTCGTATTGCGGCCTATTACATCAATGGCCATAATAGAGTCCCTCTACGGAGACGGTTAACCATAATAGGGTCCCTGTATAGGGGTAGGTGACCCACAATAGGTTACATGACCCGTGACAGATACAAAATGCCGCGTTAATGTTTATTTTTACGAAAGATTAATTTTTGATAAACGTGTTATTTGTTTGTTGTGTTTATTGTGTTTTACGTGTGAAAATGGGTATCATTGGTTATGATATGTTACCGATTCTTAATAATACGTCAAATATATTTCCATACCACACCATAACATACAATTCTCTCTCTCTATTTGTAATTACCATTCAGTAAATAAATACAGACAAAACTAATTTTTCCTTGAAATATCCGTTTATGGAATTCTTTTCATCTCGTTCTTTTGAATAAGCAGTTGTGTCAGCGGCAAGAAATATTGAGAGGTATTCCGGAGATAGGCTATTACGTAGTTTGTATTGAACTATAGACGGAGATGCAAAGTGTAATGCTTATTTTTAGAGATCATTACCGAAAAGTGCCTAGATTTTTTTTAAGTTGATACCGACAAACAAGTTATAATTCAGTTCTCGATGGTGTTGCTACTGTTAACGAGCGGTCGTGTTACTTATCAGAATGGTGATTTACTCGTCGCACCTTTCAGTTGTAAAAAAAACTTACAATTAGCTTTAAAGTGTCAGAACAAGTTTTAGGCAAAATCTTTCACATGAAGCCGTGCCGCGAGCGGAAGCTAGTTTTAAGTAAAGCATCCCTTGAGGTCCATAAAAATCCAATATACTTAAAGCACACCTGAACACCGATATACGATAATCCACCTCTCTGATGAAACGCTCACGACCATTTAAATGATTAACATACGACCAATACGTTGGGTGGATGGATTTATTAAAAAGTCCATATTTTATAAGTAGATTTCTCGCCTTTCTATTTCATTAATTTGGTTGGGTGATAAAGTCAGATGAGTGTTCCTAGAAACTCACCAAGCTTCACCACTGTCATAAAATGGGTGCCACTGCCGATCCCGGCTTAAAGGAGTTGCTAAAGCGGGTCAACGGTGGGGTACTAGTCGCAAGACGTCTTCTGGGTGTAGTAGCAGGGCTGGTTCTGGGTACGATACGATTTTTTAGGCACAGAGTAAAATTATGGGCCTTTTACAGATACATGTCGTCGAATAATCTTATTAAAATTCGTACAAAGTTATCTTATCTGTGAAAAACACAAAAAATGTCTCTCATTAGATGATTACTGTTTTATAACCATCCAGCATACAACGAATATGCCAGGTAGAATTCTGACAATGTAAAAAAAAATACTACTGTAGTAACCCGAAATTATAACTAAAATTTTTCACTCTAACATCAGTTTGCTACACCAATAAACAGAAATTCATGTAGTTCGTATAATACGGGTGCTATATAAATCTATACATAAAACAAAGGGTTTCATGTTTCCATAATTTCTTTGTTCATGATATTTACACGAGTTCAGTCCTTTTGTAAGCGTAACAATTTCCTTTATTGGGGATTATCGCTCATACATTTTGTATTGAATTTTTGGTACAGGTAAAATTTTCCTTTTTTATTATATGCCTGGTCTGCCTGAAATCATCGTGGTTATCGATTTGTCTAGTGGCAGAATAAAATGAGCTGTAAGCCGGTGGATAACAGTTCAACTCCTGCGTCAGGCAAAACACTTTTTGATGACGGTTGACACAAAAATTCAATGAAATCTTTTGCATTAATGCTTGAAAAAAAGGTAGTATTTTCGGCGGGATTATTTAGGTCAGGTATAGATGTAACTCAAAGACTATGCCGGTTTAGCTGCAGTCAGGCTAGGAAACCACAAAGGTCATGGGTTCGATCTTCATGTTTTTTTTCGTGCAGCTATCTTAGTGCAATAAGATATCCCGGGGCCGTCTCATATGCGCCGAAGAAGGCCACCGCGGGTTTTGGTTGGTATGCCAGTGTAGGGTGTACATAGTGTTAAGGACTCGCTCCAATGCTCGCTCGGATGATGCTATACTCCCAAGTGTCGACATTGGGCTGTAAGACTGTGTGAAATCAACATAACCGTACTACTCACCCCCCAGTGGTGGTAGCGATAATACGTTTTACCCTGCGAAAAAAAGGAGTTGATATTTGTGCTCGACCTCGCCGATAGCTATTTTCGGTCGTAATTGGAAACAAACACACACACCATTGTAACATTTACAACTTCGCCTACCGCTCTTAATTTTTTTGGAGATAGTAGATACAGGTATAATTTCATGACCCAATCATCTTTGCTTCCCTTACCATTTCATTGTATACATCTAAGGAATGCAAATCTATCTTAACCCTCCAAAAACTGAGAGGTTAAATAAAACAGGATCTATATCATTAAATATTTGTTACTGCGTCTGGCCAAACCCTTACCTCACTGATGTCTCTTTAAGTAGACCTTCATTTGCCCTCTGGGACTTGGCCGATCAAATGCCCCGAACCCAATTTAAATTTGTATCATTATCCTTAACATAGTACGCTTGAATTGGATATTTTGTGGTAGAAAATTGGTGAAGAGTTTCTGCACATCATACTTGGAAGGGGCTGCTACTGGTCAGGCAAGCTACCTTAGCCGTAAATCACTATTCATCTGTCTTTTAACACATTAAAACGAAGCTGACCAACCTTTAAACGTCCGACTAAAACTCAGTGACGTCCTCGGTAGCGTAATATTTTTTGTTTGTAATATATTCATGATTTAATAATGTGTTACGCGAAATATTTTCAATTCGTTGGCAAGCCATATTTAGCCTGAGGGGCCTGGAGTTGAGCCTTGCTTTAGAGGATCGGTGAGAGGTACAATTGTGGGATTTTCGGGAACCTTACTCAACTATCGCACTACATATACCTATGTATGTATATTGATTACTGATGCTTACTTAGCCGTAAATAAAACTGGCTAAAGCGCTTCCATTACTTTGCGGAATGTGTCTAGCAGCTGCAGCTGAGGAGCATATTTATTGCGCCATTATCCGATGCCTTTAAATATGATGACAGCCTTGGTGGCGCTGTTGTACTTAGGTACGACAGTAGTTGAGGTCTCGGGTAGATCCCCGAGGGGGGCAAGTAATATTTTTTTTCTACTCGGTCTCAGCCCAGAGTCTGAATTATGTTCCTGATATGGTAATTGGCTCGCCCCCTATCACATCATGGGACGGAATGGGCATGGTGAAAAATGGGTACAATAGTTGCGCCTGAGCCTACACCTTCGGGGATAAAAGCCGTGAGAGTGTGGGTGTGGTCAGTATGACACTTAAATTGAATGTACCATAAAGAGTACCATGTAGTGTCGTATTGTATGCAATTAAAAGTTTTGAATAGAGTTGTAATTAATTATTAATTAGGTGGCGCTAACCATCAGGCCAGTTGCATACCTAGAACTAAGTTAGCATAGATCGTATAACTGAGATATATTCATAATTAGGTTCTCACCTTGGCTCGGTGCTATTTAAATCCTACTAATATTATAAACGCGAAAGTTTGTAAGAATGTATGGATGTTTGTTCCTCTTTCCTCGTTTGTTCGCAAAAAATACTGAACGGATTTCGATGAAATTTGGTACACGGGTAGATCATGTCCTGGATTAACACATAGGCTATATTTTATCCGGAGAACATAAAAAGCGGGACTTTTATCCCGGAAAAACTTTTTAACGCGGGCGGAGCCGTGGGCAAAATCTAGTATTACATAAAAGACATAACTGATTGTTTTCATCACTTCAAAATTTATTTTGATTGAAGTTTGGCAGGATAGTGAAAGGAGCTAATGACTGTAATACGTTACAGGATGACCTCAATTGGCTCGTGCTCTGGTGTGTGAATAACAAGATGTATTTGAATGCAAACAAATGCCATCATATAGAGTTCTCTAGAAACCACATTTTTTACTTTGATTACATAGGCACCGAGAGAATTAATGAAGTGCATACAATCTGAGATCTTGGCGTGACATTTGATAAAAAGCTGACCTTCATACCTCATTTAGAAAATATTTTTAAACGGCCGTTTGAAATGCTGGGTTTTGTGTTGAGACAATGAAAATTATTCCGTAGCAGTAATACAAAGACTTTACTATATAACAAAATAATTATGAGTATTTTAGAATATTGCAGTGCAGTGTGGGGTCCGCACTTTGCGGCGCATACATTACGTCTGGAGAGGTTACAGAAACGGTTTCATTGGCACCTTGCTTTTTCACTGGGTATGACTAAAACGCTGACCTCCTACAGCAGTAGACTGCAATATTTTAATATGACTTCACTTAATAAACGATCACAGTTTATTGACGCCATGTTTAAGTTTAAGGTGTTCAAGCAAAAACTCGACTGTCCTGATCTTTTACATATGTTCAAGCTACGCGTTCCCACCAAAATACCACATAATCTCGTCATACCTTTGTGCCCACCATTAAGGACCATCCGAGGTGCGAATTCACTCTATGCCAGATTCGCTAAAATTATAAATAGCTGCAGTGACACTTGACAGGATTGACATACATGTTGACTATCTTCCCAAATGAGCCAAGTCTTTTTATGATCATATGCCGGATGTCTTGTAATATTACAGATTGAATTGAGAATAAATGAATTACATATTGGTCTGGGATTGGCGGAGAACTCCTTAGTCGTCCGAGAAAAAATTACTGGTGGCAGGACTCTCATATGTAAGAGTCCGTCTGGGTGGGTACCACCGCAATGTTTATTTCTACCGCCAAGCAGCAGTGTGCATGCACTGTTGTGTTTCGGTTTGAAGGGCATTGTAGCCAGTGTAACTACAGGACATAATGAGACTTAACACCTTATGTCTCAGGATGACGAGTGCAGTAGAATGCCACACAGTACTTTGTAAATCAAGGTTCTGGATGGTATTTCTACTGTTCATGGGTGGGCGTATCGCTTACCATCAGGCGAACGGCATGCTCGTCTCGTCATTCAATGCTATAAAAAAAAAAAAAAAACTTTGCAGCCTACATGTTCGCGAACATTAAGTAATTTTATTTCAATGTATGGAAATGTTAAACATACGACGTAAGCAGCTTCTAACATGCAACTTTATGGATGTGTCAGACTGACTAGTTATTATTCTGAGTGTCAGACGATTCGTAAGTCGTAATTAAATGCCAAAATATAAAAACAGCGTCCTTACTATAAAGAGGAGAATAATATTACAATAATCATATTAAACGTTAGTGATGTGACACGTATTTCTATTATTTTTGTGATATAAAAGCCGGAGAATTGATCGTAGTCAAACCAGTCTTTGTTTGTATAAAAATTGCATACAGACATTGTGGCTCTTGATAGACGCAAAAATTATGGCGGCCTATCCTACTGGACGTATAGCGGCTAACTTAAAAATACAACTATCTGAAAATAACCCCATTATGGCAAATTTATCTATGTGTATCATTTATTTATTCAACAACAATATAACCCTAAATTCCCTGTTAGAGTGTTGGCATTATTTCTAATAAGTGAAAAAATCAAGGTAAATATCGGGTATAAATCCTTTAGCATCCATTAAACTATCCAACTATCTTAGACATGAAGCGTTTGTTACATGATAATGTCTAAATAGATAAATACCACGCGTAAAATATATGACAACTAAATAAATAGATACACTATACGACATTAGAGGTAACACAACTCAATAAAATTTGCGGATAACATTTAGAACGTTTGAAACTATACTGACATCACTAGCCGCATATGACAAATGTAAGCTAAACGCGCAACTCGGCGTTTTTAGATAGACCCCTTTGGCCGTGCAAAAAAGATATTTGGCAACGTCCCCGCTGGACGGCGGCTAATCACGTTTTTGTCTGGCCCCAAACTCTCAGAGTTATGGCTTCAACCGCTCTAGACCTTTATTAACTGGAAATATCTCGTTATCACATATTCTATTACATTCGAATGGATACTTTTTAGGTGATTTCGTAGAATTGGGATTTTAGGTTCTATTAATGCTTCTTGAGCTGATTGGACTTTCAATTAAATTATTGTTACACATTTGCGAGTCCTTGTATGTATTGCATTGTCTATTTCTGCTAGTTAATAGCAATTTCCAAGTGGTGTTGCATTTGCGAAGTGGAAAAATAAAAACAAATCAAACTCCTTTCTATCCTTTTATTTGATTAATTTCGTTGCTGGTTAAGACTAATTAGTGTTCCTAGAGACTCGACGAGCTTCACCGTTTAGTGTCATAAAATGTGTGTCACTGTTGATCCTGGCTTACAGGAGTTGCAGTGGTGGGTGTAAGAAGGGGAGAGTTGTCTCGTATTGTTGTGTTTACATCTATTCTCACTTGATGACAAGAGTATTCGTGTGAAGTGGTCTGGCATTTACGATTTTTATTTTAGACTCTCAACAAGGTACATTCTTACAATTTTTAGTTACTTTCAACAAATTTTGCCATGAACTGAATACACATTTGCTGAGATGGTTTCCTGACAACCTTATCAACACCAATTTCTAACACTATAACTGAAACTTCTAAATCTCAAGTTACAAACACTTACAAAATCGAATCAACAAAATCGTTACGAATAAATCAAGTTGTTATCATCGGAATCGTGTTAAAATCTGAGCAGTGCAGAGCGCAGTTTAATATTCCTCTGTGCCACCGGCACCAGCAGATGCTTGATAAATATTAGTATTCGCGGCGTGTAACACGATTTACGAGCTGAATTCGAACTGTTCACATTGTAAAGACATTGATGCTTTTAAAATTCGAGATCTGGATTTAGAGTGGATGATGGCGGATTCTGTGACTTATTTGTATGAATTAATTGTTGATAGTTTTGACGAGTTTTAAGAAGTCAATGGCAGTCCTAGGGGACTATCCAAGATGCCTTTCTATAGCTAATATTATATTGTATGGGAAGTACATTTTTTAGCGATTGATTTATTATTAGGATATATAATCCTATACATTTTTATGCTTCCTATTTTTATGTAGAAAGGCAAAAAGTGGGTTGAAAGTGTGAGTGAGAGTGTATGTTTGTAGAAAGGTATCTTGGCTATGACTTGGTGTTGGTGCCCTAGACCCCATAGTAACAGTCACACTATTGAGCTTGTTGTTTTTAACTGCGTTGGTTCTCTTGCGAATAGTAGATAGGGGTCAAAATTCTTTGCGCTCTCTGATTTTTTACATACGCTTGTGCTTTGCAGGCTTTATGCTCACCCCCCAATAATATGTAGCGCTCAAGACACGGACCTAGTCGGCTTTAGGGTAAATCCGCAACTGACAGTAGTACTTTCACAACCGGCTCTTAGGGAGAATGGGGCGGACTAGTTCGTACGTGTATCTTCAGTTTGGGTTAATAAGGAAAACTGATAAAAATAATATCCACATAAACTCATAAATAATAATAATTCATAAATACTTTTATAATTAGGCTTTGAATAACAACTTCAACCATCCATCGGTGTAGTAATTACGAGACGATTTTTAATCACATTTGGAATATCAATATCAAGGGCCTACGTATATAATCCTTCGTACTTATTGACTCCATTTGTCCGTATACCTTAAGCCATACAGCATGAAAGCTTAAAAACAAATAAACACGAATGTGCTGCACATTCCATTCGAATTCGAAATGAAACAGTAAAATACCTTGCCATGCATCAATTAAGTCATTAACTCTTTCCGACTTGGAACGAAATGACCTGATGTGCCGGAATAATTTATTGGTTGTTGTACTGCACTACCGTTACCATCATGCAGGAGTATGTAAGTAATATTGTGCTTGATTTTATTATATTTCTGTTTAATAATGAGTCGATAATGCCTCTCGCCTGATGGTAAGAGAATCAGTGTAACTATTTAAAAAACGAGTATTAAACTTGTGTATACTATTTTTAAAATGTTCAAATTTAACAAAAAACTCACTCTTGCATAACCGAAATGGAAGTGGTACAATTAGTGCCAATTCGTTTCATCTCTAATTAGGATGAAAAAATATAATATTCTTGACTGCACCATGGAGTACTTTGATATATACCCCTTTGTTGCATCTCTTTTGTCTTGGTTAGCCACAATCTGAGTAGTCTTGCTCGCTTTAACGTCTGTGCTTGCGGCGGCGTCGTGTGCCGGGTCGGTCACTTCCTTGCAACATGGTTGAGTAGGCCGATGGCTGGCACATGCGTCATACTGGTGAACGGGTGGTGCTTGCGTGAACTGGTCTCCTCTGCTTGGTGGTTGACTCTATTATTTTCTCAAAATTAAACATGTAGGTGGTTGTTTGATTTAGATACTCTCCGTTAATTTTCGCATTTAATATCCATTTTCAAAATTGAATTTGTATTGTTACTTGCAATTCGTGAAATATATATATTTACAAAAATACGATAAAAATAAAAAACCTACGCGGATTTTTTTTGTCTCAAGTCAGTGGGCTTTTCCGAAGCCCTGGTAGAATCTTTTAGTTGATAAAGAGATTTGTAAAAAAATTCTCGTAAAAGTACCCTTAGGGGCCTAATTACTTAATAAATGATTTGATTTGAGTCGATCCTACGACCCTGTTCCTACCAGCTGATAAACCGTTGAGGAATTTTCAAACAACTTGCCTATTGTAGCAATAATAGCTATCGACAAAGTAAATTCTACGTCGGACAAATTTGGAATACGTAATATTATAGCTACATTTCGCCGTTAGCTGTGTGTTAGGCACGTTTGCAGGTTCGTTCAGATGTTTCGATACGATAATTTTATTAAGGTTATCGTACATGTTGCCGAAATTATTCCGGCAGCAGGCGCGCTCTGATGGCCGCTGTCAAACTTAGAAGGTTCCGGTAGCCCTTGCCAAAGTTTATACGCTGGAGTTGTGCGGTCCATGGCCTTATACGGTTGTCCCGGTTGGGCCGAGTCCCTGAATGCTCGATGTGCCGGTCTACTGCGCAAGCCGCAGCGTTTAGTGGCGCAGCGACTCATAAGGGGCTACCGCACGATCTCCACGAGGCGGCCTGCGTTTTGGCCGGTATTTTGCCACGAGAATTGGATGACAAATACCTCTCATCAGTATTTCTATAGCGAGAGGAGGCATCTCGTGTCGGGCGAAGACTGGCTCCGAGGGAGGTCACAGCCCAACTGACCTCCATCCGCAGAGCCGCCGTGGAGGAGTGGCATACCAGGCTGGAGAGGCCAAGTGCGGGCTTGAGGACCGTAGCGGCAATGCAACCTGTCTTCTCTAACTGGCTTGACAGGCGCCACCACGAATTAAAGATAGAATGGATAGAGTTTAGCATCAATTTACTAAGAAAACCAGTGTCGCCAAACTCACACATGCATATATTCGCATACTATCATCTCTTCATTATGATTGGCCAAAATCACCAATAAAGATAAAGCGTATAATACAAAATCATTTGCATTAAATTTAACCTTAATGCCATTATATAAACTTCGTATTCTAAAAATTCACATGACTTCATACGACATTATTCCTTCAGTCTGAATTTTGATTTTAATTCGATTTCATACCGCTAGTCCACGCGAGATGGCGTATAATCGCAATGGCATTCATAAGAACTCAATGGCAGTTGTTTTAAGATAAGTTATTGAATGACACCCAGTACGCTACGCATGCCGGTAATAGTGTTTCACCCATACGTTACCTTTTTGTAAACCTATCGATGGTGTTTGTTTTATAACTAACATTAATAAATGAAATGGACTTATAACAAAATTATATAATATTAATTTGATAAGTACTGGAAAAGTTGTTGGAACTGTCTTGAATACAATTTTAACTCAGTAAATTAAAAATTATTTTAAATTTTAAGTATATATTTTAAATTCCTACTTTATAATTTCAATACTGCAGATATGTATGTTACACATACTATATTAGCTACACAGCTTATATAGCTAGTTTGCAATAAATTATAATGAGTATATATACTTATCATAGTGATTTCACTGCTGGGGTTAAGAGAGTAAGAGTAGACTTCACGTCTAAGCAAAACGTCAACCGGCAAGGCAAGAAAATATCCTTTGACGGACAGCAGAATTATGCCGGCCTGCTAATAGCTTCTGCAAGTTCCGTTTTAAGGACCCAATATCATAAGACTTGGAAACATTCGTGCCCGGCAACTGTTCCACAGTTTAATAGCAAAATTACGAACTTCTTAACCCGATTGATATGGGCTGAGATAGAAGAAATCACTAAGCAGTGGTTTCGCAAGCCAGCACGCGTGGTTCCCCTAAGGAAGTGTGAGGATGGCCTAAGGTTAGACTTTTGTCCAGAGCACTCACCAAGACACGGACGATAGAATACACTAAGTGAGGCAATGTCTCGGCGTAACTGCATTGATTCCAAACTGAATAGTGCTTTGTGCTGTTTATGAGTGGTCGTATCGCTTGTTGAGCGACATGCTCGTCTCGTCAAGCAAAAGTTGTTTAATTTTGTACCTGGATCTGACTCGGTAATATTTTACGCTTTTTGGGGGCAACAATTTCTTGTGCTTCGTTTGAAGAAGATACGCCTGCGTTTAAATTTATGATTTCAGGTTTACTTTGGAATCCACCACCCTAAGAAATAACATTAACGATGAGATATCAAGTAATACTCATAATATAATATCAAGTAACATAGCTGATCAAACATTGTTAACCTATAAAGCAGACAGGCACATTTATATGTAATTAAACACAATTATTTAAAACTATGTGTTGTCTCAATAAAAAGCTTTTCCCGTTAGAAAAGCCCCTAAAACGCAGTACGACGCATAGAAAAAATATCCATTATATCCCATGGGAGCAAATTACCGGAATAAAAGTAGCCTATATGTGTTAATCCAGGGTATTATGATCTGGCTGCGGACGACAACTTAGACACTTTAGCCCGGGGAAACCCGCAGCCGTCCCTAATGCGCCGAACAAGGCCACCGCAGAGTTTTAGTTGGCATGCCGTGCGTTGTACATAGGTTAGGGACTCGGCCCGGTGGCTCAACGCTGGGTCGTAAGGCACGGTGAACCGAACAAAACCACTCAGTCGCCTCCCTTGAAAGGCTAGGTGATAGTAATAAGTCACTTTCTCCGCGAAAAAAAAGGGTATTATGATCTACTCGTGTGCCAAATGTCTGAGTTTACTTCTAAGAAACATACAAACCAAACAAACATCCCGACATACAGAGATCCAAAAATTTCCACAAACATTTGCATTTATGATATTACTAAAATAAGACAAGAAGTAAGATAAGATTAAAAAGGGTATTTTTAAATAATAACCTATAGTTTTTTTTATAAATTTATGTAGTAAAATAAAACAATAAAATAAATATTATGGTGTGTGGCTTTACTTATTGATTGATGAATTAGAATATTTATATGAGCTTCTGCATTCACTTTAAAATATTGATTTCCCCTTTTTTTTACATTACACATCTTCTACAAAATGTTCTGAACATATTACGGAAAATTTGGAAGGAAACCAATTTAACCTTCCCGTAGCATTGATCCAACTTTCCTTAATAAATTGATCTTTTGGAAAACTGAAAATTAACAATCTAGTATTGTTTCATTAATTAATTATTATATCGACCACAGCTATGTATCACAAGCGGATCATGCATCAGATAACTTTTCGTACTTTTCTGCATAACATAACGCTTCAGTGAAAAATTAATAATTATCGATAATATTTTATCGACCACGCATGCACTAATTGAGTAGCGATGACATTATGAATTGGTGACAAATCATTCTAGAACAACTGATTTTCGTTTGCGACAATTAACCATATAGTGAAAAGAATAAGGAACATTTTAAATTGTAATTTTTGTGTCATGTTTGACATAGAAAATCAAGATACATTTTTCAACTAAATAGCAATATACCAGAAAATATTACTTACCGATGGTACGAAATACCTCCGTGGGACACATTTTTGGTACGGCTATTATTTTTGCATTCCAGAATAGCATAATAGGGCATTTTAATATTTTTAAATATTTTTTCCAATCATTAAACCTTTGACAATGCGCAATGACGACTGAGACCGTTCAAACAGTGAGTTTGTACTGCATTCTAAACTAGTGTATCAAAGGTTACGCCCACTTTATAGTTCTATCTCTATCTCTGTTCTGTGGGCGCCACGGTGCGCTGACATTCCGTCTGACACAGGTGTTGATGGGCGACGGGTGTTTTGGCCCGTTTCTGTGTTGGATCGGAAAAGAGGAGTCCGCTGTGTGCCACCACTGTAGCAACGGCCGCGAGGACACGGTCCAACACTGCTGCCCAGCCTAGGATTTATAGCGCAGCGCTCTTAGAATAGTCTTCAGAGGAGACCTCTCGCTGCCGGCCGTCGTGTCAGTCGTGGTCGGCAGCTAGAGGTCATGGCGAGCAATGGCTTCCTTCTGCGAGTGCGTTATCTCAAGGAAGGAGAGTGCCGAGGGGATCATGAGCGGAACGATTCCGCCTACAGCTAGATGAGATGACGGAGGTGCCGGGTGGATTATTGAACGGCGGCGCCTCATGCCATGTGTTCCTGGGGCATCTAAAGAATTCCGCCACGGCATGGTATCTCTTACCTGTCGTAAGAGGAAACTAAATGGGGTTTGGAGAAAATTGTGGGGCGAGCAGTGGGAGTCTGCTCACCCCAATTTAGTGACCCCGAGGTGTCACTTAAAGGTTTCGCATTTATAATTGTAATACTTATGTTACAATTATAAATGCGAAAGTTTGGAAAAATGTTTCGATGTTTGTATATCAGAAGTTAACCAACTTAATGGATTTGGATGAAATTTGGCACATGAGTAGATCATGTTCTGGATTATCATGTAGGCTACCTTTTATCTCGGTAATGTGCTCCTGTGGGAAATAGGTAATAGATATTGTTACTGATTCTTGAAGGACGTGTTGCTAGCGTTGTATTATTTATTTACTAGCTTTTGCCCGCGGCTCCGCCCGCGTTAAAAAGGTTTTCCAGGATAAAAGTCCCGGTTTATATTTTCCCGGGATAAGAAGTACCCTAGGTCCTTCCCAGGGTCTTAAACTATCTCCCTACCAAATTTTATAGAAATCGGTCAATGGTTTAGCCGTAACGACTCGAGAGAAAAAAAATCCGGGATATAAGTTCCACTTTATATTTTCCCAGGATAAATGTAGCCTATGTGTTAATGCAGGACATGATCTACTCGTGTGCCAAATTATATTAAAATCTGTCCAGTAATTTTTGCGTGCAAGAGTAACAAACATCCATACATTCTTACAAACTTTCACGTTTATAATATTAGTAGGATTTTTACTCCTTATTGTACATCAAAGCATAAAAAAATAATAGTTGTAGTGTGTTACAGGGTATTTTGTAACGGAAAAAACATTTCACGCGGGCGGAGCTGTCAGCAACACATACTTTCTAATAAAATGATCAATATTTTCACCATATAAAGTATAACACAAATTGAAGTTCGAAAATCTTTTCGAACAAATCTAAAAATCACGACAAACGACTTGACGCTGCGAAGTTTTGATTTGTTGCTGCCATTTGCTATGATTCAAACATATTTATCGGAAATTGAGCTCCGACTGGATAATATGAATTGAAAAAGAAACAGTTCATATTCACAGTGAGAGTTTTATGCTAAGGCAGGATTTATTAGCGACTAGACATTTGTCGTTGACTGCCTTGGTGGCGTAGTTGTATTATGTTACGATTGTCAAGCTGAGGCCTCGGGCTCGATCCCCGAGTAGGGTAAAGTGATATTAAGCTTTTCTATTTAGTATCAGTCCAAAGTCTGGAATTTGTGTCTGATATGGTGATAAGCTCGCCCCCTATTACATCATGGGACGGAATAGGCACGGCGAAAAGTAGCTGCAGTTGCGCCTCTGCTTATGGGGATAAAGGGCGTGTGTGTGTGTGTGTGTGTGTGTGTGTGTGTGTGTGTGTGTGTGTGTGTGTGTGTGTGTATGTGGACACTTGTATCAGAATAATATTTAAAAAAAACTATTGAGTAAATCGTTGGATATGAACGATCTTTTTGCGAAGGTTTGTAGTCTCAATGATTCCATATTATAAAAATGGTAGAGACTATCGAATCAGCAAAATACCTAGAAAACATTTTTAACTTACTCAATATACATTATTGAGAGCATAGGCACTTTTATTTACCGAATACTCAGCTCGGAAGGTTTTATTGCAAAAGGTTTTCAATAGGATTATTAGATCAATAACCCATTAAACTAAGCTTTAATACACTCCATTTTGTAGTCTATTATTCTGAAACAGTACTTACTGAAACTATTATTCCGTTAAAGGTATTTTAAATCATAGGCATTTTCTATCAATCAAGATACAAGAAGGTAGATCATCCACACAGATAAAATCGCAATCTTTTCACATACACACACACACACACACACACACACACATACATACATGCTCACGCCTTTTATCCCCGAAAGGCTAGGCTGAGGCGCATTTAATGCACCCACTTTCGCCGTGCGTATTCCGTCCCTTGATATGATACTATAGGGGGGCGAGCCTATCACCATATCAGGGCTTACCATACTCCGGGCTGATACTGAATAGAAAAATCTAATATCACTGCCCGACTCGGGGATTGAACCCCAGACCTCAGTATTGCAGTCATACCGTAATACAACTACGCTACCGAGGCAAACTTGTTTCATAATCTACAACATTCTACAAACTATATAAAATATTGTATATTTAGTTAGGAAAGTGGGCGATAGGTGCGAATATTGCCATCCGCTTCAATAACTGAAAACTTTCAAAATATTACGCCGATGGCCAAGAAGTTTGTTCTCAACTCACCGCTGTACTCAAAGTACCGTAATTTTATAAATTCAAACATTTAAAATTGAATTCAAGCTGTTTGCTAATTGAGTTTTGTTTTGGGTGCATTTGCTTGTGAGAAGGGTTTTGGCAGTACAAGCGCGGTCAGAGATAAAAACTGTACTTTCAGTGACTAGCTTATTTTGACATTGCGTTACTTCTTCAATATAACACTACAAGTAACTTGAACCGTAAATCTTAACATAGTATAAAACAAAGTCGCTTCCGGCTGTCTGTCTGTCTTGTCTGCTTAGATCTTTAAAACTACGCCACGGATTTTGATGCGTTTTTTTATAATAAATAGAGTAACTCAAGATGAAGGTTTTTATGTATAATACATGCATAATATAGTGGAGAAATAATTTATATGTCCTATTGTGACGGCGAGTGCCTTTCTGACAAAAGTCGGGGATCTATTTATACTGGAAGCCAAGGCGTTTTGTAATAAAGTGTCGCTGACGATCATATTGCAAGATCTCTCGATCTGTATCAGTTTATCGCCTGGAACTTGCAATTATAAAAGATACTGTTTAAAAACGTATAGTTTGTTTGTATACAAAGTGCCTTTTATATAGGAAAAGGTTTTTAATGCAGACGAACCCGCGGGCAAAGGCTAGTGTAATATAAATGAGTATGTTGCGAACCAAATAAAGATCTATAAAATTTAATTTTACACTATCACTACTGCTACTGCTGCCTCGGTGGGTTCGATACCCGGGTCGGGCAAAATGATATTGAATTTTTCTATTCAGTATTAGCTCGGAGTCTGGAATTTGTGCCCGATATGGCGATAGGCTCGCCCCCTATCACATCATGGGACGGAATAACGGCGAAAAGTGGGTGTACTACTTGCGCCTCTGCCTACCCCTTCTGGGATAAAAGGTGTGAGTGTATATGTATGTATGTACTACTGCTACTAAGAGAATTCGTCGCACGGCAAGATCACGCTTTCAGTAAGAAATACACTCACGCACACATATTCCTTCTAAACTACGTTCTTTACTGGTGGTTGGTCTCTCATATGTAAGAGCCCGTCTGGGTGGGTACCACCGCAATGTATATTTCTACCGCCTAGCAGTAGTGTGGAAGCACTGTTGTGTTTCGGTTTGAAGGACATTGTAGCCAGTATACTGGACATAATGAGACTTAACGTCTTACGTCTCAGGATGACGAGCGCAGGGCAACCCACACAGTACTTTGTAACTCAAGGTGCTGGATGGTGTTGCTACTGTTTATGGGCGGTCGTATCGCTTACCATCAGGCGAACGGCAAGCTTGTCTCGTCATTCAAAACGATAAAAAAAAATATTAAAAAATCGGAAATATAAATCTGTTAACATTCGTTATTCATGTGTTGGGATAAACGTTTTTTAATGGTATTTGTGACGGTATTTGTGGCGTGCTAATAAGTTGTAGAAACCAGTCGAGACGTCAAAGTAATGGTGGGAGTGACGGTTGGGTGTATAAAAAGGCAGCCCTGCCGCCATTTGGATTCTTTCGTGTTCCGACTCTCGTGCGCGCTTGGTCTCTCTGTTGAGTAAGTTGATCATTGAGTTTCATGCTGGTCGGTTTGTTGTCGATATTTTTGTAAAAGTATTTTTGTTATATGTTCTTATGTAAATGTAAATGTAAAATCAGTGATAAATTGTTTTTATTTTAATCAAACTCGCTTCTGATTTCCAACATCAGAAGTGGGATATGTAATCGATGCCCACAGAAATAGATTATGCTCGCTACATATGTACGCTATGTGGAATACATGCGTGGTACGATGGAGATATTGGACTACCCGCAATATACGTGAAGAAAGACATTGCGCTGAGTAATATCAGGATAAGAACCAGACTACAACGTGAATAAAAGTGGATAAGTGTGAAACATAACCATCGTGTCATTTTTGACGTCATGTGTATACGACTTCGAATGAACAAGTGTGTCCGTGTACCACGACTGAACTGTTCGTGCTCAAGCATTGTTTTTGGTGTTGAAACGTTCCTGTTGGTGTGCAAACGTTCCTGTTGGTGTGCAAGTGTTCCGGTAGATGTGCCGCTTATGGTGTCAGTTGGTGTCCTGGGCAAAGTGACTGCGCGGGTGGCAACTGGCGGTTGAAGCAAACTGCTCCAGCACAGAGAATGATCATCGATGACTGTAAAGGAAGTTTGGTATCGTATGACCCATAATCCTTATTTGAAGGTTATGGTTTCCTTTATTATTTCTGGTGATCTCTAAAAATATTGGGGATTTTGTTTACTAGTCACGTACCTAGATTTTGGACGTAATAATCAATTTGTGGATGTAAGTCAAGTACCGTATAGTGCAAGAAGAAAAGTATAGCCATTTTCATGTGTAATTCGCATAGTGGATGTGTGTTTATGGCAATGAGAATGCTGACCAGATATAATGGCAGTGATATTTGACTTTTTGAGTTGAATACTTATGGGGTTCAAATATTTTCCGTTAAATGGCAGTTTAACTAAAAAATTGTACATGGACCAATGGGTAAAACTTTAGTTTTAATGGATGGTACTACTTAGCACAAAGATTCCTTAAAGGGAAGTCCTACCTTAGTTCAACTTATGTGATTTCTTTTATTTTTGGTAACCTTTACAAAATATTGAGATCTTGTTTATCAGGGCATGTACAGACATGGATTAACGAGCAATTCGTGATTATTGTTGGTACAGAGCCGTCCTTAAACTTAAGGACTTTGAGAAAAGAATCTGTTGTAGTAAACAATGACTGTACATGGCCTTGGTTGAAAAATTATTTAGGTGCAAAGTGTTCGGTCTGAAGGATTGTTGGCTTTCTTAGGTCATGGTTTCGGATCGCAGCGTTCCAATATTTAAAATTTTGGGATTAAGAGCAAGACCCACGATAATTTTGAGGTTGTCTCCATGCTAAGATGACTACTAATTTCTTAGTCAAAATTTAATGCGAGATATGATTAAAGACCGAGATAGAGTGAACCGTTTGATGCTGTTGTGATGTTTTTAATTGCAAATACTAAAGATCCTTGCAGTGAGTACTTGCTCAAGGTATTCAGCGTTAGAAGACGCCGTAAAACGTCACTACTGAAGAGGCTTCTATGGGATCCTTGGAGGATCTGAGTTTACTGCGATGATAGAGGATGTTTGGTATCGTCTTACCCGTAACCATTGTATTATTTTTCTGTAAAATACTCAAATGTTGGGATCTCGTTTTACCACGTAGTGGTAACTGGAGATTCTGCCGAAACCACTTCGCAGGTGGATTCACTTGTTGTAGTAATGAAACGGCTGTTCAGAAAGTTTAACGCCAGATTTAATTTAAGGTCAGAATAGGCCGAACGGTGTGTTGCTGTTGTGGTTTTTATTTTTTCAGAAATTGGAGATCTATGCAGTGTGTGTGCACTGTCTTCGCAATGCGGAGCGGCGCGGAACGACACGCTTCAGGCTGTACGAGTGCGGAATATCACGCTCCTGGCTGCGCGAAGGCGAATCAGCGCGCTCTGCTCCTTGCGAAGAAGCTAGCCACGTGTTATGGGTGCAGTTGTACCTGTGCTCTGTAACATCCATGCACAGTCGGGTGAGAAGTTTTCATTCTACCATTGTTTTGTTATTATGACTCGATGAGTTCTTTATAAAGAGTCGATGTTTTTTTGCAAATTTAGAAGATTGATCAGAATACAAAATTATTGGCAAGACGTCTATATACCAAGTTTTGTCATTATGCCGCTGGTTAGTGATTTACACAGTTCGTATACAAATCCCTCCGTTCACTTGAATTTGTCTGGTTTAGGCCAGGAATGGCTGAGTCATGTGATGCTGCTGCGTATATTTTCTGTTGGCAGGAATTGAATCTCTCCTGGCGATGAGGTGCGCTGCTGAATTGAGCGCTCCTTGTGCTGCTGAACTGCGCGCTCCTTGTGCTGCCGAACTGCGCGCTCCTTGCGCTGCCGAACTGCGCGCTCCTTGCGCTGCCGAACTGCGCCCTCCTTGCGCTGCCGAACTGCGCGCTCTTTGCGCTGCCGAACTGCGCGCTCCTTGCGCTGCCGAACTGCGCGCCCCTTGCGCTGTTGAACTGCGCGCCCCTTGCGCTGCCGAACTGCGCGAATGTGGAACAACGCGCTCCATCATGCTTCAAGTGGCATGGATATCAGGTGATTGCGGAAAAGCGCATTGGGTGCTGTATATTTTGTAAAGCTAAAGTTTTCATGGAAAAGTTTCTTAAGGGGGTGAACACATTTTGAAGTTTCCTAAGGGGGTGAACACATTTTGAAGTTTCCTAAGGGGTGAACACATTTTGAAGTTTCCTAAGGGGGGAACACGTTTTGTTAAAGTTTCCTAAGGGGGGAACACGTTTTGTTAAAGTTTCCTAAGGGGGGAACACGTTTTATTAAAGTTTCCTAAGGGGGGAACACGTTTTGTTAAAGTTTCCTAAGGGGGGAACACGTTTTGTTAAAGTTTCCTAAGGGGGGAACACGTTTTGTTAAAGTTTCCTAAGGGGGGAACACGTTTTGTTAAAGTTTCCTAAGGGGGGAACACGTTTTGTTAAAGTTTCCTAAGGGGGGAACACGTTTTGTTAAAGTTTTCTAAGGGGGGAACACGTTTTGTTAAAGTTTCCTAAGGGGAACACGTAAGTTTCTTAAGGGGGAACACGTTTAAGGGAAGTTTAGTCATGCGGTCGGTATAGTCAATGTCTTATGTCAGGCATGCTATCCTGATCGACGGATACACTTCAAGTGAGGTACGGTTTCATATTATTGGATGCTGTTTTCGACTGCGCTCGAGCATGCGATCCTAGTATATGGGACGTACTTTGTGTGGTTGTGTGCTCGGACACTGTCGAGGATTGCTCAGACATGTGGTCCTGGAGCCTGTAGTACACGCAGAGTTGTATCATGGACGGATTTCTGGCGTGTGATGTGTTCGTTTGGCAAACATTATTAGTCTTACATTGAGAGGTTCGGTTGAAACATATTTTTATGTGGGACCGATTCACACACGCAAAGCTATGTCTCACGTAGACCTCTAACGAGTCGTGAGAGGCACTCCCCCGACGGGAACTGCCACGGGTGATTGGTACAGATATTAAGATGTTTCATATCCGATGTGCTTAGACTTTATTATGAGGGGACCTGCCACGGGTCATTGGTACAGATATCAAGGTGTTTCATATCCAGTGTGCTTAGATAGAGGTTGGGTGGAAACATGTTTTTATGTGGGACCGATTCACAACGCAAAGCTATGTCTCACGTAGACCTCTAACGAGTCGTGAGAGGCACTCCCCCGACGGGAACTGCCTCGGGTGATTGGTACAGATATTAAGATGTTTCATATCCACTGCGCTTAGATTTTATTATGACGGAACTGCCACAGGTGATTGGTACAGATATCAAGATGTTTTGTATTCGCTGTGCTTAGATTTTATTATGACTGGACCTGCCACGGGTGATTGATACAGATATCAGGATGTTTTATATCCGCTGTACTTAGATTTTATTACGCTGAGTATTTTTTCTCAAGTCATATGAGCTGTCTTACTTTATTTTTTTTTATCTTTTTGGACATGTTTTTGTGCTCTGTTTTATTTTTGTACACAGATGCAAATGACGAGCTTGAGGCTGACGCTGCTAGCATTACCCAGCCTTTTGCCAACGAGCAATACGGGACGCAAAGGTGCACTGAAGAGCCTGCTGCACCATCCAACGCCTTGTTGAACGAGGAAAGTTTGGGAACATCAGTGCCGATTCTCGAGACTGATCTCCAAAGTTAGAAGATGGAGCCCGAGGACGGACTCCTGTCAGGAAAGGCCGTGTTGGGATAAACGTTTTTTAATGGTATTTGTGACGGTATTTGTGGCGTGCTAATAAGTTGTAGAAACCAGTCGAGACGTCAAAGTAATGGTGGGAGTGACGGTTGGGTGTATAAAAAGGCAGCCCTGCCGCCATTTGGATTCTTTCGTGTTCCGACTCTCGTGCGCGCTTGGTCTCTCTGTTGAGTAAGTTGATCATTGAGTTTCATGCTGGTCGGTTTGTTGTCGATATTTTTGTAAAAGTATTTTTGTTATATGTTCTTATGTAAATGTAAATGTAAAATCAGTGATAAATTGTTTTTATTTTAATCAAACTCGCTTCTGATTTCCAACACATGGTTAATTTCTGGTAGAATCTTAGCAGAGGTAAAGACGAGTATGTGGATTCTTTTATTAATGCAATGCCAAAATGATCCTGTATAACTATATAGATATGCTATACAGTTTATAAACAGGAAATATCGATAAAGATAAATAAATGTTAATTTTCTCGTCTCCAATACAAAGATCAAACAATGAGCCTTAGACGTCGAAAAAAGGACTCCAATCACCTGCCTTATTAGGACCCCTGTCGGAATAAAAGCGTTTGATTAGCTAACTAGAATGATCGCTTTTAAGGCGGCTCGAGTGCGCCTCAAATCGATATTCGATGCTGCGAATTGTTCAGCATTTGTATTTGTGTTTGGTCAGCTTTTATGACTACGACTACTAGTAGGTCCCATTCACCTAATAAGTAAAGTGGTGTCCAAATACTAACGACTGACGAGTAATGATTAAACCTCGCCAGCGGACACGATTATGCCGGCTTAGTAAAAACCAAATACACAGGCTGATACAACTTTCTTAAATTTACACTTGAACAAATTTAAGAAATTTACACACACACTCTTGCATTTATCCCCGAAGGGTTAGGCGCAACTAGTGCACCACTTTCGCCGTGTATTCCGTCCCGTGATATGATAGGGGGCGAGCCTATCGCCATATCGGGCACAAATTCCAGACTCCGGGCTGATACTGAATAGAAAAACCCAATATCACTTTGCGCGACCCGAGGATCGAACCCGAGACCTCAGTCTTTATCTTTAGTCACTATTTATAATCGCGTAGCATCAAACAAGGTTGTGCTGCTGTTATACATCGTACACAAAGTGCAAATCCTGCCATGGTGGCTCATCTAAATGTGTCGCATTCTGGGATCAAATTCTAGGATGTACGCGCGGCGAAAAGTGGGTGCACTGGTTGCGCCTCTGCCTACCCCTTCAGGGATAAAAGGTGTAAGTATGCGTAAAGATAAAGACGTTGAATGAAAAAATCTTGCCTTTTATGCTACCAAGATCAAAGAAAAAAGAAACCAATCCGCGTTCATTTTTAGCCGATTTTTGTTAATTAGCCCATAATAATAATACTAGATTAATTGAATCCACTGTGCCTCAAACTGGTTGACAACCATGTCTCAAGACTTATTTACAACGGAAATAGACACAGCTTAAGTGTGACTGAGGTTTTGCGCTTTTCAATTCCAATTATCTATACTAATATTATAAAGCTGAAGAGTTTGTTTGTTTGAACGCGCTAATCTCAGGAACTACCGAACCGATTTTGAAAATTCTTTCACTAATAGGAAGCTACTTTACTCCTGAGTGCAATAGGCTACTTCTTATCCCGGGAAAATATTTTTATCCCGGGAAAACTCTTTCACGCGGGCGGAGCCGCGAGCACAAGTCTATCACAAATATAAATGCGCATTTTATAATTTTGGTAAACAAAATGAGTGCTTATAAATACACTATAGGAGACAATTTATTAATGTTTAGTAGTATTCAATCCCGAAACAGTATACTCAATCCCAAAAAGGAATGGTAACGAATCAAATTGCGCCTGGTTACATCCAGATGTCCCCAATTTGTAGGGAACGTCGACCTGTCCATATCAGAATTGCAAATGTCTCAGTGAATTTACAAAGAATACAGGAAAATTATGCGGGGCTCTGTCTGTGGGCCTTTGATTCCTACACAAGGATTTTTACTGCGGCCCCATTAAAATGTTTATTTTTTAATTTTGCATTTTCTTGTAACTGTTTTGGGTTGACTATTTTGGTTGAGTTGCATATTGTAACAGAGTTTTGTGTACGAAATATTTCTTTAAAATTTTAAAGCAAAATTTAAAAATGTCTAATTAATCTAATTTAATATGTTTTCATTCACGTTCTATTCCTAAGGAGTTTGTGAGGCCCGTATCTCGTTAAATGCCGACAATCTCAAAATAGAAAAAATAACATTTCCCATCTTAATAGTTACTGCCTCGGTTGAGTAGTTGTATAACGGCATGACTGAAATGCTGAGGTCTCGGGTTCGATCCCTGGGTCAAAGTGATACTGCATTTTTATTCAGTATCAGCCCGCAGTTTGGAATTTGTCCACGATACGGCGATGGTCTCGCCCCCTATTACATCATAGGACGGAATACGCGTGGTGAAAAGTGGGTGCATTAGTTAAGCCTCTGCCTACCCCTTCGGGGATAAAAGGCATGAGTGTGTGTGTGTTAATAGTTTCACGCCCCTAGATGCATCTTTAATCCTTCGCTTAGAATGAAAGTATTCTTGCAATTTGTAAATATAGTAAGAAGGTAGATATTCTAGCGTCATGACTAGACGAATGTCTACTATTTGTTATGCCGATCGGCAAGATAGGAAAGACGGGGCTCTATTAAGTTGCGTCGGGATAAATCTGCTTTTCGATAGATATCCCTGGTTCTTAAAACAATTCGTCTTGAATTTTAATATTTGAAAGTGTAAAATATTACATGATTTGGATGCAGATTACTTCGAAATGCCAGGCTGGCTTTATGGACATTAGCAGACTTAACATCATACAAAGTCTGGTGTGGCATTATACTCTCCATTCGACCGCGCCAAATGGAGACGGCCGCGTTCCGTGTTAACCGATCCAGAGGATGAAATCACTCTGGCCATCCGCCGTAAGAACGAGTTCTTGAAACTACAACACTCCACAAGACCGCAGTTCCGTCCTCGCCGCCTTCCCCGTCGTCCCCCCGACCCACCCTAGCAGTTCCAGCCCGCGTGCCGATGATAACACTATCCATTAGGATTAGGCCTAAAAAGCAATCTTTCCCTAATCGTTGATGTCTCATCCTCTCTCAGTGGCAGTCCTGAGCCGAGGTTCGTAACCCGTTAGTGGGTTGCCCTCCGCATGGTCACTTAATTCAAAGGGTTGCGAGTGCCTTCTGCATTCACCCTAAAGACCGGTGTGGCCAGAAAAGCCGAATCGCGTCAGGCTACTGGCAGTAGGGCCATTAACAAAAAAAAAAGCATTACACTTCGCTCGTCATCTTGAGACATTAGACGGTCACTTGCATAGTCTTTTAAACTAATACAGTTTGCAAAATGAAAACGACATGAATCCTTCAAGCCCCGCTTATATATATAGATGTATTTTTTTTTTGTGGCCATCTTCGGCGCATTAGGGACGGCTGCGGGCTTCCTCCGACTCACGTCTAAGTTGTCGTCCGCAACCGCCCCTGCGCGTACCGCTGTTGCGGTCCTTCTCCATATAGATGTATGAGAAAACCCTATATATATGGACACCGGTTTCCGTCGCGGGGCTTGAGGAGTCAAATATTAATTTCTAGAAAGATTTTTGCCCAGGGATTAACCCCATAAAGCCCCTTTCATTCCCACAAATCAAATATCATTATAAACTTTAAAACCACAAAACCCAAATGAATAGTTTAAAACTTTTCTGCATCATTTTTATTTTCGTGGAAGGTTTTCTAAAGGACGTGGGGGATTTGAACCTTGTTTGCTGTAAATTTGACGTTTTGAGACTATTAAGTGAGCTTTGATGAGATGTGTAAATTGACTTAGTGCCGTCCACTTCTAGCTCGAACACAAAAAGTAAGATGCTACAGAAGCCTTCACTTGCATTTCAAAATTATTATGCAAAAAATCTACTCCGTTCATTTATATTGAAACGCAGGCGTTTTACTAAATGCTTTAGGCCTAACGTTTACCAACTTGACCCAATATACGTTGGTAAATTAATTTTCCAATTTTTATGGAGGACTTCTAGGAGTTCTTTGGAGTGCTTTGTAATTAAAAGTTTAGATGGTACTGCTGATGTTATTGGGTAGTCATGTCGCTCACCAATCAGGTCAGAGGCTTTCTTGTCTGATCTTTAAATTTTGTAAAAGATTTCTTCACATTTTTCATGCTGGAAGAGCGTGCTCTAGAGTGGGAAATAAACTCACAAGCTTTTTTTTTATTCCATCATAATGGTGATCAGTTAACATCCCCTACTCATTCCCTCCTCTTCATAATAAAATCTCCGATACAACTCACTTAAAAACACTTCACTTAAAAACAAAATATTAATAATTAAATTGAGCCTTCTGAACAACAAAATTGTGACAAAAGTTTGAAAAAAGATATATAAATAAGTACACAGCCGGGCTTAGACCCATGTCAGAAGTGTCGTCAAAGTTAAACCTGGATCCCAAGTGAATCACGCGAGGACGCGAGGACAAGTGCTTATATATAATTGAATATGACTTGAAATGTCTTTATTGTCGAAAAAACTTTGTACTGTAACTTTTATTTGAATATTGATTTAAGGGCATGCGAATTGCTTTCGCTTTGCAAATTATTGTTCTACTAAAATATACAAGCCTTTTTATGCAAAAGGTAAGCAATCTAACATCCATACTGCCAGAGAAATTGTGTGTATCGACATTGTATTTAATTTTAGTCATCATCGTCACCAGCGATATAAATTTCACTCCTGAACATAGGTATCCACATAGACATACCGAAAGCGGCATGCATCTAGCCTGAGATAATTATAATCAGATATTGACATAAGAACACGCTTGGTCATGCAACTTCAATATTCATTCCGAGCAGAATAGTGATGACAAATTTTCAATTAACGGACAAATACCAGAATTAAGTTCTGGTGGAAGGACCAAATAGTGCAGCCGGATAAAAAGATAAAATACCCAATGATCTTAAGAATGCAAGATCGAGCGAATTATTAAAGCGAAAAAAGAGAAACTGTCCTAATACAGTAGAAAGAAAGAACATAGAAAGGTTAGTTCATTAGCTTGTAAGTCATATATTTCACCATACTGTTCATCTTGACAATTAACTTGTGTTTATCAGTAGCTTTATCCACACAACCTTTTCTTAAACGCAATAAAATCTCAACAATTCCACCCGTAGCATCACTCAAACCTTTGCCAAGAACGCGCACGTTTGTCTTTCGTTCTTATCTGGCTACTTCAGGACGTGGCTTCGGGCTTCTATTCACCAACTCGCTATTACTATCGGCAAACATAACCTTTCATACATTTCTTCCATAAACACTACTTCTTCAACAGCAAATGTACCGTGGTTTTCTAGCTACATATATGGACAAGGAAAATAGATTTTAAACTTAAGATATAAGGTTGGATTTTGAGTGATATAGCGTATCTAAAAGTTGGTTTGATACAAGTGGCCGACGGTTGACAGATGACGACAATGCGACGCTCTTTCTTGCCTTGTTTCCTCGGACCTTAACTCGATTTAGGTAAATGCAAAGACATTCAACAGTATTTTAGAACTCTTTGGGTAAATGAAAGCAGAAACTAGAATCATATGTTAGAGCGAGATGGACCTATATGTTAGAAAAAGATGTATCGGTTTCAATTGTATTGACGGGACGTAATCGGTCGTAAGGAAAACTTTTGGCAAAGTTGCGTGTTTTGTGTGTTTTCTTTTTTCGATTGTGGCTATACTATATACACTATTGGGATTCAGTGTCGCTAGTTTACTTTAGAAATCATTTCTTATTTGTTTTGTTTTACTGTTGGCTTCATAGCTACTAAGCAGCACCATTCAATTAAGTAATTCTCTTTCGAATTACTCAACTATTTGGACTGGATTCAGTGTTCGTTTTGGTTTTGGTAGGTATAATCACAGAACAGAGATAGAGATAGAACTATAATGTGGGCGTAACCTTTCACCCTCTAGTTAGCAAGGCAGCACTAACTCCCGTTTGAGCGGTCTCAGTCGTCATTACGCATTGTCAAAGCTTTAATAACTAGAAAAAATAGTTAAAAATATTAAAATGCCCTATTGTGCTATTCTGTAATGCAGAAATCATAGCTATAGCAAAAATGTGTCCCACAGAGGTATTTCATACCGTCGGTAAGTAATATTTTCTGGTTTATTGCTTATTTAGCTGAAAAATGTATATTGATTTTCTATGTCAAATATGGCACAAAAATTACAATTTAAAGTGTTTCTTATTTCTTTCATCATAAGGTTAATTTTCGAAAACGAAAATCAGTTATTCTAGAATGATTTGTCACCAATTCACAGTGTCACCGCTACTCAATTAGTGCATGCATGGTCGATAAAATGTTATCGATAATTATCAATTTTTCACTAAAGCGCTATGTTGTAGTATAAAAACTTTCAAACCCCATACTCTAATTATTTTCGTAAAACATGAATGGATTGAAGGCTGTATGGTTGTGTACCTTGGCCTACAAGTCGTGTGTTGTAAAACAAGTGCGAGTAGTGTTGTCAGTTTTCCAACTGCTTGTTTTGTTTGTATACAATAATAAATACTACATACGTATTAAAACTATGATTGCGTGTGCAGTATTTGTAATAAAATTAGTTTTATTTAAAACGTACATTTGAGAATTGTGAGTGGTCTGGTTCTAATTTTGGTTATATCAATTTCAGTTCATCTCTGGTTGGGATTGCAACCCTACCGGTGAACGACATCTCTTCGACCTCTTGAGCGGCAGCACCAAGCGTGTGAGCACGTAATTTCGTCACCGGCTCGTATGTGCCCATAAATTACGAAGGCTTGGCCAAGGGCCCCGCGGAGTGTTCGCCATTATCAGCTGTACCTGTAGCCACTTAGCCGTCCTATACGTATCAGTGACCCCGTGACGGCGAAGAGCGTTTTGTTCTAGTGCACGATGAACATATCAGGAATCCTTCGCGGAAGTTGACAGGAGAATACTCGCCGGCCTGCCGATTTTGCGGGTTCTCTATTCATTCCCGGGAGTTTTACCTCAGGCACAATTTTCATTCACTTTGTCTATCGCGGGTAGAGTTAAAACTGCCGGCATCACCAGAGAGTAGGATATCTTCCCCAGCTGCATGAAGCCTCAGTGATTCCTGACTCTGCATTAGAGGATCGACGACACATTCTTATAGGTATTTTTCGAAATTAAACAACAAAAGTATTTAAATTACGAAAAAGTATGTAACAAAACCGGGTTCCGGCTAATAAGGTAAGGTGGGAGAACTTACCTTATTAGCCGGAACCCGGTTTTGTTGTATTTCTGTCTTGAGCTAAGTTTAGCCGATAAGTAAATAAATATAATATCAACTTCAAAGGTGTGTATTGTTTTATTTAACCCACTGTTATAGTAGCAGATACATATTATATAGCTAACGATGTCATACAGAAAAATATCTAAAGTATAACTGAATACAAGTTTAACCTTTGCTCATCCTCACACTTCCTGAGGTGAAGCACGTGCTGACTGCTGGCTTGCTAAACCATTGCTTAGTGTATTCTTCTATCTCAACCCGTAACAAAAGGTTAAGAAGTTCGTAATTGTGCTATTAAACTGTGGAACAAACTTCAATGTCTTTTGTCCGGCCTACTAGGCCGGCATAATTGTGCCAACCGTTAAAAAATATTTTCTTCCCTTACCGGTTGACAGTGGACGATAGCCTAGTTGGGAATGGAGCAGTCTACCGAGACAATGTCCGGAGGTTCGAAACCCAAGGCCTCTGACTTTTCAAAGTTACGTGTGTATTATTTATCAATTATCGTTCACTTTAACGGTGAAGGAAAACATCGTGAGGAAACCTGTTAACCTGAGAATCCTCCATAAGAATTTCGAGGGTGTGTGAAGTCTGCCAACCCGCACTAGGCTAGCGTGGTGGACTAAGGCCTTAAACCCTCTCAAGAGTAGAGGAGGCCCGTGCTCAGCAGTGAGCATTATATAATACAGGGCTGGTATTATTACCGGTTGACATTTTCCTTAAACTTTACTCTATTTAACTCCGGCGGTGAAATTATTATAATATGTATAAATACTCATTATAATTTATTGCAAACTAGCTATACTGTAATACTGTGTAGGTAATATATTACGTAATTTAACATGCATGTTTGCATGTATTGAAATTTTAAATTAAGAATTTAAAATCTATACTAAAAATAAATTTTAATTTACTGAGTGAAAATTTTATTCAAGATATTTTCAACATCTTTTCCGGCGCTTATCAAAATAATATTATATATTTTTGTAATAAGTCAATTTCATTAATTAATGTTTTATAATTTTTAGCTATAAAATAAAAAACATCGATAGGTTTACAAAAAGGTATCATATGGGTGCAACACTATTAACGCATGCTTAGCGTACTTGGTGTCAATCAATAACTTTTCTTAAATCGACAGCCATAGAGATCTTATGAATGCCATCACCATTATATGCCATCTAGCGTAGAGTAGTGGAATGAAATCGAATTAAAATCAAAATTCAGGCTGAAGGAATAATATCGTATGAATTTATGTGAATTTTTAAAATATGAAGTTTATGGAATGGCATTAAGGTTAAATTTAATGCAAATGATTTTGTATTATACGTTTTATGTTTATTGCTGATTTTGGCCAATCATAATGAAAAGATGATAGTATGTGAATATACGCATGTGTGAGTTTGGCGACACTGGTTTTCTTAGTAAATTGATGCTAAACTCTATCCATTCTATCTTTAATTCGTGGGTATAATGGTACTAAGGTACTGAGGTAGAATCTATGTTATCTCTGTACATAAACCTAAGGGCCCATTTTCAAAATAAGCAGGAATCTTCGCATTAGTATTTTACCTCCTAGGTTTCCTAACTCCTAACAAGTCATCATTTTTAGCAATTACTTCAAACGTAATCGTGCTTAAAAGATTTGAAAGATCAACTTGGAAAAAAAACTTTTTTAAATTACCTTTAATTTTTTTTTATTTAAGACGAGACAAGCATGCCATTCACCTGGTAAGCGATACGACCACCCATAAATAGTATCAACACCATCCAGGACCTTGAGTTACAAAGTACTGTGTGGCATTCTACTGGTCTCGTCACCCTGAAAAATAAGATGTTAAGTCTTACGTCCAGTAGTTACACTGGCTACAATGTCCTTCAAATGGAAACACTACAGTCATGCACACTGCTGCTTAGCGGTAGAAATAGATATTGCGGTGATACTCACCCAGACGGACTCTTACATATCAGAAACCTACTAAAAGACCTAGACCTAGTGGGTGCATTAGTTTCGCCTCTGCCTAGGCCTTCGGGGATATAAGGCATTAGCGTGTGGGTGTGTGAATTGGTAATATCTTACTAATATTAAAAAGGCAAAAGTTTGTAAGTATGTATGGATGTATGGATGTCTGGATGTATGGATGTTTGTTCCTCTTTCACGCAAAAACTACTGAACGGATTTCGATGAAATTTGGCACACAGATAGATCATGTCCTGGATTAACACATAGGCTACTTTTTATCCCGGGGAAGTATAAACCGGGACTTTTATCCGGGAAAAACTTTTTTTAATGCGGGCGGAGCCGCGGGCAAAAGCTAGTTAATAATAAAATATCAGTCCATTGTTGCCATTAAGCCTGATATGGTAATAGTAGATCAAGTGGCGCGCCGGGCAATATTGTTGACGTAACCATTCCGCATGACGATAACCTTGTTAAGGCCGAAAAGGACAAAATGTCTAAATATTTAGATTTGGCACACGAAATTACTGACATGTGGGATGTGGACTCCACAATTATTGTTCCGATTGTCGTTTCTGCTCATGGGTTGATACCAAAGAGTCTCGACCAACACCTCCAGAGGTTCTCATTTGGCAGTTGGGTCAAGAGCCAGATGCAGAAAGCAGTACTTCTGGTCACAGCACGCACTGTGAGGAAATTCCTCACTTTGAATCCCTAACCACCGGTGGCTTTGCTCTTGAGCCTCTCCATCGGAGGGTGATTCACTTTTTTATATTTCTATATGTATTAATGTTTTTTTTATGTATAAAAATGTAGAAAAAAGAAACATTTAAAATAAAGAGAAATATCAATCCTAATTATAGTATGTCCACTTCTGCACTGGCCTTCTATACCTCTCAGGCCCTAGTCCTCCACGCTAGCCTAGTTTGGGTTGGCAGACCATGTATAGATGACGTCAAACATCCAGTGACTTCGGAAGGAAGAAGTTGCCTGATCAACAAATTGTTCGGTCGATACCCGGTGGTCCTGTGCTCTCTTCTGCGGACTTCTACAAGCAATGGGTCAAGTTGTTTGGCGTCATTTATAGGTGATGCCTGGTGGTAAATGATGTCTGCCTTAAAATATATTACAAGCTCAGCAAAGTGCCTGATCATTAGTTACACCGTTTTAAATAAAACGCGTAAGTTAATGATGAGTTTGTAAAAATATTAAAAGCTACGTTCTAAGCCCATATACAAAAGTTTTAATTTATACCCATTAAAGTTAAACATGAGATAAAATTCGACATTCTAATTGTGGATTTTGAACTTTAATTACATTCATTGTAGTTAATTTTAGAAACACGTTTAGAATATTAAGTTAAATTAGTCATAAAAATACACAAATGTTTATAATTACTGTTATTTATAATGAAAAAAAAAATGAAATTTTCGAATTAACAAGATTGAAGCAACTATTTTGTTTTCTTTATTGCTGGCAAATTGTATTTTCTTTTTATTTGAAACTAGCTGCCTTTTTTATTAACAGACTTCAAAAAAGGGAAGTTCTGTATTGGACCCATATGTGTGTATGTATGTGTAAAGCACACACCTCTCACTTTTCTAAAAAGCTATGTGTGTATTCTTTGTGAATTATCGTTCGCTTTACTAGCGAAGTTCTCTGAATTTCGAAGGTATGTGAAGTCTGCCAACATGCACTAGGCCAGCGTGGTGGACTATGGCCTTAACCCTCTCAGTTGTAGAGGAGGCCCGTGCTCAGTAGTGGGCAATATATAATACAGGGCTAGTATGGTGGCATGTATTTATGTATGGATGTATGTAAGTTTGTATGTCCGCGATTTTGTCAAAAACTTCTGATCCGATTTGGATAGGGTTTTTGTAATTCAATCGTATTTTTTTTTTGGAATACAAAAGTAACTTATTCAAGTGTTACAGAAATACTGACAGTGCATTTCTTTACATACTTTGACACTGCAAGCACAATATCAGGTAAAATCTGAAATAGTGAGGTAAGAGGTAAAATTGACTAGGTTAAATATCTTATACCGTTTTGATAACTACAATAATATATGTTAAATTACCAAGTATTCCGGAATTAGAACACTATCGCCGCATGCCAATAAACTTCGTATAGTGCCATGCTGTACAAAGCGATTCAAATCAGAATAGGAACGTCGATGACCTTTATGTGTCAAATGACACTTGATAAGTACAAAAATTTCAAAGAAAACTTTATAACATATCAATAACGGTTTATTTTATACTACATAATTCAAATTTTGCTACTATTTATAGCACCATATTGGTCTATAAATAAAATGAATTCATAAACGAAAAGTTTGCTCGTCCCGTCATTTAGTTTCAACAAGTTATAGGCATCACTTTATTATTTGATATTTTTCCGTTCAAACATACTTCGCTTTAGTTTCTCAAAAAATACAACTCAGCTTAAATATTTACGTCACTCCAAAACAATGCTTACGGAAGTCATATTCGGAACAAATAAAACCGCCGCGAGCTACGGTGTAAATTCCCTAACAATGCTGCTACGTGACACGCATCCTAGAACCAAATCACAGACGAGATTTGCGCAATCTAGCTATCTCATCCCATCAAATTAAAATGAACTATCTATGTCCAGGTTTCAGGTTTGGGCTGGATTCAGTGTTCTAATTTTGGTCGCAAATACTGAGAAGATGCACACTATACATACACACACGCTATGGTTATTCCGTCCCATGATGTGATGGGGGACGATCGTGTCGCTATATCAGGGAGAAGAAAACCCAACACCACTTTGCCCGACCCGGGATTCGAACCCAAAATCCCATACACTGTAGATTAATTGTAATAGTCCGTATTAGTACGAACTACTAAAACGAAATAGCATTGCACCTATATTGAGTTCCCAATATAAAGTTGTCTTGTTAGCTCTTTAGATCAATGTGCTACAATTTAGTCTTGGTATGACAAAGTACCTGTATCTACGGTGAGTACAGAGTATTACAACTATAATCAACTATCTAAAGATTGTCCTGCGATGATCTCCAGAATTGTACATACCTACCGCTAAACTGCATTCACTTACCGCTTTCTAGTAAGTAAATCGTCGAAACGAGCTATTATAAAATTTTCACTGACTACGATGAAGTCGTTGGAATGACCATTAAAGAGTTTTCAACATAAGTTGGTTTTATTTCCGATGTAAAATGTTTCGTGTATTATCCCACCACACATAAAGCTTTTGTAAGTGAAATAATAAATCTCCTGGTCACGATTATTTGAAAACTTTTTGCAACAAACAGACAGATTTGGGATAACGAGTACTTGGAATTCTTGACCGTGACTTCGATATCAGTAATTTTATTTATCAAACTGTATATAAGATTATACGAGTTCGTAAGATTTTCGGAAATTCGAGTGGCAATAAGAATGTTATTAAATAAAATTCTCGCATGAAAAGTTCTAGATGTTTCAATTTTACCGGAATCACATTGCTTGCTTCTAAATAATTTTGTTGGCATTTGAAGACTCGTATGAGTTAAGTCCGGCTTGAAGGACCAATATGTATTCATTGGTGCTTTGAGCTCAATAGTTCGAACTAATTTGGAATTGAGTTTGAAGGAAGAAGACAAAACATTCTATAGCTAAAATAGGTTTATAAACTGTTTACGAATAAAGTCGTACGTGTATGAAAATTTTTTTTTGGAAAAATATATAGAATGAGAGAGAAATTGAAATGAAATGAGATAAGACGAGATGAGATGAGACGAGACGAGATAACATGTGTTGAGACGAGATGAGGTGACATGATAATCCTCCTAGCCAGCTTCGGCCACGGCGGCCAATCTCAACGGAGATCAGCCAGGTACGCAGGAGATATTATAGTGCACAAGTGTGTGCGCAATACACAGGTGCACTCGCTATTCCTTCACTCTCATAGTCCGGTGAGACGGTAATCCGACATGACCGGAGAGAGATCAGGCGCAGGACCAACGGCTTTACGTGCTTTCCGAGGCACGGGGGTATCACACCGCCAACTTCCTGACTCCGAGCTGCGACTGAGTAATGTTTTAAGATGGAAAAACCCAGTCACAAAGTTTTTTTTCCCGACCCGGGATTCGAACCCAGGACCTCAGCGCGCAAATCGTAGTCGTATCGCGTACGCAATACAACTACGCCACCGAGGCAGTCAAAGTCAGTCTGAGGAGACATGAGATGAGGTGAGATGAGACGAGTTGAGACGGGATGGGATGAGGATTTAAGTGATTGTTGTACGGCGTAGTTTCATTTACACAACAGTCTTCTTAAATATTTTCGTAACAAAATGTTGACTACCCGGGAACCATATGCCATTTTTTGTTTACATTCAGTTAAATACCTAAACCGATGGAATATAAGTCCAATCAGACGACGTTGTGGTTTTTAATAAGATATTGAACTAAAACATGACAAAAATTATACTTAAAAAAAAAACAAAAAACCCCGACTTCGTCGGAGGCATACCACGCTGACTTCTCATGATTTGGTTGGTGATATAGGTAAAGCAACAAAATCTCGGAGTTACCAGATGCCTCCGAGTGCGTTTGTGAACACTGAAAACTAAGATTCTTCAAAAAAATTAATATTTAAATTAAAATCTTGTTCTTATCTTTTCAGTTCTTCAATGGATTTAATTACATGATAAAACTAGCTGTTGCCTGCGGTTCCGCCCGCGTTAAAAAGTTTTTCCGGGGAAAGTCCCGCTTTATACTTTTCCGGAATAAAACGTAGCCTAAGTTACTCCTTATTACATCAGCTACCTCCCAATAAAAGTCCCGCCAAAATCGGTCCAGCCATTTCGGAGATTAGCCGGAACAGACAGACAAAAATTAAAAAAGTATATTTTGGTGTATGTACCGTATATATATTCATTGGATAAAGATTAATATTATTACGTTGATACAACTCTTAACGAATAATGCATTAATTTCGATCAAATTTGATTACCATAAAAACGGTTCTAGTGAGTTAATCTTAAAAGATAGACACATACTGTCGCGGACATTTTTTAGATCATTTTAAGAGGAATAATTCTTTGAAACATATATTTTCGGTATCTTGAACCGTTTTCGCAGCGCACGCAATGGAAGCTCTCAAGGATGAATAATTTTCCCAGTTTTTTTCACATTTTCCTTTATTTCTTCGCTCCTAATAGTTGCATCGTGATGTTATATAGCCTAAAGCTTCCTCAATAAATGGTCTATTCAACACAAAAATAATTTTTCAATTCGAACCAGTAGTTCCTGAGATTAGCGCGTTCAAACAAACAAACAAACTCTTCAGCTTTATAATATTAGTATAGATTAAAGATGGCAGATATTGACGCAGTAGGAATTTTTGTTTTTTAAAGTACCTATTATTTTTTATTTCCATCTTTTTTTGAGGTAGGAAATGTGTTTAATCCTGTTTTATCTGTTCCCGCGGGAATAGCAGGATAAAGGTATCTTATGTGGTAATCCAGATTATAAACTACTTTCAGCAAAACCCGTCAAGCCGTTTTACCGTGAAGAAGTAACAAACTAATACAAACTTCGAATTTATATTATTAGTTTGAAGTGTGATTTAATTTATTAGCATTTGCTATTCCAAATTCGAATAAAAGATATAAGCTACATATATATTCGTAATCACCGTCAAAAATCATTATTTTGATACCACACTACATGTATTTTGAAAACATTTATTTTTATTTAGATTTACCCAGTGTCACTCTCTTGACTAAGACAAATCTATTGACACCACTCACATAAAAATATGACAAGCCGTTTAGGCTCTAGGGTATGCCAAAGAAAAATACATACATACATACACTCTAAAAACAGAACCCTACTTCTTTCACAGTCGTATAATAAAATAGCAAAGTAACGAAGAGAAAAGAAAATCGAACATTCACTTACATAGTTTTTTTTTGTTTCGCTTCTTTTAAATACACACAAAAAACCTTTAATTTTCTACTAATCCAATTTATTATTTGACCTCTAAATGTTCATTTTCATTTTTCCTAATAATTTTCCATGCAAGAGCCAGACTTTTTTTGATATATCTCGTTCAATATTCATAGAAAAATTCACACCAATTACGAGTATTCATAGGGCAAAATAAACATGGATATAAACGAATCGAACGAGCTCCAAAGGCACTCTTTGCTTATTAACACGTACAAAACCCCGTAAAAGCTCTATTAGAAACAGCTATTCATTTTAAATTCGAAGAAACAGACCGAGAAAATGACAAACACATTTTCTCTACAAGAGACTCAATTTACGATAAAAACTCGTTATTTCACATTATACATACGAAACGAAATTTCACGCTGTATGATATTTTATTTGATATATTCGCAACAAATGAACTGTATTTATGGAATACGTTGGAGATGCGACGCTAGAATTATTCTGAATATTATCTACGTACTCTTTCTGAAATAGGCAAATAGATTTAAGTTTTATTAGGTGGTTAGGCTGTAGGTATGTTCAAAAATAATTTTATAGCATCGGCTGATAAAACAGCAAGCAGGTCATCAGACCTAAGTTGCTCAATATCAGTTGAGTGAGCTACATTTCAAATAAACATCTACATCAGAAACATCATGGATTTATTGCTGTCTTTGTTTAAAGGAATTTGTATACATATAAAGTACTGACTGGTTATTTTAATCCTTATCATTACTGGGAAAAATAATCTAAATATTAAGGACTGTTCTATCTATACTTACGCCAAATTTCGATTCCACAGTTAATGTTTTATCTTCTAACAAACATCTCCAAAACCTTCCCATTCATATTAATAGAAATTGCGCTCATTAAATGTACGACAAAATACCAAAGCAACATGTACAGAAAAATGCAATTACCAACTCGTATTCCATTTATGCAAACAGAATACGTATTTTAATTTGTGCGGTGACTGAATAATTAATGTTAGTCTAATATTCTATGCAATGCAATGTACTAATTTTCAACTGTGCCGGAAGTTCTATACCAAGTGGGTAATGTATTAGGAAATTTCTAGTGGTATCCATTTGTTAAAGCTGGTCGTTTAAGGATTTTGATTGATCTAGTCTTTGTTGTGTGGCTAATTTGGTTTTGTTTTTGTAGTTTTAGGCACAGAAGTAACGTGTGAATCTCACTAAACGTCAGTAGGAACTCATAGGAATATCCAATGGGCTTGAGGGGTAACTTATAGATATAGAATTCTGAATAGCGAATATGATAGACGTAGTGAGAAACTAGGGCTCTTAACTGTAAGTCCTAGGGTAGCTTGGAGTACTCAATCAATCACAACTGTAGCGATCATTGAGAGAAGAAAACTTCCCAACTGGGCATCATTATTTTTGAACGACACTGTATTATATTATGTAATCACTTTGTTGTTTAAAAGTAAATTGCGTACCTAGAATGTTGCATAGCACAATACCAACGTCAGTATTGTTGCTCCTGATTGTGATTGGACGAGAGACCCACGCATAAGTCATATATTCATATGCAAGGATCTTAATAGAAAAGAGATTTTCTTCTGAGGGATGAATGCCGGCAAGCAAGTAGTACTTTACAAAACGCCAGATTAAAGAAAATCTTATCCAAATTGGATAAGTAGTTTTGGAGAAACTCGCGGCGATACAAACTTACATACATACATACGGATCTAATACAGAACCTCCATTTTTGAAGTCGGTTAAAAAGAAAATGTTCCCAATGTACTAAACCGTATGATATCCACCCGCATTGAACTGAACAATCATTTATTTCAAAAGGTCGCTGCATTGCATACCCCTTGACCCACCTGCTAACTTGAGGAACATTGAGGCTTCAGTCTGTAGGCTAGCCATGACAGGACATCCGCCGATCACCATCATATCGGCCTACCTCTCGCCCACTAAGGAACTTCACTCCCACGATCTAAATACTCTATTTGCGATGGGGGATTCCGTCATTTTGGCGGGAGACCTCAACGCCAAGAACACTCTCTGGGGCTGTCACTACACCAACGCTAGAGGCACCGCGCTGGAGAGTTGTCTTGAAACCATAGACATGAGTATATTGGTTCCTTCTGAACCAACCCACTATAGTAAAAACGACGACTACCGACCCGACATACTCGACATAGCGCTCGTAAGGAACGTAAGCCTACGGGTAAGTTCCATGCAGGTGCTACAAGAGTTAGACTCTGACCACAGACCTGTGATCCTAGACTTAGCCCCCCAACACGGCCCAACAGACACAGGTCCTAATGTTCCGATGAAGGTGAAAACGAATTGGCGCCTCCTTGGCACCAAACTCGCGGACACCTCATCCCCAGATCTCTCCGCAATTCCGACCAACATCGTGACTCCTGAAGAGACGACAGGCGCGATACGCTCCTTCACGAACCACCTCCAGAACGTCTTGAGCGAAAGCTCCGAGAAGGTGCCAGAGACTGTTCACAGTCACTGGCAAATTCCCGACGACGTTCGGTGGTGGGTGAGGTTGCGTAACGCTACGCTCAGAGCCTGCGCGACGAGTCCCATCCCGGAACGACGACATCTTGCGCGCTACCTCCAACGTGAGGTTAAGCGTCGCATAAAAGAGGTCGTCGATTCGAGATGGGAAACTCGCCTAGCCGAACTCGACCCGACACATCAGGCCTTCTGGCAGCTGTGTCGTTCCTTCAGGAGAAACGATGTGGCCTCCATGCCTCCGCTCAATCGTCCGAATCAACGCCCGGCGTTTGATGACGACGAGAAAGCGGAACTACTGGCCGACAGCCTGGAGTCTCAATGTTCCCTCACATCAATACCAGTAGACCACGATGATCTTGTTGCGGTTAACTCTTTCGTCGAAAGTAGGAACGCGGTCCGGCCACCGCCGATCTCTATTTCGCGACCGATAAACGAAAACGATAACACCAACGTCGACCCGGACGTCGACCCGCCGCCGCCCGATCCCCTTGCACCGGTGACGATCGAAGAAGTCATCGCTCTGATCAAGGCACTCAAACGTAGGAAAGCCCCCGGGGGCGACAGGATCCCTACCCGTATGATTAAGATGCTTCCGGAGCATCTAGTTCAAATACTAACGTCCATATATAACGCCGCGTTTCAAAACTGTCTCTTCCCAGAGGTCTGGAAGGAGGCAGTTGTGATAGGTATTCACAAGCCGGGAAAACCCGCATCAGAACCGTCCTCTTATAGGCCTATCAGCCTGCTCCGTACGCTAGGCAAAATTTACGAGCGGATCGTCCTCGACCGCCTCAAAATAGTCGCCCACAACAATAATCTCATCCCTCCGGAACAGTTTGGTTTTCGTGCTAAGCACAGTTGCGTAAATCAGGTGCTCCGCATCACGGAGCACGTTTACGACAAATTCCAACGCGGCATGCCCACCGGTGCTCTTTTCTTCGATATTGAAAAAGCATTCGACAGGGTGTGGCACAACGGCTTGCTTTTCAAGCTGTACACGCTCAACGTGCCCACCCAGCTCGTGCACATCATACGAGATTTTTTGTCGAATCGCGGTTTCAAATATCGCGTGGAGGGAACTCTCTCTTCCCGACACACTATTACGGCCGGAGTCCCGCAAGGCTCTGCTCTCTCCCCCTTTCTTTTCTCGATGTACACTAGCGATATCCCTCAACCTAAAAACGCCCATCTCGCGCTCTTCGCGGATGACACCGCAATCTACGCCTCACGTAGAGACCCCGACGATGTGGTGCGCACTTTGCAGGCCGCCGCCGACAAGCTCGGAGAGTGGTTCCGCAAATGGCGAATCACCGTCAACCCCACAAAGAGCCAGGCTATCCTGTTCACTTTGAAAAGGAAAGTCCATGTGCCTCACTACTCAGTCCGCATGTCCGACCAGGTTATCCCCTGGAAGGACAAAGCCAAATATTTAGGAGTGACCCTTGATCAGAGGTTGACCTTCATCCCACACGTAAATGCGGTACGCGCGCGAGCCGCATTCGCGATGATAGTCCGCAAAGCGTCGATCTACACTCCATTCGACCGCGCCAAATGGAGACGGCCGCGTTCCGTATTAACCGATCCAGAGGACGATATCACTCTGGCCATCCGCCGTAAGAACGAGTTCTTGAAACTCCAACACTCCACAAGACCGCAGTTCCGTCCTCGCCGTCGAGGACCTCGCCGCGCTCCCCGTCGCCCCCCCGACCCCCCTAACAGTTCCGGCCCGCGTGCCGACGAAATAAACGAATAGGATTAGGTTAAACACCAATCTTCCCCACTAATCGTTGATGTCTCATCCTCTCCCAGTGGCCGTCCTGAGCCGAGGTTCGTAACCCGTTAGTGGGTTGCCCTCAGCATGGTCACCTAAATTAAAGGGTTGCGAGCGCCTTCTGCGTTCACCCTAAAGTCCGGTGTGGCCAGAAAAGCCGACTCACGTCAGGCTACTGGCCGATAGGTCCGCGTTAAAAAAAAAAAAAAAAAAAAAAAAAAAAAAAATTGAACTGAACACTAATCCCACAAAATAAATTGATGAAAATACCGCATTAGGTGCATTGTAGATTGGATTAAGAATCTAACATCTCGTAAGGTGAAAAGAATACTTAAGATCACGCCGTTTTGTTTATAGGGTAGACAGATGTGTGCCAGACATTTCATCAGCTGTTAATGCCAACCTATTAAAATAATCAAAGCATCAGAAGATATATTAGATAAAATTGTGGAATGATTGGGCAAGGAAGATTATTAGCCTTAACTGTATCTTGATTTAAAAGCTAATATTGAGTTAATTTTGTTGGTTATGGTATACATTTATATTTGGCAACACTAATAGTGTTACGGACGACGAGCGAGGGTAATGTGTTCGCCTCGGCGGATTGGCTCTACATAAAACGTGGTATTTTTTAAACACAATATGCTCTATATTTTATTATCTTGTTTTGACCACATCTGTGCTAAATGTGTAAAATAATTTGTAGAAAGGAATTTCTAAATAGCCCGGCGGCTCTATTGTTTGTACGGAGCGTCGGGGACCATAAAAGTAATTATCGTAAAATGTGAAATCGGCTTAATGACGCCGCCATTGTTCAATTTATCGTTAGAAATGTGTAAATCGTTTTATTGCCTTTTTGGGTATGTTAGTGCAAAATTATAAGGCACACGTAACGTCCAAATTATTTATATTTACAATAGAGGCAACAGCAGATAGCAATACAGATGATAGAATATTGAAGAGGAAGAAACTAAGTTGAAACTCGAAGATAGAAAATACGTTAGAAATAAAAGTTTAAATATCGCGGAAGCAAAACGTAAGCTGGATAGCGCGAGTAAACGACGTGTAGTCTCGGAGAAACGTTGCGGTCGACTGTGCGGTGGCCGTTGCGTCTGCGCAGCTCCCGGGGCTCCGCTGGCGGCCCGGTGCGAGACGCGCGGCGTGAGAGGGCAGGTAACCGGTCGTCGCTGTAAGGTGAACGCTCACATGTCAGGCCGTGTCGCTGTTTAACCGATACGTAAAATAGTGGAATGTTTCTCCGCTCTGAAAATAAATAAATATTAATATTGTGGGTCTATAATGGAGACGCCACACCTTGTTTTGATCATTGAGCACCGTCTCTCTGGCGGGCAATAGACGAACTATTGTAATCGTCTGTATTGTATTGGTCGGGTGTCATCATTTACAATGGCACTCGGCGCTTTGTGTTAGTTTTAAGACTGAATAAAAAGGATGCCCGAGAATTGTGGGTACCGCATTGCTGTGTAAACTCTGAACGTGTAAACATCTCTTGCTTTAAAAGAATACAGTCGACTATATAAGTAAGGCTGACGTTTTATTTGGGCTAACCCCCGAACCCTGAAGCTATCGAATACCCTAACGTCGGTCGCCAACAAATAGTTTTAAGTCTATGTTTGTCTATACTGTAAGTTACTCGTGGAATAATGGTGGAATGAAAAATTAAGTACGTCTTTAAAAATGATTGTTAATAAAGTAACATAAGTAAATAAATGTGGATAAAAACATTAAATAGTTGTTTCACGAATTATAATAACATATGTATTAAATATTACAGTACATGTATAGTAAAACAATTTTACATTAAACATGTCGAGATGGAGAGAAGCTTAATGAGGTAAAATTACGCATTTACAAACGTGGCATAATATGTAAAAATAGTAACAAAAACCAAGCCTTTGAATCTACACATAACTTCTCTTTGAAAATCGCACCGCGTTCAATAACTCCTAACCTAAAGTTAATCTGAAGCGGCTTCGACGAATTTACATGCAAATTGGGTTTCACAGCGGATCCAACTGAACGCCCATAGTTAATTCTATTAGCAAAATTAATTATTCTACTCGCGAAAATAAAATTTCGACCTTCCCACTTTACTATAAAGGGTGTTATTGAATAACATGATTTCCATTCGACGACAAATAAGTCTTGGTTTTAGAAGTAGACAAACAATTCCAGATGTAGGTTTGAAGTAAGATCAGATCTTAAATCAATTTGTGTAAGGGTGGTTATAGCTTGGCTTGTTGTTCGCTGGCGGTAAGTGTTCGCACTTGAGCAATATGTTTAAAGTTGTGAAGTGAGTACTTTTGACCTTACATGTGACAGCGCTGGCATGAGGTGTTCATGTTTTAAGGTCTCTTAGCTTAATTTTGCAATTATATTCCGATAAGATGTTACTGCAGTTCACAAACGGCTTAGAACTCTCAAAACTCAAGAGACTACAGATTTCATGGAACTGCTTAAATAAAAAGGTGTCATGTTGTGGCGGCTATAATATAGAACAGAATCGCCTAAACTTCCAAAGAAAAAAAAAAACAGTAGTACAAAAAATCTTTAACAGAAATTTTTAGAGCGTTCGAGATTTCTTACTCGCTATCTAGCGGTGCGTCTATTTCTAAGAATAAGTACCTAAAATCGAGGGCTGATTTCTTGAAGAGCTCAATTACACCAATAAGGGGAGACTTGATTTGAAGTGGTTTGTGACGTCACAATAACATTTGGAAGAACAATATAATAAATGATTAATAAAATACAACGCATAGCCCATATCAAAATTTAAAAGATTTAAAAGGAAATAAATAATTTATATAAAAACGAATATGTAAATAATTATCGACGCGACGTGTCACCAAATCATCGATCCCTCAATCCTAACCAATGTTTGTTCGAACAGTGCCCCATATTATTTGTTTAGGACATCAAAAGCGTTCAAATATTTGTTTTTGATCACAAATATTTGTGCCGTGCCGCTGTTGCGTGTGCCTATATTGTTTTCCTGTTTATAGTCATTGTATATGCCTTTTTATTAACTTTAGCTGGAAACCTTGTATTCTTAGTTCGTAAAAAAAATTGCATTCCTGTTCATGAAACAGAAGGTGAAGGTTCACACACACACACACACACGCGCGCGCGCACACACACACACACACACACACAGACGTGCGCGCACACACATACAAAATCTTCATAGGAATAGACAGGGGTGTAACTAGGGCAGTTCCGCAGTTCCATCCTCGCCGTGCTCCCCGTCGCCCCCCGACCCCCCTAACAGTCCAGGCCCGCGTGCCGACGACGTAATAAATTTATAGGATTAGGCTTAAAAACCAATTTTCCCGTAATCGTTGATGTCTCATCTTCTCTCGGTTCGTAACCCGTTAGTGGGTTGCCCTCAGCATGGTCACTTAATTTAAAGGGTTGCGAGCGCCTAAAGCGCTCACCCTAAAGTCCGGTGTGTTTGCATAAGCTGACTCTCGTCAGGCTAACAAACGGTTAGTCAGGTCAAAAAAAAAACAAAAACCATAGGAGTCTGATTATAATAAAATAACTAGGCATTATGAGATTTACAACTGAACACATGCATTCTGTAAAAATGAGTTGAAAAAGAGCTTAAACCGAGCGGTAACCATCCGATAAGCATATGATATATTTATATAGGAACGTGAAATTCGCGTGATGCAAGAAGGAAATTACGTTTAATTTCGTCTACGTGTAACAAGCAATATTAAATCGAGTGATGTACGATGTTTGCGCGCTAAGCTCTGGTTCCTCAATGCTTGTTACCTTACACTAGATGTTAAGGGGAGGAACTTTAAGCTGAATTCTTATGATATTTTTTATTTACTGTCAAAGTTCAGACTTCAAAATATGGTAACTAACTGGTGTTACATAGACCTCATTATAATAATAGAAGACAGCGTGTACTGAACGAATTTATTATATCGTAATTTTTTATTTGTTTTCGTATAAGTTGCCATGTCCAAAATCTATAGAGATTTGTTTTTAAGAGTTCTTAAATTGCAGTTGAGGACGTGATCGTTCAAAACAGTTAATAGTTTAGGATAACTCAATATCTATACTAATATTATAAAGCTGAAGAGTTTGTTTGATTGAACGCGCTAATCTCAATAACTACTGAACCGATTTTGAAAATTCTTACACCTATAGGAAGCTACATAACTTCTTAGTGCTATACTTTTTATTCCGAGAAAATATTTTTATCCTGAAAAAAACATTTACACGCGGGCGTAGCCATCATCATCACCTAGTATTATAAAGAGACATCGTGTGCTTCAAAATATTTCACCAGTATTATATAGTACCGTGATCACACAAAACATGGCCGGGTCAATGAGTAAGCCAATATTTATTTTTCCCGCTATGCTTACTTTGAAATAACGTTAAATTATGTAACTGAATAATTTTGCATTATTAATTACAGTATAATTTACAAACGCGTTTATTTTTCTTTGCAAAAATTAACACCATGGGAAATAATGGTAATATTCTATCATTAGACAACATTATACTGGACCCTATTCCGCTTATAATTAGTTCCAGTGGGGCCACATTGACGAGCCCGAAAAAACCCTACTGTGATAGTAGGTTCGAGATAATTCACTTTCTGCAAATAATTAAAAACATAAAACCACTCGGTGCCTGCGTCGGTGGCGTATTGCAATACGGCACGACTTCAATACTGAGGTCTCGGGTTCGATCCCCGGTTGGAGCAAAATGATATTGGGTTTTTATAATGAGCATCAGCCCGGAGTCTGGAATTTGTGCCTCATATGGCGATAGGCTCGCCCTTATCACATCTTGTGATGGAATACGCACGGCGAAAAGTGAGTGCACTAGATGCGGTTATGCCTACCCCTCTTCGGGGATAAAAGGCGCGAGTGTGTATTTACAAAACGGCTCAAAGATTAAATTCGCACATTCGTCCTCAATTTTCTGACTCTGTTCTCGGACTAACACTTTTCCCTTAAGCAATCCGTATATGAAAGCCTGTTGATATAATTTCGAAGGTGTTGCGGTATATTGAATAAGCTCCGTGTTGACACAGACGTTTCGCCTCTGGGCACCTCCTTTATACGATAGCAAAATAATATTTGTTATTGTCTACCGTTTGAGGGGTTTAATTTTTCTTTCTATGCCCGTGTTGTGTCATCCGTTGTTAAAGGTCTTTTACACTGGGCGAGCGTGAAGCTTTGTAAAGTAGCTTGTGAGTCGCCAGTGTGAGAAGAGTCTTAGCTTTACCTGACCACGAATGAAATTTTGTACTAATACTATTGTAAAACGTTATTCAAGAAGTAAATATAGCGAGCTATATGAAATGCTAAAGTATGTCGAAACCAATATCAACAAACCTTAAATTCGTTTATTGAGGGCTGACAAAAAAATAATAAAAGTTATTTATAGAATAAAATATAACAGGAACAAGTTAAAATCACATTAAATAAAAATGGTGTGCTATTTTTATTCATTCCAGTTTAAGTTCATTTGTTAGATAACACTGTTGACTGCATAGAGTGTGAACTGTCAATATGCTCTCTCAAATTAACATCAGAATGTAGCGGTACCGTACTCATAATAAGAGTCATTTTTTTGTATGGATAAACAAATATGTCAATTTAGGCTTTGGAATATGGCTTTAGGTGTCCGATAATGTAGCGGGGAATGAAAACGTCTACCGAGACGGATATCCGCAGGATAACACCCAAGGCTCATACTTCTGACTTTTGAAGTTATGTGTGTATTGTTTATTCATTGTCGTACGCTTAACGGTGAAGGAAAATATGGCAAGGAATCTAACTTACCTGAGTATATAAAAAAAATCGAGTGTGTTGTAGTGTAGTGTGTGTTAGTATATAAGTAGATGTAAGGTGTATTGTGAGTGAGTTATTAAACAGTATAATAAAGGAACTTAAACCAACAACACGTGTTCAATCAATTTTCCATTACATGGCGACCCTACCAGGATCGTCGGCGCAGCCCTGCGCTAGCGCGCGGCGCGCTGTAAAAGCTAATTAATATATTTTGAAGAAAAAAATATCTGAAGATTCATAAATTGAAGTAAGAAAATAATAAATGTGGAATAAAAATAGGAAGAAAGAAGGCGAAAATAATAAAATAAGAAAAATGAAAAATCAAGATGAAGAATGAAATATAATAAAAATGAAGAGACAATTTTAATTATGGAAGAAATAAAATGAGAAGAATGAAAAGTGAAAAATTAAGAAATCAAAGTAAGGAATAGAAATATTAGGAATTAAAAATGAATAAGAATAAGAATAGTAGAAAAGATATTAAGAAGTTTATAAGATTAATAAGAAAGTATAATGTAGGATATCCAAGAATAAGAATAAATAATAAATTTATAGATATTGTAAAAGTGAATGAAGTTAAAAATAAACATAGAGAAAGGAATTATGACATTGTGAAGAATAAAAGCAATGATATTAATAAGATGTTGACTATTAACAATATGAGCAGAAAAGTTAAGACGTTAAAGAGCATAGGTAAAGGGTCGAATGATATGAACCTTGGAAATGATAATTTTAATGAAAATATTGTAATGAATGATAAGGTAGAATACGAAATAAGATTTAAAGCAAGTATTAAAAAGGAAAATTATGTAAAAAGTTTTATAAAAACATGTGAAATTTATGATAGAAGATCTGTAGGTATAACGTAGATTTAGAATAAAGTATGTGTAATGGTTATTAGTATAAAAAAAAATTATGTGCATGATTAAATGGCTAATTGTTTTTTTAAGTATACGTAAATATTATATTTCGTAGGAATTTAATTTCACAAAGTTAAAAAAAAAATGTATTACAACATTTTATTTTTTTCCCAAAGGGGGAAGGTGTAGTGTAGTGTGTGTTAGTATATAAGTAGATGTAAGGTGTATTGTGAGTGAGTTATTAAACAGTATAATAAAGGAACTTAAACCAACAACACGTGTTCAATCAATTTTCCATTACAGTGTGAAATTTACCAACCCGTGCTAGGCCAGCATGATGGACTAAAAGCTAAAACCCTCTCAGTAGTAGATGAGGCCCGTGCCCAGCAGTGGGCAGTATAGAGGTTATATGGTCGATGGCAGCATATAATATGGACCTGGTATTATTATTATGCGTTATTTTATGGCCACAAACTTTTTTAAATCAGAACTCATTTTAACGCATTCTAGTGTATGTGCGTGTGTTTAGTTATATCATCTCTCCTGAACTCTCTATTTTCAAGTTTTAAAGCTGTGGATTTTTAAATATAATAACATAAAACTACATTTACCCGGATTATAAACCTTATTCCCTTCAAACATGAAACATACCTACAACTAATACGTTTAAAGTTAACACTAAAAGTGCCTCATCAGATTTGGTGAGTTTCGTTTGATGTCCTAAATAAACTAAGGGTTAACTTACGAATGTACCACTCTGTATTAATTCTGTAGTGTTGACATTGTTACAAGTGACTTCAAAGGACTGTTTTTATTGTAATATTGGCTTATTTCGTGTTTTAAACGAACTCGGGTCAGTTTAAAGGTGGGCGAATTTTAACTTATTTTTATCAAAACATAATTAAATATAAAAATTAAATCAAAATAGTTGAAAACATTCCTATCAATAGTCCAAATCTGGAGGTACAGGCTTACCTGACACTTATGTCAATAGCAAACAAAATATGAACAATGTATGATGTCATCGCTAATAAACTATACGTGTGCGAGGGAAATAGTAAGATATCCCAACGCCTATCGTTGGTAATAACTGATTATACCTACAAATAATTAATGTAATTATAGATTTTTCCGATAAGTGACACAAAATGAACGTAATAAGACATATAACAATTTAAATGATAATGATAGAATCTTTATTTAAATTAAAGAAGTATACAAAAAATAATTGACAGAGGTTCTCAAAGTAGGCAGAGTCTATATCATACAAAATCGAACCCCATTTCAAGGTGTTAACTAAGCCATTATGCGCAGACGTGAGAGTCGCTACACGCCGGTGCTATTAAAAGTTGCGAACATTTTTTCCGCATCGCCGATCATGCAAGTTTTAACGATGCCATGTGTTTTTATGTGACTTTATTTCGGGAGTTACGTGATAAGAACATCGTATGTATAATATGGAAAAATTTATGTATTATCGTTTTAATTCTCATCGTATTTCTCCAGAAGTCAGCAGCGAAGTCCCAAAGCTGGCAGCGTGAAAGTGGAAAAGGGAAGACGATAAAAATGAAACGATGACGGGATAGCAGTTTGTCTCTTTCAAAATGTCTCATAGACGTAGTTTAGAAACAATCTTTGCACATCCGTCTTTCCCGTCATCATTTCATTTTTATTGTCTTCCCTTTTCAACTTTCACGCCGCCAGCTTTGCGAATGCGTCTGGTGGTATTTTTATTAGAGTCTATGGTTTTTCAGAAAGTAAACTCTACTTCATGTCTAGCGCAAGTTCCAAACCCGTGTTTAATCATTTAAGTCATAAAGAAGCTTGAAGGTTTTCCATCTGCCACTAAATCAATAAGACGACATAATTTACATAATACGTATCCAAAAACACCCTTTCAAAACAAGAATGTATTGAAAGCCAAAACTTCAACAAATAAGACAGACCCAGCGAAATCTCATAAAAAGGCCCCGACGTAGAAGATTGTTCATTCGTTTCTATTGCTTCCACGCGTATGTAGAATCGTGTGAAACCATTTGGAAAAATAATTTCCTCTCTATAGTGAGGAGCATCTGTCGATACTTCGATAGTGGAGTGAATCGCAATGCGGTTTGGTCAGTAATGCATTGTCAGTCTTAATTATGTTTGAAATCGGGTCTATTTGTTTGGTGAGAGGGAATTAATTTGTTTTATCCTGATGGATGGGTCTGGTGGTATCTTTTATGTAAATGAACGATGACAGGATGTGCAAGCCGGTGTCAGATGGTCACCAATGACCATACAATTTACTTGAACGTTAGGTTACAAAGCAAAGCGTCACACAACTCAGCGATTATCCTGATTCTGTGTTAAGCCACATAATTCCCTGTAATTAATAAATTCGCTGTACATAAATACAATAGTCTTTGCAAAATATTGCTTGACGACAGAAATATACATTGCTGTGGTAATTACCTCGTAGGGCTGTCACAGGCGAGACACCTACCAGTAAATATAGGGTTGACGGAAGCCTTTTTTCAAGGATGTTGCTTAAAGGGTTTGGGTTATCATAATTAACTATACTTTTATGATAGGCTAGCTGATATTAACCCCCTAATATATTGTAGTGGACTAAAATATTCGGCTTATAATCACGTCACTAGAGAATAAAACTCAAAAGACTGCTAAAGGGGCAGTTATAGTTATTTATACAATATGATATTTCTTTATACAAAAAAATCGATATGTTTACCGAGATTGCTCATCCTTACTGGAAAACATGTCACCATTTGTCAATTTAACGAGCGATTTTGGACTTTATACTAAACGTGGTAACGTTTAAAGTGATTATCGAACATATTCACGCTCGATAAATAAGGGGACGTTTAAACAGGGCGTAGACTGTATGTATGGGTAGTAATTATGATCTCTTTGAAGTTTAGCTAATTATCCCAGTATGGGAAAATATTGACGTGTTGGTACTGTGTCTTTTTAGATTTAAATTATAATAGACTAAATTGGTAATTTGAGTCGACGAAAAGATGAAATTAAAATGACGATTAAAATAAACAGGGATTTTGTGACGAGAAAATTAATGGATGCCAACGCAGAACTGAGGCAGATGAGGCAAAAAAGTTCTTCAGTGGAAACCACGTACAGGCAAGCGCAGCGTTGGATGTCCATCTGCAAGGTGGATAGACGACTCGATAAAGGTCGCAGGAACACGCTTAATGCAGGTCGCTTTTGACAAGTCCATCTGGAAATCTGTAGGCGCGGCCTGTGTTCCGCAGTGGACTTCATGATGATAGTGCTATTACGGCGATCACCGTAGAGATATATGACGTATTATTTTAGCAAGGAGTCTAGACCCTTGAATTTATGTGAGTGTGGAATCCACGGGTATTTTGGAAATTAATTTGTGCTTGATATGGATATATAGACCTTATGACATGAGATGCGAATAACCTCGGCGAACCATGCTTTATGCCACTGCTTGTTTTGAAGACACAAGTTTTTTTTATCACAAATTATTACCTACCTTGAGAAGACAAATATGAGTATTCTTTGTATTTTAAATTACAAGTGCCATAAATGTCTATGTGATTTTGGCCAAAAATTTTCACCCATATTCTGATTCTATTCTCATTTTTAAATATAATGAGGCACTGCACTTAAGAGGTAAAATAAACGCAAACGTGCGACGGACTCTCCTATTATTTTTAAATAAAGACGGCTCTTTTCGAAATGAATTTTAATTTTGCGAAAATTTTTGATCTTCCTTTATTCGGGCTTTGAGAACATCAAACACACTTTTGTAGTATAATGAACATAATATATTTTTCAAATATATATAGCTTAGGCGTGTTGACTTTACTAGGGGTTACATTTTCAACGCTAATATTTTCAATAATTATTTATCTTGTACAGCGATATTATTATACTATGTATATTATCGGGCACAAGTTTCAGACTCCGAGCAGAGCCGACTCTGAGCAGGAAATCCCAATATCAATTTGCCCGACATGGCATTCGAACCTGGTACCTGAAAGCGGTGTTGTACCGCACAAGGAATACAACTGTGCTACCGACGTGGTTGCGATATGGCGATCATCATCAACATTATCGCATAGCATCACATTATGGTATAAGTTAATAATTAGAGGTAAAATTCAATAGCAACTTTTGACAGCCATTCATCGGCCTCCGGTGTCACCTGGTGCAGGCCCTGCAAACCGCCTTCGAAGTTCCTCCACATTATGCTGAACGGTTTGGTTTGCTGCTCCACAGTCATGGGCTGGTTACTCAGTAATGCCCCATGTGTAATAGTTGCACCTTGCAAAGACCGTGTATGCGGTTAAGAGTAGTCCACAAATATACAGAGTGATAGGCTCGCCATGTATCAGACCATGGGACGGAGCACACATGACAAAAAGTGGGTGCCCTGGTTTCACTTATGCCTGTATGTGGGACACAGCAATCAAAGACGAGCGCTGGGATTAGACTGATTTATTGAATCATGCAGTTTACGCGGGTACATGAATATAATTTTACAAATATTATACTGACATCTTTCTTCCTACAAAAACAAAACGAAAAAAAAAATCACGTCATTTAACTGAAACATTAACCAATTTAACATAAGTAATAAATTATAATTATCATTATTTCAATTCCATTATTACATTTTACACTTAATTCATGTCACCATTCCATTATTTATAAAAGGCATTTTAAAGTCAATCACAAAAATAAAATAAAGATACAATTCTAATTAGTCGTTTATGGCATTACAATTCGAATAAATTATGATATATCATTTAAATTTATTATACAATATCAAAAAATATAATAATAATAATATGTTATCTTCCTGATTATTTAATTACATAAGTTAAGAAATATATAAGTATTTGTTATCCATTCAATTTTAAGATTATTAAACAATTATATCAGTATTATCATTTATTGTACGTTCAATTCTACAGTTTATTATATTTTCTTATCTATTATTATCTATCACCCCTCATTACATGAGCGCTCTCACCATGTGTGACGTTACTGGCTTAGTATCCCCATCTATCCGGAGGTCTGACTGTCCTGCCGAAACGAGTAATATGATTATTAGTATTTGAACTAGGAATTGGAGATGATGTCAATGTCGTGCCTGAACTCCCTTGGTACTCAATATCATCATAATCTAAGTTAAAATCAGAAACTGGGGCCGCACTTCTCGTTAGATCACTATTGATATGCCGTCTGTGTCTAACAACTACTTTACCAGAATTTAATTGTATTTCGTAACTTCTCTGTCTTAATTTATTTTTTATAACTCCGCTTTCCCAAGTTTTTTTATGTATGTTATAGACCCTTACTCTTTGACCGATACGAAGTTCATTCAGGTTATGAGAGTGTTCATCATAATATTTTTTGTATGACTGCTGTCGAGATCGCAGCTTTGGCAAAACTTTTTTATTTAGAAAAGGATTCAACAATGATTCGCGCGTGGGTATAACACTTCTTAATTTCCTATTTTGTAATAATTCTGCGGGAGACGGTAATGTGTCATTTATTGGAGTGTTAAGATATTCTACCAAAGCTAACCGGAAATCTGATTTTGCATGTCTACATTTTTTAAGCATATTTTTGACAGTCTGCACAGAGCGCTCAGCCTGTCCATTCGACTGGGGGAAATAAGGTGAAGATGTTAAATGTTGGATTCCCCAGTCAGTGGTGAATTGACGAAACTCAGAGCATGTAAACTGTGGACCACAATCCGATATGATTATTTCCGGAATTCCCAAAGAACTAAACATTGTTTTTAAATGGTCAACAATTGAACAACCGAGTGTACTAGTTAACTGTGCAACTTCTATAAACTTGCTATAATAATCAACAGCTAACAAGTAATTAATTCCTTGAAAATAAAACAAGTCTACACCGATTTTTGACCAAGGCCTGCCTGGAATTTCATGTGGTATGAGTTCCTCTTTTGTGTTAACTTTCCTATACGTTTGACATGATTGACAATTTTGTATCAATGTTTGTAATTGATTATTTAATTCTGGCCAGAAAAATAACTCGCGCGCTCTTAATTTACTTTTTTCCAACCCGAGATGTGGTAAATGGATCTTACTTAGCATTTCTTTTCGTAATTGTTTGGGTATAACTATCCTATCTCCTTTCCATAATAACCCACATGCCTCTGTAAGTTCGTCTTTATATTGCCAGTATGGTTTGACACAATCTGGTAAATTTACTTTGGTATTCGGCCATCCATATTTTATAAACACTTTTAACTCCTGAAGTTCTCTATCTTTTTCTGTTTCTTTTTGTAAAGTTATAAAATAAGTATCAGTCAATTCATTATAGGAGCATATAGTACGTACCGCCTCTTTAATGTCTTCTCGTAAGTCCTCATAATAATCCTCCCCCTTACTGTCTACTGCGCGGGACAGTGTGTCCGCGATATATAAATATTTTCCAGGCTTAAATACTAAATTAAAAGTATATGGTTGTAATCTGAGCAACATACGCTGTAATCGAGAGGGAGTATCCGCCATAGACTTTTTTAATATACTAATGAGCGGTTTATGATCAGTTTCAATAGTAACGTCTGTGCGACCATAAATATAACTATAAAATTTTTCGCAAGCAAAAACAATTGCATATAACTCCTTTTCTATTTGGGCATACCGTTGTTCTGTCTTAGTCAGAGCTTTAGAAGCGTAACATACCGGCAGACTATCCTGCAATAATACCGCTCCCAAACCGAATCTACTGGCGTCTACAGATATAACTATAGGCTTTTGCATGCTATAAAACTGTAAAACCGGTTTTTGAGACAAACATGTTTTTAATTCTAAAAAGGACTTTTCGTGATGTTCGGTCCAGTGCCATTCTATATCTTTCTTTAAAAGCTCTCTTAAATGTTGTGTTTTATCAGATAATTGTGGTATGAAATTGCTAACGTATGTGATTAATCCCAAGAATCTTTCAAGATCCTTACTGTTTTGCGGACGAGGCATATTTACTATGGCCGAAATACGACTATCATCAGGATAAACTCCATTTTTTGTAATCTTGTGCCCCAAATACTTTATTTCATCCAAACCGAATTTACACTTATTTAAATTTAACTTTAGATTAATTTTACGACATCTTTCTAAAACTAATTTTAATCTTGTGTCATGTTCTTCCTTAGTCGTACCATAAACCAAAATATCATCTACGTACATACAGACACCTTGGATATCATCAAAATTTTGGTAAATTTTTCTATGAAATACCTCACAGGCAGAGCTAATACCATACGGCATTCTCAAAAACCGATAGCGCCCGAATGGCGTGTTAAATGTACATAAATCAGTGTCTTTTAATTTTACTTGCCAAAAACCGTTTGTAGCATCGAGGGTACTAAAAAATTTTGCCCCTGAGAGATTTGAAAGTATTTCATAAAGGGTGGGTAGTCTGAAATGCTCTCTCCTAATAGCTGAATTCAGTTCTTTCGGGTCTAAACAGATTCTAAGATCACCATTTGATTTTTTGACAACGGTCATGCTATTGACCCAGTCAGTGGGACCTTCCACCTTGGCTATAATACCTGAGTTCTCCATCTCTATTAATTTATCCCGAACTTTGTCTCTAATTGGCATTGGTATTTTTCGCGGCGCATGTACAACTGGCCTACTATTTGGTTTTAGTTGAATGTCATAATGTCCTGGTAAACAACCTAAGCCCTGAAATACGTCCCTAAATTCTTTTATACATACAGGATATTCGTTGAGATTACATTGGACAGAATTCACGCGTTTTATTAAATTCATTTCTTTACTTGCATGCTTGCCAATGATTGGTTCGGAGCAGACATTCGCTATTTTAAATTCTAGTAAATATAACTTGTCTTTATAAAATACCTTCGAAAAACATTTGCCCAACACTTCTATTTGTGCTCCAGAGTAACCATGGAGTCTCGTATTCGTAGCTAATAAATCTTCCTTTTTTAATCCTAATCGTGGTAAATATTTGGCAGGTAAAACATTGACATCAGCCCCCGTGTCGATTCTAAATTCTATTAATACTTTATTTATTTTTAACTTAACGGACCACTCGTTACTTTCGGAACTGAAACTACGTAATACCTGTTCATCAGACTCTTCCACTTGGTACACACCACACATGCGAGAAAAATGGTTCATCCGCGAACAACGTAAACACCGTTTCCCAAATGCCGGACAGTTCATCCAATCGTGAGTCATGCCACAATGTTGACAATTACTGCGCTGCGGTCGGCCCGCCGGAGTGCTCCGCGTCGCCGATGCTGCCGGCGCAGATCCGTGCCATGCGCCGCTGCCGCCCGCGCCGCTGTATGGGCGCACTCGTCTTGCCTCGTAGCCGCCGCCGCCGTCTCGGGCTCCGCCCCGCAACGCTCGCGTCCTCCCGCCAGCACCCGGCCGTCCGCTACCTGACTGTCGACCTTGACCTCGAAATCCCCAATTATTTTTTAATAGGTACACATCGTCTATGCCATTTTTGTCTACAATTTTCTTGTTTTCCGATTGTTTTAAATTATTTATTGACAAATCGCCATCCGTGATAATTTTTTCGGAATATATTTTTGAGACTATAACTGTTTGACAAATTTCTATTGCTTTTTCGAGGGTAAGCTCCGGTTCGCGAAGAAGGCGTTCCCTTATTACAGAACTGTTAATACCACATATTAGTCTGTCTTTTATAAGAGAATCACATAATGCTCCAAATTCACAGGTGTTCGATAACTTCTTGAGTTCGTATACATATTGTTCGATATTTTCACTTTCTCCCTGGCTACGTGTAAAAAACTTGTGTCGTTCGACCGTTACATTTCTCTTGCGTTCAAAATATTTTCTAAAAATTTCCAGTACTTCATCCACTGATTCATATTTCACTTTGAATTGTTCAATTAAGTCTCTGCACTGTTCCCCTATAACATGCAGTAAAATGTTCACTTGAATTGAAGCAGATTTTTTATGCAGTTCACACGCGTTGTAATATATCTTAAATCCTTTACTCCATTTATTCCAAGATTCACTAAGATTTCCGTTTGTCAAATCGAAGGAATTTTTATCGAAACAAAACGGAGCCGGGGGAGACAGAACGGTGTCCATTTTGTAAAACTAAATTATTATAATACTGTGACTACCGGCTGCGCCATGTATGTGGGACACAGCAATCAAAGACGAGCGCTGGGATTAGACTGATTTATTGAATCATGCAGTTTACGCGGGTACATGAATATAATTTTAAGCCGCCTATACACGTTGGCCGAGCGTTGCCGAGCGATGGCCAACGCCATCATGTAGACAGCTTATTTGCCTTGACTGGTCATCGCTCGGTGTCGCTCGCCTAGTTGGCCGAATGAAGTCAAGCACCAACGTGTGTAGAGATCATTTGGCGCAACTTGTGTTCGCTCGCTGTCACTCGTGATCACTTGCCTCACTTCGGATCGGTGTCGGTTTTTGTGCACAAATCAAAGGCGCTCGTCTGCGCTCGGCCAACAGCGTCCACATATTTGTCTACCCGCCATTACACGGTTGATATCTGTCGCTCTCAGACGCCTATAAAACTTCAATGTCGACGTCCATAGTGTTTCAGTGCGTAATAAATACTGACAGTGGCCAACGTGTGGATAGCTCTACAAACTCTCGTCTACATTGGCCGCTTGCATTATCATTCGACGAACTTGTCGAACGTATGGACGTTAGCACTTACCTTGTACATATTTGCCGCCGCTCGCGTTGGCTTAGGCTCGGCCAACATGTATAAGGGGCTTTACAAATATTATACTGACAATGCCTACCCCTTCCGGGAAAAGGCATGATACGCATAGTATTTGATAAGAATGTAGGGCCCTCGCTGGATGCGGGCCGCTTTTGACAGGTCCATCTGGAAATCTTTGGGGGAGGCCTATGTTCAGCAGTGGACGTCATAAAGCTGATGATGATGATGATGTAGGGCCCTAAGCGTATGGGAAATACTTCCACTTATAATTAGTAGGACTTTGTTACGCAGAATTCTCATCATTGGAGTAATGAGCATAAGCTAATACCCAAATGAGCTCTCCGATGGATATCGCGCTAAAAGCAAAGGAAGCATTTAGCACCAATCAATATTAACTATAGCAAGATGACGTTCAGATCTTTCCAGTAATAAAAAGCGTCTGACCAACAGTGGAACAGTAAATTATATTCTTATGCATTCATTAAAAAAACGAAGTTCAATAACCCCTAAATTTAATAGAGCTAAGTTTAGCAGCTAAAATATCGAGCCATTAAATGCACCAGAGACCAAGTTCCTAGCTCGATCAATCAGATGGCTAGCTTTTACATTCTAATTCTAGACCCGTCGCTCTCGCGTAAAGTAAGCCATTAGGCACTTTGCTATCTTTTGTGATAAAATTACTACAATTCACTTCTTGATAAGAATATTTTACACACACATACACACTCACACCTTTTGTCCCCGAAGGGGTAGGCAGAGTGGCAACTAAATACACCCATCTTTCGATGTGCGTATGCCGTCCCATGATGTGATAGGGGGCAAGCCAATCACTATATCGGGCACAGATTCCTGAATCCGGGCTGATGTTGAATAGAAAAATCCAATATCAATTCCCGGTTCAGGCAAAGGCCTGAACCGGGAATTGAACCCGAAACCTTTGCATTGCAGCCGTACCGTAATACAACTACGCTACCGACGCAAGATTATTATAATCTAAATATAATGAGAAGACCATGTTACTTTAAGTAGTTTGTTACACTACTAGAGGCTGGTAGGTTAAGTATACTTTTATTCCGTAGTATTCACGAAGATCGCAATAATTATGGCCTGCCTTACTAGATGTTATAGTACCTAATATCTGAAATAAATCAGAAGTACCCTGTTTTCAAGGTTCTAGCGTATATACTATACAAGGGTAGTTTCCTATATTCTATTTTGTACATTATTTTATATGTAACAAAAAATACTACAGAAAAGAAATTCTTCTGTGAAACCAGCTTCAAAATTGGTTGAAAAATAAAGCAGTTATTCATATTGAAATATTGTCTTGAGCAAAAATGGGTGCGTGGTGGGGATATTGCACCATCTCTTTCGCACGCACGCAGTGTTATGGCCGGTGACTTTCAGTGACGTCATAATCTGATATTACTGTTATTTGACAATTACCCCTTCCAACAAATTTCAAAGCTTTATAACTTACTAGTAGTGCTCGCGGCTCCGCCCGCGTGAAAAGTTTTTCGGAGACAAAAATATTTTCCCGGGATAAAAAGTGCACTCAGGTGTTATGTAGCTTCCTATTAGTGAAATAATTTTCAAAATCGGTTCAGTAGTTCCTGAGATTAGCGCGTTCAAACAAACAAACAAACTCTTCAGCTTTATAATATTAGTATAGGTACGGTCGCTTTTCAACCATGCTTAAACCATATTCCCACCAACAAGCTCCAAGAGCTTTTATTCCAAGTTTTTTTATTCCATCTTATATAAACTTTATGTCTCCATTGAACTTTACTAGGCTTTTCTTAATTTCCCATAAAAGCCTCCCAATCTAAACCATCTCCGGTAAAAAATCGAAATAAAAAAGTTTTCCTTATAGGCGTTGCAACTTCCTGTCTCACATTTAATAACTCTCTTTATATACGTCAGGTAATTTAGCGAACATGAGAGTAAAATAAAATTTGACATTTGGCGGATATCTTTGAGTTTTGTGGGATTGACACTAGGATTTTACGAAGAAAGTTGGAAAAAAACTTTATGACGCTCATGGGAGTGAGTGAAAGATGGTTACTTAAATGGTTCTATGTAATAGAAATTAGTGGTGTCATTTTAACCGCCTTTAAAAAAGGTGGAGGTTCTCAATTCGATGCGTGTGCAGTTTTAGAGTTCTGTTCTGTAATTATCAGTTTTAAGAGTGAATAGGATGGTGACGGTAAAATGATTTAAAAAGACGGCTGATGCTGTTGTTGCTTCTTTAACTACATTTTACTAAAAGTAGTGGAGCAACAGAGTGCAAAAGCTGTTGAGATCCCGTACGCAAGATATTTTAGCTAATGGCAGAGTATTATGAAATTAACGTCTATAGTGCTAAAGGTTGGTTTATATTTTAATTGCCCTAGTTGTTTGTAATACGGTTTATCATAACGTAACACCAATCAACGCATACAATATTATGTTCTCCTCTGAATTTGTCAGTTTAGCATTAAGAGTGATTTAATTGTGGAAACTTAATTGAGTTATGTACTATCTAATTTGTTTTATGTTATGTATTTGTTATTTGCTTATTTGTTTCCCTTAAAAAACCAATAAATAAATAAATAAATTATTTTTCATATAGTAACGTACAGTGAACTAAATAAACAGCTGAAAAATATATATTTCAAATCGCCTCTACACATTTTTTAACCTTTTTTCTTTGCGTGTAATAAAGTAAATACTTTTTATGGGTGAAAACATACAAAATGGTAAAAACACAAACAGCTTTTAGCATCTTGTTATTTCAATAAGTCCGCCTACACTTTAAAGTAGGCATTTGACCTACAAACAACCTTTAATAAAGACACAGACGATCCTAATTTGCAGTAATAGTCGAAGAGTAAATTTTTGGTGCTATACGATGCTCAAGCGAAGTTCGTATTGCCCAATTATATGGTCGATTGCACTCAATTCAATTTATTTCGTTTGCGTCGATTTTTCTCAAAACTCAACCAGTTGTGTGTTGAAAATGATTTCTATTTCACGTTTTTCTGATCAAAGGCTTGTTTCGAATGAACCGAGGTTTGAATCACACGTTAGCATTTACGTTTTATTTTTAGTTCGACCTTTTTGTTTTGGATTCTAGTTTTATTTAATTAATGTTTTTTTTTTATTGCGGTTAAATTACGCGACGAGCATGCCGCTAACCTAATGGTAAGCGACACGTTTTCAAAACTTGAAAAATACATAAAAAGTGAATACAAGTACAGTCATAAAAAGAATAGCTATCTTACTTTTAACTATATGTATAGTATTATAAGTACCTTTTTCTTCTTAATCGTTTTCTTCATCACTGAAGGTGGTGTCCGTCCTGAAATATTTTGCTGGAGTCGATGACGAGCCGTCTCCATGCCCCCCTATCTTCGGCTTTCCTCAAGGCAGTGGCAATACAAAGTCCTGTTATAGCCTTTATTTGGTCAGACCAGCGGGCAAGTGATCGCCCACGTGGTCTTTTACCGTCTACTTTCCCTACAACCAGCAGTTTGTCCAAGTTATCTGGTTGTTTTCGGGTAATGTGGCCAAAATAGCTTAACACTCGGTGGTAGCATATTGTAGAGAACCTAGTGTTGATGTTCAGTTGGGTAAGAATAGACTTGCTGGTGCGTCTTGCTGTCCATGGTATGCGTAACATTTTCCTCCAACACCATATCTCAAAAGCCTCAATCTTTTTTTGATCTGCTGTGCGAATCGACCATGATTCAGAACCGTATAGGAAGACCGAGAATACCAGTATTCTCACGAGTCTCACTTTAGTTGTATTTGAGACATTTCTATCGTACCAGATCCTCGACATCTTGCTCATAGCAACTTTTCCCGTTTGCGTACGCCTCCGAAATTCTTTTTCGCAGCTTCCCTGATCGCTGATCATTGAGCCCAGGTATACGAGCTCTCTCACGAATTCCAGGTCTACCAGTTCGCCCGTGGGTACGATATGTCCAGTCGGTCAACGACCATAACTTTTGTTTTAGCTCTATCGACCGAAAGTCCCACCACCTCGCTTTCTCGCTCTACCCTGGCAAATAGTTCTGCAAGTTCGTACTCAGAAGATGCAAACAAGGTGGTGTCATCTGCATATCGTAGATTACTGATCTTCGTTCCACCGACGGCGATAATAAGTACCAAAGTTTGAGAAAATGTTTGGAATTTTTGTTAAAAGTAAACTCCAAAACAGCTGAACGGATTTGGATAACACTTGGCACACGGATAGACCATGCCCTGGATTAGCACATAGGCAATTTTTTAAGGCCGGAAATTAGCTTTAATCTAATGAAATGATTTAGAAACTTTTGTAGCAGGGAAAACTCTTCGGGCAAGTGAAGACACGAGCAACACCTACTACAATAATAAAGATACTTTTTATCCCGCCAAAGTAAAAAATGTAACTTTTATGCCAGAAAATGAAATTGTAAGTAGCTGGAATTGCCAGTAAATCATAGTATATTAATAATAACCTAAAAGTCACAAACGTCCTGACACCGCAGTAAAAACAATCATATCAAGTGTTTTATAAGTCAATGTATCAACTACAAAAAAGATAATTTCATCAAACAATATTGACAGTTTTAGGGTTGAAGCTACTAATAGTTTACAAGTCTGTTCATCTTTGCTTAGTTCACTTCTTACGGACCAACAAACTAACTCTCACACTTTTGTATCAAAGAGATGTTGCGGAAGGCAAAGCTCCGGAAAATTCGATTTCAAAGTTGTTCCTAGTTCTTAGTTCATGATGCATTTATATTATCAGTATTTCTTAGTTGGAAGAAGTTTACCATTCGCAAGTAATGTTGGAGACGGTATATATTCCCTGGATTTATTCATTTATAAAATGTATATTGTAAAATCTTTGATTTCCCGTCCGACCTACTATGAAGACGCAATGTTTTGTTTAATTAGGAGAAGGCTTTATTTAAAAGAAAGGCAATGTAACACAGAATCTATGATTTGTTTAGTGTAGATATTGATCATTATAAAATATGTTATGTTTTTTTTATTAGCAAGCAGATATGTTCCTTAATTCCAAAATAACTTTTAGCAAGTCAACGCATACTTACAACGCTGAATTGATTTTGGTGAAATTTAGCGCACAGAGGGACCAAGCCTAGAAAAGCTATAGGCTATTTCTTTTTTATAAAAGTACGCTTCGAAAGGATTTTTTCAATCCTAGAAAAGATTAATGAGAGCGGAGTCTAAAGTGAGTTAGTAATAAAAATGAATTATCGATCTTCAATTCAGTTATTCTTAGTCCATACAAGTATATCACTTGAAACTTTATCACTTAGACTAATTGTGAGAAGACTTTTTTATATTGTCCCTAATGCCAGTAGCCTGACGTGAGTTGGCTTTTCTGGCTACATCGGTCTTTAGGGTGAACGCCTTAGGCGCTCGCAACCCTTTAAATTAAGTGACCATGCTGAGGACAACCAACTAATGGGTTACGAACCTCGGCTCAGTACGGTCACTGAAAGAGGATGATACATCAACGATTAGTGAGGAGAATTGGTGTTTAACCTAATCTTATCCATTTATTTCGTCGTCGGCACGCCGGCCAGGGGGCTTAGGATGTGAAAAAAAAAACACGATGCGTCTCCGCTTCGTTTTATTGTGATTGGTTGAGAGACTGACGTATCGGTCTCTCGATCAATCCCCATAGAACTGTTAAGGGTTGGGGGAGAGGAAACGCGGCAAAGTCCTCGACGCCGAGGAAGGAACTGCAGTCGTGTAGAGTGTAAGTGTATGTTATGTCCAGTAATTACACTGGCTACAATATCCTTCAAACCGAACAACAGTGCATGCACACTGCCGCTAGGCGGTAGAAATAGACATTGCGATGGTATGTACCTACCCAGACGGACTTTTAGATATAAGAGACCTACCACCAGTAAAACCACCTGGTGGTAAACGAAGGGGGGTCCAAATAGAACTCATCCTATTGGGATCCCTCAGCCCCCTGGTGAGTCTCAGCTCACGAGAGATATACCAGTTATACCCATCGCCAGTTATACCAGCCCGTTTTAACCAGACTAGGCTGACCCCAGAACGCGACTGACTTACGTGGGTGGCTATGGCGATTTTTACATCTTGAGTACGGTGGTCAAAATATGGTGACACAAAATATGTCTTACCACCAGGAATGTAAGCTACTTTACATCCCAAAAAACTGAGCACTAGACATTTATTTTGGGGAAAATGTTCTACGGAGGTAAGTGCCAGCAAAGAAACGTTTTAAACAAACCGTTCTTCGGGAATGTTTAATTATAATTATCGGTCGACGACTCCAATCAGAAACCTTATGATTCCTTCGTGAAGTTTTGGATCGTTCATTATACTTTACAAGTTTAATAAGCTTGAGTTAGACGGATCAATAATTGTAGGCATACACACACACTCACTCACGCCTTTTATCCCCGAAGGGGCAGGCAGAGGCGCAACTAGTGCACCCAATTCTCGCCGTGCATATTCCGTCCCATGATGTGATGGGAGCGAGCCTATCGTCATATCGGGCACAAATTCCAGACTCCGGGCTGATACAAAATATAAAAAATCCAATATCATAAAAATTCAAGGCTTATATAATAGCAAGCGGTGGCTATAACTAGTGAATCTCGTCTAATATCCTGCGAAAACATAATATCTTAGTTCGCGGAGCTACGTTAAATAAAACAATGAACACTATCCTACGCCTAAACTAAAGCTAAGTATGAAATTTCCATGAATTCAATTCGATTTTACAATAGTAGTAACTGTATTTTAAATTTAATTTGTTGAAAATCCATTCTATATTCCAAAATGCTTACTTACAGAGACATGATTTAAAAAAAAAAACAAAGCAAAAATGAATTTTAGTGAAGAGATTACGCGTCCATTGTGAGTGTAAGCTGAAAAAAAGGCAACGAAACAAAACTCAACAGTGATTTTAGAACAATCAACATTTTTTGGAAACATAGCGATGCATATTTTGAGTGAACATGCTGCGGTTATAATACATATGTGCACCCGCTTTTCACAGTGTGTATTTCGTCCCATTTTGTGATAAGGGCGAGCCTATTGCCATATTAGGGCAAAATTACAAACGCCGGGCTAAAACTGAGCAGACAAACCCAACATCACTTTGCCCGACCTGGGATTTGAACACAGGACCTAGGAGCAGTGCTGTACATAGCATAAATACATTTCATATTTTTAAAAACCTTATACTCATTTAAACTCACATAAAAACTGTCAACGATATAATAATCGCCACATTTTCGTGCAGGATGCTCACCCGTGTGCACCCAACTGCGACTGAGGGCGGCGCACTGTCCTTTTCATGTGCCATGAAGTGGAAAATGAATTATTCCTCCAATTTATCCAATAGCCCCCTCGGATGTAACTAGTTTAGTCCGATACAGTTAAATGTGGCGAAATCGCCCCGAACTTTGTTCAGGTCAAAAGAATTTTCATCAATTGAATTCCTTTCTGATAATGTTCGTTTTGTTAGAGGTTAATTAGCGTTTATTTTCTTTTTCCTTTTGGTAATGTACTCGGAAGCGAATAACTATATATTTGTGTGATATTCGATCCTATTACAATATGCTTTTTTATGATATTTGTTTTGCCAGGCTAGGCGTGAGGCCGGCTATTCGTTTTACAATATGTGTAGTGTGTGTGTGTGTGTGTGCAAAAGCAACACTCAGAATGTTTGCTTTATTGTTTAATAAGTGTTTAATTTCATCCGCAGCATCTCCATCAGCATTCATAAATTCAAATCACCCACAAAATCAACTCTCAACGTTTTGAACATGAAAAATCAAATCAAAAATTCATTTGAACCATCTTTGTATAATTCGACATTCTTCAACATCTATTGAATTAATTTTATTCTGTTGATTGTAAATTGAGAATGAATCAGAATTGCAAATGCGACGGACGTATTCCGTAGTGAAATGTTAACACAGTAACCATCCGACACTCGATTATCGTATGATTATCGATTCGATTTTTAACGTAACGACGTCGGAAACGTTTAATTTCGCTCGTTGCCTTTGTATTTTCGCTTGTAAATACAGATCGTTAATTATTGTTACATTTTTAACGAAGTGAGATGGTGAGTGATGTTCGAAAGAGATGGATGTGATTTACGGAACACTGATCAAAGCTTAAATGACAATGTAAAGAATCGATCAGACGGAATATTTCTTGGAATTAAATAATGTAGATTCTAGAGAAAATATTTTATTAATGAGCTTGCTACATTAAAGTAACTGTATGATACATGACGATAAAAGACTGTTCTTTTACCACCGTTAGGAAAGAATACATTCAACTTTTTTCTATCTATAATAGCTAGTAATTAAAATATTGTGAGGTCAGGGTTAAATAGTTGTATTAAGCAAGAGACTATAAACGAAGCAAATAAATCGTCGGGGATAGTTCAATATCGTGTAACTAAAATTGGTAAATATCGCGTAAGGGACAAAAAATAAAATTTTAGTATTTTCAATCAGACGGCAGATGGGGCGATCAACTTAAGTAATCTTGAAGTATGCCAGCGTTATTTTTTTTTTTACTTGTAATGCCGGGCAGTTTAATTGATGTAGGTTAACTAGCCGGAACAATCTCTCACGATCTAGTCAAGTAAATGAATCCGGTAGATTACACTGACCAAAATAATATATTCATTTCATTATCATCAGGATGATCATTGCTGAACGTAGGCGTCCCCTAAAGATTTTCAGATTCACCTATTGGATTCCGAATGGATCCATATTTTATTTTGTTGAATATTATACATATTTTATTCAATACTAGCTTTTGCCCGCGGCTCCACCCGCGTTAAAAAGGTTTTCCGGGATAAAAGTCCCGCTTTATATTTTCCCGGGATAAACAGTAGCCTATGTGTTAATCCAGGACATGATCTACCCGTATGCCAAATTTCATAGAAATCCGTTCAGTGGTTTTTGCGTGAAAGAGGAACAAACATCCAGACATTCTTACAAACTTTCGCCTTTATAATATTAGTAGGATTATACTTACAATTAATTTTAGTATATTAAAAGCGAATACGAATATACATTGTTAAGTAATGTGTCGCAGTGCAGACATTAAATTGCTAATTGAATTACTTTGCTTTCGTTACGAACATGCATAAGTTCACAACTTTATCCTCGGATAAGCAGACGTAACTAGTCCCATGATGTGATGGGAGCGAGCTAATTGCTATAGGTATTGGGCACAAATTTTCTCTGACAAACCGTTTGGATTTTACAAATAAAAAAGGCGTTAAAGCTAGTGTAATTTCTAGGCATGGCGAGTCTCAACGAATGTCACATAATGATGAGTTCTAAGCTTTTTAATGCAAAAGTTTCTTGCAAAATGTTCTATTGAAAACAAACTGGAATTGTATTTAAATGTTACATTAGATGACATCTCACAAAACTATATCGCAACGCTAGATAGCAATCAGAATAAGGCTGTATCTATTCCAGGACGAGAATTGTTATTTTACATGGGCTGCCACTAAGACGGGTTTATTCTGCCTTCATCTTGAGACGCTCATTCCGCGAAATCCATATCTTTATTAATTCTCGTTTTGCTACACCAATTTTAATGCTATGAATTTTCTTCGAATCCTTTTATGTTTGTTATTGATGAGATAGCGTCTAAATGATTGATAATTGTGAATTTACATTTCTAGTCTGAATCAGTGTACTCAAATTTCGGCGGAATTATATTTGTTACATGATGTGTGTGTGAAAGAGAGAGAGCAAGTCTGCCATCATATTCAGGCACAAATTCTAGTCGAGGTATCTAAGGTGTGTTATACCGGATTGCAAAACTCACAACATTATGTGTTATTGTACCTGGGAAAGGAACCCGGAACTTTTTTTTTTCGCGGGGAAAAACGCTTTATCGTTACCACCACTGGGGGTAAGTGGAACGATTATGTTGGTTTTGCACAGTCTTACAGCCCAATGTCGACACTCGGGAGTATAGCATCATCCGAGCGAGCATTAGACCGAGTCCTTAACACTATGTACACCCTACACTGGCATACCAACTAAAACCCACGGTGGCCTTCTACGGCGCATACGAGAAGGCCCCGGGGTATCTTGTTGCACTAAGATAGCTGCACGGGACCGTCCCTGGGCAATGCCGTTACGGCCCCTCTCTATACAAGGGGGCTAAGATGCCCCCACACTCTAAAGGACGCTTTTGGCGTCTACGACAGCGGGAGACCGACCACCCGCATTGTCAACCACCTCGGAGAACCCGGAACCTTGCGACTTACGTGCCAAACCTCTAAATTGCGTCTCTTTTTAATAAAATTAGTTAAGACAAGCAAATTGCCTATTAAGACTAAGCGCCATGACTCCTTAAGTTTTTATTAACTGTGCACCAAACTAAACAACAAAGCACTGCATTGGTATCCAAAAGACAATGGGTGTTAAGTCTCATAATGCCCACTAAACAAACTTGCTTAATTTTTTCAAAAGAATTACCACCTAGTGATATTATTTATTTCTAACGATAAACAAAAATATTCAAGGGAATAAATAAATATCATTAATATCGAAAAAAAAAGCTATACCTAAGTCATAATGTATGGCTTTTTGCCAGGAATATAATGTATTTATGTAGCTTAACAGGAAACAAATATAAATCAAAAGACAACAAAGGAAAATAGTTGAACACGTCAGTACTAGGTGTTCTAACAATAGAGTTAAGATGAAAATTACAGCCCAACAAACGGTCAATATTATAAGCAACTTATTTTGATAGTTGGTTGAATTAAATATCAATTTATTTTTTAGCAAATTACTGTTTTTTTAACTAAGTTGATGTCGACCACGCAATACTTCGTAAAACAATGTTATAATACCTAAAATTGGAGAACACTAAGATCTATACATATATGCACCTTCACAAGGATCTACACTGTGCTGTGAAACTAACCTGCAACTAAGAAAATAAATCAAAAAAGGAAATGAAAAAAAGAAAGAAAAGATGGAAATAAAGAAAACATTTATTTCTAACAGGCAAGTTTACAAAAACAATTACAACTATTCAGTATGTACTCTTCGAAGGTATTGTGATAAATTAGCCTTTGCCTGCGGCTCCGCTGGCGTTAAAAAGTTTATCCGGTATAAAAGTCCAGGACATGATCTACCCATGTGCCAAATTTCATCGAAATCCGTTCAGTAGTTTTTGCGTGAAAGAGGAACAAACACCCATACATTCTTACAAACTTTCGCCTTTATAATATTAGTAGGACTATACAAACTTTGGCACCCCATTTACCCCCTTAGGAGTTAGATTCCCTAAAATCACGCCTTAGTGAGCATCTACGTCCTAAAAGGAACCCCCATACAAAATTTGAGACTCCTAGCACTTGTAGTTTCTGAGATTTCGAGATAAGTGAGTGACCTATCGCTTTAAATATACCTATAGATTTGGTCTCAACACACAAATTACCACTGCATAAATCACATACCAATATTACACGCTTTAGTAACACAGAAATATCGACAGTACAAAAGAAAAATACGTAGCTCAATCAACATTGTCACTCAATTCCATTGACAAGTGGAGAAGACAGTCTCACAGCCACATTTGAATTGCAAACATCGGCCGCGCTGACAAAGAAAACAAGACAATTAATTCGGATACACCACTCTGTAGTGTTGCAGGTGAGATGGGAGTGGTAGGAAAAATCAATGTTGTTTCATTATTACTTTTTTTGTTAGTGGTTTGAGTCCGTTAAATGTGGCATGGTACATGGCTTATATACAGTAGTGGGACGCTTTTGGGTGGATGATAATGGTTTTTTAGCACAGGCTGATTTAAAAATGATATTCTACCGCCATTAAAAACCCAATTCACAATTCCCGAAGAATTATGGAAGTATCGCCCGAAAGTATACATCCTCAACCTAAGATAGTGTAATGGTTAATCAGAAATATCATTCAATGTAAAAGGTAAAAAGGTAACTGTCACTTCGTGATGTTTTTTTGAAGCATAATAGGACTATTCCTATCGATCCGTCCTATTAATTCTACACGGGATGAAACTGAATTCATGAGCATCCTTTGAATCTAAGACATTATTAATGATACTCTTCCAAATGGGACTAAAATTACGCAAATCAAGATTATTAATCTAGTAATATGGGAAATCCAGAAATGCCTTAAAGCTTATTGCAATAGATTATTTACTACTGCAAATAAATACACCAGAAAAAATCAAACAAAACACTTAATAAGCGCCAAAAACTCTTCAAATATCAGAGTCGAGAAGTATTTTGCGCCGCGCCGTTTCGTGTGGCGTGGAACAAAGCCGTCTGTAAAAATAACATGGGTTTGCTCACATTTTAGATGACATCTAAGTATTCCTATTAAGTAGGTTTACGTAATGCCAATTGCTTCAATTTAACCCTGTATAAGAAAATATCTACAACTTATCTCTATCCCTTGAAACAGAAAGGAGTTTCATAAAGAAGTTCATAAAGAATAACAAAAAATATGTACAAAGGAAATGAAAAAAAGACACACGGTTAAAACGCTGATAATAATAAACAGAATAAGCACTACGGATTCATGTAATTATATAAAAATACATAAGTAACGTGAACGTTCGAGTTGCATTACTGTCACAACATCAACTGTGCTGTTGATGTTTAATCAACTAAGTAGATCCGTTGAGGTCCGTTTGGTTGAATGCTGAAGGTACAAATAGTTGGTTTGCTTAACTGGGCGACTGCATGGCGGGATTTTTCGAGTGTTTTTAACTAACAACCTAGTTGCCGGTGAATACAAAAGAATAAACATTTTCGTAAATGAAAGCTCGTTGAATAACATTTATGTTTTTGTAACGTGCTTTAAGCGGGTTAACTTATGATGAATTGGGTTAAGTTTAACAATTCCTGTTTTAGAGTGAGGGAACTTGTTTTTTGTAACGTACTTTGTAAGAGTGCCTACGGTTTTAATAATTTCGTGGGTAAAGTGGGCGAACTTATAATGAGTATCTAATAAACGACTTGTATTAAAGGACCAATATATCCATATGACTATATAATGCTATAGGGATTGTTTTTTTTTTTTTGTTTCAACGCACTAATCCCTGGAAACACATACAATAGGCTATCTTAGGGAAGAATTATGTGATCAGACTCGCGAGCAAAAGGTAGTATATAATTTGTCAAATGTCTTGTATGACTAAACGACCGATCTTGGAGAGTTATGTTCATAAGACACACAGTTTTTCCAATTTAGGGATTGTATCTTGAACCTCGAAGTTTAGACAACCCACAAACGGGGTCACTGGGCTAAAGACGCGGTATTATATCCATGCTGGCTTAATACTGATAGAAAGACTTCAAATTCCTTTTCCTAAACCAAATTCTATGCTTGAACAACCTTCTAACTGACACCAAACAGTGTTTTCACACTACAGGGCGACAGATAACAGGAGAAATAGAATTTCGCGCCCGAAACTCACACAAAAACCGATGTACGTCGAACGATACAGTAAGTCCGAAGCTAGCGAAGAAAATAATCCAATCTTAATCCGCAAGGCAGCCTATTTGCAACATAGTGAGCGGTAACAAAGTGAACCCTGCTCTTCCCGTGTCGGTTACGTTACGGACTCCACTCTAGCACATATCGGCACATATGTACGGTTTAGGAGATTGTTAGGGATGGTATACACTTATGGCCGAATATTCGAACTGCATCAGTTACTAAGATTGGATTTTAGTGACTTTATTTAGGAACGAGTTTAATTTTAACACCAATAGACTTCGGACTGGACTTTCAAGCTAAGCCTACTTCAGATCTTCCACGTAGGACATGGTAGGTAAGTACCATCGCAATGTATATTTGTACTATCAAGTAACATTTTAAAATAGCTGTTTTGTCTCATTTCAAAGATTTCAATTGTGTTTGCTACTGTGTTTGGCCGCACTTTATTGCCATCTTACATTTTTTATTTATTTATAAAAGGCATAAAACAGAACACAATCAAATATGTTTATCAAATAATTCCAATTGTTTTGATCTACATTTTCTTCCTTATAAATGGCTTCTATGAGTCGCCATTCATTTGTATAAGAAAATTGAAGATTTATTTCTTGTCAGGTTGCAAAAACAACCTTTGTCCTTTGGCATTATAAGTATTCATAGGCGATGGTAATAATATTATCATATAACCTTGTTAAATGTTTATTGACCATGTAGTAAGAAAAGGAAAGTATCGAAACCTCCCAAAAAACTCCTAAGCTACTTAAACCTACTTGAAACTTTCAATCAGTAGTATCGGTAGTAAATACTTAGAAAAACTTTCGCAACAAAATTTCTTTATATGTAACTGAAGTCAAACAATAAGAAAATATTTTTCCACTAAGCCGAATTTAAGGTTCGTGTGTACCGCCCCTAACATCGCCAGCGTCTCGCACCGGCTGCAGAATGCAAAGCTTTAAGCTCGCTTTGAATACATCCGTTCTACGTGTCGAGTCTTGTTGTTGCTTACTTTTTAAGCTTCGTCGTGAAGATACTTGTTTTATGTTATGAATTAAGCACGACCGGACATCTGCTTCAGACTTTGTGGGGTTACGAGAGGAAGTTGATATTGGAGTTGCGAAGAATCATTTTCTACTAAATATCTAGACACGCGGCAGCGTCTCAAGCAAAGGAATTGGCTTACACGAACCACTTGGTGCCACTTTTGACCCTTCTATAACTCAAAACCTCTTTAACATAAACACATAAAACTACGTTTGTTTAATTATAATCATAAGGACATCTAGAAGCCCAAATTTCATGAAGCTAGCTCAAACAGTTATAAAGATATGAAGGTCAAAAAGTCGTAAATTTTTGCACTGACTGACTGACTGACATATAGTACCTAAACCTAACCTACTTCCAGATGACCTAGAATGAATTGAAGGATGAAATTTTGAATCCAGCTCGGTAATTGTGTTTAAGCGGATAAAAGTCCTAATTTATATTTTAAAAGTAGCCTATGTGTTAATCCAGGACATGATCTACCCGTGTGCCAAATTTTATCGAAATCCGTTCAGTAGTTTTTGCGTGAAAGAGTAACAACCATCCATACTTACAAACTTTCGCGTTTATAATATTATAGTAGGATTGACTGCCTCGGTGGCATAGTCGTATTGCGGGTCCTGGGTTCGATTCCCGGGTCGAGCCAAAAAAATATTGTGACTGGGTTTTTCCATCTTAAAAATTACTCAGTCGCAGCTCGGAGTCAGGAAGTTGGCGGTGTGATACCCCCGTGCCTCGGAAAGCACGTAAAGCCGTTGGTCCTGCGCCTGATCTCTCTCCGGTCATATCGGATTGCCGTCTCACCGAATTATGAGAGTGAAGGAATAGCGAGTGCACCTGTGTATAGCGCACACAATTGTGCACTATAATATCTCCTGCGTACTTGGCTGATCTCCGTTGAGATTGGCCGCCGTGGCCGAAAACTGGCTAGGAGGAATATATATATATATATAGTAGGATTGTACTTAAATTAAGTGACAACTTCAGATCTAATTGATAGTGAATCGTAGGAGTTTACGATCGTTAACTTATCCACACTACCAATGGGCGTAGCAATAGCTTTCACATGGGCGGGTCCTACGATATAAAAAACTTAGTGACGTGGGATCTTGCCTTGCATGACACCGTATTTTAGAAGCTAAAGGGGGGTCCGAATCCCCAAAATGTTAGCTCTCAGTGGCGTAGCGTGATTTATTGTAAGCTAAGGGGGGATCCGCACCCCCTAAATACCCCCCCCCCCCCCCCCCCCGCTCTTATATACGCCCATGCTACCAACTCTCGGAATCTCAGTCCGTCTAACATTCTGACAACGTCATTCGTATAATTCAACTACACAACAGACGTGTCTTCAGCGACGTCTGTTGTAATTTACGGCCTAAATTAACAACCAGGATGCATTTTAATGAGATCCGTCACTCTGACATGGACGTGAAGGAGCAATTAAGCAAACGGACATGACATTAGCGACGTGATTTAAGTTAGTATTTGCCTGGATTCGAAATAGCGTGGTCCGTTGTCGTTTGCGAATTTACTAGCTAGGTTTAAAGAATTGTAAATCCTATTACCTACATGTGGAGTAAATCCTATTCGTCACACAAATGTATAAATCGACTAAATACAAAAGTCATACTCTAATCAATGGTCCCAAATAAATGGTAATATTATCAGTACTATCTACATTAGTTACTTAATACGATAGCTGACAAAATAGTTGAATATTGTAAAACAGGCAATCAAAATCAAGTTATTCCAGAGTTTCAGTTTAACGATTGCTATGCATATTTCCTGTTATGTTAATGCCACAGGTCCCTACTCGGTGGCAATGTGCAGATGAAATAGGTGCATCTATTATCTTATTTTACTGGTGGCAGGTCTCTCAGATGTAAGAGTCCGTTTGGGTGGGTACCACCGCAATATCTATTTCTACCGCCAAGCAGCAGTGTGCATGCACTGTTGTGTTTCGGTTTGAAGGACATTGTAGCCAGTGTAACTACTGGACATAATGAGGCTTAACATCTTATGTCTCAGGATGACGTGTTTATTGGTGTTGCTACTGTTTATGGGTGGTCGTATCGTTTATCATCAGGCAAACGGCATGCTCATCTCGTCATTCAATGCAATAAAAAAAGATAACTTATCTGATTGACAAATTGATCTGTTACATATATAATCTATAGCATTTGCCCGCGGCTCCGCTCGCGTTAAAAAGTTTTTCCGGGATAAAAGTCCCGCTTTTTATTTCCCGGGATAAAATTTTGCCTATGTGTTAATCCAGAACAATATGTACTCGTGTGCCAAATTTTATCGCAATCCGTTCAGTAGTTTTTGCGTGAAAGAGTAACAAACATATGGATGTTAAGAATGTATGGATGTATGGATGTATGGATGTATGGACATCCATACATCCATACATCCATACATTCTTACAAACTTTCGCCTTTATGATGTTAGTAGGACTAGTAGGATTTCGTTTTAAAGAAGTGAAGTTCGTGAGTTTATTTGTAGGCGTTAGGTTTCTAAGCAAACGCTACTCGCCACTTAAATGTATCAGACAACTAAATAAAAAAGTAACACTCTATTCTATGCTCCCAAACAAATGGCAATAAAATAAGTACTATCTACATTAGTTGGTTACTACGATTTCTGTCATATAAAATTTACTTGAAACTTGTAAAATGGATCCATTAACTTCTAAATATTATTGACACAAACAGTTAACAAGATAAAAAGTAAGTAGTAAAAAATATTTTAACAAACCGAACATTGCCTGCGATCTTTCCAAAACTTACTTTATGAAGTTTTAGTTGAGACATCTCGAGATAATCAAATCGATATTTAAGATGAATTTTATCCAGCACAGACTTTTTTACGCCAGAAATTAGAGCTTCTTGTGCATACATGTTTAATCAAGATAATATTTGATCAGCTAACGCGCTGTGTTTGCTCAACTAGGTTAATTGAATAATAAATACAGTTAACAATTGTCTTATTTGTACAATCTGTAGGTAGTTTACATTTGAACCTTTAAGGATTCAATTTCCACAATATCTTCATGCTTTCATCCTGAAATGTGGGGTCGGGGCACATATTACTACTGATGATTACTACCGATCATCCAACTTCAATTCCTTTAGATAACCTAACTAAATTATGTTACTGAACTCCTGAAGTGTTGACTGATTTGAAAATCGGATTCAAGATCACTCAGGCTGACTGACAGTCCGCAAATTATACTGCGACTACAACAAAGATGTTACAATAGCAATAGTATGAATGAAAAAAAAATATATTATACATACACACACCTAACACACATACACACACGCACGCACACACATACATATATTCAAACACGCACATACACACACACGCACACACATATCCTGCCTTTATCTCTGAAGGGGTATTTCTGTGCCGTCCAATGAGAAATAGAGAGCAAGCCTATCGCCACATCAAAAAAAAAATATATAGTATAAAGATGAAATGGACAATTGATGACAAAAAAGTAAGCCCGGAGTTTCTTTCTGCCTTTCTTCTTCGGGTAGTCATCGCTTAGGTAGCTAGTGAAAGGCTGGTAGGTTAGCTAGGCTAGGGCCTGTAGTGTCCTCACCGGTGAGGATCGCGACGCGTGCCTCCCATTATTTTTAATAAAATTAATTCATATTTTTTTTTAACATCTCTTTCCTGCCAGCCCAAGCTTGGCTTCTTGATTTATTTTTCATTGCTTTTGCTCCCTATGAAAATGGCAGTAGTTATATAAGTGATTTTTATAATAATAATTATTAGTAATTGAATGTATCTTGACTTATCATAAGTGCAACTATGTTCGCCTACGTAATGAATAAAGTAGGTATTTTATTTATTTATCAGACGCAAATTCCAGACTACAGACTGACACTGAGCAGAAAACCCCAATATCTTTGCCCGTCGTTCAGCACACGTGACTACGCTACCAAGACAGTCTCTTAAACATATTATCTCTATAAATTTTAGTCTACGTAAATAACCCTTTTTTATAATCCACTCAACCAGATTCTTAAGTAAACTTTAAAAGTCAATGGAGGGGTAAAAATAGACCGTGAAAAATTAGAAAGAAACAAAAGCATAAAACAGAAAATCACAATTCGTTAATAATTCATCATAAATCATTATTTTACTAACTGAGCCATATTTGGACATTCCTAGACTAAAGAAAAACAAAATCGGTCCACAGACGTAACGATAATTTATACAACTTGGCAAATAAATATTTTGATACAGTTCATATTTAGAAATTGTTTTACAATAATATTACCAGAATCGGACCAGTGCTTCTAGAGTTGAAATTTAAATACAAATTTTAAAATATTCACACTTGATTGAAGATGCGGCGATAGCCTAGTTGGGAGTGGAACGGCCTGCTGAGACGAATGTCCGCAGTTTCAAAACCCAAGAGCACGCACCTCTGACTTTTCTAGAAAGTTATGTGTGTTTTCTTTACTATCGCTCGCTTTAAAGTTGAAGGAAAACATCATGAGGAAACCTGCATATCTGAGAAGTTCTCTATAAGAATTTCGAAGGTATGTGAAGTCTGCCACAACGCACTAGTCCAGCGTGGTGGACTAAGGCCTAAACCCTCTCAGTAGTATATAACACAGGGCTGGTATGATGATGTGATGATGATAATTTAAGTACTGCCTCGGTGGCGTAATTGTATTATGCGGTACGATTGCAATGCTGAGGTCTCAAGTTCCATCCCCGGGTCGATATTGGGTTATTCTACTCAGTATCAGCTCGGAGACTGGAATTTGTTCCCGGTATGGGAATAGGCTCGCCCCTATTACATCATAGGACGAATACGCACGGCGAAAAGTGGGTGCACTAGTTGTACCTCTGCCTACCCCTTTAGGGATAACGGGCGTAAGTGCGTGTGTATAATTTAAGTAGAGTATGTATATGTCTATAATTTATGTGTATGTCTATAATTTAAGTATAGTGGTACTAAGTATAGTAAGTAGTAGTAGACTATAGTTGTTGCAAGACTTATTCAATTATGATAAACTTTGGTTACTTATTGATTCTACATCTCTAAAGTTTAACTTTAAATTATAATTAAATATCGTTGCCTTATCTAGTTTTGAATTCCGTATCAATACATCGATTATCGCTATGATGCAGAATGCTAAGCCGGATGCAGTAAGGTATATCCGATCCAATATTAATGTAATCCAAGCTGATCCACGATAGGGAAGGCTTAGTCTCCACGGGATTTTTGTATACGCAGATAACAAATTTGTTGAATATTAAAAAAACGGGATTATATTGAACTTCCAGCCTCAGTTTACGAATGAATGAATACTTGATTAGTGATTGCAAAATTTGCTGACGAAAATAAATTTGTTCGCGTTGAAAATTTATTTGGCAGGTTTACGCCGGCAGCGTTTTGTGGTAATATTGGAGAAAATTCAAAAATTTTGTATCTTCAGGGTGGAAATTTTGCGTTTATTTTCATAATTTTGTGAACTTATAAACAAATGTCGTGTGGGTATACTATAAAAAATTGTATATTCATAAAGCGAATGTAAGTCAATGCAATTAAGAATAAGGAAAAATTACAGCCACCTCAAAGGAGACTGTTGATTAGTAAAATTTGAGCATATAACATTTAAAAAATAAAATTATACTCATGTCTTCGAGGCAGTGTCAAAAGTAGCAACTAGTACAATTGTTAGCGTTGCTAATTTACATTGTATCATAATATTATGAGAATGTTTTGTCTTTATAGTCCTTTTTGCCTTTCACATCAATACTAGAACCAAGTAAAATTTTCAAATCAAAAAACTCAAACACGCAATCCTACATCGAGATCATGACTCGTCCTTCTTCTTCTTCAGGTGCCGCTCCATTCCTGAAGGTTTGCAGTTCGGTTTGCCTTGAACCTCTCCTTGTTCGTTAGTCGAAACAGTTCTTCGACCGTTTTTATTCCGGTCCACTCCCGTATATTGCAAAGCCACGACTCTCTTCTCCTTCTTAAACCTTGACTCGTCCGCCATCTAGAACTTCGAAATCTTAAGGGCAACAAATCTTTATCGACCCTTTCAATGATTCACACACATTACCCATTCGAGCAAATGATACAGTTTGGGGACGATAATGTACTTAAGTACCCTGTATTTATCAATCCGGTTGAGGAATTAATTAATGGCCAGAAAGGATCCTATGGGGACGATTTAGTTTTTTAAGAGATTGCCTATTACGCAGTTTGATAGTTGTCGTGCTTTCTGGTATTAAAATGTTTTTAGGTTGATGAGTAGTAGCTTCGGCAGCGTTATTGTATTCAGCGTGCGGTTTACAGCGCTCTGGGGACCCGGGTTCGAATTCTTCGTCGGGCAAAGTGATATTAGGTTTTTCTACACAGTATTAGTTCGGAGTCTGGATGTTGTGACTGCCTGATACAAGTGGTACATTTATAAATTTTGTAAAATGTCTCATAGTCGTTTCTATAAGTTTATTGTAACCACTACTGGCTGTTCTTAGAAAAGCAAAATAATAAACATAAAAAATAAGAGCCCCATATAGCGACAGTTTCGCCTCTTATCACATTATGTGACGGAACCCAGGGCGAAAATTTGGTGTAATAGTTGCAAATCCATTCGATGATAGAGTGTAGTGTGTGTCCGTGTTTTTTTGGTAGTATGACCGTAATATTGAATTAATCCTTTCAGTAGTAAAGAAATTTGCCCACCTGAGCAGTTCTATACAAAACTTTCGGAGGTATGTGAGGTCTGCCAACCCGCACTAGGCCAGCGTGATGGACTAAGGCATAAACCCTCCCAGTTGTAAAGGAGGCCCGTGCTCAGTATATTACACAGAGCTGGTATAGTTTGGTGGTTAATAGCTTTACATGAAAGAAGATGTCCGCTTTTTGTGGGCGCTGGGTCTTAAATTTCTAAAGAGTCTCAAACTTTAAGGATATTAAACGGTCAACATAATTCGCACGTTTAGAACGAAAATGACACAATAAAAAAAATAGAAAACTGAGTTGTCATTTTTAAATGATTAAAAACTAGTCCCTTATTTATAAAAATACAATAAAAAAGGGACCGATATAACAGCTTTGTCCTTTTTCTGCTCGAATATGGCTGTGTTTGAACTATTATTGTATTGAGAAATTCGTTTTAAGTAATTTTATGACGATAACTCAATTTTTTATCTTTTTGAATTGTTTCGTTTTCATCCTAAAGGTGCGAATATGGAACTTAGATGCATTAAATAATGTTTATAACCAACCTTTTTGATAACATTCATATGAAAAAATATAGATCCATTAAAAAAATAATTTTAGACCCCTTCATTCATAACCAATTTATTTGAAAACATTCATATTAAGTGTAGTTTTCAAACTATTATCACGGATTTTATCGCGGGTTTTTTATTTTATTTTCTCCCGACGTTTCGAAGGCTTTTCAGCACTTCGTGGTCACGGGGCGGACTGAGGTGTAGGTGGTCCGAAAAGTTAATGTTACAAATCTACCTTCAATTTATAATTATACAATATTAAGGTGTTAGTACATTGTTTGCGGTCCGGTCTACGCAGTAAGAGCTCACAATGTCTTGAGGTCTGGCAGCAGGTCTTATGGGGCCCGATTTGATTAGATGTATTACCGGGTCCCAGGCTTGTGCAAGTTTCCAACCATCTTCTCTATTGAAATTGGGATGTTTTTTAATTTCAATAGCCTCGCGAATCATCCTAGGCAGGAATCAGTGTTCTTTGGCGAGGATTTGTGGCTTATCGAATCTAAGGTAATGGTTGGAGCCTTCTTCTGAGTGTTCAGCTACTGCAGACTTCGTAGAGCGTCGGTGTTTAACGTCAGCTATATGTTCTTTTACGCGGGTCCCTATATGTCTTTTTGTTTGTCCGATATAAGAGAGGCCACAGTCACAATCTATCTTGTATACACCCGGTTCTTGTAGAGGTATATGGCACTTGACAGGTGGTAAAAATTGACTTATCTTCTTAGGCGGCTTAAAATAAGTTTTTATGGAAGCACGCTTCAGGACGTAGCCAATCTTGTCGGTGACTCCTCTTACATAAGGTAATACAACTGGGACACGATCAATCCGATCCATTCGCGATAAAATCCGTGATAATAGTTTAATTTCAATGTCTAACATTCGCGTAAATATAAGGAATCATTATGTAGTTTTCAAGCCAAAAAAAATTACATGCTCAAAATCGGAGGTCTTTAAAATTAAACGATTTATTGCAAAAGGCTAGTTTTTAGGAGGAATTGAGTATATAAACTGTCTTGTTTAGATTTTCAGGCCCATTTTTGGACATGTCATTTGACACACTGATGTCTATAGACTATGTCCTTCGAAAAACATAATAATAACGTAACTTATATTCCAGAAAAGGATTAAATCAAACGTGTCCGTGAAAAAAATCTACATATTATTTCTCAGCTTGTAACGGCATTAATCGCTAAATCAATTTAGAATCGCTCAGAAGGCTTACCAGCACATTCAAAAATTCTTCGAAAACAAAGCGAAATGTAATAAACGATTTTAAACCACCGTCTGATGGACACGCTGTTGAATATTTATTGACAAATAAATTTACTGATACTGAATTGAAATTAAAATATTTTGACTACGCAGTCGAATGTCCCGTGGTCAATTACGATTTTTCAGTTGGATGGCTTCACGATATTATAGATAGAGGAGATTAAATTGCGAACTGGGATATAATGGTCGATTTTCACCTGTCCTAGGAAATGAAACTAGTCAGTTTCATAAATACAAATAACAATGCAAATAAGATTGATTTGTCTTATTAATCTTCGCAGGGACAGTTTCATTATCTGCTCATATAGCAGCGGGTGTTTTTTGAAGACACACACACAGAGAAATAGGGAGAAAAAGAAAGAAGGAGTAAGATGGAAAACATAATAAATTAATTAGTAAATGTTTAATGTATTTTTTAAGCGGACGATAGCCAAGTTGGGAACGAAGCGGTCTGCAAAGGCATTGTCCGGAGATTCAAACCTCAAAGCATATACCTCTGACTTTTCAATGTTACGTATGTATTGTTTATGTTTTAATGTCGTTCACTTTAACGGTGAAGGAAATGATCGTGAAGAAACCTACATACCTGAAAATTCTCCATAAGAATCTCGAGTGTATATTGTCTTAGTCTTAAGTCCAACCCGCACTAGGCCAGCGTGGTGGAATAACCCCCCTCAGTAGTAGAGGAGGCCCGTGCTCAGCAGTGGGCTGTATATAATACAAGACTGATTGACTGGTTCGATCCCCGGTTCGAGCGAAGTGACATTGGGTTTTTCTACTCAGTGTCAGCCCGAGGTCTGGATTTGTGTCCGATATGGCGATAGGCTCGCCCCTTATCACACCATGGGACAGAATACACACGGCGAAAAGTGAGTGCACTAGTTGCACACTTGCTTACCCCTTCTGGGATAACGGGCGTGAGTGGCTGTGTGTGTGACTCAAAAGCTAATTTTCAAATGGGAATTTAATTACTTTTTTCATGTTTATAAAATAATCTTGTTTCAAAGTAATTTCAACCTTTGCTATATGAAGAGTTGGTATAATTTACTCTAGCAAGGTAAATTACCTAAATCGCACCCGATGGTGAGTCCAGTCGAGTGGAATGGTAAATATAATGTCGACTAACGAGACACGCCGTGTCTATTGACGGCCGCTGGATTATGCGGGCTTTACTGTATAACTGATCCTAGAAGATTCATCACAGCAAGGCTTTATGGTGGTCATTTTGCGATGTATAGAACTGATTTATTCTTAAAGCTGGAGACTTCGGTGCATCTACCTATTCATCCATAGTTTATTGATCTATTCCCGACCTACGATGCGATGGAATATGTGAATAAAAAAGTTCTTGTGAATAAAAACAAAATATTTTGATGAATAGAATCTATATCTACACTATTTATTTATTTACTAACAAACCATCAGTTAATAGACCAAACATGCTTAATTAAAGAAAGAAAGAAAGAGAAAAAAGCTTAATTGAAACTGTACAATATTAAAGACTAGTCTATTCACCAATTACAATGTGAAACAGCATTCGTACAAAAAATTTGCAACATTTAAATTGAGGGAACTACACCAGTAAGATCATATGTTATACGTGTAAGGTAGCTGGACACGAACCGGAACTGCTAATGCTTTTTAGACCTTTGGTTTTCTATGCTTCTTTTCTAATAAGGTTTAGTAGATTTAATAAGCAAGCTGAAGTGGCAATGGGCAGGGCACATAGTTCGAAAAACTGACCGCAGATGGGGCAAAAAAGTTCTCGAGTGGAGGCCACGTACTGGCAAGCGCAGCGTCGGCCGTTCACCTGCAAGATGGACAGATGACTTGGTACAGGCCGCAGGAACGCGCTGGATGCGGGCCGCTTTTCACAGGTCCATCTGGAAATCTTTGGGGGAAGCCTATGTTCAGCAGTGGACGATTGTGGCTGGTGATGATGATGATGATGAGATTTAATACTCTCCATTATCTATACTGATATTTATAATAATAAAACTGAAGAGTTTGGTTGAACGCGCTAATCTCAGGAACAACTGAACCGATTTTGAAAATTCTTCAATTCTTCACTAATAGGAAGCTATATTACTCCTGAGTGTTATAGGCTACTTTCATCGCGAAAAAATATTTTTATCCCGGAAAATCTTTTTCACGCGGGCGGAGCCGCGAGCATCACCTAGTTGTTAATTATAATTAGGACCTTACTAATAATCCCTGTATACGTCTGTCATAGTTATACAATCTTTTGTCTCGCTTCCTCTGGTGGTAAATGTCAGTTGACAGAGCAAGACATAACACTGAATAATTATCACAGACGTATACAATGTTTATTAGTAAGGCGGTTAGTGTCAAGCGGGTGTGCAGGTTATCTAAGCTTTCTGTTAAACAATAATTTTCGAACGAACCTGTAAAGATGCGGTTTACCATTCACATTATAAAGTACTTAACAATTAATCGTTTGTAATTTAGTGCCGTAATAATTAAATAATAAAAACTTTATAATTACCCTAAAAATCTTAATACGGCATTAACGCGTTCCAAATTTGAAATTCGCCATCAAAACTTTTTAACGCTCGTTGTACTTAATGAAGAAGTTTTGCCGCCCGCCAGATGGTGCTATAGAGGCATCGATACAAAAATGTAGAGTGTTTACCATACTACTTCAGTCGGTCCATAGATGCGGCAGGGGATTGTTGTGTCCGCTCTCCGCGCGGCGCGTTCCGAAGTTTCGTAATATCGTATGTTTTGTGTGTTGTGATTGAATAAAAATTTTTGAACATGTTCGGAATGAACTGAGATTCGGTGTTTGTGGGGTGAGTGTTTTTTATTTACACCGTTTTATTAGTAAAGTTCTATAATTTATTGCGTATAGCGATTGCGTCCTTTTTTAAATAATATAATACAAATTATTTCGAAAAGCAATATTTACATTATGCCATGATATAAAACAATAGCGTCGAACGCTACGTCTGTCGATAATAAAAATCTGTTTTAATAAAAACAAAATGCGAATAATACGATAATTGAAATATTCCATCGAAAAGAGAAGGACTTTTTTTAATAACAAGGAAACGTTTATATTTGGGGAAAAAATTTCACCAAAAATTCAATGACCTTTGGTTCCTTTCTCTTCTCATTTTGTTTGAATTCTACTTTTAGTCGTTACGCTTTTATTCAAAAAACAATGTGAAAGATTTATACAAACAAAAAAAGATATTTATTATACAAACAAAAAAATATTTAATTTAACATAAATGGAACGTTGCCGAAGTCGTATAAAATATTTGATTAAATTTTGTTTTGAATTACCAGACAAATTTCTAGGTAGAGCCTCTTTACGTTTTAATATTCGGCTATCAAGGCTTAGTATTACATCGAATACTAGCAACTCATGCCAACTTCGCGTGGGCAGCTCTAATTATCTATAGATGCCAGTGACCACACAGAATTGCTAAAAGTAAAAAAATGTCAGATCGCCGAACTTCGCAGGATCTTCCGCAAGGCTAATCTGAAGATTACCTGAAAATCATTATAATCATTCCAGCTGTTTTGGAGCCAACGGGAAAAATACACACATATTATTTTTTATATTTACAGACTAATTACGTATTTTGTTTTTTTTTATTGTGCGACATCTAATGGCACACAAGATTCTATATCACATTTTTGGCACAAATTGAGTTATAAATATCACGTAATGCTATGTCTCTTTCAGTAAGACATTCCAATAATCCCGAAAGATAATTAAGGTGGAACCATGAGTTTATTGTCTTCTTTTTTTACTAACATGAAAATTCTAATCTCATTTTCTCGACATAATTAAAATGAACATAGGGCCTTTTGATAGTGAGCCAGTGATATTTAAGCCATCATAATAATGTACATAAAACAAATTTATTACGGGAATATATACATATACATTCACGCCTGCTATCCCCGAAGGGGTAGGCAGAGACGCAACTAGTGCACCCACTTTTCGCCGACATTCGGTCCCATGATGTGATAGGGGGCGAGCCTATCGCCATATCGGGCACAAATTCCATACTCCGGACTGATACTGAATAAAAAAACTCAATATTACTTTGCCCGACCCGGGGATCGAACCCGAGACCTCAGCTTTGCAGTCGTACCGGAATATATAATGTAAACTATATTTATTTTTCCTGTATCTACGAATGGCAACATTACACTTATAAAATATGTAATAATTCGGATTAATCATGTAAAACTTCACCAAATTAATTATTATTTAATCTTGCAACAATTAATTAAAATTAACAAATTATATTCAGGGATTAAACGTCCCAAATTTATATACACTTGAATATGAACGAGAATGCTTATCAAAGTTAATAAAGTTTACATGATTCTACTTATTGTTGTTGCAATGAAAAGGTTTTTATTAGATTAACAAAATTAACTTAGCTCGACTAAGAAAAGTATTTTCATTAGATTCGCCAATTTGGAGTCCTCTGCTCAAATATATTTGGATTAATGAAATTACACAGTCATTTTGTGGGCGTATTTGGATTCACAGATTACGATTATACAAGATTATGGTCTAAATCTAGATAATTAGATTTCATTCGAGACAAAATTAGTTTATCGTGATTTATAAAAATCTTTTTTTCGACTTTATCAAAAGGATTACTTAAGCTTGCAAAGTCATATCATTTATCTTGTCTTTGTGTGATAGACAGGACTTAATGTGAGTCCTTTTAATTACTTTATATTTTTTTTTATTTGGAGCGCAGTATAGAGACTAGGAGGTGGAGGCCAAGAAGGAGGTGGAGGCCAAGAGGGCCGCCTTACGGCGAGCCGCCGTGGAGGAGTGGCGTCTCAGGCTGGAGGCCCCGTCGTGGGGGCACCGGGTCGTAGAGGCAGTGCGTCCTGTCTTTGCCGAATGGCTGGACAGGCGCCACGGAGCGGCAACATACCGCCTGACGCAGGTGCTCACCGGGCATGGCTGCTTCGGTGAGTTCCTGTTTCGGGTGGTAGGTGTAGAGGAGTCGGCCGTGTGTCACTATTGTGACAACTGCCCAATGGACACGGCCCAACATACGTTGGAGTGTTGTCCAGCCTGGGATGAGGAGCGCAGCGCTCTCAGAACAGTCGTCGGAGAAGACCTCTCGCTGCCGGCCGTGGTCGCTTCCATGGTCGGCGGCCGGGAGGCCTGGCAGGCGGTGGCCCACTTCTGCGAGGCGGTCCTCTCGCGGAAGGAGAGTGCCGAGTGGGATCGCCAGCGCAGTGGTGATCCATCCCGCCGCCAGACGAGACGTAGGAGGCGTCGGGTGGACGACTGACCGACGTCTCCCGCCCTGTGGATTGGGGGCGTTTGGAGAATTCCACCACGGTATCCCCTGCCTGTCGTAAAAGGCGACTAATAGGGGCCTCCGGGGGTCACGGGTGGGCGGGAGGTGCCGCCCACCTATTAGTCTAGCCAACTTCTGTGACCCCCGTGATGGACGGCAGCGTGTCTCACGCTGCCTCGCACGCCAAAAGGTGGGCACGGTACGGTGTTACGGGGGCTTCTGAGCCCCCGCAACAACAGGAGAAGGACCGCAACAGCGGTACGTGCAGGGGCGGTTGCGGACGACAACTTAGACGTGAGTCGGAGGAAGCCCGCAGCCGTCCCTAATGCGCCGAAGATGGCCTTTAAAAAAAAAAAAAAAAAAAAAAGTATAGAGACTAGACTTGTTATAATTTTTTATTGCCTTCATTCGGCAAAATGATTATATTAATGTGATGGTAAGTAATATAAATAATATAATTCCACACACACTCAAACACACGCCTTTTATCCCCGAAGGGGTAGACAGAGGCGCATTAAGTGCACCCACTACACGGGCGTAGTTGTATTAAGGTACGACTGCAATCGGGTCTCGGGTTCGATTCCTAGGTCGCACAAAGTGGTATCGGGTTTCTACTCAGTATTAGCCTAGAGTCTGGAATTTGTGCCCGATATGGCGATAAGCACGGCGGTAAAAAGTGGGTGCACTATTTGCGCCTCTACCTACGCCCTCGGGGATAAAGGGTGCGGGCATGTGTGTGTATGTATGTGTGTGTGTGTGTGTGTGTGTGTGTGTGTGTAATTGTTGATATGTATTGGCCACTGTTAGTAGTCTCTATTGACCTACATAAAATGTCATTTCTCGAACCCAAAACTGTAAAGACTAACTCAAATACATCGAATTGAGGTATAAATGTCTATACAGGATTTGATAAACATACATTTGATTGCGTTGATAGGGAAGCTATATTTTACCGGAATTACCGACTAATGTCACAACTATGATGATTGTGGTTGGATTTGTTACAGAATTGTTATTTTGATAAAGACGATTACATAATTCGTATTCGCAATTGGTTTTATAGCTAAAGGTTACCATCAAATTTTTAATAATACCAGCCCTGTATTAAATACTGTCCCACTGCTGGGCACGGTCCACATCTACTACTGAGAAGGTTTAGGCCTTAGTCTACCACATATACCTTCAAAATTCTTATAAAGAGCTTCGTAGGTATGCAGGTTTCCTCACGGTGTTTTCCTTCACCGTTAAAGCGAACGATAATTGATAAACTATACACACGTAACTTTGAAAAGTCAGAGGTCTCGGCAGACCGTTCCATTCCCAACTAGGCTATCGTTCACTTTTTTGAATACATGTATTTAAATATATGTAGTTTATTATGGAATTGGTTTTTTTATATAGTCACGGCAAAGTGACGCCACTTCACACGATGTTAATCATAGTCAGGTCCAGCTGGCTGACTAGAGATGACTATCCATCGCCAGTTGATAGAATTATGCCGGCCTGTTTGTAGAGGATATACACAGGATGATACTGGACCGTGACATCCACGTAGACCTATGGCAGGTTTTAACAACTTGATTACGGTGGTCACTATCAGGGCACATACAGGATATCAGGAATTCTCCATAGTGGCTTGTTTTATGGTCCAATTGCATAAACTACATTAAAAAAAAGTGTGGCACTCGGAGACTGCCGCGGTAAAGCTATTGCATAAATTCTAATATTTATAACCTACTAGCTTTTGCCCGCGGCTCCGCCCGCATTAAAAAGTTTTTCCGGGATAAAAGTCCCGGTTTATATTTTCCCGGGATAAAAAGTAGCCTATGTGTTAATCCAGGACATGATCTACCCGTGTGCCAAATTTCATCGAAATCCGTTCAGTAGTTTTTGCGTGAAAGAGGAACAAACATCCTTACATCCATACATCCAAACATCCAAACATCCATACATTCATACAAACTTTCGCCTTTATAATATTAATAGGATTTGAACAGATATAAAATAAAATATTCACGATACATGGCAAAACTAAAAAAAAATATAAAAGACGGGCTCAATGGACTAGTATCCAGAGCCGTAATATTTAAATTATAACCTCTTTGAACAGATATAAAATAAAAGAACTGGCCGTAAAAGTGACATTCGAAATTTAAATAAAACATCAACTGCGCGCGTTTGACATTTCGATACGTTTCACTGACTGGAACAATTTTTAAATACACGGTAATTTCGACCTTTTATCGTTTAACATTCAGCTCATATCCTCTTACATATTGTATTCTTACAAGACAGCGATATTAAATTTACTTATGGAATTTTACACTCTGCATGGTTGTGATAGAGTTGAAAATAGTGAGGGGTGTTAGGTTATTTCGTTACGGAATTTCTGGATTCGGTCTCCACGCTCAAGGACGATAGAAGCTATGCAATAGGTCGTTTAAAAATGTTAATGGAGGGTTCTAAAAATACTTTTTTAATGGATTAAAGATCCATATTTTGCCTCTAACATTCCTCATGTTTGAGCCTAGTTAAATTTTGAGGCCCAGAACCCATACAAAAAAGGACATCTTTTAATGTTCTTGTCACATAGTCATATGAAAAAGTTTACCAACACTAACGGCTAATTTTACCGGTTCCTGATAAAGTTACAGCTATTTGACATATTACGTTGTCTAAAGAATAAATCTGACACGGTACTAGTGACTTTTTCTGGCCAGATGTTTCAATTCGAGACTTGTGAAATCAAAAGTTGTAGTTTATATGGCGGGTACGTTCCGAATAAGCTATCTTTATCAGTGAATGGTGAAATCGGGCCTAAATAAACAATATCTGCCCCTCATTCTCTATGACAGTGTTTACTCCCACCGCGGTGTTACGTTAACTTCGTGTAATTAGCGTTAAATGGTATTAACATTACATAACAACTAACATACACACACACGCACACACATCGACACACACACACATAAACAATTTTTTGATTTTTACTTTTCTTATTGTTATACCTTTTTATATTAAGGAACATAAACTGTCGCCTGTTAACTACGGAGGTGGGCATTAATATCTGCGACACAGTTTCTAACTAATGCAGATATTATCAAACATTATATTTAAAAAACTGTATTAATATTCCAAATAAAGATTTTATTAGTTATTATTTATTATTAACTAGCTTCTGCCCGCGGCTCCGCCCGCGTTAAAAAGTTTTTCCGGGATAAAAGTCCTGCTTTATGTTTTCCCGGGATAAAAAGTAGCCTATGTGTTAATCCATGACATGATCTACCCGTGCGCTAAATTTTATCGCAATCCGTTCAGTAATTTTTGCGTGAAAGAGTAACAAGCATCCATACATCCATACATTCTTACAAACTTTCGCTTTTATAATATTAAGTAGGATTATAGTATGCCAATATTCATAGTGATAAACGCGATAAGTTACGTTACACGCTTATCACGAGCCTTGGAAATAACGTGTGTCATAGACGTGGTCATAGAGAACAAGGGGTCTGATGTGTTAAAGATTTTTTTTACACAAAATCTATTCTCTCCTATTACCCTTTATTCTATAACCTTTAAATCGCCAAACGAAGACGTTTTAACTTATACATCAACGGGTTTCGTATGACGTGGGTATTTTTCCCGGACGTTCCTGCGGGAAATTGGATTAGGAATTTTTTCATACAAATGGCCTACAAATGCCACTAGGGTCCGACCCGCTGTCGAGATGGAGTTTATGTCACAAGTGGCGGAGATCGACCCTTGCCTCTTCAACAGGCCGTTTAGCGTCCTTATTGATGCAAAAGTCTTTGATGTTATTTTTGCGTGTAATTAATGTTGTTTTTGAAATATTTTATGGAAGATGTTTTTTGTTACAAGTTAAGGTATTTATACTCTTATTGAATAAACATGGATATGACGCTGAATTAAGATGAAATTTAGCCAGCAACGAAGCGATATTATGAACCAACGTTGTTTAATATTTATCAACATTGTTGCAACAAGCAAATAAGACTAAATGAATATACGAAAATACACACAAACATTATAAAATATACTATAGTTTATTATATTGTACCTATTATCCTATTTTGTGCGGCTTAAATCTAAAAAGTGTGGTGTCAAAAACAAAAGTCAGAAAAATATTAAGTGTGAAAAAAATTATCGGATCGTCAGCTCCCGGGAGCAAAATTAAAAGGACCAATAGTACGGAAAAAACCAGGGGTTGCAACCCGGATAAAGGCGCAGCACGCAAAACATATGTAAGTGATTTTATTTATATAATTACTAGTATCGCACACAAGAACGAGAAGTTCCACACGGCGGCCTAGTTCTCAGTTACCACCAGCCACACCCAGAATTTTTGTATGAACACCTTATATACCTAACAAACGTAATGGTTACTTTTTAGAGATTTTAATAAGTTTGTATGGAATTTCTAACCTTAAAATGAAAATGAGAGTAATCAAAATAAATACAACAATATTCATATTTTCTTTATTCGCAATTTAATGATAATTAACAAAAAATAGCACCGTCTTCAAAAACCACTATAACGTATATCAGGTCTATTCAGTCTGTTACATTAAATGATGAACCCTAAACCAAGATATATTGAAATGGGACCATTTCGAAATCCTTATTTACTAAATAAAGAAGGAATCAAGAAAATAGGCTCACGATTTTCAGAGAAATCAGTGTACATACATCAAAAAATACAGACACACTAATTGAGAACGTTCTCCTTTTTTACTTCTCCTTGGTGAAAAATCATACTACACAAGACATAAATGAATTTGACTATGCTACATGTAAGAAGATGTTGACTACTAAACTTTATACTATATTTTCAATGTAAACGTCTTCTCGTGCGATATATCGTGAGGCGGACGTTCTGGTACGTTTACCGTCCGCTCGGCTGTACTTTGATCTACTACACGTCGGCCAACAAGCCTCCCTACTCTTACATCTTGCCAATATAGTTTATGTTGCCTTAATGGTTTAGTGACAATGTACTTTGGTCGTAAAGCGTGGGGTTTGTATCACGTTTTCCATAATCATTTGCGTATTTTTTTAAGTTTATACACGTGAGTTATAGACTTTAGTTTTGTCCAGTGTGTTAAAAATATTCAGGGATGATAACCTCGGTGACATATTGGCGCACTAGTTGCGCATTTACTTTTTTTTCAGGATCAAAATATTTGAGATTATATTATACATAGATAGACAAAAAGTTTATTGAGGCAACAATTAACATACTTTACAACTTAAGATATACATAGGTAACAGACAAGTACACATTCATTTGTGAAAATTTGTAGCCGCAATAAGCAACTTTTTGTTTTATTTATTCCATTGAATGACTAGACGAGCTTGCCGTTCGCCTGATGGTAAGTGATATGATCACCCATAAACAATAGCAACACTAACCGGCACCTTGAGTTACAAAGTATTGTGTGGCATTCCACTGCGCTCTTTACCCTGAGACATAAGATGTTTGTGGAGGTATATATGCTGACAGATGTCACGTGACCCGCGCATGCGTAGCTCGGGGTGCGGCTAACTTCAGGTGGCGTTGGACCGCCACATGTTAAGTCTAATTATGTCCAGTAGTTATACTGGCTGCAATGTTCTTCAAACCGAAATACAACAGTGCTTGCCCACTGCTGCTTGGCGGTAGAAATAGAAATTTCGGAGGTACCCACCCAGAAATCTTTTACATATGAGAGACTTACCACCAGTAAATATTCATTGTTTTATGGTATTTATATCATTGGCTTGAGTCTACACAATGTTGTATTCTGATTTAAATGTCAAAATAGACTTTACCACTGGGCTTTGTAGATCTTATGATCAGCTATCTCCTTTTCGGGACTTTGATTTCATCACCATCATCATCATCAGCCACATGACGTCCACTGCTGAACATAGGCCTCCTCTACAGATTTCCAGACGAACCAGTTAAAACCAGCCTACATACAGCGCGTTCCTTTGACTTACAAAACAAAATACAGCCTTGAACATATATTCAGGTTAATTAAAATACATGTAGTTAAGAGGATTTCTGTAGCTCGGAGCGATTGCGCCGGGTGATTCCAACAGACCATAACTAGAGGCCCCTCCGGCCCCGGGGGCACTTTAAGCCGCCCACTTGTCAGCCAAGCCTTATCAAAAGCCGGGCTTTTCGGTAGAATCAGCGTATGAAATTAATTATGTCGCAATAGTAAAAGGCTTTGTGATTTATAAACAATTCAAGAAGGTTATTTTCATCATAACTATAATTTAAGGGAAGGGCTGAACCTATATAAAACAGATGCAATCTAAAGTAGCTTAAATGAAACTGGTTAGGCCATGGGTTCGACCTCGAGGCAGTAAATAATATTTTCATGTCAACTATATGGGAGAGGAAATCAAAAAATTGTACTCATGTGTCTTTACAAGTACTCATATAGAGCTACCTTTATCTCATACCAGTATTTGTGTAAAAGTGTTTCTCCGCCAAGTTCCATTATGGATTTCATGGATTAATAGTAGATAAAGCTGTTGCGTACATTGTCCATTTTTGTAGAAAATCAAAATTGATTAGATTATGTATGTAACAAAATAAATCTAGATAATTTCATACATTTATAACATATACGATATAAGTTAGATAATTTCAAGGCACCCAGTGTATTTAGCTACATTCTTCCCTTATCGGGGATGCCGGCATATCTAAGTTAATTTTATACTAGATTTCGCCCGCGCCTCCGCCCGCGTTGAAAATTTTTTCCGGGATAAAAGTCCCGCTTTTTATTTTCCCGGGATAAAAGTTAGCCTATGTGTTAGTCCAGGACATGATCTACCCGTGTGCCAAATTTCATCGAAATCCGTTCAGTAGTTTTTGCGTGAAAGAGTAACAAACATCCATACATCCATACATACTTACAAACTTTCGCCTTTATAATATTAGTAGGATATTTTCGACCACCAATAATCCCCCCTTAACACGATTCTGAGTATGCTGTCCAGGTCATTAGTACCTAAATGTTTTTGTAGGTTATTAAACTGTAGCATTTGCTTAGAGGCTAATCCTAATTATTATGAAATTTTATTATATTGTTATTTATTATGAAAGCCAAGAATGTTATTTACTAGAAAACAACAAAATACTCCAAACCTATTCAGTACTTTTTTATTATTGAATTTTATTTGTTCTTAGAAGTGTTTTATCTTAAAATTTAATAAATTTTAAATTTCTCGAAAACTATTGAGTTTCGGATAGGGCTTCATGGGACAAAATCGATTGCTTTTGATTCAATCTACATGTTCTTAACGGAAATACGTCATATTACCAGTCCCCTGTACAAATTTTTTTTATTTAATTTTGTATTTAGTCATAACACAATAAAAACTGAAAATAAAATCATAAAGCGCAAAACACATTCTTACGAGCAATAAAAATATTCTTGAAATCAATCGTAAACGGGAACAAATAAGGAAATACCGATCACGCCTTCCCGTACGCCAATAAAACAGATATGGTTTTTGTTTTCCTTAGTGAAACAAAAACTGTAGCACGGTAGCAACAAATGTATTAGGGATTATAGTTAATGAGATACTTTGTTGAGTAACCAGGTACGTTTTGTCTGGAATTAAAATTTGTATGACAAAAATATGAGATAGGTTTACTAATCATTAGGGATGGACATAAGTGCTGCGAGATTTGAGTGCAATGGTTACACTTCTGCCTGACTAAAGCGTATTAAAGTACTTAAGTTTGTAAAATAATAGACTGCCTCGGTGGCGTAGTCTGACGTCTCGGGTTCGATCCCCGGGTCGGGCAAAGTGATATTAAGTTTTTCTACTCAGTATCATCCCCGAAGTATAGAATTTGTGCCAGATATGGCAGTAGGCTCGCCTATATCACATTATGGGACGAAATACGCACGCCAAAACGTAGGTGCACTAGTTGCACATCTGCCTACCCCTTCGTAACAAGCGTGAGTGTGTAGAAAATAATAGAGACACTTATGACTAATCAAATCACAAAACTATCTAAAATACGGAATTAGAACAATTCAACCCTCGGTAGTACTTTCCGACATATCAAGGTCTAAAATTGAAGGGTCTAGTGTAATCTACTAGGACGTGATTACAGAGCGAAATTGGAACTATAAGGGGCATTGGCATTTGAAATAACACTATTTGGCCCTTTGAGTTTTTGAATTTGTTCAATTAGGAGCGTAGGTCCTTTACAAATAGGGAAAACATAGATACTTTAATTTGTGAAGATGTTTGTTTCACTCTTGTTAGAAGAATCGGTCAATGAATCTGGATATTGGTACACAAGTTGACCAAATTCTGGATTGAAATATTATAGGCGTCTTTTACACCAGGGAAGGAGGCAGATCGCCTCTAAATGGTTGCTCTGGAAATCTTTTGGGGAAGCCTATGTTCAGCAGTAGGCTTATACAGGCTGAAGATAATACCGGAAAGACGAAGAAGATGATAGTTATGAGACATCTGTTAAATCAATAAACTCGTCTTGTTTGCCAGTTGAAAAAAAATACGACTAGAGTGACGAAAGTCTTTGCTAACTCATTCGGTAAAAGACGTCGCGCTAGGTTTGGCTAAAGGCGTAAAAAACAAGAATTTACGCGTTCTAGTGCCGTTAAAATAATCTAAAAACGACTAAAATAAGTTCATAAACACTAAGATCTGCTTAAGGTCAAAAGAAACACAGAGAGAGAGGAAAGAAGAAATAAAGAGAAAAAAGAAAATTAATACAGATTAGGGAAGAACGTTAATGATTTTTTTTTATAAAACAAATATTAATAACTAGCGTTTGCCCGCGGCTTCACCCGCACGGAAGAGTTTTGCCAGTTCTGGTCCAGTAGTTTCGGAGCATATTCAATGCAAACAAACAATAAAATCTTTTCTCTTTATAATAATAGTATAGATGTGAATGGAATATTTGTACGGTGATAATTATAACTCGCGCGATACATTAATAGCATACATAAAGATAAAATTTCAACATTTTAAGAAACTTCAAATACCTATACGAGCGAGAATAAATAAATCATGACACTAAATCTAACCATTTAAGTAACAACCGCTCCGATAAATCCAGAAAAATCCTCAAGGAAAAGGCGCGTCACAATTCCCATACATCAAAACAGTTTTACGCCACTACAGTATTTAGTAAGGCGTTAAAAATTAATGGCTCGAAGGGTCCGGCCCTGCGAGTCCTGCGACATTCGCGTACAAACGAACTCAATAATACATCAAAACTGCATTTGGCGGACAAATTGATTTGCAGTCGCACCCCAAGGCAAGTTTTGTATAGGTGATGCGCATTGTGAGGTTGCGATGTATAGTTTTCGGCGTAGGGATCTATTAAGACGGCGTATTTTTTTCTGTTATATTTGTTTGAAAAAAGAACTTTGAGTTGCTTATCGATTGTGTCAGTTCTATTGTACAAAATAAATAAATACAGTATAATGGTACACGTACTAGCAAGCGCAGCGTTTATTTATTTATTTGTTTAAAGTCCACCTGCAAGGTGGACAGACGACTTGATATCGCAGGAACATGTTGGATGCGGGCCGCTTTTGCCAGGTCCGTCTGGAAATCTTTAGGGGAGGCCTATGTTCAGCAGTGGACGTCATGTGGCTGATGATGATGATGGTGATGAAAATCATAGATCACAGTGTAAAAGCATCTAGCAACATCACACATCAGTTCAGCCAGTATAATCTGAAATACTCCTGTATTTAAAGGATTTATTGGAAATTCGTAAAAGGCTTATGCTCTCATAAGCTCAATATGCATTCAACTAGAAAATAGAAGAATAGAAATAAAATTTTATCCATCACGTAGGCGAACATATTTATAGTATGGTAAGTCAAGACACATTAAATTATTTATAACTATTAATATTAATACAAAAGGTCACTTATATAACTACAGACATTTTTATTGGGAGTAAAATCAATAATGAAACAATAACAAAAGTAGCCAGCTTGGGCTGGCACGAAAGGGATATAAAAAGAGATTTAATGATATAAAGGTTTCCTGACTCCAGAAATTAAACAGCAATTAAACAGCACTTTATACATCGCACTATTAATAAAACGATGACCTAATTTAAAATTTTGGCTAGATGACTTTTAGCAAAATATGATGGACCCTAATGGGCAAGCTGCATCGACTAAGAAAACACAATGCGTCTTTTCAACATTGCGAATAGGGTCAAAATCGTTAGCATTTATGTTCGTTCCCCCCCAACTTGAAAAAATGTCGTACACAGTTAGTTTTGTAACAATTCCCACAAGTCAACGATTTTGGATTAAGTCATGGTTTTATAAATAGTGCGACATACTTTAAACACAACTAAATCACGCAGTAAACACTATGCATTTGTTAGCTGTGTTTTACACACAAATTTGTGCGCGCTGAAACGTATAGAGAGCGGTCAGATGTGAAGTGTTTTGTAATCATTAGCACGGAATTTATTAAAAAAGCGTGGGGTGCTTAGTGTCAATAATTATAAATATTTTTATTGACAGATAATATGAGTAGAAGGATTATCATTTAGAAAATATGTTGAAAAGTATCCCTCGCTTTTTTACAATAAAATACTTTTTTTTCTTATTAGACCAAATTATTACATGATTCCTGAGAGGGTTATGCACTCGTATAGGATTTTAAAATTTATTAACTTTTTTGCGAGTGTATAAATTAACTGCTCTAAACAAAAATAACAAATATATCTATATCATGTTATTTTTTTTTATTATTAATTGTATTTTATACCTTGAACTGATTTTGAAAAGAGCAACACTAGAGTTTCTTGCCCGTTCTTCTCTAGACAGAACTGCTTTCTGAACTGGTGGTAGAGTTAATATTGACTGAATCTAAATAATGTATAACACTTTATGGGTTCGAATAAATTTGTCATTTCATTTCATTTATTTACACTTTTATTAAAAAAATATTTTCCATTTTTTAGTTGGATTTTCTTTGAAGCGTGTTTTTTAGTTTTTTTTAACTACTATTTTGTTACCATTGTAGTTGCAGCCAATTTTCAATAGACTTCCAATTCGGTTATGCTGCCCTGGTAATCTGTCTGCGTTAAAAGTTAGCTAAATAACTTTAAATACTAGTTCTTTTTACCTTAAACTCAACACCAAAGCAATTGAAGTTCTGTAGAAAGTAAAGAATTTAATTCGTTTTCAGGTCTTTAATTAAAAATCTGGTGAACAAAATCTATTTCCAATCTCTTCGCATCTGAGTTACAAAAATTAGATTTTTTGGTTTAGGTATTTAGGTACAGTAATGGAAAAAGTTATAAAAATCATAGTGATTGTAATTTAAAAATATGTCTTGGTACTATTTTTAGTGTTGTAGCAATGAAATTGTTTTTGTAAATTTTTTCATGTATTTGCCGAGCTTAGCTGGCAAATTATATTAGGCACCAACTTCTAATATAAAGTCATTATTAAACTATACATGAAAAATGGTTAATTATATTTTGGTTTGTAATTTGTAGTGGTTTTTGAAGTCAGCTTATTGCTTTTGGTTAATAAATTAGTCCCTAAAACCGTACAGGCGTGATGTTATACAGTAATATTATGGAATGCTGTAAACAATACAAAGTTACAAGATGACAGCACTCGCGGGACAGTTGTTGTTAGTAATATTGAAGAGTTCCAATCTCTTTCTCCCAAGAACTTCACCAAACCTTATATATTATATTTTAAAACTTTCCCCAACATATACATATTTTAAAATTGAAAACCCCATCCAAATCGGAACAGTAGTATTTGAAAAAATCGCGAACATATAGGCCGAATACAGAACCTCCATTTTTGAAATCGATTTAAAATAGGACTTAATAATGTTTTAATCTGTTATAGGCCAATCCGTATTAATTCGGAGGAAGCTTTCAAATAAAATAAAATTAATAGCCATAGTATTAAAGATTTTTTGAGGTGAAGTTCTTAATTCTATTTATAAGATTACGTTTATTAATTTCTTATTACTTTTTAAGGAAAATCTGTGAATACAAAATTGTTAAGAAGCTCCGATGATCAATGTTTATTTAGTTTGTTACCGTTAACCTACAATATTTGTTTAATATTTGGTATAATGTTTTTTATCTCATGTATTCGCTATTTGATCGAAACTCATTTCGAGGTCAGGTTATTAAGATAATTCAGTAAACGTGAATGTCCGCAATTTTCATGAAAGAATTGAAATGTACATTAATGACGCTACAAAAACATATAATTTGTTAAGCATTCGGGTAAAAAAGGCTACAATTTAATAACTATAGAAAAACTAATTTTGAAATCGATGACCATAATACACCCAACCTTAACACCCTAATTATACAGTTCTTTATAAGAAAACATCTGCAAAACGACATCCAAAATATATATTACATAGCGTTCGCTAGTGGAGCAGTAAGGAATTCGTACAAATAAAATTTCCAAGGGCCTTAATCTGGCCCTTATGAGAAAATCAGAGGGTTCGTTTACCCCAAAGATCTCTTTATCTTATTAAAGGGGAGACGGGGAAGTGAGGACAACTATACACGGATTCCAATTTTAAATGTGCGATTTATTGCTTTATACGAGTTAATGGATTTCTTATACGAGATTAAGTTGTTTGCGCGAATGAAACGATGGATTTCTGTGCGGGGCTCAGACTGGGCCAACACCCCGCAATGTGTTGTGTGTGTGCTGGATTGCGTGAGTGGGAATATGGCGATACCAGTGACAAAGTAACAAATGCGAAAAATCGGGAAATAGCGTTTATTTCACACACTGAATCGAAAGTTACAAAGTTCAGCCACAACGGTAGCCAAATTCTCCCGGCGTTAATATTCGGCGCGTAGTCTCTCGTTGCTACGCCGTAGCTATGCGACGTAGCTGGAAGTCGTCCTCGTAGCACCGTGCCACAGCTGATGAGGAAGGATGGTCCACTCTGCATAAGCGCCTTTTTCCTCTTCAAACTTGCAGACTTCTTCTTTCTTGCCGACTACTTGCTGTTTTCTTTCTTGATGTACCGAACTATTTTACAAATTAAAACTCCTAACAAGGTAACTCAATAATACAAAAAAACAAATTAGCTTAAGTACTCCGCGGCTATACCGTACGGAGCACTAAGAGGGCCTTCCCTCTTTCTAGGACCTCTTTTTCACTTTCAAGATTACACTTATTTTCAATTCGCGCCTAAGTTAAACCTATATGCCTAAACTATAAGTGTCTTGGTACATAGACACTAAGTGGCTCTATATACTAAACATCATAAAACAACCTCATGTGCATTACAAAGAAAGTTATCGTGATTTACTTACTCTAAGTTTAACACAAACGATGCACACAAGCAACATTTCTAAACATAACTATTTAAACTTTATACACACGTTCATCCCGCTACCGCAGCGGGGTAGGCAAAGTTCTAACCTACACTATGACACCGAATGAAACACTAAACAGTTCATACCGGGTGAGTTATAAGCGTTCAATGACCCTAACGATAACACGATTTTTTCACTCAGTTCATTCATTAAAGTCTATGACGTCACTAAGAGGTCCGAGTTCTATTACGAAATCGCGCATGCGCGGTATGCACTTTACGTTGTTCTCTCTTCGAGAATATGCGTCCTGCACAATTTCCTTTCAGAATGTACTTTATTTATACGTTAAAGCATATCGTAGTTATAACCTTATTGATAGACTTATATATTTATGATAGTTATATTTATCTTAATACATTCACTCACGGCTTTTGTTTCCGAAGGGATAGGCATAGACGCAACTAGTGCACCCACTTTTCGCTGTGCGTATTACGTCCCATGACGTGATATGGGGAGCCTATCGTCATATCGGGCACAAATTTCTGACTTTATCACGCTTTATTAAATTAAGTTTAGCATCAGTGGAAGCAAGACCAAGCATTGTATGAAATCCTCCTAGCCAGTTTCGGCCACGGCGGCCAATCTCAACGGAGATCAGCCCGGTACGCAGGAGATATTATAGTGCACAAGTGTGTGCGCAATACACAGGTGCACTCGCTATTCCTTCACTCTCATAGTCCGGTGAGATGGCAATCCGACATGACCGAAGAGAGATCAGGCACAGGACCAACGACTTTACGTGCTTCCCGAGGCACGGGGGTATCACACCGCCAACTTCCTGACTCCGAGCTGCGACTGAGTAATTTTTAAGATGGAAAAACCCAGTCACAATGTTTTTTTGGCCCGACCCGGGATTCGAATCCAGGACCTTAGCGCGCAAATCGTACTCGTAACGCGTACGCAATACAACTACGCCACCGAGGCAGTCAAGCATTGTATGACTGTGACAAGCATACAGAATTATAATCAGTGAGGAATGTGTTTAGTTGAGAATTATTTTGTTAGTAAACGCGTTATATACCTTGTATTGAAGTGGGACACAGGTAGATAGAAAAAAATCAGCTTAAAGAACTTCTTATTAGTTGGGATGTAACAAGCTAGATTCTATCCTATAATTGAATTCCTAAAACTCATTCAGCAAGATTTGGACTAAAAACGTTACAATGAACGCAAAGTGCATGCATGTTCGTCAAATAATTCATAACTTCCAAATTTAATGTTTTGTTTTCCCTTTATTGCATTTTTCTATTCAGTTATGTTGCTGATTTCATAGAAGAATTTCTTTTTCGTAATATTTTCTGTTAGTTATAAATTAATTAAAAAAAAATCAAATATAGGAAACTACCCTATTCCTGAGGAGTATGCAGCTTGCAACTGTTTGACACACGCTTTCTCAACCTTGTATCGGCCCAATCATGAATCTTATTATGCTATTGCAAGACCTTATTAACTATTATATACTATACTATACTATTATATAGTATACGCATTTCAAAATATACCTTTATTTGCCTTTTTAATCGAAACTAGAAAATTATGTTCGCTTCCGAAAATCGCTGCTACTAAATCAAAAATATGTTTTAGAGAATTTATATGAAAATTAATAAAAGTGTTCCAACCTAGATTTATTAGAAAAAAAAACGGTATGCCAAGGGCCCTAACTCTAAAGAAATTATATTAAATTTCTCCATTACAGAAGCGAAATTAAATACAACGAGCCTTTAACTTATTAATTTTATTTCCATTCCTTTGGATTTCATGCGGCATTTACGCTGATCCAGTTCTTTACAAAGTGTGAGACGCAAAAAAACTAATTTACGCAATAAATTTAATTCTGTCACTCTCCTATCTCGGCGAGAAGGGAATTTTTTTCAGTGGCGAAAAAAAGAAATTAAAAACCATAAATCTACGGGTACTGTCTGTTCTGGAGTAAATAATATTCTATGTAATTAGCTGGACGGGTTGGGTGCTTGGATTTTTGGAAAGTTGATGCGAAATTTTAGAACATCGGCTAAGGGTTCGAAACTTTAATCCAATAATAGACAAGAAATTGAGGAACAGAAGACATGTCCATGAAGATTTGTATCGGAAGGATTGTGGTTGTATTTTCAATAAATAAGTTAAAGCATTGCGCAGACAATATAAATTTGATGCTCAGAAACACAACACTCCTAAAAAAGTGACAGTCATTGATCACACTCACTCACGCCTGTTATCCCCGAAGGGGTAGGTAAAGGCACAACTAGTGCACCCACTTTTCGGCGTTATTCCGTCCCATGATGTGATAGGGGGCGAGCCTATCGCCATATCGGGCACAAATTCCAGACTCCGGGCTGATACTGAATAGAAAAACTCAATATCACTTTGCCCGACCCGGGAATCGAACCCGAGACCTCAGCTTTGCAGTCGTACTGTAATACAACTACGCCACCGAGGGAGCCATTGATGTTACTAAAATAACTAGTTTTATAATGTTTCTCAACAAAAAGTTGACATTATCTGGGCCAAAAGATTAACGTTTATATTAAGCGTACAAAAACTACATCTTATCCAATAATAGTAGAACTATAGCATGAAAAATGTCTCCATAAGATATATTGGTACAATAATCTGTATGATAGTTCATCGTTTGAACGTGCCGCGAGGGTAAAGTACGCTTGTACCAAAGTACAGGGGATTTGCACGACCGGAAGTGAAGCCTTAGGTAAGCCAGAGCTTTCGAATGAAATGGAACTGACAATTATTTTATTAATGTTTTTCCCTGAATGTCACTAGCGAAATATTATTTTATATATGTCGGAGCGGCGGGTGTTTTGAAATAATAATCGTGCAAAAAACTTGTCGAGATGTCAAATCGTTGGTATAAATAGGGTGCCTCGCATTTGAAAAAGCAGTCTCTTGTGAGACTCTCAACTGTTCGGAGCTCCGAAACTAAGTTTGGAACATCCAGAAATAAAGGATGAACAACAATTTGGAATTTTACTCTCACATCATGGGTTATGATGATGAGGTGGAACCCTGTGACGTCGGCAGAGCTGACGTCTCCTCTTTTTAAAGAGTTCTAGACCTTCTCCTCCGTCATATATAAATGTCTCCTGTATTAATACGGTTAAATAAAGAAGATATCGGTCTTATAGAGTCTGTATAGATACTGCTTACTTAATTATCTCGTCAAACATCAAAATACCTTTTGTGTTTCTGGTTAAACGTTGTAATAAATATAATAATAATATAGTAATACCAGCCATATAATAATGACTGCCTCGATGGCGTAGTGGTATTATGGTACGACTGCAATGCTGAGGTCTCGGGTTCGATCCCCGGGTCGGGCAAAGTGATATTGAGTTTTTCTATTCAGTATCAGCTCGGAGTCTGGAATTTGTGCCCAATATGGCGATAGGCTCGCCCCATATCACATCATGGGACGGAATAATGGCGAAAAGTGGGTGCACTAGTTGCGCCTCTGCATACCCCTTCGGGGATAAAAGGCGTGAGTGTATATGTATGTATGTATGTAATAATACCAGCCCTGTATTACATATTGCCCACTGCTGAGCACGGGCCTCCTCTACTACTGAGAGGTTTTTAGGCCTTAGTCCACCACGCTGGCATAGTGCGGATTGGCAGACTTCACATCATCATCATCATCAGCCTTTATCAGTCCACTGCTGGACATAGGCCTCCCCTAATGAGCGCCATAGCGCCCTGTCTTCAGCTTGCCGCATCCAGCATCTGCCTGCAGTCTTTCGCAGATCGTCATCCCACCTGGCCGGAGGGCGTCCTACACTACGTTTGCCCAGTCGCCGTCTCCACTCAAGAACACGTTAACCCCAGCGGTTGTCGGTTCTTCGCGAGATATGGCCAGCCCACTGCCACTTCAGCTTGCTAAGTCTTTGAGCTATGTCGATAACTTTGGTTCTCTGTCGGATGTATTCGTTGCGAATCCTATCCTTCAGAGAAACTCCGAGCATAGCTCTCTCCATAGCCCGCTGAGCGACTTTAAACTGGTGGACCAACCCTACCGTGAGTGTCCATGTCTCGGCTCCGTAGGTCATGACGGGTAGGACGCACTGATTGAAAACTTTCGTTTTCAAACATTGCGGTATGGATGGCGAAAAGACTCGACGTAGTTTTCCAAACGCTGCCCAGCCCAGCTGGATCCTCCTCTTGGCCTCCTTCTCAAAATTGTTTTTACCCAACTGCAGAATCTGCCCGAGGTAAGTATACTCGGAAACAATTTCAAGAATGTGGCCATGTACGACCACCGGTCCCGGATCAATGTGGCCATTGATCATGACTTTGGTTTTATCCAAATTCATGCCAAGACCGATGCGTCGCGAGGCTGAAGCTAGGCCGTCCAGCATCCGGTTCAGCTCCTCCAGTGACTCCGCCATTAAGACTATGTCATCTGCGAATCGAAGATGTGAGATGTGATCGCCGTTTATGTTAATGCCCATACCTTTCCAGTCCAACGCGCTAGTGAACAGTTTCGGCGATATCACATCACCATGTCTCACTCCCCTGCGCAGTTGGATGGGTTTAGACTGCTGGCCCTGTACTTGGACACTCATGGTGGCGGCGTTATAGAGGCATCTCAACACCTCGATATAACGATAGTCTACTTGGCATCGCTGTAAGGATTCCAGAACAGCCCAAGTTTCGACAGAGTCAAAGGCTTTCTCATAGTCCACAAAGGCCAGACACAGGGGCTGATTATACTCTTCGGACTTCTGTATAATCTGCCTCACTGTGTGAATGTGGTCTATGGTGCCATATCCTCCGCGGAACCCGGCCTGTTCCGTTGGCTGGAACTCGTCGAGTCTCCTGGCGAGACGGTTCGTAACTACGCGTGAGAACAGCTTATAGACGTGGCTCAGGAGTGTGATGGGTCTGTAGTTTTTAAGAAGGGTTTTATCTCCCTTCTTAAAAAAGAGCACAACCAAACTCCTACTCCACGCCTTTGGAGTTCTCCCACTGTGAAGGACGGAATTGAAGAGGTTCTTTAGCTCCTGTATAACAGGGGCTCCTCCTGCCTTCAGAAGCTCTGAAGTAATTCCATCCTCACCTGGGGCTTTTCCATTTTTAAGCTGCCTCAGGGCTAGCACGATCTCGTCTTGACTGATGTCAGGCAGTTCGTCACTGTAGTGGCGCGTCAGGGTGGCTCTGGAATCATAGTCTTCTCGTTGAGGAGGAGGGGCATGTGCAGCGTACAAACGGCCGTAGAAATCCTCTATCTCTGCAGAGATCTCCGGTTTCGACAATACGGTCCTCCCGTCGTGCGTTTTAAGCTTCGTCAGGTGGCTCCTGCCAAGCTGCTGAGTGAATACTTTGGACCCTCGGTTTCGCAGACTTCACATACCCTCGAAATTCTTATGGAGAATTCTCAGGCATGTCGGTTTCCTCACGATGTTTTCCTTCACCGTTAACGTTGAACGAAACGTTGTAGCCAATGTAATTACTAGTCTTTGCAAGGTTTAACGTCTGATGTGACGGGATGACAGACATAGCGCAGTGCCTTGCAGTGATTTGTAATTCAAAGTTCTGGGTAATTTTAGGTAACTGTTACTGGGGATTTTTGACTATCCAATATTCTATTAGGAAGATATTTGAATAATTTTATAAATATAAGTAGGTACTATTGCCAATTTTGTCAGTAAAACTAAAGCAAGCTTATTCAAGGTACTGGTCATACAGGAAACTAGCGTAGAGTAAGTAGGTCTGTTCATGAGTTTTATTTCATTAGAATGTTAGAGGTTCAAAAAATACTGTTTTATGATAATATCCTTCTCTTCTTCTTCTTGGTCGTAACATTCTTGACATAGTGGTCGTGGTCGTCATGTAGTGTTTTTCGGAGCAGACGTAATGCGCCTTGCGATCTCTCGCAATATCCTTCTAAGCCAGTAAAATAATATGCGGCATTAGTTAGAGCATCTGCTATAGAACATATTGAAGCTAATCAGACAGCCGCTCAAAATGACCAAGCTTTAAACTGTGTTGCGGTGACCCCACACTGGGCTGCGGCAAAGTAGGAGATGAGATTTTATCCTAACTGATGACTATCTACCGCATCTGATCTGCTATAAAACTATGAAATACTGTCGGTATTCTACTAAGGTTTCAAAAGAAATTCAGTCAATCTAGATTTTGAATAGATGACCTAGTATAGGGGAAATAGTCCCAAAATTCTAGCTCCCAGTAGCCCGATAAGCCGCTCGGACACATTGAGTTCAAATCCTGGATTTGCGATGAAACCAGAGCCTCCTTTATGTCGCCGTTATTATATTTTTAAATTGAGAGTTCATCTCGATTCTGAGTTATTAGATTTTTATGGACCAGCTCTGAATTCCTTTTGTATTGCTTAATAAGTAGCAGTCGAAAGCTTTTTACGTAGTGGTGTTATCAGCTAAGTGGTTACCATTGATTTTGGTGAAATCAGGAGTATATTGTATAACCAAGTTGTTATAATATATTGTTTGGTTCGCTTCAAAATACTGGCTAGCCTCCATATTGAACAGGATATTGTTATAGCTATACAATTGGTTAATAATCATCATATTCCAATCTCATATTAGACCTATAATTAGTTTAATTTAGTCTTCTAAGCCTAGAAATTGAAAAAATATGAAATATAGTAGAACAAAGTACCTACGGAGAATATTCAAATGTGTTTCGCTTATCATAGTTTATGTGATAAAACTTATAACAAAACCCTCAGATCAGAAGTTGTACAAACTTTAACCCTTCAAGAGGAAAACAAAGGATCAAATATTTATTTTTGTTTTCTTTTGCCTTGTTTTGTGGCTACAGTAATATATTTGGGAAATAATGTAGAGCGGATACAACCGACTACATAAGCTTAGTTATTGAATACAAATTTAAAAATTTGTGTACATAAACACACTATTATCCAGAATATCCAGAATCAGACACGATTCTTAACTATTAAAACATAAAAATTATAGTGCAGTTCTAATCTGCGATGTTACTTCCTACGGTTATGTATTTGTTCGCCGAGGGCCATGTATGCTTTATTTTTTATGATGCATCTATGAATTAATGTTGATTAAAACTGCTGATAAGAGCAAAGCCGATATATTTGTATAAATACCCAGATAGTGATCGTTTTAACATGGCAAAAACGGGCAAGTTATGTTCTGGATCAATCGGTAATTTAAGGCAGGCCGGCATAGTTTTGTTGACGGTCAAAATACGAGAACATTATATTTAGACTACACTGTACCGTCACCAGCATAAGTAGCTGAACAAATTTAGAATTGCCTACGTACTTTTGTGTTCTTACTAATCTTTTTTTTTCTTCACAAAAATAAAATAAAAGAGATTAGCTTTACTTCATACGAAGATTTTTTTTTTCAGTTTAACTTTACGCGTATTATAGGCGATTTGAAATTTTTATTATGTATAGATATTTATGCTGCTGACTGTACAGTGTACATGACATGACGTCAGAGTGCCTTTGTTTGACAGAACAATAAAAAAAATCATAAAAATTAAAACTAAATAACCGATGAAACCGTGGAGCCATTTTTAAAAGAATACATACATATACACTCACGCCTATTATCCCCGAAGGGGTAGGCAGAGGTGCAACTAGTGCACCTACTTTTCGCCATTATTCCGTCCCATGATGTGATAGGGGGCGAGCCTATCGCCATATCGAAAAGAAAAGAATAATAAAATTACAATTCAAAGGAAAATAAAAGACTGAATATAAAGCAAAACATTTTTCACTTCCAAAGATAAGCTATAATAATACCTTGTAGTTTCTAAAATAATTGCTCATGTGACCTCACATTACGTGATAAAAATCCAATTTGAGTTTTCATAGCTAAACCTTATTTTTATAACATAATATGGGCTCGCGTTTAATGTCTATCTTGCCTAAACTAAAATAAGACTACGCCCACGTTTATTTTTAACACATTGTTTTGTTTTGCCTGTTTCTGTTTAATCTTACTGAGTCAAGGGTTTAATAAACGTACTACATAGTTATCTACAGTAAAAAGATGCAAGAGATATCTAAGATTTTAAATCGTTTTAAACAATTAAAAAAAAAACCTGACATCAACTATAATCTGGGCAGTTAGGTAAGTGTATGGGTTCTTCGTTAAGCGTGGAAGCGCCAGTAATTTTTATGAGCATTTTACTATTAGGATTAGAAATAACATTCAAACCATCATATTTGCGTGAAATGTAACAAAATATTGTATCATCTCTATATACATCTGTATTTTGTAAACAATCAATATTTTACTACATTTTATCTTCAACCCTAAGCTTTATCAGTTTTACCCTTCCATTTTGCATTTACGTCTTCACGCCCCCTTCAAAGAGGCGTGACTGAAACCCGATTAGGCACCCCTGGCTTCTATTTTCCGCTCTTTAGAGCCTAAACGCGATGATATTATTTGTCTCGCTCGCAATTTTTTGAAAAACTGGATTTTGTTATGTATAGACATAGGACTTACAATGAATAAGTTTATTGCATCAGAAGGAAACATGTTATAGTTATTGATAGGATTTGAATGCACATGCAGGTTCATTTTGATATTGCCTTACAATAACATACTCAAATCATAGACGTAATATAAAAAAGTGTAAATTTCGAACAAAATACATATCAAAAAAAGGCGTGTGGCACTCGGAGACTGCCGCGGTAAAGCTATTGCATAGCATTTTTTATCAACTTATGTAATTATAATTATTTATTTATTTTATTTTTTGTCTATTGTCCAAATTTCACTCGTGCCCTAACGCCGAAACTCTAAGCAGGCAATTCTAATATTTATAACCTCTTTGAACAGATCCTACTAATATTATAAAGGCGAAAGTTTGTAAGAATGTATGGATGTTTGGATGTTTGGATGTATGGATGTATGGATGTATGGATGTATGGATGTAAGGATGTTTGTTCCTCTTTCACGCAAAAACTACTGAACGGATTTCGATGAAATTTGGCACACGGGTAGATCATGTCCTGGATTAACACATAGGCTACTTTTTATCCCGGGAAATGTAAACCGGGACTTTTATCCCGGAAAATCTTTTTAATGCGGGCGGAGCCGCGGGCAAAAGCTAGTATAAAATAAAAACATTTTAAAAATTCAAACTTAGAATCACGTTTGACATTTCGATACGTTTCACTGAATGGAACAATTTTTAAATACACGGTAATTTCGACCTTTTATCGTTTAACATTCAGCTCATATCCTCTTACATATTGTATTCTTACAAGACTGCGATATTAAATTTACTTATGGAATTTTACACTCTACATGGTTGTGATAGAGTTAAAAATAAAATATCACCGCTGTGGCGGTCAGAGTGAGGGGTGTTAGGTTATTTTCGTTACGGAATTTCTGGATTCGGTCTCCACGCTCAAGGCCCGCGATAGAAGCTATGCAATAGCTTAACGAAGTAGTTATAATATGTATGTTTGTAATGTGGTAAGGCATGGGCACAGACCAACTAGTACCACCCCTGATCCAGTACAATCCGGTGCGGATATATTCAACAAATCCTAATCCTGACCAAGACACACGTTTCTAAATCAAAATTCCAATTGCCTAACCCAAAGGTTGAACAAAGGTCAGATTATGTAGTAAGCATGCCATTATGGCATCCACATTACTTTATAAGAATGTGTTTATAGTGCTACCCTCAACATTACCATAGTGTTTATACAAAACCCCATGTCAGTTGAGCACAATTTGTAATGAGGACGCAATTTGTATCACAAAAAGCCATAATTTGAACACTATAACAACATTCCACCGCATAACATCACAATAAACTTATGTCTAAAAAAAGGTTCCAGATAAAATTATATTTCAACTCTCATTTCTTAATCTCCAAGAGTTTCATTTACATGAACGTGAATTGTCAAATTGGCCACTCAGAGGATTCTAATTAAGATTCGGCTGTTCAAAAGACACATTTCCCTTGAAGAGTTAAAAGAATTAGAGCTAAATTCGTCACCATTTGCCATCGGAGCTTTTGGCGTATATTTTTCACTGGGTAGTTGAAAATGAATTTTATTTTTTCCGATACAATACTTTCGCGCCCTTTTTGTTTTTAAAATCAACAAATTAGGCCTTTTGTTATGCGTATTTGAAAAGAATTCGGTTTTTTCCGGCACGTTACCGACTCCAAATGTTTCGACTTTCCCGTTTGCGAACCCAATCTATTGTTTGACCTGATAAAGGTAGTCTTTGGCTTTTTTCGTGTGCATTTGGTGCTCTACTTTATAGCTGTTGTGTATTGGAGAGATATCGTGGGCTTTGTGGAATCCACAGCATTTGTTAGCAGCGAACCGATCATAGACATTTGTTAGTCGTTGATATTTGGAGGGAAAGTGGTATTAACGTTTTCTTGGTATTATTAGAAATCTTCTTATATTATAAAAGCGAAAGTTTGTAAGTATGTATGGATGTATGGATGTTTGTTACTCTTTCACGCAAAAACCACTGAACGGATTTCGATGAAATTTGGCACGCGGATAGATCATGTCCTGGGCTAATTAACCGACTTTAAAAAAGGAGGAGGTTCTCAATTCGACGGTAAATTTTTGCAGCGAAGCCCACAGCCAAGCATAATTTTTGTATTGAACTTGGCTCTCCTTTATTACATTTATGTTTTTGGTGGGATATACTTTAGTTCATAAACTAGGTACCTCTAATTTATACTAATGAGAGGACACCGTATTCAAAGAGATAACGAAAAAAATAATAAATGAGACTTATCTGATTTATCTTTCTTTTTATTTGTCGTGAACAAAAAGAAAAGTAGATAATACAAAAATAATTTTACAAATCACTTTATCAGCTACAACGTAAATACATTGTTATGAGATAACAGCAAACGAACAAATTGGTCAAATGATCATGAATGATCTTGTTATATACTAGCGTCGACGATTTATTCTAGATACATGTACCTATGTAACAGCGAAAGGTCACTCACTCACACACTCATGACTAAATCTCAGAAACTATATATATTCTTTCTAGCCAGTTTTCAGCCACGGCGGCCAATCTCAGCGGAGATCAGCCAGGTACGCAGGAGATATTATAGTGCACAAGTGTGTGCGCAATACACTGGTGCACTCGCTATTCCTTCACTCTCATAGTCCGGTGAGACGACAATCCGACATGACCGGAGAGAGATCAGGCGCAGGACCAACGGCTTTACGTGCTTTCCGAGGTACGGGGGTATCACACCGCCAACTTCCTGACTCCGAGCTGCGACTGAGTAATTTTTAAGATGGACCCAGTCACAATATTTTTTTGGCTCGACCCGGAAATCGAACCCAGAAACTCAACGCGCAAATCGTACTCGTAAACCGTACGCAATACGACTACGCCACCGAGTCGCAGAAACTAAGAGTGCTAAGAGTCTCAAATTTTGCATGGGTAGTTCCTTTTAGGACGTAAATAATCACTAAGACGGGATTATGCGATATTCAACCCCTAAGAAGGTAAAAAGGGTTGTACGCGACAAATTCAAAAACTACCGAACGGATTTCGATGAAATTTGGTATGGAGAATGGTGGTTCGAGCACCTGGAAAGGTTTAAGGCTACTTGTTATCCTGGAAAAATGTATAACGGGACTTTTATCCAGGAAAATCTCTTTCGTGCGGGCGAAGCCGCGGGCAAAGGCTAGTACTGGTGGTAGGTCTCCCATATGTAAGAGTCCGTCTGGGTGGGTACTACCGCAATTTCTACCGCCAAGCAGCAGTGTGTATGCACTGTCATGTTTTGGTTTGAAGGACATTGTAGCCAGTATAACTACTGGACATAATGAGACTTAACATCTTATGTCTCAGGATGACGAGCGCAGTGGAATGCCACCCAGTACTTTGTAACTCAAGGTGATGTATGGTGTTACTACTGTTTATAGGCGGTCGTATCGCTTACCATCAAGCAAACGGCATGCTCGTCTCGTCATTCAATGACATAAAAAGAAATGGTATAAAATATTGCTAGATAAAAAAAATTTTTTTTTTTCTACATCCTACAAATCCAAACAATCCTCAAAAATATGACTACAATTAAAACGATCCATTATTAAATCTAATAGTTCACTATTCTTTTTTAGTTTAAGATCACCCTCACTAGGCAGAAAGGCCGGGGTATTTCATCCAGGGTCAAGTAAAGTTAATATTCTAATCACACTGGCAAATTTACAACCAGGTGAAGACCCTGCACTTGACCATAGAAACAACACTGGCTTAATCATTTGAAAAACAGCCATATTATAAGCTCGAGAGCGGTTGATCCACTTGCATCGATGAAGATAAATTCAATTTAGCCAACTTAAGGCACAAATTGCTTTATCTAAAGACGCCGCAAGCTATTGTTTTAATTAAAAATACACCTTTAATCCGATAGCTTGTCGTAATTCGCGTTTTCTATTGTATCAACAACTTTTAAACAAAAATTATGTCTCTGGAGGAAAATAATCCGCTTAGCTTCGAAAGGAGGGTAGTTAAACATTGATATTTTTAGTTTTTACGACATAGATTCATTTGTGGACTTTCGTGGCACCCATGTTGTATGAATTATAAGGATTAACGTTTCATAGAACATGCTTTATTACACACTCACGCCTTTTATCCCCGTAGGGGTAGGCAGAGGCACTAATGCACCCAATTTTCGCCATGCTTATTCCGTCCCATGATGTGATAGAGGCGAGCCTATCGCCATATCGGGCACAATTTCCAGACTCCGGGCTGATATTGATTAGTAAAACCCAATAATCTTTCTGCCCGACTCAGGGATCGAACCCGAGACCTCGGCATTGCAGTCGTACCTTAATACAACTACGCCACAGAGACAGAATGTTTAATTAGTGCAGATTATAAAAGGTGACAGAGAAAAAAAAATTACATAAATAACAAAAAATCAACCTTCCCTAAAGGATACAGAGAGGCGTAACTAGTACACTCATGTTCACAAGCTTATTAATTGTAACAAAATGATTGTAATAACTCGTAATGCTATACCATGTTCCCAATCCTACTAATATTATAAAGGCGAAAGTTTGTAAGAATGTATGGATGTATGGATGTTTGTTATTCTTTCACGCAAAAACTACTGAACGGATTTTGATGAAATTTGGCACACGGGTAGATTATGTCCTGGATTAACACATAGGCTACTTTTTATCCCGGGAAAATATAAAGCGGGACTTTTATCCCGGAAAAACTTTTTAAAGCGGGCGGAGCCGCGGGCAAAAGCTAGTCCTACTAATATTATAAAGGCGAAAGTTTGTAAGTATGTACGGATGTCTGGATGTATGGATGTCTAGATGTATGGATGTTTGTTACTCTTTCACGCAAAAACTACAGAACGGATTTCAATGAAATTTGGCACACGGGTAGATCATGTCCTGGATTAACACATAGGCTACATTTTATCACGGGAAAATAAAAAACGGTACTTTTATTCCGGAAAAACCTTTTTAACGCGGGCGGAGCCGCGGGCAAAATCTAGTATAACTATAAATATGACATTCGAAGAAACAAAACACTTATATGGATAATACTTTATTAAATGAGTATTAGTAATAGTAATAAATTATAATATAGGGGGAGACCCTATCATCACATCATGGGATGGAATACGCACGGCGAATAGCTCGCCCTCTATCACATCATGGGACGGAATGCGCACGGCGAAAAGTGCGTGCTCTAGTTTCGCCTCTGCCTAACCCTTCAGGGATAAATGGACTGTGTGTGTGTCTGTGCGTGTATAATGTTTTTTTTTTTTTTACGGCCATCTACGGCGCATTAGGGACGACTGCGGGCTTCCTCCGACTCGCGTCTAAGTTGTCGTCCGCAACCGCCCCTGCGCATACCGCTGTTGCGGTCCTTCTCCTGTTGTTGCGGGGGCTCAGAAGCCCCCGTAACACCGTACCGTGCCCACCTTTTGGCGTGCGAGGCAGCGTGAGACACGCTGCCGTCCATCACGGGGGTCACAGAAGTTGGCTAGACTAATAGGTGGGCGGCACCTCCCGCCCACCCGTGACCCCCGGAGGCCCCTATTAGTCGCCTTTTACGACAGGCAGGGGATACCGTGGTGGAATTCTCCAAACGCCCCCAATCCACAGGGCGGGAGACGTCGGTCAGTCGTCCACCCGACGCCTCCTACGTCTCGTCTGGCGGCGGGATGGATCACCACTGCGCTGGCGATCCCACTCGGCACTCTCCTTCCGCGAGAGGACCGCCTCGCAGAAGTGGGCCACCGCCTGCCAGGCCTCCCGGCCGCCGACCATGGAAGCGACCACGGCCGGCAGCGAGAGGTCTTCTCCGACGACTGCTCTGAGAGCGCTGCGTTCTTCATCCCAGGCTGGACAACACTCCAACGTATGTTGGGCCGTGTCCATTGGGCAGTTGTCACAATAGTGACACACGGCCGACTCCTCTATCCCTACCACCCGACACAGGAACTCACCGAAGCAGCCATGCCCGGTGAGCACCTGCGTCAGGCGGTATGTTGCCGCTCCGTGGCGCCTGTTCAGCCATTCGGCAAAGACAGGACGCATTGCCTCTACGACCCTGTGCCCCCACGACGGGGCCTCCAGCCTGAGACGCCACTCCTCCACGGCGGCTCGCCGTAAGGAGGCCCTCTTGGCCTCCACCTCCTTCAGGGCCGGACGTTCCCCGCGACTGAACGCCTCCTCCCGCCAATGGAATGCATCGGCAAGGGATTTGGCGTCCAGGTCCCAGGGCAGAAATCCGGCCAATAGGCAAGCCGCCTCGAAAGAGACCGTGCGGTACGCCCTGACCGCCCGCTGCGCTAAAGCTCTCTGCGGGGCGCGCAGAAGGGCGACGCAGGGGCGGCCCAGGGAGTCAGCCCAAACGGGGCTGCCGTAAAGGGCTATGGACCGCACGACTCCGTAATACAGCCTCCGGCAAGGGAAGCCAGGACCTTCCAGGTTGGGCAGCAGGCCGGAAAGAGCGCCCGCTGCCCGGGCGTGTATAATGGTAAGACTTAAGGTCTATAAAAACCATGTGGTAAACAATTAAATAAAGATCCACGCGTTCGGAGTCGCTGGCACAGATACAACAACCAAAAACCCCATAACGTACCGGAACTATATGAACAATTTTAAATAAATAATTTTAGTAATAATATCAATGTTGGAATCTTTGCCAAGCCACCGATTACTAGACTAAGATATAAAAAATGCAAGCAACTGCAAATTATAAGGACCTTAGGCTATTAACCCAGCGTGGTTTGGCACGGTCCTCACCTAGTATTGTTTATGCCTGTTGTATTAAAATAATTGTGGGGATTTCATTACATGATGCAGTACCAATATTTTTTTAGTCTGGTAAAACAATTTAGATCTAGAAGTTGTTTGATGTTTTACGTATTTTATCATCCTAACATTCTTGTTGTTGAACTCGTTTTCCCTATTTACGTTGGTTGTATTTATTTTATTTATGAAGCTTTTAGGATGTATACTTACAGTACCTATTATTTGAAAAAATCATGTTCAAAATACTATAGTAGACAACAAATAAATTCAATTCAAATGCTAACAATTTACAATATCGAGATCGAATGCGAGGGTCATCAAAACAATGTGTATGTTTGAATCAAATTGGACCAAATATTCAACAAAGTTCCAACATGACCTACCTTTGTGTGTACGACAAACCTCATTTTCAATTCCGTCAAAGAGACTCTGACCAGCTCTTTGTGGTTGGCTTTCCGTTTGAACTCCACATTTGTTATTAGGGTTAACATAGAACTCATATTGTTATTGCCACAAACTGTCCGCTTGACCTTTGGTCCTCTGGTTCATTATCGTCAGCTTATCAGCTATCAGCTCTGTAACTTCATGCGCTATTTTTCCAATTTTTAATTAATTTATTGCCGTTTTCAGACTGCAATGATATCTAATCGACGGCTCCGTAGAACAAAGTCGTATATGCAAAATGTTAGCTTTTCAGTAGAGCGCTTTGAAAGTCGTTAGTTTGTATTCATGTGCGAATTAGTGCTATTTTCACACATTAAGTTCAAAGTTGTTACTGAACCCTATAGAATATAATGTTTTGTTCACTATAACTTGTGATTTTCACAATTAACTTAGTCTTTCAAAGCGCTCTACTGAAAAGCTTCATTTTGCACATACGACTTTGTTCTACGGAGCCGTCGTAATGTTTAGATCTAGAAGTCGAAGATCAATCAAATATCAAAGATGCCATAGGCAGTAATTATCATGTTGAAGATGATTTTTTAACGAATGATGATATTATCGATGCATAAAATTTTCTTCTACTTCTTTGAATCTTATTCTAAAGGCAACTATTTTGATTGTGGGCTGTGGCAGCCTATGAGTTCCTTTATAAGACAGGTCAGTTTTTTTATGCTGATCATAGTTGTCTCATTCGAAGCATTCTTGATATACAAATGGAATAACATCGAATGATTATATATATTTTTCGTGAACAGAAACAGGACTAACATACTATTTAGTATAATAAAATAAGCTATGAAATTAATTTTATTCAAAACATTTATAGTTCTAAGAAGTCAGTTATTTTGGGTCTATTTACGTCTGGCCGTTGCTTCAAGTACGCTTCTGTTTTTATATGAACTTTCCTGATCACGAGGGTTCACTTCTTATTTTATGTATATTACATAGGATTATCCCGAATCGAGTACCTGACCTTTGCAATCCAATCGAAATTATTTTGCCCAGTCTGCTATAGAAGTCTCTCAGATTATTTTTGCCTCAAGTTATTGCCTAATATGGCTCGATTTCATCTTATGTTTTTTACTTTAGTAAAGGAAACATCTGAGACCTTCCTATAAACTTGTTTAACCCAAAGATGTCTTTATCTTTTGAAATATTCGATTCACATTTAAACATAATGTGAGGTAGGTATTTCTAATCCAAAATTAAATGTGGCATGGCTCTAAGGTTTTTTCATTTACAAAACTAAGTAGCGAAACGCGAACATTATTGTGTTCTACCGCTAAGTACTATTGTGCAAACATAATTCTGTCCTAAATGAGTTCCAATTTGGACGTTGCAGCTAGTGGTATTACAAGCAATTATGAGACTTAACATCCAATCCTTTACAGTTTGCAATGCTTTGTAGACGTCCTTATTGGGGTTATAAACTATATAGCATACTGTGATAACGGCCATGTCAAACACATTGTGCTCTGTTAAGCCTCCGTTATCTATACTAATTATAAAGCTGGATAGTTTGTTTGTTTGGTTAATCGCGCTAATCTCAGAAACTAATGAACAGATTTTGAAAGTTCTTTCACTAATAAGAGGCCACATTACTCCTGAGTGCTATAGGCAACATTTTGTTTCAGGAAAATATTTTTATCTCAGAAAAACGTACTCAAGCCGACGGAGCTTCGAGAAATATACTATATAGTTACATGATCTACATAACTTTATTGCTACGCGTAAATTTTAAAATTCATCATCGGCTTCTTAGATTTTTATTAGGATGGCTGTCTTAATTTAATTTATTTTTCTATATTGGCTCGACCCAATAACCGCACTGGACTTGATGGTAATCACTAATCAGACTGGGCTCCACGTAGAATGTCGACTGAGAAGAGATGATAATTCCTTGCCAGTCAACATAGTTATACTGGCCTGTTGGTGTCGCATTTTTATAAGACTTACAATTTACAGGCATCTCATCATAAACAAACAGTGACTAAAACGCCGGAATTCCTGTAAACTCCTATATCTATGCTATTATATTATTAGGTATATGTATTTTTATATTATGTATTTTATTTATTATTATTTTCGGTTTATTTATTTATATTGTATTCGTTATCATGTTTAGTAAGTGTATTCGTCTTGTGTACTTCTTATATTTATGTTTTTTTTATTTTTTATTTTAGTTTTTTTTTTTCCTCCCTCTTTCTCATTTTATGTTATATCATTATTTATTACACCTACCTATATTGTTTATCTCTGCATCACCCTAAGGTTGGCTGGTAGAGAATGCCATCGGCATTAAGTCCGCCTTATACATTGTTGTATAAAAGTAATAAAATCTCTATATATATAAAATTCTCGTGTCACAGTTTTCGTTGCCATACTCCTCCGAAACGGCTAGACCGATTTTGATGAAATTTTTTGTGCTTATCCGGTATCTATGAGAATCGGCCAACATCTATTTTTCATCCCCCCAAATGTTAAGGGTGGACCACCCCTAAATTTTATTTTTTATTTTTCAGACAAAATTTTTTGTTTTAATTTTTTTATGATACAGCATACAAAAATACCTACAACCCTAAATTTTCACCCCTCTACGATCAACCCTTATTTTTTAATAGCTAGAAATTGCTAGGAAATTATTTATATGGCAAAACAACGTTTGCCGGGTCAGCTAGTAAATAAATAAATATATAGCTCTAGATAACAGACGCGGATATTGCACTACAAAATACGAAAATATTTGCACACTTTAAACTTAAAATGACTCTTAGGGCGGTATTAATTAATCAATCTCAAGTTTGAGTTACATCTCAAGTAACATAATGTATTGAATTATGTCTAGTTGAGATGTAACTCAAACTTGATATTGATTTATTAAAACCGCCCTTAAAGTGACCAAGAGGCTCAGCTAATGGTAAACTCAGGTAAATAACATTAATTAATTATTTATTTCGCGAATATAAATCATAATTATGTCTCACTTACCCCGAGATTGCAACATAAACTCGGGAAGAAAAAAGGAAACAAACTTCGTGACCCCAGTTTCATAGCTGTTCACAAAGTTTTCATTTATTTACCGAGTTAATTTATTTTGGGAAGTGTATATTAAAGGCCTAAAGAATATTAATGCTTTGGAGTGAAGTAAGGTTCATATTTCATTCGAAAGAGTTTCACTTAGACTTTTTACGGTTAAACGGCTTGCGGTTCCGCTGGGGGCCAAAGTGAAATTTGTATTTTTTGTTATTTATATAAGTGACTTGCGGATCCACGGAATTTGGGATTTGGTTAGTAGGAGTGCTTCATTTTTTTTCTTTTCTGTTCTGAATTTAAATTAGCTCTTTTAATACTAGGACAGTATTTAGGAGCTTTATATTTTTGTATATTGTTATGAATAGAGGAGGCTAAACCTAGCAGTGGGATAGTAGGTAATACAAGGCTGATATTGTTATCAATATAAATAGCTTAATAATAAATAATCATCATTCTACAGAACACCTGCCTATTATAAGAAACGTGATATTGTAAAATAAAGGTAGAGAAATAGTCTCCAAATTACATTTTACTACTTTTTTGCAGCTGAGTATTCTTATAATTTATCACCTTCTGCAATAAAAGTTGAGTAAAATAATGCATCATTCAGACAACTTGACACTTTAATTACTATAAATAATAACTTTATCCCACGTATTTTGTGGGTAAAGTATTGTCCCACTCAGCATAATGACCTTAACCTAAATCATAAAACTGACTAAAAGTCCTCCATTCGTATACAATTTGGGAGTTCAATTTGAATCAAATCCGATGGTGGGGAAATAAAACGACTTTTCCAATTTATGGTACACTAGCTTTTGCCCGCGGCTCCACCCGCATTAAAAAGTTTTTCCGGGATAAAAGGTAGCCTATGTGTCAGTCCAGGACATGATCTATCCGTGTGCCAAATTTCTTCAAAATCCGTTCAGTAGTTTTTGCGTGAAATAGTAACAAACATCCATACATTCTTACAAACTTTCGCGTTTATAATATTATTATAGTAGGACTAGTTGATGCTCGCGGCTTTACCCCTAAAACACAATACGACATCAGCGTCATCTACTTAAAGAATCAGATCAAAAATATCCATTATTTCCTATAGGATTCACTTACTGGGACAAAAGTAGCCTATGAAAAATGAATGTGAAATGAAAATCCTCCTAGCCAGTTTCGGCCACGGCGGCCAATCTCAACGGAGATCAGCCAGGTACGCAGGAGATATTATAGTGCACAAGTGTGTGCGCAATACACAGGTGCACTCGCTATTCCTTCACTCTCATAGTCCGGTGAGACGGTAATCCGACATGACCGGAGAGAGATCAGGCGCAGGACCAACGGCTTTACGTGCTTTCCGAAGCACGGGGGTATCATACCGCCAACTTCCTGACTCCGAGCTGCGACTGAGTAATTTTTTAAGATGGAAAAACCCAGTCACAAAGTTTTTTTGTCCCGACCCGGGATTCGAACCCAGGACCTCAGCGCGCAAATCGTACTCGTACGCAATACAACTACGCCACTGAGGCAGTCAGTAGTAGCCTATATAGTAATCCCGGACATGGTCTAGCCGTGTGTCAAATTTCATACCAATCCGTTCAGTTGTTTCTGCGTTTACTTCTAACAAACATACAAACATTTTCACAAATTTTCGCATTCATAATATTAGTAAGACGTATCTCCACTGTGAGGGGTGTAAGGGGTCCAACTATCATCTTTAGGAGACCAAACCAACCTCACGTGCACGTGGTGCACCCTGCTGGCTAACGGACGAGGCTCTGGTGACCGATCGATGGCGGGATAACCATCCTACTCATGACACAGCTAAATGTCGCAGGCTGATTATGGGCAGCAGCTTAATCAGCGCGAGAAGCTGCGTCCTGCGCTCGCCAACCAGCCTGCCAAGCGTGGCGAGTATTAGTAAAAACCCCCCTTGAATAGGGAAATCTTTGGGGGAGGCCTATGTTTTCAGCAGTGGACGTTATGTGGCTGATGATGATGATGATCATCTCCACTACACATAAAATATCACAAATCTGCCTGGCTGCCATCCTGTGTAAATAATGAAACATACATAAGTATACATAGATAAGATAATTCGAACGGAAGTCAATAATATTCAATTGGTATCCTAATTATTTTTCATACATTACTTTTGATCATTCGTTTTGAAACTCCAAACCGTACTGTTTACACTGTGACTCACACTACTAATGGGAGTCAATAAAGCGTATCCTCTCAATACTCAAAACTTAACCCTACAAAGTTCACGGAGTAATTCGCCCGTTTCACCCGAGTGTACCGGCAGATCTTAACCCTTCACGCATGAGGTGTCAGGTCCCTTATGCCCCTCGCCACAATATCATTAAAATGACCACGCCGTTGATCCCTTCTGAATTTACTGCTTGTGTCATCGTCTAGGGAAAGGGATTTGGCCATTTTATAGTTATTAGGTACGTTCACGTGTTACCAGATATGTCCCTTTATGTTTTACTGTAGCGGTATAATTGTTGGATGTAAGGCAATTATATAAAGTTATTGCTGGTCGTAAACTAATAATTTGTGTTAGGTAGATATTGCTAGCAGGTTCACTTGCTATTCCCAAATTATAATCACAAAATTATATGTTGTAAATTTGGTGTTTGGATATTTTTTGGAATATGTTTTGTAATTCTGGAGGTTACAAATAAACTCAGACAATTAATCTTCAACAGTGTTAATGTAGAGTGTGGGTAGTTAATTAAGGCGCGATTTCTTTTTATTACATAGGTACATAAAACATACCATCACGCCTTTTATCCTTCTCAGGAAGTAACGCAACCACATTTCGGCAGCTTGTTGAGTCTTATAAAATTGAAATTTACCGTTTACAACTCCAGGCTGCTGGCGATATACTGAGCGAAAAACTTAATAACACTTTGCCTTCAGAAACCTCAGCACGATAGTCGTACCACTATACAACTACCCACCTAGATTTGACAGAACTAATAAAATAAAATTAGTGCAAATTCAACCTAAACTTCGTGACAATACAGACGCAGGTGCAGTTGTAGTTTGACTCCAACCACTTCCAAACTTAATAAACTCGCGGCAGAGCATCCGTTCTTGAATACGAACAAATGTTTGCGTGATACGCAAATATTTGTTCCAAATATGGAGATTAAATTCCCTCGTAATTAATAATAACCACAGCTGAAATCCTAGCGTGAGATTAGATATTATATTGCTAGTACGACGTACATTAATTATTGTTTGGACTAGTTTGAATAAACTTGAAAATTAACAACATAATTATGGTAGTACTGGATTTTGCCCGCGGCTCTGCCCGCGTGAATGAGTTTTCCCGGGATAAAAGTTCCGCTTTATATTGTCCCGGGATAAAAAGTAGCCTATGTGTTAATCCAGAACATGATCTACCCGTGTGCCAAATTTCATCGAAATCCGTTCAGTAGTTTTTGCGTGAAAGAGTAACAAACATCCATACATCCAAACATCCAGACATTCTTACAAACTTTCGCCTTTATAATATTAGTAGGACTTACTACTGCAAAAGGGGCAGTGAGTCCAAAGTTTAAAAGTAGGAAATTTGTTGTAGATCCACGCTGTAAACCTTTTAGACAGCATGCATAGGCCGGCTCGAATAAGATGGCACTGTGTTACGAAATGGCATAAGAGGTTTCTGCGTCAATAAAGTGACGAGACAGAAACATGACATAGTCCTGCTTATAGTCCTTATTCTGAGCATAGTTCATACTATTACTTATTCCAAAAAAAAATACACATCACACTTTTATCCGCGAAGGAGTACGGCAGAGGTGAACGCAGAGCGCCTATTTTTCGTCAATAGGGCACTTATTTCGGACACAGGGGTGATACTAAGAAGAGTAAGCCCAAAATCACTGTGCCCGACCTAGGATTCGAACCCGGGACCGCAGCGCGGTGTCATATCGTCCATGCAATACAACTACCCTACCCAAGCAATTCTATTCAATATACACTAATGCATAAACATGGCAGTAGTTAGTACTTCACTACATAGTATAAAACAAAGTCGCTTCCCGCTGTCTGTCCCTATGTATGCTTAGATCTTATAACTACGTAACAGATTTTGATGCGTTTCTTTTAATAGATAGAGTGATTCAAGAAGAAGGTTTATATGTATAATTTATCCCGGGGAAATATAAAGCGGGACTTTTATCCCGGAAAAACTCTTCACGCGGGCGAAGCTGCGAGCAGAAGTCTAGTAGATAATATTTTCGAAAGAGCTGTTTCTTATTGCAAACACAGTGACGTCACTCAGCCCAAAGCTAAATACTCCTTTAAATAAAACGTAATTCTAGATCCTGACCTTTCAAAAATAAACCTTTATAATTAACAAATACTCACAAAAATTGGGCCGAATTTCAACCCTCGGAATAGAGGTCGCGACTATTATCTTATCCAAATAGTTCCATTTAGCATCTTTAATTAATTTAATGGAAACATTTGGACATTGCGTGAGATAATATCAATTTAAGGGGTCAAATGTTCTCAAGCTAAGCCTTTAATGGTTGAGAATGTGGCGAAATTTCTGCGCTATTTCGCTGGCGCTAATTTAGGGATATATCGTATGCGTGTTAGGGTTAATTTTGACGTGGCTTATCAAATATGGTCCTAAGTAGTTTTGCAATACGTTTCAAATTCAGAAATAGTTTTGGGAAGCCGTGAAGTTACTATTAACATACTATACTTGCCCTGCATTATATACTACTAAGCACGGGCCTCTTCTACAACTGAGAAGGTTTAGACTTTAGTCCACCACGCTGGCCTAAAGCGGGTTGACAGACTTCACATACCCTCGAAATTCAGAGAACTTCTTAAGTATGCAGGTCTCGTCACGATATTTTCCTTCACCGTTACAGCGAGTGATAATTCACAAAGACTACACACATATTTTTTTACAAAGTCATAGGTGTGTGCCCTTGGGTTTTGAACCTGCGGACATTCGTCTCGGCAGTCCGTTCCACTTGCAACTAGTCTATAGCCGCTTATATTACTATTAGGCGCGAAGTATTGCCATATTATCGCACCTTTAGGATGAAAACAACACAATTCAAAAAATAGAAAATTTAGTTGGCATTTTTTAATGATCAAAAACTGGTCCCTTATTTATAAAAATGTAATAAAAAAGGGACCGATATAACAGTTTTGTTCTTTTCCTGTTTGAATATGACTGTGTTTGAACTATTATTGTATTGAGAACTTCGTTTTAAGTAATTTTATGACGATAGCTCAATTTTCTATCTTTTTGAATTGTGTCGTTTTCATCCTAAAGGTGCGTTATGTCACCTATTTGGTTTTGCGCGAACAGATTTGCAGTTCGCAAATACGCATTTTATGACGTAGTCATATTTAGATGCAGGGTGCATCTAAATTAATGGATATTATTTGACTTAAATTCTATTTCTTTATTTAAAGTAGCAGTTTAAGTAAAAGTCGTTAGAGATAAAACACTAACTTCGTTACAGAAAAAAAAAACAGTAGCTTAAGCTGTTACCGCGAAAGAAAGCGCCCAAAAATCATTCAGGGTGTTGTTTGATTTAGGGCCTATTTAATAATGTTCATATGGTAGATTTTTCCTGTTGTGCGTCTTATATTATATAGGTTTATTGTATTAATATATTATATTAGATACATGCACTCACGCCTCTATCCTAGGCCGCTATTAATAAATGAATCTTAAGTTTGAGTTACATCTCAAGTAGACATAATGTATGAAAAGTTCAATACATTATGTCTACTTGAGATGTAACTCAAACTTGAGATTCATTTATTAATACCGTCCCTATAGGCGTAGGCAGATACTATTGAGCGCCACAGGCTACGATCTTGAACACCTCTTTCGCCTCTTCCACATTTCATTCTTCTCATACATTTCCCCCAGTTAAGGGTACTTCTGACGTGCTCTTTTCGGAAACGATAATTTATTTGGTCAGAGTTCGTTCTCCTTGGGCGCCCTCTTCCATTCGTAGTTCGTACTATCCACATTCGCTCGATAAATATTAAATAAATGTTTATTAAATTAATATTTTGTCCATTTTCTTTTCTCGTTGACTATACTTACCTTCTTTAGTCTCTGCACCACCTCAAGGTTGACTGGAAGGAAATGTCTCTGGCGTTAAATCCGCCTATATTATTTAAAGAAAAAGCATATTAAAGAAATATTAGCATATGACAATCAATGCATATAGTACTCTTTTGTTTATATTATTTGGGAGCTTTACTTTTTTATTTGGTCGCCTTATATTATATTCAACGATAAGCGGTTACTCAGACAAATAAAACAGGTCCTTATCGCCAGGTGTGCACTCTCCTTAACACTTTACAATATTACAACAGGAATGTGAATTTGATTAAAAAAGTAATACTTATACAGATCGGATTACCGAACAGTGGAGTCGTTTCCCGAGAGAAATTCAAAAAGTTCCGCATTATGATTATGAAATGTACATCAAGAGATACCTCGACTGCCTTGGGTGGTGTAGTTGTGTTGAGTGCGCAGTATAACCACCGCTCTGGAGTTTCGGATTCGAATCCCGAGTCAGACAAAATTATATTTGGTTTTTTCTTCTCAATATCAGGTTAAAGTCTGGAATATCCGATATGGCGATAGACTCGCCCCCTGTCACTTCATGAGATCACACATGGTGTAAAGCTTTAGCGTTGGTTGCACCGTTGCCTATCCCTTTGGGGATAAAGGCGTAACATGTGTTTGTTTGCTTTCATATCAAGAGATAGGGTAGAGTTAAGGCTTTAAAATATATGGTAATAAGTCCATATAGTCTAAGGATTGATGCCCGTCAATGAGTTTCAAAGTAAAGCTGTGATTCCGCAAGACCCGTCCTGCCGGGCGTCATTCGCCATCGTGTGCGGAATCGGTCTCATACAATTTAATACTGCGTAGTAGTGCCGTCCGCCGTCGCGGCACGTGCTGTTGCCGTCTGCCGTCGCGGCACGTGCTGCTGCCGTCTGCCGTCGCGGCACGTGCTGTTGCCGTCTGCCGTCACGGCACGTGCTGTTGCCGTCTGCCGTCGCGGCACGTGCTGTTGCCGTCTGCCGTCTGCTGCGTTGTGCGGAATCACGGCTGAAGTCTAAAGTTTCAAAGTAGCATGTAACGTCATCTCCAGCCATTGTAAGTTCCCGCTGAACATAGACCCAGACACCTTAAAGATTCCCAGACCGACCTGCTAGAAACCTGAATCCACCAAATTTCTGACACTTTTATCAGGTCTGTCCACCATACAAATGTTGGAACCCTACCCTTCCAATGTCTAATAGCTTGTGTATTTAGATACTTACAGTAATTAGGTTTGCATTTTTACGTTAACTTACATTTTTACAATTGGCTACTTGCGAATTCACCTCTGCAAGAGTATCCATTCTCAGGCAACACGAAGTTGAGAAACCCACGTTAAATACCTACAACCTCGCATGTGCGCAACCACAACCTATTCTATCGCAGGAAATACGAGGAAATAACACAAACATTGAAACCAGGATTCAAACCTACAAACTTCTATAAACGGCAACGATGATAAATCAATTCATTCAAAAGGACCTTCCAATACAAATAACAATATAAATCACTTAATTCACGAATTCCCACCCGAGTTATTCGTATAAATGGAACATTCGGTCTCCTCCCATCCTTTTTATTCTGACATGACATCCTATTAAGGATATACTAAACATTCGCCTCCACGTCGAGGAAATTGGTTCTGTTGCTTATCTTAGTAAAACCTGTTTGATACTCGACTTAAGTATATAATGTGATTTTCCAATGAAGAATTCCTTTGGTGCTCGATAGTGTTAGCTTGATATTTTCTACATCGATTGGTGCTTGATAACGTGTACAGATTGGATAGAGTGAACGAAAATGATTGGTGCTTGATAATATAGGTATTAGTTACAGTGAACAAAAATGTCGTCAGGAAACCTATTTAATCTGTGAATATTCTATAAGAATTTCGAACATATGTGAATTTTGACAATACGCACTTGATCAGCGTGGTGGCCTACGGCCTAAAAATCTTTATTAGTAGAGGAGGCTCGTGCTAAGAAGTGGGAAGTACATAATACAGAGCTGGTGTTATTTCTGGGATCCTGCCTTCTCGCCGACAATTGTTTGGCAGATTGTCACTTGCCAACCAACGGTTCGCCTGCTTTTCACTTTGACAACTAACAATTGTCAAATTTTTGTATCGCCTACTTTTCACTTTGACAACTAACTTTTGTAAACCTGCGCGAGCCAAGCGAGCGAAGCGAGCGTGCCGCGGCAGCGAACTAAAGGAATATTACTCTTACTGAAACATTCGCTACTTGTAGGTCGGGCTTTTGAAAGGTGTCATTATGAAAGTCAGACCAAACGTACAGTTGGTAATTGTTAAGTTAGGAAATAAAACAAAACGGAATAAAATTCTGCGAAACGTTAGTTGGCAAGTGATAATCTGCCAAACAATTTTCGGCGAAAAGGCTGAGATCAGTTTTTACTAGATACAGCTTGTATGTGTTGAAAAACGCTTCAATCCAGGTCGCGTTCATCGACTACTAAATCTAGTTTAATTCTGCAATATTTGAAAGATGTGATAAATTTGGTGGAGTGGAGACCGCGACTGGGCAAACGCAGTGTAGGACGCCCTCCGGCCAGGTGGGATGACGATGTGCGAAAGACTGCAGGCAGATGCTGGATGCGGCAAGCTGAAGACAGGGCGCTATGGCGCTCATTAGGGGAGGCCTCTGTCCAGCAGTGGACTGATAAAGGCTGATGATGATGATAAATTTTATTTCGTGAGAACTGTATTATTTACAGTCGGCTACATAAGTAAATGAGCAAATTCAAAACTTCAAATCTACACACTTTTGAGTTCAATGTTTTCATCTTCACAAAAATACAATAAAAGGGATTTACTTTGCTTTTCACAAGGAAAAAATAAAGATGTAGTCACTTTGAGCCAGGATAAATTAATACCATCACTCTTGAGTTGTTGATAGATTTATATACCTGACACAGCAAAGTACTGTCACTGTACCTGACTTTAATAATCGCCAACTACAAGAAACAGCTATAAAAGCATAAACAGACGATCGAATTTGGTGCGGTCGCACCAATTTGTACCGTACCACCAACCGTTTAGTTGTTTCTGTGCTAGCAATGCGTGAACACCTCTCACAATATGCGCCCTGTTCTCTCGAAGAGGCTAAAATCGTGTCAATTATAGCAACTGTTGCTGCTACATTGCTCTCTATACATAAAATAAAATTGTAGCAAGCCTATGTTTGTACATTATAGATACCTATTGAAGAAAAACTATTACTCTAAAACAGCACACAGGCTATTTTTTATCCCCGAAAAATATATAGCGGGACTTTTATCTCGGAAAAATCTTTACCACGCGGACGAAGCCACAAACAAAAGCTAGTTACAAATAAAGAGGAAATAGATAAGAATGGGTAAAAAATGATCACATTTTTTACAGTACAGTAGTAGACAACAGTACAGTCTCGTGTGACTCATTAAAGATTTGATGGTGACAATGTTCGTGTATATCTTCGACTTTCGACTGTGAATTAAAGTGCATCAGGGCTTAGTTCTGGCTTTTTGCTCTGATATATTATAGAGTTAAACCTCGTTTAAGCGGAGCAATTATTGCATACAAGCTTTTGCCCGCGGTCCGCCCGCTTTTAAAAGTTTTTCCGGGATAAAAGTCCCGCTTTATATTTTCCCGGGATAAAAAGTAGCTTATGTGTTAATCCAGGTCATGATCTACCCGTGTGCCAAATTTCATGGAAATTCATTCAGTAGTTTTTGCGTGAAAGAGTAACAAACATCCATACATCCAGACATTCTTACAAACTTTCGCCTTTATAATATTAGTAGGATTTTTTTTTTTTTTTTTTAGTAGGATACTTGTTGTCGTCAGGAAACATGAGATTTTGCGCATGTATAGACGGTGCAACATTTTTATGTCTTCATTTTTATGTTGAATCAAGAATCGCACTAGTGAAGAAAGAAAATTGCTTGAATGAGTAATGAATAAATCTGTTCATACTAGGTGACAAATAAATAGATTAACGCTACATTTTAAACTGAAGGCCCCAGCAAAACTAAATAGACAGGTTCCTTATTTATGGTGAATATTATGATAACCTCGGTGGTATAGTTGTATTACGGTACGGTTGCAGTGCTGAGGTCTCGGGTTCGATTTTGGGTCAGGCAAAGCGATATTAGACTGTACTACTCAGTATCAGCCCTGTGTCTGTAATTTGCACCCAATATGGCGATAGGATCACGTCCCATAACATTTTGGGAGAGAATACGTACGGCGAAAAGTTGGGTGCACTAGTTGCGCCTGTCTGCGCGGCCGCAGGGAGGCCCGCCAAGCATCCGGTGGGCGGGAAGGCGTGTCCCGCCCCCTCCCGTCGCGATAGGCGCTGCGACGGGATACGAAGTGCTGCTGCCGCTGGGGCTTCGACCCAGCCGCAGTCAGCGAGCCCACCGCAAGGGGCCGCGATGGATGTGGTAGAGATCGCCCAATAATGGAATTAAATTTCCTCCAGGCGAACATCAACCACTGTGCCAGTGCCCAGGACCTGTTGTCCCAAAGCCTGGCGCAGTGGTCGGTGCAAGTGGCCGTGGTCGCTGAGCCGTACTTTGTCCCCCCCCGGGATAATTGGGCTGGGGACCTTGACGGCTTGGTGGCTATCATCAGCCGGGGCGCCGCTGGCTCCCCACCCTTCGAAAAAGTAGCGAAGGACAGGGGATGCGTGGCGGTTCTGTTGGGAGACATTTGGATAGTAGGAGTGTACTTTTCTCCCAACAGACCCCTCGCCGAATTTGAGTCTTTCCTCGTTCGGCTGGGGGCCTTGGTGGAACAAGGCCAACCTCACCCGGCGGTCGTCGCCGGCGACTTCAACGCCAAGTCCGTGGCTTGGGGTTCGCCGGCGACGAACGGTCGTGGTCGGGTCCTGGAGGAATGGGCGATCTCTGTCGGCCTGGTCGTCCTGAACAGGGGGTCGGTGGACACGTGCGTGCGGCACAACGGCGGGTCGATTATAGACCTGTCGTTTGCGAGTGCCGCCGTCGCACGCCGTGTCCGGGACTGGAGAGTCCTCGTGGGCGTGGAGACGTTGTCGGACCATCGTTACGTCAGGTTCGGCGTCTCCGCGTCCCCGAGTGTCCAGTCCGGTGGTGTACCGAGTGCCCCAAATCAGGACGGCCCGCGGTGGGCGCTTCGTCGCCTCGATGGGGAGGCCCTAGTGCTGGCCGCTCTGGTCATGTCGTGGCTCCCCGTGCCGGACGGGCCGGTACGGGTTGAGCAGGAGGCGGAGTGGTTCGGGGTGGCAATGTCGGATGTCTGCGACGCCGGCATGCCCCGAGCTCTCCGCCGTTCGCCGGTGCGACAGGTGTACTGGTGGTCGGCGGAGCTAGCGCAGTTGCGCGCGTTGTGCGTGGCTGCGCGCCGCCGATACGCCAGGCATCGTCGTCGCCGGCTAAGAGATGAGAATCACGCAGACCAGGAGCGGCGGCTCTATGGCCTCTACAAAGAGGCAAAGAGAGCGCTGCGGGTGGCCATTCATGGGGCCAAGGTCGCGGCACGTAAGGCGTTCGTGGGGACTCTCGACAGGGACCCGTGGGGGCGCCCTTACCGTCTGGTGATGAAGAAGCTTCGCCCAGCGGCGCCCCCGCTGTCGCAGAGTCTCCGGCCAGAATTACTGGCCAACGTCGTCGCGGCCTTGTTCCCGGCCACCGAGGAGTTCACTCCTCCACCGATGGCGCCACCGGATATGGCGTCATCGTCGAGTGAGAATCCGGCAAGGGATATCCCGGAGGTTTCGCCCGCTGAAATGCGGGCGGCAGTGCTTCGGCTGCGGAGCAAAAACACGGCCCCAGGGCTCGATGGCATCCCCGGGAAAGCCTGGGTGCTAGCCGTTGAGTACCTGGGCCCGAGGCTCCGCAGCTTATTCACCGCCTGCCTGGAGCAGGGCGTCTTCCCGGTGCGTTGGAAAACCGGGAAGCTCGTCCTGCTGAAGAAGGGAGGACGACCCGCAGAGTCGCCGTCGGCCTACCGGCCCATCGTGTTGCTCGACGAGGTGGCAAAGCTCTTCGAGCGCATCATTCATACCCGCCTCGTCGAGCATCTTGAAGGGGTCGGACCAAATCTGGCCGACGAGCAGTTTGGATTTAGGAGGGGACGTTCCACTGTCCACGCGATTCTGCGGGTGAAGGCACAGGCGGAGGATGCAGTGGCCAGAGGCAGTGTAGTGATTGCGATATCATTGGATATATCCAATGCTTTCAACTCGCTGCCCTGGCCCTGCATCCACGAGGCACTGCGGTACCACGTGGTGCCGCCCTATCTCCGGCGTCTGGTGCACGCGTACCTGTCTGACAGGCACGTGGTGTATCCGGGCGCCGATGGGTGGCACCGAAGAGCGATGTCGTGCGGTGTTCCACAGGGCTCGGTTTTGGGCCCTCTCCTGTGGAACATCGGGTACGACTGGGTGCTCCGTGGTTCCAATCTCCGGGGCGTCGGCGTGACTTGTTACGCCGACGATACGCTAGTCACAGCGACTGCTGGGACCTTCCGGGACGCCGCAACTCTGGCGGCGGCGGGCACCGGCCAAGTGGTTGGTAGAATCCAACGTTTAGGGTTAAAGGTGGCCCTCGAGAAAACCGAGGCCGTGTGTTTTCACGGACCTCGGAGAGGGCCACCGGCCGGTGCCGGCATCGTCGTTGGGGGGGTGCGGATCCCCATCGGCTCTAGCATGAGGTATCTAGGTTTAGTCCTAGATAGCCGATGGCGATTCCGCACCCACTTTAAGGAGTTGAGGACGAAATTGTCCCGGGCAGCGGGCGCTCTTTCCCGCCTGCTGCCCAACCTGGAAGGTCCTGGCTTCCCTTGCCGGAGGCTGTATCACGGAGTCGTGCGGTCCATAGCCCTTTATGGCAGCCCCGTTTGGGCTGACTCCCTGGGCCGCCCCTGCGTCGCCCTTCTGCGCGCCCCGCAGAGAGCTTTAGCGCAGCGGGCGGTCAGGGCGTACCGCACGGTCTCTTTCGAGGCGGCTTGCCTATTGGCCGGATTTCTGCCCTGGGACCTGGACGCCAAATCCCTTGCCGATGTATTCCATTGGCGGGAGGAGGCGTTCAGTCGCGGGGAGCGTCCGGCCCTGAAGGAGGTGGAGGCCAAGAGGGCCGCCTTACGGCGAGCCGCCGTGGAGGAGTGGCGTCTCAGGCTGGAGGCCCCGTCGTGGGGGCACCGGGTCGTAGAGGCAGTGCGTCCTGTCTTTGCCGAATGGCTGGACAGGCGCCACGGAGCGGCAACATACCGCCTGACGCAGGTGCTCACCGGGCATGGCTGCTTCGGTGAGTTCCTGTTTCGGGTGGTAGGTATAGAGGAGTCGGCCGTGTGTCACTATTGTGACAACTGCCCAATGGACACGGCCCAACATACGTTGGAGTGTTGTCCAGCCTGGGATGAGGAGCGCAGCGCTCTCAGAACAGTCGTCGGAGAAGACCTCTCGCTGCCGGCCGTGGTCGCTTCCATGGTCGGCGGCCGAGAGGCCTGGCAGGCGGTGGCCCACTTCTGCGAGGCGGTCCTCTCGCGGAAGGAGAGTGCCGAGAGGGATCGCCAGCGTAGTGGTGATCCCTCCCGCCGCCAGACGAGACGTAGGAGGCGTCGGGTGGACGACTGACCGACGTCTCCCGCCCTGTGGATTGGGGGCGTTTGGAGAATTCCACCACGGTATCCCCTGCCTGTCGTAAAAGGCGACTAATAGGGGCCTCCGGGGGTCACGGGTGGGCGGGACGTGCCGCCCACCCATTAGTCTAGCCAACTTCTGTGACCCCCGTGATGGACATGTCCGAGGCAGCGTGTCTCACGCTGCCTCGGACACTAAAAGGCGGACACGGTACGGTGTTTCGGGGGCTTCTGAGCCCCCGCAACAGGAAAAGGACCGCAACAGCGGTACGTGCAGGGGCGGTTGCGGACGACAACTTAGACGTGAGTCAGAGGAAGCCCGCAGCCGTCCCTAATGCGCCGAAGATGGCCTTTTTAAAAAAAAAAAAAAACTAGTTGCGCCTCTGCCTACCCCTTCAGGGATAAAAGGCGTGAGTGTATGCCTGTTTGTATTGAGACAGGATTGTTAAAAATCAATTCCGCAAAACACACGGCTAGTTCCTATAAAATTATCAGTTAATATTAAATTCGTCGTAATCGCAAACACATTTCATTAATTATTATAATTTCAACAAACTTGACCCTTCGAATTTCATAAATGCGGTCAAAAAATGGAACATGGAAGTGCTTTCAATACAACAAAGGAAACAGAAATTGCGACCGCCCGTTAAAAACGCTAATGATATTTAATTAACAATAGCCGATTTAGTAGTACAGTTCACAGAAGCAGTGAACGCAAAAGTTGATTCGCAGAAATGGTAGCCGCTTTAATTGTGATTTTTAAAAGAGAAATTTGTTCACAATTAATCTTAATGTTACTTTATAATAAAACAAATGCAAAAGTGTTTATATGTTTGATTTTTGTTTGAAGTTAACGCAAAAAACGTTACTGGATTTGAATGTAATTTGGCACATTGACTGTGAAGCTACTTTCTGTTTTATAAATAAACTAGCGGCCCGCCCTGGCTTCGCTCAGGTAGCAAAGCATATTACATGCTGAAATTAGTTTTTTGTCATACAAAATATTTATGTAATATATACATAAGCCTTCCTGTTGAATCACTCCATCCATTGGTGAAGTTTTACCGGGATAAGAATTGAATATGAAATCCTCCTAGCCAGTTTCGGCCACGGCGGCCAATCTCAACGGAGATCAGCCAGGTACGCAGGAGATCTTATAGTGCACAAGTGTGTGCGCAATACACAGGTGCACTCGCTATTCCTTCACTCTCATAGTCCGGTGAGATGGCAATCCGACATGACCGGAGAGAGATCAGGCGCAGGACCAACGGCTTTACGTGCTTTCCGAGGCACGGGGGTATCACACCGCCAACTTCCTGACTCCGAGCTGCGACTGAGTAAATTTTAAGATGGAAAAACCCAGTCACAATTTTTTTTGGCTCGACCCGGGATTCGAACCCAGGACCTCAGCGCGCAAATCGTACTCGTAATGCGTACGCAATACCACTACGCCACCGAGGCAGTACCGGGATAAGAATTAGTCTAGATCCTGCCCAGGGTCTTAAGCTATGTCCCTTCCAAATTTCATCGCAATCAGTTCAATGGCGTGACAGTGACGGCCCCACTCGCGAGAAATAAAAACCGGTATAAAATTCCCGGGTTATGTTCTTCCGGGATAAAAGTAGCCTATGTCCTCCTCAGGATCTCAAACTATCTCCATACTTTCTCATTTATAGACACGCGCCACCGGCGCCCCGGCCGGTACCGCCGCGACCGCTATGTCCCTGCATTATAAATCTGTAATATCTTCGAAAATATTTATTTAAATTACATGTTGTAAAGGGCCATATTGTTCTGTATTAAAATCGCTTCGTAAATAAGCCATTATTTCTCGTCAAAAATAAAGGATAAAAAGTGGTTATTGTGGGTTATCCCTAAGAGATAAACATATACCATCGCGGACTTTTTTGTAGACCTTTTTAAGGTGTACAAAAGTGTAGTACATTATTTTGATCTATCTCGTAGAGTTTAGCCAGCGTCTGCAATGTAAGCGCAAAAAAAGGTGTTTACGACATCACATTAGAAACCTTTTGAATTATCAATGTTCCTCTACTATATTATGCATGTATTATACATATAAACCTTCCTCTCGAATCACTCTATCTATTAAATAAAACCGCATCAAAATCCGTTGCGTAGCTTTAAAGATTTAAGCATACATAGGGACATGAGGACATAGGGACAGACAGCGGGAAGCGACTTTGTTTTATACTATGTAGTGATGATGCTAGCGTTGTACAAATGGCGCTATGAAATATGTATAGATATCTACAATGATTTATAGAATTTTGTAGCGGTATCTTCTTTTACATGGGCGCAGCCGCGAGTAACATCTTGTATATTAATAAATTGAGCTGAAAGTTTTTTTCTCTTACTTTTGAATAAGAAGACGAGGAAGTGTTCGTCTGGTGGTTGGTTCCATCTAGATCCATCCATCTAGTCGTTCCCTCGATCCTGAGGATCGTAACCGCAGCAGGCTGAGTCGATAAGCGCCCTCCATGTGGTTCCATCGACTGTTGTGTGAACTGCATCGTGCAGGTTAAGTAGGAGAGGTTTTGTGATTTATTCACACCGTTTCGCCGGTGGTCTTTCATGACAGCGCTTTCCCTCCACTTTTCCCGTCAATATTTTCTTTAGATGCTGTCATTGTGTATGTCCAAAGAAAGAGAATGCGTCTCCTGCAGATTGTTGCGAGCTGAGTGCGTATGCGAAGTTCCTCCAGTATTGATTTATTGTGCGCATAGCTGTCCAAGATATACATAGGAGGCGATGCTAACAAAACATTTCGAAAGCGCCGATCCGCATCAGCATTGTGGAACAAATCGTCTAGGTCTACGATTTGTAAAGAAAAAAATCGAGGTAAACCAGAGAGTGTATCAACCGGACTTTCGTTTTCCTGATGATACAGCGGTCTTTTCACATTTTCAAGACGACTCATAGCGCCCTTAGCCAAGTTTTTCAATAGCTTTATTATACTCTCGTTGCTATTGAAGTAGTTTCCGAATTAAGTTAAAATATTAAACTTGGGATTAGTCGAGTGCTTTCCTAAGGGTTTTGCATTTAAAAGTATTTTCAAAATATTCGAATTACAGGGAGAGGAAGCCTAAGGGTCTGTTTCACAAATGAAGTAAATTTTATTTGAGTTATTATATTAAATAGCAAATTCTTTATTTGCTGTAGTATTCAGTTTATTACCATTTGTTTGTAGCATAGATTGCAACCAGCCCTGTATTATATATTGCCTACTGCTGAGCACGGGCCTCCTCTACTACTGAGAGGGGTTAGGCCTTAGTCCACTACGCTGGCTGGTTGGCAGACTTCACATACCCTCAAAATTCTTACGGAGAATTCTCAGATATGTAGGTTTCATCGCGATATTTTTCTTCAGCGTTAAAGCGAACGATAATTGATAAACAACACACACGTAACTTCGAAAAGTCAGAGGTGTGTGCCTTGGGTTTCGAACCCCTCGGACATTGTCCCGGTAGACCGTTCCATTCCCAACTAGGCTATCGTCCACTTGAGGAGCATAGTAGAGAGTGGCTTTTGTATTTTGAAGGCTTATACATTTAAGTGACGAGACACATTTACTCATTAGTTGTGAAATAGGTCTTAAAATATGTAAAAATCCATAGTAATAATCTATACTAATATTATAAAGCTGAAGAGTTTGTTTGTTTAAACGCGCTAATCTCAGGAACTACTGAACCGATTTTGAAAATTCTTTCACTAATAGCAAGCTACATAACTCTTGAATGCTATAGGCTACTTTTTATCTCGGGAAAATATTTTTGTCCCGGAAAAACTTTTTCACGCGGGCGGAGCCGCGAGCACTACTAGTATAAAACTAAAGAGTTTGTTTGTTTGAACGCGCTTTTCTCAAAAACTAATTAACCGACTTTGAAAATTCTTTTAGAAATAGAAAGCTACATTGCTCCTGAGTGCTATAGGCTACTTTTATCCCGGAAAAACGCGCGACACGAGCGGAGCCGCTATCATCACTCGTGTCATATAACGAGCAAGACGCATCTTAATTTACGTACCGTCACATTGTCTACTACATTTTATTTTGGATTTTTACACTACGCTAAAATTATAAAACCCAGCATTGTTTGAAAGTGAGAGAAATATAAGAAAGAAAGAGACGCGCATACACATTAGTTAAAGAAAAAAAAAACAAAGTTTAAGACTTCCGAGGCGACCGTGTCACGCTCGAGAAACACTGGAGAAACTCACAAATCACATTTTCTACAATTCCGGGTGTGAGATTAAAGAAAATGCAATGACTAAAAGGAGACCAAAAGGCCAGAGAGTAAGCGATTTGAATAATGTAGAGTATAATAGTGTTCTTCAAGTTGTTACTTGAACACGAGGTAATGAGCTTAAGTTCATTGTCGGCATTGTACGTTTGCTGGTTGTATTTTAAGGTTTTTAGCCAGTGTAATTATTATTACTAGTGGTCGTACAGTGGTCGAAATTTTTCCATCAAATTTAATATGTTTGGAACATTATTTAAATAAATTTTATATTTGTGCACTCCTCCATATGAACTTTAATTATGTCAAATCTCCGTGCGTACAATGTGCAGAGTGGTGTACATTGTTAGTATGGTGGTACTTACTTTGAAATTCAAAGTTGTACGTGTTTATTAATATTATATTTTGCCCAACGTGACGATTACTAAATGAGTTGCTCGTTTCGTCGTTTATTTGTGTATAAAGAAGTGTAGTGAACAATTCACATGATAGTGGGCGTCATAACTTCTTGTAAATGAGAACACTTTTGTTTTATCGCGGGGAAAAACGCGTAATTGGTACCACCACTGGGGTGTGAGTGGAACGGTTATGTTGGTTTCACATAGTCTTACGGCCCAATGTCGACACTCGGGAGTATAGCTTCATCCGAGCGAGCATTGGACCAAGTCCCTAACACTATGTACACCCTACACCGGCATACCAACCAAAACCCGCGGTGGCCTTCTTCGGCGCCTACGGGACGGCCCCAGGGTATCTTGTTGCACAGAGATAGCTGCACGGAACCGCCCCTGCGCGATGCCGCGTTGCGGCCCACTCTAAATGAGGAGCATGAGAAGCCTCTGACCTCAAAGAAGAACACTTGTATCATCCATCAATGGTTTAAATTTTCTCCATTACATTAAATAAATTAAATTAACTGACTGCCCCGGTGGAGTACAATGTGTGTGCGGTACGACATGTACTCTGAGATTTCGGGTTCGAAACCTTTGTAAGGCTAATTGGTATTGGGTTTATCTTCTCATTATCAATCTGAAATGTATATAAGTATATCACATCATAAATTACACACGGCAAAAATTTCGCGCACCAGTTGCGCCTATTCCAAATCCTCTGGGGATGAAAGGTGTGTGCGTCTAAAATAAAAAATATATTTTTATATTCAGATGCCACATTTATGGCCCAACCCGAGGCCAGGAAGCAACGTAGTTTCATATTGAAGTCGTCGGAAGGTCTTACAGCAGATGTTTCTTTGCCAAGACGTCTTTCTAAACATACACGTATCTTCATATAAACTGTTCTATTGATTTTAAATTATCTTTAAATAACTCAGTAACTTTAAGAAGAAATTTTGTATGTTTATTGTCTATTATTGTTATCTATTAGTTTCTTATTATAGTGGACGATAGCCTAGTTGGGAATGGATCGGTCTGACGAAACACAAGTCTGCAGGTTGAAAACCCAAGGCACAGACCTATGATTTTTTGATGTTATGTGTGTATTGTTTATCAATTATCGCTCGCTTTATCGGTGAAAGAAAACACTGTGAGGAAACCTGAATACCTGAGAATTCTCTAAAAAAATTTTGAAGGTATGTTAAATCTGCCAACCTACACTAGGCCAGCGTGGTGGACTAAGGTCTAAAACCTGTCAGTAGTAGAGGCGGCTCGTGCTCGGCAGTGAGCAGTATACATTATATTATAGTATATTAGTATAGTATGTCTATAAACAAACACTTCCTAGCTTGGAGTAGTAGAATCGGCATAATATTATTTAGTTTACGATTGTTGTCAGAAAGAAATTAGCTGTAAATATATAAATCTGATTGACAACGATAATATCATCTTTAGCGTACCGTGCCGGTGCTCTTCCAATTGAGCTACTTCGACCCCATCCTTGGCTGTCCAATTTCAAGTTCCCTATTTTGAATCTCTTAAAGGAGATGACCAGCGACATCTGTTGGCAATTATTACAATTACTAACTTCAGCGTTACTCTGTTACAGGAATAAATTCACTGAAATGAAGTCACTAAACTTTTTTCTAATCCTATATTATGATTTTTTATACATGTTAATGGCCATGTAGTGCCTGGATTTTATATTTTTATGGAAACTTGAAAAAGAAACAGTCGATGGCGGGATTGGAACCCACGACGATCATCTTTAGGCTTGTATTAAGACTAAAAAAACAAATACCTACTAGACAAGTGGAGTAGATTTTTAATTGCCAGAATTGGTGATAGTGTTGTACATACATACATGCTCACGCCTTTTATCTCCGAAAGGGTAGGCAGAAATGAAACTAGTGTACTTTTTACCGTGCATATTTCGTCCCATGTTGTGATAGGAGGCGAGCCTATCGCCATATCGGGTACAATTTCCAAACTCCGGGCTGATACTGAATAGAAAATCACTTTTCCTGAGCCGGGGATCGAACCCAAGACGTCAGCATTGCAGTCGTACCGTAATACAACAACGCCACCGAGGCAGTGATAGTATTCTTTTCAATATAAATGGGCAAGCAAGACAATTATGAGTAAGTAAAATCGCCGTAAAGTTTTCTTTGTGATAAGTGATAACATTACAGAAATGTTATTCGTATTCAACATAATGACCGTTCCAATTTTATTTAAATAAATGCCATTTCTTAGAAAACGAGGAACAGGAACTGTACAGCAAACTTTAAAGTGGAATAAAAAGTAGTTGCCGCTGTAACCGCGGGCCTCGAACTACACGTTAGGAAGTTTCAAACATAAAAAAACACAATAAAAGTTTTGGCACTTAAAATTAAGATTTATTAAGCATAAAGTTTTTCAATTCAGATATTATGTCTATTATATTATTGTGTTACTAGTTTTTGCTCGCCGCTTCGCTTGTGTGAATAAGTTTTTCAGGGTTAAAAGGTCGCCTATGTCCTCCCTACTGTCTCAAACTATATACATACCAGTGGCGGCATAGCATAGGCTGGTACCCGATGGAAACGAAATCCTACTAATATTATAGACGCGAATGTTTGTAAGTATGGACGTATGGATGTTTGTTACTCTTTCACGCAAAAACTACTGAACGGATTTCGATGAAATTTATCACACGGGTAGATCATGTCCTGGATTAATATTTATTTAACCTTTTATTGACCTAATGGTAATTTACTTCGGAGCTTTATGTACTACGTTCGATTCTCATGTTGTACAATATAATATGTGAGTTTCAGACTAAGTTAGTTCAGCTTAGTACTTATAGCTGAGATATTTTCCATAATTTCGTGCAAATTGCAAACTAACGTATATACTGTGTATAATTATTTCGTCTATGCGTTTTAATTTAAACTAACTTCGCTTAGTTTTCGGTCTGCATCCCACATTACGAAACTTGTGAAGCGAACAACTAATTTCTTGCAAAAAACTCTCCCAGTATCACCGTTTGCTGATAAATGCTACTCGTCATAACCCGACCAAATTCGAAAGTCACACCCTAATATTTTCTCCCAAATAAATTGTCATAAGTAATGAATACTATCTACATTTGTTGTTTAACACGAAAACTGTTAAATAAAATTTACTTGAAACCTTTCCCTTACAGAAATAGTATTATTTTAAAGTTAAAAGAAGAAATGAGCATGCAGTACATCTTGCGAGCTTGTAACTACTAAGCCGGAACAAATATCTTCGAGTTCAGAAACTAATTTTTCCACTACTTTGTTTTGTAATTGGTCCTGCAGATGGTTCTTGTATGCGGCAGCCATTAAAAACCACGTCTATTCGTTCATGTAGTTGGTTTTCATGATTTTAATCTGTAATATTTTGCTTCAATTATACATACACAATTGAAAAAGCGGCAACACCCTAGTTGGGAGTGGAACGGACTGCCGAGACGAATGAATGGTCGCAGGTTCAAAACCCAAGGGCACGCACCTCTGACTTTTCTAAACAAAATATTTGTGTATTCTTTGTGAATTATCGCTCGTTTCAGCGGTGAAGGAAAACATCCTGAGGAAACCTGCGTACCTGAGAAGAATTCTTTATTACAATTTTGAAGATTTGTGAAGTCTGCCAACCCGCAATAGGCCAGCGTGGTGGACTGAGGTCTTAACCCTCTCAGTTGCAGAGAAGGCCCGTACTCAGCAGTGGTCAGTATATAATACAGGGCTGGTATGCTATACATAGAGAGTGTATGATAGCCTAGTTGGGAATGGAACGGTCTGCTGAGATGCATATTCGAATCTTCAGAACCCAAAGCACACACCGCACACTTTTCGAAGTTACTTGTATATAACTTATCTATTATCATTCGGTTTAACGGTAATGGACACATCGTGAGTAAACCTACATACCCTAGAATTCTGCTAAAAGTTATTTGAAGGTAAGTGAAGTCTGCGAACTCGCACTAAGCCAGCTGGGTGGACTAAGGCCTAAACACTCGGTAGTAGAGGATGCCAGTGCTCAGCAGTGGAGAGTATATAATATAGGGCTGGTATTATTATATTACATATAACTACCATTAGATGTGTGTATTGCTTAATTATTATTATTGCTATATTGTGTTCTTGAGTGGAGACCGCGACTGGGCAAACGTAGTGTAGGACGCCCTCCGGCCAGGTGGGATGACGATCTGCGAAAGACTGCAGGCAGATGCTGGATGCGGCAAGCTGAAGACAGGGCGCTATGGCGCTCATTAGGGGAGGCCTATGTCCAGCAGTGGACTGATAAAGGCTGATGATGATGATGATGATGATGATGATTGCTTATACGAATAAAACAAACCTTGTTTCCATTACCAGGGAATTAAAACTTCCAATCGAATATTAATTTCCGTGCAACCATCTCGTTCAAATACACGTGAAATGGAATTTGTGTATTACATATTCGCTTTGTTGCTTCAATTGTAATTACTTGGCATTATGAGCCTTATCATGTGTAACGAAAGTAGTATACAGTATTTACGAAGTTACGTGTAATGTTGATACTTTTAGTAGTCATTTAGAGACTTGTTTATCTCCTATCTTTCTAATCGCTGTGCTTAATAAGGTTCAAAATCGAATGTATTATAGAAACGAGAGTATCATAATTAGTCTTATGCAATACTTTTAATGTTTCGTGTGCTGTTACTTTTGTGAGTGTGTGATTGACTACTGTGACACGTCTCCTCTCTTTTTGTGAATACATGAGCTTGTACAGTCAGCCTCATAAGTAACTGAACAAATTCAAAACTTTAAATCGCGTCTACACTTTCGTGTTCTTACCAATTTTTGTTTTCTCTTCAGAAAAATAAATAACTGCCTCGGTGGCGTAGTTGTATTATGATACGACTGCAATGCTGAGGTCTCGGGTTCGATCCCCGGGTCGGGCAAAGTGATATTGAGTTTTTCTATTCAGTATCAGCTCGGAGTCTGGAATTTGTGCCCGATATGGCGATAGGCTCGCCCCCTATCACATCATGGGACGGAATAACGGCGAAAAGTGGATGCACTAGTTGCGCCTCTGCTTACCCCTTCGGGGATAACAGGCGTGAGTGTGTATGTATGTATGTAAAAATAAATAAAGGGATTAACTTTACTTCTCACAAAGAAAAAAAAATGCTTAAATTAAACTTAATGTGTGGAGGTGATTTGAAATTTGGAATTTGTTCAGCAACTTATGGCCAACTGTACGTTAGGATAGCAATCAGTATACAAAATGGTGAAAAACCCGCTATTGCTCGATTAAGCGGGTTGCGTTCTACAGATCATCATCATCATCTTCCTGCCCTGGTCCCAAATTACTTGGGGTCGGCGCAACATGTTTTTCTCATCCATTCTCCTCTATCTTTCGTCATCAAGTCATTCACGCCCTTTTCTTTCATATCATCTCTTACACAATCCATCCACCTCTTCCTTGGTCGTCCTCGTCCTCGCCATCCATCAACACTCAAATTCATCACTCGTTGGGTTACATGCCTTTCATCCCTTCTCCTCACATGTCCATACCAAGACAGACGATTTCCTTTCAACTTTTCTGTCACTGGTGCCACTTTCAAACTCCCTCTAATATACTCGTTCCTCACTTTATCCATTCTCGTCACTCCACACATCCATCTCAATATTCTCATCTCTGCTACGTGCGTTCTACAGATACGCTGTAAATACAATAACAAAAAAGTATATCAAAAGACATGCATGGTGGCTTTTGTGAAAATTCGAGTTCCTGGCTGCTGACGAAAACGCTGGTTGGACATTGGTTAACACATTGGTTAACAATATTATAGATTACATTTAGCATCAAATCTAATGCAGTCTTACGACTCTTTGGTGATAGAGTTAATATTGACTGAATCTAAATAATGTGAACGTTTTATGGGTTCGAATAAATTTATTTCATTTCATAAGAATAATAAATCCTTCATATGTTCCTAAGCAAAATAACACATCTATCGTATAATTTTAGATGTAGGTTAGTAATAAATGATTCATGTCATGTGTTAATCAGGGCCCCATTTCACGTTTTCCTCTAATCTTTTCCAGGGCGGTCGATTTCTCACACTGTCCAGTGACGTCCAGTTAAGTCCAGTGACTTCTTTATTTCAACAGCCTTATGTTGCAGTTAGTCAAAATTATGCGTTCTATTTAACATCAAGTCCAGTATATACTTCATAAGAAAACTCTCTCGATTTTTATAAGATGCCATCGCTCTCTGCTCGCAAAAAATATTTGGATCTGATTTTCTTATTTAAACTATTAAACTCAAACATAAATTGTCCCCAGTTCCTTTCTAAAGTAAATATTTCTGCACCGAGACGTTTACCTAGCTATTACCTACCTATTCAGCATATAAATTATTTACGAAAAGCCCCATCGAACTAATTTAGACAGTCTTTCACCCATTAATAGAATGATAAGTTACCCATTTAATTAGTTACCGAGGTGCATTAATATTGACATCTTTTTTGATAAGATTCATGCTTTAAAAAAAATATTAAAATTGGTAATTTATCACAGTTATCAAATTTTTTATAAATGATTCTACTACACAATAAATAATACTGTAATGTGTGTGTGTGTGTGTGTGTTTTTTTTGCTTGACAAAATTAAAAGAATAACTTTAAATCCACGTGGCTACTAAGGTTAAGAACTTAAACTAGAATTTTTATTGTTTTTGTCTTAGTTCTTAGATTTTTTCTTTTGTGACAATAATTACTCTTAAAAGCATAGCATTTTTTTATGGCACTGAATGACGAGACGGGCATGCCGTTCGCCTGATGGTAAGCGATACGACCACCCATAAACAGTAGCAACGCCATCCAGCACCTTGTGTTACAAAGTACTGTGTGGCATTCCACTGCGCTTGTTATCCTGAGACATAAGATGTTTATTTATTTATTTTATTTTATTGGATCGCCAGTGGATCTTAAAACTAAGTACATAAATACAAATACACTTAAATCATGCTATCCAGTTACAGGCAACCACATCTAACGCTAGGTATTACTTTAGACTTAATTTAGTTACCAAGAGCAAAAAGAAAAAAAATATGTATACATCAACAATTCCAATACAGCAGATAAAAACAACAAAACAATAACACGAGAGGAGCCAACCACCATGAGTACTTAACACTGTACAAAACAAATAGTAAACTAAATGCCATTCAACATACTTAATTTTATTTAGAGTCATAAAGCTGACAAATTTTATTTTTAAAACACAATAGATTATCACTAAATAAATCTAGGTTTGCAGATCTAGACACTTCATTGTATAATCTAGTGATTCTAATTAATGGCGAGTTCAGACCAAGGTTGGTTCTGTGATTACGTATGTTAAGTCTCATTATGTCCATTAGTTACACTGGCTACAATGTCCTTCAACCCTAAATACAACAGTACATACACACTGCTGATTGGTGGTAGAAATAGATATTGCGATGGTACACACCCAGACGGACTCTTACATATGAGAGACTTACCACCAGAATGTCAATCCATAAATATTTATGTAAGTTGTAGATACCCTCAAAACGTAAACATAGGCCTTTATGTACGGCTTTGTATTACAAATGTACTGTATGTATTATCCAATGGTATTTCTAATAAATAAACACACCACAATCTTACCCAACAGGATTAATCACAGTACAGCATCACCGCAAATTATCCCACGCTCACCTCAATTTGTCGTCACGAACCATAATTAATTCGATTACGCCAGGTAAAGAAAGAAATTCCCAACTTTACTTTGTTGCCGTACAATCTAATCAAATACACATTTTGGTGCCCTGAAGAGATGGGACTCAGTGTCGATTTAAGACGGAGTTTTGGCTGAAGTTTCGGATTCCATTTTACAGCATTTTTATCTCGAAAATATGGAATGGAAGTAGCTAATGATTGTTTCATCAATCAAATGACGAGAAGTCACGTGTTAGTGGTTAACAACATTTATCTTAATGGGTACGTTACGGAAAACTTAGACATTTAAATCATTGAATAGCATTAAAGTATATTCATTAATTTGCGACGTTACTATTATATATTGAAACTCACAGTGCTCATAAATAGAAACTACAAGACATTTCCGTCCTAGTACCCTGAAGATTACAAAAAGTACTATAAAGAAATTTCGCCGTTAAAATTGACATACATAGATAATAGAACGGGGCTCTAATGCTAAGTCAACATTTGGAAATCTCTATAAAAAATATGTACAATAAAATTAATTTCAGTACTAAAAATTTGGTATCTTCACAGGCCTCACCGCACTTCATCTCCACTTTAAAATTAAATATTTAACTCTATCGATAACATCGACACCTCTGAAACTCAATGCTGAATGAAGGAAAGAACGAGAAAATCCTTTCCACCCGAGTGGACGTTGTTTTCACGTCGATTTCCATTCACTCACCGATCCGGTGGACGCGAGATTTGGATTTGCGCGTTCGTATAAGTGAATTTATATAAATTTTAAACTCCGCGCGTGGAGTGGACGCGAATTCTACTACGTTAGAGAAGATTTAAAATTTTTGCCCTGTTACTATATTAGAAATATAAGGTTTGGGTTAAGTTTAAAGGAATTTGCATTATTTCATATTGATACAGTAGTGTGTGTGTAGTCTTAGTCCGATATACAGGGTCATTTTTACATTGCGTTACTAAATGAAACCACATATTCGTCTGTACCTCTGCTAACATTGTGCTAAAAATTATCAATGAATAACGAATAATTTCGCCAAAAATCCCGGTTGTAGTATTCGAACTTATTTATCTTTTTATAGTTTAGTGCGAATATGCTGTGTGCGTAAGTGTATTTCTGACTGAAAGTGTATTGTTGCTGCTGCGACGAATTCTCCTAGATCAGTCATAGTGGCATCAGGGCCTGTAAACTTAAAGTTACTTTTTATTCATATTTATTTTATTCGAAACTTACACTTTTTTTATTTTACGCCTATGGTTAAAATAACTCAATGAAAAGTGTTATTTACAGCGAGATAATTATGTGGTTTCATTTATTAACGCAATGTCAAAATGACCCTGTATATTAGTTTGAATTTTTAGGCAAACGTAATAATAATGTAAATTACTAATAATTATTAGCTACTAGACTTCTGCTCTCGGCTCCGCCCGCGAGAAAATGTTTTCCGTGATGAAAATATTTTCCCGGGATAAAAAGTAGCACTCAGGAGTAATGTAGGTTCCTATTAGTGAAAGAATTTTCAAGATCGGTCGAGTAGTTTTGAATTTACCCATTACAAACAAACAATCAAATCTTTCCTCTCATTATAATATTAGTATAGATGTACTTTATTTAAATTGATATAGGGTTGTTCTTGAATTTTTTGCTTAATTTGACGGAGGTCTTAAACCCTATTTGATGGTACGGAAAGAGAATAATAATTGATATTATGATGTTATAAAATGCAGGGAAATGTATGAAATTTTACAATTCTTGGGAAAATATGAGAAGCTAATATAATCGTAAGGCAATGTTTCTTTACTGCTTTTGTATAAGCACTAAAAATATGTGACAAGTACGAAAATCTATAAATTTAGTGAACGTTCCCACGAACTCTTTAACGTCAGTTGGACACGACCGCACTATTGATAGCTATCAGGCATAGATGTCACCAGTCTACTTGAAAATGAACGGAAATTCTATTAATGCGTTAAATGTGGATGAAAATGTATGATGTTTTTGTTTAAGTTTATGTCGTTATTGGTAAATCTCCTGATTTTAACTAAACTTTAAACTACTCGATAATTGAAAAAAATGTCGGCTAGTAATTTTTTCTTCAAAATTTAAAATCAATCTAACAACGAGAAAAGTATTGTTAAATATTTGCATACACTGTTCGTGTATTCTATTATGATAAACCTTGATTCAGAAAATATTTTTTTTCCTAATTTTAAACTGAAATGGCACTTAAAGATACACAAGCAAGAAGTATACAACAAAATAAATAAGAGCGAATGGCCGAAATTCCGGCTTAATCCGAAGGTGTTTGGAGAAAAACATCGCTATTGAAAAGCAACACAAGACTGCGCAAACTTTTTTATTTAACGTGAAACACTAGTTTTCCGGTATTGCAACTACATAAAGAACTTTCCGGTTGGCAACAAAGTAAATTTAAAAGTTGGGGCCACGCGTTACGGAGTGCAGATTGTCATGAAAGTAGTAATACCTTACCGATTTTTATGTGCTGTGAGGAATATCAGCCATGTACCTATATACTGCCCACTGCTGAACACGGGCCTCTTCTACTACTGAGAGGGGTTAGGACTTAGTCCACCACGCACCTACAACCTAGTGGGGATTTGCAGACTTCACATACCCTCGACATTCTTATGGAGAATTCTCAGGTGTGTAGGTCTCCTCACGGTGTTTCATTCTTCGTTAAAGCGAACGATAATTAATAAACAAACATAAAAAATACGACGAATATATTATAAATCTCCATTGCAGTTGCTTAAAATACACACGTTGCTTCGAAGTCAGAGGTGTGTGCATTGGGTTTTGAACCTGCGGACATTGTCTCGGCAGACCGTTCCATTTCCAACTTGGCTATCGTTTACTTATGTACACTCCGCTGTGAATAATAGCCAATATGATTAGAACTTCGATGTAAAGATCCATCTGGGTGGGCTGTTTATTTCTTGCGTTATTGAATAAATAATTATATTTATCATTCTCATTTCCTTATATAAATTCCAAATGTGTCTTAATTTTGACAGTGTAACAATTTGTTCCATCAAAAATCTAAAACAATCCTCCCTGAAAGTTTTCAACATAGAGTATGAATTCCAAGGAAAAAGCGATATCATTACAACAAACTAATTAAGGTAAGTCATAATTACTAGAAGTAATTAAGGTCTTTAATTACGAGTTACAAAATTATGAGGTACATTAAACGTATTATTTTGTCTTCGTACAAAATAATACGTATCCTGAGAAAGTCTAAGTGAACAAATTTGCTATTGTACTTTTTGATATGGACACGAAAAAGTTACACCATTGCACCTGATGGTAACCGGAGTGAGGTATAGATAGATTGACGCCTGCCAAGAGACGATAATCCCTCGCCAGCCGCTACAATTATGCCGGCGTGTTTGTACCGGATATTTACTGACTGCCTCGGTGACGTAGTTGTATTGCGTACGCGTTCCGAGTACGATTTGCGTGCTGAGGTTCGAGGTCGAATCCCGGGTCAAGCCAAAAACATTGCGACTGAGTTTTCTATCTTATAAAAGTACTCAGTCGCAGCTCGGAGTCAGGAGGTGGCGGTGTGATACCCCCGTGCCTCGGAAAGCACGTAAAGCCGTTGGTCCTGCGCCTGATTTCTCTCCGATCATGTCGGATTGCCGTCTCACCGGACTATGAGAGTGAAGGAATAGCGAGTGCACCTGTGTATTGCGCACACACTTGTACACTATAATACCTCCTGCGTGCCTGGATGATCTCCGTTGAGATTGGCCGCCGTGGCCGATATGAGGTACGAGGATATTTTTTATATTTGTATACAGGCTGATCCCGGAGCACGGCGTACTTCTCTTTGATTTCGTGGAGAAATTACTACCGTCCAACTTTCGTGGGCGGCGACTGGGCAAATATGTTGGGTTCACTGTGCGTTACGACTCGGCGTTGAGCTGCCAGGAGAGATGGAACACATCGGGTGCCCGCCGAACCAAGTCCCTAAAACAATGTAGAGTCAGCCACATAAATAGTTAAACAAATTCAAAACTTCAAATCGCGTCTACACTTTCGTGTTCTTACCAATTTTTGTTTTCTCTTCACAAAAATAAAATAAAGGCGATTAACTTTACTTCCCACAATGAAAATAAAATGTTTAAATTAAACTTAACGCGTAGAAATGATTTGATATTTTGAATTTGTTCAGCTAATTATGTGGCTGACTGTACACCCTATGCACGGCATATAAACTGAGACAACTGAAACTCTGTCGTGGCCATCTTTACCTACGTGGGCCTCTATGGCAGGATTTAACACCTTGTGTTTGGTGATCGCTCTCTGGGCGGATACAGAACATATCCTAACACCAGTAAAAAAAGGAGATATCCGCTTTTTGTATGGGTGCTGGGCCTCAAAATCTAACCAGGCTCTAACTCAGGCTCTAACTTTATGAATATAAAAGGTGCAAAATATTATGGATCTTGAATCCATTAAAAAATGTTTTTAGTTCCCTCCATTTAAAACTTTTTTAAAAACGTTCATATTAAGTGTAGTTTTTAACCAAATAGTTAATCTCAAAATCGGAGGTCTTTAAATTAAACGATTTATTGTAAAAGGTTAATTTTAGGAGTTCTATCCGAATATATGTATAAATTGTCTTGGTTAGAATTTTAAGCACGTTTCTGAACATATCTTTTACATGCATACGGTTATCAAGGTTACTAGAAGACATATGTGCCTACTACAACGTCATTCTATTCGTATAGCGTGGTTTACTTAACAAATAACTTGTCTTTCGTCTGTAAAATAACTCTAATAAACATTAAACCTTTTAAAATCTCATTAATTCCCACCTCAAATTTGACACTAAAATATAGTCATTCGTAATTGAATCCCCCTTTCTATGTATCAAATGGCGCCAAGGGTAATCCTGGAAAATTTAATTTCCACGAAAAACAGGGTTGAATGAAATTATAACGGTATAAATCTACAAAAAGGCTGTGCGGGGTCGGAATCCCTCTTCGAGGATTGAGCCAACAATAGAGGTATTTCCTGCAGGAAACGGAAGGTGGGACCAACAGACGGCCCCGCGAATATCATTGTGAAGCTGTAATCTTGTTATGAATGCTTGTTATTTTTGCTGGTAGATTGTAGTTGCAATACAAATTCCGTTGAAATTTTAAAGTTGAATTTTATTTTTTGGTGGCGATTTTGGTTTTCAGAAACAGTTGTTCGAAATTTAAATTTTTATTTTTATGGTGAGGATATTTTTTCAATAACAGAAACAGTTGTTTGAAATTTAAATTTTAATACTGATAAAACACAAATTATACCAGGGATTCGTGTAAGTGCATCCGTTTTTTTTACATTTGACTGTTGATTTGGTACGTGTTATAGGAGGGTTGGTCCCCAAGTTATTAAACCAATAATCCAGAAATTACTACAAAAACCAAACAAAACCCCGACGAGAGACGATGCTTTTTCCTTTTTACCTTTTCACCCCTAAAATCGCAATTTGATGACAAACGGCGACAAAAAATCGCCCATTAATGTAATTCCTAAAATCCAATAAACAATCATAATTACCAAGCCTATGGCATGACGGGAATTTGATTCGATTGTCTCGCAGATTTCAGCCGGTTGGCGGATTCTAACATCTTTTTTTTGCAAAAAGACGAAAAAATCCCCTCCTAGCCGGGCGCCATTTGAAAACTCTCTCTATATGCTAATAAATAAATTTACTCGGCAGAATTGATTTGACGGTAGGTAAATGTTGCGGCACACAAAAAGGCTCGTCGGAAAATCAATTATCGGCTGCTCCTTACCTTCCTATCTTCAATAAACGCATTGACTCCGCTACAAATAAATTTAGAGTGTTTTATTTTTGAAATACGCGACATAAATTATCCAGATGCGGAGGGAGGGTTAATTTTTGAGCTGAACGTAAGTGTATTTTAGTGACGTCAAGATTACGGTGTCTATAAATTATATTAGAGGTTATAAAGGGTTAGTGACGTCAGAACTGCTGATTTAATGTTAATAAGAATAAAATAATGTATTCAAAATAAGCATGTAAAAAAAAAAAAAAATCCTCCTAGCCAGTTTCGGCCACGGCGGCCGGACATGACCGGAGAGAGATCAGGCGCAGGACCAACGGCTTTACGTGCTTTGATATTGATGATATGATATTGTGCCACAGATGAAAGGAGATGTAACTAATAGGTAATTAATAAAATGAAATAAAAAATAAAGCAAAAAAAAAAACAAAAAAAAAACACTATCAAGTATACCCATTACCACACGCGTACCCATACCGTGGCAACTTGGTGGACATGTCAGCATACGCTGTGTACTGAAGACAGCCATCACACAGCACTGGTTTTCAGTGGCCACCCAGAGTGCCGCACGGACACCTCAGAGAGAGCAAGCAGCCCATAAAATTACAACAACCTTTCGTGCGAATACACCGCGCAACGAAAGAGTTATAAAAAGAAAAAAATATTATCTGATAGGCGCTCTACGCGACGAGTATTTTTTTATGTGAATTCGGTGTTATCCATTTAAATAAATAGGATGCTGTTTTGTGTGGGAAGTCATTACATTCCACAATAAATAAACCGAACTGGAACGCCCACACAGCGCATGGCCGTAAAACAATCACAATCGTGTTTACTCCTTTACCATGCTGATTTTTAATTACTGAAACCAAAATTTACGATGACTTCCTTAAAATCTACATAAGGTTTGAAAGGAAGGTTTTTTAATACGTTGCCATCTTTTCTAGTATATACTTCAAATACAGTTACATATACGAGGACGATAGAGAACGATAGCCTAGTGAGGACGATAGCCTAGTTGGGAACGGTCTGCCGAGACAAGGTCCGGAGGTTCAAAACCCAATGCACATACCTCTGACTTTTCAAAGTTACGTGTGTATTGTTATCAATTCTTGTTCGTTGTAATTGTGAAGGACAAAATCGTGAGGAAAACTACGTCTCTGAGAATTTTCCCTAAGAATTTCGAGGGTATACGAAGTCTACCAACCCACACTAGGCCAGCGTGGTAGACTAAGGCCTAACCCCTCTCATTAGTAAAGGAGGCCCGTGCTCAACACTGGGTAGCATATAATACAAACATTTCAAATACAGTTCTCCATAAGAATTTCAAAGGTATGCGTAGTCCTTTTTTTTATTGCATTGAATGACGAGACGAGCATGCCGTTCGCCTGATGGTAAGCGATACGACCACACATAAACAGTAGCAACACCATCCAACACCTTGACTTACAAAGTACTGTGTGGCATTCCACCGCGCTCGTCATCCTAAGACATAAGATGTAAGTCTCATTATGTCCAGTAGTTACACTGGCTACATGGCTACAATGTCCTTTAAAACGAAACACAAGTCTGCCAGTCCGTATTAGGCCAGCGTTATTAACTAAGGCTTAAAATTATAAGTAGTCAGGTACACCTTGCCTGGCATTTTATGCTGAACTGGATCCTTTTCGACAGCATCATGGGAAGCACGTTGCCCACGTGCTTTATGTAATAGGTATTAAGCCCTTTTTTATTAATTGTTTGTGTGCGTCCCAGTATATTGTGCGAATAAATGTTTCTTTCTTTCTAGTAAAGAAGAACCAAGCCCAACAGAGGGACACTGTATAATACAGGGCTGTTATTATATACTAAAAATTCATTCTTTAGCAAACGTATCATTACTGTTTATTTTACGCTCAAGATTATCTTCAAATCTCATTTTCGATAACAATCTCCATCAAACTTCCAAATATCGAAGGATTCAAGTATCATAAAGCAACGGAAGCAAAACTCGAAGATTATAAATAATAAAGATGTATTTCTCGACTTCCTAATTCGTGCGATTTAAACGGCCATCACACCGAAAACTTTGACACGTCCAAATATCTCGAAGGCATTCAACACAAAGAAGATGGAAGCTATTAATCAAAACTCTGGGGATCATGAAAATGCCTTTTTTTACTCCTGTGAGGTAAAACAAACTTTGATCGGTGTACTTAGTTGCATGTGGTAACTTTCAACAGCTATTTTTGTTTGACACTTTTTTATTAACTTCGGCAAGGCAGGGATATTTTATTTACATAAAACTGTTAAACATAACACACACACACACACATACACATACACTCACGCCTGTTATCCCTGAAGGGGTAGGCAGAGGCGCAAATAGTGCACCCACTTTTCGCCGTTATTCCGTCCCATGATGTGATGGGGGCGAGCCTATCGCCATATCGGACACAAATTCCAGACTCCGGGCTGATATTGAATAGAAACACTCAATATCACTTTGCCCGACCCGGGAATCGAACCCGAGACCTCAGCTTTGCAGTCGTACTGTAATACAACTACGCCACCGAGGCAGTCACTATATCACTATTTTGTGTAAACATAACACAATATAGTGATAAGGGTGTATACATACGACTTTTAGGGCCAATTTCTCCCCTTGCTGATAAACGTTACTCGTAACATAAACGTATAAGCCGACCAAAAACAAAAGTCAATGTATTCTATGCTGCCAAATAATGGTTACAAAATGCGTATTATCTAGGTATATTAGCTGTTTTTTTTTATCGATGGCTTGACAAAGTGGCTTCACTGCATCTGATGGTAAATGTAGTGAAGCCCAAAAACTTATGTCGACCGGCAAGAGATAAACATCTATTCTATATATACATATTTCTAACGCCTTTAACACCGTTAGTCACGACATCCTTTTGTCCATCCTCTCCTATCTTATGGTCTCTTCTGAAGCACTGGATTGGTTCTCTACATATCTTCGAGGTCGTCAGCAGTCGGTGCGTCTTGACGAATCATGTTCGAATTGGCGTGATCTTGACTCTGGTGTTCCTCAAGGCGGAATACTCTCTCCTTTATTATTTTCTATTTTTATTAATCTCATTACTAAAAAGCTTCAATGTGCGTATCATCTTTATGCCGATGACTTACAACTCTATTCACAAGCGAAGATTGAGAATATCTCCATCGCTATAGATGCGGTCAATAGGGATTTGGAGGAAATAAAAAGTTGGTCTGAGAACTTTGGCCTTACAGTTAATCCGGCCAAATGTCAGGCAATAATTGTTGGTAGCCAAAGATTATTGGGGAAACTGGATACCGCAACACTACCATCAATCGTCTTTGATGGCTCTGTCATCTTATTTAGCACCGTGGTGAAGGACCTTGGTTTATTTATTGACTCTACCCTTAACTGGCGGGCTCAAGTGACTCATGTATGTCAGAGGGTTACTGGCACTCTGCGAGCTCTCTATCGCTTTAAGAATTTTCTACCAACCAAAACTAAAGTGATGCTTGTGCAATCCCTAATCCTTCCGATTATCGACTATGGTGATGTGTGTTATCTTGACCTGAATGCAGATCTTCTCAATAAACTCGACCGTCTTCTTAATAACTGCATTCGATTCATTTTTAATCTCCGTAAATATGACCACGTTTCGTCATATCGCTCTGTCCTCAAATGGCTGCCCATTCGCCAGCGTCGCAGTCTGCGTACCCTAACTACACTCTTTTCAATTTTAACTTCCCCTACTCCACCTTCTTATTTACTGCCACACTTTCAATATCTTCACTCCATCCATGAGCGACGTCTTCGCTCTAGTAATAATCCCCTACTTTTGTGTCCTTCTCATAATTCTGAACTTGTTCACTCCTCTTTTCTTGTCCAATCTGTACTTCTCTGGAATTCTCTCCCTCTGGGAATCAGGATGTCTACGAATCGTTACGCGTTCAAAGTTAAAGTTCGTGAACTACTTGCGGGTGAATTAGCGGGATCATAGTAAATTTCTAGTTTATGATTTTGATATTATATATGTATTTTTAAGTATATATTTTATATATTTATTATAGACATATTTACATAATTGTTTTGTTTATAAATAAATATATATATATACATATACTATTATAAGTATTACCAAAAATATATTTGTTGACATAGTGTTTACCTAATATTTAAGTTAATTTAATTGTATCGACACCTACTATGTTTTTTATCTCTGCACCACTCCAGGTTGACTGGTAGAGAATGCCTTCGGCATTAAGTCCGCCTTTACATATTTTTGTATGAAGTGCAAATAAAATAAAATAAATAAATAAACATCCCTGGTCGGCACAGTTATGCCGGCCTGTTTAATTGCTTCTTCACGCCCCGCTTGAAGGACCCTAAGTCGTAGGAAGGAGGGAACACGTACGCTGGCAAACTGTTCCACAGCTTAATGGTGCGGCAGAAATATGAATTACTGAACCTTTTGGTTCGAGCCGGGATGGAACAGACCACTAAGCTGTGGTTCCGCAAGCCAGCACGCGTGGTTCTGTTTAGGAAAGGAGAGGAGGGGATGAGGTTAAACAATTCTTCAGAGCACTCACCATGATACAGACAGTAAAATAGACTGAGCGAGGCGATGTCGCAGCGCAGCTGCAATACAATAGCAGCTATATCAAATAAAATTTACTTGAAGTCACAGACATGTTCTAGTGCATACATTTCACGCGTCTGATATTGGTAATTTGATGTTGAGTGATTTCCGCTGATTTTCTGTGCAATAGCCCAGCTCCGGTTGACCTGGTAGGTTGGTGCTGTATACACCCGTCTTCAACTTGACCCTACCAAATATTCGATCTTTAACGTAGAAGTTAAATAAAATCTATACTAATATTATAAAGATGAAGAGTTTGTTTGTTTGTTTGTTTGTTTGTTTGTTTGTTTGTTTGTTTGTTTGTTTGTTTGTTTGAACGCGCTAATCTCAGGAACTACTGGTTCGAATTGAAAAATTCTTTTTGTGTTGAATAGACCATTTATCAAGGAAGGTTATAGGCTATATAACATCACGATGCAACTATTAGGAGCGAAGAAATAATGGAAAATGTGAAAAATGCGGGAAACATTATTCATCCTTGAGGGCTTCCATTGCGTGCGCTGCGAAAACGGTTCAAGATACCAAAAATATATGTATGAAAGAATTATTCCTCTTGAAATTATCTAAAAAAAAGTCCGCGACAGTATATGTCTATCTTTTAAGATTAACTCTCTAGAACCGTTTTTATGGTAATCAAATTTGGTCGAAATGAATGCATTATTTGTTAAGAGTTGTATCAACGTCATAATATTAATCTTTATCCAAATAAATGTGTTGGATAGAGTGATGCAACGGGAAGGTTTTTATGTATGTACTTTTAGCCCGGAAAAACTTATTAACGCGGGCGAAGCCGTGGGCAAAAGCTAGTGTTTAAATATATTGAAACGCATTTATTAGGTTTTCATTTACAAATGAAAATCCATAATTTACTCTCAAAGTAAAACGACGCTTAGAAAACTCAAGAACTCGGAAGGGTCTCGGAATCTGGTCTGCAACTCTCAAATGATACTCGACGAACTTCTTCATAATATTTAAGCGAAAAATGTATCTGCCGCTCGCAACGTTTGAATTTAATTCCGAAGTGCTTGAAACAGCTTTCTGTTTGATGTATTATTAAAAATGACTTCATTGTTTGACAAAGGAAAGTTGAATGGTCCCCAAGGAAGTGGTCTTACAGAATTGTTACTCACAATGGGTTTATAACGGGAAAATTAAAATATTTTTTGATTATATTTTGGGTGGTAAGATGCCTCTTTCTAATGAACATAATTTTTTTTTATCGTATTTACTATCCAAAACCACACACATTATTTAACAAGAAATACATAAATCACGCTTATATCCTCTAACGGGTAGGTTGAGGTGTCAAGGTGAATAAGAGTTGCATCCAAGGCACCCACTTTTGACCCTGCATGTTTCGTTTCATTTATATTACTTCTATATTATACTAAAGTCATCTACTTTAAATAACACTAAGATTCAAGCCCTTTATTTATTAATAACTAGATATTGCCCGCGGCTCCTCCCGCGTTAAAAGGTTTTTCGGAGATAAAAGTCCCGCTTTTTATTTTCCTGTGATAAAATGTAGCCTATGTGTTAATCCAGGACATGATCTACCCGTGTAACAAATTTCATCGAAATCCGTTCAGTAATTTTTGCGTGAAAGAGTAACAAACATTCATACATCCAGACATCCCTACATATGTCCTGTGGTCTGGGGGCATCTAAAGAATTTCGCCATGGCATCCCCTGCCTATCGTAAGAGGCGACTAAATGGGGTAAGCGAGAGTCGCAGGGCGAGCAGTGGGTGTCTGCTCACTCAACTACTCAAATTTAAGCGACTACGAGGTGGAGGACTATGCGGGTGGTCGGTCTCCTGCAGTCGTAGACGCAAAAGCGTGCTTTTGAGTTCGGAGGCGTCTCAGCCTCTTCATTTAGAGAGGGACCGCAATACGGCACCGCGCAGGAGCGGTTCCGTACAGCTATCTTAGGGCAACAAGATACCCCGGGGCCGTCCCGTAAGCGCCGTAGAAGGCCACCGCGGGTTTTGGTTGGTATGCCGGTGTAGGGTGTACATAGTGTTAGGGAGTCGGTCCAATGCTCGCTCGGATGAAGCTATATTCCCGAGTGTCGACATTGGGTCGTAAGACTGTGTGAAACCAACATAACCGTTCCACTCACCCCCCAGTGGTGGTAGCGATAACGCGTTTTTCCCCGCAAAAAAAAAAAGCCATCCCTACATACTTACAAATTTTCACGTTTATAGTATTAGTAGGATAATATTAGTAGGATGCATACATTACGACGCAGTCTTCATTTTCCGAGATAGTTTATTAATGATTTACCTATTTTGTAATCTTGATCTAATATACTATTTTCCTTTAAAGGCTGATACGTTTTTTTAACGAATGATCGCTTGTCTAATAGTAAGTAAATTGTTGCCTCGTAAATTCAATTAAGTGCGTTAGGTGATTGACATTGATGAGGCTACATCAATATAATCAGATTCTACGGATTGCCTGGCTTACTAGACTCTGACTGGATTTACACAGCTTGACCGTAAACAGATTGGTGGCGTTGTTATACATATTGTTGGTCTCGAGTTCGAATGCCGGGTGAGGCCAAATGGTATTGAGTTATTCTATTCAGTATCAGCCTGGAATTTAGAATTTGCTATAGGCCTGCCGCCAATTTACATGGTAAAAATAGGTGTAACGGTTACATCTCCCCCTACACCTTATTGGATAAAGGCGTGTGTGTCTACGTGTGTGTTGTACCATACTATAATCAGCACTATAGCACTTTTCACACATGCGAAAATAGCTGAAAACAAGCATCAATTTAATTAAACCCGACAAGCATTCAGAATGAAGATAATCACATGTAATTTGTAATGTAATATGTAATCTTCAGAATTTAATAACAAAGCGATTACACGTACGTGTAACGCCATCGTTATCTCGGAAGCATCTTTACGTAACTCAGTTTTCAATTAGGGTAATTAGTATAAAACACTGAACATTTGCGAGATTATGGTTATTACTTACGCATTCCTTTATACGCTGATATTAGCTTTAACGTGCAGATCCGCTTGCATAAGACCCTTTTTTTCTAGATTAAAAATGTAGCTATCATATACATGGTTAAAATCTATAGGGGAAGCAGAGATGCAACTAAGGCACCTTCTTATCGTCGTGCGTATTCCGTCCCGCGATGTGATAGGGGGTGAGCCTATCGCCATATTGCGCAGAAATTTCAGACCCCGGGCTGATACTGATACCCGGAGATCGAACCCCAGACATCAGACCTAAAAAAGATTTCTCGTATGACTACTACTATGTCATCATCATCATCTTCATCATCAGCTACATGAAATCCACTAGAGGCCTTTCCCAAACTTTTGGAGATCGACTAGTTCCTACCACGTCGTGAATATATGTTACATCCTATATAACCTGACCTAACAAGCTTCATAGATAATAAAAGCCTGATCCCTCGCTACAATAACTTTTACAATGAGGTGACGATATTTATAGTCCATATTATATTTTATATATGTATAAAAATATAACAGTGTACAGAAGAGCCCATCTCGTGTCGAGATCGTGCGTTGAAAGGAATAAAAATAAAAAATATCATAGTGTTTTGTACGAAGACAAAGCTTCTGTAAAAACTAGAGTTTAAATTATATAAATTCGGAAATAATACAAAATCTAGCAAGCACTTGACTCCTCAAGCCCCGCGACGGACACCGGTGTCCATATATATAGGGTTTTCCCATACATCTATATATATAAACGAGGCTTGACGGGTACTACGCACTCTCTCTCAAGCATTAGGCTTTCAACGTTAAAATTAATCTCTTGTTTCCATACATAGTATAGAATACCGGACTTTTTCGTTTAAAATACAAATAAATATAGAAACATTTACTTTGGTGAGATTAAGTGCCCGCTAAAGCCTTGACCGCACCACAACATCTTCGAATGAATAATAAATATGCCAGAACATGCCCCGGAATAATTTGAGAAACAAGAAGAAATTTCGGTTAAAATTTCCCGTATTTTTCGAAACGTCTTTTATGGCCATGAGTGATTTAAAAAATTCAATAAGAATAATTATGCATGAGGAAGACGGTATAAAACAAAAAGAAGGTCCTAATAGCTCTTGGAATGGACTGCCGAAACGAAAGAAAATAAAAAAAATAATTATAACAATAAAAGACCTACGCTGAGTTTCTTGGTGCTTCTTCTCAGGTCAGTGCGCTTTTCCGAAGCACTGGTAGATTCTTTAAGTTAAAAAAACATTGTTAAAAACGACGTGTAAAAGTGCCATTAGGGGCCTAATAACTTAATAAATTATTTGAATCTGAAGGTCCGCAGATTCAAAACCCAAGGCATATTTTTCTTAGGTGTGTGTATACTTTGTCATTTTTGGTGAAGGGAAACGTCATGATAAAACTAACATGTAAGAATTTCGAATGAACCATGTGAAATTTGCCAATAGATAGTTCATTATATCCAGTATACTTACCTGTATTTGAAGACTATAAATTCTTTAACATATTTTGTACCAAAAATACACGTGATCTTTTGGTGGTAATCTAAAACGTCACCACATATCTCCAGGGGGGAGGAGGGTTGAAAAGTTGGTAAAACATAAAGTGATTAATGGACAACCCCAACCCACACTAGGTCAACGTGATGGTACGTATTAGGCCTTTCAGTAGTGAATAGGTGGTAGGACTCTCATATGTAAGAGTCCGTCTGGGTGGGTACCACCGCAATGTCTATTTCTACCGCCAAGCAGCAGTGTGCATGTGCTGTTGTAGTTCGGTTTGAAGGATATTATAGCCAGTGTAACTACAGGACATAATGAGACTTAACATATTATGTCTCAGGATGACGAGCGTAGTGGAATGCCATACAGTACTTTGTGACTCAAGGTGCTGGATGGTGTTTTTACTGTTTATGGATGGTCGTATCGCTTACTATCAAGCGAACGGCATGCTCGTCTCGTCATTCGATGCAATAAAAAAAAAGGTAACGCCCAGTAGTGGGACAAACAGAGAACTAATATGTCTATATTACTATACTAGCTTTTGCCCGCGGCTCCACCCGCTTTAAGTTTTTCCGAGATAAAAATCCTGTTTTATATTTTCCCGGCATAAAAAGTAGCCTATGTGTTAATCCAGGACATGATCTACCCGTGTGCCAAATTTCATCGAAATCCGTTCAGTAGTTTTTGCGTGAAAGAGTAACAAACATTCATACATCCAAACATCCATACATTCTTACAAACTTTCGCATTTATAATATTAGTAGGATCTACGTGACTGCAGGGTCATTTTAGAATGCGTTAATAAATTAAACCACATATTTATCTCGTTGAAAATAACACTTTCCATTAAGTTATTTTAACCATATATTAAATCTAAGTTTCGAAGAAAATAAATATCAATGCAATACAATGCAATGCAATCAGCCCTGTATTATATACTGCCCACCGATGAGCACGGGCCTCCTCTACTCCTGAGAGGGGTTAGGCCTTAGTCCACCACGTTGGCCTAGTGGGGGTTGGCAGACTTCACACACCCTCGAAATGCTTATGGAGAATTCTGAGGTATGTAGGTTTCCTCACGATGTTTTCCTTTACCGTTAAAGTGAATGATAATTGATAAACCATACACACTTAACTTCGAAAAGTCAGAGGTGTGTGCCTTGGGTTTCGAACCTCCGGACATTGTCTCGGCAGACCGTTCCATTCCCAACTAGGCTATCGTCCACTTAATATAAAAAATATTACTAGATATATAACGCACACACTCACGCTTTCTATCCCCGAAGGGATAGGCAGAGGTGCAACTAGTGTGCATCCACTTTTCACCGTGCGTATTCCGTCCCATGATGTAAGCATATTGCCACATCGAGTACAAATTCCAGACTCCGGGCTGATACTGAGTTTAAAAACCAATAATCACTTTGCCCGACCCGGGAATCGAACCGCAAGACCTCAGCATTGCAGTCATACCGTAATACGACTACGCCACCGAGTCAGTCAGATATATAAATATCAACAAAAAGTAATTTTAAGTTTAAACAGCCTAATAATTTTGCTCTAAGAGGATTCCTCGCTACGGCAACTACTTTCATATTTCTGTCAGTAAAACACTCACGCACACACCACATTCGCACTAAACTGCAAAATAATTCAAGAATCGTAAAACTACAACCAGGATTTTTGGCTAAAATATTCGTTATTCGTGGATGATTTTTGACACGATATTAGCAGAGGTAAAGGCGAATATGTGGTTTCATTTAGCACCATAATGTTAAAATGACCCTGTATATTGCACAACAGGACTCAAACTATTTCCAGATTATAACCAGCACGCGGCGCCCACTTTATTTAAACGTGCACTCGTACTCAACTAGCGACTCAAGCGTGTAACTTAATTTGAAACTTTGACACACTGCGTGCTTGTTCATCAAACTTGGTTCGCGTTGATTTCGGCGGTTGATTGTGGTTTTGTGTAGAAAAAATTTACTGAAGTTTATGTTCAGTAATAGTTTTTGTGTAAATGACATTTTGCTAAATGTGACCGTTAGATGGAACTATATTTTTGTATGGGTATGCTTTTGATTATAATTGAGTATAATATAATGGAACAAAATATTATGATTATTTTATAATTGTACAGTTTATACTACCGAAGCCATGCGCTTTGTTCAAAGAATATATTTTTTATATGTTTTGCTTTATCTTATTTTATAACGTTAAAATGACCCTGCATTTGTTGCAAGTTGTATTTCATCACTTTTTTGTTTCTACCATTTTGTTACATTTTTACGGAATTTTATGGTAGGTAAATACTATTTTTAACCGACTTCAAAAAAGGAGGTTCTGTATTCGATCCGTTTGTATGTAAATTTGTATGGCCGCGAGTTTCTCAAAAACTACTGATCCGATTTGGATGTGGTTTTCGACATTTAAATGTATATTTTTCAGGAAAGGTTTTAGTATATAATTTATGAAGATCTGATGGAGATCTTCGGAGATACACAATGGAACTCTTCAATAACTAACAGCAGATGACTCGCGAATGCTGTTATCGTATATCTATGATGTATTGTTTACACCATTCTAAAATTAACTAACAATAAAGCAATAAATAAAAACTTTTTGACAAAAATAAACAGACTTCATATCTGCAATGTTTGTTAGCTCACAATAAAAAAAAAAATAACGCTCTTACCGCACCATAGAAAAAGCGATCATTACACGTTTCATACAGAGTCAACATTTTCGTAAATATCCGGCCTAGCCAACATTCAATCAAAAACAAACCGACAAAATATTGTCCGAGCGTGAGGCCCGTGTGTCCGTTCATGCGAATGGAAAACCAAATGGTTTTGTTAACTTTATGGGAACTTCGACAAATAACGCCATAAAATAGTTTCCATATGGAAATATTATTTATATATTAATATATATTTAATAATTATATACCACTATATACATCATTCATCATCATTAAGGTCCTATGTCCCCTGGATGGGGCAGAGGGCTTCCACAGTGACTCTCCATTTCGAACGGTCTTGAGCTTCGCGTTTGATTTCGCTCCAAGTCTTCCCAATGCTTTTCGCTTCGTCGATCACAATGCGTCGCCAGGTTTGTTTGGGACGTCCACGCTTTCGCTTTCCTTGAGGATTCCAGTCCATTGCCTGTTTAGGTATATGATTGGGACCTCTTCGGAGGGTGTGGCCAATCCATTTCCACTTGCGGCGTCTGATCTGCTGGTTGATTGGTGTTTCATGGCAGAGTTCTCGTAGGTGTTCGTTCGAGATTTTCTCAGGCCAGTGAATACCGAGGATTTGGCGAAGGCATCGGTTTACAAATACCTGGAGCTGAAGCGAGATGGCTTTGGTTACCTTCCACGTTTCGCACCCGTATAGTAGCACTGACTTTACGTTGGTCCCGAATATCCTTTTTTTTTATACTGCCATCTTCGGCGCATTAGGGACGGCTGCGGGCTTCCTCCGACTCACGTCTAAGTTGTCGTCCGCAACCGCCCCTCCCGAATATCCTGAGCTTCACTCTTCGGGTCAACTTTTGTGATTTCCATACGGGCCGCAGTTGCGCAAAGGTTGCTCGTGCTTTGGCAATCCGTGAGGTGATGTCCTCCTCTGCTCCTCCTGTTTCCGACACGACGCTACCGAGGTATGTAAACTTGTGGACTCGTTCCACTACCTCTGTGCCAATTAGCAACGGTGTTGTGCTTGTCACTCCAGATCGCATCTCTTGGGTCTTTCGGGTGTTAATTTTTAACCCCATATTTGCCGCCTCATCTCTTAAATCATTGAGCTTAGCTTGCATATCGGCGCGAGTGTGGCTCAGCAGACAGAGGTCATCGGCATAGTCCAAGTCTTCTAAGACATCGGAAATGCCCCACTCTATTCCGCGGCGCTTGTTGTTAAATACACGAAGCATAATACCGTCCAGAGCGATCAAGAAGAGAAGAGGCCATAAAAGACAGCCTTGTCGGACCCCAGCGTGCACAGCGATGTCATCAGAAATAAGGCCATTGTGGGTGACGCAGCAAGAGTAGTTCTTATAGATAGCTTTGAGTAATTCCACAATTTTCGGCGGGACACCAATGAAGAGTAGACGGGACCATAAGCTGGACCATCTCAATGTATCAAAAGCTTTATCGAAATCGACGAAAGTTAGATATATCTCACTCTGCCATTCTGATGCTTGTTCAAGTATAATACGAAGAGTGTTAATTTGGTCGGTGCATGAGCGATTTGGGCGAATCCCAGCCTGTTCATTGCGCAAGAGAGGTTCTACGGCCTTCGACAGTCTATCCAAGATGATCTTACAGAACACTTTGGATGGAATGGAAAGTAAAGTGATCCCCCTCCAGTTGCCGCAGTGGCTTAAGTCACCTTTCTTGGGGACGGTTATTAGGAACCCTTTACTCCAGTCCTCGGGTAGCTTTTCTGAATCCCAGATCTTAGTGATTAAAGGTGTCAGTGTCTCGACAGCGGAGGGTAAGTCAGCTTTAAGCATTTCCGCGGTTATAAGGTCGAGTCACTATATACATAGTGGTATATAATTATTAAATAATGCTATTATTGGCGCATCATATTATTAATGCAATATTTTGTAAATATTTTTGAATGTTTGTTTTCTATTTTAAAACCAGAATTGTGTTACTTGGTTTGGAAATTACATTACGGACAAAATTGTTTGGCGAATTTTGTATGCAACTCTACTTAGCCTTTTTAGGATAAAGTCGTGAGCTTATAGATGTATATATTACCTATAGTTATATATTTACCCGTGGGATTAGCCAGTGTTTCAAGTAAGACATATTCATCATCATAATTCTGACCTTGTCTGTTAGCCGAATGTTTCAGAACATCAAGTACTTAAAGTATAATATGCCATAGCAAAAACAATTACATGTGCCTTTCCATTCTGTAAATGTTCAGATAAAATTGTAATGACATCATCCGCTTATCAAAACGATCTAAGGTCGAAAACGCTCTCAAATCCAGCGTTTATAGTTCAGTAAAGATTCTCCAGTGTAATTTATTAACTTTTTCGTTTAGAAAAACATGTTTGTTGGTCTCTCGGTCCGTATTAACTCAACGAGTTGTTTTGTTACGTCAGAATGTTGGGGAAAATGAAATGGTGTACCACTTTGTTACATTTTGCAAGCAAAAAAATATTGTATTTAATTCTTTGGTGTAAATTGAATTGTTTTAGTTGTAAACGGCGTAATCAATGGTTTTTTAACCGACTTCAAAAAGGAGGTTCTGTATTCGATCTGTATGTATGTTTGTATGTATGTAAATTTGTATGGCCGCGCGTTTCTCAAAAACTACTGATCCGATTTGGATGTGGTTTTCGATATTGAAATGTATATATTTCAGGGAAGGTTTTAGTATATAATTTATGAAGATCTGATGAAGATCTTCGCAAATACACAATGGAACTCTTCAATAACTAACAGCAGATGATTCGCGAATGCTGCAATCGTATATCTATGATATATTGTTTTCACCATTCCATTCCATTAAGTAACAAAAAAAGCAATAAATAAGAACTTTTGAATAAAAAATAAACCGAATTCAAAACCACTACAAATCAAAAAATAATTAAATTTGTATTCGCTTAGTATATACGTATATTTGGAGTCGGTGCCTAATTTAAATTGAACAATGTTTTCGTATATTTGTTTGTGTATTTCCTTAGCTTAACTGGCAATTTAAATTAGGCATCGACTCCAAATATACGTATATACTAAGCGAATACAAATTTTAATTCTTTTGTGATTTGTAGTGGTTTGAAGTCGGTTTATTTTTTATTAAAAAGTTTTTTTAAGTTTATTTGAAGATGTTTTTCGCAGAAATCTTTTTTTTTCGACGGTACAAAGTGATATCCCACAAAGTTTTTATATCTTGTTAAGTACAGTGTAGCTGAAAAAATAAGAAGTAAATCACCACAGCTCTCGTCAGTCGCTACAATTTTGCCGGTAGCCAAGTTGTTTCTGTACATGGAGCTCAAGGAAACCCCATTCTAACGGCGGTATTAATAAATGAATCTCAAGTTTGAGTTACATCTCAAGTAGACATATTATAATGAATAGTTCAATACATTATGTCTACTCTCACACTATTCCACCAGACTTGACAGCTGAATAGGTGATCGTTCTCGTCTATCGTTCAAATCTCGGACAATTTATAGTCGAAATAACAAAACGTGAATGCCTCGAATCTATGTTTTTACAGAATTTCTAGAACATAAGAAGCAATATGAAAGAGTTAGGGAATTACGCATATTCTATTTATGAATGAGAGCACTAGTGTACTAGCTCCATATGTTTGGGTGAATTTATTAGTAGCCAGTGTGAGATACTGGCCATTAGGAAACTCCACATTTTATTGCTCAAATTGGAATGGGCCTTACACACTGTACAAGCATGTTACAGAGAGAATTTTCCTCAGTTTACGACCGGCAGTCTGCTTAAAATACTCTGAGATGATTCAGTATTGGGCATTATGTTACAAAACCTATACAATATTGAGGATATAGATTTGAACCAATTAACTCACGTTCCACATCTTACATACGCTTCTAACACCAACAAGGCGACACATACACAAGGTTATTAACCGACTTCAAAAAGGAGGTTCTGTATTTTTGACATTGCGTTACTAAATGAAAGTACATACTTATCTTGTTGGAAATAACACTTTCAATTAAGTTTTAACCGTAGATGTAATATAAAAAAGTGTTAGTTTCGAACAAAATAAATATCAATAAAATGTAACTTTAAGTTTACACGCCCTAATGCCACTATGACTGCTCTAGGAGAATTCGTTGCAGCAGTAACATTACACTTTCAGTCAGAAATACACACCATATTCGCACTAAACTACAAAATGATAAAAAAAATGGAATACTACAACCGGGATTTTTGGCGAAACTATTCGTTATTAATTGATAATTTGAGCACGATGTTACCAGAGGTGTAGACGAATATGTGGTTTCATTTAGTAACGCAGTGTAAAAATGACCCTGTATAATCATAAATAATATTCTTTCGGCTTCATGAATCATCCAATAACGAAGTGCTTAAACAACAATATGAGTTGTTTGTTCGGTAGTCTCGCTTGATCGTATTATTTTGTTCAAGGGTTAATTACCACCCGCGAAGCCTTCGAGGCATGTGGCGAGGGTAATTAAATATATTGATGCTACAGAACAAAGGCTTGCTCTGTTTTAAAATTGTGAGATCGTTGGAAATTGGCTTATTTATTTACTTATTTGGTTTTAGGAAGGCTTTACGACATATACAATGGATAAGGAATATTATATGTAAACAATGACAATAAGCCCCCTCCTATAAATTATTGTGACTGCTTCAGTGGCGTAATTGTTACATATCGATCAGTATAGAGTCTGGAATTGGTGCACAATATTATGGCAATATACTCGCCCCCTATCACATCATAGCACGGAATACATACGGAGTGAAGTTGGTGTAATAATTGCAGCTCTGGCTACCCATTCGGAGATAAAATGGACGAGAATATGTGTCTATCTCATATATACACTATGACCATTACACCCTGAGTAGATGTAAATTTTGCATAAGGTCTGGTAGAGGAAAGAGAAAAGTTTTAGCCAGTTTCTAAACATGATCATCTATGCAAGTCCTCTCTTTTTTTAAATCGCTCGCCTGATGACAAGTTATATAATATGGCTAAATACAAAAGTCACGCTCTTAAATATGCTCATAAACAAGTGCATAGACAGGTGGGGCCAAGTCTATGCTTTTGTAACATAGATGGGTAAATTACCTACATTCATTTTTCGTTTTGCCCATCCCTGGATCAATATTTGAGATTTTGCCTCCTTTTGAATTGAAAGCTGGCTACGCCTTTGCTCATATATAACATCAAATGGGTACTTATAAGCGGCTAATACGTTAACTTAACACTGGATAACAAAGGCGAAGATAGAAAACTTTGGAACTTGTTGGAGGAGGCCTATACCCGAAAGGAGCCTTAACACATATAAATATAATAAATGTATGTTAGTTTAGTTTTTAAAATTTATAAAGGTGAGGAAAATAAAGGCTATATAATTATTATTTATACGTTAACTGGCAGATAACAGTTAATAGTTATGAAATAGGCTCTTAATCTGTAATCACGACACTCATCGAAGCGGTGTCACGTGCATAAATCACCACTGGTAGTAATCAGAACTGGGTAGCTTTCAAGTCCGAATGGAGATCAGAAAATGACTGGGTTGTATCATACGCTCTCTGTGGTGTAAAAGTAATTTAGTTATAATGATTCCTTACGTTTACGCAAATTTTAGACATTGAAATTAAACTATTTTTACGGATTTTATCGCGCTTTTTTATTTTATTTTCTCCCGACGTTTCGAAGGCTTTGCAGCACTTCGTGATCACGGGGCGGAGTGAGGCTTAGGTGGACCGAAAGTTTTGTATTACAAATCTACCTTCAATTCACAATTATACAATTTTAAGGTGTTAGTCACGTTTGCGGTCCGGTCTACGCAGTAAGAGCTCACAACGTCTTGTGGTCTGGCAGTTCTGAGTGGGTTTCATTAAGGTTTTTTAAGACACGTTCATTCATGATTTTGTGCGATATATTAGATTTTGTAATTGGAGACGAGTAATATATTTGAATAATAGGAGATTTTTGCGGATGCTGTAACGCTTAAATCGAACGTAAAAATACAAACACCTCCTCTTTTTTGGAAGCCGCTCACAATAATACACTTTTAAGACCTTGATAGTTACAATAGTCGTTTTAAATGTTCTACACATAAAAGCTACATCTCTTAGCGACGGAGTCAAGAGTGAGTGATTTACACTTAACTAGTGATTGTGCTGTGCCCCAAATTCGACCGTCAAATTTAATATATTTATAACACGTACATTCTCTATATTATGAACTTTATGCCAGGACTAGTTGTATTCAATTGTAACACATCAATTCTCTAAATTATGAACTTTATACCATATCTCACATTCTCCTGTGCGCGCAATGTATTCAAAAATGGATTAAAAGGTTTTCTTCACGTTTTAAAATAGTTTGGAACGCCAGCATCATTTTAGTACGACGAAACGTAACGTCAGTTTTTGGTTGACTACATTTAAATTACATAATAATATTACCAGAAAATTTCCAACACGAAATACTTTAAATATTATTGTGTGCTCTATTCTGTGCCTAAATCGAACTAAATGGCTCTGTATTATTTCGGCATAGCTGACTTCCAAAACTCAGTTATCTGGAATTTGTCGCCATGACGAGTTATTCACCATGTGACAGTTATTAGCATAACAATGGTATTGTCATTGATGGATAGGTATCGAAATGGAATTGAATTGCTTTAATATTCTGCGATTATCCTAACTTTTTCAATATTCTAATGCTGCCATGAGATTGTGGTTGCATCAGATGTGATCTTTGCGCCTATATCTACCACTTAGAAGTAAAGGTGTCAATAAATGTAACCTAAAACCCAGCATGTGATAAATCCGGGTTTAATTTTTAATTTTACGCACAAGTTCACCGCTAAACCAGAGTTAAGCTTTGAAGACGTTATCACGACGACTGTTAAACGCCAGATAAGGTTTACTTTAGGGTTTATACTCTAGTAAAATACGAAGACTGCAGTCATTAATTTAACGTCACAACGCCTTGGCGTTGTGACCTTTATAGCCTAGCTATTTTGGCGTTGTATCTTTATGCAAACTTTTGTTTGATGAAAGAAAATTTGGCATTATACCGTAATTTTCTTTGCAAGTCCTGTTCCAATTGACAATTGTTAAATAAAGGGAAGCTTCTTTTTTGCTATATGCTTCATCATCATCAGCCACATGACTTCTACTGCTGGACATAGGCTTCCCCTAAAGATTTCCAAACGGATCTGTCAAAAACGGCCTGCATCCAGCGTCTTCCTGCAACCTCCAAGTCATCCGTCTGTCTGTTATTAAAAAAAAAAGATTACACATACAGAGCTGCATGTAAAGCTAGTATAGGAACAAGAAACTCAAAAATAAAAATTGTTGCAATTTATTACTAATTTAATATCAACTACAACAGAAACCAATTTTCAATACGCCAACAATCTGGGATACTTGTACGGTGATCCACAGTCGAACTAAGGATTGGGCATCTTGCGCTATTCTCCCCAAGGAGACTGGCTCGTTGAAATTGGCACAAATCTTGTTGGCTTTGTTCTGATATTTTATTGTGTATATTGTTTTAGTGTTTGCTCGTAAATGTTTACAGTTGTCGTTTATCATTCGAATTTTGTGTGCTAGTATATTGGATTTTCGATGATGATAAGCATGTTCTTCGAGTTTCTGTTAATGTGATTGATTTTTTTATAGAAAGAAGGTAAATGCAATTGCATCATATTTTTATGTCTATGGCTAGATGAGTCATCTCCCCAGTGCATGAGGATTCACATCTGTATAATAATCATGGGATTACCAGCCTTCGTGAGAGACGTGGGTCGTATTTTTATAAATATTTTTAATAACGCAATTTCAAAAACTAAATTGACACGGCCTGATTCATAAAGTGTTTATAAACCGATATTAGCTATCGAATGTTTCATCTTCTACGAAAGAATTTTGAATTGAGTTTGAAGAAAGAAGACAAATATTTTATAACTAAAATGGCTTTATAAACTGTTTATGGAGAAGGTCGATAGTCTGTAAAGACTTCTACGGTTATCACCACACTAATAAATTATGCCTTTATCAATAAAATCAAAAACAAAGGCAAGGTCACTTCTGCCCTAAAGTCCCTTAACCAAAGGCCGGTTAGATGCATATCAAGTAAATGAACCCGACATAATTTTCAAGAGATGTTATCCTTAACCGATCTTGATGTGGAAAATCTCATTAACACTCGCCAGGAATTGTACATTTATATCCTTAACGGAGGAGAGGAAGGTGGGGTTGATATTTGTTATGTCTATATTTTTTTGCACAGATAATTTTGTTCTTTACGTGTATACAAATAAATGTCAAAACAGGCAAGCAGCCTGATATTAAACGCCAAAATTCACGTTGCTCAAAAATTATAAGCCAAAAAACAGCAGAAACATAGCTCAGAATTTTGAGCGACAAAATACCTGATGTGATTTAAAATTACACTTGAATGACCTTAGTTCCTTGATGTCAATTTATCATAATAAATATTACATTTGTAATAGTCATCTCTAATTAACACTGGCTCCAACACCAACCAAGCAATCCCATTCCATTTGGCCTAACATTCGTTTCCAATTTCAACGCACTCGTGTTGCTTTTTCGGCCAATGTCAAAGGACTGCGCCAAAGATCAGCTTTACGTATTGGTCGCTTGCCATTTCCTTCGCAGTTTCTATCCAATCTATTTATATTGGCTCTGCTTGCAAGCGGTTTCTCTATGTCAAATGTACATACTTAGGCCCTAAGACGCTCGGGACAACATTTAGAGAAGATAGACACTACATGCCTATTTAGGGCCATAATGATGCGATTTTGGATTAAAAGTTTAGCATCAATATTGGTATATTACATTTGGGAAATATTTAGCAATTACTGACTAGTAAAAAGCGGCGATAGCCTAGTTGGGAGTGGAATGGACTGCCGAGACGAATGTCCGCAGGTTCAAAACCCAAGGGCACACATCTTTGACTTTTCTATATATTTATGTGTGTATTCTTTGTGAATTATCTCTCGCCAACATCGTTAGAAAACCTGTATACCTAAAAAGTGCTTTGAATTTCGAAGGTATGTGAAGTCTACCAACCTGCACTAGGCCAGCGTGGTGCACTAGGGCCTTAACCCTTTCAATTGTAGAGGAGGCCCGTGCTCAGCAGTAGGCAGTATATAATACAGGTCTGATTGCATTGCATTGCAATTCAAATATTCTTTTTACGCCAAGGCCAGTTATACTTACTTTATCTTTAAATTTACAAAGATTCTGTCCCATCAGTATATGCGGCTTGAAGTAACAACTTCAACACGTTTTGTCCCTTACACATTACACTTAAATCCTGTTATGTTCCTTTATTTCTCAGTAGATTTTGCGCACCGCGTGGAAAATGTTTTCCCGGATAAAACTCGCGCTTTATATTTGCCCGTGATTAAAAGCTGCCTATGTTAGTCAGGAATAGTGTAGCATTCTAAAAGAAAGAATTTTTGAAATCGGTCCAGCACTTTTTGAGTTTATTCGTTATAAACATCTTTAAACATAATATTTTCATAAAATGATGCATTGTTCAGAATGATTTTAAATTATGCGACACCATTGACGTTTAACATAATAGTGATCAAGTACCAAAATAAGATTAGAACTATTTTTCTGTACCCTTAACTCATTATCGTATGCACCCAATCTTCGCCCTGTAACCTGGTTATGTATATTTAATCAGCATATAGATGGACACGCGGACAGTCTGTCCGGACCATCGATTAACAGCCCGGAACGGAACTGGAAATTCCTATCACGTAATCACGTGGCCCTAATATTCCGTTTAGGCATTCATCGTTAACGGAGAATTTCAAATATTCACATTAACCCATCCCGGATTCTGATATAAGTATGCGTGAATCAATCGGCACCCTGAAATGGTCAGATCATAATAGATCAGAAGTCAGTCTTGTATAAAGCTTAAAAGTGTCTGTTTTTATTATTGCTTCGATGGTAAATACTATTTTACTATTAGGAAGCTCCGAGGATCAAAAGCAATTCTGATATTATTTAGCATTTTGTTTTATTATTTGAAAGATCCGTTCCAGCTACTTTATCTGGCTCGAGCGGGATTACTGACTGATAAACTTATAGATTAGAGTATGTACAAAAAAGAAGCTGCATTTTTGTTATTAAGTTTCGGTGACTAAAATTGTTTATGTTTTCATTTTGCACCTGCATCCGTTTATCTCTACACCACCCAAAGGTTGACGGGAAATGTTTGTGACGGCATTTTTTTTTTTTTAAAAGGCCATCTTCGGCGCATTAGGGACGGCTGCGGGCTTCCTCCGACTCACGTCTAAGTTGTCGTCCGCAACCGCCACTGCACGTACCGCTGTTGCGGTCCTTTTCCTGTTGCGGGGGCTCAGAAGCCCCCGAAACACCGTACCGTGTCCACCTTTTGCTGTCCATCACGGGGGTCACAGAGGTTGGCTAGACTAATGGGTGGGCGGCACCTCCCGCCCACCCGTGACCCCCGGAGGCCCCTATTAGTCGCCTTTTACGACAGGCAGGGGATACCGTGGTGGAATTCTCCAAACGCCCCCTTTTGTGACGGCATAAAGTTTGTCTTTGTACCATGTTTTTGCGAAGTGTAAAAATAAAACAAAATAGTATTGTCAGCGACACATTCATCCCTCTATCTATTCAATAGATACCCTTTCCTTAATTTTAATGTGATGTAAACTTTAACAGTAATAGTTGTTGTTTTCCGAGACAGCTCCTACTGTAATCGCCGTACTCCATAATCGGCAGTACGGGCTTATATGACACAAGGTTACCGAGTCTCTGGAAGGTGTAAAATGACCATAACTCTCAACGAAAGCAATAAACTAAACATTTAAGCGGAAGTTGGTAACATAACCACACAAACTCAGCTAGCAAATAACAAATAAGAAAATAATTCATTCAATACCCAGGCCCTTCCTGCATTTAAAATCACAACGGAATCAAAAAAATATATTACTTCAACTCACTCAACCCAACTACTGCCACTTAAGTGGACATAAAAACCCTATCCGTCAATCCCACGTCAAAACGATCCAACATGGCCGTCTGGATATGCTGAAAGTTTTTTGATTGTGCAGAAAAACTCCACTAAGGGATGCCCAAAGTTTGACACTTTAAGTAGCCTACACGAAGAGATAGGGTGCTGGATGTACCAACCCTATACAAAGGTCAAATGGATGTATTTTTCTGGATGAGACTGTGAAATTGGAAGCGCAGTTTTATGTAGAATTGACGCGAACCTTTACAGTATTTTCGTTTATTTAAAAACTTTACTGTTTTTGGCAACAGAATATAGTACAATGACATGATTTTTTTACTAGTAGCTGGCAAGGTTTTGCGACTCTTGAAAAAAGCGTCTCTCGGTTTGTAACATTATAGTCTGCAATATTCTTAAAAGCAAATTCAAAATAGTTTGGTGCCTTCAGATGCCCACCGAGATTTATTGCTTGGTAGCAAAAAATCGTTCTATCAATCCTATACCTGATTTAGATACTTGCCGGGTACAGAACAATAGTGTAGTTTCCTATGTTTGAATTGTAAATTATTTTATATGTAACAGAAAATAATTTGAAAAAGAAATTCTTCTGTGAAATCAGCATCAAAATTGGTCGATTCATATTTGAAATATTGTTGTGAGCAAAAGTGGGGACGTAAAGGGGATATCGTGGTTTCTCTTTCGCACGCACGCAGCGTTATGGCCGGCGATGCTCGTTGATGTCACAGTGTAATATTATTGTTATTTGACAACTTCCACCAAATTTCAAAGCTTAACTTACTAATTATTGCCCCAATGTTGAAAATTATTTGTCCGCTAAACTTTGGATGGCATAGATTTTTGATAAATGTATTAAAAAAAATAGTCAACTACCCTTTAGTTACATATACGAGTATGTAAACAGCCTGGTCGGCTATATTCGTTACTCATTATAATTCTTAGGCATATTTGTGTACAAATTTTTCGCCAAGTTATTCGGCGAATCAATACTCCTACTTAGGCAAGATTAGAATTTACAAGACTTTCAGTAAACTTTGTGAGTTACCATTAAGTTAGCAAAAACAGTCTCTTCCAGCAACTTTGATTCCAAAGCTGTTGTGTCTACTTAATTATGTACTAACTGAACTTTACTTTTATCGTTAGATAGACCTACGCTATCGCAACACGTTAGTTATTCAAAGGGTTCCAGTAAAATGTAACATTTTCACGAGTTTTACGGTTACGTGCGTCAAAAAGAAATAAAATAGAACCTTATTGGATCATTTTGTTGGGCCTGTCTGTCTGTCCGACAATATGTTATCCGTACATCAAACGCCTAAAGTGAGGTCAAAATAGTTCTAGTTGAGTTGAAAATAGTCTCTTAATTATTTGTACGTTGTCCAAATATATGTCGACTTTAAAGAATTGTTTTATTATGGCGTGTTATTGCAGTTTGACTTACTGACTGGCACGTGACTCATGAAATCACATCAAAACGAGATACTGTGATTTTTTGAACAGGATGTGAGATTTCTCTCAGTATATGGCTTTGATTATATTATGTGTATGATCGTGACTAATGGTGTTGTATACATTCATTAATCTCTCTCTCTCATAGTAAATGTTTGGTTTGGCGCTCGCAGAAATCATGTATCGTTGTAGTATTCGTACGATTTTGTAAGTCTTGAGTGATGTTTATCCTTACTTCAGAGAGGTCTTTAAATTCACTTTGAAGAGATTCGAAAAATTAGTGATATATAGTTTCTGTATATAGAAGTGGACGATAGCCTAGTTGGGAATGGAACGGTCTGCCGAGACAGTGTCTGGAGGTTCAAAACCCAAGGCACACACCTCTGACTTTTCAAAGTTAAGTGTGTGTTAATTATCAATTATCGTTCGGAAAACATCGAGCGGGCTATGGAGAGAGCTATGCTCGGAGTTTCTCTGAAGGATAGGATTCGCAACGAATACATCCGACAGAGAACCAAAGTTATCGACATAGCTCAAAGAATTAGCAAGCTGAAGTGGCAGTGGGCTGGCCATATCTCGCGAAGAACCGACAACCGCTGGGGTAAACGTGTTCTTGAGTGGAGACCGCGACTGGGCAAACGTAGTGTAGGACGCCCTCCGGCCAGATGGGATGACGATCTGCGAAAGGCTGCAGGCAGATGCTGGATGCGGCAAGCTGAAGACAGGGCGCTATGGCGCTCATTAGGGGAGGCCTATGTCCAGCAGTGGACTGATAAAGGCTGATGATGATGATGATGATGATGAAAACATCGAGAAGAAACCTGCGTTAATCATATTTTCTTTATCATCATTTTAATAATATTTCAATTTATTTATTTGTTTTTTTTAAATCAAAATCATCTTTTTTTTTAAGATTACCCTGGGAGTCGAAACTAGTATCTTCGTTTTCATAGCACGGCATGCCACTATCTAAATGACGATGCGAAGATTATAAACAAAGTACTAGAACAAGATAATTCTTGTATTTGCGCTGGACTTTTAGAAATGGTTCATTGTATTCGGCCCAACATGTCATAATATTACCTAAGTGACAGTAATTTGAAGCCGTGTCATAGTTTATGCATGTGTGATTCGTCTGGATTTGTTTCTTTATCTAGGCATTAATCTATTGCTATAGTGATGAGTAGTGCGCCGTCTTGACATAAAGTTTTGTGCTCGGAATAATGTTAAGTAGTGAACTTCCAAAGGCTGGAGAAGAATAATAAAGTACCTATATAGCTCATGGAGATCAGTATAAATATTCAATCATACAAAATAGCTACATGGTAGGATATTCGTATTCGTCCGGACAGAAATCTATGTACACTAGTAGTCATACCTACCATTTTGGCTAAAGTATGTCGTGTTCTGGGATCAGCCTGTATGCTTATAACTAGTATCAAACAAGAATACATATAAAAAAACAGGAGAAAACAGTGGATCGAGGGTTTTGACCGAGGCGCTAAAAAAGAAGATCCTCGATTTCGATTTTCCCCTCAGTAACGTCCTAGAAATAGGGTAAGTCCATAGGGTGGCGATTAAAAAAAAAGCTCCTGCACCATTTTATGTAGTAGGTACTAATTTACTAACCTGTGCAACAGTGAAAATGCATGTACAAACCAGTAAAAAAATCTTTAAAACAAAAAACAGTAAAAATTCGACTCTAAACGAAAAACAGGGAAGAAAAAGCAAAAACAGTAAATCCACTGTTAAAACAGTAGGGTTGGCAACACTGCCCAAGATCATCCACCTCTGACTTTTCTAAAGTTAAGTTATTCTTTGTGAATTATCGCTAGCCTTAACGTTAAAGGAAAACATTGTGGGGATACCTGAGAAGTTCTCTATAAGAATTTCGAAGGTATGTGAAGTCTGCCAACCCGCACTAGGCCAGCATGGTGGACTAAGTTCTGAATTATCTCTGTAGTAGAGCACGCCCGTGACCAGCAATGGGACATGATATAGTAAAGAGCTATTATTATTATATGTTTGAAACACAGGTATTTTAATCTGATTTTATATTCAAATTGAGTCTTCTAGATTATTACCAAATTTAATTTATACTATTAAATATCATTTTAAAATTTATAATTTTGCCTCGGTGGCGTAGTTATATTACAGTACGACTGCAAAGCTGAGGTCTCGGGTTCGATCCCCGGGTCGGGCAAAGTGATATTGAGTTTTTCTATTCAGTATCAGCCCGGAGTCTGGAATTTGTGCCCGATATGGCGATAGGCTCGCCCTCTATCACATCATGGGACGGAATAACGGCGAAAAATGGGTACGCTAGTTGCGCCTCTGCCTACCCCTTCGGGGATAACAGGCGTGAGTGTGTGTGTGTGTATGTGTGATTTTAACATTAAATGACAATAAATAAAACGAAACTCATTCAATATAAAATATCCACGTGTGGTTTCACACAGAAGTCTACTATCACACTTTCTTTACTACTTATCAGTTCAAACAATTTATTACACGCCATGCCTACACCCTTTTAATTTGTAGGGAAATTCCTTTATTTAATGACAAGGTTTCTTTCCTTTGCCTTCTTTTTATTACAGAGTATTCCGAGTCAATTTCATTGAAACCTATTGGCTATTTGTTTTACAATTATGCCTATGTATTTATTTTCTTTCTTTCTATGTAATTTCCATAAAAAATGCGGTCATAATTTTCTATTTGTGAACACGCTAGCAGTATTGTTTGGCATACACATATTATCTCCTTTCATTGCATACCGTTGTGCAGTGTGCTTAGCCGTTATATGATTAATTAGCATCTTTTTTGAGTTTTCACAAAATTTTTATTCAGTATTCGACCATGTTTGTATTTGAATTCGTTATGCTATGGTCACCTTTGTCATTAACGTATGGGACAGAGAGCCACCTGGTGAGGGCATTAAAGTCTCTGTAATGAGAACTCTAAAGCATGTATCAGGGTAAAGGGAGCAGAATAGGGATTCGCAATACTATGCTGTTGCCGACGCTTATGTATGGAAGTGAATACACGTTTGACAGAAGAAGCAAGAAAGTCGAGTAAATGCGATGGAAATGCACTTCATACAGAGTATATGATGTGCTTTTTTTTTTATTTTTTTTATAGCATTGAATGACGAGACGAGCATGCCGTTCGCCTGATGGTAAGCGATACGACCACCCACAAACAGAAGAAACACCATCCAGAACCTTGATTTACAAAGTACTGTGTGGCATTCCACTGCGCTCGTCATCCTGAGACATAAGATGTTAAGTCTCATTATGTTCTGTAGTTACACTGGCTACAATGCGCTTCAAACCGAAACACAACAGTGCATTCACACTGCTGCTTGGCGGTAGAAATAAACATTGCGGTGGTACCCACCCAGACGGACTCTTATACATGAGAGTCCTACCACCAGTCGGTGTCATTTCTTATCGAATGAATAGTGAATATGAATATAATGAATATGAAAATAATAATAATGAAAAGTTTAATAAGAGAATGTTTCGAAATTAAGGATGATGTTGTGACTAAAATTAAAAGAAGTATGCTAAGATAATTTCGGCACGTGGAGAGGATGATTGAAAGAAGAGTTACGAAAGGTATTTATCAAGGGAATGTGGATGGTACGGATGGATGGGATGCCCATAGTCGTCGAAAATGTATGATTATAACTATGAATTAGGAAGAGGTGAAAAAGATATGTCATTATAGTGGCATGTCGCGCTCAATAGTCTCTTCTCTCTGTCTCTGTGTATGAATATAAGACTAATTCATTTAATCTTAATAAAAACCTAGTAAGTTACCACAACATTCACTGATTCTGAAGCGATACGAAGTTCGCCGGGCCAGCTCGTATTAATTAAATTAATCACAAACTAAAATGTTATTCCTAAGTATCTAGATTAGAGAGTTCATTAGTATTGATGGCACTTTTCAGGATTCAATGTATCAAATTACTTTAATGGCCTCGGTAGTCGAAAGAAGCTTGTTACCTAACATAGTTGGAAATAGAGGTTTTGTAAATAAAACATCTCTTTAGAATTCCTACCAAAGCACAGTATACACGAGTTTTTTTAGTTCATGGCGATTTAGATTTTTTTTTACAACAAACCCAGAATATCATGGTTCTCATCAACTACCATTAGAGTGATGAAAGTAGTCTTACCACTGGGTAGGATATAGTATGATACGGATATTAAACCGTTAATGTTTTGATAACCGCGTTTGTTCACTCTTTTGGCTCAAGACGTGCTTTACAGTTTACTGCGGGAACTTTGCTGGATTGTAATATATTTTAGCGTTAGTGTAGTTTAAGGAAATATTGTTCTATTTGTTTCCCGAATATTAATGTTACCAATTTATGTGTAACAGTTGGTTAGAATGAAACAGTACACTGCTTTTAAATTTATATAGTCTTTATTCAAGCTTACTTACTGTCTACACTTAACACACTATATTGAAAACAGGTTCCAGCCACAAATTAATATCGGAGAGCGGGACGTGAGTCTACTGGATAGCTGTTACTTTATCACTTTGTTATTAAGAAACTCTAATTAAATTAGGATAAGGGCGCCACTGACATAAAAAGGGTGTCAGACCCAAAATCATAAATTTACATACTTTTATGGTCTAAATTCCAAACTAAACCAATAGGGGTGTGTCCTCAATCCTTCAATACCGGGTAAGGAATCACAAAGGCTTCATCCAACTGGTGATGATGCAGGCAGTTTTGTAATCTACCCGCGATAGACAAAATGAGACAAAACGATAACCCCTGAGGTAAAAACGACGATAACCCCCTGAGGTAAAAAAAAAACCCTGGAACAAGGAAAGTGTTCCAGGTTAGTACACAATATTACAAAAGTTATAGTTGTCGCGCTACGCTAATTATGAAAATAACATACCGGGAAGGAATGGAGAACTCGCATGGTCGGCAGGCCGGCGAGTGTTCTCCTGTCAACTTCCGCGGAGGATTCCTGATGTGTTCATCCTATAACGAAGAACGAGAATGGATAAAACGTGTTCTAATGGCACAAACCGGCGAATCGAAAGGAAAACCACTACTCACGTGCACTGGAAAACAAACGCTGCTTGCCGTCATCGGTTCACCGACCGAATATAACGGCAAAGCGGCTCCAGGTGATCACGGCGAACACTCCGCGGGGTCCTCGATCAAACCTTCTTAATTTATGGGCACATACGAGCCGATGATGAAATTACGTGCTCACACGCCTGGTGCTTCTGCATAAGAGGTCGATGGGAGATCGTTCCACAGCAGGGTTGCAATCCACATTCCAAACGAGCGACGAACAAAAATTTATATAACCTAAATTAGAACACGACCACTAACAATGCTCACATTCACGTATTAGATCAAACTAATTTTATTAGTACTACAGCACATGCAATCACAATTTTAAAACGTGTGTAGCATTTATTATTACATAAAAACAAAACGAGCGGTTGGAAAACCGACAACACTACGCGCACTCGTCTAATAACACGATTGTAGGCCAAGGTATTACAGCCATACAGCCTCAATCCGCTAATGTTTTACTAAAAAATAATTAGGGTATGGGGTTTGAAAATTTTTATGCTATATTAATAAATAAATATTTGTAGCCCAGATAGCATCCACGGTACGCAAGGTGTAAACTCGGCCATAGTCGGCCATTAAATGTGTCGGGTTCCGAGATCAACTCATGTATTTCTATCAAGCTGGCAAAATTGTATGAACTAGTGAGGGTAATCATCTCTCGTTAGTTACACGATCTCGACTCTACTATCAGTGCCATCACTTTGAACCGCTCGTATAAAAAGATGTTACTTGTTTATTAAACTGTTAAACATGATATTAGTCGTTTTAACTCCAAAAACAGTACAATACTACTGGTGATAGATAGGTCTCTCAAATGTAAGAATCCGTTTGGGTGGGTACCACCGCAATATCTAATTCTACCGCCAAGCAGCAGTGTGAATGCACTGTTGTGTTTCGGTTTGAGGGACATTGCAGCCAGTGCAACTACTGGACATAACAAGACTTAACATATTATTATGTCTTAGGATGACGAGCTCAATGGAATGCCACACAGTACTTTGTAACTCAAGGTGCTAGATGCTGTTGCTACTATTTATGGGCGTTCGTATTGCTGAACATCAGGTGAACGGCATGTTAGTCTTGTCATTCAATGTAATAAAAAAACCAGTCTTCCGTAATCAAAGTACACGCAAGTCCATAACGAAACAAATTATATGAAAAATGCCCATTAAAATAGTTATAAAGCAATAAATTACGAGCCAACTGAACGTGAAGGCGCGTCCATGAATTCGTTTAATACATGACGCGCTCATTTTATTGTTCGGTGGGAAATTTTTATTTGATATGCAGGACAACAATTTTGTATATATGTATATTTATTTGTTTGTTGTTTTTACCACTTGACTTACTAGCAGTACTGCAGTTAGGCAAAGAAATTAATCGTTGTGTAAATTCCCAGTTTTAAAAGTCCATTTTGTAAAATAACACTTGTATATGACGCGCTCGGCATCGTTATTTGGTAACTGCCTCGCCATATAAAATCATATGATAGTAATTCACTTTGGGCTTTCATTAGTTTCTATTCCGCCTACCCCCTTTTGGATAAACGATGTCATATTATCTTGCCAATAACGATAGCTTAGCTTATAAGCCTTTAGTTTGAATATTAATTTGAAAATTTCAACCACATACTAAAAGCACAGCAATAAGCAAAATTTGTGTGATCAAGTAATATAATCATGAAGGTAAAATATAAAGTTCCCGGAGAAAATAAGGCTCTGGTATCATTTCACGGCACATTATATTTGTTTATTAAAAATATTTGAAAACTATTCAGACGATGAATATTTATGAAGGAACTTTTTAATAAATTTTGTTTTTGATTACATATTTCAAGGAATATTTTTGAATCAAAATATGACTGATAAACAAAGATTAGTTTTATTTCGGAAAATCGAATGATGTATATTCAAATTATCAGTTAAAATAAAAACTGTATAATATGTTGCATTGCCTGCCTAATATTTATGATATTATATATACACTCACGCCTGTTATCCCCGAAGGGGTAGGCAGAGGTGCAACTAGTGCACCCACTTTTCGCCATTATTCCGTCCCATGATGTGATAGGGGGCGAGCCTATCGCCATATCGGGCACAAATTCCAGACTCCGAGCTGATACTGAATAGAAAAACTCAATATCACTTTGCCCGACCCGGGGATCGAACCCGAGACCTCAGCTTTGCAGTCGTACTGTAATACAACTACGCCACCGAGGCAGTCAATATTTATGATATTTACAGATGAAAAAACCAAATGTATCTTCTTTTAAATGAATCCTTGGTTCAAATATCTTTAATGCACTGGTTAGAACAATTTGAAAAGGTACATAGTCCTACTAATCCTACTATCCTGCTTAATATTATAAAGGCGAAAGTTTGTAAGAATGTATGTATGTATGGATGTTTGTTACTCTTTCACGCAAAAACTACTGAACGTATTTTAATGAAATTTGGTACATGGGTAGATTATGTTCCGGATTAATACATAGGCTACTTTTATCCCAGGAAAATATAAAGCGGTACTTTTGTCCCGGGAAAACTCATTCAAGCGGGCGGAGCCGCGGGCAAAACCTAGTAGATAATATTATTAATAGTGTAAAGTGACTTAAACTGTATAAAGGAGATCCTGCACTCATTATTTTCTACTATTTGCTTGCTCATTATTCACTTCTATTCACCAACATGGCTAAAGATATTTATTTACCTATCTGTATTTTCTCATAATACCTAAACAATATTTTCTATCTTCTTTCTCGAGATCATAGTTAATACATCGCGATAACTAAAACCTAGCTCACCGAGGATTTTCTAGAGATGTAGAAGAAAATTCCTACGACACTAAGTCCCCATTATCTTTGTAAAGTTCCTTGGATATCATTATCATGGATAAGCAGATATAAATACAACATAAATGCTGATCAGTGCTGACATAAGGTAAACCTTGGAGATTTTGCTTTTAATAGCCTATTACTGTGCGATGAAGCTTGAACAACCAGGGGAAATACTTCCAGTTTACATCCATTAACAAAAATGGTGGCTTGGGAGCGGGCGATCTTAAGTAGTTGGTCCGGTGGTTATTTTATGCGATTCCGTGGTTAAAGTTTTAGATTTTTTATTGGATACTAGCTTTTGCCCACGGCTTCGCCCGCGTTAATAAGTTTTTCCGGGCTAAAAGTACATAAAAACCTTCCCGTCGAATCACTCTATCCAACACATTTATTTGGATAAAGATTGATATTATGACGTTGATACAACTCTTAACAAATAATGCATTAATTTCGACCAAATTTGATTACCATAAAAACGGTTCTAGTGAGTTAATCTTAAAAGATAGACATATCCTGCGCGGACATTTTTTTAGATCATTTCAAGAGGAATAATTCTTTCATACATACATTTTTGGTATCTTGAACCGTTTTCGCAGCGCACGCAATGGAAGCCCTCAAGGATGAATAATTTTCCCCGTTTTTTTCACATTTTCCATTACTTCTTCGCTCCTAATAGTTGCATCGTGATGTTATATAGCCTAAAGCCTTCCTCGATAAATGGTCTATTTAACACAAAAATATTTTTTTAATTCGAACGAGTAGTTCCTGAGATTAGCGCGTTCAAACAAACAAACAAACAAACAAACAAACAAACAAACTCTTCAGCTTTATAATATTAGTATAGATACGTATATTTTAGTAAGGTAAATGTATTGGTGTATTTTGCTGGATATGGGGATTTGCTTATGAAAGGAGTTCATTATGCGGGCGTAATGCGAGTTGACTCACGAAACTGTTGGTATCTTCGAATTTCGTGGGTAAACTTATCGTTTGTCTGTATATTATTTAAATCATATTAATTAAACGATACTTCTGTCTGTTCTTCTGTACTTGAACTAGACAACTACAACTTAGCTATCGTCTCTTTGCGGACGACAACTTAGACGTGAGTCGGAGGAAGCCCGCTGCCGTCCCTAATGCGCCGAAGATGGCCACCGCGGAGTTTTAGTTGGCATGCCGTGCGGTGTACATAGGTTAGGGACTCGGCCCGGCGGTCGCCCGACGTTTTCGATCTCTCCGGGCGGCTCAACGTCGGGTCGTAAGGCACGGTGAACCCAACATAACCGCTCAGTCGTTCCCCTTGAACACTGGGCGGTAGTAATAAGTCACTTTCTCCACGTCAACAAAAAAAAATGATTAGGTACTAACACAAAACAGAATTTTATTAAAATCTGCTGAAATCCAGAAATACCAAATAAATTCCTTAAACTGTGGACGTTTGTAAGTGACGAAACACAAACGTTGAACAAATTTACTCGTGGACAAAATCATGAAACGAAACGCGCAGCTAAATCCCCTTTAAACATTAATGGCACGGGACCCTCAAATGGAGTAGTTTCATGCTCGGCAGCCTTTCATGCAAGCGCTGGCGTTTAAAAGTACTTAAATATAAAAGTTCACATTAAATGCGACCATTATATTCGTCATTTTCTGCGTCGAGTGTTGCATGTATTAATTTGATGTGGTGAGTACGGCGCATTTGCAATACGGACTTTGATATTGCATCCACTTATGTGTATATCATTCAAGTGCTCGTGGGAGCCCGGAGATAATTGTTGGAAACGTCAGTGGTTACGTTTTTATTAATATTTTACTTGCTTTAATGTTTTTCGAATTAGATGTGTGTGAAAATTTGAGTTTACGTTTTTTATCGACTCGAGATTTCACGGTCTTCATGGCGACTGGACTAGGAGTTGACTATATTTTTTTTGCAATCAGCCCTGTATTATATATTGCCCACTGCTGAGCACGGGCCTCCTCTATTACTGAGAGGGTTCAGGCCTTAGTCCACCACGCTGGCCTAATGCGGGTTGGCAGACTTCACATACCCTCGAAATTCTTATAGAGAATTCTCAGGTATGTAGGTTTCCTCACGATGTTTTCCTTCACCGTTAAAACAAACGATAATTGATAAACAATACACACATATCTTCGAAAAGTTAGAGGTGTGTGCCTTGGGTTTGAACCTCCGGACAATGTCTCGGTAGACCGTACTATTCCCAACTAGGCTATCATCGCTTTTACTATATAATGACTATATAATGAGAGATAAATATTAAGTGCATCTCTGGGTAGTAATTCTTACACATTAGATATTAAATATCTAAAAGACAAATATTGACCAATAATTTTAATTCCGAATTCCACAGTTTACAACTATGTCATCAGTAGGTATTGCCAGATACGCATACTCACGCCTTTTATCCCCCAAAGGGTAGGCACAGGCGCAACTAGTGCACCCACCTGTCGCCGTGCGTATTCCATCCCATGATGTGATAGTAGGGGACGGGCCTATCGCCATATCGGGCACAAATTGTATACTCCGGGTTGATACTGAATAGAAAATCCAATATCACTATGCCCGATCGGCGGATCGAACCTGAGACCTCAGCATTGCATTTGTACCGTAATAGAACTACGCCACCGAGGCAGTATTGCAAGATCATACATATAGGGTCATTTTGACATTGCGTTAATAAATAAAACCACATCATACTCATCTCGTTGAAAATAAGGTATTCCATTAAGGTATTTTAACTATAGACGTAAAATAAAAAGTGTAAGTTTCGAACAAAATAAATATCAATAAAATGTAACTTTAAGTTTACACGCCCTAATGCCACTTTGACTGCTCTAGGAGAAATCCTTGCAGCAGCAACATTACACTTTCAGTCAGAAATACACTTACACAAATACCACATTCACACTAAACTACAAAATGATAAAAAAATGGAATACTACAACCGGGATTCTTGGCGAAAGTATTCGTTATTCATTAATAATTTTTAGCATGATGTTAGCAGAGTTATAGGCGAATATATGGTTTCATTTAGTATCGCAATGTAAAAATGACCCTGTATAAGTCAGAATGCGGATGTTCCAAACGTGTTTCGATGTACACGTGACTGCATAATGTAAGTGGAATCTGTTGCAGTTTGGCTGTAGCCTCACGTGCCTCCAAACTGCCTGTCCGTATTCGGGCAAACTAGTAACGTTTGCGCCCTTTTTTTTTTGTTTTGGACATGTATTTTATGAAAACTATTGATACATGGCCGTATTTTTGTAGACCAGCAAACGAGTTAGTGAATTAGCTGGTTGAGAATCGCTGCCTATAAATACAAGAAAAGTTATGAATGCGAAAGTTATCGAAAGATGAGGGTTGGAGGGTTGCAGTAATCTCATTCACGATACAATATGCAACAACAAGAGGGCAGTTCGCTATGATATTCACTATTCATCGTATGATGTGATAGGGGGCGAGCCAAAGGGCACAAAGTATAGACAAGAGGCTGATACCGAAATACCCAATACCACATTGCTCGACGCAGGATTCCAACCAGGGACCATTTCGATTAAATTAAGAGCAGTGGTCATACCGTTCAATACAACTACGCCACCGACAACCGAGAAAATATGTTTTGTCCGTGTTGATTCTAAGTTCGTAACAAAAGCTCTACTATAAATAGTTGATATATCAGAGACTGCCTCGGTGGCGTAGTTGTATTACGGACCGATCGCAATGCTGAGGTCTTGGGTTCGATTCCCGGGTCGGGCAAAGTGATATTGGGTTTTTCTATTCAGTATCAGCCCGGAGTCTGATATTTGTGCCCGATATGGCGATAAGCTCACCCCCTCTATCACATCATGGGACGGAGTACGCACGGCGTAAAGTGGGAGCATTAGTTGCACCTCTGCCTACCCCTTCGGGGATGAAAATTAAATTAAAATATAAATAACCTCGTAAAATAATAGAAGTGTCTTTGTCGTTAAAGTACCAACTAATATTTTGACCCAAGCGTCCTCGCGTCGGGGGACCGACTTATTTTCATCTCCCTGGTCCGGAGCTCGGTTTTTTTAACCGACTTCAAAAAGGAGGTTCTGTATCCGCTCCGTATGTATGCATATATGTTTGTACGAATGTATGTATGTAAATTTGTATGGCCGCGAGTTGCTCAAAAACTACTGATCCGATTTGGATGTGGTTTTCGATATTCAAAAGTATATTTCTCAGAGAAGGTTTTAGTATATAATTTATGAAGATCTGATGAATATCTTCGGAGATACACAATGGAACTCTTCAATAACTAAGAGCAGATGACTCGCGAATGCTGGAATTTTATATCTATGATATATTCTTTACATTATTCTATAATTAACTAACAAAAAAGGAATAAATAAAAACTTTTTGATCAAAATAAACCGACTTCAAAACCACTGCAAACCAAAAAATAATTCAACTTTATATTCGCTTAGTATAAACGTATGTTTGGAGTCGGTGCCTAATTTAAATTGAACAATGTTTTCGTATATTTCATCTTGTATTGCCTTGGCTTAGCTGGCAATTTAAATTAGGCATCGAGTCCAAATATACCTGTATACTAAGCGAATATAAAGTTGAATTATTTTTCGGTTTGCAGTGGTTTTGAGGTCGGTTTATTTTTGGTTAAAAGTTTTTGGGTTAGTTTTTTTACGTCGAGGGTTATTTAAATTTTAATTTGATTTTTATTTCAAACTTTTTAAGTTATTTATTCGCCATCATGGGGCCTTGATGATGAACTATCTAACAACTACTCGATGAGTCGATCCTTATGAACCCAAACACGTAATATCTGCTATAAGTTCCTAAGGAGTTGGGTATCCCGCAGACTACTTGATGCTGCAGCATCAGCTCATGTTGAAAAATATTGCTAAAGTCACAGTACACCAAATTTAAAATCCATCGGGCTTCTTAAGTTGGAAATGAGCTGATAATCTTCATACGCCTGAACAGATCTTCATAAATTATAGCTAAGAATCATCACAATCACATCAGCTTTCAAACAAAAAAAACCGCGTCCAAATCAGTCCATTCGTTTGAGAGCTACGATGCCACAGACAGACATACAGATACACAGATACACAGACACACAGATACACTGATACACACCCTAAACTTATAACTCGCCTCGTTTTTGTCGGGGGTTAATAAAAGGCGTGAGTGTATGTATGTATATCAGAGACTCCGTATTCATTTGGAATGTTCGTTAAATATCAGGCTCTACCCAAATATTCCCAAATTGCGAGCCCATTGGCAATTAATATCCCAATTAATGATTGCCGTACGTCATTCATCGCGCACTGTACAGTGTACATATGTGTGAATATAATTAAACAGTTACTTTGAAGTTACAGACTGTCACAAATGCTTTTAACCGACTTCAAAAAAGGAGGTTCTATATTCGATCCGTTTGTATGTATGGAAGTTTATATGGCCGCGAGTTTCTCAAAAATCGGATGAGTAGAATCCGATTTGGATGGGGTTTTCGCTATTCGAACAAAAAAAATTCAGGGAAGATTTTAGTATATAATATGTTAGGATCTGATGAATATCTTCGGAGATAGACAATGGAACTCTTCACTAACTAACAGCAGATGACCCGCGAATGCTGCAACCGTATATCTATGATGTATTGTTTACATCGCTCCATAGTTAGCTAACGAAAAAGCAATAAATAAAAACTTTTTAACAAAAATAAAACCGACTTCAAAACCACTACAAAGCAAACAAAAAAGGATTTAATATATTGGCTTAGTATATACGTATATTTGGAGTCGGTGCCCAATTTAAATTGCCAGCTAAGCTAAGAAAATACACGAACAATACGAAAACAAAGTTCAATTTCAATTAGACACCGACTCCAAATAAACGTATATATACTAAACGAATATAAAGTTAAATTATTTTTTGATTGGTTTGTAGTAGTTTTCAAGTCGGTTTTATTTTTGTTAAAAGGTTTTAGTTTGATAAGAATTATGCATAGTTGTGCGACTTATTTATTGATCTACTAGATCGGAGTGGTTTGTATTTACTTTTTACTAGCCTCACTCGTGGATCCGCTTGCGTGATTTTATTTCTTTGATTAAAGTCCTGCTATTTATTTTCCCAGGATAAAAAGAAGCCTGTGTCCTTCCCAGGGTTTCAAACTATCTGCTTACCAAATTTCATAAATATCTTTGCAGTGGTCCAACTGTAAAAGACAGACAGACAGCTGAAGCTACTTTCACATTAATAATAATATAAATATGGATTGGGACGGAGAGCAAGTTGGGGGTAACAAATATACTTGTCTTTGATCATCCACAAATCTAGAATTGTTGACGATAGGATCAGGTTTTTCCACCATCCATAAAAAGCATAATAATAAGCGTTACATACACATGGCTGAAAAAATATGAGGTGACAAGATTGTTTGCTGTGGGATTAAAAACAATGTATTTTGCACGAACAGTAACTAGAAATTCAGTTACAACATTAACTTGATGGTAACTTGTATTTTTTCCTTTGACATGATTGACGAAACGAAAGCCTTGGATGAACGCCATAACTACCCCTAAGTAACAATGCCACACAAAGATTCCACAACTATTCAAAAGGAAACATAGCATTACTTTTCAAATACGAGCAATTTCCTGAGAACAAACATACCGACCTATCGCTGACTTTCTACCCTTAATTCCAACGTTCAATACTATTCACATTTAAGATATTCCACGCCGAACAGAAACATTATCACGTAAAGCCCAACATGAAATTTTACGCACACACCTAATCTTTACATATGGACGTTTGTCCCGGGGATTTGAACCTGAGAACTCCTGGCCGCAACAGGTCGTTAGATTTTATAACATTACCGTACCGGTTGAATTTCATTTACTATTGTTATTGCTGTATTGAGCTCAGATCCTATTTTGTATAAGGATTTGCGCTGAAATAATCTGTATTTGAGAAGTTAAGCCTTCGATTCTGCTGTTATATCTTCGTAATTGTCGACTTAACAATATAGATAAGACGGAGAAACAGGATTATTCGCTTTCAAAACAGATTTGTTATAACGTAAATAGTCATTTTGGGCTCTTTTACGTTTATATCTCCTGGCAGTTTCTATGGCCAGCTGGAAGATAATATAAGAAAGAGATCAACAGTAAGCCAGTAAGCAGGAATCCCACGGGATCCGTATCAGCTTCGAATCTTTCTATAGCCAAGTTTGCATGCACTGTTATATTCATTTCAAGGATATTCTAACAATTATTTATTGGGGATTGTGGGGTATAACAATTTCATAACGTGAGCGCAGTGTAGTAGTTAATACTAAACGTTGTAAATCAAATTTCGGGGAAGTGATATTGTTTGAAGCCAGGCGCTTACCTGCGAGCAACGTGTAACAAATCTCATTATGTTGTATAAAGAAGCGTGTAATATTTCTATTTTAATTACTAGACTCATTATTATCTCTATTATTCGTAGTAAAGCTTACATACCTCGAAATAGAATTGTCTATTGTGTAAGTGGAATGGCCAACGCATCACAATAGACCACGGCAGAGAACAAATAGGTACCTGACTTTAATTAAATTTTCGCATCCAGATTCCTAGCAGTATATGCCCTGATTAAATATGTTCGAAATATTTTATGCTGGTTTCAAACTTAAATATTTACATCATTGATTAGACTCTGCTTGTAATTGGATGTTGATTAAACATTCAATGAGGTGGACTTGTCTACCGCGAGGTTCAATAAGACCGGGGTGGTACTGCTGACTCATGGAAGACTGAAGTGATAGATGTTTCGTATCTTAAGATTTCTGGAGGTCTAAACAACGCCCTTCCTTTTCATCTATAATATTTTACTATAAGATTCGTAGCGCATATAATAATATACCGTTTAGAATTTTGGGTGGGCGTTCAAGATCAGCTGCTAGTTTGTTGGCTTATGCTATGGACAATTTACAATAATAGGCGTACCTACCTGGGGGTGTGCTCTTGTAGTTTTTCTGTTAATTACTTAATTCTACAAACTTCTATTCTGCTAGGCATTTTAATTTCGCCCGATCTAGATCATTCTTTCCTCTTGTGAGTCAGTTGTATACAAAAATGCAAACTCGGCCTTTGTTTAAAACTACCAAAACTTTAACAATCCAAACATTCTTAATAAAAGTGTGATATTCAATGACATTCAGCAATGGCTTGATTCCTGATATTACTATTAAATTCACCATATTAAATTCATTAAACATGACCGTTTCAAGATGTACCAGCTGCGTTTCTTGTAGCTGACGTTAATATCTATTAAGACACAATGGCATTTTCAATCCCTCACGCCTCCTAGGAATGTTATCAATCGCAAGCTGCTGCATTTGATTGCAGCTCCATATTATGATTTCGTTTCGGAGGTCTTAAGGAGACGTATACACACTCACACTATTATCTCATAAGAGTAGGCAGAAACTATTGACCGCCACATGCTACGATCTTGACACACCTCTTTCCCCTCTTCTACATTCATAGTTCTTTTCATACATTTTCGCCGGTTAAGGGTACTTCTGACCTGCCCTTTTTGGAGAAAATCATTTATATGATTAGTTTACGTTCTCCTCGGGCAGTCCTCGGCTATCGGAAGTGACGACTAAAGTATTTACGTGATCATATTTTTTTATTGGCGCTGTAAAGCTTATTTAGCTTGATACGAGAAGACTTATCAGCTTGTATTAATTACTAATTTTAAAACAGATACTTCACAATACTATCAGCAAAGTACTACTACAAAGCTTTTAATTGCATTAAGTAGCATTAATATATCACATGGTTTAGTTTTCATAAAAACTGCATTCCTGCTTCCCACTTACCTTTGATCAAGAACAGATCATCACATCATCATCATCATCAGCAGCCCGTTGCAGTCCACTGCTGGACATAAGCCTCTGCCAAGATACGCCACAGAGCCCGGTCTGCTGCTTTATGCATCCAGTTGCTGCCGCAAGCAAAAACAGATCGCGTAGCTTAAAGTGAAGTTAACAGTACCCCCAAATAATGGGAACTAATACTATACATGACAAAGGAAATGCACTTGATTAAACAATGTACTACTGTTTATCTACGAGAGGTAAAGAACTAGTTCAGTGTAGCGTACAAGAGCAGGCGCGGATTTAAGGGTACTAAGCGGGTCTTATTAAGTGAGACGTTTGGTTATGAACACATATTATGACGTGTAAAACAATAGGAATATGTAATTTTGAAGCGTGTTTGTTTAGATAATTGTAACAAAAGAGTAAAAAGATAGGCATAGGTGTTTTAAATTCTGGAAACATATAGTTTCACACAATTTAATATGCTATTAAAATGCAAATATTTATAAGAATTAAAGTTGTGAGTATATTTGTAAGAGTGCTTAGTTTTTTTACTACCGAATGAATGATAGAGATATTTTTGTTATGAAAACTATATTGTAGTCCTTGGTTGACACAGGCTTCTTTATATTTTGAATGGAATAATTCAACGCATAAAAAAGATTTTTTATGCTGTATCTCAAGTAAAACTACACATTGAATAATTGCAGGTATCGTTATCATAATTATATTGTTAGCAACTGAAGCGAATTTGATTTAAATTAAAAATATCTACCACTGATTTTACAGCAATACTTTCACAAATATATAGGACACTACGACTGAGCGAAGACTGGAACCGAAGTCTAATGCGAATGAGAGTGCACATCGATACGGTATCCTTTTTATACACCTAACGGTCACTTCCACTACTAGTTTGATATAACAAATACCCTGACAAAACGTTTTATCCTATCAATATTAGGGCCCAGGTCCTCACATTATTCCTAAATCCGTCCTCCATCGAAACTACGTGCCGGGTTCTAATGTTCTGTGTCACAAAGGGCGGTATTTATTGAAAACACACGGTGCGGTTTTGCGAGCGTACCCGCTGCACAGTTAAAGTTTGCCCCATAAGCGTCAAGTAACTTTGGAACTTCATTTGCTTGGTTTTCGTTTGGATATGCTTTACAGATGTTAATATACTGTGCTAGATGTTCTGAAGTGTTTAATTAAGAATTTTAGTCACATGTGAGTGAGTAGGGGATAGTGACTACGATATATTATAATGGCCATTAAAACCTCGGTGGCATAATTGTATTGCGTGCGACTAACACTTTGAGGTCCCGAGATCGAATCCTGTGGCGGGTAAAGTGATATAGAGTCGGTCTCAGCCAACCTGAATGTGTCCCGATAAGGCGATAGGTTCGCCCCTGTCATATCATGGGACGCAACACACATTGCACAAAGTGCCCTGATTACACCTCTGCCTACTCATTCGGTCATAAAGACGTGATGTAATTGTTTGATTTTTTTATTAAAAACTCCCATGATGTGATAGGGGTTAACCTATCGAGTAAGAATTCAAGGCCTCAGCTTAAAACACACATACGCACACAACCTATGTATCTCTGAAGGTATTGGTTTTTTTTTTGTTAATGGCCCTACTGCCAGTAGCCTGACGCGAGTCGGCTTTTCTGGCCACACCGGTCTTTAGGGTGAACGCAGAAGGCGCTCGCAACCCTTTGAATTTAAGCGAAAAAGGTATAGCCAGAAGTGTAATCAGTACACCAACGTTTCATTTTACAAATTAACATTATAATATAATTTTCTGCCTCGATGGCGTAGTTGTATTACTAAGGTCTTGGGTTCGATCTCCGGGTCGGGCAGTGATATTGGGATTTTTTATTCAGTATTAGACCGGAGTCTGGAGTTTGTGCCCGACCTGGCGATAGGCTCGCCCCCTATTACATCATGTGACGGAATACGCACGCCGAAAAGTGGGTGCACTGGTTGTGACTCTGCCTACCCCTTCGAGGATAAAGGGCCGTGTGTGTGTTTATTAATGTATATATCGTACATTGTTATTAACATCGTTATATAAATGCAAACTGCAATAAAATACAAACGTTGAATGCACAAAGCTGACCAATATTCATAACAATAGATTCGATAGAAAATTGCAGTCTCAGACCATTCCAGCCAGAAGCCATTAACGTCCAGGTAACTACTTCCTAAACGGCCCAATAACCGGAGCAAGTCGGCCAAGTCGGCCAATATCGCGCTGTCTGGGAATCAATTGTGCCATGCTCTAGTTTCCGTGAATTTATCGATTAGATTTTGTTATTTATTAATTGATGCTTGATTAATAGATATTAAACGGGTTCATCGTATTTGATGGTAGTGAGAGTCGTACGTAATGGAGCTGTTCGATACTGTGTCATGATGTGATAAAAAACATGTTTTCAATACAAAAAGCATTCCTCCTTCATAGTGTAATATTGTCATCATCAGCCATAATTATTATGTTTACTACTGACCATAAGCCTCTCTTGGGGGGAGCCCTATGTTCAGCAGTGGAAGTCATATGGCTGATGATGATGATGATGATAGGCCTCTCACAAAGATTTACAGATTTGCTGGTGGTAGTACTTTTTTAATGGATTGCTCAATAAATGGCTTCACTTCACCTGATCGTAAATCAAGTGAAGCCCAAAATAATCTCGACCGGCAAGAGATAACCACCCCCGGTCAGTGGGCACAGTTGTGCCGGCCTGCATAATTGCTTCTTCACACTCCGCTTAAAGGACCCTAAGTTATAGGAAAGAGGGAACACGTACACTGGCAAACTGTTCCACAGCTTGATGGTGCGGCAGAAATATGAATTACTGAACCTTTTGGTTCGAGCCGGGATGGAAGAGACCGCTAAGTATATTTGATCTGCCCGAATATTGACTACCGTGCACAAGGTGTTAAACTCGCCATGGTGGCCCACGAGTGTGTCGGATTACAGGATCTCCTTGTTTTCGGTTTTAAACATTCATAATTGTATCAACAGGTGGGGGGATCGCGCGTCAGTCAACATTATTTGGACCTTAACATAAAGTACAGTGGGGTCATTTTGCAGTGCCTGTATCAAAAGGCCGACCTTTTGCAAGCGGTCTGCATTCAGCGATACCTACGATATTGATTAAAAAAGCAGTAGTAAAGTAGTGAAGTACAATCAATGATATTCCAAGAACATAGATATGTCGACGAGGATTTCACATGCGCCAATAAAACGTAGCGAATACTTAGTAATAGTCATAACTGACCTTTATTTCTTCAACTCATGATTAATTGTTTGTCACACATCACTTTGTCAGGGCTAGCATAGTGACCACTAAGTTAGCATAGCGATTATTGATATCTAGTTGAACACTGAACAACGACCAAACTAAGACTGACTCTTCAAGTGGCGAGGGCCTTATTTATACTCCCAACTGTTACCCCCCACTAATAAATTGACGTCTCAAAATATTTTGCACTATTCAAGACTACCCGATGCTCCGACAGATATGATATTAGCAAACGCACTCTGAAGACTCGAAAGTAACCCAATTGGGATAGTTTTATACACTTTATACACTACATGTAAACGACAAATACTTGCTGGCTTTATTGTTCATACTAGTTTAAATAAGTCAACTCTTTCTGGTACGTATTGTCAAGAAATGTGCGCGCGGAACACTTATTTCGTTTAATTTGTTAGGGTATGGCGTATCTATACTTTTTGAAAATCATCGAATACAATAGTATTTAATCTGAACGAAAATGTACTCGACCACGTAGCACCATGAATGAAGACCTACACAAACGCTATAAATATTAATGGCAGCATGTTTAGCGTTTTTACCGAAAATACATATTGAATTCCATTATGTACGTTCTATTGTATTGAGTGAAACTGTTTTCGTTTTGGCTTCTTTTCTCGGACACAATAAGCTAATGAATGTATGTTTGTGTTGTGATTTTTGTATAAATCTTGGGTGGATCTTTGTAGTTGACCTCGGACAGCGAACTAAAACGTTAATAGTAAGGTTTTTTTGTAGTATTGTTGATATTATAAACTGGACACTTACTGCTTTCTTTAGAATTGTATCTTATCTTTAAATCATGTTACGCTCACATCAACTACATCTGCAAAATCAAGTCCAGAGAAAATTGATTAAGAGACACCTTAATGTAAAGTAACCTTTTTTTGGTTTCGCGGAGAAAGTGCGTTGCCACTACCTCTCGGCCTTCGTGGGGGGCGACGGAGCGGTTATGTTGGGTTCACCGTGCCTTGTGTCTAAGTTGTCGTCCGCAACTGCCCCTTCAATGTAAAGTATCCTGGAGTTTGAACCCTGATGCACAACTCATTCACATTGAGCTAAACCACATTTTGCACAATGGAGAACTCTAGACCCATTATGTCAAATGAAATATACGATTTGTAGCAGTTACTCAGTTCTTACAATAAACCGACGATGTCACAAGTAATACTGTTGCAACTAAGCAAATCTTGTACGCTAACTTGCATTGCATCCAATCCATTACGCTGTTTGACATCCAACGATGATGAATTTCAGACCAAATTATTACATGATTCCTGAGAGGGTTATGCAATCGTATAAGATTTTAAAATTTATTACGTTTTTTGCGAGTATATAAATGAACTGCTCTAAACAAAAATAACAAATATATCTATATCATGTTATTTTTTAAATTTTTTAAGTATTAATTGTATTTTATACCTTGAACTGATTTTGAAAAGAACAACACTAGAGTTTCTTGCCCGTTCTTCTCTAGTGAAAACTGCTTTCCGAACTGGTAGTAGAGTTAATATTGACTGAATCTAAATAATGTATAACATTTTATGGGTTCGAATAAATTTATTTCATTTCATTTATTTCATTTCATTTCAACGATATTTCCGACATAAAATAGCTCAAGATTTCGACCTCATCTGGAATTTGATGGAAAATATTTTTCTACCAAATAATATGTACCATTTTCGTATTGATTTTATAATTTCGTGTTGCTACCACCGATGTAGTAAGCAGAGGCGCAACTTGTGTAGTTAATTGTATTCTGAAGTATTTTAGTTCACTGGTGGGAGGTCTTTCGCATTCTAGGTGCCGTCTGGGTAGGTACTACCGTCATGTCTACTTCTACCGCCAAGCAGCAGTGTGCATGTACTGTTGTGTTTCGGTTTGAAGGACATTGTAGCCAGGGTAATTACTGGGCATCATGAGACTTAACATCTTATGTCTTAAGGTGACGAGCGCAGTGAAGTGCCACGCAGTCTTTTGTATTTAAAAGTTCTATATGGTGCTGCTACTGTTCACTCGTCTCATTATTCAGAAGTAAAAAAAATATATGGAAATTAAATAAAAATATTTTGCCGAACTGAAATGGACCCAAGCATCTTTCGTTTCACGACCCTTGCAGAAAAAAATGGACAATTTATTTGAGTGCTAATTGAGAACAATATTATTATATTAATTAACCTAATATCAAACTAATAATATTGTGGTTTCGTTTATTCCAGGTACGTGGAAATCGACATTTTGTAAAGTTGATGGTGTGAATATTATGAAATAACCAATCAGTAAGTACCTCCGTTGATTTTGATAATAATTTAAAGGGTAATAATACATGAACCGATTTACTGCGACTATTTACATACCGGATAATATTTTTTATTTAAAAATAATATTTTCAAAAATCGCTGTGTGAAAATGCGACGTTGAAAATTATTGAAAATTTTGAGGCAGCAATTATGATCAAATAGTAGCAGGACAAGAAGAAGAAGAAGAAACCGCTGATTATTATTTATTACTGACTGCCTCGGTGACATAGTTGTATTACGGTACGACTGCAATGCTGAGGTCTTGGGATCGATCCCCAGGTCGGCCAAAGTGATATTGATTTTTTCTATTCAGTATCAGCTCGGAATCTGGAATTTGTGCCCGATATGGCGATAGGCTTGCCCCCTATTACATCATGGGGCGAAATATACCCGGCGAAAAGTGGGTGCACCAGTTGCGCCTCTGCCTACCCTTTCTGAGATTAACGGCATGAGTGTATATATATGTATGTGTATGTGTATGTATATGTATGTAACTTATTATTTACTTCGTCCACGACTTTCATATTTGCGAATGTTAATTATTATAATTGACGCCGTGAGTAATGTTTAAAAACATTGGCATTCATTCATAAGATAATTTATCTAATATTTGTGATACTTTTATGACAAAGTTTGAATTGCAATTTAACTAACTTTATCTAGCTCTACGTGAGCGATTTTTGCATTGATTTGAGACTCGTTTCAACGGAGAAATGGGATATTAATCCTGTTTGATAAAATAAGAACATTAATTATGCTGAACACTGAATTACAAATGCATTCCAGGGAAAGGCATGTTCTGGATAAGTGGTTCTTTTGTTTTTAATGATGGTTTATACCAGTTTTATTCTTATAAAATGAAGATTCAAATAATTGTTACCAAGATATTTTATGACGACCAATTTCTTGAGCATGAATGTTTTGCATTATAGTTACTGTTTCATTAAACGTAAATGTTTGTGTAGAAATGAATGGATTTCCAAATATGTATTAAAAAAATTACATATCAACAAAACAATAACTATCGCACGAACTGTTCGTGCTACGGTAATAGGATCAGGAATTATTTTCCAATGTTCTTTATTGAAAAATACCTCTTTGACTACACGAAAGACTCATATCAAATAAAAGTTAAGTACAATGGATCTAGTGTTATAAGGATTCAGTGTCCCTGCAACGTAGATTGCATCTGGTTAACTAGGAGCCTCGCTAACTACAGATCATATGGATCTAAATAAATTCTTATAGCGTTTTGAGACATTAAGCGTTAACTTATGCTACGGCCACACGAATAATCTAAAGCAATGAACATGGCGTAAAATATTGCGAAAAGTTTGATCACAAAACGTATAATATTATTAGAAATGTTTTTTTTGAGTTGTATTACGGTACGACTGCAATGCTGAGGTCTTGGGTTCAATCCCCGGGTCGGAAAAAGTGATATTGGATTTTTCTACTCAGTATCTGCCCGGAGTCTGGAATTTGTGCCCGATATGGTGATAGGATCACCCCCATCATATCATGGGACGGAATACACACGGCGAAAAGTGGGTGCACTAGTTGCAGCTCTGCCTACCCCTTCGGGGATAACAGGCGTGAGTGTGTCTGTGTGAGAGAGAATATACCTGAGAAATAAAATAGCTTTGTTTCCAACGACACATGTTCGAAAGTCGCTCGAGTCACGTTTTATAGATACTAAAATATTAGTACCACAGTTATGGGTTAATCTTCCAAACAATAAGAGTATTGTAAACAAGTCATAAAGAATATTATCTAAATTGTCTCTCAAACGAAATATTATAGTGTCATTTTGCTTACGAATGCTGTGTATTTCGAGTTTCTGGGTTCAATTCTCAATTAAGTAAGAAATAATTATTGACTTGAATTAGGAATTGGTGCATGATGAGCCCCATCATAACACGGGACAACTTTGGCGCCGAAGTACCTATAGTGTATAATAGAATGCCTTTTTCAGTATAAAAGGCATAAGCCTACAAAATACTATTTAATACGTTAGTAGACATTTAAACCCATTTGACTTCAATCCTACTCCTTTAAAGATGACCCGGATAGCTATATGCAAAACCCGACATCAACGGCGGTAATTGTAAGAATCTCGAAAACGGATGGGGTTTATTCAAATCCTTCGAGATGCCTTTAGACAATTAGCCATGCCCACTGAACAAATTGCGAAAGATGGCCCGCTGTGGATTATTTCTATCCATTTTTTCATCCGTCCGTCCCTTCCTTCCTCAAATTTCTGGAGCCAATAAGTTTTCCTTTCTCCAAATAATTACCATTGTTTATTCAGCAGTTTTTCCTCCTTATTTATTTTGTCATGTCAGACATAGGTACAGGATAAATGTAACTGGCTACTAATTACGCTGAAGAAAAATAAATAATCGTCTCATTTTATTGGGGTTGAAGTCAATAAGAAAGTTGGCAAAGCTTAAATTGCCGCTTAGAAATGAAAACCCATCGCACTACTGTGAACAGCTAGTACAATGAATTCAAACTTGGATACCATTCCAAGACAATACTTATATATAAAGCCGATAGCGGACATTACCATTGAATTTAAAGGAAAAATTCAATTAGATCTTTCAAGTCAGCAAATTCTTACACTGAACACTGTATAGTCAAGTGCAGACTATTTTGCACGTACTCCTGAACGTGCAGCTTTGTTTAAAGTGCCGCCTGAGAACCGAAGTTCAAAACAATGACTAAAGTGGTATGATAAATTTACGATGAACGGCGATTATTAACAGCATAGTATTTTGTCATACAAGAAGGCTGAGTGTATAGTGTAACTTGGTGGAAAATTGGATTTTGCCCGTGGTTTTGACCACAAGGAATTCGGTGTGGAAGAAATATTAAAAAGTTACCTTTGTCCTTTCCAGGGGTTTAAGCTTGCGGCACCGCGCAGGGGCGGTTGCGGACGACAACTTAGACATTTGAGTCAGAGGAAGCCCGCAGCCGTCCCTAATGCGCCGAAGAGAAAAAAAAAGGGGTTTAAGTTTACTTCGTATTAAAGGAGATGTTTGCTTTTTGTATGGGGTGCTGGGCCCCAAAACTCAACCACGGCTCAACCAGGCTCAAACTTTATGGATAAAGGGGCAAAAATATGGACCATGGATCCATTAAAAAAAATTTTTTAGACCCCTCCATTTACAACTAACTTTTTTAAAAACATTCATACCAATTGTAGTTTTTAAGCAAAATAAAATTAAATAAGTCAAATAAGTAATAAGTAATTGAATAAGTTAAATAAGTCCACGCCATTTCTTGGAATAAAAGTCTTAGTATTTGTTATAATGTCACTGCATCTGATGTACATATCCTTCTGCATTTTTGCTATGTTAGTAGACTTAGCCAATGTATAAAAATTCATCCAAACTTATTCACCGGTTCAATAGCTTTATTTCTAATTAGCTTTTGCCCGCGGCTCCGCCCGCGTTAAAAAGTTTTTCCGGGATTAAAGTCCCGCTTTATGTTTTCCTGGGACAAAAAGTAGCCTATGTGTTAATCCAGGACATGATCTATCCGTGCGCCAAATTTTATCAAAACCCGTTTAGTAGTTTTTGTGTGAAAGAGTAACAAACATCCATACATCCAGACATCCGGACATCCAGACATCCATACATCCATACATTCTTACAAACTTTCGCCTTTATAATGTTAGTAGGATTTATATTTCCGCGGGACAAAAAGTAGCCTATGTTACTCTCTGATAATACAGCTTTATAACGGTGAAAGAATTTTTCACATCGGTCCAGTAGTTTCGGAGCCCATTCAACGCAAACAAACAAATATTTCCTCTTTATAATATTAGTATAAACTATACAAACTTTTGCATTTAGTTAAGCAAGAAGTTCAAATGTATTCCCATTGTATATTTTCAGTAGACCGACGTGCCTGCTAATTTAGTTCATTAAATAATTTATTAATTCACTCAGTGAACTGTTTATAGCATTAGAGATTCCGCGTATATCCATTTGGCAACTATTAATTAATTTGTCTATTTAATTATTCGTTACTTATGTGCATATAAGCTATTTTGTGCGTAATAACTTGATCCTGCGTATTAGCGATGGCGTGTATAGGAAATGTGGTGTAGATATTCCAGGAGGAGAGATGCCCATCACGGTATCCCCTGCCTGTCGTAAAAGGCGACTAATAGGGGCCACCGGGGGTCGCGGGCGAGCTGCAGGGGGCTGTCCGTCTTTAGTTTTGTGCGTGTTTTTTAGCACATTGCTGCGACCCCCGTGATGGACGGCAGTGTGGCAGGTAGGCCTCACGCTAACGTTGACGCCGAGGGCGTCCTTCGGTGCGCGGGGGCTTCTGAGCCCCCCCATACAGGAGACGGGCTGCATTAGGCAGCACTGCGCAGGGGCGGCTTCGGACGACACCTTAGACACTATTAGTCCGGGGAAACCCGCAGCCGTCCCTAATGCGCCGAAGAAGGCCACCGCGGAGTTTTAGTTGGTATGCCGTGCGGTGTACATAGGTTAGGGACTCGGCCCGGTGGCTCAACGCTGAGGCACGGTGAACCCAACATCACCGCTCAGTCGCCCCCCTTGAATCCTGGGCGGTAGTAATAAGTCACTTTCTCCGCGAAAACAAAAAAAAAAGGAGGAGAGATGCCACAATTATTATTTAAGATATATTTTTTACTTTTTTAAATGACGAAACGAGCATGCCGTTCGACTGATTTTAAGCGATAAAACCACCCATAAACAGAAGGAACATCATCCAGCACCTTGAGTTACAAAGTACTGTGTGGCATTCCACTGCGCTCGTCATCTTGAGACATACGATGTTAAGGGACTCACGCGACACTCATTCATAAATGTGAGCACTTTGGTGCTAGGGGGCCAGCCCTAAACTGGATTAAAACTTACATGTCAAAGAGGACCCAATACGTAGTAAGAAACCGTCTTACATAATATGCACCCAAACCCAAGTGTAGTCCCGCAGGGTAGCGTGATGGGAACGCTTCTTTTCCTGATTTATATTAATGATCTTTCCAATAATATAAATCACCAATGTATCCTATTCGCAGATGATATACCCATAATTATACCTAACAAAGATCGACTGACCAACAATCATGAAACCGTAGCGAATAAATCTCTATCTGACGTAATTGAAAAGTTGAAATTAAATGACCTACAAGTAAACCTAACTAAAACTAAATTAGTCGATTCTCTAATTATAAAATGACGATAAAAAATGTGGCCTTCAAACACCATGATCAACAATTAGAGCAACTGACCACATCAAGTTTTTGGGATTTTTGTATGTAAACATTGCAATTAGAAGACACACGTTTTATCCGTATGCAAATAATAAATAAATTCGTCTTTGCGTTGCGAAATATACGTAGGGTAGCCTCAGAACATACAGTACTAACAGCTTACCACGGTTACGTAGGATCAGTTTTGCGATATGTTCTAGTGTTGTGGGACAATTCGACACAAATCTCACAAGCTTTCCTAGCTCAATAAAAATGTAATAGGGCACGCCATTCATACAATATCGGTCAGGCATTACAATAATTATTGCCGAAGGATTTACACACACACACGCACACACACATATACACGCCTTTTTATCCCCGAAGGGGAGGCATAGGCAGAGGCGTAGCAATCTAAAACCTCACCACATATCACCAGGGTTAAAAAATTTATAAAAGTCACGTTATTAATGGACGACCCATTTAAGTACGTAACGTGTTACATATTTACTTTCGATAGGTGCATCAAACGTGTTAATATATGAAATTATTGATATATAATCCACCTGATTTCAATTTACCGCAAGTGCTACAATTCCTTAGTCCGCGATGTGAAAAAAAGTTGGTCAGATAGCTTAAAATAATATTTTTTTTTTTTTTTTTTTTTATAGGAGCTCGACATAGTGACTGCACTGCGCCTGATGGTAAGCACAGTGCAGTCCAAATAGTGAATCGAATGGCATTGGACGATTGTTATCCCATGCCATTCGACACAATTATGCCGGCCTGACCAGCTGCTTCTTCACGCTACGGCGGAAGGACCCAGGATTGTAGGAAGGAGGGAACACGTGCGCCGGCAAACTATTCCACAGCCTGATGGTGCGACAGAAGAAGGAACTATAGAACCTATTGGTTCGGGTCGTAATGGTTTTCACCTTCAAGCTGTGGCTTCGCGCGCCCGCACGCGTGGTTTTGCTAAGGAAAGGAGAGGGGGGGATCAAGTTAAACAACTCCTCAGAGCATTCACCATGATACAGACGGTAGAACACGCTTAGAGAAGCGACATCCCTCCGCAACTGTAGCGACTCCAAGTTGCCCGTCACGTCTGCATCATTTACAATGCGGATGGCCTGCCGCTGTAATCCATCCAAGGCATCAAGCAAGTATTGGGCGGAACCGTCCCATAGGTGCGAGCAATATTCCATTCCCGGCCGAACCTGCGCTTTATACAAACGGTAAAGCTGACCGGGCGTGAAAAAGCGACGCACCTTGTTCAGGATTCCAACCCTGCGAGAAGTGGCAGATATAACGCCTTCGATATGATTCCTTGGATTCAGATCACAGCGTATATCCATACCAAGGATACACAGGTCATTCCGCAATGAGAGGGGAACGCCCTGAAGAATGGGGAGGGGAGTAAACGGGGACTTTTTGCACGAAAAGACACAAGCCTGCGTTTTCTTGGCACTGAACTCAACCAGGTTGCTGGAACCCCATAGGGAAATGAAGTCCAGAGTCCGGTTAAGCTCAGAGACAAGGTCCTCGCGCCCCGTTTCGGTGTCTGCCCGCGAACTTGGGGGCCCGTAGAAGTATCGCCCATGAACCGTGCTGTCGTCTGCATAGCAATGAATGTTGCCGAGTGACAGCATATCATTGATATGCAGAAGAAACAGGGTGGGCGACAAGACCGAGCCCTGTGGTACTCCGGCATTTACTGCCATGAGCTCCGAAGCGTGCCCATCTACGACGACACGGATTCTTCGCCCATGCAGAAAGCCAGAGATCCACGTACACAAGTTGTTAGGCAGACCATATGCCGGGAGCTTGGAAAGGAGACCACGGTGCCAGACCCTGTCAAATGCCTTGGCTATGTCGAGGCTCACGGCTAGAGCCTCGCCATGCCTGTCAATCGCCTCCCCCCAGCGATGCATGACATACGCTAAAAGGTCACCCGTTGATCGATTCCGACGAAACCCGTATTGTCTGTCACTGATCAACGAGTGATCCTCCAGGTAGCGTGTCAGTTGAGCGTTAATAATCCGCTCCATGACCTTGCATATCACTGAGGTTATGGCGATTGGACGGTAATTGGCAGGGTCCGACCGATCACCTTTTTTGGGGATCGGTTGCACATTGGCCTCCCTCCAAGACTCAGGCACAATACCCGAGAGGTAGGACGCTTGGTAGAGGCGGGTCAGTGCAGGAGACAACTCGGCTGCACATCGCTTCAAAACCACCGCCGGTATACCATCCGGCCCGCTGGCTTTCCGAGCATCGAGAAACCGCAGCTCCCGCCGTACGTCGCACTGCCTGATGCGGATATCTGACATTATGAATCCACAGTCAGGCAGCGCCGACGGCGGCTGAAAGCCACTGTCCTCGAGTCGGGAATTGCACGCGAAGAGATTTGCCAGCAGGGAGGCTTTCTCTTGCGGCTTGTGAGCCAGCGATTCGTCGGGACACCTCAGCGGTGGCAGCGATGGACGGCAGAAGTTAGACTGGACGGCTTTGGCCAGGCTCCAATATGCACGGCTGCTCGAGGGATGGTTGGCCAAAGCACGCCCAATCCCACATATTCGCTGGGCATCCGCTCTTACATAGGCCTTCTTGCAGGCCTTGGTGGCACTGTTATAGGCTGCCTTGAGGAAGTCGATATTAGGATCCTTCGTTGCGCGACCCCTAATCCAAGCGCGATACGCCGCCTGTTTGTCACCAACAGCGTCGGCGCATGCGCGGTTGAACCAGGAGCGTCCTCGACCATTGCCAGCGATCTCAGAGAAAGGAATGTAGTATTCCATTCCTAACCTGATCTCGCCAGCAATAGCTTCGGCACTCGCTGAAGGATCTTTTCCCTCAAAACAGCGCTGCCGCCAAGGGATGGAAGCGAAGTATTCCCGCATACCATCCCAATCTGCCGACGAGTAGTGCCAGACCCTCCGCTTGACTCGCACGGGACGTGGGGGTGAAGCGGACGGTACTGACGACTGGACCAGGCAGTGATCGGAAGTGCCCAGAGGGGCACTAACGGTCACTTGATACCCGGCCGGGTGACTCGTCAACAGAAGGTCCAGCATAGAAGGCGCATGACTCGCCACATCCGGGATCCTAGTTGGTTGGCTTACCAGCTGTGTCAGATCATGCGCTAGAGCGAATGCATGGGCAGTTCTGCCAGCATGGTCGGTCTTGGAGGAGCCCAACCACAACTCATGGTGCGCGTTGAAATCCCCCAAGACCACCATCTCCGCTGACGGAAACTGCACCTGCGCGTCTTCCGCCGCCAGGCTAAGGTACCTGAACAGCCGAGTCGTCTCATCGTCCCCGTTGTGTGGCCTGTATAGGCACACGTAGACGCGGCTCAGGGAGCCAAGGCCCACGTGCACCCACAAAGCGGAGAAGGAGGGGTCCTCCATGCAGCGCAGACGGCGACAACAGACGTCCGACCGAACATACAAGCATACCCCGGCCTTAGGCCTGAAGTTATCCTCGAGCGAATAGCCGGGGTACAGCAAGTATGAAGTGTCGGCTGGACGACGAATTTGTGTCTCCGTCAAGAAGAGCAGGGCAGGCCTGGCCGTTTCTAGATGGTGGTGGACGGCATTAAGATTAGTATGGAGTCCGCGGATGTTGGCGAACTCCATAGTGAAAGCGGTGGTGGGGTTGTGCACCGCTGTATAACCTGGTCTCTTTGTAGGCACTGTCATGGAGAGTTGCGTGAAGAAGCTTCGGGAAGCCTGAATCAGGGCACTCAGTGAACCGATTGGGCCCCAGAACACGTGAGCCGGGAATAGGTGAATTGATCCGCCGGACGGAAGGGCCCCCATACCCTCCCGGGATGGGCCGCCGGGACCCCACATCCGGTCACCAGCCGGCACGACGGACCCACCCAAGATTATGCGCGGCATGGTGAGGCAGCCTCTCGAGGTGGTTAGGCACGATTGGGCCTCTGTACTATACCGCGGGCGGCCAGCGGGTCAACCGTTTCTACAGGTCTCCCTGGCCGGCGGATCAATACGCCTCCCTCGACTGTGAACTAGAATTACCCATCACGGAACAACCTCATACCCAAACACAGGCTCCCCGAGAAACCCGGAGAGTACCCGCTGATCCCGGAACGCGGCCCCCTTACGGGGGTCACTATGGCGGTCTTTTCGCCTGGTGCACGGTGGTCGCCACCCGGACGGATGCAGGCATCCTACCACCACGGAATGTGTCACTCATTTGGCACTACCCAGGGGTCACGTGTAGGGAAACTAGAGTATGAGCCTACGGACGCGAGTGACATTAACCCCCAAATTGTCTTCGTAATAATATATCTTCGTAAAAATATTAATTGTCTTCGTCCTTTCTACGCAGTGTTATTATTATAGGGTTTAATTATATGCGAAACATTTCTCATAGTAATGCCATATATCAAAACATATCTTACTTGAACGAAGATAGTCTAAAAGAAAAAAGTGTCACGTGGTCTCTGAAATGGGTTAGCCCATATGTGCCCTTAAAATAATGGATAGGGTCGATTGCGCTTATCGTTTCCGGCTAGCCCTGTTAGGTTTATATCCCTAAGGTTCAGGCTACAGATAGTAAAAATTGGACAAGTGTGAGTTGGAATAGCGTCCGAGGATTCCGACAAACTTGTAGGTAAGTTATCTAAGTAAACGAGTTTGCCAAAATAAATTAATAAATTGAACAAATTTAAAACGTTTGTAATTTCGCTTTTTTTGTTAGTAGTCTGTCAAGCCCCGCGACGGACACCGGTGTCCATATATATAGGGTTTTACCATACATCTATATATATAAGCGGGGCTTGACGGGTTAAAGTACATGTTTACGGTTTTCAGATTTTTTCCTTTTCATGTGCCTAGTCCATACCATACCAGCCCTGTATTATATACTGTCCCACTGCTGAGCACGGGCCTCCTCTACAACTGAGAGGGTTAAGGTCATAGTCCACCACGCTGGTGCGGGTTTGCAGACTTCACACACCTTCGAAATTCAAAAATGTTTTCCTGCACCGGTAAAGCGAGATAATTCTCAAAGAATTCAGATATATTTTTTTGAAATTTTGTTTTTTTATTTAGTCCTTGCTTCTTGACAAAATTCATGATTCTATTTCAAAGGGAGTAAGTACCCTATAGGTTTATATTCCCTTGCAAAGTCACACAATAAGCGAACAATTATGCGACATCAACGGTTATTCATATGTTTTGATAGTGCTGACTTACAAGTTTGATTTATTCAGAACTGAAAAATCCGTCGACCCGAGTATTTTATACAAATTTCAATTTGATACCTTTATGCTTTCGTGAAAAAAGGGGTCTTGACAGACAGACAGACAGAAGAACTTATAAGGGTTCCTTTTTCAATTTGAGATCAGAAACCCTAAAAAAGCAGCAAATATGTTATACTTACTGAAATGAATATGGAAAAAAATATACAGATTATGACTAGGGTTGCCTATTAAGCAACATTGATGAATCGTCTTGTTATTCAAATATATAGAAAACTAAAACAAATGTTTTTAAATATATTATTATAGAATAATATTTAAACTCAAGTACTACATTCAAAATATAAAACAGAAGCCAAAATTAAAGGGAATCTTCTAGGATGATGACCCTACGTCCCAACAAATTTCGTTATGCCTAAATTAGATTCGGCCGCAAGCCCCTTGGGCCGTAGTAATCCGAATAAACCCACCAAGACCATGAGTGGGTCCCGGTGTTGGCGAATTTGTTATCGTTAAAACGTAATTCCAGTGTCTATTGGGAGATTTGTACAAAATTGGTAATGACTTGAATATTAAGTGAGAAAACTTTACGACCTCTGAACTAAAATATTTTATAATTGTTATTTTATCATTGTATTTTCTTTCAAATAGTTGAAAGTGAGTAAGAGTAGTAACTGAGTAAAAGTTTTTCCGGGACATAAATATTTTCCCGGGATAAAAAGTAGCCTATAGCACTCAGGAGTTATGTAGCTTCCAATTAGTGAAAGAATTTTCAAAATCGGTTCAGTAGTTCCTGAGATTAGCGCGTTCAAACAAACAAACTCTTCAGCTTTATAATATTAGTATAGATTATAAAAAATATTGCCAACTAGCAGGCTAAGATAAAGTGATAATTTTAGAAATACGACTTTAACATAAAATTGTTTTGTTTCCACCGTGGGTCAATCAAAATGAGTATATAAAAAAAAACACAAACACACGAATAGAGAAACTCCTCCTTTTTTGGAAGTCGGTTAAAATACACAACGTTACCTCACAGGAGAAAGGTTCAGCGAACTGTAGGTGTTGTAATTGCGTCTGCCTGCTTCTTTTACGACTTTAAACCTTCTTCAGTGTGCATAAAGTAACCAAAAATAAAACAAAAATAACTAAAACTGGTGCAGTTCAAACAAATACATCATAATTATAATGTTCAACCTCAGAAAGACCAGTACACAGTATAAATTGAAATAGTGTTCAAAGTTTTTAAACTCCATGTAACGTTGAGGGAAATGAAACAGAATTGTAAATAGCATTAAGTATAATTCAAACTGCTCTTTTAAGTGAAACAGACATAAATGTATGTTAGAAGTGGTGTGGGAAAATATGCACGAAGTAATTTTTGTTATGGAAAATCAATACGAATAAGACATCTACTGACACAGTCGATACCAGTTAATACTTATTTCATTATCCATGAAAACCTAACTAAAAAGTATCGTAGGTAGGGAGACGGGCTTCATCATCATCATCAGTTACATGACGTCCACTGCTGAACATAGGCCTCCCGCAAAGATTTCCAGATGGACCTGTCAAAGTGGCCTGCATCCAGCGCGTTCCTGCGGCCTTTACCAAGTCATCTGTCCACCTTGCAGGTGAACGGCCGCCGCTGCGCTTGCTAGTACGTGGTCTCCACTTGAGAACTTTTGTAAACTAGAAATATTATCATTAATTGAATGAAATACAACAAAGATATCCTCTTGCGCCATTTTGTCAAAAACAAAAACTGACTCGCATATTCAAAATCAACACAAAAGCTCCAACCTCCAACAAATGTACTATACATTTGTTCATCAATGAAAACCATATAATCAGAGCACAGTACGACGAAGTATTGCAAACTAGTAATAGAATCCCAACCAAATTTATGTTCTCCGTAACATAATATGCGTAAAGTTAACGCCGTACAAACAAGAAGACGGTTCCGTGACATTACAAGGCTAATTTAACCAGACCTATCAGTTCAGGGGAATCGTGTTGTTCTTCTACAAAATTTGCGACGGATCGAAGGTCTTCATTAATTGGTTATCTCAGATGTGTTTTGAGGACAGTCGTAAACTCGACGCGTAATTGTTTACTTATTTCAGTTGGCAACGTGTCCTTAATGGTGGGCAGAGTTCGCCACAGCTTCTTGATAAGTATTTTCGTTCGGAATGTTTATTTCTGACTTTTTGTCTGGCTCTTTACTCGAATAACTTTTGTCCACTGAATTTACGTTTCTGATGTCTATTACTGAAGATCTGTTTTATGTTTGTCATTGGTTTAATCATGGGTAAAAGGTTTTTAGAAAAGATTTGCGGTACTGAAATCAAAGGACTTATCAAAATTGAGTTCTGCAGTACCTGTAAAATACATTGGTTATAAGATTAAATTAAAATTATTACTTATACCACAACTTCGTATTCGCAATAACTAGATATCGCCCAAGTCCAACATGACATGTGTATAAGATATAATGAGCATGACATTGTGTTACATAGCATGCTATCATCATCAGCCACATGATGTTCACTGTTTAAAATAGGTCTCCCCTAAAGACTTCCAGATGGGTCTGTCCAAAGCGGCCTACACACAATATGTCCCTATGATCTTTATCAAGTCTTCTGACCACCTTGCCATAATGTTACGCAATGTTTATTACCTTTTTTGCGAGTATATAAATGAACTGCTCTAAACAAAAATAACAAATATATCTATACCATGTTATTTTTTTAATTGTTTTATTATTAATTGTATTTTATACCTTGAACTGATTTTGAAAAGAGCAACACTAGACTTTCTTGCCCGTTCTTCTCTAGTGAGAACTGCTTTCCGAACTGGTGGTAGAGTTAATATTGACTGAATCTAAATAATGTATAACATTTTATGGGTTCGAATAAATTTATTTCATTTCATTTAATTTCAATTGATTGCGTAGTAAACACACAAATTCAATAAGAACACTTTATACAAATGTTTCAATATTATATTTTCTAACCACACACAAAAGAAACAACCAAAATCGCATTATCGACATCAAAAGTTTGGAACAGAAGTATTTCCAACGTCTAAAATTCACTAACCACACGAATACCAACGTCATTTAACATGTTTTTTTAAGTCCGCTTCACTCTAGTTAAGCCGTAATATTCACGAAACTGTGCCGCGGTTCCACCAATTTTACATTCGCAATTCACCGCATGGTTTTAATTTGTACCGAAGATTTATGTTTATTCAGAGTAAGCGTGTAGGTTAACATCTTCAAGGCAAATATCTTGATGAAAATGTTCTTTGTTCGCGCCAACTTGCCTTCCATCTTTTTACAAAAACTTCTTTTGAGCGTTCCAATCCGTGATTGCAGCCTATTACTTGCCGTCCCGTTTTGTTTTCCCATTTGTTGATTAATTTTTGTGATTGCAAATTTCAAAGCTTTGCTAAGGGTCTCGATAAAGTATTGCTTGATTAGTTTTAGATCAGTATAGTTTTTGTGAATGAGAGAGAGACATTCGTATGGTATTATTATATAAATGAAAGACTCTTGAAAATTTGTTTTGATGTTTCGAAAATTAATCTAAATTAACGTGTAAATGACGATAATAATAAAATTGTATTTAATGCGATATCGAAACTTCAGGTGATTTTATTTTTATTGCTTTGAATGACGGGGCGAACATGCCGTTTGCTTGATGGTAAGCGATGCGGCCGCCCATAAACAGCAGGCACCATCCAGCACCTTGACATACATATGTGTGGCATTCCACTGCGCTCGTCATCCTGAGACATAAGATGATAAGTCTCATTATGTCCAGCAGTTACACTGACTACAATGTCTTTCAAACCGAAACAGAACAGTGCATGTACACCTCTGCTTGGCTGTAGAAATAGACATTGCGTTGATTTCCACCCAGACGGACTCTTACATATGAGAGACCTACCACCAGTAATTTTTGTATCACCAACACACACAGATTTACATGCCGTTACACACAGAAAATATGTAATATAATTACAGTGCCAGAAACAATATAATACGCATAAGAGAAATACAATCATATTTCATCATAACACACAGTATCTAAATACTTCCAAATATAGCTTAGCAAGTACATACCAAGCTTTTGTAAGCTTCACATTCGCACAATATAGCAGGACTTACGACGCCGCTAACGCTTTGCCAAAACAAATAATGTCTCGAATAATGGACACTCGTTATTAACTGAGTTTTATGACGCTGGCACAGGAATGGAAAAATGCTATATTTTAATTGTATGCTTTCACTATTTATTTAACACCTCGATATAGGAGATATGAGGTGGTTTTACTGTATGCATTGCAGGGTGTATTGAAATGTTGATGACGTTCATTGAACTGCTTTCTTTATTGTTAGACTGCCTCGGTGACTTAGTTGTATTACGGTAGTTACGGTACCTACGACTGCAATGCTGAAGTCTCGGTCGGGCAAAGTGATATTGGATTTTTTTTTCAGTATCGGCCCGATATGACGATAGGCTCGCCCTCTATCATATCATGGGACGGAATACGCACGACGAAAAGTTGGTGCATTAGTTGCGCTTCTGCCTACCCCTTCGGGGATACAAGGCGCGCGTGTGTGTGTGTGTGAGTGTGTGTGTTTCTTTATTGTACTTAGGTTGGAGAAAGGTTATGAAATATGGGTATAATTTGTGTAATAAAATTTCAATTCATAAACTTATGCCTATATAACATTTGATACTCTCTGTACAACATAAAAATAATCATATCAAATGGCTACTTATGTTAGGTAGATACAAAAAATATTTTAAAAAGGTTACCGAAACACAGAATTACCCCAAAACTACTTAAACATATCTAACTAAATTTCAATCAACAGTCTTTAGTTGAGAAGATACAACAAGCGGTCCCACTAAAACATCCACAAGTTTCTCAAAACTCTTAATCTCACCACGAAAAATACGAGCTCCATAAAGCATATCTCACAAAGCGATGAACCGAGAAACTTAAAGATAAACTGAATTTTAAAACATGTCATACATAATACAGAGCATCTTGAAAATAAAAAACGAAAAACTGCATCGCACAAAACTGGATCTCGCTGGCGCGAGCCGGTTGTAACCAGTAAATTCCAGTCCCGTTCTAGAACTCGGTCGACCATATTTTGTAAGCGGTGCCGACATCGCGTACAACGGAGCGAAATTTAATTCGCCGCTGCTTAGTTAAAGCTTAGAGTATGTACACAACACGGCAACTGAAAAGATAAATTGGGCATTCGATGTTTGCCATTAGGTTAGTTGTTTCGTTGCTAAAAAGAAAGGAATTAGATGAACTATTTTGTTGAAGGTGTCTATTGTTAGTTAAAATCTTTTTAACTTATAAGAGATTCTATGTTCATAAATTATTTAATATCGAAGGTTATGCCATTTGGTCAGAAATATTTCGTGTAAGTACAAACACATAAACACACACATACTCAAGTTTTTTATCCTTGAAGGGAAAACACACATACTCACGCCTTTTATATGTACCTACGTAGAGGCGCAACTAGTGCACCCACTTTTCGCCATGCATGTTCCGTCCTATGATGTGACCTATCAAATCTATCCGATCTGGCGATAGGCACAAATTCCAGACTCCGGGCTGATATTGAATAGAAAAATCAAATATCACTATGCTCGAGCCGGGGTAGAACCTGAGACCTCAGCATTGCAGTCGTGCCGTGATACAACTACGCCACCAAGGCAGACAAACACATAAAGATTATCTTCATATTATACCGTCAAGTTGTCTCCCGCTAAGTAGATGAACAAATTTAAAACTTTATGACGCTTTTCACTTCAGCTTTAATCGATTTTTTTTCTTTATACCATTTTTTTTATCGCGTTGAATGACGAGACGAGCATGCCGTTCGCCTGATGGTGAATACCATACAGCACCTTGAGTTACACAGTACTGTGTGGCATGCTACTGCGCTCATCATCCTGAGACATAAGATGTTAAGTCTCATCATGTTCAGTAGTTACACTGGGTACAATGACCTTCAAACCGAAACACAACAGTGCTTGCACACTGCTGCTTGGCGGTGGAAATAGACATTGCGGTGGCACCTACCCTCAAGGACTCTTACAAATGAGAGACCTACCACCAGTTTTTTAGTGAAGTAAGAAAGAACTATTTTTGATACAGACGCAAAAGTGTAAAGTCGATTGGAAATTAAGGATTTGTGCAGCTACTATCGTTGGTAACTGTACGTATCCTACTAATATTATAAAGGTGAAAGTTTGTAAGAATGTATGTGTGGATGTTTGTTCCTCTTTCACGCAAAAACTACTGAACGGATTTTGATGAAATTTAGCACACGGGTAGATAATGTCCTGGATTAACACACAGGCTACTTCTTATCCCGGGACTTTTATACCGGAAAAACTTTTTAATGCGTGCGGAGCCGCAGGCAAAAGCTAGTAATTTATCTTTTCTTTGGCTGTCTTTAATAACAGTCGTTAGTAAAGGCGTATGTTTTATTAAAGACGTAAAGCAATATAGAATACAGTTACATTTCATAATGCCACTGATGTATATCAATTTCTCGATGTCATATGTAGTTACTTTCCGACATTCGAAGGATTTAAAAAAAACATTACTAAAGCTATGTCTGCATGAATATGTATATTTGTCACAGAATATCGTGGAGTATCGTAGTACAGTTTGCAGTGATTATTGGAACTTATCAGTAGAATATACAATGCATTTCACTTTAAATGTAGTGATGGCCACGGAAATAAGTCAAAGATATTGCTTTAAATGTACGTTTATTCTTCTTTTTGTAGTACTCGAGGAGAATAATTACAACCACATTCACTGTGTGAAACAAGAATCGATTTCCAACTCGGGATAAATGCTACCCACAAATATCCTGGAAACGATACAGGAAACTAGCTGAGACCCCATAATTTGGCTACAGGGGTCACTTGCATTAACCGATCCCATATAAAACCAACCCTAGCTGACCTCCACGATGAAACCCAGCAAGAGCTGACACGAAAACAGTAAAAACCCTTTGTATATTTGCATACTGTATTCTTGACCCAATTTATGGAAGGTTCCCGCGCAAAATGCCGCCATATTCAATAGCTCCAAACATCTTCCCTTTAAGAACAGATAAACACGTCTGAAAATTTCCCATGAAAGGGATATCCTTTCAGTAGGATCTGAAAATTATGAAAATTATTTCCCTTAACGGAATAATGCCTTTTTGCATACCGGCTCAAGCGAGTCTGAGTGGCCGCCGTTACACCCTCATGTAATGTATATAAAGTAAATGGTTAGTTAAATGACAATAATATATAATAGTTTAACCATACCATATTAGCCCTGTATTATATACTGCCCACTGCTGAGGACAGGCCTCCTCTACAACTGAGAGGGTTAAGGCCTTAGTCCACCACGCTCACGCCTGTTATCCCCGAAGGGGTAGGCAGAGGCACAACTAGTGCACCCACTTTTCGCCGTTATTCCGTCCCAGGATGTGATAGGGGGCGAGCCTATCGCCATATCGGGCACAAATTCCAGACTCCGGGCTGATACTGAATAGAAAAACTCAATATCACTTTGCCCGACCCGGGGATCGAACCCGAGACCCCAGCTTTACATAATTTACATACTTTCGAAATTCAGATAACTCAGGTATGCAGGTTTCCTCACGATGTTTTCCTTCACCGTTAAAGCGAGCGATAATTCACAAAGGGTAGTAATAATAACAATAAGTTTATTGGCACAAAAAATACAATAAATTTACACTAAAACATAGGCTTTAAAGATTGTGACATTAGGCACAATAACTTTCTAGAAAAGTCGCAGGTGTGTGCCCGTGGGCTCTGAACCTGCGGACATTCGTCTGGGCAGTCCGTTCCGCTCCCAACTAGGCTATCGGCGCTGCTTTTTTTATAATAGCTTAAAAATAACTTAAATATAAAACTATACAATTATAATAATATACGATTGCTAATAATATCAATAATAGGGTAGCTGAATATTTTTTTTAAATAGATTTATCAAAAATGTATGCCATCCAAAATGTTACTGATTTTTTTTACAGCTTACATTACTGAAATAATACGTTACTTAGATCCTTTAAAGGAATCGAAATCAATTGTAGAAGTGCTTGTTATTAAGCTTGATTAGTAATCTATAAGCTGTGACTACCTTTATATCTTTATGAGTTTGGACTTTATCAGTATTGGAAGGGATAGCACTAGGCTCTTAATGTCTCAATCTTCAAACACGCAGTTCTAAAATGTTAAATTCAAACAAGAGCAAAAATAATTTTTTGTTACGCCACTATGTAAAAATCTGCCAAGGAACATGCTTCAGGAAATACGCGTTTTTGGGACAGTCTGGGAGAACGCCCCGGTTAAAGGCTGAATTAAAAATATTGCCAATGAGAACAAAACCGCGCGTCATTCATAACGTTTCCCATTTACATTTGTACTGTTGGAACGCCCAGGCCGGGTTCGTTTATTTCAACTATACTTAAGGGCTTAATGCGATTGTGGAACGTTGAGAAATGGGAATATTGAGGTATCTTTTACCATTTTAGGGCTCATGTGTTTCATTGACGAATGTTTCGATTAAGGATGGTTATAATGAATTTCAAACTGGTCACTGGTGGAAGAGTGTAGGATATATTTTGTATATCATCGATAATGAATACCTACGATTCAGTTTGTAAGTCCTCAGGGTAAGACAGGCCGACATAATTCTGACGACCTTCGAGACACAACGTATCCCCTTGGTTGACATTACATTAACTATGAAGCTTAAACCACGGATTACTGAATAGAACTACATGCAGAAGTTACACTCCCATGTTTTTGACGAAGGCTTACGTTTTACTAGTCTAAATTTGCAGACCACTACGAATTCATTCTACATCGCAGCTCACCATCATGGGCATTAGTGCGCAATTCCTTTGTATTCAAAACACAAACAATCGACAAACAATCGAACGAGCGCAAGGGATGTGTATCAGTCTAAAGTAAGATACAATTTATAATTTTTAGTTATACTATGATAACCAGTTCAATTAAATTGTATAAACCAAACATAGGTCATAGAAAATCGGTTACAAAGGTTTACATTACCTTTCACTATGTAAGCCGAAAAAAAAAAACTTCAGAATAAGACGGGGATTTCTAAGCCGTCGGCTGAAAGCACTTAGGTCTAGCTGTCAATACAGTGTAGAAACTTAAAGACAGGATTATTTTTTACCTGAGGCGGTAGACATATAAAGCTCGTAGAGTCCTGATGGATTTGACTATAAATTTGGTAGTTGTTGTCGACCGTTTAACAACGTGTCTTTAAGTTCTTCGGTCACATATCCAGAAACGAGGACTCTATAGAAAGACTGGTGATCCAAGGACAGGCAGAAGGAAAAAGAACTAAAGGCAGATCCCCCATTCACTGGACTGACTTGATTCAAACGGCAACACAGTCCTCCATGACAGAGTGTACACGCAGCGCCACTAACTGACGAAAACGGAGAAGCTTTAGTAGACCTACGAAAATCGCCGAGAAGACTGACATCGCATCTTTCCATGTATTACCATCGCGACAGCCATGACCACTCTGCCAAGAGTGTCCAACTGAGAAGAAGAATTATTGTTAACAATAATCGCACCGGTTGCGGACGACAACTTAGACGTGAGTCGGAGGAAGCCCGCAGCCGTCCCTAATGCGCCGAAGATGGCCACCGCGGAGTTTTGGTTGGTATGCCGTGCGGTGTACATAGGTTAGGGACTCGGCCCGGCCGTCGCCCAACGTTTTCCATCTCTCCGGGCGACTCAACGTCGGGTCGTAAGGCACGGTGAACCCAACATAACCGTTCAGTCGTTCCCCTTGAACACTGGGCGGTAGTAATAATTCACTTTCTCCGAGTAAACAAAAAAAAAAAACAATAATCGCACGCAACTATAATATAATTTGAATATCTTTCAAAAGACTCCCAATACGTGATCGCGGGCGAGAGTGGCGTCACCATTGCACATAATGGATAACATTTGTAGCATTAATTGGGTGAGATTATAGCTAGCAATATTTTTAACGTATAAATGGGGCTGAATAAATTTTGATATTTTCGTCGATCGATAGTGAACTTAATATATAGAGACCATTTCTGACTCGATAGTGCTAGGCCTTAACTAAGATTAAGGTTAACGCTTAGAGTACCTAATAAATAAATTGTTTCATGCGTGGTCAAGTAAAGTTAACGGTCTTAAGTGGACAAGTGCCGCACGTTCGCTTTGCTGTGAATTTGCTTGTACTACGTAAGTGTGATAAGAGCCTTAACTTTACTTGACTGTGGATAAGACAACCTGATCTAAGGCGTAAAATCAAATGTCTAATGTGGTTTTATAATTATCGATTCTACACCTACGCTTCAGACAGTGCGGCGACAGAATAAAAGTAGGATTATTGGATAAATGAGGATTAATTAATGGCGGCCTTTTATCCTCGAAGCGGTGGTCAGAGGCGCGACTAGTGCACCCACTTTTCGCCATGCGTATCCGTCCCATGATGTGATAGGTGGATCACTTTGCCCGACCCGGGGATCGAATCTAAGACCAGTCGTACCGTAATACAACTACGCCACCGAGGCTGTGCGCATCTCGCGTATACTCGACAATAGTAAAAATATTTTTTTTTTCGATGTTCAGTAATTCATTTATTTTCATATGCCTCAGTGGTGTGGTTGTATTACGGTACGACAGCAGTGTTAAAGTCTTGAGTTCGAATCCCGAGTCGCGTCAAGACATACTGGGTGCCTTTACTCAGTATCAGTCTGAAGCCACAGGCAAGCCATCACACCATGGATATGCACTAGTTGCATCTCTGCCTATCCCTCTGGAGATAAATAGCATGAGCGAGAGGGTCCATCTAAATGTGTGTGTCTAATTATTATGAACATTTTCAAAATTTCAAATTAAGTGTTCCTCACAAAGATATACACATAATGTACATAATTGGGATGTATATATAATTATCCTTTCCCAATTTTTCAACTCTGTGAAATTGCTATTCCAATTCGCAGCAATAACTTAACCTTTGTTTATCTGGGACTACATCCCTTTTCGTACCTGGATGCCATTGTATTTCTACAAGATATCAGTATCCTTTGAATCCCAAACAAACGTCTTGGTACAATCTAACCCTAACCATTTGATTAGTTTCAGTTCAAGACACCCGACTATATGTCGAAAGTCATTTGTGTTTAAGCAGTGACCTACGTAATCCGTGCATGCTCTCGATTTCTCATATGTTGGTTGAATATAACACTTATTGCGTGTACAATAAAGATGAAATTAATATTAAACGATTTGTAGTTATGAAACGCCTTGCTGTTTTGCTTCGTTGTCGGCGACAGAGGATTAAATTCATAGTTGGTGCAAGTTATGAGAAACTTAGTATCATGTAGTTGGAGTAGATATTAGGATCTTTTATTATTAAACTAGATTTTGCCCGCGGCTCCGCCCGCGTTAAAAAGTTTTTCCGGGATAAAAGTCCCGCTTTATATTTTCCCGGGATAAAAAGTAGCCTATTTGTTAATCTAGAACATGATATACCCGTGTGCCAAATTTCAGTAGCTGAACAAATTCAAAATTTCAAACTGCCTACATACTTTCGTGATCTTACTACTTTTTTTCTCTTCACAAAAATAAAACAAAAGAGACTTACTTTACTTTAAACGAAGAAAAGAACATTTTAGTTGAACTTAACGCGTATATAGGCGATTTTAAATTTTGGTTTTGTTCAGATAATTATGCTACTGACTGTACACTTACATTACACAAGAAGCTTGTGTACAAGATTTCAAGTTCGAGAATCGGTTAACGTTACGATTTGTCAGCTTTAGCTTTCGTTTCCAGAAAAGTGCTACAGAAACTACATTTTACCGCAATTAAAAATGGCTTACATCATTCTCTCTTCATTAAAACTAGCTCTAAAATAGAATTCACAGGTTTCTACCAGTGTAAAAGAACAAAAACGTAGCTATATGAATAACTAGCTTTTGCCCGCGTCTCCGCCCGCATTAAAAAGTTTTTCTGGGATAAAAGCCCCGGTATATATTTCCTCATGATAAAAAGTAGCCTATGTGTTAATCCAGGACATGATCTACCCGTCTGCTAAATTTCATGGAATTCCATTCAGTAGTTTTTGTGTGAAAGAGGAACAAACATCTTTACATCCATACATTCTTACAAACTTTCGCCTTTATAATATTATAGTAGGACTAGTGGGATAGTACTTATTGAAGTATTTTATTTATCTTTAAAACAACGTTATAAATAATATTTATAGATAAAAATCACGTAGTGGATTATAAAAGGCATAGAACTTTCGTATAAAACGTAACTACGTTGAAACACAATATTTGGCCTTCGTCAAATTTCCGCTACTGATATTGTTGACCTGACGTTGAATTGTATTGCGAAGATGTTCGCCCTTCACTTTGTTGTAAGACATTTAAATTTACATGTTTATAATACCTACATCATGTTATTCATGCGTTTTTTGTACAGTAGTTTTGAATTGACCATAGGATGTGAGGGGACTAGTGACTAAGGATGATGGACTAGTCTTGCTTATCATTTACCAGTCCTGGCAAATCAATAAAAAATCATAGAGCTTTGTTTAAGACCTCCCGGTCAAAATTATTATACGCTGGCGCTAATATGGAAGACACATAGTGTAAATACTAAAAAAACAGAAATGATTAAACATTAAAATGCAAGATTATTCTTGACTGTCTCGATGGCCTAGTTTTATAGTACGATAGCAGTGCTGAGGTCTCGGGTTTGACCTCCGGGTCGGGTTTTCCTACACAGTATCAGCCCTGAATCTGGAGCTTATGCCCGATATGGCCATAGGCTCGCCTCATATCACATCATGAGACGGAACACGCACGTCTAATAGTGGGTGCACCAGTTGCGCCTCTGCCTACCTCTTCGGGCATATAAGCCGTAAGTCTCTATATCTATAGTATTGTTATTATTTATACTAATATTATAAAGCTGAAGAGTTTGTTTGGTTGAACGCACCAATCCGAGGAACAACTGAACCGATTTTGAAAATTCTTTCACTAATAGGAAGCTACATAACTCCTGAGTGCTATAGGCTACTTTTTATCCCGGGAAAACATTTTTATCCCGGTAAAACTTTTTCACGCGGGTGGAGCCGCTAAAACACTAATGTATATATAAAATCCATATTGATTGCAGCGGTGGCGTAGTTGTAGAAATATGAGTATAACGAAATAAAATAAACAAGACGCCTTTGTCCCCGAAGGGGTAGGGTGCAACCAGAGCACGAGGTGAGTCTATCGCCATATCGGAAATAAATTCCAGACTTTCTGATACTCAGCAGAAAATCCTAACATATTTTGCCCGACCCGAGACCACAAAGTGATGTCGTTCACGCAGTGCAACTACGCAAACGAGGCAGACATGTGAGTATCACACCTGCCCATATCTGAAAAACAAGGCATGATGATTTACCAGCTCGTTGTTATTAACTTGAGACCCATGCGATACAGAGAAGGCTTGCTGTCTCCCAGATTACCGCTGTTTCGCTACAATGATAATATTTGATTCAGCATCCTTTGTTGTTAATTTTAATAAGTCAACGTCGTGTTTGCTTGGCGTGGTATCTGCTTGGGTGATTTTAAGCTAAAATAAATTAGATGTTTAATAGTAACTTACTTTCAGTCTGTTTAATTTTAAAGTCCTTTGTCTCTTTCTGCCAGTAAGTAGTATTTAAGTACTATTGTGTTGAGATTTGAAGGTGTTATAGACAGTAAGATTACCAGGGGTTACTAGCCTTTAAATTTAATGTCGTAAACATAACGGAATTTTGGTTCGGTAGTGTGCTTGTTACCCTGAGAAATGACGTAAATTAAGTCTAATAATACTCGGTGATAAAAAAATATTTGAAACTTTGGTAACCTTGGACATTTACAAGCTTATGAATCGAATGTTCCCGACGGTAAAATATATTATGTGTTACAAAAAACTGAAGAAAATAGCACACACCCACTTTATGGAGCTCCAGCGAAAACAGCACAATAATTTCCCATAAATATTACAATCATAAATAACCTAAAAAAATACAAATGAAGTCATAAACAGCTGAACAATATATCGTAAATAATATAAAAAGGGGAAAAGCGAACAACAACGCATGCAAAAACTCCCCGAGTAAGAAAACATTTGGTATAATCCTTGATGTTTGGAAGTTTCGCGATATATCACCAGTTGAGCGGTTCTTTCGAGATAACTTGAGTCTCATAGATTATGTTAATCATGTATGACAATGTGTATTATGTGACCCGTTGTATAAGTTTGATTTATATGTTTTTTCGAGGTAATGTTTTTTTCTGATACGGTTGTGTGCCTATTCATTAGTTTCTACTAGCCTTTTATTTATTACGTAATGAATATGACCTGAGGCAGGTTATTTTAACCTGGAGCAAATCATTTTTCATATTTCTATTGACGCAGCAACAATTTGACCGGCGTTTTCTTTACCATCACTCTTTTTACAAGCATATATTATAGCAGTATATTAAGTACACTATGAGTCCAACTTGATTTTTCTGCCCACTGCACTGTGTCTCTTTATATCAAACAGCAACAAATATTGGTGCTGTTTAGTAAAACCCCATTTTCAGCCAAAGGCTTTCCCAATATCCCTGCATTGATTCCGATCCTGTGAACATCAGTGTCTGATCACATTCGTTACTAATAATTGAGCCCTTTTGTTCCACTAATACCGATCGACGTTGCGCTGTCGAAGATTTCATCGCAGAGTTCATCGTCTCATAATTCACAATACCCCCGACCACCACCAACTTACTGCAGCCCGACGGCCGAGTTTTCTATAGACGTCACACTTTCTAGTGGAGACGTCCGACTTGATAGGTGGCGCGTCCTGCCGGATTCGTCGTGTAGTGACCATTACCTGATAGTGTACGAGTTCGTGCCTAGATTGATCATTTTCGTTTGTCGAGCATATTCAAAACATCGGGAAAAAGTTAAAAAAAATCTACACTTTAACTAAGATACCCACATCTATGTGGGGTCTATCATTCAGTACACTTAAGGTCAATTATGGAGCCGCTTACTTGGGGTGTATCTGTTATGGATCACCTGTATGGGCTGATAGAACTACTATCCGCGCCGTACAAAGAAAATTTCTTCAGTGCCAGCGCTTGGCGTTGATATAAGGCGTATAGAACAGTTAACACAGAAGCTTTACCTGTCCTCACGGGTGTACTTCCAGTCGATATGAAGGTTCAGCGTCGTGCCGCGATGTATTACTCCACTAGATTCGATATGGACAAAAGATTATTGACATCATGCGAACTTTTAAAAATTAACAGATTATTTAAGCCAGTCTCCGAAATTACTTATGATCTTTTAGCAGAATGGCAGTGTAGATGGGATATGCTTACGAAAGGGCGGCATATGTATAATTTTTTTCCTTCAGTTCGGGATCGTCTTACAAAATATTGGCTTGACATTGATCATTGTGTCTCAAGTCAAGTGCAAATTAATCTCTTTTAGCTTGTTTGATTCGGCTGCGTGTCCATGTTCGCCTACTGACTGCAACTACGAACAATCTACACATGAGATACTTAACATTATGTTGGACAGTATGCAAATAACATCTGGAGATACTACATGGACCTTATGGAGACTAGGCAGAAGTTCCGTAATTTCCGGAGTTTTTGCCATACCTACTATTGCAATCAAATCTAACAGCTCAAATGATAGGACCCTTTAAAATTACATTGGTGCTCCCAAAGGCTCGCCGTGCTTCGCCGCTTGGTGTCATAAAATGTGTGCCACTGCCGATTCTGGCTTACATGGTTGCAGAGGCGGGTGTGAGTGCGGGATAGTCTCATAGTACGTGTAACTATGGTACAATGATTTTTGGGTGTAAAAGCCTTAAAAGACGGAATCTTTCTGTCTCCCTTATGTGCACGCGATGAAATCCTCGTGGTATAATAATTATGACCCTAGACGATCTTTAATTGACTATTCTCGACATTTGCAATCAGATCTACCAACTCATTACGTCAGTGTCACGCGTGTGTCCAATAACAGGGATGTCTGATCTAATTCGTTAATTAGTGGGGGACACGATCCAGTTGTGATTGGGACTACCACATCAGGTCACTGATGAAGTTTTATATGCCATTAAATAATCGTTATTATACACTCTCACGCTTTTTTACCCCGAAAGGGCAGGCAGAGGCGCAACTAGTGCACCCACTTTTTGCCGTGCGTACTCCGTCTCATGATGTGATAGGGGCGAACCTGTCGCCATATCGGTAACAAATTCCATACTCCGGGCTGATACCGAATAGAAAAACCCAATATCACTTTTCCCGCCCCGAGCATTGATCCCGGGACTCAGCACTGCAGTCATACCGTATTAACTACGCCACCTAGGCAGTCTTGTGTACAGCAGCGAATGTATGACGCGTGGTCGCGGCTTCAAGCAGTCGGTCTCAACTGCTTGAAGCAGTCCGTGTTCGAGTAGCCTTATTATTATATTCGAGTATTTTAATGCGCGTGGATTATTCTCGAAATCAGTGCAATTACTGGTAATTATGAGATGATAATTAGTGTGACGGGCGTTATGCCACTCGGTACAATGTTGGTGTTACTATATGATGGGTGACCAAGTCATTTACGATCAAGTGTGCTGCTTTCCTATTTTATCGTTCATTGATATAACAAGATGGGTTTAGAGCCTTCATAAGGTCCAATTAAATTTTATTTGACAGTTATCGTATTAAACACCAAATGTAGATAGTACTGATTTTATAACCATTTATTTGGGAGCATAGATTAGAGTCGCCTATTTTATTTATTCGGCTTATATAACACAATATATGTGACGAGTAGTATTAAAAGAAAACTCATTTAAAGAATAGGCTTACGCTCCATACGGTCGTAAACTGCAAACAAATAGAAATATCTATTAAATTTGATTAACTTTAAGAGTTTCCAAATCTTTTCTAGAATAAAAATGTCAATCGAAAATATCACAGCCGACTAAACCGATTTTAATGGGACTTTTACAACCCTATCTATTTTTTTAGTTAGACCATTTTTATTGTTATTTTTACGACTTTAAATGGTTCTGTAATTGCGTATTTATTAGTTTTGAGATAACTGCCATCGATAAGAAGACTTTGCGTTTTTACTAAAAACCTAATGTTTAAGTATTGAAGTAATATTATAAATCCTGACGGCTTGGGTGATATAACAAGGATTAAATGTACAAGTATATACATATACACTCATGCCTTTTACCCCCGAAGGGGTAGGCAGAGGCGCAACTAGTGCACCCACTTATCGCCATTATTCCGTCCCATGATGTGATAGGGGGCGAGCCGATCACCATATCGGGCACAAAGTCTAGACTCCGAGCTGATACTGAATAGAAGAACTCAATATCACTTTGCCCGACCCGGGGATCAAACTCGAGACTTCAGCGTTGCAGTCGTACCGTAACACAGCTACGCCACCGAGGCAGTAAATTAAATACAATGGAAATTAATTACAGCATCTGAGAAGATATTAGCTCACATTTTTAGAAAAATTCTAGCCACGATGCCTTATTATCTAAGTAACCTTTTAAGATTTTGTAAGAAGCCGACTATAGTAGGTAAAGGCTAAAAGCCGATATCTGTCTGGGGTAGCTAAAATCTTGGATTTCAGAGGCGTTACAAGTATTTTTACAATATTTTACAATATCTATGATATGGTACTTTTGTGCGCTAAAATAAGTGTTACTAGATATTGCTGTCGTTTACTACCGCTTCAAAGACCTTTATCGGCATAGTTTACTTAATAATACTAGGATCGAAGTAAAGGGTATTTTTTATTTTATTAATTGACTTATTTATTTTTACACTTTTCATACAACAATGCATAAAGGCGGAGTTAATGGCGAAGGCGTTCTCTACCAATCTTTGGGTGATGTAGATATATAGCAATGCAGAATATGAAGATTTTTTTGAATATAAAGAAATATCAATTTAGGTCTTTACCAATAACAAATCTTAAACAAACATAATTGATTATTCCTTTCTATCATTACCATAAAAGAATTATCATTACCATACCAACGTAATTTCCTGACCTGAGTTTAAACCCCTGCAATGACTGATATTTTATTCATATTGTAGACCAAGTTTATAAATATTAATAAGTGGCAAACAGACGGTTAGTTAAGACCGGCATTTGCCAGACGTAACTATCCGTCACTCCTTCCTCGGAGTAACGTGTGAGACCTCTCCTGGCGACCTCAGGAATCTGTTAACCGAATCTGGGACTTGACGCTTTGTGTCGGGTTCGGAAAGCGTTCGAGTTTAAGTGCTTTGAGTTAACGCTTGTGTTTATTACTGAAAGGAAAGTAATTCGCGTGGTTTGATTTGCGTAATTAATGTATTTTAGGACCATCATCGGAGATTACAATAAAAATATACAGTCAGCACTAGTCCTACTAATATTATAAAGGCAAAAGTTTGTAAGAATGTCTGGATGTATGGATGTTTGTTCTTCTTTCACGCAAAAACTACTGAACGGATTTCAATGAAATTTGGCATACGGGTAGATCATGTCCTGGATTAACACATAGGCTACTTTTTATCCCGGGAAAACATAAAGCGGGACTTTTATCCCGGAAAACCTTTATAACGCGGGCGGAGCCGCGGGCAAAAGCTAGTATCTGTATAAAATCAAATTTTCTAATCGCCTATATACGCGTTAAGTTAAACGGAAGAAGATTTTTCTTCGTATGAAGTAAAGCAAATCTCTTTATTTTATTTTTGTGAACAGAAAAAAAAGGTTAGTAAGAACACAATATTGGCAATTTAAAATTTTGAATTTGTTCAGCTACTTATGGTTATAATTTTACTAGCTTTTGCCCGCGGCTCCGCCCGCCTTAAAAAGTTTTTCCGGGATAACAGTCTCGCTTTATGTTATCCCGGGAAAAAAAGTAGCCTATGTGTTAATCCAGGACATGATCTACCCGTGTGCCAAATTTCATCGAAATCCGTTCAGTAGTTTTTGCGTGAAAGAGGAACAAACATCCAAACATCCATACATTCTTACAAACTTTCGCCTTTATAATATTAGTAGGATATGCAATTATGTGTTTATATCTTATAACAGAAGAACTCAATATGAGTTAGAGGTGATCATTAAACGTTATAACTGTTAATTTAACTCATTATAAAAAAATAGCTGTTAATTCTATTAACTACTATTGCAATATTCATTAAACGTTTAAACTAATGAACGGACTGCGGAGGCAGTTAATGCCATCTGTTAATTTAACATTCAACTAAACTTGATAACTGTTAATCATAGGAAAATGCTAATAACGCCTCTATAGGTAATTTATTAAATGAAATTTAATACTACTAATAAGCACCAAAACGATATTTTTTCTTTAGCTAAGACTTAAATTATGCCTTGTCGTGATTTGTGAACAATAAAATCGCCACTTGCAATGATTGCGAAAATAATTTAATTTAGGTAACGTCAGAATTGATAAAAGTGGCCGCCATTTTGAATTTCTTTGTTTTAAGGTCAATTGATCTCAAAATCGGTATGTGGGTATAACTTTAACTACCAAAGACTGATCCAATGTCAGAATTGAAAAAAGTGGCCGCCATATTGAATTTCTTTGTTTTAAGGCCAATCCACCTCAAAATCGATATTTGGTCATGGCTTTAGGTACAAAAGACGGATCCAATGTTAGAATTGAAAAAAGTGGCCGCCATTTTGAATTTCTTTGTTTTAAGGCCAATCCACCTCAAAATCGATATTTCGTCATGGCTTTAGGTACAAAAGACGGATCCAATGTTAGAATTGAAAAAAGTGGCCGCCATTTTGAATTTCTTTGTTTTAAGGCCAATCCACCTCAAAATCGATATCTGGGCAGGCCTGTAGGTACAGAAGACGGATCCAGTGTTAGAATTGAAAAAAGTGGCCGCCATTTTGAATTTCTTTGTTTTAAGGCCAATCCACCTCAAAATCGATATCTGGGCAGGCCTGTAGGTACAGAAGACGGATCCAATGTTAGAATTTAAAAAAGTGGCCGCCATTTTGAATTTCTTTGTTTTAAGGCCAATCCACCTCAAAATCGATATCTGGGCAGGCCTGTAGGTACAGAAGACGGATCCAGTGTTAGAATTGAAAAAAGTGGCCGCCATTTTGAATTTCTTTGTTTTAAGGCCAATCCACCTCAAAATCGATATCTGGGCAGGCCTGTAGGTACAGAAGACGGATCCAGTGTTAGAATTGAAAAAAGTGGCCGCCATTTTGAATTTCTTTGTTTTAAGGCCAATCCACCTCAAAATCGATATCTGGGCAGGCCTGTAGGTACAGAAGACGGATCCAATGTTAGAATTGAAAAAAGTGGCCGCCATTTTGAATTTCTTTGTTTTAAGGCCAATCCACCTCAAAATTGATATCTGGGCAGGCGTTTAGGTACAAAAGACGGATCCAATGTTAGAATTGAAAAAGTGGGCGCCATTTTGAATTCCTTTGTTTTAAGGCCAATTGACCTCAAATTCGACATCTAAGTATAACCTTAGTTACCAAAGAACATTCCAATGTCGGAATGGAAAAAGTGGCCGCCATTTTGAATTTCTTTGTTTTAAGGCCTATCGACATGAAAATCGATATCTGGGCAGGCCTGTGGGTACAAAAGACGGATCCAATGTTAGAATTGAAAAAAGTGGCCGCCATTTTGAATTTCTTTGTTTTAAGGCCTATCGACCTCAAAATCGATACTATAGTGCTAATGTCCATAATAAATAAATAAATAAGTAATATAAAGATACATACTAACATAATTTTAAGGTGTAAAAAATTGAACAGTCATTACACCTCAAAGCAGATTTTTTCAATTGTATGAACGGCACGCAAGCGTCATTTACACAAATGTTCATGAATACGTAATAATTAGAAAATGTTTATTTCGATGTGACTGTTATTGTGAAAAAAAATTAACCTGTTGGTTATTGGTTCAATGTTAAAAAAATTTACATAATTAAAATAAACGACGCAAGATACGTGTTGAACATGTTATCGCTAATGCTTTTCACGTAACTCCTTACTTCTTGACCGTTATAACTTAACTATTAATTTAACACGTTATTTTTTTTTAATGTTTAACTATTAACCATTAATAATTTTTAACCATTAATCACACCACTAATATGAGTGTCATATGACAATATTTTAGTAAGGCGTTAAAAGTTAGAATAAAATTGCCAATTGTGACAAAGATTAAAAATAAAATTATCAAAATTTTACAACAGAACAATTAAACAACAATGTAACAGAAATTATAGTTACATATTTGTATTGAGTGTATTACCTCACTAAAACTCTTGTAAAATTATAAATCTATATCTTAATATGTGAAAAACAACTTTGTATCCTATTTTGCGCGCACGGGAGAGATTTGACATAATTAAAGTTTATGAAGAGGAGTGCGGAAAAATTGCGATCGAATTTTGACCAGAGAACAACCACTAGTTAGAAAAAAAAAATCAAATAATCTTTGGTGACATCCCATTTAATTCAAAGTTGCTAAATTAAAACCATACTTTACATTATATTTTATTAAACACCGCAGTCTTCGGCAAATGAAAACGAGGTAGCTCAGCGGGGTTTGCGAAATTACCCTTTATAAACTGAAAAAAAACTGCCAAGGAAACGTAATGAATCGTTTATTCTTTACTCCCTTGTTATAATACGTATTTAAGTTATGCCTATTCAGGAAACAGATAATATGTAATAAGTGAGATTTATACTGCATTGATTTATTTTTACCGATAAATTTACAGCATTATTTTTTTAAATACTTATCAACTTTACAACGAGAACTCAGAAATTGGCCTACTAAATCGTATCTAGAACTTTATCACTTTTATAACTGAATGTTGATACCTACTAGATCAATTAATAAAATCAAGGTTTTATTTTCAAACGTCATGTTCCTACTAAAATCAAAAATTTCGTGTTCCCATTTTTAATCCCGACAGAAACGTTGCACTGTAGTGTTCACATGCAATTTGTAATAACAATATTGTGATGAATTATTTCTTGGTATTGTATTTTACTTTTCACGTTTATTCGAAAAGTTGGTTTAATTTCAGTCCATATCATATTTGTTAGTTTAGTTCATATCGATTTTCCTTTTAAATAAATTACATAACTTTACTGCTATGGCCACAAAAATATTTTTTTATTGCAATAATAAACCTCACATATTATATTGTAACATTTGTTCCGACGCAAACCGACTCTAACACGCTCTAACGTTATACAAACGCAATTTTTCAGCTCTACATTATTTTTCTCATTACATGTCGCTTTTTACGGAGCTAGAATGGTTGTAGTTATCAGTTGAGTTTAATTAATGTAATACAGAAATGATTTTTGTAACCTTTGAAAGCTATTTCATACAACCTGACTCCTAATTCCCGAATAACTACAACGCCAGTGTCCAATCCATTATTAATACCCAATCTGTTCCGCAAGGTGGCACTGTTCATTAACATAAATCACCAAGACTAGCGTCATCATATTGTGATCATGAAGAAAAAAAATACGATTTTGTGGTAACGGTTATTTCGCTTATTCATAAAATTGGGTAATTTTTCGCCTTAAAAGGCGAGTCAAATTGATTTATGGTTTAATTTTGCGGCGTGATCTTGTTTCGCATATTTTAAGTTTCGTAACAAGGTACGTGGATATTCATTTATATTAGATTTTTTCAATGAAAATGGAGCTATGATCAGTTTCTTAGATAATAAATGAAGTTATTGTGTGCTGTTGTTTAACAATATTATATAATATGTATATAGTATAATATGTATATAGTATCTGAGATAGATTTAAAAATAAAATGCGTAGCTTTAGATTATGAATTCATTTTAAGGTAAATGGATTCCTACCTCACAAGTCTCTGGGTTTTATTTTATTAAACAAGGCAAGAAGAAATATGTTTTCAAATAGAAAACATAGTCATCCTCACGAACTAGTTGTGCAGTAAGCCCGGCTAGTGTTGCTACGCCGTAGCATTTGAGAATACTACGCTAGAAACAGCGTCGCCAAACTTCGTAGCAAATATCGTAGCAACATATTGTATTGTGTTCTCTGCAGCGAGAAACTGTGACATAATCTTGAAATGAAATAAAAATATAGGTAACATATCTTCGTCCGTATCTCAAAATGGTAGGTAGAGATGCAGGCCGTATTTACGGTTGTCTGTCCTCATTACCGTTCCATAGTGTGATAGAAACCAAAGCATAATGTAATAATGTATTTTCGAAACAAAAACATACGTGACGGATTACTACTTATTTGTCATTAAACTTGGTTTCATCATTAAAGTTACAATCATCACGGCAGTTTTAAAATCTCGATAATAACAAACAAAACTAACGTTACTCTTAGCGCCGTGCATATTACGATGTGATGGGGGGCGAGCCTATCGCCATATCGGGCACAAATTCCAGACTCCAGGCTGATAGTGCGTAGAAAAACTAGATATAACTTTGTCCGACCCGGGATCGAACTGGAGACCTTAGCATTGCAAGCGTACGCCACCGAGGCAGTCAGTTAATTTTTTTGTCAACGCTTAAATTTCTTTTGTCGTCGAAAGGTTTCTTGGAAGTTATCAAGTATTTGAAATAGGTTAGTCTTTAATGAATTAGTTTTTATTATTGTATTAAGTTGGCGAAGTAACCCCACTACAGCTGATGTTAATTGCAGTGCAGTCAAAGGAAGCAGCGGGACATGACACGCTACTCTGCAGTCAGCATTATTATGCCAACTTAATTGCCTCACATCCCGATTCATCATCATCATCAGCCAGTTGCCGTCCACTGCTGGACTTAGGCCTCTCCCAAGATACACCACAGAGCCCGGTCTGCTGCTTTATGCATCCAATTGCTGCCGGCCCTCTGGCCAGATGGCGGGACGACTTGCACAAGAGAGAGATATATCAAGACGCGTTCTTCACTCCAGAACACGCTTAAAAGATCTAATATTGTAAGGAGTGAGAGAAACGTATACCAGTTTACTGTTTAATGGTCAATGCAATTGAATAAATAAGTTTCTTCAATTCAAACATTAAAGTGAACTAATTTACTAAGCGGTAGATATATTGTATACCTCTGCTGGCCTATTTCGATCTCAGAGCCAGTGAGCAGGCATTCTCAGCGTAGTTATTTAAGTATCCTGAGATTCAGCACATGTCTTAAGCCGGTATTCATAAAAGTTACTTAGCTAAGTAAGGAGAAATGTGATTATAAGTCTGTTTCTCAATTCTGACAGTATGACAGCCTTCACAGTGTGAAGCATCAAGAAGCTTAAAGACAAAAGTGAAGGCAACACTTTAAATACCTAAGTGAAGACGACTATGGTCGAACGCTCTCTTTCTTAATACACACATAAGATAGTGATATGTGTTGTCTGTGCCTTATGTATGTATTCAGAAAGAGAGTGCCCGACCACATTCGTTCACTTAGGTATTTAGTGTTGCTTCCACCTTTATCTATAAGCTGCTTGGTAGGCATAGGGGCGCTGTGACTAAGTAATATTAAGATACAACTTCACTTTAGTTGACTGTCAGACTGATGTAGAGATGCTGTTGTAGAGATGGGATTAAATGTAGATACGTCGTACCTTTAGGATGAAAACGACACAATTCAAAAAGATAGAAAGCACGTAAAGCCGTTGGTCCTGCGCCTAATCTCTCTCCAGTCATATCGGATTGCCGTCTCACCGGACTATGAGAGTAAAGGAATAGCGAGTGCACCTGTGTATTGCGCACACGCTTGTGCACTATAATATCTCCTGCGTACCTGGCTGATCTCCGTTGAGATTGGCCGCCGTGGCCGAAACTGGCTAGAAGGATTTCATACTACAGAATCAACTACTTCTGAACTACTATATGTAACCTTTTGAGAGCCAAGTGGAGGATTACAAAGAGCATTCAGACCACTATAATGCGTACTTTAATCCCCATAGCACTTACAGTACATCTTATAACTACTTATATAATTCACACGCGCACACCACAAGAGAAACAAAGCTAAAGAAACCCGTGAAATTACCGACAACATGCCTTCGAGTATACTGTGCGTCTTCAGAGTATTATTTGTCAATACGGATGTTAGAATAACGATACTGATGAAGTGACACACATTACTTTTTTATAAATAAAAATATATAAAAAAAATAATAAATAAACATTAAAGTGTTTATTTATTTATTACAAGACTTCTGCTCACGGCTTCACCCGATAAGTTTTTCTGGGATAAAAGTCCCGCTTTATATTTCCCCGGGATAAAAAGCAGCCTATGTTACTCGCTGATAAAGATGCTTTATATTGGTGAAAGAGTAATTTGGTCGAGTAGTTTCGGAGCCTATTAAATGCAAATAAACAATTAAATCTTTCGTCTTTATAATATTCATATAGATTTAAGTTGCATCAACTAAGTAACACTATTTAAATCTTATTACAAACACAATTTACATTTGCTACTCGTTCAATGCTTATACAATTATAGATGAAATAATAAAACAGCAGAACCTGGTGTGTTGAACATTGAAAAAAATAAAAATAAATAGTGGATTACTGAAATGAGTATTGGAACACAAATCAGCGATTTTTAGAATTATTTATTGACTGTCTGTGTTTTTTTTGTTAGCACATATTCGAAATTACGGAACGGATTTTCATGTAGTTTTCACAGGTGGAATATAATTGGGAGCAAAATATATGGCTTATTTCATTGCAATAGAATATCGAAAGAAAAAAAATCGTCATTTTAAGTTATTTTCAATTTACTTAAAAACTTTTCTTTCAGATAGATCTTAGTCAACCCAGACCAAGTTATAGGTATAGCTAGTTTTACAATAATTACAGATAGAAGTACAGTTTTTTAACAGAGTAAAGCAATATTTATATAAAATATTAGCTTTTGCCCGCGGCTCCGCTCGCTTGAATTAGTTTTACCGGGATAAAAGTATCGCTATATATTTTCCAGGGATAAAAAGTAGCCTATGTGTTAATCCAGGATATGATCTACCCATGTGCCAAATTCCATCAAAATCCGTTCAGTAATTTTTGCGTGAAAGAGTAGCAAACATCCATACATCCAGACATCCATACATACTAACAAACTTTCGCCTTTATAATATTAGTAGGACTGAACTTTTTCTTCTGCTTCTGCCTTTGAAATACGTACGGCCCACGATTACTTGTATACGGCCCACGATTACTTGCACGAACAGATAGTCTAATTCAGAGGGTGCAAAATGCCTGCGTCAGATATTGCTTTGATGTACCACCGAGAGGTCACGTCACACCGTTTTTAAACGAACGCCTCATACTTAAAATGAAATCACGTCGCAAGTTTCACATGGCATGTATGCTTTTTAGTATAATAAATTTTAAAACACCATCATACTTGTACAACAAATTGCGCTGGGTAGGTTCGAACACAGTGAGGTCAACTAGACAGTGTGCACCTCAGTTGTGTATACCTCCTCACAGAACCGAAGCTTTTAGAGGTAGTTTTAGGTATGCTGCGACAAAGTGTTGGAATAATATTCCTCCACCTATTCGTGGCTCTAAAACTTTATATACTTTTCGGCGTAAACTTAAAGCGTATCTAATTAATTCCCAGATAGCGTTAGGGAATACTCGTGTAAACGTATCTTTTATATAGTCCTTATTGATACTGCCTCTGTACTGGCTGCTTTCTTGCTTTCTTGCTCTCTTGCTGTGCTCCAGCAGCAGCGCCCGCCCCGCCGGCACCGAGCCGAAGTGGCGCGGTGTGTACGTAATGTTGTACTTAATTTAATACTTGGTGCAAAATCCATTCTATGGTATTATTACGATTATAAGTATATGTTGTCACAATTTGTATCTATTTATGTTTGAGTACTTGTTTGTTTTTATTTTCTGTATGCAATTAGGTATACTTTTCCTATCTTTTGCTGGCATCCGTGAGACACCCCTATGGCCCTCGCTGAAAATCAGTATCAGGTGGACCAGTCCACCTGGTGAACGCTGAGCTTGCGGCCCTTTTGGCCATGCCTCGGATGCGGATGGCTGGGGTGTATGGATATGGCGGGGACCACCTAGTTAGACTTTAAGATTGTAGCGTGTATTAAGTAGTATTTATATGGTATCTTTGAGTTGCTTATTGTGTTTATTTTTTAATATTTTTTTTTAATCATTATTTTTGTTGTTTTTTATATACTCATCTTTCTTTTTTTTTTATTTTGTTCCCCGTAATGTTAGATTTAACATTCACCGCCATCTGGTCCTGTGATCATGGCTAAATAAATGGATTTACAAAATGGATTTACAAATTCCACTTCAGAGCGTAGGCTTCCCCTAAATTTCGTACCAACATACATCAACATTTTAATTAATACTTATTAATTAAAATGTTGGATGACAATACTTGAAGTATGTCATAGAGCCTTCTGAAAGCTTCTTCCTAGTCGTAGCAGCCAAAGCTTTATAAGTCTTAACCAAATATGCACAGCGGGTAACCTGAATTTTACACAAAGCGTAAAGCATTTTGCACCGGGTATATTTCCAGAAAATTAAATATTACTCGTCTCTATATGTTTATTCGCTAACTCGTGATATTTCTTGTATATAATATATCTGATAGCTCTACTTAAGCGGACTTTAACAGAATTAATCTGACAGTTTAGTAAGTGACCTTCGATGATTAAAGTCAGTTTGGTGATGTTATAATTGCAGAACAAGATAACAAAATATTCAGATATTCAAGTTAAGGTCACCAAACTGATTTTTGATTGGTCATGATAGGCTCTCTAGGTAAAACAGTTCTAAAATCTTCTCTAGAAAATGCCTTCAAGTATCAAGGGCATTGGAATTATGTGGGTAGCAGAACAAGAGCTAACATAAGTTAGTTTATCTTAGCTTACACAGCAGAGAACATTACACATACACACTTATATTATAAATGCGAAAGTAATTCGGTCTGTCTGTCTGCCCGTCTATTACTGTTACTGTTGAACTTCTAAACTTATTGATAACATTTGGTATAAAGATAGTGTGATAGCTGCGAGGGACATAGGCTACATCTTATCCCGATACAATAAATAGCGGGACTTAACCGGGAAAAACTTTTTCACGCGGGCGGAGTTACGGGCAATTGCTAGTCTTAGATAAAGCTTAGTTTACATAGTTCTCGTTCTGCACACAAGTATGAAAAAATATCTCAGCTATGCTATCTAAGCTGAACTAACTCATCTTAGCTTTAAGCTTTTAGCTTTTGTAATTTGCAAGGCGTTAGTTCGTTACATTCGTATGAATAGCGTAATAAGTGCGCGAGCGGTATTTCACTTGAATAAATTCATGAAAATATGTAAACTGATAAATTTGCATTTAACAAGTGTCACAATTCAGATAATTCCACGAATTTAGTTGTCTCTCAGTATATATTCATCTGAAATTTTCCATGAATTTTTCATGTCTCTAGAATATTATTATAAATTTTTTATCATATATTTCATTACATTAAATTATATTTTAAAATTCACTATTCATTTTATTCGAAGTAGCAAATCAAATTATTTTTTGTAAACTATGAAGTTGTATATTGTTATTAAAACTTACGCGAGACATATTAAATTAATTACTAGAAATAACGGTTTCACTCACGACAAACGAACCACCCCCACTCTACCCTTCGAGCCGTGCTTTACGGTTCGCAAGGCGGGCAGCGGCGCGGGCGGCTGACAGTGATCAAGAGGCCTCTGCGACGCGACGTCCTCTCGGCACTCGCCTATGAAGATGACCTACTTATTAGGTCGAAACTGGTTGGCGATTCTGACCAAGAATACGTGAATGAAACCGTTATTTCTCGTAATTAATTTGTATATTGTTGTGTGTATGGATGTCGTAGAAACTCACTTCTTCACACTTCACGTCTTGTGGTAGATCTCTCTTATGTAAGAGTCCGTCTGAGTGGGTACCACCGCAATATCTATTTCTATCGCCAAACAACAGTGTGCATGCACTGTTGTGTTTCGCTCTGAAGGTCATTGTAGCCACTGTAATTACTGGACATTTTGAGACTTTACATCTTATGTCTCAGGATAACGAGCGCAGTGGAATGCCACACAGCACTTGGTAACTCAAGGTGCTGAATGGTGTTTATACTGTTTATGGGTGGTCGTATCGCTTACTATCAGGCGAACGGCATGTTCGTCTCGTCATTCAATGCCATAAAAAAAAGAACGTGGTATAATAATAAAAATATCCCACTGCTGGGTACGAGCCGTCTCTACTACTAAGACGGCTTAGGCCTTGGTCCACCACGCTGGCCTAGTGTGGGTTAGCAGGCTTCACTTTCAAAATTCCAATGTAGAATACTTAAGTATGTAGGTTTCTTAAGGTTTTCCTTTACCGTTAAAGCGACTGATAATTGATAATTCATACGTAACATCGAGAAGTCCAGAGAGGTGTGCCGTGTTCTTGAATCTTATGGACATCGTCTTGGCAGACCGTTCCATTCCTAACTAGACTATCGTGCGCTTGCTCCTAATATACTTACCTACTATTAAATAGTGGAGTTACTGGTATGAAATTATATAAATATTCGACATAAACAAAGAAGGGAGCATAGATGAGAGCGTGTCTTTGTATTTGGTCAGCTTAGTCATTTATTTACCGTAGCATTTATCATGAAGCAGTGACATCAGCTCAAAGTCTTGAATTCTACGCGAAGAAAATGTTTACAAACCATAAACCATATACAAAAACATGACTGTATTGTCTACTAATTAGTTTGTTCATACTTGTGTAAAACAGTAAACACAACTGTATTTATTACAAAAGGGTCACAACAACATGTTGTCTAAATGCTCAACTAATATAATTATATTTTTAGGTCGTAAATATGATCTAGGTAATAGGACACGCTACACATGTCGGCAAAATTATTGTTTTAATAACACGGCTGCAGCCTTTTAGGTTTGTTTATATGAAGAATAAAAGTTGTGAAAGTTAAAATAAAAGAGTGTATTTTTGGGATCCTACTGTCTTTAAGATCTAACATTTGGTCAACTTTTCGTGACCTAAGAAGCCACAATGGACCAGCAAGGTTTATTGGCTTATAGCGATAAGATAATTTCAGAGAAGTTTTGTCCAACTGTGGGATATGAATCATAAGCAAAGGTATATAAACATAATGGGCTTGTATGTTTTACTATAATGTATTTACATAAACGCTTAAAAGCAATTCGAAGTTGTTTTTATAACAGTATTTTTTTTATTTTTAGCCCGTACTTAAGTATAATGATACTTAATATTTATTCTTCATGCATTGCTTTATAATGCAGCAAGCGACTTGCTAGTAAACAAATCTGAAGCGCCGCGATTGATGTTGGATATAATTGGATTTTAGAATTATAAACGGTTGATCCGGATTATCAAGTCGATTCTGAACCTCGAAGATAAACCAGCACTATCATTTCGGATTTCCAAAGCCTTGAGGAAGGCGACTTATTACATAGCAACGTTGGTATAATAATTTTAGATTTATTTATTTATTTATTTACTCTACTGGTGGTAGGACTACCATTTGTAAGAGTCCATCTACAGGACATAATGAGACAACATTTATGTCTCAGGATGACGAGCGCAGTGGAATGCCACACAGCACTTTGTAACTCAAGGTGCTGGATGGTGTTTCTACTGGTTATGGGTGATCGTATCGCTTACCATCAAGCGAACGACATGCTCGATCATTCGATACCATAAAAATAAACAAATTATTCCATATACTTACTATTAATTACAGGTTACACCCAATTTATTACATTACTAGCTGTTGCCAGCGGCTCCGACCGCGTAAAAAAGTTTTTCCGAGATAAAAGTCCCGCTTTATATTTTCCCGGGATTAAACGTAGCCCAAGTTACTCCTTATTACATCAGCTACCTGCCAATAAAAGTCCCGTCAAAATCGGTCCAGCCATTTCAGAGATTAGCCGGAATAAACAGACAGACAGAAGACACTCCAAATTTATTATATGTATAGATATTAAGTATAACTAACTAAGATACAAGCGGGCTCTGTGAACTCCGCCAGTGAGCACGAAAAACAACGGTAGATGAACAGCCTAGCATTAGTTCAATAGAATGAACAATATTAACTTATTTTCCAAACATTAAATCGATAATGATGCATCGTCTCGGAGTGATTTGCTCGATTGTAATTCGTCGGACGTTCTTACGAGGATCAAAATGATTAGGGCAAAAAGTAAGGCATCCTCTAACTCCGGCGACGGCAGCTGTATTGCAGCTATTCATTCATAAGTCTTTGATTAATAACAACTATAGTTTTAAACTACTACAATGTGATGGCAACTGTAAGTACATCGAGCAGGTCAGGAAAGCCAAATATCTGAGAGTAATTGTGGATGACCGTTTCAATTGGGCACCACATATTGATATAGTATGCGATAAGTTACGAGCTTTGCTTGCGAAAATAAGCATACTTAAGCGTAAAGTCCCATTCAAAATACTGCGTACACTTTATGTTGCCCTTGCGGAGGCTGTTATTGGATATGGTATTACTAGCTACGGTCGTACCTACAAAACCTACCTCGACAAAATTTATGACCTGCAAATTAGATTGCTGAAATCAATAGTACCAAAAAAGATTAAGGATCAATTTAAAGATAACTACCGTGCGTTGTTCGATTACTGCGAAGTTCTACCTGTTCATGAGAAGATGGAGTACAGTCTATACACGGAAAAGTTCTCTCGACCGCAGCAGTACCTACGCCCAATCACTCATAATCTTCTTACAAGAAAAGTCAAGAGGAAAGATATGAATGTCTTCTCTATACCGAACACATCTAATTATAACGGTAGGAGAACTAGTGAATATCTCATGCCTAGACTGTACAACAAACTACCTATAGATCTGAGAGATTCACTCAATGGCAAAAACGCAAAACACAAAACACAAATTAAAACAGTACTATTTACAAACAATTAAAAATCAAATTACATAATTTCTTCATAGCGCTCATTTATTTTACTATTACATTATTAACAATGAAACCTACATTATTAATTATAACATATACTTATATACAAATAATAAAAATATATTTTAATATCTATATGTATACAAATATAATATTTATAACCACATACTTACCCCAATTAATAATAAACTTAAATCTTTATTTGATCACTCTGTATAAAACTTTTACAGTCTACCTTCACTCGCTCGGTCCACGCACAATGCGCGTGCATCGAATAGCTGTGGGCCGGGAGCTAGTGAGTACGCAAGGTGATAAGTACTATAACTTACTTTGTCGTTTTCGAACACTCGTTTACATTAGTTAGGCAAAAAATATCGTTGATGTAGCTACGAATATTAGGTGCCAAGACAAACCCTTTTAGGTTTACTGGTACCGGTGAAATGAAATACATTTGTAATATGTATTGTAAACGATTTTATAAATAAAAATAAAATAAATAATAAACAATGTCCGGAGGTTCAAAACCCAAGGCACACACCTCTGACTTTTCAAATTTACGTGTGTATTGTTTATCAATTATCGTTCACTTTAACGGTGATGGAAAACATCGTGAGGAAACCTACATACCGGAGTATTCTCCATAAGAATTTCGTGTGTGTGTATCTGCCAACACGCACTAGGCCAGCGTGGTGGACTAAGGCTTAACTAAGAGGGTTTAACCCTCTCAGTAGTAGATGAGGCGCGTGCTCAGCAGTGAGTAGTATATAATACAGGGCTGGTATTATTATTATTATTATATTATAGTTTTAAATAAATACATTTAAAGTATATTTTACAAAATCCAGTATTGAGATCCAACGTTCTCATTTGAGGTGCTTCTAGTGTTACGCTGCTATTTTGGTTGTTACGTATATTAGCTCAGATCATATTTTACAATACACCGTACGGAGTTTGGACTGGCTGCGAAACTAGAGGAGTTGAATTTGATCTCCGTATGAAATATAGAATATTTGTTGTTGTGCGCTCTTCGAATATATGAGACTTGCTATGCTTGCTGCTATGTTATCGTGAAACATTTTCAATAGTTGCATTGTGAAATTACTTTTTTGGGATGAAAGTCTATATGTTAATCTACGGACACACAAACTCACGATTTAATCCCCGAAGGGGTAGGCTGAGACTCAAGTAGTGCACCCACTTTTCGCCGTGCGTATTCCGTCTCATGATGTGATAGGACGAGCCTATTGCCGTATCGGGATCAAATTTCATACTCCGGACTGGTACTGAATATAAAAACTTAACATCACTTTACCCGACCCGGGGATCGAACCCGAGACAATAATAAGAACAACTACGCCACTGAGGCAGTCGAGTATAAACCAATCAAAATAATTTTGTAAGCAGGTACGATATATTGGTTGACCATTTCTGCGATCGATCGAAAAAGAGTTTGAGGTCATTTGTTGAAAACAGTGTGTTGAGATCTAAAATAAAGTGAGTGCGTTGGTGCTTAATCACTATTGTTTTCTTCAAGGATGAAAATGCATTATTGATTTGGGATATTGTAATTTATTTGGCGGATATAACTTGAAATGAAGTGCCCACTTATTGATCTGCAGGCTGCAAGACAAAGTGGCGGTTGCGGACGACAACTTAGACGTAAGTCGGAGGAAGCCCGCAGCCGTCCCTAATGCGCCGAAGATGGCCACCGCGGAGTTTTGGTTGGTATGCCGTGCGTTGGCTATGGACTCGGCCCGGCGGTCGCCCGACGTTTTCCATCTCTCCGGGCGGCTCAACGTCGGGTCGTAAAGCACGGTGAACCCAACATAACCGCTCAGTCGTTCCCCTTGAACGCTGGGCGGTAGTAATAATTTACTTTCTCCGCGTAAAAAAAAAAAGGCTGCAAGTCAGGAATTATGAGACGAATTGTATGGCGCTTATTTTGGTAAAAATTGGCACACATTTAAAGCACGTAGAATACTAATAAGAAGAAATTTAAACCCAACCTTTAGTAAAAAAATATACTAAGCAAGTAAACTAAAAAAAGTACACAAACGCTCTTTATAATGTATCTTAAACTATATCAAAAACACGTTCGTTATAAGAAAAAACCGTGTCAAAACTGCACAGGTAACCTTACTCTTTAGCACGAGAAATTTTTCCCGACGAAATGTAAAAAAGTTACATGAACTGTAAATTATTTTCAAAGAGCTTAAAGCTTTTGCCTGCCTTTGAAACATTTCTATAGGAAATAACCTGTAAAGAGATGTTTTAGTAGAAACTTAGTAACTTCCTATTAGGTTAATTTTTTTGAGGGTATTTGATGAGAGGTTTAATAAGAGTGACGGTTAGGTGGAAAATAAACGCTTGAATAATGAAAACCCCATCCAAATCGAATCAGTATTTTTTGAGGAAATCGCGGCCATACAAACTTACATACATACATACGGGTTGAATTCAGAACCTGCCTGAAGACTGCCTTGGTGGCGTAGTTGTATTACAGTATGACTGCAAAGCTGAGGTCTCGGGTTCGATCCCCGGGTCGGGCAAAGTGATATTGAGTTTTTCAATTCAGTATCAGCCCGGAATCTGGAATTTGTGCCCGATATGGCGATAGGCTCGCCCCCTATCACATCATGGGACGGAATAACGGCGAAAAGTGGGTGCACTAGTTGCGCCTCTGCCTACACCTTCGGGCATAACAGGCGTGTGTGTGTGTGTGTGAATTCAGAACCTCCTTTTTTGAAATCGGTTTAAAAGGGTGCCAGTGGAGGTCAGTCGCAGTCTTCAAACTAGTTCGATCCTATAGCCAGGTTATTTTTTTCTTTATATGAACATGGCTAAGTAAGCCCACTGAATCTATTACTACGCGAAGAGGAGTCCAGAAAGAGTGTCGGGTGACGAACGATGACAATCCCTCGTCAGTTGACACAGTTATGCCGGCCTGTTTGGACCAGGTATACACAGGCTGTCCCGGAACGAGGAACACTTACGTAGACCAGTATAGCGGGATTGTATAGTGGTGGTTATTTATGGTGGTCACTATGGATTGTGATGTGGATTTTTATGAAATTTGGCACACGGGTAGATCATATTCTAGATTTACACACAGGCTATTTCTTTTCCCGGTAATTTTCGCCCATGGGAAATAATGGGATTAATTAATTATGGGATTTTTATAAACTGATTTTTTAATGGATGGTATTGGCGTCGAACTGTGTTTTAGGAATTTCTCGCGGTAAAGGTTTCTTACACGGTCGAAGCCGCGAGAAAGACCTAGTGATAAATAATAATAGTAAGTATTCACATAAATTCAATTAAAATTTGCATTTTATTTAACCTTAAAGTAGAACAGAGCAGAATTATTATAATCTTGTTGAAAAATAATCTAGGCAACAGCTTTTATATTAGACATCAGCCTTTGAGACTATCATAATGTTATTGTAATAGTTTTTGTAGTCGAGCTATAATTTATATTTTTAATTTTAAATTAAATTTGAAAAGACAAATGCTTGTACAGTAATTTTATTAAATCAGATTTATTGAAGAGTCGTTTTAAAAAAAATACGTTATTTTCAAACTACGACAAAACTACAACAATTTACGCACTATGGTGGATCATACAACATAAGAATGAATAAAAAAAAAACAAATAAAAATAAAAAAAACTTGAGAGGTGTCAAGGGATACCCGGACGGAACAAAGTTGTTTTCGATTAATTAGTGAAGATATTGTAATAAAATTTTATTTCTTTTAAGTTATAATAATAATTGTATATTTCATTAAAACGTTACCACATCAATGAAAACATTTACTTCTACCTACACAATAAATATGTCATCGAATCACGATCATCACCTAAGCAAGCATTGCCATTAAAATTAACATACAACTAACCAAAAAAAATACTACTCTAAAAAGCATTTAAATCTTAGAGTATGTATACGTAGTTATACTTACTCTAAGATTTAAATTGTCATTTTTTATTTAAATTTCGAACCAGTTCTTTATTGTTACTGGCTGGTTTCACAGGGCAAGTATAAAAGTGTCGTGACATCTTTTCGTAAGATTTTTTTCCGTCTAGCCCCCTTTCACAACGCGCGATAAGGAACTTCGTTCCAATAAAAATACATTTTTACTTCAATAGTCGGGTAAATACACAAAATTCACATCACGGAAAACATCAACCATAGAACAGTAGAGGGAAGACAGTCCCATTCTCTCTGACTGCAGTGTCAATGTAAGGTGTAAAGCTCTTGACGTTTCTTAATGGCGAAAGTCCATTACGCAATAATGTTTTAAAATTTCTCGGCAATGTTTACTTTTATAAACATGAAAACACCTTTCATATGCTGTGTTAAGGTTGTTATTAGTTCTTTTCGTTATTGTTACGACTCTGTCATGCACGTCCTATTTCAGACTAAAGGTCCGGAGAAAAAATTGTTTTTTCGGGATAATATGAGTCTTGTATCATAAAAACTGGGCAAGACTGGATTAATATATAAGTTGTATTTTAATCCAGGATTTAATATATGGTGCAATAGTGAGTAGCCAGGCGGTGTCTGAAAAGGCAAGAATGGCTATTCACAATGGTGTGCTGCTGCCGACGCTTATGTATGGAAGTGAATGTTGGGTTTGCAAAAGAAGCATGAAAGTCGAATAAATGCGGTGAAATTGCGCTCCTTACGGAGTATATGTGGAGCCACCAATGCTGATCGCATGAGGAATAGTATGATAAGAGGTCAATGTATGTTAAAGGATGATGTGGTGATTAAGATTGAAAGAAGTATGCTGAGGTGGTTTGGGCACGTGGAGAGGATGGATGAAAGGCGGATCACAAAAGGTATTTATCGAGCGAATGTGGATGGTACGGCTGGAAGGGGACGCCCGAGGAGAACATTCTCTGACCAAATAAATGATCTTCTCAGAAAAGGGCAGGTCAGGAGTACTCTTAACAGACGAAAATGTATGAAAAGAACTATGAATGTGGAAGAGGCGAAAGAGGTTTGTCAAGATCGTAGCATGTGGCGCTCAATAGTCTCTGCCTACCCCTATGGGATAAGGGCGTGAGTGTGTATGTATGTATGTCCAGGATCTAGTTCATCTAGAAAGAAAGAAGGAAAATATTTATTGTTGGGACAATAACATATATAATAAATGTGGGAAAATCAAAATATACAAAGCAATATAGCACAATTATACTCACTGTACCAACAACAGGAACCCTCATTCAGCTACTTGCCGCAGTACCAGCTTGACTGATACTGTAGCGCTGATTTTCAACGAAGGACTCAGGAGACATACGGACACCAAGTTGGTATATAACACAAATTGAAAAAAAAAACACAAATACAAATAAACACAAAACATAAAACAAATTCGAACGCAAAATTTTTACTTAAATCCAGTAAGCGTTTTCTGTGTATTACAAATAGTTTTTGCTCGCGGTTCCGCCCGCGTGAAAAGGTTGTTCGGGGATAAAAGTACCTGTGCATATTTTCCCGGGATAAAAAATAGATAATGTAGATTTATATTGGTGAAAGGTTTTGTAAAATCGATTCAGTAGTTTTTGAGTTTATCTATTACAAACAAACAAATAAAAAATCAAATCTTTACTCTTTATAATATTAGTATAGACAAACGTTTAAATGTTTAAACTTATATAAAATATATGATTTCATTAATTAGATTATAATATTTTTTTATGTTCTTTTATTTGTGACCAGTCACTTTGGCTTCGCAGAGAACTTAGCCTGGGTTTCCAGGTCAGATTATCTAAGTGTGGACTTACAGATAACAAAGGTCCAGGAAAAAGCCGTGGACAACAACTTTCGCACAGATATTAATAATTACTCAACGTTAATTAACTTCTCAGATGATCCGGGTCGAAGGACCAAAAATGCGAAGACATCTTGTTCAAGATAAACGAATAATGAGTTTCATAGTCAATTTTCTGAAATTTAACGTAAACCAGACTGTAGGAATGAACGTCGCCACAATTTGTCAAATCATCTCGACAAAGATCGGTGGTGCGTGAATAATTGTGGAAAAAAGGTGTGAAAGTTTTGTATATCGTGTGGTTCAGTATTATTTAATATTTACTATATTTTATCAACTTAAAGTACTTTTTTTTTTGTTGACGCGGAGAAAGTGACTTATTACTACCGCCCAGTGTTTAAGGGGAACGACTGAGCGGTTATGTTGGGTTCACCGTGCCTTACGACCTGACGTTGAGCCACCCGGAGAGATGGAAAACGTCGGGCGACCGCCGGGCCGAGTCCCTAACCTATGTACACCGCACGGCATACCAACTAAAACTCCGCGGTGGCCATCTTCGGCGCATAAGGGACGGCTGCGGGCTTCCTCCGACTCACGTCTAAGTTGTCTTCCGCAACCGCCCCTGCGCGTACCGCTGTTGCGGTCCGTCTCCTGTTGTTGCGGGGGCTCAGAAGCCCCCGTACACCGAAGGACGCCCTTGGCGTCTGAGGCAGCGTGAGGCACGCCGCCGTTCATCACGAACTTAAAGTACTGCGGTTTTTTGAATCATGGTTAAATATTTGTTTTGAAATTATCCCATATTTCATCCGATTGTAAATGCAATTTAGTTTATGTTAGTTTTATTCAATTAATTAAAATTATCTTTATAAACAAATATTTGATTAAGTACGAAGAATAAAAAGTTAATGATTTCTGATATTTACGAGAATGTCGGATATTGAAACAATGTTTCGGTTTTTTTCGCTTTATAAAGTTTAATAAAAAAAACACTACAAACTAAGAAATAATTATAACTTTATACTGTACGTATATTTGGAGTCAGTGCCTAATTTAAATTGAATATTGTATTCGTATGTTCGTGTATTTGCTTAGCTTAGCTGGTAATTTAAATTACTCACCGACTCCAAATATACGTATAGTATAAAGTTATTTTTTTGTTTGTAGTTGTTTTGAGGTGGGTTTTATTATTCTTTAAAAAGTTTTATTTATTGCTTTTTCGTTGTTAATTATTATGGAATGGTGTAAACAATATATCATGGATTAAAGAATTCCTTTGTCTATCTCCGAAGATCGTCCTCAGATCCTAATATTTTTATACTAAAACCTTCCCTAAAAAATATAAATTTGAATGATAAACGCCCCATCCAAATCGGATCAGTAGTTTTTGATAAAATCGCGGACATACAAACTTACATACATGCGGGTCGAATAGAGAACTTCCTGTTTTGAAGTTGCTTAATAACGTTTAATGTGCGAAAATCATACAAATTAATAAATTGTCAAAATATTTGGTTTAAATGTAGTATTTACATTAATTATTTCATGCAATAATACGAATTATCAAGTATCAACTAATAGCTTTGAGTTATTAGCTTGAATTTAACGTAGAAGATGCTAATATGAATAAAACGTGAAAAAATCCCATTTCTATGTCAAACCTCTCACAAACGTGAAAATAAAAAGCCAAGGTAATTTATCAGTACACATTTGCGGGACCCCAAATTTCATAATGTATTTTTTATCTGTTCTTCACGCCCTTGACCTTCGCAGTCTGTTCTTGCTTTGTCCCGTCGGCCGACGTTTTGTTCTGCTTACATTCATGCTAATCGTTATTAATGTTGGTACAAAGTTTTTTATGCCATTAACGAGTCACTCTCTGTAATTTCGTGTGAATTTAATTTTGTTTACTAGTTTTCGATGGTCATTTTGTTCTATACATGGATTTGCTTTAAACTTATACTATTTTCGAAATAAATAAATACTACTTTACAAATTATTGGATAAGCCGACCAAACACAAAAGTCACATTCTTAATCTATGCTTCCGAATAAATTCTAATAAATTAGTACTTCCTAAATTAGCTATCAATAGCTAATGTAGGAAGTACTAAGAACAGAAGAAAAAGAATTTTTATTTAACAGTTCTCGTATTTGAATACGAGAACTGTTAAATAAATATTCTTTTTCTTCTGTGAAACTGACCCTAAATGATGGAACTTTATTGGCATGTAAAAAATTGCATTTAAATAATACATCAAAATAAAAAAAAAGTTGTAATGAATTTAAAAGATATAACATGAGCCGAACTCGCTTTAACGATAAAGGAAAATATCGCGAGGAAACTTATAAGCTTGTCAACCTCATAAGAATCTTGGAGAGGATTAGAAGAGGACACCGGTGCCTAATAGTGGGACAGTATATTAATGTGTTTTTATTATATTATATCATAATTATTTTATCATATTTGGCTTAATTTTTATGATCAATTTGACGAGATCTCAACCCAAATCAAGATAGAAACTAATTCAAAATATAAATGTGTAATCTGATTATCGAATCAAAGACTTCTTAACTCGTAGTCTTATATACCAGTAGCTCAAAGCTTATGATTGGTCGTACAATTTAGTGGGTTAGACCCATTAAAACACTGTAGACTGTAAAATTACTATAATTATTTGAATGTATAGAAAAATTTGAATATAATAATTTTAAGTAGAATAATATATTTCACTTTTTGTTTGTTCTTGTTTATATTTGTAGTACAGTAAATGTGCTTTTGTGTATTTTTTACCGCTTGTATGTAATAAATATAATCACAAGTTTAACAGATTTTTTATCTTTTATACGGTTATTTATAGTCTAATTTACCGTGTCATTGTCAGAGAATAGTGAGGCTTCAATCAATAGAATTGTGACCAGTCTTATCTTAGAATTTCAAGATGTCCAAAGGTCTTTGTTTCGGCTAACATCTGTCACCGCTTGGCAATGATGGATGAGACACACAGAAGCAAATTTGCCATCTGTTGGAACCGGATTTTGCTTTGTATACATAAACTCAAGCTTTGCCAGGAGGGTTAGGCAGATCTAGTATACAAACATAGCTGAACTTACCCATGATGCGACAGAGGCCGAACATATCACCATACTGGGCTCAAATTTCAATCCCGAGATCTCTGGAGTGTATTTCTGAATTGGAGACTCACTTTATTTACGTAACTTGGTACCAAAATCAAATATTTTACAACCCAATGCGCTACCACGAGGATATTGAAGCTGCATTTAGTAGTATAGAGAAATAAATAGATTTTGCTATAATAAAATAAAATATACAAATAACTTTTGTCAGCGCCAGTGATATTAACATGGGGTTTTTATAGCCCAGCTCAGTATGAGCAAATGGGTCACTTGGTGCTAAGTTATCGCCTCTAAAGTCTAATCCGAAGATATGGATATGCTGTAGGTTTGATAATAGTATAAAAATTACTCAGTCGCAGTTCGGAGTCAGGAAGGTGGCGGTGTGATACCCCCGTGCCTCGGAAAGCACGTAAAGCCGTTGGTCCTGCGCCTTATCTCTCTCCGGTCATGTCGGATTGCCGTCTCACCGGACTATGAGAGTGAAGAAATAGTGAGTGCTTCTGTGTATTGGCGCGTACACTTGTGCACTATAATATCTCCTGCGTACTTGGCTGATCTTCGTTGAGATTGGCCGCCGTGGCCGAAACTGGCTAGGAGGATTTCATTTCATTTCAATAGTATGAAAGACGGATAGATGAACGTCTTAAAATCTCACTGATAATACGAGAAGTAACTGCAAGTTGGCAATTTATATCTTCCGAGGAACAATGGTACTCGATGTTTGTTCTACTTATTCATTGCTCTCTTCAATTTACAAACCAAACGCGAAGACACGTTTCAAAGTTTGCTCCACTTATCAGTCAATATGTTTAATTAATTACCACACTAGCGGAACTGGGATTAGTCCGGGAACAGTTTGTCAACGTCACTTGCAAGTTTGGGATTCGGCACTCGCGACCGGGATCACTTATGTAAATTATTGTAAGGCTATTACGGTTAAAGGGTTGATGTTCTAATTTATCGCAGGCTTGTAACGTTTTGATGTGGACTTAGTTACTGATTATTATGGGGATCGGCTTTTAATGTCGCTTGTCAATAACATAAACGTTGTATGGTCGGTCATTGTGTGACATGCGATATGATTTGGCAAAAATAGGTAACGAAGTCTTCTTCCATTGATAGATCAGCGGAAGTTTCTTCTGTTATTACGTCAAAACTGCCTCGGTGGCGTAGTTGTGTTACGGTACGATTGCAATGTGGAGTTTTTCTATTTAGTGTCAGCCCGGAGACTGGAATTTGTGCCCAATATGGCTATAGGCTCGCCCCCTACTACATCATGGGACGGAATACGCACGGCGAAAAGTGGGTGCACTAGTTGCGCCTCTGAATACCCCTTTGGGGATAAATGGCGTGAGTGTGTGTGATATAGTTTTTTTTTTATATTAACATCATTTAAACACTAGGTACTTATGCTATACTAGTAGTGCTCGCGGCTCCGCCCGCGTGAAAAACTTTTTCCGGGACAAAAATATTTTCCCGGGATAAAAAGTAGCCTATAGCACTCAGGAGTTATGTAGCTTCCTATTAGTGTAGCTGACTGAAGAGCTTGGTTGAACGCACTAATCTCAAGAACTACTGAACCGATTTTGAAATTTTTTCCCTAATAGGAAGCTACATTACTCCCGAGTGCTGGTGCTGAAGTATTTTTATCCCGGAAAACCTTCACCCGCGGAGCTGCTAGCAAAACCTAGTCACTACATAGTATAAAACAAAGTCGCTTCCCGCTGTCTGTCGCTATATATGCTTAGATCTTTAAAACTACGCAACAGATTTTGATGCGGTTTTTTTAATAGATAGAATGATTCAAGAGGAAGGTTTAATTATGTATAGCTAGTAGTGCTCGCGGCTCCACCCGCGTGAAAAAGTTTTTCCGGGATAAAAATATTTCCCCGGGATAAAAAGTAGCCTATAGCACTCAGAAGTAAAGTAGCTTCCTATTAGTGAAAGAATTTTCAAAATCGGTTCAATAGTTCCTGAGATTAGCGCGTTCAAACAAAGACACTCTTCAGCTTTATAATATTAGTATAAATATAACATAGATATGAAATGCAAATGTTTTTATTAAAAGGCACAAAATCCGGTTTGTCTGAATTCCCGAAAGATATTAGCAACAGAAGTCAGTAATAAATGAAAAACAAACTAAATAAAATGTATTTGACTTTGAATTTAGTTTCACGAGTCTTGAAAATATAAGGATTTCTCATTTTATTTGGTATCCTTAGTAAACTCGCAATTTAAATTAAATTTTCAAGTAACGAGAGTTAGATGAGCTCTCTCGTGCTACCAAACAACAAATTTAGTTACAAGTACTATTTATTTATACAATTCTGTAACAAACCAAATTTTAAGTAAAAGAATAAACTTACTGCTTGCTTATAGCAGGCATTTACATACATATATACATATACACTCACGCCTATTATCCCCGAAGGGGCAGGCAGAGGCGCAAGTAGTGCACCCACTTTTCGCCGACATTCCGTCCCATGATGTGATAGGGGGCGAGCCTATCGCCATATCGGGCACAAATTCCAGACTCCGGACTGATACTGAATAGTAAAACTCAATATCACTTTGCCCGACCCGGGGATCGAACCCGAGACCTCAGCTTTGCAGTCGTACTGTAATACAACTACGCCACCGAGACAGACACTTATGTTACATAAAAGAGATACCATTAAGACTGACCACTGATATACTGCCAACTGCTGAGCACGGGCCTCCTCTACTGAGAGGGGTTAGGCATTAGTCCACCACGCTGGCCTAGTGAGGGTTGGCAGACTTCACATACCCTCGAAATTCTTCTGGAATTCCCAGGTATGTAGGGTTCCTTACCATGTTTTCCTTTACCGTCAAAGCGAACGTTAATTGATAAACAATACACACGTAACTTCGAAAAGTTAGAGGTGTGTCACCCCTTGGGTTTTGAACCTCCGAACATTGTCTCGGCAGGCCGTTCCAGTTCCAACTAGGCTATCGTTCACAGAGTGACCTAATGAAACTAATATTTTATGTAACATTAATAATTAAAAAACAGTGCTAAGTTTGCCGATTCAAATAAAACAGCATCATTCTAACCGAGCTGCCTTATTTACCCGGCCGCTCAATACATACCTCATAAACCTTTATTTTCAAATATTTCTCTCCTACAACATTTCAAGCCGTCACAATCAATAAAAAAGGGAAACATCCAAACACTTCGAACTGATTTGACTTCAGATTTTAATATCGATTTCTCAGTCACCGAGTATCAAACTTCACCAATACAGTTCACGAACCTCCATTTTAATAAGTACCGTTTGGAATCCGAGTTGGGATTTGTTTATGGGCCATTAATGAATTTTGGCGAGCATTGGACCCCTTTATACCTGAATTTGTAAAGGTATTGGTTATCAGACGCACCTTTTGGTTCTCTGCTTTGTTATTTTCGATTAGCTTTTTAAACGGAAATTCTGGATGGAATGGATTCTTGAACCTCAATATTCTTTTGTTAACATCGAATTAGGAGTGATATTAAATTAATCTGATTCAGTGTTCGCTCACTTTAACAGTGAAAGAAAACATCGTGAGGAAACCTGCATACCTGAGAAGTTCTCTATAAGAATTTTGAAAGAATGTGAAGTCTTTTTTTTTATCGCGGGAAAAACGCGTTATCGCTACCACCACTGGGGGGGGGGGAGTGGAACGGTTATGTTGGTTTCACACAGTCTTACGACCCAATGTCGACACTCGGGAATATAGCTTCATCCGAGCGAGCATTGGACCGAGTCCCTAACACTATGTACACCCTACACCGGCATACCAACCAAAACCCGCGGTGGCCTTCTACGGCGCCTACGGGACGGCCCCGGGGTATCTTGTTGCACGAAGATAGCTGCACGGAACCGCCCCTGCGCAATGCCGCGTTGCGGCCCCTCTCTATATGAGGAGGCTGAGAAGCCTCCGAACTCAAAAGCACGCTTTTGCGTCTACGACTGCAGGAGACCGACCACCCGCATTGTCGTCTACCTCGTAGTCGCTTACGTTGGAGTAGTTGAGCGAGCAGACCCCCACTGCTCACCCCGCGACTCTCACTTATCCCATTTAGTCGCCTCTTACGACAGGCAGTGGATACCGTGGCGAAATTCTTTAGATGCCCCCAGACCAAAGGGCACGAGGCGCCGGTCAGTCGTCCACCCGACGCCTTCTTCATCTCCTCTGGCTGCGGGCGGAATCGCTCTGCTCACGATCCCGCTCGGCGCTCTCCTTCCGCGAGATGACGCACTCGCAGAAGGAGGCCATCGCGCGCCATGACCTCCAGCCGCCGACCATGGCGGACACCACGGCTGGCAGCGAGAGGTCTCCTCCGACGACTGCTCTAGGAGCGCTGCATTGTAGGCCACAGGCTGGGCACTCCTCGAGAGTGTGTTGGACTGTATCCTCGTGGCCGTTGCCACAATGAAGGCACACGGCGGACTCCTCCTTTCCATTCCGACACAGAAACGAGCCGAAACACCCGTGGCCCGACAGCATCTGTGTCAGACGGAACGTCGGCGCACCGTGGCGCCTGTCTAGCCAGCTTAAGAAGACAGGTCATACTGCCGCGACAGTCCTCAAGCCCGCACTCGGGCTCTCCAGCCTGGTATGCCACTCCTCCACGGCTGCGCTGCGAATGGAGGCCAGTTGGGCCGTGACCTCCCTCGGGGCCAGTCTCCGCCCGAGACGTGATGCCTCCTCACGCCGGAAGAAAAGTGACGAGAGGTATTTGGCATCCAAATCCCAAGGCACTATACCGGCCAAGATGCAGGCAGCCTCGTGGGAGACTGTGAGGTAGCCCCTGATGAGTCGCTGCGCCACTAAACGGCTTGCGCAGCAGAGTGACGCATCGAGCATTCAGAGACCCGGCCCAGACGGGACAACCGTATAGAGCCATGGACCGCACAACTCCAGCGTATAAACTTCGGCAAGGGTTACCGGGACCTTCCAAATTTGGCAGCAGGCGACTGAGTGCCCCTACTGCCCGCACCAGTTTCGGCGACAACATCTCAAAATTAGCATGGAAGTCCCATCGGCTGTGCAAAACCAACCCCAGATACTTCATTGTGGCGCCGATGGGAATCTCCCCCCCTCCACTACAAGTATGTGAAGTCTGCCGCAACCAACAACCCGCAACACGCCAGCGTGGTGGCCTCTCAGTAGTAGAGGAGGCCCGTGCTCAGCAGTGGGCAGTGTATAATACAGGGCTTTTTGCATTGCAGTGTTTAAGGAGCAAGTGAGTCGCTTGATTATAAGTGAACATCTTCCTAATTACTTATCATTGTAGATAAGTTATATGGTGCCGACCTAGGGGGATATTAGAACCGCAATTATTTATTTAATTAATTGGAATGGGTCATAATGATGAACAATTACCGAAGGGGAGATCCATAAATAAGACGTTAAAAAAAGGTAAACGTAACTTTAATAAAGAATAAAGGATTTTATCTATTTCGGGGATTAAATAGTATAAACAAAACTTTTAAATCTATCTCGTTTATTCAAGCGAAAAAAAAGACGATTTTATTTCAATATTAGGTTTTGCTAGCGACTCCGCTGGTGAAGGTTTCCGGGATAACAATATTTCCCGGAATAAAAAGTAGCCTTAGAACCAACACTCAAAGTAATAAGAAGTAAGAAGATGTAGTTTCCTATAAGTGAAAAATTTTCAAAATTAGTTCAGTACCTAGTTCCTGATATTAGTGCGTTCAACCAAACTCTTCAGCCTTATAATATTACTAGCTTTTGTGACTTCGCACGCATGAAATAGTGTTTCGTATATAAAATTCCCGCTATACATTTTTCCGGGATAAAAAGTAGCCTAAAACCTTCCCAGGGACTCAAACTATGTCCATACCACATCGAAATCCGTTCGATAGTTTTTGAGTTTATCGCGTACTAAACTTGCCACCCTTTTTTACCTAGGGGTGGAATTTCGCAAAGCCCCGACGTACCTACGTGGTAAATGAAACCCCATGCAAAATTTGAAACTCCTAGCACTTGTTGTTTCTGTGATTTCATGATGAGTAAGTGAGTGAGTGACCTTTCGGTTTTATGTAATACAGAGATTATAAATTTATCTTCGGTATATTTTCATCTATGTCTCTTTTATTATTAAATTACAAATAAAAACCAATTTCGACCCTGTGTTTATTTATAGAACTTGATATCAAACACTTCCCATTTTTCTCTTAAAGTATAACTCGTCTTATTAATGGTAAAATATTTTTAATACATTCAAATAAAAAAATAAATTATAACATTAAGATGGATAAACAGACCATGCTCTACGTGGTAAAAGTTACTATGAACACGTCAAAACGAATAAAAACCTACTGGATTCAATCTTACTGCATTGGTCATCAAATTTTACTCCTTAAAAAACAAACCAGTAATCTATTCACCAAATTAAAATCATAAATCAATTTTCATCTCTATTCATCAATAGAAAAAATCATAAATGAAAGTGAATGTTCAGAATTAATTCATGTTGTGCAGGGGAGTGATTCTGGCTAATAACATTATGAATAGCTGAAGCCCCTCCATCCATCATAGCGGTTGGCGCTGACGTGAGGAGCCCTACATCGGAATCTCTGCATCATTTTCCATTAGGGCATTGCTATTTAACTTATATATTAGAGTAGGTACTAGTAAGTTGAATTAAAATTTAAGTAAATTGTCTTTAATGACATATTAATTAGAGGAACATTGTCGCATTACACGCACTAATTTGCACGTAACATTTTAATGGTACAACTGTTAGAGAAAGTCCTTTTTGAAAGGTTAACGAAAAACTTAACCAGATGCAGCATCTGTAAAAATAGATGCTGCATCTGGTTAAGATTTTCGTGAAAAGGATAATATTAAATAACTACAATAAAACTTAGTTTAAAACGGTAATGGAAATACTTTATTAACGAATTTTATTCTCAAAATATTTGAACAATTGAGTAATAAAATACCAAAGGTGATATCAAAAGCAAATAAAACCGTGGTCTCAGTATCTCAACAATAGTAATTTAATCAATTGTAAAGTTTGTAAATGCGTTTAAAATGTACTTAACTGTGATTCCGAGTGTCCATTAAGAAGTTTCCGATTGTGCTGACGAAGAGCTCTGCATTTCGACAATCACTCTTTAATCTCTTGTTTATTGAAGTTTGAATTGATGACAGAGTTCGCGTCCCATTTCATTTCACTCATTTAGTTAACAACTTTTCAAGTTTGAAATTCTGAATTGATAATTTGAAGGCCTTTGGATGCTATTGTTAGATGCTATCGATTATAGGATTCTACTAAGAGTTCTATATAACCAACTTTTATTTTAAATCCAGGTCAAATAAGGTATAGAATTTAATTTTCCAAGCGTTGGTTTTCAGTCTGCCATTATATTTCATGTTTGAAAGGGTTTCTATTTTTGGTCTTTTCGGCTAAAAATCACTTGAAGTAAATAATGTTATTCAACTCGGGTTTAGACTTAAGTCGGTTTGCTTATCAGTAAGTTTATTTCAGCCTTAGGCACAGAAACTCTTGGTTTTTTATATCTCCTAGCATATTTAAAAAAAATATTCACCAAATTAAAACGGTCTCAATTATTAATTCTGAGTTATAGTCTTCTTATACTTATACTGATATTATAAATGCGAAAGTTTTTGAAAATGTTTGTATGTTTGATAGAAGTAAACGTAGAGACAACTAAACGGATTTGGATGAAATTTAGCACGCGGGTAGACCATGTCGTAGGTTAATACATAGACTACTTTCCATCTGAATATGCATGGTAAATAACGAATATTTTTAATCTGATTCTTTAAGTAGATGGCACTTACATCGTGCCTTGTTTTAGAGAGTTATGTAACGGGAGAGGCGTTTCTCGAGAGGGAAGCTGCGAGCACCGTCTAGTCTACAATAAAAGAGGAAAACCGAGTGATATTTGTTAGTTTGTTTTACCTAGGCTTTTCTAGTAATCATTTGAATAATAAATATAACACCACGAAGCCAAAAGGCCCCATGAAGATACCAGTACAATGTAAAACACACACATACACACACACACACACACACACACACACACACACACACACACAAACTCACGCCGTTTATCCCCGAAGGGGTAGGCAGAGGTGCAACTAGTGCACTCAATTTTTGCCATTATTCCGTCCCATGGTGTGATAGGGGGCGAGGCCATCGCCATATCGGCCACAAATTCCAGACTTCGAGCTGGTACTGAATAGAAAAACTCAATATCACTTTGCCTGACCCGGGGATCGAACCCGAGACCTCAGCATTACAGTCGTACCATAATAGAACTACGCCACCGAGGCAGTCAATGTAAAATCGTAAGACAATAATCCAAAATTAAACATGCACTCCTTGAAATATTTCGGTTTCAAGCACTTAAAAGAGCAATATTTCTTACTTCAAAGCATGCGTTATTTTAACGAACGGAAGGTTGTGATTTGTCTTGCCAAAAAGAAAGTGCATCATCATTCAACACGCTAGCAGAGTCGTTTCTTTATTTTGATGTGTGATTCGATTAAAATTCCGCTGTATTTTGTCTCGTATGTTGCTCATTTCGTGTGACGAATGTAAAGCCCGATTTCCTGCATTCATTAAGTTCTTACTTGGATTATGAAGTTATATTCTAATTTTGTGATTTTTAATCGTTGATCACATTATTCTATACTAGCTTTTGCCCGCGGCTCCGCCCGCATTACAAAGTTTTTCCGGGATGAAAGTCCCGGTTTATATTTTCCCGGGATAAAAAGTATCCTATGTGTTAATCCAAGACATGATCTACCCGTGTGCCAAATTTCATCGAAATCCGTTTTGTGGTTTTTGCGTGAAAGAGTAACAAACATCCATACATCCATACATACTTACAAACTTTCGCCTTTATAATATTAGTAAGAAGTAACATAAGATTTCATTGTCAATAAATATCTTATCTTACTAATATTATAAATGAGAAAGTTTGTGAAAATGTTTGGATATTTGTTAGAAGTAAACGCAGAAACAACTAAACAGATTTGGTTATTTTTTAGCACACGGGTAGATCAAATCCTGAATTAACACATAGGATACTTTTATCCCGGTAGTTTGCTTACATGGAAAATAATGGACTTTCTTTTTGGCTATGATTTCAAATAGTAATAGTTTATTGTTTCGTGCTTTTTAGTTCACTTTTTTCCGTAGTTGAGGTTTAGTTTTTTTTTATTATAAATTGCGATCCCATTAGCGTTACCCCGAGATTTACAATATCAAAGAATAAAATTTTGAATCATATCAATTGAATTCCGTCACAGCGTTATTTACAAGCGTAGTTTACCGCCACAATACGTAACTAAAACAATATACCGAGATATCACGTGTACTGAAACGGTTCTACGAAACTGAAATCTTCTCGAATGGCTTTGTATAGGCACTAGAATTTTATTGTTATTGCATTTATGATTCTAAATGCTTTGAAAAAAAATGGGAATTGTAGACGAATGTACCGTGAGAGACTTTGTACGGATAAATGCGTTTGCGCAAAATTACTTATATTCATCACATAACTTTTAATGATACAAAGTGTAATAAATTAGTTTCCTACAGCTCGCGTCTAAATTATTATAACATAACTACTCTTCAAAAGCGCAGAACAGTTGCCGATATAATGCTCTTATACAAACTTGTCAACGGTCACATAAGCTGTTCTGATATGCTGCAATGTCTAAAACTCAGTGTATTTCAACCTAGTAGCCGCTTACTAAATTGAAAAACCTTTGCTCTTCCCTTGTACAAAACAAATCTCGGTCAACATTCGCCCCTCTATCGTATGTACACACACACACACACACTCACGCCTTTTATCCCCGAAGAGGTGGGCAGAGACGCAACTAGTGCACCCACTTTTCGCCGTTATTCCGTCCCATGATGTGATAGGGAGCGAGCCTATGGCCATATCGGGCACAAATTTCAGACTCCGAGCTGATACTGAATAGAAAAACTCAATATCACTTTGCCCGACCCGGGGATCGAACCCGAGACCTCATCATTGCAGTCGTACCATAATACAACTACGCCACCGAGGCAGTCAATCTATCGTATGTGTTCTTCTTATAATGGCATTTCTAATTATTATTGCATCTTTCTTCTTTTTTTATTATTCCGTGTACCTCATATTAGGTGTTCAATTTCTCCTTTTCATTTATGTTATCTCTTATATACATGTCGTGCTCACTTCGAGTTGGTTACAAATATTTTTTAATATTGTATATTATCACTGTATTATACGAATGTCATGTGTTTGTAACCAGTTTAATGGACCTAATAAAAAGAAAAAAAATCACAAGCAGGTACGTGTAAGTACAGCAAGAGGTTGGAAATAGTGTTTATTATAATAGGTTAGTTAGGTTAGGGTCTGTATTGTCCTCACCGGTGAGGATCACGACGCGTTCCTCCCATTATTTTTAATAAAAAACATTCAATTTTTTTATCTCCTCTTTCCTGCCAGCCCGAGCTTGGCTTCTTTATTTATTTTTCATTGATTTTGCTCCCTAAAAATTGTCTGTCTGAACGCCGGCGATATATATGAGCGAGGGTTGACGGGTTTAAGTGTATTTTGACTTATCATAAGTGCAACTATGTTCGCCTACGTGACGAATATAGTATTTTATTTATTTTATTTTGTTAATTTGGAACAAAAGACAAAAACATTCGTAGAATTTGGCTGAGACCCAGTAAATCGTTCAACTTTCTTATTTCTGTTTTTACTCATTATTGTTAAAAATGACCTTATTCTTCTGATCATATGTATTTTGATGGTGGTAACCACTTATCATCAAGTGACCAACCAGATTGTAAACATTTTCGTAAAAACATACTATTAATAAGCTGAACTATCTACATCTTTGTATACGAGAACGGCAAAGCTATTTGCACCTTATGATAAGTGGAGTAGGGCCCAGATAGTGTTGGCCAACGAGATATTAAAGCCACCAGTCGATATTTTTTTTACGGCCTGCTCGAAACCAGTCTATTATAGTTTGGCTTTAAACTACCTTAAATGAAGTGAAAAAAGTTGGTCAAATAAAATAAAAACGTCGTATAAATAAAAAAAAAATTAAACGTAAGCGTCTTAAGATTATCCAATTCAAACCAGGACTAATTGAAATGTCTGAATTTGTATTCCAACAGGGCCTAGGTAGAGACTATAATTATCGACTAGTATTCAAACGTTTAATCAATAAGTCTCTAATAAGGTTGTATTAATTGTAGCGAACGAAAGCCATTTCGACAACGCGGTCGGCAAACGGATGGCCTTGTTTTAAGGTTACGTCTGAATTGTTGATTGGCTTTGTCTGGATTAGTTGGATGAAATTTTCGGATTATACGAACTAGCTTGTAATACGTGGTTAATGTTTATCATCTAGCAATGTCTTAATACTTTTTAATATAATGTATTCAAAACCACAAAACAAAGACACATTAATGCCTTCATTCTCGAAAGGGTAGGCACAGGTATAGGGAACTTTTTGCTAGCTTTGTTCAGTCCCATGATCTGATATGGGAAGGCTATCGCCTTATCGGGTAGAAAAGCCAGACACCGGGCTGATATTGAATAGAAAACCCCAATATAGCTATGCCCGACGCGGGGATCGAACACGAGACCTTAGCTTTTTAACCGACTTCATTAATCGACTTCAAAAAGGAGGTTATGTATTCGATCCGTATGTATGTATGTATGTATAATTATGTATGTATGTAAATTCGTACGGCAGTGAGTTTCTCAGAAACATCTGATCCGATTTGGATGTGGTTTTTGATATTGAAATTTATATTTTTCAGGTATGGTTTTAGTATATAATTTATGAAGATCTGATGAAAATCTTCGGAGATACACAATGGAACTTTTCAATAACTAACAGCAGATGACTCGCGAATGCTGCGAACGTATATCTATGATGTATTGTTTACACCATTCTATAATTAACTAACAAAAAAGCAATAAATAAAAACTTTTCAACAAAAAATGAACCGACTTCAAAATCACTGCAAACCAAAAAATAATTCATCTTCATATTTGCTTAGTATATACGTATATTTGGAGTCGGTGCCTAATTTAAATTGAACAATATTTTCGTATATTTGTTCTTGTATTTCCTTGTCTTAGCTGGCAATTCAAATTAGGCATCGACTCCAAATATACTACACATTTTCATTAAATATCGTTAGAGGTAATAATGTTTGTAATAAAAAGTCTCTAAAGTAATACTTTAAGCAAGTTTTTGCTAAGGTTCCAGAATCAGTCAGTATGCATCCAGTAATAGAGATCGATATAGTTCTGATGACAGGGAAAAGGGAAGCCGTTTTTTGAACTGCTACTGAACTGGACTCACGACTATAATAGAAAAAAATCACTGCCGGGTTTTACCACGTCCGCGCTTTCTATGCAATCGATAATATAAATGGGGTAGCCTGCCACTAAGGTTTGTACGTACAGCATCATGCTTTTTTCTCTTTTCAGGGGCAGGCAGAGGTGTATCCCACCCACATTTTTCCAGATATGTTAAGTCCCATGAGTCCCGATATTGAGTAGAAAAACCCGAGATACTTTGCGCGACACGAAAATCGAACCAGAGACCTCAGCAGTCAGCACTACAGTCGTACCATAATCGTACAGTCGTAATATAACTACGCCGAGGCAGTAAGGTTTATTGTTCTAACAATGCTGAATAGAACACTCGAAGCTGACCTTTATGTATAACATGCTACCTTGATATATACTTCAATACATCCATTACACGTGGTCCATTAAAAGCATAGGTACAGACTTTCTAGGTCGTCTGAGAGCATCTGTCACAGTTTTTTTGTTCTACATAGTATTTATGCTCAAGGTCTTCGCTTGCGTCATACTCATAGGCACTATAACTTAGACGATCAATCAGGCATTCGGTGTCTTGGGAATCCCTTACAATATCTAATTCAAACGATAATACATCTTAAACCCTTGTAAAAGAGTCTTCATTACAGGAAACATTTGGGAGTAAGTTAATCAGATGTTTTAGGTACAAGGTGTAGTGAATAATGATGGAGTAGAAAATACGTCTTTAGATAAATTGAAGTATCGATTAAAGGTCTTTGTAACATTAATAATTCATCCCTTTAAAGGGTTGTTATTCATAGATATCCAATATACTAGGTACTATTATGCTTAAATGGGTTCCATGTTCGAAATCGACTGCCTTGGTGGCGTAGTTTTTAATACAACGACTACGGTACGGTACGACTGCAATGCTGAGGTCTCGGGTTTGATCCCCGGGTCGGGTAAAATGATATTGAGTTCTAATCAGTATCAGCCTGAAATCTGGAACCTGTGCCCGATATGGCAATATGCTCACCCCCTCTCACATCATGGGACGGAATACGCACGGCGAAAAGTGGGTGCACTAGTTGGTCCTCTGCCTACCCCTTCGGGGATAAAAGTCGTGGTTGTGTGTGTATTCGAATTTTGTGTGAGGACCTGAATGTTTTGATGTTTACGCGCCGGAATTTCTTTGATACCTAAAGTTAACATTTTGTAACACAGTGATACTACCCTTTAATCAGCGACTATGCCTTTGACTCGCCAAGCTCCGCGACGGACGCCGGCGTCCATATATATAGAGTTTCCCCATACATCTATCGGGTTAACAGATAATGAACAGCAAATATGTTTTTACATTGTAGGTTATAAAATTTTTTTTTTCTGAAATACTTTTGCTTGTGATTTCGGCCGTGTTAAAATCTTTCGATAAAGTCCATGCATGGATAAAAACCTAGTATAAAATTTATCCTGTAGCACTTGTGATAACGTAATTCCTGACTACAGAAAGAATTTTCCCTTCCTAAGCTAAGTTTGAAGTATGACAGTAAGGCTTAAGTCATACATAATGACCGATAAGGTTCAAACAAGTAACTAGGAAAATGGTACCACCTCGCTGGGAGCACTTTCTTGTTTATATGTTTAAGTATGAACTGCCATGTGCTTAAATAGATCCCTCAATTAAAAATAAATCCTACTAATATTATAAAGGCGAAAGTTTGTAAGAATGTATGGATGTTTGTTACTCTTTCACGCAAAAACTACTGAACGGATTTCGATGAAATTTGGCACACGGGTAGATGATGTCCTGAAATAACACATAGGCTACATTTTATCTCGGGAAAATAAAAATCGGGACTTTTATCCCGGAAAAACTTTTTAAGGCGGGCAGTGCCGCGGGCAAAACCTAGTACTTTATAAGAAAGAAAACTTAATAGATTTGCAGTAGGCATACTGATACTGCGAGATAACATCAATAGCTCCCCACACGTCCCGAGGGAGTTGTAAGGCAACCGAGAATCCAAGCTAGCTATTAAGCTTCGTAGTGAACTTGTTTCGCTGTTACTACCTCCTGTATTGGTAGCAAAGAGTTCTAAGATTATATGTTGGTAAAATTTTCGTACTAAATTTTTGTGCCTGTTAGTCAGTAACTCAGTCTACCGCGAAATAGCAAAACACCTATGTAAAAAATTTAATTAAAATTTAAATAACCTCCGACACAAAAATCTCTAAAAAGTAAAACAATAATAGTGTCTTTCTCTTTTAAGTACCTAGTAATATTTTGACCCAAGCGTCGTCGCGTCGAGGGACCGCTAAAGAAGTACTTTCATCTCCCTGGTCTGGAGTTCGGTTGCAACACCATCCAGCACCTTGAGTTACAAAGTACTGTGTGGCATTCCACTGCGCTCTTCACCCTGCGATATAAGATGTTAAGTCTCATCATGTCCTGTAGTTACACTGGCTACAATGTCCTTCAAACCGAAATACAACAGTGTTTGCACACTGCTGCTTGGCGGTAGATATAGACATTGCGGTGGTACCCACCCAGATAGACTCTTACATATAAGAATCCTACCACCAGTAGCGAGAAGCGAGTAGCGAGTTTTTTTTTATTACGAGGTTATGTTATTGGTTCACTGTGCCTTACGACCCGACGTTGAGCCGCCCGGAGAGATGGAAAATGTCGGCTGACCGCCGGGTCGAGTCCCTAACCTATGTACACCGCACGGCATACCAACCAAAACTCCGCGGTGGCCATCTTCGGCGCATTAGGGACGGCTGCGGGCTTCCTCCGACTCACGTCTAAGTTGTCGTCCGCAACCGCCCGTGCGCGTACCGCTAGTGCGGTCAATCTTCTGTTGTTGGGGGGGCTCAGAAGCCCCCGCACACCGAAGGACGCCCTCGGCGTCAACGGCAGCGTGAGGCCTATTTGCCACGCTGCCGTCCATCACGGGGGTCACAGAAGTTGGCTAAGCTAATAGGTGGACGGCCCCTTCCGCCCACCCGCGACCCCCGGTGGGGCCCCTATTAGTCGCCTTTTACGACAGGCAGGGGATACCGTGGTGGAATTCTCCAAACGCCCCCAATCCACAGGGCGGGAGACGTCGGTCAGTCGTCCACCCGACGCCTCCTACGTCTCGTCTGGCGGCGGGAGGGATCACCACTGCGCTGGCGATCCCTTTCGGCACTATCCTTCCGCGAGAGGACCACCTCGCAGAAGTGGGCCACCGCCTGCCAGGCCTCCCGGCCACCGACCATGGAAGCGACCACGGCCGGCAGCGAGAGGTCTTCTTCGACGACTGCTCTGAGAGCGCTGCGTTCTTCGTCCCAGGCTGGGCAAAACTCCAACGTGTGTTGGGCCGTGCCCAGCGGGCAGTTGTCACAATAGTGACACACGGCCGACTCCTCCTTCCCTACCACCCCAAACAGGAACTCACCGAAGCAGCCATGCCCAGTGAGCACCTGCGTCAGGCGGTACGTTGCCGCTCCGTGGCGCCTGACCAGCCAATCGGCAAAGACAGGACGCACTTCCTCTACGACCATGTGCCCCCACGACCAGGCCTCCAGCCTGAGACGCCACTCCTCCACGGCGGCTCGCCGTAGAGAGGCCCTCTTGGCCTCCACCTCCTTCAGGGTCGGACGTTGCCCGCGACTGAACGCCTCCTCCCGCCAATGAAATGCAACGGCAAGGGATTTGTCGTCCAGGTCCCAGGGCAGATATCCAGCCAGTAAACAATCTGCCTCGAAAGAGACTGTGCGGTACGCCCTGACCGTCCGCTGCGCTAAAGCTCTCTGCGGAGCGCGCAGGAGAGTGACGCAGGGGCGGTTCAGGGAGTCAGCCCAAGCGGGGCTGCCATAAAGGGCCATGGACCGCACGACTCCGTGATACAGCCTCCGGCAAGGGAAGCCAGGACCTTCCAGGTTGGGCAGCAGGACGGAAAGAGCGCCCGCTGCCCGGGACAATTTCATCCTCAACTCCTTAAAGTGGGTGCGGAATCGCCATCGGCTATCTAGGACTAAACCCAGCTACTTCATGCTAGAGCCGATGGGGATCCGCACCCCGACGAGAAGCGAGTACTTTAGTAGCGAGAAAGGCTTTTCACGCGGGCAAAACCACGAGCAACACCTAGTAAGTTCATAATTACTTGACACTGCTAGTTTTAATTCTTTTAAAGTCATAATTTACCTTTTATAAGTCTCTACAACAATTTGGACTTGATTTAAAACATTAGTAGTTGGAAAATCTCGACTAAAAACTGACTGAGGCCTGCGAGCCGCTGATAGGCGCTAGACCATTTTTTACCACCAATCTAGACGTAATATTCCAGCCTAAATGGATATTCATTTAAACATAATCCTTTTATAATTTTGAGAGGGTTGGAGGCCTAGCTGGGAGTCTAAAATTTACGTATTGAAATCATACTAAGTGCGGGCAAGTCTTATGGAAGCTTAATTTATGACCGATTGGATCAAATAATAGTACACGATTACCAGATTAATGTACATTTGTCCTTTTTTTTTAATTTTTATTTTATAGGTACCTTCTTCTTTCTTATTTTTTTTTCATAGACAGTTCGTCTGAAAAAAGTCAGAACTAAATTTACATTATACCATGGGTCAAACAACTTTTTTTTTAAGACAAATCTGCCTCCGAAGGTTTAATATTCATAGCCTTTGTCAACTTACATATGCAGAAGGTTTCATCACCCGAACTTTAACTTACCTTTTATGTTAATAATAAAACGAACTGCCGGCCTCGTGAAACTTTCATAATATTCCAAAGTCCAACAGTTTCAAATCTACATTTTCGATTGTCGGTGTATCATTCCCTTAGGTTATTGATATAAGTTCTTGTATTAAATTTATTAATTGATATTTACACTGCGAATGGACTTTAGAAGTTACAACCCTTGTCTTCAAGTTTGTTGAACTGTTATTAAAGATTTTGAGTTAATAGCTGGTGAGGTTTGGGGTAGTTTCGGGGATTGGGAATTTTGGTATAATTTTTATTGGAACCGTGAATTTGTATGTCTTTTAGCCTAATGAGTTTTTGGGTGTATGGTTCAATTGATAAGTCAGGCAATGAAATGTGTATTCAAATTCGTAAACGACTACTATAACAATAGTATTTGTGCCTCTACCTACATATAGTGTTGTAAATTATTGAATGTATTCCAAAAGAGATGTCCGCTTTTTGTATGGGTGCTGGATTTCAAAATCTAACCAGGCTCAAAAATATGGATATTAAATGAGCAAAATATGGATCTTGGATCCATTAAAAAAAATTTTAGACCCCTCCATTTATAACAAACTTTTTAAAAAACGTTCATGATAAGTGTAGTTTTAAATAAAATGACATAAATCTCAAAATCGAAGGTCTTTAAAATTAAACGATTTATTGTAAAAGGCTAGTTTTAGGAGCTCTATCCGCATATAGATAAACTGTCTTGGTTAGAAGTTTAAGCACGTTTTTGGACATGTCCTTTTAATTATATACCTTCGTCAGAATGAGCTTACGTATCGTTTCTTTTACAAGAGAATCATGAGATGGTAAGCTGATAGTAACTAAGATGATTACATTTAAGCAACAGAGAAGCCAATATGGCCACACAGAAGTCTAAACTACGATTTTTTTATTTTTTTTGTCAGTGGGCCTACTGCCAGTAGACTGACGCGAGCCGGTTTTTCTGGCCACCATTGGCATACCAACTAAATGTCGGTGGCCATCTTCGGCGCATTAGGGACGGCGGGCTTCCTCCGACGAAAAGTGTCATAAGTTGTCGTCCGCAACCGCCCCTGCGCGGTTCCAGCTGATGCGGTCCGTCGCCTGTTGTGGGGGGCTCAGAAGCCCCTGCGCAATAGAAGACGCTCTCAGCGTCTACGGCAGTGTGAGGCTTACTTGCCATATTGCCGTCCATCACGGAGGTCGTAACAATCTGCTAAAGTACACACACAACTAAAGACAGACAGCCCCTTGCCGCCCGCCCGTGACCCCCAGTGGCCCTATTAGTCGCCTTTTACGACAGGCAGAGGATACCGTCGTGGAATTCTCCAAATGCCCCCAATCCACAGGGTGGATCATTAAACTTGAATCAATATGTCATAGAATATAAATTGATCAAAGTGTTTATAATTTGTCAAGTATAGTTATACATATATAGTTAATGTTTCAGACAGAAACCATTGCAGAATGGTGGCTGTATCATCCAATATTGGGCCCGCAAAGCCAAACTGAAGCCTCTTCAACGCCACGTAACTGTATTATATCACGTTCGCTGATACCCACCGTTTTATCAACAGTATTATGGTTTATATGGGCTTTATGATGCTTACAAATTATATTTATTGAGATTCAAATGAAATCCAGGATTTTGTAACGTAGTTGGCGCGAGGGATTTAATAAATCCGAGTGGATGGCGTTCACTATAAACACAGTAAATATTGTAAAGACTCTGTTTCAGGGGTAGCATTTAAGAATTTTTGGTATATAACTTAAAACCGGTGTTTCTAACGACCCTTGAGATATTTTTTAGTTGCTGTGTTTTTTCCTGGCGGTACGAAAATTATTAAGTGCATTATAAGGAATTACGACTAGCGACTACTCGTACTTCTAAGTAAATTTACCAAGAGGTTCCGCAATTTAAACGAAACACACACACAGTGCGCCTTTATCTCCGAACGAGTAGGCAGGGTTGCGACCAGGGCACCCGCTTTTCGCTAAGTATGTTTCGTCCCATGATGCGATAAGGCGAGCCTATCGCCATAATATTGCACACAAATTCCAGACTTTGGGCCGACACCGAGCAGGAGAAACCCAATATCACTTTTCCCGACCCGGGATTCGAACCCGGGACTTCAGAAATCAGAGTAGTGTTGTACCGCGCACGCAATACAACTATACCACCGAGGCAGTCAGTAAAAGAAAAAAAGGGCATAAACCTATAAATTACATAAACAAGCAACTGTAGGGCAAGTAGAACTTATAGTGTGGAAAATGATGGCCTAGAATCTAGATTAATCTAGACCCAACAGTAGATGTCACGGCGCATGTTTTTATTAAACTAAGAAGATAAATCATCCAAGGGCTAAGATCTAACAGTAATTCATCTTAAAGCGGCTAAATGTGTTTATATTAAAAACTTGATTAAAGTTATTATCTCGTAGTACGTTCACAAAAAAGAAAGAAAAACTTATATAGCGGGGAAATGTAGGGCGGAATTTTTTAGGGTTTAGAGATGAGTAAAATTTATTAACGACATCTCTGAGAGCAACTTGTTGGAATTTTTGCCTAACAGCTGTTTTGGGATGAGGTGTTTCCCCACTAGTGGGAAATTATAAGTGAAATCTAGTAGTCCATAGTAGAAAGGTATAAGGTCATAAATTAATATTTTCATATAAATATAGCATTAAATATTTTATTTTCCCGCCAGAAACAAGATGAAGACATAAAATTTTTAGAGTCAAGAAGCAGTGATGTATAAGGGCTCCCTAAGTGAAAGCTAAGTTACACCACCATATAACATACAACAAACCCACTTTACGACTTTATTAAATCCAAAATTCGTGTGTTCAGTAGATGGCTCTTTCTTGAGAGGCTTGGTTTCACCGCATTATCTGAATCTGTCGATAAGAGTCAGGACATTATATCCAGTGTGAGTGCAAGTATTGTATTTTTCTACCATTTTCGTAACCTATAAATTAAAAACAAAAATCGATTAGTTTAGAAACTTGTAATATTTATGCTCTTGCACTTTTACTTAAGCCAGCGAACATAATTTCTCAGAACATCGAGCTAAATTAAAAAGCTTTCAGTACTTTATTTAAGGTAAACTCAGAAATAGTGAAATTTTTATATGAGGTCAAAGATGAATTTTGTACACATCATCAGCTATGGTCTTAATTAATATGATTTCTAAGTGTTTACTGGCCGATATTACTTAGTCGCCTCAACTTGACTGCCTCGGTGGCGTAGTTGTATTACGGTACGACTGCAATGTTGAGGTCTCGGGTTCGGTCCCCGGGTCGGGCAAGTTGCGCCTCTGCTTACCCCTTCGTGGATAAAAGGTGTGAGTGAGTGTGTGTGTGTGTGTAATAATGCTACCAAACTGTTGTAAAAAAGTCCATGGTTAAATTAAAACGATCAGAGCCTTGTATCTATAAAGATAAATTAGCATTTATTGTTTTTCTTTGAAGATACACAAAAATACAAATCGAAGCTAATCGAAACATCGATCGTAATTGTTTTACAACTTTTTGTTTACGAAACAAGGTCGCAGTCAACGCTAATAAATCAAACGAGGGGGATGAGTAAAATTTTACTATCAACCCCTTTTAAGTTACATTCAATTTCTTTAACAACTTGTTTACTCGGCTCTCGATATTGGAAAGGGTTGTGAGTGGTAGGTATGGCAGAGACGAGCGGCTTAACCTCCAGATAAAAGTGCAACTTTTGTCTTTAGGGAGTAGAAAGCCTGAATGTTAATTCAGGCCACAATAACATTTAATACTAGCTTTTGCCCGCGGCTCCGCCCGCATCAAAAAGTTTTTCCGGGATAAAAGTCCTGGTTTATATTTCCCCTGGATAAAAAGTAGCCTATGTGTTAATCCAGGGCATAATCTACCCGTGTGCCAAATTTCATCGAAATCCGTTCAGTAGTTTTTGCGTGAAAGAGGAACAAACATACATACATCCAGACATCCATACATACTTACAAACTTTCGCCTTTATAACATTAGTAAGATTTCATGTTTTTTTTTTATTGTTAAACTTTTTGTTCAAACATAAGCTTACCCGTCCTCTAGAACAGCCAAAGAAATCAATAAAATTAATTTTAAAAATCCTTTTATAGTTCGACTACAGTTTCAATTCTCAGCACTTTAAACAAATAATTATTTACTCACCTGTCTTCGTGTACCTCTGCATCACTTTTGGTTGACTTGTAGAGAATGCTTATGGCATTAAGTCCGCCTATACGCTATGAATGAAGCATAAATAATTTAATGGAAAAGTAACATATTTCCCCTACTATCCTTAAAAAATTATATCCGCTTTCGTTCGTAGCTCGGGCACCCTTCCTAATCTGTTGGCTGGCTCCTTGTACCGGCTCCAATCAATCACAAGGACAAAGCGCGGACGTCGCCGACCCGAACTTTACACGATTTAGCCAACTTTAGCCGCTTTCGACCGTTTTAGCCGATTAGCTGTTTCATAGTAAGAACACGGGTAAGTTTGCCCTTTTGACGAATCGGACGCAATTAAGATTTTTTTTCAATCTAAGTAGGGTTGCTAACGCGTTGATATCATTTTTATTAGGATTAGAAAGGGCTTAATGTAGGCGGTAATTAGTTAGGTTTTAGAAGTAATGTTTAATTAAATTTCTGAATATTTTGAAATAGAATATTTTATACAGTCTATGAAGCTAAACTAAATGGTCACCTCGGTGGCGTAGTTGTATTACGGTATACTGGTGGTAGGACTCTCATATGTAAGCAATGTCTATTTCGACCGCCAAGCAGCAGTGTGCATGCACTGTTGTGTTTCGGTTTGAAGGGCATTGTAGCCAGTGTAACTACAGGACAAAATGAGACTTAACATCATATGTCTCAGGATGACGAGCGCAGTGGAATGCCACACCACAGTACTTTGGAACTCAAGGTGCTGGATGGTGTTTCTATTGTTTATAGGTGATCGTATCGCTTACCATCAGGCGAACGGCATGCTCGTCTCGTCATTCAATGCCATAAAAAAAAATTGTGAGCAAAAGTGGGGGCGCGGTGGGGATATCGCACTATCTCTTTCGCATGCACGCAGTGTTATGGCCGCTGACACTCCGTGACATCACAGTGTGATATTGCCGTTAGTTGACAACTACCCCGTCCACCAAATTGCAAAGCTTTATAACTTATTTAATACTAGCTTTTGCCCGCGGCCCCGCCCGCCTTAAAAAGTTTTTCCGGGATAAAAGTCCCGCTTTATATTTTCCCGGGATAAAAAGTAGCCTATGTGTTAATCCAGGACATGATCTACTCGTGTGCCAAATTTCATCGAAATCCGTTCAGTAGTTTTTGCGTGAAAGAGGAACAAACATCCATACATCCATACATTCTTACAAACTTTCGCCTTTATAATGTTAGTAGGATTAAATATTAGGCCAAGTTGCGGCACACATGTTTGCTAAATGTATTGAAAAATGGTCAACTATCCTATAAAACGTTTACTGATTGGTCAATTTCTGTAATCTATCCAGCTATGGCTTAAGATCTTTAACTATTAACAGCAGACAGTGCTATTAAGATTTTAAGCCTTTAAAATCTATTCCGATATAACAAATCGTAGACACAGTTAAATTTCGACCTTTATAAAAGGTGATAAAGTAATACTTCGATAATGGATGTCTATTATTAAACCTTTTAGTCTTAGTTGCAACCTTTTTAATGTTTATTTCAGTTTCGTGAAAAGTAAATAAAGTTTTAATATATAATGCCTTTTTCAAATGCTTATTTTAATGATCGAGACGCGTGACCGACACGAATTACGTACGAACCACTCGATGTAAATTGGGCTAAAACCTTTTTTTATTTAAACAAAAAAAAACCTGAATGAGAAATGTATACAGATTTGCATAGACGACGTACGGCTGGACTTACAAATTCAAAATGACTTGTTATTATTATTATTTACTTTTTATTCCAATTAATGGATGCGGATGTTTGCTGGATGCGGGCCACTTTTGACAGGTCCATCTGGAAATCTTTGGGGGAGGCCTATGTTCAGCAGTGGACGCCATGTGGCTGATGGTGATGATGATTCCAATTAATGATGAAATGAAATTTGCGCTAGCTTGATGGTGAGCGATATAACCCCCATAAACAGTTCTCGAGCAGCACCATACAAAACTTTGAATTACAGAGTACTGAGTGGCTCTCCACTGCGCTCGTCACTCTGAAACATAGGATGTTAAGTCTCATTCATTCCAATTATTACGCTGGCTGCAATGTCTTTTTAAAATAGAACACAATAGTGCATGTTCACTGCGGCTTGGTGAAAGAATATTACTTTATTGATCAGTATAAGTCGTAAACATTACACATAGAGATTTTTTTGCTGTTTTGCTTCTTAGTTTCGTGAATGAAGCATGCACTAGTTGAATCAGCATTTTTGAAAGTTCATACGCGTATGTGCCTTCATTTTCAACTCAATTACCTTTCTCAATTCTTATTTCAATGTGATCAGTGATGCTTTTTTTAAGCATGTCTCAGGCAGGAATAGACTCAGCTTTTACGACCGGTCACTTGCCTAATATTATATAACATCATGTTAAAAACCCCACACAGTCTTTTCTATTTTCGAAATCAAACTATGTACCTCCCGATATATTATCCTCCAAGCGATTACGTACGTTAATAAAGGGTAATAGAGTCTTCCAACTCTTGTGACTCTTGTGTAAATCTCACATTATCTTCACTCACCCTGTTGATGTATCGCGTCGTTAAGATTAAGACAACGCTTAGCGGGAACTCTCACCCAAATATTCCGGTAATAAATTTAGAATACTGTTAATGTGTTAATCGTGTACGGTAATTTCATGAACGGTAATAAGTTTATACAGTTAAATAAAATTGAAGTCTCTGCGTTTTAATATTGCATGGAATGACGAAACGAGCGTGCCATTCGCCTGATGGTAAGCGATACGACCACCCATAAACAACTTTTATTTTATTTTTTTAAATAACTGTGTGGTTTTCCACTGCGCTCGTCATCCTGAGACATAAGATGTTAAGTCTCATTATGAAGAGTCTCAAATGAAATCTTGTACGATCGTCACTTTTTTTTATGGCATTGAATGACGAGACGAGCATGCCGTTCACCTGATGGTAAGCGATACGACCGCCCATAATCAGTAGTAACACCATACAGCACCTTAAGTTACAAAGCACTGTATGGCATTCCACTGCGCACGTCATACTGAGACATAAGATGTTAAGTCTCATTATGTTTAGTAGTTACACTGGCTATAATGTCTTTCAAACCGAAACACAACAGTGCATTTACACTGCTGCTTGGCGGTAGAAATAGACATTGCAGTGGTACCCACCCAGATAGTCTCTTACATATGGAAAACCTACCACTAGTAAAATAAATAAGAGACTTACGACTTCACTTATAAGATCGCCGGCTATTTTTTTTTCGATAATCAGTTAAGATTTCACTTCACTAACGTATCAATGCCGGTACAATACGCGTATTTGATGGAATCGTGTTAGAAACATTCTCCTTCACAGACTTCCCACCGATATGTCAATCACTACTACTATTTGAATATTGCTGGTAGTGTAAACGCGTCCGGAAATTCATGCACAATACGTATATCCTTGCCAGAACTAGCTTGTCTAAACAAGACTTAATGGTTGGGGCCTGTCATAAAGACGCGGAGCATTCTGCGGCGTGTAGAGTATGCGACATCATATTTTAAGAAAACGCTTTTGCGTGGACATCTCATACTTGGCTTTAAGAGAGTTAAGAGCGCAACATCATGCCACACCAAACGCGTCTCCGAGTTAACCATAAAAATTGTTTAATTTTAATGTTTAACATTTGAAACACACGTTTAGTTCGGAACAGTAATAAATTTGTAACAGGTGTTAAGTAATTGTGGATGGAGCAGTTACGTGCGCTAACAATTTCCCCGCTGCGCTCAGTGGGGCGTTCTAAGCGCTGACGGCTAAATTAATGCTACACAACTCACGTTTAATTGTTTTGAGTGGCCGTGTTCAAGATTGTGAGATTTGATTTCGTTTTTAACGCTACGTGATATCTGAACGCGTAGGAGGGGAGTACTGTTTTCATGAGAAATGTATAATTTATTGTACGGATTACAGTACGTAGAAGAAGGAATCGACCTGCTCCTTCGCTAAGAAAATTTAAAGCTTGCAGAAAAGTTATTATTTTCCATAACCGTCTGTCTTGACTTCAACTACACTTCTAGAGGATCAAGTCTTGAGAAAATTGTGATAAAAATCCGCGATTATTTAAAGTAAACTAACCATCTCAACCACTCTAAAGACACCACTATTCCAGCATGTAACATAGTAAAACTCAACTTTCTAGCTTTTTGTTCGCGCCGTGTTGGCACGTTCTAAGCGAACGTGCGAAATTAATTTCACCCCACTCATGCATAATTGTTTTGGAGTGGTTGACTTGTAGAGATTGTTGGGATTTAACTTAATTTTTATTAATGGATGTAGGAAACGTGATTATCGCGTAGATTATTTTTGTAGAGTTTGTGGTTTAAGCAGTTTGGTGTTTTACTATACAATTTTTTGTGTTAGTTAAAACTTAATCTCGTATTTTTCCGGAATACACGTCAAACTGTGTAATTTTCTGGGTTAAAAAGTAACATATGTCTTATGATAATCTAGGATATGGTCTATCTGAATGTCCAGCGAGGAAAAGAAAGGAGTAGAAACAAAGGAAGAGGGAGAAAAACTAATTTGAGTCAATGGCAATATCAATGACTAGCTGGGCCCTTTATTATGACCTTTATTATCCTCGCCGGAAACGAACGTGGCGTTTTCTTTCCTCGTAATGTTAAGATATTCCTTCCCTTTCTCTTATATTAGCTCCACTTCTAAAGAGAAGTGGAGCTAATATAGGGAAAGCCTTAGCCCTATTCTCGTCCCCAAATGTTCGTGTCCTTGGTACCTATCAGGCCGTACTGGTTGTTTGTTGTTTATTGTAGGTGCTTTAAATTATTTAATTGGTATATGTACCCTAGTAAATTTGTTATTTTCTTCCTTGTCATGACTTGTCTCAAGTGTGTTTTTATAATCTTGTTTGATTAATAACTTACTTTATTTATTTTTTTACTATGCATAATCTGAAATTCACTATATTCACTATATACGTGCACCAGGAATGCAGCAATCAGAGAGGAGTGGCGCAGGATTATCAAGCGAGCCATAGACACTCACGTGACGACCACGACCACTCTGCTAAGAGTGTAACGACTTAGAAGTATCTGAAATATGGTCCATCTGTAAATTCAAACACGGATTTGAAAAAAAGGAGAAGAAATTAAGAGGGAGATTTTTTGAGACTTTGGAAAACAAAACTTAAGCAAGCTGTTACTTTTTGTTAATGTTCTGTGGTACAATAGCACTACCTTATTGAAAACCAACCATACCGCTTCCCAATATGAAGAAAACACCAATGCTTGTCATAAATTGTCTAATTTATCTACCCAGGCAAACAGTAATCAACAAAGCAATATCAAATTTCAACACAGCCGTTTCAAACTCTGGAATAAAACCAGTAACAGCTTACACACATACACAACCCAACCAATCATTTATCTCTAGCTATTAGCTAACTAGTTTCGGGGTTTTACCGCTGCACCAGTAGAGCTAACGACAGTAGCGCAATTGTGTAAAACAAGAATAATATTTGGAGGGTATTTGGTTGATTATCTGAGTGTGCTTTGCAATTTTGATATTAATATCTCAGGATGACGGGTAGTACCATAAACTAAGCTCAATCGTTTCTGATATTTACTTGAAAGAGTGAGAGATACGTGTTGAGATTAGGGTTTTAAATGTTAAATGGTAGGTTAGCTAAGCTAGGGCCTGTAGTGTTCTCACCGGTGAGGATGGCAACAGATAATTAATTGAATCGATTCTACCAGCATTTAATCACCTGAGATAACAAAAATATTTGCCTTTTGCGCCTCAACTGTGCCCGTATCGACGAATTGTGAGCTCCCAACTTGTTCCCACGGCCAATATCGTTAATTGAGTTAGTTTCCTTCGTACCGTGGAAATATTGCCTGGATTTCTATTTTTTATTCAGTTTCGTAAATTTTGATTTATGCCGAGCCATCGAGGGCTCTAGTGGACCGCGAATGTTTTATTAGAATCAAGATTTTGGTATATCGGGAAATTTGATGCGGAAGAAATAAAAACGGTTATTGATTTTGGTAGAGAGTAGCGATACGTGGGATGGACTACTGAGACGTAGTTTCGAAGTTTAATCATATGTTTAGATTATGTATTTAACTGTACGGTGTAACGTGTGTTTAACTGACTTGATGCATCTCTACTTATGCCTTCATATTTACTGCTTGAGGTTAAGTTAAATCTTGTAGAGCACTCGGAGTCTTGCACTATATGCTGCGATTAATGGGGTAGCTTAATTATCTTTAAATTCTTACGAAATGCGAGTCAATAATTAAAACAAAAATTAAGGTTTTTTGAGAAAAGGAGTAATCCAGCAAGTCGGTTCATGCTAACATAATATGTCTAGTTTCAAGGGTACTCTGGTCTTAAAGAAAAGGAATAATACGAAGGAAAGCTTGAAAGATTATCTAGCAATCCAACTGATAATGCGAAATGCAATATCAAGGCTTTTTCTTTTATTCAGCTTTACTCCGGTTGATGCAACCCATTCATATCTTACTAATATTATAAAGGCGAAAGTTTGTAAGTATGTATGGATGTTTGTTACTCTTTCACGCAAAAACTACTTAACGGATTTCGATGAAATTTGGCACACGGGTAGATCATGTCCTGGATTAACACATAGGCTACTTTTTATCCCGGGAAAATATAAACCGGGACTTTTATCCCGGAAAAACTTTTTAATGCGGGCGGAGCCGCGGACAAAAGCTAGTCGTAAATACATTATTAATTGTGTATTTACATGTTCAAATCCAAGGCACATACCTCTGACTTCGAAGTTAAGCGTGTATTGCTTTTCAATTATCGTTTGCTTCGAAAATATTGTGAGAAAACTGTCATACCTGAGAATTCTTCGAAGGTATGTGAAGTTTTCCAACCCGCACTATTCCAGCGTAGTGGACTAAGGCCTAAAGTCGGTTGTAGAAGAGGCCCGTGTCAAGTAGTGGAACAATATATAATACAGGGATGGTATTCTTATAGTGAGTCTCAACTTCATACATCTTTATAAAGCCAAGCAGCAGTGTGCATGCACAGCTGTGTTTCGGTTTGAAGGACATTGTAGCTAGTGTAAGTACAGGACATAATGAGACTTAACATCATATATCTCAGGATGACGAGCGCAGTGGAATGCCACACAGCACTTTGTAACTCAAGGTGCTGGATGGTGTTTCTTCTGTTTATGGGTGGTCGTATCGCTAACCAGTAGGCGAACGGCATGCTCGTTTCGTCATTCTATGCAATAAAAAAAGTCACTTTTCTGGGAGATACCATTCCATTCGAACCATCAAGCACACATCCATGAACTGCATAGTTTTGACGTCGTAAACTGACGTAATATATGCACTGGACAATCTCTAGACAGGCTGACGACATTAACTACAGTTAGTCGTCACATTTGGAGGGTTTAAGCAATAACTCAACTCGGTGGCTTAATACCTCTTGATGGACACGCTTCTTGGACGACGTACATTTATGTTTGAAACTATTCTTAATTAAGTTACAATGGCTTAGGACATGATGATTATGGTAGAGTTATTTGCATAATGTCGGTCGTTTAATAAATAAATACATTAGTCGCGCTGGGCGGTGCACACTACTATTTTATATTTGGCATTAGCGACTATAGTATGGAGGTTATTCGGGAATAGTCTACACGTAAAAGTAATATTAACTGATAAAGAGCACCTTAATTTTCTAGTTCACTTTTGGTAGGTCCCTCATAATGTAAGAGTCCGTCTGGGTGGGTACCACCGCAATGTCTATTTCTACTCTCAAGCAGCAGTGTGCATGCACTATTATGTTTCGGTTTGAAGGACATTGTAGCCAGTGTAACTACTGGACATGATGAGACTTAACATCTTATGTCTCAGGATGACGAGCGCAGTGGAATGCCACACAGTACTTTCTAACTGATGGTGGCTGAATGGTGTTGCTGCTGTTTATAGGTGGTCGTATCGCTTACCATCAGGCGAACGGCATGCTCTTCTCGTCTTTCAATGCAATAAAAAAAGTCTTCACAAAATTTATCAGCCGATTCGAATACTGCAGCGTTTTTTGGCGTCGGATATAACGTCGCGGGCAAATCATTCGCACCAGATGGCCGTCAAAATAAAGCACATCAATTCTATAATATACAGGGTGACTTTTCCAAGTGGGCGTGGATGGCGAGATCCGAGACTAGGAGGAATAGCGAAAAATGCTTAATGGAGTCTCAGGGCCGAATTCACCCTGTATTCTATGAAATGAGCATGAAAGCCTATATAATACTTTATATCTAGTTTCTTTAAGTAAACATCTCTATTTAGGTCTTATTTCGCAGAAAATAATGAATAAAAATACGTTTCAATGGGAGAAATGAACGAAATATTTATTAATTTTATCATCATTATATCTCATAATTCCTATTTAGTGATAAAAGGGAATTTAACCTCGTACAAATAGCTCTAATTAATTGAGAAAGGTCTTTGAAATTATTAACAGTGAATATCAAAATATCTATTACTTTGATTCAGGGTTTTAGTGTCTGCGGACGTAGAAACAGATCTTGGGTAGATAAGATTCTCTGATAATGGAAATAATATTTGTTTTCTCACGTATAACCGTGTGGTAAAAGAGGAAATAAGCAACAGGGTTACAATCGAATATATTTTTATTATCTTCAAAGGCAGAAGAACTGATAAACCAAGGATGGTGATTGGTTACCGTAGCTGGTAGACATCGGTTGTGTGATGACTACAACCTAGTCATTATTTACAGTGTAAACATTTCTTATATTTACTTGGTTTCTTATAGCTGTCTCTAAGGGGCGGTTGCGGACGACAAGTTAGACGTGAGTCGGAGGAAGCCCGCAGCCGTCTCTAATGCGCCGAAGATAGCCACCGCGGAGTTTTAGTTGGTATGCCGTGCGGTGTACATAGGTTAGGGACTCGGCCCGGCGGTCGCCCGACGTTTTCCATCTCTCCGGGCGGCTCAACGTCGGGTCGTAAGGCACGGTGAACCCTACATAACCGCTCAGTCTTTCCCCTTGAACGCTGAGCGGTAGTAATAAGTCACTTTCTCCGCGTAAAAAAATATAAAAAATTAAAAAAATGTCTGTCTCTAATATCATAAGCTAGACGCAATGTAGATGCACTACACATCTAATTTTTCTAGGCATGAGATTTTATGATACAACGAGAATAAATTCCGCAAAACTCTTACGCCGGAGATAAAGACAAAACTTAAACCAAAGAAAAACAGCTGAATTTCCCGAAAGTAGAACAAACGTTAAGGCAAAGGCACGAGAACAAGAGGCGTTAGATAATCAATAGCAAACAAGTTTGAAGTTAGGATTCAGGCGGTCACCGCGTGGAACTTGCTTTAACGCAACTGGGTTAATTACTTGTGTATTGTACACCGTTTGTGCTTTGAAAGTTTGTGCCCGTATTGCAATGGTAATGTTCGGTGTGAGAGAATTTGCTACTAAAAATGAAAACAAACATGGCGTTTAAAGTACTTATTGAAATAATCCCGTTTCAATATTCGGGTTTCTCGAGAAAAAAGTTATTGTACGGTATATAAATAAAAATGTGTTATTTATAAAATACTTTTCGGAAATCTCTCAAACAGCGAATTGTCTTTCTTATTTTAAAAGTAATATCCCTTACAAAATGACTGATAATATACAATTCAAGATCAAAATTGTGGATGTAAACGTTTATTCTCGTACCAATGCGTGCTGTAATGAATATTCTACACGATGATAGGGTTGCCACTTCCGACAAAGTAACTACATTGCATCTGATGGTAAGTGGGATGGCTTCCAGGTCGACTATATATACTATAACTTTCCAGTACCAAACACACACACACACACACACACACACACACACACACACATACACACACGCAGGCACGCACGCACGCATGCACGCACGCACACACACGAACTACAGTGAACTAAATCGGTTGACTCGTCAAGCCCCGCTACGGGCGTCGGCGTCCGAGTATATAGGGTTTCCCCATACATCTATATACAAGCGGAGTTTGACGCGTGTTGAATCAGCTGTCAATTTCATAGTGTAGTTCGTTCATCGGATTATGATACAACATTTTGTGTTGTTTCTTGGTGTAACATAACAGTGTCTCCATAGCATATTATTGCTGTTATAACATTTGAAACTTTTAGCTATATAATCGGTGGCGGCTCTAGGTATAGGTGGCAAATTACAATATTTCGAATAACTAACTCGCGAACGGAATAGAGTGTTACAACTATTGTGGGAATTTATGCCAATTCTAGAAATTTTCCATTTATAAATTGATTGAAAATATTGTAACTGAACTAGAATTTCTGTAGCTAATTACAATACACTTGAAAGTTAATGATTCCCATGAGAATTAAATTCTCAGTCTGGCATGCAAATAACCACACTTAGGATGGCGGAAAGAAATATTAAGGTTACAGAGAAACTCTTACAGTGGAATGGGTAATTGCAATATATCTTAACTTTTTTCACATAAATGGATAGAAATTACATAGATTAATTCAGTAGACGAGCAGTCATCTAAGTAAGTATCATCTGGCGGACTAGTTGAACTATCTAAAAATCTGAAACATTTTTTTATTTCCTTCTTACCTAACATTACTATTTTATATGGAGTTCACGCGTCTGTCATCAGGACCTCGGAGCTTGTCAGTTGTCAATCAATGACAATATCAGCGTGTTGGACATCCCAATAGTAGTTACGACTTTGGGTGTGTGGTTAAACTATTTGCTGTAAAAAAAAGTGAAATTTTCTTGTGGTAGGTCCCTCGTATGCACGGGGCTATCTGGGTAGATACCACCGCAATATTTATTCCTACTGCCAAGTAGTGTGCATACATTGTTGAATTATTTGAAGGATATTGTAGTCAGCTTATAACTGGGCCTCATGAGACTTAAAATCATATGTCTCACGGTGACGAACGCAGTGGAGTGCCATGCATTATTGGTGAAAGCTTGTAATCAGCAAATCAATTTTAACTAATTGCCAAATTTATTTTGTTCATCTGTTACTAGTATTTATGCTCGTCTGACCATGCAAATGCGACAACAAAAGTGACGACAGCAGTTAATTAAACACTAATTTCTATATAGCAAATTTATACAACGTGAAAGATTCACAGGATTAACACATTTCAAGTTCAATCTTTATTTACATACCAAGATTTCTTCGTAAGCGTGATTCCTGATTGAATAAATGGTACCTCAAAAACATAGAAATTTTTAAATGCGTCCTTAATGGACTTTGCAAGCTATTTCACCTTTCGTATCCCTTCGCTTGCATATTTAAGGCCTCACGTTACCTCAACATCATACGAGCCCTAAAATTTATCCAAAATCGAAAACTACACATCTCACGATACTTCGGCGCCCGAATTGTCACTTTCTTCAAAACTTGGGTGATATTATATTTAGATTTAATCAGTCTTAGTTGATCTCGAGCTACGATTTAATTATGTAAGTTGTGTTGACTGAGTTAAAGGGATCGTGACACTGTGGTGCGTATCGGCAGTTATGTTATTCAATAATGTATTCAATACGTTAATCGGTCAAATTGATTTAGTCTCAAGGTTCATCATCATTTGCTACACATAGTTCAAATATTTTTTTAATATTATTCTTAGTGTATTCAAAACATATAATAAACATAATTATCTATGATCTGCCTAAAGATTCCACAACCGATACACTCACGTATTTGTTTTAATGTCCTAAATCATGCATAAAAATAATTATGAAACTTTTTTGTTAATAAGTGTAAATGTAATTAATTATTAATCACGAAACACTACACAAAGTACCTATTGCCTAACCTGAGAAGCAGTTACAATCTGCCATTGTTTTTTTTGTTTATATTCGTATAATAACGTAGCTATTAGCTACAATATCATTTTTAACCGACGAAAAATTTATTATTTTTAGCGTTCCAGGTTTTTCGGCTATTTAATTATTTTTTTTTATTCGGGCACGGCAAAGTGACTGCACCTCACCTGATGGTAAGCGTGACGCCGTCCAGATAGAGTATCGAATGGCAGCAGATGGTTATCTCATGCCATTCGACACAATCATGCCGGCCTACTGAGCTGCTTCTTCACGCTACGGTGGAAGGACCCAGGATTATAGGAAGGAGGGAACACGTGCGCCGGTAAACTATTCCAAAGCTTGATGGTAAAAAGTTTAATATTCTTGCTAAAAAGTTTTTCATATTCATTACTCCCAAAGCATAATAACGTTTACCGGATAAACGTAATGCGATATAACGCTTTGAGAATAATGTACATAAGGCCTCGCCAGGCCCTCAGCCAGAATTCCCCACTTAAAGCTCATTAAAATTCCCAAAATCTAAGCCATTCAAAACAACAGAGCTCTAAACAATCATTACCTATCATTTTGAATGTAAAGTATCTTATACACACTGTTCTGTAACGGGCGACACTTTGAAGTGAAATCTCGGAAATTTTCCCAACAACCAAAAGATCTTCGACTCTATGGCTTTTGAAGTGAGTTCAAATTGAACTTTCGACGCTGTCGTTGGGTGATTATGTAAATAATGTTGTAATGACGTCATCAAACGTTACGCCGTTTAGGGTTGACGTGAATGAACGTTTTAATAAAAGTTCAAATGTATTCAAAGACTTCCGCGATCGAAATGGCTGCGTTTAATTTTGGCGGGTAAGGTTAGGTTTTATCATAAATTGGTATAAGTCGGTCCTTATTGGACTGGTTTATGTCCTGGATTTGGGTGGAACTTTATTATTAAGAGCTGAGATAATTTTTGAACTGGCAACCCTTTTTGGGCTGAAATTGCTGGAAAAGTTTTGGTGTATAATTGTAACGAGAACTGGAATTAGGAGACTAAAATTAATGTTTTTAATAAGATAATATGAGACTGAATGTTCAATTGTGCCATAATATTTTGATTTGGATTAATAAACAAAGCAAGTTGTATTGAAATGAATGAAATCCTCCTAGCCAGTTTTGGCCACGGCGTCCAATCTCAACGGAGATCAGCCAGGTACGCAGGAGATATTATAGTGCACAAGTGTGTGCGCAATACACAGGTGCACTCGCTATTCCTTCACTCTCATAGTCCGGTGAGACGGCAATCCAACATGACCGGAGAGAGATCAGGCGCAGGACCAACGGCTTTACGTGCTTTCCGAGGCACGGGGGTATCACACCGCCAACTTCCTGACTCCGAGCTGCGACTGAGTAATTTTTTTTTAAGATGGAAAAACTTAGTCACACGTTTTTTGGCCCGACCCGGGATTCGAACCCAGGACCTCAGCAAGTTGTATTACTTCTGTGGTGAATGATCGCGCTTATAGTCAGAAAAGCGACCGGTGGGGCTAGGACGTTAAACGAAAAACACGACGCGTCTCCGCTTTGTTTTATTGTGATTGGTTGAGTGACTGACGTATCGGTATTTTGATGTGTGTGATTGATCGAGAGACCGATACGTCAGTCTCTCAACCAATCACAATAAAACGAAACGGAGACGCATCGTGTTTTTTTTTTCACGTCCAAGCCCCACGGTACTACCCAATAAGTGGTATATAAAAGACATTTAAACCGACCTTGATTACAAAACTTAACGCAAAAAAATATCCCCAATAAAGCCGTTAAAATCTGCAAACACAAACTGTCTCAATAGATTAATTTATTAATTCAAGTAAAACGCCCGCGTGACGATTCAAGCAATGATTCGCGAAAAGGATGATTGATTACAAGTTCTAACTTGCTTCTATCTTTTCTTCCATTATATCTCTAATCGTTACGATATTTGACTAGCCCATTGTGTTTATTATGATTAATACGTTTATCGCAAACATTTATAATTTTTAGAACCTTGAGAGAAGGATGATGGTAGGTCTATAAATAGTAACGTTTCAAAACTTAATGACGTACTTCGTAGTATCGAAATTTTTGCACTGTTTTTTTAATGTGGGCACGCCAAAATGACTCCACTGCACCTGATCGTAGGCGGAGTAGGGTCCTAATAGTGTTAACAGACAAAAGGTTAACTGATTGTTATTAAATGATGTATGGTGAATGATGAATGACCGATTCCGCACATGCCGTCTGCCATCTACAGCGTTCAGCGGAATCACAGCTTAACAGTTCTGTATGGTGTCAATACTATCCCATCAAAAACATAAATGTGAAATGTGGAAGCCAAGTCTAATATTAAGAATATGCGTGCTGGTCGACTTCACCGACATAAGAATTGAAATCTTAATGGTTGCCAAGCCTTGTAGATAATCCTGAAAATTATTTATAAGAACACAATCCATTCTAAAATAAATTTAAACTAATATTTCTTTGTTTTTCTGCTACGCGAATGTATGATATTTAAAAATATAATTTCTTAAATTTGAATAGTCGAATTATTTACACAAAGCAGATAACTTAGTATAAATGTAAGCTCAAGATTTGACTAAGCTAGTTTTCACATACAATGTTTCTTATATTTGGGTAATAAACTTATCTTTATGTTACTGTTTTCATATTGTAAAGTCAACATATCCTACTCTTAGAAAAAAATGTTTTTTGATAAAACTAGCCAAGACAAATCTTGAGCTTAAATTTATACTAAGTTATCTGCTTTGTGTAAATAATTCGACTATACAAATTTAAGAAATTATATTTTTAAATATCATACATTCGCGTAGCAGAAAAACAAAGAAATATTAGTTTAAATTTATTTTAGAATGGTTTGTGTTCTTATAAATAATTTTCAGGATTATCTACAAGGCTTGGCAACCATTAAGATTTCAATTCTTATGTCGGTGAAGTCGACCAGCACGCATATTCTTAATATTAGACTTGGCTTCCACATTTCACATTTATGTTTTTGATGGGATATCATTACTTTTTGTAAAGATATTATTAATTAAAATATTGAGTTAAGTACCTAATTAAAACAATTACGCAAGAAGTTACCTTTGCGCAATATTTATGAAGTTACTTATTTTAAAAAGAAAATAAACAATGTATTAAAAGCCGTAAACCGCTTCATCGTTCTGCTATGTGCACGCGATGAAGTCCTCTTGGTATAAAAACCTCTATTTAATAATTACTTAAACTCTATGATTCGCAAGTATTATGATCAAGTTATGATAGAACGTTCAATGTCATATTATGTCAAAATAATAAACGTCTTAAGATGTAAATAAACATTGTAGAAATCATAAATTTTTAATTTGAGCTCGAAACAGAAGTAAATATATAATATAAAAGACTGAAGAGTGGGCACAAGTTACTGATGCCTATAACGTATCTATATTAATCTACCGCCGTAACCCACAACAACTCTGTCTAAAGTCGGAAAATTTATAGAATAATTCAAGCAAAAGTGGTGCCTTAATACGGAGGGAACGTAATTAATGGATCAAGGTAAATAGTATTTAAATTAAAATAAAGCATCAATGGACGTGTACGCCGAAACTTCCATTATTCTAAAGATAATTTATAGATAATACACTCATTTGCAAAAAAAACGGGCGGTTTGGATTTTAATTCTTTTTTTAAAAAAATACGGTACCAAAATGATTTCAATCATTTGTACATGTTACTGGCCGGTTTTAAAAATGCCGTGGTGTTTAAAACAGTACGTTCTAAATTAAAATTTTCGTTTGATGCTCGTTTTTACAGAAAACCACTTTTTATCCTACATTTTTGGTGCGAAGTTCCAAAAGATAATATCGGTTTTCATAACTTTTAGTCAATTTTTATGAATTTATTTCATATTCTTAATTGTCAAAGCTTCATTTATTGCTGTTTAGCTGTCTCAATAATGTTAGAGAAAGTGGTAAAAGCTACCAAAATTATTGCGCTGCTTGAAGAGGGCTGCAGCCAATGCTTCGTGGCTCAGAGGCTAAGTGTGAGTCGCTCGACGGTTCAAAGGACCTGGCAGCGGTATCAAGACACCGGTTCCGTCGAGAGAAGGCCTGGTTCTGGAAGAAAACCATGTACCCAACCACGGTATGATCGTTTTCTTGTGAGTCGCGCATTGACAAATCGCAAGTCTTCGTATGTGGACCTTAAGAACAACCTCGAAGAAGTAAGAAATGTGCATATTAGTCTATGGACGCTCAGGAGGAGGCTGCTCGCGGCCAATATACGCAGTCATCGCCCGGCCCGCGGCCCTAAGTTACTCCGTGAGCACAGAGTTGCCAGGCTTAGGTTTGCTCGAAATTGTGAGTCATGGACTCAAGAAGACTGGAATAGGGTATTGTTCTCCGATGAAGCCAGGATATCTCTGTTCGGTGAAGATCGACGTCGGCGAGTGCCACGAAGACGAGGAGAACGCTTTGCAGAGGCTTGTTTTGAAGAAATCACACCTTATGGTGGGGGCTCTGTTATGTTTTGGGCAGGAATAAATTCAATGGATCGTACAGAGTTAGTCTTCATTGAAAACGGCTCACTGACTGGACATCGATACATAACGGAAGTTCTTATTCCTCATGCACAACCCGCATTGGCCGCTTTAGGCGAAGACTCAATTTTTATGGACGACAACGCTCGCGCCCACCGGTCTGGCGATGTGGAAGCGTATGTGCAAGAGGTCGGCATTCGTCGTTTGGATTGGCCAGCTCGAAGTCCCGACCTCAATCCTATAGAGCATGTCTGGGACGTTCTGAAAAGACGCGTGAGATCAGTACAACCGGCTCCGCAAACCATCAGAGAGCTGAAGAATGTGATTACCGCGGAGTGGGAACGTATTCCGTAAGCAAGTATCCGGGATATCCTCGCTAGCATACCCAGACGAATTCAAGCTGTGATTTCAGCTAGAGGGGGTCACACTCGATACTAACCATTTATCTGCTTTTACTTTATTAAAAGAAAAAACAAACAAAAATCTTTGTTAACTTTTACTTCACGAGCATATGCACTACTAGCGAGCATACACTACTAGTGAACTTTAGCATTAAAACCCATAAATTTTATCAAAATTTTATGATAATACTGACGAAAACGATTATTTGCTTATTAATTTACAAAATCGTGAAAGTAAAACTACCTATAATTATCAAACAAACCAATAGTAACATTTGAAATGGTTCATTGCTTAGGTGCCCGTTTTTTTTGCAAATGAGTTTATACAGATTTTCCGATTGCTTGGAAAATGTTTCAAATCTTAAAAATACACTGTTTTCAGATTTTTTCCTTTGTATACATACAATTACCTATCTGGACACCAAATTTCAACTTTCTAGGTCATCTGGAAGTGGGTTAGGTTTTTGATCTATATGTCAATCAGTGATAAAAATGCCGATTTTTAGACGTTAGTATCTCAATGACCGTTTGAGCTATATTTATGAAATTTGGGATTTTAGTTAACGTGAGGAGGTTTAATACATAAACCAAATCTCAGGTATTTACGTTAAATAGATTTTGAGTTATTGAGGCGTCAAAAGTCGCTCCAAATGGTTCGGGTGAAACTACACTAGGCAGCTTCGACTTTTTTTTTTTTGCTAGGCTTGACACGCTGCCGCGTGTCTCGATTTATGGGTGGTCGTTACGCTTCACACCAGGCAAGCGGCATGATCGTCACGTTATTATGTAGCTAAAAAAAATAGAAATATTTTTACTTAAAAAATTACATATCTGTACTCTATTTGCAATTGAGGCCTAAAAGGGGCAGGATTGTAGTTGGTACTGGTGGAGTCTTGACTAATTAAAAATAATCTTAATTTTAATATGACAATAAATTATTAAATATTTTCAAGTTAGGTGAAGATTCTAATTCTAAACTGTTAGGGCGATTTACAAGTCTTTAAGATATTTAAGAAGTGTGTATTATGACCAATACCAACAATCGATGGTTGTTGTTACTGCTAGCAGCTTGTCATCAAGTAAGCCAATTACTTTTTGGAATCTTGTTTAGGGGCCATTTATTTATTACGTAAGACTATTTTCGCTAGTTTTTGACCTCATCACTCCTATTATAAGAAAAAATAAGAATAGGCCGACTCCCTCTCCCCGGTTTAATATTTATTACGTTAGAATATGAACGAAAAATGAATACACGTTCGGTTTGTTTTAATGTTTAGTTTTCAAAGCGAAAATTTTTGAAATGATTATTGGTACTTTGGAAATCGTTTATCGGTACGCATCCGAGCGAGCCTCGGCACTCGCGCCGTTGCCCGCGCTTTTTCAAAGTATAATTTTAGCTTTGCGCATTTTTGTGAACTTACATACGACTGCCTCGGTGGCGTAGTTGTATTACAGTACGACTGCAAAGCTGAGGTCTCGGGTTCGATCCCCGGATCGGGCAAAGTGGTATTGAGTTTTTCTATTCAGTATCAGCTCGGAGTCTGGAATTTGTGCCCGATATGGCGATAGGCTCGCCCCCTATCACATCATGAGACGGAATAATGGCGAAAAGTGGGTGCACTAGTTGCGCCTCTGCCTACCCCTTTGGGGATAACAGGCGTGAGTGTATATGTATGTATATGTACATAAGAATTGTCGAGACTCCCTCCCACCCCCTTGTAAGAAAAAATAAGACATGGTCGACCCTCTCCCCCTTAAATCGTCTTACGTAATACATGAATAGCTCCTTATAGGTAACGGTCATTCTTTACCATTACATAACTCTCTAGCTGTCTTGTTTACCCTTAATTTAAAGAAGACTATACAATTCGTTACTCAGCATTTTCCGCCATCCAATCTATTATTAAAATTCTGCATAGCATTCAAAATTACAGCTCAGGCTATGCCATATTTACCAATTCAAAGGCTTCAGTCAGCCATAATTAATTTCCTATTACACAGAATTAGAATTTTTTGTAGTCGCGTATCAGCAGAATTTAATATTTCTGGCAATTCTGTCGACTGAACAAAATTTTAAATAATAGTATATTTCATTACTTTTTTGTGTTACATTTGTGCCATCTCAGCGTAGTTCGCTGGAAAAGGTAGCCTAAAGATTATATAAAAAAAAAATATGAAAGTAATTAACAATCTCTTTAATGTACATCGGTGACCAAACATCTTTGTAATATTCTCTACAATAAATCTGCACACTTGACAGCACCATAAACTAGTCAACCTAACAAATATCTCCCAAAATGTACCGCATCCAATCCTGTCATAACCCTATATATCATTTTACACAAAACAGAATGTAGAACTCCTTTATAAAATGGCATATTTATATGCAGTGATACAGTTTTTTAGCAGAAATAAGATGAGTAACCTGTGATTTTATACAACAGGCATTCATCGCCCCCTTGTCCCCATAGGGGTTGGCAACTAAAGCCTACATTCTGCTGTGTGTATTCCATCTCATGGTGTGATAGGGGACGAGCCTATCGCCAAATCGAGCAATATTTCCAGGCTCTGGTTTGACGCTGAGAAGGAAACCAAATATCACTTTGCCCGACCCGAGATTCAAATCAGAGAACTCGGCGCGGAAATTATACTGCGCACGTAATGCACCACCATCGAGGCAGACATAAAGGCGAAGAAATTGCGAACTAAGTCCCGGTCTAGTCTATATGTGAATTCGCTTGTCACCTTTGATTGAAATCACCTTCAAGTGCAGTCATTTTGTTAAAAAAAAACTTTCCCACGAAATAAAATGACCCCCGATAACTCATGATCGATTACCGACAGCTGGCGCGCACGACTCATTCACAAGTTACAAGCGTATAGTCTCTGTGAATATAGTGAATTCGGTTGTCTTAACTCGGTGCCTCGGTGGCGTAGATGTATTACGTTACGACTGCAATGCTGAGGTCTCGGGTTCGACGCCCAGGTCGGGCAAACTGACATTGGATTTTTCTAAGCAGTACCAGCTCGCAGTCTGGAATTTGTGTCCGATATGGCGATCACATATCACATCATGGGACGGAATACACACGGCGAAAAGTGAGTGCACCAGTTGCGCCTCTGCCTGGCCTTCCGGGGATAAAAGGCGCATGCGTAAGCGATGCTTGTCTTAACAACGCATTGTTTAGTAACGAAGTCAAAAAATATAAGATTTAAATATCTGTCCCTCCAAATTTAAAAACCTGATCTTTTTTAACAGTGTACTTTTTTAACCTGTGTAAAACTGTATCGGTGTAAGTACTGTGAATGGGCAACTACTTTCGGCAACCGAACTACCAGGGTTAACAGGTTCATAGTGGTGATGTCAGAACGAAATTTGTCTCTAACAGCAAAATACAATTCGATGACTATTGGATACGTCGCGTTTTTCCAGGAACTTAATCATCATCATCATCAGCCACATGACGTCCACTGCTGAACATGGAACTTCATCATCAATGGTTTATTCGTGTAAAAGACTATTTATTGTTACTTTATTACGAGAATTTATTTTATATGTATAGGCATCAGATTACTTTAGTATTAGTATTTGTAACAAAGGTTTTCGATCCTAGACACTTATTTTTTTTTTTTTATTTCATCGAATGACGAGATGAGCATGCCGTTCGCCTGATGGTAAGCGATACGACCACCCATAAACAGTAGAAACACCATCCAGCGCCTTGAGTTACAAAGTACGGTGTGGCATTCCACTGCGCTCGTCATCCTGAGACATAAGATGTTAAGTCTCATTATGTCCTGTAGTTACACTGGCTAGTTATTATATATACTACTAGGTTTCGCTCGTGGCCTTGCCTATGGGAAAGAGTTTCTGCAAGATAAAAGTAGCCTTACATCTTCCCAGCGCCTCAAACTATCTCCATACATCGAAATCCGTTCAGTAGTTTTCGAGTTTAACGCGTCCTGAGACGGCGGGCGACTTTGTGTTATACCATGTAAAGATACTGAGAGGGCCTTAAAAAAAACAATTAGATATTAGAGGTTTTCGGAAGGAAAGCCAACTTTATGTCGATTTTTAATAAAGCAGCAATACTGAACTAACCCATTAATCCCCTAAACAAAACTGAACACACAATATGCTTAGTAACAATCATGATAATTCCAAACAAAATTGCGTCTTATGTCAAGTCAATAAAACACAAAGTCACTACCCTCGTAATACCGAATCCCGTCGGACTTGCACATCATAAAGTAAACAAAGGTGGCAAACATTCACAAAGGGTACAATGAAAGAAATAAACCAATGACAAAGCGTAAGTTTATCTTCAGTAGAAAATTGCTGGCGAAAACCACTTAGCTTTGTCTTCGACCGTGTTAGTAAATCTTGGATGACGTGTTACTTTGTGTGGTAGTACCTTGTAACCTTTATTGTCATAAAAGGGTCACAACCATTGCTCATATCGTCTCAGCAAACTTCATATTATGTGGCGTAGTTGTATTGAGGTACGACTGCAATGCTGGGGTCTCGGGTTCGATCCCCGGTCGGGCAAAGTGATATTGGATTTTTCTATTCAATATCAGCCCGGAGTCTGGAATTAATACTTGATATGGTGATAGGCTCGCCCCCTTTCACATCATGGGACGGAATACGTACGGCGAAAAGTGGGTGCACTAGTTGCGCCTCTACCTACCCCTTCGGGGAAGAAAGGCGTATGTGTGTGTAATGGTAAAATCTACGTTAAACAATTTTGATGCAGGGTATCATCGTTACTTTTGAATTTAATCTGAACATAGGTGAGAACAGTGGCTATAAAGCATAGATACTTCTGATATTTGTAATTAACATTTTATTCACGTCACAATTATGTAATAATAGCTTTTCCAACGAATTCGTTCGCGTGCAGAAGTTTTTCTTACATCCAATTTTAATGACACAAAGCTTATATACTGATCGCATCTATAGTATGTCCATCTGCGAAAAATTCTTAAAAATTCGTTCCATAGTTTTGGAGATATGCGCTAACAACCAGAAAAAAGGCAGACGGAATAGAATTCTAAAACTCGCTGTTTTGTGTTCTTATTACTCCTTTTAGTCACCCTCTTTCTTTTTATTACTTCACTTTCAATGTTCAAACCGACTGGGTGCTGCTTTTTTTATAATATGCCTATTATATAACTCTATTCAAATAAACCGATTCCCTCAGTATCGATACAGAATTTAAATAAACACATTTCGACGGTTCCGTAGAACAAAGTCGTATATGCAAAATGTTAGCTTTTCAGTAGAGCGCTTTGAAAGTCGTTAGTTTGTATTCATGTGCGAATTAGTGCTATTTTCACACATTAAGTTCAAAGTTGCTACTGAACCCTATAGAATATAATGTTTTGTTCACTATAACTTGTGATTTTCACAATTAACTTAGACTTTCAAAGCGCTCTACTGAAAAGCTTCATTTTGCATATACGACTTTGTTCTACGGAACCGTCGATTTACGCGAAGTTACGAAGTTTGTTCGAAAGTTTCCGCCTGACAACAATAGGGATCGATGACTTATTCCTTAAGGAATACCGTTCAATATTCTAATACGTAGTACAAGTAGCACTTAATGAATGCAAAGGTCGATGTCGCCTACGAGAACTGTTTTTGAAGTTGAACATTCTCAGAAAAGGGTTGTTGACCGGGAGTTAATTTTCTGAATAACTAACAGAAATAATAATAATAATTTATTTAATTGGATCAAAAACATTACAGTAACATAGAGTACAATTGTATGTTGCTAACTACAGTAGTTAAAGACATAACTGTGTCGCAGTTAGCAGCGCCCACATCCAGACAAACGGAGTCGAAAGTTAAAATTATATTTAAATCGAATTAGGATGATACATTTTGATACGAAGCAAAACTGATCTTACGATTATGATAACTTATAGATATTTATCCAAAATGCTAAAATAAAACTTGTTTGCAGATTTTATCACGATTTTTTTATACCCCTCGCGAAAATACTAAAATCAATAATAAAATTCTAACTAAATTAAATCAATAGGTAAATATCGGTGAGGAAAACAAATTGGCAGTCTTATCTACCTTAGGAGATGAATTCTCCAAATCCTTTCCTAATACTCATCTATATGTTGACTGTCAATTAGTTTTAAGATTTATATTAATCTATACTAATATTATAAAGAGCAAAGTTTGTATATAGGTTTGTAGGGAGTACCTAGTCTCTGGAACTTCTGAATCGATTTTGAAAATTATTACGTTGATAGGAAGCTACATTACCCATAAGTGCCAGAGACAACTTTATATGCTGAAAAACTTTTTCACGCGGTCGGAGCCGCGGGCGGAACTAGTGACTAGCTTATTTGTAGTTTGTACCTTTACTTTTCACATAAAATGGAACTTCATGCTGGTTTTCTAGAATACAGTGGCACTGTGTTTTTTATTAAAGTTAAATGACGGCACGAGTACGCTGCTCGGCTGATGGTAAACGATACGACTGCTTATAAACAGTAGCAAAACCATCCAGAAACGAATGACAAAGTACTGCGTGCACTCTACTGCGCTCGTTCCATGACATGTTAAATCACAATGCTTAGTAACTTCACTGGCTACAATGTCCTTCAAATTGATATACAACAGTGCATGCATTGCTGGCGGTAGAAACAGATTGCGGTGGTACATATCCACACTCCCCTCGCATACGACTTACCATCAGTATCTCACCCAAGACGGCCCCTTACACCCAGTAGAGCTAACAATTGCGTCGTTAATATAATTCATCTATTTTATCCCGTAATTTCATGTATTTAGTGGTATATAGGCCACTCACTCGTAAACGATTCATTCCACAAATTGACATCTAAGCGCCTGCTTTACGAGGTGTTGGAATGACGTCTTTCGAATTCATGAAAAAAACTACGAATGTTCCCGTAATGGGGAAGGGGAAAATCAACGCGATGGTTTGAACAACGCAAGCATTTTCGGCGGCTTTTTATTGCCAATTCACTTTTATTATGCATTTGTGCTAGTAATTTGACGGTTTACCGAAAATAAAGTGTATCAACGTTGTGTTTGTGTTATGAATCAATGGCCTGACTCCAGGTTTTTAGTTTTCTCTCATGTGTAAATCCTACTTATGACAAGACTTGTATCTTAGTGGGGACATGTGTGACTATTGAAAGAAACAATTACATTTTCAAATACGAGGATTATTTTGATTTGAAACACCTAGACTACGTTTGAGGTTCAATCATCTGACCAATTTCTTTATTTAATGAATAATTAACTTTTGTTAGAGTTAACGCGGCATAAAGGCTATATCTAATTACGTTTATAAAAACAAAGTTAACGAAGATTAATTATTGTTTCCCAAATTGATTTTTAATTATCAATTTAGAGCTTTGTAGATTAAATTACTAACGGATTAGATAATGGTAAATTAACAGAGTAGGAAGATTGAGAGCCGCGGTGGCTTAGTTGTATTTCTGGACGACTTTCGTGTTGAGGTTCGGATTCAATTTTCGCGTAAAATAAAATGACGTTGGGTTTCTCTGCTCAGCACCAACTACCAGCCAAGAGTCTTGAAATGTTCGTGGCAATTGGGAATAGACTCTAACTTATTACCGTTGCACAAAACCCTGTATAGCTGGCAAAAGCAGGAATATAATGCACATGGTCCTTCCCCTTAAAATTATCCCATCAAAAACATAAATGTGAAATGTAGAAGCCAAGCCTAATATTAAGAGTATGTGTGCTGGTCGACTTCACCGACAAAAGAATTGAAATCTTAATGGTTGCCAAGCCCTGTAGATAATCCTGAAAATGATTTATAAGAACACACTCCATTCTAAAATAAATTTAAACTGATATTTCTTTGTTTTTCTGCTACGACATTGTATGATATTTAAAAATATAACTTCTTAAATTTGAATAGTCGAATTATTTACACAAAGCAGATAACTTAGTATAAATTTAAGCTCAAGATTTGACTTGGCTAGTCTTCAAATAAAATTTTTCTTATATCTGGCTAATAAACTTATCTTTATGTTACTGTTTTTATATTGTAAAGTCAACATATCCTACTCTTAGAAAAAAATGTTTTCTGATAAAACTAGCCAAGACAAATCTTGAGCTTAAATTTATACTAAGTTATCTGCTTTGTGTAAATAATTCGACTATTCAAATTTAAGAAGTTATATTTTTAAATATCATACAATGTCGTAGCAGAAAAACAAAGAAATATTAGTTTAAATTTATTTTAGAATGGAGTGTGTTCTTATAAATCATTTTCAGGATTATCTACAGGGCTTGGCAACCATTAAGATTTCAATTCTTTTGTCGGTGAAGTCGACCAGCACACATACTCTTAATATTAGGCTTGGCTTCCACATTTCACATTTACGTTTTTGATGGGATATCACTACTTTTTGTAAAGATATTATTTATTAAAATATTGAGTTAAGTAATTAAAACAATTACGTAAGAAGTTAACCTTTGATCAATATTTATGAAGTTACTTATTTTCGAAAGAACATAAACAATGTAGGTATTAAAAGCCGTAAACCGGTTTATCGTTCTGCTATGTGCACGCGATGAAGTCCTCTTGGTATAAAAACCTCTATTTAATAATTACTTAAACTCTATGATTCGCAAGTATTATGCTTGATTATGATAGAACGTTCCTATCTTTAATTCGTGAAATAAACATTGTAGAAATCAGAAATTTTTAATTTGAGCTCGAAGCAGAAGTAAATATATAATATAAAAGACTGAAGAGTGGGTGCGAGTTGCTGATGCCTATAACGTATCTATATGAACCTACCGCCGTACGCCACAACAGCTCTGTGTAAAGTCGGAAAATTTATAGAAAAAATCACGCAAAAGTGGTGCCCTAATACGGAGGGAACGTAATTAATGGATCAAGGTAAATAGTATTTAAATTAAAATAAAGCATCAATGGACGTGTACGCCTAAATGTCCACTATTCTAAAGATAATTTATAGATAGTATGCAGATTTTCCGATTGCCTGGAAAATGTTTCAAATCTTAAAAATATGCTGTTTTCAGATTTTTTCCTTAGTATACATACAAGTACCTACCTGGACACCAAATTTCAACTTTCTAGATCATCTGGAAGTGGTTTAGGTTTTTGATCTATATGTCAGTCAGTGATAAAAATGCCGATTTTTAGATGTCAGTATCTCAATGCCCGTTTGCGCTATAGTTATGAAATTTGGGATTCTAGTTAACTTGAGGGGGTTTAATACATATACCAAATCTCAGGTATTTACGTTAAATATTTTTTGAGTTATAGAGGCGTCAAAAGTCGCTCCAAATGGTTCGGGTGAAACTACACTAGGCAGCTTCGACATTTTTTTTTTTTGCTTGGCTTGACACGCTGCCGCGTGTCTCGATAAACGTGTTAGTATGTAAAACCGAACGGTCTCTTAGTAACATTGAGTACCATAGTTGATTCTGATAGGAATTAAGAGGCGAGTGTGATGGTAAAGGTCTCAGGAATAAGCTGGATCCAGGCCGCTTTTGGCAGATCCGTCTAGATATTTTTAGGGGAGGCCTATGTTCAGCAGTAAACACCATGTGGCTGATGATGATGATGTGTGATGGCAGGATAGTTCTCTATCTACCTTTTCAGGGTGCAGGTGTGGGTCACAGTCTCATTTGAACTCAAATATTAAGGTCACGAAGGTGTATTCCATTAAAGAGTGCTAGACGATTGATGACGGTGGAATAAGTGTAAGTGCTTTCAGAATTTTACCGACTTTTATTTTTTCTTACCTTTGTCTATGTTTAATACTGCTGACTCTCCCGAGACGTGATATTGCTATTGTTATATTAGGCTGGGCACGTATTTCTGAGCTTTTCATTCAGTAGTAGTGTTTTATAGAAAATGAATTCATTTTTTAGACTTCACATTCGAAATTCTTATAAAGAACCTTTTTGTAAAGGTTCCCTGACTATGTTTACCTTCACTGATAAAGCAAGCGATAATTCACAAAGAATAAGCACATAACTTTAGAAAAGTCAGATGTGCGTGCAATTATATTGGTAAGTTTATGTTTTTAGTTTAATTTTCCATAGTGTTATTTGTATGCCATATTGTATTCTGTCCTAAATTCGGTCTATTTTGAATGTTAGGATTTGAAATCCATTCTACTAAAGAGGTTAATTCAAATAGCTCTAATTAAACTAACGTAGAATTCCAAATCTATTCTATGAAGCTGTCCCACATAGATCTCTATATTTGAATCTCATCGCGTAGATTCAGGAAATAAAATTAATTTAGAGCAACGATGTTATTCTAAATGAATATTATGATCAATAGAATTAATATTATGTACTACGGACATTTGACCTAAATACCATTTAGATCCAATATTAACTACGTGTCACTACATAATTGAGCGATGATCTCCGACTGGTTCCATAAAAGTACCTAATAACTTCACTAATGATCTGCAACTACGGATAACGATATGAAAATGCTAATATACAATAAAATATCAAAGCATATAATGTTATAGTGCGTATTGAAAACTAAGGATTAAATTATCATTTTATGTATTGTTATTTTTATGTGAGGATATTTTATTTGAGTAAGTCTTCTTAAGGTAAATGACCTTTATGTTAGTTCTGTCACTTCTAGTTCTAAGGGTTTTCGACAACTTTACTGAGAGCACAAAATATACAAGCAAAACTATCTCTACTTTTTTACAATACGATAACCCTACGTTGTTCAAGTTGACCAAAACTGACATGTTTTTAATTAAACTAAAATCAAAATTCTAAACTATTTTTACAATTAGGTCTCTCATAACAAGGATGCGATTTGTTTAGAGAACCATTTGATTTGGAATGCAATACCTTAAAAAAATTCCATCTAAATCAGCCTATTCTTTTAAGGGCACGATGCCACAAATGTGCATCATCATCGTCATCATCAGCCTTTATCAGTCCACTGCTGGACATAGGCCTCCCCTAATGAGCGCCATAGCGCCCTGTCTTCAGCTTACCGCATCCAGCATCTGCCTGCAGTCTTTCGCAGATCGTCATCCCACCTGGCCGGAGGGCGTCCTACACTACGTTTGCCCAGTCGCGGTCTCCACTCAAGAACACGTTTACCCCAGCGGTTGTCGGTTCTTCGCGAGATATGGCCTGCCCACTGCCACTTCAGCTTGCTAATTCTTTGAGCTATGTCGATAACTTTGGTTCAAACAAATGTGCATAGATTCATTAAATTTATAGCACACCTCCTTTTGCGTCAGGGGTTGACAAGAGACACATCTAAATCGAAATATCTAAATCAACTCATCCAAATATTTCAATTTGTCATTGACAGAGTTACATGAGAGGTCTTTCATTACACTAAGCGATTAGAACAAAACTTTTTTTATTGCAAAGAAACAAAGTGACCCTTTGTACTGAAACGCTGATTTCAAATGTCTGAATAGAGGTTTCGACCTAAATGGTCACGAATTGCTGAAACTTTGCTTTTAGAGGCTTCATTTGACATTTTAAAGCAAATGAATTAATTAACATAGTTTGGTCTGATTAGAATATGGATGTTGTCGTTATGATTTGAATTTAAAATAACTGTGTAGGGAACGCTGACGCATATGTTTTGACGCACACGCGCACTTAAGTAACTACTCTATAGTATTGTATTTGTAACCTTATAATTAATAGTGAAATAAACTCAGTTAGTGTTTTCCCAAGTTTTATTTATCTCGGTACACAACATCAAGAACTGCATACACACCCATAAACAACATTTGTGTCGATAGTGGGGTCTGCGGAACAACTGACGTGTAACTCGCACGGACTTACAAGCTGCAGTCAAAACATATGCATCAGCGTTTCCTACAACTGTTTTAGCCACTTTTTTGTTTGTTTGGACATATAAATCTCTTAAACTGTTTTGAATTTGAAAATATTTTCACAAATGGGAATTTTCATTGTCCCTGAGTGTAACCCGCTAAGAGACTTTAAGTCGTGAACAGACAATAGTTCTATAATAAATGCGGTAAATCATGTATCTCCAAATATGCGCAATATTGAGGATGAGGATGTATTTCTGATAATACAATGTAGCACTTATGACGTCACCTTTCAGTACCATAATATTATTGGAAATGGTTATGGTTGTAGAAATCTTCGTCAGTGATAAAATTATGTAATGTATCCTTGACTTTGAACCTGCATATCTGCGAAGTTCATCAGCCGATTTCAACTATTTTCGATGTTTTTATTCTGCTTAGTGATATTTTTCTCGAAAGCCAATAGATTAAGTAAATTCGACATCGGTCATTCGTCTTGTAGGGCAAAATTTGGCGATGTCGAATTATTTTGTTTGTCCTCTTCTGAAGTTAGTTTTATATCTGATGATTACTTTTGTAAGTTGTTCATTTTAGATGGCTTTTGTGGACTTATCTAGTATCCATTAAGTTCGCCCTTGAGTTTATCTTTCTTTTGCTCCGATAATGTTGCTATCAAATATATAATTCTGTTTGGATGCGAACTCTTTCACATTTTGATCATCGAAATATTTTTACAATAATAACTTGGCTTAGTGTCAGTATAATCTAAAAATAAAATTTGTTTTTAACGGTACTAAACAATTCAATGATTCAGGGTACAATTTTATAATACCTATTAACATATTCCATTTCTACTTATATCTTCAGAGGTTTAGGAGTGACGATATAAATACACTCATCACTCCCAAACTAATTTCAAACCTATACTAACAATATTATGTATCCGCATATCAGGAACTGAAGTCATTGCCTACAAGCCTGTCTATAAAAGTCAATAGGTCTAAAGTCATTGATTGAATGTCATTGAAAGTCATTGAAACAATAGACAACAAATATAAATTTGAGTGGACCTACGGTCTCTTATTACACAGATTGCTATTTCCTATGAAACACTTAGCTGTCCCTGGTACTGACATCAACTGTTACATCAATTTCAATACGCGAATCAGCAGAACGATTTTGTAATTAGTTGGATAGCTTGTTTGAATTGGAAGGAATTTTAGTTTACGCAGCGTGTAATGATTCTACGTATGATTCTGTATCATTTGCAGTGATATTATCTGGTAATTTTGGTATTTTGAGTATGCAGAATTTTGTCATGTGAGTTGTGGAATCGTTAATTAGTTTTATATCAATAGTGTTTATTGAAGGACTTATTAATTTTAAAATTACTGTTATGAAATTATGGGTTTGTTTGATTTGTGCTCATTTTGTTATGTTTTTTTGAATGATATTTAGAGTGTTAAAACTGCGTTACATTATGTTCAAGCTTTACTAAAACTGCCTCAGTGGCCTAGTTGTATTACAGTACGACTCCAGTGCTTAGGTCTCGGTTGGGTTCGAACCCTGGTCAGGCAGTGGTGTTGGGTTTTTCGACTCAGTATGATCCTGGAGTCTGGAATTTGTGCCGGATATGGCGATAGTGTCGGCCCATATCACATTACATCATAGGACGGAGCAAGCATAGTGAAAGGTGGTGGACTAGTTGCGCCTCTGCTTGGCTCTCCGAGGACAAAGGCGCGAAAATTGCTAATAAGAAAGAAAACTCAAAGAAATTAAACAGCTAATAGTTTTCCCACTAATCTATACTAATATTATAAAGGTGAAGAGTTTGTTTGGTTGAACGCGCATATCTCAGGATCTACTGACCTGATTTTGAAACTTATTTCATTAGTAGGAAGCTACATTACTCCTGAGTGCTATAGGCTACTTATTACCCCGGGAAAATATTTTTTATCCTGAAGAAACTTTTTCACGTGATCAATACGATATTCAATACATATTGGTCGGCCACCATACTTTCTCTTACAAGACAAGACAAATACCGCTCAAATATTATAAATATGAAATCCAAAGTCTCTTCTGAAGATAATGGTTACAGTAACAGTCAATAGGTATAATATTTGTTACCGAGTTTTTTTAATTACCCAGGTTGCATTTTTATCAACGCTACAAAGTATCTTGTTACTGCTGGAAATAGTCAGCTCTTCAAAAATAATAACGCCAGTGTAATACAACGTAGCTTGAAAATGAGACAAAATGGAGGAGCTGGCAATGAAAAAGTTTTCACTCAAAAATAATTAGACCAGGAAGTGAGGAAAATTGTTTTTCTTTTTAGAAGAATTTCGCTCAAACCTCAGTTGGTTGTAGGTATAAATGTTGAGTTAGTGTAACGCACGAAGACTTAAATAATGAATACAAAGAAGACTTTTTAAACAAATAACTAAAATAAACATGTATCAACTTGATAATTATTATTATTACTATTGTATTGGCTTGAGAAAGGTTGTAGGATGCATGCTTGATGATGATGTATGTAACTCATGTTTAGTGATTAACCTTTCCCATAAATTTTCGATAGTTGCCAACTATAGCGATTTCTGGTGGTAGGTGTCTCATATGTAAGAGTCCGTCTGGGTGGGTACCACCGCAATGTTTATGTCTACCGCCAAGCAGCAGTGTGCGTGCACTGTTGTGTTTCGGTTTGAAGGAAATTGTAGCCAGTGTAACTACTAGACATAGTGAGACTTAACATCTGATGTCTCAGGATGACGAGCGCAGTGGAATGCCACACAGTACTTTGTTACTCATGCTGCTGGATGGTGTTGCTACTGCTTATAGGTGGACGTATCGCTTATCATCAGGCGAACGGCATGCTCGTCTCATCATTCAATGCAATAAAAAAAAACGAAAGGTAAAATTGGTACTTAGAGGTAGTCAGCGTTGCAAATAGTCTCTCCATAGCGACAAACTTATGTCCCATTATGGTATAGAGGATGAGTAGTACTCTCCATAAACAATACATACATAACTTCGAAAGTCAGAGGTATGTTTTGAACCTACGGATTTCCTTCTTGGTAGACCCGTCTGTTACCAACTAGGTATTGCCCGCGGTTTCGCCCGCGTGAAAAGCCTATCCCGCTACAAACGTCCTTAAAACACAGTGCGACGTAAGCGCCATCTAGTTAAAGAATCAGATTAAAAATTCCTATTATTTCCCATGGCAGCATATTACCGGGATAAAAAGAAGCCTATATTGTGCAAATCCAGGTAACGGTTTACACGTGTGGCAAATCTCAACCAAAATCAATTTAGTCGTTTCTGAGTTTACTTCTAGCTGTGATTCCGCAGGACGCGGCAGACGGCAGACCGCATATGCTGCGACGACAGGCGGCACTACTATGCAGTATTAAATTGTATGAGACCGATTCCGCTTACTACGGCAAATGACGCGCGGCAAGTGACGTCCTGCCGGGCGTCATTTGCCGTCGTGTGTGGAATATGTCTCACACAATTTAATAGAACACAGTAGTGCCGTCTGCCGTTGCCGTCTGCCGTATGCCGTGCCCTGCGGAATAAACACCCAAACATTTTCAAAAACTTTCGCATTTACAACACTAGTAAGAAGTCAAATAACACTAGGCTATCTCCATACTAGACACACATTCTAATTCAAAAATAATACTTCTAACTTTTCAGCCCTATATCTCCTCGCACATTTTTTTACTAAAAAGCACGTCTAAGCTCAAATAGATGTGAAATACACGAATTTGGAGTTAAAAAAATGAGGTGGATTTAAAAAAAACTCCCTTGTATTGGAAAAAGCAATCAGTTAGTAGCCTTTGAGATTTTCACCATGGTTTAATGAAAAGGGCGATTCATTTGCCTTAATGAGATGTAGATGTGGTTTTAAACTTATTGGAAAATAAATATTGTATTTGTACTTTCGATCTCAAATTTAAAATACTTGAGTCTACGTTTAGGATATTCAATATGCGTGTAATCAGAATATAAAAAGTCCCGGTTCATACGACAAAATCAAGCTAGAATTTACTACAATGGCAGCTTTAAAGTCTGTTTCACAAGTTTGAAGTAAATGTTATTTAAAACTTATTAAGCAGTTAATGTAGATAGTTTATTGCCATATATTTGGGTGCATAAATTCGTGTGACTTTTGTATTCGGTACATTTATAGAGCTCTAATTTTAAATTTTATGATATTGATTAGAGTAGCTAATATTCATGAAAAAAAAGCACAGCGCACACACAATCACTGCTGAATCTATGACCGTCACAACTGGCTGACAACCTCATACCAAGACATCGCGGACACTTGAATAAGTCATGAAAAACTATACATTTTTCAACTACATAACTATAGATAGGTAATATTATAAACGTTAGCAAACAATGATGTAACAAAAAGCACAGCGCACACACAATCACTGCTCAATTTATTACAGTGACAACTGGCTGACAACCTCATACCAAGACATCGCGGACACTTGATTAAGTCGCCGACAGGGTTGATTAATGAAACGGTGAGATTTGGAAGGACGCGCCCTAATTAGATTATCGCGTACATGTGAGATGCGTATCTTTGATTAGTATTAATCGTTTTTGTTTCATGCAATAGATGTATTGCTTTGTTGATTAATCAGATGTAAAGACCAATTGCCTTCAGTGCTTCATGTTGGTAGTTACTACATGGTGCATGGTTGTTGCGGTGCATAGCTTGAAATGAACTAGTTGGAAAATATTGTGTCTTATACAATAATACAAGTCTTTTATCTATACTAATATTATAAAGCTGAAGAGTTTGTTTGAACGCACTAATCTCAGGAACTACTGAACCGTTTTGAAAATTATTTCACTAATAGGAAGCTACATAACTCCTGAGTGCTATAGGCTACTTTTTATCCCGGGAAAATATTTTTCACGCGGGCGGAGCCGCGAGCACTACTAGTATAAGATAAATTTATTGTATAAAAAGAAAACCGCAATAGCGGTTTTGTTTTTATAACTGTTAATAACTGTTATAACTGTTGTTAATAACTGTTAGTTAATAACTGGCCTTTTTGTATAAATGCGGTCGATAAAAGACCAAGTAGTCAATATTGAACATTCATAATTTTAAAATAATCTTGAATGTGCTGTGAATCTTCAAGGAAGTGAATGCCGTTTATATGCATATAGATCTGATCGGAGTTAATGAAACTTGCTGCCGTGTGGTTTTCTACACAGAGCCAAAGTAACGTATTTATAGAAACATTGCTGAATGAATTTAGCTCAGCTTTCATACAAATTGTGAACTCCTATGGGGAATCCTATTCCAAATACGAAAACCCCACAAAACACGACACCAGAATACACACTTTACAATAAAACCTCTCATCAACCAGACTAACATTGGCTTAATCGCAAATAATACGCAATGGGATTAGTCGTACAAACAAACACAAATTTAACACCTCTCACCGTGTTCATTCAATACAACGCAAACAAATTAATGTCCATCCAATACATTGTTATAGGGACTGGATTTATGCATGAATGGAATCTGCCAATTAAATGTTTATTTGTGTTTGATTAGTTCTGTTTTAGTTTCAATGTGAAAGTAATTAACTTTTTAGGTCTATTTTATTGTGAATGAGGTATAAAAGATGTTATAAGAATCATAATAGGAAAGTTTTCTATGTTTGATTCTGTACATTATTTTAGATGTAATAGAAAAAATACGAAAAGGACATTCTTCTGTGAAATCTGCATCAAAATCGATTGAAACATGAAGTAGTTATTCAATTTTGAAATATTCTTGTGAGCAAAAGTAGGGGCGTGGCGGGGATATTGCGCTATCTCTTTCACAAGCACGCAGCATTATATTCGACGGCGCTTGGTGACGTCACAGCCTAGTATTGTTGTTATTTGACAGCTACCTTTTCTACCAAATTTCAAACCTTTATTACTATTGCACCAATTTTGAAAATTATTTTTCAAGTAGATTTTGAATAGCATACACTTTTCATAATTGTATTTAAAAATATAGTCAATTACCCCTATATTTAAGAGGATGGTTTGAGGGTTCGGCCTCGCAAATTGCACATGGTTGATTTAAGTCCAACTATTGTAGTTTGTTGTATTCTTTTAAAATTACTTTAATTCTTCTGAATGTATGACGGATTTAGAAGAATCAATGTGATAAGTACTATTTTTTAGACTGCCTCGATTGCGTAGGTGCTATTGCGTGCGCGTTAAATAGTATTCTGCCAATCAGCCAATCTGCCAATATCCATAGTGATAAACGCGATGAGTTACGTTACGCGCTTGTTACGAGCGGGGAAAATAACGCGTTTCATAGAGAATAAGAGGAGCTGGTCGTTAGCGCGTTCTCCGTCACTAGTACCATATCCCTATATTGATGACGTTAATCCACAACACTAAAGGAAGATATACGAGTATCATAAAATAACAAACGTCGATTTTATTGTCGTGCCAATATAGAAAAGAGCATTTAATACTGCCTAATAGCCAGTAATGCGTTTAGCTGTTAGCAGAGATGTACCGCTGCTGCAATAGCTCTAGATTCGAGAGTGAAATCAATAAAGATTATGCTTTTAAATGTTCTTGAGACGGTGAAAACTGGCGTCATTGGTGTGGGGTTGGAGTGGTAGGGCGTTTAATCTTTGCTTTTTCTTTGGTATGAGAAGTATGAGATGAGACTACTGTGTCGAAACGATTTGTTTCACTTCAATATAACGTTTGATAAAGTTGGCAGATCTTTGGCAGAGATTTCGTGGTTACTTCTACGCATAGTTTTGTAGTGGTTTAAAAAAATAATGCGTTATCTTGTGGCGGTTTTGATTGCTGAGATAAAGCATCTACATCAACATCATTAGCCACATGGCGTTCACTGTTGAACATCGTCTACATTAAATTTTGGAACGACACAATATGTCTACTCATCTATTTTTTTGTCCCCAAAGTGGTAGTTAAGGGCGCAACTAGTGCCACTTTTCGCCGTATGTATTCCGTTTCATAATGTAATAGGAGGCGAGCCTATCGCCATATCGGGAACTAATTCCAGACTCCGCGCTGTTACTGAACAGAAAAAGTCAATATCACCTTTGCCGACCCACGATTCGAACCAGAGACTTTACAGCAGTCGTTGTACCGTGGTTGCAGTATAGTACAACTACGCTAGCGAGACAGTTTACACTTCTAAAGCTGAGAGCTGAGATGAATTTTCGTAACTGCTTTTGACGTTTTGATAACATTTAATCATATCTAATATATTTACATGACCTTCTGATAAGTCTATAATATATCACGTATAACTTCAAGAAATTTCTCAGACATTGTTCAATAAATTATAGTAGACGTGAAGTGTCAAAGTATATTATACTGAGTTCGGCGCCTTATTTACCCCGTGAGAGGCAAACTTAAAAACACAGATTGGAAAAATCTGAATCAAAAGCTTGTACTTAAATCTTTTTTATTCGTGTAATAAAGAAATGAAAACGACTTATAAATCGACAACATGGATTCAATAAGTAGTACGCATTTGGTACGTGATACAGTAACTGAGATGCAGTGCGACTCGAATGATTTTAATTTATCTTTCGTTATTAAATTATTTTTATAATATAATATTACCGCCAAGCAGCAGTGTGCATGCACTGTTGTGTTCCGGTTTGAAGGGCATTGTAGCCAGTGTAACTACTGGACATAATGAGACTTAACATCTTATGTCTCAGGATGACGAGCGCAGTGGAATGCCACACAGTAGGTACTTTGTAACTCAAGGTGGTGGATGGTATTTCTACTATGGGTGATCGTATCGGTTACCATCAGGCGAACGGCATGCTCGTCTCGTTATTCTATGCTATAAAAAAAATCTCTTTCGTCTTCTCGCCTTTCCCACCCTAATGTTGGGTCAGCGTAATACTTTTAACAATATGTTTCAATATTTCTCTGCACTTCAGGCGATCGAGTCATATTACACAAATGTAAGCTTAGATGTTGGAATAGTCCAAACTATTTTAGCAAAGCCACATACAGAATTGGCAAAACAATTGTGCCCCCTGGCAACTGATATTGATTAGTTTTTGTATTCACATGTGTAACCATAGCACTTAGTGCATCAAATTGTATATAGATAATATATTACACCTATTGTGCTTATCTTGAAAGCTCCGATGGGGTTGACATGTCTATACGGATAAAAACCCCGAAATAAATTTTAGATTAAAAAAAAATTTAAGCTCTGCTCGAGTTAGTACTAAAACAGCGACTATCTTATACAGTACCATTAATAAATTTTACGTCCTTCCAGATACCACCAGAATTTGCGTGAGGAATTTTTGACCTTGCATCTCCACCAAATCATCCTGGAGACAACGGTGGACGTATTGCATCTTAAACAAAGGTAAGTAATACTTTAATAGTACACAAAAAAATATACGTAATTTGTGATTGTTATGACTAACACAGTTCGAATTGACATCTAATTTAAATGTCAGAGGCAGATGTCAAGCATCTTGGAGTAAATCGAAGATAGCTATTGAGGCTATTTAAAACGGAGCTAAGAAAGTACAAAATCTATCTCAGACGCCTAAAAGTATAAATGCTTGTTACTTAACAAATAACAGTAATATATTTTTTTAAAATGTTGTTTTATAAAATTTTTATGATGGCCATTAACATGTATAAAAATCATAATATAGAACTGTTATAAATTTTTGTTCATACTACTAATATTATAAATGCGAAAGTTTGTAAGAATGTATGGATGTGTGTATGCTTGTTACTCTTTCACACAAAAGCTACTGAACGAGTTTCGATGAAATTTGGTGTATGGGTAGATTATGTCCTGCATTAACACATGGGCTACTTTTTATCCCAGGAAAATATAAATCGGGACTTTTATCCCGGAAAAACTTTTAACGCGGGTGGAGCCGCGGGCAAAAGCTAGTTATTTATAATTAGTTGTGAGTTAGACAGAACATAAATTATACTTTTTCAACTATGTTGCGGAAAGGATTTTGCTTTTACGACCAACCGTCTGTCTATCTTGAATCTTCTGGGAATGTCCACTCCGTTACAAAATTTATCCTGACTAGGGTTTCGATTTAAGACTTCGCAGCTCATATAGTCTGTCACACGGAGACAACGATGATAAAGAATGATTTCTGTTTAAAAAGTATATTGACACTTATTTTTTAGCATGGTGGCCTTTAAAGATATCTAAAGAGAATGGCTTTGCAGCGTTTGGCAACATACAACAAGATAAAAATAATCGAGATATAAATTCTACAATGCAATATGTATTGTTTCTGAAGAATTTTGTAGGTATCTAGAAAATTAAGTTGATTCTCAGAAATTTGGAAAAAAAATCAATGTGGTTCCAAATATTAACTTATACTACGAATAATATTTTGTATCTTTCGATTCATATGTACCAAATGTACTTATAAACAGTAACGAGGCTATTCAGATATTTGGATTTTAAAATGCTGCCATGGAGTACTTTCCATACTTCTCTATAACATATCCGATATCCTCTTTCACTGTTAATCTTTGACCAGTTTCTTAGTTCTATAGACTGCTTTCTATCAACTTTCTATTAGTTCAAGATTGAAAATGACAATTAGTAGTTCCTTTCCAAACGGATTTTCGCAGAAAGACCGACTACTATACTTGCGAGTCATTTAGAATATTCAAATTTAATTCATACGAATTAGCTTAATATTTTTGAAATTTCATAGTAGAGTTGACAAACAAGAATTGGATCACAATAATTAGTGTCGTCCATAATAATCCACAATATGAGAGCAATTATCGAAGGGTTGACTTGAGACGAAGATATAGATATAATGTAAAGTCCAAGAATCATTTCCAAAAATATGTCCAACTAGACTTTGAAAATATATCAGACCAAAGCCTGCCCTCCATAATGCAGCGCGTTATTAGAAAACTCATTAATCTCATTTATCCAAATCGCTTTTTAGAAGAAAACAGACTCAACAAATATAAATAAATGATACCATTCAGTTGAAAGGCCTTCTTAATCCAGTAAAAGTATCCCAAATCGTATTAGAAGCGAGACAAATTTTCTACACATGTAAAATATGGTTATAGCTTTTTGAATTATTGGTGCCAGTGTAAGCGAGCGCCTAATGTCTTCCCTCCTTTTTGTTTACTTATAGGATGTCAAGAATTCTCGTTATTGCGAACTGTGTTTGCGATTCCTTTCGTGTGGATAAAGTGATTTACAGTTATGAATATAATGGATAACTTCTGTTTTGTATGTAGAAACTATGTATTAGATCGGACTTATTTAGTACTGGCTTTTGCCCGCGGCTCCGCCCGCATTAAAAAGTTTTTCCGGGATAAAAGTCCCGGTTTATATTTTCCCGGGATAAAAAGTAGCCTATGTGTTAATCCAGGACATAATCTACCCGTGTGCCAAATTTCATCGAAATCCGTTCAGTAGTTTTTGCGTGAAAGTGGAACAAACATCCTTACATCCATACATCTATACATCCAAACATCCAAACATCCAAACATCCATACATTCTTACAAACTTTCGCCTTTATAATATTAGTAGGATAGTAGGATATTAGTAGGATAAGTCCGACTAGGTACGTACCACAGCTACGTCTACTTCTTGGAAATCATAGTGTGGCATAGTGCTCACTTAACACGCTAGTGGTTGCTACATATGCTTTGAAACAGTGCTTGTTATAATTTAGATTTTTTCTTACAGTCATGACTTTGATAATAATATTCCCTCCACTGATTACTATTTTTATGGCACTGTCATCCTGAGACATAAGATGTTAAGTTACATTATGCCCTATAGTTACACTGGCTACAATGAAATAAAATAAAATACTTTATTCATCACGTAGGCGAACATAGTTGCACTTATGATAAGTCAAGATACATTCAATTTCTAATAATTATCATTACAAAAATCACTAATATCTATAATAATATTATAAAGCTGAAGAGTTTGTTTGTTTGAATGCGCTAATCTCAGGAACTACTGAACCGATTTTGAAAATTCTTTCACTAATAGGAAGCTACTTTACTCCTGAGTGCTATAGGCTACATTTTATCCCAGGAAAATATTTTTATTCCGGAAAAACGTTTTCACGCGGGCGGAGCCGCGAGCACTACTAGTAACTAAATAATATGAAAAATAAATCAAGAAGCCAAGCTCGAGCTGGCAGGAAAGAGATTTTAAGAAAAAAAACTATGAATTAATTTTATTATAAATAGTGGGAGGAACGCGTCGCGATCCTCACCGGTGAGGACACTACAGGCCCTTCAAATGTCCTTCAAACCGAAATACAACAGTACATGCACACTGCTGCTTGGGGGTAGAAATAGACATTGCAGTGGTACCGACCCACTCTCACACGGACTCATACTTATGGGACCCTACCACCAGTAGACCACCACCGCCACCACCTTATTTGCGTTCGGCAATACTTCCCTGACAGTCCTGGTATGTGGGAGGTGGAGGTTGATTAATTTGTAGGTGGTAGGATTTGGTTCCGTCCATATAGCGACTCGTTTCTGACTGGTACCCAAGAGATGGCAAGCGCAATAGAGGTCGCCAACATACGAGATGGGAGGACGACCTAAAACTCACGGCTGGACACCATTGGAGAAGGGCAGCGTATGATAGAACCTAGTGGAAAGCGTTAGTTACTATGCCAAGAGGCACGCTGAACTGCGGGACATTTTGTTGTAAAATTTTATAACTGTAACCAAATAGTTCAGAATAAATGGGCTTATTATTATTATTATATAGCGACTACTACACCAGGTATACCAGGTATAAAACCCGCCATAGTAACTCACGTAATTATGTTCTATTCTGGGATCAGCCTGTAATGTCCAGTTCCCTTTAGGCCGGCATAATTATGTCCACTGGCGAGTGGTAATCGTTTATGATCAGTCGACACTATCTGCACCCGACTCCACTTATCATCAAGTACAGTGAGGTCACGTTTCCATGTCGGTATAAATAAAACAATTCATCCACGTGCTTCATAAAATACATTTATCAATAATGCTACCCCAAATATGTCACGCTTTCAAAGTTTGACCATAACTTATTCAATATTAGTAGTTCTGTAATACTTTAGGTACAAAAGGAATAAATGCCAAATGGAAATAGTCCTCATAAAAATCGTATTGTATTGAGTTTCGTGACTCGTATTATGGTTATCGTATACAACTTCTGAAACGCAGTTATACTACATTTGGAACTTTAGTAGCTGATGCTTCGTTTTATAAATAGAATAAAGATTGAATTGACTTTATGTAGAATCATTTGCCTTTCAAATACATATATCACGATCTGATATTGACTACTAGATTTAGATCCCGGCTTCAGCTGTATGAAAATCCTTTAAAATATAAGTTCGACCATGCAATCTCACACACACAAACACACTTACGCCGTTTATCCCCAAAGTGGTAGGCAGAGGCACTAATGCACCAACTTTTCCGTGCGTATTCCGTCGCATGATGTGCTAAGGAGTGAGCCTATCGCCATATCGGGTGTAATTTCTATGCACTTTTCCAAGGTTAAAAATAGTTGTGGCGTCACCACACCACTTGGAAACGAAACAGTTTACATTCCACGTACAAGACGCCGGCCGTGGGAAACTTAAGAGCTCGGAAGCAATTCACCACTCAACGTACAAGTGACTTAAGAGCTTCGCTGCCAGCCCCACCACGATCTACAATCAACTTGTGTATTTATATATAAGCTTTACGGATTTCGTTTTACTCTCTCACAAGCTGTCCACGTAACCACTCGCATACTCTGTACTCGGTTCAATATATCACCTTGAATCCGTCACTGAATTTCATTTATAAGTAGGACGCCATACCCTACATAGTCTTTATATAAATTTTATAATTTATGCGTTAATTTTTAACTGAACAAGTTACTAAACTATAAGCATTCATCACAATTACCTGCATTCGAATATTTAACTTACACTTAACAACTTAATGTATCGCTTTAAAATGTTTCTTTATATTAATTAAATTAAAATAAATAACTACTTTCCAGAATGTATAAAAATATTCGTTTTATAATAAAATCTAATAACTAATCTCGTGCTTGAACGAATTCGCTCACACTGACACCACACCCCCGCACAATATGAATTTTCGCCTGGAGTTGAAACGACGAGAAATTGAGACAGATTTCAAGAAGTAAAATCATTTAAGGCTTGCGTCGACGGCGGAAATCCGTCATATAGTAGACGTTTCACAAAAGTATAATTAGATTTCAGGGGCCGTAGGTTCGAGGGGCTTTTTTTTCTTGGAAACACCCTGATTCGCATTATTTTATTCGTTTGTGAGTTGTCGATGGGATTTTAAGGTTTTTTTCTATTGCGAGTTGAAAGTATTTTCATGTTTTCTGTTAATACGTCATAGGGTCTAATGACGCATTTCAGCTTTTGTGTCTTTATAACGTTTAAGTAGTTTGAACGTGTTTAATAATAAAATTTCAAAGGGACATTGAAATTGATACTTTCGCCTTTAAACAATACAGACAACTTCAAATGAGCGGCGTCGTGCCGCGTTACAACAAATAGATCAAGTTACATGCTAGGTTCTTCATCTTTTCACTTGTCTTTAGCCTAAATGATTCCTAAAAACAAACGTAGCACTACAAATCACGCACTTGTTTCTTTAAGTGTACCATTTCTCTCTAGAATCATTAAAGCCATGATAGGCATTCTTTAATGTTATACCATGGTAACATTATGCCTAAACTGATCCCACCTACAAGCGTGTAGTCCAAATTGATCCCACCTACAAGCAGATAATAGAACGGAACCACAAAAATGAATTAATAATCCATTAACGTTATTAATGCCTAATTAACTAAGAGGTATGGACGATTATTAAAATCAATTGCGATGGTGTAAAGTATCGGCTTTTGTGATTTAGGACTGCCGGACGCGTTTTGGTTCTGGATTATGAAATAGGTAAATTAAAATTGGTTAGTCACTTCCACAGTCTATGTATACGTGGGAAGAGACAAATCTGTCCACACAACTTGAATAATATTGCTATTTAAGACATAAAAACTGACTTATGTTATTGGAATAATAAATACAGCGGCGATAGCCTAATTGGGAGTGGAACGGACTGCCAAAACGAATGTCCGCAGGTTCAAATACCAAGGGCACACACCTCTGACTTTTCTAAAAATTGATCGGTGTATTCTTTATGAATAAGTGCTCGCTTTAACGGTGAAGGAAAACATTCTGAGGAAACTTACATACCTCTTTGAATTTCGAAACCATGTGAAATCTGCCAACCCGCTCTAGGTCAGCGTTGTGGACTATAGCCCTAACCTTTTCAGTTGTAGAGGACGCCCGTGCTCATCAGTGGGCAGTATATAAAACAGGGCTGATATGGTATGCTTATTGGAAAGGAAAAACGATATAATCAATAATCGAGCGCAATTCATCTCGAATACAATAATTATTAATGTATATTGCTGTACCACAGTCATACCTACTCATGTGGATAACAGATATAATTGTCGGCTTTGGAGCGATCACAAGTACTATATTATCTTGCAGAAATTCGCTAAAACTTACGAGTTCTAACTAACATGGATCATTTCAACAAAGTGAGGGAAATAATAAAATGCTCTTACGCCATGCGACGGGCTAAATCTCCACAATTCGTTCCTCCTAATTTCCTTCTACGTTAAAGGTACTCCGAAGTATGGGAGGAAAAAAAGATATTCCAGGAGAAATGGCAGGTCATAAATAAGTGGGAGTGGTGGCAATTCGTGCCTCGATTCTGACATTTAGTCCTGAGGAGGTCTGGTCGTACTCGAGTTTGGATTTATGTTGTGTTGGAATTGTGTAGTGATAAATAATTTATAATCGGGTATCCGGAAATGGGTTATGAAGGTAATTTATGTATGTTATTTTAGTAGACGGAAAATAAAGTTTTGATGACCTTCCAAAAGGGTTATTTTGAATATACAGATAACAAGTCCATCTAAGATTTTAACAGCAACAGAAATAAGTGTTTGAATCACGAGACCACGGGATTGATTACGAGATTAGATTGTTAATTATTGATAGGTACATACATTAACAACTCATAGGTTGATAGATTCTCTTCCCAGTGTTTCCCTTAAATTCACACATACATACAAACACACTCACGCCCCTTTATCCCTGAATGGGTAGGCAGAGGCGCAACTAGTGCACCCACTTTTCGCCGTGCATATTCCGACCCATGACATGACATGAGGCGAGTCTATCGCCATATCGGGCAAAAATTTTAGACTCCGGGCTGACACTCAATAGAAAATCCCAACATCACCTTACCTGACTCGGGGATCGAACCTGAAACTTTAGCATTGCAGTCATACCGTAATACAACTACGCGACCAAGACCGTCCTTTAGAAGCGAATAATTAATGAAATGTTTTAATACGTTTAAATAATGCCTTACCATCGGAAACTCTATTACCACCATCTAAGCAACACATGCTTATTTTCTTCTAAGCTTTCCTAGCTATAGTAGCTCTTTAAGATGAAATAGCAAAACACACTTAGTATTAATATTCGAATTCAATAATAGATTAAAAATCCATTTAGAATTTCACTTTATATTCAAATAGCATAAGATCGAAGATATTAAAATCAACGTCACATCTCAAAGTACAGATATTATATTCTTTAACGACTTTTCAGAACTTTAAACAATTTTAAACATGTTTTGAATTCGAATGATATGAATACAAACTCATACAATTGTAACAACTTAAAAGATTTACGAAACTTTTAATGGACCCAAACTCGTTATGTGTAGCTACTTAACTATAAAGTTCACACCATTTTATACAATAAAAATATACAATTTATAGCTATTATTTCTACGTAAAGTAGTATTGCTAATATCTTTAATCTTCGGCGCATTAGGGACGGCTGCGGGCTTCCTCTAACTGAAGTATCTAAGTTGTCGTCCTCAACCACCCCTGCGCGGTGCCGCTTAATGCAGCCGGTCTCCTCTTGGGTACATAAATACTGGGTTTGTTAGGCGTTCCTTGATGGAGCAAGGAAAAAATATTTTGAATTCGAAGCAAAGGCTAGATGGACGAGTTTTTGCTTGATAAAGACAAAATACATGTCAGCATAGATCGGATATAAATTTGAATTTGAATAAATTCGTTGTAGAATAAAGGTTTGTTTCAAGATATTTAAGTAAATGTAAGAGGACCAAATAAAAATGCCATGGCATCAAATAAATGGCACTCAAACGATATTTAACTATTCAATACTTCAATAGGCGGATAACACTTTAAAGGTGGCTAGCACAACGACAAAAAATTTACCATAAATATATATTAATTAAAATACTTTCTTCGTCTAGCTCCTAATGGATGCCAGTCATAGCACGACGTTTTAAATATTTGTAGAGCTACACATATTTATAATCGTTGTGAAGTTAGTCTATTTTTAGAGTTCATAATAGTTTAAAAGCGTGAACACGTGTACAAATAATATCTGTATGTTTTTACATTTATTTGTGGATCAGCACTGTTCCCAACTACATTTCAAGCGCAAGCACAGAAGCAGAGAAAAACAAAATACATTTATTACGAATGAAGCTGCAGGAACAACTAGTCCACAATAAAATCCCACATAAACATGTTGAAGAGTCGCGTACGGAGAAAATACATTTCTTTCTAGCGAGAAAAATAAATAACAAAACGTCTTAACGTTCTTTTTGGTTTATTTTGTCTATTGTAACTCTGGTTAAATGGTGTTTGAGTTTAAACGTACCTGATTTATTGATACGCGATGTGAAATTGTTTGGCACGTTATGGTTTCCAGTGTTTGTGGATGTTTGGATTGTTTGAATCTGTTAGTACCTGAAGTTGGTGAATGTCTATTTTATTGTATGTTTTTTCAACTAAATGAAGAGTTATGTCTGACGGATAGCGTCGTTGCTGGTAAACAGCAGTATAACATATAAAATACTTGTCTGCATTTGGAAGCAATAAAAAAGTGTTTTTTTTTTTAACAGTACAGCGGTTCTATCTTTTTAACGCACAGCCTTTACAAAGTAGAACCATTTGTGTACTTAGATATCTTTCGAACAAAATGTAAGACCTCTCAATCTTACTTAGACTCTCGACCATTCTAGTGTAAAAGAACGCTACCCCAATCTATCAAATAATACTTAAAAGACAAAGTATTACACTGAAACACATTGCCAACCAACTAAGACGAACTGTAACCAAAAATCCATACGAAGCCAACTGACCCGAACAGCAAATAAAAATGTATGCATATTCGGAACACCTAATCCGGGCGGGCGACAAAGCCGCGCTGCAATCGACACCCGTTACGAAAGCGCGGTACTGTCGATGACACTTTTTAATTTGGCTGCCGTTTGTTTTTTTAACCTATTCGGATGGTTTGCATGTGGAAATGGAATTCTATGCCTTAAGTGCGGATCAATGTATGGCACGAAATGAAAATTTTGCATCATTTTTTTATATACAGTGTTTAAGCGAGCGTTGGGGCCGTGTCGTGAGGTTTTATGGGTGAGTTGCCTTTGATCGCGGCTGTAGATTAGTGAAAATCTGTCTAGAATAAAACGACATATGGAGTACGTTATTAGGAGATAAGGTTTTTCCTATTAATGGAAAAAGTTTTAGATTAAACTTATAAACTTTATCGTTATGTAATAGTGTGGACCGTGTGTGTAATATATAATAGTGCTAGATTTTTTTTCATATAATAATATTGTATGATTTTCAGAAACTAAATCTATTTGTAAATTTATTATGAGACCCAGCCTCTACGGCCTATCGGGCAAAATCCAGATTAATAAACTTGACAGCTATTGAAATATCCTACTAATATTATAAAGGCGAAAGTTTGTAAGAATGTATGGATGTTTGGATGTATGGATGTAAGGATGTTTGTTCCTCTTTCACGCAAAAACTACTGAACGGATTTCGATGAAATTTGGCACACGGGTGGATCATGTCCTGGATTAACACATAGGCTACTTTTTATCGCAGGAAAATATAAATCGGGACGTTTATCCCGGAAAAACTTTTTAATGCGGGCGGAGCCGCGAGCAAAAGCTAGTACCAGTATAAACCTGATATCAAGTTACAGTTTCCTATCCCCAAAGAACTACCACATCTTATATAACACTATTATTCAGTTCTATTCCCAAATTGTCCTTTATTGAAGCATCCACACAAAAATATGGCTCGATCTAATCCAGGAACAGCGCAAATATTTCCAGGAAAATAACTTCGCTATCCGACGAACTTACCTATAAACATAATTTTATTATGATCGCGGTAGACTCAAGTTTTTCGATAAAATATTATTACGGTCATAGTATAGTTGATTGAATGAGTACGCCACTGTCTTAGAGTATTTTCGCGTTTTGATCTCGAATTTGTAAGTGAAACGTAGGCAAATCAGTAAATAGAGCAAACATATTTTTCGCTTGTTGATTTATGAAGTTTAAAATTTAGGATTTGGATAGGAAGTTTTATGTGGATTTCATTGTAGATATCTGATATGTGGTAGTCATGGTAATATTTTATCTGTAAACCCACATAATACAGAGAAAGGCTGCTATGTTTAAAACCAATGATTACTATGAAAAACATGTTTATTTACCAATGAAAAATGGAGAGTGACATGTATTTCTTAGCAACATTTGAAAGTGTTGAAATGGCTTGTGTAAAAAAACGTTAATATTTTTCGACTGTATTTTGTTTGGACTTATTGCTGACATTTGAACTTATAATATTATTGATGAAGATGCTTAAAAATCAATCAGAGTATTTTAGGAACCATCGACGACAAAACCCTACATCCTGATAATCCTACTAATATTATAAAGGCGAAAGTTTGTAAGAATGTCTGGATGTATGGATGTTTGTTTCTCTTTCACGCAAAAACTACTGAACGGATTTGGCACACGGGTAGATCATGTCCTGGATTAACACATAGGCTACTTTTTATCCTGGGAAAATATAAACCGGGACTTTTATCCCGGAAAAACATTTTAACGCGGGCGGAGCCGCATGCAAAAGCTAGTGTAACCATATTCGATTTATTGGCATGTACTCACATAGCAATTACATATGACGAGGGTACCCTCTCATCCACATGGAACTATTGAAACTATCAACTTAGACGTTCGAACTCCGAATAACATTGTCAGTTGAAATTCCAGCCTAAAATATTACATGAGTGATGAACTAAACGAAACTATTATAGAACCAACCAATTCCGAAAGTATTACCCGTCCCATTGAAATACATTGCGTTGGTTAAAATATCGGCCACATTTTTACGTTTTTTTATTTTATTTTATAATTGTATTGGTGGGTAACTTGTTGGTCTTTGGATGGATATGGTAATTAGTGGGCATTCTGAGTAATATGTTATATTATATGCTCATTACTTATCGCCAGGAGTATGGAATTTGTGCCCGATATGGCGATAGGCTCGCCTCCTATCACATCATGCGACGGAATACGCACGGCGAAAAGTGAGTGCACTAGTTGCGCCTCTGCCTACTCCTTCGGGGATAAAAAGCGTGAGTGTATGTACTATGTATGTATTCCAGGCCGTCTTAATATCTTTAGGGAAGGCCTATGCTCAGCAGTGGATTTTATGTGACTAATGATTATGATAAGAGACATCTGATGTTAGATGGATGGAAAAGCGACGTAGTACTTTGTAATTTAAAGAATTGAGTGGTTTTACTATTTCATGTCATCTACGGCAAGCGTTTTCATTCGAGTCGTCATTTAGTTGTACTAAAAAATATATACATATACATAATCCCCGACACAAAAAGCTCTAAAAAGTAAAATAATAAAAGTGTATTTGTCGTTTAAGTACCTAGTAATATTTTGACCCAAGCGTCGGGGGATCGAACTCCAGACCAGGGAATTTAAAATCTTTTTTCGCAGTAAAATGTACTTTAAGTGACAATAACAAAACTAAAGCATACTATAATTTATAAATGACTAAATTGAGCTCGCACATAACCCACGAAAAATGATTTTCCGAGGAAAAAGTCTCGCTATATATTTTCCGGAGACAAAAGTTAAAATATAAAAAGGATTACACAAAAAGCAATGTCCTTTCCAGGATTTCAAACTGTCTCCACAACAAATTTCATCAAAATCGGTGGTTGAGCCGTTAAAGCGTAACAACCAGACTGACCGATAAACAGACAGAGTTACTTTCGCATTAAGCATGGATGACTTTCATTATCACAATGCGAATAGTGTTGACATATATTCTAGTTGGTAAGCACTGATGTTTTGCTTTAAAGGTTATTGAATATTAAGTATCAAATTTGCATTACATTACCGGGGCGATGGACGCAGCTCAAACTAATTCAATGCTAACTAATCCAAAATTACAAGTTATCTTACATTTATGAGGTACTACCAATTAAATTACCTGTGTCATCATTTGTCTATTTATTAGCCATTACACCTAACTTAATAGCCCTCATATCGGCATTCTACTCGCCTTTACTAAAGTTGTCTCGAAAAGTATCTCTATAACTCGTTTTTCATACATCTGCATCAAAAGCTTTCTGCAGCTAATCTATCAATTGTTCAACTTCCTACATTTATGCCGTTCTTAATTTACTAAAAAAAATTATTTCCATCCCAAAATTTCAATTTGAAATTGGCAGTTGTATAATTGTAGCCAACGGCGAAATCGCGTATCATAAAAAAAACAACGATCCATCATAGCCTCGTTGCAATAGTTGCGATTGGCAGCACGTAAGCGATACAGGTAACAAATTGTTTCATGTGTCGATGAAAAAACGCACAGAATAATTTATGTTGTTTTTAGTTTTCGTGACTTATTTTTTCGATAACGTACTACATACGATTATTTATTATTTTTCGATAACACGTTTTCTAAATTCTAAAGATCTTGATCGTATCAAAAGCATTGATGATTGGTAAGAACAAAAAATTTAAGATACAATCAAAGTTCTGGTAAGTTCGTTTGAACCAAATTTTATTGCGTATTAGTAAAGGAAAACGCGATTCAGCAATAAAATATATTAGGTTCTTGAATAATACGGCCAAAACTATAATGGGACTTCATCAACGTAATCCTACTAATATTATAAAGCCGAAAGTTTGTAAGAATGTATGGATGTTTGGATGTTAGGATGTTTGGATGTTTGGATGTTTGGATGTTTGGATGTATGGATGTTGTTCCTCTTTCACGCAAAAACTACTGAACGGATTTCGATGAAATTTGGCACACGGGTAGATCATGTCCTGGATTAACACATAGGCTACTTTTTATCCCGGGAATATATAAACCGGGACTTTTATCCCGGAAAAACTTTTTAATGAAATGAAATAAATTTATTCGAACCCATAAAATGTTATACATTATTTAGATTAATGCGGGCGGAGCCGCGGGCAAAAACTAGTATATAATATTCCCATTGCTTCATTACGCTTCATTCGTACTCTTGTACAGTATCATGTAAAAATCAATATACCTTTAATCATTTGTATCTACCAAATTATTATTACCGATCAATTTATTATTATCCATAATACTTTTCCCTCGTGTATTATTTTAAATAGCTTTTACCCGCGGCTCCACTCGCATTATAAAGTTTTTCCAGGGTAAAAATCCCGCTTTATATTTTCCCTAGACAAAAAATAGCCTATGTGTTAATCCAGAACATGGTCTACCCGTGTGCCAAATTTCATCGAAATCCGTTCAGTAGTTTTTGCGTGAAAGAGGAACAAACATCCATACATTCTTACAAACTTTCGCGTTTATAATATTAGTAGGATGAGGTTTCTGATGCGTATTGAAATCAATTATGGCTATATGTTACTTCGATTGCTTAACTTAAGAATGTGAATATATATGAACGGATAAAATCTAATTGTAAAGGCAAAATACACGCCCGCATGGCCAAACCACAAGACAATGTTAACAAAAGGTACGATTGGAAGTGAAAATTACTGAACATTTTGAATTACCGGTCCATTAACGATGCAAACGCGCAGTTTTTCACAATGCCCGTCGGACTATCGTTATTCCCGCTGTGGGTTCATCCGCGAAATAAAATTAGCCGTGTGTACAACGTTTTACGGCTCCACGCCGATGTTTCGGAGTGCAGGGCTGATACCCTGGTAAATGTTGATATCATGGAAATTTTCAGCTTTTTCTTTGCAGGGACAAATTTGCGTAATGGGTTTGATGTAATTGGTTTTATGTTCTCTGCAGTCTGCGATCTTATGAGGCCATGTTTTCTATTTTAACTTAATTTATATTATGCATCGAAATAAAACTGATTTTATCACGGTTTTTTAATTATACTTTCACCCGACGTTTCGAAGACTTTTCCAAATTTATTTTGATGTCTTACGTTCGCGTAAACATAAGAAATCATTGTAATACGTTTGTTTCGAAATCCAAGTGTTGTGATATTTATTTCTTTGTTAGTATTTTTCGTTAATCATACTCCAGTTTTTACCATCATGTGATATTGGTATTGGTTTCATAAATGATGTTTGAAATCATCCTAGTTTATTTATTTTATAGTAGCATCCATTTGACTAACGTCCATAATAGCATTACGTATAAAACGAGTAAAACCTAAATTTGCAAGTGTTACATCCTCATAACCCTACGTTGTCATCGTGTTCATGAGTCGACATTTCCCAGTTTTTCCGTCGAATTACTATTTGATGTCGCACCGAAGTTTATTTTGCATTCGTTAAAAGAATAATGGGTGTCACTGGTGCATTGGGACCGACAGCTTTACCCCCAAAATGGAAAATGAATCACCTTTACATCCGAAAATGTGTAGCTGATCTTTCATTGTGGGAAAACGTAAAGCCTGTTTCATTCCATAAAAGTTTACGGCAAAATGGAATTTTGATCAAAACATCGGAGCGTATTGAAATATTGAAGCATATCGAGGTTTAGTTGGAGGAATTTGATTTTGTAAACAAATAATAAATATGTATGCAATATGCATGTCCAAATTTACATAATAAACTCTTTGTTGATTCCCGTGCCCGTACCCAGTCCCAATGGGTATTATTATTGTAATAACAACGCACGGTCGCATTTCCTTTTCTATGAATTAATGCATGAACGCCAATTAAACAGGACGCTCGTGACCATTTACGGGATCATTTAATTTCCATTCATTTAATTTCATTTCATTAACTATTACCATTGTTTCCATAATGATACACCAATTATCAGTTCTAAAGTTTTTTGGATTGGCTTATTTTTTGACCACTTAATGTTGCTTTATGAGGATATACTATTCCCTGATTTATTATTGACATTATTATATGATAAAGACCTACTAATATATGTAATGCCGATATTAGGATCAATTAAACACACTTAAACCAATCAGGATTATTAAAGGTAAGACTATAAATTCTCATATCTTGTATAATTCTTAGGGACCATTCATTAAGTCCAGGAATTTGTTACGTACTTTACGTAAAACTTGGCTTAATATCATGAAATTATATTGTACGCTTTTGGTTGCGTTTTTGTCTGTATAAAAGACTCATGCAGCAATTGTTTTGTATAAGTCTCTAATGTCTCAAATTTGGGCAAAGGCCTCCCCAAGATCCTTCCATGAATCACAATCCTGCAATATCGCGAACCAGTTATTCTTAAATGAATGCAGTTCATTTAATTATTCAGAAAGTTGAAATATGATAAAAGATAGATCCTTTCTTTCAAATCCGTTCAGCGTTTTGGCATTTATTTCTAACACAATCCAAAAGTCTTGACCACTACTAAATGTAGTAGATACCTGGGCTTGCTCGACTAATAAAAAGGTATTCCTTTTGACTATCGCTATGGTCTGATGAGAGCCAATGATTGGTTACCTTTAATTATTTTCAAATGGTATTGGAGAAGTTTGAAATGCGCATTCTAACTATATCCTATGTCTAAATGTTGCAATTTGTAAAGAATTTTCTGACCATGCAATATTGTTGTAAATAGATTTGGTTTGTCACATTTCCACACAATCATAAATTAAATTCAGTCAATTTAAGAGAATCTATTGGTAACTAAAGGGAGGAATCGCAATGATTCATCAGAGATTGAGGATTTTTAAGAGAAGCGATGAGATGAGATGTTAGATTTGACAATTATTCCATACAATTATTATAAAATAGAAGCCCTTTCATGGAACCGGCAATAAAGCATTACTATTTTAAATATTGCAATGTGCGTGTAGTGGGGACAGCATGCTAACTCTTTCTTACTCGCATCGTAATGCGTGATGACGTCAATGAAATATCCTTGTAAATCTCTTTCGTTTTTTTGACATTTAACTCTTCCATCAAGTTTCGAAGGCTCATATCTTGATCAATTTTTACCGGATTTAATCGTGTTTCCTGTGTTATTTAAATGACACGACATATGTTTGATTAATGTAATAAAAATAATAAAACAGCCTATTGTATAACTTATATTGTGCTGTAAAAATATCTAAAAGCTACAATCATTAGCCTATAGATAACTATCTCTAAAATTGACTCGTTATGCCGCCCCAAATGACAGCACTAGCAAGGATCATCGAATTATTGGATTTGAAATTGCTTTATCCATCCCCCTAACGAAGTAAACTCATTGTTAAAAAAAACAATACACATTTTTTCAAATAGCAAAAAAATATTTATAAAATTCAGCGAAATTGAGGACAATAATTTATGGGTGTAGTTATTGGAGTAACTGAACATATGGTAATATAATATTTATCGCAACGGCTTTATAAATTTTATTAATTGAATGCCTAGGTTTGCATGACATTTATTGTACGATAAGCGTTTACTTTTAGGCGAAAGGTTGGAAGCTTATCATTACAGTTTATAATTACCTAGGCCTTGGTGAATAACACCCATGAGTGTTATAAATATTATAAACAAGATTAAAATTACTAGAATACTGAAATAAAAAACATACTGCGTGGCACATAGCTTCCTCTAGTACGCAGAAATATGAACTCATCACTTAGGAGATATAAACTAAACAATAATACCTTGGTATTAATTCAATACACACAAAAGAAATACATATAATAAAATTAAAAAACCAACCCTTGGTAGCAAACAAAAAAAGGTTTTTAAAGAAATTATAATATAATTACTGTTTTGGATGTTACTTCACACAACGTATTCTGTTCATCTTACAAATGATTTCAAAATCACAATCTTCTTCTTTGTCGGTATCACTCTTGGTAGAGTGTTCGTGGTTATCACTTCAGATGTTGGTCGCAAGCTTCACAACACGCCGCCACTTTTCTCTGATGGCCGCCTTCCTCGTGCATTTATATAGTGATGATGACCCATTCGCTGCCGCTTTTATCTGGTCAGTCCACCTCATAGGCGCTCTTCCTCGTGGCCTGGTACCCTCAACCTTTCCCTGGACCACAAGTCGCTCAATAGCCACCTTCCTTCGGTGGCATACGTGACCAAAAAAGGTAAGGATACGGGACTAAATCACAACAGTGAAAAAGTCACAATTTTTTTCTAATGTACATTGTACAATAAAGTATTATAAACAAATAAATAAAATATAAAACACCCCAATAATACAAGAAAAATTACCCTGATTCTTAATCCCACTCCATCTGTTTCAAGATGAGCATCTACAATTCCATCGATATCATCGATGGTCATACCAATTTGCTGACGAGCTATTACTTTACCCAGCTCCTTATTTTCCTACCTTTTCCTATCGACTGCTATGAATACCATCTGCTTTACACTAGTTATCATCATCATCATCATCAGCCATATGACTTCCACTGCTGAACATAGCCGCCCTGTGGATTGGGGGCGTTTGGAGAATTCCACCACGGTATCCCCTGCCTGTCGTAAAAGGCGACTAATAGGGGCCTCCGGGGGTCACGGGTGGGCGGGAGGGGCCGTCCACCTATTAGTCTAGCCAACTTCTGTGACCCCCGTGATGGACGGCAGCGTGACTCACGCTGCCTCGGACGCCAAGGGCGTCCTTTGGTGTACGGGGGCTTCTGAGCCCCCGCAACAACAGGAGAAGGACCGCAACAGCGGTACGCGCAGGGGCGGTTGCGGACGACAACTTAGACGTGAGTCGGAGGAAGCCCGCAGCCGTCCCTAATGCGCCGAAGATGGCCACCGCGGAGTTTTAGTTGGTATGCCGTGCGGTGTACATAGGTTAGGGACTCGGCCCGGCGGTCGCCCGACGTTTTCCATCTTTCCGGGCGGCTCAACGTCGGGTCGTAAGGCACGGTGAACCCAACATAACCGCTCAGTCGTTCCCCTTGAACACTGGGCGGTAGTAATAAGTCACTTTCTCCGCGTCAAAAAAAAAAAAAAAAAAAAAACTGCTGAACATAGGCCTCCCCCAAAGATTTCCAGATGGACCTGTCTAAAGCGGCCTGCATCCAGCGCGTTCCTGCGGCCTTTACCAAGTCGTTGGTCCACCTTGCAGGTGGACGGCCGACGCTGCGCTTGCTAGTACGTGGCCTCCACTCGAGAACTTTTTTGCCCCATCTGCCGTCAGTTCTTCGAACTATGTGCCCTGCCCATTGCCACTTCAGCTTGCTTATCCGTTGGGCTAATATCGTTATGGTTGTTGCTTATACTAGTTATAAAACAATAAAAAAATCTCTATTAAGTTTTTATCCTTTTCACTTTTTTATTTTTTACAGTCCATGCAATATTTTAAATGTGTCCATACACTGCGAGATACGTTCATATAGCAATCTCATTTGACGGCTATTTTATTACGAAGAGACCGACTACGGGGACGTGTTATTGCTTTTTCGTCAGAAATAATTCGATTGCGTCGCATTGCAACCCGTTCAGGGTTGTCGTTGGAGATTGATGCTTATAATTTTCCTTGATCTTTTTTAGATTAGTTTTATTTTAAATCCTACTAATATTATAAAGGCGAAAGTTTGTAAGAATGTATGGATGTTTGGATGTATGGATGTTTGTTCCGCTTTCACGCAAAAACTACTGAACGGATTTGGCACACGGGTAGATCATGTCCTGGATTAACACATAGGCTACTTTTTATCCCGGAAAAATATAAAGCGGGACTTTTATCCCGGAAAAACTTTTTAAAGCGGGCGGAGCCGCGAGCAAAAGCTAGTTTTAAATAAAACAGTGTTTTGATAGCCTTGAGTGGTTAAGTTATTTAACGAATTAAGTTTTGATAGAAAAATTCCAAAGCAGATTTAACTTTAGAGTGAAAATTTTGTTATAATTTTTTGCTTTAATAATAATAACCTACCAACCCTATTATTATATTATTACCAACCCTAACGTATTTTAGCTCAAACTTTAACTTTTTGCCGAGGCTGAAATTTTAAGATCACTGGTCACAAAATATTTTCATATAATAAGAATTTTATTAAATCCTAAAATTGAGATGTAAAAGTGGTTTTAACCTACCAACAAAAGTTTTCGACACAATTTATACCAAGGCCTATAAGCAAAAAAAAACATGGACATTAAAAAAACTTACGCAAGAGCACGCTCATCCCTGAACAAATGAAATTTTAACGGTATTCCGGTTTTCCGTTTTTTACCGGTACAGTTCATATCGTCGCCGGTGAGTTTAATAGACTGTTATGGCTTTATAACTGACAATTTCGGATTGTCGTTTGCATTTCGATTGTGCATTTTTAGGAGTCATCAAAATGGTAACAGTTTTACCGGCGATACCGGTTAAATCCGCATTTTTATTTATTCTTTACAATATTGGGCTGTGAAGTGAAACTATTGCTTTTCTTTATTGTCTTGCCATGTTTCAAGAAGTACGAAACTTAATATAATAAATATTTACCAATATTTCAACTATCTTCAGGTATAGTATTTGGTGTAATTGACAAGTCCTAACTGAACACGCTGGATGCGGGCCGCTTTGGACAGGTCCGTCTGGAAAACTTTAGGGAAGGCCTATGTTCAGCAGTGGACGTCATGTGGCTGATGATGATGATGAACTCCTAACGAGCGGATAATTTGTAGAAAATGGCTATCTTATCTTACTCCTTACTAATGTATGTAATTCCTCTAAGCTACAGTTTGGATGTTTGTTAGAAGTATACGCAGAAAAAGCTAAAAGGATTTGGATGTAAGGAGCTGTCCACTTGTTATATGGGTGCTGGTTCTCGAAATCTAGTCAGGCTCAAACTTTAGGTATATTAAATGGGTGTTGGATCCATTAAAAAAATATTTTTAGACCCCTCCATTTTTAAATAACTTTTCTAAAAACGTTCATATTAAGTGTAGTTTTTAAGGAAAATAAAATGACATAAATCTCAAAATCTGAGGTCTTTAAAATTAAACCATTTATTTTAAAAGGCTAGTTTTTATGACATATATACATACATATACACTCACGCCTGTTATCCCCGAAGAGGTAGGCAGAGGCGCAGTTAGTGCACCCACTCTTCGCCTTCTTTCCGTCCCATGATGTGATAGGGGGCAAGCCTATCGCCATATCGGGCACAAATTCCAGACTCCGAGCTGATACTGAATAGAAAAACTCAATATCACTTTGCCCGACCCGGGGATCGAACCCGAGACCTCAGCTTTGCAGTCGTACTGTAATACAACTACGCCACCGAGGCAGTCTATGAGTTTTTATGAGTTCTATCCAAATATATACAAACTGTCTTGGTTATAATTTTAGACCCGTTTTCGGACATGTCTTTTGGCACATGGATACACTATGCCCTGGATTCATATATATAGGCTAGATTTAAACACACGGAAAATGGAATATTTGTGATTTTTGAGTAGATGGCGCTAGCGTTGTACAGATGGCGCTAAGGATCGCTACAGTGAGTGATTAAGGTTATATTTTAGGGATGGTCTTTTCACGCAGGTGAAGCCGCGACCAACACCTAGTATGCCATATAAGTGCGTAGTTTTTACGAAAATATATAATATACAATTTATAAATATGGTATGAAGGTAGGTATGTGAAGTTTTAAAGGTACCAATAACTGCCTAACTTTATACTAAGGCTTAACAGGTTTCAATTCAATTCAAATTATGTGTGTTGTTAGGGATAAATAAAGATAACTTGTATGAAAATTAAACTAATATATTATGTCTTGACAGGTTTTTTTAATGTCACTTATAAGTGACATTGCCAACTAGTCTACAGAATTGAGCGCAGCATATATGTCACATAAAAAGTACATTGCCAGTTTGGCTAGTTAATAAAATAATACAAAGTAATATGAAATTATTAAAAAACATTCGACTTATAACTAATTTTGAGATCAAGTTACATTTTAGGAACTATGGAATACATAAATGCTACATACAATTAAGTGGACGATAGCCTAGTTGGGAATGGAACGGTCTGCCGTGACAATGTCCGGAGGTTCAAACCCATGGCACACACCTCTGACTTTTCGAAGTTATGCATATATTGTTTATCAATTATCGTTCGCTTTGACGGTGAAGGAAAGCATCGTGAGGAAACCTACATGCCTGAGAATTCTCCATAAGAATTTCGAGGGTATGTGAATTCTACCAATCCACACTAGGCCAGCGTGGTAGACTAACATGGTGTCAGTGGAGATCTTATGGAAGTTGTAGATGGTGTTTCCGGTACGACGCAAGCTGGTAGAACTTGAGGTCTAGCTACTAATGAAAATGGTGTTGATGTCATAGGCGGTGTTTCGTTTTGGTTTACGTGGTTCTCTAATGTAAATCCCCTAAATCTGCCATTGCTGGTTTTTCGAAGTCACTGAGATCCTGAATTAGGTCATAAATAGCAGGCGAAATACTTCTCACTAGTGAAGAACTATGAGAGCCAGTGTAGTAGTTTATTAAGTGCTCACGCGCTAATATTTATCTCTCCTCATCATCTTCAGAATCAATCTCCGAATGTTCAGAATAGGTAGGAGATAATAGCGCAAGAATTTGCTTAGACCTCCAACCTTCCCTCGCCATACTACTGAAATGAATATCGTCAATTCTTAAACTTATACTGTAAAAATGTGATATATATCTATATTACATATGATATAACGTAAATATATCTTAAATTCTACTAGTAACTAACTGGCAATGTCCGTTAAAAATGACAACCACACTTCGTGGGACTTTTAGGCAAAGTCCGTTATAAGTGACAAACACAAAAGTCACTCCTTGTGAGACCTAATTGGCGATGTCAGTTTCAAGTGACATTAAGATTTATTTAGATATCGCAAAAAAAATACGAATACTACGGTAATAAAAACAATTGAACACTATTGATTTATCATTATTATACCTAAATTAAACATAAAAAGGATATAATACAAAGAAATACTTACGTAATAACAATGTTTTTAACGAGTGCAAACTTAGTCCGCCGTTGCAATATTTCAAATGATTGATACAACGCATCTATCGATCGAGATAGAGATTCAAATGCGCGAGATCGAAGAGAATAGCCTATTAGACACGACGTACTACGTGACAGACGTAAGCGTCACCTCAAATCACACTTGTGTGCGTTTTTACAACACGTCACATAAAAAGGACAGAAACAATTTAAGGGTTAAGACCTGTCCAGGCGTTTGAAGATTATCAGCTCATTTCCAACTTTCACAACTCCGATTGATTTAAAATTTGGTGTACTGTGACTTCGGCAATATTTTGAAGACATGTTATATTGAGTTTTTCTATTCAGTATCAGCCCGGAGTCTGGAATTTGTGCCCGATATGGCGATAGACTCGCCCTCTATCACATCATGGGACGGAATAACGGCGAAAAGTGGGTGCACTAGTTGCGTCTCTGCCTACCCCTTCGGGGATAACAGGTGTGAGTGTGTGTGTGTGTATGTTATATTGCCATTTATTTAGTAACTTAGATTAGAGTCTGACTTTTGCATTTGGTCGGCTTATACATTTATGACAGCGGCGATAGCCTAGTTGCGAGGGGAACGGACCGCCGATATGAATGTCCGCAGGTTCGAAACCCAAGGGCACGCACCTCTGACTTTTCTAAACTTATGTGTGTATTATTTGTGAATAATTATCGCTTGCTTTAACTGTGAAGGAAAACATCACGAGAAAATTTTCATACCTGACAAGTTCTCTATAAAATTTCGAAGATATGTGAAGTCTGCCAACCCTCACTAGGCCAGCGTGGTGGACTAAGGCCTAAACCCTCTCAGTAGTACAGGAGGCCCCCACTTTTTTCGATCAAAAAGCAGCACGACTCATTCCGCTCTGAGCAGCCGTCTCGGACGGACCTATTGTTTGTTGTAGCGCTCGCTACAACTTTCATTGTTCCGCCCGAGTACCTGCTCGGTGCGTTCGGCAGCGACCTTGCTGCAGCCAAGGCCAAACAGGTAGCAAAGGGGCAACCTTTTGCTATTTTGTTAGCCTATTTCGGGCCAAGCCGCGTCCTTTTCAGGACAGGGTTTAGCCCAATTTGTTTCTAATCGACGTTTGGCCCCTTCAGGGTATTGGCTCGGCGGAAACCTAACGGTGCTAACAAGCCGAGTCGCGGCCCCGGCCACGCGCTGCGCCCCTTCAGGGCAAGGCAAAGCCGACGGGTACGGATCCGGAGGCTGCGGAGGCACACCGCAATCTCCCCCGTATGTCACCTTCCCAACCCTATCCTTTCCTTAAAATCCATCCCGTGTATCGGTTGAGCGTGCGGCCTCCGGCCAATACCGTTTACGGTACACGGACTGTTAGGAACCCTTTTGCACAATAAGACTGGCAAAAGGGATACAAGCTTAGGGCACACCTAATTTAAGTACACCCCCCCTCGCCTATACCCGGCGGGGAGGGACACGCACTCACTCACCCCCGGGCGTTCCTACCCGGGGACTTAGTTCAACGCGTCCCATACCGCGTCGCGATCCGCGCTCGTTTCGTTTTGTGTGAACCCGCCTGGTTTCTTTGTGTGTTCTTTACAGGCGGTGCACACCCGGGGTTAGTGAACACACACGCGGCCCCTAAATCATTTTTACCGTAGGCTCGGACTCAGCCGCCAATATGGCTGATTCTGGGCGACGACAGGCCGCTCGGGAGCCAAATCCATAGGTTTGGCTCCCGAGCGGCCTGTCGTCGCCACTCAACCAAACCTAGTCAACATCCCCCTCACCGCACCCATTATTTCCAGGGAGGAAATAATGAGAGTGGTGAGGGAGATGTTCCGGTCGGACAACGTGGTCCGACAAGAAATTCTAACCATGGCTAGGGAAGCCAGGGAACCGTCTGCGTCCTCAGACACCTCGGAGTCGTCCGAGGCTACGACCTCAACGGAGACCACCGAAACCTCGGGCGGCTCCGCGGAGTCTGAAGAGGACATGGACACGTCCCCCAGCACTCCCGCAGCCTCCAATAATCCGAAAAAACGGCCAATATCTGCTTCTTCCTCCGCCTGCGAATCCGGGGAGGAGTCGTCCTCGTCGGAACGTGACGAGGACGGCTTCACCACGGTGAAGAACAGCCGTAGGAAGAAGCAGAGAAGCGTCGCTGCTCCCGCACCAGCCTCCCCATCCGCGCCTTCTGCGCCTTCCGCGCCTTCAGCGCCAACCGCGTCCGCGTCTGCGTCGACGCCGCCACCGCCGCCGACTCAACCAAAGGGGCCTAAAAAACCCCCGAGGTTGAATTTACAACTCCCCTCAAATATGTCCATGCGGGACATATTTGAAGAATTGCGCAAACAGCGCATATCTATCGCTTCCAACTCGTGGAATAAAATCCACAAACTTCTTGCCCTGCAGCCCGCCTCAATCGCGGACCACAGGGCGCTGACTAAATTCTTAGACGCCAAACATTGGCACTATTTTACGTATTCTCTTCCGGACGAGCGGCGCTTCCGCTACGTCATTCGCGGTATCCCCGTCCAAATGTCGACTCTCGAGGTCAAAGAAGGCCTCGAAGAGAAAGGCATAGTCGCCCTAGAAGTGCACAGGATGCACAGACAGTCCCGCGCCTCCCGGCCGGGAATACAATACGAGATGGTTCTCGCCATCCTCCAGTCCCCTTCCGACGTCAAACGTCTGTTTGAGATAAAAGATATCTCGGGGCTAGGCGGCTTCACCGTCGAAGCCCCACACAAATCGATCCAGATAGGGCAGTGTCACAACTGCCAGAAATACGGCCACAATTCTCGTGGCTGTCGCCTCCCCGCCAGGTGCGTCAAGTGCCTCGGCGAACACGGCACATCCGAGTGCCCCCGTCCCAAGGACCGCTCTCAGTGCACGGAGCCGCCTTCGTGCACCAACTGCCGGCAAACCGGCCATCCAGCGAATTATCGCGGATGCCCTCGCGCCCCCAAAAGAGTTGCCAAAGCTCCTAAAGCTGCGGCTCCCTCGGCCCCTCAGGCTACCACATTCAAACTGGCACCTGCGCCAGTGCGCAACCCGTGGTTTCCTCCCACGGCGCGCGCTGATCCCATTTCACAGGCCCCCAGTGGAGTCACTCCCGCTGCCCCGGCCTCTACTCGACCCTCTCCTCCCCCAGCTGTGGCTCCTTCTTCAAAGGCAGCCCAGCCCAAACCCAAACCCAAACCCACCACCCCTCCCACCCCTTCTCAGTCGGCGACGGTGGCGGCGAAGGCAAGCGACGCCTCTTCCTCAGTCGCCTCACTGTTAGGCTCCCCAGAGATAATGATTCTCCATGGGAAACTTTTTGAGCGTTCCCGTCTGCTCACCCGTACGGGAGTAGAAGACCCCCTTTTAATCGCTGAGATCGCTCTGATCCAGCAGCAAATCTTCGAGGCTACAGTTAACGCTGTGCGTCTCCCCTCTTTAATTTCATAAATGGCTACCAACGCCAGACAACTCCCCCAGCGGACAAAACCTCGCTCCCTCAGAGTGGGGTTTTTCAATTGTAACGGCATTCGGGACCAAAAAGCCGAAATTTCTTCTTTTGTCCGCGACAACAAAATTGACGTTTTCCTCATCCAGGAAACGTTCCTCAAGCCCTCTCACCGCGATCCCAACATCCCAAACTTCAAACTGGTGCGAAATGATCGTACCAGTGGCCGTTTAGGAGGCTTTAGCGGCATTGGGTTGGTCATTGGTCGCCGCTGTTAGAGGAACAGATGGTTGCGTTCCTCTATGGAAGGGAATTTCCAGTCAGGCAGATGTTGCGCCTGACCGGCCGCGGCCCCTCCGATGGTCCTTACTCAGAGGTGGTATATATGCTTTGCATCGCTCAAATATTGCAAGTGCAATCTGAGATCGTGTAGTGCCATCTGTTATTATTTAGTGGGCGTCATCTGCTATTCGTCGACACCACTTCAATGTTTGATGAGTGTCGGGTCACCTTGCTAACTACTTAATGAAGTAGTTCCCAGCCTTATTTGATAGGTGGCGGTGTATGATAATTGTGCCGCCACATCACTCCCCTCCGGAGACCGGAGGTCGAAAGTCTTCAGTCGAGTCGTCTTCGAAGCTGCGTAGCTTGTGCCAGTGTCAGTGAGTTGAGGCCCCAGTGCGTTGGGGTGTCGTCGTAGTCGTTGCCCCAGTGAGTCGGGGTGTCGTCGTGGACCAGGAAGGCAGGAACCGTAGTCGGTGGTCCCAGTGAGTCGGGTCCGTAGTCGATGGTCCCAGTGAGTCGGAACCGTGCGCAATTGGTCCTAGTGAGTCAGGGCTGTGCGCGGGTTGTCAGCTCCGGTGAGTCGGTGGAACTGAGAGTAGGAGAGCGATTCGCGCGTCGGAATCGAAGTTGCGTCTCTGCGATGAATTCGGCGCGTCACGTGGCTATACCGCGACAACCGGTGAGAAGGCTGCTCGTCGTGAAGATCCGGCTGTAGCGCAGTTGTGCCGTGACGTTGGAACCGAAGACCGTGCAGGAGTGCCGAAGGTAACCAGGCAGCATGTTTGTTGGGAACCTGTTCGGCGGGAACGCTAGCTGGCTGGGCGAAGTGTTGACTGGAATGGCTGGGAAGGAAGTGGCGGATGGAGATGCGAGGCGGTGCGATGCGATGCGATGCGATGATGCAGGTACGGCTGGACTCGACGATGACGATGCGAGGATGTATCACGTCTGGGTCACCACTTTAGCGGCATTGGGATCGTCGCCGCTGTTAGAGGAACAGATGGTTGCGTTCCTCTATGGAAGGGAATTTCCAGTCAGGCAGATGTTGCGCCTGACCGGCCGCGGCCCCTCCGATGGTCCTTACTCGGAGGTGGTATATATGCTTTGCATCGCTCAAATATTGCAAGTGCAATCTGAGATCGTGTAGTGCCATCTGTTATTATTTAGTGGGCGTCATCTGCTATTCGTCGATACCACTTCAATGTTTGATGAGTGTCGGGTCACCTTGCTAACTACTTAATGAAGTAGTTCCCAGCCTTATTTGATAGGTGGCGGTGTATGATAATTGTGCCGCCACAAGGCACTCTCATTTATTACAAAAGGTCCCTTCATTGCATACCTTTAGAATCACCGATAAGCTTGAGCAACATTGAGGCTTCGGTCTGCAGGCTAGCCATGACCGGACACCCGCCGATCACCATCATATCGGCCTATCTCTCGCCCACTAAGGAGCTTCACTCCAACGAACTAGAAACATTATTTGATCTGGGGGATTCCGTCATTTTGGCGGGAGACCTCAATGCCAAGAACACCCTCTGGAACTGCAACTCGACCAACGAGCGAGGTGCCGTCCTAAAGAGTTGTCTTGACACAATCAATCTAAGCCTATTGGTTCCTTCAGAACCAACCCATTATAGTTACAACGACGACCACCGACCGGACATACTCGACGTGGCACTTGTACGGAACGTAAGCCTTAGCGTGCGTTCCATGCAAGTGTTACAAGAGTTAGACTCTGACCACAGACCTGTGATCCTCGATCTAGTCCCCGAAAACAGTCCAACAGACACAGGTTCTAATATCCCGATGAAGGTGAAAACGAATTGGCGTCTTTTAGGCACCAAGCTCGCGGACACCTCATCCACTGATCTTTCCGCGATCCCGACCAACATCGTGACTCCTGAGGAAACGACCAGCGCGATACGCGTCTTCACCGACCACCTTCAGAACGTTTTGAGCGAAAGCTCCGAGAGGGTGCCAGAGACTGTTCACAGTCACTGGCAACTTCCCGAAGACGTTCGGTGGTGGGTGAGGTTGCGTAACGCTACGCTCAAAGCCTGCGCGACGAGACCCGTCCCGGAACGACAACATCTTGCGCGCTACCTCCAACGTGAGGTTAAGCGTCGCGTAAAAGAGGTCGTCGATTCGAGGTGGGACACTCGTCTTGCCGATATCGATCCGACTCATACCGCCTTTTGGCAACTGGTTCGTTCCTTCAGGAGGAACGATGTGGCCTCCATGCCTCCGCTCAATCGTCCGAATCAACGCCCGGCGTTTGATGACGACGAGAAAGCGGAACTACTGGCCGGCAGCCTGGAGTCTCAATGCTCGCTCACCTCTGTACCTGTAGATGACGACATTCTTGTTGCGGTTGACACCTTCGTCGAAGATAGGAACGCGGTCCGGCCACCGCCAATCTCTATACCGCGACCGTTATACGACAACGTCGACCCGGACGTCGACCCGCCGCCCGATCCCCTTGCGCCGGTGACGATCGAAGAAGTCACCACTCTGATCAAGGCACTCAAACGTAGGAAAGCCCCCGGGGGCGATCTAATCCCTAACCGTATGATCAAGATGCTCCCGGAGCATCTAGTACAAATTTTAACTTCCATTTACGACGCCGCGTTTCGTAACTGCCTCTTCCCAGAGGTCTGGAAAGAGGCAGTTGTGATAGGAATCCACAAGCCGGGGAAACCCGCTTTCGAACCCTCCTCTTATAGGCCCATCAGTCTGCTCAGTACTCTGGGCAAAATCTACGAGCGGATCGTCCTCGACCGCCTTAAAATAGTAGCTTTCAATCAAAATTTGATCCCTCCAGAACAGTTTGGCTTTCGCGCTAGACACAGTTGTGTCAATCAGGTGCTCCGCATCACGGAGTACGTCCACGAACAATTTCGTAAAGGAATGCCTACCGGTGCTATTTTCTTCGATATCGAAAAAGCATTCGACAGGGTGTGGCACAACGGCTTGCTTTTCAAGCTGTACACTCTCAACGTGCCCACACAACTCGTGCACATCATACGAGATTTCCTGTCGAATCGCGGTTTCAGATATCGCGTGGAGGGAACTCTCTCTTCCCGACACACCATCACGGCCGGAGTCCCGCAAGGCTCCGCCCTGTCCCCTTTTCTATTCTCGCTGTACACAAGCGACATCCCCAGACTACAAAACGCCCATCTGGCACTATTCGCGGATGATACCGCAATCTACGCTTCACGTATAGACCCCGACAAAGTGGTGCGCACTTTGCAAACCGCCGCCGACGAACTCGGTGAGTGGTTCCGCAAATGGCGAATCACCGTCAATTCCACCAAAAGCCAGGCCATCCTTTTCACTCGGAAAAGGAAAGTCCATATCCCTCACTTTTCAGTCCGCATGTCCGACCAGGTTATCCCCTGGAAGGGCCAAGCCAAGTATTTAGGAGTAACCCTTGATCAGAGTTTGACCTTCATCCCACACGTAAATGCGGTACGCGCGCGAGCCGCATTCGCGATGAGCCAGCTTCACTGGCTCCTAAACAAAAATAGTAAGATGTCAATCCGCAACAAGATTAGGATCTTTAAAACATGCATCCGTCCGATAATGACATACGCGTCGCCCGTATTCGCTCATTTACCGCCCCGTCGCCTTCAGCGAATGCAGGTGCTTCAAAATCGATTCTTACGACATGCACTTGGTGCCCCGTGGTACGTTCGCAATCGCAACCTCCACGTGGACACCAATATGCCGACCATCAGGCACTTTATGCAATGCGCCAGCAGACGCTATTTCGACAGGGCGGTAAACCACCCGAACACGCTTATCCGTAAAGCGTCTATATATACTCCATTTGACCGCGCCAAATGGAGACGACCGCGATCAGTCCTGACCGATCCAGAAAACGAAATCACTCTAGCTTTACGCGAAAAGAACGAGCATTTAAAGCTCATACACTCCACAAGACCGCTGTACCGTCCTCGCCGTCGAGGACCTCGTCGCGTTCCCCATAACCCTGCCCTCTCGTAGCAGTTCCGGCCCGCGTGCCGAAGACTACAATCAACACGTTAAATAGGATTAGGTTAAAAACCATATTCCCCAAACGTTGATGTCTTATCCTCTCAGTGGCCGTCCTGAGCCGAGGTTCGTGACCCGTTAGTAGGTCGCCCTCAGCGTGGTCGCTTAATTTAATGGGTTGCGAGTGCCTTCTGCGCTCACCCACAAGACCGGTGTTCTTGTATAAGCCGACCCTCGGCAGGCTAACAAGAGTTTAGTCAGGGAAAAAAAAAAAAAAAAAAAAAAAAACAGGAGGCCCGTGCTCAGCAGTGGGCAGTATATAATACAGGGCTGGTATTATTATACATTTGTGTGTGTAGCATTTATCAGCAACCAGTAAAACCGACCCTAAAACTCTTTTTAAATATCGAGTTTTCATATTACTTATTTGTATGTACATTCAATATTCCACAGCTTCGTCAAATAAAGTATGTGCATGTGAAATACAGCAATTTATAGACACAAAGGCTAAATAAAAGTTTCAAATACAATGACGTTTTTGATTTACAATATTCATTTTCAACGTATAAAACAATTTATTTGGAAATGAATTTCTGTATCCACTGCATTGACTTATCGCATTCTAATGACGGTGACTTGTGGGTTTGGTTCTCAGCTCACATAATAAATAATAGTTTTATTATCCCATGTGTAAAAACTGAGTATTGTCCAAGATATTTGTTAGAGTAAGCTTGCTATCTATCACATCATAGTACGAATAAACTGAGTCCAGTAATCTTCGGATATTTAAGCGTGAGGTTAAATGCCACATCATACCAGCCCTGTATTATATACTGCCCACTGCTGGGCACGGGCCTACTCTACAACTAAGAGGGTTTTAGGCCTTAGTCCACCACGCTGGCTTAGTGCGGGTTGGCAGACATCACACGCCTTCGAAATTCTGAGAACTTCTCAGATATGCAGGTTTCCTCACGACGTTTTGCTTCACCGTTAACGCGAGCGATAATTCACAAAGAATACACATAACTATATTTAGAAAAGTCAAAGGTGCAAGCCCTTAGGTTTTGAACCTGCGGACATTTGTCTCGGCACTCCGTTCCATTCCCAACTAGGCTATCGTCGCTATTGAGGTTATAATACCATGTACAAAGTAGTAAATGTTTTACTGTACAATCAAAATTCGTACCATTACATGAACTACAAACTCGCGCATCTAAACTCGCAAAATTAAAAATTCACCGAATCCGAAGCAGTAAAATTTCGAACCCGAGTTTTAAAACCGATATAAAACTCCAGTAAAAGGGTGATAAATTTGTACGTACAATAAAAATTAACTATACGTTTTGGTGAAGGTAATGGAGCAATTGGATCAACTCTCACAATGGGCTAGCAATTACATCGTTTGAACGTTGCCCCGACGGTTTCTGTGCGTCGTTTGATGTGTCCGATCGACTTGCGTGGCGATTTCTAGCACCAATGGCAGTTAGTGTCCTAGTTACTGTCATATAAATCTAATTTTATTTGGTTAGCGCAGATATATTTTCAGAATGCACTAATATTTGTTCCAAGGCTGGCTAAAGTCCGTCCTTTTCTCTGGCAAATGTTTGTATGTTAGTGTAAAAATGTAGACATGAATTTGTAGGTATATTGCTGTTCAAAATGATTAATTATTACATATTCGAATGGTAATTAAATGATAATCTTTTAGGATATTCATGTGAGATAAAATAATGTCGTTACTAATAGGTATGTTGTTTTAAATAATGACGTGGTTTATGCCCTCGACACGACATACGATGTTCATATTTAAATAAAATCAAATATTACTTAATTTTATGTGGACATTCTTTTTAATAAACGTATGAAACGACTGTAATATATTGGCCATATTACTTTTTATTCATTCCATGGGAATGATTACAGATTTAAATAGTTTTATGGTGTTTGTAATAATGAAAAATTATGAATTGATATTATTAATTTTCAATTGGAATATTTTATGTGTGAAATTATTTTATGATTCGGTGTACTTTCACTGGTTTTTAATACATCAATGACTTTCACTATATTATTAATAATGTTACATAATTAATTGTATTTAGTAATAATAAACGATTCAATTTAAATTAAAAATGGTTTCAGAGAGCCTTGCTGGTTTAAATTTACATAAACTTTTTATTTAATATATTATTTACAAGATAAAATCAAATATACAATATAAGGTAAATTAAGCCGAATATAGAAAAATAAAAACTAAATCCTTTAAAGGGTTGCGAGCGCCTTCTGCGTTCACCCTAAAGACCGGTGTGGCCAGAAAAGCCGACTCGCGTCAGGCTAGTGACAGTAGGGCCATTAACAAAAAAAAACTAGTCCCACAATAAAACACGTATGTGAAGTGTTTCACTTCTACTAAGTATACCCAATACAAAACAGATATTTGTGAGTCACAATTGGGTATAAAAATTGGATCCGCGACTTCTAATTTGGACATTACACCATTATCCCAACAGTTAGAATGCCAGGGGCTATCTATGTAGATTAAAGCTCGACTTGCCCTACTCGTGCAAGTGACTAACCCGTCAAAACACTCTCCAACAAGTGGTTAGAGGCAGGCGAACGGATTGATCGCGCTCGGCAATTTTGCCACAATTCTGACGGTGACTTGTTCGTTTCACGGGTTCAACTGTCCTCTGTTCAATATTTGATTATAATTCAAACGAAAGGTTGAATTGACTTGTGTGGGATTTATTTTGTGTAGGACAAGACAAAGATCGAACGTAAAAATAAATAAATATTACTTTGTTAAAAAAATGAGATGGTAAGGTTTATCGTTTGAAAATAAAGTAATTTTTCAGGATAGGTACTTGTTTTGGATCTACATATTATTATGTTTGTGATGGGTAATCTCTGACATGACTCAATCATTTATCTCTCATCATTTTGCAATGCAATGCAATCAGCCCTGTATTATATAATGCCCACTGATGAGCACGGGCCTCCTCTACTACTGAGCGGGGTCAAGGCCTTAGTCTACCACGCTGGCCCAGCGCGGATTGGCAGACTTCACATACCCTCGACACTGCTATGGAGAATTCTCTTGTGTGTAGATAGTAGATTTCCTCACCGCTCACGGTGTTATTCTTCAGCATTGAAGCGAACAATAATTGATAAACAAACGAACTTCGAAAAGTCAAAGGTGTGTGACTTGGGTTGTTAACATCCGGAAATTGTCTCGGCAGACCGTTCCATTCTTAACTAGGCTATCGTCCACTAATCATTATCATAATTATTACATACTAGCTTTTGCCCGCGGCTCCGCCCGCTTTAAAAAGTTTTTCCGGGATAAAAGTCCCGCTTTATATTTTCCCGGGATAAAAAGTAGCCTATGTGTTAATCCAGGACATGATCTACCCGTGTGCCAAATTTCATCGAAATCCATTCAGTAGTTTTTGCGTGAAAGAGAAACAAACATCCTTACATCCAAACATCCATACATTCTTACAAACTTTCGCCTTATAATATTAGTAGGATAACTTTCCATTGCAGGAGCCTCTTCCACTAACAAGAGTCATTTCGCTCACAACGCCGACCGAAAATACCTTAGTAGAGTTCACTTACCCTCCATATTCTTGAAAAATTCTTGAGGGAGCTGTATGGCTCTGTTTTACCACTGACTTTCGTAAATGCAAGTAATTTCAGATAGACTTCACAAAGATCTTTACTATACACGATTGTAATACGGACTTATTCCTAAAGTCATTCTGTTAGATAGCCTCTGGTAGGTTTAGATGAAACAAGGTATAACCCACATATATAGGTAAGCCTGAACATCGTAACAACGTTTGTTAGCCAAATTCAAAGTTGTGGGAACAGGGACCCATTCTAACATGTTAATTATAGGCCATGTAAGAAGGACAAAACACCGGACTTTATATCTTGTTATGTATGTAGAGGTTTAGATTCCCGTGGAATTTAATAGGCTCAAATCTTCTTTATTTATGGAGAAACAATATTGTTAGAAACCCAAACGATGTTAATCCTACTAATCCTACTAATATTATAAAGGCGAAAGTTTGTAAGAATGTCTGGATGTTTGGATGTTTAGATGTTTGGATGTTTGGATGTATGGATGTTTGTTCCTCTTTCACGCAAAAACTACTGAACGGATTTCGATGAAATTTGGCACACGGGTAGATCATGTCCTGGATTAACACATAGGCTACTTTTTATCCCGGGAAAATATAAAGCGGGACTTTTATCCCGGAAAAACTTTTTAAAGCGGGCGGAGCCGCGGGCAAAAGCTAGTTTAAATATAAATATATCTAACTCTGATTTTACAGAAATACTTTCACAAATATAGATTAACCAGTACAAGAGTCAATGATCAAAATATGAGACTACGACTGAGCCAAGAGAGACCGAAAAAGCGTGCTTTTAGATACGGCACCCTTTTTACACAGCCAACTGTCACTTCCACTACTGGTTCGACATCTCGACTTTTTTTCATAACTGGCTGGTATAATTATCACAAATACCCTCACAAAAATATTTAAGTGCTAACAATATAATCCAACATGTAGAATTATTAGATACCTTAAATAAGTAGGATTTGGAAATTGCCTACATCTAGCTTTTAAATTATTTAGCAAACTAAATTTTAGCGACGTAAATTATTATATTCCATTGCCTCTTGGGCATCAAGACAGTCGTGAAAAGTCGCATATACGTTTTCGCTTGAAGATATTTATTTATCTTTTGTAAACAAGGCTTTTCCTAATTCCTCAAATTATTATTATATTTTTATTTCGAGGTTGGGACTGTGTGACTATTGTCTGTATTTACTTTAGCAATCTCGTACTTTATAGCCTCAGGATATCCATTTTGTTGTACTGAATTACAGCCCAAAGACAAAGCGTCAAAGGTCTTACGTTGGGTGCGTATGAACGCCTTTGTAGATGGAGAGCAAAAAATTGAAACAGACCTTTTTTCAGCATGGCGTAGTCTGGAGGTCAAAAATTTACGTGTAGTTCTGTATGTACGTAATATTTATTTGAATGTGATATTTCATCTATACAAGGTCACGTCTGTATACCTAGATGGCAGTCAGATGTTAAACTTGAATTAATTCCTCAAATTCTGTGGCGAGCTTTTGCCGGTGGCTACTCCTGCGGGAAAAAACTACCAGAATAAAAGTCTCACTTTATATTTTCCCGGTATAAAAAGTAGCCTATAGCGCTCAGGAGTAATGGAGCTTCCTATTAGTGAATTTTCAAGATCGGTTCAGTGGTTTCCTTAGATTACTTCTTACAAACAGACTCACAAACTTTTCCTCTCTAAAAGCTTTTATTTATTACAATATGAGTATAGATAATGATGATATTGCGAAGGTTAAAAACGCATCCAGAATTCCTCTGACAGCGTGAACTGTGTATATTCATAGATGTGAGCACTTACCTTCAAGAGACCTAACTTTCTCTACCTTTAACTAAAAGTATTCTTCGTATTCTTTTATTACCCTCCTTGGTAAGATTAGGGCTCAACACCCTTTCAAGCGTGTTGCAGAAACAATATGGCTTAAATTTTACGACCAGCCGCCTTCATAGCATCAACTTCAAAAGTATTTTCTTTTGCAGTTAAATGACGATACGAGCATGCCCAAACAGTAGCAACACTACACATAACTTAGGATCATAATGTACTGCGTGGCACTTCATTACACTCATCAACCTGAGGTATAAGACGTTGTCTCAGTAATTACGCTAGTTAAAAGTATTTTACTCAAAATATCATTTAAAATATCTTATATGCCGTAAAACTCTAAAGACCATCCACCTCCTCCTACAAAGAAGAATAAATTGCCGAGTAATTTCCGTCTACTTTTTTCAACTTTAATACAACATAGTAATAAGACGGTCGTATTATAAGGCGGTAGGAAGACTCTTTACTGCCGACATAAAGTAGGACGTCTAATATGTTTCATATGAAAATGTAAATGAGTTGTTACGAGAATGGTGAATGGAAGACCTAAATATTGCACGTCTTTTGTTACAAATTTGTTACTTTGTACAAAATTAGCTCGGCTTGGTTTTAATTTAAGATAAAAGTTATGTATCCGTTTAATTTAGGAGAGAAGTTGGTTCACATCTAGGATTCAAGAGTGGAACAGAAATATTAGTTTTAATAGACTGATCAGAATACTCAAGAATTAATGCAAAAAAAATGATCACTGCGTTTTTAAGATATATTTTTAACTGGGATTGATTTTCCGGAGGCTTGACGACAGATGGCCGGTCAAAAAAATTACATTAAATGTTTTTTTCAACATGCCTCATGAATTATATTGCCGAGTGCAGACCCTACATTGAAGTAGGATATGACGATGCAAAAAGAAGACAGATTTTTAAATTTCTCCACATCACCCAAAGGTAGACTGGTAGATAATGCCTAAGGCATTAAGTCCGCCTATGTACATTTTTGTATATAAAGTTAAATAAATAAATAAATAAATTTAGTATCACGGCATAAGGGATAGTGAAGGAACAAGAAATATTAGAACACACTGCATTTACTATAAAATCTAATGCAGACACTCATTAACTAACGAACACAATTGAATTTGTTAAAAAAACCGCATCGAAATCGGTCCATTCGTATCGGAGCTACGATGTCACACACAGACAGATACACACCTCAAACGTATAATATTCCTCTTTGTCGGTCGTCGGGAGTTAAAAAAGGAATTCAATGAGCATTAAGCAATTCTATGAGCATTAAGCAACACATTGACTATACACATGCAGTCAAAACGAGCGATGGAATGTGAACACTCGCAATTCTCAATACAAAATGAGTATACAAGCGAAAGGAGGCTGATTCCACCATTGAACGCTTAACTTCTTGATGGGCCTTTTCGAATGATCCACAAATCACAGGCTTGTGATGCTTATACGGAAGCACTATAGTGAAACTTTATCTTCAGGCGGATAGGCAGAGGTATAACAAATTCAACTACATCTCGAGCCTCAATCAGCCTGTCGCCGTCCACTGCTGAACGTAGGCCTCCCCAAGTGAGCGCCAACCATCCCGGTCTTGGGCAGCCCGCATCCATCCGCTACCCGCCGCCTTTTTCAAGTCGTCGGTCCATCGTGCAGCAGGGCGTCCTACACTTCGTTTACCTAAACGCGGTCTCCACTCTAGCACTTCTCTGCTTCATCTCGAGCCTATTATCCGTAAAATGTAACAGCGACAAGTTTATCGTAATACCGGTCGCAAACTCCAATTCCATGATCCTCAGGTATTTGTGATGTTCAAAATTGCCTGCAATGAATCGTTAAATATCAAATCATTTTCCTCTTTATTAGTGTAGTTCAAACATTTTCTATTTATTTATGTACGGCAAAGCGCACCTGGTGGTTAGAGGAGTGGGGTCCAGATAGTGTTAACTGACGAGAGCTGTATACCCCTCGCCAGTTGACAATTATGCCGCCCTGTTTGAAACCGACCGAACTTACGTAGGCCACTCTGTCTGATTGCACAGACACATGCACACACTCACGCCTTTCATCCCCGAAGGGTTAAGCAGAGGCGTAACAAGGGCACCCACTTTTTCCGTTATTCCGCCCCATGATGTGATAAAGGGCGAGACTATCGCCATATCGGGCACAAATTCCAGATTTCAGCCTGATACTGAATAGAAAAACTCAATATCACTTTTCTCAATCCGGGGATTGAACCCAAGATATCAGCATTGCAGTCGTACCGTAATACAACTACGCCACCGAGGCAGTCATACAGGCATGTCTGGTTTTAATTCTTGTATACAGTGTTAATAGTATTTATAATGTGTTTAGCAGTGGACTTCCAAAGACACTAGCATTTATAATGTCGACAAACAAAAGAGAAAGCGAACTAATTTATATACTTAGTTTAAGATTAGTACTCGAGTATAAATTGTGGCTTTATTCATGACCCAAGTTGACTGTTTGCAAAGTAGTTGAGATTTTAGTGTCGACGCTACTACGCGGTTCCGTTTGGAGTGTTGACGGGACATCCGTGGGCAGTAGGGGAGACCGGGGATAGTTGACCAAATTTTAGCTTGGACGCCTATATTTTTATAGTTATAGTATATAATGTAAAAAAAACTTACAGGTTCGATAGGTGCACTAATAAGCTTTCGAAAGAAATACCAAAAACCTCGCGATTGTTTATAACATAGTGTACAAAAGCCATTTGGTGGAACGAGAAAATTTAGTCAACCTACCCCATGCCTGGGGTTGGTGGACTATTCATTAGGGGTAAATTGACCTATGAAGTAATTGGTATAAAAGACGGCAATAAAATAAAAGAAAACACCACAAGTACTTATTTACTATTATCAATGTGTCTTATTGAGACAAATTATCATCAACATTTACTCAATAAACATATAATTTGACACTTTTTGTACGATTTTGGTTATAAGGGCGGAAACTAAAATCCTGCCGCAAGCAGAGGGTTAACTGTTTCGATTATTTCTTCTTTTGTAATTTCATATGGTTTTGAAATAACAAATTTTTGATAAAATTGACAAAAAAACTCACTTTATTCCATGTGAAGAGTATTTGGATAACTACGTAGTACATTTTCTAAGTAGCCAACTAGCCCCAATATAAAATTTGTCTACCAGCCCCAAACAACTTTTTTAATTTTCAACCACGTGTAAGTACCTCAAAACCGTGGCAAAATATTAAAAAAAATACACTAACATAATCAATAACCAAACTCTTATTTTTAATTGCTCGAAAGTAATTAACATCGAGTATAGAGGCTTCAGTACAAATAATATTAAGAGCTAAATAATTACTCGTAGGTATCATTTTTCAATAAATCGTTTTTTCTCCCGGATTACGTGCGCCTGCGGTGCCGCGTTTGCGGTGAAGATTCGTATACAGTTAACGGTTTTTTGTGTATATCGGGACAATGCAACACTTTTAAATAGCTCGAGTTATTGGCTGTTATTCATCCTGCCCCTATCGCCAACCATCCCCGGTCTCCCCTACTATGAGATATAATTTAGTCCAGTTTCTGGAACTGTATCTTGTACAACCGTAATTAGTTTTTTTTTACTTTTTGGAGAAGTCAGTTAAGGTGTGATGGTTTAATGATTTTTTAATTTGTCACTTTTCGTGAGTACATAAACATTTGAAAATTTAAAGCAATACGTCTTACTTATAATCTTATGCTCAGCATCAATGAAATTTCTTATTTCTCAGTCACACTGGATACAATATCTACCCGGGAGGATGATACTCATGAAATGGGCATTTGTATCATAATTTTATCATTGGCCAAATTAATTTGAAATAAAAGCAAGTTCAGTACATCTTCGTACACACTTACATCAGGTCGGTGAATACACTATGTATAGTAGCTAACGTCAAAAGCTCAACGAGTAATAACCAATGAGTACAATTGAAACTCGACGTCACGTCACTTGCAAACTCGCGTTACTCCTCGAGCTCATGTTAATGCCTCCAGTTGGAATTAGACACTCATATTTCCACTTTTTTCCGGGTTTCCTTCCGCATCGACTTCCTTGCGCCGCGTGCGATGAAACTTTCTGTATTAAAGCAATTTTCAACGCCTGTTTTTTTCGTTTTCGACTGTTTGAAGTGCAAATATGACTTGTAACTTATATTTGAGAGCGTTTAGGCTTTGTTGTTTTATGTTACTTTTCTATTCTTGTTATTTATACAATTTAATATATGTCAGTTGTTTGTTTGATTGCAAAAGGTACGACTACTATCCAAAACTTTGAAATATAATTAATACATACCTACTGGTTCTTCTTACCTTACACGTATCCAAATATTGACGAGGTCGAAATACCACAAACGTAAGCTAACTACTGCCACTGCTATACTATATCATGAAGAAGATTTCATTCATATGTATTTTACTTGAAATAAATAAATGAATGAAGAAATAAAAAAAAAATATTTATTCCGTAACTATGGTATTTAATTCAGCTACACACAACTTATAATGCTATCATTTATTAAATAATAACATTGTAAGTTGTAAATCGCATATTAAATGTAATCTATATTAATAATTATGGATTACGATCTGAAATAATTTTTTTTAATATGACATCGCTTAGTAATACCAGCTATAAATGAAGAGGATAGAATCCCAACTTGCAAAGTATTATGGTAAACAAAACCTTTTAAATTTGCATTCCAAATTCGTACATTTAAGCTATTTTAGGAACACGTTTGTTAGCTATGGGACCATTTGACTAAATCCAGGATAACATTTGAAATATTAATTGTCTCATTAGTTTATAGGCAGTACGCGTTCATCGTGAACTATTTTAAGCCGCATTTCATTCCTATTGTAGACAAATATTGTAGATAATTTAGATATATTGTAGATAAATACAAATGAACTGCGATGTTCTAAATTCAATTAACAGATCGGGTGAGTAAAATTTGTGTTAGGTTACGATACGAAAATTGCACCAAGGATTTTTTTTTATTTATGGAAACTATGTTGCCTCATACCACTTAATAAATTATCGCTACTTTAAATTCTCTTTAAAACTACCTCCAAATTTAATGTATAAAAACCTCATATTAATGGCACTCAAGCACAAAAAAAATAAATATCTCAATTTCTTTTACATGTTTTTAAATTCGAGTTAGAATAGATATATGAAACAAAAAACCCCACAAAATTTGTATCCTGTTCCCTCACTCGAGCCTAGAGATGTCCTTTAGCTAGTTGCTTCCACTTTCAAGTCGAGTGGTCTGAGTACCCCACCTAGCGGTGACTCAGTAGAGCCGTCTGGGCTTGAAAACTTTAACAAAAACCCTTTATGGCACCGTTAAGGAAGAGTGAAGAATAAAATATTGCGTATTAAAATAATATTGTTATTATATTTACAACGAGTTAAGGCATGATTTTATATTTTTATAGAATCCTGAAAAAGAAACAGTCGAAGGCGGGAGGGTCGTGGGTTCGAGTCCCGCCTTCGACTGTTTCGTTTTCAGGATTCTATAAAAATATAAAATCATTAACCAGGCACTACATGGCCATTGACATGTATAAAAAATCATAATATAAAATTAGAGTTAAGGCATGTTTGGCTTTTTGAAGTCATGATGATAATTTTTGGTTATGGATTCACGATTAACACATTTGTACGAATAGTACACTTGTGAGTTTTTTTATAGAAAAAAATAATGTAAATTTTACTAATCGTTATGACCAATGTCGTGTACGATAAATCTAATTTGAAATAATAGACGATATACTCGTAGTATTTACAATTTAATAAAAATCTCAAAGCTGCTAAATGTATCTTATGTAACGTATGAACAATAAGAAAGGATGTTTTGACATTTATGTTCTAAGGGATTAAAATCCCACTATACAGCTAGCAGCATACAAATAGAGCGAATGCAATATACATAACTCTAATGCCGCAACTCCAACAAAAGTTTGACCATAATTAACTCAATGTCGGCAATTTTGTAAACGTGTACTTTAGGCACAAAGAAATAAATGATAAATGGAAATAGTCCTCGTAAAATTCCTATTGAAATGAGCTTCGTGATCGTGTCCAACTTCTGAAACGCATTAAATCTTGAACTTTATTAGCTGATGCTATTTGTAAATATTTACTAACCAGCCGCAGCTTCACTTATGTTGTGCTACGAAAATGTTACGAAAATTCTTCCTAGTGATGAGAGTCATCATAACTTGTTTATTTAGGATAATAATCCAAATAAAAAAAATATTGAAATTTAAAATTGCGTTATGTTTTGAGAAGGAAGTGACAATAAATTTTCTTGTACGATATTTTTTTCGCTTTTGCTCCATCAACGATAATCCATTCCAGGAATAAAACTGTGACCTAGGGATTGAAAGCAATTTTTTTTATGATGTAGGGGGCAAACGAGCATACGGTTGACCTGATGGTAAGTGATCACCGCCGCCCATCAACATCTGCAACACCAGAGGGTACAGAGATGCGTTGCCGGCTTTTTAGGTGGGATACGCTCTTTATTTTAAGGTCACCAGGTCGTATATGACCGGAACAACATAACTAAGATTTTATTTTTTTTACATGGCCATCTTCGGCGCATTAGGGACGGCTGCGAGCTTCCTCCGACTCACGTCTAAGTTGTCGTCCGCAACCGCCCCTGCGCGTACCGCTGTCGCGGTCCTTTTCCTGTTATTGCGGGGGCTCAGAAGCCCCCGCACACCGAGGGACGCCCTTGGCGTCCGAGGCAGCGTGAGACATGCTGCCGTCCATCACGGGGGAACATAACTAAGATAAGATAACTTTGAGGGATAATGGAGTTTCCTATTAGTAAGAGAATTTTCGAAATAGGATCAGCAACTTCGAAGAATACTTCGTTCATGCTATAGGTATACCTTTTTATAGTAGTGCGAAACGAAATCACTTCAACTTCTAAGTAATATTATTAATGGCAAGGAAGTTTTTAATGAACAATCAAAGATATTGCTCCAAAACTTTTCACTTAAATAATCTTGTTTATTTCAATAATAATTTTCGCTTGCTAACAATTTGTACAATCTTAGTTATACAGGTTTAATGTTTCTCATTTTGATTTATTTATGTTTTATCTGAGTCTTGATGAGATGAGAATATTAATGGCATTCTAGATGAGTAGAGGGTTATTGACCGGCTGTTTTGAGCCTGAGAGTTCAATCCCAATACTAAACAAATATATTTGTGTGTTTAAATCGAGTCCCGGTAACTGAAACGTGTTTAGAATTAATGTAAAAACGTAAAGAAATTGATTGATGTAACTGAAGGTCGATACCCGAAGTTTGCTGGTTTAATGGTTTTATTGCAAGTACGCTGGCACAAAAAGTATGCAGCGATAAGTCTAAAAAGCAAATTTTTACCTTACAGTCTAGACAATGGCTCAATACTGAAGCCTAACAAACGCATAGTCTGTAAATAAAAAAACGCTAAAAGCCTATGGGACCTAGACAATACCATGTCGCAGTTCGTAACAAAAGTCGTTTGTTCGCGATACCGCCCGGTGACGTCATCGTAATGGCCGCCGTAAATTAACGGCACCGAACTGCTGCTGCGTCATTAGACACCATAAGTTATAAGCGATAAGGTAAATTATGGCATATTAGGGTATATGTTACAGGTAATATGTATAATCTGTATACTGCTCCAAGCGTACTGCAAAGTGGGAACACAATTTGCAATGTAATTTATTTATTTTGTTATTGAGAAATCTGGTGAAAAGTATACATCCAAAGCCATAGAGTTTTTTTAGGATTTATAAATAATACTACCAGCCCAATATTATATACTGCTCACTGCTGAGCACGGGCTTTCTCTACTGAGAGTGTTTAGGCCTTAGTCTACCACGTAGGTCTAGTGCGGGTTGGCACATACCTTCAAAATTCTTATGGAGAATTATCTAGTCTATAGGTTTCCTTACGATGTTTTCCTTCACTATTAAAGCGAACGATAATTTATAAACAATACAGACATAGCTTCGAAAAGTCATTGCTATGTTCCTTGGGTTTTTAACCTGCGGACATTGTGTCGGCAGACCGTTATACATAGGATTCAAAATAACAGAGTTATTCATTTCCTAAAAAAAATGTGCACGAATGATCTCGTGGCCGTTGATCATCAATCATTCATTCATCATCATCATCCTTGTTACCTGAAATGCCTTTCATTGAAAGGAATGAACGTTACAAATTCATCGAAAATTGGTATGCAGGGGCAGTATTTCTGTTTCCCTCTATACTAATGGTCGGTAGCGTACTTGCAATTTTACGTTAGTAGTCTATTTCAAATGTCGTACTAGCTGATAGTGGGCGTTTAGTTACAATTTTAAATGAGATAACACCACGCGACAGATTTGCAATTCTTTTCCAAATTGAATGGTCATCAGCTGTAGATTCGCCACTAAATATAACTACTTATCATTTAGCTAAGTATTATGCTGCTGCAAGATGGACCGACGATTTGAAAAAGGCGGCGGGTAGCGGATGGATGCGGGCTGCTCAAGACCGGGATGGTTTGCGCTCACTTGGGGAGGCCGACGTTCAGCAGTGGACAGCAACAGGCTGATTAATTGAAGTATTATAAAAACAATCTTAATTCTAATCGCTATAATCCTCACTTTACGCCAAACTAAGGCTCTGCGCAGTTAAAGTTTGCTGTTGACATCGCTATATATAATAGTGAATGTTTTATGTTCGCTCCGATCGCAGTAAAATTAAATTTCATATCTACTCAATACGTACAAATAAAAAGCCAGGTCGGCGTTCGTAAAAAGTAATGTTTGTATTTTATGTTTCTTCGATTCAATCAGACGTTTGGGTAGTCGATATTTCTGCGCTATTAATGCATTGTATACAATATATTGTTTATCAATTATCGTTCGCTTTGACGGAGAGGGAAAACATAATTTTTATATTGCTTGTTTTTAATAACGAATTGCAGTCGTATTTCCTACAATATGTATGGAGATTTTTTTTTGCAATTTCTAGCCCCAAAATACTCTAACCTGTAATGGTCCCATAGAGTCTTTTAATCCTTGTAAGCAACAGAATCGATTGGCATGAAAGAAAGGTTTCATACAAATTGACCATTTTCTGGCAGACTGTAATTTTTTTTTCAAAATCTGTGAATGTATCTTGACTCGTCAAGCCCCGCTACGGACGCCGGCGCGCGCGTCAGAGTGTACAGTACAGGCTTTCCCCATACATCTGTCTATATAAGCGGTGTTTGACGGGTTATAATGTCTTCAAAAATTATGGAGAGGATTGTAAGAAAGTGTATGTTTTCCATCTGGACTTCAAATGGGCTGGAGTGATATAATGATATTTTTAGGTAATCTTCAGATTAGTTCAAAGGGTGATACTGTGAAGTTTGGTACCGAGCAGACCACCAGAAGTCATCTGACCATAGATAGTTAATGGTACCCGTACGAGGCCGGGTTAGATCAATAATTATAAAAAAATCCACATAAGTGTCATACTATCCGTTCTCAACATGTCAATTTCACCAGCTACCGCATTCGATAGCAAAGTTTTTTTTGGATCTTCTATAACGTATTTGACAAACAGATCCCGTTTAATTTCCGGGAATCGTGTTCTGGCGATTCCGGCAGAATTTGACACTGACGTATGTTTCCCTTTGAGTTTGGGACGTAAGGGCCCTTAGCTATATTGGCCTTGGGTTTTGTGTGAGGTGTTTATACATTCATACTTATTTTAAAAAATGATAGCTGTGATGATCACGATGGTCTACATTTTAGACAGCAATGCACTTAAGATCAGGTATTAGGGGATTTTTTGAACTACCGTAGAAACCGGTTATTGTGACATCAGTTATAATGAATGAATAGCAAGGTTCCGGCAGATACATGCATAGAAAGAGTATCGTTTATAACGACTATCGGATATAAGGCCTAGATTAGGTGCATCGTTACAACCATGTAGTTTTTGTCCGCAGATCAGTCCGTGCTAATGTAATATGTTCTATTATAAATATCAGAATTTGTGAAGATATTTATATTTTCGACTGTTTATTAGAAGTTAATCTTATAAACTGTTGAGCGGATTTTCAAAATTTGGCATAATGAGTTAAGTATTCAATTAACATATTATAGGTTATCCTTTAACCCCAAACACTTCATAGGAAAACTTTTATTGCGGAAAGGATTATTACGTAGGCAGACTTGCATGCAAAAGTTAGTTACATTATATAATACTAGACTTCTGCTCGGAAAATGTTTTTCCGGGGTAAAAATGTTTTTCCGGGACAAAAATATTTTCACGGGACAAAAAGTAGCATATAGCACTCAGGAGTATCTAATGTAACTTAGTGACAGAATTTTAATATAGTCTCAGTAGTTTTTGAGTTTATCCATTACAAACAAACAATCAAATCTTTCCTCTGTATAATAGTAATACAGACTAATGGCTGATTTTCAAGCGCAGCACCAGCGATCATAAATAAATGTAAAGAAATTTTCTGATTTATGTTCCTAGCCTAGATCTCTATAGCATTAACCTATTCCCACGACAGCGAGTTCAACGTTACTTATATCTAACAGATTGTCTCGAAGTTCCTGAACGTGTCCTTTGCAAATACATTTTTAATAGTTCTTTAATATTTTACTAGGAAAAAAGCGAAGTGTAAATGGAAAGAAAGGGATTTATTGAAATATCACACAGCCATTAGTAAAAGGTATTTATTCTTTTTTACTATCAAATAACGACCTATTGGCTCGTCTATTGTAGTTTACGTGCAACGACCCAAGGTGTTTCAGCACAACCAAATTTTGAATCACTTATGACTACATAACACTTCCCAAATTTTTTTTTCTCTGAGAAACTAGGCGTTTAGTTTCTTGCTATCCAGTCAATATACTACAATTCCTCGTCGCAAACGTGTTATGTGCGAAATCAAGAACTGGAGTAAAATACACCAATGATTTAATTAAAAAAATAAAAATCAAATGAATCATTATAATTCCAATTAGTTCCTAACGCTCCACAAAGGTCAGACAACAAAGTTAACACGTGTAGATGCGATGAAAAAATGCTGGCACGTAAAATAGAATGTAACAAGGACGTGTGAATGATGTTTGAAATAAAATATTCTTTGACACAAGCCGAAACGTGACCTTTGCTGATATGGAGATGGCGTAGCGGATAGCAGGAAGCGTTTTACATGAAAAAATGTCTATCGTACCTAAACGGGTTACTAAAACATCTATTGCTCATTTAATAACTTGACTCGTCAACCCCCGCTACGGATGCAAGCGTCTGAGTACATAGGGTTCCCCCATATATTTTTATATATTATTTGTCTCAAAAAACAAGTGCTGCACCCATATTTGTCAAATAAGTAGGTAATTAATTCCAAATTCAATATTATTAATATGAATGTTTGGTCTTTTAACTGTTGGTGTATCTTTTAGTAAATAAATAAATATAAGGGGGGGTTTGACAGGTTAATTGAACCATTTTTGCTAATTTACTTTTAGTACGAAATTGATATAGTTTGATTTTTTATTTACTTTGAATAACTGATCCATGGGCGAGCCCTCTTATTTTCGTTCTGTGGGCGAGCCTATCATCTCATTGGGTAAAATTCCAATAATACCCAACTTTCCTGTAATTAATAATCATAATCATAGCTAATTTCAAAAGGAAAACATATTGTACAAAATTAATAAGTTCTGTATTTTAATAAACAATAAGGAAATACTTATCGTTAATTCACGTCTATAATTAATGTCATTACGGTTTGAAAGACTTTGTAGATGAACACATAGACTTAATAACATCTAATTAATGTATCACGAATTCGAGCTACCATGCAGTGCTTCAAAAATCAATGTTTCGTACGTTGGTGCTACTGTTTATAAGCTGTCGTAAAATGTATTACAATATATGGGAACTAGCTCGTCTCGTAATGAAGGTAGAAAAAATTCATAGGAAAAACTAGGTTAATTTTTATTTTGCCGTATACATAAGATTGCATAAAAAATCGCTTATGAGTCCGCTCCCGCTCTCTCAAGCACCGTATCTCTATCTTAGATCGCTGATACCTCGCATACGCACATAACAGCAACATAAAGCATTTGGAATATCTTTATTTACTGAACAAAAGGATTATCTCCGAAAGTATTAATATTTTTATGATGTTTGCCTAAGAGTCGTAAACTGACGCCGTGATAACATCTAGAAAGCCGTCATTCTTCGCACTTGCTGACGGATGATGTAGACAGAAAATGTGTTTCATGGTAATCTATTTTATTTCTAGCTAACATTTACGGCTAGATCTATCTTCGTGTAGGATTAATACAAAACAAATAATTATCATGAAGATAGTTTATACACTCAGATTTATATATGTCAGGCCATCATTTTGTTATTTTGGTAAATAGCATATATTTCAGTGGCTTCGTCAACAAACAAATAATCACACACAACAAACACATTGTCGTGAATATACGATACAAGTCATAGGGCCGTATTAATGGATGTGACTGAATATCGCTTTGAAGTGCGATATCTGCTGCGACGCTGTTTACTGGTGGTAGGACTCTCATATGTAAGAGTCCGTCTGGATGGGTACCACCGCAATGTTCATTTCTACCGCCTAGCAGCAGTGTGCATGGACTGTTGTCTTTCGGTTTGAAGGCCATTGTAGCCAGTGTAACTACTGGACATAATGAGACTTAACATCTTATGTCTCAGGATAGCGAGCGCAGTGGAATACCACACAGTACTTTGTAACTCAAGGTGCTGGATGGTGTTTCTACTGTATATGGGTGATCGTATCGCTTACCAGCAGGAGAACGGTAAGCTCGTCTCGTCATTCGATGCCATAAAAAAAATTCACGTCAGCATCTTAAAATAGTCGCTTTGTAAAGGTGCTCCCTGACAGCAGTTATATAATGTGATAAAACAATGTGTAGCACGATAACATTTCATAACAGTGTGTAACATTTTGCTGCAATATGTTAAGAATGTTATATGTTATAAGCGCTCTCATACTGGTTCAACTCGTTGTACATCGTATACTATTCTTTGTATGACATTTTGTTAAATGAAGCTGTGCAACATCACTAACAATTTATAAATTTTGTTACAATTTGTCAAAAAAAGTTCTACAACAAATGTTACGCAACATTCTCTAACGTTATATAACAGGTGTGTCGGAGCACCTTAATAGACCCATATTAACATCAGCTCAAATGACACCTTAAGTAACCATATGTGACGGATTTTGACAACTAAGTTTTGTTTATGTAACAGTGCTTAGCTACTCAGCTGAGACAAACAGGTTAGTCTTGATTTACGAAACACTATACATTACACGTCTACTGATAATAATAAGCATCTTAGGTGCCGCTCAGATAGAAAGCGACTGAAGGTGCCACCACGAGTAGGGGGCCCCCGTGCTGCTTACAGTCACATGTCTACTTGACATCTTGCTTAAGCATGAGATTCATTTATCAATACCACCCTTAGTTCTTGTCTTGTGGACATTAACTTCAAAGTATGTGTTCCACGACACAACTGAAAAATTGCTGGGATCAAAGCTATCGACCAGAAAGCTATCGAGCTTGTCAATGGACAAATTGCTCACCTGTGTTTTCTATGAGTATGACTGCCTCGGTGGCGTAGTTGTATTGCGTACGCGTTACGAGTACGATTTGTGCGCTGAGGTCCTGGGTTCGAATCCCGGGTCGAGCCAAAAATATTGTGACTGGGTTTTTCCATCTCAAAAATTACTCAGTCGCAGCTCGGAATCAGGAAGTTGGCGGTGTGATACCCCCGTGCGTCGGAAAGCACGTAAAGCTTTTGGTCCTGCGCCTGATCTCTCTCCGGTCATATCGGATTGCCGTCTCACCGGATTATGAGAGGGAAGGAATAGCGAGTGCACCTGTGTATTGCGCACAGACTTGTGCACTATAATATCTCCTGCGTACCTGGCTGATCTCCGTCGAGACTGGCCGCCGTGGCTGAAACTGGCTAGGAGGATTATATTTCTATGAGACACTTATAATACCTGGTCACACCCGTCAGTTTGTCCATTAGCTCTATCAATTTAAATCAGACCTTCGTCGCTTCAATTTTGAGATTTCCCAACTTGGGGAAGAGATTGAATATTATAAATACTTCTTACAATGCAATGACAATAACACTATTTTACAATGACAGATTAATTAAATCTTTACAGATATAATTAATCATAATTAATAGTGGAGCCATAAACTAAAGAATTGAATTGAATTGTTTGCTAAAGTATGTGCTTTGTGTTTGTAAAAAAGCGGCGATGGCCTAGTTGGGAGTGTAACGGGCTGTCGAGACGAATGTCCGCAGGTTCAAAACCCAAGGGCACGCACCTCTGAATTTTCTAAAAAGTTATGTACGTATTCTTTGTGAATTATCGCTCGCTTTAACGGTGAAGGTAAAGGTAAAGGAGGCCGATGGCTGGCCCATGCGTCATACTCGTGAACGGGTGCTGCTTGTGTGGACTGGTGTGCTCTGTTTGATGGTTGACTTTAGTTTTTACTTAAAATTAAACATGTAGGTGGTTGTTTCACTTAGGTACTCTCCATTAATTTTCGCATTTAATATCCATCTTTAAAATTTGTAAAATAAATATATTTAAAAAAAAAATGGTAATAGACCTACGCTGAGTTTCTTGGTGCTTCTTCTTAGGTCAGTGGGCTTTTCCAAAGCACTGGTAGAATCTTTTAGTAAAACAACATTATGAAAAATTACGTGTAAAAGTGCTCTCAGGGGCCTAATTACTGAATAAATTATTTGAATTTGAATTTGAAAAACAGCGTGAGAAAACCTGCATATCTGAGAAGTTCTCTATAACAATTTCGAAGCTATGTGGAGTCTACCAACCCGCACTAGGCCAGCGTGACTAAAACCTTAACCCTCTTAGTAGTAGAGGAGGCCCGTGTTCAGCAGCGGGCAGTATAAAATACAGGGCTGGTTATGGTATGGTAAAATATGTGCTTATATAATTATATAAAAGGCTTTTCCCCTGTATTACATTATGCAAGTAGTGCCTCCCAAATGGCTTACACAATATGCTATTATTGTCAAAGTTATAACAACCTTCAAAACTTTTGCAAAAGCACTCCATAGAGCCATTAGCAAAAGCTAGGTATGAATATTTTTAGATAAGTAAAAGTAGAGACGAGATACTCGCTGTGAGGCAACTGAAAATAAATAGCAATAGAAAAACTTTAATTACAAAGCTCTGAATATTATTGCATTGAGTTTTTCCTAAAACGTAGATAAGTATCAAATATAGTAATAAATAGTTGGGGTACATTCTAGCTTGAATACAGGAGTTAGAATGCCGCATAGCAAAAGTTTAGTTTACTGGTGGTAGGTATTCTCTTATGCGAGGGGTTGTCGGGGCAGGTACCACCGCAATGTCTTTTCCTACCGCCAAGCAGCAGTGTGTATGCACTGTTGTATTCCGGTTTGAAAGAACCAGTATACTTACTGGGCATTATGAGACTTAACATCTAATGAGTTAAGGCGACGAGCGCAGCGGGGTGCCACTCAGTACTTTGTGATTAAAAGATCAGTGTTGTTCATGGGCGGTCGTATCGCTTACCATCAGGAGACCAGCATGCTCGTCTTGTCATTCAGAAGAAAGAAAAAACATTAATAGCTGTTACCCATAAAATTATCGTAGCGAATAACATGCCTTATATATTTTTATAGTTTTCATTTCATTAAAAACTAATATGTCTGTCAGTTAACTTCGTGATGTTCAATCAATCAAATACGGACGGCAGGTTACCGCTATGCCCTGAAAAAGTTCAATCATTTTTTCTTACTTGTTTTAGAAGGCAGTCGTTTTATAGGCTGCAGTCCAGGGCCGTATTTAAAATCTCTGGGGGCCATTGCACCTCGATAAAAAGTCTATGTTGCCTGCTGTTGAATATTATATGTTGTCTCATTAGCCCTGTTATTTTTTTTTTACCAATAAATTATAAATTATTTTTGTACAACAATGTTACCAAAAAAGCGTTACTTTATAGCGTAATCTGACCTATCTTAATCTTCGAATTATTCAACACTAGCTATTGCCCGCGGCTCCGGCCACATTAAAAAGTTTTTCCGGGATAAAAGTCCCGGTTTATATTTTCCTGGGATAAAAAGTAGCCTATGTGTTTATCTAGGATATGATCTACCCATGTGCTAAATTTCATCGAAATCCGTTCAGTAGTTTTTGCGTGAAAGAGGAACAAACATCCAGACATCCATACATTCTTACAAACTTTCGCCTTTATAATATTAGTATGAAGTATGATAGTATGATGAAGTATGATTTTTTCGATAATGAATTCAGGAATTAAACAATAGAGAAATGTTGTCAATATGCAATTTCTTTTACTTGAATATTTTATTTAAATTCTTAAAGATTGTGATTAGACCTTTTTTAAGACTAAAGAAAATATTTGACTGCCTCGGTGGCATAGTTGAATTATGGTACAACTGCAATGCTGAGGTTTCGGGTTCGATCCCCGGGTCGGGCAAAGTGATATTGAGTTTTTCTATTCAGTATCAGCTCGGAGTCTGGAATTTGTGCCCGATATGGCGATAGGCTCGCCGCCTATCACATCATGGGACGGAATAATGGCGAAAAGTGGGTGCACTAGCTGCGTTTCTGCCTACCTCTTCGGGGTTAAAAGGCGTGAGTGTATATGTATATGCATAGATGAAACTTAAAAATAGTTCGACTTACGTTTTTATTTTCTAATTTGTAGACAGCGGCTTAACTGTGCGCCTAGCATTACTAAAGTCCATGAGCAGGGCGATAACCGCTTACGACCAGCTAGATTACCAGGTACCACCATGTTTGTCTATTAGATTAATAAAAATCTGTATTTTTCATATTACGACTTTTAAATATTTTAATTATTCTCCCAATTTTTTTTCCTAGTGCGCCCCATCCTCGGCGGAGGTTAATCGATGTGGTTTCTCGGAAAATAGGATTTAACAGACTAATACGCCGTCATGACGTTGATGTAAAAGCATAACCTCGTTTGCCGCATCGAGTATTCTTTGCACGAGATCGTAATGTCCTAGTACAAAGTCCAAAAGTGTAAGCAAATGTGACTATACTTGATTATAATTGAAATAATACAAATTCTGAAACTGTGTTAATTAGCAATAACTTCTTATAGTTGAATTAGTGAAAACTAAATGATAATGATTAAATAAGTGTAAGGAAAATAAATGCCTTTCTTATCTGATTTACAAGAATAGATTTTCACTCAAAAATCATGCATTACTTACTGAATTTATTCGAAATTCTGTCTCCACAACTTTTATTAATTAAAACCAGTAGTGACGCTTACCAATAGAAGAGCAATTTGCTCATCTTGTCACTTAGTTTAAAAAAAAACTCGACAATCCATCCTTAATGCAGTTTTTTTGGATTTTCAACATTCATATATGGCTTAGATGATTTATCAGTAAGTATCTGGCTCATTTCCCGTTTTTCTTTGCTTCTTAATCAATAGAAAAACGATTAAAATGCTTTTGAACTATATTTCTAAAACCGATTCTAAATTCTCAAATAAATCTCTACGTTCCTAACATCAATTAATATAATCTCCGAAATTCGCTTTCCGTGTATCACAATACCATAAGCCGCACAAGTGATAACAGACCTAAAATTTAGTAACACACGTTCCAGTTTTCAGTTAGCTTGAAAATGAGTAGAGGAAGCAAGTTTGCGTGGTAACACGATACAGTAATCTTAGTATAGAGTTTCAAGAGATTCAGATTTGCTGCGGCTTCGAAAGGCAGCGCCTAACGTTACAACTACTAACTGGATGACATGGCGGCTTGTTTTGTTACTTGCATATGTTGTTGAGATTTTAGCCAAACTTTATAATATAAAATTGTTTCGAAAAGATTGAAATATCTTGAGGATTCAATTACTAAAAGTCTTTTTTGTTACTTAATCGTATAATAGCGAAATTAAACTAGTTTTCGGATTTAAGTTATTTATATTACTCGTGACTCGTTTCAAAGACTTCACAGCCATCGTGGTCACGGGGCGGACTGATGTTATGGTTATCCGCAAATTAAAAGTTGCAGTAAAGAAAACTAGGTTTATTTCGATGTCTGACACTCGCATTAACATAAAAAAATAATATGTAAATATATCTATAGGGTGATATTCGTCCAGTGCGCTACCAGTTCTCTGCCGATTTTAGATGCAAGTTCTAATATCAGGCAACTATTTACTTGTTTGAAGTTATACGTATGAATAGAGCCTACTATACAAATACTCTACATAATACAAATCTCTCTAGAGTCTAGTGGCATGTTGTGTTCCGGTGACATCTACATACCCAGTAAGGCTAATGGCAACTGTTAAGAAATGCAACGTATCTTGTGAGGTATTCAACTGCAATCAGTTCACCATTAGATGCAATCAATTATTAGGCCAAGATAAAACAACCTTCCGTAATCCTGCCCTTATTAAGCCCTCCTTGATTTTTCTGATATTTTGGATATTTGGAAGTGGAAATCACTTAACGTTAGATGACCCGCTTGTTGATCTTTTACTGGAATATTTATTAAAAAGTGGCATATTATTTGACCATCCTTATATATTATTAAACAAAGTCCCTCGCTGCGTTTGCCTTTGTCTAAACGCGGTAAACTCAAGAACTGTTGAATGAACTTCGATGAAATTTTGTTTGGAAATAGTCTGAGATCCTGAGAAGAATATAAGTTAATTTTTATCTCAGTACCTATATATAGCGGACTTATATCCCGAAAAATTATTTCACGCGGATGAAGCCGTGAGCAAAAGCTAGTGGATAATGTTAGGAGATTATGAGCACCAACACACCTTAAAATATGTGAATTATCAACTGCAAAGCATTTGACCCGCAAATTGTTTTGTCAAAATATTTTTATATCCGTTTTCATGCCACGCGAACGCTGAAATTTCAACGAGTTGCAGTATGCGGCGATATAAATTTATTTTACATTTTTTTATTGAGGCGCCATTACTACCAGACTGAGTTATGTGTGGGATAACAACAAAATTTAAATTCTTGTTGATGATGATTAACAATCTTTACAATAGGTATAAATTCAGTTATATTATGCTACTTTTAGTCTTGAAAATGATCTCTGTCGCTGGCCTAACCAGGGCGACATTTCTCGGAAAATATACCTATACGTGTAAAATTTTTAGTTTCGTTGACTTCCTTAAATGCTTATTTAAAATCCATACTAAAATATCATTCCAGAAAACTAAGACCACAAAGTTATACAAATGGTTTTATTTTTCAAGCAATATCCTGAATTGGAATCCTCCCCATCAAAAACCATGGAGTTACCACAATTACTGGAATGTGTTCTTGAGAAAAAGTGCGGTCGAAAAAACAGTAATACATGTTATAGTTTTTTTTAGTGTGTGACGAAGCACTTGCTAGGACTCTCATATGTAAGAGTCCGTCTGGGTGGGTACCACCGCAATGTCTATTTCTACCGCTAAGCAGCAGTGTGCATGCACTGTTGTGTTTCGGTTTAAAGGACATTGTAGCCAGTGTAACTACAGGACATAATGAGACTTAACATCTTATGTCTCAGGATGGCGAGCGCAATGGAATGCCACACAGTACTTTGTAACTCAAGGTGCTGGATGGTGTTTCTACTGTTTATAGGTGGTCGTAATTACTTACCATCATACCATCAGGCGAAGGGCATGCTCGTCTCGTCATTCGATGTCATAAAAAAAAACTTATATCTGAATTGAAGAGGTATTTACATATAGGTACTTGACACATTCAGCTGATTTACTGATTTATTTTGAAATTATCTTAATATTTGGACAAATGTTCATCACTTCCTACTATTTTGCTTTCTACTAATCCTACACTTTAAGTACATTTTCAAGATGTTTAAATATGAGTTAGTGTACTTAGGAACCGCTGAGTGAATTCTAATGATATGATACATGAATAGATTATATCCAAGATTAAGACATTTTATACTGGAAAAAAGTGACTCTTATTGCAAGAAAGGATTTTAAAACGGATAGAGCCGCTAGTAAAATAATTTAAATACAATAATTTTAAACAAAAAAGACAATAATTATTGTTAGTACACTTTCTAGTTACAATACATCCGTGCCCAGCGTTTCTCGTTGACATAAAACAAAGAAATGAAAAAACCTCCACATATTACGTTTGCAAGGAGTATTTTGTCGACAATTGCGTTCTTAGTTTTATTTGGCTGTCATTTAAGAACATTGGGTAAATGATATCGCTTTACCCGTTTTCTTTAACAGAATTGTTTTTATAGAAGGTAGGTAGAGTTGGGATATCGTGGCTAGTGATTGCCGTCGCCTGTGAACACGTAGAAACACCGGGGGAAATTTGAGTATTGAATTAAAAGGTAGAGAAACAAACTGATATTTAGGTGTGGAATTGGTCGATCTTTTGTTATTATATTACATTTATTTATCGTAACTTAATAGTTAATAATAAAACTATCCCAAGAGAACTAAGTTGACCTAAAGACCGCAAAGTTGTACAAATGGTTTCTTAGTTTCTTATACAAAAATACCTAAGCCTAGTTTAAACCTACTTAAAAGGCAAGACGGCGGGCTTGACTTACAGCTGATCGGGCGCGTCAAAAATTAAACATTGCTTAAGAGCAGGCTAGATATTTTATAAGACTGTCAGTGTTCGTCTTGTTTGGTGAATTTTTTACTGGTGGTATGATTCTCATATGTAAGAGTCCGTCTGGGTAGATACCACCGCAATGTTTGTTTCTACCGCCAAGCCGCAGTGTGCATGCACTGTTGTGTTTCGGTTTAAAGGGCATTGTAACCAGTGTAACTACAGGACATAATGAGACATAACATCTTATGTCTCAGGATGGCGAGCGCAGTGGAATGCCACACAGTACTTTGTAACTCAAGGTGCTGGATGGTAAGTATTTCTACTGTTCATGAGCGGTCGTATCGCTTACCATCAGGTGAACGGCATGCTCGTCTCGTCATTCGATGCAATAAAAAAAAAGTGTAAGAAGAAGACAATTAACTCTACATTATCGCACGGAACAGAAATAAGTATAATCAGACAGATATAGACCAGTTCAGAAACTCTCAGTCATAGAAAAGGCCCGTGCTCAGCAGAGGGCAGTATATTACAGGGCTGGTATGGTATGGTAGGCAGACATAGGTAAAATCTTGAGTTTATGTCTGCAAAAGTACTTATCACACAAAGTGCAAAATCCCGAAGCACACACACGGATAAATTTCCAACGCGGAACGTTTTTGTTCGACGTCATGTGTGTCAAATTACCTTTTATACGCATCGTTTTAATATATGGTGACACAATAGCACCGAATGTGGGCTCCTTTTTGTGAATCTCTTTGGAATGAATTATTAGAACGGTGTTTTATCTGTAGAAATTGGGAATGTGTTGGAATTACAATAAGCGTTGATTATATTCTTTTATTAAATTTCGTAAAATACAGTTCACGAGTGGCATAAAAATTAAATACGTGTTGAATGGAAAACCTTCTACTTTGAGTCGATTAATGAGCTTTCTTAAAGCACGCTATTGATAGGAAGAGTGATATTGAGTTTTTCTATTCCGTATCGGCTCAGAGTCTGGATTTTGTTCCCAATATGGCGATAGGCTCGCCCGTTATCACATCATGGGACGGAGTAACGGCAAAAAAGTGGGTGCACTAGTTGCGCCTCTGCCTACCCCTTCGGGGATAAAGGCGTGAGTGAACATGTGTGTGTGTGTGTGTTTTTCTATCAATGAAAAAAGTTTTAGATAAAACTTATAAACTTTATCGTTATGTAATAGTGTGAACCGTGTGTGTAATATGTAATAAGGCTAGAATTTTTTTTTCATATAATAATACATTTGTAAATTTATTAAGAGACCTAACATCTGCTCGTCTACCTTAGACGTGCTGAAACCCAAGCCTCTAACGCCTTAGTGTGAGCCGCATTTAGTGTGAGCTTACCTGTGCTGTGAAACGATGAAATCCTGAGTTCGTTCCCCAAGTCAAAAATTTAAGATTTTTAATTCGAATGAATGAAATCCTCCTAGCCAGTTTCGGCCACGGCGGCCAATCTCAACGGAGATCAGCCAGGTACGCAGGAGATATTATAGTACACAAGTGTGTGTGCAATACACAGGTGCACTCGCTATTCCTTCACTCTCATAGTCCGGTGAGACGGCAATCCGACATGACCGGAGAGAGATCAGGCGCAGGATCAACGGCTTTACGTGCTTTCCGAGGCACGGGGGTATCACACCGCCAACTTCCTGACTCCGAGCTGCGACTGAGTAATTTTTTTAAGATGGAAAACAGTCACAAAGTTTTTTGGCCCGACCCGGGATTGGAACCCAGGACCTCAGCGCGCAAATCGTACTCATAACGCGTACGCAATACAACTACGCCACCGAGGCAGTCAATTCGAATACAATTAATTTGGTTGGGACTTTTGTTCATACAAGTATTAGGGGCTCAACCTATCATGTCATGGGGTGAAAGTAAGCCTGACTTACGTTGGGCGTAGTAAATGCACATGTGACTACCCTTCCAAACAAACAGGCATAATATGTAGGAACAAATAAATTGCCTCTAATTTGTTATTCTGTCTGTCTGTTAGACTGGTGTCTGAAATTTGTGCCCGATATGGCGATAGGCTTGGCTCCCATAACATTATGGGACGGAACACACTTGGCGAAAAGTTAGTGCCTAGTTGTTACCGCTGTCCCGGTTCCCGGTTCGTGAATTAAAACTATCTTTAGAAAATCTCCAAAAGAATTTACTTATTACATTTCATTCGACGACATAAATCATACAAGACAGAGGAAAATCTTAAAACAAAATATAATTTTCAAATTCGCTATTCCGTATTTAAATATGTATAAAAACCAAAACCACAATTCTATCAAAAAGTATTTGCGTCGCTAACACTTCCCACCCCAGTGCTGGAACAGCACTCCTCATCCAGAGGAATACGAGCGACGCGCGCCGCAGAACGCCGCCAAACGCCTGTCTTGGTTTTTACCTCCACCACCCGTACTCGACCGTCGTTACCTGGAAAAAACTTGGTAATGAGACCCTTTGGCCATATGTTACGCGGTGAATCTTGGTCTACGACCAAAACGAGATCGCCGACTTGCAGGGGCCTCTGCTCTTCACACCATTTTCTTCTTGGTAAGAGATCAGGAAGGATCTCCCTTACCCATCTGCGCCAATACATGTCAGCTAGTCTTTGGGCTTTACGCCATTGTTTGCGCAGACATAGATCCATGTCATCAAAACTACCTAACATAGGTAGATTCGACGACATTCCGAGAAGAAAGTGGTTCGGAGTGAGAGACTCTACGTCACCCGCCTCGACGCTGACATGCGTTAAGGGACGGCTATTCACGATATTCTCTACCTCTGTCATGAAAGTATTTAGAACTTCCTCCCTTGGAGCACGCTCTTTTAATACAATTCTCAGCGAAGTTTTAATAGTTCTGATTAACCTTTCCCATGCCCCAATGAGGACTCGCAGGAGGAATAAACCTCCAATCAAATCCATTATTAACACCTTCCTGTTTTAAAATTTCGGTATCAATTTCTCGTATAGATTGCTGCAGCTCCTTATCGGCACCTCGCATATTCGTGCCGTTGTCTGAGTATATGTGTCGTGGCCAACCGCGCCTCGACGCCATACGTCGCAAAGCCATAATTAAGGAATCCGCAGTAAGCGAACTCACTAACTCGATATGTACGGCTCGCACTGTTAAACATGTTAAAATGACTCCGTACCTTTTCATTCGTCGCCTTCCTTCTGTAACTTCCATAGGGCCGAATAAGTCTATCCCACAAAACGTAAATGGACGATTATGATGGGCCACTCGAGCAAAAGGTAAGTTTCCCATCCTAGGTACTTGTGGTCTAGCTTTACGAATCCTACACAACATACATCGAGACACGACGTTTTTAACGGTAGGTCTAAGTTTTAACAGCCAATACCTTTGTTTCAGCTCGTTCACAATGGATTCTTGGTTCCCATGAGCGGCCATTACGTGGAAGTGTTGGACTATCAACTTGGCCACAGGGTGCCGCCCATCTAATATTACAGGATTTTTCACTTCCAGGTCCACACCGAGAGCAGAGTTGATGCGTCCATGAACTCTCATTATGCCGTGTTTGTCCAAGAATGGTGACAAGGTAAGCAATTTACAATTTTTTGGTATGCATTTGCCTTGCGTCAATGCGGCTATCTCGCTAGCGAAAGATTCTCTTTGTGCACTCTTCAACAATAAAAATTCCGCTCGATCCATCATCTTGCAGTCGAACTCACCGGAAAGTCCTTTACATTTATCGACAAATCTTAGTACCGCAGCCGCGGACCTCTTTAAAACGTAGCCAGGAAGAAAAGCGTTGAGTATCAGGTACAGGTAAGTGACTTAAGGTTACCAATAGTTCCGATTCCGTATGTGCAACCGCTACGTGTTCCAGATTGTCTTCAACCGAATCATGGAATAGTAGATCCTGAGGCCACGAAGACATATCATTGAATAAAAAGGCTGGTCCCGTTAACCACTCGCTTTCGAAAACAGAGCAATCATAAGACTCTCGCGTGCCTAAATCAGCAACATTTAACTTCGAAGGAACATATTTCCATTCGTGTATACACGTCAAGTTGTCTATCTCTCCTAAGCGATTAGCTTCAAAAGTTTTATACTTGCGTGTATTGTTCCGAATCCAGTGGATGACTGTGGTTGAGTCACACCAAAAATATCTTGCGGTCGGAGTTAATCTATGCTCTCTTATTATATTATGTGCCAATCTTGCTGCCAGACGGGCTGCTTCAAGTTCCGCCTTCGGTATAGTTATAGGCCTGACAGGTAAAACTCTGCATTTGCTTGCTATAAATGAAACACAAATTTTATCATTATTATTCCAGCGCCAAAATGCAACCGCACACATTGCTTTACTTGACGCGTCGCTAAACACATGCAATTGTAGGTTGTCATAGCCGACGTTCACTGACATAACACCTGCGGACTCCGTCACGGAGTTTACGTCACAGCTCTTAACAAGCGGTAGTACTAGCGGCGCAGTGAGTGCCATAAATGCCGGCGAATCGCACGGTGTTAGGTTCGGGGCCGGCTCGTTACTGTGCTTTGTCGTCGGTTGTGCCTGATAGTACCTTGGTATGCGTAACTCGCGAATAGTCTTAAGAAGATCAATCCATTTGCACCACTTACTATAAATATCATCTGATATGTATTCATCCCATCCGATATTAAGACGCCACGTATCCTGCAGCATAATTCTTCCTTGTATAGTGAAGGGTGACAGGAAGCCTAAAACATCAAAAATTGACATTACTACTTTTAACATCAATCGTTTCGTGGGGCGCACCTTACCATGAATAATGCTTTCAGGTATCCGTTTTAGAGACACATCAAAACCCCACACGTCATCTTTAGGATACCATATAAGGCCCAGAATACGTTCACCTTCAAACTGCTGATGGGTTTTAAATTTAATGGCAGCAGTACCTAAAGTTGCCTCCGGTATAGAGTTCAATACAGCCACGCTATTGCTAGTCCAATTACGAATCTCAAACCCACCTGACAGATGAATATTAGTTATATTTTTTACTATTTCTATTGCTGTGTCGTCGTCAGGCAAACTATCTATATAATCATCCATATAATGCGAGTTCTTTATCGCGCTGACAGCGTCTGGTAAGGTTGATACATACCGCTGAGCATTTTTGTTCTTAATGAACTGCGCTACAAAGGGTGAACAATTCGCTCCGAAAATTAGTGACGTCATTACATACGTCTTGATGTCCTCTTTAGGGCTGTTTCTCCAAAGGAACCTAAAAGCGTGCTGGTCTTCGTCATGTATTTTGATGCGTAAAAACATGTCTTTGATGTCACCTGTTACTGCTATCTTATTCTCCCTAAAGCGCAGCATTATACCAAACAGAGATGACAACAAATCGGGGCCCGTAAGTAAATAATCATTAAGGCACGAACCTTTTACCGTCGCTGCAGCATCAAATACCAGCCGTAGTTTCTTTTTATTCGGATTGTCCACTCCGAAATGAGGTAAGTACCATGTCCGGGGAGTAGGCTCGGGGTTCTCAAGTACCCTCGCGAATCCATTATCCAGAAGATGTTGAACGCGTTCTCTGTATCTGCAAGCAAAACCTAAATCTTTCTCCATTTTATTTTCAATACCTCGGAGCCTCCTCAATGCGGCAGCATAAGAGTCTGGCATCTTACACTGCTTATCCTTCCACGGCAGAGAAACATACCAACGACCGTCTATGAGAAGCGCAGTACTTTCCAACTCGGCGATAGCGCGCACATCGTCAGCATTTTGGCGCGGCTTATATATTCCTAGTGAGTCTAAGGCAAAAGAAAATCGGACTTCGTCATGTAGACGCTGCAAACTAACCTCGTTTGACGTAGATTCCTCTGTACTCTCGGATACAGTGAGAGTAGTAGCGACTGCTGATCTGCGCCAGTGCTGCGGCGCGGGTACACTACCGTGAATGCACCAACCTAGAGGGGTAAGTGTAGCGGACGGCTCATTTAATTTACCCAACCTTATTTCTAAGGGCATTAACAAATGGTAGTTATCCTGACCAATTAACATTTCAGGTTTTAAATCAGCGGTACATAATTCATTCTTTATATCATTTAAGTAGTTATAATTATCACATTTAACAAAAGACAATTTTTGCAAAGGCAAGTTTAACTCTTTGACACTACGAGCTCTTATGTTATACATTTTATTTTCCATACCACTAAGGTCCATATTAACAATTGTTGTTTCGCAAACCAGTTCACTATCAGTCCAAGCACCGCGCACATGCATTGTTTCCCGACGCCCGTGCAGCCCTGCACGCTTTGCGAGGCTGGCGCTTATGAACGACACGGTTGCTCCGTCATCTAACAACGCACTCAAATTCACTTCACCGAGAGGACCGTGTATACGTATGGGAACCACTTTTAACAATACTTTACGATCACTCGCGCTAATATGCGTTACACTTTCCGTAGCTGGCGGCGATTATGACTGCGATGCGGGAGAGGTAGCTGGCAGCTCAGGCTCCTGGCGTGCATTCGCAGCTATTGGTATAGATGCTCGATGCATCCGGCGATCGTTCTCTCGATGAACTACGTTCATGGTGTAGTGTAAAAGTCGATGATGGGCTTGACCGCAATTATCTTTGTCACATACAGGCGCTGAGCATGTATCGCGCTCATGACGTGATAATAAACATTTGTAACAAATTCCGTTACGCTTAACAAATTGCCATCTTACATTACGCAGCGCTTTCTTGAACTGTTTGCATTCGGTTAGTATGTGAACAGATTTTTTACAGAATCGACAATGGGATTCGTTTTCTTGGATGGTAAATATATGTGATGTATTACGGGTTGCACTTTCGTTGTGATATTTCATAGGGACATGCCGAATGTTAGTAAGGATGCTCGCAGTTGTTGACAACTTAATAGCTTCCTCGTGTAAAAACTCGGACATTATTAGCAATCTCGCTTTACTGCCTTCTGTGATTAGTTTATAACTATAATCTGACCATTTTGAAACAAGTATTGTAGGCAGCTTCGATAAAATAATGGAGACAATATTTACCCCATATAGATATTCCTGGCGTCCAACAGCTTGAACAGCTTCTACAAAATTTTGAACTTTCACTGCAAATATCACAATATCCTTTTGGTAATCCTGGTGCAGCGGCGGGAGTTTTTTCAGGTCATAAATAATTCGAGATATAATGCAGTCAGGGTTTCCAAAACGTAGCTCCAATGTCGACATAACCTTTGCAGGTGACGTGGCGCTGATAAATAAAGCACTGACTGATTCTTTTGCTGACCCTTTAAGACATTTACGTAATCTCCATAAATTCTCCTTGTCCGTAAAATTGCACACCTCTGTGGACTCATCATACGCCTGCTTAAACTGGAGCCATTCCATAGGATCACCTGCGAATTCAGGTAAATCTTTCGGTGTTGACATGCGGCTCAGTAAACTAGCATTGGTGGTATTGTCAGTGGCACTTGTGAGATTTTTAATTACCATAGCAAGAGTTTGTACAGCATTGCTTGTGCTGTATGTGGGTGGTACAGGACCTCCCGATATAGTTGCTTTCTTCTCGTTAGCTACAAACGCTGGAGATACCTTGTACAGTTGGCCCGTTGTATTACCATGATCGGGGGCGAACTGGTCCTTCAGTGGTACGTCGAATGTAGTGTGAAGATTTTCTACCCAATTTTCTACTCGAAGCTGAGACCTTTGAATTTCTTCTTCGATTTGGGGACTGTAGTCAATGTAGGTCTCTTCCTCAAGTTCCGCCAGTTTTAATTCAGTTTCTCGATCAATAAGGGCCATTTCGATTAGTGTCTTCCGTTTTTCCGCTTCTAGTTGCAATTTCTTTTTCATGATATTTATAGAAGACTTTGATGATACTTGACTCCTGGGTAAAGATGTTGCTTTTAGGAGCGGATCTGGAACGTGGCAAGTTGGCTCAGGTTCGGGAACAGTTGGTTCAGGTACTGGCTGCACACTCTTTTCCGCGGAGGGTTCCTCTATCGTTGCCTGATCAATAGCTACAGACACTCCTTGGTCGAGGTCACCATTTTTCAGCAGCTTCTGTTCTTGATCACGGCGCGTTTTCCTAGTGTTGACCATTTTTTTCGGCGTGCGGAACATAATATAATACGATCCGGCTCGAAGACCACTTTGTTACCGCTGTCCCGGTTCCCGGTTCGTGAATTAAAACTATCTTTAGAAAATCTCCAAAAGAATTTACTTATTACATTTCATTCGACGACATAAATCATACAAGACAGAGGAAAATCTTAAAACAAAATATAATTTTCAAATTCGCTATTCCGTATTTAAATATGTATAAAAACCAAAACTACAATTCTATCAAAAAGTATTTGCGTCGCTAACACTAGTGTTACTTGGACCTCTACCTACTCTTTTGGGTATAACTGCGTAAAGTATGTTTGTTTTGTTGCTTTAAGTTCTACTTAGGAATACTGAAGATTATTCCAACTTTAATATTCTAAACTTACAGTTACATAAAACGACAAAACAAAGGCAATCAAGAATTAAAGTAGTCTTTGTGTGCGACTGAGTGCTTCCAAGAGCATCCCTAGGGGCTGTCTCGATTTCTGATTCAAATAGTCTGTTGTGGATGAAAACTATAACGCCGGTAGTGGCACGATTAAACGGATCCTACTGCTTATTCAAATTTTTAAGTTATATTACACTTTATATTATACTAGCTTTTGCCCACGGCTTCGCCCGCGTTAATAAGTTTTCCCGGGCTAAAAGTACATACATAAAAACCTTCCCGTTGAATCACTCTATCCAACACATTTATTTGGATAAAGATTAATATTATGACGTTGATACAACTCTTGACAAATAATGCATTAATTTCGACCAAATTTGATTACCATAAAAACGGTTCTAGAGAGTTAATCTTAAAAGATAGACAGATACTGTCGCGGACTTTTTTTTAGATTATTTCAAGAGGAATAATTCCTTCATACATATATTTTTAGTATCTTGAACCGTTTTCGCAGCGCACGCAATGGAAGCCCTCAAGGATGAATAATTTTCCCCGGTTGTTTCACATTTTCCATTATTTCTTCGCTCCTAATAGTTGCATCGTGATGTTATATAGCCTATAGCCTTCCTCGATAAATGGTCTATTCAACACAAAAAGAATTTTTCAATTCGAACCAGTAGTTCCTGAGATTAGCGCGTTCAAACAAACAAACAAACAAACAAACTCTTCAGCTTTATAATATTAGTATAGATATTAAAATTTGTGTTACGAAAAACCCAACCGGGTCGGGCAAAGTGATATTGAGTTTTTCTATTCAGTATCAGCCCGGAGTCTGGAATTTGTGTCCGATATGGCGATAGGCTCGCCCCCTATCACATCATGGGACGGAATAACGGCGAAAAGTGGGTGCACTGGTTGCGCCTCTGCCTACCCCTTGGGGAATAACAGGCGTGAGTGTGTGTGTGTGTGTGTGTGAAAAACAACGATTTGTATACAAAATCAATCATAGGTAGATGGAAAAAAAATGTTGGCTCAATATCTTGAAATAATAACAGTTTATAAGCTTTGGGTTAACTTATTCAATACTGATAAGTGTCTCATATGTAAGAGTCCGTCTGGGTGGGTACCAATGCAATGTCTATTTCTACCGCCAAGCAGCAGTGTGCATGCACTCTTGTGTTTCGGTTTGAAGGAAGCTGCAGCCAGTGTAACTACTGGACTTTATGAGACTTAACATCTTACGTCTCAGGATGACGAGCGCAGTGGAATGCCACACAGTACTTTGTAACTCAAGGTGCTGGATGGTGTTGCTACTATTTATGGTTGGTCGTATCACTTACTATCACGCGAACGGCATGCTCGTCTCGTCAATCAATGCAATGAAAAATGTAAAATATTTATGATAGTTAATAAATTGGTCGTTACCTACTTGTTGATATTGCTTGCGTGAATTATAAAAAAACACAAGCTAAGTCACATTTGCAATCAGACTTGTAACATAATCCGATTAAAATAACAAAAATTACAGAAACATTAGACAAGGCAACATAGCAAAGAGAAATTACACGCCCGAATCAACTTGTGACGTAAGGAAAATTGGGCTTACATTAAAATTTGACATTATAATTATGCAGGGAGACAGAACGAGGGTGTTTTCTGTAATAAATTCAAGAAGCGAAATTATATGGGACAGAGTTTCGACATTTGTATAAATAGGTACGTATTCGAGGTTTGAGTATTACTTAAGGGCCGTATTAATGGAAGCGACTGAATATCGCTTTGAATTGCTATATCTGCTGAGACGCTGTTAAATCAAGGTCCAGTATCTTAAGGTGGCGTCCTTTAGAGTTCGCAGCATCTTAGCCCCTTTTATAGAGAAGAGCCGCAACGGCATCGCGCAGGGACGGTCCCGTGCAGCTATCATCGTGCAACAAGATACCCCGGGGCCGTGTCGTATGCGCCGAATAATGCCACCTCGGGTTTTGTTTGGTATGCCGGTGTAGGGTGTACACAGTGTTAGGGACTCGGTCCAATGCTCGCTCGGATGATGCTATACTCCCGAGTGTCGACATTGGGCTGTAAGACTGTGTGAAACCAACATAACCGATCCACTAACCCCCAGTGTTGTAGCGATAACGCATTTTTTCCCCGCGAAAAAAAAAAACATCTCAAGATAGTCGTTATTTAATAAATCCATTTTAACATCAGCTCAAATGACATCTTAAGTTACAATATGTGACGGATTTTTACAGCTATGTTTTGTCTATGTAACAGCGGTTCCTCAGCTTAGAACCAGCTTTTAAACGATATATTAATTTAGTTTTATGAAATAGTTCAATACATTTAATATCTACTTGATATTTTACTCAAACTTGAGATGATTTATTAATGCCACCATTAGAAGTATTATAGTATGTAGCATGCATAGTAGGTATCCTGCTCTTAATTGCTAAGTGCGGCGGTGTGGCCGTCGTTGGTTATAATTATATAATAATTATTAACAATACTAGTGGGACAAATGCCCATAGCACAGTATAAATAGGTTTACTATGCCCATACACAATAACACGAGCTCAGATTTACCAAGCACGTAGTACCGTACAGTTATTTACATAGCACACATAACACTACGCTGATTTGATTGAAACGTTATTCAGGTTCATAATTTATTTATTTACACTTCATACATGAATAGGCGTACTTATTGCCTTAACTATTGTCTATCAGTCAACCTCAGTCATTCAATTAATTGCTATGTAATCACTGGCTAAAATACCTTTCAAACCAAAGCGCAGCAGTGCTTGCGCAATGATGCATGTTCTTCTGATTTGATGATATGTGAGTAGTGGAGATTACTGAAAATCAGATGGCCCAGTTATGAATAGACTTCGAGTTTGGTATATATTATAAAAAAACTACCATTCCAAACAACACATATAGCATTCAAAAACGTTTAAATGTACTTATTTTAAAATCTCATTACCGCACTCAGATTTATTCCGAGTGTTTTATCACAAGAGCTCACTTGAATTTATAAAAATTGCAATCCTGGTAATAAAAACTCATGAATTAAACCGGGAACATGCAATTACATGCACGCACGGTAATGTATTTTTTCATTGTGAACATTTTTATCGCGAGGAAACGCTTAATCCTACATTAGGATGGATGACGAGGGTGGAGACGTTTGCAGGGATGGACTTAGTAATACAGAAGGTAACAATTTAGTTGTTGGGGTGGTACAATTGGTGCACCCAGGCATAAAGATGTCGCACTAAGTTATAGAGCGGCATATAAACGCATTTTTCAATTTTGGACAGCTTAGCTTTGCTTAGTAAAGCAACCCAGAACCTTACGATGACGATGTTTTTATTTTTTATGGAAACATCGAAAAAGAACAGTCGAAAGCAGGACTAAACTAGGCGACTCCTTTTAAGAGATAAATTGAAATTGAATAGCGTAAGTAGGTCGAAATAGCTCAGTTGGGAGAGCACTGGTACAGAGTGCCAGAGGTCGTGGCTTCAGGTCCTGCTTTGGACTGTTCTTTTTCAATGTTTCTATAAAAAATAAAAACATTGTCCAGGCACTATATGGCCCTTAACAAGTATAAAAATCATAATGTATGCTCACGATGACGAGCCAGGTACCCTACTACTTCAAAGTCCCATACAGTGATTTCCTTAAAACGTTATCAAATAAATCATACATAGAAATATCCTATTAATGTTACAATTCGTTTCCTCGTTTTGGTGAAATTTATTACATTGGCTTTTTTATGCGTTAACTTACCGTAGGTCCATCTTATAGTTACAGTGAACTAAAAAACACTACATAAATACCAATCCTATTCATATTTCATGACTTGCCGACGATTTCCTTACTTTATAAGTAGCTTGTATTCGTATTATCATAACCACGCCACGAAAACCAGTTTTATTTACGAAACGTATCTCCCAAAACATACGCCTAAGTACACCTCTGGCTGCATTTAATCCTCCAGTGTATAAAAGCAAACATACATTACGGCCCCGTAACTGGCCCTGACATACAGCATCGCCAAGTGGATGCTGGAACTTATTTACTTTCCATGACGTTAGTATGACGTATTTATTTTATTTTATCTGATTGTGTTGATGTGTCGAAGCCATAATTTAAAAGAAGAAGACTATTTTGATTTTACGTAATTATTGATATAATAAATGAACATATTTTTGGGGATAAATATAGTTTCTTTTTTTTTACTGCCTCGGTGGCGTAGTCGTATTGCGTACGGTTTACGAGTATGATTTGCGCGCTGAGGTCCTGGGTTCGATTCCCGGGTCGAGACAAAAAAAAATATTGTGACTGGGTTTTTCCATCTTAAAAATTACTCAGTCGCAGCTCGGAGTCAGAAAGTTGGCGGTGTGACACCCCCGTGCCTCGGAAAGCACGGAAAGCACGTAAAGCCGTTGGTCCTGCGCCTGATCTCTCTCCGGTCATGTCGGATTGCCCTCTCACCGGACTATGAGAGTGAAGGAATAGCGAGTGCACCAGTGTATTGCGCACACACTTGTGCACTATAATATCTCCTGCGTTCCTGGCTGATCTCCGTTGAGATTGGCCGCCGTGGCCGAAAACTGGCTAGGAGGAATATATAGTTTCTTTAATGGTAATTTTTCTCCTTGTCTACAGGGTAATATGAGATTGATTTTACATATTTCTTGATACAATCTACGTGATAATAATATTGGTGGAAATAGTTTCTTTGATTGCTTTTATTATATTTTGTCTAGTCGGTGCCTTAGTGGCGTAGTTGTATTATGGTACGACTGCAATGCTGAGGTCTCGGGTGCGATTCCTTTGTCGGCAAAGTGATATTGAGTTTTTCTATTTAGTATCAGCTCAGAGTCTGGAATTTGTGCCCAATATGGCGATAGTCTCGACCCCTATCGCATCAAGGGACGGAATAATGGCGAAAAGTGGGTGCACTAGTTGCGACTCTGCCTACCCCTTCGGGGATAAAAGGCGTGAGTGTGTGTGTGTGTGAATAACGAGACAAGCATGCCGTTCGCCTGATGGTAAGCGACACGTCTACCCATAAACAGTAGAAACACCATCCAGTACCTTGAGTTATAAAGTAGTGTGTGGCATTCCACTGCGCTCGTCATTCTCAGACATAAGAGGTTAAGTCTCATTATGTCTAGTAGTCACAAGCTACAATGTCCTTCAAACCGAAACACAACAGTGCATGCACACTGCTGCTTGGCGGTAGAAATAGACATTGCGGTGGTACACAGACGGACTCATTATATATAATTATTAGGGACCTACCACCAGTGAATCCCTACACTCAGACTCAGTGTGCAAGCTCTGTTGTATTCTAGCTTAGAAAGCCTTTGAAGCTAATGTAATGAGTACATGTACATTATAAATTAAATTGCCGTCAGACTGTGTTAGATAAACTTGAACAAAATTGTGCCTGACCTGGAAATCGAAACCAAGAACTCGCAGACCATGTTTTAGGCTGCCAATAGACTAAGCATATACCATGCCTTTATCCCCAAAAGGGTCGGCAGAGAAATCAGAGCACCGCGTTTTCGTCAAGTGTGTTTCATCGCCAATCCAAGCGCCTTGTTGGACACAAATTGCACTATTTGATATTCCATTTCAGTTTTATCCTCCGTTCAATCGAATAGACACTATCGGCAAGCGAATAACTTTCAATTTATATTACAGGTAATTTCAAGGCTTGCCGAGGATTTCCTTACTTTGTAAGTAGTTTATAAATATTTGCCAATGTTGTCTGAAACTATACCAAGCTTGACGCTAGAATATATTCAATAAATGTTATTCCTCTTAAATGAATAGAATGATCTATTTATATTTTCCTCATCCTAGCTGGACAAATATACTGAAGCTGACAGTTTATTGTAGTCCAAATAATCTATCTACGACACAGAGATGTTGTGTTCCTTGACCATCGCCAAAATATTATCATCAGTATATATATTAGTCCACTGCTGGACGTAGGCCTCCTCTAATACAAATTTTACCCGGACTTCGGCCTGTCGCATCCAGATTCTGCGAGCTATCATTCGCAAATCGCTACTCCAGCTGGAAATGGAGTGACGCTAAAATGATACAAGTCGAAATTTATTAAAACTTACGCGAGACATATTATATTACTAGACAAAAACGGTTTCACTCAAGTATTCTTGGTCAGAATCGCCGACCAGTTTCGACCTATTAAGTAGGTCATTTTCATAGGCGAGTGCTGAGAGGACGTCGCGTCGCGGAGGCCTCTTGATCGCTGTCAGCCGCCCGCGCCGCCGCTCGCCTAGCGAAACGTAAAGCACGGCTCGAAGGGTGGAGTGGGGGTGGTTCGGAGGATTCCGAAGATTTCGTAGCTGCTAGACCATCATTATCAGACACTACCGGTGCACCGTTAGTGTCTGATGATGGTGACTTACTTAATAGGTCGAAACTGGTCGGCGAATCTGACCAAGAACACGCGAGTGAAACCATTTTTTCTAATAATGAGTCGAAACTTATTAACATCGAGTACAGTACGACCGCTAAGTTGTGGCTAGTTTGAAGTTTAGCACGTGCCCCGTCCTCTACATCTGTCGTTACTCTTTAGCCTCCAGAAACAAGGGGTTTTCCCGTGACCAAATTCAACCGGTTGTGACTATGCGGCCGTATTGTAACCTTAGACAAACAATTATTGTAACTCATGCCATTGAGTTTCAGTACGACTAGCGAAGGGTGTCGCAGGTATATAGTTTTAGATGACGTTGTGACTGCCTCGGTGGCGTAGTTGTATTACAGTACGGCTGCAAAGCTGAGGTCTCGGGTTCAATCCCCGGGTCGGGCAAAGCGATATTGAGTTTTTCTATTCATTATCAGCTCGGAGTCTGGAATTTGTGCCCGATATGGCGATAGGCTCGCCCCCTATCACATCATGGGACGGAATAACGGCGAAAAGTGGGTGCACTAGTTGCGCCTCTACCTACCCCTTCGGGGATAACAGGCGTGAGTGTATATGTATATATGTATGTATGACGTTGTGACTATGTATATACAGTATTTAAGATTATAATAGGTTTGGTTATATTAGTTCTATTGTGACAAATATATACAAATTACATTATCTTTTCTTTTTTACAAGAATTTTAGCTCTCAGACATATTTGCCTTCCTAAAACAGGTTTGAAGTAAGACGGGAAAACGGATAATAAAAGGTCAAATTCATACGCAAAGAGCTATAAGTCATACAAGTAGTTAAGACGCTGGTACTCACACGTTGATACCTATTTGACGATTTTTTTTAATTTAATCTGTTATTTATCATTATTTTTACTACTTACATGCAAGCATGATCAGCCGTAAATTTAAATAGTTTCATCGACTAAAAAAACATATTATATAGATATCAGAGCAACATTTTTATTCTATAACAAGCCAAGAGCTACAACATTCTGGCTTTTGTCATAAAACACGCAGTAACAACAGTTTTACAGTAATATCGCACAGCCCATATTTACTGTGCATTACTGCACGCCACAATAATATTATAATGAATTGTTGTGACCCAGAGACAATATATTCCAGTACACGGTTGACAAAAACCTTTTGTAATTACGCTGAATGTTGGCACAAAAAATACTGTGTGGGACGCTGGAGTGTGTACTGTATGGCTATGCTGAAAATCGAAATGAGCTAGCGAATTTCGCAGTCAGGTTATATTAAGAATATATTAATTATAAAATGACTGCCTCGGTGGCGTAGTTGTATAACAGTACGACTGCAAAGCTGAGGTCTCGGGTTCGATCTCCGGGTCGGGCAAAGTGATTTTGAGTTTTTCTATTCAGTATCAGCCCGGAGTCTGGAATTTATGCCCGATATGGCGATAGGCTCGCCCCCTATCACATCATGGGACGGAATAACGGCGAAAAGTGGCTGCACTAGCGTGTGTGTGTGTGTGTGTGTGTGTGTGTAATTATAAAATGAATAAGACAATAATTACAATTTTTTATTAATTATTACAATTATTGTCTTATTAATTATGATTTGGATTTGATTTATTGTATTTAGTGCTATATTGAGTATAATATTATTGTAAAACTGTTATTATTATTGCAATCGTTTAAATTTACTTCTGCGTTTTCTTAACGTTTTAAATATACTTAAGCATAGGTACCCTGATATTATGTATATTTCATTGATGCTTCATTAAATACTATAAATATTGCGCCAGTCACTCCACTCTACACTATAAGCAGTTCCAAACATCGTCACGTTATCGATTTTCGGCATAGCCACCGGTTACGTTTCAATGTTATTGGGTTGGCTACATGGAAACTTGCTGATTCTCTTCATATCGTTTTCATTAATTAAGGGACCAATCGTTTGAATTATTACTTCGCGTTTGAATGGTCGGCTAACCTAAATGTGTAATTAATCGATTATCATCCATATCGTAACGAGTTACTCCGACTTTATAATTCCATATCTATGTTTGCGTTGCGGGATAAGTGTTAGTTTTTGAATAGGTAAAAAAATATATTTATTAAACATATAAGCTAAGGCGAATTTGTATTGAAAATTAAAATTTGCATTGAAAATGGCAGTATTTTTTACTTGCTTATAAATAGAGTGAACTAGCTTTGGCTCGCAGCTTCACCTACATGAAAGAGTTTTTCCGGGATAAAAGACCCGCTATATATTTTCTCGGGATAAAAAGTAGCCTAAATTTTTCCTTTCCTTTCAAATCTGATCGGTAGTTTGTGAGATTATCGCATATAGACTAGTGATGTGATTAATGGTTAAAAATTATTAATGGTTAATAGTTAAACATAAAAAAAAAATAACGTGTTAAATTAATCGTTAAGTTATAACGGTTAAGAAGTAAGGAGTTACGTGAAAAGCATTAGCGATAACATGTTCAACACGTGTCTTGCGTCGTTTATTTTAATTATGTTAATTTTTTTAACATTGAACCAATAACCAACAGGTTAATTTTTTTTCACAATAACAGTCACATCGAAATAAACATTTTCTAATTATTACGTATTCATGAACATTTGTGTAAATGACGCTTGCGTGCCGTTCATACAATTGAAAAAATCTGCTTTGAGGTGTAATGACTGTTCAATTTTTTACACCTTAAAATTATGTTAGTATGTATCTTTATATTACTTATTTATTTATTTATTATGGACATTAGCACTATAGTATTCAGAACCAATGTTAGAATTGGTATACACGGCCGACATTTTGAATTTCTATGTTTTAAGGCCAATTGACTTCAAAATCGGTATCTGGGTATAACTTTAATTACTAGAAACTGATCCAATGTCGGAAATGAAAAAAGTGGCCGCCATTTTGAATTTCTTTGTTTTAAGGCCTATCGACCTCAAAATCGATATCTGGGCAGGCCTGTAGGTACAAAAGACGGATCCAATGTTAAAATTGAAAAAAGTGGCCGCCATTTTGAATTTCTTTGTTTTAAGTCCAATCGACTTCAAAATTGATATCTGGGCAGGCGTTTAGGTACAAAAGACGGATCCAATGTTACAATTGAAAAAAGTGGCCGCCATTTTGAATTCCTTTGTTTTAAGGCCAATTGACCTCAAATTCGGCATCTGAGTATAACTTTAGTTACCAAAGAACATTCCAATGTCAGAATGGAAAAAAGTGGCCGCCATTTTGAATTTCTTTGTTTAAGGCCTATCGACCTTAAAATCGATATCTGGGCAGGCCTGTAAGTACAAAAGACGGATCCAATGTTAGAATTGAAAAAAGTGGCCGCCAGTTTGAATTCCTTTGTTTTAAGGCCAATTGACCTCAAATTCGACATCTGAGTATAACTTTAGTTACCAAAGAGCATTTCAATGTCGGAATGGAAAAAGTGGCCGCCATTTTGAATTTCTTTGTTTTAAGGCCTATCGACCTCAAAATCGATATCTGGTCAGGCCTGTAGGTACAAAAGACGGATCCAATGTTACAATTGAAAAAAGTGGCCGCCATTTTGAATTTCTTTGTTTTAAGGCCAATTGACCTCAAAATCGATATTTGGTCATGGCTTTAGGTACAAAAGACGGATCAAATGTTAGAATTGAAAAAAGTGGCCACCATTTCGAATTTATTTGTTTTAAGAACAATTGACGTCAAAATGGATACTTGGGCATGCCATCGTTAATAAAAAAACAGATCTAATGGTAGACTCAAGAAAAGTGGTCACCATTTCGAATTTATTTGTTTTAAGAACAATTGACGTCAAAATGGATACTTGGGCATGCCATCGTTAGTAAAAAAACAGATCTAATGGTAGACTCAAGAAAAGTGGTCACCATTTCGAATTTATTTGTTTTAAGAACAATTGACGTCAAAATGGATACTTGGGCATGCCATCGTTAGTAAAAAAACAGATCTAATGGTAGACTCAAGAAAAGTGGTTACCATTTTGAACTTCTTTGTTTTAAGACTGATTGGATTTAAGATAGATATTTGGGGTTGTCTTTAGCCAAATAGAACAAATCGAGGTTGTAATTTTACTAATTTAACAATTTAAATACGCAGTCACATCAAAATTAAATACTTTAAAAAATTAATAAGGTAATCAACGTGAGTAGCCTTTTAAGTCTGGTGAAGGGGGGGAAATAAAAAAAGATACATTAATTGAATGGTCAACCAACAGGGCATAACGATGTGGGGGAAGAAAAATATAGTAAGATAATTTCTACTACGCGGCTAATTATTCTTATAGCAATAGTTGAATTGTTAGCGACTCCCTGATTTTTAACCGATTTTGATGCTTTCACAGAAGAATTTACTTTATTTGCTGTTTGCTGCCACGGGCCACTTCTTTGTTCTTCAATTCTTTATTTTGCGACATAACAAACCTGCGATATCGTTATTGAAGAGAATTGAATAAGCATTGATGGTGGCCATATTATTTAAAAGTTCTATAACCTACTATAGTTTGTGGCCATGTCCAGCGGAGTTTGATTTTAAAACCAATAGCCCTTAAAACTAGAACATTTCACATGGAATGCAGTTCTTGAAATTCCAACCTCGATTTATTCTATTTGTCTAAGGCAAGCCCAAATATCTATCTTAAATCTAATCATTCTTAAAACAAATAAGTTCAAAATGGCGACCACTTTTCTTAAGTCTAACATTAAATATGACTTTTACTATCAATGTCATGCCCAGTATCGATTTTGAGGTCAATTGGCCTTAAAAACAAAGGGATTCAAAATGGCGGCCACTTTTTTCAATTCTAACATTGTATCCGTCTTTTGTACCTAAAGCCATGCCCAGATATTGATTTTGAGGTCGATTGGCCGTAAAACAAAAAAATTCAAAATGGCGGCCACTTTTTTCAATTCTAACATTGGATCCGTCTTTTGTATCTAAAGGCCTGCCCAGATATCGATTTTGAGATCGATTGGCCTTAAAGCAAAGAAATTCAAAATGGCGGCCACTTTTTTCAATTCTAACATTGGATGCGTCTTTTGTACCTACAGGCCTGCCCAGATATCGATTTTGAGGTGGATTGGCCTTAAAACAAAGAAATTCAAAATGGCGGCCACTTTTTCAATTCCGACATTGGATCACTCTTTGGTAACTAGAGTTAAACACAGATACCGATTTTGAGGTCAATTGGCCTTAAAACAAAGAAATTCAAAATGGCGGCTACTGTTTTCGATTCCGACATTCGATCAGTCTTTGGTAATTAAAATTATATCCAGATACCGATTTCGAGGTCAATTTGCCTTAAAACAAAGAAATTCAAAATGGCGGCCACTTTTTTCGATTCCGACATTGGATCAGTCTTTGGTAATTAAAGTTATACCCACATACCGATTTTGAGGTCAATTGGCCTTAAAACAAAGAAATTCAAAATGGCGGCCACTTTTTTCAATTCTGACATTGGATCAGTCTTTGGTAATTAAAGTTATACCCACATACCGATTTTGAGGTCAATTGACCTCAAAACAAAGAAATTCAAAATGGCGGCCACTTTTATCAATTCTGACGTTACCTACATAAAATTATTTTCGCAATCATTGCAAGTGGCGATTTTATTGTTCACAAATCACGACAAGGCATAATTTAAGTCTTAGCTAAAGAAAAAATATCATTTTTGTGCTTATTAGTAGTATTAAATTTCATTTAATAAATAATCTATAGAGGCGTTATTAGCATTTTTCTATGATTAACAGTTATCAAGTTTAGTTGAATGATAAATTAACAGATGGCATTAACTGCCTCCGCAGTCCGTTCATTAGTTTAAACGTTTAATGAATATTGCAATATTAGTTAATAGAATTAACAGCTATTTTTTTATAATGAATTAAATTAACAGTTATAACGTTTAATGATCACCTCTAATATAGACGCGGAGAGCTACTTTGTTTTATACTATGTAATGTAGTGGTAATTAAGAAATCTTTTGTAAGTTTGTCAAGCGGAGTTTAGAATAACAAGGATATTTGCTAAAGTTATCCACCGCAAGTGATTTTTACTGTGTTAATAATCACAGCAGGCAAATTTTAAAGATTGCAGGATATGTGGCAAGTCACATAGGTATAGAATATTGCCATAGAATGCAGCGAAAACTTTTCATTTTGAGTAAAAGCATAAACCTCGCAATTGTTTGCATGATCTCATACTGGCTAGTCCACATTGTTTTTTGATTGTGCGCGTTAATATAAGTCTTGACAATAAATTGATAAAGAAATCAAGCCTCATTAATATCCCTAATCAAACCCGCATCTCCATTACGCCTAAGCAATCTCAATTCCATAATTCTTCTTATAAATCGAAAGATAATTTACTTTCAACAGTTTATAGTTATTTGAGTTTTAACTACACGATAAGACAAAACATTGTCTGATTCTGCGTTTATCTCCAAGGTTAAATGACCTTCAACACAATCATTAATCGAAGACGCTTGACAAATCGATTTGATATTATTAATTTGACCCTGAACTCTGCGCTAAGCCAGACAGCTTTAATAGATTAAACCTTGATTTAAATACAAATGGATTTATCCAGAATTGTGATAAATTATAATGACTGCGACAAAAATTAGATAGTGACAAGTGTTTTTGCTTGTATAAACATTAAAGATTGGAATAATTTTTGTTTGAGGTAGGCAAATAAGCATTTAAGGCATTTCTAAATAGAGATTAAGAACAAATACTCAAACAGAAGAAGAATTGAGGATGGATTACTATAGAAGGACGATAGAATAAAATTTGGTCAAAAATAAGAATTGAGTCTTCAACAAAAATACGATTGCGGTATAAAATAGAAGATTATCTTCATGAACAATCCATTCTAACATATATCTTAAAGTAAAGATAATAGATATCATTATGCAGCTAACAAGCGCCAACCCTAATGGACCTAATTAAGATGATGCATGCGAAGTAGTTTTTCCAGAGCAGTTCATGTAGGTTTTAGCCGAGCCGCTCTAGATGCATAAAGCCCCTCGTGTCTGTACGTCTCTTATTATTTGAGTTAGGTGGGAAGCACAATGGGGGAGTAATATGGAAATATGTAGTAAATAAAGTAGAAATTCTTTTACAAAATTAACGGGTTCAGTTTTGAGAGCTATTCAAAATCTTATAAGAAAAACCTTACGCCAATTAAAAAAAAGTATGAAATCATATTGTAGATTAAAAATAAAGGATGCTACCCCCCCCCCCCCTCCCTCTCACACAATTAGGACATTGAACTTTTATAACGGGATAAATTATCCAAACTAGCGAACACAGCCTAATTATTAATTATCCAGATCCCCAAATCATATTTGTCATTACACGTAATCTGTAGCGTCTGTTTTGCAATATTTTTTTTAACTTTACTTTGCTTACGATAGTGCAAAAAATAAAGCGTTATATGACTGTTTTCACCCAGGGAAAGTGAGTCTGCGCTCAGAACATCACCAGCCGAACGCGTTCTTCAGCAAACTCATCGCGGACGAACAAACGGGACCTTTAGACGCGACGAACGAGACACTCCCAGAAAATGAGTCTCATTCAAGCGGTTGAGGATACCTTATATTTATTCAGGGCTCCGCGAATGTAGTTTGTAGTATGAATGTTTGGGCAAATTAAATGGGTTTTTATTTCACTGACGAGGCTTGCGGTAACAGGATAGTTGACTACTTTTTTAAATTCACACACACACATACACTCACGCCTGTTATCCCCGAAGGGGTAGCCAGAGGCGCAACTAGTGCACCCACTTTTTGCCCTTATTCCGTCCCATGATGTGATAGGGGGCGAGCCTATCGCCATATCGGGCACAAATTCCAGACTCCGAGCTGATACTGAATAGTAAAACTCAATATCACATTGCCCGACCCGGGAATCGAACCCGAGACCTCAGCATTGTAGTCGTACCATAATACAACTACGCCACCAAGGCAGTCACATATTTGATAAATACATTTTTGATAAATGAATTTAATTTAATTTAAAAAATTCATTTATCAAAAATGTATGCCATTCTAAATCTAACGGAAAAATAATTTTGAAATTTGCTGGAAATGTTAGTTGTCAAGTAACAGAAATATTACACTGTGACGTCACCGAAAGTCGCCGGCCATAACGCTGCGTGCGTGCGAAAGAGATAGCTCGATATCCTCTCTACGTCCCCACTTTTGCTCACAACAATATATCAAATATGAATAACTACTTTATTTTCCAACCAATTTTGATGTTGATTTCACAGAAGAATTTCTTTTTCGTATTATTTTCTGTTACATATATATCATTTTCTGTTCACTGATGGTAGGTCTCTCATATGTAAGAGACCGTCTGGGTGGGTACCACCGCATTATCTATTTCTACCGCCAAGCAGTAGTGTGCATGCACTGTTGTGTTACGGTTTGAAGGGCATTGTAGCCAGTGTTACTACTGGACATAATAAGACTTAACATCTTATGTCTCAGGATGACGAGCGCAGTGTAATGTCACACAGTACTTTGTAACTCAATGTGCTGGACGGTGTTGCTACTGTTTACGGGTGGTCGTATCGCATACCATTAGGCGAACGGCATGCTCGTCTCATCATTCAATGCCATAAAAAAAACATATAAAATAATTTACAAAATCATACATAGGAAATTACCCTATTGTAAATATAACTGGCGTTGAATAGATGAAAGAATATCTACTGTCGCATTAGAAATATATATTATTGTAATAAAACAGCGCTGGTTTTCGTAGCCTAGTTTTGGGTAGCCATCTACGGTAGCGTATGGACGTCAAATCAGTCAAAAAACATATTAGAATTATTATGATAAATAGTAAGAAAGACCATGACTCCTCTCTGCTCCAGCCTATCAATGAGACGCAACATATTGCTGCGTGGTGGTAGAAAGAGACACAACAATGGCGTGTACTAAACGTGTTCTATATATTAAAAGACCATGTTTAAATTGATAATCTCATCGCCGCGACAACTAAATAAGTATACAGCATTTCAAAAATCAAATACCTATGAGGAGATGAGGGAATATTTTTAAGAACATACGATATATTTGAATTAGGTACTTCTTTCGATTCTTCGAATCTATTTGAAAGTTCAATATGGCATCAAAGAAAAAGCTATTAAAATTGCGTTTGTAGAGATCACGTACAGAAACTTCAAGGCAATCTATTGGTAATAAGTAATGTAGAGCTCGGAGTACCAGGAATAAGTTACTACTATAGCGATCCAGACTAATAACATAAATCATAAAGTTGCGTTACACTTGTTTATGACCTTTCATTTGGTAGCTATCCAGAAGTGCTCTCCTACAGGGCAGATTTAGCACCTAACAAATACTATTGCTTTAGTAGTGTTCATCTTACTATTCCTAATATTGTAAATGCCAAAATGTTTACATATTTACTAGTGCTAGGACTCTCATATGTTAGAGTCCGTCTGGGTGGGTACCACCGCAATGCGTATTTCTACCGCCAAGCAGTAGTGTGCATTGTACTGTTTGGTGTGTAGGACATTGTAGCCAGTGTAGCTAAAGGGTATAATGAGACTTAACATCTTATGCCTCAGGATGACGAGCGCACGGAATGCCACACAGTAGGTACTTTATACTCGAGGTGCTGGGTGGTGTTTCTACTGTTTATGGGTGGTTGTATAGCTTACCATCAGGCGAACGGCATGCCCATCTCGTCATTCGATGCTATAAAAAAAAAGATAAATTGATATTCTTTCGAGATTAATGTTATATTGTAGTCTGATGTAAGACTTTATTCTATTTTATAATATTTATAACAAGCTATAATACGAAATGATTCGTTACTCTGAATTCGCTTAGTAGTTCACGCTACTCAAAATAACTATCATGCAGTCGTGTAAAAAAGAGCCTTTAGTAAATTTTTCGAGGGCCAAAAAATTTTTATTATATGACAAATTCTCACAATAACACAATCCAGAAGTGAGCCACAGCTTGGCAGCTCTACAAATGGCGCCCAACGTTAATTTACAACTTACGACTATAAAAACAATGTTACTTTGCGGTTATTTTGGTAATGTTCTTTTATTTGTCACATGAATCTTAGTTAAAGAACTTAGCGTCTTTTCTGGAAATATAGTTTGTTTTCTACAGGATGTTCTATAAATTAGATATTGACAAATCATGTAGGAGGATTAATGGTTGTCGATTGAGCTTGTAAAAAGGTGATAGTTTTTAAGTAAATTGGATATGAAATTTTCGTGGAAACGTACGTATAACAGACATCGTTTCAAAGGTCTTATAACCTTTTGAGACCTTTAAGCAGTAAGAAACTGCGCAATATCTATATGGTTACAATAATGAGATAATTTTAAGGTCCAAAAAGGAAACTATAAATTCTAAGATCTTATGCTTACCTGAATCAATAACCTAGGAATGATCTATAAACGATCAGTGGTGTTATTTTCATACCATCATTATGCAACATGCTATATGAAGGAAGTGGACGATAGCCTAGTTGGGAATGGAACGATCTGCCGAGGCAATGTCCGGAGGTTCGAAACCCAAAGCACACACCTCTGACTTTTCGAAGTTACGTGTGTATTGTTTATCTCAATTATCGTTCGCTTTAACGGTGAAGGAAAACATCGTGAGGAAACCTGCATACCTATGAAGTTCCTTATAAGAATTTCGAAGGTATGTGAAGTCTACCAACCCGCACTAGGCCAGCGTGGTGAACTAAGGCCTACATCCCCTCAGTAGAGGAGGCCCGTGCTCAGCAGTGGGCAGTATAATAATACAGGGCTGGTATTATTCAGTGGCGTGCCTAGTGTTTTGGATGAGGGCAAGCCCAAGCAGACCTAAAAAAAATCGCATTTCCGATTCATATAAAATGTGCACCTATAAAGAAAATCAATATCTAAAAATAAAATAAAAAACCACAATCCCTACCGGGATTCGAACCAGGGCCTCGAGAACTATATTCATACCGCGCATACAATACAACTATGCCATGGAAGCGTTTAGTTACTTTGCAAAATTAGGTACGATTTCAAAAACGATTTTGGGCCATTGCAACTTCTGAAAAGTTTTTGTCCTAAAGATAAACTACGTACTTATTATACCTGTATCATCTAATGCAAGAAGAAGTAATACTACAATAATAATTAAATAATTTTACCAGATTGTACCTACCTATTCCAAACACTTGTTTCGTTCGAAAAAAATATGCAAGACTAACAATACAACTTGATACATAGTCGTATTTTACGTATTAGAGCTTCCAATAAGACAATTAATTATTAGTTTTGTATACTCATCTACATACCTTTTATGTTTCTTCAAATACATTTCGCGCCTTTCGCAAACTTGTTGAAAGTTGTTGTTTTCCATCATAACCTAACAAATTTACCTTATTCTTGCCGATCAAACCTTTCACACACTACAAACTATTACGTGGAATAATTTCACTAATATTTTAATATCTCAAAAACCACGTAATAAAGACAAATACTTAAAAATGTATCATTCACACTCATTTATCTTAAACACAACAAATAACTGGTGTTGCCAGGTCCGCATCAAAATTATACCGTGATATTAATGCTGAAAATGTGACGAAAACTTATTGATAAATAAAATTATAGTGTATTATATTACCTTAAAAATTATAAATAGATATGTAATTATAATTATATTAATAATAAAATCCTTACATAGTCATGATAAATAAAAAATACGCATTTACATTAGGAATATAATGCAGAACAAAAGAAACCATATTAGAGGTAACTCTTTCAATTGGCAACCCGAGGCATTAAGCCTGGATTAATTTCCAGTACTGATTGCTATAGAAACTTACTATAGCTATACATTTGTGGTAGCAGTTGGTGCGTATTCTATCCATAAGTGTGAATGAGGCAGAAATATAGCGGCAAAAAGCCAGGTAAAACCCAACGAGAGAGAGAGTGATGAGTATATTTTATTCGCACTTAGCTGTTTTGTACTAATAATATTAAATGCATGTACGGCGCGGGTGTGGTGGTGTGTGTGTGGGTATATTGGTGTGTTCGATTGTGCGCTCGAGGCGAACTGGTTCAGCGAACCGTAGCGCGGGAATTTTAAGATTGTAAAGAAAATTATTTCGAAGAGTTTTGACCGTAAAATGTTGGTTATTTTTCCACATTTGGTTTTAAGTACTTAGGTAAATTATTTTAGGGCAAGCCGGGCTTTTCGGCTTCTATGGAAGGAACGCCACTGGTATTATTATTCATTATATAATTGTAATACGACTCATCATTCTTAAAAATATGTAGGACGTCCATTACTGAACATAATTAAGTTATTAAACACCAAAAGTCCGAAAAACTAGCAAATGGATGAGCCCATTAATCAATTGATAAATAATTTATTTAGAGACTCGTAAACACCTGCGATACCAACAGAATATAGCTTGTGTTACTGGTCTTACTGACCACTCCACATCAGTTTTGTGTGACGGTACTGGAATAGAATGTATAGGCTATTTGTGACAAAGCAAAAGAGCTAAAAAAAAATTATTGACACTATTTGCAGCGACAGATAAAAACAGCGCACATTTAACATTATTTTTGATATATTTTTACAAAGGCCTCAATTCTTTATTTCAGCACATTCGGGCAATGCTGCTAAGTCACCTGTGACCTCAAATGTATCAGTTTCAACTTGAATGCCCTGTGCTAAAAGGGATAATAAAAAATTACAGATGTTAAAAAATATGCCTTTACCTTATTACGTTTTAGGGTCTTGTTGATAATGTTTTATAAATGATGTTCTGGTTGAGATTTTATAAAGGTTCATACTTATATATAGGTAATGGTCTATTTTGAAGAAAAAAATACATATGTGTATTTACTTTATAAAAAATATAGAACTTTATTTCTTGTAAGAAGAAATATACATTCTTTTTTATTTTTTTTAATTCCTCGAATTTCACAATTTCGGACTGGGTAAAAATATTTTTCAGCGTAACTTTGGACTTCGGACAATTTCGGACTTGGATATTTTCGGACTGGTAAAAAACATTTTTCAGTGTAACTTATGAATCAGATACATTCAATTATACATTTTACGCAGAGTAAAAACCATACCTAATATGAATGATGTTACAAGTCACAACGCATATGATGCTCCGTAAACATCGCGATGATTGCAAATCGATTATCACGTCCAAAATCGATTCGAATCAACGCGTAATAAAATATTATATTATGACATAATAATACAAATTCATTCGATAATTTTATTGCACCCTCAAAATTCCAAACTGAATACTTTGACTCCATTCATACAATAAATTCGAATATAAGTTTTAAGACAATATTAGGTAGGTACATTTATATTCCGATTATAGTTCAGCGCTTTTCTTACGTAAAACGTTACAATAAAACCGTCTCAATAATTAATAATTATAAGTGGACGATAGCCTAGTTGGGAATGGAACGGTCTGCCGAGACAATGTCCGGAGGTTCGAACCCCGTGGCACACAAATCTGATTTTTCGAAGTTACGTGAGTATTGTGTATCAATAATTATTGTTCACTTTAACGGTGAAGGAAAACATCGTGAGGAAATCTACATATTCGAAAATTCTCCATAAGAATTTAGAGGGTATGTGAAATCTGCAAACCCGCACTAGGCCAGCGTGGTGGACTTAAGGCCTAACCCCTCTCAGTAGTATAGGAGGCCCGTGCTCAGCAGTGAGCAGTATATAAATAAAAATTAAATTAAAATTTAAATAACCCCCGACACAAAAAATCTCTAAAAAGTAAAATAATAATAGTGTCTTTGTCGTTTAAGTACCTAGTAATATTTTGACCCAATCGTCGTCGCGTCGGGGGACCGCTAAAGAAGTATTTTCATCTCCCTGGTCCGGAGTTCGGTCCCCCGACGTGAGGACGCTTGGGTCAAAATATTACTAGGTACTTAAACGACAAAGACACTATTATTATTTTACTTTTTAGAGATTTTTTGTGTCGGGGGTTATTTAAATTTTAATTTAATTTTTATTTCAAACTTTTTAAATTACTTTATTTTCCATCATGGGGCCTTGATAATCAACTATCTATCACCTACTCGTTGAGCCCATCCTTATGAGCCCAAACACACTATATCTGCTATAAGTTGCTAAGGAGTTGGGTATCCCGCAGACTACTTGATGCCGCAGCATCAGCTCATGCTTACAAATATATTGAATGTCACAGTACACCAAATTTAAAGTCAATCGGATTTTTTAAGTTGGAAATGAGCTGATAATCCTCAAACGCCTGAACAGATCTTCATAAATTATAGCTAAGAACCATCACAGTCACATCAGCTTTCAAACAAAAAAAACCGCGTCCAAATCGGTCCATTCGTTTGAGAGCTACGATGCCACAGACAGACATACAGATACACAGATACACAGATACACACCCTAAACTTATAACTCCCCTCTTTTTTGTCGGGGGTTAAAAAGGGCAATTAAAACATCTTGGAAACATTTAATTGTATAGTAAAATTAATATTATGGAATACCAGGCGTGCTGTTACTGTATTCTACCATAATGTTTTATAGTCCGTGTTGCTTAGACGTTGTCCATAACTTCTTAAGCTATTGATTACTGTATTTTTACTTTCCTCTTTTTAGACGTACCTATGCTGTTTATATTTTGTATGAAGTGTTCATTTTTTTATTTTGTGCACTTAGTTTAAACTAATTATGTACTGTACGTTTTTTGTATTAAAATTCGGTGTAGCAACTGTTTGTGAACCTATTAAAATAAAATAAAAATAAAATAATACAGCGCTGATTGCATTGCAATTAATAATATCGATAATAGCTTCGTATTTATGCCTATCGATGCACAATCGAGTAAAGTGCAAACATGCGGATTTGTTTGCAGTTTGAATCAGGTTAATGATGCTTCCAGTGGATGGTAAGCTCTTCAGTTACGCATACTTACGCGGCAACGCCTTTTATATCCCCAAAAGAGTAGGCAGAGTCACAGCTAGTGCACTCACTTCGATGAGCTTATCATGTAATCGAGACAAAGTTTATTTTTGATTTGTATCTGTTACATTTTTTTTTTTTGCCTAGTCCTGGGATCGAAGTCTAAAGAGATATTTATGATCCAGTATTTAAAATAATTAATGAAATAGTAGTTTTTATATCACCTTTTAGCATAATAAAAGTATAAACCACAATATAAATTTTCACGAGCAAAGCCACACAAAATGTGTGGTCCACGTAAAACATAATACGTGTCGCTAAAATAATATTGTATACCATAAAATTTTCAGATTCAATTTAAACTTGTAATCTGACCTGAATAAATACGCCGCCAATGTTACAAACATCAAGTTACACAAAAAGGCGGGAGAGGGCGCTGTTTTAAATTTTCATATCTGCCTAAAAAATGGTTTTGTGTGGCATTTTACATTTTTTCTAGCTTAATATTACTTTGCACTTGTTAGTAATACCTATTAATTTAGACAGTTCTAAACGTAAATTATTTAAGTTAGTAGTTTATACTCATTTACCATAATATTACTGCGGACTGCTACGACGTAGTAGTAGCTACGTGACGCTACGAGTATTGATTTGTTATTAATTTTGCTAATTAATTGCTAAACCATATTTTAAACCTTCTTTTATGACGTGAACTTAGTATTATTGCATTAAAAAAAAGGTGTCAATAATAAAATGAGTCAAAAAAAGTTGGGTATCAATAAAAACCCCATCGTCGGTTGTGAAGGTTTTGTTCCAGAAGCAACACTCCATTTACTTGTAATACATAGCCGACACTTGTCTAAAACCAATTCAGGGGTCAGGAGTCGAACGGACGTCCCGTTCAGGAGGCGTGATTGTTACATACTATCCAATCAGTCCGCCGGCTCCGGGCTTTGTCACGATAGGGTCACCATATCCGGGGAGGATTTATTCTAATGTATTTCAATTTTGCATGTATAACATTTTTTATATTTTTCTTTCTAATTTTTAAAAGACTCGTACCTGTCTAGGTGCGCCCTGTCTAGGTACACTGAATTTTTTTTATACATAGAATATGTTTTCTACGATATTGTTTAACTTTCGCTGTTTCTATATAAAAATATCATGTCGAAACTACAGAGTTAGTCATCGAATAGAAGTTATTTCATTATAGAAAAATGTGGCTTAAAGTTTATTGAAAATAGACATAGGTTTTTTAGGGAGTAAAAGCTGCTTCAACATAATCAATGAATATAAAGTTATAATCAACAGCGATTGTTATTTAAAAGTATTTTAAATTTTATTTAAAATTATTCTTTTGTTTATTTTTTCTTAATTATCACCTTTTTTTATTGCATTGAATGACGAGACGAGCATGCCGTTCGCCTGATGGTAAGCGATACGACCACCCATAAACAGAAGCAATATCATTCAGCACCTTGATTTACAAAGTACTGTGTGACATTCCACTGCGCTCGTCATCCCGAGACATAAGATTTAAAATTCTTTAAAATTTAAAATTCTGTGCAATCCAAAATTCCTTGAAATCCATCTTATTAACAACACACGAAGTTGCTAAACGACCAGCCGGATTGGTGGTCACTACCGCTACGGTTGATAGTGAAGTCACTGCATTAAAGGCTTTGTCTGTACGAGACACCAGATTGAAGATACTGAGACGTTACTGTATTCGAGTATTGTGTTGGATTTTAGGCCTGCCAAATATAATATTCGAAATCGGAGATGTGCAGTTTGGGTTAATCGAATATGTTACGTGAATATGGAATATCAAAGTTTAACAAAAGCTTTTACGTCTGAACCCGCTTGCATGAAAGGATTTAAAGTGATTAAATATAAAATTACTTATTTATATTATTTCATTTTCATGGGATATTACTCTTAATGTTATTTCATGGGACGGAATACGCACGGCGAAAGGAGTTGCACTAGTTGCGCCTCTGCCTACCCCTTCGGGGATAAATGGCGTGAGTATGCGCGTAAATATAATATAATATTTATTGTATGGCTTATGTTAATGACTGATAAAATGGGTTATAATTTAGTGTACGGTTCTTTTTTTGTTATTTAAGCGATTATTTAATTTTTATTTACACTCTTTATTTTAAATCTAAGGCAAAGAAGAAAAAAATTTACAATATAGACTAGATTAAACAATAAGTATAAATGGCGGTCTTAACGTCATCGGCGATTTCTTTTAGGCAAACTTTGGATGGACTTAGTTAACTAGGAAAAAACACTTGATCACAATATCTTATGCGGTCGAATAAGAGTTCTTGACAAGCGTATTTAATTACAATTAGTATTTTTTTTTGCAAACTTCTGAATTTAAAACACTTTTATAAAAATTTAAAATTTATTTTTAGAATCAGTTACATCATAACATATCCTTATAATTATATAACTCGCACCAACAGCCATTACGAAACATACCTATTAAGTTTAATCCTCAGACACAGTATTACACAATACGGTTACGACACTCACATTTCAGCAATACACCGGTACATTTACGGGCTTCGCAATGGTTATTCGATTCTCGTCAATAAAATCTGATAATACAAGCGTATGGCGAAAAAAATGCCGTGTATGAATGACAGGAATAAGTGGGTTCCGTACATGAATTTTATGTGTTTTGGAAAATGCAAATAGACTTATTGTGAGTACTTGACATAGCCATAAATCTGTGAATTCGGAGGAATTGTAAGCTAATTACGTACTGACTGAAGGGTATGGGCCTTCGCGAAAATCTAATGGTTTTGGCTACAGTCGCATAATTACTTTTGAAGTTAAGCATATCAGTATATTATTGACTACAAATGGATAAATATGGGAGGACCGGCATCGAATATACTGTATTAAAAATAAGCAATATTTTTCGTTCATCGACTGCACTACTTTCTGAAAATATAGATAATAAATTAAAATTTTATGTGCACGTAACTCTTTTAGCGTTACAAATTTATATACCTCGCAAGGGTCTCATATTTCCGACCGACCGGACCCTAAAAGCGATCGTTTAGCGCCGGGTCCGACCGCCCCAGCAAACGCCAATGAATATCGCCACGATAATTCAGACTCGCGTAATTTCCGTGCCGTCAGTTTCATGCGGCCCGATCTAGTCCGCTCGTATACTATGTCACCCTAGGGGTGTGGTGCGAGTGACGGCGGGAGCGGTTTGAGTATTTAACGTGGGAATTGACGTAGTGTAGTGGAACTGTGATTTTAGAAGAGTACTGCTGATCAAACAATACAGTTTAAATTCCCAAAGTGGTTAAGGTGATTTTGATAGTATCTATATTTTTTATTGAAATCAAGTACATTATATTTTTGTGTTGTATAAAGTCTTTCTCATTTCTAGAGTAATCAAAAATGAACTTTTTTATAGGACATAGCAAAGTCCACCTGGTTGCGAGAGATGTATCGCACAGATAGACAATTAATTGATGATGTTTATCTTTCATAAGTCGACACAATCGTCATTCGCTACTCGCTCGCAAACAGACCGCAGCACTTTCAAACGCATCGGAAGCAACCCGGGGCGGCCGTCTCTATCCTCCATTGTATATTAGAGTGGGACAGCGTGCCTGCGGTTAAGCATCGACTTGTATATGCAACGTGACACTGAGCCGGTATGAAGGCCGTACAACTGGCTTTGACGGTTTGCGGTTGACTATTCAGGAGATTTAATGAGGAGTTTTATCCGGCTTGTAAGAAGCGGTACTAACTTGAGAATGGACTGGCGAGGCGAAGGCCCGCAGGTTCAAAACCTAAGGCATCTCTGGCTTCTTACGTGTGTATTATTTGTCAATTATCGCATGAAAACATGAAACATCGCTAACAAATATACTTAAGAAATCTACCATGGTTTGGAAAGTGTGTGAAATCTGTCTATCTGTGTCTTGAACTAAGACCTAAACCTTTCAGTTTAAGAGGTCTATTTGTATCAATTTTGTCTTATTATAAGTGTAAATTTAGTAAACTTACGTTAACTCTATATTGTGGCTGAGAAGAAACTATTTATAAATATAATAGTGTAATCTCATGTTTACCTAAAGAGATGTTGCATCTCAGTTGGTGACTTGTTCTATAATGCCTTAGTTCTCATTAAGATGGAGCAATTTTCCTGCCACGTACGTGCTTTTTTGAAACGAAATAAATAAGTTGTCCTATTGAACATGCGCAAGGCGTGGCAATTTGCGCCTGCGTTTGCATGCAATACTTGCCTGGCCTAAACAGTAAACGAGTACAAGGCTTCTAACAAATATAAATGTCAGCGTATAAATAGTCGTAGCGGACGAGAAAGCTGCTCGAGTGATTCTTGTACGACATAATTGTATGTGAGTTTCTTCTTTTCATCTGCGTTTGAACAGTATGATGCAATAATCTCATAACGATTATTGCTCGCAATAATTGACCGTCTGAATGGGGCTTAAGTCAGAAAATATGAAAACGAATTCTGCTAGGAGACTATCGCAGATACAGCTCTTATTTATTCTAATAAAGGTAGAGATGTAACAAGTGGTTTCATGTACTGAAATTGTTTATACCCATGACGTAACAGGGAATGCGCTATAATGAAAAGTCCATAGAGTCTAAATACACACAGATTCATATCTTGTACCTTCGAAAGGGTAGGCAGAGAAGCAACTAGAGCATCCACTTTTCGCCGTGCGTATTCCGTCCCATGATGTGACAAAGAGCGAGCCTATCGCCATTTCGGGCACATATTCCAGACTCCGGGCTTATATTTAATAGCAAAATCTAATATCACTTTGCCTGACTCGGGGATCGATCCCGAGACCTCAGGACTGCAGTCGTACTACGCCACCATGGCAGTCAGAGTCGACATATTTGTAACTAACCAAATTTATCTTCATTCATCAGAATTTCGGTCAGGTTTTTTCATTGCCGTGACTAGACCAGTATGACGCTCGTCCGATGGTAAGCGATACACCCGCCCAAAAACAGTAGCAATAGGATATTTGACTTTTAAAGTAGTGCGTGGCATTCCACTGCACTCGTCGCCCTGGGACATAAATGGCTACAATGTTCTTCAAAGCGGAATTTAACACTGCGTGCACACTTTGAATTTAGTCGCCTTTTAAAATACATTTAAAACTAAACATTTAAATATTTGTACTCTATTTAAAGTTCGAATTAATCAGTTCTCAATTGCAAGGAAGAAACACTAATCCCAAAACTTTAGAGCATAATATTTTAAATATATTTTTATAATTAGCTGTCTTGTTCAACGTGCATCCGACAGCGTCTTTGCATCTAGTTGGAAATCTAAGTTTTTCCTTGTCGGCAAAATATGACGACAAATTTTAAATGAATTTGATTTTCGACTCAATTAATTTTAATAATTAATGCCTTTAACAAGGATATTGTTATCTAAGATAACCGAATTATTAAATTATTGATCAACAAAATAAAGAAGTTTAATTTATTATGCATAATATTACACACCTGATATACTTGCGCCTTTTATCTACGAAGAGGTAGGCAGAGGTGCAACTAGTGCATTTACTTTTCGCCGTATGTATCGCATAATATGATAGGTGGTGAGCCTATCCATACCGAGTATAAAATTTAGACTTGGCGATACTAAGCAGAAAACTCCAATATCACTGCCTGACCCGAGTCCAAACGCGAGATCCGTTACATCCCGAAGCGAGACTTTATCCCGGAAAAAGTAATCCCATCAAAAACATAAATGTAAAAAAGGAGAGCCAAGTTCAATACAAAAATTATGCTTGGCTGTGGGCTTCGCTTCAAAAAGAATGGAGATCTAAATGAGTGCCAAGTTCTATGCAGAATCCAAATATGTATTTATAGGAACAAAATAACATTATGAACAAGTATTAAACTCTATTTCTTTGCTTTATTGGATACCTATAACAGTTGCTGCTATTTAAAAATGTGAGATGTTAAAGTAGGTTAGATTTGACTTGGCCAGTTTTCATTACATCAGTAATTTTATAAAATGACTAGCTTTTGCCCGCGGCTCCGCCCGCGTTAAAAAGTTTTTCCGGGATAAAAGTCCCGCTTTATGTTTTCCCGGGATAAAAAGTAGCTTATGTGTTAATCCAGGACATGATGTACGCGTGTGCCAAATTTCATCGAAATCCGTTCAGTAGTTTTTGCGTGAAAGAGGAACAAACATCCATACATCCAAACATCCAAACATCCATACATTCTTACAAACTTTCGCCTTTATAATATTAGTAGGATTCCTGCTTGAATTTCAATATAAAAAAACTATCGCAAATGTGTATAATATAGAAATTTAACTTAACATTTATAATTGTTCGCCATTCAATTTCACTTTTGTTGAGTTTCAGAACGCGATATTAGATCTTCTAACGCGCACGCGAATTTGAACTTTATGCAGCGGTAATAAATTACACCATTTTATTTAGAAAACGTTTGTATGGGAAATAGAAAAATTCTGTTTTGAGGATTTTCCCGGCAATTATTTGAATTTTTCCCACCTTTTAAACCTTCCCTAGACCTTCACGAATAATTCAAGACCAAGATAAGATAAATCCGTTCAGCCGTTCTCGAGTTTTAGCGAGACTAACGAACAGCAATTGATTTTTATATATATAGATTCAACATATATTACATATTTTTTAATTCTGCAAAGAACTGGCCAAGTCAAATCTAACCTACGATTTATACACTGTGCTCTGATGATCCCAGTGATCCCAGTTTCGATAACCTAATAAACAAACTCATAAAGACGACACGTGTAAGGGTGGTTTTCCAATTACTTACTGAAACCAACCCTGTTACTTAGGGGATGAAAACCGTAGAGCTTTCGTGTGTACTTTGGGGTAGCAATATGTATCAATTCTATCAGGAAAATATACATATTGATACGAAATAATGGAGGTTAATATGATTGATCTCTGCATAATGATATTTAATGTCATTCCTTACGACTGTCTCAGTGGTATAGCTGTAATGCGCGCGCGGTACGACTGCTTTGAAGTCTTGGCTTCGAATCATTAGTCGCGTAGTGATATTGTGTTTTTATGATGAATTGCAGCCCGGACTCTGGAATTTGTTCCCGGTATGGCGACAACCTTGCCCCTGTGACATGGGACGGAACGCACAGAGGAAAGTTGGAGCCCTGATTTCACTTCTCCTTACCTTTTGACTTACAAAGGTGTGCCGTGTGTCGGTATCTAACTTTATTCAATACTTAGTCTTGATATAGTAGCGTTATTAAGAAGACTTTCTGGGTTATATGTCTGGATAGGGCAAGCAGAATTTGTTTTTTATGCTTATCACAGATGATTTCACAGCTGTAGAGGAAGTAAGCGGGCAGTTAGAAAATCATTTTATTATCTATTCGATAAATATGCGTCAAAACTTGCAACAGCATTTCGACTGAGCCAAGTAACTTCGAGCATTTTTTATAGGTTAATTAAATCGACTGTGCATTGTAATGTGAATGCAGTGCCATTCAGAAGACGGTAGCTAATAAACACTATAAAAACTCAAACACGTGTCAGTAAAATAGAACGTCAGTATTCCTTTGAAAGACGGTAAAATTCCAACTAGTTTTGGTGATGTTTCTTCTTCTTCAGCTGTTAGAAGCCCACTGCTGGACATAGGCCTCCCCTAAAGATTTCCAGACCAATCGGTCAGAAGTAGCCTGCAACCAGCGGGTTCTCGCGACTTTTACAAGATCGTCTGTCTTGTAGAAGGAACGTTAATGATGTTTATTTTAATTTAATTAAAAGTTCGTATTCTTTAGACTTACAAATGTTTATTTAGATTATATTTGGGACATAAATCGTCTGCATAATAGATTAAGGCCTTTTATTAACTTAAAAAAGATGCACAATTCTATCAGGAATATTATTTTGGGATCCGTACGAAAACGAAAAGCTCATATAATATTTTACAGTGTATTTATCAGCTTCCGAGAAATCTTGTTATTAGCTTTTATATCATATAGCTATTGATGAAAAGTTTCGTGTCTTTGAAATGAGTAATTAAAGGAATGTAATAGTAATAACTTAATTATACCAATTTGTGTTTATTCAGATGGCGTCGGCTTGGCAACGGGTGAATCTTCAACGACAAAATAAACTAAACGTCTTCTACTTAGGGTTGATTATTCAATCACCTAATATATTTATATACCTACCTAATATATTCACTATCCAATATATTTTCAGTAAAAAGTATTAAATATATTTTAGGACAAAAATTACTTAAATTGATGTTAATCCATGATATCATGATCATTAAAATCCGTTCAGTGGTTTCTGCATGTACTTCTAACCAAATCCAATCATCTATTATTTTATTGATTATAATGATACCTAAGTTAGAGCACTTAGTAAAGTAAATTTCATATTCCATAAAAAATAAAATATCTAAACAATACATACATATACATATACACTCACGCCTCTTATCCCCGAAGGGGTAGGCAGAGGCGCAACTAGTGCATCCACTTTTCGCCATTATTCCGTCCCATGATGTGATAGGGGGCGAGCCTATCGCCATATCGGGCACAAATTCCAGACTCCGAGCTGATACTGAATAGAAAAACTCAATATCACTTTGCCCGACCCGGGGATCGAACCCGAGACCTCAGCTTTGCAGTCGTACTGTAATACAACTACGCCACCGAGGCATCTAAACAATATCATTGTAAAACCAATTAGACCTCTAACTGAAATTGTTAGTGGAGTAGTATATTGTTACGTCACAAACACGGGACCTATCATAGCTGACGAAAAGTGGGTATGATCTATCACACCCATATTTTGTATGGATGTATTTTTTTAAAAAGCATCTTCTGTTGTAAAAAGGTATGATGCTATGTATGTCACAGACCAGGGATCTATATATTAATAATTGTGAAAAAAATATTGTAGGTACCCTTTTTAAATACATCGCGTGCAAGGAAGAGTGTGACATTTAGCATAATTGAAATTCATTTTGAAGTGAAGAAGAATAAAATTTATGAATTCCAGTCGTATTTCGACCGGTGGGCGACTACTAGTGACCTTATACACATTATAAAAAAGGGCTACTTATACACATTATAAAAACATACGACCAGATGCGATCGCCTTCTTCCTTGTGCCGTGTTGCGTCACGGTTTTTGCTCGAGTTTTTGTCGCTTCAACTATTGCCAGAACGCTGTACTTTCTTTGACCTCACTTTGTTGCTTTATGTGGAATTTCTTTAGCTTTCATTGTCTAGTAACAACATTTAGATGATCAGGTTATAGGTTTGATTCTTAGATCGGAAAACACTTTAAGCATTACATTTTCGAACGCGATTTGTCCGATAAAAAGAATGACGTCATTCATAAGCCGGTCGTAAAAACTGTACAAAGTGGTTACTGGGATATTTCACATGAAGCGGACAACGAAAAAATTTCAAATTCTAAATTTTGTTCGTAATTGGGGCAATTGGACTTGTATGGGACCTGAATTAATAGTTATTTTTTATTTATTTTTTAGTTTAGTTACGAAATCCTGCGACTTCAAGGAATTGTAAAAAATTGAGGAACGGATTTTTTGATAGCTATTAATTTTGTCCACCAAATGGATAAAACAATAAGTAAACAATGTTTATTAGAGAAGGTTAGAAGCTAACATTAAAAGTCAGTTTTTTCCAACTTATCATTTGTTTTATATTTTATTTTTTAAATAAAAACGTAGTATAGAAATATAGAAATATCTTGTAAAAAAATTAAGAATGGTATCTCTATTCGTTTAGAAGATAGATGAACTAAAGTACGAGGTGCCGCAAGTCGCATGTACTTGACGGTTCCTTAGTGTGACTCGCTTCGACGGGTATATCTTAACTAAATAACCAATAATAAAAATTTGCATGAGCTGTAGTTCGTGGAAAATGTAATACTCGTTAAAATACACCTAATACTACCAGGAAGTACATTTCATAGCTTGCAAACCACTATATTACTAAATGCCTTGAAAATTCCTTAATACAAACAGCATACATTTTTCATACATTTGCATACATTTTTACATAGACGTTAATCATAATGATGTTATGAGTAAAATAATAGGTGTATGAACACAGAAAAAATATTATGCAATGCAATTTGCCCTGTATTTATATACTGCCCACTGCTGAGCACGGGCCTCCTCTACTACTGAGAAGGGTTAGACCTTAGTCCACCACGCTGGCCTAATGCGAGTTGGCAGACTTCACATACCTTCGAATTTCTTATAGAGAACTTCTCAGATATGCAGGTTTCCTCACAATGCTTTCCTTCACCGTTAAAGCAAACGAATATTCCCAAAAAGTACACATATCGTTTAGAAAAGTCAAAGGTGTGCCCTTAGGTTTTCAACCTGCGGACATTCGTCTAATAGCAAAAAGACGATATACAAAAAAAATATGAAATATCAAGTTATAATGAAATACCCCACGTTCAACATATAAACCTAGTAACACACTAAATCGTGTCGCATAATGATTCTTTCTGTTGAATCTTTATAATTCACCGCTGATGTATGACCGTCCTAATTTCCGCCGCGCTGGCCCCACGCCAAACCTCCGAACCTCCGACATACCTCCATGCCTTGTCCACAGTGAGAAGTATTTACTATTAGTTTGTTCATGGCTCTGACAATGAACCTTTGGAATAATATCGTATATTTTAGTAAAAATTACCTTTTGTCACTCTCCTCGGAATACTCACTTGCATAAGCTTAAGATTTTTGTCCTAAAGTTAAGCAGAAGACCGGTCATCTACATTTGGTTACTCCGAGATCTGACAGGCTGGTCTGGAAATCTTTGGGGAGGCCTATTTTCAGTAGTGTACTTCTAAAGGCTGAAGAAGAGAGAGAGAGAGAGAGAGAGAGAGAAAGAGAGAGAGAGAGAGAGAGAGAGAGAATGAGAGAGAGAAGAGATAATAAAATGTTGTGTTTCGGTTTGAAGGGCGTTGTAGCCAGTGTACAGGACATAATTTGACTTAACATCTTATGTCTCAGGAGGACGAGTGCAGTGGAATGACACACAGTATGTTGTTTGCACCCAAGGTGCTGGATGGTGTTTCTACTGTTTATGGGTGGTTGTATCGCTTATCATTTGGTGAACGGCATGCTCGTCTCGTCATTCGACGCATTAAAAAAAAAACATAAGATGTAAAGTCTCGTAAAGGCCAGTAAATACGCTGGCTACAATTAATTTCAAGGTTGCTGAAATGAAGACCAAATAAACAACCACCTTGCCATCAAGAGGCTATAGCCAAGACGCCTTTTTAGAAACGACAACGCCAAAATAAAACAAAAATACATGTGGGAATGACATATCGAATCGATAAGTCTGTCGCTACCAAAAAGCTTATAACCGAACATCTTGGTCGCTAGGCTTGGCTCGGCTATATTCGGATGACTAGAGGTTAAATTGTTATACGAATACACCGCGTCGCCATATTAAAATATCTTTCACTTTTAATAACTCTAGGGTCAAAGCATTATTATTAACAAACAAACGCATAAATTCAAGAGACTTTTCCGCAAATTATAAAAAAGAACGCAATGAAAAAATTGTGATAAAACCACGATTAGGGATTAAATGCATTGCTCCACAATGGCTATGGATGACCGAATTGATTCGCATCTAAATTGTTAATTTATTTATGAAAATACATGAGCATTTGCATAATTACATAACATTGGCATGTCGCATCTTTGTGTGTAATGTTATAGAACGTCGCAAAAATGTTGTATTCTGGATTACTTATATTAATGTCACGTAACCTCAAAATGACCAGGCGAATTAGTACAATACTGATTATTAAAATTTATTATTACCTGAATAAATTTATATCTATTTATTTAACACTTAATATACCTTTAATTCATTGGTGTTGTATAAATATGGGGCTATTTATGTGTAATATAAATTATTGGTGGTTGATATTTAACATTTTTTTCAAATTTTATGGAGTCAAGTACGCACTAGGATAATAAATTCGCGATATGATTTTAGAATTTGTTAGCGTGTTCCGATTGAAAATTGAAAACCGAAGTTTTTTATAGATATAAGAATATTAATTATTGATATTAGGTTAGATCGCAATACCTACATGGCAGTGAGCCGCGCGTGTTTTTTAAAGATATTTAATACAAAAAAATATTTGCTATTGACTACTAAATATTCCAACTCATGCGATTTAAATCATATACGCCGTGTCTTTTAGGTACTCGAGTTTAAAATTGTGAAGTAACCTAGCACAAACGTCCCAAACATTTGAAGTGTAGCTTAACAAATTCTAGGTGACCCCGCGAATAGGGTGACTATCTATGAGGAAAAATCATTTAAATCATTCGAGACATTTAAGTCAAAAATATCAGTAACTTTTAAAGTAAATAAACAGATTAATGTAATTTATATGACAGTAAAAACAAACAAATAAAATTCAACGAAGTGTTACACAAGCGTAAATAGTGCATGTGTAAATCACCAATCTGTCTCACGATAGGATAGAGATCTTGTTCATCATTCCTTATCATAGGACACCACGAATTTACCACTGTATTAATAAACTCACAAAAAGTCCGGACCGAAAGCCGAAAGTCCGGACATATCTCAACTTATCCGGACGTGAGGTCACCTTCCTCGCTACGGCGTCGGTCGTATACTCCGTTTTATAATTGTGAAGTGACCTCGCAGCGACGCCTGATGCTCACTGAATTTTATGAATCTGCAGCTGACGTCATCGCTTTGATATATAGTTCAAATGTATGAAGGTATTATGTAAGTTTGGAAGTTAGGTTTCTAAGAGGAAATAAAGTGTAATTATTATTTATTTTATACACGATATGGCAGTGACAACACTCGAGTGGTAAGACAAACAGTATAGTTGGAATTTCCACGTAAATAATAAAGCTAATCATTTGCTACCATAGTACCTATCAGTGATTAAGAGGTTCGATAAGCGTCCTCATTTACCAAGAACCCATGATTACGCTTCATAGATGAACGAGAGCCCCTCGATGTCCCATCAAATAAAGCTGCAAAGTTTAATATTCCTCGCCGAAGACATATTGTAGTGTATCGTCGATATTAAGGTATTGTTGCAGCATCCGCTCAAAACTGATCAATTCATAATGACTTGCGGGAAATTTATGTTTTTAATTAAATGCAAAATTTTGTTCTGATTTTGCTAACTTTATGAGAGCTGGTAAGAGTTACAATATTGTTATTAAAATAGTAATTTAAATCGATTATATTAGATTAAAATTCTTTTTGTAGTATAAAGTAAAAGTATCACCGAATGGTAAGTGGTTACTATAATGAACAAAAACAAAAGGAATAGTGAGCGCGTACTTGACCTTTAAGTAGGGAATTGGGAAACCGGGAGAAGATTTATTGAACGGCAGGAAATTTATCGCTTTATCGCTGTGGTAGTGGTGTACGTATAAACCAGTCAGGTCTTGGATGCGGTTATCAGGTTTAAGAAGGAAATATATTGTTGTAGGATTTTTAATTTATAAATGGCCAGGATTAGAATTTATTCTGATGTCCATAGCGTACCATACCAGTTATGTATTATATACTGCCCAGTGCCCACTGCTGGGCGCGGGCGTCCGCTACTACTGAGAATGTTTAGGCCCTCGTCTACTGCGCTGGTCTAGTGCTAGCAGACATCACAATATATCCTCGAAATTCTTATAGAGAACAACAGATACGCAGGTTTCTTCACGATGGTTTTCCTTCGCCGTTAAAGCGAGCGATAATCCTCAAAGAATACACACATAACTTTAGAAAACTCAGAGGTGCTTGCCCTTGGGTTTTGAACCTGCGGACATTCGTCTCGGCAGTCCGATCCACTCCCAAGTAGGCTATCGCCGCGTCACGCCTGATGTGTTAGGCTCGAAATAATGGCACTAAATTATTTGCGGGCCGTGAATTTACTGGTTACGCTGAAAGTGTAACTAAACTTATAATGTACAGATGAACTATTTACTAAACCATATCGAATCTGTAAAGACCAACCGTTACTAAACGAAATTGTTCAAGATGTTTTGTTTTCATGTTGTAACTTAGGCAAGTAATGTAAATAAAGATGGTATTACTCAATTCTTGTAGTTTTTATTCGATTACGATTTGTCTTCTCCCTCAGATCCAATGATTTTTAATTCAAAACCTCACCTTGTAAAGCCCAAATGGCCAGGATTTTTGCGACCTATTTTCGAATTTCGACACGGTATCCCTAACCAGTCCAGAAACACGCTCCTTGATTTTTTTTCCCACCACCCCGTCATTGTTATGAATAGTGGCGATGTATCATGTTTTTCAGCGGTCTGTGCACGAATAAGACAACGAAATAACAGAACATTTGTCATGACTGTAGCCACTTGTCTTTTAGCTGTAGTGGGCTTGTATTTGTTTGTTTAGTGACCTAGTGAACTTGATATTATGTTTCGTAATTGAGCTATACCTGCTATTACTTCAGGTGTATATTAAAATGTATTTCGGTCCCAGTAATTCAAACATGTTGTTGGAGATAACTTGCCATACCATACCAGCCCTGTATTATATACTGCCCACTGCTGAGCACGGGCCTCCTCTACAACTGAGAGGGTTAAGGCCTTAGTCCACCACGCTGACCTAGTGCGGGTTGACAGACTTCACATACCTTTGAAATTCAGAGAACTTCTGAAGTATGCAGGTTTCCTCACGATTTTTTCCTTCACTGTTAAAGCGGGCGATAATTTACGAACCATACACACATATGTTTTTAGAATAGTCAGAGGGGTGTGCCCTTGGGTTTTAAACCTGCGGACATTCGTCTCGGCAGTCCATTCCACTCCCAAGTAGGTTATCGCCGTACATCTTACTTACTTCGGAGACTACTTGTTTTTTTTTGGCATCGAATGACGAGACGAGCATACCGTTCGCCTGATGGTAAGCAATACGACCACCCATAAACAGTAGAAATACCATCCAGCACCTTGAGTTACAAAGTACTGTGTGGCATTCCACTGCGCTCGTCATCCTGAGACATAAGATCATAAGTCTCATCATGTCCTATAGTTACAATAGCTACAATGCCCTTCAAACCGAAACACAACAGTGACATTGCTGCTTGGCGTTAGAAATAGACATTGCGTTGGTACCCACCCAGACGGACTCTTATATATGAGAGTCCTACCATCAGTTGTCTATCATATTATGCCCTTAGCACACTTCAATCTATCTAGGTGTGTCAATTTTCATCCTAATCTGTTCAGCGATTGTGTTTACTTCTAAAGTTCAACATCCTTAAACACTTATGAATTTTTAATATTAGCATGTAACACACATACATACACATACATACACATACATACACATACATACACTCACGCCTGTTATCCCCGAAGGGGTAGGCGGAGGCGCAACTAGTGCACCCACTTTTCGCCGTTATTCCGTCCCATGATGTGATAGGGGGCGAGCCTATCGCCATATCGGGCACAAATTCCAGACTCCGGGCTGAAACTGAATAGAAAAACTCAATATCACTTTGCCCGACCAGGGGATCGAACCCGAGACCTCAGCTTTGCAGTCGTACTGTAATACAACTACGCCACCGAGGCAGTCACCAACGTTGCATTAGCATGTAACGTTCATTTAATTTTGAATTTTGATAGTTATTACGTCGGGTCAGATCGCATTCTTTATCGTATCGGGTGTAATTTATGTTAACATATTTTTGGAACTTGTATTTTTATTGTTTTTCATCGGACTATCCATCTAGATTAATTAAAATTTAATATTTTTTTTATTCTTTCTATGGCTATATTCTGTTTTGTCACTATTAAAAAATAAGTAAATGACACGAACACAAAACTTATGAGAAGAGACTGAAACATATTTTTACTGAGTATAGTTAAGTAAGTTCTCTGCACGGGGAAAATATGTGTACCGACGATGTTGAATCTCGACATTTGACAGAACTGCATCAAACTTTGAGTAGGTATCTACCAATGGAGATGCGATGACTGGGCGAACCCCTCGGTTGGCCATACATGTGCAGCTGGTCATAACTTTTATTAAAACCTTTGTGACTTGCGATCGCTGTCATTACATTCTACGATAATGACATTAAGCTGTGCTCCACAGAAATTGTGTGTTATTGTGTAAAAAGCGACCTTATATTCAGCCATGCACGTGTGGATTTTTTTTGTTAAATGTGTGCTATCCGTGTCTACCTCGCCCCCCGTCAGGATTGACAGAACAAAATGTTTGCGCATTATTGGCATATCGTGCCCATTGCTTAATTAGTCTAAGGCCCCAAAGCTTAGATGTAATATATTATATCGTTTGACATCGAAATGCAACTCAGCGGAACGAGCCCCTGCGAAGAGTTTTTCCCGCACGATATCAGCAGGTATTAACGCGAACGGAATCGCGAAAAAAGCTATATGCTAAAGAAGAATAGAAAATAGCTTATAATGTTTTCTATACAAAATTATTTATTGACTTAACTTCTTATGTATGTAAAGGTGGATTTAACGCTACATTCACACTAGTCAATCTAGGATTATTCCGATTTACTTATGTACAAATGAAAATACTTTTATTCTCTAACAACAGACTGGAACTTAAAGAAGGCTTAACTTTATTCGTACGCACCCTAGTCTTAAGACTTATTTCTTTAAGGATTACTGTATACAAACGTTCAACAACATTGAGAATTTAATTTCGTTCCCCCTACTTCCTCTTCAGTGGCTCCTCAGAGCGTGAAATCTGCTTAGCGGCTCCGCGAGTAGATACATCTGTTGAAAATCCGGAGACGGCGTATTAAGATTTTCTATCCACTGTTTATAAAACGCATTGTGTTATGAGATTACGTGCTGTCGTAAAATTAATAATTAATATTTTTAAGAGACTCCGTTTAATATTCATTTCTTCAAAAGAATATGAAGTTTCATGGTATCCGCTCTTTTAGCATAAGACTCTATTACTAAAATATTTGATAATTTCAATGATGATTATTTTATCACTTGCTTCCCCTTGAAATATTTTGAAAAGATAAAATAATAGCATTTATGAATAGCAAACAGCAAATGTTATTTGTTGACACTTTGAAGACGGCGTTACTTTATTCTTTAATACGGTAAACTTCTTCAACTTAGGACAAAACATACAATTGAATTTATTGGCGTATTATCACAACATACTGAATTCTATTCAGAATCAACTATCGATGAAGTTCTATTCAGATTCAATAGAATATTACTACATTGATCTTAACCTAAGCATCGCACAGGTAAATGAAGACTCACAAAGGTTATCCGCCGCATTTTTTAGACTCCCTCGCGTCCCTTTGTCTGAAGAGTTCCTCAGTTGACAGTGACATGTTAGCTCAACAACGTACTTAGTTTTTCCTAACAAGAGACGTCTGTACCCGTGTTTACGTATGCAACTTCACACCGCCGTGTTTGTGTGTGGCACGTGTATGTGTATATTCTCGAGGATTTGAAGATGGCTCCTACTAGCTGTGTGCTGTTTGAATTTGCGTTTTGTCGCGTAGTTTAATGAGGTGTTCGGTGTTAATTCTCGGCTTGTTTGCAACTATTTTGCTTGTACGAATGTTGAACTTTCATAAAAGTAAGATGTTCGCGCTTAAATGTAATAACAGAACTGTCATGTAAAGTTCTTATGTGCTTACATTTCTGTCTTTGGGGTCCTGGAACGACGAGAGTATTTTAGTTGCAACAACCAGACCCGAAATAGTTTGGCATTATATAAGATTTGTAGTGTTGAATCCTCAGACTTCCTCCACATATTATTGTCCCCTGCACCACGGAGACTGTCTGGATTATGTTTTATTACATTATTTGTTGATTCACCAGTTGCGTATCTACGTACTTTGGGATTAAACGCGTCAACTTATTCACCCGCTATAACCAGAACAATACCAACATTTCATATTAAAGTATAATATAAACATAATAAAAATTAAATTAAAATTTAAATAACCCCCGACACAAAAAAGCTATAAAAAGTAAAATAATAATAGTGTCTTTGTCATTTAAGTACCTAGTAATATTTTGACCCAACCGTCGTCGCGTCGAGGGACCGCTAAAGAAGTATTTTCATCTCCCTGGTCCGGAGTTCGGTCCTCCGACGTGAGGACGCTTGTGTCAAAATATTACTAGGTACTTAAATGACAAAGACACTATTATTATTTTACTTTTTATAGCTTTTTTGTGTCGGGGGTTATTTAAATTTTAATTTAATTTTTATTTCAAACTTTTTAAATTACTTTATTCTCCATCCTGGGGCCTTGATAATCAACTATCTATCACCTACTCGTTGAGCCCATCCTTATGAGCCCAAACACACTATATCTGCTATAAGTTGCTAAGGAGTTGGGTATCCCGCAGACTACTTGATGCCGCAGCATCAGCTCATGTTTACAAATATATTGAATGTCACAGTACACCAAATTTAAAGTCAATCGGATTTTTTAAGTTGCAAATGAGCTGATAATCCTTAAACGCCTGAACAGATCTTCATAACTTATAGCTAAGAACCATCGCAGTCACATCAGCTTTCAAACAAAAAAAACCGCGTCCAAATCGGTCCATTCGTTTGAGAGCTACGATGCCACAGACAGACATACAGATACACAGATACACAGATACACACCCTAAACTTATAACACCCCTCTTTTTTGTCGGGGGTTAAAAATAGCAACTTAATACAGCATAATAGTTACTTTGACAAGTTCTATGTACACTATACGTTTAACGGCACATGAACGTTTCTGAATGTATTTCATAAGGTTGTTTCATTTTATTGCATATACCTGTGTACTTAGATGTTTTCCTTTATAGGAAATGGATTAGACCTTTGGGTCAAGAATTTACCCGACTACAGAGAAACAAGGTATGGTAATTATTTTAACACTATGTATGTATACATTTTATGCTCCATCCATTATAGCGTTGCTCCTATTTAACAGATTTTCACAAATGGGGTGTATATCAATTCGTGTTTATCTTGCGGTGGTTAAAGGCCATATATTATATTTTTTACATGTACTTGGGTTGTCTATGCGATAGTTCGCATAACTGCTTGATAAATAGTGGTCGTACCATCTGTATAATTATAATGTAAAAAGCTCGGCATTGAACTACGCTCGTCATTCTGGGACTTGGAAGTAATATTATGCTGTGCTACACCCTCGTGAAACAATATTCCTTAGGAAACAACACATTAGGTGGGAAAACACATACAAATAATCATTCATTTTTAGTTACATACATTTAGTTCTGAAATACTTGTTACTGAATTTTTAATGCAATTTTCATCACTACATACAATTTTATAATGAGAACTACGTGTAAAATGTAGTGAAATTTAATATAAAACATTGTATTGCCGTCAGTATATTATGTCAATACAAATCCCTTGAAGCCAAAATAGCCACTGCTGGCAGTATATGAAAATTCCTATACCAAAAGCAGAAAAATAAAACACATAAATTCAAAAGCTACTACACGCTCCGAACACGCTCCGTGATAAACTGTTTTGTATCACTCACGCCGATGACTCCTAAATAAAGGTCCTTAACACGCCGTTGGTGCCACGTGACGCGGTCGCCATCTTCCCACATTCAATTTCTTTTTATGTGTTATGTTTTGGGCGATGCGATAAGGGATTGCTTTAAAACATTTTGTACTGTTTTCGATCCTTTGAAAGTTGATTGGGTATTTGGGAAAGAAGGCTATTGAAATTAAGTATAAATGTTGAGTTAATTAACGTTTAAAAGAATGAAAAGTTGGTAAAATCAGTTTCTCTGCTTCATGATTGTTATTTCAAAATGATTCTGAGGTATGGTGCTCATCACTCATATAGTTAAATGTAGAAGTTATGATTTTTCGCAAAAATTACGTACTTAGTCATTCTTTAGATAGTAATACCAATTTTACTGTCTAAATTCCAGTCTTTTCCTAATGTATTCCACGAGAGACTCGTATCCAAAGCGAAGGACATACAAGGCGACATCTGGTACAAATGTTTGCTATTTTAAAGTATCTTGTTCTTTCACATAATATGTTCTTGCAACAATGCAATGCAACAATGCAATATAATCTGTATGCAATAAAAATATTGCACACAGATTATATGTTCGTATCTAACCATGGGATCCATAAATATCTCCCGTAAGCCCGGTCAGGCCCGTTTGGGCGCGGAAAAAATATAGCTTGGTAGATAAGGGTATACAGCCACTGTGGTACCTTTAATCTTGTGGGGTTATTTTGTTTTAATAGAGATGGTTTTTCTGTCCCTGGTTGGTGAAATAGGTACAGTAACAGTTAAGGGGTGGTTTTACTACTGGTCATAATTAACGTGGTTTATAAGCAGGTGTTAGATTTTACTAATATTATAAGGAAAAGTTTGGATGTTTTTAGATCATGCCCTTTCTTTTTTCAGGTTTCGCGGAGAAAGTGACTTATACTAGTTGACTTATACCGCCCAGCCTTCAAGGGGGGCGCTGAGCGGTTATTTGGGTTCACTGTGCCTTACGACTCGACGTTGAGCAGCCCGGAGAGATAAAAACTTCGGGCGACCGCCGGACCAAGTCCCTAACCTACGTACAACGCACGGCATACCTACCAATCCCAACTCCGCGGTGGCCATCTCCGGCGCATTAGGGACGGCTGCGGGCTTCCTCTGACGGAAGTGTCTAAGTACTCCTCCTGGATTAACATATAGGCTACATTTTATCCCGGCAACTTGCTTTCATGGGAAATAATGCCCTTATTACTCAGATTTTGTCAATAGATGGCACCGGCGTCATACACTGTATTCGGGACTTCAAACTTAATATTACAAGGTCCTTCAATCCAAAACACGTAATGCTTCTTACCAAGGCCCAATTCCGATTCGGAATTTTCCTCCTCAAAATTACAAAGTTCATAAAAAAACACATTGAGAACAAACTCTTTCAGACGTTGGACGTTTACGAGATGTAAGATCTTGAATGATCTAGATTACGATTAATCGTGTCGGATACGTCACGTGAGTTAACATCGCAGGCTCTTTGCGGATAATCCGTTACACGTCGAGATTTATTCGTATATACGTGACTGGGCCACTGCGTGGTTTCTGAGATGTATGAATTCACGACCACGTTTTAAATAGATATGTACGCCTCTAGATTTTTTTAGGTGATAAAAAAAATACTTTATTCATCACGTAGGCGAACATACTTGCACTTATGATAAGTCAAGATACATTTAATTAATACATTTAAAGGCAAGCGCAACACAATGATCGGTCGGTCGTCATTAACAAAGTGATATTATGTCAACGTCAGGATAATAATAAAAACGACAAATAGGGATTTAATATTAATTACCATACTATACCAGCCCTGTATTATATACTGTCACTGCTGAGTACGGGCCTTCTCTACAACTGAGAGGGTTTAAACCTTAGTCCACCACGCTGACCTAGTGCGCGCTGGCAGACTTCACATACCTTCGAAATTCAGAGAACTTCTCAGGTATGCAGGTTTCCTCACGATGTTTTTCTTCATTGTTAAAGCGAGCGATAATTCACAAAGAACACACACATAATTTTTTAGAAAAGTCAAAGATGCACCCTTGCCTAGCAATGGAAAAATATCTATACTCATACCAAGGTAGAATCTTGTAGACCTCCCAGCTAATGCAGAAACGAATAAAACGGCCTACCATACACATTAACATCATTAGCCCTTTATTATTTCATATCCCAACGCTAAACACACGACTCTACTACTAATAAAATCCTATTAAAATTCAAAACGAATTAAGTAAATTAATTATGCCACCATTATTCATAAAAAGAAAGAAAGAAAGAAAAGAAAAAGACTTTTGGTCACGGCTCCGCCCGCGTGAATGAGTTGTTCCGGGATAAAAGTTCCCTTTTAAATTTCCCCGCGACAAAAGTAGCCAATGTTAATATCTGATAATGTAGCTTTATATTGGTGAAAGAATTTTTCAAATCGATCCAGTAGTTTCGTAGCCTATTCAATACAAACAATCAAATCTCTCCTATTTATAATATTAATGTAGATTACCCAAGTATTTCCCCAATCAAATCTTTCCTATTTATAATATTAATGTAAATTACCCAAGTATTTCCTTATTTACAACAGTATTAAAATTTTAATGCATTCATTATTCAAAACGAAATCAGACCATTCAGACTGGGGGAGAAAAACAAAAATATTCTCAATAAACCTTCAGAAACATGAATAAAAACGGCAATAACAGTGAAAAAGTCGTAAAGGGAACCGCAAGGGGTGGTCGCGGATGAGCGGTTACCGCCATGGGAAAATTCTCTAACATGTTTCTTACAAGTTTAGTACGCCGACGGAAATGATAAACATCACTTTGCTGAAACTTGATATGGAGTTTGGTATTTTTGTGATATAATGTAGTATAGACACGCTTTCTCATTTGTATTCTGGATGTAATATTCACTGAGAAGTTCTGGATCTCAATTCTATTTGGGGTTATTTTGTGCCAAAATCCTCAGACTGAATCCTCCTCCTGATGCGCTTAGCCATTACGCAATTAATTAGCATCTTTTTGAAATTTCACAAATTTTTCGACCGTATTTGTATTAGTTTTAATTGATTCTATGTATAGGATTTGTCCTATAATTTATTTAATTAACAATGCCGTGATATAGAAGAATAAGAAGATCAAGTCCTTTCCATAACATGGTGGAGAAACATTTGGCCAAATTGAAACAGTCTTTTGTGCCTTCGTAAACTTGGAAAAGGCCTATGATCGTGTGCCAAGCTGTGGTCAACGTTGTAATTAATATGTGAGACTGAATGCCGCCTGACTACTAAAATTAAAAGTATACTGAAATAATTTGGGCTCGTGGAGAGGACAGTTGAAAGAAGAGTTACGAAAGGTATTTATCGAGTAAATGTGAGTGGTATGGATGGAGGGGATGCCCATAATCGACCAAATGTATGATGAGAACTATAAACTATATTACTGGTGGTCTGGGTCTGGTCTGTCTATCGTCTGGGTGGGTACCACCGCAATGTCTATTTCTACCGCTAAACAGCAGTGTGCCTGCACTGTTGTGTTTCGGTTTGAAGGGCATTGTACCAAGCGTAACTACAGGACATAATGAGACTTAACATCTTATGTCTCAGAATGACGAGCGCAGTGGAATGCCACACAATACTTTATAACTCAAGGTGCTGTTTGGTGTAGCTACTGTTTATGGGTGTTCGTATCGCTTACCATCAGGCGAACGGCATGGTCGTCTCGTCATTCAATGCCATAAAAAAAATGTGGAAGAGGTGAAAGAGATATGTCATTATCGTGGAATAGCGTGCTCAGTAGTCTCTGCATCTCTCTGTCTCTATGAATATATTACTTTTTAATTTTTGTACACAATTTTCAGCTCAATTCATTTTGATAATTCATTTACTAATAATAAAAATCTAATAAGGTAACACATTCACTGATTCTGAAGCGATACCATGTTCGTGGGGCGAGCTTGTAATACATAAAACCGCACAATTTGATTTATTAAATGTGTTTACATTGAACTCGTGTTAGTTCAAAGTCTGTGCGCCTATTAGAAAATCATTTGGGCCCATCAGATCTCTGATCAGGCGAATTTAGCGTTTAATACCCAATGAATAAATAATGAGATCGCGTGAACACATTTCGTGGGTACAGCGCGCCTTTCAACCGCAATAATATTGGAATAAAATTTATACATTTCAAAATAACCAATACAAAGGCACGGGGAATAATTACTTCTTAATTTTCCATTTAGAATCACCGTTTCTGTTTAAATTAGCAGTTTTATCTTATTAAAGCCTTTATTTATGAAATGTAATAAGTTATCGAGAAGATATTTTAAAGCTAAAGATTTTGAATTTTATCACATTTTTATGTCAACTGATTTTTAATATGTTACTTCCATCGGTATATAAAAAACCCGTTACTTCATATTTCAATCGCCATAAAATGTTTAAAAATTCACCAATACCCTTAAATGGATAACCTTGACTTCCACTAAGGTTGGTTTATTTAATAAAACATGTTTCACAAAACCCTGTAAGACCGGATCACTGTAAAGTATGGAGTAGGTGCGTGGACTGAATCTTGCTGGGGTTCATAAAATGTGAACTTTATTATTGAGTTTTAAGGCGTAGCATAAGGTACACCGTCGGAGAGTTAGAGATACGAGATGTGCCTTTTATTTAATATGAAAAACTAAAAATGTAAGTGAAGTTTGTTAGCTTCCAAGAGATAATCTTTGGAATAACTCAGCTGATTCTTAAAATTATTTGACTAGTAGAAAGCTACTTACCATCTAGTAACATACGTTTCAATGTACACGTTAGATTTAACGTACACGGGGAGTTAATTTATAATTTTTTATGTAAGACCAAATATTATGAAAATATTTTTTTACTTATTCAAGACTTTCTGTTCAACCGGGCTGACCGGCCGCGTTTACGGAGACGCGGGGCGTCGCGCGTCGCGTATGGCGTGGTGTCTCGCGGCTTTTGCACGATTTTTCCGTTTAGAGGGTGGCAGCGCGTACATCGGCCTGTGTCATCATACGCGTAAACAAAGCATATGGCAATGTATGGTGCTGTTTATAAACATACGAGGCATGAAGAATGGCGGAGCCCGTCGCAGCGCCCGCGGCGTATAGCGTAGCCAGTCATGTAGTGGGAGCTAATGGCGTCCAGGGCGCGTTCTTAATTTGCCGGCATTTCGACGCCCAAAAGTGCCCTCCGGGGTGCCCGCTATTAGGGGTTAAACCACGCTACGGCACTGAGCGTAGCACGCGCCGTGCACTGGTTTGAGCGCAGTGACGGGATGTGCGACGCCGCGGGTGTAAGCAGAACTGAGAATTGCCGCCGCGATAAACACCCCGTGAAACGCGTTGTTACCATCCGCGGGCTCGGCCGCTAATATCACTGCATTTCAAGCAAACGTATGTAAAAACATTTCTCCGTAAACACACTCATATATTTGAATTCAGTACGGCTGCCCGGCGACTCTGTAAATGAGGCATTAGGTTGAATATACATATGTAAAGATTTAGCACAACACACAGAGTATAACCTATGGCTACGTATAAAACTATTAATATGTATCATCAGAGATTAAAAAAAGAATCACTACATGTTCTAAAATCGATACATCACACCGCTTCTAGTTTCATATCTCATCCGCTAGTATTTTTTTTCATAACACTCCAGCGTTGCCGGTTCCCCGGGGAAGTTTTAGGCGTCCCGATTATGACGGTCTTACGGATGTTGCCCCGGCGTTGTGAATCCACAATAAATCCATACAAACGCAGGGATGAAAAATTTACAAGGCTTTTTGTTGATGAATTTTTTACGTAAAAATAGATAGCTAGTGGATAAGTTAGTGCTAACATGAGCCCATTCACTTACATTACCTATCGCAGGTTATTTGATAAAAAAACATTTCTATAAATCTTCAAGAACCAAGATTTGTTACCTGCATGGTAATTGACCAGCATGACCGACGTCTCCCGTCCTGTGGATTCGGGGCGTTTGGACAATTCCACCACGGTATCCCCTGCCTGTCGTAAAAGGCGACTAATAGGGGCCTCCGGGGGTCACGGGTGGGCGGGAGGGGCCGTCCACCTATTAGTCTAGCCAACTTCTGTGACCCCCGTGATGGACGGCAGCGTGTCTCACGCTGCCTCGGACGCCAAGGGCGTCCTTCGGTGTACGGGGGCTTCTGAGCCCCCGCAACAACAGGAGAAGGGCCGCAACAGCGGTATGCACAGGGGCGGTTGCGGACGACAACTTAGACGTGGGTCGGAGGAAGCCCGCAGCCTTCCCTAATGCGCCGAAGATGGCCACCGCGGAGTTTTAGTTCGTATGCCGTGCGGTGTACATAGGTTAGGGACTCGGCCCGGCGGTCGCCCGACGTTTTCCATCTTTCCGGGCGGCTCAACGTCGGGTTGTAAGGCACGGTGAACCCAACATAACCGCTCAGTCGTTCCCCTTGAACACTGGGCGGTAGTAATAAGGCACTTTCTCCGCGTCAACAAAAAAAAAATGGTAATTGACCAGCATGGTTTCGAAGGTCAGATCCTTAATCATAAGACGTTAAAGACTTCACTCAATGCCCTTCGATGGCATGTGACATTGATAATGTTACTAAAACAGCAATCACTATCAGTTTATAAACCACATTCGTTTCTACAAAATTTTACCCGCACCAAAAACCCTCATCATTTCCAACCAAATATTTAATCTGATCTGGTAAATTTAACAAGCGTTATAAATCCCGGTAACTGGGCCGGCGTTGACTGAGCTTAACTGGTATATACAGGAGTTTCTAACAAGCTCCTATTGACCCACGGGTGGAATTAGATACTTTACATTTTGTACCCGCAATTCCAGCGTTAAGGTTTCAAAGTTTGTAAAGGAACTAAAAACTTCATTCTAATGCTGATTGTACTTTGTTAATTTATGTAGTTGTTTAGAAATAGCTAACAAAGTTTAAAATGCAATTATTATGTTGATCTCATAGGCAATCAAATTATTGACTAGTCAATTTATTACTATAAAAAATCAGTAGATTCCGGTGTTCCTGTAAATTGAAAGAAATGTGATAAAAAGAAAGGAGGTGACTAAAAATCAATCAACTATTGATACCTACATCAATCAATTCACTAAGAACTACTTTCATATTTCACTTTATCAAAATTTTTGAAGTCAACCAAAAACATGATTGCCTATCGTATATGTTTTCTTACAATTCAATAACGCAACTATGACTTGTATCACTCGTGGCCTATGAAGATTTCTTAATTCTTACTGTAATCAAAGTACCCGTTTACCCACTTTCAGGAATAAAAAATTAAAAGGTTAGCGCTCTCTAACCGCGACCAAAAATTAATGTTTCAATGAAAGGCGTACCTTAATTACCTAGTCGATGAGACCAGTTATCAACTAAACTATGAACGAAATCGTCTCCAAGCCTCTTATAAATAAGATATACAGTATGAATCACCTAAATAGCATCCAAATATTTCTTCCCAAATCACTATATATCGTTTACCAAAATGATAATATTTTGCTACAGAGCAAATCGTAAAGTAAATTTATGTGGAGCGAGCGAACCGAACGCGCAGGCTTAGGACCCCACCCAAATGAACCCTTATAAATAAACATGAACAGTCTTGACCAAAATTTTGTTGTCACAAAGCTGACGCCACCGCAGGCACCTCATCTTTGATTTAAAATTACGTCGGCACTTAGATTCAAGGGCACGTAGAAATCCTGGCCATCCTAGACTTACAATGATCAAAATTTAAGACGAAAATGGGTGGTTGAATGGGTGTGCTGTAAACAGATTTGTCTGTAGCGTAAATTATACTACTGAAAACTGAGTGAAGTATTAAACAATTTGCAAGAACACTGGATCTTTCAATAAAATGAAAAGAAATGAATGGTGGTAGAGTGGACATGGCGTATTCAGAGAAGAAAAAGCAACTAAATGCAAATAAATTAAATTTTTATGACCCGATTGTAAATAAATTATAATTCTTTTTTGACCCGATTACAAATAAAAAGTGGGTGAATATTTAACATCGAATTTTAATTTTGTAAATATAATATTAATCCTAAAACACTACAATATTTCTTAAAACCCAACCAGCTCTCTGACAACGTGTATCGATGAAATACGATAAGTAAATTTATACGACAAAAATTGTCGATGGACGGAATCGTAAAAATAAGTGTCACGAAGAAAAAAACCGAGCTGGAATGTATCCAAAACAGGGACAGTGGAGAATTTTATATTAGAAACCGCATAGCCGATGACAGGGTATGCGGTTTTTGAAAATTGCCGTTGCATTTGCGAAACGAGTGTTGAATCTTGATGTATTTCAGTTTTATGATATAAATGATATTTATATTCTGAACACCAGATTTGGAATATTATATTTGGGTACAAGTTTATAGAAGCAAATTTAATAATAAAAGCAAAGTTAGCTCTTTAGAATAAAACACTAAACAATTTTCTTGAAGACACAGACACTCACCCCCTTTCTCTCCGAAGGGGTCTGCAGAGGCGCAACTAGTGCACCCACTTTTCGCCGTGCGTATTCCATACCATGATGTAATAGGGGGCGAGCCTATCGTCATTTCAGGCACAAATTCCAGAATCCAGGCTGATAAAGAGTAGACAAACCCAATATCAATTTTCTTGAAGAATACAGACGACACGGCCAATAGAAGTATTGACCAGGAAGGCATTAATCGACTTTTACAGTCACAAATTACACCTAACGCATACCTGCCTTTTATCCCCAAAAGGGTAGACCGAGGTGCACCCATTTTTCCTCATGTGTATTCCACTGTAAGATGTGAGAGGGGGCCATATTGGATACTTGCAGAAAACTGTTTATGGAGAGCTTTGAAAGCTGGAAAGAACTAAACATCACAGACTCCTTATCTGATAATGGAATTCTGTGCTTCAAATTACTAAACTAATGCAATTTCCAAAAGAAACGCATAACTGTTATACGGGTCCTGAACATCTGATGTAACAGTTTCCTAAGTCTGAAACGATATCATTTTCAGGCGCAAACATTGGTCTTTATTGCTTTTGATCTCCTCGCTGTTATGGAGTTGGGAAAAATGGATGCGCTTTTAACATTCGAATAGACAAAGTTCATTACCTAACTATGGTTTTCTTGCGGCTCCGCTTGTATAAAATCGCAAAACATAACAGTTCAGAGCTAAATGTGAGCAGGCCTATTAGGGTTGCTGCCTTTTTTGTGCAAATAAAAAACATTGATTATTTAAACACAGAAAAAGGCCATGATGTTAAAATACGGTACGATTTTCTTACTTTACGATTTTGCTTAAAAACGTATTTTCCATTACTTTTAGCAACTTTAACAAATAAATTTATATCTGATAAACATCTGCACAGCATCGCTAGTTTATATTTAAAGAAAAATAGATAAGCACTTAATTTTTTTATCAAATTCAAAAATTCTTTATTTCTTTCGTTCCGACATTCGCACTGTTTGAAAAAATCTGTGAATTTTGACTTGGTGGCAATCGAAAATAAAAATTTAATTACTTAACGTATAAGTTAATTGTGTCTTAATTATCATTGTCTTTATTTAATATAGTGCTCCCGGCTCCGCCCGCGTGAATAAGTTTTTCCGGGATAAAAATATTTTCCCGGGATAAAAAGTAGCCTATAGCACTCAAAAGTAAAGTAGCTTCCTATTAGTCAAAGAATTTTCAAAATCGGTTCAGTAATTCCTGAGATTAGCGCGTTCAAATAAACAAAAAAACAAACAAACAAACTCTTCAGCTTTATAATATTATAGATTTGCTGCCATTTTTTGCCCATACTTCGTGCGTATTTACGCAAAATTTCGTACGACCAACATTTCATTGTATGTTATATGTAAAACGTATGTACACAGAGAAATCAAATCGAACTCAATACATTATTTTCATGTAAGTACTTTATTGTTCTCATAAAGTATAGACTATACAATATAATTACCCGAAATAGAGAACAATACTATATTATAAAGTATATTAGTCTATAGTGCACTACAAAATGAGAAAATATTAATAATTTCTAAAACATGAGTAATACTTTGGTTCTAAGCAGCTCTCTAAAAAAAATATGGCAATTACGAAAGCCGTCATTTTACGAAAAATAGCTCAGAAATAAACGTGTCATGATGACAAATGGACAGCCTTAATATATTTCAACCCGTAAGTACGTTGGGACACTGCTAAAATGTACAATATAATAGAAAACATTAATGTAGCACGTTCGAAAGAAAAGTTATAGAAAAATGATTATGTTTTTCAAAGCAATAAAAATTAAAAACATATTCATTTTATGTATGCACTTCATATACAAATATATATAGACGGACTTAATGCCGTATTCTCTCCCAGTTAACCTCAAGGTGGTGCAGGGATTAACAAGGTACGTGCATCAGAGGTACCTCGAAATACAAACTCACAAATAAACATACGTAAATATATATCCATATTATATCTAAAATTAAAATGCTATTATGTATGTACATAACATAAAACTTGCTCTTAAAAATGGCCACCTAGAAGAATATGGCCACCTTAGAGCTGAACCCGAAGAAAAAAGCTATTGCATAAATTTTAATATCTATAACCTATATCTTATATCTTTTAATATCTATAATATCTAATATCTATAAAATATTCATCGATAGATGGCAAAACTAAACAAAATTATGAAAGACGGGCTCAATGGACTAGTATCCAGAGCCGTAATATTTAAATAAAAACATCTTTGAACAGATATAAAACAAAAACTTTTTAAAAATTCAAACTTAGAATGACGTCATCCCGCCGCGTTTAACATTTCGATACGTTTCACTGACTGGAACAATTTTTAAATACACGGTAATTTCGACATTTTATCGTTTAACATCCATCTCATATCCTCTTACATATTGTATTCTTACAAGACTGCGATATTAAATTTACTTATGGAATTTTACACTCTACGTGGTTGTGATAGAGTTGAAAATAAAATATCGCTCAAGGCCCGCGATAGAAGCTATGCAATAGCTTAAAAAATACATTAAATCGTCCCATGAACAAATGTGTTATGCCCAAACATACATAAAAATACACAATTTACGAGCCCAGAAAACAAAACTGTTGTGTACAACACTTAATTCTTGCGGCGATGTATTTTTTTGTTTTCATTTTTCTCTAGCAGATGGCACCATGTAATTTAATCACGCAAAAAGCCCTCTCCACACGTTCTCTCATGTGCGACTACCCTGTGTTTCTTATTCATCGCTCGGCGAATGAGATGGGTTGGTAAATTGAAAACTAATATCGGATAGAAAGTTTCCATTGTATTTCAAACGTAAACGGTGGCGCATGGGTACTCTATGAATGCCAATGGATGCACTTTGTGCTTGGCGGCTTTTAAATTGTATTCAAATGTTAAGGGGTACGGTGTAATGTGAGCGGATGTTTCCTTAAGCGCTTGGGGTCGTACAGATCAATTTAGTTGAAGCAACTTTTGATTGATTTATCAATTAGTTGAATCAATTAATATCAGGTTCAATTAGTTTTCTTGATTCACTGACCCTATGTAGGTACTCATTTCAAGCCAAATAATTCTAGGATTTGTTTAGATTGCTCATCAATTATTTATTTAGTAACTAGCTTTCACTTGCTGCTGCGCCTGTGTGAATTTCTTTTTCAGGGTTCAAAAATAGTCTATATCCTTCCTAGGGTCTCAAATTATCTCCAAGCCAAATTTCATACAAATTCGTTTGGTAGTTTTTGAGTTTATCAAATTCACACCAATAGACAAACAGACGTGGCGGGGACTTTGTTTTAGGTACTTATGTCTGGATAAAACAAAAATCTATTTTATTTAATGCTGAGGCCTTGGGTTCGATTCCCCGGGTCGAGCAAAGTGATATTAGGTTTTTGAAAATCAGCCCGAAGTCTGGAATTTGTGCCTGATATGTCGATAGGCTCGCCCCCTATCACGTCATGGGACGGAATACGCACGGCGAAAATGGGTGCACTAGTTGCGCCTCTGCCTACACTTTCGGGGATAAAAAGGTGTGAGTGTATGCATGTATGTGTGTATTTTATCCAATGTAAATATGGACATCATGACACATCTAATGTTTCAAAATAACCACCCCTGTCCAGGGTGATGCTGAACTTTGTTATTCAAAGTTCTCTATATTGTTGGTATTATTTTAGGCCATCGTGGCTTCAGACAGCTTGCTCGCCTCGCCATTCAGTTGTACAAAAAATAATACCAAACCAAAAATTGGTTTCAATATCCTTTGACTTTGAACACAGTTTTACTAGTTTTGTGTGTACTATTGACTAGGTTTTGGTCGCTGTTCCCCTGGCCTAAAAGTCCGATCCCAGGATAAAAAATATTGGTTGTAGCTCGGACACTGTAGCTTCATTTAATAGTGTAAGTATTTTTAGAATCAGAGCAGTAGTTACAGTAACGCGTTTACACAAACAAACATTTCAACTAGTGGTTTATTATTGATATTACTAAGAATTTTGCCTTGCTAGGTTTTCTATGTTACGTGACTCGTAGGCTAAAAACTTTTTGTTAAAATCCAAATTATCGATAGTCTGAAATTCATGCGAAATTGCCTTAAAATATTCGCCATATATAGTTCTGTTAAATGAAACATTTTAAACATCCATTTGGTTCAGACCGGGGTGAATTAAGAACGTTCGCATGCCGGTGGTGTTTAAAATAAAGGCTTTTAAGGTTTTTGTTAATTTTTCTTTCGTGCAGACGTTATTTCACTTCAATGAAATTGCTCTTTTGTAGTAATTTTCTTTTTATTACAATTTTGAGTTGCATTAACTCGTGTTCGGGTTTTGCATGTGCATATTATTTTGTTTGAAAATAAATATTTGTTTTATTGATTGTTTTACGTCAATTTTTACTATACCGTGAGTTGTAATTACTGAAAATAGTAGCTCAGTAGGTCAGTACTTTTTAGAGTTCCAAAAAAAATACTCGCGGGGTATCATAAAAAGGGGGGGGGGATCATAAAGAATAACTATATAATGAAATGATATCGCTTAGTTCATTTTCCTCGCCTGTAAAATAATCTTTGAAATATAAAATATTTACATTGTTGTTAATACTCTAAGCACAATAAACATTGAAAGTGGAAAAGTTTTGTAACTCGCTTAATTGTTATAGGTTCTGTCTTCTCGTTTTAAGTAAAAAGTTTTATCCTTACAACGATTAACCTTGCCTACTTAATAGTATTCTTAAAAGGACTTACTGTTACAATAAGAAGGGAAGATGGAGCAATAAAGGGTCCGTTACTTAGGGACTTCTTTCCAGGTCTGAAGTTAGGAACAGTAAAAGTAAAACATGGATACTCTAAATCTTTGTTGTTAGTTCCTTTTGTATGACTGTATAATTTTTGTCTTATTAATGTTATTAATGCAAATGTTAGTGAGAATGTTTAAAAGTTTGTTAGAAGTACACTCAGAAACCGCTGAACGAATTTGGCACCCAGGTAGACTATGTCCTTTTTTTTGATTTCGCGGAGAAAGTGCTTTCCTGCTACCGCCCGGGCTTCGTGGGGGGCGACCGAGTGGTTATATTGGGTTCACCGTGCCTTACGACCCGGCGTTGAGCCGCCCGGAGAGATGGAAAAGTCGCACAGGATACCAACTCTAACTCCGCGGTGGCCATCTTCGGCGCATTAGGGACGGCTGCGGGCTTCCTCCGACTCACGTCTAAGTTGTCGTCCGCAACCGCCCCTAACAATATCTACCTAATTATTCCTCACATTTACGCGAATGTTAGACATTGAAATTAAACTACTATAACGGATTTTTGACGTGATTTTTTAGCCTTCGGCTCGTTGTGAATTGGCTTGTAATTCGCCAGTGTGATAGGAGCCTTAACTTTATGTGGCCATGGATGAAACAAAGTGTATTACTTCACATCCATAAAACGTTCATACGTGAGGAGACCCGAGAAAAAAAACGATAATATAAAGGAGTTCAAATGGAAATATATTATACTGCTGGTAAGACTCTCAAATGTAAGAGTCCGCCTGGGTGGGTACCACCGCAATGTCTATTTCTACCGCCAAGCAGCAGTGTGCATGCACTATTGTGTTTCGGTTTGAAGGGCATTGTAGCCAGTGTAACTACTGGACATGTTGAGACTTAACATCTTATGTCTCAGGATGACGAGCGCAGTGGAACACCACACAGTACTTTGTAACTCTAGATGCTGGATGGTGTTTCTACTGTTTATGGGTGGTCGTATCGCTTACCATCAGGCGAATGGCATGCTCGTCTCGTCATTCCATAACATAAAAAAGGAGAAAGAAAATACGCAACGATTAGTAATTATAATTACTTTCAACGTCAACCAAACATCCAAATGATATCTAAATTAATTTAAATTCGGATTCAAGGACACGAATTTCTTAATCCAGGACTGCTTATGCGACATTAATTTAAGACAACGAAGCAAATGAAATAGCTCGTGTTTTAATTAAAATAAAATCTCCGGCTCATAACAGATTACTGATTGTACTTTAAAGTAAAAAATCGACTTGCCTATAATTCTATACGAACGAAAACGTGCGTAACATAGACAATCGTGTGGCTTCCACGAATTCTATGTAATTTCGTTTTATTAACTAGTTACATTGACTCTGTTCTCGTGGAATTTTATGAACTTTATTAACCCCTATGTGTATTTGATTGTATATTTACAGGAGTTTTATTTTATAGTGAAATCTTTATCAAAGCAGTCTGGCCGTTTGATTTACGAACTAACAAACAAAAACTCAGTTTCAATATTTCAGCAGCACTCGATTATACGGAATACTTACGGTAAGAAAGTCATATACTGGTAATTCAGATAAAAGATTTAATTAGAAATAATACGGGAATCAAAGCAAAACCCCATTTCTTAGAATTCCCCCTTCACAAAATTCCTGTTTATCAAACCCATCTGTCGACTCAAGAAGTTAAAAGCAATAAAAGACCAAAGGCTTCTGTCGCCATTACGAGCCGAATATAAACGCTATTAAGAATATTCCTCATAGATGTGACCGACTTACTGGGGGACTGTAACTGTGAGGTAAAATGAAACTATTTCCCGCCCGCCGTTACTTAAAGCCGCTCGTAAACATTCGACGGCTCTCGTGGGAGTGGCGTCGTGTTCTTTCTCCATTTCTATGGTATTTTTTTAGAATTTTAAGTTACGATCACGAGATACATCATTTGATCCTAGTGTTTTTTTCGTTTATTAAGATTTGGTATGAGATGATGACAAATAAGCTCAGTTGAGATGACTTTTTGTTTTGGAATTGGCTTTCTCAGGTGTAGGAACAAAAGACCCTCTATGTATTTTAGTGTGTGTTAAGGACTGAAGTGTCGGTTTGTTGTTTTTTTAGCACAGCAACAGTTGTAGGTAAATGTTATTTTATTTATTTATTTTTATCTTGTCATTCTATACCATTCCGTTAACATCATATTTTGTTCAAAAGTAGTTTTTTTTTAAAATACAAGTGTAAATTTAAATAAAATTATTTAGATACTTTTACCAAGTTATATCTAGGTACTCTATTCCATTCTACTCTATAACTCTTTACTGAGCACTGGAAAATACATTTACAAAACATTCATAGAGATAAAAGTAATTGTACTTTTGCCGCGCGTATCACTCGAGGCATTTTTTTACAGACAACCAGAATATGGTGATGTGTTCTCTTCGCTTCAATTATCAACAAAGGATTTATAAAGTACATATCACCACGCCTTTCCATCTCCAGGAGTACATAGAGGTGTATCCTGTACCTCAATTTCACCAGCTAATAGTGTCGAAACTATTGCCATTTGCCGTACACATGTCCAGACTCCAGTCAATAATAGTAATAATAGCATCTGTGTATTGTCCCACTGCTGGGCACGGGCTTCCTTTGCTACTGAGAGGCCTTTGTCTACCACGCTGTCCTAGTGCAAGTTGGCAGAATTCACATACCTTCTAAATTTTTATGGAGAATTTCTCAGATATGCAGGTTTCCTCACGATGTTTTTCTTTATCGTTAAAGCAAGCGGTAATTCACAATGAATACATAAATTTAAAAACTCACAAGTGCGTGCTCTTGTCTTTTGAACCTGCGGAAAATCGTCTCAGCAGTCCATTCCACTCCCAACAAAGCTATAATTGCCGTCGACAATATACTGAGAAAAAAAATCACTATCTAATTTCGTGATCGTATCTGACACCTTAGCATTGGTACTACGTACTAAATATAACATTACCGAGACATTTAAGTTTATAAAGTACTCGTAAACAATAACAGTAAATATGGGGTTCAGGGCGTCTGACCGCAGGGCATGTTAGATCAGTGCCCAGTCTAGCGCACCAATTTTTAAGCCAACCATGCAATTTCTAACGCTGCTCAATCCATTAACGTTAACCTTTAGATCCCCTTTTTGGCTGTCGTTTTTAAGTTGATTTATTATTTCATCACAGTAATCTTTAGTGCCAACGTATGTTCAATTTTCTTTAAATAAATTAGCTTGATACTTCTCAAACGAAAGTGCTTTTCGGTAGAAAAGATACTGCAGAGTAGTCACCTATATAAATTCAAACAGAAGTAGATGGTTCACCAGCGAGATGGGACTATGACACCAAGTTCAGGGCAAATGTTGATAAGACTAGATAAGAACTCAAGGAAAGCATGCTAAACCCAAACCTCAGTTCAGAAACTCCTATTAATTTATATTAGACTAGCTTTTGCCCGCGGCTTCACCCGCGTTAATAAGTTTTTCCGGGCTAAAAGTACATAAAAACTTTCCCGTTTAATCATTCTATCTATTAAAAGAAACCGCATCAAAATCCGTTGCATCGTTTTAAAGATCTAAGCATTATACTATGAAGTGATAGTGAAGCGGTTAATGTAAATGCGATGAACTAATATTCATTTTATGCTTTCAGTATAAATCGTAATTGTAAAATTACTCTGGGTTTTAGTCCACGGGATTCAAGGTTAGCAAAGCGTTAGCCTAAAAGTCTACTTAGTGTCAGATTTTAAAGCAACCCGTAGCTCGACAAAGTTAATCCATTTGGCTATCCAGGCTTTATTAAATAGCCTTTAAAGCAGCTCCATAAAAGTGCATCCTAGATTATCATATATTAAAAAAGGACAGAACGAGCAAAACTTGTGTTTTTAATTAAATTGCGAATGAAAATGTTACTAATATAAAATCTAATATCCTTATGAACATGTCTGGAGAAAAAGCTAAGTTCAGTTTGCATTTGAAATGAGATTCCTTCAAAGACATATGATTTGCTAAACATTAATATAAACTCGAGTAGTTTTACCTTTGCGTTGTATCATGTTGCTTGGCGTAGTGGATTCAGTCTACAAAGAGAATAAAATTAGAACAATTGTGCAGTAGATCTATATTACGTAAGATCTTATTTACATACCAAGTCATTAACTAGTGTGGATATAGCTAAGTCAAATATAACATATTTATAAATTAGATGGAGTCTATCAGTCTCTTCTCTCTGTAAGCCAGGATATTTACGTCACTGGGCTGTAAAGTTTTGAGAGTCTTTAGGCACATTACTGGTGGTAGGACTCTCATATGTAAGAGTCCGTCTGGGTGGGTACCACAGCCATGTTTATTTCTACCGCCAAGCAGCAGTGTGCATGCACTGTTGTGTTTCGGTTTGAAGGGCATTGTAGCCAGTGTAACTACAGGACATAATGAGACTTAACATCTTACGTCTCAGGATGACGAACGCAGTGGAGTGCCATTCGGTGCTTTGTAACTCAAGGTGCTGGATGGTGTTTCTACGGTTTATGGGTGGTCGTATCACTTACCATCAGGTGAACGGTATGCTCATCTCGTCATTCAATGCCATAAAAAAAAATTAAGCAGTACCCATGAGACTATAGAGTATATACAGTTCTGACAATATCGCCGAAGTCCAAATTAACTCTCTCCTAAATGGTATGCGTTTGAGCTAGTGATGAGTTATCATCCATGTCGTTTCGAACCTGGATAGTATATTATATGGGATGGCAGAGCATCCTTACCCGATGATAAGCGTAGTATACCTATCTATATAGAGTTTCGACTAATGATTGACGATTATCCTACGGCAGTTGTCATAATTATGCCAACCTGTTTCAAACTGATCCCGAAACGTGTGACACTTACGTGAGTCACTTCGGCGTGTTTTGCACCTTCTGTGATGTGCTACCTTCCTGGCGGATACGAATATACCTACCACCAGCATTGATTATAATCTTGGCATATATGTCAATCATCATCATCATCAGCCACATGACATCCACTGCTGAACATAGGCGTCCCCCAAAGATTTCCAGATGGGCCTGTCAAAAGCGGTCTGCATCCAACGCGTTCCTGCGACCTTTATCATGTCGTCTATCCTTGCAGGTGGACGGCCGCCACACAGGTGATTAATATACTGGCATAGGAATTTGCCCAGTCATAATTTGGTCAGTATGATTGGTTTTTCCATCGTTTTCTTCTCGTGCCATAAGGATCTTTTCTTGTGATGTATATTTTGTTATTTTAATTTCATACGTTATTATAATAAAATAACTAGCGGCCCCGACAGACGTTGTCCTGACCTAAAAAGGAAATAAATCCAAGGACCCAACTACAGCCCCACCTATAATGATAATCCGATTTTCTCTGGTCCTAAAATAATAATGTTAAATAACAAACATCGTTGGGTAGGAGCACAAAACAACAACAAGCAACGAAAGATAAAACAATCACTCACAATTACTAAGACGGCTTTCAAATTGATACACTGAGTAAATCCGAAATGCGACATTCGGAAGTGAATCTGTATTAAGAATTCTCCACTCGTGGCAGTCGCTAAGCTTATGTAATAACACCTTTCGTGCCAAGTTTCAAGATTCTGGGTCAGATAGAATTGAGATAAAATGTATAAACGTCTGAAGTGTAGGTACATCACGAAATTAGGTTTTGGCCGTGACACCATCCGCGAGCAAGGATGCAAGGGAGAGGTCATAAAATAAATGCAAATAAAATAGATATATCCAAAATATAGCCTGCCTCGGTGGCGTAGTTGTATTATGGTACGACTGCAATGCTGGAGTCTCGGGTATGATCCCCGGGTCGGGCAAAGTGATATTGAGTTTTTCTATTCAGTATCAGCTCGGAGTTTGAAATTAGCGCCCGATATGGCGATAGGCTCGCCCCCTATCACATCATGGGACGGAATAACGGCGAAAAGTGGATGCACTAGTTGCGCCTCTGCCTAACCCTTCGGGAATGAAAGACGTGTATGCGTGCGTGTGTGTAAGATATAACCTTTATTACTTGGTTTCGTACACGAATGTCCGGCTGGGTAGATATTGGAATTTCTATTTCCACCTAACAACATCGTTGTTTTCCAGTTGAAAGAACATTGTAATTACTGAGCATCATCAGACAACGCCATTTTTTTTTGTGGTGACTAGCGTTGTGCAGTACCATACAGGGATTTGTAATTTGAAGTTCTGGATAGTGTTACTACTGTTTATGAGCAAAACGTACGTAAAGTTCAACTAGATGAGTGGTTCGCTCGTTTCGTGATTCACTTGAATACTCAGAGTAAGTATATACCTATAGAGAGCGCGTATGCAAGTGGGAACAATAGGCACGGGTGGGAACATCGTCCTGCGCCGGCCGCAAGCGCTTGTAGTCACTCGAGTTAACTCGAGTAGGAACGGCGTGAGCACACGCGAGTGAGATCTATGCGAATATTTGATTATTAATACTGCAAAATGGTTAAATGTTCTGTGGAATCTTGTAAAAATGACACTTGGAAACACACTTAACAGAATTCTAATATCACGTTTCACAGGCAAGCCATATTTCAGCATATTTTTAGGTAAAATTGAAATTACGCGTCGCGGTATGAAAGACGCTCGGGAGGCGAACACTTGTACCCCCCGCACTGCCCCGCATCCCGCTTTTTCGATAGTGATGTTACGCGTCGATACTAGAATCGATGTAATATTTTCATATTATAGCATACGTATTTATTACTATCGAAGGCGATGCTTAATATAATGTAGCTTAGGTAACTGTTTTTGTCTGTGTGTGATTTTTAAGCCAATTAATAATTGCGTTTTTGTTCCTCCCTGGTCCGGAGTTCGATCGGGTCAGGAAAAGTGATATTGAGTTTTTCTACTCGGTATAAGTCTGGAAATGGTCCCAGTCATAAGGCCTGCTATCCATTACATGGGACCTTACATAGCTGACGAACTGTGAGTGTTTTATAACCCCTGCCTACCCCTAAAAAATGAAAAATGACTGATGCTATGAGCATGTATGACCAACATAATATTCATAATGTTATAACGTGAATAATTGAAATTGTGTTTTCGTTATTTTTTTTTTATATTTTATTTTCATTGCACCCGAATTCTACCATTGAGCGGTTATAACCAGCGAGTGTCGCTTCTCCCCACGTTTGCCATAATGATGTAGGCTTAAATGTTTCTTCACATTTCATTTAAAGGTCCGAAAATTATAGGTAGAAGGGAACGTGTAGGGGTGGCAAATTGTTCCTCAGCTTAATGGTGCGGAAAAGGTAAGACTGCGAAACTTTTTGGTACCAACTGAAGTGGCCCTTAGGAACCGCTGGTCTAGCAATAGGATTATTCTATATACGGCTGACATAATGAGCCACACGTAATGAAATTATAAGTAAGTAATGAAGTGGACGATAGTCTGGTTGGAAATGGAACGGTCTAATGAGATGGATGTCCGCAGGCTCAAAACCGCACAAAGATTCTTCGAAATTGTGTATGTATTGTTTATCAATTATTCTTCGAAATTGTGTGTGTGTGTATTGTTTATCAATTATCGTCCGCTTTAATGGTAAAGGAAAGAAGCGTTCAAGGGGAACGACTGAGCGGTTATGTTGGGTTCACCGTGCCTTACGACCCGACCCGCCTTACACCGATGGAAAACGTCGGGCGACCGCCGGGTCGAGTCCCTAGCCTATATACAAGGCACGACATACCAACCAAAACTCCGCGGTGGCCATCTTCGGCGCATTAGGGAAGGCTGCGGGCTTCCTCCGACTCACGTCTAAGTTGTCGTCCGCAACCGCTCCTGCGCGTACCGCTAATGCGGTCCGTCTCCTGTTGTGTGTTGGGGGAGAGGGGCTCAGAAGCCCCCGCGCACCGAAGGACGCCCTCGGCGTCAACGGCAGCGTGAGGCCTAACCGCCACGCTGCCGTCCATCACGGGGGTTACAAAAGTTGGCTAGACTAATAGGTGGACGGCCCCTTCCGCCCACCCGCGACCCCCGGTGGCCCCTATTAGTCGCCTTTTACGACAGGCAGGGGATACCGTGGTGGAATTCTTCAAACGCCCGCAGTCCACAGGGCGGGAGACGTCGGTCAGTCGTCCACCCGACGTCTCCTATGTCTCGTCTGGCGGCGGGAGGGATCACCACTGCGCTGGCGATCCCTCTCGGCCCTCTTCTTCCGCGAGAGGACCACCTCGCAGAAGTGGGCCACCGGCCGGCACCACGGCCGGCAGAGGTATGTGAAGTCTGCCAACGCGCAGTAGGCCATCGTGGTGGACAAACCCAGTCGGTAGTAGAGGTACAAATTATAGGAAGTATCATGTATAGTTCATTATTATTAAAATTACCTACTAGTATAATAGAAACCATAACTTAATAACTAATACGTTCATATGTCGACGAGTTTATATCTGATCCATGATATTATGCATTATTAATCTATCCCGATATTAGAAACAAATCCCAACGAGAACCAAACAGCAATCCTCTAAATTAACATTAAGTATTATGAATAAATTGAAAGGGTTTATTGGCAACTCGATCAGTTTAACTGATTGCGCTTTTCAAAACGTTTGTTCGTGTTAACGAGATAAGAGTCGGAACAAAGAATTTCCGCGCCATTTATTCAATACAAGCCGACTGACAGCTTGAAAGTGTAAGATTATTCGATATCCACGTTTAGGGCCCGATGAGGTGCGGAGTTGGGATTTATCTTGGGGGCCGGAATCACTCTGGGTATGCTCTCTCGATTGCATATCAGTGGGCAAGTACTGTTGTGTTTCCGTGTGAAGGCTATTATAACTAGTGTGTATGTGGACTATTTTCTTAGAGAAGAATGAAATTTTATTCGTAAATTAAAGTTCTATTGCTGTTACTATTGTTAATTGCGTTGCTTTACATTCTTCCAAGGTTCACCATTCAACCAATGAAATCCTGCGAAATAAATAGCGTCGCATAATCAATGCAATACATATAAATAAAAAGGCTAAATTATGTTTCTTAAACGCTAACCTTTTATCTTTTCAATTTAGATTAGGCAGACTCAATTATTTCGTTAAATTTTAACGTTTATAAAATTAATTTAACTTAAAAAAACAATTAACTTCAACAGTTCTAAAAGAACAAAAAGTATCTTATAAAATTCATGAATTAACATTAACATTAATTTGACTTCTTTTGACCCCTAACGATGACCTAAATACGTACCTGTGTATTAAGGCGGATACATTGTTTCGTATTCCAGAAACATCTTTGTCACAGTAGAGCGGGAACCAGTATGACAATTTATTCGGCAGATTCTGGATTTCCTGCTGCTTATTGTATTAAGGAATTGTATCTCCTTCGGTGGCGTAGTTGTATTGCGTACACGTTACTAGTACGATTTGCGCGCTGAGGTCCTGGGTTCGAATCCCAGGTCAAGCCAAAAACATTGTGTCTGCGTTTTTCCATCTTAAAAATTACTCAGTCGCAGCTCGGAGTCGGAAGTTGGCGGTGTGATACTCCCGTGCCTCGGAAAGCACATAAAGCTGTGCCTGCGCCTGATCTTTCTCCGTTCATGTCGCATTGACGTCTCATCGGACTATAAAGGTGAAGGAATAGCGAGTGCACTTGTGTATTGCGCTCACACTTGTGCACTATAATATTTCCTGCGTACCTGGCTGATCCCCGTTGAGATTGGCCGCCGTAGCCGAAATTGGCTAGGAGGATTACGAAAGGAATTGTATCTGAAAGCTTTTGTCGTAGTTTTATAACGGCAGTGACAACACTTTATTTGAAAATGAGGACAGTGTATTCAGAATAAAATATTATCTAGTGTTATATTTATAATTTCAATATTTTCTCGTCGATTGCCTCGGTGGCGTAGTTGTATTGCGTACGCGTTACGAGTACGATTTGCGCGCTGAGGTCCTTGGTTCGAATTCCGGGTCGGGCCAAAAAAACTTTGTGACTGGGTTTTTCCATCTTAAAAAAAAATTACTCAGTCGCAGCTTGGACCCCCGTGATGGACGGCAGCGTGCCTCACGCTGCCTCGGATGCCAAGGGCGTCCTTCGATGTACGGGGGCTTCTGAGCCCCCGCAACAACAGGAGACGGACTGCAACAGCGGTACGCGCAGGGGCGGTTGCGGACGACTACTTAGACGTGAGTCGGAGGAAGCCCGCAGCCGTCCCTAATGCGCCGAAGATGGCCACCGCGGAGTTTTAGTTGGTGTGCCGTGCGCTGTACATAGGTTAGGGACTCGTCCCGGCGGTCGCCTGACGTTTTCCATCTCTACGGGCGGCTCAACGTCAGGTCGTAAGGCAAGGTGAACCCAACATAACCGCTCAGTCGTTCCCCTTGAACACTGGGCGGTAGTAATAAGCCACTTTCTCCGCGTCAAAAAAAAAAAAAAAGTCGCAGCTCGGAGTCAGGAAGTTGGCGGTGTGATACCCCCGTGCCTCGGAAAGCACGTAAAGCCGTTGGTCCTGCGCCTGATCTCTCTCCGGTCATGTCGGATTGCCGTCTCACCGGACTATGAGAGTGAAGGAATAGCGAGTGCACCTGTGTATTGCGCACACACTTGTGCACTATAATATCTCCTGCGTACCTGGCTGATCTCCGTTGAGATTGGCCGCCGTGGCCGAAACTGGCCACGGCGGAAGAAAATGAAATCCTCCTAAGGATTTCATTTTCTCGTCACTGACTGCCTCGATAGCGTAGTTGTATCACGGTACGACTGCAATGCTGAGGTCTCAGGTTCGATCCACGGGTCGGGCAAAATTATATTGGGTTCTTCTATTCAGTATCAGCTAGGAGCTGAGTCTGGAATTTGTGCCCGATATGGCGATAGACTCTTCCCCGTCACATTATAGGACGAAATTATTGGCGGCGAAAAGAGGGTCCATTAGTTGCGCCTCCACCTACCTTAATTATGTCTTGCTTCCTTGAAACGCGACTCATCTGAATGAGCTCTCAAGATTATTAATATTTGTCGCTATTAAAAAGTGTATATATAACAAGAAATAATAAAAATAGACATATAATATATCCAAATCACGTTTTACTTAACAAATTGACTAGAATTTTGTAGCGGTTCCCGACGTGTCGGTAATGATCTCGGCTAGGCCGTAAAAAGAAAATATTTTTTTCTCGGGAATCACTTACAGACCTTATTACAGGGCATTGCTTTGTGGAATTCAAGGACATAGTTGCCAATGTACGTGGTATTATGAGACTTGCCTGAGAGTGATGAGCACAGTGGATTAGTATGCGTTTTCCAAAGATTTGAGAGGTGCATTTCACGGGCAGTTCTAACGGTTAGCATCAGTTATTTTGAAAGTACTTAATTTGTTTTTAAAGCCATATATCCAGCAAAATGTTTTGCCTAACTCTATTAATAGATTTAAGCTTATACATAACAAAAAACTACCTCAGTGGCGTAGTTGTATTATGGTGCGTCTGTAATTCTGAGGTCTGGGGTTCGATTCCCGGGTCGGGCAAAGTGATACTGGATTTTTCTATTATTCAGCCTGGAGTCTGGAAATTGTGCCAGATATGGCGATAGGCTCGCCCCCTATCACATCATGGGACGGAATACGCACGGCGAAAAGTGGGTGCATTAGTTGCCTCTGCCTACCCCTTCGGGGCTTAAAGGCGTGAGTGTGTGTGTGTGATAGCAAAAAACCGCGGCATCCATAAATACAGTTAATATATGAGCATGTCTCTCACCTCGGGTGTCTGATTGAATTTCAACACAATATGATTTAGTGTATGCGTCCTCTATGGGATGTTTCGGTTACCGCCCGCGGACACTGGCGTCGTGATGGATAGCTTCTGGCGAATTTTTGCCGACGTTTTAGGTTTTTCGTAGTTATATAGATTGAAAATACTGTAATGTATTTAGAGAATGTGTACCATATTCAAGAAACAAAAAAATTTAACAAATTTCTATTTACATACACTCGCGCGCTTTATCCCCGAGGGTTTAAATAGAGATAAACTAACGCGCCCACTTTTCGCCGCGCGTATTCCGTCCCATAATGTGATAGAGGGTGAGTCTATCGCCATATTATGCACAAATTCTAGACAGATTAGAAAACTCCAATATCACTTTGCCCGACCTGCGGGGATGGAACCAGAGACCTCAGCACTGCAGTCGTATCTTCATACAACTATGCCACCGAGTACACAATACACATACAAAGTATCTATTAATTTTTCTACTACTACTATACGGAGTAATTTTGACATTGCATTATTAAATGAAACCACATACTTCTTGAAAATAACACTTTCCAGTTAGTTACTCGAACCATAGATGTAAAATTTTTAATGGATGATTTTTGCTATAATTTTAGTAGAGATAAAGAAGAGTACCTTTGTGGTTTCATTTATTAAGGTAATATTAAAATGACACCGTATAATAGACGTGGTAACTTTGTTGATGGTGAGCGCCCTACAAATAGGCACTACCTAGAAATTAAAGTTACAAAGCTCATAAAGGCTTTGAACTATAGGCGTCATATGCAATGCAATGCAATCAGCTCTGTATTATATATTGCCCACTGCTGAGCACAGGCCGCCTCTACTACTGAGAGGGTTTAAGCCTTAGTCCACCACGCTGTGCAGGTTGGCAGACTTCACACACCCTCGAAATTCTTATGGAGAATTCTCGGGTATATGAGTTTCCTCAAGATGTTTTCCTTCGCAGTTAATGATAATTGATAAAGAATACACACGTTACGTCAAAAAGTCAGCGGTGTGTGTGTTGGGTTTTGAACCTCTAGACATTGCCTCGGCAGACCGTTCCATTCCCAACTAGGCTATCGTCCAATATACCTAGTTATAATGCTCATTCATAAGTAACAGTAATTACAAGTTTACAATTCCCAAACTCAATAGTGTTTTCACTCTAATACTTGATGGTAGAAATAGACAACAGATACAAAAGTATTTTGATGAACCTACCACCAGCCAACGTACCAAATCTTTACCACTGCAAAAACCTAAACTAGTTGAAAAACCACTATTAAATCGATCAAACCTAACTCGAAGGTCACTTCAGATTCCAAAAAATGGTGAAGTTTAAAAATTTTTTGACAAAAGTCCAGGGCGGTCGGAACGGCCTGCTTGGCACCAGTTCGCTGACGACATGCCAAGAATCCGCATGATCTTATTATGATTTACACACGCCAATTTAAAAATCTTTATCGTGGTGCAAACTGACATTATTGGTGAATTATTGTTTTTGTTAGCGATGGCTCAACAAAGTGGCGTCACTGCATCTGATGGTACATGAAGTAATAAATAATAATAATACCAGCCCTGTATTATTATACTGCCCACTGCTGAGCACGGGCCTCCTCTACTGAGGGGGTTTAGGCCTTAGTCCACCACGCTGGCCTAGTGCGGGTTGGTAGACTTCACATACCTTCGAAATTCTTATAAGGAACTTCTTGGGTATGCAGGTTTCCTCACGATGTTTTCCTTCACCGTTAAAGCGAACGATAATTGATAAACAATACACACGTAACTTCGAAAAGTCAGAGGTGTGTGCCTTGGGTTTCGAACCTCCGGACATTGTCTCGGCAGACCGTTCCATTCCCAACTAGGCTATCGTCCACTTTTAGGTAAATGAAGTGAAGCCCAAAAAATAATGTCGACCGACAAGAGATAAACATCGTCGGTCGGCACAGTTATGCCGGCCTGCATAATTGCTTCTTCACGCTCTGCTTGAAGGACCCTAAGTCGTAGGAAGGAACACGTATTTATAACGTGATGGTTGTATTGCGTGCGCAGCTCGGTGGTTTAGAGTTCGGATCCGGTCGGGCAAAGTGATACTAGGTTTTCTTTTCAATATCAACTCATATGGGTCCCTATATTGGGTGTAAATTTCTGGGCTCAAAAGACTCACATAATGAGACAGCGTACACACGACGAATATGGGCACACTGGTTGCGCTTCTACCTTGACCGCTTCTTCAGGGATAAAAGTCGTGAGTGTGTGTACAATACCTACATAATTATAATAAAAAAAAAAACAAATTAACAAATTAAAAAAGGAACCTATCATACACATTTCGTATGGCTTCCATAACGCGATGTCTGGCAAATTGAAATTTAGCGGACAGTGTTTTTCACCTTACTATAAAAAAATGCGTAAAAGATAACACTTATTTTGAAGAAAATAACTATCGCACGCGCTGGTACAGTACGGTGGTTATAATTATGAAATACAAAATGTAATTTGTCCAATGAAAAGATTGATGAAGGGGAAGCGAAACAAATTTGCCAAAATCGAGCAAAGTGGTAACACATAGTCTCTGCCTACCCCAATGTGATAGACGCGTGATACTTTGCATGTATTTATAATTCGTCGATCTTATCACATTATTGAAGAAAAGATACGATTTGTTTGCATTTCTATAACTACTGAACACTTATCCAATCATTACGTATCATCAGCCTCATGACCTCCACTGCTGAGCAAAGGCTTTCCCCAAAGATATCCAGGCGGACCTGTCAAAAGCGGCCTGCACACAGTGCGTTCCAGCGACAAACATCATCCATAAACATGTTTAACTAAATACACGGCACGGATTTGACGCGACTACGCATAAAATCCAACATAAACTTGTGGCGGCCGTACACAGAGTTGGCAGGGCGAGCGGGGCCGCGTGCCAAGCGTTGTACACGTTGATGGGGTCGAATCAATTCGCAGGACAAACGCACGGCTTAGCTTAACTGTTCTTTGGATGGATGGGAGTGGATTGAACTGATAAAAAGATGTTTATGTCTATTGCTAAGCAGTATTGTTGTTATCAATTTAATTAGGGAATTTAGACTAAATCAACACTAACATAATGTGGAAAAGTTGAATGAATGAATGAAAACACTTTATTGTACACCACGTTTACAAAAAGTTTGTGATTTGTAAGGGCTAATCCATGGAACTATTAAACTGGTTTTGAAAATTCTTTCGTTAATAGGAAGCTACATTACTCCTGAGTGCTATAAGCTACATTTTATACCGAGATAAAGCGGTATTATCATCCCGGATAAACTTTTTCACGCAGGCGGAGCCGCGGTAAAGCTGGTAAGTTATATTTAAATTTGACTGACGAGTGCAGTGAAATGTCACGTGCTATTTTATAACTAAGCTGCTTTTTATTCTATCCATACTATTATAAAACAAAGTCCCCTACTGCGTCTACCTGAACGCGAAAAACTTAAAAACCACCAAACAGATTTCAATGAAGTTTGGTATGGAGATAGTTTCAGACCTTTGAAAGACCCTGGAACCCTAAAGTCGGGAAAATGTATAGTGGGACTTTTATAACGGAAAAACTCTTTGACACGGTCGACGTCGCGAGCAAACGCTAGTTTTTATAATACTGTTGCCCGTATTTATAATTAGGCTAAACATTTATTACTCAGGATACCTATCACATGTAAAGTAATGATACTAATCCTGAATCATATGCTGCCCACTACTGAGCAAGGGCCTCCTCTACAAATGAGAGGGGTTAGGCCTTAGTCCACCACGCTCGCCTAGTTCGGATTGGCAGACATAACAGTTTAGCTGGGTCTAAAAAATCTGAACAATTGAATGAATATGCACTAAAAAGATTCCCGTACACAGCCCGTAAAATATTAAATAACTTATGTCCAAATCATTGATTCAATAATTATTAGTAATATTCCGATTTCTCGCGACAATACGATTATTTTCAAAGTGCATTAAACTTAATTAAATTAATTACGCGATCCGTGCCTTCCGCGTGGATCGCTAGTAATATTTGCGGAAATTTGGCAATTTGGATTTCATGGAAAATATTTTTTGTATTTTAATGTCTTCATATAAACACAGTTGTAAATAAATGCCTGTTGACAACCAAACAATAGATCTAATATAATAAATATTATGTCCAATAATGTAATAGCTCTTATTAGGTATCCTTCCGAATAAATCGAGATAAATCATTATATTTGTCAATCAACGTCATGTTCATTAGTCGCTCATAATACGCTTTGAGTTACGAGAAATACGAGAAAACTATACGAGTAAAGGTCGAGATAAAATTGCTCCCGGACTGATCAGTTCAGCTGTTTACAACGACGTGCCGGGGACACGATAAACTTGTGTTGTTATGATACATACATACCTTATATCATCGGAGGCCGAGGGGTAGGCATAGACCCAACAAATGTACATTTATGGCAATTTTATTCTATCCCATGTCATTATTACAATAAAAAAAAATATTTTTAACGGACAAATATAAAAAATATATATATTAAAACAGTCACAAATCCCTTCTTACCAACATTCAAATTAGGGACGTGGGGATTTTAATGCTCGAATACTCGGACCCGAAACACTGTACAGCTCACAAAGAATTTTGTACAAAATATTCTGAATAAGGTCCAAATACGGGCTTAAAATTCTAAACAAGATACTTTATATATTTGTATAGTACCTACTGCCAAAAACTAGGCGTTTGTTATAAATGGTATAAGTTTAAAGTCCTCCGATTTTGATATTTATGTAATTTAAAGAGTACGCTTAAAATGATTTTTTTTTTAAGTTTGTTATAAATCAAGTGGTCTATAAACATTTTAATGGATCCTAGATCCATATTTTTGTCCCTTTAGTATCCACGACGTTTGAGCCTGGTTAAATTTTGAGGCTCAGCACCGATACAACAAGGGGACATCTCTTTTGTGACCGGTAATATATTAAATAGGTCGCTAGAATGGCGGTCAAAAATCATGGAAATCTAGACTTACACCACAGAAAAATACTAAATACATTTGGAATTACGATAAATCAACACAATTTGTAAAAAAAATATACTCATAAATAAATATTGATTTTCCATAAAAATACACCAAAGGAAATAAAATTAATTTGTATGTGTTCGAAAAATTATTAAATTTTTCAACGAGGATAGAAACCAGATTTATTAATGTCTTACAAAGAAGCTGTAAGGTATTGTTACTGTTTGATCAAAAGTATAACCTCAGTTTCTTTATCGGTTACTTCATTTTATTATTATACCTCAGCATTATTTAACCCTTATCAGACCTTAAATTATCATAGGGGATTTTTTAAATCTTTATATGACGTCATTACAAGCAACATAAAATGAAATGTTTAGATGTACATTCTCCGAATCGGTAATAAATCGTGAGTGTATAATTCAGAAAAAAAATTGGAAGCTTTGTCCAACGTAGAGTATCCTTTACCTACTTTGTCATGAAATATAAAGTCTTGAACTATGGGTGGTAGGTACACGTTTGTCTTGTGCCTATCCCTTGGAAGTACAGTCGTGATAAGCAATCCAATGTAGAAGAGATGGATGAAGGACAAAATATGTCTCATCAACATTCAACAAATACACTGTACTTATCATTAGGCCATCAGAAAAAAACAATTAAAAGTTTTTTCATATTCGGTACGAACAGACCCTCAAAGGAGGATAAAAACAGACGCACAATACGTATATCTCCACAATACATTGAAACCTTATCTTGAAATAATATTGGAAGATACCACAGACATATCGAATGAGCGAAGTGTTCTTCAGATTGAATAATCAACTGTTGTAAGGAACATTTGGATTTCTCACGTTTAATACAGATTATTATGAAGATGCCGATTTAATCTATCCTTTTTTTCTTGAGGAGTTAAGCATGCATTGCAAGAACCTGCCGGCTAGGTGCCATAGTGCCTATAGCGCAAGCGCAATATGAAGATAATCGAGAGTTGCACGTCTTCCGAAATATTTTTTCTTGGATTTTTTTTATTCAACGTTCACGTAATGTCACTTATAAATCCTCCTAGTTAGCCTCGGCCACGGTGGCCAATCTTAACGGAGATCAGCCAGGTACGCAGGAGATATTATAGTGCACAAGTGTGTGCGCAATACACAGGTGCACTCGCTATTGCTTCACTCTCATAGTCTGGTGAGACGGCAATCCGTCATGACCAGAGAGAGATCAGGCACAGGACCAACGGCTTTACTTGTATGCAATAAAAATAACAATAGATAATAATTTGCGATATTTGTGTATATGAAAATAAAATTAGAAACATTATACACCAATATAAACCACACCACTTAATCACGGCCTATAAAATACAGAAAATCCAACTCCATTTTCATATCCGATCCTACCATTATAATATCGATACCGTCACAATTACATAAAATTGTCAAAGATAATCCGGCTAAATACGAATTGAGGCAAAAGGAATATCCCATTACATTGATACCGACACGCAGGCTGTACACGCTGATCCCCGCCACGGTAATGTAAAAAGCTATCCTAATAAAATCAATTTGAAAGCCGATTGTGCGGCAAAGGCTGCCAATCCAATCTCCAAGGAGATTTATTACAGAAAAAACGAATGATAACTGCGGCCCCAGTTACCTTGCCTACGTGACAATAATGCGTAATTTTCCGCGTATCGAACTACGCCTAGTGATGTGAAACGGTTTTGTAGTGACACTCATTTAGTTGTGTTGTTTTGTTTGGTAGTATATTTAGTTTAAAAGAAGTCTCTGGAACTATTGAATGGATTCACAAAATCTCTAAGTCAAAAATATTTTGTTTACGTCATAATCGAATGCCAAACGCGTAGATTTAGGCCCCGTTTTTTCAACTGTAGTTGACTTTTTGTCAGGGAGTTATTAAGCTGGACGCACTCACAGAACCTGGAGCACTCGAAGCTCTGCAAGCGCCTCCAGCTTAATATCACCTTGACAAAAATATAACTACAGTTGAAAAACCCGGTCTTAATGTAAGTGCCGCTTATTAAACTAAGTACTTACATTGAGTGATGACATCATGCATGATAAATGCATTGTATGTTAATTATACTCTTCTTTGAAATATCGGGCTATGGAATGTTGGCCGAATATCCGATAAGATTTAACTTTTTTGAGAGATAAATTTTCAAATAACCTTTCTTAGTACTCAAATAAGAAATATGGTCCAGGATTTCATATTTCTAGAACCAACGGCTTAGATTGTACGTTATTAATCAGTGATAAGTATTAATATAATATTAATCAGTGATCAGTCAGTCAGATTTAGATAGACTAACAATATATTATCACAATAATAAAATTAACGTTAACACACAAAAATGCCAAAAAATTACATTCACAAGAAAGAATCAGCGTATTGACCATAACTACTATTTATGTAATGAAAACATACCTCACGCATCTCAAGTCAGAGACTTGGGAATCATACTTGATGAAAAATTCACTTTCAGTGCACACATAGATCACATTATTAGTAAAGCCTATAGGTCACTAGGGTTTGTAATACGCAATTCTACTCCATTCAAAGACATGAATTGTCTTAAAATGCTTTATTTCTGCTACGTAAGAAGCGTATTAGAATTTTCGAATCTAATTTGGCGACCCTTTTTTAAAACCTATATTGACGATATTGAAAATATTCAAATCAAATTTATTAAGTATCTCAATTACAAGGAAAAAATATTCAACCTAACATATGAGGAGTCGTGCTATCACCATAAAATAAACACCTTAGAAGATAGGCGCCAATTAACAGATATGTTGTTCCTGTTTGATGTAGTAAACAATAAATTTGATAGTCCAGAAATACTGGCAAAACTAAGTTTTAATGTAACTAACAAACGACTCAGACACACTCCTTTACTGTCTGTTCCATCGGCCAAAACCAAATATCTGAAAATGTCTCCTTTTTTTCGTATACCAGATATTTTTAACACCGAGTTTTCCTCACTAGACCCTTTCAGTACCACTCGGCACTCCTATAAAAAATATATACTAATAGCTATGCTACAAAAAAAGGCATTCCCATGCCAATCATAAGTTTTTCATAGGAATAAGGTCATAGCGTCCTTTGTTAGTCACCTTTGATAATCAAAAACGTATTTACGCACACACTCATCTTACACACATACACGCACACATACACACACACAAACACGCGCGCGTACCCCACAACATACACTAACTATAGATCCCTGTAACATTTGTGTCTACTTTCGCAAATTGATTTGTTATATAATGTGTATTTCGTAATTGGCGTATTGTATCTGTTATTTAATTTTTATAATCTATCTTGTAAATTTGTCAGCTGTGAAGTACCAAATAAATAAATAAATAAATAAATAAATAAATAAATAAATAATTTTTTTATTATTATTATTTTTTATGGCATTGAATGACGAGACGAGCATGCCGTTCGTCTGTTGGTAAGCGATACGACCGCCCATAAACAGTAGTAACACCATCAGCACCGTGAGATACAAAGTACTGTGTGGCATTCCACTGCGCTCGTCATCCTGAGACATAAGATGTCAAATCTCATTATGTTCAGTAGTTACACTGGCTACAATGCCCTTCAAACCGAAACACAACAGTGCAGGCACACTGCTGCTTGGCGGTAGAAGTAGACATTGCGGTGGTACGACGGACGGACCCCACCCACCCAGACGGAGTCCTACATATATTTATTAAAGAGGAAGGATGATATTTTAAAACTGTTTTCATATGAATGGTAAATAAAGTTCGCCCTTCGAGCTAATGCAGATTCAACGCAACTTTTCATACAAAAACAAACATCATGAACTTTAATTTGCAAGAACGGAATAAAATCTGCATTCTAATTGCTTAACGTTTCGAGAATCGCTTCATTCTAGTCTCGAAGTGTTGATATAGAATATGCAGTAAATGTTTTTGTTATTATAATACTAGATTTCGCCCGCGGCTCCGCCCGCGTTAAAAAGTTTTTCCGGGATAAAAGTCGCGCTTGTTATTTTACCGAGATAAAATGTAGCCTATTTGTTAATACAGAATATGATCTACCCGTGTGCTAAATTTCATCGAAATCCGTACAGTAGTTTTTGCGTGAAAGAAGAACAAACATCCATACGTCCATACATACATAATTACAAACTTTCGCGTTTATAATATTAGTAGGATTCCGAAGCTTTAGATAGGTTTCTGGTATACGGGACTCCTGGACATTGGCATTGCTTTCCTTCTGCTTTCTGTAACCTCGAACGTCAAGAATATTGACTATTTCTGGTACCAAGTGACACATGTATACTATTGTATACTATTTAAAAATCATTATAACTATTATTTTTGGGCATTACGAGACTTAATATGTTATGTCTCCTAATGAATAATACACTGCGCAGTGCTGTACAACAGAAAGCTTTATAATTTCATATTCTGTTCGATCGCTAGCAGAAAACCATGTTAACTTACGTCATCTTCTTGCTCGTCTCCATATATAAAAAAAAACAGGCCAAGTGCGAGTCAGACCCGCGGACCGAGGATTCCGTACAAACCTGTAGGTATCGCTTAAAGGTATTATAGACCTAGAAAAAGGGTCTTGACAGTTGGACGGACGGACAACAAAATGATCCTACAAGGGTTCCTTTTTTTCTTTTCGAGGTACGGAACCCTAAAAAATACTTTTCTATTACTGTAACAACAGATTAAGTGCTTATATTTCACCTTTAATTTTTTTCGAAATTTATTTAATGTTCCTGTTCAATCCATCGATTTACGCCCATCCCTACCATCAGTAAATACTCTCGTAAGCGCGTTACCCGTTTCGTGCCTTCGCCATTCTTAGCGCGTACTCCGTGTAAATTTCTGTAAAAGTTATTCAGCAGTGTTGTACTCCACTATTCGTAATAGTCTCGGGGAAGTTAATGGCCTATCAGTTCAGTGAAGGAATGAAAATGTCTTTTAAATTACTATCAAGGACAGAGCGTTAACTTTTATGAGCTTTGTTAGGTCTTGAGACCTGTGGACCGATTTTAAGTCTCGGCTATAACCATTAAATGCACGTAAGGTTTGTTTAGAATATCTGGTACCTAGTAAATATTATTCTGGTCGTAGGTCTCTCGTAGTCCGTCTGGGTGGGTACTACCGCAATGTCTAATTCTACTGCCAAGCAGCAGTATGCGTGCACTGTTGTGTTTTGGTTTGTAGGACATTGTAGCCAGTGTAACTACTGGACATATTGTGACTTAACATCTTATGTCTCAGGATGACGAGGCAGTGGAATGCCACAGAGTACTTACTTTGTTACTCAATGTGCTGGATGGTGTTGCTACTGTTTATGGGTGATCGCATCGCTTACCATTAGGCGAACGACATGCTCGTCTCGTCATTCAATTCAATAAAAAATAAAAATATAGAATATGTCTTTGTTGAAGGTGTGTGTGGGTAATTTGTAAATATATTGTTGATAGTAGTTCTCTATTATTTATTAGACGAAGGTTAAAGTGCTGCTCCTCCTCCTCATGTTAATTCCCCAATCCTAGGGGTCGTAGTTTCGGCGCATGATATTGTGCCGCCTACTCCATTAAAAGAACAATTAGACACGTAATCGTACACATAAAAATCAAATCACTACACTACCTACTTCCTAGGGATATACCTTTAACGGCATTCTTTCCAAAGAGCCTATTTCCACATTCTATTCAACGCCGGCATAATAAACAATGGTCACCATGTAGATCACTTCTATTTGATATATTTTCTTTAAAATTATTATTACTTATATAAATGGCTACCTTAAATAAAATTTACGATGAACTAGATCACATCACCGTAGGTTGTTCATTTAACTGCAGTCCGGAAGACAGTCCAAGGTACATTAACCAGTTACATAATAACATAAAAATATTGCACTTAAATATACGTAGTATAAATAAAAACTTTGACCAACTAACAGTTCTACTGCAATCAATCAAAACTCAAGTTGACATTTTAATTTTAACCGAATGTTGGCTTTGTAAAGCAAGTAATGTACCAGTTCTAGATGGTTACCAGATATCCTCCACTAAAATAAATTGTAATCAAAATGATGGCGTCATAATGTATACAAAATCAGAGTTAGCGTGCTCAGTATGGGAACCTGACTTCAAAGGTGGTAATTGTTTAGTATGTCAAATAGATAACACACTAGCAGTAATTGCAATTTATCGATCTCCCTCGTATAACTTAACGGAACACTTTACCAATTTCTTTAATAGTCTGAACATGATGTATGAAAAACTATTCAGTTTCCGAAAAATAGCTCTTGTAGGTGATATTAATATTGACATAAAGCAAAGTCACAATAACGAACGTTGTCTCGAGTACCTCATCCTAAACGCATCACATGGGCTTTTGCCATCCCATATTTTCCCCACACGGTTAGATAAATGCTTAGACCACGCGTTCATAAAAACTAACACACCATCTACTACACTAATTTTAAATTCGTTTATAACAGACCACAAACCAATTCTAATTTCTATTACTAACGCTAACCTGTCATCAAAAAGTCATCGCGTTACACACCGAGTTAATTACGACGATATCTGGTCAGAACTTAAAGAACAGGACTTTTCGGACATATACCAGGAAAAAAATGCAAAAGCTGCGTTTAATAAATTCATTAATATACTGTCGGCAGTCATTTCACAACATACGAAACTTATCCCAATTCCAAGGCAAAAGAGGATTCTAAAACCATGGATCACTCCCGGGCTTTTAAGATGTATAAGGAACCGTGACAAACTGCACATGAAATCGAAAAAAGCACATACCAATTCTGTGATCAAAACCACTTATATTCGCTATAAAAATTTTTGTAACACCTTACTACGCAAATTAAAAACATCTTACGAGAAAACTGAGCTGGATAAGGCAAGTAAAAATTCTAAAGCTTTGTGGAAAACTATTAAAAAAATCACAAACACAAATAAAACATGTACTAGCGCTGCGGAACTCTTAGAATTAAAAGAAAGCCCGGTGTCGTCAATTAACGAGGTATGTGAATATTTTACTAACGTGGGTAAAAATATGGCATCACAAGTAAAATCTCAGGCCCGTAACACTCTAAATTCGTCCTCCACTGTCACAAATACCCCTCAAATCCCCTACTATCCTCACTCGCCATCAAACTCCTTTGCTATTCTGGAAGCTGACCATTCAGAAATTGACACCATTATACAACATCTTCGTAATGATTGTGCAATTGGCTGGGATGGCATCTCGTCGACACTATTAAAGAAGTGTCGTAAAATTTTGGTCCCGCCCATTACTTACCTCTGTAATATGTGCCTCCGTTCAGGTGTGTTTCCGGAACCCCTAAAAAAGGCAATAGTACACCCTATATTTAAGGGAGGGAGCAAGGATTGTGTCAGCAATTATAGACCTATATCGGTTCTGCCCGCTATTTCCAAAATCCTGGAGAAAATCCTCAATAAACGTCTTCGAAACTACTTGGAGCGCTTTCATCTCATAGCTGATAATCAGTACGGCTTTCGCACAGGTGTCTCGACAGAGGATGCAGTTCTTGATTTTGCACAAACTGTTGCTAGGAATTTGGATAGTAGGAAGAAATGTTTGGGAATATTCCTAGATCTTTCGAAAGCTTTTGACACAGTCTCTATTCCACTACTAATCTCAAAACTTGAACACATAGGAGTGAGGGGTTTATCATTGGAAATCTTTAAAGACTATCTCACTAACCGGAAGCAACAAGTTAAGATTGACATGTATTTGAGTGATGAACAACCGCTAACCTTTGGAGTGCCGCAAGGAAGCATACTGGGTCCAACATTATTCCAAATTTATATAAACGACCTATGTAAGTTAAACCTGGCCAATTGTAAAATATTCACTTATGCAGATGACACAGCGATACTTGTTCATGGGCCCTCATGGGATATTGTTAAATTTAATGCGGAGAAGGCACTATCTCAAGTAATGGCGTGGCTAAATTCAAACCTGCTCACCCTGAACTTAAACAAGACTGTTTACGTCCCTTTTAGTATCCGACATAACACTGCGCCCCCTCCCACATATGAAATAACCGCGCACGCGTGTCCTCCCACTACAGCCACTTGCATTTGCCCAAAACTAACTAGATCTGACAGCGTAAAGTACCTAGGTGTTCACATAGACAAAGGACTAAAATGGGATGTACATCTTGATAATCTGAGCACCAAAACCATGCGACTTATACATATATTTAAGTCCCTGAGAGAGGCAGCAAATTTCGAAACCCTCAAAATGGTCTATTACGCCTTGAGTCAATCGGTTTTAGGGTATTGTATATGTGTTTGGGGGGGTGCAGCAAAAACAAGCTTCATGAAGGTAGAACGTGCGCAACGGGCTCTACTTAAAGTTATGTGCAGAAAACATTATCGCTACCCATCCTCCCAACTGTACTCTGAATGCGGAGTGTTAACAGTACGACAACTGTACATACTACAAACTGTTCTTAGAACACATTCTGTCACCCTACCTTCTAACTATAATAAGCGCAGACCCACCTTTCTTTCAAACATTTCTCACAAGACGACGTTTGCCAGGCACCAATACTTCACACTAGGCACCTATATATATAAAAAAATCCACAAACAATTAGATATATTAGAGGCTAACAAATACACAGTTAAACGAAAAGTTATTGGGTGGCTATTACAGCTAGATCATAACTCTACAGAAAATCTACTCACCTTTCTAGCATAACATGCACACTTAACTAAAAGTCACAAGCCACAACCCTATATAAGATAATATGCCACACACACACACACTCACACACGCACACACACACACACACACACTCTCTCACACAAACGCACGCGCACGCGTGCATGCTAATTTCAGTGAATTTATGTAATGGTAGACTGACTCAATCCAACTGTAATTGCTGAACTGTATGTTACCCGAGCTGAACACTGTCTCTCAAGATACAGGTTTCCCTAGTTTGAGAGGCAGGGTTAATTAATTATGTCGACCTAGAAAAATCATATTCTTCTACCTACTGTAACAATGTTTTGTAAATTTCTGTTTCTATTTTGCATGAAATAAATATTATTATTATTATTATATTTTTGATATTTTTTTTTCTCTCTAATTTTATAGAGGTGTCATAGCACGGGCCTAAGCCAAGTGCAAAATGAGTTTAATTAATTGGTAAAGAAAGAAATTTCCTCACAATCCGGCATGTATTTAATATGGCTGCTTTTTGCAGTAGTATGTAAATCGATTTTGGGAGGTCAAGGGTCGAAAGGCTTGTGTGCAGTGATTTTGGTATGACGCCTGTTGATGACAATATGATAGGTATAGTTTTTACTGTGGAGGCGTTCCATTGGGTTCTTAATTCTATAGATAGGTCAGTGTACTTAGCAATCTTTTCGGTGTGAGTGGATTGTATGTTGTGTGTGTTGCAGATAGCTATATCTATAAGGTATACAGTTTTGCTATGTTTATGAAATATAGTGATGTCAGGGCGGTTGTAGTGAATGGTTTTGTCGGTGATTATGGTTCTATCCCAGTATAGTCTGTATTCGTTATTTTCTAGTACATTGTTTGGTGAGTACTTATAATATGGTACTTTTTTTTCTATGAACTTGTATTTATGTGCAAGATGTTGATGGATAATGGCAGCTATTTGGTCGTGGCGGTGTTTGTAATCTGTTTGGGCTATGGTTTTGCAGGCACCAGTAATGTGTTGTATAGTTTCAGGATTACTATTGCATCGACGGCAGCTATCTGTAGGTAGGTTTGGTAGACGGATAATGTGTTTTTGATAGTTTCTTGTTTCTATGGTCTGATCTTGAATAGCTAGCATAAAGCCTTCGGTTTCAGGGAACAGCTCGCCTCGTTGCAACCACGCGTTCGACGCTATTCTGTCGACATGTGGCTGCTGCTTTTTTTTTTTTTTTTTTTTTTTTTTTTTTTTTTTTTTTTTTCTGTGGGTAGGTGCGAAATAATTAACAGCTGTTTCTTACGCGTAATTTTTAAATAATTATTTAAAATACATACACTTCGTTTACGTATATTATTCATATGTTAAACTGAGTTTTAGTCACTAGCACCTGCCGGGAAGTGTTATTTTCCATACCTCATCAGCAAAACTCCAATTGTTCTCTATATCACTAAAATGGCACTTGCACAAGTCAACGTCGATACTATCTTGGAGAGTCAGTCACAACTTCAGGCACTCTTTCTACAACGGATGCAAGAAATGGAGAGTGAGCTCAAGAAAGTCACTAGCCCTACTTCGTCACTTTCTACCTCATCATTGGCAGCGGACTATTACAAGTTCAAGGATTTTGTCTTGTCAGCTTTCCGTGCTATCCAAACGCAGATATCGATTGTCTCTAAAAACATTGATAATCTCGAAATGCATAGACGTCGCCAAATCCTGTTGCTGCATGGTGTTCCTGAAGTTAAAGACGAAGACACTGCGACCTTGGTTGCTGAAGCTTTTGTCAACCGCCTGGAGCTCTCGGATTTCAGCATCACGGACATCAAACGTTGCCATCGTATGGGTCGCGCGCCAGCCCAAGCCCGTCCTAGGCCAATTCTTTTGAAACTCTGTACCTTCGAGATGCGGAATCAAATCTGGTATGCCAAGACAAAGTTACGAGGGTCAGGTATAACGCTGTCCGAGTTTCTGACCAAATCCAGGCATGACATCTTTATGGCTGCGCGTCAGAAGTTTGGTGTGACGAAGTGCTGGACGCGCGAGGGATCAGTCTTCGTCCTCGCTTCTGATGGGACGCGTCATCGGGCTGACTGCATGGAGGACATCGGCAGACTTGCTGCATCAACTAGTGGAACTAGCAAGCAGACTAAAGTGCGAAAATATACTGCAGCACCTTCGATCAAGACCCGAAGACACGCGATATCCAGTAAAAAGTAAACATTTAGCAATATTAGTAATTAGTACGTTGTTTACGTCTAATTTTTTGTAACTCCCCACAATTCCTTTAATATTATAAGTATTGACTTATTCTGCACCTTTAGTCATATAAATTGTGGGTAGTTGATATCAGTAATGTCTGTAATGTACCGTTTGGCATGTGTCAACTGTCAGTTGTCACTTGCAATTACATTCATGTGTCAGTTTGACAGTGTACGGTCTATATTCTCTGTGGTATTTATGCTTAGTCTTGTTTCATCTCATTGCTTTCATGTTTCTTAGCATTTCCTTTTCTTGTAACTATAGTATTTCTTTTATTTGTGTTTTGCTGAAATTTGTTTAGTTTTTTTTATAGTCTTATTGCGCATAGCACAACCGGCAGATGGAATGATAAAAAATAGTACACGTTAATTACATATTTACACATATTATTATAGTGTATATATATATTATATAATATTATTTATTTTCATTTTATTTTAGTTATTATTTATACACCTATTACATTTATTTTTTAATTTTATTTTTATATAATATGTTGCGATCATTGAGTTTGGATAGTTGCGGAAGTAGTGAATGTTTCACTTCTTTGTCCTCGGTATCTTCCTGCTCCAGCGATGACAGTTTTGTCAGTATACCTTCGCTTAGTGATACTCTTGCGGGTCAGTTTTCTGATGTGCCTAAAAATTTTAACGTCATTCATTTAAATGCTCAAAGTATTCCGGCTCATTTTCCAGATATGCTGACGTCCTTCGACCATCATAATATCCACGCTATCCTCGTTTCTGAATCCTGGCTCAAACCATGCCTTCCGTCTACTTCTTATTCTTTACCTGGCTTTCGTCTTATCCGTAATGATCGCACTGGCAAAGGGGGTGGTGGAGTAGCAATTTATCTCCGTGCTCACATACCTTTTACTATTATCAGCATATCACCACAACCACCACCTTCAAATGCTGGCGAACATCTGTTTATTGAGGTTCTTCTTTCACACTCTAAAGTACTTCTTGGAGTCTTTTATAGCCCTTCCTTTCAAATTGATTACTTTTCATCTCTAGAAAAAAATTTAGAAGACCTCGTGCCTTGCTATGATCATACTATTATTATGGGTGACTTTAACACGTGTCTTTTAAAAAAGGATCACCGTACCTTCTCCCTAGAAAGAGTTGTTAAATCTTGCAACTTGCAATTTTTACCCCTTAACTCCACACACCACTTTCCTCATTCCACCCCTTCTCTCCTTGATTTTATGCTTGTTTCTTCTCTCCCACATGTAGCCAGGCATGGTCAATGTCCAGCGGATATGTTTTCATATCATGACCTTCTTTTCCTTTCTTATAAAATCCGGACCCCTAAACATAAACCTAAAATTATATTGCAACGTAATTTTGGTGGCATGAGTCAGGAAGCCTTTCTTAAGGATGCCCAAAATATTGATTGGTCTCAAATTTCAGAATGCGAGTCTACTGATGATAAAATTAATACCTTCAATACTCTTATCACACAAGTATACGACATCCACGCTCCTTTCCGGGCAATCAAACTTAAACATCTCCCCGCGCCATGGATCACAGATGAAATCAGATGCTTGATGCGAAAAAAAGCTGCCGCAAAAACTAGGTACAAGTGTCGCCCCAATGATGACTCTAAGGCCAAGTACTTACGACTGCGGAATCGCTGCAATAGGACGTGTAGAGATGCCTATCGTCGCCACATTCATGAATCCGTTCAAGAGGAAGATTCAGCTAAAGTCTGGAAATTTCTCAGGTCACTAGGAATTGGCAAATCTCGACAAGACTCTGTTCCTATCAATATTGATATTAATTTACTTAATCAACATTTCTCTTCTAGTTCTTATATTGATATCTCAATTAAGAACCAAACAATTAATTATCTCAATTCCGCGCCAATTCCTAGTCATACTCCTTTTTTCTTTAATCGATTCACCGCTCGTGATGTTAAAAAGAGCATACTTTCTATTACTTCAAAGGCAGTCGGTGTTGATGGCATTGGTCGAAATATGTTAGTGCCCTTACTCGATATTCTCTTGCCTACAATCTGTGATATCCTTAATCATTCAATCCAAAATGGAGTTTTTCCTTCCTGCTGGAAAGACGCTCAAATTATTCCTCTCCCAAAAAAAGCTAATCCCCATAATTTTTCCGAATATCGCCCCATATCTATTCTCCCTTTCCTTTCCAAAGTCCTTGAGCGTCTCGTCCATTCCCAATTAAGTTCCTACCTTAGTAAATTTTCTCTTTTAAATCCCTTCCAATCTGGTTTTCGTTCGGGCCACAGCACAGCGACTGCTCTCGTTAATATCACCGATGATATACGTCATGGTATGGAGAGGGGGCAGCTCACTGTGCTAGCTTTACTTGACTTCAGCAATGCCTTCAACACCGTTGATTTTGATATTCTCCTTGCTTTACTCCGCTCTATTAACATATCTCCGACGGTAATCGATTGGTTTCACAGTTATCTGTTCGGTCGACGGCAACGGGTTCGCCTTGAGGATAAGTTTTCCTCTTGGTGTAACACAATAGCCGGCGTACCGCAAGGCGGCGTCTTGTCTCCTTTACTTTTCTCTTTATTTATAAATTCTGTCTCCCAACATATTTTCTCTTCCTACCACCTATATGCAGACGATCTCCAAATCTACAGTCAAGCCCCAGTCAGCGAGTTAAAAGGCGCTATTGTGGCTATGAACTCGGACCTTGCCCGTATAACCGATTGGAGTGCTCGCTATGGTCTGATGGTCAATCCCCTTAAAACTCAAGCCATCATCATAGGCAGTCCTCGGCAAATTAATAAAATAGATTGGTCTCTCCTTCCTAATTTAGTTTTTAATGGGGTTAAGGTTCCTTTTGGTGAGACCGTGAATAATCTTGGGGTAACACTTGATCGCTCTTTATCCTGGGGCCCTCAGCTGGCAGCTATAAATAAGAAGTTATTTGCGTCAGCTGCTTCCTTACGAAAACTCCGTAACTTCTTACCTACTGCCACTAAAATTGCGTTAGCACATTCCCTTTTGCTTCCCATACTTGATTATGCCGACGTCTGCTATCCTGATCTCACCCAAACCCAACTTGATAAGCTTGAGCGACTTCAAAACTTCTGTATTCGGTTCGTATTTGGCTTACGTAAATATGACCACGTTTCTGAATTTCGTTCCAAGCTCAAGTGGATCCCTATCCGCCTTCGCCGGAATGCTCACATTCTCACCTTACTATACAATATTCTTTTCAATCCATCTTCTCCACGCTATCTTTCCGAACGCTTTACTTTTCTTCATAGCTCTCACTCTCAAACACTAAGGTCATCAGACAACCTGGCACTCAAGACTCCCCTGCACGGTAGTAGCTTCGTTGATAGTTCTTTTACTGTCCAAGCTGTTCGTCTCTGGAACGCACTACCGGTGCCTATACGACGGGCTCCATCGCTTAGCAGCTTTAAGAGACAAGTGTTCACGTTCTATCTAAACGCAACATAAATTATTATTAATATTTTAAATAATTTTATTTACATATTTTTGTATTTGTATATTTATGTTTATTTATATCAATATGATATGTATGTATTTATGTATTTTATAATTATGTATTATTACGTAAGTTTATTGGTAAATGTACACCCACACTCCAACTTGTCCGTTTGAAGTAATTTCATCCTATGGTTGTCTGGAAGAGATCGCTCTTAGCGATAAGACCGCCCATTGTTACACTAGCTATATTTAGCTAATAAGTATATTGTTTGTTCTTTTTTTATTTCTTTGTATGTCAGTGGTGTAAAATAAAGTGTTATCTATCTATCTATCTATCTATCTGCTGGAGGTCATGCCAGTGTCGCCCGTGAAGGCTTTTCTGTTTCCACTCACCTATTTTCTCTTTAGGGTCTTTAGTCTTTTTATTTCTTTGCGGGTTGGGATTATTATTATTACTCCGGTTCTCAGCGACGTGAACAGCTTCAGCGAAACTACTTGCTAAAATTAAATTGCTACTATAGAACCAGAAAAAATTGCATCCCGGACGTTTTAATCTCGCCGTTGGAACCGTAACGACCATACCAATGAATCTATTTTAATAAAATTTTGTAAGGAGGTAGTTTTAGACCCTGGGAAGGAGTTAGGCTACTTCTTATTCCGGGAAAATATAAACCGAGACTTTTATCCAGGAAAAACTTTTTAACGCGGGTGGAGCCGCGGGCAGAAGCTAGTTTTCTATAATACCTACAATAACCTCGACATAAAACCTGAAATCAATTACCATTACGTTTACAAAAAAATTCCCACAATTGAATAATGACGTGAAAAGCCAACAACTCATTTGGGCACAGTAAAAAAATTAAGGGGTTGTCGCGATAACTTATTTAATTTGCAAAGGTCCCGCGTCAATCACCGGGCTCCCTCTGGGCGCGTGTTAACACCTTGTCAAAGTTAACGGTCAACCGGTATAATTACTTTTTGTGGCAGTCCGGAACATTAAATTATTTATCAAAGGTTTCAACTCGTGTATTCCATTATAAGTGATGCTCGCGGCCCCGCCCGAGTTAAAGTTTTCCGGGATAAAAATATTTTCCCGGGATAAAAAGTTGCTATAGCACTCAGAAGTGATGTAGCTATTAGTAAACACATTTTCAAAATCGGTTCAGTAGTTCTTGAGATTAGCGCGTTCAATCAACCAAACTCTTCAGCTTTATAACATTAACTAGTAGTGCTCGCGGCTCCGCCCGCGTGAAAATGTTTTTCCGGGATAAAAATATTTTCCCGGGATAAAAAGCCTATAGCACTCAGGAGTAAAGTAGCTTCCTATTAGTGAAAGAATTTTCAAAATCGGTTCAGTAGTTCCTGAGATTAGCGCATTCAAACAAACAAACAAACAAACTCTTCAGCTTTATAATATTAGTATAGATATAGACATAAGGTAATGAAACAGACGCGCTGGATGCGGGCCGCTTTTGACAGGTCCATCTGGAAATCTTTGGGAGAGGCCTATGACCAGCAGTGGAAGTCATGTGGCTGATGATGATGATGAGGTAAAGAAATGACTTAGATTAATTTTCCCCAGTTTTCTCTATATTTGAAGGTTCGCTCTCTAATTATACTCACAGAATACGTACGTTTTTATATATTTCGAAGTATTTAGCTTCCTTTTATGATACCGTAGATTTCGCGTCCTAATAAAATCACTTTTAGTATTTCCTCTAATTTTACACTCGTGAGTGGTTATCAACATTAAAAACTTTTTAACAAAATATAAACCGACTTCAAAATCACTGCAAACTATAAAGTAATTCAACTTTATATTCGCTTAGTATATACGTATATTTGGAGTCGATGTCCAATTTAAGTTGCCAGCTAAGCCAAGAAAATACAAGATCAAATATACGAAAACATTGTTCAATTTAAATAAGGCACCGACTCCAAATATACGTATATACTAAGCAAATATAAAGTTGAATTATTTTTTGGTTTGCAGTGATTTTGAAGTCGGTTTATTTTTTGTTACAAAGTTTTTATTTATTGCTTTTTTGCTAGTTAATTATGGAATGGTGTAAACAATACACCATAGATATACGATTGCAGCATTCGCGAATCATCTGCTGTTAGTTATTGAAGAGTTCCATTGTGTATCTCCGAATATCTTCATAAAATCTTCATAAATTATATACTAAAACCTTCCCTGGAAACTATAAATTTGAACATCGAAAACCACATCCAAATCGGATCAGTAGTTATTGAGAAACTCTCGGCCATACAAATTTACATACATACATACATACGGATAGAATACAGAACCTGCTGTTTGAAGTCGGTTAAAAAGGAATCAAAATTAAATATAACTACAGATTCTCTGACAGAATATAATATTGAAAGCACATTTCTATTCAGTTCCGGTTTTTTAAATTCGTATACTAAAATCTACCCAAAAATATATATTAAAAACGAAAACTCCGTCCAAATCCGATCAGTAGATTTTGAGTAGCTTACAATACGTGTTACATACACACGGGTTGAATACAGAATCTCCTTTTTGAAGCCGGTAAAAATAATTGCCAACAAAAATCCCAAATATGCCTCTAATGTAAATAGAAACCATTCAATACCATTCAATTTGAACGGGATACGCATAAAGGATATCTGGTAATAGTGTAGCATTCGACCACAACCGATCGACCACTGACCGCGATAATTATGCGGCATACGATACACAGGGTGATGCCACCCAAAATTATGTTGAGGCTTATGTGTAGCTAGATATTAATTGGTTCTCGTAACAAAAACAATGCTATTAATTGGGTTCAGTTATTGACAAATAGGATTCTAAGTAGAAAAGATAGTCTTGAAATTTATTTTTGTTGGTTTCATGATGAAATACCTATTTCTCATTACCAAGCCGTTTTTGAGCAAATTACCGGGATAAGAAGTAGCCTATGTGTTAATCAAGGACATTATCTACTCGCGTATCCAAACCCGTTTAGTTGTTTCTGCGTTTACTTTGAACTAATAGACAAAAAATCATAACATTTTCACAAACTTTCGCATTTGTAATATAGCTTTTGCCCGCAGCTCCGCCCGCGTTAAAATGTTTTTAAAAGTCTCGGTTTATATTTTCTCGGGATAAAAAGTAGCCTATGTGTTAATCCAGGACCTGATCTACCCGTGTGCCAAATTTCATGCAAATCCGTTCAGTAGTTTTGCGTGAAAGAGGAACAAACATCCATACATTCTTACAAACTTTCGCACTTATAATATTGGTAAGAGTAAGATTTTAAGTAATGTTCACAGCTATTAACTACATTTACATACATATATATATACACTCACGGCTGTTATCCCCGAAGGGGTAGGCAGAGGCGCAACTAGTGCGCCCACTTTTCGCCGTCATTCCGTCCCATGATGTGATAGGGGGCGAGCCTATCGCCATATCGGGCACAAATACATTTAATTTTTTTTATTTTAAGTAGCTTGTTCATTGTTTCTACTACTACACACTTAATAAATATTCATATAATTTTAATATAATTTATTTTTTACCATTCCTAGGTAAAAACCGCCGATTCTCGATTAAAATCTCCCACTTTCAAAACTAATTCATCCTATTAATACTATAAACGCGAAAGTTTGTAAGTATGTATGGATGTCTTGATGTATGGATGTTTGTTACTCTTTCACGCAAAAACTACTGAACGGATTGCGATGACATTTGGTACACGGATAGATCATCTTCTGGATTAACATATAGTCTACATTTTATCCCGGTAAATAAAAAGCGGGACTTTTATCCCGGAAAAACATTTTAACGCGGGCGGAGCCGCGGGCAAAATCTAGTTAACAATAAACACAAAACTACTCTGCCTCGGTGGCGTAGTTGCATTATGGTACGATTGCAATGCTGAGGTCTCGGGTTCGATTCCCTGGTCGGGCAAATTTTTTTTTGTCCCTGACTAAACTCTTGTTAGCCTGACGAGGGTCGGCTTATACAAGAACACCGGTCTTGTGGGTGAGCGCAGAAGGCGCTCGCAACCCTTAAATTTAAGCGACCACGCTGAGGGCGACCCACTAATGGGTCACGACCTCGGCTCAGGGCGGCCACTGAGAGGATAAGACATCAGCGTTTGGGGAAGATGGTTTTAACCTAATCCTATTTAACGTGTTGATTGTAGTCTTCGGCACGCGGGCCGGAACTGCTACGAGAGGGCAGGGTTATGGGGAACGCGACGAGGTCCTCGACGGCGAGGACGGTACAGCGGTCTTGTGGAGTGTATGAGCTTTAAATGCTCGTTCTTTTCGCGTAAAGCTAGAGTGATTTCGTCCTCTGGATCGGTCAGGACTGATCGCGGTCGTCTCCATTTGGCGCGGTCAAATGGAGTATATATAGACGCTTTACGGATAAGCGTGTTCGGGTGGTTTACCGCCCTGTCGAAATAGCGTCTGCTGGCGCACTGCATAAAGTGCCTGATGGTCGGCATATTGGTGTCCACGTGGAGGTTGCGATTGCGAACGTACCACGGGGCACCAAGTGCATGTCGTAAGAATCGATTTTGAAGCACCTGCATTCGCTGAAGGCGACGGGGCGGTAAATGAGCGAATACGGGCGACGCGTATGTCATTATCGGACGGATGCATGTTTTAAAGATCCTAATCTTGTTGCGGATTGACATCTTACTATTTTTGTTTAGGAGCCAGTGAAGCTGGCTCATCGCGAATGCGGCTCGCGCGCGTACCGCATTTACGTGTGGGATGAAGGTCAACCTCTGATCAAGGGTTACTCCTAAATATTTGGCTTGGCCCTTCCAGGGAATAACCTGGTCGGACATGCGGACTGAAAAGTGGGGGACGACTTTCCTTTTCCGAGTGAAAAGGATGGCCTGACTTTTGGTGGGATTGACGGTGATTCGCCATTTGCGGAACCACTCACCGAGTTCGTCGGCGGCGGTTTGCAAAGTGCGCACCACTTTGTCGGGGTCTATACGTGAAGCGTAGATTGCGGTATCATCCGCGAATAGTGCCAGATGGGCGTTTTGTGGTCTAGGGATGTCGCTTGTGTACAGCGAGAATAGAAAAGGGGACAGGGCGGAGCCTTGCGGGACTCCGGCCGTGATGGTGTGTCGGGAAGAGAGAGTTCCCTCCACGCGATATCTGAAACCGCGATTCGACAGGAAATCTCGTATGATGTGCACGAGTTGTGTGGGCACGTTGAGAGTGTACAGCTTGAAAAGCAAGCCGTTGTTTCACACCCTGTCGAATGCTTTTTCGATATCGAAGAAAATAGCACCGGTAGGCATTCCTTTACGAAAATGTTCGTGGACGTACTCCGTGATGCGGAGCACCTGATTGACACAACTGTGTCTAGCGCGAAAGCCAAACTGTTCTGGAGGGATCAAATTTTGATTAAAAGCTACTATTTTAAGGCGGTCGAGGACGATCCGCTCGTAGATTTTGCCCAGAGTACTGAGCAGACTGATGGGCCTATAAGAGGAGGGTTCGAAAGCGGGTTTCCCCGGCTTGTGGATTCCTATCACAACTGCCTCTTTCCAGACCTCTGGGAAGATGCAGTTACGAAACGCGGCGTCATAAATGGATGTTAGGATTTGAACTAGATGCTCCGGGAGCATCTTAATCATACGAGTAGGGATTAGATCGCCCCCGGGGGCTTTCCTACGTTTGAGTGCCTTGATCAGAGTGGTGACTTCTTCGATCGTCACCGGCGCAAGGGGATCGGGCGGCGGGTCGACATTATCGTATAACGGTCGCGGTATAGAGACTGGCGGTGGCCGGACCGCGTTCCTATCTTCGACGAAGGTGTCAACCGCAACAAGAATGTCGTCATCTACGGGTACAGAGGTGAGCGAGCATTGAGACTCCAGGCTGCTGGCCAGTAGTTCCGCTTTCTCGTCGTCATCAAACGCCGGGCGTTGATTCGGACGATTGAGCGGAGGCATGGAGGCCACATCGTTTCTCTTGAAGGAACGAACCAGTTGCCAAAAGGCCGTATGTGTCGGATCGATGTCGGCAAGGCGAGTGTCCCACCTCGAATCGACGACCTCTTTTATGCGACGCTTAACCTCACGTTGGAGGTAGCGCGCAAGATGTCGTCGTTCCGGGATGGGTCTCGTCGCGCAGGCTTTGAGCGTAGCGTTACGCAACCTCACCCACCACCGAACGTCTTCGGGAAGTTGCCAGTGACTGTGAACAGTCTCTGGCACCCTCTCGGAGCTTTCGCTCAAAACGTTCTGAAGGTGGTCGGTGAAGACGCGTATCGCGCTGGTCGTTTCCTCAGGAGTCACGATGTTGGTCGGGATCGCGGAAAGATCAGTGGATGAGGTGTCTGCGAGCTTGGTGCCCAAAAGGCGCCAATTCGTTTTCACCTTCATCGGAATATTAGGACCTGTGTCTGTTGGACTGTTTTCGGGAACTAAATCGAGGATCACAGGTCTGTGGTCAGAGTCTAACTCTTGTAACACTTGCATGGAACGCACGCTAAGGCTTACGTTCCGTACAAGTGCCACGTCGAGTATGTCCGGTCGGTGGTCGTCGTTGTAACTATAGTGGGTAGGCTCTGAAGGAACCAATAGGCTTAGATTGATTGTGTCAAGACAACTCTCTAGGACTGCACCTCGCTCGTTGGTCGAGTTGCAGTTCCAGAGAGTGTTCTTGGCATTGAGGTCTCCCGCCAAAATGACGGAATCCCCCAGATCAAATAATGTTTCTAGTTCGTTGGAGTGAAGCTCCTTAGTGGGCGAGAGATAGGCCGATATGATGGTGATCGGCGGGTGTCCGGTCATGGCTAGCCTGCAGACCGAAGCCTCAATGTTGCTCAAGCTTAACGGTGATTCTAAAGGTATGCAATGAAGGGACCTTTTGTAATAAATGAGAGTGCCTCCTAAACGGCCACTGGTACGATCATTTCGCACCAGTTTGAAGTTTGGGATGTTGGGATCGCGGTGAGAGGGCTTGAGGAACGTTTCCTGGATGAGGAAAACGTCAATTTGGTTGTCGCGGACAAAAGAAGAAATTTCGGCTTTTTGGTCCCGAATGCCGTTACAATTGAAAAACCCCACTCTGAGGGAGCGAGGTTTTGTCCGCTGGGGGAGTTGTCTGGCGTTGGTAGCCATTTATGAAATTAAAGAGGGGAGACGCACAGCGTTAACTGTAGTCTCGAAGATTTGTTGCTGGATCAGAGCGATCTCAGCGATTAAAAGGGGGTCTTCTACTCCCGTACGGGTGAGTAGACGGGAACGCTCGAAAAGTTTCCCGTGGAGAATCATTATCTCCGGGGAGCCTAACAGTGAGGCGACTGAGGAAGAGGCGTCGCTTGCCTTCGCCGCCACCGTCGCCGACTGAGAAGGGGTGGGAGGGGTGGTGGGTTTGGGTTTGGGTTTGGGCTGGGCTGCCTTTGAAGAAGGAGCCACAGCTGGGGGAGGAGAGGGTCGAGTAGAGGCCGGGGCAGCGGGAGTGACTCCGCTGGGGGCCTGTGAAATGGGTTCAGCGCGCGCCGTGGGAGGAAACCACGGGTTGCGCACTGGCGCAGGTGCCAGTTTGAATGTGGTGGCCTGAGGGGCCGAGGGAGCCGCAGCTTTAGGAGCTTTGGCAACTCTTTTGGGGGCGCGAGGGCATCCGCGATAATTCGCTGGATGGCCGGTTTGCCGGCAGTTGGTGCACGAAGGCGGCTCCGTGCACTGAGAGCGGTCCTTGGGACGGGGGCACTCGGATGTGCCGTGTTCGCCGAGGCACTTGACGCACCTGGCGGGGAGGCGACAGCCACGAGAATTGTGGCCGTATTTCTGACAGTTGTGACACTGCCCTATCTGGGTCGATTTAAAGAAAGAAAGAAAGAAAGAAAAAACATTTATTGGCACGAAGTTGGGTGGTGACAATATGACAAATGTGGTGAAAGTATAAGAAAAAAAATAAAAAAAACAAACTACAAAAAAGAGACAAATAAAAAATAATAATAATAAAAAACAATGAACCACCACGTGTGGATGGTATTTGTCCCACCACAACAGTGCCAAAAGGTTCTAGATCAGCGTAATGCCAAACAGTGAATTATTGTTTGGCGCTGATTTTCATCTAGAACCTGGCCCAGAGGAACGTCAAAATAAAAATAAAATAAAACCATAAGAAACATACATGCGCATTATGTGTATTTATATGAATATGTGTGTGTGTGTGTGTGTGTGTGTGTGTGTGTCGGCATAAATAAATAGATAACAACATAAAACTACTAGCAAAAGTATATTAATTAATCAATAAACAATTTCCTTCTAATAGTAATTAGAAGGAAAAAAAATATATATGACAAGGCTTTAAAACATATAAACCTTTGCCTACCCTAAAAAACAAAAAAAAATATATTAAAATATGCCGGAGATTTTGGTGGGAACGTGGAAGTGTCATGAGGTGCTCTTGTTTTAATTCATTATTTTGGTGATACTTAGTGTTATATTGAATAACTAGCTTTTGCCCGCGGCTCCGCCCGCATTAAAAAGTTTTTCCGGGATAAAAGTCCCGGTTTATATTTTCCCGGGATAAAAAGTAGCCTATGTGTTAATCCAGGACATGATCTACCCGTGTGCCAAATTTCATCGAAATCCGTTCAGTAGTTTTTGCGTGAAAGAGGAACAAACATCCTTACATCCTTACATCCATACATCCATACATCCAAACATCCAAACATCCATACATTCTTACAAACTTTCGCCTTTATAATATTAGTAGGATTATGGTAGTATATTTTCCAATATAGTTCTATTAAAGTGCTCAAATGAAGTGAATTGAAATAACTGTGCCAATCAAGTGTTTTTTCGTTGCCGCCAAAACTCCTCGATAAAGTCTTGGTAAGGTAGCCACTGCTTTACTACGACAACCAGAGATATCACTTAAGACGAGGCTGTATGGGCTTGAACCCTTTGCCTTCCCTGTAAGGGACAATTATAAAAAAAAAAAAAAAATTAAAATTAAAATATGCCACGAAGCAATATTCCCATGAATCACATGTCAAAGTACAATTATAGGTTAAATCACATGGTTATATCATATTGCCACGTAGGCGACAGTGTCGTGTGTCACCCAGTTCTTGTTGAGATTCCAGGAGATGCCTACGCAGATGAGTCCTAAATGTATATTGGATTTGTGTGGGGCTTCGACGGTGAAGCCGCCTAGCCCCGAGATATCTTTAATCTCAAACAGACGTTTGACGTTGGAAGGGGACTGAAGAATGGCAAGGACCATTTCATATTGAATTCCCGGCCGGGAGGCGCGGGACTGTCTGTGCATCCTGTGCACTTCTAGGGCGACTATGCCTTTCTCTTCGAGGCCTTCTTTGACCTCGAGAGTCGACATTTGGACGGGGATACCGCGAATGACGTAGCGGAAGCGCCGCTCGTCCGGAAGAGAATACGTAAAATAGTGCCAATGTTTGGCGTCTAAGAATTTAGTCAGCGCCCTGTGGTCCGCGATTGAGGCGGGCTGCAGGGCAAGAAGTTTGTGGACTTTGTTCCACGAATTAGAGGAAATGGTGATGCGCTGTTTGCGCAGTTCCTCAAATATGTCCCGCATGGTCATATTTGAGAGGAGTTGGAGATTTAACCTCGGGGGTTTTTTAGGCCCCTTTGGTTGAGTCGGCGGCGGTGGCGGCGTCGACGCAGACGCGGACGCGGTTGGCGCTGAAGGCGCGGTAGGCGCAGAAGGCGCGGATGGGGAGGTTGGTGCAGGAGCAGCGACACTTCTCTGCTTCTTCCTCCGGCTGTTCTTCACCGTAGTGAAGCCGTCCTCGTCGCGTTCCGACGAGGACGACTCCGCCCCGGATTCGCAGGCGGAGGAAGAAGCAGATATTGGCCGTTTTTTAGGGTTGTTGGAAGAAGTGGCTTCGGGTTGGCTGGGGGACGTGTCCATTTCCTCTTCAGACTCCGCGGAGCCGCCCGAGGTTTCGGTGGTCTCCGTCGAGGTCGTAGCCTCGGACGACTCCGAGGTGTCTGAGGACTCAGACGGCCCCCTGGCTTCCCTAGCCATGGAAATAATTTCCTGACCGAGTTGTCCGTCCGGAACATCTCCCTCACCACTCTCATTATTTCCTCTCTGGAAATAATGGGCGCGGCGAGGGGGGTGCTGATAGGAATGGGCGCGGGATCGTTTGGAGCGGCGACGACAGGCCGCTCGGGAGCCAAATTCATAGGCCCAGAATCAGCCATATTGGCGGCTGAGTCCGAGCCTATGATAATAATTATTTAGGGGCCGCGTGTGTGTTCACTAACCCCGGGTGTGCACCGCCTGTAAAGAACACACAGAAGAAACCAGGCGGGTTCACACAAAACGAAACGAGCGCGGATCGCGACGCGGTATGGGACGCGATGAACTAAGTCCCCGGGTAGGAACGCCCGGGGGTGAGTGAGTGCGTGTCCCTCCCCGCCGGGTATAGGCGAGGGGGGGTGTACTTCAAATTAGGTGTGCCCTAAGCTTGTATCCCTTTTGCCAGTCTTATTGTGCAAAAGGGTTCCTAACAGTCCGTGTACCGTAAACGGTATTGGCCGGAGGCCGCACGCTCAACCGATACACGGGATGGATTTTAAGGAAAGGGTAGGGTTGGGAAGGTGATATACGGGGGAGACTGCGGTGTGCCTCCGCAGCCTCCGGATCCGTACCCGTCGGCTTTGCCTTGCCCTGAAGGGGCGCAGCGCGTGGCCGGTGCCGCGGCTCGGCTTGTTAGCACCGTTAGGTTTCCGCCGAGCCAATGCCCTGAAGGGGCCAAACGTCGATTAGAAACAAATTGGGCTAAACCCTGTCCTGAAAAGGACGCGGCTTGGCCCGAAATAGGCTAACAAAATAGCAAAAGGTTGCCCCTTTGCTACCTGTGTAACCTTGACGGCAGCGAGGTCGCTGCGGACCGCACCGAGCAGGTACCCGGACGGATCAGTGGAATGTCGCAGCAGGTACTGCGACAAACAAAAGGTCCGCTCAGATCGGCTGCTCAGAGCGGAATGTGAATCGCTGGTCGGGCAAAGTGATATTGAGTTTTTTCTATTCAGTATCAGCTCGGAGTCTGGAATTTGTGTCCGATATGGCGATAGGTTCGCCCCCTATCACGTCATGGGACGGAATAACGGCGAAAAGTGGGTGCACTAGTTGCGCTTCTGCCTACTCCTTTGGGGGTAAAAGACTGTATATGTATGTAATAAACGTAAAAAATGGCTTCTTAGAATTTTACCTATCCAGTTCATACGGAACTTATTAATTTAATGAAGGAAATTTACATCAAAATACAGTAACAAGATCAAAGTTTACCATACTCAAGTAATGTTAGTAAACTTGCTGTTAACTGTAACTATCTTAGTATTAGACAGTTATTAGAGAAGCTAACATAGCATTAAAAGCAACTATCTGTAGCTCTTGCTACAGAATTCCGACATTAATTGAAGGTTTGATAATTTAATTAACATTCCTGAATGAAATTGTATCACAACTTACCGAGCTTTCTTGTCTTTATTTGGGGCCTTGAAAAGACATATTAGGTTAATGATATCGTTTTATGATTATAAACGTAGATTTTCTCAGTTAATACAAAGAAAACTAAAGTAGATTACGGTGGTCTGTTTGTATGGAGGAAGCTTTATTATAATAAATAGTTAACACTGAAAAACCACTCTGTACTTCAATAACATTCCTAAAATTGATTCTGAGAAAACATTTCTAAGAGCTGGAAGACACGAGAAGAACTATATAATGCAAGATTATAAATATAATGTATGTCCAATGAAGCGTTATAGACTATGTCATAATCTCTATCCATATTTTCGGCAGTTATACATACCGATCGATTGAACTTCTAACGCAAATGGAGGCAAATTGATACAAGGCGAGTACTACCGTCTTCACATTCGGCAATTTTGAATATAATGCAAGCGACCAATATATAGTGGGTTCAAAGTTGCTTTACGTCTAGCTGTAAAGTTGGCTGACCTGAGCTCTATGTTGCCCAGTAAAGTTTTGTCTATAGTATTACCCCCATACAAAATATTAATCTTAAGATAGTATAAAACAAAGTCACTTCCCGCTGTCTGTCACTATATATGCTTAGATCTTTCAAACTACGCAACGGCTTTCGATGCGGTTTTTTTTTTGGTAGATATAGTGATTCAACAAAAAGGTTTTTGTGTACTTTTAGCCCGGAAGAACTTATTAACGCGGGCGGATCCGCGGGCAAAAGCTAGTATATCATAAAAGCGATAGGTCGTTCACTCACTTATTAATCACGAAATCTGAGAAACTACAAGTCGCTCTATAAAAAACCGCATCATAATCCGTTGCGTAGTTTTAAAGATCTAAGCATACATAGGGACAGACAGCGGGAAGCGCCTTTGTTTTATACTATGTAGTGATATATTAAATTAAGCGAGCGACTGCAAATTATGACAAGCTAAGCCAAATGAGTTCTACGCATGTTGGTGCTTGACTTTACTCGACCACCTAGTCAATGCACACCGAGCGATAGCAAGGGAAGACAATATACTATACAATAAGCTGGTATTCAGGTTGGCTTTCACTTGGCAAGGCTCGGTAACAAGTACAGCCCGGCGTTAGGGATAAACGAGACAGATAATGTAAAAAAAAACTACGTGCAGACCGTGATGCAGTTCAAATAGTTTCGCTGCTAAAACAGTGTTTGCACGTAATTTTGTTTGCTTAATTACCATTTAATCGTCGAGCTGCGGCCGGCTATAGCTAACAACGTATTGCGGTTCCTGCTATTAAATTCTCATATAAGATGGAGTGGGTACACTGAATACTAGTAAGGATTTTGGGTCTTAAAAACTATTTCAACACAGTGGGAAGCGCGATTTTCGCTTGCGATAGGTTTTTTGTTGTATAGTTCGGCAAACGTGTAAGTAGGTCTTCACAACTTAGGAATTTACGAAAAGCCAAAAATAAAATAATCTGGTCATATTTCTATCAATTTAAAACTTCATACACAATGTGACGTAACAAAGAATCGAGATATGAATAATGGCATGTTAAAATTCTTATGAATATCTTAGAGCTGACACGAAACAATAGCGACTACAAAGAGAATCTAGATAAGTACGACGCTGAAACATGCGTTTGTGCTAGGGAAGCGACATATGGAATCTCATGACACAAAAGCCGATAACTTTAGACGTCCAGGCTCCAGCTCCGATGCAGATTTCACTAGAATTTTTGTGTATAAAATTATGGGACTTGTTATTTTTGAGCACTATTATAAGATGAAGAATTAACATGGGCTTTTCCTATTCGGTCAAAGATTTCAAATAGTGGCTTAAATTTGTAAGATGAGTGAACAGTTTGTAGTAATCATAATTATGTCTAATAATAATGACGACACTAGTTCTAAGAAATCGGGGCATAAGCTGTACAATAAAAATTATAGAATGGTACCAAAAAGAAAAAACTGACGCATATTTTGTAAATTGATATAGATATAGATGTAGATATAGATATATATGTAGATGTAGATGTAGATGTAGATATAGATAGATATAGATGCATGTTAATCTACCGTTAAATAAAATCAATATTATGTACAGTGAAACTTGGTTAAGTGGGACTTGGCTAAGTGAGAAACCTCCATAACTGGAACTCATGCTGAGGTCCCAAAATTTTGGAACTAAATTACCCCTATTAGTGGGACGAAGCAAAGCTCTACTATATCTGGAATTCGTTCTTTCGATTTGTCATTATAGTTACCTCTATAACTGAGACAGCGAGTGAATTTTATATGCATAAACCTCTGTAACTGAGATAACATCGTTTTGTTTGTTTACTTACTTATTCTTATTATACCCGCAAATTCCGCACTTAACTATGTAAGTAATTTTAGCCTCAATGACCTTCAGTTTTAGTTTCGCTTTACTGTTATATGGATGAATATTAAAAAAATTTCAAAACGAAAGCTACAATCTTTATCAGTACGTGAAAAACTGAAGTTAATATCCGTTTATGAAAGTGAGAAGACACACGATGAAGTTTGTGTCGATTTTAATGTGCGAAAATCTACTCTTTGTAGAATAATTTAGAGTAAAGATAGAATTAAATCACAATATTCTGAAGGAAAAGGAAAATAAAAACGTTACATACATAGCACGTTATTTTATTTAATAATCGCACCTCTATATCTTAAATAACCTGTATTCAGACCTCTATTAATGGAACCCTCTGTAAGGTCTCCCTCTGAGACAATATATTTATTTATACCTGGATATCTGAGACACTGGGTAAGTGGAATACATCTATAAGTGAAACAACATTGCAGGTCCTTTGATGTTCTCACTTAACCAGGTTTCACTGTAGTTACCTTTTAGTAAGTAAAGCCTTCTAGTTCTCAACAAATCATTATGAACACAGGAACACAATATAATTAATCAGACGATACAAAGTAAACAAGAACCAAACATCCCGAATCCTTACATCCTCCACACCCCTACTTACATTTGAATTTCAAAGCGAAATAACTCCTCAGTTCGGGATGTTGACTCGACTCATTCTTTTGTGCGCGTGTCACGCGGCTGTGACTTGGTGTTTGTTTTCAAGTCCATAGTTTTAGTTTCTGGGGTTTTGGTGAGAAGTATTTCCTTAGAAACTATTTGTTAGTTGTCAGGACAGTTGGGAAATGCGTGTTTTTTTTTTGGGAATTATTGAATAAATCCCTGTAACATGCTATTGTAATTTTATTGACAGAATCTTGCCAGGAATTAATCTACAAGGATATGTTTGGGTTATTTTCTGGTCATCACTGTTTACTGATGATGTTTAAAAGCGTAGTGTAACCTGCATTCAAATCTGTTCAACCATATTTTTCGTGATTCACTGCTAATATAAATTAACATCCATTTTTTCCGAAATAATAGCAAATCTATACATACACATAATAAAGCTGCAGAACCGGTGTGTCTGTACATTTAAAGAAATGTGATAAAAAAGAAAGGGGGCTACTAAAAAAAGTAATTGAGAAGAAATCAGCGACTTTTATAGTTCTTTTCTGGCTGTCTCTTTTTCTGTTTGTTTGTTACTGCACATCTCCGACACTACTGAACGGATTTCAATCAAATTTGGTACGGCGGTTACTTGAGACCCTAGAAAGAACATAGGCTTTTTATCTCGGGAAAATATAATCCCGGAAAAACTTTTTCCTGCGGGTGGAGTCGCGAGCAAAAGCTAGTTAAAAATAATGAGCATATAATGTTATTAATTATACTTGATTTGTTATTTTCAAATGAAACTAAAAATATCTTTGGAATCCTGTTCGTAAATACAACTTCAAATAAACTGTTTTATAGTCATTGATGTATTAAAATCCCAATACATCAATGTTCATAGTATAATGAATTCCACGTCACGTCCTTTTGTATAATGACCTAATTAGCATAGAAACAACAACGTACTGCTGGAAATAATCATGTACAATGGATTCAATACCTCGTGAGGGTAATTATTTTAAGATCCGGTTGTTTAGTTTTCAAGTACTTTTAATAGCTTTGCTTTATGTTCACCCAATTATTCTATTCTTAGCAGAGTGCTGCGTTTTTGTTTCGAGTAAGAGGTTAAAAAACTATTTTACTTGTAATTTATTACTGTTAAATTTTTTGCTAAGAATGGTAATATTTTATGCTTGTTCTTTATCGCAGCATGGAAGGATATAACACGCAGACGTGTTTTTGATCCGGCTTATAATTTATATGTGAATTATACGTACACAATCAAACGAGTAATCATAATTTGCCTGATGTGTTGGGTTCTTTCCTCGGGTCGAGCAAAGTTATATTGGTATTTTTGCTCAACATCAGACGAATTGTGAATTTGTATTCGGTAAATGGCCATTCGCGTGCCCTTTTATCACATTTAGCCTAACAAAGCGAAATATGAGTTACACGTCCTGTCTTTCCTGTGAAAAAATAAAAAAATATGATTCTATATTTTTATGTATGTATGTGAATAATTTGCTCGTGGGACCCAGAAAAAACCTCTAAACCATTGATAATCCGAAACATTATCAAAAGATAATCGAAATAACCATTCGACACACGTTTTCTAATAACTCTTTAAGCTCGCCTGAATCCCACGCGGTGCCTAAATCTGTTTGCTCAAAAGAAAATATCTGTACTACTCTAGAGATTTTAAGTAATAAATCTCTGTGTATCAAGGGGCTTCGCGTTTGTTTTTATCAAGATCTCTCGGAGTGAGGTCAGTTTTTTGGCCCAACCCGTTCGCTCCCTGAAGGATATTTAGTGGGCGATTGCTTGATATTGTTTGAGTTATGGCGACGGTCGCCATGTGGGTATTGTTTTGTTTTCATGGAGGTTTGATTGAATGTGGCTAAGATACATTAAGAATGCAACGGGTAGCGGTGTGGTTCATTGACCGCCCTTAAGAAGTTTTTTTTTTCTTTTGGATGGAGAGACAACCATACCTTCGCCTAATGGTAAGTGATACGGCCGCCCATAAACAGTAGCAACGCCATACAGCACTTATAATCACAATAATCAGGTTCGTCACCCTGAGACATAATATTAAGATTAAGTCTCATAATACCCAGTAATTACGCTGGCTACAATCTCAATAGTTAATTTTGCATTGGGGGTTTCTTTAGAACGTAGTTGCTCACTAAGACTAAGGAACTTAGATATTTTTCGGAATTCAACCCCTAAGGGGATAAAAAGGGGTATCAAACGCCCGCTGCGTTTTTACGTGACAAACTCAAAAACTACCAAATGGATTTCGTTTAAATTTGCTATGGAGGTAGTTTGAGAACCTGGAAAGGTTTTCGAATTTAGAAGTTTATCCCGAGAAAATGTATTGCGGGATTTTTGTCCAGGAAAACTTTTTCATTCGGGCGAAGCCGCGGGCAAAAATTAGTTTTTTATATAGCAGTGCTACAACGCAAACTTTTCATTTCGATTTCGTATGATATAATATATTATGCTTGATTTCTTTGCTATTATAATATACTTAACGTCGAATTATTGATACGGTCATTACAGAAAATCTTTTACTCCCTGGAGCATACGATGTATTACAACAATCATTATATACATAATTCACAATCAGATTAGGCTCCTAAAAATACGCTACCAGATAATTTGACACCGAACTGTACAAACTATGGCGGGACATTCGAAACATATATTAAATCCGACACTGGTACATTTGACTCGTTAATTATTTAAAACCCATTACGGATTTCGAGATGCAAGCTCTGTACATGAGACTATTATTCGTACGAATATTTCGACAATAAAAGGAAAACCACTGAAGCAATTTTAATAAAGCTTGGTCTAAATCAATCCATATTCTAAACCGCAAAAAAGGATATAGGCTTCTTTTTATTATTTTTCAGAAATAGAATCCCACGTAAGTGAAGCCGCTATCAAAAGTTGGTACTTTAGATAAACAAATGCTGTCTCGAATGCCTAGGTGGTGTGGTTGATTGTGACTTACGACGCGTTACGTCTACCATGCTCATGTTAAAGTTTTGATCTCTGAAACTACTAAAGTAATCGTTTTTCTGTTCAGTTTAGACAGAATTGTATGAGATTTCTGCCCGGTAAGTAAATAGCAATAGGTTGGCCTCTTATTTAAATGGGACCGTACCATCTAGCTATCGATGGTATACGCCTCTGCCTACCCTGGCGGGTTGTATGTTCTCAGCAAATAATTTTAACACTTAGGTAAATCGAAACTATCTCACGTCTCCTAAATAACAGTGATTCTATTTAAAACGTCACGACTCACGTCTATCGTGCGAACGGACCTTTAATACATTAAATTACGTTCGGAAGCCGTCACCACAGTGTTGTAATCTCTCAAAGGGATTAGTGTGTGGTACAGAGTGTTCTCTTTATTTATGCAGTCGTAATTTTTGCGGCCACACACCCGGCCGTAACTCATGGATACCATGGATAACACCTACAGTGTTTGGTCCGTGAATTTTATTCCTTTACACTTTACCTGACTTGGACCCGAAATTAATTAGATGTAGGTGTAAATAGAAAGTGCTTATTTTATTTGAGTACATATTGCAAAATTTTTTACTGTATATTTTAAATAAAGTTAACTAGTTTACTAGTTTTTGTTGATTATGTCCGATGTTTGATAGCGTCAATATCTGCCATCTTTATTAAATTCAGTGAAGAAATGAAATTTAGAAAGAAGATTTTAATTTGAATATTTTATTTTGGTTTTGAATAATCTTAGTTGACAGTGTTCACAAACGCTGTCGGAGGCATAGGACGCTCACTTCTCATAATTTGGTTGGTGCTATGTAGAGCAACAAAATCTCGGAGTGAGCAGATGCCTCCAACTGCGTTTGTGAACACTGTCAACTAAGATTATTCAAAACCAAAATAGAATACTAAAATCTTGTTTCTATCTTTCCAATTCTTCAGTGAATTTAATAAAGATGGCAGATATTGACGATTGGATTTTTGATTTTTTAATTCCTTTTTTTTATTTCCATCTTTTTAGTTTCCTCTTTTTATAAACTACCTGTGTGCCATATTTCAGCCAAACCCGTCAAGCTGTTTTACCGCGAAGAAGTAACAAACTAACACAAACGCATTTATAATATTAGTGTGAAGTCTGATGTGATTTATTAGTATTTCCTATCCCAAACTCCAATAAAACATATAAGCTGTATATAATTCGTAATCACCGCCAAATATTTTTCATTTTGAACTTTTAAAAATTTGATGTAGCCAGTGTCATTTTCACAGGTAAGACGAATCTATTGATACCACTCACATAAAAATACGACAAACCGTTTAGGTTCTAGGGCGTGCCAAAGAAATATACATACATACATACAAACATACGTGGCGTGCCAAAGAAATATACATACGAAAAACATAGCCCTCCTTCTTTCGCAATCGGTAATAAAAAGCTGTACTTTTTAATAGGAGATAGACTTACAATCGGCTGAATAGTTCTGGAGATCCTATATAAATAAAATCATAAACTTTATTTCAATACTAAAGTAATGTTGGTGATAGATGACAGATGGATATCCACAAAATAATGAATTCACGGCTGCAGGTTTCATTAAAACCAATGTCTATATTCGCTGTATCTATAAAATTTTAATTATTATTCATCAACCTTTTAGCTAATTATTTCATCAATTTAAATGACATATAGTAAGAACATTCCGCAACAGAATACTCCACGAGGAAATTTACCCTTACAATTTATATTGTTTGCACATCATTCATATTGCAACAAGGCGACCATTGTCGCGAAGTTTGCGTTTACGATACGCGTGACATATTTAACTTGTATAAAACTCAATAGACTTGTTCATACCCTTTGAATACGAAATGCCCAACGTTATTTACATTCACTTCCTTTGTTTAATTTGTACATTTCGTTTGTTACAGAAAATGGAGCGACGCATAGCTGGCATAATCTACATTTTAATCACGTTTGCGCTCGTCAACGAGATGTCCATTAACGTGCAGGCCAGAGACAACAACAAGCGGCGCAGCAAGGAAAAGACCGGTGGCTTCCAAAAGAACATATGCGACATAACAGACAGAGATTCCAAAGTGCATTGCTACTGCGAAAATACAAGAGAACCTAGAAATGCTACGAAAGCTGAATGCTGGGTATTCAACGGAGGAATACCGCGCGACGACCTCATCTGGCAGAGTTTCGCCTCACAACCCACTTTACAAACTTTGTCATTCAACGTCCGCGTCGAAGGGGCGCTCAGCTACGTTCCCACGAAAGCATTATACTACTTACAACGCCTCAGATCTATCAATATAAAATACGGTAACATTATAGACGTGGCCCCGTTCGCTTTTGCAAATCTAACTAACTTGAAAGAGGCGGGACTGTCGCAGAATCAAATAGAAACGCTTCAGCAATACGCGTTCGCACACCTACCGAATATAACAACGATAAATCTCGAAGACAACATGATTATCGATATCGACACAGAGGCTTTTTATGACGTGCCAAAGTTGCAGAAACTCGTGTTCACAAAAAACAATATATCAACGATACGCAACGGCACGTTTCAACATACGTTCAATCTACTGGAGTTGGATTTGAACAAAAACAACATATATCATCTGAACCGTAGGACTTTTGACGGATTGGCCAACTTGAGGAAATTAGATTTGAGGAGGAACAGAATACACAACCTAACGGAGTTCACATTCGCGGAGCTGTGGAACCTGCAAGAGCTATTGCTGGGAAAGAACGATTTGAAATATATATCTGAGCGAGCGTTCGATGGGTTGTCGCAGTTGAAAAAGTTGTCCCTCGACGACAATAAGCTCGCCGCGCTCCCGTCCGGGCTGTTTGAAGGCGTGCGGGGCCTAAGCTCTTTGGATCTACGTTTGAACGAACTTCACGCGCTAACTTTCGACAACATCAAACCCATACTGGACAATTTAAAGCCTCTGAACAGCAATTTGTTACTCGAGGGTAATCTGAATTCCAATTCCCCTTTGATAAATTTAGCACACGTTGAAAATTAAGTCGCGGAACACGGGAACTTTAACGCACTAGGAAAGTTCAGCTCTTTTATGAACGTTGAGGGTCTTCTTACTAAAATCACAATTGTGTAGGTGGATAATGTTGTGTATTAAATTGTTATAATGTGATTTTGAATTGGGTACGACTAAGTTTGTTCACCCACTGAACTTTGAATTAATTTTATATGCATATTTACATAAAATCAAGTTTACTTTCAAAGTCATTATAGAAAAGAAACAAAGGTTTATTTGCCTCTAAGGAAAAGAAAAGAAATGTCATTTTCTTTGTTACTTTTTATATTTACGCTTTTCACCCTCACACCAATCATTTTATTGCTTCCGTACTTCCCTTTTACATTTAAAAGAAGGCATATACAATAATGAAAAAGTAGAATATCAAAATTAACATTGTAATACAATTGTAAACATTGTAAAATCGAGATAAATAAAATGTAAAGAGGCATTTTATTTATCTCGAGTCATGCTTACTAATGTACAATCATATAGTCGTCTCAAATAAGTTTGCTCATAATTTCTGGCTAGAATCACTATTCTACTAGCCTCGAGTTTTATTGTAGTTTCAGAACTGTTAATACTGAATCTGGTTTAATGCGAGACTCTTTTATTGCAGACAAGTAGTGCTCGCGGCTCCTCCCGCGTGAAAAAGCTTTTCCGGGATAAAAATATTTTCCCGCGATAAAAAAGCACCCACGATTGTTGTAGCATCCTATTAGTGAAAGAAATTTCGAAGTCGGTTTAGTAGTTCCTAAGATTAGCGCATTTAACCAACCAAACATACAAATTCTTCAACTTTATAATCTTAGTATAGATATCACTTTTTACATTAGAATGGCGTATACAAAAATTATCTATTTAAAATAATATTAGCTAATCGAAAAATAATACTGACATTATCTCCAATTTCAGAAAACAACTTCGCATGCGACTGCAATTTGAAGTGGATGCATGCACTACGAAACGAAACGAAAAGTCAAAACACCAAGGACTCCTTAGACACAGTGACTTGCAAAATGGATCCGCCCATAGTCAGTTCTGCGTACAACAAAATGCCTGAACCAGATACAGGAGAATACAACCATGACATCCTCCACGCTGGCCTTACTATAGAAACCTTGAACGACAAAAATTTTACAGAGAAGAAAACTGGAGACTTAAAAGACCTAGTAGAAGCTAACGATATAGCATTAGCTAAGAAGGGGGTGAAGCGAACTGTTCTAAAGATACGTCCTGAAACCCTTCCTTGTCCCAAAGATAGTGTTAAGTCGACCGAATCTCCTTACGTTATAGACTCAGTAATACCAGTACAAAATGAAATGAAAACGTTCAGATTCCACGAAAGGAATAACTGTGGACTACTTAGTTTTAATTTAGGGTTAAGGATTGCGTGTTTTGTGTTTTTCTTCACTTAAGCCATAGCGAGTCAATTTTCAAAACTAGTCATTTATCTAAGCGGTTATTTAAGACTGTTTGTTGACTGCATATTGAATTTGTTGTATATTCTTAATGTTTTAATAAAAATCAACGAGGCTACATTTAAAATAATTATTGTAAAAACTTAAGACTGAACTAAAATTGTCTTCGCCTGGAATATGTGAAAGCAATCAAATTTTAATCCAAGTTAAAACATACCTAACGCTCATCACTTTCGTCGTAGAGCGATTACTCAGTATTCTGTCAACATGAGAAATTTGAAACAGTAAGTGTGTTCTGCAACAGCTTATTTTTTTCAGGATGAAACTTTAAACGACATAGACAGAGACCGTGGGCTTAGAATGTGCCTAATACGCGTCTCGTAAGACGATGTCGTTTAATTTTAATGTTTGTGATTGATCGAGAGACCAACACATCACTCACGTGTTCGTTTCCAAACTAATCCCAATAAGACGAGACAGGGGGCTTAAAATGTGAAAAAAATACACGATTCGTCTCCGCTTCGTTTTATTGTGATTGGTTGAGAGAGTGACGTATCGGTCTCTCGATCAATCACAAACACCAAAATACCGATACGTCAGTCTCTCAACCGATCACAGTAGAACGAAGCGGAGATGCATCGTATTTTTCTTTTCACATTCTAAGCCCCCAGAGTCGTGTCGTTGTTATTACAATTAACATTACAACTAGTTCCAAAGACCGTGGTATTACCATACCGCGATAGCTTAAGTAAACTTTACCTTGACATTTCTAGGTAATGGAACGCGAAATGCTTTTGGAGCCGTTTAGTTCTGTACAACTATAATTAGAACTATCTCGGTTGTGTCATCGTTCACACCCCGTTGAAGATGTGAAATGGTGTTATTGAGATTATTTGAAATGAAATGAAAATGTTTATATTTAACTTACCGGTGGTAGGTCTCTCATTTCGAGGCGGCTTGCCTATTGGCCGGATTTCTGCCCTGGGACCTGGACGCCAAATCCCTTGCCGATGTATTCCATTACGTCCGGCCCTGAAGGAGGTGGAGGCCAAGAGGGCCGCCTTACGGCGAGCCGCCTTGGAGGAGTGGCGTCTCAGGCTGGAGGCCCCGTCGTGGGGGCACCGGGTCGTAGAAGCAGTGCGTCCTGTCTTTGCCGAATGGCTGGACAGGCGCCACGGAGCGGCAACATACCGCCTGACGCAGGTGCTCACCGGGCATGGCTGCTTCGGTGAGTTCCTGTTTCGGGTGGTACGGATAGAGGAGTCGGCCGTGTGTCACTATTGTGACAACTGCCCAATGGACACGGCCCAACATACGTTGGAGTGTTGTCCAGCCTGGGATGAGGAGCGCAGCGCTCTCAGAACAGTCGTCGGAGAAGACCTCTCGCTGCCGGCCGTGGTCGCTTCCATGGTCGGCGGCCGGGAGGCCTGGCAGGCGGTGGCCCACTTCTGCGAGGCGGTCCTCTCGCGGAAGGAGAGTGCCGAGAGGGATCGCCAGCGCAGTGGTGATCCCTCCCGCCGCCAGACGAGACGTAGGAGGCGTCGGGTGGACGACTGACCGACGTCTCCCGCCCTGTGGATTGGGGGCGTTTGGAGAATTCCACCACGGTATCCCCTGCCTGTCGTAAAAGGCGACTAATAGGGGCCTCCGGGGGTCACGGGTGGGCGGGACGTGCCGCCCACCCATTAGTCTAGCCAACTTCTGTGACCCCCGTGATGGACATGTCCGAGGCAGCGTGTCTCACGCTGCCTCGGACACCAAAAGGTGGACACGGCACGGTGTTTCGGGGGCTTCTGAGCCCCCGCAACAGGAAAAAGGACCGCAAAAACGCGGTACGCGCAGGGGCGGTTGCGGACGACAACTTAGACGTGAGTCGGAGGAAGCCCGCAGCCGTCCCTAATGAGCCGAAGATGGCCTTTTTAAAAAAAAAAAAAAGGTCTCTCATATGTAATACCGGTGGTAGGTCTTTCATATGAAAGAGTCCGTCTGGGTGGGTACCACCGCAATGTCTATTTCTGCCGCCAAGCAGCAGCGTGCATGCACTGTTTTGTTTCGGTATGAAGGACATTGTAGCCAGTGTAACTACTGGACATAATGAGACTTAACATCTTATGTCTCAAGATGATGAGCGCAGTGGAATGCCACACAGTGCTTTGTAACACAAGGTGCCGGATGGTGCTACTACTGTTAATGGGTGGTCGTATCGCATACCATCAGGCGAACGGCATGCTCGTCTCGTCATTCAATGCCATAAAAAATATTTTTATGAACATTGTTATATGATGAGTTCGGGGTCATACAATTATTTCTATACTTATGGACATCAAATAATGGCTATTGTATAGGAGTGACGACCGTAATGCGATGCGTCATTTAATTGTATCAAATAAGTAATTTTAAAATATTATGGGCAACAAAAAGGTATACAGGAGTATAGTCATCAATTAAGTTTGTTCCTAACGTTTTTTGACATCAGACATCACCAAAAACCGTACAAAAATAAGAAGTTTTAGTATATTTTTATTAAGTTTTCTGTTCAATATCCTAAAATAGGTAATGGGAACACCTATTTGTATATTTGATAGTATTGAAATAGGTACCGTATTAAGCGTTGCCTCGGTGGCGTAGTTATATTGCGTACGCATTACGAGTACGATTTGCGCGCTGAGGTCCTGGGTTTGAATCCCGGGTCGAGCCAAAAACATTGTGACTGGGTTTTTCCATCTTAAAATTTACTCAGTCGCAGCTCGGAGTCAGGAAGTTGGCGGTGTGATACCCCCGTGCGTCGGAATGCACGTAAAGCCGTTGGCCCTGCGCCTGATCTCTCTCCGGTCATGTCGGATTGCCGTCTCACCGGACTATGACAGTGAAGGAATAGCGAGTGCACCTGTGTATTGCGCACACACTTGTGCACTATAATATCTCCTGCGTACCTGGCTGATCTCCGTTGAGATTGGCCGCCGTGGCCAAAACTGGCCAGGAGAAAAATTATTAGTATTGAAATTGTATTTTAAATATGTTCCATTTTCATGTATTATTCTAAATTTTGTTTTTAATTTGATGTATCTATAAACATGTCTGAAGAACCTGGCTAAACAAGTAATATTAAGGGCCAGCCTCACCAGTTTATGATAAAGATCCAGATAACTAGCAAATAAAAGTGACACATAACATACGAGTAAATTTTCTGCCATATATTTCTATTTGAGACGTGTGAAACTTAGTTTACGTGGCGGATAAGTTACGAATAGGCTATCAAGGACTTTATCAACTTAGGTGAAATTGACCCTAAGTCTCGACTTAGAATGTACTAACTAGAATGCACTTAGATGAATTATATACCTAGATAGGCATTGAACGTTTCAAACGCGTCGAAACAATTAGAGGCGAACTATTCCCTCCTAAATGAGTTCGAGTGAATTATTTTTTGTTGTTTTTCATGGATGTAATTTTCTCCCTGTTTTAATAGAAACCATGTAATATGGAATTATAATGCGCGCACCCAAGGATACGCAGAATGATGCGGCAATAGCGTATGACACAGCTGTCAGGCATACTAGCTTAAGAAAAGTTGGCCCACCACCCCGATTATGTTAACATCCTATCAAAATTTATTTAAATTAACAATATTTATCTATAATTCCCCTCCCCTTTTTATAATTTTTAATCCTTTCCATGCCCCCTCCCCCCCGTTGTTTGTCTTAACCTACAAAAATTTTATATAAGCACTAATCTCTCTCCGGTCATGTCGGATTTCCGTCTCACCGAACTATGAGAGTGAAGGAATAGCGAGTGCACCTGTGTATTGCGCACACACTTGTGCACTATAATATCTCCTGCGTACCTGGCTGATCTCCGTTGAGATTAGCCGCCGTGGCCGAAACTGGCTAGGAGGATTTTCATTCATAAGCACTAATTATTATGGCTTGGGACTAACTTTGTTAATTGTTTCATGCCCCTTATTCCGATTGACAGTAAGGATTTTTAATCATACTTCGACATTGGCAGAATCATCGCGTGTGCGGGGCCACCATAAAAAAAAAAGTTGGCCTGTTTGGTATAGTTTCAATGCAGTGCGTCACTCTATCTAATTATACAATTAATCAAAGGTACTACATTTAATAAAATGTATATAAGTGTCCATCAATGTGCAGTCAATGAACCAATCACAAATACATATAAAGTAAGCCACGGAGAATCGCATTTTTCCTTCGAGCACACTATATATACGGTAATGTAAACACAGTATGTTAATACATTCAATGTTCTATAGATTGTAAGACTTGTGATCTCATGTTACTTTATCTATCATAATGCCTAGTGTCGACTAGGCGCAGTGAGTCGAACAGAATCGAGACGTATTAATTCGCCTGCAATAAATTTACTATGAAACATGCGTTAGAAACGGCGCCTCGAGTCGTATAATAGGCGACAAACAATTTGAGCACATTCCCGGGTGGAGTGCGATTTTTTGTACATTAGTTTTACTAGTCAAAACAGTGTAGCTACAGTTACTGCCTAAAATCCCCCAACACGCGGTATTGTGCTCAAGTATTTTTTGTACTTAGGTGTAGCTTCACTAAAGTACAAATAATCACCACGCGGCCTTGTGCTCAAGTTGTTTGCCTGCTATGATATCAACGCGCATAAAATAAATACGATTCGATTCTGCGCGCTTCGATTCTACTCTAATCGACGCCGGGCATAAGGGTGAAGGCATTTTGTATGCAAGTGTCAGTTGCGAGAAACTATTACCCTAATGCTGATTATGCTCCAATTTGAAACACATTACCTACTGTAAACATAAACGTTTATTAGCAATACTTGCGATTTAAATATTGAAATCTATTGAAATTGAAATATGAAAGCAACTGTAATCTATTTAAAAAATAAAGCATTAACTGGTGATAGGTCTCTCATATGTAAGAGTCCGTCTGGGTGGTAACTACCACAATGTTTATTTCTACCGTCAAGCAGCAGTGTGCATACACTGTTGTGTTTCCGTTTGAAGGATGTTGTAGCCGGTGTAACTACTGGCCGTAATGAGACTTAACATCTTATGTCTCAGGATGACGAGCGCAGTGGAATGCCACACATACTTTGTAACTCAAGGTGCTGGATGGTGTTGTTACTGTTTATCGGTGATCGTATCACTTACCATCAGGCGAACGGCATGCTCATCCCCTCATACAATGCCATAAAAAAATGCATTATTTTTAATGTAAAACCACTTCGGTCACTGTAGATCTACTAAAAGAAACATGCAATGTATACCAGTTGGAAAAGAGAAACACTCAGTCTTTAAGTATGTGCATTTTTCTTTCTAGTTCGCTATTGCATATTTCAATAGGAATTAATTCTAATACTACTCAAGCTATAGCCAAATAACTATGATTTAAGTGGTCTCTATTCATACGGGCATATTTATTTATTAATACCTTTTATAAACTAATTATTACGCAAACTAAAATTATATAAATTAAACAGCGTCCGTTCCTTTATTACCGTATTTACGCTTCAAAAATTTAATGACTCTTCCATCAAAACCTAAAACAGTAAAATACTTCAATTCCCATCTAATTAAGAACGACTTAAAGTCCTTTTTACGTATTATTCTGGATTACTCCTGGGACGCAAACTGGAGTGACAGAGATGGTGATATACAATACACTGTGGTTAGAAAGAGAGGTGGCATAGCATTGGTTTCATAATAAAAAAACCATTACAATTGTTTTAGTTGTTTGTGAAGCTGGTATTTATGATGTTTTGCAGACTTTATATAACGACTTTACATCCGCAACGGCGGATTATGTAAAAACCTGCCGCTTTCGTATGTTTTGGAAACAACGGAGATAACTATGGGGAAACCAGTAACCATATTTATCTAAAGGATTCCAAAAGTATCGTCCAACAAACATATTGTTTTCCAAAAGTAATTGTAAATGATTATTCTAGCAATTTGAGATATGAAAGCTCTATGGTCGCCATAAAGTTTTTACTTCATGTAAGTTACACTCAAGTGTAGATAAGTGCGTTTAGTTAAAAATGTTTAACTTTTGCTAACTCGTATCAAGGCTCTAGGGCTTATAAATGTTTTTTTTTTTAATTACGGCTCAAGAGTGAAAAACAACACAAACTAAAAAGGTTTATAAGTTGTTCGTATATTTGAGTAGGGGAATATGTAGAAAATGTATAAAATGTCTTCACCCAGAGTTTCAACGCATCAAAGTGTATGTTCACCTAATTGTGTATAATGTTGTATAAAGTATTTTGACAAGGTGTTTTGTATGAATATATATTATAATAATAATGGTGTAAATTTTTCTATGCAGTGTCGTTTTATTCACCCTTTCTATTTTTAAAACCTTGGATCCCCAAACAGGGATGAAATATTCCAGCAACGTAATGAATTATCAAGGTTGATAGGTATTTTTTGAAAAAAATTATACGGCGATATGTGCAACTGATTTACCAGATGATAAGCTTCTAGACTTACAGTAGAAATACGACCATGAACATAAAATTATAGCAGCACTATATTGCATTCTATACAATGAGACGTTACAAGTCTTACGAAGCCCAATAATGAAAAAAAACAGCAACGATACATTTTGAGATGGATTATCGCATACTAGAGACTTACCACATAGAACTAAATAAAATATGCGGGCTACAAATCACAATGAACTGTAATACTTAAATAGCACTATTTATAACCGAATCCGCCAATGGTAGCTTCAAATGATATTTGTATGTAAAGTGAGATTTAAAACTAAATAGCCTCGAAGCTGATCCCCCGGGATCCGTCTGATCCCCATATCAAGTGCATTACGAGATTCAAACATTTTCACTTCATTTATTCGGTGAAACGCTAGTGTCGCGAAATTGGCCAGGAGTTGAAAATGTTATTGAATATTTTATAAAATAATATGCTTGATATAACATTATCAATCACCTGCAATACTTTTTGTTCAAAATATAAAAAAAATTATATCTAACCACTGGGTAATAAATTGACTCTTAAAAAACAACGCAGGCTGGATATTTTTGCATCTTATAGTAACTACAGCATTCTCCTCAAAAAATTGTGCATGGAGATTATGTTAATGCCATGCACATTAACATACCAAAATCTATAAAAAAATGGGAAGGTTCAAAAGCTTTGAGTTATATTATCACAATTTATTTTATTGAGTTACTTTTTTACTATGATGTCCGCCATCTATAACATCGTGGAACGGAAAACACTCAGCCAAAATAGATGCAGTATTTCCACTTCTGCCTACCTTCCTCGAGGAGTAGGTGTGTGTTTATCATTATTCAAGTGAACGCCATGCGCTGTGGGTACATTTATTTTCTTATTAATTAGCATCAGTTATTTCTCCTACCCTAGATATTGCAGTTTTAAACATATCCAGCTCCTAACCTAATAGATCCTGTACAGAGTTAATTCGCAAATCCCCCGAAATCTTCCCCGGCTCGAATGAAATTTATTGCTCCGGCTTAATTTGCTGTTCTAAAATGAGATTTGTTAGACGGGGCTGGCTTGTGCATAAATCTCGGACCTTGAAGTATTTCTATACAAACTAAGTTGGTTTATATGCAAATCTAAGTACCAGTTTCGCCGGTTTCTGATAAAGTTCCAGATAACTGATAAAGTTCCAGATAACTGATATATAACGCTATCCAATAAATAAATCTGTCACGTTACTAGTGACTGCCTCGGTGGCTTAGTTGTATTACGGTATGACTGCTATGCTGAAGTCTCGGGTTCGATCGCCGGGTCGGGCAAAGTGATATTGAGTTTTTCTATTCAGTATCAGCCCGGAGTCTGGAATTTGTGCCCGATATGGCAATAGGCTCGCCCCCTATCGCATCATGGGACGGAATAATGGCGAAAAGTAGGTGCACTAGTTGCGCCTCTGCCTACCCCTTCGGGGATAAAAGGCGTGAATGTATATATATACTAGTGACTTTTTTGCCAAATATTCGAGATCTGCGATACCAAAAGTTGTAGTTTATATTATGTCGAAAAGTTTCGAATAGAGACTTTATTATAACGTTATTAAATAGTTAAAACGCAAACTCTATCAAGAGGGCAGGACTTCTGATGGACAGAGGCTGATGGGAGTAATACTGGGTATATTTTGTAGCGACCCTTGCACAGAAAATTTCATGGAAACCGATAAAATAGTTTAGTAATTTTAGTTTAATACTTTTATTTCGTTAAACTTGTTAAAAGAGATAATGCTAGCCTTATTAACGCTAATAATGCCAGCCCTGTATTATATACTGTCCCACTGCTGGGCACAGGCCTCCTCTACTACTGGGAGGGTTTAGTCCTTAGTCCACTACGCTGGCCTAGTGCAAGAATTTCTTAGGTATGCAGATTACCTCACGATGTTTTCCTTCACCGTTAAAGCGAACGATAATTGATAAACAATACACACGTAAAAGTCAGAGGTGTGTACCTTGGGTTTTGAACCACCGGACATTGTCTCGGCTGACCGTTCCATTCCCAACTAGGCCATCGCTAGTAACGCTAATCTCCCTGAAATTATAAATACGAAAGGTGAAAATGAAAATGTTTGTATGGAGTTGGATGAAATTTGGCTCACGGGTGTAGCATGTCCTGGATTAACAATAGGCTACTTTCATCATCTTCCTGCCCTGGTCCCAAATTACTTGGGGTCGCGCAACATGTTTTTCAGTTCCATTCTCCTCTATCTTTCGTCTTCAAGTCATTCATGCCCTTTTCTTTCATATCATCTCAATGGGCTACTTTATATCCCGTTAATTGTTCCCGTAATTTGCTAGGAAATAATGCATTTTTTTTTATCTCGTTTTATAAATAAAAAATGGTCCTGGCGTTGTAAAGATGGCACGCGCTATGCACCGCTACAGTATTTTAAGGACTTAACATTTCTAATGGCTTTTCATGTTTCATGGTAGGTGAAGTCGCAACACATAGTATTATACAGGGTCATTTTGACAGTGCGTTTCTAAATGAATCCACATACTTATCTCCTTGAAAATAACACTTTCCGTTAAGTTATTTTAACTATAGATGTAAAAATAGTTGGGTAAGAAACAGTGTAAGTGTAACAAAGTTACGCGCCCTAATGTCACTAGTGCTACTCTAAAACTATTCGTGGCAGCGGAAACATACTTTCAGTTAGAAAAACACTCACGCACACATATTCGTACTAAACTACAAAAGATCAAAAAATCGCGAAAGTAAAATTGAAATTTTTGGTGAAAATATTCGTTTTCGTGAATGATCTTTGGCATAAGACGACGACGAAGACCAGTAAGTACGTGGCTTCATTCAGTATCACAATGTCAAAATAACCATTATTATCATGTAAGTATAGTTTGTGAGTTTGACTGTAGATATTATTGGAACTACTGCTTTAATTTCAAGAATTAAGGTAGCTACATCATTCCCAAGTATTTGTAGGCTACTTTTATCGCTCGGATAAAGCCGCAAGTAAAGTCTATAGACTGAACAAATTAAACGTCTTTATAATACACAGCGGAATATCTCGAAGGGTCTCAGATACTTAACATTTATCAGAATCATTAGTGAGATTCCTTTGATCAATCATTCCCTGAGTCCGTTCTTCGACCTGACAAATACCGTTCGATTCCCGGTAATTGGTGTGGGAATTTTAATAGGAACGCCTTTTGTGCTCGTTAAGACTCTTTATATATTTCATATTTGTTTTTCCTCTATTCAGGTTAGAAACATTGTATTTTAAAAATTACTATACGAGTAAATTACTCTTCGTTGGTTTCTTGAATAGCATTGTTCATCATAAATAGTAAAAAAGCGGCCTAGAAAAAATTGTTACAAACGCTTCAATGGTATGGGACTGAGTTTGTTATACCTTATCATTTATATATCTATATTAGCTGACCCAGAAAACGTTGTTTTGCCGTATAAATTCTTTTTGGAAAATAATGTTATTTTTTTTTTTTAATATTGCCTTGCACTCGGCTTGCTGGGAGACGACAACCAGTGGCAATGTATGCTTGCTGAAGCCGCATTGAACAGTATGTACATCAAAACAAATTCGTCTACTATTTGCTATAGTGTTGACTACATGTTTCCCGGCCCGAGCAGAGACCTGCGTTTCGGTCTCATCCCTACTCAAGCTGTTTACTGAATGAGAAGTGACACCGACAGACGCCTAGCGCGGATAACTGATCAGAGATAATGGTTCAGTTACCGACCGGGGTTAAAAGTTATTAAATTACTACTATCGCTATTGAAAAATAGGGGAGGATGGAAGAAGGTGGAAAATTTAGGGTTGTATGTATTTTTAATGCCACATCATAGAAAAGAAAAAATCTGTCCGAAAAATAAAAAAAAAATTTGGGGTGCGCCACCCTTATTACTTAGGGGGATGAAAAATAGATAACAACCTATTCGCTGACCTACCAAGTGTGAATATAAAATTTCATCAATATGGGTTCAACCGTTTCCAAGGAGTATGGTAACACTGAGACACGAAATTTTTATATATTATGTAGATTTTAATATAAACTCATATTATCATAACTTTATCCCCGAAGCGGTAAGCAGATTTGCAACTTTTGATTTTTTTAATTAATTTTGTACCTATATGTAATCAATACCTAACCAAAAAGGCATAAACCCTCTCAGTACTAGAGGAGGCTCGTGAAGTGAAGCATTAATTCTACAAACATTAAATAATTAAAAATTCTGGCCCCTATCTCTTTGAATTTCAATAGCCTGATAATTAGTGACACCAAACACAACTTTGTACTGCGCTATCATCCTGAAATAAGAGATGTTGAATGCTCTATAAAACACTGGATATGACGGTCTCATAATGCTCAATAACTTTGTCAATGTTTAGTAAGTACCTGGATGGCCGAGCTTTGCTCGGTATTTTTGTTTGCCTTTTTTTGGTAAAATATGTTTTTTTAGAAATCATATTTAAATACGATTTACATACTGATGAAATATGATAAATATTGTTTACAAACAATTTATTTTCTTGGTCTAGCCTCAAACCAAACCACTCATTGGCTTAGTGTTGCTTAAAGACGCCATTTAATGGAGTAGTTTTATTGTTGTTGTGTCGTTAAAGCAGTAAGTTAATCCCAATTAAAAAAATAGTATTATTACGCGCCAATGGATGTCAGGAAGAGTCATATTTTTCAGTTTATGTTTAAGTTGAATTACTGAAAACACAAATAAAACAACATTTTCTAAAACTAAATCCTAACTAGATCGATTTATCGGCTTGGAAATCCCCTGCATACTACCTACATTTCATGAAAATCGTTGGAGCCGTTGCCGAGATTCAGATTATATATATAATATATAATCTATTACTATCAACACGTTCGTTGTTCCGGGCCGCTCTAGTTAAATAATCATGATGTGACACAATATTTCCCCATGAGACATTTACGGTAGATGTATTGACGTTGTGTTGATGTTATATGAAAAAGAACACATCAACATTGCAGGGCGGAACATTTTAACATACTATCAAACTAAATAAGTATCTACTACATAACAAATGGCTTCGTATAACATAAAACAAAGATTTCGTCAGGCCAGAGTCGCTCGCGGTCGAGGCAGCTCGCCAACCAGCGAAGTTGGATACCAGGAGCTCACGGGCTGTCACTGAAACGTGTTTATGGGACCGCAAATTTACTACCCCTTATGTTTAAAGCACCTTGCCAACGAGTTTTTAATTAAACTTATGTTGACCTATAAGGTGAAGTTATGAAAAATGGTTGATTGCTTTGTGACAAGACAACTTTTCATAGTATTTTCGTATACCTCCCTATGAGATAGATAATATTTTATGCATGGAAGACATCATTTGGAGTTTAACAATAACTAATGTAAAGATTTGGTATTACAGGACTCAAATATTTACTAATAAGTACTTATTGTGAAAAGTGGACGATAGCCTAGTTGGGAATGGAACGGTCTGCCGAGACAATGTCCGGAGGTTCGAAACCCAAGGCACACACCTCTGACTTTTCGAAGTTACGTGTGTATTGTTTATCAATTATCGTTCGCTTTAACGGTGAAGGAAAACATCGTGAGGAAACCTGCATACCTAAGAAGTTCTTTATAAGAATTTCAAAGGTATGTGAAGTCTACCAACCCGCACTAGGCCAGCGTGGTGGACTAAGGTCTAACCCTCTCAGTTGTAGAGGAGGCCCGTGCCCAGCAGTGGGACAGTATATAATACAGGGCTGGTATTATTTATTATTATTATTACTTATTGTGAAGCGAGAATCAATTTCCTGGCTGGCTACTTTAATGTTCAAGCACTTACCTACTCATTTCAGATTACATAGTCATATTTATCTAATTAAATAATATTATCTTATAACCAATATATTAACGACTGCCTCGGTGGCGTAGTTGTAATACGGTTTGACTGCAATGTTGAAGTCTTAGGTTCGATTCCCAAGCCGGGCAAAGTAATATTTAAATTTTTTAAATTTAGGATCAACCCGGAGTCCGGAATTTGTGCCCGATATGTCGATAGGCTCGTCCCCATCACATCATTGGACGGAATATGCACGGCGAAAAGTGGGTGCACTAGTTACAGCTCTGCCTACTCCTTCGGGGATAAAAGGCGTGAGTATGTGTGTGTGTGTTATATATTAATAATTCATATTTTTATTCCGTTAACTATAAGACAATAATCACAAGCGAACAAAAACAAAACTGCAATTACATAGGGATTTATTTCTTTAATTTATTTAAGTGCACCCATTGTAATACCTTTTATAAGAAATAGCTTGCACCCCCGGATAATCCTGAACCCTTAGGAGTTGTAATTGTACTCCAACAATTTCTCCTTGGCATAAAAAAAAACAATAAGAAATCACCCTTATTTGTAGCAGACCTCCAAACAATCCAATTAGATTCATTACATTTGCATCACACTCCCTCCAAAGTCACACTCCAAAAATCTTGTCTAAAACTATTACACGTCTAAACGAGATTGCAATCCTGCCTCACCCAGGAATAAAATTTACGGCCCTCCCATAATTACATTTGGGGTGCCACCGATGCATGCTTTGTATTTTATGAGCGTAATTCAAAATTTGTCCAGTCGTAAAGTTCATGGCAGATGTGCAGCGTTCCGGATTTGTGGTAATTTCGGATATCTTAATGCCAATCTTGGTGTAATAGTTTTCAGTAATAATAATCAAGTTTGTATGTTTTCTAAATTTTGTTCATTTTTTTTTCCAGTTTTGGACTTGTGCCTGGCAATAGGCCTTTGGGCAATAACCTTTATTACATGTGACCTTACATGGCTGGCATAGTGTGGATGTATTATACCAATGCGTACCCCTAAAGAAGGAAAAAGGCGTGATGCTATATACAGTCAGCCACATAAATAGCTGAAATTTCAAATCGCCTATGCGCGTTAAGTTTAATAATTGAAGCATCTGTTTTTTTTTTGTGTGAAGCATGGTAAATTTTATTTCATTTGTGTGAATACAAAAATTGGTTACAAAACTGACTGACAGACTGCCTCGGTGGCGTGGTTGTATTATGGTACGACTACAATGCTGAGGTCTCGGGTTCGATCCCCGGGTCGGGCAAAGTGATATTGAGTTTTTCTATTCAGTATCAGCTCGGAGTCTGCAATTTGTGCCCGATATGGCGATAGGCTCGCCACTATCACATCATGGGACGGAATAATGGCGAAAAGTGGGTACACTAGTTGCGCCTCTGCCTACCCCTTCGGGGATAAAAGGCGTGAGTGTATATATATGTATATGTGAAACTAAAATGTAGAGGCGATTTGAAATTGTTCGAGTATTTATGTGGCTGACTGTACTTATGTAAATATGTGTGCAACTATACGCGTTAAGACAGCAGAATCTGTCTTCAGCCTGTTTGTTTATTTCTTCTTCTTCTTCAGCCTTTAGAAGACCACTGCTGAATAAAGGCAAAAGATTTCCAAACCAACCTGTCAGAAGTGACCTGCATCCAGCGAGATCCTGAGACCTTTACAAGGTCGACTGTCCACTTTGTAAGAGGACGTCCCACGCTGCACTTGCCAGTACGTGGCCTCCACTCGAGAACTTTTCTAACCCATCTATTGTTTATTTAACGTATAACACAAAAACTACTAATCGTATTCCAAAAACTAATTCACAAAAACATTAAAAAACAAAAAACAAACTTACTGGTTTACCAACTACACAGAAACCGTATTGTTGGATATCAATAAAACACGAATAATTTATCAGAATAATGCAATAAAGTGGACAAAACGGCACACAATGGATCATTTAACTTGACGGCGCAATATCGACGCCACAAGGTCTTGCGCCAATTAAATCGCGCCCACAAAAAATCTGGACAAAAGGCGCGATCTATTGTTGCAGTGTAATGGAAAACGTCGGTGACACGCTTTGACATGGTATTCAACCGTTATGCTGATGCGGTTTGGTTATCAAGCGAGGCATTAAAGCATACTACTATGAAGAATAGTTTTGGTAGAATCAAGTATTAAGCTACCATCCATGCTTATATCATAAATCCGAAAGTAACTCTGTCTGTCTGTATTAAGCCACCATCCATGCTTAAATAAATTTGAAATTAAGTTCTCTGTCTCTCTGTACGCTTTCAGTGCTTAACCACTGATCTGATTACAATTCAATCTGTATGGTATTGTATGGTATGGAGGTATTTTGAGACATGGTAAGGACTTAGGCTACTTTTGATCCCGGGGATATATTGCGGGATTTTTATCCCGGAAATCCTTATCATCTGGGTGGAGCTGCGAGCGAAATCTCTATATTATAAACTAGTATGGCCCGCGTGAAAAGTTTTCCCGGGATAAAAAGTAAAATATAGCACTCAGGAGTAATGTAACTTTCTATTAGTAAAATGGTTTTTCAAAACCGGTTCAGAATTTCCTGAGATTAGTGCGTTCAACCAAACAAACATACTCCTCTGCTTTATAATATTAAATATACAAAAAATAATAAAATTATATATAGTATGGATTCGAAAGTAACTTTGTCTGTCTGTTACGCTTTCATGACCAAACCTGTGAACAGATTCTATTGAAATTAAGTGTGGAATAAACTCAAGCCACGAGGTAAGACAAAGACATCTTTTTATCCCGGAAAAGTATATTTAAATACATTTCTTTCTTCTTTTCTTTTTTCTTCATATAGCAGGATTTTTATTTAAGAAAACATGCGGGCCCAGTCGCGAGATCCAGTAGGATTATAAAGACTATTTTTGATAGAGTTTAATATTGAACAAGCACATGGTTAGAGCGTGTGGTACAGCTAAGTATTTATCTATAAATGAATTTTATCAAGGCCAGTATTTTGGAATGTGCGACCATGACACTAAGTTTTGTCATGTACGTGACAAAAAATACGAAGTATTGAGTAGGTCTATTTTATTTCAAAAATCCAACAAAAAGACAGCCAGGAATAATTGAGGAGGTTCTTTTCAAGACTTGATTATTCCACTTTTTTTTTGTCCTGTAATGAACAGGTTTTGATCGAATTTTATTTTCGTGGCATCTTTATTTCAATGTTACAAACACAAACAAAAATAAAAAGTCAATTCTGTCGAAAGCGGAAAATCAAGTTTTGAAAAGAACCTCCTCAATTATAGTGACTGCAATGTAGAGGTACGCAAAGTCTCGGTTTTCTACATTACACACGTGATCTAGGCTATACGTATAGAGTTTCCTGACACCTAATTATTCATAATAATGATTGCAATTCCATGTTTCATAGCCATCCTAATCTTTTAGACTTTACGCAAATAATGGCTTCAATACCTGAACATTATGGCTTTACTGCACCTACGAGCACAACACAGTATATGCAATTACATAGCGCTTGTAACCAAAAAAATGTCGTGTCATTGTAATTCAGTACAAATTACAATGATTTTGATAATTTATAAAATGGAAAGCAAGGGTTGTTCCTATAAATAGTCAAAGAAACGTAGTCTACTCAGTCTCTAAAAGGTTCACGACTTACCTAGTAAGCAGACTTTGATGTGCATAATTTATTAATTTTAATTTTACAGAAATTACAATTATTATAGCTAAAATTACAATTATTAGTTTACGACGACTGCACTAGGCTCAAAGTCTGTATCTCAGTAACCAATAAAAATTAAGAGAACATATTTATATTTTCACTAGAACACAAATCCAATTCACGTCCCAAAAACCGTCTCTAAAATCTATGTTAAAAATAATAGGTAATACTTTTTGTCGAACATAAAATCAAGAGGGATACAATTTAAGAAGTAACGGCTCTTAATAATATAAACCCCATACAACTATGATGTAGCGTGATAACGAAACAAACTGATAGTGTTATATAGGTAAGATTATGAACACCTCGTTTATAATTTAGTTCGTCAAATCGATCATAGATGGCGCTGAAAGCATAAAACGTTCGTGGAAATATGTCTTGGCGTAAACGGATTACTTCTGTTTTTTTTTATTTAGACACACACACACACACTCACTCACACCTTTTATCCCCGAAGGGGTAGGCAGAGGCGCAACTAGTGCACCCACTTTATTTATTTATTTATTTATTTATTTACCAACTGATACTACTTACAGGATTATTATCCCAATGCTGTAGTATCGACAATCTATTTACAAAGAAGTTGTATAATTATTGTTTAGTGTTATAACATATTTTCCATGTTGCTATCCTTATGAATTCACTCATAGTACAATTAAATATATCGGCCTCCATAGCCACGAGGTTGAGAGTGCGAAGTGCGCGCGTCAGAGGTGCCTCTTTTAATAAGTTGGTACTGGCGCGCGGGATAGCCAGCAACGCAGGCTTCCGCCGCCTCCACACATACCTGTCCGGAACAAACAGGCCCACTCGCTCTAAAACATCCCCATTATATATCTTTCCTCTGAATATTTTGAAAATGTATGATACGAGTGTCAACTCCCTTCTAACTCTCAACTCATTATATCCAACCATTCCCAAAATAAATAGAGTCGGATACATCAACGGATAGAACGGATATACGCCATACTGTTTGAAATATAAGTGCCTTATAAATTTATTTTGTATTTTCTCCAACATGAGACAATATTTGGTTTCATGTGGAGACCAGATGACAGCGTTACATTCTAATTGACTCCTCACGAAAGCATTATACAACGCTTCGATTGCTTTTACGTTGGTGAAGCCACGGCTGACACGAAGTATGAATCCTAGATTTCTATACGCTCTCTTACAAATGTTTGTTATATGATCACGAAACGTTAGCCCAGTGTTAAGTCGAACTCCTAAGTCTTTAACTTCTGTGACTCTTTCTATCGGAGTCCCATCGATGGTGTAGGTATACAATATGGGTTTTCGCGATCTACAAAAACTAATAGTCACACATTTGGAGATGTTAAATTGTAAAAGATTGTCTTTGCTCCATGTGTTTATGCCGTTATTCCGTCCCATGATGTGATAGGGGGGAGCCTATCGTCATATCGGGCACAAATACCAGACTCCGAGTTGATACTGAATAGAAAAACTCAATATCACTTTGTCCGACCCGGGGATCGAACCCGAGACCTCAGCATTGCAGTCGCACCACAATACAACTACGCTACCGAGGCAGTCTTTTTTATTTACAATACGATAGATATTGGTATGATAAATTAAATAAATATTTATGTAACAACAATGGTGTTGATGGTGACAATGTATGATATGTTTTTTTTTAATTGCAATCATTTTAAAAGCAAATCGATAAATGTTAACAAGAATAGTAGCGACGTAGTTAATAGCATAGTATGATAACTTACAAGAAATAATGAGTATTCACTAGTAGTATAAATTACAATCATATTTTATTCCGCTAATACAAACTCTGAATTCCGAAGGTATGTAAAGTCTGCCAACCCGCACTAAGCCAAAATGGTGGACTTGGGCCTTAACCCTCTTAGTTGTAGAGGAGGCCCGTACTCAGCAGTAGGCAGGGATACAGGGCTGGTATGCTATGGTAATATAAACTTACACTACTTACGTCAAAAAACCTTTTGAATTTTTTAAACTTTCGGTTTGGTTAATATCCAACAAGACAAGTTTTCTCGTAAACCTCTCGAACATATTAATGAGATACTTCTTAGGAGCTATAAAATGCTCTATAATACTTTTATTTCACACTAGGTTCTATACAGAAGTGGTCATATAATATTACGCGTTAAAAATCACACTCTTAAAATATGCAATAGATAACAAGGAATATTTAATTCCATATATTTTGTAAATAATAAGCTCATTTTATAAATCCGTACTGTGAATTCCATATCAAATTCCAAATAGTAGACGATAGCGTAGTTGGGAATGGAACGGTCTGCTGAGACAATATACGGCGGTTCAAAACCCAAGGCACACACCTCTGACTTTTCGAAGTGACGTGTGTATTGTTTATCAATTATCGTTCGCTTTAGCGGTGAAGGTAAACGTCGGGAGGAAACCTTCATACCTAAAGATTCCCCATAAGAATCTCGAGGGTATGTGAAGTCTGACAACCCGCACTAGGCCAGCGTGGTGGACTTAAGGCCTAACCCCTCTCAGTAGTAGAGGAGGCTCGTGCTCAGCAGTGTGCAGTATATAATACAGGGCTGATTGCATTACATTGCATACTGTGAATAAAAAAGTCAAATTACTCAGTAACAATGATTTGCATGGTTTTATACAAAGATGTTTTCTGTTTAATTTTGATAAAAACAACATCTTATACCAATAATTGTTATAGGGATGGGATAAGTGTTGATTGTTGTATATCGTTTAATGAAAGATATAACAGTTAGGTGTTACAATGTTTTTGTTTGTCTTGATGCGTCGTCACCGGGTCGCTGCCTGAAGTAGAAGAAGGAAGGTTGTCTCGGGCTCGCGCGGCGGCTCGGGCTCCAGAGACGCGCTGACGCTCCGCTCGATTGGTTCCCCGCCGCTCCGCCAATGACGCGTGCACGTCGGCGCGCCGACGACCGCGAGGCGGCGAGGATTGGTTGATTTGAATTGCCGCGCTGACACCAAGGTTATTGGCGCAGCGCGGCACTCGCTGATTGCGGCGCAGCCCAGTGACGTTGTCTCGCGGCGCGGCCCGTTGAATCGGGGGCCGCGCCGCGCTTTATTTGAATTACGGCGCCAACATGCCCCCCGCCTTGGAAGCACCCTCTTCCAATGGTGAGTCTTGCAGAGGACATATCTTGGAGAATGCGCGCCGTACGATGCCTGATGCGGTCTGAATGACCGCTACTCTGCTCACGCCATCTTTTCCTGGAACAGTAGAAACGATCCGACCCAAACTCCACTTGAGAGGCGGAACGTTATCATGTTTTAACACGACAAGAGTATTAGGTTTCAAGTCGGGTTTATTCTCCATCCATTTTGCTCTAGTCTGCATTTCAGAGATGTATTCACGAGCCCATCGCGTCCAGAAATGCTGTCGAATTTTCTCTACGCGTTGATAACGGTTGAGTGCCAATGTAGGAGTGTCTACATAGTCTGCACTAGCTGGTGCAGTGACTGGTCTTCCTATCAAGAAATGGCCAGGGCTCAGCGGCTCAAAGTCTATTGGATCTGAGGACATTGGACTCAAAGGACGAGAATTAAGGATTGCCTCAATTTGTGATAATAATGTACTTAACTCTTCGAAAGTTAAGTGTGAATTGCCAAGTGATCGCAGCAGGTGGTGTTTGCATGACTTCACACCAGCCTCCCAGAGGCCACCAAAATGGGGCGAATAGGGTGGTATAAATTTAAAATTAATATTTTGACTAGTTGCGTATTCAACAATATCAGCTGAGCAAGTTGATATGAATTTAGTAAACTCTGTCATAAGACCTACAAAGTTTCTACCATTGTCTGAATGTATATCAGAGGGCTTTCCTCTACGTGAAATGAAACGTTTTAAAGCTAATAAATACGCGTCTGTGGAAAGGTCACTGACCAGCTCCAGATGAACAGCACGAGTTACAAAGCACACAAATAGACATATATAACCCTTAACAAGTTTAGAACCCCTACCTTTGTGATTTAAAATCAGAATTGGCCCGGCATAGTCAACGCCACATCGCAAAAATGGAAAACTAGGTGTAATTCTATCCTTTGGCAGATTGCCCATTATAGGAGTAAGTGTTTTACCTCTAAATCTACGACAGGTGACACATTCATGTACAACTTTCCTAGCTAGATTTCTGCCTGCTACCGGCCAGTATGATTCTCGCACGTTGTACAGAAGTGCCTGCGGCCCTGCATGCTTCAACCGTTGATGCTCATAACGAAACAAAAGAACTGTAAACCAATGTTTAGATGAGATTAAAATAGGATGTTTCTTGTCATACATAAATTCAAGCGAGTTGGCCAAACGTCCACCTACTCGTACTACATTATGTTCGTCTACAAATAAATTTAAATTTGATAAATTGTGTTTGCCTTTGGTCACATTATTAGAATTATAACTTGAGCTAAATTCAGAACCAAATGATTCTATTTGTGATAATCTAGCTAGCATTAAATCAGAGTTTCTTAATTCGGCGACAGAGATGGCGCCACTGAGACGGTTGTTCTTATGGCGTGTATTAAATATGAAACGAAGTACGTAAACAGCCGCACGCCTCATACGATTATATTGAGAAAATCTAGAAAAAGGAAATAAACACTGTGGTGATTTTACCTTAGCATTTAATGAGATTGTTGCCTTTGATTTAATGTCTGGTAAAGTTTCAGTCTGAATTTCTTTGAAATTAGGTTCCAAAATACTATCCATGTTAGGTTCACTTAGAAACGGTGGACCATGTAACCAATGACTGGAAGTAAAATTCTCAATTCGAATTCCGCGAGAAACCATGTCAGCAGGATTGTCCATAGTGCGAACATGACGCCATGGATGTTGCTTTGTGATTTCATGAATTTCCGCCACTCTGTTCTGAACAAATGTCTTTAATAAATTAGGGGTCATGCGCAACCAACCTAACACTATTGTAGAATCGCACCAAAAAACTACATTTCGAAATTCTGTGTATAGTGACTCGTGTACCTTGTCATAAAGTCTAGCCCCAAGTAAGGCTCCACACAATTCTAACCTAGGTATGCTCACTGGTTTCAACGGAGCAACCTTGCTTTTAGAACAGAGTAAGTTGCACGACACACTTGAGTCTGTGTTAACGGTACGTACATAGATGCACGCGCCGTATGCCGCTTCTGAAGCGTCTGTAAATATATGTAATTCAATGTAACTGGGATTAGAACCTACTACATGTCTTGGTATCTTTATAGTGTTTAATATGGGCAGAGAACTAGCAAACCTATGCCACATATGAGTAATGTCATTGGGTAACTCATCATCCCAATCTAACTTCAGTAGCCATAATTTTTGAAGCATTATCTTTGCAGAAATAATCACCGGACTGAGTAGACCCAGTGGATCAAAAATTTGCGATATTACAGACATAATGTAACGTTTTGTGATCTTCTGTTCAGTGTTAATGTACTGTGAATTAAAATAGAATTCATCGCTTGTATTGTGCCAACCTATACCTAAGGTTTTAGCATTAACATTCTCGCCTAATGTTAATGATTTCAAATGATTTGATAATTTTGAATCAACTGTAGTTATATTGCGATCAAAATTATACATCCACTTGCGTAGTGGAAAACAACCAGACTTTAATAGCTCGGATATTGCCAAACAATTTTTTAATAAACATTCTTTGTTATCATGCCCCGTGATCATGTCATCTACATAAAAATCCTGATTTATGACGCGCTTAATTTCAGAATCTTTACTTTCATATGCTAGTTGCTTTAGACATCTACAACTAAGGAAAGGCGCGGACGCAGTTCCGTAAGTGACTGTATTTAATCGATAAATACTTAAAGGCTCTGATGGATGATTTCGCCATAAAATGAGTTGCAGATCGCGTTGATCGTTATCAACTAAACACTGCCGATACATTTTCTCAACATCTGCACAAGCAACGTACTTGTGCTGTCGAAAACGTAATAAAATAGAAATTAAATCACCCTGAATGGGTGGTCCTACCATTTGCAAATCGTTTAGTGAGACGCCAGTGCTGGAAGAACAACTGGCATCAAATACCACACGTAGCTTAGTGGTAGTACTATGCTCGCGCAATACACCGTGATGCGGCACGAAATAATGAGTGTTCCCGTATTTTTCTACAAGAGTCATGTGCCCTAGACTGATATATTCGTTCATAAATTCTGTATATAATTTTTTGTAATTAGTGTCATGCTCTAAACGTTTTTCTAATGACAAAAAACGATTTTTTGCTGTACGAAATGACTCACCTAACTTGTCAGTTGATAGTTTAAAAGGAATGCGTACGGAGAACCTTCCATCATCACCACGCGTTGTAGTTTTGACGTAAAGTTCCTCGCACGCACGTTCCTCTGGAGTAAGCTTATCAATCGCTAACCTGGGAATTTCTTCCAGTTCCCAAAACTGTCGCAGCTGTGTTTCAATGGACTGTGAAAAGTTACAATTAATTTGATGGTTATTCTGTAAATTAAATTTTACTGGACCCGATATAATCCAGCCTAAATGTGTGTCTTGTAGCATAGGACCACTGGACAGCCTTATCCTATCAGTCTTCAATAAGTCCCAGAATAGGTCTGCCCCCAGCAACATATCAATCTTATGACATTTGTCAAAGTCTGGATTGGCTAACTGAATATTGTTGGGTATGTCAATGGCCCGTGCACATGTAATTGATGGTAGTGTTGATGTTATGTTAGGCAAAACAAAACATTGTACTTGTGTGGAAAATTTGTTATTGTGAGATTTGAATTTTACTTGACAAGTTTGTGTAGAGTGTGTCACCGAGTTGCCAACACCTCTAATTTCTTGAGTGGACTGTACTAGTGGAATATTAAGTTTGTTGCATAAAGATTGTGTAATGAAGGAACGCTGACTGCCACTATCCAATAAGGCATGCGTTTTGTGGTAACTGTTCTGTGAATCAGCTACACTTATTTCTGCTATTGACAGCAAGACAGGTTGATTGTTACATGAATATGTTGTGTGTTTATATTCTATGTGTGCCTTGTTGGCTTGTATTGATTGTATAGAATTGCCCGTGTCAGAATTGAATGTGCCCTCAACTTGTGCAAGTGTTGAAGCAGGTTGCGTTGAATAACTGGAGACAGATGGTGTAGTCTTATCACTGTGGCTGTGGACTAATGTGTTATGTTTTTTATTGCATAGCCTGCATGACCCGAGTTTACAGTTGTTAATAGTGTGCCCAGAGCGCAGACAGTTAATACATAAATTGTTTTTCTTGATTAAAGACAACTTTGATTCTAAATTAAGTTCACGAAACTTTTGACAAGAATAGATAGGATGATAAGAGTTGCATACTAAACAAGGTTTCTTATTATCATTACCAATGTGATGATGTTGCGGCTTGATATTTGTAACATGAGTATGAATTTTATTATTATTGTGCATATTAACTTTATAATTGCTTTGTTTACCATGAGAAAGCTGTAATGATTCTAACATCTCTACTCTGCCTTTTAAAAAATTTAATAAATCTTGAATTTTTAATTTTGAATCACTTGCACTAGACAACAAATAACCTTTTCTTTGCTCCCACTCACGCTCGGTGGTTGGGTCAAGCTTAGACACAATTAAATGAATTAATAAGGTGTCCCAGTGTTCTGTCGGCTCACCTAAAGTGCTTAAGGCACGCAAGTTTTTTAGAACATTGTCAATGAGTGTTTTAATTAAGACGGGTGACTCTTTGTTTAATACATGAATAGTGAATAATGATTTTACATGACTCTGTGTGAGTAACCTACTATTGTTGTACCTGTTCAATAGCAACTCCCAGGCAATGTTATAGTTATCACTAGAAACTTGCACTGAATTAATGACTAATGCTGCACTGCCCTTTAATGATGATTTAAGATAATGGAACTTTTGAATGTTACTAGTCTCATTCGAATTGTGAACTAGAGAAACAAATGTATCGCGGTACTCGAGCCAGTCCTCATATGAACCATCAAAGGTAGGTAAGTGAATTGTAGGCATTTTGATGTGAGACTTACATTTTGTATTACACTCATCATGACTAATTGTGTGTTCATCTTTTAATTTATACGCACATTCGGCTTGAGCTAAAGTTGTGTAATAAATGTCTTCGAACGACTCCCTAAGAGAAAGCTGTTCGTCTATGTCTGATTCAGGCACACATTCCTCTATTCTTGACTGAACGGTATTGAATTCGATAAATAGGTTCGCGACACCTTGAATACGCAACTTTAAGTCTTCGCGTTTTTGGTCGGGCAATATTACATTGGATTCTAACGAATTTACGAATTTAGTGAATTTAGTTAACCTGCCCCGCAATACACCGCGCTTTTTGACGAGTTCGCGGAGTATGGCGTCACAAGAATCATTGGATTTTTGCGGCGATTCATCTGATAAGCCCATTGTGGCGGCCTACGTAAGAAAAGTGTGAAGTACTTACAATAGTTGAGTACGTAATAATTGTAGTTTGCGTCTCGCGATGCGCACGCGTAGTTCTGCAAACACACCTGCACGACTCGAGCTGCTGCTGCGACCACTCGGCAACCCGAAGCCCGAACCAACCTTCTCTGAAATCAGTTTAATTGAGGCGATTAGTATGACGCTTAAACTGATCCGGAATGGGATGGATGGGAACTGGGATGTATAGCCGGCCGTATGGTTGTCTTCGTAGTCGGGCGGCTCTCGTTCCGCAGGGGCTTCTTACACTTGGCAGTCTTAATGTCCGGTTCGACGATGGCTTTGAAGTTATTCGGTACGTAGGACCAGAATGTTGGTTGTTCGGCTCGAAGGTCCAGTATGTTGATTGTTGTATATCGTTTAATGAAAGATATAACAGTTAGGTGTTACAATGTTTTTGTTTGTCTTGATGCGTCGTCACTACCATCAATTACATGTGCACGGGCCATTGACATACCCAACAATATTCAGTTAGCCAATCCAGACTTTGACAAATGTCATAAGATTGATATGTTGCTGGGGGCAGACCTATTCTGGGACTTATTGAAGACTGATAGGATAAGGCTGTCCAGTGGTCCTATGCTACAAGACACACATTTAGGCTGGATTATATCGGGTCCAGTAAAATTTAATTTACAGAATAACCATCAAATTAATTGTAACTTTTCACAGTCCATTGAAACACAGCTGCGACAGTTTTGGGAACTGGAAGAAATTCCCAGGTTAGCGATTGATAAGCTTACTCCAGAGGAACGTGCGTGCGAGGAACTTTACGTCAAAACTACAACGCGTGGTGATGATGGAAGGTTCTCCGTACGCATTCCTTTTAAACTATCAACTGACAAGTTAGGTGAGTCATTTCGTACAGCAAAAAATCGTTTTTTGTCATTAGAAAAACGTTTAGAGCATGACACTAATTACAAAAAATTATATACAGAATTTATGAACGAATATATCAGTCTAGGGCACATGACTCTTGTAGAAAAATACGGGAACACTCATTATTTCGTGCCGCATCACGGTGTATTGCGCGAGCATAGTACTACCACTAAGCTACGTGTGGTATTTGATGCCAGTTGTTCTTCCAGCACTGGCGTCTCACTAAACGATTTGCAAATGGTAGGACCACCCATTCAGGGTGATTTAATTTCTATTTTATTACGTTTTCGACAGCACAAGTACGTTGCTTGTGCAGATGTTGAGAAAATGTATCGGCAGTGTTTAGTTGATAACGATCAACGCGATCTGCAACTCATTTTATGGCGAAATCATCCATCAGAGCCTTTAAGTATTTATCGATTAAATACAGTCACTTACGGAACTGCGTCCGCGCCTTTCCTTAGTTGTAGATGTCTAAAGCAACTAGCATATGAAAGTAAAGATTCTGAAATTAAGCGCGTCATAAATCAGGATTTTTATGTAGATGACATGATCACGGGGCATGATAACAAAGAATGTTTATTAAAAAATTGTTTGGCAATATCCGAGCTATTAAAGTCTGGTTGTTTTCCACTACGTGAACCATTTTATTTTTGTATGGAGATATTTATCGCATTTTTTACCTCAGTCCTTTTCCTATTCTTTTATCCTTTGAGTCTATATTATGACAGACACTACGCGGCTAAAACGTGATTTTTTCTGTAGATTTTCAGCCTTACTCATAAAATTTTTGCAAAGCTATGCTTAGTTACGTCTTGACTAATCTACCCGTAATCTTTTATACAGTGCTTAACTTTTTCTAACTCATAAACTTGGATAACCGGCTGCTTTATGAAGATGCACACAGATAATCAAATATGTACGGTCTACTCGATTTACTCAATCAGCTGTAAGTCAAAATCCGCCACGCTGCCTCTAAAGTACCTAGGTTTAAACTAGGCCACGGCGATATTTAATTTTGACAGATATTTAAGCACAGCTGAACACCTCTTAACGCTAAAACAAGTTTATAAGTAAAATTTTTACTAATCGGTGGCAAAGCAATTGATTATAAAATAAGAAGATTTTATAAGGAAGATTGTTATAATATAAAAAATACTAATGTAATATGAACAAGTAGTGTTTAACAAACAGTAACCCTCTCAGTTGTAGAGGACGCCCGTGCTATGCAGTGGGCAGTATGCAATACAGGGCTGGTATGGTATGGTGTTTAACAATACAAACTTTAGCCCCTGTTTCACAAATTTCAAGCAAATCTTATTTGACAGTTGTATTAAACGGCTAGTGTAAATAGCACTCATTTTATAACCAACTAGCTTTTGCCCACGGCTTCGCCCGCGTTAATAAGTTTTTCCGGGCTAAAAGTACATAAAAACCTTCCCGTTGAATCACTCTATCCAACACATTTATTTGGATAAAGATTAATATTATGACGTTGATACAACTCTTAACAAATAATGCATTAATTCCGACCAAATTTGATTACCATAAAAACGGTTCTAGTAAGTTAATCTTAAAAGATAGACACATACTATTGCGGACATTTTTTTAGATCATTTCAAGAGGAATAATTCTTTCATACATATATTTATGGTATCTTGAACCGTTTTCGCAGCGCACGCAATGAAAGCCCTCAAGGATGAATAATTTTCCCCGCTTTTTTCCCATTTTCCATTATTTCTTCGTTCCTAATAGTAGCATCGTGATGTTATATAGCCTATAGCTTTCCTCGATAAATGGTCTATTCAACACAAAAAGAATTTTTCAATTCGCAAACAAACAAACAAACAAACAAACAAACTCTTCAGCTTTATAATATTAGTATAGATTATTTTGAAGCATTATAGTTTGACTTTTGCATTTGATCGGCTTATACATTTATGTGACAAGTGGGTCTCATTTAGCCCCCACGGAATCAGGGTACGCGGTGTCGCAACTCACCGTCGGCTCGCCATAAAGCCGCCCCTGCGGGCTTATTATTATTATTATTATTATTATATAACACACACACATACACATACGTGAGTACGCCTGTTATCCCCGAAGGGGTAGGCAGAGGCGCAACTGGTGCACCCACTTTTCGCCGTTATTCCGTCCCATGATGTGATAGGGGGCGAGCCTATCGCCATATCGGGCACAAATTCTAGACTCCGAGCTGATACTGAATTGAAAAACTCAATATCACTTTGCCCGACCCGGGAATCGAACCGGAGACCTCAGCATTGGAGTCGTACCATAATACAATTACGCCACCGAGGCAGTCACAGCCACTTGAAAGAAATATCGAATAATTAACACAAATTCGTACATCAGTCACATCACTACCCATAAATAAGCCAAATGTTGGCTAATGGATCGAGGAGGGATTCATTATTGTTGGCCTTTTACGTTTTTTTCTCATTATTACCAAACTTGTTGGTTTAGGATCCTAAGTAATTTCTTGCGTTATTCTTGATTGCTTTCGTAAATATACTTTATTGGGCTCCTCTTGAATTAATTAAGCCACTTTAAGTCTTCCTGTCTATGTATTCGCGATAACTCATACAATTTTCTTTACAATTTAAACTACACGTGTTTTATATTAGGAGATAAAGTTGCTTCTACATTATTTTACACTCAATTTTGACTACGCCCTTATGACAGGTTAAAAAAAGAGAAAATAAAATGAAGCATGTTTCACAACACTTCATACCAACAATCTCTGAACATACAGTCCTCGTAATAAAAAAATATATATTAGCCCTGTATTATATACTGTCCCACTGCTGGGCACGACGCACGGGCCTCCTCTACTACTGAGAGCTAGTCTAGTGCGGGTTGGTAGACTTCACATACCTTCGAAATTCTTATAAAAACTTCTCAGGTATGCAGGTTTCCTGACGATGTTTTCCTTCACCGTTAAAGCAAGCAATAATTCACAAAGAATACACACATAACTTTAGAAAATTCAGAGGTGCGTGCCCTTGGATTTTGAATCAGTGGACATTCGTCTCGGCAGTCCGTTCCACTCCCAACTAGGTCATCGCCGCTTCGAGTTCTGGTAAAGCTCACGAAAATTATTGCACGATCTAGTCAGCGAGCTAAAGACCTTTCAAGCTATAGTCCATTTTATACGCAGCCCTTTAACCAAGGCGACATGACTATGACAAGCTTATCCACCTAATTATCGCCCAACGAATAAAACCACAAAATACTAAAACTAATAACAAACATAATCCGAACCCAAACCCCAAAGCCCCCAAGAGATAACGCGACGAAATGCAAAATGGTATTGCGTTAGACCATCGATAAACTAATAAACAATGCATCTTGATTAAATAACGATATATAATCAGACCGAATGAAAATTATCGTTAAAGCGAACGTAGAGTTGAGTGTTTGAGCGTACAATCTAGATATGCGGGAAACTGGATGCGAACACAGTTGAACGCTCTAATAGGGATGTGTATTTTGTCGATAAACATGTGATATCGATAAATTATTATTATAGGTTTCATTAATTTACTGTAGTGAGTTATATTTTTTAATGTTTTTGAAAGTCGACTATATCGATTGTTAGATACATAGTCCCTGAGTAAGGCTTGATTAATTATTTTTGGAAACGAATTTAGCCTAAGAAGCCTCTAACAAAGTTTTAAATGACAAGGAAATAAATACTTCGCTGCTTTTAGCCATGGAGTAAGTGCAGCATAGTTTATAATTTTTTTTTATAATTTCTATTTTTTTGCCAATAATGTTATTCTACAAAGATTGGTTATAAATAATACTAAAAACTTTTTACTACCATCTAATATGACACCATAATCCAAATTAAATAACATTCAAGCACTTAAATGCAAGGGAATATGTACCTCTTTACCTGATAACATAGAAAAAAAAGTAGCTTACGATCAATTTGTTTTATTAACTTATTGATTGATATTAAAATTAAAATTATAAAAAGGAACCATCGTAAGCTTTACAGTTTAGAGATTTCAGAAAAAAACGTATTTAAAAAGACGCTAAAATTCTAAGACAGTTTAACACACGGCTCCATCACTTAGCTGTCAATGTAACACGTATCCCTTAGTGTCGCACTAAGTCACTCACCAAATCGAAGTGAGATGTCTCCATCTTCCCTATAATCGGAACGTTCCCGAATATCTCCATAACGCGCCATCGCTTCCACCGTAAGTAATCAACACTGTATTTAATTTAATAATCGATAATCGACTTCCATAGTTGCACTCTCTAATCAGAGATTGTACCAAACGCCTCTATGAAGACCTACTACGTTATTCGAGCGTTCGGATTGAACTCTACCTGTAAGAAGTTACAGACGATTTTTGGATAGATTGTGGTTTGTTAACTTTGCAAAATCAGTCAAATAGAGGAGACAAGCGAGTAGATTTGGGTTGGCGAGCGTTTCGGTGACTTTCTGTATGCATTATGTAGGTACAGACGTACTTTCCTTCCGATTCAAAGGGGATAGATCATAACTATTTGAATATGACAACTTGGACCTTTGAAGGCATAGAAAATATTGTCTAGATTATGTGTAATTGTACATTAGTTCAATTTGATACAGTACTGAGCATAGAAATAAGAAATCATAACAGATATAAACTTTTTTGATGAGTTTTAATAAATTATGTATGCATAGGCAATTCGTGATGAATGCTATACTTTATTTAACATTAAAGTCACAGGATAGAGTTTTGGGTTCGATTCTTCGATTCTTCGATTCCCAGATGTGACAGGCAAAATTTAGGATTTTTGAAAATATCTATGAATTATGTCTATGCAAAGCAATGCAATCAGCCCTGTATTATATACTGAACACGGGCCTCCTCAACTACTGAGAGGGGTTAGGCCTTAGTTCATCACGCTGGCCTAGTGCGGGTTAGCAGACTTCACATACTCTCTAAATTCTTAGGGAAAATTCTCAGGTATGTAGGTTTCCTCACAATGATTTCCTTCGCCGTTAAAGTGAACGATTATTGATAAACAATACACACGTAACTTCGAAAAGTCAAAGGTGTGTGCATTGGGTTTTCAACCTCCCGACATTGTCTTGGCAGACCGTTCTATTCCCAACAAGGCTATCGTGCACATCGAATTACGTCGAATAAATTGAAATAAATTAAATATAAATTGAAAAATGAAATTTAAATACGCTGGCTATGTCACCTCACACATCGAAATTAAACATGATAAACTTTTTCTCGCAATTCACTCCACCTAGCCCTACTCTGATAGAAGCATAATCGTAAAGTCTATGCAAAAATTTACCAACTTTACCTAAAATTAAATCAACATCACTTCTCAATTCTATTAACCTACGTTTTCTTCATATTTTGCATAAAATTGGGAGTCGAACGCTTGCCAAACTGCTCGGTAAGCTGCAAAGCTCGCCTAAACCAAATATCTCTTGTGTGACAGTGGTTCGTGTAGGAAAACTTGAACTATGGTATTTGGAATAATGTTTGTTATTGCGTGGTAGCATCTTTAGATATCAGTTTTACTGTATACTTCTTTTTATAATGTGTAGTTATGTGGAGGGAGCCATCACAAATATTTTGTTCTTGAACATGAAAAGCCTGTCATAGTGTCACGTACCGAAGGGTGACATTTAGTTTTCTAGTAAAACTGTTATTACACCGATTCATTTATCGTTGGCTACACTATATCGTAGTTATCATTCAGTCCAGTAGAGGTACTTTCTTCTTCTCCGGCCTTTGGAAATCCACTGCTGAACATAGGCCTCCTCCAAAGATTTCCAGACCAGCCTTTTAAAAGCAGCTTGCATCCAGCGGGTTCCTGCGACCTTTATAAGGTCGTCTGTCCACCTTGTAGGTGGACGTCCCACGCTAAGGTATTTGCGAGGACTAAAACAAATGTTTTGTATTTTTATGGAAACTCGAAAAAGAAACAGTTGAAGAGTTGAGCACTACATGGCCATTAACATGTATAAAAATCATAATATAGGACTAAAACAAATTTCAAGTAATCACCATCCAACCATATTCTATTTTATTATACGCAAAACAGATTACAATTGCTACGAAAATATAAGTAAAATAACTATTTATTTAGAAAAAAACGATGACGACTTGAAAAAGGTGGCGAGTGGATGCGGGCTGCTGAAGACCAGGATGGTTGGCTCTCGCTTAGGGAGGCCTACGTTAGCAGTGGTGGGTGATAGGTTGATTAACTTAGGGCTCGTTTTTCAGCGGTGGTTATGTTTTTATCCGGGTCTTATTAAGCTGGATACGCTCGCAGCGCCTAGCGCATTCGAACCTCTGTGAGCCCATCCTGCTTAATAACACCGAGGATTACCCTAACAATGGTTGAAAAACCCTGGCTTAGTCGGGAGCTTGATTTTTATATTAAGAACCGTGCTATATTATGATTTGCTCGGGTATCGTATAACAAACCTTTCTAATACATTAACTATTCAACAATGAAATATAAATATTCTAGTTAAGTAAATATACAAGAAAATACCATCGATAACTCCATTAACCTTTTTTTATTTCCTCGTACATTCTATTACAAATAGATTTCAGTATGCAAAGCAAAAACGAAATACGCATTCACATAACAACGTCAATTTGTACGACACGAGGAGCGCTTTATTACACCCGTTTATTCTGATAACACTACCAGAAATTGATTCTTATTGTCTTCAAAAACGATTGTTGTAGCGCTTTTTTATTACTTTAATATTGTACGAATTCGATATAGTTAGTGTTGTTGTTATTTAGGACTCAGTGATCTAAAAAAGTGTATCGCTTGATTTTTTTGTCTGTTGCTATTGAATGACGAGCGTGCCGTTCTCCTGAGAAGCGATACGACTGCCCAAAAACAGTAGCAACACCAACATTTTGAATTACAATTACGCTCCACAGCGCTCGTCACTGCCAAACTCACACTATGGCTTGGCAGTTCAAATAGACATTGTGGTCGTAACTACCCAGACGGCTACTAGAATACTAGAGATGTACCACCAGAAGACTATAAGCTACGACTACCTCTAAGACGCCGCGGAGACTACTACTTAAGATGCTGAATTAACTGTGTAAGATTGTTAAGAATAGCCAATCACCTAGAAATATATTACATTATAATTTGCAAAGTACTATAATATGTCTCTTGAACGATAGCTTAGTTGGGAATGGAGCATTTTGCTGAGACAATGTCCGGAAATTCAAAACCCAAGGCACAAACCTCTGAGTTTTCGGAGTTATGTGTGTATTGTTTATCAATTATCGTTCACTTTAATGGTGAAAGAAAACATCGTGTGGAAAACATACCTGAGTATTTTTCATTAGAATTTCGAGAGTATGTGAAGTCCGCCAACCCAAACTAGCGTGGTGCACTAAGACCTAACCCCTCTCAGTAGAAGAGGAAGCCCGTGATCAACAGCGGGCAGTATATAACACAGGGCTGATTGCACAGCATTGCATTGCATCAAGTGGTCATATATTTGTACCTATAAAATTGAAATGAGTAGACATCAATGTTTTCGGATGTGTTACGAGTAAGTACCTATTTCAAACATTAATTCCCTATAACCAAACCATATCAACCGTATTTCATACGTAATATTTACCTGGATTTAATAGACTGCCTCGGTGGCGTAGTTGTATTACAGTACGACTGCAAAGCTGAGGTCTCGGGTTCGATCCCCGGGTCGGGCAAAGTGATATTGAGTTTTTCTATTCAGTATCAGCCCGGAGTCTGGAATTTGTGCCCGATATGGCGATAGGCTCAACCCCTATCACATCATGGGACGGAATAACGGCGAAAAGTAGGTGCACTAGTTGCGCCTCTGCCTACCCCTTCGGGGATAACAGGCGTGAGTGTGTGTGTGTAATATTTACCTAAAACTAAACAAACAATTTACGTTGAGTTGGCTGCACAGAGATTTTAGTAAACAAACGTAACTCATATTTTTATATACATAATATTTTGATTATGTTTATCTAGTTTGTTTGTTATTCGTGAATCGTCCTTCCACTGAGGCCTCTTGGGAGAATTGTTTTTAAATATGTAAATTAAACCATGATACTGTATCACGAACAAAAATTAAATTCATAAATATTGCTGTATTTGTTAAACACTTTGAGGTTTATTTTAGCATGTATTTATATATCTACACGGATAATTGTTGGATTGGAGATGTTTATAGGTTTTACCTTGTGCCTATTGCCATAATTAAGTTGAAAAACAAACCTGATGCCGAATTTTTATTACGACTGCAGTGTTATCGTCTTGGGCTCTATCGGGCAAAGTGATATGAGGTTTTCTACTTAGTATCAGCCTGGGGTCTAAAATTTGTGCCCGATATGGCGATGGGCTCGCCCCATATCACATCATGAGACGGAATACGTACGGCGAAATGTGGGTGCATCAGTTGCGTCTCGGCCTGCCCCTTCGGGAATAATAGTCGTGACTGCGTGTGTGTAAAAACCTGGATATTTTTTACCGACATGAAATGAGACACATTTTTATGGGCCGATTCGGCGAGTTTAACCCCTAGTGTATGGTAGTCGCTAACCGGACGAATGCAAAAAGCCTACCGCCAGCCTTTTGTAGTAAAGACTATTATTCGACTTAATAATTGGACAGTAAGTACTGTTAAAATTACTTGAAAGTTACAAATTTTATTGACTTTTTGGTTGCCCTAAAATCGCAATGCAATTCAACCAGCCCTGTATTATATACTGCCCACTGCTGAGCTCGGGCCTCCTCTACTACTGAGAAGCTAGGCCTTAATCCACCACGGTGGCCTAGGGCGGGTTGGCACACTTCACATACCCTCGAATTTGTTATGGAGAGATCTCAGGTATTTACCAACGTTTCCTCACAAAAATCAGAGGTGTGGTTTTGAAGTTCCTGACATTGTCTGGGCAGACCGCTCCATTCCCAACTAGGCTATCGTACATTTTGGTTGCCTTGAAGCAGTAATAATAAAACTCAGTTCTTGAAATTGTTAAAGTACATTACTATGCTCACTATCTTGGCGCTATAAACTACATGTTACGTTACAATGTTCAATGATAATTACACTGATTATAATAAAATTTAACTCTGGAACACAACAGGGAGTGCACTCGAATTGACAACATGCAGACAAAACCACGGCACATCTGTATATTTTTCTTTTATGCCTTAATGTTGAGTTAGCGACAAAAGTAGCTGAACTTATTCAAAATTTCAAATTGTCTCTAAACTTCGTCGATTGTTTTTTCTTCACTAAAATAATCTTCAAAGGAATTACTTTATTTTCGGTAATGAAATAAAATATTTCACTTGAAGTTAATGTGTAGAAGCTTTGAAAAGTTTTGAATTTGTGTAGTTACTTTTGTGGCTGACTGTACTATACAAGGTTGATTAAACGGTGAGGCTTTATTTCTAGCTACATATGTAATGTACCATATACAAGCTCTACACCAAATTTCAGTTCAATAGGAGGAATAGTTTAGCCACAGTATAGATTTTTCGTGTTTGCAAAACTACATCGGGATGTATATCTGCCCTAACAGCTGACCGAGAGTCTAAACATAGTTATCTAAGGTCATGTAAGGTGCGTGACCTTAAATATCAACAAAATTAGGAGACGTTGCCCCTCTATCAGCCAATAATCACGTCAAAGTGAGTCTTAATCTTAGTACAATAAGAACGAAAACACAATAACATTACATCATAACTTTGTAACATAAACAAAGAAGCGATTAATACATAGACCTGGGTCATTCTAATCTTCAAAAATTCAAAGAACTGTTTTAGTTTTTTTTGTGTGTCGCCGTAATTGCTCCGGGACATGAGACGCCTTGCGAAAGCGCCTGAGCTTTCGCTTCCTAGGTACAATCTTATTATTGCTTACGCGCCATTTTGAGAATATCCAAATATTGCTTTTTGTTTATGTAATAGGACACTAATGTAAATGTATTAAAAATTGATAGTGTTTATTTATTTCTTTGTGTGATACGAGCACCGATCTTTTGTATGTTTGTGTTTGGTTTCTGTAACTTTGTGACAGCGAAAATTTTTAAATTTTACTTGAGACCCACCCGCTTTTGCGCCGAGCTACCTATCTATTTGTATTTGCCGGTCGGCTCATCGGCGACATGAAAGACAACAGAATGCGACGTTGCCGTTTTGTCTCGCAGATGACCGCAGGTTACTGTAAATATTTATAAATGGTGTTTGCGTATTAAATTGATAGAACTTGTTTGAAAAAAGTGATTTTCTATTATTATCTTTATCGAGTTTTTGACCGTTTCGAATTATTTCCGAGCCGATATGGAGTACTCTGTCCATTTTAGTGCCCCTGGATCATAGCAACCTTGTATATAATTTAAAATAAATAAATACCCATAGCTAGATCTATAAGGAAATAGCCACTAAAACTAAGATTAAAGATAGCATATACTTTGGATTCAGCGTTCAAAATAACCATTATAAGTCAACGATATACCTTCCACTTTTTCCAACAATGTAACCTTTATAAAAGGAAATCATTTCAAAGCTCCATTCGCTAAATGCGAAATAATATCAACCAATTTGGGACACAAAGCAAATTACTTCTTATACTCGGACATCGTAAGCGAAAAAGTTCACTTCGTTTATCCCTTAGACAGAGAGCTGGACATAACATTATAGTGTACGTAATATTAGTACCCTTTATTTTTATTGGTAAGGTCTGATATTCCGCTTGCTAATAAATACTGCTCCTGACATAAATGTATAAGCCGGGCGTTTACAAAATTCACTCTCCAATATAATATGCTCGCAAATGAATGGTAATAAAATGAGTACTATCTAAATTAGCCGTTTCATTCGCTAACGATCAAATAAAGTTTACTTGAAAGTCCCAAGTCCGAAATTGATTAAATCCAAAAAAAAAAAAACATTTTGGCTACTATACCTATAATTTTCTTTCCAAAACCATATACAGTTTTTTGGAAGAGATCTTTACAGTGATCATTCCGCCAATGATTTGCTTCTTCTTTGGGTTAAGAATGTATTATAAATAATTATCTACCTTTATAGATAGGAATATATTTACTGGTGGTAGGTTTCTCATATGTACGAGTCCGTCTGGGTGGGTACCACCGCAATGTCTATTTCTACTGCCAAGCACCAGTGTACATGCACTGTTGTGTTTCGGTTTGAAGGGCATTGTAGCCAGTGTAACTACAGGACATAATGAGACAACACCTATGTCTCATAATGACGAGCGCAGTGGAATGCCACACAGTACTTTGTAACTCAAGGTGCTGGATGATGTTGCTTCTGTTTATGGGTGGTCGTATCGCCTACCATCGGGCTAACGGCATGCTTGTCTCGTCATTCAATGACAGAAAAAATATTAATTTATTACAGGTGTGACCTCAACCCACTCGTCGAGCGGGATAGCAATCAGAGGCCTTAGACTAGATTTTTTCCTATAATAGTTAGTGGTAATAGAGAACATAACATATGGAAATGACACATCTTAGCGATATAGTTTTTTCTACGTTAATGATTGCAAAAAGGTCTTTGTTATTCAGTTGTGTACCATACCAGCCCCACATTATATACTGCCAACTACTGAGCACGGGTCCCGTCTATAACTGAGAGGGCATAGTCCACCACGCTGGCCTAGTGTAGGTTTGCAGACTTCATATACCTTCGAAGTTCTTTTAAAGTACTTCTCAGGTACGTAGGTGTACTCGCAGTGTTTTTCACTTCACCGTTAAATTGAGCGATAATTCACAAAGAATACACACAATATATAAATATTTTTTTTTTGTTGACGCGGAGAAAATGACTTATTACTACCGCCCAGTGTTCAAGGGGAACGACTGAGCGGTTATGTTGGGTTCACTGTGCCTTGCGACCCGACGTTGAGCCGCCCGGAAAGATGGAAAACATCGGGCGACCGCCGGGCCGAGTCCCTAACCTATGTATACCGCACGGCATACCAACTAAAACTCCGCGGTGGCCATCTTCGGTGCATTAGGGACGGCTGCGGGCTTGCTCCGACTCACGTCTAAGTTGTCGTCCGCAACGGCCCCTGCGCGTACCGCTGTTGCGGTCCTTCTCCTGTTGTTGCGGGGGCTCAGAAGCCCCCGTACACCGAAGGACGCCCTTGGCGTCCGAGGCAGCGTGAGACACGCTTCCTTCCATCACGGGGGTCACAGAAGTTGGCTAGACTAATAGGTGGACGGACCCTCCTGCCCACCCGTGACCCCCGGAGGCCCCTATTAGTCGCCTTTTACGACAGGCAGGGGATACCGTGGTGGAATTCTCCAAATATAACAATATAACTTTAAAAAAGTCAGAGACGCATGCGCTTGGGTTTTGAACCTGCTGACATTCATTTCGGTAGTCCGTTCCACTCCCAACTAGGTTATCGCCACTTTATTCAGTTTTGAGATATATTTTTACTGTCGTACAAAAAAAAATTTATTAAAACTAAGTCTGGAACTCTTCGACTAACTATAACACTCATAAAATACAAGAGCCTAATAATCTCTATTTATTAAACTATCCCCGGGGTGGAGTTGACCATCAGTTTGTTGATTACTAACTAACGAGATAAGTTTCATGTACGGCTATCTCATCGCTACTAATCATTGGGGATGGTGGATGTGGGAATGATGGAGGTCCATTTTAATAATAGTCGGGGACATCATAAGTAATGTACACTTGTATGGAAATTCAAAATTTATTATTATGCAAGTAAATAACTTAACTATTCTAAATAAAATTTTAAAAAAATTCTAAAGGCATTTTTTGTAGCCTACTCTGTACCAACTTTGTACCTTTAAACTGAAACACCAGATCGGAACTGCCTTCCACACACACACACTCACGCCAGTTACGTCCAAAGGGGTAGGCAGAGGCGCAAGTGTATTCCGTCCCATGATGTGATAGAGGGCGAGCCTATCACCATACCGGGCACAAATTCCAGACTCCGGGCTGATACTGAATAGAAAAACCCAATATCACTTTGCCCGACCCGGGGATCGAACCCGAGACCTCAGCATTGCAGTCGTACCTAATATAACTACGCCACCGAGGCAGTCCACCGAGGCTGCCTTCCAAACTATTGATAGAGTAAAAATTTACTGTATCTAAATAACGTTAAACTTTTTTTATTTCAATAAATTATTTTATTTCATTACCATTTAAAAGTAAGAGACGTGTTTAGTGTCCGTGGCAGAATCATAGAACGAAAAAATTCTATAAAGCGTAGCGAAAAATTTGCGTTTGAAATCGTCTCTGTTTGCGCTCGCCGGATATCCCTGTATGTGATACTGTCACCAGCCCAAATATTTGTAAACGTATGGCAAACGCACTTTGATAAAAACTCATACATTCATATAACACATAATGTGATTCTGACAAGCATTCGAAATGTAACATCTTTCTTTGATCGTGATTATATTGGAACCTAGTACATACCTCCCGACACAATATCCCTCGTTTATTGCCATAATGATTAGTGAATGTCTAGGGAATACCACCATAGGAATTTTATGCAAAACTATTCACCTGATAATGACAAACTAAACATATTTAAAAATTATCACATGTATAATAAAATAATTTGTTTTGAATTACGAAAACTTTTTTGGTCTATCGGTAGCACTTACTGAACGTATTTATTACGTAAGACATAATTTGAAATAAAAACTTATCCGAAAAAAATACAATACACATTCTTATAATTAAAATTATTGGTCAAACATATTTATTGATAAATATTTCACAGCATATTCGCTCTTCACTTGTTTTTTTTTTTTTTTTTTTTTTTTTTTATTCGGGCACGGCAAAGTGACTGCACCTCACCTGATGGTAAGCGCGATGCAGTCCAGATAGAGTATCGAATGGCAGCAGATAGTTATCTCATGCCAGTCGACACAATCATGCCGGCCTACTGAGCTGCTTCTTCACGCTACGGCGGAAGGACCCAGGATTATAGGAAGGAGGGAACACGTGCGCCGGTAAACTATTCCAAAGCTTGATGGTGCGGCAAATAAAAGAATTGGCGAACCTATTGGTTCGGGCCGAGATGGTTTTAACCATCAAGCTGTGGCTTCGGATGCCGGCACGCGTGGTTCTGCTGAGGAAAGGAGAGGAGGGGATCAGATTAAACAACTCTTCAGAGCATTCGCCATGATACAGACGGTAGAACACGCTTAGAGAAGCGACATCCCTCCGCAATTGTAGCGACTCCAAGTTGCTCGTTACGTCTGCATCATCCACAATGCGGATGGCCCGCCGCTGCAATCCATCCAAGGCATCGAGCAAGTATTGGGCGGAACCGTCCCAGAGGTGCGAACAGTATTCCATATCCGGCCGTACCTGTGCTTTATACAAGCGGAAGATTTGACCGGGCGTGAAGAACCGACGCACCTTGTTCAGGATTCCAACCCTGCGTGATGTGGCAGATATAACGCCTTCGATGTGATTCCTTGGATTCAGATCACAGCGGATATCCATACCAAGGATATTCAGGTCATTCCGCATTAAGAGTGGAACACCCTGAAGATTGGGGAGAGGAGAAAACGGGGATCTTTTGCACGTGAACGCACACACCTGCGTTTTCTTGGCATTGAACTCAACCAGGTTCATGGAACCCCACGTGGAAATGAGATCCAGAGTCCGGTTGAGCTCAATGACAAGATCATTGCGCCTCCTCACAGTGTCCACCCGCAAACCAGGGGGCTCATGGTAGTATCGCCCATGAACCGTGCTGTCGTCTGCATAACAATGAATGTTGCCAAGCGATAACAAATCATTGATATGCAGAAGAAACAGGGTGGGCGACAGCACCGAGCCCTGTGGAACCCCGGCATTTACTGACATGAGCTTCGAAGCGTGCCCATCAACGACGACACGTATTCTACGCTCATGCAGAAAGCCAGAAATCCACACACACAGGTTGTCGGGCAAACCATATGCCGGAAGCTTGGAAAGGAGACCACGGTGCCAGACCCTATCAAAAGCCTTAGCTATGTCGAGGCTCACAGCTAGAGCCTCGCCATGCCTATCAATCGCCTCCCCCCAGCGATGCATGACGTACGCTAGAAGGTCACCCGTTGATCGGTTCTGACGAAATCCGTATTGTCTGTCGCCGATCAACGAGTGATTCTCCAGGTAGCGGGTCAAGTGCGTGTTTATTAGCCGCTCCATGACTTTGCATAGCACTGAGGTTATAGCGATTGGGCGGTAATTGGTAGGGTCTGTCCGATCACCTTTTTTGGGGATCGGTTGCACATTGGCCTCCCTCCAAGATTCAGGCACTATACCTGAGAGGTAGGACGCACGGTAGAGGCGTGTCAGTGCAGGAGACAACTCCGCTGCACATCTTCTCAATACCACCGCCGGTATACCGTCCGGACCACTGGCTTTCCGAACGTCGAGAGACCGCAGCTCACGCCGCACATCGCACTGCCTGATGCGAATATCAGGCATTGTGAATCCGCAATCAGGCAGCGTCGGCGGCGGCTGAGAGCCACCGTCTTCGAGCCGGGAGTTAGCCGCAAAGAGATTTGCCAATAGAGTGGCTTTCTCCTGCGGCTTGTGTGCCAGCGATCCATCTGGATACCTTAGCGGCGGCAGTGAGGGACGGCAGAAGTTAGACTGGACGGCCTTGGCCAGACTTGTTTACATTATTTCATTCATAAAGCGCCCATCGCGTACTCAATATGTTCATAACTTCACTTCCAGTTTAAGAGGGTTTTGACATGGAATAACGTAGCCAATATAGAGAAACATATTATCCTAGCACAGTTACGAAGACGTATCGTCTACATTTGCCATTATTTGTTTGTACTAGAAAACTAATCCACATTACAATACAATATTTTGTACTGCCAGTGTAAAATACCGCGTCCACCCTTTCCAAATCCTGAACCCAGGTAAGGAATTAAACAAGTTGGTCATAACACGTGTCGACGAGCGAGCCATCGATTGCCATGACGTCCTTATTAAGTGGGAAATGGGATACGTGATAGTTGCCTCCTACAGGCACCAGCAGAATACTAATGCATTGCAGATTCGGTTTCACTATTAACGTCTCCGAATTGTAAAATGATGGAACTTGTTCAAGAAACGCAAACAAATTATCATTTATTAATGATTTGTGACTTTATAACTTTATTACGTGTGCTCAATTGATCTATATCTTTTGCCGCATCCACTACAAAAAAGCGTGATTTCATGTTATTTTTGGGATAACTTTAATGTATACTAAACGTTATGATGATCTCCAGATTTTTACCAAAATCTTTTAATAATTTCATCAATGAAGCGCGTTTTTTAATACATCAATGATGAAGCACAATAAATAGATAGTAAAAGTAATCATTACAATATGAGTAGACCCATGTTTACTTTGGAACTATGCTGATTTATGCATGTTAGTGAAGTTAGTATGATCGCACTGTCGGTTTACTTTGAATGTTTAATATACTCATCTAGTTCCCAATACTTGGTAGATATGTGTAAAGATAACTTTGACCAACACCATCTAAAGATCTTCGATAGAAGTTTATGCTGCAGCATTATCTACATCTACGATAACTTGACATTTACTTTTACTATTTTACTAAAATTACGAATGCAAATTCTTATGTTTACGCGAATTTTAGACATTGGAATAGAGCGTTTTTTTAACAGCGATAAAATCCATAAAATAATTTTATTTCAATAAATGCGAATATTTATGAACATGTATGAATGTTTGTGTAAACGCAGAAACTACAGAACGAATTGGGATGAAATTTAGCACACGGGTAGACCATATCCTGGATTAACACAAAGGCTACTTTCTTTTACATTTTGCTCCTATGGGAAATAATGGAACATTTAAGCAGATTTTTTAAATAGATGGCGCTTGTGTCGTACAGTGTTTTAGAGACTTTTGTAGCGAGAAAGGCTTTTCAATTTACTGGTGGTAGGTCTCTCATATGTAAGAGTCGGTCTGGTTGGTTACCACCGCAATGTATATTTCTACCGCCAAGCAGCAGTGTGGATGCACTGTTGTGTTTCGGTTTGAAGGACATTGTAGCCAATGTAACTATTGAACATAAAGAGACTTAACATTTCATGTCTTAGGATGACGAGTGCACTGGAATGCCACACAGTACTTTGTAACTCAAGGTGCTGAATGGTGTTGCTACTGTTTATGTGAGGTCGTATCGCTTACCATCGGGCAGCTTGCTCGTCTCGTCATTATTCAATGACGAGACGAGCCATAAAAAAAAGCTCGGGCGAAGCCGTGAACAACACCTATTAACATCTAAATACTCAATCACAATAGTCTTATTACTTCGTAGAATGAATACGTCATGGAAAATAACTCGCGAACAAACTCAGCAACAGTGTGTCATAAAAATAAATATGTCTGCTTTTCAAAAGTTGCCATTGCGTACTACACACACACACATACTCACGCCTTTTATACTCTAAGGGGTAGGCAGAGGCGCAACTAGGGCACAAACTTTTCGCCGTTATTCCGTCTCATGATGTGACAGGGGGCGCCTATCGCCATATCGGGCACGAATTACAAACTCCGAGCTGATACTGAATAGAAAAACTCAATATCAGTTTGCCCGACCCGGGGATCGAATCTTAGACCTCAGCATTGCAATCGTACCGTAATAGATCTACGCTATCGAGACAGTCGTTTATTGCGTCCTAATAAATGTTTTATTTACCTAGTACAAATTAATGACTGCCTGCCTCGGTTCAGTATCAGCTCGGAGTCTGGAATTTGTGCCCGATATGGCGATAGGCTCGCCCCCATCACATCATGGGACGGAATAACGGCGAAAAGTGGGTGCACTAGTTGCGCCTCTGCCTACCCCTTCGGGGATAACAGGCGTGAGTGTATATGTATATGTATGTACAAATTAATTATAATCAGCGTCCAAGCATTAAAGCATAAACTATGCTAATTACTATGAACTCAAAAGCCACCCCAAAGACACAAAATTGCGTTCACAATAACGTAACAAAGTATAAAGTACCCAACAAAATTAACGCGGTATGAAAAATTTAATTTTTACTATAACAAAAGTAATAAACAGACAGAGGCACGATAATGTAATCTGCCACAAGCTCTGCTTCTACCCGAGGACTTAATTTCAACAGCTGTTGTACCACAGTGTACGGAAAGTGGTAATTGTTTATAGGATGCGACACGATTTATCGGATATTAATTTTATGATTAGTACGATTTGTCGTTTGCTTTTTTATGCAATTACAGTCCTGGTATTCGTTGAAGTTGCTCTTGGTGTAAGATTTGAACATGATTTACATAATTCGCATGGAGACACAGAGGTGACGATTGGCGACAAATTGAATTTGAACTACAAGATTATATGAATTAGAAGACATTTTAACAAATAATGCAAACCCCTTAAGAATGTTAACCTAGTACATGCATGCATCTAATGACTATATACAGGGTCATTTTGACATTACGTTAATAAATGAAATCACATACTTATCTCGTTGAAAATGACACTTCCCATTAATTTATTTTAACCATAGATGTAAAATAAAAAAGTGTAAGTTTCGAACAAAATAAATATCAATAAAATGTAACTTTAAGTTTACACGCCCTAATGCCACTATGACCACTCTAGGAGAAGTTCTCGCAGCAGCATCACTACACTTTCAGTCAGAAATACACTTACGCACACGCCATATTCGCAATAAACTACAAAATGATAAAAAAATACAATACTGCAACCGGGATTTCTGGCGAAAATATTCGTTATTCATTGATAATTTTTAGCACAATGTTAAAAGAGGTATAGACGAATATGTGCTTTCATTTAGTAACGCAATGTAAAAATGACCCCGATAAACCTGCTTATAATACTATAAACGCGAAAGTTTGTAAGAATGTATGTATGTTTGTTACTCTTTCGCACAAAAACTAATAAACGGATTTCGTTGAAATTTGGCACACGGGTAGTTCATATTCTGGATTAACACATAGGGTCTTTTTTATCCCGGGAAAATACAAAGCGGGACTCACATCCCGGATTTCCTTCTTTTTCTCGCGAGTCGTTACGGCTAAACGGCTGAGGGATTTCGATAAAATTTAGTAGGGAGATAGTTTAAGACCCTATGAAGGACCTAGGTTATTTCTTATCCCGGGAAAACATAAACCGGGACTTTTATCCCAGAAAAACTTTTTAACGAGAGCGGAGCCGCGGGCAAAAGCTAGTGACTAATAAAACTAATGATTATTAATTTCTCAACAAATTGTTGTTCTCCATAATGTTTTATGGCATAAAAGTAATAAAATTATATTACTAGAAATATCAATCCCGCAAATGTCTCAAAGAAATCTAGACGAGATTATCCAAAAACTAACCTTACACAGTTTACTTGACATTTTATATTTTTACAAAAGTCGTTGGTCGTAAATACTCTCCAAAGACGCAGCTGCGGTAACGGAGTGTAATAGTGTCGGTAGAGGGCGCCATCAAAACAAAACACACAGATAAGCACACTTCATGAATCCACTAGAAGTAAAGAAACAATTTATATATTTTTGAGCGGTTGCTATTTCTTTATTATTGCTGATAAGACACATTATTCTTTGCCTATATTAATATAGAGGAAAGATAAAGAGGAAATATAGAGAAAAATAAAGAGGAAAGATTTGATTGTTTGTTTATTTGTTTGCATTTCATAGGCTCCGAAACTACTGGACCCATTTGAAAAATCTTTCACCAATATAAAGCTACATTATCACTTATCATCTAATAACATTGGCTACTTTTTCTCCCGGTGAAATATAAAGCGGGGCTTTTATTCCGGAAAAACTTATTCACGCGGGCAGAGCCGATCAGAGCGATCAGATGTCTAGTTTGGGAATAATTACGTTTATACGAAATTTTATAAGATCCGTGACGTAGTCTCTCTTCTTTGTTCTAGTACTACGCTGAACCCAATGGTAACTATAGTGCAGTCCAAATATTATTTCGAAATCTATGATCCATTTCTAAAATCACACATTACGAACTACTTTTATATGTAAGCACTGACATAATACAGCAATCAGAAATTCTAATCAGCAATATCTTTCTCGTTTGTAGATAATTTTATTTCCTCTTAGACAGAAATAGCTAATCCTTTCCGGTCTACATCAGGATTTCCAAGAAGCTTATCAGTAAAGTCGTACATCTAACGACGGGCTGTCCTTCATTCCAGTTTCTGGGACAGGTCTTCTAGTCCTCCAATCTTAATGACCACCGATTCTAATCATGGGTCTAACACAGTTTAATATGTTTAACAATATGTATTTAATTTTTAAGAACTTGGATTTCCCGAGGTTATTTTCCTATCGATATACAGGGTCATTTCGACATTGCGTTACTTAAAATAAAACTTTGACGAAGTTTAGAAAATAAATTATTATTCAACATTACCTACACAACTTTTAATTAATACATTATTAATTAATTGTAAAAGTTAATCTTACTTGTAGTCCGTAACAATATCTTTGATACTTGTGTACCTGATAAGATTAAAACTCAATATTTTGTTTCTGCATAGGATCTTTATTCGGAGGTACAACATATCTTATTGTACAACGTTTTATGAATATATTTATTGACTCGGTCTTTTATGCCTTGGTGGTGCAGTTATATTGCGTGCTCGGTACGACTTATGCTCTAAGCTCGTGAGTTCTACTACCGGCACGGGCAGTAATATTGAGTAATTTTTGGCAGATATGGCGATAGGTTCGCCCCCTATCACATTACAGCACGCAAAAGCAATCAGCCCTGTATTATATACTGCCCACTGCTGAGCACGGGCCTCCTCTACTACTGAGAGGAGTTAAGCCTTAGTCCACCACGCTGCCCTAGTGTGGGTTGGCAGACTTCACATACCCTCGAAATTTTTATGGAGAATTCTCAGGTATGTAGGTTTCCTCACGATGTTTTCCTTCACTGTTAAAGTGAACGATAATTAATAAACAATACACACGTAACTTCTAAAATTCTGAGGTGTGTTTTGGGTTTTGAACCTCCGGACGTTGCCTCGGCAGACCATTCCATTTCCAACTAGGCTATCGTCCACTTACATATTACGTGCCCTCTTATTCTCTATAAGAGTGCTTATTACAAGCGGTGAAAATAACTTGTGCCATAGAGAATAAGGGGGCACGTTGTGACTCCATGATATGTATTGATGTTACTATGTTTTTGACATTGCTGAAGCTACTAACAGTTTTCAAGTAGTGCATTACTTTGTGGTAACAAGTTGCCATTGTCTATGTGACGCCTTACTAACCCCATAAAATACGACAAGAAGCTGTCAGTTTATCGGTTTATTATTCTCTTCTTTATTAAAGATCAAAGCCATGTAATAATTTCATAGAGAAAAATACTTCTCTGAAAATCAGGTCCTTACGTTTAAAATTAGCTATGATCATACAAAATTGTTCAACTGTTTTGAAAAAATAATAAAAAAAAAAAAAAAAAAAAAAAGAGGAATAACCGTCTGATAGCAGCGACGGGCAGTTCATTAAAACGGCCTGAGAGAAGAACAATAGACAATGCTTTGAGATCAGTGTCATTGCAGTTAAAGCCTCTGGAAACTTCAAACTGCATACAAAAGCGCATCACGTTTGTTCCTCAATGCTTCGTTTGACAGGCGTAGGTACTGTTTGTTTGTTGCTATTTATCGCCTTTTTTGCGAGGTGTAAATATGAATTATTGTGCTTAATTTGATTACTAAAATATAAGAGACTGATTCTATTAGTGCAGCTATTGATTTATAATCATGAACATTATCGTCATTAATCGCCATTTGAAATAGTTCTGATTCATGGTCTTCGAGAGGTCTGTTAATTACAAATTCGTTAAATTCACGGAAGGTTAAATTCAACAACATTTTAGTTCGTAACATAAGACTTTACCTACTTAAATATCAACTGCATGTGGGTGCACTAGTTGCGCCTCTGCCTAGCCCTTCGGGGATAAAAGGCGTGAGTGTGTGAGAGAGTGAGTGAGTATTCTCTCTCATTTAGTGATGGAAGGCGAACGTATCTCCATATCGGGCACAAATTAAAACCGGGATACTGAGCAGAAAAACCACAAAATAACTTTACCCCACTCAGGATTCGAACCCGAGATCACCGAAGTAAGAGTCGAGCGGTAGCCGTACTGCGCATGCAAAACTACAATACCAAAACAGTCGACCTACAACGATTCAGCCATAAACATTTTCTCAACAAACTAACCAACTTTCAATATATTCATGCATGGAGTTCATAATTTTTCCAAGGCTCCCGTAGTTCGTCAAGAACAACAACCGTGCATCGAACGGGATACATAATGCATGCACCATGAATATTATTTCTCGTTTGCGAGATTGTTAAAAGTTCTGTACAAATATAATGCAGGCTTGGTACTCGCTTCCTCGCACACAATTGGCTGAGGAGTTTTAAATAGCTCGGAAAATAGAGTGAGCATGTTTGCTTCCAATTGGATGTATTCGTTTGAATTTTGTTGAAAAATCTTGAAGTAGATAAAACAAATAATTCACAAACGATAAAAGATCATCTGATGCTCAGTGATCTTTATTATGTTATGTATTTACCGACAATGCTAGAAGCATCATCAATAGATCAATCAGTTTATCGCTTTCCACTGCTCTCCAAGCGAACGCCAACCATCCCAGTGTTATCCTACTAATATTATAAACGCGAAAGTTTGTAAGTATGGATGTTTGTTACTCTTTCACGCAAAAACTACAGAACGGATTTCGATGAAATTTGGCACACGGGTAAATCATATCTTGGATTAACACGTAGGCTACTTTTTGTCCCGAGAATCTTTTTAACACGGTCGGAGCGGGCAAAAGCTACTAGCATATCAGAGGGATGGACAAGGACAGGAGTAAAAGTTTGGGTGTTTGAAAATTTTGCTCAACATATTATGCTGTCAATAATTGATGATGGTTTGAGGCAGGGATTCGAGTGACTCTACCTAGCTGGTAGAGTCACTCGAACCTTTCCTGTTTTCGAGGAAAACAGCACAGAAGATGCTGGAGGCTTATTACTGTTAGTGTAATAATGTATGGTGATCATTTTCTACCGCCAAGGATGCAATATTGGGTTCTAGTTTGAAGGACATTTTAGCCAACGTCATTACTCGGCATTATGAGACTGAACATCTTGTCTCAGGGTGGCGAGTTCTGAATGGTGTCACGCAGTACTTTGTAATTATGAATTATGTGTAGCAAAAAACACTGCCACTGTTTGTGGGCGGTCGTGTCGATTTCAATCGTATCGTCGGTATAACCAGTATTTCTGTAGATATATAGTTAGTAAAAATGGTGGTTTATTTATGTATATACGGATATAGCGTATGTTGCGGCAATGTTAAATCTAATTATTAAAACGTTCAATTTAAATTTGTACAGCGAAAAATATATTGAATAAAACGTAGAGCCGTGTCTGTTAATCAAAATCAACTGAATGTTATTAAGAATGGTTTTTTAATGTTTTCTGAAAAAATATGGACGCAAACGTACCGTTAAATGTATTAAAGTAAATCAACGTTTCCGCAACGTGTTTACAATATTCGTTCCTGAATGTATTTTTCTGTTATACAAATACAATTAGTGATCTATTTGTAAAATAATAAAGTCAAATTGCGTTGGAACATTATTTGCACAAAAATATAAATGTTTCGGGTGTGTTTTATTATATTTTTCTGCTTTGTTACTATAAATTGGTTTAGATGGTTGCTTCTACTTATTCACAGAAAATTAATTTCAACATTCTTTGCTGTATTGCAAGCTCTTTATGAAATTTCTACTTAATAAAGCTGAAAGAAGACATACTATTCACTGGTTGATACATTTTTTATACGATGACTGCACCGAGGGCACATTTGCAGCCTCTTTTACATTTAGACAGTAGGTTACTTGTCAAATGCCTTACCACAAAACTCTAAAGTGTTGCTAGAATATTTTCTTATAATTTTCTGAATTTTTAATGATTGCTAAAATTGTAATGGGTTAACAAAGCACTACTAACTGAGAGAGTTCTATCGGAAAATTTGTACCTTACTGGATGGAGACGCATACACATAGTGACAGACTCGCCAAAGAGGCTTCAGCGGGGTTAAGATGTGAAAAATAAACACGATGCGTCTCCACTTCATTTTATTGTGATTGGTTGAGAGACTGACGTATCGGTTTCTCGATCAATCACAAACATCAAAATACCGATACGTCAGTCTCTCAACCAATCCCAATAAAACTAAGTGGAGACGCATCGTCTTTTTTTTTCACATCCTAGCCCCGCTGTTTAGGGTAGTCTCATTTGAAAATCAGCTGCGAATCTAGTAAAACTTGAATAATTCTGACGACCATCGAAAACCATAATTATGATCTACTATTTAATATTGTATTGAGCCATACTATGCTTATAAATATTCATAACGTGCAAAAATGTCATATTATGTTGTTTTTAATTGTATTTAAATAGCGAGACGAGCATACCGCACGCCTGATGGTCAGTGAAACGGCCGCTCATAAACACTATCAACACTGTAGAGAATTTGAAATTACAAAATACTGCGTGACACTCCACTGCGCTTGTCACCCTGAGCAATAAGATATTAGGGGCCTTATTAATATAATTACTGTATACGTCTGTCATAGTTATACAATGTTTTGTCTCGCTTCCTCTGATGGTAAATGCCAATTGACAGAGCAAGACATAGCACTGAATACCTATCACAGACGTATACAATATTTATTAGTAAGGCAGTAAGTCTCATAATATCCAGTAATTACGCTGGGTACAACGGTGTTACGAAGTGTATAAAAAGATCTTAGAGTAGAATCAAACCACACAAATGAGTAGGTACCTAAAAATTTTACCTCTAGAAAATTCGTACCTCGCGTTCCTTCGCGCTCACATCCGACATTTCTCTGACCCGTGAAGCTTTCCCATTTTTCCTGCAGGAAACTTATCCTCCTCGTATCCGAGTGACGATAGTTTTCGTGTAGGTGTGAGGACCAGAATATTGTTAAAGTAACGGGTACTCCCGAGATAGACACTTCAGTTTGGGGAATATTTTATTTTTAAAAACATAGGTTTTAGTTTTTTTTTATATGAAAAGAAGGTAAGGTAAGGTGTAACATTTTCGTTTTTAAAAGCTATCTTCCAGTGCTCAACTGATTAGTAAATGTTATAATGTAATGTTATGTTGTAATGTTAATATTATCCGTTTTATATGTGGAAGATATTGGGTTAAAAATCTGTATAAATACGGTTTTTTATACATCAATGATAAATACGGACAAAACTGTATACCTATCACTATTAGACTGGTCGTAAAACTAGACTAAGTCGTTAGGGAATACGCGTTTTGTGATATTGGAATATAGATTTGGTCAGAGGGTGTTGCCAAGCCGATCATAAATACTAAACCATATCCATTTCGCGACTTGCGTGAACTGGTGCGCCAAGACCGTGTGGTAGTGGAAGACTTGTGGTAGAATATGGAAAAATAGATTGTTCGCTGCAAATAAGGTAGTTGACTACTTTTTTAAATACATATGTCAAAAATGTAGGTATACTTAATCAAAATTTCGCGGAAGAAAATTTTGATAATGCACCCAATAAATAAGTGATAATGCTTTGAAATTTGGTGGAACCGGTCAACGGAAACAGCAAATTCTCCCCGTCTATTTCAATAAATTTATTACTGAATTTCACAGAATTTATTTTTCGTATTTTCTGTTACATCTACATACATAAAAGAAAGTCGTGTTACACTATTTAAACTCAAGAACGGCTGAACCGATTTGGCTTAAAATTGGTGGGGAGGTAGCTTAGAACCAGGAGACAGACATAGGATACTTGTATCCTGTTCGACCGCGTTCCCGTGTGACGTGACATAAAACGTCAAAGAGAATCAGTGTAGCCAACTTAGGGGTATTACCCCAAATTTAGGGGGTAAAAATTGGTCAGGGATTTCTAGAGGGGGGGGGGGTGTTTAAGGGTTTTAAAATTTCGTTAAATGAGGACTCATTTGTTGGCAGGGAGGTTTTATTTGCAAGAAAATTGCACAGAAAATTTAAGAACACTTAACCACCATATTAAACGTGTACGTCACTGAACTCTTCCTAATTTTGTGTCTTCAGGTAGATTCGAGAATAGTTTCGATTAACAATTGTATCCGGCAGGTAGCGCTATACTCGGGTTCTAGGATTTCATTTCCTTTTTAGGGCAGGACAACGTCTGTCGGGGTCTCTAGTGTAAAATATGTTCAAAATAAAACATAAGAAACTACATAATTGTAATTTTCTAGATTTACTGTACTTGGTTTGAGTAAAACATTTCATGCCAAAATAGTCACATTAGTCTCATAGATAAGGAGAGCACAATGTAAATTGTTGCTTAGCCTAATGAGCACAGCCAATATCCTTTTATTGCCAACATGAAACCGTGAATGGAGTTTTGATAAGGCACGACGCGATAAAACCCTCAGCTGACATATACTGCATCATAATGCACTATAGTACCTTTGTAACATTTTTTGTGTCTACTTTCGCAAATGATTTGTTAAAGAATGTGTACTTCGTAATTGGCGAATAGTATCTGTTATTTCTTTTTTTTATAATCCACTAGCTGTTGCCCGCACTCCGCCCGCGTTAAAAAGTTTTTACGGGATAAAAGTCCCGCTTTATATTTTCCCCGGATAAAACGTAGCCTAAGTTACTCCTTATTACATCAGCTACCTGTCAATAAAAGTCCCGTCAAAATCGGTCCAGCCATTTCAGAGATTTGCCGGAACAAACAGACAGACAGACAGACAGAAGACACTCCAATTTTATTATATACACATACATATACACTCACGCCTTTTATCCCCGAAGGGGTAGGCAGAGGCGCAACTAGTGCACCCATTTTTCGCCGTTATTCCGTCCCATGATGTGTTGGGGGCGAGCCTATCGCCATATTATATGTATATAGATTATGTAAAACTTTGCCAGCTGTGAAGGACCAAAAAATAAATCGAGTCCTAGAGTGCTAATGCAATTTTGTTAAATATTATACTGCATTGTAGTATTTCCTAGAGACCAATTAGTACTTGCAAAGACTCGCCGAGGTTCACCACTCGGTGTCAATCCGGGGCCTTGCCGACCCTGGCTTATAATTGTAGTAGCAGGTGGGGTTCTCATTAATAGAGTATGTCATCTATACTAATATTATAAAGCTGAAGAGTTTGTTTGTTTGAACGCGCTAATCTCAGGAACTACTGAACCGATTTTGAAAATTCTTTCACTGATAGGAAGCTACATAACTCCTGATTGCTATAGGCTCCTTTTTATCCCGGGAAAATATTTTTGTCCCGGAAAAACTTTTTCACGCGGGCGGAGCCGCGAGCACTACTAAGTACTAGTATCTTATCAATTTAAAAAAGTTATGGTTCTGATAGATTCTAAATGCTGGTAACTCCACTCGTAATGGATTTTAAAAGTATCAACATTAGTAACGAAATATATGGGACCTAACGTAGCTCGCAAAATTTGTACAAGTTGTACCCACTTCAGATTATTTTTATTGATTTTCATGTCCAAAAGATTGAGATAATTTATTCGTATAATATAACTGATGACATATCAGAGTATAATCAATTAGTAACTTTATAATGCCATATCTATAAGTGATTTTTGCTTCCCGCTTCTAAGTCTTATTATACACCACGTTGACCCTAAGTTCGGTGGCTGGTGTATCGTAAACACTGTTTGGGCACTCGAGCGTGGACGGCAAATGACCTCGGTTATATTTATAGAGGAAGCCTGTAGCTTTAGAAATGTTTGTAAGATATTGGGTAATTTTTGGTATTTAATAGTATATTCGGTATTTAATATTGCAGTAATTATATTGTATTACTAGTAGTGCTCGCGGCTCCGCCCGCGTGAAAAAGTTTTTCCGGGATAAAAATATCTTCCCGGGATAAAAAGTAGCCTATAGCACTCAGGAGTATTAGTGAAAGAATTTTCAAAATCAGTTCAGTAATTCCTGAGATTAGCGCGTTCAAACAAACAAACAAACAAATTCTTCAGCTTTATAATATTAGTATAGATTTGGCGATAGGCTCGCCCCCTATCACATCATGGAACGGAATAATGACGAAAAGTGGGTGCACAATTGCGCCTCTGCCTACCCCTTCGGGGATAACAGGTGTGAGTGTATATGAATGTATATTGTGTTTAAGTACCATCGGTGTTAATTCCAGTTATGATCGTGTAGACAAGGTTTCATTCCAGCTGGAATGGTATCACCATCATTATCATCATCAGTAACATGAAGTCTACTGAACATAGGCCTCCACTAAAAAATTGTGGACAGACCGACCGACCTGTTGAAAGCGGCCTGCATCGGGCTAGTCCCCGCCACCTGTATCAAGTCCGTCCGTCCGTCCTTGTAGGTAAACGTCTGACGCTGCACTTGCCGATACGTGGTATTCACTCCAGTAGGTACTTTTACCCTATCTGAATGGTATTAGAGGAAGTATACTTACAAATCACGACAAGCCATAAACCAAAAAAAACATGTAGTTACTTTACGTTGGTTTTCTTCTTAGACTATTTAAATTAATATGGCAATAATGCGCAAACATTTTTTTTTGTCAATCCTGACGGGGGGCGAGGTAGATACGGATAGCATATATTTAACAAAAAAGATCCACACGTGCAGGGCTGAATATCAGGTCGCTTTTTACACATTAACAAAACAAAAATCACAATTTCTGTGGAGCACCTCTTAACTTCATTATCGTAGAATGTAATGACAACGATCGCAAGTCACTTAGGTTTTAATAATTTTATGACCAGCTGCGCATTTATGACCAACGTAGGGTTCGCCTGGTCATCCCATCTCCTTGTTAAATGAATGCTCTAAGGTTTTCTATGATTCAATGGTAGATTCTACTCAAATCTACCCATCCATACTGTAGACATCTAGAACATAACTCTACCACTTTAAACCATAATCTCACCCAAAAACTACACTGCGTATATTCCACCGAGACCACAATAAATTATCCAAAGCCAAATGCTTTGTCAAATTTAAGGCGGGCCATTCAAAATCGTATTTCAAACCCATTGCCAAACGGAATTTGGTTCTTACAGTTGTTTTTGTCCCTGCTCTGAGTGGCCACTGATTTATATGTCGGCTTTCCAATTAGCCTTACGGAGTGGGTTTTATTTATCGCACTCTTTCCATTTTCCGCACTTTTGGCTTGGTCGTGCGGGTTTTTAGCACTCACGACGTTACGATTTGTCGGATGGTTACTTAACTAATTCATTCATGTTTAACTTGTATAACCTTTATCAGACCAAAAGTTTAAAGTGCTGTTTTAATCCAGAAAAAAATTCCCCCATATCGAAGCAATAATCTACCAATAATGTATGTTTCCAAAACACACACACACACACACACACACACACACACACACACACATACACACACACACATATACACATACTCTCACACCTTTTATCTTGGAAGGGGTAGGCAGAGGGGCAATTAGTGCACCCACTTTTCGTCGTGCGTATTCTGTCCAATGATATGATAGGGGCGAGCCTGTCGCCGCATCAGATTTTCCAGGATAAATATTTTCCCGGGATAATAAATAGTATTCTGGAGTAATTTAGCTTCCTGCAAGTGACAATAAAACCTACTATAAGAACCATAGAAGATTCATACAACCATTGTCACCCATTTTTACCCCCTTAGGGGTTGAATTTTGCAAAATCCCGTCGTAGCGAACACTTAAGTCCTAAAAGGAACCACCATGCAAAATTTGAGACTCCTAGCATTTGTTGTTTCTGAGATTTCGAGATGAGTGACTGAGTAATTGACCTTTCGCTTTTGCAAGTATAGATTTTAAAAGAAATAAACATCGTACGGTATGAAGTCACCCCGTTTCCCAGTATGTGGTCACACGTTTCACTCCGTAACGTATGTGAGTTTTGATTCACAACGAAATGCATTTGAAGCTCTTGTTTTCACGGCTTAGGTAAACAGCGGCCTGACTAATGGTAATGCCTTCTTGCGGCAAATGCTAATTTAACTTCGCACTGTTTGGAATCCAAATTGGACGTGGTTTGATAAGACTGTTGTTTTTAAAACTTTCACAGCAATGTTGGATTTAATTGTTTTTGTTCTGACATGAGAAAGTTTCATTTAGAATACGCTTTAGCTTAGAATATTTAACCCTAGAAAGATAACCATATTTCACTATACACTAAAGATAACCATACGCCATTACGACGTACGGATTTTAAGTGATCATATTTTCGATTATGTATATGTCATGTTTACATATGTAATATTTATTGTAAATATATTCTATTGTACATAAGATAAATGAAAAACATAACGATTTACTTCACTTTTTATTAGGAAAAAGTTAAACATGGTACGAGCGAGTTATATCGATTTTTCAAAATCGATTACGTCAGTTCGACGTAGGTTATCGTTCTAGGGTTGGACACGATATGGCAATAATGCGCAAAAAAAATTCTGTTAATCCTGACAGGGGGCGAGGTAGATACTGAAAGCACACGTTTAACAAAAAAGATCCACACGTGCAAGGCTGAATATAAGTATAATAAGGTCGGTTTTTACACAATAACACAACAAAAATCACAATTTCTGTGGAGCACGTCTTAATGTCATTATCGTAAAATATAATGACAGCAATCGCAAGTCACATAGGTTTTAATAAAAGTTTATGACCAGCTATGACCAACGAAGGGTTCGCCTGGTCATCCCAACTCCTTGTTAAAATGAATCCTCTAAGCGCTTTAGTTGAAATATAATTACTAATGCATGGATATGTCAGCGAACGCCAGATTTATGTTGATCCTATTAAATGTATTCAGCAGTAAACTAGGTTATTTAGCAATTTTTTCTCATATATAATACACTGCCCCGCCGTCTATTATCTCCACAATATATTTTTTTCTCGCGGCTCCACACACATTAAGAGGCCGTATACGAAATTTCGACTATTTCAGTCAACTTTTCATCGTGATTTTTTTTAAATAACCTGATCTGGTTAATTTATAATACATCATCGGAAAGACTATTTCAACACTAATGGACTGAACGAGCCAGATTTTTCATATTTTTCTTTAATCTCGATCTATCCACCAAGTTCCAACGTCTGTTTCAGATTTTTTTTGTACGGAGACTCAAACTTGTAGTTTGTACGTTTTCAATCAAAATCGTGCTTGAAACTAACGAAAATTACTGTTTATTGGTATAAAAAGGATAAATGCGACAATTTCTTTATTATTAATATAAAAGGAGGCGCACTTATTTTCGCGGGCTAGCGCGGGTTTTGAGAATTATTTCACTAATAGAAAGCTACACTACTCTTGAGTGCTATAGGCTACTTTTATCCCAGGAAAATATTTTTATTCCGGAAAAACTTTAACACGCGGGCGGAGCTGCGAGCACACTACTTACGTATATCACAATATTCTTCAAACTGAATACAACAATGCTTTATTTAAGGCAAAACTAGATATTACATTAATACCTATTACTTACATAAACGGTTTCTGGCAACTAAGGTAAGAAATATTTTCCTTGCATCTTTGATTCCTGCATGAAATGAGTTTGACGGACAATGGATGAGTTTATTATAAGGCATGATTTGATAACGTATTTAATGTATTTTCACGTCTGTCAAATAACATACAAAACTACTAACAAAAAAGTTTATGTATTCTGCATTGATGTATTAAAAACCCAATACATCAATTGTATTCTCACACTATTTTTAACCTCTGATAATATTCTTCTTAGCTACGCTAGCTGCAAAACTGCCCAAGCTTATTTTTATCGGAGTTAAAATAGTAACAAAACTGTTATCACATCGATTTGCTTTGAGACTGCGTGAACATAGTAATTCGAGTATAATGTAATCATTTAATAAAGTGCCACTAACACTACTTATATTTCAGACAAGTCACTCGTAATAATCATAGGAATTGAAGTCGACAATTATAATTTATTCCCAACTAGCTTTTGCCCGGGGCTCCGCCCGCGTTAAAAAGTTTTTCCGGGATAAAAGTTCCGCTTTATGATTTCCCGGGATAAAAAGTAGCGTATGTGTTAATCCAGGACATGATCTACCCGTGTGCCAAATTTCATCGAAATCCAATCAGCATTTTTTGCGTGAAAGAAGAACAAACATCCATACATTCATACATCCAGACATTCTTACAAACTTGTGCCTTTATAATATTAGTAGGATTACTCTTCATTTTCATATATACTTAATTCCTTTGCGGATTAAAATTAATTTAGAGTTTCCTAGATTCAGCGGGCTTTAGCTCAGTCTAAAATTGTAATGTATCCATTGTAATTCCTGGTTTACTGGATTTCAGCAAGGTCTGTAAAGGATAATCAAATCAATAGCTGTTTAAAGGAAATATCGATAGTCTGTCCCATAGTAGAGACTCTACCTAAAACTGTGAATAGTTAGTATTCAGCATTATTTGGATTGGGGCACCAAAATAACACAGGTCTTTGATGCGACGCTAACTTTGATTGAAGCTAGGTGTAGCTTTTGTTAGGTTTCCAGGGACGTATCTAAGGGTTGGTGAGATAAACTATAATAAAATATTTAGACAACTGAGGCAAAATTGCATTCCTCCATGTAATATAGCAGTAGAGTGCCAATGTGTTCGTAAATGATGCCTTAACGTTTAGGGTGCATACTGTATATCTACCAAAGATGCGTGAGGGAGCTAAGCGGTACTTTAAGAAAACCGCTAATAATATCACTTTATTTGCACTTAGTTCTTGATATCGTGATTCCCACTACGTATATGTATACGCCACTTACTTCCAAGAAGTATTATGCATATTAGCGTTCATTAAATTACTTTTAAATTTAGTTCCGATACTTATTCACATAATTCAAATAAAGTAATTCGATAGTTCAGCATGATTGTGCCAACCATTTAACACCAGCTACAATGACTTTGCCGTGCTAATTATTAAAAAAAAAACGAAGACCGTATAATGTACATTCTATTTTCAAAAACTTACTTTCTAATTTTCAAAAAAAAAAAGCCCCTGCTTTAATTGCCAGTATTACTTTGTGGTACCAAAAAGTTTCTAGTTTCTTATAGCACAGCTGATCACCTGCAATTATCTCGGCTCCCTCGGCGCCCTCTGATTACCTCACTGCATGCCTGTCCGTCCCCTCAGTTTATGCAGATAATGGCCGCTGAAAGCCTCGTAGATTATACGTTGTCTCGCTGAGTGCTAAGTCTGTTGCAGTGAAGTACTATTCTGGTAGGGAAAAGTTTTGTGACATCTGTGTAAATAAGCATATCTGGTTAAAAGGGGCTCCATATTTGCAAAACAGATTTAAATTTTATTTTAAGTTTAAAAATAAAGCGTTGTGTATCTTGAGACTAATCATATAACGTAAGATTGCGATTTAAAAAACGTAAGTGACTTTTTATGATTGTAATTTCTGGCTAAGTTATGATAGACGTACCGTTATCGTAATCACAAAATAACGATCCATACGCATTTTCATGCTTCTGCGTATTTTCTAAGGAGTGAAGCTAGACATGAGTTTCAGAATGTATATTGTACATACATAGATCATACAATAACTCATGTCATAAGTAAATACACACACAAACACACCCACACACACACACTCAGGCCTTTTATTCTCGAAGGAGTAGGCGGTAGGTAGAGGCGCAACTAGTGCACCTCGCTTTTTTCTATACGTACTCTGTCCCTAATATGTCAGGGGACGAGCCTATCGCCATATCGTGCACAATTCCAAAACGCTCAATATCAGATAAACGCGTGCGGGCGAGCGAGCCATAGCTTGAAATTGAAAACCGTTACGACCGCAACCAACAGGTTCGATGATTCCTTCTTCTGTCACACAATCAGGCTGTGGAATAGTTTGCCGGCACACGTGTTCCCTCCTTCCTACAATCCTGGGTCCTTCCGCCGAAGCGTGAAGAAGCAGCTGGTCAGGCCGGCATGATTGTGTCGAATGGCGTGGGATAATTGTCAGATGCCATTCGATTCTCTATTTCGACTGCACCGTGTTTACCACCATGTGCAGTGCAGTCACTATTTTTTTTTTTTTGTTGACGCTGAGAAAGTGACTTATTACTACCGCCCAGTGTTCAAGGGGAACGACTGAGCGGTTATGTTGGGTTCACCGTGCCTTACGACCCGACGTTGAGCCGCCCGGAGAGATGGAAAACGTCGGGCGACCGCCGGGCCGAGTCCCTAACCTATGTACACCGCACGGCATACCAACTAAAACTCCGCGGTGGCGGAGCATTAGGGACGGCTGCGGGCTTCCTCCGACTCACGTCTAAGTTGTCGTCCGCAACCGCCCCTAAGCGTACCGCTGTTGCGGCCCGTCTCCTGTTGTTGTGGGGGCTTAGAAGCCCCCGTACACCGAAGGACGCCCTTGGCGTCCGAGGCAGCGTGAGGCACGCTGCCGTCCATCACGGGGGTCACAGAAGTTGGCTAGACTAATAGGTGGACGGCCCCTCCCGCCCACCCGTGACCCCCGGAGGCCCCTATTAGTCGCCTTTTACGACAGGCAGGGGATACCGTGGTGGAATTCTCCAACGCCCCCAATCCATAGGGCGGGCAGTCAATATGCCGAGCTCCTATAAAATAGATAATATATTTCGCAGCAGTAATTATTAGCTTAATATATTGTACGTTTATTTTGTGAATGTATTCACTGCCTCGATGGCGTAGTTGTATTAAGGTACGACTGCAGTTCTGAGGCTCAGGGGGGAGTCTGAGGATCCCCGGGTCGGGCAGTTATATATAACATAAAACGTATAACATATTACGCTACCATTAAATAATAATTATTGCGAATATAACACATGTCTGAAAAAAATTCACCCGTAATATTCGCAAAAACTTGTCTCCTTTCATAAATACAATTTGATTATACATTACTTACTCTTTGAAAACCAAAGTTGTAATAAACAAAGTAAAAAAAAAACAGTCGCGATTGACGCCATTAATGACAAAAGACCGACCCCATTCATTAGTAGAACCCTCTACACAGAAATAGGACAGTATAGATACAATATTATGTAGCAACCAGGTATCCCTCCCCATACAAAAAAGTCCATACACACAATTAAAGGCATTACCCGAGAATTCACCACGAAAAATCTTTTAACGTTTTGTTTCGAATGAAAAATATCGTGGATTAGTCACGAGTGAATTAATTAATAAAGGCTAAACAAAGGCTTGGGCTGCAAGACCGTATATTAACGCTAACAATGGGCGGTGTGTGCAGTCAAATGAAATAATGCGATGCTCCATCCTCGGTCACCTTTGTTCGCGGCTTCGTTATTTTTGTGGTATCATTATCAGTGGTAATGCTTGTTTATGGTACATTTAAATGCAATAATGACTTCTGAAAAAAACGTTTTGAGAATTTTTACTTACTTTTACGGTATTCTTAGATTGGTCAGACTTTAATTGCGGATTACTCTAGACTAGTTTATCCTCTTAAGTTTAATATAACCATAGGTGGAAAATTAAGATAATTAGGGTTATGATCAGATAATTAGAATTTATGAACCAATATTTAAAAAAATTTAGCTCACGAAACCGACGAAGTCAAAAGCAAATAATTTTGAGATGACCAAAGTAGAATCGCCTAACCATAGCCTTACGTTATCAGCACCAACAGTACATATATATGTAAAATATATAATAGTATATATGTAAAAATAAGCTTCGGGAATAACATAGAACCGCCATAGTAAAATATTCTGATGCCCGTCATACTCCAAAAATTTTACGAATACAATCCATTTTCATAAAATAGAATCTGATAGAAACAGTAACGCAAACTGGAATTCTAATAACAAATGTAATGCTGAACATAAGCCACGATGTAAATCAACGTAACACATCTGAATAAAATATCAGTTATGTTACACGTTATTGAGAATAACGCTTTTTCAGACCGTAACATGTGTTTCGAGATTCACAATATACTTTTTGTGCTAAATGCGATACTTTTTGTTGATTTACACATAGAATAATAACGCCATAGATTTATTGCGAAGGAACGTGGATGATAAAGTTTATCGTTGGTTATGTTTGGACCAATTATCTTACTGTTACGTCCAGTGTAATTTGCGACATGAAAAGCAAAAGAACCTCACTATTTCAAACACCGATGATGGTTCTTAAATGTTAAAAGAACGTTCAGAAGCTAGTTAAGTACTACATTGTCAAACAATTCCTACATCTACAAACTAAGACACAATACAGGAAATAACTTATAGAGAACGTGTGCATATCCAATTGCGTTCAGAAGTTTATAATGGATGCGTCTGCGGAATTCTTCGGAGTTCAATTAACATTGCATACCCTTTTGAATTGTTTGATAACTTCAATACCATCTTTTACACAATACAGCGAAACTTTAGTACACGTTTTCTCTTATTACTACTTAGTGTACTTCTTCCAAGCAGGAATTATGGTTTCTTACGTATATGCTAATATAACTATTTTCACGTTGAAATACGTCTATATTTACAGATCTTATCACGATTTGTTTGCATCAGATCTTTCGAATCGTAGGACAAATACTAAAAACTACAGGCAAAAAGTTTAACTCCACCATAATTTTAGAAATGGACCAAAACCTTTCTGGAATTTAAAAAGACATTCTTTTTCACCTTACGTTTGATGTTGGATATAATTCTTGCCCCAAACGGTGAGGAGGGACAGATACGGGCCCAAGGGAGGGACTTGCTATAAAACATAATTAGCGAAAGGGCACCCTCGCAGAGGGCTTTATCAACTACGTTAATTTTCTCCAACTCGGCAATTTACCGCTTAATATGATAAACTAGTAAAGCAGACTCCGACGCATAAAATACAGTCAAATTGGCTCTAGAAGTTTGGCTAAACCTAATTTTGTGCCTAGGTGATGAGTTCATCTACACTATGCCATAAAGGTTTCAGATGAGTTTGTGGGTGGCAATTCCTAGAATAACTGGACCGATTTTTAATAGAGTAGTTGAATACTTTTTTTTAAATACATTTATCAAAAATGAAAATCCAAAATCTAACAGGAACAGTATTTTCAAAATTGTCGCAATAATTAAGAAGTTATACAGCTTTGGAATTTGGTGGAAGGGGTAGCTGTCAAATAACACTAATATCAAACTGTGGCGTCATTGATTGTCATCGTCCATAACGCTGCGTGCGTGCGAAAGAGATAGCACAATATCCCCACCACGCCCCCACTCTTGCTCACAACAGTTTCAAATATGAATAACTGATTTATTTTTCAACCAGTTTTGATGCTGATTTCATAAAAGAATTTTTGTTTTCGTATTATTTTCTGTTACAAATAAAATAATGTACGAACTCGAATATAGGAAACTATCATATTCTGCAACTCATACAAAGTTAGGTTATCTCTCAGTTACAAAGGCTTTAATATTCTATTTTGATTCGACTACTTTTTTCGGAAGTATACTTTCATGAGAACTAAAATATAATTATGGACTAGTCACATCAATATCTGCCAAACTCAGGTATCAGTTTAGTTTTCAAATAAATTGAACCCTATTCACTTGCATCACAGTCAATTACAATCCAATATTGGTCATTGGTGTGTGTAACTTCACCGGATTCAGTAGTTATCGAATGTGCGATAACCTGATATCTAATGCAACTATCCGTCGTCTGACACGATCAACAGTATTCACATGATTGGCCTGTTTCCCAATACAGGATACGTTCCTACGTAAGGTATTCGGGGATTAAACCAAAACTTCCTAGTTTTGGTTTAATCCCCGAATACCTAGTGCAGATTTAGACATTCGCATGAACTTTTCTAAGTTGGTATAGGATAGAAAAAAATGAAAGTATGTGAAGTCTGCGAACCTGAACTAGGCCAGCGTGGTGGACTAAGGCTTAAAACCCTTTTACTAGTGGAGAAGGCCCGTGCTCAGCACTGGGCAGTATACAGAAACGACAGGTACATTATTATTAAATTTGAATATTACGTAGAATATTATTCATTTTGAAAAGTAGACATTTTGGACATGAATTGTTTCAAAAGTATTTTTGTTACCAACTAATTGAGAACTTCCTCCTTTTTTAGAAGTCTGTTAAAAATGAGATGAAAAGTAACTAGCTTGATGAACCAGGTCTATCCAATGTCAATTATGACACCGTCACAAACTCTAATTCTTGTAACTGTAAAACTACTTGACACCTTTAATTTTATAATTAAATTAAATAGCAGTGCAGTTACTTTCAGAGTCCTATAGTTCGTATTTTATTGATACATACTCAGTATGGGAGCAACACGCTCTCACGAAGTTGTTAAAAGTTAGAAAAATATTATAGAAACATGGCGCAATGTAAGGAGATTCTGATCGCCGAAGGCTCTTCGAACGTCAAAGGAGTCTACACCGATTTTTAGCACACACACACATTTTACATAGCCGTATTTTATTTATGCGACAAACAGAAATTAATCCAAAAAACGTGAAAATAATTTTGAGATTATATTTTCAATGTTCCTGCGCCATTATTCTAGCAATTGTCTTTTGTTGTTTTTAGTAATTTCCGCTTATCTGATGACGTACTCTACGTCAATCCAGTCCTGGGAAAATAAAAATCTTACAAGCTAAAGTGCCTGAGTAGAGAGTCCATCATTACCTCCCAGTCCACAGCCTACACCTGCTACCATCAGATATACTTACTGCTGTTTGAGTACATACTCAAAATTGCATATTGCTAACTATCACTTGTGATTAAAATTCTCAACCATACCACCTAAGTCAGGTGCTATCTTCTAAACCTATGCAGCATGATAAGTACATACAATTGCAGGAAATCCGTACTTTCATCGCTAGACTTGCTCTTTTATGCTCAAACGTATTGTAACGCAGTTCCGTTAGCACCGTCAGGCTTCAAAACTGGAACTACTTAACAACGCCATCTTTTTGTAAAGTCTTACACTACTATTTTGCTCAATACTTTCTATAGCAGAAAGAGGTATATTGTCACTAAAACCAATGAAATCCACACTATCAAAGGAATTGTGTAAATAAATTCGACATTCAAGGAGAAGGAATAGGAACTAGGAAGGTCACATTTTTTTTGTATTGGATGTTGATACGAGCATACCGCGGTGGTATCCTCCCAGACGGACTCTTACATATGAGAGACCTACCACCAGTGAACTAGCCACTAAGCCAGCCAGAAGAGCTACTACCCAGAACTAGCTAACTCAGTTTTGTATTTGTATTGTGGTACGACTGCTGTTCGGAGGTCCGGGTTCGATCCCCAGGTAGGGTAAAGTGACCTGTAATTTGCGCCTAATACGGCATTAGGCTCGTCCCCTATCACTATCACATCAACGTAATATAGTGAAGAGTCGGTGGACCCTGCCTGTGTGTGTCTGTGTATGTGTGTGTGTGTGTGTCCGAACATTTAACATTACGATCAATCACCTGTATACGTTAAGTTTTATTGAAATATTTTATCTAAAAATAACACCCCTTGTAAACCACAAAGGGATTATTGTTAATGAAAAATAAAAAATGGTAAGGTAAAAGCTGATTTGAATTTTGGAATTTATTTAGCTGTTTTAGATACTCCCCGATTTGCGAAATATCAAACAACATTATATTTGTCGCATTATATCAACCCGTAAGAGCTTCCGTGCAATTGTCGCGTTGTGCTTGCCTGTTTGACAAATCCCTCGACGATTTGTAAGATCTCTAGCAAGTGGCAGTACCAAACGCAATAGCAGAAGCTGCACTCAATCTATACTAATATTATAAAGCTGAAGAGTTTGTTTGTTTGAACGCGCTAATCTGAGGAACTACTGGTTCGAATTGAAAAATTCTTTTTGTGTTGAATAGACCATTTACCGAGGAAGGCTTTAGGCTATATAACATCACGATGCAACTATTAGGAGCGAAGAAATAATGGAAAATGTGAAAAAAACGGGGAAAATTATTCATCCTTGAGGGCTTCCATTGCGTGCGCTGCGAAAACGGTTCAAGATACCAAAAACATATGTATGAAAGAATTATTTCTCTTAAAATTAACTAAAAAAATGTCTGGGACAGTATTTGTCTATCTTTTAAGATTAACTCACTAGAACCGTTTTGATTGTAATCAAATTTAGTCGAAATTAATGCATTATCTGTTAAGAGTTGTATCAACGTCATAATATTAATCTTTATCCAAATAAATGTGTTGGATAGAGTGATTCAACGGGAAGGTTTTTATGTACCTACTTTTAGCCCGGAAAAACTCATTAACGCGGGCGAAGCCGTGGGCAAAAGCTAGTATTATATATTGTAACTCCTGATTTAGATACTTGCCGAGTACACATGAAGAGTCACGAATACGAATGTGTAAATAGATTATTCGGGTGCATTCGTTACTCATAATTCATAGTCATATTTATGCGCGAAGTTATTCCGCGATTATTCTCCAGTAGTCTAAATAAGGCATAAGCAAAAATATTTTTTCCGCAACTAACAATTTACTGGTACTCCACAATAAATAGCAAATATTATTGAACACTACAATTATCGCGATCAAAATAAAATCTCATATTCCGACATGATCACAGTATAACGAGGGTAATCAAAGTTAATTTTGATAAAGCATGCTACGCCACTGCGTAGCTGCGGCGTAGCTATTAGTTCCGGAAGCGCCGCTAGATGTCACTGTACCGCGCTTACTTTCACAAAGTATAGATGGCGACAGCGAAATCGTAAGGCAAGAAAAATAGTGTAACTGTGCTTGCATGTTAAGCAGAGGTCTAATGTATTAACAATAGACTTTTGCTCGCGGCTGCGACCGCGAGTTATGTTTTTATGTATGAGCTTTTAATAGAAAAGCAAAGTTGACTTCAGCTTTTTATTTAATAAAATGATACATATATGTGCTTAACGTTTAAGCGTGTCTTACAGACTAAGTTCGAGTCCGTCTTCCTGTCGCACTCACACACTTACACAGTCACTATAACACCCCCCGCACTAGTTGGAAGCCCTTTCTTCTGGCGAGAAAAAGGGTTGACCACGGATATTTGACGATCCACTGGTTTCTACAATCTCTGTGGCAGGTTTCCTTGTTTTCAACCGGTAAATAAGATAAGCCAATAGTAACATAATCATCAAGATGTATATGGGTGCTGTCCAAAAGTGATAATCATAATTATATGGAATTTTGTCTAAGTTCAAATCATTTTCTTTCTCTACTAATGCTTCCAATTTATGAATCTGGTCCAATGGCACATTCTCTAAGAGCAGCGGTCTGTCATCGTTTTTTATGGTGATGTTTAATAAAAGAAATAACAGCAACTTTATCGGTGACCCCTTTATTTGATTTCTGTAATTCTTAACATTGTATTTATTAGCAGAAATGCTGCATCCTTGTGGTATTTCAATTAAATAAGTGCCATAAAGAGATTGATAAGACTCTTTGTTACAATAAAACTGCACTCTTGTAGGATGGATGAAAGACAATATGTAATGATAGTCATCCAATTTCTGTATTATCTCGCTGTCCGCTTTAAAATGAATGAAGTGGCAAGTGTTCGATATTTCCTGTTTTAGTATCAGTTGATATATACAATCAGTAGTCTTAGAGGTGTCTGATATGTCGCCTTCTGGGCAGTAATATAATTTATTAAAGGTCTTGCATTCTGTATCCATATAATGATGGGTATTTTCATTAATCGCCAGATATGGTTTTGGTGGAATTAATATAGTATTATTATAAGTGGGTGTTGAAAAAAGATGATAATATATAAATGAATCGGGATGCATTATGGGGAACTTCAGAGCAAATACAACCATATTGTTAACATAATAAGAGCCACATTCTATAATTTCATAATAATCTCTTATCTCAGTGTATTCGTCCACCAGTAATTCGACTCTATCGTATAACTTCGACAAGGTAGTAAACATGTAATTTATATTTTCGGAACTTAATACACTGTGATAAGTTACAGATAGTTTACAAAAGGAAATAGAATTTTCTAATGAATTTATATAACTCAAAATGTTTTCTAGATTTACTTTTAGCAGACTAAATAAACTATTTATCTTTACATAATCATGGAGCCTGATATCAGTAAAGTTAACATTATTTGATATATCAATTAGCTTTTGATGAATCTTATATTCGTTAGATATGATAGTAGACAATGACATATTAAACGTTTGCAACATCTGTTTGTTTAAACTAATACCTGCATTTAGGCTATTTTTTATACTATCTTGATTATTTTGTAAAATACTCAGGACTCTGTTATAGTACAAAGCATCTTCGTGATCTAGATTACCAGTAATACCTTTTATAATGGAACCCAAACCATCTATAAGTCCGCGTTTTTGTCTTGGTTTTTTATATAGGGTGTCAAATTTCTTATATATGGTTTCCAACATATTTACTAGTACTTGATTTATCAAATGTAAGGTGTCGCCGAAATAACTAGGATCGCTCGATTTTATGTAATCTATATAACTACCAACATAACCTTCTACATTAATAATAGACTTATGAAGCTTATCTAACTCATAATAGTGTAAAAATACGTGTTCCGTTTTTTGGAACTTAACATTACCTAACTTAAAGGGAAGTATACCTGGATTATTCACTAATTCCGTGGTTACTATTTGTTGGCACTGGATCGTTGTCACGATCCTGTAACAAGGGTTTTTGCTGTGTTAGCGGTTTCCTTAATATACGTTTATGGTGGGTAATATTTCTATCGTCTATAACTTTTATATCTAAATTTTTCTTTACCTTCCTACCTAAGTATCGAGGTTTTGTTTTGTGACGAAGTGCCAATGGATTTTTAACATACAACATTTTACCCTCTTCATATTGCAAAGGTTCGTCTCGGTTTTTATTGGCGTATGAAATAGTTTTTTCCTGTGATTCTTGTAATTTTTTATTTATTTCTTTATATAATTCAGTGACAGTATCTCTATGCTTATTCAAATAATTTTGCAAGTATGTATTTTCTAAGTTTATATCAAAAGGGTCGTGACTACCAGTATGTCCGTTGATAATATCTACGGGCATTTTCTTTGTTACTGAATGTACGCTATTGTTATAACCTATTACGGCATATAACATTAGTTCTTTGGTGGTAAGTTGTGGGTGGCTTACGGACAATATACGAATGTGTTCAAGAATGGTGGAATGAAACCTTTCTATAGCTCCATTAGATTGTGGATTATTCACACTTATAAAATGTAACTGGATTTTATGTAAATTAGCAAACTCTTGAATAGGTAAATTTTTGAATTCGGTACCTTGATCAGCGGTTATACTTTTTGGAACTCCGTGATGAGATATGTACTTTAATAATGAATTTAACACACTTATCCCCGTCATAGATTCTAAGGGATAAGCTTGAGCATACTTTGAGAAAATATCAATTATTGTCAAAAATTTCTGCTGGTTAATAGTCAAAGTATCGATATGTAATATTTCGAAAGGCTTATTAGGTATAGGTACTATCTGAAAGTGTTGTTTATGAGGATTTCTTTCATATTTGCATGTCTGACAAATATCGCAATTATTTATATACTCATTTATATGTTTTCTGATGTTAGGCCAGTAATAATTCAATTTAATGCGTTGTTCTACTTCTAATATTCCGCGGTGATTTGTTTTACCTTCATGAAAATTTTTAATTATTTTATGCTGTTGTTCTTTACATACTACATCTTGAACTTTAGACTTACAAAAAGTTAATTTATAGGATGCACTATCAAACACTCTTTGCAATATTGTACTTATTTTAGGAATAAATTTAACATCCGAAATATATAAGCCATACTTAATACCCGGTTTTAAATATTCTTTGAATAAATTGATAAGAGTTGCATTAAAATCGCTTTCAGTTATTTGGCCTAAAACTCTTTTCTTGCCTGGGAAAATCTCAATACTCTTTGGTTTTGAGGGAGAATGATGAACGATGTCTAAAAATATCTGATTATCAAAAACATTAACATGTTTGTCAGATATTGGTATTTCTAACACTGGATTTTCTAATGCAGTGTGAACAGTACTCCTATCACTGTCTATGTCCACATTAGCAGATTTTGTAGAACGATTTACTAACATTGATAGTGGTAAGTCGTCTTCATCCTGCGATGACGAATCGCCAGCATCGATATTATTATTATGAATTTCTATTCTCGATAAAGCGTCGGCATTCGTGTTAGATTTACCCTTTTGATATATTATTTTATACTCAAACTCTTCTAATCGTAAGCGCCACCGCGTTAAGCGACTACTAGGTTCCTTAATATTCATTAAATATTGCAGAGGTTTATGGTCGGTAATAATGTTAAATTCTCTACCATAGAGATACGGTCTGAAGTACTTTGTGGCCCAAACAATGGCGAGTAACTCTTTTTCGATAGTACTGTATTTTACTTCACTTTCATTTAAGGTACGCGATGCATATGCAATTGGTTTATCCGAACCTAATGAACCCTGTGATAACACAGCTCCTAGTGCGACATTTGAGGCGTCGGTGCGTAAATTAAAGACTTTATCAAAATCGGGGTATTGCAAAATTGGATCATTCATTAACAAATTTTTACAAAGTTCAAAGCATTCGATATATTCTGGGGTTAACTGAATTTTCGCACCTTTTTTTAAACAAGCGGTCATGGGTTTGGTTAAATGGGCAAAATTAGGGATGTACTTCCGATAATAGCCAATAAGGCCCAAAAATGATTTAATTTCTTTAGTGGTACGGGGTATCGGAAACCTTTGAATAGCTTCCACCTTAGCTGGATCAGGTTTAACACCTTCGGCAGTAACAATATGACCCAAAAATGGGGTTTCCCTTTTCATAAATTCTGTTTTATTCAATTGTATCTTAAAGTTAGACTCTCGGAGTCGCTGGAAAACTTCCTCGAGGTTCCCTATATGTTCTTGCAATGAGGAGCTATATACAATTATGTCATCCATGTAAACGGTTACATTTTTTAAACCACGTAAAACATTGTCCATGACCCTTTGGAACGTGGACGGGGCATTTTTTAAGCCAAAGGACATCCGCAAAAATTCATAATGGCCTCGATATCCATCATCTATGTTAAACGCAGTTTTTGGAATGTCCTCAGGATTTAACTCTATTTGATGAAAACCCGACTTCAAATCTAACACAGTAAAATATTGACTTTTACCGAGTTTATCCAAAATGTCACTGATATTTGGAATAGGATACCTATCGCTTATAGTTTTCTCATTAAGCTTCGTAAAATCTATAACGAGACGCCAATTATTTTTTCCAGATGCATCTCTCTTTTTAGGTACCATCCAAATAGGTGATGACCATGGACTATTTGAAGGCCTAATAATTTTTTGTTGTAACATTTCCTTTATTTGTTTTTCTACTTCAGGTTTATGACAATGAGGGTACCTATAAGTACGAGTGAAAACGGGAATCTCAACCGTCGTTTTTATATGGTGTTTGATTTTATTAGTAAATGTTAATGCGGAATTCTCAGTGTAAAATATATCACTATAATTATGACACAACTTTAAGAGATTGTATCTTTCTTCCTTATTTAGATGATCAGTTCGAATTAACGACTCTATGTCCGTAATATTTGATTCATTAATGGCCTCGAAATTATACAGTTCAAAATTATTGTTAAGTGTATGCACCTTAAGTGGTTTCATCAAACTTATGATGATGTCATTGTTTGTTGGGTTTGTTATCTCCAGGTGCGCGTAGCCTAACGTGGCTCGGGTTACCGACTGAGGAATATAACAACCGTCTATGTGAGTGTAAGGAACAAAGATTTCGTCGTTTTGTATATTGACTGGTATTTTAATCAAACTTGATGAATTTGATTTAATTAAAGCTTCAAAAAGATTATGAATTCCAGAATCTAAATTTTTTATAGGCAACTCTGTATTCGGTGTGTTTAATTTCTTGTTGTGAAGGTCAACAGTTGCCTTCAATGATTCTAACATTTCAAATCCGATTAGACCATCGAAAATATTATGAAATTTATAAATATAAAACCTTGAGGTGCCATTTTCATTAAACTCTCTGAAGGTAGGTATATCTATAGAATGGTTATTACTGGTGGTACAATTTATGTTAGTAACAGCGAAAGGTTCGTAATTTAATGGCTGATTATGATAGTATAAATGAATTACTTCCGGGGATAAAAATGACTGATTAGTACCTGTATCTATTAACAATTTAAGGGGCGGTTGTTTGATTTCTATATATGGTAACTGTCGTTTTATGTGAACATTTATCTCTGTTAGGTATTTATATTGTGATTCAAATCCTGATAAAAATTTTGGTTGTCTACGGGATGTGAACTAGATTGGTCACCATAATGATTATAATCATCTCTATTAGATTGCTCTGTGTCACCGTTGTAGGTACAACATAAGTCGTTGTTATCGGATACGTAGGTGCCTGTGTGAGTGTCACCGACTGGGGTGGCCTCTGTCATATGCATTTCTTCGAAATGATCGCCTTCAATGTTATGATAGTTAGTTGTTATTGGACGTAAAGGAATCTGTGCAGAACGATAAGAGATTCCACTCATAGGCTCAGGCTTGTTATGAGGTATCCCATGGGAAATCGGTTTTGGTCTATATAAGGCTCGATTTCCTGAACTATTATTATTATTAGGTTTAGAAAAACTTGGATATGGATGTTGAAAATTGTTATTCTGCTTATTGAACTGCGGCACATACGGTCTAAAATACTGCATATTGTGCCTGGGTATCGCAGGTTGCAAAGGTTTGTTTAAATTAGGAAACATAGGTTTATTATCATTTATATGTGATTTATCGAAACTTGACGGTTTATTAGACGTAATTAATGTAGTACTTCTTTTCTGTATATATTGAATATTTTGCTCTTCTTTTATGTAATTGAGAGCTGTTGGCATGTCTAAGGGTCTCATTGCTCTTATAGTAGTACCTAAGGGCTCTTTCAGTCCAGCCAAAAATGTTTTTAGTGTCTGAGCCTGAAAGAAACTCCTTTTACAAACCTTTACATCCTCGTTAGATTCATGAAGATTTACGTAGTTAACAATCGTATTTAAAATATGCATACAACGATTATAATATTCTTGGGGCGTTTCATTTTCCTGTTTCATGTTTACTAAATCCCTATTAAGACAATTCTCGTCCCTTTGGTCCCCAAAATTCTTGAGTAACACATTTTTTATGTGTTCCCATGAAGAAACTCCGTTAATGTTAACTATTTCCTCAGCTCTACCTTCTAATTTATTAAGTATACTATGCAAAATAATAGAGTTATTAAAAGAATTGGGATCAGCAGTATCGTAATATTCTGTTAAAACAGTTTCGCAAGTAATAATAAATCGATGTAATTGGTTAGGGTTCCCATTATATTTGGGTACTATGGTAAGCGCAGTTTTAATTGTAGGTTTTGTCTCCATTTTAAATGAATCAATAGACTTTATAACAATAATTACAATATTTTATAAAACAACACAGTTTTTATCTATAGCTGTACTCTATTATAGAGTTTTATAACTATTAAAATAAAAATACACAAACAATTCAATACGAAAAAATATGTCTGAAGCTCACCATAATATATTTAAGTAAAAAAAAAACCAAAGGCTCTGGACTTACGATAGGATGAAAGACCAGGTCCACTGCATTTTGAATGAAGCCACTTCACTTGTCTGAACCTCAGGAGCTCGGTTTCGATTGTTGAGGAAAAATAAACTCTTGATTGTCGAAAAGCTCAAAATCCCGTCAACAGCATCCGATACGACTGCGCCAGTTATGTTTTTATGTATGAGCTTTTAATAGAAAAGCAAAGTTGACTTCAGCTTTTTATTTAATAAAATGATACATATATGTGCTTAACGTTTAAGCGTGTCTTACAGACTAAGTTCGAGTCCGTCTTCCTGTCGCACTCACACACTTACACAGTCACTATAACACGCATGAATGAGTTTTTCCGGCATAAAAGTCCCGCTTTACATATTCCCGGAATAAAAAGTAGACTTTGTGACTTGCTGATAACGTAGCTTTATACTAGTGAAAGAATTCGACGGTTCCGTAGAACAAAGTCGTATATGCAAAATGAAGCTTTTCAGTAGAGCGCTTTGAGTGTCTAAGTTAATTGTGAAAATCACAAGTTATAGTAAACAAAACATTATATTCTATAGGGTTCAGTAACAACTTTGAACTTAATGTGTGAAAATAGCACTAATTCGCACATGAATACAAACTAACGACTTTCAAAGCGCTCTACTGAAAAGCTAACATTTTGTATATACGACTTTGTTCTACGGAGCCGACGAATTTTTAAAATTGGTCCAATAATCTTTGACTTTATTCGTTATAAAGACACAAATCTTTCCATAATATTAGTAAAGGTTATAATAACAATACTCGTAGCTTAAAATGAACATTATTGCTGAGAACAAAGATAATGTGAGTACATTCATGAATATTATAGCCAAAGGTAGAGGTCATATTGTAGCGTAATTTCTAGACTAAGTGAAGTATGCTCACTTGACTGGGCTGGTACGGAAGTCGGAAAGTAAATCAATACAAACATTGCGCATTTTGCTAGTGTTTTTAAGTTAAGGCGATAACTTGTCAAATACCGTTAGGGGAAAGACTTACTTGTTTTGAAGTAATCTAATAAAAATAATAGTTATAATAGCATCACATCCTTTTCTCTTTTCAAGGTCAGGTAAAGGTGAAATGTATCAGCTATGTAAGGTCACATATTCGCTGACTCCAGCCTCATACTGAGTAGAAAAACTCACTAGCACTTTGCCTGACCCGGGAATTGAACCCAAGACCTCAGTGCGATAGGCGTACTTTTTTTTATTGCATCGAATGACGAGACGAGTATGCCGTTCGCCCGATGGTAAGCGATACGACCACCCATAAACAGTAGCAACACCATTCAGCACATTCACTTACAAAGTACTGTGTGGCATTCCACTCCGCTCGTCATTCTGAGACATAAGATGTTGAGTCTCATTATGTCCATTAGTTACACTGGCTCCAATGTCTTTCAAACCGAAACACATCAGTGCATGCACACTGTTGCGTGGCGGTAGAAATAGATTTTGCGGTGGTATACACCCAGACGGTCTCTTACATATAAGAGACCTACCACCAGTAAGTACTGCACTTAGAACACAACTAAACGAAGCAGTTTTAAAATATCTCTAATAATAATCCTTAATACAAACTGCTTCTTGTATTTCATGTCCATTCTTTAAAATCTCTCTCATTTATATCCACTTTGCGAGCTGGAAGCCATTCAAACATCATAAAATTTAACAAAGCCGCCCTCGGTTCCCGATAAAAAAACCAAGACCATACAATTGGTATTAATTTATTGGCGGCACAAGCGGCCGGTTTGCCGTAAACTTGCCTATTAAGAAACACAGTTTAACTCTTATTAACCAACGGTACGTAGTTAATGTGTACGGCAGTAGGTTAAAGTTGTCATAGTAATGTTAAGAGACTTAACAAAAGCGCCTATTATTGTAAGCACGCTGTTTTTGTTTAAGAATTTTGTTGGATGGAACAATTCATTAAAAATTTTACCATCCTATTCGGATATCAAACCAAGGTCCTCACAGTTTAAAGCCCAATTATTCTACTACTGAACTATTGTCAACATTTTTTATTTGTTTTTACTGTTTTTATTGCATTGAATGACGAGAGGAGCATGCCGTTCGCCTGATGGTAAGCGATACAACCACGCTTAAACAGTAGCAACACCATTCAGCACCTTGAGTTCCAAGTACTGTGTGGCATTCCACTGCTTCATCCTGAGACATAAGATGTTAAGTCTCATTATGTGCAGCAGTTGCACTGGTTACAATGTTCTTCAAACCAAAACACAAAAGCACACTGGGTAGCTTAATCTCTTGTATTATGTATGCGAGGGTCTGAGTAGCCAACGCAACAACTATTTCGGCCACCAAGTAACATTGTTCATGCATAGTGGTAATTCAGTTTTTTGGGCGTTGTAGACAGTGTAATTCTGAGTCATGTTGAAACGTAACTTATTCGGCCGCGCCAAATGGAGACTGCCGCGTTCCGTATTAACCGATTCAGTGGACGAAATCACTCTGGCCATCCGCCGTAAGAACGACTTCTTGAAACTCCGACACTCCACAAGACCGCAGTTCTGTCCTCGCCGTCGAGGACATCGCCGCGTTCCCCGTCGCACCCCCGACCTCCCTAGCAGTTCCGGCCCTCGTGCCGATGACAACACAATCTAATAGGATTAGGCCTAAAAACCAATCTTTCCCTGATCGTTGATGTCTCATCCTCTCTCAGTGGCCGTTCTGAGCAGAGGTTCGTAACCCGTTAGTGGGTTGCCGTCAGCATGGTCACTTAATTCAAAGGGTTGCGAGCGCCTTCTGCGTTCACCCTAAGGACCGGTGTGGCCAGAAAAGCCAACTCGCGTCAGACTACGACATAAAAAAAAATGAAACGTAACTTGTGTTTCAAGGTTCAGAATCATCAGCCACATGAAATAAACTGTTAAACATAAGCTTCCCCTAAAGATTTCTAAGCGCAACTGTCAAAAGCGACCTGCGTCCAGTGTGTTCCTGCGACCTTTATCAAGTCGTTTGTCCAGTCGTATTTCTCAAGGTTACGATTCAATAATTTGTCATTCAACATTCCAGATTTTATTGACACCAATTATACACCACACGCCATCACACCAGCACCGTGCATTTTACACCTATGATCCATGCAAAAAATAACAACCAAAACAAGTTAACTCTTTGACGACCAATCAACTGTCCCTCTGCGGCGCTCGGCCGTTCAATAAGTTCCAATTTTGTCGGTAAACCGTTTCAGGGACCATTCGTAGCAGCACTATACCTGCATTAATTGAACAAGCTGTACGGTGAATGTTATTAAACTCTCACGATATCGAATACGATCTAATATTGTAATTTCACTGCGCATTTGCCTATTGTATGTGAATGACGGTTCCAGTCGATTTTGCTTTGATTGTGGTTATTTGAGACTCTTTGAAATGTTTGATTGTCACGTTGGGGCGACACAAATGCCTTATAGACAACGATACGATAGTGCGCAAACTCTTGCTAAGGGAACAGAATACTGAATAGTACTACGTTATACGTATTTGTAGTATGTGTCGCATTAATTATCCCATTATTTTGACAAGAGCTTTAATTGAGTTTTGGTTTAACTCAGTAGGTAATTTGAATCGGTGAATGGTGTAATCCGTTATTACAACGTAATTATTGTTATGTTACTTTGTTCCTTAAGTCTATTTGAGGGTCAAAAACGTGACACGGAATTATTAATTTTAAAAATCTGTAGGATCCTTTAACTCTACGGTTTTGACGGCTACTGGCTAGTTAAATCTTACATCCTTCTACTCATTTTTCAATGTGAGGTTGCAACACACTTTTTCAACGTAGTTTGTTTTTATTTGCTTTTTTCGACCGTCCGGCGTCACAACCCTTTGTAGAAGATTAGTGTAAAATACGAAAGTACATCTTCATCAACCAATGAATACTTTGAAGTCAGCTTTGAAATATTCCGCACTTGTATCAATGTGTGTCTCTAAACACAACCCGGCTTTGATATCTTGTATTACAGATTATTATTGTAAACAGTAAGAGTTGAGACTATTAGCAAAAATATTGTTAGAATGCAACTGAAGGTGAGCTTTCAGAGTTGCGCTTTTTTGGATTGGAGAATTGTATACATTTCAGCTGAGTTGGAAATTAGCACCTATTTGAAACACGGAAACTTAGTATTTACTAACAAAAAAAGTTGAATTAACGACCAGTGCATTATATTTTCGTCCAAGTTTTTCTAATTTTTACAAAGTACGAAATGTTACAGATCGTTGAGTATATTAGAAATTCCAAATAAAAGTTAATCTGTATGATTCCTTCTTCTTACTTCGCAACTAGTTTGTGACGTGACGTAAAATACTTTTACCTCTAAAAACTTTCCTAGAGGCCTCTGGGACGGCATGCGCAAAACAGCGTAAAAGGTAAAAAAGTAACCAGAAGTCAAATGGATCACCTTGTTTAAAATTCGCCTTATCTAAGGAAGCTCATTTTCTTAGCATTTTTATGATCCCAGAAATCCTCTTTTTTTTTTTAACGCGGAGAAAGTGACTTATTGCTACCGCCGAGTCTTCAAGGGGGACGACTGAGCGGTTATGTTGGGTTCACCGTGCCTTACGACCCGACGTTGAGCCGCCCGGAGAGATGGAACCATCGGACGACCGCCGGGCCAAGTCCCTAACCTATAGTACAACGCACGGCATACCGGCTTCCTCCGACTCACGTCTAAATTATTGTCCGCAACCGCCCCTGCGCGTACCGCTAGTGCGGTCCGTCTCGTGTTGTTGGCGGGGGGCTCGGAAGTCTGTAATTTGTGCCCGATATGGCGATAGGCTTGCCTCCTATCACACTAGTTGCGCCTCTGTCTACCCCTTCGGGGATAAAGAGTGTGTGTGTGTGTGTGTGTATTCATTTTGGCTTCAAAGCCAGTTAAGGCATATCTTATCATAGTTCGTGCATTTGTGATTTATGAATAAGTAATCCAAATAATTAGGACCATGAATATGTAATGACATTAAATATTCCCCCATTACTATCGTTCATGTAAAAGCTTATTTATGCACATTGTTGTATTAAAAAACCCTACATCAATGTTTATGCATGACAAATAATTGATATTTAAATTAGCTTTGTAATTAGTTTTAGTATTCAAGTAGTCAAATCAATAGCCGAGGGAATTATTGCAGGTTGACTATAAACAAGAACCGAATGTCAGAATGGAAGTAAAAATGTTATTTAACGGTTATAATTAAGTTAGCTAGTATGTTGGTTTTTTAAATGCGCGAATCTGTCTGAGTAAATATGCCATTTTTGTAATCACTTATTGGTCTCTTCATTTAATAAATAATGACGATACTATATGGGATCAACATGTACAGTCAGCCCCATTCAGAATTTGAAATCGCCCATACGCGTTTAATTTAATTGATTTTTTTCTTTGTTAGATGTAAAAACACCTTTTATTTTATTTTTGTGAAGAGATAATAATATTGGGTATCGCGCAGGGACGGTCTCGTGCAGCTATTTTAGTGCAGCAAGATACCCCGAGGCCGTCTCGTATGCGCCGAAGAAGGCGACCTCGGGTTTTGGTTGGTATGCCGGTGTAGGGTGTACATAATGTTAGGGACTCGGTCCAATGCTCGCTCGGATGATACTATATCTACTCCCGAGTGTCGACATTGGGCTGTAAGACTGTGCGAAACCAACTTAACCGATCCACTCACTCCCCAGCGGTGGTAGCGATAATGCGTTTTTCCCCGCGAAAAAAAGATACAAAAGTTTACACGCGATTTGTAGTTTTGAATTTGTTCAGATACTTGTGTCGCTGACTGTACTTTTATGTAAATTTTTCAAATCCATATTATTTATTTCAAACCGATTGTCGCCAGAAAGGTACATACAAGTTTCACGTCTAAAGAAGATAAACTGCAAGATTCAAACGCGTACGTGGCTGGCGTCCAAGAAGCGGGCGATGGAATGATTATGTGATGAGGCAAATTTAAATTTATCCCAACACTTACATTAGTGCATGCAAATTTTAGGCCATAACTTAGCCGTGCCAGGCTGCACTCTGGCACAAGACGGTTGTATCTGTTATGTGTATTAGGGTTGATCTTAATAAAGCAAGGACTGGAGCCAAGATGATTTTAACAATCGTTAACGCTAATAGAAAACAGTAAAATTTATGGTAATGGCACATCCTATCGATAAATCTAACGATATAATGTCAACGCCGGGTCGTAACGGCCGGTGAAGCCAACACAACGCAGTCACCCCCCACTAAGACTGTGTGGTAGTAGTAAAGTACTGTCTACGCGAAACCAACAAAAATGTCATTCTCATACATAACTTTAGGGTTAACGATTGTAGAAAGCGTCTTAGCTAAGGACCCTGTAGTAGCTAGTGAGTCTATAAGTCTTAAAAGAAAGAAATTTAGTCAAGAAAGGCAATGGGTCTAACTTGAGAATTCTGTATTCCGATTGACATACGAAATGGCACATTATTTTTCAGGAAACAACTACTAACAAAACTATTAGAAAAAACTAACTATTGCTGCTGTAAACAAAAAAAGACTAAAGTTTCGCATCATCACATTAATATGTATATTGTATACCTTACAAATGAAACGGCGTATCAACTATTTTATTTTTTCTTTACAAAATATTTCTTTTTCACTGCTCTTCCCTATTTTATATCATATTTCATTTGAACTCAATCCAAAAGTAAGCGTTTTATATCTAACAGATGAATATTTTATATCTCGAGTCCTATCTTACTTCACGCGGGATCTGAGAGACATTCATTCTGTTCGCGCTTATATTATTTTAGAAACTTTTCAAAGGCCTTAGATTTTTTTATTATCAGTGAAAAAAATGCTCTCGTAGATTGTTTACACTAATTTAGGTATAATCGTCTTTTTCTTAGTCTACAGGTTGAGAAAATGGGCGGCGGACCGAAAGATCAATGATTTGAATGCCATTGGGACAATAATAATTATTCATGTCGACTTTTTAACAGGATTTGCTCAAGATTGGATCTTGAGATATTACATTTTCAACCTATTATATTAATCATCTACGACTTCTCGCTACAAGTTAGATCTCCTTCTTTTTTGTGAATTTTTGTGAAAGTCAAGTTAAAATAGCTACTGAATTTCAAACTATCCAATGCTCCATATATATGACCTAGAGGCGATCAAGTATTAAAGAAAAAAGAGAAAAATACAAAAGGAATTTCATCGCGGGTTTGTCTGTAGTAATGAAAAGATGAAAGACCAGCTGAAGCATTTTTGGCCAGGACCTAGATAATGTGTAAAATAACAAAATATTTGCGACTGTATCTTAAAATAATAGATGAATGAGTAGAGGTATTGGCATTTAAGTTTTTTTTTATGGCATTGAATGACAAGACGAGCATGCCGTTAGCCTGATAATAAGCGATACGACCACTCATAAACAGTAGCAACACCATCCAGCACTTTGAGTTACAAAGTACTGTGTGGCATTCCACTGCGCTCGTCATCCTGAGACGCAAGATGTTAAGTCTCACTATGTCCCGTGATTACACTGCCTACAATGTCTTTCAAACCGACTTCAAAACAACTTTGCTTTTGAATGCAATACGAATCAGAATGGAACGCCCAAGAATGCGAAGGTAACATCATTTTTCATACCGTATTTAAAATTCATATCGCGCGCGATTAAGTGGTTACACAAAACATTCAGCGTGTTGCTGCAAATATTTTGAACATATGGAGTGAATGTGCTTGGCTACAGGCATGTAGTCAGAAAAAGTAAGGGGGAAAAATAGAAGAGGGGTAAAAGGTAAAAGTTTACCCGTAAATAAAGGCTAAGAATTCCTACGAATTCCTTTAAATTGTTTTTCATTAATCCTGACCCTTGAAAATTGGAAATTAATATGAGAGTATAAGAAAATAGTAAGTTTATTAATGTCTTAAACACAGCGTGCGTGTCACTGCACTGCGCTTGTCACCCTGCGACATAAGATGTTAAGTTTCATAATAACCAGTAAATACGCTGGCTACAATGTCCTTCAAGCCGGAACTCAACAGTGCATACACACTGCTGCTTGGTGGTAGAAATAGTCATTACGACTGTATCTACTCTAGCAGCCTCTCGCGTACGACAGTCCTACCACCCGTAAAATTCCTGAAAATCCTATACTAAGTTTGAAAATGAAACATGTCAAAATGCATCACTCAACGAATGTTTCTAATCTCTTAGTTGTAAATTGAGTTTTGGTATCACATTTAACCTAGTTATGACTGAAGTTATGTAATGAGATCTAACTTGGAAATCGCCAGAGACGAACTGATTGTGTTTTATGTATTTGGTGAAACTCTATCAAAAATCTTCGTTTTTAATATTACTTGGCTTCATAGGAGATAGTGCTCGCGAATATGGTTAATGAGTCCAAAAAAACCGGCCAAGTACGACTCAGGTGATACGTAAATACATCGTTACATGGAAATCGAGTCTTGAAGATTATTCCTGCTTTTTTCGAGTACGTTTGAAGTTTTTCCCCACATTTAACAACTTCAAATAAGTTTAATGACAAGAAAATGTGATGAAACAAAAAAATAAGTCGGTCTTTCACTTTACTTTTGCTGTTATTTTAGTGATTATAGATCAACGGGGAAAAGTTTCCTAAATAAATTATTAGATATTTGTGTTCGTTTATTCAATACCATGAATGATTGTACGAACTATAGTGCATATTTTTGAAATACATTTTATGTTATCATTAAAACTAACAACATACTACACAACTTTTCGGGGGTTAACGACCACAGTTGTAAACTTCAAATCCCTGCCCGTGCGGCGTGCGATAACCGCACGTAATGCACAAAATTTGCACAATAATGGTGCAGTAATTCAAATGTAACGAGTGGCCCGACTCTTCATACGTCATATCTGCTGATAAGCGTGCCTCTACGTACACTACAAAATATTATGTTAACCAGGGATCACTTCAAAAATATAAAACTAGTGTTTAAGTTGGTGAAGACGACTGGCAATGATTTTAAAAAATAGAATTCGAAGGAAAAATTTTAAGAGGTCAGCGGTGCAATTCTGTAGGAACACAGCGTGAAGTGAGGTGACTTCAACATCTCGGGTGAAATTATGCTATAAAGCCAATGTGGCGATCGAAATCTTTGTTTACAGAATTCAATTAGCGTAATATACGTAAGATCTCATTTATTAGTAAGTGAGTGTAGTTCGCTTCACCGACATTCTCACCTTTTGGCGCTAGTGTAGATTAGTTGAGAAGTAAGCTAGATAATGAGTTCTTACAGAATAGCATAGTTGCGTTAAAATGTGACGCAAGCACGTGGTTGCGACAAGCTTGCAAGCGATATACGCAAAATCTCAGATTAATAACGAAAGATGCGCTAAATAAAATGTGCCAGCGTAATATGAAATCCTCCTAGCCAGTTTCGGCCACAGCGGCCAATCTCAACGGAGATCAGCCAGGTACGCAGGAGATATTATAGTGCACAAGTGTGTGCGCAATACACAGGTGCACTCGCTATTCCTTCACTCTCATGGTCTGGTGAGACGGCAATCCGACATGATCGGAGAGAGATCAGGCGCAGGACCAACGGCTTTACGTGCTTTCCGAGACACGGGGGTATCACACCGCGAAATAGTAACACAGCGTAATATATCATGTACTTCAATCGTGAAGAAATCTTATAAGGTACTAGTATTGGTCGCGACTCCGCCCGCGTGTAAAAGTTTTTCCGAGATAAAAATATTTTCCCGGGATAAAAAGGAGCCTATAATACTCAGGATCAATTTATCTTCCTATTAGTGAAAGAAGTGACTGCCTCGGTGGCGTAGTTGTATTATGGTTCGGCTCCAATACTGACGTCTCGGGTTCGATCCCCGGGTCGGGCAAAGTGATATTGACTTTTTCTATTCAGTATCAGCTTGGAGTCTGGAATTTGTGCCCGAAATAGCGATAGGCTCGCCCCCTATCACATCATGGGACGGAATAATGGCGAAAATTGGGTGCACAAGTTGCGCCTCTGCCTATTCCTTCGGGGATAAAAGGCGTGAGTTTATATGTATATGTATTAGTGAAAGAATTATGAAAACCCGTTTAGTAGGTCATGAGATTAGCGCGTTTAACCAAACAAAATCTACAGCTTTATAATACTAGAATAGATGTAAGGCACTAACTAAATATAAATGCGCGCTTTTTGCGATTTATTAAATAAAGTAGCAATAACTGCTAGCAAGTGATGCGATTGCCAGCATATTTAAAGTAAGCTTGACTGCAATACCCGCTTACTAAAATATTAAGGCTAAAGCTGTTATGTCTGATAGGTAATCTAGGATATTCATTTTATTTTCTATGCCAGGTGTTACATGTGCCATATAGTGGCATTGATTCGGAGAAGTCAAATACACGAGATTGGAAGTCAAAGTTCATATGTCATACGTAAATCACAGTACATAGGTTTCAGGGGTCAGAGGTCAAATCCCAGATATCAGATTTTACATAATGGGTGTTTCGTGTGGCACATAGTATGGTCAATTTCACATATCAGAACTCGAAGATACGAAAACAGAGGTCACAGATGGCCATAAAATATAGGTCATCGTGTAAAGGTCTAAGGTAATAATTAGAGATTAGAGATACGAGATCGGAGGTCAAAGTTTATTTGCCATTATATATGTCACCGGGTATCGATCTAGTCAAATCTCAGATTTAGAATATATAACAATAAAAAATAATAGAATATATAGGAAATGTTACAGAAACCTTATCAATATGAGGCTAATCAGATATATTTGATATTTTTGTCTACAAATATACCTTTCAATGTGTTCATACCATAAACAAAAGTGATAGGATCAGCAGTTAAATTTACAAGAATAGTCACAAGAAAGACGGAAGCGTTCTGTTTTCTATTTGCAAAATGGTCCAGACCGGCACTTTGAAAGGCGATTTTTCAGTACGTCCGTACGTTCATTTATCTGGCACGAGACAGACCGTGATGAACTGCCTGACAGGTGTATACGTCGACAAATAGGTGTTCAAAATTCCGAACGCTCACTACGGAATTCAGATCTCGTCAGATGCAGAAGACTAATTCGATATCAGAATGTATAATATAATATTATGAATATTTGTAGTCCTCCATAGATCGTCTTAATTGTGTAGTGGGTGCCTTTGATTGTAACTAAGAATGTGGGTTCGAATCTCAGAAGACGTAATTAAAACTTACTAGTTTTTGGATACGAAAACCATATGATTTGCATGGAATTATTCAACACTTATAATTACGAAATTAATCTTTGGTAAAATCAGTCTGTCAAACAAAGTCAGTGATACTCTCAATTATCATATGCCGCTAAACCGTCGCGTCGTACGTCAAAGTAAATACGAAAATGTACCAAATTTTGGAATGACAACTACAAAAACGCATGTGAACTCATCGTCATTTCTCTTTTATTTGAAAATTTCTATAAAAATGCCACATTGCCAGCTTTTGCCGGAAAGTCGGCTTGTTGTTGATTCTCTGTGTAACTACTGGACCAATTTCAGAGGCTTTTAGCTTTTATTTCGAACAAAAAATAGCAAAATAGAATACGTGTATGTCTATAATACTAGGTTAATCTGTATGTGTTGAATGTAATGCAATACAACAATTAACATCGATTTGTGTAGGCTTAGATAATCGTAAACTTGGGTTTGCGAACCATATTCGCTCACATTATAGGAAAGAAGTCCACTGTCAACTCCACTGAAGAGATTTTTATCCGCGTCATATTCTGAAACCATTACTTGGGTTCTTAAAATTGATTCACTACACACTGAAACTAATGTAGCTTCATTAGTTTCAGTGTTAGTTTTTTTGTTTCAGGAACGAATATTAACGCGAGCATAGCTGCGAGCAAAAGGTAGTCAATCGATCTAAAATATTACCATCCATGACATTTTTTATGCATAATGTATCATAATATAGACGTAACTTGCTGCAAGATACATTATTCCTGGTCACAACAGTGGATGTTATCAAGAAATCCTTAATAATTTCATTTATGCTACCAGAAAAATACACACATTAACCCTTTATATTGTAATAAATTGTGTATGTATAAGAATAAAATAAAATAGTGCACGAAAATATAAAAGACGTTAAACAGCAATCACTCAGCAAATCACTTTAAAAAAAATGGTGTACAATTTGGCATAAAGTGAATGACTTTAAAACGATACAAATTTAACTCAATCCAAAACTAATAGCTTATTCATCTTCCCGTTCTTAACTCGAGTCTAAATTGTATATTCATTGGAAGTATTCTTACAAAGACAATACGGTTAAGAATGTACAGTCAGCCGCATAAGTAGCTGGACAATTTCAAATCACCTATACGTGTTAAGTTTAATTGAAACATTTTTTTTCTATGTGAAAAGTATGTCCCTTTTTTATTTTTGGGAAGAAAAAACGAAAAGTCGTAAGAACACAAAGTATAATTATGTCGCTGACTGTACATATATACATTTGTATGAACAAGCAGTAAAGTAGGTCGTTGTGTGAGGTAGATCGATCTCCGATATAGGGGCTTGTAAAAGCTCAAACTCTGATATGCAAGAGACAGGTCGGGGAGTTGCGCATTTAGAAATTATTGGGTTTTTGATGCGGCATTGTAAACAGCCTTATAATATTTTTTTATTATACACTTTTTTTATGGCATCGAGTAACGAGTCGAGCATGCCGTCCGCCTGATGGTAAGCGATACGACCACCCATTAACAGTAGAAACACCGTCCAGCACCTTGAGTTACAAAGTACTGTGTGGCATTCCACTGCGCTCGTCATCCTGAGACATAAGATGTTAAGTGTACTGAGTAATAACACTAAATTACTCATCTGACTTAAGCGTATAATCACATCTATAAGCAATACCAAAACCTAGGCCTTCTCCTCCATAAAAATATATTTCTTCCGCCAACCACCATTTTAAGCACTATGGGTTTCTGAATGAAAGAAAATTACAGCCAGTATTATTATTTAAATTACTAATTTACGAGAGAGATGAGTACAGTGCGGTATAATGTAATATTTTGTATTTCGATTTCAGAATAATGTTAATGGTGGGTTTCCTATTAAGAAAAATATTTCACAAATATCTTTTAAATCAGAATTACCAGTATGTCATCACTGTCGTTCCTATACACTAGAAAAAAAAAACAGCACAGCCATAATCAAATCAAGGGATAACTTCCCAAATATGAATAATAGCTTTTGCCCGCGGCTCCGCCCGCGTGAATGAGTTTTCCCGGGACAAAAGTCCCGCTTTATATTTTCCCGGGATATAAAGTAGCCTATATTTTATTCTGGAACATAATCTACCCGTGTGCCAAATTTCATTGAAATCCGTTCAGTAGTTTTTGCGTGAAAGAGTAACAAACATCCATACATTCTTACAAACTTTCGCCGTTATAATATTAGTAGGATTAAGTAGGATAGTAGGATATTACTATAGCGCATCCAAAAATCACTACCTTTCCAACATCTTTGTGCGAAACATTTGCTTCCAGAGTCCCCAACCGGTCAGCTCTTTAAATCTAGATCGGGGTACACGAAACCTTTTACGGGCTGACACAGCGAGAGTTTCCACTCGTTCACTATGCGTCTGACGCAAGTTATGACGTCGGCATGTAAATACGAGACACTAACATAAATGTGATGGTATGTGTTTGCTAGAAGTAAACGCTACTGTTGGAAGTTTTCGGATATTCGGATTTTTGTACATCTCATCTTATTCTTACTAATATAAAATGCGAAAGTTTGTGAAAATGTTTGTTAGAAGTAAACACAGAAACTACTGAAGGGATTTGGATGAAATTTGACATACGGGCAAGTCATATCCTGGATTAACACATAGCGTACTTTTTTTATGGCACTGAATGACGAGACGTGCATGCTGTTCCCCTGATGGTAAGCCATGCGACCACCCATAAACAGTAGCAACACCATCTAGCACCTTAAGTTACAAAGTACTGTGTGGCATTCAACTGCGCTCGTCATCCTTAGAAATAAGATGGTAAGTCTCATTATGTCTGTAGTTACACTGGCTACAATTCCCTTCAAACCGAAACACAACAGTGCATGTACACTGTTGTTTGGCGGTAGAAATAGACATTGCGGTAGACCCACCCAGACGGACTCCATATGAGAAACCTACTACCAGTATTATATCCCGGTAATTAGCTCCCATGGGTATTACATGGATATTTATATCTAATCAGATTTTTTATTTGCATGGCACTGGCATCGTATTGAGTATAAGAGACAATTCTAGCGGGAGAGGCTTTTCACGTGAGCGAAGGCGTGAGAAAGACCTAGTAGATTATAATCGGACTTTCAGGAAAAGATATTCGAGGGAAGCTGCGACCTAGCAATGATGAAATTTTGCAAAGTGTGATTTATGTGTATTTTTTTGGATAGACCGTTGCTGGACCAATGCAAATTCTAACGACCCGCACTGTTGATACTGCCGACCCTCACGCTTTACAACTGTAATTAATTAACTGTAATTATAGAGGTAATTCTTAATGTCCCCATAGGCATGAATGTGCAATAGGCAGACAGACCGAAAGTCTTACGGGAGTAGCCCAAGGGAAGGATATACCTAATATGCATGTTTGTCAGTAACGCCTTAGCTGTCGAATGTATTGAGATGATATTAAGAAATGTCCCAAATTAACGTTTAAATGTATATTTAAACGTAATAAGTTCACAATTAAATTTTTCAAACTTTTCATTAATAAAAACTTGATTTAATACAGCGTAACAAAGTTTTTTTTAATAAAGTAGGTACTTAAGAAAGATTTTGCAGCTATTTATATAAATAAAAACACCATGGTTTCCTGTCAGTTTGTCATGTGCCAGCTGTAACGGGCATAGTTTTTTATCCTTATGAATACACTTAATATACAGTCTATGCAAGATGGTAATTCCTGATGTTTTATCGAGTAAATAAAATAGGTAGCAGATGTCATAATGTTTCTGCTTATGGTCGCACGCGATATTGACTTATTATTAATTATCCTGCTAAGGTAATTAATTATGCCTGTATATTCATTTTAAAGTCTTATGTACTTGGTGCTCGAAGATTCACTCGAGTGAAAATGCTTTTCCGGTACAAAATACTCACTGTATCACTCCCTAAATCACTGTAGCGATCCTTGGCGCCATCTGTACAATGTCAGCGTTTATCGTTTAAAGTCAGATAATTTCTTTTTATTTATTTTTTTATTTATTAATATTCGCGGAACGAACAGAACAATATTTTCTTAAACTTGATTAACACTAAAATATATTATAATCCAGCAAAGTTCCCACAATAAAGTTGCACATTTTGAGCCAAAACGAGTGAACAAACGCGGTTACTAAAACATTAATAAAAAAATAGAAGAAAAGAAAAGAGTGAAGAGTTTAAAGTAAATTATTTACTTTAATTTAAGTTTAAGAGTAAATTATCGTGATGTAGCGTATGTGTTAAGCCAGAACCTCGTCTACACTTGTACTAAGTCTCATCTGACGCTTTTCAGCTATATTTGCTTTTACTTCTAACAACCTCCAAATATTTTCACAAAACGTCGCATTTATAATATTAGTACGAAGTGCAATAAGAAATAGGTAACGTATTAGAGAAAATATTACGCCTTAGGGCAGATTGCTTTACTGGCTCTAATAAATATCAGAACAATGTCGGATATGTAATTTACGCACTGAATAATAAATATCTGATCAATGTCGGATATGTAATTTATGTTTAAATTACACGTTAGCCAGTAATTTTATATTCCGTAATGTAAGCTGCAATCATTTATTCCAAATGCTACCCAATCTATATGTATTCTAAAATTATAAAGAGGAAAGATTTGTATTTTTGTATGATGTAACGAATAAACTCAAAAACGAATGGACCGATTTCAAAATTCTTTGATCAATATAAAGCTACATTATACATAGGCTACTTTTTATCCCGAACAAATTATTTATGCCCCGGAAAGACTCATTCATGCGAGCGGAGCAACGAGTAAAAGTCTAGCAAGGTATAACAATACAATCTCGAAACTTCCAAATATTAATTGACCATTACAAAATTCACGGCACACCGCACTATCCCAAAGACAATTTCCCGACGGCTCCGTACAAATAATCGGCAACTAATTTTCTGTTGGGCAACTCTTCGATTTGCCGTACGGTCCCCATAGAATATTGAAATGTAATAATCACTAGCCCGAGAGAGCCGTGCCGGCTAGACTTCCACCGTCAATTTGTCTCGAGCTGGCTGCGTTTTGTAGCCAACTAGCGAGTTCGGGAGCAACGAATTGGGTAGAGTAAGCTTTTATTTCTGAAGATTGGGGCGTTTAAATTAGACTCTGTTGCCCGCGAGCTAGGCCAATAAATGTGCAAGGACCTGCTGATATGCAGTCCGCCATAAAATACATTTAAAACCAGTGGCCCGGAATTCTGACTATAACTTAACCCCTAGTGACTCAGAATGATAAGTACCACTACAGTACTATAATAATAATACTAGCCCGTCAGAGGTGTGTGCCTTGGATTTAGAATCTGTGAACATCCGTCTCTGCTAACCGTTCCATTCCCAACTAGGGTATATATACGCAATGGCCGGCATATAATGAATTTCAGCAATTTTTAAAAACGATGAGTCAAAATAATAAATATGGACATTTATGCCATTTTTCTGAAAAGTCGTTTTTTAATACACAATCGTGCAAAATCTACCAGAAAAGGTATTTTCAAAATTCATTAAATAATGAATGAGTTATAGAAATAGCAAACTGAGACGTAACCGAGTGTCACCGGCCATAAAGCTGAACTGGAAAAAGCTAGCGCGATAACCCCATCAAGCGTCCACTTTTGCTCACAATCTCATAATAACGCCCTTACAATATTTACAATATGAATAACGGCATTAATTTTTAACGAATTTTGATTGAATTTTAGTTACCAGAAGAATTTATTTTTCATATTATTTTCGGCTACACAATAAATAATGTACAAAACAAAACATAGGAAACTATCCTACTCTATGCACTTCATAGCTCATTTTCAACTTACAGCAGAACTCTGCGTTTGTCAGTTTCTGCGAGTAATAAGTAAAATTTGAACCTGTCATCGACTTAGTTTCGTACGTCTGTGTGGGCTAGTTAATTTATTTGTTAGTACCTATATTACAAACCTAGTATCTCATTGACTGCCTCGGTGGCGTAGTTGTATTACAGTACGACTACAAAGCTGAGGTCTCGGGTTCGATTCCCGGGTCGGGCAAAGTGATATTGAGTTTTTCTATTCAGTATCAGCTCGGAGTCTGGAATTTGTGCCCGATATGGCGATAGGCTCGCCCCCTATCACATCATGGGACGGAATAACGGCGAAAAGTGGGTGCACTAGTTGCGCCTCTGCCTACCCCTTCGGGGATAACAGGCGTGAGTGTATATGTATATATGTATGTATAGTATCTCATAATTTAATATATTTAGAGCAAAACTTAATTAGTAACTACAAACAAAATAATACATATATATGGAGTTTGAAGTAATTAAAATATCATTTGTTATTTGATAATACTATCATTAAGTATTCAGCCTTTTCTTTCCAGAACTCATGAATGTCCTACGAAAAAGTGTGTTAAATAATAGTCATTTATGCTTATTTTTCTTTGTTAAAATTTTGCAACTGCACCCTCGTTTCTCGGGAACAAATGCAATAATTCATTGTATTTGGAGTAAGTGTGGGCCCAGCATGCGTAAGTTCGAATCCTACAAGTTTCAATATCTCTGAAAAACACTAATCAATTATTATAGTTGTCTTTCGCGTTCTGGGTCTCAAAAAAAAAGAAACCCTTACAGGATCACTTTGTTGTCCATCTTTCTGTGTGTCAAGACCATTTTGCTCAGGAACGCGTTGAAATTTACATCAAATACTTAGGGCTCTACGGTCTCTTTCGGTTTTGTCAAGTCGATCAAAAGATATGACCGTTTTTGTCGCATATTTTACGATTTCGCAGGGGAATCATAACCTATAGGGTACTTTCCGTTGACCTAAAATCATGAATTTTGGCAAATAGCAAGATCTTACAGCACACGCGAAGGGAAAAATCTGAATGCCGTAAATATGTACTATTGATAACAAGAAAAAGCTAATTTACAAAGTTATTAAATTTGTTGAATTTATTAATTAATTTTGGCGAACTATTGAACTTATATACTTTACCTACTCCAACTTGCACTTGTCCGGTTTTTTTTTTAATAGTTTCGTTTAATACTGTCATTCACGATGACGCGCCCAACTAATTTCCCTAATCGCTTACAGTGCAGTGTGCAACTTTCCGCTAGTCTTATAACTATACACTTTTTACATACGAGTGTACCCATAACTACAATGAATAATCAAAGACCCCTTCGAGAAATCCTCGCTTAAAAATTGGTAGAGCGCATCATCGTGGGTGGCATTATCTATAATTGATTTTATAAAATTAAACGCTGTGGCTCTTCGGTTTTTGACTTTAGATCATATTTACTTAATGAAAACTGTATTAAACGTCAAGTATCCTAGACTAAACAACAAATTGAATCTCAACATATTCTTAGCAACAATTTCCAGCCTAAGCAACAATTACCAAAATTATCTCGATCCATTCGAACAATTAAAGGTAATTTACAGCGGGCCGTTTGCGTAGTTCAAGATAATGTTTATTGCTCACTTCGTTTGTTTAACTGCAATAACGCTGCTGTGCAACGTGTAAATAACTGCTAATAGGTGAGCAAATGCCAAAACTCCTTTCCGAAGTATTGTTATGGATTTAAATAATAAAGCTGCGTCGTGGGCATCACTTCTGCTTTTTCATTTTTTAAGTTCACGTTAAATAATCTCCAGTACAAGGCGAGGTCTTTTATTATACTCGTTAGGCGATAGCTTATGTGTTTTGTTTAAAAATTGGTTAAAAGTCGGCTAAGCATTTAAGTTCTATGTATTTTGAGATTTCTTTAATGCTTGTCTTGCCTTCTAATGTGATAAAAGACCGATTACATTCAGGTTATCTAATCGGTCACGCGCCCCGCAAGACGTAAAAACTCGCGGGCGGGCGGAAGGGGCTGTCCACCTATTATTTAGTTTAGCCAACTTTTGTGGCCCCCGTGATGGACGGCAGCTTGGCAGGTAGGCCTCACGCTGCCGTTGACGCCGAGGGTCAGGTTTCTAAGCTCCTCCGACAACAGGAGACGGACCGCAATAGCGGTACGCGCTGGGGCGGTTGCGGACGACAACTTAGATGTGAATCGGAGGAAGCCCGCAGCCGTCCCTTATGCGCCGTAGATGTCCATCGCGGAACTACCGCTCAGTCACCCCCCCTCGAAGACTGAGCAGTAGTTACTTTCTCCGCGAAAAAAAAATAGGCGTAAAAATATACAACTGCAAAAAATAAATGATTACTCACTATATTATTATTTATTACTGCATCGGTGGCGTAGTTGTATTGCGTACGCATTACGAGTACGATTTGTGCGCCGTGGTCCTGGGTTCGAATCCCGGGTCTGGGTTTTTCCATCTTAAAATTTACTCAGTCGCAGCTCGGAGTGAGGAAGTTGGCTGTGTGATACCCCCGTGCCTCGGAAAGCACGTAAAGCCGTTGGTCTTGCGCCTGATCTCTCTCCGGTCATGTCGGATTGCCGTCTCACCGGACTATCAGAATGAAGGAATAGCGAGTGCACCTGTGTATTGCGCACACACTTGTGCACTATAATATCTCCTGCGTACCTGGCTGATTTCCGTTGAGATTGGCCGCCGTGGCCGAAACTGGCTAGGGGAATTACTATTTATTTGCTTTTCCTCGCAACTTCGCTTGCGTGAAGTATTTTCCGATGTAAAAAGTAGTAGATATATCCTTCTCAATCACAATATTCAATTTCATCGAAACCCGTTCGGAAGTTCTCGAGTTTATCGTATTCATATAGATAGACAGTCGCGGCGGTAGGCTTTGTTTTATAATATTATGTAAAGATGTTACCTATTGTAGTGAGAGTTATGTGGCTTCGATATTGTTTAGAATAACACCATTAAATTTACTTGAAAAATTATGGAATCATACAAAAATCCACGTTGATTTCCAGTAAAAGAACTAAATTCCAAACCATCGCAAACAGAGAGCCGAACCGCACAATTTCTGTCGTTACCTCACCGTCTCTTAAATCAAGCTGAATGCTCAAACCATTTACCAAATCCTTCCTTAAATAAATTCCCTGCAATGGATGCAGTTTCAACGGATGACTGATCCTAGTAATATTGTAAATCAGGAACTCTATTTAGATGTATAGACTAGATTGAGTCTGAATAGTGGGACTTAATGGTCCGAATTAATTTTGCAGATGCTGCATTATTTAATTTAGTTGTGGTAATTTAGTTTAGTGACCAGTTTATTAGTAAGAAGTGTCGTTTCAAAATTAAGCTGTTTTGTTAGTAATAATTACACAGCTCATAAACAGTAGTAATACCATACAGCACCTTGAGTTACAAAGTACTGTGTGGCATTCTACTGCGCTCGTGATCCTGAGACATAAGATGTTTAGTCTCATTATGTGCAGTAGTTTTACTGGCTACAATGTCCTTCAAACCGAAACACAAGTGCATGCACACTGCTGCTTAGCGGCAGAAATAGGCATTGCGATGGTACCCACCCAGACGGACTCTTACATATGAAAGACCTACCACTGTACCGGTTTAAAAAATAATAAAAAGGCAGCATTCATTGTAAAGACCTACCAAAATTAATGTGCCATTTATAACTCATTTCAATACATTATCCTAGAAATTACCGTAATTTACATTAACGTAAATATCCATAAACGGCTATTGAAAACAATACAAAATGTTTCTTTGTTAAAATTATGAATTTTCCATTTCCCCTATAAATCGCTCGAATGTTCTCGTAAAACAATTATTGTGTGATAAATGTCTTAATAAGGTTTATTTACATTTGCTCGGTGAATATTATTTCTACTTCGTTATTGCTAGATACACAGTGTTGGCAAACAAGGGTATTAGGGGCACCCTAATTACAAAGCGTGTTTTTGGATATAGTTCAAGCGATAAAATTCACATACACACACACTCACGCCTGTTATTCCAAAAGGGGTAGGCAGAGGCGCAACTAGTGCACCCACTTTTCGCCGTTATTCCGTCCCATGATATGATAGGGGGCGAGCCTCTCGCCATATCGGGCACAAATTTCATACTCCGGGCTGATACTGAATAGAAAACTCAATATCACTCTGCCCGTTCCGGGGATGGAACCCGAGACCTCAGCTTTGCATTCGTACTGTAATACAACTACGCCACTGCGTAAATCGTGGGCATACAACCACTTTTCATGCCCACATAATAAATCAAAAATACGATATCAATACAAATAATCCTACTTAATAATATTATGAATGCGAAAGTTTGTAAGAATGTATGGATGTTTGGATATTTGGATGTATAGATGTTTGTTACTCTTTCACGCAAAAACTACTGAACGGATTTCGATGAAATTTGGCACATGGATAGATCATGTCCTGGATTAACACATAGGTTACTTTTTATCCCGGGAAAATATAAAGCGGGACTTTTATCCCGAAAAAACTTTTTAACGCGGGCGGAGCCGCGGGCAAAAGCTAGTTTACTATAATAATATGAAGGTCTTAGGATCTCTTTTCAAAATTATTGACAAGTAGACTTCTGGTCGCAGCTCCGCCTACGCGAATGAGTTTTCCAGGATAAAAGTCCCGCTTTATATGTCCCCGGGAACGTAGCCTATGTGACTCGCTGATAATGTAGACTTACATTGATGAAAGAATTTTTCAAATCGGTCCAGTAGTTTCGCAGCCTATTCAATGCAAATAAACAAACTATCAAATCGTTACTCTTTATATAGGCACACACTATTAATATAGACATAAACACAAACACACAAACACACAAACACACACACACACACACACACACACACAAGCGTCTTTTTCCGAAGGGAACTTTTGCCAATTGTGTTCCGTCCTGTGGTGTGATAGGGGATAAGCCTATTGCCATACCAGGCACAAATTCTAGACTCCGGACTGATTCTGAGCAACAAATATATTTAATTAAAATTTTAGTTTCTTTACCATAATATAATTTACAAAATATGATATTTTTATGCCGAGTAAATTATTAGTATTTTAATATCCACTGCATAAGTATTATAATATCAATTCTTTATATACTACATACGGTTTCACTTCTAGGCACGAACCAGCAATTTGTCTAGGCATATTATAATTGCAACTAAACTTCTTTTCCCCCTAAAGTTAATAAATTTAATAGCGCCATCTACGCCGCGATTTGTTACTTTCGTTTCTAATTCATTTTAAACACTGAAGATGGCATTACATTAATATGCCTGTTTCTCTAAGATAAGATAAGATAATATTTTTTAATAAAGCTCAATTCATAAGTGGCTATGTGTAACGTGTTTTTTATACCTAGCACATATAAGCAACTACATGAAGCCGAAAAGTGGTTTAAACTTTTCCTCAGTGAAATAATTCTTATGAGATTGGTGACTAAAACGCAACATTTATGATATGGTAGAGATGTAGAATCTATCCAGATAGGTACTATCGCAATATATTTTTTTTTGGCGCCATAATAATAATCTAATTTTCAAGTGCACAATAACAATGCAGTGTCAAACAGTGCATAAGTTTAAGTAATATAAATTTCCAGTGATATTGCTACTTCTTCATGGGTGCTATCAGGTAAGTGAATTGCTGCATTCAGTAAATAATTATCCAGTATCCAACAGTGGGATATCAACATAAATATTGTACAATAAAAAGTCGCAATACGAATTACGAGCAACCTTTCCACGCCAGTGATCCTACGTATAAATCTGGAGATGCCCTAAATTGTCGAGATAAGGCGACAACTTTCTAAGTCTCACTGTTTTATGATGTTATCGCTGCGGGCGTCCGTCACGGTCCTCGCAACTTCATAGAGTATGAACGGGTGAAAAAACAAAGTGTTTTTTTTTTGTTTTAATTTGGAGAAAGATTTTATGGCTAATTTTAGGATTTATTTTTTTGTAAGAGTCGTATTAACGACGCGACGTGGTTCACGATAGTATTGTGCCGTAAATGGACAAGTTTTACTTAAATAGTTATATAAATATCATTGAGTGTTTTTATATATTAGGTCGTGCTATAGTACGTAAAAGGCAATTTAGTAAAAGAACGTCACGTAATTTTCTCACATCTTTATATAAATATAATTCTTCTGTGCGCGTGTATGTCACTAACTCCTGGACCAACGAACGGCTGGATCAATTTTAATGTTTTTTTTTGTGTCTTCAGGTGGATTCGATAATAGTTTAGATTTACAATTTGGTCCAGGAAAATGTGTAGCGGGACTTTTATTCAGGAAAAACTCTTTCGTACGGGCGAAGCTGCTGGCAAGAGCTAGTCATTATATTAGATTAACAACAAGATCCGGTAGGTACCGCTGTATTCAGGTTCTAGGATTTTATTTCCTTTTCAGGGTAGGACAACGTCTATCGGGGCCGCTAGTTAATTATAAAATAACAAATACGTATTTACAAATAAATAGTGAGTGATTGGGCGGTAAAAATTACATTGAAATTGAGGGTATCATAATGCCTACTCCGAAACTAGTTTAGTTAAGCTTTCAAATACAGTAAAATCTTAAATAAATTGAAAGAGCTATTTTTATTGAAAGTCAAAAAGTCGATCATTAAATTGTAAACGATACTAAAAATGCTTATAAAAGACATGAAGATTATTATTTTGGTATAAATTCTTCTTTATAACAAGGTTCTAAAAAAAAACAATCAATCAATCAAAAACATGTAAGTCATAACATTTATTCCATTACTGCACATTTCAAACGCAATAAATGTAACCCTTGTGTAGAATAAAAGTTCCAAATTGAATGTCAATCATTTTATTGAAAGTTGTTAAAAAAAGTTATAAAAATCACACGTTTATTCATACATAAATAATGGTTATAATATTTTACTGTACTAACTTATAGAATCTTGAACGGATCCGCGAGGTAGTTGTCGCAGAGGTTCTTCTTCTTGAATTCTTCTAGAAGTTTCGGCTCGAGAAGCCTGTTGACGATGTTAGCGACCCTACAATCACTTGGTGCTGTCGCGTGGTCATATTCTATATTGAACACTTTCACGGGCTTATCACGGTATTTGGACAGGTTATAATCATCAGCCAGTCCCACTGCTGCAGGATGGGCAATACCCTTCATCAAAACCAGTTCAGATTGTAGCTTTAAATCTGGCTTGTACTCCCGAGCTAGCATGATCCTCTTATATGCTCCTTGTAGCATTGATCTCTTATACCGATGAGAGTAGAAGACTATACCTCGAAGGCGGCTAACGCAAGCTTCAACTTTCTCAGCCCAGGTCTCGAACTTCTTCAGGTCTTCCTTCAGTTCTTGGCTGTCACGCCCTGACATAAGCCGGTACATGTGTTCTATGATGCTGTTCTGCAGTTGTAAGTCGGTTAGGTTGCCTACGTAGGCATCTAAGTGAACACGAAGGGCGTCTGCTGTCGAGGCAGTGGACCACTCCAACGTGACCTGGAAAAGACCATTTTTTTATGTATTTCTTTTATTCAAAGATGGCCTACATTTATTTCACGAAATTGTTTAATATTTAATAATGTTTCATCATAAACTTTTAAGATAAAAAATTTAAATACACCATTTAATTAAACGCTAACTGCGAGTCAAACTTTTGCCAGCGGCTCCGCCCGCGTGAAAGAGTTTTTCCGGGATAAAAGTCCCGTTTTATATTTCACGGGGATAAAAAGTAGCCTATGTCCTTTTTCAGGCTCTAAAATATATGTGTACCAAATTTCATTTAAATCGGTTCAGTAGTTTTGGCGTGTTTATAATATTATTATATTCGACCAAATTTGATTACCATAAAAACTGTTCTAGTGAGTTAATCTTAAGAGATAGACATATATATACTGTCGCTGACATTTTTTTAGATCATTCTTAGAGGAATAATTCTTTCATACATTTATTTTTGGTATCTTGAACCGTTTTCGCAACGCACGCAATGGAAGCCCTCAAGGATGAATAATTTTCCCCGTTTTTTTTTACATTTTCCATTATTTCTTCGCTCCTAATAGTTGCATCGTGATGTTATATAGCCTAAAGCCTTTCTCGATAAATGGTCTATTCAACACAAAAAGAATTTTTCAATTCGAACCAGTAGTTCCTGAGATTAGCGCGTACAAACAAACAAACAAACAAACTCTTCAGCTATAAAATATTAGTATAGATAAGTAATTAAGATAACACAATTTTGTTTCCAAAGCCTCGCGAGTATACCAAATTAATCGTTAGATTGCATTAATGAATCAATATTTAGTTACCGGCTTCCGTCTGAGAGATTTTAATTGACAAGCGTCGTTAAATTTACAGATATTTTTACCTTCATTTTCGAACAATGCAGCGAGCTCCAAGGCAACGATGACACCAAACGAGTATCCCAGCAGGTAAAACTTTGCTGTCAACTCTATTCTTTTTTTAATGAATTGTAAGAATAATGATAGTGGATTGTTAGGTATTTTCTTTGTCTCTGACTTGATTTTTTATAATGATCAGATATGGTTTAAGATCTAGAAGTGTTATGTTTGTTTATTATAGAACACAATATTATGTTGCAGAATATTAATTGAAGCGTTTGCGAGAATTACTAAATTTGGTCTTAGATTCTAACTACACTTACTTTTTTATTTTGATTTCAAAAACTCATACGAAACTTTTAATAACACAAAAAATAAGAATAAAAAATTATACGTAAATAGAAATCTCTTTCACACGGGTAATACTACCCGCTCCCTGGGAAATATAAGTTAAATTAATTCAATCTTTTTCTACAATAAAAGAAAACGACAAAGTGCGCTCGAGCGTCGGCGGCGAATCTCAAGGCGCAAGATAACGAGATCTCTGTCCTGATAAATACTAAGGAAATTGTAGGTGAAACGGGAAAATTTTGGCAAGAAAAAGTAGAAAATTGATTAACTCTGAATTGAAGGTAATTTAAATATGTTTAGGTTCACTGTACTTTATTGATTAATATTATTTATTTCTAAAGAAATCTCGTCGATACAAAGTACCATAAAACTTTACGAGGACTGTATTTGGGATCTTTTACGACACCAACGTCTAGACATATCAAGAGAAATAAAAACTTACTAAAGTTTTACATCGTAGCCTACCTTCATAACGTTATTGGCCATTTGTTGAACGGTGTCGTCCATCATATCTGGTCCTAGTTGGAGAGTCAAGGCCTGCACTTTAAGTCTTTCGCAAACTGATGAAAAAATATGGTAATGACCTTCAAACAATGGGAGGAGGATCAGATACGTTGATTTCGGATCTAATTCTTCTTCTTCCTAAAATGTTATCAAAGTTTTAATCGTATAACATAAACATTGGTAGGCTTACTACGTCTTTTCGAATAAAAAATTTAATTATTAAAATTCAAATTTATTTTTAATATAAAAATAAAATAAAAAATATAATATCATTTATTGGTGAAATAGGCTTATAAAAAAGCACTTATGACAGGTCATGACGTGAAGGTAGACACAATAACAAAGGTACATAATAAACCAATGAAGTAATTTAAAGTTAAATATCGAACAACCAGCACGGGCTGATAGGTACAGAGGACACGGACATTAGGGATGGGAAAAGGGCTAGGGAAAGGAGAAGTGGAGCTGATATAAAAGAAAGGGAAGGAGTATCTTTACATTACGAGGAAAGGAAACGCCACGGTCCTTGCCGGCGAGGATAAAAAAGTCCTAGCCTAGCTAACCTACCAGCCTTTCACTAGCTACCTAAGCGATGACGACCCGAAGAAGAAAGGCAGAAAGAAACTCCGGGCTTAATTTTTTCGTCATCAATTGTCATGATATACTGCATTTTTTTTTAAATATATATTTTACAGTATGATTAATACATAGGTTAATGCATACATGAATGTAGCCCTAAGATATAAATGAAGTACTACTACGAAGCAATATGCCGAGATTCAACATAAATATTTTTATGGAGTACACGCACACACACACACACACACACACACACACACACACACACACACACACACACACACACGCCTTTTATTCCCGAAGGGGCAGGCAGAAGCGCAACTAGTCCACCCATTTTTCGTCGTTATTCTCGTCCCATGATGTGATAGGGGGCGAGCCTATCGCAATATCGGCACAAATTCCAGACTCCGGGATGATATTGAATAAAAAACTCAATATCACTTTGCGCGACCCGGGGATCGAACCCGAGACCTCAGCATTGCAGTCGTACCGTAATACAACTACGCCACCGAGGCAGTCACGTCATGTCAGTTTATGGAGTAATAATAAAATAACACAAATTAATTGAACAGATTTACGCACTGTAACATAGCTGAATTTCGTCTGCATATTAATGAGAGGTTCAGCGGCGAGGCATTCGTTTTCATTGATGTAAGTAAAGAAGGCTCCTAAGCCAGGGTTAAAGTTCTTGTTGGATTTTAAGGTGCCACAGCCTAAGTTCTTCAAGCTGAAATATAAGAAAATATAGGTAACGACCTATGTTTATTTAGTTCAAGAAAGTTATGACAAGTAGTTAAAAAGATATTGGAGCAATGTATGTATGTATGATAGATACTGAATAGAAGACTTCAATCCTATAGTTGCGCCTCTGCTTACCCCTTCGGGGAAAAAGTGTGTGAGTTTGAGTGTGTGTGTGTGTCTGTGTGTGTAGGATAATAGACTCATATGAAACTTACGCCATTTCATTACAAAATATATTCTCCTTGACACCAAATCCAAGTTTGCCACGATGCAAACTACTTTATTGAATTTACAAACAAATTCTTGCTGTTCAAAACTGCTGTTAATTCCTGAACTGTTTTGAACTATGAAAATTCCTAAAATTGAACCTAGTTGTACTATGTTTAAGTGTGAACATTACAACTAAAATCAACCAAGTTTTATAAATTCTTGCTAGCATAGTTGTAGTCAGTACCTACTGAACATAGACTACCTAATACCTATGATTTAATTATTACGGTGCTCATCAACTCAATAACAAAGACTTCTGTTACAGAAATATAATAAATACAAACCAATAATATTGTCAGGGACAATTCCCATCTCTCTCAGGATATCAGTGAGACCGATCTGAACAGCAGCGATTCCCACGAAAGAGTGAAGGATGTTGTCATAGATGGCCTTGTGTGGATCATTTAGAATCCTTACAATATCGATACCTTTGGGTTCTAAGACTCGGCGACACCTTTAATGAAAAGAATCCACATTGAACAACTTTTAGGAACTAACAATAACCTAATTTATAAAGTCTTAGTATTTTTGGTATCTGGAAGTAGTTAGGGGTCTAATATTATAATTAATTCTACTCTAATTGTAATAGCAGTATATTCGCAGTCCGGTTGTCATGATAAGTAATAAAAACCGTCCTTAAAATTCCAAGAATTTAAAGGAAAGGCTATGAAAAATTGATTTCTATGGGATTCATATTTTTATGTAGATTTTAAATTCTGAATCGAATGTTTCGCCACTAATTGAATTGTTAATTTCTTTGGATGTCTTTAAACAGTATAAAATATAAATTCATAGTAACTTACTACTCAATAGTAGCAGCAAAGATAGGTATACGCATCAGCTCAGCACCCATAGTTGCCCACTGAGATCCCATATCACTATAGACGAACCAAATCGGACGAGCCAAGTCTAGGCAGTACTCAACACTCTGAGACAAGCACAATGGTTCATTCTTCTCATTTAGTTCTGTAGAACAAAAATGAATTAATTTAATTGCTTAGTTAGGAACTCACACACACTCACGCCTGTTATCCCCGAAGGGGTAGGCAGAGGCGCAACTAGTGCACCCACTTTTCGCCTAGTTAGGAACTGTATGTAATATTGTATGTAATAATTAAACATTTTATTCCCACTGTTGCATCTCTGTAACTCTACACCATAAATAATAATAATTATATTTTACGCTAGGTGAACCTGATAGGATTTAATATTTTCTAAGGGATACAATTTGTAAACCCTTTCTTAGTGCTTATCTACGTTGTTTAGATTCATAGCAAAATTCCTTATACCGTGTCCCACACACTAAATATTATGAATGGTACACAGTATAATAATCTCGATTTAAATCTACTTTGAAGCAGTCTTAACTATTACTAATGTCGAGTACTAATTTGTTTTGTCTAATTCAATTTATATTGAAACTAATCTATGCAAGATGAATTATTATGCTGCTCACCTTTTACAAATTGAATTTGGTTGAAATATAATAACATCCAAAAATGTTTTAAATTTATTTAACTATGATATATTTTAAACAAAGCTATGATTGATGCTCATGTCTAATGCAAAATAAATTTATAATGTGATCCAACTTTAAAACGATGTTTAACTATGTTAAGCAATTTTAAATAAATTCATAACAGGGCTTTCATAAATATTATTTGAGGCTTTTGGGAATTTATGGCTCTACATTTATCGCTGGTATAGTAAATAAATAAATAAGGCTTTGGTTATGATATTTTTCAGATGTCGAGAGGCGTTCTTAGGACAACGAACTTTGAGAAGACGTCGCGGCATTAATTGAAAGAAACAAGCTGTAGATTTGTCTGAGTTTCATGCTTTTAGTAACAAATTATTTTACCAATAATTGAGTTCGGTAATTTAATAATGGGTATAATAATAATTAATTCGATATATTGACAACGCATACACACATATTTTTTTAGAAAAGTCAGAGGTGTGTGCCTCTGGGTTTGAACTGCAGACATTCGTCTCGGCAGTTTGTTTCATTTCCAACTAGGCTATCGCCGTTAACATTATTATAGTTCACTTTAGCAGTGAAGGAAAACATCGTGAGGAAACCTAAATGTAACATGAGAATTCTCCATAAGAATTTCGTGGGTATCTCAAGTCTGCCAGCCCGCACTAGGCCAGCGTGGTGGACTAAGGCAGTAGAGTAGCCCGTGCTCAAAAGCGGGCAGTATCTAACACAGGGCTGATTACATTGCATGGCATGTATAGATAGATAGACAGATTAGCCCCATATATGGCAGCGGGACTATGAAATTAGCGAAGCCTTACCCTTGAATAAGTCAGATTCATATTTGTGTATTTATAAAAAAACCACATCCAGCCTCAGAGACTTTTATTTCAAATATAGCTGGAGGCATTTTCTTCATCACATCATGGCATGAAAAACGGTTAGCAAAAACGCATCATAAATTCAAATGATTTTAATTTTAAACTTAACAAAATGCACCTGTTATATGTGCGTTCAAATTGTTTTCATTTTGAACTGTTGATGATACCAGATAAAAAAAAAACAAAAAAGAAGACGAACCTATGTGGGTCAGGTTCGTGTTCTTTTTTGCCTCTAGATATTCGACGTCGCTTGGAAATACATACTATTTCCGAATAGAACAACTCTAGGAACTTTTGGATCTCGTCGTCTTCTCTAATTGGCAAGAATGTGCCGTTGATTTTGGTACTGTAGTTCGATTTGGCGTAGTACAATTCTGAATAAATCCTGAAAAATTTATAATATATTTCATACCATAAAGTAGTAAAGACGTGAGTCACTGGACTGAAAAGATGTTTATTTAGAACGGATTTCAAACATACATATTATATCAAAAAAACAGGGAATAAATCTTACAAATTTTTAATAAAGAACAAACACGCATGAATATTAATCTTAGGTGTCACGTCAGAGGTAACAAACAAAACATCGGAATGCTTTTTAAAAGTTTTTGTACCATTTGCTGCTTAACTGTCCTAAAATTTTCGTGTTAACACAGTACAGAAATTTAAGTTTCTGGGGCAAATAATACTTGTTTTTTAAATAATACAAGAGTGGCAAACGACTGATATTGATGCTAAATGATTTATTCCTCAGTAACAAAAAATTACAAGGTTCAGTTAATTTTAAAAATTACCTGATATAGCCGTCTTACCTTTTAGCATCCTTTGATTTCTGCAAAAACAAGACGCTTATAGCATCAGACCTCAAGTAGCCATCAGCGTTCTTGTCGAAAAAATTCGTTTTACCGTCCATGCACAAGAATCCAGCGCTGTAGACAATTTGCGATAGCAATATTAGAAATAATTAGACTGCTTCGGTGGCGTAGTTGTATTACGGTATGACTGCAATGCTGAGGTCTCGGGTCCGATCTCCGGGTCGGGCAAAGTGATATTGAACTTTCTCTATTGAGCTCGAAGTCTATAATTTGTGCGATATGGCGATAGGCTCGTCTCCTATCACATCATGGGACAGAATAATGGCGAAAAGTGCGTGCACTAGTTGCGCCTCTGCCTACCCCTTCGCGGATAAACGGCGCCTGTGTGTGTGTGTGTGTGTGTGTGTGTGTATATGTGTATGTGTGTGAGTGTGTGTATGTATTCTACACATTACGATTGCAACATCAATGAATTGATGAACAAATACGGTTAGTCTTACCTGCTGCCCTTAGGGTGCATACACAAATTACAACCTCCAACCATAGCGGTTTCGCACTGGCCAGAAAACAAGGCTCGGTACGCATGCTCAAGGCAAGCAGTGGAACTAGCGCAAGCCAAGTCCACCGCACAGGACGGACCTTTCCCATTAATTCAGTAGGAGATGCGATTGGCGTACATGGCTTTGCTGCATGAACGTCGGTATTTCATTTGCCTTTATAAAAAGGAAGTTGTATGACCGTCAAGCAATTAACACGAAAAGTCTATTACTAATAACATAAACGCGGTTTTCGTATTAGTATTAAATTTAAATCCTCCTAGCCAGTTTCGGCCACGGCGGCCAATCTCAACGGAGATCAGCCAGTACGCAGGAGATATTATAGTGCACAAGCGTGTGCGCAATACACAAGTGCACTCGCTATTCCTTCACTCTCATAGTCCGATGAGACGGCAATCCGACATGACCGGAGAGAGATCAGGCGCAGGACCAACGGCTTTACGTGCTTTCCGAGGCACGGGGGTATCACACAGCCAACTTCCTGACTCCGAGCTGCGACTGAGTAGTTTTAAAGATGGAAAAACCCAGTCACAATATTTTTGGCTCGACTCGGGATTCGAACCCAGGACCTCAGCGCGCAAATCGTATTCGTAACGCATACGCAATACAACTACGCCACCGAGGCAGTCATTATCAGGCATTAGTATGATAATGATATAGAATGATATATTGTCACTACAAAATGGGCTAGCCTATTACTTGATTAAATGCAACCGAAAATGTCAACCTAACAAGCGATCGCCCACAGCTATGTGAATATGGGATGCATCGAAACTACTCCGCTCCAGGCTAAAAATTACCACGCCAATGAGATTGAACGCTGAATTATTTGATATCGAATATACCAAATAGAAACAATAAGATTTGAATAACCATTGATATGACTATTGTCTAATCCTGTTTGCTTGCATAAATGTAAAGGGTTGGTTAGATAGAAAAAATAAATGGAACGAAAAGTATAGAAGAGTTATAAGTACGCAATGTGATAAATCAATCGACGTTGTTTGCATCCTATCCTACTAATATTATAAAGGCGAAAGTTTGTAAGAATGTATGGATGTTTGGATGTATGGATGTTTGGATGTTTGGATGTATGGATGTTTGTTCCTCTTTCACGCAAAAACTACTAAACGGATTTCGATGAAATTTGGCGCACGGGTAGGTCATGTCCTGGATTAACACATAGGCTACTTTTTATCCCGGGAAAATATAAACCGGGACTTTTATCCCGGAAAAACCATTTAATGCGGGTGGAGCAAAAGCTAGTAAGAAATAAATTAAACATTGTAGCTAGTGTAATTTTACAGGGCATTTTGTAATTCAAAATCTAATACCTCGATATAACGAGAGCAGTGCCATGCAATAATTAATAATTCAAAGTATATCATTTTTATGTACAAAAATAATATTGCATCTCACAATGACACGCATAATGCAGAATCATCACTGTTGAACATACGCCTCCCCTAAAGATTTCCAGACGGACCAATCAAAAGCACCCTGCATCCAGCGTGTTCCTGCAACATTTATTAAGTCTTATAGTATTTATGCAGTATTATTTATAGTTATAATTCAAAGCAGTAAGTGTAGAAAAAACTAATTCAATTTATTTATACGATGCTGTTGTGCTTACAAAAACAAACAACCATACTTCCTATACTAATTAGCATACTTTCAACCTTTTAATGCCACATTATAAATATTCATCTGGAACAAAATGAATATTGACGGCGTTGTCAACCACTGTTGATATATTTCGACATAAATATTTTAAACTCTTTCATTCAACCAATACTATTGTGAATGTAAATACACGAGTAAAAGGAATTTGGTCGAATGAAAGCTGATTGGATCGTATTACATTTTCGATGCAACAATGAAATATTAAACAGCGTGTTGGGAGTTTATTCAGTCGATGTGAATGTCTGGTTTTTAAAATATCGCATTCAAAATCTTTGTTCCAGTGTCTCTTAATTTTAAGTTAATATCCGATTGCACGTGCCCCGATTACTCATAGCTCATAAAACTGCACCAGCTTAGCATTCTATCATCTTTTAACAATGTCAGTTAACATGTAGATATAAGCAAGCGCTCCAGTAATTGAGTCAGTATTTGTAACCCTCTTGTAACAAAAACTCCGCCAATAAAGCGTCACTTCACGAACCCTGGACTTCTCATTCGGCAGCCGCAACATAGCCTTACACTGACATGCGGACACGAATATCTTGGCACATCAAGACAGCTAAACGATTATGTGAGTGCATGTGGAAGGTATGAAGGAAAAAATCAGCTCTATACTACTATGACTCCACTACTAAGCCTTTTCGTAAACTATGACATATACTCTTGTGGTCTTAATAGGATCATGGATACAAAAGAAACGAAAGTTCATTATGATATCCTTCCTTCTATAGTGTTTTGTCTACCTTAATGAGTGAATTTTAATTTCATAGGAAGTAATACTAAGTTTTGCATAGGTAACAATAACAAATTATTAGAAACTGCAACGGTTTTGATTTCAAAAAAAATATGTTCCAAAAAATATCACCAAGCGAACGACCGGAACTAAGGCAATGAGCAACTGACTCGAACTTTTTTTTTTTTTTTTTTTTTTTTAACGCGGACCTATCGGCCAGTATCCTGACGCGAGTCGGCTTTGCTGGCCACACCGGACTTTAGGGTGAACGCAGAAGGCGCTCGCAACCCTTTAATTTAGGTGACAATGCTGAGGGCAACCCACTAACGGGTTACGAACCTCGGGTCAGGACGGCCACTGGGAGAGGATGAGACATCAACGATTAGTGGGGAAGATTGGTGTTTAACCTAATCCTATTCGTTTATTTCGTCGGCACGCGGGCCGGAACTGTTAGGGGGGTCGGGGGGGGCGACGGGGAGCGCGGCGAGGTCCTCGACGGCGAGGACGGAACTGCGGTCTTGTGGAGTGTTTGAGTTTCAAGAACTCGTTCTTACGGCGGATGGCCAGAGTGATATCGTCCTCTGGATCTGTTAAAACTGAACGCGGCCGTCTCCATTTGGCGCGGTCGAATGGAGTGTAAATCGACGCTTTGCGGACTAACGTATTTAACTCGAACTGTCAAACGTTCTATGCTTTTATAGCAAAAATTGTAAATCATGTCATTAATACCCACGCAAAAAAATATTTTTGCTCTAACAAAATATTAATACAATGATTAGTAAAGCCCGATGCTACAATCCATAATTTGAAATCTAGATCACTACGTATAAGAAAAATACAGTAGATATTTCACCAAGTACAATAAACTAGACGTATCGATATATTCTTAACTTCTGAGGGGTCCTCGTTATGTTATGTCATGCTATTTGTCCAAAGCCATCTTGTGACTTTGCGGAACTGTATTCCTGATGTGAAATAATAAATCTTTGATATTAGAACTGATTGCGCCTATCAATTTGCGACCGTTTCGGTTTTATGCCAGTCCCTTTTCATTTATCTAAATACGTTTTGTTTGGGTTGTTTTTCTATTTTTGGGATAAAATGTCCAGTGTTGTATATTGTCGTTTTAGCTTTCAAATGCGATTTTTTACGTTTAAATGCACATTCTTCGCGGCAAAATGGAAAACAAAGACATTTAAGACGTGTAATACTTCAATTAATTTGGAGCCAGCGTAGTGGACTAAGGCCTAAACCTCCTCAGTAATAGAGGAGGCCTGTGTTCAGGAGTAGGCTGTATATAATACAGGGCTGGTATGGTGGTGGTAATAATTCAATATTGCTTGTATAAATTATACATTACTTGGTGTAATTACAGAATCGAACTATATAATATTATATTACTTTCAGAAGTCGATTTCGCTCTGTGCGGTACCCTGCATATGGAAATCAGCTTATATTACTCCGATTCACAAGAAAGTATCGAAAACTGAGATTTCCAACTACAGGCCGATTTCTAAGCTATGTATACTTGCTAAAGTTTTTGAGTCATTGATATATAAACAAGTCTATTTTTCTCTGAAAAACTTATTAAACCCCTATCAACACGGCTTTCTTAAAGGGCGATCGACTGTCACAAATCTAATCCATTTTAATGACTAAGGCGATGGATGACGGTAAACAGGTCGATGTTATTTATACGGACTACAGCAAGGCCTTTGACCGTATTGACCACAACATGCTTTTAATTAAACTAAGCAAAATCGGTATATGCGGTGACTTACTAAGATGGTTCTTATCTTACATTGAGAATAGATCCCAAGCAGTAGTCTTGAAAAACTATATATCCAGCTGGGTATTTGTACCTAGTGGCGTACCACAGGGGTCTCTGCTGGGCCCATTACTATTTATATTATATGTTAACGATATATCCTCGTGCCTTCAATCGTCTAATTTACTTTGTTTTGCCGATGATATGAAAATCTTTAAGACTGTTGCATCTCCAGATGACAGGGCTGCCTTACAGGCTGACCTATCGCGACTGGAAGACTACTGCTGCTTGAATTCACTTGACCTTAACCCGTCAGAATGCTCCTTGGTAACTTTTACTCGGAAACGTCTGGTTCTTCCTACTTCATATACCCTACATGGACAAGCTCTCCCAATAATGAATATGATCCGTGACTTGGGGGTGATTCACGACTCAAAACTAGCATTTGACACTCATGTAGACCAAATTATAACCAAAGCTTCCAAATCATTAGGTTTTATAATGCGACTTTCTAATTCTTTCACCGAAACTAAAACATTTAAGATTTTATACTGCACCTATGTTCGAAGCTACTTAGAATACGCGTCGCAAGTTTGGAACCCATATTATAATAAATATACAGCTCGTATTGAAAACGTCCAAAAACGTTTCATCAAATACTTATGCTTTCGCCTAAAAATACCTTACAGCTCTAGTAGTTACCTTAAACTCTGCAAGAAGTTTCATTTTTTGCCACTTACAACACGCCGTGAAATAGCTGATTGTACTCTATTTTTAAAATTAATATCCGGCGAAATTGATTGTCCAGCCCTATTAAGCAAAATTTATCCCACGTAAAGGAATTAGATTCAATCCTCCCATCCAAATCCCACCGGTTTTCTCTAATTACAGACAAAATACTTACATGGTGCGAGCAAGCAGGAACTTTAACACAATTTGCGAAAAATCGACGTGGACCCATTTAACTCAAGTATTAGTTCAGTGCGACGGTTGCTCAGCCTTTCTTTCTTTAAATAAAAAAAAAAATAAAAAAAAATGTAGCATGACTCGAGCCGATGACGACATATTGTAATTATTATACCGCCACATACTCGTGAAAACCTATAATGGCCATTTGTTTCCTCTATTCATTGTTATTTATTATGATGTATTCTAGCTGTTGGTTTTCCAATAAATAAATAAATAAAATAAATAAACGCGAAAGTGTGTAAGAATGTATGGATGTTTGTTACTCTTTCACGCAATAACTTCTGAACGGATTGCGATGAAATTCGGCACACGGGTAGATCGTGTCCTGGATTAACATATAGGCAACTTTTTATCCTGGGAAAATATAAAGTTGGACTTTTATCCCGGAAAAACTTTTTAACGCGGGCGGAGTCGCGGGCAAAATCTAGTATATTATAATAACCCAGTAATATAGTAAATCATCTTAATACGGTAATATTAATCAGTGGTCTCTTATTAATTAGTGGACTGCCTCGGTGGCGTAGTTGTATTACAGTACGACTGCAAAGCTGAGGTCTCGGGTTCGATCCCCGGGTCGGCAAAGTGATATTGAGTTTTTCTCTTCAGTATCAGCTCGGAGTCTGGAATTTGTGCCCGATATGGCGATAGGCTCGCCCCCTATCACATCATGGGACGGAATAATGGCGAAAAGTGGGTGCACTAGTTGCGCCTCTGCCTACCCCTTCGGGGATAACAGGCGTGAGTGTATATGTATATGTATGTATTAATCAGTGGTCAAGAGGTGTGTTCGTTGCTTGGACCGTGGCAGTTGGCATCGCGTAGTCTCGGCTTACTCTAATGGGAAACAGACGTTTTTATGAATATTTCGAAAGGTCTTTACTTTTTACAAAAAGTACAAAAATGCATGTTTATTTCCAACCTTACAAATGTATTTTTTTTAATATCGAGTAATATTGGGAATTTGGAAATTTTCCTTCGTACAGAAAACAAGGGTTTGATAAGCTTTTCCGAAAACTATTCGCCTATTTAGCACTCGCATTATATGGGGATATAGCTCAGTGGCAGAGCAATCGACTGCAGATCGATAGGCCCCCGGTTCAAATCCGGGTGTCCCCTACATGTGTATTTTTAGTGTAGAGTAACAAATATGTATTCCACTTGAAAAACATACATTATGAAATATATTTTTCCACGTGTAAATTGTAAGAGATGTATGATATTTTTAATTTTGACTAGTATGATTATTTTTATATTTATTTATGTAATATAAATCCATACCGTCAATTGAGGTGTATGTTATTTACAATTTATAAAATAGTTCAGTTTCTACACTGTATTTAATGTAATGTAATTTACACTCAATGCGGTTACATAATTATAAAGGACATTTGCAATTTAATTTATTAACACCTTAAAAAGCTGTAGACTTTCCTAATTCCAAGTTCTTTGTGGATCTGATTATTACAAACTAGCTTTTGCCCGTGGCTCCGCCCGCGTTAAAAAGTTTTCCGGGATAAAAGTCCCGCTTTATGTTTTCCCGGGATAAAAAGTAGCCTATGTGTTAATCCAGAACATGATCTACCCGTGTGCCAAATTTAATCGAAATCCGTTCAGTAGTTTTTGCGTGAAAGAGGAACAAACATCCATACATCCAAACATCCATACATTCTTACAAACTTTCGCCTTTATAATATTAGTAGGATATATCAGAAAATGCCAATCATTAAATGTTCATCCAATAATTTAGAAGCGAAATTCCCGCTCATTTTTATTACAAAGCCAATACCTACTCTATACGCAAGTGAGCAATTCAAGGAACTTATTATTTTCGGGCGAAGCTATTTCATAATTATTTAGTGATTAGCCAAACATTCCTCTTGCAACACCTGTGCTTGACGACATTTAGAGGTTTTTTTTAACAAATGTGCGAAATTGTATTACGATGAGTAGCCGGTTCGGTCTAAACATACTATTTGAAGATTTTAAATATTATTCCAATTTTAAAGTGGTAGTTTTATACTGTAGACATTTTTTTGTGTACAAAATGTATGAGGTGGCTCGACCTTGATGGTACAATTGTCTCCTTGCAAACCAACATGTTTGTTCCTATTGCATTTGGTAGAACAACCGGCATACAAGACCACTTACCATCAGGTGGACAGTTATCTCATCTGCCTTCCGAGGCAATAATAAAAATGATTCCTCGCTCTTCCCTAATCGTTCCTTTTCTGTAAGCCCGGAGCGCATACATAGATTTTTACTATCTATCTATTGTTGATGTCTGGTGGTTAATCCATTTGCTCATCTATTGGTCTATTTTGAACAATAAAATAAACCTCGTGATCAACCAAAATTATTTTTTATAAAAACATAAAATATTGTCCTACTACAGTGAAATGTGTTCCATTGTAGTTTTTAACACCGCGTACGTTTTCCGCCGGATGTCGTGTCTAGCAACTATTTTCACTGAGGAAATAAATATCGCCAAGTAGGTCACTTCTAAAGATAAAGCCTTCAGGTACGTACGCGAAATTAAAGATTTTCTTCTACGCTTGTATTAAAATGGTACTATCTCGGTTTAGTATGTGGCAGGTGTTGCATGCAAGAATCTGTGATAGCATCGTTAGTATGTTTTTTTGCTACTGCATTGGCGTATCAGGCGTCGCGAAGATGCTACAAATTGAACTTTGCTAATCAAAGTTCTCGGATGTGTTTTTTAGTATCTGTGGGGCTTACCATCAGGCGAGCTAATTGCTCGTCTTATCATAACTTAGATGCAACATAGAATTTTTAACCCCCGACAGAATATGAGGGGTTTTATTAGTTTAGGGCGTGTATCTGTGTATCTGTATGTCTGTGTGTGGTATCGTAGCTCTCAAACGAATAGGCCGATTTTGACGCGGTTTTTTATTTGAAATCTGATGTGATCGAGATGGTTCTTAGCTATAATTTGTGAAGATCTGTTCAGGCGTTTCACGATTATCAGCTCATTTCTAAGTATCACAACTCTGATTTATTTACAAGTTTGCGTACTGTGACTTCGTTAATGCTTTAAAGACATGCTTACCTTGAGCTAATGCGGCAGCATCAAGTTGTCTGCTAAATGCCAAACACTTTAACAATTTATAGGAGATACCTATAGCGTGTATGAGCTCATAAAAATGGTCTCAACGAATATGTGTTAGATAGTTGATTATCAACCCATGATGGAGAACAAAGTAATTTAAAAAGTTTGAAATGATAATGTATTTAAAATAACTCCCGACACAAAAAGCATCTAAAATGGTAAAAAATAAAAGTCTGTGTTTTTGTCGTTAAGTAGTACATTGTATGACCTAAGCGCCCTCGCGTCGGCGGACTGAACTCCGGACCAGGGAGATGAAAATACTTACTTCTTTGGACACGACTACGCTGGGGTCAAAATATTACTAGGTACTTAAACGACAAACAAATTCTTTTATTTTTTAACTCTTTAGAGGCTTTTTATGTCGGGGGATATTATAATTTTAATTTAATTACTGGTTTCCTATAAATACTTCCAATATTGAACTGGAATTTTAGAAAAACAACAGAAAATATAAATTACGTAAATAGATTAATATTTAACTGTTTGATGTCGCATCTGCCTTAAATGACTAAACCAATTATGAGGGCATTTGCGTAATTTAAACCAAAATTCTATTAGTAACTGCAATAAGTTTCATTAAAATCGATTTAGCATTGGAGCTTAACTTAACCCTCCTGTAACACACATCGTCATATAACCAATGGATCTATTTAAAATGGTCGAATTTTAGACAACCCACTAGGGTGGAGCCGCGAGCACAATTTAGTTACAAATAATTACACATCCCCATGAGTCATATTACATGGCCCTAAACGAATTTAGTTAAAGCAAATACAATTTGAGTACCATCATAAAACGCTTGGGGCTAGGCAGATTCGTCAGCTATGTGATTGGTTATATAGGTAGACCGTATTGTTTACATGATCCTGGCAAGATTATTAATAGAAATACCGGAAAAAATATGGGCTATGGGGTTAAATGAGTACACATTCACACACTCATGCCTTTTATCCCCGAACGGTTAGGGATAAATGGAAACTTAAACAATTTCGGTAGATGATTTTTATATTTTTATAGAATCCTGAAAAAGAAACAGTCGAAAGCGGGATTTGAACCCACGACCTCCGGCGTACCGTGCCGGTGCTCTTCCAATTGAGCTATTCCGACCCCGCTGTCGATTGCTTTATTGTTCGGTAGATTTATTAAAAACAATTTCATTAATCTATTTTTATTTTTGGCATAAATAACATTGCTTTCATTAGTAGAGGACAGTGTACTTTAGTAGTAATAAAATATTTTTAGAACCTGTCAATATTTCCGAGAATGTCGCGGTACAAACTTTACAATATATTGTAGAATATAGCGTAACAATTCTGGAATCACTTTAAATTAGTACCCAAACATGATAACAACACGTTTAATGAATGTGATAAAAAACGATACATTCTGATGGAGCACCGTAAATTCACCCGCGTCAAGTATAAATTATAAGGGCCTAAGCAACCTTCGGCTTGTTCTCTGTCGCCATTCCTTATATAGCTGACAACTATCTTAATTATCTCCTCGACTCCATTAAGGGATCTGCCTTTATCACTTGCGGCATGAGGGTTAAGGATATACAGTTTCATCTCCAGCCTACGACTTACGTTAATGATTCTTTGTATCAAACAAGTGCTGACTATTTCGGTTTTTATTTATAATTTTGTATACAATTTAGTGGAGACTCCACTCCATGGCATTACATTATAGCTGCTTCAATTATAATAGAGAGTTGCTTATATCTTTGCAATTATACGTGTTTAGTTGTCATAATATTAAGGGAATTGAACAGCCCGATCGCCTGATTGTAAAGGTAGAATTGCCATATAAAGCAGCTATCCAACAAACAGCAGAAGAATCACATCATGGGACGGAACAAGCTCTGGGCTGTTCGAGAATCTGTATACTCAAACAGATACATACCGAGTGTATGTAAATACTATCAGCAAACTGATATTCACGTAAGCGAATTGAAAGTTACTAGCCTGACGATACGGTATCTACGCTACATTAATAAGGCTTAATGGGGCATGAATCATAAAAGACATTAAGAGTAATTGTGCCGAAAATTGATATCGCGTCACGAGACTCTCGATGGGTGTGTATATTATTTTTATCGTGTAACTTTCATGCATTATCGGCTTTGAAGTCCCGATTCTATTAGATAATGTAGATCTACGCATACAAGGATGCCGTCACGCAAATAACCGTAACTTTGAAAAGTCCAGCTATCTCCATCAGAAAATGTTTAAGTGCTATAACAATCCAAAGTGCTCATTTTACGTGTAAAAAGTGTAATGGCATTTCTTTATATCACGTGAATCCATTTGGACATAACATTGAAAAGGTTGCCATTGCCATTACATTGTAATCTATATTACAATGTAATTAATTTTCTTCCTTCCTGATCCCTAATATTATGTGTAAAAGTGAACTCCACAATTATCGGATTGTATACACATAATTTATGTTCTCTAGAGACCATTTAAGAACTACGTATTGCTCTTTTACTTGCCTTCTTCTATAAAATTAAGCTGGCACTAATAATGAGCTCTCGTCATAAGATTTTTTATTTAACAGTTCTTTATTTCATTTATAATAGGCAAAGTACCTTCACTCCTCCCTAACACCATTTTTTTCACAGGAAAATCTATTTAAGAATCTCCCGGAGCACTAATGACAGCCTAGCGTTCCTTACGCCCGAGGGCTTAGGGGAGTGTTGCCGCGGTCCCCTCACGTGGTGACCTGAGCTGGCCCGCCGCGAATCGACATTGGCTATCTCTGACGAACCGTAACTAAGACATGGATTGATGACAAGCATAGAAAAGAGCTAAGAAATCCGTAAAGCTGTAATAAGGACTTTGACCGTTCTATATAAAAAATATGATTAATTTGATGATTATTTGCTTTAATAGGGAACTAAAATATGTATGATAATGTTAGCGTAACTGGGCATATGAAATTAATCTAGATAAAAATATGATTTTTTGCTAAAGCTGAATTAAATCCATGTTCAATATAATAATTATAAATTAGTCAACAAGGAAACAATTTGTCACTTTGTAATTAAGTATGGACGAACAAATAATCCACCCACGATGACAATACAAAATGACCGCAGTAATAATGGACGTAAACTTTTCAAATGGGCTCCTGTTATGCAGTGTTAATAGTGTTTAAATTTAGTTTAGAAAATAATATTGTTGAAATTCAATTACGGCGCGCCGCATCGAATTATGACCACGGCTGGCTTCCATTTCGGCAAGCGCCGATATTGTCATAGGGAACTTGTGTGCATCCAAATTAAAGTCTTTATTACGTAATCGTGAATACGTAATACAATTGACGCTCATTGAATATGTTCAATTAAGGTAGCTTTATAATGAAATTTGTTCGGTTTTGATTTTTAAAACTGTATAAAAAATATAATAATTATTATCATCTATTGTGTGAGAGAAATCCTGGATTTGACGATTTTAATCATAATAATAGAAATAGTTTTGGTAATGTACGGATAATAATTTCATAGCAAATACTCTAAAAGAAATCTCTAAAGGTCAAAAACAATTTTACATAATTATATATAGATAATAGACCTTTACGTAACAGAAAACTAGACAGCAACAAAATGCAAATATACCACATTCAATAACGATTCCTAACCCCTCACACGATGAAGCTCCCCAAATGCTCCGGTCAAAATAAACATTCGGGTTTGCATTAATTCCCAACAAGCTGGATTTTTGTACAGACCTTAAATACGTCATTATAAATGCTATGTCAAAAGTCCCCGTCGATCTTTATTAATTTATTTTTGTAATGATGATATTGTCATATTAAGTTTCCTCGTTAGTAATATATACTGCGGAGTGCTCTTACTGAGGATATCACGTTAAAAAAGCGGCGAGTACACTATCTTAGAGGTGGTTTGGAAATGCGTCCATATGATTGGAAATACGACTTTCCTATGGTCAAAAAAGGAAAAGTTGTGAACTGTAACCTCGGATAAAAAACAACACACAAGTTAAGCGGGATCGATTGTACCTAATGACGTATTTAAGTTCTGTACAAAAATCCAGCTCGTTGGGAATTAATGAAAACTCAGCACGTTTTTTTGTATAACTTGACTGCACTATAAATTGGAATAGAAAAACAAGCGACGGAAAAGCCTTGTCGCTAAATGGTGCTAATAAATTGAATAGTATCATCTCACCCGGTAATGCCGAAGCCGTTACGTTGGATATTCTCGTAAATGACGATCTTCTCAGACTCAGAGAAGTTGGAGCCGATTAATACACCAACTTTTTTTCCTTTCAGCTGCATTAGGTTTATGCCTGTGAGGATATAATAGGTTAGGTGTGGAGTTAAGGCACTGATGTAAAACTTATATTTTAGAACATTTTCCAAAAAAAAAAAAATTTAAAATAATTTACTGCGCTTTTGTTCGTACCCATCTAGAATACGCTTTGCAAGGTTGGATCCCAAATTAAAACTCAGCATTAAGCGGTATGTAATACAAGGGTGATTGCATTGCAATCTTTTAAAATTTGCGAGTAGTCGGAAAATTTATATTATGTAAGACCCAGAGGAGAGAAGAAGGTACCATCACTTGTAGCCGCCGTAGAAGGCCACCCATTATACAATAAAGATTTAAAAGAAATGCATAAATTTCACTTGTTTTTTCTATTCAGAAGTGGTTACAATAAAGAATATTTGTAATATACTTCAGTGGTAAAGTTATTTTTGGAATATAAACATAACCATTCAGAGACACTCCACTAATAACAGCTATAATCCTTTAAGTTTACAACAATAATTTATCTATTCTAATTATAAAGAAGTAAGATTTGATTTTTTGTAACGGATAAACTCAAAAACGGACTGCCTCGGTGGCGTAGTTGTATTATGGTACGACTGCAATGCTGAGGTCTCGGGTTCGATTCCCGGGTCGGGCAAAGTGATATTGAGTTTTTCTATTCAATATCAGCTTGGAGTCTGGCATTTGTGCCCGATATGGCGATAGGCTCGCCCCCTATCACATCATGGGACGGAATAATGGCGAAAAGTGGGTGCATTAGTTGCGCCTCTGCCTACCCCTTCGTGGATAAAAGGCGTGAGTGTATATGTATATGTATAAACTCAAAAACTATTAGGCCCATTTTGATTTTTTGAGGCACTCCAATATTAATCATTACAAATTCTATTCTTAAAATCTAAATTGCAATATACCTACGTGCATTCAAAATACAGTGAAATCTCTATCCTACTTCCTTGTATTATAAAGGCGAAAGTTTTTAAGAATGTATGGATGTATGGATGTTTGTTCCTCTTTCACGCAAAAACTACTGAACGGATTTCGATGAAAATTGGCACATGGGTAGATCTTGTCCTGGATTAACATACATGCTACTTCTTGTCCCGGGAAAATATAAATCGGGACTTTTATCCCGGATAAACTTTTTTACGCGGGCGGAGCCACGTGCAAAAGCTAGTTTTAAATAATCTATACAAGAATAACAATGCCAAATATATCAAAACATAACCCAGTATTCCAGTGAATGTGCAAAAAACAGTAGAATCTGCGTATTTCATTAACATCGCAATCAGTTCATTACCAAAGTCGTATTCCCTATTTATTTGAATTTTAAATGCATATTTATTTCATTCGGTAGTGTTTATTTTTTTGTCCTCAGTGATTGAAATTTACGAAAGTGGATGTGATAATCCGTAGACCGATAATGGCGACTAACCACTGCTATCCATGTAAATTACGCAAAACTAACAAAACTAAATGTTTATAGGGAAAGTATCGGCAAGCTAGAATAGAATTCTCAGAACACAGTTACATTTTTATAAAGATATGCATTTAAATGCAGGCCAATCCTTTGTCTGTCTGGATAATCATTGTGTCCATTAAATAGCTTCATCGTATTACTATTTAGTTACAAAACCTTTCTATTTCATGTTACCATAAAATAAAATACACAAAAATCATACTTCGAATGCTGTTTTAGAAATTTATTATAATCATTTCTTGTACCAATAAAACGAGGAAGTAATCAGAAAATATAGCTATAATAGGCAGGAGTTTGAACAAATTGCTTCGGGTTTTGGAGTGGTCGTTACTGGTGTGGCAGCGGAGTGGTGTTTTACTGCAATTTTATGGGAATGCGTACACGTGACTGGGCGATGTGAATTTAATTCTACCGTTAAAGATATATTTTTTGTCTTAGGAGATTAATGTTTCTCATCTTCATAATTAATGTCATTTCTCGAGGCTTTAATAACCTCATTTTCATAATCTTTTCTTTTGAGACTGGAAAAGTATAAAACTATTTTGATATTGTGAGCTTTAATAAATGTAATTTTATGGGTAATTATTTAACATTCAGTGATCCAGTAGTTTGCGGCTTAATATGCTTTAAACTTCATATAATTTCTCCTCTGATGGCAATACCAAGACCCGTAAAAAGCCATTGAGAACTTAAATCAAATAGTACTGATCAGTAATGTGCTTGTCACCCTAATAATATAATTGATTTCAATCTCATAATATTCAAGTAGAATACTATAACAAGCACAATTTAAGTAAAAGTTGACGATTCAACTAATACGTGGGAGTTTAACTTTACACAAAGTTTCATCTAATACTTACTTCAAACTACTATAGTTCAATTAACTGACATTGATCAAGTAACAATCGAGTAGATTAAACTATAACAGATTTAACTTTACATGGGAGCTAACGTAGCTGACGTGCTGTGGACATGGTCTATCTATCCCTGAAAAGGGAAAGGCGCGATGCTACGTACGTATGTAGAAATTTATCTTTTATATGCCAAACATTACCTCTACTAAGAAGGCTCGAATGTCAGATTCCGCCTGGATTCCAATGGTTTTCACTTTTCTCCCTCTACAATATTGTGTCAGGCTTGAAGACTAGACATAATTGTATCGACCGGCGAGGTCTAATCATCTCGGTAGTCGACGCCCTATCTGGACCTTTCTCCAGTTACTAGTAGGTTGTTTCACTGCCGAGCCCGTATACAAAGATGACTGAATCGAATGTAATTCCTATGCTTAATGAGGGACTATCTAGCCCACAGATCCTCAAACATAAACCATATAAGCCAGGTCAGTATCACGCATGAACATTTGGATCCACCGTTCCACGATCTCTTTTTTCAACTAGTTCATCCACTGCGCTACAAAATTTGCAGATGTATGGTAGTACAAAATATGTAGATATAAAATAAATAAGTAGAAAATGACTCGACTATGTTATAAAATCCATTTTTATATCATTCTGAAGCGTTAAATTTTATGATATAAAATCTTCAAATTTAAAACGTCTTCATTTGTGTGAACTGTTACTGAATTCTAATATCATATCAGAATCAATAAAACTTCTCAGCTTGACGGTTTTATGGGTGAATATAAAACGAAATGAATAATAATGTACGTGATTTCATCAATTTATCTTAAAATTCCAGGAAATCTTACTATCAGAAAGTAGGACAAAGTTTTTTTTTTATTTATTTGAAATAGCAAACAGTTACAAAATAAGTTTGGCAACATCCAATTTTTTTTATTGACAATTATAAATTTAATTTTTCTTTAAGTTGATACGTCCTCAAAGATAAATCTAATTATTCTAATGACAACAGCAAACAGTTATATCATAATGCTAAGTAATCTTTGTCTAATGGCACTTCACAAAGCCGGTAGACAGCAACTGCAGGCAGTTAATTAGTTAGATCCGGATGCTGCAAGTAGGAACATAATATTTGTCATAGACTAAACAGTGTCACCGTGAGGAAGATATATGTATCTACATACACAATGAGTGCATTGTACTACTACAATACACTCATTATATGGGCATTAATGATGGCTGCTTTTGTGAATATACTATTATTAGAAATGGCAACGGTTTTGATTTAAATAAAAATATGTACCACTGACTTTACAGAAATACTTTCACAAAAAATAGCACCAAGCGAACGACCGGCACGAAAGTCAATGATCAACTGCTCGAACTGTCAAACGTTCTATGCTTTTATAGCAAAAATTGTAGATCATGCCATTAATACCCTCACAAAAAATATTTTTGCTCTAATACTATTATAAGTTTTACACGCATCTTCGCTCATGTGAAAATTTTCTGTTTTAAACTCTATCTGTTCTTCGGGATGTTAATTCAGGATTTGGGCTATATGTAAGCTAGATTTGGATCCAAATCCATTAAGCGGTTTCAGAGCTTACTTGTAATAAATACCAAAACATTTTTAAACATTTCAAACTTATATCAGCAAGCTATGGGAAGTGGACCAGAAAGGCTTAACTTAAATTCCCAAGTAAGGGGATATTTTTTAACACCATTTACTAGAGCTAAAATATCACGCTCTCTGAAAGACTTACCACGTTAAGGCATAACAAACATTCTACTCTACGAGGCGCTCGCAAATCCCCGGAAACGGTCGCAGCAGTAATTTTGAGGTAAGTAGGTGTCTACAGTCTAAGATTAGGTACCGTTACTGTTATGCTAATTTGTTATTTATTATCTTGGACAAGGGGTGCATTAGATTTATTTCAGTGCAATTAGATGTTTAGCATGAGAAATTGGTTCTTTTTTACATTCGAGGAACTATAAATGATGTAACTATTTCATAAAAATTGCTTCAGTTGCCAGGGATTATAATTATTAAGTTCTAAATGAGCTTTTCTTCTTAGCGATGACTTTATTTGCGCTGACATTGAGGACATCTAAGAGTTGCGGTAGCCCTTTCAAACGGACGGCTTCCTCCTAAATTAATATCCTATGTAAATTATAAAAAGACTGCCTCGGTGGCATAGTTGTATTACAGTACGACTGCAGTGCTGAGGTCCCGGGTTTGATCATCGGGTCGGGCAGCGTTATTGGGTTTTACGACTCCGTATCAGCTCGGAGACTGGAATTAGTGACCGATATGACGATAGGGTCGCCCCCATATCACATCATGGGACGGATTACGCACGGCGAAAAGTGAGTGCACAGTTGCGCCTTTGCATACGCGTTCAGGGATAAAAGGCGTGGGAGTTTATGTATATTATAAAGAAGAGGTCATTTTTTGCAGGAGATGCCGGCGTTCGCTATAATTTTTAATTAGATAACTTTAGAAATAAAACATCGTGACCTTGATAAAAAATATGGTTTTGTGAAAATATACATGTGTATGAAAAAGTGTTGCAATTTACGATGTTGTTTGCGTGACCTAGATCCTAGGACTGAGCCTAAAAGTTTTCTGAAAACAAACATCGCTCAGCCAAACCGTTTTTTCGGAGATATTCCTTCACTTGCTTGCACGGAAGGTAGCGATACTTAAATACAGATAGCTATCTTAGTGTGCAACTAGAAAACTATTTTGAAAACAAATTTTACTGCTAAAAAAAATATTACACTAAAAAGGGGCATTTCGAAGAACGGCTATAAAATTGTAACTCAAGATACTTTATACTCCATGATTTTGAGATTCATGTAATTTTATTTTGCCTAAAAGCTATGCTTAAAATGAACTGTATAAAAAAGTTTGTTATAAATGAAGGTGTCTTAATTTCTTTTTAATGTATTCAACATCAATATTTTTCCCCCTTCAATATCCATAATGTTTGAGTCTGGTTAGATTTTGGGGTCCAGCACTCATATAAAAAACGGACATCTCCTTTATTTCAAAATTTTAAGATGTTTAAATAAACCATTTAACTCTTTTAGTACAGTTTTAGAAGCAAAATCATTAAAATTTTCAGAATAAAACTTACTCCGTTTCTAAGAACAAAAAGAAAAACATAACAAGAAAATTTGCGTATCTGAAAGTATTGCTTGAATTGCATTTAATTTTATATTTCGTAGTTAATAAATTCCTAAATTCAATTTATTCAATCGAGTAATAAAGAACATGTCGTATAAAATACCTACTACGAATTTGAATGTTTTACTTTACTGATGAATAATTATAAACCGACATCTTGTTTGGTAAGCATTCAGTACCTATTACTTCAACTAGCGCCATCTAGTAAGCTTCGGGTGAATCACAGCAAGCTTTTGTAGTAGTATTCTAAACTTCACATTGCGAAAATTGTAGATACTACCACAATTAAATGGTATAGGTATGGTGTACAATAAAGTTTAGGTATTTAAACTTTTCAACCGATGATTAACTTTAATAATAGTTTTTTGTCGCTTTGACTCCTGAGTTGCTAGAGGATTGATTCAAAAACAAATATTGAGAAACGTAAATTCATAAACTCGTGCATCGTTGATTTTAAATCTATAATACTTACTCATGCTTGTAAAAAGCATACTGTAAACTACATATATTACAATTACATTTCACTGTCTGAGGAATGAATATCCAGTTCTCATTAAGATAGTCGATTAGCTAGTACCTTTATTCTTAACTATCTTATGCTCGCGGCTCCCCTCGCATGAATTTTTTTTCCACGATAAAAGTGCCACTTTATAGTTTTCCGGGATAAAAAGTAACCTAGGTCCTTTCTAGGGTTTCATACTATTTGCAGACCAAAATTGATCGAAATCCGTTTGATAGTTTTTGCATTCAGACAGATAGATGAGGTAGAGGTTAATTGTTTTATAATATGTACGAATAAGGACCGTACTAGATCAAGAATGAGTAATGACAATATATGCAATGAAAAATCGGTACTGTGTATCCATTGATGTGTTAAATAACCCAATACATCAATATGTTGCACCTTTAGGACGAAAACGGCACAATTCAAAATATAGAAAATTGAGTTGACATTTTTAAATGACTAAAAACTAGTCCCTTATTTATAAAAATATAATAAAAAGGGACTTATATAACAGTTTTGTCCTTTTTCTGTATGAATGTGGCTGTGTTTGAACTATTGTTATATTGAGTACTTCGTTTTAAGTAATTTTATGACGATAACCCAATTTTCTATCTTTTTGAATTGTGTCGTTTTCATCCTAAAGGTGCGATGTGTGTCTATAAAAAATATTTTAAGCAATCTTCATTAAAACGAAGGTAATTAAATCACACCGTCCAATAACGAGCGTAAAAAATCAAGAGCTGTATAACAGGAATCCATAGTCTAACTTCTTTTATTCTCATTACGCTATAGCGCAAATTAAAATTGTTCACTCACACACGTTTCTATAGAACTTGTTAAGGCTTGGTCAGACGGAACGCTACGCAAAGCTCGTACAGAGCCTTTATCTAGTGTTATCCTATAAGGGCCATGGAACTGAAGTCTTATGTTCAATTTCTCAGTCAGAACAGTTTACCATACCATATCATAACCATACCAGCCCTCCATTATATACTGTCCACTGCTGAGCACTGGTCTCCTCTGCAACTGAGAGGGTTAAGGCCTTAATCCACCATGCTAGCCTAGTGCAGGTTGGCCAGACTTCACATACCTTCGACATTCAGAGAACTTCTCAGGTAATCAGGTTTTCTCGCGATGTTTTCCTTCACCGTTAAAGCGAGCGATAATTTACAAAGAATTCACATATAACATTTTTTTTTAATATATACACACATATACACTCACGCCTTTTATCCCCGAAGGGGTAGGCAGAGGCGCAACTAGTGCACCCACTTTTCGCCATTATTCCGTCCCATGATGTGATAGGGGGCGAGCCTATCGCCATATCGGGTACAAATTCCAGACTCCGAGCTGATACTGAATAGAAAAACTCAATATCACTTTGCCCGACCCGGGGATCGGAAAATAAAAATAAATAAAATAAACCCGAGACCTCAGCATTGCAGTCGTACCGTAATACAACTACGCCACCGAGGCAGTCTTTTAGAATAGTCAGAGGAGTATGCCCTTTTTTTTTTTTTGTTGACGAGGAGAAAGTGACTTATTACTACCGCCCAGTGTTCAAGGGGAACGACTAAGCGGTTATGTTGGGTTCACCGTGCCTTACGACCCGACGTTGAGCCGCCCGGAAAGATGGAAAACGTCGGGCGACCGCTGGGCTGAGTCCCTAACCTATGTACACCGCACGGTATACCAACTAAAACTCCGCGGTGGCCATCTTCGGCGCATTAGGGACGGCTGCGGGCTTCCTCCGACTCACGTCTAAGTTGTCGTCCGCAACCGCCCCTGCGCGTACCGCTGTTGCGGTCCTTCTCCTGTTGTTGCGGGGGCTCAGAAGCCCCCGTACACCGAAGGACGCCCTTGGCGTCCGAGGCAGCGTGAGACACGCTGCCGTCCATCACGGGGGTTACAGAAGTTGGCTAGACTAATAGGTGGACGGCCCCTCCCTACCACTCGTGACCCCCGGAGGCCCCTATTAGTCGCCTTTTACGACAGGTAGGGGACACCGTGGTGGAATTCTCCAAACGCCCCCAATCCACAGGGCGGGAGACGTCGGACAGTCGTCCACCCGACGCCTCCTACGTCTCGTCTGGCGGCGGGAGGGATCACCACTGCGCTGGCGATCCCTCTCGGCACTCTCCTTCCGCGAGAGGACCGCCTCGCAGAAGTGGGCCACCGCCTGCCAGGCCTCCCGACCGCCGACCATGGAAGCGACCACGGCCGGCAGCGAGAGGTCTCCTCTAACGACTGCTCTGAGAGCGCTGCGTTCTTTATCCCAGGCTGGGCAAAACTCCAACGTGTGTTGGGCCGTGTCCGTTGGGCAGTTGTCACAATAGTGACACACGGCCGACTCCTCTATCCCCACCACCCGAAACAGGAACTCATCGAAGCAGCCATGCCCGGTGAGCACCTGCGTCAGGCGGTATGGGAGTATGCCCTTGAGTTTTGAACCTGCGGACATTCGTCTTGGCAGTCTGTTCCACTCCCAACTAGGCTATTACCGCTTTATTTATTTTATTGCAGGACAGTTTAAGAGTTTTATTATGAGATTTGGTCTGGAATACTGAGAAGGTTATTTTCAAGTAGTCGGCTTGTAAAACTATGCCAAATTGGATCTGAAATGCTAGAAAGTCAATTTGACGACTGCCAGGAGTTGAATATAGAGTGCAAATGATCTTTCATTTGCACATTATATTATTTTAAGAGAGTTATTTTTGCAATAGCATACAGTCGACGGCTACTGTGTTGCATAGCTAGTAACTTGTATCGTTACAGAAATATCTCTGTCTCTTAACGCGTTCAGTTTAACCAAGCCTTAACAATCCAACTAGTAGCAATAATTATTCACGTCATTATCTCGAAAACACTCCACGACTGTTTAATTTTAGCCGGAGAGAATGGAAGGACTTTTCCAAGTGTATTTTCAATTAATATTCAAGTATTGTGCACTGATATGCCATACAGTTCAACGACGGAATGGATATTTTATATGAAAGAGATATTGTTGAGAAGAGTTGAGAAACATGAGATTTAAAAGGCATAATAATGATACTAATATTCTAAATGTGAATGGTTGTAAAGATAAAGGTTTTGACGTTTGTTAGTGTACAACTGACTGGATTAAATTTTAATTTTGCTAAGTTAATAATTGCGTAGAGTACTTTTCTGACTAAGAATTTTTTAATAGGGTTTTCCGGGTAGAGATTTTTGCAGGTCAAAACGTGAATATTACCTAATATAACCATTGCGTCTAAGTTATAATAATTATATAGTAAACACATAGATATCACCATTTTATGCCTGGAAGGGTGGACAGAAATGGAACCTGGGCACCCACTTTTCGCCAAGTGCGTTGCATCTCATTATATGATAGGCTATCGTCATATATCACCAATTTCAAACTCTGGGTGGATAAAAACAAAATCAATACCACTTTGCCCGACCGGGGATTGGAACTCGGAACCTTAGAACGCCGCGCGCGATATATAACTACTGTACTTAAATTGTAAATACTTAGTAAAAAGTAAGATCCAAACCAATATGTCACTTTAAATTTACGAACTTCGCTAATTAGTTTCAGAAAATGATAATAATCCTACCAATATTATAAACACCAAAGTTTGTAAGTATGTATGGATGTATGGATGTTTGTTACTCTTTCACGCAAAAACGACTGAACGGATTTCGATGAAATTTGGCACACGGGTAGATCATGTCCTGGATTAACACATAGGCTACATTATTTCCCGGGAAAATAAAAAGTGGCACTTTTATCCCGGAAAAACTTTTTAACGCGGGCGGAGCCGCGGGCAAACTCTAGTAATATGTTAAGTTAATGTTGGAGACACAAAGGGTCTTACTAATAAACGTTGTGTAGATCTGTCATAGTTATACAATGTCATGTCTCGCTTCCTCAAAGTTAATTGTCATTCGGAAGAGCAAGACAAAACACTGTATATCTAAAACAGACGTATACAAAGTTTATTAGTAAGACGGTTAACGTTTACAAGCAATTAAAAATAATCTTCGTATAGTCCAGTACTCTGATCACGAATCATAAAGAAATGCTTCAAGGAATAGTATCAAGTAAACTAACTTATTAGTAGTTCTATGCAGGCACCAAACGATACAACACTTAAAAAAAAAAGATTCGAACTGTCGATTTCCATACATTTTAATACACTGTGTTATGGGCTATGGCTACACGTTTTACTATTCGAAGTTAACATGGGCGCAATGTTTATGCTGCCATATATTAGTTCCGAATACGCTCACCGGGGCGTTGTACAAACTTTCATGTAACAATTTACTTCCACAATAACTATATAATGTATAGTAAAAAGCACTGCCTGGGTGGCGTAGTTGTATTACAGTACGACTGCAAAGCTGAGGTCTCTAGTTCGATCCCCGGGTCGGGCAAAGTGATATTGAGTTTTCCTATTCAGTATCAGCCCGGAGTATGGAATTTGTGCCCAATATGGCGACAGGCTCGCCCTATCACATCATGGGACGGAATACCGGCGAAAAATGGGTGCACTAGTTGCACTTCTGCCTACTCCTTCGGGGATAACAGGCGTGAGTGTATATATGTGTGTGTAAAAAGCAAATATTAGTGCTTTGGGTACCTACTGATTCTCATTAACAGTAATAATCAACGTTACTGTAACTTTTGCCGGTTGTATGATTTTAGCTGTTACTTTTCAAAATCATGAAGAAACTGGTTAAGCTGACTGACCATTTATAAAATCTATATTGTTAGGATAAACGTTTTTCAGTGGTATTTGTAACGGTATTTGTAGCGTGCTTATAAGTTGTAGAAACCAGTCGAGACATCAAAGTAATGGTGGGAGTGACAGTTGGGTGTATAAAAAGGGTGCCCTGCCGCCATTTAGATTCATTCGTGTTCAGACGCTCATTGGAGCTCGGTCTCATCGTCGATCTCAGTTGAGTAAATTGAACATTGATTTTCATACTGGTCGGTTAGTTGCCGATATTTTTGTAAAAGTATTTCTGTTACATGTTCTTATGTAAAATTAGTGAAAAGTGTGTTTATGTAAAATCAGTGATAAATTATTTTTGTTTTAATCAAACTCACTTCTGATTTCCATCAATTTTATAATTTTTATTTGAATTGGTTCATAATGTATAAATTCGTTCGTCAATTAACACATAATATTATGAAAGTATTGACGTATGCAAAATACTATGTTTCAAAACGAACGAAGGTTCACTATCATTTATATGTCGTTTTCTTGGTCTAGTGACAATGCCTAGGGGTTTTGGACCAAGAGAACCTAGATTCGAATCTAGGTTCTCTTGGTCCAAAAACAATTTTCGGTTTGAAAATTGTTTTTGTCGGTTTTTTCAATTATGGCTTGGATTCCCCAAATGAAGTTTGGCAGGCAAATGAAGTTTTTAATCGGGCAGGCGACTGGTCACAAAAACTCAGCAAACTTATTTATTTGTTTATTTATTATATACCTCCACAATCAATCATACACCATAACACCAAGTAAAACATAGGGAAAAAACAAAGTAAAGTAAGTCTAAGTACATGATTGTTAAAAAGTAGACACCGCATTCACCGATAATACATATATTATGATATTACGTAGTTAATTAAAATAAACAGTCATAAACAGAAAAAACATGATAACAGTGATGTTATAATAACTAACTCGGCTTACAACAGCGTAACGCTTTTCGAAAACTGTATAATCAGTCCGCATGAATGTCGACAGATTCATTATAGCAGTTCAAAAGCTTGCAAAGTCTAAAAAATGGAGAGTTGCAACCAAGTGCAGATCTTCGCATTGGAGGCGATAGAGGAGTTATCGCATATCTAGGAGTTCTATTAGGGACTCTAATATTGAAAGTGGATAGAAGTGAGGGGCAGTAAATTTTATTGTAAAACAATTTGAACAAGAATATCAAGTCCAAAATATCTCTACGATAATCTAAAGAAGTCATTCTAAAGTAGTTAAGTCTATCAGTATATGAGAATCTTCTGTAAGCTCTACCAATGATTCTAGCAAAGTGTCAGAGGTATCTCTTTTGAATTCGCTCTAGCCTCAAGCTATGTATGGCAAAGTGAGGACGCCAAACTGTAGAACAAAATTCGAGAATACTCCTCACTAGACTTTTGAATAACAGTTTTTACTAGATGTATTTTTAAATTTTTTAATAACGTTTTTTAATAGGAACCCTAGCAGTTTTGAAGATTTTTTAATAATCTGATCCAAATGTGGGACAAAATTAAATTTCTTGGCAAAAATAACACCTGCATCTTTAATTACATCCAGTTCCTGAATACTGGCGTTTTTAATATAGTACTGATAGGTAATAACATTCACCTTTCTTGTAAACACAACGTGATAACATTTCTTGGAATTTAAAAGCATACGGTTGTCCTTACACCACTGTATCATTAAATTCACTGTACTATTTAAGTTTTATTGCAACAACAAACAATCATCAATCAGTTCTACTGAATTTTAAGTCATCAGCATACATGAAGAGTGAGGAAATTTCAAAACAATAAGCAACATCATTAATATTATAAACGTTAACTGAAAAAAACGCTCTGCCAAATACGACTTAAACCACCTGAGCAATGAGCCGGCGAACCCAAGAGCAGATAGTTTAGATAGCAGAATATCATGAGGCACTGAGTCGAATGCCTTACTAAAGTCAGTATACAAAACATCAATCTGTTTATATCTATCGATTGCAATTTGTTTCTGCAAAAGTCTTAGTCTCGAAACAAAAGTCATGTTTTGTTAAGTGGCCGTATATTACATTTTAAATTATTTTATGGTGTCTGATGGTTTGTTTTACAAGATTTTCTGTTCACAGACATCCAAGATGCGAGGTTTCAGAAGTCTATTGACGATACTAGCGACCCTGCAGTCTCGTGCAGCAGCTGCAAAGTCTTTCTTTATGTTGAACACTTGCACCGGCTGTGTGCTGTACTTGCTCAAGCCGTAGTCTTCTGCTAGCTTGCTAGTGAACTGCGCTCCCTTCAAAAGCACTAGCTCCGACTGTAGTTTATAATTCGGCTTGTAATCTTTAGCGGCTTTTATTTTATCGTAAAAGCTTTCTATTGTACATTTAATATACTCATGTGAATGGTTGGAAACATTTCTAAGTGCTGTGATACAAAATTTAACCTTGGCGGCCCAGTCATGGATGTCATTTATTTCTGATTCAAGATCGTTTTTGTTCCGTCCGCCGAAGAGACGATACATATGTTTAATAATTGAATTTTGCAGATCTTCCTCGGTGAATGTGCCTATATATTCATCCAATATTATTTTCAAGGCATCTGGGCTGCTGTCCAAACAGAAAACGATTCCCGTGTGACCTAAAATGTGTAAATAAGATTTTATTATTCAACCTTTTATCTGTTACCACTTATAAGAGATCTTTCCCGCTTCAAAGTTAGAAAGCAACTTATAACACTCTAGCCAAATAAAATCAATGTAAATTAAATACCATGTAATTGAAAAATATGCTGAAAATATTCAATAATTTTATACGGCAGGTTATTACTCGGACAAAATGTAACCTATATGCTAATCCAGGAAATGTACGGTATTCATTAGTAAGATTTCTGTCTAAATCTGTTTAGTGGTTGCTGTGTTTATTTAAACTTACATCCAAACATAAAAAAAATGCATTTAGAATATTATTAATGAGATTAATAATGTAGAATTCACTTTCGAAGACTTCATTTAAGCAATTTTATTAAATAATAGGATATGGAAATAAAATATGTTTCAGCAAAAAACGTAATACTGTACCTTCTTCTTCTAGTAACGCTGCTAATTCTAAAGCGACGTTAACGCCAAAAGAGTAACCCAATAAATAGAACTTTGTTTTGAGATCGAACATTCGCTTGATATTCTGTGAATAAAAGTGTAAAATTTTATCACAAGTTTATCGGAAGTCCACCAAACACTCGATCAATAGTTGCCTAAAAAATTTATGACAGAAAATCATTTAACTAATGTGATATTATAAACGACTATAATATATTAGTTATATACACTAAAATAACTATATTATGCAGACCGCTTTTTCCCGCACGCCAATCATTACATCCCAAGTTTTACTACATTAGGTAATTAATATGTTAATAATATTAATTCTTTAATGAATTTAACGCGTGTCTCTTGAAATTAAACTACCATAACAGATTTCGTCGAGGTTTTTTATTTTATTTTTCTCTCGACGTTTTGAAGGCTTTGCAGCACTTCGTGGGCATGGGGTGGTCCGTTATGGTAGTTTAAGCACGTAAAGCTGTTGGTCCTGCGCCTGATCTCTCTCCGGTCATGTCGGATTGCCGTCTCACCGGATTATGAGAGTGAAGGAATAGCGGGTGCACCTGTGTATTGCACACACACTTGTGCACTATCATATCTCCTGCGTACCTGGCTGATCTCCGTTGAGATTGGCTGCCGTGGCCGAAACTGGCTAGGAGGATTATTAATTTCAATATCTAAAATTTACGTAAACGTTAGGAATTATTGACGTGTCTCTTACTTTCAAAATGCGTCTCGCCATTTCAGGTATATTTTCCTGCTGAATATCTAGTCCCGTCTGGAAGGTTACAGCGTGTATTTTAAGTGTCTTGCACATAGATGTGAACACTTCATGATGCCCTTCAAAACCTGGCACCATCAAAAGATAAGTTCCTGAACAATCTATTTCTGCATCCTAAAATATCAAAAGAATATAAAAAAAAACAGCCCTCCTTAAAATTTCAAAATAAGAAAAGAATACAAAATCCACTGTAATTTGATTTTGTTCTTCTTGTTAGGTATACATTTATAAATGTTCGTTTAGAACTGATAATCTCGTAGAAAATATCGATCTTATCCTATATTTTGTACCTTCCAGCTGAGGCAATGCGCAAAGTGGGAGCGAGCCTATCGCCAAATCGGGCACAAATTCCAGACTCCAGTCTGGGCATACCGGGCAGAAAAACCCAATATTACTTTGTCCGACCCGGGATTCGAACCCGGGACCTCAGAGCGGTGTGCCACGCATGCAATGAAGCTGTAATGAATTGTTACATAGTTATTATGAAATTGTTCTTTTTAATATTATTTGGCGGCATCTAAACCCTGTATAGGGGATTAACATAATGAAATGATTATAGTAACATACATCATCGATCTTATTATTGCTACACGCTGTAGACATAAACACGACAGGTTCAGAAGCTCCATATTCATGAGGGTCCACATACGAAAAGAGGGCGTCCAGACCAGTCTTAACTTCTGTCTTACCGTAGTTATCGCCCAGCGTCAGTAAACTGCAAATACATATTTTAAGTGATAAATGCAGATAAATATTTATGATCAATCACAAAAGTACTGATAATGTACGACTAGAGGAAAATTGCAAACCTATGTAATTGTCAGCCTTGTTAGTCAGGTATCATATGTTCTATGTGCTGGCAGCAATGGATTGTCACCACTAATAATTTGAACTGAATTAGTATAGTAACAATCTCATTCTTATAAGAGATATTAAATTTCAGAGAAATATATTATATATTATTGTATATTATTATCTTCTTTTGCCTAATTCTAAAAGTATTCTTAACGTTAAATATCCTGAGATTTTCATTTTAAGTACTGGTATTTGGATGGTGGGGAATCAAACTAGACGAATTATCTCCTATGGAATAGCTTTTGCAATTAATGTACATTACTAAAAATCAGTCTTACCTGTGCATTGTCATTTGTTGTAAATATTCCAGAGGATATTGCACTCCGTATACCGTGTATATTAGAGCCTTTATTTCTCTCAATATTAAATTATTTATACCCAATTCATTCAAAGGTGTTTCATAATCGAAGTTAGCAGCATTTACAGTGTGACCTGAAATATATATAATTACCTAAATAATAAAGTCCATAATAAGCTACATACAATTATTTTCGAAGAGGTGCAGGGTGAGATGCAGCACGCATTCGAGTCGTTACGAGACAACAATGTTATTACGAGTAGCAACTTCTTCAGTCGATTCGATATTTCTTTTTTTATATTAAATGTAACATATTAGTAATATATCTATCCTGCGTTAATTATTTTCATTCGAGCCAAAGTTATTATGCTGATAAACTATGCGAAAATAATTGAAATGCGCGGGAACCATAAAACCTTCACGAAGTATAGCTATTCCGTTTTGTAGAATAAGCAGGGTATTCGCATTCCGAAATCTATAATAACTCCACACATCGCGTTTCATTTTGAATTATGGCAGTTTATGGGTGGGTGAAAATAAGTGAGGCGGCATAACTAACAACACCGCCATCTATCAACATTGGCTGGAAACTAACTAAATAAGTTGTCAACAAGATGACCCGACACTCATACATCGGACATCGACAAGTGGTATCGACGATCAAGAAATAACGCACAATAACACTACTAGATGGCACCACACGATCCTGAATCGCACTTGCAATATTTGAGCGATGCAAAGCATATATACCACCTCCGAGTTAGAACCGTCGGAGGGGCCGCGGCCGGTCAGGCGCAACATCTGCCTGACTGGAAATTCCCTTCCATAGAGGAACGCAACCATCTGTTCCTCTGCTGCGGCGACCATCCTTTCGCCGCTAAAGTGGTGACCCCCGACGCTGAACATCATCGCACCGTCATCATCGAGTCCAGCCGCACCTGAACCATCGCAGCGCTTCGCTCCGCATCGCTTCACATCGCAACGCTTCACATCGCACCGCCATCCGCCACTTCCTTTCCAGCCATCCAGTCAACACTTCGCCCAGCCAGCTAGCGTTCCCGCCGCTCAGGTCGCCATATGCATGCTGCCTGGTTTACCTTCGGCACTGCAGTGTTCAAGGGGAACGACTGAGCGGTTATGTTGGGTTCACCGTGCCTTACGACCCGACGTTGAGCCGAACGGAGAGATGGAAAACGTCGGGCGACCGCCGGGCCGAGTCCCAAACCTATGTAAACCGCACGGCATACCAACCAAAACTCCGCGGTGGCCATCTTCGACACATTAGCGACGGCTGCGGGCTTCCTCCGACTCACGTCTAAGTGGTCGTCCGCAACCGCCCCTGCGCGTACCGCTGTTACGGTCCGTCTCGTGTTATTGCGGGGGCTCAGAAGCCCCCGTTCACTGAAGGACGCCTTTGGCGTCAAAGGCAGCGTGAGGCACGCTGCCGTACATCACGGGAAAGCCTGATGGTGCGGCTAATAAAGGATTTGGCGAACCTATTGGTTCGAGCCGAGATGGTTTCAACCATCAAGCGGTAGCTTCGCATGCCAGCACGCGTAATTCTGCTGAGGAAAGGAGAGGAGGGGATCAGATTAAAAAATTCTTCAGAGTATTCGCCATGATACAGACGATAGAACACGCTTAGAGAAGCGACATCTCTCCAAAATTGTAGCGACTCCAAGTTGCTCGTCACGTCTGCATCATTCACAATGCGGATGGCCCGCCGCTGCAATCCCTCCAAGATATCGAGCAAGTATTGGGCGGAACCGCCCCAAAGGTGCGAATAGTATTCCATACCCGGCCGTACCTGTGCTTTATACAAGCGGTAGATTTGACCGGGTGTGAAAAACCGACGCACCTTGTTCAGGATTCCAACCCTGCGTGATGTGGCACGTATTACGCCTTCAATGCGATTCCATGGATTTGGGTCACAGTGGATATTCATACCAAGGATACTCAGGTCATTCCGCAATGAGAGTGGAACACCCTGAAGATTGGGGAGAGGTGATAACGGGGATCTTTTGCACGTCAACGCGCACACCTGCGTTTTCTTGGCATTGAACTCAACCAGGTTCATGGAACTCCACGTGGTGGAAATGAGGTCCTGTGTCCGGTTGAGCTCAATGACAAGATCATTGCGCCTCCTCACAGTGTCCACACACAAACCAGGGGGCTCATAGTAGTATTGCTCATGAACCGTGCTGTCGTCTGCATAACAATGAATGTTGCCAAGTGATAATAATTATAACAACTAGTGTTAGGTCTCTCATATGCAAGGGCCCGTCCGGGTAGGCCCCACCGCAATATCCATTTCTACCGCCACGCTGCAGTACCTACTGTTGTGTTCTGGTTTGAAGGACATTGTAGCCAACGTACCTCATTATGAGATTTACGATATAATGTCTCAGGGTGACGACGGTGATGGGCAGGGAAGTGCCACGCAGTACTTTGTAATTAAAAGTTTTGTATGGTGTTGGTACTGTTTATGGGCGGTCATATCGCTCATCAGCAGGCACGCAGCATGCTCGTCTCGTCAATAATAAGCAACAAAAAATAGTAACAGTGAAATAAAATTTGACTTAATTGTACTTAAATTTAGTTTAGTTTTACAAACCTAGAGTTCTTATCAGTTTTTTAACATAATCTACAGACAGCTGTTCGTTGTTGGTTTTGAATTCAGCATCGTTTCCATGTTCAATAGCAAATTCCAAAGCCGTGAACATCGTAGATAGCTTTTTAGAACTTGTATTTATTAAGATATCTTCGATGTTTTCCATTTGCTGGAAAATAATTCATACAACAACGTTAGACTCAATTTAAACAGTATTATTTTATCTTAAGTGGAAAATACAAAACATCGATCACTAAAATAATATTCTTAAACTGCAATTTGTTTTAGCTATATTCATAATTATAATGGACGTACATATTATAAACAAATTTGATTTGCCGGGTCTATACTTTATTTTTGCAAGAAAATAACTGGAAAAAAATCGAACACAAAACAACAATGAAAAAAAAATGACAATTTGCTTAGAAGGTTCGTTCACGTATTATGTAAACTCCATTAATTGCATTCCAAATCTAAATAATGAAAATTTGAAGCTTTATTATGAGATTTAATGAGATGAATTCTGAGATCACATTTAATGTTTCTATCACCATTTACCCACAGAATCAAAATATAATATTTAGTTTTCTTAGTGTAGCTAGAAATCCCATAGTACTCAGTCACCGTGCCGCACCTCCGTATCGCGCACGATCTTTACGGCGGGGAGCCGTATCAGGAAAGTATCACAAACGGACATAGACAGTTTGCTTTTAAATCATTAATTTAGTAAACAATCTACCTCTTCGGAGAGTTCAATTTGGTAGACGAGTGATGGCAGGCCCCTTTGTCTTCGGAGTTCACAAGTCTTTTTACGATCCAATAAGATACTTTTGTCTTCTGGAGATGTTAAAGCGACGACTACAAATGACCTAAAAAAAACAACCTCTTTATGAATGCGTGTAGTTAGCATAGTGATGGCGATTAGTTCAAATCCTGTAAATTTTCCTTGTAACATTTTTTATAATTTTCGTTTCGTTTGTAATTTTTCTGTTTCTAATTTTCCGAACACGAAAGTCTGTAGTTAGATTTCAGCTCTGTCTATTTTTGTCACCATGCTGTAATACATATGCACTAATTCTGTGTTCTTTATAACATTGTGATCAGTGCAATAGAGATCATTATAATGTCTATGTCACTTGTTACAGTTATGGGGAATATTACCACTATTATTAGCCAGTTGTAAGTTGTTTGAACAAACTAACCTCAGTTCAGGACATAATTTACTTGACGCTTCATCAACATTATCCACAACAGATCCTTCGGATTCTTCAGACCACTTTGTGGGATAGTCTAATTTTACTAATTCTTTATGATTTCGTGTCTTACTAGCAGACATAATTTCTTCCACTATAAATATACCGTCTACTGGCCCCTTGGTCTTTGCTTTTTGGATGAATGTGGTACAAGTTTTCTTATTCTGAAGATTTTCAGAACTTAATGATACAGATATACCAGAATTTTTCCATGTTCTGAAAATCCTACTAATATTATAAAGGCGAAAGTTTGTAAGAATGTATAGATGTTTGGATGTTTGGATGTTTAGATGTTTGGATGTATGGATGTTTGTTCCTCTTTCACGCAAAAACTACTGAACGGATTTCGATGAAATTTGGCACACGGGTAGGTCATGTCCTGGATTAACACATAGGCTACTTTTTATCCCGGGAAAACATAAAGCGGGACTTTTATCCCAGAAAAACTTTTTAAGGCGGGCGGAGCCGCGGGCAAAAGCTAGTACGAAATAACTTTAAATGGTTTACATTTTACGTATATTAATACATGTCTTCGTTGCCAATATGTTAATACTTTATTTATTCTTGAACATAGTTTTTTTTTCTACTATCATCATTATGAATAACATAAAAAATATCAATTGGTGCTATGATCCAAAATGTTGCTCCAAATAGGCAACTGAAATGATTTCACAATAAAATAATAAAGCTCTTACTGCATTTTATATTGTAAATATCCTGATTGTCTATTGCAATGCAAAATCACATTCTTTGCTCCTCTGTTAATAATTCTATCAACCAATTCTATTCCTAATCCACTCGAACCACTAATTATTATGTGTGTTCCTTCCAAATATGCTACTTTTCTGTAAAAAAAAAAAACAAAATAATCATTTAGATTTCTCTTTCAAAGCTGTTTATTGACTCCACTTGATAGATCTGGTTAAATGGTGTAATCAACCTGCTGCATGCAACAACGACGACCTGTAGAAAAATATTTTTTAAATTAAATATGTTTAGAAATTATCATTCTATTTAATGGCTCGATGAATAGATATCTGATAATTTTTTTTGAAGTTTTTCGGCCAGTTTCACATGTTATAAGTAATACTTATTTGACCCATTATCGTATAAAACAGCTAATGTAGATGGTCTTTTGTTATAAGGCTGCGGGAAAGTGGCTGATCGTTAGTTGAGTGAGGTTCAGGTAAAGTGTGTACTGACGCGCGATGGCCATTCCTCGTCAGTCGACACTTGCTGCTTGAACCGGATGTACAGAGGCTGATCCCGGATCGCGGTACACTCACATATGCCACTGTGGCGGGTTTGAACACCTTAAGTACGGTAATCGCCGTCAAGGCGGACCCAAAATACATTCTACTACCAGCACAGTAGTACTCATTTGATTACCATTTACTTGGTAGCATAAATAAGAGTCTGAATGTTATTTGGCTGGTTTATACATTAGCCCTAGAAAGATAACCTACGTCGATTCGATGCGATTTTTAAAAATCAATATAACTCCGTACCGTACGTCGAAGTGACATAATTATGGTTATCTTTAGTGAAAGTTTTTTCACATTTGTGAAAATAAGTTTTGCTATTTTTTGTGATAATAAATGGACACTTTTTCACTGGTATTTTCCTCTGTTTTAGGCCGTAATAAAATATCACAATGACGTCAAAAAGTCTCGAAAATCTAGAAATATATCGGTTATTACAAGAACAAAGTGATGAAGAGTACATAAAAGAAAAAGTTGCTGGTATATTGCCAAAAAGACAAGCTGAGTCTTTCAGATATAAAGAAGGTGAACCTGAGCCATAGTAAAGAAAGTATTGTGCCTTTTGTTCGTCAAAAATTTTAACAACGCAAAGTCAATGTGTGATCTCTCTCTCTCATCCTCACTATTCATCCCACATGATGGTGGGGTCAGCCTTCTTCACTTTTCTCTTCCACTTCACCCTATCGATGACGCCGTTATCGGAAACATTACATGCTACCATGTCGCGTTGCATCACATTTGTCCATGTAGTTTTTGGTCTCCCTCTTGGTCTTTTTCCGGGAATGGACACTTCCCGTACCTGGTTGCCACCGTAATCCGGTGATCTTCTTTTGACATGTCTATAACACCTCAGTCTGTTTTCTTGCGGCCTATATCGTGATATTTTGTACTCCAAGACTGCCGCCCACATACTCGTTTTGTGATAAATGCGAAAATCCCATTTGTGGAGAGCACAAGTCTAGCGCCTGCCCTAAATGCATTGGAAGTCAAAATGCCCAAAAAAAAAATTTACTAAGGTTGATTATATTATAAAAAGTATGTAAATTTTATTTTTAAAAGATTATTGAACAAATTACAAGACTGATGAAGAAGTTCCTGCATGCCTAAGATTTTTAAGGTTAAAAATACCATGTTTAGTTATTTAATTTTTTTTCCGAACAAAAAGTAAAATTAATCTTTATGTTTTTCATTTATCTTATATACAATAAAATATATTAGCAATAGCTATTGTTAGGGCAAAAATATTTTTTGTGCGGGTATTAATGACATGATCTACAATTTTTGCTATAAAAGCATAGAACATTTGACAGTTCGAGTCAGTTGGTTTTCCGTAGTATTATAATGCTCTTTGCAGTTGGTCATTGCCTTCTTGCCGGTCGTTCGCTTGGTGATATTTTTTGTGAAAGTATTTCTGTGAAGTCAGTGGTACATATTTTTATTTAAATCAAAACCGTTGCAGTTCCTAATAAACGTAACATATACATAATCGAAAATATTATCACTCAAAATCCATACGTCGAAATGGCGTATGGTCGGTTATCTTTAGTGTATAGTGAAATATGGTTATCTTTCTAGGGTTAACGTAGCGAGTAGTATCGTATGATAAATATCAACAAGCGGTAAAATTAACCTCAAGCATTTACAATATACGTACGTCGGTAAAGTCACTGGCGTTGATTTCACATTCTTTATATTGATAAGTATTCGACCATAACATTTATTGGCAGAGAATAGCCGAAACGCCTTGCTGACGTCTGTTGGCGAGTAAACTACGCGAATGAGAGGTTTCACTATACCTCGGGTAATGCCTTCACTTATTCTCGCTTGAAGAAGCTGAAAGTTTGTGATTTAGTTTAAAGAATCAGTAAAATAGACACTTTTCGATTGGATTCGAAAGTCACGACACGGCAAAAAAAAATTGCAATATAATAAAATTCAGTACTTGCAGTAATAATAAAAAAGACTCACTCTCCTTTCATCCAAATGCTGAGGTCTAAATAAATTCGGCAGGTAAACTAAAATTATATTCCTGTCGTCAACTAAACAATTCATTCCCATAACTTGATACTTCGGTACTTCAATGATGTCTAAGAAAATGCCACTCCTGGCAATACATTTCAAAAAGGGCTGAAACATTTTATCTGTTGTTAACTAGGTACTGGAGACTTTCAATACATCACAATTATTGCATATTTTTGGAATATACCTGTATTGATACTTCGAATCCGCAGTTTACTACAATGTCACATGAAAACTTCATATAGGTACTGCAGTCATTAATGTTCTCTTCTGAAAATAAATCAATAGATCGCAAGTCATATACTTTCTAAGTCTTCAACAGGATATATATATTTTTTAAGAATTTTACAGATAAAGTAAAAAGTGCTGCATAAAATGGAGTCTGGAATTTGTGCCCGATATGGCGATAGGCTCGCCCCCTATCACATCATGGGACGGAATAACCGCGAAAAGTGGGTGCACTAGTTGCGCCTCTGCCTACCCCTTCGGGGATAACAGGCGTGAGTGCATGTGTGTGTGTGTGTGTGTGTGTGTGTGTGTGTGTGTGTGTGCTGCATAAAGAATAGTAAAATTGTATGTATAGAAAAAGTACGAAGGCAGCCCGATGAGAATTATTGAGGGCTAAAATAAAAGATAAAATAAGGCAAAGGGGATTTGTTCTACATTTAAAGACAATCAGAACTGATCTTGAAAATTTGTTCAAATCTCGCGTTTATTGCATTTTCATGACTCAAATCTCAAATTTGTTTTGGCGCGACACTTGAACTATTTTGTCATCATCAGCATATAATTTTCGGAATAACAAACCTTTTAATTTTGGAAAATTCTTCAGTAACAATTTCTTCTTCTCGAAGTTGGAAGCGGTTGTGAATACATTGCAGCCTATATCGAGACATACAGATATGAATGCCTGGCCGGGGGCAGTAGCTCCATCCAGGACTAAAATACTGTGGTGCTTGTGGATCTGGCTTCTTATCGTCTGGAACATCATCACAGTAAGATAAATGTGGAACCCAAAAATAATCAATTAAAATATTACACATATTACACACCCAACTAACATTTTGGTGTTAAAAAATAGCTATAAGGACTACATATTGGTTATAGTCAAATCTTAAAGTGTTAACGCATAGCTGTATAATTGAGTTATAGCATGCTATACCACACTTATAACCACGAAAGAGGCCCACGAATTTACAGGTAATGGCTCTATAAAGCCTTTACAATGAAGATATAATGGTGTTAATGTGCCTGCATAAGAGAGCCCTGAGCCGCGTCTACGTGAGCCTATACAGGTCACACAACAGGGACGATGAGACGACTCGGCTGTTCAGGTACCATAGCCTGGCGGCGGAAGACGCGCAGGTACAGTTTCCGTCAGCGGAGATGGTGGTTTTGGGGGGATTTCAACGCGCACCATGAGTTGTGGTTGGACTCCTCCGAGACCGACCATGCTGGCGGAACTGCCCATGCATTCGCTCTGGCGCATGGTTTGATACAGCTGGTAAGCCAACCAACTAGGATCCCGGATGTGGCGAGACATGCGCCTTCTATGCTGGACCTTCTGTTGACGAGTCACCCGGCCGGGAATCAAGTGACCGTTAGTGCCCCTCTGGGCACTTCCAATCACTGCCTGGCCCAGTTGTCAGTACCGGCCGCTTCACCCCCACATCCCGTGCGAGTCAAACGGAGGGTCTGGCACTACTCGTCGCGACTATCCCGCCCTCACAACCGCCACTACAACTCCTGTAAGCCAGGATCAGTAATGGCACGCATTTTATGACACCAAGCGGTGAAGCTCGGCGAGTGCCTCGCCGGCGAATGGAATATTGCTCGCATCTATGGGATGGTTCCGCCCAATACTTGCTTGATGCCTTGGATGGATTACAGCGGCGGGCCATTCGCATTGTAAATGATGCAGACGTGGCGGGCAACTTGGAGTCGCTACAGTTGCTGAGAGATGTCGCTTCTTTAAGCGTGTTCTACCGTCTGTATTATGGTGAATACTCTGAGGAGTAGTTTAATTTGATCCCCCCCTCTGCTTTCCTTAGCAGAACCACGCGTGCGGGCGCGCGAAGCCACAGCTTGAAGGTGAAAACCATTACGACCCGAACCAATGGGTTCGATAATTCCTTCTCCTGTCGCACCATCAGGTGTAGAATAGTTTGCCGGCGCACGTGTACCCTCCTTCCTACAATCCTGGGTCCTTCCGCCGTAGCGTAAAGAAGCAGCTGCTCAGGCCGGCATGAGAGTGTCGAATGGCATGGTATTGTAGGGACATACTGTATGTATTTCATATAATTTGCTGAATTTACGTTTTATAGCTGCGTGAGAGCGCGTTCGCCAGCGGTCGTCACTCGTTCCCCGTCACGCACCACGTTAACTATAGCAGTAAGTACTTAACACTTAGTACCGGTACCGTACACATTTCATATAAACTCATTTGCAAAAAAAACGGGCACCTAAGCAATGAACCATTTCAAATGTTACTATTGGTTTGTTTGATAATTATAGGTAGTTTTACTTTCACAATTTTGTAAATTAATAAGCAAATAATCGTTTTCGTCAGTATTATCATAAAATTTTGATAAAATTTATGGGTTTTAATGCTAAAGTTCACTAGTAGTGTATGCTCGCTAGTAGTGCATATGCTCGTGAAGTAAAAGTTAACAAAGATTTTTGTTTGTTTTTTCTTTAATAAAGTAAAAGCAGATAAATGTTTAGTATCGAGTGTGACCCCCTCTAGTTGAAATCACAGCTTGAATTCGTCTGGGTATGCTAGCGAGGATATCCCGAATACTTGCTTGCGGAATACGTTCCCACTCCGCGGTAATCACATTCTTCAGCTCTCTGATGGTTTGCGGAGCCGGTTGTACTGATCTCACGCGTCGTTTCAGAACGTCCCAGACATGCTCTATAGGATTGAGGTCGGGACTTCGAGCTGGCCAATCCAAACGATGAATGCCGACCTCTTGCACATACGCTTCCACATCGCCAGACCGGTGGGCGCGAGCGTTGTCGTCCATAAAAATTGAGTCTTCGCCTAAAGCGGCCAATGCGGGTTGTGCATGAGGAATAAGAACTTCCGTTATGTATCGATGTCCAGTCAGTGAGCCGTTTTCAATGAAGACTAACTCTGTACGATCCATTGAATTTATTCCTGCCCAAAACATAACAGAGCCCCCACCATAAGGTGTGATTTCTTCAAAACAAGCCTCTGCAAAGCGTTCTCCTCGTCTTCGTAGCACTCGCCGACGTCGATCTTCACCGAACAGAGATATCCTGGCTTCATCGGAGAACAATACCCTATTCCAGTCTTCTTGAGTCCATGACTCACAATTTTGAGCAAACCTAAGCCTGGCAACTCTGTGCTCACGGAGTAACTTAGGGCCGCGGGCCGGGCGATGACTGCGTATATTGGCCGCGAGCAGCCTCCTCCTGACCGTCCATAGACTAATATGCACATTTCTTACTTCTTAGAGGTTGTTCTTAAGGTCCACATACGAAGACTTGCGATTTCTCAATGCGCGACTCACAAGAAAACGATCATACCGTGGTTGGGTACATGGTTTTCTTCCAGAACCAGGCCTCTCGACGGAACCGGTGTCTTGATACCGCTGCCAGGTCCTTTGAACCGTCGAGCGACTCACACTTAGCCTCTGAGCCACGAAGCATTGGCTGCAGCCCTCTTCGAGCAGCGCAATAATTTTGGTAGCTTTTACCACTTTCTCTAACATTATTGAGACAGCTTAACAGCAATAAATGAAGCTTTGACAATTAAGAATATGAAATAAATTCATAAAAATTGACTAAAAGTTATGAAAACCGATATTATCTTTTGGAACTTCGCACCAAAAATGTAGGTTAAAAAGTGGTTTTCTGTAAAAACGAGCATCAAACGAAAATTTTAATTTAGAACGTACTGTTTTAAACACCACGGCATTTTTAAAACCGGCCAGTAACATGTACAAATGATTGAAATCATTTTGGTACCGTATTTTTTTAAAAAAGAATTAAAATCCAAACCGCCCGTTTTTTTTTTGCAAATGAGTGTAGTATGTATTGAGTGTAATTGTGTAAAAGTGATAAATAATATAGACTCATATATTAACCACACATTACAGTCAATAAACAAATTTTAAAGTATCATAAGAGTTAGAGAGTTAATGAATATCGTTAGACAGCTTTAAGCACTATAGACAGCTTAAAGTTATAACATTTAAAGTGTACTGGCTGCCATTACCACTACTGTAACTCTTTTACCGACTATTGAAACCGTTAATAGTCCATTATAGCACTGAAGGTCATAAAACTACCAGTAACTAACACCAAACTGTTAGTTGGGTGGTGGCTGACGAAAATTAATATAGTTTTGAAAGAAATTAACAAAGTTAATATTTTATGGTCTCCATTATAAAACTAAAGGGGTGCAAAGTCAGGAAACCTCCACGTGGTGCACCCTGGGCAACGGAGCGTCGATCGAATTGATCGGGGCAACGGCCAATATCCTGACAACAGGGGTTTTGTCGGTCGTCGCCGCTTTTTTGCGGCGGCTGCCGCAATTTTAGATGGTGGGCCCGTTTAGGTGGGCGGCTCCCGGTTCATCCGGGGGTGTCGACGGGCTCGGTGTGCGCTCACACCGCCCCGAGCAGGCATTGGGGGGGAACCTTCCTCTCTATCTAGTATGGAGGTCCGTGGATATGTCTGGCGCTCCTGCTGGACCGAGGGTCTTGGCTTAATCGCCCGGACCACGAGGGAGAAAACCTCTATAAAAAGTTACCCCGAATCCCAAGCGGCGGCGCACCGCGAGGGGATGCATGGCCGATGGGTAGTTCGGTCACTAGTGCGACCCCCGCCAGAGTACCGGCCGACCCTCTTGGCGGGTTACGCTAGGCTTACCCAGGTACAGGGGGCACTGCCTGGGTGGACTCTTTAATTCCCCCATACTCGTGGGATTAATTATGGATAAATTAAAACCGATAATACAACTGACGAGGTTGCCTACTCCAGTTCCGGCTGGAGAGGCGGAGATTGGTGGGCGAAAGCCCGTTGATGGCGGACGTAGAGTCGGCGCGGACAAGATGTACACAGGCGTCGACTCTGAGTCGAGTGGGAGCGTTTCCTCCGTTCGGAGCCGTAGGCTCTGGAGGAAACGCTCAGAGGTGAGTAGCAGGTCGTCCCTCGGGAGCGACACTGAGGAGCCGGTCCCGAAGTCGCAAGCGACAACCGGACGCGGCAGGGGAGGACCATCTTTGGCCGACGATTCCGTCGACCAAAGAAAGAGAGGCAAGGCGCGCGATCTCCTGCAGTGCAGGGAGGCCCGCCAAAGGGCAAGGAGGGAGGAGAGCGAGGAGGGCATGGTCCTTCGCTCCGCTAAGGCAAAGGTGCCCGCCGAGGTGGTTGTCGCCGCGGAACCGACACCGAGCGCTCGCCCTAAAGGCGAGGCTAAATAGTGGCGAGATAAATGCGCCAAATTGGAGGAGGCGGTGAAGGAGCTGAAGCGTGAAAACGCTTCTCTCCTTCGCCGTCTGATGGAGCTGGCAACAGTGGAGGCCAAGTGGCAGGCCAGGATGGAGTCGGTGCTCGCAGGGCCGGCCCAGAGGCCTCCGCTGGCTCACGAGAGAAGGTCCACCCCCGGGGATATACCACTCCCCGTCCAGGGTGGTTTCGTTGGGGGAGCTCCCCAGCCTTCCTCTAAGGGGAAGGGGAGGGGGAAGGGGAAAGGAGCAGTGCAGCCTGCTCCTCTCAAGGCTCCTGCCATCGTGGCCGGGCCCTCCACCTCTGCTGCCGTGGCGGTCGCTGGGCCGTCTGGGGTGCCTAAGAAAGGGAGGGAGAAAGCCGTCACTCCCGCTGCCCCCGTCGTATTGACGACCGCTCCAAGGGAGCCTCGCCCACTGCCACCGGCCCCAGCGTCCATGGGCGCTGAATGGACGGTGGTGGTGGGGAAGAAAAAGCGGGGGAAGCCCAGCCCCGCTGCGACGCCTGCAGCGAAGCCGCAGCAGAAGAGGCAGAGGCGCAAGGAGCCCAAGCTGCGTCAGCCACGCTCGGCGGCCATAGTGCTGTCGCTGACACCGGCGGCGGTGGCCAAGGGGCTCACTTACGCCAAAGTGCTGACGGACGCTCAGCACCGCGTGGACCTCGCCGGCCTCGGCATAGACAGGCTGAGGCCCAAGGTGGCAGCCACGGGTGCCATGCTGTATGAGGTGCCCGGGGCTGAGTCGGAGCGGAAGGCGGACTCCCTCGCCGCAAGGCTGAGGAAATGCTTTGGCGGGTCGGATGATGTCCAAATCTCCCGGCCGACTAAATGCACGGAGCTGCGGCTGTCGGAGCTGGATCCTGCAGCCACAGCCGAGACGGTCGCAGTGGCCTTCAGCGTTGCTGACGAGTGCGCTGTTGATGCCGTAAAGGTCGGACAAATCCGGCCTGACCGCTCCGGCCTGGGCGCAGTTTGGGCCAAGGTGCCAACAAAAGTGGCACAAAAAATAAAGGCGGGCCGCCTGATGTTGGGGTGGACTGTAGCCCGGGTGACCGTGCTCGGGGCGCGCCCGATGCGCTGTTTCCGTTGCCTTGAGCACGGTCACACGCAGAGCACCTGCAGCGGAGGACCGGACCGCAGCGATCTTTGTTATCGCTGCGGCAAACTGGGCCACAAAGCCCGCGGATGCGAGGCCGCGCCGAACTGCGCAGTCTGCGCGGCCGCAGGGAGGCCCGCCAAACACCAGGTGAGCGGGAAAGCGTTTCCCGCCCCCTCCCGTCGCGATAGGCGTCGCGATGTGATGATATGATGACGTGTAAAAGTGCCCTTAGGGGCCTATTTACTGAATAAATGATTTGAATTTGAATTTGAATTTGATGGGATACGTAGTGCTACTGCTGCTAGGGCTTCGACCCAGCCGCAGGCAGCGAGCCCACCGCAAGAGGCCGCGATGGACGTAGTCGTAGAGATCGCCCAATTTAAAGTTCCTCCAGGCAAACATCAACCACTGTGCCGGTGCCCAGGACCTGTTGTCCCAAAGCCTGGCGCACTGGTCGGTGCAAGTGGCCGTGGTCGCTGAGCCGTATTTTGTCCCCCCCCCCCCCCGGGATAACTGGGCTAGGGACCTTGACGGCTTGGTGGCCATCATCAGCCGGGGCGCCGCTGGCTCCCCACCCTTCGAAAAAGTAGCGAAGAACAGGGGATGCGTGGCGGTTCTGTTGGGAGACATTTGGATAGTAGGAGTGTACTTTTCTCCTAACAGACCCCTCGCCGAATTTGAGTCTTTCCTCGTTCGGCTGGGGGCCTTGGTGGAACAAGGCCAACCTCAGCCGGCGGTCGTCGCCGGCGATTTCAACGCCAAGTCCGTGGCTTGGGGTTCGCCGGCGACGGACGGTCGTGGTCGGGTCCTGGAGGAATGGGCGATCTCTGTCGGCCTGTGCCCTATTCATCAAACATTACAAGTCTACAAGCTCACAAGTTACATGTTAAAGATTTTTTTTACAAGTTCTTGAAAATTATGTTCATGAAATACTTTTACTAGACTTGTAGATTGTATTAACTTGTGGTGGTGGCAATGGCACTGCAATGGTGAGGTCTCGGGTTCGATCCCCGGGTCGGGCAAAGTGATACTGGGTTTTTCTATTCAGTATTAGCTCGAAGTCTGGAATTTGTGCCCGATATGGGGATAGCCTCGCCCCCTATCATACCATGGGATGCAGTATGCATGGCCTGCACCTACTTTGTGCCTCTGCCTACCCCTTCGAGGATAAAAGTCGTGAGTGTGTATGTATGTATCATCTTGCATTTTAAATTTACAAGACTTTTTGATGCATTACCAAATAATGCTTCTATCATATTTATACGTCAGTAATATAGAAATTACGGTAAAATAACTAGTCAAGTTAATGTTAAAAATAAAAACAATTTGCAATAATTTGATTTTTGTGCGTGAATAACCGAAATAAAACAAGAAACAAATAAATAACCCATAATAATAAAATCTATTTTATTAGTTTCATGAATTACGATTTATGGTTAAAACTTTAATGTTTGTTTATAAGCGACTTAAAGTTTGAAAAAACAGGATGGTCTATTCTACAGACCCATGTAGGTTTTTTAAAAGCTTTCTTGGAGATAAGTAACATGGTAGCAAATCATTCCCGCCAGGCATTAATTTTGTTACTCTTCGAATTACACTTCTTCAATTAATTCGTGATAAAACGATTTATTTACTTATTTATTTTATTACGGTGCACCAACAGCATATTATATATTAACAAATTGATACATAAAATAAACAATAATTGTGCCCCTCAGATGTATTATCATATATACCATTAAAGGTATACTCTGCTATTATATCAAAATTACGTGAGAATAAGATAAGAATAAATTATGATACCTATATTAAGATATTTTATATGGCGCTATTACCGAAGAACTATATAAAGACCAAAAAAATTGCAGAGAAGAAAAATATATTATTGCCTTCTATATTAGTACCCTAGTTTATTAAACGTTACGAGGCTTGTATTACAATAATGCGTTCATCAAAAGTAAATGAATATACTACAACTACAAGTGATATCACTTGTATTATAAGTAATTTTTACACTTGTATTTGTTATTTCTGTTTATCAAAAATGCCTTTGTAACTTGCAGTTTGTAACTTGTGGCGAAAAAGTTGAAGAGTTTTTGTGGATTTGTAATATATGTTACAAGCCAATAGTATCTCTTTCTACTCTGTTATAATTTGGTTTTTAGGTAGTTTATAGGTGAATTCAATACAATTTCGTGATATCCGAATCGGATTTCGACAGTTTTGCGGTATAAGTAGGTAATTCAAGAAGTAGCAAAACAATTAATGGCGAGAATGATTTGCCGCCATGTTATTATTCTCAAAGTTTTTTTTTAAGTACTTTGTATAGTTCGTTAATAGACCACTAGTTTTTACAAACTTTAAGTCGTGAATAAAAGATGGTTAAATTTGTAATCATAATTCAAATAACTAATATAATGAGTTTTAAAACAGGTTTTTACATACAAAATCAAACTATGTACATGTAAGAAAAAAATACATTCCCTTGGCGAGTTATTGTCAATAGTTATCATACCATAATTTCTACCTTACCAACATAAGATCGCATCTTTGCTTCAATAACCTTATACATCTAGAAGATTCCATACTTAAATAACACTTTAGTTTTTTACGAAGTAAAAAGGCGATATAATACGATATATTTTTTATAAACATATCAAAAATAAAAAAAATGTCTTGTAAATTAAAAATACAAGTATGTACCATCTACAAGTCTTGTGAAATTATTTGATGAACGTAATTTACACAGTCTTGTATAAATATTCTTGTATCTTGTAACTTGTGGGTTAGTGTCTACTATGTATCTACATATTTTGTATGAACGCATTTTACAAGAATTTGTAAATATGTTTTTGTACCATTTAACTTGTAAGCTCCTAGACTTCTACCATTTGATAAAAGGGCATTTTGCCATGTTTATAAAACTTTATAACTTTTTTGAAACAAGTTACAAGCTAGATAGGCATTTATGATAAAGAAAACCACAAATACAACTGTGAAAAATAACTTGTAATACAAGTGATATTACTTGTAGCTTGTAGTTTACACATATAGTTTTGATGAACGCATTTTTGTAAAATGGGCTAATTTACAAGAGAAAACGCTTGTAATACAAGGCTTGTAACATTTGATAAACAGGGCACTGGTCGTCCTGAACAGGGGGTCGGTGGACACGTGCGTGCGGCACAACGGCGGGTCTATTATAGACCTGTCGTTTGCGAGTTCCGCCGTCGCACGCCGTGTTCGGGACTGGAGAGTCCTCGTGGGCGTGGGGACGTTGTCGGACCATCGTTACATCAGGTTCGGCGTCCCCGCGTCCCCGAGTATCCAGTCCGGTGGTGTACCGAGTGCCCCGAATCGGGACGGCCCGCGGTGGGCGCTTCGTCGCCTCGATGGGGAGGCCCTAGTGCTGGCCGCTCTGGTCATGTCGTGGCTCCCCGTGCCGGACGGGCCGGTACGGGTTGAGCAGGAGGCGGAATGGTTCGGGGTGGCAATGTCGGATGTTTGCGACGCCGCCATGCCCCGGGCTCTCCGCCGTTCGCCGGTGCGACAGGTGTACTGGTGGTCGGCGGAGCTAGCGCAGTTGCGCGCGTCGTGCGTTGCTGCACGCCGCCGATTCGCCAGGCATCGTCGTCGCCGGCTCAGAGATGAGAACCACGCAGACCAAGAGCGGCAGCTCTATGGCCTCTACAAAGAGGCAAAGAGAGCGCTGCGGGTGGCCATTCATGGGGCCAAGGTCGCGGCACGTAAGGCGTTCTTGGGGACTCTCGACAGTGACCCGTGGGGGCGCCCTTACCGTATGGTGATGAAGAAGCTTTCCCCCAGCGGCGCCCCCGCTGTCGCAGAGTCTCCGGCCAGAATTACTGGCCAACGTCGTTGCGGCCTTGTTCCCGGCCACCGTGGAGTTCACTCCTCCACCGATGGCGCCACCGGATGTGGCGTCATCGTCGAGTGAGAATCCGGCAAGGGATATCCTGGAGGTTTCGCCCGCTGAAATGCGGGCGGCAGTGCTGTTCTTTATTTATAACCGGAAAAAAAATTATGAAATATTCTACATTATAGAATAGTTCATGGTTCCGTCTCTGATTCGTAAGAGTCCAATTTCATGCTAAACAGGACTTGGTCTATCTAAATGCCAAACATCTAAATGTATTCCACGGCCTATGTATTAATTTGTAAGAATCATACAATCTTTATATTTATAGTACAAATTATTAGAAATACCAAAGCATAGTAGACTAGAAGATACGGCAGCGGAACCGTCGCGGCATCTTCCAAGCTCCAATGTTCAGGCACCGGCCACAGCAAGTCCAAGTCGGCGTCGACTGTCGTCGCCATGGCACCATGGCTAACAACACCCATCACTCTTTCATTCCTAATGAAAAATTTGAATGATTTTTGATTTATTTAAAACTGTGTGTTGCTCGCGGCTTCGCGCGTGTTTAAAGCATTTTTCGCTACAAAAGTCCCTTAAACGCAGGACGACGTCAGGGTCATCGACTTAAATAATCCTACTAATATTATAAAGGCGACAGTTTGTAAGAATGTTTGGATGTATGGATGTTTTGCTACTCTTTCACGCAAAAACTACTAAACGGATTTCGATGAACTTTGGCACACGGGTAGATCATGTCCTGGATTAACACATAGGCTACTTTTTATCCCGGGAAAATATAAAGTGGGACGTTTATCCCGGAAAAACTGTTTAAAGCGGGCGGAGCCGCGGGCAAAAGCTAGTCAGTTATAAAATGATGATTATTTCCCATCGGAGTAAAATTACAACGATAAAAAGTAGCCTAAGTGTTAATCCAGGACATGATCTAACCGTGTGCCAAATTTCATCCAAATCCGTTTAGTAGTTTCTGCGCTTATTTCTAAAAACATCCTCACATACAAACATTCAAAAAATTTCACAAACATTCCGAATTCATAATACACTAGCTTCTGCCCGCGGCTCCGCCCGCGTTAAAAAGTTTTTCCGGGATAAAAGTCCCGCTTTATGTTTTCCCGGGATAAAAAGTAACCTTTGTGTTAATCCAGGACATGATCTACCCGTGTGCCAAATTTCATCGAAATCCGTGTAGTAGTTTTTGCGTGAAAGAGGAACAAACATCCATACATCCAAACATCCATACATTCTTACGAACTTTCGCCTTTATAATATTAGTAGGATATTAGTAAGACTAGTGGTCACCCACAGGTTGAAATTCGAGCGCACTTCATATATTTAATTTTTCTGTACTCCTCGATACTTAACAATTTTTTTTTCATGTATAAAAAATCATGTATAAAGATAGTAGATACTCAGAGTGTACCGGTCACCGGATATATTCCGTACCCAGACGTATAGCGATCACTGTACTCTTGGTAAAAATAAAACCTGTAATAGCAGATAGATCAATCAATTAGTGAGCTCAGTGGAACGCGACCAGTCTTGTTGATCAACATCACAATATTTTGATCGTACCTACTGAACTTGCTATAAGTATCTAGGTGTGAAGCGAGTAATGCAATAAAAGAAAAAAATGTGTAAGTAGTCGAAAACTTGCCTTTCATTGATACCACTGTAATCTATTCCAAAAGAATCGCATTCCGTTATACTTCCAATTGCCCTATAGCAGTCCCTCAGTGTTATTCCAGTGTAGCAAACCTGTCAATTCAAAACAGGTAACTTATTGTATATTTCTAAACTTATTTAATATTTATTTATTTATTTGCACTTAATATACAAAAGTATATAGGCGGACTTAATGCCAAAGGCATTCTCTCCCAGTCAACCTGAGGGTGGTGCAGAGATAAATAAGGTAGGTGCAACAAGGTCACTTAATATAAACCTACATACATAAACGCAAATAGAAGTAAATATTATATAAATTAATAAAAATAGGCAATCCCTATCTAAAATGCATACATAATATAAGTAAACTTGTAAATACATAAAATACAAATTATAATTACATAAATACATATATAGGTATATAATATACTATTATGAACTAATGTGATGACTCTTCTGCTTCGTTCAACAGTAGCTGTCTTACTCTCCTTTTAAAGGCAAACCGAGAAGTAACCGATCTGATTTCGAGGGGGAGTGAATTCCATAGAAGAATAGATTGGACAGCAAAAGACGAGTGAGTGAAGTTAGAACTATGAGGGGGGCATTTGAGGAGAAGATTACTAGAAGAGCGGAGGTTCCTATCGTGGCTACTGCAGAGGTATTGATAATTTGATGATAAGTAAATAGGAGGGGTAGGGGAGGTAAGGAAAGAGAATAAAGTACCACTTTATTCTGCGCGCAAAGAACGGCGCTGACGTATGGGTAGCCATTTTAGTTGATGACGATAGGAAGAAATGTGGTCATATTTGCGAAGATTATACACGAATCGAATGCAGTTATTTAGAAGTCGGTCCAGTTTATTGAGTTGGTCTGCATTCAGATCAAAATAGCACACATCACCATAGTCGATTACAGGAAGGATTAAGGTTTGTACAAGCATAGTCTTGGTCTTAGGTGGGAGGAAGTTCTTCAGGCGGTATAGAGCGCGAAGAGAGCCGGTGACTCCCTGAAAAACAGAGGTTACCTGGGGCCTCCAGCTCAGGGTGGAGTCAATGTGTAGGCCTAGCTTTCTAACACTGGAGCTCCAAGGGATGATATTTCCGTTGAATATCACGGGTGGAATGATCATATTATCCAACCGGCTAATCATCCTGGAACTACCTATAATAATAGCTTGGCATTTCGCAGGGTTTACAGATAGACCGAAATTGTCAGACCAGGTTTTAATCTGGGCTAGGTCCTTGTTCACCCTATCTACAGCCGCGGGCACACAGTCTACTCCATCCTGAGAATATATTTGCAAGTCATCGGCATACGTGGTACGTACACAGAAGTTCTTGAGTTAAGAGGTTAATAAAGATAGAAAACAATAGTGGGGAGAGTATGCCGCCTTGAGGAACACCAGAGTCGATATGGCACCAACTGGACGAGGCCTCGCCGAGTCGCACCAACTGCTGGCGTCCCTGAAGATAGGACGAGAACCAATCCAGAGCCGAAGGCGAGATCAAAAGGTGGGAGAGGATGGCAAGAAGGATGTCGTGACTGACGGTATTAAAGACGTTCGAGAAATCAACCAAAGCCAACACTGTGACCTTGGTGTCTTCCATGCCCGCCCTAATATCGTCAGTCACTTTGAGTAGAGCAGTAGTAGTGCTATGACCAGGCCTGAAACCGGATTGGAGCGGACACAGTAAGTTGTTCCGGTGCACAAACCTAGACAACTGACTGTGTGCACAAGCCTCAAGCACTTTGGATAGGAAAGGAAGAATGGAAATAGGACGGAAATATGTCACATGGGAAGGGTTAGGGGTTTTGGGGAGAGGAATTACGATGGCTTTCCGCCAAAAAGACGGGAATATGCCAGAGGTAAGGGAGCCATTAATGATGTGCGTAATGGCTGGGAGAAGATGATCCACGATAAGGATTATCATACGTCGACTGACGTTGTCACAGCCAGTCGCATTGGACTTGATGGAAAGGATTGCCTTTTTGATCTCACCCAACGAAACTGGAGAAAACTGAAAGGGGATGATGTTAGGTCTTGGGAGACCGGCTAAGAAACCTATGGTACGACGCCTGATTTGGTGATCTACCGGGGTAGTGGATGAGAAATGACCATTTATATCATCCAAACCGATAGTCGCCCCACAGGAATCTAGGTTTTTACATTTGCCAATACCTAGAGTTCCGAGGAATCTCCAGATACTTGCCGGAGAAGATAAAGATTTGTTACTAAGAATATGGCGGCGTTTAGCGTAACGTAAGGTAAAGTTCTAAATATTGATACTTTATTGAATACTATGTGTTGCTCTCGGCTTCGCCCGTGTGAAAAGCCTTTTCCGCTACAAAAGTCCCCGAAACACAGTAAGTACGACGCCAGCGCCATCTATTAGGAGAATACCCTGTAATCCCCGGAGGAGTAGGCAGAGGCGCAACTAGTGCACCCACTTTTCGCCATTATTCCGTCCCATGATGTGATAGGGGGCGAACCTATCGACATATCTGGCACAAATTCCAGACTCCGAGCTGATACTGAATAGAAAAACTCAATATCACTTTGCCCGACCCGGGGATCGAACCCGAGACCTCAGCTTTGCAGTCGTACTGTAATACAACTACGCCACCGAGGCAGTCACTACGCCACCGAGGCAGTCCATAAAAATAAAAATATAAAAACAATTGCCTATATGTTAATCTAGGACATGATCTACCCGTGTGCCAAATGTCATCTAAATCCGTTTAGTTTTATCTGCATTTACTTCTAACAAATATCCAAAAATTTTCATAAACGTTCACATTTATAATTTTAGTAAGATAGTATTTTAGCAATTCCATCGAGTAATACAAAAAATCTCTTGATCGATTCATTCTTAAACTGCTTATACATTGTCAGATGAAACGTAGTCAATTCGGCGTGCCAGAATAAAAAAAACAGCGTTTCAATTCGTCTATAATCAATTATATAGTTTTTATTTATCTACACTTTATATAAATAGCATAAAGGCGGACTTAATGTCGAAGGCATTTTCTACCAGTCAACCTTTAGATGGTGCAGAGACAAAGCAAGGTAGGTGTGTACAACGCGAGAAGGTAGTAAAGACTAATATAAGATAACTAATATAACTATAAGACTTACATAATACTATAATATAACACAGTTACACATTGATATAATATGATTGACATTATATTATTATGATTTATAGTCAATTATATAACCATCATTTATAAATAATATCATTATTAAGAGTTATGCCCATGTAATCCTTAAAAAAAGGTATGTGTCAAAGATTTTATTACCTTAACTGGCGTATTGCGTTTTGGCTCATGCATTTTAACCCAATGTAATTGATCCAAATCTTCAAATCTCGTGCTTGCCAATTTCACGAAATGGGAACAATTGTTTTCTTCCTCATGCGAGCGATTATTAAATTCCTGCAAGTAACTTGTTTTATTTATATCTGTCCATGGTAAAAGAGTGTATTCCCACTGAGTTTCCCACCTAAAAGGCCTGCAACGCATCTCCATGCCCCACTGTGTATTGCAGATGTTGATGGGCGGCGGTGATCACTTACCATCAGCTGAACCGTATGCTCGTTTGCCCCGTATATCATTAAAAAATATATTTAAAAAAATGGTGTTGAAACGCATAATTAAATGCTTGCAGTGTTTTGTAATCTAAGAAGGTATACTGTTTGTATGTCTTTGTTAGTATGTGTTAAGAAAATCTTTTTTTTGGCGCTTGAATAACGAGACGAACATGCCGTTCGCCTGATGGTACGCGATACGAACGCCCACAAACAGTAGTAACACCATACAGCATAATAATAATCTTTAAGAAGCCGCCCCACCTATCGACCTTTCTTATTTATGGCTTGGCTCGCGCTCATGCATATTTTACCTGGAGTATGAAATATAAAAACCTTTGTTTTCATCACAAGCAGCTGCAATAAATCTTATGTTAGTGTCTTTTTCTGTTTATAAAAGTATTACAAATCATATCTTACTTTTCCTGTTGAATTTTGTACCGTGATACCTTCACCCTTTGCCATCATAGTTTTTCGGTGATATACGATAGATCTTATTTCAACCACTCCACATCTACACAGAAATCATGTTTTATTATACACAATTTAAACTTACTGAAAATATTGAACAATGAACAACAGTATGGATTGCTTATGTATGTATTTACCTAATTACTTTATCCTCATTGCCTATAATTACGGCATTATAATATATCTCTTCACAGAGTTTTGTATGACGTTTGGAAGTATTGATGGACAAATTGTTTATATAAACTGGTGTTACAACATCTTTGTGATCGGTTGCCAATGCCCCAAATTGTAAAAGTGAGTCGAGAAGTATCAACCAATCGCCGTCCCATTTTACTTGTGCTTTATCCAGTTTGAAGTTGCATGCATGTATCGATTGCATTTTTGGTCTGGAATAGTATAATTCAGAGTAGAGTAATTACAATTTGGCATGTTTGTAACACCGTATTTGAATGCTACGTACGTACGTAGAGGAGGCCCGTGCTCAGCAATGGGCAGTATATAATACAGGACATTTAGTAATCAACGTACCCGTAATAATGTCCTCTTAAGTTCAGAATTGTGTACACATCTCTGGAGCTTAGCTTCATTTCATCGCTTTTTTCTATTTCAGGTATGTCTTTCATTTCATTATAACCACATATGCAACCAGTAGAAATCACCAAATTTTTCCAAGTCACCTTAAAGTGCACATAATGAATATAAATTCTTCTAATCTACACAATAATATTATAACTATGATATTTAGGACTTAGTCCATATTCCCTGGTTACTTGTTTATAAGTATTAATTGCCACGCAAAAATGCGAGCTGATCTGACTATCGTATAATTTGACTATTCAATTATTTTCCAACTATGAGTGTACAATTTGAGTGATTCCAATTTGCATACTCGACTTGATAAACCATTTAACTGATTTGAATATTTCACGTAATTTATTTTCAAGAAGTGTTTTCATCTCCTTGGTCCGGAGTTCGGTTCCCCGACGCAACGACGCGACGACGTTTGGGTACGACACAAAATTACGTAGGTATACTTACATTAGTTTAAGAACTTAGATATTAAGGTTAAGTAAAAAATGATTATTATTTTTTTTTCTTTAGTTTTTCCGGCGTCAAAAACTTTTTAAATGAAAGTATTGGGCGACTCAATAAATTAAATACGACAGAGATGTTTAAAAAATAGTAACATTCATTTTCATCAAAGCTGCAGAATAATCTAGGTTGCGAGACCATTGATTTCTCTTCTAGTATCACAAATCTTTTATTTGCGGTGAAGATTACCAAACATCCGATGACCATATTGATCGTACCCAGACTTAACTCCCAAAAAGCCTTCAATATTTTCCTCCTCATAAACCAAGGCGTGGTTCTCAATATTGCTAGTAACTGCTACTATACTACTTACCTCAAACATACCAGATCCTATCATTATGTCAATATTTATTCGTATTGTGTCTTCCACTTGTGCGTTTATTACCCCATGAAACTCAACATTAGTGAAGGATACAGGAAGCTTCTTGTATTCGATGCCTTGATAAATTCCTAATGTTTCCCAAACCAGAAATAGGGTCGCAGCTTCAGGGACCACAGCAATACCTATGGAACATTAGGTATAATACATAAACCATCACCAAAATAGATTTGTTGATTTTGTTAAATGTTTTATATCTTTATATTTTATGTGGGACGATTTTGCCTTGCATATTTATTGCATCGAAAACTGATACAACGAGTTATCAAATGTTAATGTTAATAAAAATTGGTCACTTTACGTTACCATCTCTGATGTGATCCTTCATAAAACTCCAATCGTCGTCATGGGTCGACACGAAGACCTCTCGAGTTGGATATAAAATGTCAGCACTCTTCTTTACTTGTGATGGCCTAAACATAATTTTATATTATAAAATCATAAATCATTCGTTATCAATACCTACTCTTAATTTAATCTGAAATGTGTTCGGTCCAAAATGAATACGAATATTTCAAACTTTTTTTTTTCGCAGCGAAAAAACGCGTTATCGCTACCACCACTGGGGGGGTGAGTGGATCGGTTATGTTGGTTTCACACAGTCTTACAGCCCAATGTCGACACTCGGGAGTATAGCATCATCCGAGCAAGCATTAAACCGAGTCCCTAAATCTATGTACACCCTACCTTGGCATATCAACCAAAACCCGCGGTGGCCTTCTTCAGCGCATACGAGACGGCCCCGGGGTATCTTGTTGCACTAAGATAGCTGCACGGGACCGTCCCTGCGCGATGACGTTGCGGCCCTTCTCTATACAAGGGGCTAAAATGCCCTCACACTCTAAAGGACGGCTTTGGCGTCTTCGACAACGGGAGACCGACCACCCGCATTGTCGTCCACCTCGGAGTCGCTTAAATTGGAAAGAGCAGCCCCCCGCTGCTCGCCCCGCGACTCTCTTGAGCCCCATTTAGTCGCCTCTTACGATAGGTAGGGAATACCGTGGCGGAACTCTCTAAATGCCCCCAAACCACAGGGCACGAGGCACCGGTCAGACGTCCACCCGGCGCCTCCTGCGTCTCCTCTGGCTGCGGGCGGGATGGTTCTGCTCTTGATCCCGCCCGGCGCTCTCCTTCCGCGAGATGACCTACTCGCAGGAGACCATTGCTCGCCAAGACCTCTAGCCGACAACCATGAATATTTCAACCTTGACTATGCTGACAATATTACCAGTTTTAAAATTTTTATCTGCCTGGTCTACCATCCTTGACAGATAGTAGATTTCATATAAATACCGTTCTCTTGAGACTTTAATTCCTGAAGAAGACTTTAACTGAGTAAAATATTTTATGTCACTAAAATAATGTAAAACCGTACATACCAGTCTTCGCTATGTTCCCATTCTACAAGATGAGACAGTACAGGCGTTTCAGTTGACACGGGGAACGTGACGCTGGGATACAACGCATCTATCTTCGGATTCAAACCAGCTTCGTATAATCTAAAATTGAAAAAATAATGCTTATAGTGAGTGAAAAAAATATATAAGAGCAAGAACATTAATTTATCTATGCTAGAGATGGGATCCGAAGTAGGTATGTATCAAGATAACGTCACATTAGTAACCTGTCAAAGGCTTGCATATCAAAAGCTTGTTTTTATATCAACAAATTGAGAAATAAATTCAATTTAAACAATCCTCGGCACAAAAAATCTCTAGAAAGTAAAATAATAAAAGTGTCTTATTCCTTTGTTTAAGTACCTCGTAATATTTTGCCCCAAGTGTCGTCGCTTCGGAGTACCGCTAAAGAAGTATTTCCATCTCCCTGGTCCTGGGTTACTTTTTGTGATTTTTGGGCTCGGGGGTTATTTAAATTTTTATAAAGTTTTATTTCAAACTTTTTTAAAATACTTTATTCTCCATCATGAGGCCTTGATAATCAATTATCTAACACCTACTCGTTGAGACCATCCTTATGAGCCCAAACAGGCTATATCTACTATAAGTTCCTTAGGACTTGGGTATCCCGCAAATGATTGATGCTGCAGCGTCAGCTCATGTTTAAAAATATTGCTCAAGTCACAGTACACCAAATTAAAACCAATCGGACTTTTTATGTTTTATGTTGATTATCTTCAAATGCCTGAACAGATCTTCATTATTTATAGCTAAGAACCATCTCGAGCACATTAGCTTTCAAACAAAAAAAAAACCGCGTCAAAATCGGTCCTTTAGTATGATAGCTACGATGCGGCAGACAAACATACAGATTCACAGATATACGGCTTTTTTAATACATAATTGGATACACACCATAACCTTATAACACTCCTCATTTTAATCGGGGGTTAAAAAGATATGCGGTAACCGGCCCATACACTGCCTACACTGTAGTCTGTCACAAAAGTAAACAATTTTAACGTAAAACTTCACCAGAAATTAGATCATACTTACTTGCCTATAGCATCCAGGAGAAAACTAGGACTATCATGATATTTACGTTTAGTCAGTGGTAGATGTATGCAACTCTCGTGAGAGCGCTTCAAAATAGCTTGCATTAAACCATGCGGAGCTACTTCAATGACTATTGCATCAGAAGGTATCTTTGTTGCCACTTCTTCAAAATAAACGGAGCTCTAAAATAAAAGTAGAATATAGTATGACTCAGGATTAAATTTATGTTAATATTTGCTTTGGCTAGTAGCTCTGTTCCCGTGAGTTTTTAAACGCAATACAACTATCCGCTGTATATGTTTATGGGATAAAAGTACCTATGAGTTCAATCCGGAATGTATCCTGGGTTGATATTACGTTTGATACAGCTACAGCTGTATCGAACCTAATCACGCATTGAAATCAATGCAGCAGTTAATTCGTTATAACTTTTAACAAATATATAACATCATTACTATAATATTTCACGTGTAATAATATGAGAAAGATTTTTAAATCTTTAGTCTACCTACCAATAAATTGTTAGAAAAGTACTCTGCTGAACAATATCGTGATTGGATTTTGTCCCAATTTTCCGGCAGAACTGATGTTGATAGCCAAGTTTTGCTTCTTAACTTAGGGTTTGTAATGAATTCCTCCATTTTAGAACGAAGCTTATCACCTAAAAAGAAACCGTGAACAACAGATTTACTACTCGTTAGAAGATTTAGTTTCTTTATCTTTACAAACGTCATTCTGACATCACACACACACACACACACACACATTCACTCTCGCCTATTATTCCTGAAGGGTTAGGCAGAGGCGCAACTAGTGCACCCACCTTTCGCCGTTACTCCGTCCCATGATGTGATAGGGGGCGAGCCCATCGACATCATTCTGATATATTCATCATAATGATCGTCATTAGTCACATGAAGCCCACTGCTAAACATAGGCATCCCTTAAATATGTCCAGAGGGAAGAAGAGCTCCTGTCAAGAGCGGCCTGTCCTACTTATATATTAAGTTCTCTCGACTCACGAGAGACTTTTCTCGTAGAAGTTATTTTTATAATACTTACCTAATTTCGCAATATATCTTGAGTGGTAGGCAATGTTCGAAGTGTTTATTTCTCGTGCAAAAACACCGCGACTATTCAGGTCAGCAACAAATTTCTTGACGTCTTCACAAGGACCCGAAATTGTGCATGATTCGGAGCTGTTGTGACATGCAATATCTATTTCTGGTGGGCATATAGGGGATATCTGCAATAAATATTAATTTTTTGGTTCTAGATAGTGGATCGGTTTATGTTGTTAACAGACTTCCCAAAAAGGAGGAGGTTCTCAATTCGTGTGTTTGTATGTTTTTGATATTTGTAAGCTTACATCTTTATATCCAAGTCCAACAGCTGCCATGGCTCCTTTAGGGAGCTCTGCTTCAACACTGACGAGCCCACGATAATAGCTAGCAAGGACCATTTCCTCAGCTGTAAAGCAACCATCTGCATATGCACATCCTAGCTCACCTACACTGTGACCTAAAATATATATAAAACACTGTACACACATTCTTTGCAATAATGATGAAGTACAGCTAAAGTGGACAAATATATAAATCATCAATGGTTAGTACCAATAACGTTATCCGGAACAATCTCCAATGCTTTTAGTATATCCGTGAGACCAATTTGCACAGCACCGATGCCGACAAATGAATTGAGAACATTATCAAATATCTTTTCATCAGGTTCAGTCAATATCCGAACGATGTCAATGCCCTTTGGTTCTAAAACCCTGCGACATCTGTGACAAAAACATTTTGCATTTTATACCTCTATATACCTACACATATATCAAAAATATAAAACCGGTTCTTAATTCTTTAAACGTAATAATATTATAAATTAAAACTTTGGTGGACAAAAACGATTTTTTTAGTCTTGGGTACAGTATCGAGACACGTGGCAGGGTATCAAGCCAAGCAAAAAAAAGACGTGTGGCACTCGGCGACTGCCGCGGTACAGCTATTGCATAAATTCTAATATTTATAGCCTCTTTGATCAGATATAAAATAAAATATTCATTGATAAATGGCAAAACTAAAAAAAAGTATGAAAGACGGGCTCAATGGACTAGTATCCAGAGCCGTAATATTTAAATAAAAACTTCTTTGAACAGATATAAAATAAATACTTTTTGAAAATTCAAACTTAGAATCACGTCATCCCGCCGCGTTTGACATTTAATAACTCAAAATCTATTTACCGTAAATACATGAAATTTGAATTATTTATTAAGGCCCCTTAATTTAACTAGAATCACAAATTTCATAAATACAACTCTAACGGTTATTGAGATACTAACATCTAAAAATCTACATTTTTATCACTGACTGACATACAGATCAAAAACCTATAATCCTTCCAACCATTCATTTAACTTTTGACATATGCACGCCCTTAGAATAACAACACAACGCCTATGAAATTTTATAATTATTGATAATCACAACACGCTCATTTCTCATAATTTGGTTGGTGATATAGGTAAAGCAACAAAATCTCGGAGTGAGCAAATACCTCCGACTGCGTTTATGAACACGATCAATTAAGATTATTCAAAACCAAAATAAAATATTCAAATTAAAATCTTGTTTCAATCTTTTCAGTTCTTTAATAAATTTTATAAGGATGGCAGGCAGATTTTGACGCAATCGGGTATTTTGTTTTGTTGTATTATTTTTTTTAACTTTCCATCTTTTTAGTTTTCAAGCACCTTTATTAGCATTTCCTATTCCAAACTCCCATAAAACATATATGTTACACATAATTATATTCATAATCATCGTTTAAAATCCTTTATTTTGATATCACACTCGATGTATTTTGAAAACATTGCTTTTTATGAGATTTCGTCGCCAAGAATCCTTAACTTTGATTTTTTTTTATTTTGATGTACCCAGTGTCACTTTCTCCACTAAGGCGAATCTATTGACACCACTCACATAAAAATACAACAAGCCGTTTTGGCTCTAGGGCGTGCCAAAGAAATATATACACATACACTCGAAAAACATAACCTTCCTTCTTTCGCAGTCGGGTAAAAACAAAAAATAGCATCTTAATGCTTTTTACTTTTATGGAAATATTGAAAAAGAACAGTCGAAATCAGGACTTGAACTCGCGACCTCCGACGTACCGTGCCAGTGCACACCCAACTAAACTATTTCGACGTACTTTCGATTCAATTTCAAGTTCCCTATTTATCTCTTTAAAGGAGACGCTAAGACGTCTTTTTCAATGATTCCACAAAAATAAAAAACATTGTCCAGGCACTACATGGCTCTTAACATGTATAAAAATCATCATATTCTTATGATGATTATTATATATGATGCTATTATGATAGCATCTTTAATTTGAACTTAGTATCGTATTATTTACATAAAGCAGATATTTTACTATAAATTTAAGCTCAAGATTTGTCTTGGTTAGTTTTATTTTAGTTATTTAGTTGAAAAAATGTTTTTAGAAGTGTAGGATATAGATATGTGTAGGTTAGTCTCCAGACTAAAAGTTTTTAGTGCCACCCGTAACCAACTTTAAGCAGGCCGTATTGAAAACAGTTTATATTAGAACTGAATGGCTAGAATTATTCGCAATAAAACTCCATAAATTACGGATTTAAGAAATAATATTATGATTCGTGTTAAAAAATGTCAATAAAGTCAATTTTTAAATTTTCTTTACTGAAAAATTCAATATGATACGTTTTCTAACCAACGCGACGTTGATAAAAAACAATGTATAATAATAATGATCTTTATTGTCACAATAATAATAATTACAAAACGGCTTACAGCTGTCACTGCACTAGGCTCCAGGCCCGTATCACAGTAGACCAAATAAGATTTAACAAAAACACATTTCTATTAGGCGACCATTCCGCTCACATCTCTTAATAAAATAGTTAATAAATAAATGAAGCTTATTAAACACTAGCTTTTGCCCACGGCTTCGCCTGCGTTAAAAATTTTTCTGGGCTAAAAGTACATAAAAACCTTCCCGTTGAATCACTCTATGACTATGATGTTGATACAACTCTTAACAAATAGTGCATTAATTTCGACCAAATTTGATTACCATAAAAACGGTTCTAGTGAGTTAATCTTAACAGATAGACAGATACTGTCGCGGACATTTTTTTAGATCATTTCAAGAGAAATAATTCTTTCATACATATATTTTTGGTATCTTGAACCGTTTTTGCAGCGCATGCAATTGAAGCCCTCAAGGATGAATAATTTTCCCCGTTTTTTTTCACATTTTCCATTATTTCTTCGCTTCTTATAGTTGCATCGTGATGTTATATAGCCTAAAGCCTTTCTCGATAAATGGTCTATTCAACACAAAAATAATTTTTCAATTCAAACCAGTAGTTCCTGAGATTAGCGCGTTTAAACAAACAAACAAACTCTTCAGCTTTATAATATTAGTATAGATATGTAATCCAAGTGTAAATGTAATAACCTACTTCATAGGAAGCAGTTCGGATTTACTAGGGATCGGTTGACCATTGATGCGGGGGTGGATCTCTTGGAAAATATTTTTAAAGCCTGGGAAGAGTCGCACGATGCTCTTGGCGTCTTCTGCGACTTGTCTAAGGCATTTGACCCAATCAATAAAATTACAAAATCATTAACAGAAAGTACGATTATTACAAATACACCAAAAAGTAAACGTGTCATTAAACCCTGGATCACCACCGGTATATTAAAATCAAAAATCGAAACAAGCTGCAAAAACAACCACGAAATGAACCACATAATGAAATAAAAAAAAATTACATACACTCGGTATAGAAACTTTTGCAGCAATCTTATAAAAAAATTGAAACGAAAATATGAAAGAACATTACTTGCCGATTCTATAAAAGACAATAAATTACTCTGGAAAAATATAAAGCATATTGTCTACACTAACAAATTAAAAATTCAAAACTTGGAATTAATTAATACTAAATCCTCTCCAATTGAATCTGCTAATTATATTAATAGTTTCTTTTCTGACATTGGGCGACAACTAGCTAATAACATCCGAAGCACTATAACTGATAACGAAACCAAAATCTACCTCAATAAATTACCAAGTCAACCGCATTCTTTTGTTATATTAGATACTGACCCCGACGAAGTTAATGCCATTATTAAGAATCTAAAAGTTGATAGTGCACCAGGGTGGGACAACATCACTACTAAATATTTAAAAATCATAAGTAAAGAAGTTACTCCTGTCATAGTACATTTGGCGAACCTCTGCTTTAAAAGGGGCATCTTCCCTATATCTTTAAAAAAATCTCTTATTACTCCTGTGTTCAAGGGTGGAGATAAAAATGATATAAATAACTATAGGCCCATATCGGTTTTACCCGCCTTATCTAAAATACTTGAAAAATTGTTAAACACTAGATTATTACAATATATAAATAAATTTAACTTATTGTCATCTTTTCAGTTTGGCTTTAGACAAGGTATTTCTACAGAGGATGCAATAATATCTCTAACTTCAATGATTACTGAACATCTTGATAAGGGCAACAAATGCATAACTGTTTTCTTAGATCTAAAAAAAGCTTTTGATACTGTTTGTGTACCCATTCTTGAACACAAGCTGCAGAAAATAGGGATAAGAGATGTTCAGCTAGCTATCTTTAAAGACTACCTGTCAAACAGAACTCAAAAAGTAAAATTGGATCAGCTGATTAGTGACGAAGTAGGAATATCTTTTGGTGTCCCCCAAGGTAGTATCTTAGGGCCCACTCTATTTTTAATTTACATAAATGACCTGTGTAATATGAACATTGCACATGCAAAAATATTTTCGTATGCAGACGATACTGCAATCGTTTTCACTGGAGTATCTTGGAAAAACACTAAAAGTAATACAGAAAAAGGTAAGACCCAGGTTGCAAAGTGGCTTAGAAACAATCTCCTCACTTTGAACACTTCTAAAACAAATTATATTAGCTTTAGTATCAACAACCGCACACAACCTGATCAAGACTTTAACATTAAAATACACTCTTGCGATTGTGAAATAAAATGCCAATATACTTGCCCCGTTTTAAGTAAAGTAAATCAAACTAAATATCTAGGTATCATGATAGACCAAAGGCTATCTTGGTATCCTCAAATTGAAACGATTTCATTTATAATAAGAAAATTTAATTGGATGTTTATCACTCTTCGTCATATAACACCACAGAATAAACATAATCCAAATATTCTTTTAAATAAAATATATATAGCTTTAGTGCAATCGATAATAATATATTGTATACCTGTATGGGGTGGAGCCCTAAAAACTCGCTTCCTTGAGGCTGAACGAGCTCAAAGAGCTCTGCTCAAAATTATGTACTTTAAAAAGCGTTATCATCCTACAGAAAGTATATATCATATCAGTGATCTAATGTCAGTTCGGAAGTTATATATCCTTCATACTATACTGAAATTTCACAGGACATTAATTTTCAATCCTATAATTCACAAAAGAAGAAAACACGAGGTGGCACAAGTCCCCCAAGACAAAGACTGCATTTGGAAATATACAATATAAAAAGCGGTCTGCATATCTTTATAATAAAATAAACAAAGAAATTAACATTTATACTAAAACATACCGAGAGTGTAAAAAAAAACTAAATGTATGGTTAAAAACATTAAATTATAATGAAACTGAGTCCCTCTTAAACAAATAATCTTCAGATTGTAATGAGATGAAAACAGAAAAAGATTCATGTAATATACATGTCGGAGCGTCGGGTAATTTTGAAATAGTAGTCTTGCAACACAGGTCTCGATGTTAAAGTATTAGTGGGGTGACAGTTGTGAGTATAAATAAGGCGCTCGCCAGTTGAGGAGCCAGTATTAGTTTGGTCGTCGTTCAGTGTTCAACTAATTGTCAATAGTCGCTATGGTAACTTAGTGGTTATTATGCTGGTCCTGACAAAGTGATGAGTGATAAAAGAGTCATGAGTTGAAGAAATAAAAGTCAATTATGACCATTGCAAAGTGTGCGCTACGTTTTATTGGCTCCTGTGAAACCCTCGTCGACATCAGAATTGGGGTAAGTAATCAATGCCCACAGATATGAATTATGTTCACTCCATATCTACGATATGTGGAATATAATTAGTACTATGGAGATATTTGCATACCTGGAACTCATTTAAAAAAAGAGTGAAATTGCATCAAGGAATACCGGGATAAGAATTTACTCCCGACGTAAAGTCGTGGCTATGTGTAATATGGACATGGGATTTTTGGATATGAGAATGTTGTCACAGATAACAGATTCCGACGTTTGCAATAGAGAATCAAGATGGCAATGGTGTGTAAATTTACCATGATTGGGCAACTAGTGCTGAAACTTTCCTGAAGGCATTCCGTTTGTTATGCAATCGGAGTGACAGGTACCGTGGTGGCGCTAGTTACAGGACAGAAGGACTGGACATCCGTGATTGTACCAGTAGAAAGAATCTGGTATTCTTACCCATTACCCTTGTGTGAGGGATCTGGTTTCTTTTATATCTTGGTAATCTTTACAAATATTGAGATCTTGTTTAGCAGGATACGTGCAGACCTAGATTAACGGGCAATTCGTGGTACATGTCAGTACAGAGCTGTCCCTAAACTTAAAGAAAAAAATACCTGTTTTAGTAAACAATGACTGCGTGCATTGCCTTGGTTGACCAAAGTTTGATCTTCGTGAATAGTGTTCGGCCTGTAGGATTGCTGGCCTACCTTGGTCAGGGTTCTCGATAACGGCACTGCACTGTGGATCGTGTGATAATTCTGAAGTTATCCTTGGGTCCTAGCTTGAGGTCAAGTAGCAGTCTTGTTCAGCTAGAGTGTCATGAGCTTCCAAGTTCCGACATCACGAATGTCTGAACGATTATAAAGTCCTTGTGACTGGGAAACTAAAAATGGTATCTCTGTAATTTTACAGACATAGAATGGCAATAGTAATGGCACATTCATGATTAGTCCTACCTTTCTGCTGCCTTGATCAATTATAATCGAATCATCATTATTACCTATGGTAACAGAACTACTCCAGATTCTTTATGGTAATTTTGAGGATGCTAACTAAACTGTTGGTCTAAGTTTGAGGTGAGACTCAAACTAAGGCTAGAATGAGCTGAACAGTATGATGCTATCGTGATATTTTGATTGCAAGAGCTGAAGATTCTTGCAGGAAGTATTCGATGTAATCAGCGTTAGAAAGTCTGTACTCTTGTAAAGCGTGATTCCTGAAGAGCCTTTGTGGGATCCCTTGGCGGATCTGCCGTTTACGACAGTGATCCAGGATATTTAGTATCATATTACCCATAAGCCTTGCTTGAGGGTGCTGGTTTCTATTATTTCTCCATACCCTTCGCAAATATTGCGATCTCGTTTTACCATTTGGTAACTTGACTGGTTTATGGACTTGAGATGATGTCCAATGTACTTCGTAGGTGGATTTGCTTGTTATAGCAATGAGATTGTTGTTCAGGAAGTTTGTCATAAGTCTTGATCAAAGGTCAGAATAGGCCGAACGGTTTGTAGGTGTTTTAGTTTTCTTGCTTGCCAAGAGATCCGTGTAGTATGTGCCCATCGTGGCTCCAGGCTGTACGGGCCGACACGGAACAGTTTGCTTCAGGCAGGGCAGAACGCCGTGGATATCAGGCGTTAGCCTGGTATATGCAATCAGGCGTTAGCCTGGTATATGCAATCAGGCGTTAGCCTGGTATATGCAATCAGGCGTTAGCCTGGTATATGCAATCAGGCGTTGGCTTGGTAGATACAATCAGGTATTGACCTGGTAGATGGAAGCAGGCGTTGGCCTGATAGATGCATTTTACAATGCATATCAGGAGTTTTGAAATCAATGCTAGTCATATCGGGTAAGACATAACTGTCCCGGTTGGAGGGCGATGTACCGCGTAACTATTAAGCAGCTTCTGTGGGAATGCCTCTACAGTTAGTCAATGGGTGTTTTGGGCTGTCCATTTAATGGTGGCTCTTCGTGAGTTCTCCATAAGAAAGTTTCTTGCTCTCGAAGCAAAGTCGATGAAGCTGCTATGTGCTAGCCAAAGCTATAATCGCCACGATATTTAGTAAAAGCGTGCTGCAGTGTGCTATTTTCACTGCAGGAAACACGAGTATGGGAACCTCGATGTAAAGCGTGTCCCCGTGTGGTTTGTGCCCTGCGGGAGGCACTAGTAGTAGAACTCTCGGTGGAGTTTGTCCTGAGAGGCTTATGCGCATTAGTACGTAGTACTATTCAGTATTCTGTGGCGATAGTGACCAAGTACTGCAATAATAGATGCAGGTTGACCCAGAAGCCTTTGGAAATACAAGAACTGAACATCCATACAGGATGTACCCAATGTATTCGCCATAGAGGGTGCCATTAAGGAGTCCCTATGAAAAAGCTTTGACAGATCGCAAACAGTTGTTTTGTAAGTTTGCAGGTTCGCAAACAAGTTCCTTGCACCCTGGTCAGTAGTTTCATTCTGACGTGTGTGTCAAGGTTTATAGTGTTTCCATGATGGTTAGCGAAAGTGCCAGAAGGTTAAATCTTAGCTGAGACTATCGATGACAGAACAAAGTAGAGAGAGTAAGTAACAGAGTACTTATAATTAACGCATTGCCTAATGGTAATCGAGGAAGACACGAGTACTAGAAGCTTTGTTTATGAGTAATCCGTATCCAAGTATTTTTCGACCCATTTGTTTGCGGGAGGTTGAAACATCTTCCGAACAGCATGTTTTCCTTTTGTTAACGTTTAATTGATAGTTTGAAGTCTGACGAAGCATGTCAGGGTATTCTAATGTTTGATGACTATCGGACACCGGATTAAGGTTGTCTTGAGCCATTGTCAGACGCCAGATGGAGGGAGACCTGGTTGTCATGATATAGTGTGTTTAGTGATCATTCAAGTAATATTGGAACTACTTTGATTATTTCTACAATTACGACCTTCTTGCTGTTCGAAAGATTGATCAAAGTGCGAAATAATTAGAAAATGTCTACGCGACAAGTTTTTTTCAGTATGCCGCTGGTAAAGCGATGACCGCTGGTTAAGCGATGATCGTTGGTAAAAATGATGCCGCTGGTTAAGCGATGCCGCTGGTTAAGCGATGCCGCTGGTTAAGTGATGCCGCTGGTTAAGTGATGCCGCTGGTGAAGCGATGCCGCTGGTTAAGTGATGCCGCTTGTGAAGCGATGACTATATTTTTATACTGACTGATTGTAATTGAAATTATGAAATTGTAAAACTAAAATATTCGAATTGAAATTGAAAGTATGAAATTAAAATTGTGATGTTGAAATTGAAAGAATGAAATTAGAATTATGATATTGGCATTGAAAATATGAAATTGAAATTGTGATATAGAATTTAAATTGTATTTGTGATATTTAAATTGAAGTGACGATACCTTTTAAAAATTACTCACTAAGGTCAGGAAAGGCCAAGCTAAAAGATGTTGCTGTTCCTTTGTTCTTATAAGAATGAACACAATAGTGTATTGTTAGCAATAGCTAGTTGTAGCACAAATGCCATGCCTGTTTCAATTGAAGATTTCGCCTGGTGATCGATAGTACACCGTTTAAATAAGAATTGTTTGAATTGTATTCAGTTTAGTAACTATTTGACAGCTGTGTCACTAGAGTTTGTTACCATCACTTCTTCTCTATGGCTATGACACTAGGAGGTGATGGCGGAAGGGCGCTTTGGGGGTGCTGTCTATTTGTAAAGAAACTCGTGATCGAGGACGATCACATTGTCAGGACGGCCGTGTCGGAGCGTCGGGTAATTTTGAAATAGTAGTCTTGCAACACAGGTCTCGATGTTAAAGTATTAGTGGGGTGACAGTTGTGAGTATAAATAAGGCGCTCGCCAGTTGAGGAGCCAGTATTAGTTTGGTCGTCGTTCAGTGTTCAACTAATTGTCAATAGTCGCTATGGTAACTTAGTGGTTATTATGCTGGTCCTGACAAAGTGATGAGTGATAAAAGAGTCGTGAGTTGAAGAAATAAAAGTCAATTATGACCATTGCAAAGTGTGCGCTACGTTTTATTGGCTCCTGTGAAATCCTCGTCGACATACAGAACAATTGCTTTTAAACACTAACACACACACACACACACACACACACACACACACACACACACACACACACACACACACACACACACGCTCACACACACACACGCACTAACAAACAACACATCTATATTCTTAGACACATAAAATAGATATGGAAGGGCGTAGTCTCTTAGCACAGGCATTCTTTATGCTTAAAAGGAGATTACCATAATTAGCTTATAAGGTAAATTTGTGTAATAAGAAATAAAGATATTTTTATTTTTATTTGACTGTGTACATCATGATACTCTGCTCAGGAAACTACACCATTACGGCATTAAAAACACGGCTCTCAATCTTCTGACATCCTATTTGAGTAACAGGATTCAGAGGGTTGATATTAATGGAAAAATCTCACCCGGATCTGCGGTCGCTATGGGAGTTCCACAGGGTTCAATTCTGGGACCATTTCAATTTCTTGTATATATTAATGACTTACCTTACCACGTAAGGGATAATCATGAGATTGTATTGTTCGCGGATGATACATCATTAATATTTAAAATTAAAAGAATGTTACAAAATTATGACGAAGTGAACGATGCTCTCTCTAAAATTGTGCATTGGTTTAATTTAAACAACTTGTTACTAAATGCTAAAAAAAACTAAATGCATTAAATTTACTATGCCCAATGTAAGACAAGTAAAAACCAATATACAAATCAATGGGAAAGAGTTGAATCCTGATGCGTCAACTACTTTTCTGGGCATCACACTAGACGCGAGACTCCAGTGAGGACCGCATATAGCAAAATTGGCAGGTAGACTAAGTTCAGCGGCTTATGCAGTCAGAAAGAAGTCTTGCAAAAGAGACCTATTAGAGCTATCTATTGTCTCGAACCTCGTGTTTCTCTTAGAGAAAAATTCAAAGAGATAAACATTCTTACCGTATCATCGCAATACATATTTGCAAATCTTATGTATGTTCGAAAAAATATTGCAAATTTTGACCGAATATGCGATATTCACAATAAAAATACCAGGAATAAAAATAAACTTGTTGTACATGCTACTTGTCTCCATAAAATAAGCAATTCTTTTGTTGGTCAATGCGTACGCTTCTTCAATAAACTTCCAATGCATATTGTTAATCTTCCAATAAAAAAATTTAAAACAACTGTCAAAGAACGACTTTACAAAAAAGGCTATTACACTATAGGAGATTATTTGGAAGATACAAATGCTTGGGATTAGGTTGCTCGCATTCACACATGTTCCAAATTATGAATTTATATTGTTAATTGAAGTTTGTATTTAAATATGTGTTAAAAAAAACAAGATGACAAAAAATAACCACGCTGAGTTTCTTGGTGCTTCTTCTCAGGTCAGTGGGCTTTTCCGAAGCACTGGTAGAATCATATAGTTTAAAAAAAAAACATAGTTAAAAATGACGTGTAAAAGTGCCCCTAGGGGCCTAGTTACATAATAAATGATTTGAGTTTGAGTTTATGTATGTGTGAGTGTGTGTTTTCGTACTCCCTATACAAGACCCGTAAGAATATTCTCAGTATGGTAATTTAAATCGTGCAACCATTTTTTCAATGTATATTATGCTTTTTTACAAGTGAATAACTTTATATTAAGCTGATGACATATTTTGTTGTAGATAAAAGAATGCATGTAGTTTTGTAGGCGTCTAGCAAAACTCGAGTTGATGGATGGCAGGGGAATTCTAAATGTGCGACGAGAACACAGATTGTCAAATTCTTCCGAATTTATAATGCACTTATGAGTTGAGATAGCTATTTTGCTAAGGAACAATTGACGAAGCCATAAAACATTACATTCCTTGTAAAGGTCGTCTGTAGAAAATCTAAAAGGTTTTCGTAACATTACTTTTAATACAGCCCGTTGAGCTCTTTCCAGTTTTAAAATTGTAGATTTTGCGGCCCCTCCCCATGCAGATATGCAATATGGGAGACTAGATTCACATATTGCTTAAAAGTAATAAAGACATAGAAGCAGAATTCCGAAGAGATTTCATAAAAAAAAAAGATTTCCTCAGTTTTCCCGATAGATACGAGATATATTCCTTGAAAGAGAAATTTTCATCCAGGAGAATGTCTAGGTATTTGGTGTTGCTAGCATAATCAATAGAAGGACAACTGCAACAAGTTGTTTCAGGCAGGTGGTTTCGGTAAGACGAACAGGAATGGATAACAAGATTACGAAGCAAGGGGGGTCTTGTCGCGCATGTTTTATGGAAAGCAACATATTTGGTCGAAATGTCATACAAGTATTTGAAAATTCGTTTTACCTGTCAATAGCAGCAGCAAATACTGGTATTCTCATTAATGTAGCTCCCATAGAAGCCCACTGCGAGCCCATTCCGCTATACATAAACCATATAGGTCTTTTTACGCCATTGTAGTATTCAGAATTTTCCGAAGACACGATTATGTCGTTATTCTTGTCGGTATCTGAAAAGTATTTTATTTATGACATCATCCTTACATAATAAACTAGCTATACAGCTATCTTGGTATACGTTATAACCACTGATGTGAATATGAATAAAATTTGCATGTAAGTGTGTTGAATATGTGCGTTGAGAAACGGAAGAAAACGGCAGAACTAACAAAGATGAGTGAATTGAATAAGGGAAGATGCAAACAATAATGGCGTGTATGACGAAATAACTGTTCACGAATTAATAATAAAAGGGACATGCTATGCCAACCACGAGAGAAAACGACCCTAAGGCATTTAAAAAACAAATAATTTAACTTACTGAGGACGACATAACCTCGTGCTGTATGCCCAGATACATCCATACTGTAGAAATTGTGTAAGAGTGCGATTTCCTCTGGATCTATCGGTTTGTTCTTCAAATAATGTATTATTTTATTAATACCACTTTCAGTTCTTGCTGACAGAAGTACCAGACGAGGAACTGAGGTGCTGTATTTGTATTTATCCTTAAATATTAATCGAAAAGAAAGTCACATTAGTACTTAACTCAATCCTGTAACTTATTAAGCCCCCAACCAGAAATAATTAAATACTAGCTTTTGCCCGCGGCTCCGCCCGCATTAAAAAGTTTTTCCGGGATAAAAGTCCCGGTTTATATTTTCCCGGGATAAAAAGTAGCCTATGTGTTAATCCAGGACATGATCTACCCGTGTGCCAAATTTCATCGAAATCCGTTCAGTAGTTTTTGCGTGAAAGAGGAACAAACATCCTTACATCCATACATCCAAACATCCAAACATCCATACATTCTTACAAACTTTCGCCTTTATAATATTAGTAGGAAGTAGGATTAAAAGAGTGTGATTAGTTTACGTACCTTTTCTTTATAAAGGCTTTTTAAAAGAACATGCACATTTGCTCCTCCTAAACCGAAAGAATTAAGAGCAACGTAGCCTCTGTTGTACGGAAGGTTGTCAGTCACAAACTGGATTCGGCCCTCTTCCACAGCCGATATGTTATCCGGAGGCACAGAGAAGTGAAGATTTGCCGGCAATTTCCCAGTATGATAAGCTAAGCAAACCTGCAACATTTTGTCGACACAACATTTATGATCGATTTTACGAAGCTTTTTAATTCTTGTTTAAAAATTTATCTAAATAAATTATTGGGCAGCATATAATAAGGTAGCATATAGACTGAAGGTCTCGAGTTCGTGGCCTGGTTTGGGCAACACTTTTTGTAGGTTTTGCTAACATGCTTTGCCCAGGACTTTATCTGTTCGGTCGGCGCAGCATGCTTGATAAAATTTATTGCGATGATCTCACACTAGAGTAGTAGTAGCATATTCTCACTTTGATCAAAGAACACATTCCTGAAGCAGCTTCTGCGTGTCCCATGTTTGATTTTACAGATCCTACCTTCACGGTGTTATATTTAGCAAAAAAGTTTGCAATTGCTTTTAGTTCATCTCTATCGGCTTCTGCAATACCTGCGATTATAATAATTTTGTATTTTTATTTAATTTTATGCTATTTAATTTGGTGTTATGTAATTGTATTACTTATGACACTAGGGGTGCGAAGTCAGGAAACCTCGACGTGGTGCACTCTGGGCAACGGAGCGTCGGTCGAGTTGATCGGCGCAACGCCCAATATCCTGACAACAGGGGTTTTGTCGGTCGTCGCCGCTTTTTGCGGCGGCTGCCGCATTTTTAGATGTTGGGCCCGTTTATTCGGGCGGCTCCTGGTTCATCCGGGGGTCTCGACGGACTCGGTGTACGCTCACACCGCCCCGAGCAGGCAGGGACATACCACTCCCCGTCCAGAGTGGTTTCGTGGGGGGAGCTCCCCAGCCTTCCTCTTCTAAGGGGAAGGGGAGGGGGAAGGGGGAAGGGAGCTGTGCAGCCTGCTCCTCCTAAGGCACCTGCCTTCGTGGCTGGGCCCTCCACCTCAGCTGCCGTGGCGGTCGTTGGACCGTCTAGGGTACCTAAGAGGGGGAGGGGGAAAGGTGGTGCTTCCGCTGCCCCCGTCGCGAAGTTCGCTCCGAGGGAGCCCCGCCTACTGCCGCCTGCCCCAGCATCTATGGACGCTGAATGGACCATGGTGGTGGGGAGGAAGAAGCGGGGGAAGCCTAACCCAGGTGCGGCGCCCGCTGCAAAGCCGCAGACGCAGCAGCGGAGGCAGAGGCGCAAAGAGCCCAAACTGCGCCAGCCACGCTCGGCGGCCATAGTACTGTCGTTGACGCCGGCGGCGGTGGCCAAGGGTCTAACGTACGCCAAGGTGCTGACGGGCACTCAGCACTGCGTGGACCTTGCCGGCCTCGGCATTGACAGGCTGAGGCCCAAGGTGGCAGCCACGGGTGCCATGTTATATGAAGTGTCTGGGGCTGAGTCGGAACGGAAGGCGGATTCCTTCACCGCAAGGCTGAGGAAATGCTTTGGCGGGTCGGAGGATATTCAAATCTCCCAGTCCACCAAATGCACGGAGCTGCGGCTGTCAGAGCTGGACCCCGCAGCCACGACCGAGACGGTCGCAGCGGCCCTCAGCGTTGCTGGTGAGTGCGCAGCAGATGCCGTGAAAGTCGGGCAAATCCGGCCTGATCGCTCCGCCCTGGGCTCAGTTTGGGCCAAGGCGCCAATGAAAGTGGCCCAAAAAATAAAGGCGGGCCGCCTGAAAATCGGGTGGACTGTGGCCCGAGTGATTGCGCTCGGGGCGCACCCGCTGCGCTGTTTCCGTTGCCTGGAGCACGGTCACACGCAGAGCACCTGCAGCGGAGGACCGGACCGCAGCGATTTATGCTATCGCTGCAGTAAACCGGGCCACAAAGCCCGAGAATGTGAGGCCGAGCCGAACTGCGCAGTTTGCGCGGCCGCAGGAAGGCCCGCCAAACATCAGCTGGGGGGAAAGGCGTGTCCCACCCCCTCCCGTCGCTATATGCAACGTGGTGCTGCTGCCACTAGGGCCTTAACCCAGCCGCAGGCAGCGAGCCCACCGCAAGAGGCCGCGATGGACGTAGTCGTAGAGATCGCCTAATAATGGATTTAAAGTTCCTCCAGGCGAACATCAACCACTGTGCCAGTGCCCAGGACCTGTTGTCCCAAAGCCTGTCGCATTGGTCGGTGCAAGTGGCCGTGGTCGCTGAGCCGCATTTTGTCCCACCCCGGGAAAACTGGGCTGGGGACCTTAACGGCTTGGTGGCCATCATCAGCCAAGGCGCCGCTGGCTCCCCACCCTTCGAAAAAGTAGCGAAGGACCGGGAATGCATGGCGGTTCAGTTGGGAGACATTTGGATAATAGGAGTGTACTTTTCTCCCAACAGACCCCTCGCCGAACTTGAGTCTTTCCTCGTTCGGCTGGGGGCCTTGGTGGAACAAGGCCAACCTCACCCGGCGGTCGTCGCCGGCGACTTCAACGCCAAGTCCGTGGCTTGGGGTTCGCCGGCGACGGACGGTCGTGGTCGGGTCCTGGAGGAATGGGCGATCTCTGTCGGCCTGGTCGTCCTGAACAGGGGGTCGGTGGACACGTGCGTGCGGCACAACGGCGGGTCTATTATAGACCTGTCGTTTGCGAGTTCCGCCGTCGCACGCCTTGTTCGGGACTGGAGAGTCCTCGTGGGCGTGGAGACGTTGTCGGACCATCGTTACATCAGGTTCGGCGTCTCCGCGTCCCCGAGTATCCAGTCCAGTGGTGTACCGAGTGCCCCGAATCGGGACGGCCCGCCGTGGGCGCTTCGTCGCCTCGATGGGGAGGCCCTAGTGCTGGCCGCTCTGGTCATGTCGTGGCTCCCCGTGCCGGACGGGCCGGTACGGGTTGAGCAGGAGGCGGAATGGTTCGGGGTGGCAATGTCGGATATTTGCGACGCCGCCATGCCCCGGGCTCTCCGCCGTTCGCCGGTGCGACAGGTGCACTGGTGGTCGGCGGAGCTAGCGCAGTTGCGCGCGTCGTGAGTTGCTGCGCGCCGCCGATACGCCAGGCATCGTCGTCGCCGGCTCAGAGACGAGAACCACGCAGACCAGGAGCGGCAGCTCTATGGCCTCTACAAAGAGGCAAAGAGAGTGCTGCAGGTGGCCATTCATGGGGCCAAGGTCGCGGCACGTAAGGCATTCCTGGGAACTCTCGACAGTGACCCGTAGGGGCGCCCTTACCGTATGGTGATGAAGAAGCTTCGCCCAGCGGCGCCCCCGCTGTCGCAGTCTCCGGCCAGAATTACTGGCCAACGTCGTCGCGGCCTTGTTCCCGGCCACCGTGGAGTTCACTCCTCCACCGATGGCGCCACCGAATGTGGCCTCATCGTCGAGTGAGAATCCGGCAAGGGATATCTCGGAGGTTTCGCCCGTTGAAATGCGGGCGGCAGTGCTTCGGCTGCGGAGCAAAAACACGGCCCTGGGGCTCGATGGCATCCCCGGGAAAGCCTGGGTGCTAGCCCTCGAGTACCTGGGCCCGAGGCTCCGCAGCTTATTCACCGCCTGTCTGGAGCAGGGCGTCTTCCCGGCGCTCTGGAAAGCCGGGAAGCTCGTCCTGCTGAAGAAGGGGGGACGACCCGCAGAGTCGCCGTCGGCCTACCGGCCCATCGTGTTGCTCGACGAGGTGGCAAAGCTCTTCGAGCGCATCATCCATGCTCGTGGGGGGGTGCGGATCCCCATCGGCTCTAGCATGAAGTATCTAGGTTTAGTCCTAGATAGCTGATGGCGATTCCGCACCCACGTTAAAGAGTTGAGGACGAAATTGTCCCGGGCAGCGGGCGCTCTTTCCCGCCTGCTGCCCAACCTGGAAGGTCCTGGCTTCCCTTGCCGGAGGCTGTATCACGGAGTCGTGCGGTCCATAGCCCTTTACGGCAGCCCCGTTTGGGCTGACTCCCTGGGCCGCCCCTGCGTCGCCCTTCTGCGCGCCCCGCAGAGAGCTTTAGCGCATCGGGCGGTCAGGGCGTACCGCACGGTCTCTTTCGAGGCGGCTTGCTTATTGGCCGGATTTCTGCCCTGGGACCTGGACGCCAAATCCCTTGCCGATGCATTCCATTGGCGGGAGGAGGCGTTCAGTCGCGGAGAGCGTCCGGCCCTGAAGGAGGTGGAGGCCAAGAGGGCCTCCTTAGGGCGAGCCGCCGTGGAGGAGTGGCGTCTCAGGCTGGAGGCCCCGTCGTGGGGGCACAGGGTCGTAGAGGCAGTGCGTCTTGTCTTTGCCGAATGGCTGGACAGGCGCCACGGAGCGGCAACATACCGCCTGACGCAGGTGCTCACCGGGCATGGCTGCTTCGGTGAGTTCCTGTTTCGGGTGGTGGGGATAGAGGAGTCGGCCGTGTGTCACTATTGTGACAACTGCCCAATGGACACGGCCCAACACACGTTGGAGTTTTGTCCAGCCTGGGATGAAGAACGCAGCGCTCTCAGAGCAGTCGTCGGAGAAGACCTCTCGCTGCCGGCCGTGGTCGCTTCCATGGTCGGCGGCCGGGAGGCCTTGCAGGCGGTGGCCCATTTCTGCGAGGTGGTTCTCTCGCGGAAGGAGAGTGCCGAGAGAGATCGCCAGCGCAGTGGTGATCCCTCCCGCCGCCAGACGAGTCGTAGGAGGCGTCGGGTGGACGACTGACCGACGTCTCCCACGTGGATTGGGGGCGTTTGGAGAATTCCACCACGGTATCCCCTGCCTGTCGTAAAAGGCGACTAATAGGGGCCTTCGGGGGTCACGGGTGGGCGGGAAGTGCCGCCCACCTATTAGTCTAGCCAACTTTTGTGACCCCCGTGATGGACGGTAGCGTACCTCACGCTGCCTGTGACGCCAAGGGCGTCCTTCGGTGTACGGGGGCTTCTGAGCCCCCGCAACAACAGAAGACGGACCGCAACAACAGGAGACGGACCGCAACAGCGGTACGCGCAGGGGCGGTTGCGGACGACAACTTAGACGTGAGTCGGAGGGAGCCCGCAGCCGTTCCTAATGCGCCGAAGATGGCCACCGCGGAGTTTTAGTTGGTATGCCTATGTTGGTATATACATAGGTTAGGGACTCGGCCCGGCGGTCGCCCGACGTTTTCGATCTCTCCGGGCGGCTCAACGTCGGGTCGTAAGGCACGGTGAACCCAAAATAACCGCTCAGTCGCTCCCCTGGAACACTGGGCGGTAGTAATAAGTCACTTTCTCCGCGTCAACAAAAAAAAATACAAAAACTTATGACATTAATAATAATGAGGTTTTACAGCAATCGTTTATTGTTTTTGATTACTTAAAATATTTATCGGTTTGTGAATATGCCGAGCAATGTAGCTATCAAGCACAACTGTGGTACTTGCCACTAAGCAAGTAAAGCGTGTTCTTCTCATTTATTCGGTAAATAAAAGCATCACACTAACCAAGTGCATTGGCTTCTATATATTCCACCATTCCAGGTAATACGTCAATTTCGTTGTAAAATTCTTTAAAGAAGTCTTCCACGTCTTCTGATTTGCGTACAATGGAAATACCCAATGCGGGGGTCATAAAGAATTTAGACCTTGCGTGGTATACCTCACAGTATATTCTGAAATATAAGAAATACAATATACAACAGTCTCACAATAGTTCTACTCCACATTGACATATTGTTATCTTGAGTTGTGAAAATCAGGAACACAGAGAAAATTCGATACAAATTTTTGCGATCTACAAAAAAATCTCACCCTTCGTTGAGCGTCCACCACCCTAAAATTTCTTAGGCAATCCACTGCCTCTGTGCCAAGAAACTTCAATAGTTTATAAAGTTCAAGCTATCGAAGTTATATTATATTTATTTTGTAATAAAGCATTTAGTGATATTTTCTTTTACATACATTCAATGTGCATAATTAAATCGAATTAATTATTCATGAAACAAACATCCGATTAATAATTATTTTTTAAATGTATGATGCATCAAATTTGCTAGTAAAAGTTCAACAACAACAAGTATCGCCTCACCTTTTAGCGTCCTTGGCTCTTTGCAGGAAGAGTATTCCACAAGCTTCAGACCTGACGTATCCGTCTCCGTTGTTGTCAAAACATTTGGTCTTCCCATCCATGGAAAGGCAACCAGCTCTGTCAGGGAGAATATTGAAAAGAGTTAATCTTAAGTAATCCTAGCATCAGTATTTTTTTATGATAGAACTAAAGTTATTTGGTCTGAACTTATATTATTCTCAAATTCTATGAATATTTCAAGTCGTATAACGTTTATGTTAACGATTGGTAAAATAATCTGTTCTATTTTATTTTTGTTTAATTAAGGCACGGATTAGTTAGTTATCTCGGCGTCGCTTTTCAATAACATGTGAAGTACTGCACAGTTGAGCACTAAGAAAATATATTTTAAAGCTTGTCTGCTGAGGGAGTTAAACCGTTACATGCCCATAATTTAAATAAAATAGATCTTGCATCAAGTGTAAATCTTGTCAATAACACTATTCACAAGATTTACTTGGCCTGTATTTAAATTACGAAATATGTGTTTAAGAGTAAAATAAATTAAATTACAGCGCTTTCAACCATTTTTTATGTTTTATACCAAAGTTTTTATTAAAAGATGTCTAAATTTAGGATTGCTAACAGAAAGAAATAACGATATTACCGTATTTAAAATAAATATATACATTTATTATTTTGATTATATAAAGTCATACCTTCTCAAGTTGATTGATAACATCGGCTCTAAGCACTGATTAGAACCTCCAACAACAGCAGCGTCGCAAACTCCGTTCTTGAGGGCCCAATAAGCGTGCTCGAGGCACACCGTAGCGCTCGAACAGTTTTGGTCAACAGTATAAGAAGGAGCCTTTCCATCAAGCCAGTAGGAAATACGGTTCGCCATCATATTTTTACTGCATCTGAAAATAAAACGTTGCAGGTGCATTCATCTACCAAAAGTATACCAAGCATAAAATTGAACAATATACACAGGGTGACTGCCGATGTGCATGGTTTTAATTAATAATAATAAAAATAAAACATTTATTGCACACAGAACACCACATACACAATTACAAAGAAACAAAAAGTTAAAAAAATGGAAGGGCAATATAACAATAAAAACAAAAGAAATAAAAACACTATGAATAAGCTGCATTCATCTGCCACAGCCGAGCCGCGCTTCGACTAAAACACCACAGTGCCGAGTGAGACGGAGCACCTCAATAGCAGGCAGATGCATGCCGCTCACTGCTATTATTATTATTTAATTAATTACGACTATATTATTTTAATAGATTCTAAAATATTATCCAAGAGAGAATTTGAGGAATTGTGTGAGGCAAAATGAACATCCGTAATAAAATTCTTGCATGCTACGAGTTATTTTATTCAAAATATTTATTACCTATCACCAGTAGGTGATCATTAATCAAATCTCCAAATATGCATGACTCTACTTCTATCAGTTCGGCGTTGATATTAGGTACTACTATGATCTTCTTGTTCCTATGAATGATTACCACAAATACATGCTGTATTTTCTTGTGCTCAAGAGAACTGCAAGTAAGAAATGCAGCTACCGCCTTAGGGTCAGGTCATCATCTCTTTTGCTTCAGTGGTCGACCAGAGAGAGACTTATTTTTTTTTTTTGAGATTTATTTTTTTATATCGAAAGTGGTAACTTGGGTGCATATCAACAATTATACACACTTTTCATTTTGATGGGTAGCACCATTATTCCAAGCTGCTCTATGACTACATAGTACTTATAAAACAAAGTCGCTTCCAACTGTCTGTCCTTATGTACGCTTAGATCTTTAAAACTACGCAACGGATTTTGAGGCGGTTTCTTTTTAATAAACAGAGTGATTCAACAGGATGGCTTTTATGTACTTTTAACCCGGAAAAACTTATTAACGCGGGAGGAGCCGCGGGCAAAAGCTAGTTACGTATAATGCAAGACTTTCAGAATATTATCAAAACCCTAAAAAACAACAAATTTTCTGGAGATTTGAAATTAACTCGATGAATTCTAGATGAGATTATTACCATTATTCTTTACCAGGTTTGGAAAATCTAACAAATATATTATAGTTACCCTGTTAAAGTGTAACGAGAATCCGCTGTACAGAAATTTAATGTAGAATGGTCAGAAAATGATGAACCCATAAAAACACCGACTTTTACACCAGATAGCGCAGCTGGATTTACACCTAAAAAGAGATGAAAATCTACACTAATATTTACAAATAATAACTAGGAAATAATTTACGCGCAAGGGCGACTTGTTCGTAAGCCGATGCGATGCGCGGAGATGCAGCATACACAGATTCCATGAGGCGTAAATGATCTCCCTGGAGCCATTATTTGATTGAACTGGCAGATTGGAGTAGAAATCGCAGAACTTAAAAACTATAACTCCAGGATACTAGTGCTTATTATGAATAATAATAAATAAACTTATCAACCTACGTTCAAACATTGTGTAGGTATACATCACATTATTGTATGGTCGGTTTTTGTTAACTATAATAAGTAAATAAAAATTGCTCACGAAGATTTTCGTGGAAGAACACAATATTGGATAGTGTTGATACTTGTTAACTGGGAATCGAATCGTCGCTTACCATTAAGCAAGTGACTTGCTCAAGTATATAAAAAACACAAACCTGCGTCAAAAATTGCACTATAAGTTTCTTCCAGTATTTTTCTGTACGTAGGATCCATATATTTCGACTGAGAGTATGTCACTTTAAAAAATTGTCCATCAAACTTATTATAACCGTTTACAACTCCCATATGCGTTGGCATATCAGGATGCTTAAATGTCATATCAGGGTTGTTAGGTCCCACCATATCTACCTATAAATTGGAATATATGTGACAATCAAAAATATTATTAGAGTATTTAGTCATCCACGATGGTTTTTAATCCTTCTAGGGGATTTTATTCCAAAACACTATCCTAGTGCTCTTCCACTTGGGTATGTAAGAACCCCACGAACTATTAGGATTTTAGTAAATAGTTATATGGGAGAGAAAATTTTGGACTATCAGCAATATAGATTACGATTTTCTTTCTGACAGAAATCTATTGGGCAGGCTAATCACAAGGGCGACTTAGGAGTCTAACTGAAAGAAGCCTTCACAACTGCTTTCCGTACCTAGTCACACTTTCCCCTTAAGGCAACGCATCAATAATTTTTATGATCTTGGAAATGCTTAAGAGTAGTCTACGCAATAAAAAAAGTGTGTATAAAAAAGCTGTAGAAAAAAGGCTTTTGGATTTCGTCTCCAGACCAGATCTATACTTTTTGTGTTTATTTAACAACACGTATCTAGGATTGAACTTTCACGACGGGGGTAACATCAGGCTTCTGGCGGACTTTAAAATGTTTAGCTGTAACTCCGTAAAAAGGATGTTGCGCCAACTCCACACTGGAGTACCATGAAGGCACGTAGAAGAAGAGAATTGGTAAATTTGTAATTAATTATAAATAAACTAAATGATACTTACATGGTTGTATAGATTTTCCATGAATTTAACAACGTTGTCGGATTTAGGAAACAAGCCCGATATGCCGGTAATGACAATCTCATTACCGGTCAGATTGTCCGAACCCGGACGCAAGTTGTCCAAAATTAATTCTTGCGGAGTCGATGCCATTGCTGAATTCCGAATGCATTAATTGTACTTTACGATGCTTTTATAACATTTACATCTATAAATTACCTTGACTCAGGTTGTGTAATGTCATCGATAATTTGTATTGTTTTAATGCTACCTTAATTATTGCCTTGGTGGCGAAGCTGTATTAGTAGTGAAAGGTTGGTAGGTTAGCTAGGCTAGGGCCTGTAGTGTCCTCACCGGTGAGGATCGCGACGCGTTCCTCCCATTATCATTACTATTATTATTATTTTTTGTTAACAAAATTATCTCTTGTTTTATATTGCTTTTCTTGCCAGCCCGAGCTGGCTTCTTACTTTTTATTTTTCATCATTTAGTTTACTCGTAATAAAAGTGTCTGTAGTTATGTAAGTAATAATAAATAATTAAATGTGTCTCGACTTATCATAAGTGCAACTATGTTCGCCTACGTGATGAATAAAGTATTTTATTTTTTTATTTTATTTTTATTTATTACGTAACGACTACAATGGTGAGGTTTCGGGTTTGATCCCCAGGACAGGTGAAGTGATATTGGGTTTTTCTACTCAGTATCACACCGGAGTCTGGAATTTGTGCCCTATATGGCGATATGCTCGCTTAGGATTCATAAGGATAGCAACATGACCCATGGGTCATTTGTTATAAAACTAAATAATAACTATACGCTTACTTTGTTAATAGATTGTTGATACTGCAACATTAGGATAATGATTTTATAAGTAGTATCAGTTGGTAAATAAATAAATACCGGGTGGAAGGGAAACGCTCTCGGAAACGAATATAGGTGATAGTATCGGTGATTCCTGACGTGATGGTACTAAAAAAATCGCGATCGCATTGTTACAATTTTAGTAGGATTTTCTCAAATTTCTGTACACCTTCACGTATGGATAGATAAATTAAAACTATTATTCTGAAAAACATAGTAAAAAAGGTCAATATTTCAAAATTTTTTTAATGAAACACGTACATCAGCTGACGGGTTAACGACCGCGTGGCCACCGCGCCGCCTTGTCGGCGTTTGCTTTATAGTTTGTACCCTACCCAGTTTTTTGTACGCTTTACATTGCGCGCACGAATTACGGAAATGCTAAAATCGTAAGTATTATCGCTTAGCTTTGCAAATGAATATAGTTTTTGGTTAATGTTATGGTTCTTCTCTCTTACCGTTCCGGTATAGAGAGCGTTTCCCTTCCACCCGGTATGTAATCATTGATGTATTAAAAACCTTTAACACATCAATGTAATACAAATCAAAACATCATAGAAACTTCATCAATTTGGACATTAAATATTTTACAAATTTACTATTTTTAGGAGCAGAAAATTAAAACTGAATACTACACGCCAACCAGTAATAAAAATTAAATTAAAATTTTAATAACCCCCGACACAAAAAATCTCTAAAAGGTAAAAAAAAAATAAAGTGACGTCTTTGTCGTTTAAGTACCTGGTAATAATATTTTTAGAGGGTTTTTAGTCCGGGGATTATTTAAATTTTAATTTAATTTTTTAGCCCAGTAATATGCTCCCATGGGAAATAATGGAAAGCTTTAATCTAATTTTTTTAATAAAGGTGCTGGTATCTTGTAGATTTTTGCAAATTTTTGTGGCGGTTAAGGCTTTTCTCGCGGGCGAAAACGCGAGTAACACATAGTTATTATATAATTCGCAAACGTTATTCAACACCCTAATTGAAAAAAAATATTTCCGAATTTACCCCAACTCACCTTATCATATTGATACATTGTATTGTCATCATTATTATTCATTGCTAAGTGGTACGGTAGGGTCGTCATTAGAATGTAGTATTGCACTGTTGACCTTAGCTTGTAATATATTATAATAATTAAAGGGCGGTAACAAAACTTCATGCTTTTTTAATCATTTACTATATTTGCAATGAATAATTGAACATGTAAAGTAATAGTCCGTGTCGCAGTATCACCCGCGGTGGTCGTTTCGACATAAACTACCATCAGTACAGAAAATCCTATCGATGCGATTATACCAAAATAACTGTCAAAGTATCAAATATTATCGGTAAAAGATAAATATTAAGGAGGGATATGTCCATATGTGATTTCTATTCGACGGAAATTCTAACCAAGATAATTTACATATTATTATTATTATGTTTTTAACGATAACGTTTCTCCTCTCATATGAGGGTAATAATTAGCACGGGCCGAAGCCAAGTGCACTAAACTAGGGAGTCACTATTAAGGAACTTACGAGTCAAACGGCATGTGTTCAGTATTACTGCTTTTTGCATGAGTAGGTATGTAGATGGGTTTATCTGTAGATAATTAATGCTGGTTTGAAGGGTTTTAGGGATAACACCGGTGCTGGAAATTACAATTGGCACAGTTTGAACATGATTGACCCGCCATTGAGTTTTTATTTCTACTGACAGTTCGGTGTACTTAGCAATTTTTTCTGCGTGTGTGGTGATCAAATTGTGTGTATTACATACTGCTATATCAATTAAAATTACGGTTTTGTTGTATTTGTCTAATAATGTGATGTCAGGTCTATTGCTGTAAACTGTTTTATCTGTAATGATGGTTCTATCCCAGTACAATTTAAATGAGCTGTTTTCTAGGACGGCTTCCGGTTTGTATTTGTAATAGGCTACTTTTTCTGTGACTAGTTTATTTTGGTAAGCTAAATTTTGATGTATTATCGCAGCAACTTGATCATGGCGATGTTTATAGTCGGTCTGGGCTATAGCTCGACAGGCACCGGTTATATGCTGAATTGTTTCAGAAGCACTGTGGCATCGTCTACATGTGTCTTGGGTATTAGGTCTACGGATGATGAATTTCTGGTAATTTTTAGTGTCAATAATCTGGTCTTGAATGGCAATCATAAATCCCTCAGTTTCGGGAAAGAGTTCACCTCGCTGCAGCCATGCGTTCGACGCTTTGATGTCGACATGAGATTACTGCAGGTCGAGACGATGTCTCCCGTGTAAGGATTTACGTTCCCAGATGGTTATCTTGTCTTTAATGCTCGTGATGTGTTCGTTAGGTTGTGTATCTCTAGAAGCTAAATTGAGGGGTGTATGCTGCTTGTCCATATTTGTGATGATTTTATGGAGGGAAGAGTGTTGGGATTTTCGGGAGAAGAAGTTTCTGAGTGATGTTATCTGTTTGTTGTGTAGGTTTTCTATATCTATAATACCCCGGCCGCCTTCTTCTCGAGGAAGAGTAAGCCTTTGTATGCATGAACGAGGATGATGCTTGCGGTGTTTGGTTAGAGTAGTGTTTATTAGCTGCTGTAGTTTTCTAATATCTGTTTTGGACCATTTGATTATACCGAACGAATATGTTAAAATCGATATTGCGTAACTGTTAACTGCTTTTACTAAATTTTGGGATGATAACTGAGATTTCATAATGATGTTAAGTCTGTGTTTGAAAGTGTTATTTAATTGTTGTTTTGCCTGTTTTTGGTGGAGCTGGTGAGATTGCTGAAATCCTAGGTATTTGTACGTATTATTTGCGTGTAAGCATTCTATTTTCTGTCCTGTCGCTAGTGTGTCTGGATCATTATCTATGTATTTGCCTTTACGGTACGTGTACGTTTTGCATTTATCTATTCCAAAGCTCATGTTAATATCGTCAGAGAATGTCTGGTTAATGTCTGCAAGATTGTGTAGAGATGGTACGCCATTACTATAAAGTTTGATGTCATCCATATATAAAAGGTGTGAAAGTTTTATGATTTCAGATTCATCGGAAACTATTTCTAAACCGTTATTAGCATCATTGAGTAAATTAGAGAGGGGGTTCAGTGCGAGGCAAAACCAAAGAGGGCTTAGAGCGTCTCCCTGAAAGAATCCCCGTCTTATTGGGATTAAATCAGTTTCTAAGGTCTTGCCGATTTTAAGTTTGGTCGCCCATTGCTTCATTACTTGTTGCAAAAATTCTACCAGTTGAGGATGGATTTTATAATGTTGTAGTATATAAACAAGCCAGCTATGAGGTACAGAGTCGAAACCCTTTGATAGTCTATATATAAATGAAATGAAATGAAATGAAATGAAATAAATTTATTCGAACCCATAAAATGTTATACATTATTTAGATTCAGTCAATATTAACTCTACCACCAGTTCGGAAAGCAGTTCTCACTAGAGAAGAACGGGCAAGAAACTCTAGTGTTGCTCTTTTCAAAATCAGTTCAAGGTAAAAAATACAATTAATAATAAAAATAATAACATGATATAAATCTATTTGTTATTTTTGTTTAGAGCAGTTCATTTATATAGTCTCAAAAAAGGTAATAAATTTAAAATCCTATACAAGTGTATAACCCTCTCAGGAATTATGTAATAATTTGGTCTGAAATTCTTCAAGATGTTATTAATCTAAGTTTAATATATATCCCTAATACTTAGATGTAGTAAGCGAAAAGGGCAGACCAGTCCACAGTATACATAGTGCACATGTCTTTGTTAGCTTTGGTGGTGTATTTCATGGCTACTGCATCAATTGTTATTTGTTCTTTACAGCCCTGACTATGCTTACGACAACCTTTCTGTTCCTCAGCTAGTATGTTGTTATGTGTTAAGTGTTTATATATAATCTGTGATATGCATGAAGTAATAACTTTGTAAACAGTTTGAAGGCATGTAATGGGTCTATATTTAGCCGGATTACTGTGGTCAGTGTCTTTAGGGATTAAATAATATTATTATTATTGTAACGACAATGAAACGCGGGAGCTAGCGGCTGACTGATTTATTAAATGCAAAAACTAACCTACCCTCCACCGTATGGATATTATACACATAATACAAAGATCGGTACAATTATAATAAAAACTCTGATAATTTCAAACTAATTTCAAACATTACTTCTTCTGAGGGCTCCTACTGCTAGCTTTTTTGTTTGGACTCTTCGAATATGTGAAGATCGAGAAGTTTGTTTAAGACGCAAGTAAGCCTGCAGTCAGGTGTAGTCTAAGTGAGATCTAAGTTTAACACTTTTCCAGTGAGACTTAGAAACAGTAGAATGGAGGTTTTTTACGTAACTATTTTATGTTTTTTTAAATATCATCATTATCTTCAGCCACATGACGTTCACATCTGTACTTAGGTCCCCCTAAAGATTTCCAGGCGGGCCTGTCAAAAGCGGCCTGCATCCGGCATGTTCCTGCGACTTTTATCAAATCGTCTGTCCACCTGCAAGGTGACGGCCGACGCTGCGTTTGCCATTAAATGTATTTCATGATAATACTAGCTTTTGTCCGCGGCTCCTCTCACGTTCAAATGTTTTTCTGGAAAAAAAGTCCCGCTTTATATTTTCCCGGGACATTAAGTAACCTATATGTTAATCCAGGACATGATCTTTCCGTGTGCTAAATTTAATCAAAATCCGTGTAATGGTTTTTGCGTGAAAGAGTAGCAAACATTTATTACATTCTTACAAACATTCGCGTGTACAATATTAGAAGAATAGTCTGTCAAGAAATTCCTTTGAGTATCTAGCAATGCAAAGGAGCTGGGATGACCAGGCGAATCCTTCCTTGGTCATACATGCGCAGCAGGTCATAAACTTTTATTAAAACCTATATGACTTGCGATTGCTGTCATTACATTCTACGATAATGACATTAATCGATGCTCCGCTTTCCGTAGTATTATAATGCTCTTTGTGCTCCGCGGTCGCGGGCTAGCGCGCAAAAATAAGTGCGCCTCCTTTTACATTCAAAATAAATTGTCGCATTTATCCTTTAGGCGACTTTTTATACCAATAACCAGTAATTTTCGTAAGATAGTTTCAAGCACAATTTTGATCGAAAACGGCAACAAGTTTAAGTCTCCATACCAACAAAATTTCTGAAAGATATGAAAAAAAGACATGTGGCACTCGGAGACTGTCGCGGTAAAGCTATTGCATAGCATTTTTTATCAACTTATGTAATTATATCTTTTTTTTCTAATGTCCAAAGGAGACTGAAACGATTTCATACATTCTTGGGCCCAGGATGTAACGAGATGAAAATGGTGTGGATTAATAGATTCAGACTTATCGATCCCTCAGTGAAAATTCTGTATGTTTTTACAATCTGAGAGCAGAGTTATTAGAGTTATAGTACAGGTAAGGTTATGTTTGTAACATAACCTTACTTTAACTAACAGCTAATTCCTGAAGTGACAAAAATGCTCTTTAAACACTAATGTGTATTAATATATTTAGTGGAGAATGTCTGAAGTCATATGAATGAACATCGATGACTTTCATAGATAGGTAACAGGTATGGAGTTATGGAAAGGATGTCTACATTAAAAAAAAAAAACAAAACATTTCATTATAGTATTTTATTCATCTTCTATTATAATTAAAATGTCGTCAAGAAATTGTGCAGGTGGAACAATATTGTTTTGATGCCTAGCCCAGCTAAGATACCATATAATACACATAATATGAGCGCAGCAGCCTACAGTTCGTCTACCTACAATACAATTGCAATAATGCATCAATATAGCTTCCTTCCCTCTACGAGAGCTGTCGACTAAAATATAAATAAAATAAGTTTTTCGACTTATATGTCGGGATTGTATTCGACCCCTAAGTAACCAGGAAGTACTGGCAGCCGACACCTCTCGAAGAAGGCTACTGCTAACCTCCCTGCACACTTCTATAATAAAACCATCATTTCCTCTTACGTGTTCACCATAATAGGAACGTGCCTGCTTGATTTGGTATGTTCCTAAAGAAATCATTATTAGTTCACTATCGGAGAGCTGTGGAAAATCGTTAAGATTATCATTGTGTATTGTGATTGTTTCAAAATTGGCTCGACGCTTATTGTAATTATTACTAATAATAAAATCAGCTAATTCGTTTTCTATGTTCATATACCTATTTATTTCTTGTATTATTTCCACAGCATCTACACGATCAACTATAGGAGGGTGAAACTTATTTAAAAGGGAAGCAGCCACCTCGAAATCTTTCATAAAGCTTTTACTGGCTACATTAAAATAATTTTGCCGTAGTAATTTAAAATCCCGTTTAAATCTGCAGTTTACGACTTCAACCACCCAACGGCATATGGTGACTGCTCTTGATTTATTTGCATCAATAGTTGATAGCTGTGTTTCACCCTCTTCCAGCGAAGCAGGCACGTATGTCCTATATCCACATTGGTGCAACAAAGGTAATGAGTCACGGAAGCCCCTATCTAATATAAATGCATCACCTTGCTGGAAATATTCCCGTAAAGGTCTTTCATTTGCAAATTCTTTTTTCATAATATCAGCATCAGAAGTTGTAGCTGGGTATGGGCCTAAGACATCAAGAATATGCCCATCCGTACAAACAATTATAAATGGTTTCAGCAGATTTCGATACTTGTGCATGCTGTATGTTTTTTTTTGGTATAGATAATTTGAACTTTTTTCTACATAAGAATATGTTCCATCAAAAATGATTATTGGTTTGTCAACTCCTTCAAAGCTACCAAACAATGAATTTGGTATAGAAAGATTTCTTCCTACCACTTGTTGCCTGTTTATGTGGTTTAAACCAAGATGCATTGGTACAAAATATTCAGTGAGTAATTCTCTAACTTGATGTAACCATTTTTCTAGAGTTCGCCTCGAAACTTTTAATAAAGTTGCCAGCCTTTCATTGGAGTCCCCAGTTCTCAGTTTTATAAGATAAGCGGCTAGAGCTAAGGTCGCTTTTGGCATTTCCAACAAGTGAGGAACTTCTGTAAATATCTGATGGAACTGTGCTTTATTTAATCCAGTCCATATGTGCACAACATGGTCTTCCATGTCATGTATACTTTCAAAATGAAGTAATCCATTATCCACAACATCTTTTAAGGACATCATGTCCTGAATATGTTTTGCAGTAAAAGACTGTTCATAATTGGATCTTAAACTGTCGAGAAAATCCCATGCTTCAATAACTAAATGTTGGCCACAAAGACGGTTATTTTCGGGGATGTAATATTTATATTGATTAAGCAACATTTTTCTGGTTGCAAGTGGAACTCTATACCTTTCTGTTCTTTGGCATCCTTCAATGAAACATCTTCTTTCAGTTTCAATTGCTCTCATATATTCTGGTAAAACAATAGTAGATTCCGGTTGATTCCTTTCAATTCCTTCATTTGGAGATGTTGTAGGAAGATCCTGTGCCCGTGATTGTATTTGTTGAGGGTTATCTGGTTCAGACGAAGTTGATGGGCCTGAGATCATATGGACAGCAGCTCTGTCTGCAGCCACCCAACAAGTATGGCATATATGACTTGATGCTTGTATCTGCAACATACATACATAATCAAGTTTGGAATTTATTGATAAAATTAAATTGTTGTAAATTACCCATCATGTATGATTTCTGGAAGCCGTTGTATTTAGATTTTGATTGAGAATACTAAAATACTGTTTTTTTCAACATTCTCACTCCACAAAAGTATTAATAAATAAATAACAGATATAAAATAGAAAAAAGAATGTAAACAATGATATATGTAGTAACTTGTTAAAAAATATTTTACTTAATGTGAGTGAGTTACTTTCATTTTGATTGGGTTACATTATACACAGGTACAAACACAAAATGTTGTATGTATGTATGTTTTGTGAGGACATATGCAGTTGCGCAGACGGGTGATCAGTTCACATTCATTGGAACTATTTCACCCTTAATCCCAGTCACAACACAAAATGTTATGGAACAGGTCTAAGTTTGAATTTAAAATAGGTATATTTTTAACATGCAGCAAACAAAATAGTAAATTAATTTCACTTACAGTTCGAGGAATAATCCACTCTTGTATAACATTATATATTTGTGATTCACGGATTGAGTTGGTATGAAGTGAGTGACTGGTTCGTGAAGAAAGAGAGTGCCCGCAGCGGAGACAAACTTTACGGTGACCAAGTAGTCTCCTTTGTTCATCAATGTTTGGGTTTTGTGCCAAGTCCCAGCATGATTGACAAATATAGTCATTACAGCTTACCTAAAATAGAACATTGTAAGCATTAGCCACATCAACAATACGTAATTAACTATAAGGAATTACGGTGTTATAACATTGTCATATAAATAAATCTTTGCTTCAAATATAAATAATCGCCATATGACTTAAATATATATTTAATATAATTAATACGTATTTTAAACATGCCATGATGGTAGGTGGTTTGATGAGGATATACTTACAGACTGAGGTGCAATCCATTGCCGAATCACTGACAGTATTGTGTCGTCGTTTAAGAGACGTCGGCCTAGTGTATTGCAGTGACTAGGGGCTATCCCACAATTCACACAGCGATCCATATTTTCATCAATAACCAATCCACAAGCCGGCGGTAAAATTCCAAAATAACAATTCCAGGTCCAACGTGTGAGCGATCTTCGGTGTCCAGAGTGAAAGCAAGGGTCGTACAAGGTAGGCAGGGTCAGTATCCGTATAAACAAAGCAGTAGTCCGTTGTATATGAGGAACAATCACGAAAACACTCATAACGCATCGGAAAGCACGAAACGAATGAGCAAAGAGCATTATAATACTTGCGAATGAGACAAAAGTTAAGAATTCCAATCAACACGTGTTTACAAATTACAAGTGACAGGCAGTGTTGCCAACATTTTTTTTAACCCGCTAAAATGTCCCCACGGGAAACCACTAAAAGTAAGATCTTCTGTAAATCCACCAGAAATCTACTACAACTGAATTTCTGGTGAGCTTTTTATGTGAGTGGATTTTTCTGGCGAGTTTTTTTTTATTTGCAATAGTGGTGTTTCTTACTATTTTACGTGTATTATGTAACAAAACGAGTAAGATATTTTAGTAAATTTTCCTTTTCCTCCCACTGATTTTTAAACTAATCCAATTAAAAAAAGCACCGGCTATTAAAACATTTTTTGCGCTAAAAGGGCAGTCTTAACCACTAGTTTTAGTGGGAAATCCACTAATTTGGCAACACTGGTGACAGAACTAGCAAGAGCAGTACCAGAGATGGACTAAAAATATTTAGATTAATATTATATTAATCGATATGAAATCGATTATCATAATATTGGTTTTTCAGTAACTTATAGGTATTTTATTTATTAATATGACTGCAATTAATTGCACTATGTTGCATATACGTATATATAGTACATTTAATTACTTTGAGTTAATTACATAGTGAAAAGGTTTTATTTTTGTTATGGTGCAATCGATAACTCAAAATCGATAATTTCACAAAAACATTCTTTCTCATATTTCTCCGCTTCCAGATTGACGATTGAGGCGATTTTTCATTTTCTAATATAAAAAAATATGCCTGATTTTTTAGATCATATTTCATCTTATTACATTTTGGGCCCACTACTCTCCGTCTCCTTTCACTCGTGCCCTAACGCCGAAACTCTAAGCAGGCAATTCTAATATTTATAACCTCTTTGAACAGATATAAAATAAAAACTTTTTATAAATTCAAACATAGTATCCCGTTTGACATTTCGATACGTTTCACTGACTGGAACAATTTTTAAATACACGGTCATTTCGACCTTTTATCGTTTAACATTCAGCTCATATTATCCTCTTACATATTGTATTCTTACAAGACTGCGATATTAAATTTACTTATGGAATTTTACACTCTACATGGTTGAGATAGAGTTGAAAATAAAATATCACCGCTGTGCCGGTCGGAGTGAGGGGGGTCAGGTTATTTTTTCGTTACGGAATTTCTGGATTTGTCTCCACGCTCAAGGCCCGCGATAGAAGCTATGCAATAGCTTAAAACTTTTTGACAAATTAAATATTTTTAACAAAAAATAGCACCGACTTCAAAAACCACTATAAGGTAAAAAATAACTTGTGCTTTACTTATGGGTTATAAGGAAATTTTTATAATACCAATATTATATACACTGACATTTGTAAGTTTTTATTAAATAAAGTACAATGAATAAATATTTAGAGTCGCTGCCTGATTTTTTGTAATAATTTGGCACTCGACTAGTATTTTTAATTTCAGTCTTGTAGCAACTCCGCGCGGCGCTAGCGCGCCGCCGCCATCATACGAAACCCCTCTCATCACTCCGCACGCACACATCGACGCCTGCTGCCATATAAAACAGCGAGCCCGACGCAGAGCAGCCAGTCCACAGAACACTATTACTCTAGGAGAACCAGTCTGCGCTAGCGTTCCGCCGTTTCCAGTACTGGAATGGTGGTTCCCTCTAGCTGAGACGCACTTCCCGCGCTCCTCGCTCCGCACCCTGCGCCGTTTTCGGACCGTCCGCTTCCTGGGTGCAGCTTTGTTTCGCAATACGCCTCACGAACTCATCTGGAACGGACACCTGGAACGGATTCCGGAACTTTCTTTCCTTCCAAGAACCCACCTGATTACCGTATAATCTGGCGTCCCAACGTGAAGCCCGGAAGAAAACTGGCGCTTAATATCAAGACCCAGAAAAATATGCTTTTCAACTGAAAAACCGTCTCACGACAGCACCCGCACTTCGGCAAGCCGATGAGACGGATCCTTACGCCATGAAAACTGATGCAGGTAATGATGCACTTGGAGCTGTTGAAGTGCAGGGGGAGGGAGAAGATATAATATAAGTAATTGTTTGCCCGAATCAAATAACACCGCGAACATAATAGTAGATCAGATTTACAAAGCGCTCCGCTTACTCCCAGAGTTCGATGGTAACCCTAACGTGCTAACGAGGTTTATTCGTTTATGCGATCAGTTAGTTCTACAGTATGCCAAGGATGAACCTGGTAGTGAATTGAGCAATTTAGCTTTGTTGAAAAAAAAAGATGGAAGGCTTTGTTGAGTTTGCATGAAACTGTCCCGAGTACTACTTAATCCAAGCGAACTTTATATAAAAAGTTAACACTTCAATCGTACTTACGCAGTCTACGCGACCCGCTAGGATCTCGTATCCTTTGCATGCGTCCTGACACTACAGAGAAGGCTTTAGAATTCGTGCATGAGGAGGTTAACACCTTGTACATGCAGCAACGCAGCGAGCATCTTATTGACACCGGCGCTAATCAGTCATTCAAAAGTCCGGAATCGGTACAGCGTTTTTATTCACATATACCCTTTCGAAGTAACAAACACCATGCTACTACCCGTAATGAGTATCTATTACCATACCGTGCTTTCAAGAAATTAATGAACAAGATGATATCACATTATTTATCTATAAATTCCACAAGTATTTCGATGGATTAATTGGCCTAGATTTACTTGAGAAATGGGAATCGAATATTGATTTGAAAAACAAATTATTGAACACAAGAAATTCTACTAACTCACTCTTACCCCTAATTTCTGAAAGGCTGATCAACGAAAAATTAACTAATCCGCGGTCAAATCTCTTGTCAAGTGCCGTTTGAGTTGCTAAAAATAAAATTAATTACTTTGACTTGATCACCTTGTCAGTTGACAGAGCTGTTAAAGTTGATCACAGAATCGCATGTCAAATGTAATAATGAGTTTCTAGAACGCTTATTACGCCATGGTCATAGATTAAACTGATGTCAAATGCTTTGTCAACTAATTGGTGCTCATTGGCAAATTAAGTGTAAAAAAAGGTAAGTTGATAAAATTTTGCTTCATTTCCTAGCAATGTTTTGAAGTTAGGGTTTTGAAGATATTACTAAATATTTTTTTTTACATTTCTTTCGCATAATAATACTAAATTAATTTGTGACTAAATTTATTAAGGCTAAAGCTCTACACATTTGATTATTCATTCCATAAGGAACCGGCTAACGTTAAAGACTATGCTGCTATAAATCATTAGACGTGGACAATAAACTAATTATAATAAATGGAAATTGAATAAATTAAGGGTTGGGCTGAGGCACAATAAGCAAACCATTTTTAAAGATTAGTTTTAGTCTAATGATATTACGCTAGTCTTATAAAATATAAATAATAGTAAACAAAAAAGCTAAAAACCAAAAAAACTTTCGATAAATTTGAATCAAGAATAGTGTAAATATGAAAAAGAAGTATTTTATTGTAAAAATAGCTTTCTATATTCCATTTTTAGTTTGATTTTCTATAAAGCCTGTTTTTTTAGTTGTTTTAAAATATGACTGCCTCGGTGGCGTAGTTATATTACAGTACGACTACAAAACTGAGGTCTCGGGTTCGATCCCCGGGTCGGGCAAAGTCGTATTGAGTTTTTCTATTCAGTATCAGCTCGGAGTCTGGAATTTGTGCCCGATATGGCGATAGGCTCGCCCCCTATCACATCATGGGACGCAATAATGGCGAAAAGTGGGTGCACTAGTTGCGCCTCTGCCTACCCCTTTGGGGATAACAGGCGTGAGTGTATATGTATATGTTTAAAATATTATTTATTTTTATTTTTTAAGTTCTATTATTTTCTAACAGAAGTCACTAAAAACAGGTAGGAATATTTACACACCAGAGTGGCCAGTTTAGTTATTATTCCACTATGGCATAACAGATGCCACTAAAAATAAATAAACTAATATTTGTTAATTTCTTACTTGGGTTTTTCTATAAAAGCGTGTTTTTAGTTCAAAATATTGAAATGTCATCGGTCCTTGGTAAGTATGCCAAATTTCGATTTAATCCGACGTTTTGAAGGGGGTCAAAATCATGTTCAAAGTGTCAGTTATATACATAAATACGTCTGTAGCTAATAAAAGCGTGATAAAAAAAATTGTAGGTATATTATGAAACGCTTTATATATACTGGTCTAGACCCAATATCAAAAAAAAATAATCACATTTTATAAAGGTATTTACACAATTCATAGCCAAACCTAGCATAAAATGTCAATTAATTATTACTATTTTAGTACTTTTCTTACTTAAAAACATTTGGCTACTTCTATCAACTTTTTTTAGTGGAAAAATCGGGCAATCTAGCAACTTTTTATTATCCATCTAGCTACTTGATGGCGGTATAGTTGGCAACACTGCTCATTAGCACCTTTTGACAGTTGAGAATAAAAGATAAACTCAACAAAGTAATGAACGCGGCCCCAACGAAATAGTATCTTGGTGTCAAATCAAATTAATCATAGATTAGTAAATTTTTCTCTGAATAATGTTTCGGAAACCAAAGTTGATTTGACAGCGCTGTAATTTATCATAAACTAGCGGCCCGCCCTGGCTTAGCACAGGTAGCAAAGTATAATACTGTACACCTACATTTATTTTTCTGTCGTACAAAATATTTATGAATTATTCCTCTTGATTCACAACGTCCATTGATGAAAAACGTATGAAAATCCGCTAAGCAGTGTTTGAGTTTATCGCGTTCAAGAGACAAACAGATCCGATAATGGACTTTGTTTTATAATAAATAGAGATGTAGGGTCATATCCCTAAAAATAAAAAAAAACCGAGAGAAAAAAAATCCGGTATAAAATTCCCGGTGTCTGTTTTCCGGGATAATAGTAGCCTATGTCCTCCTTTGGATCACAAACTATCTCCATACTTATTTTCATACGATTCCACTGGCAGAAAACGATTTTCCGAGATTAAAGTTCCGGTTTATATTTTCCCGGGATATGAAGTAGCCTAAATTCTTCCCAGGGTTTTAAACTATCTCCCTGCCAAATTGCACCGCCATCGGTTCAGTGGTTTAGTCGTGGCACCTCCACTCGCGAGAAAATAAAATCCGGGATATAGTTCCCGGTTTATCTTTTCCTGGGATACCTAAGAGTAATTATGTCCTCAACTGGATCTCAAAATATTTTTATACTTGTTTTCTTGCGGTTCCACTGGCAGAAAACGATTATCGGGGATAAAAGTCCCGGTTTATATTTTCCCGGCATAAAAAGTATCCTATCTCCGTCTCGTGGTTCTAAGCTACCTCTCCACCAATTTCCAGCTAAATCCGTTCAGCCGTTCTTGAGTTATAAGTGGTGTAACTAACACAACTTTCTTTTATATATATATATAGATTGACAAAGATGTTAGTTGAACAAAACTTCGATCAGCCTTTCAGAAACTGGGGGTTAATGTATGATTCACGTAGTTGTAACTTGTATGAAGATATTATACCAGCCAACACAACTAAATTAGTTCGAGTCCCCGTAAATTTTCATGATGGAGAAACACTCATCCCCGAACAATCCATATCCAATTGCATCATTGGAAACTGTACTACCACAATAAAAAATAACCGTGGTGTTATAGAAATAAAAAATCCAACCCGCCATGACTTAGTTTTCTCAATGGATCGCCCTATTGAAGCAGAGTTATTAAATATCCAGTGCACTCGCACCAAACAAGTATCAGATCGCGCACAGCAAGTATTGTCGCGATTACGCACGAATCACTTAAATCCGGAAGAACGTGCCAATTCAGAAGCTCTATGCTCGCGATATGCAGATGTCTTTTATATAGAGGGTGAACCCTTAACATTTACCAACCAAATTAAGCACCGAATTCGAACAACCGATGAGGTACCAGTGTACACTAAAAGCTATAGGTATCCGTACATTCATAGGCAGGAGGTTCAAGACCAGATTCACAAAATGCTCGAGCAAGGAATTATCCGTCCTTCTCAGTCCGCATGGAACTCACAGATTTGGATCGTTCCAAAGAAATTAGATGCATCCGGAGAAACCAAATGGCGTTTAGTAGTGGATTTTAGGAAACTGAATGACAAGACCATTGACGACAAGTATCCAATTTCAAACATGTCCGATGTATTCGACAAATTAGGTAATTGCCATTACTTTACCACATTAGATCTCGCCAGTGGGTTCTTTCAGGTAGAAATGAGCCCAAAAGACATTCCAAAGACAGCCTTTAACGTAGAACAGGGACACTCCGAATTCATACGAATGCCAATGGGTCTTAAGAACGCCCCATCTACTTTTCAGCGCGTCATGGACCACGTCCTTAGAGATCTACAAAATGTAATTTGTCTCGTGTATCTCGATGACATTATAGTTTTTAGCGTTTCGTTACAAGAGCACATGGTCAATTTAGAAAAAGTATTTAAGAGATTGAGCGATTCTAATTTTAAAGTGCAAATGAACAAGTCAAATTTTTTAAAGCTGGAAACGGCATATTTTGGATATATTATTAGTAAAGATGGCATTAAACCGCACCTAGATAAAATTAAGGCTACAGAAAAATTTCCAATTCCGAAAAATGCCACCGAGATAAAACGATTTCTCGGATTGGTAGGTTATTGCCGTAAAGGAGAATGCCCAAAACCAGGCTAACTCTGAACTCTAGTGAGATAAACTATAGCGAAATAGAGAAAAAGCTCTTTGCTATAGTTTGGGGTACGAAATACTTCCGTCCATATTTATTTGGTAGGTAATTTAAGGTTCTTACCGATCATAAGCCCTTACAGTGGGTTATGAATGTTAAAGAACCTAACTCACGGCTAACGCGATGGAGACTAAAATTAAGTGAATACAACTTCACCCTCGTCTATAAACAGGGCAAATTTAACACTAATGCTGACGCCTTGTCTCGCATCGAAATCAATAAATAATGAAGATGCGAACTCTATCGCTGTTAACGTCTCAGAACCAGAGAGGCAACCTTCAGTTGCTGGGTCTTCAACCCTCACCGCTCATACCAGTGCAGAAAACCCCATTTTAAAAATTCGTATAAGCGATGAGCCATTAAACAAATTTAATAGGCAAACCGTTCGACACCCACACGAAAACGATTACACAAATCTCTGAATCTAACTTAGAATACGATATTATTAACGCTGTGAAAGAGTATGTCAACCCTAAGGTAAAGACAGGCATCGTGATCAATCCACCCCTAGCTATGTACAAAATCGTTCCAAAACTTCAAGATAAATTCAAGAGTTCTGCCATGAATTTAGTCCTAACTAAGAATGAAGTAGAGAACGTTAAAGAGTATTTGCGACAACAAGAAATAATAAAGGAGTTTCACGAGGGTAAAACCAACTATCGTGGTATTAACGAATGGTTTTTATCTCTGTCTCACCGTTATTATTGGCCCAAGATGAAATAATCGATCGCAAAATATATTGACGAATGTAGTATCTGCGGTCAGGCCAAATACGACCGGCCTCCCATAAGACAAAAATTCGCTATAGTACCGCCGCCAACCAAACCTTTCGAAACTCTCCATCTTGATCTCTTCACTGCTGAAAATAAAAAAATCATTACATTAGTTGATGCTTTCTCGAAATATGCGCAAGCATATCATCTTAGAGATGGCACAGCCTTAAGCGTCATACAAGCTCTTCTCATGTTTTGTACTCTTCATGGCATGCCCTTGACTATTGTGACCGACCAATGACCAGAATTCACAAACGCAGTTTTTTCAGAATTCACACGATTACACAGTATACAACACCACAAAATTCTTGCACACACACCCAATGACAATGGCATCGTAGAACGTTTTCATTCGACTATACTTGAACATTTGAGGATTTTGAAGCTCGAAAAGAAAAAGGAGCCTGCAGTAAACCTCATGCCCTACGCCATCTTGGCATATAATAGCTCCATACACAGCTTTACCAAATGCCGATCCATAGACCTTATTACAGGACACTTTGACCCACGTGATCCCATACACAAAGATTTAACCGAACACTTGCTATAACAGTACTCGCAAGATCATAAAAAACGTATGACTCAGGTCTACAATATGATCAATGACACTTCTCTGCACCACAGAAGTGAATTGACCGAAAACAGAAACAAAGATCGCGAACCCGAGGAAATACACTCACCAGACCAGCAAGTTTTTGTGCGTAATTCCAAAGCTTGTCGCCAAAAACTCGCACCCCGATATACACAAGACACAGTTCTAGCAGACCTTCCAATTCACATTTATACCAAAAAGAAATGTGGCCCTGTAGCGAAAGCACGCCTTAAGCGCAGCCCCGTTGTCGAAGCGAAACGCCTGACCGATTTCTGTGAGCAATCATTTGCATATTGTCCTCCAGCTAATTAAGTAATTAAGTAAAAATTTGTATTGTTTTAATAAAGAGTTAGTGTACCTACGTATCCCGTACCACGCAGTCGTTTTATTTTGGAAGTCCTCATAGTCCTGTACATGGTCCTTTTTGAGCCGGATTTCGCGTCACAATAAGAATAGGCGTGAAGATAACTACCGGAATATACCAAGATATTGGAATTAACAACTTAAATGTATTACTGGACTTGCCGTTATTAACCGACGACCAAGAACGTGGCTCGAGTGCAAGATACTACAACTGTGTTAAGTCGTTCTAATAGTTAATATCGTTCCCCAACACTCGATAAGGTAGTATAAGCGTGCATAGCAAGGTAAATACCTTTATATTTTACGTAGTTCTATTATGTAGTATAATTAATTGTAACTTAGTATTTGGTGACATTGACAAGGTCATTGCCTTTAAAGGTTAACTACTGGTACGTTACATTTGATTTTACATTATATACATACTTAGAATTTAAATAGAAGAAAATATTGCTAAATATTGTTAATTATGGTAAAATAATTAGTTTGAATGTTGGATGTAGAACGAGTTTATAATATTGTATTAGGATCGCTGTATATTTGAATTGGTTGTTAATTGCATTCAGGGAATATTATAATGCTTAATAGCAATTTTTAGTCATTTTAAATTATGTAGATATGAGTTTAGTGCTGTGATTGTATTTAGCTAATACTTGGTTACTGCTTCTAGTTATCTGACTAGTAGTTTTAGGCTAAAATAAGACACAATTGTACTGAATAAATTGTTAATATTTTAATTATAAAATTCCAGGTCGACTTAGCCCGACTCCCACAATGGCCGAAGAGGAGTTACTAAAGAGGGAGTTAGTAAGGAAACGTGGGAGCTTCAAGGGTCGTTTAACTGCCTTTGCCAACTATCTTGACGCCTTGGGTGATAAGCCGTTGTCTAGTTCCGACGTTACGGAGCTACAAGTGCGTAAGGGGAAGATGGAATCATTATATGAGCAGTATGATGAGGTGCAATTGCAGTTGGAATGTATAGTTGAAGATGACAAAATTCAATTTAACGAAAGACTCGATTTTGAAACTATTTATTATAAAATGCTGTCTAAATCACAGGTTCTATTAAATCAATATAATAAGGATAATGAATCAGAAGATAGCAATAAAAGTACTTGTGTAACTAATAATCGCAATCCTGTACAATTGCCAACCATATATCTACCTAAATTTGATGGCTGTTACAATAATTGGCTGGAATTTCGAGACACTTTTATTAGCCTTATCCATAATGATAGTGAAATTCAAGCTATTAACAAGTTTCATTATTTGCGTTCGTCTCTGGAAGGTTCTGCTGCTGTGGCACTTCGGTCTATTGAGTTCTCAGCTAAGAATTATACGATAGCCTGGAAATTATTATGTGATCGTTACGATATTAAACGGCAACTAATAGAAAATCACGTAAAGGGTCTATTTAATATGACTTCTATCACGAAAGAGTCGTCTTTAGCATTAAATAGCTTGATCGATGCTGTAATCAAAAATTTGCGTTCGCTAGAGTTATTAGGTGAGCCTGTTGACAAATGGGACACTCTATTGATTTATATAATTACGCGTAAGCTAGACAATAGAACTTACCGTGAATGGCTTAAGCATAAAAATCGTATGAGTAGAGATAGCATAATCACATTTGACATGTTAATAAAATTCTTGCGTGATCGTGCCGATTTTATTGAAAATTTAGAAGCACCTCGCAATGATCTCGTACAATCATCTAATAAATCTGGTACAAAATTAAAGACTTTGATGGCAGCGCCAACCTCTATCAGTTCTGGTCCGGAATTGGTTGTAAAATGTTGTCCAAATTGTAAAGGTGATCATAATTTAGGTGATTGTTCACAATTTCTTGCATTATCTATTGAGGCTCGTTTAAAGTTGTTGCCTAGTTTTAAAGTGTGTTATAATTGTTTTCGCACAGGTCATTTTGCCAACCAATGTAAGAAACCAGGTTGTAAATTATGTAAACGTAGGCATAATACACTCATCCATTTTTCGGATAATAAAAATTGTCCATCATCATCTAGCAACCCTTCCATTTCATCGGGTTTGCAGTCTTCTACCCAGGACAAAAATAATGTAGCCCTATCTGCAAGCGTTGCATCGACTTGCGGCGAGTTTAAACAACAGAGTGTGTTGTTGTCAACTGCTTTGGTCAAATTACATGACCGTAATGGTTTGGAGCATGTTGTTCGCGCAGTCCTTGATAGTGGTAGTACTTCGTCCTTCATAACAGAGAGACTACATAATTTGCTTAACCTCGAATTTAATGAGGTAGACCAGAGCAACTGTTGGCATAAATAACGTTATTTCTAACGTAGGCAAAGCATGTCATGTGGATCTAAAGAAACGCTTTCAGAAACTCGACAACAAATCGCGTTAAGTTGTAAGATAGATGATACCAAAAACATTTTAGTAGATTTTAACCGATTTTCAAATTATTCGCGTCTTGTTCGATGTATTGCTTATGTGATACGATTCGTGAAAGCTTGCAAAGGACACTCTTTTGATAATATCTTTTTGAGTCGCGATGAATTAGAAAATTCATTAAACATATTGATTTTTAAAAGTCAACAAAAGTCATTTCCCGAACGTAAATTACTTCTTGATAAGCGTAGTTTGCCAAAGAAGAACGCTCTTATAAAATTTAATGTATATTTAGATAGCAATAATATTATGCGAGTAGGAGGACGTCTTGATAATTCCAACTTTTCTTATAATAAAAAACATCCTATCTTATTACAGTCCACACATCAATTTACTAAATTATTATTTAACTATGAACCCAAAAGATTGTTGCATGCTGGTCCTCAATTATTATTAGCTTCCATAAGGGAAGCTTATTGGCCTATAGGCGGTCGAAATTTAGCGAAGGCTTGCTATTATAAATGTATCCGTTGTTGTAGATTAAAGGGTGAGGTTGTTACACCCATAATGGGTAATTTGCCACAGCAGCGTCTTGTTCCAGGTGGACATGCCTTTGAAAATGTAGGTTTTGATTACGCCGGTCCGATTATGTGTGCCAATCGCCAAGGTCGCGGATGCAGGCTAATAAAGGTGTACATCGCAATTTTTATTTGTTTTACCACTAAGGCCATCCATTTGGAGTTAGTTAGAGACTTAACCAGCAATAAGTATTTATTAGCATTATACAGATTTATTGCACGTAGAGGCAAACCTATTAACATTTATTCCGACAACGGCACTTCATTTACTGGTGCTTATAATGATTTGGCAAAATTCTTAAAATCTAACTGTTCCTCGTTAAGTGAAAGTATGGCAAATGATGGCATTAAATTCCATTTTATTCCTGCGTATACTCCTCACTTCGGTGGTTTGTGGGAAGCGGGTGTGAAGTCGACCAAATATCATTTACAACGAGTGTTGGGAAATTGTAATTTAACGTTCGAAGAGCTTGCTACGACGTTAACACAAATCGAGGCAGTGCTGAATTCTCGACCACTAACGCCGTTGTCAACTGACCCTGCTGACTGTACTCCACTTACACCAGGTCATTTTCTTATTGGAAGACCAGTTACTTCGCTTCCCACGCCTGATTACCAGAGCTGTTCCACAAGTCATTTAACTCGGTTCCAGCGGTTGGAACAGCTTCGTCAACATTTTTGGCCCAGATGGAGCAAGGAATTTATTGCAGAATTGCAACAAAGGACTAAGTGGCGGTCTTGTAAGGATAGTCTACAACTGGGTTCATTGGTTGTCATTAAAGAAGACAATCTTCCACCGCTTAAATGGAAGTTAGGAAGAATTGTAGCAGTGCACCCAGGGACCGATGGAGTGGTACGTGTGGCTGATATCCGAACAACGATTGGAACAATTAGAAGAGCCTTTAATAAAATCTGTCCATTGCCTGTGCAGTAAATTTTGGGTTGAAAGCCAGCTTTCAACGTCCGGGGGCATGTCGAAGCGAAACGCCTGACCGATTTCTGTGAGCAATCATTTGCATATTGTCCTCCAGCTAATTAAGTAATTAAGTAAAAATTTGTATTGTTTTAATAAAGAGCTAGTGTACCTACGTATCCCGTACCACGCAGTCGTTTTATTTTGGAAGTCCTCATAGTCCTGTACATGGTCTTTTTGTTACCAGATACTACTACTGCCACTGCTACTAATACAAATGATCAGAGAACAAAACGTGACGATTGACTCTTTACAAGATGGACCAGGACTACTGCCTTTTAAGTTAGGAACAGCAAGAATGGTATCCCATTATAATTCCTTCCTCAATTTTATTGATCTCGATAATATTCACTCCCAAATTACAATGGTAAAATCTCAGTTGCTTGATCTCAAGCCCCAATTGAATAATAAAACTCTGTCGCTATATGATCCCCATATAATATATCTTAGTTATAAGTTAGGAAGAATTTCTGATCAGTTAGGTACATTCGAGTTAAACCGCAAAAAGAGAGGCTTAATCGACGGTCTTGGCTCAGTGATTAAAAGCATATCCGGTAATCTTGATTATACAGATGCATTAAAATATGATAATGCCATTAAGGTCCTCAAAAGTAATGAACATAAATTAGAAACCGAAATTAACAGTCATATCAGTTTCAACAAAGAATGGATATTATAAAATTCACAAGTGTTAAAAAATATAAAAATCAATCAGGAGAAAACAGCTAAAACTATAAATATTATAGTGGATAGCGATAGCACTAGGGAAACCGAATTGATCAAGTACGCCCATCTGGCGCAACACTTAATAATTTTAGGTGATAACATCGACAGATTATCAGGAGAATTATATAAGTTAGAGAATACCTTAGCTTTTGTAAGACTTTCGGGTACACCTCATTCAATTCTAACCGCATTGGATTTGAAGGAGATTATAGAAAAATTAAAGATTCTCTATCATAGCAACGAGATTCTTGATGTAGAAACAAGAATTTTTTATGGTATAATTAAGTTAGGATATTTTTAAGATTCCCCGAGTTATGATTTTTACAAATTATCCACAATTCCCAACAGATATTTTCAAATCCTTGTACCTTCCTCACCTTATAGTATAGCAATCTCTGGAGAAGAATCTTGGTACATGGAGGCTGAATGCCCGAAGGTAAAAGAATTTTATCTCTGCGAACGAAAATCCAACTACAATGTTCCAGGCAACCCCGATTGCATTCATCAGTTGAATCGAAATTTTATGACATCTTGTGGACAAGAACAGTATAGAATCCTCCAAGGCTGTTATCTGGTTGTCGTCCCACTGAACTATTATCTCAAAACGCCGGAATTCACAATTTCTAATACGAACGATCGCGTCAAAGGAAGAAACCCACCCATTGAAGATAATAGAACTATCTATTTACGAAGATCAGATGAAAGAGGAACTCTCACCTATAATATTGAACTCTGTGAATCTCGAAAATCTACATACGCTCAATAGAAAAGATGTCCTTACAACTACCAATCCTAAGATCCTAAATGAAATCGACGGATCAAGCCTCTATCACACAACCATCCCAGTCTACATCATCTTATAAGTACAGTAGCGTTCGTTATAGCCATTTTATACTGGCACTTCCGAACAAAAATAATCATTAAAAACCATGGAAAGGAAACGAATGTTTCGAAAGAAATCTATTCTGAAATACAAGAGACAAGATGTCATCCATCGGAGATAAATCACCATTCCAGCATCATTTCAGCGACTCTGTCAAAAAACGTTTCGAAACAGTCGCTGAAGTACGGGGGGCGGTGTTACATATTGGTAACAAATAAGGGTTGCTGTCTCGCCTTAACCCCAAGTATTGCACAATGCGTTAGCAACCGACAAGAACGCCGACGCAGCGCCTTGTGACCACGATTGGCGTCATCAACTGCAAGCACCTCCGCCGTGGCCCTGTGGACCGCGGTCACTTCTGGTTCACACATCGACCATTAGGCACATAAGTTTTAATTGTAATTGTATGGGAAATCGACCAGACCTTCGGATGGTGTTAAATTGTGGACTGTATCTACCACTCACCTGCAAGTGCAGCACCGCTCGTTTCCCTGGGTACCCAGCATTGGTGAATGGCCATAGGTTGCTGATTGCCGTCAAGTATTGCACCACACGTATCACTAGTTTATTCTTGGAATAATGTTAATGTTTGGAATATAAGACACAGCGCGCACAGAACTACGTTGCGTTCGAAGCGGTTGCTTTTTACGGAAGAGAGTGAACGTCTGTATTGCACGTTCGGGGTGGCAGCACTTGTCGCTGCTTAGGATGCGTTCGGATTTTGTGGCAGATACAGATCCGTTCATAATAGAAAATAAATAATTGTATGCCGTAGTATTGTGCCAGCATTACCTAATTGTAAATTAATAAAAGTACGGAACATGCCGCCGACCTTAAAGTAACCTATTTTAACAAAGTACTAAAACTAAACTAACATAGGGCTAAACTGAACTAGATACTTTGAAATTAATCAATAGGAAGGGGACAGACCTTCACTACAGGTCGTTTTGTGAGTGTGTTACCAATGCGTACCGTCACAACACGAGTAACACCGTCAGCGCCCGGGTGGAGCTGATGCACGCGAGCCAAGCGCCACTGCAGTGGAGGTAATGTGTTGTCAACTAACACAACTACGGAACCTACTTTGAGAGGTGTCTTCGTATTGTCGTGAAACCATTTACTTCTTTGCTGAAGTTGGTGAAGGTATTCAACACTCCATCGCTTCCAGAAGTGTTGGACAGCTTGTTGAATAATTTGCCATCGAACAAGGCGAGTAGTACTCTCAGCCGATAAATTAATTTCTGGCAATGAAGTCAATGGTTGTCCGACCAAAAAGTGTCCCGGAGTAAGAGGTAATGGATCTGAAGGATCATTACTCTGTGCACAAAGTGGTCTAGAATTAAGTATGGACTCTATTTGACATAGAAGTGTGTTTAATTCATCGTAAGTTAAAGTAAGTTGCCCTATGACCCGATAAAGATGGGTTTTCATGCTTTTAACGGCAGCTTCGAATATACCACCGAAATGGCTTGCGTAAGGTGGGTTAAAATGCCACGTTATGGACAAGTCTGTTAAATTTTTACTTATGTGTAATTGATGGGCCGTATTTTGTAGAAATGATCGCAAATCTTTTAAATAGTTATAACAGCCTACAAAGTTTCGACCGCAATCGGAATAAATATCTGAACAAAGTCCGCGTCGAGAAATAAAACGGCGTAAAGCGTTAAGGAATGAATCCGTTGTTAAATCGGGAACTAATTCAAGATGTACGGCCTTTGTTGACATGCATACAAAGACGCATACATATGATTTGAAAATTTTGGAATTACGAAATTTACTAGATTTAAGATTAAAATGCCCGGCGAAATCTATGCCTACGTGTAAGAATGGCCTAAGAGCGCTCACTCTTGCAGCAGGTAGAGGAGCCATTGGCGGCTGCGGAGCGATAGGACGCGTGCGAAAACATTGAATGCAGCGACGCGTGCGCATACGGACTGCATCACGGGCAGATATAATCCAATATGTTTGAGATAAAAGAAATTGTAATGTTTGCGGACCTACGTGCAAATATAATTTGTGAAAATAGTCTATAAGTAATGACGTAAAAAAATGTTTTTTGGGTAAAATTATTTGATGCTTGGCATCATAAGAAATGTGGGCACGTTGTATCCTGCCGCCGACCCTGAGAAGTCCGGCGTCGTCTATGAACGGTTTAAGTTTTTGAAGTTTATTTGAACAAATGTCGTTATCTTTTAAACGTAAAATATCTTCAGCAAACTGATCTTGCTGAACGAGACGGATAACTCTTGTTAAAGCGAATTTGGTTTCAGAAACCGTAATGTGCGGATGCGAGTAAGATTGTGTCTTACGGCATTTATGATAAAAGCGAAAAATTAAAGAAACAACGCGCAATAGTTTTGGCATGGACGAAAATCTTTCAAAAAATTGTAAATCTAAAGTTGATTCCTTTGAGCTACTAAGAATATGCTGTCGTCGTTCTTCGTCAGTATGTAGATCGACGTTCGAAACAGGCCAATTAGATTGAGACTGTTTGAGCCAGATGGGTCCATTAAACCACAAGTTCTGATCTAGCTTAGACGGGAGCACACCTCGGGATGCAGGATCCGCGGGGTTGTCCTCGGAACGTACGTGTCGCCAGTGAGCAGCTGGAACTCGGCTTGTCGTCTCCGCAACACGATTGGACACGAAGGTGCGCCATTCGTGGGAGGACGAGCGTAACCATGCAAGTGTGACCGAAGAATCACTCCATGCGTAAACATTATCGATAGATAGAATTTTAGTATAAGTTACAAGAATGTTTTCAATAAGTTTCGATAAAAGTATAGCTCCGCACAGCTCTAAACGGGGGAGCGTGATACGTTTTAATGGTGCGACCTTGGTCTTTGCAAGAAGGAGATAAACATGAACAATACCGTGAGAATCAATAACACGTAAATATACACAAGCTGCGTATGCCTTCTCGGATGCGTCCGAAAAGCCATGTATTTGTATGTCTCCGTTATGATTAGGAATCACGTGACGCGGTAACGAAATAGATTGCACTACGTTTATATTTTGGTGCAGTTTTTGACCATTAAGTAAATTGTCGTTAAGTGAACGACCATTAGTAGTTTTGCAAGAGGCGTCAAAGACAACTCTAACTTTAGTTGTAGGCGATAACCTTTTGACCACGCAATGGTGAGGAATATAGTAAGGAATTTTGTCTGAAACCGTGTGCTCAGTGACCGGTTCCATGTGACCTAGGTTTTCATATTCTCTGAGACATTTAATATATTCTTCTTGCAAAGAAGGATCGCGAGAAAGCTTTTGTTCAAGCTTGTAAAAACGATTAAGAGCAATTTGGCGAGAATCGCCGAGAGGGGGTACATTGTCCTTAAAAGGAAGGGAAACAATATATTTACCGCATTTATCGCGTTTGTGGGTATTAATGAAAATAGACTCACAAAGAGCTTCTTCTTTGGTGAGAGGCTTGATATCAGGCATCGACTCAAGCTCCCAAAATTTTTGCAATTGCATATCAAGTTGATATGTACTAACATTCATGCAGACTTGTGCTGGCAATGAATGGGAAATTTTACCGTTAAGTAGGTAACCAAAAATACTATTTATTGCCACGGGTGTACCCTGTGGGCCTTTAATGTTATCATGTAGTAAAATACTATCAGTATAGTCAGAACCTAGGAGAAGTTCGACTGGACGCGCAGAACGTAATTCTGGGTCCGCTAGGGGTAAATTTTTTAGATGCGGAATGTGCTCGAAAGAGCTTGGAATGCGAGGTAAGTAACTCGTTAACTTGGGTAAGATAAGAGCTTCGACAATTAATTTAGGTTCTAAGTTATTGTGAGGCGTAACTTCACACAAAACGTAACCACGCGGTTGCTCACTTTTATCGCCTATGCCAGTAACTGTCATGCTGGTCTTAGCATGATAGCGTTTTAAGCCCAGTCGCTGGACGCATGACTCCGCAATGAGTGTGGCTTGGGAGCCTTGGTCGACTAGAGCGCGCACAGGGCGAGGAGAACTCGAATTATCATCCGTCGAGCGAATATTTACCAACGCGGTGGTGAGTAGAACCGTACAACTTAATTTATCAGAAAAACTACGCATTGATGTGGGTGACGAAGAAGATTCCGCTGCCGAAGTTAGCTCGGGGGAAGGTACGTTACATTCGCTAGTTAATGCTACATTAGAAATTACATCATCATGTATAGAAGTATGATGACGTTTCGAACACACACGGCAATTGTGTCGAGATTTACAATCCTTGAATTCGTGTCCAACAGATAAACAATTGTTACAAATTTTATTTTGTTCGATAAAATCTCTCTTTTCTGTTAAAGTTAATTTACTAAAGTTAATACACTTATTTAATGAATGTGAATTTTGTTTACAATAAGTGCATGTTTTAACATAATTAATAGCGTAAGGAGTTGAACTAGCAGCATGGATACTCATCGAGCGCGAGTGACGTGAACGTGCAAACGGCGCGTCAGAGGTATGTATAGATGTAGTAGTACGGCTAGTACGGTGTGCGTCGGAGTGGGAGCGCGCGACGGCTCGGCCCCAGTGGCGCGGCGACGCGGCGGGAAGAGAGCGGCGGATCGCGAGTTCGGAGCCGGAGGCGGGCGAACACGGCATCAAAGCAGTTGACATGGCCTCAGTGGCAGCCAGCTCTTTATTTAAAAACTCAATTAAATTATTGACACACGGAATAGTACTAGGCGAACTTAGCGACAATTCAAAACGTTTACGAAGAGTAGGTGTAATCTTACGTAACAAAATATTTAATAAAATGAAACTCCATTCTGTAACTGGCAAGTTAAAAGATTCTAAAGCTGTTAAGTTTTCTTTATAAACCATCAGAATGTTACGCAAACTACGTTCGTAATTTTTATCAATAACTGGATCTATATCAAGGATTTTGTCTAAATGTTTATTTGCAATTATTCTGTCGTTTTGATAACGATCTAACAAAACTCGCAAGGCATTATTATAATTATCACCTGTGATGGGAAGCGATTTTATTAAGTTATAAGGTTCACCCCGTAAGGACAAAAGTAAATAACGGAAACGTTCTACGTCAGATAAATGTTTGTTATCATGAACTAGCGATAAGTACAAATCATAAAATGCATTCCATTCAGTTAAATCACCACGGAAGGTGGGTAACGTAAGTATCGGCAACTGATCTCTCGTATGACCTTGACTATGACAACAAGGGGTAGGCTGAACGCTAGCTACACTTTGTCTGCGTTGAATATCTTTTAAGTGATCAGCTGTGATTTGCACTTTGTAATATAAAGTGTCAAAATTGTTACGTATATCTAATTGTTCTTGAGACTTAAATTCACCGGTTTTAGCTAATAATTTTTCTATTTTGCTTTGTACTAGGAAAAATTGTTTTTTAATGTTATTAAGTTCCCTAACACGGGCACGAAATTCCACTTCATCTGTAGCACAATCAGCCATACGTTGTATGCTGTTCATGAAAATATCACGTTCGAAAATCAATTGATCTAACTCCATGACTATGGATAGTAGTTATTTGTATGATAGAAATATTATAAATGTTAGGTAAGCAGTACACTGATAGTATAGCGAAGCTTAACTTATTAACACGAAATGTTAAAAAGTTATTTTGCCGTACGAAATACGGGTTGTAAATTAAATATGAAATGATTTAGTGTGTCTAGTACGAAATACATAGACGACTTGATAAGTATTGTAATGTAATATGTATATGTGTATTATAGTAAGTGTAGTGAATAAAACGTAGCTTGGAGTGGCGCGCGTGCCGTTGGATATTTAAACTCGTTTGACGGGAATGTTCGACGCGAGCGCTTACGGTGTGGCATAGGCCGAACGAATACCCACAAGTTAAGACAAAAAAAAATGGAAATTGTAAAACTCGCTATTTTACCTAGTAATTCATTCGATAAATGGATTAGTACGTTCGAAAAAACAGTACGCAGTGGTATTGTCGAAAAACAAATACGCTAAGCCTAGGCAAATGGAATTTAACAAATTGTTAACCGAGGGTAGGTTCCACGGGTTAAGCAAATTAAAGTGTCGAAAAACAACTTTAATGGAATTAAACCAGTAATATGCTAGCACAATGACTTGGACATACGGTTCGAAGGTCCAGAAAATGTATGGGAAATCGACCAGACCTTCGGATGGTGTTAAATTGTGGACTGTATCTACCACTCACCTGCAAGTGCAGCACCGCTCGTTTCCCTGGGTACCCAGCGTTGGTGAATGGCCATAGGTTGCTGATTGCCGTCAAGTATTGCACCACACGTATCACTAGTTTATTCTTGGAATAATGTTAATGTTTGGAATATAAGACACAGCGCGCACAGAACTACGTTGCGTTCGAAGCGGTTGCTTTTTACGGAAGAGAGTGAACGTCTGTATTGCACGTTCGGGGTGGCAGCACTTGTCGCTGCTTAGGATGCGTTCGGATTTTGTGGCAGATACAGATCCGTTCATAATAGAAAATAAATAATTGTATGCCGTAGTATTGTGCCAGCATTACCTAATTGTAAATTAATAAAAGTACGGAACAGTAATTTTAATTGTAATTTCTTTAATAAATTTATTTTAATTTAATTTGCATTTTTTTGCAACTTCGGGACGCGCTCGACATAATTACCGACTCCAAATAATTATTCATTGTACTTTATTTAACAAAAACACACAAATGGCAGTGTATACAATATGGGTATTATTAAAGTTTCCTTATAACCCATAAGTAGAGCCCAAGTAAATTTTTTCCTTATAGTGGTTATTGAAGTCGGTGCTATTTTTGGTTAAAAAAAAATATTTTTCACTTTTTAGTAAATATAGTAAATAGATAATGCAATAAAGAATTACATATTATAATTATTGCTATTGGTAATTTATTATAATTGGTGGAATTCCCAAAGCTGTCTGAATTCAATACAAATCTAGAAACACTAGACTAGACACTAAACAAAGGCGTCCTTTAGAGTGTGGGGGCATCTTAGCCCCCTTGTATAGATATGGGCCGCAACGGCATTGCGCAGGGACGGTCCCGTGCAGCTATCTTAGTGCAACAAGACACCCCGAGGCCGTCTCGTATGCGCCGAAGAAGGCCATCGCGGGTTTTGGTTGGTATGCCAGTGTAGGGTGTACATAGTGTTAGGGACTCGGCCCAATGCTCGCTCGGATGATGCTATACTCCAGAGTGTCGACATTGGGCTGTAAGACTGTGCGAAACCAACATAACCGTTCCACTTACCCCCCCAGTGGTGGTAGCGATAAAGCGTTTTTCCCCGCGAAAAAAAAAAACAAAGAGTAAAACACTTGAAAGTGAAAGAGTTTTTATTTCATTTACATCGACAAATAAAACTCTTTGAGTAAAACTGACAACTGAAAATTTAAAAAACGAACATTTCTGACAAATTTTATCTGTCAAAAGCATTGATGTATTAAAAAACCTTAATACATCAATGGTCAAAAGTAAATATTATTTTAAAATAATATAATGTATATACTTTTTACTCGACTGCGAAAGAAGGAGGGTTATGTTTTTCGAGTGTATGTATGTATGTATTTATGTATGTATGTATGTATATTTCTTTGGCAGACAGCGAGAGCTCTCCTCCGACGACTGCTCTAAGAGCGCCGCGTTGTGGATCCCAGGCTGGGCACTCCTCGAGAGTGTGTTGGACCATGTTTTCGCGGCCGTTGCCACAGTCGCGTCGTGGCACACGGCGAACTCTTCTTTTCATTTTAATACACACTGTGTTATGGCTGCACGTACTACTATTCGAAGTTAACATGGGCGCAATGTTTATGCTGCCGTATATTAGTTCCGAATACGCTCACCGGGGCGTTGTGCAATCTTTCATATAAAAATTTACTTCCACAATAACTATTATAATCTATACTAATATTATAAAGCTGAAGAGTTTGTTTGTTTGTTTGTTTGTTTGAACGCGCTAATCTCAGGAACTACTGGTTCGAATTGAAAAATTCTTTTTGTGTTGAATAGACCATTTATCGAGGAAGGCTTTAGGCTATATAACATCACGATGCAACTATTAGGAGCGAAGAAATAATGGAAAATGTGAAAAAAGCGGGGAAAATTATTCATCCTTGAGGGCTTCCATTGCGTGCGCTGCGAAAACGGTTCAAGATACCAAAAATATATGTACGAAAGAATTATTCCCCTTAAAATGATCTAAAAAAATGTCTACGACAGTATATGTCTATCTTTTAAGATTAACTCACTAGAACCGATTTTATGGTAATCAAATTTGGTCGACATTAATGCATTATTTGTTAAGCGTTGTATCAACGTCATAATATTAGGTAATCTTTATACAAAATGTGTTGGATAGAGTGATTCAACGGGAAGGTTTTTATGTACTTTTAGCCCGGAAAAACTTATTAACGCGGGCGAAGCCGTGGGCAAAAGCTAGTGTATACTAAAAAGCAAATATTAGTGCTGTGGGTACCTACTGATTCTCATTAACAGTAATAATCAACGTTACTGTAACTTTTGCCGGTTGTATGATTTTAGCTGTTACTTTTCTAAATCATGAAGAAAAGAAACTGGTGAAGCTGACTGACCGTTTATAAAATCTATAATTTTTATTTGAATTGTTTCATAATGTATAAATTCGTTCGTCAATTAATCTATACTAATACCATAAAGCTGAAGAGTTTGTTTGTTTGAACGCGCTAATCTCAGGAACTACTAAACCGATTTTGAAAATTCTTTCTCTAATAGGAAGCTACTTTACTCCTGAGTGCTAAAGGCTACTTTTTATCCCGGGAAAATATTTTTGTCGCGGAAAAACTTTTTCACGCGGGCGGAGCCGCGAGCACTACTAGTTTATCATATTATGAAAGTATTGACGTATGTAAAATACTATGTTTCAAAACGAACGAAGGTTCACTATCATTTATACGTCGTTTTCTTGGTCTAGTGACAATGCCTAGGGGTTTTGAACCGAGAGAACCTAGATAAGAGTTCTAGATAGGAAACTTATTTTTGTCGGTTTTTTTTATTACCACGGCTTGGATTCCCCAAATGAAGTTTGGAATCGGGCAGGCGACTGGTCACAAAAACTCAGCAAACTTATTAATTTATTTATTTGTTTATTTATTATATACCTCCACAATAAAACATACACCATAACACCAAGTAAAACATGGAGAAAAAACAAAGCAAAGTAAGTCTAAGTACATGATTGTTAAAAAGTAGACACCGCATTCACCGATAATACATGTATTATGATATTACGAAGTTAATTAAAATAAACAGTCATGAACAGAAAAAACATGATAACAATGATGTTATAATAACTAACTCAGCTTACAACAGCGTAACGCTTTTCGAAAACTGTATAATCAGTCCGCATGAATGTCGACAGATTCATTATAGCAGTAATTATAGTATCAAAAGCTTGCAAAGTCTAAAAACTGGAGAGTTGCAACCAAGTACAGATCTTCGCATTGAAGGCGATAGAGGAGTTATCGCATATCTAGGGGTTCTATTAGGGACTCTTATATTGAAAGTGGATAGAAGTGAGGGGCAGTAAATTTTATTGTTAAACAATTTGAACAAGAATATTAAGTCCAAAATATCTCTACGATAATCTAAAGAAGTCATTCTAAAGTAGTTAAGTCTATCAGTATATGAGAACCTTCTGTAAGCTCTACCAATGATTCTAGCAAGGTGCCAGAGGTATCTCTTTTGAATTCGCTCTAGCCACAAACTATGCATGGCAAAGTGAGGACGCCAAACTGTAGAACAAAATTCGAGAATACTCCTCACAAGACTATTGTATTACAGTTTTTTACTGGATATATTTGTAAATTTTTGAAGATTTTTTAATAGCATGATCCAAATGTGGGACAATAGTCAATTTCTTGTCAAAAATAACACCTAAATCTTTGATTACATCCAGTTCCTGAATACTTTCGTTTTTAATACAGTACTGATAGGTAATAACATTCAACTTTCTTGTAAACCCAACATGATAACATTTCTTGGAATTTAAAAGCATACGGTTGTCCTCACACCACCGTATGAGCCTATTTAAGTCTTGTTGTAACAACAGACAATCATCTTGGGATTCAATAGTTCTACTGAATTTTAAGTATTTTAATTTAAGAGTGAGGATAATTTAAAACAATAAGCAACATCATTAATATATACATTAAATAAAATAGGTCCAAGATGAGAGCCTTGAGGAACACCTGAAGTAATTTCACAGGGAAGAGACTAAAATCCATTGACAACTGAAAAAAAAACGCTCTTCCAAGTATAACTTAAACCACGTGACAATGAGACGGTTAACCCACTAGCATATAGTTTAGATAGCAGAATATCATGAGGCACTGAGTCGAATGCCTTACTAAAGTCAGTATACAAAACATCAATCTGTTTATATCTACCGATTGCAATTTGTTTCTGAAAAAGTCTTAGTCTCGAAACAAAAGTCATGTTTTGTTAAGTGGTCGTATATTATATTTTAAATTATTTTATGGTGTCCGATGGTTTGTTTTACAAGTTTTTCTGTTCACAGACTTCCAAGATGCGAGGTTTCAGAAGTCTATTGACGATACTAGCGACCCTGCAGTCTCGTGCAGCCGCTGCAAAGTTTTTCTTTGTGTTGAACACTTGCACCGGCTGTGTGCTGTACTTGCTCAAGCCGTAGTCTTCTGTTAGCTTGCTATTGATCTGCGCTCCCTTCAGAAGCACTAGCTCCGACTGTAGTTTATAATTCGGCTTGTAATCTTTAGCGGCTTTTATTTTATCGTGAAAGCTTTCTATTGTACATTTAATATACTCATGTGAATGGTTAGAAACATTTCTAAGTGCTGTGATACAAAATTTAACCTTGGCGGCCCAGTCATGGATGTCATTTATTTCTGATTCAAGATCGTTTTTGTTCCGCCCGCCGAAGAGACGATACATATGTTTAATAATTGAATTTTGCAGATCTTCCTCGGTGAATGAGCCTATATATTCATCCAATATTATTTTCAAGGCATCTGGGCTGCTGTCCAAACAGAAAACGATTCCCGTGTGACCTATAATGTGTAAATAAGATTTTATTATTAACCTTTTATCTGTTACCACTTATAGGAGATCTTTCCCGCTTCAAAGTTAGAAAGCAACTTATAACACTCTAGCCAAATAAAATCAATGTAAATTAAATACCATGTGATTGAAAAATATGCTGAAAATATTCAATAATTTTATACGGCAGGTTATTACTCGGACAAAATGTAACCTATATGCTAATCCAGGAAATGTATGTACGGTATTCATTAGTAAGATTTCTGTCTAAATCTGTTTAGTGGTTGCTGTGTTTTTTTAAACTTACATCCAAACATAAAAAAAATGCATTTAGAATATTATTAATGAGATTAATAATGTAGAATTCACTTTCGAAGACTTCATTTAAGCAATTTTATTAAATAATAGGATATGGAAATAAAATATGTTTCAGCAAAAAACGTAATACTGTACCTTCTTCTTCTAGTAACGCTGCTAATTCTAAAGCGACGTTAACGCCAAAAGAGTAACCCAATAAACAGAACTTTGTTTTGAGATCGAACATTCGCTTCATATTCTGTGAATAAAAGTGTAAAATTTTATCACTAAGTTTATCGGAAGTCCACCAAACACTCGATCAATAGTTGCCTAATAAATTTATGACAGAAAATCATTTCACTGATGTGATATTATAAACGACTATAATATATTAGTTATATACACTAAAATAACTATATTATGCAGACCGCTTTTTCCCGCACGCCAATCATTACATCCCAAGTTTTACTACATTAGGTAATTAATATGTTAATAATAAACTCATTTGCAAAAAAAACGGGCACCTAAGCAATGAACCATTTCAAATGTTACAATTGGTTTGTTTGATAATTATAGGTAGTTTTACTTTCACAATTTTGTAAATTAATAAGCAAATAATCGTTTTCGTCAGTATTATCATAAAATTTTGATAAAATTTATGGGTTTTAATGCTAAAGTTCACTAGTAGTGTAAGCTCGCTAGTAGTGCATATGCTCGTGAAGTAAAAGTTAACAAAGATTTTTGTTTGTTTTTTCTTTAATAAAGTAAAAGCAGATAAATGTTTAGTATCGAGTGTGACCCCCTCTAGCTGAAATCACAGCTTGAATTCGTCTGGGTATGCTAGCGAGGATATCCCGGATACTTGCTTGCGGAATACGTTCCCACTCCGCGGTAATCACATTCTTCAGCTCTCTGATGGTTTGCGGAGCCGGTTGTACTGATCTCACGCGTCGTTTCAGAACGTCCCAGACATGCTCTATAGGATTGAGGTCGGGACTTCGAGCTGGCCAATCCAAACGACGAATGCCGACCTCTTCACATACGCTTCCACATCGCCAGACCGGTGGGCGCGAGCGTTGTCGTCCATAAAAATTTAGTCTTCGCCTAAAGCGGCCAATGCGGGTTGTGCATGAGGAATAAGAACTTCCGTTATGTATAAATGTCCAGTCAGTGAGCCGTTTTCAATGAAGACTAACTCTGTACGATCCATTGAATTTATTCCTGCCCAAAACATAACAGAGCCCCCACCATAAGGTGTGATTTCTTCAAAACAAGCCTCTGCAAAGCGTTCTCCTCGTCTTCGTAGCACTCGCCGACGTCGATCTTCACCGAACAGAGATATCCTGGCTTCATCGGAGAACAATACCCTATTCCAGTCTTCTTGAGTCCATGACTCACAATTTCGAGCAAACCTAAGCCTGGCAACTCTGTGCTCACGGAGTAACTTAGGGCCGCGGGCCGGGCGATGACTGCGTATATTGGCCGCGAGCAGCCTCCTCCTGACCGTCCATAGACTAATATGCACATTTCTTACTTCTTCGAGGTTGTTCTTAAGGTCCACATACGAAGACTTGCGATTTTGTCAATGCGCGACTCACAAGAAAACGATCATCCCGTGGTTGGGCACATGGTTTTCTTCCAGAACCAGGCCTTCTCTCGACGGAACCGGTGTCTTGATACCGCTGCCAGGTCCTTTGAACCGTCGAGCGACTCACACTTAGCCTCTGAGCCACGAAGTATTGGCTGCAGCCCTCTTCGAGCAGCGCAATAATTTTGGTAGCTTTTACCACTTTCTCTAACATTATTGAGACAGCTAAACAGCAATAAATGAAGCTTTGACAATTAAGAATATGAAATAAATTCATAAAAATTGACTAAAAGTTATGAAAACCGATATTATCTTTTGGAACTTCGCACCAAAAATGTAGGATAAAAAGTGGTTTTCTGTAAAAACGAGCATCAAACGAAAATTTTAATTTAGAACGTACTGTTTTAAACACCACGGCATTTTTAAAACCGGCCAGTAACATGTACAAATGATTGAAATCATTTTGGTACCGTATTTTTTTAAAAAAGAATTAAAATCCAAACCGCCCGTTTTTTTTGCAAATGAGTGTATTAATTCTTTAATGAATTGAACGCGTGTCTCTTGAAATTAAACTACCATAACAGATTTCGTCGCGGTTTTTTATTTTGTTTTTCTCTCGACGTTTTGAAGGCTTTGCAGCACTTCGTGGGCATGGGGTGGTCCGTTATGGTAGTTTAATTACAATATCTAAAATTTACGTAAACGTTCGGAATTATTGACGTGTCTCTTACTTTCAAAATGTGTCTCGCCATTTCAGGTATATTTTCCTGCTGAATATCTAGTCCCGTCTGGAACGTTACAGCGTGTATTTTCAGTGTCTTGCACAGAGATGTGAACACCTCATGATGCCCTTCGAAACCTGGCACCATCAAAAGATAAGTTCCTGAACAATCTATTTCTGCGTCCTAAAATATCAAAAGAATATATTTAAAAAAAAACAGTCCTCTTTAAAATTTAAAAATAAGAAAAATTTTGTTCTTCTTGTTAGGTATACACTTATAAATTTTCGTTTAGAACTGATAAACTCGTAGAAAATATCGATCTTATCATATAATTTGTACGTTCCAGCTAAGGCAATTCGCAAAGTGGGAGCGAGCCTATCGCCATAGCCAAATCGGGCACAAATTCCAGACTTCAGTCTCATACTAAGCAAAAAAACCCAATATTACTTTCTCCGACCCGGGATTCGAACTCGGGACCTGAGAGCGGTGTGCCACGGACGCAATACAACTACGCTAATGAGGCTGTAATGAATTGTCTATACACATAGTTATTATGACATTGTTCTTATTAATTATTATTTGGATAAACATAATGAAATGATTGTAGTAACATACATCATCGATCTTATTATTGCTACACGCTGTAGGCATAAACACGACAGGTTCAGAAGCTCTATATTCATGAGGGTCCACATACGAAAAGAGGGCGTCCAGACCAGTCTTAACTTCTGTCTTACTGTAGTTATCGCCCAGCGTCAGTAAACTGCAAATACATATTTTAAGTGATAAATGCAGATAAATATTTATGATCAATCACAAAAGTACTGATAATGTACGACTAGAGGCAAATTGCAAACCTATGTAATTGTTAGCCTTGTTACTCAGGTATCATATGTCTATGTGCTGGCAGCAATGGATTGTCACCACTAATAATTTGAATTGAATTAGTATAGTAACAATCTCATTCTTATAAGAGATATTAAATTTCAGAGAAATATATTATATATTATTATTGTATATTAATATCTTCTTTTGCCTAATTTTAAAAGTATTCTTAACGTTAAATATCCTGAGATTTTCATTTTAAGTACTGGTATTTGGATGGTGGGGAATCAAACTAGACGAATTATACGGGTTACCGCACAATTAGCATTAACATATTTTTACATCGTAAGCAAATATCATTTTCGTTAATGTATCAATTAATCATAAGTTCAGTTGCAATAAACGCACTCATCGGAACGGTTGTTTTTATCATCTATTAAATCGCTGCCCGTATCATATCAGTCTGGTGTGCAAACTATCACAAACAAGCACATCAACACACACACATTTTTTGGTCCTTCGAGATTTTGACCCAGCGCGCGGTTGGTCAAAATCAAGACCTCGTAAAGGTTTTCGTGGCTACCATAATATCAAATTCACAACAGTGAGTTTATCATATCATTCAGACTGCTACTTATCATTGTGGAAGGTGAAAAGTCTTCGCAGCGGAATATCATCATCATATCACCATCATCAAGTAAGACTGTTCCTTTTATTCGTCATTATTAATTAAACTGCTCTTAATTATGGAGAAACTAATTGCCCGTCAGGCTGAACTCTTCGAGGGTATCAATAAAATCAAAGTAAATTTCGGGAAAGATAGTGATATTGTACTGTTGTTGTGATATCGTACTGTAATACACCGACTGCCTTGGTGGCGTAGTTGTATTACAGTACGACTGCAAAGCTGAGGTCTCGGGTTCGATCCCCGGGTCGGGCAAAGTGATATTGAGTTTTTCTATTCAGTATCAGCTCGGAGTCTGGAATTTGTGCCCGTTATGTCGATAGGCTCGCCCCCTATCACATCATGGGACGGAATAATGGCGAAAAGTGGGTGCACTAGTTGCGCCTCTGCCTACCCCTTTGGGGATAAAAGGCGTGAGTGTATATGTATATATATATGTATGTATAGTGATATTAGGAAAACTCCTGAATACTTAAATCAGAGGTTAAGCAGGTTAGAGAATTTATGGGTAGAATTTCATGACAATAATAACGCTCTGAGCGAATATAAAGTCGTTGCCGGTACTGAAGAATATTTTACCAAGAATATCTACGAGTCAGCGATGAACATTTATCATTCTACGCGTCATATGATCTTGTCATACTCCAAAGATCAAGAAAATCAGCGTCAAAATTTGGAGGCCGGTTCTTCTAAATCGGAAAAGGGTACTGAACCTAGTGGTCAACTAGACGAGTTTTTATCAACACAGAGAACTCATTTTAGGGCCTTACGCAGAACTATTAATAGCATTAACGTAGAAGAACTATCGGAGAAATGGGAATTAGACGATGAACTTCGTAGCCTTCAAACGCGGTGGGATGCAATCGAAGAGTTGCATTTAAAAATAGATAACATACTTCGGGGTGGAGATCTGAGGTATGAAGACGAATTTTCCACTTACGAGTCGTCATATAAACGGATCAAGAGGAGCATCAACCAGCAACTGACATCGATTACTCATACGCTTGAATCTACTCCACAATTAGACATTCCAACCTTCTCAGGAAATTGTGCAACCTGGCCAACCTTCTTTGATTTATTCACAGAAGCTATCTATAACAGAAAGGTGCTTAGCAAAGCTCAGAAAATGCAGCATTTAAAAGGTAAGGTTAGAGGTGAGGCCTCGCGCCTTATTCAGCATCTCAGCATTACAGCTGAAAATTATGACACTGCATGGGATATCCTCACACACCGTTATAATAACGCCCCGGAATAATTTAAGAAGCAAGCAGAAATATTCCTCAATCAGCCGAATATCAATAACCGTACTTCGTTTGAGATTAAACGTCTTCATGAATCATCAGCCTTGAAACCTTACATGCTAGGCATAACCTAGGTATTGATACGACGACATGGGACCCCTTAATTGTTCATATAATTGCAAAGAAATTGGATGCTGAAACATACTCTGATTATATGGAGTCACGTAAAAACCCACGTGACCTACCATCACTTGATGAATTAATGAACTTTTTGGAAACCAAGTTCGTCGCACTTGAACCGATTCGTAAACGGGAGGGGTCATCTCAGCAATCGAAACAATCAGAGCATCAAAAAGGACAACTTAATCGGACAGGTTTACACAAATACAAATATCAAGGAAATCATCAAAAATCATATCAAGCTATAGCTACTCGTACTAATAAATGCTTTCTTTGCAATCAGTCCCATGAGCTGTTTCGATGCAATAAGTTCTTAAACATGACTCCAGAAACCAGGTTGAAAACCGTTATAAGACTAAAATTATGTACCAATTGTCTCTACAATCATTACGATAATCAATGTACATCACAAAAAAGATGTAAAACTTGCGATGGTGAGCATAACACCTTATTGCACGAGTCATGTGTGAGTCCATCGACCTTACAGCCCCCGAAAGTGCCCCAAGCTGAATCTGGGTCAATTTCACAACAATCGTCCATACCAACAAACAAGTCAGCAAAATCGCGTATGGTGAATATGACGCATAATGTTAACTACGTCGCTAACAACGATGAGGAAATACTGCTGACTACTGTATTGTTAAACATCAAGTCATCAGATGGTCATTATGTCACATTACGAGCACTTTTGGATCAAGGGTCACAAATATCACTAATTTCAGAAAACGCTACCCAAAGACTAGGCCTGCAAAGACACAAATACAGCGCATCTATTTCGGGAATAGGACAAGGGCCGAGACAAAGCAAGGGAGTTGTTAACATAGAATGTCATTCCATCTATGATGATTATCATTTTAGCACAGAGGCATTGGTTGTATACCAAAACGAAAAATTAAATTAAGATCAAATCTAAAAAAATATTGGTTAACTGTTGGTATTAAAAACTCATGTAAAAACAAGAGACTACTTAAAATATTTTCAACAAAAACAAATAATAAAATAATCACAAACTATTACAAAAAATACGAAAAATGTTTGAAACAAACAATAGTGACAGCAAAAAGACTATACTACATTAACAAATTAAAGAAATCCAGTAATAAAACCAAGGCTATGTGGAATATAATAAATGAACGCACAAATAAAAAAACAAAAAGTGAAAAAATTAACATAAAATTAAAAATAAATAATAATATCATCACTGATCCCCTTGCAGTCGCAAACACATTTAATGAATATTTCGCATCTATAGGTGAAACTAATAAAACCTACCCATGCCTCGAACCTAAAGGAATACCTGTAACAAATCCTAGTGAAAATACAATATTTCTGAATCCAGTAAATGAAAAAGAAATCAAATGCATAATATTAAATTTAAAGAACAAGCAAAGCCATGGCCTGGATGGACTACCACCTTCTTTATTCAGAGAATGCGTTGACGAATTAACACCACCTCTTACTATTCTAATAAACCAATCGTTTGAAGAAGGAGTATTCCCCGACTTATTAAAAATATCCCTTATAAAACCTTTACATAAAAAACATGATAAAACTGAACCAAGTAACTACAGACCTATTGCCTTATTGCCCACAGCCTCTAAAATATTCGAAAAAGCCATGCATAACCGTGTCTATAAATTTTGTGAAAAATATAACATATTAGACGATTGTCAAAATGGTTTTCGGAAAGAACGTTCTACAACCCTAGCAGTTTATAAATACATTCAAGAAGCACTAAACATAATTAATAATAAAAATTACGGTATAGGAATTCTATTAGATATGACAAAAGCTTACGATAAAGTACAATTTAAAATATTACTTAATAAACTGTATGGGATAGGAATTCGAGGAAGAAGTCACGATTGGTTTAGATCCTATTTACAAAATAGAACTCAAATAGTACAATTGGAAACATACAATCACGCCACAAAGGAAATACAAAAAATATTTTCACAAAGCAAGGACATAAATGCATCGATTCCGCAAGGAAGTGTCATAGGCTGTCTTTTGTTTCTAATTTACATTAACGATCTTCCAAAAATCTTAGACTGGCCGTGTGTCCTATTTGCGGATGATATCTCTCTTCTCACTTCATGTAAATCTCATATAAATTTAAATGAAAAAATCAGCAATATACTCTCAAAGACTGAAATCTGGATGACACAACACAATTTAGAACTAAACTACCAAAAAACAAAATTAATCACTTTCCACCCACCACAAAAACAACCACTTAACATAAACATTATTTACAAGGGGATAACATTAGAATTAGTACAAAATGTTACACTGTTAGGTTTAGACTTAGACACCCATATAAATTGGAAGCAACATATTCAAAAAATAAAATCAAAAATTTCAAAATTTACCTATGCTTTGTATGAAATAAAAAAGACAACAGACGTAAAGACTGCTCTATCATCCTACTATGCATATGCATACTCGTGGCTCTCTTATGGTATAATACTATGGGGAAACAGTACCGATGCACAAATTCTCTTCACCCTTCAAAAAAAACTTATCAGAATAATAATAAACATTAAACAAACTGATAGCTGCAAACCTCACTTTCAAAACCACCGCATCCTCACGCTTGCATCCATCTATATATTAGAAATTTCCAAATTCGTACACAAACATCCAAACTTTTTTCCAACGCGAGGGGAAATTAACTCCTCAATAAACCTCCGCTATAAAAACAGATTAAACATTCCATCCTCTAGGTTACACATGCATTCATCTAGTCCTTATGTAATGGCTATAAAGATATTTAATAAGTTGCCCAAAAGTATTAAAGAAGAAATCAAAATTAGTCTATTTATTAATAAATTAAAAAACTTCCTACATTATAAATGTTATTATAAGGTCACTGAATTTCTAAATGATGATAATATATTATAATAATTAGTTATATCAGATATAAAATAAAATTATAATAAATGCTGCATATATATAATTGTACATACGTATATATGTATTTATATACACAAATACGCACGCACGCGACACTCACTCACACACACACATACATACACACACACACATACATACACACACACACACACACACACACACACACACACACACACACACACACACACACACATACACACACACACACACACACATTTATGTTTAATAATAATTGTATGTTAATTAAAACCATTAAAATTTAAACATGCATATAAATATTTAATAGTATAGTTTCACCCTCTTCAAATTTTGCCGTGCCCGACAGGGTCCACGATTGTCACGTATGTATTCGATTGTATCATCTTTATGTATAAACAATTGTGGAGTGCAATAAACTTTGAATTTGAATTTGAATTTGAATTTGAATTATATCAAAGGTCATAAATAATCTACCGAATTCGTCGTTTAACAAGCAATCATGGCCACACATACAGCATATCAATTTAGCGGATCCTGAGTACAATATATCAAAACCAGTCGACTTATTATTAGACGCAAATGTGTACTCTAATATCATTATGAGCGGTCTGATCAGAGGGCCACAAGAAGCTCCGATAGCTCAGCAAACCAAACTAGGCTGGATATTATCAGGAAGCATCAGGAAATCATTTAATTGTTACGTCGTTCTCAATGATTTATCAGAAATATCAAAATATTGGGAGATGGAGGACGTGACGTCATCCACATCGCTTCTTAGTAAAGAAGACGAACTTTGTGAGGAGTTTTACAAGAAGACTACTAAACGGTTGAGATGCGGAAAATATGAAGTTGCATTACCCATGAAGCCAAACTATGAACAGGAACTTGGTGAATCAAAATCAAAATCTTTAGCGCAATTTCGCCAACTGGAGCAAAAACTATCGAAAGATAAGAATTTAGCGGAAAGATACTGTGAATTCATGAATGAATATCACCAGTTAGGCCACATGCGTCAAATTAATATAAAAAATGAGCCGACATGCTACCTGCCACATCATGGTGTTTGGAAGATGGATTCAAATACCACCAAGCTTCGAGTCGTTTTTAACGCTTCTATCAAAACTACTTCCGGCAAAAGTTTAAATGACTTAATGTTACGTGGTCCAAACCTACAACAAGACTTACATAAACTTATTTTAAGCTGGAGACAGTACGAATTTGTTATGACCGCGGACATTGAGAAAATGTTTCGTATGATATTTATCAGAAAGTCCGACCAACCTCTACAAACCATCATATGGCGGAACTCCAAAGGTGATCGTATGTCCGAATATTGTTTAACAACTGTTACTTACGGCACTAAGGCAGCCCCTTACTTAGCAATGCGCACACTTCGTCAGGTTGCTGAAGACGAAGGCCACAAATACCCCTTGGCGGTGGACGTGCTGAAGAACAAGTACTACACCGATGATCTTTTCTACGGCAGCAATTCATTGCAAACAGCGAAGGAGGTGCAACAACAACTTATCGCTATATTGCAAGGAGCCGGCTTTAATCTGCGCAAGTGGTCGAGTAACCACCCTCAACTTTTAGAACAGCTATGAACAGAGCAAATAAACCTCGGTACTATCGACTTCAAGGATAGTGACCTCACTAAAACATTAGGCCTACGCTGGAACTCCGAATCAGACACGTTTACATTCAAAAATGTCTCATTTGATGAACAAACAAAAGGGCAGTACACAAAGAGGCGATTACTTTCAGACATAGCCAAAGTTTTCGACCCTATAGGTTGGCTCTCACCCATCACGATCAAAGCAAAACTATTATTCCAGAAAACCTGGTCGACCGGCATATCATGGGATGAAGAACTCTCCGCGGAGATACAAAATGAATGGTCACAAATTAAGGGAGACTTTGAAAGGATAAAAATGTTCTCAATTCAAAGACATTTAGGCAACACAAAAAATAAATATTGTTTACATGGGTTTTGTGACGCCTCAGAAAAGGCATATGCATGCTCTATATACATCGTAACCCAAGACAATAAGGGCGAGTACACATCACGACTTGTTACGGCGAAAACAAAGTTAGCACCTCTTAACAAAATAATTTCATTGCCTCGACTAGAGCTATGTGGAGCACTCTTACTATCCCAGCTGTTGAAAAAAGTGAAGGATGCACTGGATGAACAGCACATTGAGACATTCGCCTGGACCGACTCAATGGTCGTACTTGGTTGGCTATACGGAGACGTGAATCGATGGAAGCCATTTGTAGCCAACCGTGTTCAGCAAATTACTAATTCTATGTCAGCATCACAGTGGCGTCACGTCAGTTCTGAGGATAATGCATCTGATTGTGCAACTCGCGGGATGTCAAGTGATCACCTGATTAGTCACTCACTGTGGTGGGAAGGGCCTAAATGGCTAGTTCAGATAAATGCAAAACGCTGTCAACAAATTAAATATGAAGATACTACTGTAGAAGCGAAGAAAACGCATGTAAACACAGCTTTATGTGATAATGAAACATCAATTATAAACATGTTATTACATAGCAACAGCTCAATTAGTCAAGTAGTAAAAACAATTGCATGGGTATCACGTTTCGGCGATCGATGTCGCAAGCGCATTGGTCAACAAGTCGCTGACCCACCGAGTGCATTGACTCATACAGAAATAAACAAAGCACATAATATAATTATAAAATACGTGGAAGCATATGATTTTGAAAGCGATATTTATAATTTAAAATCAAAGGGCAGAGTATAATCCTCTAGCAAATTGTTAAGCTTAAATCCGTATTTAGATGAGGACGGAATATTGAGAGTCGGTGGACGGTTGAGTAACTCCTTAATCCACTATTCATCAAAGCACCCTATCATACTATCAGGCACCAACCGCTTCACAGAGCTCAACATTCATCAGGCCCATATCACAACACTACACGGTGGTCCTAAACTTACCCTAGCACAAGTAAGAAATAAATATTGGATCATAAGCGGCATAAACACTGTCAAGAGGCAACTTCGAAATTGCGTCACTTGTCGGCGATTTAGTCATCAGAATCACCAACAAATCATGGCTGATTTACCTGAAGCTAGAGTCACGCCATCACGCCCCTTTACATACTGTGCCGTGGACTTTACTGGTCATGTGGACGTCAAGATCAATAAGGGTCGCGGAATAAAAACAAGCAAAGGATACATCGCAGTGTTTGTCTGTTTGAGCACCAAAGCTGTACATCTAGAACTAGTCTCTGATCTCAGCGCACCCACGTTTCTTGCGGCATTCCGTAGAATGTGTGCTAGAAGAGGGACACCTAAGGAGATGTATAGTGATAACGGGACAAATTTTGTCGGCGCATCGAAATTATTACGCGATGAATATAAGTTGGCAAGACAGAACGTCAATAGCGAATTTATTAACTATGCCAGTGAGTTGGGAATTGTATGGCACTTTAATGCACCTGCCTGGCCGAGTGCTGGTGGTCTATGGGAGGCAGCGGTCCGGTGCATGAAATATCATTTGCGAAGAGTGGTTGGCACACAGAAGCTAACATACGAAGAGTTCATAACGTTTTTAACTCAAATCGAAGCATGTATGAATTCTAGGCCTTTATGTGCACTCACAGAAAACACGGAAGATCTAGAAATATTGACACCAGGACACTTTTTAATCGGTGGATCTCTGTTATCAAATCCGCAATCTGATTCTCGTAATATCAGTTTACCAGTTCGGTGGCAGTTAGTCCAGACAATGATGAAAGGGTTCTGGAAGAAATGGTCACACGAATACTTGCAGTTTCTGCAGCATCGCAACAAATGGCAGATTCGTCGCCAAGACGTCAAGGTTGGTGATATAGTGGTCGTGAAAGATGAAATATTACCACCCACACGATGGGCAATGGCTAGAGTCATTGAAGTACATCCGGGTAAGGATGATCATATTCGTGTAGTTACGGTCAAGACATCATCTGGCATTATGAAACGACCTGTATCAAAACTGTGTCCATTACCCATTCATCATGAATCCGAATCATCTCTAGATTCACCATCTAAAGATATAAGCCGGTCATCAGTCACGTCATCGGAGAATGTGCGCAAGGAAGTTAAACCCCGGCGCACAAGACGCCAACATACCTTTAAGAGCTATTTTGTAACTATGCTCTTAATAATATTATCATTATTCTCGCCAAGTTTTTTACAAGAACAATCATTCTATAATATATCAAACTTGCCCAAGCCAAATCAAGGATTATTCTTTGATAAAATCTCTAATTTACAAGTCATTAAGGATGAATGGAAGCTTATCATGTATTATAATATATCTACCTATTGGCATGGAGTATCGGATATCAAACAGTATGTAGGGCACTTAAAGAAATTTAGCAAAACATACGTTGGTTACTACGATAATATGATATCTCAGTTAGAGCACGAAATAAAGGAAGTTGAGTATTACTCGTCTATTATCCTAGGTAGACCACCTTCAAGACCTAAACGTGGACTTTTCAATGGAGTTGGATATGTAGCAAATACATTATTTGGTGTCTTGGATGAATGGTTTGCCCTACAATACGAGAAGGACATCAATGAAATGGCTCAGAATGAGAATCACCTACAAAACTTAATCAAGAATCAAACAATAATTATGGAAACTGAATACGAAATATTGAAACGCAACGAGGAAAATATAAATAAGCAGTTTAAATTTATCAAAGGAAGATTGTATAACATATCACAGGAAATGAATACTGTGACGCTTGACAATAAGAGAGGCTTATACATTACATCATCCGCAGTGACAGCCAGTATAATTTTAGGGAACTTGAGACGGATCCAGTCAAGCATAATGGACATTGTTATAGATGTCAATCATGGTCACATAGATATTAATTTGTTAACACCTACTCAGTTAGAAGAACAGATAAATTTAATATCTCACTATCTACCCCCCGACCTTACTCTACCGGTTAACAGAAATACTATACTAGAGTTGTATAAACTGGTAAAGGTGTTCGGCAGAGTAATTAACACTTACCTAATCATCGAAATCAAGTATCCGATAGTCAGCAGAGATGTGTTTGAACTCAATTAAATTATCGGCATACCACGAAAAAACCAAACATATCAGATTGTACGTAATATACCCTATATCGCGTACAATTTAAGAAAGGATGCTGGCATGTTACTCACCGAAGAGGACGTCCGATCGTGTTATCAAATATTGCCAAATAAACTTTTGTGCTCATTGAATACTTTAATCTACGACTTATCATCAAAAAGGCCCTTCTGCGAAATAAACATAAACAGCGACGTAATGGAATCGACCTGTGAAACAGTGCAGACAAGGTGTCGCGACATGTGGATCATATTGCACAGACAGAACTCATGGTTGTACAGCTGTTGTGAAGAATGTGCAATACGAGTATTTTGTGGATCAGCGGGTATGAAGATACAGACAGTATCCGGTAACGGCATAATTACTATTGGTCAAGGATGTACCTTAAATAGCGGCGCTATTAATATCAATGCCCATAATAGATTTATGAGTCATATCACTATCAATCAACACATAGATGTACCCGAAATATCAGTTTTAAATCGACGACTCAATACTACGTCTACATTTAATTACCCTCAGCTAGATGATCATAGTAAGCAGTTTAGCGAGATAAGAGACCAATTAAGCTTATTAAAGGAACAGTCTCAATACAGCTCTCTCTCTCAGTACATGATGTAAATCATTATGTAGTCCTGTACGTCGTCGTTTGTGTAATCATCGCGGCGGGAGGAATTTTCACATGCGTGAAGCTGAGGAGCAGGTGTGGTGGAGAGCGCGCAGCTGAGACAGCCGCGTCCCCCCATACACAGGCCGACAACAGTGACAGTGTTCCAAGTGTAGTGAATGTGTCCGAAATACCGCAGTCGCGTAGATTATCAAGTGTAAATCAGGGCACGTCGCCCATGGTATCAGTGCGGTTTAAGATACCCAGTGATAGTGGCAATCATAATGGACAATGACTAGCATTAAGAAAAACAATTTGTCTAATCACCTTGTTATTTATCTATTTATCTATATATATAAAAATCAATTGCTGTTCGTTAGTCTCGCTAAAACTCGAGAACGGCTGAACGGATTTATCTTATCTTGGTCTTGAATTATTCGTGAAGGTCTAGGGAAGGTTTAAAAGGTGGGAAAAATTCAAATAATTGCCGGGAAAATCCTCAAAACAGCATTTTTCTATTTCCCATACAAACGTTTTCTAAATAAAATGGTGTAATTTATTACCGCTGCATAAAGTTCAAATTCGCGTGCGCGTTAGTAATCTTCTGACATCTATTACAAATTGTCGATAGGGCACGTAGAGTTTCGTGTCAGTGTCGTATTTAATGATGTTATGTAATTTAGAGATTAGATTGACGATGAGTGGTATAAATGTAAAATGTTAGGTACGTTTCGTTTATGTAATTCAAGTTAATATAAGGTGTTACGTGGATAATAATATACACGACATGTCTATATTATCGTCGACGGTGTGAAAACTTGCCTTATGTAAACGTTGCAAAAAAAATGATGTCAGTGGTTACATTGCTACTAATCGAGTAGGTATGCTAAAACATTTATTTATCTTTGGAAATCAAACAGGTCTATTAATCCTATTAATATTATAAAGGCGAAAGTTTGTAAGAATGTATGGATGTTTGGATGTATGGATGTTTGTTCCTATTTCACGCAAAAACTACTGAAGGGATTTCGATGAAATTTGGCACACGGGTACATCATGTCCTGGATTAACACATAGGCTATAAAGCGGGACTTTTATCCCGGAAAAACTTTTTAACGCGGGCGGAGCCGCAGGCAAAAGCTATAATAATATATAAATGTTGGAATGTATGTTTGATATAAGTATGTTCATCCTACTAATATTATAAAGGCGAAAGTTTGTAAGAATGTATGGATGTTTGGATGTCTGGATGTTTGGATGTATGGATGTTTGTTACTCTTTCACGCAAAAACTACTGAACGGATTTCGATGAAATTTTGCACACGGGTAGATCATGTCCTGGATTAACACATAGGCTATCTTTTATCCCGGGAAAATATAAAACGGGACTTTTATCCCGGAAAAACTCATTCACGCGGGCGGAGCCGCGGGCAAAAGCTAGTCATCATATAAAAATAATTTACATCATTTAGTTTTAATATAATTAATCCCTTATATGCTATAATATCATTTTCATCATCTCATTCTTTTCGGTGGCCAAGATGTACGGGTTACCGCACAATAAGCATTAACATATTTTTACATCGTAAGCAAATATCATTTTCGTTAATGTATCAATTAATCATAAGTTCAGTTGCAATAAACGCACTCATCGGAACGGTTGTTTTTATCATCTATTAAATCGCTGCCCGTATCATATCAGTCTGGTGTGCAAACTATCACAAACAAGCACATCAAGACACACACACGAATTATCTCCTATGGAATAGCTTTTGCAATTAATGTACATTACTAAAAATCAGTCTTACCTGTGCATTGTCATTTGTTGTAAATATTCCAGAGGATATTGCACTCCGTATACCGTGTATATTAGAGCCTTTATTTCTCTCAGTATTAAATTATTTATACCCAATTCATTCAAAGGTGTTTCATAATCAAAGTTAGCAGCATTTACAGTGTGACCTGAAATATATATAATTACCTAAATAATATAGTCCATAATAAGCTACATACAATTTTCGAAGCGGTGCAGGGTGAGATGCAGCACGCATTCGAGTCGTTATGAGACAACAATGTTATTACGAGTAGGAACTTCTTCAGTCGATTCGTTATTTCCTTTCTTTTAATTAAATCTATACTAATATTATAAAGCTGAAGAGTTTGTTTGTTTGTTTGTTTGTTTGTTTGTTTGTTTGAACGCGCTAATCTCAGGAACTACTGGTTCGAATTGAAAAATTCTTTTTGTGTTGAATAGACCATTTATCGAGGAAGGCTATAGGCTATATAACATCACGATGCAACTATTAGGAGCGAAGAAATAATGGAAAATGTGAAAAAAGCGGGGAAAATTATTCGTCCTTGAGGGCTTCCATTGCGTGCGCTGCGAAAACGGTTCAAGATATCAAAAATATATGTATGAAAGAATTATTCCTCTTGAAATTATCTAAAAAAATGTCCGCGACAGTATATGTCTATCTTTTAATATTAACTTACTAGAACCGTTTTTATGGTAATGAAATTTGGTCGAAATTAATGCATTATTTGTTAAGAGTTGTATCAACGTCATAGTCATAGAGTGATTCAACGGGAAGGTTTTTATGTACTTTTACCCCGGAAAAACTTATTAACGCGGGCGAAGCCGTGGGCAAAAGCTAGTAATGTTATAAAGCTGAAAAGTTTGATTGTTTGAACGCGCTAATCTCAGGAACTACTGAACCGATTTTGAAAATTCTTTCACTAATAGGAAGCTACTTTACTCCTAAGTGCTATAGGCTACTTTTTATCCCGGGAAAATATTTTTGTCCCGGAAAAACTTTTTCACGCGGGCGGAGCCGCGAGCACTACTAGTGTAATATACTAATAATATATCTATCCTGCGTCAATTATTTTCATTCGAGCCAAAGTTATTATGCTAATAAACTATCTATACTTAATAATATAATAAAGCTGAAGAGTTTGTTTGTTTGAACGCGCTAATCTCAGGAACTACTGTTACGATTTTGAAAATTCTTTCGCTAATAGGAAGCTACATAACTCCTGAGTGCTATAGGCTACTTTTTATCCCGGGAAAATATTTTTGCTCAGAAAAATTTTTTCACGCGGGCGGAGCTGCGAGCACTACTAGTGTGTAAATAATTGAAATGCGCGGGAACCATAAAACTTTCACAAAGCATAGCTATTCCGTTTTGTAGAATAAGCGGGGTATTCGCATTCCGAAATCTCTAATAACTCTCTAATAATACACATCACGTTTCATTTTGAATTATGGCAGTTTATGGGGGTGGGCGAAAATAAGCTTACATCATCACTGGTAGATTCATTTTTATTAACCTAGTCCGTGTTCTCTCTTTGCTCCCTTACTACACGACGTATAAAAATCATTTTATTTTATTCGGGCGCGGCACTCGCATTTCACCTGATGGTAAGCGCGAAGCCGTCCAGATAGAGTATCGAATGACAGCAGATGGTTTTATCATGCCATCCAACACAATCATGCCAGCCTACTGAGCTGCTTCTTCACGCTACGGCGGAAGGACCCAGGATTATAGGAAGGAGGGAACACGTGCGCCCGTAAACTATTCCAAAGCCTGATGGTGCGGCTAATAAAGGGATTTGGCGAACCTATTGGTGTAAGCCGAGATGGTTTTAACCATCAAGCTGTATCTTCGTACGCCAGCACGCGTGATTCTGCTGAGGAAAGGAGAGGAAGCGATCAAATAAAAAAAAATCTTCAGAGCATTCGCCATGATACAGACGATAGAACACGCTTAGAGAAGCGACATCTCTCCAAAATTGTAACGACTCCAAGTTGCTCGTCACGTCTGCATCATTCACAATGCGGATGGCCCGCCGCTGCAATCCCTCCAAGACATCGAGCAAGTATTGCGCGGAACCGTCCCAGAGGTGCGAACAGTATTCCAAACCCGGCCGTACCTGTGCTTTATACAAGCGGTAGATTTGACCGGGTGTGAAAAACCGACGCACCTTGTTCAGGATTCCAACCCTGCGTGATGTGGCAGGTATTACGCCTTCAATGCGATTCCTTGGATTCACATCACAGCGGATATTCATTCCAAGGATACTCAGGTCATTCCGCAATGAGAGTGGAACACCCTGAAGATTGGGGAGAGGTGATAACGGGGCTCTTTTGCACGTCAACGCGCACACCTGCGTTTTCTTGGCATTGAACTCAACCAGGTTCATGGATCTCCACGTGGTGGAAATGAGGTCCTGAGTCCGGTTGAGCTCAATGACAAGATCATTGCGCCTCCTCACAGTGTCCACACACAAACCAGGGGGCTCATAGTAGTATTGACCATGAACCGTGCTGTCGTCTGCATAACAATGAATGTTGCCAAGTGATAATAATTATAACAACTAGTGTTAGGTCTCTCATATGCAAGGGCCCGTCCGGGTAGGCACCACCGCAATATCCATTTCTACCGCCACGCAGCAGTACCTACTGTTGTGTTCTGGTTTGAAGGACATTGTAGCCAACGTACCTCATTATGAGACTTACGATCTAATGTCTCAGGGTGACGATGGTGACAGGCAGGGAAGTGCCACGCAGTACTTTGTAATTAAAAGTTTTATATGGTGTTGGTACTGTTTATGGGCGGCCGTATCGCTCATCAGCAGGCACGCAGCATGCTCGTCTCGTCAATAATAAGCAACAAAAAATAATAACAGTAAAATAAAATTTGATTTAACTGTACTTAAAAATTTGTTTACTTTTACAAACCTAGAGTTCTTATCAGTTTTTTAACATAATCTACAGACAGCTGTTCGTTGTTGGTTTTGAATTCAGCATCGTTTCCATGTTCAATAGCAGATTCCAAAGCCGTGAACATCGTAGATAGCTTTTTAGAACTTGTATTTATTAAGAAATCTTCGATGTTTTCCATTTGCTGGAAAATAATTAACACAACAACGTTAGACTGAATTTCAACAATATTATTTTATCTTACGTGGAAAATACAAAACATCGATCACTAAAATAATATTCTTAAACTGCAATTTGTTGTAGCTATATTCAGAATTATAGTGGACGTACATATTATAAACAAATTTGATTTGCCGGGTTTATACACCATTTTTGCAAGAAAATAACTGAAATAAATTTAAATCAATAATCGAACACAAAACAACAATAAAAAAAATGTCAATTTGCTTAGAAGGTTCGTTCACGTATTATGTAAACTCCATTAATTGCATTCCAAATCTAAATAAAGAAAATTTGAAGCTTTAATATGAGATTTAATGAGATGAATTCTGAGATCACATTTAATGTTTCTATCACCATTTACCCACAGAATCAAAATAAACTCATTTGCAAAAAAACGGGCACCTAAGCAATGAACCATTTCAAATGTTACAATTGGTTTGTTTGATAATTATAGGTAGTTTTACTTTCACAATTTTGTAAATTAATAAGCAAATAATCGTTTTCGTCAGTATTATCATAAAATTTTGATAAAATTTATGGGTTTTAATGCTAAAGTTCACTAGTAGTGTAAGCTCGCTAGTAGTGCATATGCTCGTGAAGTAAAAGTTAACAAAGATTTTTGTTTGTTTTTTCTTTAATAAAGTAAAAGCAGATAAATGTTTAGTATCGAGTGTGACCCCCTCTAGCTGAAATCACAGCTTGAATTCGTCTGGGTATGCTAGCGAGGATATCCCGGATACTTGCTTGCGGAATACGTTCCCACTCCGCGGTAATCACATTCTTCAGCTCTCTGATGGTTTGCGGAGCCGGTTGTACTGATCTCACGCGTCGTTTCAGAACGTCCCAGACATGCTCTATAGGATTGAGGTCGGGACTTCGAGCTGGCCAATCCAAACGACGAATGCCGACCTCTTCACATACGCTTCCACATCGCCAGACCGGTGGGCGCGAGCGTTGTCGTCCATAAAAATTTAGTCTTCGCCTAAAGCGGCCAATGCGGGTTGTGCATGAGGAATAAGAACTTCCGTTATGTATAAATGTCCAGTCAGTGAGCCGTTTTCAATGAAGACTAACTCTGTACGATCCATTGAATTTATTCCTGCCCAAAACATAACAGAGCCCCCACCATAAGGTGTGATTTCTTCAAAACAAGCCTCTGCAAAGCGTTCTCCTCGTCTTCGTAGCACTCGCCGTCGTCGATCTTCACCGAACAGAGATATCCTGGCTTCATCGGAGAACAATACCCTATTCCAGTCTTCTTGAGTCCATGACTCACAATTTTGAGCAAACCTAAGCCTGGCAACTCTGTGCTCACGGAGTAACTTAGGGCCGCGGGCCGGGCGATGACTGCGTATATTGGCCGCGAGCAGCCTCCTCCTGACCGTCCATAGACTAATATGCACATTTCTTACTTCTTCGAGGTTGTTCTTAAGGTCCACATACGAAGACTTGCGATTTCTCAATGCGCGACTCACAAGAAAACGATCATCTCGTGGTTGGGTACATGGTTTTCTTCCAGAACCAGGCCTTCTCTCGACGGAACCGGTGTCTTGATACCGCTGCCAGGTCCTTTGAACCGTCGAGCGACTCACACTTAGCCTCTGAGCCACGAAGCATTGGCTGCAGCCCTCTTCGAGCAGCGCAATAATTTTGGTAGCTTTTACCACTTTCTCTAACATTATTGAGACAGCTAAACAGCAATAAATGAAGCTTTGACAATTAAGAATATGAAATAAATTCATAAAAATTGACTAAAAGTTATGAAAACCGATATTATCTTTTGGAACTTCGCACCAAAAATGTAGGATAAAAAGTGGTTTTCTGTAAAAAACGAGCATCAAACGAAAATTTTAATTTAGAACGTACTGTTTTAAACACCACGGCATTTTTAAAACCGGTCAGTAACATGTACAAATGATTGAAATAATTTTGGTACCGTATTTTTTAAAAAAAGAATTAAAATCCAAACCGCCCGTTTTTTTTTTGCAAATGAGTGTATAATATTCAGTTTTTTTAGTGTAGCTAGAAATCCCATAGTACTCAGTCACCGTGCCGCACCTCCGTATCGCGCACGATCTTTACGGCGGGGAGCCGTATCAGGAAAGTATCACAAACGGACATAGACAGTTTGCTTTTAAATCATTAATTTAGTAAACAATCTACCTCTTCGGAGAGTTCAATTTGGTAGACGAGTGATGGCAGGCCCCTTTGTCTTCGGAGTTCACAAGTCTTTTTACGATCCAATAAGATACTTTTGTCTTCTGGAGATGTTAAAGCGACGACTACAAATGACCTAAAAAAAACAACCTCTTTATGAATGCGTGTAGTTAGCATAGTGATGGCGATTAGTTCAAATCCTGTAAATTTTCCTTGTAACATTTTTTATAATTTTCGTTTCGTTTGTAATTTTTCTGTTTCTAATTTTCCGAACACAAAAGTTTGTAGTTAGATTTCAGCTCTGTCTATTTTTGTCACCATGCTGTAATACATATGCACTAATGCTGTGTTCTTTATAACATTGTGATCAGTTCAATAGAGATCATTATAATGTCTATGTCACTTGTTACAGTTATGGGGAATATTACCAATATTATTAGCCAGTGGTAAGTTGTTTGAACAAACTAACCTCAGTTCAGGACATAATTTACTTGACGCTTCATCAACATTATCCACAACAGATCCTTCGGATTCTTCAGACCACTTTGTGGGATAGTCTAATTTTACTAATTCTTTATGATTTCGTGTCTTACTAGCAGACATAATTTCTTCTACTATAAATATACCGTCTACTGGCCCCTTGGTCTTTGCTTTTTGGATGAATGTGGTACAAGTTTTCTTATTCTGAAGATTTTCAGAACTTAATGATACAGATATACCAGAATTTTTCCATGATCTGAAAATACGAAATAACTTTAAATGGTTTACGTTTTACGTATATTAATACATGTCTTCGTTGCTAATATGTTAATACTTTATTTATTCTTGAACATAGTTTTTTTTCTACTATCATCATTATGAATAACATAAAAAATATCAATAAAAATATTATTGCTGCTATGATCCAAAATGTTGCTCCAAATAGGCAACTGAAATGATTTCACAAATAATAAAGCTCTTACTGCATTTTATATTGTAAATATCCTGATTGTCTATTGCAATGCAAAATCACATTCTTTGCTCCTCTGTTAATAATTCCATTAACCAATTCTATTCCTAATCCACTCGAACCACTAATTATTATGTGTGTTCCTTCCAAATATGCTACTTTTCTGTAAAAAAAATCAAAATAATAATTTAGATTTCTCTTCCAAAGCTGTTTATTGACTCCACTTGATATATCTGACTAAATGGTGTAATCAACCTGCTGCATGCAACAACGACGACCTATAGAAAAATATTTTTTAATCAAATATGTTTAGAAATTATCATTCTATTTAATGGCTCGATGAATAGATATCTGATAAAAATTTTCGGCCAGTTTCACATGTTATAAGTAATATTGATTTATTTGACCGCTAGTAGTGCTCGCGGCTCCGCCCGCGTGAAAAAGTTTTTCCGGGACAAAAATATTTTCCCGGGATAAAAAGTAGCCTATAGCACTCAAGAGTAAAGTAGCTTCCTATTAGTGAAAGAATTTTCAAAATCGGTTCAGCAGTTCCTGAGATAAGCGCGTTCAAACAAACAAACGAACTCTTCAGCTTCATAATATTAGTATAGATTATCGTATCAAACAGCTAATGTAGATGGTCTTTTGTTATAAGGCTGCGGGAAAGTGATCTGATCGCAAGTGGAGTGAGGTTCAGGTAAAGTGTGTACTGACACGCGATGGCCATTCCTCGTCAGTCGACACTTGCTGCTTGAACCGGTTATACACAGGCTGATCCCAGAACGCGGTACACTCACGTATGCCACTGTGGCGGGTTTGAACACCTTAAGTACGGTAATCGCCATCAAGGTGGACCCAAAATACATTCTACCACCAGCACAGTACTCATTTGATTACGATTTATTTGGTAGCATAAATTAGAGTCTGAATGTTATTTGGCTGGTTTATACATTAGCCCTAGAAAGATAACCTACGTCGATTCGATTCGATTTTAAAAAATCAATATAACTCCGTACCGTACGTCGAAGTGACATAATTATGGTTATCTTTAGTGAAAGTTTTTTCACATTTGTGAAAATAAGTTTTGCTATTTTTTGTGATAATAAATGGACACTTTTTCACTGGTATTTTCCTCTGTTTTAGGCCGTAATAAAATATCACAATGACGTCAAAAAAGTCTCGAGAATCTAGAAATATATCGGTTATTACAAGAACAAAGTGATGAAGAGTACATAAAAGAAAAAGTTGCTGGTATATTGCCAAAAAGACAAGCTGAGTCTTTCAGATATAAAGAAGGTGAACCTGAGCCATAGTAAAGAAAGTATTGTGCCTTTTGTTCATCAAAAATTTTAACGACGCAAAGTCAATGTGTGATCTCTCTCTCTCATCCTCACTATTCATCCCACATGATGGTGGGGCCAGCCTTCTTCACTTTTCTCTTCCACTTCACCCTATCGATGACGCCGTCATCATAAAACATTGCATGCTACCATGTCGCGTTGCATCACATTTGTCCATGTAGTTTTTGGTCTCCCTCTTGGTCTTTTTCCGGGAATGGACAGTTCCCGTACCTGGTTGCCACCGTAATCCGGTGATCTTCTTTTGACACGTCCATAACACCTCAGCCTGTTTTCTTGCGGCCTATATCGTGATATTTCGTACTCCAAGACTGCCGCGCACATACTCGTTTTGTGATAAATGCGAAAATCCCATTTGTGGAGAGCACAAGTCTAGCGCCTGCCCTAAATGCCTTGGAAGTCAAAATGCCCAAAAAAATTATTTACTAAGGTTGATTATATTATAAAAAGTGTGTAAATTTTATTTATAAAAGATTATTGAACAAATTACAAGACTGATGAAGAAGTTCCTACATGCCTAAGATTTTTAAGGTTAAAAATACCATGTTTAGTTATTTAATTTTTTTCCGAACAAAAAGTAAAATTAATCTTTATGTTTTTCATTTATCTTATATACAATAAAATATATTAGCAATAGCTATTATAAATATAAACATAACATATACATAATCGAAAATATTATCACTCAAAATCCATACGTCGAAATGGCGTATGGTCGGTTATCTACACTAAGTATAGTGAAATATGGTTATCTTTCTAGGGTTAACGTAGCGAGTAGTATCGTAGGATAAATATCAACAAGCGGTAAAATTAACCCTCAAGCATTTACATTATACGTACGTCGGTAAAGTCACTGGCGTTGATTTCATATTCTTTATATTGATAAGTATTCGACCATAACATTTATTGGCAGAGAATAGCCGAAACGCCTTGCTGACGTCTGTGGGCGAGTAAACTACGCGAATGAGAGGTTTCACTATACCTCGGGTAATGCCTTCACTTATTCTCGCTTGAAGAAGCTGAAAGTTTGTGATTTAGTTTAAAGAATCAGTAAAATAGAGACTTTTCGATTGGATTCGAAAGTCACGACACGGTGATAAAAAAATTGCAATAAAATAAAATTCAGTACTTGCAGTAATAATAAAAAAGACTCACTCTCCTTTCATCCAAATGTTGAGGTCTAAATAAATTCGGCAGGTAAACTAAAATTATATTCCTGTCGTCAACTAAACAATTCATTCCAATAACTTGATACTTCGGTACTTCAATGATGTCTAGGAAAATGCCACTCTTGGCAACACATTTCAAAAAGGGCTGAAACATTTTATCTGTTGTTAACTACTGGTAACTTTCAATACATCACAATTATTGGATATTTTTGGAATATACCTGTATTGATACATCGAATCCGCAGTTTACTACAATGTCACATGAAAACTTCATATAGGTACTGCAGTCATTAATGTTCTCTTCTGAAAATAAATCAATAGATCGCAAGTCATACACTTTCTAAGCCTTCAACAGGATATATATATTTTTTTAAGAATTTTACAGATAAAGTAAAAAGTTCTGCATACAAAATAGTAAAATTGTATGTATAGAAAAAGTACGAAGGCAGCCCGATGAGGATTATTGAGTGCTAAAATAAAAGATAAAATAAGGCAAAGGGGATTTGTTCTACATTTAAAGACAATCAGAACTGATCTTGAAAATTTGTTCAAATCTCGCGTTCATTGTATTTTCATGACTCAAATCTCAAACTTGTTTTGGCGCGACACTTGAACTATTTTGTCATCATCAGCATTTTCGAAATAGCAAACCTTTTAGTTTTGGAAAAATCTTCAGTAACAATTTCTTCTTCTCGAAGTTGGAAGCGGTTGTGAATACATTGCAGCCTATATCGAGACATACAGATATGAATGCCTGACCGGGGGCAGTAGCTCCATCCAGGACTAAAATACTGTGGTGCTTCTGGATCTGGCTTCTTATCGTCTGGAACATCATCACAGTAAGATAAATGTAGAACCCAAAAATAATCAATTTAAATATTACACATATTACACACCCAATTAACATTTTGGTGTTAAAAAATAGCTATAAGGACTACATATTGGTTGTAGTCAAATCTTAAAGTGTTAACGCATAGCTGTATAATTGAGTTATAGCATGCTATAACACACTAATAACCACTAAAGAGGCCCACGAATTTACAGGTAATGGCTCTATAAAGCCTTTACAATGAAGATATAATGGTGTTAATGTACCTGCATAAGAGAGCCCTGAGCCGCATCTACGTGAGCCTATACAGGTCACACAACAGGGACGATGAGACGACTCGGCTGTTCAGGTACCATAGCCTGGCGGCGGAAGACGCGCAGGTATAGTTTCCGTCAGCGGAGATGGTGGTTTTGGGGAATTTCAACGCGCACCATGAGTTGTGGTTGGGCTCCTCCGGGACCGACCATGCTGGCGGAACTGCCCATGCATTCGCTCTGGCGCATGATTTGACACAGCTGGTAAGCCAACCAACTAGGATGCCGGATGTGGCGAGACATGGCGCATGTTCTATGCTGGACCTTCTGTTGACGAGTCACCCGGCCGGGTATCAAGTGACCGTTAGTGCCCCTCTGGCCACTTCCAATCACTATCTGGCCCAGTTTTCAGTATCGGCCGCTTCACCCCCACATCCCGTGCGAGTCAAATGGAGGGTCAGGCACTACTCGTCGAGACTATCCCGCCCTCACACCCGCCACTACAACTCCTGTTAGTCAGGATCAGTAATGGCACGCATTTTATGACACCAAGCGGTGAAGCTCGGCGAGGCACTACTCATCGGCAGATTGGGATGGTATGCGGGAATATTTCGCTTCGATCCCTGGGTGGCAGCGCTGTTTTGAGAGAAAAGATACTTCAGCGAGTGCCGACGCTATTGCTGGCGAGATCAGGTTAGGAATATAATACTACATTTCTTTCTCAGAGATCGGTGGCAATGGCCGAGGACGCTCCTGGTTCAACCGCGCATGCGCCGACGCTGTTGGTTACAAACAGGCGGCGTATCGCGCTGGGATCAGGGGTCGCGCAACGAAGGAGCCAAGGCCTGCAAGAAGGCCTATGTAAGACCGGCTGCCTAGCGAATATGTGGGATTAGGCGTGCTTTGGCCCACTATCCCTCAAGCAGCCGTGCATATTGGAGCCTGGCCAAGGTAAAGCTGCCACTGCTGAGATGTCCCGACGAATCGCTGGCTCACAATCCGCAAGAGAAAACCTCTTTGCTGGCAAATCACTTTGCGTGAAATTTCCGGCTCGAGGACAGTGGCTTCCAGCCACCGTCGGAACTGCCTGTTTGTGGATTCATAATGTCAGATATCTCCATCAGGCAGTGTTATGTGCGGCGGGAGCTGCAGTTTCTCCATGCTCGGAAAGCCAGCAGGCCGGATGGTATACCAGCGGTAGTTTTGAACCGATGTGCAACCGAGTTGTCTCCTGCACTGACCCGCCTCCATCAGGCGTCCTACCTCCCCCAAAAAATGTGATCGGTCGGACCCTGTCAATTACCGTCCAATCGCCATAACCTCAGTGATATGCAAGGTCATGAAGCGGATTATTAACGCTCAAGTGATCCGCTACCTGGAGGATCACTTGTTTATCAGTGACAGACAATACGGGTTTCGTCGGAATCGATCAATTGGTTACCTTCTATCATATGTCCTGCATCGCTGGGGGGAGGCGGTTGACAGGCATGATGAGGCTCTAGCCATGAGCCTCGACATAGCCAAGGCATTTGACAAGGTCTGGCACCGTGGTCTCCTTTCTAAGCTCCCGGCATATGGTCTGCCTAACAACTTGTGTCCGTGGATCTCATGGCAGTAAACGCCGGAGTTCCACAAGGCTTGGTCTTGTCGCCCACCGTGTTTCTTCTGCATATCAATGATATGCTGTCACTCGGCAACATTCATTGCTATGCGGATTACAGCACGGTTCATGGGCGATACTTCTAAGTTATACGGGTCCCCAAGTTCGCGGGTGAACACCGAGATGGGGCGCAAGAACCTTGTCTCCGAAACGCAGGTTTGTGTCTTTTCGTGCAAAAAGTCCCCGTTTGCTCCCCTGCCCATTCTTCAGTGCGTTCCCTTCTTATTGCGGAATGACGTTTGTATTCTTGGTATGGATATACGCTGTGATCTGAATCCAAGGAATCATATCGAAGGGGTTATATATGCCACTTCTCGTAGGGTTGGAATCCTGAACAAGGTGCGTCGCTTTTTCACTCCCGGTCAGCTTTACCGTTTGTACAAAGTGCAGGTTTGGCCGGGAATGGAATATTGCTCGCACCTATGGGACGGTTCCGCCTAATACTTGCTTGATGCCTTGGATGGATTACAGCGGCGGGCCATTCGCATTGTAAATGATGCAGACGTGACGGGCAACTTGGAGTCGCTACAGTTGCGGAGAGATGTCGCTTCTCTAAGCGTGTTCTACCGTCTGTATCATGGTGAATACTCTGAGGAGTTGCTTAATTGGATCCCCCCCTCTGCTTTCCTTCGCAAAACCACGCGTGCTGGCGCGCGAAGCCTCAGCTTGTAGGTGAAAACCATTACGACCCGAACCAATAGGTTCGATAATTCCTTCTCCTGTCGCACCATCAGGCTGTGGAATAGTTTGCCGTCGCACGTGTACCCTCCTTCCTACAATCCTGGGTCCTTCCGCCGTAGCGTAAAAAAGCAGCTGCTCAGGCCGGCATGATTGTGTCGAATGGCATGGGATTGTAGGGACACACTGTATGTATTTCATATAATTTGCTGAATTTACGTTTTATAGCTGCGTGAGAGCGCGTTCGCCAGCGGGCGTCAGTCGTTCCCCGTCACGCACCACGTTAACTATAGCAGTAAGCACTTAACACTTAGTACCGGTACTGTACACATTTCATATAGTATGTATTGAGTGTAATTATGTAAAAGTGAAAAATAATATAGACTCATATATTAACCACGCCTGAACTTTTATTTGCAACCTTTTGAGAGTCAGTGGAGATATTACTAAAAACAGACAATATAGAACCCCTTATCTCCACAGGATAATCGTCCGATGCCATTCGATTCTCTATTTGGACTGCACCGTGCTTACCATCAGGTGCAGTGCAGTCACTATGCCGAGCTAAAACTAATGGCGTACGCCTATTTTAAAACTAAAATTTTCTCTTAAACTATTAGTCGCACTCATTGATCTACAACAACGGTAGTCAAGAGTATTGTGCAGTTTTATTTGATATAACAGTGTAACAACACACACAGCTAAAGACATTTCTCGAACTTGCACTTACAGTCTATACACAACTCTTAAAGTATCATAAGAGTTAGAGGGTTAATGAATATCGTTAGACAGCTTTAAGCACTATAGACAGCTTAAAGTTATAACATTTAAAGTGTACTGGCTGCCATTACCACTACTGTAACTCTTTTACCGACTATTGAAACCGTTAATAGTCCATTATAGCACTGAAGGTCATAAAACTACCTGTAACTAACACCAAAATGTTAGTTGGGTGGTGGCTGACGAAAATGAATATTCCATCAAAAACATAAATGTGAAATGTGGAAGCCAAGTCTAATATTAAGAATATGCATGCTGGTCGACTTCACCGACAAAAGAATTGAAATCTTAATGGTTGCCAAGCCCTGTAGATAATCCTGAAAATTATTTATAAGAACACAATCCATTCTAAAATAAATTTAAACTAATATTTCTTTGTTTTTCTGCTACGACAATGTATGATATTTAAAAATATAATTTCTTAAATTTGAATAGTCGAATTATTTACACAAAGCAGATAACTTAGTATAAATTTAACCTCAAGATTTGACTTGGCTAGTCTTTAAATACAATTTTTCTTATATTTGGCTAATAAACTTATCATTATGTTACTGTTTTTATATTGTAAAGTCAACATATCCTACTCTTCGAAAAAAATGTTTTCTGATAAAACTAGCCAAGACAAATCTTGAGCTTAAATTTATACTAAGTTATCTGTTTTGTGTAAATAATTCGACTATTCAAATTTAAGATATTATATTTTAAAATATCATATATTATCGTAGCAGAAAAACAAAGAAATATTAGTTTAAATTTATTTTAGAATGGATTGTGTTCTTATAAATAATTTTCAGGATTATCTACAGGGCTTGGCAACCATTAAGATTTCAATTCTTTTGTCGGTGAAGTCGACCAGCATGCATATTCTTAATATTAGACTTGGCTTCCACATTTCACATTTATGTTTTTGATGGAATATCATTACTTTTTGTAAAGATATTATTTATTAAAATATCGAGTTAAGTAATTAAAACAATTACGTAAGAAGCCGTAAACCGCTTCATCGTTCTGCTATGTGCACGCGATGAAGTCCTCTTGATATAAAAACCTTTATTTAATAATTACTTAAACTCTATGATTCGCAAGTATTATGAAAGAACGTCTAATGTCATCCCATGTCAAAGTAATAAACGTCTTAAGATGTAAATAAACATTGTAGAAATCAGAAATTTTTAATATGAGCTCGAAACAGAAGTAAATATATAATATAAAAGACTGAAGAGTGGGCACGAGTTGCTGATGCCTATAACGTATCTATAGGAACCTACCGCCGTGTCCCACGACAACTCTGTTTAAAGTCGGAAAATTTATAGAAAAATTCAAGCAAAAGTGGTGCCCTAATACGGAGGGACCGTAATTAATGGATCAAGGTAAATAGTAGGTATTTAAAGTAAAATAAAGCATTAATAGACGTGTACGCCTAAACGTCCATTATTCTAAAGATAATTTATAGATAGTATGCAAATTTTCCGATGGCTTGGAAAATGTTTCAAATCTTAAAAATGTATTGTTTTCAGATTTTTTCCTTTGTATATATACAATTACCTATCTAAACACCAAATTTCAACTTTCTAGGTCATCTGGAAGTGGGTTAGGTTTTTGATCTATATGTCAGTCAGTGATAAAAATGCCGATTTTTAGATGTTAGTATCTCAGTGACCGTTTGAGCTATATTTATGAAATTTGGGATTCTGGTTAACTTGAGGGGGTTTAATATATAAACCAAATCTCAGGTATTTACGTTAAATAGATTTTGAGTTATGGAGGCGTCAAAAGTCGCCCCAAATGGTTCGGGTGAAACTACACTAGGCAGCTTCGACTTTTTTTATTTTGCTTGGCTTGACACGCTGCCGCGTGTCTCGATAGTTTTGAAATAAATTAACAAAGTTAATATTTTATGGTCTCCATTATAAAACTAAAACAAAAGAATACTAGTTCTTTATTTATAACCGAAATTTTTTTTTTATGAAATATTCTACATTAGGTATGACTACCTGTGTGAAGTTGGCAAGTGAGTTTGAAATATCCTGTTTTAACTATTTCCATAGGATTGTACTAGGTTTGTACCGGATTGTACCGTTCTTTAATTTGTTTGTACCTCATGGGGGCAAGAGATATGGTATAATTAAAGTTTGGTCAATCAGCGCCTTGGGTGCACTTACATGAAATCGCGACATATTAAAACCTACCATCATTTTGATGATTTTATGACCGCATACGATATAAAAATATGTTCCGCAGAAGTATAATCGCAACCCGTCATTGTACTAGCCGAAATCAACGAGTACAAATGACGGAAATGCACGAAATTCGTACAAATTTATTAATTTTCCAAAAAGTACGGTCATTTTCAAACAAATCATCACTGTGATGATTTCATGGCTGGATTTAATTTAAAAACATGTTCCTCAGAGGTACAATCCCTCTCCATTATAAAGCAATCCGAAACCAGGGAGTACAAACAATGGAAATGTACGAAATTCGTAAGAATTCATTAATTTTCCAAGAAGTAGAGCCACTTTGAATCTAATCATCATTCTGATGATTTTATGATTGAATCCAATCTAGGAATATGTGGCTCAGAGGTACAATTCCTCCCTATAATAAAGCAATCCGAAACCAGGGAGTACAAACGTTGGAAATGCACGAAATTCGTAGAAATTTATTGTTTTTCGCTAAAGCGCAGCTTTTCTATAACGAGTGATTACAGTAATCATTTTATTACTGTATACGATAGAGCAACATGTCCCTCAGAGGTACAATCCCTCTAGATGATAGTACAATCCGAAACCAGGGAGTACAAACGCTCGAAATGTACGAAATTTGCAAGAATTTATTAATTTTCCAAGAAGTACAGCCATTTTGAAACAGATAATCATTGTGATGATTTTATGGCTGAATCCAATGTAGAAATATGTCCCTCAGAGGTACAATCCCTCTCTATCATAGTGCAATCCGTAACCAGGGAGTACAAACGACGGATGTGAAGGAAAATCGATCTCAATAATATTATATTTGGATAATGTCCAATTTTTTTTGAAACGAGTGTTATAGTAATGATTTTATTTCTGAATACGATAGAGCAACATGCCCCTCAAAGGTACAATCCCTCCACATCATAGTACAATCCAAAGCCAGGGAGTACAAACGATGGAAATGCACGAAATTCGTAAAAATTTATTGTTTTTAGATAAAGCGCAGCTTTTCTAAAACGAGTGATTAAGGTAATCATTTTCTAACTGAATATGATAGAACAACATTTCCCTCAGAGGTACAATCCCTCCAGATGATAGTATGATCCGAAGCCAGGAAGTACAAACGATGGAAATGCACGAAATCCGTAGAAATTTATTGATTTTTGATAAAGCGCAGCTTTTCTTAAACGAATGATTACAGTAATCATTTAATTGCTGTATACAAGAGAACAACATGTCCCTCAGAGGTACAATCCCTCCACATCATAGTACAATCCGAAACCAGGGAGTACAAACGACGGATGTGAAGGAAAATCGATCTCAATAATATTATATTTCGATAATGTCCATTTTTTTTTAAACAAGTGTTAAAGTAATAATTTCATTACTAAATATGATAGAGCAACATGTCCCTCAGAGGTACAATCCCTCCAGATGATAGTATGATCCGAAACATAACAAACGATGGAAATGCACGAAATCCGTAGAAATTTATTGATTTTTGATAAAGCGCAGCTTTTCTTAAACGAATGATTACAGTAATCATTTAATTGCTGTATACAATAGAACAACATGTCCCTCAGAGGTACAATCCCTCCACATCATAGTACAATCCGAAACCAGGGAGTACAAACGACGGATGTGAAGGAAAATCGATCTCAATAATATTATATTTCGATAATGTCCATTTTTTTTTAAACAAGTGTTAAAGTAATAATTTCATTACTAAATATGATAGAGCAACATGTCCCTCAGAGGTACAATCCCTCCAGATGATAGTACAATCCGAAACCAGGGAGTACAAACGATGGAAATGCACGAAATCCGTAGAAATTTATTGTTTTTCGATAAAGCGCAGCTTTTCTTAAACGAGTGATTACAGTAATCATTTTATTGCTGTATACGATAGAGCAACATGTCCCTCAGAGGTACAATCCCTCCAGATGATAGTACAATCCGAAACCAGGGAGTACAAACGATGGGAATGTACGAAATTTGCAAGAATTTATTAATTTTCCAAGAAGTACAGCCAATTTGAAACAGATAATCATTGTGATGATTTTATGGCTGAATCCAATGTAGAAATATGTCCCTCAGAGGTACAATCCCTCTCTATCATAGTGCAATCCGTAACCAGGGAGTACAAACGACGGATGTGAAGGAAAATCGATCTCAATAATATTATATTTGGATAATGTCCACTTTTTTTTGAAACGAGTGTTATAGTAATGATTTTATTTCTGAATACGATAGAACAACATGTCCCTCAGAGGTACAATCCCTCCACATTATAGTACAATCCGAAACCAGGGAGTACAAACGATGGAAATGCACGAAATCCGTAGAAATTTATTGTTTTTCGATAAAGCGCAGCTTTTCTAAAACGAGTCATTAAGGTAATCATTTTATTGCTGTATACGATAGAGCAACAGGTACCTCAGAGGTACAATTCCTCCACATCATAGTACAATCCGAAACCAGGGAGTACAAACGACGGATGTGAAGGAAAATCGAGCTCAATAATATTATATATATTTCGATAATGTCCATTTTTTAAACAAGTGTTAAAGTAATAATTTCATTACTGAATATTATAGAGCAACATGTCCCTCAGAGGTACAATCCCTCCAGGTGATAGTACAATCCGAAACCAGGGAGTACAAACGATGGAAATGTACGAAATCCGTCGAAATTTATTGTTTTTCGATAAAGCGCAGCTTTTTTAAACGAATGATTACAGTAATCATTTAATTGCTGTATACAATAGAACAACATGTCCCTCAGAGGTACAATCCCTCCACATCATAGTACAATCCGAAACCAGGGAGTACAAACGACGGATGTGAAGGAAAATCGAGCTCAATAATATTATATATATATTTCGATAATGTCCATTTTTTTTAAACAAGTGTTAAAGTAATAATTTCATTACTGAATATGATAGAGCAACATGTCCCTCAGAGGTACAATCCCTCCAGATGATAGTACAATCCGAAACCAGGGAGTACAAACGATGGAAATGTACGAAATTCGTAAGAATTCATAAATTTTCCAAGTAGCACAGCCATTTTAAAACCGATCATTACTATGATGATTTTATGGCTGAATCCAATGTAGGAATATGTCCCTCAGAGGTAAAATCCCTCTAGGTCATTGTACAATCCAAAACCAGGGAGTACAAACAACGGATGTGAAGGAAAATCGAGCTCAATAATATTATATTTCGATAATATCAACTTTTTTTTAAAACGAGTGTTATAGTAATGATTTTATTACTGAATATGATTGCTCTATCAGCAACATGTCCCTCAGAGGTACAATCCCTCCAGGTGATAGTACAATCCGAAACCAGGGAGTACAAACGATGGAAATGTACGAAATTCGTAAGAAGTTATGAATTTTCCAAGAAGCAAAGCCATTTTAAAACTGATCATTATTGGGATGATTTTATGGCTGAATCCATTGTAAGAATATGTCCCTCATCATCATCACAGTGATGATTTGTTTGAAAATGACCGTACTTTTTGGAAAATTAATAAATTTGTACGAATTTCGTGCATTTCCGTCATTTGTACTCGTTGATTTCGGCTAGTACAATGACGGGTTGCGATTATACTTCTGCGGAACATATTTTTATATCGTATGCGGTCATAAAATCATCAAAATGATGGTAGGTTTTAATATGTCGCGATTTCATGTAAGTGCACCCAAGGCGCTGATTGACCAAACTTTAATTATACCATATCTCTTGCCCCCATGAGGTACAAACAAATTAAAGAACGGTACAATCCGGTACAAACCGAGTACAATCCTATGGAAATAGTTAAAACAGGATATTTCAAACTTACTTGCCAACTTCACACAGGTATTATGACTGCCTCGGTGGCGTAGTTGTATTACAGTACGACTGCAAAGCTGAGGTCTCGGGTTCGATCCCCGTGTCGGGCAAAGTGATATTGAGTTTTTCTATTCAATATCAGTCCGAAGTCTGGAATTTGTGCGCGATATGGCGATAGGCTCGCCCCCTATCACATCATGGGACGGAATACCGGCGAAAAGTGGGTGCACTAGTTGCACTTCTGCCTACCCTTTCGGGGATAACAGGCGTGAGTGTATATGTATGTACGTATTCTACATTATAGAATAGTTCACGGTTCCGTCTCTGACTCGTAAGAGTCCAATTTCATGCTAAACAGGACTTGGTCTATCTAAATGCCAAACATCTAAATGTAATCCACGGCCTATGTATTAATTTGTAAGAAACATACAATCTTTATATTTATAGTACAAATTATTAGAAATACCAAAGCATAGTAGACTAGAAGATACGGCAGCGGAACCGTCGCGGCATCTTCCAAGCTCCAATGTTCAGGCACCGGCCACAGCAAGTCCAAGTCGGCGTCGACTGTCGTCGCCATGGCACCACGGCTAACAACACCCATCACTCTTTCATTCCTGATGAAAAACTTGAATGATTTTTGATTTATTTAAAACTGTGTGTTGCTCGCGGCTTCGCGCGCGTCTAAAGCATTTTTCAATTCCTTAAACGCAGGAAAACGTTAGCGTCATCGACTTAAAGAATCAGTTATAAAATGATGATTGTTTCCCATCGGAGCAAATTACCAGGATCCAAAGTAGCCTATGTGCTAATCCCGGACATGATCTAGCCGTGTGCCAAATTTCACCTAAATCCCTTTAATAGTGACTGCGCTTACTCCCAACGAACATACAAACATTCAAAAAATTCAAAAATTTTCGAATTTATGATATTAGTAAGACTAGTGGCCACCCACAGGTTGAAATTCGAGCGCACTTCATATATTTTATTTTTCTATACTCCTCGATACTTAAATTTTTTTTTAAAATGTATTATTATAAAGATAGTAGATACTCAGAGTGTACCGGTCACCGGATATATTCCGTACCCAAATGTATAGCGATCACTGTACTCTTGGTAAATATAAAACCTGTAATAGCAGATAGATCAATCAATTAGTGAGCTCAGTGAAACGCGACCAGTCTTGTTGATCAACATCACAATATTTTGATCGTACCTACTGAACTTGCTATAAGGACCTAGGTGTGTAGCGAGAAGTGCATTAAAATAAAAGAAAAAATATGTGTAAGTAGTCGAAAACTTGCCTTTCATTGATACCACTGTAATCTATTCCAAAAGAATCGCATTCCGTTATACTTCCAATTGCCCTATAGCAGTCCCTCAGTGTTATTCCAGCGTAGCAAACCTGTCAATTCAAAACAGGTAACTTATTGTTTAAATATTTCTTAACTTATTTAATAGTGTAAGGTAAAATTCTAAATATTGAAAACTTTATTGAATACTATGTGTTGCTCTCGGCTTCGCCCGTGAGAAAAGCCTTTTCCACTACAAAAGTCCCCGAAACACAGTAAGTACGACGCCAGCGCCATCTACTAACAGAATAGCCTTTACTCCCCAGAGGGGTAGGCAGAGGCGCAACTAGTGCACCCACTTTTCGCCGTGCGTATTCCGTCCGATGATGTGATAGGGGGCGAACCTATCGCCATATCGAGCACAAATTCCAAACTCCGAGTTGATAGTGATAAGAAAAATCAATTATAACTTTGCCCGACCCGGAGATCAAACGCGAGACCTCAGCATTGAAGTCGTACCATAATAAAAATACGCCACCGGGGCAGGCAGGCAGCATTAAAAATATCAATTATCGAATTACCGGAGTAAACAATAGCCTATATATTATGGTTTTACATACATGTTAATTGCCATGTAGTGCCTGGATAATGTTTTAATATTTTTTATAGAAACTTGAAAAAGAAACAGTCGAAGGCGGGATTTGAACCCACGACCTCCAGCGTACCGTGCCGGTGCTCTTCCAATGGAGCTACTTCGACCCCACCCTCGACTGTCCAATTTCAAGTTCCCTATTTTGAATCTCTTAAAGGAGATGACCAGCGACATCTGTTAGCAATTAACACAATTACTAACTCAGCGTTACTCCTTTACAGAAGTAAGTTCATTACTCCTGTACAGGAGTAACGTAAGTTAATATATTGGACAACCGAGGGTGGGGTCGAAGTAGCTCAATTGGAAGAGCACCGGCACGCTACGCTGGAGGTCGTGGGTTCAAATCCCGCCTTCGACTGTTTATTTTTCAAGTTTCTATAAAAATAAAAATATAAAAACAATTGCCTATATGTTCATCTAGGACATGATCTACCCGTGTGCCAAATGTCATCTAAATCCGTTTAGTTTTTTCTGCATGTACTTCTAACAAATTAATATGCAAACATTTTCATAAACGTTCACATTTATAATTTTAGTAATATAGTATTTTAGCAATTCCATCGAGTAATACAAAAAATCGCTTGATCGATTCTTTCTTAAACTGCTTATATATTGTCAGATAAAACGTAGTCAATTCGTCGTGCCAGAATAAAAAAAAATGGCTTTTCAATTCGTCAATAATCAATTATATAGTTTATATTTATCTACACTTTATATAAATAGTATAAAGGCGGACTTAATGTCGAAGGCATTTTCTACCAGTCAACCTTTAGATGGTGCAGAGACAAAGCAAGGTAGGTGTATACAACGTGAGAAGGTAGTAAAGACTAATATAATTTATAACTATAAGACTTACATAATACTATAATATAACACACATTGATATAATATGATTGATATTATATTATTATGATTTATGATCAATTATATAACCATCATTTATAAATAATATCATTATTAAGAGTTATGCCCATGTAATCCTTAAAAAAAGGTATGTGTCAAAGATTTTATTACCTTAACTGGCGCACTGCGTTTTGCCTCATGCATTTTAACCCAATGTAATTGATCAAAATCTTCAAATGTCGTGCTTGCCAATTGCACGAAATGGGAACAATCGTTTTCTTCCTCATGCGAGCGATTATTAAATTCCTGCAAGTAACTTCTTTTATTTATATCTGTCCATGGTAAAAGAGTGTATTCCCACTGAGATTCACACCTAAAAGGCCTGCAACGCATCTCTATGCCCCACTGTGTATTGCAGATGTTGATGGGCGGCGGTGATCACTTACCATCAGCTGAACGGTATCCTCGTTTGCCCTGTATATCATTAAAAAATATATTAAAAAAATGATGTTGAAACGCATAATTAAATGCTTGCAGTATTGTGCGGGGCTCAGACTGGGCCAACACCCCGCACTGTGTTGTGTGTGTGCTGGATTGCGTGAGTGGGAATATGGCGATACCAGTGACAAAGTAACAAAGGCGAAAAATCGGGAAATAGCGTTTATTTCACACACTGAATCGAAAGTTACAAAGTTCAGCCACAACGGTAGCCAAATTCTCCCGGCGTTAATATTCGGCGCGTAGTCTCTCGTTGCTACGCCGTAGCTATGCGACGTAGCTGGAAGTCGTCCTCGTAGCACCGTGCCACAGCTGATGAGGAAGGATGGTCCACTCTGCATAAGCGCCTTTTTCCTCTTCAAACTTGCAGACTTCTTCTTTCTTGCCGACTACTTGCTGTTTTCTTTCTTGATGTACCGAACTATTTACAAATTAAAACTCCTAACAAGGTAACTCAATATTACAAAAAAACAAATTAGCTTAAGTACTCCGCGGCTATACCGTACGGAGCACTAAGAGGGCCTTCCCTCTTTCTAGGACCTCTTTTTCACTTTCAAGATTACACTTATTTTCAATTCGCGCCTAAGTTAAGCCTATATGCCTAAACTATAAGTGTCTTGGTACATAGACACTAAGTGGCTCTACATACTAAACATCATAAAGCAACCTCATGTGCATTACAAAGAAAGTTATCGTGATTTACTTACTCTAAGTTTAACACAAACGATGCACACAAGCAACATTTCTAAAAATAACTATTCAGACTTTATACACACGTTCATCCCGCTACCGCAGCGGGGTAGGCAAAGTTCTAACCTACACTATGACACCGAATGAAACACTAAACAGTCCATACCGGGTGAGTTATAAGCGTTCAATGACCCTAACGATAACACGATTTTTTCACTCAGTTCATTCACTAAAGTCTATGACGTCACTAAGAGGTCCGAGTTCTATTACGTAATCGCGCATGCGCGGTATGCACTTTACTTTGTTCTCTCTTCGAGAATATGCGTCCTGCACAAGTATTTTGTAATCTAAGGAGGTATACTGTTTGTATGTCTTTGTTAGTATGTGTTAAAAAAATCTTTTTTTTTATGGCCTTGAATAACGAGACAAACAAGCCGTTCGCCTGATGGCACGCGATACGAACGCCCATAAATAGTAGTAACACCATACAGCAAAATAATAATGTTTATGAAGGCGCGCCACCTAACGACCTTTATTATTTATGGCTTGGCTCGCGCTCATGCATATTTTACCTGGAGTATGAAATATAAAAACCTTCGTTTTCGTCACAAGCAGCTGCAATAAATCTTATGTCAGTGTTTTTTTTTTTCTGGTTATAAAAGTATTACAAATCATATCTTACATTTCCAGTTGAATTTTGTACCGTGATACCTTCATCTTTTGCTATCATAGTTTTCCGGTGATATACGATAGATCTTATTTCAACCGCTCCACATCTACACAGAAATCATGTTTTATTATACACAATTTAAACTTACTGAAAATATTGAACAATGAACAATAGTAGGGATTGCTTATGTATGTATTTACCTAATTACTTTATCCTCATTGCCTATAATTACGGCATTATAATATATCTGTTCACAGAGTGTTGTATGACGTTTGGAAGTATTGATTGATAGATTGTTTATATAAACTGGTGTTACAACATCTTTGTGATCGGTTGCCAATGCCCCAAATTGTAAAAGGGAGTCGAGAAGTATCAACCAATCGCCGTTCCATTTTACTTGTGCTTTATCCAGTTTGAAGTTACATGCATGTATCGATTGCATTTTTGGTCTGGAATAGTATAATTTAGAGTAGAGTAATTAAATTTGGCAAGTTTGTAACACCTTACTTGAATGATGTTATTCTACGTACGTACGTACTACGTACGTAGAGAGAAGGCCCGTGCTCAGCAATGGGCAGTATATAATACAGGAAATTTTGGATTCAACGTACCCGTAATAATGTCCTCTTAAGTTCAGAATTGTGTACACATCTCTGGAGCTTAGCCTCATTTCATAGTTTTTTTCAGTTTCAGGTATGTTACCAAATTTGTGAATATTATACTTTTCATTATAACCATATATGCAACCAGTAGAAATTACCAAATTTTTCCAAGTCACCTTGAAGTGCATATAATAAAAATATAAACTCTTCTAATCCACACAATAATAGTATAACTCTATAATATTTAGGACTTAGTCCATATTCCCTGGTTACTTGTTTATAAGTATGAATTGCAACGCCAAAATGCCAGCTGATCTGACTATCGTATAATTTGACTATTCAAATATTTTCCAACTATGAGTGTACAATTTGAGTGATTCCAATTTGATTACTCGACTTTACAAACCATTTAACTGATTTGAATATTTCACGTAATTTATTTTCAAGAAGTGTTTTTATCTCCTTGGTCCGAGTTCGGTTCCCTGACGCGACGACGTTTGGGTACGACTCAAAATTACGTAGGTATACTTACATTAGTTTAAGAACTTAGTTATTAAGGTTAAGTAAAAAATGATTATTATTTTTTTTCTTCAGTTTTTCCGGCGCGGCGTCAAAAACTTTTTAAATGAAAGTATTGGGCGACTCAATAAATTAAATACGACAGAGATGTTTAAAAAATAGTAACATTCATTTTCATCAAAGCTGCAGAATAACTTGTAGAAAAATATGTCTACAGACCCCATCGGTGTAGTAAAACTGTTTCGCATAAAACTAAACCCAAATGACAACATCAATATTATGGCAAGTGATTTATGGGTTCCAAAAAGTACCTTCTTCAGTTTTATTTACTTTTCTCCTAGGTTGCGAGACTATTGATTTCTCTTCTAGTATCACGATTTTTTTATTTCCGGTGAAGATTACCAAACATCCGATGACCCTATTGATCGTATCCAGACTTAACTCCCAAAAAGCCTTCAATATTTTCCTCCTCATAAACCAAGGCGTGGTTCTCAATATTGCTACTAAATGCTACTATACTACTTACCTCAAACATACCAGATCCTATCATTATGTTAATATTTATCCGTATTGTGTCTTCCACTTGTGCGTTTATTACCCCATGAAACTCAACATTAGTGAACGATACAGGAAGCTTCTTGTATTCGATGCCTTGATAAATTCCTAATGTTTCCCAAACCAGAAATAGGATCGCAGCTTCAGGGACCACAGCAATACCTATGGAACATTAGGTATAATACATAAACCATCACCAAAATAGATTTGTTGATTTTGTTAAATGTTTTATATCTTTATATTTTATGTGGGACGATTTTTCCTTGCATATTTATTGCATCGAAAACTGATACAATGTGTTATAAAAATTTATGTTAATTAAAATTGATCACTATACATTACCATCTCTGATGTGATCCTTCATAAAACTCCAATCGTCGTCATGGGTCGACACGAAGACCTCTCGAGTTGGATATAAAATGTCAACACTCTTCTTTACTTGTGATGGCCTAAACATAATTATATATTATAAAATCATAAATTATTCGTTATCAATAGTCTTAATTTAATCTGTAGTGTGTTCGGTCCAAAATGAATACAAATATTTCAACTTTTTTTTTCGCAGCGAAAAAATGCGTTATCGCTACCACCACTGGGGGGTGAGTGGATCGGTTATGTTGGTTTCACACAGTCTTACAGCCCAATGTCGACATTCGGGAGTATAGCATCATCCGAGCGAGCATTAAACGGAGTCCCTAAATCTATGTACACCCTACACTGGCATACCAATCTAAACCCGCGGTAGCCTCCTTCGGCGCATACGAGACGGCCCCGGGGTATCTTGTTGCACTAAGATAGATGAACGGGACCGTCCCTGCGCGATGCCGTTGCGGCCCTTCTTCATACAAGGGGGCTAAGATGCCTTCACGCTCTTAAGGACGCCTTTGGCGTCTTCGACAACGGGAGACCGACCACCCGCATTGTCGTTCACTTCGGAGTCGCTAAAATTGGAAAGAGCAGCCCCCCGCTGCTCGCCCCGTGACTCTCTTGAACCCCATTTAGTCGCCTCTTACGACAGGCAGGGAATACCGTGGCGGAACTCTCTAAATACCCCCAAAACACTGGGCACGAGGCACCGGTCAGTCGTCCACCCGCCGCCTCCTACGTTTCCTCTGGCTGCGGGCGGGATCGTTCTGCTCCCGATCCCGCCCGGCGCTCTCCTTCCGCGAGATGACGTACTCGCAGAAGGAGACCATTGATCGCCAAGACCTCCAGCCGCCAACCATGAATATTTCAACCTTGACTATGCTGACAATATTACCAGTTTTTAAATTTTTATCTACCTGGCCTACCGTCCTTGACAGATAGTAGATTTCATATAAATACCGTTCTCTTGAGACTTTAATTCCTGAAGAAAACTTTAACTGAGTAGAATATTTTATGTCACTAAAATAATGTAAAACCGTACATACCAGTCTTCGCTATGTTCCCATTCTACAAGATGAGACAGTACAGGCGTTTCAGTTGACACGGGGAACGTGACGCTGGGATACAACGCATCTATCTTCGGATTCAAACCAGCTTCGTATAATCTAAAATTGAAAAAATAATGCTTATAGTGAGTGAAAAAAAATTATAAGAGCAAGAACATTAATTGAACTATGCTAGAGATGAGATCCGAAGTATGTATCAAGATAACGTCACATTGGTAACCTGTCAAAGGCTTGCAATCAAAAGCTTGTTTTTATATCAACAAATTGAGAAATAAATTAAATTTAAATTTAAACAATCCCCGGCACAAAAAATCTCTAGAAAGTAAAATAATAAAGTGTCTTATTCCTTCGTTTAAGTACCTCGTAATATTTTGCCCCAAGCGTCGTCGTTTCGGGGGACCGCTAAAGAAGTATTTCCATCTCCCTGGTCCTGGGTTACTTTGGGTTGGTTATAAAAAAATTATTTCAAACTTTTTTAAATACTTTATTCTCCATCATGCGACCTTGATAATCAATTATCTAACACCTACTCGTTGAGACCATCCTTATGAGCCCAAACATGCTATATCTACTATAAGTTCCTTAGGACTTGGGTATGCCGCACAGGATGGATGCTACAGCGTCAGCTCATGTTTAAAAATATTGCTCAAGTCACAGTACACCAAATTAAAACCAATCGTACTTTTTATGTTGGAAATGAGCTGATTATCTTCAAACGCCTGAACAGATCTTCATTATTTATAGCTAAGAACCATCTCGAGCACATTAGCTTTCAAACAAAATCAAAATCACAAACGCGTCAAAATCGGTCCTTTAGTTTGAGAACTACGATGCCGCAGACAAACATACAGATTCACAGGTCAGATACACACCATAAACTTATAACACCCCTCATTTTTATCGGGGGTTAAAAAGAGATGCGGTAACCGGTCCATACACTGCCTACACTGTAGTCTGTAGCAAAAGTAAACAATTTTAACATAAAACTTCACCAGAAATTAGATCATACTTACTTGCCGATAGCATCCAGGAGAAAACTAGGACTATCATGATATTTACGTTTAGTCAATGGTAGATGTATGCAACTCTGGTGAGAGCGCTTCAAAATAGCTTGCATTAAACCATGCGGAGCGACTTCAATGACTATTGCATCAGAAGGTATCTTTGTTGCCACTTCTTCAAAATAAACGGAGCTCTAAAATAAGAGTAGTACATAGTATGACTCAGGATTAAATTTATGTTAATATTTGCTTTGGCTAGTAGCTCTATTCCCGTTAGTTTTTCAACGCAATAAAACTATGCGCTGTATAAGTTTATGGGATAAAAGTACCCATGAGTTCAATCCAGAATGTATCCTGTGTTGATATTACGTTTGATACAGCTACAGCTGTATCGAACCTAATCACACATCGAAATCAATGCAGCAGTTAATTCGTTGTAACTTTTAACAAATATATAATATCATTACTATATTTCACGTTTATAATGTGAGAAAGATTTTTAAATCTTTAGTCTACCTACCAATAAATTGTTAGAAAAGTACTTTGCTGAACAATATCGTGATTCGATTTTGTCCCAATTTTCCGGCAGAACTGATGTTGATAGCCAAGTTTTGCTTCTTAACTTAGGGTTTATAATGAATTCCTCCATTTTAGAACGAAGCTTATCACCTAAAAAGCAACCGTGAACAACAGATTTACTACTCGTTGGAAGATTTAGTTTCTTTATCTTTACAAACGTCATTCTGACATCACACACACACACACACACACACACTCACTCTCGCCTATTATCCCAAAAGGGGTAGGCAGAGGCGCAACTAGTGCACCCACCTTTCGCCGTTACTCCGTCCCATGAATGTGATAGGGGGCGAGCCCATCGACATCATTCTGACGTATTCATCATAATGATCGTCATTAGTCACATGAAGCGCACTGCTAAACATAGGCATCCCCTAAATATGTCCAGAGGGAAGAAGAGCTCTTGTCAAGAGCGGCCTGTCCTACTTATATATTAAGTTCTCTCGACTCACGAGAGACTTTTCTCGTAGAAGTTATTTTTATAATACCTAATTTCGCAATATATCTTGAGTGGTAAGCAATGTTCGAAGTGTTTACTTCTCGTGCAAAAACACCGCGACTATTCAGGTCAGCAACAAATTTCTTGACCTCTTCACAAGGACCCGAAATTGTGCATGATTCGGAGCTGTTGTGACATGCAATATCTATTTCTGGTGGGCATATAGGGGATATCTGCAAAAAAAATATATTTTTTTGGTTCTAGATAGTGGATCGGTTTAGGTTGTTAACAGACTTCCCAAAAAAGAAGAGGTTCTCAATTCGTGTGTTTGTATGTTTTTGATATTTGTAAGCTTACATCTTTATATCCAATTCCAATAGCTGCCATGGCTCCTTTAGGGAGCTCTGTTTCAACACTGACGAGCCCACGATAATAGCTAGCAAGGATCATTTCCTCAGCTGTAAAACAACCATCTGCATATGCACATCCTAGCTCACCTACACTGTGACCTAAAATATATATAAAACACTGTACACACATTCTTTGCAATAATGATGAAGTACAGCTAAAGTGGACAAATATATAAATCATCAATGGTTAGTACCAATAACGTTATCCGGAACAATCTCCAATGCTTTTAGTATGTCCGTGAGACCAATTTGCACAGCACCGATGCCGACAAATGAATTGAGAACATTATCAAACATCTTTTCATCAGGTTCAGTCAATATCCGAACGATGTCAATGCCCTTTGGTTCCAAAACCCTGCGACATCTGTGACAAAAACATTTTGCATTTTATACCTCTATATACCTACACATATATCAAAAACATAAAACCGGTTCCTAATTCTTTAAACGTAATAATATTATAAATTAAAACTTTGGTGGACAAAAACGATTTTTTTAGTCTTGGGTACAGTATCGAGACACGTGGCAGGGTATCAAGCCAAGCAAAAAACAGACGCGTGGCACTCGGAGACTGCCGCGGTAAAGCTATTGCATAAATTCTAATATTTATAACCTCTTTGATCAGATATAAAATAAAATATTCATTGATAAATGGCAAAACTAAAAAAATTATGAAAGACGGGCTCAATGGACTAGTATCCAGAGCCGTAATATTTAAATAAAAACCTCTTTGAACAGATATAAAATAAAAGCTTTTTGAAAATTCAAACTTAGAATCACGTCATCCCGCCGCGTTTGACATTTAATAATTCAAAATCTATTTACCGTAAATACATGAAATTTGAATTATTTATGGTTTTTCGACATGGCGACTACTTTTTATTTCTAAGAGTTTATATTTATTGTTTTGTATCTGCTATTATTACTTGACATTGACGAAATCACCGATAGATAATTGGTGGAAGCCATAATTAAAAGAAGAAGAATTATTTATTAAAGCCCCTTAATTTAACTAGAATCACAAATTTAATAAATACAGCTCTAGCGGTTATTGAGATACTAACATCTAAAAATTGGCATTTTTATCACTGACTGACATACAGATCAAAAACCTATACTCCTTCCAACCATTCATTTAACTTTTGACATATGCACGCCAATGAAATTTTATAATTATAATAATAATAATAATAACTTTATTGAGAACCAGAAATTAAGTATACAATTCCATTGTGGTACAATCTCCTGAACTAGGTTCCCATACCTGTATGTCAGGAGAGAGGTCCTTCCTTGTTTCTAAATACTTCATACAATAATAACCGGTGAGCAATTATTTAATTATATTTAACAATATTTGTAATCTACTTGCGTTTATGTGTGTGTGTGTGTGTATGAGTGTATGAGTGTTATGTATTTGTAACTACATAATGCTAGTGTCAATAATTTTTTTCTAGGTTTTCAGTTTTCTCATAATCTAAATCCTGTAGCCATTCAATTATGTGTTGTTTTAATTGATAATTATTTAAATGTTTAACCCCTGGAATGCCGGGCTAAGTTTGCGTAAAAGAAGCGTGCGTGCCGCCCATACATTTGAAAAAATCGGATTTTTAGTGTAAAGGATGTTCTAATTTATACACCATAAAATTCTTTTAGTACGAGTTTTGAAATTATTTATTTACTTATTTATTATGGATCAATGGTCACTAAAATATTCAGTAACATTGTGAGATTTGGCATAGACGGCCGCCATTTTGAATTTCTTTGTTTTGAGGCCGATTGACCTCAAAATCGAAATCTGGGTTTACCTTTGGTTACAAAAGACTGATTCAATGTTAGAATTGAGAAAAATGGCCGCCATTTTGAATTTCTTTGTTTTAAGGCCAATCGACCTCAAAATCGATATCTGGGCAGGCCTTTAGGTACAAAAGACGGATCCAATGTCAGAATTGAAAAAAGTGGCCGCCATTTTGAACTTGATCAAGATGAACGTTTTGCGCACACTTATAACGCCTGTTAGATTATAGAGTTGAGTGGTAGGATATTTGTACGGTAGAAAAAACATGACTTTAAGTACTGCTCTTTAAGCCCTTTCAACTTCTAGTAATAGTCTTCGAAGCACTACCCCATGAAGTGAAGCAGTAATTAATTAAACAATGCCCCAAGGAATTGTATATTTGTAAAAGTAACTTTCTGTCAGCATAGATGCGTAGATTTTTAAATATATATATTAATTTCCTAACCCTTTTGTTTAAAGATATAACTTGTTGCTTCCAGTTCAGGTTTTCATCTATGATAACACCAAGATACTTCATGTAACTCACACGATCTAGTTGTGAACAGTGACAGTTTTCCACTTTATTACATGTTTTGTTATGCAATATACATTTAAAATAATTACAGGGGCTTAACGCGTTAGTTTCTATTGACAAGGAATCATAAACAAAATAATAGACTACTTTATGGACGCCATTTTTTCTTTTCCATAGTGAAGCGATTTGTTCTTTAGCTCCGATCACCGATGTTAATAATTATCGATCGATATTCGTTAAGCCCACTGATTGTGTAACAAAGATAATTCAAAAATGTTTTATTGAAAAATAAAATGTAGCAGCGTAAATTATATATTTTCTGTTTGTATATGCGTGAGTATATTTTATGATCACCAATAAAATAAACTATTAAAGTTTAAATATTGACATAAGTTATATTGGATATAGAATATATACCTACAGAATAGATTTGTATACAGAAAATATACAAATTCAAACTCTTGGATATGTTTACAAAACAATATAAAATGTTGAGCATAAATAATATTTCAATGTGTTTGATCGATCAAAACTTATTCATCAATTAAATCGATTGTTACAAGAAATCGAATCAGTAGCGCGCTTAGAGTAAGTATAAGTACCTATAGAGCGTTAATATGGCACCGTGCGCCCACTACCCAGCGTAGGCAGGTGAACTATAGCTACTTATATAGAAATGTTGGCGACTGCTAGGGATGGGCACGCGAGCAGCACCAACGCAACAGTTATCGATAAGTACAGGTCCGGCGGCGCGGTACATATTGTTGTTAAAAAATTGTGGTTCTGCAAAATATGGCCTTGTGAGTAATTTTAAGCGTATTGCGTTAATATAGATAAAAGCTATGCTGCGAATTGGTGTAGTGCCATGTGGAATGATTTATATACACGGTACCTCAAGAGCAGTTTTTACAAGCAATAAGAACCAAGAATATTAATGGATATCCATTATAATTGAATCAATGGATATAAACCGAGCATCACACCATGGATTTCTTAGCTAGTCTCCCCAAGCCTAAAATAGTCACGTCTAGTTTTTGAAATATTTATTACCAATGTTAAAAAAATGTAAAAAAAATATATCTTAATGATTGCTAACTTATACTGTCAAGACCCGCGATAGAAGCTATGTAATAGCTTTAAAATATTATCGTAATCGGTCAATTTTTTAGGAACAGTAATTATTTCTTTCATTTCATAAACAAAAACGCAATTATTAATTGGCTTAAAAATCACACACAGACAAAAACAGTTACCTAAGCTACATTATATTAAGCATCGCCTTCGATAGTAATAAATACGTATGCTATAATATGAAAATATTACATCGACTGGCATCGACGCGTAACATCACTATCGAAAAAGCGGGATGCGGGGCAGTGCGGGGGGTACAAGTGTTCGCCTCCCGTGCACCTTTTATACCGCGACGCGTGATTTCAATTTTACCTAAAAATACACTGAAATATGATGGCTTGCCTGTGAACGTGATATTAGAATTCTGTTAAGTGTGTTTCCGAGTGTCATTTTTACAAGATTCCACAGGACATTTAACCATTTTGCAGTACTAATAATCAAATATTCGTATAGACCTCACTCGCGTGTGCTCACATCGTTCCTACTCGAGTGACTACAAGCGCTTGCGGCCGGTGCAGGACGATGTTCCCACCCGTGCCTATTGTTCCCACTTGCATATACGCGCTCTATAGGTAGTTATACTTACTCTAAGGTAGCGCGTTAGTACACCCCTTCTTCTTCTTTTTAAAAATGGCTCCATCGTTTCATCGGTGATTTTGCCAATGTCCAGTGGGTAGATGTTAAAATAATATCGTAACTTTTTTAGAATAACTTTCGACCCGAGGATAACCAATAGTACACCCCCAATTGATTAGAAACCGAACTGTCAAAAGTTAAATAAATGATGGGAGGAAAAAATCAGAAGGTTAATATTTAGAGTCTTATAACAGGAGTTTGAGGTCAAAACTGGCACTAATTGGGTTAGTTTTTGTTTTCACTTACCAATAACAAAATCATTTTCAAGCAAAGAGCGTTACTTTTTTTTGAATACTAATATCGAATTATTTTTATTTTTATATGGAAAAGACTGCCTCGGTTGCGTAGTTGTATTGTGGTACGACTGCAATATTGAGGTCTCTGAGAGGCTACTGCGAAAAACGAAATCCGAAACGAAGAAACGACGAACTTCGGATTTAACCTTGCTACCAAATTACTTCGGATCCGTCACCGTTACTTTCGGATCCAATTATTATTTTATTATTTTTATTGATTATTATTATTTTTTTATTATGATCCGAACGAAGAAACGACGTATTTTATGTCAAATTGGTTTTCAAAGTAGGGCCAACGAAAGTAAAAATGTCATTAGTGTCAAAATCCGAACATCGGATCCGTCTTCGAATCCGTCGTCGGATCCGTAACACTTCGTAGTAAGAAAACGTGCGATCCGTCACCCGAAACTACGGATTTCGTTTTTCGCAGTAGCCTCTCTGGTTCGATCCGCGGGTCGGGCAAAGTGATATTGAGTTTTTCTATTCAGTATCAGCTCGGAGTCTGGAATTTGTGCCCGATGTGGCGATAGGCTCGCCCCCTATCACATCATGGGACGGAATAATGGCAAAAACTGAGTGCACTAGTTGCGCCTCTACCTACCCCTTCGGGGATAAAAGGCGTGAGTGTATATGTATATATGTATGGAAAAGATACGCAAATAAATACGTGAACAACTGAAAAAATAATGTTTGGTTGTCAAAATTCGCTATGCGTCACTTTCACTTTTAGAAAGGCGAAGGTATTCAGTACCATAAAGCCTAAAATGGGTTTTATGACAATAAACATACAAAAAATATTAAACTTAAACAAAAAACCCGCTGCGTCGAAATCTGCCTGCTATCCTTATAAAATTTATTGAAGAACTGAAAAGATAGAAACAAGATTTTAATTTGAATATTTTGTTTTGGTTTTGAATAATCTTAATTGATAATGTTCACAAACGCTGTCGAAGGCATAACACTTTCATTTCTCATAATTTGGTTGGTGATATAGGTAAAGCAACAAAATCTCGGAGTGAGCAAATACCTCCGACTGCGTTTATGAACACCATCAACTAAGATTATTCAGTTCTTTAATCAATCTTTTCAGTTCTTTAATAAATTTTATAAGGATGGCAGGCAGATTTTGACGCAATCGGGTATTTTGTTTTGTTGTATTATTTTTTTTATTTCCATCTTTTTAGTTTTCAAGCACCTTTATTAGCATTTCCTATTCCAGACTCCCATAAAACATATATGTTACACATATACTCATAATCATCGTTAAAATCCTTTATTTTAATATCACACTCGATGTATTTTAAAAATATTGCTTTTTATGAGATTGTTTTTGTCGCGAAAAATCCTTAACTTAGATTTTTTTTATTTTGATGTACCAAATGTCACTTTCACGACTAAGGCGAATCTGTTGACACCACTCACAAAAAACTAGCCGTTTTGGCTCTAGGGCGTGCCAAAGAAATATATACACATACACTCGAAAAACATAACCTTCCTTCTTCCGCAGTCGGGTAAAAACAAAAAATAGCATCTTAATGCTTTTTACTTTTATGGAAACATTGATAAAGAACAGTCGCAAGCAGGACTTGAACCCGAGACCTCCGACGTACCGTGCCAGTGCACACCCAACTAAACTATTTCGACGTACTTTCGATTCAATTTCAAGTTCCCTATTTATCTCTTTAAAGGAGACGCTAAGACGTCTTTTTCAATGATTCCACAAAAATAAAAAATATTGTCCAGGCACTACATGGCCCTTAACATGTATAAAAATCATCATATATGAATAGCATCTTTAATTTAAACTAAGTATCGTATTATTTACACAAAGCAAATATTTTAGTATGAATTTAAGCTCAAGATTTGTCTTGGTTAGTTTTATTTTAGTTATTTAGTTGAAAAAATGTTTTTAGATATATATGTGTAGGTTAGTCTCCAGACTAAAAGTTTTTAGTGCCACCCGTAACCAACTTTAAGCAGGCCGTATTGAAAACAGTTTATATTAGAACTGAATGGCTAGAATTATTCGCAATAAAACTCCGTAAAATACGGATTTAAGAAATAATATTATAATTCGTGTTAAAAAAAATGACAATAAAGTCAATTTTTAAATTTTCTTTACTGAAAAATTCAATATGTTACGTTTTCTAATCAACGTTGATAAAAACAATGTATTATAATAATGACCTTTATTGTCACAATAATAATTATTACAAAACGACTTACAGCTGTCATTGCACTAGGCTCCAGGCCCGTATCACAGTAGACCAAACAAGATTTAACAAAAACACGTTTCTATTAGGCGACCATTCCGCTCACAACACTTAATAAAATTGTTAATAAATAAATGTAAGCTCATTAAACATACTAATATTAATCTAAGTGTATGTATGTGTGAGTGTGTGTTTCCATACTCCCTATAAAAGACCCGTAAGAATATTCTCAGTATCCTGGTAATTTAGATCGTGCAACCATTTTTTCAATATATATTTTGCTTTTTTACAAGTCAATAACTTTATATTAAGCTGATGACAAATTTTGCTGTAGATAAAAGAATGCATGTAGTTCGGTAGGCGTCTAGCAAAACTCGAGCTGATGGATGGCAGGGGAATTCTGTATGTGCGACGAGAACACAGATTGTCAAATTCTTCCGAATTTATAATGCACTTATGAGTTGAGATAGCTATTTTGCTAAAGAACGATTGACGAAGCCATAAAACATTACATTCCTTGTAAAGGTCGTCTGTAGAAAATCTAAAAGGTTTTCGTAACATTACTTTTAATACAGCCCGTGGAGCTCTTTCCAGTTTTAAAATTGTAGATTTTGCGGCCCCTCCCCATGCAGATATGCAATATGGGAGACTAGATTCACATATTGCTTTATAAATTAAAAGTAATAAACACATAGAAGCAGAATTCCGAAGAGATTTCATCAAAAAAATAGATTTCCTCAGTTTTCCCGATAGATATGAGATATATTTCTTGAAAGAGAGATTTTCGTCCAGGAGAATGCCTAAGTATTTGGTGTTGCTAGCATAATCAATAGAAGGACAACTGCAACAAGTTGGTTCAGGCAGGTGGTTTCGGTAAGACGAACAGGAATGGATAACAAGATTACGAAGCAAGGGGGGTCTTGTCGCGCGTGTTTTATGGAAAGCAACATATTTGGTTGAAGTATCATACAAGTATTTGAAAATTCGTTTTACCTGTCAATAGCAGCAGCAAATACTGGTATTTTCATTAATGTAGCTCCCATAGAAGCCCACTGCGAGCCCATTCCGCTATACATAAACCATATAGGTCTTTTTACGCCATTGTAGTATTCAGAATTTTCCGAAGACACGATTATGTCGTTATTCTTGTCGGTATCTGAAAAGCATTTTATTTATGACATCATCCTTACATAATAAGCTAGCTATACAGCTATCTTGGTATACGTTATAACCACTCATGTGAATATGAATAGAATTTGCATGTAAGTGTATTGAATATGTGCGTTGAGAAACGGAAGAAAACGTCAGCACTAACAAAGATGAGTGAATTTAATAAGGGAAGATGCAAACAATAATGGCGTGTATGACGAAATGACTGTTCACGAATCACTACATAGTATAAAACAAAGTCGCTTCCCGCTGTCTGGCCCTATGTCCTCATGTCCCTATGTATGCTTAAATCTTTAAAACTACGCAACGGATTTTGATGCGGTTTTTTTAATAGATAGAGTGATACGAGAGGAAGGTTTATATGTATAACACATGCATAATATAGTAGAGGAACATTGATAATTTAAAAGGTTTCTAATGTGATGTCGTAGATAAACACATTTCTTTGCTAAACTCTACGAGATAGATCAAAGTAATGTGCTACACCTTAAAAAGGTCTACAAAAAAGTCCGGGATGGTATATGTCTATTTCTTAGGGATAACCTACAATAACCATTTTTTATCCTTTACTTTTGACGAGAAATAATGGCTTATTTACGAAGCGATTTTAAGCAATACAGCATTAATCCTTATCCAATTAAGTACCATAAATACATTGTGCATTTAATAAAGATCAATATGGCCCGTTGCAACATGCAATTTAAATAAATATTTTCGAAGATATTACAGATTTAAAATGCAGGGACATAGCGGTCGCGACGGTACCGGCCGGGGGGTCGGCGGCGCGTGTCTATAAATGAGAAAGTATGGAGATAGTTTGAGATAGTTAGATGAGGAGGACATAGGCTACTTTTATCCCGGAAGAACATAATCCGGGAATTTTATACCGGTTTTTATTTCTCGCGAGTGGGGCCGTCACGGCGTAACCACTGAACCGATTTCGATGAAATGTGGTAGCGAGATAGTTTAACCCGTCAAGCCCCGCTTATATATAGATTTATGCGGAAACCCTATATACTAGAACGCCCGCATACGTCGCGGGGCTTGACGAGTCAAGATCCAGGGACGGACCTAGGCTATATCTTATTCCGGAAAAAATAAACCGAGACTTTGATTTCGGAAAATCTTTTTCTGCGAGTAGAACCGCAAGAAAATAAGTATGACGATAGTTTGAGATTTAGAGGTGGACATAGGCTTCTTTATTCCGGAAGAACATAAACCGGTAATTTTATCTCGGTTTTTTTTTCTTGCGAGTGGAGCCGTCACTGTCACGCTACTGAACTGATTGCGATGAAATTTGGAAGGGACTTAGCTTAAGACCCTGGGAAGGACCTAGACTAATTCTTATCTCGGAAAAACTTCACCAATGGATGGAGTGATTCAAGAGGAATGCTTATGTGTATATTACATAAATATTTTGTTTGACAAAAAACTAATTTCAGCATTTAATATGCTTTGCTACCTTAGCGAAGCCAGGGCAGGCCGCTAGTTGATAATAAAAGGGACATGCTATGCCAACCACTAGAGAAAACGACCCTAAGGAATTTAAAAAAAACAAATAATTTAACTTACTGAGGACGACATAGCCTCGTGCTGTATGCCCAGATACATCCATACTGTAGAAATTGTGTAAGAGTGCGATCTCCTCTGGATCTATCGGTTTGTTCTTCAAATAATGTATTATTTTATTAACACCACTTTCAGTTCTTGCTGACACAAGTACCAGACGAGGAACTGAGGTGCTGTATTTGTATTTATCCTTAAATATTAATCGAAAAGAAAGTCACATTAGTACTTAACTCAATCTTATAACTTCTTAAGCCCCCAACCAGAAACAATTAAATATTAAAAGAGTTTGATTTGCTTACGTACCTTTTCTTTATAAAGGCTTTTTAAAAGAACATGCACATTTACCCCCCCTAAACTAAAAGAATTAAGAGCTACGTAGCCTCTATTGTACGGAAGGTTGTCAGTCACAAACTGGATTCGGCCCTCTTCCACAGCCGATATGTTATCCGGAGGCACAGAGAAGTGAAGATTTGCTGGCAATTTCCCAGTATGATGAGCTAAGCAAACCTGCAACATTTTGTCGACACAACATTTATGATCAATTTTACGAAGCTTTTTAAGAGTCTTGTTTAAAAATTTATCTAAATAAATTATTGGGCAGCATATAATATGGGAGCATATAGACCGAAGTTCTTGAGTTCGTGGCCTGGTTTGGGCAACACTTTTTGTAGGTTTTGCTAACATGCTTTGCCCGGGATTTTATCTGTTCGGTCGGCGCAGCATGCTTGATAAAGTTTATTGCGGTGACCTCATACTAGAGTAGTAGGTATAACAGTTGCATATTCTCACTTTGATCAAAGAACACATTCCTGAAGCACCTTCTGCGTGTCCCATGTTTGATTTTACAGATCCTACCTTCACGGTGTTATATTTAGCAAAAAAGTTTGCAATTGCTTTTAGTTCATCTCTATCGGCTTCTGCAATACCTGCGATTATAATAATTTTGTATTTTTATTTAAGTTTATGCTATTTAATTTGGTGTTATGTGATTGTATTAATATCGGATTACTTATGACACTAATAATAATGAGGTTTTACGGCAATCGTTTATTGTTTTTGATTACTTAAAATATTTATCGGTTTGTGAATATGCCGAGCAATGGAGCTATCAAGCACAACCGTGGTACTTGCCACTAAGCAAGTAAAGCGTGTTCTTCTCATTTATTCGGTAAATAAAAGCATCACACTAACCAAGTGCATTGGCTTCTATATATTCCACCATTCCAGGTAATACGTCAATTTCGTTGTAAAATTCTTTAAAGAAGTCTTCCACGTCTTCTGATTTGCGTACAATGGAAATACCTAATGCGGGGGTCATAAAGAATTTAGACCTTGCGTGGTATACCTCACAGTATATTCTGAAATATAAGAAATACAATATACAACTGTCTCACAATAGTTCTTCTCCACATTAACATATTATTATCTTGAGTTGTGAAAATCAGAAACATAGAGAAAATTCGATACAAATTTTTGCGATCTACAAAAAAATCTCACCCTTCGATGAGCGTCCACCACCCTATAATTTTTTAGGCAATCCACTGCCTCTGTGCTAGAGGTGATCATTAAACATTATAACCATTAATTTCGTTTATTAAAAAAAAAATAACAGTCAATATTATCCTACTTAATATTATAAAGGCGAAAGTTTGTAAGAATGTATGGATGTTTGGATGTTAAGATGTTTGGATGTTTGGATGTAAGGATGTTTGTTCCTCTTTCACGCAAAAACTACTGAACGGATTTCGATGAAATTTGGCACACGGGTAGATCATGTTCTGGATTAACACATAGGCTACTTTTTAACCCGGGAAAATATAAAGCGGGACTTTTATCCCGGAAAAACTTTTTAAAGCGGGCGGAGCCGCGGGCAAAAGCTAGTAAACTACTATTGCAATATCCATTAAACGTTTTAACTAATTAATTGAGTACGAACTATGGAGGCAGTTAACGCCATCTACTAATTTGTCATTCAACTAAAATTGATAACCATATATCTATCATAGAACACGCTAGCTGCCAATAAAGAGGTTATCATTGCCTGGGTACCTGGCCATCAAGGCACCACAGGAAATGAGAAGGCCGATGAGCTATCGAGAGAAGGAGCTGATGAAACATTTATAGGACCGGAGCCATGTTTACCAATACCGGCAAAAGTCACGAAAGGAGTAATCAGCAGGAAGATAGCTACAGAAACAAACGTCAGATGGAGAGAGATGAAGGGCTGTCGCCAATCTAAAATCTTCATCAAGACGCTAGACCAGAAGAAAACAAAAAGCTTACTCCGACTCAGGAAGGAGGACATAAGAACTATTATAGGAATCATGACTGGACACGGTACGCTGAACAGGCACCTAAAAATAATAGGTAAGACCGAAGACGCCTCGTGTCCAGAATGTGGAGAAGAAGAGACCAGCATCCACTTTCTGGCAGAGTGCCCAATGTACTCTCTGCCACGATGGGAGATACTGGGAACGGACAGACTGGAAGCAGCACAACTACAGGAGGTAAAACTGGGAGATATGATCAGGTATTGTAGAGCAACAAAAAAGTTTGTAAGATTAGAAGGGGGCATACTGCAGGAGCACCAGTGAAACCAGTGCTCTAGAGTGGAGCCGCCACGAATAGCCAAGGTAAGGCAAGCGACGCTGCATCTAACTTTGGGACGCCGCCTGGTGGGTGGGAGAGTATGTGGGCAGACTGGGCCTGGCAGCTTGTGCGTTCTTCTACGTACAGGCTGAGCGCTGCCCCCTGTTGGCTCCTGCCGCAATGATCAATCAAGGTCAAAGTGGCGGGACTCTCAGTGCAGGGCGGCGCTGGGCGGAGATCGGCTAACTGAAAGGTGCAAACCTGGAAGGAAGCCTCAATGCCTCCTAGGACCCAGCTGAGCCACAGCCGAAACTCCCTATGGTGTGTGGCGCTTGGGCATGATGCCAGTGAAGCGGGCCGACCCAAGGTGAAACTGGCGGTGCCACCCAAACTAGGATTAAGGGTGAAATAGTTCCAAAGTTCCAAGGGGAACTGATCACCCGTCTGCGCGACTGCGTAAGTCCCCACAAAACATACATCATAGAAAAATGGTAATAACGCCATCTATGAGTTTCTCATTAAATTAAAATTTTATCTTTAGCTACGAGTTAAATAATGACTCGTCGTGATTAATGATTGGTTGTTTGAGTTGATAGGACTTTGGTCCTTAAATGTCTGTATCCTGTATTAAAACGCAGCTAATATTGCTTGGTCAAACGTGTTCATAGCAATTAATGTACTGAGAGTTTATACAAATATGGTCCTTAAAATGTCTGTTTACTGTATCACAACGTAGCTAATATTGCTTGACCAAGTTATTTATAGCAATTAACGTATGTAATAACAAAACCGTAAATAAACAGTTAACTGATCGATTGCCGCGTGTTTTGTATCCACGAATTATGGTGTTATTTTTCTTTCTAGTGATAAAGGTGTTGCTAACGAATAAATATGTTGAGACGTAGCTATGCCGTGATTTGGAACTATTGTCAAAAAAATTATATGATCAATACTTTAACTCTACTTATAAAAATCACAAGTAGCAATTCTACTTGTGATTTTTGTAAAAAGAATTTATCGTATAAATTTACAACAAACTGCGGATTCCTTTAAATTAAACCATGTAGCGGTATTGTGTACAGTGAATTTATTGGTTCTTTGTCGTCGATGAATCAAAATCAGCGTGTATCCTTTTTTTTTTGTGGCCATCTTCGGCCCATTAGGCACGGCTGCGGGCTTCCTCCGACTCACGTCTAAGTTGTCGTCCGCAACCGCCCCTGCGCGTACCGCTGTTGCGGTCCGTCTCCTGTTGTTGCGGGGGCTCAGAAGCCCCCGTACACCGAAGGACGCCCGAGGCAGCATATGGCACGCTGCCGTCCATCACGGGGGTCACAGAAGTTGGCTAGACTAATAGGTGGACGGCGAATGATAATTGATAACAGTGATGGTGGTTCAGGTACTATAGTAATACTTTCTTGTTTAATATTTTTCGGTTATTCTTTCCGCAGTCGGGTTTTAGTTACTTATTTTTTATTCCACACTTTTTAGTATTTCGTGAACAACAAAACATTTGTTATGTTAAGCGTTGTTCTATCTGTTAGTACTTTATTTACTAAATTGAGGATCTTTGATTAATTATATACCTAGATAGACACTGAACGTTTCAAACGCGTCAAAAAAAAATAGAGGCGAACTGTTTCCCACTAAATGAGTTAAAGTGAATTATTTTTTGTCGTTTTTCTACTCCTAAGCAGTTATAGTTTTAACCACGAAGAAAAAAAGAAGAGCGGAGGTGCCGCAAGGCGATTAGGTCATGTCACCATCAACTAAGGTCATGACGTCACAGTAGGCGGGGCCTAAAACTGTAGTCCCGAGTGAGTCGTCAGTGCGTTCGGATCGGATTCATCTGACGTTTAAATAGGTATAATTTTTTTTTAACCATGAAGTGCGCTGTTGCTGGGTGTAGAAATTGCTCAGGATCACAAATCAAACAAGATGGCATAACATTTCATTTGTAAGTCGTTTAAATTTATGATTATTTGCATTTTAAAACACATTTTATTGTTTTATTACAAAGTGACATCTGTCGTCAAAAAGTTTGGTTCTTTAGATTTCTCACTGATATCATGATTTTAACGTTATAAACGCATGTCATACGAATTTTCGGCAGAAATTAGTAAATTTAGCTTATTCTGCCTCCTAATATATTAATTATTTCAAAGATTTATTATTTAGTTACATAAAATGTGAAAAAATATATTAAAACATGTAGTGACATCTGTGGGTAAGTATTCAGAAATAACGGATAGCGAAAAACATGTGCGTCATGCGAGCGACACCCAACATCGAATATAATTCGACGCTTGAAAGGCAATAATATCTAAGCGACAAATATACCGAAAATGAGTTATATACATATTACATATTTAATCGCCAAATTTTTTTGCGTCGATTGATCCGGGTTTCGTAGCTCTAGGGCAACTTTTTTGGCGGTTAGATATTAGATGATTCCGGTAAATTTCACAACTTTTTTCTCGTTTACCGACAAGAAATTCACGACTTTTCGGATTTATAGTAGTTGGTACACTTAAGGAAATTGATTTTGAACTTATCGTGTCTCACTTGAAATCGTGATATTACTGTTTTGCATTAATATATGTTTACTTGAAATAAAAAAAAATGCTCACTATCTAATGAGTTGTTTATTACCTACACAACAAAATTATAGCATTGGCGTAGATATATATTTGCCTGCACCCATACTCACCATATTGATGTGCTTAGATATTTTCAGCTTAATAAAATATTTTGTTAATAGTACATATATACAACTTTACATAAAACAAAATAAAAAGAGATTAATCGGTTAGATAGTTTTACCTGAATAATACAAGTTCTATTTTTTATGCTTAGATATTTTTACTTGTTAACTTCAATGATGTCGCATAGTTAATTTTACCGGGTATGTTCAGGTGGTTATACTTATTGTTAGGAGATATTCACCTGTTCGTAATAAAGAAAATACACCCGCTTGCGAATCACCTAGTGTTTTGAAAGTGTCGTTGGCTATTCTCATCTAGCCATGTACTTTTCTTATATTCCATGGCCTCTTTTACATCGTCCCACATTCTTTCTCGTGTTTGCAAAGTACTATAAAATCCTTTGTGGAAGACGTATGTCAAAATCGTAGAATGTCGTGCTACATAGTCTCTGACTACCCGTATGGGATAAGGGCGTTAGGTTGTATGTGTGTGCTTTCAGCAAAAATAAAATTTGAGTGAAAATTACGAGTTTCCAACACAATGAATAAATGATAATATTATTGTTTTCTAGTTCTGCTTGAGGCGAGAACCTCCCTCCAACGAAATTAGTTAACTATTAACAAATTCTATATCAATATGCTATATTTTGGATGTAAGTATGTTTATCTAACAATAAAATTTGATTTTCATTAAAGTTTGCTGTTTATTAAATAGTTTAATGTTGGTGCGAATAACAATATTTACAATATTGTGCACGTATTTATGTTTTTCTACTTTCGTGCGACCCAATAATTTAGCTATAGATATTTTTAATTGATTTTATTAATATGTTTAGTTATCCTTATACGATTCTTACCAACTGCGCATTTTTAAATATTTGATATTTCTTTAAATTTACTTGTTACGGTATCCATAAAATTATCCATTTAGATGATTTTACCTGTTTGTAAATTAAGGTAATTTTTAACTAAGCGACAGTAACTTTTTAGTTTATAATCGTCAAGGCTGTTGATTTAGGTCAAAAAATGACAAAAATTAAGAAGTTCCTAAAACAGTTACAATTATTTTTGTGCAGCAAATAGTTTAGTTATGATTTTTTTTGTCAAAATCAAAACTTTAAAACGCTCTACTGAAAAAATTAGCTAAATGTCGCTTAGATATGATTGCCTTTCAAGCGTCGATATTATTTTTATAAATTTCGTTGTATTTGTAAGTTTTTTTCGTGTTATTGATTTATTTGTTATCATTTTAGATTCCCCATTTTTTTTTTGTTTTTGCGGAGAAAGTAACTTATTACTACCGATGCTGTAAATACAGAAAATAGAAATGCATGAATACGTGTTATAAATAGACGCAACAACTGGACACCAACAAAATATTCGAAAATATAAAATAATGCTTGAAATATAGTAAAAACAACAATTTCGCTTTTCTTTAGAAAATATTCCTACCTGTCAAACATTTGATGTTCGTCCCGTCGTTTAGAAATCAATTAAATTTACAAGTTAAAATATTACTAAAAGTGGAGTTTTATTCTTCTTGTTTTGGTTTTGAATGTCAAACGTTTAATATTCGTCCCATCGTTTAGAAATAAATTAAATTTAAAAGAATACTTTAGTTTTTTTATTTGTGTTTGACATTTGACGTTGACAGCTAACAATTTCTGATCGCAACTATAATACGGACTTTGGCGGGAACCTGGGCGTAAAGGTTGCGTTGTTTGGGTTGAATTTGATTTTTATGTGCATGATGCGGTTTGTTCAGTGGCCAATAAGGAATACATTCATTTTTATCGTAATACTAGGTGTTTCTTGCGGCTTCATCCGCGTGTAAAGCCTTTCCGCTAAAAAAAAGTCCTTACGAAGAGATTAAAAATATGCATTATTTCCATGGGGGTAAATTACCGGGATAACAAGTAGACTATGTGTTAATCTAAGACATGATCTACTAGCGTGCCATTTCATCTATATCCGTTTTGTTGTTTCTGTGTTTACTTCTAACACACATGTAAATATCCAAATATTTTTATGAACTTTCGCATTTATAATATCATCACAGGATACTGAAGTAGATATTAGTAAGATTATCGTAATTATTAATTTTAATCAATAAAGATTTTTTATCAACAACTTTAACAACTTATTTTATTTTGTTTATTCCCTAATTTTCCTGTACGTATGATAAAATAATTATAGACATATATAATTATTTTATCATATATGTGTCACCTATGTAATGTACCTATATGCTGAAAAAACGGCTAAGCGCCAGTAGAATAATAAATAATGTGGTCCGCCATACTAACGCACATAGAATCGTCTGGAACAAACACTTTTGCTTGTTACGCCATAGGGGTGAAAAGACGAACTAAATTATTAACAAGTTAGCTCTGTTACGCTGTAATAATGCCATTCACCGCTAGATGGATTTTGATTGGGGGAGGAGCTATCGTTATATTTCATCCCCCGACCCCCCGCATTTAGCGACGCTACGTTCTAAAGAGATTTTGGCTTGACACACCTCCGCTCTTCTTCTTTTCTTCGTGGTTTTAACTATTAATTTTACACGTTATTTTATTTTAGCAATTAATTAATAACCATTAATAATTTTTAACCGATAATCACATCACTACTCTGTGCCAAGAAACTTCAATCCTACTAATCCTACTAATATTATAAAGGCGAAAGTTTGTAAGAATGTATGGATGTTTGGATGTATGGATGTTTGTTCCTCTTTCACGCAAAAACTACTGAACGGATTTCGATGAAATTTGGCACACGGGTAGGTCATGTCCTGGATTAACACATAGGCTACTTTTTATCCCGGGAAAATAAAAAAGCGGGTATTTTATCCCGGAAAAACTTTTTAAGGCGGGCGGAGCCGCGGGCAAAAGCTAGTAGTTAATAAAGTTCAAACTATCGAAGTTGTATTATATTTATTTTGTAATAAAGCATTTAGTGATATTTTCTGTTACATACATTCAATGTGCATAATAAAATCGAATTAATTATTCATGAAACAAACATCCGATTAATAATTATTTTTTAAATGTATGATGCATTAAATTTGCTTGTAAAAGTTCAACAACAACAAGTATCGCCTCACCTTTTAGCGTCCTTGGCTCTTTGCAGGAAGAGTGTTCCACAAGCTTCAGACCTGACGTATCCGTCTCCGTTCTTATCAAAACATTTAGTCTTCCCATTCATGGAAAGGCAACCAGCTCTGTCAGTGCGAATATTGAAAAGAGTTATATTAAGTAGTTCTAGCATCAGTATTTTTTTATGATAGAAATAAAGTTATTTGGGCTGAACTTATATTAATCTCAAATTATATGAATATTTCAAGTCGTATAACATTTATATTAAGGATTCACTAATCCTAAATCACTATTTAAAATAATCTGTTCTCTTTTTATTTTTATTTAATTAAGGCACGGATTAGTTATCTCGGCGTCGCTTTTCAATAACATGTGAAGTACTGCACAGTTGAGAACTAAGAAAATATATTTTAAAACTTGTCTGCTGAGGGAGTTAAACCGCTACATGCCCATAATTTAAAAAAATAGATCTTGCATCAAGTGTAAATGTGTTATTGACAAGATTTACTTGGCCTGTATTTAAATTACGAAATATGTGTATAGAGTAAAATAAATTAAATTACAGCGCTTTCAACCATTTTTTATGTTTTATACCAAAGTTTTTATTAAAAGATGCCTAAATTTAGGATTGCTAACAGAAAGAAATAACGATATTACCGTATTTAAAATAAATATATACATTTATTATTTTGATTATATAAAGTCATACCTTCTCAAGTTGATTGATAACGTCGGCTCTAGGCACTGATTAGAGCCTCCAACAACAGCAGCGTCGCAAACTCCGTTCTTGAGGGCCCAATAAGCGTGCTCGAGGCACAGCGTAGCGCTCGAACAGTTTTGGTCAACAGTATAAGAAGGAGCCTTTCCATCAAGCCAGTAGGAAATACGGTTCGCCATCATATTTTTACTGCATCTGAAAATAAAACGTTGCAGGTGCATTCATCTACCAAAAGTATACCAGGCATAAAACTGAACAATATACACAGGGTGACTGCCGATATGCATGGTTTTAATTAATAATAATAATAATAATAAAACATTTATTGCACACAGAACACCACATACACAATTACAAAGAAACAAAAAGTTAAAAAAAATGGAGGGACAATATAACAATAAAAACAAAAGAAATGAAAACACTATGAATAAGCTGCATTCATCTGCCACAGCCGAGCCGCGCTCCGACTAAAACACCACAGTGCCGAGTGAGACGGAGCACCTCAATAGCAGGCAGATGCATGCCGCTCACTGCTATTATTATTTAATTAATTACGACTATATTATTTTAATAGATTCTAAAATATTATCCAAGAGAGAATTTGAGGAATTGTGTGAGGCATAATGAACATCCGTAATAAAATTCTTGCATGCTATGAGTTATTTTATTCAAAATATTTATTACCTATCACCAGTAGGTGATCATTAATCAAATCTCCAAACATGCATGAATACTTCTATCAGTTCGGCGTTGATATTAGGTACTACTATGATCCTCTTGTTCCTATGAATGATTACCACAAATACATGCTGTATTTTCTTGTGCTCAAGAGAACTGCAAGTAAGAAATGCAGCTACCGCCTTAGGGTCAGGTCATCATCTCTTTTGCTTCCGTGGTCGACCAGAGAGAGACTTATGCTTTATTTATTTTTTTATATCGAAAGTGGTAGCTTGGGTGCATATCAACAATTATACACACTTTTCATTTTTATGGGTAGCACCATTATTCCAAGCTGCTCTATCACTAGATAGTACTTATAGAACAAAGTCGCTTCCAACTGTCTGTCCTTATGTACGCTTAGATCTTTAAAACTACGCAACGGATTTTGAGGCGGTTTCTTTTTAATAAATAGAGTGATTCAACAGGATGGCTTTTATGTACTTTTAACCCGGAAAAACTTATTAACGCGGGAGGAGCCGCGGGCAAAAGCTAGTTACGTATAATGCAAGACTTTCAGAATATCATCAAAACCCTAAAAATAACGAATTTTCTGGAGATTTGAAATTAACTCGATGAATTCTAGATGAGATTATTACCATTATTCTTTACCAGGTTTGGAAAAGTAAACAAATATATTTTAGTTACCCAGTTACAGTGTATTATATATAATGTGACTTAATATTGAAACCAAAACTTTAACCATAGTCTCAATTTCAGCTCAAACTGAAATCAAAACTCATTGAGGACCTGTTTCACAGGTTTTAAGTAAATTTGATTTGACCCTTATCATATTAAAATGCTAATGTAGATAGTACTCATTTTATTATTTGGGAGTATAAAATATTAAACAGTGACTTTTGTATATAGTTCGAAAATATACATTTATGTGACAAGTAGTGTTTATCAGCAAGCAGTGAAACAATTGTATGGTGAATTAATTTAGTCTATGTTTTATATATTACAATGTTATTTTGTATTTAGTGAAATTAAAAACCTCAATGTTAGTAAGAAAAATAGACTTAATATTTATTCAATTAAAATCTTATAATAGTACATGGACAGACATAATACAAATTTATTACTCTTGTGAGTAAACCTTTCAAAATAATCAACTGGGTAAAAATTCATCACTTCATTGGAAATGAGATTAGAATGTTTTTTTTTTATATAAAAGCCATATATTTTGATAATAATAATTAGGAATATTAATGTAGTATTCCAAGAGCTGGCAGTGAATTTTGGGAAGGTTCTTTAGGCACTGCCAGACATTAAAAAAATGGTATTTTATTAATAGGAGAATGTCAAATGGTAAGTCGGGCAGGGCAATTGCGGTTATTTTGCAACTGAGCAGTATATAGAAAGTGTAAAAAAGTGTACCCAAAAAATATGTTTTAGGCAACTTGGAATAACTTGTATTTTATACTTTAGAATATATATAGTCCAGGTATAAACATGCCAGACCGTTTTGTTGGTTATAAAGTACAACCCGACTGACCTGAATGTACTTAATCAGTATACGCCAAAAAAATGTTTTAGGCATTCTGATTTTTTATACAGCTTGTTTATTGATTAATATTGAAGCATAATATGCGCAAATCGGCAGAAGTTTTTTTTTATGGCATTGAATGACGAGACGAGCATGCCGTTCGCCTGATGGCAAGCGATACGACCGCCCCTAAACCGTAGTAACACCGTACAGCATCTTGAGTTACAAAGTACCTACTGTGTCGCATTTCACTGCGCTCATCATCCTGAGAGGCTGAGATATAAGATGTTAAGTTTCATTATGTCCAGTAGTTACACTGGCTACAATGTCCTTCAAACCGAAACACAGCTGTGCATGCACACTGCTTGTTGATTATTTCTTGGTTTAAAATTGAATAGAAAAGAAGGTGTTTTGGGATATGGCAGCCTTAAGTGACGTTTAGAGTGGAATGAGTTATAACCGGGAATACAGTTTATGACTGTTGTAGAGTCAAGCTTCCGTAGTCAACATTCCGTAAGTATAATAATGTCTTATGCAATATTAAGACGGTGAAGAGCTATAAGAAAGTTGTTAAAATTTTTGTGTATGCTTCTAATGTTAAAAGTAAGTACTTTAAAATTATATTTTTTTGGAAGAATGTTATTACAGTCTTCTAGCATGTTTATATTTTGGCATTTGATATGAAAAAAGTTGTCCAATTGTATCCGTAAATCTACAGTACCATGATGTGTAGTATATTTAATTTCATATGAATGAGCGGGAAATGAAAGGAATTAAACCAGAATAACTGATATCTAAAAGACAGAATAAAGCACAAAGAAATAAGCTTCTCCACTGCAATATATGAATAAAGAAAGGAACAATAAAAAAACAGAATCATTTCCATATTATGAGAGTAAACATGAGAATAATATAATGTTAAGGGGTTTAAAGAAATAGTATTACAAAATGAACTTGCGGCGTTTGGCCGCAGATAGGTAGTAAAGAAGAAAGAAAGAAAGAACTCAGGGTTTAGGTTCGTGGTACGAGCTTTATTTTTACACCTCCGCGTACACTCGATACGTTTGCTGATGGTATGCAAACGAGTCACTGGCCTGCCGGGTCTCCGACTCAGGCGAACGGCACGACGCTGATGCACGTGGCTGGCTCCGGCGACAGCTCGCCGGGCAGGTGGTATGGCCACGTGGTCGGCGCTGCGGTGGTCAGGTGGTGATCGGGCTAGCGCGCCCGACTGCGATGATGGAGGTGAGCACGTGGCGGGCAGCTCCCGCGACGATGCCGGTGCCCACGTGGTCGGAGTCAGCACCCACGACGTTGATGGTGAGCACGTGGTCGGGGCCAGCACCCGCGACGTTGATGGTGAGCACGGAGTCAGCACCCCGTGCTAGAATGCGTCAACGCCGTACCGTAGAGGTGAACCCTGAAATCAGACACCCAGCGGTTCGGAATGCAAGCTAGGCTTGCATTCCGCGCCAGCGACTCGTGACAGCTCACGAGCCCAGGTACACAGAATACACAGGTAGCGGTTAGTACGGATTGATTGGCAACTCACCCAGCGGGAACAACGGTATGCGCGGTAGCACGCAGTTATATAAGGCGTGGTGCCACGGCGAAGAAGATTGTGAAAGAAGAGCCGCATGACAGTGCACGCTTATTTATACGGTCGCCATTCCGACGTACGTCAAACGAATGACAACTAAATAACGACCAATCGGCACCCACGAGGGCTTCGATTGGTGGTTGTAGCCATAGACAGTTTACGAAAGAGTGTAAACGTTCCATGCAACGCTACAGTACCCCGCCGAAAAGACCAGGATTTTACTTATACCTGAATATAAGTAAAATCCGTCTGTCTACCTAGGATTCTTGTCATTCCATCCATTCATTCCATCCTCTAACATACATCTTTCTATCAAACTGTCTAGCATCAAAATATATGACCGAGACTCTATCAAACAGAAAGTACTTTATAGTATTCAAAGACTCTCCTAAAATAACAAAAAGAATAATTGTACCATACTACAATATTCATAATACCAAGTAGAAGATGTTATTAAGATGGCAAGAGATACAATATGTATGTTGCACAGATGTAGAGTAGTGAAGTTAATAAGTTAAATGTTTGTATAAGTTATAGAAATATATTATATAATTTAGTTAAGTGTATTATTAGTTCATTAGTTAAAATTAGGTTTGTAAATAAGAGTTTAATAATTTAGATTGTATATAAAGTGTGTAAATGTATAGTTTAATATTTGTAATTAGTAAGTTTCAAGTCTTTAATATGCCAGGTACCAAGTGGATTACCATTCATATCAGCCAAATCATAAACTAAAGGTGATTTTTTACAAATAATTTTACATTTAATATATTTAGGAGCTAGTTTTTTATTAAAATGTTTATCTTTATCACTTTGATAAAATGTTTTTCTCCAAACTACATCACCAACATTAAATTCTGCAGGTCTCTTTCGCAAGTTATAGCTAGCACTATTCCTCTTATGAGCTTGCAAAAGTAAGGACTGTACTTTGTTAAATATATTAGATAGTACGCCTAAGTTTTCAGCATAATGATCTCTAGGTATGAAAACAATATCCTGATCCACGTTAGTGTCTACGTAGTGTGAACCACAAGTGACTAATTCACGACCATGCACTAGGAATGAGGGAGTGTAGCCAGTCACCTCATTAACAGAGTTGTTAATGGCAAACTGTATTTTAGGAATCAAGAGATCCCAAACACGCTGATCATTTTCAATGAAGGTGGAAATAGCGGTCATGATAGTCTTGTTGTAGCGTTCGACAGTGTTTACATGAGGAGTATATTTAGGTGTATATTGTATGTTTGGAACTTTGTACTTTTCCAACATGTGTTTTAAAGTGGAGCTAATAAATTGTCTTCCATTATCCATAAGAATGGTTGATGGAATGCCATGTACAAGGAAAACATTTTCTTCTAGGATTTTAGTGATAATTTCCGCGGTAGCGCGTTTTAAGGGAAAAAGTAAACAATATTTAGAAAAACAGCAAGTCACTACAAAAATATAACAATTTTGTTTTCTAGTACAAGGTAGAGGTCCAATAAGATCTATACTTAACATTTGAAATGGTCTGGAACATGACTTAGGTCTGCCCATTTCACCCAAAGTGGAGTGGTTTTGATGTTTGTGAGAAATACAAATATCGCAAGAAGAGACAAAATCGACTACACTAGCATGCATTCCTGGCCAGTAGTATTTTTGTGCCAGCCTTCTATACGTTTTGAAAATACCAAGATGTCCAGCTAAAGGGTTACTATGGTTTTCAAAAATAATAGGGGACCGAAGTTCTTTAGGTACAACTTCCTTCCATTCAAATTCAGAATTTAAAACACATTTAGACTTCATAAAACGATAAAGACGATTATTTTTTATTATGTAGTTAGGGTATGAGGTTGGAGAATTTTGACAACCGTGAAAAATATTTAGGTACCATTCATCAGTTGTATTTGAAGAATTTAGAGAGGTATCTATAGTACTAAGCTGAATAGGACACGAACGAGACAATGCATCAGGAATAACATTATCCGCACCTTTACGATGTTTGATGTCGAAAGAAAATGAAGAGAGACGGACACCCCAGCGAGCAAGCCGTCCTGTAGGATTATTAAGGTTTAGAAACCACTTTAGAGCTGAGTGATCTGTGTAGACAGTAAATTTTTTACCCGACTCTAAGTAACATCGCCAGTGTTCTAATGCAACCAAGACTGCTAAAGCTTCGCGTTCAGTGATGCTATAGTTTCGCTCCTGTGGGGACAGTGACTTACTCATGTAGGCAATAGGATGTTCTACGCCCTCTAAAGTTTGTGTGAGTAAAGCACCGACGCCATAGTCGCTAGCATCTGTGTGAACTTCGAAAGGCAGATCATAATTAGGACACGACAATATAGGAGCTTGAACTAGACAATCCTTTAGTTTAGCAAAAGACTCGTCCGCCTCTTTAGACCAAATGAAGGGTTTAGCCTTCTTACTTGTAGAAGTAAGTTTATTGAGGGGACCAGCAATTGAACTAAAGTTTGGAACAAACCTACGATACCAAGATGCAGTGCCTAGAAAACGTTTGACCTCCTTAGGGTTGGTCGGTACAGGAAAATTAAGAATGGCATCGACTTTACCAGGATCGACTTGTAAACCATTCGAATTAACAATATAACCTAAATACTTAAGTTCAGTACGAAAAAATTGCGATTTAGAAAAATTAATAGTCAAATTAGCAGATTTTAATTTATTATGGACTCTTAAAAGCATAGCCATGTGATGATCAAAATTAGGTGAAACAACAATAATATCATCCAAGAAAACAAAAACACAATTCTCAAATTCAGGCCCATAGAATAAAATATCAACTAACCGTTGTTGAGTAGCAGGCGCGTTAGTAAGGCCAAACGGAGTTGTTACGAACCTGAACGAACCGCGTGATGGAATATAAAATGCTGTTTTATCACGATCACATTCTGCAATAGGTATTTGCCAAAAAGCTTTCGAAAGATCAATAGAACTCAAATAACAAGCGTTATTCAAATTATCCAAAATTTCTGACATATACGGTAATTTATATGCATCTTTTTTAGTGACTGAATTTAATTTTCGACTGTCTAAGCAAAATCTTAGTTTACCATCTTTTTTAGGTGTAAGTAAGACAGGTGAACACCAGGGACTCTCACAAGGTTCTACAACACCAAGCGCTAACATATCATCCAGCTCGTTACACAATACGCGTTGTTTTTCTGGAGAAAGTCTGTAATAGCGTTGTCGAATTGGCGGTGAGTTGCCTGTGTCGATGTGATGTGTTATGACATGAGTTCTGCCTAGACCTCGCTTTTCAGCAGAAATGGAACTAAATAATTCTATGGTGTTATCAGCGTTTAGACGCTGTGATTTAGTGAGATCATCATAGGATAACAATTTAGTTTTGTTATCTTTTACAAAAGAAATACTACTATTTTTAGAATCACCCATGGTTATCGATTGTAAATACTTAGGACATATATTAAACTTGGACCAAAAATCAACACCCAAAATTAAATATGATGATACTGTAGGTATCACATAAGCTTTAAGGATGTGAAAATTATTTTCAAAATTAATAGGAATGTTTATATAACCAATCGAGTTTAAAAGTTGGCCGCCCGCGGCAACAAAGTATGTATCAGTATTATCCGGACACAATTTAAATCCAGCTGATAGCAATAATTTATGTGCATTGTTCCCCAGTATAGTCACTGAAGAACCAGAATCCAACAAAGCACAAAAAGAAATTTCACCAATGTTTACGTTAACATACGGACGCGAATCATTATCAGGTTTACGTTCCCAGACTGATGTAATATTATAGGTAGAAAAAAATATTTTATTAGTGGAAAGCCAACGTTCCCAGTCTTCTTTATCGAAATTATTATTTTTAGAAGACACGTTACAACAATCCAGCGTTACATGTTTTTTCGGACTCGATTTAAATTGACACTTTGTACAGTTAGGAAAAATAACACCCTTAGTACCACATTTAAAACAAATCGGAAACCTATCTTGTTTACAGTTAGCGAGCGTATGGTCATTAGTACGGCAGCGAGGACACTGAGAACGGCTTATGTGCGCGGGCGATAAGCGATGGACCGGTTTACTACGATTCGAAGATGTATATATAGGGTTAGTTTGTGTGTTTGTTTGTTGAATAAATTTATTAGAATTTTTAAAATGTGTAAATTTATTAAAATGAGTATTAGTGTTTTTAGGATGTTTATAGTTAGTGTGTGCCAAATCTGGGGCTAAAGTGTTATTAGTGATAGGTGGTGGTCTATGATATTGTGCAGTCATACATTGGATATTTTCGAAATTTTTACAGACTAAACGTAGTTCTTCAATAGTGGAAATTTTAGATGAGCAAGCAATTACATTAGAATAACAAGGCCGAATATTGTGTAGTAAGATTTCTAATTTTTCAGTTTCAGGAAATTGTCTAGAAAGACGGGAAAAAAGTTCAGACATTATAGATAAATAGACAGTTATATTTTCAGATTCGTCCTGAGTACGATTGCGAATTTCGGAGACTAAGCGATAGTCGTAATCGAATTGACCAAAATCCTCAATTAATAATTTAGATAATTGTTCCCAGCTATTAATTTTATTTTTTATGCTACGGAACCAATGCAATGCATTACCATAAAAAAATTCGGTAGCGAATTTTAAGATATCAGAGGACGATATACTTCTAGAAGTTATAAAATCATCAACTTTTTGCAAAAATATCCTAACACAAGTGGATCCATCGAATTTCAGTTGTCTAAAATCAGACATACGAATGCGCTCGCATAAATAAGGTGCAGCTTGAACATTATCGGCAGATGTGGGTAGATTTGAGTCGACACTCGAGTTAAAATTATTAAGTTTACTAGTTAAAATATTATAATCACTTCGGATGGTATGTAATGAATTTTTGTCATCGGAAGTGAGAGGTTTGATTCTACGAATTCTATGATAAATATGATTACTTAGAGCAGTAGTACGCTTAAAAATACTAGGTTCAAATTTGGTTTCTAAGTTTAAAATTTTAGATTTTAATTCTGATAGGGATAATTTTAAATTATTTAGATCAATATCAATATCGAGACCAGACTCATCGATATCTTCAGAGGGATATAATGTCGACAATTTATGTATCTGCTTCCGTAAATGTAATACGGTATTACCCGGATCTTCACCACGGATAATAACCTCATAGCTAAGTTCGTTTTTATTTAATAAAAAGAAAGTAATAGGGTGAGTGCCCATTATGGAGGTTGTAATGGATTAGTACGATAAGAACTAACAAAGTTTAGGTAAAAATAATATGGGGTAGTCTGACAAAAATTGCGAACAATGCACTAAAACAATCACCGTTATGATTTTACACTATTCACTTTTAATCACTGCACTTAGAAAAAATAATTTGACTCACCTGTTCGCAATTTATGTACCGCTCGCTTACACAGTGTAGACTGTGCACCGGACTGCGAGGAGTATCGAGTAGTACTTGGAGATGCAAAAACCCACGTATTTAGTTAAGTTAGGCGCCACTGCGGCGTTTGGCCGCAGATAGGTAGTAAAGAAGAAAGAAAGAAAGAACTCAGGGTTTAGGTTCGTGGTACGAGCTTTATTTTTACACCTCCGCGTACACTCGATACGTTTGCTGATGGTATGCAAACGAGTCACTGGCCTGCCGGGTCTCCGACTCAGGCGAACGGCACGACGCTGATGCACGTGGCTGGCTCCGGCGACAGCTCGCCGGGCAGGTGGTATGGCCACGTGGTCGGCGCTGCGGTGGTCAGGTGGTGATCGGGCTAGCGCGCCCGACTGCGATGATGGAGGTGAGCACGTGGCGGGCAGCTCCCGCGACGATGCCGGTGCCCACGTGGTCGGAGTCAGCACCCACGACGTTGATGGTGAGCACGTGGTCGGGGCCAGCACCCGCGACGTTGATGGTGAGCACGGAGTCAGCACCCCGTGCTAGAATGCGTCAACGCCGTACCGTAGAGGTGAACCCTGAAATCAGACTGATGCAAGCTAGGCTTGCATTCCGCGCCAGCGACTCGTGACAGCTCACGAGCCCAGGTACACAGAATACACAGGTAGCGGTTAGTACGGATTGATTGGCAACTCACCCAGCGGGAACAACGGTATGCGCGGTAGCACGCAGTTATATAAGGCGTGGTGCCACGGCGAAGAAGATTGTGAAAGAAGAGCCGCATGACAGTGCACGCTTATTTATACGGTCGCCATTCCGACGTACGTCAAACGAATGACAACTAAATAACGACCAATCGGCACCCACGAGGGCTTCGATTGGTGGTTGTAGCCATAGACAGTTTACGAAAGAGTGTAAACGTTCCATGCAACGCTACAAACTATGACATTTTAGTTCATATAATACTTTGAGGTAGCTTAGAATATAAGTTAAGTTAATTATCACAAAATGAGATCCGAAAATTAAAACTTGACTAACAATAGGTAAAGGCTTATCATTTAACTTAATAACAAAGCGCATAGTACGATATTTAAATAATTTGTGAATTTTACTGGTCACATTGCCTAAACCAGCATAAATTAAATAAGTAAAAATAAAACCGACTTTATTAATACAAAATGAAAAAATTGCCATACATGTGAGATTCTTAAATAAGTAGTAGTTAATATATTATAGTTACCCAGTTAAAGTGTAACGAGAATCCGCTCTACAGATATTTAATGCAGTATGGTCAGAAAATGATGAACCCATATAAACACCGACTTTTCCACCAGATAGCGTAGCTGGATTTACACCTAAAAAGAGATGAAAATCTACACTAAAATTTACAAATAATAACTAGGAAATAATAAACACGCAAGGGAGACTTGTTGGTGAGCCGATGCGATGCGCGGAGATGCAGCGTACCCATATTCCATGATGCGTAAATGATCTCCCTGGAGCCATTATTTGATTGAACTGGCAGATTAGGGTAAAAATCGCAGAACTAAAACCCAAAACTTCAGGATACAGGTGCTCATTCTGAATATTAATAAATAAACTTATCCACCTACGTTCAAACACGATAATATTGTATGGGTATATTGCGTATACATCATATTACTGTATGGTCAGTTTTTTAACCTATAAATAAATAAAAATCACTCACGAAGATCTTCGTGGAAGGACACAATTTTGGATAGTATTGATACTCGTTAACTGGGAATCGAATCGTCACTTACCATCAACCGAGTGGCTTGCTCAAATATATAAAAAATACAAACCTGCGTCAAAAATTGCACTATAAGTTTCTTCCAGTATTTTTCTGTTCATAGGATCCATAAATTTTGACTGAGGGTACGTCACTTTAAAAAATTGTCCATCAAACTTATTATAACTGTTTACAACTCCCATAAATGTTGGCATATCAGGATGCTTAAAGGTTATATCAGGGTTGTTAGGTCCCACCATATCTACCTAGAAATTGGAATCTGTATTACAATCTCAAATATTATTAGAGTATTTATTCATCCACGATGGTTTTTAATCCCTCTAGAGGATTTTATTCCAAAAACACTTTCCTAGTGCCTTTCTACTTGGGTATGTAAGAATTCCACGGGTAATTATGATTTTAGTAAGTAGTTATATGGGAGAGAAAAATTTGGGCTATCGGCAATGTCAATTACGATTTTCTGTCTCAAGAAAAATCGTTTGGGCAGGCTTCTAATCACAAAGACCACTTAAAAGTCTAACTGCAGGAGTCTTTCATATCCCCTTTCCATACCTAGTCACTCTTTCCCCTTAAGGCAATGCATCCATAGTTTATCTGATCTTGGAAATGCTTAAGGGTAGTCTACGCAATAAAAAAGTGTGTACAAAAAGCTGTAGAAAAAAGGCTTTTGGATTTTGTCTCCAGGTCAGTTCTATACTTTTTGTGTTTATTTAACAACACGTATCAAGGATTGAATTTTCTAGACCGGGGTAACATCAGGCTTCTGGCAGACATTAAAATGTTTAGCTGTAACTCCGTAAAAAGGATGTTGCGCCAACTCCATACTGGAGTACCATAAAGGCAAGTAGAAGAAGAGAATTGGTGAATTTGTAATGAATTATGAATAAACTAAATGATACTTACATGGTTGTATAGATTTTCCATGAATTTAACAACGTTGTCGGATTTAGGAAACAAGCCCGATATGCCGGTAATGACAATCTCGTTACCGGTCAGATTGTCCGAACCCGGACGCAAGTTGTCCAAAATGAATTCTTGCGGAGTCGATGCCATTGCTGAATTCCGAATACATTAATTGTAATTTACGATGCTTTTATAACATTTACATCCATGAATTACCTTGACTCAGGTTATGTAATGTCATCGATAATGTGTATTGTTTTAATGCTACCTTAATTATTGCCTTGGTGGCGTAGGTGTATTACGTAACGACTGTAATGCTGAGGTCTCGGGTTCGATCCCCAGGACAGGTGAAGTGATATTGGGTTTTTCTACTCAGTATCACACCGGAGTCTGGAATTTGTGCCCTATATGGCGATATGCCCGCTTATGATTCATAAGGATAGCAACATGACCCATGGGTCAATTTTGACATTAAATATTTTACAAATTTACTATTTTTGGGAGAGAAAATTAAAAACTGAATACTACACGCCAACCAGTAATAAAAATTAAATTAAAATTTTAATAACCCCCGACACAAAAAATCTCGTAAAAGTAAAAAAAAATAAAAGTGTCATTGTCGTTTAAGTACCTCGTAATGATATTTTTAGAGGGTTTTTTGTTCGAGGATTATTTAAATTTTAATTTAATTTTTTAGTCCAGTAATTTGCTCCCATGGGAAATAATGGAAAGCTTTAATCTATTTTTTTTAATAAAGGTGCTGGTATCTTGTAGATTTTTGCAAATTTTTGTGGCGGTTAAGGCTTTTCACGCGGGCGAAAACGCAAGTAACACATAGTTATTATATCATTCGCAAACGTTATTCAACTCCCTAATGGAAAAAAAAAATATCCGAATTAACCCCAACGCACCTTATCATATTGATACATTGTATTGCCATCATTATTATTCATTGCTAAGTGGTACGGTAGGGACGTCATTACAATGTAGTATTGCATTGTTGACCTTAGCTTGTAATATATTATAATAATTAAAGGGCGGTAACAAAACTTCATGGTTTTTTAATCATTTACTATATTTGCAATGAATAATTGAACATGTAAAATAATAGTCCGTGTCGCAGTATCACCCGCGGTGGTCGTTTCGACATAAACTACCGTAAGTACAGAAAATCCTATCGATGCGATTATACCAAAATAACTGTCAAAGTATCAAATATTATCGGTAAAAGATACATATTAAAGAGGGATATGTCCAAATGTGATTTCTATTCGACGGAAATCCTAACCAAGATAATTTACATATTATTATTATTATAATAATAAAAACTCTGCTAATTTCAAACATTACTTCTCCTGAGGGCTCCTACTGCTAGCTTTTTTGTTTGGACTCTTTCAATATGTGAAGATCGAGAAGTTTGTTTAAGATGCAAGTAAGCCTGCAGTCAGGTGTAGTCTAAGTGAGATCTAAGTTTAACACTCTTCCAGTGAGACTTAGAAACAATAGAATGGAGGTTTTTTACGTAACTTTTTATGTTTTTTTAAATATCATCATTATCTTCAGCCACATGACGTTCACATCTGTACTTAGGTCTCTCCTAAAGATTTCCAGGCGGGCCTGTCAAAAGCGGTCTGCATCCGGCATGTTCCTGCTACTTTTATCAAATCGTCTGTCCACCTGCAAGGTGACGGCCGACGCTGCGTTTGCCATTAAATGTATTTTATGATAATACTAGCTTTTGTCCGCGGCTCCTCTCACGTTCAAATGTTTTTCTGGTATAAAAGTCCCGCTTTATATTTTCCCGGGACATTAAGTAGCCTATATGTTAATCCAGGACATGATCTTTCCGTGTGCTAAATTTAATCAAAATCCGTGTAATGGTTTTTGCGTGAAAGAGTAGCAAACATTTATTACATTCTTACAAACATTCGCGTGTACAATATTAGAAGAATAGTCTGTCAAGAAATTCCTTTGAGTATCTAGCAATGCAAAGAAGCTGGGATGACCAGGCGAATACTTCCTTGGTCATACATGCGCAGCTGGTCATAAACTTTTATTAAAACCTATATGACTTGCGATTGCTGCCACTACATTCTACGATAATGACCACGAATTAAAGATAGAATGGATAGAGTTTAGCATCAATTTACTAAGAAAACCAGTGTCGCCAAACTCACACATGCGTATATTCACATACTATCATCTTTTCATTATGATTGGCCAAAATCAGCAATAAACATGAAACGTATAATACAAAATCATTTGCATTAAATTTAACCTTAATGCCATTGCATAAACTTCATATTTTAAATATTCACATAAATTCATACGATATTATTCCTTCAGCCTGAATTTTGATTTTAATTCGATTTCATTCTGCTACTCCACGCTAGATGGCATATAATGGCGATGGCATTCATAAGATCTCTATGGCTGTCGTTTTAAGAAAAGTTATTGATTGACACCCAGTACGCTAAGCATGCGTTAATAGTGTCGCACCCATATGATACCTTTTTGTAAACCTATCGATGTTTTTTATTTCATGACTAAAAATTATAAATAACATTAATTAAGGAAATTTACTTATTACAAAAATATATAATATTATTTTGATAAGCGCCGGAAAAGATGTTGGAAATATCTTCAATAAAATTTTCACTCAGTAAATTAAAAATTAATTAGGAAGTTTTACCACATATTTTCGTCGGATATACCACAGAGCCTGAAGACGAAAGTTTTCAACCAGTGCATCCTCCCCGTAATGAAGTACGGAGCCGAGACGTGGACACTGACTGTGGGGCTAATCCATAAGCTTAAAGTAGCTCAACGTGCTCTGGAAAGAGCTATGCTCGGAGTCTCTCTGAAGGACAAAATTCGGAACGAACCAAAGTGACTGACATAGCTCTGAGAGTTAGTAGGTTAAAGTGGCAATGGGCTGGCCACATATGTCGCAGGACAGATAACCGCTGGAGTAAGCGTGTTCTGGAGTGGAGACCGCGCCTTGGTAAACGTAGCGTGGGACGCCCTCTAGCCAGATGGTGGGATGACTTGTACAAGAGGGCCGGCAGCAACTAGATGCATAAAGCAGCAGACCGGGCTCTGTGGCGTACCTTGGGAGAGGCCTATGTCCAGCAGTGGACTGCCACGGGCTGATGATGATGAAATTAAAATTTATTTATAGGTATAGAGTTCAAATTCTTAATTTAAAATTTCAATTCTGCAAACATGTATGTTAAATTACATAATATATTACCTACACAGTATTACAGTATAGCTAGTTTGCAATAAATTATAATGAGTATTTATACATATTATAGTAATTTCACTGCCGGAGTTAAATAGAGTAAAGTTTAAGGAAAATGTCAACCGGTAATAATACCAGCCCTGTATTATATACTGCTCATTGCTGAGCACGGGCCTCCTCTACTCTTGAGAGGATTTAAGACCTTAGTCCACCACGCTGGCCTAGTGTGGGTTGGCAGACTTCACACACCCTCGAAATTCTTATGGAGGATTCTCAGGTTAGCAGGTTTCCTCACGATGTTTTCCTTCACCGTTAAAGTGAACGATAATGGATAAATAATACACACGTAACTTTGAAAAGTCAGAGGTGTGTGCCTTGGGTTTCGAACCTCCGGACATTGTCTCGGCAGACCGTTCCATTCCCAACTAGGCTATCGTCCACTGTCAACCAGTAAGGGAAGAAAATATTTTTTAACGGTTGGCACAATTATGCCGGCCTAGCAGGCCGGACAAAAGACATTGAAGTTTGTTCAACAGTTTAATAGCACAATTACGAACTTCTTAACCTTTTGTTACGGGCTGAGATAGAAGAAATCACTAAGCAATGGTTTCGCAAACCAGCAGTCAGCACGCGTGCTTCACCTCAGGAAGTGTGAGGATGAGCAAAGGTTAAACTTGTATTCAGTTAAACTTTTTATATTTTTCTGTATAACATCGTTAGCTATATATGTATCTGCTACTATAACAGTAGGTTAAATAAAACAATACACACCTTTGAAATTGATATTATATTTATTTACTTATCGGCTAAACTTAGCTCAAGACAGAAATACAACAAAACCGGGTTCCGGCTAATAAGGTAAGTTCTCCCACCTTACCTTATTACCTGGAACCCGGTTTTGTTACATACTTTTTTCGTAATTTAAATACTTTTGTTGTTTAACTTTGAAAAATACCAATAGAAGTGTGTCGTCGATCCTCCAATGCAGAGTCAGGAATCACTGAGGCTTCATTTTTTTTTTTTTTTTATATATGGCCATCTTCGGCTCATTAGGGACGGCTGCGGGCTTCCTCCGACTCACGTCTAAGTTGTCGTCCGCAACCGCCCCTGCGTGTACCGCTATTGCGGTCCTTTTCTTGTTGTTGCGGGGGCTCAGAAGCCCCCGAAACACCGTACCGTGTCCGCCTTTTGGTGTCCGAGGCAGCGTGAGACACGCTGCCTCGGACATGTCCATCACGGGGGTCACAGAAGTTGGCTAGACTAATGGGTGGGCGGCACGTCCCGCCCACCCGTGACCCCCGGAGGCCCCTATTAGTCGCCTTTTACGACAGGCAGGGGATACCGTGGTGGAATTCTCCAAACGCCCCCAATCCACAGGGCGGGAGACGTCGGTCAGTCGTCCACCCGACGCCTCCTACGTCTCGTCTGGCGGCGGGAGGGATCACCACTGCGCTGGCGATCCCTCTCGGCACTCTCCTTCCGCGAGAGGACCGCCTCGCAGAAGTGGGCCACCGCCTGCCAGGCCTCCCGGCCGCCGACCATGGAAGCGACCACGGCCGGCAGCGAGAGGTCTTCTCCGACGACTGTTCTGAGAGCGCTGCGCTCCTCATCCCAGGCTGGACAACACTCCAACGTATGTTGGGCCGTGTCCATTGGGCAGTTGTCACAATAGTGACACACGGCCGACTCCTCTATACCTACCACCCGAAACAGGAACTCACCGAAGCAGCCATGCCCGGTGAGCACCTGCGTCAGGCGGTATGTTGCCGCTCCGTGGCGCCTGTCCAGCCATTCGGCAAAGACAGGACGCACTGCCTCTACGACCCGGTGCCCCCACGACGGGGCCTCTAGCCTGAGACGCCAGTCCTCCACGGCGGCTCGCCGTAAGGCGGCCCTCTTGGCCTCCACCTCCTTCAGGGCCGGACGCTCCCCGCGACTGAACGCCTCCTCCCGCCAATGGAATACATCGGCAAGGGATTTGGCGTCCAGGTCCCAGGGCAGAAATCCGGCCAATAGGCAAGCCGCCTCGAAAGAGACCGTGCGGTACGCCCTGACCGCCCGCTGCGCTAAAGCTCTCTGCGGGGCGCGCAGAAGGGCGACGCAGGGGCGGCCCAGGGAGTCAGCCCAAACGGGGCTGCCGTAAAGGGCTATGGACCGCACGACTCCGTGATACAGCCTCCGGCAAGGGAAGCCAGGACCTTCCAGGTTGGGCAGCAGGCGGGAAAGAGCGCCCGCTGCCCGGGACAATTTCGTCCTCAACTCCTTAAATCACTGAGGCTTCATGCATCTGGGGAAGATAGCCTACTCTCTGGTGATGCAGGCAGTTTTAACTCTACCCGCGATAGACAAAGTGAATGAAAATTGTATGTAAAAGAAAACCGCCTGAGGTAAAACTCCCGGGAATGAATAGAGAATCCGCAAAATCGGCAGGCCGGCGAGTATTCTCCTGTCAACTTCCGCGGAGGATTCCTGATATGTTCATCGTGCACTAGAACAAAACGCTCTTCGCCGTCACGTGGTCATTGATACGTATAGGACGGCTAAGCGGCTACAGGTACAGCTGATCATGGCGAACACTCCGCGGGGCCCTTGACCAAGCCTTCGTAATTTATGGGCACATACGAGCCGGCGACGAAATTACGTGCTCACACGCTTGGTGCTGCCGCTCAAGAGGTCGAAGAGATGTCGTTCACCGGTAGGGTTGCAATCCCAACCAGAGATGAACTGAAATTGATATAACCAAAATTAGAACCAGACCACTCACAATTCTCAAATTTACGTTTTAAATCAAAGTAATTTTATTACAAATACTGCATACGCAATCATAGTTTTTAATACGTATGTAGCATTCATTATTGTATATGTCGGAGCGGCGGGTATTTTGAAATAATAATCGTGCAAAAAACTAGTCGAGATGTCAAATCATTGGTATAAATAGGGTGCCGCGCATTGTAAAAAGCAGTCTCTTGTGAGACTCCCAACTGTTCGGAGCTCCAAAAATAAGTTTGGAACATCCAGAAATAAAGGATGCAGAACAATTTGGAATTTTACTCTCACATCATGGGTTATGATGATGAGGTGGAACCCTGTGACGTCGGCAGAGCTGACGTCACCTCTTTTTAAAAGAGTTCTAGACCTTCTCCTTCATCATAACAAACAAAACAAGCAGTTGGAAAACTGACAACACTACTCGCACTTGTTTTACAACACACGACTTGTAGGCCAAGGTACACAACCATACAGTCTTCAATCCGTTCATGTTTTACTAAAATAATTAGAGTATGGGGTTTGAAAATTTTTATGTTACAACATAGCGCTTTAGTGAAAAATTAATAATTATCGATAACATTTTATCGACCATGCATGCACTAATTGAGTAGCGGTGACACTGTGATTTGGTGACAAATCATTCTAGAACAACTGATTTTCGTTTTCGAAAATTAACCATATGATGAAAGAAATAAGAAACACTTTAAATTGTAATTTTTGTGCCATATTTGACATAGAAAATCAATATCCATTTTTCAGCTAAATAGCAATAAACCAGAAAATATTACTTACCGACGGTATGAAATACCTCTGTGGGACACATTTTTGCTATAGCTATGATTCCTGCATTCCAGAATAGCACAATAAGGCATTTTAATATTTTTAACTATTTTTTCTAGTTATTAAAGCTTTGACAATGCGCAATGACGACTGAGACCGCTCAAACGGGAGTTAGTGCTGCCTAGCTAACTAGAGGATGAAAGGTTACGCCCACATTATAGTTCTATCTCTATCTCTGTTCTGTGATAATGACATTAATCGATGCTCCGCGGTCGCGGGCTAGCGCGCAAAAATAAGTGCGCCTCCTTTTACATTCAAAATAAATTGTCGCATTTATCCTTTAGGCGACTTTTTATACCAATAACCAGTAATTTTCGTAAGATAGTTTCAAGCACAATTTTGATCGAAAACGGCAACAAGTTTAAGTCTCCATACCAACAAAATTTCTGAAAGAGACATCAGAACTTGGGGGACAGATTGAAATTACAAAAAGATATGAAAAAAAGACATGTGGCACTCGGAGACTGTCGCGGTAAAGCTATTGCATAGCATTTTTTAACAACTTATGTAATTATATATATTTTTTTTCTAATGTCCAAATTTCACTCGTGCCCTAACGCCGAAACTCTAAGCAGGCAATTCTAATATTTATAACCTCTTTGAACAGATATAAAATAAAAACTTTTTATAAATTCAAACATAGTATCACGTTTGACATTTCGATACGTTTCACTGACTGGAACAATTTTTAAATACACGGTCATTTCGACCTTTTATCGTTTAACATACAGCTCATATTATCCTCTTACATATTGTATTCTTACAAGACTGCGATATTAAATTTACTTATGGAATTTTACACTCTACATGGTTGAGATAGAGTTGAAAATAAAATATCACCGCTGTGCCGGTCGGAGTGAGGGGGGTCAGGTTATTTTTTCGTTACGGAATTTCTGGATTTGTCTCCACGCTCAAGGCCCGCGATAGAAGCTATGCAATAGCTTAAAACTTTTTAACAAATATAATATTTTTAACAAAAAATAGCACCGACTTCAAAAACCACTATAAGGTAAAAAATCACTTATGCTTTACTTATGGGTTATAAGGAAATTTTTATAATACCAATATTATATACACTGCCATTTGTATGTTTTTATTAAATAAAGTACAATGAATAAATATTTAGAGTCGCTGCTTGATTTTTTGTAATAATTTGGCACTCGACTAGTTCTTTTTTTTTTTTTTTTTTTTTTTTTGTCCCTGACTAAACTCTTGTTAGCCTGACGAGGGTCGGCTTATACAAGAACACCGGTCTTGTGGGTGAGCGCAGAAGGCGCTCGCAACCCATTAAATTAAGCGACCACGCTGAGGGCGACCCACTAACGAGTCACGAACCTCGGCTCAGGACGGCCACTGAGAGGATAAGACATCAACGTTTGGGGAATATGGTTTTTAACCTAATCCTATTTAACGTGTTGATGGTAGTCTTCGGCACGCGGGCCGGAACTGCTACGAGAGGGCAGGGTTATGGGGAACGCGACGAGGTCCTCGACGGCGAGGACGGTACAGCGGTCTTGTGGAGTGTGTGAGCTTTAAATGCTCGTTCTTTTCGCGTAAAGCTAGAGTGATTTCGTCCTCTGGATCGGTCAGGACTGATCGCGGTCGTCTCCATTTGGCGCGGTCAAATGGAGTATATATAGACGCTTTACGGATAAGCGTGTTCGGGTGGTTTACCGCCCTGTCGAAATAGCGTCTGCTGGCGCACTGCATAAAGTGCCTGATGGTCGGCATATTGGTGTCCACGTGGAGGTTGCGATTGCGAACGTACCACGGGGCACCAAGTGCATGTCGTAAGAATCGATTTTGAAGCACCTGCATTCGCTGAAGGCGACCGGGCGGTAAATGAGCGAATACGGGCGACGCGTATGTCATTATCGGACGGATGCATGTTTTAAAGATCCTAATCTTGTTGCGGATTGACATCTTACTATTTTTGTTTAGCAGCCAGTGAAGCTGGCTCATCGCGAATGCGGCTCGCGCGCGTACCGCATTTACGTGTGGGATGAAGGTCAACCTCTGATCAAGGGTTACTCCTAAATATTTGGCTTGGCCCTTCCAGGGAATAACCTGGTCGGACATGCGGACTGAAAAGTGAGGGATATGGACTTTCCTTTTCCGAGTGAAAAGGATGGCCTGACTTTTGGTGGGATTGACGGTGATTCGCCATTTGCGGAACCACTCACCGAGTTCGTCGGCGGCGGTTTGCAAAGTGCGCACCACTTTGTCGGGGTCTATCCGTGAAGCGTAGATTGCGGTATCATCCGCGAATAGTGCCAGATGGGCGTTTTGTGGTCTAGGGATGTCGCTTGTGTACAGCGAGAATAGAAAAGGGGACAGGGCGGAGCCTTGCGGGACTCCGGCCGTGATGGTGTGTCGGGAAGAGAGAGTTCCCTCCACGCGATATCTGAAACCGCGATTCGACAGGAAATCTCGTATGATGTGCACGAGTTGTGTGGGCACGTAGAGAGTGTACAGCTTGAAAAGCAAGCCGTTGTGCCACACCCTGTCGAATGCTTTTTCGATATCGAAGAAAATAGCACCGGTAGGCATTCCTTTACGAAATTGTTCGTGGACGTACTCCGTGATGCGGAGCACCTGATTGACACAACTGTGTCTAGCGCCAAACTGTTCTGGAGGGATCAAATTTTGATTAAAAGCTACTATTTTAAGGCGGTCGAGGACGATCCGCTCGTAGATTTTGCCCAGAGTACTGAGCAGACTGATGGGCCTATAAGAGGAGGGTTCGAAAGCGGGTTTCCCCGGCTTGTGGATTCCTATCACAACTGCCTCTTTCCAGACCTCTGGGAAGATGCAGTTACGAAACGCGGCGTCATAAATGGATGTTAGGATTTGAACTAGATGCTCCGGGAGCATCTTAATCATACGAGTAGGGATTAGATCGCCCCCGGGGGCTTTCCTACGTTTGAGTGCCTTGATCAGAGTGGTGACTTCTTCGATCGTCACCGGCGCAAGGGGATCGGGCGGCGGGACTCGACTAGTATTTTTAATTTCAGTCTTGTAGAAACTCCGCGCGGCGCTGGCGCGCCGCCGCCATCATACGAAACCCCTCTCATCACTCCGCACGCACACATCGACGCCTGCTGCCATATAAAACAGCGAGCCCTACGCAGAGCAGCCAGTCCACAGAACACTATTACTCTAGGAGAACCAGTCTGCGCTAGCGTTCCGCCGTTTCCAGTACTGGAATGGTGGTTCCCTCTAGCTGAGACGCACTCCCCGCGCTCCTCGCTCCGCACCCTGCGCCGTTTTCGGACCGTCCGCTTCCTGGGTGCAGTTTTGTTTCGCAATACGCCTCACGAACTCATCTGGAACGGACACCTGGAACGGATTCCGGAACTTTCTTTCCTTCCAAGAACCCACCTGATTACCGTATAATCTGGCGTCCCAACGTGAAGCCCGGAAGAAAACTGGCGCTTAATATCAAGACCCAGAAAAATATGCTTTTCAACTGAAAAACCGTCTCACGACAGCACCCGCACTTCGGCAAGCCGATGAGACGGATCCTTACGCCATGAAAACTGATGCCGGTAATGATGCACTTGGAGCTGTTCAAGTGCAGGGGGAGGGAGATGATATAATATAAGTAATTGTTTGCCCGAATCAAATAACACCGCGAACATAATAGTAGATCAGATTTACAAAGCGCTCCGCTTACTCCCAGAGTTCGATGGTAACCCTAACTTGCTAACGAGGTTTATTCGTTTATGCGATCAGTTAGTTCTACAGTATGCCAAGGATGAACCTGGTAGTGAATTGAGCAATTTAGCTTTGTTGAAAAAAAAAGATGGAAGGCTTTGTTGAGTTTGCATGAAACTGTCCCGAGTACTACTTAATCCAAGCGAACTTTATATAAAAAGTTAACACTTCAATCGTATTTACGCAGTCTACGCGACCCGCTAGGATCTCGTATCCTTTGCATGCGTCCTGACACTACAGAGAAGGCTTTAGAATTCGTGCATGAGGAGGTTAACACCTTGTACATGCAGCAACGCAGCGAGCATCTTATTGACACCGGCGCTACTCAGTCATTCATAAGTCCGGAATCGGTACAGCGTTTTTATTCACATATACCCTTTCGAAGTAACAAACACCATGCTACTACCCGTAATGAGTATCTATTAGCATACCGTGCTTTCAAGAAATTAATGAACAAGATGATATCACATTATTTATCTATAAATTCCACAAGTATGTCGATGGATTAATTGGCCTAGATTTACTTGAGAAATGGGAATCCAATATTGATTTAAAAAACAAATTATTGAACACAAGAAATTCTACTAACTCACTCTTACCCCTGATTTCTGAAAGGATGATCAACGAAAAATTAACTAATCCGCGGTCAAATCTCTTGTCAAGTGCCGTTTGAGTTGCTAAAAATAAAATTAATTACTTTGACTTGATCACCTTGTCAGTTGACAGAGCTGTTACAGTTGATCACAGAATCGCATATCAAATGTAATAATGAGTTTTTAGAACGCTTGTTACGCCATGGTCATAGATTAAACTGATGTCAAATGCTTTGTCAACTAATTGGTGCTCATTGGCGAATTAAGTCTTAAAAAAGGTAAGTTGATAAAATTTTGCTTCATTTCCTAGCAATGTTTTGAAGTTAGGGTTTTGAAGATATTACTAAATATATTTTTTTACATTTCTTTCGCATAATAATACTAAAATAATTTGTGACTAAATTTATTAAGGCTAAAGCTCTACACATTTGATTATTCATTCCATAAGGAACCGGCTAACGTTAAAGACTATGCTGCTATAAATCATTAGATGTGGACAATAAACTAATTATAATAAATGGAAATTGAATAAATTAAGGGTTGGGCTGAAACACAATAAGCAAACCATTTTTAAGAAATTAGTTTTAGTCGAATGATATTACGCTAGTCTTATAAAATATAGGTAATAGAAAAAAAAGCTAAAAAACATAAAACTAAATTTCGATAAATTTGAATCAAGAATAGTGTAAATATGAAAAAGAAGTATATTATTGTAAAAATAGCTTTCTTTATTCCATTTTTAGTTAGATTTTCTATAAAGCCTGTTTTTTTAGTTGTTTTAAAATATGACTGCCTCGGTGGCGTAGTTGTATTACAGTGCGACTACAAAGCTGAGGTCTCGGGTTTGATCCCCGGGTCGGGTAAAGTCGTATTGAGTTTTTCTATTCAGTATCAGCTCGGAGTCTGGAATGTCTGCCCGATATGGCGATAGGCTCGCCCCATGGGACGGAATAATGGTGAAAAGTGGGTGCACTAGTTGCGCCTCTGCCTACCCCTTCGGGGATAACAGGCGTGAGTGTATATGTATATGTTTAAAATATTATTTATTTTTATTTTTTAAGTTCTATTATTTTCTAACAGAAGTCACTAAAAACAGGTAGGAATATTTACACACCAGAGTGGCCAGTTTAGTTATTATTCCACTATGGCCTAACAGATGCCACTAAATAAACTAATATTTGCTCATTTCTTACTTGGGTTTTTCTATAAAAGCGTGTTTTTAGTTCAAAATATTGAAATGTCATCGGTCCTTGGTAAGTATGCCAAATACGCTGTTACATGTAGCTAATAAAAGCGTGGTAAAAAAAATTTTAGGTACATTATGAAACGCTTTATATATACTGGTCTAGACCGAATATAAAAGATAATCACATTTTATAAAGGTATTTACACAATTCATAGCCAAACCTAGCATAAAATGTCAATTAATTATTACTATTTCAGTACTTTTCTTACTTAAAACATTTGGCTACTTCTATCAACTTTTTTAGTGGAAAAAATCGGGCAATCTAGCAACTTTTTATTATCCATCTAGCTACTTGATGGCGGTACAGTTGGCAACACTGCTCATTAGCACCTTTTGACAGTTGAGAAAAAATGATAAACTCAACAAAGTAATGAACGCGGCCCCAACGAAATAGTATCTTGATATCAAATCAAATTAATCATAGATTAGTAAATTTTTCTCTGAATAATGTTTCGGAAATCAAAGTTGATTTGACAGCGCTGTAACTTATCATAAATTGACAAAGATGTTAGTTGAACAAAGCTTTGATCAGCCTTTCAGAAAGCGGGGGTTAATGTATGATTCACGTAGCTGTAACTTGTATGAAGATATTGTACCAGCCAACACAACTAAATTAGTTCGAGTCCCCGTAAATTTTTATGATGGTGAAGCACTCATCCCGGAACAATCCATATCCAATTGCATCATTGGAGACTGTAATACCACAATAAAAAATAACCGTGGAGAAACCAAATGGCGTTTAGTAGTGGATTTTAGGAAACTGAATGACAAGACCATTGACGACAAGTATCCGATTCCAAACATATCCGATGTATTCGACAAATTAGGTAATTGCCACTACTTTACCACATCAGATCTCGCCAGTGGGTTCCATCAGGTAGAAATGAGCCCAGAAAACATCCCTAAGACAGCCTTTAACGTAGAACACGGACACTTCGAATTCCTACGAATGCCAATGAGTGTTAAGAACGCCCCATCTACTTTTCAGCGCGTTAGGGACAACGTCCTAAGAGATCTACAAAATGTAATTTGTCTCGTGTATCTCGATGACATGGAGGCTGAATGCCCGAAGGTAAAAGAATTTTATCTCTGCGAACGAAAATCCAACTAAAATGTTCGAGACAACCCTGATTGCATTCATCAGTTGATCACGACTCAAGAGCTTCACCCATCTTGCCAATTGACTTCAGTAGTGCTCATGAGAGAAGCTATGGAACAATTGGACGATAAACACTACACCATAAGTTTCCCTAACCAAACCAAAATCTTAAGACATCTTGTGGATAAGAACAGTATAGAATCCTCCAGGGCAGCTATCTGGTTGTCGTCTGAACTGAACTGTTATCTCAAAACGCCGGAATTCACAATTTCTAACACGAACGATCGCGTCAAAGGCCACCCATTGAAGATAATGGATCTATCTACTTACAAAGATCAGAGAAAAGAGGAACTCTTACCTATAATATTGAACTCTGTGAATCTCGAAAATCTACATACGCTCGATGAAAAGATGTCCTTACAACTACCAATCCTAAGATCCTAAATGAAATCGACGGATCAAGCCTCTATCACACAACCATCTCAGTCTACATCATCTTATTAAGTACAGTAGCATTCGTTATAGCCCTTGTATACTGGCACTTCCGAACAAAAATAATCATTGAAAACCAAGGAAAGGAAACAAATGTTTCGAAAGAAATCTATTCCGAAATACAAGAGACAAGATGTCATCTATCGGAGATAAATCTCAATTCCAGCATCATTTCAGCGACTCTGTCAAAAAACGTTTCGAAATAGTCGCTGAAGTACGTGGGGAGGTGTTACATATTGGTAACAAATAAGGGTTTCTGTCTCGCCTTAACCTCAAGTATTGCACAATGCGTTAGCAACCGACAAGAACGCCGACGCAGCGCCTCGTGACCACGATTGGCGTCATCGACTGCAAGCACCTCCGCCGTGGCCCTGCGGATCGCGGTCACTTATGGTTCACACATCGACCATTAGGCACATAAGTTTTAATTGTAATTTCTTTAATAAATTTATTTTAATTAAATTTGCATTTTTTTTGCAACTTCGGGACGCGCTCGACATAATTACCGACTCCAAATTATTATTCATTGAACTTTATTTAATAAAAACACACAAATGGCAGTGTATGTAATATTGGTATTATTAAAGTTTCCTTATAACTCATAAGTAAAGCACAAGTATTTTTTTTCCTTATAGTGGTTTTTGAAGTCGGTGCTATTTTCGGTTAAAAAAATATATTTATCACTTTTTAGTAAATAGATAATGCAATAAAGAATTACATATTATAATTATTGCTATTACGTATTAAAATGTGGTAATTTATTATAATTGGTGGAATTTCCAAAGCTGTCTGAATTCAATACAAATCTAGAAACACTAGACTAGACACTAAACAAAGGCGTCCTTTAGAGTTTGGGGGCATCTTAGCCTCCTTGTAAAGAGAGGGGCCGTAACGGCATCGCGCAGGGACGGTCCCGTGCAGCTATCTTAGTGCAACAAGATACCCCGGGGCCGTCTCGTATGCGCCGAAGAAGGCCACCGAGGGTTTTGGTTGGTATGCCAGTGTAGGGTGTACATAGTGTTAGGGACTCGGCCCAATGCTCGCTCGGATGATGCTATACTCCCGAGTGTCGACATTGGGCTGTAAGAATGTGCAAAACCAACATAACCGTTCCACTTACCCCCCCCCCCCCCCGTGGTGGTAGCGATAAAGCGTTTTTCCCGCGAAAAAAAAAACAAAGAGTAAAACACTTGAAAGTGAAAGAGCTTTTATTTCATTTACATCGACAAATTAAACTCTTTGAGTAAAACTGACAACTGAAAATTTAAAAAACGAACATTTCTGACAAATGTTATCTGTCAAAAGCATTGATGTATTAAAAAACCTTAATACATCAATGGTTAAAAGTAAATATTATTTTAAAATAATATAATGTATATACTTTTTACCCGACTGCGAAAGAAGGAGGGTTATGTTTTTCGAGTGTATGTATGTATGTATGTATTTATGTATGTATGTATGTATGTATGTATATTTCTTTGGCAGACAGCGAGAGCTCTCCTCCGACGACTGCTCTAAGAGCGCTGCGTTGTAGATCCCAGGCTGGGCACTCCTCGAGAGTGTGTTGGACTGTATCCTCGCGACCGTTGCCACAGTGGTGGCACACGGCGGACTCTTCTTTTCCGATCCGACACAGGAACGAACCGAAACACCCGTGGCCCGTCAGTACCTGTGTCAGACGGAATGTCAGCGCACCGTGGCGCCTGTCAAGCCAGCTTAAGAAGACAGGTCGCACTGCTGCGACGGTCCTCAAGCCCGCATTCGGGCTCTCCAGCCTGGCAAATATAGTGATCCTAACTTAAGTGTCGTTTTGCTGCCAGTAAACACCCCGACTATACATCTTCTACACTTAGAACGCCGCGAGCGATATACCTACTACTACTGTACTTAAATTATAAATAGTAAAAAATGAGATCCAAACCAATATTTCACTTTAAATTCACGAACTTCGCTAATATAATTAGTTGAAGAAAATGAGAATAATAATATGTTAAGGTAATTGTTAGAGACACTTAACGTTTACAAGCAATTAGAAATAATCTTCGTATAGTCATGTTATCTGATCACGAATCATAAAGAAATGCTTCAAGGAGTAGTATCAAGTAAACTAACTTATTAGTATTTCTATGCAGGCATCAAACGATACAACACTTAAAAAAAAAAAAGATTCGGACTGTCGATTTCCATACATTTTAATACACACTGTGTTATGGGCTATAGCTACACGTTTTACTATTCGAAGTTAACATGGGCGCAATTTTCAAAATCATGAAGAAACTGGTTAAGCTGACTGACCGTTTATAAAGTCTATAATTTTTATTTGAATTGGTTCATAATGTATAAAGTCGTTCGTCAATTAATCTATACTAATACTGTGCAGGACGCATATTCTCGAAGAGAGAAAAACGTAAAGTGTATACCGCGCATGCGTAGGGCTGCCATCCGTCCGGATTTCCCCGGATTTGTCCTAGTTTGAAAGGCGTCCGGGGGCCGTCCGGCCGGGGTTTTAAAATTTGTCCGGGCAAAACCCGGACACTTTTGTTGTCAGGGAAAATCCATTTTTTATAGATGAGCGACAAATTGAAATAAATCTTAGTTAAAACTTCATGCATTTCCCCGCATTTAAGAAGGAACGGCAAAATATTTTTTCAGAGGTGTCCGGGGAAATACCCATATTTCGCCCAAATGTCCGGGATTTTTGCCGTGTTTATCCGACGTCGGCAATTTAGATGATGGCAGCCCTACGCATGCGCGATTACGTAACAGAACTCTGAACTCTTAGTGACGTCATAGACCTCAGTGAATGAACTTAGTGGAAAAAATGTACTATGATTAACAAGTTAAAATACGAATAATAGACCCGGTATGGACTGTTTAGTGTTTCATTCGGTGCCATAGTGTAGGTTAGAACTTTGCCTACCCCGTTGCGGTAGCGGGATGAACGTGTGTTTAAAGTTCGAGTAGTTATTTTTAGAAATGTTGCTTGTGTGCATCGTTTGTGTTAAACTTAGCGTAAGTAAATCAAAATAACTTTTTTCGTAATGCACATAAGGTTGTTTTATAATGTTTAGTATATGGAGTCACTTAGTGTTTATGAGCGAAGACACTAATAGTTTAGGTATATAGACCTAACTTAGGCGCGAAACGGAAATAAGTGTATATTCGAAAGTGAAAAAAAGGTCTTAGAAAAAGGGAAAGCCCTCTTATAGCTCTCCACGGTATAGCCGCGAAGTACTTAAGCAAAATAGTTTCTTAGAAACAGTGCTGCCAGATTAGGCGACTTTTCGCCATTTAGGCTATCTTGAAGAGTGTCGGGGCGACCAAAATTGCGAATGGCGACTGGTCGCCGTTTAGGCGACGCGAATGGTGATTAGTCGCCAATTTAGGTTACTTTGGAAAGTTCGTGTTCGTGTTTATGCATTGTTTTTGTCGAATTTGAGGATATTTAAGATCCCCCTTACACACAATTATTGAAAACTGGGGACTTTTTTTTTGCTGTCCGCGTCCCCACACATGTGGGCGACTTTAGGCTACTTGGACATGGACTTCAACTGTCAAACATCTGGCAATACTGCTTAGAAATATCGAGTCAAAAAGTCTAATTTTAGGAGTTTAATTTTATTGAAATGGTTCGGTACATCAAGAAAGAAAACAGCAAGTAGTCAGCATGAAAGAAGAAGTTGGCAAGTTTGAAGAGGAAAATAGGCGCTTATACAGAGTGGACCACCCTTCCTCATCAGCTGTGTGCCACGGTGCTACGAGGATGACTTCTGGCTACGTCGCATAGCTACGGCGTAGCAACGAAAGACTACGCGCCAAATATTAACGCCGGGAGAATCTGGCTATCGTTTCGGCTGAACATTGTAACTTTTGGTTTAGTGTGTGGAATAAACGCTATTTCCCGACTTTGGCATTTTTAACCTTGTCACCTGGTATCGCCCTATTCTCACTCACGCAATCCAGCACAAACACAACACAGTGCGGTGTGTTGGCCCAGTCTGAGCCCCGCACAATTACCATAAAGCTGAAGAGTTTGTTAGTTTGTTTGTTTGTTTGTTTGAACGCGCTAATCTTAGGAACTACAGAACCGATATTGAAAATTCTTTCACTAATAGGAAGCTACATAACTTCCGAGTGCTATACCGGGTAAATATTTTTGTCCCGGAAAAACTTTTTCACGCGGGCGGAGCCGCGAGCACTACTAGTTCATAATATTATGAAAGTATTGACGTATGCAAAATACTATGTTTCAAAACGAACGAAGGTTCACTATGATTTATACGTCGTTTTCTTGGTCTAGTGACAATGCCTAGGGGTTTTGAACAGACAGAACCTAGATAAGAGTTCTAGATAGGAAACTTATTTTTGTCGGTTTTTTCAATTACCACGGCTTGGATTCCCCAAATGAAGTTTGGAATCGGGCAGGCGACTGGTCACAAAAACTCAGCAAACTTATTTATTTATTTGTTTATTTATTATATACCTCCACAATCAATCATACTCCATAACACCAACTAAAACATAGAGAAAAAACAAAGCAAACTAAGTCTAAGTACATGATTGTTAAAAGTAGACACCGCATTCACCGATAATACATTTATATTATATTACGAAGGTAATTAAAATAAACAGACATAAACAGAAAAAGAAACAGAAAAAACATGATAACAGTGATGTTATAACAACTAACTCAGCTTACAACAGCGTAACGTTTTTCGAAAACTGTATAATCAATCCCTATGAATGTCGACAGATTCATTATAGCAGTTCAAAAGCTTGCGAAGTCTAAAAACGGGAGAGTTGCAACCAAGTGCAGATCTTCGCATTGGAGGCGATAGATTAGTTATCGCATATCTAGGAGTTCTATAAGGGACTCTAATATTGAAAGTGGATAGAAGTGAGGGGCGGTAAATTTTATTGTAAAACAATTTGAAAAAGAATATTAAGTCCTATATATCTCTACGATAATCTAAAGAAGTCATTCTAATGTAGTTAAGTCTATCAGTATATGAGAATCTTCTGTAAGCTCTACGAATGATTCTAGCAAGGTGCCAGAGGTATCTCTTTTGAATTCGCTCTAGCCTCAAGCTACGTATGGCAAAGTGAGGACGCCAAACTGTAGAACAAAATTCGAGAATACTCCTCACAAGACTATTGTATTAGTTTTTTACTATATATATTTGTAAATTTTTAACATTTCTTTATAAGAACCCTAGCATTTTTGAAGATTTTTAATAGTTTGATCCAAATGTGGGACAATAGTCAATTTCTTGTCAAAAATAACACCTAAATCTTTAATTACATCCAGTTCCTGAATACTTTCGTTTTTAATACAGTACTGATAGGTAATAATAACATTCAACTTTCTTGTAAACCCAACATGATAACATTTCTTGGAATTTAAAAGCATACGGTTGTCCTCACACCACTGTATGAGCCTATTTAAGTCTTGTTGTAACAACAGACAATCATCTTGGGATTCAATAGTTCTACTGAATTTTAAGTATTTTAATTTAAGAGTGAGGATAATTTAAAACAATAAGCAACATCATTAATATATAGATTAAATAAAATAGGTCCAAGATGAGAGCCTTGAGGAACACCTGGAGTAATTTCACAGGGAAGAGACTAAAATCCATTGACAACTGAAAAAAAACGCTCTTCCAAGTATAACTTAAACCACGTGACAATGATACGGTTAACCCACTAGCAGATAGTTTAGATAGAATATTATGAGGCACTGAGTCGAATGCCTCACTAAAGTCAGTATACAAAACATCAATCTGTTTATATATTCTATCGATTGCAATTTGTTTCTGCAAAAGTCTTAGTCTCGAAACAAAACTCATGTTTTGTTAAGTGGCCGTATATTATATTTTAAATTATTTTATGGTGTCCGATGGTTTGTTTTACAAGTTTTTCTGTTCACAGGCTTCCAAGATGCGAGGTTTCAGAAGTCTATTGACGATACTAGCGACCCTGCCGTCTCGTGCAGCCGCTGCAAAGTCTTTCTTTATGTTGAACACTTGCACCGGCTGTGTGCTGTACTTGCTCAAGCCGTAGTCTTCTGCTAGCTTGCTATTGATCTGCGGTCCCTTCAGAAGCACTAGCTCCGACTGTAGTTTATAATTCGGCTTGTAATCTTTAGCGGCTTTTATTTTATCGTGAAAGCTTTCTATTGTACATTTAATATACTCATGTGAATGGTTGGAAACATTTCTAAGTGCTGTGATACAAAATTTAACCTTGGCGGCCCAGTCATGGATGTCATTTATTTCTGATTCAAGATCGTTTTTGTTCCGTCCGCCGAAGAGACGATACATATGTTTAATAATTGAGTTTTGCAGATCTTCCTCGGTGAATGTACCTATATATTCATCCAATTGTATTTTTAAGGCATCTGGGCTGCTGTCCAAACAGAAAACGATTCCCGTGTGACCTAAAATGTGTAAATGAGATTTTATTATTCAACCTTTTATCTGTTACCACTTATAGGAGATCTTTCCCGCTTCAAAGTTAGAAAGCAATTTATAACACTCTAGCCAAATTAAATGAATGTAATGATGATGATGATGATGAATGAATAATGATTCATAATGCAATGTGTAGGAATTAAATACCGTGTAATTGAAAAATATGCTGAAAATATTCAATAATTTTATACGGCAGGTTATTACTCGGACAAAATGTAACCTATATGCTAATCCAGGGAATGTACGGTATTCATTAGTAAGATTTCAATCTAAATCTGTTTAGTGGTTGCTGTGTTTTTTTAAACTTACATCCAAACATAAAAAATGCATTTAGAATATTAATGAGATTAATAATGTAGAATTACCTTTCGACGACTTCGTTTAAGCAATTTTACTAAAAAATAAAATATGGAAATAAAATATGTTTCAGCAAAAAACGTAATACTGTACCTTCTTCTTCTAGTAACGCTGCTAATTCTAAAGCGACGTTAACGCCAAAAGAGTAACCCAATAAGTAGAACTTTGTTTTGAGATCGAACATTCGCTTCATATTCTGTGAATAAAAGTACAAAATTTTATCAAAAAGTCACTAAGTTTATCGGAAGTCCACCTAACACTCGATCAATAGTTGCCTAATAAATTTATGACAGAAAATCATTTCACTAAGGTGATATTATAAACGACTATAATGTATTAGTTATATATACTAAAATAATTATATTATGCAGACCGCTTCTTCCCGCACGCTAAGTTTTACTACATTAGGTAATTAATATGTTAATAATATTAATTCTTTGATGAAACTAACTCGTTTCTCTTGAAATTAAACTACCATAACAGATTTTGTCGCAGTTTTTTTATTTCATTTTTCTCTCGACGTTTTGAAGGCATTGCAGCACTTCGTGGGCATGGGGTGGTCCGTTATGGTAGTTTAATTTCAATATCTAAAATTTACGTAAACGTTAGAAATCATTGACGTGTCTCTTACTTTTAAAATGTGTCTCGCCATTTCAGGTATATTTTCCTGCTGAATATCTAGTCCCGTCTGGAACGTTACAGCGTGTATTTTAAGTGTCTTGCACAGAGATGTGAACACCTCATGATGCCCTTCAAAACCTGGCACCATCAAAAGATAAGTTCCTGAACAATCTATTTCTGCGTCCTAAAATATCAAAAGAATATAAAAAAACAGTCCTCTTTAAAATTTAAAAATAAGAAAATTTTTGTTCTTGTTAGGTATATATTTATAAATGTTCGTTTAGAACTGATAATCTCGTAGAAAATATCGATCTTATCATATAATTTGTACCTTCCAGCTGCGGCAATTCGCAAAGTGGGAGCGAGCCTATCGCCATATCGGGCACAAATTCCAGACTCCAGTCTGATACTAAGCAGAAAAACCCAATACTACTTTCTCCGACCCGGGATTCGAACTCGGGACCTGAGAGCGGTGTGCCACGCACGCAATACAACTACGCTAATGAGGCTGTAATGAATTGTCTATACACATAGTTATTATGACATTGTTCTTATTAATTATTATTTGGATAAACATAATGAAATGATTGTAGTAACATACATCATCGATCTTATTATTGCTACACGCTGTAGGCATAAACACGACAGGTTCAGAAGCTCTATATTCATGAGGGTCCACATACGAAAAGAGGGCGTCCAGACCAGTCTTAACTTCTGTCTTACCGTAGTTATCGCCCAGCGTCAGTAAACTGCAAATACATATTTTAAGTGATAAATGCAGATAAATATTTATGATCAATCACAAAAGTACTGATAATGTACGACTAGAGGCAAATTGCAAACCTATGTAATTGTTAGCCTTGTTACTCAGGTATCATAATATGTTCTATGTGCTGGCAGCAATGGATTGTCACCACTAATAATTTGAATTGAATTAGTATAATAACAATTTCATTCTTATAAGAGATATTAAATATCAGAGAAATATATTAGATATCATTGTATATTATTACCTTCTTTTGCCTGATTCTAAAAGTATTCTTAACGTTCAATATCCTGAGATTTTAATTTTAAGTACTGGTATTCGGATGGTTGGGAATCAAACTAGACGAATTATAAGCTATGAATATAGCTTTCGCAATTTGTGTACATGACTAAAAATCAGTCTTACCTGTGCATTGTCATTTGTTGTAAATATTCCAGAGGATATTGCACGCCGTATACCGTGTATATTAGAGCCTTTATTTCTCTCAGCATTAAATTATTTATACCCAATTCATTCAAAGGTGTTTCATAATCAAAGTTAACAGCATTTAAAGTGTGACCTGAAATAGGTATATATAATTACTTAAATTATAGTCTAGTCTATAAGCTACATACAATTTTCGTAGCGGTGCAGGGTGAGATGCAGCACGCATTCGAGTCGTTATGAGACAACAATGTTACTACGAGTAGCAACTTCTTCAGCCCATTCGATATTTCCTTTCTTTTAATTAAATGTAACATTCTAATGATACATCTATCCTGCGTCAATTATTTTCATTCGGGCCAAAGCTATTATGCTGATAAACTATGTGTAAATAATTGAAATGCGCGGGAACCATAAAACGTTCACAAAGTATAACTATTCCTTTTTGTAGAATAAGCGGGGTATTCGCATTCCGAAATCTCTAATAACTCTATACATCGCGTTTCATTTTGAATTATGGCAGTTTATGGGGGTGGTCGAAAATAAGCTTACATCAGGTCACTGGTAGATTCATTTTTATTAACCTAGTCCGTGTTCTCTCTTTGCTCCCTTAATACACGATGTATAAAAAATAATTTTATTCGGGTGCGGCAAAGTGAGTGCATTTCGCCTGATGTTAAGCGCGATGCCGTCCAGATAGAGTATCGAATGACAGCAGATGGTTATATCATGCCATCCGACACAATCATGCCGGCCTACTGAGCTGCTTCTTCATGCTACGACGGAAGGACCCAGGATTATAAGAAGGAGAGAACACGTGCACCGGTAAACTATTCCAAAGCCTGATGGTTTTTTTCTTTTTTTTGTTTACGCGGAGAAAGTGACTTATTACTACCGCCCAGTGTTCAAGGGGAACTACTGAGCGGTTATGTTGGGTTCACCGTGTCTTACGACCCGACGTTGAGCCGAACGGAGAGATGGAAAACGTCGGGCGACCGCCGGGCCGAGTCCCAAACCTATGTACACCGCACGGCATACCAACCAAAACTCCGCGGTGGCCATCTTCGACGCATTAGGGACGGCTGCGGGCTTCCTCCGACTCACGTCTAAGTTGTCTTCCGCAACCGCCCCTGCGCGTACCGCTGTTGCAGTCCGTCTCGTGTTGTTGCGGGGGCTCAAAAGCCCCCGTACACTGAAGGACGCCTTTGGCGTCAAAGGCAGCGTGAGGCACGCTGCCGTACATCACGGGAAAGCCTGATGGTGCGGCTAATAAAGGATTTGGCGAACCTATTGGTTCGAGCCGAGATGGTTTCAACCATCAAGCGGTAGCTTCGCACGCCAGCACGCATAATTCTGCTGAGGAAAGGAGAGGAGGGGATCAGATTAAAAAATTCTTCAGAACATTCGCCATGATACAGACGATAGAACACGCTTAGAGAAGCGATATCTCTCCACAATTGTAGCGACTCCAAGTTGCTCGTCACGTCTGCATCATTCACAATGCGGATGGCCCGCCACTGCAATCCCTCCAAGATATCGAGCAAGTATTGGGCGGAACCGCCCCAAAGGTGCGAATAGTATTCCATACCCGGCCGTACCTGTGCTTTATACAAGCGGTAGATTTGACCGGGTGTGAAAAACCGACGCACCTTGTTCAGGATTTCAACCCTGCGTGATGTGGCACGTATTACGCCTTCAATGCGATTTCATGGATTTGGATCACAGCGGATATTCATACCAAGGATACTCAGGTCATTCCGCAATGAGAGTGGAACACCCTGAAGATTGGGGAGAGGTGATAACGGGGATCTTTTGCACGTCAACGCGCACACCTGCGTTTTCTTGGCATTGAACTCAACCAGGTTCATGGAACTCCACGTGGTGGAAATAAGGTCCTGTGTCCGGTTGAGCTCAATGACAAGATCATTGCGCCTCCTCACAGTGTCCACACACAAACCAGGGGGCTCATAGTAGTATTGCCCATGAACCGTGCTGTCGTCTGCATAACAATGAATGTTGCCAAGTGATAATAATTATAACAACTAGTGTTAGGTCTCTCATATGCAAGGGCCCGTCCGGGTAGGCCCCACCGCAATATCCATTTCTACCGCCACGCAGCAGTACCTACTGTTGTGTTCTGGTTTGAAGGACATTGCAGCCAACGTACCTCATTATGAGACTTACGATCTAATGTCTCAGGGTGACGACGGTCACAGGCAGGGAAGTGCCACGCAGTACTTTGTAATTAAAAGTTTTGTATGGTGTTGGTACTGTTTATGGGCGGTCATATCGCTCATCAGCAGGCAAGCAGCATGCTCATCTCGTCAATAATAAGCAACAAAAAATAATAACAGTGAAATAAAATTTGACTTAACTGTACTTAAAAATTAGTTTAGTTTTACAAACCTAGAGTTCTTATCAGTTTTGTAACATAATCTGCAGACAGCTGTTCGTTGTTGGTTTTGAATTCAGCATCGTTTCCATGTTCAATAGCAGATTCCAAAGCCGTGAACATCGTAGATAGCTTTTTAGAACTTGTATTTATTAAGAAATCTTCGATGTTTTCCATTTGCTGGAAAATAATTCATACAACAACGTTAGACTCAATTTAAACAATATTATTTTATCTTAAGTGGAAAATACAAAACATCGATCACTAAAATAATATTCTTAAACTGCAATTTGTTGTAGCTATATTCAGAATTATAATGCACGTACATATTATAAACAAATTTGATTTGCCGGGTCTATACACTATTTTTGCAAGAAAATAACTGGAAAAAATCGAACACAAAACAACAATGAAAAAAAAAATGACAATTTGCTTAGAAGGTTCGTTCACATATTATGTAAACTCCATTAATTGCATTCCAAATCTAAAGAATGAAAATTTGAAGCTTTATTATGAGATTTAATGAGATGAATTCTGAGATCACATTTAATGTTTCTATCACCATTTACCCACAGAATCAAAATATAATATTCAGTTTTTTTAGTGTAGCTAGAAATCCCATAGTACTCAGTCACCGTGCCGCACCGCCGTATCGCGCACGATCTTTACGGCGGGGAGCCGTATCAGGAAAGTACCTATCACAAACGGACATAGACAGTTTGCTTTTAAATCATTAATTTAGTAAACAATCTACCTCTTCGGAGAGTTCAATTTGGTAGACGAGTGATGGCAGGCCCCTTTGTCTTCGGAGTTCACAAGTCTTTTTACGATCCAATAAGATACTTTTGTCTTCTGGAGATGTTAAAGCGACGACTACAAATGACCTAAAAAAACAAACTCTTTATGAATGCGTGTAATTAGCATAGTGGTGATGGTGATTAGTTCAAATCTCGTAAATTTTCCATGTAATTCTTTTTGGAATTTTCTGTTTGTAATTTTTCTGTTTCTAATTTTCCGAACACGAAAGTCTGTAGTTAGATTTCAGCTCTGTCTATTTTTGTCACCATGCTGTAATACATATGCACTAATGCTGTGTTCTTTATGACATTGTGATCAGTTCAATAGAGATCATTATAATGTCTATGTCACTTGTTACAGTTATGGGGAATATTACCACTATTATTAGCCAGTTGTAAGTTGTTTGAACAAACTAACCTCAGTTCAGGACATAATTTACTTGACGCTTCATCAACATTATCCACAACAGATCCTTCGGATTCTTCAGACCACTTTGTGGGATAGTCTAATTTTACTAATTCTTTATGATTTCGTATCTTACTAGCAGACATAATTTCTTCTACTATAAATATACCGTCTACTGGCCCCTTGGTCTTTGCTTTTTGGATGAATGTGGTACAAGTTTTCTTATTCTGAAGATTTTCAGAACTTAATGATACAGATATACCAGAATTTTTCCATGTTCTGAAAATACGAAATAACTTTAAATGGTTTACATTTTACGTATATTAATACATGTCTTCGTTGCCAATATGTGAAGACTTTATTTATTCTTGAACATAGTTTTTTTTTCTACTATCATCATTATGAATAACACAAAAAATATCAATTGCTGCTATGATCCAAAATGTTGCTCCAAATAGGCAACTGAAATGATTTCACAATAAATAATAAAGCTCTTACTGCATTTTATATTGTAAATATCCTGATTGTCTATTGCAATGCAAAATCACATTCTTTGCTCCTCTGTTAATAATTCTATCAACCAATTCTATTCCTAATCCACTCGAACCACTAATTATTATGTGTGTTCCTTCCAAATATGCTACTTTTCTGTAAAAAAAAACAAAAAAATAATCATTTAGATTTCTCTTTCAAAGCTGTTTATTGACTCCACTTGATAGATCTGGTTAAATGGTGTGATCAACCTGCTGCATGCAACAACGACGACCTGTAGAAAAATATTTTTTAAATTAAATATGTTTAGAAATTATCATCCTATTTAATGGCTCGATGAATAGATATCTGATAATTTTTTTTGAAGTTTTTCGGCCAGTTTCACATGTTATAAGTAATATTAGTTTGATCCATTATCGTATAAAACAGCTAATGTAGATGGTCTTTTGTTATAAGGCTGCGGGAAAGTGAGCTGGTCGTAAGTCGAGTCAGGTTCAGGTAAAGTGTGTACTTTACGCGCGATGACCATCCCTCGTCAGTCGACACTTGCTGCTTGAACCGGATATACACAGGCTGATCCCAGAACGCGGTACACTCACGTATGCCACTGTGGCGGGTTTGAACACCTTAAGTACGGTAATCGCCATCAAGGTGGACCCAAAATACATTCTACCACCAGCTCAGTAGTACTCATTTGATTACCATTTATTTGGCAGCATAAATTAGAGTCTGAATGTTATTTGGCTGGTTTATACATTAACGTAGCGAGTAGTATCGTATGATAAATATCACAGAACAGAGATAGAGAATAAATATCAACAAGCGGTAAAGTTAACCCTCAAGCATTTACATTATACGTACGTCGGTAAAGTCACTGGCGTTGATTTCACACTCTTTATATTGATAAGTATTCGACCATTACATTTATTGGCAGAGAATAGCCGAAACGCCTTGCTGATGTCTGTGGGCGAGTAAACTACGCGAATGAGAGGTTTCACTATACCTCGGGTAATGCCTTCACTTATTCTCGCTTGAAGAAGCTGAAAGTTTGTGATTTAGTTTAGAGAATCAGTAAAATAGAGACTTTTCGATTGGATTCGAAAGTCACGACACTGTGATAAAAAAATTGCAATACAATAAAATTCATTACTTGAACTAATAATAAAAAAAGAACTCACTCTCCTTTCATCCAAATGTTGAGGTCTAAATAAGTTCGGCAGGTAAACTAAAATCATACTCCTGTCGCCATTTAAATAATTCATTCCAACAGTTTGATACTTCGGTACTTCAATGATGTCTAGGATAAAGCCATTCCTGGCAATACATTTCAAAAAGGGCTGAAACATTTTATCTTTTGTTAACTACTGGTGACTTTCAATACATCACAATTATTGCATATGTTTGGAATATACCTGTATTGATACTTCGAATCCGCAGTTTACTACAATGTCACATGAAAACTTTATATAGGTACTGCAGTCAATAATGTTCTCTTCTGAAAATAAATCAATAGATCGAAGTCATACACTTTCTAAGCCTTCACCAGGATATATTTTTTTAAGAATTTTACAGATGAAATAAAAACTGCTGCATAAAAATAGTCAAATTGTATATATAGAAAAAGTACCAGAGCAGCCCGATAAGGATTATTGAGGGCTAAAATAAAAGATAAAATAAGGTAAAGAAGATTTGTTCTACATTTAAAGACAGTCAGAATTGATACAAACTGAACAAACCTTTTAATTTTGGAAAATTTTTCAGTAACAATTTCTTCTTCTCGAAGTTGGAAACGGTTGTGAATACATTGCAGCCTATATCGAGACATACAGATATGAATGCCTGACCGGGGGCAGTAGCTCCATCCAGGACTAAAATACTGTGGCGCTTCAGGATCTGGCTTCTTATCGTCTGGAACATCATCACAGTAAGATAAATGTAGAAACAAAAAATAATCAAATTAAATATTACACATATTACACACCCAACTAACATTTGGGTGTTAAAAAATAGCTATAAGGACTACATATTGGTTGTAGTCAAATCTTAAAGTGTTAACGCATAGCTGTATTATTGAGTTATAGCATGCTATAACACACTTATAACCACGAAAGAGGCCCACGAATTTACAGGTAATGGCTCTCTAAAGCCTTTACAATGAATATATAATGGTGTTAATGCTCTATATCTGCTAACGCTGCATAAGAGAGTTATAAAAGTTTTAGGTATTTACTACTTTAACCGGTAGTACAGTTACATAGTCGGATCATCTAACACCATAGGTGCCAAGAAACATTCGAATAGAATAAAGAACGTTACGATGGCGTTAGTTAAAAATGATTTGCAGCTTAAAACCTTATTTAACTTATTAAAAAGGGTTAGTTGATACCTTAAGTTAATAACAGCTTGTAATATAATGGTGTCAGATAACTTTGTCACCGCTTTATTGATACTTAAAAAGCAAATGGACTGTTTCGGTGTCCGATGAGACCAAAAAATCATATAAAAATGATTCCCTATCCACATTAATATTGTAGATGACATTGTACTCCATCCAACCATTTATTTAACTTTTGACAATTCGGTTTCTAATCAATTGAGGATGTACTAATGCGTTTCCGATTCGATTTCTTATAACAATCGATTTAATTTACCAAGAAGTTTTGATTGAAATGTTATTTTTGCTCAACATTTTGTATTGTTTTATAAACATGCCTAGGCGTTTTCTGTTTATAAATTTATTCTGAAGGTATATATTCTACATCCAATATAACTTTTGTCAATATTTCATCATCATCACCATCAGTCATATGACTTCCACTGCTGAACATAGGCCTCCCCCAAAGATTTACAGATGGACCTGTCAAAAGCGAGCATCCAGCGCGTCCCTGCGGCCTTTACCAAGTTATCGGTTCACCTTAACTTAATGTTTAACTTTAATAATTTATTTTATTGGTTATCATATACTTACTACATATATATAAAAAGAAAATATTTAATTTACACTGCCACATTTTATTTTTCAATGAAAAAGTTTTGAATTATCTTTGGTACACAATTAGTGGGGTTAAGAAATATCGATCGATAATTAATATCGGAACTGAAGAGTAAGTCGCTTCGCTATAGAAAAGAATAAAATGGTGTCCATAAAGTAGTCAATTATTTTGTTTTCCATTCCCATTTCCATTCCTTGACAATAATTATAAAATTTCATAAGCGTGCATATTTCAAAAGTTAAATAAATGGTTAGACGGAGTATAATGGCGTTTACATATGCGTGATCAATTTCAAATTAATTTCAAGTCTTTTGTGTTTATAAAGTGAATATTTACTGCCCTTGCAACTTTACTGTAAGAGTATAGCATGTTTCTCACCTCAATTTACACGCACCTACGATTTATTATCAATTTTAATGAATAGTGACTAAAAATAATAAAGGTGCTATTAACTTAACATGTTAATTAAGCTTGATTCTTAAGTATTGATTAGTTTAAGCCAGCGTCATTCTTGAAATACATTAAGAAATACAAAAAAAATATAGTATTTTGCTGATAAACTTTAAATAACCTAGTTATTTTAAGGTACTGTTATAATGTTATTACGGTCTTCTTGACGGAGACACAAATTCCTCGTCCGGCCGACACTTCATACTTGCTGTGCCCCGGCTATTCGCTCGAGGAAAACTTCAGGCGTAACGCCGGAGTATGCTTGTACGTTCGGTCGGACGTCTGTTGTCGCCGTCTGCGCTGCATGGAGGAGTCCTCCTTCTCCGCTTTGTGGGTGCACGTGGGTCTTGGCTCCCTGAGCCGCATCTACGTGAGCCTATACAGGTCACACAACGGGGACGACGAGACGTCTCGGCTGTTCAGGTACCATAGCCTGGCGGTGGAAGACGTGTAGGTACAGTTTCCGTCAGCGGAGATGGTGGTTTTGGGGTATTTCAACGCGCACCATTAGTTGCGGTTGGGCTCCTCCGAGATCCTCTGGCGCACGATTTGACACAGCTGGTAAGCCAACCAACTAGGATCCCGGATGTGGCGAGACATGCGCCTTCTATGCTGGACTTTCTGTTGACGAGTCACCTGGCCGGGTATCAAGTGACCGTTAGTGCCCCTCTGGGCACTTCCGATCACTGCCTGGCCCAGTCGTCAGTACCGTCAACTTCACCCCCCCCCCCCCCCCCCATTCCGTGCCAGTCAAGCGGATGGTCTGGCATTACTCGTTGAGACTATCCCGCCCTCACACCCGCCACTACAACACCTGTTAGCCAGGATCAGTAATTGCACGCATTTTATGACACCAAGCGGTGAAGCTCGGCGAGGCACTACTCGTCGGCAGATTGGGATGGTATGCGGGAATATTTCGCTTCCATCCCTGGGTGGTAGGGCTGTTTTGAGAGAAAAGATACTTCAGCGAGTGCCGACGCACTGTGGAACGTCCCTATAGAAAGGGCGTGACATGAGTATCTCTCTTACATATCCTATGATAACTCAACAACGGAACAACGTAAAGATTTGAATTTTTTTACGTGTATTATTGAATAATAGACCTATCCATTACCAATGTAGTTTATTTGAAAAATACTGATATGACTATGAAAAAAAATACTGAAATATGCCTATATTTCAAAGGAGTTTAAAACCAAATTAAGAATAGATACACAATAATTTGACATTAATGCAATTAAACAAGTGAAATACAATACAGTATAGGGTATATTTTAACCTAATTAATGAAAAATAGACATGTCTTAAAATCGCCTAAATTTACGATCTCAAGGACTTTGCTCAAAAGAAATTGTCAGGCGTTTCCTAACACTTTAAAAAAATTATTTCGAGTAATATTGTTACATTAGGATGGATTAAAATGACACAACAATTGAAAGCATAATGTTAAAAATTATTTACACCAACCTACTTGATTGCTTTCGTGTAATATCAACACCTGATGAAATATTCATAGTTCACAAAATGTAGTCAGCTTGATGAAAAATGTAGATGCTCTGACATTTTTATCAGGCGTGTGACCTATTTTGTTAATTTTCTTCGAAAGGGGGACGAGGGGGGGTACATAATGTTCTAGCAAAATTTCCTAATTACTCTGAACTATCAAACACAAGTATCATTAGGTCGGGGTTTCGTGGCGTTTTTATTATATGACAGATTTTATCAAACGCTTCGAGTATGTTTTTAAACTTTAATTTATCCATAAAATAAAGCGTCTTTTTAAAAAGAAACAGTTGTATTTATATAAGTGTATCCTATTAAACCGTTTTATTTATAAAATACTTCTCCAAACTATTGCGAATACCACAAATATCTTTCTTAAACAGTGAGGTCATTTTCGACAGTGTTCGATACTTCAACTTTGATGCTATATATTAGGTAAAATAAAGTGATTAGAGGGGTGAAAATTATAAAACTTGAAAGGTCATATTGTCCCCTTTCCACAATGCATTTCAGTTTCCAGTTATCAGACATTCAGTACTACCGGTACATGTCACGCCCTTTCTATGGGGACGTTCCACAGTGCGACGCTATTGCTGGCGAGATCAGGTTATTAATGGAATACTACATTCCTGTCTCTGAGATCGCTGGCAACGGCCGAGGACGCTCCTGGTTCAACCACGCATGCGCCGACGCTGTTGGTTAAAAACAGGCGGCGTATCGCGCTGGGGTCAGGGGTCGCGCAACGAAGGAACCTTGTATCGGCTTCCTCAAGGCAGCCTACAACAGTGCCACCAAGGCCTGCAAGAAGGCCTATGTAAGAGCGGCTGCCTAGCGAATATGTGGGATTGGGTGTGCTTTGGCCAACTATCCCTCGAGCAGCCGTGCATATTGGAGCCTGGCCAAGGCAACGCTGCCACTGTTGAGATGTCCCGACGAATCGCTGGCTCACAATCCGCAAGAGAAAGCCTCTTTGCTGGCAAATCTCTTTGCGTGTAATTCCCGGCTCGAGGACAGTGGCTTCCAGCCACCGTCGGCGCTGCCTGATTGTGTATTCATAATATCAGATATCTCCACCAGGCAGTGTGACGTGCGGCGGGAGCTGCGGTTTCTCGATGCTCGGAAAGCCAGCGGGCCGGATGGTATACCAGCGGTAGTTTTGAAGCGATGTGCAGCCGAGTTGTCTCCTGCACTGACCCGCCTCCATCAGGCGTCCTACCTCCCCCAAAAAATGTGATCGGTCGGACCCTGTCAATTACCGTCCAATCGCCATAACCTCAGTGATATGCAAGGTCATGGAGATGGTTCCCGTTAATAGTACATAATAGCACTAAAGGTCATAAAACTACCCGTAACTAACACCAAAATGTTAGTTGGGTGGTGGCTGACGAAAATGAATATAGTTTTGAAAGAAATTAACAAAGTTAATATTTTATGGTCTTCATTATAAAACTAAAACAAAAAAATACTAGTTCTTTATTTAAACCGAAAAACAAATAAATTTATGAAATATTCTACATTATAGAATCTATTCTACATTATAGTTCCGTCTCTGACTCGTAAGAGTCCAATTCATGCTAAACAGGACTTGCGCCCAAATACTCAAACGCTACTTAAATATATGACATTGCCTTACGGATTTAAGCATTCGTTAAGGTTGAAATTGGTATACTGAAACGTTACTTATCTCCTAACCTTAAATTTAAGGCGACTCAGTTTAAGGTCTGCTTATTGATTCAAACGGTATTCACAAACACTGCTTAAAGTTTGACAGCTATGTAAGGCCTCCTCATATGGCTGTTAATCAAGATTAATTTGAGAGTGCATCAGAGTAGTCTCAAATCTTTATGTTCAAATCTTTAATAATTTTATTGCGTAATAACTACTATTATATTCTCTTTAGATTTCATAAATCGTCTTATTCTTCACTATCATCATTGTCTGAGGAGGAATATAGTAATAGTAAAGGTATCAATGGAAGAAATCGAGAGAAATTAAACGCTTTCGAAGATTACAATTATGATGAGTTTAAAAGAAGATTCCGACTAATCAAGGAAACTGTTCTTCATTTATGTTCTTAAAATCGGGACATTATCCAGCCGGACACAAAAAGAAACGCAAACAATCCAACCGATAGCCCAAGGTCATCGAGGTTATTTTTCACGGGAAACAACCAACGGTAGTACATCGTGTTGTGCGTAATATGGCGGTTGAGTTAGCATTTATAAATATTCCTACTTCTGATGATAAAACTGAAATAAGAATTACGAATATTATTGTTGTTGAGTTGTTTTATTTTTTTTCCAAAATAGCTAATGTCAACCCTGACCATACTGCCAAGTGGCAATATAATGCCAATATAAGCCCATCACATCAATGTTAAAAATATAATAATTAATAAATTATTTCTAATAATAAATATGCCATTCCTACATATTAAAAACCTAGGATGTTTTTTTAAACGTACCTACTTAGCATTTTTACTATGTAGCATCAGCACAGTACACAAAATAGACACGAAAATTAAATATAATAGATATAACATTGGAAATCATTTTGTTATTCGGAACGCATTGTGTTATTCGATTTATTTATTTTTTAACATCTGAAAAATTATACTGCGTGAAACGACACATAAATATCAAATTTATTAAAATTGTAATCGAAAACAAACTTTTTATAATCTGTAGCAAAATAATTGCTCCTCAACTGAGTTTTCCATCAAATCGTTTAAAGTACGTTTGAGAATGCCACTTAAAATAAGAAGCCTGTTAGAATTAAGTAGGCCTCAGATGACTTGGTTGGTTGAGTAGCGTTTGAGTATTCGGGGGTTGGTCTGTCTAAATAAGTCTATGTATTTAAGGTCTTTGATATCAGTTTAAGGTAAATTCGATAACTTTTTTTCTTTTTATATTGTGTTGATTGACTGATTTGATTTCCGCAACGTTACTCCTTTTTAAGTTTTTTTTTATGTTTAAATAATTGTTAACAATTTTTAATGGATTTTTAAGTTTTAATTGATTTTGTTTGTATTTTATATATTTTTAGTTATTATTTTCAGACATTGTATTATTATGATTTAATTTAGAATTTTATTTGACATCATATTTTAGTTTATTTTAATCTGATTTATATTATTATTATTATTTTTATATCTAAATTAATGTAATGCTGTATCCACTTATAATGATGTTACTTTTAGTCCTTAGTTTTATATCATATTTTATTTTGATTGTAATATTTTTGTGAACTATCGCTAGTGGATCTAAATAAATAAATAAATGCCAAACATCTAGATGTGTTCCACGGCCTATGTACTAATTTGTAAGAAACATACAATCTTTATATTTATAGTATAAATTATTAGAAATACCAAAGCATAGTAGACTAGAAGATACGGCAGCGGAACCGTCGCGGCATCTTCCAAGCTCCAATGTTCAGGCACCGGCCACAGCAAGTCCAAGTCGGCGTCGACTGTCGTCGCCATGGCACCACGGCTAACAACACCCATCACTCTTTCATTCCTGATGAAAAACTTGAATGATTTTTGATTTATTTAAAACTGTGTGTTGCTCGCGGCTTCGCGCGTGTTTACTGCATTTTTCGCTACAAAAGTCCCTTAAACGCAGGACGACGTCAGGGTCATCAACTTAAATAATCAGTTATAAAATGACGATTATTTCCCATCGGAGCAAATTACAAGGATAAAAAGTAGCCTAAGTGTTAATCCGAGACATGATCTACCCGTGTGCCAAATTTCATCCAAATCTGTTTAGTAGTTTCTGCGTTTATTTCTAAAAACACCCTCAAATGCAAACATTCAATAATTTTCACAAACATTTCGAATTTATAATACATGTTAGTAAGACTAGTGGCCACCCACTGATTGAAATTCGACCGCACTTCATAAATTTTATTTTTTTTGTACTCCTCGATACTTAACAATTTTTTTTTTCATGTATTATTATAAAGATAGTAGATACTCAGAATGTACCGGTCACCGGATATATTCCGTAGCCAAATATATAGCGATCACTGTACTCTTGGTAAAAATAAAACCTGTAATAGCAGATAGACCAATAAAATAATGAGCTCAGTGGAACGCGACCAGTCTTGTTGATCAACATCACAATATTTTGATCGTACCTACTGAACTTGCTATAAGGACCTAGGTGTATAGCGAGTAGTGCATTAAAATAAAAGAAAAAATATGTGTAAGTAGTCGAAAACTTGCCTTTCATTGATACCACTGTAATCTATTCCAAAAGAATCGCATTCCGTTATACTTCCAATTGCCCTATAGCAGTCCCTCAGTGTTATTCCAGTGTAGCAAACCTGTCATTTCAAAACAGGTAACTTATTCTTTTTAATATTTGTAAACTTATTTAATAGTGTAAGGTAAAATTCTAAATATTGAAAACTTTATTGAATACTATGTGTTGCTCTCGGCTTCGCCCGTGAGAAAAGCCTTTTCCGCTACAAAAGTCCCCGAAACACAGTAAGTACGACGCCAGCGCCATCTATTAACAGAATACCCTGTAATCCCCGGAGGGGTAGGCAGATGCGCAACTAGTGCATCCACTTTTCGCCGTGCGTATTCCGTCCGATGATGTGATAGGGGGCGAACCTATCGCCATATCGAGCACAAATTCCAGACTCCGAGTTGATACTGATAAGAAAAATCAAATATCACTTTGCCCGACCCGGGGATCAAACCCGAGACCTCAGCATTGATATCGTACCATAATACAACTACGCCACCGAGGCAGGCAGGCAGCATTAAAAATATCCATTATTTCCCGTTGGAGCGAATTACAGGAGTAAACAATAGCCTATATATTATGATTTTTTATACACGTTAATGGCCATGTAGTGCCTGGATAATGTTTTAATATTTTTATGGAAACTTGAAAAAGAAACAGTCCAAGACGGGATTTGAACCCACGACCTCCAGCGTACCGTACCGGTACTCTTCCAATTGAGCTACTTCGATCCCACCCTCGGATGGGGATCACCTTCGACCCGGGGATCGAACCCGAGACCTCAGCTTTGCAGTCGTACTGTAATACAACTACGCCACCGAGGCAGTCACTACGCCACCGAGGCAGTCCATAAAAATAAAAATATAAAAACAATTGCCTATATGTTCATCAAGGCATGATCTACCCGTGTGCCAAATGTCATCTAAATCCGTTTAGTTTTTTCTGCATTTACTTCTAACAAATATCCAAACATTTTCATAAACTTTCACATTTATAATTTTAGTAAGATAGTATTTTAGCAATTCCATCGAGTAATACAAAAAATCTCTTGATCGATTCTTTCTTAAACTGCTTGTATATTGTCAGATGAAACGTAGTCAATTCGTCGTGCCAGAATAAAAAAAAATGGCTTTTCAATTCGTCAATAATCAATTATATAGTTTTTATTTATCTACACTTTATACAAATAGTATAAAGGCGGACTTAATGTCGAAGGCATTTTCTACCAGTCAACCTTTAGATGGTGCAGAGACAAAGCAAGGTAGGTGTATACAACGCGAGAAGGTAGTAAAGACTAATATAATTTATAACTATAAGACTTACATAATACTATAATATAACACAGTTACACATTGATATAACATGATTGATATTATATTATTATGATTTATAGTCAATTATATAACGATCATTTATAAATAATGTCATTAGTAAGAGTTATTTAGTCTCATTATTATCGGTGCCCATGTAATCCTTAAAAAAAGGTATTGTCAAAGATTTTATTACCTTAACTGGCGCATTGCGTTTTGCCTCATGCACTTTAACCCAACGTAATTGATCAAAACCTTCAAATCTCGTGCTTGCCAATTTCACGAAATAGGAACAATTGTTTTCTTCCTCATGCGAGCGATTATCAAATTCCTGCAAGTAACTTCTTTTATTTATATCTATCCATGGTAAAAGAGTGTATTCCCACTGAGATTCCCACCTAAAAGGCCTGCAACGCATCTCTATGCCCCACTGGTATTGCTGATGTTGATGGGCGGCGGTGATCACTTACCACCAGCTCAACCGTATGCCTGTTTGCCCCGTATATCATTAAAAAATATATATAAAAAAATGGTGTTGAAACGCATAATTAAATGCTTGCAGTGTTTTGTAATCGAAGAAGGTATACTGTTTGTATATATATATTTTGTCTAGCCAGAATAGGGTTGGAGATGAGGTGAAATCCAGAATCATGGCCGGCAATAGATGCTTCTATTCTCTCCGTAAACTCTTTTGCTCGAAACACCTTAGTGCAAAATCTAAGCTGTCCATCTACAAGACCATAATCCGCCCCGTAACCACCTATGGGTGTGAAACATGGTCACTGACAGTGATGGAAACTGAAAAACTGGCTGTTTTCGAGAGGAGAGTACTACGTAAAGTGTTCGGACCTGTCAAGGACGCAAGCGGTGACTTCCGTTTGCGGATGAATCACGAGCTGGATGCACTGATGGATCAAGAAACAATTGTCAGATTCATCAAGTCGCAACGTCTTAGATGGGTCGGGCACGTTGAGAGAATGGATAAAAATCGGGCGCCCAAAATAATGACTGACTGGAAGCCGCAGCAAAAGAGACCTAGGGGAAGGCCAAGGAAGAGATGGTGCGATTGCATCAATGAGGATCTCAAGGCTCTTAGAAAGTTCACCAACTGGAGGAGGATAGCCAAGGATCGTCGCGCATGGCAGTCCATTGTAGAAGAGGCCAAGACCCACAAAGGGTTGTAGCGCCGAAGAAAGTAAGTATACTGTTTGTATGTTTTTGTTAGTATGTGTTAAGAAAATCTTTCTTTTTTTGGCCTTGAATAACGAGACGAACATGCCGTTCGCCTGATGGCACGCGATACGAGCGCCCATAAACAGTAGTAACACCATACAGCAAAATAATAATCTTTATGAAGGCGCGCCACCTATCGACCTTTATTATTTATGGCTTGGCTCGCGCTCATATAAAAAACTTTGTTTTCATCACAAGCAGCTGCAATAAATCTTACGGTAGTGTTTTTTTTCTGGTTATAAAAGTATTACAAATCATATCTTACTTTTCCTGTTGAATTTTGTACCGTGATACCTTCACCTTTTGCTATCATAATTTTTCGGTGATATACGATAGATCTTATTTCAACCGCTCCACATCTACACAGAAATCATGTTTTATTATACACAATTTAAACTTACTGAAAATATTGAACAATGAACAGCAGTAGGGATTGCTTATGTATGTATTTACCTAATTACTTTATCCTCATTGCCTATAATTACGGCATTAGAATTTATCTCTTCACAGAGTGTTGTCTGACGTTTGGAAGTATTGATGGACAAATTGTTTATATAAACTGGTGTTACAACATCTTTGTGATCGGTTGCCAATGCCCCAAATTGTAAAAGGGAGTCGAGAAGTATCAACCAATCGCCGTTCCATTTTACTTGTGCTTTATCCAGTTTGAAGTTACATGCATGTATGGATTGCATTTTTGGTCTGGAATAGTATAATTCAGAGTAAAGTAATTAAAATATCCTTAGTTGAATGCTACGTACGTACGTAGAGGAGGCCCGTGCTCAGCAATGGGCAGTATATAATACAGGAAATTTAGGATTCAACGTACCCGTAATAATGTCCTCTTAAGTTCATAATTATAATAATAATAATAATAATAATAATAATAATAATAATAATCTTTATTTCACAAAAATACAATGGAACAAACACAACAAAAGCAATACAATAGACAGTAGATACAGATCATAAAATACAATACGTGTTGTTGAACACCCGGTATCCAAAAAAGATTTAACTTGAGTTATGGACACCGATTGCTCACATCATGAAGGTAATGAGAAAAGGTCGCAAAATGCTTCTTATTTATTTATTGTGCGTTTTATGTGTGTGAAATAATTTAAAATATTTTAAAAGAATATAATAAAAAGGAATTTTTTTAAAGTGTTAAGATGTATGAGTGCCTGTATGTGTGAATGTATGAAAAAATTAAAAAATAAAAATTTATGAAAGTGTAAAAGTGTATAGTGTAAATGAGTATGTACATAGATATATTTTATTATTTCAGGAAGTCTTCAATTTCGCTATAGCTTTTGTCGAGGAGCCATTCCATCACTCTTTTCCTACAGTCATACCGACTAAGCAAGTAAATATTACAAGAGCGATTGATTTTATTGTATATAAAACTGCTAAATCTTGCATAATTTTCTTTAGCGAGAGTGGTTCTTGCAAAAATTACAGGGCAGACGTCGTACGCACGTCGCTTTAATAGTATCTTGTCGTCAAAGTGTATAGAGATATGTTTGCGTAAGACAGTGTGAAGTAGAAACAATTTTCTAACCGAGAGAACTTTACATTGCAAATACAGAAGGGACGTGGGGTATCTAAAGGGACTGAAGGACATGACCTTAAGGACGGCTCTTTGGGCGCGCTCCAAAGCCAACAATACTGATTTCTTAGCACCGCCCCAAACTGGAATGCAGTATGACAGAATGGACTGACATAAAGCGAGATAAACAGTCTTTAAAGAATCGAAATCAGCGGAGTGCCTAAGCTTCTTGAAAATAAATATGAGTTTTCTCATACGACAAGTTATAGTTTCCACATGAGCTTTCCAGTTTAGATGGCTGTCAATATGTACCCCAAGATATTTAACACAGGAGGCCGTAGATAAATTTTGGCAGCAGCAGGGTGAAGTAATCTCTGGCGGGCAAGAGTGGACCTTAAGTGTAAAATAGTCTGTGGCGGGTAGAGTCATAGACTGTAGGGAAAACGGTATATAACTAGTCTTATTTACATTTAAAGTTAGTAAATTCTGGCAGAGCCAACCCCTAATAAGCCGAAGGGCATATTCAGAATGTTTAAAAGTGTCATTCCAATTTTCACCATGAACTAGTAGCGCCGTGTCATCGGCGTAGGTAAAGATTGAACAATATGGAATGGTGAGTTGACAAAGGGGGTTTAAATAAATAAGGAAGAGGGTAGGACCTAAAATAGAGCCCTGAGGGACTCCGTACATCAGAGTAACTTCATCACTAATATACGATCCAATTTTGACTCTTTGAGTTCGCCCAGACAAGTAATCTCTGAAAATATCCAGACCAATTCCTCGTACACCGATATTTTCAAGTTTGGATAGGAGAAGAGGCACTGATACGGTATCAAATGCCTTAGACAGGTCTAGGAATATACCAAGACACTTCTTCTTGGAGTCCAACTTGCGAACTATGTGGTCAGTCAGAGCTAAAACTGCGTCTTCAGTGGATTTACCTTTTCTAAAACCGAACTGATTTGGAGCTAAAAGGTTGTGTGTTTCTAAGTAATTAACTAAACGTCTATTTAAGACCTTTTCGAGTATTTTCGACAGGGTTGGAAGGACAGAAATAGGTCTGTAATTTGTAATGTGATCTCTGTCCCCTGATTTAAATATTGGGTGTACAATGGCTTTCTTAAGTAATGTAGGGAACGATCCAGAAGAAATGGATAAATTACAAATGTGAGTAATCAACGGGACCAGAGTGTCTGAGCACAATGACAATAGATATGGAGAGATCCCATCCCAACCAACTGCCGAATTTTTGCGTAGTCCATTGATTATACATTTCACTTCGGCATCATCTGTAGGAAGGAGAGCGAAAGAATTACAAGGGTTTAGATGTAACGGAGTGTGGGAAGGAAGATTGGAAGCGGAGGTGATCCTTTCAGCAAGATCTTTTCCAATATTAGCGAAAAAATTATTAATATAATTTAGAGAGTGGATATATGGCGAATCTTTTAACAATTCAAATGGCGGGCTGGCTATGGAATGTGTATCTGTGATGGTTTTAATAACTTTCCAGGTGGCTTTGATGTCACGCTTGGCTCTCTCAAATTCGGATTTTTCATAGGCGCGTTTAAGTCTTTTGAGCAATTTATTACAAAAATTGCGGTATCTTAAATAGGTCACTTTAAACACATAGTTTAGAGGCTCCTTTTTAGTTCTACGGTACATACAATCTCTGTTACGAATACAGCGGAGCAATCCTTTTGTAATCCAAGGCTTAATAATTTTGAATTTAGATGAGATTTTAACCAATTTAGAGTGTTTTTTAATAATATTATTAATGTTGTTTATAAAGAGCTCCGTAGCCTGGTTGGCATCATTGGATTTGGTTATAAGAGTAAAGTCTGTATTGATAATATCTTGAAATATGGCAGAATAGTCTATTATAGTCCGAAAAGAAGTACAATTTCGAGAGGTATTGGATTTTTTTAGAGATAGAATAACCGGTAAGTGATCTGTGATACAAGTATCAATGACGTAAGTACTAGAATTAAACTCTGATTTCAGAAACACGTGGTCTAAACAATTCTGTCCTCGCGTTGGTAGGGTGTGAGTTGGATGGAGCCCGTGTAAAGCGGTTAGATTGAGATATTCGTGCTTGTTTGTGTGAGTCTCATGTGTGTTGATATTAATGTTCATATCACCCATCATAATAACAGTTTTGAATGTTGTTGTAGAAGACAGCACTTTGTCAAGACTGATAAAAAAATTGTCCAGATTATGAAAAGACGGTGAACGATAAATGGCAACAACGGCTAGATTGTTGGGTGTGAGTGTACAGACTAAACAGTTACCTTCATCGAACCGAGGTTCGGAAATATTATGCACCAGGCTAGATTTTATGTACAATATTACGCCATCATTTTGATTGTAATTATGTGTAGTTGAATATGATAAGTAACCTTCGAGATGTGGAATAATATTATTGTTGTGATTCAACCAACATTCAGACAAAATTAAAATATCTGGATTTGTTTGGATACTCACCAGAAAAGTCCTAAACTCATTAAAATTGTGGTTTACACTGCGAATGTTCATATGTAGCAGTGTAATGCTCCTACCTTCATTTCCAAGGAGATTACTGCATTGCTCTGGTTTACAAAAACAAGACTGGCACGAGCCCATGGAGTCAATTTCGTTAGAGATAGAGTTTAAGTCCAACATTTGTAAGGCAAGAGCGTAGCCACAAAGAATATAGACACGGAGGGTGTTCCCCATCTGATGCAACGAAATAGTAGTTGAAAACGAGTTTTGGAAAGTAGTAATTTAATTAAACTGCCAATACCCAGGCATAAGAACCCCATAACAGCCACCTCTGTAAATGCAGAGTAAAAAAGAGTGAAAGTGTATATGTGGTGTGAGTAATGTAAATTTGACTTAATATATAATAAAATTGGTAACACATTAAAAATATTAAAGATATATAAATAAAAACAAAAATAAGAGTATCTAAATTTAAAACCATCAAAGATGTGACGCTCATGAATCAGGTCGTTGTAGCTGCTGAAGTTGTGATTTCGAGGTAACGATAATAAGCCTCTTGTCATCCGTTTCTCGAAGAAATATCTTTTGATTTTGTGTCCAGCAATACTTGTATTTGTGCGTCTTCGCAAAATTGCGTGTCTCGTAAAACAACTGCCTCAAGCTATTAGGTAAGTGCTCAGCTACATAAATGGGGCATTTATGACCGCTAATACCAATGTGTACTGTATTTAGTTTTTCAGCTAATGGCAGACCTTTGTTAAAAGCACGGGAACATTCAAGAACCTTATTTTTAATTTGGACTGTCAAAAACTCTGCTACGATCGGTCTGGACTCACCTTTTTTACCGGGCAGGCGGTAGACGTCACGAAAATCACATTGATTGACACTGCAGTGTACAGCCGAGCATGTGTTTAAAGCAATTGACATAAGATCCTTATATGATTCTTTTTCGCCTGCGGGGACATTTCTAATCTCAATTTTTGCAGGGCGAGAGTAGTGTTGCAGATCTAGAATTTTTTTCTCAAGATCAAGAATATAGGCACGTTGCTCAAGGCGTTCTTTTTCCATTATTTGTATAGATGATTTTATAGTGTCATATTCTTTACTAATATATTCTACTGATTTTTCAATTTCAGATATTTGATTTTGTGTAGTAGTAGTAAGCAGCTTCACCTCAGCGATATCCGACGTTAATTTCTTTAAAACACTGTCCTGTTCAGTCTTCCACGAAGTGAGCAGGTTCATAATTCGATCTTCAAATGACTGTGCTGCGGGGTCCGGGAGGGAAACAATAGCACGCGTTCGCTTGGATCTAGATACAATACTTATCGCATCAGCTCCAGTCTGGGGAACTTCTGAGTTCTGCATCTCTGTAGTGGGTGTAGATGGTGGTGTACGACGAATTTTCGGCATCTTACACTTACTATGTAGATAGCTCTGTAGTTATATTTACTGCGATAACGTTTCGATGAAAAGTACGTGGTCCCGTTGACAGAACTCGCAGCGGAAGCGGAATTGTGTACACATCTCTGGAGCTTAGCCTCATTTCATCGCTTTTTTCTGTTTCAGGTATGTAAACAAATTTGTGAATATTATACTTGTCATTATAACCATATATGCAACCAGTAGAAATCACCAAATTTTTCCAAGTCACCTTGAAGTGCATATAATAAAAATATAAACTCTTCTAATCTACACAATAATAGTATAACTCTATAATATTTAGGACTTAATCCATATTCCCTGATTACTTGTTTATAAGTATTAATTGCAACGCCAAAATGCGAGCTGATGTGACTATCGTATAATTTGACTATTCAAATATTTTCCAACTATGAGTGTACAATTTGTGTGATTCCAATTTGATTACTCGACTTTACAAACCATTTAACTGTTAACAATTTTAATTTAATTTATTTTCAAGAAGTGTTTTCATCTCCTTGGTCCGGAGTTTGGTTCCCCGACACAACGACGCGACGACGTTTGGGTACAACTCAATATTACGTAGGTATACTTACATTAGTTTAAGAACTTAGTTATTAAGGTTAAGTAAAAAATAACTATAATTTTTTTTTCTTCAGTTTTTCCGGCGTCAAAAACATTTTAAATGAAAGTATTGGGTGACTCAATATATTAAATACGACAGAGATGTTTAAAAAATAGTAACATTCATTTTCATCAAAGCTGCAGAATAACGTGTAGAAAAATATGTCTACAGACCCCATCGGTGTAGTAAAACTGTTTCGCATAAAACTAAAGCCAAATGACAACTTCAATATTATGGCAAGTCATTTATGGGTTCCAAAAAGTACCTTCTTCAGTTTTATTTACTTTTCTCTTAGGTTGCGAGACCATTGATTTCTCTTCTAGTATCACGATTTTTTTATTTCCGGTGAAGATTACCAAACATCCGGTGACCCTATTGATCGTATCCAGACTTAACTCCCAAAAAGCCTTCAATATTTTCCTCCTCATAAACCAAGGCGTGGTTCTCAATATTGCTACAAACTGCTACTATACTACTTACCTCAAACATACCAGATCCTATAAATATGTTAATATTTATTAGTATTGTGTCTTCCACTTGTGCGTTTATTACCCCATGAAACTCAACATTAGTGAAGGATACAGGAAGCTTCTTGTATTCGATGCCTTGATAAATTCCTAATGTTTCCCAAACCAGAAATAGGATCGCAGCTTCAGGGACCACAGCAATACCTATGGAACATTAGGTATAATACATAAAACATCACCAAAATAGATTTGTTGATTTTGTTAAATGTTTTATATCTTTATATTTTATGTGGGACGATTTTGCCTTGCATATTTATTGCATCGAAAACTGATACAACGAGTTATCAAATGTTAATGTTAATTAAAATTGATCACTATACGTTACCATCTCTGATGTGATCCTTCATAAAACTCCAATCGTCGTCATGGGTCGACACGAAGACCTCTCGAGTTGGATATAAAATGTCAACACTCTTCTTTACTTGTGATGGCCTAAACATAATTATCTATATATATAAAAGAAAGTGGTGTTAGTTACACCACTTATAACTCAAGAATGGCTGAACGGATTTACCTGAAAATTGGTGGAGAGGTAGCTTAGAACCAGGAGACGGACATAGGATACTTTTTATCCCGGGAAAATATAAACCGGGACTTTTATCCCGGATAATTGTTTTCTGCCAGTGGAACCGCAAGAAAACAAGTATAGAGATATTTCGAGATCCAGTGGAGGACATAATTACTCTTATCCCGGAAAAAGATAAACCGGGAATTATATCTCGGATTTTAATTTCTCGCGAGTGGAGCCGCCACGACTAAACCACTGAACCGATAGCGATGCAATTTGGCAGGGAGATAGTTTTAAAACCTGGGAAGAATCTAGGCTACTTCATATCCCGGGAAAATATAAATCGGGACCTTAATCTCGGAAAATAGTTTTTTGCCAGTGGAACCGTATGAAAATAAGTATGGAGATAGTTTGTGATCCAAAGGAAATCAATCTCAAGTTTGAGTTACATCTCAAGTAGACATAATGTATGAACAGTTCAATACATTATGTCTACTTGAGATGTAACTCAAACTTGAGATTGACCTATTAATACCGCCCATAGGCTACTATTATCCCGGAAAACAGACACCGGGAATTTTATTCGGGATTTTTTTCCGGAAAAAAATATGGTTAGGTATTATTTACGGGGGGGTGGGGGTGTTTAGGGATTTTAAAATTTCGTTAAATAAGGACTCATTTGGTGGCAGGGAGGTTTTTTGCAAGAAAATTACGCGGAAAATTTGAAAATTTAAGAATACTTAACCGCCATATTAAACGTGTATGTCACTGAATTCCTCCAAGCGGCTGAACCGATTTTAATGATTTTTTTGTGTCCTCCGGTGGGTTTGAGAATAGTTTCGATTAACAATTAGATCCGGTAGGTGGCGCTGTACTCGGGTTCTAGGATTTCATTTCCTTTTTAGGGCAGGACAACGTCTGTCGGGGCCGCTAGTATATTATAAAATCATAAATCATTCGTTATCAATACTCTTAATTTAATCTGAAGTGTGTTCTACGTCTCCTCTGGCTGCGGGCGGGATCGTTCTGCTCACGATCCCGTCCGGCGCTCTTCTTCCGCGAGATGACGTACTCTCAGAAGGAGTCCATTGATCGCCAAGACCTCCAGCCGCCAACCATGAATATTTCAACCTTGACTATGCTGACAATATTACCAGTTTTAAATTTTTTATCTACCTGGCCTACCGTCCTTGACAGATAGTAGATTTCATATAAATACCGTTTTCTTGAGACTTTAATTCCTGAAGAAGACTTTAACTGAGTAGAATATTTTATGTCACTAAAATAATGTAAAACCGTACATACCAGTCTTCGCTATGTTCCCATTCTACAAGATGAGACAGTACAGGCGTTTCAGTTGACACGGGGAACGTGACGCTGGGATACAACGCATCTATCTTCGGATTCAAACCAGCTTCGTATAATCTAAAATTGAAAAAATAATGCTTATAGTGAGTGAAAAAAAATTATAAGACCAAGAACATTAATTTATCTATGCTAGAGATGAGATCCGAAGTATGCATCAAGATAACGTCACATTGGTAACCTGTAAAAGGCTTGCATATCAAGGTGTCTTACGCCCGAATACTCAAACGCTACTCAACCAACCTAGTTATCTGAGGTCTACTTAATTTTAGCCGGCTTCTTATTTTAAATGGCATTCTCAAACGCACTTTAAAAGATTTTATGGAAAACTCAGCCGAGGAGCAGTCATTTTGCTACAGATTATAAAAAGTTTGTTTTCGATTACAATTTTAATAAATTTGATATTTATGTGTCGTTTCACGCAGTATAATTTTTAAGATGTTAAATATAAATAAATCGAATAACACAACGCGCAGTTTGCAAATGATTTACAATGTTATAACATGTCTATTATATTTAATTTTCGTGAGTATTTTATGTACTATGTAGTGATGTGATTAACGGTTAAAAATTATTAATGGTTAATAGTTAAACATTAAAAAAAAATAACGTGTTAAATTAATAGTTAAGTTATAACGGTCAAGAAGTAAGGAGTTACGTGAAAAGCATTAGCGATAACATGTTCAACACGTGTCTTGCGTCGTTTATTTTAATTATGTTAAATTTTTTAACATTGAACCAATAACCAACAGGTTAATTTTTTTTCACAATAACAGTCACATCGAAATAAACATTTTCTAATTATTACGTATTCATGAACATTTAACGCTTGCGTGCCGTTCATACAATTGAAAAAATCTGCTTTGAGGTGTAATGACTGTTCAATTTTTACACCTTAAAATTATGTTAGTATGTATCTTTATATTACTTATTTATTTATTTATTATGGACATTAGCACTATAGTATTCAGAACCAATGTTAGAATTGGTATACACGGCCGCCATTTTGAATTTCTATGTTTTAAGGCCAATTGACTTCAAAATCGGTGTCTGGGTATAACTTTAATTACTAAAAACTGATCCAATGTCGGAATTGAAAAAAGTGGCCGCCATTTTGAATTTCTTTGTTTTAAGGCCTATCGACCTCAAAATCGATATCTGGGCAGGCCTGTAGGTACAAAAGACGGATCCAATGTTAAAATTGAAAAAAGTGGCCGCCATTTTGAACTTCTTTGTTTTAAGGCCAATTGACCTCAAATTCGACATCTGAGTATAACTTTAGTTACCAAAGAACATTCCAATGTCGGTATGGAAAAAAGTGGCCGCCATTTTGAATTTCTTTGTTTTAAGGCCTATCGACCTCAAAATCGATATCTGGGCAGGCCTGTAGGTACAAAAGACGGATCCAATGTTAGAATTGAAAAAAGTGGTCGCCATTTTGAATTTCTTTGTTTTAAGGCCAATCGACCTCAAAATCGATATTTGGTCATGGCTTTAGGTACAAAAGACGGATCCAATGTTAGAATTGAAAAAAGTGGCCGCCATTTTGAATTTCTTTGTTTTAAGGCCAATTGACCTCAAAATCGATACTGGGCATGACATTGATAGTAAAAGTCATATTTAATGTTAGACTTAAGAAAAGTGGTCGCCATTTTGAACTTCTTTGTTTTAAGAATGATTGGATTTAAGATAGATATTTGGGCTTGTCTTTAGACAAATAGAATAAATCCGTCTTTTGTACCTACAGGCTAGCCCAGATATCGATTTTGAGGTCGATAGGCCTTAAAACAAAGATATTCAAAATGGCGGCCACTTTTTTCAATTCTAACATTGGATCCGTCTTTTGTATCTAAAGGCCTGCCCAGATATCGATTTTGAGGTGGATTGGCCTTAAAACAAAGAAATTCAAAATGGCGGCCACTTTTTTCAATTCTAACATTGGATCCGTCTTTTGTACCTACAGGCCTGCCCAGATATCGATTTTGAGGTGGATTGGCCTTAAAACAAAGAAATTCAAAATGGCGGCCACTTTTTTCCATTCCAACATTGGAATGTTCTTTGGTAACTAAAGTTATACTCAGATGTCGAATTTGAGGTCAATTGGCCTTAAAACAAAGAAATTCAAAATGGCGGCCACTTTTTTCAATTCTAACATTGGATCCGTCTTTTGTACCTACAGGCCTGCCCAGATATCGATTTTGAGGTCGATAGGCCTTAAAACAAAGAAATTCAAAATGGCGGCCACTTTTTTCAATTCTAACATTGGATCCGTCTTTTGTACCTATAGGCCTGCCCAGATATCGATTTTGAGGTCGATAGGCCTTAAAACAAAGAAATTCAAAATGGCGGCCACTGTTTTCAATTCTAACATTGGATCCGTCTTTTGTACCTACAGGCCTGCCCAGATGTCGATTTTGAGGTCGATAGGCCTTAAAACAAAGAAATTCAAAATGGCGGCCACTTTTTCCATTCCGACATTGGAATGTTCTTTGGTAACTAGCGTTAAACATAGATACCGATTTCGAGGTCAATTGGCCTTAAAACAAAGAAATTCAAAATGGCAGCCACTTTTTTCAATTCTGACATTGGATCAGTCTTTGGTAATGAAAGTTATACCCACATACCGATTTTGAAGTCAATTGACCTTAAAACAAAGAAATTCAAAATGGCGGCCACTTTTATCAATTCTGACGTTACCTAAATAAAATTATTTTCGCAATCATTGCAAGTGGCGATTTTATTGTTCACAAATCACTACAAGGCATAATTTAAGTCTTAGCTAAAGAAAAAATATCATTTTTGTGCTTATTAGTAGTATTAAATTTCATTTAACAAATAACCTTTAGAGGCGTTATTAGCATTTTTCTATGATTAACAGTTATCAAGTTTAGTTGAATGATAAATTAACAGATGGCATTAACTGCCTCCGCAGTCCGTTCATTAGTTTAAACGTTTAATGAATATTGCAATAGTAGTTAATAGAATTAACAGCTATTTTTTTATAATGAGTTAAATTAACAGTTATAACGTTTAATGATCACCTCTAGTACTATGTGCAGATGCTACATAGTAAAAATGGTAAGTACGTTTAAGAACCATCCTAGGTTTTTAATATGTAGGAATGGCATATTCATTATTAGAAATAGCTTATTTATTATTATATTCTTAACATTGATGTGATGAGCTTATATTGGCATTATATTGCCACTTGGCAGTATGTCAGGGTTGACATTAGCCGCTTTAGAAAAAAAAAGAAACAAGTCAACAACAACAATATTTATAATTCTTATTTCAGTTTTATCATCAGAAGTAGGCATATTAACAAACATTTACAAAATATGCTAACTCAACTGCCATACTACGCACAATACGATGTACTACCGTTGGTTGTTTCCCGTGAAAAATAACCCCGATGACCTTGGGCTATCGGTTGGATTGTTTGGTTTCTTTATGTGTTCGGCTGGATATAATCCCGATTTTAAAGAACATAAATGAAGAACTGTTTCCTTGCTGAGTTGGAATCTTCTTTTACGATAAGTTAAGATAAGATATGACATATTTATTTGTCAAACATTAACATTAAATTATCATTATTGTATTCTTCGAAAGCGTTTAATTTCTCTCGATTTCTTCCTTTGACACCACACTCCTCTTCAGACAACGATGATAATGAAGAAAAAAACGATTTATTAAATCCAAAGAGAATATAATAGTAGTTATAACGCAATAAAATTATTAAAGATTTGAACGTAAATATTTGAGACTAGTCTGAAGCACTCTCAAATTGATCTCGATTAACAGCCATATTTGGAGGCCTTACATAACTGTCAAACTTTAAGCAGTGTTTGTGAATACCGTTTGAATCAATAAGCGGACCTTAAACTGAGTCGCCTTAAATTTAAGGTTAAGTGATAAGTGACGTTTCAGTATACCAATTTCACCAATAACGAATGCTTAAATCCGTAAGGCCATCTCAAATATTTAAGTAGCGTTTGAGTATTCGGGCGTTAGTCCTTCGTTTAAGTACCTCGTAATATTTTGCCCCAAGCGTTGTCGCTTCGGGGGACCGCTAAAGAAGTATTTCCATCTCCCTGGTCCTGGGTTACTTTTAAGTGATTTTTTGGTTCGGGGTTATTTAATTTTTTATTAAATTTTGATTTCAAACTTTTTAAATTACTTTATTCTCCATCATGAGGCCTTGATAATCAATTATCTTACACCTACTCGTTGAGACCATCCTTATGAGCCCAAACATGCTATATCTGCTATAAGTTGCTTAGGACTTGCGTATCCCGCAAATGATTGATGCTGCAGCGTCAGCTCATGTTTAAAAATATTGCTGAAGTCACAGTACACCAAATTAAAACTAATCGGACTTTTTATGTTGGAAATGAGCTGATAATCTTCAAATGCCTGAACAGATCTTCATTATTTATAGCTAAGAACCATCTCGAGCACATTAGCTTTCAAACAAAAACAAAACCGCGTCAACATCGGTCCTTTAGTTTGAGAGCTACGATGCCGCAGACAAACATACAGATTCACAGATACACACCATAAACTTATAACACCCCTCATTTTAATCGGGGGGTTAAAAAGAGATGCGGTAACCGGCCCATACACTGCCTATACTGTAGTCTGTAGCAAAAGTAAACAATTTTAACATAAAACTTCACCAGAAATTAGATCATACTTACTTGCCTATAGCATCCAGGAGAAAACTAAGACTATCATGATATTTACGTTTAGTCAATGGTAGATGTATGCAACTCTCGTGAGAGCGCTTCAAAATAGCTTGCATTAAACCATGCGGAGCTACTTCAATGACTATTGCATCAGAAGGTATCTTTGTTGCCACTTCTTCAAAATAAACGGAGCTCTAAAATAAGAGTAGTATATAGTATGCCTCAGGATTAAATTTATGTTAATATTTGCTTTGGCTAGTAGCTCTATCCCCGTGAGTTTTTCAACGCAATAAAACTATCCGCTGTATAAGTTTATGGGATCAAAGTACCTATGAGTTCAATCCAGAATGTATCCTGGGTTGATATTACGTTTGATACAGCTACAGCTGTATCGAACTTAATCACACATCGAAATCAATGCAGCAGTTAATTTGTTATAACTTTTAACAAATATATAACATCATTACTATAATATTTCACGTGTAATAATATGAGAAAGATTTTTAAATCTTTAGTCTACCTACCAATAAATTGTTAGAAAAGTACTCTGCTGAACAATATCGTGATTCGATTTTGTCCCAATTTTCCGGCAGAACTGATGTTGATAGCCAAGTTTTGCTTCTTAACTTAGGGTTTGTAATGAATTCCTCCATTTTAGAACGAAGCTTATCACCTAAAAAGAAGCCGTGAACAACAGATTTACTAATCACTACTCGTTAGAAGATTTAGTTTCATTTTCTTTAGAAAGGTCATTCTGACATATCATCATTATGATCGTCATTAGTCACATGAAGCCCACTGCTAAACATAGGCATCCCCTAAATATGTCCAGAGGGAAGAAGAGCTCCAGGAGAGGACAGGAGTCAAGAGCGGCCTGTCCTACTTATATATTAAGTTCTCTCGACTCACGAGAGACTTTACACAAAAAAACAAAAAATGAATGAGAAGAAAGTGAATACGATTAATTATTGTAGGATAGATTTATAAAATAGGATAGATTTCTCGTAGAAGCTATTTTTATAATACTTACCTAATTTCGCAATATATCTTGAGTGGTAAGCAATGTTCGAAGTGTTTACTTCTCGTGCAAAAACACCGCGACTATTCAGGTCAGCAACAAATTTCCTGACGTCTTCACAAGGACCCGAAATTGTGCACGATTCGGAGCTGTTGTGACATGCAATATCTATTTCTGGTGGGCATATAGGGGATATCTGCAATAAATTTTTAATTTTTTGGTTCTAGATAGTGGATCGGTTTATGTTGTTAACAGACTTCCCAAAAAGGAGAAGGTTCTCAATTCGTGTGTTTGTATGTTTTTGATATTTGTAAGCTTACATCTTTATATCCAAGTCCAACAGCTGCCATGGCTCCTTTAGGGAGCTCTGCTTCAACACTGACGAGCCCACGATAATAGCTAGCAAGGACCATTTCCTCAGCTGTAAAGCAACCATCTGCATATGCACATCCTAGCTCACCTACACTACTACCTAAAATATATATAAAACACTGTACACACATTCTTTGCAATAATGATGAAGTACAGCTAAAGTGGACAAATATATAAATCATCAATGGTTAGTACCAATAACGTTATCCGGAACAATCTCCAATGCTTTTAGTATGTCCGTGAGACCAATTTGCACAGCAGCGATGCCGACAAATGAATTGAGAACATTATCAAATATCTTTTCATCAGGTTCAGTCAATATCCGAACGAGGTCAATGCCCTTTGGTTCTAAAACCCTGCGACATCTGTGACAAAAACATTTTGCATTTTATACCTCTATATACCTACACATATATCAAAAATATAAAACCGGTTCTTAATTCTTTAAACGTAATCACTACATAGTATAAAACAAAGTCGCTTCCCGCTGTCTGTCCCTATGTCCCTATGTATGCTTAGATCTTTAAAACTACACAATGGATTTTGATGCGGTTTTTTTTTATAGATAGAGTGATTCAACAGGAAGGTTTTTATGTATAATACATGCATAATATAGTACAGGAACACTGTTAATTTTAGAGGTTTCTAATGTGATGTCGTAAATGAACACATTTCTTTGCGCCTACATTGCAAACGCTGGCTAAACCCTAAGAGATAGATCAAAATAATGTACTATAGTATTGTACACCTTAAAAAGTTCTACCAAAAAGTCCGCAATGGTATATGTTTATCTCTTCGGGATGACCCACAATAACCATTATTTATCCTTTACTTTTTACGAGAAATAATAGCTTATTTACGAAGCTATTTTATGCAATACAACATTAATCCATATCCAAATAAATACCTTAAATACATTGTGCAATTAATATAGATCAATATAGCCCTTTGTAGCAAGTAAATTAAATAAATATTTTCGAAGATATTACAGATTTAAAATGCAGGGACGGCCGGCGGGTGCCTATAAATAGCGCGTCGTAGACCACGCTTCTCGAAAATATATAGTTATGCTAATATTATAAAGAGGAAAAATGTTATTAATTGTTTTTTTTTTATGGATAACCTCCAAAAGTTCTGGACCGATTTTGAAAATTCTTTCAGTAATAGGAGGATACATTACTCCTGAGTGCTATGGGCTACTTTTTATCCCGGAAAAATCAAACCAAGACTTTTATCCCGGTTTTTTTTTCTCGCGCGTGGAGCTGTCAGGGCCAGACTACTAAACCAATTTCGATGAAATTTGGTAGGGAGATAGTTTAAGACCCTGGGACGGACCTACGCTATATCTTATTACGGGAAAAATTAAACCGGGACTTTCATTCCGGAAAATATTTTTCTGCGTGTGGAACCTTCACAAGAAAATAATTATGTAGATAGTTTGAGGTCCAGAGGAGGACATAGGCTACTTTATCCCGGAAGAACATAAACAGGCAAATTTATCTCGGATTTTTTTTCTCACGAGTGTAGCCGTCACGGTCAAACCACTGAGCTGATTGCGATGAAATTTGAAAGAGAAATAGTTTAAGACCCTGGGAAGGACCTTTGCTACTTCTTATCTCGGAAAAACATAACCCGAGACTTTTATCAGGCAAATATTTTCTTGCAGGTGAAACTACAAGAGAATACGTATGAAGATAGTTTGAGATCCAGGGAGGGACAGACTATTTTTATCTTTTTATAAACTCAAAAACTACCTAACGTATTTTCATATGTCTTTCACCAGTTGACGGATTGATTCAAGAGGAAGGTTTATGAGTATATTACATAAATGTTTTTTATGAGAGAAAAATAAATTTCGGCATATAATATTATACTTTGCTACCTGTGCGAATCCAGGGCGGGCCGCTAGTAATATTATAAATTAAAACTTTGGTGGACAAAAACGTTTTTTTTTAGTCTTGGGTGCAGTATCGAGACACGTGGCAGGGTATCAAGCCAAGCAAAAAAAGACGTGTGGCACTCGGAGACTGCCGCGGTAAAGCTATTGCATAAATTCTAATATTTATAATCTCTTTGATCAGATATTTATTTATTTATTTATTTATTAAATAAATAAATAAATATATAAAAATATATAAAATATTCATTGATAGATGGCAAAACTAAAAAAAATTATGAAAGACGGGCTCAATGGACTAGTATCCAGGAGCCGTAATATTTAAATAAAAACCTCTTTGAACAGATATAAAATAAAAACTTTTTGAAAATTCAAACTTAGAATCACGTCATCCCGCCGCGTTTGACATATTTTAATAACTCAAAATCTATTTACCGTAAATCAAGAAGTTTATAATATTATCTAATGGAGACCGCGGTACACACATTTTTGTGAAGACAAAAAAATTTCCTTTTGTGTTGTCTTCTATCTCACTCACTCTTTAACCTATGTTGCCAAAGCTTACGGATTATTTCCCCACCCATAAAACATTATCAATACCGTTATTGTCGTCTCAATCATATATATATAAATATTTCCAACATATCTTATATAATGATATAAGTACTATTTTCATTTCAGAATTATTCTTGTTGAATAAGATATCCTTAAGGTTTTTTATCCTTATTAACATTTTAGTTTAACAAAATTTCCTCATTTAATTGGTAATTGCGAATACATACTTCGGCAACATAGTTATAAAACGTTAAGTTCGATGTCAATATAGTTGTTAAAAAAAAGTTCACTTCGAAATTTTCTCTGTAATTATCTACAATAAAATGTGTGTGTTAGTGATATTTTAATGTGAATTGTGTAGTTCATGGTTGCAGAAATATTTGGAATCCATCATTTAATGTGAAATTCTACAGGTAAGTTCATTGTAATCAATATTGTGTAAATATTATAATTTTATCAATATTTATACGAAATGTAATAAAATACGTGAATATTTTATAAATGAACTGAAGAAAAATATCGCTTAATGTGATTTGCTTTATATCTGACTACTTTTTTCATATTAATGTAATGTTAAATGTGATTTTTTGTATTGTAAATAGTGTATGTAAACAAGAGGCTAGGGTGACCATGGTGTAAGCTTTGGTGGACCGGTTTGACGATGGTGCTAGAGTATTTGTAATACTAGCCGCCTTACTAATGAATATTATAAAGCTTATTAATCTTTAAATAATCATCGTAAATAAAAACTGAGGATCAACAGTTACAATCGAGTTCTCAGTGTATCCAGCATTGATTTATTGAAACTTTTATTTAAAATAAAATCCAGTTTGTATTTCTCTTTACAGATTTCTTAAAGATCTAGATAAGCAAAAACGTGGTTAAATATAAATACCATTAAAAGGTCAATTTGATGTCTGCAAGAATTACTAGTCAACATTTAAAGACAGAAGATTATGATTCTGAATGTGATAATGTGTCTTCTACTTCTCGGAATATGGCAGTAGATGTCAAAAATAATTATTTATTACCAGAAACTCATGCTGTAAGTATATTATTTTTTATCATTTCACTGGTATAATTATGATCCACTTAGACTTTATTATTTACTAGCTTTTGCCCGCGGCTCCGCCCGCGTGAATGTGTTTTTCCGGGATAAAAGTCACTGTTTATATTTTACTGGGATGTAAAGTAGCCTATGTGCTAATCCAGGACATAATCTACCCGTGTGCCATATTTCATCGAAATCCGTTCAGCAGTTTTTGCATGAAAGAAACATCCATACATCCAGACATTCTTACAAACTTTCGCCTTTATAATGAAAAAAAAAAATGAAATCCTCCTAGCCAGTTTCGGCCACGGCGGCCAATCTCAACGGAGATTAGCCAGGTACGCAGGAGATATTATAGTGCACAAGTGTGTGCGCAATACACAGGTGCACTCGCTATTCCTTCACTCTCATAGTCCGGTGAGACGGCAATCCGACATGACCGGAGAGAGAGATCACAATATTAGTAAGATTAGTAGGATAGGGCATTAAGCTTGCGACCCACCAAATTTTATAACGGCGGTACATTGGGTGATATCTGAGTGTACTAAATGGCACCTCTGCCTCCGTCTAAAATATATAGGTACTTAAATATATTATTATTGATTGATATTTACTTTTTACATTATATGTAAGCGAAATGAATATGAACCACCATTGAAACGTCAAGACTTGAAAGATTTCAATATATCAGTAAATGTGAAGACATCCCGTGAAATAAATTTGAAGAAATAAAAGAAAGTATTGCAGCAGAAGATGAAGAGATAAAAGAAGAAAATTAATGACAAGTCATTTCTTACTAAAGTTGTTCATGATTATACTTTACAGTCTGAAATTGAAAATATTTTGCAGTGAAATTTTGCTAACATTTGAGATTTTTTTTAAAAGTATATTCCAAATAGCAAGCAAAGAAAAATTACATATAGTGATGACATAAAGACTTTTGTTTTAACATTACACCTTTAACTTCCTAAATGTGTATTATTTTTTCATGTATGATTGTTTACTTTTATAAGTATGTTTTTTATTTTTTTTATTATATTTAAATTTAATAATAACTGTAGTTTTTATTTTTAAATATCCCAATGTTTTTCTGTCTAACCTTACAGTCTCCATATTTGGTTATAAAGGCCGGCAAACAACGTGAACATATCCAGTCGCGGGGGAAAGTAAAACATATATGATGTGAGGCTGTGTGCCGAGCAAAAAAAAAGCACGCGGGGCCCCGTGCGAAGCAAATAATTTTTTTTAACAGCTTTGTAAATAAGGTGCCAAAAAACGGTCCCCCAAGGAGCTGCAAGATGCCTCTGTAACTGCGAGGCCCCAGGCGGTTGCCTGGTTCGCCCCCCTCCTCCAAGGCCGCCACTGAATACACCACCGCGTGGTGAGGTATTTTTTTTATGTAAGTGGAACTAGTAGTTCCGAACTACACTTGCCAGAAAAGTATGTAAATATGCCAATTTTGTTTGGAATAAACTTTCTAACTCAAATTATATTTTTTAAATATCAACTATTACTAGCCGCTGTAGTTGGTTTTCCTAATTAATTTAAACCGCATTACTTTATAGAGATAAATATAAATATTATGGTGCGATATCATATTATTACACACTCACACACTCACGCCTCTTATCCCCCAGGTAGACAGAGGTGCAATTAGTACACCCACTTTATAGGGCGGATAGGGGGCGAGCCTATCGCCTTATCGTGTACAAATTCCAGACTCCGAGCTGATATTGAATAGAAAATAATCACTTTGCCCGACCCGACCAACCCGGGGATCGAACCCGAGATCTCAGCATTGCAGTCGTACCATAATACAACTACGCCACCGAGGCAGCCATATTATATCATATCATATTATTATGGACAGTTAATTATGTTACGTCCTGGTTTTGAAAATAAACCTTTGTCACTCTAAAGAGAGAGACAGCAGATAACTGTGACGTCACATTTTATTCTTCAGTTTGTTAAACGGAATGAAGAATCCATATGGGTATTAAATTCTTGCCGTAAATACATGAAATTTGAATTATTGACAAGGAATCGAAAACAAAATAATAGACTACTTTATGGACGCTATTTTTTCTTTTCCATAGTGAAGCGACTTGTTCTTTAGCTCCGATCACCGATGTTAATAATTATCGATCGATATTTGTTAAGCCCGCTGATTGTGTAACAAAGATAATTCAAAACTTTTTAATTGAAAAATAAAATGTAGCAACGTAAATTTTATATTTTCTTTTTGTATATACGTGAGTATATTTTATGATAACCAATAAAATAAACTATTAAAGTTAAAATATTGACATAAGTTATATTGGATATAGAATATATACCTACAGAATAAATTTATATACAGAAAATATACAAATTCAAACTCTTGGGTATGTTTACAAAACAATATAAAATGTTGAGCATAAATAAAATTTCAATGTGTTTGATCGATCAAAACTTATTCATCAATTAAATCGATTGTTACAAGAAATCGAATCAGTTGCGCGTTAGTACACCCCTTCTTCTTCTTCTTTTTAAAAATGGCTCCACAGTTTCATCGGTGATTTTGCCAATGTCCAGTGGGTAGATGTTAAAATAATATCGTAACTTTTTTAGAATAACTTTCGACCCGAGGATAACCAATAGTACACCCTCAATTGATTAGAAACCGAACTGTCAAAAGTTAAATAAATGGTTGGGAGGAAAAAATCAGAAGGTTAATATTTAGCGTCTTGTAACAGGAGTTTGAGGTCAAAACTGGCACTAATTGGGTTAGTTTTTGTTTTCACTTACCTATAACAAAATCATTTTCAAGCAAAGAGCGTTACTTTTTTTTGGATACTAATATCGAATTATTTTTATTTTTATATGGAGAAAAAGACTGCCTCGGTTGCGTAGTTGCATTGTGGTACGACTGCAATGCTGAGGTTTCTGGTTCGATCCCCGGGTCGGGCAAAGTGATATTGAGTTTTTCTATTTAGTATCAGCTCGGAGTCTGGAATTTGTGCCCGATATGGCGATAGGCTCGCCCCCTATCACATCATGGGACGGAATAATGGCAAAAACTGAGTGCACTAGTTGCGCCTCTGCCTACCCCTTCGGGGATAAAAGGCGTGAGTGTATATGTGGTTAGTTCTTACAGTGAAGGAATTTTAGTGGGCTCAAGTCGTAGCTCCTTAAGTTTATAATATTCCTGATTTATTTTAAATCTGAAACAATTATCTAACGGTCTTCTATTTGGGCACTGAAATTCAGAGGGGTAAGAAACTAATTTCTTGCAAAAAAAAATACCCAAATGTCGTCAAAATTATCACTATCCTGTGGGGCGATTTTCCGAAACTCGAGCTTTCAACCATAATGTTACGCAAACTATGTACATAATCAAACACTTGGCATCAAATTACAGTAACTATTAATATAATTTTGCTAAAACTTAGAAAACTAAACACATCACACCCTATTTTTAATCATTTTTTCGTAAGAGAATAGAGGCGACAAGAATTTCGTATCGCATTCCTGTCAGCTAAAAACACGTTAATAACACCTACAATTTAAAAAAAAGCGACGATGTCAGACTGCCGATACACAGTGCGTAGCTCAATGATTCCATTGCCGCTCGATCTGCAGCCAATATAATCAGACGGTCGTAACGAAGATCTTTTCGCCCGCAAACGTGTTTGGGTCAGACAAATTCTCACTCGTATGGTAAGTACTCACGTACACAATAAATGAATCTTTTAATTATTTTTATAGTTTTAATTAATGTAATTGATGTAAATGTAATATAAAGCCTTAAAATTGCAATTAAAGACATCATTTTTGTAGTATTCGTGAAAAACCTCAAAATTATCACTTTCCTGTATATCACTTGTCTGGATTTACGTACACTTAATGTGATAAACTTTCGCAGAGCTGTTGTTCGTGTATTAATACAATGTAATATGATGAAAGTTAGGTATCATACGGGATACTAAGTACCTATACGTGTCGTTTTTATTATGTTCTATTTGTATATTACTCAGTTTCCGGGACAAAATACAAATATTAGATTCCTATCTTCGCTAGCTGTGTGTTTAAGAGCCTATGTGAAAAACATATGGAATCGTGATGGGCGTGACTTAGCGTATTTCAAATGCGAGGCGCCGCACGGCCCCGCTGAGATAGATCGCGCGCCTCGGCCCTCGTCGCATCGCGTCGTTGCGACAGGTCGTTGCACTCAAGCCCGCGAAAAGATCGTCATTGCAAATGCATGTCTATGTTGTAAATATTATAGTTATTATAATTTCTAATAAATTTTATAACTTATAAAACATAGAATTTATTTTAATTCGTTTATAGAACCATTATTATGTCACTATTATCTACCTAATTACTTGAACATTATGTAAAATGACATTGTAAGTTATCTAAACTCATCGAAAGTATTATTCACTTATAGTTGACTTTTGTTGACAAGATAAAATTTGGTGTGGTGGTAGGTTCGAGTCTTACCCCTACGTAGGTCTGTATATAGGTAAAAAGCAAAGTAGTATGAAACTTCTATAATATGTTTTAAATTATATTTTGTTTTGCTTTGATTTATTCTTGTGGACTTTCCTAACTTTGATGGACATAAAATAAATAATAATACAATAAATGCAGTCACTATTTTTCGGCCCGACTCGGGATTCGAACCCGGGACCTCAGCACAATAGGCGTATCGTGTGTGCAACTACGCCTTGGAGGCAGTCAAACATAGCATCACACCTTTTCTCCTCACATTTCGTTAGCTATTTTAGGTCTTATCAAATAGGAGACGAGCTTATTGCCACATACCGGGCCCAATTCAGCAGACCGAGTTGATACTGGACAGAAAAAAATAGTATTTGCCCGACGCGGGATTCGAACCCGAGACCTGAGCGTGGAGGCCGTACCGGGCACGTAATACAACTACGAGTTGCGACATCAAGGTAGTTTCGACAAGTCATTCACGATGAAACTTCTTCCCTGGAATGTCAGGTCTATTTTACGTAAATGATGCTTCACTCTAGTGCCACCATGCAATTTAAAAATCGAATTTTGTATGTAAAGGATGTTCGAAATTTATGCAATGCAATAAAATTACATAGCTTGATATGAAGATTGATTACATTATTATGGTTGAATAGTCACTATATAGGATATAAATGTTACAAATGTTGAAGGCGGCCGCTACCTATCTAGATAATTTTTATAATTTTTAATTTGAACTGTATGTAATGTGGGGTAAGAAAAATATAGCAAGGTCATTCTTACTACGCGGGTACTTATGCTTAAAGAAAATTTGAAATGTTAATTACTTACATTTTTTTAAATATTTTTGATATTTTGTACAGAAGAATAGACTGATGTTTACTGCAACAGCTACTTCTTCAATTCTAAGGCATTTGTTTTTGTTTTGCAATATAACAAAGCTCCGATATCCTTATTGAACTGAATGAAAAATAATGATGGCCATATTTTAAAAGGAGACGGGAAAAACTTCATAGAACTTTGGGCTTAGTGTTACAGAGATAATTTATGCATTATTTTATAGTTATATTAGAACTATTTCCAAATGAGAAAGAAAAATCTGTCTGTCCAATGGGAGTAAAGAAAGAACCGCTGTAGAGTAGAGCTTCTAAATCATTTTTCGGTGAATAACTTTTTTTACCTGATGACATAAGATGTTCACAGTACCTAACCATTGCCCGTTGGATTGCCCTATTGAATAGTGAACAGAGCTAGCTTAGACAATAACCAGAATTGAAAATATCACATGGAATCGACGAGGACTGATATAAATATATAATGGCTCATTTACACTCTCGCGCGAGTGGTACGCCGAACACAATACGAGCCACGACGCGAGGTGTGAAGCTAGAGTGTTAGTAAGTCAATAATGTATTTCAATTTGACATTACGTCGGGAGCGCTGAACAAAGTTGCCAGTAAAATTAAATAATATCGACCAATATTAAATATCCCAAAAAGTGAAAATGTCTTTTTAGTTTAATTTCTAAAATACCTATAGTTTTTAATTCTTATTCTTTTTCAGCCTTTAAAAGGCTACTATTGCACATAGGTCTCCCCCAAAGAATTATTAATACTATTATGTCAATATTATTCTTGTTATACATGCTTGGTATTCTTTGAGTATGTAACCAACGCTCTAAGTTGGTGCCAACGCCGTGTGTAATATTACACGAACCACTTGGTGCCACTTTTCACCTTTCTATAACTCAAAACCTATTTAAAGCAAACACATAAAACTGTGTGAGTTTAATTATATCTATAAGGACATCTAGAAGCCCAAATTTCATGAAGCTAGCTCAAACGGTTATAAAGATATGAAGGTCAAAATCGTAAATTTTTGTACTGACTGACAGACTTATAGTATCTAAACCTAACCTTCTTCCAGATGACCTAGAAGGATGAAATTTGGAATCCAGCTCGGTAATTATGTGTAAGCGTAAGAAAAAATCTAAAAATAAAAAAAGTTAAAAATACAGGGGTCCACATAAAAAAAAAATATATTTTTAATGGTAGCGTTGGAACCGTTACAAGCAAATATTTGAAACAATCCCAATATATGTTTTATTATATTTGCTTTATAACAGAAATATAAAGATAAAGTGAAGCCAAAACATTTGTGGTGTCCCCATAAAAAAACACTTGTAATACGCGCTAAACAGCCGGCCAACGGTGTGTCGTCGGCGGCGCGCGGCACCACACAACTCAATACCTACCTAGTTTTCTTTACAAAAAGTAATGATATCCCACCAAAAACATAAATGTAAAAGATCTCACATTTGTAAATACCAGCAACTATTATAGGTATTCAATAAAGCAAACAAATAGAATTTAATACTTGTTAATAATGTTATTTTGTTCCTATAAATACATATTTAGATTTTGCATAAAACTTGGCACACATTTAGATCTCCATTCTTTTTGCGGCGAAGCCCACAGCTAAGCATAATTTTGGTATTGAACTTGGCTATCCTTTTTTACATTTATGTTTTTGGTGGGATATTTTTAAATGGAAGACAAAAAAATAGAAGAATATTGATACATGCTTCAAAAGTGTAAGGTCAAGCCCAATTTAGGCCGTCTCCTTTATACCTATTAGAGTTTGTGGCCAGTCATGTCCAGCGGATTTTGATTTTAAAGCCAATAGCCTTTAAAGAAAAATAAATCTAAATGGCGGCCTTTATTTAAAATTCTAACATTACATCTGCCTTTTGTGCACAAAACAATGCCCAGATATCGATTTTGAGTTCGATTGGCCTTAATACAAAAAACTTCAAAATGGTGGCTACTTTTTTCAATTCTGACATTGGATCACTCTTTTGTTAATAATGTTACACCCAGATATCGATTTTGCGGTCGATTAACCTTAAAACAAAGAAATTCAAAATGGCGGCCACTTTTTTCAGTTCTGACGGTGGATCTGCCTTTAGTAACTAAAGTGGTACTCAGATACCGATTTTGAGGTCAATTGGCCTTAAAATAAAGAAATTCAAAATGGCGGCCAATTTTTTCAGATCTGACATTGGATCCGTCTTTTGTACCTACAGGCCTGCCCAGATGTCGATTTTGAGATCGAATGGCCTTAAAACAAAGGAATTCAAAATGGCGGTAATTTTTTTCAATTCTAACATTGGATCCGTCTTTTGTACCTACAGGCTTGCCCAGATATAGATTTTGAGGTCGATAAGCCTTAAAACAAGAAAATTCAAAATGGCGGCCACTTTTTTCAAGTCTAACATTAGATCCGTCTTTTATACCTAAAGGCCTGCCCAGATATCGATTTTGAGGTCGATTGGTCTTAAAACAAAGAAATTCAAAATGGCGGTCACTTTTTTCAATTCTAACATTGGATCCGTCTTTTGTACCTATAGGCTTGCCCAGATATAGATTTTGAGGTCGATTAGCCTTAAAACAACGAAATTCAAAATGGCGGCCACTTTTTTCAAGTCTAACATTGGATTCGTCTTTTATACCTAAAGGCCTGCCCAGATATCGATTTTGAGGTCGAATGGCCTTAAAACAAAGGAATCCAAAATGGCGGTCACTTTTTTTAATTCTAACATTGGATCCGTCTTTTTTACCTACAGGCTTGCCAAGATATCGATTTTGAGTTCGATTGGCCTTAAAACAAAGAAATTCAAAATGGCGGCCACTTTTTTCAATTCTAAAATTGAATCCGTCTTTTGTACTTAAAGGCCTGCACAGATATCGATTTTGAGGTCGATTAGCCTTACAACAAGGAAATTCAAAATGGCGGCCACTTTTTTCAAGTCTAACATTGGATCCGTCTTTTATACCTAAAGGCCTGCCCAGATATCGATTTTGAGGTCGATTGGCCTTAAAACAAAGAAATTCAAAATGGCGGCCATGTATACCAATTCTAACATTGGCTCTTAACATTTTAGTGATTATTGATTCATAATGTATGAATAAATGAGTACTACAAAAAATCATACTAAAATAATTTTATGGTGTAAAAATTTGAACAGCCTTTACATGCAAAATACGAATTTTTTAAATGTATGAGCGGCACGCAAGCGTCATTTACGCAAAATTGGGCCGGCATTCCAGGGCGTCCCTAGCTATGAATTACGCAATATAAATAATACATACATATACTCTCACGTCTTTTATCCCCGAAGGGGTAGGCAGAGGCGCAACTAGTGCACTCACTTTCCGTCGTGCGTATTCCGTCCTATGATGTGATAGGGGGCAAGCCTATCACCATTTCGGGCTCAAAATCCAGACTTCGGGCTGAAAAGAAAAAAATCCAATATCACTCTGCCCGACTCGGGGATCGAACCCGAGACCTCAACATTGCAGTCATAACGTAATACAACTACACCACTGAGGCAGAATAAATAACAAAAAAAAAGCAGTGACTATTGTTTTTCAATCAGGGATTCGAACCCGGCACCTCAGCGTACCGATCACTAAATATAACTAAAGCAGGTCTCCGACTAGAAACAATTTACAAAGGTGAAAGGATGTAATAATTACGCTTGCTGCCTATCTTATAGACCTAATAGAGCCTATAATTTTATATTGATACACGGTCGTGAGCTGGATACACTATAAAACAGAATTTCCAGGGCACCTTCAAATTTGCCGCGCGGTAGCGCGGACCAATCCCTACACTAGACGGCCAATTCGAACTTTGAAGGCGTCCGAAAATTTCGAACGCACGTCCGTCGTCAGTAAAGATTCCGGACGACTGAGGCCGGCACGGGCCACTCCCATAACAGCGATGGCGTATTTGGACGTCGCGGATGAGAGAAAGTGACGGGAGGCGCACGCGTATGCCGAAATGAAATGGCGTAAGCGCCAAAACAATTTTCTTTTAATTGTGATTATACTATTTAATTCGTTTTAATTGTGTATTGATAAAACTTTGAAAAAATTGTTGTATTGTATTTAAATAAAGTTACAAATGTACATATTCCACCATTTAGAGATAAAGCGTGTTTAAAGAAAATATCAGAGGTAACTTTGAATTTTTTTTCGATCGAGAAAATTTATAGCAATTGTGTTTTGGCTTTGACATATTATTGAGTTATACGTTCAATTTACACATATCCAAAAATCTAACTTCTGATCTTAGTAGTTTACGAGAAATTTGAATTTGAAAGTCCTTAAAGTTCCTGATATAGGCTCTTAATATTATAAACATATTGAGATTAAGAATATATATTGTTATGTACTATACTTGTCACGTATTATGCATTTTTGTTCCTTTTATACCATTGATTTCATTTTCCTGCATAACATCTCACTTGCCTATTACGAAAAAACTTACAACGGCTATTATTTAAAAAATTATCAATATTTTGTCTGGCCCACGATACTGTAGTTTACTAAAGTCATTACCTTGACGTCTGGCTAGTTTATGTACTTAATCTAGTAAAAAACAGTGTGGAACCAAAAACACCCCATTTTATTCCTTCGCCGTAAGAACTAGCCATGTATATATGTATGGAAAAGATACGCAAATAAATACGTGAACAACTGAAAAAATAATGTTTGGTTGTCCAAATTCGCTATGCGTCACTTTCACTTTTAGAAAGGCGAAGATATTCAGTACCATAAAGCCTAAAATGATTTTTATGACAATAAACATACAAAAAATAAAAAAATTGGTTTTGAATAATCTTAGTTGATCGTGTTCATAAACGCAGTCGTACGACGACGTACTTTAGATTCAATTTCAAGTTCCCTATTTATCTCTTTAAAGGAGACGCTAAGACGTCTTTTTCAATGATTCCACAAAAATAAAAAACATTGTCCAGGCACTACATGGCTCTTAACATGTATAAAAATCATCATACATGAATAGCATCTTTAATTTGAACTAAGTATCGTATTATTTACACAAAGCAGATATTTTAGTATAAATTTAAGCTAAAAATTTGTCTTGGTTAGTTTTATTTTAGTTATTTAGTTGAAAAAATGTTTTTAGAAGTGTAAAATATAGATATTTGTAGGTTAGTCTACAGACTAAAAGTTTTTAGTGCCACCCGTAACCAACTTTAAGCAGGCCGTATTGAAAACAGTTTATATTAGAACTGAATGGCTAGAATTATTCGCAATAAAACTCCATAAAATACGGATTTAAGAAATAATATTATAATTTGGTGTTGCTGGCATAATCAATAGAAGGACAACTGCAACAAGTTGGTTCAGGCAGGTGGTTTTGGTAAGACGAACAGGAATGGATAACAAGATTACGAAGCAAGGGGGGTCTTGTCGCGCGTGTTTTATGGAAAGCAACATATTTGGTTGAACTATCATACAAGTATTTGAAAATTCGTTTTACCTGTCAATAGCAGCAGCAAATACTGGTATTTTCATTAATGTAGCTCCCATAGAAGCCCACTGCGAGCCCATTCCGCTATACATAAACCATATAGGTCTTTTTACGCCATTGTAGTATTCAGAATTTTCCGAAGACACGATTATGTCGTTATTCTTGTCGGTATCTGAAAAGTATTTTATTTATGACATCATACTTACATAATAAGCCAGCTATACAGCTATCTTGGTATACGTTATAACCACTGATGTGAATATGAATAAAATTTGCATGTAAGTGTATTGAATATGTGCGTTGAGAAACGGAAGAAAATGGCAGAACTAAACAAAGATGAGTGAATTTAATAAGGGAAGATGCAAACAATAATGGCGTGTATGACAAATAACTGTTCACGAATTGATAATAAAAGGGACATGCTATGCCAACCACGAGAGAAAACGACCCTAAGGCATTTAAAAAACAAATAATTTAACTTACTGAGGACGACATAGCCTCGTGCTGTATGCCCAGATACATCCACACTGTAGAAATTGTGTAAGAGTGCGATCTCCTCTGGATCTATCGGTTTGTTCTTCAAATAATGTATTATTTTATTTACACCACTTTCAGTTCTTGCTGACACAAGTACCAGACGAGGAACTGAGGTGCTGTATTTGTATTTATCCTTAAATATTAATCGAAAAGGAAGTCACATTAGTCCTTAAGCAAATCTTATAACTTATTAAGCCCCCTACCAGAAACAATTAAATATTAAAAGACTGTGATTAGTTTACGTACCTTTTCTTTATAAAGGCTTTTCAAAAGAACATGCACATTTACCCCCCTAAACTAAAAGAATTAAGAGCAACGTAGCCTCTGTTGTACGGAAGGTTGTCAGTCACAAACTGGATTCGGCCATCTTCCACAGCCGATATGTTATCCGGAGGCACAGAGAAGTGAAGATTTGCCGGCAATTTTCCAGTATGATGAGCTAAGCAAACCTGCAACATTTTGTCGATATAACATTTATGATCGATTTTACGAAGCTTTTTAAGAGTCTTGTTTAATAATATATCTTTAAGACAAAAATAAATTATTGGGAAGCATGTAATATGGTAGCATGTAGACTGAAAGTCTTAAGTTCGTGGCCTGGTTTGGGCAACAATTTTTGTAGGTTTTGCTAACATGCTTTGCCCGGGACTTTATCTGTTCGGTCGGCGCAGCATGCTTGATAAAGTTTATTGCGATGACCTCACACTGGAGTAGTAGTTATAATAGTTGCATATTCTCACTTTGATCAAAGAACACATTCCTGAAGCAGCTGCTGCGTGTCCCATGTTTGATTTCACAGATCCTACCTTCACGGTGTTATATTCAGCAAAAAAGTTTGCAATTGCTTTTAGTTCATCTCTATCGGCTTCTGCAATACCTGTGATCATAATAATTTTGTATATATTTCTTCTTCTTCTCTTAAATTATGGCTTCCACCGATTATCTATCGGTGTTTTGGTCAATGTCAAGTGTAAGAATCACTCCAATTAAACTTCAAGTTTATACATATAATCTTCTATTATTAATTTGATCGCTTTACAATTACTCGACACTTTCCACATATACCAAATGATTATATTCCACTTTAGTATGTTAGATACACTTTATTTCTAGTAGACAACTTGTCCGCAATTCCGTACCGAATGAATCCATCTGCCGAGTGCTCCTACTATAAATACCCTTTTCCCTTCACTACTACCCTTAATTTTGTAACTTTTGTATAGTGTTGCCATACCCGAATTCTAAAACCTTACACTCGTCCATCCTGATAACGTGTATGTCCCCATACACGACCCTGTTGGAAACCTTACACTCGGTGCACTCTACAGATGGAATCATTCAGTTAACAATTTGTTTATATTTTACACACTTAATGTTGCTAGAATATATAACTTTACAAAACAAGGAATGATTCAGATGATTCTCGTTATATTCTTAAATAGGTACGTATACTTTAAATTAAACTGCCAGGAAACTAATCCATCTGTTCTAAACCCTGATTATTAATCAAATAAAACTGACGAGTCAAGTTGCGAACACATCCGTCGTCGCAACTTGCCCGTTAACCAAAAACTGACGAGTCAAGTTACGAACCCATCCATTCTCGCAACTTGCCCGTTAACCAAATCACAACTGACGAGTCAAGTTACGAACCCATCCATTCTCGCACTTGCCCGTTAACCAACTCAGAACTAATGAAAACAAGTTGCGAACCAATCCATTCTCGCAACTTGTTCGTCATCCAAATTTAAAAATCGACGTGGTCAAGCTGCGAACCCATCCATTCTCGCACCTTGACCTGAAACAACATATAAACCATTATGTAGTTTACAAAAATAAAACTAAATAACTGACCACAAAATACATATCAAACAAGACTTATTCAAATTAACCAGATAAGGCTTTCAGTCTATAATGTTTTCACAACTGTCATTTATTTCCTTACACTTGCTTGCATCGTCATCATCGTCATCGTCATCATCATCATCATCATCATCAAGTTCTAGAGATGCTATGTGAATCCAAGGACGCATTCTGTCTGAAGCCACAGTTGTCCTGCGCTTATTTTTCATACCTTCAAAACCAGGGATGGGTGCAACCTTGTAACGGTCCTTCCCCAAGACTTTGACAACTTTAAAAGGACCTTCGTATGTTGGCAAAAGTTTAGTGCTTTTGCCATCATTTTGAAATGTGGATTTTGAGATTTTTACCAAATCTCCCTTATTATAGCTACGGGCTGGTTTACGTCCTATATTATAATAAGTTTCCTGTTTCTCCTGTTCCCTATCAATCCTATCTTTGATTCCTTCGCGTAATTGAGTTAGATCATTGGGTTCCCTAACTAAGTTTGTGATTTCATTCAGTATAGGATTACTTTCACTATTTATCATAGTGCCAAACATTACTTCAGCGGGTGCCCTACCTATTGTCTTTTGTAAAGTATTATTGAGACCCCACTGAATACGGCCAAGTTTATTATCCCAATCTTTCTCATTGTCCTTTAAATTCTGGGCTGTCAAAGAGTCTAAAATCGTCCGATTATACCTCTCTACTTGTCCATTAGACCTAGGGCTTGCTACCGCATTCAAAATATGTTTTACACCTCTGTCTAAACAAAACTTTCGAAAAGCATGCGACGTGAAGCAACTACCACGGTCACTTATAAGTCTATCGGGTGTCCTGAACGTATCAAAGATCTCCTCTAACACCCGAATCACGTTAAGCGTCTTAGTATTCCTTACGGCTTTTATGAACAGAAATTTTGTGAAGGAATCTACAACGACGAGTATGTGCGTGTGACCACGTTTCGATCTTACAAAAGGACCCAGGTGGTCGGTGTGCAAGGTGTGGAAGGGCATTCCAACCTTTGTGATAGGATGTAATAAACCCTCTCGCGAGTTTGATGTCTTCTTAGCGTACGCGCATTTTATACAAGAACTAACATATTTTCTTACAAACCGCGTCATCTTTGAAAACCAATAACATCTTTTGATGCGTTCCAAGGTTTTTTCATAACCAACATGTCCTATGTCGTCATGATTCAATTTGCACACTTGCCATCTGGCTCCCTTTGGAACCACCCACCTCAACTTAGTTTTATCCCCGTCTAAATATCTATATAACTTATTATCTCGCATGACATAGTTTTCTTTGATATATTCCAGACCCTTCGGGTCTATATCACTGCAGATAATACTGCGGAGTCTACCTAATTCAGTGTCTCCCATCTGTAAAGTGAAAAGCCAATCTTCGTCACTAATGGCTAACACATTTGGATAATCTGCTGCACGGTGGACTTCCTGATCTATGATCGGGTTTCTTGACAGTGCGTCTGCATGTACCATTTTTGTGCCCGCCCTATACTCAATGGTACAATTAAACTCTTGTAAGACCAGCCACCACCTCGCAATACGAGGAATAAGGTCACGTTTTTGGAACGTGGATCGAAGAGCGCTACAATCTGTAACAATCTTAAACGGAACGCCTAACAAGAACACTCTGAATTTTCTTAGAGCACAAACAACAGCCAAAGTTTCCAACTCATAAGAGTGGAAATTTCTCTCCTCTGGAGACGTTTGGCGGCTGTAATAGGCAACAGGTCTTAATGATTCAGAGTCCTGTGGTTTTTGTAACAGGATCGCACCTAGACCAATCCTGCTTGCGTCCGTGTGGACCTCAGTTTCGGCAGAATGATCATATATCGCGAGTACTGGTCTATTAACCAACCTAGCCTTCAATGCTTCGAACGCTTGTTGTTGGTCACTAGTCCACTCCCACTTAACATCCTTTTTCAGCAGTTTAGTGAGAGGAAACGCTAGCTCAGCAAACCCCCGAATAAATTTCCTGAAGTAACTTACAAGACCCAGGAACTGTCTGACAGCATGAACGTTATTGGGCTGAGGAAACTCTGAGACACATTTACATTTTGCTTCCCCTGGACGTATTGCAGACGAACCTAACTCGTGTCCCAAATACTCTATCTGGGTTTGCAAGAAACTGCACTTTGACAAATTTAATTTTAGTTTAGCCTTTTCTATAAGCTGTAACACTTCATCAAGCCTTGAAAGTACCTCATCTGTATCCTTACCATATATTAATAGATCGTCTATATATACGGTAGCTTTGCTAAACCTGGCTGGCCCCAGAAGACGATTCATCATTCGCTGAAAAACAGCGGGTGCGTTTGCCAAACCAAACGGCATTCGGTTGAACTCATATTGCCCGTCTGGCGTAACAAACGCTGTAAGGTGCTTATATGACTCTGCTATCGGAACTTGGTAATATCCAGACATTAAATCCAGAGTAATGAACCATGCCTGTCCGGATAGACGAGATATCTCGTCTTCTATTATGGGGATTGGATACCGTTCCTTTAACGTAACGGAGTTGAGCATTCTATAGTCTACACACATACGTAATTTACCGTCTTTCTTTCGTACTAAAATAATGGGGCTCGCATAGTTCGAAACAGACTCCCGAATTATGCCAGCCTCCAACATTTCATCTACCATACTCCGAACTTTGTCACGTTCGTGATGGGATAGACGATACGGCCTATATACTATCGGATCATTAGTGGTAAGCTCTATTTTCATCTCTGCAATATTTGTACAACCCAATTCTGATAATTTGGAGGCAAAGCAGTGCTCGTAACGTTGGAGCAAGTTAATCAATTTTACTTTGTCGCTTTCAGTTACAGATTCGCCAAGCTTCACATGACTTATATTTAATTTGTTAGCTGGCCCCGGTTCATCAGTGTGAACAGGATCACCTGAGTCAAATGTCAAAAGTCTATTGACAACTTTGACTTTTTCAGCTCGAGAAAATACAATTTTTTCTTGTATCGAACAAGGAATTGAGCAAGGAGTAACGACTACTTTAACACAACCGTTACATACATTGTGCAAACCCCCGAGTAAAATGTATTGATCGTTAGGCTTTCCTACGATTTTTGTTTCTAACCAAACATCTCCGTTAAACGTTGGATCCATTTGTGCCACTAGGCTCGCCGCGCCATACAACGTATGATGAGTTATCATCCACACCCGCATAGATGGAAATTCATCATCGCAAGAATAGGAGGGGACTACTGTGTTTATATTAAGGAATTGTAACTTTGTTGCATCTTTAACTACTACAACATGTGGTTGCTCTGTAAATGATTGGCCTATTAGCAGTGGTTTGTCCAGGAGACCATCTTCTATAACTTTACACAAAACAACGGCACTTACTCCATCTATCGTAATGTTCAGTGAAGCTGACCCCAAAGAGTGCACTAATCCACCACCAAAACCCTTCATTACTGATGGCACTCTATCATGTGTAACCCCTATTTTAGTAATGCCAGATTTCACTATTAGAGTGACTTCACTGCCCAAATCTACAAAGGCGTCCATTGTAACACCGTTGATGCTCACAGTTTTTATATATTTATCATTCGGTTTGGAATTTGATATACACATAGTTTTAGGCACCATGGTAGCCTTTGTAGATTGATTTGATTGTATAGATTGACAACTCTCGGACTTATGACCCACCCTATGGCACTTTTCACACTTGATTAGTGGTTTAGTACATTTAAGGTATGGATGGCCCCGCTCCTTACAATTATAGCAGAAAATATTTGTATTTCTAGCAGTCGTCCTACCATATTGACTACTATCAGCAACACTGTGTTGCTCTGGGTGCTTATGTCGAAAAAGCGTTGGGTATGTGTATTCCCTATTGCTCAACAAAAATTGTAATAACTGATCTGGTTCTGAGCATCGTAATGCTAAAGCGCTTGATTTAGTGGTTTTATCAGACAATCCATGGATGATGCAGTCAACCGCACGTTTACCAGTAATCTCACACTGGTTAATCAAAGCAAGTTTCTCATAATAATAATTTTCGATAGGCTCGTTAACTTTACTTTTACGTCTTAGCATATCCTCCAAGGACTGGCCATAATTCTGCTCACAGGGAAAAGCCTTAAGAAGTTTCTCCTGCCACTCAGTCCATGTAAACAAAATCGAAGTTAGACTTTGATACCAAATTTTGGCCAGTCCCTGCAGTTTTTGCATCGAAAAATGTATTTTAGTTTTCTCGTCCCAGCCGTACACCGTAGCACATTCATTTACTTTCCTAAGCCACACATCCATCCGTTGACTCTTATTGGATGGGTCAAATTCCGGTAAAATATTTTTACTATCAATTTTGCTCATAGATTGCGCATGGTGTTCTAATGGCTGTGACGATGTTTTAAGTGATTTAATAATATCTACAATGTCTTTGGAAGAGAAAGTTGGGCTACATGACCTGGAACGACACCCGGCGCGGTGGTCGCAATCCCGATGATCCCTTTTGTTTTGTCGCGCATCTCGTGAAGACCGTTGGCCCGGCGTCCTGGAGCACCTCTGCTGCTCGTCGGCGTGGTGCCGGTCACGTGTCCGCTCGTTGCGCGCCTCACAAGATTCACGGCGACATTGTTGCCGCTGTTCACTGCGCTTCTGGCGCGCCACGGTGTCACGATCCTCCTGACGTGCACGCTCAGACAGGCGGAGTCGCTGTCTTCCTCGCGTCGATTCTTGTTCCCGAGCTTGCAGGTTTCTGCTGCTGGCGCGACTTCGACTTTGTCTGTTCACGCGGCTGCGACTACGTGAACGACTACGTCTCGTAACGCTATGCCCGTGACATGGCGTTACCAGCCTCCGGGAATTGTCTTCGTGTCTCTGATCCATACTCCTGCAACTCGTAACCAAATTGTGGGTATTACTATTATTGTTCAATAAATTGTTATAATCTATACAAGAGAATTCGCTTTATAAATTAAGTTACTATAAATTATAGTGCATAAAGCAAGGTACTATAATAACATTTGCAGTAAATTAACTATTACGGTACAATGCTGGTATTTAATTTTATAATCTAACCAACCTAATTTAATTGATAGTGCAACCTACAAAACAATCATTCCTTACCATATAAGACAATATAAATAAAATCATCCCAGCCTAGATCACTAATTTCAATTGTTTAACTACTCTAACCTTACAAGGAGGTAACTTGAAAAGGTGGTTTGTGTAATTTAGCCTTCGTTTGCTCGGTATGATTCGTATAATGATGGTTGGAATATGGTCATTTCTACCCAGTAAGACAAGTTATTTTCTGTTATTTTTATTCATAAGAATATTTTAAAGCCGGTACATAATATGTTCAGTTTGTACTTTTAAAATCCCTACCGGACTGCACTCTATGAATAAGAGTTTCTAGGCATGCGTTTCTTAATTATTATATAGTGTTTAAACCCGGCAACTTATAACATGAAATAATACTTAATAATAAAATATGGGTACTGAGTACTTACGCAGTTAACGTCGTCGATGCCACTTCTGAATTGTAAGAATCACTCCAATTAAACTTCAAGTTTATACATATAATCTTCTATTATTAATTTGATCACTTTACAATTACTCGACACTTTCCACATATACCAAATGATTATATTCCACTTTAGTATGTTAGATACACTTTATTTCTAGTAGACAACTTGTCCGCAATTCCGTACCGAATGAATCCATCTGCCGAGTGCTCCTACTATAAATACCCTTTTCCCTTCACTACTACCCTTAATTTTGTAACTTTTGTATAGTGTTGCCATACCCGAATTCTAAAACCTTACACAAGTAATAATAGCAGATACAAAACAATAAATATAAATTGTTAGAAATAAAAAGTAGTCGCCATGTCGAAAAACAAAACACGACCTGTATATATTTCATTTGGTCGTATGTAATTGTATTAATATTGGATTACTTATGACACTAATAACAGTGAGGTTTTACGGAAATCGTTTATTGTTTTTACCCGACTACGGCGAAGCCAGGAAGGGTAATGAGTTTAGCACCCTATGTATGTATGTATGTATGTTTGTACGTATCCATTTTATGTTCCACTTTAGCGTCGCTCCTATTGAACCGATTTTGACAAGTGAGGTGTCTATCGATGCGTATTTATTGTGCGATGGTTATAGGCTATAGATTTTTCCAGTATTTTTGTTTGTTTTCCAATTATACTTTAAAAAATAATGGTATTTGCATTTAAGCTACATATTGTAAGTGTGATTCAATGAAGTCATATACGTTGTATAGAACAATTATAGTAGTATATATCTAGATACGCGGCAGCGTGTCAAGCCAAGTTCAAGTGTACTAGTGGGATGTATGCGAGTGAAACCAATAAATGCTGGATAAACACTGACTTTATTAATATGGATACAAGGCTTATATAATACAGAGATTAGTACATAGAGTAATAATATAATAGGAGGTTCCTACACACTACACCTCCCCTCTATATGAAAAATAAAATAAAATGAACGGTTACATTTATTTTTTTTCCGTAATAAAACTTAAAACTAACGTGTAATATAATGACACACGTATATAATAAATGTAATTAAATTGTCTAGTTATTATGTAATATATTTTTTGTTTATATTTTTTTTTTTTTTTACATTTTATAGGGTTTGGTGCGGTTTTTATGAACAATTTCCGCTTTACCGTTTTTTAATATCTTAACGTTACAATCTAAATCTTCAATAACCTCGTAAGGACCTAAATAAATGCTTTCTGTTTTGTCCCCCGAAGTGTTTCTTACAAGTACCAAACTATTCGTTTTATACGAAATGGGATTAATACTTTTATCATATTGTTCCTTCCGTTTCAATTTACTGTTGTATAAATTGTTCCTAGCATCCCTATAAGCTAATTGGAGCCTAAACTTTAGCTCCGAAGGGTAACAGTCGTGATTATATACAGGGTCAACGTCATCTTTACGAATATTACGAGGAACATTACATGTCTTACCAAAAACTAACTCAAATGGCGTGTATCTCGTTTCCGAATGTACCGCAGTGTTGTAGCAGAAACACCAGAATGGTAACCATTCGCTCCATTGGCTAAAGTTATTGTTGCAATTAATTCGTAAATACGCACCCATGTGTTTATGTGAGTTCTCCAGCGCCCCTAAACTCTCGTGGTGGTACGCCGTTGATGTTAGCTGTGTAATATCTAAAAGTTTACATACCTGATTCATAGTGCTGGATATGAACTCGGCTCCTCTGTCAGTTCCAATTTCCTTGGGTATGCCGTAACGAAGGATAAAGTTATTCACGAATGCCTTCGCTACGCTTACGGTATCCTTTCTATTGAGAGGGTACGCCTCGACAAATTTTGTTAATTCACACTGCAATGTTAGAATGTAGCTATAATTATTATCATCTCGTGGCAAGGGCCCTACTATATCCAAATAAACTTTTTCAAATGCATACTTTGCCGTACTAGTTACCATCATTGGTTGCTTAATATTGATAGAATATTTTTGCTTCTGGCATTTTTCGCACTTTTGAACAAATTCCTTTACATCGTGTTCCATACTAGGCCAGAAATAGTACTTCTTTATGTTATTTACCATCCGCCTAATGCCCGCGTGGCCACTTGTGGGCAATAGGTGGAAATCATTCAAAATTACGCGTCTATCATCTATATTATTTATTCTCTGAACACCCTTTACTATGCATATTTTCGGACTGTTCCATGCTTTCATTTTATTTACCTCATTAGCAATACTAGTTAAAAAGCCTACATTATTATCATTTTTTATTATGCATAATTCTTTAATATTCCACTTATTACATATAAAAACCAAATCTCTCACCATTTCGGCTCGCGTTAACGACGATTGAGTATTTGGTTTCAAATAAATTATAGATTTTGTAGGTATGTAAATAAAATGTTTAGATTTTTCTATCGCGAAATTCTTACTTGTTATTTTCTTTAAATCTGAATTTGTAATTAAAGATAATTCAGTAAAATTATTCGGCTTCTTAATAATTTCTACAACCCCAGGTTGATCAGGCCTTGAGTTAGTCGAAACATTAGCAGTCGAACAATTTGTACTGTTATTTTGGTTATTTATACCTTGCATGTTATTTTTCTGCGCTCTAGTCATAACATTAATTTCACTCATACTTTTTAAATCTTCCGAGGAGATAGTTATGCGTGACAATGCGTCTGCAGCCACATTGTTGCATCCTTTTAAATATTCTATTGTATAATTGTACTCCTGTAATTGTAGCTTAAATTTTAACAACCGACTTGAAGGATCACGCATGCTGAATAGATATACCAAAGGCCTGTGATCTGTTTGTATTTTAAATACTCTGCCGTATAAATATGGTCTAAAATATTTCACGCTCCATACAATTGCGAGGAGTTCTTTTTCGATGGTGGGATAGTTTCTCTCGGCTTTATTCAAGCTACGACTAGCGTATGCGACGGGCAATCCATCTCCATTACATAATACTGCGCCGATCGCGAAACCTGATGCATCTGTTTGTAATATAAATGTATTATACTCGGAAAAATTTGGATATTGAAGAATTGGTGGTTTTACTGAGGATTTTTTAAGGAGTTGAAATGATTTTTCACAATCCTGGGTCCAAAGAAAAGGTACATTTTTACAACCCAATTTGTTCAACGGATAAGCCTTTTCAGCAAAGTTAGGAACAAATTTACGATAATAATTTATGAAAGCTACGAATCGTTTAACCCACAGAACAGAGATAGAGATAGAACTATAAAGTGGGCGTAACCTTTGATACACTAGTTTAGAATGCAGTACAAACTCACTGTTTGAACGGTCTCAGTCGTCATTGCGCATTGTCAAAGGTTTAATGATTGGAAAAAATATTTAAAAATATTAAAATGCCCTATTATGCTATTCTGGAATGCAAAAATAATAGCCGTACCAAAAATGTGTCCCACGGAGGTATTTCGTACCATTGGTAAGTAATATTTTCTGGTATATTGCTATTTAGTTGAAAAATGTATCTTGATTTTCTATGTCAAACATGACACAAAAATTACAATTTAAAATGTTCCTTATTCTTTTCACTATATGGTTAATTGTCGCAAACGAAAATCAGTTGTTCTAGAATGATTTGTCACCAATTCATAATGTCATCGCTACTCAATTAGTGCATGCGTGGTCGATAAAATATTATCGATAATTATTAATTTTTCACTGAAGCGTTATGTTATGCAGAAAAGTACGAAAAGTTATCTGATGCATGATCCGCTTGTGATGCATAGCTGTGGTCGATATAATAATTAATTAATGAAACAATACTAGATTGTTAATTTTCAGTTTTCCAAAAGATCAATTTATTAAGGAAAGTTGGATCAATGCTACGGGAAGGTTAAATTGGTTTCCTTCCAATTTTTCCGTAATATGTTCAGAACATTTTGTAGAAGATGTGTAATGTAAAAAAAAGGGGAAATCAATATTTTAAAGTGAATGCAGAAGCTCATATAAATATTCTAATTCATCAATCAATAAGTAATTATAAGAAAGCCACACACCATAATATTTATTTTATTGTTTTATTTTACTACATAAATTTATTAAAAAAAACTATAGGTTATTATTTAAAAATACCCTTTTTAATCTTATCTTACTTCTTGTCTTATTTTAGTAATATCATAAATGCAAATGTTTGTGGAAATTTTTGGATCTCTGTATGTCGGGATGTTTGTTTGGTTTGTATGTTTCTTAGAAGTAAACTCAGACATTTGGCACACGAGTAGATCATAATACCCTTTTTTTTCGCGGAGAAAGTGACTTATTACTATCACCTAGCCTTTCAAGGGAGGCGACTGAGTGGTTTTGTTCGGTTCACCGTGCCTTACGACCCAGCGTTGAGCCACCGGGCCGAGTCCCTAACCTATGTACAACGCACGGCATGCCAACTAAAACTCTGCGGTGGCCTTCTTCGGCGCATTAGGGACGGCTGCGGGTTTCCCCGGGCTAAAGTGTCTAAGTTGTCGTCCGCAGCCAGATCATAATACCCTAGATTAACACATATAGGCTACTTTTATTCCGGTAATTTGCTCCCATAGGATATAATGGATATTTTTTCTATGCGTCGTACTGCGTCTTAGGGGCTTTTCTAACGGGAAAAGCTTTTTATTGAGACAACACATAGTTTTAAATAATTGTTTTTAATTACATATAAATGTGCCTGTCTGCTTTATAGGTTAACAATGTTTGATCAGCTATGTTACTTGATATTATATTATGAGTATTACTTGATATCTCATCGTTAATGTTATTTCTTAGGGTGGTGGATCCCAAAGTAAACCTGAAATCATAAATTTAAACGCAGGCGTATCTTCTTCAAACGAAGCACAAGAAATTGTTGCCCCCAAAAAGCGTAAAATATTACCGCGTCAGATCCAGGTACAAAATTAAACAACTTTTGCTTGACGAGACGAGCATGTCGCTCAACAAGCGATACGACCACTCATAAACAGCACAAAGCACTATTCAGTTTGGAATCAATGCAGTTACGCCGAGACATTGCTTCACTTAGTGTATTATATCGTCCGTGTCTTGGTGAGTGCTCTGGACAAAAGTTTTACCTTAGGCCATCCTCACACTTCCTTAGGGGAACCACGCGTGCTGGCTTGCGAAACCACTGCTTAGTGATTTCTTCTATCTCAGCCCATATCAATCGGGTTAAGAAGTTCGTAATTTTGCTATTAAACTGTGGAACAGTTGCCGGGCACGAATGTTTCCAAGTCTTATGATATTGGGTCCTTAAAACGGAACTTGCAGAAGCTATTAGCAGGCCAGCATAATTCTGCTGTCCGTCAAAGGATATTTTCTTGCCTTGCCGGTTGACGTTTTGCTTAGACGTGAAGTCTACTCTTACTCTCTTAACCCCAGCAGTGAAATCACTATGATAAGTATATATACTCATTATAATTTATTGCAAACTAGCTATATAAGCTGTGTAGCTAATATAGTATGTGTAACATACATATCTGCAGTATTGAAATTATAAAGTAGGAATTTAAAATATATACTTAAAATTTAAAATAATTTTTAATTTACTGAGTTAAAATTGTATTTAAGACAGTTCCAACAACTTTTCCAGTACTTATCAAATTAATATTATATAATTTTGTTATAAGTCCATTTCATTTATTAATGTTAGTTATAAAACAAACACCATCGATAGGTTTACAAAAAGGTAACGTATGGGTGCAACACTATTACCGGCATGCGTAGCGTACTGGGTGTCATTCAATAACTTATCTTAAAACAACTGCCATTGAGTTCTTATGAATGCCATTGCGATTATACGCCATCTCGCGTGGACTAGCGGTATGAAATCGAATTAAAATCAAAATTCAGACTGAAGGAATAATGTCGTATGAAGTCATGTGAATTTTTAGAATACGAAGTTTATATAATGGCATTAAGGTTAAATTTAATGCAAATGATTTTGTATTATACGCTTTATCTTTATTGGTGATTTTGGCCAATCATAATGAAGAGATGATAGTATGCGAATATATGCATGTGTGAGTTTGGCAACACTGGTTTTCTTAGTAAATTGATGCTAAACTCTATCCATTCTATCTTTAATTCGTGGTTTAACCTCTTGAATATTCTGAGGTCTAGGATAATTGTCAACAATTTTTGTTTTTTCGGGATCTGGCATGATCCCTTTCTCGGAAACTATATGCCCCAAATACAACATTTCCTTCTGTAAGAATGAACATTTAGCGGGATTGAGTTTTAAATTGACTTTACGGAGCCTTGCAAGGACATCGAGAAGATTTTGGTTATGTGACGCCAAATTTCGACCAAAGACGGCAAGATCGTCTTGATATACTAAACATTTATCATAATTAAGGCCGGACATGGCTATGGTCATCATACGTGAAAAGGCGTTTGGGCTGGTTTTTAGACCCATGGGCAAGCGGGTCATTTGATACTGATTTTTACCAGTTGTAAATGCAGTATATGGTCTACTAACTGTTGATAAACTCGTCTGATAAAACCCTTGGTAAAGATCAAGGTGAGAAAAATATACCGCACCTGATAGCGAGTTCAAAACATCTGCAATATTAGGTAATGGAAATTTGTCGTCCTGTATATTATTGTTAAGCTTCCTATAATCTATTACTATTCGCCATTTCTTTGAACCTGTTGGGTTGGACTTTTTCGGGACTAATAGTAAAGGACTAGACCAGGGACTTTTACTTTCTTCTATTATACCATCTTTTAACATATGCTCAACTTGTCTATCTATCTCTGCCTTTTGCACCTGTGGCAATCGAAAAGGTTTGCAATAGATTGGCACAGTATGCGGTTTTAATTCTATTGTATGTTCATATAACGGAGTAGTAGATAGTTTGTCGCCCGGCAGGTAAAAAACGTCTGGGAATTTAGCACAAATATTCTCAATAGATTTAATTTCCTCTTCGTTCAAGTTTTTTAAATTTAACAAAGAAAATAATGTTTTTACCCTATCCGAATTTATTGAAGGGCTACTGAACTGACAAATGTAATAATCATTTAATTTCGTATGGTTCAAATGAAAGTAACATAATTTTACCTGCACCTCACTAGTATTCAAAATTCTTATTGGTATTTCCCCTTAGATGGTTTCCCTATAGAACTAGCTACAAATACCCCTTCACACAGTTCCTGGCATTCAATAACACACTCCTCTTTAGTGCTCGTTTTTATAAAATGAATCGATTCGCTTCTAGGAGGAACTATTAAATAAGATTCATTTTTGCTGGAATAGTTAAAATCTAAAGTCACGATATTACCATTGCTACTAATTAACTGTAAAGTAAACTCATTTGCAAAAAAAACGGGCACCTAAGCAATGAACCATTTCAAATGTTACTATTGGTTTGTTTGATAATTATAGGTAGTTTTACTTTCACAATTTTGTAAATAAAAAGCAAATAATCGTTTTCGTCAGTATTATCATAAAATTTTGATAAAATTTATGGGTTTTAATGCTAAAGTTCACTAGTAGTGTATGCTCGCTAGTAGTGCATATGCTCGTGAACTAAAAGTTAACAAAGATTTTTGTTTGTTTTTTCTTTAATAAAGTAAAAGCAGATAAATGTTAAGTATCGAGTGTGACCCCCTCTAGCTGAAATCACAGCTTGAATTCGTCTGGGTATGCTAGCGAGGATATCCCGGATACTTGCTTGCGGAATACGTTCCCACTCCGCGGTAATCACATTCTTCAGCTCTCTGATGGTTTGCGGAGCCGGTTGTACTGATCTCACGCGTCGTTTCAGAACGTCCCAGACATGCTCTATAGGATTGAGGTCGGGACTTGGAGCTGGCCAATCCAAACGACGAATGCCGACCTCTTGCACATACGCTTCCACATCGCCAGACCGGTGGGCGCGAGCGTTGTCGTCCATAAAAATTGAGTCTTCGCCTAAAGCGGCCAATGTGGGTTGTGCATGAGGAATAAGAACTTCCGTTATGTATCGATGTCCAGTCAGTGAGCCGTTTTCAATGAAGACTAACTCTGTACGATCCATTGAATTTATTCCTGCCCAAAACATAACAGAGCCCCCACCATAAGGTGTGATTTCTTCAAAACAAGCCTCTGCAAAGCGTTCTCCTCGTCTTCGTAGCACTCGCCGACGTCGATCTTCACCGGACAGAGATATCCTGGCTTCATCGGAGAACAATACCCTATTCCAGTCTTCTTGAGTCCATGACTCACAATTTCGAGCAAACCTAAGCCTGGCAACTCTGTGCTCACGGAGTAACTTAGGGCCGCGGGCCGGGCGATGACTGCGTATATTGGCCGCGAGCAGCCTCCTCCTGACCGTCCATAGACTAATATGCACATTTCTTACTTCTTCGAGGTTGTTCTTAAGGTCCACATACGAAGACTTGCGATTTCTCAATGCGCGAGTCACAAGAAAACGATCATCCCGTGGTTGGGTACATGGTTTTCTTCCAGAACCAGGCCTTCTCTCGACGGAACCGGTGTCTTGATACCGCTGCCAGGTCCTTTGAACCGTCGAGCGACTCACACTTAGCCTCTGAGCCACGAAGCATTGGCTGCAGCCCTCTTCGAGCAGCGCAATAATTTTGGTAGCTTTTACCACTTTCTCTAACATTATTGAGACAGCTAAACAGCAATAAATGAAGCTTTGACAATTAAGAATATGAAAAAAATTCATAAAAATTTACTAAAAGTTATGAAAACCGATATTATCTTTTGCACCAAAAATGTAGGATAAAAAGTGGTTTTCTGTAAAAACGAGCATCAAACGAAAATTTTAATTTAGAACGTACTGTTTTCAACACCACGGCATTTTTAAAACCGGCCAGTAACATGTACAAATGATTGAAATCATTTTGGTACCGTATTTTTTTAAAAAAGAATTAAAATCCAAACCGCCCGTTTTTTTTGCAAATGAGTGTACGTTGTTCGTAATTTAGAATACCGTTGAAAGCTTTAAAAAAATCATGACCTAAAATTCCATCGGTCTTAGAAGGTAAAGTTTCGAATATGTAAAATTTGTGTCTAAAATAATTATTATCGTGATGCAATGAAATGTAAACATATCCACTAGAGACAACATCACCACCAATGCCTGTCACAACACGCTGCTCTTTATGGTAAGGTATGTGTAAACGCGCTACAGTCAACAGTGTCATATTTGATTGCTGATATCGATGCGCCCGTATCTAATAACCACTCGTGCCGTCGTTTGTTTATGTTTAATGACACTTTGCCTAGTGAATTATACGTAAACATAATTCAGGATCGAAAAAAATGATTCAATGACTCTGTTGTTGGGTGGTCCGCTGGTGTTTCACAATCTAAGGCTAAAACATGATTAATTTGCCTAGAAGATGTATTACCCCGGTTCCGATTGGTATAACTTCTAAATTTACCATAATTTCCATATCCGCGATTTCTTTGAAAACCATTCCTATTTACGTAACGGACGTTATTGTAGTATTGCGGTGGTTGCGACGAATAATTACGCGGTGAACCCCTTGACACTATCTGATGATTATAACGCCCTCTTTGCGACCTAAAGACCCTAGTCACTTGTCTAGTACTTGTTGGAAAATTTATACTAGAATTATGCGAGGCACGGTACATACCATACATCTGCTCCTGTTCTGATGTCTTCGAGGAAACTTCTTCATCTTGGGCCGCTTGAATTGCATCACTAAGGTGATTAAAATTGCGCGCCGTAATAATAGTACTTAGCCTACGATTTCGCAGGCCGTTAGCAAACCGCTTTATGGCGTATTTTTCGTTTATGGGTTTTAACATGTCAAATTTAGTCTGATCACCCTCTGCCTGAGAAATCGTTAGGTCTACAAATAAATCTGAGATTTGCTTACCGAAATCTGCCACCGACTTGTCATTTTGCTGAGTCCGCTGTAACTGCGTCTGGACAGCAGCAGGTGCTTTCTGTGGGAGCAAAAACTTTCGCATATCCTGTAATAATGCATCGACCGTGGTATAATCAGAAGACAATTTTAACTTTGCACTCTGAGAGAGCCTACTTTTTAAAATAAATTTGATCATTTTTTGCTTACATTCTGGTTTATCTAGAACCGCATCATGGTATTCAATGTTTTCAATTAATTGTTTAGTCACATCCAAAGTATCGTTCATCACGGGTAAAAGGCTTAGAGCTATTTTCAAACTGAAACTCTCCATGGTAATATTTTTTTTCCCGCTCTTAACTACGGAACACAATTCTAAAATTTCTTTGTATAATGATCCAAATTTTACAGATAATTCATTTAACAACTGTAACTCACTCGAGTGTAATTTCCCTTTACTAATATCCAATGACAACTTGTCACTTATAACAGTATATTTATTTATTGGAAAACCAACAGCTAGAATACATTACAATAAATAACAATGAATAGAGGAAACAAATCGCCATTTACAGGTTTTCACGAGTATGTGGCAGTATAATATATTACAATATGTCGTCATCGGCTCGAGTCATGCTACATTTTTTTTTTTTTATTTATTTAAAGAAAGATAATATTATTAATATTCCTCATGCAAATAAGTCGCTTCATTTAATTTTTGTTTTAAAATATTTCCTTGACGCCTACTTGGACCGATTTTAATCAAATATGTTCTAACAGCTTTAAGTTTTGTGTACAATTCCTGCAAGTTTTTACTCATACCTAACTATACTGATATTACTAAAAAAAAACATTTTTTTCATTTCATTATCGCATATTATAAAATAAACAGTTTGACACTTAGCTAATGTCCATTAAAATACTGTCCATAATAATACTTTGCACTAACCACAGCAAGATTTTCATATCATTTTCCTTTATACATTTTGCGATCACTTTTGCACTTTTCACTTATAAGTTATACACCATTCACTTCACATATATGCTAAGCACTATCTGCGCTGGTCTGCTGCCGCCGGAACCACGACGCTCTCAGGTTATTTCGAAGAAGGTCCTCTTCCATCCATCGTCTGTGGCATTTGCGATAAGCCCGAAACATGAAGACCATAAGGCCTACGCCAATTATGCAGCCTATTAGGGCTAAAATGATGTTTGCCGTATTTAAGTGCCACTTTATGTCCTCTGTAGTTGCCTGATTATTTCCTCCCGCGGCATTTTGGGCAATCACTATTTCCTCACGGGATTGAGTTTTTCCCATATTTATGTAGATATTAGAGACAGGTCTTGCACTCCCGTTGTCTTATAATGCTGTGTTATGTCCATGATTATCTTATTGCTTACTTGTGCAATACATATATGGAGTGGCGCCTACCGCCGCGCAGTGTCAAATTCGCGGTGCAAAGATCACTTTAGCAGGGTCGCCATGTACTAGTGGGATGTATGCGAGTGAAACCAATAAATGCTGGATAAACACTGACTTTATTAATATAGATACAAGGCTTATATAATACAGAGATTAGTACATAGAGTAATAATATAATAGGAGGTTCCTACACACTACACAAGCAAAGGAACTGGCTAGCCAGCGCCGAGTGTTATATTACACGAACCACTTGGTGCTACTTGTCACCCTTCTATAACTCAAAACCTATTTAACGTAAACACATAAAACTTCGTGTGTTCAATTATATCCATAAGGACATCTAGAATCCCAAATTTCATGAAGCTAGCTCAAACGGTTATAGAGATATGACGGTCGAAAAGTCGTAAATATTAAGACTGACTGACTGACATATAGTACCTAAACCTAACCTACTTCCAGATGACCTAGAAGGATGAAATTTGGAATCCAGGTCGGTAATTGTGTGTAACCGTAGGAAAAAATCTAAAAATAAAAAAAGTAAAAAGGGGGGGGGGTCCCCATACAAAAAAAAATATATTTTTCATGTTAGCGTTGGAACCGTTACAAGCAAATATTTGAAACTATCCCAATACATGTAATATTATATTTGCTATATAACAGAACTATAAAACTGCCTCGGTGGCGTAGTTGTATTATGGTACGACTGCAATGCTGAGGTCTCGGGTTCGATTCCCGGGTCGGGCAAAGTGATATTGAATTTTTCTATTCAGTATCAGCTCGGAGTCTGGAATTTGTGCCCGATATGGCGATAGGCTCGCCCCCTATCACATCATGGGACGGAATAGTGGCGAAAAGTGGGTGCACCAGTTGCGCCTCTGCCTACCCTTTCGGGGATAAAAGGCGTGAATGTATATGTATATATATATATATATAATGACCCTTTTACGGTAAATGTTGCTCCAGTGTGAACTTAGAACAAATGTTGATCCACCTATTTCACGTGTTTGCTCAGCTCCGAGTCTCGCAAACTGATATACTTTGATCCTTGTTTGATGCGCGTGTGACGTCGGTGGATCTGCACTCACAGGTTTTCAACATACTCGTCGACGTTTTGAACAACATTTGTGGATCCATTAACGGTCAAAAAAATGATACTGAATGTGATTACTTTGATCCAGAATATATTGACTTATATGCTACATTTACTGCGACTAAGTTGATCCGGAGCCAAAATTGACGAATAGGTACTGAAACACAAAGCGGCAAAATCTGTTTTACTGTTTTCTCCTGTTTTTGAAGTTATACTTCTTTAAGCGCGTTATGAAAAATTTATGGGAGTGAAGTTTTACGATGCGCGCGCATGTGTGACACAAAATTTTCTCACGGGAGAATTATCATAAAGGGCAGATTTATGGTTAGATTTCAAAAAATGACCACCATTGTGAATTTCTTTGTTTTAAGGCCAACCGACCTCAAAATCGATATCTGGGCATGGCTTTAGGTACAAAGGTCAGATTTAATGTTAAATTTAAAAAAATTCGCTGCCATTTTGAATTTCTTATTTTTAAGGACAATCGACTTCAAAATCGATATCTGAGCATGGCCTTAGGTACAAAGGGCAGATCCAATGTTATAATTGAAAAAAGTGGCCGCCATTTTGAATTTCTTTGTTTTAAGGACAATTGACGTCAAAATCGATACTTGGGCATGCCATTGATAGTAAAAGACAGATCTAATAATAGGCTTAAGAAAAGAGGTTGCTATTTTGAACTTCTTAACTTTGAGATTGCAGTCTCTTATAAGGTAAAGTTTAGTATAATACTAGGTAACACATTTATGATTAAGCGTTTTCTGTTTTGCAAAAATGTTTTATGAGCATTTAACACATTTTCAAGTCTAAAGCGGATGGGTCCGCCCTGTGGATTGGGGGCGTTTGGAGAATTCGACCACGGTATCCCCTGCCTGTCGTAAAAGGCGACTAATAGGGGCCTCCGGGGGTCACGGGTGGGCGGGAGGTGCCGCCCACCTATTAGTCTAGCCAACTTCTGTGACCCCCGTGATGGACGGCAGCGTGTCTCACGCTGCCTCGGACACCAAGGGCGTCCTTCGGTGTACGGGGGCTTCTGAGCCCCCGCAACAACAGGAGAAGAACCGCAACAGCGGTACGCGCAGGGGCGGTTGCGGACGACAACTTAGACGTGAGTCGGAGGAAGCCCGCAGCCGTCCCTAATGCGCCGAAGATGGCCTTACAAAAAAAAATGCGGATGGGTATTAAAACATCTTCGTGTGATAGAATGGGGCGACTTTTCGTGGGAGACAAAAATGAAACGTCCATTCTCATGCAGCAAATTTGTGAGTCCATTTCCACAGAACAATCATCGAGGTCTATCATCCGGTATCGTCATCATCATTATCAGCCGTATGGCGTCCACTGCTAAACATAGGCCTCCCCCAAAGATTTCCAGATGGACCTATCAAAAGCGGCCTGCATCCAGCGCGTTCCTGCAGCCTTTAACAAGTCATCGGTCCATTTTGCAGATGGACGGCTGAAGCTACGCTTGCCAGTACGTGGTCTCCACTCGAAAACTTTTTTGTCCCATCTGCCGTCAGTTCTTCGAACTATGTGCCCTGCCCATTGCCACTTCAGCTTGCTTATCCATTGGGCTATGTCAGTGACTTTCGTTCTTCTACGGATCTCCTCATTTCTGATTCGATCCCGTAGAGAAACACCTAGCAAAGCTCTTTCCATAGCTCGCTGAGTGACCGTGAGCCATCTTAGGCGGCCCATAGTCAGAGGCCACGTCTCAGTGCCGTATGTCATTACTGGTAACACACATTGATTGAAGACTTTTGTCTTCACGCACTGAGGTATTTTGGACGAGAAGACCTTGCTTAGTTTCCCGAACGCTGCCCATCCGAGCTGGATTCGTCGATTGATCTCTTTCTCAAATTTGGACTTACCGAGTTGGACTACTTGACCTAAATACACGTACTCGTCTACTACTTCGAGAAATGAGCTCCCAACGATAATCGGGGTTGGCACAACATGAACATTCGACATGATCTCGGTCTTGTCCATGTTCATCCTGAGACCCACCAGTTGAGAAACTCGGTTGAGCATTGTGGTCAGACCCTCCCGCGATTCTGCCAGTACACCGATGTCATCGGCAAAACAAAGGTGAGTGATGTATTCGCCACCGATGTTGATGCCGAGTCCTTTCCAGTCCAAGAGCTTGTAAGCATCTTCCAACGCGGCAGTGAACAGTTTCGGAGAGATAACATCTCCGTCTCACGCCTCTGTATAGTGGAATAGCTTTCGAACTCTGTTCTTGTACTCGGACCTACATGGTGGCGTTTTATACAAGCACCTCAACAGTTCGATGTACCGATGATCAATGTGGCACCGCTGTAGAGACTGCAGTACAGCCCAGGTCTCGATCGAATCTAAGGCTTTCTCATAGTCCATGAACGCTAAGCAAAGTAGCAAGTTATACTCCCCAGGTTTTTGTATAACTTGCCGCAGCGTATGGATGTGGTCTATTGTACTATAATCTTTACGGAATCCGGCTTGTTCGGGAGGCTGGAAGTCATCTAGCCAGCGCTTGAGACGATTCGTGATGACTTTTGAGAACAGCTTGTAAAAATGGCTCAAGAAGATGGGTCTGTAATTCTTAAAAAAGGCGTTATCACCGTTTTTTAGAACAATACCACCACACTCCTGTTCCATGCCTCGGGCGTTGTACCCTGGAGCAGAACGAAGTTGAATAGCTTTTTAAGGAATGTAAGAGTCCTGTATCACAGAGTAAAAAATACAATCAAAAAATATAGATAAATTATCTCTTTCACATGGAGTATAAAACAATCTACGACACTTTAGATAGCATCACTTTTTTATACTTTGACTAGTTGCGCTCCGCGGTGTTAGTCGCGCCTTAAATTCCAGCAGGAATACTTTTCGGAATAAAAGTTAGTCTATGTAATAATTCAGGGTGTCAACTACGGCTATATCAAACTTCATCAAAATTGGTCCAGCCGTTTGAGCGTGAAGACGTAACAAACATGCTCACACACTTTCTCACAAACTTTCGCCATTATAATATTAGTGTGATTACCAATTGGGCTCAGTGACACCGTATTAGTAACATGTTGATACTGTGAATAAAATATGATTAATTGGATGTGTATAAAACGTCACGGATGCTCTCAGCCAATCAGATCTGAATCTGACTGTTTGCTGTGCTCTGATTGGCTCATTTAAATCGGATCAACATTTCCCGTAACTATCGCAAGGTGGATTTGTATATCGGATCAACTTCGGCAAACGTTAGTAAGAAGTCCCGTGAGTGTAGATGTTGATCCGGTTGGAGCCACATTAGTTACCAGAAATGCATATTGGATCAACAAAAGGCGCCGGATCAACATAGATTTTTGGATCAACAAAGTGCTCGCGTGAAGTCGCGTCTGATCAACATTTACCGTCAAGAGATCTCTATATATATATATATATATATATATATATGTTGATGCCGAGTCCTTTCCAGTCCAAGAGCTTGTAAGCATCTTTCAACGCGGCAGTGATCAATTTCGGAGAGATAACATCTCCCTGTCTCAAGCCTCTGTGTAGTGGAATAGCCTTCAAACTCTGTTCTTGTACTCGGACCTACATGGTGGCGTTGTTATACAAGCACCTCAACACTTTGATGTACCGATGATCAATGTGGCACCGCTGTAGAGACTGCAGGACAGCCCAGGTCTCGATCTAATCGAAGGCTTTCTCATAGTCCGTGAACGCTAAGCAAAGTAGCAAGTTATACTCCCCAGTTTTTTGTATAACTTGCCGCAGATTATGGATGTGGTCTATGGTACTATAACCTTTCCGAATCCATCTTGTTCGAGAGGCTGGAAGTCATCTAGCCTGCGCTCGAGACGATTCGTGATGACTCTAGAGAACAGCTTGTAAACATGGCTCAAGAAGATGGGCCTGTTATTCTTCAAAAAGGCGTTATCACCTTTTTTTTTAAGAACAATACCACCACACTCCTGATCCATGCCTCGGGCGTAATACCCTGGAGCAGAACGAAGTTGAATAGCTTTTGAAGGAATGTAAGAGTCCGGTATCACAGAGTAAAAAATACAGTAAAAAATATAGATAAATTATCACTTTCACATGGAGTATAAAACAATCTACGACACTTTAGATAGCATCACTTTTTTATACTTTGACTAGTTGCGCTCCGCGGTATTAGTCGTGGACTAAATTACCGCAGGAATACTATTAGGAATAAAAGTTAGTGTAGGTTCTAATTCAGGGTGTCAACTACCGCTATATTAAATTCCATCAAAATTGGTCCAGCTGTTTGAGCGTGAAGACGTAACAAACATGCACACACACTTTCTCACAAACTTTCGCCATTATAATATTAGTGTGATTACCAATTGGGCTCAGTGACACCGTATTAGTAACATGTTGATACTGTGAATAAAATATCATTAATTGGATGTGTATAAAACGTCACGGATGCTCTCAGCCAATCTGATCTGAATCTGACTGTTTGCTGTGCTCTGATTGGCTCATTTAAATCGGATCAACATTTTCCGTAACTATCGCAAGGTGGATTTGTATATCGGATCAACTTCGGCAAATGTTAGCAAGCAGTCCCGTGAGTGTAGATGTTGATCCGGTTGGAGCCACATTAGTTACCAGAAATGCATATTGGATCAACAAAAGGCGCCGGATCAACATAGATTTTTGGATCAACAAAGTGCTCGCGTGAAGTCGCGTCTGATCAACATTTACCGTTAGGAGATCTCTATATATATATATATATATATATATATATATATATATGTAGAATAACTTTATAAAATTACTGATGTAATGAAAACTGGCCATGTCAAATCTAACCTACTTTAATATCTCACATTTTTAAATAACAGCAACTGTTATAGGTATCCAATAAAGCTAAGAAATTCAGTTTAATACTTGTTCATAATGTTATTTTGTTCCTATAAATACATATTTGGATTTTACATAAAACTTGGCACTGATATAGATCTCCATTCTTTTTGCGGCGAAGCCCACAGCAAAGCATAATTTTTGTATTGAACTTGGCTCCCTTTTTTACATTTATGTTTTTGGTGGGATTCTTATGTACACATTTTTCCTTAGCCATACATTTTTTTTTTATTTAATTTTATAAAGAAATTCATAATAACATAATGGTTTGCTAAATCTGAAATATACATAGCAAAAACCAAACAAAAAATATTGACACTACAGTAATATGTATCTTACTCCGTTGTAATAAATTCTTTATTAGGTAAAACAAGAGTATTGACAGAATGGATAATAACTCTACCTTTTTTTAAACCATAGAATAATTAGTCCTTATTCTGAGTTTTAAACACATTAATTTAATCTGTCACGACTGTCAGAGTTACAGTTGTATTATTTCAGTGTTTACGTTTACATATTTAATTATAATTATTGCTTATTTTTTCAAGCTAGGACTAGTATTCGTACACAGCTACATAGCCATAGTTTTTGGATTGGAGTATTACGAGATAATCACGCTGAACAGACCTAAACCCAGCTTACGGAGAAAGGAATTTTATTTCAGACAATTTCCTCAATTTAGTAATTCAAGTGCCAAAGTATTTTATAGATCAATACATAACATAAAAAATGTTTTCCTGTTCACGAAATACTGAAAAGTGTGAAATAAAAAATAAGTTAAAAAAACTAAAACCCGACCACGGAAAGAATAACCGTAAAATATTAAACAAGAAAATATTCCTATTTGAAATCATAATCTAAAACAAGTGTGGTGATGTCTAGGATATGACTACACCGTAGTCGCATGCCGTTATATTAAGAAAGAAATATCAATAAATAATTAGAAAATTCTGTAGGCTTTATCCAAGAATTTTATACCCATATGGATTTTTCATTCCGTTTAACAAACTGAAGAATAAAATGTGACGTCACAGCTATCTGCTGTCTCTCTCTTTAGAGTGACAAAGGTTTATTTTCAAAACCAGGACGTAACATAATTAACTGTCCATAATAATATGATATGATATAATATGGCTGCCTCGGTGGCGTAGTTGTATTATGGTACGACTGCAATGCTGAGATCTCGGGTTCGATCCCCGGGTTAGTCGGGTCGGGCAAAGTGATTATTTTCCATTCAGTATCAGCTCGGAGTCTGGAATTTGTACACGATAAGGCGATAGGCTCGCCCCCTATCACAGCATGGAACGGAATAACGGCAAAAAGTGGGTGCACTAATTGCGCCTCTGTCTACCCGGGGGATGAGAGGCGTGAGTGTGTGAGTGTGTAATAATATGATATCGCACCATAATATTTATTTTTATCTCTATAAAGTAATGCGGTTTAAATTAATTATGAAAACCAACTACAGCGGCTAGTAATAGTTGATATTTAAAAAATATAATTTGAGTTAGAAAGTTTATTCCAAACAAAATTGGCATATTTACATACTTTTTTGGTATGTGTAGTTCGGAACTACTAGTTCCACTTACATAAAAAAAATACCTCACCACGCGGTGGTGAATTCAGTGGCGGCCTTGGAGGAGGGGGGCGAACCAGGCAACCGCCTGGGGCCTCGCAGTTACAGGGGCATCTTGCAGCTCCTTGGGGGCCCGTTTTTTGGCACCTTACTTACAAAGCTGTTAAAAAAAATTATTTGCTTCGCACGGGGCCCCGCGTGCTTTTTTTTGCTCGGCACACAGCCTCACATTGTATATGTTTTACTTTCCCCCGCGACTGGATATGTTCACGTTGTTTGCCGGCCTTTATAACCAAATATGAAGACTGTAAGGTTAGACAGAAAAACATTGGGATATTTAAAAATGAAAACTACAGTTATTGTTAAATTTAAATATAATAAAAAAAAAAAAAAACATACTCAAAAAGTAAACAATCATACATAAAAAAATAATACACATTTAGGAAGTTAATAACCTAATTTTCAGTAAGTAATTTTGAAATATTACGAATATCTATTTTACAATTTTTGCGAGTATTCTGCGAACTTTTTTTCTGTAATTATCCATAATAACACATATTGTGTTTTAGAGATATTCTACTATGAGTTGTGTAATTCATGGTTGCAGAATTATTTGCAATCCAACATCTAGTGTGAAATTCCATAGGTAAGTTGATTGTAAACAAAGTTGTGTAGATATTTATAGCAAAAGTAATAAACACGTGGATGTTTTACAAATTACAATACTAAATAAATTCTTGTTTGAGAGCCATGGAATCAAAAATTAACGCTACATTCTGCGGGTGAGGTTTCGTCCTTAAATTTATTTTTAATATTCTAAAACTTCTGTGAAGAAGCCAACAAAACAATTAAAGTTTGCTAAAGATCACCATAATGTGCTCTCTTTCGGCAAATATATCTTTGAATTTATAAAACAAAAATGTTTTCGGCGACTAAAAGTGTAATGTTAAAGCAAAAGTCTTTATGTTATCACTATATGTAATTTTTCTTTGCTTGCTACTTGGAATATACTTTTTAAAAAAATCTCAAATATTAGCAAAATTTCACTGCAAAATATTTTCAATTTCAGACTGTATAATCATGAACAACTTTAATAAGAAATAATTTGTAATTAATTTTCTTCTTTTATCTCTTCATCTTCTGCTGCAATACTTTCTTTTATTTCTTTAAACTTATTTCACTGGATGTCTTCACATTAACTGATATATTGAAATCTTTCAAGTCTTGACGTTTCAATGGTGGTTCATATTCATTTCGCTGACATGTAACGTAAAAAGTAAATATCAATCAATAATAATATATTTAAGTACCTATACATTTTAGACATAGGCAGAGGTGCCATTTAGTACACTCAGATATCACCCAATGTACCGCCGTTATAAAATTTGGTGGGTCGCAAGCTTAATGCCCTATCCTACTAATCTTATTATATTATAAAGGCGAAAGTTTGTAAGAATGTCTGGATGTATGGATGTTTCTTTCATGCAAAAACTACTGAACGGATTTCGATGAAATATGGCACACGGGTAGATCATGTCCTGGATTAGCACATAGGCTACTTTTCATCCCAGTAAAATATAAACAGTGACTTTTATCCCGGAAAAACACATTCACGCGGGCGGAGCCGCGGGCAAAAGCTAGTAAATAATAAAGTCTAAGTGGATCATAATTATACCAGTGAAATGATAAAAAATAATATACTTACAGCATGAGTTTCTGGTAATAAATAATTATTTTTGACATCTACTGCCATATTCCGAGAAGTAAAAGACACATTATCACATTCAGAATCATAATCTTCTGTCTTTAAATGTTGACTAGTAATTCTTGCAGACATCAAATTGACCTTTTAATGGTATTTATATTTAACCACGTTTTTGCTTATCTAGATCTTTAAGAAATCTGTAAAGAGAAATACAAACTGGATTTTATTTTAAATAAAAGTTTCAATAAATCAATGCTGGATACACTGAGAACTCGATTGTAACTGTTGATCCTCAGTTTTTATTTACGATGATTATTTAAAGATTAATAAGCTTTATAATATTCATTAGTAAGGCGGCTAGTATTACAAATACTCTAGCACCATTGTCAAACCGGTCCACCAAAGCTTACACCATGGTCACCCTAGCCTCTTGTTTACATGCACTATTTACAATACAAAAAATCACATTTAACATTAATATGAAACGTTAATATGAAAAAAGTAGTCATATATAAAGCAAATCACATTAAGCAATATTTTTCTATAGTTCATTTATAAAATATTCACGCATTTTATTACATTTCGTATAAATATTGATAAAATTATAATATTTACACAATATTGATTACAATGAACTTACCTGTAGAATTTCACATTAAATGATGGATGCCAAATAATTCTGCAACCATGAACTACACTATTCACATTAAAATATCACTAAAACACACTTATTATTATAGATAATTACAGAGAAAATTTCGAAGTGAACATTTATTTGACAACTATATTGACATCGAACTTAACGTTTTATAACAGTGTTGCCGAAATATGTATTCGCAATTACCAATTAAATGAGGAAATTTTGTTTAACTAAAATGTTAATAAGGATAAAAAACCTTAAGGATATCTTATTCAACAAGAATAATTCTGAAATGAAAATAGTACTTATATCATTATTTAACCTGTCGAGCCCCGACCGGCCCAATCGGGCCGGTCTGACAGCTGTCAAACTCGATATGTGTGCGTGTTGACGCGCCTTATGTGTGTGCGTGTAGGTCGATTTTCGCGTGTTGACAGACACGCGAAAAATTGCGCTTGCGCCAGTGTGGCCAGCGCTCGGTACGCAAGAGGTATAAGATATGTTGGAAATATTTATATATATATATATATATGATTGAGACGACAATAACGGTATTGATATTTTTTTATGGGTGGGGAAATAATCCGTAAGCTTTGGCAACATAGGTTAAAGAGTGAGTGAGATAGAAGACAGCTCAAAAGGTAATTTTTTTGTCTTCACAAAAATGTGTGTACCGCGGTCTCCATTAGATAATATTATAAACTTCTTGGCTTTATCCAATAATTTATGTATTTAACTGCAGCTGTCAAATACAGCGGCATGCGGCTACGATTTAGTCATATCCTTTTTTTTTTTTTTTTCGCGGAGAAAGTGCAGTCTTTACCAGATTTAGTCATATCCTAGACATCACCATACTTGTTTTAGATTATGATTTCAAATAGGAATATTTTCTAGTTCAATATTTTTCGGTTACTCTTTCCGTGGTCGGGTTTCAGTTTTTTTAACTTTTTTTATTTATTGATTACTTAAAATATTTATCGGTTCGTGAATATGCCGAGCAATGCAGTTATCAAGCACAACCGTGGTATTTGCCACTAGGCAAGTAAAGCGTGTTCTTCTCATTTATTCGGTAAATAAAAGCATCACACTAACCTAGTGCATTGGCTTCTATATATTCCACCATTCCAGGTAATACGTCAATTTCATTGTAAAATTCTTTAAAGAATTCTTCCACATCATCTGATTTGCGTACAATGGAAATACCTAATGCGGGGGTCATAAAGAATTTAGACCTTGCGTGGTATACCTCACAGTATATTCTGAAATATAAGAAATATAATATACAGCACTCTCATACATAGTTGTACTCCGCATTGACATATTATTATCTTGAGTTGTGAAAATCAGGAACACAGAGGAAATTTGATACAAATTTTTGCGATTTACAAAAAAATCTCAACCTATTTGAGCGTCCACCAGCCTATAATTTCTTAGGCAGTCCACTGCCTCTGTGCCAAGAAACTTCAATAGTTTATAAAGTTTAAACTCTCGAAGTTATATTATATTTGTTTTGTAATAAGGCATTTTGTGATATTTTCTTGTACATACATACAATGTGCATCATAAAATCAAATTAATTATTCATGAAACAAATATCCGATTAATAATTATTTCAATGTGTAATGCATTCAATTTGCAGCAACAACAAGTATCGCCTCACCTTTTAGCGTCCTTGGCTCTTTGCAGGAAGAGTGTTCCACAAGCTTCAGACCTGACGTATCCGTCTCCGTTCTTATCAAAACATTTAGTCTTCCCATCCATGGAAAGGCAACCAGCTCTGTCAGTGCGAATATTGAAAAGAGTTATATTAAGTAGTTCTAGCATCAGTATTTTTTTATGATAGAAATAAAGTTATATGGGCTGAACTTATATTAATCTCAAATTATATGAATATTTCAAGTCGTATAACATTTATATTAAGGATTAGTGATTTAAAATAATCTGTTCTCTTTTTATTTTTATTTAATTAAGGCACGGATTAGTTATCTCGGCGTCGCTTTTCAATAACATGTGAAGTACTGCACAGTTGAGAACTAAGAAAATATATTTTAAAACTTGTCTGCTGAGGGAGTTAAATCGTTACATACCCATAATTTAGTAAAATAGATGTTGCATCAAGTGTAAATATGTTATTGTCAGGATTTACTTGGGCTGTATTTAAATTACGAAATGTGTATTTAAGCGTAAAATAAATTAAATTACAGCACTTACAACCATTTTTCATGTTTTAAAGTTTTTGATAACGATGCTTAAATTTCGGATTACTTCGAATTACAGAAAGCAATAATTATATTACAGTATATAAAATAAACATACACTTTTATTATTTTAATTATAGTGTCATACCTTCGTAAGTTTACTGATAACAACGGCATTGAGCACTGATTAGAGCCTCCAACAACAGCAGCGTCGCAAACTCCGTTCTTGATGGCCCAATAAGCGTGCTCGAGGCACACCGTAGCGCTCGAACAGTTTTGGTCAACAGTATAAGAAGGAGCCTTTCCATCAAGCCAGTAGGAAATACGGTTCGCCATCATATTTTCACTACATCTGAAAATAAAACGTTGTAGATGCATTTATCTACTAAGAGTATACCAGGCATAAAACTGGACAATATACACAGGGTGATTGCTGATGTGTGTGGTTTTAATTATGACCATAATATTTTAATAGATTCTAAAATATTATCCAAGGGTGAATTTGAAGAATTGTGTGCGGCAACATGAACTTCCGCAAGTAGATTCTTGCATGCTATTTATTTTATTCAAAATATTTATTATTAGTAGGTGATCATTAACCACTTCTCGAAATATGCATGACTACTTCTATAAGTTCGGCGTTTGATATTATTACTGTGATCCTCTTGTTTCTATGAATTATTACCCCAAATACACGACAAGAGAACCGCAAGTAAGAAATGCAGCTACCGCCTTAGGGTCAGGTCATCATCTCTTTTGCTTCAGTGGTCGGTCACAGAGAGAATTATAGTTTATTTATTTTTTTAATAAAGAAAGTGGTAACTCAGTTGCAGATCACGAATTATACATACTTTTCCTTTTGATGGGTACCAGCGTTATTCCAAGCTGCTCTAACTATTACGTATACTGCAAGACTTTAAGAATATCAAAACCCTAAAATAACCAATTTTCTGGAGACTTGAAATTGACTCGATGAATTCTAAATGAGATTATAACCATTATGTTTTACCAGGATTGAAAAAGCAAACAAATATACAATGAAATCCTCCTAGCCAGTTTTCGGCCACGGCGGCCAATCTCAACGGAAATCAGCCAGGTACGCAGGAGATATTATAGTGCACAACAAGTGTGTGCGCAATACACAGGTGCACTCGCTATTCCTTCACTCTCATAGTCCGGTGAGACGGCAATCCGACATGACCGGAGAGAGATCAGGCGCAGGACCAACGGCTTTACGTGCTTTCCGAGGCACGGGGGTATCACACCGCCAACTTCCTGACTCCGAGCTGCGACTGAGTAAATTTTAAGATGGAAAAACCCAGTCACAATTTTTTTTTTTTGGCTCGACCCGGGATTCGAACCCAGGACCTCAGCGCGCAAATCGTACTCGTAATGCGTACGCAATACCACTACGCCACCGAGGCAGTCAAATATATAAAAATATACAATAGTTACCCAGTTATAGTGTAACGAGAATCCGCTGTACATAAGTTTGATGTAAAATGGTCAGAAAATGATGAACCCATAAAAACACCGACTTTTACACCAGATAGCGCAGCTGGATTTACACCTAAAAAGAGATGAAAATCTACACTAAAATTTACAAATAATAACTAGGAAATATTGAACACGCAAAGACGACTCGTTGGTAAGCCGATGCAATGCGCGGAGGTGCTGCGTACCCAGATTTCATGGAGCGTAAATTATCACCTATTTGATTGAACTGGTAGATTAGGGTAGAAATCACAGAACTTAAAAGCCATAACTCTAGGATACAAGTACTTATTATGAATAATCCAACTTATCCTACTAATCCTACTTATCCTACTAATATTACAAAGGCGAAAGTTTGTAAGAATGTCTGGATGTATGGATGTATGGATGTTTGTTCCTCTTTTACGCAAAAACTACCGAACGGATTTTGATGAAATTTGGCACACGGGTAGATCGTGTTCTGGATTAACACATAGGTTACTTTTTATCCCGGGAAAATATAAAGCGGGAATACTTTTATCCCGGAAAACCTTTTTAACGCGGGCGGAGCTGCGGGCAAAAGCTAGTAATAAATAAACTTGTCAACCTACGTTCAAACATTGTGTATACATCACATTATTGTATGGTCGTTTTTTTTTAACTAATAAATAAATAAAAATTGCTCACGAAGATTTTCGTGGAACACAATTTTGGATAGTGTTGATACTTCTATACTGGGAATCGAATCGTCGCTTACCATTAAGCAAGTGACTTGCTCAAGTGTATAAAAAACACAAACCTGCGTCAAAAATTGCACTATAAGTTTCTTCCAGTATTTTTCTGTACATAGGATCCATATATTTCGACTGAGAGTATGTCACTTTAAAAAATTGTCCATCAAACTTATTATAACTGTTTACAACTCCCATATGCGTTGGCATATCAGGATGCTTAAATGTCATATCAGGGTTGTTAGGTCCCACCATATCTACCTAGAAATTGGAATATGTATTACAATCAAAAATATTATTAGAGTATTTACTCATCCACGACGGTTTTTAATTCCTCTAGAGGTTTCGGAACGAAGTTCCATTAAATTCGAAATTTAAATAAAAAAAGACAATTTAAATGCTTTTTAGACTCAGAATAAGGACTGCTTTAGTCTTTATCCCATCAAAAACATAAATGTGAAATGTGGAAGCCAAGTATAATATTAAGAATATGCGTGCTGGTCGACTTCACCGACAAAAGAATTAAAATCTTAATGGTTGCCAAGCCCTGTAGATAATCCTGAAAATTATTTATAACAACACAATCCATTCTAAAATAAATTTAAACTAATATTTCTTTCATTTTCTGCTACGACAATGTATGATATTTAAAAATATAATTTCTTAAATTCGAATAATCGAATGATTTACACAAAGCAGATAAGTTAGTATAAGTTTAAGCTCAAGATTTGACTTGGCTAGTCTTTACATACAATTTTCCTTATATCTGGCTAATATACTTATCTTTATGTTACTGTTTTTATATTGTAAAGTCAACATATCCTACTCTTCGAAAAAAAATGTTTTCTGATAAAACTAGCCAAGACAAATCTTGAGCTTAAATTTATACTAACTTATCTGCTTTGTGTAAATAATTCGCCTATTCAAATTTAAGAAATTATGTTTTTAAATATCATACATTGTCGTAGCAGAAAAACAAAGAAATATTAGTTTAAATATATTTTAGAATGGATTGTGTTCTTATAAATAATTTTCAGGATTATATACAGGGCTTGGCAACCATTAAGATTTCAATTCTTTTGTCGGTGAAGTCGACCAGCACGCATATTCTTAATGTTATACTTGGCTTCCACATTTCACATTTATGTTTTTGATGGGATATCATTACTTTTTGTAAAGATATTATTTATTAAAATTTTGAGTTAAGTAATTAAAACAATTACGTAAGAAGTTACCTTTGATCAATATTTATGAAGTTACTTATTTTAGAAAGAAAATAATCAATGTATTAAAAACCGTAAACCGCTTCATCGTTCTGCTATGTGCACGCGATGAAGTCCTCTTGGTATAAAAACCTCTATTTAATAATTACGTAAACTCTATGATTCGCAAGTATTATGATAGAACGTCCAATGTCATCTCATGTCAAAATAATAAACGTCTTAAGATGTAAATAAACATTGTAGAAATCAGAAATTTTAATTTGAGCTCGAAACAGAAGTAAATATATAATATAAAAGACTTAAGAGTGGGCACGAGTTGCTGATGCCTATAACGTATCTATAGGAACCTACCGCCGTGTCCCACAACAGCTCTGTCTAAAGTCGGAAAATTTATAGAAAAATTCAAGCAAAAGTGGTGCCCTAATACGGAGGGAACGTAATTAATGGATCAAGGTAAATAGTACTTAAAGTAAAATAAAACATCAATGGATGTGTACGCCTAAACGTTCATTATTCTAAAGATAATTTATATGTCGGAGACAGTGACGGCCGATATCGATACACGTAGGTTCACATAATAAAAGTCACAAATGAATTCTCTTTAACTCGCCATTTATTGTTCGTTGGTCTATTATTGCGTAATCAAGTGTTCACAGAGTACAATACCACGTCAGGATTCATTATTAACTTTGGTTATTATAACACACTGCATTTGAGACAATTTCTTAACCAAACTTCGCAACTCTAAACGACTCACCTAGTAACAACCCGAATTAACATAGTAACCGCTTTACTAAGCACTGACCGATATGAAAACCACCATAGTTACCACTTAGTAGTGATCTGCACCGTACTAGTTGCTTCAAATGATTCGGCACCCTTTTTATACACCCAACTGTAACTTCCACTACGAGTTCGAGATACCGACTGGTTTGTCGCACGATTATTATTTTATCTTACCCGACTTAATATATTCAGACACCCTCAATGAGATTAATAAAAAGGAATCTGCCGACACGGCCATTCTGACCAGACACACGTCCTCGTGTGTTGCTTTGAATGATACAAAATACGATCATCACGTACACTTAATAGTCTTCAAAACGATATAGTTGTAAAATTACAAAAATGGATGAAGGTTCTCTCTCGTTAACCAAACTCAAACCAAATAATCCAACCAATTAAGCCCTGCATGTGACCTCTGCCAGTAACCTCTAGTTACTCTCATATGCGAACCCCCATGGGAACGCCGAGTCTCTCCCGGACTCTATGGCTTCCTTTGAAACCCGACCTCCGCCAGAGCCTCCCGCGCACCGCGCATCCACGGATTGCTTACACAGCAAATACCGACTTCCAACGGACTACGGCTACGAAATGACTACTGGTACGGTCCACTTCAGATCATCATGCAAACTTAATTACTCTCAAGTGTCACTACCACTTGCCTCTGCTTCAATTTAATCGATTATCTCAAAACTTAACCTTCAAGCATTTTTCGCTAACGCACATTTCATAAAATTATGAAAATTTCGACTAATTAAATGACAATTTATAATTCCAATTAAAGTGCAAGAATCCAACCGGAATCTTATAACTTGGAATTAGTACCGTCGTGAATTTAAAATTATTGCTGTAGTCATACTTGTGACCATAATCGATAGGCAAAGAGTTATCGCTGTGACCATTTGCACAAGTTACTACAGTCAGTCGCTTGCATTGTTAAGACGTCAAGGAAAAGCTCGCAATGTGTCTCCCTAAGTGCAAGGGATTTAAGAAACAAATCTTATTTTATAATTCAGTTAAATCACGTATAGTGACATGGACCTCCTGACATGTGATCGTTCTCTTACGTACGTTTTACAAAATAGACAGCACCCCCAAATCGCCCTTCCGCCATCACTTCCTAGTACCTCCTAACAAGAGAGAAGTAGTGACGGTAACAAACTCTCAAGGATACAGCTGTCCAATAGTTATTAGAACTGTATACAATGCAAATAATTCTTATCTAAACGGAGATTAGTGTCATTGACAATCAACAGCAATCTTCCCTCGGAAGTGGCTCAGCAGCTGCACTGCACTGCACACCGTCCTCGAACCGGAACAGACACGTCACACGCGGCACCACCAGCAGCGATTTCCAATTCCTGCACACAGAAAATAAACGCAGCAGCATCACATCGCTCGGCTTATTCTGACTTTACATTAAGACTCCTTATGCTACTACAATGACTTTTTTGGTTATTTTAGATTACCATCAGTATCAAATTTGCTACAGTGATTTAGACCCAGTAGGTGATCACGTTATAGTCTCGCATTACACAGGCTATACATTAGTGAGCAGATTGTAATGTCACTATTCTCACAATATAAGAATCTGGTCTAAGTCACGTCATTAACCCATCACGCTCTGAATAGTAAATCTCACGAAAATCGCAGTTGAACAATTTACAAAAATGGCTGAAGGTATTACAACACAAATCTTGATTTATTACTTGTTCAGTTTAATACACGAATTCAAAATACATTAAACGCTCAGACATCGTACCTCCATGCACGACCCTCCCAGGACATCTCCATCGTACGTTCCAGTACCTACTTGTGCCACCATGCACCAAGCTTTCCAGGACAACCTCCATCGTGCGTTCCAGTGCCTACTTATGCTACTACGCACAAGGCTACTGGGACATCCCTCCATCGTGCGTTCCCCTCTAGGATACGCAAACATCGAGTTTCCCATTCGTGTGCTTCCTTCGAGCACCATCCGCACTAGGATACGCATACATCGAGCTTCCCGTACTTATGTCTCCTCTGAGCACAAACTGTACTAGGATACGCATACATCGAGCTTCCCGTACTTCTCTCCCGCGAGCACTAAGCAATGTGTTGACTATTACTTTAATCAACAGCCGCATCTACTTTATTCTACCGTTGAACGTTTCAATCACTACTTGACCTTCAGGCATTCTCACAAACTATCACAAGAAAAATCTCAACACATAACGAAATGAAAACTTCTCACCAGAGTGCACATCGCTAGGAGCGCGCAGTTCAACAGCGCTAGAATCGCGCAGTTCAGCAGCGCACCGTATCGCCAAGAGCGCGCAGTTCTGGGCCTTTCTGCATCTGCACGGACTGGAGTGCGCGTATCCGCACGATGTGGACCGCGCGTCTCCGCACAGCCTGGAGTACACTGCTCTGCACTAGGAGCACACTGCACAGATCTCTTGTTCCTGCAAGCAAAGAAAAACCAAAACAGAAACACACCCACAATGCGAATTACACATGAAAAATGGCTATACTTTTTTTTTTACACTATTTACGGTACTTTACTTACACTCACAAATTGATTGTTACATCCAAGAACTAGGTACATGACTAGGAAACTAAATCCCAATATTTTTAGAGATTAAAAAAAAAGAAACCATAGCACTGAAATAAGGATTACGGGTCATACGATACCAAACTTCCTCTACCGCTGCAGTAAGCATCATATTTGTCGTCACAGACAGCCACACGTGATACGCGATGTAGCAGGTAGCATCAACCGGTACTAGACAACCATGCAGTCACGTTGTCCGGGACACCAACTACGACGCACCGTACGGCAGCACATCTACCGGAACGCTTGAGCACCAACAGGAACGCTCGAGTACCAATAGGAACGTTTGAACACCAACAGTTCAATCGCGGTACACACGCAGATTCTCGTTCAGTCGAAGTCGTATGCAAATGACGTCACAAACGAACATGCGATGGTTATGTTTCACACGTGGTCACTTTTATTCACGTTGTAGTCAAGTTCTTATTCCGATATTACTCAGTGCAATTTCTTTTTCTTCACGTAAGTGGCGGGTAGGTAATTAATATCTCCATAGTAACAGTATTTGCATTTCACGCATTTGCGGGAACAGGCTCATGCCACTTCTGATGTCGGAGACAGTGACGGCCGATATCGATACACGTAGGTTCACATAATAAAAGTCACAAATGAATTCTCTTTAACTCGCCATTTATTGTTCGTTGGTCTATTATTGCGTAATCAAGTGTTCACAGAGTACAATACCACGTCAGGATTCATTATTAACTTTGGTTATTATAACACACTGCATTTGAGACAATTTCTTAACCAAACTTCGCAACTCTAAACGACTCACCTAGTAACAACCCGAATTAACATAGTAACCGCTTTACTAAGCACTGACCGATATGAAAACCACCATAGTTACCACTTAGTAGTGATCTGCACCGTACTAGTTGCTTCAAATGATTCGGCACCCTTTTTATACACCCAACTGTAACTTCCACTACGAGTTCGAGATACCGACTGGTTTGTCGCACGATTATTATTTTATCTTACCCGACTTAATATATTCAGACACCCTCAATGAGATTAATAAAAAGGAATCTGCCGACATATAGATAGTATGCAGATTTTCCGATTGCTTGGAAAATGTTTCAAATCTTAAAAATGTACATGTAATACAATTACCTATCTGGACACCAAATTTTAACTTTCTAGGTCATCTGGAAGTGGGTTAGATTTTTGATCTATATGTCAGTCAGTGATAAAAATGCCGATTTTTAGATGTTAGTATCTCAATTACCGTTTGAGCTATATTTATGAAATTTGGGATTCTGGTTAACTTGAGGGGGTTTAATATATAAACCAAATCTCATGTATTTACTTTAGATAGATTTTGAGTTATGGAGGCGACAAAAAATCGCTCCAAATGGTTCGGGTGAAACTACACTAAGCAGCTTCGACTTTTTTTTTTTGCTTGGCTTGACACGCTGCCGCGTGTCTCGATTTTATGTTTTTAGAGTAGTTTTTTTTTTCGTTAGTTGTATGTTAATTTTAATGTCAATGCTTGCTTAGGTGATGATCGTGATTCGATGACATATCTATTGTGTAGGTAAAAGTAAATGTTTTCATTGATGTGGTAACGTTTTAATGAAATATACAATTATTATTATAACTTAAAAGAAATAAAATTTTCTTACAGTATCTTCACTAATTAATCGAAAACAACTTCGTTCCATCCGGGTGTCCCTTGACACCTCTCAAGTTTTTTTTATTCCAAAAACACTTTCGTAGTGCCCTTCTACTTGGGTATGTAAGAACTCCACGGGTAATTAGGATTTTAGTAAGTAGTTATATGGGAGAGAAAAATTTGGGCTATCGGCAATGTCAATTACGATTTTCTGTCTCAAAAAAATCTATTGGCCAGGCTTCTAATCACAAAGACCACTTAAAAGTCTAACTGCAGGAGTCTTTCACATCTCCTTTCCATACCTAGTCACTCTTTCCCCTTAAGGCATCGCATCTATAATTTTTCTGATCTAGGAAATGTTTATGCGTAGTCTACCCAATAATAAAAGTGTGTATAAAAAAGCTGTAGAAAAAAGGCTTTTGGATTTCGTCACCAGGTCAGGTCTATAACTTTTGTGTTTATTTAACAACATGTATCTAGGATTGAATTTTCTAGACGGGGGCAACATCAGGCTTCTGACGGACCTTAAAATGTTTAGCTGTAACTCCAAAAAAAGGATGCTGCCCCAACTCCACACCGGAGAACCACGAAGGCAAGTAGAAAAAGAGTAGTTATAAATAAACTAAATGATACTTACATGGTTGTATAGATTTTCCATGAATTTAACAACGTTGTCGGATTTAGGAAACAAGCCCGATATGCCGGTAATGACAATCTCATTACCGGTCAGATTGTCCGAACTCGGACGCAAGTTGTCCAGAATGAATTCTTGCGCTTTCGATGCCATTGCTGAATTCCGAATGTATTAATTGCAATTTAGAATGCTTTTATAACATTTACATCTATAAATTACCTTGACTCAGGTTATGTAATGTCATCGATAATTTGCATTGTTTTAATGCTACCTAAATTACTGTCTTGGTGGCGCAATTGTATTACGTAACGACTGTAATGCTGAGGTCTCGGGTTCGATCCCCAGGACAGGTGAAGTGATATTGGGTTTTTCTACTCAGTATCAGACCGGAGTCTGGAAAGTGTGCCCTATATGGCGATATGCTCGCTTATGATTAGGGAATGTGTGTGCATTAGCTTATGTAACTGATCTGACTTTGTAAGCAAAAGACTTGAAAAAAAATAAAAAAATATTGTAAAGATTCAATGGACAAATGATGACAAAAAAGTAAGCCCGGAGTTTCTTTCTGCCTTTCTTCTTCGGGTAGTCATCGCTTAGGAAGCTAGTGAAAGGCTGGTAGGTTAGCTAGGCTAGGGCCTGTAGTGTCCTCACCGGTGAGGATCGCGACGCGTTCCTCCCATAATTTTTGTAATAATAATGATCTCTTTTTTTTTTCTTTATATCCCCTTTCCTGCCAGCCCGAGCTGGCTTTTTAAATTCTAATTTTCATCATTCTTTTTAATCTCAATAAAATTGTCGGTAGTTATATAAGTGACCTTTTGTATCAATAATAATTATTGCAATTAATTTAATGTATGACTTATCATAAGTGCAACCATGTTCGCCTACGTGATGAATAAAGTATTTTATTTATTTTATTTATTTAAAATGCAATCTCGAGACGAGATTGCTAAGTCGAGATCTCGAGGGATCAAAAGTTTGATCTCGGCATTTTTGAGATCTCGAATAGATTTTGAAAAGTACCTATTGTATTACTTATATTACTGAAATATGACTGAAACTGCTTAGTAGTTGTGATTATGATGCGAGTAAGATAGATTTAACACGAATAATTGAAAAAAGTCTTATTTTTATAATTTTTTACTTTTGTCAATACTTATTTTAACAAAGATGATGATAGTCAAAACAAAGTGAATATAACCAAATCACTCCTAAACTAGGAGTGATTACGAGTGATTACTCCTAACTAAATTAAGAGTGATTTTGGAAATAGCTTCTAAAGAACAAATTGTACTTAGAGTGCTTTCGGATAAACGGCATCTTATGGCAGTTGTTATGTAGCCAGCGGCTGAAAAGGTGCTCTCAGATTCAACGCTAGTAGGTATCAGCGTGAGCAAGCTGTTGTAGGTATGCAAATTGCGAAAGCATACCCCTCGATCCACACTCATAGAGATTCATCTTTTTTTAATCTCGCTGATCTCGGCCGAGATCTCGTCACTTTATCCTTCGAGATTGATCTCGAAAAATTAGGCGAGATGTCGTATAATAGGGATCTCGCGAGATTGAGATTGCATTCCCTACTTATGATTCATAAAGATAGCAACATGATCCATGGGTAGGGCTGCCATCATCTAAATTGCCGACGCCGGATAAACACGGAAAAATTCCGGACATTTGGGCGAAATATGGGTATTTCCCCGGACACCTCTGAAAAATATTTTGCCGTTCCTTCTTGAATGCGGGGAAATGCTTTAACTAAGATTTATTTCAATTTGTCGCTCATCTATAAAAAATGGATTTCCCCTGACAACAAAAGTTTCCGGGTTTTGCCCGGACAATTTTTAAAACCCCGGCCGGACGGCCCCCGGACGCCCTTCAGACTAAGACAAATCCGGGGAAATCCGGACGGATGGCAGCCCTAGCCATGGGTCATACGTTATAAAACTAAGTAATGACTTTAGTTACGCTTACTCTGTTAATAGATTGTTGATAGTGCAACATTATGATAATGATTTTTTAGGTAGTATCAGTTGGTAAATTAATAAATATGTAATGAACAAATCAAAACTGCATCGAAATTTCATCAATTTTGACATTAAATATTTTACTAATTTACTATTTTTGGGAGCAGAAAATTAAAACTGAATACTACACGCCAACCAGTAATAAAAATTAAATTAAAATTTTAATAACCCCGACACAAAAAATGTCTAAAAAGTAAAAAAATAAAAGTGTCTTTGTCGTTGAAGTACCCCGTAGTAATTAATGGCTTAGGTCAGGTACAATAAATACACACAACTGTTGGTATTTTAACTTTTATATTTCAGCACATTTGACTTTACCCAGTTTTCACTTCTTGCTATGTTTGCTATCCGTTTACTACTGCCCCGCTGAAGTGGCGTCTGTCATATTTAAATGTCCCTTCTCTTGTTCCCCACCGCTGTGAAATCAGCTACTATCATAATATCCGGTGGCGCCATTGTAGCTCCCATTATAAGTTATATTGTGTAAATATTATCTAAATTAATAAAAAATTATACATGCAATTACAATAATTATTAAAACAGTGTAGGAGAATTATAACAACAATCACAGTTCTCTATATCCGGTACGCTACTTAACGACGAAAATAAATACCTAACGTGGTATACCTAACAGCTCGGCCATCCTGTTTAAAGCGAGCCCCTTCGCTTCAAAAAAAATAAATAATAATAGAAACAATCAATATAATATTAACATACTATAATATTTAATAATGTGCTTTCATCCTAGAAACATTTTCACAAGCTCTACTCATTTTCGCTTGAATTATCGTTTTGGGATGACTCGGATTCTAAGTCTCTACTATAATTCATCCATGGTTGAATTTTGTCTATGGCAACAACAGTTTCATATTTTCTGCCGTGCTTGCGAGTTAAAGGTGTATCCCTCAATCAAGAACCTGTCATTTGGGAGAATTTTCGTTATTCGGTAAAGGCCTTGAAATTTCATAATGAGCTTCTGTGATTTGCCATCACGAGGTGCCTGTCTCTCTACCCGCACCAAGTCTCCTTCTTTATATTGAGTAGGAGCCTTCCTGAGTCTGTTGTAGCAAATACAGTCTTTTTCCTGTTGTTCTCTGATCTTCTCACCTCCATCTTTTCGCGTCTCGTCTATATCTTCTACTGCGGTCCTATTAAGGGTCTCTTGAATAATATCAGATAACTTACCATTTGTTCTACTAGTTATGTTAAAACCAAATAATAGTTCTGATGGACTTTTGTTAGTAGTTTTGTGCCTTGTGGTGTTTATGCCAACCTGTATGTCAGATATGTGTTCATCCCAAGACTTTTCGTCTCCACCGTGGTTAGAGGTTGATAAAGCATCTAAAATGGTTCTGTTGAACCTCTCTACCTGTCCGTTGGCCCTGGGTGTCGCAACTGCGTTTAGGATATGCTTTATGCCATAGGTTTCTATAAATTGTTGGAACGTTTTACTCGTGAAACTCGTGCCTTTGTCAGTAATTAAACATGCAGGGACTCCAAAGAAGCTTACATGATGTTGTATTACTTTTACAGAGGTTACGGACTTGGTGTTCTTTACCGGATTTATGCTAACGTATTTAGTAAATCCATCAACTATTATCAGCAAATAACAATTGCCTTTTTTGCTTTTCACAAAGGGACCTAAGTGGTCCGCGTGAATAGTATGAAACGGTGTACTGACCTTTTCTATAGGATGTAATTCACCTTCTCGTTTGCCACCAGGCGATTTGTGATAATTCATTCTTCTTCTTCTTTTAAATTATGGCCTTCACCGATTATCTATCGGTGATTTCGCCAATGTCAAGTAATAATAGCAGATACAAATGACACTATGCTTTTTAAATTTTAGAATTTCGGCCCGAAGTTACCAAGTAATTTGGATAATAGATAATCAACATTATATATTTTCTAAGTATAATTTTATTCATATAGAATAAAATTATACTTAGAAAATAAAAATGCATAGGAATTATAAAACATTTAATTATACTAAAAAATAGAACAGGTATATAAAAAAAAGAAAAAAAGGCAAGAAATTAGAGAGAGAACAAAAACTTTATAGTATGAGAGGAAAGACAAGAGAGAAGAGTTTCCGTAGTAAGAGCATTATAATAATAATGCTCTTTGGAGAAGAGAAAAAAAGCCCTCATAGGTAGAGGTTGTTATTTTTTATAAATTTAGCGAGGTATTTGATGTGATAGGAAAAAACCGAGCACAATAAAACAAGGTTGTCAGTCACAAACTGGATTCGGCCCTCTTCCACAACCGATATGTTATCCGGAGGCACAGAGAAGTGAAGATTTGCTGGCAATATCCCAGTATGATAAGCTAAGCAGACCTGCAACATTTTGTCGACGTAACATTTATGATCGATTTTACTAAGCTAAATAAGAGTCTTGTTTAAAAATTTATCTTTAAGACAAAAATAAAGTATTGGACATCATATAATATGGTGGTATCTTTCTCTGTTCTGTGTGGTGGCATATTATTATAGACTGAGAGACTGTATAGTGGCCTAGTTGGGGATGGAACGGTCTACCGAGGCAATGTCCGAAGGTTCAAAACCCAAGGCACACACCTCTGATTTTTCAAAGTTACGTGTGTATTGTTTATCGATTATCGAGGAAAACATCGTGACGAAACCTGCATACTTAAGAAGTTGGATTTGGGTTTAAAGAATTTATTTACTCATAAAAGACTTAATGTCCACTTACAATGAGTATTAGTAAATTGAATTTAAAAACTATGGTTAGCTCAATCAACCTTAAAAACAAGATATAAGAACAGGTAATAATAATTTAAAATATTTCTTGACTCACAAATTTTCTTAGTTTTGTTTTAAATATCTCTATTGATTCACACTCCTTTATTTCATTTGGTAGATTATTGTATAATTGTGCACCCTCAAACATTATATTTCTCTTGCCATAATTGGTTCTGTGTTGTCTTAATTTAATTTTATTAGTGTTTCTTAAATTGTGATGGAATATTCTTTTTGTAAATTGAATATCGGATTGTATTTTATTACTTAGTATTTTTTTAACTAGAATGCAAGTTGTATATGTGTATAATTGTTTTATGTTGAGTATATTTGTTTTATAAAACAGAATCCGTGTGTCAGTCATTTTATTCAATTTAAAAAGTGTTTTTATCATTTATTTTGTGATATTTGTAGCTCTCTCAGGTTTGTTGCAGCAGCTGAACCACACACTTCTATAAGATACTCTAGATGTGATTTTATCCATGAATTGTATATGGACATATATACTTTTTGTGGTATACATCCTACTGATTTACGCAAAATTTCATTAAGTGATGAAAGTTTGGACTTTAATAATTGTATATGTCCCCTCCGGCAAAGTCTATCATCTAGTTGCAGGCCTAGGTATATTTGATTATGTGAGCGCTGAATTCTTGTGTTGTGAATAGACAGTGGCTTATAATTAGGATTTTTTTTGTTCTTTGCGTGAAATATCATATAAGAGGTCTTTTTTGCATTTATTGTAAGTAGATTACTGTGACACCAGATACAGAATTTAAATAAGTCATTTTGTGCACTCTGTAACAAACTATCCAGCCGGGCTATTATGTATCTCAGTTGACATCGAAAACTGATAAGCACCGGTGGAAGTGTACATCAATTAACTGTCAAATCACCGATTTCGTATTGGCTAACACCGGTGGACAACTCGCGGTGCTCATGAACATTGATGGTCACCGGTGACGTCACGGTGGATATCGATAGTGTGGATTGCTATGGAAAATTATAGCTATTGGTATTGTCTATGCAAAGTTGGCATCAAATTGATAGACACCGTATCTGTCAACATTTTTCTGAAAGCCACGATTCAATAGCAGTGTTTTTCCCTCGGAAAGTGATTCACACTATTACCCGGCCGAGTAACGTAGTAAAGTAGCTAAATAGAAACGTTTAGAAATTTTCCGGGATAAAAGTCCCGCTTTATGTTTTCCCGGAATAAAAAGTATCCTATGTGTTAATCCAGGACACGATCTACCCGTGTGCCATATTTCATTGAAATCCGTTCAGTAGTTTTTGCGTGAAAGAGGAACAAACATCCATACATCCATACATTCTTACAAACTTTCGCCTTTATAATATTAGTAGGATAAATAATGTGATTAATAATATAAGAGTAGACATGAAATATGTATTGTTTATAAATTATACTTGTTATAAAATGTATTTATTGTTTGATAATGTTAATATTATTACATGCACCTAATATAGCAATAAATATATAAATTAAATAAAAATAGATCTTGTAAAGTGGTTAGAAGGTGCGGGGGTCTTCGATGAATAACAACAGGTTGATCGCTTCAAGTCGTATATTGTAATGCAAGGAAGTTACACAAGTATTATGACGAAGTATTTTTTCAGTTAACGCGGAAAAACTATCCCTGAACGATATTGAAGAGATCCAGAGATCCAGACAAGTGGATCCAATTGTATACTCGCAATACGATGTTTTAATGTGGACGAAGACAATATAAGGTCCTTAATGTTATTGAAGAGATCCAGAGAGATTCAGACAAGTGGATACAATTGTATACTCTCAATGCTGTATTCTTGTTCGAACAACGACAATAAAAAGGGTGCAACCCTATATAGTTTCACTGTCGTGTAAACCATAGCGCGATCTACTTTTGCGCTAGCGCCATCTATTGAGCTAAAAGGAAAACTTGTGTTACAATCTTAGATTCTTAATTGAATAAGTTTCGAAATGATGTAGGTAAAATATATTCAATAATATTTGTTAAAGAAACACTATTCAAATTTGTATTCATTATCACATTAAGAGGGTAGAGAAATAAAAAAATGCAACATTGGTTTATTAAGGCACAATAATTAGGTATAATTCTATATATGGGTACTAGCTAACATGTAAAACGACAATCCACATCATCTTGAGGTGTACAGTTGTTGTCAATTATGTATTGTACTAGGTCTTTCCACAACCACAGTTCTACAGCAATCCTTTTCGAGGAGCCATGTGCTTCTCAATATCAAAGCCGCCTCAAATCCGTTCCTCCACTTCTGCAGCTCAAAAACTAAAAATTATAGAAATGCATGAATTTTTCGTACATTACGCAATGCCATTATGTTTATCGTATTAAGAAACAAGTCTTGCGTTGTTTTTAATTAGGAGAATTGGCACATTCCTACACAACAGATACAGCATACTCAAAATGAAAACAGCTAACAAAAGCAATACTCTCCATGAATGTTGAATAGAACCTTTAGTTTAGGTTAGTTGAGAATACTGCTGCAACCACACAGAATAAATAAATGGGTTGATCTTCGGTTTGGTACTCAAGAGAAATAGTTTATTTAGTGCAAAGACAAAAAATGGTTAAGCGCCCACGCCCTTAGCAGGCTGATACGGCATACGATATTATTACCTACAAGAATTAATTTTATTACATACTGAATATAATATTGATACTTACGTTGATAGATTTACACTGTCTGCTACTGCATTAAGTTTAAAAGCGTCTGATTCCCAAGTTTGTATAATTACTAGTATATTGACTCGATTGGGGGTCAAATGGGCTTTGGGGTTTGTTTCTTCGTAAAAACATGTCACAGTATAATTATATCTAACCCAAAAGTACTTCCACATAGGAGCACAAACAATTCTCATATTGTTACGATTTCCGCACCATATTCCACAATATTATTCTGAAGATTCAAACGCACCGTTCAATTCAATTCACATATTTTTAAGTTATGCCTCCATCGCTGTCAGGCAATGATTTTGACAATGTCAAACCGCTAAATAAAAAAGACCAATTCATCCATTACGGCTGTACGTCTAATTGGTGTGTATAACTTAGCCGCGTAACGTCGATAAAAAAGTAGAGATGTCATATGGTTCGTTGATATGCACTCGTGTTGACTGTAGCTATAACATCATACGCAATACCAATGGCTATAAAATTTCGGTTGACTTCAAAGTTCGGTTGTTGGTTGACATCAATGTTTCGTTGTTCACTCGAAACGTCAAAATTGGCCGATAGCCCCGCAGGTTGGGTCCAAAATAAAATAGACAAGTTCATCTGCGTACATAGTTATGTGTCCTGTCAATCCTATTTTACTGAGGTTATTCACATATATTAAAAAAAGTAATGGTCCCTACACAGACCCCTGAGGGACACCACAAGACAATTTTTGTGCACTGCTTTGATATTCACCTATTCTTACCACCTGAAATCGCTGTGATAGATATGATTTAAAGATTTTGAGCGCTTTTGTTTTTATACCCAAATCACTGAATTTTTGTAAAAGAATTGTATGGCTAACAGTATCAAAAGCTTTTTTTAAATCAATAAAAATACCCAAGTTTTTTTATCTATGTTGTTTCTTATTTTAGTTATTAAGTCAATAGTCGCAGAAAGAGTATTTGAATGCGATGTGAAGCCATATTGATTATTGTACAAAAAAATTATCTGATCTAAATGCTCACTGAGTCGTTTATATATAACTTTTTCAAATATTTTGGATATTACAGGAAGAACAGATATTGGTCGATAGTGCCCAGGATCAGTCTTTGGGCCCGATTTGTGGATAGGAGTTACTTTTGCAATCTTTAAGCTGTCAGGAAATATTCCTTCTTTAAAACATTTATTTATACAGTTAGTTAAATGTGGAGTAACGAAATTACTAATGCATTTTATGCTTTTAGTGTTAATACCATCTATACCTGTACTAGTATTTGAATCTAAGTTACTAATTAGTTTATGTATTTCATTTAAAGTGCAGGGCCTCAATTCGTTTAACTCAATTGCCACTTTAGTATTCATGTATGTTAGCGTGTATAAGTTATTATTTTGACTGGTTTTTGGAATACCATTTGCTAATTGTGTACCTATGGATGAGAAAAATGTGTTAAAAAGTTCACATATTTGAATTGGGTCTACTACAACATCCGAACCATTAGTTATAAGTTTAGAGGGTGCACTAGTATATTTGATTTTATTTGTGACTAATGAGTTTATTAAACGCCACACCTGTTTTGGCGTTTTAGTGTCCTTAAATTTTTTATAAAAGTAATTATCCTTGGAAGTTTTAATTAATTTATGTACATCATTTCTCTTTTTAACAAAGTCCTCTCGTAGCTTTTCATTCACCTTATCTTTCTTTAAGTGTGACCATAATGTATTTCTTTCTCTGATACCATTTATTATTCGCTTGTTTATCCAGTCTTCTTTTGGGCTATTTAAAATCTTACTCTTATTTACTGTATTCGCCTCTATTTGTTGTTTTATAAGTTGTTGTAAGCATTCAAAACAATTATATTCATTTATAAAGTCTACTTCAGTTATGCTTTTGTAAAGCTTAGAATAATCAATAGCAATGTAATCTATTCGTTGTTTCTTAAATAATTTGTAATTTTTTTTGTTTTTTAGTTCCAAACATAGCTGCTTGTGATCGGACAAAGGCGAATCTATCACCGTAAGATTTTTGGAAACATCATTTATACTTGTACAGACATGATCCAGTATTGTCTTAGTGTTAATAGTTACACGATTGCAATAGTCTTCATGAATTTTATTTATAATTTCGTACCCGGTTTCTTGCAATGTTGTAAGATAATTGACCGTATCTGACCCATTTGATAGAAGATCTATGTTGAAATCTCCAAATATTAGTCCTCTTTTACGATTAACCAATTGCTCCGATAATTTGTCCAAAAATATTTTGACAATCTTTTTGTCCGGCTTATAGATTGCACCGACGTGTAGTGCATAGCGTTGTAGGTAAATCCATAAAAAAATAATTCCATCTACATAATATTCTTCAGATATGTCATACTTGATGTAGTTGTGTATATAGATAGATACGCCTCCACCTCTCTTATCTTTTCTGTAGTTGTAAACATGAAAGTAATTTTGCAATGAATAGTAGTTTGCTTCAGAATCATCCTGAATCCAAGTTTCAGCTAATATAATAAGTTCTTTAAAAGAATCTCGAAGGTATGTGAAGTCTACCAAACCGCAGTAGGCCAGCGTGATGGACTACGGCTTAAACCCTCTCAGTAGTAGAAGAGGCCCGTGCCCAGCATCGGGTCAGTATATAATAGAGGGGTATTATTATTTATTAGTATATAGTCTGAAGGTCTTGAGTTCGTTGCCTGGTTTGGGCAACACTTTTTGTAGGTTTTGCTAACATGCTTTGCCCGGGACTCTATCTGTTCGGTCGGCGCAGCATGCTTGATAAAATTTATTGCGATGACCTCACACTGGAGTAGTGGTTATAATATTGTTAGCATTCTAATTAATTTTACTTAAAAAAAAACAATCAAAAATTGTTAACAAATACTAAATTGTTAACGAAAACCATAAATTGCACTTTATAGAAATAACTTTCAAAGAGAAGGTCACAAAATCTTACCAGAATACTAAATTCCCAAGTTGATGTTCACGCGCGCACGTCTTGCAACAGAATGCTCTGTCAGACAGCTTGCCACTCCTTTTATAGGGATTTGGTCGGCGGGGATTTGGTTACTACCCTCAATAAATAAATTGATAGCTAACAAATAAAAAGACAGCTAACACGGCCTCTCCTGACAATGTGGTCCTCGACCACGTATTTTACAAAATAGACAGCACCTCCAAAACGCCCTTCCGCCATCACCTTCTGAAGTATTAGAGTCGCCGATGCTATCTCCGAATATCGGAGGATCTATATCGCAAAGATTCTTCTTTGCTTCGGGTACGGGCTCTAATTATAGTCGCATCTTCAGTTGATACAAAACGGAAACGTCTCAACACAAGATCTTACATGAAATAAAGTATCTCGATGCCACGCAAGAACTTACACGAAACAAAAGTATCTCGATGCCACACGAGATCTTACACGAAACAAACATAGCGATGCCACTCGAGGTCTTACACGAAACAAAAGTATGTCTATGCCACACAAGGACTTACATGAAACATACGTATCGATGCCACACTAGGTCTTACACGAAACAAACGTATCGATGCCACACCAGGTCTTACACGAAACACACATGTCGATGCCACGCCAGGTCTTACACGAAACAAAAGTATGTCGATGCCACGCCAGGTCTTACACGAAACAAAACTATGTCGATGCCACGCCAGGTCTTACACGAAACAAAACTATGTCGATGCCACACAAAGACTTACACGAACCAAAAGTATCTCGATGCCGCACGAGGTCTTACACGAAACAAACGTATCGATGCCACACCAGGTCTTACACGAAACAAACGTATCGATGCCACACCAGGTCTTACACGAAACAAACATATCGATGCCACACTAGGTCTTACACGAAACAAACGTATCGATGCCACACTAGATCTTACACGAAACAAACGTATCGATGCCACACAAGGACTTACACGAAACAAACATATCGATGCCACACTAGGTCTTACACGAAACAAACGTATCGATGCCACACTAGATCTTACACGAAACAAAAGTATGTCGATGCCACACAAGGACTTACACGAAACAAACTTTTCGATGGCTTATGTTGGAGCTATTCAGGCATTGCGTGCCTAGTCGGTCAAGTCTATTCCCATCCAACTCTATGCCACGCTAGGCCTTACAAAAGTTTTGTTTCAGTTCGCCCTGAAAATACAACAATCCATATCGCGCATCTTCACAAACTCCTGCGATTCCGTTAAGTGGGTTTCCATTGATGATCTGAGGAAGCCTTCCTACATATGGTTTTTAGAGGCCTTATTTTACAGGACCGTTAATGTGAATACATTGGGCGAACTTCTCTGCAATCAAAGAAAATCACATCAACACACCGTTCGGCCTATTCTGATCTGATCTTAAATAAAATCTGGCGTTAAACTTTCTGAACAGCCATCTCATTACTACAACAAGTAAATCCACTTGCAAAGTGATCAAAAAGTGGTGAACTATCCTTCAGACCGAACACTATGTACCTAGATCACTTGTCTTGTCAACCAAGGCCATGTACAGTCACTGTTTACTACAACCGGTATTTTTTAATTCTCTAAGTCCTTAAGTTTAGGGACAGCTCTGTACCAACAATAACCACGAATTGCTCGTTAATCCATGTCTGCACATGCCCTGATAAACAAGATCTCAATATTTGTACAGGTTACCAAGAAATAAAAGAAACCAGAACCCTCAAAGAGGGGTTATGGGTCATACGATACCAATCTTCCTTTACAGTCACCAATGAACATTCTCTGTGATGGAGCAGTTTGCTTCAACCGCCAGTTGACACCCGCTCACTTTGCCCAGGACACCAACCGCGATACACGATACGCTGCATATCCACCGGAACGCTCGAGCACCACAGGAACGTTTGAACACCAACAGGAACGTTTGAACACCAAAAACAACGCTTGAGCACGAACAGTTCAATCGTGGTACACGTAAACACTTGTTCATTCGAAGTCGTATACACATGACGTCATAACAAACGTATATGCGATGGCTATGTTGTACACCACACGACTACTTTTATTCACATTGCAGACTAGTTCTTATCCCGATATTTCTCAGTGCAATTTATTTTTCTTCGCGTAAATTGCGGGTATTCAAATATTTCCATCGTACCATGTACGTATTCCATATAGCGTACATATGTACTGAACATAATCTATTTCTGTGGGCATTGTCTATCCCACTTCTGATGTTAGCATTCTAATTAATTTTACTTTAAAAAAAACAATCAAAAATTGTTAACAAATACTTAATTGTTAACGAAAACCATAAATTGCACTTTATAGAAATAACTTTCAAAGAGAAGGTCACAAAATCTTACCAGAATACTAAATTCCCAAGTTGATGTTCACGCGCGCACGTCTTGCAACAGAATGCTCTGTCAGACAGCTTGCCACTCCTTTTATAGGGATTTGGTCGGTGGGGATTTGGTTACTACCCTCAATAAATAAATTGATAGCTAACAAATAAAAAGACAGCTAACAATATAGTATTAGAAATCAGAAGTGAGTTTGATTAAAATAAAAACAATTTATAACTGATTTTACATAAACACACTTTTCACAAATTTTACATAAGAACATGTAACAGAAATACTTTTACAAAAATATCGGCAACTAACCGACCAGTATAAAAATCAATGTTCAACTTACTCAACCGAGATCGACGATGAGACCGAGCTCCAATGAGCGTCTGAGCACGAATGAATGCAAATAGCTTTTTTTTTAACATGGACCTTTCGGCCAGTAGCCTGACGCGAGTCGGCTTTTCTGGCCACACCGGACTTTCGGGTGAACGCAGAAGGCGCTCGTAACCCTTGGAATTTAAGCGACCACGCTGAGGGCGACCCACTAACGGATCAAGAACCTCGGCTCAGGGCGGCCACTGAGAGAGGACAAGACATCATCGTTTGGGGAGATTGATTTTGGTCCTAATCCTATTTAGCGTGTTGATCGTAGTCATCTGCACGCGGGCCGGAACTGCTACGAGAGGTCAGGGTGACGGGGAGCGCGGCAAGGTCCTCGGCGGCTCGGCGGCGAGGACGGAACTGCGGTCTTGTGGAGTGTATGAGTTTTAAGAACTCGTGCTTACAGCGGATGGCCAGAGTTATATCGTCCTCTGGATCGGTCAGAAAAGAGCGCGGCCGTCTCCATTTGGCGCGGTCGAATGGAGTATATATCGACGCTTTACGGATAAGCGTGTTTGGGTGTTTTTCCGCCCGTTCGAAGTAGCGTTTGCTGGCCTTTTGCATGAAATGCCTGATAGTCGGCATATTGGTGTCCACGTGGAGGTTGCGATTGCGAACGTACCACGGGGCACCAAGAGCGTGTCGTAGAAAAATATTTTGCAGGACTTGTGGGGTAACTCCCGACTACAATATAAATCTAATACCAATGTCAATCCAATTCCAATCTCAATTTGTACGTCACATAATTTCGTACTCTTGAAACGCAATTTATTGTAATTGGATTAAAATTAGAATTGCATTGTCATTGGGTAACAGGTTCGTCGTTAAAAATGAAGTTAGCTGACATTAGAGATGACGAAGCTTCAAAGAAATCAGTAAAACAAACATTAAAGACAAAAATCTTAGCAATTACCGGTTGAAATCCTTTATCCATAAGTAAAATTCATTTCTCTTCCAATATTTAATATTTTCACGCACGTCTCATTATAAAAAATATATTAAAATGAATGTATTTGAAAGATTGAGGCTGTTTGTCCTTTGCCATGGACTGCTTTTTAAAACGTCAAATATTTACGGGAACTAAAATAATTATTTGTGATATTTGATTTTATTGTTTTACTCCCAATTTTATATAGCATTATTTATTCCACACATTCCACATAAAGTTTCTTAATAATCAAGGTATGCTTACTTAAGCGCCAACGTTGTTGTGTTTATAATCATTTGGCGCTTTGGTTAAGATTTAAAGTCTTGTAACAGGAGTTTGAGGTCATAACTGGCATTAGTTGTACAAGTTTCTGTTTTCACTTATAACAAAACCATTTTCGAGCGTAGAAGATGTTGTCTCTAATTTTATTATGAAGGTATAGTGTTTTATGTTTGCAAAGTTCCTTCAATTGGATTCTATCTTTATTTAACGGCGATGTGTGTGCATTTGCTTATATAACTAATCTGACTTTGTATGCAAAAGACTTGGAAAAAAAAGCAAAAACAATATTTATATAAATATTCAATGGACAATAATTTATTTATTTATTTTTCATTTACATCTTCATCTTATTAAACAGTTTAGATTTGTTAGAGACGTCTCACGCTAGGCTAGGCCTGTATCGTGAAATTGATGACAAAAAATTAAGCCCGGAGTTTCTTTCTGCCTTTCTTCTTCGGGTAGTCATCGCTTAGATAGCTAGTGAAAGGCTAAGTTAGTGAAAGGTTAGCTAGGTTAGGGTTTGTATTGTCCTCACCGGTGAGGATCGCAACGCGTTCCTCCCATTAATTTTAATAAAAATACTCTTTTTTTAACTCTATATTTAGTTTTCATTGATTTAGCTCCCTTTAAAAATGACTTTAATTATATAAGTGACTATTTGTAATAATAATTATTAATTGAATGTATCTTGACATATCATAAGTGCAACTATGTTCGCCTACGTGATGAATAAAGTCTTTTATTTTATTTTTAGAAAATAACTTTATTTTGGAAACGGACATCCAATTAATTTTGTTTTTATTTGGTTAAAATAGGTAAATACATTCGCAAAATACTGAAAAAGCAGTATTTGGTTGTTAAAATTCGTTATGCGTGAATTTTTACACCTAGAAAGGCGAAGATATTCGGTACCATATAGCCTAAAAATTTTTTTTATGTACATGAAAATATATAGACCAATTTACGTGCAAATTGGAGCCTAAGTAGATTTTTTGGAAAGCCACCCGGGCATGGCAAAAGGGCTTTTAAAAAGTGCGCATGCGGTCACCTGCTTTATACACCGAGATACCGACTATTGGGATACAATGAGCCCCTTAGTACCTCCAACAAGGCGCTGGTAGCTCCCGTGTAAAAGGACAACGCTACTAATATCTAAACGTTAAAATACGAACTTTAATTTAGCAAATGGTACTTGAGAAACATTTTTTACTCAGATTATTGATTTGAAATATTTAGGTTACGTTAATGATTATGATAAAGATAAATCTAGAAGTACTAGCTTTAAATGTAGGTAATATTTAACTTTTTCTTTTGGGGACGGGTAGATATGGTTTCAACTCTATGTACAAATTTTCAAATAAAGTTTTGTTTTATTCGAGAAATTGCTCGAAATTCATCGTCTGGTAAGGACAATATAAGGTATTATAGGTATAAATATATAGTGTTAGGGCAAAAATATTTTTTGTGCGGGTATTAATGACATGATCTACAATTTTTGCTATAAAAGCATAGAACGTTTGCCAGTTCTAGTTAGTTGGTCATTGCCTTCGTGCCGGTCGTTCGCTTGGTGATATTTTTCGTGAAAGTATTTCTGTAAAGTCAGTGGTACATATTTTTATTTAAATCAAAACCGTTGCAGTTTCTAATAATAGGTATAATAAGGTTTTGAAAGGCCTCGACGTTCTTCCCTCATTTTTCCTTCTTTTTAATTCCCGTAATCGGGTATTGTGCAATAACTTATAGGCGAACACCAAAGTTACAATTTCAATATATTAGTCTTAAAAATTTCCAATGAAAATTTAATACAATAAAAGTAAACTACTATATTTTGATTGAAATTTTTTCTTTGACAACGCAATCACACCACAATCTAATATCAATTTGAAATGTCAAAATCACGTCAAGAGTACCGCTAACGAATTTTCCAATGTCAATCCCAATTGAGTTTAGTTCATTAAATAGCCACCTAATATTGGTCCAATGTGGCGCTGGTGTGATTTTCAAGAATACCAAATCCAATTGGACAATATCCAATCGATCGGTATTGGCGTCGAGAGTAGCCTAGCTGCATACGCTTAAGTCGAGCAGGCGGTATGTGGGCGAATACGGGCGACGCGTACGTCATAATCGGCCTAATGCATGTCGTATATATCCTAATCTTGTTGCGGACGGACATTTTACTTTTTCTATTTATGAGCCAGTGCAACTGGCTCACCGCGAATGCGGCTCGCGCGCGTACCGCGTTTACGTGTGGGACGAAGGTCAACCTCTGATCAAGGGCTACTCCTAAATATTTGGCTTTCTCCGTCCAGGGAATAACCTGGTTGGACATGCGGACTTGGTAATTGGGTATATGAATTCTCCTCTTCAAAGTGAACAGGATTACCTGACTTTTAGTGGGGTTGACGGTGATTCGCCATTTGCGGAACCACGCACCGGGTTCGTCGGCGGCGGCTTGCAAAGTGCGCACCACATCGTCGGGGTCTCTACGTGAAGCGTAGATTGCGGTATCGTCCGCGAAGAGGGCCAGATGGGCATTTTTTGGTCTTGGGATATCGCTAGTGTACAGCGAGAAAAGAAATGGGGAAAGCGTGGAGCCTTGCGGGACTCCGGCCATGATCGTGTGCCGGGAAGAGAGGGTTCCCTCCACTCGATATTTGAATCCGCGATTCGACAGAAAGTCTCGTATGATGTGCACGAGCTGTGTGGGCACGTTGAGAGTGTACAGCTTGAAAAGCAAGCCGTTGTGCCACACTCTGTCGAAAGCTTTTTCAATATCAAAGAAGAGGGCGCCAGTAGGCATTCCTTTACGGAATTGTTCGTAAACGTGCTCCGTGATGCGGAGCACCTGATTTACGCAATTGTGTTTGGGACGGAAACCAAACTGCTCCGGAGGGATCAGATGGTTATTGAGAGCGACTATTTTGAGGCGGTCGAGGACGATCCGCTCATACATTTTGCCTAACGTGCTAAGCAGACTAATTGGCCTATAGGAGGACGGTTCGGATGCGGGTTTACCCGGCTTGTGAATGCCTATCACCACCGCCTCCTTCCAGATCTCTGGGAAGAGGCAGTTTTGAAAGGCGGCATTGAAAATCGCGGTGAGCTTGATAACTAGATGCTCCGGGAGCAACTTAATCATACGAGTGGGGATCCTGTCGCCCCCGGGGGCTTTCCTACGTTTGAGTGCCTTGATCAGAGCGATGTCTTCTTCGATCGTCACCGGCGCAAGGGGATCGGGCGGCGGGTCGACGTCCGGGTCGAGGTTTATAATATCGTTTTGGTCGGGAGAGATCGGTGGTGGCCGGACCGCGTTCCTACTTTCGACGAATGAATTAACCGCAACAAGATCGTCGGGGTCTACGGGTACGGATGAGAGAGAACATTGAGGCTCCAAGCTGTCTGCCAGAAGCTCCGCTTTCTCGTCGTCATCAAACGCCGGGCGTTGATTCGGACGATTGAGCGGAGGCATGGAGGCCACATCGTTTCTCCTGAAGGAACGACACAGGTGCCAGAAGGCCTGATGTGTCGGTTCGATCTCGGCTAAGTGGGTTTCCCATCTCGAATCGACGACATCTTTTATGCGACGCTTGACCTCGCGTTGGAGGTAGCGCGCAAGATGTCGTCGTTCCGGGATGGGATTCGTCGCGCAGGCTCTGAGCGTTGCGTTACGCAACCTCACCCACCACCGAACGTCGTCGGGAATTGGCCAGTGACTGTGAACAGTCTCTGGCACCTTCTCGGAGCTTTCGCTCAAGACTTTCTGGAGGTGGTTCGTGAAGGAGCGTATCGCGCCTGTTGTCTCTTCAGGAGTCACGATGTTGGTCGGAATCGCGGAGAGATCGGGGATGAGGTGTCCGCGAGTTTGATGCCAAGAAGGCGCCAATTCGTTTTCACCTTCATCGGAACATTAGGACCTGTGTCTGTTGGGCCGTGTTGGGGGGCTAAGTCTAGGATCACAGGTCTGTGGTCAGAGTCTAACTCTTGTAGCACCTGCATGGAACGTACGCGTAGGCTTACGTTCCTTACGAGCGCTATGTCGAGTATGTCGGGTCGGTAGTCGTCGTTTTTACTATAGTGGGTTGGTTCAGAAGGAACCAATATACTCATGTCTATGGTTTCAAGACAACTCTCTAGCGCGGTGCCTCTAACGTTGGTGTAGAGACAGCCCCAGAGAGTGTTCTTGGCGTTGAGGTCTCCCGCCAAAATGACGGAATCCCCCATCGCAAATAGAGTATTTAGATCGTGGGAGTGAAGCTCCTTAGTGGGTGAGAGGTAGGCCGATATGATAGTGATCGGCGGATGTCCTGTCATGGCCAGCCTACAGACTGAAGCCTCAATGTTCCTCAAGTTAGCAGGTGGGTCAAGGGGTATGCAATGCAGGGACCTTTTGAAATAAATGAGAGTGCCTCCAAAAGGGCCACTGGTACGATCATTACGTACCAGATTGAAATTGGGGATGTTGGGATTGCGGTGAGCTGGTTTGAGAAACGTTTCCTGGAGGAGGAAAACGTCTAATTTGTTTTCGCGGACAAAATCAGAAATTTCGGCTCGTTGGCCGCTGATACCGTCAATGTTGAGAAACCCCACTCTGAGGGAGCGGGGTTTGGTCCGCTTGGAGGGATTAAATATTGGTTGCGCCATTTATGATGACGAGAAAAGGACGCCTACGGTGATCTGGTACCTCCGCGTCTGGATGCGGAGGATTTCGTTGACCAGATCAACGTCGGGGCGATCGAGGGTTGAATGCAAATAGCGACACGGCACCCTTTTTATACACCCAACTGTCACTCCCACCATTACTTTCATGTCTCGACTGGTTTCTACAACTTTTCAGCACGCTACAAATACCGATACAAATACCATTAAAAAAACGTTTATCCTAACAATAGTATAAATAGTTGCATGTTTTCACTTTGATCAAAGAACACATTCCTGAAGCAGCTTCTACGTGTCCCATGTTTGATTTCACAGATCCTAACTTCACGGTGTTATATTTAGCAAAAAAGTTTTCAATTGCTTTTAGTTCATCTCTATCGGCTTCTGCATTACCTGCGATTATAATAATTTTGTATTTTTTTTTAATTTTATGCTATTTAATTTAATGGTATGTAATTGTATTAATATTGGATTACTTATGACACTAAGAATAAAGAGGTTGTACGGAAATCGTTTATTGTTTTTGATTACTTAAAATATTTATCGGTTTGTGAATATGCCGAGCAATGCAGTTATCAAGCACAACCGTGGTACTTGCCACTAATCAAGTAATGCGTGTTCTTCTCATTTATTCTGTAAATAAAAGCATCACACTAACCAAGTGCATTGGTTTCTATATATTCCACCATTCCAGGTAATACATCAATTTCGTTGTAAAATTCTTTAAAGAATTCTTCCTGGTCATCTGATTTGCGTACAATAGAAATACCTAATGCGGGGTCAAGACTTTAGACTTTGCATAGTATACCTCACAGTATATTCTGGAATATAAGAAATACAATATAAAACAGTCTCACGCATAGTTCTACTCCACATTGACATTATTATTATCTTAAATTGTGAAAATCAGGAACACAGAGGAAATTCGATGAAACTTTTTGCGATTTACAAAAAAAAGACGTGTGGCACTCGGAGACTACCGCGGTAAAGCTATTGCATAGCATTTTTTATCAACTTATATAATTATAATTATTTTTTTTTTTTCCTATTGTCCAAATTTCACTCGTGCCCTAACGCCGAAACTCTAAGCAGGGAATTGTAATATTTATAACCTCTTTGAACAGATATAAAATAAAAACTTTTTAAAAATTCAAACTCAGAATCATGTAAAGTTGACATTTCGATACGTTTCACTGACTGGAACAATTTTTAAATACACGGTAATTTCGACCTTTTATCGTTTAAAATTCAGCTCATATCCTCTTACATATTGTATTCTTACAAGACTGTGATATTAAATTTACTTATGGAATTTTACACTCTACATGGTTGTGATAGAGTTGAAAATAAAATATCACCGCTGTGCCGGTCGGAGTGAGGGGTATCAGGTTATTTTTTCATTACGGAATTCCTGGATTCGGTCTCCACGTTCAAGGTCCGCGATAGAAGCTATGCAATAGCTTAAAAAAAATCGCACCTTTTTTTATCGTCCACCAGCCAATAATTTCTTAGGCAATCCACTGCCTCTGTGCCAAGAAACTTCAATAGTTTATAAAGTTAAAACTATCGAAATTATATTATAATTATTTTGTAATGAAGCATTTAGTGATATTTTCTTTTACATATTACATTCAATGTGCGTAATAAAACCGAATTAATTATTCATGAAACATGCATCCGCTCAATAATGATTTAAATGTATAATACATTTAATTTGCTTGTAAAAGTTCAAGAACAAGTCTCGCGTCACCTTTTAGCGTCCTTGGCTCTTTGCAGGAAGAGTGTTCCACAAGCTTCAGACCTGACGTATCCGTCTGCGTTTTTGTCAAAACATTTAGTCTTCCCATCCATGGAAAGACAACCAGCTCTGTCAGGGAGAATATTGAAAAGAGTAAATATTAAGTAATCCTAGCATCAGTATTTTTTACGATAGAACTAAAACTATTTGGGCTGAACTTATATTATCTCAAATTCTATGAATATTTCAAGTCGTGTAATGCGTGTCGTTAACGATTGGTGGTTTTAAAATAATCTGTTCTCTTATTATTTTTATTTAATTAAGGCACGCATAAGTTATCTCGGCGTCGCTTTTAAATAAAACGTGAAGTACTGCACAGTTGAGCACTAAGAAAATATATTTTAAAACTTCTCTGCTGAGGGAGTTAAACCGTTCATACCCATAATTTAGTAAAATAGATTTGCATTTAGTGTAAATATGTTATTGTCAGGATTTAGTTGGGCTGTATCTGAATTACGAAATGTGCATTTAAGAGTAAAATAAACTACAGCGCTCACAACCAACTTTCATGTTTTATACCAAAGTTTTTGTTAAACGATGCTTAAATTTAGGATTGTTAACAGAAAGCAATAATTACATACACACACACTCACGCCTGTTATCCCCGAAGAGGTGGGCAGAGGCGCAACTAGTGCACCCACTTTTCGCCGCTATTCCGTCCCATGTGATAGGGGGCGAGCCTATCGACATATCAGGCTCAAATTCCAGGCTCCGGACTGATACTGAATAGAAAAACTCAATATCACTTTGCCCGACCCGGGGATCAAACCCGAGACCTCAGCATTGCAATCGTACTGCAATTCAACTGCGCCACCGAGGCAGTCTATATAATAATTATATTACAGTATATAAAGTAAGTATATACTTTTATTATCAAAACTGGAAAGAATTGGTATTAGGGATAAGCAGTTAAAGTTGTTTCATAGTTACTTAACCGATCGCACGCAGTGCGTAAAGATAGATGAACACCTCAGTGATTATCTGCCAGTAGAACACGGCGTGCCCCAGGGTAGTATTCTTGGTCCTACGCTTTTCCTAATATATGTCAATGAAATGTGTAGAATTGATCTAGAATATGGTAAACTACTGGCATTTGCTGATGACACTGCAGTATTATTTACGGGACGTACATGGGAACAAACTTTTAATGCTGCACAGATTGGGTTTAATAAATTAATGCATTGGCTAGCTGTTAATTCCTTGTCTCTTAATATAGACAAAACTAAATACTTGACATTTAGCATAAGGAAGCCAAGGGCCTTGGACTCTGCAAGTTTTTCTATTACCGCACATAAACACGCACAAAATTCTAATCTGACTTGTAACTGTCCTAAATTAGATAATGCTAGCACCATAAAGTACTTAGGCGTAATTGTGGATGACAGATTAAGTTTCATACCTCATATCAATCTGCTGTCGGGACGAATTCGTAAACTAATTTATGTATTTAAGTATTTAAGGCATGTTGCAGAGCATAAAACACTAAAAACTGTTTATTATGGTCTTTGTCAATCTTTGATAGGGTACTGTATTTCTTCTTGGGGAGGTGCATCTAAGAGTCATCTTATACGAATCGAACGTGCACAACGAGCAGTACTAAAGGTGTCTCATTTTAAGCCTTTTCGTTACCCTACAAAGGATCTTTATGAACTCTGTAAGGTCTTAACAGTACGACAGCTCTTTATTCTACAGGTCATACTAAAGCAACATTCGTACCTCACAAAAGCAGGCCAATGTAGATCCTCCACTCTACAGCTTCCTACTCGAAGACATAAACTCCCAATGACTACCATTCGTAAAACTTGCTTTAGTCAAAGATTCTTTTGTTTCCTTGGACGTTTTGCTTACAACAAAATTAATAAGGTACTTGCTATAGCTAACAAAAGTAAATACGAATGTAAAACGATAGTAACTGAATGGCTCTTAAAGTTATCCTATGAAGATACGGAGAAACTTCTTCATCCAATTTCATAACTGTATCAATCTCTCACACACTCATACACACACACACACATGCGCGCACACACACACACATGCACACACACACACACACACACACACACACACACACACACACACACACACCAACTTTCATTAATAACTTAGTTCATTAGTAAATAACTTGCCTAGTTCTGTGACTATTGTAGACTTTGCCATTGTTTGAGTCTCTTATTTAGTTATAAGATGAAAAATTTAAAATATTAAGATGAACATTTGAAAAAAAAAATATATATATATATGATAAATTGCACATCGTTGAAACTTTGTTTAATACAAGTACATTAAACTGAGTCATTGGAAGGTTGCTGGTACTTATAGCTCAGGTCTTCCTATTTTAAGTACCAGCCGAACATAAAAATAGTTAATATACTTGTATTTTAAAATACTTGTAATACTTTTATCAGAAATAAATATTATTATTACTATTATTATTACTATTATTATATAGTGGCATACCTTCTTAAGTTGACTGATAACAACGGCATTAAGCACTGATTAGTGCCTCCAACAACAGCAGCGTCGTAAACTCCGTTCTTGAGGGCCCAATAAGCGTGCTCGAGGCACACCGTAGCGCTCGAACAGTTTTGGTCAACAGTATAAGAAAGAGCCTTTCCATCAAGCCAGTAGAAAATACGGTTCGCCATCATATTTTTACTGCATCTGAAAATAAAACGTTGTAGGTGCATTCATCTACTAATAGTATACCAGGCATGAAACTGGACAATATACACAGGGTGACTGCCGATGTGTGTGGTTTCAATAACGACTATAATATTTTAATAGATTCTTAAATATTATCCAAGGGAGAATTTGAAGAATTGTATGCGGCAACATGACAACAAGTAGCATCTTGCATGCTATTTATTTTATTCAAAATATTTATTATCAGTAGGTGATCATTAACCTCTTCTCCAAATATGTATGACTGCTTCTATCAGGTCGGCGTTGATATTATTACTATGATCCTCTTGTTTTTATGAATTATTACCCCAAATACACGACAAGAGAACCGCAAGTAAGAATTGCAGCTACCGCCTTAGGGTCAGGTCATCATCTCTTTTGCTTCAGTGGTCGGCCACAGAGAGAATTGTGGTTTATTTATTTTTTTAATACAGAAAGTGATAACCCAGTTGCAGATCACGAATTATACATACTTTTTCTTTTGATGAGTACCAGCGTTATTCCAAGCTGCTCTAACTATTACGTATAATGCAAGACGTTCAGAATATCAAAACCCTAAAAATAATCAATTTTCTGGAGACTTGACATTGACTCGATGAATTCTACATGAGATTATAACCATTATGTTTTACCAGGATTGAAAAAACATACAAATATATTATAGTTACCCAGTTAAAGTGTAACGAGAATCCGCTGTACATAAGCTTGATGTTAAATGCTCAGAAAATGATGAACCCATAAAAACACCAACTTTTACACCAGACAACGTAGCTGGATTTACACCTAAAAAGAGACGAAAATGTACACAAAAATTTACGAATAATAACTAGAAAATATTAAATACGCAAAGGCGACTTGTTGGTAAGCCGATGCGATGCGCGGACCCAGATTCCATGGAGCGTAAATTATCAGCCGTTATTTGATTGAACTGGTAGATTGGAGTAGAAATCACAGAACTTAAAAGCCATAACTCTAGGATACAAGTGCTTATTATGAATAATAATAAATAAACTTATGAAGCTACGTTCAAACATTGTGTATACATCACATTATTGTATGGTCGGTTTTTGTTAACTAATAAGTAAATAAAAATTGCTCACGAAGATTTTCGTGGAAGGACACAATATTGGATAGTGTTGATACTTGTTAACTGGGAATCGAATCGTCGCTTACCATTAAGCAAGTGACTTGCTCAAGTATATAAAAAACACAAACCTGCGTCAAAAATTGCACTATAAGTTTCTTCCAGTATTTTTCTGTACATAGGATCCATATATTTCGACTGAGAGTACGTCACTTTAAAAAAATGTGAGAGTAAAATTTGGACTATCAGCAATGTCGATTACGATTTTCTTTGTGACACAAATCTATTGGGCAGGCTCCTAATCACAAGGGCGACTTAGGAGTCTAACTGAAAGAAGCCTTCACAACTCCTTTCCGTACCTAGTCACACTTTCCCCTTAAGCCAATGCATCCATAATTTTTCTGATCTTGGAAATGTTCAAGAGTAGTCTACGCAATAATAAAAGTGTGTATAAAAAAGCTGTAGAAAAAGGCTTTTGGATTTCGTCTCCAGACCAGGTCTATACTTTTTGTGTTTATTTAACAACACGTATCTAGGATTGAACTTTCACGACGGGGGTAACATCAGCAGGTCTACCATGAAACGACTTCACGAAATTTCGTTCAGTTCCTACCATGAAACACGTATTATCCGAAATCGGTCCCGCAAACGGGCAAGTGACATTTAGAGGCTACCATAAAATATTTCGTCCGAACGAAATATCGTTAATTTTTTTATGCTTCAAAGGTCATTAAAATTAATTTATCGCAATAATTATGTTGGTATATTACAGCCACAAATGTTAATAAACCAAATAAGAAATAATAATACACATTACTGTACTACTTAACTATAAAGTTTCGGATTGAATGAATGAATTCACTCGCATTATGATAGACGTTCATTCCAAAAACGGGTAATTGACGTTTCCTTCGTGCTAAACGGTACCATGAAGTGGTCCGTCCGAACGAAATATCGGCATTTTGACAACACTTCTTTCGGATTTTCACCACAAATGACGCGAAACTCAAGAGGTAACTTTTTACTTTCGGAAATATAAATTATCATAGTTAAAAGTGCTTTTATGGTCGCATCGGATGACTTTTCGCAAATTATAACTTACATACGTTGCGTACATAACTAACACAGGCTACAATATTATACTTATTCAATATTCATCTTGATTCTAGGAGCATCTTCTAGCGCATTTTTTGTATAAAAATAGTTATTTATTATCTAGGTCGTTATTATCGCACACACACAGACACTCACGCCGTTTATCCCCGAAGGGGTAGGCAGAGGGGCAACCAGTGCACCCTCTTTTCGCCGTTATTCCATCCCATGATGTAATAGGAGGCGAGCCTATCGCCAAATCGGGCACAAATTCCAGACTCCAGCTGACACTGAATAGAAAAACTCAGTATCACTTTGCCCGACCCGGGGATCGAACCCAAGACCTCAGCATGTTAGTCGTACCGTACCGCATAGGATTAGGCCTAAAAACCAATCTTTCCCTAATCGTTGATGTCTCATCCGCTCTTAGTGGCCGTCCTGAGCCGAGGTTCGTAACCCGTTAGTGGGTTGCCCTCAGCATGGTCACTTAATACAAAGGGTTGCGAGCGCCTTCTGCGTTCACCCTAAAGACCGGTGTGGCCAGTAAAGCCGTCTCGTGTCAGGCTACTGGCAGTAGGGCCATTAACAAAAAAAAAAACTTTATATATCACGTAAGGGTAAAACACTACAAACGCTAACACAATTTTTCAAGATATCAGTAGACAATGCTGTGGTGGTCTCTCCGTAAAGCCGGACTGGAAACATAAACGCCCGCGTATTTTATTACATACGGTTTGTATAGGCTGTGACGACAGGGTATCACTGTCTGACCAAAAATAAACGAGACGTGACCCGTTGTTGTTGCGTTTCGTACTCATGATGAGTGAGATTTTATGAGAAGCCAACATGGAACTCATAACCAACAGAAAACCCAATATCACTTTGCCCGACCCGGAATTCCTGCCGCGACCTCAGAATAGTATTCGCACCGTGCATGCAATACTACTACACCACCGAGGAAGTCACTAAAGACTAAAGTAAAACTTATATTAAATAAAGGAGATATTGAAATACATTTTTTATTATTATATTTAACTAGATTTTGCCTGCGGCTCTGCCCGCGTTAAAAAGTTTTTCCGCGATAAAAGTTCCGTTTTTTATTTTCCCGGGATAAAATGTAGCCTATGTGTTAATCCAGGATATGATCTACCCGTGTGCCAAATTTCATAGAAATCTGTTCAGTAGTTTTTGCGTGAAAGAGTAACAAACATCCATACATCCAGACATCCAGACATCCAGACATCCAGACATCCAGACATCCATACATACATACATACATATTTACAAACTTTCGCCTTTACAATATTATTAGGATTAACACACGATGAGTTACAAGAGGAGCAGCAATTTATAGCCGATATCTTCCTACAAGTACAATTAGCTATTCTTGCAATGCTCTTAATTTTATTTTTTGACGTGCTAAATCATGGTACAACTTCTCTTATACGTGTTAATTTTTAATCAAGTTGAGTTTCTGCGGCCGCTCTTTTCCTCTAAGGAACTATGGATATACGCTATCGGACGTCTTGTTCACGCCAAACATGCAAGTCCTTTCGTCATAGTAGACCACGTCGACCACGCGCTGCTCTTGAAGAGCTGTATTTGAAATTACGGTATTCAACATTAGTATAATTTCTACTCTGTGAACAATAAAATATGTTGACTGCCTCGGTGGCGTAGTTGTATTAAGGTACGACTACAATGCTGAGGTATCGGGTTCGATTCCCGAGTCGGGCAAAATGATATTGAGTTTTTCTCAGTATCAGCTCGGAGTCTGGAATTTGTGCCCGATATGGCGATAGGCTCGCCCCCTATCAGATCATGGGACGGAATAACGGCGAAAAGTGGGTGCACTAGTTGCGCCTCTGCCTACCCCTTCGGGGATAACAGGCGTGAGTGTATGTGTATATTACTAACAATAGAATAATAACGCCAAGAATGATAGTTTCATATCAAAAATTTGTCGAATGTGAGGCATAAAACTCATTGATGTAAGCGTAAGTCACTCGTAGTGACGTTCTGTCACACGCATACAAGCGTGCAAATAATATTGCTAGTAGTATGAGATTTTCCCCAAACTTTGGGTAAGTGCAATTACTTCTACCTTGAGCCATTTTTAAGTATTATATACTTATGAAATTATTATTATTGTCCACAATAAGAAATTCCTTTTTTTTATTCTTAAGAAACGAATGGTTTTAAGTGGGGATACCCTGAAAAGGATCAAAACGATACCAAATAATAAAATACCTTTTCTTTACTATCTTATCTTATGTTCAATTATATATTTTTAAATTTCATTATTGTTTCGTTAGGGAAAAAAAATAAAACCAGAAAACTCGTGCTGACGTCATTTAACGGCTGAATGAGGTACTTACCTTTGCCTCGATAGTGATTTTATGAAGGCGATATTTTTTTAATATTTAAGTCAACAATGTCAAAATACGTCACCGCTTCTATTTTATTAGAAGTTTTGCCGGATTATAGTAAAACAAAGACATCACTATTCAACCGCATAATTGATGTCATTTTACGCTTAGTGCTTACGTCTGTTGAGGATAAGATGAAAGTAAAAGTTTTGAAAGAGAAAAGGCGTTTAAGTCCTTACTTTGGATCTATTTTCATCTAAAATAATAATATAAGCATGTAAAAAAAATATTATCAATTCAAGTCAGATCAATAGAAAATAATATATACTGGCAACACAATATCAAAGCATGCAAAAGTACAAATTAAATAAGTTAATTTTAGACATAAATTAATTTCAGAACATAGACATCAAACTTTGGGGTCACAATTTTCCTTTTGTTTGCAACATTTTGATATAATGTCGTCTGAAAAATTATGAATGATTGTTTTTGCTTTGTCGATTATTTTATGTCAAAATATTAGATTAAACGTAATATTTACATGTGAAATGTTGTTACAATGTTTCTTATGATTATCCGAGGTACTGTGACATCCGTTTATTGCACAAACCGTCATATTAAAATAAAGTATCGAGAGCTGCTGGCGCTACGGTTCGACTTTGTGCACCGACACGGGCTGTTCGGAAACTAGGCCAAATGGCTTAGTTTTACTTGCCTCACTAAGCGTACATGTTCGCGGGTTCTATGTCTTATTATTCTAAGTTACTAACAATGACAATTCACAAGATTGATCGCTAGTAATTATTATTAATGTATTCAATTAGAAATGCCTATAATTATTAAATTAATTAATATACATTATATTATACGATATTATAATAAGGATAAATAAATATATAGAATAAAGATTGATAAATCATAAAACTTGCTGACAAAATTTTATTCAACTTAGCAATGGAACGATTTTGTAGAAAATTAATATGTAATTAAGCTGCAACCACACCGACGTGCTGGCCACGCGGGACGCGGGTTACGGAGCGGGTTAGTCTACAACGCGAATTTAGTCGTACAGAGCAGCACGACTACAGTGCGTCGCAAGACCCTCATTTATAGGCGTGATTTCAATGAAAACTGTCATTTGGTTTAATCTGTATTTTACAAGGTATAGATGCATGCGTGCTGCTTCAGTGGACGCGGTTACCGTGCGTTGGTCCCGTAAGAGTGCAAGGCGACATAATCTCTCGCTTCGCGTCCCGGGTCCCGCATTGCCGATGCGACTGTCTAACCGCAGCCTTAATATCTGTCTAAAATTGACGTTACATTGCGACATTGTCATAAATACTTGACATTTTTATTCGACTCATTGTCATAGTATACGATTCACTATAGTCTTAAACTATAAAAAAAGTCATTTATAACATGATGGTTTATACCACTTCATTTATTAACCCAGCGGAATTGTACCTCAGAATAAGGACTATATTGTACCAAAACACACTTGTCATCTTTCGTTCATTCACGAAACAAACTCTATGGTACCCGAACGAAAGAAATAAATCCGAAGTAACTTCATGGTAGCTATTCTTTCCGTAGTATTATAATGCTCTTTGGCTATTCATTTCGTATTTCGGACGCGTGTCGGTCGGCCCGTAATTTCGGATGGAAGTTTTCATACATTCAGCACTTAAAATAGTTGGGACTACGTATATGAGATAACCGAAATCTTTTTAGTGCGTATTGACTGGGTGCCTGCGAATTTTTGATTAAAATAAAATATGTTCGGACAAAAGCAAACCGCTTGCCAGATGGTATGCGATACGTTTACCCAGAAACCCATCCATAATCATTTTACGAACACACATGACACACATACTTACGTTGAGTTGGTCTATGTATCTTTATTTTACTTATAAAATAAGGAAAATAAAAATACATCTTACTAAGATGTATCTTTCATTAACACGAAATATACATTTATTTTGTGTTTTGAGGTAAATAATAGTACGTCGCTTCCTCGCCGGCGCGGCGCAGCCGTGAGACAAGTGCATTATATGGATAGTCATGCCGCACACGCCATACAACAATGCTACCGAGGCAGGCATCATTTTATTGCATAAAGAAACTCGATACTTTTGGTGCTTGTATAGTTTTATTTTTGTTGGAAATCTAGTGGTAAGTCTCTCATATGTAACAGTCCATCTGGGTTATTACTACCGCCAAGCAGCAGTGTGCTGGCACTGTTGTGTTTCGTTTTGAAGGATATTGAAGCCAGTGTAACTAATGGACATAATAAGACTTAACATCTTATGCCTCAGGATGACGAGCGCAGTGGAATGCCACACAGTACTCTGTAACTCAAGGTGCTGGATGGTGCTGCTACTGTTTATGGGTGGTCGTATCACTTACCATCACGCTAACGGCAGGCTGTCTCGTCATTTAATGCCATAAAAAATCTAGACTAGAAGAACATTGTGGAGTAAAAGATGTTGAAACATACTTTTTATTATAATATTAAGACGTTATAAGAGCTACATCAATAAGTTTTTTAAAACATATTATATATGTGCTATGCACATTACACATATATATGGGATGTATAAAAATTGAGACTATTCTCTTGGTATTTGTCGTATTATATTTCTGCAACCACCTTTTCCCTCTTTATGAGGAACAAACGTTGATGTACGTCTTGCTTACGCCAAACATGCAAAGTCCCTCCATCATAGTTATTTCTGTGGATTTGCTGCCACTAATTAGCTGTAAATATAATAATCGAACTTTAGGGGAAAATCTATATAGTTAACAATATAATAAGTTGATATTAGTAACAATGAGGATTGAGAGTGAGTCTAGAAATAGAATCAATCGCTAATACTATATGCTCAAAAATACCTAACATTATAGTAGGTATTAAATTATGTATTAGTATTGCGATAGACTCGTCCCCTATCACATCATGGGACGGAATGTCGGCGAAAAGTGGATGCACTAGTTGCGCCTCTACCTACCCCTTCGGGGATAAAAGGCGTTAGTATGAATACGTACGTATTAAATTACCAAATAATACACTTCATAAACGATAAGTTCTTCATTGAGTCTACAAAATAATACTTATACTATACTTAAAAGTAATTAAAGAATATTCAATAAAAATTACTTACCATGAGAAGCAACCATGTTCCTTTTCCTACAAAAATGTCTCTGCGTGGATATAGAATGATCCAAAGTAATTATAATTACACATTTGTAGATAAACGTATAATAACATTGATTGTATTTTGCCAAAAAATTACATAACGTTGTGACCACAGAACAGGGTTTCCTCCGTGGTTGTGACATTGACATAAATATTTGATATTATAATTTGACTTATTTTAGTAGTACACGTTTTACTTATAGGCTTAAATAACAAAGAATGAACTGAACAATGAGTTGGTTTATATATTTGCATTTATAACAGCGTAGTATGAGAAAACGCACTTATCATCTTTGGTTCGTTCACGAAACAAACGCTATGAACCTGAACGAAAGAAAAGCATCTGACGTAACCTCAGAATAATAACCAAAGAGCATTATAATACTACGGAAAATAATAACTAAAGCCAGACGTAACTAACTTGTAACAGATGAATTTCGTTCGGGTCCGCAATTTCGGATGGACGTTTCATGGTAGCCTTCCAGGCTTCTGGCGGACTTTAAAGTGTTTAGCTGTAACTCCGAAAAAAGGATGCTGCCCCAACTCCACACCGAAGTACCACGAAGGTAAGTAGAAAAAGAGTAGTTATAAATAAACTAGATGATACTTACATGGTTGTTTATATTTTCCATGAATTTAACAACGTTGTCGGATTTAGGGAACAAGCCTGATATGCCGGTAATGACAATCTCATTACCGGTCAGATTGTCCGAACCAGGATGCAAGTTGAATTGCGAATGAATTAATAGCAATTTACGATGCTTTTATAACATATACATCTATAAATTACCTTGACTCAGGCTATGCAATGTCATCGATAATGTGTATTGTTTTAAATCTAACGAAGTGTAGTTTTCTTTGGTTTTAAAGCTACCTAAATTACTGCCTTGGTAGCGCAGTTGTATTACGCAACGACTGCAATGCTGAGGTCTTGTAAGAATACAATATGTAAGAGGATATGAACTGAATGTTAAATTATAAAAGGTCGAAATTACCGTGTATTTAAAAATTGTTCCAGTCAGTGAAACGTATCGAAATGTCAAACGTGATTCTAAGTTTGAATTTTTTAAAAGTTTTTAATTATTTTATATATGTTCAAAGAGGTTATAAATATTAGAATTGCCTGCTTAGAGTTTCGGCGTTACGGCACGAGTGAAATTTGGACAATAGAAAAAAATAAATAAATTATAATTACATAAGTTGATAAAAAATGCTATGCAATAGCTTTACCGCGGCAGTCTCCGAGTGCCACACGTCTTTTTTTTATCACTAATCACCGCTGTTTCAATTAACATAGAAATCATGCTTGGCGACAGTAAAAATAACTATGTGGTGGTACATACCTAGTCGGACTTGCATACAGTAGATCATCTATCCAGTCGCAATTATATAAATTAATCCATTATTACGTCGACCGTTTACAGTTCTTAGCGGTTAATGATGAGTCTTCACATGGCTAATGTATTCAATATTAGCTGTGAATGTTCTTGAACAGATACTACATGTGAGGACGCCATTGACGTAATTTTAAGTAATACATGAGGGTGGCTTAGCTTTAAGGTGATTTCTTTATAGTCACGTTAGTACCTTCGCTGATTCTCAAATTGATACACAAGTCACAATTTATTTATTATTTATTTATTTATTTCCTCTCTTACATCTACTATTACAGGATAACCTAATACAGTAGTGTGGCATAATATAAATGGGTAGTTTCTTGACGAAGCATCATCACATTGTAGTATACGAAATTATCATGGCCGCTATCTTTGTGAATTCACTCAGAGAACAGATAAATATATCCGTTTCGACTGCAATGACATTAAAAGTACGAAGGGCGCGTGTTATTGGCGCTTCTTTGAGAATGTTAGTACGCGCGCGCGGCACCGCTAGCAGTTGCGGCCGCAATTCTAACAAGCCAGTTGAGCGTCTAAGACAGTATAATCTAAACCTATCAAGATTAGTAGCTATTCAATCCCATTAGGTGGGCTGATGCCACGGCGTTAGAGTGACTGATCACATTAGACCACGTCGCAGCCGATGCGCACTGTCCCAATTAATTATTCGCTTTGCAGATTACCTTAATGGATTGTTGACTGGCTAATGTCGATTACTGTTTTAATACCTGATCGCCAGAACGGCTGAACGGATCTGGATTAAATTTAGCACAGAGAGATATTATATTCTGGAATAACACGTAAGCTACTTTTTAATCTCGGAAAGTATATAACGGGAGTTTTATCCCGGTACTTCTGACGTGGGTGGAGCCGCAACCAACAGCTAATTATTAAAGCCGATTCTTGCATAGTACTATAACCTAAGCACGTATATTATATTTAATTTGATGATGAACTTAACGGATAAAACGATCTTCATTAGCAGGTTAGGGATTTTTCAGAGAGGTCTACAAGGCGATATGGCGATAGGCTCGTCCCCTATCACATCATGGGACGGAATAACGGCGAATAATGGGTGCACTGGTTGCGCCTCTGCCTACCTCTTCGGGGATAAAAGGAATGAGTGTATGTGTCTACAAGGCTAAGATGAGTACCTGTTGAGGTATGTTTCACGTTCTGAATAATTGTAAGTAAATGAAAGAGTTCATATTCCAAACCTAATTCTTCTGTACAAGTACACAGACAAACTTATTAATTACTAGCTTTTGCCCGCGGCTTCGCCCGCGTGAACGAATTTTCCCGGGACAAAAGTCCCGCTTTATATTCCGGAATAAAAAATAGCCTATGTGTTAATCCGGAACATAATCTACCCGTGTGCCAAATTTCAATTTGAAATCCGTTTAGTAGTTTTTGCGTGAAAGAGTAACAAACATCCATACATACAAACTTTCGCCTTTATAATATTAGTAGGAAGGATTCCACGGCCGGAATGTGATTAAGTGTCCGCGCGGATGGCACGGAACATTGCAAGCCCGTATCCAATCACCTAGCTCTGTTCTCAGGACCTCAAATTATAATCTAAGGTTTCATAATTACTACCATAACACTTGCTTAGGAGTCATAAGCATGTCCTTTAATTACACATACACATGACTGGAAATCTTTAGGGGAGGCCTATGTTCACCAGTGGACGTTATGTACCTGATGGCGATGATGATGAGACACGTCATACCTGTATCTTCGACACAAAGTCCAGGCTCCGCGCTGGTAATGAGTCTAAGAACCCAATATCACTTTGCTCGACCCTAGGGATCGAACCGGAGATCGCTCCAGTCATGTCTTAATACACCTACACGACCGAGGCAGTCATGTAGTCGATGTAGATACATAAAGGATATTTAAATCACCAATGACTCAAACGTGACCGCTTCAAAGTCTGAAATAACATCTGAATGTGGATATCTCGATTTAGTCTGGAGTCTGGGGAAATTTATTTTGTGCCCTCAAGCGGGCTCGGTTAAGCATCATAACACTAATACCTTTGCATAACACCAGTGGTCTCGGACGACAAAATGTGAAAGCGGTAGAGTTGCCAATTAAAATCGGTATATTAGGATCAAAAATCGGTGTATGAAAAAAACCAAGCAATATTCAATAAAATCTCTTATCGCACCCTAACCCTTCAGAGGTCCCACGCGTCTCCGGAGAGTGCCTAGTTGGTACACCTAAGCATCAATAGTGAAACCCATAAAGTACTTTTTGCTATTTCCGACACCGAAACTCTATATTTTAAACTCTAGGGACTTTTATTACACCACCACAAGAAAATAATTTCAAGTAACAAGAGTCACCACGCGTACACCTCCCCCCCCCCCGCGTCATCAAAGTAAATTAAAGACTGCCTGCCCCCAATCAGTTAACTTCGAATTGCTGAAAATCGGTAGAAAAATCGGAAGACACTTCTGGCTTTCCAAAAATCGATGTCATTTCGGTATATCGGTAGGAGAGGCCCAATATCGGTATAAATACCGAAAAATCGGTAGGTTCGATGCCACTGCAAAGCGCGCTTAATCTCAGCACTCACATGCGAGGAGTCAATGGTTCCTTCAGTATCATCATCATCATCAGCCTTTATCAGTCCACTGCTGGACATAGGCCTCCCCTAATGAGCGCCATAGCGCCCTGTCTTCAGCTTGCCGCATCCAGCATCTGCCTGCAGTCTTTCGCAGATAGTCATGCCACCTGGCCGGAGGGCGTCCTACACTACGTTTGCCCAGTCGCGGTCTCCACTCAAGAACACGTTTACCCCAGCGGTTGTCGGTTCTTCGTGAGACATGGCCAGCCCACTGCCATTTCAGCATGCTAATTCTTTGAGCTATGTCGATAACTTTGGTTCTCTGTCGGATGTATTCGTTGCGAATGCTATCCTTCAGAGAAACTCCGAGCATAGCTCTCTCCATTGCCCGCTGAGCGACTTTAAACTGGTGGACCAACCCTACCGTGAGTGTCCATGTCTCGGCTCCGTAGGTCATGACGGGTAGGACGCACTTATTGATAACTTTTCGTTTTCAAACATTGCGGTATGGATGACGAAACTACGCCTTCAGTATCGCTACGTGCAAACTCACACTGACAACAATTGTAATTTATTTGCGGTATCTAAACACCAAGACATTTGTGTGTAATTGGGACTATTTGTTGCCATTTTTCGTTATTTATAATAGCAACAGCGGGCATACGTGACACGCTTTCACTGGTAGTAGGACTCTCATATGTAAGAGTTCGTCTGGGTGGGTACCACCGCAATGTCTATTTCTATCACCAAGTAGCAGTGTACATGCACTGTTGAGTTTCGGTTAGAAACGCATTGTATCCAGTGTAACTACAGGACATAATGAGACTTAAAATCTTATGGCTCAGGATGACGAGTGCAATGGAATGCCACACAGTACTTTATAACTCAAGGTGCTGGATGGTGTTTCTACTGTTTATGGGTGTTCATATCGCTTACCACCAGGCGACCGGCATTCTCGTCTCGTCATTCGATGCCATAAAAAAAACACGAGCTAAGTCAAAAATTTAATGTTAAATGGTTTTCACGGCTCATGAACACTCTGAGAGATTACGGTAATAACTGGACCGACTCATTCACAGTTTAGAATGAAAGTGGGTGGACTAGTCGAGCCCTGTCCTATCCTCAAAGAATAATTAAGACGTGGAACAATTAAGTCTCTTTACTTCCATATCGAATTTGGAAAATTGTTTATAGGTTCTATATGAATCTAATATCAGTGTCATTGCACCAACTAGGAGCGTGGTAGGTGCGCCGCTTACAACGCCCGACAATATATTTATATAAAATATAATAATACCAGCCCTGTATATACTGCCCCACTGCTAGGCACGGGCCTCCTCTACTACTGAGAGGGTTTAAGCCTTAGTCCACCACGTTGGCTTAGTGCGGGTTGGTAGACTTCACGCATACCTACGTCTTTCTTTCGTTTGGATGGTTTCTTTTTATACTACACCAGACTATGCCCGCGGCTCCACCCGCGATAAAAAGTTTTTCCGGGATAAAATTCCTGCTTTATATTTTCCCGAGATAAAAAGTAGCCTATATGTTGTTCAGGATATGATCTACCCGTGTGCCAAATTTAATATTAGTAGCATTAATAACAGAACTACGAGTTTATTGTAATTCCGCATAATTCTAGTTCTACGAAACACCCTACATTATCTCAAATAGGTCCTCGTTACCCACATTAGTATTTTAATGCAATAAGCTTTATTCGCCCATGGCAGGTTCGTTAGCTACAAACGCAGTCAATTTAGCGTAATTAAACTTTGCCAAATGTTTTAACTGTTAAACAGCATCAATTCAGTGTTATTTGTATGGATTAAGCTCAGAATAATAACTAAAGCCATGAGTTATTATTCTGAGGGTTTAAGTCTCATTTTGACAGCTCAATTGTAGCTAATAATGATTGCGCAATGCTGAGGAAAAATCAAATATTGCTAGCAATTATTGCGCAAGTTGGAACCAATGATATCTCCGTTTAGACCATGTTTCATAAGTTTCAAGTAAACTTTATTTTAACAGTTGTCTTATTAAACACCTAATGTATTTAACTTACTTATTTTAATACTGTTAATTTGGGAGCACAAATCAGAGTGTGTTTTTTGTACTTACTCGGCTTATACATTTATGTGACGAGTAGCATTTATCAGGAAGCGGTGAAATTGGCTTTGATTGATGTTCTAACCATATTTTTTTATGGCATTGAATGACGAGACGAGCATGCCGTTCGCCTGATGGTAAGCGATACGACCACCCATAAACAGTAGCAACATCATCCAGGACCTTGAGTTACAAAGTACTGTGTGGCATTCGACTACGTTCATTATCCTGAGACATAAGATGTTAAGTCTCATTATGTCCTGTAGTTACACTGGCTACAATGCCCTTCAAACTGAAACACAACAGTGCATGCACATTGCTGCTTGGCGGTTGAAATAGACATTGCGGTGGTACCCACCCAGACGGACTCTTACATATGAGAGACCTACCACCAGTAGATATTATACGATACTGACGTATATATGCATTAACGCTGCTTCAAATATAGGCTGTGGATCGGTAGATACTGAGTTCAAATCTCGTGCGGTGGTATATACTAGTTCAGCCGCAAGTTTTCCCTTACCTGGAATTATATCCCCTCGAGTGGGTCGACGTCAATTCTTGGTTGTAAATACTGATCAAATTATTTTTGCAACATACCTAAGATAAATGTATGTGACGCCGAAAAGGGGCAAATGGAAGATAGTAACATAAGAAATGAGAGATATTTATTCGCAAAGAATCTGGTAATTTTGCCCGATCCCGGGTCGAGTGATGTGATATTAAGTTTTTCTACTCGGTATCAATGGGTGCACTAGTTGCCTCTTTGCCTGCTCCTTCGGGAATAAAAGAGTGTGTGCATTTGGTAATTGTATAAATGACTCACTACCAAACTAAACATAAAGACGTGATAAAATCAATTATCACACACCAAAACTATTTTATATTGTCTACAATGTCTTGCAGATATAAAGTGAAAATTGACAAGCACTCTCACTCGTACGAGCCTCTAAACATTTTTAAATGAACAATACTTAAAACACTTTAACCCCCGAGAAATCGCCCGAGGGTATGTATAAAGGGTAGGCAACATATCCTAATGCCCAGAACATGTACATTTAAACAAAAAAAAAATCTCTAATGCGACGAAACTCGTGTGTTACAAAGGAACGGACTTGGACCGAGTAACGTATTAACATGAAAATTGAATCAGCTACAGCGAACTGCACGGAACGCGCCGACTTTGGACTTGTGCAGGTTTTTTTTTCTAATGTACGGAACAAGATTGAGTCAGATCAGTGATGCTCAGCACTAAAAATAGACCATGCAAGGGTAGCTACCCAAATGGCCTTTCTCTTAAGAGAAACTTACAATATATTTAAGTATAAGGCTATGTTGTGTTATGAAACACGTTTTTGAAATCACTTTATGCTATGAATTATGCAAAAAAGTGAAACTTAATCAGTTTTGCATAACCAAACTCCATAACTTGACATCGCGCTTCGTTAAAGCAAACGAAATAAAATCTGCAGTCAAAGTTTCTTACTTCACAATTTTGTGATCAAAATAAAGAAAAGAATACAAAATTTTGCGAGAATACTTTTTTCCATTTTCTCTTGCGGTGCTTCAAAGTAGTTGGTTAATTTTTAATCAAACCGTAGGTTTGTAGTGGGTTGTAAGGCGCGAATGGCCAGGTGACCTAGCTTATCCGAATATAGTTCGCTGAATACGCTGGACGCATTTGGAGAAACATTTGTAACGAAAACTTTTATTTTCCTTTCGAACTTCTAACTTGTTGAGCTGTACAGCGGTGCATCATTAAACAGCAGTTTTTATCATAGTCAGAAATTATAAGTTCCATCTGCTCTCATATTTAAAGCAATGATAATTTCTCAACAATCAATACTCTATCTAGACGCTTAATAAGAACTTACATTGGCAAATTCATTCTAAATAGTTACGCTGCTAAGGACGTTTATCTTAGTTCTCGAAACTTCTCCCAGAATCCAATATGGGATTCAAAATCTACAAATTTGAAGCTCATACAAACCAATAAATAACTATACAAAGAAAACTCTAAATCTTCTCCAACCAATATCAATAATATATATATCGAAACATAAATACCCACAAACGCCAAGCATTTTCAATTTGGCATTTTGTTAGCACTCCACCTTGGCAAAAGCGTTGCGGAACCGCTTCAGAGATTGGGAAAAATTTACGAGATCGTTTCAATGATACTATTTGGAACTGGGCAACTGAGTTCGGTCACTTATCTACTGGCTTCGGATTTATCTGGCTGAGTGTACATTGCAAGTATTTTTCTTAATTCTAAAGGAACTGTCGCTTTGGGATTAAAACTTTTGCTCCTTTCGAAAGGTGAAGGAAAACGACCGTGCCTAATTAATTTCGGTGGTATATTACCTACATCATTTGAGATACAGTTTGTATTAAAAATTGTTTTAGAATTTATAGTGTTATAGCACTCTTATAAATACCAAACTTCAACATTCATAAACCAGTTTCATTTCATTTACAATGGTTATGAAAATTAAAATATTATAATTATTATATTCAAAATCATTATGAAGCGTACGTCCTACCGCGTAGTTTTCTTGTAGCTACATCAGCTTTGACTGCCTCGGTGGCGTAGCTGTAATACGGTACGACTGCAAGCTGAAGTCTCAGTTTTGATCACCGGGTTGAGTACAATGGTATTGGATTTTTTTATTGAGTATTAATACTGTCTGGAATTTGTGCTCGAAATAGCGACAGGCTCGCCCCCATCACATCATGGGATGGAATACGCACGGCAAAAAGTGGGTGCCTACACCTTCAGGGATAAAACGCGTGTATTTATGTATGAATGTGTATGTGTGTATGTGTGTATGTATGTATGTATGTACATCAGCTTTACTGCTCTATATAAAACAACGCGTAATCATGGCGTATGGCTATCTTTAGTTAGTAATAATCAGGGCTGTGTTATAAATAAATCAATACCACCTCAGGGCTGATACAGGAATGAATTTTTAAAACAGCTCCCAACCATGAAACGGCTACGCTCAATAAAAATTAAATTGATAGGGCAAGTGACCCGCCGGTAGTTGGCTCATTGTAAACTTTGTTAAAAAATGGAAACTTGTTTTCATGCGCAGATATATTTTTAATAATTTAAAATTATTGAAGGATGTCGATATCGAAATCGGAGTACACATGGTAACATGAACATGAACATGATCCTGTGATGTGCTGCGAATTAAATATTTATGTCGAATCGAACCTGTATTATTTTGTTCCATTAGTCATCAGCTGCACTCAACATTAACTAACGACGTATTGCTATGACGACGAGAATACTGTCAGGGTTTTCACTGTCACGAATTTACAATCAATAGTTTTATATAGTTCAAGCCTTTCATCTACAACTAAATCATTTGTGTTTGTCTTCGTAAATGTAAAAAAATAGTCCTACGATACAGTAGCGCTATACTGTATTCACTGAAATTATAGAGGCATATTTTTTGCGTACTTAATAAGATTTTGACTTTGACTGCCTCGGTGGCGTAGTTGTATTACGGTGCGACTGCAATGCTGAGGTCCCGGGTTTGATCCTCGGGTTCCCCAAAGTACTTTTTTTTCTATTCTATTCTATTCTATTCAGTATCAGCGCGGAGTGTTTTTTATGACATTGAATGACGAGACGAGCATGCCGTTCCCCTGATGGTAAGCGATACGACCACCCACAAACAGTACAAACACCATCCAGCACCTTGAGTTACAAAGTACTGTGTGTCATTCTACTGCGCTCGTCATCCTGAGGCATAAGATGTTAAGTCTTATTATGTCCTGTAGTTACACTGGCTACAATGCCCTTCAAACCGAAACACAACAATGCATGCGCAATGCTGCTTGGCGGTAGAAACAGACTTTGCGGTGGTACCCACCCCGGCGGACTCTTACATATGAGAGTCCTACCACCAGTACATATGAGAGTCCTACCACCTGTCTGGAACTGGTGCCCGATATGGCGATAGGCTCGCCTCCTACCCACATCATGGGACGGAATATGCACGGTGAAAAGTGGGTGCACTAGTTGCGTCTCTGCCTGCTCCCTCGGGGATAAAAGTCGTGAGTGTGTGTGTTTTTGTGTGGAGGGGGTGGGGGCGTCTCAAAAACCGTCAGCTGATGCCTTAAAAGTTATGACGCAGGTGTTAGGCGAGAGCTTCTATTGTAATAGAAGAATTATACGTAATTATGTATAATTACGTGCATCAGCTGACAATGTTGAGAGGAAATCACTGATATTAAATATTTATTTTACATTGACCAGCTGACGCATAATGCCCGATGTTACAGTCAGCTGATTATTTTTTTTCTTCAAGGTATCGGGTTAGTTACAATTTAAAATGATTCTTAGTTGGGAGGAAATGACTGAATAGGTATTATTATTTTTTCTACGTGTTTGGGAGGCTACCACCGCTCATGGCCCCCACGGAACCGCAGCTGACATACACGAGGCTTTCTGATACACTTCTCTGATGCATCTCACCAATTATCGTTTGAGAGGAACTTGGTCATGGAAACCTGTCACTGGCCCATGGGCCATTTCGACAGTTAGAATGGGCCGATCAGCCACTGCTACTACACACTACTACTGTCACAAACAATGAGGTTGTTTATCCGTGTCGGAAGGGCCGATTCAAGTTGCCAGACCGCAGAAATATACTGATATCACAATTATAGAAGGTCCCCTGAATCCTCTTGACGCATTTTTCTTTTCTTTTTTTATCTTTTATAAGTGTGACTTACTTAATTAATAGGGTAGTTTCCTATGTTTCATTTTGCACAATACTTTGTATGTTACAAACAATAATACGACAAAGAAATCCTTCTATGAAATCAGCATCAAAATTGCTTGAAAAATAAAGAATTTATTCAAAATTTGTTATGAGCAAAAGTGTGGGCGTGGTGGGGATATCGCGCTATCTCTTTCACACGCACGCAGCGTTATGGTTGGTGGCACCTGATGACGTAACAGTCTGGTATTACTGTTTGACAACTGCCCCTTCCACCAAATTTCAAGTCTTTATAACTTACTTATTATTGCGTCAATTTTGAAAATTCTTTGTGCGTTAAATTTTGGATGGCATACATTTTTGATAAATGTGTTTGAAAAAATAGTCAACTACCCTATTGACCAACTTCTGATACACGAAAATCAAATAAAATTGGCTATTATCATAACAAAATCTGTAGTCTGTGTTAAAAAAAAAACACAACATTCCCGAAATGTCCCGTCGAAATTAAAACATTCCTAACAGCGAAGTGAATTGGGAAAATTAATAAACGTCAATCAAAAAAAGAGGCCCCTGTTTTATAATAACTTTGCGGCTTTGAACAGGAAATTTTTTTACTTTTGAAAAGGGAATTTAACTTCTTCTTTCTTCTTATTAATGTCAATTCGTTTGTATTCGTTGAATATTTGAAGTACCGTCGAAGGTGACTTCTGGAAATAATTGATATTTTGTCATTTTCACGTTGCTCGCTAAAGCTAGTTTTTTAAATATAAACGTCACGTCACGTCTATATTCTCGAAAGGTTAGGCAGAGTTGCAATGATTGCGCAGGGGTACCACCGCAATGTTTGCTTCTACCGCCAAGCAGCAGTGCGCATGCACTATTGGAACTGAAAAGTTAGTGTTTGATTGTCAACATTCGTTATGCTTCAATTTTCAATTTTAGAAATGCGCAGGTATTGAGTACCATACAGCCATTTTTTATTTTTCACGCGGAGAAAGTGACTTATTACTCGCCCAGCGTTCAAGGAGGACGATTGAGCGGTTATGTTGGGTTCACCGTGCATTACGACCCGACGTTGAACCGCCCGGAGAGATGGAAAATGTCGGGCGATCGCCGGGCCGAGTCCCTAACCTACTTACAACGCACGGCATATCAACCAAAACTCCGCGGTGGCCATCTTTGGCGCATTAGGGACGGCTGCGAGCTTTCTCCGACTCACGTCTAAGTTGTCATCCGCAACCGCCCCTGTACCATACAGCCTAAACAATATGTTTTTTTTTTTATTGACAACAAATATAAAACATAAAAAAAGTTATGTCACAGACTGCCTCGGTGGCGTAGTTGTATTACGGTACGACTGCAATGCTGGGGTCTCGGGTTCGATCCCCGGGTCAGGCAAAGTGATACTGGATTTTTCTATTTAGTATCAGCCTGGAGTTTGGAATTTGTGCCCGATATGGCGATAGGCTCGCCCCCTATCACATCATGGGACGGAATAATGGCGAAAAGTGGGTGCACTAGTTCGCCTCTGCCTACCCCTTCGGGGATAACAGGCGTGAGTGTATATGTATGTAAGTATACAATTTCACTTGAACCGTACACGGCACCTATTTTGTAATCGTAGAATTTGACAGATAAAGTCGATTGACAACTCGATTCACCATCGTACGAAAGAGTGGAGAGTAAACATTTCTCGATCCTAACGATTTTTTTCGATCCCAGTAAGTTCTAATTTGAGGCGCGACTCGATGGTGCGTTAGTGTAGATTTCGGGAGTACCAAAACGCTTGAAACCGAATCGAACTCGAATTGATTTAGGATTCGAACGAGTCAAGAGTAACCCAGCTGATCACGAATAATACATATTTTTCCTTTTGATGGGTACCAGCATTATTCCAAGCTGCTCTAACTATTACGTATAATGCAAGACTTTAAGAATATCAAAACCTTACAAATAACCAATTTTCTGGAGACTTGAAATTGACTCGATGAATTCTAGATAAGATTATAACCATTATGTTATACCAGGATTGAAAAAGCAAACAAATATACAATAGTTACCCAGTTATATTGTAACGAGAATGCGTTGTACATAAGTTCAATGTAAAATGGTCAGAAAATGATGAACCCATAAAAACACCGACTTTTCCTCCAGATAGCGTAGCTGGATTTACACCTAAAAAGAGATGAAAATCTACACCAAAATTTACAAATAATAACTAGGAAATAATAAACACGCAAGGGAGACTTGTTGGTGAGCCGATGCGATGCGCGGAGGTGCAGCGTACCCAGATTCCATGAGGCGTAAATGATCTCCCTGGAGCCATTATTTGATTGAACTGGCAGATTGGGGTAAAAATCGCAGAACTAAAACCCAAAACTTCAGGATACAGGTGCTCATTCTGAATATTAATAAATAAATGCATGCCTCTTATCTGTATGATTACATTGTACCTCGCTGATTGAATGTTATCTTGTAAAAAAAATATTATGTAATTTATACTGTTGGTGTGCTAAATAAAGAAAAAATAAAAGAAAAAATAAAAAAAATAAAACTTATCCACCTACGTTCAAACACAATAATATTGTATGAGTATATTGCGTATACATCATATTACTGTATGGTCAGTTTTTTAACTTATAAATAATTAAAAATCACTCACGAAGATCTTCGTGGAAGGACGCAATTTTGGATAGTATTGATACTCGTTAACTGGGAATCGAATCGTCACTTACCATCAACCGAGTGGCTTGCTCAAATATATAAAAAATACAAACCTGCGTCAAAAATTGCACTATAAGTTTCTTCCAGTATTTTTCTGTGCATAGGATCCATACATTTCGACTGAGGGTACGTCACTTTAAAAAATTGTCCATCAAACTTATTATAACTGTTTACGACTCCCATAAATTTTGGCATGTCAGGATGCTTCAATGTCATATCAGGGTTGTTAGGTCCCACCATATCTACCTAGAAATTGGAATCTGTATTACAATCCCAAATATTATTAGAGTATTTATTCATCCACGATGGTTTTTAATCCCTCTAGAGGATTTTATTCCAAAAACACTTTCCTAGTGCCTTTCTACTTGGGTATGTAAGAATTCCACGGGTAATTAGGATTTTAGTAAGTAGTTATGTGGGAGAGAAAAATTTGGGCTATCGGCAATGTCAATACGATTTTCTGTCTCAAGAAAAATCGATTGGGCAGGCTTCTAATCACAAAGACCACTTAAAAGTCTAACTGCAGGAGTTTTTCATATCCCCTTTCCATACCTAGTCACTCTTTCCCCTTAAGGCAATGCATCCATAATTTATCTGATCTTGGAAATGCTTAAGAGTAATCTACGCAATGAAAAAGTGTGTATAAAAAAGCTGTAAAAAAAAGGCTTTTGGATTTCGTCTCCAGGTCAGTTCTGTACTTTTTGTGTTTATTTAACAACACGTATCTAAGATTGAATTTTCTAGACGGGGGTAACATCAGGCTTCTGGCAGACATTAAATGTTTAGCTGTAACTCCGTAAAAAGGATGTTGCGCCAACTCCACACTGGAGTACCATGAAGGCAAGTAGAAGAAGAGAATTGGTAAATTTGTAATTAATTATAAATAAACTAAATGAGACTTACATGGTTGTATAGATTTTCCATGAATTTAACAACGTTGTCGGATTTAGGAAACACGCCCGATATGCCGCTAATGACAATCTCATTACCAGTCAGATTGTCCGAACTCGGACGCAAGTTGTTCAGAATGAAATCTTGCGCTTTCGTTGCCATTGCTGAATTCCGAATGCATTAATTGCAATTTAGAATGCTTTTATAACATTTACATCTATAAATTACCTTGACTCAGGTTATGTAATGTCATCGATAATTTGCATTGTTTTAATGCTACCTAAATTACTGTCTTGGTGGCGCAATTGTATTACGTAACGACTGTAATGCTGAGGTCTCGGGTTCGATCCCCAGGACAGGTGAAGTGATATTGGGTTTTTCTACTCAGTATCAGACCGGAGTCTGGAAAGTGTGCCCTATATGGCGATATGCTCGCTTATGATTAGGGAATGCAATCTCGAGACGAGATTGCTAAGTCGAGATCTCGAGGGATCAGAAGTTTGATCTCGGCGAGATCTCGGCATTTTTGAGATCTCGAATAGATTTTGAAAAGTACCTATTGTATTACTTATATTACTGGCATATGACTGAAACTGCTTAGTAGTTGTGATTATGATGCGAGTAAGATAGATTTAACACGAATAATTGAAACAAGTCTTATTTTTATAATTTTTTACTTTTGTCAATACTTATTTTAACAAAGATGATGATAGTCAAAACAAAGTGAATATAACCAAATTACGAGTGATTACTCCTAACTAAATTAAGAGTGATTTTGGAAATAGCTTCTAAAGAACAAATAGTACTTAGATTCGAATAAACGGCATCTTATGGCAGTTGTTATGTAGCCAGCGGCTGAAAAGGTGCTCTCAGATTCAACGCTAGTAGGTATCAGCGTGAGCAAGCTGTTGTAGGTATGCAAATTGCGAAAGCATACCCCTCGATCCTCCACACTCATAGAGATTCATCTTTTTTTAATCTCGCTGATCTCGGCCGAGATCTCGTCACTTTATCCTTCGAGATTGAGCTCGAAAAATTAGGCGAGATGTCGTATAATAGGGATCTCGCGAGGTTGAGATTGCATTCCCTACTTATGATTCATAAAGATAGCAACTTGATCCATGGGTAGGGCTGCCATCATCTAAATTGCCGACGCCGGATAAACACGGAAAAATTCCGGACATTTGGGCGAAATATGGGTATTTCCCCGGACACCTCTGAAAAATATTTTGCCGTTCCTTCTTGAATGCTAATTCTTCTTTAACTAAGATTTATTTCAATTTGTCGCTCATCTATAAAAAATGGATTTCCCCTGACAACAAAAGTTTCCGGGTTTTGCCCGGACAATTTTTAAAACCCCGGCCGGACGGCCCCCGGACGCCCTTCAGACTAGGACAAATCCGGGGAAATCCGGACGGATGGCAGCCCTAGCCATGGGTCATACGTTATAAAACTAAGTAATGACTATACGCTTACTCTGTTAATAGATTGTTGATACTGCAACATTATGATAATGATTTTTTAAGTAGTATCAGTTGGTAAATTAATAAATATGTAATGAACAAATCAAAACTGCATAGAAATTTCATCAATTTTGACATTAAATATTTTACTAATTTACTATTTTTGGGAGCAGAAAATTAAAACTGAATACTACACGCCAACCAGTAATAAAAATTAAATTAAAATTTTAATAAACCCGACACAAAAAATGTCTAAAAAGTAAAAAAATAAAAGTGTCTTTGTCGTTGCAGTACCCTGTAGTAATTAATGGCTTAGGTCAGGTACAATAAATACACACAACTGTTGGTATTTTAACTTTTATATTTCAGCACATTTGACTTTACCCAGTTTTCACTTCTTGCTATGTTTGCTATCCGTTTACTACTGCCCCGCTGAAGTGGCGTCTGTCATATTTAAATGTCCCTTCTCTTGTTCCCCACCGCTGTGAAATCAGCTACTATCATAATATCCGGTGGCGCCATTGTAGCTCCCATTATAAGTTATATTGTGTAAATATTATCTAAATTAATAAAAAATTATACATGCAATTACAATAATTATTAAAACAGTGTAGGAGAATTATAACAACAATCACAGTTCTCTATATCCGGTACGCTACTTAACGACGAAAATAAATACCTAACGTGGTATACCTAACAGCTCGGCCATCCTGTTTAAAGCGAGCCCCTTCGCTTCAAAAAAAATAAATAATAATAGAAACAATCAATATAATATTAACATACTATAATATTTAATAATGTGCTTTCATCCTAGAAACATTTTCACAAGCTCTACTCATTTTCGCTTGAATTATCGTTTTGGGATGACTCGGATTCTAAGTCTCTACTATAATTCATCCATGGTTGAATTTTGTCTATGGCAACAACAGTTTCATATTTTCTGCCGTGCTTGCGAGTTAAAGGTGTATCCCTCAATCAAGAACCTGTCATTTGGGAGAATTTTCGTTATTCGGTAAAGGCCTTGAAATTTCATAATGAGCTTCTGTGATTTGCCATCACGAGGTGCCTGTCTCTCTACCCGCACCAAGTCTCCTTCTTTATATTGAGTAGGAGCCTTCCTGAGTCTGTTGTAGCAAATACAGTCTTTTTCCTGTTGTTCTCTGATCTTCTCACCTACATCTTTTCGCGTCTCGTCTATATCTTCTACTGCGGTCCTATTAAGGGTCTCTTGAATAATATCAGATAACTTACCATTTGTTCTACTAGTTATGTTAAAACCAAATAATAGTTCTGATGGACTTTTGTTAGTAGTTTTGTGCCTTGTGGTGTTTATGCCAACCTGTATGTCAGATATGTGTTCATCCTAAGACTTTTCGTCTCCACCGTGGTTAGAGGTTGATAAAGCATCTAAAATGGTTCTGTTGAACCTCTCTACCTGTCCGTTGGCCCTGGGTGTCGCAACTGCGTTTTGGATATGCTTTATGCCATAGGTTTCTATAAATTGTTGGAACGTTTTACTCGTGAAACTCGTGCCTTTGTCAGTAATTAAACATGCAGGGACTCCAAAGAAGCTTACATGATGTTGTATTACTTTTACAGAGGTTACGGACTTGGTGTTCTTTACCGGATTTATGCTTACGTATTTAGTAAATCCATCAACTATTATCAGCAAATAACAATTGCCTTTTTTGCTTTTCACAAAGGGACCTAAGTGGTCCGCGTGAATAGTATGAAACGGTGTAATGACCTTTTCTATAGGATGTAATTCACCTTCTCGTTTGCCACCAGGCGATTTGTGATAATTCATTCTTCTTCTTCTTTTAAATTATGGCCTTCACCGATTATCTATCGGTGATTTCGCCAATGTCAAGTAATAATAGCAGATACAAATGACACTATGCTTTTTAAATTTTAGAATTTCGGCCCGAAGTTACCAAGTAATTTGGATAATAGATAATCAACATTCTATATGAATAAAATTATACTTAGAAAATAAAAATGCATAGGAATTATAAAACATTTAATTATACTAAAAAATAGAACAGGTATATAAATAAAAAAAAGGCAAGAAATTAGAGAGAGAACAAAAACTTTATAGTATGAGAGGAAAGACAAGAGAGAAGAGTTTCCGTAGTAAGAGCATTATAATAATAATGCTCTTTGGAGAAGAGAAAAAAAGCCCTCATAGGTAGAGGTTGTTATTTTTTATAAATTTAGCGAGGTATTTGATGTGATAGGAAAAAACCGAGCACAATAAAACAAGGTTGTCAGTCACAAACTGGATTCGGCCCTCTTCCACAGCCGATATGTTATCCGGAGGCACAGAGAAGTGAAGATTTGCTGGCAATATCCCAGTATGATAAGCTAAGCAGACCTGCAACATTTTGTCGACGTAACATTTATGATCGATTTTACTAAGCTAAATAAGAGTCTTGTTTAAAAATTTATCTTTAAGACAAAAATAAAGTATTGGACATCATATAATATGGTGGTATCTTTCTCTGTTCTGTGTGGTGGCATATTATTATAGACTGAGAGACTGTATAGTGGCCTAGTTGGGAATGGAACGGTCTACCGAGGCAATGTCCGAAGGTTCAAAACCCAAGGCACACACCTCTGATTTTTCAAAGTTACGTGTGTATTGTTTATCGATTATCGAGGAAAACATCGTGACGAAACCTGCATACTTAAGAAGTTGGATTTGGGTTTAAAGAATTTATTTACTCATAAAAGACTTAATGTCCACTTACAATGAGTATTAGTAAATTGAATTTAAAAACTATGGTTAGCTCAATCAACCTTAAAAACAAGATATAAGAACAGGTAATAATAATTTAAAATATTTCTTGACTCACAAATTTTCTTAGTTTTGTTTTAAATATCTCTATTGATTCACACTCCTTTATTTCATTTGGTAGATTATTGTATAATTGTGCACCCTCAAACATTATATTTCTCTTGCCATAATTGGTTCTGTGTTGTCTTAATTTAATTTTATTAGTGTTTCTTAAATTGTGATGGAATATTCTTTTTGTAAATTGAATATCGGATTGTATTTTATTACTTAGTATTTTTTTAACTAGAATGCAAGTTGTATATGTGTATAATTGTTTTATGTTGAGTATATTTGTTTTATAAAACAGAATCCGTGTGTCAGTCATTTTATTCAATTTAAAAAGTGTTTTTATCATTTTATTTTGTGATATTTGTAGCTCTCTCAGGTTTGTTGCAGCAGCTGAACCCCACACTTCTATAAGATACTCTAGATGTGATTTTATCAATGAATTGTATATGGACATACATACTTTTTGTGGTATACATCCTACTGATTTACGCAAAATTCCATTAAGTGATGAAAGTTTGGACTTTAATAATTGTATATGTCCCCTCCAGCAAAGTCTATCATCTAGTTGCAGGCCTAGGTATATTTGATTATGTGAGCGCTGAATAATTGTGTTGTGAATAGACAGTGGCTTATAATTAGGATTTTTTTTGTTCTTTGCGTAAAATATCATATAAGAGGTCTTTTTTGCATTTATTGTAAGTAGATTACTGTGACACCAGATACAGAATTTAAATAAGTCATTTTGTGCACTCTCTAACAAACTATCCAGGTTGGGTCAAAAATAAAATAGACAAGTGTCAATCCTATTTTACTGAGGTTATTCACATATATTAAAAAAAGTAATGGTCCCAACACAGACCCCTGAGGGACACCACAAGACATTTTTTGTACACTGCTTTGATATTCACCTATTCTTACCACCTGAAATCGCTGTGATAGATATGATTTAAAGACTTTGAGCGCTTTTGTTTTTATGCCTAAATCACTGAGTTTTTGTAAAAGAATCGTATGGCTAACAGTATCAAAAGCTTTTTTTAAATCAATCAAAATACCCAAACAGAAGTTTTGTTTCTTATTTTAGTTATTAAGTCAATAGTCGCAGTAAGAGTATTTGAATGCGGTCTGAAGCCATATTGATTATTGTACAAAAAATTTATCTGATCTAAATGCTCACTGAGTCGTTTATATATAACTTTTTCAAATATTTTGGATATTACAGGAAGAACGAAGGAAGATATTGGTCGATAGTTCCCAGGATCAGTCTTTGGGCCCGATTTTTGGATAGGAGTTACTTTTGCAATTTTTAAGCTGTCAGGAAATATTCCTTCTTTAAAACATTTATTTATACAGTTAGTTAAATGTGGAGTAACGAAATTACTAATGCATTTTATGCTATTAGTGTTAATACCATCTATACCTGTACTAGTATTTGAATCTAAGTTACTAATTAGTTTATGTATTTCATTTAAAGTGCAGGGCCTCAATTCGTTTAACTCAATTGCCACTTTAGTATTCATGTATGTTAGCGTGTATAAGCTATTATTTTGACTGGTTTTTGGAATACCATTTGCTAATCGTGTACCTATGGATGAGAAAAATGTGTTAAAAAGTTCACATATTTGAATTGGGTCTTCTACAACATCCTAACCATTAGTTATAAGTTTAGAGGGTGCACTAGTATATTTGATTTTATTTGTGACTAATGAGTTTATTAAACGCCACATCTGTTTTGGCGTTTTAGTGTCCTTAAGTTTTTTATAAAAGTAAATATCCTTGGTAGTTTTAATTAATTTATGTACATCATTTCTCTTTTTAACAAAGTCCTCTCGTAGCTTTTCATTCACCTTATCTTTCTTTAAGTGTGACCATAATGTATTTCTTTCTCTGATACCATTTATTATTCGCTTGATTATCCAGTCTTCTTTTGGGCTATTTAAAATCTTACTCTTATTTACTGGTTTCGCCTCCATTTGTTGTTTTATAAGTTGTTGTAAGCATTCAAAACAATTATTTTCATTTATAAAGTCTACTTCAGTTATGTTTTTGTAAAGCTTAGTATAATCAATAGCAATGTAATCTATTCGTTGTTTCTTAAATTATTTGTTCATTTTTTTGTTTTTTAGTTCCAAACATAGCTGCTTGTGATCGGACAAAGGCGAATCTATCACCGTAAGGTTTTTGGAAACATCATTTATTCTTGTACAGACATGATCCAGTATTGTCTTAGTGTTAATAGTTTCACGAGTGCAATAGTCTTCATGAATTTTATTTATAATTTCGTACCCGGTTTCTTGTAATGTTGTAAGATAATTGACCGTATCTGACCCATTTGATAGAAGAAATATGTTGAAATCTCCAAATATTAGTCCTCTTTTACTATTAACCAATTGCTCCGATAATTTGTCCAAAAATATTTTGACATTCTTTTTGTCCGGCTTATAGATTGCACCGACGTGCAGTGCATAGCGTTGTAGGTAAATCCTTAAAAAATGAATTCCATCTACATAATATTCTTCAGAGATGTCATACTTGATGTAGTGTGTATATAGATAGATACGCCTCCACCTCTCTTATATTTTCTGTAGTTGTAAACATGAGAGTAATTTCGCAATGAATAGTAGTTTGCTTCAGAATCATCCTGAATCCAAGTTTCAGCTAATATAATAAGTTCTTTAAAAGAATCTCGAAGGTATGTGAAGTCTACCAAAGCGCACTAGGCCAGCGTGATGGACTACGGCTTAAACCCTCTCAGTAGTAGAAGAGGCCCGTGCCCAGCATTAGGTCAGTATATAATAGAGGGGTATTATTATTTATTATTATAAAGAGACTATCCCGCCCTCACACCCGCCACTGCAACTCCTGTAAGCCAGGATCAGCAGTGGCACGCATTTTATGACACCGAGCGGTGAAGCTCGGCGAGTCTCAGGGAACACTAATATGTCTGTAACCCGCAACGAAATTAATCAAAAAGAAAGATAGGGAGGAGTTGGAAATATTATTATATAGTCTGAAGGTCTTGAGTTCGTTGCCTGGTTTGGGCAACACTTTTTGTAGGTTTTGCTAACATGCTTTGCCCGGGACTCTATCTGTTCGGTCGGCGCAGCATGCTTGATAAAGTTTATTGCGATGACCTCACACTGGAGTAGTAGTTATAATATAGTATAAATAATTGCATGTTTTCACTTTGATCAAAGAACACATTCCTGAAGCAGCTTCTACGTGTTCCATGATTGATTTCATAGATCCTAACTTCACGGTGTTATATTTAGCAAAAAAGTTTTCAATTGCTTTTAGTTCATCTCTATCGGCTTCTGCAATACCTGCGATTATAATAATTTTGTATTTTTATTTAATTTTATGCTCTTTAATTTAATGGTATGTAATTGTATTAATATTGGATTACTTATGACACTAATAATAATGAGGTTTTACGGAAATCGTTTATTGTTTTTAATTTCTTAAAATATTTATCGGTTTGTGAATATGCCGAGCAATGCAGTTATCAAGCACAACCGTGGTACTTGCCACTAAGCAAGTAAAGCGTGTTCTTCTCATTTATTCTGTAAATAAAAGCATCACACTAACCAAGTGCATTGGCTTCTATATATTCCACCATTCCAGGTAATACATCAATTTAGTTGTAAAATTCTTTAAAGAATTCTTCCTGGTCATCTGATTTGCGTACTATAGAAATACCTAATGCGGGGGTCAAGAATTTAGACTTTGCATAGTATACCTCACAGTATATTCTGAAATATAAGAAATACAATATAAAACAGTCTCACGCATAGTTCTACTCCACATTGAGATTATTATTATCTTGAGTTGTGACAATCAGGAACACAGAGGAAATTCGCTGAAACTTTTTGCGATTTACAAAAAAAAAAGACGTGTGGCACTCGGAGACTACCGCGGTAAAGCTATTGCATAGCATTTTTTATCAACTTATATAATTATAATTATTTATTAATTTTATTTTTTTCTATTGTCCAAATTTCACTCGTGCCCTAACGCCGAAACTCTAAGCAGGGAATTCTAATATTTATAACCTCTTTGAACAGATATAAAATAAAAACTTTTTAAAAATTCAAACTCAGAATCATGTAAAGTTGACATTTCGATACGTTTCACTGACTGGAACAATTTTTAAATACACGGTAATTTCGACCTTTTATCGTTTAAAATTCAGCTCATATCCTCTTACATATTGTATTCTTACAAGACTGCGATATTAAATTTACTTATGGAATTTTACACTCTACATGGTTGTGATAGAGTTGAAAATAAAATATCACCGCTGTGCCGGTCGGAGTGAGGGGTATCAGGTTATTTTTTCGTTACGGAATTCCTGGATTCGGTCTCCACGCTCAAGGTCCGCGACAGAAGCTATGCAATAGTGTAACGACTTCGCTATTATCTAAATAAAAAAAAAAAAAAAAAAAAAAATATTTACAAACTTACAATTAAAATAAATATTAATTAGGAGGCAGAACCAGGTAGCAATATATGTTTAGCAATGACGAACCGTTCTCGCGGAACCGGTTGGTGGCCGGGCGCACAAGCGGGCACGGGACGGTGATTCGTGATTTATTCACTGCTGGACGAGCTATACGTGTAACACCTATTTACTTGGCTGAGTGTTATTCAACTTTAATTCTGCCACTTGTTTAAATTAGTACTGTGAGTGTGATTACCCCGAATTGGGTGAGTGTTGCAAATAATATGAAATACCTATATTAGTTACGTAAGTCTTTTAGCTTTAGTCGTAGTATGAATCAGCTGATCAAATTTTGCAGCGTCATGGCCGGACGTTGAACTTAAGGCCAAGCATATTTTGATATTAGCTCTTTGTATGTTTATGCCTTTGTTTATTTGGTTTTATCGTAGTGCGTAGTTACTTAATTACTATAGTTAAATAAGATAGGTACCTACCGACCAAATGTGTACCTACCGACCGCTTAAATTTGTAATTTAGTCTTAGTATCATTTGACTGCCTCATCATTGATTGCTATTATATGACCTCATTACCATCTGTACCCTGCACAGTTATACTCAGTATCAATTACGACCGCTGACAGATGTCGCAGATTCCTGTGAGGATCTAGATAAATGTAATAGATTTTACAACCCATTCTAGGGTCCATATCTCCGGCTCCGGAATTTACAACTTCACAAGATCTCTACTGGCACCGGTCGACGGGGAGTCGGTCGTGACTACCGACACCGACTCAACCGTCAGCCAGCGACGTCGAGACGCATCTACCCGTCTCCGCTTCGGTCGTACAGGACAGTGGTTTCAATTCGGAAGGCTTATTATATACGTTCGGTTCGAGAATGTTTACTCTAAGTTTTAGTTGATTAAATTAAGTTGTGCTGTCTTACTGATTTTCTAATTGTTTTCCTTTTTTTACAACCTACCAGTAGAAAGGTGACATTGGCGCCCAACGAAAGAATACATTCTCGACCGAATTGTGTAATAAGTTGCATATAATAGTTTCCTTGGTGTTGGCTATAATCACATAATTTTAAGGCTGATTTTGTAGTTGTAATGCTCTTGTGTGATCATACAGTGATATTTGCACTCATTGTATGATTATTCATGTTCTTTCTGCTGTATGTGATAATTCACTACTTTAGTGCTATCATTGGTATTACCACACATTGGCCGCAGTAGCTAGTAAAAATTAAGTATATTGTTGTACAGTACCTTACAAACAAATATTTGTGCATTCAATTTTAGTAATCCTATATTTGTTCTGAATATTATATTAATCATAGTGCGTAGTTAAACATTGCAACACACATCCAAGCTTTAATCACAATAACTATGGCGTTTCCTATAAAGTATCTTTCGTTACAAAAAGCGGAATTGGAATACGAAGTGGAACTTCGTGGCGGCTCTGGTGACTCAGTACAGGCATTAAGGAAACAGATTGTTAAACTAAGTCAAATGATACCACCCGAAGATATCATGGAGTCACATTTAACACCTAGTGATGACTTAAAACAAGTAAAAGAATCCCTTCGTAAAGCAGAACATAACTTGATTAATCTTAAAAGTAAATTTGACACTAGTTTATTCAGTAGAACCGAAACCTTATTGCACCATATTTATCATCGCATTAATAGAATTGAAAATGTGACAGAGGTTCATGACATTCATAAGGTCTGTTCGTCTAATTTAAGTTCCCAATTAAAAGAACTATCATTGCTAAAACCTGTTAGTTCACAGTCTAAACATATAACACCTGCTACAGAAAGTCCACCGGACGCTTCTAACATATCAGTTACTTGTGAACGTAGCCTGTATGCAGAAATAAGCAAGTTGAAGTATTCTGGTAAGACTTGTGTGCACTCCTTTATACAAAAAATTGAAGAATTCGTACAATCTAGAGGTATTTCATTTGATAAGGTGCTCTCATTGGCTTACGAAATCTTTGTTGATGATGCACTGCATTGGTATCGCTATAACAAGGAAAAAATAAACTCATGGAGTGACCTATGTGTTTTGCTTAAAGAAGATTTTAGCAGCAGTGACTACGATTATAGACTGGCTGCTGAGATACGATCACGCACACAAGGCGAGCGTGAAAATATTACAATATACTTATCAATTATGCATGGCATGTTCGCTCGACTAAGCAAACCTTTATCTGAGGAAGAAAAACTAGAAATACTTATGCATAATGTTCGTCCCTGTTATGCCAATACATTAGCTACTTCCCCCTGCATTAAATCTGTTGACGAGCTTAAAGTAGTATGCCGTAACTATGAGACTGTAAAGTCTAGATACGCACACTTTCATGAGCCACCTAGAATTAATAGTAACACTCTCGCTCCCGAATTCGCATATAAACCTTATCTATCTGACTTAAATAATAGGATTGGCCAACAAAACAAATATAACTATCATAACAAACAATATGGTGGGAGTCACAATTACACTAATTCCTATAATACTTCTGTGACTGACGCTACTCCTAGTAACTATAAAGTAAATTATAAGCAACGATCTGATAATGCCACTCAAAATCGTGGTTTCGGCATCGCAGCGCTGTCTGCGGAACCTTCTCGGTCCGTTTTTTGCCCAAGATGTAGGTCTAGTAGTCATTCACTTCGTAATTGTAGCCAAGCACGGTTTCCTATCTGCTTTAAATGCGGAAAAAAGGACGTACGCTACCCAGAATGCCCGGATTGTAACCCACCAAACAAACTTGAACAGCCAAAAAACTAACTAAGCCTGATTGGAGTGACCGAGCTAAAGAATGGAAAGAATGGTTAAAGTTCATTAATAATTATTCTACTTTTAACTTGGTTTCTTCAATCACTAAAAACAATAATTTAAATATCGACAGGACACGGCCTTACGTCACTATTTTCATTTCGGGCGAGCCACTGACTGGATTATTAGACACAGGTTCTTGTGTCACTATTTTAGGGAACGGATTCCATAAGAAGTTGCTGGATATGGGATTCATTTTACGGGTTACTAACTCCGTCCAATTCGTTGCTGCTGGAGGGGAAAAACTTAACTCAATCGGTCAAATGCAACTTCCTATTCAATTTCAAAATAAATTATATTTTATCGACGCGTATATTGTACCTGAAATTACGAATCATTTAATATTAGGCATGGATTTTTGGCGTACCTTTGGTCTCTTTCCTAAACATCTTAATGCTATCACCTTCTGCAAAGATTCTGAGTCCATCTTTAAAACTAATGCTGTCGAACCCTTTGTATGTTCTTATGAGTATTTAAATAATGAACAAAAGCGTAAGGCTGACAATTTAAAATCACAGTTCCACAAGATTTCGTATGAGGTGCGAGGCTTGGGTCGCACTTCACTAATATCACACACGATTGACACTGGTAACGCTGAACCCATTCGGCAACGCTATTACCGGATGTCACCTGAAAAACAACGTATACTAGTTCAACAACTAGACGAAATGTTAAAGGACGACGTTGTAGAACCATGTGAGAGCCCATGGTCTTCTCCTGTTATTCTTACACCAAAAAAGAATGGAGAACTCCGATTTTGCCTTGACAGCAGAAAGCTCAATGCAGTCACAAAAAAAGATGCTTACAGTCTACCTTACATTACGGAAATACTAGACAACTTACGGGATGCTAAATATCTCAGTAGTATTGACTTATCAAAAAGCTTTTGGCAAGTATTAATTAGAGAGGAGGATAGACATAAAACTGCTTTCTATATTCCATCTCGCGGTACATTCAGATTTAAATCCATGCCATTTGGCTTGACTAACGCCCCAGCGACACAACAGAGACTAGTAGACATTTTATTTTATGGCCCCGAATTTGAACATAAAGTATTTGCATACGTGGATGACGTCATAATCGTTTCGGAAGATTTTGAAAACCATATAGCCCTTTTAACACGAGTTTTGGAGAAACTAAAAATGGCTAACCTAACAATTAACTTCCAAAAAAGCCATTTTTTTAGGAAGCAGTTGAAATATCTTGGTTATATTGTGGATGCTAATGGACTACATGCCGACCCGGAAAAGGTAGAATCCATAACAAATTACCCCACTCCTTCTAACCGCAAAGAAGTACGACGTTTTGTGGGTACTGCCTCGTGGTACCGTAGGTTTATACCAAATTTTAGCAATTTAGCCGCACCTTTAAATCGATTAACTTCACAAGGCAAGCACGCTCCACCCTTTTCGTGGTCCCAAGAAGCTGATGCCGCCTTTAAAAAGCTCAAGTTTCATCTAGCCTCCGCACCAATCCTAGCATGTCCAGACTACACTAAGCCATTTGAAGTCCAAACAGATGCTAGCGATTACGGAATAGGTGCAGTACTTACACAAACTGTTAATGGCGTGGAAAAGGTGATAGCGTATATGAGCAAATCCTTGACCAAACAAGAACGTAACTATAGTGCCACTGAACGTGAAGCCTTGGCCGTTCTTGCTGCTATTGAACATTGGCGTTGCTATTTGGAAAATGGGCTTAGGTTCACGGTATACACCGATCATTCCTCACTTAAGTGGTTTTTAAATCTAAATAATCCTACTGGCAGGCTAGCGCGTTGGAGTGTCCGACTATCAGCTTACAATTTTGAAATTAAGCACCGGAAAGGTGCCGACAACGTAGTTCCCGACAGTCTATCCCGTTCAGTACCAGTAACTGCTATCGATGGCATTACAAACACGTTGACTCAGATCGCCCCAGAAACAAATGATTCTTGGTATCTAAACACTTTTAATGGGTGTTTGAACTCTCCATCATCCTTTGTAAATTATCGTGTAGAAAATGGTAAGCTTTACCGATTTATGAAAACAGTTAATCCGCTAACTAGAGAATTTGCGTGGAAAGAGGTGATACCAGTTGAAAATCGTCAGAAGATTATCGAAAAAAATCATTGTGAACCCACATCTGGCCATTTTGGTATATTTAAAACATATAAACGCTTATCGTTGATGTAGTTTTGGCCTGGTATGCATCAAGATGTTACCAACTTTGTTACAAGCTGTGATATTTGCTTAGCTTATAAATACCCTCATCACACCACTCTTGGTACAATGGGTAGACCGAAAGATTGTTGTCGACCTTTCCAAATGATAAGTGTAGACTTGGTCGGACCTCTACCCGTAACTAGAAAACAGAATACCTTTCTGTTAGTTGTCACATGTTGTTTTTCTAAATACTGTATGTTATTTCCTATTCGACGTGCGACTGCGGATATAATTTCCAAGATCTTAGAAGAAAAAATTTTTCTCACTCATGGAATACCTAGTACAATATTGATGGACAACGGTAGACAGTTTATTAGTAATTTAATGAAAAAATTATTTAATACTTACAAAATTCCTAACATATTTTACACTCCCCTATATACACCACAAGTTAACACTGTAGAACGTTATAATAAAACAATAATCACTGCTGTGTCTACCTTTATAGAAAACGATCATAGATCTTGGGACAATTATATTGCAAAAATTCAATTCGCCTTAAATAGCGCAGTTAACGAAGTTACTGGCTACACACCATCGTTTTTAGTATTTGGTCGGGAATTGGTTAGTTGTGGTTCTCACTATGTTGACGCAGACGCTGAAGATCACATAATTTTTGCACCACGCGATGCTTACGCAGAAAATCTAGGTATTCTACGTAAGACTTTTGACGAAGTACAAGCCTCACTTATTAAGGCACATTCCAGAAACTGCAATAATTATAATCTTCGCCGTAAGAACGTGAATTTCAATGTTGGAGATATAGTCTGGAAACGAACTTATTATCAAAGCGACAAAGACAATAAGTTCTCAAAAAAACTAGCGCCCAAATTTTTGAAGTGTCGCATTGTAAACAAAAAGTCAAGACTTGTTTATGAACTCGAAGATTTTATGTCAGGACATAATTTGGGAACATGGCATGTTAAAGATTTTAAGTTATATTAAATTCATCATTCTAAGCGGATTTTCCTACAAAAAAATCCTAACCTAAAAAGGGGGGTATGTAACGACTTCGCTATTATCTAAATAAAAAAAAAAAAAAAAAAAAAAAAATTTACAAACTTACAATTAAAATAAATATTAATTAGGAGGCAGAACCAGGTAGCAATATATGTTTAGCAATGACGAACCGTTCTCGCGGAACCGGTTGGTGGCCGGGCGCACAAGCGGGCACGGGACGGTGATTCGTGATTTATTCACTGCTGGACGAGCTATACGTGTAACACCTATTTACTTGGCTGAGTGTTATTCAACTTTAATTCTGCCACTTGTTTAAATTAGTACTGTGAGTGTGATTACCCCGAATTGGGTGAGTGTTGCAAATAATATGAAATACCTATATTAGTTACGTAAGTCTTTTAGCTTTAGTCGTAGTATGAATCAGCTGATCAAATTTTGCAGCGTCATGGCCGGACGTTGAACTTAAGGCCAAGCATATTTTGATATTAGCTCTTTGTATGTTTATGCCTTTGTTTATTTGGTTTTATCGTAGTGCGTAGTTACTTAATTACTATAGTTAAATAAGATAGGTACCTACCGACCAAATGTGTACCTACCGACCGCTTAAATTTGTAATTTAGTCTTAGTATCATTTGACTGCCTCATCATTGATTGCTATTATATGACCTCATTACCATCTGTACCCTGCACAGTTATACTCAGTATCAATTACGACCGCTGACAGATGTCGCAGATTCCTGTGAGGATCTAGATAAATGTAATAGATTTTACAACCCATTCTAGGGTCCATATCTCCGGCTCCGGAATTTACAACTTCACAAGATCTCTACTGGCACCGGTCGACGGGGAGTCGGTCGTGACTACCGACACCGACTCAACCGCCAGCCAGCGACGTCGAGACGCATCTACCCGTCTCCGCTTCGGTCGTACAGGACAGTGGTTTCAATTCGGAAGGCTTATTATATACGTTCGGTTCGAGAATGTTTACTCTAAGTTTTAGTTGATTAAATTAAGTTGTGCTGTCTTACTGATTTTCTAATTGTTTTCCTTTTTTTACAACCTACCAGTAGAAAGGTGACAATAGCTTAAAAAAAATCGCACCTTTTTTTATCGTCCACCAGCCAATAATTTCTTAGGCAATCGACTGCCTCTGTGCCAAGAAACTTCAATAGTTTATAAAGTTAAAACTATCGAAATTATATTATAATTATTTTGTAATGAAGCATTTAGTGATATTTTCTTTTACATATTACATTCAATGTGCGTAATAAAAACGAATTAATTATTCATGAAACATGCATCCGCTCAATAATGATTTAAATGTATAATACATTCAATTTGCTTGTAAAAGTTCAAGAACAAGTCTCGCGTCACGTTTTAGCGTCCTTGGCTCTTTGCAGGAAGAGTGTTCCACAAGCTTCAGACCTGACGTATACGTCTGCGTTTTTGTCAAAACATTTAGTCCCATCCATGGAAAGACAACCAGCTCTGTCAGGGAGAATATTGAAAAGAGTTAATATTAAGTAATCCTAGCATCAGTATTTTTTTACGATAGAACTAAAGCTATTTGGGCTGAACTTATATTAATCTCAAATTCTATGAATATTTCAAGTCGTGTAATGCGTGTCGTTAACGATTGGTGGTTTTAAAATAATCTGTTCTCTTATTATTTTTATTTAATTAAGGCACGCATAAGTTATCTCGGCGTCGCTTTTGAATAAAACGTGAAGTACTGCACAGTTGAGCACTAAGAAAATATATTTTAAAACTTCTCTGCTGAGGGAGTTAAACCGTTCATACCCATAATTTAGTAAAATAGATTTGCATTTAGTGTAAATATGTTATTGTCAGGATTTAGTTGGGCTGTATCTGAATTACGAAATGTGCATTTAAGAGTAAAATAAACTACAGCGCTCACAACCAACTTTCATGTTTTATACCAAAGTTTTTGTTAAACGATGCTTAAATTTAGGATTGTTAACAGAAAGCAATAATTACATACACACACACTCACGCCTGTTATCCCCGAAGAGGTGGGCAGAGGCGCAACTAGTGCACCCACTTCTCGCCGCTATTCCATCCCATGTGATAGGGGGCGAGCTTATCGACATATCAGGCTCAAATTCCAGGCTCCGGACTGATACTGAATAGAAAAACTCAATATCACTTTGCCCGACCCGAGGATCAAACCCGAGACCTCAGCATTGCAATCGTACTGCAATTCAACTGCGCCACCGAGGCAGTCTATATAATAATTATATTACAGTATATAAAGTAAGTATATACTTTTATTATTATATAGTGGCATACCTTCTTAAGTTGACTGATAACAACGGCATTAAGCACTGATTAGTGCCTCCAACAACAGCAGCGTCGTAAACTCCGTTCTTGAGGGCCCAATAAGCGTGCTCGAGGCACACCGTAGCGCTCGAACAGTTTTGGTCAACAGTATAAGAAAGAGCCTTTCCATCAAGCCAGTAGAAAATACGGTTCGCCATCATATTTTTACTGCATCTGAAAATAAAACGTTGTAGGTGCATTCATCTACTAATAGTATACCAGGCATGAAACTGGACAATATACACAGGGTGACTGCCGATGTGTGTGGTTTCAATAACGACTATAATATTTTAATAGATTCTTAAATATTATCCAAGGGAGAATTTGAAGAATTGTATGCGGCAACATGACAACAAGTAGCATCTTGCATGCTATTTATTTTATTCAAAATATTTATTATCAGTAGGTGATCATTAACCTCTTCTCCAAATATGTATGACTACTTCTATCAGTTCGGCGTTGATATTATTACTATGATCCTCTTGTTTTTATGAATTATTACCCCAAATACACGACAAGAGAACCGCAAGTAAGAATTGCAGCTACCGCCTTAGGGTCAGGTCATCATCTCTTTTGCTTCAGTGGTCGGCCACAGAGAGAATTGTGGTTTATTTATTTTTTTAATACAGAAACTGATAACCCAGTTGCAGATCACGAATTATACATACTTTTTCTTTTGATGAGTACCAGCGTTATTCCAAGCTGCTCTAACTATTACGTATAATGCAAGACTTTCAGAATATCAAAACCCTAAAAATAATCAATTTTCTGGAGACTTGACATTGACTCGATGAATTCTACATGAGATTATAACCATTATGTTTTACACGGATTGAAAAAACATACAAATCTATATATATAAAAGAAAGTGGTGTTAGTTACACCACTTATAACTCTAGAACGGCAGAGCGGATTTAGCTGAAAATTGGTGGAGAGGTAGCTTAGAACCAGGAGACGGACATAGGATACTTTTTATCCCGGGATAATATGAACCGGGACTTTTATCCTGGATAATCGTTTTCTGCCAGTGGAACAGCAAGAAAACAAGTATAGAGATATTTCGAGATCCAGTTGAGGACATAATTACTCTTATCCCGGAAAAAGATAAACCGGGAATTATATCCCGGATTTTAATTTCTCGCGAGTGGAGCCGCCACGACTAAACCACTGAACCGATAGCGATGCAATTTGGCAGGGAGATAGTTTTAAACCCTGGGAAGAATCTAGGCTACTTCATATCCCGGGAAAATATAAACCGGGACCTTAATCTCGGAAAATCGTTTTCTGCCAGTGCAACCGTATTAAAATAAGTATGGAGATAGTTTGTGATCCAAAGGAGGACATAGGCTACTATTATCCCGGAAAACAGACACCGGGAATTTTATTGCGGATTTTTTTCTCGCGGTTTATTTTTTATTTTTAGGGATATGACCCTACATCTCTATCCTACTATCCTACTCCTACTAATATTATAAAGGCGAAAGTTTGAAAGTATGTATGGATGTCTGGATGTATGGATGTTTGTTCTTCTTTCACGCGAAAACTACTGAACGGATTTCGATAAAATTTGGCACACGGGTAGATCATGTCCTGAATTAACACATAGGCTACTTCTTATCTCGGAATAATATAAACCGGGACTTTTATCCCGGAAAAACTTTTTAAAGCGGGCGGAGCCGCGGGCAAAAGCTATTTATTATAAAACAAAGTCCCCTATCGCATCTGTCTGTCTCTTGAACGCGATAAACTCAAACACTGCTTAACGGATTTTAATAAGTTTTTCATCAATGGATGTTGTGATTCAAGAGAAATAATTCATAAATATTTTGTACGACAGAAAAATAAATGTAGGTATACAGTATTATGCTTTGCTACCTGTGCTAAGCCAGGGCGGGCCGCTAGTATATTATAGTTACCCAGTTAAAGTGTAACGAGAATCCGCTGTACATAAGCTTGATGTTAAATGCTCAGAAAATGATGAACCCATAAAAACACCAACTTTTACACCAGACAACGTAGCTGGATTTACACCTAAAAAGAGACGAAAATGTACACAAAAATTTACGAATATTAACTAGAAAATATTAAATACGCAAAGGCGACTTGTTGGTAAGCCGATGCGATGCGCGGACCCAGATTCCATGGAGCGTAAATTATCAGCCGTTATTTGATTGAACTGGTAGATTGGAGTAGAAATCACAGACCTTAAAAGCCATAACTCTAGGATACAAGCGCTTATTATGAATAATAATAAATAAACTTATGAAGCTACGTTCAAACATTGTGTATACATCACATTATTGTATGGTCGGTTTTTGTTAACTAATAAGTAAATAAAAATTGCTCACGAAGATTTTCGTGGAAGGACACAATATTGGATAGTGTTGATACTTGTTAACTAGGAATCGAATCGTCGCTTACCATTAAGCAAGTGACTTGCTCAAGTATATAAAAAACACAAACCTGCGTCAAAAATTGCACTATAAGTTTCTTCCAGTATTTTTCTGTACATAGGATCCATATATTTCGACTGAGAGTACGTCACTTTAAAAAAATGTGAGAGAAAAATTTGGACTATCAGCAATATCGATTACGATTTTCTTTGTGACACAAATCTATTGGGCAGGCTCCTAATCACAAGGGCGACTTAGGAGTCTAACTGAAAGAAGCCTTCACAACTCCTTTCCGTACCTAGTCACACTTTCCCCTTAAGCCAATGCATCCATAATTTTTCTGATCTTGGAAATGTTCAAGAGTAGTCTACGCAATAATAAAAGTGTGTATAAAAAAGCTGTAGAAAAAGGCTTTTGGATTTCGTCTCCAGACCAGGTCTATACTTTTTGTGTTTATTTAACAACACGTATCTAGGATTGAACTTTCACGACGGGGGTAACATCAGCAGGTCTACCATGAAACGACTTCACGAAATTTCGTTCAGTTCCTACCATGAAACACGTATTATCCGAAATCGGTCCCGCAAACGGACAAGTGACATTTAGAGGCTACCATAAAATATTTCGTCCGAACGAAATATCGTAAATTTTTTTATGCTTCAAAGGTCATTAAAATTAATTTATCACAATAATTATGTTGGTATATTACAGCCACAAATGTTAATAAACCAAATAAGAAATAATAATACACATTACTATACTACTTAACTATAAAGTTTCGGATTGAATGAATGAATTCACTCGCATTATGATAGACGTTCATTCCAAAAACGGGTAATTGACGTTTCCTTCGTGCTAAACGGTACCATGAAGTGGTCCGTCCGAACCATGAAGAAAAGAAGAAGAGCGGAGGTGCCGCAAGGCATATAGGTCATGTCACCATCAATTAGGCCATGACGTCACAGTAGGCGGGGCCTAAAACCGTAGTTCTGAGTGAATCGTCAGTGCGTTCGGTTCGGCCTCATCTGACGTTTAAATACGTATTAAATTCTTTTAACCATGAAATGTGATATTGATGAGAGTAGGAGTTGCTCAGGATCAAAAATCAAACAAGATGGCATAACATTTTATGTGTAAGTCGTTTAAATTTATGTTTATTTGCATTTTGAAACATATTTTCTTGTTGCATTACCAAGAGATATCTATCGTCGAAAAGTTGCATTCTACATATTTCTCACCCATATCTTGATTTTAACATTATAAACGCATATTACAATAATTTTTCGGCAGAAATAAGTAAACTTAGTTCATTTTGCCTCTAAATATATTCATTATTCAATCATTTATTATTTAGTTACAGGAAATGTGAAAAAATATATTAAAACATGTAGTGACATCTGTGGGTAAGTATTCAGAAATAACGGATAACGAAAAACATGTGCGTCATGCGAGCGACACCCAACATCGAATATAATTCGACGCTTGAAAGGCAATAATATCTAAGCGACAAATATACTGAAAATGAGTTATATACATATTTGGAATCGCCAAATTTTTTTGCGTCGATTGATCCGGGTTTCGTAGCTCTAGGACAACTTTTTTGGCGGTTAGATATTAGATAATTCCGGTAAATTTCACATCTTTTTTCTCATTTACTGACAAGAAATTTACGACTTTTCGGATTTATAGAAAGTGGAAATTGATTTTGAACTTATCGTGTCTTACTTGAAATCGTGATATTACATGTTTTGCACTAATATATGTTTACTTGAAATAAAAATATGCTCACTCTTTAATTAGTTGTTTATTACCTACACAACAAAATTATAGCATTGGCGTAGATATATATTTGCCTGCACCCATACTCACCATATTGATGTGCTTAGATATTTTCAGCTTAATAAAATATTTTGTTAATAGTACATATATACAACTTTACATAAAACAAAATAAAAAGAGATTAATCGGTTAGATAGTTTTACCTGAATAATATAAGTTCTATTTTTTATGCTTAGATATTTTTACTTGTCAACCTTTAACTTCAATGATGTCGCATAGTTAAGTTTACCGGGTATGTTCAGGTGGTTATACTTATTGTTAGGAGATATTCACCTGTTCGTAATAAAGAAAATACACCCGCTTACGATCCACCTAGTGTTTTAAAAGTGTCGTTGGCTATTCTCATCTAGCCATGTATTTTTCTTATATTCCATGGCCTCTTTTACATCGTCCCACATTCTTTCTCGTGTTTGCAAAGTACTATGAAAATCCTTTGTGGAAGACGTATGTCAAAATCGTAGAATGTGGTGCTCCATAGTCTCTGACTACCCGTATGGGATGAGGGCGTGAGGTTGTATGTGTGTGCTTTCAGCAAAAATAAAATTTGAGTGAAAATTACGAGTTTCCAACACAATGAATAAATGATAATATTATTGTTTTCTAGTTCTGCTTGAGGCGAGAACCTCCCTCTAACGAAATTTGTTAACTATTAACAAATTCTATATCAATATGCTATATTTTGGATGTAAGTATGTTTATGTAACAATAAAATTTGATTTTCATTAAAGTTTGCTGTTTATTAAATAGTTTAATGTTGGTGGGAATAACAATATTTACAATATTGTGCACATATTTATGTTTTTCTACATTCGTGCGACCCAGTAATTTAGCTATAGATATTTTTAATTGATTTTATTAATATGTTTAGTTATCCTTATACGATTCTTAACAACTGCGCATTTTTAAATATTTGATATTTCTTTAAATTTACTTGTTACGGTATCCATAAAATTATCCATTTAGATGATTTTACCTGTTTGTAAATTAAGGTAATTTTTAACTAAGCGACGGTAACTTTTTAATTTATAATCGTCAAGGCTGTTGATTTAGGTCAAAAAATGTCCAAAATTAAGAAGTTTCTAAAACAGTTACAATTATTTTTGTGCAGCAAATAGTTTCTTTATGATTTTTTTGTCAAAATCAAAACTTTAAAACGCTCTACTGAAAAAATTTGCTAAATGTCGCTTAGATATGATTGCCATTCAAGCGTCGATATTATTTTTATAAATTTCGTGGTATTTGTAACTTTTTTTCGTGTTATTGAGTTATTTGTTATCATTTTAGATTCCCCATTTTTTTTTTGTTTTTGCGGAGAAAGTAACTTATTACTACCGATGCTGTAAATACAGAAAATAGAAATGCATGAATACGTGTTATGAATAGACGCAACAACTGGACGCCAACAAAATATTCGAAAATATAAAAAAATGCTTGGAATATAGTAAAAACAACAATTTCGCTTTTCTTTAGAAAATATTCCTACCTGTCAAACATTTGATGTTCGTCCCTTCGTTTAGAAATCAATTAAATTTACAAGTTAAAATATCACTAAAAGTGGAGTTTTATTCTTCTTGTTTTGGTTTTGAATGTCAAACGTTGAATATTCGTCCCATCGTTTAGAAATAAATTAAATTTAAAAGAATACTTTAGTTCTTTTTATTTATTTTTGACATTTGACATTGACAACCAACAATTTATGATCGCAACTATAATATTTTACGGACTTTGGCGGGAACTTGGGCGTAAAGGTTGCGTTGTTTCGGTTGAATTTGATTTTTATGTGCATGATGCGGTTTGTTCAGTGGCCAATAAGGAATATATTCATTTTTATCATAATACTAGGTGTTTCTTGCGGTTTCATCCGCGTGTAAAGCCTTTCCGCTAAAAAAAGTCCCTATGAAGAGATTAAAAATATGCATTATTTCCATGGGGGTAAATTACCTGGATAACAAGTAGACTATGTGTTAATCTAAGACATGATCTACTAGCGTGCCATTTCATCTAAATCCGTTTTGTTGTTTCTGTGTTTACTTCTAACACACATGTAAATATCCAAATATTTTTATGAACTTTCGCATTTATAATATTATCACAGGATACTGAAGTAGATATTAGTAAGATTATCGTAATTATTAATTTTAATCAATAAAGATTTTTTATCAAGAACTTTAACAACTTATTTTATTTTGTTTTATTCCCTAATTTTCCTGTATGTATGATAAAATAATTATAGACATATATAATTATTTTATCATATATGTGTCACCTATGTAATGTATATGTTGAAAAAACGGTTAAGCGCCAGTAGAATAATAAATAATGTGGTCCGCCATACTAACGCACATAGAATCGTCTGGAACAAACACTTTTGCTTGTTACGCCGTAGGGTTGAAAAGACGAACTAAATTATTGACAAGTTAGCTCTGTTACGTTGTAATAATGCCATTCACCGCTAGATGGATTTTGATTGGGGGGAGGAGCTATCGTTATATTTCATCCCCCAACCCCCCGCATTTAGCGACGCTACGTTCTAAAGAGATTTTGGCTTGACACACCTCCGCTCTTCTTCTTTTCTTCGTGGTCCGAACGAAATATCGGCATTTTGACAACACTTCTTTCGGATTTTCACCACAAATGACGCGAAACTCAAGAGGTAACTTTTTACTTTCGGAAATATAAATTATCATAGTTAAAAGTGCTTTTATGGTCGCATCGGATGACTTTTCGCAAATTATAACTTACATACGTTGCGTACATAACTAACACAGGCTACAATATTATACTTATTCAATATTCATCTTGATTCTAGGAGCATCTTCTAGCGCATTTTTTGTATAAAAATAGTTATTTATTATCTAGGTCGTTGTTATCGCACACACACAGACACTCACGCCGTTTATCCCCGAAGGGGTAGGCAGAGGGGCAACCAGTGCACCCTCTTTTCGCCGTTATTCCATCCCATGATGTAATAGGAGGCGAGCCTATCGCCATATCGGGCACAAATTCCAGACTCCAGCTGACACTGAATAGAAAAACTCAGTATCACTTTGCCCGACCCGGGGATCGAACCCAAGACCTCAGCATGTTAGTCGTACCGTACCGCATAGGATTAGGCCTAAAAACCAATCTTTCCCTAATCGTTGATGTCTCATCCGCTCTTAGTGGCCGTCCTGAGCCGAGGTTCGTAACCCGTTAGTGGGTTGCCCTCAGCATGGTCACTTAATACAAAGGGTTGCGAGCGCCTTCTGCGTTCACCCTAAAGACCGGTGTGGCCAGAAAAGCCGTCTCGTGTCAGGCTACTGGCAGTAGGGCCATTAACAAAAAAAAAAAAACTTTATATATCACGTAAGGGTAAAACACTACAAACGCTAACACAATTTTTCAAGATATCAGTAGACAATGCTGTGGTGGTCTCTCCGTAAAGCCGGACTGGAAACATAAACGCCCGCGTATTTTATTACATACGGTTTGAATAGGCTGTGACGACAGGGTATCACTGTCTGACCAAAAATAAACGAGACGTGACCCGTTGTTGTTGCGTTTCGTACTCATGATGAGTGAGATTTTATGAGAAGCCAACATGGAACTCATAACCAACAGAAAACCCAATATCACTTTGCCCGACCCGGAATTCCTGCCGCGACCTCAGAATAGTATTCGCACCGTGCATGCAATACTACTACACCACCGAGGAAGTCACTAAAGACTAAAGTAAAACTTATATTAAATAAAGGAGATATTGAAATACATTTTTTATTATTATATTGAACTAGATTTTGCCTGCGGCTCTGCCCGCGTTAAAAAGTTTTTCCGCGATAAAAGTTCCGTTTTTTATTTTCCCGGGATAAAATGTAGCCTATGTGTTAATCCAGGATATGATCTACCCGTGTGCCAAATTTCATAGAAATCTGTTCAGTAGTTTTTGCGTGAAAGAGTAACAAACATCCATACATCCAGACATCCAGACATCCAGACATCCATACATACATACATATTTACAAACTTTCGCCTTTACAATATTATTAGGATTAACACACGATGAGTTACAAGAGGAGCAGCAATTTATAGCCGATATCGTCCTACAAGTACAATTAGCTATTCTTGCAATGCTCTTAATTTTATTTTTTGACGTGCTAAATCATGGTACAACTTCTCTTATACGTGTTAATTTTTAATCAAGTTGAGTTTCTGCGGCCGCTCTTTTCCTCTAAGGAACTATGGATATACGCTATCGGACGTCTTGTTCACGCCAAACATGCAAGTCCTTTCGTCATAGTAGACCACGTCGACCACGCGCTGCTCTTGAAGAGCTGTATTTGAAATTACGGTATTCAACATTAGTATAATTTCTACTCGGTGAACAATAAAATATGCTGACTGCCTCGGTGGCGTAGTTGTATTAAGGTACGACTACAATACTGAGGTATCGGGTTCGATTCCCGAGTCGGGCAAAATGATATTGAGTTTTTCTCAGTATCAGCTCGGAGTCTGGAATTTGTGCCCGATATGGCGATAGGCTCGCCCCCTATCAGATCATGGGACGGAATAACGGCGAAAAGTGGGTGCACTAGTTGCGCCTCTGCCTACCCTTTCGGGGATAACAGGCGTGAGTGTATGTGTATATTACTAACAATAGAATAATAACGCCAAGAATGATAGTTTCATATCAAAAATTTGTCGAATGTGAGGCATAAAACTCATTGATGTAAGCGTAAGTCACTCGTAGTGACGTTCTGTCACACGCATACAAGCGTGCAAATAATATTGCTAGTAGTATGAGATTTTCCCCAAACTTTGGGTAAGTGCAATTACTTCTACCTTGAGCCATTTTTAAGTATTATATACTTATGAAATTATTATTATTGTCCACAATAAGAAATTCCTTTTTTTTATTCTTAAGAAACGAATGGTTTTAAGTGGGGATACCCTGAAAAGGATCAAAACGATACCAAATAATAAAATACCTTTTCTTTACTATCTTATCTTATGTTCAATTATATATTTTTAAATTTCATTATTGTTTCGTTAGGGAAAAAAATAAAACCAGAAAACTCGTGCTGACGTCATTTAACGGCTGAATGAGGTACTTACCTTTGCCTCGATAGTGATTTTATGAAGGCGATATTTTTTTAATATTTAAGTCAACAATGTCAAAATACGTCACCGCTTCTATTTTATTAGAAGTTTTGCCGGATTATAGTAAAACAAAGACATCACTATTCAACCGCATAATTGATGTCATTTTACGCTTAGTGCTTACGTCTGTTGAGGATAAGATGAAATTAAAAGTTTTGAAAGAGAAAAGGCGTTTAAGTCCTTACTTTGGATCTATTTTCATCTAAAATAATAATATAAGCATGTAAAAAAAATATTATCAATTCAAGTCAGATCAATAGAAAATAATATATTCCTAATACTGGCAACACAATATCAAAGCATGCAAAAGTACAAATTAAATAAGTTAATTTTAGACATAAATTAATTTCAGAACATAGACATCAAACTTTGGGGTCACAATTTTCCTTTTGTTTGCAACATTTTCATATAATGTCGTCTGAAAAATTATGAATGATTGTTTTTGCTTTGTCGATTATTTTATCTCAAAATATTAGATTAAACGTAATATTTACATGTGAAATGTTGTTACAATGTTTCTTATGATTATCCGAGGTACTGTGACATCCGTTTATTGCACAAACCGTCATATTAAAATAAAGTATCGAGAGCTGCTGGCGCTACGGTTCGACTTTGTGCACCGACACGGGCTGTTCGGAAACTAGGCCAAATGGCTTAGTTTTACTTGCCTCACTAAGCGTACATGTTCGCGGGTCTTTGGCTATTCATTTCGTATTTCGGACGCGTGTCGGTCGGCCCGTAATTTCGGATGGAAGTTTTCATACATTCAGCACTTAAAATAGTTGGGACTACGTATATGAGATAACCGAAATCTTTTTAGTGCGTATTGACTGGGTGCCTGCGAATTTTTGATTAAAATAAAAAATGTTCGGACAAAAGCAAACCGCTTGCCAGATGGTATGCGATACGTTTACCCAGAAACCCATCCATAATCATTTTACGAACACACATGACACACATACTTACGTTGAGTTGGTCTATGTATTTTTATTTTACTTATAAAATAAGGAAAATAAAAATACATCTTACTAAGATGTATCTTTCATTAACACGAAATATACATTTATTTTGTGTTTTGAGGTAAATAATAGTACGTCGCTTCCTCGCCGGCGCGGCGCAGCCGTGAGACAAGTGCATTATATGGATAGTCATGCCGCACACGCCATACAACAATGCTACCGAGGCAGGCATCATTTTATTGCATAAAGAAACTCGATACTTTTGGTGCTTGTATAGTTTTATTTTTGTTGGAAATCTAGTGGTAAGTCTCTCATATGTAACAGTCCATCTGGGTTATTACTACCGCCAAGCAGCAGTGTGCTGGCACTGTTGTGTTTCGTTTTGAAGGATATTGAAGCCAGTGTAACTAATGGACATAATAAGACTTAACATCTTATGCCTCAGGATGACGAGCGCAGTGGAATGCCACACAGTACTCTGTAACTCAAGGTGCTGGATGGTGCTGCTACTGTTTATGGATGGTCGTATCACTTACCATCACGCTAACGGCAGGCTGTCTCGTCACTTAATGCCATAAAAAAATCTAGACTAGAAGAACATTGTGGAGTAAAAGATGTTGAAATATACTTTTTATTATAATATTAAGACGTTATAAGAGCTACATCAATAAGTTTTTTTAAAACATATTATATATGTGCTATGCACATTACACATATATATGGGATGTATAAAAATTGAGACTATTCTCTTGGTATTTGTCGTATTATATTTCTGCAACCACCTTTTCCCTCTTTATGAGGAACAAACGTTGATCTACGTCTTGCTTACGCCAAACATGCAAAGTCCCTCCATCATAGTTATTTCTGTGGATATGCTGCTACTAATTAGCTGTAAATATAATAATCGAACTTTAGGGGAAAATCTATATAGTTAACAATATAATAAGTTGATATTAGTAACAATGAGGATTGAGAGTGAGTCTAGAAATAGAATCAATCGCTAATACTATATGCTCAAAAATACCTAACATTATAGTAGGTATTAAATTATGTATTAGTATTGCGATAGACTCGTCCCCTATCACATCATGGGACGGAATGTCGGCGAAAAGTGGATGCACTAGTTGCGCCTCTACCTACCCCTTCGGGGATAAAAGGCGTTAGTATGAATACGTACGTATTAAATTACCAAATAATATACTTCATAAACGATAAGTTCTTCATTGAGTCTACAAAATAATACTTATACTATACTTAAAAGTAATTAAAGAATATTCAATAAAAATTACTTACCATGAGAAGCAACCATGTTCCTTTTCCTACAAAAATGTCTCTGCGTGGATATAGAATGATCCAAAGTAATTATAATTACACATTTGTAGATAAACGTATAATAACATTGATTGTATTTTGCCAAAAAATTACATAACGTTGTGACCACAGAACAGGGTTTCCTCCGTGGTTGTGACAATGACATAAATATTTGATATTATAATTTGACTTATTTTAGTAGTACACGTTTTACTTATAGGCTTAAATAACAAAGAATGAACTGAACAATGAGTTGGTTTATATATTTGCATTTATCACAGCGTAGTATGAGAAAACGCACTTATCATCTTTGGTTCGTTCACGAAACAAACGCTATGAACCTGAACGAAAGAAAAGCATCTGACGTAACCTCAGAATAATAACCAAAGAGCATTATAATACTACGGAAAATAATAACTAAAGCCAGACGTAACTAACTTGTAACAGATGAATTTCGTTCGGGTCCGCAATTTCGGATGGACGTTTCATGGTAGCCTTCCAGGCTTCTGGCGGACTTTAAAGTGTTTAGCTGTAACTCCGAAAAAAGGATGCTGCCCCAACTCCACACCGAAGTACCACGAAGGTAAGTAGAAAAAGAGTAGTTATAAATAAACTAGATGATACTTACATGGTTGTTTATATTTTCCATGAATTTAACAACGTTGTCGGATTTAGGGAACAAGCCTGATATGCCGGTAATGACAATCTCATTACCGGTCAGATTGTCCGAACCAGAGGGGCTACTGCGAAAAACGAAATCCGAAGTTTCGGGTGACGGATCGCACGTTTTCTTACTACGAAGTGTTACGGATCCTTCTTTATGAAGAGTTGTTGCGTGACGAAAGTGTTGAGCGAAGTCGGAAGCGTCGCAAACTGCCTGAAACCTTCGTTCAACGGTGACGGATCCGAAGTAATTTGGTAGTAAGGTTAAATCCGAAGTTCGTCGTTTCTTCGTTTCGGACCGACGTTTCGGATTTCGTTTTTCGCAGTAGCCCCTCAGGATGCAAGTTGAATTGCGAATGAATTAATAGCAATTTACGATGCTTTTATAACATTTACATCTATAAATTACCTTGACTCAGGCTATGCAATGTCATCGATAATGTGTATTGTTTTAAATCTAACGAAGTGTAGTTTTCTTTGGTTTTAAAGCTACCTAAATTACTGCCTTGGTAGCGCAGTTGTATTACGCAACGACTGCAATGCTGAGGTCTTGTAAGAATACAATATGTAAGAGGATATGAACTGAATGTTAAATTATAAAAGGTCGAAATTACCGTGTATTTAAAAATTGTTCCAGTCAGTGAAACGTATCGAAATGTCAAACGTGATTCTAATTTTTTTTTTTATAATTTTCCCTTTAGGGAAGGCAAAGGGTTCGAGCCCATACAGCCTCGTCTTAAGTAATATTTTTGGTTGGCTTTTTTTTTTATTTCCTACGTACTGTGTCGTAGTAAAGCAGTGGCTACCTTACCAAGACTTTATCAAGGAGTTTTGGCGGCAACGAAAAAACACTTGATTGGCACAGTTATTTCAATTCACTTCATTTGAGCACTTTAATAGAACTATATTGGATAATATAACACCATAATTATGCAATATAACACTAAGTATCACCAAAATAATGAATTAAAACAAGAGCACCTCATGACACTTCTACGTTCCCGCCAAAAAACACGTGATTCTAAGTTTGAATTTTTTAAAAGTTTTTAATTATTTTATATATGTTCAAAGAGGTTATAAATATTAGAATTGCCTGCTTAGAGTTTCGGCGTTACGGCACGAGTGAAATTTGGACAATAGAAAAAAATAAATAAATTATAATTACATAAGTTGATAAAAAATGCTATGCAATAGCTTTACCGCGGCAGTCTCCGAGTGCCACACGTCTTTTTTTTATCACTAATCACCGCTGTTTCAATTAACATAGAAATCATGCTTGGCGACAGTAAAAATAACTATGTGGTGGTACATACCTAGTCGGACTTGCATACAGTAGATCATCTATCCAGTCGCAATTATATAAATTTATCCATTATTACGTCGACCGTTTACAGTTCTTAGCGGTTAATGATGAGTCTTCACATGGCTAATGTATTCAATATTAGCTGTGAATGTTCTTGAACAGATACTACATGTGAGGACGCCATTGACGTAATTTTAAGTAATACATGAGGGTGGCTTAGCTTTAAGGTGATTTCTTTATAGTCACGTTAGTACCTTCGCTGATTCTCAAATTGATACACAAGTCACAATTTATTTATTATTTATTTATTTATTTCCTCTCTTACATCTACTATTACAGGATAACCTAATACAGTAGTGTGGCATAATATAAATGGGTAGTTTCTTGACGAAGCATCATCACATTGTAGTATACGAAATTATCATGGCCGCTATCTTTGTGAATTCACTCAGAGAACAGATAAATATATCCGTTTCGACTGCAATGACATTAAAAGTACGAAGGGCGCGTGCTATTGGCGCTTCTTTGAGAATGTTAGTACGCGCGCGCGGCACCGCTAGCAGTTGCGGCCGCAATTCTAACAAGCCAGTTGAGCGTCTAAGACAGTATAATCTAAACCTATCAAGATTAGTAGCTATTCAATCCCATTAGGTGGGCTGATGCCACGGCGTTGGAGTGACTGATCACATTAGACCACGCCGCAGCCGATGCGCACTGTCCCAATTAATTATTCGCTTTGCAGATTACCTTAATGGATTGTTGACTGGCTAATGTCGATTACTGTTTTAATACCTGATCGCCAGAACGGCTGAACGGATCTGGATTAAATTTAGCACAGAGAGATATTATATTCTGGAATAACACGTAAGCTACTTTTTAATCTCGGAAAGTATATAACGGGAGTTTTATCCCGGTACTTCTGACGTGGGTGGAGCCGCAACCAACAGCTAATTATTAAAGCCGATTCTTGCATAGTACTATAACCTAAGCACGTATATTATATTTAATTTGATGATGAACTTAACGGATAAAACGATCTTCATTAGCAGGTTAGGGATTTTTCAGAGAGGTCTACAAGGCGATATGGCGATAGGCTCGTCCCCTATCACATCATGGGACGGAATAACGGCGAATAATGGGTGCACTGGTTGCGCCTCTGCCTACCTCTTCGGGGATAAAAGGAATGAGTGTATGTGTCTACAAGGCTAAGATGAGTACCTGTTGAGGTATGTTTCACGTTCTGAATAATTGTAAGTAAATGAAAGAGTTCATATTCCAAACCTAATTCTTATGTACAAGTACACAGACAAACTTATTAATTACTAGCTTTTGCCCGCGGCTTCGCCCGCGTGAACGAATTTTCCCGGGACAAAAGTCCCGCTTTATATTCCGGAATAAAAAATAGCCTATGTGTTAATCCGGAACATAATCTACCCGTGTGCCAAATTTCAATTTGAAATCCGTTTAGTAGTTTTTGCGTGAAAGAGTAACAAACATCCATACATACAAACTTTCGCCTTTATAATATTAGTAGGAAGGATTCCACGGCCGGAATGTGATTAAGTGTCCGCGCGGATGGCACGGAACATTGCAAGCCCGTATCCAATCACCTAGCTCTGTTCTCAGGACCTCAAATTATAATCTAAGGTTTCATAATTACTACCATAACACTTGCTTAGGAGTCATAAGCATGTCCTTTAATTACACATACACATGACTGGAAATCTTTAGGGGAGGCCTATGTTCACCAGTGGACGTTATGTACCTGATGGCGATGATGATGAGACACGTCATACCTGTATCTTCGACACAAAGTCCAGGCTCCGCGCTGGTAATGAGTCTAAGAACCCAATATCACTTTGCTCGACCCTAGGGATCGAACCGGAGATCGCTCCAGTCATGTCTTAATACACCTACACGACCGAGGCAGTCATGTAGTCGATGTAGATACATAAAGGATATTTAAATCACCAATGACTCAAACGTGACCGCTTCAAAGTCTGAAATAACATCTGAATGTGGATATCTCGATTTAGTCCGGAGTCTGGGGAAATTTATTTTGTGCCCTCAAGCGGGCTCGGTTAAGCATCATAACACTAATTAATACCTTTGCATAACACCAGTGGTCTCGGACGACAAAATGTGAAAGCGGTAGAGTTGCCAATTAAAATCGGTATATTAGGATCAAAAATCGGTGTATGCAAAAGAACAAGCAATATTCAATAAAATCTCTTATCGCACCCTAACCCTTCAGACGTCCCACGCGTCTCTGGAGAGTGCCTAGTCGGTACATCTAAGCATCAATATTGAAACCCATAAAGTACCTTTTGCTATTTCCGACACCGAAACTCTATATTTTCTAGGGTTTTTATTACACCACAAGAAGTTCAAGTAACAAGAGTCACGCGTGAAAATCGGTAGAAAAATCGGAAGACAATTCTGGCTTTCCAAAAATCGATGTCATTTCGGTATATCGGTAGGAGAGGCCCAATATCGAAAAATCGGTAGGTTCGATGCCACTGCAAAGCGCGCTTAATCTCAGCACTCACATGCGAGGAGTCAATGGTTCCTTCAGTATCATCATCATCATCAGCCTTTATCAGTCCACTGCTGGACATAGGCCTCCCCTAATGAGCGCCATAGCGCCCTGTCTTCAGCTTGACGCATCCAGCATCTGCCTGCAATCTTTCGCAGATCGTCATGCCACCTGGCCGGAGGGCGGCCTACACTACGTTTGCCCAGTCGCGGTCTCCACTCAAGAACACGTTTACCCCAGCGGTTGTCGGTTTTTCGTGAGACATGGCCAGCCCACTGCCACTTCGGCACGCTAATTCTTTGAGCTATGTCGATAACTTTGGTTCTCTGTCGGATGTATTCGTTGCGAATCCTATCCTTCAGAGAAACTCCGAGCATAGCTCTCTCCATTGCCCGCTGAGCGACTTTAAACTGGTGGTGTTCATGTCTCAGCTCCGTAGGTCATGACGGGTAGGACGCACTTATTGATAACTTTTCGTTTTCAAACATTGCGGTATGGATGACGAAACTACGCCTTCAGTATCGCTACGTGCAAACTCACACTGACAACAATTGTAATTTATTTGCGGTATCTAAACACCAAGACATTTGTGTGTAATTGGGACTATTTGTTGCCATTTTTCGTTATTTATAATAGCAACAGCGGGCATACGTGACACGAATTCACTGGTAGTAGGACTCTCATATGTAAGAGTTCGTCTGGGTGGGTACCACCGCAATGTCTATTTCTACCACCAAGTAGCAGTTTGCATGCACTGTTGAGTTTCGGTTAAAAACGCATTGTATCCAGTATAACTACAGGACATAATGAGACTTAACATCTTATGGCTCAGGATGACGAGTGCAATGGAATGCCACACAGTACTTTGTAACTCAAGGTGCTGGATGGTGTTTCTACTGTTTATGGGTGGTCATATCGCTTACCACCAGGCGACCGGCATTCTCGTCTCGTCATTCGATGCCATAAAAAAAAACAAGAGCTAAGTCAAAAATTTAATGTTAAATGGTTTTCACGGCTCATGAACACTCTGAGAGATTACGGTAATAACTGGACCGACTCATTTACAGTTTAGAATGAAAGTGGGTGGACTAGTCGAGTCCTGTCCAATCCTCAAAGAATAATTAAGACGTGGAACAATTAAGTCTCCTTACTTACATATCGAATTTGGAAAATTGTTTATAGGTCTATATGAATCTAATATCAGTGTCATTGCACCAACTGGGAGCGTGGTAGGTGCGCCGCTTACAACGCTCGAGAATAAATTTATATAAAACTAGTAGTGCTCGCGGCTCCGCCCGCGTGAAAAAGTTTTTCCGGGATAAAAAGTAGCCTATAGCACTCAAGAGTAAAGTAGCTTCCTATTAGTGAAAGAATTTTCAAAATCGGTTCAGTAGTTTCTGAGATTAGCGCGTTCAAACAAACAAACTCTTCAGCTTTATAATATTAGTAGAGATATCACGATACCAGCCCTGTATTATATACTGCCCCACTGCTAGGCACGGGCCTCCTCTACTACTGAGAGGGTTTAAGCCTTAGTCCACCACGCTGGCTTAGTGCGGGTTGGTAGACTTCACACATACCTACGTATTTCTTCCGTTTGGATCGTTTCTTTTTATACTACACCAGACTATGCCCGCGGCTCCACCCGCGATAAAAAAAAATTCCGGGATAAAATACCCGCTTTATATTTTCCCGGGATAAAAAGTAGCCTATATGTTGTTCAGGACATGATCTACTCGTGTGCCAAATTTAATATTAGTAGCATTAATAACAGAACTACGAGTTTATTGTAATTCCGCATAATTCTAGTTCTACGAAACATCCTACATTATCTCCAGTAGGTCCTCGTTACCCACATTAGTATTTTAATGCAATAAGCTTTATTCGCCCATGGCAGGTTCGTTAGCTACAAACGCAGTCAATTGAGCGTAATTAAACTTTGCCAAATGTTTTAACTGTTAAACAGCATAAATTCAGTGTTATTTGTATCCGCCCTGTGGATTGGGGGCGTTTGGAGAATTCCACCACGGTATCCCCTGCCTGTCGTAAAAGGCGACTAATAGGGGCCTCCGGGGGTCACGGGTGGGCGGGAGGGGCCGTCCACCTATTAGTCTAGCCAACTTTTGTGACCCCCGTGATGGACGGCAGCGTGCCTCGCGCTGCCTCTGACGCCAAGGGCGTCCTTCGGTGTACGGGGGCTTCTGAGGCCCCGCAACAACAGGAGACGGACCGCAACAGCGGTACGCGCAGGGGCGGTTGCGGACGACAACTTAGACGTGAGTCGGAGGAAGCCCGCAGCCGTCACTAATGCGCCGAAGATGGCCACCGTGGAGTTTTAGTTGGTATGCCGTGCGGTGTACATAGGTTAGGGACTCGGCCCGGCGGTCGCCCGACGTTTTCCATCTCTCCGGGCGGCTCAACGTCGGGTCGTAAGGCATGGTGAACCCAACATAACCGCTCAGTCGTTCCCCTTGAACACTGGGATAAGTCACTTTCTCCGCGTCAACAAAAAAAAAGTGTTATTTGTATGGATTAAGCTCAGAATAATAACTAAAGTCATTAGTTATTATTCTGAGGGTTTAAGTCTCATTGCTCCGGGCATATTCCGACAAATATGTTTAAACATCTTGTGGGGGCGTCAGACTCGCCAAACTGCTCTGACTGTGGAGTGAAGGAAGATGTACACCATATTTTGTCGGAGTGTGTACGGAGTGGATCTCATATTTTAGTTTGTAATATAGGGGATTTTAATAGTATGTTGACGGCTCCTATGTCAGAGGGGGCTAGGGCTTTGGTTAAAAAATATTTTAAGTGTACTAGGGTGAATGTTTAGTCTGTAGACATATATTTAAGTGGACGTGTGGAGCGACTTAGTCGTAACTCACAAAAAAACTCCTTATAATAAGATAAAAAAAGTCTCATTTTGACAGCTTAATTGTAGCTAATAATGATAGTACCCATTTAAACCAATAACATGCGCAATGCTGAGGAAAAATCAAATATTGCTAGCAATTATTGCGCAAGTTGAAACCAATGATATCTCCGTTTAGACCATGTTTCATAAGTTTATTTTAACAGTTATCTTATTAAACACCTAATATATTTAACTTACTTATTTTAATACTGTTAATTTGGGAGCACAAATCAGAGTGTGTTTTTTGTACTTAGTCGGCTTATACATTTATGTGACGAGTAGCATTTATCAGGAAGCGGTGAAATTGGCTTTGATTGATGTTCTAACCATATTTTTTTATGGCATTGAATGACGAGACGAGCATGCCGTTCGCCTGATGGTAAGCGATACGACCACCCATAAACAGAAGCAATATCATCTAGCATCTTGAGTTACAAAGTACTGTGTGGCATTCGACTACGTTCGTTATCCTGAGACATAAGATGTTAAGTCTCATTATGTCCTGTAGTTACACTGGCTACAATGCCCTTCAAACTGAAACACAACAGTGCATGCACATTGCTGCTTGGCGGTTGAAATAGACATTGCGGTGGTACCCACCCAGACGGACTCTTACATATGAGAGACCTACCACCAGTAGATATTATACAATACTGACGTATATATGCATTAACGCTGCTTCAAATATAGGCTGTGGATCGGTAGATACTGAGTTCAAATCTCGTGCGGTGGTATATACTAGTTCAGCCGCAAGTTTTCCCTTACCTGGAATTATATCCCCTCGAGTGGGTCGACGTCAATTCTTGGTTGTAAATACTAGATAAATGTATGTGACGCCGAAAAGGGGCAAATGGAAGATAGTAACATAAGAAATGAGAGATATTTATTCGCAAAAAATCTGGTAATTTTGCCCGATCCCGGGTCGAGTGATGTGATATTAAGTTTTTCTACTCGGTATCAATGGGTGCACTAGTTGCCTCTTTGCCTGCTCCTTCGGGAATAAAAGAGTGTGTGCATTTGGTAATTGTATAAATGACTCACTACCAAACTAAACATAAAGGCGTGATAAGATCAATTATCACACACCAAGACTATTTTATATTGTCTACAATATCTTGCAGATATAAAGTGAAAATTGCCAAGCACTCTCACTCGTGCGAGCCTCTAAACATTTTTAAATTAATAATACTTAAAACACTTTAACCCCCCGAGAAATGGCGCGCGGGTATGTATAAAGGGTAGACAACATATCCTAATGCCCAGAACATGTACATCTAAACAAAAAAAAAGTCTCTAACGCGACGAATCTCGTGTGTTACAACGGAACGGACTTGGACCGAGTAACGTAATACGTTACTCATACATGAAAATTGAATCAGCTACAGCGAACTGCACGGAACGCGCCGACTTTGGACTTGTGCAGGTTTTTTTTTCTAATATACGGAACAAGATTGAGTCAGATCAATGATGCTCAGCACTAGAAATAGACCGTGCAAGGGTAGCTACCCAAATGGCCTTTCTCTTAAGAGAAACTTACAACATATTTAAGTATAAGGCTATGTTGTGTTATGAAACACGTTTTTGAAATCACTTTATGCTATGAATTATGCAAAAAAGTGAAACTTAATCAGTTTTGCATAACCAAACTCCATAACTTGACATCGCGCTTCGTTAAAGCAAACGAAATAAAATCTGCAGTCAAAGTTTCTTACTTCACAATTTTGTGATCAAAATAAAGAAAAGAATACAAAATTTTGCGAGAATACTTTTTTCCATTTTCTCTTGCGGTGCTTCAAAGTAGTTGGTTAATTTTTAATCAAACCGTAGGTTTGTAGTGGGTTGTAAGGCGCGAATGGCCAGGTGACCTAGCTTATCCGAATATAGTTCGCTGAAAACGCTGGACGCATTTGGAGAAACATTTGTAACGAAAACTTTTATTTTCCTTTTGAACTTCTAACTTGTTGAGTTGTACAGCGGTGCATCATTAAGCAGCAGTTTTTACCATAGTCAGAAATTATAAGTTCCATCTGCTCTCATATTTAAAGCAATAATCATCTCTCAACAATCAATACTCTATCTAGACGCTTAAGAACTTACATTGGCAAATTCATTCTAAATAGTTACGCTGCTAAGGACGTTTATCTTAGTTCTCGAAACTTCTCCCAGAATCCAATATGGGATTCAAAATCTACAAATTTGAAGCTCATACAAACCAATAAATAACTATACAAAGAAAACTCTAAATCTTCTCCAACCAATATCAATAATATATATATCGAAACATAAATACCCACAAACGCCAAGCATTTTCAATTTGGCATTTTGTTAGCACTCCACCTTGGCAAAAGCGTTGCGGAACCGCTTCAGAGATTGGGAAAAATTTACGAGATCGTTTCAATGATACTATTTGGAACTGGGCAACTGAGTTCGGTCACTTATCTACTGGCTTCGGATTTATCTGGCTGAGTGTACATTGCAAGTATTTTTCTTAATTCTAAAGGAACTGTCGCTTTGGGATTAAAACTTTTGCTCCTTTCGAAAGGTGAAGGAAAACGACCGTGCCTATTTAATTTCGGTGGTATATTACCTACATCATTTGAGATACAGTTTGTATTAAAAATTGTTTTAGAATTTATAGTGTTATAGCACTCTTATAAATACCAAACTTCAACATTCATAAACCAGTTTCATTTACAATGACTATGAAAATTAAAATATTATAATTATTATATTCAAAATCATTATGAAGCGTACGTCCTACCGCGTAGTTTTCTTGTAGCTACATCAGCTTTGACTGCCTCGGTGGCGTAGCTGTAATACGGTACGACTGCAAGCTGAAGTCTCAGTTTTGATCACCGGGTTGAGTACAATGGTATTGGATTTTTTTATTGAGTATTAATACTGTCTGGAATTTGTGCTCGAAATAGCGACAGGCTCGCCCCCATCACATCATGGGATGGAATACGCACGGCAAAAAGTGGGTGCCTACACCTTCAGGGATAAAACGCGTGTATTTATGTATGAATGTGTGTGTGTGTGTATGTGTGTATGTGTGTGTATGTGTGTATGTGTGTATGTATGTATGTATGTACATCAGCTTTACTGCTCTATATAAAACAACGCGTAATCATGGCGTATGGCTATCTTTAGTTAGTAATAATCAGGGCTGTGTTATAAATAAATCAATACCACCTCAGGGCTGATACAGGAATGAATTTTTAAAACAGCTCCCAACCATGAAACGGCTACGCTCAATAAAAATTAAATTGATAGGGCAAGTGACCCGCCGGTAGTTGGCTCATTGTAAACTTTGTTAAAAAATGGAAACTTGTTTTCATGCGCAGATATATTTTTAATAATTTGAAATTATTGAAGGATGTCGATATCGAAATCGGAGTACACATGGTAACATGAACATGATCCTGTGATGTGCTGCGAATTAAATATTTATGTCGAATCGAACCTGTATTATTTTGTTCCATTAGTCATCAGCTGCACTCAACATTAACTAACGACGTATTGCTATGACGACGAGAATACTGTCAGGGTTTTCACTGTCACGAATTTACAATCAATAGTTTTATATAGTTCAAGCCTTTCATCTACAACTAAATCATTTGCGTTTGTCTTCGTAAATGTAAAAAAATAGTCCTACGATACAGTAGCGCTATACTGTATTCACTGAAATTATAGAGGCATATTTTTTGCGTACTTAATAAGATTTTGACTTTGACTGCCTCGGTGGCGTAGTTGTATTACGGTGCGACTGCAATACTGAGGTCCCGGGTTTGATCCTCGGGTTCCCCAAAGTACTTTTTTTCTATTCTATTCTATTCAGTATCAGCGCGGACTGTTTTTTATGACATTGAATGACGAGACGAGCATGCCGTTCCCCTGATGGTAAGCGATACGACCACCCACAAACAGTACAAACACCATCCAGCACCTTGAGTTACAAAGTACTGTGTGTCATTCCACTGCGCTCGTCATCCTGAGGCATAAGATGTTAAGTCTTATTATGTCCTGTAGTTACACTGGCTACAATGCCCTTCAAACCGAAACACAACAATGCATGCGCAATGCTGCTTGGCGGTAGAAACAGACTTTGCGGTGGTACCCACCCCGGCGGACTCTTACATATGAGAGTCCTACCACCAGTACATATGAGAGTCCTACCACCAGTCTGGAACTGGTGCCCGATATGGCGATAGGCTCGCCTCCTACCCACATCATGGGACGGAATATGCACGGTGAAAAGTGGGTGCACTAGTTGCGTCTCTGCCTGCTCCCTCGGGGATAAAAGTCGTGAGTGTGTGTGTTTTTGTGTGGAGGGGGTGGGGGCGTCTCAAAAACCGTCAGCTGATGCCTTAAAAGTTATGACGCAGGTGTTAGGCGAGAGCTTCTATTGTAATAGAAGAATTATACGTAATTATGTATAATTACGTGCATCAGCTGACAATGTTGAGAGGAAATCACTGATATTAAATATTTATTTTACATTGACCAGCTGACGCATAATGCCCGATGTTACAGTCAGCTGATTATTTTTTTTTCAAGGTATCGGGTTAGCTACAATTTGAAATGATCCTTAGTTGGGAGGATATGACTGAATATTATAATTTTTTTCTACGTGTTTGGGAGGCTACCACCGCTCATGGCCCCCACGGGACTGCAGCTGACGTACATGAGGCTTTCTGATACACTTCTCTGATGCATCTCACCAATTATCGTTTGAGAGGAACTTGGTCATGGAAACCTGTCACTGGCCCATGGGCCATTTCGACAGTTAGAATGGGCCGATCAGCCACTGCTACTACACACTACTACTGTCACAAACAATGAGGTTGTTTATCCGTGTCGGAAGGGCCGATTCAAGTTGCCAGACCTCTGAAATATACTGATATCACAATTATAGAAGGTCCAGTGAATCCTCTTGACGTATTTTTCTTTTCTTTTTTTTATCTTTTATAAGTGTGACTAACTTAATTAATAGGGTAGTTTTCTATGTTTCATTTTGCACCATACTTTGTATGTTGCAAACAATAATGCGACAAAGAAATCCTCCTATGAAATCAGCATCAAATTTGCTTGAAAAATAAAGCATTTAATCAAAATTTGTTATGAGCAAAAGTGTGGGCGTGGTGGGGATATCGCGCTATCTCTTTCACGCGCACGCAGCGTTATGGTTGATGGCACCTGATGACGTAACAGTCTGGTATTACTGTTTGACAACTGCCCCTTCCACCAAATTTCAAGTCTTTATAACTTACTTATTATTGCGTCAATTTTGAAAATTCTTTGTGCGTTAAATTTTGGATGGCATACATTTTTGATAAATGTGTTTGAAAAAATAGTCAACTGCCCTATTGACCAACTTCTGATATACGAAAATCAAATAAAATTGGCTATTATCATAACAAAATCTGTAGTCTGTGTTAAAAAAAAAACACAACATTCCCGAAATGTCCCGTCGAAATTAAAACATTCCTAACAGCGAAGTGAATTGGGAAAATTAATAAACGTCAATCAAAAAAAGAGGCCCCTGTTTTATAATAACTTTGCGGCTTTGAACAGGAAAATTTTTGACTTTTGAAAAGGGAATTTAACTTCTTCTTTCTTCTTATTAATGTCAATTCGTTTGTATTCGTTGAATATTTGAAGTACCGTCGAAGGTGACTTCTGGAAATAACTGATATTTTGTCATTTTTACGTTGCTCGCTAAAGCTAGTTTGTTAAATATAAACTCACGCCTATATTCTCGAAAGGTTAGGGACAGTTGCAATGATTGCGCTATTGATTCTTCGAACATATTTCCAGTAATCCTAGCCCTCTGTGGAACGGATATGTGTTCCTTGTTCTTGAACCATACAAAAAATCATGACCGAAGAAACTCATGTCATTACATCACAAATAATCAGAAAATACCAACCAGAATCATAATTCAATTACGTTACAACTAGACCCGCAAGGCGAAGCAAGTATAATAATAGCAGTAATTACCTATATCTGATACGCTGCAAATAGTTCAGATACGAGACCCCGAAATGGGACACTTACCTAGGAATTAATTAATTTACTACACCCAAACTGAAGCCCAGCTCAAACAAGGATTACCTACTGATGGACGACCTGAAGAACCGTGATTTTCTACTAGGATTTCATTTACTAATGGACAGACGTGTTCTTTGTTAAATTCGACGAATTGAATTCGCATGTCGCACCTTTAGGATGAAAACGACACAATTCAAAAAGATAGAAAATTGAGTTATCGTCATAAAATTAATTAAAACGAAATTCATGATACAATTATAGTTCAAACACAGCCATATTCAAGCAGGAAAAGGAGAAAACTGTTTTAAACTGGAGAAAACTAGTTTTTAGTCATTTAAAAATGACAACTCAATTTTCTTTTTTTTAACCCCCGACCAAAAAGAGGGGAGTTATAAGTTTAGGGTGTGTATCTGTATTTCTGTCTGTGGCATCGTAGCTATCAAACAAATAGACCGATTTGAACGCGTTTTTTTTTGTTTGAAAGCTGATGTGACTGCGATAGTTCTTAGCTATAATTTAGGAAGATCTGTTCAGGTGTTTGAAGATTATCAGCTCATTTCCAACTTAAAAAGTCAGAATGATTTTAAATTTGGTGTTCTGTGACTTTGGAAATATTTTTAAACATGAGCTGATGCTGCAACATCAAGTAGTCTGCGGGATACCCAACTCCTTAGCAACTTACAGCAGATATAGTGTGTTTGGGCTTAAAAGAATGGGCTCAACGAGTAGGTGATAGATAGTTGATTATCAAGGTCCCATGATGGAGAATAGAGTAATTTAAAAAGTTTGAAATGAAAATTAAATTAAAATTTTAATAACTCCCGACACAAAAATCTCTAAAAAGTAAAGTAATAATAGTGTTTAAGTACCTAGTAATATTTTGAACCAACCGTCGTCGCGTCGGGGGACCGCTAAAGAAGTATTTTCATCTCTTTGGTCCGGAGTTCAGACACTGTTATTATTTTACTTTTTAGACATTTTTGAATTGTGTAGTTTTCGTTCTAAAGGTGCGATGTTTTGAATCTTTATAGGAATAATTAACCGACAACTAAAGTGCTTTATTAGTGAGGATGGTTTGAATTTGTATGCATTAAAATTTTGTCAGAAAGCTAACAACTAAAAATATTCGTATCGACATTACAAAACTGTGAATGACCATAGATTTATAGATTAAATAGTTCTTCAGAACGGTTTACAGATAATTCTATTTAGCCGACCAGGATACTATCACTAAAGATAAATTGCTATTGCGTTTTGTACGGCACATTGTCAAACATTCAAAAATACTTCCTATCTTGCTCCAATTCATTTATTCTTTTAAACATCCATCGCATTCATGATTTTTAAAGAAATATGTATCATTATTTTCCAAGTAACATCAAAATTGCCAGTAACGAAGTTCTTATTGGACTGTACCATAATTATTTCTATTTACTAGTTTGCACAACGTTTCTTCTAGTTTGCCTTATCTGTATTCGCGGGGTTAGAAAAGAGTTGATAATAAATTGGAATAAATGCAGAATGATGAGATCTTCATATAAATTGTCCGTACAATGATAAAAACGTCTACAAATTTAACATATTACCAGCAGGTGTCACAGATATAATAGAATATAGCGTGCGACTTGCCAAAGGTTATAAATCTCCAACCCTTTTCATTGGATATGGAACCTTTTCACAGTACGTGCCCCGCATCTCAATGCAAGTAAAGATACGAGAACGAATTTGGAAAGAGCCCTGTTATTCGACCTTTGTGATCGGGGTTAGTGGAATTTTAGGTACGTCATGTAGTTTATGTAACTGATTCAACATCTAGTAAAATTAAACTGCCTATATTGTTAAGTTTTTTTTTATGGCATTGAATGACGAGACGAGCATGCCGTTCGCCTGATGGTAAGCAATACGACCGCCCATAAACAGTAGTAACACCATCCAGCACCGTGAGTTACAAAGTACCTACTGTGTGGCATACCATTGCGCTCATCATCCTGACTGCCTCGATGGCGTAGTGGTATTACGTACGCATTACGAGTACGATTTCGCGCTGAGGTCCTGGGTTCGAATCCCGGGTCGAGCCAAAAAAATTGTGACTGGGTTTTTCCATCTTAAAACTTACTCAGTCGCAGCTCGGAGTCAGGAAGTTGGCGGTGTGATACCCCCGTGCCTCGGAAAGCACGTAAAGCCGTTGGTCCTGCACCTGATCTCTCTCCGGTCATGTCGGATTGCCGTCTCACCGGACTATGAGAGTGAAGGAATAGCGAGTGCACCTGTGTATTGCGCACACACTTGTGCACTATAATATTTCCTGCGTACCTGGCTGATCTCCGTTGAGATTTGCCGCCGTGGCCGAAACTGGCTAGGAGGATTTCATTCATCATCGTGACACATAAGATGTTCAGTTTCATTATGTTCTGTAGTTACACTTGCAAAATGCCCTTCAAACCGAAACTCAACAGTGCATGCACACTGTTGCTTGGCGGTAGAAATAGACATTACGGTCGTACCCACTCAGACGGAATCTTACATAAATAAGAGACCACCAGTAAAGTAAGTAAGGTAGTCAAAAATATTCAATTTTAGGCTAGTTGCGTAGAGGTGTGAGATATAGAACGTTTTGAAGAAATAGATGAGACATTAAAGAGCGAAGTGCAATAGTTTTTATTAAAACTAAGCACATGTTCCAAGCCCTATACAAAACAATTATATCATTAGTCCTATACAGTGAATATAGATTTAAATATCCTACAACCATGAACATTACCAGACAACCCCATAAATTCCATTCGCTAAAACAATAAAGTAAGAGGAAACGAGCAAAACACCAACTAATTCTCGTATTGGACTAATTTGCTAGTTGCAAAGCAATATTTCGTCGGTCAGTCTAAATTGCAGGAAAAAGTAAAGCTTAGTTTCGAAATGGAAGCAATTAACTACGTATGTTGTCTAGATATAATTTTCTAGTAGTAGTGGTTAATTGTTTTGTATGGAGTTTGCTAATTGAATATCCTGTATTACCTGACTTTGTTAAAAAAAAATTATAGCGTCTATTACCATCCTACTAATCTTACTATACATATACATACATATACACTCACGCCTATTATCCCCGAAGGGGTAGGCAGAGGCGCAACTAGTGCACCCACTTTTCGCCGACATTCCGTCCCATGATGTGATAGGGGGCGAGCCTATCGCCATATCGGGCACAAATTCCAGACTCCGGACTGATACTGAATAGAATCTACTGTATCCTACTAATATTATAAACGTGAAAGTTTGTAAGAATGTATGGATGTATGGATGTTTGTTCCTCTTTCACGCAAAAACTACTGAACGGGTTTCGAGAAATTTGGCACAGTGGTAGATCATGTCCTAGATTAACACATAGGCTACTTTTTATCCCGGGAAAATATAAAGCGCGAATTTTATCCCGAAAACCGAATAACCTTTTACCGCGGGCAGAGCCGCGGGCAAAAGATAGTAATGAAATAAAAGTAAAAGATATTAATGACGGCCGACCGATCATTGTGTTGCGCTTGCCTGTTATTAAACTTAAAAAATGTTTTAATTGTGCGTATTGATGTTAAAATTAGGATAATAAATCAACAAAAATTATGTTTGTAAATGTAGTCGTATGCACGTGGTACACCGTTTAATTATAATTATATATTTGTGGTCTCTCATTTTCATGAAGGTATAGTGTTTTGTGTTTGTAAATTTCCTTCAACTGGATTTTATCCTTATTTAACGGTGATGTGTGTGCATTAGCTTATATAACTAATCTGACTTTGTATGCAAAAGACTTGAAAAAAAAAAGAAAAAAAATATTACATAAAGATTCAATGGACAATTGATGACAAAAAATTAAGCCTGGAGTTTCTTTCTGCCTTTCTTTTTCGGGTAGTCATCGCTTAGGTAGCTAGTGAAAGGCTGGTAGGTTAGCTAGGCTAGGGCCTGTAGTATCTTCACCGGTGAGGATCGCGACGCGTGCCTCTCATTAATTTTAATAAAAAATATTCTTTTTTTATCTCTTTCTTGCCGGCCCGAGCTTGGCTTCTTTATATTTAGTTTACATTGATTTTGCTCCTCTTAAAAATGTCTTTAGTTATATGAGTGACTATTTGTCATAATAATTATTAATTGAATGTATCTTGTCAAATCATAAGTGTAACTATGTTTGCTTACGTGATGAATAAAGTATTTTATTTTTATTTTATTTTTTTAGTAATTAATTTTGAAAAGGTCAGGTAACTACACATAAAACTTCTAACTGTAAATCTACCAATAAAAAAATTTAAAATGACTATAAAAGACCGCCTCTGTAAAAAAGGTTACTATCGTATTTGCGATTATCTGGAGGATACAAATGCTTGGGATTAAATTGCTCGGATTCACTCATGTTCTATAATTTGATTGTTAGGTACATACCTATATTATTAATTTTTTTTTGACATGATTTTTTTTTTTGACATCATTGTTTTACATATTATTATTCTTATTCTGACATTTTTTTTTATTCGATTGTAATTAGCTTAAGTGATTTTTGACAGATGGATATGTGCGACTTTCCCGGGTAGTCCTAAGAGTATATTTTTGAACATACTACGTTACTCATTATTTTGATATACCCCTTTGTTGCATCTCTTTTGTCTTGGTTAGCCACAATCTGAGTAGTCTTGCTCGCTTTAATGTCTGTGCTTGCGGCGGCGTCGTGTGCCGGGTCGGTCACTTCCCTGAAACATGGTTGAGGAGGCCGATGGCTGGCACATGCGTCATACTCGTGAACGGGTGCTGCTTGTGTGGACTGGTCTGCTCTGTTTGATGGTTGACTTTATTTTATTTTTTTTACTTAAAATTAAACATGTAGGTGGTTGTTTCACCTAGGTACTCTCCGTTAATTTTCGCACTTAATATCCATCTTTAAAATTTGAAGTAATATTGTGATTTACAAATTGTAAAATATATATATATAAAAAAAAAATTATAAAAGACCTACGCTGAGTTTCTTGGTGCTTCTTCTCAGGTCAGTGGGCTTTTCCGAAGCACTGGTAGAATCTTTTAGTAAAACAATATTGTGAAAAATGACGTGTAAAAGTGCCCTTAGGGGCCTATTTACTGAATAAATGATTTGAATTTGAATTTGAATAACAAAAAATGGTTTTCTTCGAGTCTATTTACATAATATTGTTAGTTACAATATTATGTAGTAGGTTTTGCCCGTGGCTCTCTCCACGTGAATGAATTTTCTCGAGATAAAAAGTAGCCTATGTGTTAATCCAGGACATGATCTACCCGTGTCCCAAATTTTATCGAAATCCGTTTAGTAGTTTTTCAATGAAAGAGTAACAAACATCCATACATCCATACATTCTTACAAACTTCCGCGCTTATTATATTATAGTAAGATAGTAATAAGTAGTGATGTAAGGACATATCCTTAAAAATAAAGAGATACAAAACCGCGAGAAAATAAATTCGGGGAAAATTCCCGGTGTACGTTTTCCAGGGATAAAAGTAGTCTATGTCCTTCTTTGGATCTCAAACTATCTTCATACTTGTTTTCTTGCGGTTCCACTCGCAGAAAACGATTTTCCGGGATTCAAGTCTCGGTTTTAATTTTCCGGGGTTAAAAAGTATCTTAGATCCTTCCCGGGGTCTTAAACTATCTCCCTACCAAAATTCATCGCAATCGGTTTAGTAGTTTGGCTGTGACTGCTCCACTCTCGAGAAAATGAAATCCGGGATAAAAGTCCCGCTTTATATTTTCCTGGGATAAAATGTAGCTTATGTGTTAATCCAGGATGTGATCTACCGATGTGCAAAATTTCATCAAAATCCGTTCAGCAGTTTTTTCGTGAAAGAGTAACAAACATCCATACATCCAGACATCCATACATACTCACAAACTTTCGCCTTTATAATATTAGTAGGACTTATGCTTTTATAGCTTTTTTTAATTATCTTTATCGAACTGCACAATATGTAAATCTTTAACCTTGGCAACGGGTCGACAATCTAAAAGTCTGAAAACTTCGGGTATATTATTGGAGATAATAGTGTCTTTCTTAAAAAAAAAAATTAATATTAAAAGTTAACAAAAATATCTGTATCTTCAATCTATTAAACTTCAAATTCAATATCTTCTTTGTCGAAGGTTAAAGCAATCTCAAGACTTTTGGCAACAGAAAGAGATTTTATAAAGTAATTATAATTATCTGTATCATTAATTTTGAATTGTCGCGCAAAGAATAATGTAGGAGGAAAACTTTAGCCAATTATGCTATGATTTTTAAAAGTTATATCGAGTCTATTCAGACGTAAAATAAATTGTCGATAATTAAATTATTTGTAACGGATAAGCAAGCTGAAGTGGCAATGGGCAGGGCACATAGTTCGAAGAACTGACGGCAGATGGGGCAAAAAAGTTCTCGAGTGGAGACCACGTACTGGCAAGCGCAGCGTCGGCCGTCCACCTGCAAGGTGGACCGATGACTTGGTACAGGCCGCAGGAACGCGCTGGATGCGGGCCGCTTTTGACAGGTCCATCTGGAAATCTTTGGGGGAGGCCTATGTTCAGCAGTGGACGTCACGTGGCTGATGATGATGAAATTATTTGTGACTATAAAAATAAAATGAATATCCCTCCTAATCAAATTTCAGGCGCGGAGTTAATGTGAGTTAACGTGTTCTTGAGTGGAGACCGCGACTGGGCAAACGTAGTGTAGGACGCCCTCCGGTCAGGTGGGATGACGATCTGCGAAAAACTGCAGGCAGATGCTGGATGCGGCAAGCTGAAGACAGGGCGCTATGGCGCTCATTAGGGGAGGCCTATGTCTAGCAGTGGACTGATAAAGGCTGATGATGATGATGATGATGATGAGTTAATGTGAACGGAGATTCGTCATGTACAGTCAGAAAAAGTATAACATGCTCGACCACCTTAAAGTTCTTAATAAGTCACTTGCGCGTCGCCTGTCAGCGAACTTACAATTAAAGTTTTCACACTAATTGGTGAAAAATGAGTGCCTTATTTGCACCCCTGCTTACTCCATTCGGGGATAAAAGCGTTCTATGTGTATGTGGGGGGGGGGGCTCATAGAGACTGCAGTGTTAAATAGGAGTGCCTTTTGGGGAGGGTCTTCTAGCGTTAACTGTCTTTAAGACTATGATAAAAATATATTTGCATATAAATTACATAAAACTTTAATGCAAATACAGATATTAATAATAACGCCATTTACGAAATAAGTTTGACTCACGGTTTCCCCTTTTATTTATACCGTAAAGCCATTGATGTAAAAATTCCCATTAATTCATAAAGCCACTAGATTCTGAGGGAACAAAACACGTTGGTATTTGGTTGTTGGTATTATCTATAGATCACAGTAGATGACTTTGTTAGCAATTCAAAATGACGAATGTGTACATTCAGTTTAGTGACAATAAATTCCAGTAGGTGGTGCTATTCAAGCCTATCATGAGCTTTCTCAGCTACACGACACATCAAGCCTTTATTAGCGAAGGGCTAGGTAGAGGTAAATGAATGAATGAATGCATGAAGAAAACACTTTATTATACATCGCATACAGCAAAAATAATACAATTATGGTTTAGAGAAAAAAAAAATACATACAACCAAGGCTCCCAATTTTCGCTATATTTGTTTCAACCCATGATGTGATGACTTTCTTAAGATGACGGAGTGATTATTTAGGTAATGGAAAAGATGGTTTCATATTTTTATGTACCGTAGGTACAGATGAGCTCTTATAATATCAAAATCATAGGCCTATGGTCATGTCATTGAACAATGTACACTAAATTTTGTAAAACATGATGATTGTTTTTATTTATAACTAGACATCTGCCCGCGGCTCCGCCCGCGTTAAAAAGTTTTTCCGGGATAAAAGTCCCGCTTTATGTTTTCCCGGGATAAAAAGTAGCCTATGTGTTAATCCAGGACATGATGTACCCGTGTGCCAAATTTCATCGAAATCCGTTCAGTAGTTTTTGCGTGAAAGAGGAACAAACATCCATACATCCAAACATCTAAACATCCATACATTCTTACAAACTTTCGCCTTTATAATATTAATAGGATAAAATAGGATAATAGGATATAATTCACCCAATGTTTTTCTACCGAGGACATAGAATAAAAATATATCATTTTTTTTTGTGACAAGCAACATTATGCCACTATGAAAAGCAACTATAAATGGAACAGAAGTCACTGAATAAAGACGCTGTTTGCTATTGCTTATCGTCAGAATGATGCGTTAGATCAGCACTGACTGTCGGATACTAGCCGGCAAACATCATCAACTCACCATGTCGTGTTGAGGGTTTTTTTACGTAAGTGTAGATACACGTATACTGAATATACACGGCCAATCCCGAAGATCGCTCACGATTGATCAGAATAAGCCACTTCGTCAGAGTTTTCAATTTTCATTATCATTTTATTATACCAGGTACTTTTTCGGCAGCAATTCTTACAACTGGTTTTTTACCACTTCGGTTTCTAAAAACAATATACAAAAACGTTTCAAACACAGTATATTTTAATTTTGGGTACAAAAAATGTTAAATATTATGTACCTAATAACATCTTCTAATTTATTTACAAGCTAACCACGAAATACGTAACTTTCACTTTATAATTTAGTTCGAATATGAACGAATAGATGTCGCTACTTAACACGAAGTTACTTTAAACATTGTTTTATTTCCACAAATACTTTTGTTTCTCCCATCTGATCTTACGTCACTGTAATGTAGGGGTCGACGCAACACTTTTTCAGGTATGTTGAATTTGCATTATTTTTTATGACTTCTTGTCTGATTTCAATTTCCTCTGGGAATGCCATCTTGGGCAAATCGTTTTATAAACCCACACAAGCATAATATCCAGGAACTCCCGCTTACTGCAACTAGAGTAAGGAGACGGCAAAATCCTGTTATTACCTCAATAACAATGGACGAAAATCCAATGCAGGGTGCGTAGTCCATTTGAACCCGCAATCCTTTGTTACGGGCCTAAACAGAATTTGTTTCCTGCAGAACCGCGTCACGTACACACTAACTGCCCAAAGTTAGCGTATTCTAAGCCACGTCCTGATAATTTACCAGATTTCATCAGTGCCCATAGAATATTTTTTATTCAGAACGTCTTTTCCATAAAAAATTGCGTCCTGTATGTCATCATCGTCCTCATCAGCCACACCACTTCCACTGTTGAACATAGGCCTCCCTCGAGTATGTGATACCATATAATTATAAAGCAATCTCGTTACCGAGAAATTAGATCACTAATGATATTACTAGGTGGTCGGTGTTTCATGTGCTAGAATGAATGAATGAATGACTGAATGAAAACACTTTATTGTACACCACGTTATATAAAAAGAAAATAAATAATTAACAAATATTATGTTTGTAACTATGAATCGCGCGAAAATAGGCGGTCTTATCGCTAAAAAGCGATCTCTTCCAGGCAACCTACACTGATTGTGAGAGATATATGAAGTGATGAAGGGGGTTTATATATAACAATTTAAAATTAGTAGATATATCTGATATATTATTATAGAATCCCGCTGGATATGTACCATACTAATTATAAGTATTATATAAGCAGTTTGTGTTCCGGTTTGAATGAAATTGTACCTAATATAAGACATGGGAATCGAAAGCAGGGCTGCTATTCTTTCTTTATCTTTTCTTTATTAGCCTTTTTCAACTTTTTCGGTGTAGGCCTCCTTTAACATCTTCCATTCGTTACCTACTCCTTACTTTTGACCTTTGAGTATTTACCAAATGTTAAATGCTCTAAGGTTTTGACAAATGAAATTTCAGACTATACATTATAATATAACAATAATGATAACAATAAACTCTATTTCAGATTTTACGTCCATACATGACAAAAACAAAAGTATAATTTAAAACCATTGATGTATTAATGTTTAAAACGACATAAAACTAATAAATAAACAGCAGGGACACAATTCGACACCATTTCAAATATTTGAATGACGCATGGTGAGTAGTCATCCAGTGCCAAACCAAAGTGCTGTTGGATCTATGCCTTACCGTAGACACAAGACTGTTGGCAATGCATTGTTATTACTGATGTTTAATTGTTTTATATTAAAACAACACAATAAATATATCGTGTACGGTTAACCCATGCATCGATCAGGACATTCAACAAGTGTTTTACCTTTCAGCACTAATCTCCTCAGCGCACGCAATATCCCCATAACCCTCGAAGTTGACTATTGAACAGGTAACAAATTCTTCCGAATCTAGTATATTCATCAAACATCTTTACATATAATCCGTATGATAGTAGTTTTAATAAAAATGTACTGTAAAATAAATAGAGGATACATTTCATTATTAGCTATGATTGCAAAATTATTTCTGTTTTGTGATACTCAACAGAATATTATTGTATTTATATTGTTGGTTATATCTAGTTGCTATTATCTCACCACCAGTCTATTCCAAGTATATTATTTGTAATTATTAATTTATACACAGAATAAAAACATAATACTATTGGCGATTATACCTCAAAATTATTTCTTACAATGATAATCTGGAATTTTGGATATATGAAAAGGAAAAGGTGGCATAAACTTCAATAATAATAAAATTCAAACTCCTAATCGTAATACATTAAAAAGAAATACAGTTCTATCAAAAGATTAATACCATTGAACCCAAAGATTAATAAGAACATGCAGCACTAGCACCTAGAATTTCAGACCATACTCTAAAGCTACTCAACCAGGAAACATTCCCATAGGTACAAGTAAAGACTGTAAACTGACAAATAGTGGCAATAAATTACTATGAACTACGGAATCCTTTTAAAATACTTACTATTTGTATGGATAACGTACCTTACAATGAAATCGAAGTTATCAAGTACCTATAGTCTTGAAAATAGAGACGTTAGTAATGTTATTCTATAAATTGTTGTGGCTCGTAGGTATTTATTTATTCAAACATAATGGTCTTCCAAAATAGCTATCGACATGAATACAGTTGTAGGCCACTTCTGTGAATTCCTGCAGGTTGCATATAAATATATGAGGAATAAAAAGGCCTACAAAGACGAATGCAGGTTGAAAACCTAAGGCCTGCAATGTTTTTTTATCAAATCGAACGCTTTAACGGTAATAGAAAACACCGTGAGGACTACTACATACTTGAGAATTATCCATAAAATAGTAGAGGTTATCTGGTGTCTGACCAAACAAGGCCAGCTTAAGGCCTAAACTCTCTCTGGTCTGGTTAAAAGAAAGCCGAAGACAAGGTTGCATGGAAGCAGTTCGTAATCGAATACGTCAAAGCATTTTTATACAGACATGACCACTGGTGGTAGGACTCTGATATGTAAGAGTTCGTCTGAGTGGGTACAACCGCAATATCTATTTCTACCGCCAAGCAGCAGTGTGCATACACTGTTGTATTTTGGTTTGAAGGATATTGTAGCCAGTGTAACTACAGGACATAAAGAGACTTAACATCTTATGTCTCAGGATGATGAGCGAAGTGGAATGCCACACAGTACTTGGTAACTCAAGGTGCTGGATAGTGTTGCTACTGTTTATGGGTCGTATCGCTTACCATCAGGCGAACGGCATGCTCGTCGCGGCATTCGATGCCATAAAAAAGACCTTCACTGGTGAAGAATACGATTAAGAATAACATACATATATATACATATATACACTCACGCCTGTTATCCCCGAACGGGTAGGCAGAGGCGCAACTAGTGAACCCACTTTTCGCCGTTATTCCGTCCCATGATGTGATAGGGGGCGAGCCTATCGCCATATCGGGCACAAAGTCCAGACTCCGAGCTGATACTGAATAGAAAAACTCAATATCACTTTGCCCGACCCGGGAATCGAACCCGAGACCTCAGCATTGTAGTCGTACCTTAATACAACTACGCCACCGAGGCAGTCACACCAATATACCAATATCATAAATATATAAAAAAACATCCCACCAACCACAATAACAAATTACACCTCATAATGCTGAACGACTACATAAGCGAAACTAAGTAAAAAAATATTTCAAATTTCAATTTGCCTTGTTACTTGTATAAAATATACGACGTCCCCGGGCAATAATTTAAGCACGAACGTCTTGAAATTGGCTATAAATTATTATGAGCGAGCATTTGAGAGCCTTTTAAAAGGCATTCTTTAAAAATATTTACCGAAATATTAAATATTGAAATATGATCGCCGTCGTTGCCAAATACAAAGCACGATGTTTACTTATCATGTACTGTAGCATTGTTATCTTATTTTGTATCTAGTCTTTCAAAGCATTCGCACGACGAGTCTTATATGCATTGTGTTAGGTCCATTTTGTAATGTTTATTGACCTCACAAGACGTATCAAAACTATAATATTGTTAGCCATCAAAAGCGATTCCAGTTTAAAACAAATTTATATCTGACAATAAGGTCAACTTATATACCATCAAAATGCAGATAAGCACAATAATAATAATAAAACAGAATAGGCCTCGAAAGTATATCCGCTCTGCGCAAACTCTCGACCAAGAATGAATGTGCTCAGACTCAGCTCCGTCTTTTACACTCTGTCGATCTTATAAATGACTGTAGACATCAATATTTTCTTATTAGTTTTTTCTTTTTATTTTACTTTCTGAAGTGTAGTTCCAATAATATAGTATTGTTTTTAATATCTGCTCCGATAATTTCATATTTTGTAGATCTATTGTATCAGTGATTACTTCTGTATATAATAGTTTATTTATATCTAACGCAAAACAGCATCATACTAGTATTTCTGTGTTCCAATTTGAAGTTCGGTAATATTCCGGAAGCACGATAGCAGAGCATTATCACGTCAAACTTTGTAATTCGAAGTCTTACACACAGTATTAGAACTTACTATCAGAGGAGCAATAGCACTTGATAGTGATAGGATATCTGTACATAATGACACTTAACATCTTATGTCTTAGGATGAAGAGCGCAGTGGAATGCCACACAGTACTTTGTAACTCAAGGTGCTGGATGGTGTTGCTACTGTTTATGGGTGGTCGTATCGCTTTCCATCAGGCGAAGGGCATGCTCATCTCGTCACTCAATACAAAAAAAAAAATAAACTGCATTCACCACAATATCGACCACCACGCAACACACACACACACACACACACACGCCGTTTATCCCCAAAGGGGAAGGCAGAGACGCATCTAGTGCACCCACTTTTCGCCGTTATTCCGTCCCATGATGTGATAGGGGTCGAGTCTATCACCATATCGGGCACAAATTCCAGACTCCGAGCTCATACTGAATAGAAAAACTAAATATCACTTTGCCCGACCCGGGGACCCGAGACCTCAGCATTGTCGTATCATAATACAACTACGCCACCGAGGCAGTCTGTGTATCTTGCTTCAAACACGCCGGCATACTTACCTCTTTGTGCGTTGCTCCACTCGATCTGGAACCGCCGGTTACCTGAAAAATAAAACAGAAAATTAGACTCAAATATTAAATTATTGACTACACGTGCTTGACAGCACATTAAAGACATTATAGCTAAGTTGATGGTTATTTAGCAAGACTAAATACAAATTTTGACTCCTGAAATTATACATCTTTTACATCTTATTTTTAATATACAAAAAATTGACAGCGCTGTTCGACCAAGCCATCTACACTTGGCGAACAGAACAAAGTTGATTGACTAATTCCCCCTATCCATCCCAATCTCCCCTCCCAAAATGTTTGGATTCCGCACACCAGCGAAGGAGGTGACCAAAGCGGCCTCAAAATCACCAGAGGCTAACTCGCAAGAAACAAGCAGGACTACTGTCGCGCAGGCCCGACGTAGCATTGAAACGAAGCTGGACAGCACAGTGGATCGCAATGCTGCCGGACCTGCGAAACAGAAGTCTGGTACGCTTGGAGCAACCATCACGGCGAAAAAGACCACCACAAATATAGACCTAACATCTATTGAAAAGTCGCCGTTGAAAGAGACGCAATATGTTAGTAGGACGGCGGAGGCTAAGGCCTGCCTCATTAGGACGAAGCTCCAAATTAACAACAGCCGCAACCTAAAAACTGAGATAAAGACGGAGGTGATAAACGCCGCGGAACGGCTTTACAAACTTGTGAAGGAGGCCGAAGAGGGGAGATTATATAAGGAGACACAAAGGGATAGAACAGGAGACCAGGGCAAAAAGGAAGTGACTGAGAACGTTGTGCGAGAGGAAAACACCACAAGGAAAAGTGAGAAACACAAGGAAATAATTGACAAACTGGAAGAAAATACAAAGTTGCTGAAAGAAAACAGAAAGGAAATAGAAAAGATAAATGAACTTATAGTCAAAGAGGCAGAGGAGTGGAAAAAGCAAAGGACCTATGCGAGTGTAGCAGCCGGCCCACAAAATGGGAAACCACAGAGTGTGGCTACGGCGCTACACTCCATAGTAGTAACTTCAAGGGATGAGCAAGAAACGGGCGATGAAGTGGTGGAAAAGTTAAGGAAGGTGGTCAATGCGGCAGAAGAAGGAATAAAGGTAGACAACATCAGGAAAGGGAAAGAAAGAAAAGTTATAGTAGGATTTCAAGATAGGAAGGAGCTTACGAAAGTAAAGGACAAAATAAACAAGGCTGGAAATTTGAATGTCGAAGAGGTTAAAAACAAAGACCCACTCATCGTGCTGAAGGACGTCCTTAATTGCCACTCCAATGACGAAATTATAAAAGCAATAAGGATGCAGAATAGGAATCTACTGGACGGGATAAGGAAAGAGGATGAAGTCATGGAGGTTAAATATAGAAGAAGAGCGCGGAACCCACTGATGGCACATATTATCCTCAAAGTGTCACCGCAGATTTGGGCAGCCCTTACGGAGGCCGGCGCGGTGCATGTAGACATTCAGAGGGTAAGAGTCGCCGACCAGTCACCATTAGTCCAGTGCTCACGCTGCCTGGGCTATGGTCACGGAAAGCGATTCTGTCGAAGTGCTCTGGATGTCTGCAGTCACTGCGGTGGCCCCCATCTAAGGGCTGAATGTCCTGACTGGATGGCGGCCGCAACACCATCTTGCTGTAATTGCCAAAAGGCAAAATTCACTGACACGGCGCATAACGCCTTCAGTCAGGACTGCCCGGTGCGGAAGAAGTGGGACGCGCTGGCTCGCTCCACCATAGCGTATTGCTGAGGTGGTCTCCACAGCTCCGGGCCTGACAACGTCGGACTCCGATGGAAGACCATACCTGATGGCGCAGGCCAACCTTCAAAGGAAGAACTTAGCCACCCAAGAATTGTTGTCATGGGCAGTGGAAAAAAGGTTGGCCGCAGCCCTAATTCAGGAGCCGTACGTCGGAGGAACTGGCCGGATGAAGGACTACGGGACCATCAGGATCTTCCAATGCGCGGAGCGGGAGGGTGGCCAGGTCAAGGCAGCCATCGCAGTCTTTGATGTCGATCTGGATGCCTTGATCTGCCCAGAGCTCACCACAACGAATATTGTCGTGGTGAGAATCCGCTCTGGCGCCTGGGAGGTCGTGATGGTCTCGATATACTTCGAACCGGACCAGCCGATCGACGAATACCTCGAACACCTGAGGAAAATCGTAAGGAGGCTGGGCCCGAGGAGCCTATTAATTGGTGGAGACGCCAATGCAAAGAGTCTATGGTGGAGCCAAGAGATCGACCGAAGAGGCGAGTTGGTGTCTGGCTGGCTGGACGAAGCCGGGCTCCATGTGCTAAACGAAGGGAATAAGCCGACGTTTTTCACCGTCAGAGGAGAAAGGGCGTATTCCAGCCAGGTGGACATCACCGCTTGTTCGGTCGACCTCTTGGATAGGATAGGAAATTGGCAAGTCAGAGAGGATCTGACCAGTTCGGACCATAATACCATCACATTTGATTTAAATATTAAAAGAGAACAGGGAATCAAAATTATAAGGTCAACAAGGAAATTTAACAGCAGGAAAGCCAACTGGAGGGAATTTGGAACTAAAATTAAAAGTTTAATGGAACAAAACAAAATTATAAAAGTAGAGATTGATAAAGTAAAAATAATAGAAGATTTAGATAATAAAATTGAAAAATATACAGAGCTAATTACAAAAACTTGTGAGGAAACTATACCCAAGAAGAAAAACAAAACCAATTTTAAACTACCGTGGTGGTCTGGCGAACTGGACAGACTAAAGAAAGAAATGATGAGGAGAAAACGAAGGATTCGATGGGCGGCTCCGGTAAGAAAAGAGAAAGTGATAAGAGAGTACAAGAAGGCAAAGGAAGAATACGAAAACGAAGCAAGAACAGCGCAGGTCAGAAGTTGGAAAGAGTTTTGTGGGAAGCAGGATAAAGAAGGGCTATGGGATGGGATATATCGAGTAATGGGCAGGCTGACCAAGCGGCACGAGGACGCGCCACTCGTGAGGGACGGGCAAACTCTGGGTCAGGAGGAATCGGCAAGATTTCTTGCCGAGACCTTCTACCCGGACGACCCTCACGAGGAGGATAATGGGGATCACCGGCGCACCAGGGAGCTCGCCTCACACGTGAACGACTGGGTCCATGGTGAGGTACATGACCCACCGTTCACGCTGGGAGAGCTCACGGCGGCGCTGGTGACCTTCAATCCGAAGAAGGCGCCTGGATCGGATGGCCTGACCTCCGATATCTGTTCGCAGACGATCACCCAAGATCCGGAGTCTTTCTTAGCACTGGCTAACAAGTGCCTAGAACTGGCCTACTTCCCTAAGATCTGGAAGGAGGCCACGGTCGTTGTGCTGAGGAAACCGGGTAAGGATGATTACTCGGTTCCCAAGGCACACCGGCCGATAGGACTGTTGCCAGTGCTGGGAAAGATTCTGGAAAAGATGTTGGTGGGTAGGCTAAAATGGCACATCCTTCCCAGGATGAGCCACCGCCAATACGGCTTTATGCCACAAAGGGGCACCGAGGACTCCCTCTATGATCTGATGAGTCATGTCAGGACTAAACTTCGAGAGAAGAAAGTCCTGATTATGATATCGTTGGACATAGAGGGAGCCTTCAACAGCGCCTGGTGGCCGGCCATAAAAGTCCGATTGGCGGAAGAACGCTGCCCACCAAACATCAGAAGGATGGTCGCCAGCTATCTGGATGATCGGATGGTCAGGGTCCGATACGCGGGCGCCGAGTCAGCTCGCAGGACCGTTAAGGGTTGTGTTCAAGGATCTATCGGGGGGCCAATCCTGTGGAACCTCCTCCTCGATCCCCTTTTACAGGGGCTCGAGCACCGGGGCGACTATTGTCAAGCTTTTGCTGACGATGTCGTCCTGGTGTTTGATGGGGGTTCCACAGGAGAAGCACAGAGGCAGGCCAATGCGGCTTTAGCCTATGTTCGGGATTGGGGTGTCCGAAATAAGTTGAAGTTTGCGCCACACAAAACCCAGGCGATGCTAATTACGAACAAACTTAAGTACGACACCCCAATCCTGCACATGGGCGGGGTCGACATTGGTCTCTCTAACGAGATCAAGCTGCTTGGCCTTACGATAGACCGAAAACTGACTTTTAACGGTCATGTGACGCAGGCGTGCGCTAAGGCTATAAGCCTCTTCAAAGTGCTGGCGAGGTCGGCCAAAGTCCAGTGGGGGTTGGGACCCGATGTGATCCGGACGATCTACACGGCTGCGGTGGAGCCCGTGATCTTGTATGCCGCAAGCGCATGGGCTCCGGCCAGCCGTAAGCTGGGTGTAAGGAAGCAGCTCGGAGCCATCCAGCGCAGCTTCGCGCAGAAGATGACGAAGGCCTACAGGACTGTCTCCCTCAACTCGGCTCTGCTGCTGGCGGGAGTGCTCCCCCTTGACATAAGGGTGCGGGAAACCGCACTCCTTTATGAGGTCAAGAGGGGGCACTCTCACGAGGTAGTGGGAGACCGGGAGGTGGAGGCTCCTGTGGCCTTCGTCAACTTGGATCACCCGGCGGAACGGGGGAACGGGACGTTCCAATGCCTGGCGGACGGGGCAGAACTGGCCCAGCACGTCGGTGAGGGTCTAAGTATCTTCACCGACGGAAGCAAGATTGACGGGAAAGTCGGAGCGGCGCTGTCCATATGGAACGGCGTCGCCGAGACGAGTACCCGAAAGTTGCGGCTGGAGCCGTACTGCTCCGTCTACCAGGCGGAACTTCTCGCCCTCCGGGAAGCCGTGGATGTAGCGCTCCGTAGCGGGCTTCCTGCGTGCGGCATCTTCAGCGATGCCAGGTCCGCCCTTGAAGTCGTCACCAGAGGTGATTCCCTCCACCCCCTAGCGTTTGATATTAAATCGAAATTAAAAATAGCCCAGAAACGCGCCCAGAAAATTGAAATTTTCTGGGTGAAGGCACACGTGGGGTTGGAGGGAAATGAAAGGGCGGACCAGCTCGCGAAAGAGGCCGCACAGCACTTGAAGACCCGTGCGCATTACGACAAGTGTCCGGTTTCATTTGTCAAGCGACAGATCCGCAAGGACTCGATTGACGAATGGAGCCGGAGATATGCGGACGGAGAGACGGCTTCGGTAACGAAGCTGTTCTTTCCGGACGCTGTCGATGCGCACAGGGTCGTGCGGCGGATCGTCCTGGATCCTGTCCTTACGCAGGTATTCACTGGGCACGGTGGGTTCTCCGAGTACTTGCATCGGTTCAAGTGCAAGGAGAGCCCGGCATGCTTGTGTGACCCTGAAGTGATGGAGACGGTCCCACACCTCCTGCTCGAGTGTCCCATCCATGCCGAAGAACGTTATGACATAGAGTTAGAAATAGATACTAAGTTAACATTAGATAATATACCTAAGATTATTTCCGATAAAAGCGTAGTACATAAGTTTATTAAATACTGTAAGAATATAGTGAGTAAGATAAATAATAGAAATAAGTAGAGTAATTATAATTGCTAGCTATATAATAGTAATTATATAAGACTAGTAATGAGATAAAAGGTAGGAACAAATGTATTACAAAGGAAAGAGATGAAAGTTAGAAAATATTATGTATGAGATAGGATATAGACATAAGAATAACTAATTATAGAAAATAGATATAAAGAACATTTAGAAGTAAATTATAAGAATAGTATTTTTAAGCCTAAATTGTAAAGAAAATATATAAAAAAAAGTAAAGAAATAAAAATAATATAAAAAATTCCCTTGTCCTGGATAGGGGGACCAGGAGTGGGACGCAGAGTCCTACTTCAAAAAAAAAAAAAAAAAAAACACGCCGGCATAATTGTGTCCACTGGTGAGGGATCATCTCTCGTCAGTCCACACTCCATTTAGGGCGGTATTAATAAATCAATCTCAAGTTTGAGTTACATCTCAAGTGTATCATAATGTATTGAATTATGTGTACTTGAGATGTAACTCGAACTTGAGATTGATTTATTAATACCGCCCTTAGAGTCCACTCCACTTATCAAGTGCACGGACATATAAAAAAAGTTCAGTTTGAAGTATGAACAAGAAATTGTTAAACTTTATTGTAAATTAATTAAAGTTCAAACTCCAGTGTCATTTTACGTGTCCATGGGTGATGGTAACAACGCATACATTATTTTTAGAAGCTAATTTGTGTAACGAAAGGTGTTAGGTCGGTACCGCGTTGCGAAGGATATCGTTTGTCATATTGTTACGACTGAGCAAGCTTGTTAGGAGTGGAGCGTTAAAGAATAGAAGTGACATGCAAAAATAATAACAGTCTTATATTATTTTGAAAGCCACTGCTAGGCCTTCACTTATGAAAGTTTAAGCAATAGTCTACCACGTGGCCAAGTGCGGGTTGTCAGACTTCGGGTAATTTTTAACCGACTTCAAAAAGGAGGTTCTGTATTCTTAAATTCTAACGTTATGTTTATACCATATCTTTAGGAGCAACAGAGTTTGTTGGCTGTATACGAACGCAATTTTTTAAAAATGCTTATTAGAATAGAATAAAATCAAACAATTGAAACAGATTTCAATAGAGAATATCGGGGCATCTCATGATTTTTATTGATCCATTCACAACCATGTTACTACTAGAGGGCTATCGTCAGTTTATTAGTAGTTGAAGGTGAAGTTCAGGAGCGATTTTGCCATTCCAGTAAAGAATGTTCCACGGCGCACTCATAAAACTTTCCTGTTTAGTTCCCGTACTAAAACAGAGTTCAGGAAATATTTTTAACATGGTGCAAATTAAGTTTAAGACGCTGTTTTTTGTTAAATTTATTTTAAACACGCTTCAGAGCTGTACCTACAATCTTAGTTAATTTTAATTTATAACGTTGAAGTGAAACGTTTATTAAATTGTATGTTTTTGTTAATTTAGTATTTTAAATAAGCTTTGTATATAGTTGTTTCTTTATTGCATGAGATTTGAAGCCTTTCTAGAACTACGTGGTGTATTTAACTAATTATACTAAAATGAGCCCATAGAATATATATCTAATTTTTTTAAATAATTAAAATCTTAAAGTCCTTAAGTATTTTATCGAATCGAATTGTCTCTACAGCGTTACGATGATAAAGCGCTACTGAGTATGTACAACCTATAATGAGACTTAACATCTAACATGTCTCAGAATGACGAGCGCAGTGGAATGCCACACAGTACTTTGTAACTCAAGGTGCTAGATGGTGTTACTACTGTTAATGGGTGGTCGTATCGATTACCATCAGGCGAACGGCTTGTTTGTCTCGTCGTTCAATCCAATAAAAAAGTACCCTATCTGCTTATTCCAGACAGGTTTGTTACCATTATTTAAAAACAAAAAGAATTGTATATTTGATGTATGTACCAGTTGCATCACTGCATTGACTCACTAATTTCTTTGAAAGAAAGTGTTTGGACCAATAAACAATCAGGTTTAAAGGGCGATGCCTTAACTTAATTGATAGTTTAGTAAATTACTAAGAGATGGTTGTAGAAGATGTTCCAACGGAATATTGTAATGGACGACCAAATTATGCTTTACCACAGTAATATATGTCGGAGACAGAGTGGCGGCCGATATCGATACACGTAGGTTCACATAATAAAAGTCACAAATGAATTCTCTTTAACTCGCTATTTACTGTTCGTTCGTCAATTATTACGTAATCGAATGTTCACAGAGTACAATACCACGTCAGGAATAGTTATTAACTTTGGTTATTATAACACACTGCATATCGAGACAATTACTTAACCGTTTGGTTAAGTGATTATAATCAACTCACCTAGTAACAACTCGAAATAACATAGTAACCGCTTTACTAAGCACTGACCGATATGAACACCACCATAGTTACCACATAGTATTGAACTGCACCCAACTACTTGCAACACCACCGAACTTAATGACGACAGACTAAGACTGTTCCTTCAAATGATTGCGCACCCCTTTTATGCACCCAACTGTCGCTCCGAGAATTCAACACGATTTTTATTTAGTCTTACCCGACGTAATATATTCAGACACCCTCAATGAGATTAATAAAAATGACAATTCCTTTTTATACTTCCTTCCTGTCCCGACATATATTTCCATAATACTACTACCAACATCTTTAATCGGCCGCATTAATTGCATTTCAGTGTGTGCTCGTTGAATTATTCCTGAATAAAGTTATGTTAAAGAATTATGTGTCTTTTGCGGGACAACATAAAGCTGATTTTGTTATGGCAAGCGTTAGGTCTGAAGGAAAATTGCATGTTAAGGGGCAGAAAATCATACAGCTGTTATGGTGTTTATATTGTCTGAAATTTATGAGCAGCCTTTCTTACACACATACACTCACGCTATAATCCCTGAAGAGGTAGGCAGAAATGCAACTAATGCACTCACTTTTCATTGTGTATTCCGTCCCGTGATGTGATAGGGGCGAGCCTATCGCCATGTCGGGTACAAATACCAAACTCCGGACTGATATTGAGAAGGAAAGTCTAATATCGTTATCTGAACTAGGATTCGAATCTGAGACTTCTATACTCTTAGCACGAGTTTACGCAATATCGTATAGTTAAAGTGTTGGTTTCGACTACGTACATTTTGTATGGGAAATTAAACAGTGCCACGGTGAGCGTATTTAGAACTAAAATACGACAGCGTCAACATTGCCCTCGCGTAAACTTCGAATAGTAAATCGCGAAACCATAGAAATGTGTCAAAATGTATGGAAAATGTTAGCACGTGTCGCTTTTTTTAACCGATTTCAAAAAGGAGGTTCTGTATTCGATCCGTATGTATGTATGTATGGATGTAAATTTGTATGGCCGCGTGTTTCTCAAAAACTACTGATCCTATTTGGATGTGGTTTTCGATGTTCAAATGTATATTTTTCAGGGAAGGTTTAGTATATAATTTATGAAGATCTGATGAAGATCTTCGGATATACACAATAGAACTCTTCAATAACTAACAGCAGATGACTTGCGAATGCTGCAATCGTATATCTATGATGTATTATTTACACCACTCTATAATTAACTAACAAAAAAACGACAAATAAAAACTTTTTTAACAAAAATAAACCGACTTCAAAACCACTACAAATCTAAAAATAAATAAAATTTGTTTTCGCTTAGTATATACGTATATTTGGAGTCGGTGCCCAATTTAAATTGAACATTGTTTTCGTATATTTGTTTGTGTATTTCCTTAGCTTAGCTGGTAATTTAAATTAAGCATCGAATCCAAATATACGTATATACTAAGCGAATACAAATTTTATTTATTTTTAGATTTGTAGTGGTTTCGAAGTCGGGTTTTGACGTATGGTATCGTTTAAGGCTGCCATATCCCAAAACACCTTCTTTTCTATTCAATTTTAAACCAAGAAATAATCAACATTTCGGTCCGAGAAAAATATATGTTATAGTTAAATAATCATTCTACATTGGTGTGGATTCCAAAACACGATACTTACAACTTCGCTCGATCATAAAAAATCACGAAAACAGAGAAAATTCGGATTTTATTTTCAAAAATTAATTATAGTATATTAAACAATTACTTTAAAAATATAAGTCAATAAAAGGGTAATAACATTTAGCAGATTGCTATGCAAAAAAATTTTCACAAAAGTAATTCGTACTTTTCAAAATTCAAAAAAACACGAATTTTTTAACAATTCTGCACAACGCGTCTCGTTTCAGATGCGCCCGAGGCGCCGTGGAGGTCGGACCTACGTCAATTTTTCGCGCTTGCTGTCACTAATTTATCGAAGTATTTGACAGCTTTTGTTTATAGTTGGACCGCGTTATGTAGAAAAGGAACCAACTACTTTTGAACAACAATTATGGATTCTTATTTGTAATAGATGGATTTTTCTATGAATCTTTCCTATTCTTTTTCTTTCTTCTTTAAACACGTTGTCATACTTGTTTCAACTGTTGTTTGTTTTTGTAAAATTGTAAAATAATATATTTGCATAATTTGTGGATAATATTTTGGCATAATACCTCCAATGGAAAATAATGTAATTAAAAAAATGTACTTTATTGTAAAAAAAAGCGTGGGGTTCATGGTGTCAATAGATATAAATATTTTACACACACACACACACACTCACGCCTGTTATCCCCGAAGGGGTAGGCAGAGGCACAACTAGTGCACCCACTTTTCGCCGTTATTCCGTCCCATAATGTGATAGGGGGCGAGCCTATCGCCATATCGGGCACAAATTTCAGACTCCGAGCTGATACTGAATAGAAAAACTCAATATCACTTTGCCCGACCCGGGGATCGAACCCGAGACCTCAGCTTTGCAGTCGTATTGTAATACAACTACGCCACCGAGGCAGTCCGTTTTATATATGTAAATATCTATAATCTGTGAATGAGTTTTCCCGGGATAAAAGTACCGTTTTATATTGTCCCGAGATAAAAAGTAGCCTATGTGTTAATCCAGGACATGATCTACCCGTGGAGGAGTGGCGTCTCAGGCTGGAGGCCCCGTCAGCGGGGCTGAGGGTCGTAGCGGCAGTGCGCCCGGTCTTTGCCGAGTGGCTAGACAGGCGCCACGGCCCGGCTACATTTCGATTGACACAGATGCTCACCGGACATGGTTGCTTCGGTGAGTATCTGTGTCGAATTGTTGGCACGGAGGAGTCGGCCGTGTGTCACCATTGTGACAACTGCCCGCTGGATACGGCCCAGCACACGTTGGAGTTTTGCCCAGCCTGGGACGAGGAGCGCAGCGCTCTCAGAGCAGTCGTCGGAGGAGACCTCTCACTGCCGGCCGTGGTCGCTTCCATGGTTGGCAGTCGGGAGGCCTGGCGTGCGGTGGCCCACTTCTGCGAGGTGGTCCTCTCGCAGAAGGAGAGTGCCGAGAGGGATCGTGAGCGTGAAGATCCCTCCCGCCGCCAGAGGAGACGAAGGAGGCGCCGGGTGGACGACTGACCGGCGTCTCCCGCCCTGTGGATTGGGGGCGTTTGGAGAATTCCACCACGGTATCCCCTGCCTGTCGTAAAAGGCGACTAATAGGGGCCACCGGGGGTCACGGGCGGGCAGCAGGGGGCTGTCCGTCATTACACATTGTTGTGACCCCCGTGATGGACGGCAGCGTGGCTGGTCGGCCTCACGCTGCCGTAGACGCTGAGAGCGTCCTTCGGTGCGCGGGGGCATCTGAGCCCCCCCCATAACAGGAGACGGGCCGCATCAGGCGGCACCGCGCAGGGGCGGTTGCGGACGATAACTTAGACACTCTTTGTCCTGGGAAACCCGCAGCCGTCCCTAATGCGCCGAAGATGGCCACCGCGGAGTTTTAGTTGGTATGCCGTGCGGTGTACATAGGTTAGGGACTCGGCCCGGCGGTCGCCCGATGTTTTCCATCTCTCCGGGCGGCTCAACGCCGGGTCGTAGGGCACGGTGACCCCAACATAACCGCTCGGTCGCCCCCCACGAAGGCCGGGCGGTAGTGGTAACACACTTTCTCCGCGAAAAAAAAAAAAAAAAAAAAAAAAAAAGGACATGATCTACCCGTGTGCCATCGAAATCTGTTCAGTAGTTTTTGCGTGAAAGAGTAACAAACATCTATACATTTTTACAAATTTTCGCGTTTGTAATATTAGTAGGATTGTACGTTTCTATTAAATTTCTATTCGTGTATTATGACATGTAATATGGTTGGTTGTGTAATTTTAATGTACTATGGGTCTTTGATACCTGAAATAAATATTCCCACCTTAAAGGCCGGCAACGCATCTCTGTACCCCCTGGCATTGCAGATGTTCATGGGCGGCGGTGATCACTTACCATCAGGTGAACCGTATGCTCCCGTGAGACCCCAGCTTTGCAGTCGTACTGTAATACAACTACGCCACCGAGGCAGTATAAATATTTTATTGAGAGATAATATGAGTAAAAGGATTATCATTTTGATACTACCTTAAAAAGCACCCACGCTTTTTTTACAATAAAATAGGTACATCTTTTTCTTATTTGCACTATTCTTAATTCAAATTTATTTTCTATTTTTAGTTGCATTTCCTATAAAGCATGTTTTTTAGTTTTTTTTCTAACTGTTATTTATTTTTCATTTTTTAAGCTTGTTCTACTATTGTCCAACAGATGACACTAAAAACAAGTAAGATTTTTTTATACATAAGAGTAGCCAGTTTAGTTATAACCCTACTATGGTCCAACAGATGTCAAAAAAAAAAGAGCTATCATTTACTCATTCATTTTGAATATTTATTCATTATTAGAGGGATTTTCTATAAAATAGTGTTTTTTTGTTAAAATAATGAATTGTCTTCGGTTCTTGATAAATATGCCAAATTTTCATCCGACGTTTTGAAGGCGGTCAAAATCATGTTCAAAGTTTCCGTTACATAGATACACTAGCTTTTGCCCACGGCTTCGCCCGCATTAATAAGTTTTTCCGGGCTAAAAGTACATACATAAAAACCTTCCCGTTGAATCACTCTATCCAACACATTTATTTGTATAAAGATTAATATTATGACGTTGATACAACTCTTAACAAATAATGCATTAATTTCGACCAAATTTGATTACCATAAAAACGGTTCTAGAGAGTTAATTTTAAAAGATAGACATATACTGTCGCGGACTTTTTTTTAGATCATTTCCAGAGGAATAATTCTTTCATACATATATTTTTGGTATCTTGAACGGTTTTCGCAGCGCACGCAATGGAAGCCCTCAAGGATGAATAATTTTCCCCGCATTTTTCACATTTTCCACTATTTCTTCGCTCCTAATAGTTGCATCGTGATGTTATATAGCCTATAGCCTTCCTCGATAAATGGTCTATTCAACACAAAAAGAATTTTTCATTTCGCACCAGTAGTTCCTGAGATTAGCGCGTTCAAACAAACAAACAAACAAACAAACAAACAAACTCTTCAGCTTTATAATATTAGTATAGATTTAAATGTACGTTACATAGCTTAATTTAAATTTATTTTCTCTTTTTTAGTTGGATTTTCTATAAGGCTTGTTTTTTTATTTGCTATTTAATATTATGGATAGAATATCATAGTACAGAATAACACAAAGCCAGCTACCTTATTATTGATACAAGTAAATCCCAATTATTGCGATATCAATATCGGTATTTTTAAGTTCTTCATTTGGTCCAGTAGCCCACATTTTCTTGAAAAAATCCCGGTTTGGGTCCCCTAAATTAAGTATCTGCTTATAAATATGCATACGAGCTCTACAGACCCTGGAGGTATCGGTATAGGCTTCTTTGTGTAACATCTATAAAGCAGTACTAGAACCTGGTGTGTATGTACATAGAAAGAAAAAAAAATAAAGGGACGACTAAATGAGAGTAATAGAACACAAATCACCGTTTTTTTGTTTCATTCTTTTCTCGTTGTTTGTCTGCGTATCTGTTTTTTTGTTTATTTGTTAGCGCACATCTCCGACACTACTAAACGGATATCTATGAAATGGTATGGAGATAACTTGAGCCCCTGGGTAGAGCATAGGTATACTTTTTAACCTATAAAAAATCTTTTATGCGGGCGACGCTGCCAGGAAACAACAATAAAATAGTATGAGTGACAATAGTACATACTAATACAAAATAATAAGTTATTTTCAGGATTTTACGGCAATTTGGACTTGACTACAATTTATATGAAGACCATACTATTATGATTTGAAAAAATACTGTCCGACATATTTATAGGTATATAGAGTAAATTTTTCAGATGGGACAGCAGTCAATATTTTCTATTATGAACCACAGTTCAAACTTTAAAGTAGGTAGTAAACAAATACGAAAATATCATTTAAAAAATCGCGATAAAATAAAAAAAATGGTTTTATTTCAATGTCTTACCAAGTTTTTTTGTATGTCGGGTAATTCCTTTTTATTGATCTCATTGAGGGTGTCTGAATATATAACGTCGCGTAAGATAGAATAATAACCGTGAAAAATCCATTTAAGTTGTCAGACTAGTAGTAGTCGCAAGAGTTGGGTATATAATAAGGCTGCCAAATCATATGAAGCAACTACTCCGGTGCAGTTCAATACTAAGTAGTAACTATTGCGGTTTTCATATCGGTCAGCGCTTAGTTGAGCGGTTACTATGTTAACCATTCCATATTCGCGTCTTCCCCGGCGAACAAGACGTCACTTTTCATTCAGTGGAAATCGTCTTTACGCGCTTACCCATAGGGTTCTAATTAAAAAATCTGAAATGACACCTGTCAAACTCGGAATACTGAAAGGGTTTCGGGTTTAAACTTGAGGTCATATTCAGGTTACTAGGCTAGTCGATTATTATAGTAATATTGGTTAAGTAATTGTCTCAATCACCAATATTATGTCACAATAACTAAAGATAATAATGAATCTTGACGTGGTATTGTACTCTGTGAACATTTGATTACGTAATCATTGATCAACGAACAATAAATCGTGATATCAAGACATAATTCATAGGTAACTTTTATTATGTATGCCTACGTATACCTATTTCAGCTGGCGCTGTCTGCGACATACATATGTTTGGATAGTACTCCCAAAAGTTAGGCCTTCGCAATAAATCGTATAATTTTAAAGTCCTCCAATTTTGAGATGTATGTAATTTTATTTTGCTTAAAAATTACATCTACACTTATCTATACTAATATTATAAAGAGTAAAGATTCAATTGTATGTTTATTTGCATTGAATAGGCTCCGAAACTGCTGGACCGATTTGAAAAACTCTTTCATCAATATATAGGTCCATTATCCCAGGGATTATAAAGCGGGACTTTTATCCCAGAAAAATTCATTCACGCGGACGAAGCCGTGAGCAGAAGTCTAGTTTAAAATATATTAGCTATCGATGGAGGCGTCTAATTTTTTTTTATAGATTCAAGATCCATATTTTTGTCCTTTTAATATTCGTAAAGTTTGAGCCGTGTTAGATTTTGAGGCCCAGCACCCATAAAAAAGCGGACATCTTTTGTCGTAAAATAAACTGCTTCAGTATTGTTTAATCGTTTATTGTGACGTAGTCGCGGCTGATTGGTGTCAAGCGAGTTCATTTGAAATTCAACATCGCGGCACCTGACGCGCCGGTACATTAGACAGCTGTAAATGCAAACAGCGCTCAGATATCCTAGCCTTAATGTAGGAACTTAACCAATACGAATACGATACGATTACTATATGAAATACGTAAATTTGTGCTCGGTACACAGAACGGAAGACGTACTACAAATGCAATACAACTACGCCACCGATACCCGCCGTCTTATAATAAAGTAAAAGTGTTTATGAAAGTATTATTTTATAGCTCGTGCCTATATCCTGCGCCTTAACGTATCGACAATCGGTCACCACCGCACACAATGCGATGTAATTGCGACCGATCTCCTTTGACAGACGTTTGTTTAATTTTTTTCCCATCCCCCTACGGAAGTGCAATGAAATATTCATTCTCCGGAGCGCTCTTTCCGGTTTTATTTTGAATTTAATTGTAGTAGTGCACTTCTGCATTAGATGGGTATTTTATTGTCCTAGGACTTTTTCTATGCAAATGATGAGAGCTTAGCCTTATGTTCATGAATAGAAGCAACGCCCTCTAAGCTAGAATCACAAAGTACTGCATAAATAAGTATAATTTAGCATTTTTTGTTACAAAAATATCTCGCAACAGTAAATCTTATTTTATTTCCCCCACAGCCTTTCGTAATTTAAACCATTTCAAGCGCTATGAACATCACAAATCCACCCTACGTTAAGCAAAGCCGCATTCAAAAGATAGTAATAGCTGTCCGCGGCAACATCAGATACGGTGACAATATGCATAATGTAGCCCGCACGTGGCACGCGCTTATTTTGAGTTATGACTCTATTACATTAGGGCGGCCAGAGATTTGAGGCCTAATTCGGGATAAATTTCAGGATAACATTCCCGTTGATATTTACTAATTTCGATAGTCCATTTAGAGCTGGCAGACTTAACGTACCTTTGATTTCTTGTGAAAAACTTCTTAATTATGCAGAGATATATGGTACATACAGTTAGAAGTTAGTTCAGAACTAGTTATTTGTATAATTTTTTGTTATTTCTGTGCTAGTATTGGCTATATTGGAAATGAAAATATTAATTATTATAGAAGTGGACGATGGCATAGTTGGGAATGGAACGATCTGCCGAGACAATGACCGGAGGTTCAAAACCCAAGGCACACACCTCTGACTTTTCAAAGTTACGTGTGTATTGTTTATCAATTATCGTTCGCTTTAACGGTGAAGGAAAACATCGTGAGGAAACCTGCATACCTAAGAAGCTCTTTATAATAATTTCGAAGGTATGTGAAGTCTGCCAACCCGCACTAGACCAGCGTGGTGGACTAAGGCCTAAACCCTCTCAGTAGTAGAGGACGCCCATGCTCAGCAGTGGGTAGTATATAATACAGGGCTGATTGCAATTATTATAGCTAGTTCCTTTGTTTGTGTGGTTGTTCAGCGATTATAGACAGTGTTGACGACATACCAGCTGTTAAACAATCCAATATACCTTGGGCTATAAAACTTATCTAAACTCATCTCTTAACTACATGAAGAGATAGTGACGAAATCAGATAAAAAATTTAATCAAAGCCATTGTTGGTTCATTTTAAAGATAATAAAAATGTATCATCGTTATAAAATATGGTTCAAAAATTTGTCACTGTAGCCCAAACATTATAAAACATTTCTACAAATCCTTAAAAAACCTATAACATGGCGATATTACACAAGCCTCGTTACCTCAGCAGCTAGGCACGTTCAGTGCCGCTTAAATCATGTTGCAATTTTAACGTTAGGTATATGACTTTTTATTTTCTTTGAAAGGCACCTACAGGGTCTTACGAAATGAAGTGTATTAAAAAGTAGAGACTTTCAGGTTCTAGAAAAATAAGCCTTAATACATTAGTATTAGGAAACAGCAATTAGTGGGACAATCGTACAATGCGACTTCTAAGCCACGGAACAAATGAACTAAGCTACTCTAGGAAAAGTAACGAAATTAAACAAATAGATGGGACTTCAAAAATATACATTTTAACAGCTATTACCGTGTACGTGTCGAAAGAGAGTCAGGGTGAAAATGATTTGTCTATCTGCACATACAGTCTGCTATACCCTATTATTATGTTCTAGTATTTAGATGTCATGCATGTAGCTATTTGTGAGTACAATGATGCTTAGTTTCTAGTATATTTCCGTCTGATGATGTGATAGGGCCATAGGTGATGCATGCCTATCATAATGCTGATACTAAATAGAAAACTGAATATCACTTTGCCCGGCCCGGGGAGCGAAACCCGAGACCTCAGCATTGCATTCGAGGCAGTCATTCTGTTTTATAATAATAAATAAATTCTAAATAAACTTTAAAACATTATAAAAACATTCATCTATACTAATTTATAAAGCTGAAGAGTTTGTTTGTTTGTTTGAACGCGCTAATCTCAGGAACTACTGAACCGATTTTGAAAATTCTTTCACTAATAGGAAGCTACTTTACTCCTGAGTGCTATAGGCTGCTTTTTATCCCGGGAAAATATTTTTGTCCCAGAAAAACTTTTTCACGCGGGCACAGCCGCGAGCACTACTAGTCTGACATAAAACGAAGAAAGATTTAAAAAATGGTGCAAAAATATTTTCAACCTAAAATCACATTATGCCAATCTCTTCGCTTTAAAGTGCTTGTTATTTTCCAAAATATACACGTTATTTCTAATAAAAATCGTAGAATAATCCTAAGACGTAATATTATTTTCATGAAATATAAAATCTACAAAAAGAAATCGCTTTTGACCAAAATATTTATAGTTTACGCCTGAACATACGGCAATACAATAACTCAAAGTAAATCCTTACATAACATACATTTTATTATAATACACTAGCGGCCCCGACAGACGTTGTCCTGCCCTAAAAAGGAAATAAAATCCTAGAACCCGAGTCTAAACCATTCTGGAATCCACCTGTAGACACGCAAAAAAAATTCATTAAAATCGGTCCAGCCGTTTTTTCGCGCAATTTTCTTAATTTTTTCTTTCATAAGAACCTTCTCCTGACAATAATAAACACATCAAAAAAAGAAATAACGAAATCAGTCAAGCCGTTCACGCGTGATGCCGTGACCAAGGAAAATGGGATTCATTTTTATATAATAGACTAGCGGCCCCGACAGACGTTGTCCTGCCCTAAAAAGGAAATAAAATCCTAGAACCCGAGTACAGCGCTACCTACCGATCCACCTGAAGACACACAAAAAAATTTCATTAAAATCGGTCCAGCCGTTTTTCCGCGCAATTTTCCTAATTTTTTCTTTCATAAGAACCTTCTCCTGACAATAATATACACATCAAAAAAAGAAATAACGAAATCAGTCAAGCCGTTCACGCGTGATGCCGTGACCAAGGAAAATAGGGATTCATTTTTATATAATAGATTAAGAATAATATGTCTGTCAATTGGTCCGAAATTATCAAACAGATGAGACGGATTTCACTATAATGGAGGAAGAGTTCTTTCACTGATAGCCGTAGTTTACAGCTGGAGATCTTGGCGTAGTATTGACCACTTCTTATGATAAGTGGACCTAGGAGGAAAAATATGCAAAATTTTAGTACAATAACCTATAAAGCTAAAGTCTTAAAAATATGACACACACGACCTTCACGCCTTTTATCCCCGAAGGGGTAGGCAGAGGCGCAACTAGTGCACCCACTTTTCGCCGTTATTCCGTCCCATGATGTGATAGGGGGCGAGCCTATCGCCATATCGGGCACAAATTCCAGACTCCGAGCTGATACTGAATAGAAAAACTCAATATCACTTTGCCCGACCCGGGAATCGAACCCGAGACCTCAGCATTGCAGTCGTACCATAATACAACTACGCCACCGAGGCAATGACTTGATATTTAAGCTATTTGACGTTAGTCCTTGTGATGGTTGTGCTTTTTGTATTTTTGCTTTTTTATCTTATGCTATTCCCTATTGGATTGCATAAATGTATTTGTAATAATATTGTTACGCATCTTAGCTTTAAGGCTAAATATCAATGTACATAATAATCATTACGCATAATTGTTTTTTTTTTTCTTTTTTTTTATGGCTGCGCATGACGAGACGAGCATGCCATTCACCTGATGGTAAGCGATGGCACTCCACTGCGCTCGTCATCCTGAGACGTAAGATGTTAAGTATCATTATGTCCTGTAATCACACTGGCTACAATGCCTTCAAACCGAAACACGCCAATGCATGCACACTGCTGCTTGGCGGTAAAAAAAGACATTGCGGTGGTACCCACCCAGACGGACTCTTACATATGAGAGACCACCATCTACTTAAAGAATCAGATTAAAAATATCCATTATTTCCCTTAGGAGCAAATTACTGGAATGAAAAGTTACCTATATGGTTATCCAAGACATGATCTACCCGTGTGCCAAAATCCATCTAAGTCCGTTTAGTTGTTTCTGCGTTTACTTCTAACAAACATCTTAACATTTTCACAATCTTTCACATTCTTTTCTCAAGAAAACAGTTTATGCATAAATATTGACACATTTATAGAAGGCGTTTGGAAAGCCATTGCATCTAATCCAAACTGCAGGGCAACTTAAAAGTAATAAATTGCTCTTCAATGTACCACGACTCTGCAATCCGGTGGTTTAACCACTTGGACTTAAGAAACGTCGTGTAATTTGGGATGTGGCATATGCAATTATTATTATCTAATCTTAATTCTTACTGACATCATAAATACCAAAATTTGACAAGGTGCTTTTTGAAAGTAAACGCAAAAATTGCTGAACAGATTTTGATGTTTGGCACACAGATACATATTATAATATTGTATTAATATAGTGTAAGATATTTATTCCAGAAGGTACACAGTTGGTATTTTAATCCGGAAAAGATCTATCACATGGATGAGGCCTTAAAATAAGTTTCAGTGAAGCTACTTTGGCGTGCCTTCGATAAAAAAAGGCCAAGCAATCTCGGGTTTATTCTGAGGGTTGAGGAGAAGGACAGGATTTTAACAACGCCAGAAGAAATTCACCTTTAGATGAATTTGACAAGGTTATTTAAAATGGCGGAAAAAGAACAAATTAAAGTACTTTTTCTCTGCTATTATTGATATTTTACACCCAATTACTATCAATCAAAATTTCACATTATTTACGTCTTTTGATGTGCTAGATAAAGGTCGCAAGACACGCTAGATGCAGGCTGCTTTTAATAGGTTCGTCTGGAAATATTTAGCAGGCCTACGTAGGGAACTTCATATGGTTGATAATGTGAAATGCTAGGTTATGGCGCTCGATGACCATACATTATACTTGTTCATATGTCGTCATAACTTGGCAAATTATTACAGAATTATAGCATTACTTGAATTTCGTATACTTATCACTGTTACAAATCTTCCTGGTTACTAGCACAATAAAAATTGTTACCATATCCAAAATTCGAATGCTACTACATCAGAGCTACAATGAGTTTCAACAAAGTTTCGGAATCGACTACGTAGATCCAGTTAAACCGCTTAATTGTTTTCGTTTGCAGCAACGATTTTTTGTCAGCAGCCAATCAGCTACGTTAATGTTCTTGATTGACTGCAATAAAGCTGCATATGACATGAGCGATGAGCTGACTGTGAAACAAGAGGGGAGAAGTTCGACTCTCGTATCAATAGTTTGTGAATAAGTATATATAAAAAATAATCCCATATTGATATATTTTATAACTCTATACCTAAATTTAAGAGAAAATTACAAGAGTTTGTGTTTAATGAATTATGAAAATAATTTTTCTACACACTGGAATGTTATTAAGTAACATCTATTGTGATTTGTTACCTACTTTAAAAATTTATATATTAACACCATGTCTGTTTTCATTCTAAATATTGTGATCCTTTTACTTGTAACTAGTGGCCCCGACAGACGTTGTCCTGCCCTAAAAAGGAAATAAAATCCTAGAACCCGAGTACAGCGCTACCTACCGATCCACCTGAAGACACACAAAAAAAAATCATTAAAATCGGTCCAGCCGTTTTTCCGCGCAATTTTCTTAATTTTTTCTTTCATAAGAACCTTCTCCTGACAATAATAAACACATCAAAAAAAAAATAAGGAAATCGGTCCAGCCGTTCATGCGTGATGCCGTGACCAAGAAAATAGGGATTCATTTTTATATGTCGGAGACAGTGACGGCCGATATCGATACACGTAGGTTCACACAATAAAAGTCACAAATGAATTCTCTTTAACTCGCTATTTATTGTTCGTTGGTCAATTATTGCGTAATAAACTGTTCACAGAGTACAATACCACGTCAGGATTCATTATTAACTTTGGTTATTATAACACATTGCATATTGAGGCAATTACTTAAACAAACTTCGCAACTCTAAACGACTCACCTAGTAACAACCCGAATTAACATAGTAACCGCTTTACTAAGCACTGACCGATATGAAAACCACCATAGTTACCACTTATTAGTGATCTGCACCGTACTAGTTGCTTCAAATGATTCGGCACTCTTTTTATACACCCAACTGTAACTCCCACTACGAGTTCGACATACCGACTGGTTTGTCGCACGATTATTATTTTATCTTACCCGACTTAATATATTCAGACACCCTCAATGAGATTAATAAAAATGATAATTCCTTTTTATACTTCCTTCCTGTCCCGACATATATAATAGATAGCGGCCCCGACAGACGTTGTCCTGCCCTAAAAAGGAAATAAAATCCTAGAACCCGAGTACAGCGCTACCTACCGATCCACCAGAAGACGCACAAAAAAAATTCATTAAAATCGGTCCAGCCGTTTTTCCGCGCAATTTTCTTATTTTTTTCTTTCATAAGAACTTTCTCCTGACAATACCAAACACATCAAAAAAAGAAATAACGAAATCAGTCCAGCCGTTCACGCGTGATGCTGTGACCAAGGAAAATAGGGATTCATTTATATATATATAGAGATCTCTTGACGGTAAATGTTGATCAGACGCGACTTCACGCGAGCACTTTGTTGATCCAAAAATCTATGTTGATCCGGCGCCTTTTGTTGATCCAATATGCATTTCTGGTAACTAATGTGGCTCCAACCGGATCAACATCTACACTCACGGGACTGCTTGCTAACGTTTGCCGAAGTTGATCCGATATACAAATCCACCTCGCGATAGTTACGGAAAATGTTGATCCGATTTAAATGAGCCAATCAGAGCACAGCAAACAGTCAGATTCAGATCAGATTGGCTGAGAGCATCCGTGACGTTTTATACACATCCAATTAATGATATTTTATTCACAGTATCAACATGTTACTAATACGGTGTCACTGAGCCCAATTGGTAATCACACTAATATTGTAATGGCGAAAGTTTGTGAGAAAGTGTGTGTGCATGTTTGTTACGTCTTCACGCTCAAACGGCTGGACCAATTTTGATGAAATTTTATATAACGGTAGTTGACACCCTGACTTAGAACCTAGACTAAGTTTTATTCCGAATAGTATTCCTGCGGTAATTTAGTCCACGACTAATACCGCAGAGCGCAACTAGTCAAAGTATAAAAAAGTGATGCTATCTAAAGTGTCGTAGATTGTTTTATACTCCATGTGAAAGAGATAATTTATCTATATTTTTGACTGTATTTTTTACTCTGTGATACAGGACTCTTACATTCCTTCAAAAGCTATTCAACTTCGTTCTGCTCCAGGGTACAACGCCCAAGGCATGGGACAGGAGTGTGGTGGTATTGTTCTTAAAAAAAACGGTGATAACGCCTTTTTTAAGAATTACAGACCCATCTTCTTGAGCCATTTTTACAAGCTGTTCTCAAAAGTCATCACGAATCGTCTCAAGCGCTGGCTAGATGACTTCGAGCCTCCCGAGCAAGCCGGATTCCGTAAAGATTATAGTACAATAGACCACATCCATACGCTGCGGCAAGTTATACAAAAAACTGGGGAGTATAACTTGCTACTTTGCTTAGCGTTCATTGCCTATGAGAAAGCCTTAGATTCGATCGAGACCTGGGCTGTGCTGCAGTCTCTACAGCGGTGCCACATTGATCATCAGTACATCGAAGTGTTGAAGTGCTTGTATAAAACGCCACCATGTAGGTCCGAGTACAAGAACAGAGTTCGAAAGCTATTCCACTACACAGAGGCGTGAGACGGAGATGTTATCTCTCCGAAACTGTTCACTGCCGCGTTGGAAGATGCTTACAAGCTCTTGGACTGGAAAGGACTCGGCATCAACATCAATGGCGAATACATCACTCACCTTTGTTTTGCCGATGACATCGGTGTATTGGCAGAATCGCTGGAGGGTCTGACCACAATGCTCAACCGAGTTTCTCAACTGGTGGGTCTCAGGGTGAACATGGACAAGACCGAGATCATCTCGAATGTTCATGTTGTGCCAACCCCGATTATCGTTGGGAGCTCAATTCTCGAAGTTGTAGACGAGTACGTCTATTTAGGTCAAGTAGTCCAACTCGGTAAGTCCAAATTTGAGAAAGAGATCAATCGACGAATCCAGCTCGGATGGGCAGCGTTCGGGAAACTAAGCAAGGTCTTCTCGTCCAAAATACATCAGTGCCTGAAGACAAAAGTCTTCAATCAATGTGTGTTACCAGTAATGACATACGGCACTGAGACGTGGCCTCTGACTATGGGCCGCCTAAGATGGCTCAGGGCCACTCAGCGAGCTATGGAAAGGGCTTTGCTAGGTGTTTCTCTACGGGATCGAATCAGAAATGAGGAGATCCGTAGAAGAACGAAAGTCACTGACATAGCCCAATGGATAAGCAAGCTGAAGTGGCAATGGGCAGGGCACATAGTTCGAAGAACTGACGGCAGATGGGACAAAAAAGTTTTCGAGTGGAGACCACGTACTGGCAAGCGTAGCTTCAGCCGTCCATCTGCAAGATGGACCGATGACTTGTTAAAGGCTGCAGGAACGCGCTGGATGCAGGCCGCTTTTGATAGGTCCATCTGGAAATCTTTGGGGGAGGCCTATGTTCAGCAGTGGACGCCATACGGCTGATAATGATGATGACGATACCGGATGATAGACCTCGATGATTGTTCTGTGGAAATGGACTCACAAATTTGCTGCATGAGAATGGACGTTTCATTTTTGTCTCCCACGAAAAGTCGCCCCTTTCTATCACACTAAGTTGTTTTAATACCCATCCGCTTTTTTTTTTTTTTGGAAGGCCATCTTCGGCGCATTAGGGACGGCTGCGGGCTTCCTCCGACTCACGTCTAAGTTGTCGTCCGCAACCGCCCCTGCGCGTACCCCTGTTGCGGTTTGTAATGGAAGGATTGAATGTAGACGTGTTGTTAGTTTAAGGTTCTTTATTATACTGCTTACGAACTGACTCTACAATACATCTTATATCTACTTATATACTACACTACACTACAGGTTCTTCTCCTGTTGTTGCGGGGGCTCAGAAGCCCCCGTACACCGAAGGACGCCCTTAGTGTCCGAGGCAGCGTGAGACACGCTGCCGTCCATCACGGGGGTCACAGAAGTTGGCTAGACTAATAGGTGGGCGGCACCTCCCGCCCACTCGTGACCCCCGGAGGCCCCTATTAGTCGCCTTTTACGACAGGCAGGGGATACCGTGGTGGGATTCTCCAAACGCCCCCAATCCACAGGGCGGACCCATCCGCTTTAGACTTGAAAATGTGTTAAATGCTCATAAAACATTTTTGCAAAACAGAAAACGCTTAATTATAAATGTGTTACCTAGTATTATACTAAACTTTACCTTATAAGAGACTGAAATCTCAATGTTAAGAAGTTCAAAATAGCGACCTCTTTTCTTAAGTCTATTATTAGATCTGTCCTTTACTATCAATGGCATGCCCAAGTATCGATTTTGACGTCAATTGTCCTTAAAACAAAGAAATTCAAAATGGCGGCCACTTTTTTCAATTATAACATTGGATCTGCCCTTTGTACCTAAGGCCATGCTCAGATATCGATTTTGAGGGACAAAATTTTCTCACGGGAGAATTATAATAAAGGGCAGATTTAATGTTAGATTTAAAAAAAATGGCCACCATTGTGAATTTCTTTGTTTTAAGGCCAACCGACCTCAAAATCGGTATCTGGGCATGGCTTTAGGTACAAAGGGCAGATTTAATGTTAAATTAGGTACAAAGGGCAGATTTAATGTTAAATTAGGTACAAAGGGCAGATTTAATGTTAAATTAGGTACAAAGGGCAGATTTAATGTTAAATTTAAAAAAAATCGCCGCCATTTTGAATTTCTTATTTTTAAGGACAATCGACTTCAAAATCGATATCTGAGCATGGCCTTAGGTACAAAGGGCAGATCCAATGTTATAATTGAAAAAAGTGGCCGCCATTTTGAATTTCTTGGTTTTAAGGACAATTGACGTCAAAATCGATCGACTTGGGCATGCCATTGATAGTAAAAGACAAATCTAATATTAGACTTAAGAAAAGAGGTCGCTATTTTGAACTTCTTTACATTGAGATTTCAGTCTCTTATAAGGCAAAGTTTAGTATAATACTAGGTAACACATTTATAATTAAGCGTTTTCTGTTTTGCAAAAATGTTTTATGAGCATTTAACACATTTTCAAGTCTAAAGCGGATGGGTCCGCCCTGTGGATTGGGGGCGTTTGGAGAATCCCACCACGGTATCCCCTGCCTGTCGTAAAAGGCGACTAATAGGGGCCTCCGGGGGTCACGGGTGGGCGGGAGGTGCCGCCCACCTATTAGTCTAGCCAACTTCTGTGACCCCAGTGATGGACGGCAGCGTGTCTCACGCTGCCTCGGACACCAAGGGCGTCCTTCGGTGTACGGGGGCTTCTGAGCCCCCGCAACAATAGGAGAAGAACCGCAACAGCGGTACGCGCAGGGGCGGTTGCGGACGACAACTTAGACGTGAGTCGGAGGAAGCCCGCAGCCGTCCCTAATGCGCTGTAGATGGCCTTACAAAAAAAAAAAAAAAGCGGATGGGTATTAAAACAACTTAGTGTGATAGAAAGGGGCGACTTTTCGTGGGAGACAAAAATGAAACGTCCATTCTCATGCAGCAAATTTGTGAGTCCATTTCCACAGAACAATCATCGAGGTCTATCATCCGGTATCGTCATCATCATTATCAGCCGTATGGCGTCCACTGCTGAACATAGGCCTCCCCCAAAGATTTCCAGATGGACCTATCAAAAGCGGCCTGCATCCAGCGCGTTCCTGCAGCCTTTAACAAGTCATCGGTCCATCTTGCAGATGGACGGCTGAAGCTACGCTTGCCAGTACGTGGTCTCCACTCGAAAACTTTTTTGTCCCATCTGCCGTCAGTTCTTCGAACTATGTGCCCTGCCCATTGCCACTTTAGCTTGCTTATCCGTTGGGCTATGTCAGTGACTTTCGTTCTTCTACGGATCTCCTCATTTCTGATTCGATCGCGTAGATAAACACCTAGCAAAGTCCTTTCCATAGCTCGCTGAGTGACCGTGAGCCATCTTAGGCGGCCCATAGTCAGAGGCCACGTCTCAGTGCCGTATGTCATTACTGGTAACACACATTGATTGAAGTTTTTTGTCTTCAGGCACTGAGATATTTTGGACGAGAAGACCTTGCTTAGTTTCCCGAACCTGTCCATCCGAGGTGGATTCGCCGATTGATCTCTTTCTCAAATTTGGACTTGCCGAGTTGGACTACTTGACCTAAATAGACGTACTCGTCTACAGCTTCGAGGATTGAGCTCCCAACGATAATAGGGGTTGGCACAACATGAACATTCGACATGATCTCGGTCTTGTCCATGTTCATCCTGAGACCCACCAGTTGAGAAACTCGCTTGAGCATTGTGGTCAGACCTTCCAGCGATTCTGCCAGTACACCGATGTCATCGGCAAAACAAAGGTGAGTGATGTATTCGCCATTGATGTTGATGCCGAGTCCTTTCCAGTCCAAGAGCTTGTAAGCATCTTCCAACGCGGCAGTGAACAGTTTCGGAGAGATAACATCTCCGTCTCACGCCTCTGTGTAGTGGAATAGCTTTCGAACTCTGTTCTTGTACTCGGACCTACATGGTGGCGTTTTATACAAGCACCTCAACACTTCGATGTACCGATGATCAATGTGGCACCGCTGTAGAGACTGCAGCACAGCCCAGGTCTCGATCGAATCTAAGGCTTTCTCATAGTCTATGAACGCTAAGCAAAGTAGCAAGTTATACTCCCCAGTTTTTTGTATAACTTGCCGCAGCGTATGGATGTGGTCTATTGTACTATAATCTTTACGGAATCCGCCTTGTTCGGGAGGCTGGAAGTCATCTAGCCAGCGCTTGAGACGATTCGTGATGACTTTTGAGAACAGCTTGTAAAAATGGCTCAAGAAGATGGGTCTGTAATTCTTAAAAAAGGCGTTATCACCGTTTTTTTAAGAACAATACCACCACACTCCTGTTCCATGCCTCGGGCGTTGTACCCTGGAGCAGAACGAAGTTGAATAGCTTTTGAAGGAATGTAAGAGTCCGGTATCACAGAGTAAAAAATACAGTAAAAAAATATAGATAAATTATCACTTTCACATGGAGTATAAAACAATCTACGACACTATAGCTAGCATCACTTTTTTTATACTTTGACTAGATGCGCTCCGCGATGTTAGTCGTGGCTTAAATTACCGCAGGAATACTATTCGGAATAAAAGTTAGTTTAGGTTCTAATTCAGGGTGTCAACTATCGCTATATAAAATTTCATCCAAATTGGTCCAGCCGTTTGAGTGTGAAGACGTAACAAACATGCACACACACTTTCTCACAAACTTTCGCCATTATAATATTAGTGTGATTACCAATTGGGCTCAGTGACACCGTATAAGTAACATGTTGATACTATGAATAAAATATAATTAATTGGATGTGTATAAAACGTCGCGGCTGCTCTCAGCCAATCTGATCTGAATCTGATTGTTTGCTGTGCTCTGATTGGCTCATTTAAATCGGATCAACATTTTCCGTAACTATCGCAAGGTGGATTTGTATATCGGATCAACTTCGGCAAACGCTAGTAAGCAGTCCCGTGAGTGCAGATGTTGATCCGGTTGGAGCCACATTAGTTACCAGAAATGCATATTGGATCAACAAAAGGCGCCGGATCAACATAGATTTTTGGATCAATAAAGTGCTCGCGTGAAGTCGCGTCTGACCAACATTTACCGTCAAGAGATCTCTATATATATATATATATATATATATATAGATAGATAGATTAGTTAGGGAGTAGAGACTGCTCTAGTAGCAATTTAATTATTTTTTTTTCAAATTCCACTTCTCAAGCGGTACTGCTGCATCTATGTGAGTGAATCTATTGCAAGTTAATTTGTGAGTTGCCCTTCTTAATCCTATAGGTTTTGTAATAACATCGTCAATCAATCAATCAAATCAGTCCTTCTCCACCCACTGCTGGGTCAAATCTAATCGTCTGTTAGTAGTATAAGTTAACTATTCGCACCAAGAGGAGATTACCGTTACGTTATAATTAACATTTATGTAACACTTTTACCATACATTTTTTTTTTTTGTCTATGTGTGTATAGAAAATTAATGGTTTAAAATGGTTCATATTTGAATCAAATTCCACAGTGCCGTAATAATGGTTTGTGAACTCTACTCAAATATATATTATAGGTAAACAGCATCATTTGTAAGTAATATAGTATATTTTATTTTATGGGAAGACCGTAATTTTTACAGATCTATTTAACTGTCGTGGCTTTATTATTTTAAAGCATATTTTTTTTACATGACTGTAATTCAATAAGTATATTTCCCTATCCTACTAATATTATAAACGCGAAAGTTTGTAAGAATGTATGGATGTATGGATGTGTGGATGTGTGGATGTGTGGATGTATGGATGTTTGTTCCTCTTTCACGCAAAAACTACTAAACGGATTTAGATGAAATTTGGCACACGGATAGGTCATGTCCTGGATTAACACATAGGCTACTTTTTATCCCGGTAAAATATGAACCGGGACTTTTATCCCGGAAAGATTTTATAATGCGGGCGGAGCCGCGGGCAAAAGCTAGTAATTTATAAAAAAATAATATTATTAGGTAAGTAGGCATCGAGAGCCAACTAAATTATAAATTACTAGTAGTGCTAGTATGAACCAGTTGGTCACATTTAGAAATCCAATATGAAGCGCAAGCTTCGTCGGTCAGTCAAATTACCAGGGATCCAATAAATTCCTTCCCACCGCTTTCTAATTCTTATCTTGAAAGTTGGAAGCGTATCCATTCCTCTAGTTGTTGTATTTATATTGGTCAGTTTAGTTTCTGTTAAATCAGTCATTTGACTACGCTTTTTGTTAAAAAATGATAATTAGGTCGGATTCGTATTATTAACTACAACCACTATAAGTTACAATGGTAAAAGCGTTCATAAAATTGATTTTAAGCAACTTTCTACGACTCGATAACAAAACATCAAAGTAAAATTCTACCTTAACTTCTAGAAGTTCGCCGTTCACTCATTTACCATCGCATACTTTATACTCTGAGTAACTTGTTCCTGATGATTACTCGACGTGTTAACAAACTACGCTAGTTCCAAACTACAGCCCAAAGTTCGCCCTATCTAGCTTCTTTGTGAAAACTTTCATATTTATAATATTCGTATGCGTGTCTAGCTGATGTGCTGATTTCTGAGCGTTACAATTTCTTTTCAAGTATCGTAATCGATATTTTGTAGTTCAGGTAGTTCGAGATTTAAATTCTGCTATTATTTCAGCTTTTAAAAAAAAAAAACATTGTTATGATCTTTGCACATTCTAGTATTATCATCTGAACACACGGATACACCAAATATCCGGTTGTCACAAATCGCAATCGTCAGGACAAAACTAAATTTCTTTCTTTCTTCTTTCTAAATGTACGACGATATGAGTAAGTTGTTCATTAGATTAAGCGTTACTCGATAAATAATACTAACGCCACACGGTGTTTTTATCTGTAAAGTTGTATAACATTGCATGTTAAGCACCAGTTTTACCGTGCCTGATAACCTAAGTGCTACTAGTAAGCCCGAGCAAAAAATTACAGTGTAAGCTATAGTGTTAAACAAATGTGTAAATTTAATAATATCTACAATATGTTTGACCGGTGGTGTAGTTGTATTAAGGTACGACTTCAATGCTAGGGTCTCGCGTTCAATCCCCGGGCCGGACAAAGTTATATTGGATTTTTCGATTCAGTATCAGCTCGCAGTCTGAAATTTGTGCCCGATATGGCAAAAGGCTCGCCCTCCTATCACATGACCTATCACATATATGTATGTATGTGTGTATGTATGTATTGGTATACGTCTAGATAGCCACCAAATAAATAGTAAACAACATATAATTCTAGGTTGCAGAGTTACGACTGGCGATTTAATTTGATCGAATGACAGAATTATCTGATTAAATTCATCTGCTGTTACACAACCAAACATAAGTCCCAATATTACGCCTTTTTCTTGGATAGGCATAGCTTTAATATAATTTCCAAGTTTGCGAGCTAAATTACGTTTAAGCCTATACTTGCCATTATCTGGCACAATTGCCCGATTCAAGATAATAATAATAACACTTGTTATTATAAAAATAATAATACCAGCCCTGTATTACATACTGTCCCACTGATGGGCACGGGCCTCCTCTACTACTGAGAGGGTTTAGGCCTTAGACAATGTCCGGAGGTTCGAAACCCAAGGCACACACCTCTGACTTTTCAAAGTTACGTGTGTATTGTTTATAAAGTACAATGGATAGCAAAAATTAAAAAACAAAACACCTAAGAGAATCAATTGAAAACGCTTATCAGAATTAATTTAAAATATTTAAAAGAACCTGATCATAAGCTTAAATTAAATGTAAATCGAATGGATGAGATGGAGAATGAATGAAAAAATAAACCATCTTTACCTGTAGAATATCTATCTATAGGTTCTACAGAACAGAGAAAGAGAATAGGTTCTATCGGTATATATATAGGTTATATTCGCTTTTGTCTGCGACATCGCCCTCGGTTACATTTCCAGATACGATTGAAAGAATTTTCAAAATCTGACCTTTAGGCTCAGCGATTACCATACATTCAAACTTTATTTACCCCTTTGTATTAGTGTAGTAATGTATTTTTAAGAAATCAACCAGATAGAATTGCAGTAGTTTATGTTTAACAACCATTATCTTACAAAGCGAAACGAAATACCACTTGAATGCCAAGTTTGCTAATTGCTGCACACTTACAAAAAGATGCTTTGAAAGCCATTTGGAAATCTGAAAATTTCGAGGTTAACTACATGTTTAAGCTAGTAGACGTATGGTTCGCTATTCAGTGACTGCGAAATTCCGTGGGCATATCTATGTTAAATGAAGAGATTTTGAGCTTACACTTAGTTAAGTTTCGATTGCGTGTTGGTTTTGGTTTTAAAATTTTACAATACTAGGTATTATTGACTGCCTCGGTGGCGTAGTTGTATTAAGGTACGACTGCAAATCTGAGGTGTCTGGTTCGATCCCCGGGTCGGGCAAAGTGATATTGAGTTTTTCTATTCAGTATCAGCCCGGAGTCTGGAATTTGTGCCCGATATTGCGATAGGCTCGCCCCTTATCACATCATGGGACGGAATAACGGCGAAAAGTGAGTGCACTAATTGCGCCTCTGCCTACCCCTTCGGGGATAACAGGGGTGAGTGTATATGTATATATATATGTAGGTATTACTCGCAGGTTCACTCGGGTAAAAAGTCTTTCCCGCTTAAAAAATCCTAAATAATTTTAAAGATCGACAGCGCCAAAAATTGATAAAAAATATAATTATTTCGCACGGGAGCAACTTATCGGGATAAATAGCCTATGGGTCAATCCTGCTGCTGCTGGGTGCTAAATTTCATCCAAAGCCGTTTACTTCTAACAAACACCCAGACATTTGCATTTATATGATAAAGTAGTACCCACAAGTATATAAGTAACAGTAAGCAGACAAAATTTTAAAGTATTGGGTAGTACTATTCAGTATTCTGAGGTATTAGGGTCAGTTTCACAGGATTCAAGTAAATTCTATTTAATATCGTATTAACCGGCTTATGGGAAGAGTTAAGATACGGGTGAGGCCGCGATCTAATCATCCTTGATTAGATGCGTATGTAGAAAGGCAGGCAATTAGTAACCCACTAGATTGCCGCTTTCCCATCTTCTGTTAAACCTGAGACCTTTTAAGAAGATCAGAATGATATTGATTTTAAACCTGCTTGATTCTCTCACCATTGAAAACCAGAAATGCAAACTCCATAGCTCGGACACGTGGACTAACAAAGTTTTTGCTCACTAACTCAAAAAGGCGTCGTAACAAGGAGTTCAGAAGCGAAATTAAACTACAACCTTTGTGAAGTTTGAGGATTTGTGCTAACTTCCGTGTAATGAAGTGTCTCTACACAGAGCCTCTGCAATTTGCCACACCGCTGTTCTGCATTGCGAAACATTACTTTACGTAGTCTTCATTGGTTTATTGGTAGTGTTTTTTGAAACGTTTTTTGAAACTGCCTCGGTGGCGTAGTGGTATTGCGTACGCATTACGAGTACGATTTGCGCGCTGAGGTCCTGGGTTCGAATCCCGGGTCGAGCCAATAAAATTGTGACTGGGTTTTTCAATCTTAAAATTTACTCAGTCGCAGCTCGGAGTCAGGAAGTTGGCGGTGTGATACCCCCGTGCCTCGGAAAGCACGTAAAGCCGTTGGTCCTGCGCCTGATCTCTCTCCGGTCATGTCGGATTGCCGTCTCACCGGACTATGAGAGTGAAGGAATAGCGAGTGCACCTGTGTATTGCGCACACACTTGTGCACTATAATATCTCCTGCGTACCTGGCTGATCTCCGTGGAGATTGGCCGCCGTGACCGAAACTGGCTAGGATTTTTTTTTTGTTTTTTTTTTTTTTTTTTTGAAACGTGAGTTTATAGTTCGGTTCCCAATTCTGGTAATTAAAATTCAAGTGATTTTCGTTTGAAATCTAAATTAAATTTGAAATCTACGTGCGGGTTTTTACAAAAGCATAATTTATGCTCGAAATGGCGATAGAGCGAACGAATAATTAATACGTCATACATAAACTTGACAGGCTCGACTGGAATTGTTTAGGGTAGGTTTAATTTTAGCAGTAGACTGCATGTGACTGATGATGACATGTTGATGATAAGCTTTACGAAGTGTGTGAACACGAGCTGCAACTCACCTCATCCCATTGGAGAAATAATGTGCCTTGAAAGCCTTATCTTAGGTAATATTATGCGATGACATTGCCTTTAAGGAAATTGAATACCGGGCTATGAATTCAAATCACCAGTGACCAAGGAATTTCAAGTAGAAGTTTTCAAACATTTTGTCTTTGTATAAAGGAAGATCTTGTAAGACGTAAGACTTGAGAATTGATTGCATTTGGGGTGCTTTGTAATTCAAAGTTCAGGGTGGTGTTTTTATGGCTATCGAGGCGTTTACCATCACGAATTAAAGATAGAATGGATAGAGTTTAGCATCAATTTACTAAGAAAACCAGTGTCGCCAAACTCACACATGTGTATATTCACATACTATCATCTTTTCATTATGATTGGCCAAAATCAGCAATAAACATAAAACGTATAATACAAAATCATTTGCATTAAATTTAAGCTTAATGCCATTCCATAAACTTCATATTTTAAAAATTCACATAAATTCATACGATATTATTCCTTCAGCCTGAATTTTGATTTTAATTCGATTTCATTCCACTACTCCACGCTAGATGGCATATAATGGTGATGGCATTCATAAGATCTCTATGGCTGTCGATTTAAGAAAAGTTATTGATTGACACCAAGTACGCTAAGCATGCGTTAATAGTGTTGCACCCATATGATACCTTTTTGTAAACCTATCGATGTTTTTTTATTTTATGGCTAAAAATTATAAATAACATTAATTAATGAAATTGACTTATTACAAAAATATATAATATTATTTTGATAAGCGCCGGAAAAGATGTTGAAAATATCTTGAATAAAATTTTCACTCAGTAAATTAAAATTTATTTTTAGTATAGATTTTAAATTCTTAATTTAAAATTTCAATACTGCAAACATGTATGTTAAATTACATAATGTATTACCTACACAGTATAGCTAGTTTGCAATAAATTATTATGAGTATTTATACATATTATAGTAATTTCACTGCCGGAGTTAAATAGAGTAAAGTTTAAGGAAAATATCAACCGGTAATAATACCAGCCCTGTATTATATAATGCTCACTGCTGAGCACGGGCCTCCTCTACTCTTGAGAGGGTTTAAGGCCTTAGTCCACCACGCTAGCCTAGTGCGTGTTGGCAGACTTCACACACCCTCGAAATTCTTATGGAGGATTCTCAGGTTAACAGGTTTCCTCACGATGTGTTCCTTCACCGTTATAGTGAACGATAATTGATAAATAATACACACGTAACTTAAAAGTCAGAGGCCTTGGTTTTCGAACCTCCGGACATTGTCTCGGTAGACTGTTCCATTCCCAACTAGGCTATCGTCCACTGTCAACCGGTAAGGGAAGAAAATATTTTTAACGGTTGGCACAATTATGCCGGCCTAGTAGGCCGGACAAAAGACATTGAAGTTTGTTCCACAGTTTAATAGCACAATTACGAACTTCTTAACCTTTTGTTACGGGTTGAGATAGAAGAATACACTAAGCAATGGTTTAGCAAGCCAGCAGTCAGCACGTGCTTCACCTCAGGAAGTGTGAGGATGAGCAAAGATTAAACTTGTATTCAGTTATACTTTTGATATTTTTCTGTATAACATCGTTAGCTATATAATATGTATCTGCTACTATAACAGTGGGTTAAATAAAACAATACACACCTTTGAAGTTGATATTATATTTATTTACTTATCGGCTAAACTTAGCTCAAGACAGAAATACAACAAAACCGGGTTCCGGCTAATAAGGTAAGTTCTCCCACCTTACCTTATTAGCCGGAACCCGGTTTTGTTACATACTTTTTTCGTAATTTAAATACTTTTGTTGTTTAATTTCGAAAAATACCTATAAGAGTGTGTCGTCGATCCTCTAATGCAGAGTCAGGAATCACTGAGACTTCATGCAGCTGGGGAAGATATCCTACTCTCTGGTGATGCAGGCAGTTTTAACTCTACCCGCGATAGACAAAGTGAATGAAAATTGTGCCTGAGGTAAAACTCCCGGGAATGAATAGAGAACCCGCAAAATCGGCAGGGCGGCGAGTATTCTGTCAACTTCCGCGAAGGATTCCTGATATGTTCATTGTGCACTAGAACAAAACGCTCTTCGCCGTCACGGGGTCACTGATACGTATAGGACGGCTAAGCGGCTACAGGTACAGCTGATCATGGCGAACACTCCGCGGGGCCCTTGGCCAAGCCTTCGTAATTTATGGGCACATACGAGCCGGCGACGAAATTACGTGCTCACACGCTTGGTGCTGCCGCTCAAGAGGTCGAAGAGATGTCGTTCACCGGTAGGGTTGCAATCCCAACCAGAGATGAACTGAAATTGATATAACCAAAATTAGAACCAGACCACTCACAATTCTCAAATGTACGTTTTAAATAAAACTAATTTTATTACAAATACTGCACACGCAATCATAGTTTTAATACGTATGTAGCATTTATTATTGTATACAAACAAAACAAGCGGTTGGAAAACTGACAACACTACTCGCACTTGTTTTACAACACACGACTTGTAGGCCAAGGTACACAACCATACAGCCTTCAATCCGTTCATGTTTTACGAAAATAATTAGAGTATGGGGTTTGAAAGTTTTTATGCTACAACATAGCGCTTTAGTGAAAAATTCATAATTATCGATAACATTTTATCGACCATGCATGCACTAATTGAGTAGCGGTGACACTGTGAATTGGTGACAAATCATTCTAGAACAACTGATTTTCGTTTTCGAAAATTAACCTTATGATGAAAGAAATAAGAAACACTTTAAATTGTAATTTTTGTGCCATATTTGACATAGAAAATCAATATACATTTTTCAGCTAAATAAGCAATAAACCAGAAAATATTACTTACCGACGGTATGAAATACCTCTGTGGGACACATTTTTGCTATAGCTATGATTTCTGCATTCCAGAATAGCACAATAGGGCATTTTAATATTTTAAACTATTTTTTCTAGTTATTAAAGCTTTGACAATGCGTAATGACGACTGAGACCGCTCAAACGGGAGTTAGTGCTGCCTTGCTAACTAGAGGGTGAAAGGTTACGCCCACATTATAGTTCTATGTTCTGTGTTTACCATCATATGGTTATCATCCGTTTGCTTGCCTTGTCGTTCCTTAGTTCAAATTAACATTCCAAGACTTCAAGATCAATAAAAGAGAGCCATTAAACTATAGTCAAGAAATTCATTTCAAACTGGGAATTTTAAAAATTGTCTAAACAAAACGCTTAATTCTCTTTCAAACTAATTATTTTATTAGACAATGAACTAATTGAGTCAACTTTTTGACAGTGCGAGGGAAAAAACAATTTGCTTAGTGGACTCACAAAAATTATAATAAAAACTTCGCAGAAATGAAGCGGCAAAGTAAATTGTAAAATAGCTGAAAACGCCTTCAGCAATTAGTACATTTTGTATGAATATAAACATTCTAGAAGTGTCACAATTTATGAAGAAATTCTAGTACTATTGCCTCTAACACTTGCACGTTGTTCTTCAGCTTGAAATTGCAAATTCAACGGATGTGCCTCCATATCACAGAAAGCCGATTACAAGTGATGTTATATTTCGTACAATGGAAAGTGTGTGCTGCATGCAAGCGGCTATTAACAGGTCTGTTTGGAAATGTTTAGTGGCTCCCTAGGTTCAACAGTTAACTTTATCTAGCTGATGATGATGCTCAAGTGAGATAATATCTAGAAAACAAAAAATCCCTCACTCTCCTCTTACTGGTAATAGTTGTTTACTTTGTTTTTTACCCATATACTGCTGCTCTTTATTTTATTTTTATTGCTTATTGTTTACAACACAATAGTTTTAATGTATCTTAGTCCGCACCTTCTGTAATTTACCTATATAAGGGCGCATATTTTGGAATGCAATCTAGTTTTAGTATAAGCCTTTATGTTATATAAAATTGTCATGATTGTACTCTGTTTTGCGTTCAAATAGACTTCTAATATTACTAGCTTTTGGCCACGGCTCCGCCCGCGTGCATAAGGTTTCCCGGGATAACAAGTAGCCTACATGGTAATCCAGGAAATGATCTACCCGTGTGCTAAATTTCATCGAAATCCTGTCAGCAGTGTTTGCGTGAAAGAGTAACAAACATAAATCCATACAAAGATTCTTACAAACTTTCGCATTTGTAATATTAGTAGGCTGATTAATTAAGAAAGACAATAAACAGCAATCACGTTAATTCAATTGATAAACCAATATTTGTTCTGGTCATGAAAGCATTGTATGCAAAAGACTTGGAAAAAAAAAAGAAAAAAAAATATCATATAAAGATTCAATGGACAATTGATGACAAAAAATTAAGCCCGGAGTTTCTTTCTGCCTTTCTTCTTCGGGTAGTCATCGCTTAGGTAGCTAGTGAAAGGCTGGTAGGTTAGCTAGGCTAGGGCCTGTAGTGTCCTCACCGGTGAGGATCGCGACGCGTGCCTCCCATTAATTTTAATAAAAAATATTCTTTTTTTATCTCTTTCCTGTCAGCCCGAGCTTGGCTTCTTTATATTTAGTTTACATTGATTTTGCTCCCTTTAAATGTGTCTTTAGTTATATAAGTGACTATTTGTAATAATTATTATTAATTGAATGTATCTTGACATATCATAAGTGCAACTATGTTCGCCTACGTGATGAATAAAGTATTTTATTTTATTTTTACCTTCGAAATTCTTATAGAGAACTTCTCAGGTAGCTACGCAGGTTCCCTTGCGATGTTTTACAAAAGCTACAGAACAGCATCAACTTTCAAACAAACAAAAAAATCGCATCGAAATCGGTCCATTCGTTTCGGAGCTACAATGCCACAGACGGACATACAGATACACAGATACAGGTGCACATAGAGACGTACCTTAGACTTATAACATCTCTCGTTATCCGTCGGGCATTAAAAACAGAAAACGTACTACGGATAGTAGGCACTTCCAGTACGATGGCGGGCGTTGACGACGCGCCCTGGTGCCTCATAATTAGGCAACGTTAATTTTACGCATTATTTGCCCACCTCGAGAGCTCGAGACTCGTTTATTGCAACATTTTATAATGTTAAAAATAACATTCCATTTTTGAACAAGTTAATTGGTTTGAGTAATGGAGAACTTTCTAAAAGAATTTCGGGGGTATTTAATGTACAGTCACCAGCATAAGTAGCTGTCAGTGGCGGTTGCGGACGACAACTTAGACGTGAGTCGGAGGAAGCCCGCAGCCGTCCCTAATGCGCCGAAGATGGCCACCGCGGAGTTTTAGTTGGTATGCCGTGCGGTGTACATAGGTTAGGGACTCGGCCCGACGGTCGCCCGACGTTTTCCATCTCTCCGGGCGGCTCAACGTCGGGTCGTAAGGCACGGTGAACCCAACATAACCGCTCAGTCGTTCCCCTTGAACACTGGGCGGTAGTAATGAGTCACTTTCTCCGCGTCAACAAAAAAAAAAGTGTAAGTAGCTGAACAAATTCGAAATTCCAAATTACCTACATAATTTTGTGTTTTCTCTTCACAAAAATAAAATAAAAGGCATTTGCTTTACTTCACACGAAAAAAAAAATTCAGTTTAACTTAACGCGTATATCACCTATATACGCGTTAAAATTTGAAATTTTGATTTTGTACAGATATTTATGCTGCTGACTGTTCATAGGGTTAAAAACTCGCCACGGTGACCACCTAAATACGTCACGTTGCAAGAAATACACAATTTCCAAGTTCCAACAGGCCGGCATAATTGTGTCGACTACCGAGGAGCAATTAACTCTCGTCAGTCGACCACCACAAAATATCACTAACTGAATATATAATTTATAAATTACATCTATTTGAATATTTACACGGCAGTCTATAAATAAAAATGGTTTTGGTGGCGTTTCAGAGAGCCGAATGCCGAGGGCAACCAGTGTGAGATTTATTCTTAATCCAGTTTTAGAAACGTTATTAAACATCTACCCACATTTTCGTATTAGTATCGGAATATTTGGAATCAGAGCAGCCGTGCAAAAAATTTGCGCGTTCAAACAAAAAATATGCAAGAAATCCACTGTTGAACATAGGCTACTAAAAAATGTTATAATTAATATTATAATGTGATATGATAGGCTCGCCCCCTATCACATCATGGGACGGAATAACGGCGAAAAGTGGGTGCACTAGTTGCGCCTCTGCCTACCCCTTCGGGGCTAACAGGCGTGAGTGTGTGTGTGTGTGTGTGTGTGTGTGTGTGTGTATAATGTGATACGATAGATTATTAAATATAGCACTCGATTCATGAATACAGAAACCTTTGCTGAATTCAGTTCACACTTGACCAACATGACATGTCACATTCCGACAGAGAATCTCGGTACAATAACGTAACGATCGCAATATTCAGCGTGACGTCACTTTTGACAAATTAATCTCGTATCGAAAGCGTTTTTGTTTTCCTATCATGGTAGAATTGACGCGTTGCTCGTTTAGTTTATCCGTTGTATGTTTTTGAAAATTAAATTTCGAAGCCTATTTAATGAATTCTGCTGTAATATGCACCTCTATTTGCGTGTTTCTTTATTTTTTAAACTACATGCTAGCAGTCATTGAGTTAAAAGCATGCAATAAATTGTCCAGATTGGTCATTTGTACTATGCACAAAGTTTAATTTATTTCTGACCCTGACTGATGAGTTTTGTTTGTTAAAAATACCCTTCAGACTAAGGGCTGAGGTCAAGAGTTGCAGGTCAAATCCATACTAATATTATAAAGCTGAAGAGTTTGTTTGTTTGTTTGAACGCGCTAATCTCAGGAACTACTGAACCGATTTTGAAAATTCTTTCACTAATAGGAAGCTACTTTACTCTTGAGTGCTATAGGCTACTTTTTATCCCGGGAAAATATTTTTATCCCGGAAAAACTTTTTCACGCGGGCGGGAGCCGCGAGCACTACTAGTACTTTATATTTAGTGAGTCGCCCTTCATTTAAATACAAAGGTTTGTGTATTTTTTACTTTGACTAATTAACTACGGTGTATTGGGAACTCATGTTGACTTCATTTACCGTTCAAGCGAACGATAATTGATAAACAATACGCATGTAACTTCGAAAAATCTGGTGGGCCTTAGGATTTAAACCTATATAAGAATTTCGGGGGTATGTGAAGTCTGCCAACCCGCACTAGACCAGTGCAATGGACTAAGGCCTAAACTCTCTTAAACGTTGAAGACCCGTGCTAAGTGGGCAGTATATAAAACAGGGCTGATAGTCATATATTACGATTTTTATACATGTTAAGGGCCACATTGAGAGCTAATGTGTAATTTTAAAGAAGAAAAGAAGAAGATGTTTTAGTCAAATGTTTTTGGGGTTTGATTGCGACGATAGGCTTAGTAACCGCGGCGGTTAGTTCTGAAGTCGTCCATAGTTTCTGCTACTAATGGCGATAAAGACTGGAAGTTTCCACTCGATTCTATTAGCTATGCTGGTCTCCATTAGGCAGAGGCGCAACTAGTGCACCCACTTTTCGCCGTTATTCCGTCCCATGAGGTGATAGGGGGCGAGCCTATCGCCATATCGGGCACAAATTCCAGACTCCGAGCTGATACTGAATAGAAAAACTCAATATCACTTTGCCCGACCCGGGAATCGCACCCAAGACCTCAGCATTGCAGTCGTACCATAATACAACTACGCCACCGAGGCAGTCTCCAAAGTATGTATGAGTGTATTATTCCGTATTTTGTTATTTAATCAATATGTGAATATTGAAATAAAATTTACGATTTCATATACAATTTTGAAATTAAAATCTCGCAGAATAGTTGTAGAATTCATTAATAGAATATTTATATTGTCAGTAAAGCACCATTTAAACTGAATAAATATTTTAAGTACTTTCTGCAGTATTTGTACTTACTTATTGCGTAAGTACATCAAATATTTTTTGAGCAATTCATAAAAATGTTTTCTCTCTGAACCTGAAATAGTTATTTGATATCTTTGTTTAAGATAATGAGTCATTAAAACCTTGCAATTGATTTCTACAAAATTCACAGACCGTACTATATGAATAGGTTTAAATTCGTTATGGGTGACCAAGACGAATCCCATTAAGTGATGAATTTTCAAAAAAATATTTCTCAGTGCTCTATATTAATCATCTGAGAAACCATTCTAGCCAATTCATCCATGAGGAAGATAGTTAAAACTCCTTGGTGTCAGAAGTATATAAAGTGGATATTTAAAGGCGAGAGAACTTTCACCTAGTCCAGAAATAGATAAAAGCTATACAAAAAAAAAAAAAAAAATACTTATATTATGACATATGGCACTGAGACATGGCCTCTGATTATGGGCGGCCTAAGACAGCTCACGATTACTAAGCGAGCCATAGCTCTCCATAGAGAGCGTTATGCTCAGTATTTCTCTACGATATCAAATCAGGAGTTAGGAGGTCCTTAGTATAACGAAGTCACTGACATAGCCCAGCGGATTAGCAAACTAAAGAGGCAGTGAGTAGGGCACATAGTTCACAGAACTGACGGCAGATGGGGTGAAAAAGTTCTCGAGTGGAGATCACGTACTGGCAAGCGCAGCGTTGGATGTCCACCTGCAAATTCGACAGACGACTTAATAAAGTCTTACAGTATTTTTCCATGCTTGCCAAGGCTCGACAAGCATCCACAAGCACAAGCGTGTAAAGAGGACGTTTAGCTTGGCTTGCCTGAGCTTGTGGACGCTTGTGTAGGATCCGGTCTAGTGTCGGTTTTTGGACACAGATCAAAGGGCGCTTGCGGCAAGCGCTAGCGATGCGTTCACACGTTGGCGCGCGCTTAGTTATCACAAAGATAAAAAGAAAGTTGCAGACGCTTGGAGTCGTTTTACCGAGTTAATGGGAAAGCCAGTAAAGGAATTAAAAGCCAAAAAGAAATATTGATGACAACTTTTCGAAAGCATTGAAAAAAACAGGATTCTAATCGTTCGCCGATACAAGTTTGGTGTCCGCCATGCTTGGATGTACGTAGCACACTGACGCATTCACAAGCGTGTACACGACTTCCAAATGCCAAGCGAGATTTGTGGACGCTTGGGGCTTGTGGATGCTTGTCGAGCCTTGGTAAGCATGTTAACGCACCATAAAAGAAAGAAAACCCTGGGTAAGTGAGAGGAGCATATGCAGTTGCACAGCTCTCTCTTTCGCCATGCGCTGCTACGTGCTACGGTGTGTCGCCTACGACCTACTACGCAAAACTGCGGGCAGCTACGAGTCGCTGCACATCGAAACCTATTAGAAGATTGTAACGGTCCTAAAAACTGTAAATAATAAATCACTGTGTGTAACTATACGTTTGTTTTCTGACTGTGTATGTATTTAACTTGTAACTTGGCATTGCCATTCCCCTCAGGCAATCTAGCATTATAAAATATAATATAGTCGAAGGTCGAGGCTGTCAACTATAACAATTATTATGTACTTACGTAAGCTAAAATATTCATCGCATTTCCTTCATACTTTTTATATACAACGCACGGCATACCAACCAAAGTCGGCGGTGGCCATCTTCGGCGCATTAGGCACGGCTGCGGGTTTCCTCTGACTCACGTCTAAGTTGTCGTCCGCAACCACCCCTGCGCGTACTGCTATTGCGGTCCATCTCCTGTTGTTGGAGGGGCTCAGAAGCCTCCGCGCACCGAAGGACGCCCTCGGCGTCAACGGCAGCGTGAAGCCTAACCGCCGCGCTACCGTCCATGACGGGGGTTACAGAAGTTGGCTAGACTAACTAATAGGTGGACGGCCCCTTCCGGCTCGCCCCCTATCACATCATGGGACGGAATGACGGCGAAAAGTAGGTGCACTAGTTGCACCTCTGCATACCCCTTCGGGGATAACAGGCGTGAGTGTATATGTATGTATGTAAAATAAAACGGACAACTGCGAGTTGGACTCGCGTACCGAGGGTTCCGACAAACTTGAAAATAAGATATCTATTAAGACAATTGTTAGCCAAAATGAATAAAAAACTTAATAAAATTTATAAATTGGCTTTTTTATTAAAATACATATTTACCCTTTTGACCCTTTTCCAAATCACAAAATATACAATAATATGCGATATAAACGGTCATATATTTTGATCGCGTTAACTTACAAGTGTGGGTATTTTCACAGCTGAAAGACACCGTAAACTCGATATAAATATTCGATATAAATATTCTTGACAAACAGACAGACAGACGGACAAAAGTGATCCTATAAGGGTCCCTTTTTTCCGTTTTGACTTACGGAATTCTAAAAAAACATTAAAATCCGAGCTCTTCTTAAGGACTTCTGAAGATTGCCTATTTTATACATTCATTGATGTGACTAATGATAACAAAATGTCTTTTGACGTACACTGATCTTTATTCAATGCAAATAGCATAAGGTTAATTCGCTAATTAAATGCATTGTACATTGTGTCACCTTGGTACGACGTGTGTCCCCAGACCGCGTTTTTTTAAGGTCACTTTGTAGGTCGACTGTGCTGCGGTTCATCAACTTAATTGAAAAAGTTATTTGAAATGTGACAAACTTTGTTCTAATCGGTATGTAAGCGTAACGAATGCGGCCGCTTTTAAAGCTTTTTCTTATTTTTATCATGATTAATCAGTTATGTTTTTATTTTTGTTGTTTTGAATGACGAGACGAGGATGCCGTTTGCCTAATGGTCAGCGATACGACCACTCCTAAACAGTAGGAACACCATCCAGCACCTTGAACTATAAAATGTGGCATTCTGCTACGCTCGTCATCCTCAGATATAAGATGTTAAGTCTCATTATGTCCAGTAGTTACACTGGCTACGATGTCCTTCAACCTGAGATACAACAGTGCGTACGCACTGCTGCTTGGTGGTAGAAATAGACATTGCGGTGGTACCCACCCAGACGGACTCCCACATATGAGAGACCTACCACCAGTATTGATTCATTTATTTCGCTATTTGATGAACATGTTGATTTAGGAATCTTTATTTATAGAACTTTTTACCTACCTACCCTGACCCAGTGGTGGTCTAAGTCAAACCGATTTCCAAAAATTTCGTGTGTAAGTTGCTTTGGTTGAGTGTTATGACCTAAAAAATAGTCCTCAGCTGTCCACAGCGCGAGACCTCGGGCTGTTGCCCACCCCTTAAGGTTGCCATTGCCTTAACCTGTTACTAAGCGGTACGTTTCCGGCTGGGGTAGGTGTGTTTATATCACCAAGCAACATTGTATATACAAGGAACTTGGAAGTGTGCTCTTATTTTAATTCATTATTTTGGTGATTCTTATATTATGGTGTTACATTGCATAATTATGGTGGTATATTATCCAATAAACAGATATACACTCACGCCTTTTATTCCCGAAGGGTTAGGCAGAGGCACAACTAGTGTACCCACTTTACGCCGTGCGTATTCCGTCCTATGATGTGAGCGAGCCTATCTAATACAGTTCTATTAAAGGGTTCAAATTAGGTGAATTAAAAAAATATATTTAATAATAAATAATAAATAATTTGATTTTTATTTCAAACTTTTTGAATTACTTTATTGTCCATCATAGGGCCCTGATAATCATCTATCTAACACCTACTCGTTAAGATCATCCTTATGAACCCAAACACGCTATATCTGCTATAAGTTGCTAAAGAGTCGGGTATCCCGCAGACTACTTGATGCTGCAGCATCAGCTCATATGTAAAAATATTGTCAAAGTCACAGTTCACCAAATTTAAAATTATTCGGAGTTTTTAAGTTGGAAATGAGCTGATAATCTTCAAGCGCCTGAACAGATCTTCATAAATTATAGCTACAAACCATCTCGATCACATCAAATTTAAAAAATTAAAACAAACCGCGTCCAAATCGGTCCATTTGATTGAGAGCTACGATGCCACAGACAGACATACTGATACACAAAAACGCACCCTAAACTTATAACACCCCCTTTTTTGTCGTGGATTAAAAAAATAACCTTAAAATTACATAAGACATTGAACTGACCAACTTGAGGACAATACTTCTTAGTAATTTATGGATACCTAAGGATCAAAAGAGTCATTCGTTTACTAGTCATATGACATTTGCTCATCATATTATACAATTAGTAGTAACTGCATAAATTTGAATAAAGTAAGATACTACTTTGTACTGACCCGCTCAAACTGGGCTGGAGTGCTGCAGGCTTAACAATTATAATTCTATCAAAAATATTGTTTTTCGTACAATTAAACGAATAGACAAGCAGATCAGTCTGATAACATGAGGTATTTGAGTAGGTAATCGCAACATTATTTTGGACTGCCCTAATTCGATGCAATATATTTGGGTTCTTGCCTACTCCGACTAGTTCACCGTGGTAGATGGACCTTAACCAATCTTAAAAGTATAAGAAAGAGATTAGTGCCCAGAAGTAGACCGAATGCAATCCAAGGTTGATATTATCGATTCTTAATACAGTAAGAGCGCTTCCACAACACGATATCGATCGATAGATACGATATCGGTGTCACACACCGGTAGCCGATATCCGATACCATGGTCTTTTCCCATGAAATCGTTCCAATACGACCATTTTCTCGATAGATTTGTACGGGCAAAATGGCACTTAATAGAAAATGCCTCATGAGTTTTATCCCCCAAGCATGGTCTTGATTTCACCAGTTCAAGTGATGTGAGTGTGCCTTGTTTAAATAATGACGATGTCATGTTTAACTGAATAAACGAATTAGAACAAATAATTGTCGTAAACAAAACAAGTAAAAAAGGCCGCTGCGCCACCGCACACCGGCTAGCACAGATACAAACATTATCGTCCGATAACCAACGGGCGTCCGATGCTTTGCAAATGCAATGCAATCAGCCCTGTATTACATACTGCCCATTGCTGAGTACGGGCCTCCTCTACAACTGAGAGGGTTAAGACCATAGTCCACCACGCTGACCTAGTGCGGGTTGGCAAACTTCACATACCTTCGAAATTCAGAGAACTTCTTAGGTATGCAGGTTTCCGTTACCTTCACCGTTAAAGCGAGCGACAATTCACAAAGAATACACCCATAACTTTTTAGAAAAGTCAAAGGTGTGTGCCTTTGGGTTTTTGAACCTGCGGACATTCGTCTCGGCAGTCCGTTCCACTCCCAACTAGGCTATCGCTCGCTCCGATAGCACCGCCAAATCAATTAATATCGGTGTCGGATCCAATATCGGAACGGACAATGTGAAAGGCAGGTACATATTTCATACATTATACATACCCCGATCCTAATACCGATATAATATCGGATACTGTGGAAAAGCTCACAGTAAAACTATAACAAGTTCTTATATGTCTTTAATAACGCTCTTATACTTACCATATTTTGAGTATTTTTTTTTGGTTTTTATATTTCCATCTACCCTTAATTGAACTCTAACTATTTTGTTTTTATATGGTCATTCGTTAAAGTAGTCCACTCGTATCGTAGTTCTCACAGCAGACAGTTTACTTCGAACAGTAATTATAGTTAATGTTAAATATAGCACTAAAAGCAATTGTGCATTTATTATCTGCACTACTAACAAACAAGTAGAACAAAAATTTTAATGAAACTCTTGAAGTGCTATTAAGCCCTCCAGGGTGGGTTTTGTCTGTTTTAATGAGTATCATTCGCGTGTTTATTAGTTTATTAACCAATTAATAGATAATTCTTCATAACTACGCATTGTTATTATTTTTTAGAAAGAATACTGAGATAAATCTGACGATATGGCGGCAAGTAAAGATTCCAAATTTAACGACGAGGTTGTGATAAGTGGTATGTCAGGACTCTTTCCGAGATCGAGCAGTGTCAATGAATTCATGCACAACTTATACAATAAGGTAAGTGATACTTTGATCACAACGATCACTGGTGGTATGTCTCTCATATGTAAGAGTCCGTCCGGGTGGGTAACATCGCAATATCTAATTCTACCGTCAAGCAGCAGTGTGCATATACTGATGTGTTTCAGTTTGAAGGACATTGTAGCCTTATGTCTCAGGATGACGAGCGCAGTGGAATGCCATACAGTACTTTGTAACTCAAGGTGCTGAATGGTTTTGCTGCTGTTTAAGGGCGGTAGTATCGCTTACCACCAGGCGAACGGTATGCTCGTCTCGCCATTCGATGCAATAAAAAAAACTTATATAAATACGAATGTTTCTACAGATGTCTGAATGTTTGTCTATACTAATATTATAAAGAGGAAAGATTTGATTGTTTGCATTGAATAGGCTCCGAAACTACTGGACCGATTTGAAAATTTCTTTTACCAATATAAAGCTACATTACAAAAATATAAAGCGGGACTTTTATCCCGGAAAAAATCACGTGGGTGGAGTCGCGAGCAAAAGTCTAGTTAAATATTAACGCAAAAGTAGATTTAACATATATATTGGCTAGATTTAACATATTTATTTAAGAGGAAAGTATCGTTGTAGCTCACAGAAAACATTTTTTTTAAAAGGCACTGTGCAGAGAGTGTTCTACTATAATGACTGCGTCTTTTCCAGGACAGGTTAAGACGGTATTATAGAGCGCCATCTCGTGACCTATATTTAGTTCACTGTGCTTGTCAGTTTGCGGGCTAGGATAGCGTGTTCTGTCGGTGGACATAGAAATCCACGTAGCTCGACATTATGAGGCTTGAAATAACGTTTCAATGTGAATGCGTAGTGCTTTGATGCAATTAAGGTGTAAGTCCGAGACGAGCTGGAGACTGCAGTCGCTTTGCATTGCTATCTTTTTTTCGCGGGGAAAGGGGCATTGCGGTTTGCATAATGTATTATTATCCGGTCTTTATCAAAATATCATGACCATTACATTGTGTTAATCAAATTCCAAAGTCAAATACTTCGCATGCATACAAATTTTTATTTGTCAAATAAACATTATAATTCTCTGCCTCGGTGGCGTAGTATGTTGTAGTGTGATTGCAATGCTGAGGTCTCGGGTTCTATCCCCGGGTCGGGCAGTGATATTGGGTTTTTCTCTTTAGTATTAGCTCGGAGTCTGGAATTTGTGCCCGATATGGCGATAGGCTCGCCACCTATCACATCTTGGGACGGAATAAGGACGGCGAAAAGTTGGTGCACTATTTGATAAAGGGCGTGAGTCTGCTAATTTATATTTAATAAACCGAGGAAATATCTTAGGTGGACATGGTGACTTCTGATAATCCGAGATGGAGCCTCAATGATCCAAGTGTACCTAAACATGTGGGCATGGTGGATACTTTTGATAAGTTTGACGCGCAGTTCTTCAAAGTCACGTACCCATTAGGCTACGTCATGGAGCCTATGACAAGGAAACTTCTCGAGCAAGTTTATGGAGCTATATTTGATTCAGGTAATACGTCCTAAACTATTTATTATTGATTATGATGATCGCGCGACGCAACGATATATGGACGATGACTTATCATGAGTAGAATACTTTATAGTTTCATTCCTGAAAGTTTAGCAGAAACTGTTCTTATTACATCTTTGTTCTATATAAACAACTGAAAGACGAGACTAGCAAATATGTCAAAAGAATTTGCCTTAGCTGCTTAACTTCTTAAGTCAACATCGTCTAAGAGATTCAGTGTGGTCTAACCTGGGATTCGTACTCGAGATCTGCGGCTCTACAGCCAAATGCTTCTAAACCAAGATGGCGATATTACCTCTTTTTTACATTTTAGGTACCAGTCTAGCAACACTCAAAGGAAAGAAAATTGGGGTATTCATTGGCTCTTCATTCACCGACTCCAGTGCTACGATCATTCATCAAATTAACAAATACGGCAATTTTATTATTAACGGGTAAGTTACAAAAATATGTGGGCAATCCTCTACGAGAAGGATAAAGGTTAATTTTTATGGGCACGGTATCTGATGGTAAGTTGAGACGTGTCTAGATGGACTCTAGACTCAATTGTCTATTTTTTATGTCTGACAGATCAGTATCTGTCAGAGATGAAAAACCCTTGCCAATTGGCACAACTACGCCAGCCTGTTCGAAACCAAATATACAAAGGCTAAGCCCGGGACGCGTCGCACTTGCATGGGCAACTATGGTTTAACATCGTGTGTACGATGGTCGCTAACCGGGTGATCACATTTATATTCTACGACCTGTGAAATCTAAATTACTAGCCTTGAATTTTCCTCCCAAATTCATACCGAAAACATTATTCCCCAAATCAGATCCAGCAAAGCCATGTTCGCGAATCGTATATCCTATTGGATCGATGGGAGAGGTCCATCATATGCTCTGGACTACTCCTGTGCTAGTTCCACGGCTTGCCTCGAGATAGCATACAGCAGAATGAAGGCAGGAGAATGTGACGCAGCTATCGTTGGTGGCTGTAATCATTGTTTGTATCCTAACCTCTCGAGGAACATGCGTTGGTGAGTTGGTGTTTTATACAACGAGATTTAGAATAAGTATCCTTCAAGATGTAAATATGGGAATCAAATGTAAAAATTTATCGAGCATAAATTTATATACCGAACGAGTTTTAATGCAACAAAACATTATTTATATTTTACTTAAATATTGATTAGAGTAATTATACATATACATACATACGTATACACTCACGCCTGTTATCCCCGAAGGGGTAGGCAGAGGCGCAACTAGTGCACCCACTTTTCTCCGTTATTCTGTCCCATGATGTGATAGGGGGCGAGCCTATCGCCATATCGGGCACAAATTCCAGACTCCGGGCTGATATAGAGTAATTATAGTAACGACAATAACTGATATTTTAATTTATGGTTATGTATGTTTGTATGTTGCTAGCGCGGGCCTTTTATGTTTGGATGGGAAGACAAAATGTTTCGATAAAAACGCCGATGGGTATGTCAGATCCGATGCGGTGAGCGTGATGTTTTTACAAAAAGCGAAGGATGCAAAAAGGTATAATGTTGTTATTTAATTTTTTAAACGAATTATATGAAGAGATAAGTTACCGGTTTAATAGGGGCCATAATAAAAACACATGAAGAACTATTAAAATGTTCGCAGGGCATTACTCCACACTCGTCACAAATATTACATTTTAAGAGGCGATTTTATAGCTTGCTGATAGATGATACTCGTCACATAAATGTATTAGCCAACCAAATACAAATAGTGCGTGCTAATAAAAGCATGTTAAAAATTAGTACTATCTACATTGGTTGTTTAAAACGATAAATAATAAAAATTCCCTTGATATCAGTAAAACTGGGCCTAAATCTTATAAATCCCACTTATAATATCTTTAAAAAGGGAAGGAATTAAAAAAAACACTTGTGCAAATACAAGTGAAGCAGTTATGTCTACCCAAATGAATTCCCGCATAAGAGATTCCACTTAGGCAAAACATCCAACAAAGGCTCCAAAAGAAACAACTATAAAAAGATTTTCATTAATTAAAAAAGGATTCAATCCTGTAGTTACTCTGTTTTTCATTTATTCTATTTATAAAATTAATAATTATTTTGGCCAGAATATACGCAGAAGTGGTTTATATTAAAGGCGAACATAAAATGAGACCTGACGCTGCATTCCTGCCGATAAGGGAACCCGATGATTTACAAGAATTCCTCCAGAAATTTTATATGGAAGCAAAAGTTGATCCCACTTGTGTTGAATACGTTGAGGCTCACGCAACTGGTGTGTATGGGCTTAAAAAGGATTTTCTCAAACAAATAAGTATTTTGTAACAAATAAGGTCCCAAGTAGAATTCTTTGAATATAATATAGGATATGGTAATTTATCTAAGAAGATGCTAAATGATATTAATGATTGATAGAGTAAATTAAGATTTATTTTAACGACATAAGACTCAGTATTTACTCAATACAAAACAAACAATAGTATTTACAATAGAAAATAATGCACAATGCTTAGTAGTAAACTCAAAATAAGATTTTTTTGTGTCAAATTATACAGTTCGATGTTACTTCACTATAAATTTTCACACGATTGCAACAGTCACAAAATATATGTGTGCTTTTGATGTACCTACGTTGGGCTGTTTAAGTAATAGATTTTATTTTATTTTATTTTTATTATTTTATTTTAGTTAGCATGCTACTGTGTTAAATACTCCAGAGGTTAGAGAAAGGTAGCCATATGACATTATGGCACACTAGCTTTTGCCCGCGGCTCCGCCCGCTTTATAAAGTTTTTCCGTGATAAAAGTCCCGCTTTATATTTTTCCGGGATAAAAAGTAGCCTATGTGTTAATCCGGGACATGATCTACCCGTGTGCCAAATTTCATCGAAATCCGTTCAGTAGTTTTTGCGTGAAAGAGGAACAAACATCCTTACATCCAAACATCCAAACATCTAAACATCCAAACATCCATACATTCTTACAAACTTTCGCCTTTATAATATTAGTAGGATAAAGAGTTACCCAAATTAATAAACCAATAAAAGGTATACCAAATGTTTAATCTCTTTTCTCCGTTTGCTAATTTCAGCCATTGCAAAAGCGGATCGCAATGAAATGCAGGCAATTAGCAACATTTTTGCCAAAGGTAAAGTAATTAAAATTGGCAGTGTAAAATCGAACATGGGGAACAGCGAGCCTGCTTCGGGGATTACTGCCCTCACCAAGGTTTGCTAATTTTACTTTAATTTATTTAATTCCGATTCTGATTCATAGAAACAGCGTCATTAGCATTGATTATAATTTTTCATTGAATAATTAATAGGTTATGTAAGTTGGTTATAATTAGGAATGGCATGGGCATGGGCATTAATGGAGATCTACTCCGATGGTTCGCGTCGTATATAGATAATAGAACTCAAGCCGTTGTAATAAATAACTACATCTCTAGTTGGGTACATATACCTAGCGGTGTTCCCCAAGGCTCGCTACTCGGACCTCTACTATTTTTAACTTTTATAAATGACATCTCGAAATGCTTTCATAACAGCCAGATACTTTGCTTTACAGATGACGTGAAAATATTTAGTTCCATTCGATCAAATGAAGACGTTGCTAACCTCCAAGCTGATCTATCTAGACTAGACACATATTGTAATCACAAGAAGCTTGATTTAAATGCATCAAAATGTGTAGTATTAACCTTCTCCAGGAAAAAGTCAATTATACCATCGATGTACTCATTAAAAACCAGGTACTTGATAGAGTGAACTCTATCAGGGATCTTGGAGTAATTCACGATACTAAACTTCTGTTCAACAGTCATGTTGAATCTATTATTGCATAGGCCTCAAGAGCCTTAGGTTTCATAATGAGAAGCTCAATTGACTTTAATTGTGCCAAAACATTGAAAATATTATATTGCACATTCGTTCGGAGCAACCTAGAGTACGCTTCCCAAATCTGGAATCCGAGATATTTGAAGTACACTGCTAGAATTGAGCGCATTCAAACAAAATTTTTAAAATATCTTTGCTTCCGCCTGGGAATCACGAGTTCAGACTATGACTATGAAAGTCTCTGCAAAAAATTCCATTTTTTGCCACTTTCTAAGAGACGTGAAATCGCGGACTTGCTTTTCCTTTTAAAAATTACATCCAACAGGATTGACTGTCCGGAATTAGTAAGGAAAATCAATATAAATGTTCCCTATAAATCCACTCGATCGAATGCCCCGTTGTATCTTCCTGTGGCAGCGACTAATTATAGGCAGAACTCCTTTTTGTGGCGAGCAAGTGACAACTTCAACAGGCTAAGCAAACGCATGGATATTGATGTTTTTTTGTACCAATATCAATACAGCACGGAAACATTTAAACAAAGATTTCTTTAACGCATGAGACAACAAACCTTTATGAAATCTGCTATTGTGTACAGATTCTTTTTTTATTTTATATAATTATAAATGTTACAATTATTAACGGCGAAATGTAACTGGTCACATTCAATATATGTAATACGTATTGCTAATCGTGGGAACCTATTAATAAGAACTCAATTGTTATTCTTTATAGTTATTAAGTTATTATCTGTTGGTTCTCCAATAAATAAATAAATTAGTATACTGAAAAAAAATCTACTCTTATCCTTGAAATACAATTCTCGATAAAAGTGATTTTGCTTATATTTTATGTAACCTGCATAGAAGAGCCAATATGTTATAAAACTTGGACTTATATGGTGATTAAAGCATCAGAAATTATATTTATTAAAATTAGGGCTAATTAATGCATTTAAGATAGTGGTGATAGCCCGATTCAGAGCGAGCACGACAGTCCGTTTCTCTCTAGTTGGGAGAGAAACGTACTGCCGAGATGAATGTCCGTTCAAAATCCAAGGGCACACACTTCTGACTTTTCTAAGTTTATATTGTGTGTATTCTTTGTGGATAATTATCGCTTGCTTTAACAGTGAAGGAATACGTCGTAAGGAAACCGGCATACCTGAAAATTCTCCATAGTAATTTCGAGGGTATGTGAAGTTTGCCAACCCGCACTAGGCCCATGGTGAACTAAAGCCTAAACCCTCTCAATAGTAGAGGAGGCCCGTGCTCAGCAGTGAGCAATATATAATACAAGGCTGGTAGTACTAGTAATATACCTTATTTAGCTTCCTTATCACCTTCTGATATTTTTACGGTCCAGTAAATGCTTTCCTTTACAGCTCTGCCTTGCTTACCACCAAGGAAAAATACCAGCTAATTTACATTACACCGAGCCTCAGGACCTGTCAGCGGTACAGAACAACAGGGTGCAGGTGGTCACAGAGAATGAAAAATTCGGCCGAGGCTACACTGCATTGAATAGTTTCTCGTTCACTGGTGCTAATTACCATGTGCTTTTGAAAGGGCATTATAAGAAGAAGGTAAAATCAGAAACAATTTAGGTTTACGACTAGGTTTCATTTATGCTTTTCGACATTGATCGTTGCATAGAAAGAAAAAATAATAGATAAAAAACAAACGTTTCGTAATTCTTCATGACTATATAACTTTACAGTCAAATATATAAGTCTGGTTTTGTTTTAAGGATCCTAAAAAATATCAAACTACAATTCCGCAACTCGTCTTGGCTTCTGGAAGACAGGAAGACTGTGCAAGCAAAGTTCTTGATATATTGAAGAGTCAGCCGATGGATTTGGAACAAGTCGCACTTCTACGTAATGTTTTTGCCGATGACATAATTGGACATACCGCGAGAGGATACGCCATACTTGGTAAATTATCATACTAATACAGTTTTGTAGTGCATGCAATATTAATGTTAATTAGCTGTAAGATACTAATACAAACGAGCATAATAGTAAGTTTATGTAAGTATTAACAAAACATTTCAGAACTATTAAGCACTAAGTAAGGAAAAATAATATGCAGCAAATTTTAGACTGAGCATACTTTGTAATAAGATCAAGAAAATTAAACGCTAAAATGTTTTTTAAACCTTAGTCTAAAGCTATTAATTTCAATCAGAAAACGATTGAGTCCCAAAGTCAACACAACAAACACTTTATTGTTTCAGACGCAAACGACAACAATGAAACAGTATGTCTATCAGAGAGCGTCAACTACTACCCAGGTGTAAAGCAGCCTGTCTGGTTCGTCTACAGCGGCATGGGCTCCCAGTGGGGTGGAATGGGAGCTGATCTGATGCGGATACCGATTTTTGCAGAAGCTATTCGAAAGTATGATATAGAATTGAATTTGAAAAAATAATATTCCAATATATGACTGGTGTGATAAAAACGATCGACATTAGAACTATTCTTTCCAGAGATTAAATGCTGTCAGGAGCTGTAGGGTAGGAGATGTGATGAGTGACTAAATTCAGACAGCGAAAATATTTATACTTTACAATTGAATGGAGTTATGATTAAGAAATCGATTGTTGAAACTCAATATGCACAAACACTCGAATTCGGTCCGTTTTTATTTTAAAGCAAAATACGATTTCTATTCAAATATTGCATACTTGAGTTACGTTGTACCTAAGTACTAAGCTGAAATATTTTATTTTGAAATTCTTAAATAAAAAATAACTTTCCGAATGAATAACAAAGAGCAGCGCCGACGATTCGGTGTAAGAAGATTTTTTCGCATTACAAATTTATCTTTCTTAAGCACCTTATAGTTTGCGGTACATTAACTCTATTTTTATAAGCATAGTGTGGTTTTTATATTCCCGAGTATTAACGTCATGGATTTTTGCTTCAATGATTTTGTTGATAAGTGTTAAAGTCACTTTTCTTAAAATTTCCAATACAGTACACACACATGTATGCCTTCTGTACCTTTCCTGTACTTGTGCACACACTTTTCGCCGTCCGTATTCCGTATGATGTGATGACAAATTTCAGATAGCGGGATGATACTAAGTAGAAAAACCCAATATCAAAAGCTGAGCACTGCAGTCGTACTGTAAAACAACTACGCCACCAAGGCAGTCTTAATGCAATAGTTACCTGATATTTAAAAAACTAGTATTCAGCGAAACTCAAATATTTTATACTTAATACTTTGGTGGTATATAATAATTATAAACGAGATAAAATGATTAATAATACCAATGAAACTTATTTTCTGAACAAACACGAACAAAATCAACATAAAACTTAATGGGCAGTATGAAATTACTTCAGGGGCTTAAGTAATAAATCTGTATTAAGTTCTTAGTCGCAGTAATTACTACATAGTTTGGGCTGGACTTCATGATGTCTGCATTAGCAATATATTATCATATTATTATTATTGGGTATTATATCTGAATATGCTCAAATTCAAAAGAAATCTACTAGATTAGATACTAAATATCTTGTTTTAGAAGAGATAAAAACAAAGACCAGAGACTAATTTTATCGCTTGCTGCTAAACGCTATTCGTCACATAAATGTAAGTCGACCAAACACAAAAGTAACACTCTAATTTAGGAGCATAGACTTTATCAGCAAGCGGTAAAATCGGCCCTAACTCTATCATTGCACCTAATTTAAGAGTTGCTTCAAGTACCTACATTGTAAATATAAACCAAAAAAATTTGTTGAAGCATCTGCTGATTACTTTAGCAATTTTTGGAAGCAACTGTCTGTTGCCAGTATTTTTTCTTTTCGTTTGCCTGCATTAATGACCGTTTTCAATATACGATTCCAATCCTAATTTTCGGTCAAATACCGAGACCAAACCAATCAAAAGTCATGTGTAATCAAAAGTCTATGTTCTGATTGATCCATTTTCTGGATGGATTAAAAAAGAGATTGCTAATGTTTTTTTTTTAAAACGACGGCAAATTGACACCGTCTGCTCGAAGCTATCTATCAACGCCTATTAGCTGTTCATTCAATATATTTCAATATTTGTAAGCAATATTAACTTTTATTGGTTTATATAGAAACCTTTTCGATTTGTATGATCAACCACTATCCAAAAAACTAACCCTACAACTCAGACGTTACGACTAAAGTGTAATCCGCACAATATGCATTTTATCACGCCCATCTGGCTATTAAAATAAATTCAATTTTTAAACATGTCTAAGCATATTGCACGTTTTATAAAATCTAAATCAGATTTCAGCCCGTTTCCAGTAAAATTCTAGTTTCTAGTTAATAGATTTTTTTGTCTATATCGTCCCGCGTCCCTTTGCGTGAAGATTCCCGTCCGGCTTCAATAAGGATGACGGTACTTGTAGTTTCAAATTTATCGTAATTTTGAAAAGTCAGAGGTGTGTGCCTTGGGTTTTTAAACCTCCGAACACTGTCTCGGCAGACTGTTCCATTCCCAAGTAGGCTATCGTCCACTTAGCGCCATCTACTGAAACTGAAAGTTAAAGAATCAAATTAAAAATAGGGGAGAATTGCCGGGATAAAAGTACCCTATGTGTTAATCCAGGACATGACCTACCCGTGCGCCAATTTCAGCCGTTTCCGCTTAAATGTTTCTCCGTTTACTTCTAACAACCATCCAAACGTTTTCACAAAGTTTCGCATTTACATTAGTAAGAGTAAGATAAGATGTGATATTAATAACCTAGAAGCGCCTTCAAGTCCATTACAATAGGTCACTTTGTACTGAAAAAAAAATACACCAGAAAAAATAAAGCACTAAGTAAGCGCCAATACAAACCAAATATCAAAATTTAAAAGCGCTCTGCGCTATTTCGTGCGGCGCGGAACAAAATAGTCTGTAAAAATAATATGGTTCTATTCTTATTTTTGTTTGGAATTTGTGTCCGACATGGCGATGGGCTCGCCCCTTATCACATCATGGGACGGAATACGCACGGCGAAAAGTGGGTGCGCTAGTTGCGCCTCTGCCTACACCTTCGGGGATAATAGGCGTGAGTGTGTGTGTGTGTGTGTCTCATTTTAGATGACTTCTAAGTATTCCCATTGACATACATATACACTCACGCCTTTTTATTCCCACCCACCCACTTTTCGCCGGGTATATTCCGTTCCATGATGTGATAGCCACCGAACCTATCGCCATATCGGGCACAAATTGCTGGTACAGAATAGAAAAACCTAATATCACTTTGCCCGAAATAAATAAATACCCTTGGCTCTCAAGACAGGCAGTCACCTATTTTTTTTAAGTTTCTGTATCTTCCAAAATTTCAATTACTTCGTTAAGTAATTTTAACTTTATCTCCCACAGGTGTAGCAAGGTTCTGGAACCAAAGGGCGTGGATCTTATAAAAATTATAACAGAACCAGATAACACATTGTTTGACAACATATTAAACAGTTTTATTGGTATAAGTGCTGTCCAGATTGGCCTTACAGATATTCTGAAGGCAATCGGAATTGTTCCTGATTATATTATTGGTAAGAATAACTAGACATCATAACATTGCTTCTATGGTGCAATAACATTGCTTGAATTATCATAAATAAGAAAAGAAGGAGTGGTTTCTAAGAATTCGTAATGACGTCAGTAATCGATATTATTCATTGATAAAATTATTATCTTAGGTCACAGTCTGGGAGAGACGGTATGCGGGTACCACGATGATACTTTCACAATTGAAGAAACGATCCTATGTACCTATGGTCGTGGTAAAGTTTCCATGGACACTCCATTTATAAAAGGAGCCATGGCCGCTGTAGCTATAGGATACAAATCGGTAAGTTTTTTAGATACAAGTAACACCATGACATTGGCTGTAAAAAACAAAAAAATGATAAACATCGTCATAAAATTAGTTTTGTATTCAAGTCATATTTGCCAAGATAATTATTTCTTTTTTCTCTATACAACAACAAGTTGAGGATATAACGGAATTTATTTTTAAAAAATGTTCAAAATCTGTATATCAAAAAAGTATTATCTCATCAGATGGTGAACCAATGCCCTCCAGACATCGATATAGCTTGTCACAACAGTTCTGATTCGACCACTATATCGGGACCCGCCGAATCCCTGAAGAAATTCGTCAATGAGCTAACAGCCCGTGGTGTATTCGCTAGAGAAGTGGCTTGTGCTAATATACCTTACCATTCTAGATACGTATTAGAAGCTGGTAGGTATCTTTTATCAGTTTAGCATCTGACTCCGATCCTAATTGTTGTATTAATGTCATTATATTTTCTGCCCCACATCTGAGTTTAGTCCTTAAAAATATATTAATGTCATTATATTTTATACCTCACGTTTAGTCCCTAAAAATAATATTTGAAATACAGTATGTGACTAACTAGGTAGTGCCCTATGAAGTTGTTTTCAAGTTTAAGTTGGATTCGCTTTTTACTCTACGTCATGAAACTTAACTCACGATTAACCAAGAAGTTTGTAAATAGTTCTACAGTAATAACCATTTAGGTTTAATCGACCTTATTACAATAGCTTTAGACTTGTTTTCGCGCGATGAACTAATAAAATCATTTAATATTTTCATAATGCACAATTTTATGATAAAGTGGTACATAGTGGTAGACTGCTTCGGTGGCGTAGTTGTATTACAGTATGACTGCAAAGCTGAGGTGTCTGGTTCGATCCCCGGGTCGGGCAAAATGATATTGAGTTTTTCTATTCAGTATCAGCTCGGAGTCTGGAATTTGTGCCCGATATGGCGATAGCCTCGCCCCCTATCACATCATGGGACGGAATAACGGCGAATAGCGGGTGCACTAGTTGTGCCTCTGCCTACCCCTTCGGGGATAACAGGCGTGAGTGTGTGTGTGTGTTTATTATATTTCGTTTTATTTTATTTATTTATGATAATGGGACAACAAACAGCTAGACAATATGTATTAAATCTTATAAAATACTGTATGTTAGTGCTACAAATACTAAATGTGTAACCCACAACGTTATTTTATTGTGTTGTAGATAAAAACAATCATTTTCAGGTTCAGAACTTCTAACAAAGCTAAGGGACGTAATAAAGGATCCTAAACCCCGCAGTAAGAAGTGGCTCTCGACATCCATAGCACGACACCAATGGGGCGGACCGTTAGCGAAGTACTCCTCTGCTGAATACCATACGAACAACTTATTGGTAAGTAAAGGTTCTTTTGGCAGACAATAAAATATAAAGGTATTACTTAAATATTTCGCTGAAATCATTATTTTTGCATAGTATATTTTGAGAGATATCGTCGCACCTTTTAACACACACACACACACACGCCTTTTATCCCTGAAGGCGCAACTAGTGCACCTAATTTTCGCCGTGAGTATTCCGTCCCATGATGTGATAGGGGGCGAGCCTATCGCCATGTCGGGCACAAATTCCAGATTCCGGGTTGATACTGAAATTAAAATCCAATATCACTTTGCCCGACCCGGGAATCGAACCTAATATCTCAGCATTATAGTCATGCCGTAATACAACTACGCCACCGAGGCAGGCACCTTTTTAATCGTCGATATACAGGGTCATTTTGTTGAAATGACACTGTATACCTAATATGTATGGTTATAATAATGGTGCCGTGTTTAGTAATCCTACTAATATTATAAATGCGAAAGTTTATAAGAATGTATGGATATTTGTTTCTCTTTCACGCAAAAACTACTTACTAATCGGATTTCGATGAAATTTGACACATGGGTAGATCATGTCCTGGATTAACACATAGGCTCATTTTTATCCCGAGAAAATATAAAACGGGACTTTTATAGAAGTCGTCACGACTTCTAATTTGATCGGGAGATAGTTTAAGAAACTGGGAAGGACGTAGAGTACTTCTTATCCCGGGAAAATATCAACCGGGACTTTTATCCCGGAAAATCGTTTTCTGCGTGTGGAATCGCAAGAAAACAGGTATAGAAATAATTTGAGATCCAGAAGAGGACATAGACTACTTTCATCCCGGAAAACCATTACCCGGGAATTTTATCCTGGATTTAATTTTCTCGCGTGTGGAGCCGTCACAGTCAAACCACTGAACCGATTGCGATGCAATTTGGTAGGGAGATAGTTTAAGACCCTGGGAAGGATCCAGGCAACTTTTATCCCGGGAAAATATAAATCGGGACTTTAATCCCGGAAAATCGTCTTCTGCGAGTGGAACCGCAAGAAAATTACAATGGTGATAGTTTGAGATCCTGAGAAGGACATAGGCTACTTTTATCTAGGAAAAACATACACCGGGAATTGTATCCCGGACTTTTTAATATAGCCGTTGGAGCTGTAACGACCAAACCAATGAATCTATTTCAATGAAATCTGGTAAGGAGATAGTTTAAGACCCTGGGAAGGACATAGGCTACTTCTTATCCCGGGAAAATATAAACTGGGAGTTCATACCGGAAAAACTTTTTAACGCGGGCGGAACCGCGGGCAAATGCTAGTCATATATATTATTTTTATAATATCTGACTTAAAAGAAGATTCTACATCAGTAACTTTATTTCTACTATTTTTCTTTACTCAGAGTCCAGTACTGTTCGAAGAAACAGCTAAGATGATCCCCAATAACGCCATAGTTATTGAGATAGCCCCACACGGTTTGCTGCAAGCAGTTCTGAAGAGATCTCATAAAGACTGTACACACATACCCTTGACCAAACGAGGCATGAAAGATGGTGTCAAATTCCTCCTGGAAGCTATTGGGAAGTATGTAACAGCAATATTATTTCACTATTGTTTAATATATTATTGTTTATTACCTTACCTAAAAAGGAAAATATTTTTGAAAGTTATCGAAAAACATCAAGATGTCTGTAAATCTAGTGGAGGGGATAAATGTTAAGATTCCTTTGCTTTCACATTTTTTGTGTATACACGTGTACAAATATTGTAAGCTAAGAAGATTGGTTACCTTTTGGGCTGCGAAAGAAAAACACCGATAGATTTACGTCGTGAAAATATAAAATCGCTTTTAAAATAAAGTCTATGGTACCTGTACCTACATAGCATATTTTTAACGTATTTTATCGCGTTTCATCGTACGTATGAATCTGTTGCGAAATTATTATTTATTTCCAAACTATTTGATACGGATACAACAAGTATATTTTTGTTCTAAATGTCAATATGTTGCTTATAAAATGTTTGAAACTAATCCGAATTTCTGTTGTTTGTTTACAATGTAAACAAACTGATATTTCATGTTTTTGCCTAAAATCCAAAATAAAAGCGATAGGACATGTCCAAAAAAGGGCTTAAAATTATAACCAAGATATTTTGCATATATTTGGATAGTACTCCCAAAAACTAAGCCTTTGCAATAAATCGTATAATTTCAAAGTTCTCCGATTTCGAGATTTATGTAATTTTATTTCATTAACACACACACACACACTCACGCCTGTTATCCCCGAAGGGGTAGGCAGAGGCGCAACTAGTGCACCCACTTTTCGCCGTTATTCCGTCCCATGATGTGATAGGGGGCGAGCCTATCGCCATATCGGGCACAAATTCCAGACTCCGGGCTGATACTGAATAGAAAAATTCAATATCACTTTGCCCAACCCGGGAATCGAACCTCAGCTTTGCAGTCGTGCTGTAATACAACCACGCCACCGAGGCAGTCATTTATTTCATTAAATTTCTTTTTGATGTTCACTCACCAGCATACGTAGCTGAATAAATTCAATATTTCAAATTGCCTAAATACTTTTGTGTTCTTACAAATCTTTTTTTATTCTCTTCACAAAAATAAAACAATAGATATTTGCATTTTCTATGAGCTAAATTCATACGAAGATTTTTTTTCAGTTTAACTTAACGCGTGTATAGGCGATTTGAAATTTTGATTTTGTACAGATATTTATGCCGCTGACTGTACATTACAATCAGCTAGTGAAATATTTAACAAAACATTTGTTTACATATTTGACAAATGCTATAAAAATAAAATATATTATCCCCGGGTAATCAAGGCGAAATAAATTAATTTTTGTTACCTTTCAGAATGTACGAAGCTGGTCTAAATCCCAAACTGGACGTATTATATCCAAAAATTGAGTACCCTGTATCGACAGAAACGCCTTTAATTTCCCAATTTGTTCAATGGGAACATAGTGAAGACTGGCAAGTTTTTAAAATAAATCATATATTTTGCTTTTCAACATAACACAAAGACGTCACTTCACATTTCGAGTATTTTTTTTTACAATTTTGAGAATGCCGCTCGCCTGATGTTGAGTGATACTTCCGCTCATAAACAATAGCAACACCATACAGAAGTTAGAATTACAAATTACTGCGTGGCACTTCACTGCGCTAGTCACCCTAAAACATATTTAAGCCTAGGTGTTGCTAGTGGCTTCGCCCGCATGAAAATCCCATTCCGGTAGAAAAGTCCCTAAAAAATAGCAAGACGCCAGCGCCGGAATGGATCCAAGAATCGGATGAAAAAATTTGTAGTAGCAAGATAAGAAGTGAGATGATGTCTCCTAATGCCCAGTAATTACGCTGGCAAAAATTTCCTTCAAACAGAAATACGACTGTGCATGCACACTGCTATTTCTACCATTCTTCTATTTCTCGTAGAGACCTACCACCAGTATTACCAGTACCAGATCATAATCAATCCTTGATCGACGATGAGTCTATCATAATTTCAGTCAATAATTCTAATCCTGAGGTACTCACGTGTGTTTTCCGTATCGATCACCTACGATGTTTTTAGTTTTCTTTCAAATAGAAGAAAGTGCGTCACTCCTATTTTTGTTATTTATTCAATTTCGATTCTGTGTTTTCAGGCCTATAAGAACATTAAGTAAATTAGAAAAGACTACAGCAAGCTCTCGAAAATTGATCATGTCGGTTCATGACGATGAGTACGAATATCTCCAGGGACATGTCAGGGAAGGCAAGTGTTTTATTATTATGTTAATATTGGTTTAATATAATGAACTATTGTATCGGCATTAGCCCTTATCGAACTCTTATGTGGGGTATCTGCGGCATACTGTTTCAAAGCCTGTTACAGAAAATATTTGACTTAGTTTTGGCCAGCCTGACAAGTCAACCTTCTATTAAGGATCGAAATCAAATTATATTAGGAAAACTTAGTTTCTCGACCTGGAACTTGAACCTAGAACTCCTAGTTGCATCACATATTCGCAACCACTAGATCAAGAAGGAGATAATAATCATTTATCTGTTAGATCAAATCGTCTCTCTGGTTTGTAATTGCAGATCTATACAAACACTGTGTCGCAGGCATGAAAACGTGTGGCCAAAACTTATATAATCCTCTTGACTCAACAAAACACACAAGAGTGACACGTGTTTTCGTGGCGAATCGTTGGTTGTAAGAGTTAGCTTTTGGGTTAGAAGCCTAGTTCCTTGTTGATAATAGGCATGATACATTATATCATCAGCTTGGGTGTAATTTTTTTGTAAATATGGGATTATTTAAATATTTATGTCTCATCTTTTCAATTACTAAATAATTTCAAGGTATTAAATAAAATAGGACCATAAAAGAAAAATTAAGTGATTGTGTACAAAATAAAACCAAAAAAAAAAACTAAAGAACAATTGTAAATGGGCTGGCTTTGCATAGACCGTGCTGATACTATTTATAACTTATTTATTACTGAATATACAACTGAATGACGCAATGAGATTGCTTGGTTCGTAAACAGCACACCTGCCCAAAGTATAAATAACTCCACCCATTAATTTAATCCAACCTACAATCATTAGTTCCTTACAGTGAAAATTCATTTTATTTCGCAAGAAGCTTAATGCTTCTATTGAAATTTTGTCTTTTTGCTTGATCATCAAAGAAAACTTAGCAAAACTTTGTGGAATTAGTCACAAACTTGTTCGTACTTCCGGTAGCCATCAATCATAAGTTGTATCATAAACTGACAAATATGCTAACGACACCAACCGCTATGCCTGTCTCCAATTTTACTGTCGCCCAGCTTTAGCTTATTAAAAGATCTTAGTGGTTTAATGTATTTTATTCAACGTTTCTTGTATTTATAAAGAGCCAGGAGTTTTTTTTGTGGTACACTATCCTGGGTCAGTTCTCACTTGTCATACAGTTATAATATAAATTTTAGGAAGATTTAATTCCATAGCGGCCGGCAAAGCATTTTCGATCCCCTTCACAAATTAGAATTTGTCTTAGAGTAATCAAGATCAGTATGAATGACATCTTACCTATAATTAGTATTGTTTATCAATTATCGATCGCTTAAAGGAGAAGGAAACCTACATACCTTAGTATTCTTCATATGAATTTAGAGCGTATATGAAGTCTGCCAATCCGTAATGGGTCAGCGTGTTGGACTGAGACCTAAAATCTTCACAATAATAGAGGAAGCCCATGCTCAGCAGTGGACGGTAGTAGAGTTAGTATTATTGTTTTATTACAATAAACTCACAGTCTTTCCTTCTGCTTGTTCTAAACGACTGATAATTATTACTACCTAGCAGCGTCTAATTCTGAATTGTTTATTTGTATTTTTAGGCATTAACGTTTTGCCAGAATCTGCAATTTTAGTACTTGTTTGGGAGACTCTTGCTATGTATAGAGAGATGGATTATAGAGATCTTTCGGTTGTATTCAAGAATATTCACTTCTTAAGCGAAGTCGTCATTAGACGTGATACTCCTCTGAAGTTGTATATAACGATCAAAAAAGGAGATAGTATGTTTGAGGTAAGATTTTTTTTGTTATATCAGTCAGATAAGTTTCTAGAATCTAGATTATTTATCTTCCTCTAAAGTTACTTTCATTAATAGTTACCTACTTTTATCATTAGGCATAGCTAAGATATTATTGAATTTCAATGACTAATGATTCCTGAGAGGGTGATGCAGTTTTAGGGAATTTATTTTTTTGTTTTGGATTTAAATAAATTAACTGCTCTAAACATTAAGAAAAACTAAATGTATTTTTACACTGTACTTCTTTATATCTTTGAAATAATTTTGAAAACGAGCAACACTAGATTCTTGCCTGTTCCTTTTTAGTGGAAACTGTTTTCCGAACTGTTGGTAGAGTAAAAATGGACTGAATCTAAATAATGTTTGGCATTTTATGTATTCGTCACAAATTATTTCATATCGTTTCAAAATATAATATTTGTACCTACCATAATATTATTCACCAATATTTTAGGTTTGCCACGACGACACTTTAATAGCCACTGGAATTATAAATGGTGTTAAAGTAATACATTTTCAGCAAGATTTTAAAGAAAAGGAAAAAGAAGATGAAATTATTTTGAACTCCGAAGATATTTATAAAGTATTTGAGTCACGAGGGTTTTATTACGAGTAAGATCCATGATATTTGTAAATTCATATTGTTAAAAGACGTAGCGAATTTAGTTTTTATCAGTTTCTAAAGTAAATTAGACTATCTACAGTTCGCAATCTTATTAAGTATTTGTATTCTTTACCTCCAAACTTTTAGGACTAGGTACATTAATCCTTCAAAATATACTATAAGGATGATAAAATACTCAACTAAGTTTTATGCAATACTAACATGTTTCAGTGGGCAATTCAAATCGATCCACTCGTCAAACATCGAATGTAACAAAGCACGTGTCAAGTGGACAAACGAATGGGTTACATTCCTAGATTCTCTAATACAACTGAACACTCTAACACGAGATTGTGAAGGAGTGTCTGTGCCTAAATTCATAAAAAAATTGAGTATCAGTATGCTCGAACAAGAGATCGCTAGGCAGAATTTAGATGAGGATTACTGCGATGCGTTCCTAAATAATTTACACGGGATAACAAGGTAATAAATTACAGTTTGATATAAAAAAAGGATTGAGTTCATACGACAACATAATTTTAAAAATTGTGCGGCCTTGTAAGATTTTAATTTATTTTATATACAAACTATTTCAAAATAGTATTAAAATTAGATTGTTTTTCAATAAATTAAACTAATTTTTTATTTTAGATGTGCAGGAGTGGAGATTGATACCATTACTTTTACTGATAAACAAGTTTACGAAAAAGAGTGTGATGTTTTAGAGACAAGATCTTTCTTTCCCTATTATTCTATGAATAAAGTTGACGTAAGTACAGATAATATGGTAGCGCGTTATAATGTTTTCTAATGAATTTAAGTAAAAGAGTTTTGATACGCCCTTTATCTTATATCATACTAGATTTTGCCCGCGGCTCCGCCCGGGTTAAAAAGTTTTTCCGGGATAAAAGTCCCGCTTTTTAGTTTCCCGGGATAAAATGTAGCCTATGTATTAATCCTGAACAATATCTACCCTTGTGCCAAATTTCATCGAAATCAGTTCAGTACTTTTTGCGTGAAAGAGTAACAAACATATGGATGTTTGTTACTCTCTCTGGTTGTTTGTTGTATGGACATTCAGACATCCAGACATCCATACATACTTACAAACTTTCGCCTTTATAATATTAGTAGGATTATCAAGTTTTTTTTATGCTGATGCTACTTGCGTTAATTATAATCCTTATTTTTAGTTAAATACTTCGTTGCACATACTTCTGCAAATAGTATCTGAAAACACCAGCACCAATAAAATTAAAGTAATAGAAACCACCAAATCGAATGGTGACACCATTACCTTACTAAGAGAGTTGGCTCATAAAATACCAATTGAAGTGGAAGTAGAAAAATACGTTCTAGAGAATGAACAATCTAATGAAATCATCGCCAAAGCTAAGGATTCTGAGAAAACTTATCTATTTTTTGTTGAAAATCTATTTGGAAATCAACAGGTAAAGCATAAAGAAATTAAATAATGGTTTAAAAAGAGAGCAAACCAACTATCATGCCTGTATTATAATAAAAATCTGCCTCGGTGGCGTAGTTATATTGCGTACACTCTACGAGTACGATTTGTGCGCTGAGGTCCTGGGTTCGAATCCCGGGTCGAGTCAAAAACATTGTGACTGAGTTTTTCCATCTTAAATTACTCAGTCGCAGCTCGGAGTCAGGAAGTTGGCGGTGTGAGATAGCCCGTGCCTCGGAAAATATGTAAAGCCGTTGGTCCTGCGCTTGATATCTCTCCGGTCATGTCAGATTGCCGTCTCACCGGACTATGAGAGTGAAGGAATAGCGAGTGCACCTGTGTATTGCGCACGCACTTGTGCACTATAATATCTCTTGCGTACCTGGCTGATCTCCGTTGAGAATGGCCGCCGTGGCCGAAACTGGCTAGGAGGATTACATTACATTACATAATAAAAATCATCCTTGTTTTCCAGAAATTAAAGACTTTGAAGAACATACCCAAAGAATCCTTCGTATTAACGTTAGAGCAAAGCGTTCCAAATATTCAATCAAATTTAAGGGCACATTTTACAATAATCACGTCTTTGTCCGATGGAAAGCAAATACTAATTTTGCTAAAGAGGGCTCATCTAAAACAAGAGACTACGTACGTAAGGATCGATTCGGATAATAAATTATCTTGGGTGCCACGTGTGTACGCCGAGTTGAAGACTACAAAACGTGTGGTTTTAATCTCCGAACGACAGCCTTATTGTGGCGTATTAGGTAATTAGAACGAAAAGTAATTCACTCAAGTAGCGCAATCAAATTTTTAAATATTTGTTGTCGCCACTTTTTAATCGTTAAATTCTCTTTTATTTTGTACGTTTAATGTTGCTAGTCACTTGAGTTAGATTGATTTATGTACAATTTCAAAATGATCTGATATAATCGACTCTTGTCAATATGTCATTATCGTAGTAGTTAACTTGTATCAGTACCCTACGTCATTAACAATTAAAGCTATGGTTAGACACGTAATTGGCGCTTATGCTTGCGGCAAAGATAGACGGAGTTTCTACGCTAACAATCCTACTTATATCATAAATACAAAAGTTTGGAAGTTAAATTCTGGTTGCTCAATGAAGCGTAACAGTGGAATGGGTATAGAAGTTAGTTACGTTTACAGGTTTCGTTCACAAACTACGGAAAGATGGTGCGAATAAATTGTCTGCTGTTATCATAGAAGATTTCCAAGCTGCTAGTTTTAACCCAGATACTGATATTTATAAAGAACAAATTGAGAAGGATTTAACGATAAATGTTATGAAAAAGGTAATTGCGATTTTTAAAGCTCAGAAATATTTCATCAGATGTGTTTAGATCCCAATCCCAATATAGATTTTTTTTTGTCCAAGCGAAGCGAGATCCAGGGCTTTGTGACTTTTTTTCTCACAACACAGAATGTGCAATTATAATTATTGCCGATCTAAAATTATAAAGCGATCTTATTTCTTTTTAGGGTCAATGGGGATCATACTACTATACTCAAAGTCCAAAATTCGTCAACCTTCGAAATGCTACTCTGATGAAAACAGCACCCGGTATCCAAGAAGGGCTGGCGTGGGTGGAGCAGGCTCCAATAACAGCTAATAATAACCTAGTACAGGTATTTTTTATTTCTACAAATTGGTGGAGATTGCAAAATAGTTCTTATTATTTTGTTGTTAATTCTTTTTATTTTCTTATTATGAAACATATTGAGTAGAGTGCAGAAGTAAAAACTCATTAACCTAGGTTTTCTTCGCTGGCCTATCGTTGAGGGATTCCGAGAAGGCTGTGACTAATGTAAATATTGAAGATACTTCATTCGGAATGGAGTTCAGCGGCATTGACATAAGGTATAATTTGTTTTATTTCTATTACGGATTTATTTGTGCACCAGAATTATTATAATATTAGAGGCCTGTTTCACAATATTAATTTGTCAGTTATGGTATTAAACAGCTAATGCAGATAGTATTTATTTTATTACCTTTTATTTGTAGCATAGATTAGAATCTGATTTTTGTACTTAGTCCGTTTACTTATACATTTATATGACGAGTACCATTTACCTAAAAGTTGTGATACAGACCCTAAATCAATGGCTATTATTTTTCATATAGGTAGTTTACATAAATGCAATTTTTACACTATAGCATGGTAAACGATGTCCAAAAAAATCGTTATCCTCAGAGCGGAAAATTCATAGGTAATTCCTCTATAAGTTTCAACCATCGGATTAAATTTTGCCAGTTTAATGCTATATCAATTTATTGTTACTAGTGGCGACAGAGTAATGGGTTTAACAAGAGCATCGGTAAGCAGCTCTATACAAGCTGATCCTGATTTACTTTGGCCTGTGCCTGATCACTGGAGTTTGGAAGAAGCGGCTACAGTACCGCTGCCTTACGTACACGCTTATTACTGTCTTGTAAGTTTATTAATAATAATACCAGCCCTGTATTATTATACTGCCCACTGCTGAGCACGGGCCTCCTCTACTGAGGGGGTTTAGGCCTTAGTCCACCACGCTGGCCAAGTGCGGGTAAGTAAGTTTATTGGTTTAATATTATTGCAATAACATCAAATTGCAGACGCTTTTGACAGGCCCGTATGGAAATCTTTAGGGGATGCCTATATTCAGCAGAGAACGTCATGTGGCTGATGATAATGATGAAGATCAAATTTTTTGTATTTGAAAAAACTTGAAATATTTAGATGTTCTGAAATCCTAGAGGATTTCAAGTTAAAATATTCCTATGCACTTTAGAAAGGTATCCCTTAAAGATTTTATCAATATATTCATGCATGTTGCTTAACGTTCCATTTGAGGTTATCTTCTTACTTCAAAATTATTTTCGCAGTAATCAGTGTATTCCGAATTCTTCTCTAGAAGATATGAGAAGACTGAATCAGCATCCATGATTTCATATACGTTATTAGATATATTTTTATTCCCAGGCCATGAGAGGCGAGTTATGCGAAGGACAAACAGTATTCGTGACAGGAGGATCAGGGGCTCTTGGGCAAGCGATTATATCATTATGTTTGAACATTAACTGCAATGTCTTCACAACAGTCAATACATTAGACAAGAAGAAATTTCTATTAAAGTTATTCCCAGAATTGAATGGTGAGCATTTCACTTTCCGATCAACGATTTCTGTGTATATAAGTTGGTATTAAATAGGACTGCCTCGGTAGCGTAGTTGTATTATGGTACATATATACGTATACGTATACACTCACGCCTGTTATCCCCGAAGGGGTAGGCAGGGGCGCAACTAGTGCACCCACTTTTCGCCGACATTCCGTCCCATGATGTGATAGGGGGCGAGCCTATCGCCATATCAGGCACAAATTCCAGACTCCGAGCTGATACTGAATAGAAAACTCAATATCACTTTGCCCGACCCGGGGATCGAACCAGAGACCTCAGCTTTGCAGTCGTACTGTTGAATTATTCAGAGATTATCTGAGTGAACGCATACAAAAAGTCAAAATAGGTGACTTTTCGAGCTCGGAAGAAACTATTACATACGGAGTGCCACAAGGGAGTATCCTTGGGCCAACACTGTTCCTAATATATATAAATAACCTTTGTAACATGAAAATAGACGGGGGTTATATTTTTTCTTACGCAGATGACACTGCCATTGTTCTCTCTGGCAAGACTTGGGAAGACGTTCATTCCTCGGCTGAGCAGGCATTGACAAAAGTAGCTTCTTGGCTGGACTCTAATCTTCTGACTTTAAATGCTGTTAAAACAAATTACATCTGTTTTACAAAGTATGAGCATACTCAACCTCAACGCGATTTTCAAATAAAAATACACAAGTGTTGTTCGATACCTTCACAAAATCTCTGCCACTGTAATTGCACCATAATCGAAAAGGTTCAACACACAAAATACTTAGGTATAATTATCGACCAACGGCTTTCTTGGCATATGCAGATAGAGCTTGTCATGAATAGACTTAGAAAACTAATATGGGTATTTAAAACACTACGACATGTAACCTCTATATATCTTTTGCGACAAATTTATATTTCTCTCGCACAGTCTGTCTTATCGTACTGCTTACCAATCTGGGGTGGAGCGACAAAAACAAAGTTCCTTGAATTAGAGCGGGCTCAAAGGTCGCTACTAAAAGTTATGTTCTTCAAACCGTTTAGATTTCCCACTGAAAGGCTCTATTCCACGTCTGAAATCCTGACTGTAAGAAAGTTATACCTGGTACAACTAATTCTTAAAATTCATAAAACTCTCCCTTTTGACACAGCGAAAACTAAAAATAGAAGGAAAGATATTGTTGCCCCCCAGGTTCAAGTCAGATCAGCTTTTGCCAAGAGACAGTATGATAAGCAATCATCTCGGATATACAATTTAATAAATAAGGAACTACAAATATATAACTTAACATACTACCATTGCAAGATAGCTCTACTTGACTGGCTGAAAACTAAAAACTATGAAGAAGTGGAATCTATTGTACAAACCTTAATATAGAAAACACATCACAAACTCTTACAAACACACACACACACTCACAACACCCACACAACACACACACACACACATACACACACACACTCACATATTACTACAATCATATTCATACACCTACGATACATGTTGCGCTTCGTTCTGTTATTTAAATTTTTTCTAGTTCACAGTTTTTTCTATATTTATCACTACTCTTTGTAAACTTTTAAAAATAATAGCATCACTTTATTACTACTATGTATAATGAAAGCTTTGGAAGAGCGAAGTCTCCTAACACAAGCAATAGTTTTTGCTTAAAGGGAGATTTCAAACCATAAATTGTAAACCATATTTTTTGTTGATGAAATAAATTTATTATTATTATTATTATTACTGTAATACAACTACGCCACCAAGGCAGTATTATGGTACGACTTTTTTTTTCATCTTCGGCGCATTAGACTGAAGTGTCTAAATTGTCGTCCGCAACCGCCCCTGCGTAGTGCCGCTTAATGCAGCCCGTCTCGTCTTGTGGGTGGGGAGGGGGGGGGGGCACTCATATTATCTCGCGGCGACCAGCACCCGTGCCGACCGACCCGACCCCCCCTAGTAATCGCCTCCTACGACAGGCAGGGTATACCGTGGTGGAATTCTCCAAACGCCCCAAACCACAGGGCGGGAGACGCCGGTCAGTCGTCCACCCGGCGCCTCCCTCCTCTCCTCTGGCGGCGGAAGGGATCTTCATGCTCCCGATACCTCTCGGCACTCTCCTTCTGCAAGAAGACCACCTCACAAAAGTGGGTCACAGCACGCCAGGACCTCTGGCTGCCGACCATGGAAGCGAACACGGCGGGCCGCGAGAGGTCTTCTCCGACGACTACTCTGAGAACGCTGCGCTCCTCGTCCCACGCTGGACAAAATTCTAGTGTATGCTGGGCCATGTCCAGCAGGCAGTTGTCACAGCAGGCAGTGGTGACACACGGCCGACACTTCCTTGCGTATTATCCGACACAAGTACTCACCGAAGTATCCATGCCCGGTGAGCACCTGTGTCAAGCGAAACGTTGCCCCACCGTGGCGTCTGTCTAACCATTCGCCAAAGACTGGACGTACTGCCGTGACGACCCTGAGCCCCGCTGTCGGGGCCTCCAGCCTGAGACGCCACTCCTCCACGGCGGCATTATGGTACGAATGCAATGCTGAGGTCTCGGGTTCGATTCCCGGGTAGGGCAAAGTGATATTGGGTTTGTTATATTGTTGACGTTTCCTATTTGTATTTACCATAAAAAATATTACACACGCATTACCCGCTATAAAGGGGCTTAGAATGTGAAAAAAGACACGATGCGTCTCCGCTTCGTTTTATTGTGATTAGTTAAGAGACTAACGTATAGGTCTCTCGATCAATAACAAACATCAAAATACCGATACGTCAGTCTCTCAACATAATATTTCGGCACGTACAATAATGTTATTGAATATTCCGTGTTTAAAGCCCAACCCACTCTGATAGGACTGCATTTTTAATTGGCACTATCTAACAAGACGCATTGGAACAGAATCAACCTTCCTCGTTCCTCAGGGAATTTGGCTTTATGCTACAGATGATCTATACTGTAGGTGGTATTGTGCAATAGATAATACCTGGCTAATGTTATACCTTTTCTACAACATGTATTTTTGGGCGATGGATCTTTTTAAACACATGGCAGTACATGCTTGCATGTACCTAATGAAAATATACGCAAACGATAAATGAGTAAACCTAAAAAAACCCGACAAGTCTCCCGACGTGTGGGTCCTTTGTTTGATCTTATTGGTCATAATGTAATAATATGACCTTAAGTATGATCCGTTTCCCTTCATACTTCAAGCTTGGTTTGGCTGGACAAAAATCGAATACTGAATACGCTTAAACAAGTTCCTCGACTAACCTTACGCACTGTATGTACAAGTACATAATAAACAAACGAGTTCCTTGCTTGATTATAATCAGGGACACGAATACCTATAATATATTGTAGCGTAACACCCCCCAGAACATTGAATTACTAACTGGTGCGTGGCACTTCAGTACGTTCTTAATTCCGAGGCATAATATTATGGAAAGTCTAATAACGTTTAGAGAAATATAATATCTATTTCACTATACAGTAGTACTTCACCAGATCGGCTATTGTATAGAAGAGATCTGACAGCCAGTGAAGATGTTTATGACCTAAACTAGACTTCTGCTCGCGGCTTCGCTCGCGTGAATGAGTTTCTCCGGGATAAAAGTCTCGCTTTATATTTCCCCGGGATAAAAAGTAGCCTATGCTACTCCCCGATAATGTAGCTTTATATTGGGGAATTTTTTTTCAAATCGGTTCATTAGTTTCGGAGCAAATTCAAAGCAAACAAACAATCAAAACTTTCCTGTTTAAAATATCAGTATAGATAAGTAATGTCATTTACCCAAAGCAACTACAAATAATATAAGATGGGGTTTTGAGAATTATAAATCAGGTTCCGTTGATTTTTAAAACCCGTGTTAAAATATTTACTAACTAAAACCCTAACAAAACAATGAAGGCTTTATCAATTTTAAGTTATCTCGAACAAAAACCAGGCGATTTGAAAAATTCTTTGTTCTTTCTAAAGTTATACTCCCTTGGGATTCGAAAACTTTCAGACTTTACGGATAAAGCTACTCAAACTTTAAAATGATAATCTTTACAGAACATCACATCGGCTACTCTGGAGACGATTCATTTCACAATGTGGTTACTATTCATACGAAGAACAAAGGCTGCGATTTCGTTATAAATTCTGCTATTGGCTCTTTGCGAGAGGTATTTATAAATTTCATTGTTTGTATTTTTAATAATAAACATTTTAATGTGGCTCTTTTTTATTATATTACAATCACACATTATATTTTTGCTGCCTTCAGCACCTGTTTTACAACTGCTCATTAAATCCTACTCATCGAATTTAATGTAAGACGACCAATTAAAGAAGTCTTAACTATACTTCTAAATTACTGATGTCACTTTGTTTCTATATCATTTATCTATTTTTAGGCTGCCATGAAATGTGTAGGCAATTTCGGATTATTCTTGGACTTGAGTAAATATGATATGGACGAAAATAAATATATTGGCATGGCATTCTTTTCTGGAGACAAAAATTACAGGGCCGTGGACCTCAGTAATATATTTAGGCCTGAGAATAATAATGATAAAAAGGTATGAATTTTACTGATTACAATACGAGCATAAGCACTCAAACTTTGGCCCTTTAAATGAGACCTCCTTACTGGGCGTGTGGGAGTTCTTTTCAGTGGTCTAATAATTTTCTTATAAGCACCTTCCACCACCATACCCCACTCCAGTGTGGAGTCAGCGTTAAATTTTTTCTACATGTTGTTGAAAGGATTTAAAGTCAAGCCCTTGGAAATATGTATAGCATCTTACAAATTATGATGAAATTCATAAAACAAAACAATTTTCTATTTCATTGTTTTTGCTTTTAGCTGTTACAAAGAATGGTCTGTGAAGGCATTGCAAATGGTATGGTAAAACCACTAACTAGAGTTATTTATTCCCCTAAAGACGTGTCCAGAGCCTTTAGATTGTTATCTGCTGGCAAACACAGAGGAAGAGTACTCATTCGGATGAGAGACAATGTGACCACGAATCAAGGAATACCGGTAGCGCCGAGGTATACCGACACAAATCAATCTATCAATCAATTAATTCGACTATCGCCGTCTTAAGTGAGCACCAGCCACACATAAATTGTAATTAAGAAAAATAGTCCCTCACATAATTTTTTCACGTACTTATATTGAAATGCATCTAGGATACTCACAGGCAATACAAAATCTTTTAGGGGATATTTCATTTTTTCTTGGACATGTTGATCATCGAGTTTATCTTTCTAATAATTAAGACGCGATTTAATTCAATACATACAATTTATAATATTTTTATTATTTTACCCCGAAAATTAAATGGCGAACTGCGAGTAACTAGTTAACAAACAATATTTATTTCAGAATAACTTACTCAAATAAAGGAGTATACATAATTATAAATGATAACAAAGATCTAGGAATCGAACTAGCTAACAGATTGGTAAAGCGAGGAGCCAGAAAAATAGTCCTGCATACCAGATGTAGACCAGTTTCTGGATATATCCAAACCAAGTTTGCGTAAGTTTCCTTAATTTTATGTTAATAATAATCCTCCTTGTCACATTAATTGGTAATTATAATGTTTCCAACGACAACTTAACTGCTAATTAATTACATCACGGCTGGAAGATAGTAATTCGTTGAAAACATTAAGCGAGGGCCCTTGTCGCTGATTTTAGTTTCAATATTGTCATTTTGCTGGTAACTTCGTTGGAGGCTTTTTAAAACTGTTTTACTTTAATTTTAAACAGGTTAATGATATTATGTTATATTTATATATAATGGAATATTACAGAGCATAAGTTTACGCCCAAAAATATTTCTAGGCAATGTTTACAAAATTTTAGAGATTCCCAAGCTGGTGTAAATAATTAAGAACTTTTCAGATCATGGATGAAACAGGATGTGGTGATAAAATTAAATTCTGAAAGCCTTGAAACTGAACAAGGATGTATGCGGATGATCAAAGATGTTACTAAAATGGGACAAATAAAAGGAATATTTATTGTCCAAAATATTAAAATTTTGGACAAAATTAATCGAGATGAAAGTAGTGAAGAATTTTCAAGTAAATTCAGCGAATTTGTAATGATTGCTTCTAATTTGGATGTTATTACTAGAAGCCATTGCATTGATTTAAGGTATGCTGTCAAAATTAAATACATTAATTCGAGAAAAAACTTTGTAACCCTTTGTAAGTATATTGTGGCTACGGATCTGTGCGAGATATAGCATAATTAAAATCGAAGGTCCAATTTCGACGACTATACTACCAGTAGTTATTCTTTATTGCGAGAAGTTTGAGTAAGAACATAAAGCTTTGTTCAAGTTTGTACATCTAGATTATTAATTTTAAGACAACGTCGTTAGTCGCATCACGCAGCTCATCGAATGTGTTGAAATTATACTGCAACCAATAATACTTTTCTAGTACTTACATTGGACGATAGTCTTTGATATTATTGCAAAATAAGACAAAGGCAAATATCCTATAGCAATTTTAAAGAATGAACAGAAAGATGTTACAAAATTCGTTTCACATAATGTATCATAAAATTCTGTATGGCATCCACATTGTATTTAACATTTTTTGCAGCCATTTTGTAATACTGTCGCCTTTATCACAAAACGACAGCGATGAGTACTCTGTATCCATCGTCGAAAGGATATGTCGAGCGAGGAACGACATCGGATACCCGGCTTTGGTTTTACGTTACAGCGATTTGCATTATGTAAGGAAGGTTATTTACTTTATACATAAATTTAGTGATGTGCGTTGTGTTTGATCAAAACAAAGCATGCAATAGAAAGTCATGAGCTGTCACTTACATTTTATTTCGAATGGGCTAAGTGACTTCACGGCACCTGATGATAAGAGGAGAGGGGTCCAGATAGAGTTTCGAATGACGAACGATCATTATCTCTCATCTCTAGACACAATTATTCCAGCCTGTTTGGACCAGTTTTACTTGCGTCATAAGTATGCAATAATTTAATATGTCTTAGGTCTATGCCTATATACAGTCACATAAGTAGCTGAACAAATTAAAAATTGCAAAACGCTTCTACACATTAACTTCATAATATTTATTTTTCTTTACCTAAAATAAAGTAAATCGTTTAAAATTTATTTTAGTTAAGAAGAAACGATTGTTCATAATTTTGAATTTGTTCAGCTTCTTATGAGGCTGACTGTACTACGATATCATATTATGATCTCTATAATACGACTGCCTATTCGATCTACAGTATCCTCAACAAAACATACCGCAATTATAAGACATGTATTAGTTATACTGTCCCGTCGTGCTAACCCGTTCATGATGTAGACAAAATTGTATAAAATTCTATCATTAAATTCCAATTTAAACATTTAAGATAGAATATAGCACATGCTATAATTCGGCGCTATAGGTGTATCGATAAATAACATTTATTTTACAGTCAGAGAACAAATTAATCGGATCGTATGACAAACTGCTACATGTGCCGAGGTCGGCGCTTTTCGATGCAATGGAAAAGAGTTTGAAGCTAAAACACGAATATGTTCGCACGTTCAATTTGAAGAATACCAAACGTTTGGATTTTATACAGAAAATTTCCGACGTAGTTGGTGAGTTTTTTTTAAGTGACAGTGTATTACTTTCGAGCCGAAAACATTGCAGTTGGTTCTAAACAAGAGTTTCTAAAAAATGATGGAAGTGTTTTATATCAATGCTTAGTATGAAAAATGGGGATTGGGGTCAATAACGTGTAGAGGCTAGATAAGGAGAAGACTGATATTTATATTTTTAGAGGTTTGGTTGATAGCACTAAAAATAAGATTTTTATTCTTATTATCGCATATTTTAGGCACAAAATCCATAGAAGATGCAAATAATGAAAAGACCTTGGGAGATTTAAAATTAAATAATAGTAATTTGGAAGAAATAAGAACACTCATAAGGGAAACATACAATGTAGATTATCATCATAAAATGATTCAACGTATGACTATTCAAAGGTAAGTCTTTGTAAAAATATTTCAATTGCAATTTCAAGTCTTTCATCTTCATTTTTACTCGTATACTACATTGTATTGATTTTTAATAAACAAATAACGAAGGGTATTCAACTTTTAAACCTGATATGAGTTAATGATTTCTTATGTTAGACATTAAATCGAGCCCCAAAAGACCTACTGCCAGACCTCAAAATATTGTGAGCTCTTGCTGCGTAGACCGGACCACAAGCAATGACTAACATCGTAAAATTGTATATTAAAAATGTATATTGAAGGATTGAAGGTAGATTTGTAACACTAACTTTTAGGACCGCCTAGTGACCACGAAATGCTGCAAAGCCTTCGAGACGTCGGGTGAAAAAATATAATTTGAAAAACCGCGATAAAATCCGTAAAATAGTTTTATTTAAATGCCTTATATGATTTATATTTAGTAATATCTAAATTCTATATTTTAGTCTCAAAAATCTTATTATGGACAATACAAATAAAAATGCCAAAATAACAAGTGGTCATGGAGTATTTTACACCCACATTGAATCTGAACAAGAATATATGTTGGAGTCATCGCCTGTTGTACCAATGATTACATTGTTAAACAATGGAATTGAGGTAATTTAAAATCTAGTACATAAAGTTGACAATGGTGTTTGAAAAGAAATATTAAGTTTTAAACCTATGCATGATCTTAATATTAACATTACGCTGCTTGCCGATAATATTATACAAGACTATATAGTCTTTAGTGCTTACCATCCCATGAATTATTATAATCTACATATTGATTGCATTGATAATTATAGAACGAAATGAGATGTTATAGTTTTAGTACACAAATTTTTACTATCTTCGTTAGAAATCTAATTTTGTAGACATAATCATTGGTGTCATTATTATTTATTTAGCAGTTTTACATTATAATACCTGCCCCTACCCTTCTCCAAAATGGGACCCTAACTCGCTTTTTTATGATGTTATACATATTCTGCCGTAATTTTTAAGACGGATAGACTTATTTAATTGATAATATTTATATTCTTTTATTCAATACTTTTTTCGTTTATAGAATGATCTAGATCCACAAGGAGCGTATCTTACGATGATACCTGGTTTCGAAGGCAAGGCAAAAATATTTACATCGATAGCTGAAAGACTCAAAATACAAGCTGTTACAATTCCATTAGAATTCGATATGCCACATGACAGCATACCAAAAATGGCTGCAGAAGTTAGAAAGGTAAAAAAAATAACACATCATTTATTTATAACAATTAAGCCCGAGTTGTTCCATCCGTGTTCAAGTAAAGCTAACGGTCTTTTTGCACTGGATGAGCGTGCAACGCCTTCGTCTCGTCGTGAATTTAGTTGCAAATCGCCAGTGGAATAAGAACCCTAACTTTTCCTGACCACGGATGCAACAACCCCGTCTTAGTGTGTTTACTTTCATCCAGAGATACGATATATTAACCAATTCTGATACTAATTTATCATCTTCTTTGTAATAGAATCATAACTTAGCCAATCGATAATTCCTTGGAATGAAAAAAATAAGGAACCTTGCTCCAAAAATTATGCATACTTTTTTCAGGCTATGAAAAGTAAGTTCGAGACAAAATCAAAGTTTTACCTTTTGGGATATTCATTTGGAGTTAACGTTGCATTGGAACTGGCAGCATTGTTAGAGAAAGAAGGTTTGTATATTGAAGCGCTTATAACATATTGGATTTTTTTTTATTAAACTTAGCTCCTATGTATGTTTATCCTAATGATAAAAGATGAAGGTATAAGGTGACATTGATGGCCTTAAAGTGGTACTATTTTCAAGTAAACTTATTAAACTTTGTTAAAAAACCTAAGACCCTACAATACTGCTACTTCGTATAAATAAGTCAATTGTAGTCAAATAATTCTGAAATCCCCACGCTAAATAATCAGTAGAAAATATTTGGTTTTATAGTATTCAAGCAATTTATTCAGCATAATACAACATTTTCGATAACGTCCAACATAATGTAGTAATTATATTGATGCACATAATTCATTCCAAACTATGAGGCCGCTTCATTGCCTATATTTGATCGTAACTAACCTTCATAAACCATATTTTCAGGTCACGATGGCATTGTGTACTGTTTGGACAGCAGCCCAGACGCGTTACGGGTCCAGATTAACGTTTATCTAGGCAATATAACGCAGGCGCAACTGCAAAATACTGTCATAGAACATGCGTATTACCTAATGACTGGTTTTGAGTCTATTGAGCTAAAACATGATTTGGATATTACTCTAACGTGGTCAGAAAAGGTGGAATGCTGTTTGACAAGGCTAAAAGGGCTGGTGAACTACTCGAACGAGTATAAGAAGGCGATATTAGAATCAATGTACCAGAGGTTCAGACTAGCTCAAGACTATAAACCGGAGTTGAAGTTGCGTTCGGAATTGGTTCTTATAAAAAGCGTTCAGAATTTAGAACAGCTTGCTGACGATTATGGGCTAGGTGTTTACAGCGAGAAGGAGGTGCGTGTGTATCGCTTGGAATGTGATCATACAGTGGTTCCACGCGACTGTAGAGTCCCGAATATAATCAATAGACTGCTTGAGCATTCTCTTCTAGAAGACTTCAGAAAAAAGAATCTTTGTGATACATATGTCATCGAAGCGTGATTGGGTTCTTATTAAAATAGGTTTACTAAAAGGAAGTTTAAAAAAAATAAATGTATTTTCATTAATTTTGCATATTATTACCACGAACCATGGGTTTTAAATCGTGATCATAACTCAAATTGTGGTCTCAGTGACTTTGAACTGCAATTCTCCCTTAGTGCCTGATACCCACAGGCCACAGTCCCTTTTATCTTGATGTGGTTTCAAAACTATGGATGGTTTACGTGTTTATTTAATGACGTGAGTTTCAATTATAATCAACCATAATCTTTATATATATAAAAATGTATCGTCGAAATGTATGTAAGCTCGTATCTCTAGAATGACTGCACCAAATTGGATAATTATTTTTTGTCGTGTTCATTATTGTCTCGATTTATATAAAATATTTTTCAGATTTATATAAAATATTTTTTTTAAATCTAACTATTTTTTTAAAATATCATTATATGAAAAGCGGAGGAGTGAATGAGATAGAAGACTGAAATTTTTAATATATTGACTGTTGACATTTAAAATTTTGGCGTTCATTTTTCATTTTTTCAGGGACGCCATATTTAAAAAAGCCGACCAAGTGTGAGTCGGACTCCCGCACCAAGGGTTACGTAAAATTTACGGTTTCCGCATTTTTTTCCTTTGTCTGTGCTATAAGACGTTGCTTTGTACCAAATTTAAAGATTCTGAGTTCGCGGGAAGTACCCTGTTTTGATTACCTTGCGAGTTTCGAAAATTTTTGAGAAATTTGCAACATAAACGCCAACGGATGTATCTTTTGGTTGCGTTGGCTTAGAAGTCTGATTTTTTCACAGCTCCAAGAGACAGTAGACCTGAGTATTTGATATAAATTTCAGCTTTATACCTCCACGCGTTCCTGGGAAAAAGGGTCTTAACAGACGGACGGACGGACGGACTACAAAGTGATCTTATAAGGGTTCCGTTTTTTCCTTTCGAGGTACGGAACCCTAAAAACTAAAATATAATAAAAACTTCTTTTGCAACATCAAAACGGAGTTTCGCGTGTTTTGATATGTTTATAGTGGTTTGTCACACACACACACACACACACGCGCGCGCACACGCACACGCACACGCACACGCACACTCACACTCACACGCACACGCACACGCACACACACGCTCACGGTTTTTATCGAAACCTCGAAGGGGTAGGCAAAAGAGCAACTTGTGCACGGCAAAAACACCTACTTTTTGGCGTGCGTATTCCGTCCCATGATGTGGTAGGGGCAAAGCCTATCGCCATATCAGGCACAAATTCCAGACTCCAGGCTGATACTGAATTTAAAGCCCAATATCTCATTGCCCGACCTGGGAATCGAATCCAAGACCTAAGCATTGCAGTCATACCGTAATGCAACTACGCCACGGAGGCTGCAAACGTTTATCGTCGTAGTACTTATTGTTATTGATGAAAAATTGCCACCAGCGAAGCGTCACAATATCGGTCAGGCATTACAATAGTTATGGTCGAATTATTCAATTGTAATTTTGGTCTCACTTTTAACTAGCTTTTGCTCGCGGCTCCGCCCGCGTGAAAAAGTTTTTCCGCGATAAAAGTCCCGCTTTATATTTTCTCGGGACAAAAGTAGCCTATTTGTTAATCCAGGACAAGATCAGCCAGTGTGCCAAATTTTAACGAAATCCGTTTATTAGCCTCGGAGATGTGTAGTAGCAAACGAACGGAAAAACAGACAGACAGAAAAGTTTTATAAAAATCGCTGATTTGTTTTCCATTACCATTTTTAGTCACTACCTTTTTTTATCACATTTCTTTAAATGTACAGACATAACGGTTCTACTGCTTTACTATGTGTACCTATAATAGATTTGACGGGTTAGTCACTTTCGATACGTCGAGGCTATATGGTCACTGGATACATCAAATGTGTCAATATGTGAAACTATTGGTAATCCAACTGATTTTAATTTATCACAAGTACTACATTTCCTTAGTCCGCCACTGAAAAAAAAAAGTTATTACGAAGTTCGCCGGGGCAGCTAGTATATTATACATATATATTGGCAAGCGCGGCGTCGGCTGTCCGAGGTGTAAGGTGGGCAGATGACTTGGTAAAGGCCGCAGGAACGCGCTGGATGCAGACCGCTTCTGACAGGTCCATCTGGAAATCTTTGGGGAGGCCTATGTTCAGCAGTGGACGTCATGTAACTGATGATGATGTACGTAGAAAGCATTATGTGAAGCCTGACTAATTAAATTAATACCTACTAAGAAAAGAAAATTGCCAATACGCTTTGAAACCTTAAAATTATCAATTAATATTAACGATACTACCTGACCTAATTGATTAATAATAAACTAATTTGTATATTAAAAACTAGCTTATGCCCCCGGCTCCGCCCGAGTTAAAATATTTTTCCGGGATAAAAGTCCCGGTTTATATTTTCCCGGGATAAGAAGTAGTCTAGGTACTTTCTAGGGTCTTAAACTATCTCCTTACTAAATTAAATTGAAATAGATTAATTGGTTTGGTTGATACGGCTCCAACGGTGAAATTAGAAAGTCCGGGATACAATTCCCGGTGCATGTTTTTCCGGGATAACAGTAGCCTATGTCCTTCTCTGGATCTCACATTACCTAAGTACTTATTTTCTTGCGGTTCCACTCGCAGAAGAGGATTTTTCGGGATAAAAGTCCCATTTTATATTTTCCTGGGATAAAGAGTTGCCTAGATCCTTCCTAGGGTCTTAAACTATCTGCCCACCAAATTGCATCGAAATCGTTTAAGTGGTTTGGCTGTGACGGCTCTACTTGCGAGAAAAATTAAATTCGGAATAAAATTCCCGGGTGATGTTTTTCCGGGATAAAAGTAGCCTATGTCCTCTTCTGATTCTTGAACTATCTCTATACTTGTTTTCTTGCGGTTCCATTCGCAGAAAACGATTTTCCGGGATAAAAGTCCCGGTTTATATTTTCCCGGGATAAAAAGCAGCCTAAGTGTTAATCCAGGACATGAGCTACCGATGTGCCAAATTTCGTTGAAATCCGTTGAGTAGTTTTTGCGTAAAAGAGTAACAAACATACATCCAAATGCATTCTTACAAACTTTCACATTTATGATATTAATAGGATAGCGCAAATTTTACTGGGTTATTGTTGTAGGTACTTATATCAAAATTATTTGATTACAAGAAAATCTCAACACCGATATAAAAGAAAACTAATCAAATTCGAGGCTAATATTATTAAAACAAGCCAATTAGGGCCAAATAAACTTTGGACTGGCGGAGTTGATAAACTGCATAAAAGTCGTGTTTTTTCGATATTTAATAAAATCGGGAAATTCCTATTTTGTGAACTAGGTAAATGTCTCTGTAGTGATGGCTAGCTCTAGTACGGCTTTACACAAACGATTGTAGTGTTCCTTTGGGGATTGTAAATCAGATGGGTATCTTTATGACCAGCCGCGGCCCATCTAGAGATTGATATTGGCGCCGCGGTTAGTATCATCACTAAGCGAACACCACGTGGGTTTCAGGTAGATAGTGCATGCTGGTATGGTTACTGCATAGACCGTACGTGGCCAACGGGCTTACGGCGACTTTGTTTAATGATGATGATTGTACGCATTTCTGGCGCTAAAGAGTTGCACGATAGGAAATCCCATACGTGTTAAAATCAAGGTGCTCGCGAAGTCAGAGGCTGACAATGTACTATTATTCATGATTGCAAAAAGCAAAGGTACGCTAAATGAATATCCCTACAGTTTCAGGCACAAATTATGTTTAAACATTATCCCACTTATTGAAATGTTATTATTTTTATTAATAAAATATTTTAAAAATAAATGTATCTTTTGAATTAATTTAAATATGTATTTAATTTTAATTAAGTGAACGTCTCTTATCCTATAATCCAATCTAGTCTAAGTGTGACTTCAAGTGGTATATAGGCGAGTATCGCATTACATCTGATATGGGCCTAATGCGCATGTACAGTGTGGCAGTGTTCTCATTAAACGGTCAGATGCTTATGCCTCTGAGTAATTACGTGATATACCATCGACTGACCGACAGAGGGTCAACAAGCCTTAGGTTACGTTTCCACCATATGTGCGAGGGGCAAAGCGAAGCTATAAAGCGATAACATGATTATTTCCACTACATCTATACTAATATTATAAAGCTGAAGAATTTGTTTGTTTGAACGCGCTAATCTCAGGAACTAATGAACCGATTTTGAAAATTCTTTCACTAATAGGAAGCTACATAACTCCTGAGTGCTATAGGCTACTTTTTATCCCGGGAAAATATTTTTGTCCCGGAAAATTTTTTTCACGCGGGCGGAGCCGCGAGCACTACTAGTTTTTTTATAAAGGCATTGCCTTGTCTCCACATCGAATGAAGAGACGAGCATGCTGTTCGCGTGATGGTAAGCGATACGACCACCCATAAACAGTAGAAACACCATCCAGCACTTTGAGTTAGAAAGTTCTATGTGGCATTACACTGCGCTCGTCATCCTGAGACATAAGATGTTAAGTCTCGTTATGTCCTGTAGTAACACTGGCTACAATGTCCTTCAAACCGAAACACAACAGTGCATGCACACTGCTGCTTGGCGGTGGAAATAGATATTGCGGTGGTACCCACCCAGACGGACTCTTACATGTGAAAGTCCTGCCACCAGTGAAAATATAAGTATTATTCGGTTGAACACTGAACACGGAACGCGACACGCGTACGTGGGTTACTATGGCGTGTATACCTAATGTCCGAAGGTCACTACCCGGGAAGCTAAATATACGGCCTTATTCATAGAGAGTATTTAACCCTCGATAGAATCAAAATTAAATTAAAATTTAAATAACCCCCGACATAAAAAAATCTGACTGAAACGGACTGCCTCCGTGGCGTAGTTGTATTACAGTACGACTGCAAAGCTGAGGTCTCGGGTTCGATCCCCGGGTCGGGCAAAGTGATATTGAGTTTTTCTATTCAGTATCAGCTCGGAGTCTGGAATTTGTGCCCGATATGGCGATAGGCTCGCCCCCTATCACATCATGGGACGGAATAATGGCGAAAAGTGGGTGCACTAGTTGCGCCTCTGCCTACCCCTTCGGGGATAACAGGCGTGAGTGTATATATGTATAAAAAAATCTCTAAAAAGTAAAATAATAATAGTGTCTTTGTCGTTTAAGTACCTAGTAATATGTTGACCCAAGCATCGTCGCGTCGGGGACCGAACTTTTAAATTTTAATTTAATTTTTATTTCAAACTTTTTAAATTACTTTATTCTCCATCATGGAGCCTTGATAATCAACTATCTATCACCTACTCGAATGGTCTCAACGAGTGGGTGTTAGTTAGATAGTTGATTATCAAAGCACCATAATGGAGAATACAGTAATTTAAAAAAATGAATGAAAAAATAATTAAATTACCCCGACACAAAACTCCTCTAAAAGTAAAAAAATGAAAGTGTCTTTATTTATCGCTTAAATACCTAGTAATATTTTGAGCCAAGACTTCTCACGTCGGGGGACCGAACTCCGGAACAAGGAGATGAAAATATTTGTTTAGCGGTTCTCCGACGCGACGACGCTTGGGTGAAAATATGACTAGGTACTTAAACGACAAACAAAGACACTTTTATTTTTTTACTTTTTGTGTTCTTTGTGTCGGGGGTTTTCTAAATATTAACTTATTTTTTTTTATTTTATAAGTGACACATTGCAAGTTTCCGTATTTGTGTCGTGTGTCTAGTGAACAAGTAGACGGAATCTTTACTATACCTTAGTGTTAAAAAAATATCTACCTTGTTCTGAGAGCAAATAAATGGCGAAGTCACTGAACCTGAGATAACAATGTGATTTACTCCAATGGTGTTTTTACATCCGGGTTCAGCCTCTAATAACAATCATTTTACTGCTTATCTCGTGACTTATTGAAGACCTTATTCCATTGTTGTACGGCCTAGTTTATAGCGCATAGTCGCTACACCATTGAGGTGTCTACTTGGTAATAATAAAATAACAGAGCGGAGTTGCCTTTCGCCGTTGCTAATATCAGCCCTGTATTAAATTTACTGCGTTGGTTGCGTAGTATTGCGTGATAAGTCACCGCTCTGAGGTCGCAAGTTTGAATCCCTGGTAGTGTTATAGGTTTTTCTACTCAGTATCAGTCCGGAGTCTAGAATTTGTGCCTGATATAGTAATAGGTTGGTTGGTTGATATAGTCACATCATGAGATGGAACATACAATGCAAAAATTTGGTGCCCTAGTTGCATCACTGCCTACTCCTTTGCGGATATAGTGATGTGTCTTCTTTTTATTTTATTAAAATGTCCTGCATGAGTCATACGTATAGCTTCCTTTACTAATAAGGAGTTTCCTTTCGATCTGCATACTCTGATGCTGGTTGGTAGTCTACATACTTTTAAACTAATTAATAAAAGCTCTCAATTCTCCAATATTTTCCATTCATAGTAAATCAATTAAATCAATATAATATTTAGTTTCAAAAGCCAGATCTGACTTGATCAAACACGAGCCTTTTTCGGCTATCCATTAAACTTTGCTGATTCTGTAAAGTTTTATAAACTTTAATTAGAGTTCATGTCCCATTAATGAATTAAAAAGGTAATTTATTACATATTTAACAGCTTAGTAAGCCGTAAGTCATTTATATCCCATTAATGAATTAAAAAGGTAATTTATTATATATTTAACAGCTTAATAGCCCCAAAATTCTTTGTAAATAGATGTTAAAGAACTTCGTATCCTGGCTTATAGTGTACATTTTTAAAAGGTATAACTGAAGCAGATCGAGATAAAAGTTTGGCAAAGGTTTCAATAACAAACATGTTGATAAAGTTGCCAGAGTTCTATCCAATATGGATAATACGGTTACGGTAATGCGTTCTGTAAAAAAGGTAACCAATTTTGTTAAGTAGGTTTATAAAACTCTTATAAAATTGCTTCATCTTTCGCAGTTTTCGTATAATACCACACCATACCAGCACTGTATTATATACTGCCCACTGCTGAGCACGGGCCTCCTTTACAACTGAGAGGGTTTAGATTACTTAGTCCATCACGTTGGCCTAGTGCGGGTTGGCAGACTTAACATACCTGCGAAATTCAGAGAACTTCTCAGGTATGCAGGTTTCCACACGATGTTTTCTTTCACCGTTAAAGCGAGCGATAATTCACAAAGACTACACACATATTTTTTTATAAAAGTCAGTGGTGTGTGCCCTTGGACTTTGTACCTGCGGACATTCGTATCAGCAGCCCGTTCCAACTAGGCTATGGCTGCTTATGTATCTTCCGCTATAATATTTGAAATAAATATACGAAATACAACTATGCCATCGTAGCCTCGGTGGTGTACTTGTATTGCAGTATGATTACCGACCAGTCTGTGGTAAGAAGTTAGAATCTCGGGTCGGATGAAGAGATATTGGGTGCTTTCGCTCAGTATCAATCCGTAGTCTGGAATTTGTGCCCGATAAGGCGATAGGCTCACCCCCTATCACATCATGGAACGGAAACACATGGCGTAAAGTCGATACATTAGTTGCGAAAAATGTGTCGTAGCATTACAACTACGCCATCGAGGTAGTCAGTTTAAGACACATGTTTCTTTATCAGCTTATATACAACTAGCGTTTGCTCGCGGCTCCGCCCGTATGACAACGTTTTTCCGGGACAAAAATATTTTCCCGGGATATAAAGTATTGGATAGAGTAATCAGGAGTATGGTAACTTCCTATTGGTGAAAGAATTTTCAAAATTGGTTTAACAGTTCATGAGATTAGCACGTTCAACCAACCAAACAAACAAACTCTTCAGCTTTATATTACTTTATTAAGTATAGATTAAAAATATTACTGCAATTATTCAACCTGGCCATATAATAAAGTAGGCTTATAAAAATGTCTAAGGCTCGTAATTCTATTAAGCTGGCTTAGTTTAGCGAGCTATGGCGCATAGATTAACTTTGTTGAAGCCGGACTAAACTGCCTCAAAGGTCTTGCAATTACCATCACTGAGAGATTTAATCCAATTTTGATTTTTATTAATAACGGCTAATATAATTTTCTTCTTCAATTTAATAACACGATGGGATAGATTTATTTGAAAATGATGAGATCTAGGAATAAATTAAAATTTTCTAAATGTTCAGATAGTCTTTAGAAGTCCACTGCTGAATATAGGTTTGCCGTAAAGATTTTTAGACCAACCTTTTAGAAGTGGACTGCATTCAGCGGGTTCCTGCGACCTTTACGCAGTCGTGTGTGCACCTTGTACAAGGACGTCCAATGCTGCGCTTGTCAGTAGACCCTACTCAAGAACTTATAAAATATAATTCTCTTTGCTTATTATCCTATGACATTGAAAGGTTATAATTTCCTACTAACAGATTTTGATGTAAAAAAAAATTAACACCTAATTTCGCTCAATAGTAAATCTCTCTCTCTCTCATACATTTACACTACACACACACATACATACACACACGCACACACCCAAACTCACTCAGTCACTCACACACACCACACTTATACACTCAAAATTTATTAGTATTGTCGGAAGAATCCATTGTTAAGTTATTTAGTTTCCAATATTTTTATTTTTATTCTTTGTATCTTCCTGTTTGCATAGCCATTTTAAGGTTTATCCTTCTTAGTTTGACAAAATGTACCATATTTAGTTCAACCTTGTAAGATGTGAGCAACGGTGTCCATAACACAAGTTAATTCTTTATTTGGATACCGTAGTTCATTAACACTTTGGTTTTCAATTGTTATGTACATATTATATGCCTTTATTTTAGTGTTTGTTCACCCTGTTAATGGAAATAAAGAATTTTATTAAAAAAAAAAAAAAAAAAAAAAAATGTTATTTAGGTAAATAGTCATTGTTTATTTGATATAATATCTACGGATAAACTTAAGACGACTTTCGAAGCAGTTCTGATGGAATCATTGCAATGCAAATAGATTTTTGCTTGGTAAAATTGAACACCTGAGTGTCTTTCGGTAAATTATGATTTTACCTATATATTTTCTTCCAGGAAATGCTAATACTGTAAAGTACTGTTAATATTATACCAATAGTACAAAGCTGAAGAGTTTATTTGTGTTTTAGATTGTTTGTTTGGTTGAACGCGCTAATCTCAGAAACTACTGAACCGATTTTGAAAATTCTTTCACTAATAGGAAGCTACGTTACTCCCAAGTGCTATAGGCTACATTTATATCCCGTAAAACCTTTTACGCGTGCGGAGCCGCGAGCATCATCTAGTCTGTTATAAATTTGGTAATTATGAACATTCGTTTCATAGAACTCAATATATTATGTTTGTGGGTATAAATAAATCATTACTTTACTGTCTAGACTTCAAATATTTTTTTTTTTATATTACCCACTAGCTTTTGCTCACGGCTTCGCCCGCGTTAATAAGTTTTTCCGGGACAAAAGTACATAAAACCTTCTCGTTGAATCACTCTATGACTATGACATTGATACAACTCTTAACAAATAATGCATTAATTTCGACCAAATTTGATTACCATAAAAACGGTTCTAGTGAGTTAATCTTAAAAGATAGACATATACTGTCCAGAACATTTTTTTAGATCATTTCAAGAGGAATAATTCTTTCATACATATATTTTTGGTATCTTGAACCGTTTTCGCAGCGTACGCAATGAAAGCCCTCAAGGATGAATAATTTTCCCCGTTTTTTCACATTTTCCATTATTTCTTTGCTCCTAATAGTTGCATCGTGATGTTATATAGCCTAAAGCCTTTCTCGATAAATGGTCTATTCAACACAAAAATAATTTTTCAATTCGAACCATTAGTTCCTGAGATTAGCGCGTTCAAACAAACAAACAAACAAACTCTTCAGCTTTATAATATTAGTATAGAAGTATAGATAACCTATAGGCGCTTGTTAACTCAGTTCAAAAGACCGATTAGTTATTTTAAATCAGATTTAAACTTGTTAGTATGTAACGAGACAAATCGCATTTAGACATCGGCATTGTGCTGAGTGGTCACCTGCCTGTTACAGCCACGACCAGCTGGGGATACATTTAATATATTGTATTAAGTTTATTATTAGTTTTGTTTCTATTTTTTATTTCTTGGTACTTTTTAGTTTTGATTTATGTTTATTGTTCTTTGTTATGTTATCTCATGTTAATTGTTTTGTTGTGTTGTGAGTTGTGGCAAATAAATCGTTTTTCTTTCTTTCTTTCATTATTTTTTTAGCAAAAAAACAATTGTTTTATACGCGTAAGGCAAAGTAATGCACCTGAAAAAATACTAGGCGCGCCATCTCACGTTAGTAAAACGTTGTTCATTAACATAACACATCGATATCGATTATGTTAACACACAACAGGCAGATCAGGCAGGCCTAACCGCCACGCTGCCGTCCATCACAGGGGTCACAAAACTTGGCTAGACTTATAGGTGGACGGCCCCTTCCGCCCACCCGTGACCTCTGATAGCCCCGATTAGTCGCCTTTTACGAAAGGCAGGGGATACCGTGGTGGAATTCTCCAAACGCCCCCAATCCACAGGGCGGGAGACGTCGCTCAGTCGTCCACCCGACGCCTCCTACGTCTCGTCTGGCGGCGGGAGGGATCACCACTGCGCTGGACGAGGTGAACATGCCGTTTGCTTGATGGTAAGCGATACGACCACCCATAAACAGTAGCAACACCATCCAGCACCTTGACTTACAAAGTGCTGTGTGACATTCCACTGCGCTCGTCACCTGAGACATAAGATGTTAAGTCTCATTATGTCCAGTAGTTACACTGGTTACAATGTCGTTCAAACGGAAATACAACAGTGTATGCACACTGCTGTTTGGCGGTAGAAATAGACATTGCGGTGGTACCCATCCCGAGGGACTCTCACATATGAGAGACCTACCACCAGCAAAGTACTTGAAAATATATTACTTGTAATATAGCAGTTATTATCAACTTCCCTATAAACCACGCCATAATGAAAGCATACTAAGCTTTAGATTTAGGCACTAACTTAGCGCTAAATTAAATTAAATTTGCTTAGGTTCGAATAAGTTAGACGAGATTATATAAGCCCAGAGTAAAGTTAGTATTCTTATGTCGGACGTTCAAGAATTTAACTGGAGATTAATTGGGCCTATTTATTTCACCGAGTGACGGGAACTCAGCCCTAATGAAATGTTTAAGCGGGTTCGAGTGCTCAGACTTAATGACGTCACTGGCCTATTTTTTTTAACCAAAGGCCTGGAAACGGGCATTTGAAATATAGGTACCGATGGAGTCATTTGAACTGTCATTTATTGTATGTTACAAGCTTTTATTTAACTTGCAATGTATGTGTTTGTTTGGGTGGAATCTTGCAAGTCAATTTTGAAGCAGTTACCTTCAAATGATTGTTTTGAAATTTTGCATGCACGTTCAGTTTGATGACAATGTATTGTTAGCTAAGTGACGTCATTCTGAATCCAATATGGTGGACAGCCCAAAATGATGGACTAGTTATTTTTTACGCACTCTTTTAATATGGGTATCAAATGAAAGGGGTCGCTTAATTCAAGGGTTGCGAGCGCCTTCTGCGTTCACCCTAAAGACCGGTGTGGCCAGAAAAGCCGACTCGCGTCAGGCTACAGGCTGTAGAGCCAATAACAAAAAAAAAACGGGCTTGCTGAGAATAACTCTAAAAATAACTAGAAAGTAAAATATAAATAAAAAGTGTATATTTTTTTTAACAACAAGCTTTTATTTAAATACTCTAAAAAGAAAAAAAATACTTTAAATTAAATCAAACTTTGTTTAATACTATGTAGAGATAAAAGCTTGTCGCGAGATATAGGTACTTGTACTGTGGTACTTGTACTAGATAATACAATAATTATGTAACTTAATATTAAACAAAGTTTGATTCAATTTAAGTACGTTATTATTTTTTTCTTTTTGGAGCATTTAAATAGAAGCTTGTTTCTAAATATATTTTTTTACTTTTTATTCTATTGTGTCATAATCTGTTTTACAACAATTATTTATGAGATGTTTATTTACTGGATAAAATAGAGGTAAATGGAGCATAAACCGAACTAAATTTTATCAGAAATATTATTTTTATATTAAAAATACTTTTGTTTCTTTCTTGCGCCGCTTCTTCTTCACAGCGATAACAAGTTCCGAAGTTGTGGTAGATTCATAAGGATTTAAAAGGGCTTTGAAAAAAGACTATTCAAGTAAAGATTATTATGATTTTGACTATCATTTTGCAGGTTTAGTAACTACTTCTGTTTGAGGGGAAATTTTCGACTATTTCGCGATAAAAGAATGGGTACTAAAAGGCCAAACAGATGGTAGGCTATGCTTCGTCTGAGCAGGCTTACATAATATGGTCATAAATTGCTTGCATTTTATGGAAATTTATGTTTTATTGAAGACATGACTTTTTAATACTTTATGCACGATAAAACAATATTTTAAAATTTTTAATATTTTGCTACGAAGTAAAAAATCAACACAGCCACCTTGCTTTGCTCAGCTTTACATTTTCCTTACTATGGGTAAAAATAACATTATTTTTCGGATTTCATATCGGTTTTTAATGATTATTTTTCATCTGACTTTGCAGTCTTCACACTTAATTTGGTTTCCTTATCTTAGGAAGGAGCTATTGTTAACAAGAATCATTTATAATACTACATTTGTGTACTACATTCGAACCCGAGCTCATCGCCCGCTATACACTCTATTCCGCACGCCACTACTATCAAATATTTCCGATAAAATGTAAACAATTAACTTTAACTTATAATATATTCATAATAATAAATAATACAATTCTTTATTTCCATTAACAGAGTGAACAAACACTAAAATAAAGGCTTATAATATGTACATAACACTTAAGAACTAAAGTGTTAATGAACTACGGTATCCAAATAAAGAATTAACTTGTGTTATGGACACCGTTGCTCACATCTTACAAGGTTGAGCTAAATATGGTACATTTTGTAAAACTAAGAAGGATAAACCCTAAAATGGCTATGCGAACAGGAAGATATAAAGAAAAAAAATAAAAATATTGGAAACTGAATAACTTAACAATGAATTCTTCCGACATAACTAATAAATTTTGAGTGTATAAGTGTGGTGTGTGTGAGTGAGTTTGTGTGAGTGCGTGTGTGTCTCTAGTGTAAAGGTATGAGAGAGAGGGAGAGATTTACAGTTGTGCTAAATTAGGTGTTAATTGAAAAGGTTCTCTATGTCATTATAATCCTTTGTAAGTAGCCATTCCGACACTTTCCTCTTACATTCATACCGATTAAGGTAATAGATATATAAATTGTTATGTATTAAATTCCACATTGAACGTCAGTTCTTTTGAAAACAACCAACAATACTGAAAATGGTTGTATGTATTTTTCAGAACGGAACACAATGCCCAATCAAATACTATATTGCAAAAAATCACCTGTTCTCATTGCACTCGAAACAAACGTTCGACGCAAATAGACTGGTGTAGTTGCAACACAAAAGTACAAAGGACATTTAACTCAAAACTGGTACGGATAAAGTTCACGATGGCGCGTGGCGCAGCGTGTTTAGGAATTTTCTACAAAAGAATAGAAGAAAATGAAATTAACACTATGGAAGTTTTTGTTAATATAGCAAACAAGATTAGCAATTCCTCCTGGACTTGTTTATTAGTAGCTTTATTATTTTAATAAGGAAGTCTGCTCGTACAAGGCTTTGGTAAATTTATTTTTATAGTTTATAGTGTTAATAACTGGGGTATTGTGAACTAATTGTTAATACAAAATATACAAAAGCCGCGTCTGAATTTTGCAGGCTTTAGGTACCTATATTGTTATGATGTTATATATGGTTGACGTTTACTTTTTTGTCTCTGGATCTGTATCTCCTGTAATAATAATTATATATGTTGTCATTTAATATCAACGATTATCTTTGTTCTACATAATAACATAATGAGAATCACCTAACGTGTTTATTTGTTGTGTATTTTATATTTCTATGAAATATAAATTGTTTTAATTATAATTATTTACAACTTCATTTGAAAAATTAGTATCTTGCTCATCCTGACCCCTTATTCCCTATGATACTTACAAGTTATTTTCACCGCTCGTAAGAAGCGCGTAACGTAACTCATCGCGTTTATCACTATGGAAATTGGCATACAGAATACCATTTACCGCTAATTATAAGAAGTTAACGTAACGCGGCGTGGTGTCGTTTGTAGTAGTACCTACCAAGTTACGACAGTAACGCTTTATTCATATTATACAAAAATTTTAAATTCTAGCGATTATGAAATTAGATGCAAACGTGAACAAGAATAGACCGTGATAATAGAATTGAGGAAATGTTGACTGACACTATAAAGGTAAAATTACCGAAGGTATTATTCCTTTTTTTTTATGATATGAAATCCTCCTAGCCAATTTCGGCCACGGCGGCCAATCTCAACGGAGATCAGCCAGGTATGTAGGAGATATCACAGTGCACAAGTGTGTGCGCAATACACAAGGGCACTCGCTATTCCTTCACTCTTATAGTCTGGTAAGACAGCAATCTGTTGACCGGAGAGAGATCAGGCACAGGACCAACGGCTTTACGTGCTTTCCGAGGCACGGGATATTACACCGACAACTTCCTGACTCCGAGCTGCGACTGAGTAATTTTTAACATGGAAGAATTCAATCACAATGTTTTTTGCTTAACCCGGGATTCGAACCCAGGACCTCAGCGCGCAAATCGTACTCGTAACGGGTACGCAATACAACTATGCCACCATGGCAGTCGAGCAATTTTTTATGATGTAGTTGGGCCCACCAGTGATTGATTGTCATTGAGTGAAAAAGAAGCTACGAAAAATCAGCTTGTTAGTTGTAAATGATGAAGTGTGTACCGGGGAAACTGTACTATACAATGAATCGACGCTAACGCCGTGTATTGAAATAAATCGGAATAAAATTTTAACAACAAAAAAAATATTCTGCTCTTACATATTGCCGGGACAAATATTGATGACAGATAACTCAGTACATGGTATATGTTTTCCAAATATCCACTTAACCAAATATGAAACGTAGGCGAAGTCGCGAGGAAGAACTAGTATAGAGAATGAATAATGTTGAGACATTCCTATTGTATGGTTTATAGTGTCTTACATAGCTTTATGTTATGCAAATTAAGTTATTCAAAGCATAATAAAATTATCATACATAAGTCATTGAGAGCCGCACTAATTTTAATGCAAGGCCTTCTACGTCAAAGCTTAGTGGACCGTTGTTTAGCAAAGATTTTTAGATCTTAAAAATTATCACTAGCTGTAACTCGCGGATGCGCCTGCGTAAAATACCATACCCGTTTTAAATGCTAATAGAAGTTAGAAATAAAATAATTTTATCTTATACAAGGAGAGTTTCAAATCGGTGCTGTGATTCCGAAGATTCACCTTTAAGTGAACGAAAACGAATATAATGTTAATATATTAAAGTTCTGACGATTCGTCATGCGTATTTCCATCCACTGAAGTCAAAGGTTCATATTGGGGACAATTAATCACAAAACTGTCTAGCTAAGGTGTATCATATAATTTACAAAGATATCGGGTATACTAATAAACGCTAAATGGACTAAGCAATGAGATTTACCGCGCCGACTGTTAACCCTTTCATAAACAATAATCGGACATCTGTTGCAATAACGTCATAAGTGCAAAAATATCTAAAATGTTTTTTTAATGATAAAGTACAAGGTCAACGTGCGTCTACATACGGCAATATCGCCTACGTTCAGTAGGCGATACCCTATTTGGGAACGGAAAGATCTGCCGAGACAATGTCCGACATTGTAAATCGTATTTTTATAACACATGTCGATGAATGAGTCCACTATTAATTTTTCTCTTCCACTAACAAATATCTAGAATCCCTCGATGTGCTTCCAGTCTTAAAGAATTAACAAGGAAAGAGGATCTTCAGTCCTATCCTATAAAAAGTAATTTCCTACTTATGACATTAACGCACCAATACGACGGGCACATGAGGTACGTGCGCACTTTTCATGACAAATAAAAAAAACAAACGACAGTTCAAACCCGTTCCATTATAAAGTTTTAACGAGAACTGTATCTCCATTGTTTAAAGTAACGTTTATTTACCCATCCGTTAGATGTCTGATTGTTTTTGCTTACGTTAACAGAAATTCGAGGACAAAAGTTGCTTTATTTGTTATTAATTTAAACACTGTACTGTTTGCAGCAATGTTTCCGATTGAAGTATAAGTAACTTTTTTGGGTACTCGGGGCCAAATTTGCTTGAGCTTTACAAGTTTGAAAGGGGAGTTACGTACAACTCGATATCTATGTACGACATAGAACTGAACACTCATCATCAACCATAATCCTCGGACGCCAAGGGCGTCCTTCGGTGTACGAGGGCTTCTGATCCCCCGCAACAACAGGAGAAGGACCGCAACAGCGGTACGCGCAGGGGCGGTTGCGGACGACAACTTAGACGTGAGTCGGTGGAAGCCCGCAGCCGTCCCTAATGCGCCGAAGATGGCCATTATAAAAAAAAAAAATCATCAACCATAATCCCCTTCCTAGTCAATTACGGCCATGGCGGCCAATCTAAACGGAGATCAGCCAGGTACGCAAGAGATATTATAGTGCACAAGTGTGTGCGCAATACACAGTTGCACTCGCTATTCCTTCACTCTCATAGTCCGGTGAGACGGCAATCCGACATGACCGGAGAGAGATCAGGCGCAGGACCAACAGCTTTACGTGCTTTCCGAGGCATGGGGGGTACCACACCGCCAACTTCCCGACTCCGAGCTGCGACTGAGTAATTTTTAATATGGAAAAACCTAGTCACAATGTTTTGGCCCGACCCGGGATTCGAACCCAGGACCTTAGAGCGCAAATCGTACTCGTAACGCGTATGCAATACAACTACGACGCCGAGGCAGTCATAGACTATCATCTCCGTATGAAGTCCACTACTGATCATAGGCCTCCCCAAAAGATCTCTAGACGGTCCTGTCAAGCGTATTCCTGCGACCTTTATCAAATCTTCTGCAATGCTGTCTGTCTACCAATGCTGCACCTTTAAGAAGTTGGCAAGTGACTTCGAAATATATATATTTTTTGGATTGTACTAGGTTTGAAACTGATTGTACAGTTTTAATTTTTTTGTTCCTCATGGTATGGCCATAAATATGGTAATTGGGATAAGACCCTATTATAATGCGATCTGTATCCGAGGATTGCTAACGACGGGTATAACTAAAATTTAATTAATTTTGCGAAAAGTTATAGCTGTTTTCAAATGGTAGTGGTGATGACTTTTTACTAAACACGATGGAGAAATATGTCTCCCATGGATAAAATCTGTCTCCAATGTAATGTGGTCGGAGTAAGACGCGTGGTAAAACTCCGAACTCGAGGTCTATATTCAGCAGTAGACTTGTTGATGATGATAATGAACTGATTTAACTATTATATTTATAATAATATACTTTGTTTTCCTTATATTCACTTCTGTTATTTTTAATGATCTGTCGTGTAAAAACTGGAAAAGTGTGAGTTGGACTCGCGTACCAAGGGATCCGACAAGCTTGTAGGCCAGATATTTATCTAAGTATATAAGCTCAATAGATCGCCAAAATTCATAAAAAATTAAATCTAATAAAAATAATCGCTTTTTATGTTAGAAGTAAAACTCAAAACTTTAAATCGCGTCTACACTTTCGTGTTCTTACCAATTTTTATTTTCTATTCACAAAAATAAAAAAAACGGCTATTAACTTTACTTACCACAGAAAAAAAAATTCAATTAAAAATAATGCGTGGAAGTGATTTGAAATTTTGAATTTGTTCAGCTGTTTATGTGGCAGACTGTACGAAATTGTGGTTTCAAGACTTCCCTTTACATGTGCTGTAAGGCCTTGTTTCTTGCCAAATTTCATGATTCTAGATCAACATGAAGTACCCTATAGGTTTTGATTCCCTAGCGACATCGCAAAATATGCGACATAAACTGTCATATCTTTTGATAGCATTTACTTACAAATTTGATATTTTCACAACTAAAAGAGATATCTCTACACATTCCAGAGAAAAAGGAATTTATAGACAGAAAGACAGACAGAGAGACGGACAAAAAGTGATACTATGAGGGTTCCTGTTATTTTCATTTTGAGGTACGGAACCCGAAAAGGAATTTAAAATAGAAGTAGAAAAATAATTAAAATCATGTTCCACATTTCATGTAAAGAAGTGAAGACGTGCAGTTAATCGATACGATAAAAAACCATTGTCATATTATAATACAAGTATATGTATACTTACCAAAAAAGCATTCGAAAATTCTCATGACAACAAGTAGGTAATTATAGAGTACACAATTTTTACTTTTAAGCTAGTAATGACTAGATTATAAGAAGGTAAAGAAATAAATGAAATGAAATAAATTTATTCGAACCCATAAAATGTTATTATTTATATTCAGTCAATATTAACTCTACCACCAGTTCAGAAAGCAGTTCTCACTAGAGAAGAACGGGCAAGAAACTCTAGTGTTGCTCTTTTCAAAATCAGTTCAAGGTATAGAATACAATTAATAATAAAAAAAACAATAACATGATATAGATATATTTGTTATTTTTGTTTAGAGCAGTTCATGTATATACTCGCAAAAAAGGTAATAAATTTTAAAATCTTATACGAATGCATAACACTCTCAGGAATCATGTAATAATTTGGTCTGAAATTCTTCAAGATGAAGTTATTAATCTAAGTTCAATATATACCCCTAATACGTAGATGTAGTAAGCGAAAAGGGCAGACCAGTCCACACAAGCAGCACCCGTTCACGAGTATGACGCATGTGCTAGCCATCGGCCTCCTCAATCATGTTGCAGGGAGGTGGCCGCAACATGGTTGAGGAGGTATTTATATTTAGAAAATATTGTATTACTGTAACCACAATTTATACGATCACATTATGAAAAACTTGCTTGAATACATTATAGACGTAGCAAAAAAAATAATAATTCCAAATCAGAATAAAATATTTTGGCGCTAAAATACGTCAGTAGTATCATGGACTAATAAGAGTATAGACTGACGATCTCCATACATTGAAGCGTTCACCTGAAAAAGTGCAAAATCCCGGCTTATTGCTAGATGGCGCTGATAATTAGCCTGGAAACTTCAACATCTGCCGGGTTTCAAGAATTTCCCGTTAGGGGGCATTGTACCGTAAAACAAAATAGTTTAGTATTAGAATGGACATACAACAGATGGCAGTAAGGCGCTTCACACACTGCCCCGCACCACGCGCGCGGGTGCGGGGCCACATGCTATTTTATCAAGGTTCACTTGTTTAGCGACAACCGGGGATCAACGTGATTTTGTTGATTTTTTACCAAATATTTTGCATGTGCGGTGCATCAGCTTACAAAAGTCAGTTGGTTATGTTAAGTTTACATGATTATTATAGTACTAGCTTTTGCCCGCGGCTCCGCCCGCGTTAAAAAGTTTTTCCGGGATAAAAGTCCCGCTTCATGTTTTCCCGGGATAAAAAGTAGCCTATGTGTTAATCCAGGACATGATCTACCCGTGTGCCAAATTTCATCAAAATCCGTTCAGTAGTTTTTGCGTTAAAGAGAAACAAACATCCATACATCCAGACATTCTTACAAACTTTCGCCTTTATAATATTAGTAGGATTTTTTAGGCTTTTAGGCATAAAGGGCAGATCCAATGTTAGAATTGAAAGAAGTGGCCGCCATTTTGAATTTCTTTGTTTTAAGGCCAATTGACCTCAAAATCGATAGCTGGGTATATCTTTGGTTATAAAAGACGGATCCAAGGCTAGAATTGATAAAAGTGACCGCCATTTTGAATTTCTTTATTTTAAGGCCAATCGACCGCAAAATCAATATCTGCCCATATCTTTAGTTACAAAAGATGGATCCAATGTCAGACTTGTAAAAAGAGGCCGTCATTTTTAATTTCTTTGTTTAAAGGCCAATTGACCTCAAAATCGATAGCTGGGTATATCTTTGGTTACAAAAGACGGATCCAAGGCTAGAATTGATAAAAGTGGCCGCCATTTTGAATTTCTTTGTTTTAAGGCCAATTGACCTCAAAATCGATATCTAGTTATTTTTTAGCTTTTATCTATAAAAGGCAGATCCAATGTTAGAATTGAGAAGGCACCGCTATTTTGAACTTGTTTTAGGGCCCATTAGCTTTAAAATCGATATTTGGGCATGCCTTTAACCACAATATAAAGGATTCGCTTTAATTGTGATAAAAATGAGCACCATGTTAATTATTTGTTTTCAAAGTCTTCCATCAACCATACAGCCTGTAAAGTGTAGAAGTTTCATAGAAGATTGACTTCCAGAAACACATTTGTTTGAAATAGCAAGCGTAGCTTACTATTCAATATTTTCAAGTTAGTTGAGACCACAACTGTGAGCTGTTAACACTTCTTCATGTGCATTTTAATAATTTATTATAACCACCCGTTGCATAAACCAGTGTTATTGTAAAATCAAGCAAAGTTCTGGCTTTCAGAAGTGTGGGATATTGAAAATTAAAAAAAAAATCTTTCTTGCTTGGCTCACTTCTGTTCATCCCACATTATGTTAATAATTTCAAAGTTATGTCAATAGTTTGACTTTATTCAACTACATTTTACACTATTTTAATGGCTTAGTTTTTAAAAATTAAATGACAATGAATAATTAGAATAGCAATAGATGGTGTAATAACAGATGCTACATAGCAGCGACACCAAACTGTATCCCCTGAATTTATAACATACATTTTTTGGATTGCCTTCCATTATGGAAAAAAATTGAAATATATTTTCACATCAAAATTAAATACTTTTAAAAATCAATAAGGTAATCAACCTAAGTAGCCTTTTAAGTCTGGTGAAAGGGGTAAGTTAAAAGGGATACAATAATTGAATGGTCACCTAACAAGGCAAAACGATATGGGGGACGAAAAATATGGTAAGATCATTTCTACTACGCGGTTACTTAATATGCTTATAGCAATATTTCAAATGAAGGTTAACGACTCCCTAATTTTGTTACCAATTTTGATGCTGCCACAGGCCATGAAGACTTCGAACTTCGACTTCTAAAATTCGAAGACAAATTATTTATTTTGCGATATAGCAAAGCTACGATATGGTTATTGAAGAGAATTGACCAAGCTTTGATGTTGGCCATATTACCTACTATAGTTTATAGTCATGTCCAGCGGATTTTGATTTTAAATAATTTAAAACCAATAGCCTTTAAACAACAAAATTTAACATGAAATGCAATTTTTAAAATTCCAACCTCGATTAATTATTCTATTTGGCTAAAGACAAGCCCAAATATCTATCTAAATCCAATCAGTCTTAAAACAATGAAGTTCAAAATGGCGACCACTTATCTTATGCTCAAGTTTCGATTTTGACGTTAATTGGCCTAAAAATAAAGAAGCCTAAATATTGGCCACTTTTTTTCAATTATAATATAGGATATGCCCTTTGTGCCCAAAGCCATTCCTAGAGGTCGATTGGTCTTAAAACAAATAAATTTAAAATGGCGGCCTCATTTTTCAGTTCTGACATCGGATCCGTCTTTTTTAACTAAAGATATGCCCAGATACCGATTTTGAGGTCGGTTGGCCTTAAAACAAAGAAATTCAAAATGGCGGCCACTTTTTTAATTCTAACTTTGGATCTGTCCTTTGTACCTAAAGCCATGTCAAGGTATCGATTTTGAGGTCGGTTGGCCTTAAAACAAAGAAATTCAAAATAGCGGACACTTTTTCAATACATATATTTTTTTTAAATATCTAGTATCCTTTTTATGTAAAAAAATATCTAAACACGCGCCAGCGTGTTAAGCCAAGTTCAAGCAAAGTAACTGGCTAGCCAGCGCCGAGTGTAATATTACACGAACGGAACGTAATTGTGTGTAACCGTAGGAAAAATCTAAAAATAAAAAAAAGTTTAAAAATAGGGGGAGTCCCCATAAAAAAAAACATTTTTTTGTAGCGTTGGAACCGTTACAAGCAGATATTTGAAACTATCCCAATATATGTATTATTATATTAGCTATATAACAGAAATATAAAAATAAAGTTCAGTCAAAAAAGAAGTGGTGTCCCCATATAAAAAAACTTGTAATACGCGCTAAACAACCGGCCAACGATCTGTCGTCGGCGGCGCATGGCACCACATAACTTAATAACTGCCTAGTTTTCTTTACAAAAAGTAATGATATATTTAAGTGCCAATGCAGTCCATAAATACTCAAAATAATTGTAGTAGTCTGTGAGCTAACCAGTTTATAGCGCCATCTAGGCGTAATAATAACTATCGGATGAACCGATACTTGTTTATTTTATCCATCCTCTCATATGCGCCATTGAAATAACCATTTCAAATGATTTTATGGATCTTAGTGCCATCTAGTTGAATTCAATGTACTAAACAGCGAAGTACGCTTCAATGTATGGGGATCGTTAGTCTATACTCTTATTAGTCCATGGTAGTATAAGATAATAACCATGAAAAAACAATTAAAATGCATTCAGCACATTATTTATCATAAACAGTACGACTGCAAAGCTGAGGTCTCGGGTTCGATCCCCGGGTCGGGCAAAGTGATATTGAGTTTTTCTATTCAGTATCAGTCCGTAGTCTGGAATTTGTGCCCGTTATGGCGATAGGCTCGCCCCCTATCACATCATGGGACGGAATGTCGGCGAAAAGTGGGTGCACTAGTTGCGGCTCTGCCTACCCCTTCGGGGATAACAGGCGTGAGTGTGTGTGTGTGTATAAAATAATTATTAGTTACGAATTTTAATAATAAAATACATTTTAAAGACGACTGCTAAAAAAGAGCCATCTAGTAGCAAAATAAGGAATTGGTTGTCGGTTTCATAGTTATCGAATACTTCATTATATGTTCAGAAACACGGTAAAAGTTAACCGACGTTTATCTTAAGTTTAACTTCAATGGATCAACAGTAAGACCTTAATTCTTTTAAGAGTAAAGGAGTCCATGGCCAGTGAATTAGGATTATATTACATTAGGCTAGTATTATAAGTACTACAAATATTTATTTAAATCCCAATTACAGAATGGTGCACATCTAATGGGGGTATACACAATTTGTTTGCACGGCTTAATTCCTAAAACAATCGAACCGATCTAATAATATTCTCACTCGTATAAAGCCTCACTGTTCCTAAACATACACACTTTTTTCAAGATAAGCCGCAAACAAATCCTATACAAAAATAAAAAGGTTGTTTGTCACATCTCAATATGAAACTGGGTCCCAGATTGATTACTCAACGTTAGTTTTTGCTGTCTTGTCACGTACGATATCGATCCGCGCCATCGCAATCATACTCAGATATTGCTTTTAGTTTATCACTAATGTTTTTGCGACGTAATGGTGAGATTCAGATACTAGATTTCATTATTGTATTATGTGTGTGGTTGTATGTATAGCACATAGTGTTTTGGATTTTGTTTAGAGTTGTGTTAAGAGTTAAAACTAAGAGATGATGAGTGGTGACTTGACGTTCTTCACGTCTATTTGTGAGTCACATCTTTCGTTTACTGGGAGAGAATGCCTTTGAAATGAAGTCTACTTTCCTAATAAAGAAAAATGGGCGAATGTAGTAATGTCAAAAATGTTTGACACATACCACATCTTTGTCTACTTAATGTATAGTTTAATAATAGACCCTACTCGACCTCAGAACAATATTTTGAATTAGTTTAATAAAATATTTGAACCCGTTACCCCCACTCTAACTTCAATAACCACTTAACAAACGGGCCGCAAAATAGAAAAGTGTTTAAAGTCATTACTTGACATTTTCACTTGGGTTCATAACGAAATGAAATTAATTTTCATATCCTGAAAGCTTTTAGTTTGATTCAAAGTTTCAGTCACGTCCACAGCAGTTTGTTTAGAGGAAAAACTAGGGTTAATTACTATGCTATGTTAATTTAAATTTGGCTACAGTGGGAAAATATATTTTCCCTCCTGAAAATATCCAGGGAATAGAGTTCTTATACACAAAACCTAATTTTTCATGCAGATAATGTTAGAAACAGTTGCGACGGAACTCCCCGGAAAAATATATGAGTTTTCTCTGGAGATGTCTGCTAGTGTGACATGCATTTTTTTACTAATTTATAGTGATTGAAGTACTTTAACATTATGGCTATTTATATTTTTTTCACTTTAAACATATTACAATACATCTGTTATAATAAATAAATACATTCCATTTATATGTGAATTTGATATATTTCTAATTGTGTAGCTTATGAAATTATAGGTTGTATTTCATAGTGATATCAGTTTTCATTCTCAAACAAACTCGAAGCCAGAGAGAAATATGACCAAGTGGTGCTTAATACCTGAAAATAAAAAAAAATTAGGTTCAAAATAAATAATGCACACAAATCTTTTTCCACTTTCATGTATCCACTTTGTCAATCTCTTATCATACATCCTCTCCAAATGCCCAAACCGCGTTAACGTACCTTTTTCAATTTTGGTTACTATATCCTCTGTCAGTCCGCACTCCTCATAGTCACTCAAAATATTATATCAAGTAATATTTTTAATATACTACTAGCTTTTGCCCGCGGCTCCGCCCGCTTAAAAAGTTTTCCCGGGATAAAAGTCCCGCTTTATATTTTCCCGGGATAAAAAGTAACTTATGTGTTAATCCAGGACATGATCTACCCATGTGCAAAGTTTTATCGAAATCCGTTCAGTAGTTTTTGCGTGAAAGAGTAACAGACATCCATACATCCAAACATCCATACATTCTTACAAACATTTTGCAACAGGATCGTAGTGAATGGTGAATCCCCAAATGAATCACAAGATATAATCTAAGGTAGCTAATGTACAATTTTCATATAGAAATCACTCAAATTATATATCTTGGTCCTTGTGAGTCAAACCCAATCCCTCATTGATTTCAGTTTCTATACACTGTAAATAGATCTCCTAGAATGAACATCGATTTTAATTCAATACTCCAACTCTTTTACACATACAGGTGTCCTAAAAGAGTCGGAGGAGATCTCTGCTGGCGGCCGTGGTGTCTGCTATGGTTGGCGGCTGAAGGTAATGGCGAACGATGGCCTCCTTCTGCGATTGCGTTATCTTGCGGAAGGAAAGCGCCAAGCGGGATCGTGAGCAGAACGATCCTGTCCGCGGTCAGAGGAGACGCAGGAGGCACCGAGTGGATGATTGACCGGCGCCTGGTCCTTGTGGTCCAGGGGCATATAGAGTAGTGATGTGATTATCGGTTAAAAATTATTAATGGTTATTAATTAATTGCTAAAATAAAATAACTTGTTTAATTAATAGCTAAAATTATAACTGTATAGGAGTAGAAAACCAACAAAAAATTATTCACTTTAACTCATTTAGTGGGGAACAGTTCGCCTCTATTTTTTTTCGACGCGTTTGAAACGTTCAGTGTCTATCTAGGTATATAATTAATCAAAGGTCCTCCATTTAGTAATTCAAGTACCAACAGATAGAACAACGATTAACATAACAAATGTTTTATTGTTCACGAAATACTAGAAAGTGTGGAATGAAAAATAAGTAACTAAAACCCAACTGCTGAAAGAATAACCGAAAAATATTAAACAAGAAAATATTACTATAGTACCCGAACCACCATCACCGTAATCAATTATCATGCAAGGATACACGCTGATTTTGATTTATCGACGACAAAGAACCAATAAATTCACTGTACACAATACACCGATACATGGTTTAACTTTAAATGAATCCGCAGGTTTGTTGTTGTAAATTGATACGACAAATTCTTTTTACAAAATCACAAGTAGCAATTGTATTGATCATATCAATTTTTTGACAATAGTTCCAAATCACTGCATAGCTACGTCTCACCATAATTATTCGTTACCAACACTTTTATCACTAAAACGAAAAATAACAGCATAATTTGTGAATACAAAATACGCGGCAATCGATCAGTTAACGGTTTATTTACGGTTTTGTTATTACGTACATTAATTGCTATGAATAACTGTGGTCAAGCAATATTAGCTACGTTTTGATACAGTAAACAGACATTTAAGGACCATATTCGTATAAACTCTCAGTACATTAATTGCTATGAACACGTTTGACCAAGCAATATTAGCTACGTTTTAATACAGGATACAGACATTTAAGGACCATAGTCCTATCAACTCAAACGACCAATCATTAATCACGACGAGTCATTATTTAACTCGTAGCTAAAGATAACATTTTAATTTAGTGAGAAACTCATAGATGGCGTTATTACCATTTTTCTATGATAGATAAATGGTTATCAATTTTAGTTGAATGATAAATTAGTAGATGGCGTTAACTACCTAAGTAGTTCGTACTCAATTCATTAGTTAAAACGTTTAATGGATATTGCAATAGTAGTTTGTAATATTCACTGTTATTTTTTTTTAATGAACGAAATTAATGGTTATAATGTTTAATGATCACCTCTAATATAGAGAGTTCCGCCGCGGCATCGCCTCCCTGTCGTAAGAGGCGACTAAATGGGACTTAGAGAGAGTTACGAGGCGAGCAGTGAGGGGCTGATCGCCTTTAAGCAACTCCGAAGTGGACAACAATGCGAGAGAAAAAATCTCGTATGCGCTGAAGAACGCAAACCGCTGGTTTAGGTTAGTATGCCGGTATAGGGTGTTCTTAGGATTAGGGTAGTGGTCCAATGTTCGCTCGGATGTTGCAATAATCTTGAGTTCGATATTTGGAGGTAAGACTGGTAAACTAATATAACCGTTCCACTCCCCCCAGTGGTGGTAGCGACAACGCGTTTTTTCGCTACGAAAAAAAGGAAAGAAGGTATCCTGAATGATAATTCTGCGTCGAGGATTCTTAAATCGTTAAAGTTTTAATTATTGCTTCAAGAACTCTCTAGCTCTCAATGAGTTGAATCAACAAAAGTTTACTTTCTATGAACTTTATTATCTCGTTTAGTATCAATATTTGTTCTATTAAACTCAATCAATACAATATTTTGGTTCGGGTATCTTAAACACTCTGACAACTTTTCATTTAGACTAACAAACAAAATTCAATTAAATTTATTTGAAATAAAGTTGTGAATTTAATTTTGTTCGACAACTTCGTCGTCCACGGTTGATTTGGTACCAGTTCTGAGAAATAAACGTTGCTATTTTTATCCGAAATATTAATGATATTTATAAAATATGGGTCTAATTTTTGATGTTTCACATCTAAATGATGTTTTTCCCATCTGTTTATTTTGGAGTTTGAACTTATGTTGATCAGGTGAATTAGTAATTCACCAGTGCATCAACTCAAAAGAAATATTCTTGTTAAGAGTATTTTTTAGACCGATAATGATTTGTGCCACTTCATGAGCACTATCATAAACATTATAACGTCATTATCAACGTAATGTTTTTGCCATAAAAATTGCCAAAAAGCTGCCGACTGGTCGGCCTAGGTGGGCACGTTACAGACACTTTATTTGTTTCATATTTAATTCCACGTTGTCTGATAAAGGTTCACCATACGTAATCTAGATTTTTAGAGTATGTATTGTACAAATTTATATTCATAGAGATATCAGATTTAGGGCCTGTTTAACGTCTTCTGAGTAAATGTCACTAATCACACACATGTATCAGACGATCAAGTACTAAAGTCACACTCTATTGTTTATTTGGTATTTAATACAACTTTCAAATATAATTTACCTGAAACCTGTGAAATCGGCTCTAAGAAATTTAAAAGCTTTGTAAATGTCCTTTGAGGCCAGTAAGGCAGTGATGTTGCTTATTTTTATTGCTTCTAAGTGACGAGACGAGCATGCCGCTCGTCTGATGGCAGGCGTTAACACCACCGATAAACGGCAGCAACACCATGCAGAACTTTAAATTACAAACACTGCGTGGGACTCCACTGCGCTCGTCACCGCCCAGTAGTTACGCTGCCTGCAATGTCCTTCAAACCGGCACACAGCAGTGCATGCACACTGCTGCTTGGTGGTAAAAATAGACATTGCAGAGCCACCTACCCAGACAGACCCCCGCACACGAGAGACCTACCACCAGTAAATAGGTACAGTCAGCGGCAAAAGTATCTGAACAAATTCAAAATTTCAAATTGCCTACATACTTTTGTGTTCTTTTAATCTTTGTTTTCTCTTCACAATAATAAAATTAAAGAGATTTACTTTACTTTGTGGCGGCACAATTATCATACACCGCCACCTATCAAATAAGGCTGGTAACTACTTCATTCAGCAGTTAGCAAGGTGACCCGACACGCATCCATCGAACATTGAAGTGGTGGTATCGACGAATAGCAGATGACGCCCAATAAATAATACCAGATGGCGCTACACGAGAGTTGAGCAATGCAACGCATATATACCACCTCCAAGTAATGACCATCGGAGGGGCCGCGGCCGGTCAGGCGCAACATCTACCTGACTGGAAATTTCCCTTCCATAGAGGAATGCAACCATCTGTTCCTTTAACAGCGGCGACGATCATAACGCCGCTAAAACTTCAAACGAAGAAAAATGTTTTACTTTAACTTACGCGTATATAGGCGACTTGGAATTTTGATTTTGTGCAGCTACTTACGCTGCTAACTGTACATACCGCACCTTTAGGATGAAAACGACACAATTCAAAAAGATAGAAAATTGGGTGATCGTCATAAAATTACTTAAAAAGAAATACTCAATACAATTTTAGTTCAAACACAGCCATATTCAAGCAGGAAAAGGACAAAGCTGTTATATCGGTCCCTTTTTCATTATATTTGTATAAAGAAGGGAGTAATTTTTAGACATTTAAAAATGACAACTCAATTTTATATTGTTTGAATTGTGTCGTTTTCGTTCTAAAGGTGCGATATATGACTGGTGGTGACCACTTCCTATCAATTGTATCATCCCTTATACCATAAAAATACCTACCGCAGTAAAAGTGTGTAAGGCCACCGAATTAAATTTCAATGACGTGAGGCAGCACGGCTTTTGAGATCTGAAAATAAAACATTTTGAATGTAGGGTCGCAGATGGTAATTTATACACGTTGACGATAATTTTTAATCTCTGCTTTTTATCTATACATTGGAGTGTCTGTTTGTAATATTGAAATACCCCTTTTTTACTTCATGTATATGAATATATATAGGGTACATACACCAAAATAACATTTTGTACATTTTTTGTTACAATGTTTGTATGTTTGTTCCGGCTAATCATAAATGGCTGGACCGATTATGACGGGACTTTTATTGGCAGGTAGCTGATGTAATAAGGAGTAACTTAGGCTACGTTTTATCCGGGGAAAATATAAAGTGGGACTTTTATCCAGGAAAAACTTTTTAACGCGGGCGGAGCCGCGGGCAACAGCCAGTTTTGAATAAAATTATATGTTATTTTTAAACCTAATTATTTATATGTAAAATTACATAGTTTCTGAACTACTTTTACTGCGCGTTATAGGCGCGTTTGCTATTGCGTCATCAGCTCGTGCGTTCGAAGAATACAATCATGCAGATCAACTCCCCAAAGCTCATTTAAAAATTAACTATGTAAGTAAACATAATCTATAACATGCAGTTCAATAATATTAATATTCAAATCGGCTCCCATTTTTTAAGCGTGGCTTAAGCTTTAAAACATTGTATTTTTTTCAGATTTGGTTATTATTATGAGTGACTCTACACTTGGAACTAATATTTGGAGATCATTCTAATCTTGATTCTAATGAAATACCCAATGCAAGGTTTATCAATAATTTCACCCTCTGGCTCAATACCTTTTGAAAATGAATGTGCTACCACACAAAACTTATTGGCTTGGTGGCAATGAACGGTATATTAAAAAGTATATTCGATTCTGTCACTTCAATCCTTATGATATCAGCGTGGTAAGTTAAAGTAAGTTACTAAGATAAGTTACTTCTCCAAGTCCTCTTTAATGATGTTGGAATTTTCGTAGCAGATACATTAAGCTATATTAAAGTATCAGATACAAATTTAATGTAACAATTGTACAGTCGTTCGGTGACTATTTTTAATAGATCTTGCACGTGGATTAACTTCCGTAAAATTCCATTCCCAGTATGAGTTTTTAGAATCATATCAGTAATTCTGGAAATCATCTCATATAAAGAAATACATAAACATAATTTTATGATTCAAATTCTTAATAATATTTTTGTCGCGTTCATTTCACATTTCCGGGAGCTCAAAGTGAATTCATATCGTTTTGTCGGCCAGTAACACGCTCACGTTCTTTTTCCATTTTGGATGGGCGTAAAGCCTCAATTAGATGTAGCAATTTTCTTGCCCCGCACGTGCGATTCTTGAGGCTATATAGTTGCCTGGTCTGAACTCGATGAAGGCAATCCTTACTCCCGTTGAGTGCAAGACTACCCTCAACAAACTTGCCGCAAGAAACCCGCTCGAATTACAGCCTTATTAATTTTGTGCTAATTGGCAATCTACATAGGCGTGAACTGAGACTCGTGGATTTGAATGAAAGCAACAACTTGTGTGGGTTTAATATCATGATTCGTTTTGGACTGGATTTCCCGGAGTTTAACGTCGGGCCGAGCAAATTGATTATGCAATATGCGTGTATTGTATTTTACTACTAGCCAATGGCCTACTTTCCCTTTTGCTTACGCAGTGAAATACTGCTAATATTCCCATTACACTTTCAAAGCTTATATGAATCCTGCTAATCCGAACTAGGCCCGCGTAGTAGACTAAGGCAACCCATTCATTATTAGCGGATCATGCCCAGTAGTGCGTTAGTATACTATAATCTTCACCAGCCACTAGAAGTCCACTACTGAATAGGCCTTCCTCAAAGTATTCCAGATGAAATTGTGGACAGATAACTTGATAAAGGTTGCCGGACTTGGCCGTATGCAGTCCGCGTCTACAAGTATAGATGTTATGCAAGGTTAATATTATGTAGTACTATGTGTTGCTCGCTGCTTCGCCGATGAGAAATTCTTTTGCCGCTACTAAGAACTTTAAAACACAGTAAGATGCCAGCGCCATCTACTTCAAGAATCGGATTAAAATTTATATTATTTTCCAACGGAGCAAATTATCGGCAAGTAACCTAATCTAATACATGATCTACCCGTGCGCCATTCCATCCAAATTCAATTAATTTTTCTGCCTTTACTTCTAAACAAACATAAATATCTAGAGATCCAAACATTTGCACAAACTTTCGCATTCATTATATCAGTCAGATTCTTACCGCCTTATAATGAACCATATTGATTTCTGGTACTGTGCGCTGGCCTTATACCAGAGGTTATGGTAAGCTGCCTCTGCTACTCCAGCACTCTGGAATCAAAAATGGCCAAATTAATAAATGTTAGATCAATTATATGGTTATGCTGGAACCACAATAAACGAGACGAAGAGTAAATGTCACCGATAGAGATATTGTGACAACGGCATCAATTAACATTTTGATTACACGCTTAATATGAAAAAAGCAGCGGGTAGCAGATGAATACAGCTGGCTCAAGACCTGGCTGGTTGGCACTCCCTGAGGGAGGCCTACGTTCAGTAGTATACAGCGATATGAGATATAAGATGATTGATATTAAATATAACGCAGTATTTTACAATTCAACCCCACAAAGACACGAAAGATCGCCATTTGTCGTTTCGCCTCAATTCCAAGGCACTTCTCTAATTGCCACAGCCAGTATCGGAATTCTTGGTGTCGACATATCGAGTGACGTTCAGTTCCGCGGTCACCTAGAGGGTGACAAATTGGTCTCAAAGAAGCTTGGTGTGCTCAACAGATCGCAGCGGTATTTCACGTCGGGCCATCGACTGCAACTTTATAAGGCGCAGGTTCGGCCCCACATAGAATATTGCTCCAATCTTTGGGCAGGGGCTGCCTAGTACCAGCTTCTCCCGCTTGACCGCATTTAACGTCAGGCAGCTCCTATCATCGACGAACTTTCCGATCGGCTTGATCCTTTAGCTTTGCGTGGAGATATAGCGTCGTTTTGCATTCTCTATCGTATTTACCACGGGAAGTGCCCTGCAGTTATTGATCGGACTTATCCTTGCTGCTGAGTTCCACTACCGTAGAACGCGGCAAAACCCCAAATTCCATCCATTTTACCTCTGAGGTTGGCACCACAGTACGTTTCTGACGACATTTTTTACCACGTACTACAAAACTGTGGAACTAATTAGCGCCAGTAGCATTTCCGGTCAGATACGACCTGGCGACCTTCAAAAAAAGGGCGTGTTCCCACCTAAAAGGCCGGTAACGCATCTCTGTGCCCCCTGGTTTTGCAAATGTTCATGGGCGGCGGTGATCACTTACCGTCACGTGAACCGTACTTTTGCTTGCCCCCTATATCAATAAAAACATACTTATTTGAAATATTGGATGTGTAATCCCAGCTTTACAGATATCGGGTCGGATAACGTCGGATAGCGTCGGGTCGTAAGGCACAGTGAATCCAACATAACCGCTCAGTCGTTCCCCTTGAACGCTGGGCGGTAGTAAGTAACAAGTCACATTCTCCGCGTAAAAAAAAAAGCTTTACAGTTATAAAATAAATTACCGCATTCATTAGCATTTCCGCGTAATAACACAAATTAAAAATTGGTAATATTGATGCCCCGACGGCCACAAAGTTATTCGCCATGTCCACCGGTCCTCGGGCAACCTGAAATTTGAAACTGTGTTAACAATCCTAGCTCATATTTTAAGTTATAGTTACATATTTCGAGCTCAATACAATAGTGACGTCTGCTCACCCGCAGTTAACCAGCGTGGAGGATTAAGGCCTAAACCTTCCTAGTAGTACAGGTGGTACCGACCACCACTCTGCACTGGGACTGTATATAATACACCACCGGTTTTAATATTGATATAAAATAACCCAGAAACCTAATAAAATTATCATATAATCTTAACAATGTTAATATAACTGTAGTTAATGAAATTATTGATTCGGGCATCATACAGGATAGGGGACTATTTTTTGATAAACACATTGATTATATAGTAAACAAAGCTTCTAAAGTATTAGGATTTATAATGAGAATTCCAGCCGACTTTCAAACGCTGAAACCACATCAATGGCTGAAACGCATTAAAATTTTGTATTGTTCCTTCGTGCGGAACAAGTTAGAGTATGCAATATGCATCACACGGGTCGAACCAGCACTATTATGACACATATATCTCGTATTGCATATTTAACAGTCAAAAGAAATTTTTGCGTTACTTGGATTATAAATCACAAATAACATCACTTGACTACACTGGCCGCTGTCAAAGGTGAGTATGTCAAGTATGTGAGTGACACTAGCCACTGCATCTCATATAAAGGATATTATATGTTACTTAACTAGCATTGTTAATGGTCACATTGATTGCCTTCAACTCTTGTCTAATATAGGACTCTGTGCAAACCAACTGGCGCTAAGATTGCGATCTGTGTTACAACCTATATTTGCTAAAACTTATTATAGGCGCCATAATAAGTTTTAGCGAATATAGGTTCTTACCACGTGGCATCAGTAAATTTAATGAGCTTCCCTGTAATTTCGATTATATGCACTTATTTAGCACAAATAGTCCTGTGGTGAGAAGAAAGCTACATAAATGAGTAAAATCTACATTAGCTGTTTCAAACGACAACTGACAAAATCAATTTGAAACTAGTGAAACCGTAGCTGAATGTAGTAAGTACTTACCTTAGTAGCGAATGCGAAGAAGCAAATCGTGATAGTTACCGAAGACAGGTTGACGAATATCATTTTGTTGAATATGTTATTGAGTTGTTCCGAAAACCTATACACGGGAACAAAAACGAAGCATGTTTAGATATTGTTTAATATTGCGATTTACGTAAAAAAGTATATCAAATATATTTTATTATAAACTAGATATTGATTGTGGTTTTGCCCGCATACAATTCTATACCAAGATACCTCTAATTTTCCGGGATGAAAAGAAACCAGTATGGTAGTGGTTTGTGTGTTAACTTATATAATAATTATTGTATCCAAACGGTGTTTCACTTCCGAATTAATAATAGTGGAGAAGGTCTGTACGATCAAAATTCAAGGCACACATCTCTAACTTTCGAAGTAATGTGCGTGTTGCTTCTCAATTATCGTTCGCTATAACGGTGAAGAAATATATCGTGCGGAAACCTAAAAATCATTCTGCATAAAAATCTGACTCGATATATCAGTTCAACGAACAAACTGTTACAAAAAATCTAACATATAAACTAAGCTTAGAACCTGGCAATTTCTTTACGAAACCCATCTAAATATCAGCTAAGACGTATTTTACATAACTATACATTCGACACAATCGACATAAACGAATTGATACTAATAGAATATACGGAACGCTCGTGAAGTAAACAGATCATATAATAATAATTCAATTTGCCGGCTCTATATTGCATTGGCGAGATCAAAGGCGCCTTGCGTGCCATTTCTTTCCGTTCCTACAATCGTATGTAAATATTGTAAAGTTACGACGGGTTTCTTGGCGCATAAATCGCTATTTATATTTTCTGCTGTGGCACCACGTTTTTTATTTAAACTGTCTTGCTAAAATATAATTACATATGTGAGTTAAAGTAAACGTAGGAGTTGCAGCAAGGGAGCTTGTACAAATAATTAGAAAGTCCTGGCAATATTTATATTTCAATTACTGGTAAGATAAAAACAAATTTATAGGAAGAAGCATGTCTCATTTGTGAGTAGTTTCCCATAAATTTAAATATAACACCGATGTCATATTCTCAATATAATTCATAAACATAACTAGCATTAAAACCTAGTGTAATGTAGCAACATCTAGCGACACTGCGTAGAAATACTATTGCTTTGACAACGTTGACCAACTTACTTAATCAATTTTTGATGTTTTATCACAATGTTATAGAGTTCCATATTTCTGGAATCTGGTAGAATATCGTAACTTCTTACAACTGGTTTCACATTGAGCAAATCTTCTCTTAATAGACAAAACTCAGTGCTGAGGTGCGAACACAGTGATATTAAGAGAAACTCTGTTCCTAAATATGAATAGACGATGCGAAACACTGAAACGAAAATTTTAAATATTTAATACTAATCGCCTACCGTCAACCGGTAGTCCCTTGTATATCAAAATCCATTTGAAGAAAATCCACGGCAATGTCTATTTCAGCCGGCATAATTATGTCGAATAACGAGGGATGATCATCGCTTGTCAGTCGAAACTTTATCTCTCTTCGCCTACCATCGGGTGCAGGGGCTTACACTGTCGTGCCCGAATAAAAAAAGGAGCTGCAGTGTCCAATTTCTCAAGTTTTTTTTTTAATGGTATCGAATGACGAGGCGAGCATGCCGTTCGCCTGATGGTAAGCGCTAGGACTGCCCATAAACAGTAGCAACACCACACGGCACCTTGAGTTACAAAGTACTGTGTGGCATTTCACTGCGCTCGTCATCCTGAGACATAAGATGTTAAGTCTCATTATGTCCAGTAGTTACACTGGCTACAATGTCCTTCAAACCGAAACACAACAGTGGATGCACACCGCTGCTGGGCGGTAGAAATAAACATTGCGGTGGTACCCACCTAGACGGACTCTTACATATGAGAGCCCTACCACCAATATACGGGCCACTATCAATCTCAGCTTAACAGTTACAGTGCGGTGTGTGGATAGAATAGATTTAAAAAAGAAAAAAACTTACTGCTGTAAGTCTCAAACACGTAGACAGCGATGTAAGTTCGCCAGTCCGCAGAAGGATCGAATGGGAACGAGCAGGCAAAAGGCAGGGCTAGTCCGAATTCTTGGTCAAGAATATACTTTCGAAATATCGTCTCAACCAATGGAGCGAGGATGTATTGCCACGAACCTATTATGTTCATCCAGTAGAAGGCTAAAAAAATATATTATGAATAAGTAGTTTTAGCACTTTAAAATTATTGATCTGTTGTAGTAAGTATACAGAACTTCTTGTTTACCTCTTTTATTTAAATGTCAGCTAAAATTTTAAAAATTAAGCTCTTCTTTAGTTAAGAAATAATTATGAAAGACAAATTATAAGAATCTGCCCTAATGCAATAATCAAACCTGCGAGCATATTATGGTTTTAACTTATAATAAATAGCCGCTTTAACTGTTTTGAATGCCACTTAATTTGTCATAAATCATGATAACAATTACTACTTATAATCCATTTTTTTTATAATGTTAAAAAATATATTATTCTTAAGATATGCTTCTGGCATCACTATTTTAATACATCAAGAAATCAAATTGTCAAAAATCGTACTCATATAAAACTTGAAAGTAGGTAGGTAATGTGAAATTAAAAAAAAAACTGTAAAATGTTTTACAAACAACTATTACAATAGTATCAGTGTACGCTTCACGTCACAAACATTTCTATTTACCGCCGTAGCAAAACTTTAACTTCTTCAACAGTAAAGTCTTTTTGTTCAACTGCTTCGTAGTTAGGTTGTCCGTCCTCCACGTTTCTCCAAGTTGCAGTACTAGCGTCCTTATCTCTCCCTTGTGGATGATTACTATTATTGCTTTTAGTATTGCTAAAAATAACAGAGTTATTGAGTACCAGGTGCTGCTCGTGGCTTCGCCCGTGTGAGGAGCGTTTCTCGCTACAAATGTCCTTAAGACACAATACGTTAGCGTCATCTACTTGACAGATCAGATTCACAATATCCATTATTTCGCATGGGAGTAAATTACTGGGAAAAAATGTATGTGTTAATCCAGGACATAACCCATCCGTATGCCAAATTTTATCCAAATCCGTTTAGTTGTTTCTGCGTTTACTTCTAACAAACGTACAAGGATTTTCACAAACTTTGGCATTTATAATATTAGTAAGATTTCTTATACTTAGCTTCTATTTTACGATGTTGAAGTATTTTTTTCCATTGATAATTTATTATACAACTAATTTTCCAATAGTTACATAAAATCATTCATTAAATAAATAATTTCGAGATAACAAAAAAATCTTGTTTGAATAAAATAATTCAATTGTTCAGTTTTGTATTCCATAAAGTAATAGAGATGTGCCACTTTTACGATGGTTGAAAAGTCATCCCTGAAGTAAAAACAGTACGTATTATCTGTAAGGTATTATTTATTTAGGAGCCATTATTTTTTTATTTGGAATCAGTTGACAGCGTGGCATTTGTATTTGGGTTTTAACTGGTTGAGTAATATTTACTCAGAAATCGTGAAACAGGCGCTAAAATGCTAAATATTTATTTAATTTCATTAATAACAACAAATTTACTGGTGGCAGGTTTCTTGCATGAAAGGGGCAGTCTGGGTAGATTCCATTGCAAGGTCTATTTCTACCCCCAAGCAGCAGTGTGTATGCACTGTTGTATTCCAATTTGAAGGCCATTGTAGCCAGCGTAATTACTAGGCACTATGAGATTTAACATTTAATAGCACAGAATGAGCGCAGTGGAGTGCCACACAGTGCTTCATAATTAAAGTTCGATAGGGTGTTGTTACCCATTTATAGGCGGTGATTTTGCATACCATCAGGCGAGCGGCATACTTGTCTCGTCACTCATAATAATAATAATGATACCAGCCCTGTATTATAGACTGTCCCACTGCTGGGCACGGGCCTCCTCTACTACTGAGAGGGTTTAGGCCTTAGTCCACCACGCTGGCCTAGTGCGCGTTAGTAAACTTCTTATAAAAAAACTTCTTAGGTATGCAGGTTTCCTCGCGATTTTTTCCTTCACCGTCAAAGCGTACGATAATTGATAAACAATACACACCTAATTCGTCACTCAGCTGCAATAAAAAGAATACTATCATATACATAAAATATGAAAAGTAGGCAGACAATACTAGGCAGGTAAGGGCTAAACTTCCTATAAACAGAATTACCATATTGCATAAAATACTAGATGGATTTACTGCTTTCTTCGAAGACGTCTTATATGTAAAAGTCACATTGCCAAACATGAACAATTTCAAACCATATTTGATATTAAATTCAAGGAAATAACGAAATACATCAAAGACTGATCATACTCTACCACATTAGACAGATTTAATTAAAATTGTCAAGTTTCAACAGGAACTATACACGTGTACCCAGAATGTCACATTAGTTCGGGAGCTTGCCGTTCTAATTGTTACGACTTTGATTTCACCTATTTATGGGGTGAGGTCGTGGTGTGGTTAATCTACAATGTGAATGGGTTGTCATGACTACTGTCGTAGGAAACGGATGTATGGCTTTGTTAATAAGTTTTGTGCAGACGGTGATGTTGACACAATAGGAGGGACAAAGTCGACAGCCCTTTCTGTTTCTGGTGGTAGTGTTCTTACTGTTGGTAGAACTCCTAAATGTAAGAATCCGTCTGGGTGGGTACCACCGTACTGTCTATTTCTACCGCCAAGCAGCAGTGTGCATGCATTTTTGTGTTTCGGTTTGAAGGGCATTGTAGCCAGTGTAACTACAGGACATAATGAGACTTAACATTAATATAACTTATGTCTCAGGATGACGAGCGCAGTGGAATGCCACATAGTACTTTGTAACTCATGGTGCTGGATAGTGTTTCTATTGTTTATGGGTGGTCGTGTCGCTTACCATCAGGCGAACGGCATGCTCGTCTATTCATTCGATGCAATAAAAAAAAATCTTCAATATTTAATTAGAAATACACAAAGGATTCCTTAATCACGGATGATTATCACGATTTGAATATGATATAAATCACTCTAACCGGTATTCTGTATTATTTTCCGTGGCCTATGCAATTAGACAAACTCAAAATCAAAATTCCTGACTCTACTTGAAATAAAGGAATACGTATAGTCCGTTTCACTTTCAGCAGTTTTTCATTCGACGAAGCATTTTGCCGGGATTTGTTCCATATTCCAGAACGCCGGTACGAGCTCGTTTGTGCGTACCGACGCAAATAACTCTCCTTGGAATTTTCGACTAAACATTATGCGGTATGAAAATGCCTTAATGCTCCTTGAGGATCTAGAGCAATTATTTTCGCGATTTTTTGTTAAATAATTCAAATGATATGGTAACGATGTGGGTTCATATTTTCCTCTTTGATATTCTGACTGTTGCGTCTGTGATTACGGGTGTTTATTTTCCATAAGAAATTATTCTAATGAGTTTGTTAGGAGCTTTTATCTGATTGTAGTGAAGTACTTAACACGTTTTTTACCGACGAAGAAAAAACGGAGGAAGATTCTCAAGTCAACGTGTATTTTTTTTTTATGTACGACCACGCCTAACTTTTTACACAGTAGCCCGATTTTAATAATTATTTTTTTATTGGATAGAGTATTCTTTGAAATTGGTCCTATTTAAATTTGGAAAAAATCAACCCCAAGGGTGGGAAAAAGGGGTGATTTATAGTTTATTTTTAGATTTTGATGCTGAGTTGTATATTAATGAGCATGTAGTTTAAACACACACACTTACGCCATTTATCCCCGAAAGGATAGGTAGAAGCGCAATTAATATACCCACTATTTGCCGTGCGTATTCCGTCCCATGATGTGGTAGGGGTTGACAGATAGATAGGCCTCTTATATGTAAGAGTTCGTTTAGGTGGGTACCACCGCAATGTCTATTTCTACCGTTAAGCAGCAGTGTGCACTGTTGCGTTTCGGTTTGAAAAAAATTGTAAATTCAAATTCATATACTTAACCATAATAACTAATACATACATATATTTAGAGTCTGTGCGTAATTTAAATTGCCAGCTAGGCTAAGCAAACACACGAACAAATAGACGAAAACAATGTGTAATTTAAATTAGGCATCGAATCCAAATACACCTACATATTAGTTATAAGGGTTAAATAAAAAATGATTATTATTTTTTGCTTTTCAGTTTTTTCGGCGGTTTATTATTTTTTTGTTTGTTATTGCAATTGCGTTTGTTGATGCAAAGGGTGCGTTGAAGATATTTAAAAAAGACTGAGAGCTAGAAAGGCATTCATACGGATTTAGCTATCAACGAATTGATCAATCAGTCTGGTTATTGAAACTAAAAAAAAAATACAAATTATGCCTAATCATACAATAATCCGTATGATGGTCTGAGCTTCCTTGTTCGTGCTATAGACAAAATTAACTTTATCATAATGAATAAAAATATCAGCCCTGTATTATATGCTGTTCTACTGCTAGGCGCGGGCCTCCTCTACGACTGAGAGGGCTTAGGTCTTAGTCCACCAAGCGGGCCTATTGAGGCAGACTTCACATACCTCCGAAATTCTTGCAGAGAACTTCAAAGGTATGCAGGTTACCTCACCATGTTTTCTTCACCGTTAAAACAAGTGATTATTCAGAAATAATACACACATAACTTTAGAAAAGGCAGAGATTTCGCCCTTGGGTTTTGAATCTGTGGACATTCCTCTCTCCAGTCCTTTTAACTCCCAACTAAGCTATCGTCACATTATCATGCATCTTTTTAACTTACATTGAGTGCAGACCACAAACACCGGTACCACATACGCCAGATCAAATAACTTCATCTGACCTTGGAATATCTTCAAGGCATACACTGTTATAGATGTGTAGTATGCTATCACGCATGTTATGATATAGGAGCAGCGCCAATATCTCTTGAAGTACGAGGGGTTCTCGTGAAAGAAACTAATGTTACATCTCGCCAGAAGATTAAAACATGGTATAAGTGGTTTTAGATAATCATCTGGGAGGTGCGAGAGTTCCATTGTTATCAACTTATGAAGTATGTTATGATCGTTAGTAGTAAATGTTGGAGAACAATGATTCAGTGTAAAAAGCGACGTGTATTTTATATTGTTACATATAAAAGAGAATATTTAACAACTACAACAAAACGCCCTATCAAACACAATTTGAATCTATTACGTGACAAATAACAAGCTACATTCTGTTGTAATTTGTTCGAACCTCTTTCTTTCAATATTATAGTATAATGAATAAATTATTTGCATTTTCCTCTTTGATCAAGTCTGGCCTGTAATTTAATAATTTTTAAATGAAATACATTTTGTTTAAACTAATCCTATTACCAATTTTATTTTCAGGACAAAATGACAATCATGATCATTTTTCGTAAAACACTAATAAAATGATCGAGCAATTTCATTTTCTAAAATAACCAGCTTATGTCGCACCGTGCCAAGCACGACGAACAGTGGCCGCCAATAAATCGTTTCTTCAAACTACTACTACAAAAGCTACAATATTCCAGGTAGGTCATGTGCAAGAATTTCTGGGCCGTATCCCGCAAAGAATTGTTTCTGTAGTTTCACGAAGCTCGTGTTATTTCATCCGTGATCAAGTAATGTTAAGGATCTTATCACAATGGACTAGCGTGCAGCAGTCTAATAAGAGCTTTTTTTTACGCGGAGAAAGTGAATTATTACTACCGCCCAGTGTTGAAGGGGAACGACTGAGCGGTTGTGTTGGGTTCACCGTGCCTTACGACCCGACGTTGAGCCGCCCGGAGAGATGGAAAACGTTGGGCAACCGCCGGACCGAGTCCCTAACCTATGTACATCGCACGGCATACCAACCAAAACTCCGCGGTGGCCATCTTCGGCGCATTAGGGACGGCTGCGGGCTTCCTCCGACTCACGTCTAAGTTGTCGTCCGCAACCGCCCCAGTCTAATTAGAGTAAGAGCCTAAAAACTTTACCCTACGTAAGAAACAACCAGGCCTTAGCCCTAATCTATCTCATTTGGCATAGATACTCTAGCTATCGAGCTTCATAGTAGTACCAGTCTACTTAGACGCGCCGCTGTAGTTCCTGGACAAACCATAGTGCTTTCCAGTCTACTGATTTCCAGCATTTGAAAACTGCTAGTAGGCCAATGTAAGAAGAAATAGAAACAGATGGAATTAAGTTCTTTATTTGTACACATAATACGTATATTAATAGGTAGGTACATACAGCACACAATATTTTATGTACAGAGCTGAATATTACGTCATATAGGTAATTACTGAAAATTGCTATCACTTAATCAAAACATCAAAGAACAAAGCATGCCGTTAAGTGATTATTTCGGCGTATCGTCTACCAATTTCGCTAAAGTACACCACAGTTTTAAATGTACATTAAACTGCAACGCAAACACAGAAAAAAATAAACGCCTACCAAGCTTAATAATAATTCTCAATAATGTATTTTACGTCATAAAACAATAACTCTTGCCATTATATGAATGGTTGAGGCATCCGCAATCGAGATATATAACAATTTGAATAATACCACCAGTTTAGCCTGACACCTCATTATAGAAAGAAATAAATAACATCTCTTTGGTATTTGCATCGTGTAGTGGCAATCAGGGGGGTTAAGTTACGCTGGATGTCATGGTAATATTGCAGCAAGGAAATAAAAACAAAAGGGGGTTGATTTGGTGCAAAGTGTTGAGATAAGCGATATTTTTTTTATTCATCTGTATTCACTGCCCATTTTTTAAAACATGTTTAGCAGATCTAGTTAACGGAATAACTAAAAACACAAAAGTACCGAATAATACGCAATAAAAAGAGAATGTTTGGATTAGGTACCTAGTAGTAGTAGTGTAGGTTCTTCTGGGACAATAGCAAAATGGTCATTAATTATCATCTTCCTGCCCTGGTCCCAAATTACTTGGAGTCGGCGCAACATGTTTTTCTCTTCCATTCTATTCTATCTTCCGTCATCAAGTCATTCACGCCCTTTTCTTTCATATCAACTCTTACACAATCCATCCACCTCTTCCTTGGTCGTCCTCGTCCTCGTCATCGATCACTCAAATTCATCAGTCGTTGGGCTACATGCCTTTCATCCCTTCTCCTCACATGTCCATACCAAGGCAGGTCAAAAGGTCATTAATATCCAAAACAAAACAATATGTTATTAACATACTTTTCTACGTTTTAACTTATGCCTTCTTCTGCCTGCCTGACTTTATATCAGTTCTAATTGGAATCGGCGCACCACACTTTTACAAGCACGTTGCAGAAGTGTTTAGTAAATGTAATATACTCTAATGTAAATATAATGTAATCTAGTGTACTTAGTAATAAAAACACTTTTACCAAAATCAATAGATAGGAAGATGCTCAAGATTTCGAATACCCTCAAAAATATTACGATTGATCGACGCTACTTCTAGTTATATCCATCTTTGATGAAAATGTAACATCTTGTCGATAATTACTTCGCTAATTATTTCTTAGAAGTACGGCTTACGCTGTCGCTAGGACGAAAACATCATTATATTGACACACAAGAAAATAATAATGTTAGTCTTATTTTACAGTACATTGAAGTTAGAAATTACTGCCTCGGTGCTGGAGTTGTATAACGGTATGACTGCAATGCTGAGGTCTCGGCTTCGATCCCCGGGTCGGGCAAAGTAATATTGGATATTTGAATTCAGTGTCAGCCTAGAGTCTGGAATTTGTACCCGATATGGCGGATAAGCTCGCCTCCTATCACACCATGGGATGGAATACGCACGGCGAAAAGTGGGTGCATTAATTGCGCCTCTGCCTAGCCCTTCAGGGATAAAAGGCGTGAGTGTGTGTGTAGAGTAAGAAATGGCAATGGAAACTTAGATAGGAAGAGCGATAGTCAATCAGTTTTTATTATTTGTGTTCGGTTCAGAAATTTCAAATAGCATTGTTTTGACGAAACATAATCTAGTCAGGTTGACATGTGGGGACCATTGATGTATAAAGGTTTTTCACGTATCAATGGTGGAGACAAACAATTGCAACGCCATAATGATGCTAACTGTGACGCTGATGGTGCTTATCATCAAACAAGTGACCTAATTTATTACAAAAAAACTGCACTACACTAATTTCCGCTAACATCTTCACCTTAGACATGACCCAACACCGTTGTTCCAATGTTTCAGACAAAATCCGCAAACCCAGCAGCCTCGAAATGGTTATCATTAAGTCTGACGTAGGAACACAACTTGAGCATCAAAATATTCACGGTCTCAGCCGTAAAGTGGAGAAAATTGTTATTTATTGTTACAGTCCGTATGCTAAAAACAGTGTGCATTGAGAACACCAGCTTTACAATAGGCATTTCGCCTTTTACTGGTGGTAATATATTTGTAACCTTTGTTATCATATAATATAGTGATTTTAATCTGTTGCGCTGTCCAAATAAGTAATTATAAAATTTAAAATGTTGGTGCACTGATTGCCCCTTCGGACACAAAGGGTTAATGTGTAGAGTTTTATTAATAAGCATGAGATTTTAGGTTTAACTCTTTAATACAAAATACAATAACTGTTTTGTATGACTCTCGTATTTATCATTCATCCTACTAATATTATAAAGGCGAAAGTTTGTAAGAATGTATGGATGTATGGATGTCTGGATGTTTGTTCCTCTTTCACGCAAAAACTACTGAACGGATTTCGATGAAATTTGGCACACGAGTAGATCATGTTGTGGATTAACACATAGGCTACTTTTTATCCCAGGGAAATATAAACCACGACTTTTATCCTGGAAAACCTTTTTAATGCGGGCGGAGCCGCGGGCAAAAGCTAGTTTTGTTATAAGTACGAAAAATTATTGTCACTGTTAATAAGTATTCCTTGTAACAAAAAGGGTTAATCATAATTTATTATCATATTCGCTAAAACATCAATATAAATTATAAATATTCCAAGTACAATATGTATCTGTACAGTATTTATTACATAGTAAAAAAAGCAGGACGCGTTGATATTACAAATAGTTACTACCTAACTCTTACAAGCGACTATTATTTTAACGATCAAATAGTCTAGTTCCAACAAAGCTTTTTAACATGCAAAATATTACCCGAGCTTTCCTGGAAGTTAAACAAAATTAATTCACTAATGGACACGGTCCATAATCAAGTTGAATACTTTAATAAAAAAATCATTCGCATTAATTACATCGTCAGTTCGGCGTCTATCGATACAACGAGGCAAAAAATGAAAGAGCCATTATTAGATGCCTCACTCATTCTGATAGATAGGTGTGTATTGGCGAACGCAAAAGTGCTTTGCAGTTTTTATTTATTTTACTAACAAGATAAGATGGATTTCGTGTATTACTAATTAATGATGAGACTATCAAGTCGATCTTAATTAGTTATAGGATAAGTAAAACGAAGCACATTAATTGCAGCAACTCTTCGCAGTATTTTCGGTTACAAGGCTCTGATTGTACGTCTCTGTAATTACATTACTTATTGCAAATTTGAAACGAAAAATCTAGTAACATGTAATAATAAAGGATATCTATATATATAAAAGAAAGTGGTGTTAGTTACACCACTTATAACTCAAGAATGGCTGAACGGATTTACCTGAAAATTGGTGGAGAGGTAGCTTAGAACCAGGAGACGGACATAGGACTTTTTATCCCGGGAAAATATAAACCGGGACTTTTATCCCGGATAATTGTTTTCTGCCAGTGGAACCGCAAGAAAACAAGTATAGAGATATTTCGAGATCCAGTTGAGGACATAATTACTCTTATCCCGGAAAAAGATAAACCGGGAATTATATCCCGGATTTTAATTTCTCGCGAGTGGAGCCGCCACGACTAAACCACTGAACCAATAGCGATGCAATTTGGCAGGGAGATAGTTTTAAACCCTGGGAAGAATCTAGGCTACTTCATATCCCGGGAAAATATAAACCGGGACCTTAATCTCGGAAAATAGTTTTTTGCCAGTGGAACCGTATGAAAATAAGTATGGAGATAGTTTGTGATCCAAGTTTGAGTTACATCTCAAGTAGACATAATGTATGAACAGTTCAATACATTATGTCTACTTGAGATGTAACTCAAACTTGAGATTGACCTATTAATACCGCCCATAGGCTACTATTATCCTGGAAAACAGACACCGGGAACTTTATGCGGGATTTTTTTCCGGAAAAAAATATGGTTAGGTATTATTTACGGGGGGGTGGGGGTGTTTAGGGATTTTAAAATTTTGTTAAATAAGGACTCATTTGGTGGCAGGGAGGTTTTTTGCAAGAAAATTACGCGGAAAATTTGAAAATTTAAGAATACTTAACCGCCATATTAAACGTGTATGTCACTGAATTCCTCCTAAGCGGCTGGACCGATTTTAATGATTTTTTTGTGTCCTCAGGTGGGTTTGAGAATAGTTTCGATTAACAATTAGATCCGGTAGGTGGCGCTGTACTCGGGTTCTAGGATTTCATTTCCTTTTTAGGGCAGGACAACGTCTGTCGGGGCCGCTAGTTTATGATATAAAGAATATGTCAAAGGATTTATAAAAAGGATTCTAAAGATATTACGAAGATGTTGATACATGAAGCGCTAAAGAGATTTCAATAGAATTTGTGACAAGTAGGTATAAACGGAGTCTTCGAGTAATATACAGGCCACTTTTTAAAGTATTATCTACATATATAAAATTCTCGTGTCACAGTTTTCGTTGCCATACTCCTCCGAAACGGCTTGACCGATTTTGATGAAATTTTTTGTGCTTATCCGGTATCTATGAGAATCGGCCAACATCTATTTTTCATCCCCCCAAATGTTAAGGGTGGACCACCCCTAAATTTTTTTTTTATTTTTCAGACAAAATTTTTTGTTTTAATTTTTTTATGATACAGCATACAAAAATACCTACAACCCTAAATTTTCACCCCTCTACGATCAACCCTTATTTTTTAATAGCCATTTTAGTTACCTTTTTAGGGCAGGACAACGTCTGTCGGGGCCGCTAGTTTCTTATATTTACACACACACACACACACACGCGCCCTTTATCCCCCACTATTATTAACATTACATTTAGAGGAACGATTTGTTTTTTATCGTAAATAAAATATAACACTATGTTTTATTTATTATTACACTTCTGCTCGCGGCTTCGCCCGCGTGAATGAGTTTTTCCGGGATAAAACTCGCACTTTATATTTCTCCGGGATAAATTATACATATAAACCTTCCTCTGGAATCACTTTACCTATTAAAAAAACCACATCAAAATCCGTTGCGTAGTTTTAAAGATCTAAGCATACATAGGGACATAGGGACAGACAGCGGGAAGCGACTTTGTTTTATACTATGTAGTGATATTGAAACATCTACAAATCAAACGAGTTCATTATTTGTAGCAAATTTTTTGTTTGTTTCAAGTGTCCCATTCGCCGGTAAGAAATATTTGGTCGCGTTTTTTTTAATACAGGCACGGAAAAATTACCCAGCTGCACCTGATGCTAAGTGTCTCGATGGAGTGTTGACTGAGGAGAGATGTTCAATTGTCACTAGTCAACAATGGGGTATACACAGGCTGATTCCGGAACGCGGTACACTGCAAAGCCCTGTTTTCATTTCAACTGTAGTTATCCTTTTGTCTTTTGTTTTGGGTCTTATTAAACTGGACTCGCTAGCAGCACCTCACGCGTCACACATCACGTCTCACGCCTCACACCTCACGTCTCACGTCTCATGCCTCACGACTCACGCCTCACGTCTCGTGCCTCACGTCTCACACCTCACGTCTCACGCCTCACGTCTCACGCCTCACGTCTCATGCCTCACGTCTCACGCCTCACGCCCCATGTCGCGCCGCACCGGAGCACTTGAAGTTGTGCGAGCGCGTCTAGCTTAATAACACCGATGATTACCCTAACTTCAGTTGAAAAAACCCTGTCTTAGGTGGGCCACTATTGCGGGCTTAAACCTTGGGTACGATAGTCACTATCCAAGTAGATAAAAATATACTGACGCAAATACCAGGTGATAATTTTTCTCTTTTTCTAACCATAATATGCCAAATATATGGTCGCAAGTCCAAACATCTTTATTTTCATGTTTCAATAAATATTTTCAAAATGTACTTCTAGTTAGAATATTTTAGACTACTCTATTTCCTCAATCCATTTTATATGTCACCAATTTTTATGCCCGTTACACACTTATATTATACCTATATCCTTATACCTATGACTGCCTCGGTGGCGTAGTGGTATTGCGTACGCATTACGAGTACGATTTGCGCGCTGAGGTCCTGGGTTCGAATCCCGGGTCGAGCCAAAAAAAATTGTGACTGGGTTTTTCCATCTTAAAATTTACTCAGTCACAGCTCGGAGTCAGGAAGTTGGCGGTGTGATACCCCCGTGCCTCGGAAAGCACGTAAAGCCGTTGGTCCTGCGCCTGATCTCTCTCCGGTCATGTCGGATTGCCGTCTCACCGGACTATGAGAGTGAAGGAATAGCGAGTGCACCTGTGTATTGCGCACACACTTGTGCACTATAATATCTCCTGCGTACCTGGCTGATCTCCGTTGAGATTGGCCGCCGTGGCCGAAACTGGCTAGGAGGATTTCATATCCTTACAACTTTATATCATGGTAGTTCCCTTACCAGTTTATATGTGGTAGTTCCTCAGCTCTTTTATTTATTCTGAAATTCTTTAGAAACACTTGTCAACAGCTTTATGCAGACTCAAAGTGCTCTCGACCAAAGTACGCAGTTCGTGTAAAATCATAGAGAAACTTAACCGCTTTGCACCCGGAATGCAAGTTACTGACAAACTCCAGTAAAGTAGTGTTTCTTTGACAGAACATGCGGCCTGTGAACTATTTACATGAATTTGTAAAATACTTTAATTTTGTCGCCAATATTAAACACAGTCTTACTTCTAATCAGGCTTTATTGGTCTTTGAAGGTAAGGATAGTATGAAGGGACTTACGACTCCAATCTTGAGGTCTCGGGTTCGATACCCGAGTCGGGCAAAGTGATAATGGGTTTTCCTATTCACTATCCGCCCGGAGTCTAAAATTTGTGACCGATATGGTGATAGGCTCGCCCCCTATCACATCATGGGACGGTATACGCACGGCGAAAAGTGGGTGGACTTACCAATTCGGGAATAGAAAGGCGCATATGTGTGTGTGTGTGTGTATAAAAATAATAAAAACAAGCATAAAATCCTTGCAAATGTTACTTTTACTTACAGTTAGCAAAGTGCCATGAAACAAATATAGTTTTATCGCCTTAATATAATGGACAGTAATTTATTTATACCACCAGATACTTATTTTCTTGGAATTGAAATAAACAGATTGTATAAAAAAGTCACATTAAGTATATCTAAATATAATTAACATATAAATTCAATTTCATATTAAAATTCGATTGACTAATGCTTATGCACTCATATTATTATTAATAAAGAGAAGCTTGTTATGCAATTATTTACTACTTCATCAATTCATAAAAATTATACAGGAGATATGTAAAGTCAATCATTGGAAAAAGCCGTATGTATTAATTAATATACCATTGAAATATTTATCACATATCGCCGAGTTTAATTGTACGGTATTAAAATGGAACCAATAAAAATACAAATATTGTTTATTTTGTAGTCCTAGTCACTTTCTCAATTTGTTAGTAAGCAACAGTATACAAGAACTATTATGTTCTGATTTGAAAATCATTATAGCCAGTGTAAATAACATACATACATATACACTCACGCCTGTTATCCCCGAAGGGGTAGGCAGAGGCGCAACTATTGCACCCACTTTTCGCCGTCATTCCGTCCCATGATGTGATAGGGGGCGAGCCTATCGCCATATCGGGCACAAATTCCAGACTCCGGGCTGATACTGAATAGAACAACTCAATATCACTTTGCCCGACCCGGGGATCGAACCCGAGACCTCAGCTTTGCAGTCATACTGTAGTACAACTACGCCACCGAGGCAGTCAGTGTAAATAACTGAGTATATTATGAGATGAAACCTACTCTTGTCTTTCAGGATGACCAATGCCGTATCGAGGAGCACTGTTATTCAAATTGCTGACTGATATTGCCAACTTTCATTGGCAGTTGTACCTTACCATCAAGCTGTGACTCTAAGTGAGTCTACTAATATTATAAAGCTGAAGAGTTTGTTTGTTTCTTTGGATGCGCTCATCTCAGAATATACTGAACTGATATTTTAAATACTTTTCCTAATAGGAAGCTACATTACTCCTGAGTGCTATAGGCTACTTTTTATCCCGGAAAAACAATCTCACGTGGACGGAGCCGCGAGCAGTGCTAGTCTTGAATAAAATATGTATTTCGTAAACGCTTTTGTCGTAGACTGTACTGGCCGGGTGTTTTGATAGATCATCGGAAATAGCCCCTCTTTGTCTCGTCTCCCTTACAACTTTCATTCGGAGAGGCTTGAAACAAAAGTGATTTATTAATTCCGTTCCCCGTGACAGCCAAATAAGTGAAATATTATATATTTTTTCCATTTCCCAAAATAATGCTGTTTTCGTTATAACGGAGTTGGCCGGTCAACTTTCCTTTTGTTTTCGTGTTTCTAAAAAGAATTCCGTGCTGTAATTGTATCGAGTTGTGACAATAGCTATTGTAAAGGAACAGAGGTTTACGGTCTTATAATATTTATTGCAATTTATAAACGATTATTTTTCAAACACAATAACTATTATTGTTTTGTTTTATAAAGCTTATTTCTCTTCCAATGTCATGGTTGCACTAATAAGACCTTTATATTAACCCGTCAAACCCCACTTATATAGATATATGGGAAAACTCTATATACTCGGACGCCGGCGTCTGTAGCGGGGATTGTCGAGTCAAATCTTCATCATCATTATCCTCGTACACGACGTCCACTGCTGACAGGCCTCCCCTAAAGATTTCCAGATGGACCTGTCAGAAGTGGCCTGCATCCAGTATGTTCCTGCGACCTTTATCAAGTCGTCTGTTCACCTTGTAGGTGGTCGGCCGACGCTGCGCTTGCCAGTACGTGGTCTCCACTCGAGAACTTGTTTGCCCCATCTGCAAAAATTAGTTCCTCCAACTATGCGCCCTGCCCACCACTACTTCTTGCTAATCCTCTAGGATATACGCTATGTCAGTGATTTTCGTTCTTCTACAGATATTTATTTATTTTATTTTACTTATTTATTTTTATTTACATCAGACTGTTCACGTCCATATCATATTATTACATATTATATTTGTTAGTAAGTTCATAAAACTATTATATATATTAAATCTTACTTCTTATCATTGATGCTTATTACTAATATTATGAATGCGAAATTTTTTGTAGATGTTCGTTTTTTATAATATGATTGTTAGCAGTAAATAGAAACTACCGAAGTGTTTTAAATGAAATTTGGCACACTCGTAGATCATGTCCTGGATTAACTCAGAGGCTACTTTTTATCATGGTAATGTAGTCCAATGGGTTATATTACGCAAGCAATAAAATCGTGATTCTGGAATCGCGATACTGAGGTGGGCTATTACACGTATCAATATTATCGCCAATATTACCACTTCAGTAAGTCGTTTACTTTACTGAAGCATGATTGTGTTTCTGAAATAATGGATAATAGAAGACAGGCAGTTTTAGCTATAGTTCTCGCAATTTCGTTGAAAAGGAAACGTCGCAGAAAACGTTGGGTGACAGACTGGATTTTAAAACGAAACCACACTTATTTGAACATCACTCAAGAAATGCTCTTGGGTGACGATTTGAACGATTACGCCAATTATTTTAGAATGAGTGAAGAGTTGCTTGAGAGGCTTTTAAAAATTGGTCTCACCTTATGCTACTTAACAAAACATACATGTGAGACAACCTATAAGTCATATGTGGAGGTCTTCATTTTTTTTATTTGAGTTCAAATATTTTTTGTCTTTAGGGTTTCATAAATATGAGCATGTTTCGTACAAAAGAAAAAACCCTTTTAAATAATTTTTAAATTCGTCACTTGTTGTGACTCTGCGTCGTCGGTAGTCAATTTGATAGGCTGCTCACTTCCTTCCGCCATGACTGCAAGTGCGTACTGACTGAAAATATCACGATGTCAATAATATTGAAGCCACGACCCCTTAGTATCACGGATTTATAAATTGTCACGATACTGCGATAATCATCAACATTGCATCAATATTATCGCGATAATATGACTATCGCGTGATATTACTGATTGTGTAATATACCCCAATGGGAAAAAATGGCATGTTGTAGTCTGTATCTATAAACAGATGGCGCTGGCGCCGTTCAATGTTTTTGGGACTTTGGTAGCAGAATAAGCGGAATAATTTTCATGCGGGCGATGCTGCGTGCAATAGCTAGTAGTATATTAATTTATATTTGAAACAATGAAATTCGAGTATCATATCGCTTAATTACAGTTCGGCATTAGAAATAAACAAAGCAATCATTCCTAGACATACGAGACCTTTGAGCACCTTCTCACTAATAAAGTTTCTAAATAGAGAAAATTATTAACGTTAAAGGTCCATTGACATTCTGACGACGTACTCTCGTATTTTTGTTTAGAGCCCCTTTCATGCAGAGTCCTTTCATGCGGTATTTTGACTTCGGGAATGTATTTACATTGCTACGATGATACATTTGGTTTCTATTGACATTTATCTCAAATATTTGTTGATATATTTCATTGCTTTAGTTTACTAAGTGATGGCTAATGTATCGCTGAGGCCTACTATCTGTAGAAATAACATTTTAGTTTCGCTACGGACAATAATGTTAAAATATATCATAAACAAACACTCTAGCAGTCATAAACGCTGGGAAATTTCTTGCTTTGCAATATAGCATACATTGAAATACTTGGAATCTAGATAAATAAGCACAGTATAATATTTTGATTTTTTTTGTTTTGTACGCAATACTAAATATTGATATAACTAACGGATTTTTTACGATTGATACATTTATTTTTACTTCCGACCCGACGTTTCATAGACTGCAGCGTTCACACATTCACGTTAAAGAATGCATAATGTGAATCGAAATCTGTAGTAATAAATACTATTGAGAGGAAAGATTTTTATATTTGTAACGAACGCATTGTAGCCAGCGTAACTACGGGACATAATGAGACTTTGATAATTGCCTACTTTATGGATGCCATTTTTACATTTCCATAGTGAAGTGACTTGCTGTTCAGGGTGTTAATTATTATTTATTTTATTTATGCTTCTAGTCTGTTTTTACCGACTGGACATCCGTACGTCACTTGGGCTTCTCATTGAAAACCAGCGCTGCAGCTTTATTGCAGCAATATTAAGCTGAATGAGTAGCCCATTGTGGGCACATTGATTTAATTGTTTGCATAAAAAAATACTTTATTTTTATAACTACATTTTCTACGAAATAAAACTCGTAAGTAGTTGAACTCTCTCTTTCTTCTCTCTTTCTAAACGTATAGTAACTCAATACTTTCGTCTGACTATAGGCTAAATTTCTTTCAAAGTAATCAGGTTTGCCTCATGTCTATAAAAAACTAGCTTTTGCTAGCGGCCCCACCCGCGTGAAAAGTTATTTCGGAACAATAGTCTCGCTTTATATTTTCTCGGGTTAAAAAGCTGGGTTAATCCAAGACATTATCTAGCCATTAGCCAAATTTCATAGTAATCCGTTCAGTGATTTCGGAGATGTACAGTCAAAAATAAAAAAGTAAACAGACCGACAGATAAGAACTATAAAAATCGTTGATTTATTTTCTTTTTTTCAACACATTTCTTTATATATACAGACACACCGATTCTACTGCTTTCTTATATGTATAAATAAAGTATATTTTATAGTGTACAGTGAGAGTGATTTAGTAAGTTGTATTATAAAATCCATTTTCCATAAAATGTAAAACACGTAATGAATAGATTTTATCAAACAATTTCTCACTACCTTTGTATTTAGTGTCAACGCTAACAAAATGTAACCATTGTATCCCGTAGTAGGTAGTTAAAGCATTATTGAATTTTGCCAACAAAAGTTTTCATGAAGCGATTATAAATTTTAATATTAGCACCACTAGCTTTTGCTCACGGCTCCGCCCGCGTGAATTAGTTTTTCCGAGATAAAAGTCCCGCTTTATGTTTTCCCGGGATAAAGAGCAGCCTATGTTAACCCAGGACATGATCTAACTGTGTTCAAAATTTCATTGAAATCCGTACAGTAGTTACGGAGATGTGCAGCAACTGATACAGAAAAACGGTCAGAAAAAAAATAAGAAACCAGGATATGATCTAACTGTGTTCCAAATTTCATTGAAATCCGTACAGTAGTTACGGAGATGTGCAGCAACTGACAAACAGAAAAACAGTAAGAAAAAATTATGAAAATAGCTGATTTGTTTTTCATTACTCTTCTAGTGGTTGTATGGTAAGCGATACAACCACCCATAAACAAGTAGGATTACCATCCAGAACCTTGATTTACAAAGTACTGTGTGGCATTCCACTGCGCTCGTCATCCTGAGACATAAGATGTTAAGTCTCATTATGTCCTGTAGTTACACTGGCTACAATGCCCTTCAAACCGAAACAGAACAATGCATGCACACTGCTGCTTGGTGGTAGAAATAAACATTGCGGTGGTACCCACCCAGACGGGCTCTTTCATATGAGAGTCCTACCACCAGTAAGTAATATCTTTCAATATCTTCACTAACCTTTGCTCTAATAATAATCCTCTACTTTTGTGTCCTTCTTATAACTCTGAACTTGTTCACTCCTCTTTTCTTGTCCAACCTGTACGTCTCTAGAATTCGCTCCCTCTAGGAATCAGGATGTCTACAAATCGTTACGCGCTTAAAGTCCTTGAACTCCTTGCGAGTGAATTAGCGGAATCATTGTAAATTTCTAGTTTCTGACTTCAATATTATATATGCACGGTAGCCACATAAGTGGCTAAACAAATTCAAAATTTCAATTCATCTCCATGCGTTAAGTTTAATTGAAATATTATTTTTTCTTTGTGGGAAGTTCATCGCATTTAATTATAATTATGTTACATTCTGTAAAAGATATGCCAGCCAGCCAGCCAAGGCGCCAGCCAGCCAGCCAGCCAAGGCTATGCCAGCCAGCCAGCCAGGCAAAACTATGCCAGCCAGCCAGCCAGCCAAGGCTATGCCAGCCAGCCAGCCAGCCAGCCAGTCAGCCAGCCAGCCAGCCAATGCTATGCCAGCCAGCCAACCAAGGCTATGCCAGCCAGCCAGCCAAGGCTATGCCAGCCAGCCAAAGCGATGCCAATGCTAAGCGAGCCAGCCAAGGCGCTACCAACGCTAAGCCAGCTAGTCAGCCGTGACCAGCCATTTTCCTCCACTGCACCACATCCTGCCTTCTTGCAGCCGAGCTAAGCCTTCTTGCAGCTAGGCGAATGCGAGTGGGATGGACCTTTTGAATTTAGAATGTTAAATGTTTTTGTTTTGGAACATAAGAGTAAAAGCAGGATTCTTTGGTTTGTCGTTGACGGCTAGCCGGCAATAAATGATATATTTCTATAAAATGCCGTAGTTTAACTTTAAAATAGAGTTTAAGCCCCTTCTGTTTCAATTAGAAATAACGGTTTCACTCACTTACCTATTATTGGTCAGAATCGTCGACCAGTTTCGCCATATTACGAACGTCCTCTCGGCACTCGCCTATGAAGATGACCTTTGAATAGGTCGAAACTGGTCGGTGATTCTGACCAATAATAGGTACGTGAGTGAAACCGTTATTTCTAATAATTAATGTAATATGTCTCGCGTAAGTTTTAATAATATTAATCGCATTTATTTTATTTTTATGAAGAGAAAAACAAAAATCAGTAAAAACACGAAAGTGTAGACGTGATTTAAAGTTTTGAATTTGTTCAGCTACTTATGTGGCTGACTGTACTTTCAATTATGTATTTTATATATTTATATACATACACACATGCCATTTATCCTCGAAGATGTAGGCAGAGGCGCAACTAGTGCACCCACTTTTCGCCGTTATTCCGTCCCATTGTATAAAAGTGGGCGAGCCTATCGCCATATCGGGCACGAATTCCAGACTCCGAGCTGATACTGAACAGAAAAACTCATTGCGCCTCTGCCTAACCCTTCGGGGATAACAGGCGTGAGTGTGTATGTACCATAATACAACTACGCCACCGAGGCGGTCTAGTATATTTATCTAAGTATTACTAAAATATATTAGTGTATTTATTGACATAGTGTTTACCTAATATTTAAGTTAAAATAATTGTGTCGACATTATGATCCAAATTAGTTTCGTGCACCTACTATGTATTTGTTTCTGCATCACTCTGGTAGAGAAAGCCTTCGGCATTAAGTCCGCCTTCGCGTTTTTTTTATGCAGTGCAAATAAAATAAAAATAATGCTAGCTTGTTTGAAACTAGATATATCCAGGCCATGCAGATACAGGCTGTTCCCTAACGCGACACACTTAATTGAGTCATTATGGTGAATTTTATACACCTTGTATACAGTGGTCGATGGTTGTAATAACAAAGATACGCGCTTATAATCTCACGTACTATTCTAATGTCCGTTTCAAGATGTAATAGTAGGCATAAAATCGAATCTCCAAACGTACAAAATGCAACTACGCCAAATAACGTTGCAAAAAACATTTAGCATTGGTTCGTGCCTTTGTACAAAGGTGTTTGTGATCAGCAATCGTCACGATGTCAAAGGCTCGTCCGGCTCACTGTCCAAATTGTAGAGATAGGTAGAGTTGGTAAAGTGCGGTCATTACCAGGTACGTGTCATGACCTCTGGCTAGAATTGATTTGTACCTATGTATTTATGAATGCTACATACAAACATTGTAAGAATGTATGTGATTATCCTAAAAATATACAGGGTGTTACATAACAACCCGTAAAGCCGAAAGGAAGTTAAATGGGGCCTATTCACAATATATAACTATAACGAGTCTATTCACAATATGTAAGAACCGCAGTAACGCTGAATAACATATTCCAGAAAATATATATTATTTTCACTGATTTGCAAACCATATTTCAGTAAAATTAAAGAGTAAACCACGCAGAATGTACTTAAATTTCTACCTAACTTGCGAAACGACATAAATTTTAAAAGACATAATCCAACGAAACAACCTAAACGAACACTTATTTCTTCATAATAAACGTCAAATTTACAGAAACGGCTCAAAGTGTCCTCCGCCTTGCTCAATACACAACCTCGCTCGTCGGGATAAGGCTTGTGTGGCATTTCGCACCATCGTCGGTGTTATTGATGCTTGTTAGATCATAACACGCTGTCCCATCTCGGCAACTGTAGGGCAATCGGAGAAATACACTCTGTCCTTCACATAACTTCACAAAAAGAAGTCCAAGGGTGTGAGGTCCGGAAAATGAGCAGGCCATAGCACCGGTCCCCCGCGGCCAATCCATCCTCGCGGAAAGCGGACGTTAAGATCTTCTCGTACGTTGCGAGCGAAATGTGCCGGAGCTCCATCATGCTGAAACACCACGTTTCTTTGGATCTCGAAGTAATCCCAGCCAGCCACATGAAAGTCGTTAATCACCTCTTCAAATTCATTTTGTAATAACGTTAGATATTTGTAACCGTTCAGATGTAATGGCAAAATGACGGGACCGATGACATGCTCGTCATTAAGGTTAGCCCACACATTCAGCTGCCACTGGTGTTGAAATCTGCCCTGCCGTGAAGTATGTGGATTCACGCGAGCCCAAATATGATCGTTATGCAAATTTGAAAGTCTTGACCTCGTGAATTTTGCCTCGTGCGTGCAAAGAACATAGTTTACGTTATTAGGGTTTTCCTCTAACTGCCTGAGGTACCACTCGCCGAAGTTCCTCCTGAGTGCAAAATCGGAGGGTATCAGCTCCTGTGTACGGCGATAGTGATAAGGGTGATGATTGTCGTCACAAAGAATTCGCCAAACTGCAACATGGTTTATACCGAATCTTGTTCCTGCTCGGTTTGTACTTCTGGTCGGCTCTTCTTAAAATGCTTTAACAATAATTCAGCCTGCCTGGCCTCGACTGTGCTTGGACGCCCACTTCCAGTAGAACGACGAAAAGAGCCTGTGGAATGTAGTCGTCTTGACATGTTAAGACACTGGTACGAAGAAAGCCGTCGCTGTTCAGTGGGGCTCTACATCGATAAATCGTTGCCGTTACAGTTCGCGAGCACGATTTTAATTGCTATCTTCATAGCCTACGCATAACACTATATCGTAATATTCCGAGTTAGAAAGCATCGTTATTTTGCAATAAACGTTGGAAGGAAAACTCCAAAGAGCATTATAAAACTACGGAAAAAAAATTGAAACAGTTGTAGGATATCGATTATAAGATTTGAAATTGATAACATATTTCTTTTTCCAACTTGACATTTTTTGAAGCCAGTACTTGAGTCCTTGTATTGAGGTAGCATACATTTACGAATGAAAAATAGAAAAACTATATAAAATAGACAATTATTAGGAAAAATAGGTATGTAGGCCATTCTGTTAAATAATATGGTTCCCTGACATGACAGCTTACTAGGGTTGAAAAATATTTGGCTTATATAATAATTATATTTTTTAAGAGGTATTTTTTAACACGTTGTATATAATGAAATATGGGATATAATTTAAAAGAAAAACCCTTTTAATTATGATATTTCTTTTACCCATAAGCAGTAACAACACCATCCGGTATTTGACTTACAAAGCACTGTGTGGCATTTCCACTGCGCTCAAACCAAGGAACTTCAAACCTAAACGCAACAGTGCATGCCACGAAGTCTCTTTCTCTTTTCTGTGGTGCATGCTGCTTGGCAGTAGAAATAGACATTGCTGTGGTACCCACCCAGACGGATTCTTACATATGAGAGATCTACCACTAGTAATGTATGTATATAATATGATATCTTATAAACCGTAGAACCGCCCCAGGTTTTTTACTATTACACAATACTAGAAATGCCAAAAACCCAATCATCTAAAAATATATTATGTACATACTCATAAATATGTACGAACCTTATAAATACATGACTTCCACGAACACGACATGTCAATTTCGATAAAAATCAAGTCTAATCCTATCTTCAAAAGTTAGAAAGTTCTTTCTAGGCGTAGGTTGCAAGTATCTCGAACTTTTACGAAAAATACATTGCGTTAATCAAAACTTTTTTAACCAGTATGTGAATTTAGTTTATGCAATTCCAACCAATTCTTGATGATTTGACATTGATCCATAAATTCGTGATTATAACATACATACATATACATATACACTCACGCCTGTTATCCCCGAAGGGGTAGGTAGAGGCACAACTAGTGCACCCACTTTTCGCCATTATTCCGTCCCATGATGTGATAGGGGGCGAGCCTATCGCCATATCGGGCACAAATTCCAGACTCCGAGCTGATACTGAATAGAAAAACTCAATATCTCTTTGCCCGACCCGGGGATCGAACCCGAGACCTCAGCCTTAAAGTCGTAGTATAATACAACTACGCCACCGAGGCAGTCGTGATTATAAGATATTATATATATAAATAATAATACCAGCCCTGTATTATATACTGCCCACTGCTGAGCACGGGCCTCCTCTACTACTAAGAGGGTTTTAGGCCTAAGTCTACGACGCTGCCCTAGTGCGGATTGGCAGACTTCACATACCCTCGAAATTGTCATAGAGAATTCTCAGGCATGTAGGTTTCCTCACGATGTTTTCCTTCACCATTCAAGCGAACGATAATGGATAAACAACACACACATAACTTCGAAAAGTCAGAGGTGTGTGCCTTGGGTTTGAACCTCCGGACATTGTCTCAGCAGACCGTTCCATTCCCAACTAGGCTATCGTCCACTAAATAAGATATTACATGAAAGAAATTCGTGGTATATGTTCAAAATACGTGTTGTGTCTTTGTGTCTATCCTAATATAAAAGTTGAAGAGTTTACTTGTTTATTTATTGGACTAGTTGAACGCGCTAAAATTCCTGAGGAACTACTGAACCGATTTTGATTTTTTACTCTTACAATATTACTCTTGAGTGCTATAGGCTATTTTTCATCCCGGGAAAATATTTTTATCCCGGAAAAATTATTTCACGCGGTGGGAGCCACGAGTAATACTGTAAAATATAAAAAAAATTGCAAGTGAAAACAACGTTTATTGCATTTAAAAAATCATTATTTTCATTAATATATTCCTAAATTTGATAAAACTTACGCAAACAATATTTCTATACACATAGAATGCAAATAAGATGAAATCTAAAAAAAACTCTTAAAATTAAAATCGACAAATACCTGCCATCGTGTAATTAAATATAGGCGTTTGTGAGTGTCGTAGTGATGCTACGGCGTAGTAGTGCTACGGGCACGGGCTACGAGCCATGGGCATGATTCAGAGACTGCGCGTCGCCCAGTGCTACGCGGGCTGTTAGCGAGTAAACACGTGTCTGAGTGTACATGAGTGAATAGTCGACGCGCGCGACTCGATCCGCCGCCCACGTTTAAAACTTACGAACAAAAATCCCCATTAATTTTGAGCTGCAAATGTGATATATAATAAAACGGTGAGTGTGGTGTATTTTTTTTTATTAAGTGTATGGAGTGTTTTATATGATTTGTCATACAATTGTCTTATATTTTGAGAGAAAACAGTTGATTATCATTGGACGGCAACTTGTCGGCGTGATTTTTGAGATAATACCGCGAGAGTTGGTAAGATTTAGTATTTAGATATAATTATGTAGACTGATATCATAAGGAGGTAATAAATATATTGTTCTTATGATGCATAAAGGTATTTTCACGCCATTCATCCGTAGTGAGGCTGCGTTCGAGGTACAAACTGGTTATTACTCGGCGCGTTCATGTGTACAAAATTCCAATGACCCATGAAATTTTCGTTCCCTTTGTACGGAATAGCCATAAATAAGCAAAGAAACTACCTGTGTATGGAAATCTTGATTTTATATGCATGTCTTAGGTGTTGGAGATTTTGGGCGGATTTTCTTCCACTTTATATTTTTTGTTTTATAGTAGTTAAATCGCATTCCATGAAATTCAAAATAGTTTCCTACACCGTTTCCTTTTTCATCTTACATATTTTCTTTAATATATACACGAATTCTGATTCCACTTGTGCGTCGCTACTTAATTAAAGATTGCCTGCCTCGGTTGCGTACACGTTACGAGTACGATTTGCGTGCTGAGGTCCTGGGTTCGAATTCCGCGTCGTGCCAAAAAACTTTGTGACTGGGTTTTTCCATCTTAAAAAAAAATTACTCAGTCGCAGCTCGGAGTCAGGAAGTTGGCGGTGTGATACCCCCGTGCCTCGGAAAGCACGTAAAGCCGCTGGTCCTGCGCCTGATCTCTCTCCGGTCATGTCGGATTGCCGTCTCACCGGACTATGAGAGTGAAGGAATAGCGAGTGCACCTGTGTATTGCACACACACTTGTGCACTATAATATTTCCTGCGTACCTGGCTGATCTCCATTGAGATTGGCCGCCGTGGCCGAAACTGGCTAAGAGGATTTCATTTTCATTCATTTCATTTAAAGATTAAACTGGTAAATACTTAAAACTCTCATTTGAAAAAATATTAACATAACTTAAAGAAATAAAAAAAATATTTTATAATACTTAAAACACAAAAAATGGGTTTTAATACATCAATGGCAAAAAATAAATTATTTAGTTAATATAGAAACGTGTCATAAATATTTAATTTTAACATGTATATGGAGTCTATTGTAAAACAGGCCAATCTCGCCTGTGCTTACTGCCCTGCTGACAAAAGAAAGGGCTGAACCAACATCCACTGAACTATCAGAGTGGATGTTGGTCCCAGCTACTTCTCCAAAGGGAAAAGAACCTCTATGATGTTTTTTTTATTATCAATTTATTCTTACCTAAATGTGTCGGGAAAAAATAGCTTTTAGTGCTCGCCTATTGTTACACTATTCAATTTGCACTTATTTATGGTAGAAAATTAAGATTTTTTATCTAGATACGTAATATCAGCCTTGTATTTTACATTGTCCTAATGCTGAGCACGGGCGTCTACTATTAAAAAGGTTTAAGCCTCAGTCCACCACGCTGGCCTAGCACGCGGGCCACTCTGTAGAACCTTAAAAAAAGTATTACGCCTTTATCACCACACGAATGTCGTTTAACAGCAAACATTATCTACATTCAAAGCAGTGTAATGGTTGAAAAAAGTTTGAATTACGGTATTACTGTTTCATAGACCTGATTCAGACCTCAAATGATATTCATATCAAACGAAATCCTCTGTCCAGCCCGACGTGAGCGATCATAAATTTCAATCTCACCTACGCGGGATGGCTCGGAATATGGATTTGGATATTGATTTATCAGAGTCATTCATAGGGCGAAATGGGTCAAATGATTTTGACACCTATTTACTTCAGTTTAGTTATGAATTTCCTACCCTTTTTCTTTCAGTTAGGTATTATGTTTCCAATTCATCCTAGTGAAATATCATCAATCTCGCGTTAAAGTTGTAAATTACGAAATATCCTATTATTCCTATTAATATTATAAAGGCGAAAGTTTGTAAGAATGTATGGATGTTTGGATGTATGGATGTTTGTTCCTCTTTCACGCAAAAACTACTGTACGGATTTCGATGAAATTTGGCACACGGGTAGATCATGTCCTGGATTAACACATAGGCTACTTTTTATCCCGGGAAAATATAAAGCGGGCGGAGCTGCGGGCAAAAGCTAGTTACGAAATAAATGGTCAAATTTATATTGGAAAGGTACCAGAATTCTCTTACCTGCCTACATATAGCCGAAACGAAAAATTCATCATGGAGGCTTTCTTGAGCAATAATATGAATGAAAGTGGGCGATAGCCTAGTTGGGAATGGAACGGTCTGCCGAGACAATGTCCGGAGGTTCAAAACCCAAAGGCACACACCTCTGACTTTTCGAAGTTACGTGTGTATTGTTTATCAATTATTGTTCGTTTTATCGGTGAAGAAAAACATCGTGAGGAAACCTGCATATCTGAGAAGTTCCTTATAAGAATTTCGAAGGTATGTGAAGTCTGCCAACCCGCACTAGGCCAGCGTGGTGGACTAAGTCCTAAACCCCCTTAGTAGAGGAGGCCCGTGCTCAGCAGTGGGCAGTATAATAATACAGGGCTGGTATTATTATATTATATTATAATATTAATGAGTACTAGCATCTATGTCCGATGCAATGTTCCTTTAAAAAAGTTGAGTTAAGTGAATAGTCAGTTTGATGTTTGGTGTCTTCGATCGAATTGCAATACAAAAAGTGCAAATACTTTTATGCCATATAAGAATTTATTTTTCCACACAAATATAATTAGTCTAGGCTCTTCAATGTCATTGCTCTTGATCAGGCAACCGCTCTGAGGTTTCGAGTTCGAATACCGATTGAGGCAAAGAGATATTGTATTTTTCTGCTCAGGATCAGCCCAGCGTATGGAATTTGTGCCCGATACAGCGATAGGGTCTCCCCTTATCACATCATTAGTTGGAATACGCCTGGCGAAAAGTTTCGCCTTTCCCTACTCCTTGAGAGATAATAGTGTGTGTTTTAATTGTGTTGATACTTTATTTGAATACAAATAAATAACGAACTAATCAAGTCACTAGTTTGTAAGCGACTCGAGAGTTCATAAAGTATCGTAATAACACTCATATAAGCATTTTATTGCATCACGGTTCTCGTCATCCAGAGATATTAAATATTAAATCTTGTAGTTTCTCTTACTTTAGATTATTTCAAATAGAATACAACAGTGCTTGCACAATACACACTGGTGTTTGAAGGCATTAATAAACAAATCAGTAGTACCATCCTGACGAAGCCACACTGCTGCTTGATGTCTGAAATAGATAAATCATTAGTTACCTAGACAGTCTCTTATGTACGAGAAATCTAATATACATACATATACACTCACGCCTGTTATCCCCGAAGGGGTAGGCAGAGGCGCAACTAGTGCACCCACTTTTCGCCATTATTCCGTCCCATGATGTGATAGGGGGCGAGCCTATCGCCATATCGGGCACAAATTCCAGACTCCGAGCTGATACTGAATAGCAAAACTCAATACCACTTTGCCCGACCCGGGGATCGAACCCGAGACCTCAGCTTTGCAGTCGTACTGTAATACAACTACGCCACCGAGGCAGTCTATCTAATATATACAAATAAGAAAGTAATGTAATTCTATATTCGAATAACACGTGATGAGAATTTGTTCAATATTAAATTTGAAGGATTTCAGCAATTCACATAACATATCGAGGTAATTTAGTTAACTAATTTCAACATTGATCTTGAAGAATTTGCTCTAAGTTGAAGAAAAATTGATTCAGCAAAAAGTGACCGCCGCGCCGTGTGTTTTGGAGGTCGTCTGGAATAGAAAATTGAATTTTGAATTATCACACATGGTCATCAATAATTCTAAAATAATTTTATTTCGAATGAGATGGTCATTCATTTTGAAAAAATATACTCAAAACAAAAAATGTGACTTGATGAAATGATTCTAAAATTATACAGACAATAAGGTGGGCTGCCCGAATTACAAGAAATATTTTAACTTTCTGGAAAGTAATATTCCAATTTCCTTTCCTGTTTATCTTCTTCTTCTTCTTTTAGGTTATGGCTCCACCGTTGCAGCGGTGATTTTGCCAATGTCTTTATGTAGATAGAGTTACACGGAAGTCAAAAAGCCTAACTTCAGATTTGACTATTTCTAGTATAATAGACGTCAGTGTAACAGGATCAATAATAAGATCCGGCCTGAAGTGCAATATGAAAAGTTGATACTCAAAGTGATCAAAGTATGAAAATCAATGATATTTTTAGATTCAAAAGATGACAAATAAAGCATGATAGTTAAAGCCTAAGCATGATTAAATAATAGCGAATAGAGACAAGTTCCTGTTTATCAATAACTTCTAATAGTCTACCAAATTATGTCAAAATCCTTGCAACTACATAGTTACATACTAACTAATGAACAATAATTAATACATGTTGGTATTATACCAGAAGAGATAATAAGGTACGACTATGAATATGCTAGAACGATACGTAAAGCCTTTCGCCATATCGGGACCACTGTCACAATCACTGGCAACGCAACATATTTTGATTGGTTAGGTTATTCAACCGAACATCTTTCTGGTTCAGCAGTACACGAATTAAAGAGTATTCACCAGCTAATTTGAGAAAGTAAACAAAGTATTTGATATTATAATACCGTAATAAAGGTGAGTATAAACTAACACACTCACGGCTTTTATCCCTGAAGGGTAGGCAGTCGCGCAACCGCATTCGCAAAGGCGGATTCCGTCCTATGATGCGATAGGAGGCGAGCTTATTACCACAACAGCCAGAAATTCCAGACTCTTGGCTACTCACAAGAAAATCCCAATATCTATTTGCCCGGCCTGACATTCGAACCTGAGACCTCAAACCGGAAGGCAGTCCGGAACTACGCCAGTGAATAAATTATACAGTATAAGACTTATTAATATGACGTTAAGACTGATGATAGGGAAGTACTCAATTTCAAGCTTAAAAAAAATACGACACAATTTATAGCACTAACCGGCGTTCATTAGTTAATCTGTCTGCGAAACCACAGTTGGTCAGATTTGCACGAACCTTCGTGTCCCATTTTGGATCATGCGATTTAGTATTTTTGAATAAGATTATGAAGTTTTAACTAACTGTAATTAATATACAGTTAGTGCGTTGCGGCGATAGTTTATTAGCTCACGCTGTTCCTCTAAAGACATACTTAGAGATGCAACAAATATTTGCTGAGCTTGGTGCCTGATGGTCGGTAAGCTTATCTCATCGAGTACAAGTTTGATTAGAAACGGACACAAATTTAGATTTCCCAAAGGAATCGACCCTAGGGTCTTATCGAATCTTTAGCCTTGGCACGTTGTCTCCAAGCAAAGAGATGTCAAATCATGTAACCACGGAGTTATATCTATCCTCCATGGATGTAACTCACACCTATTCTCCTAGAATTAATGGCGGACATATTCTAAAAATGGAATGTGGGAGCTCGAATATTTTTGGTTTGCGGGAAATGCTATGCGTGTGTTTTGGCATCAGATTAACGAGTGAAGTGCAGTGACAGGGATTCGAAGTGTTTTTTGGGTTTTATTTCATCATCACTACCATCTACAGGATATCTCGCGCTAAACCTGGGGCTTCCTCAAAGATTCTTAAACCGACCTGTTGAAAACTACTTCCAGGGACCTCCTGTCATTTTTACCATATCTATTAAAATGGTTGCAACTATAAAGCTAGCGATATCACGTCAACATTTACAAAAAAAAAAATCTTAAAATATTTTTATTCTACATAAAACAAGCTACATTTTATAAATTCATATACGTAAGGTATATGATAATTTTATGCCTCAAATGTTTTTGCAAAAAATATTATCACGTGTAATATTTTTCGCGAATAGCTTCATATATCACATTTAAAATTGCTGCTTTTATAGTCGTATATGTTTTTATTACACTACCTTTACGCGGATCTCGGATCCTTAAGGGTAGGCAGATATTTCAATCCAATTGAGTTTCCTTTCAACAAGTATTTTCGTCTTATCATTTCGGTTTCAAATCTCTTGAGTCCTCTTCGATGTCTGATTTCATTTTATAAATGAAATGATATTTTTACTTTCTTCTTGTCGTCGTCGACTCCAAAAAAATAAAAAATATTCAGTGTGCATATAAACATGAAAACACGAATCCTACTAATATTATAAAGGCGAAAGTTTGTAAGAATGTCTGGATGTTTGTTCTTCTTTCACGCAAAAACTACTGAACGGATTTCGATGCAATTTGGCACACAGGTAGATCATGACTTGGATTAACACATAGGCTACTTTCTATCCCGGGAAAATATAAAGCAGGACTTTTATCCCGGAAAAACTTTTTAACGCGGGCGGAGCCGCGGGCAAAAGCTAGTTAGAAATAAGTTTGTGTGCTCGTGTTTTAAGGATTTCTTATTAATCCACACATAAATTTCAGTTATTTTTTGGATTGTAGTGGTTCGTGGAGGACGGTTTTTCTTTCGCTAAAAAGTTTATATTTTTCTTTTTTGTTATCAACACATCTAACTGTACCAAATACATAAAGAATCATTAAATACCCTATTTAATTTGAGGAGTTCACTGCTGTTTCTTCGAAGTTCAATGTCGTACAACAATATTTTTAATATGGTAGTATATTGAACCCTACACAAAAATGATGATCAAACTTCTATTATGCATTTGAGGAGCTTTCTTTTGCATCTCCGAAATTGAAGATCATAATATATAATATCAATCAAATTAAAACGGGACCATTTCGAAGCTATGCTAAATCCATTGCAAAAATATTATAAAAATCGGACCACGGCATAAAAAAAGTCTCTAAACAAATATAAAAAAATTACGACGAACAGATGACCTCTCTCCTTTTGGAGTCTTTTAAAAATAAGGACTACAGAATAAAATGTGAGCTTTTTTATTGCATTGAATGATGAGACGAGCATGCCGTTCGCCTGATGCTACGCGATACGATCACCCATAAACAGTAGAAACACCATCCAGCACCTTCAGTTACAAAGTACTGTGTGGCATTCCACTGCGCTCGTCATCCTGAGACATAATGATGTTAAGTCTCATCATGTCCAGTGGCTACAGTATCCTTCAAACCGAAACACAACGGTGCATGTACACTGCTGCTTTGCGGTAGAAATAGTCATTGCGGTGGTACCCACCCAGACAGACCCTTACATATTATATAATTTATTTATTTTTTTTTTACGCGAAGAAATTTAATTATTACTACCGCCCAGTGTTCAAGGGGAACGACTGAGCGGTTATGTTGGGTTCACCGTGCCTTACGACCCGACGCGACGTTGAGCCGCCCGGAGAGATGGAAAATGTCGGGCGACCGCCGGGCCGAGTCCCTAACCTATGTACACCGCACGGCATACCAACCAAAACTCCGCGGTGGCCATCTTTGGCACATTAGGGACGGATGCGGGCTTCCTCCGACTCACGTCTAAGTTATCGTCCGCAACCGACATATGAGAGACCTACCAAAAGTATCTACCAGCGAAAAGTAATTCAAATAAAGAATGCATTACTATTATCTCTGATTGGAGCCAAAGAGGTGAATTTAAATGAGCGCGTTCAGGAAAGTTCACGCGAAACAGTTTCGACAATTTTATCGTTTGACAGTTGTTTCCAATCGGTTATATTTCTTGCAATAAAAAATTTCGTATCCAGTAAATATAATTACGTATGTAATAATATGTTGTGTGTGTCCAATTTTGTAATGACAAGCATTTGTAACAAGCAAAGTGGATAGACGAATTGATAAAGGTCGCAAGAACACGATGGATGCCGGCCGCTTTTGACAAGTCCGCCTGGAAATCTTTAGGGGAGGTCTATGTTCAGTGGACGTCATGTGGCCGATGATGATGATGAAGCATTTTTATAAGCGTTACACATTCAATTACTTACAATTTTTTTTGTACTATTTACTTGTGAGATGAGTATCCGTTAGCCTTAAGCGATTTGACTGTCCATACATTATAACACTACTCAAAACAACAAAAATGTGTAGGAATATTTCATCATTACCACATAGTTCAAATTACACCAAAACAAATAAATTACCAGCCATTTTGAACCTAAAAACCTGATTAATCCATCAATGGAAACGTGACTATACAAATCGTAGACACATTAAGGAATTATTGAAGCATCAGTAACCTTTTTCAGTGGCCACCTGACGTTGACTGATGTACGCTAGACACATTTTGGCTTAACGCCACGATGTTACCAGCCTAACTCTTTTTTGTCAGACTGTCCATTTATTCTCACTATGGGCAACACAAGCTCTACAAATTGCTATTTGATGGCGAGATGAAATTTACATTGACTGTTATTGCGGACTTTATGTCTTGATTGGACAGAAGTGCGCCAGTGTTTAGTTTCAAAATATGGATATTTCGCAACATATTTTAATAGCCTATCTTGAGTTAAAATAAAGTTCACAATTGCCAAACTTTATATAATTTATCTTTAAAAACAATGGTCTACTACTTTTAATTTATTTACTATGTGACCAGAGTTATAAAAGAACGCTAAAATCTTATTTCCACTCATTTTGTAAACGAACTAGGTCCTACTCGTGCTTTACCGGGATAGATCCAGAGGAGGATCACCTCCTCTGGATTTATCCATCTATCCATGATCATTATTTTTATTATGCAATGGTAATTTATGTATCTATTAATCATAATAGATACATAAATTACCATTGCATAATAAAAATAACAGCTTAAACTGAACTACTAAAAGAAATGCAGTTACCAAAGTCGCTAAAAGCTTAAAAATAGGCCAAGAATACCTGACTAGAATATGTTTCCGTTGAAGCGGTACGCAAAAATTAAACAAATATTTTATTTTATATCCGTCTGTTTTTCTCATCCCTACTTTTTGGTCTAAGCGTACGTAGAGAGCTCTGTAATATTTTCGCGAAATTTTTAATTTTCGCTTAACATTTTTTTATTTTTTGTCTTGCATTGAAGCTGGTCACTGAATTGGTCTGTTTTGAGTAGAAGATTTTAATAACTGATTTTGAGTGAGATTGTTTGTATGTTAACCTTGCTAAAAATGGGTCGAGAATTCAATGTTTGAAGCACTACAATGTTTATTGGAATAAACATTTATTGGAATTTGTATTATATTTCTTTAATAATATATTTTCTTTTTCTCACCTTTTATTGTACATGTTATACTGTTATTGTCCCAACAATATCTTTTCTTTATTTCTAATTTAAATATTGGCTAGGATCGTTTTGTTACTTTGGAATATTTTTATCGTTTCTTATTTGTAGTATTTCATGTATGTATTACGCAATATTACTAAACACATTCAACTCAATACTGTATTTAAATAACCTTAAGATTTAATATGCGATGTTATTACTTTTTTCAATATTGTTTTCTTTATTTTATCATTCATATGTTTAGGTTCTTTGCAATATACAATGTTAAGAGTCATTCATTTATCGTAAACCATCAACTCAATAACCAACGTCACTCCCAGCTCATTGACATCAAAGACAAGGGAAATAACAATTTCATAAACGGCGAAAATATAGGAGCAACGTCTTTAATATTAATAAACCAAATATTTGATGAAACTCCATTCCCCTAAGAAATGGAAATACAAAAAGGGAACACCGAAATTTTGCATTTATTTTTGCTTATTTTTATTATGTTCTACGCGAATATCAGTACAAAAGTAGCCTAGAGTTAAGCTATCTTAAGACAGCGGATTAGTGTGCGAAACAATGGATTCGAGACTCAAAGCGTAGATACGGGGTATTAAAATGAGTAATGTTGAAATCTAGATACAAATTATAAATAGATCTCGGCGAGTTTGTTGAAATAAATCCTGAAAACCCTATTAATTGAAAGGTTTTTTAGACAGTCCTGGGGAGTTATCATTACCGTTGGTTATTACGTCTTGTTTTTTTTCACCGTCTCTTTTTGGTCGACGCCTACGAAACCGCGGTATAACGGTGACCAAGGAGCAAAATCATTGAGCCAGCAAAATTGTGGTTAAGCTCGCTCGTCGGTTACACCTATAAAACGGTTTTCAGCAAACAGTTTTAGATTTGGGATTTATCACATCGACGAATTTCGATCTAAATTAAAGATTATTATAGTACATACATACACACTCACGCTCTTATCCCATAGGGGTAGGTAGAGACTATTGAGCACCACATGTTACGATCTTGACACAACTCTTTCGCCTCTCTCACATTCATAGTTCTTTTCATACATTTTCGTCGGTTAAGGAAACTCCTGACCTGCCCTTTTCGGAGAAGATCTTTTTTGTTCAGAGAACGTTTTCTTCGGCCATCCCCTTCCAGCCGTACTGTCCACATTCGCTTGGTAAATACCTTTTGTGATCCGTATTTCATCCATCCTCTCCACGGGCTCAAACCATCTCAGCTTACTTCTTTCAATCTTAGTCACCACATCATCCTTCAACATACATCGATCTCTTATCATACTATTCCTCATGCGATCATCAATGGTGACTCCACATATGCTTCGTAAGGAGCGCATTTCCACAGCAGTTATTTGACTTTCATGCTTCTTTTGCCAAACCCAACATCCCTTCCATACATAAGCGTCGGCACCAGCACATCTTTGTGAATAGCCATTAGTATAGTATTATTATATTATTAGTGTATAAAAGATTCCTTACCATCCAATTGTTCATCCAATGTTGTATTACGACACAACGGCAGTGCAGAGTTCTCAGTTTCAACCCCTAAGTCGGGAAAAGTGATATTGGGCTTTTCTACTTAATATCAGCACGCAGTCTGAAATTTGTGCCTGATATGGCGATAGGCTTGCCCCCTATTACATCATGGAACGGAATACACACGGCGAAAAGTGGGTGCACTAGTTGCAACTCTACCTACCCTTCGGGGATAAAAAGTGTCGATGTGTGTGCATTTGAAACCGTGACTACAAATCCAATCGCATCAGCCTTTATTAGGTCGTCGTACTGTGTCTAGACATTCCATATTTCGTTCACCGATGCATCCACTTTGGGTCTCGTTTACTTGAATGGTTATCGGTTCGACGGATATTCAAAACGGTCCCAAATGGCGATAAACATTAACATACTTTCATTCTCTATGATGTTGCATTTTATGTACCGATTCGATGTCTTCTCGTGGTTTTCTTGATAAAGGAAAAGGGAGTCCGCATAGACGATTGATGGCATGGCAATAGAGACAGGGAATTAAAATTTTAAGTTAACTGATACCAATTAGTATTAAAAACCGCCTATTATAATAATATTACCAACCCTGTATTGTTTATCGTCCATAGCTGAGCACGGACCTCCTCTACTACTGAGAGGGATTAGGCTTTAGTCCACCAGGATGGCTTAGTGCAGGTTGGCAGACTTCACACGCCCACGAAATTCTTATAAAGAATCCTCAGGCACGGTTTGCTCATGATATTTTCCTTAACCGTTAAAGGGAACGATTATAATAATACCTACACACAACTTCCAAAAGTCAGAGGTACCGAGGTACTACCGCCAATAAACTCTTATAATGCCAGAGAAATAATTTATGAGCTATTAGGAAAGAAGGTTAGACAGGAATGGACAAAATGTTTTCGGTATTCGGCAATCTCGCTTACGATGAAATGTTACAAAAGTTACTATATTTTATAGTAGGTATTATTTACAGTTTAGAATACAATAAAAATTACACTACTTTTCTATAAAGGATTTGGTATTGTTGATCTTATGGGCTTTACTTCCACACCATCAATCATTTGGTCCACCACTACTTATCTTAAAACGAAATATAATCAATTTCTGTGTCTTACTCGTATGTATGTAATCAGCGCTGTATTATATATTGCCCACTACTAAGCACGGGACTCCTCTACTACTGAGAGGGTTCAGGCCTTAGTCAACCACGCTGGCCTAATGCGGGTTGGCAGACTTCACATACCCTCAAAATTCTTGTAGAGAATTCTCAGGTATGTGGGTTTTGTCTTACGAAACGGCACACTAATTTATTTTAACTCAAAAAAAATTATGAGCTAGTAACCATAATACGTCTTTTAGAAACTGATCCAGCAATCACTTCTAAATTTAAATTTTTTCGTACTAATCCACACACGAACAAGTAAACATAAGCGTTCAGTTATTGCACGAAAGTTTTGCAGCAAATAAAGCCGTTGGCTGAGCAGATTACAGCGGGGCTTTGCTTGTACGTAATGTATAAGCCGGTGCCGACGGTATTCGGTTTAATTAAAGCGAAACATTCACTGAATGTGAATGTGTATGAATTAATTCTTTTAAACTTGTACTAAGTATTGGCTTTCTGGCCAGACCTCATCGACTTTGACAGCGTGAAACTAAAGATAGTTCATGCAGAGATTGGTGATGGGTGATGCATAGATGTGATGTAGAACTTAATAATATCTCTCGACATCGATGATAAGCTTGATTTTTTGTATCTTTAATTATTGTGCGATGTAAGCAGCTCACAATGTATACTTATTAATAATAGTCCATTTAAAAAAGGTCTATTTAAAAGAGATATTATTTTTTTCTGCTCAACAACAGCTCGGAGTTTGGAATTCTGGGTGTGTTAGACTTTTGCCAAAAAGACGTCGTGCTAAATATGCCCCGTTAAATGTATTAAAGACTCAGGAGAACATACCATTAAATGCCTTTTTTAAATGGCAAGAACCAATAGCCAAAGGCACAAATTTCGCTTTATATTAATCATCAGCTCCTAACAATAGAACGCAACCACAATAATTGTTCCTAACTAAGACAATACATAACAAAATCCTATCGTTCTGATAGGACTGGGAGGATTCAAATAATAAAGAAAGAAATATCCTGCGTTTACAATGATTCATAATTTTTATTAGACTAAGGACATTGTATAAGTACTTATTACAAGACCAAGCTCTAAAAACTGCTGCAGCTAAAAGACATTACTAATGGACAGAAGTGGAGCGATTCATAGTGATTCTTGATCACGTCTCAGCGATACTCAATTGTGAGATTCTGGATAACTAGGTCCATACATCTTGTTCCATGTGATTCATTGTTTGTTGTGAAGTAGGGGAAGGAGACAAGGAATAATAATACTAGCCGTGTATATCCACCAGTAACGGGCCTCTTACACTAGGAGTTTTAAGGCTTTAGTCGACCGCACGGGTCTAGTGCGCTGTTACGGAGAATTCTTAGCATTTATTCTTCACGACAACGGTGAAGGAAAACATCGTGAGGGAATCTACGTACTTGAGAATTCTCCATAAGAATCTCGAGGGTATGTGAAGTCTACCAGCCTGCATTAGGCCAGCGTGGTGGACTAAGGCCTAACCCCTCTCAGTAGTAGATGAGGCCCGTGCTCAGCAGTGGGCAGTATATAATACAGGGCTGATTGCACTGCATTGCATTCCTCATGATGTTATTCTTCACCGTTGAAGTGAAATAATATACACAGAAACATTAAAGGTGATACCAACAAACAATATATTTGCAAAGGTATTTCATATTAAAAAGATAAGCAAAATGAAATTGAAAATAGAATTTAATTAACATTGGAGTTTGTATAACGGTAGAGGAAGGAACGCCGTCTGTCCGTACAATGTTTCAAACTTTATTTGCAGGTAGAAAAACACTCGACTGTTATTAATATGTGTTTTAAAAACTGGACATACAGTCCATTTATAATATATAATTATAAAATTCTTATTGGAAAATGTGTTGTATAATTGTTGTTTCTAGTTTGAAATTGATGAAAATATCAATTTTGAACGATTTAATTTTAATATTCTTAAACATTATATAAAATTAATTACAATTACAAATATTATTACTGTAATAAAGGAGAGTTCCTCTTTTTGTAGTTGCTGGGCCTTAAAATCTAACCAGGCTCAAAATTCATGGATATTACCCGGGCAAAACTATGGATCTTGGATCCATTAATTAGATGTTCTTAGGACCCTTCCATTTTAGCTCACTTTTAAAAAAAAAATCATTTTAAGTGTAGTTTTTGAGCAAAATAAAGTCACATAAATCTCAAAATCGGACAACTTTAAAATTATACGATTTATTGCAAAGGCACATGCACTCACACCCTTTATCCCCGAAGGGGTAGGGAGCGGCACATTAATGCACCCATTTTTCGTCGTGCGTTTTCCGTCCTATGATGTGATAGGAGGCGAGCTTATCGACATATCGGGCGCAATTTCCAGACTCCGGGCTTATACTGAATAGAAAAATCCAATATCACGACCCGACCCGGAGATCGAACCCGAGACCTCGGCATTGCAGTCTTACCGTCATACAACTACGCCACCGAGGCAGTCTTGGGAGTACTATCAAAATATAGGTATATATAGAGTATCTTGGTTAGAATTTTAAGAGCGTTTTGGACATGTCCTTTACTTCAGTAGCAAATAAAAGTAGAAAAGTAACATAGACGGATTAGACGGGTTCCCGAATATGACGGCCGGAAACTCGCCAGAATAAAAAGGCAGAGGCTCGATTTCTTCATCGATACAAATTGCGAACGAATGTTTTCTTTGTTCTGGAACAAGTAAATCATTCCCCGAGATTTTTTACAGTAATAATAATTCATAAATTATTCTTGTTTATTTGTGTCTGGTTCGCGTATTGTAACGACATTTGACGAAATCGCATACTTAAAATTTTACGAGTTCCTACTTTTTTCATACATGGATATGATGTTAAAATCAGTCCTGTATACTATACAGTATGTAGTAAACTCCCATATTACTGGAATTGGGCTTCCTCTGCTACTTAGAGGCTTTAGCACTTAATCCACCACGCTAGCCAAATGCGGGTCAAACTTCACATACCTTCGAAATTCTTATAGAAAATTTCTCAGTTATATAAGAAAGATTTTTACATGAAAATAAGTCATCAACATTATAAAAAATTACTGTATCGCTTATTTTTATAGAAAACACTTGGTCAGGAAAACAGATCCTCTGTATCTCGCATGGTTTCAAATTTGGCTATTCTACTTTCCAAAAAAAAATTGTCTTAAGTATGCTGACGAACTTAATACCGGGCAATAGATAAGTAGAGACGCCAGGGCACCCGCGGTTTTTCTATATTATTTACGTTCTATATTGTCATGTAAAGTGATAATATCGATGTTTTTTTAGTTGTAGTTAATCGCGAGCATCAACAGCTTCTTAACCAATCTCTTTAGAAATACAACTTTATTATATAAACGTAACGGCTGGAGTGTTTTAATGTCTTTTAGATAATCTTCAGATTAGCTCAGCGGATCATTTTGTAGTTTGGTAGGGATTGGATTAACTTTTTTATGTCTTTTTTTTTATTTTGTGTCATGATCGGCATCGTGCTATAGCTTAGTGCCTCACTTGTAAACCCGCAGCGGGTCGCTAGTAGCTTAAAAATATCGAAAGTGCAGTCACGTCGCGGCTCGAAACTTCCGCAATCAACTAAACATTCAGTTTAGTTCTATTCAGGGTTCTAATACGTCAACACACACACACTCACGCCTGTTATCCCCGAAGGGGTAGGCAGAGGCACAACTAGTGCACCCACTTTTCGCCGTTATTCCGTCCCATAATGTGATAGGGGGCGAGCCTATCGCCATATCGGGCACAAATTTCAGACTCCGAGCTGATACTGAATAGAAAAACTCAATATCACTTTGCCCGACCCGGGGATCGAACCCGAGACCTCAGCTTTGCAGTCGTATTGTAATACAACTACGCCACCGAGGCAGTCTTGTAATACAACTACGCCACCGAGGCAGTCTACTTAATACGTCAAATTATACAAATTAGGTCGAGACTCGCGATTCTAACGACCTATTGTCAGCTCCCAGTAGTATGCACTAACCCACGAACAGATTATGTTATTACACTGAACAATATTTGTGTTTTATTTGATGGTTGACTTTGAATAGAACGCAAAGGACTGTGTGAACATAACGCGCCATCTCACACCTTATTTAGACGGATCAGTTATTGCTCGCAATAATCTAATGCCATTATTGCTTGAAATCGTCTTTTGAATAGTTCTCAGAAGACTCGTGTACGTCAACGGACGAAAATCGGAATATTCAGACAGTGTTCAGTAATTGCGTATAATTATTGCTAGCAAAAGTTGATCTAATGAGGATAGTGTCGATCCAATATCTCAAATTGTAAAATAAGTACTCGAAGAAGGATAAGGGTTGCAGAGTCACGGAATGCAGACCGCTTCAAACAGATCTGGCTGGTAATCTTGAGGGACTATGTGCAGCAGTGGTCATCTTGCTACTGGTAAAGACGTTGCGAACGATATTGGCCTGTGATCTCAGAGCATGCCTTTAATCATAAAAGTTTTTGATTCGATATTCGATTTACCAAACGAACCTCTGTGGACACGGGGTTCGGTGACAAACTCAAAATCTACATTTTGAAGTATTTTTGAGTATTAAGTGGTTTTTGAGTTATTTTAAACATTTAAGCACAATGAAGATGAATGAAAATATTTCTTGTAAAACTTTAAAGTGTGTGAATGCTTTGATCGGCGAAAATAAGTTAAATTTGTTAGTTTAAGTTTCATTATTGGTGTTTCATATTTTTCTCGAACGAAACAAGTGTTTGGAATGGGTACCTGTACATCTGGGTATTTAAATTATTTAATTAATCAGTGTTATCAAATGTAATTTTAATTTACAAAAATGTTAAATTTGTTTTGTAATTTCGGGAAACAGCGAACTGTAACATGATTATCTGATGATATGATAATGCGTGCGCGGTACGAATAATTCTTTGAAGCCTTGGTTTGAATCCCGGTACGGGTAATGTCTGTTTTTGGATTTTGTTTTTTATAGATACGCTTTTTATATAAATCGGAGATGCGATATTTTTTTTAGGTCTGATCGGCTTGCCCTCATCCAAAACACTAGGCTCGCCACTGGTGGCCATGTACTCTAGTTTGTTCCGTTATGCTTAATTAGTCTACCCTATAACGTAACTCTGCATACACTAACTGACCTCTAATACAATCATCACAAACTATTGTGTAGGAAATTATAACTTATAATATTCTTGTGGTACATGAGGCACCTAAGAGTGATCAACTTCAAGTAGTCTACTTGATCACTTTTATATGTACTACATAATTATTTTTTTTTACAAAAGTAAGACAATTCATGTTTTTTTTCAATCGGGAACACAAAAATTTGTGCACATCGCTTGGAAACAGACAATACGGGTGGTAGGACTCTCATAATTATGTGTCCGTCTGGGTACCACAGCAATGTCTATTTCTACTGCCAAGCAGCAGTATGCATGCACTATTGTGTTTCGGTGTGAAGGACATTTTAGCCAGTGTAACTACAGGACATAAAAAGTCTTAAGATCTTATATCTCAGGATGACGAGCGTAGTGAAATGCCTCACAGTACTTTGTCGCTAAAGGTGCTGGATGGTGTTTCTATTGTTTATGGGTGGTCGTATCGCTTACCATCAGGCGAACGGCATGCTCGTCTCGTCATAAGATGCAATAAAAAAATATATTGCAGTGGTACTGCCTCGGTGGCGTAGTTGTATTATGGTACGACTGCAATGCTGAGGTCTCGGGTTCGATCCCCAGGTCGGGCAAAGTGATATTGAGTTTTTCTATTCAGTATCAGCTCGGAGTCTGGAATTTGTGTCCGATATGGCGATAGGTTCGCCCCTATGACATCATGGGATGGAATAACGGCGAAAAGTGAGTGCACTAGTTGCGCCTCTGCCTACCCCTTCGGGGATAACAGGCGTGAGTGTATATGTATATATATGTATTGCAGTGGAACCTATTGTCTATCCAAGCCTCATATACCAGAGCCCTAAGCCAATTTACCTGTTTTGATACTTTAATACCAAATAGGTAATGCGTGAGACTTACATTTAACAATCTTCGTTTAAGAATACCTATTTAAAATTCTTCACACAGTAAAGTGTAAGTACTAAAGCAGCGTCACACAGCTTTAGTGGCTAGAGCGTGGCATTGATCACGGCGTGGCATCCCGCGGGAAATCTGTTGGTATAGTTGAGAAACAAGTTTCGATATTATTCATGCAATTTATAGGAACTGCGGCCGACTGTTACAATGAAGGTTAAAGTATGTTAAAAAAATGTGTTCGTGTCAGGTTTACGTTCAAATGAACAATGTTGCATTTAGTACAGTTATTCTTATTATTGTTTGGATATTTTTAAATGTAGTGCGTAGCCCAAGGTTCAAATTACTATTATTTCGTTGTAATATTATGTTAAAATATTAATAACTCTTAACAATAATAATATCTTTTTGTCTTCAATGCGGTAAAATTTTCCAAATTTCGTATTTAAACCGACTTCAAAAAAGGAGGATCTGTATTCGATCCGTATGTATGTTTGTATGTCCGCGATTTTTTTACCGACTTCAAAAAGGAGGTTCTGTATTCGATCCGTTTGTATGTATGTATGTAAATTTGTATGGCCGCGAGTTTCTCAAAAACTACTGATCCGATTTGGATGTAGTTTTCGATATTCAAATGTATATTTTTCAGCGAAGGTTTTTATTAATTATTAAATTTAAAATAAAATTTATTAAAAAAAATTGGCATCGGCTCCAAATATACATATATACTAAGCGAATACAGATTTTATTTTATTTTTTATTTGTAGTGGTTTGGAAGTCGGTTAATTTTTTGTTAAAAAGTTTTTTTAAGCTATTGATATGATTGCTATGGAGTTTGCTTTGTATTCACAAGTCACGTTTAAATCATCCGAACAAATCTGTTAGAATTCCAAAACACAATTAATACAATATATTTTCTATCGCATTGCACTCCAATGCAACATTTCAGCTATTTCCTTGCCAATGTAGTGTAAGATAAATTGTCCCCAAGGTTGCCCGTTCAACTTGTTCTTAACTTACTGTCTCCCGTGCAACTGTGTAAGTTAAATGTAATAACGTACACCGTAAAACTTTACGATATGATATTGAGTAGATCTAAAGCCATCTATAGAAAACTCCTGTAATACTTACAGATTTACTTGTGTTCATTTAATTGTATGCTTGTTGAAGTAGTAGAACCATGGGAGCAAGCAACTATCCACTTGGGTAATGAAAAGGGGAGGCCGAATTCAAATTTTGATTTACACACACACACACACACACTTTTTATCCCCAAAAGGGTAGGCCGAGGCGCAACTAGTGCACCTACTTTTCGCCGTGCGTATTCCGACCCATATGATAGGGACGAGTCTATCGGCCCATATCGGTAACAACCCAAAAATTACCTATATATTATGTTATGTATTTGTAATTTCTGTTGGTGTAGTATAAGATGTACATAAATATATAAAACCCAATACCACTTTTCCCAACCTGGGTATCGAGTCCGAGACCGTAGCATTCCAGTCGCACCGTAATACAACTGCGCCACCAGGGCATGTAAATTTTTATCGAGGGGGAGGGAACGGAAACTTCATATAGATTGTCTAAATAATTGAACGCAAGTACTTACATACAAAAGTAAATACTCTCTTTCTATTGCCCCTCCTGCTACCTCTGTGATACCCCCAATAGTAAAGGCACACTGCTGCCTTTTTGTTTACAACGAAACTGGCTAGTCCCACCGGGATCATATTATCGCCTGATAGAAAACCAACATGAAGTGCGTTCGGAAGGAGAATAAGATTTTGAGAGGTATAGACTGCTTCCCTTCCGTCTCTACTTACTATTTTTGATATTGTAACACACTGACTCGCATGCCGGTTTATTAAATAAGCTATAAAAAATATTTCGCAGTAAATCTTGAAGTAAGTAGTTACATTTTCGTTGCTCCAAACATAAAAAATTAACCCGAAATTTTTCGCTATAAACAGAAACAAGACCCACGATTCCACATTGAAAATATTTGTGGCCGATTTTGAGCGTCTGATTAGAAATTCTGTCTCTTCTCTTTAATTTTTATCTGATAGTGTATAAGTCTTTGTTAATTCTATTTTGGGCATTCGGCAGGGTTGAAAAATCGTAGGATCTTATCTAATACATTTTTTTTTGCTAGTACCTCTTTGGTAAGATACAGAAAATATGTTTGCTACTAACGTTCAAATATCATCGTCATTTTCATTACTCATTTTAAAAAGAAATAGATAAGACTTCTTAGATTTCTGGGCCTCTAAAAATCCTTTGTTAGTATACTCGTAACGCGTACGCAATTCAACTACGCCACCGAAGTAGTCGAAACCTGGGCCTCTATAAATGGTATGAAATCACATAGGTTTTTGTGTGCGGCATTGTGCAAGACTACATTTTTTTTTATTGCAGCCGATGACGAGACGAGCTTGCCGTTCGTCTATTGATAAACGATACGACCGCCCATAAGTAGTTGCAACATCACGCACATTTTTGTACTACAAAGTACTGCGTGGCACTACTCTAGCGCCCCTCATAAGATCTGGCTACAATGTCCTTCAAACCGGAACACAACAGTACATAGGTATACACTGCTGCTTGGCGTTAGAAACATACATGGCGGCACATGCATACTGTACACAAAATAGTCCACAGAACGATAGTAAATAAAGTTAGAAAAAATCGTACGATTAGGTCTTTTGTATATTTGTTTGTACTACTGTCATATTATAAACTTGTATTCTATTTTTAAACTTATTCTCTTTGCGATTGAATTGAACGATTGCAACAAGTTGTTCAAAATAAAACTATTTGTTTCTATAAATAAATATTGCATTCGTTCAGCACATGTGATATTGGTTCGTTAGTTTCGATTTAAGTGTTTTGTTTCAAATGATTGGCTCAATAGCTATTGGCAGTTGGCTGTAACTTTAGTGAGGTCATGAATTCAGTCACATACGTAAATCAATATTTTATGAGTTTGTAATTCGCAATATACACTTTATTATTCCAGATTGGAAGTGTTATCCGATATAATAATAATATCGGCCCTGTATTATATACTGTCCCACTGCTGGGCACGGGCCTCCTCCGCTACTTAGAGGGTTTAGGCCTTAGTTCACCACGCTGACCTAGTGCGGATTGGTACACTTTCCATACCTTTGGTATGACAATTTTTTTTAAATCTAATTTTAGGTTTCAAATAAGTCCGAGTTAACTGCTTATATGCGTTTCTCTACTTATCTCTTCCTATACAAGCATGATCGCAATTTTAAAACACTGGCTCAAAAAAGACTTACAACCCAGTAGACCAATTGTAAAACATTAAACAACAATGCCCCTTCTTCTGTTATTAATAGAGCTTAAATTCCACGGCACATTTTTGTCGCACAAACTCAAATCCAACTTTCATAACAAAAACTACAACAGAGTACGCCCGGCAAGTGAAATGTTATTCAACATTTATAATGTGGTTCAAGATGTAAGGTTGCTAGTTTTCCTGTTGCCACAACTCTGAAGACAAAAGTGAGCGAGCATTTTCCGCGGCGCACCGTTGGTCATACTCGTAGCATTATAAAAGTTTTCTTGTTGTTCACCGACGTATATTAAAGTGAATGTATGGGTAAAGCAGCATGGATATGATAGTAGTTAGTACCTATTTTATTTTAATGTTTTAATATTATACAAAATATTCTGTGATTGTATTTGAACTCAATGATTTTGAATGCATTTTAGCATACATACAGAGATTATAAGATACAAGACCAAGATTTCGAAATAACCAAAACAAACGATTCTAAAGTAGAGGAGTTATTGATTTAAAAAATATATTGAAGTTTATATAAAACGTTATGTTTAATTATGCCTAAATTAATGTATTGTATTTGACTCTTACGTTACTAATATACACAACTCGAACCGCTTTCAGAGTATAATAGCACCTAACTTTTGAATAGATTAAATTAAGTGAAATTCTACAGTGTACGCCATGTGAGACTGCAGCTCTCAGACGTTTAACATAAGACTGTCCAAGTGCATTCGTCTATTCAATTTAAATTCCTTACTCTTTGATGATGTTTTGAAAAAGAAATATAATTCCCCCAAAAACATTTTCATGTAAAATGTTGCCAAAACGAAATCATAATATGGCTTGCACTGTCAAAAAGTTACCAAATCTCATGTGGAGCCAAGCTTCTAACTCTACAAGCCCTATCTCTACACCTTTAATGAAAATATGTGCTTTGGCCCTTTATAATTTATTTATTATTAGTGTGAAAGTAATTTTCCGTAATAAAAATAACACTGCAATCTATCAGAGAAAAAATAGCCTGTAAATGCTGTAACTTCTAAAAATCAATATAATATTCAAGTATCTGAATATTTTATATATTTCTTTTCAAGATTCCATAAAGATATAAAAACATGATCCAGGCACTACATGGCTATTAAGATGTATAAAAAATCATAATATACGATTAGAAAAAAAATTTAGCGACTCGTTTCGGTGAGAGGCGCAACTAGTGCACCCACTTTTCGCAGTCATTCCGTCCTATGATGTGATAGGGGGCGAGCCTATCACCATATCGGGCACAAATTCTAGACTCCGGGCTGATACTGGATAGAAAAACTCAATATCACTTTGCCCGACCCGGGGATCGAACCCGAGACCTCAGCTTTGCAGTCGTACTGTAATACAACTACGCCACCGAGGCAGTAAAAATATAAAAACATATTTTATATGTGATTCAATAGTTGCCTGATATTGATACCGCGCCGTATCTTATCAAAATGCATGAGCGTACATTTGATACGTGTACAATGGATGTAATATTTTATCTTATGGTTATTTCTTATCTTAGTAACTCATTATTATATACATATGTAAACATTTATTGTATTGGGTATTTATGAACTACTATCAATTCTTTTTATAAACCTTACATGGTAAATATTTTCATTCAAAAGGAAATATTATATGAATTTCCTACATAATTGTTATTAGAGAGAGACACTGACAGCATGATTTTCCGAGAGTATCGAACTTAAATTTGCCATAACATTAAATGTATAGTTTTTCATCACACATCTCAACACTTATAATGGTCTTCCTACCTTGGAAGTTAGGGGAGACCGGGGATAGTTGACCAATTTTCGGCTTGGACGCTTATAACTTTTTTGTTTTAGTATACAATGTCAAACAATCCTATAGGTTCGATAGGTACACTAATAAGCTTTCGAAAGAAACACCAAAAGCCTCGCGATTATTTATAACATAGTGTACAAACGCCATTTTTTGGAACAAGAAAATCATGTCAACCGACCCCATGCCTGGGGTTGGTGGACTAACCACTCGGGGTAAATTGACCTACGACGTGATTGGTATAAAATAAGGCAATAAAATAAAAGAAAACACAAAAAATACTTATTTACTATTATCAATGTGCCTTATTGAGACAAAACGTCAGTAACATTTACGTAATTTACATATAATTTGTCACTTTTTGTACGATATTTGTTACTGGGACGGAAAAAAATCCCACCACTAGCAAAAGGTTTGCTGTTTCGATTAATTGTTATTTTGTAAATCCACATAGTTTTAAAATAACAAACTTTTGATAAATTTGTCAAAAAACTCACTTTATACCATGTGAAGAATATTTAGATTATTACGTAGTACAATTTCTAGGTAGTCAACTTGCCCCAATACAAAGTTTGTCTACCAGCCCCAAACAAGGTTTTTAAATTTCAACCACATGTGAGTACTTCAAAGCTGTGTCGAAATATTAAAAAAAAAAAGTACGTAGCATCGAGTATAAAGGCTTCAATACAAATAATATTAAGAGGTAAATAATTACTCATAGGTATCATATACAAAGATTTTTCTTCACGTATTAATATACAGGTTGTTGCGTTATTATTATAGCTTTATTCATCCATACAATTGTTAAATTTACATTTCAACACTTTTTTTTTTTTTTTTTTTTTTTTTTTTATATGGCCATCTTCGGCTCATTAGGGACGGCTGCGGGCTTCCTCCGACTCACGTCTAAGTTGTCGTCCGCAACCGCCCCTGCGCGTACCGCGTTTTTGCGGTCCTTTTTCCTGTTGCGGGGGCTCAGAAGCCCCCGAAACACCGTATCGTGTCCGCCTGTTGGTGTCCGAGGCAGCGTGAGACACGCTGCCTCGGACATGTCCATCACTGGGGTCACAGAAGTTGGCTAGACTAATGGGTGGGCGGCACGTCCCGCCCACCCGTGACCCCCGGAGGCCCCTATTAGTCGCCTTTTACGACAGGCAGGGGATACCGTGGTGGAATTCTCCAAACGCCCCCAATCCACAGGGCGGGAGACGTCGGTCAGTCGTCCACCCGACGCCGCCTACGTCTCGTCTGGCGGCGGGAGGGATCACCACTGCGCTGGCGATCCCTCTCGGCACTCTCCTACATTTCAACACTTGAATTCAGTTTCTGTAATAGTTCATTGTACGGCCCCTATAGGGTAAAAAGCCTCCTCCATATTTTTCCATAAATGTTTGTCTTGAGCGGTGCTCATCCAGTTCCTTCCCGCTGTTTCTACAATATCATCGACCCATATTTTCCTTTGTCGTCCTTGTTTTCTTTTACCAATGGGACCGAGCCATTTCGTAGTTTTTAGTCACACATACATACACACACACTCACGCCCTTTATCGCCGAAGCGCTAGGCAGAGGTGCATCTATAGTACCCACCTTTTGCCGTGTGTATTCCTATAATGGGATAAGAGGCGAGCCTATCCTCTATATTGGGCACAAATTCCAGACTGAATTGAAAAACCCAATATTACTTGGCCGACCCGGGTGTATCGAACCCGAGACCTCAGCATTGCAGTTGTATTAAAACTACGCCACCGAGGCAGTCATAGTCGAAGTTTATGCATTTTAATTATTTTTCTATATACATATTCCGTTTAATATTCTCACTCATTAATAGAAATTGCTAAAATTCTACACTACAATTATGGAACTACAAAGAGACAAATGTAATCAAATAAATTGCAAGAACAAATTGTGTCCCAAACCGCTGTTAAGTTAGCTGTTGGCAAACATTAGGCAGTTTACTTCCTCAACGTGTAATCAAAGGCCTTAAATTCCTTATTTGTCTTGGCTCAGTGCCTTAAGTACTTACTCAGACATATTTAAGACCGCGAGGAATTTTAACATGCCCTAAATACTTGCAATAAGGAAAGCGCGCTTTGAAGCGGTTTTGTGTATTAGTATTCTAAATGCGGAATTTTGTATTTCGCAAACTTTAATACAATTTGGCACACTGATCATGTCAGATAAATTAACAATTTGTGATATATTCAATGGGAAATCTATTCTGGAAAAAGTTTTTTAGGATAACTATTTAGATAAGAAAGTATCAGTTCACACTTATAATTAGGGCTTGGTTAATCAGTATATTTGATTTTTAATTATCTAAATACAAATAACAAATAAAAATGTTATTTTTAAATGGGCTTGTCATGTACGGTCAGCTAGATGCAGGTGTAGATATACTTTTGATATAAACGTCCCAAGCTGGGCTTTGCTAATAGAACATTTATTCAACATGTTATACATGAAAAAGGCCTCATTGACTCCAAATTGCCTCGGATTTGGTGTAAGAACTAAGAAAATATATCCCCGTTCTTAACACAGTTGTTACTTTTGATAGCTGTCAAACACACTTGGTAATAACAAGCACTCGCCTTGTAGAAGTTATACAGAGAATTTTCGTCAAATGTTTATTATTTTAGGATTATTATTTTCTAGTTGTTTAGAAATCGTTTAGAAACACATACAGGGCACATCTTGAGGGAATTAATACATCGGGCTATACTGCTTTCAATGATAAACAGTAGCTGCCAAAAAATGTCACCTTACGCATCCTACTAATATTATAAACGTGAAAGTTTGTAAGTATGGATGTATGGATGTTTGTTACTCTTTCACGCAAAAATTACTAAACGGATTTTAATGAAATTTGGCACACGGGTAGATCGTGTCCTGGATTAACACATTAGCTTTTTATCTCAGGAAAATAACTAGTGCGACTTTTATCCTGGAAAAACTTTTTTACATGGGCGGAGCCGCGGGCAAAAGCTAGTACTCTGTACAGACACACACACTCACGTCTTTTTATCTCCAAAGGAGTATACACATGCGCAACTAAGTGCACCCACGTTTCGCCGTGCGTATTCCGTCCTATGATCTGATAGGGGGCGAACCTATAGCCATGTCGGGCACAAATTTCAGACTCCGGACGAATACCGAATTCTAGAAAAACTCAATATCACTATGCCCGACCTGGGGATCGAACCCGAGACCTCAGGATTGCAGTCGTACCGTCATAGAACTGTACCACGGAGGCAGTACTTTATACATATATTTTTTTTCAATCTAGTGAGTATACAATTGGTTTTATAATTTTTACAAATTACAATAAATGTTTTCGATAATATTGTCTTAAAATTTATAATGGAATATATGTATAACATATACTAGAGCATATACTACTACTCTCAGTACTAGAGGAGGCCCGTGCCCAGCAGTGGGATAGTATAAAATACAGGACTGGTATTTTATATTATATAACCTCATAAAATAAGGAAACGAGAAACAAAAGGCTAAGTACGGAATAAAGTGCTAAATACATACTTAATCGTATCTTCACAAAAATATATGATAGGAATATCCGTGTGCGAGGAAGACATCTTGACAACTCTGGCTTAACAGCTTACGAGATGACTCGAAACGTTAGCGCCAAGCCGGGCTTACGCGAGATCATTTACTAGCCCACGTTTTGCACTTATAATACGTATAAGTAACAACCATACTGACTCGAAGAAAGGTGTAACTTTGAATGTTTAGCTCTTTAATATGGTTATCAGAAATGAGATTTCGTCACACGACATCTGGGGAATTTATTTAGGCAAGTCTCAAACCATTAGAACCGACTGTTAGAGAGGTGTTTCAGATTTAATGCTCTTTCGTATATTTCTTAAGGATTAGATTTCATTGTGGATACAATATTTTATGATGGTACCATTGTGATACATATTTCTTTGTTCAGCAGTGGATGGCAACAAGCTAGTTGATTGATTGTCATATTTCCTTTAGAATTAATTGGGATTATTCATCTTTCTCGTTGTCTTTAAAATTGTAGCCATAACATACCATAAAATATATTATCTTCATAATTTTAAGCGATTTTTGTATCAGCTGCGTTCAAAAAAATATTTTTATTATAAACCCTCAAATTATATTTTAGCTTTTAAATAAGTCAATTTTCATCTCTTAACTCCACTCATCCACACCAATTGAGAGTGTGATCGGCTGTTATAAAGATAAATCATTCTATCGAAAACATTTCATAATACCAATAAGTCGAGTAATATACCAAAATATTTCAATAAAATTGGGTAATATCAATTTTTTGCTTAAAACGATATTTGAAGTCTGATGTTGATTGCTCACATATACGACGGCATAGAACGTAATACATTCGTGAGTTGCATTTTTTTATGTCTCGCCTTTAAGATTATTGTTTCTGTGCATATGAAATTACATTCAATCTACTTATTCATGATGTCATTACGTGACTGTGTCGAGTTACGACATCAAAGCGAATATTTTTAATATATTTCCAAATTCACGGCACGATGAAGATTGGTTCGTGGAAAAAAGCATGTGTTATGAAAATTATTACGAACACGTTGTGTGAACTTGAAAAAAATGTTTAATATCATTGATACAAAACAGCTAATTCTGCAACGGCCTAAAAAGGATAAGAACACACAGACTGATTGACTGTTCTTTCTCTAACGCGGTTTAAAAAAGTGTGTTATATGTAGTGGCTTGGCTGTGTCCTTGGAATTGCCGTCTTCCGTAGGCGACGGTGACCACTTAGGTGGGCTGTCAGCTCGTCAGGCTTCGGAGGAAAAAAAACAAAAATGCCAATGCATTTACAGCAGCTTGACGACCACAAGGACTGGACCTATTGAGACTATTTTTCTAGTTAACTTACGGCCTTGACTTTGACCGTACCTATTAGTGAGACCATAAAATGTTGATTACCCAAAGTCCTAAAATTTATGACTCGAACAACTTGCGACGTTTTATTAAATCTTTTGCTTTTTTACAATATAATTAATGGGGGACTTTTACGTCCAGCAATTGGTTCTGTTATTGGATATACATTTTGCTTGTTATAATTTCTTGATCGTATAACTTTTATGACTAATACCGTCACGACGATGCGTAATTTGTTCCTGCTGTGAGTTAATTCCTGTAGTGAAATATGAAAGGTTTCTGAAACATTATCCAGTGAGTACAGAATGATACGCGTTTTATCAACTAATCCACCCACTTTTCACCACGTGTATACCGTCCTATGATATGATGGGACGAGAAATTCAGACTCTGTGCTTATCCTGAGAAGAAAACCACAAGAAGTCCAAAAATTTGGATTGTGGCATAAAAAGTCTTTTTTTTTTCCCTGACATTACTCTTTCTAGCCTGACGAGGGTCGGCTTATGAAAGAACACCGGTCTTTTGGGTGAGTGCAGAAGGCAATCGCAACCTTTAAACATAAAAAGTCATATAATTTCCTATGTATACTAGTTTATAGGGTTGCGTCATAGGATTTTTTTCTAATAACAACACTGATATGTTGATATGGCCTCATGAGAATGCGTTGTCTTGCGTTGTTTATATTTAAAACTTCCTTCATTGTTTATTTACTCAAGGCTGGTTTTCAATTAACAAAGAAATTTTACTTCTATGCTGTACGAAACAAAGAAAATGATTTCCAGTGTATAAACAAAAAAGACAAATTGATTTATATTCTTATTGACTCGGGTTATAATTTCGTTAACACACAACTTTCATTTGAAAGAAAAGTTAGCTCTTTCTGCTACAATAATTGAAAGGAATAGAAAATATTTATACAAAGTTACACCTTTATATTCAATTAACGTTATTAACCTAGCCTCGTTTGAAAAGTATATTGGTATAAAAGAACAACTATAACTATTTATAACAATAGACCTCTCTGTTCAATTCAGAGTATTTCCAAGCCTCTTCTTTGTCTAAGCATTTTAAGATTTGATAATAACCTTTACAAAACCCATTCAATCAAAGTTACGGTCAATAGATCCTTTAAAATTATTGATAGACTACCTTTTTCTCGCGGCTAAGCCCACATCAAAGAGTTTTTCCGGGATAAAAATCTCGGTATGAAATTTCCCTTTACAATAAGTAGTCTATACTCTTTCCTGGGTCTCAAAACATCTCCATACCAAATTCCATAAAAATCATTCGGTAGATTTTGAGTTTATTGTATACTAGCTTTTGCCCGCGGCTCCGCCCGCATTAAAAAGTTTTTCCGGGATAAAAGTCCCGGTTTATATTTTTCCCGGGATAAAAAGTAGCCTATGTGTTAATCCAAGACATGATCTACCCGTGTGCCAAATTTCATCGAAATCCGCTCAGTAGTTTTTGCGTGAAAGAGGAACAGACATCCTTACATCCATACATCCAAACATCCAAACATCCATACATTCTTACAAACTTTCGCCTTTATAATATTAGTAGGATTGAGTTTATTGTATACTAGCTTTTGCCCGCGGCTCCGCCCGCATTAAAAAGTTTTTCCGGGATAAAAGTCCCGGTTTATATTTTCCCGGGATAAAAAGTAGCCTATGTGTTAATCCAAGACATGATCTACCCGTGTGCCAAATTTCATCGAAATCCGCTGAGTAGTTTTTGCGTGAAAGAGGAACAAACATCCTTACATCCATACATCCAAACATCCAAACATCCATACATTCTTACAAACTTTCGCCTTTATAATATTAGTAGGATAGAAGCGGCGGGCGACTTTCTTTGATAGGATGTAAGGATATTTCAATGTTAATTAGTATTTTGCTTTTTCACTGCAACTAATACTTGACAAGCTTGCCTGGCCCTGAATGGTAAGTGATGCATATAAATAGAACCAACACTATATGAATGTGAAAATACTGCGCCCATAAACAGTGGCAACACCATACAGTGATCTTAGAATGTGAAAAAAAAAACACGATGCGTCTCCGCTCCGTTTTATTGTGATTGGTTGAGAGACTGACGTATCAGTATTTTGATGTTTGTGATTGATCGAGAGACTGACAGATCAATTAAAAACTGCATGGCACTCTACGACGCTCGTCATTCTAATACTAATTCATAAACATTAGGTACCTACTTAGCTAGTACGAATACCATGATCATGAGTTTGTTTCTAAGTTCTTACATGACAGTCTTCGGATTACGTAGGCAACGGGACGTTATGATTAATAATATGGGCTTATTAAGATACATAACTACTTCAGGTGGTCGTCAGCACAAGCCGTCAGATAAACAAAGCCAAAAGAAAGGTATGAAATTGCCTAGTAAATAATATAGTACTATGAATACGGATGTTAGACGCAAGTCGGTCAGTCTCGTAATGCCCAATTACGCTGGATACAATATCCTTTGAACTGAAACACAGCATACACACTACTGTCAGGTAGAAATAGACGTTACAGTGTTACCTTCGCAGATGCTCTCATATACGAGAGATTAATCTCACTATAATATAGAGCACAAAACTTATATAAACATTTGTGATGAGACAGTAAATTTAAAGGTAAATGGATATTATGCTTTCTATCATTCTTGTTGTCATTCGTCGAGTTGTTAGGGTAACATGCATTTTTTCATGTATTGCATAATGGATTTTATATTGGTACCACTGCCTTTGTTATCAAAGCCAATCCAATTTCAGGAAGATTACAAAGGCATACAATATTCATCAAATTAGAAGCCAGACCCAAAAATCCAGGTTTAAAGCACACTTTAATAAATATACCTAAGATTTACTGTAATTTAGTAGATGTGATCATAAATTCCTCGCTCCTTAATCCAGTCGAGTTGTAAGCTAAGATTCTAAAAAATACCATGGATTACTTCCGAGACAGTTCTTTATCGCAAAAGATTTAGTTTTAGCACCAAACGTTGTTCCATTTCGGAAGCCACGGAAATCTGTCTAAAGAAATCTAAGGAACAAATGTAAAGGATTTTTACAAATCCACCACTACTTCCATTTGTATGTAAGAATTCAATTTTCGTAATTTTATTTCAATTCAGGGTAACGTCTACTTTCTATGTCGTATAAAGATGTATTGTGTGGAAATCTCTTCTTTGTGTTACGATTCTTTAGTTGCTAAAGTGACTGCCCAAAAAGGTAGACTGGAGAAAAACATTTTGTCGCGAAGATTGACAGAAATTCATGTTACAGTGGCTGGGGTAATCTCTTCGGAAAGGTCGGATTGTGTGAAGTGTAGAGTAATCTCCTTATTCCTTTATGTGTGTGTTTATTTTTTCTAACATAGGAAGATAGGAACATTTATAATTTCTATTGTGATTGAGGTTTTGGAATGATGCCACTAAGTTCTTTAAATCGTTCTTAAGCATCCATTGATTCATGAATAGGGCAGTTGACTACTTTTTTTATAAAAACATTTATCAAATAGTATACGAAAGCTATTGACGCAATAATAAGGAAATTATAAAGCTTTAAAATTAGGTGGAAAGTGTGGCTTTCAAATAACAGTAATATCAGACTGTGACGTCAGCGAGTGTCACCGGCCATAATGCTGCGTCCGTGCGAAAGAGACAGCGCGACGTCCCCACCACGTCCCCACTTTCACTCACAACAATATTTCAAATAAGTGGTTGATTTTTCAACAGATTTTGATGCTGATTTCACAGAATAACTTCTTTTTCATTTTATTTTTTGCGACATATATAATAATGCACTAAATCAAACATAGGAAACTATCCTATTAGTGAAATTTAAGAACTAGTCCTTCAAAATTCTATAAAAACAACTAACAATAATACACTTAATAATGATATCAACCTTGTATTTAATGTCCTATTGTTGTTTGTACACTTATCCTGAACTAAGAAGAATTCTTAGCCATTGGCCTAATCTGGACAAAATAGTAATTGTCACATGCTTACACTATTCTTGAGCACTGCTGCAGAAAGTATCTCAGTTTTTTATGTTTTATTACACTGCCTCAGCAGCGTAGTTGTATTCCGCGCTGAAGTGTCGGATTCGAATCCCGGGTCGGGCAAAGTGATATAAAGTTTATCTATTCAGTATCAGCTCGGAGTCTGGAATTTATCTCCGATATGGCGATAAGCTCGTCTCGTATTACATCATGGTACGGAATACATATGAAGAAACAAAGAAGAAAGAGAAAGAAAGAAGTTTATTACTGGTACAATATTGCACACGGAAAACAAAAATATATCTTATATTATAAAATTTTAAAAAATAAATAAATAAGTAATTGTCTCACGAACAATGGGCCTCCCATTCAGCTAAATGCCACGGTACCATCAGTGTAGTACCGCAGCGCTGGTTTATGACGTAAAGTGGGTGCATTGGATGCACCTCTGCCTAACCTCTCAGGGATAAAAGGCGTGAGCGTGTGAAGAAAATGGTGATGAAAATCTTCTTCACCATTATACTTACAATATACTAATCTTTTATTTTATGAGTCTACTGCAATCAGCTTTTAGCTAGAAGGTTATCCTAATAATTCCGCGTCATGGTCGCTTCATAAATCATCTTGATTTCTGTTGTCAGATCTAGGCTGGCCACGGAGGATATTATGATAAACTATCTAAAATAAACTGTCCAACTGTATATAGAACTTTTAAGACATCGCAAGACGTCTACATTTCGAAATTTAATTTACATATGATTTCATTTTTCAGCTGAAGACTTATGTTTGTAATCACTTTTACTTTGGTACTTACATCATTACTTAGATTGATTATACTTCTGATTTTTCACACATAGTTATGCTTAGCAGTCCTGTGAAAAATACTATTCTAATTTTGTGAACATCCCTCCTTTACTGCTGAGAGACTTTAGGCTTAAGTCCACCATAGAGGCCTAGTACATTGAAAACTAATTTGGTATTGTTCCAATTATCTTCACTCTACCCTTTGAGCTCAAGATGATATTTCCGACGTAACTACAACAGAACTACAAAGCGAGGAATCTTACTTCCACCCAAACTTTTAAGCGTACCCGAAGTACTTTTAAAGACCTATTTTTTATTGCTACTGAATAAGAAGACGAGCATACCGCTGGCTTGATAGTAATCGATACGACCGCCCATAAACAGTAGCAGCAACATGCAGAACTTTTAAGGACTCCACTGCATCGTCACCTTGAGACATTAGATGTTAAGTCTCATGACGCCCAGTTATTAGGCTGGCTACAATGTCCTTCAAACCGGAGCACAATGTGCATGCACACTGCTGTTTGGCGGTAGAAATAGATATTGCGGTGGTACCTATCCACACGGCCCATCGCATACGAGAGACGTATCACCAGTAAAATCTCGTCTTGTTATCTACTCACCGTTCCTATGCAGTGATGCAAATATAAAAAAAATCGTCTCGTTTGTGACGTTATTTGTAATTTATGATTATATGAGATTTAGATGAACCTGTATTATGTCCGTTATATACTTATATCTATCCTCCATGGTTATATACATATCTCTAGAGATGTGCAGATATTTTGTTGCCGTCTCTTTTGTTTTTCCGCATGTGTGAACGTGACCGTAAATAATGTACGCATCAGTTTTGACCAATATAGCAATATATACAATATTTTGTGTACCTATAATGCTACAAAATTATTTTGTCAAATCGTTGTGTAGGTAGTCATTACGTCGGTGTTTACCTATAAAGTGGACGATAGCCTAGTTGAGAATGGAACGGTTTGCTGAGACAATGTTCGGAGGCTCAAAACCCAAGACACACACCTCTGCCTTTTCGAAGTTACGTGTGTATTGTTAATCAATTATCGTTTGCTTTAACAGTGAAGGAAAACATAGTGAGGTAACATGCATATATGAGAATTATCAATAAGAATTTCGAGGGTATGCGAAGTCTTCCAACTCGCACTAGGCCAGCGTGGTGGACTGAGGTCTAAACTCTCAATAGTAGAGGAGGCCCGTGCTCAGCAGTGGGCAGTATATAATACAGGGCTGGTTGCATTGCATTTCATTACCTATAAATGCACACAAAATATACCAATATTAACTCGACGTAAAAGTAGAATGATTTTGTATTTTATTTACGAGATTATTAAAAGACTAAAAAGAAGAAAAAGACTGCCTCGGTGGCGTAGTGGTATTACAGTACGACTGCAAATCTGAGGTCTCGGGTTCGATCCCCAGGTCGGGCAAAGTGATATTGAGTTTTTCAATTCAGTATCAGCCCGTAGTCTGGAATTTGTGCCCGATATGGCGATAGGCTCGCCCCCTATCACATCATGGGACGGAATGACGGCGAAAAGTGGGTGCACTAGTTGCGCCTCTGCCTACGGCTTAGGGGATAACAGGCGTGAATGTATATGTATGTAAGAGACTAAAATAACGACTCGTAACTTTGGGTGTACATAAGGTAATTTATTTTTATTTCGCGTATAAAATAAATTCAGGCGATTAAAGAGACACTTTTAAATAAAAAGATTTATACCGGCGTAAAAATGCAAATACGTTTTAGATAAGCGGGATTTACTTTTTGATACCTGAGCAAAAAAATACCGTCTGCTATTGACTAGCAGACGGTATTTATAGAGCATCTACCTGTGAAGCACTGAACTTCGAATGGTAAAAATATTTGCCTCAAGGTTGTTTTCGTTTATGTTGAAATAAGCTTGCCTGTGAAAAAATATATTGTACGTAAAATAAAAACAATGTGTATGTATTTATCCTTGAGATCGGATCGAAGATTAAGATTGGGATTGTTTTTTGATATCTGCCATTAATCAATAATAATTTCTTGTCACCTATCATCATAAAATGTATGTCGAACGACAGATTTTAACCTACAAATGCATAAAGAAGTACATTACAATCTTGCATGTGTAAACAGACCACGTACTTTCCAAAGTGACGAATCAAAAAACCCGACGGCAGTCCAAATCCGCTCTATTCTAGTCGCCCACTCCATTATGCATTTTACGTTGCTGTAACACGAAAACATAGACAACTAGGTCAAAACCTTGACGCCACAATACTCTTTGAGATATGAATTACTAAGTTACAAGACGCACTATCATAAGTCTTAAAGCATAGGTACTGTGAGACAAAAGATTTTGCTAGCAGTCTTTCAGAATAAAAAAAACTCATATTATTTTTTGCTACTTAGTTGAAAACTAGCATAAATATTATGTAAATGCAGGAAACGATCTACGTGTTCCAAATTTTATGCAGATTCAGCGGTCAATTACTTTTAAACCTCTACAAAGTTTCACACATTCTTAGATAGCGCTTAATATAGCCCCTCGGGGTATTCAGTAATATCCAGATTTGTTTCACTTTGTTATTTTGGAAAACGGTGGCTTTTACCATCATGTGAATGACTTGTATCATCATTCACTTACATCACAGGATATTGAGAAGAAAACAATGCCATGTGGTACTTTATTATGAACTATCAGAGCCCGCAATTTTGTCTGCAAGTCATACTATAGTGCGGGTTGACAAACTTCACATACCTTCGAAATTCAGAGAACTTGTCAGGTATGCAGGTTTCCCCACGATGTTTTCCTTCACCGTTAAAGCGAAGGATAATTCACAAAGAATACACACATAGCTTTCTTTTAAAAAAGTCAAAGGTGTGTGCCCTTGGGTTTTGAACCTGCAGAAATTCGTCTCGGCAGTCCGTTCCACTCCCAAATAGGCTATCACCGCTACTGTCTACATGCACTTAGGTCTATTTGAGTCTTAACAATTTTGAGGTAAATAGCAAATATATTAACATTACATAATTTTTCTCTATCTGAGCTAGTTACTATTCTTACTCTCAATCATACTTTATCCATCTGTGAGATGTACATGAAAATCCGTTTAGTAATTTCGAAGAGGTGTGTTAACAAACTAAAGATAAATAAAAAGTAGCTGATTTGTATTCTAATTCTCTGTTTTAGATAGATTACCTTTTATATTTATTACTATTATCTATATAAACACACTGACATCTGATATGTATTGTAATATGTGATGGAATCTACTACGTACACAGATTCATACCATGCAATAATAGGATATAAAACCTGTACTATCTCAACCACCAAGCCCTAGAACACTTACTTAAACAAATTACATTCACTTTTAATGCCTTGAGATACTTCTACTATCTGACTCCTCGGAGTAATAAAACAAACCTGATTTAAGAGCGATACGTTTACGTGCTCGGTTTTATTAGATTCAGAGCTTTTTAATTAATATGATTGCGCAAGAATATCGACGTGAATTCATTTACTATTGATTTTTTATTAATGAGCAAATAGGGTTTCGGAAACGTCTAATAAGGGTAAAGAGTGTGAGACGTATTCTGGGAAAGACTTACATACTAAAGGACTTGAGAGATATTTTAGTGAGTCACGCTGCACATATGCTTTTGTAGAACCGAATCAAAATCTACTTAAAGTTCCCCTTACGCTATTAGACCAGATAGGCCATACCTCGAGGACTTGTAACATTTGAAACGCGAATATAATCAATGTGCATGAGACTCTTTTTTTTCTATTTGCGGGGATAAATCGCATTATCGCTACGGTCACTTGGGGGTGAATGGAACGGTTATTTTGGTCACACTAGTCTTAAAGTCCAATGTCAACACTTCGTAGTGTAGCTTCATTGGAACGAACATTGGACCGAGTCCGTAACACTATACTGTACACCCTCCATCGACATACCAACCAATACTCGTTACCATCTTCAGCGTATACGAGATGGCCTTGGGGTATCTTGCTGCACTAATATAGCTGCGAGGGCAGCCCCTGCGAGATGACGCATTGCGGCGCCGCGCCTCTCTATAATAGGAAACTTAGATGCTTCGAACTCTAAAGGATGCCGTTTGCTTCCAAAATAGCGGGAGACCGACCTGCATTGTCATCCTCCGGTATCGTTTAAATTAAACTGAGTAGCCCCATACCGCTCGCCCGGCGACTCTCTAAGGCCCATTAAGTCGCTTCTTAGGACAGGCAGAAGATGCCGTGGTGGAATTCTCCACATGCCCCCGGACACCTGGAGACATGTGTATGAGACCATATTGAAATCTTATAGCAACTAACTTTGTCATAGTTGCTAACGAGTCTCTTACTACACCCCGACTACACCAGCAAAGTAAACTTTAACTTCCAAACTGGTTACCCCGAGCACCAGTAAATTCCATCCCCTTTCCTAATTCTCCTTCTACCGTTTTTTTTTAATTTTCGTATTATGTTCATATGTGTTAGTGAATCCCAGCATACTCTGCGAATAATTATTCTCGTTTTTCTTTCACCTTTTAGAAAGTCACGATTATATTTATTACTCTGGCTACATGTACTTAAGCCCATCAGTTACCCTCTATTAAAAACAGATCATCCATATTCTTCCAATTTCCTGGCCCCGGCGAATTATGTATTCTCCACGACACGGCGCCGGGGTTCCTGCTTACGTCACCGACCTTGACATCGCATTTTAATAATCGTATGTCATATATCTACGTAACACGCATGCTCTAGTTTTTATATTTGTTTTTTGATTTATAATGGCTAGTTATATTACATACTTATAAGAATTGGAATAATATAAGGCTATCGGTGGAGTAGTTGTATTGCATGCCCGACAGGGCTCTGAAGTACTGGGTTTGAACACCGGGTCAAGCAGAGACATTGGTATTCTGTACTTAGTATCAGCCTGGAGTCTTGAATTGGTACCTGATATGGCAAAGGCAAGCCCCTATTACCGGACGGGATGGAAAATCCATGGCGAAAAGTTGGTTGCACCTCTGACTACCCTTTTAGCGTTAAAGGCGTGATGTGTGTAAGAATTTATTGCTAAATAGAGCTTAATAATGTTGTTTTGTTTTGTAGTAGCCCGTTCTAATCTTCCGAAGTCAGCTAATATATATATCCAGGACGACAGACATTCCAGTGATATGACTCGTCGGCTAACATAAAGTATTCCCAAAGCATTACCATAATAAGTATTTCATCACACTCTATAGACTCTTTAAAAATCGATCGCCAACTTTTTCAATAAGTGCAACTACGTAAATATTCAATAAAGAACTAAAACAAAGTTTATGTGACGTCACGGCAACTTTACTGCGTCCCGATTCTCCACGCTGACATATTCAATAACTTTATTCCACGCGTCTTGTTCGTTGAGTTGCTGGCACATTAGCTTGACACGGTATCGAAATGCTGGATTTTCGAGCTGCATACAAATATAATGCTGTTTGAAAAGCTTGAACATTTTAAACTGTGAAGTGCGTTTGAAATTGAATATTCGTGCGCGGAAAATGCATTTGCTGTTTTCGTTGGGTTTGGAATATTATAGATATTTGGGAGTGTGAATGTTATCACAATTTATCGGATAGTAGATTCATTTCATTTATGAATGCTATGTACTCCTTTAAGTAGATTGTGTATTAAAATATGAACGTCGTTATAATACACTTGTGTAAATATATGCACCGATTAGGATCCATTTTTGTAATTATTTTGTAAATTATCCTCTTTAATTCTACATTACTGCTAATAATAGTAAAAAAAAATGTTTTTGTGATTCTTTACATGGGTTTACGTTAATAGACAAATTTTACTTCACTATAAAGTACTTCTTTATTAGCCACATGAAGTCTGCTGGTGAACATAGGTCTCCCCTGAAGATTTCCAGACGGACCTGGCAAAAGCCACCTGCATCCAGCGTGTTCCTGCGACTATGAGTACTTAACAATAATTAATACATTAAAATGAATAAAACGTAGTTCATTATAAAGTATATATAAACGAGAACATTAACAGTAATTGACGACCTACAATAGCACAGCAGCGAACCGAACGGCGCCACTGGAATCTAGCTTATAACTATGGATATAAATTGACGAGGGCTGGCAATTTTTCAAAGGTAAATATTTAATCGCTCGTATAAGTATGGGTGTGTGTGTGTGTGTTGTAAACGGCAACTTTAATACATTTAACAAATATCTATACACAGTATAGTGATATCTTCATATATCATTGATTGTTATCATCGTGTATAGAGATATTAATATACCTACTATTTAGGCCAAGTAATATTAAAACATAATGCATTATAGTTTTTCTCTAATGTAAGAATACAATGTAGGCGCAATGCAGACTTTTCTTGGATAAAAATATGTCTAAAGTCTAAAGCTACGTGGTCTCTCCTTGTTTCAAAATGTTATCCAAATTCACATCACAAACACATCACGCCTGTATCCCCGAAAGGGTAGGGAGAGGGTGCAACCTTTTCGCCAAGTGTGTTCCATCCCATGAAGTGATTGAGAGTGAGCCTGTCACCATATTGGGCACATATATACGTCACAGACTAAGGCCTACTTAACGGATTAACTATTTTATACCCCTAAAAATTATTAATGGGAATTTTAAAGCGGAGCTTTTACAGATAGAACCGCCAGCAAAAACTTGAACAAAATACAAATAAGGGATTCGTGGAATGTCATCAAAGCCTCACAATGAGTTAAAGTTTACGAACACACCTTCCTACAAACTTTCCGTGTACATATTTATTTATTACTAGATTATTCCCCCGGCTCCGCTCGCGTTAAAAAGTTTTTCCGGGATCAAAGTCCCGCTTTATATTTTCCTGGGATAAAAAGTAGCCTATGTGTTAATCTAAGACATGATCTACCCGTGTACAAAATTTCATCGAAATCCGTTCAGCAGTTTTTGCGTGAAAGAGTAACAAACATCCATACATCCAGACATCCATACATATTTACAAACTTGAAAAACTCGCCAGCGTTATGAGATAATAAAGTTTCATATATCCCGTACCTTGTCAGACGTTTGACCTACTAACGCGAACGCTCCTTTTTAATATATCTTGACTATTCTAGGCAAAGTGATTACATTTCTGCGTAAAATGTTTCCTGTTTAAACAGTATTTTATTTGAGCTTTTTAATAAAACATAGTTGTGAAATGTTATTTATGGGAGTATGACTATACCCCTACTATACTATATTATGTTATACTAGCTTTTACCCGCGGCTCCGCCCGCATTAAAAAGTTTTTCCGGGAAAAAGTCCCGGTTTATATTTTCCCGGGATAAAAAGTAGCCTATGTGTTAATCCAAGACATGATCTACCCGTGTGCCAAATTTCATCGAAATCTGTTCAGTAGTTTTTGCGTGAAAGAGGAACAAACATCCTTACATCCATACATCCAAACATCCAAACATCCAAACATCCAAACATCCATACAACCACACATTCTTACAAACTTTCGCCTTTATAATATTAGTAGGATAGTAGGATATTACACTATATGTGACAATACTATACGTTTATCTTTTACATGAGAAAAGAGTTTAATAGATCCAATATTTATTATCAGTTTGAGGATCAGTGGTCTCTGGTTTTAGATGTCTTGTATATACTAAGCCAAAACTGGTAAAGCTTTATCACATATTCTTTATCGTCTCTCGTATACGAGGTGTCGTCTTTGGAGACACCACCGCAATGTCTATATCTAACGCCAATCAGCAGTTCATGTTGAGAAAATCGCAGCCATACAAGCTTATATCCTCCTAGCGTCGTCTCCTCAGTTCTGAGGGTCGTGACCTCCTCTCACCAGCTTCCGCCGTATGATGTTACGCCATCGATCCCGTCTGTTGGCCATCTGTATGGCGTCGTATGCAGTGGTGTCAAGTGTAGTGCGGATCCGATCGGTCCAGCGGATTGGGTTGCGTCCACGTGCTCTTTACCCTCTACTTTCCCGGTGCCCATTATTTTCTCCAAATTGTTGCTCGTATTCCTGGCAATATGTCCAAAAAACTCAAGCTCTCGTTTGACGTAGATGGTAGGAAGCCTAGTAGAGACTTTGAGTTGCTTGAATATAGAGACATTAGTTTGGTGCGCCGTCCAGGTAATGCTAAACATCTTCAGCTTACACACATGGTCACGGGTGGGCGGGACGTGCCGCCCACCCATTAGTCTAGCCAACTTCTGTGACCCCCGTGATGGACATGTCCGAGGCAGCGTGTCTCACGCTGCCTCGGACACCAAAAGGCGGACACGGTACGGTGTTTCGGGGGCTTCTGAGCCCCCGCAACAGGAAAAGGACCGCAATAGCGGTACGTGCAGGGGCGGTTGCGGACGACAACTTAGACGTGAGTCGGAGGAAGCCCGCAGCCGTCCCTAATGCGCCGAAGATGGCATTTTATAAAAAAAAAAAAAAGCTTACACACATACTTACGAATCCAATACAGAACTTCCTTTTTTGAAGTCGGCGAAAAATGACTTAGCAACACATATTATTTTGCATATTAAACGATCCTGGTATCTAATTTAAAATTCTGGTACTAATAAAAGAAAATCGTTCTGCGAATTTTCATAAAAACAAAGGTTTCAGATGAGAAATTATAGGGATCGAGTATTTCGGGCGATTGTGGGAGCCGATTTCATAAATTATACAAGATTACGAAATTATGTTGAATGTTTTTCAGACAATACCACCCACATACTAAACTACATTTGAGCTTAAAAGCCAGGATTAACCATCATACGAAAAACTATATTATGAAGATTTATTTAAAGCTTTATGTTCAGCTCTTTGAGTTGGTAAATACTCAAAGGTTCAGCTGAACTGAGTCATGCGGCATGCCACAATTCTGCAGTACGCCGAAGTAAATCGGTAGCTTGCTAGTTAGTTATCATACACTTACGCTTTTTATCGCCGAGGTTGCAGGCAAGCCTGCACATAATCCTAATTACTATAGTTATAGTCTTAAAAAAATCTGACCTTGATAGATTTACACCTATTCAGAGATGAACATCAGAGTGACGAAACGATAAGTTCAGCAAAAGCCAAGCAAAACTATGAACTCTTCAGTACTTCTTAATTAAGTTCACACATCTATTACAACTTGCTCATTTGGTTAAAAATAAGAATCCCAGCAAAGTTGTGGCTTACTACAGGACATTTACCCGGGATAAGCCGCAGCCATCTTTATTATAATATAAACATTTAACACATACTTATTACCATAACGTCCTGAGCTATATGCATGTTACACGAACCCTATCTTTCCACTCTATTATTCCCGCGGGATTTAGCCAGCGGGAACATCTCTTATCTTGTCAGAAAACTTCCTTTTACGGAAACGAATGTTTTTGTGACATTTTAAATATCGCTTAGTATTGTGAAGTCAGTAACTAAATTCGACTCTTAGGCGAGTATTTGATTATTTTTTTATAATAAACACCATCATGATATAGGGTCCCACAGCTGGGTATTGGTCTCTTTCATAGCAAGCCACTTCTGACTATCGCGAGTCAATGGCAACAAAGTTCCATCTAAATGGATTTGAATTGGATGGGAATTATTATCGGCTTTGGGAATATTTGTATAGATTTGGCGCTATATTATGTTAATACCAGTGTAATAATGTCTGTTAATATAATATGCACAATGCATTAATAAATAAATACTTAGGCACGCCATTTTGGCAAAATGGAGCGTGTCTGATTATCTTTTAGGGGTAAATAACATTGTCAGCTTATCTATGATGGTATGAAATCCTCCTAGCCAGTTTCGGCCACGGCGGCCAATCTCAACGGAGATCAGCCAGGTACGCAGGAGATATTATAGTGCACAAGTGTGTGCGCAATACACAGGTGCACTCGCTATTCCTTCACTCTCATAGTCCGGTGAGACGGCAATCCGACATGACCGGAGAGAGATCAGGCGCAGGACCAACGGCTTTACGTGCTTTCCGAGGCACGGGGGTATCACACCGCCAACTTCCTGACTCCGAGCTGCGACTGAGTAAATTTTTAAGATGGAAAAACCCAGTCACAATTCTTTTGGCTCGACCCGGGATTCGAACCCAGGACCTCAGCGCGCAAATCGTACTCGTAATGCGTATGCAATACCACTACGCCACCGAGGCAGTCATATGGCTATGATGGTATATTAAAAAGCTGAAGATTTAACGGACTAAAATCCCATAATAAATAAATAATCTCAGAAACCACTGGTCCGCTTCTGATAATTCTTTGGCTAATAGAAAGCTATATTACCTTCGTGTGCTATATTTTCGGTTCAAAGTCAGAACTAGTTTTATCTAAATTTAAATCTACAAAACACTAAATTCTAATTATAACTAGGGAATTTTAACAAAGGCATTTAGTGAAAACTAGTTTCAACTAGAGAAAACGCGTTGTAATTAAGAACGGGTTTTAATTGTAGCATATACAACTCAATAGTTATAATTTATCCGCCCTTCTCTAATTTACTTATACCAAGGCGCATGTTTTGGAATGCAATCTAGTTTTAATATAAGTTTGTATGCAGCGATTATGTAGCCTATAAATATCTGTATGTTATATAAATTAGTCATGATTGTACTCTGTTTTGCGTCTTAATTAAATAAATAAAAAATCCGTGTGCTTGCGGGATTTACACTACGTTGGTTCATTTGAACGTAATTACATATTCAAAATCTCATTTTGGAACTAATTAATATAATAAATTTCATGCATTTTAAATATGATATAACCGTTAAAATGCTGCTTTATGGTTATCATTATGGGATTCGCAGTTATAATGTACGCAATTATACCCTCAGAGCAGATGATAGTGTATATGTTACCGGCAATGTGTATAATCCGGTGTTATGTACAATGCCTAGGCAATGTATGGAATGCCTGTACGTCCAGGCAATCTATAAAATACTATGCATTCTAATACTTTGACTAGTATTTGTATAGAACACGAAAAACAAATTTTATGCTTAAAATATATTTATTTCTTGCACTATTATATTATGTATACACTATAGTATACACTATATTTATTTCTAGCACTATTATATTATGTATAACCTACTGATTGATTTTGTTGCATACCTTTTTTAAATCCAAATTAACAAAAAGACACCAGGGGGACTAGGATGTGCAACAAACACGATGCGTCTCCGCTTCGTTTTATTGTGATTGGTTGAGAGTCTGACGTATCGGTCTCTCGATCAATCACAAACATAAGAATTCCGATACGTCAGTCACTCAACCAATCACAATAAAACGAAGCGGAGACGCATCATGCTTTTTTCACATCCTAGCCCAACAGGCATTATTTACAATGCTATTTTATATGACAGAGCAGAAGGTGTTGAAATCTTTAAAAGTAGGTGACGTCAGCTCTGCCGACGTCACAGGGTTCCATCTCATCATCAATGATGTGACAGTAAAACTCCAACTTGTCCTTCATCTTTTATTTCTGAATGCTCCAAACTTATTTCCGGAGCTCCACACAGTTGAAAGGCTCACAAGAGACTGCCGATTTCAAATGCGAGGCGCCCTATTTATACCAACGATTTAAAATCTCGACTGGTTTTTGCACGATTATTATTTCAAAATACCCGCCGCTCCGACATATACGTTACCTAGGTAAAGTATATATATTTATCAGGGTAACTACTGAGTACTGACATAGGTTTACGTGGGCATACTTAATAAAACACACTTTTGTCTTCTGGGGGTAGTTGTAAAAGCAAGTAAAAAAACGTTAGCTCTGCAATTCTTTTTCATTTTAAAATATTAAAAATAATCTATATACTCTGTTTTATGCTTGCACAAATTATATAAACAATCTACCTGCCGGGTAAAGTGTTATCTCTTGTCAAATCCTACCAATTATTTGTTTCAACTTCTCATCACTTCACTCTATTAACTATACATGATGGAGTCTACACTGAGGGACTGCAACTACGAACAATCTGCGCATCACATACTTTGGGAGTGTAGTCTTTGGCAAAATGAGCGTAACATTATGTTTGATAGTATGCAAATAACATCTGGAGTTGTATACTACATGGACCTTGTGGACACTAGGCAGAATTTCCGTGCTTTCCGGCGTTTTTGCCATACCTACTATTGGAATCAAGTTTAACAGCTCAAGTAGGACCCCTTTAATTTTATCCGTGGTGCTTTACATCTGGCTTTTCCAGTTGTGAAACTCTAAATAATTAAGGTTAATTGAAATTAAACAATTATTACGGATTTTATCGCGGGTTTTTTATTTTATTTTCTCCCGACGTTTCGAAGGCTTTTCAGCACTTCGTGGTCACGGGGCGGACTGAGGTGTAGGTGGTCCGAAAAGTTAATGTAACAAATCTACCTTCAATTTATAATTATACAATATTAAGGTGTTAGTACATTGTTTGCGGTCCGGTCTACGCAGTAAGAGCTCACAATGTCTTGAGGTCTGGCAGTAGGTTGTATGGGGCCCGATTTGATTAGATGTATTACCGGGTCCCAGGCTTGTGCAAGTTTCCAACCATCTTCTCTATTGAAATTGGGATGTTTTTTAATTTCAATAGCCTCGCGAATCATCCTAGGCAGGAATCGGTGTTCTTTGGCAAGGATTTGTGGCTTGTCGAATCTAAGGTAATGGCTGGAGCCTTCTTCTGAGTGTTCAGCTACTGCAGACTTCGTAGAGCGTCGGTGTTTAACGTCAGCTATATGTTCTTTTACGCGGGTCCCTATATGTCTTTTTGTTTGCCCGATATAAGAGAGGCCACAGTCACAATCTATCTTGTATACGCCCGGTTCTTGTAGAGGTATATGGCACTTGACAGGTGGTAAAAATTGACTTATCTTCTTAGGCGGCTTAAAATAAGTTTTTATGGAAGCACGCTTCAGGACGTAGCCAATCTTGTCGGTGACTCCTCTTACATAAGGTAATACAACTGGGACACAATCAATGTCTAACATTCGCGTAAACATAAGGAATCATTAATTAAGGTTAAATTACCTTTTTTAGTTCATTATTTTGTCTCCCGCTTTGCTATGGAGGGAAGTGGAAAATATATTTCTAACTCCTCCCTATTCTTCTGTTTGATTAACTTCGTTGCGGGTTAAGACTAATTAGTGTTCCCTGAGACTCGCCGAGCTTCACCGCTCGGTGTCATAAAATGCGTGCCACTGCTGATCCTGGCTTACAGGAGTTGCAGTGGTGGGTGTGAGGGCGGGATAGTCTCGTAACTACACTGAGGGCCACTGTGGATGAATTGAGGCAAGATTTCCAGAAACGAATGGAGGCTTTTGAAGCAGATCTACAGAAGTCTTCTGGCACAGCTACCGGCACATCTGGGTTGGCTGCTGAATTTGCTTCATACAGAAATTTCATTTCTCAAGCGCTAGCTCTGCTGCAGCAACAAATGGAGACCCTAGCTCATGCAGTGGATACAATGGAGACACAGAGGCGTCGCAAGATGCTCCTCTTTCATGGAGTGGCTGAGGTACCCCAAGAAAACTCTGTTCTGCTCGTCACTGACTTTGTCAAGCAACATTTCGGTTTGACGGACTTCCAAGCGGATAATATCCAACGTTGTCACAGAATGGGTCGCATTTCGTCATCCAAGAAGCCTCGACCCATCCTCGTTAAATTCCGAGACGTTAACACCAGGGATAAAATTTGGTTCAGCAAAACTAAACTGAAAAAGTCTGGTATAACGTTGTCGGAATTTCTGACAAAGACGCGACACGACGTCTTTATGGCAGCACGCGAGAAGTTCGGCGTGACCAAGTGCTGGAGCCGGGAAGGTAGCGTTTATGTGCTGGGCTCTGGTATTCGACATCGAGTTGAGTCAATGAGTCAGCTCGGGAAGATTCCTGTTGACGCGCATACGGGGACCATTCCAGTGGCAAAACAAGCAGCGCCAGTAAAGACCAGACGAGCAGCAGCTTCGAAGACTGGCAAGTTTTGACTGTACAAATATTCATGCTATTCTTGTCTCCGAATCTTGGCTAAAACCCTGTCTATCATCCTCCACTTATTCTCTTCCTGGGTTTCATCTCATCCGAAATGACCGCTTTGAAGGCCATGGGGGTGGTGTAGCCATTTACCTCCGATCTCACTTTCCTTTTTCTGTGGTAAGTGTGTCGTCACAGCCCACACCTCCAAATGCTGGTGAACATTTATTCTTAGAAGTGGAACTTTCCCACCGAAAAATACTTTTAGGTGTTTATTACTGTCCTTCGCTCCATATCGACTTCTTCTCTTCATTCGAGATAATTCTTGAAAATTTTGTATCCTCGTACAGTCAAACCATAATCATGGGTGATTTCAATACCTGCCTGCTTAAAAATGACTCCCGTTCTTCTTCTCTTCAATCCACTATTCAATCCAGTAACCTTTTCATTCTTCCACTAACTGCAACGCACCACTTCCCCAACTGTTCTCCTTCTCTTCTCGATCTTATATTGGTCTCGTCCCTGAATCACGTTGCCAAACATGGGCAATGTTCAGCGGATGCCTTTTCTTATCATGATCTCCTCTACTTGTCCTATCGTATCCGGCCACCCAAAGCCCTTCCTAAAATAATAGTGCAGCGTAATTTTCGAGGCATGGATCTTGTTGAGCTTCAAAAGGATGCAGGCAATATTGACTGGAGTTTGCTAATGGACAGTAGCTGTGTAGATGTTAAGGTCAATATTTTCACGGACAGGCTCCTTAAACTTTATGATGTGCATGCACCAGTCCGGAAGATCAAACTAAAACATCGACCGTCACCATGGCTCACAGCTGATATTAAGTCTCTTCTACTAAAGAAAGCATCAGCAAAGTCCAAGTTTAAATGTCGTCCGAGTGACTTAAACTGGGAAAAATATGTTAAGATCCGGAATCACTGCAGCAAAGTTTGCAGAAATGCACAACGCTATTATATACACTCATCAGTTGAGATTACTGACCAAGCTAAAGTCTGGAAATTCTTGAAATCATTGGGTGTTGGCAAATCGCGTCATGATGCTATCCCTGAAAGCATTGACGTTGACTCATTAAATCTGCACTTCTGTTCTCCGTCTAACTTCGCTAACACTACTAAAAATAACACATTGCAATATCTTTCTTCCTGTCCTACCCCAAATTATCCTCCTTTCACTTTCAAACAACTCTCTGCTTCAGATATTAGGAAGAACATTGTGGCTATCTCTTCCAACGCAGTTGGTAGTGATTGTGTCGGACGACATATGATTATCCCTATCCTAGATGAGATCCTTCCCATCATTTGCCACATCTTTACCCACTCCATTTCCACTGGAATCTTCCCTAAACTTTGGAAAGAAGCTCACATTATCCCTATACCTAAAAAATGCAACCCTTCTATCTTCTCCGATTTCCGTCCAATCTCTATCCTGCCTTTTCTTTCCAAAGTTTTTGAGCGCCTAATCCATTCCCAACTGTCTGATTTCCTCTATCAAAACCTACTACTTAATCCCTTCCAATCCGGTTTTCGCCCTGTCCACAGTACCACTACAACCCTTACTCATATTACTGATGATATTAGATCGGCCATGGACCGAGGAAAACTGACAGTCTTAGCTTTGCTTGACTTTAGCAATGCTTTTAACACGGTTGATTTTGATGTGCTCCTTAGCGTATTATCTTCTCTTCATATCTCTTCCACTGCAATTAATTGGTTTCATAGCTACTTGCATGGACGCCGTCAGCGGATCCATGCTGAGGAAAAATTCTCATCCTGGTGCTCCGTATCTGCCGGCGTACCGCAAGGTGGTGTTCTTTCTCCCTTACTCTTCACTATATTTATAAACTCTATTACGCGTAAGCTCCGTTCTTCCTACCATCTTTATGCGGATGATCTTCAAATATACTCCCAAGCTCCTTTCAATGAAGTTAATGATGCTGTCTTAGCAATTAATAATGACATTGGAAGCATCTGTGAATGGAGTGAGGAGTATGGACTGAAAATAAATCCTTCCAAAACTCAGGTCATTATTGTCGGCAGCCCTAAACTGATAGCCAAGTTGAACTGGTCGCATATTCCACCCGTGACCTGCAATGGTACAAGTATCCCCTACAGCGACACGGTAAAAAATCTGGGGATATACATTGACAACTCTTTTTCGTGGGGTCCCCAGCTTCGAGAGGTGAGTAGGAAACTATTTGCTTCGGCTGGAGCCTTGCGCAGACTGCGCAATTTTCTACCCATCGCCACGAAAATATCGCTAGCTCAATCCCTTGTTCTCCCCATCCTTGATTATGCGGATGCCAGTTATCTTGATCTTACTGAGGTGCAACTAAATAAGCTTGAGCGTCTCCAAAATTTTTGTATAAGATTTATATTTGGACTGCGCAAGTATGATCACGTATCCGAGTTTCGTGCTAAGCTCAAGTGGCTTCCCATACGGCTTCGCCGAAATACTCATATTCTCTCTCTTCTTTACACTATACTTTTTAATCCTCTCTCTCCCCCATATCTCAAAAATCGTTTTCAATTCCTTCATGGTACGCATTCTAAATCCTTAAGGTCATCAGCGAACTTAAAATTGAAAACCCCAGTGCATTCCACCACATACTTCAACAAATCGTTCTCCGTACAAGCTGCTCGGCTTTGGAATGCTCTGCCAGTTACGGTGAGGAAGGCGAAATCCCTGCCTATTTTCAAAAAACAGGTCAAAGAGCATTATCTAAGACAAAATGAAGACATTATCAATTTATGAATCTTTTATCTCGGTTTCTATATATATTTAGGTATTTATATGCATGTATATGTTTATATGTATGTATTTATACAATATTTGTATGTATTTATATCTATAATATTTGTATGTATATATCAAATAATTAATCATATACGTAATATAAGTCGTACACCTTATGCTGCCCCATATGAATTTATTTTCCGTTTTCTCTTATGTCCATCCCATGGTTGTCTGTAAGAGATTGCCTTGTGCGATAAGACCGCCATTTGTACTTATTAATTTTTCTTTTTGTCCTATGTTTCATTTCTCTGGTGTACAATAAAGTATAAATAAATAAATAAATAAAACACATAATGAACGTAACCTCTGCAACTACCTACTGCTGCTACTACCAGTTTATTGGCCGTTCATTACGTAGTTTCATGTTCAAAACACACTCACTATGTCAGGATCCACTAGAAACCCCCTTGTCACTAATTACCTTGAAAACTAAACCAGAACTAACATAGTCACCACTTTAACAGTTAAATGAACACTGCACAAGACAAGACTAGTCTCGTTCTGTGGCGAGATTAACCATGATCCGAACTGACCTATGACTAAAATTAAGACTCATAACACCAATAGCGAGGCACTCTATTTATACTCGCAAGTGTTATTCCCACTAACTACTTATTTTAATACTACCCGACGTTAATATGTCCAAATTGAGATTGATAAAGTTCATACACCCGACATATTCTACTATACTATGCATATACATACATATACATATACACTCACGCCTTTTATCCCCGAAGGGGTAGGCAGAGGCGCAACTAGTGCACCCACGTTTCGCCGTTATTCCGTCCCATGATGTGATAGGGGGCGAGCCTATCGCCATATCGGGCACAAATTCCAGACTCCGAGCTGATACGGAATAGAAAAACTCAATATCACTTTGCCCGACCCGGGGATCGAACCCGAGACCTCAGCATTGCAGTCGTACCATAATACAACTACGTCACCGAGGCAGTCTATACTATGCAGTTTGTTTTTTTGAAAACACCTAGAGATTTTAACACATGTGACAGACTCCTGTACTCCTAGCACGAATTTACGCAATATCGTATCGTTAACGTCCATGAGGTTTCCGTTTAAGTATTTTTTTGTATGGAAAAGAGATGTCCGCTTTTTGTACGAGTGCTGGGGTTCCAAACGTAAACGTCAATTTACTTGATACGAATACTTAACTATAATGCATAAATTCCTGCGAAAGTAGCACAGTCGGTAGACATTTACAAAAATTTACACTAAACAACCCCTTGAAATTCAAAAAAATAACATACATATACACTCACGCCTTTTATCCCCGAAGGGGTAGGCAGAGGCGCAACTAGTGCACCCACTTTTCACCATTATTCCGTCCCATGATGTGATAAGGGCGAGCCTATCGCCATATCGGGCACAAATTCCAGACTCCGGGCTGATACTGAATAGAAAAACTCAATATCACTTTGCCCGACCCGGGGATCGAACCCGAGACCTCAACTTTGCAGTCGTACTGTAGTACAACTACGCCACCGAGGCAGTCGCCAAAAAAATAAATGAAAAAAAATACCTGCCTAACTCAAAAACTCGACTTTACAGCGCGCAAAATGCGACCGCAATGCCTATTATTTTAAGATTGTAATTTAATTAGGCCAGTGAAACCTCAAGGATAAGATCTGGATATTTTCGGTGTACATTCCCCGGTGGAAATCTTAAAAACACGAGTTCCCTTTCAGTAGACAAACCCGCCATCGCAGCAAATGGTGCGTTAACTTTACAAAATAAGCAAACAAAATATATTTACTTCGTAACGTGAATGTTGTAACAAAAGGTTCTAGAACGCTCTTTTCTTGTTTATGGGCTTAATTGATGTGCAAGTCCAAGTACACTGTTACATCTAAATATCTAGTGCTATTAAAACTTTAACACTTGAAGTTCTGCCCTTTTGAATGTGAAATAAAACATGACACGAATGTCCGCATCGTTTCATTGTGATTGGTCGAGGCGAGCACGTGACTCACGCGTTAGGCTCTCGACCAATCACAATCATCACAAACAGACGACACGGACGTACGTGACGTGTTCGTTGTGTCGCATTCTAGTGCAAGATTAGTATTTGCTTGGCAAACTTGTTCCTTAGCAAATCACTATAACTAGTCATCTCGTCATTTTTGTGGATTTAGAGTCTATTAATGCCGAATATGTATTACCCGATACTTTTAATTTCTAAGGAACACTGATGATACTTAGAAATTAATATTATCGAGTTTAAGTTTTACTATTAGTAATCCAATATACAAATTGGGCAAGATATTGGCCATAAATTAATTTACTCCGTACCGACCGCCCCAAGCAATTAATAAATCTTAGATTCGACAAATTACAAACATTTGTAATTGCATTTGTATTCCTACACAGTTTTGTAATATAAGTAATGTCAATCAATTTCTTACGGTTTCTATATTAATTTGTTCTGAAATTTTTATTAATTACTTTTCACACGCATGCATTTTTTTATTGTTTTTCGTTACTGAAAACTAACAATTATTTAGGCACAGATACTTCCTCAGTTCCATAAATACACATTTTACACAGTTTGGAAGCACCACAAAGAATATAACATCATGAGAATGAATAAGCTTGGCTAGTTGCGCCTCTGCTTACCCTAAAAGGCTATATAATATGGGGACAGACAATATTATATAACACACACACACACACACACGCACTCACGCCTGTTATCCCCGAAGGGGTAGGCAGAGGCGCAACTAGTGCACCCACTTTTCGCCGTTATTCCGTCCCATAATGTGATAGGGGGCAAGCCTATCGCCATATCGGGCACGAATTCCAGACTCCGGGCTGATACTGAATAGTAAAATTCTATATCACTTTGCCCGACCCGGGGATCGAACCCGAGACCTCAGCTTTGCAGTCGTACTGTAACACAACTACGCCACCGAGGCGTATTATATAGCGTTTATATAATATTGTCTGTCCCCACTAAATGCTCATTTTGTACACTTTCATGACTAATAAAGATTTTTACCTTTTATTTTAGACATATTCAAAAAGCGATGAATAAATCGTTAACTCCCCAGTCTATTTGTATTTTAATCAGCGCTTTAAGGACGACTCGAGCGGACTACTAATTAAAAAACACCTCGTCACAAATTGTTAAGCAGCTGTTTCATTATTCAAATGCGCGTTCGTTTAATTCGACGAGTCTTCGTGAATTATCATGACGTCATACCTTTTTGTAACTGATAGAGCTAAGTTGCTCTACATTTTCAAATTTATGAATGTACCAACTTACTCTGGATACTTTCAGTTTTGGTGATTGTTGGTGACTCAACATAATCTATTATATAAAAATGAATCCCATTTTCCTTGGTCACGGCATCACGCGTGAACGGCTGGACTGATTTCGTTATTTCTTTTTTTGATGTTTTTATTGTTGTCAGGAGAAGGTTCTTAAGAAAGAAAAAATTAAGAAAATTGCGCGGAATAACGGCTGAACCGATTTTAATGAAAATTTTTTGTGTGTCTTCAGGTGGATTCCAGAATTTTATTCTTCTAGGATTTTATTTCCTTTTTAGGGCAGGACAACGTCTGTCGGGGCCGCTAGTATGTAATAATAAATAATACTAGCTCCGTGTACTGCCCACTGGTGAGCCAGGGCCTCCTCTACTATTGAGAGGGTTTAGGCCTTAGTCCACCACGCTGGCCTAGTATGGTTTAGTAAACTTAATATACCCTCGAAACTCTAATCATACCCCCAATATACTTCATTCTTATTACCATTGCTTCCTCCATTCATAGAGATCGACAACTTACTCAGTTATTTTGGGAATGTGGGGCCTGAAGTTTTCAAAGAATGTCCTTGATGCAGGAATCTGGTCAACTCGGTCATAAAAACTACGACAAATTAAGACAGACGATCTCAGCGGACAGATAAAAAAGGTAACACAGGTGTTTTTACTTTGCTCTTTTAAAATGGCCTATTTGTTAGAATGTCTACCTTTTGTTGTAAAAAATAAAATACATTTTTTCTTGCTAACATCTAAAGATACAAAGTTTTCTATTTATAATATTAGTAAAAACGCCGGCTTACGATAGAAAAACGCTAGCGTAATAGGTATTCTGTTTTCAAATTTTTACTATGAGGTAAATGTTTGCTACAAATTCTAATTGATTATAGATTCTGAATACCAGATTCGACAAAATTCAATTGCACAATTTGCAAGTATCTCTAGTTATCATACTGTCTCCATGCTAATACGTATATGGAATACGTATAGTGGCTGTCTATTAGTGCAAAGAATATTTGGCAAAAGTGTACGGAACATAACATGTACTCGATTAACCTTTGGTAATTTGAAGAGGAACTAACCTACGTAAATTAACACACTCGATCTAGATCTCAGTCAGTAAGATTAGTAATATTAAGTCTTTGCGTATGAATTTTCCGTTTAAATATTTATAAAAATATGACTTTAAATTTCTATATATTAAATTTCGTAGGTAAAGACCTAGTATTTAAGAATAACACGTCAAACGGGTACAAGAAAAAATCACTCACTTGATGGTAAACGCCATGACTGTCCTTGAATAGTACAACGCGCAATTTAAATGACAAGGCGTTAGTGCCCTTTTTGGTGAGCGTTGTGCCCATCCGTCCATACTGGATACAACGAAAACTAGCAGTGACTACCTACATACTATTTTACTTTGCACCAGGCGATAGTAGATATGTACATACATAACATCAAGCCTTTTTCCGTTTTCAGGGGTAGGCAGAGATGTGACACACCCATATTTCGCCAGCTATGAGCATTAGCATTAGGTCCCATGTAATCATCATCATCATCATCAGCCTTTATCAGTCCACTGCTGGACATAGGCCTCCCCTCATGAGCGCCATAGCGCCCTGTCTTCAGCTTGCCGCATCCAGCATCTGCCTGCAGTCTTTCGCAGATTGTCATCCCACCTGGCCGGAGGGCGTCCTACACTACGTTTGCTCAGTCGCGGTCTCCACTCAAGAACACGTTTACCCCAGCGGTTGTCGGTTCTTCGTGTAATAGACCAGTGTTTTTCAACCTGTGGGTCGCGACCCCCTGGGGGGATAAAAGGCGGTAGTGTGTGTAATGTATCACTGCTTTCAGGCAATTTTGTCGACATGACATATAATTTTTTTTTTCTCCTAGCCAGTTTCGGCCATGGCGGCCAATCTCAACGGAGATCAGCCAGGTACGCAGGAGATATTATAGTGCACAAGTGTGTGCGCAATACATAGGTGCACTCGCTATTCCTTCACTCTCATAGTCCGGTGAGACGGCAATCCGACATGACCGGAGAGAGATCAGGCGCAGAACCAACGGCTTTACGTGCTTTCCGAGGCACGGGGTATCACACCGCCAACTTCCTGACTCCGAGCTGCGACTGGGACTGGGATTCGAACCCAGGACCTCAGCGCGCAAATCGTACTCGTAATGCGTACGCAATACAACTACGCCACCGAGGCAGTCATGACATATAAATCAGGATTAAAGTTGTCGGCAATTAGAATTAATAGAATTACAATTGAAATCAATTAGTAATCTCAGACGATGGTTGTACGTGGTAGATCCGTATTTGTAATAATAATCTATATATATTCATAACCTGATGGCACACAGTCGATTAGAGAAGAAACGTAGCGCACAGAATCGGCTGGTATTTATTGTGCCAAGATTTGTTCGAGGCTTCATTCGCGTAAAAAACTCTCCGTGAATCAAACTACTGTGTACTTTTCCGGGATAAACAGGAGATTGGCCTGGGAGATGGCGATAGTTTTTTGAGAAGGCAATGAAGTGAATTATGACCTAACAAAAATCAATATTTTTAACAGTCAGAAAATAAAAACAGAACAACTCTCTTAATTAACCGATTTTTATTCGAGTCACAATTATTGATCAACTAAAAACCTCTGGCAGTGTCAGACTGATAGTATTTTACTTTTAAAAAATGAATTCAATATATTCACTAGTAAGTACAAATATTGTTAAAAGTGCCTACCGTGGCGTCTCGTTTCATACTCGCTCATTACGTGCGACGGTACAAAGGATGTCGAAATATATTCTAAAATTCTTAAACTGACAGATAAAGTACAGTTAACCCGACTGCTCTAGAAGCATGAAATTTCTCTCAAGAATTACATATACGCTCACGCCTGTTATCCCCGAAGGGGTAGGCAGAGGCGCAACTAGTGCACCCACTTTTCGCCGTCATTCCGTCCCATGATGTGATAGGGGGCGAGCCTATCGCCATATCGGGCACGAATTCCAGACTCCGGGCTGATACTGAATAGAAAAACTCAATATCACTTTGCCTGACCCGGGAATCGAACCCGAGACCTCAGCTTTGCAGTCGTACCGTAATACAACTACGCCACCGAGGCAGACCTACCACCAGTAAGTACTTACATAATTTACGTCAGCACAGAAGAAGGATTGAAAACACGATTAATCCATGATCTCTAAAGATGCTCTAAAATATTAATAAACGTAAGTAATTTAACAACAAATTAGATGATGATATCCACTAAGCTGCTTCCATACTCCACCTAAATATATCAGAAAATGTGTCCCGTTTATATTTTTTCCTTAGCAAGAATATTTGAACATCAAAAGCATCTAAGGCATTGTGAGCCGCTATTAAAATTATATCGATGCCGCGTTTCGTACGAAATACGCACGTTGAGCTTCCGGCCATTAATACCCCGCAGAAAGTATTATGTAGATAGTTTATTTTGTTTTTTTATTTCCTCGGTGGTGAATTATGGCCTGCGCGGTTCGACACCCCTCTGAGATCCTAAGTTCGAATTCGGGCTCATACAGTGATTATGGGATTTTCGGCCATCAGTCCAGAGTCGGAAATGTCATATATAATATGTGTTGTACATACTTGCAAAATAAATTTGCCAAAAACAATTACAATGAACAAAAAATACCACAACGAACAAATTCCGGGAAAAATAAATGTACGGACATTTCAGCATGCGACTGAGGTAATTTCAGCCAGATTTCATCCAGGTTTACGGGTTTTTAAATGTCACATCGTATATAAACCTTGTTAAACAAAGCTTAACAACCGGTTCGGCCAATTGGACTGCATAATACTGCAGTGAAACATTAATTTAATGGAAAATCTGCTATGGAGGAAATAGTTTTTCATGTTCTCTTTGTCCTATTTTGAAAGGTCAATCTGTTCAATCCATGAAATAAGTACAATCAGAGATGAGGTTTATGTAAACGTTTTGATCATAACTAGAGTTTTTTTATAACTTATTTTAAGGCGCTTTGTTGTATGTTACGACTAAGTCACTCCATATGTCCACTTAAATATATGTCTACTGACTAAACATTTATTACACTTATAATATTTTTTTGCCAAAACCCGAGCCCCCTCTGACATAGGAGCCGACAACATACTATTAAAATCCCCTATATTACTAACAAAAATATGAGGTCCACTCCAGACACACTCCAACAAAATATGGTGTACATCTTCCCACAACTAGAGTTAAGAGATAAAAATAGGGTACTTGAAATTGAGCAGACGAAAGTAAGGTCGAGATAGCTCAGTTGGCAGAGCACCGGCACGGTACGCTGGAGATCGCGGGTTCAAATCCTGCTTTCGACTGTTTCTTTTTCAATGTTTCCATAAAAATAAAAACATTGTCCAGACACTACATGGCCTTTACCATGTATAAAAATCATAATATAGAATCCTAAATGAATTTTGATCGTTAAAAGAATCGCATCACGATGCTTTGGTAATCACACAAGTCTAATCCCTGACCTGATGAAACTTATTGGTGCCATGAGTTTGGCGATGAAGTGAGGGATCCAAACCAATGAAGATTCTACTCCAGTCAGCGAATTAAATTAATGTATGTATCAAAAGTTTTTTTCTTTTCCAAATCATATTTATAGAGTAAACCTCACCAGGTTTGCACCGTACGCCTGATATCGTGATAGCGTTCCCATATTGGGACGGAAATAAGCTGGATGATTTGTAAATAAATATACTCAAATCTGTTTTTTCTTTGAAACATGTTCAACTTATAATAAAATTGTTCGTAAAACCTTTGCTCACAGGCCACGTTCTGATACAGTTGAACCGCAAAACGATTTCAAAACTCATTTCAATTTCTTTCTTTCTCAATATCCACATACAAAGTAATTTCAGTTTTAAAATCATGCATATATGCTTATTCAACTACTATGCTAATACAAAAGTCCTCTTTTATATCCAAACCAGTTCTTATTCCAAACAAAGCAAGACATTTTCCGACATCAGTTAGGAGCATGCAAATAGTATTTGTGGAACATAGCAATCGCATTTAGCGTCCAGCTGCAAAAGGAGCATTCGTGAAAGAAATCTCCGTGGCATTTGAATCAACTGTTTAATATCAATTTATTGAGTTTGGATAGTGTTTTCTTTTCATCCGATCGAACTGATTTGCATTCATCAGATTGCGGTGCATTGTGTTAATTTTAAGAACGATTTGTCTGGAAGTGATTTTTCACATTTTCTTTTTCAACTGATTGGCTTCTAAGACAGGATGCAGTGTTGTTATTTGAATAATGAAAAATACTTGAAAGTACCTTTTTCTCTATTCGCTTTCAACTAACTTGTAAGGTTTCTTATTATATTATGACCAAATCGTAAGATTTGCTTTTTGGTACTGATCCTATGTAAAATAAAGGTAATAAATAATAATTTAATATGAGACATCTGCATCCATGACAAAACTCATTTGATTAAGCCCTAAAATAAATAAATCAACCGACATTTCAGAGCCATAAAATCAAGTCAAAAAATGATAGCATAAGTGTTTTCGCAATTAATTAATCAGAATAAGAAATACCACAGTCCAAACATACTTCGATACGGTCGTAAGATGCTTTGTTAAGTACCCTACGCTTAAAGTTTGGGTGCACAGCTCGAGTTGCGAAATTGTTTGCGCAAACTGTCGTTTGTCGTTTGTCTCGCGTCGGTACAATGTGTTGGATTATAGCTTGGATATAAAATTCAAGAGCGTTGCATTCTTAGTCCCTGCGGTTTTGCACTTTCAGTTTTATGATGTAAAATAGTTGAGAAATAAAATATGTTTCGTGAAATCCATACTTATATTTTCGGAAGGCACTGTGTCTGTCTATGCAGCTGTCCATCTGTTATGCTTTCGCAGCTGAAGGACTAAACCGATTTCAAAGAAATTTGGTATGGAGATAGTTTGAGACCCTGGATAGGACATAGGCTACTTTTTATCCCGGGACTTTTATCACGGAAAAACTTTATCAGGCAGGGGGTGCCGCAAGCAAAAGCTTGTTGTATAATATAACTAGCGACATGCCCTGGCTTCGTACGAGTAGCACTAACTATCTTAAGATGGCTTTTAGTTGTCCGGATGCTATAAACTTGACAGGAATGTCATTAAAATCGTTCAAGCCGTTTTACAGTCCATGGAAGACACACATACACACATATTTATATTAGTAAATAATAATATGTTGGTTGTAATAATATGAGAGTTGCAAGCGAAAGTAATGTTTTGACCAAGGACTCATATCCGTATAATACGACTAGTTTGAAAGAAGAAGAAAGGAAGGAAGGAAAAGCCGCAAAGCGTCTACCTACATTCAAAATGAAAGGAAGCAAAATGAGCGTGCTCCTCATTTGGGAATGGGGAGTAATTATCCAGCAACCTAATAACAACGAAGTTTCTGTCACAGCAACTTTCAATACTCACGAGTTAATACTTTTGAGTCATCTATATAATGATATACCTATAATAGACAAAAAAATATATTTTTAATTAAGAAGAAGTTTGGTTTTATTTTTTTCCTTATGACAAAGTAATTGATTGTGTGTCATCATTGACAGCGGTAAACTACATTGAGAATACTGCTTAAATATCACATTATGCTAAACCAAAATTGATGTATTAACACAGTCATGCAATTACTATCAAGTATTTTTTACTTAAAATATCCGCCTAGTAACCTCTCAAGCGCTGAGAGAAATTACGTAAAATATTCTGTAAATACGTGCTCAAAATACTTACATACAGAAAAGCCTGGTTGTGTACAAACTTCCTTCCCATTAACACAACGCTCATCAATCATCTCATTTTAACTCAGATTCCTCGGCATAATAACAAGATGCTTAGACAGTTCTACGTTACTTTAAAATTTTCCTTTTTGCTTGAACATTTTGCTCGTGTTGGAGCCCAAAATAGACGAGAAAACATTGAGTGAAAAAGAGAATATCGAGAATGATTAATCGAATTAGGCACCGAGCATGTTTACTACGGTTTGGCGTGAAGTCATTTCGATTATCGTGTCAGTGGAGAACGTCACTGACGCTTTTTGTAGCGACACGAGTAAAGCCCGGCGTCAACTTGAGCTCGATCGAATATAATTTTTATATGCGCGATGATTCACCTGGACATGTGGCGCATTTGTAAAGGACGCAGTGTGATAGTAAAATTATAGGACGCGAGCTAATCTCGATTCTATTCGACTTGATTCGCATAGTCTACGCTAGCCATTATAGCTTAGGAACGCACAAAAAAGTTCTAGAGAGGAAACCACGTATTCGAAATACTTTTTCACCTTAAAAACGATGAATTTTGAGAACTAGATAGTATATATTCGGCTACTCTGTAAGCTGGAAAGTCGATTATAACAATGTTTGTGGTCTTCCGAACTTGTTTTTATCTACTTTCGCTAGCTATGTTTACTGACTACAACGAATCTCTTAAATTAATCTATTTACGACCTATTTCCTCATTAGATTAGGGTAAACCAGCGCACCATTGACGGTTTCTTCGATATTGTGGATGCGTGCTTATTTACTGTCAAATGACTAATTTACGCGATAGCACCTCTTTACAAAAAAAAACATATTATCGCCAGGCTTGAAATTACAAATCAATACCTGGGAGACAGATTTAATAGCATTGCCAATACAAAATAATACTAAACAAGCTTATAAATACTGGGTAGCTATATCGCATATCAAACGAGTATTCGATATTCAAAGAATACAGTTGGCATATTTCTTTTTATTACTAGTATTCGGGCACGGCAAAGTGACTGCACCTCACCTGATGGTAAGCGCGATGCCGTCCAGATAGAGTATCAAATGGCAGCAGATGGTTATCTCATGCCATTCGTCACAATCATGCCGGCCTACTGAGCTGCTTCTTCACGCTACGGCGGAAGGACCAAGGATTATAGGAAATTGAGACATCATAATAATATTTTTAATATGAATCCCTATTACCGCAACAAATACGTAAAAGGAGAAATACATTTGTGGACTGACAAGACTGCCTCGGTGGCGTAGTTGTATTACAGTACGACTGCAAAGCTGAGGTCTCGGGTTCGATCCCCGGGTCGGGCAAAGTGATATTGAGTTTTTCTATTCAGTATCAGTCCGGAGTCTGGAATTTGTGCCCGATATGGCGATAGGCTCGCCCCCTATCACATCATGGGACGGAATGTCGGCGAAAAGTGGGTGCACTAGTTGCGCCTTTGCCTACCCCTTCGGGGATAATAGGCGTGAGTGTATATGTATATATGTATATGTACATTTGTGGAGGTTTTAATGTTGTAATGTAGTATGTAGTGTGTATCATAATTTTCCTGGAAAAGGAAAGAGTGCTTTCGGGAGCACAATAATCTGGGGCTTTTCACGGCTAGAGTGAACAAGCATTTCTTAGGCAAGCATCTTGTACCTTTACTTATATTCTAAATAAGGTTTTAAACACATGCCATATTTTTTTCTGGGCTACATAACGATTATAAAACGTTATTTTTGAAGACACAGCGACGCTGCAGATATTCTGGTGTAATCATATTGCAGTGATTAATATTATCATTGACGAGATTTTGCCCGCGGCTCCGCCCGCGTTACAAAGTTTTTCCGGGATAAAAGTCCTGCTTTTTATTTTACCGAGATAAAACGTGGCCTATATGTTACTCCAGGACATGATCTATACGAGTGCCAAATTTAATCGAGATCCGTTCAGTAGTTTTTGCATGAAAAAGTAACAAACATCCATACATACTTACAAACTTTCACGTTTATAATATTAGTAGGATTATGATAGCTTTTGCATTCCACACCCTTTGTCACTTACTTTCTCAGCTGATCCAAATCGTGACTTGTTTTGAAAACAAATCTTATGAATGAGCCTGAATAATTCATTGATACACGCAATATTTGGCACTCACAATGAATTCCTCATCTTTCACAAAACATTGCTTTATGTACGGAAAAATAATTCGCGGTAAGAATAAAACTGAATACAAATCCGCCGTTAATTTAAAAGAAAATTGCTTCTTTTTGTTGCGTCGCCTTTGCCATCTTTGCCGGATTGTGTTCCGCTCGATCTTTGAATATTATTTTTTATTATTGAGCTTCATTGGAAATAGTTGTTTTCTGTATTGAAGTGAGCTTCTGGATTTAATGATTTATGTTTCGTTTCGTTGGGGCCTTTTGGTTACGCACAGTCAGTCAGTTCTCTGATATTTGCCGCAATTCTGACCTCAATCCTTCAACTTAAATTGCGTTTAGAGAAAAGCCAGTGTACAGAATCAAATTAAACCTTTGAACTGGTTATAGTCCGTAAAACTGAATCAACAATATACTCCTCAAAACTTAGTTTCACACAAACAAGGTGAAAATGAAAGTTATGGGATTGTGTTCGGGCGGTCTTGTATCTCGTTGTTCTCTTTCTATCACCCTTAATTTGACGGTCGATAAAAAGGGACGCTAATTTTAATTAAAGTGATTTCAGAATAAAATTTACATACACTGAATGGTGCGTTTTTAGAAATATCATATGTTTTTATTAAACCATAAATGAACGATAAATGTACTGAAGCATAATAAACATTGTCAAAAGAACCGGACTACTGACTAGTCTTTATCCCAGAAACATTCTCTAACTTGTTCTATGTTACGGTACCTTACCTTAATTGCTAGTTTTGCCTCTATATATATTTCTAAAAAGATTATTACCATTCCTCTCTTGTTCACAACTTTTCCTACAACATTCCCAAGAAAATATCATGAAAACAATAACATTAATTATCTTGTACAGAACTTACCGATTCTGGTAACTTAGAAATTATTCCAACAAATATTTCCAAGCAAACAATATTATTTTATCATCTTTGAAAGAAATAGTAATATTAATTTAGCCAAACAATATTCTGTAATAGAAAAAATATCCCTAGACCTTTTACTTGAGTCTTGTATAAAGCAAATTGCTTTAGACCCTTAGGCGATGCTCCCTACGTTTTGTCTTTTGCCACAAAGCGATGCGTGTTTACTTAGACAACGACTCTTAAACCTATAGAGCGCTGCTGTGTAACGATGTATCAAGAGACGATATTTACATATTACTATATTATGAATGAAATCCTCCTAGCCAGTTTCGGCCACGGCGGCCAATCTCAACGGAGATCAGCCAGGTACGCAGGAGATATTATAGTGCACAAGTGTGTGCGCAATACACAAGTGCACTCGCTATTCCTTCACTCTCATAGTCCGGTGAGACGGCAATCCGACATGACCGGAGAGAGATCAGGCGCAGGACCAACGGCTTTACGTGCTTTCCGAGGCACGGGGGTATCACACCGCCAACTTCCTGACTCCGAGCTGCGACTGAGTAAATTTTAAGATGGAAAAACCCAGTCACAATTTTTTTGGCTCGACCCGGGATTCGAACCCAGGACCTCAGCGCGCCATATCGGGCACAAATTCCAGACCCCCAGCTGATAATTAATAGGAAAACTCAATATCACTTTGCCCGACACGGGGATCGAACACGGGACGGTTGATAACAACTACGCCACCGAGGCAATCTCAGTTTTATTTATATTGTTTATACGCAACTCAGTGGCTATATTGAGTTTTAGGCGTCACATCATGGGACGGAATATAGGGAAAAGTGGGTGCACTAGTTGCGCCTCTGCCTACCCCTTCAGGGATAAAAGGCGTGAGTGTAGGTATATGCATATTATATATATGTATATACTATAAATAAATAATGGAGGAGCTCTGAAACCGTTTTTGGCAACCACTGGCCTCCATCAACGCGTAAGTCATTAGATTACTGTGTGTAGATAGTTTCCACAAAGATATTTTGGGCAACCGCTTCCGTATTGTGCTATAGTTATAAAGTTATATTAGACGTTGCCTTTTGAAGTAATTAATTCGTATAAATTTGTATTCACTAATTAAATTTCGTCAAGCACATTATTGTTTGGATTGTTGTTTGATTATTGTCTATGTAATTAGAAGTGGGTATTCCTGTTAAAGTTTTAACGAAATATTTAATTATATTTATTAGAGCGAACATTCAACTTGGTTTCAACTTGTGGATATCACACTTATAACTATAGTGTTTGGAAAATTCAGACTTGTAACATTCAAGTTGTCAATTTTACTAAATCGGGTCAACCTGACATCAAGTCAGTAAAGTTAGAAAAGCTTTCTGTTGTGTGTAGATCCAAATACTTTCTGCAACACATTTGAAAGAGTTGATGTATAATTTTTAATTTCTACATTGACGTAATAAGGAACGTAACATAGATATTTACGTTCAAAATATACTTTATACCTTATCCGCTGTGCCTCATTCCCGATTTTTTTCTTCCGATGCTGATGAAAGGCTCGACGCACCCTCGTATATTTAAAAAAAAATGATAATAATAAAAGTTCCACACTGAGTTTCTTGGTGCTTCTTCTCATGTCAGTGTGCTCTTCCCAAGTACTGGTAGAATCTTTTAGTTAAAAAACATTGTTAAAAATGACGTGAAAAAGTGCCCTAACTTAATACCTAATTATTTAACAAACGATTTGAAGTGAATTTTAATTCGTTTTCTCCAATATTGCAGGATATCATCAGCAGTATTGATCACATCACAAAGCCTGGTTTAGACTGTCACAATAAGATAATTTCTAGTTTAAGCTACTCGTCACATACATGTATAAATCAACCAAATACATAAGTTTCCCTCTAATTTATGCTCTCAAATAAATGGTAATAAATTGAGTAGTATCTTCGTTAGCTGCTTAATAGAGCTCTCAAATAAAATTTACTTGAAACTTGTGAAACATGGCCTAAATGTAGCAAACTTACGGCCCTATTCATAAAAAGTTTATAAATCTATTTTAGTTATCAAATGTTTTGTCTTCTTTGAACGAATTTTGAATTGGGTTTGAAGGAAGAAGACATAATATTCTAAAACTCAAAGACATTCAATTATAGACCGGACATCAGGCCCAAGTTTTTCGTCCAAAAGTTATTACTCCTGGGTAATAAGTCGCTGTCTTATCTGACACATCCTAGTGATAAGACGGATGCGCAAACTCGGACTCGGTATGCGCAAAGTTTGTACAGAAATTAGCCAATTTGCCCCTTACAAACAGGCTAAAAAATTTTGTATGAAAGTTTTCCCAATGTCCGCGGCGTATAATCTCAGAACTCTTTCCTAAAACTAAAGTAAATTGGTACATAATCTGTTTGTGAATAAGGTCGTTAGTACTTAAATATTGACAACCTCTAATACAATTATAGCATCCCAATCAACTGAAGACTAAATAAAAAGACGAAAACAGCGCTCATTTATATAAATAAAAAGATCTTGAAATCCAATAAGAAATTAAAATTCCAAACAGAAAAGCCAAAACATTTCAGTTCATTAGCAAGATTAAAAGCTAGTTGATTTACTGCAAGCGAGTTCTTTAATTAAAACTAAAGTATTTACAAGTTTACACCGAATTAAATTTCAAGATTGAATGAACTTGCTGGCTAAACGAAGTGCATAAAGAACTAATATTTTTTATCAAAGAAAGAAGTTCTACGAAACACTGAATGACATTTATATTTATATGATTAAACTTTACTTTTAAGAAGTAAACGATTAGCTCAATGTTGGTTTCTATTTAGGGCATCGAATGACGAGACGAGCTTGCCGTTCGCCTGATGGTAAGCGATACGACCACCCATAAACAGTACCAACACCATCCAGCACCTCGAGTTACAAAGTACTGTGTGTCATTCCACTGCGCTCGTCATCCTGAGACATAATATGTCAAATCTCATTATGTCCTATAGTTACACTGACTACAGTGTCCTTCAAACCGAAACACAACAGTGCATGCACACTGCTGGCGGTAGAAATAGACATTGCGGTGGTACCCACCCTGACGGACTCTTACATAAGAGAGACCTACCACCAGTGGTCAATAAAAGATACAAACAGACACACATAGCGTCACGCTATTATTCCCTTTTCAGGGGTAGGCAGAGGTAAATCTTAACTGTGTTACAACACACCCATATGTCGCCACCTATGTTACGTCCCAGTAACAGGGAGTAGGCCTGTTGTCATTTACCGGGCATATTTTCAGACTCCAAGTTGATATTGAAAAAAAAAACAAAGTCACTTTGGTCGACCCGGGATCGAACTTGTGAACTCAGCGCTGCAGTCGTACATATCTATGCTACCAGGCAGTCAAATAAAACACAAAAGACAGAAATAATATAATGAGGGAACGGGATTTTAGAAGAGGAAAGGGTTTTTTTGTGTCGCACCGCATCATATACTTTGCAATAGTTGTGCGTGGAATAGTGATGCCACTCTTCGAGCTAAACTATTTATGCTGTACTCAAAACTATTACAAAACGACGATGGGTCTAGATCAAAACTAGGTTTAAGTCAAAACGCAGATTCGCATTAAAGGACTTTTAAAAATTCCTCCCTTAATCCTACTAATATTATAAAGGCGAAAGTTGTGTGTTGTGTGTGAGCATGTATGGATGTCTGGATGTATGGATATTTGTTACTCTTTCACGCAAAAACTACTGAACGGATTTCGATGAAATATGGCACACGGGTAGGTCATGTCCTGGATTAACACATAAGCTACATTTTATCCCGGGAAAATAAAAAGCGGAACTTTTATCTTGGAAAAGCTTTTTAACGCGGGTGGAGCCGCGGACAAAAGCTAGTCATTTATAAATCACCAAATAATTAAATAAATTTATAAAGTCCAAAAAAGAAAGACTAAATTATAAATAAGTACGTTGAACCTGAAATGTAGACTTAAAAAGCCAAGAATAATAAGGCATTATAACTCTTCACACATCTTAACGAAATCTTTAAACGGATTCTCCCTTGTTTGCGTTCACGCTGTTGTAATTACACCCTTTAAACTTGTACTGCTTTAAATCAACACCCTGTATTTAACGAACACGGGTGAGAGAAACGAGAGAGGAGACAAGCTATCTCTTTCTATGTGGGTGTTATACAATAATTTATGCAAACGAGTTATTTGCTTTAACCGAACGCGAGTCGCATTGTCTCGAATAGAAAGAGGATTGTTGATCGTAGGGATTGATAAATTGAATTATCTTTATCTGGTCGCTTTCATTTTTTGTTTGTGTTATAAATAGTAAGGATTTTGATGTTTTCTTAGGATGAGTGGAATGGATGTTGGTAAAATGATAATCGTTTATTCATAAGTTATTGGAAAACAACGTTGTATTTTGAAGTTTGCTTCTTGGGTAACCAGAGGGCTTTAGGGCGGTTGCTAGGGTCGCCAGATTCCACAGGGAGCGCCAAAGGTTAGGGTAGCGCCACAGACTTTGCCTAGAATGTCATCATCTAACTTATAATTTTGCCTACAAAAGTACAGATAGGTAGTGAACAAAAATTTTTCGTCATATAAGTTCTGCGTTTACTTACAAAAAAAACCAGCCAAGTGCGAGTGGGACTCGCGCATCGACGGTTCCGTAAAATTTACGGTTCCCGCAATTTTTCCTTTGTCTGTGCTAAGAGACGCTGATTCCTACCAAATTTCACGATTCCAAGTTCACGGGAAGTACCCTGTAGGTTTTGATTTCTTTACGAGTTTCGAAAATTTGCGGCATAAACGGCTGTATCTTTTGTTTGCGTTGGCTTAGAAGTTTGATTTTTTCACAGCTTCAAGGGACAGCATACCAGAGTATTTGGTATAAATTTTAGCTGAATACCTCCACGCGTTCCTGAGAGAAAGGATCTTGACAGACAGACGGAGAACAAAGCGATCCTATAAGGTTTCCGTTTTTCCTTTCGAGGTACGGAACCATAATAGTCTATTAAAATATTACCAAGATACTCCACTATCAGAACCTCATATTCTAGAAATATTTTTAGCAATAAATAGTTTGACACGGCGTCGATTAGAGGGAATATATTTTAACTAGATTCTCCTTAGAGCACCGCTTGCGTATAAAATTCAAATCTCCTGGCGATGTTCCTTTTCCTTTTTTTCAATCATCATTTTCTCCGTATCAATAATTCAATGGCAAAAGTGCGTAAGTTTAAATTTAGTGAGTAGTATAGTATCATACCTATAGAAGTGTATACATATTTGTTTAACCCACTGAAATATAAACAAATGATTCTACCAAGCAATTGTTATATTTAGATGTACCAGGTCAGCGTGATGGTGGAAAGGCTGAACGCAACGGGAAATAGATGCCCATTTTAACAATAGGTACTAATGAGTACTAGTACCAATCCAGTAGAATTTATCGCCCAATTTTAGCTATGGAAACTGCTGTTGAGAGGATTTAGGCCGTAGTCCTCCACTTCACCTACGTAACCACCGCCTTATCTTCGAAGTTCTTGTGCAGAATTCTCGGATATGTTTACCCACGTTTTTTCCTTGACCTTTAAAGCGAAAGATAAAATACCCACGTAGCTACGAAGAACCAAAAAGGTGTGTCTTGGGTTTTAACTTGATGACATTCGTCTCCACAGTTCGTTCCAGTCCCAACTAGTCTATCATGCACCTAAATGCGCAATACGCCCATTAATACGCTGATATTATTATCACCAATAACCACTATCGTGAAATAATATTTTTAATATCCATAAAAATAAGAATTTCATTTGCAAAGTGATATATATTTTCTTAAACACTTCTTACAGACAAGAGTGCTCCGGTACTCTTGAGCTAGTCGCTTCGTTTTAAAATATTTTAGCGATACCGCAAATCCAGCGCTTTTGTTTTTTATGAACTTAGTAATATAGGTTTTATCCCTTAAAATGTTGGTCATTATTTTGGTGAATGTCTGGAAAAAACATTATGTAGAACCGAAATAATTCGTATTGAGAGTAATGTATGTTATAAATGACTATGACTGAGACTGCCTCAGTGGCGTAGTTGTATTACGATACGACTGCAATTCTGGGGTCTCGGGTTCGATCCCCGGGTCGGGCAAAGTGACATTGAGTTTTTCTATTCAGTATCAGCTCGGAGTCTGGAATTTGTGCCCGATATGGCGATAGGCTCGCCCCTATCACATCATGGAACGGAATAATGGCGAAAAGTGGGTGCACTAGTTGCGCCTCTGCCTACCCCTTCGGGGATAAAAGGCGTGAGTGTATATGTATATATGTATGTTAAAAATAGAAATTACATTCATTTTAACCGACTTCAGAAAGAGCAGGTTACTCAATTCGTCGATTGTTCCACCTCCTTTTATGGGAATAGGAATATGATGTGTGATTAACGTCACACTAGAATGCTACACGATTTGGCTTTATTTTTACATCGACTTCCCTTGCTTGATTCAACTCTAGGGACTTTAATTCTGGGGAAAACAGTGTTACAAAATTTGCACACTAAGCTTTGTGCGTCTTGGGAATCTAACACATCCTGCACGAAATTGCGAATCATAATACAAAAACCCAAAAAGCACGAGTGAGACTAGCGTACAAAGGGTTCGGACAAACTTGTTAATAACGTATCTAAGTATCAATAGTTCGTCAAAATTAATTTATAAATTAATCAAATTAAAAGGGTTGGAAATAAGTAAAAAGTTTGTAAAAAATTTATAAAGTTTGTACGATTTTCAGAATTTTTCCCATACATGTGCTGTAAGACCTTGCTTCTTGCGAAATTTCTTGATTATAGGCCAACGGAAAGTACCCTATAGGTTTTGATTCCCTTGCAAAATCGCAAAATATGCGAAGACATGCGACATAAACGGTCATATCTTTTGATCGCGTTAGCTTACAAGTTTGTTTACCCGAGTAATTCACATAAATTACAACTTGATATGCCTACGCGTTCCCGAGAAAAAGGGTCTTGACAGACAGACAGACAAATGGACAACAAAGTGATCCTATTTTTTTTTTTTCCTATTGAGATACGGAACCCTAAAAATGAAATACTAAATAGATGAACGCAGCATTTTTAAAAATACTCTACAAAGAAATCAAAATGCGCAACGCCACGTAGAAGTAAATAACAAAGTAGGATGCATTTGCATGAGTACAGCTCGCTCTGAATCCGACACATATCTACAGTTTCATCTGTGAAAATTGCGTTTGATGTTATCAAATAGTGAGAGTATTAGCGTTCTTTTACATTGAAATGCACATTCGTTTCAATTTGTTTATACAAATAGTTTTATTTGGTAAGCATGTAAATTGTATGCTTTCGTCTTTTTATCTAGCTGATGCAACTAGTGCTATCATAGTTATTAAAGTGGTAGACGTAGTCGTTCTTACCTTGATAGTACCACTGTTTTAAATTAAATCAATGGAAATCACAGGTAGGCTTGTGATTCTTATGGGAAAAATAATAAGCTGAGTAATTTAATTATAGTTTCATTTCTACCGCCAAGCAGCAGTGCGCCTGCACTGTTGTGTTTCGATTTGAATGACATTGAAACCAGTGTAACTACAGGACATAATGAGACGTAACATTTTATGTCTCAGGATGACGAGCGCAGTGGAATACCACACAGTATTTTGTAACGCAGGGTGCTGGATGGTGTTTCTACTGTTTATGAGTGATCGTATCGCTTACCATCAAACGAACGGCATGCTCGTCTCGTCATTCAATGCCATAAAAAAAAGATTTCGAGAAGTACGGCGGGTGCATTACATGCAAAAGTACCTTACCTTTGGATGATTTAAGCGTTATTGAAGTGCATGACAAGATTCAAATAAATAGCAAAAACTAAAATACACTTCGTATATATTGACGCAGTTGATTAAAGCTTCTGTTTATCTTAAGAAAAATATCAATCCAATTGAGAACCTTCTGTTTTAAAGCCGCTTCAAAGTCCATCCACCTAAATACTGTTTAGCAGTTTATCTTAAAACTGATCTGAACAGCAATGTCGAATGCTACTCAGTAAATATTAAACAAAGTACTCAAAGTTTTATAAAGACGTTAATAATTTGTGAGTATTTCTTCGACAACGGTGTTTGTGTTTTCGGGATTTAATTGAAAAGGGACCGGCGACCTTTAACGGCCTTAAAGTTAATGGATTTCATTAATGAAACAGCTAGATTCGGCGAAAAACGCGCATCGATCTCCTGGTTTGGGTAAATGGTTTTTGATAATTACAAGTCTATCTATTGGTAAACGATACTGATGTAAGATATGAATATTAATGTACTGGTAAGGTTCATAATTTTATAGGAAGTAATTACTGTGGTAAAAGATTATGAATACTCAATTTTTTCTATCAAAGCACCCAAAAATAGAATGTGGCCTTGAGCCATGGCAGAAATGATCATCATTAACATAATTTACCTATTTAAATTTGCCTTACGGTACAGAAAACTTTTTAAACATACAAATTTATCATTCCAAGTTCCAAACCAAATGTGCAAGTACGTAATCTTTTCATGATTATAAATCGTAACTTATCATAATTCACTCCACTTCTTTACTTGTCCGTATAAAATGCTTGCTAAACATATAATTTATTGTTTCAAGTTCCAAACCAAAAAATGCAAAACTTATTATTCCTTTCATCTATACTATGAGATGATAACTTATCATCATTCAATCTACTTCCTTATTTGTCCCTGTAAAAAGATCGGCAAAAATAAAAATTATTATTCCAAGTTTCAAACGAAAAGGTGCAAAATAAATTAATCCTTTTATCTCTGTACCATGAAATGATGAATTACCATCAATAAGTCCATTACCTCATTTGCCACTACGGAAAGCTTGCTCAACATACAAATTATCTTTCCGAAATCTGAACCAAATAATTCAAATATTCCTTTCATCTCTATAACACGAAATGAATTCGGATCACTTCCAACTGAAAGTTCTTTTGAGATAATTTGCAACGCGCCTCAGTTCCACTAACGATGTCCATTTGGCAGAGGACGGCTATTAGGCGAATGGAGTACAACTTAGGGTCACGCTTGGAATAACTTAATTAGGAATAGGAATTCCCACCCCGGGACTGAGGGTAACAAGTGTATTCGAAACAAGTTCAGCTATAACCATGATCTGCTATTAAATACATGGGTCTGTTTGTATTTAGATTGTTTGTGTTTGAATTTGTAATTTTGTAATTTGGGTTTCTTATTTGGACTGGGTAGTGTGTAGGTAATTTAAAAGACTATTATTTTTGGAAAGAATTATGAGACAAGTTAATCGTTTGACTAATGGGAAATATATAATTCTAGTAGTTTATGTTATTATTAATCATTCACTTATCTCTTTGGGCTTATAAGCCCCATGAATGACGTGGTAGGCATTTTTACTATTACTATTGGCAGAGTCACTTTCAGAAGGTCGGAACACACTGACACATTGACAAAACGAGACACATTGAAGCATTTTTTTTAACGAAACAAATAGCCAAAATCTGATGAAAGATCAATGCTGCTACAAAGTGGCCTGTCGCTATTGTTAATGCGTGTTGAGGTTTTGAAATGAAATTGACTTCTTGAGATACCTGAAATCCACAATCTTTAGATAAATTATGGAGAGATGAACATTTTAAGCTTGGATATAGAATGTAATCTCCAAAAAGCAAAAATATCTTAAACCAATATTCGTTACATTATCCCTGAGTGTTTACGCTACTTTCTTCCCGGAAAAGATTTCTACTCGAAAGGAGCTGTGAATTAACTTAGTAAACATGACGTAAGAAGAAATTTTATTTGTCAGTTGTCACATAATTTCCTGGCACTCAAGTTTACATGCATATACATATACACTCACGCCATTTATCCCCGAAGGGATAGGCAGAGGCGCAACTAGTGCACCCACTTTTCGCCATTACTTCGTCCCATGATGTGATAAGGGGCGCGCCCGTCGCCACATCGGGCACAAATTCCAGACTCCGAGCTGAGATACTGAATAGAAAACTCAATATCACTTTGCCCGACCCGGGGATCGAACTCGAGACGTCAGCATTGCAATCGTATACAACAATAGTAGTACAATACAACTACACCAACGAGGCACTCAAATTTGTCAAAGACAAATAATTATTTGATAAAATAGTGTCCTGATTTAGGTATTTAAAGTTAGTATAGGAAGAAGATAGAATAATAATAGGGGCTGCATAATCCAACAGTTAAATTGGCCGCATAAAGCTTCTCCTCAGAATTTCTTTATCCTTAAAGTTCTCGCGAAACGCCAAACTTGCAAAATTCCACTTCATGCAAATAAAGATAACATAAATCTTAACTTTTCTCCACACAAGCGTATCATCTGGCGGAGTTCATAATTCAGCATTACATTACTTTCATACGGCGACAGCACTCTCTTCAAGAGTAAATAGGGTTAGAATAAAAATATTGAAGGAAAAAAGTGCTATTAATTAGTTGGTGTTATTTACTTAACATCTAGTGCATCAGGAAGACGAGTTAGCTGTCTCCAAGTTGTGATGGTGTTTCTAATTGTTGCTTTTCATCATAAGTTATTTTAATTTCTTTTTGCTTTTTAAATACTATTTGCCCCGTTTTACGAGTATGTATATATAGTAGTGAAATCCTAGCCAGTTTCGGCCACGGCGGCCAATCTCAACGGAGATCAGCCAGGTACGCAGGAGATATTATAGTGCACAAGTATGTGCGCAATACACAGGTGCACTCGCTATTCCTTCACTCTCATAGTCCGGTGAGACGGCAATCCGACATGACCGGAGAGAGATCAGGCGCAGGACCAACGGCTTTACGTGCTTTCCGAGGCACGGGGGTACCACACCGCCAACTTCCTGACTCCGATTATGTTAATGAGATAATGTGTTACACAACGCAATAATTATGCATCGAGCTTTCTAATTTTAAATTTTAACTAGTAGGCACTGAATAGACACGCATAGTCCTGGTACTATATTATCATATCTGGTCTATACTTGGTCTGGCATCCTGTTAAAGCATGTCATCGTTATGATATCTTGATCTTCAGTGGCGAATCCCGGGCCAGGAAGAGTGATATTAGGAATTTTCTGTCATCCCCCGGTTATTACAATTGGTGCCCCATATTGCGATAGGCCTATCGTGCTTGCCCCTTATCACATCATGAGACGGAATACACTTGGCGAAAAGCTGGTGCCTTAGTCGCACCTCTGCCTACCCCTTCGGGAATAAAAGCGTGATGTAAACGTACATATCTTTACATGCCCTTCTCGTCAAAGATGCCGCAGTACGTAGGTACATATTTCTGACTCAAGCTGAAAACTTTCATGAGAATGGTTTTCTGTACAACGGACTACTTCATGTGGAGCTAACTTTGCATGGTCACCCACCTAACACTACGTAATAACTTTGTTAAACATCACTTACGCTAATTTCTGCTTACTACGTGAATTAAATAACATTAAATTTAAATGGAATATGAATTGGCTGCGTTGGAACCCGGAATTGCATGCTAAGGGCCGAAGTTTGACCATCGGAGAGTCAGTGGCTCTCTCGACTTCACTGTTTAGAATACTAATGTTACGAATGACCTGTTTCTTGTCCGAAAATTGCTGCACTTCAACTTCTAATTGGCTCTGGGTTGATTCCATATTTGTCGCCTTTGCGTCGTGGTATATTCATATTGCAATTCAGATTTGTAAATCTTCATTATATTCGCTTAGAATAAAAAACATAAATAAATAGACTTTTGAAAATCTTTTCGAAATAACTTTGCTTCATAACCTTTACTGGTGTTAGGTATCTTATATGTAAGAATCCGTCTGGGTGGGTACCACCGCAATGTCTATCGCCTAGCAGCAGTGTACATTGTGTTTCGGTTTGAAGGACATTGTAGCCAGTGCTACCACGGGACATAGTTAGATTATGTCTCAGGATGACGAGCGCAGTGGAATGTCACACAGTACTGTGTAACTCAAGGTGCTGGATGGTGCCGCTACTGTTTATGGCCGGTCGTATCGCTTACCATCACGCGAACGGCTTGCTTGTCTCATCATTCAATGCCAAAAGAACCTATTCATTCTGCTTATTAAATTTTATCCTAAACAATTTAAAAATTCTCGCATTCACTTCTAACAAACATCTAAATATCCAAACATTTACACAAACTATCACATCTGTAATATAAGCAGTACTATGATAAAAAGTAAATTATAAACCGTATAGTGTCTAGACGAGAAAATGTCATGTACCCGAATGATATCAAGATGACGGGACTCTGTTTATTGGGGCGATACGAAAATATACCAACGATATCAAGACCTTCTGAGGAGAAAGCTGTATTAAATACATTTGCTTTTCTAGGAAATTAATAAAGGGCGTTTGTCTTCCAAATTCTTAGGAAACCTTGAAGGTTTTGAAAGACCACTTTGACTGAAGCATGGTTTTAAACCTCATATCCAAATTCTGATCTCAGATTATCTGAACATAGCATTACGCCTTTTCCCCTTTTCAATGATAGACAGAGGAGTAACACACCCACATTTTGCCCACACTGTTAAGTCTCGTGTATTAGCAGGTAGGCCTATTGTAACATCATCTGGAGCCACATATTATTTACTATTTAATTCGGTGGTAGATCCCTCACATTCAAGAGACTGGGCAGATACTACAGCAATGTAAATTTCTGCTAACAAAAAACCTTGTGAAAGCGATGTTGTTACTTGTATCAGCTGCATCGTATTGGTATACTGCTTATACAGTCCTTAATCTTACTAGCAGATGACAGAGTTTCTTCTTACGTCATTCATTTACCGGCCTTAACACAATATAATAAAATATCAGGACGTAGTATGTACATTGAAAGAAAGGTAGTAAAAAAGGTGGTAAAAGTAAAGAAGAAAAACAGAAGACAAAACAGCGAATTTTAGAAATCTTTCTGTCTATCTGTCGGAGTATAATTTGCAGAAGATTATATTCTTTTTCATTAAATGAGATATGAGAAATGTGTTATGTATGCGTATAAAATTGCGAGCAGAGCCAATTTTCAAATAAATCTAAACATGTACGAAGCTTTAACCAGTGCACAAAAGCACGCACAGATATTTATGAAACAATAACTTCATATCAACCGAAGTTACTAGAAAACTATCACTATTATTCGCACCCAGAAAGTGTTTTGTTCATCGAGAGTAGATAACGAAATGTTCTAAGAAACATCAGCAAAGATATCCGGTTCATTGTCTCTAACAATGAATGTTGTTTATTATTTTCTAAAGGAAATAATATCATGTTTTTTGGCACGTTTGAGCTTGTTCATTGTTTTAACGATTAAGATATTTTATGGCCTGTTTTATTGTTGATATAAACTGTGAGATTTGGAAGTAATAAAGCACGTACTGAAATAAACATAGACAAAGCTGGTACTGGCTAGGTATTTGGAAATTTGAAACATAGTTTTCTTACAAGTACGCATAACAGCATAGAAATCTGTTAAGATCCGCTTTTAAAATCATTACACCTATACATCACTACATATGACAAAACAAAGTCACTTCCCGTCTGCCTGTCCCTATGTCTCTATGTATATGTTTTTGTTGTTTCATTGTTTTTGTTGTACGCTATTGCTTTGTCCCTATGCAGGATATTGATGCGTTTTTTTTATATATAGAGTGATTTAGGAAGGTTTATATGTATAATTCATGCACAATATAGTAAAATTAAAAGTCCTACTAGAACCATTTTCGACTTCTCCGCGGACAAAGTAGCAGGCAAAAGCTAGTTTATAATAAGATTTCATTAAAGCTTATTCAGAACCTAATTTTGTGGAATATAACTATTATACAAGAAACCTATTTATATGAACTTTTACAAAATGAAGTCGTTTATTAACCCATTATTAATATGACTTTTTATCTACAACAAAATAGTTATTGTATGACACATCTAATCTCATGAGGTAACTGGAGAGTAGTATTTTCTAGTTAAAAGATCTGGTTGATGTCAACAATTTTCTTTATAAGTAAAAATAAATTAAAATCTTTTTATCGACTTTATCGCAATCAGCAATGCAACATAGCTTTGAATAAAAAAGCTTTGTTATTTAAGTACCAACATAAAAAGTATTTTAAGTCTTCAGAATTGTTGAGCTACACCAAAACTTTATAAGTAGGTTTAAGTAGCAACTACTTTATAAAAAGTACGACCCGAAAAGCTATTCTTGCAAATTTAACAACACATTTCGTTCTGTATATTTTTTTATATTGACGAGCATTCGATGAAAATCAATTTCATTCGAGATATCGAATGTCGTTCGCCTTTGTGTTTGGATTTCCTCGACATACGTTAATACTGGTACTACTAGGATATAATTTAATACTAGGATAAAGAGATGAATGATTGAATTTATTTCTGTATAATTGTTTGCTTATTGTTTGATGTTTGCAGCTTAGTTTTCACATGTTCTTTATTTGGCTTTGTGACGTAGAATTTAGGATTGAAATTTAATTATGTTTGTAAAATGCACAATGTAAAATGTGATAGTAGTGTATAGGCTCTAATCAATCTCACGCAGGGTCGTTGTATCTTTATTCAACAAGACATCCATACAAATAATTCAACAAAAGTCTACATACAGTCTGCCGCCAAGAAGAAGAGTCTATTGATATGTTCAGATTTAAAGACCCTAAGCAGTGTAATTATCGGTAATTTTCGATGGAAATTCCAAATTAATTAAAATCAAGGTCTCTCAACCTAGATATTATGAGAGTATTTAATGTTCCAGAAGGTAATTGCAGTTATATAATTTCTAATTAAAACGTCTGGTTGATGGAGGTACCATCTAGTCATTTAGTTGTTAAGAAATGGTATGTACGGAAACTTAAGGTTTTATTCACACCAATGTATAATTTAATATGTACATATTAATAAATTCAAAAGTTAACTCATCAAACACATCGACAAAAACGAACATTTATTCAACTGAATGTTTTAATTGGAACCTCAGAGTTAAATTCTACCATGCAATACGAGATTTTGCTTACGTAGGTCTTTTGTACCGGTTAACCCGTCGAGTGGTCCCCATACATTGGCTGGACCGCCATATCTGCCGATGAATTGAAAAGATAATGTTTTCCATTTCGGTGTTTTTGTCGTGTCGGTGTGAATTATTTTTTCACGGTTAGTTTTCGGTGGGGTTAATGAGTTTTTGGTTTATGTCTTTGTCCTGTTCATTGTGTTTTTGAGTATGCATTGTCTTGCTTCCTTGGTCCCAATTTTGTTTTGGGTTGACCTGTTTCTCTCACACGTACCTTTGTGTAAAAAGCCTTGCTGAATTTTTGTCTTGGACACTTTCTATATAATTTTTATGAGTCAACAAAATTGAATGACCAGAATCTGGAGGATTTCTTCGACTAAAACTTTGATAAAAATTCCGAAGATTTAGAAAAAACATCTAAATCATATATTTTATGCCATTTGTAGAAGACATTTGTATAATAAAAAAAATGATCTACGTGGTTTATTGATAACCCACTTATATCATATACAGACTCTGAAGGAAGAATGCAAACTAATAAACTAGATACAAAAAAGGTCTTATTAAGCTTTCCTTCCATACAAATAACTAATGCTCAGGTAACAAAAAAAAACATGAGGAATAGCAACTTTGAATGAGTGTCGTCAACAGCATGCATAGAATACTTCATTGGCTCTGACACGTAGAACGAATGAAAGAGCGTATGAAAAAGTGAACTTTTCAAACATTTATTTTAACGCTCTAATTTCTTCAACAAAATCTAGATGCTGTCTAGCGACTGAGCACTGAATATTATGCATCTGACTAAATAGTAACCACTGTATTTATGGTATTAAATCTGGCATATAGCTCGTTCTGACGAGTTGCGACCCGCATTTAGCCGCTGTACATCCAACGGGCATCATTCTGGCCGTCGAGGGACGTAATACATTTCGTTACTGAACATTATATTTGGATTATACCGCACTTAATGTCAGGGACAATTTAGTCGCTTTGCTGTTTCAAAGTAAAACAGTATTATATTTATTTCTTAAAAGCGTTTTAAACACGAGTAGCCACTAGTGTAAAATAGTTTATAACAGAAGCTAAAATTTTCATTTTTTGGTATGAAATAACTTACCTACCTGGAATTTTATATTAAATACCATAGTTTGAAATGTATATGTTTAATTCCGTTTAAAAGACCTCCGGCCCGCATTTAATCCTGTTCTACAAAACATATCTCTTGTTCAGTGTTATCTTGAATTATGTTAGAAGAACTAACTTAGGTTCCTCGAAAACTTCAACCTGCTCGCGACTAGATAAAACTTGAAGTTTTTAAAGGTGTACCTATTATCTGGACTAAATATTCATTTAATGTGCTGGTAATTGGGTGAAGATATAGTACATAACAAAACCGGACAAGTGCAAGTTTGATTCGCGTACCGAGGCTACCGACAAACTTGTATCTAAGGTGTCTAAGTATTTAATTTCAATATTTCGCAAAAATAAAGTATTAATCAAATAAAAAAAAAAAAATCCTTTTTCTTTATTATTAAAGAACATATTATCTAAGCTGTGATTCCGCAGGACGCGGCAGACGGTAGACGGCATCGGCAGACGGCAACAGCATGTGCTGCGACGGCAGACGGCACTATTATGCAGTATTAACCCTTCAAGCCCCGCTTATATATATAGATGTTTGGGAAAACCCTATATATATGGACACCGGTGTCAGTCGCGGGACTTGAAGAGTCAAATTGTATAAGACCGATTCCGCACACAACGGCAAATGACGTGCGGCAGGTGACGTACTGCCATCAATTTAATACTGCACAGTAGCGCCGTCTATATTGTTTTGGTACCCGAGAAATAGGAAAGGAAAACGAGGTCGACAGTTTTGAAGATCGGAAGATGAAATAAAGATCGTAGCAGGGAAAATATGGACTAGAAAAGCGATAAATAGAACTGAGTGGAAAGAAATGGAGGAGGCCTTTGCCAAGCTAGGGCAAACAGACCAAGTTGTCGGTGTCTCCGACTCGCAAGAGTCGTCAGCATAAGTTGTTAAATTAATTTAAAAGTCTGTGTCTGAATAAAGGCTTACATTATTATTATTATTATTAGTAGCGCCGTCTGCCGTCGCGGCACATACTGTTGCCGTCTGCTGCGATCTGCGGAATCACAGCTTTACAGTTTTCAGATTTTTTCCTTTGCATGTGCTCTGTGACCTTGTTTGTTGCCAAATTAAATGATTCTAGGTCTACAGAAAGTTCCCTATAGGTTTTCTTTGCCTTGCGAAATCGCCAAGTATGCGAAACCTTGCAAATATCTTTGATCGCGTTGATTTACAAGTTTGATTTTCCCAGCTGTAAGAGACCTAGACCCGAGTATTTGATATAAAGGACTTGTCCAAAAATGGACCTGAAAATCTAAACAGGACAGTTTATGTATATTTTGATAGAACTCCTGAAAACTAGCCTTTTGCAATAAATCGTTTAATTTTAAAGACCTCCAATTTTGAGATACGTTTAATTTTGTTTGGCTTGAAAACTGCACTTAACGTGAATGTTTTCAAAAAAGTTGGTTCTGAATGGAGGGGTCTAAAAATATTTTTTTAATGGATCTAAGTTCCGTATGTTGCCCCTTTAATATCCCTAAAGTTTGAGCCTGTATAGATTTTGAGGCCCGGCACCCATACAACTAGCGGACATCTCCTTTCAATTTGATATCTCTACGCATTCCTGAGAAAAAGGGTCTTGACAGACAGGCAGGCAGACAAAGGATAACAAAGTGATCCTGCAAGGGTATCTTTTTTCCTTTTGCGGAACCCTAAAAGGCTTTAAGCCAATTGTGTTTTGATTCCCTTTGTTCTAAGTCTTATGTCTATTTTTATGTTTACACAAAACTTATGTAAATTATAACATCGCTTCAGTTAGTTTAAATTTTTGAAAATTGAGATTACGTCTATTTCCCTTAACCTCCAAAATAAATTATCGAATATCAATAACAAAGCAGAATCCGTTTATAAATCTAAGATGACTCCAAACAACGCGTGAAAGGAGCGAGCTGTCCACACTCGGATGTGAAGAGATTAATGTGCAAGCGCGCAGTGAGAGAGATTTGTAAGATTACGAAATGGCACGAATTTATCAATGTTTCTCGTTGCACCATCACTTTGTCACGGCGAGACCTGTTTGTCCCTGGTTATTAACGTTGAACAAACTAGATATATTATAAAGGATCATGTAGTTTTAGATCCAGTATCTACATCTTCTATAATAAAGAGAACGATTTGCATTTATATTAAAATGTACAGGGCATACTAAGCTTTTTTAAAGACGGAACGCTCGCGCTATAATGATATGCCGACCATCTTAAAATATTAGGTCCTTACATATGAAATTGGCGTTTTACATTGGAGAAATACCTACAGTCGTTTTTTATAATTAACTAGCTTTTACCCGCGGCTCCGCCCGCCTCAAAAAGTTTTTCCGGGATAAAAGTCCCGCTTTATGTTTTCCCGGGATAAAAAGTAGCCTATGTGTTAATCCAGGACATGATTTACCCATGTGCCAAATTTCATCAAAATCCGTTCAGTAGTTTTTGCGTGAAAGAGGAACAAACATCCATACATCCACACATCCACACATCCATACGTTCTTACAAACTTTCGCTTTTATAATATTAGTAGGATTAATAATAGTATGCACCATTGATATCTATGTACTTTTGTCATCTCATAGGGAGTTCATCGATTCATTTACTAAAAGATCCATGAGGGCGAGAATCAATAAACTCTGATGACGGATTGGATAGATATCAAAATTACGGAAAAAATGGTAATCTGTTGGAGCAAGGTCCGGGAAGTACAGTGGATGTCGTAGACATTTGTAGACCAATTGCTCCTTTTGTTTACCGGCTGTATGTTGTACAGTGTGTGTGTCTTGCTTCAAGCTTATTTAATTTCCTGATTTTGCTTCAAGTGTATTAAAACACAACAAGAACAAGACTGCCTCGATGGCGTAGTATTATGGTACGACTGTAATGCTGAGGCCTCGGGTTCGATCCCCGGGTCGGGAAAAGTGATATTGAGTTTTTCTATTCAGTATCGGCTCGGAGTCTGGAATTTGTGCCCAATATGGTGATAAGCTCGCCGCCGTCACCTTATGAGACGGAATAATGGCGAAAAGTAGGTGCACTAGTTGCGTCTCTGCCTACCCCTTCGGGAATAAACGACGTGGGTGTATAATATGTAATATGTATTAAAACAGTTTTATCACTCACACCGAAGCCTACAATTAACTCTGAAGTGGTTTGCAATAGATCCGTTTCCACAATAGCCTAGTTAATACCTCGTTACCCATCTTGGTCTCCGGCCGTCCACTCGTAGAGTAATAGTAGTGGGCGTGTAAACTGAAAGTTAATTTTTATTCATATTTATTTAGTTCGAAATATACACTTCTTTATTTTACATCTATAGTTATAATAAATTAATGGAAAGTGTTATTTTCATGGAGATAAGTATGTTGTTTCATTTATTAATGCAATGCGAACGCTGTACATTTTCGTATTTTTATTATTTTCTCTGTAAATCTTAAGTTGGGACACCTCGAATTTTGTCATAAATAACGACGATAAAAAGTATACATTCAGTTACAATTTATCTTTGTAGTAATCTTCCTATCCAAGTTCATTGCCGGTGAAAAGAACATTATTAGAATTATTGAAATACTAGCTTTTGCCTGCGGCTCCGCCCGCGTTAAAAAGTTTTTCCGGGGTAAAAGTCCCGCTTTATGTTTTCCCGGGATAAAAAGTAGCCTATGTGTTAATCCAGGACATGATGTACCCGCGTGCCAAATTTCATCGAAATCCGTTCAGTGGTTTTTGAGTGAAAGAGGAACAAACATCCATACATCCAAACATCCATACATTCTTACAAACTTTCGCCTTTATAATATTAGTAGGATTAGTGTCAAATTATAAAATGCATCGTCTAGGACTCGCAATTGAATCACATCCTTGAAAATCAAAGTTTCTTTATAATTATTATTTTTATGGCATAGAATGCCATAGACGAGCATGCTATTCGCCTGATAGTAAGCGATACAGCCGCCCATGAACAGGAGCAATATACCACACAGCATCTTGAGTTACAAAGTATTGTAAGGCATTCCACTGCGCTCGTCATCCTAAGACATAAGATGTTAAGTCTCATTATGTCCTGTAGTTACACTGGCTACAATATCCTACAAATCGAAACACAACAGTGCATGCACAGTGCTGCTTGGCGGTAGAAACAGACATTGCGGTGGTACCCACCCAGACAATCTCTTACATATGAGAGACCTACCAGTTTATCACGTCATTTCATCGACTTTGCATTTCAGATTCGTTTTAATTAATTTGGGAAACGAAGTTAAAAACAATGAACTTGAATTGTTTCCCTGCTAACAATTACCAAACTAATACATAATTCTCTACAAGGGTTCCAAAACTATTTGTTGTTGAGTTGAAAGGTACCTGGTAAACTAATTTCCCAATTCGTATTGGTGTAGATTGCGTATTGTTTAGCCTTGACAATTGACTGGATCGATTAATAATTCTGATAGCTTTATTCTCATGGAGACTTTAGTACTTGTTTTGTAGTTACTTGTTTTACATAGGCCTCAATGTCTTACAAACTGAAAAGTTTATTTTCATGGTTCGGCAATAGATAAGACGGTGATACCGATAGAAATATTTTTTATTGCAACGTCAAAGGAGTAAGTGGATCGACTGATTTGAAGTGATCTTCATCATTTATAACAATAGAAGTTTCAGAATGCGCTGCCGGTCTACAGAGTAACAGGGGTGAGAAAATGAAAGGCTTTTAGGCTCTCAGAAATCTCATTCTCCAAGCAATACGCAACAAAGTATACGCTAGCAGTTGGTCGATCGTGTGACTCGTCCACTTCATTTTTTCCCATAAAGACCTTATGTGACTTTTCATAAACTACTCTCACAAAAACAATGTAAACCAACCGCCATAAAATAGTACGTAAAGACTGCCAAATATGACCTCATAAAGGCCTTCGCAGGGCCTCTTAATGTACTGGCGCATAGCTCCATCAACCTCTTATTACACACATTCCTACTGGTCTCGTTTGGGATAATTTCCCTGTCCGTAATTTGAATACCGCTTTTTGGCAGGAGAAACGTATCCGAAGCCAAATTTGAAGAAATTAAGAATGCGATACTATTTAATGATGCTGGCAATTTGGTTAATTTGTTTTTTTAATTCTTTGAAGTTACATTTGCAATTTTGGGATTATTTTTAATGTAGATTGCAATTCCTAAGTATAGATATATATATCTAGTTCTAGATATCTAAGCTATGTGGTATTTATCACCAACTCCTACAAGAGTCGCAATAGTTTTTGAAATATGATCTATCAAAAACGTGATTGCGGTCATTTCAAGACCGCTTCGGTCTTTCTAGTGTTAACAAGAACAGAACTTTTCGTGGATAGTCGTAGAAAGTCGGGTATTCAAGCACATCAACTAATTATATGTATTTATTATATTGAAATCCAAAATATCTAGAATGATGCAAGAGCAGCCATAGCAACAGATTAACTCAACAAACAAAACGTATCCTGGCCCAAAACCACACAATATTATGTTAGGAAAAGGGCGTGCATAAACGTACACCACTAAGACCGACCTAAATTAACGTTAGATATTATGTTTAACAAGAAGGGTCAAGACACATCCCTATCAGTATGGACTGGTAAGATCTTTATGTATTTTCACCTGAGAAAACCGTGTAGAACTGGTTCCTTAACTAAATTAACCTGCTTGGAGAAATACAAAATTAGGTTAAAGTGGTACATGATACATCCAAGTAGAAACTATTTTTGTTCCTGAAAAACGGGAACACTGTGAACAGACCATAATACAATCTATTAGAAAAATAATGATATTTGGTTTAAAGGTTTTGCATGAGTTCTTGAACTCCTATTCAAGCTATTCGTCAGCAGTAAATTCGTTACAACAAGTAAACTCCTTTAACTCCCTTTTTATATATCAGTAACTTCAATAGAGGAAGAGCAACAACAGATTCGCCTGCTATAAACACCCTAGAACGAGTTCTTCATTACATACTCGTTTACTTTTTTACTACATTTCCTCACTTTTACTACAAAACCTTGAAAATATCTATGATGCTCAAACAAGTAACATGGTCAACTGCATATAAAACAAAAGTGAACCGTTTATTTAAATATTGATTAATTAGACAACAATATCGAAATTAAAGTAGTACTAACACTTTATTATTTGAAGCTAGTTTTTGCTTGCGATTGGCCTATGTGGAATTCTGTTCTAGGAATACATATTATCGAGCATATTTCTATTTACCTACGTGTACCAAAAATAATTTAGCTTCGATCAGCGTTTTTTGCGTTTACTAATATAAACATCCAAACATCTTTTAAAGTTTTATTTTTTATATAAGAGAGATGTCACATTCATGAAATATGAGACTTGTTCGCTATCGATTTTGCGCTCATTTTAACAGTGGTGGCTCTTTTGTGGTAAATATCGTCTCACTGTCTAAGTCTGCGCGGTTTATAAAGTGTATCAAAAAAATTATTAAAATCATTATATTGAGTAAGACTGCAAAGCTGAGGTCTCGGGTTCGATCTCCGGGTCGGGCAAAGTGATATTGAGTTTTTCTATTCAATCTGCCCGGAGTCTGGAATTTGCGCCCGATATCGCGATAGGATCGCCCCCTATCACATCATGGGACGGAATAACGACGAAAAGTGGGTGCACTAGTTGCGCCTCTGCCTACCCCTTCGGGGATAACAGGCGTGAGTGTATGTGTGTGTATATATATTGAGTACAGATTTGTACAGCTAGATAGCTACCTACGCTGATAATAACCACTTTCTCCGTTCTTATATCACCTTTTATATCCACCTTCAATATTTACACTCGTGTGAAAACTATACCTTCAAATAAATCCTTTCAATATGTCTCGCAATCTATATATTTGTCAGACTGAGCCTCCGATTCTAATAAAATGCTTTACATAAAATGTACCAGATACTGTATACAAATCTAAAACGAGGCCATTGAAGTATACCGCCCGTGGCGGCGCCTCCTGTTTTATTTAATTTGTCCTACATGCTGGATAATAGTAAATTTTGAATGTATTTCTGCTGGTGCGAAGGCTTTTTCTCTTCAAATTGTGTAGCTAGAAATGAGGGATTTCCAGCCTATTTTTCTGGGTTTAGACCTCTTTTATTAGGGCTTAGTCGTAGTCTTTACGACCAGGGGTTAGTGAGGTTATAAATTAAGCCCGATCCTAGATCATAGGGCATTAGTTTCTGATCTGCAGTGTTTAGCTTTAGAAATCAGTGTAAAGATTTAAAAGATAGTATATAGATAATATTACATAAGTAAGCGATACACAGAATGTTTGCATGATGCTTTTATTTAACTGAACTTTTAGATGAGCAAGCCACAACTGTTGGACGGCCGACTTTACACAAAATACTTCTTATTCTTCAGTCTTTAAAAAACCATTGCTGGACATAAGCTTCCCACAAAGATTTCCAGACCAACCTGTCAGAAGCCTGATTCCAGAATTAATTTCATATTTTTATTAATTTCACTACATTTCTATGCACATCCTTATTTCTAGGCATTAAATGTTTCCTCTTGGTACTTAGGAACTTCACTACCGTGTTCACCACGAAATCATTTTTTTATGGCATCGAATGACGAGACGGGCATGCCGTTCACCTGATGGTAAGTGATACGACCACCCATAAACAGTAGAAATACCACCCAGCACTTTGAGTTACAAATTACTGTATGGCATTCCACTGCGCTCGTCATCCTGAGACATAAGATGTTAAGTCTCATTATGTCCTGTAGTTACACTGCAAAGCATTCAAACTGAAACATCAATATTCACAAGATCCATACAAGAAAACCTTTCCCAGTGTATAGGATGTTCTAGAAAAATGGGTAAAATAGATACACGGTGATCAATTGATGACGGAACTCGATAGCAGTTAACTCACTCAAACGAGCCGATAGGTTATCACTCACGCCATATCACTTCACTGCACCGCTTCGACATCCGATAACACCACTTTACATCATCGTGTAAACGCGTCAAGCCGTAATACCAGTCGACGTGTATGTTATACAGGTGTATTTTTGTTTAGGGAAATATGATTTTCTGTCACGGTATAAATTATTGTTTTCTAGTTTTTGGCTGCGGCTCTGCCCGCGTTTAAAAGTTTTTTACAGCCTAAAAGTCCCGCTTTATATTTTCCCGGGATAAAAAGTTGCCTATGTGTTAATCCAGGATATGATCTATCCGTGTACCGAATTACATTGAAATCCGTTCAGTAGTTTTTACGTGAAAGAGTTACAAACATTCATACTTTTGCGTTAGGGGCGGTTGCGGACGACAACTTAGACGTGAGTCGGAGGAAGCCCGCAGCCGTCCCTAATGCGCCGAAGATGGCCACCGCGGAGTTTTAGTTGGTGTGCCGTGCGGTGTACATAGGTTAGAGACTCGGTCCGGCGATCGCCCGACGTTTTCCATCTCTCCGGGCGGCTCATCGTCGGGTCGTAAGGCAACGGTGAACCCAACATAACCGCTCAGTCGTTCCCCTTGAACACTGGGCGGTAGTAATAATTCACTTTCTCCGCGTAAACAAAAAAATAAAAAATACTTTTGCGTTTGTAATATTAGTAGGTCTCACATAGGTAGGTATAACAAACAATTTCACATCATCCTTCCGATTCCTTACGTTTACGCGAATGTTGGACATTGAAATTAAACTATTAAAACGGATTTTATCGTGTTTTTTTTTATTATACTTTCTCCCGACGTTTTATGTATTAAAATCATTTTTCAGTTATAGTTCCAATGCATTAATTCACAGCAGTTCCAAGTGTTATCATTCACTCAGTCCACATATACCACGAACATTAATGTAGCAAATGAAAAAAGCGACGAAACCATTCCATTGTCCAGACTCTGAATGGGGTTTTTTGCACTGTCCACTCCATTGTGCAATAAAAAACGCCGCGTTATATTCACTTCCATGTGAATTCGTGGTTACAAAGTTAATATACTAGACACTAGTTCATTAAAAAAAAGGATAGAGAATCTGTTTTAGTAATTTTTTTTGAATTTTCAGTATAAGCGGCATGTAAGGGATCCATTACATTGATTAATATAGTTTGTAACTGTCAACGTCCTACCGTTATTTGTAACAAGGTTAGATTGACTTGTATCGGCAGTCAATCGCAAGATGTTAAAGGATAGATGAATATGGATAACTAATTATTGACTTAATTAAGTTGCTGGAAAGGATAAAAAATGAGAAGATATAAAATTTATTAACTTAATTTCCTGGTGCATTTGAATTGTTATTTTTTCTTACACTTTACTATTACTGTAAAAGTAAATATTTGCGAGAAATAAACATAAATATCTGAATACATGTGGATCGAATTGGGCGCACATATTATAGAGTATATTCTGTATTAATATAAAGGCAAGAAAATGACTTTTATATAGGAGGAACAACACCTAGTGGAACATGAATTTGTAATATAAACACACACTTATAGACATTACACCAAGATTCTAAATAACACACAAAATTATTAAAGCTTTACAAACTACTGTGTACATGTCTTCGTTAGAAATTTTAACACGTCCTTTCTATTGTATAAACGCGGCGCTTTTTCACCTCAGTGTGAATTAGCTCTTACATTATTAATGCCTCTTGTTGAAATGAAATAGTTCTTTGTCGCCGAAAAGCAAATGTAAACAAAGACGAATGGCTGAGTTACGATAAGATGTTTTTGTGGATGTCTGTCGAATGTGTTCTAATGTCCTCGTGATGAAAACATATTGATGCCTAAAATGGGATTGTATGTTCGCGTACTTTTTTATGAAGTAGAATGAGACGAGTAAAATAAGATTTAGATGGAGCAATGATAGCTAGCAATAATCGTAAAGAAATTATTGCATCAGACTGTTCAGGTGTAGGCTATCAAAATTACTAGTATACGATTATTGTTTCTGGGCTAGTATTGCCTGTCAACGCGGACGAGAATGGTTTCAACATTGCGACTTTTCACAAGGGGCACTTTTTTATATTCTTTTATGAATCATGCGAGCGTGGCAAGGAAATTGCTCCATCTGAATAAAGTTTAAACGGTTTGCTTTATATTATATAGAGTGATTGCCTCGGTGGCGTAGTTGTATTACAGTACGACTGCAATGTTGAGGGTTCGATCCCCGGATCGGGCAAAGTGATATTGAGTTTTTCTATTCAATATTAACCCGGAGTCTGGAATTTGTGCCCGATATGGCGATAGGCTCGCCCCCTATCACATCATGGGACGGAATAACGGCGAAAAGTGGGTGCACTAGTTGCGCCTCTGCCTTCGGGGATAAGAGGAAGGCAGAGTCGCAACTAGTGCACCCACTTTGCGCCGTGCGTAATATCATATCATGACATTGAGTTGGTTTCATCGGCAAGGATTACACCCAGTATGCCAAATTAGACCAGCTTGGCACACTGGCTTACTCGAGTCGATTGACCCCCGTCCTATAATGTGATAGGGCACCCCCTATGGGCACACCCGTTATGGCAATAGATTCACCAATCTACTGCTATATCGGGTACAAATTCCAGACCCTGGGCTGGTACTGAATAAAAAAATCCAATATCACTTTGCCCCACCCGGAGGTCGAACCCGAGACCTCAGCATTGCAGTCGTACCGTAATAGAACTACGCCACCGATACATATTTTGCTTGATATAAGTCGGCATATTTGCCGATTACCAATATGGAAGGTGCCCAGCACTTTGAATATTGTATTATACAGGGAACTGCGACCATCACAATGAGACATTACATGTTGTCCCATTATGTCCAGTGATCTTAATAATAATACCAGACCTGTATTATATACCGTCCCACTACTGGGCACGGGCCTCCTCTACTACTGAGAGGGTTTAGGCCTAGGAGTCTGCCAACCCGCACTAGGCCACCACACTGGCCTAGTGCGGATTGGCAGACTTCACATACCTTCGGAATTCTTATAAAGAACTTCTCAGGTATGCAGGTCTCCTCACGAAGTTTTCACTCATAGTTAAAGCAAGCGATGTTTCACAAATAATACACATATAACTTTGAAAAAGTCCGAGGTGTGTGCCATTGGGTTTTGAACCTGCGGACATTTGTCTCGGCAGTCCCTTCCACTCCCAACTAGGCCATTGCTGCCGCCGCCAGTAATCTTACTCCCTGCTAATATTATAAATGCGAATCTTTGTGAAAATGTTTGCATGTTAGAAGTAAACGAGAAACAACAACGTATTGGGATAAAATTTGGCACATGGTTATGTCGTGTCCTGGATTAACACATAGGGCAATTTTTGTCCCGGTAATTTGATCCCAATGGGAATAAAGAATATTTTTAATCTAATTCCTTAAAGTAGATGGCGCTGACGTCGTATTATGTTTTACGGTCTTTTGCCGCGGGAAAGGTTTTTCAAGCGGGCGAAGCCGCGAGCAACCCCTAGTTATAATTACTATTGAACCACTATACTTGCCCACCTATATTCAACGACAAAAATATACAATATGGTGATATTATTTACCTAGAAAAACTCAAATTAAATATCTATCCTATAATCAGAGTAGATTATGAATCTCTCTACCCATCAGTAAATAGTTTTAAGCATACAATAGAAGCATTCTGACCTATTTACTTAATTGTGAATTAATCTCGGAGCTTATATGATATATATTTCTCTCTAGACTTTGTGTGGGGTAATCCATTAGACAATGAATGTACTACACAAAGTCTAGCCATTTACTAATGTAAATTCATAAAGCCAGACGTTGATGTTATTTTTAGTTGAATTAGCCTACCTCTTCTGAGCTTCGTTAAGCAACTTAATTGGCATACTAGCAATAACTTAGCTAGCAATATCGTCTCTAAATACATTAAATTGGTCCATAATTCACGTACATATACATCTAATGTCGAGCACAGTACAATCAGCTATGCCAATAAGTGCTTTATAATTCAAAGTCTGAGTGGTAGTGCCACTGTTTACAGACGGTCGTAACTCTCAATAAACATAACGTCAGGGATAGTGCATTACCGCGTAAGTGAAAGAAAAAAAGTATAGTATTATCAATCACAAGTTAGCGTCATGAGTATCAATTTAAATCAAACTTTTCCGTCACTTACGCGGTATTTACCACTGCGCTGTTTTGTATTATCCGCAACGATAAACACCACTCTCTATATTCAGATGATTAAAACAAATTTTACTTCACAGCGCCAGAAGAACCTTTCCTAAGAGCCTCGCCTCAGCAGTCCATTCCACTTAACACTCAAGATACATACAAAATCACGAATCTGGATCTGATAATTGAGGTACATTTAATGTCGACATTTCCAATAATTGTACGCATATTCTCAAAGCGATTGGAATACCTTATGACCTTTCCCAAATCGATCTATCAGTGAAAGGTCTTGGTCCATTCAGATGCGGCGCGGACTGAGAGGGTCCTAACCGGTCATACAGACCTTGTAACACGAATTCGCTTTTAGTATAATAACCGGTTCATTACACCAGGATCTTTGGGACCAATGGAGTTATATCTCTTTGATGCCTTAATAGGAATTAAGGGTAAAGATTTTGTGGCCCGCTGACCTCTGTTGAGAAGGATGAGTTGGGTATTTGGTTATTTTTTAATCATAAATAAATTCCGTTGATAAGAACGCATGTATCATCTTGTACAGGGTCTCACTGTAAAATGTTTTTTATTTTTTTATTAAGCAAGAAATTGCTTATTCTCTTTAATTGACAAATAGTTATTGTAAGTAAGGAGCTGGGTGATAGTTATTTTATTTTTAACTAGTAAATCCACGCGAGCGACGCCGTAATCAAAAGCAAACATTTAAGGTTCCCTCATGACATCATATTTAAAAACATCGGTATCGAATTCAATCGGTGGCAAACAGACACACGAGAGAGTGACTGTAAACAGTCCATTGTGCAAAAATTAATAATAGAACTCAACGAAATGTCGTTTTCAAGTTCCATCCAGATTCCAAGTATTTTGCTCGGAACCGCTATTAAAATCGATACTTGAGGCAAGCCGTGAACAACGGATCTTTGACAGTTTTTATTGTTGCCAAAACTTGATTAAAATACTCGGTAATGTGGCTAAGAGAGTTTATGGATGAAGTTTTTGAGTTTCGTAACTTTGAAAATCCATTGAATATGGAAATTATACTGAAAGTTTTTTAACGCCTTACGTGACTTATGTTTGGGAATAATAGCAATAAGCTTACGGTAAGTAAATATTATGTAAATATTATGTATTTTTTGTTCCATTTTTATAAGGTATTTTACGTTAGCATTGTTATTTATAGTTGTACATTAAGTTCCAAATTTTTTTTATTTATCTTTGAAAATCTCTTAATAAAAATTTACTGTGCCTGCTGGTTCCTTAAAGCACGAATAAACCATTTTGGTAATAAAAATACTATCAACTACATACAGAAACACATAAATTGGTCTAGTCATGTATCGGGTAATTATAATCATACTAGCTCTTGCCCGCGGCTCCACCCGCGTTAAAAAGTTTTTCCGGGATAAAAGTCCCGCTATATGTTTTCCCGGGATAAAAAGTAGCCTATGTGTTAATCCAAGACATGTTCTACCCGTTTGCCAAATTTCATTGAAATCCGTTCAGTAGTTTTTGCGTGAAAGAGGAACAAACATCCAAACATCCAAACATCCATACATCCATACATCCAGACATTCTTACAAACTTTCGCCTTTATAATATTAGTAGGATTATGAACAATGTTGAAGAACAAACTTCTCGAGTGGATACCACGTAGGTACTGGCAAGCGCAACGTCCGCCGTCCACCTGCAAAGTGCACAAAGGACTTAATAAAGGTCGTAGGAACACGCTGGATGCAGGCCAATTTTGATATATCCGCCTGAAAATCTTTATATAAGGCCTATGTTGCGCAGTTAACGTTATGTGGCTGATGATGACATGAACAATAATTCCTGTCCTGTACAATGTACATACCTACTAATATAGTTCTGACCACTGGCGTACTCTACTATTGAGCTTAGGTCTAAGTCTACCATCCTGACCTATTGATATCATCTTGGGTATACTAAAAGACTGTTATCAAATTACATCAATATCATGGTATCGAATCTACTATCACTAGTTTCAAATTGTCTTCCCGTTACGCCACGCAGGCTGTCATTCAAAGCTAACTCCTGTAATCTCCTGGTGTCCGTGTTCCCCACACGTATTAACTTGTTATCCTATTTAGATCCTGTGGGGCAAAACGAGGGCAATCTGGACAGGCGATATGCCTCCATTTAAATCATGTTACAGGTTACGTCAGATGGCTACTTTTATGTGGACAATAGTATAGCAACATGATTTATTTTTCAGTCAAATCTTTGTTCATAATAAAATAAGTACTTTGCCGTTTCGAAAATTATATTATCTAGATACAAAACCAAAAGAATTCATATTTTTTTCTAACGAATACATAATATTAAAACCTTCTAGACTTTTATCCTGTTATTGCAAATTATCGAACGCACGACCCGATAAAGGTCGCGGTTTATTGCTACTAGAAACTATAAAATTAATTCCAAGACATTCGATACACAATGTCGCATTAAATTTTGAAATATTAGCGTTCTTTCAACCCCACAACGGCCTAGGGTGCTCTTAATAAAAACTCATTAAATTCTTGGCTGGCATTCTCCGTTTTTTGCGACCACAATATCTCAATGTTTATGATTAATGGTATTCTTATTTATACCAATTAATCACGTACTTTACGAGGCTTTTAGTACGACCTTTAAACAAGTACAAGTATCACATATTTTTGCGAGTAATTGACAACTATTACCCAATGCGTAATAAGTATAACAATTGACTATATTGATGGTGGTGAGAACCGCCTGTTATCTTTTCTTTTTCTTTTTTTTTTTTTTTGCAGAGAAAGTGCAGTCTTTACCACTACCGCCCAGCCTGGCGACTAGACGGTTATGTTGGGTTTGCCGTGCCTAACGACCCGTTGTTGAGCCGCCCGGAAAGACATCGGGCGAACGCCATGCCGAGTCCCTACTACTGTATAACCGACTGTTATCTACAGGAAACTAAAGATTAATATTCACACACTCACGCCTTTTATCCCCGAAGGGGTAGGTAGTGGTGCAACTAGTGCACCCACTTTTCGCCATTATTCCGTCCCATGATGTGATAGGGGGGAGCCTTTCGCCATATCGGGCACCCATTTCAGACTCCGTGCTGATACTGAATTGAAAAACCCAACATCACTTTGCCCGAGCCGGGGTCGAACCCGAGACCTCAGAATTGCAGTCGTACCGTAATACAACTACGCCGTTAGGGACGAGGAATAATATTCAATATATTTCTGTTAAACAACCAATATTCCTCTCCACTGCAAGCTTTATGATTTATCAAGTGCAATTGAAACCAAATTGAAAAAATCCACTAATGAAAACAAAAAACCACAGTAAATTCCATTACGTTTTATTGAAATTCTCACGAACACTCATCATTAGCATATTCCATTTTCTACCGAACTACTTCAGTGTAAAATTTTATTACTCCGAATTAAATTTTAATGTCCGATTTAACTGCAAATACTAAGATCTCGGCATGAATGCAATGGTTCAGTGCTCGTTCTCTCACGATCTCTTTAGTGCCATCTTCGCTAATGCAGCATTTAGTTCCAAGTTTTAATCTGTTCTTATGTATCATTACTGAGTATTATGAGATTTAATATCTGATGGTTCGGTGACGTGTGCCTGGTAACTTCATGGCAGATTAAGTAATTTTGTATTCTGTGTAATGTTGAAAACATATATTTCAGGCTTAGCATTAATCAAGGGGCTTGCTTGTCACATCTTTTGGTTGTATAAAAGAGAATAGCACCTTAATACACACGTTCAATAACGCACACGTTCGGTTTCCTTATTAGGTTTCCTGATCAGGAATTCAGATTCGGAATTCTGAGTGACTAGCGCAAACGTCCGGTTTTTTGTACCAACACGTTCGGTTTCCTAATCAGGTTTCCTGATCAGGAATTCAGATTCAGGAACGTGTGCGCGTTGTTGAACATTTTCTATGTAAGCGGAGCATTCAGGTTTCATAATCTGAATTCCTGATCAGAAAACCTAATTAGGAAACCGAACGTGTGCGGCAAGCGTAAGCATACAGAAATACGTCTTAATCTCATCGTTTTCAACTATATCGATCTCTTTTACTTTTTATCCCTTCCACAAGGATTTATAAATAACAGTGGGATATTATGTCTACTGTTTTGGTAAAGGTCAAGTAAGGCGTTATTATCGGAAGAAGTGATGGACGCAGTTGCGTTCTAGATGGTATCCATTCAGCAAAATAGGCTTGAATGAGACTTAGTTGGTAGTTCAGGAATGCAATCTCTTTCTTCTTTATCTTCCACCTTCCTTTGCCCCATTTCGATGTACACGTAGCTCATTTAATCCGGAATGCAACGTCTTGATATCGCCATTGTATTCACGACCATGGACTTTGCCTTACAAGGATAAAACGCCGGTAACCCAAACCTTGTATAATTGATTAGTTAATGAAAAATTTCCTCCCATTTTGATACAAGTAACACAATGTTTCTAAACTTAATCCGCGTATTGTGTCGGTCTGTTTGTCTCATTGTGTAACTTTGCCGACTTGTTTCAACAATGGCAAATAAGACGGCTCAGAGGTTTGGATTATTCTGAAAATTATTTTGATATTGTGAAATTGTGTTTGATATCGTTACTGCTAATGAAAAAAAATATCTAAATTGTGTTTTGAGATGTTTTGGAGGAGTGTTTATGGCATCCGATAAGAATTTAAGTCAAACAATGACAATTTTGTCCCGCATACAAGACGTACGCAACGTAATAGTTTATAAGATTTAGACACATATTTTAAAGCTATTGCATAGCTTCGATCGCAGGCCTTGAGCGTGGAGACCGAATCCAGAAATTCCGTAACGAAAAAATAACCTGACACCCCTCACTCCGACCGGCACAGCGGTGATATTTTATTTTCAACTCTATCACAACCACGTAGAGTGTAAAATTCCATAAGTAAATTTAATATCGCAGTCTTGTAAGAATACAATATGTAAGAGGATATAAGCTGAATGTTAAACGATAAAAGGTCGAAATTACCGTGTATTTAAAAATTGTTCCAGTCAGTGAATCGTATCGAAATGTCAAACGTGATTCTAAGTTGGAATTTTTAAAAAGTTTTTATTTTATATCTGTTCAAATAGGTTATAAATATTAGAATTGCCTGCTTAGAGTTTCAGCATTAGGGCACGAGTGAAATTTGGTCAATAGAAAAAAATTAAATAAATAAAAATTTATAATTACATAAGTTGATAAAAAATGCTACGCAATAGCTTTACCGCGGCAGTCTCCGAGTGCCACACGTCATTATTTTCTTTTTTTATATCAGGTTTTCTTGCAGTTTCGTCCGCATGGAAAGCCTTTCCCGCTAATAATACCTAAATCACTATAACGATCCATAACCACTTTCGTACGAAGGTTTTTTTTTTTTTTTTTTGTCCCTGACATTACTCTTTCTAGCCTGACGAGGGTCGGCTTATGAAAGAACACCGGTCTTTTGGGTGAGTGCAGAAGGCGCTCGCAACCCTTAAAATTAAGCGACCACGCTGAGGGCGACCCACTAACGGGTCACGAACCTCGGCTCAGGGCGGCCACTGAGAGGATAAGACATCAGCGTTTGGGGAAACATGGTTTTTAACCTAATCCTATTCATGTGTTCGTAGTCTTCGGCACGCGGGCCGGAACTGCTAAGAGAGGTCAGGGTGACGGGGAACGCGACGAGGTCCTCGACGGCGAGGACGGTACAGCGGTCTTGTGGAATGTAAGAGCTTTTGATGCTCGATCTTTTCGCGAATGGCCAGAGTGATTTCGTCCTCTGGATCTGTCAGTACTGAACGCGGTCGTCTCCATTTGGCGCGATCAAATGGAGTAGTACGAAGGTAACGCCAGTAGTCTGTATGTGAATACATGACAGACTAATACGTTCAGCGGTTACTGCATATACTCTTAACAAATATCCAATTTTTTCATACACATTAGTTTTTAATATTAGTAAGAGAAAGTTAAGATTAAATCTATTAAAAATATCTTCAAAACAATGTATATTCAATACAATCCTACGTGTCATTACATAAGTTTACATCTCGCTAAAATTACTTTATATCAACAATATTGCACACATTGCGTAACACTTTTAACATTATCAGTGCCTCTTTAACATACTGTATCAGTACAAACTGTTAAAAATCTTATCTAAAACTCGCACTCGTAACTCGGTGTTGTCTTTTCATTAATAAATTCCATTGACTTTAGTGATGAGGACTAGGACAGTCTTCCTTTTTCTACCTTAAATGTTATCTCAGCAAAATGCGTTTGCGGATATCTAGTGGAATTTTCGACGTTCATCGTACCGAGTTTAACCCCTCATTATTTCACTCTTTTATGTCAAAGGTCACAAACTGCGCGTCGCCGTGCGTTTTCTCTCCTTGATGATATATATTTCATCTCAGTATAATCCATTTCACCCAATCTCTGCGGTTCCTCTGCTTTATGTCAGAATCCACATACGTCTTTAATCTATTCGGTTGTGGTCTTCGCCGTTTAAAATGAACCTCTAGTGCCACCGGCGTGTATATATAATACTAGCTTTTGCCCGCGGCTCCGCCCGCCTTAAAAAGTTTTTCCGGGATAAAACACAGGCTACTTTTTACCCGGGGAAAATATAAACCGGGAATTGTATACCGGACTTTTTAATCTCGCCCTTAGAGCCGTCACGACCAAACCAATGAAATTTAGTAAGGACGTTTTATGCCGGGAAAATATAAACCGGGACTTTTATCCTGGAAAAACATTTTAACGCGGGTGGAGCCGCGGGAAGCTAGCAAACTATATAAAATAACCTTCATAAAAATCATGACAATTTTTTTTGTGAATTAGGTTTTTCACAATAAAACCACTTAAAAATAACATGTAAAAACCACAAAATTTAATTTTGAATTGTACGTTGATATAATATTCTAAATTTTTTCCAAAATCAGTCTTACTTTTGTATAATAAAATAAAAATATTTTCTTAGTAAACTTTACCGTTACAGTCAATGGTTACAGGTTATCCTATCTCACGCGTATCCAAATATTTTTTCATAATTCCCTATTCCCGCACAGGATGACACTTGTTTTCAAAAGATATAGAGGGGAGATGTTTTTATTTATCCCATTGTTTATAAAGGTCTGTTTATAAGGGATGAGATGACCACACAGATTAATAATCCTTCGGATTATAGAAAATATAATCTTCGTCTACAAATTTTCAAGGTATAAGTTAAGTTCTATAAACCTTGATTTGAATCTTTTACATGTAAGAAAAAATATCGACGGCTCCCAAGAACAAAGTCGTATATGCAAAATGAAGCTTTTCAGTAGAGTGCTTTGAAAGTCTAAGTTAATTGTGAAAATCACAAGTTATAGTGAACAAAACATTATATTCTATAGGGTTCAGTAACAACTTTGAACTTAATGTGTGAAAATAGCACTAATTCGCACATGAATACAAACTAACGCTCTACTGAAAAGCTAACATTTTGCATATACGACTTTGTTCTTGGGAGCCGTCGATATATGAGTTACGTTGAAAAATTAGAATAGTTTTATCTGATCATGTTATGTCTGTTGGCGGTTTAGGTTTTAGGTTAGCTCCCTATCACGACATAAGACGGAATACAGAAGATGAAAAGTGGGTGCTGGCTGCGGCACTACCTACCCCTTCTGGGATAAAACGAGATGTGATTAAAGACATTTCAAGGTTTTTTGTTTACTTCTAACTCCGAAATATCGTTGCACACTTTCGCGTTTAATATGTCACAGAACCCTAACAAATCTAGAAAAGGTTACATCATTTGGTGACGTAACGTTTACGTAACGCGATGACAAAGGGTGCGTAATGACTTGGAGCTTACGTTTCTCTTTCGGTCCACATTTTTGGCCATGTTTATAGGTAGGCTTGATTTTATGTGATAAGGTGTTTGGGATTTGGTTCTCTATCAACGTAAATATATGAGTATAGGTACATGATATGTTTTGATCTCGAGTGGGTAATAAAGAAATTCTCATAACCGAATTTCGGTTACGGCAGTCAGTCTCAACGGAGATTAGCCAAGAAAGCAGTATATGTAGTGAACAAGTGCGTATACAATTCACAGATATAATTTCTGTTCCTTTATTCTAATTGTCTAATGAGATGGCAATCCAACACGACCGTAGGAAGATCAAAGGACCAAAGGCTTTACGTATTTTTCGGGATACGAAGGTGTAATTTGTAACACTGCCAACTTCCTGACTCGTAACTGCGACAGAGTAATTTATGACATAAAAACTCAGACACGTTTTTTTCTTGAGTGTACCATATGTAAGTGTACAATGTACAGAGTGATAAACAAATAACGACTTGCAACGAGCATAATTCCGTGGTTAAAGAGTGACCATCAACGAAAACATAATTTGGGCAACTATTCACAAATAAAACGTATTGTTGATTAATATAATTAGTGTTTTGTCGTAATAAGTATATGACATACAAAATAATTGAAGTGATGGGAGATAACGAACGCTCAAAATGAGAAATGGCTGAAAACAGTGAGTCTTGGTCAAAAAATAAATTCAACAAAGAAATAAAATAGTAATTTGTAGGTGACATCGTTTGATTTACCTCTAAATCCATTCAAATGAAAATCCACAATGTAAATTATAATCTGCTTCATAAAAGTTCAAATAAAACAATTTACGACACTAATAATAATTCAAACACGTTTTGGACGAAGAAGTATCTCGGAAAATCAGAGATAGCATTCACAGCGGGTTTATTAACTCGCAAACTGACACGTTATGATTATAATAAAAGCTTCCGTGAAAGCTTTACAGCTTTGGAAAGCCTTTGTCCGGAATCTGACTCGGTATGGCATGAAAGTGTAGTCTGTGAACACGACGGTTTTGGGTTATAGAAAAAAATAGAAAATGTGATAAAACTAACGTCACAGAAATAAGTTTTTGCACCAAATCACAATTTCGTAGTTCGTAGCAGTCGTAGCAGTCTTTACTCGTAGCATCCGTAGCATAGATTAACAAAATCAGCGGCCCAGTTAAATGCGAAAGTTTGTAAGAATGTATGGATGTGTGGATGTGAGGATGTTTGTTACTCTTTCACGCAAAAACTACTGAATGGATTTCGATAAAATTGGGCACACGGGTAGATCTTATCCTGGATTAACACATAAGCTACTTTTTATCCCGGGAAAATATAAAGCGGGACTTTTATCAAGGAAAAACATTTTAAAGCGGATGGAGCCGCGGGCAAAAGCTAGTAGTAGAATAATTGAATATTAAGAAGTACAAAATATGACAAAAAATATATTACATCTCTTTGCCTGCATAAAATATGTTGCAAATATTCGCAAACAGCTTTTAATTTAAAATATTAAGTTTGTCAAAGAGTTTCATACTTTGATGAAATTTTTATATGTGAAGCATAAAAATATTTTATGAGTTACACATTATTATATTTAAAATTATTTTTATTTCAAATTTGGTCAATGTCCCCATTGATATTAACATTTATGGTTCTCCACCGGGTAAATCATTAACTTTAATTTACTTTTTAAACATTCTTATTTAATAAAAATTAATACATTATGGCCAGTATAAATAAATATTGCATGCAATTATTGGTATCTTTAATATTTAAGGATATGATGACGTAGTTTTATATATTACTAGCTTTTGCCCGCGGCTTCGCCCGCGTTAATAAGTTTTTCGGGGATAAAAGTACATATAAACCTTCCTCTTGAATCACTCGATCTATTAAAAAAAAACCGCATCAAAATCCGTTGCGTAGTCTTAAAGATCTAAGCATACATAGGGACATAGGGACAGACAGCGGGAAACGACTTTGTTTTATACTATGTAGTGATTTGAGGCCAAGTAGAGAAGGACATTAAACTAATGTGATTACTGTGTTTTTTTACAGTATAATATAACTTAATTAAAAGTTACATTTGACTATTTATGGTAATCAAATGAGTGATATGAAAGTGCAATCATCCTAGCTGATTTCGGCCACGACGGCCGTTATGAACGGAGTTCAGCCAGGGCCGCAGGACATATTATAGTACACAAGTTTGTGCGCAATACACAGGTGCACTCTGGTACTGGTGGTAGGAGTCTCATGTAAGAGTCAGTCTGGGTGGGTACCACCGCAATGTCTATTTCTACCGACAAGCAGCAGTGTGCATGCACTGTTGTGTTTTGGTTTGAAAGGCATTGTAGCCAGTGTAACTACAGGACATAATGAGACTTTCCCATGTTATGTCTCAGGATGACGAGCGCAGTGGAATGCCACACAGTACTTTGTAACTCAAGGTGCTGAATGGTGTTGCTACTGTTTATGGGTGGTCGTATCGCTTACCATCAGGCGAACGACGTGCTCATCTCGTCATCCGATGCCATACAAAAAACTGATGCCATACTATAAAAATCATGAATACGGTGCCGATCAAAGAGAAGAAGTAGGAATTAGGACGATGCGATGACGCGGATATATTTCTATTAGTCCGGTCAATTTAGACATTCGAAGTTACATAAAGTCCCAACAAGCTGAATTTCTGTGAAATTATTCAAAACATAATTATAAACAATGTCTAGAAGTTCCCCATCATTCCCCTGTAAGGAAAAAAAATTATTCAAGGTCGAAGGTAAAAAAAATGAGTTTTTCGCGATTTTCAGCAAAACGGTAAGTTTTATCATAAAAGTACCTCAGACAAAAATTGTAGATCATAAAATTATCTATAAAAAATGCATCAATACTTTTTTCTTACGAGCCACCGTTTCTGAGATATAACGATTCAAAAAGTTATAAAAGTTGTTATCGTCATAATATGCATACGTTTCCACGCCACCTATGAGGTAGTGTACTTAGCGCGTTTTTTAACGTGGTTTCCCCAGTAGGCCTACTCCACGGGTCAGTTGTGATCCTGTTGAATACATCCTGTTATACATCATCCAATCCTGTTTGTTACTTTACAAAAGTAAATAAACTTTTTGATGAATATATATTTGATTGATGCTGAGCTTTTCCTGGTTTTAAGAAAAAAATAGTTTTTTCAGTTGGCGTTCGAGCAGTGAGTAATACAAGTAAGTCAACATCTTCACCAACAACAATAGTTGTATTTGTCAAATTGAATTGCTCTATTGCTGTTTCAATATATATATATACAACGTCGTCCAACTTTAGCAACATCTTCATCTTCTGATATTTTATTTGACGAACTTATGACAGTCCCAACCAGTCAACAGAAATTTCTTACAAATACCCACAACAAGTCTCGGTTCATTTCAATGTTGAAAGAAAAGTTTACGGCTGAAAATATATTGGTAAAACAGCAATAATGATGCTGATGTATTGATTATTGAAACAGCAATAGAGCAATTCAATTTGACAAATGCAACTATTGTTGTTGGTGAAGATGTTGACTTACTTGTATTACTCACTGCTCGAACGCCAACTGAAAAAACTATTTTTTTCTTAAAACCAGGAAAATCTCAGCATCAATCAAATATATATTTATCAAAAAGTTTATTTACTTTTGTAAAGTGTCAAGATCATGTACTATTTTTACACGCAATAACTGGCTGTGATACGACATCTGCATTTTACAGGAGGGGTAAAACCGCAGTTTTCAAAATATTTGAAAAACAAGATTTAATTCAATGTGCTGAAGTTTTTAAAAAGACCAATTCAACTCAACAAGAAGTTATTACCAACGGCATCCGCTTTCTTCTTTCTATGTACGGAGCTCCTAAAAAAACTACCTGTTTAGATAAGCATCGATATGCATGTTTCGTTAAAAATACTAAAAATAAAAAACAAGTTCAATTAGCTTGTCTTCCTCCAACCTCAGTTGCTGCTCACTAACATCTTTTTCGAGTATATTACCAAGTTCAAGTGTGGCTTGGTTATCAGCTAGACCCTACAGGCTGGGGTTGGAAGTTGGTCAACAATATATTAGAGCCAGTTCAAACTTTACTTCCACCTGCGCTGGGAAAACTGCTGAACACTATTTTTTGCAACTGCAAAAAGGGATGCAGTGCTAAATGTGGTTGCAAAAAAGTCGGACTGTCTTGTTCTTTGGCATGCACAAATTGTCAAGGCCGGTCGTGCTCTAATATTGAATCAAAAAAAATGGAGGATTCGTTTGACTCCGACGAAGTATCATGCGATACATTGCTATTGACGCAATTTACTTGCATCCAAAATGAAGATGAAGAAGAAGCAGGAGAAGAAGATCAAGAAGAAGAACAAGAATTTGAAAAACTTACGAATAAGACGAATAAACTTCAACACTTTTTATTAATTTACATCGCTTTTATCTTTCCAAATCTTTGAAAATTTCCATTATTATGCAATAGTTTTACATTAAACAGGATCACAACTGACCCGTGGAGTAGGCCTACTGGGGAAACCACGTTAAAAAACGCGCTAAGTATACTACCTCATAGGCGGCGTAGAAACGTGTGCATATTATGACGATAACAACTTTTATAACTTTTTGAATCGTTATATCTCAGAAACGGTGGCTCGTAAGAAAAAAGTATTATGCATTTTTTATAGATAATTTTATGATCTACAATTTTTGTCTGAGGTACTTTTATGATAAAACTTACCGTTTTGTTGAAAATCGCGAAAAACTCATTTTTTTTACCTTTGACCTTGAATATTTTTTTTTCCTTACAGGGGAATGATGGGGAACTTCTAGACATTGTTTATAATTATGTTTTGAACAATTTCACAGAAATTCAGCTTGTTGGGACTTTATGTAACTTCACTCTCATTTTTTGGTCTAAATTGACCGGATTATATAGCATAGTTTAAATAATTAAAAATATACTACAAAAAAACACATCACCTTTTAATAGTTTTATAGTCTTTACGCTTCACTGTCAGTTACCTCACTCATCTGCCCTGTAAGAAAGACTGGCAAAATTATAAACCCTATACAGAAACTAGTAAAGCCATAAAAACATGCCCTGGCCCGAGTTTTACTACATGTATTAACGTGTTTTGTCGCCCATAAAAAGCGTAAGTCGTAAAATGTTTATCGTATATTCAATTTTTTTTTTTGCTAAAGAACATAAGGTGCATTCACCATAATTTTGAATTCAAGTAAATGTTTTGGGCTATGTGAGAAATACCATCCTTTTTAAAGGAGAGACGACTTTATAAAACAAAAACCATTTTTCAACAAACTTTGATAACTAAACTGTGGCGTCGAATGTAAGAGCAACGATTCACGCTTTTTTGACTGGAAATGAGCAAGTGTGTTATACTTTTTTCTACCTTTTGATCAGAGCCTTTCGTGGCATTCTTTTCTTGGTGCCAAATTATAGAACAGTAAAAAGATAACCTATGTTACTTAAAATAGAGATGCTTTTTTTCTGAATCAGTCCAGTCCTATAAAAAAATCTCACTTATATCCTTTACGTAATATAAATATACCATACCGTATGGTACTCTAAAGTTTTAATGATCAACACTAGCACTACTATTACAAAGGAAAGATTTTATTTTTTGTTCGTTTGTAGGTGATGAACTCAAAAACATTTACATTATGGAAAAGTATTTTGTTACTCGTGATAGATTGAGGCCATTTTTCTTGTTAACCAGGCTAACACTCGAGTCCACTGGAGTGGGTTCTGGTTTTGTTGAAAACAAAACGATCTACTTTTTATGCATGGCTTATATTGAAAGCATTAGTCATCCCTTCGCACCATTTTAGTTTTTAATATTTTTTTGCAATAACTGATATAAATACGCACTATAAACCAGTGAAAGTTGCGTCAAAATTTATATAGAGTTACGTTATTAAGTTTCAATACACGAAAATAATATCCACTTGAAATTTTACTCAAACTTGAGAATGATTCATTAATACCACCATAAAGACCGTAATAGATGCAACATAGTTTCGCTCTGAAGTGCAATATCAGCTGAGACGCTGTCAAATGAAGGTCAGCATCTTAAGACAATCGCTATTTAGTAAACCCATATTAGCACCGGCTCAAATAGCATCTTAAGTTACAATATGTGACGGATACTAACAGCTGAGTTTTGTTTATGTAACAGCGCCAACTCAGCTGAGAATAAGCTCTAACATAGCAGTCTGAGCTTGGTTTGTTAAATAGTTCGACACATTAAATGTCTACATGAGATGTGTCTACTTCAATTAATGTGAGTTTGATTTACTAATATGGGCCTTAGTTTAGTTCGTCGTGGAACATTTAGTCAATGATTTTTTTTGAAACTTTTATTAGTTTTATTACAATAAAGAGTTCTAGATAGTATTAATATTCGGCTCACAAAGCGCTTTAGTAAAATACGAACCGCAATACATTTTACACATACACAAACCACCCTTATCTTTACAAAAAAATATCAAGAAATGAAACTAGCATTCAGAAAAGAAATCGTATTTTATCGTATCTGATTGACAGGTATATAACAGCGTTTTTCGAAAAGACTGGTCCTATTCCGCTGACTACACTCGGTTGACCGTGCACAATCGAGAATCTCGCTTCCCACTCACGTATATGCTAAACTTAACACTTGACGAATCCGTATCGGGAAATACGTCACAGTTCCAATAAAAGGTACATATATTTTATGAGATATGTGGTTTTAGATATACGGCATGATTTTTAGTGTGGTTTGATTATCTTATTTTTACTACAATGTATGTTCTGAGGATTGTATGTTCCTGTATTAATCTTAATCTTATCATAGTATAAAACAAAGTCGCTCCCCGCTGTCTGTCCCTATGTGTGCTTAGATCTTTAAAACTACGCAAAAGATTTTGATGCGTTTTTTTTAATAGATAGAGTGATTCAACAAAAAGGTTTTTATGTACTTTTGTCCCAGAAATACTTATTTACGCGGGCGGAGCCGCGGGTATGAGCTAGTATAATATATGTGGTGAATTATATCCAATCGTATCAAAGAAACATTATGGCAGCTGCGGAGTACGGTATACGCGCCGACGTGCGCGCAAATTTGTAATTTGTAAATTTGAAAGGAAAGAAAGAAAGAAAAATCAATGATGGTCGCAGCAGTGAGCAGAGTGAAAAAACACAAAATTATAACGCTTAATGATATAGTAAAAGTAAGTAATTTAAGTTGAAAGTATACAAGTGTAATCACGCGAGTTTTCCTTGCCCCTCATCCCACTTATATATATATATATATATATGGTACTTTTTATCCCGGAATAGTTTATATATACATATATAATCACCTAGTAATTCATAATATATAAATCCTACTAATATTATAAAGGCGAAAGTTTGTAAGAATGTATGGATGTTTGGATGTTTAGATGTTTGGATGTTTGGATGTTTGGATGTAAGGATGTTTGTTCCTCTTTCACGCGAAAACTACTGAACGGATTTCGATGAAATTTGGCACACGGGTAGATCGTGTCCTAGATTAACACATAGGCTACTTTTTATCCCGGGAAAATATAAAGCGGGACTTTTATCCCGGAAAAACTTTTTAAAGTGGGCGGAGCCGCGGGCAAAAGCTAGTATTAGATAATATCATCAAACCATGGGTCGATCTCATCACATTATTCGGTTTTATAAAAAAATAATAATTCAGAGGTGGATCTTAGCTGTAATCCTCATATTTTTGTTATAAGTAATGCAGGTTTTCGTTGCTTTAATACCTTATCAATATCAAGTTTTATATATGCAACAAACCGCAAAGTTCAAATTTCGATTCCCCACCAACCTACGTACACGATTTATCCGATGGATTTGTATGGAAATAGAACCCTTATCCCACGGGATGAGAAAACCATTAGCAAAATGGTTACATCCGATGCACGCGCGCAACGCTTCTACTAACTGTAAATTCTAAAAATGGTGCTAAAACAAACATAATCAATTGAAAACTTTTATATTAGAGAGAGACTGCCTCGGTGGTGTAATTGTATTGCGTGCGCTATACGACTATGGCGCTTAGGTTTCGGGTTCAAATCCTGGGTAGAGTAAAATTATATTAGCTCTATATTATACTGGGGTCAGAAAATGTGGCCGGTAAGTAGCAATGGACCTGACATACGACGTATCATATAACATAACAAGCTAAATGTAGATGTGTTCCACTTCTGCCTACCTCTGAAAAGGAAAAAGAGCGTGATACTATGTATATACGAAAAAAAAATATCGGTTTACTAATATTACTGTGCGACTCTGCTTGCATGATTATATTTCCTATAAATAATGTATTACACTTTTCCGGAATATAAAGTGTATGTTAATCCAGCTTAGGTCCATCTGTATCTAAATCCATTCAGCCGTTTTAAATGCGATTCCTTTGTATAAACATACTATAATATTAGTACGATTGCAAAATGGGTATTTAGGTTTGTGTAAACCTCTGTCCCAGTTTCAAAGTTAAGGCTACGCAATTAAATGAGTGGTCAAGTTGGGAATGGAACGGTCTGCCGAGACAATGTCCGGAGGTTCAAACCCAAGGCACACACCTCTGGCTTTTCGAAGTTATGTGTGTATTGTTTATCAATTATCGTTCACTTTAACAGTGAAGGAAAACATTGTGAGGAAACCTACATGCCTGAGAATTTTCCATAAGAATTTCGAGGGTATGTGAAGTCTGCCAATCCGCACTAGGCCAGCGTAGTAGACTAAGGCTTAAAACCCTCTCAGTGGTAGAGGAGGCCAGTGCTCAGCAGTGGATAGTATATAATACAGGGCTGGTATTATTATTAAATAATTATTATAATTAAATGTGTGATTTATTAAAAAAAATGCATGAGGCGCCAGGATTAGAAAACAGCTTTAGATAAGGCATTTAACGTGCTCATTATACATCATTTAACAAAAATAAACTTAGCGATCCACTTTTGATGCAGTGGCGCGTGTTAGTGCAGTGTAGTCTCTACCGACATTTGATGATACACATTCCAGATAATGAACAATCATATTATATCATCAGAGAGAAGTTTGCTCCTTAATTGTAGAGACACAAGAAAATCGTGTATTTTGACACTAAATGATAAATTTATGGTCTTAATTTTTAACGATGTTAATCGACCTTTACAAAACAGATATTTAAGTATAAATATTTAAAAAGAAAATGGCAATATTAACACAAGAACCTTCATTCTACTTTTATAAAAAAAATCATTTTTTACAGGACCCTGTAAATAAAGGTTCAATATGAACCGGAGATGAAACCGGCATGACAGAATAAATCATAAATAATAAAAACCACAAAACTCGGCCCTTTATTAAATATAAGTTTCGGCGCAACAATAACCTTTGCGGACGTGTGGGGGTTAAAAATGTCGCTAGAGGGCGACACATGGCGCCGACCCCAACGCCACGTACCGCCCATACCTTCCGGATATAGGATGTAACTGTGAATTCGTTACACCGAGCGTGAAAGAAATAATACGATACCATACTCTGCAGGCTACGAATACAATCACACCATTTTGTATAAACGGGCACGGAAATGTGAGTACACTTATGATCAGTGAAGTGGCATTCAAAAATTTCAATAGGTTAGTTTCCTAGATTTTTGCACAATACTTTGTACGTAACAAACAATAATACGAAAAAGAAATCCTTCTGTGAAATCAGCATCAAAATTGCATTAAAATAAAGCAGTTATTCAAATTTAAAATTTTGTTATGAGCAAAAGTGTGAGCGCGGTGGGGATATCGCGCTACCTCTTTCACACGCACGCAGCGTTATGGCTGGTGACACCCGATGACGTAACAGTCTGATATTCCTGTTATTTGACAATTACCCCGCCAATTTTAAAATTCTTTGGCGTTAGATAATATCTAATGTATTTATTATTATTATATTTATTTATCAATAGTGGTGGCATACACTATTGATAAATGTGTTTGAAAAAAATAGTCAACTACCCTATTGAGATTTCTAAACAATGCCAGCCTGTTCCAAGAATATATACAGACTGATCAGGGTGGGGCATATTAACGGTGCCTACTATGGCGACCCTGTATACAGTGGTCGATATCGGGCTGATACAAATGCCTTATAACTATCAAACTGCCGAACAGCCAGGATAGACAGACACTCGCCGATGACAAGCGATGAAGCTCGGCGACTCTGGGGACAGTAATCTCTCATTAACACGCAACGAAATTAATCAAATGGAAAATTATGGACTGGGATATCAACGATGAAGGGATATTTAGGTTGAATATCGAAACTAGTAAATATTGATTAAAAATTTCAGGTGTTTAGTGGTGATACTGTTTATGGGTAGGGAGTTTTGGCGGGAACTTGGAAGTGTCATGAGGTAATCTTGTTTTACTTCATTATTTTGGTGATACTTAGTGTTACATTACATAATTATGGTGGTCTATTATCCAATTTAGTTCTATTTAAGGGCTCTAATGAAATGAATTGAAATAAGTGTGCCAATCAAGTGTTTTTTTTTTGTTGCCGCCAAAACTCCTCGATAAAGTCTTGGTAAGGTAGCCACTGCTTTACTACGACATAGTACATAGGTTACAAAAAAGACAACCAAAATTAAGACGAGGCTGTATGGACTTGAACCCTTTGCCTTCGCTACAAGGGAAAATTATAAAAAAATAATTATGGGTAGTATAATCTTCAAGCGTGCATTAATTTTATCACAATTAACAAGCACTCCCTAGCCAAAATATCTGAAACCGTACCCAAATTGCCGCGTAAACTGGGAGCCATATAAACAGAAGCAAGAAACACTCGAAGGAATTATTAATGCGTCGAGAACAAAAAGATACATTAAAGTTAGAACACTCGCCCCCGAGGCCCATTACACTTTGGACCTAGTTCCTTCATTCTTTGTCCCAGGACGGTAACGTTTAAAACTCCCGCAAGGGATCTCTTAGAAAGAATTGAAATTTGTTTGTTTGTATTTCATACACTTAGATTATTTTGAAAATGGAAATGAGGTATCGTAGTTTGGATTACAAAGAGTATGTTAACTCACTAGAATGTCCATCATAATTATATTTTTAATTTAATGACTATACCATCTTGTATTTGAATCACTTAGGAGAGTTAACGTTATATAGACTGGTTTTAAAAACTAAGCTAAATTGTTTCTGGAACATGCAGGTGGCGCTAATTTTTAAATGAAGGCGGGATAAGCTAGAAAAAGAAAAATACTATAATCGTATAGTAACCGACTCTTTTAACTCTGATAACTGCTTTATACGTGTTATATTATGTATTCATGCATAAGCTTCTTTACTCATTAGCTCTATTAAATTACGAACTCAGTTCACAGAATTTATTTATAGATTAATTCAATACAGAATATTTATGATTTTGTTTTATGTATAAATAAATGAAGATACAATTTCTTTCAACATTAATAATGAAATTAACTGTAAAAAGGATTAAGTGTACAGCAGAGATTACAAAAAGAACTTTAATTAAAATAAAAGCACAAAATGTTTACAGCATATTCTCTTCATCCATAATTACTTTTTAAAAGCGTTGTAAAGCTCTTGTAACTAAAACTTTAAAGTTCAGACACAATTTTCGTAAGATTCTGTAATGCTTCAGCAACGCTGAATAAAGGCGAAGGCATCTAGCGGAAGGAAACAACGCACCTACCTCTGGCCTCTTAGAAAAGTATAAGAGAAACGCACTGTTGTGCATGATTGTACTGAAAACGGAAGTGACATTTCAACATGGCGGACTTGCGTCTTAAGAGGTTTTCTGTTTTATTTTTGTTTACTGTTTTTGCCGTAGCATTTTTATGTACCCGAAAAATAAGGTAAATTGTAGAATTGGTTTTAAAGGCTTTTAATGCACGATGTATTAACACACGTCGATATATTTCTGCAAATTTTATAAGACGACATTATATTACATATCACCACATCAGATGAAGCTTTAGATATCCTAAATAAAAATATTATGGTACCAGTTAGCAAATACTGGACAACGAATGACTCACAGAAGTCGAATGTTGTTATAATACATATTTTATCCACCTCACTTATTCCTAAAGCTGTGACGCCCGGCAGGACGACACTTGCCGCGGGTCATTTGCCGTCGTGTGCGGAATTGGTCTCATATAATTTATTACTGCATAGTAGTGCCGTCTGCCGTTAGCCGTTGCCGTCTGCCGCGTCCTGCGGAATCACGGCTTAAGTCTTAAATTTCTACCATTTGTGTGACGTTATAGTGTAATATGTTTGGAAACACCCTTTTATTACAATAATAGTTACAGATCATGGTGGCGGCAAAACTATAACATGTACTATGTTTTCCTGGTGGTAGGTCTCTCATGTGTAAGAGTCCGTCTGGATGGGTACCACCGTAATGTCTATTTCTATCGCCAAGCAGCAGTGTGAATGCACTATTGTGTTTCGATTTGAAGGACATTGTAGCCAGTGTAACTACTGGACATAATGAGACTTGCCATCTTATGTCTCAGGATAACGAGCGCAGTGGAATGCCAGTACTTTGTAACTGAAGGTGCTGAATGGTGTTGGTACTGTTTATGGGTGGTCGTATCACTTAGCATCAGGCGAACGGCATGCCCGTCTCATCATTCAATGCAATAAAACAAAATGTGCGTCAAGAGGCATTTTATTAAACTTCCCGATTTTCCCATTTTACATCTCTATACCTAATTCTAGAAACACGATGTACAATTTGCTGCTGTCTATTATTTAACCCTAAACAACCCACAAGTGTCTGTCGGACACATTTTTGTGTTCGGTTATTCATAAAACCTAAAGTACTTATTTTAACGAAAAACCGCTTTATCTAATCTAGCTCCGAAGTTTACTGAATCTAATTGTGCAATTAAAATATCTGTAACATAAATAGTTTAATATTTATTACAAGTGATGCAAAACTGTAACGCATCAACCCACAAGTGTCCAACAGACACAAATATATTTTGTTTGATTTAAGTACCAAGGTAGATTGTTTATTTACGTTTATTTAAAACAATATCGTATCAAGTAGGTAATAAACCAACTCACAGTGCATTCTTTGTGTTATAATAGCAGTCTTTGTACTTGTAATTTTGACTATTTGGTTACAGTCACATTGCTTAGATATTTTTGTGATAAGCCAGTCATACTCGTTTTTGTTCTGAGAAATCAACACTGAGATAGGGAGAAATTCAACGTGCCCTTGATACAAAATCTCTCAAAAAGTCAAGAAATTTACTGGCACCCATTAGTAAGTTGTTAAAGTATGTGTGCCTAAACCTAAAATAGTTTTATTTGCATAGGCAAAATGTTACAATCGATGAGCATATATCTTTTGAAAGTACGGTATAACTCAAACAGTATCTGCCCAAAAATCCTGGACGATTTTCAGCTGATGTACGATTTAAAATTTAGAAGATCTGTGACTAAAAAAAACACTTATACCCTTTTTTTGATACGAATATCTGGGAAAAGAAGGTCAAAATATTGCGTACAATATGGTCAACTAGTCATGTGAATCGTACGTTCGAAGTAGCAGAAAAGTTACTTTTGGTAATTATTTTACATGCCTCGTAGTAGGAAATCCTAGACACAAAATGGTCTCATAGTAGTTAAATACTATGAGGACAAAATAAGGTTTCTATATCTTAAAATTTTCAATGTGTCGACGCATCTAATACCTTCGGCTTTTCTAAAAAATAAATTGGGTTTGTATGTGTAAAAGATGAATCGTACTCATATAATCCAAGACATGAGGGGATCATCTGATGCTACCACAGATCAAGGAGCTGCTCAATCTTCTGAGCAAAAAGCAAGAACCGTTTTCATAATATTTGTCCATCGAAAATATACAAATCTTTTTAACAGTATTCTCGTATGAAATGTATGCTCTGAACACTTGGTTAAAATATTATGTCGCGTAATATCTGTTTGAAAAAAGTAATAAAAAAGGTAAAATAAATAAATAATGATTTCTTATATTTACGCGAATGTAAATCATCGAAATAAAAGTAGTTTTCGGATTTTAACACGGTTTTTCTATTTTATCTCTGTAGTGTGTCCGCCGGACACTACTGGTCAGGTACGTTACAAAAGCATACTGGGTAGTTAAGGGTTAAAATTGAAAACAGCGGAAGAGTGAAAGCTCACTCCGCAATTTCGGCCCACCAAATAATAAATAATTCAACTGGGCGTCTCATAACCGCCTTACGGACTTCTTTCATCGGGAATTTGTCGAAGGCTCCCGAAATTCGTTCTTATTGGGAACACGATACCGGAGTGGTATTACACGGTTATTATTTTGTAACGAGTTTATTGACGCGGCTTAGTGTTGTTTATGTAATTTGGAATGAATTTTTATGATGAGTGAATGACATGGCCTAGTTAAAAACGGAACGGTCTCCCGAGAAAATGTCCAGAGGCTCAAAACCCAAGGCATACACCTCTAACTTTTCGGAGTTAGTGTGTATTCTTTATCAATTATCGTCCGCTTTAACGGTGAAGGAAAACATCGTGAGGAAATCTACATACCTGAGAATTCTCCATAAGAATTTCGAGGGTATGTGAAGTTTCCCAACCCGCACTAGGTCAGCGTGGTGGACTAAGGCCTGTCCCTAGTCCCTCGCTAGTAGAGGAGGCCCTTGCTCAGCAGTAGATAGTATATTTCGGAGCGGCGGGTATTTTGAAACAATAATCATGCAAAAAACCAGTCGAAATGCCAAATCGCTGGTATGAATAGGGCGCCTCGCATTTGAAGTAGGCAGTCTCTTTTGAGCCTTTCAACTGTGCGGAGCTCCGGAAATAAGTTTGGAGCATTCAGAAATAGAAGAATATAATCAAAAAGAAGACAAGTTAGAGTTTTACTCTCACATCATGGATGATGATGATGATGAGGTGGAACCCTGTGACGTCGGCAGAGAGTCCTGTGACCTCTTTTTAAAGAGTTCAACATCTTCTGCTCTGTCGTATATAATACAAGGCTGATTATATTGCAAGCTTGACGTGACGTCGATCGCTCTTCAGCGCCATATCAATTGTATATACGTACAAATGACCGTGATTACTTAGCACCAGAATATATTGATTAGTATATTCTTCAAACCAACACAATAGTGCTTGCCTATTGCTACTTCTGTATGCTTAAAAATCATTCTGTTCCATAAAATGATGAACCCTAAACCAAGATATATTGAAATGGGACCACTTCGCGCCCCTTATTTACCATATAAAGAAGGAATCAAGAGAATACGCTCACAATTTTCAGAGAAATCAGTGTACATACATAAAAAAAATACAAACACACGAATTGCGAACCTCCTCCTTTTTTGGAAGTCGGTTAATGACATTTAATTCTTTTATAATAACTAGGTGTAGCTAGCGGCTTCACCCGCATGAGAAGCCTTTCCGCTAAAAAAGTCCCCTAAAACACATTACGACTGCGCCATCTACTTAATGAATCAGATTTTAAATATACATGATTTCTCATGGGAGCAAATTACCGGGATACAAAGAGCCTATATGTTATCAAGGACATGATCTACCCGTGTGCTAAATTTCATGCAATTTGGCCAGTTGATTCTGTGTTTACTTCTAACAATCTTACAAAACAAAATGTATTTTCCCGTTTTCTCCTATATTTATTCCACAGTTGTCTGTCTGTAAGAGATTGCCTTGAGCGATAAGACCGCGATTTGTAAATTTTTCTCTTCTTTTTGTACTATTTATAGGTCACTGGTCTACAATAAAGTAAAGATATACAAATACTTTATCTCCTACCTATTACAGATTTTGATATTCACCCAAAAGTAACACCTAAAAATTACATTTAATCCTTATTCATTACTCTAAAACCACCCATTTATTCCGAATCGAATCCACTGCATACACATCCTAATGTTATCCAAAGCCTTTAATCCTAATGCTCATTACTAACAGAGTTACAAGTCTAGTAAAGACATAAATCGTGCGCTACATCCGAAGCCAAGAGGCCTAGCTTAGTAGTATTTAGGACCTACATGTACTAGTGACCTAACACGGAAATTATGATATGGTATTACCATATTCGCACACATCGGCTACGACGTATGTGGTTATAACGATACTGTACAGTCACTAGTATAAGTAGCTGAAAAAATAGGGTAGTTGACTATTTTTTTAGATACAATTATGAAATATATATGCTATCCAAAATCGAATGGAAAAAGAATTCTCAAAATTGGCGCAATAGTAACTAAGTTATAAAGCTTTGAAATTTGGTGGAAGGGGTAGCTGTTAAATAACTGCAATACTAGGCTGTGACGTCGCCAAGCGCCGTTGGCCATAACGTTGCGTGCGTGCGAAAGAGATAGCGCGATATCCCCACCACGCCCCCACTTTTGCTCACATAAATATTTCAAAATTGAATAACTGCTTTATTTTTCAATCGATTTTGATGGTGATTTCACAGAAGAATTTCTTTTGCGTATTATTTTATGTTACTTATAAAATAATGTGGAAAATCAAACATAGGAAACTACACTATTCAAAGTTTCAAATTGCCTACATACTTTTGTGTTCTTACTAATCTTTTTTTTTCTTTTCACAAAAACAAAATAAAAAAGATTTACTTTACTGCAAACGAAGAAAAAAATTTTTCAGTTTAACTTAACGCGTATATAGGCGATTTGAATTTTTTATTTTGTACAGATACTTATGCTGCTCATTGTACATAATATACATACGTATATACGAACAATATTACGAGTAGAGTAAAAGAAGACACACAACTTTAAATATTACCTTTTAAGATGCATAGATCACGTCTGTATCTCTGAGAGGTGGGTAAAACTGAAAATTTAATAATTTTCACCACCCAAAAAAAACCTTTTGGAATGAAAAATATATGTGTTCCTCATCTCTTTATATTACATACTCAGTACAACTGCAATGCTGAGGTCTCTGGTTCTATCTCCGAGTCGGGCAAAGTGATATTAGATTTTTGTATTCAGTATCAGGCCCGGAGTTTGTAATTTGTGCCCGATATGGCGATAGGCTCGCCCCCTATCACTTCATGGGATGGAATTCGCACGGCGAAAAGTGGGTGCAGTAGTTGCGCCTCTGCCTACTCCTTCGTTATAAAAAATTCGGGATAAAAGGGGTGTTTATGCATGCCTTAACTATACTTGAGCACGGATGAAATAATACGAGCTAAATTGTAATTTATTTGAAGCCAAAAGGTTCGGAAATTCCTACTTTTGCCGTACCATCAAGCTGTGGAACAGTTTGCTGGCAAACGTGTACCCTTCGTATTATGACATGGGGTCCTTCAAGCGGAGCGTGAAGAAGCAATAAGCAGGCCGGCATAACTTTAGCGACCGTTAAGGGATAATTTTGTCCCTTGACGTTCGTCATTTTTTTTGGACATCACTTCACTTAACATCAGGTGCAGTGAAGGCACTTTGCCGAGCTAAGAATAAAAAAAAAAGAAGCAAAGATAAAGTATGTTTATTGCAATTTTTTTGTACTGTGGCCCTACAATAATGGTTCCTCCCACACTCGATTAAAAATACCTATCAAATTTAACATACAAAAAACGAAAACCCAAATAATTACATCCCATTCCCTCAAAATACCAGAACATTACATCATAAACGTTGTTGGAATTCTTTTCCATGAACATTCGCCCTCTAATTAAATTCTGTGTACCTGTCATCCGCTTTTGTTTTTACTGGGACCCTTTTTGGAAATGGTGTTGCATAAAGTCCATGAAATATTGAGGTCAGAATAAACTTAAGTTGAACGAACTATTTAGTTTTAGTGATTGGATGCTTTTGTATTGGCTTTGATATGAAGTAAACGTAGGGTAGCGTAAAGGACTAAGGCCTGAGCCCTTTTAGTAGAAACTAAATGTTGGTAAACATGCGTACATATGATATTTACAGCATTTCCCCATTTGAGGTAGGTATAGGCAGTGATATCACATTTTAATTTAGGCGCCCGAGATCGAATTCTAGACCTCAACATCGCAGTCGTATCGCGTATGCAATATTGCTACGCTAACGAGGCATCAAAAGATTAAAAAAAGAACACTAAAAACCCAAAACAATATTTATACATACGGGCTTATGAGAACAAACTTTTAAAGTCGGTTAAAAATGTACGTCATGTATTTTTAACATGAAATTTCATTACTTAGTCTTTTAACTAAATGAAAAACATTCAAGAACAAAACCACGAAATAAATAATCGAGCATAAATCATCTAATTTCTGCACAAATTAATAGTGACCAAAAATCTTTACCCAATACTTGTGTACAATAAATCTAGAACGTTCCGACAACTTAGAAATTATATACCAAGTTGTTATTCAGCCTCGCCGTAACTAACAAAGCCTATGTTTATACCCGTCAGATGTCAGAAGAAAGTGGTTTATTTCTTGTTTATACCTATACGTATAGTCATCAATGCGTATAGTATTTATTTTACAAAGATAAACTCATTTGCAAAAAAAACGGCCACCTAAGCAATGAACCATTTCAAATGTTACTATTGGTTTGTTTGATAATTATAGGTAGTTTTACTTTCACAATTTTGTAAATTAATAAGCAAATAATCGTTTTCGTCAGTATTATCATAAAATTTTGATAAAATTTATGGGTTTTAATGCTAAAGTTCACTAGTAGTGTATGCTCGCTAGTAGTGCATATGCTCGTGAAGTAAAAGTTAACAAAGATTTTTGTTTGTTTTTTCTTTAATAAAGTAAAAGCAGATAAATGTTTAGTATCGAGTGTGACCCCCTCTAGCTGAAATCACAGCTTGAATTCGTCTGGGTATGCTAGCGAGGATATCCCGGATACTTGCTTGCGGAATACGTTCCCACTCCGCGGTAATCACATTCTTCAGCTCCCTGATGGTTTGCGGAGCCGGTTGTACTGATCTCACGCGTCGTTTCAGAACGTCCCAGACATGCTCTATAGGATTGAGGTCGGGACTTCGAGCTGGCCAATCCAAACGACGAATGCCGACCTCTTGCACATACGCTTCCACATCGCCAGACCGGTGGGCGCGAGCGTTGTCGTCCATAAAAATTGAGTCTTCGCCTAAAGCGGGTTGTGTATGAGGAATAAGAACTTCCGTTATGTATCGATGTCCAGTCAGTGAGCCGTTTTCAATGAAGACTAACTCTGTACGATCCATTGAATTTATTCCTGCCCAAAACATAATAGAGCCCCCACCATAAGGTGTGATTTCTTCAAAACAAGCCTCTGCAAAGCGTTCTCCTCGTCTTCCTAGCACTCGCCGACGTCGATCTTCACCGAACAGAGATATCCTGGCTTCATCGGAGAACAATACCCTATTCCAGTCTTCTTGAGTACATGACTCACAATTTCGAGCAAACCTAAGCCTGGCAACTCTGTGCTCACGGAGTAATTTAGGGCCGCGGGCCGGGCGATGACTGCGTATATTGGCCGCGAGCAGCTTCCTCCTGACCGTCCATAGACTAATATGCACATTTCTTACTTCTTCGAGGTTGTTCTTAAGGTCCACATACGAAGACTTGCGATTTCTCAATGCGCGACTCACAAGAAAACGATCATCCCGTGGTTGGGTACATGGTTTTCTTCCAGAACCAGGCCTTCTCTCGACGGAACCGGTGTCTTGATACCGCTGCCAGGTCCTTTGAACCGTCGAGCGACTTACACTTAGCCTCTGAGCCACGAAGCATTGGCTGCAGCCCTCTTCGAGCAGCGCAATAATTTTGGTAGCTTTTACCACTTTCTCTAACATTATTGAGACAGCTAAACAGCAATAAATGAAGCTTTGACAATTAAGAATATGAAATAAATTCATAAAAATTGACTAAAAGTTATGAAAACCGATATTATCTTTTGGAACTTCGCACCAAAAATGTAGGATAAAAAGTGGTTTTCTGTAAAAACGAGCATCAAACGAAAATTTTAATTTAGAACGTACTGTTTTAAACACCACGGCATTTTTAAAACCGGCCAGTAACATGTACAAATGATTGAAATCATTTTGGTACCGTATTTTTTTAAAAAAGAATTAAAATCCAAGCCGCCCGTTTTTTTTGCAAATGAGTGTATATTACGTAAATAATGTAATATATATTTTTGTATTGAATGACAACATGAGCATGCCGTTTGTCTGATGGAAAGCGATACGACCACACTTAAACAGTAACAACACCATCCAGCACCTTGAGTTACAAAGTACTGTGTGGTATTCCACTGCGCTCGTCATCCTGAGACAGAAGATGTTAAGTCTCATTATGTCCAGTAGTTACATTGGCTACAGTGTCCTTCATACCGAAACACAACAGTACATGCACACTGCTGCTTGGCGGTAGAAATAGACATAGCGGTGGTACCCACCCAGACGGGCCCTTACATATGAGAGACCTATCACCAGTGAGACGAGAGGTGATATATTTTAAATTCTACTGAATACCGACTGCCTCGGTGGCGTAGTTGTATTACAGTACGACTACAAAGCTGAGGTCTCGGGTTCGATCCCCGGGTCGGGCAAAGTGATATTGAGTTTTTCTATTCAGTATCAGCTCGGAGTCTGGAATGTGTGCCCAATATGGCGATAGGCTCGCCCCCTATCACAGCATGGGACGGAATGACGGCGAAAAGTGGGTGCACTGGTTGTGCCTCTGCCTACCTCGGGGATAACAGATGTGAGTGTGTGTGTATCTGTGTGGATACCGTACGCTTCAACACGCCATAGTGGCTTGTTTTGTCGATCCGCGTTCCGGGGTCAGCTTTTGTACATTGCTACTTTTTTTTATTGCTACTGAATAACGAGACGAGCATTCTGATCGCCTGGTGGTAAGCTTTAGGATTATCCATAAACATTAGAAACACCATACAGAACTTTTAAGTACAAAGTACTCCGTGGCACTGCACTGCGTCACCCTGAGACTTTCGACGTTAACTCTCATAATGCCCAGTAAATACGCTGGCTACAAAGTCTGTCAAACTGGAACACAACAGTAAAAAAAATACTTTATTCATCACGTACGTGAACATAGTTGCACTTATGATAAGTCAAAATAAATTAAATAAATTATAATAATTATTATTAATACAAATGGTCACTCATAGTATAACTAGACATTTCGATATAGAGTAAAATCAATGTTGATAATTAAATAAAAAAGCCAGCTCGGGCTAGCAGGAAGCCAGCAGAAGCAGCAGTGGATGTACACTGCTGCTTCTGCTTCTTGACTACCCAGACGGACCTCGCATCCGAGAGACTTACCATCAATTAATGTCGGGCCCAATTCTAATTATTACACATCCGAAATACTTAAATATCGAGGGTATAAAATCCTATTTTTCACATACAACGCGTTGTCTACACACATTTATGAATTTTAATTAGTTACGTCCAATATGCATAACTTCATCATAAATCTCTATTCATGAATTACGCAGACTCGTGCAAACTGCAGAGAAAGTTCCAAAGATTAATTCCAATATCTATTTGACAACTCCATACAAGACAATACGAAGTTGAGATGAGCAGTCCGTATTTACTATATCAAGCCTCAGGCCACATCTGTTACAGAATCAATAACTGATATAAAAGAATTGTATAGTGACCACGGCTTTGTGTGGGTCACAACTTGTATATTTATTTCATTTATGAGAATCCTTTGTGGTTATTTTCAATGGATAGTCAGTTTTATGCCCGAAAGATATTGAAAAAGTTATATGTGTATGAAGCCGCGGGTAAGCCAGTTTTAGATGTGGTATATGTACCATGTAAACAAAAAATTATCAACTTATTAATGATGTACAACCACACACACACACACACACACACATACACGCACACACACACACACACACACACACACACACACACACACACACACACACACACACACACACACACACACACACACACACACACTCATGCCTTTTATCCTCGAAGGGATATGCAGAAGCACAACTAGTGCATCCACTTTTCGCCGTTATTCCATCCCATGAGGTGATAGGGGGAGAGCCTATCGTCATATATGGCACAAATTCTAGACTTAGGGCTAATACGGCTTAGAAAAACTCGAATTTTACTTTCCCCGACCCGAGGATCGAACCCGAGACCTCAGCATTTCAGTGGTAGCGTAATACAACTAAGCTACCGAGGCAGTCAAACCTAAATATAGAACTTTAATTAGGCGTCTGTCTCGAGATAATATATTTGTAGCGACGTTTATATTATCTACAAGAGATTTAGATTGTAAACACTAGGGAAACTGTTGTGTAAACATTTGAGTCGAATATTTTTGTTAGTATAAGCTAATTAGACTAAATTAGAGCAGTAACAGTCAAATGTATTTTTAGTAAAAATATATTATAGTCCTGGAAAATAAAAACTAGTCAGTAGTACAGCGAAGCAATGCGACGTTAACTCCTGAGGCGAACTCTCGTATACATAAGACCTACTCGATACACGCGTTAAACAATTTTTCCATCCCTCATAAATCTGCTTAACACTTATACCATAATGAGAAGATAAAAATCACAATAAACACCAATCACTCCTCCAAACAGCGCCAAATAAATTCTTTCCCACATAAAATGAAACATTACAACATTAAACGGACTAATAAAGAACAAAACAGTCCATAAACTCGGCTCAGTGGCCGCATTTATAATTATTAACCGTTATTAATCTGACCCCGGAGTTCTCAACTTGGCCATTTAATCAAAGTGAAGATGGTTGGCGTCGTAAATTTACGTGGCTGGCGACGAATCGGTTACAAGGCGTTGTGGTTCGCGCCAAATTTATAGTCATACAAGGTTTCGTAGGTCTGTACAATTTATGGGTCTGGTGTGTATTCGCATGATTATTAACACTTGCTTAAATCAATAATGGAGGTCATTTTCTATATACTTACTGGTGGTAGGTCTCTCATATGTAAGAGTCTGTCTGGGTGGGTTCCACCGCAATGACTACTTCTATGTTACTTCACTGTTGTGTATGTTACGGTTGGAAGGATATTGTAGCCAGTATAACTATTGGACATAATGAGACTTAACATCTTATGTGTCAGGATGACGAGTACACAGTACTTTGTAACTCAAGGTGCTGGATGGTGTTTCTACTGTTTATGGGTGGTCGTATTGCTTACCACCAGGCAAACGGTATGCTCGTCTCGTCATTCTATGCAATTAAGAAAAAAAACTTCTTAATCCAATAATGGAGGTCAGTTTCTGTATAAAGTAAGATCAGTAATTATTAGAAACTCTAAGATTTTTCACGGGACTATATTAGGATCTAATGTCCAAGATGACGAGCGTACTGAACAATATTGGTCCCTAATTCAAAGGATGTTGCTATTGTTTCTAGACTTTTCTGGTCTTCTCGTTTAGTTTTGCACTAAAATTATTTTATTCAGATACCTTGATTTATAAGAACTCCTAAAATATCCATTCGTTTTTAATAATTCCATCACATACCTTTTGTGCTGTTTGTTACAAGACGTCTATAAACGTTTAAGTTATCGTAAAATGCATGAGTTGATGGTTCACGTAAACGGTTTATTATGTCGCTAGTCATTGTTTTCTATAAAAAAAGCTATACATATTACATAAAACAATATTATAGCTAAAGAATTTTAATTACCTACACTAGCACTACTTTCAAACCGAACATTAGTAAGAGCTATTATCAGAGCGAGAACAACAAATTCCATGGATTAACTATGAAACAAGATAGGCTACATAGCCTTCTGTTATCTAACTTCTGATAACCGAGAAATACTGCCTCGTACTTAATTAACCTAGTATCTTAGTTGTATAAAGTACATTTCTTGCCCGTTTTGACAAATTATGTACTCCGAAATCCTAACTTCAACAATAGCAAGTCCGTATGCCCAAAAAAGTTAATTTAGTACATTACTCTACGAGTTTCTGTGATAACTTCACCTTAACGTGATTCAGCGAGGAGTCCGCTTTCGTCGATTTATTCAGCTCTGTATTTGCTTAAAGCGCTTTAATTACCTACGTACAAGAGAATTAAACGTTTCCTGTGATGTGCAAATTAAGTAATTTCGGTTCATAAATTTCGAGGTAAACACAAATGGATTGTTGGATATGTCTGTAATGAATACGTGTTTATTTGTTAACAAGTTTACAAGAGGATGCAAAGGGTAATTACTGATGATATTAAACATCCAGAGCCTTCTTTGCCGAAGGGTATCAAGGACTGCTGGACGCCTAGTGCAGAGACTTAAAGGGCACAATTTAATTGTTACTTTTTTTTAGTTAATGGCCCTACTGCCAGTAGCCTGACGCGAGTCGGCTTTTCTGGCCACACCGGTCTTTAGGGTGAACGCAGAAGGCGCTCGCAACCCTCTGAATTAAGTAACCATGCTGAGGGCAACCCACGGAAAGGTCAAAATGTATGGAAATGACATATGCAAGTTATGTGACTTGTTTGGAGCATATGTCATTTCCATACATTTTGACCTTTCCGTAACCGTAAACGCTAACAGAAAACGCATTTTATCTAGACCCCGAGATTCTAAGGAGGGCGCTGAGGGCTCTAGGGGGCACTACAATTTTTTTTGTCCGGCCGTTGGTCCGGTTATCTTCAGCTTGCCGTGCTAGAAAAAAAATAAAAACAAGACTAAGAGACAGGACGCTGATTACCACTTTGGACGTCTAGTAAGATTAAGACGACCCCGTAAAAATTAATTCTCTTAGAGTGATGTGCGCAGTATAGTACCCCGTAGTAGAATATAAGTTCTCGGTGGGTCGTTGCTACTGTCTAAGTATACTTCTTTATTACGAAAATTTTGCATCCAAGAAAGCAATTTCATTCTCAATTGCATAACTGAATATAATAGAATTACAGCGACAATCATTTTCTTTCGTATTACATCTAGAAGTAAATCCATTATGCGTGCTTAATAGAAAAAATAGAGTAAATTCATGTTGTAAATTAACTCTCTTATTTACATAATAATACTGTTTTATTTTGTTAAGATTAAAACTTGGTTTCATTACTGAAGTTGACTTAATTCGAGTTAGTTGCATACTGTGAATTATTTATCAATTTAATATAACTGTTCTGACCGTCTAGGAATGTTTTTACCTCTTGTTGGTCGACATTTTACTTCGGCCACACCTAAAATTACACCAGGAGCATTGAAACTTTTTTACCAACGATAAAAATATATTAGACTACTGGCTTGAATTGATTTGTCAATTTTAGTATACAGTATAAGTAAGTGAGGTATCTTGTATGTGAAAATCCGTCTCGGTGCCTCGGTAGCATAGATGTATTACGGTACGACTGCAATGCTGAGGTTTCGGGTTCGATCCAAAGTGAGTGCACTATTAGCACACTGCCCACCCCTTTGGCGATAATCGGCGTGAGTATGCGTTGTGTTTAAAATCCGTCTCAGTAGATACCACTACAATGTTTAGTTTGGAGAATTTGTAGTCATTTTAACTACTGTGCATCATGAGATTTTAAATCGAAATGAAATAAACTTAGATGTCGAAAGTCTCAAGGAAACCACTCTACTACATACATACATATACACTCATGCCTGTAATCCCCGAAGGGGTAGGCAGAGGTGCAACTAGTGCACCCACTTTTCGCCGTCATTCCGTCCCATGATGTGATAGGGGGCGAGCCTATCGCCATATCGGGCTCAAATTCCAGACTCCGGGCTGATACTGAATAGAAAAACTCAATATCACTTTGCCCGACCCGGAGACCGAACCCGAGACCTCAGCTCTGAAGTCATACTGTAATACAACTACGCCACCGAGGCAGTCACTCTACTAAGCTGACTTAATTTGAAAAACGCGAAGTAAGTACCTTAAGGTGACCCGCGCAGTGCAACGACGTGTATTTATTAATTTGTGTATGTTGTTACTATAGTTCAAGGGCATTCGTAACTCTTACCATCAGGCAAACAGCTTACCCGCCTGACCATTTAACTGCATAAAAAACCCTTACCAGAGATTTACAGATATCTCCACACTTCCTTGAAAGGAAGGCAGCCAAATCACACTTTTTTACCTCATTTCCTATACCTGCTGTTACATTATAAGCAAAAAACGTATCAGAATTACTCATAATAAGACCCAAACCGTGCATTTCCCGTGATTTTTATACATTGTATAATAAACAGTATTTGACAACGTTCACCTGCTTTGTGTTACTGTGACCCATTTCTGTCTGTGACTTAACAGATAAAATATAGCGGTATTTTGCCTTATTTGTCCCTTGAGTTCACGTATTCAAGATGGACTTTATTATGATTACTTATGGTATATTTTGTTTAAATCAACATATTGATGTTTAGATTGAAGCCAGGATAAAAATCTTTTTCAAGCTAGGATAAAATATTGCTATGTGCATTTCAAATCGAGTTTTGTCCCGAAGTTTTTAATTTGACAGAGCCTTATAAGGCGGTACACTGCATATATATAGTAAAGATAACTATAAAAAATGTCTAAATTTTTTTTTCTTTCACAGGTAGGAGGTATGCGGGCGCAGAGGGTACCCGCTACCTTGCTACTGTTGCTGTTTGCAATAGAAGCCCTGGACGCGAACAGGAGGAAGCAAAAAGAAAAGATACCACCCACAACAAACATATGCGATATAAGCGACAGAGATTCAAAGGTCCATTGCTACTGCGAGTACGGGCAAGAGATAAACGAAGCAGTGAAAACAGAATGCTGGGTCTTCAACGGAGGCATCGAGAAATCAGACCCGCTCTGGTCAAGTTTTATATCTCAATCAAATATAGAAATGCTTGCCTTTAACGTTCGAGCAGACGGCGGCCTAGACTTCGTGCCATCAAAAGTTTTCAGATATCTCCGAAAGATAAAACAATTCAGCATAAAGTACAGTTCCATTCGTAATATAGACAGTTACACATTCGTGAACGTGACATCGGTACAGGAGTTGACTTTAACCAAGAACCAGATAGCGCAACTGGGCAGACATTCGTTTTATAACTTACCGAACTTGACCGCCCTCACGTTAGATGAAAACAGAATAGGCGAGCTCGTGACCGAAACGTTTTACGAGTTACCCTCTCTGCAAAAGCTGTATCTAACTAGTAATAACATAAGCGTTATACAAGATGGAGCATTCAAACATCTCGTTAACTTAGCCGACCTGGAACTAGACAGGAATAATATAAGCGAACTGAAAAAGGAGTGCTTCGACGGACTCGCTAACCTCAAGCGGTTAGATCTGAGAAGAAACAAATTAAACGTACTGAACTCATTTACTTTTACTGAACTGTGGAACTTGCAGACGTTGTTGTTAGATTATAATGAAATTCATATATTGGCTCAGAGGACGTTCGATGGACTATCTCAATTACGGAAGTTAAGTCTGAGCCACAACAAACTTGTAAATCTCGCTGGTGGACTGTTCGAGGGTGTTAGGGGACTCTCCGCGTTAGATTTGAGACATAACAAACTAAAGAGATTCACTTTCGACAACTTGCGGCCCATATACGACAATTTGAAGAATCAAAACAGTTACATATACTTGGAAGGTATGTATTAATTAGTGTTAAAATAATAGAAGTTACAATTACTGCCTCAGGCCACTCTTCTATCTATTTTCCACACTAATTGTTTGAATTCTAAATTTATATTTCCAACGAGGGCACATTAAATTGATCCATTGAATAAAATCAATTAGTCTCAAACGCCCCGAATTCATCATTAGTCCAATTACAAAATTAATTAAGGCTCCGATTGTTACAGGGAACGATTTCGCCTGCGACTGTCACCTCGCATGGATGCATAAGCTTCGTCATGAAGCGAAAAGCGTCAAAGTGCGAACGTCTTTAGAAAATTTCATTTGCAAATTCAGCGGTGAGCCATCCGTAAATTCACACATTGCTTACTACGAAAGGAGCGTCATCGGATCAAATAATTTGTACGAGGCCGACGACAAAAGTCAAATAAAAGATTACTCGGATAATCCGGATGATTTTATACAAGATGAAACGGATGATACTTACGTTGACGAACCTAAATTTGTTAAGGGGGAAAACGAGCGAACGCTGCTTCAGATACCCGTGGAGACGCTTCCGTGCCCTCAGGACGTGAAGAGTGTTACGGATCGCACTTACACATACCCGTCTCAGAACGAAGCGAAAGACTACAGGAATCTAATACAATCATCACTATCAACAACGTTATACTTGAACATACCAATGCTCACAATGCCATTAACTTTAATATATCAAACCATTCAACTGTAAATACTAAAATGTTTGTACAACTCGTAACCGGTTTTCTTGCAGAAGGAGCATTAAAATTCCGTTTGCTACACTGTAAATGTTTTGTACGTGCTCTTTAATGTACATATTTTTAAGATAACTTCTAGGCTTCAAATTCTAATGACTTATGAAACTGTATATAATATTTTGATGTAAAAATGTGATATATAACTTAAGTATCGTTAAATTAGTGTAATAATTATTGGTCAGAATTTTATCGTAGGGTAATTTTCTATTGGATTCAATAGATTTTTCATTATTATTTTATTCACCAGTAATTGACGTACATATTTGTAATGGTACTGTAATTTCATTGGAAGGGAATAATGTAAATAATAATATTTATGTCGTACTTAAGTCTGAGTGTTGGGGCTGGATTCTTATTTTTCTTTAAATTCGAAATTAAGGTAGATTTTGCAGAATTATATTTATTCCTATGTTTCAAACATCTAAATTTTAGTTTCAGATAACTCAATCTTTCGCAGCGTATCGCAATCCTTCCAAAGCTTCCAAATTACTTACCACAACGACTCACAAATTGTATTTGTATTCAAACAGTGTTATATTTTAAACCCGATTAATTCATTTGATAAATTAAATATTATAAAATATTAGCATTAAATCAAACTTAATTCTACTACGAAAATAAGTTCAACAAATATTCAACCATAACGATTTGTATTAAAAGCGAAAATGCGAAATCTACCTATTTATTCACGCCCATTACCAAGTACTGGGCTTTAAGCATTTCTTTCTGTCTAAAGACCTTTTTATAAAACTTTTTAAAGAGCTCATATTTCTGTTGTGATATTTATAGTTGATAGATATAACACTTCATTTTATCATTTTGTTAAGTTTTATAAATTTCAGACTCCGGGAGAAAAAATTATGAAATAATGCAGGCACAGAAATTTTGTTAAACATTTTATTGTACAAAAGTATTACAACTTTCACTTGAGTTCATCCATTGTGCGTGATAATTTTATTTCATTGTATCGAATTTTGTAGAAAACTTGTATTAAAATTTAAGTAATGAGATGATATATTTTCTCGAAACTCAGTGGCAGTGTTAATAATACATACAAGGAATTACGTATGGAGATCAACCAACCAGAAACATTTTTTAATTTCATTCCATTTTTAAAAGCATAACTAATATTATTGCGGCAATAATATCAAAATTGAATAAAGGAAATTGCAATCTCAACCGCCACGACATAAAGCTGACCTATCGCTCAGAGAAATATACCTCGAGCAATAGCTTGAGATCACAGTCTAACAGATTAACTATATTGTAGGTTCTTGTTATTGACTTTAATTTGAATCACCTCTGATGTCGATTAAGATAGATCGCGTGAGAGTTCTGCAAGCCAAATGTGAGATCAGCAAACATCTATAGCTCCGTGTAGTGAATATAATCTGACTTTCTTACAAAGCTGAAAGCTTTTTGAAATATGTAAGGATTGTAGGAAGACACTTTTGCTTACGGCCTTAAGTGTAGGCATCGTGATAATTTGAAGCAGCATTTTTTCACTTTAGTCATTTGCCATTTTTGAGATTAGTTTTTGATTGTATATTATTATAGTAACTTTCTACCTTTTCATTGCTATAATGGGTGCTGTTTAACCTTTTAGTTCCTTCTTGTTGGTTAACAAAAGGTTAGCGTTGCTAAAACAATGGGACCAGTTCGAAATCTATAGTTCTCCGCGGGAATCGCATGTATCGATTTTAATAGCGTCCCTATTGTCTGAATCGAGTACAAAGGCTGTATTGTTGGATTTTTAAATCCAATGGCATTAAATCTTAATTACTGAGTATTTCAAGCCTTATTGTTTCTTAAACGGTGTTAATATCATAAATACATCTCTAATTGGATAGTGTTTATAATGTCTCGATGCCTCCTACATATTAGGTCGTAACTCAAAAGTATGATTTAAAAATGGACGCATTTCAATTGATATTATTATTTTGATAAATATTCAAAACATTTAATAACTATCTATATTGTTAAGAAAATTATTAATAAATAAAAAAACTTTGTTGAAAAATGTTTTAAATATTTACCAAAAGAATAATAACAATTTAAACGAGTTTCTTTAAAAATCAAACTTTTTGAATTACGACTTAACGCGTGGGAGGCATCAGTTTGTGTTAGAAGTACCTTCAATCAGTGTTGGGCATTAATCAATTAATTTGTCAATTATCTCGTTAATTGACTAAAAAAGTAATTGCAATTAAATTAATTACAATTAAATTAATCGCAATTGAACTTTTAATTGCATCTTGCAATTAAATTAATTTGATTAACGTGTGTTAATTGTAACTCGCAATTAAAATAATTCCAATTAACTTTTTTAATTGTTTTATGAAACAATTAAAACTAACAATTAACTTTATGTATCAAAATCAAATTAGTAAAGATTAAGGATAATTAAACTATAAGTATTGGACTTTAGACGAATAAAAAAGTGGTCAAAGGCTGTAAGTATAGCTTATTTTTCCTAAATCTTTCTTTCTAAATAAAAAAAAACTGCTAGTAGATAAAAAAATGAATATTTCCTTTCAATATGTGTTTATTTTTATGCATAACAATGCAACAGCATTGATAAATATTTCTACAGCGTAGGTATTTTACATTTTTTTGCTGAGGAATGCCAACATATGCAACTTCTCAATAGATATTTTGAGATAAAAAGTATTTTTATTAAATACAACACACCTTTGCCATCATCAGCTGACAAATCTGCCAAAGAGTCACAAACTGTCAGACAGCATGTTCGAGAAGAGAGTGGTACTGAAGTGTAATTTAAATTATTACAAGAAGTTTTAAATCGTTATTGTCTATCTAATCATGTTTGATTAACCCCTGGAATGCCGGGCTCAGTTTGCGTAAAAAATGCTTTCGTGCCGCCCATACATTTGAAAAAATCGGATTTTAGGTGTAAAGGAGGTTCCAATTTATACACCATAAAATTCTTTTAGTACGAATTTTGAAATTATTTATTTACTTATTTATTATGGATCAATGGTCACTAAAATATTCAGAAACATTCTGAGATTTGGCATAGACGGCCGCCATTTTGAATTTCTTCGTTTTAAGGCCAATTGACTTCAAAATAGATATCTGGGCAGACCTTTAGGTACAGAAGACGGATCCAATGTTAGAATGGAAAAAAGTGGCCGCCATTTTGAATTTCTTTGTTTTAAGGCCAATCGACCTCAAAATCGATATCTGGGCAAGCCTTTAGGTACAGAAGACGGATCCAATGTTAGAATGGAAAAAAGTGGGCGCCATTTTGAATTTCTTTGTTTTAAGGCCAATCGACCTCAAAATCGATATCTGGGCAAGCCTTTAGGTACAGAAGACGGATCCAATGTTAGAATGGAAAAAAGTGGCCGCCAATTTTGAATTTCTTTGTTTTAAGGCCAATCGACCTCAAAATCGATATCTGGGCAGGCCTTTAGGTACAGAAGATGGTTCCAATGTTAGAATTGAAAAAAGTGGCCGCCATTTTGAATTTCTTTGTTTTAAGGCCAATCGACCTCAAAATCGATATCTGGGCAAGCCTTTAGGTACAGAAGACGGATCCAATGTAAGAATGGAAAAAAGTGGCCGCCATTTTGAATTTCTTTGTTTTAAGACCAATCGACCTCAAAATCGATATCTGGGCAAAGCTGTATGTATAAAAGACGGATCCAATGTTAGAATTGAAAAAAGTGACTGCCATTTTGAATTTCTTTGTTTTAAGGCCAATCGACCTCAAAATCGATATCTGGGCAAGCCTTTAGGTACAGAAGACGGATCCAATGTAAGAATGGAAAAAAGTGGCCGCCATTTTGAATTTCTTTGTTTTAAGACCAATCGACCTCAAAATCGATATCTGGGCAAAGCTGTATGTATAAAAGACGGATCCAATGTTAGAATTGAAAAAGTGGCAGCTATTTTGAATTTCTTTGTTTTAAGGCCAATCGACCTCAAAATCGATATCTGGGCAGGCCTTTAGGTACAAAAGACGGATCCAATGTTAGAATAGAAAAAAATGGCCGCCATTTTGAATTTCTTTGTTTTAAGGCCAATGGACCTCAAAATCGATATCTGGGCAGGACTGTAGGTACAAAAGACGGATCCTATGTTAGAATTGAAAAAGTGGCCGCCATTTTGAATTTGTTTGTTTTAAGACCAATCGACCTCAAAATCGTTTGGTTTTAAGACTAATGGGATTTAAGATAGATATTTGGGTTTGTCTTTAGCCAAACAGAATAAATCGAGGTTGTAATTTTACTAATTTAACAATTTAAATACGCAATCACATCAAAATTAGATACTTATAAAAATGATAGATGATGGTGATGAAGTAACATTGGAACCATCTTCTGTACCTAAAGGCCTGCCCAGATATCGATTTTGAGGTCGATTGGTCTTAAAACAAAGAAATTCAAAATGGTGGCCACTTTTTTCAATTCTAACATTGGATCCGTCTTTTATACATACAGCCTTACCCAGATATCGATTTTGAGGTCGATTGGTCTTAAAACAAAGAAATTCAAAATGGCGGTCACTTTTTTCAATTCTAACATTGGATCCGTCTTTTATACATACAACATTGCCCATATATCGATTTTGAGGTCGATTGGTCTTAAAACAAAGAAAATCAAAATGGCGGCCACTTTTTTCAATTCTAACATTGGAACCATCTTCTGTACCTAAAGGCCTGCCCAGATATCGATTTTGAGGTCGATTGGCCTTAAAACAAAGAAATTCAAAATGGCGACCACTTTTTTCAATTTATTTATTTATTTATTTATTTATTTATTTATTAAACACAAAACAGGTTACAATCATCTATGCTTCAAACATAATATTATATAAAACAAATTGCTGGACAATAATTATAACCCAAAACATGTGTTCCAGAAAGTAATAAATAAGTAAAGTTACACATTGCAAAGTTGAATAGGTTCTTATGTAGATAGGGAAACAAGTAACATTGACATATACAATATTATATGAGGTTTATGAGATATAAATCTTTGAGGATATGGTGAATTTGTCGTTTATAAGAATTGATGTTATTGTTAAACAAGTCTAAATTAGGATTATCTTTGCTTAACTCGTTATATTGTCTACTTTTTTCAATTCTAACATTGGAGCCGTCTTTTGTACTTAAATCCATGTCCAGGTATCGATTTTGAGGTCAATCGGCCTCAAAACAAAGAAGTTCAAAATGGCGGCCACTTTTCTCAATTCTCATATATGATTAAGATTTGCATCCAATGGAAACAAAAAATAAGCTCAAAAGAAACCACCTGTAGATGTTCAGTTTTCATACATTTTGCAGAAATCGGCCCGAGCGTGGACCCACGCTCCCGGCAGAGTTTGAACACTTTTTTTGAGCGTGGATCCACGCTCCCGGCACGCGAGGGCTTAAAGTTATTGATTATTATTGTGATCGGTCTTTTATGTGTTGCCAACATATTTATTTAACTATATGAAAATATGGGGGGCACTATTCTACTACCCGCAACCACACGGGTATATTGTATATTTATATATACCGGCTTTATATTATGCAGCAGTATTTTTATAATTGTAATTTTTAATTAAAATTAAATAAGCAATTGAAAATTAATTAATTGTTAATTGCTATTAATACAGTTAACAATTAAATAATTGTTAATTGTAAGTTTTCACAATTACAATTGATTAATTGTTAATTGTAAGTTTTCACAATTACAATTGATTAATTGTTAATCTTTAATTGTTCTTGCGATTAAAATTTGCCCAACACTGCCTTCAATAATATATTTAAAATTTGAGATTTATAATTCTGGCAACCAAAGAAAGCTGATATTTTCGAGACGTTATTTTTTCACTTTACTCTCAGATTTATAGTCACCATTAAAATAGTATCTTGCCAACTAGAGGGATTCGAAAAAGAGCTATCTAAATCTAGATAGATAGGTAAAGCTTAAAACTTGGAATGCACTCGCGCTTAGCCGAAAACTAAATCCTATCGAAAACTGTACTTAACTCGAACTGGCGTAACGACTTAAGCCCAGCAGAAAGGAAAATAGGGTAGTGACGTCATTTAATGAAGTTCAGTCCGCTGACCATAAAAAAAATATCAAATTTTACGTACCCTTTCATAAATCCTCCGTACTTCTGGGGATTTTATTTCACCGTCGAGTATAACCTTAAGTATCATATTTATAAGTTAACTTCAATAAATTTGGGATCTACCTCTATACATTGGTATCGTAAATCTGTTTTATCATTCATTCATTATTCATTCGTTCCCAAATACCGTGGTTTATGTCGCTAGAATGTTGTAATTTACGGTACTGCCTTGATCTGAAATTATAATATCTGAAGTATTCATTATTCTTTTGATATAATTCAAAAAAAGGACTTTATTACTATTGTAAGAATTACTTTTTAAACTAATAAACGAGAAAAAGTCTCTCTTTTTTAATTCTCATTCTTTTGTGATACATAAAGAAATTCCAAGGAATTTCGGGTAGGCAGCAAACAGGCTCATAAAAGCAATCATAAAAATTTCTCGGTGCGGACTCACGACCTCTTGATTTCCAATTCATCATCTACGTCACTAAAATGTTTACAAGGTACGCAATAGTTAAGCCTGGTAACAAATATTCAATCCACCGATAGATGCTAGCTATGCTTAACGACTCCTGTCATGCTACGACAGCGCTGCAGGCTTAAAAATAGTTTCAATAAAAAAACGACGAATCTGATGTTCAAAATATATTCCATATTTCCCGTGTTACGGAAACAATTGGTTTTTTAATAAACTTGAATGACGTGACGAGCTTGCCTCTCGCCTGATGGTAAGTGATACGACCGCCTATATACAGTAGCAAAACCATATAGAACATTGAGTGGCACTTTACTGCGCTTGTCACCCTGATATATGAGAAGTATGGTAATGCCCAGTACTTAAATTCATAATCTTTTAGAAAAGTACCCTTCAAGCTATAAATTGATAAAACACGCTTGCTTTGTTACCAGAAACAGGCAAAGCGGCGGTACATACAAAGTCTTTCATAAAAAGAACCTATCATATTTTAAAGACGTTATCAATACCAGTTTACGCAGTTGTGTCACATTCAAATCAATCTCTGTTCACATTCAAGTGTCTCTTTATAACGCACTTGTTCGTCTTTTATTGCTCTTCTATTGACAAAGGCGGTGGCTGATCTAAAAACCCTTATTTTTGTCATTCTGACTCGATAAAATTGGTTTGACGAGCGTCGAACAATATAAGTGATTTTTTATTCAGTTTGTGGTAATTTGCCTGAGTCTTTTCGGGTTTCGAATATTCTAGAGTCTAAGCTCCGTTTTCAATATACGACCGCAATGATTTTTATTCTGTCTATCGCCAAAGGTACCAATCAGAACAAAGATTTTTTTGACTTACATTTAAATGACTGGTTTGTTATAGAGCTCGGATCGAATATTACTATTCTGATCATTGAAAACGAATAAATTTTCGCCATTTTTGCTGTTAAGTACCACGAAGAAATATAATTTTAGAAAGATAACAGCCAATGCAATTCTTAAACACTAAATAATGAGAGATAACATCTAATATCCCAGGCATACAAAATGAATACAGTAAAGAGAAATGCAGTCTAAAAAGTCTAGATTTTCATATTTTAAACACTGAACATACGTTGCAAACCATTAGCACTAATTTATCATCCGATCACGCTGAAACAGCAAGTCACATTTTCACATTTTTTCCGCGTTCACCTATTCGTGCGCTGTCAATCCAGATTTTCGTTTCGACCGCTCTCGACGCGTCCAAATCGATTTCGCAAAATTCACAAATTCACTACTAAAAGCTTTCGAGTTATCCATAAAATAAAAATACGTTAAAGGCATTTAAAAGTAAATATCGTATAGTATCGTATCTTACTGGAACGTTGCCAATACGTGCCATATTTATATGGCAAGTAAAAACAAAAATCTACTGCAGTTAAGGCCTAAATAGCCCAGCCAAGTTTTATTCTCTATCATTTAAAATCGAGTATTTTTATTTTATTGCTATAACTGAAATAACTGAAGTAACACTAATATAAGATGCCTAATTATTTTTAAAATATTTTAGCAAGACTTCTGAAATAGAGGAAGAATGTTGGTGACAGAAACTCAAAATAGACGTAATATAGTGTGAGTAGCGAAATATAGCCTAGCTATAACCCACTATCCATATTATGAATTCATCACGAAAAATACAGCAATAGTAAATGAAATAATCCGTTAAAAATCACATTAAAATTTTTCGTGCGAAATCGGATTTTTAGCCGATTAAAAGTTATTAAGGATGGCTGTAATGGTCAAAGTATTTATTTTTACACATGGATAATCCATTTGGTTTTCATGTTTCATGTATATATTAATGTTAATTTGTATACTTAGATACTATAATTTAACGCAGTTGAGGCTGGTTGATTAAAGTCCGAAGATTAAATTAATTAAACAATCCTCAAATATCGCTACCATACCGTTGAAGTAGCTTACTAATGTATTTATTCGATTTGATAATTTGTGTTTATACTTAATCATTTTATACTCGATTATATATTATTAATTCAACAAGAGCATGTGTTTGTAATGTGTACATATTCAAATATCTCCCGGAGTTATATAATATTAATTTTATTTTACAATTCATGTGAAATACCACGAAATACAAAATGTACATAACCCTTTGTAAATTATATCTATTAATTTAAAATAATAATTTCATTAAAGGTTGATGTTGAACGCTCGGGGATTTTATTATGAAATACCTATTAATCTTTTAATCCTTTTAAGCCCTTCTAGCTCCAGATCTAAGTAAGAAAACAGTAAATTTATTTCAGAAAATTTGTGGAACGAGTAACTTGTTTTGGGGTCATCCATTAATCACGTGGTGTATTTAGCAACTTTTGTACCCCCCCTGGTGATATGTAGTGAGGTTTAAGACTACCCCTCCACCTACCAGAATCAACATGTTTTTTTCGGTACAAAGTATCTTAAAATTTAAGTGTATTTATTATCTTCAAATACGGGTTAAAATATACCTAATCTAATTTAATTTGAATCGCGCGCGAAAAAATAAATACACGTGATATATCATTGCGCAATTTTAGAAAAAAAAATTTCCATAATATTTTGGATAGCATAATTTTTTTCATTATTGTATTTAAAAAAGTTATCAACTACCCTATTAGCCGGTCTGTTTGAAACGTATAATCACATGATGATTCCAGAACGCGACACTTACGAGGGCGTGATATTAAGGCGAGTTTTAGCCTTGTATGCGGTGGAGCGATGGAGAGAGATCTTGCGTCGTGTATATCATCGTTTGGACACAATTCTTCGTGATCACGATCTCTGTTAAGAGCGAAATGACGAAGATAGTACTATGGTCTCTATCCGTGTTGATAATATATACTACTACTAGCTTAAGTAGGTTTGTAAAATGTAACTGGAGATACCATTTTGAAACATTTGCAAATATAATCATTTAAGACGGCAGCTAACGGGTGACCGCTATGATGTTTTTTTTTTGCATTGAATGACGAGACGGGCATGCCGTTCGCGAATGGTAAGCGATGCGACTACCCATAGACAATAGCAACATCATCCAGCACCTTGGCTTAAGTACTGTGTATAGCATTCCACTGCGCTGGTCATCAATCATGCAATGTTAAGTATCAAAATGTTTTTCCACGACATCGAAAACAAAGGACAAGAAATAATAAAAAAACGAAACGTGGCAAATAAATAAGGATTGCTGCCGCGGACCGTGCGTTTTTTCAGATTATGGTGGTATTTGGTAAGTATTAATTTCTACTACTTTCACACTGACTGCCTCAGTGGCGTACGGTACGGCTGCGATGCTGAGGTCTCGGGTTCGATGCCCGGGTCGGGCAAAGTGATATTAAATTTTTCTAATCAGTATCATCACGGAGTTTGGAATTTGTGAAGAATATTGAAATTTGGTACGAAGCAACATCTTATAGCATAGATAAAGGTAAAATTGCGGAAACCGTAAATTTTACGGAACTGCCGGTGTGCGAGTCCGACTCACACTTGGCCGGTTTTTTTTAAAAGATAATGGTCGTAGTTCCAATAAATAATTTAGTATATTTGAATGCTACGTCAAGTCTTAGCCGTTAAATCAAAATTTACGCCAATGTGCACTTGAAAATTTCGGGAAGATTGACGTGCCGGTCTACCAGTGGGAACTAAGCCTTACACTGCGTAATAAAGAATTTACATCTCCACTCATAGGCAATGATGTTCTTACATCTAAGGACTACTCTAACAGAAACCTCAATAACACATATGAAGCCACAATAAGTAATTCTCAAGCACTGAACTAAAAAGTAATGACGTCTAACAATTAAGAAAAAGGCCTGCGAGCCTTGTTATTTGCTTGTTTTGTTTTACTGGACTACTGAACTGTAGACTATCCTTAATGTTTAGAGCCTCTAGACACGGACGGTCAAGATTCACACGATATAACATTGTCTATTATACAGTTGTTTATAGAAGACATTTTTTGTGGAATGCTGGAATTGATTCTACAATCAAATTTATTTACGTTATACGCTCGTACAAGATTATGATAATGATAATCTTTTTATATCTTTCGACATAAAAACATTATCTTTTTCTTTATAAAAAGAAATATAGTGTCTTCAATAATACTTCTAAAAAGTCTCGTACTATTTTCCTGCCCACGTTTTTATTTCTATGATAATATTCTAAAGAGGAAAGATTTGTATTTTTGTATGTTTGTAACGAATAAACTCAAAAGTACTGGACCAGTTTAAAAAATCTTTCACCAATATAAATCTATTTCATCAGCGAGTAACAAAGGCTACTTTTTATCTCGGGAAAATATAAAGTGGGATTTTTATCCTGGAAAAACTGATGCACGTTGACGGAGCCACGAGCAAAACTCTAGTTTATTGTAAATCATAAAAAGGAAATAAATTCGTTGGCTTCTCATTTACAGACAAGGTCTAATCCCATTTCTATTGATATTGTCAGCTATTTTAGCCCTTATTAACAACCAAATGTTATCACGTCCCTCGCGTTAAGCAAAGTTTTTACAACCCCCATGGGGGTAAACTTTAACACCGTTTTAATTAGTTGGGGGTTTTCTGGACGAGTGTAAGCTCGAATGATACAGTGTGAAATGTTTATCTTGTACAGTCAGCCAGAAAAGTAACTGAACAAATTAAACACTTAACCGCTTCTGCATGTTAACTTCAGTCGAAATATTCTTTTTTCTTTATCTAAAAATATAACCCTGTGAAGTTTATTTTAGTCACGAATTTTTTTTTATATTGACGTAAAAGACGCGATTTGGAATGTTGATTTTGTTCAGTTACTTATGTGGCTGACTGTACTGAAGCTTGCAGGATGAGGGGTATTAAAATTTAATTCAGGGGTAATAGGATATGATCGTGAATTGCTTTACAGCAGGTGTACGACTGCGGTTTCGAGGTCTCAGGTTTGATCCCCGGGTCGGATTTAATAGTCGGCAAACAACACTACCACATGATATCGGAGACTCGCCGAGCTTCACTATTTGGTTTCGACACCATAATGTTTGCCGATGCCGATCCTGGCTTACAAGAGTTGTAGTGATGAATGCAAGGGTGGTATAGTCTTGTGGTGGGGGATATTTTTTATGGCATTGAATGACGAGAGGAGCATGCCGCTCGCCTCATGGTAAGCTAAACGACCACCCATAAACAGTAGCAACACCATTCAGTACCTTGAGCTACAAAGTACTGTGTGGCATTCCTCTGCACTCGTCATCCTGAGACATAGGATGTTAAGTCTCATTATGTGCAGTAGTTTCACTGGCTACAATGTCCTTCAAACCGAAACAAAACAGTGCACTGTGCATGGACACTGGCTGTAGAAATAGACATTGCGGTGGTAGGTACCGATCTAGACGGACTCTTAAATATGAGAGATCGACCACCAGTGTAAATGCGTAAGCTACACTATCGTACAAAAACAATCCCCCACCACACAGTAGTATGCTCAAGTTGTTTGCCTGCTATTATAAAGTAATATTGAATTGCTCAGTCTACTGGAGCCTGGAATTGGGTTCGATAAAAGGCATTAGGCTTGCCACCTGGGACCTAACATAGTGGGTGAAATGTGAGTGGATAACACTTCCGTCTAAACCTAAAAAGGGGACAAGCGTGATGGCTGGATATGTGTAAAGAAGACTAAGAAGTGGTTTACCATGCTTTATAAATTATAAATACCAATGTAAACAGGGAAACTTTACGTGAGTTACCTAATGAGAAATAAATAAATCATGTTTTTAGACCTTCGATATAATCTGTCGATTCGATATTATGTCATGTCGATTTGGGACCATAGTTATCACGGTATTCCTCAATTCAAAATAAACCCAACTGCTTTTAATACCATTCGTTTTGGAAAATAAGAACTCAAATCAAGTAAAATTAAAAAATATTGTTACCTGGTAAAATTAAAGTGTCACTTATATTTTTTTAATTTATTTGTGAAACATGAGTATACATATAATAATATGATAAAAATGACATATTTTTGGCCTGTGTGGCGTACAAATCGACGGCTCCGAAGAACAAAGTCGTATATGCAAAATGAAGCTTTTCAGTAGAGCGCTTTGAAAGACTAAGTTAATTGTGAAAATCGCAAGTTATAGTGAACAAAACATTATATTCTATAGGGTTCAGTAACAACTTTGAACTTAATGTGTGAAAATAGCACTAATTCGCACATGAATACAAACTAACGACTTTCAAAGCGCTCTACTGAAAAGCTAACATTTTGCATATACGACTTTGTTCTTCGGAGCCGTCGAAATTATAATTAGTAACTACCTAATACAATTTATTTATACAGACTTACAATTCAAATTACATAATAAATAATTATCATACGTCTAAAGGAAATTGAGCGTATCAGCTCAAGTTAATCTTTAAAAATCCGATACCCGTTTCAACCCTTAACTTGTCACGACTCCCGTAGGGTTGCTTTGCAGCGTGTTGAATGTTTACTACGACCTATTTTCCTCACCTCTGTCTTAATCTATTGTTCCGTCGAGGACGTCATTATACACAAGCACCTTTATAAATTTTTCCATTTTTGTAATGACACGAAATTACAAAAATGGGATAATGTAAGTGAGATTGGAGGCGGTACTGGCGTTCGTTTTGAGCTACCACTCGACGTAATGCTTTATTAAATGAAGTATATTTTCATTTTGTGGATTTCACGGAAAAATATTTTGCGGTTTTTTTATATGAAAAGTAGGTTTGAGGTGTTACTTTAAGTGTTTTTATGACCTTAAATGTGTTTTCAGTTCTTAAATGGTGTGGTTCAGGTTTAGAGCACAGGTTAGAGTGTTTTTGTTTAGCTGTTATGTATGTAAATCGGCACTTACACACTAAAAGCATAGGACAGTATTCTCTATCGCGCTTATATTTTATGCAGATTTTTATTAACGTATAATAGTATCTTGTCTGATATAAATGATATCCATCATGTAATGTAATCTAACTGAATATAAAAATGAGTAATTGAGTCGTTTTATTCATGAAGCTATATTATTATTATTAATATATAATATATATTTCTACTACTACTATATTATTCCAAAACCTTTAGTAATATATAATTGTACATCAAACAATAACTACGATACACATTGACCTTTCCTTTGATTGCCATTTTGGCAAGTTTGTGTAGTCCTAAAATATCCTTTACGATTAATTAACGGGATTCAAACCCGGCGTCAAATGATTTGCTCGGGGCCTGTTGAATTTTTAATGGAATATGTGTAACGTAGGTGAGACCCGCGATTATAAATTATTTATGAGTTGTGTTTCAAGTCTTAATTATGATACCTGTCTGGATATTACAGAATACATTTTGGAAAATTCTTATCTATTCTGAGTTGGTTCACGTTCTTTAAAGAATTGATTATTGAACAAAGTGTAGCTGACTTTTGCAGTGATATACCTGTTCCTATTACTTGATATATATGCTGAGGCTTGAAATCAATCGTCGGAAGACATTTTCAGATGCTCCTTACAATCTCGATATGATAGCATGATTTTTGAAGTTATTGAAGTTATACTTCTTTAGGCGTGTTATGAAAAAATTATGAGAGTGAAGTTTTAAGATGCGCGCGCATACTGTAACACAAAAAATCACAGGTTATACGCGCGCATCACTGTAATTTAGTTTTAATATCTACTATTAACCGACTTCAATAAAGGAGGTTCTTAATCTTCGTCTTCGCTTCGCTCTTGAGAGAACAGTCATGGTCACGATAATTTTTGTCCAAACGATGATGTAGCTCGCCGTACGATATCTCTCCATCTGTCTCTGTTAGACGACAAACGGGAACATTCGTTTACAGGGCCTCCTTCTCAGTTGAATAATCCACCACGCTGGCCCAGTGCGGGTTAGAAGACTTCGCATACCTGCGAAATTCAGAGAACTTCTCAGGTATGCAGGTTTCCTCACGATGTTTTCCTTCACCGTTAAAGCGAGCGATACTTCAAAAAGAATACACACATATCAGAGGTGTGTGCCCTTAGGTTTTGAACCTGCGGACATTTTTCTCGGCAGTCCGTTTCACTCCCAAATAGGCTATCGCCGCTTTTTTTACATTAAATATTATACTAAGCTAATTCAGCAATAACGTTTTTATTTAAAATTTTGATGTTAGAGTCAATAAGACAATATAAAATAAACCGTTATTGATATTATGTTCATAAGTTTTATGTGCAAACCGTACTGTTCAAGTGACATTTGACACATAAAGGTCATTGGCGTTCCTATTCATATTTGAATCACATTGTAGATCACACACACACATTTACGCCTTTTATCACCCAAGGCCCAAGAAGAAGCGCATGTACCTACCTTTTTTTTTTTTACGCGTAGAAAGTGAATCATTACTACCGCCCAGTGTTCAAGGGGAACGACTGAGCGGTTATGTTGGGATCACCGTGCCTTACGACCCGACGTTGAGCCGCCCGGAGTGATGGAAAACGTCGGGCGACCGCCGGGCCGAGTCCCTAACCTATGTACACCGCACGGCATACCAACCAAAACTCCGCGGTGACCATCTTCGGCGCATTAGGGACGGCTGCGGGCTTCCTCCGACTCCCTAACGCCCCTGCGCGTACCGCTAACTAACCGCCACGCTGCCGTCCATCACGGGGATCACAAAAGTTGGCTAGACTAATAGGTGGACGGCCCCTTCCGCCCACCCGCGACCCCGGCGGCCCCTAACCTACTGCAGTTTATTTTCACCATGTGTGTTCCATGCATGTAATAGGGAGTGTGCCTATCGCGATCTTATTCCTAAGTAAATGTGATTTTTTTTTAAATGTTTAGACGTTTGTATGTTTGTTAGAAGTAAAAGCAGAAACAACAAATCGGATTTGGATGAAATCGTGCAAAGCGGGAAAAGTGATGTTAGGTATTTACCCGACAGCGTTTGTGAACACGGTGAACACTGTCAACTAAGATTATTCAAAACCAAAATAAAATATTCAAATTAAAGTATTGTTTCTATCTTTTCAGTTCTTCAATGAATTTAATAAAGATGGCAGATATTGACGCAGTCGGGTTTTTTGTTTTAATTTTTTTTTCGGATATACCAACACAGGTCGACCCCGGAACACAACACACTTACGTGGGTCACTATGGCAGATTCTAACACCTTGTACGGTAGTCGCTATCCGGGATATAAAACTTACCCTAGCACCAGCTATGATATCACCAATTATAATTATTAGAAGAAAACACTGCGACCGGTGGACAGATCTTGATAAAATTTGTATTTGATTTGATTGAAATAAAACAGATTGAAATTAAATCCTAGAGCCCGAGTACAGCGCCACCTACCGGATCCAATTGTTAATCTAAACCATTCTCGAATCCACCTGAAGACACATACAAAACTTCATTAAAATCGGTCTAGCCGTTAAGAAGGAGTTCAGTTAAAAACACACGCACGGAAGAATTATATATACTTAGAGAATATCTTGTACGTACATATAGACTACTGTTTATTCCAGAAAAATACAGAGGTGGACTTTTACCCCAGAAAAGTCAGTCACACTAGTGTATCCCTGAGCAACACTTTATCGATACTCTGTGCCCAATAATTATTTGTGTGCTATACAATAGGATCTCATACACGATCGGGCATAAAGTTAATTCCACGAAGGTAACGCCCACTATTTGCAGTTCATGTAGGTACGCCATTATGCCAATAGTGTAGTTTCCTATATTTTGTACATTATATTAGATGTAACAGAAAATAATACGAAATTCTGTGAAATCAGCATCAAAATCGATTGAAAATAAAGCATTTCTTAAATTTTTAAATATTCTTGTGAGCAAAAGTGGGGGCGTGACGGGAATATCACGCTATCTTTTTCGCACGCAGCCAGCACTATGGATGACAGCGCTTGGTGACGTCACAACCTAGTATTGCTGTTATTTGACAGGTACCCCTTCCACCAAATTTCAAAGCAAACTTACTTACTATTGTTCCAATTTTGAAAATTCTTTTTCCATTAGATTTAGAATAGCATACATTTTTCAAAACTGTATTTAAAAAGAAGTAGTCAAATACCCTATTAACCGATGAGTGGTGACTGGTCGTCACGGCTTTATGTATCATAATAATATGAAGACTAGTTTTGGTCGCAGCTCCATCCGCGAATAACTCTAGTGTGTCCTATATGATTTTTGAGTACAAAATGTAGCTTTTATGATCAAAAAGTTGGCCTATTTGTAAGCCAAATGTCATCAAAAACGTTTCAGCGGTTTCTACGTTTAACTCTGACAAACATCTTGACAAACAATCGAATTTATAGTATACACAATAGCGGCGATAGCCTAGTTGGAAGTGGAGCGGACTGCCGAGACGAAAGTCCGAAATTACTGAAGTAAACATCTGTGTTAGAGTAATGTATATCTCGAGTTTTGTCGTATTTCAACAATTTTTCAATTCAATTTTACAACGTCTGCGCGACGCCTAATATTATCAAGACGATACATCTGTCAAGACGTAACTTATAATTGAGAAGTTTGGAACTCGTGTACAAAGAAAAGCCGCCGCGAAATAAGATAAAATCATGAGACTGGTACAAAAATGTATTTTCAAAGTTGAAATTAAATTCTTTTGGTTTTGGAGGATTTTACGACACTAAAAAGATACAAGGTATATTTTCATGGGAATCGGTTATTTTTTTAATAGGTCATTGTAAAAAACTTAAAAAAAACTGAAATAGTTATTTTTAATGTACTTAATAGAAATAAACACATAGTTCTTTTTATTTAAGTATTTGTTCTTCAAAAAATAAAATTTCAAAAATTAAAACATTTTGGCTCGAAATCGTTTCTCTCGTTTGGATTTTTGACGCTCTTAGCTACATGGTGTCTAAGCAACCGCAACTCGCTCTTCCCTAGGGCGGCCGCTGCTAGCCCGAAATGACTAATAGGTACATTTTGTCACCCATACACTATTTTATAAAAAAATCAGCTCTAACTGATTTTTACTGATTTGTTTATTAAAACACTTTACAGAAAATCTGTTGAAGACCGTCATTACCCTAAAAAATCAGCTTAAAAAATCCATTACTTCCCATGGGAGCAAAATACTGGGATAAAAAGTAACCTATGTCCAGGACATGACCCATCCGTATGCCAAAATTCATCCAAATCCGTTTAGTTGTTTCTGCGTTTACTTCTAACAAACATTGTCACAAATTTTCGCATTTATACTATTAGTAAGAAGTAAGATAAGATACATTATCCAGGCTACAGTATACAGGCTATATACTTAAATATTATTTTATTTATTTAACTTTATGTAGAAACATGTACACAGGCGGACTTAATGCCTTAAAGACATTATCTACCAGTCTACCTTTGAGTGATGTTGAGAGGAAATGAAGCAGGTGTATATAAAAAAAGTATTAAGTTAACTCATTTATTTTCATTCTGAGACGAGGCTATGACGTTGGGAATTCATAAGCAAAAGCTATCCACACAATAATAGACTATTATTACATCACACGTACCTAATAAAATATGTGAAACCCAAATGATATCAATATCTCGTAAATTCCTACAAATTGGAGCACATTGCACACTCTCTGTGCTTTAATAAAATCAAATCCGCCGCGAGATTGTCTATAACAATTTTATTTAAGGGTGTCGCCATATGTTGGACTAATAGGCTAAAAGAGACAATAATTTATGCTATATATGCAATTGGCTAAAATTTTATTGGGTTTTTAAATTTTAAGTAACTATGAAAATAATTAGATTGAATAATATACACACACATGCCTTTTTATCCCCGAAGGGGGTAGGCAATTTCAGACTCCGAGCTGATACTGAATAGAAAAACTCAATACAACTTTACACGACCCGGAGATCGAACACGAGCCTCAGCATTGCAGTCGTACCGTAATACAACTACGCCACCGAGGCAGTCAAAGTATTTTATATGTATAGATAGATAGAAGATAACCAACCAGCAACACACTGATTAAAAACTGCTACGTCTAACGTTGATGTAAAAAAAACCTCATCAATAACGTCTAAACTAAATATTCTCACATTTATTGACGGAACAAAAAAAATCTGATTTATTCATTGATATATAAATACTCGGTTTATTGCAACTGTCTTGACTGCCTCGGTGGCGTAGTGGTATTGCGTACGCATTACGAGTACGATTTGCGCGCTGAGGTCCTGGGTTCGAATCCCGGGTCGAGCCAAAAAAATTGTGACTGGGTTTTTCCATCTTAAAATTTACTCAGTCGCAGCTCGGAATCAAGAAGTTGGCGGTGTGATACCCCCGTGCCTCGGAAAGCACGTAAAGCCGTTGGTCCTGCGCCTGATCTCTCTCCGGTCATGTCGGATTGCCGTCTCACCGGACTATGAGAGTGAAGGAATAGCGAGTGCACCTGTGTATTGCGCACACACTTGTGCACTATAATATCTCCTGCGTACCTGGCTGATCTCCGTTGAGATTGGCCGCCGTGGCCGAAACTGGCTAGGAGGATTTCATTTTTTTATTGCAACAAGTTTGCCTATACAGTTTATTTATATAAATACCCCTAAAAGATTTGTCCTTACCCCGGGGTAAAAATAAACCTTTACCAACGGAACAAGATCTTTCTTACTAAAAGTGTAGGCGGGGTCAGTATGTTCTGAAAAAGTCTCATCCTAAAAGGTCAGTAAATTCTTGATAGATGTTTTGGAATATCAACGAGGCTTGAAAAGCGATAGAGTATATCCAGATTTGGTTTTCTCGTACAAAGCCTCATATCGACAAGGTTTGGAAAGATATGAGACAGTCCACGCGTGTTAAATCACGTCTTATTATAAGAATAAATAAAAAAAAATCTTACAATGCTTCGGATGGATTTAAAAATAAGTTATATTAGACACATATTATGGAAAATCTAATTTGTAATACCAAAGACCATCCCTAGTCACTCACCGTGTCCCGTTGAATTACCCCTCGGGTACCGACCGGCCCAATCTGGCCGGTCTGACAGCTGTCAAACTATATGTGTGCGTGTTGACGCGCCTTATGCGTGTGCGTGTAGGTCGATTTTCGCGTGTTGACAGACACGCGAAAATTGCGCTTGCGCCAGTGTGACCAGCGCTCCGGGCTCGAGAGGTTAAACCTAAAATTATAGATTTTTTCCTTCTAATAGCATCAACTACACAGATTTAGTTAGTACCGTAAATTGAAGAAAATACGTTGCATTTGTTTTAAGTAAAAGAATGCAAAATAATTTCAATAATATAATGAAGGCGTCGATTTTACAACTTTTACATTTATTTTTAGTAAAATTTCACGTCACAATCGTAAACGCAGTTACAATGAAATTTCGCTGCAAAGGGTTGTAAAAGCAATGTTCAATTGTTTTATAAATTCGATTCGTTCAGAACTAAAATTTGGGCGCTAGGTTAGCTTTCAACGGCGAAAAGTAGCTCAAACGAAAAGTAGAGCTTACATTAACAAAATGTCAGTCAAATGTCGTACAAAAATATTATATGGCAACCCTTTTCTTTATTTAGGACGAGTCCTCTACGAAACGAAGGTGAAGTGATAGAACAAGTTAGACTTAAGTGAAACCGATAAAAAATATTTAACTGAGATAGAAGAGACGATAGAAATGAATGAAGGTAAAATGTATTGAAAATAATGATAGAGGGTAAGTTGCAATGAGGAATAATTCTGTTACACATGAAAGAGATACCTATATCAAATGGTGATTCTCCCATATATAAACAATAGGAAGAAGACACGACCAATAAGGAATAATTGTTACATGCTTTGATGGGGACATGGTGAGTCGGTTATACATTTAAACTAAAGTATGGAAGGACAAACAGAAATAATAATTTCGAGTAATTTTAGCACCAAATAATGCTTAAGGTTATTATTGATTCATCTAAACTTAAGTATGCACAATGGCGATGAACAATTTTATTTTATTGGTATCGTACATATACTTAAAATTATGTGCTACGAAGTCATTATATAGAGCTATCGTAAAAGGCAGATTATATTTATAGATAAAGAGAATCTTCCTTCATGCTAACGAACTCGCCGCATCACTAAAACCAGCTGTCGTGTCTACAAGAAAATTAAATCACGTTAAATATTCTAAATCCTTTGTGCGCACATGGTACCTTTAAGCCGCAGCCATATATTATACGAGTATCATGACAGTACATAAACTTTGTACTTAGAAATTTGCGTTTTTAGTGTTGAATAATTTATGTAGTAATTTTGAAGGGAATATGTTTAGTGATCGTTTCACTGTAAGAACTGAAGTAAATAAGCTTGCGTCTTGAGCTGCTTAAAATGTTATGCGGTTGCCTGGTGACGTAAAAGCCGCCTTAAACTAAAAGTTCGGTCAGTTGGAAAGAGTCGTCGAAGACAGTTTGTATTTATTGAATGAATTTTTCATTTCAAGGCGAAATTTAGTGACGAAGTTTATTAGAAAGAGAAGGGAAGATGTATCTGTATGGTGGTATATAATGAAGGTTATACTAAAGTCTTTGAGTAGTTCACTCAATATTATAATTACTGATTTACAAAATATACTTGGGCTGATTTCAACGCTGGCTGATAAATGCTACACATCAGGTAAATGTTTAATCCGACCAAAAAAAAGTCCCACTCTGATTTTAGATCCCAAATAAATGCTAATAAAATTAGTACTACCTATATTAACAGTGTAATAAGATAACTGTCGTATAAAGTTAACTTGAAACCTGTGAAACTGGCCCTTATTATTTTAAATGTTACGTTAAACAATATAACCAAGGGCTTATAAGTGCCATAGATAAACACTATAAAACAACGAAATTTGTCAACATCCTTAAGATTTTTCATCGACGGTTTCAAGCGGAACGTCTTTTCATTCTTTTTATGGAAAACGTCCTTAAAGCCAACAAAGGTATCCGCCAGCAAAAACCTTTGCGTTATTCAAAGTATTTTCTGTTGTTTTGGTATAAAAAATTGTTCTTTAACAAATTTCATAGTTGCAATTTTTGGAATTTTTCAACAATTTACGGACGAGTGGAAAAATTAATTTTCCGTCTTTCATATTTGTCTTGTTAAAGTACTTATCCAGTTGACATACTGTAGACTATTGGTAGTAAAAGAATGGGCTCATTGTTTCTTCAACATGGGTGAAAGAATATGTTGTGCTGACCCCACATTAAATATTTAACAACGGTAAGTTATACCGCACCTGTAATGGTAATGTCTTATTTATTTCAAATGTCAGCAGAATCCTACTAATATTATAAACGCGAATGTTTGTGAGTATAGATGTATGGATGTTTGTTACTCTTTCACGCAAAAAATGCTAAACGGATCTCGATGAAATTTGGCACACGGGTAGATCGTATCCTGGATTATCACATAAGCTACTTTTATCCCGGGAAAATATAAAGCGGGACTATTATCCCGGAAAAACTCGTTCACGCGGCCGTAACCGCGGGCAAAAGATAGTTCCTCATATAATGTCACGTTATCTCACTGAAAACCAACGCCTCTCAGCTCTAACTTTACGGCATGAAATTCAAATGAGAGACATATAAGTGCGTGCGGACAATATGATGCAATTCTGCAAAATATCTGCAACTTCCTCGGCAGTGACGCAGTTTGTTGTACGGCAGGCCAGTTTAGGTCTCGAGTTTGATCCCCGGGTCAGACAATTATTAGGTTTGTCTACTTCTTAGCCTAGAGTTACTATGCCCTGTCTATTGCAATAGGCTTACACCATATTACTTGACCTCTGCTTACCCCTAAACTTGTCAAAAAGTGTAATACTGTATGTAATTATCTCTGTAGGATGTCTGTTTATTCCAACAATTACATTTCTTTCTTCTCAAACGATCATTAATTCTCTTTTAGTATTTAAAGTTAAAGTACTACTAAACACATCTTCGAGAGTAGAGCACTCAGCGCTGTTAGAATGTACCCTACTTGTGTTTACTGCGACATAATATTAATGGTCCCCAATTCCAACAAGAGTTGGCACTCTTAACCCAGCTCTTGGGAGCGAATTTTCTAAATTTCAAGTTGTACAGTCTAATGTACAATACCTTAATTAGACATTGACACAACTTTTAAGTCAAATAATAAACAGGCAATAATTTCAAGTGTTTACTGGAAAATTGAAGATGTAAAGTAAAATAAATACCTCGTAGCCAAATTTCAGCCACGGCAGCAAATCTCAAAGGATATCAGCCAGGTACGCAGGAGATAATATAATGCACAAGTGTGTACACAATACACAGGTACATCCTCATAGTCCGGTACGAGCAAACCGAGACAGGAGCAATGACTTTACTTGTTTTCCGAGGCGCAAGGGTATCACACCGCTAACTTCCTGACTCCGAGCTACGACTGAGTAATTTTTAAGATGGACAAAGGGTAAAAGTAATTGTGAAGTTGACTACTTTCTTCAATACATTTATCAAAAATGGATGCATCGAAAATGTAACGGAAAGGGAATTTTCAATATCGGCGCAATAATAAATAAGTTATAAAGCTTTGAAATTTGCTATTTAGCAAATTTAGCTAATTTTAATTTAGGGTTAGCTGTCAAATAACAGTAATATCAGACTGTGACGTCACCGAGTACTACCGGCCATAAAGCTGCGTGCGTGTGAAAGAGATAGTACGATATTCCTACCAAGCCCCACTGCTGCTCACAACAATATTTAAAAATAATAACTGGTTTATTTTTCAACTAATTTTGATGCTGATTCTAGAGGAGATTCTTTCTTTTTCCCAATATTTTCTGTTACATGTAAAATAATGTACAAAATTAAACATAGGAAACCACCCCATCTAACTATGATCGTAAAGCTGTGATTCCGCAGAACGCGGCAGACGTCACTTGCCGCGCGTCATTTGCCGTCGTGTACGGAATCGGTCTCATACATGATACAATTTAATACTGTATAGTAGTGCCGTCTGCCGTCGCGGCACATGCCGTCTGCCGTTTCCGTCTGCCGCGTTCTGCGGAATCACAGCTTTAGGTGTCGTGGGGCGGCAAGAACCCACGCTACGCCACTGTATTGTATGTACTAGCGGTTGGCTATAAAACCTTTCTCATAGAAATAAGTCACTAACGCAGGATTTCACATTGTCCAGTATGGTAGCTATTCAGGTACAAAATACATTCATTTTTCTCATAATTAAAGCTTACTTAACTATAGTTGCAACTGGATTTTGCATTTACACGTTAGTAAAATTTTATTACCAAAATTTTACTAAAAATGCGAAACAGAATCTAATATTAAATTCGCGGTCAAAGTTGTACGAAAACGTTTAATTAAATGTTAACCTCCGTATACAAGAAATCTGAACGATGGAATTATAAATGCCGAATGTATTTTACTTTGTGATCGCTTGGAGATTGGGGCCAAGGCTTTCTGTTATCACTATGCCATACCAACCCTGTATTGTATGCTGTCCACTGCGGAGCACGGGCCTCCTCTACAACTGAGAGGGTTAAAACCTTAGTACACCACGCAGCCTAGTGCGGGTTGGCAGACTTTACATCACATTCACTCTGTTGTCTAATATTGTTTAATTTTCTCGATGATACATGTATTAACTCATAGATACTTAGGCTATGAAACGAAAAAAGTCTAGATTCTATTATAAAATAAAGTTCCCTGCTGCGTCTCTTGGTCTTCCTGTCCGTCTGTCTGAACGCAATAAACTCAAAAACTACCAAACGGATTTTGATGAAATTTGGTATGGAGACAGTTTACGATTCGTGGAAGATTCTTATCCCAGAAAAATACAAAGCGGGACTTTTATCTCGAAAAATGAAGCGCGCTAGTACAAATACGATGGCGGAAAAGAATGTAAACATGCTACTAGCTCGCTAGTAAAAATATAAATAAATATAAGAACTTTTACAGTCTGTATAAAACTTTTACAGTCTACCTTCACTCGCTCGGTCCACGCACAATGCGCGTGCATCGAATAGCTGTGGGCCGGGAGCTAGTGAGTACGCAAGGTGATAAGTACTATAACTTTGTCGTTTTCGAACACTCGTTTACATTAGTTAAGCAAAAAATATCGTTGATGTAGCTTCGAATATTAGGTGCCAAGACAAATCCTTCTAGGTTTACTGGTACCGGTGAAATGAAATACATTTGTAATATGTAATGTAAAGGATTTTATAAAAAAAAACTAAAAATTCCTTACAGCTTTGTTTTTTTAAGCTACCCAACGCCTACAATACCCCATTCTAAATACGGGCTTCTTTTAAAAACAAATTGCATTAAACCGCAGTTGGCCACTTCACCTAATTCTGTTCGATCTATCGAGCCAGTTTGTTAGACTTGTGCCAAAATTTTAAGCCATCGGTGTTTCTTCCATACTTCTAAAACGTCTATTAATCTGGAGACACTTCTGGCAACTACAGTGCTATGTTTTCCGTACGGGCAAACTTATTTACAGTCATTTAAGAGGCAAAGTTTGTCTTTGTGTATTTGAAGAGTCATTTCTGAAACTGTTGTTTTAAAATTCTTAATCGGTCATAAATTTTATTATCTAAACTAGCTGACCCGGCAAACGTTGTTTTGCCATATAAATAATTTCCTAGCAATTTCTAGCTATTAAAAAATAAGGGTTGATCGTAGAGGGGTGAAAATTTAGGGTTGAAGGTATTTTTGTATGCTGTATCTTAAAAAAATTAAAACTTAAAATTTTGTCTGAAAAATAAAAAAAAAAAATTTAGGGGTGGTCCACCCTTAACATTTGGGGGGATGAAAAATAGATGTTGGCCGATTCTCATAGATACCGGATAAGCACAAAAAATTTCATCAAAATCGGTCAAGCCGTTTCGGAGGAGTATGGCAACGAAAACTGTGACACGAGAATTTTATATATATAGAGATATTATGTTCTTGAGTAATGTCATATATTATGACTGCCTTGATGGCGTAGTTGTATTACGGTACGGCTGCAATGTCAAGGTCTTGGGTTCGATCCCCGGGTCGGGCAAAGTGATATTGGGTTTTTTTACCCTGTATCGGCCCGGTGTCTGAAATTTGTGCGCGATATGGCCCCCTGATACTGAGCAGAAAAAACAGGATTCGAACCAGAGACCTCAACACTGTACTACCGTAATATAACTAATACAAGTACGAATATCCTTCAGAAATCCTACTAATAATAATATTATAAAGGCGAAAGTTTGTAAGTATGTATGGATGAATGGATAAATAGATGTGTGGATGTATGGATGTTTGTTACTCTTTCACGCAAAAACTACTGAACGGATTTCGATAAAACTTGGCACACGGGTAGAACATGTCCTGGATTAATATATAGGCTACTTTTTATCCCGGGAAAGTAAAACGCGCGACTTTTATCCCGGAAAAACATTTTAATGCGGGCGGAGCCACGGCCAAAATCTAGTTCACAATAAAGAATAGAAAATGCTTACAAATTCTCCCATACCATACATTTCAAACATAGATTACGTGAACATATTATTTTCGTCAATATTTTGTCTATAACTTACCCAACCAAACGAAAAAAGGATAACAAGCTTGGCTTTACAGTTTTGCGTATATTTTTTTCCCAAATATCTTCAAACGACGTCTTTGTGAGTATGACATTAAAATATAAGGAAAAATGAGGGAAGGAAAAATGTAAGCATATAAATATGTTGTCGTATTAAGATAATAATTGCTTCTGTGGTTGCTTTCGCCCAGAGCCAATATTATTTTTATAGCACACCGGCTAAGTGATCAAGAAGGTCACGGAATGGTAAAATTTTCTTCGACTAATACATCAATATCAAAAGAATTCAGGTGTATCTTAAAAATCATGCTAGGGATTGAGGAGTGTTTTAGCCCTCAGCAATAATACAAACCTGTGAAATACAATAGGAAAATTGCATTTAAATTTTAATACAGTCAACCATACTAGTTATTTCACTACTAGACACAACTAGCCACAATGAGAATTTAAAACAAACTTAAATGGATAATTAACATTAAGATCAATTTGCATTTCATCATCATCATGCAGCATCTTACTCAGCATGTCCTAAAAGTAAACACTACTGGAATTTAAATTTTATTTATTCACAAATCATTGCTGGCCGAATCTGTATATTCAGTCAAGACTAAAGGAAACAATTCCATATGTACATTCTAAACATGAAGGAAACAGGTGTTGTTAATACTAGTAACTTACCAGTGCAACTTGAAACGCCGCGCCATTACCCCTTTTAACACAATAGGCGATATCGGTAAAAGTACCCACAACTCAGAGCTCTGAATATAATGGATAGTGTAAATTTACTCAAGGGACGGAAATTAAGGGCTCGAAGGTCGGGATTAGTTGACTGCGGATTATTGGAATTGTTTAACTTTACAGCCAGAATCCACCTCTTTAGTTGTGGAGTAATTAAACTGTTAATTTAGCTGTACTTTTATAGATGTTCAACATATATTGGGTTGCTGCTACACGAACATTAGTTTGGGGTAGTTTCGGATGGGTCAAAAATATGTGACTGTCTTCTCTTTGGCGAATACTGGTAGTTGTAATCTACCCAACAGTATAAGTAATTGTATTATCATACTAGCTTTTGCCCGCGGCTCCGCCCGCTTTAAAAAGTTTTTCCAGGATAAAAGTCCCGCTTTATATTTTCCCGGGATAAAAAGTAGCCTATGTGTTAATCCAGGACATGATCTACCCGTGTGCCAAATTTCATCGAAATCCGTTCAGTAGTTTTTGCGTGAAAGAGGAACAAACATCCTTACATCCAAACATCTAAACATCCAAACATCCAAACATCCATACATTCTTACAAACTTTCGCCTTTATAATATTAGTAGGATTGATTTTAGATTAAGGAACATATTTACTGGTATATTTTTATTAAACGCTTCCATTTTAAACGTAGTTTTACTTATTCTCTTGATTTCATATTTTACATATTACGTAGAAAATTTTAAAAATCGTATTGAACATATTACATATTATTTTTTATATTCATTTTAGCCGTAACCCGCAGTCTTTCTCGAATATTCGCAGGCACAAAATATTTCCAAAAAATTTGGTTCAAAGATGTGTACGATCATTTATAATGCAAAATATAACAATGGGGTGACGTGGTTAATCCTGGTAGAGCCATTTTTGTAGCTGAAAGTTGGTGATTGGTATGGTTTGGTAGTCAGCTGTAAATAATAATTCTTAAAAAGCCTATTTTGCTAGTATTTATGACTTCATAAAAAAGGAATGCCATATTATTACTATTTTTATATCAGTGAATACTTATAATTAAAACATCTTTATAAATTGATAAAAACAAACTTGAGAAGATGGTAGAAAATTGCAAAAATCTTATTTTAGTACTTATAATCCTATTTTAGTTTCTCTTATAACAAAAACCTCCGCTCATAACTTCATACTTCTAGAGTCATAGTTTAGCCATTATTTGTTATTTAATGGTAAGAATATTTTAAAGTTCTAGTACCTATATCCTACTAATATTATAAAGGCGAAAGTTTGTAAGAATGTATGGATGTTTGGATGTTTGGATGTTAGGATGTTTGGATGTAAGGATGTTTGTTCCTCTTTCACGCAAAAACTACTGAACGGATTTCGATGAAATTTGGCACACGGGTAGATCATGTCCTGGATTAACACATAGGCTACTTTTTATCCCGGGAAAATATAAAGCGGGACTTTTATCCCGGAAAAACTTTTTAATGCGGGCGGAGCCGCGGGCAAAAGCTAGTCATACATATACTGAAACGTTGATGACCTAACACAATGCAATTAAACTTCTATTCGCACAGGCAAGTAATGAAACAAAATTAAAAACGAAGCTCCACGATATACATTTTTCCTTCAAGGTCTTCCAGATTCACATTAAACTGAACACAGTAAGTTCGCTAACACGAGCCACAAAGGGAATGAGCACACTCAAAAACACCTGAAGAAGCCAGAGTTAATCTACTGGGGTATAAATGAACGCGTTACGATAAATCTGAAATTCTAAACGGGGTCAAAGAGGTGAACTAGTTAGACCCTGAGAGCGTTGGATTCTATCAGTGGTAAGCATGGGCATTAAGGAGATATATTTGAAATTCTTAGTGATATTTATTTTATTTCATTTATTTGAAAACTTACAGCTAACATAACAAAGTGTAAAATAAGATAGGATAGACTTATGAAGGCCAATTACAAGTTTTCACAGGTAGGTCAATATTTAAATGGGTGATAGGTCGGTTAAAGCTATAAAATACAATACCAAACTATAGAGTTATTTAATTTAGGTATATGCATAAGCTATAAAACACAACAACAAAGTATGATTCTAGGTACAGAAAAAATCTTTTGTTAAAATATTTTTGAGTTGAGGTACACTGGTAGCAAAGAGGTCCAGGGAAAAGTCATTAAACGTTCTACACGCACGCATAGTGAAACAATTCTGAGAGGCTACTGCGAAAAACGAAATCCGTAGTTTCGGGTGCCGGATCACACGTTTTCTTACTACGAAGTGTTACGGATCCTTCTTTACGAAGATTTGTTGCGTGACGAAAGTGTTGAGCGAAGTCGGAAGCGTCGCAAACTGCGTGAAACCTTCGTTCAACGGTGACGGATCCGAAGTAATTTGGTAGTAAGGTTAAATCCGAAGTTCGTCGTTTCTTCGTTTCGGACCGACGTTTCGGATTTCGTTTTTCACAGTAGCCTCTCTGTCTCTAGATACGAACTGGGGGTGCGTGGAGCAGTCTAGGCTTACGTAGTTGTATTTGTCGTTATTAATTAAAATAGTGTCCTGTTTACCCCATTTACGCTCCGTATAATACCAAGAAGTAGAAAATGGTTCTCAAGAGAGCCTTTGTGTTGATAATCACTTTGTTAAAGATAATTTGTTGAAGTTATGAATGATAACTTTTTGTGTCAAAATGTACGATCTTCAGGCAAATTGGGGCTTGGTTAGGAGTAGAACAGATCATCCAGACAAAGATCGTGGGTTCACACCCAGCTCCAAAGCCACGTATTTCTAAGTTAGGTACTTGTATTCTTTATAAAACATTGCTCCCGTAACAGTAGAGAAAAACATCTGCATCATGAAGAAACCTGTATTCAAGTACTCTTCATAAGAATCTCTGAAAAATAGGACTAAACCATCACTCATATACCCCTTACCCAAGATTATTTACGTACCTATAGGTATCAAAAACTAAATACAAAAATTCAGTCTACAGTTGCGGTTTCTAAGCCTGATACAAATAGTTATAGAACACACAAACTATTAATCAGTACGTGTTAAAAACATTGTTTGTCTCTTTTACTCTTACGTTAATATCTCTCAATAAAACAAGACAGAACACTACAAATATCACTGACGTTCCAACGTTTATTAGAGGCAGCGAGGCTCTAAACATACTCAGTACCCACAGAGTTGTTTGCAGTTTGATTATTTCTAAGTCTTGAATACATCTCCGCCAGAGGGTAAAATTAATCGAAACTTGGTGTACTTTGCGGTTATTTTGCCTTACATCACACAACTTTCTCGTTTTTGACATTGAGTTTACAGGTGGTTTTCTTTATTAAGAGAGTTTGAATAATTCAGTCAAGCGGGGAGAAAATTTTCTTATGTAACTTTACCGGTAAGAAACTTTACTTATGATGCACGAGGGAATGAAATAATATTCTTTAAATAGTAAGTTTTATGCTGTATATCGAGTATAAAACTGTTTAGGTAGGGGTCATTATTTCATTTCAATTTAATTGACATTATAATCAACATAATTATTATTTATCAACACAATCAGTGCATTTATGCCTGTAAAGAAGTAACGCTGAGTTTGACAATTGTAATAATCGTTAAACAAATATCACTAGACATTTAAAGAGATAAAAAAGTCAACATAATTATGTTACATGATGAAAATAAATTCCTGGAATGGTACCCTATTTTCTTGCTCGAAAGAGCAAACAATAACACGATGCATATCCTTGTCTGCAAAGAAAGCAAATGGACCGAATGGAAAGCGTAACGAGGGCACTTTTTCCTTATTCCATGCCATTGTCGCCAACTGAACATTCTCGTCGACCGCCTAAATTACGCGGAAGACGATCCAGCAAACGTTAAACGTGTAATATATGCCTGGGAATATTTTGAAGTATATTCATATATTTAGTTGTTGGTAAAGTGCTAGCTTTCGTTGACCTTGGACTGAGTTAGGGATAATTTTAATTGGGCAACTTAAAGACAGCTATCGAGACACGCGGCAGCGTGTCAAGCCAAGCAAAAAAAAAAAAAGTCGAAGCTGCCTAGTGTTGTTTCACCCGAACCATTTGGAGCGACTTTTGACGCCTCTATAACTCAAAATCTATTTAACGTAAATACCTGAGATTTGGTTTATATATTAAACCCCCTCAAGTTAACTAGAATCCCAAATTTCATAAATATAGCTCAAACGTTCATTGAGATACTAACATCTAAAAATCGGCATTTTTATCACTGACTGACATATAGATCAAAAACCTAACCCACTTCCAGATGACCTAGAAAGTTGAAATTTGCTGTCCAGATAGGTAATTGTATGTATACAAAGGGAAAAATCTGAAAACAGTACATTTTGAAGATTTGAAACATTTTCCAAGCTATCGGGAAATATGCATACTACCTATAAATTATCTTTAGAATAATGAAAGTTTAGGCGTACACGTCCATTGTTGCTTTATTTTAATTTAACTACTATTTACCTTTATCCATTTATTACATTCCCTCCGTATTAGGGCACCACTTTTACTTGATTTTTTCTATAAATTATCCGACTTTAGACAGAGCCGTTGTGGGATACGGCGGTAGGTTCCTATAGATACGTTATAGGCATCAGCAACTCGTGCCCACTGTTCAGTCTTTTATATTATATATTCACTTTTGTTTCGAGCTCAAATTAAAAATTTCTGATTTCTACAATGTTTATTTACATCTTAAGACGTTTATTATTTTGACATGAGATGACATTTGACGTTCTATCGTAATACTTGCGAATCATAGAGTTTAAGTAATTATTAACATAGAGGTTTTTATACCCAGAGAACTTCCTTGCGTGCACATAGCAGAACGATGAAGCGGTTTACGGATATTAATACATTGTTTATTTTCTTTCTAAAATAAGTAACTTCATAAATATTGATCAAAGGTAACTTCTTACGTAATTGTTTTAATTACTTAACTCAATATTTTAATAAATAATATCTTTACAAAAAGTAATGATATCCCATCAAAAACATAAATGTGAAATGTGGAAGCCAAGTCTAATATTAAGAATATGCGTGCTGGTCGACTTCACCGACAAAAGAATTGAAATCTTAATGGTTGCCAATCCCTGTAGATAATCCTGAAAATTATTTATAAGAACACACTCCATTCTAAAATAAATTTAAACTAATATTTCTTTGTTTTTCTGCTACGACAATGTACGATATTTATAAATATAATTTCTAAAATTTGAATATTCGAATTATTTACACAAAGCAGATAACTTAGTATACATTTAAGCTCATGATTTGTCTTGGCTAGTTTTATCAGAAAACAATATTTTTCGAAGAGTAGGATATGTTGACTTTACAATATAGAAACAGTATCATAAAGATAAGTTTATTAGCAAAATATAAGAAAAATTGTATGTGAAGACTAGCCAAGTCAAATCTTGAGTTTAAATTTATACTAAGTTATCTGCTTTGTGTAAATAATTCGAATATTCAAATTTAAGAAATTATATTTATAAATATCGTACATTGTCGTAGCAGAAAAACAAAGAAATATTAGTTTAAATTTATTTTAGAATGGAGTGTGTTCTTATAAATAATTTTCAGGATTATCTACAGGGATTGGCAACCATTAAGATTTCAATTCTTTTGTCGGTGAAGTCGACCAGCACGCATATTCTTAATATTAGACTTGGCTTCCACATTTCACATTTATGTTTTTGATGGGATATATATATCAATATTGGTGTGCTAGTTTTTTTTATTATTGCAACGAATGACGAGACGAGCATACCGTTCACCTGATGGTGGGCGATACGACCACCCATAAACAGTAGCAACACCATCCAGCATCATGAGTTACAAAGTACTGTGTGGCATTCCACTGCGCTCGTCATCCTGAGACATAAGATATTTAGTGTCATTATGTCCAGTAGTTACACTGGCTACAATGTCCTTCAAACCGAAACACAACAGTGCATGCACACTGCTGCTTGGCGGTAGAAATAGACATTGCGGTGGTACCCACCCAGACGGACTCTTACATATGAGAGACCTACCACCAGTAGCAATGCAATTCTTTGAAGACAAACGTCTAAATGTATGTTAATCTTTAATTGTGTGTTTTTACTCCCTCAAAATATCCCGCCCCACACGTGTCACTGCAACTGTTGTATTTTACCTCTTGTAGGAATTGGGGTAAACATATTATTGTATTAATTTAGTATTTAGATTCGTTAGATTCGGTAAAACGACCCAAAAATAATTCTGGCTGCCTTTATATGGTGCTGTCTTGGTTAATATCATTAATGGACACCACTGCAATCACTTTAAACAATCTATATGACCTGCATGGTTTTTATTCACAAATATGTATATCACTGCCCACAGTCTTTTAATAACTAGATAATCTACATTAAATTTAAATCTATGTGAAGCGCAAATAGTTCGCCGTATCCTAAAAAAACATAGTAGAATTTATTCCAATGGCAATGTTTTTTTATTTTATATCAGGCGGCATACTTACCAAAAATCTGGCAGCGAAATATTCGCCGTAAATTTTCAACACTGTGTACAGTATTTATTCGTCCTAAATGTAAAGCCGCATTTTCCTTTAACAAATTACGCCTATGGCTGAAAGTTCGATGACCTTAAAACCTGCCCCTCTTACCACCTCCCTAACCTTTGCCTTTCCTTTAGGGTAGTTTTCTAGGTTTTTATCATCAGACGAAACACCTGTTCATTTGATGATCTAAAAACAAAAAAATAATTCAACTTTATATTCGCTTAGTATATATACGTATATTTGGAGTCGATGCCTAATTTAAATTGCCAGCTATGCCAAGGAAATGCAAGATCAAATATACGAAAACATTGTTCAATTTAAATTAGGCACCGACTCCAAATATACGTATATATACTAAGCGAATATAAAGTTGAATTATTTTTTTGTTTGCAGTGGTTTTGAAGTCGGTTTATTTTTTGTTAAAATGTTTTTATTTATTGCTTTTTTGTGAGTTAATTATAAAATAGTGTAAACAATAAATCATAGATATACGATTGCAGAATTCGCGAGTCGTCTGCTGTTAGTTATTGAAGAGTTCCATTGTGTATCTCCGAAGATCTTCATCAGATCTTCATAAATTATATACTAAAACCTTCCCTAAAAACGATACATTTGAATATCAAAAACCACATCCAAATTGGATCAGTAGTTTTCGAGAAACTCGCGGCCATACAAATTTACATACATACATACAAATATACATACATACATACGGATCGAATACAGAACCTCCTTTTTGAAGTCGGTTAAAAAAGAAAAAGCCCTCGATGAATTAAATAAATCAACATTATTTTAACTTTAAATAATCGTGAAATTATTAAAAATGTTTCATCAAAGCATAATAAGGTTTAATTGCGTAGTTTTATATTTCAGCAAGCGCAAAGCAGCAGCGGGTTGCGACCGACTAGCACAAAAATATCAAGTGCAACGTTTGCTACAAAATTCGTGGGGACCAATTCGAATGCAGAAATAATTTTCTACTCAAAATATTTTATTAGTTCGTATTGCCTTGTTAGTTAATTGATACTATTTATATACAAATGAATGACACGAGCAAGGTGACGGTAAGGGTTCATACACATAAACATGACACGACGTCGCGCCTTCCCACGACGCGACGCCGTCCCACGATGCGACGCCGTATCGCGGAAATCTACGACAGATTACTACGTAGATTTTCATGATGCGACGTCGCATCGTGAAAATCTACATAATCGTGGGATGACGCGGCGCGACGTCGTGTCATGTTTATGTACAAGAGCCCTAAGCGTAATCACTGACTGGCAACACATCCCGAACTTCAAACTACACTACTCAGCTATTCGACGCATAAATGTATGAGCTGACTAAATGTAAAAGTCACGCTCTAATCTATGCGCCCAAATAAAAGTTAATGAAATATGTACTATCTACATAAGCTGTTTAATAAGATAACTTTCGTATATTTACTTGAATCTTGAAACAAACCGTAAATCTAATATTGGCCAGTATTTTACTGATTGCAATACCTTAAGAACTCTAATATTGTACTTACATAATGCTGCTTAGTGGCCGAAATAGACTCGTACAGCAAGAATTGTACATACAAGAGCCATACATACAAAAAGCCAACTCGAGCTGGCAGGAAAGGGGATGTAAAAAAAAAGAAAGATTTAATTAGTCCACTTCCATAGAATCGCACTTTACTCTGACGTTTAGTGATAGCAAAAATGTCAAAGTGAGCCTCCATATCGCCACGGCCGAGACTGAGGAAGTTCTTCACATAAGAGAGTAAACACTTCAGCACCATGCAACCTGCAAAAACATACACACACGAGGACACTCGGCGTGGTATAACATTTTTATTGTAGCTTTTAATTGTTTCAATACTTTGTATTTTAAGGTGATACAATATTGCTATTAATTAATTATTAGTCATTAACTCATATTTTGTTTACTAACACAACTTATATTTATAACTAGCTTTTGCTAGCGGCTTTTCCCGCGTGTAAGAGGTTTTCAAGGATAATAGTCCCACTATATATTTTTGTGTTTTTCGCGTTCAGACACACAGACAGACTTTACATATATTACATACTAGCTTTTGCCCACGGCTTCACCCGCGTTAATAAGTTTTTCCGGGCTAAAAGTACATAAAAACCTTCCCGTTGAATCACTCTATCCAACACATTTATTTGGATAAAGATTAATATTATGACGTTGATACAAATCGTAACAAATAATGCATTAATTTCGACAAAATTTGATTACCATAAAAATGGTTCTAGTGGGTTAATCTTAAAAGATAGACATATACTGTCGCGGACATTTTTTTAGATCATTTCAAGAGGAATAATTCTTTCATACATATATTTTTGGTATCTTGAACCGTTTTCGCAGTGCACGCAATGGAAGCCCTCAAGGATGAATAATTTTCCCCGTTTTTTTTCACATTTTCCATTATTTCTTCGCTCCTAATAGTTGATTCGTGATGTTATATAGCCTAAAGCCTTCCTCGATAAATGGTCTATTCAACACAAAAAGAATTTTTCAATTCGAACCAGTAGTTCCTGAGATTAGCGCGTTCAAACAAACAAACAAACAAACTCTTCAGCTTTATAATATTATTAGTATAGAAGTATAGATAAGTATAGATGTAAGAACGTAAGATAAGTCAATTGAAAATAACGTGTCTTCTGCTAAACCCTTCATGGCGGAGCATGCATCCTACAGTTTTGGTTTACATAAGTTTGCGTATCGCGTTTTATTACTGGTGGTAGGTCTCTCATATGCTAGAGTCCGTCTAGGTGGGTACCACCGCAATGTCTATTTCTACCGCCAAGCGCCAGCAGTGTGAATGCACTGTTGTGTTTCGGTTTGAAGGATATTGTAACCAATGTAACTACTGAACATAATTAGACTTTACATCTTATGTCTCAGGATGACGAGCGCAGTGGAATGCCACACAGTACTTTGAAACTCAAGGTGCTGGATGGTGTTGCTACTGTTTATGGGTGGTCGCGAACGGCATGCTCGTCTCGTCATTCGACGCGATAAAAAAGAAAAAAAATACGTACGCATCACGCCTTTACCCCTTAATTTGAAGGAGTAGGTAGCAAGCATGACACTCACTTTCGCATGTTTTGTTGTTATACAAAACGAGCCTAACATGCATTATGGTTTTAAATAAAATTATTTCATTTCGGGAACCAAACCCGAGCCCTCAACGCTGTATTCTTATCACACACCAGGCGTTAAAATTTGAATTCAAACCATAGATACTAAAACGTACTTTTCAATATACGTTGCTAAAGTGAATCTATATATAATTCTAAAACAAGAAACAAAATTAATGTAGCTTAAACCAGAAGTTCTTGCTCGAGATGTTTCCAGATCATTACAACGACCTTTAAGTAAACCTATTTATATCTTAAAGGAAATATTATTCCTCTCGTCTATTTAGATAAAAATGTTACAGCGATACTGTAGATATTTTTTGTCTTTATGAATGAGCGGGCTCGTCCCTTTCATTACGATTGTGAAGTGACATCTTGCTGATGCTCATGATAAATGAGATAATGACTTACACTGAGCAGAAAAGTCAAATATCACTTTGTCCGACCCAGGATTTGAGCTCGAGACCTTAGCGCGATACTCTTCACCGCGCACGAAATATAAGTACGCCAGTGAGGTGACCTTCTCGTCGAAACTGTTCAAACTACCGTGAAGGAACAGTCCTTCAAATATATCTGGCCACTATTTATCAAGTTTTTTCATTATGATAGTTCTTGAAGTGTCAGAAAGTTTACTCGGTCTTAACCTGTCTCCCTCAAGTACCATTAGGCTCGCCGTAATCCTTTTTTGTTTAAGCGTAACTTAAACTACGGCCTCGGGGTTGTGACGTCAGTTCGCTTAGATCGGGGTTTTCTAAAAGTCCTCTTGAGAGTTCGTACAAGCTTTAAGAATAACAATGTTAGAAATGTTTTTAAGACAGATGTTGCTGTGAAGACTTAGTAACTGCTAGAAACAGTTACTGAAGATTTAAAGCGGTGGTAAGATAATTCTACTATAAAAATCAAGATCATAAAGTAAATGTTAGGATGGATGTTCTACCGTAAGCGAAAAAATCTGACAGACTTTAATACTTCCAAATTAAACCCTTTTTAGTTTATTTCATACTTTGATACACAAAAATATGTAGACGATATCAAGCTATGAATTTGATCAGTTATTTACCTGGCTGATTGTATTTAACAGGGCCTAATTCACTCTCCAGGGGGCTTCAAATTTGAAAAAGAAAACACGATGCGTCTCCGCTTCGTTTTATTGTGATTGGTTGAGAGACTGACATATCGGTATTTTGGTGTTGATGGTTGATCGAGAGACCGATACGTCAGTTTCTCAACCAATCACAATAAAACGAAGCGGAGACGCATCGTGTTTTTTTTTTCACAATCTAAGCCCACTGAACTATTATTTAAAAAATAGTAATGTTAACCTTCCTCGTTTTGACAATTGACAGCAAACAAATTACGATCCAAATTAACTTCGCATGCTGGCTCTAAACTACAATACAATTCCATCATCTAACCTGACTATAAATAGCAATAATACCCCACTAATCCTACCCAAACTCCACCACATAACATAATATTGCAAATACCAATTACCCAGACACACTACTAATCGTCTATTAATTATCTCAATGCCTGTAATTGCAACTAGGTGCAAACTATTATGCCGATAATATTGAGTTCTTAGTATTTACCAATAGTCTTCTCTACTTCAGCCTAAATGTCGATCCAGTGCTGAGTATAGGCCTCTTGCATTGCACGCCATGTTGTACTGTCAATACAGTCCTCGTGCAGCTACTTCCCGCCACGCAGACCAGGTCGTCCAACTCATGAAGGCCTGCCCCGGTTTATATGATCATCATCACCAATTATCTTACTTCTATTATAAATGCGACAAGGACATGTATCAAAAACGGGACTAAAATTCTAACCATGACAGATTATATATATTTGGATAGAACTCCTAAAAGCTTGTCTATTACAATAAATCGTGTAATTTTAAAGATTTAGATTTAGAGCATCACACATAGGTACACTCACGCATGTTATCCCCGAAGGGTTAGGCAGAGGCGCAACTAGTGCACCCACTTTTCGCCGTTATTCCGTCCCATAATGTGATAGGGGGCGAGCCTATCGCCATATCGGGCACAAATTTCAGACTCCGGGCTGATAGTGAATAGAAAAATTCAATATCACTTTGCCCGACCCGGGCATCGAACCCGAGACCTCAGCTTTGCAGTCGTACTGTAATACAGCTACGCCACCGAGGCAGATAGATTTAGAGATTTATGTAATTTTATTTTGCTTAATAACGACACATAATATAAACGTTTTAAAAAAGTTATTTGTAAATGAAGGGATCTCAAAATATTTTTTTATGGATCCAAGGCCCATATTTTGCCTTATTAAATAGCTTAGTTAGATTTTGAGGCCCAATATCCATACTGTTAGAAAGTTAGAAACAGAAGCGATTTTGATTTAAATAAAAACGATTTATTACTGATTTTACACAACACATTTATCACTCATTTTACATAAGCACTTTTTAACAGAAATACTTTTACAAATATAGGTATCAGCAACTAACCGACCAGTATGAAAATCAATGTTCAACTTACTCAATTGATATCGACTGTGAGACTGAGCGCGCACGAGAGTCTGAACACGAATGAATCCAAATGGCGGTACGGCACCATTTTTATACACACAACTGTCATTACTTTGACGTCTCGACTGGTTTTCATAACTGGCAACCCGCTACAAATACAAAACAAAACTTTTATCCGAACACGGCCTCTCCTGACAGGAGTCCGTCCTCGGGCTCCATCTTCTAGCTCTGAAGATCAGTCTCCAGAACTGACGATGAAGTCAAAATTTCTTCACTCGCCATGACGCTGGATGATGCAGCAGGCTCTTCAATGCAGCTCTGCGTCCACGACGTGCTTGATTGATGCTCACCGTCGCCACCAGGCGTTTCTTTTTCAGAAGGCTGTGCGACGCTAGGAGAGTCAGCCTCCTCAAGTTCATCATTTGCATCTGCGTACAAAAATAAAACAAAGCACAAAAACATGTCCAAAAGATAACAAAATAAAGTAAGACAGCTCATATGACTTGAGGAAAAATTACTCAACAGTTTAATGTAATAAAATCTAAGCACCACAGATATAAAACACTTTGATATCTGTACCAATTACCCGTGGCAGTTCCCCTCATAATAAAATCTAAGCACATCGGATACGAAAAATCTTGATATCTGTACCAATCACCCGTGGTAGTTCCCGTCATAATAAAATCTAAGCACAGTGGATATGAAACATCTTAATATCTGTACCAATCACCCGAGGCAGTTCCCGTCGGGGGAGTGCCTCTCACGACTCGTTAGAGATCTACGTAAACATACGTGAGACATAGCTTTGCGTTGTGAATCGGTCCCACATAAAAACATGTTTCCACCCAACCTTTCAGAACCAACCATTTAAGACAAACAGTGTTTGCCAAACAAATACATCACACGCCAGAAGCCCGCTTATGACATGACCCCCCGAAACTCCAGGACCACATGTCTGAGCAATCCTCGACAGTGTCCGAGCACACAACCACACAAAGTACGTCCCATATACTAGGATCGCATGCCCGAGCGCAGTCGAAAGCAGCATCCAATAATATGAAACCATACCTCACTTGAAGTGTATCCGTCGATCAGGATAGCATGCCTGACATAAGACAAAGACTATACCGACCGCAAGACTAAACTTCCCTTAAACGCGTTCACCCCCTTAAGAAACTTTAAAAAATGTGTTCACCCCCTTAAGAACCTTAAAATGTGTTCACCCCCTTAAGAACCTTAAAATGTGTTCACCCCCTTAAGAACCTTAAAATGTGTTCACCCCCTTAAGAACCTTAAAATGTGTTCACCCCCTTAAGAAACTTTAAAAAGATGTGTTCACCTCTTAAGAAACTTTAAAAACTTTTCCATAAAAACTTTAGCTTTATAAAATATACAGCACCCAATGTGCTTTTCCGCAATCACCTGATATCCATGCCACTTGAAGCATGATGGAGTGCGCAGTTCGTCAGCGCAAGGAGCGCGCAGTTCGGCAGCGCAAGGAGCGCGCAGTTCGGCAGCGCAAGGAGCGCGCAGTTCGGCAGCGCAAGGAGCGCGCAGTTCGGCAGCGCAAGGAGCGCGCAGTTCGACAGCACAAGGAGCGCTCAGTTCAGCAGCGCACCGCATCGCCATGAGAGATTTTTAATTCCTGCCAACAGAAAATATACGCGGCAGCATCACATGACTCAACCATTCCTGGCCTAAACCAGACAAATTCAAGTGAACGGAGGGATTTGTATACGAACTGTGTTAATCACTAACCAGTGGCATAATGACAAAACTTGGTATATACACGGTTTGTCAATAATTTTGTACCCTGATCAACCTTCTAAATTCATAAAAAAAACATAGGCTCTTTATAAAGAACTCATCGAATCATAATAACAAAACAGCGGCAGAATGAAAACTTCTCACCCGAGTTTGCATGAATGTTACAGAGCGCTGGTACGACTGCACCCATAACACATGGCTTGCTACTTCGTAAGGAGCAGAGCGCGCTGATTCGCATTCGTGCAGCCGGGAGCGAGACATTCCGCACTCGTATAGCCTGGAGCGCGTCGTTCCGCGCCGCTCCGTATTGCGAAGATAGTGCACACACACTGCATACATCTCCAATTTCTGCAAAAATACAAAAAAAACAACAGCAATACACCGTTCGGCCTATTCTGACCTTAAGTAAAATCTGGCGTTAAACTTTCTGAACAGCCATCTCATTACTACAACAAGTGAATCCACCTGCGAAGTGGTTTCGGCAGAATCTCCAGTTACCACTACGTGGTGAAACGAGATCCCAACATTTGAGAATGTTACGGAAAAATAATACAATGGTTACGGGTAATACGATACCAAACATCCTCTATCATCGCAGTAAACGTCAGATCCTCCAAGGATCCCATAGAAGCTCTTCAGTAGTGACGTTTTACGGCGTCTTCTAACGCTAAATACCTTGAGCAAGTACTCACTGCAAGGATCTTTAGTATTTGCAATCAAAAACATCACAACAGCATCAAACGGTTCACTCTATCTCGGTCTTTAATCATATCTGGCATTAAATTTTGACTAAGAATTCAGTAGTCATCTTAGCATGAAGACAACCTCAAAATTATCGTGGGTCTTGCTCTTAATCCCAAAATTTTAAATAGTGGAATGCTGCGATTCGAAACCTTGACCAAGGAAGGCAAACAATCCTTCAGACCGAACACTATGCACCTAGATCACTTGTCAACCAAGGCCAAGTACAGTCTTTGTTCACTACAACAGATAGTTTTCTCAAAGTCTTTAATTTTAAGGACGGCTCTGTACCAACAATAATCACGAATTGCTCGTTAATCCCTGTCTGTACATGCCCTGATAAACAAGGTCTCAATATTTTGTAAAGGTTACCAAAAATAAAAGAAATCACATAAGTTGAACTAAGGTAGGACTTCCCTTTAAGGAATCTTTGTGCTAAGTAGTATCATCCATTAAAATTAAAAGTTTTTTTAAACTGCCATTTAACGGAAAATATTTGAACCCCGTAAGTATTCAACTCAAAAGTCAAATATCACTGCCATTATATCTGGTCAGCATTCTCATTGCCACAAACACACATCCACTATGCGAATTACACATGAAAATGGCTATACTTTTCTTTTACACTATACGGTACTTGACTTACATCCACAAATTGATTATTACGTCCAAAATCTAGGTAGATGACTAGTTAACAAAATCCCCAATATTTTTTAGAGATCACCAGAAATAATAAAGGAATCCATAACCTTCAAATAAGGATTATGGGTCATACGATACCAAACTTCCTTTACAGTCACCGATGAACATTCTCTCTGCTGGAGCAGTTTGCTTCAACCGCCAGTTGCCACCCGCGCAGTCACTTTGGCCAGGACACCAACTGACACCATAAGCGGCACATCTACTGGAACGCTTGCACACCAGCAGGAACGTTTGCACACCAACAGGAACGTTTCAATACCAAAAACAACGCTTGAGCACGAACAGTTCAATCGTGGTACACGTAAACACTTATTGTTCATTTGAAGTCGTATACACATGACGTCATCACAATCTTGTACACCACACGACTACGTTTATTCACATTGCAGTCTAACTCTTATCCCGATATTACTCAGCGCAATTTCTTTTTCTTCACGTAAATTGCGGGTAGTCGAATATCTCGATCGTACCATGTATGGATTCCACATAGCGTACATATGTACTGAACACAGTTCACTTCTATGGACATCGATTAATTATTCCGGTATTCTTCAGTGCACTTAATTGTTCTCCGCGTTATATACATACGGGCACTAAATATCTATGCAGTAGTAGCACATAGCGTAGGTATGTAATGCACACAATCCATTTGTATGGACATCGATTGCTTATCCAGGTATTTTTCAGTGCAACCAATTGTTCGCCGCGTTATATGCGGGTAATGAAATATCTCCACAGTCGTATTGATGGCACATAGCGTAGGTACCTATGTAATGCACACAATCCACTTGTATGGGCATAGATTACGATCTCACTTCTGATGTTAGAAAGTTAGAAACAGAAGCGATTTTGATTTAAATAAAAACGATTTATTACTGATTTTACACAACACATTTATCACTCATTTTACATAAGCACTTTTTAACAGAAATACTTTTACAAATATAGGTATCAGCAACTAACCGACCAGTATGAAAATCAATGTTCAACTTACTCAATTGATATCGACTGTGAGACTGAGCGCGCACGAGAGTCTGAACACGAATGAATCCAAATGGCGGTACGGCACCATTTTTATACACACAACTGTCATTACTTTGACGTCTCGACTGGTTTTCATAACTGGCAACCCGCTACAAATACAAAACAAAACTTTTATCCGAACAATACATAAAGCGGACATCTCCTTTGGAAGGATGTTTGTTACTCAATCACGCCAGAACGGCTTAACAGATCCGGATTAAATTCACCTTGGAGATAGATTATAGTCTGGAGTAGCACATATGCTACTTTTTATCCCGGTACATATATAGCGGGACTTATCCCGGAAGTATTATTTAAAAGAAAATAACAACGAGTCTTTATGAATGATCGTTTTGATAAATGCTAAACTGATTATGATGCGGTTTTGCTTTATATTTCTATACATTTCTCTATACTACTAATAGATGAGTGCAAATTTTACTTATGGTAATTTTTCAAAATGTCATTCTAGGCATATTAAAACAAAATTTATTTATGATATCTGCTTATGTTCAGCACCTTCTTACCAGGCAATTCTTATGCGTCTGCTTATGGTGATGCATACCGTCAAGAGAGCTCATCATTTAGTTATAAATCAACTTGCAAGTAAGTAAACAAAAATTTACACGCAAAAAGCCTATTCCAGTTTACACAAAAACATTTCCAAAGCGCCAACTATCGAACTTAAAACTCCCAAAGGCTGTCATCAAATGTAAACAGTTGTTACAGCAAAACAAATGGACAAAGGCCTTTTAGAATTGCAAATACGTAACCAATCGTTACTAGCAATGTACACGTGAGCGAGCTTACCTGCCGATGACACGCTGTCAACTCTATTGCGTAGATATTCGACTGATAAAATAACATGTTTTAGATTTTATTTATTTTTTCTGCGTCGAAAGCTTTATCAAGTTTTTTTCTGGTACTGATGTGATATTATGAATTACTTATATGAGCAGGAAACTTTAATATATACCTATACTAGGTATGAAATATTTGGAAAATTTGAATGTAAAGCGCAATCTTTGGAGAAATGGAAGTATTTTCAGAATCTGATCATTAGATCAGAATCATTAGATAAGTGGAACGAACATTATAAATGCGATAGTTTACGAAGATGTATTGAATTTCTAAGCGCACAAACCGGTTAATGGATTTGCATGAAATTTGGCATACATTAAACCCAAAAAACACACACACACACACACACACACACACACTCACGCCTTTTATCTTGGAATGCGTAGGCAGAGGCGCAACTGGTGCACCTACTTTCCGCCGTGCGTATTCCGTCCAATGATGTGATAGGGCGCGAGTCTATCGCCATATCGCGCGAGCATATAGCCACCGAGGCTGTTGGGTAAACCCAGAATGTATATACATGTCAATGGCCATGTAGTGCCTGGTTAATGATTTTATATTTTTTTAGAATCCTGAAAAAGAAACAGTCGAAGGCGGGACTCGAACCCACGATCTCCGGCGTACCGTGCCGGTGCTCTTCCAATTGAGCTACTCCGACCCTCGCCATCGATTGCCAATTTCAGGATCCGTATTTAATTCTCTTAAAGGAGATGACCAGCGACATCTGTTAGCAATTATTACAACTACCAACTCAGCATTACTCCTTTACAGGAGTAAGTAACCGAAACGAGTCGCTAAACTTTTTTCTAATTTTATATTACTATTGATTTTTCATACATGTCAATGGCCATGTAGTGCCTGGTTAATGATTTTATATTTTTATAGAATCCTGAAAAAGAAACAGTCGAAGGCGGGGCTCGAATCCACGACCTCCGGCGTACCGTGCCGGTGCTCTTCCAATTGAGCTACTCCGACCCTCGCCATCTATTGCCAATTTCAGGATCCGTATTCAATTCTCTTAAAGGAGATGAGTGGGTTCGAGTCCCGCCTTCGACTGTTTCTTTTTCAGGATTCTATAAAAATATAAAATCATTAACCAGGCACTACATGGTCATTGACATGTATAAAAAATCAATAGTAATATAAATTAGAAAAAAGTTTAGCGACTCGTTTCGGTTAGGTACTTACTCCTGTAAAGGAGTAATGCTGAGTTGGTAGTTGTAATAACTGCTAACAGATGTCGCTGGTCATCTCTTTTAAGAGAATTAAATACGGATCCTGAAATTGGCAATCGATGGCGAGGGTCGGAGTAGCTCAATTGGAAGAGCACCGGCACGGTACGCCGGAGGTCGTGGGTTCGAGTCCCGCCTTCGACTGTTTCTTTTTCAGGATTCTATAAAAATATAAAACCAAAATGTACTTACAAAATGAGATTCCATAAGAATTTCGGTGGTTTCTCCCACACCACATTAAACCATACGGTCTTAATACCTCTCATTATTAAATAAATCTCTTGTCACCAAAACAATAAATCATGAAAATCTACAGCATCAGCACACTTGTTATATAGCTCAGCCATGTAAAGTCAAGATTTGAAAACACAGCAAACAACAAATTTCCTTGTGGCACTGTTATTTCACACTCTACTTGATAAAGTCCCGCACCACATTTTGTTTGTAAGCAATTTTCTTATAAAGCGTCGACCACGGACCGTTTCCACTACAGATTCCTTTTCTGCCTTTTTATAAAATATTATGGTAAAGCTTTAAGAGGCTGACTGCGGACCGTAAATAATGTTTTTATATTATAATGAGTGGGGGTAATTTTTTTGGTAATTGCGTTGGTATTAGAGACCTATTTGGTGACTAAAAGGTACATGACCGGTGAGCTTCAATCTGTTATTATAAGTGGATCGTTTTGATAGCGTAGATGTATTACGACAGGAGGGCAATATTGTAACTTCTTATTATACATATTATATTGTAATCTTATCATACTTGTAATGACTAATCTTAAATGTTAAAATATAATAAAATAATATCAATGAACAACCTAATATTTGTACGCCTTAATGGCAAATCATAGAGCTCTAATTTATTTATTTAAGATCTATAATATGTACCTATGTTTGACAAATAAATGATTCTGATTCTGATTCTGAGGTCTCGGATTCGATTGCCGGGTAGAGCAAAGTGATATTCGGTTTTTCTCTTCAGTATAAGCCCGGAGTCTAAAATTTGTGCCCGGTATGGCGATAGGCTAGCTCCCTATCACATCTTCGGATAGAATATGCACGGCGAAAAGTGGATGCACTAGTTGCGCCTCTGCCTACCCTTTCGGGGATAAAAGGCATGAGTGTATACGTAAAAAAAAATAAAGAACGTTTTTAAACTTACATACGTAATTCAAATCGTACTTTAGTTACCCTGTTAGTCTCTAATAATAATTGTGTATCAGTAATTCGTAATTTCAGCTAACTAATTTCGAAAGCAGTATTTAGTGCGAAAATTTATCCTCGTCTATAGTATGGCTGCGGCCCGAATATATTGTGGAATAATCGACGTAAAGCATACTGAAAGACTTCGAAGGACTGCTGCCAGAAATGATCCAACAACGTTATTGACATGGACTTCTATCTTTACTTCGTGATATGGACGAAGTAAATTGACATTAAACTGTCGTTGACATTAAGCTGTTGACTGCCTCGGTGGCGTAGTTGTATTATGGTACGACTGCAATGCTGAGGTCGCGGGTTCGATCCCCGGGTCGGGCAAAGTGATATTCAGTTTTTCTATTCAGTATCAACTTGGAGTCTGGAATTTGTGCCCGATATGGCGATAGGCTCGCCCCCTATCACATCATGGGACGGAATAACGGCGAAAAGTGGGTGCACTAGTTGCGCCTCTGCCTACCCCTTCGGGGATAAAAGACGTGAGTATATTTCTGTGTAAACTGTTGTAAATACGTTTTATTTCAAACTTTCATCAAAATGCATCCTTTGACTCATCGAAATTAGAAAAAAATCCCAAAGTTACTTAATAAATTTTAATGAAAAATCACTAAGAAAAAAAGTAGTCATAAATACTGCTATATACAGCAACACAACATTCTACGAATTTTGTAGAAGACCATAAATACTATCGTAACTCAGCTATCTGTACACAGCTTAATGTCAATAAGGAATAATGTATCGCAAATATCATGTAACAATGTTTGAACTAATAGCAAAAGTAAATATAATAAAAATACACGAGATACACGCTATTAGTTGCTGAAGGAGCGAGACGTTCTCGGTAATGTGAATGCAGCTTTCTTGATCAGTATGACAGTAGGGGTACTGACTGCCTCGGTGGCGTAGTTGTATTGCGTACGCGTTACGAGTACGATTGGGCGCTGAGGTCCTGGGTTCGAATTCCGGGTCGGGCCAAAAAACTTTGTGACTGGGTTTTTCCATCTTAAAAATAATTACTCAGTCGCAGCTCGGAGTCAGCGGTGTGATACCCCCGTGCCTCGGAAAGCACGTAAAGCCGTTGGTCCTGCGCCTGATCTCTCTCCGGTCATGTCGGATTGCCGACTCACCGGACTATGAGAGTGAAGGAATAGCGAGTGCACCTGTGTATTGCGCACACACTTGTGCACTATAATATCTCCTGCGTACCTGGCTGATCTCCGTTAAGATTGGCCGCCGTGGCCGAAACTGACTAGGAGGATTTCATTTCAGGGGTACTGTTTAAGTCGTTACATGTGTAGAGTAGGTAATTAACTATAATGTGAATTTGGTTGTAACTGGTTGAATTGTCGATATTCGAAATTTGAAATTCATGAGTAAAGAGATGTCTGCTTTTATGCTCAAACTTTATGAATATGAAAGGGTCAAAAATATGGACTTTGGATCCATTATAAGAAAATTTTGACGTGCAAATATAGAAAAAAAAAATAGAGAAATAATTAATGGCTGTCACCACAGTGGCGAATTTTGAATATGATACTAAAATACAATCATTGGTTTATTGGCCCGTTAATTAAATTATTATTACGTTAAGACAACAAAATCAGTTAGCTAACTTTTTATAGGAATCAACTATAACCGAAAGTGAATATTTTCTCCAGTCTAAAATTAATAAAAATCTAAAAGTTACGTACAAAATTAATTAAATAAGTTAGACAAAAAAAGAAATTATATATTTTTTACTTTCGTACCCCTGTTATACCTTTTTTGTATTCAGTTGGGTTTCGTTGTGTTTGCTATGAATAACCACTTAGGCGTTCTAATCGAGCGAACGTGTATGTATTGTATCATGATGTGTATCCACATCACGTCTAAGGAAGTATTTTCCGATTACTGTATCAATATATTCCATCAACAGTAAGCTTGATAGCCTTAGTGTACAGTGCTTGTGATCCGGCTGCATAGCGAGTGACTCTGGGTTCGATTTCCGAAAGATGTTACAATGTTATTGTCATACGCAGTTATTTATTAAAGTAGTTTTAGGATTATCAATTATTGTTTTTATATTATGTAAGGACTAAGTTCAGGGCCCGATATAGGTCTTCAGCCGTCACCCTTTCTGACAAATTATACGAAAAGCTCATATGGCAGTATAAAAGTAGCCTATAATAACATAATATTTAGGCATCTTTTGGGCCTCAAACACCACTGCAGCGCTTCTGAAATGTTTGCGGAGGCTCGTATTGATATATTTAATTCCATACACAGAAATCGCATTGCATCCTTTATGTCTAGAGTTGCTTTGTGTAAGAACTCCATTATTATGAGCATGGCTGCCGGCTTGATGATGACGGCAAGTGGCAACATATCGACGATGGTGGAGATGATCTCTCAAATATCATAGTATTTTTAGTAGTAAATGTATTTTGTGATATGGATCATGTGACTGAAATAAAGTTTTTTATTATTCTTTATCTTTCCTGCGGGAAATCGCGGCACGAAGACCGGTCCTTTTGGAACGCTTCCGTTGGGATACGGATCCAACACGTAAATGCCCCTTAAAGATACATTAACACATTGCAGGTACTCCCTTTGTCTGTACTTATAGAGGAAATACAGCCAAAGACAGCGCCCGTAAGATCCAAGTACTATTGCAGAGAAGATGGGAACTATGGGTCCATGGATAGTATCTAGCTGAACTGGTTGCTGGGCTATAGATTGAGACTACGGGACGCCTGCCAAGTAAAATGTCTCAATATTTTACATTCAAGGCAGACGGTGACTAGCCCCCACTAGGTGGAGATTCCAAAAGCGTATGCCAAGGATGCAACATCGGTGCGGGTGGCTGTAGGGTGTCGAGAAGTGTACACTAATTTCCTCGCTATTACGCAGATTGAGTATTTCCACCCTGGAGCTCACATTCTTAGCTCTTGCGACGTCCACCCGCAGTCGGCCATTTAAGGCAAGCCAATAGTCAGGGGGTCTCATTTCGCCCCCAAGGTATGGGATACGCGGTGTCCCCACTCACCGTCTGCTCGCAACAAAGCCGCCATGTGGGTTTATTATTCTATTCTTTTCTGTCGGACACTCTTGCCAGAGTGGTCATAGTTGTCGCGGACGTAATACATGGAAAGATGTCAGCGTTGTTAGTCACTCGGCGATGTTCTCCTTCTTCGACTTCACCATTTTTGTCCGTTAATAGCTTTTTTTTTTTGTTGACGCGGAGAAAGTGACTTATTACTACCGCCCAGTGTTCAAGGGGAACGACTGAGCGGTTATGTTGGGTTCACCGTGCCTTACGACCCGACGTTGAGCCGCCCGGAGAGATGGAAAACGTCGGGCGACCGCCGGGCCGAGTCCGTAACCTATGTACACCGCACGGCATACCAACCAAAACTCCGCGGTGGCCATCTTAGGCGGGCTTCCTCCGACTCACGTCTAAGTTGTCTTCCGCAACCGCCCCTGCGCGTACCGCTGTTGCGGTCCGTCTCCTGTTGTTGCGGGGGCTCAGAAGCCCCCGTACACCGAAGGACGCCCTTGGCATCAGAGGCAGCGTGAGGCACGCTGCCGTCCATCACGGGGGTCACAAAAGTTGGCTAGACTAAAAGGTGGACGGACCCTCCCGCCCACCCGTGACCCCCGGCCGTTAATAGCACTGCGTTTACATTTTGTCATGGAGGACTGTGTTCCCGTTTTAATCAAGTCAGTCCAGTGAAAAGGAGATCTGCCTCTAGCTCTTTTTCTTTCTACCTGTCCTTGGACCACCAGTCCTTCCTTAGAGTCTTCGTTTCTAGATATTTGACCGAAGAACTTTAAAACACGTTATTAACGGTCGACGACAGCCTAGTCTTGATTTTGAGCTCATTTCGAATAGACACATTGGTGCGTAAAGGAGTCCATGGGATTTGCAGGAGGCGTCTCCAACAACACATCTCCAATGCGGCGGTTTAGCTGTTTCAAGGTTACAGCGCCATAAAGGAAAATTGGAAAGACTAGACAATTCATCAGTCGAGCCTTTGTATTTTTGGTTAATTTCCTTCCCTTATATCTTTTCCAACCTTTCTACGGCAGATCTTGTGAAGGCGCAACGACGACGAATCTCTTTCTCGTAGCCTCCTTCATTTGAGATAGTGGAACCAATACGTAGTTCTGTACTACGCTATATTCGGTGTATTTGCTGTACTCAGTAGAGATGATTATAATCTGCTCGGTCCACTACCTTGTCTCTGTTAAGAGCAAGGCCAAATTGTAGGCAGATTGTTTCTAGGCGGGTTAAGACATATAACATATCTTCTTCAGTCTGAGCAAGAAGAGTATTATCCCCACCGTAACGGAGATTATTCCTTACTAGCTTTTGCCCACGGCTTCGCCCGCGTTAATAAGTTTTTCCGGGCTAAAAGTACATAAAAACCTTCCCGTTGAATCACTCTATTCAACACATTTATTTGGATAAAGATTAATATTATGACGTTGATACAACTCTTAACAAATAATGCATTAATTTCGACCAAATTTGATTACCATAAAAATGGTTCTAGTGAGTTAATCTTAAAAGATAGACACATACTGTCGCGGACATTTTTTTAGATCATTTCAAGAGGAATAATTCTTTCATACGTATATTTTTGGTATCTTGAACCGTTTTCGCAGCGCACGCAATGAAAGCCCTCAAGGATGAATAATTTTCCCCGCTTTTTTCACATTTTCCATTATTTCTTCGCTCCTAATAGTAGCATCGCGATGTTATATAGCCTATAGCCTTCCTCGATAAATGGTCTATTCAACACAAAAAGAATTTTTCAAATCGCATCAGTAGTTCCTGAGATTAGCGCGTTCAAACAAACAAACAAACAAACAAACAAACAAACAAACAAACTCTTCAGCTTTATAATATTAGTATAGATTAGTGTTGTTATACTAGCTAAATAATGAGTTTTCTATTTCACAGAAAATACCCTAAACATACTTTCTTATTGGGCTGCTAAGCATGTTAATTTTAATAAGATTTTTTCCACCTAAGGAAAAATTTTGGACTTCGTGCAACCACCCGGCGCCATCAATTTTGCCGTCCCTATTTTTTGCCGATCTAGGCATTTACCCGGCTGGTCCTCCCTTCGTTCGGGTCCTAAGTGCCTATAATTTGTATATGACACTACTTGATATAATGTAGAGTCATGATCTTTATGAATGTGAGTGTATTTGTATGATATTTTATAGTTTGATTTCCGATAGTGATTTGTACTAAGTAGGTATTAGGTAGGGACTTTAGAAATATTTAAGCCTTACGGCTAACGATTTACATTTATGACGTAAAGCATTTTATGCTATTTGCAAAAACGAACAGCAGTTTAATGACGGACACATGACATTTAGTTCTTGCGTGGCAGTCACAAAGTGCTTTGTTAGTTTCAATTGTAACAAAAAATATTTAAATACATACATATATACCTACACACTCACGTCTTTAACCCCATAGAGGTAGGTAGGGGCACAACTGGTACATCCACTTTTCACCGAGTATGTTTCATCCCATGATGTGATCGGGCCTATCGCCATATCGCGCATAAATTCCAGATACCGGGCTGATACTGAATAGAAAAACCCAATATTACTTTCCCCTACCCTGGGATCGAACCCGAGACCTCAGCATTGCAGTCGTACCGCAATACAGCTACGCCACTGAGGCAGTTCAAATTTCTATTTTTTTTTTTCATATTTAAACATTACCATCTTATTCTATTTCACGCTTTGAATAGAACAAAATATTAAAATAACAAAACTCAGCTTTAACTTAGCTACACGTTCTACGTCTATTTTATTAATTATATTATCAATTTGTTAAGACACAATCTCTTACAAAAAGATACTAAGCACAAAATAAAAACTAAGGGCATAAACAATTTAAACGTAAAATAAGAAAATACCATGTAATATTGGTCTAGCAAAACGTCTACCTATGTACGATCTGTAATTATTTGTAATGTAACACCCTTTTAAACCATAATTAATACAAATTAATCATTATGATTATAGTTGCTACTCTGTCAAATCAAGCAGCGGATTCCCACAAAATATCTCGCAAAAATAACAAACACAGCTCTAAATATCCACACGGTGTATTCTCAACGGATGTAATGCAAGAATGCATAACATGGTACGGCGGCAAATTGTTTTAGATACTTTTATTTGTAGTGCCCTCTTGGTGTCGCGCGTGCCGAGTAGCGCCTCTCCACTTATACCTATGAAACACTATTTTTAAATTTAAATTTGACTGAGACTTGTTGAGACTTGGTTTGTTGAAAGATGTTTTCTGCAAGAAATGGTGTAAATTATATCCCACCAAAAACATAAATGTAAAAGAGGAGAGCCAAGTTCAATACAATAATTGTGCTTGGCTGTGGGCCTCGCCGCAAAAAGAACGGAGATTTAGATGAGTGCCAAGTTTTATGCAAAATCCAAATATGTATTTATAGGAACAAAATAATATTATGAACGAGTATTAAACTCTATTTCTTTGCTTTATTGGATACCTATAATGTTTGCTATTGTTTAAAAGCGTGAGATCTTAAAGTAGGTTAGATTTGACTTGGCCAGTTTTAACTAGGCAGGTATTGAGTTATGTGGTTCCGCGCGCCGCCAACGACATTATTTTTATATATCTGTTATACAGGGTCATTTTGACATTGCGTTAATAAATGAAACCACATACCTATCTCGTTGAAAATAACGTTTTCCACAGAGCTATTTTAACCGTAGATGTAAAATAAAAAAGTGTAAGTTTCGAACAAAATAAATACCAATAAAAAGTAACTTTATGTTTACACACCCTAATGCGACTATGACTGCTCTAGGTTAATTCGTCGCAGCAGCAACATTACAGTTTCGGTCAGAAATACACTTACACACACACCATATTCGCATTAAACTACAAAGTTATAAAAAAACTGGAGTACTACAACCGCGATTTTTATCGAAAGTATTCGTTATTAATTAACGATTTTTAGCACAATGTTAGCAGAGGTATAGACAAATAAATGGTTTCATTTAGTAACATAATGTAAAAATGACTCGGTATAGCAAATACAATAATACATATATTGTGATAGTTTCAAATATTCGCTTGTAACGGTTTCAACGCTACCATTAAAAAATATTTTTTTGTATCCCCCCCTATTTATTAACTTTTTTTTTATTTTTAGTTTTTTTCTTTCGGTTACACACAAATACCGAGGTGGATTCCAAATTTCATCCCTGTAGGTCATCTGGAAGTAGGTTAGGTTTAGGTACTATAGGCAGTCAGTCAGTACTCAAATTTACGACTTTTTGGCCTTTATATCTTTTTAACCGTTTGAGCTAGCTTAATAAAATTTGGGCTTCTAAATGTCCTTATGAATATAATTAAACACACGAAATTTTATGTGTTTACGTTAAATAGGTTTTGAGTTATAGAAGGGTGAAAAGTGGCACCAAGTGGTTCGTGTAATATTACACTCGGCGCTGGCTAGCCAGTTCCTTTGCTTGAACTTGGCTTGACACGCTGCCGCGTGTCTAGACTTATAAGTTTTGTTGAACTTCAATACAACAAAATAATATCAGTCCTGTAACATATACTATGACATTGCTATGTACATGCCTTCTTTACTACTGAGAATTTTTAAGGCCTTAGTCGACCACGCTAGCCTAGTGCGGATTGGCAGACTTCACATACCTGTGATATTCTTATAGCGAACTTCTCAGGTATCCCGGTTTCCTCACGATATTTTCCTTCATCGTTAAAGTGAGCGATAATTCACAAAGATTATATACTGTTCCACTTCGTGAGTATCTATTTCCTTGTTTGTTTCCTTGACTGCCTCGGTGGCGTAGTGGTATTGCGTACGCATTACGAGTACGATTTGCACGCTGAGGTCCTGGGTTCGAATCCCGGGTCGAGCCAAAAAAATTGTGACTGGGTATTTTCATCTTAAAATTTACTCAGTCGCAGCTCGGAGTCAGGAAGTTGGCGGTGTGATACCCCCGTGCCTCGGAAAGCACGTAAAGCCGTTGGTCCTGCGCCTGACCTCTCTCCGGTCATGTCGGATTGCCGTCTCACCGGACTATGAGAGTGAAGGAATAGCGAGTGCACCTGTGTATTGCGCACACACTTGTGCACTATAATATCTCCTGCGTACCTGGCTGATCTCCGTTGAGATTGGCCGCCGTGGCCGAACCTGGCTAGGAGGGATCTATTTCCTTGTAAAGGTTGAACATGTTTTATTTTTAGTCTTTAGTTTCAAATTGCCTTCTTTCTACATAATACGATCCTTTCACATAAGACGAATAATAGTTCATATATTTTTATACATCTTTGACCGGCGGAAGGAAGTGTAAAAATATAATTTAAGGCTTCCTAGAATCCATTAAAAAGTCTATAAATTATAGTAAGTTCTAGAGAATAAGAACTCAGCAACCAATACAGAATATCGAAGAGGTAGGAATTGATTGTATAGACAGTCTACAATGTGAGTTAAGTCTTAATGTGTTTTGTTACATTGCAACAAACGTAATTGCATTTGCTGGATCTAGAACACATCTTGTTATAGAATCCATAGCTTTTAACTGATCAAATTACTAAGAGATAACAGGAAGAACAGGTTTGTCGAGTCTCAGTACAGTTATTATTTAATTGTCTCTAATAATCTACATTAATATTATAAAGAGGAAAGATCTGTGGGGCTAGGTTGTGAAAAAAACACGATGCGTCTCCGCTTCGTTTTATTGTGATTGGTTAAATGACTGACGTATCAGTATTTTGATGTTTGTGATTGATCGAGAGACCGATACGTCAGTCTCTACATACATATACATTTATGGAATAATAATTCAATGTAAGCTTCATTGTGGTGACATTTACAAAAGAACTTGAAAATATTAGTGAATAAGGTTTTGCTCGCGGCTTCGCCCGTGTCAAAAAGTTTTGAAGTGAAACTTCTTTATCGACCTACAGAGGAAATCTGTCTTAAAAAAATCTTAACACGAAAATCATCACATTTTCTGTCACTGTCTGGACCGTCACGACGCCATCTTACGTACGTATATGCACACACTCACGACCTTTATCCCCGAAGGGGTAAGCAGAGGCGCAACTAGTACACCCACTTTTCGCCGTGCGTATTCCGTCCCATGATGTGATAGGGGGCGAGCCTATCGCCATATTGGGCACATATTCCAGACTCCGGGCTGATACATACATACATAAACCCACGCCTTTCTCCCATTGGGGTATGTAGCGACTATGGAGCGCCAAGTGCTACGATCCAAGCATACCTCTTTCGCTTCTTCCACAGTCATCAGTCTCTTCATACATGCTCGTCCGTTACGAGAACTCCTTATTTGACCGTTCCTCAAGAGGTCGTCAATTTGGTCCATGGAGGTACATCTAGGACGTCCCCGTCCGACACTACCCCTCACCTTCACGAAATAAATTTCTTTCGTTACTCTTCTTCCATCCATCCTTTCAATGTGGCCAAAAGACCGAAATATTTCTTTCTCAATCTTAGTCACTACATCTTCTTTCAAATCCACATTTTTCTTTTGTCACGCTATTTCTCACTCTAACACTTACTTTCAGCCTACACATACTTTTCAAAGCTCTCATCTCCACTGCATTTATCTTACTTTCATGCTTGCTCTGCCACACCCACGACTCACTCCCATACGTTAGTGATGGCGCCAGGACTCCTTGGTGAATGTCTAACCGAGCGCTATTAGAAATATTTTTGTTAGCCATAATCGAGTACAAGGCGCCATTAACGCTATTTCCCATTTTTACTCTTCTTTCAATATCTCCGTCACACTTTCCGTCTCGAGTGAACATACATCCTAAATAAACAAATTCATTCACATGTTCCACTCTTTCATCTCCTATCATTATGTTACACTCGATTCTCGATTCATCCCTCTCCAGAACCATTACTTTCGTCTTTTTTACGTTCACTTTCATACTGTTTCTCTCAAATGCCTCATTTATAATAGTGACCATATGTTGTAACTCGCACACCGACGATGCAAGGAGTATTTGATCGTCGGCATACAAAAGACACTTAATCACTAATCCTCCCTTTCTTAATCCACAAACAGAGTCTCTCAAATTGGTCAAACAACTGTCCATGAAGAGATTGAAGAGCCATAGTGAAGCTACACAACCCTGTCTGACACCGCGTTCGATGTCAAACCAGTCCCTGCAGGCCCCATTTACTCTGACGCATGCACTCGAGCCCTCATATAAGGATTTGATCGCCCGAATCAGATTGCTCTCCACGCCATACATGGACAGAGTTGCCCACAAATCATTCCTCACCACACGATCATAAGCCTTTTCCAAGTCACTAAAGGCGCAGAAAACCTTCTGGTGTTTCGCTAAGGTTTTCTCAGAAAACAGGCACCTTAGGAGTTAGGGAAAAGACTTGATCCATACCTACATCCCATCTCCTTTCTAAAACCTGCTTGTACATCCCAAATTTTCGTCTCTGTTACACGCATCACTCTTTCAATCAATATTCTAGCATACAATTTGCCTACTATACTGAGGAGGCTGATACCTCGATAGTTCTTACATTCCTGCTGTGATCCTTTCCCTTTAAACAAGGGCACAATGAGGTCTTCTCCTTCCTTCAGCATTTCAGCCAAAATCCTGTCATGTCCGGGCTGATACTGAATAGAAAAATCCAGTGTTACTTTGCCCGACCCGGTGATCGAACCCGAGCCCTCAGCATTGCAGTCGTACCATAATACAACTACGTCACCGAGGCAGTTGTAAAAAAAACACATTTATAAAAAAAATTACATTCAAAACCGAAATACTACCCAATCATATTAGAGGGGCCTATTTAAATATTTTGTAAATAAATTTCCATCTCCTTTTTGCGGAAACTTCTTTCCAGATTGACTTAGATAACGAACGTACACTTTTAATTAATGTAACACAGAATCTGATTAAACGAACTTCAAAAAGAAATTGTAAACAAAATTTAATTAAAACGTGTCCTTAAAACTTATTTCATAAGAAGGAACTACAAGTTTAATTTGTCCGAGGCATTAACGTTGCACAACATAAATTTTAATTCACGAGCAGTATTTAAACCATCTCATTATACACTAACAGCGAGCTGGCAATAAAAAACATAATTTACGCAAACACCATATCAATCTTATTCCCTCGGACAGATTTTAATAAGCGCTCCGTTCTTATAAGAGATTAGTTCGTCAGTGTTTCCATTATCTGAATAAAAAAAGTAATTGCCTATTACCCGTACTAGGCTTAACGTTGGAACTCATCATTACAAACCTTAGAATAATGGAAATACTCCTGCGGGACCTGTTTTGTTGATTTTATTAAAAAAAGCGCGAAATATTTTCCTGTCGTCGTACTGGTCTTCGGGGAGCCGAATGTTGCTTTTAGGCTGCCAAATTTCAACGTAGCGTTTAATGCTTACTTCTAAAACATTTGTTCATTGATGCCGTAAAAGGTTTCTCTGCCACCTCGATTGTGGTTTTTGTAATGACTGATTTAATAGATTGCATTTGATAACACGGTCAGACCTGGTTATTTATTATCTTGCATTGATTATCATGTTTCGATGTCAAATCTTTGAAAAGGCTCCCATTATGTGTAGGTACTTAAGACATTCAGTCCGAGGAAAATCGTGTGAGAATTATACGAAATACTTTGTCATGAAATTTGAACACAATACCTCCCGTTTCATACAACTACTGTACAATTGATTATGTCTATCAAAAAAGGCACCAAATAAAATGTGGACCGAGGAAAGCTGAGCGTCTCGGCGGCTTATGTGTGAAGCGAAATATTTGAATGCCTTGCGCATTTGTGCCTCAACTTCCCTTTCATATCTCGATAGTTATCCACTGCGAAATTCTTAAGTCGACTGTACAAACATCTAAGTACATTTTATTTACTACATACCAACTAAAAACGAAAAGTTACATGTTTTGCCGAACAAAAATGTTAATAAACTGGTCTGGTTGTCAACGGAGTGAGGCGTAGCATAACAGACGCAGCTTACCCGCAGATTATAGGAGCAATGATGCAGGACTTCGGAGTCCGTAGAAATGACCAGTGATATTACAGCGACTCCAAAGCAGACTAACATAATTTGATAGGTAATTTTTTCATTGTTTGATATAATATAGTCTAAGGGCATTACTGTATATATATGTCACAGTTATAGGACGTTTTGTCTCGCTTCCTCTGACGGTGAACATTCAACATAACACTCGCTTCCTCTGACGGTAAATGTCGTTCCTTATAACAAGTTAAAGTACTGAATAACTGCCACAAACGTAATAAAACTTGTAAATTAATAACGCGATTTCTCAGGACAGGCTCTGTTTCACAACTTCTTTAATAAATTCTACTCGTCACATAAATGTACAAGTTGTCCAAATACAAAATCTACACTCAATATATGCTCCCAAATAATGGTAACAAATTGAGTACTATCTACATTAGCTGTTTAATAATCCCTTCATAGCCGAATTTCGGCCACGGCGACCAATCTCAACGGAGATCAGCCAGGTACGCAGGAGATATTATAGTGCACAAGTGTGTGCACAATACAGATGCACTCGCTATTCTTTCACTCTCATAGTCCGGTGAGACGGCAAACCGGCTTGACCGGAGAGAGATCAGGCGCAGGACCAACGGTTTTACCTGCTTTCCGAGGCACGAGGATATCACTCCATCAACTTCCTGCCTCCAAGCTGCGACTGAGTAATTTTTAAGACGGAAAACCCCAGTCATAATTTTTTTGGCTCGACCCGGCTTTCGAACTCAGGACCTCAGCACCCAAAGTGTACTTATAATGCGTACCCAATAGAACTACTCCACTGGCAGTCGGCTGTTTAATACTTTGAGTATTTGATGAAATACTCAAAGGTTTAATACGATAATTATTGTCAAATAAAATTTACTAGAAACTTGTGAAACGAGCCCTGTAATTATTGTATCGGGATCCAATATTACCGATGTATTTAGTTAAATCGTTTTCCCAATGTAAATCAATGTCAGACAGAAGACGAGAAAACGCCCTGTGACCATTGTTTGTGTTACAATTAAGGACGTAAATTGTCAATTTGGAGGAGGTAATGTTTCCTAACAACAGGGAAGTTAAGGTTATAACAATTGGAGTGTTTTTGAAATCCGATATGAGGAGCATTATTCATCCAACGTTCAGTCCGTATTTGTGTTTATTTTAAAGCTATTATCGTATTCATTTAAGGTATAAACTTAGTGCGAAGAATTGATAAGCGTCTTCTTATATATTTACGAAGTTGGTAGAAATACAAATGTAGAGGAGATTGATGCTTACTCCTACTTCATTAGCAACACGCGGGTGCTCAATGGAGACATAACATTTACAATTATATAATATGAGGGGATATCTCGCATGTGTGTAACCGGTTACTAACAGGCAGACATAATTGTATCAACCAACGAGGGATAACCATCTTTCTTCATTATCATTCATCATTCTATCTGCATGGCACTTACACAATGGAGTCACTTCAATGCGTCCTTATAAGTTGCTACATTGTTACGGGATTTAAAAACCTGCATTTTTCTACATAAACATCGCCATCATCATCATCATCATCTGCATAAAGTCCACTGCTAAAAATAGGCCTCCCCTAAAGATTTCCAGACGGACTTGTTAAAAGCGGCTCTCATGCAGCGTGTTCCTGCGGCCTTGTCGTCTGTCCAACTTGCAGGTGGACGTCCAACGCTGCATTTTTCTGTGCGTGGTCTCCATTCGATAACTTTTTTCCCCCACTGCCACTGTAGCTTACTAATCTGCTAGGTTATGTACTGACAAAGTCACTGAACTTTCGTTCTTCTACGTACCACCTCATTTCTTCTTTGATCGTTTAGAGAAATACCGATCATAATCATCTCCACAGCTCGCTAAGTAACCGTAAGCCGTCCTAGGCAACCGATAGTCGGAAGTCACGTCTCCATGCACTATATCATCACTGCTATATGCCTATAAAACCATGTCAAATTAACTAAACTGTTATATAACAGTACCTATATAAATTAAACATACAATCTAGATAGGACTCATATGCAAATCCAACGCAGAAAACTATTCCTATTCTACGAAAGTGGCCAACTGGTTTATAATTAAAGCAGATTCGCATAAACTAATTAAAATGGACTACTCATTGTATTCGAATACTCATTTTATTCATTCGCGTGTAATATTTGGCAAAGTTTCAATGATGCATTGTGTTGTCCTACTACTGGTGCAATGGACATTTGAATCAATTTTGAGTTTATTGAGTATTGAAATGCTATATGGCTCATTAAGTATACAATACTCGCAGATTATGATAATATACAAAACAGAAGAGAACTATAGCACCTATTCTGATAATTCTCTCACTAAGAAGAAGCTACATTATTGGTGAATACTAAAAGCTACAATTCCAGTGACATGTCAAAATTCTAAGCATCGATATACATATACTACGTAATTCCAAGTAATTAATGTGTTACAATTCCCTTCACCGTCACAGCATTTTTTTAAATACGGCTGCTTGGTGAAAGAAGTAATAGCCATCTATTTGTCTAGACACTCTTACATACGTCAGACTTGCCGCCTAGAAATATTCATCATTCTTCATCTTTTTCAGCCTTTAGAAGGCTACTGCTGAACATAGGCCCCCCCCCCCCCCCCCCCAAGATTTTCAGACCAACCCGTCAGCAGAATTCATCATTCATCATACAATTTAATAAATGCTAACCGCAACAAGTGGGCTATGCAGATTAATCGTTTGAACTTTAACTCGTCAATTATAAGACCTACTATTGTACCTACATAATTGTCTTTATGTTGGTTTGAAATGTCACCACGATGGGCAGTAAGCACAGTAAAGAACAAATATAATATGGAACTTAAAGAGAAGGTGAGACCTGTAAACTCCTCTATCGAAGTAATATAATAGAATTGTAATACTAATAATAACAATACCAGCCCTGCATTATTATACTGCCCACTGCTGACCACGGGCCTCCTCTACTAAGGGGGTTTAGGCCTTAGTCCACCACGCTGGCTTAGTGCGGGTTGGTAGACTTCACATACCTTCGAAATTCTTATAAGGAACTTCTTAGGTATGCAGGTTTCCTCACGATATTTTCCTTCACCGTTAAAGCGAACGATAATTGATAAACAATACACACGTAACTTCGAAAAGTCAGAGGAGTGTGCCTTGGGTTTCGAACCTCCGGACATTGTATTGGCAGACCGTTCTATTCCCAACTAGGCTATCGTCTACTAATAAATAGAATTGAATTAAATTTAATTACCTCTATAGACTTGCCTCATACATCATAAATAAGATGATCAAAAAGCGTAAAATAATCTATCATTTCTGGTAAAAAGATTTCAAATAAAAAAGGAAACGTTATAATTAATATAACAACCCAAATCAATTTTACTACCTGCCAGTACCCAAGCCGATACAACATCATGACAAAATTAAATATCCGTTACATCCCAAAATCCCTGGGGCCGCTTCTGTCATTCCCTGGCTCTGCAGGCACGTTTTATTAAAACTGCAAAAACCCGTGGTAAACAAGGGGTCGGCTGAAATGATCGCTTGCATGGCTTCGCGGCATCGGGTAACTGAGTTTGAATAACTTTACTAAAAAATGATTGTTTGTTGATATTTTTTGGGGTGTATACTGTTGTGTGTGGATACTCTGTCCAGTATTGTATGTGAGTAAATTGCGAGGCGGATAATCCTTATTATTCGTTATTTTATTATGGAGTCTAGAAATGTTCCCGGCAAATGGCAGTAGGCCTGTCCCTTATTACATGGCACTTAATGGCTGGCGAAATGTGGGTGTGTTGCACTACTGCCTACCCCTGAAAAGGGAAAAAAGTGTAATGCTATGTCTATAAGTATGTAGTAGCACTGGTGGTAGGTCTCTCATATGTAAGAGTCCGTATGAGTGTGCATGCACTTTTGTGTTTCGGTTTGAAGGACATTGTGGCCAGTATAACTACTGAACATAATGAGACTCAATATCTTATGTCTCAGGATAACGAGCGCAGTGGAATGCCACACAGTACTTTGTAACTCAAGGTGCTGAATGGTGTTGCTACTGTATAAGGGTGGTCGTATCGTTTACCATCAGGCGAACGGCATGCTCGTCTTGTCATTCAACGCCATAAAAAAGCTTCTTCTTCTTAATGTATGTAGGTAGTTTCTTCCTTCTAAATGTAAGCATCTTAACATCCTCAATTGAATTCATATAAGCATACTTTTTCGTAATAAATGTCTGCTGAAAATTATCTTGCTCTGTATCATCTGCTTAAAATAAACGACATGTACATTATCTCACACCTCAGACGGGTAAGCAGAAGTACAGCCGCAACTTCTAATTTTTTTATAGGGCCACGGTAAAATGACCTCGCTGCCCGTGATGGTAAGCGGAGTTGAAACCAGATAATGTCGACTAACGAGAGATGATTATAATCCATCGCCAGACGACAGCTACAGGTTTGATCCGGATGAACACAGGCGGAGCCCGGAACGCGACACACTTACTTCGACTATGGCTGGTTTTACCTTGTGTACGATTCCTTTATCTTGCCTCAGCATATCGGTAGCTGCAGATAACGTTACGAAATATATAAAAAAATATCGACTAGCGTTCCATCTCTAAATTTTAAATTGAATTATTATAACAAGCTTAACTCACGAACTTGGAAACACCTACGGTGAGCTTTTCATCGTATTTTATTTCAGTCCCATGATGTAACCACTCCACCACATTCCTCTATATTTTTGTCCTCCAATTACGACGGAGAACACGATACGAATCTTGAATTTGATCCTACAATTATTCGCATATTAATATCTGTGAGAAACATCGTCTATGGTATATAAATCGAAATAGTTTAAGGCTACGCTGATGGCGACATTCAAATTGTTTATATTTTAATGACTAATGATGGTATGTATATGAATCTCGAATTGAAAAATAATTGTATGTTTTACAAGATAAATCTGTAATATAGACAAAAGTGTCACTTGATCATAAGTATTCAACATTCTTAGCACGATTTAACGCGTTATCGTATCGTTAACGTAATAGTTTCGTTTTCGATAATATTTGTATGTAAATTTGAACAGCGCCCCGGTGAACGTATTTGGAACTAAAGTACGACAGCGTAAACACTGCACGTCTGTAAACTTCGAATAGTATATCATGTTACCCTAGAGGAGCATGTATCAAAAAGTATGGAAAATAGTAGCACTTGTCTCTTTTATGACGTATGTTATCGTCTGACTGACTAACGAATAGTAAATACGTTTACTTACTAGATACGATATTGATACGAATACGATACGATAATGCATCATTTCTGGGGGTACATACAGCAGGCAAAAGATAGACGTAATACTTCTTTCCTCTTTTCGCTGTCAATATTGTCAAAAGTGGATATCAGATATATTACTGTCCTTCCCTGCTTGTCTATGGAAGGAAGTGGACAATAAATATTTCCAACTCCTTTTTTTTATCGTGTGGAAAAACGCGTTATCGCTACCACCACTGAGTGAGTGGAACGATTATGTTGGTTTCACACAGTCTTACGGCCCAATGTCGACACTCGGCAGTATAGCTTCATCCGAGCGAGCATTGGACCGAGTCCCTAACGCTATGTACACCCTACACCGGCATACCAACCAAAACCGGCATACCACCCAAAACCCGCGGTGCCCTTCTTCGGCGCGTACGGGACGGCCCCGGGGTATCTCGAAGCACTAAGGGCGGTATTAATAAATCAATCTTAAGTTTGAGTTGCATCTCAAGTAGACATAATGTATTGTATTATGTCTACTTGAGATGTAACTCAAACTTGAGACTGATTTATTAATACCATCCTAAGATAGCTGCACGGGACCGCCCCTGCGTAATGCCGTATTGTGGTCCCTCTCTAATCAGGGGGCTCAGATGTCCCCGAACTCTAAAGGACGCCTATGGCGTCTACGACAGCGGGAGACCAACCACCCGCATTGTCGTCCACCTTGAAGTCACTTAAATTGGAGTGAGCAGCCCCCCACTGCTCACCCCGCGACTTTCTCCAAGCCCCATTTAGTCGCCTCTTACGACAGGCAGGGGATGACGTGGCGGAATTATCTAGGTGCCCTCGGACCACAGGGCATGAGGCACCGGTTAATCGTCCACCCGGCGCCTCCGTCGCCTCCTCTCGCTGCGGGCGGGAAATATTTCCAACTCCTCCCTTTCCTTCTATTTGATTAATTTCGGTGCGGGTTACAGACAGATTAGTGTTCCCTGAGACTCACCGAGTTTCACTGCACGGTGTCATAAAATGCGTGCCACTGCTGATCCTGGCTTACAGGAGTTGCAGTGGTGGGTGTGAGAGCGGGATAGTCTTTGTACTCCCCTGAAATGGAATAGCGTCGAACATACATAGCGAAATACAATATTATATTACTTGGGTGACGTTGTACCGCAGATTGATTAACGTAGGAAAGAGCTGGATGGTGGTTACTTTTGACAGATCCGCCTGGAGATCTTTAGGTGACGCCTATATTCAGCAGCGGGCTTATTGTGGCTGGTGATACTGACGATAAAAGGTTAAAGGCGTGAGTATGTGTATGTGATTATAATGATACCATAGATTTGTACATTAAGATATTTCCCACCGAGCCAGTGTATTCATTATTCTGTGCACTGTCAAAAAGTCGAGCTAAATTATAGAATTTACAACACAACTGACAGACATCCCGTACGTTGTGTACGTATTAAATTTCGGTATTTAATTGAACAGATAGATGGAATAGATACGGAAGATTGTAGTAATATCAATAATGTCATTGTTAACAATAACACGACTTGTTACGCCTCAGGACTTCCGAAGATTTATCATCGAGTTTAAGCCTGGGAAATTATAGCTTCAAATGTTAAGATTTATTTTACTTATTGTAATTATTGAATAGGATTTTAGCAGAGTGTGGCTTAGGTTTAATTTAGCTTGAAATATTTTTTTTCAAGTGATATATTCGATACAGTAATGGTCAGATATCGCATACAGTATTTGCACCTTTTAAAGATATTTCCATAAAACGATTTTTGTTTTACTTATATACGTCCTTTATAAAAAAGAAACAAACAAAAAAAACGTTTAAAACTAGGTTCATTCATTTAAGAGCTACGATGCCACAAACAGACATACAGATACACAGGCACACAGATACACACTCTAAACCTATAATACCCCTCTTTTTCTGTCAGGGGTTGAAAATACACGAAAAGTAAAGCCATATAAAACTTAAGTTTATCAAGAAATCCTTTTAGCTAAAATAACTTACCTTAACACGGTTTCTTGCGATATTTTTCTTAGAAATAGACTTGCGTGTTTTTTTCGAAAAAAATGGAGGCATAGCTTATATAAGGCTAGTGTTTTTAAACCGACTTCAAAACTAGTAGGTTCTTTTATTTCGAATTTCAATAAGATTCACGTGTAATTTTTAAAATTCTAACTTAGCGTTTTCGTTTGAATATTTACGTTATTATACAACCCAATATCAAGTTTGTACATAAATAATACAAAGTCTATATTGCTTTACATTCACTCAAGTGTTTTTTAGATTACAAAATACGTACCGTAATTTTTGAAAATTACCTACACCCCATTTACTTAAAGTCTAGCAGGCAACAAGTGAGAATATTAAAGAAATCCCAAACAAGTCTCTTCATACTATTTTCATTTCTACATTGTTTTTCCATGTAAAATAAAGACTTGATCATCATTCTCTGCGTATCGGTTCACTGGACATAGTTCTCTCCCAAAGCACGCCATTGCAAAAAGGTGAAATAGAATTGTTTAACTATTAAACCCACTGCAAATACCAATTCATACATGCTCGCTTGATTAGAAATGGTACAGGTGCAGCGTTAGTTTACTATGTAATATTTGAGCCTTCAATTTGCGTTCACATTAGATGCATACGTAAAATGACGTCGTGTATCAGGCATGTTAATTATGACGTGGTGCCTTTAGAAATAGCGAAAAGTAATATGCTTCAAAAATAAAATTGTTTTCAAGTGTTACTAGGCGTTAAAACACAACGCAGCTACAGGGAGTCTATACGGCCGTGAGTCGCTTGTAGAACAGAATGGTACGGCTGTGCTCAATTAAATGTTCCAAGACATGGTATATCTGTATACTAAATAATACTTCTTACCAATGTTACTAATATTATAAATGCGAATGTTTGGAAAATGTGTATATGTTTGTTAGAAATAAATTCTGAAATAGCTTTTTTTATTTTTTATTGCATCGAATTACGAGACAAGCATGCCGTTCGCCTGATGGTAAGCAATACGACCACCCATAAACAGTAGAAACACCATCCAGCACCTTGAGTTACAAAGTACTATGTGGCATTCCACTGCGCTCGTCATCCTGAGACATAAGATGTTAAGTCTCATTATATCCTGTAGTTACACTGGCTACAATGTCCTTCAAACCGAAACACAACTAGTACGCTGTACGGATTTGCATGTAAATTGGCACAAACATGAACGATGTCCTAATTTACACTTAGGCTACTTTTATCCCGGCAGCTTAGTAGTATTTTCTTTCTTGTCAGATTTTTATATGGATGGCGTTGGCGTTGGTCGCGAAGTTAGCGCAATGGATCGGTACAGTGATTTAGGGACTTTTGTAGCAAGAAAGGCTTTTACCGCGGACAAAGCCGCTAGCAACACCTTGCTTTAACTTAATGTCTGACAGTTTGTATCATCCTCACTTTCTTATTTATACATAATATTAATTAGAAGTAAAATATTCTATAATGTTTTAGGTGTAAGTACTAATATTTTTTTGGCTTCAAAATTTTTTTTAAACCATCCCTAGAACAATCAAATTTCATCAGTCTTTTTACAGATTTCATGCATTAAGTGTGTATGTACATTGATCTGAAAAGGCACTGCGGAAATTATTCTAAAGATTACAGGATTCTTGAGGGGCTAAAAGGTCAGGTCAATACAAATACTTATGGCCCATAAAAATATTTCTTTCAATGCCTAAGACGACTAAACGATCGTCTGCTCCATAAAGGTCTTCTGAACTATCCTAAATGGTGGGTAATATCGGAATTTATTACTAGTTTTTATTTGGGGGCGACAAATTGATAACTTTGTACCTGGTGCTCGGCTATTCGTCGTCGATCGCTAAAATTATGTCGGCTAACGTAACTAAGATTATACCTTTTTTGTTTTCGCGGAGAAAGTGACGTATTACTACCATCCAGCCTTCAAGGGGGGCAACTGAGCTGTTATGTTGGGTTCACCGTGCTTTACGACCCGACGTTGAGCCGCCCGGAGAGATGGAACCATCGGGCGACCGCCGGGCCGAGTCCCTAACCTATTTGCAACGCACGGCATACCAATCACAACTCCGCGGTGGCCATCTTCGGCGCATTAGGGGCGGCTACAGTCTTCCTCCGACGGAAGTGTCTAAGTTGTCGTCCGCAAACGCCTCTGCGCGGTGCCGCCTAGTGCGGCCCGTCTACATTTAGTTGCAAGTAGTCATTTAGGCTCACGATGTAACTAATGTATACGCTATAATATCAAGTATTCTGTCATGAGCAAGTTTTATTTCTTTGTCAAGGTGTTTGCTGCTTAATATCGTACGGGGATAGAATTTGTGTGTTACTGAGAATTGTGTATTGTAGGACCAAAGGCCCCTAGTTTCTATTACCAACTAAACATGACTTGCATCTTCTAGTATCCTCATCACCATCTAGTATGAATCAAGACTAAGGTTGATGAGTACTTCTTTTTTTTATTATTCATCATCATCGTCAGCCACATGATACCCACTGCTGAACATAGGCCTCCCCTAAAGATTCAAAGACAGACCTATTGATAGCTCCCTACATACAGCGTGTAGGTAGCAGTACCTTGTAGGTGGAGGTACACGCTATGCTTGCCGGTTGCGTCCCACGCTTTTTATTATCATTCCATAGAAATTAGAATTATCAGAGATGTCAAATATTAAAAATTTTCCCATTTATCACGTCTTTATTTAATTTTACACGTCATTTAAAATAAATATTATGACGGATCTATTTGGATATTAAGCGCAAATTCGCAGGTCACGCTCCTCGGAGGTGTGTTCCGAGCTTGGCCTTCACGATTCTCGATACCATTGGGCCGTAAACGAGTTAGTTTCGTATGAATTAATCATACTCGAATACATACATACATCCATACATACACACTCACGCCCTTATCCCATAGGGGTAGGCAGAGACTATTGAGCGCCACATGCTACGATCTTGACAAACCTCTTTCGCCTCTTCCACATTCATACTTCTTTTCATACATTTTCGTCTGTTACGGGTACTCCTGACCTGCCCTTTTCTGAGAAGATCATTTATTTGGTCAGAAAATGTTCTCCACGGGCGTCCCCTTCCAGCCGTACCATCCACATTCGCTCGATAAATACCTTTTGTGATCCGTCTTTCATCCATCCTCTCCACGTGCCCAAACCACCTCAGCATACTTCTTTCAATCTTAGTCACCACATCATCCTTTAACATACATCGATCTCTTATCCTATTCCTCATGCGATCAGCAATGGTGACTCCACATATACTCCGTAAGGAACGCATTTCCACCGCATTTATTCGACTTTCATGCTTCTTTTGCCAAACCCAACATTCACTTCCATACATAAGCGAACACCCATACTACTCGAATACCCGTCATTTTAACCGACTTCCAAGAAAAGGAGGTTCTCGATTCATGTGTTTGTATTTTTTTTATGTGTGTGTACTGATTTCTCTGAAAATTTTGAGCCTATATCCTTGATTACTTTTTTATTTAGTAGATTAGGGTCTCGAATTTTTCTAATCGCATGTCAAATTAGTACAAAAAATCTGGCACCGACTACAAAGATTTACTCATTGTACAGGCAGCCACAAAAGTAGATGAACAAATTAAAAACTTCAAAACGCTTATGATCGTTAACTCCAGTTAAATATTCTTTTTTATTTATCTAAAATAAATTTAACCCTGTGAAGTTTATTTTAGTGAAGAAAAATAATTGTTGATATTGACGGAAAAGTTTAACGCCATTTGAAATTCTGAATTTGTTCAATTACTTATGTGGCTGATTATACATAAATATAATCACACGAATGGCAGTGTGTATAATATTGCTAGTACTAGCTTTTGCCCGCGGCTCCGCCCGCTTTAAAAAGTTTTTCCGGGATAAAAGTCCCGCTTTATATTTTCCTGGGATAAAAAGTAGCCTATGTGTTAATCGCGGACATGATCTACCTGTGTGCCAAATTTCATCGAAATCCGTTCAGTAGTTTTTGCGTGAAAGAGTGACAAACATCCATACATCCAAACATCCATAAATTCCTACAAACTTTCGCCTTTATAACATTAGTAGGATTTAAATTTCCTTATAACCCACGAGAAAAGTACAAGAGTTACTTTTTTCATTAGGTACAGACTACAGAATACAGATCCTTAACACATATTATGGGATTACTACATCCAAAGATTAATAAACTATACAACATAGGCATAAATCATTTACTTCCAAAATATCTTACTACTAATAAAAGTCCCGGTATATAGTTTCCCGAAATAAAAACTAGCCTATATCCTTTTTAGGGTCTCAAACTATATCCGTGGCAAATTTCATTGAAATCTATTCGGTGGTTCTACCTTGAAAGTGTAACAGACAGACTTACTTACTTTCGCATTTATCCATAAGTACACGATCGGTTGAAACAGATTAACCTATAATAGGTATTTCGTACAAACATCGAACGAAAATGTACCCAAAATAGTGTCAAATCAGGACAATCCAATTGAGAGATAAATTTACCCAATTTGTCCCCAATTGGATTTTAGCACGATGCGATTACGAACGTCCAAATCGCACTGAACACTTTTATTCAAATTTCTATTGCGAGTAATTCAGAATTGAATGAAGAATTTCGTCAAATCTACGTTGATTTTATTATTTGCACATCTCGGACGAGCTTGGGGCTTCCATAAATTCCTTATTGAATATTAACGTGAGCCTTAAGTGAACGGATATGTTTGCTTCCACCGTTAACACTTTCTGCTTTACGCGTTGCTAAGGAAAATGTTAAAATTTATATTATTTTGGTGATAAATTAATGTAAATTTTAATCACAAATTTTGCCTTTATTAACGGTACGTTATTTTACTGCATTACTTTTTTCAGCACGCAGCTTTTCCCGCGTGATTGATTTTTCGTCAAAATAATCCTCTATATATTTTCTGGGATAAAAAATAACATTGTCCTGCGCACGGTCCAAACCAGCGTATAAAATATCAACAAAGTCTGCTTGGTAGTTTTTGAATTTATCGCTTTGAGACAGTCAGACAGACGCGACGGAGGCCGGGTTTCTCTTTATATCATCATCGCTACATAGTATAAAACAAAGTCGCTTCCAGCTGTCGGTCCCTATGTATGTTTAGATCTTTAAAACTACGCAACGGATTTTGATGCAGTTTTTTTAATAGATAGAGTCATTCAAGAGGAAGGCTTATATGTATAATTTATCCCGGGGAAATATAAAGCGGGACTTTTATCCCAGAAAAACTCATTCACGCGGGCGAAGCCGCGAGCAGAAGTCTAGTAATATATATAAGGATATTTCACTTGCATTGTCAGCTCTTGTGTGCTGTAGTGTACGCATTGTATTCATAAAAAACAGTTAACATAAAATAAAAAGACAACAAACATTAGAATATTCCGTGCAAATCTCACTTAAAAATGCTTAGCGGAGTCTCAACAACCTCAGGAAAGAAAGCACGAAGGAAATTTTAACAATTCCTTTCTTTATCAGACCGGTGCGGAATTAACGTGCACTACGTGACTTGGTATAGGATGGGAGCATTACATACTTTAACGTCATTTGTATTTGTAGCCAATAAATTATCTGATCAACACTAGAATAACTTTGGATTTATTGGCTTCATGTTTAACTTTAGTGTTTTATGGTTTTGGTATAAATGTTATACATAGCTTCATTCCTCGTTTGAGATGCAGAGTGTGACAACTGCATTCTGATAATTATTTTAAGCCTGGCTTACACTACAACACTATACACAGTACGTGTGTACCTTTCTATGTGTAACCGGTGTCTCATTGTGACATTTAGGGTGGTATTAATAATCGAATATTAAGTTTGAGTTACATCTCAAGTAGACATAATGTATTGAACTATTCATACATTATGTCTACTTGAGATGTAATTCAAACTTGAGATTGATTTATTAATTAGACACCCGGTGAAGATAGTCATAAAACACTCGGTGTTTACATTGAGTGTACGGCGTAGTGTCGTAGTCTGGTAGAATCGTGACGATTCAAAAGAGCTTGGGAAAGACTATTTGAATAAAGAAAATTTCGAGTTTAAGTTTGAAACCAGACTTTAAGTTATGCCAGCCTATTGCCACTTACTACAGAAAAGTAATTACTATATGCTCTCTTTTTATCATGATGTTGATCAACAAGATGCATATCTCATGTACCTACTGGTTATATTTTTTTACTTTATCCTCTGCACAAAGTATAAAGCATTTGTTTATAAGTATACTGTACTAGCTTTTGCCCGCGGCTCCGCCCGCTTTAAAAAGTTTTTTCCGGGATTAAAAGTAGCCTATGTGTTAATACAGGACATGATCTACCCGTGTGCCAAATTTCATCGAAATCCGTTTAGTAGTTTTTGCGTGAAAGAGGAACAAACATCCTTACATCCAAACATCCATACATTCTTACAAACTTTCGCCTTTATAATATTAGTAGGATTATGCAACTCCCGTGACTCGCACACTATAGTGAGCCACTCTTCCGTAGTCACATAAGTAGATGAACAAATTCAAAATTTCAAATCGCCTGTACGCGTTAAGTTTAATTAATATTTTTTTTTTCTTTATGTGAAGTAAAGTTAATCCCCTTTATTTTATTTTTGTGAAGAGAAAGCGAAAATTGGTAGGAATGCAAAAGTTTTGAATTTGTTCAGATACTAATGTTGCTGACTGTAAATAATATAAATCAAATAAAAGTGTACGTTAACCTACTTGGAAACAGAAAGTTTTGCGAAGAATGCCCACAGCTTCAAAACCCAAGGCACACACCACTGACCTTTTGAAATTACGTGCATAATTTTAAAGTTTAACTTTTTAACAATTATCACTACTTTTAACGGTGAAGGAAAACGTCGCGAGTAAACATACATGACTGTGGATTCTCCATAAGAATTTTGAGGGTGTGCGAAGTCTGCCAACATGCACTAGGCCAGCGTGGTTGACGAAGGCCCAAACCCTCTCAGCTGTAGAGACGGTTAGTGCTTTGTAGTGGGCAGTTCATAAAGCAGGGTTGATATTATTATATTGTAAACCATATCAAATATATTATGTGCCATATTTACAACTTTTGGAATTTAATTTTTTTATTATAAATGTCTCCCTTATATGAAATAACCCCCAGGGTCGTTTGTCGCAAAACTCAGACGTTTCGTATCTTTCACAGAATGTGCATCACATTTTTTTTATTCGCAAAGCGTTTCTCCGCTGTATTTATCCATCCCCACCCCAAAATAGACAAATATATGTTTTAAGTTGAAAATAACACGATACAAAAACTGTGCACAGAAACTCTTAGAACAAAATTGCAATCTGATGTTTTCATTTTAATATACTTTTTATTACTTTTTCCGTTTATAATACAGCTTTTACCGGCTTGAAAAGCTACATGAGCTTTTATCTCCGATTTTGCCCACGGCTTCGCCCGCGTTAATAAGTTTTTCCGGGCTAAAAGTACATAAAAACCTTCCCGTTGAATCACTCTATGACTATGACGTTGATACAACTCTTAACAAATAATGCATTAATTTCGACCAAATTTGATTACCATGAAAACGGTTCTAGTGAGTTAATCTTAAAAGATGGACATATACTGTCGGGAACATTTTTTTAGATCATTTCAAGAGGAATAATTCTTTCATACATATATTTTTGGTATCTTGAACCGTTTTCGCAGCGCACGCAATGAAAGCCCTCAAGGATGAATAATTTTCCCCGCTTTTTTCATATTTTCCATTATTTCTTCGCTCCTAATAGTAGCATCGTGATGTTATATAGCCTATAGCCTTCCTCAATAAATGGTCTATTCAACACAAAAAGAATTTTTCAATTCGCACCAGTAGTTCTTGAGATTAGCGCGTTCAAACAAACAAACAAACTCTTCAGCTTTATAATATTAGTATAGATGTTCGAAAAAGAAATCATCAGTGTTTTTTCTTGGCGGTATTGTGCACATACTTTTGTTTGTGCCGTAGGTATATTACGTGCAATAGAATTTATGTTACCTGAATTAGAACCCGCAACCTCAGGATTCTCAAACTTAATACTCTGCCACAAAACTACTGAGACTTTTAATGAAACTTCAGTAAAAATACGGCTAGGTCGATATTATGTCATAGTCTAATTGTAAGCTGATACCACATTGAGACACTAATTAAGTTTATATTAAGATTGATAACGCAATGATTCCAACACATATTTGACAACTGAACCAGCCAAGATACTATAATACATTAAAACTAAACGTTACATTCTACCAATTCTAATTGGTTTCAACAATCTCTTCTTCTTTGCTCATTCCCACTTTAGTTCTGTCTTGAGTTGTCAGTTCGGGTATTTTATTTTTAATAAGGGCTTTGATCCTATATTATGATTTTTTATACATGTTAATGGCCATGTAGTGCCTTTTTTCAAGTTTCCATAAAAATATAAAATCAAGGGCTTTGATCATACTGATCCACCAGATAGTTTGGTGGTTTCAACAATCAATCAACAACAATCAACAATCTCAATAAAAATAAATTGAAAATTAGCTATACACATGTAGCTTCGACAAGTCAGAGGTTATGCCTTGGATTTGAACCTGCGGTCTATCGTTTTGGCAGTTCGTTCCATTCCCAGCTAAGTTGTTCAGCCCTAAAACAAAAACTAAACTAAATTACTTAAACTGAAACACAGTCTCAGCTCTTCAGATCTGACCGACGATAAAAAACAGTCTTACATTATAATTTTCATGTATAAACTTTTTAATCTTCAAAGGGGTAATTCTGAACGCTTTGACGTGAGCTTCGTCGCAGACACCGACATAGTTTATGTTTAATAGCGGTAGATATGAATATTTGCGTATTTACCTTCTACCATTAAGGCTGCGACACGGTCCAAGCGTAAGCGACAGTACGGGTATAAAAGGGGTAACCGTAAACTTTATAGGTCAAGAAATGAGACATACGAGATGATATAAAAACGGGTCCAAATGAGATATTAAGGAACGTTTATGTTATGCTATTATGAAACTTATACAATACTATTTAAATACGCTAGTTTAGAAAATTTTATGGGGTAAAATTAAATAAATAAGATAATATTACGAAAATCCAAAATCGTAAAGAGGAGATATTGTTGAGAGGTATATTCGTATATTAAATTTCAAGGGTCCTACGGCAAACAGCTTTAGACGGGGTAAACTCCATGGGGCAATCACGAACGGATATTGTGCGGAACGGCAATGTTGTTTAGGTATTAGTTGCTTGACTCTTTTATTAATAAATCGAAACATAAAATCGCAATATAAATATTAAAAAAACTAAGTACAAACAAGAGATACTTGAGAAAACTCCAATTACGAAAAAACTTGCTTTCAAAGACAACTTTTAACAACAGGCTAGAGTAAACATTTTGAATGTCATGAAAAAACCCAAGAGTTGAAATATTAAATGCTCGATAGTGAAATGTCAATTAGAGCAAAGCTTTAACGCCTGCCTCACATTCCTCTGGGAGAATGCAGCTTACTTCCTTCAAAATACAAAATTCCGCAACACTGCTGGTGGTGATAACTTTGACAGCTGCTTTTGTTGCGGTGCAGACGAGTTATATAGCTTTAACTCCTCAAGCCCCGCGACGGACACCGGTGTCCCTATATATAGGGTTTTCCCATACATGTATATATATAAGCGGGGCTTAAAGGGCTAATATTTATTTTATCATGCTTCGATGCGTGTCTTTGTGGTTAAAAAAATATTAGCAAGCAAATTTTATTCAGACACTCGCGCTGCGGATTTACTTATTTTTACATTTAAACGCATTTAGCAACTTTTGGCTGTGACTTTGTCAATTTTTTTTCTGAAATAAAAGCCGTCAGCAGTGTGCCTTCTATTACTTATAACAAATTTCATTGCTCACAAAATTTCCCATTTATAACATTAATGGAATAAGCAAACTTTCGAAATATCTACATTTGCGGACACATTTAATTATTAAATACAATCTCCTGTGGAAGTTCCGTTTACATAAAAGTTTTAACTGGACTGTTGTTAATTTACTTAGACGAGGAAACAAACATTCCAACATGTCCAAAACTTTAGGTAAACACGCCGCAAGACAATTGAAACGACCGTCTAAACGCTGGGGCCCGTTTGGCCCGCTTTACCCCATTTTCGCCCTTCCCTTAATACTCAAAGTGATATCCCCAGTTTTCCGGCGAAAAGCCTGCGCCATCTGCGCATTTCCCTCAATTATTCAAAGAATCTTTCTCTTACATTTTGGATAATGAAATTTTAATCATTTCTGCCTCTTAAGTCAGCACTTATCAGGCTTCAAGTAATGATTATTTTTTTATATCCCCTTCCATGTTGTGAAGGGCTTCGTGTGTGATCGTCCTCGTATTTTTATCACGGGGTACAAATATTTTGGCAATGCTCCTTAGTTTTCAACGCTTTGAGATTGAAAACAATCGATAGAATCTACGAAAAATAGTCGATTATTGGTTTCTGAAATGTATCGTTGAAATGAAAGATCATGCTGTAGCTTGAATATCTTACGTAAAACAATGATTACTTGAGAAGTAGTATTTATTTCCATTGAAGGACGTGTACGACTGCAAAGCTGATGTCTCGGGTTCGATCCCCGGGTCGGGCAAAGTGATATTGAGTTTTTCTATTCAGTATTAGCTCGGAGTCTGGAATTTGTGCCCGATATGGCGATAGGCTCGCCCCCTATCACATCATGGGACGGAATAATGGCGAAAAGTGGGTGCACTAGTTGCGCCTCTGCCTACCCCTTCAGGGATAACAGGCGTGAGTGTATGTGTGTGTGATTGAAGGACGTGACGATCATGCTGCTTCTCTGATGGTATACGACAACCCATAAACAGAATCACCATACAGAACATAGAGGCACAAGTACAATTTCGCTCTCCACTGCGGTCGTTACTCTGAGACATAAGTTGTCAAGCCTCATAATGCTTATATTACGATGGCTACGATATCCTTCAAGTCGGAACTCATTAATTCATGCATACTGCTTGGCGTTAGGAATATACATTGCCGTGATACCTACCGAGACGGCCACTCGCATACCAGACTTGCCACTAGGTGTATACATCGACAACGGAAGATGTGTTTGAAAAAATCGCCAATGCGAATATCGACAACAAGAAACCTTTCCGTATACAATCTCGCTTCCAATTCGAATCGAATACCGGTAACATAACAATGAAAACCAAAGCTTATGGCGTCATTAGGCACGATGCTTTCACAACAAAAATCTCAGCGAACTTGCGCTGAACATTATCCAGTCGCTCTGGGTTTGTTTCTTCTTTGCTTTGTTCTACATTCTAGGCAATTGTCTTATGTTTATATTTTCTGTGTGTTTGAGTGTGCTGCTCTTTGATATATGACACCGATCTATGTGTTATAATTGAGTTTTTCTCGTTATATTGTAATGTTTCGTTCGCTAATTTTAATTAGGGATGATTTTTCAATCATAGAATAAAATTTGTACGTAGGATAAGTACAGCACAAATAAATTAAATAAAAAAAACTGTAATGATCTATGTTAAAAAACTATTAAACGGGTTACAATGAACTTTGGCACACGGGTAGATCATGTCCTGGATTAACACATAGGCTACTTTCTATCCTGGGAAAATATAAAGCGGGACTTTTATCCCGGAAAAACTCATTCACGCTGGTGGAGCCGCGGGCAAAGGCTAGTATATAGTGCCTAAGTATATAATAACCGATAAAATAAACTATTCAAGTTAAATTTTTACAAAATGATATTGGATATAGAATATATACCTACAGAATAAATTTATAAACAGAAAATATATAAACGCTTAGGCATGTTTATAAAGTAATACAAAATGTTGAGCAAAAATAACATTTCAAATGTGTTTAATCGATCAAAACATCTGCATAAATTAAATCGATTGCTACAAGAAATCGAATCAGCAACGCATTAGTACATCCCCAATTCATTAGAGACCAAACTGTCAAAATTAAATAAATGGTTGGACGGACTGCCAAAATTTTGAAACTGCCTCGGTGGCGTAGTTGAATTACGGTAAGACTGCAATGCTGAGGTCTCTGGTTCGATCCCCGGGTCGGACACTAGTGGTATTGGATTTTTATATTCTGTCTGAAATTTAGTCTGAAATTTGTGCCCGAAATGGCCATAGGCTCGCCCCGTATCACATAATGGGACGGAATACGCACGGCGAAAAGTGGGTGCACTAGTTGCGCATCTGCCTACCCCTTTGCGGATAAAAAGCGTGACTATGTGTGTCAAAAATTTATACAACTATGATAATTGTATCATAGTTCTAGAATGTTATAGTTGAGTAGGACCTTTTTTTGTCGCGGAGAAATTGACTTGTTACTACCGCCCAGCCTTCGAGGGGGCGACTGAGCGGTTATGTTGGGCTTAACATGCCTTACGACCCGACGTTGAGCCGACCGGAGAGATGGAACTATCGGGCGACCGCCGAGCCGACTCCCAAACCTATGTACAACGCACGGCATACCAACCAAAACTCCGCGGTGGCCATCTTCGGCGCATTAGGGGCAACTGCGGGCTTCCTCTGACGGAATGGTCTAAGTTGTCGTCCGCAACCGCCCCTGCGCGGTGCCGCCTGATGTGGCCGGTCTCCTATTAGTTGAGTAGGACCTACTAAATGTCTAGTTACATATATAAATTCTCAGATAACTGAAAAGGACATGCAGTTAACTAAATCAACGTAACAAAATCTGATTCCCAAGAATCCCTCTTAACCTAAACCTAGCTACAAACCTCTACTAGCAATGTATCCACACCGCAAGTTCTCAACTCCACTTCCTAAGTTATAGGTGGCTGATGCATCGCCGCGTCTGATACTTTAATTAACTCTTGACTTTGATCTATCGAATCTTGAAGGAAAATCACTGTTTTTATATAAACGTTCACAGGAGTGAGATTTTTCAAGGTATTTGAACAGGTTTTGTTAAAGCAATAATGATGAAATAATGAATGAGTCAGCGAATCTACATTTGAAAACAAGAGCGAGAAAATGTAAAAGCCTGTTCAAATATAAAACCTGTAAAAGAAACATACAGGATAGTAAAATTTATGCGATTTAAATAATGGAGGTTCTCAATTCTGCTGTAGTACCTAGGAGTGGGTAAAGTAGCCTGTTTATGCAATATAATAAGTGTCTTTACAAATAAAATCGTCTTGAAATTGAGGAAGAAACATTTATAATTAACGAAAATTAAGCTAATCACTTTATTAATATTAAAGGCAAACGTACCTAAAAGCGTTCAAACACAAAACTTAATTAACATCTTCTTAATGCCTCTAAAATTAAGATTTTGTACTTCAAGAGACGAAGCCAACAGCTTTTTATGAATTCGTTCCGAAATACAATTTCAAAGTTAGTCTTTTCTGGGTCAACAAAATATTTTTTTTATATTTATTGGCAATCATTGGCATAATGCAAGCACGTGACATACAGACGCGTGCTAGTTAAAGTTCCCTGCTACTAGTATGAGGACTAAGATATTGTACATTGTATAATTCTATTTAGATATGCTTGGTGTCCAGAAACTGTCTTTCTTTTTGTTTTTCGGGACGTATGACGTGCTTCTTAAAAAATCACAATACCAGAAATAACCTATACACGTTGCTGAGGTGTAAAGGCCTGTGTACGCGTAGCCAAGGTGCTTTTCTACAAGCGTTAACGACAATAGAACAGAAAAAAGAATAGGAATGAGTAATGACGTATCCTTTTTTTCTGTTCTATTGGCGTCAACGTTTGTAGAAATGATCTCGGCTACAGCCTCTAGTCATCTCTGAATGTGAAACATAGCGGTAATCTTCACCATGGTATGCTATGAGATAGCGAGTGCTATAGCCACCCCAGCAAATACACGCTATAGACAAAAATGTCTACTATGTACTCTATAAATAATTTACGTTACCTTTTGAAGTTATGAAAAAGTGATGAGAGTGAAATTTTAAGATGCGCGCCCATCGTGTAACGAAAAAGGTTGAAGCTGTTGAATGAAAACTTTTTGATAGAAATGAAAAGTGAATATTAAATTAAGAAAATAATAAATATATAAAATTAATAAACTTAAATTCAATTTTTGAATCTATTATTAAATATATTTATTTACTTTTAAAATTAAATATATTATTAAATATATTTATTTACTTTTTAAATAATTTCAATAATAAATATGTAAAATTAAGAATCTTATAATATTTAGTACATAATATTATTCTCTATTTTTTTTTCGAATTTAATACAATTAAAAACTATTTTAATGATGCCAAAGAAGTATAACTTCTCACGAGCGTAATATGTACAGTGTACACGCACCGATTTCTTTTTATTGTATCTTAGGGTCAGTTTCATAGGTTTCGGTTATAGTAATTTAAATTAATTAAAATATCATTAGTAAACAATAATGTAGATACTATTTTACTAACATTTATTTCGGAGCATAATCTATAGTGTTACTTTTGTATTAGGTAGCAAGCTGTTAAATTGGACCTTAGGAGCCTATATTCGCTAGGAAGTATATTAATAAGTCGTTAAATGTAAAAGTTGCTCTTACACAAGAGATCCACGCATTTTATCAGACTATCTAGAGAGATAACATTATATAGATGTTCTCCTAAACTTGTTTGTTTAGTATTTTATTTAAAATCACATCAAACTGTGGTTTGTTTCATTTTGAACCTTAAATGATTGTTATAAAGGCTAGCATCAAGCTACGTGTGTGGCGTTGAAGTTATATTACTTACCTAATTGCTATTATATGCTGAGTAAATATGATTTACCCCTCAAATGTTTACTATCAGATTTATTTAATTAGCTAGTTGATACGAGTTTATCTGTCCTAACAGTTACTCGAATTTGAAGACGGATTCTCGTAATGAATACTCTTTTTGGGACTAAAACCCACCTAAAATTAAATGCCGTTGATTAAAATGTTGACCAAAATGCAAATTTTCGAGTATTATAACTATGTTTGCCTACATAATAGAATAAAAATATGTTAAACATCAATTAAAATCGTGAGATGTTCCGCAACTTCTTGGCTGTGTTAGGTTACATCAGAAATTGTAGACAAGTAACACACGTTTCTATTCTATTCCTTTTTTAGTTTTTTTTTCTAATCTATTGGTTCGCTTTGATCACGTGATGTAACGCTAGGACATTCCCGTGCATATTTTTTTTCTGCAAGCGTTAATGATTCTAATAAAAAAAACTGAAAAACACGCTTTATAGAAAATCCAACAAAAAAGTAGAATACAAGTTGTAATAAATTTCAATTAAGAATAGTGTAAATAAGAAAAAAAATTAATTGTAAAAAAAGCGTGGGGTGCATGATGTCAAAAGTTATAAATATTTTATTGACCGATAATATGAGTAGAAGGATTTTAATAATAGGTATCTTAAAAAGCACCCCACGCTTTTTTACAATAAAATACATTTGTGTATACTATTCTTAATTCAAATTTAATTTCTATTTTTGTTTGGATTTTCCACAGAACAGAGATAGAGATAGAACTATAAAGTGGGCGTAACCTTTGATACACTAGTTTAGAATGCAGTACAAACTCACTGTTTGAACGGTCTCAGTCGTCATTGCGCATTGTCAAAGGTTTAATGATTGGAAAAAATATTTAAAAATATTAAAATGCCCTATTATGCTATTCTGGAATGCAAAAATAATAGCCGTACCAAAAATGTGTCCCACGGAGGTATTTCGTACCATCGGTAAGTAATATTTTCTGGTATATTGCTATTTAGTTGAAAAATGTATCTTGATTTTCTATGTCAAACATGACACAAAAATTACAATTTAAAATGTTCCTTATTCTGTTCACTATATGGTTAATTTTCGCAAACGAAAATCAGTTGTTCTAGAATGATTTGTCACCAATTCATAATGTCATCGCTACTCAATTAGTGCATGCGTGGTCGATAAAATATTATCGATAATTATTAATTTTTCACTGAAGCGTTATGTTATGCAGAAAAGTACGAAAAGTTATCTGATGCATGATCCGCTTGTGATGCATAGCTGTGGTCGATATAATAATTAATTAATGAAACAATACTAGATTGTTAATTTTCAGTTTTCCAAAAGATCAATTTATTAAGGAAAGTTGGATCAATGCTACGGGAAGGTTAAATTGGTTTCCTTCCAAATTTTCCGTAATATGTTCAGAACATTTTGTAGAAGATGTGTAATGTAAAAAAAAAGGGGAAATCAATATTTTAAAGCGAATGCAGAAGCTCATATAAATATTCTAATTCATCAATCAATAAGTAATTATAAGAAAGCCACACACCATAATATTTATTTTATTGTTTTATTTTACTACATAAATTTATTAAAAAAAACTATAGGTTATTATTTAAAAATACCCTTTTTAATCTTATCTTACTTCTTGTCTTATTTTAGTAATATCATAAATGCAAATGTTTGTGGAAATTTTGGATCTCTGTATGTCGGGATGTTTGTTTGGTTTGTATGTTTCTTAGAAGTAAACTCAGACATTTGGCACACGAGTAGATCATAATACCCTTTTTTTTCGCGGAGAAAGTGACTTATTACTATCACCTAGCCTTTCAAGGGAGGCGACTGAGTGGTTTTGTTCGGTTCACCGTGTCTTACGACCCAGCGTTGAGCCACCGGGCCGAGTCTCTAACCTATGTACAACGCACGGCATGCCAACTAAAACTCTGCGGTGGCCTTCTTCGGCGCATTAGGGACGGCTGCGGGTTTCCCCGGGCTAAAGTGTCTAAGTTGTCGTCCGCAGCCAGATCATAATACCCTGGATTAACACATATAGGCTACTTTTATTCCGGTAATTTGCTCCCATGGGATATAATGGATATTTTTCCTATGCGTCGTACTGCGTTTTAGGGGCTTTTCTAACGGGAAAAGCTTTTTATTGAGACAACACATAGTTTTAAATAATTGTTTTTAATTACATATAAATGTGCCTGTCTGCTTTATAGGTTAACAATGTTTGATCAGCTATGTTACTTGATATTATATTATGAGTATTACTTGATATCTCATCGTTAATGTTATTTCTTAGGGTGGTGGATTCCAAAGTAAACCTGAAATCATAAATTTAAACGCAGGCGTATCTTCTTCAAACGAAGCACAAGAAATTGTTGCCCCCAAAAAGCGTAAAATATAACCGAGTCAGATCCAGGTACAAAATTAAACAACTTTTGCTTGACGAGACGAGCATGTCACTCAACAAGCGATACGACCACTCATAAACAGCACAAAGCACTATTCAGTTTGGAATCAATGCAGTTACGCCGAGACATTGCCTCACTTAGTGTATTCTATCGTCCGTGTCTTGGTGAGTGCTCTGGACAAAAGTTTAACCTTAGGCCATCCTCACACTTCCTTAGGGGAACCACGCGTGCTGGCTTGCGAAACCACTGCTTAGTGATTTCTTCTATCTCAGCCCATATCAATCGGGTTAAGAAGTTCGTAATTTTGCTATTAAACTGTGGAACAGTTGCCGGGCACGAATGTTTCCAAGTCTTATGATATTGGGTCCTTAAAACGGAACCTGCAGAAGCTATTAGCAGGCCGGCATAATTCTGCTGTCCGTCAAAGGATATTTTCTTGCCTTGCCGGTTGACGTTTTGCTTAGACGTGAAGTCTACTCTTACTCTCTTAACCCCAGCAGTGAAATCACTATGATAAGTATATATACTCATTATAATTTATTGCAAACTAGCTATATAAGCTGTGTAGCTAATATAGTATGTGTAACATACATATCTGCAGTATTGAAATTATAAAGTAGGAACTTAAAATATATACTTAAAATTTAAAATAATTTTTAATTTACTGAGTTAAAATTGTATTCAAGACAGTTCCAACAACTTTTCCAGTACTTATCAAATTAATCTATATATATATAATTCTCGTGTCACAGTTTTCGTTGCCATACTCCTCCGAAACGGCTTGACCGATTTTGATGAAATTTTTTGTGCTTATCCGGTATCTATGAGAATCGGCCAACATCTATTTTTCATCCCCCCAAATGTTAAGGGTGGACCACCCCTAAATTTTTTTTTTTATTTTTCAGACAAAATTTTTGGTTTTAATTTTTTTATGATACAGCAAACAAAAATACCTACAACCCTAAATTTTCACCCCTCTACGATCAACCCTTATTTTTTTAATAGCCATTTTAGTTACCTTTTTAGGGCAGGACAACGTCTGTCGGGGCCGCTAGTATTATATAATTTTGTGATAAGTCCATTTCATTTATTAATGTTAGTTATAAAACAACGTTACCTTTTTAGGGCAGGACAACGTCTGTCGGGGCCGCTAGTATTATATAATTTTGTGATAAGTCCATTTCATTTATTAATGTTAGTTATAAAACAAACACCATCGATAGGTTTACAAAAAGGTAACGTATGGGTGCAACACTATTACCGGCATGCGTAGCGTACTGGGTGTCATTCAATAACTTATCTTAAAACAACTGCCATTGAGTTCTTATGAATGCCATTGCGATTATACGCCATCTCGCGTGGACTAGCGGTATGAAATCGAATTAAAATCAAAATTCAGACTGAAGGAATAATGTCGTATGAAGTCATGTGAATTTTTAGAATACGAAGTTTATGTAATGGCATTAAGGTTAAATTTAATGCAAATGATTTTGTATTATACGCTTTATCTTTATTGGTGATTTTGGCCAATCATAATGAAGAGATGATAGTATGCGAATATATGCATGTGTGAGTTTGGCGACACTGGTTTTCTTAGTAAATTGATGCTAAACTCTATCCATTCTATCTTTAATTCGTGGGATTTTCTATAAAGCGTGTTTTTTAGTTTTTTAACCTATTAGGTATTTATTTAAAATAAACGAATGCGCCATCTTGTGACAAGTAGGATTTTTTTACACATAAGAGTAGCCAGTTTATTTATAATTCTACTATGGTTCAACAAATGTCACTAAACACAAAGAAGCAATAATTTTTTATTTAAAATATTGAATTGCCTTTGGTCCTTGATAAATATACCAAATTTAGATTTAATCCGACGTTTGAAGGGGTTGAAATCGTGTTCAACGTTTACATTGCATAGATACGTCTGAAACTAATAAATGCATGCTAAAAAGGCATCATGTCTAAGGTATACTTCGGCTGAGAATAATCTTCTTGCGTCGTATTACTCAGTATTGGGGGTCGTGCATTCAGCTCCCTTCTGCATCACTTAGAGTAATAGTAAGCATGACTAAGAATAAGAAGCCTTAGTTTTCATCTGAGTGCTTGGGCATACACAACTATCAGGTAGTTTGTCACCTCTCCGAAGCCAATAAAAACACTCACAATTCCTACAATTGAATTTAAATTCGAAGCCTCAACTAAAAGGGAGTACAAAAAATATTTGAACTCAATTTGTATTGACTATCTGGTTCACAAGACTAAACTGAGTTCGTTTTCAGTTAACATGGTTTACGCTGAACTATCCTCTAATAATTGTTGTTTTATAGGGCATTGAATGTCGAGACGAGCATGCCGTGCGCCTGATGGTAAGCGATACGACCACCCATAAACATTAGCAACACCATCCATCACCGTGAGCTACAAAGTACTGTGTGGCATTCCACTGCGCTCGTCATCCTGAGACATAAGATGTTAAGTCTCATTACGTTCATTAGTTATACTGGCTACAATGTCCTTCAAACCGAAACATAATAGTGCTTGCACACTGCTGCTTGACGGTAGAAATAAACATTGCGGTGGTACCCACCCAGACGGACTCTTACATATGAGACACCTACCACCAGTACATAATTGTTTATTCTATTCTAAACGTACGTATATACAACGTCCCTAAATAGACCGTAGAGACCATGCTTATGATCTCAATTAAATATTCGTTTACAATACTTGTAACACCTAATATTATGCAATGTAATGCAATCAGCACTGTTTTTTTATAATGCCCACTACTGAGCATGGGCCTCCTCTCAACGGAGATGGTTAAACCCTTACGCCCGAATACTCAAACGCTACTTAAATATTTGAGATCGCCTTACGGATTTAAGCATTCGTTATTAGTGAAATTGGTATACTGAAACGTCACTTATCTCTTAACCTTAAATTTAAGGCGACTCAGCTTAAGGTCCGCTTATTGATTCAAACGGTATTCACAAACACTGCTTAAAGTTTGACAGCTATGTAATGCCTCCAAATATGGCTGTTAATCGAGATCAATTTGAGAGTGCTTCAGACTAGTCTCAAATATTGACGTTCAAATCTTTAATAATTTAATGCGTAATAACTACTTATTATATTCTCTTTGGATTTAATAAATCGTTTTTTTCTTCATTATCATCATTGTCTGAAGAGGAGTGTCAAAGGAAGAAATCGAGAGAAATTAAACGCTTTCGAAGAATACAATAATGATAATTTAATGTTAATGTTTGACAAATAAATATATCATATCTTATCTTAACTTATCGTAAAAGAAGATTCCAACTCAGCAAGGTAACAGTTCTTCATTTCTGTTCTTTAAAATCGGGATTATATCCAGCCGAACACAAAAAGAAACCAAACAATCCAACCGATAGCCCAAGGTCATCGGGGTTATTTTTCACGGGAAACAACCAACTGTAGTACATCGTATTGTGCGTAGTGTGGCAGTTGAGTTAGCATATTTTGTAAATGTTTGTAAATATGCCTACTTCTGATGATAAAACTGAAATAAGAATTATACATATAATTGATGTTGACTTGTTTATTTTTTTTTCTAAAGCGGCTAATGTCAACCCTGACATACTGCCAAGTGGCAATATAATGCCAATATAAGCTCATCACATCAATGTTAAGAATATAATAATTAATAAACTATTTCTAATAATGAATATGCCATTCCTACATATTAAAAACCTAGGATGGTTTTTAAACGTACTTACCATTTTTACTATGTAGCATCTGCACATAGTACATAAAATACACACGAAAATTAAATATAATAGACATATTATAACATTGTAAATCATTTTCAAACTGCGTATTGTGTTATTCGATTTATTTATATTTAACATCTTAAAAATTATACTGCGTGAAACGACACATAAATATCAAATTTATTAAAATTGTAATCGAAAACAAACTTTTTATAATCTGTAGCAAAATGACTGCTCCTCGGCTGAGTTTTCCATGAAATCTTTTAAAGTGCGTTTGAGAATGCCATTTAAAATAAGAAGCCGGCTAAAATTAAGTAGGCTTCAGATAACTTGGTTGGTTGAGTAGCGTTTGAGTATTCGGGGGTTAGTCCACCACGCTGGCCTAGTGCGGGTTGGCGGACGTCACATAAATTCGAAATTCAGAGAACTTCTCAGGTATGCAGGTTTCCTCACGATGTTTTCCTTCACTGTTAAATCGAGCGATAATTCACAAAGAATACACACATAATTTTTAGAAAAGTCAGAGGTGTGTGCCCTTTAGTTTGAACCTCGCGAACATTCGCCTCGGCAGTCCGTTCCACTCCCAAGCAGGCTATCGCCGCTTCCTTATATTATTATAGATAAAATGTATTTTTCTGAACTCTCTCTCCATATTATGAACTTTAATTTAAATTCCTCATTTGAATTTGATTTAGTGAGGCGTCAATAGTCGCTTCGAATGATTCGTGTAAAATTACACTAGGGTGCTGCGTTTCATTTTCTTTTTCTTTTGCTTACGAGACTATCCCGCCCTCACACCCACCACTGCAACTCCTGTAAGCCAGGATCAGCAGTGGCACGCATTTTATGACACCGAACGGTGAAGCTCGGCGAGTCTCAGGGAACACTAATTAGTCTTAACCCGCAACGAAGTTAATCAAACAGAAGAATAGGGAGGAGTTAGAAATATATTTTCCACTTCCCTCCATAGCAAAGCGGGAGACAAAATAATGAACTAAAAAAGTTAATTTAACCTTAATTATTTAGAGTTTCACAACTGGAAAAGCCAGATGTAAAGCACCACGGATAAAATTAAAGGGGTCCTACTTGAGCTGTTAAACTTGATTCCAATAGTAAATAGTAAATAATTTTCTTTTGCTTGTCTGACACGCTGCCGTGTGTTTAGATATAGGTTACCCCTGAGTGAGCGCTTGCATGTAATACCGAAATATTCCTTTTCAAAGCGTCCCCTCAGTGGGTGCTGAATCTTATATTAGTCAGCATCTGCCTATTTAAAAATTCCTTTTTCTCGGGCACTTACATTGTTTACACCATTGTTTTACATTTTATACTTAAGGATTGTTTTGCATGCCCGTTAAAGTGCCCTTAAACAGCTATGATAAAACAAGAAAATTAAGTTAGCGAAAATTTTATACGAAGTGTACAATTCCATGAAGTGCTTGCGCTTAGCAAGTTAGAAGGCCTGCTCAAAAGTCAATTTACAACCACTCAATAAAGATTACAAAGGAGCTCTTAAACTTGAGTGTTGTGTGATATAGTGCCGTCTCGCTCACTCTTGAGAATAGGCAGATGGGTGACTGAGTGGAGATGTCACTCCGAATGGATGTGATACGGGCGCAGTACAAGTGGAATTGTAGGCGCAGTTAAACTTAATTAAATATGTGAAAACTTTTAGAATGGACTTAAAAACATTCCATTGATCTTGTTATTAAAGGCCTTACGCTCAATAGATGTTATTTCTAATTTCCGATGCATATCAAAGGGATAGGAGCGTGACTTTTTTTTTTTTTTTTTTTTTGCTATCGTGTTTTGTATAGTACTTTAAGTCTTCACATCTCATTTGGGTATAAATGTAATGAAATTTGACTATGTAGCTGTATCGTTATAAATCCTTTTAACCTTTAACTGTAACTCATTTTTTTTTTACTTTTGTGAATAGTACTGTACAAAAATCCCATGCACCTTCCATTACAAACTGTATTATGAACTAAAATATCTGTTTCATACAACCCACATCCTTGTGCATCCACGAGTAATCGACATTCTGTGTTGAGCACGCATAAATATTGTATGAGACGGAAGATGTGGCCAACTCGAGAATATTCTATTTATTTTAAGATGCTCCGAATGAAAGGCTTAATGCATCTGGGGGGACTAGCCTTAGTCGCTGGAGTAATGGCGATCTTCGTCGTTCTAATCCATGGCTTTCAGCAATATAGGCAGTTAGAAATTGTGCATATTATATCAATGCTGGAGCTGAGAATCTTGTGAATTTAATAAGGTTGAATTTAGTTTGTCTTAATCACTGCTGTAGAAATTAGGCTGAAGGAACATAAAAAAAGTTTTAACGGCATCTTAAGTTGATGAGTATTTTGGACAACGTGTAGCATTTGTGGAAGTATTCTTATGGAATTTGATGTTCTGGTGGTAGTTCTGGGGCTCATCAAGAGGCGAGTGACTTTATCGTCTATCTTTAAGCTACCTATCTTAATAAATGGTAGCATTGATACGATTACATTTACTAGTTAAATAAACTATCTCTACGATCCCTTTTTACTCCTTCGGGATAAATTCAACGACAAAAAAAATAAACCAAAATTTTCAATTTTAGATTAGTCTAAGAGGTTTCATCAAAATAGTTATTAGCTTAGTTACAGCGCCGTAAGACGTCGGCAGTCTTAAAATTGGACAAAATTTCTAGAAAGCCTTAGACGAACAAATTTCATCAGCCATTCATGGAAATTGAACAAATTAATTCAATCTGTTATGTCAGACTGTGAATCAATAATTATCTTTGTATCTAATATAACATAATATATAATGTATAATCTAAACTTTTTGGAGATGTTTAGGTATATGTCAGAACTGCCAATAAATTGATTTGCATGTTGACCAAGAACTAGAAATATTATAATCTTCTTGATGTTGACACATACATAGACATAGACAGTCCCCTTGATTAAAGTATAGACCACTATAATTTTGAAAAATTGCAACCAAACAACAGTGCATCCATACTTCTGCTCAGCTTCAGGAATAAAAACAGCGTTAATACGAATTCTCTCACACATATTAGTACAGGAAACCAAAAACCGCAAGACATAAATCCATATTTTAAAAACACATTTCACAAAGGATCGTATGCAGAAACAACAGAAATTCCATTACACATAACTCGGAACGATAATGATATAAACCCTGCAGCGTATCATGAAATATTCACCTGCAGGAAGTCATAACATAAATGCAATCTGCCTGAGAATATCTTGTATGAGAAAATTTGCAAGATGCGCCCCAGAATCTATCTTTTGTGACAAACTCATTACATTAATCCTACTCCTACTAATATTATAAAGGCGAAAGTTTGTAAGAATGTCTGGATGTATGGATGTATGGATGTTTGTTACTCTTTCACGCGAAAACTACTGAACGGATTTCGATGAAAATTGGCACACGGGTAGATCATGTCCTGGATTAACACATAGGCTACTTTTTATCCCGGGAAAATATAAAGCGGGACTTTTATCCCGGAAAAACACATTCACGCGGGCGGAGCCGCGGGCAAAAGCTAGTATAAAATATGAATATTCAGGATAACGCACCAATAACTTGTACGGTGTATGCAGTTTTGCAATGGTTAGTTCCGCTATAGGAATTGTCATGGACCTTCATTATTGTGGTTTTTTAAAAAATTAAACACATTGTAATTTTGATTTTTGCTAAGAAAATAAATTGTATAAATATTAAAGCTCTATACTTTATACTTTTGTAAGTTTAATAACATATTATGATGCATGAAGGAATTAGCCGAGTGGCCAATATGTAGGTAATCCACACCTATATAAGCCTGTATATCAAACAAAACTTAATCGAAATTAAGGTATCATTAACCGCCAAGATCATTTTCTACACCGATCTTAAAACCAGTGTGTAATGGCCGTGTTTGGTGTAAACATCACTACTTTATTTACGTTGGCACGTAACAATGTTTGCAAAACGTGTTTGTGTCAGCACATTCAATGGCCGGCACACGTTGTCACGCTGGATCAATTAACGTGTATTTTATTAGAATTGTCGCGTAAATTGGCAACACTGTTTGTTCCACGAATGTGATTGTTGGTGTATCTTGTTTTGAATTTCGAACCTCAATATCGTTGTTTATGGGGGCGGTGTTCGACTTTTAAATTTAGGTAATTTGGTTTGAGATAAATAAATTATAGTATGGCTAAAATTATTTTTAATCGCGAATGCAATGTAGCAAATCTCAAATGAGAATAACGAAAAAAAAAAATATTTTCCCCATTAGATTTTGCTAATGTCGATGACTCTATCTCATGCAAAAATTATAACTTTATAAGACGTAGGTAAATGTTTCATACAGCACTGCTGAATAACAAGACTACGAAATTCGAAGTTCAAAAGCTTGAAAACAAACAGGCAATCATGTAGCGGCCCTTATGTAGCGGGCACTGAGCTGGCTACGACATGGTTTACATGTTGAATTCACGTACTGTGAGAAATATTGATGTGATCAGTTTCGTTAGTTCGGATCTGGTACCGAAAATTACACACACACACACACACACACACACCACACACACACACACACACACACACACACACACACACACACACACACTTCACGCCTTTATCCCGAAGGGATGGGCAGAGGTTCAACCAGGAGAGCATGCATCGCCTATGTGTCTCCGTCCCATGATGTGATAACGAAAAGTATCAGTGTAATTGTATCTTAGTATGACTGTTGAATGAATTCATATTTATTATGAAAAACCAACACAGGAGAATATTCAAATAACCTACATAACCCTCGCCCTAAAGCTATTAACCTTGAAATGTAGCAATCCCATCCGAAATTCCTTTTTCAGCCGCAAATGCGTGTTTATATCATTTTAATTCTTTTAGTTGGCGCCATACATCGCGGGCGCGCCGCAACCTTTGTTTGAGTCCATTTGGGTAAGTCACGTAGGCTTTTAAACTGGATAAAACCGGATGAATCCGGCATTAGCCGGATGCCGCCGCCCCAAAGCTTACGTGACGTTACATAAACTCCATTAAGGGTATAGCTAATTTCCTATTGTTTCTACTGGTTCCGTTGTTTTATTTTGGGTTTTATCGAACGGTAATAAAGGTATTTCTGGATTGGAATTTGAGTTGCTTGGTCCTGGTGTTCTAGCTCTTTTATGCTGTGATGGTGGAGAGGTTATGAAGTTCAGTTGGAATGTTGTTCTCAGTTGTTTTCTTTCTCTATTTAAAAATATTCCTGATATGCAAAAGTAATCTAGGTGAGATCAATATTGATTACAAATGAATTTTACTAGTGCAATATCATTGATGAAATGTGTCTGTGTTTTATTTAGTTTTGCCTTCTCAATGGTTACAAAGATGATGCTTTCTTTATATTAAAAAAAAAAAATTTCATCAACAAAGTATTCTGTTCATTCTTTCACGTATTACATTTTGGTTGCGGATTGATTTCACACAAAGTCTTCGTTACTTTCATTATCAAGTATATGTTCGGTATCATCTGATGGACTAATGGCAGGGTACTTTAACTTTTTGTGTCAAGTTTGATTCTTAGTTCGAGTCAGAAGAATTTATGAAGGTTTTTCGATAACTACGCATGAATTGGATCTGAATACTGCGCCCAGGATAACGATGTTTTCATAAAATGTGATTCCACTAAAACAAAACGAAAGGGTGTTTATAAGATTTGTTACTATTGATTTACCTAATTAGTTTATTTTTCTTCTTGTTTCTAGATAAATTAGAAAGTGATTAAACAATGATTTCTTTTTATACCTACCTTGGTGTCGACGCTAAACTTTTTATCAAGCAAGTTCAGGATTTGGATAAACTTTTACATTGGGTATATGTTCAACCCTTCTAGTAGAACCAATGCCGGGAACATAGTGTTGGAGAAAGCCTTACATAATGATTCCCTTAATAGGTACATTTTTAGAGGTCGTTATCATGTGAAGTATGGAACATATTTTTTTACTTTACTTGCGTTTTCTGACATTGACAATCACAACCGAGTAGATATGTATAGCAGACTTGAACGTGACTGTCCTTAATATGATAATTTTACTAACAAGGGACTTCGCTATTGTATACTAGATTTTGCTGCTGACACCCCCCGTTTGCATTTTTCCTGCAGTAGTAAAGAAATAAAAGTCATGAATCCTACTAATATTATAAAAGCGAAAGTTTGTAAGAATGTATGGATGTTTGGATGTTTGGATGTTTCATTATTTTAACAACGCTACATGTAAGAGAGATTAAGCTCTTAATGTTTTTGTACTTTGTATAATATTCCCATGGTAGGAAAGTACTTTTTAAGATGCCATTCATGTCATTCATAATGTTTTTAACAATTTTTATAGCAGTTACAAAAAATAAAATCTATGCTACAACAGTAAAACTAAAAATCCTATTATAATATTATAAAGGCGAAAGTTTGTAAGAATGTATGGATGTTTGGATGTTTGGATGTATGCATGTTTGTTCCTCTTTCACGCAAAAACTATTGAACGGATTTTGATGAAATTTGGCACACGGGTACATCATGTCCTGGATTAACACATAGGCTACTTTTTATCCCGGGAAAACATAAAGCGGGACTTTTATACCGGAAAAACTTTTTAACGCGGGTGGAGCCGCGGGCAACAGCTAGTATAAGATAAAATGTTTTAGATAAATACTCAATAGTTTTAATTAATGTAACAATTTTAAAATCACTGGCTCGGTGGCGTAGTTGTATGATGTATCAGTACTACTGCAATGCTGAGGTCTCGGGTAGGATCCCCGGATCGGGCAAAATTATATTGGGTTTTTCTGATCAATATCAGCCTGGAGTCTGGAGTTTGTGCCCAATATGGCGATAGGCTCGCCCCCTATCACATCATAGGACGGAATACGCACGACGAAGAGTGGATGCACTAGTTGCGCCTCTACCTACCCCTTTAGGCATAAAAGGCGTGAGAGTTTGTGTGTGTTTTAAAATCGAGTCAGTAATTTCAAACATTAGATTCTTCAACTAACTTTACGTCCTCATGCATATATTCACTAGACATTTAGAAGTGGGTGTGCCTGTAATAATACATAGGAAACATACTTGTGCATGAAAATCCGTGACACTTCAATGAATCTCCCACAATATTAGCACTATTAACCTTATTTTTGTCATGTCTAATATTTCTCGTTTTATATATTGACGTTGATTAAGTACGTTTAAATGGCGTAGTAACAGTCGTTTTTATATCCGGCAATGCCGCCAGATTCAAGATTCAAATTTAACGTTCACGATTTGCCACGCCTCTGTCACAATAATGTTATGAAAAATGTACATTACATAAACATTACTTAAGTCATCAATGATAAATTATTTCAATTGAATGCTAAAGGAATTTATATAATGTTAAATAATTCTAGCCCTGTATTTTATACTATCCCACTGCTGGGCACGGGCCTTTTCTACCTAATAGTAAGTAAAGCCGTTAGTCCTGCACCTGATCTCTCTCCGGTCAAGTCGGATTGCCGTGAACCATGAGAGTTAAGGAATAGCGAATGCTCTTGTGTATTGCGCAAATAATTGTGCACTATGTAATACCTCCTGCGTACCTGGTTGAGTTGAGATTGGCCGCCGTGGTCGAAATTGGCTAGGAGGATTATACCTTTTTTACTTAGTGGGAAGTAGTAAAAGGTTTAAGCTATAGTACGCTGGCCTAGTGCGGTAAAGACCCTATAAGTGTACAGCATAATGATGCTGTTGGTAGGATATATTTGGAATCCGTATAGATGTGACCACCGTACATAAGGTTAACACTCGTCATACTTGCCACGTGAGTGTACCGCGTTCTCTGTATATCCTGTTCAAACAGGCCGGCATAATTATGTCAACTGACGAGGAATAATGATCGCTCGTCAGTCGATTCTATCTGGACCCCACTCCGCTTACCATCAGGGGGGTCACTGCCATGTCCGTATAAAAAATGCTGATTCTAGCTAGTAGCGCTGTCTCAGAACCATTTTTTTATGGCATCGAATAACGAGACAACCATGCCGGTCGCCTGATGGTTACACTGGCCACAATGCCCTTCAAACCGAAACACAACAGTGCATGCACACTGCTACTTGGCGGTAGAAATAGACATTGCGGTGGTACCCACCCAGACAGGCTCTTACATATAAGAGTCCTACCACCAGTAAACTTTATTTCTTTTCAGGATGGAGTCGATGTTTCTTCTGATAATGGGAATCCATAAACGCGTTGAAGATCACTTCACACCAGTTGATCTCTTTACCCATATGTTGACATGCTATAAAATTTTCAACTAAACATACTCATACAAATAATAATTTAACAATAAGTAGTTTATCAGTGTTACTGTAATGCTAAAGTCTTGAGTTCGATCCCCGGGTCCGGCAAAGTGATATTAGATTTGTATATTTAGCATCAGCCCGGAGTCTGGAATTTGTGCCCGATCTGGCGGATCTCGCCCCCTATCACATCATGGGACGAAATATGCATTGGGTGCACTAGTTGCGCGTCTGCCTACCCCTTCAGATTTAAAAGGCATGAGTGTGTGGGTCTACTTAATCTGATTATCATTCTAATACAAATACAACAATTATTACTCAAATCTGATCTACAAATAAACGACTTCGATAAACTCCCACTGCTATATGATGACGCCGAACTACGTACAATGATAATTACGCTTGCCTATCAAATTCTGATCTAATATACCACAATCAACGGGGAATTAATGAGGACCATCGCGGCTGCATTCCAATCAAATCCGCCAATATAGCTATCAACTGGTTTTGGGTTCTGATCTCTTCGTGGCTATTTTGAATTTAAATGGTTGGACATGGTCGGCGTATCGTTCTACTAATGTGTACAGGTTAGGACACTAAGTGGGTGCATTGTGGTTTGCGACCCATAGAGTGTTATCTTGCAAAGAAGGACGCAATAGCCAGGTAAATTAAAATAAAAATGCTGGAGAAATATTTCATACAATGCATTTATCTTGTACAATCATGGTTCTGTTTTTGAAATAAACTATTCGTAATTTAAATAACTGTTTTATTTTTCAGTTCCGGGGATTTGTCATATAATTTCTTTGTGCAAATTCACTTATTAAAACGGAGGAAATTAGTTATTCTACATCCAAGTTGAAGTATCGAATGTACTGAAGTAACCGACACCGGCAGCTTTGAGAATAAAGAATAAACTTTTTAGTTTTAAATAATTCATTATTACACTTTAATTTCAAACCATGATTTAATTGTTAGTATGAAAATGATATAAAAATCATTAAACATCTTTTCGATTGCATATATTACAGGGCTCAAATTACTTCTAAATTGGCTTTATAGCTTAGCTTTCGCCTTAGATAGAGCCTTACATACTCCATAAATCCCGGATTTATTGATAGCTCGAATTATATCAATTTCACCAAATTGTATATCTAGTTTGGACATGAAAGCAATTTGCAACCCGACCGCTCAAACAGCTATCAATAGCAGCCAGTTCAATTTGCACGTATTTTCTGTAAAATAGTGATTTTATTTAAAAAAAAATACAAGGCACAAAGATTCAGATATAAAAGAAATTTCAAAAAGAAATTTCACAACACGCATACACGAGTATTTTGTTTATCTAAAGCCCTATTCACGATACTTTCATACCCCGTGGCTTCCAAACTTTCAACTTTAGAACGGACAGGGGCTACCAACCCACTGAAAAACTTCAAAAAAATCGTTGACAACGTGCAGATTTTTAAATTTAGCCTCGCCATACCACGAAGGCGCGTTAGGGAGTTTTAACACAGCGTTTATCTGACTAAATTTGTCACTGGGTCAATTACCAATTAAATGCTACTTCTAATATTAATATCCTAGCTTAGTGGAACAGACCCTTATCTGACTTAGTCCGTTCCGCTTCCCTGTAAATTTGCTTTAAGAATGCACTAGTTTAGTGAAAGTATAGCTAATTTAACGTAATTTGCCGCGCTCATTTATTTACTACAAATCGTATTGACAGACTAAAAGCGATCCACAAACAAGTTACGTAAATTATGTAACGAAATTGACAAGTACAAGGGCGCACCGCATGCTATGTGTAAACAATTTGCCCCCTAACGTTTGAATCCAACAACTGTATCTCTCTATCGACTACATAATGATAGAAAGAGATAAAACGTGTAGTTGTCATTTGTAGAAATAGGTCAGTTTGTAATAGAGCTAGTGAATTTATGGACAAGTGATACAAATACATCAAAAGTTACATAGAGACGATCATAAATTGAAACATTTTATAGTAGTTTTGATCCTACAAGACTCAGACTTAAGGCAAATATGTACGAATGATACAAATATTTGTTTGTAACCACAGCCGAAAATTTTACAGTAGACTCCACTGGGACATGTCACACAAAGAGCCAGCTTCTATAACATCACATGACGGCTTTTACATCGCCAGCTACCTTTTACAAAAAAAAATGTGTTTTGAGTATTAGAATATCGTGAATTGTAGACTTAAAAAAGTAATAATACGTACCGTAGACAATAATTTAAATTATCTCTTATATTAAGACAAGCAAACAAACTTAGAATAATTACTTCATCACACAGACACAAAAATAAGTGTATGCCGAGGTGTAAAAAAACTGTAAAACAATAAATTCCCTGAGAATTGCAATATTTCGCCCTCTTAACTTATTATTAACCGACTTCAAAAAAGGAAAAGGTTCTCAAATTATTTTTTAACACCAAAGTCCGTAACAAAATTATAAATACGCAAATTTTTATACACGTCCTAATTCCACGCAATTACGTTTATTGAGGCCCATAAAAAATTCTTTATATCATGCAAATCAGCTTAAATATGTAGGGGAATATGGTAATGCGAGGACGTTCCCTTGTAAGTCTAATTTTGATGAGTGACTGCAGCGCTATATTAGTTTAACAGATGACAACGCTCACGAACAGAAGGGGCTTGGCAAGTGTGATCGTAGGTGCGTCCGCGGCTCTTCCGTAGTTAAGGTAGGCCCGATTTTTTATTGAAGGAAAAGTGACTACTGTCTGATGCAGTGTGGTGCGAGAAAAATGTCGAGAGAGAGAAAGTATAATAATTTCACCGTCTACATGTACTGTCTTATTAACATTAGTGATATATAGGTGCGATTTCAGTGAAAAATAATTTGGATGGCGACAATAAACAAAAACTTAAAAACAATTGAACAAGATTTAATTGATCTAGATGTAATCTAGGATCTAAATATACTATAGACTTTCCGTTTGACGGTACATAGGTAACCTAAATACACAGACTTCTGTGTTTTATGGTCTCACAATAATAGTACTGAATTTATTGACCCAATAAATATTAAAAATAACCGTTAGAGAATATTAACACATGGAAATATGGCGATAAATGGCAATAGGGAACGTGCATGTCGTAAGCTCTGCAATCTGGTGGCGCAATCTAATTTTTCAACCTAGCGATACTTGGCATTGACGTAAAATATTCATATTAAAAGGATGAAAAATAACATTTAATTGGTTGATAATAATGTATTGTGTACCTGGATGCTCTAAAACATAAAAATACGGCTGTAACCCATATTTGATCATTTTTGTCGTTTTAAAAGAATATACAAATAAATTATTGTTCGAACAAGTTTCTTTTTTAACCCCCGACAAAAAAGAGGGGAGTTATAAGTTTAAGGTGTGTATCTGTATGTCTGTCTGTGGCATCGTAGCTCTCAAACGAATGGACCGATTTTGACGCGGTTTTTTTTGTTTGAAAGCTGATGTGATGGAGATGGTTCTTAGTTATAATTTATGAAGATCTATTCAGGCGTTTGAAGATTATCAGCTCATTACCAACTTAAAAAGTCCAATTGATTTTAAATTTGGTATACTGTGACTTTGGCAATATTTTTAAACATGAGCTGATGCTGCAGCGTTAAATAGTCTGGGGGATACCCAACTCCTTAGCAACTTATAGCAGATATAGCGTGTTTGGGCTCATAAGGATGGTCTCAACGAGTAGGTGATAGATAGTTGATTATCAAGGCCATATGATGGAGAATAAAGTAAATAAAAGTTTGAAATGAAAATTTAATTAAAATTTATATAAACCCCACAAAAAACCTCTAAAAATAAAATAATAATAGTGTCTTTGTCATTTAAGTACCTAGTAGTATTTTGACCCAAGCATCCTCACGTCGGGGGACCGAACTCCGGACCAGGGAGATGAAAATACTTCTTAAGCGGTCCCCCGATGCGATGACGCTTGGGTCAAAATATTACTAGGTACTTAAAGGACAAAGACAATTTTATTATTTTACGTTTTAGAGATTTTTTTCTGTCGGGGGTTATTTAAATTTTAATTATCCATATGGAGCTCTTGTGTGAATTTTATGCTGAACCTATAGTTCGTCGCTCGTGCACGTTCCCTATAGCCTCGCTCCCTAATATAGAGGACCTAACATAGTAACATGGATGTGGTAACCCCTTTCTTTCTTTCTTTTCTATCTAAGCTTCAATACTGAGCAGAAAAATCATTGTATATCACTTTGCTTGACTCTGGATACGAACCAGGGACCACAAAGCGGTGTTGTACTCACACAATACAACTACGCCACCCAGGAAATCATTAGTGTAATTATACAGTTTTATAGTAATTTAAATTCTACCTTAATACTAAATGCTTAGTCACTGAAAGCGAAGACTTAAAGAAGTTAATGTATCAGAAATACTCAACAAAGGTCCGGTTGTTTTGAACCATTCGTAAACATGTGGTTGGTATTGGTTTGCGATATATAATGTTTGTTTATTTATTTATTTACACTTTACATACAAAGAGTATAAAGACGGCCGTATTTTCTACCAGTCAAGCTTTAGCTGGTGCAGAGACAAAACAAGGTAGGTGTATACAATGCGAGAAGGTGGACAAAACATTAACATTATAAAGACTAATATAATTAATTACAAATATAAGACTTACATAGCACTATAAGATAACACATTTACACACTGATATAATAGGCAAATAATGTTTACATGTTTAACCGACTTCATAAAGAAGAGAACACAGTTTTGACTACCATTTATACAGTTTTCACTCGTCTATGCTGGTCGCTATCAAGTCAGGCCCAAAACATTATATTCTGCATCTCTATCAACTGCAAAGATTGAACTGATTTTGAAAAGAGCAACACTAGAGTCTCTTGCCCGTTCTTCTCTAGTGAGAACTGGTTTCCGAACTGGTGGTCGAGTTAATATTGACTGAATCTAAATAATGTATAACATTTTATGGGTTCGAATGAATTTATTTCATTTCATTATTTCAAAGCCAAATTATTTAAAAGGGTTTAAACAGCCGTTTGAGTACGTTGACTTCTAATTAACGTTGTAACTTGATTTCGCGTTGTCTTTCAAGACGAAAAATAGAAAATTTCTAAAAACAACTATGTACCAACATTATTGGTGTGGCATAATTCAATTTTATTTCTTTTGGGCAATTAGAGTCGTTTTTCTTGAAACTCTTTTTTTAATTCAAACTTAATATTGTTCAAATAGTAAGATGTGATTAGACTGATGATTAAACTTACCATCATTGGCAAGATAAACTGTATGGTAATTTTTAAGCACGTAAAACCGTTGGTCTGCGCCTGATCTCTCTCCGGTCATGTCGGATTCCCATCTGACCGGATTATGAGCGTGAAGGAATATCGAGAGCACCTGTGTATTGCGCGCACACTTGTGCACTATAACATCTCCTGCGAACTTGGCTGATCTCTGTTGAGATTGGCCGCCGTGGCCAAAATTGGCTGGGAAGGGATTTTTATTTTTTTATGTATTTTTTTAATGTCCAGATAAAAAAATAGCAACTACGAAAAAAGTGTATTCAAACGGAAATGTATTCCAGCCGAGCAGCAAAACCGTTTTTAGTTCTGTGGCCAACTCTCCATAACGTTACGGAAATTGACAATAATATTTATAAATAGCTTTGATATTGACTACAAAGGAAACGTCAGCTTTAAAAGCCGCTTCCGTTTTACCAAAACACTTTAACCAATTCCAAGCAAATCATGAAAGCGTGAACAGAATAACTTAACGTTTGAAAGCGTATTCATATGCTTTCAAGCTTCACGTTCGGTCTAAACATACAAACAGAAAAATAATCAATATTCACACAGCTGGCAAGGCTGGACATTAAATCTTAAACGCGCTGTGCAGTCAAATGCATAATGATTGTCCGATCGGGCGGGCTGACTAGAAAACAACTAAAATGGAAATTTAATTCGCCGTGATCTGCATTCGCTCAGATATTTTAATGAATCATGCTTATGCCCAGTCTAGGCTTTATGAGAATTGAAAAGAATATTGAATGGTAAAGCGTGTTATTGCTTTAACATAATTTGTCATTTATATTCTTCGAAATGAAATATTAGCTAATTTTATTAAACCATCAGCTCAGTTTAATGGGAAAGAGACTTGCAGACAAAAGTCCAGTTCTTGGAAAGTATATGACGAAAGAGTGAGCGAAAAATATGTTTTGTGAGCAATTGTGTCACTCGATGGGAAACCAGTATTTGCATTCCATGTAACTTTAGAACACAAAGTAAAATGAGAGTCTATAACTCTTAAGTTTGAGCTGAATTCATCTGTACAGAACTTCATTAAGTTTAAACATTCTAAAGATTATTTAAATTGACTCTTACGGTATTGCTAATGGAGTCAGAAAAAGCTGTTAGATTAGATTACTGCTTCTACGAAAATCTATTTGAACTTCCAGTTATTTGTTTTTTTCTAATACGTTATCTCATGCTTGCTATATAAATAAGGTAGGCCATTTTTTTTAGTTAATTTTCATGAATATTCTTTATACCTATTTCTTGGAAATTTATTTGCTACTCCAGTAAAAAGTTTCTGTATACTTCAATCATAGTCAATGTGAAGTCTAATAAATGTCCTAAATGCTTATTCGGATTAAAGCTGAATATGTCAGCATGTGTATATAGCCTTAGGGTATAGCCTTTCTGTATAGTAATCATGAATAATATTTGATGAAAATCTTACTTCAAGAATCACATGTCTGGAATGTAAATCAATATCCATATGCTTGTCTTCAGATTGATTGCACAGGTACTGGTTTAATGCTTGGAGGTCCCAAGTTTAATTCTCTCCCTTCATTTCTAATTATGAAACTTTTTTGACTTGCAATCTTACGCCATGCCATTGATCGCTTTCTTTTAATGTTTCTATGTCAACTTTCGTTAACGCTGGTTTGACCTAATTTACCATTTAATCTAAACATCTAAATAGAATCCTATATTTAGATTTTTATGCAATACGTTAAGGGCCATGTAGTGCCTGGACAATGTTTTTAATTTTATCGAAATATTTAAAAAGAAACATTTAAAAGTGGACGATAGCCTAGTTGGGAATGGAACGGTCTGCCGAGACAATGTCCGGATGTTCGAAACCCAAGGCACACACCTCTGACTTTTCAAAGTTACGTGTGTATTGTTTATCAATTATCATTCACTTTAACGGTGAAGGAAAACATCGTGAGGAAACCTACATACCTGAGAATTCTCCATAAGAATTTCAAGGGTGTGTGAAGTCTGCCAACCCGCACTAGGCCAGCGTGGTGGACTAAGGCCTTAAACCCTCTCAGTAGTAGAGGAGGCCCGTGCTCAGCAGCGAGCAGTATATAATACAGGGCTAGTATTATTATATTTCAAAAGAACAGTCGAAAGCAGGACTTTCACTAGGCGTCTCCTTTAGGTAAAGAGATAAATAGGGAACTTGAAATTGAATAGGCGAAAGAAGGTTGAAATAGCTCAGTTGGGAGAGCACTGGCACGGTACGTCGGAGGTCGCGGGTTCAAGTCCTGCTTTCGATTGCTCTTTTTCAATGTTTCCATAAAATTAAAAACATCTAAATAGAAGTTCATTACGTTGCTCAATAAAAATAAACAGTTAATACTACGTAACTATATTTAACGGTTATTAAAATAATAGCAGCTTATGCAACAACAGTTTGCGCATTATAAAAGACTTAGCACGATTATGATGTTTGTCTTGGTCGTAAAAACTCATAAGATTTTTCATATTCAACACAAACTAGGTCTTGAATATTTGAATATTTTATTGTAACGTTTTTCATATAATTGACGGTTTTTTTTAAAGGGAAGGAGATTTTTCATAGCTAAACATAGGAACAAATGGAAATCTGTAGAGGAGGCCTTCACCTTTTGCGACGGGTTCTAATTATTTATTAATTATTATATTGTAGGTATAGTGTTAGAGATATAATAAGTTCAAACTATCCTATCCAAATAGTAAATTAATTAGGCTTTTTTATTTTTATTCATTTATTTACTTTTTAAGAATCGCTTGGTTCTTTTTAGAATCCTTTGGTAAGGACTTATAGATCAGGATAATAATTATAAAACATGACTTCTAATGACCCTTTGACATGAAAAAAATCAATGACAGGAAGATATTGTTTTTGGATTCTGAAGTAATTTCTTACATTTTATAATAGAAATGAAATGTACTGTCTTGGTGGCGTAGTTGTATTGCTTACGCGGTATGATACCGCTCTTTTTTTTTTTTTTTTGTTGACGCGGAGAAAGTGACTTATTACTACCGCCCAGTGTTCAAGGGGAACGACTGAGCGGTTATGTTGGGTTCACCGTGCCTTACGACCCGACGTTGAGCCGCCCGGAAAGATGGAAAACGTCGGGCGACCGCCGGGCCGAGTCCCTAACCTATGTAGGTACACCGCACGGCATACCAACTAAAACTCCGCGGTGGCCATCTTCGGCGCATTAGGGACGGCTGCGGGCTTCCTCCGACTCACGTCTAAGTTGTCGTCCGCAACCGCCCCTGCGCGTACCGCTGTTGCGGTCCTTCTCCTGTTGTTGCGGGGGCTCAGAAGCCCCCGTACACCGAAGGACGCCCTTGGCGTCCGAGGCAGCGTGAGACACGCTGCCGTCCATCACGGGGGTCACAGAAGTTGGCTAGACTAATAGGTGGACGGCCCCTCCCGCCCACCCGTGACCCCCGGAGGCCCCTATTAGTCGCCTTTTACGACAGGCAGGGGATACCGTGGTGGAATTCTCCAAACGCCCCCAATCCACAGGGCGGGAGACGTCGGTCAGTCGTCCACCCGACGCCTCCTACGTCTCGTCTGGCGGCGGGAGGGATCACCACTGCGCTGGCGATTCCTCTCGGCACTCTCCTTCTGCGAGAGGACCGCCTCGCAGAAGTGGGCCACCGCCTGCCAGGCCTCCCGACCGCCGACCATGGAAGAGACCACGGCCGGCAGCGAGAGGTCTCCTCCGACGACTGCTCTGAGAGCGCTGCGTTCTTCATCCCAGGCTGGGCAAAACTCCAACGTGTGTTGGGCCGTGTCCGTTGGGCAGTTGTCACAATAGTGACACACGGCCGACTCCTCTATCCCCACCACCCGAAACAGGAACTCACCGAAGCAGCCATGCCCGGTGAGCACCTGCGTCAGGCGGTATGTTGCCGCTCCGTGGCGCCTGTCCAGCCATTCGGCAAAGACAGGACGCACTGCCTCTACGACCCTGTGCCCCCACGACGGGGCCTCCAGCCTGAGACGCCACTCCTCCACGGCGGCTCGCCGTAAGGAGGCCCTCTTGGCCTCCACCTCCTTCAGGGATGATACCGCTCTGAGGTCTTGGATTCGAATACCGGTTCAGACGAAGTTATTTCAAACTTTTTGTTCTCAATATCAGCCCGGAGTCTGGAATTTGTGCCCGATATGGCACCCACTTTTCGCCGTGCGTATTCCGTCCCATAATGTGATAGGGGTCGAGCCTATTGCCATATCGGGCACAAATTACAGACTCCGGGTTGATATTGAATTTAAAACCCAATACCACTTTGCTCGACCCGGGAATCGAACCTAAGACTTCACCATTGCAGTCATACCGTAATATAACTACTCCGCCGAGGCAGTCCCCCGAGTTATTTTTGTTTTGTTTCTAATAGTAGAAAATATGATCATTAAATTACATAACCTCTAACAAACCATTACTGATAAAAGTTTAAACTTCAAGCTTGACTTCGACTGGTAACAATTAGTATTCAAATTGTGTTCATTTCAGAACCGTTCAAGATGGTGCTAAAGTACTCAGTCATGAAGTACACGCCAGTGTTGGTGGTGCAGCTCGTTCTCATGGTGCTGTTCTTCGTCTTCGTGAGGTATGGAGACGACAAGGAAGCTCATGTTAGAGGTGAGTGGCATTATGTACCTTAATTCGCAGTTATCGCAAGAATTTGATATAGAAATAAGGTATATTTTGACAAGTGACAATATTTGACTACAATTCAACGTGTTTTTATTGTGCTAAGAAGTATTGACATTAAACTGAGTGTGGTCCCAACGGCAGAAGATAAGATAAAAGTTGAAATGTTTAAGGCAGAACTGTGCAAAAAGGAAATGAGTGATCTGATGTCAGCTGTTTCGGTAGAATTTAAGAGGAACATGCTTCGTTGCCACTATATTGGAATTGCGGAAAGAAAAAGACAGCTACTAGACCCTGGTAACACGTGTACCTACTCGTTTGAAAATAACTATTATACGATTTCATACATTTTAAGGCCGAACTATCAAGCCAAACGGCGAATTGAAAAAATAGTATTTATTGATAAATTAAAAAATCGGTATAACGTAGAACGGCCATAAAAACATTCTTTATGATTGAAAAACTAATTGGATATCTAATTAACTTTGAGCTCGGAAATGGTTCGTCAGCTAAATGCTATTCCACGCGTCGTTATCGACAACTCTAACCGAGTGGAACTAATGAGCAGATGATAAAATATTTCTTTAATACCGATTAGATGTTTATGTTCACTCATAAAAAATAAATCAATGAGACCGATTTTTCGGCGAGAGATGCAGGGTTCCGAAAATCCTTCTTCCTTCTAATCCTACTTCTATATTTTAAGTCGAAAAATAAAATCACATTGGCTTTTGCAAAAACCTGTCTAACTATTTACTTAAAGTGACGAATATATAATTATCGATGTCTCTATCCTGTGAGATTCCCTAAATTCCAATTCGCCATAACTCCCTAGAGGTAATCAACTTTTCGCAATTCCTGTAAATTAGGCGTTCATAGGGATTGATAAATTACCATTATTGACTTATCTGTTCCTTTCCTTTTTATATTATCTATAAAAGTTTTACTTAAATTTGATGTAAGAGTTAATTAGACAAAACTAAATAAACCTAATATGCTAATAAGTTTTCTATGCAAGTGTTGTACTTTTCAAGTAACTTTAGACACATAAAGGTCATTGACGTACCTATTCTTATTTGAATCTCATTGTACACACAGTTTGATATAGATTAGATATGAATTATGAAATTAACTCGCGTTCACTAGTCCTGTACTACTTTTACTAATGGTTCGACTAGTGTCCTATAATATTAGTATTATTAAGATACAGTTATTATTAAGATTCGTCCTACAGTTTGTCGTTTGGATAAAAGAAACGTAAGTTGAATAGAAATGGCCCAACCTTCAGATACAACCTTTTACAATTTATTTCCATCATCGAGACTGACAGACTAGACCATGATAAGGCCCCTCCCCAAACATCTGTCAAATTGGTCGTCAACGAACTCGCAATTACTCTATTTTCGAGGACCCTAATGACCTCCAGTTGACTCACGCAGCAAATAACTTTCATAAAACATTGAAATAAAACTAATTTTACTGGTGGTAGGACTCTCATATGTAAGAGTCCGTCTGGGTAGGTACCACCGCAATGTCTATTTCTACCGCCAAGCAGCTCTGTTCATGCACTGTTGTGTTTCGGTTTGAAGGGCATTGTGGCCAGTGTAACTACAGGACATAATGAGACTAAACGTATTATATTATCTTAGATGACGAGCACAGTGCAATGCCACACAGTACTTTGTAACTCGAGGTACTAGATGGTGTTTCTACTGTTTATGGGTGGTCGTATCGCTTACCATCAGGCGAACGGCATGCTCGTCTCGTCATTCAATGCCATAAAAAACATAAAAGATTTCGCGATAAATTTGTAAGTTTTTTCTCCTGACGTTTCAAAGACTGCAGCCTTCATGATTACGGGGCGGACTGGGAAATTTATCGTTCAAAAAGTCAATGTTACAATATCTATCTGCAGTATAAAACATTTTTAAATTATCTATTTGTTGTTGATGATCTGATCTACGCATGAAGTAAAGACCTTTATAGAGCGGAGAGATTAACTGTAAACTGCGATAAAGATTTTAAAGCCAATCAGGAACGCCAGTAGTATCGCTATTGTTGATTGGTTCGTCCACGTCGTGTCTGCGAGGCTGGACTCTCGGGACTCGGTGTTTACAAGTCCGTCCAAACGTTAGTGGGTTTGATTTAGTTTGTCTATTGTCACTGCATTGTCTTTTGTGAATTGACTCATGGATTCGTTTTCATAATTTGTGACAGTAATGTATTGTAGATGCTTGTATACAGTGATCACATCGTCAGTCTATAGACTTGCGTACTCTTATAACTATTTCTTTAACATTAATCTGTCAAGGCCCGCGACGGACACTGGTGTCCATATATGTAGGGTTTTCCCATACATCTATGTATATATAAGCGGGGCTTGACGGGTTGATGGGCTAAATATCATTGGTATCACTTTCGTAAAGAAATCAACGTAAAGTGCAATTTATGCTGTTCACATTTTTATTAATTTTATTTTAGCAAGAATTCTGTTTTCCATATTCGAAAATAAAGCTTAAAGAACCGACACCTTTTTAAGCCATCATTTGGGTGTTAGCACTATGGCATAGTAAAACTTTTATCAATTATTCCTATATTTTATCCCACCAGTCTAATAGTTCTAAATATAGATACTACATCCAAAGTTAACGAGAGGCGTAAATTTTTTAATCTCACTAATTAGTGATGATCTCATATTTTGCTAAACTGAACGAGTACCTACACAAGCAAATAGCTTGTCATATGGTTAGCACACACTCACGCCTGTTATCCCCGAAGGGGTAGGCAGAGGCGCAACTAGTGCACCCTCTTTTCGCCATTATTCCGTCCCATGATGTGATAGGGGGCGAGCCTATCGCCATATCGGGCACAAATTCCAGACTCCGGGCTGATAGTGAATGGAAAAATCAATATCACTTTGCCCGACCCGGGGATCGAACCTTAGATCTCAGCTTTGCAGTCGTACTGTAATACAACTACGCCACTGAGGTAGTCATATGGTTAGCGCCTGCTTATAAATAGTAGAACGTAATAACTTTACAATATAGAAAAAATACGTAAACACACTACGATCTCTGAAGCAATAGGAATAGGTGCAACGAATGCACCTACATTTCACCGGGCATAAAGCAGTCCCGTGATGAGATAAAAAAACCTATTACTATATCGAGCACAAATTTATATTCCCGGTAACTTAGGTATGTTTTCCACATCGAAAACTCACACCAATCTATGCTGGCCCTACCTCTGTAATAGACGTAACATTTCATAGCCAAAGCACGTTGCCACTGGACCGAGGCAGTATTAGAATGTATAATCGACGATACTTTTATTATTATGCCCCAAAACGCTTAGTAATTGGCTACAATTAGCTCATACGCATCATAAAAATACGCCATTTATATCCCATTAATGAAGACGCTTATATCTCATGTCATAGCAAGTTGTCACCAGTAGATTAATGAAGAATTCCGAGTGAATTAATTGGGGACTGTGAGACATTGTTTGAATTGACAGCGTTTATATGATAAACTTCACAATATAAACTGTTTTTAGAGTAACATATACAATGAAACATCTGTACCTCCATATCTATGCCTACATTGGCGGACTGTACATTAATGGACTCTTTCTCGGGTACCAAAATACACACATACATACACTCACGCCTGTTATCCCTGAAGGGGTAGGCAGAGGCGCAACTAGTGCACCTACTTTTCGCCATTATTCCGTCCCATGATGTGATAGGGGGCGAGCCTATCGCCATATCGGGCACAAATTCCAGACTCCGAGCTGATACTGAATAGAAAAACTCAATATCACTTTGCCCGACCCGGGGATCGAACCCGAGACCTCAGCTTTGCAGTCGTACTGTAATACAACTACGCCACCGAGGCAGTCAAAATAAGAAACGTCAAAATAAGAAATAAGGTACCAAAATAAGAAACGTATTAAATATTTCGTACAATGTTTTATCCGATATGATTAATTATAACAAGTCTAACAGTTTAAAATTTGGAAGGGTTCCCATAGAAGAAATAATAATGGTATAGAACCCAAGCTCCATGAATATTCGCACATGATCTGTATTTTGTACAAACGCGATGAGATTTTAAATATTAATTGTCTTCTTTGGTAAGTAGGTCAATATAGAATCATTGTTTGATTGATTTGTTTGTCTCGTGTGTATATTATAGAAATCCCATACTCGTCAGATGTTTATAAATAGAAATATACATATTTATTGGTTCAATAGTTTTCGTATATAAGGCCTTCTGCGGAGGACTGTTTTCTCTATTTCTACTAAGTAGTGCAGCTAAAAAAATATTCTTTCGGCAACATACTTCGAAATTGTGTTGTACTAAACCTATTGAAATTGTAAAAGAGATATGTAAGAAAGGGAGTAAATAAATAGAACTCCCAAAACCAGGATGGGTCTGTATTTTTCCTGGTGGTAGGTCTCTCATATGTAAGAGTCCGTCTGGGTGGGTACCACCTCAATGTCTATTTCTACCGCCCAGCAGCAGCGTGCATGCATTGTTGTGTTTCGGTTTAAAGGGAATTGTAGCCAGTGCAACTACTGGACATAATGAGACTTAACATCTTATGTCTCAGGATGACGAGCGTAGTGGAATGCCACACAGTACTTTGTAACTGAAGGTATTGCTACAGTTTATGGGTGGTCGTATCGCTTACCATCAGGCGAACGGCTTGCTCGTCTCGTCATTCAAAGTCATAAAAAAGCTATTTGGCTTAAAATACATATTTTAAACAACAATATCACTGTGAAAATAAGACTCGTAACTAAAATAGAATTTGAATATTCGAAACAAAATAATTAAAACATTTTTAGACGCGCAGTAGGAGTTCCCGACACTGGAATTAAGTCCTGTACTGTAGAAATAACATAAGTCAAGTGTCGTTTAATCGTAATCCTCACAAAGACAATAGCCATTTCTCTACCAATGAACGTCGTCTTAGACTTAAATGCAATATATATTATTTGAAAAAATAGGCCAATGAAGAAAAGGATTCTAACGCTGGTAATAAGGATTTAAGTGAAAAGTTATTCAATCTGTTAACCTAAATAGCTATTAGTTGAACCAACATTTTTTTATGGAAACAGACGCATTGACATCTCGTTAGCGCGATTGTGTCGTGTATCTAGTGCATTTTGTTCACAATGTCTGTGTAATTATTCACAAAGTAATGAGGATTGGGAAGGTGAATAAAATATGCTAGGAAATAAAACTACAATGTTGATTTTTGTGTTATAGAATAACAACATCAGGTACGCATAATATGATGATGTAGACACTTTTTTTTTTTTTTTTATATGGCCATCTTCGGCTCATTAGGGACGGCTGCGGGCTTCCTCCGACTCACGTCTAAGTTGTCGTCCGCAACCGCCCCTGCGCGTACCGCGTTTTTGCGGTCCTTTTTCCTGTTGCAGGGGCTCAGAAGCCCCCGAAACACCGTACCGTGTCCGCCTTTTGCTGTCCGAGGCAGCGTGAGACACGCTGCCTCGGACATGTCCATCACGGGGGCCACAGAAGTTGGCTAGACTAATGGGTGGGCGGCACGTCCCGCCCACCCGTGACCCCCGGAGGCCCCTATTAGTCGCCTTTTACGACAGGCAGGGGATACCGTGGTGGAATTCTCCAAACGCCCCCAATCCACAGGGCGGGAGACGTCGGTCAGTCGTCCACCCGACGCCTCCTACGTCTCGTCTGGCGGCGGGAGGGATCACCACTGCGCTGGCGATCCCTCTCGGCACTCTCCTTCCGCGAGAGGACCGCCTCGCAGAAGTGGGCCACCGCCTGCCAGGCCTCTCGGCCGCCGACCATGGAAGCGACCACGGCCGGCAGCGAGAGGTCTTCTCCGACGACTGTTCTGAGAGCGCTGCGCTCCTCATCCCAGGCTGGACAACACTCCAACGTATGTTGGGCCGTGTCCATTGGGCAGTTGTCACAATAGTGACACACGGCCGACTCCTCTATCCGTACCACCCGAAACAGGAACTCACCGAAGCAGCCATGCCCGGTGAGCACCTGTGTCAGGCGGTATGTTGCCGCTCCGTGGCGCCTGTCCAGCCATTCGGCAAAGACAGGACGCACTGCCTCTACGACCCGGTGCCCCCACGACGGGGCCTCCAGCCTGAGACGCCACTCCTCCACGGCGGCTCGCCGTAAGGCGGCCCTCTTGGCCTCCACCTCCTTCAGGGCCGGACGCTCCCCGCGACTGAACGCCTCCTCCCGCCAATGGAATACATCGGCAAGGGATTTGGCGTCCAGGTCCCAGGGCAGAAATCCGGCCAATAGGCAAGCCGCCTCGAAAGAGACCGTGCGGTACGCCCTGACCGCCCGCTGCGCTAAAGCTCTCTGCGGGGCGCGCAGAAGGGCGACGCAGGGGCGGCCCAGGGAGTCAGCCCAAACGGGGCTGCCATAAAGGGCTATGGACCGCACGACTCCGTGATACAGCCTCCGGCAAGGGAAGCCAGGACCTTCCAGGTTGGGCAGCAGGCGGGAAAGAGCGCCCGCTGCCCGGGACAATTTCGTCCTCAACTCCTTAAAGTGGGTGCGGAATCGCCATCGGCTATCCAGGACTAAACCTAGATACCTCATGCTAGAGCCGATGGGGATCCGCACCCCCCCAACGACGATGCCGGCACCGGCCGGTGGCCCTCTCCGAGGTCCGTGAAAACACACGGCCTCGGTTTTCTCGAGGGCCACCTTCAACCCTAGACGTTGTATTCTACCAACTACTTGGCCGGTGCCCGCCGCCGCCAGAGTTGCGGCGTCCCGGAAGGTCCCAGCAGTCGCTGTGACTAACGTATCGTCGGCGTAACAAGTCACGCCGACGCCCCGGAGATTGGAACCACGGAGCACCCAGTCGTACCCGATGTTCCACAGGAGAGGGCCCAAAACCGAGCCCTGTGGAACACCGCACGACATCGCTCTTCGGTGCCACCCATCGGCGCCCGGATACACCACGTGCCTGTCAGACAGGTACGCGTGCACCAGACGCCGGAGATAGGGCGGCACCACGTGGTACCGCAGTGCCTCGTGGATGCAGGGCCAGGGCAGCGAGTTGAATGCGTTAGAAATATCTATCGATACCGCTATCACTACACTGCCTCCGGCCACTGCATCCTCCGCCTGTGCCTTCACCCGCAGAATCGCGTGGACAGTGGAACGTCCCCTCCTAAATCCATACTGCTCGTCGGCCAGATTTGGTCCGACCCTTTCAAGGTGCTCGACGAGGCGGTTATGAATGATGCGCTCGAAGAGCTTTGCCACCTCGTCGAGCAACACGATGGGCCGGTAGGCCGACGGCGACTCTGCGGGTCGTCCTCCCTTCTTCAGCAGGACGAGCTTCCCGGTTTTCCAACGCACCGGGAAGACGCCCTGCTCCAGGCAGGCGGTGAATAAGCTGCGGAGCCTCGGGCCCAGGTACTCGAGGGCTAGCACCCAGGCTTTCCCGGGGATGCCATCGAGCCCTGGGGCCGTGTTTTTGCTCCGCAGCCGAAGCACTGCCGCCCGCATTTCAGCGGGCGAAACCTCCGAGATATCCCTTGCCGGATTCTCACTCGACGATGACGCCACATCCGGTGGCGCCATCGGTGGAGGAGTGAACTCCACGGTGGCCGGGAACAAGGCCGCGACGACGTTGGCCAGTAATTCTGGCCGGAGACTCTGCGACAGCGGGGGCGCCGCTGGGCGAAGCTTCTTCATCACCATCCGGTAAGGGCGCCCCCACGGGTCCCTGTCGAGAGTCCCCACGAACGCCTTACGTGCCGCGACCTTGGCCCCATGAATGGCCACCCGCAGCGCTCTCTTTGCCTCTTTGTAGAGGCCATAGAGCCGCCGCTCCTGGTCTGCGTGGTTTTCGTCTCGGAGCCGGCGACGACGATGCCTGGCGTATCGGCGGCGCGCAGCAACGCACGACGCGCGCAACTGCGCTAGCTCCGCCGACCACCAGTACACCTGTCGCACCGGCGAACGGCGGAGAGCTCGGGGCATGCCGGCGTCGCAGACATCCGACATTGCCACCCCGAACCACTCCGCCTCCTGCTCAACCCGTACCGGCCCGTCCGGCACGGGGAGCCACGACATGACCAGAGCGGCCAGCACTAGGGCCTCCCCATCGAGGCGACGAAGCGCCCACCGCGGGCCGTCCTGATTTGGGGCACTCGGTACACCACCGGACTGGACACTCGGGGACGCGGAGACGCCGAACCTGATGTAACGATGGTCCGACAACGTCTCCACGCCCACGAGGACTCTCCAGTCCCGGACACGGCGTGCGACGGCGGCACTCGCCAACGACAGGTCTATAATAGACCCGCCGTTGTGCCGCACGCACGTGTCCACCGACCCCCTGTTCAGGACGACCAGGCCGACAGAGATCGCCCATTCCTCCAGGACCCGACCACGACCGTTCGTCGCCGGCGAACCCCAAGCCACGGATTTGGCGTTGAAGTCGCCGGCGACGACCGCCGGGTGAGGTTGGCCTTGTTCCACCAAGGCCCCCAGCCGAACGAGGAAAGACTCAAATTCGGCGAGGGGTCTGTTGGGAGAAAAGTACACTCCTACTATCCAAATGTCTCCCAACAGAACCGCCACGCATCCCCTGTCCTTCGCTACTTTTTCGAAGGGTGGGGAGCCAGCGGCGCCCCGGCTGATGATGGCCACCAAGCCGTCAAGGTCCCCCGCCCAGTTATCCCGGGGGGGGACAAAATACGGCTCAGCGACCACGGCCACTTGCACCGACCACTGCGCCAGGCTTTGGGACAACAGGTCCTGGGCACTGGCACAGTGGTTGATGTTCGCCTGGAGGAAATTTAGTTCCATTTATTGGGCGATCTCTACCACGTCCATCGCGGCCCCTTGCGGTGGGCTCGCTGCCTGCGGCTGGGTCGAAGCCCCAGCGGCAGCAGCACTTCGTGCCCCGTCGCGACGCCTATCGCGACGGGAGGGGGCGGGGCACGCCTTCCCGCCCACCGGATGTTTGGCGGGCCTCCCTGCGGCCGCGCAGACTGCGCAGTTCGGCGCGGCCTCGCATCCGCGGGCTTTGTGGCCCGGTTTGCCGCAGCGATAACAAAGATCGCTGCGGTCCGGTCCTCCGGTGCAGGTGCTCTGCGTGTGACCGTGCTCAAGGCAACGGAAACACCGCATCGGGCGCGCCCCGAGCACGGTCACCCGGGCCACAGTCCACCCTACCATCAGGCGGCCCGCCTTTATTTTTTGTGCCGCCCTGGTCGGCACCTTGGCCCAAACTGCGCTCAGGCCGGAGCGATCAGGCCGGATTTCTCCGACCTTCACGGCATCAGCTGCGCACTCGCCAGCAACGCTGAGGGCCGCTGCGACCGTCTCGGAAGTGGCTGCCGGATCCAGCTCCGACAGCCGCAGCTCCGTGCACTTGGTGGGCCGGGAGATTTGGACATCTTCCGACCCGCCAAAGCATTCCCTCAGCCTTGCGGCGAGGGAGTCCGCCTTCTGCTCCGACTCAGCCCCGGGCACCTCATAAAGCATGGCACCCGTGGCTGCCACCTTGGGCCTCAGCCTGTCAATGCCAAGGCCGGCGAGGTCCACGCGGTGCTGAGCATCCGTCAGCACCTTGGCGTAGGTTAGGCCCTTGGCCACCGCCGCCGGCGTCAGCGACAGCACTATGGCCGCCGAGCGTGGCTGACGCAGTTTGGGCTCCTTGCGCCTCTGCCTCTTCTGCTGCGGCTTTACCGCAGGCGCCGCAGCGGGGCTGGGCTTCCCCCGCTTCTTTTTCCCCACCACCACGGTCCATTCAGCGTCCATGGACGCTGGGGCCGGTGGCAGTGGGCGGGGCTCCCTCGGAGCGGCCTTTGCGACGGGGGGAGCAGGAGGACCACGTTTCCCCCTCCCCTTCTGGGGCACCCCAGACGGTCCAGCGACCGCCACGGCAGCAGAGGTGGAGGGCCCGGCCACGATGGCAGGAGCCTTAAGAGGAGGAGCAGGCTGCACTGCTCCTTTCCCCTTCCCCCTCCCCTTCCCCTTAGAGGAAGGCTGGGGAGCTCCCCCAACGAAACCACCCTGGACGGGGAGTGGTATGTCCCCGGGGGTGGTACGTCTCTCGTGGGCCAGTGGAGGCCTCTGGGCCGGCCCTAGGAGCACCGACTCCATTCTGGCCTGCCACTTGGCCTCCACTGCTGCCAGCTCCTCCAGACGGCGAAGGAGAGAAGCGTTTTCACGCTTCAGCTCCTTCACCGCCTCCTCCAATTTGGCGCACTTGTCTCGCCACTTTTTAGCCTCGCCTTTAGGGCGAGCACTCGGAGCCGGTTCCGCCGCGACAACCACCTCGGCGGCGGGCACCTTCGGCTTGGCGGCAGAGCGAAGGACCATTCCCTCCTCGCTCTCCTCTCTCCTCGCCTTTTGGCGGGCCTCCCTGCGCTGCAGGAGATCGCGCGCCTTACCTCTCTTTCTTTGGTCGACGGAATCGTCGACCAAAGATGGTCCTCCCCTGCCGCGTCCGGTTGTCGCTTGCGACTTCGGGACCGGCTCCTCAGTGTCGCTCCCGAGGGACGACCTGCTGCTGTTATGCAGCTCTGAGCGTTTTCTCCAGAGCCTGCGGCTCCGAACGGAGGAAACGCTCCCGCTCGTTTCTGAGTCGGAGCCTATGGGCTTCTTGCCCGCACCGACTCTTTTAACACCATCGGCGGGCTTTCGCCCACCGATCTCCGCCTCTCCAGCCGGAACTGGAGTAGGCAACCTCGTCAATAAAATTTTTGGGTTATTTTTTTCCATTTTGAATCCCACGAGTGTGGGGGAAATAAAGAGTCCACCCAGGCAGTGCCCCCTGTACCTGGGTAAGCCTAGCGTAACCCGCCAAGAGGGTCGGCCGGTACTCTGGCGGGGGTCGCACTAGTGACCGAACTACCCATCGGCCATGCATCCCCTCGCGGTGCGCCGCCGCTTGGGATTCGGGGAACTTTTTATAGAGGTTTTCTACCTCGTGGTCCGGGCGATTAAGCCAAGACCCTCGGTCCAGCAGGAGCGCGAGACATGTCCACGGACCTCCATACTAGATTACGATCTGCAACGGTGACAGCGGAGAGGAAGGTTCCCCCCCGCTGCCTGCTCGGGGCGGTGTTAGCGCACACCGAGCCCGTCGACACTCCCGGATGAACCGGGAGCCGCCCGAATAAACGGGCCCACCATCTAAAAAAATGCGGCAGCCACCGCAAAAAGCGGCGACGACCGCCGAGACCACTGTTGTCAGGATATTGGCCGTAGCGCCGATCAACTCGACCGACGCTCCGTTGCCCAGGGTGCACCACGTGGAGGTTTCCTGACTTTGCACCCCATGATGTAGACACTAGTGTTAACAACGTAGTTCTAGCACTTAAAATTATCATATATATATTAAACCATAATTTAAATTACAGCACTTTCATCTGCAATAACTATTAGCAGACCTTATGGTTATTCAAAACCAAAACGAGCATGTTAATCCAAATAGAATCTAAAATTATGCGCGGTAAAGCCGTATCACATAGAAAATCCATTAAGCACATCCTACGTTCATATTCTTGGACGCAAATAGTGGGATATACAGCAGATTTAATGGAAGGACATCCGTGGAAATATATTTATATCGCCAGTATGAGGACCCATTAGCAGCAGCTGTAAAGATGGTTTAATAATTCCAAGATAATATGTCCACCAGGATAATTGTAAATAACATGTTGACGGTAAGATGTAAACTGTATATCCGAAGAGTAAATGCAACTGGGTAATGAAGATACCGGTCTACTGTCGTTAACGCTAAAGTTATGTAAGAGAATGGCATATCCTATCGATAAGTCTGATTGTAATGTCTAATTCTACCGCCAAGCACCAGTGTGACTGCACTCTTGTGTTTCGGTTTTAAGGACATTGTAGCCAGTGTAATTACTGGACATAATAAGCTAACATCTTATGTCTCAGAGTGACGAGTGTAGTGGAATGCCACACTGTACATAGTAAGTCAAGGTGGTGGATGGTGTGGCTATTGTTTATGGGTGATCGTATCGCTTACCATCAGGCGAACGAGATGCTCGCCTCGTCATTCATTGCAATACAAAAAAAAAAGTCTGTCGCAAGAATATGTAATTCCCATATTTTTTGCGTTTTCTATTAGCGTTTACGTTTGTAAAAAAGCATCTTGGTAACGACCCCTGGTGCGTCTATTGCTCGAGTTTATTGTTTCTAAAATATATGGTAATTAATTCGTGCTGTAGGCAACTCGACTGTCATTGAATTTACAATTTCGATGGCAGTGGATAAGAAATGCGTCTAGCACCCTCTTAGTGTTATGTTCCAAAATTGGAAAAGCCTACTTTATTCAAGCCAGAGGGCCTGTCGACACACACATACACTAACAAACATAGCTCCACAAATATAGAATCCAGATTTATTAGCAGTAACATAACATAATAATACATACATCCGGATTATCAGCTCGGAGTTTAAATCTGTGCCCGATGTAGCGACAAGCTTGCCCCCTATCACGTCAAGGGGCGGAATATGCATGGCAAAAAGTGGGTATACTAGTTGCGCTTATAGCTACCCTCGATAAAAGGCGTGCACGTGTGAAGATTTGGAAAAAGTCAACACTACATACGATGAAAATTCATACGAATCGCTAAACAATCTGTAAATTATATCTCCACGTTAAAAACAAGACGAGCTGCAGTGGAGAGCAGATAATTCAATTAATTGAAATACGCCAAGCGACACTACTCAGCACGGCTTATTGATAAGGACGACCGCGTATAACCGGGTATGCGCGGCGAATCCGGGTCAATGGGGCCTTAGTGCTACGGCAACCGGATATGTTAATGTTATACCCGGTTGTAAGTGAAAATGAAACCGGTTATTTACTGAGGGTACGGATTTGATATCCGTGTATTCAATTGACATGTGAAACGGATCTAGTTAGCCTTTTCGTCTGATGTGACCCTTTGTGAGCGCTGCGTTAGGTTTTATTCCATTATATTGGGGTGATGACCTATGTATTTGCCGCCGTTTCCTTGTGAGATATCGTATTAGATTTTTGATTAAACTTTTTTGCTGATATTAAATTTGGCATTTCTGTTACATTGAATTTAGATACAGTCAGCCACAACAGTTGAACAAAATTCAAAATTTCAGATTGCTTTTAAACTTTTTCGTCTGAATCAACAATCTTTTTTTGGTCACTATAAATAATTAAGAATATTTTGACTGGAGTTGACGTGTAGAAGTGTTTTAAAGTTTTTATTTGTTCAGCTACTTTTGTAGCTGACTGTACATAAAAAGTGACATCATTTGATCAAAGTACAAAAAAAACAAGATTTATTGAAATGGACCATTTCAAATGGAAACATAATAAACACGAATTAAGAACCTCCTCCTTTTTTGAAAGTTGGTTAAAAATAGAAAAAGGCCAGCACGGGAATAGAGAATACGTTTAATAAAGACTTTGGTTGAAGGCTTTGCAGACGGAAAGAAAATTTATATCGTTTTACTCTTATTTCTATCAGAGATGATTTACTTTTCTTTTTGCCTTCAAGCGGCTTCTGTTATAAAATGAAGAAACGGGTTTGCGCAAAGAAATTGTGAAAATACACAATTATTTTTCACTCTGGCTGGTAAAGCTATAGAAGAGGTGTCCAGAATTTGTTCGGGAACAAATTTTATATGAACTTTGTAAAGCGCGTTAGTGGCTATGTATTATAATTTATGTTTGATGTGACAATAATAAAATGTCATGCGAGGAGCACCCACTGTACCTCCAGGTGTATCCTTAAGATGGGAGCTTTAAAAAAAATACTAATGGTACGCCCAATATTATGTCCTCACAAATATCAGAATTTGAACGACTGCAAAGCTGAGGTCTCGGGTTCGATCCCCGGGTCGGGCAGTGATATTGAGTTTTTCTATTCAGTATCAGCCCGGAATCTGGAATTTGTGCCCGATATGGCGATAGGCTACCGGCGGAATACCGGCGAAAAGTGGGTGCACTAGTTGCACCTCTGCCTACCCCTTCGGGGATAACAGGCGTGAGTGTATGTGTATGTGTGTAATATCAGAATTCTTGTAACCTATAAGAACACTTGACGCCAATAGCTCTCGTGAAGTGACAATGGGAGACGATCGAGACACAACAGTTACGTACAACATTGATTGTAGTTCATAGGACAATGAATACAAAGCTTCGTTTAAATAGACATAACATTAAAGTGTATAAAAAAGAAGGAAATAAATTAATTTTAATATCCCTGGCCACTTATTTTGACCTAACTAGTATGTAAAAAAGAGTAATGTATAAAGTATTATCCTGTGGCGGATCGAACTCTTATTATACGGTGGTTAGGTCTTATCGCCTTTCGAATTACGTAATGAATTGAGAATAGCGTATATAAGAAAAACATGTATTTTATTGTAAAAAAAAAGCGTCGGGTGCTTTTTTAGATACTATCAGAACAAGAAGTTTATAATATTATCTAATGGAGAGAGCGGTACACACATTTTTGTGAAGACAAAAAAATTACCTTTTGTGTTGTATTCTATCTCACTCACTCTTTAACCTATGTTGCCAAAGCTTACGGATTATTTCCCTACCCATAAAAAATATCAATACCGTTATTGTCGTCTCAATCATGTATATATAAATATTTCCAACATATCTTATATAATGATATAAGTACTATTTTCATTTCAGAATTATTCTTGTTGAATAAGATATCCTTAAGGTTTTTTATCCTTATTAACATTTTAGTTAAACAAAATTTCCTCATTTAATTGGTAATTGCGAATACATATTTCGGCAACACTGTTATAAAACGTTAAGTTCGATGTCAATATAGTTGTCAAATAAATGTTCACTTCGAAATTTTCTCCGTAATTATCTACAATAATAAGTGTGTTTTAGTGATATTTTAATGTGAATTGTGTAGTTCACGGTTGCAGAAATATTTGGTATCCATCATTTAGTGTGAAATTCTACAGGTAAGTTCATTGTAATCAATATTGTGTAAATATTATAATTTTATCAATATTTATACGAAATGTAATAAAATACGTGAATATTTTATAAATGAACTGTAGAAAAATATCGCTTAATGTGATTTGCTTTATATATGACTACTTTTTTCATATTAACGTAATGTTAAATGTGATTTTTTGTATTGTAAATAGTGTACGTAAACAAGAGGCTAGGGTGACCATGGTGTAAGCTTTGGTGGACCGGTTTGACGATGGTGCTAGAGTATTTGTAATACTAGCCGCCTTAGTAATGAATATTATAAAGCTTCTTTAAATAATCATCGTAAATAAAAACTGAGGATCAACAGTTACAATCGAGTTCTCAGTGTATCCAGCATTGATTTATTGAAACTTTTATTTAAAATAAAATCGAGTTTGTATTTCTCTTTACAGATTTCTTAAAGATCTAGATAAGCAAAAACGTGGTTAAATATAAATACCATTAAAAGGTCAATTTGATGTCTGCAAGAATTACTAGTCAACATTTAAAGACAGAAGATTATGATTCTGAATGTGATAATGTGTCTTCTACTTCTGGGAATATGGCAGTAGATGTCAAAAATAATTATTTATTACCAGAAACTCATGCTGTAAGTATATTATTTTTTATCATTTCACTGGTATAATTATGATCCACTTAGACTTTATTATTTACTAGCTTTTGCCCGCGGCTCCGCCCGCGTGAATGTGTTTTTCCGGGATAAAAGTCACTGTTTATATTTTACTGGGATGAAATGTAGCCTATGTGCTAATCCAGGACATGATCTACCCGTGTGCCATATTTCATCGAAATCCGTTCAGTAGTTTTTGCATGAAAAAAACATCCATACATCCAGACATTCTTACAAACTTTCGCCTTTATAATATAATAAGATTAGTAGGATAGGGCATTAAGCTTGCGACCCACCAAATTTTATAACGGCGGTACATTGGGTGATATCTGAGTGTACTAAATGGCACCTCTGCCTCTGTCTAAAATGTATAGGTACTTAAATATATTATTATTGATTGATATTTACTTTTTACATTACATGTCAGCGAAATGAATATGAACCACCATTGAAACGTCAAGACTTGAAAGATTTCAATATATCAGTTAATGTGAAGACATCCAGTGAAATAAGTTTAAAGAAATAAAAGAAAGTATTGCAGCAGAAGATGAAGAGATAAAAGAAGAAAATTAATTACAAGTTATTTCTTATTAAAGTTGTTCATGATTATACAGTCTGAAATTGAAAATATTTTGCAGTGAAATTTTGCTAATATTTGAGATTTTTTTTAAAAGTATATTCCAAGTAGCAAGCAAAGAAAAATTACATATAGTGATGACATAAAGACTTTTGCTTTAACATTACACTTTTAGTCGCTGAAAACATTTTTGTTTTATAAATTCAAAGATATATTTGCCGAAAGAGAGCACATTATGGTGATCTTTAGCAAACTTTAATTGTTTTGTTGGCTTCTTCACAGAAGTTTTAGAATATTAAAAATAAATTTAAGGACGAAACCTCACCCGCAGAATGTAGCGTTAATTTTTGATTCCATGGCTCTCAAACAAGAATTTATTTGGTATTGTAATTTGTAAAACATCCACGTGTTTATTACTTTTGCTATAAATATCTACACAACTTTGTTTACAATCAACTTACCTATGGAATTTCACACTAGATGTTGGATTGCAAATAATTCTGCAACCATGAATTACACAACTCATAGTAGAATATCTCTAAAACACAATATGTATTATTATGGATAATTACAGAAAAAAAGTTCGCAGAATACTCGCAAAAATTGTAAAAAATAGATATTTAGATCGATAAAATAGATATTCGTAATATTTCAAAATTACTTACTGAAAATTAGGTTATTAACTTCCTAAATGTGTATTATTTTTTTATGTATGATTGTTTACTTTTATGAGTATGTTTTTTATTTTTTTTTATTATATTTAAATTTAACAATAACTGTAGTTTTCATTTTTGAATATCCCAATGTTTTTCTGTCTAACCTTACAGTCTCCATATTTGGTTGTAAAGGCCGGCAAACAACGTGAACATATCCAGTCGCGGGGGAAAGTAAAACATCTACAATGTGAGGCTGTGTGCCGAGCAAAAAAAAAGCACGCGGGGCCCCGTGCGAAGCAAATAATTTTTTTTAACAGCTTTGTAAGTAAGGTGCCAAAAAACGGTCCCCCAAGGAGGTGCAAGATGCCCCTGTAACTGCGAGGCCCCAGGCGGTTGCCTGGTTCGCCCCCCTCCTCCAAGGCCGCCACTGAATTCACCACCGCGTGGTGAGGTATTTTTTTTATGTAAGTGGAACTAGTAGTTCCGAACTACACATACCAAAAAAGTATGTAAATATGCCAATTTTGTTTGGAATAAACTTTCTAACTCAAATTATATTTTTTAAATATCAACTATTACTAGCCGCTGTAGTTGGTTTTCATAATTAATTTAAACCGCATTACTTTATAAAGATAAAAATAAATATTATGGTGCGATATCATATTATTACACACTCACACACTCACGCCTCTTATCCCCCGGGTAGACAGAGGTGCAATTAGTGCACCCACTTTTTGCCGTTATTCCGTTCCATGCTGTGATAGGGGGCGAGCCTATCGCCTTATCGTGTACAAATTCCAGACTCCGAGCTGATACTGAATGGAAAATAATCACTTTGCCCGACCCGACTAACCCGGGGATCGAACCCGAGATCTCAGCATTGCAGTCGTACCATAATACAACTACGCCACCGAGGCAGCCATATTATATCATATCATATTATTATGGACAGTTAATTATGTTACGTCCTGGTTTTGAAAATAAACCTTTGTCACTCTAAAGAGAGAGACAGCAGATAGCTGTGACGTCACATTTTATTCTTCAGTTTGTTAAACGGAATGAAAAATCCATATGGGTATAACATTCTTGTATCAGAATGATAATCCTTCTACTCATATTATCTGTCAATAAAATATTTATAACTATTGACACCATGCACCCCACGCTTTTTTTACAATAAAAAGACCGACTTCAAAACCACCACAAATCAAAAAATAATTAAAATTTGTATTCGCTTAGTATATGCGTATATTTGGAGTCGATCATCATCATCAGCCCGTTGCAGTCCACTGCTGGACATAGGCCTCTCCCAAGATACGCCACAGAGCCCGGTCTGCTGCTTTATGCATCCAGTTGCTGCCGGCCCTCTTGTGCAAGTCATCCCGCCATCTGGCTAGAGGGCGTCCCACGCTACGTTTACCAAGACGCGGTCTCCATTCCAGAACACGCTTTCTCCAGCGGTTATCTATTCTGCGACATATGTGGCCCAGCCCATTGCTACTTCAACCTACTCTCAGAGCTATGTCGGTCACTTTGATTCTCTGACGGATCACTTCGTTCCGAATTTTATCCTTCAGAGAGACAGGAGTCGATGCCTAATTTAAATTGCCAGCTAAGCTAATCTAATAATAAAATCGACTCCAAATATATACTAAGCGAATACAAATTTTAATTATTTTTTGATTTGTAGTGGTTTTGAAGTCGGTTTATTTTTTATTATTAGATGTTACATTATTCAATATCAGAATCTTTCACATTGGCGAACTATAAGAAAAAGCCATAATAAAACAATCTAAAAAATCAATCAAGACTATTATACAATTCAATAAATCAATAGATAAAAGTTCAGACCATTCAGGATAGGGTCTTATTACCTCCATAATTTCGCGTAAGCACCTATCAGAATGGGGAGAGTCGAAAAATAATAAATTACGTCCGTACCATACCCCATTGTTGATCGGGGCTGAAGCCAGCTTAATATGAACAATCATCTCCGATTATAGGGGTATATCTTTGATCTGAACGCATAATTCTATCAGAGCGAACATTATTAGAGGAATGGAAATAATAAATGATCGACGACCCGGCGCTGAAATGGATGTGTTGGTAGAACGAACTTTCTTGATGTCATAAATTGGCTGTTCTTCCGATGAGGTCTTAGGTACTATGCTCGGGAATGCTTGAAAAAGTACATAATTTGCATACGGTTGCAATTGAGTTCAAGATGGGGGTAGGTTATCCACCTACCACGTCATAAGACGTAAGAATCTTGTCAAACTTGAGGTGCTCTAGCAACTTTACCTATCGCTTTAAAGATTACGCGTGAGTTTATGTCGTAGAACCTTCTGTAAAGATTTTTGGATGAGTACACAGCAATGGAAACTGTTACTTCAGTATACACATATAGGATTTCAAATTAAGACTGCTTCGGTGGCGTAGTTGTATTATGCTGCAATGCTGAGGTCTCGGGTGCGATCGTCGGGCCGAGCACAGTGATATTGAGTTTTTCTATTCAGTATCAGCTCGGAGTCTGGAATTTGTGCTCGATATGGCGATAGCCTAGCCCCCTATCACATCATGGGACGGAATAACGGCGAAGAGTAAGTACAGTAGTTGCGCCTCTGCCTACCCCTTCGGGGATAAAAGGCGTGAGTGTGTGTGTGATTTTATATTAACTGCCTCGGTGGCGTAGTTGCATTACGGTACGACTGCAAAATTAAGGTCGCGGGTTCGATACCCGAGTCGCATAAAGTGATATTGGGTTTTTCTATTCAGAATCAGCCCAGCCTCTGTAATTTGTACCCAATATGGCGAAAGGCTCGCCCCATATCGCGTCATGGAACGAATTAAGTACGGTGATAAATCAGTGCATTAGTTCACCCCTTTGCATACCCCTTCGGGGATAAAAGGCGTGAGTGTATGTAAGTATGCATGAATTTTAGAAGAAACCTCACAAAAAGGATGCAGAATATTCCTAAGGTAGGTACTTGCCACAATTATTACGTGAACCTAAAAATAAATTAACTCCAGGAAGAAAACAAATCGCTGATTATTCAATAAACTGGCCCGATTTGTAATTAATTGAAGTGCTTCAACAAAATTTCGAACACTGATCGATTGTAAGTTGTTCTGAATGCGAACGAACAAGGACGGAAATTGTATTAAAAATAAGTTACTGTGTTATTTTGTGCTTTATTACTTTGATTTAATGAACATGTTTTGAGTACGTATAATTAATTTAAGACGTTTCCGTTATGTTCGAGGTATTTTAAAATTGGGATATCCTCCTTTCTCGCTAATAACATAGAAAGTTGGTGAAAATATTAGGATGTTTGTTACATGTACACAGAAACACTAAACAGATGTGGATGGAATTTTGCATACAAATAGAACTTTGTGCCCGATATTCGTTTTTTATGGCATTGTTGGAATTGGCAATGACGAAACGAGCATGCCGTTCGCCTGATGGCAAGCGATACGACCGCCCATAAACAGTAGTGACAATGGTGTCACTGGTGGTGGTGGTGGTGGTGCGTATGGACGCACCTTGAGTTACAAAGTACTGCGTAGCATTCCACTGCGCTCGCCATCCTGAAACATAAGATCTCATTATGTCTAGTAGTTACACTGGCTACAATGTCCTTCAAACCGAAACGCAACAGTGCATGCACACTGCTGCTTGGCGGTAGAAATAGACATTGAGGTGGTACCTACCCAGACGGACTCTTAAGTATGAGAGTTTTCTTCCAGAAAAAAAACAGACTTTAATCGGTAAAAGATCATCTACACGGGCGGAGCTGTGGACAAAACTACTGAAAATAATATAAGTACATTTGATAACAACACAGTGTCGTGATTCAAAACTAAGCAATTTTCATATACCGGGTGGAAGGGAAACGCTCTCTATACCCGAACAGTAAGAGAGAAGAACCATAACATTAACGAAAAACTATATTCATTTGCAAAGCTAAGCGATAATACTTACGATTTTAGTATTTCCGTAATTCATGCGCGCGCAATGTAAAGCGTACAAAAACCTGCGTAGGGTACAAACTACAAAGCAAACGCCGACAAGGCGGCGGCCACCGCGCTGCGCCGGCCACGCGGTCGTTAACCCATCAGCTGATGTACGTGTTTCATTACGATTTTTTTGAAATATTGACCTTTTGAAAAACATATTAAATGTTTTTCAGAATAATAGTTTGATTTATCTATCCATACGTGAAGCTGTACAGAAATTTGAGAAAATCCTACTAAAATTCTAACAATGCGATCGCGAATTTTTTAGTGCCATCACGTCAGGAATCACCAATACTATCACCTGTATTCGTTTCCGAGAGCGTTTCCCTTCCACCCGGTATAGTACTATAAAAGTAAAGAACTATAAAATCTTTACCCCATAAGGAACAAACATTTATTGACCACACACACATCAATGGGTATCCACGCCGCTCCCTCTTCACGCCCGTCATGGAAGATCCCCGTAATTTTATAATAAAACCCATCATAATAATAACACTTCATGCGGTTCTGCTTATAAGTGCTTGTTTCACTTAAACTCAAGAATTGCACCAGCGATAAAACCACGCAATTACCATATAAAAAGAAAAGCGGCGAGCGTCGACTTCCTTGGTCGTTTACCTCAGATTACACACATTCTAACCATCATAGAACCAAGGCAGGAACATTCAATAATATTTATATCAATAGCAAAGGTGAAAAAGGATCGAGATATGAAATGGAACTCGCGGTTGGGGATACAAGCCCGACAATACCGTGTATAGCCATTTTTATTCCCATTACTCCCCCGGGACTCGTTTTGGAGGCAGAAAACAATGAATTGCGTAATTTCATTTGCAATTTTTCATTTGACATTCTAACAATTACTGTATGAAACAAAGGGATAAAAGAATTGGGTGGTGCGTAGGGAGATTAACTAGTTTGGTAAGGGTTTAAATTGGTTCTGATAGATCTGTTTTTAATACAATTCAATATAGATGGTTATTTTGTAGTTGGTCTTGTAACCAAAAAGTCTGAACACTACAAATATGTCACTGATGCTCATTACTGTCACCCCACAACAGTGTGCATTATGTATCTATTGTTTTTCGGTTTAAAACAGAAAATAAATAGAAGGTATCATAAAACCTAATATTTAGTACTTTAACTAGGTTTTAGGTTAAAAAGAACCTAAATCGTAGAAATAGAGTTATCGGTAACAGAGTTTGCATTATAGCATCTCTTTTCGAATACTCACAGTAAATTCTCAGTCTCAAATCTAGATGCCCTTCCATTCGCCGACGTGGCAACCTGTTGATGGTTCCATTATGAGTTTATTACGTTTTGTAGTTGCATTTATATCAACTTTGATGGTACTGTTGGGATCGTCTGAACCAAGCCTTTATTCTTGTACGTGTAGACGTCTTAATGTTTAAATCCTTGGGAATTAAAATTGCAACTCTTGGTAATTGTACTTTGGATATCCAATCTAATTTTACTAGATTGAAAAAAAAAATAAAATCCTCCTAGCCAATTTCGGCCACGGTGGCCAATCTCAACGGAGATCAGCCATGTACGCAGGAGATATTATAGTGCACAAGCGTGTGCGCAATACACAGGTGCACTCGTTATTCCTTCACTCTCATAGTCCGGTGAGATGGCAATCCGACATGACCGGAGAGAGATCAGGCGCAGGACCAACGGCTTTACGTGCTTTCCGAGGCACGGGGGTATCACATCGCCAACTTCCTGACTCCGAGCTGCGACTGGGTAATTTTAAAGATGGAAAAACCCAGTCACAATATTTTTGGCTCGACCCGGGATTCGAACCCAGGACCCCAGCGCGCAAATCGTAATCGTAACGCATACGCAATACAACTACGCCACCGAGGCAGTTACCTAGATTCGAGTCATACTAGATTACCCTTGGTATGATCGCAATATTTATTTATGCCACTAAACATTTTTATACCCTACTACGTTCTCGTTTGAAGGATATAGCAGGTAGTATTATTACAATATGGACGATAGCCTAGTTGGGAATGGAACGGTCTGCCGAAACAGTGTCCGGGGGATCAAAACCCAAGGCACACATCTCTGACTTTTCGAAGTTACGTGTGTATTGTTTATCAATTATAGTTCGCTTTCAAGCCCCGCTTATATATATAGATGTATGGAAAAACCCTATATATATTATGGACACCGGTGTCCGTCGCGGGCCTTGAGAGACTACCGATGAAGGAAAACATCGTGGGGAAACCTACATACCTACGAATTATTCATAAGAATCTCGCGGGTATGTGAAGTCTGCCAACCCGCAGAAGTTAGCGTGGTTGACTAAGGCCTAAACCCTCTCAGTAGTAGAGGAGACCCGTGCTCAGCAGTGGGCAGTATATAATACAGGGCTGATTGCATTGCATCGCATTGCATCACATTGCATTATTCCAAGATTATCATTATTACATTAATTATGAGACTTAAATTTGATATCTCAAGTTGAGTGCATTCCAGTGCGATGCTGTGTTTTATATTTCAATTCGTGTGCTGTGAACGTTGATAGCCAATATCAATACTGTATTACAGCCATTAATGATATTTTTCCTTTCCTCAGGTTTCGAAGGCACCCACGTCATGATCTTCGTCGGCTTCGGGTTCTTGATGACGTTTCTCAAGAAGTACTGCTATAGCGCTCTCGGGTTCAACTGGCTGCTAGCTGCGCTCGTCATCCAGTGGGCCCTGCTATGCCAATCCTTCTTCACCATGACGGGCAACACCATCTATATTACTAAGAAGTCTTTGCTTGGTAAGTCTTAGTTGGCAGTAGTGGTTTAAAATAAAATACCCTTAAGATTCACTCATACAGTATTTAAAATAACATTTAAGTCTTGTAGAATTTATATCACAAAAATGTAAACTAGAGACGAATATTTACAGATCATTTAAAGCTTTATTATGTGCCCTACATCGGTTTCGTACCTTTTTCCAAAAATGTGTTATTAATTCTTAGACTTCGTCCCTATCAAGCTGCCGCCTATTATTTCTTAGAAAGCAAATTTAGTAGATTTTTTTACTTTAGTAGTATCGGAGATATAAAGATATGTTCCAAACTAGAGCAACAATTGTTACACTGAGTATTCGCCACTAGTTGCCGGCTATCATCGGATTGTATCACCGCGACCGCAGTTGACTAGCGGTCTGGAGTGTCTCATACTTCAATAAAATGTATACATATAAGAGTTATATTATCACACTGACGATAACGGACATCAGAGAGTTTCTCCATCAAAGCAATTATTGAACGTTCGTCAGACTTACACCCAATGCTTATTAAATTTGTCAAAACACCATGAAGCAGACAAATTGTCCACAAGCATAGCTTACGTAAGCGTTGATTGATAGTACAAGATCGATCTGCACACACAGCGAAAAGAGAACTGGTTCAAAAATTCCTAGTGATAATGCTCGACAGTGAAGGAGGAGGGCGGCGGCGCCTGGACCGTTATGTTGGGATTACCGGCCTTACGACCCTAAAACAGCCACCGACCGCAATAGAGTCGCGGACCGTGGGTTGCCGGCCGCTGCTCAGGATTATTCGATTCGAGTTACAGATCAAAAACGAAAATGTTCAAGTTGTAGGGGATACACATTTTTACTTATATCAATTTCAATTTTTTCCAGGCCTTACAATAATCGTAACCTAAGCTCAATACAATCCCAATCTAAAAATAATCCATTATCTACCATTGTAGAGACGTAATGCAGTACAGATGATTAAATTGGAATAAAGGCTGTAAGAAAACTCAACGAAATGGCAATAACAATACTTGAGGCCAGATGTTTTGATTAATAAGAAACTTTGTCTCTACTTCAGTAAAAGCAATATTTTAAAAACTCAATTTCCTTTTAATGCCATGACAAAGGGCCTTTTTATTACATTACACAACGTTTTGATATTGTTTTAAAATAACTTATTATAAATTTACTTACCAAAAGTCTTTTGGTGGAATAAATTTGATTGAACATTTTATTTCGCTGATTTTTGTTTTAATTTTGTTATATCGTCTTAAAATTATGCCTTTTGATATTTTTTTATTGTTATACTGAAGTGATTCGTTGCGTTATTTCGTAATATTAGAACTTAGTGTGACTAACACGTGAACGACGTATTGTTCTCTAGATCAATCACAAACATTCAAATTAAACGACATTGTTTTTTAGCACGTTCTAAGCCCACTTGGTATGTATTTTACTCGACCGGATAGCAATTATAACCACGGGTTACGAGCCCAGTGGAATGCCTCGCAGTATTTTGATATTCAAAATTCTTTATGGTATTGCTACTGTTTATGGGTGGCCGTATCGCTTACCATCAGGCGAACGCCATGTTCGTCTCAACATCCAACTGAAATAATTCCTTATGATACCCATTAATACTATAAAATAGGAATGATGATTATGAACATCGAAATGTGTATTTCATCCAATACACAACTCTATAGATTATTCAGAGAGCGTATTTTGTACGCGACGTCGACTCGCGTCAAAGGTAACTAAGGCCCTGTTAAAGTTAACGGTCTCATTACATTGGACGAGCACGCAGCGCCTTTGCCTTGCTGTGAATTTGCTTGCAATTCACCAGTGTGATATAGCCCTTAACTCTACTTGACCATGGATGAAACAACGGCACCTAAGACCATACAGTAACTATGTACTTTTACAAACTTGTGGGGTAAAAACTAGCAGAGATGGCAAATCTAAAACATATTGGCATGTTTTGAAAAACACCGTCTCCGTAGACCTCGAAAAGCATTTTAAAGAATAAATAAACCTACCAGAGTCGAATACAGAACGAACTTATATTAAACGTATATTAAACAAACAATTTATTAATTTAGGTATATCCGAAAATCCGTTGTATATTTTATAGTAATACACTGGCTTTAATTAAATAAGTTGCGTGTACAATATTCGCATTTAACTTGGTGAATTAAAATTTCGAATTCGAAATTTCCAAGCGCGCAATAATGGCCGTATTTCTATAATTCATACCAGTTGTGTGTGTGAAGTTTTTAATACTTCTCTGAACGTGGCTTTCATATGTATTCATCACAGAACAATGAAAACAGTAGAAAAGCCATGTGGGCGGAACCTTAATTCCACTAGTTAGTAATGCATTACTAACTCACTGTTTGAGCGGTCTCAGTCGTCATTGCGCACTGTCAAAGCGTAAATAATTTGAAAAAATATTTAAAAATATTAAAATGCCCTATTGTGCAATTCTGAATTGCAAAAGTCATAGCCTTAGCACGAATGTGTCCCACGTAGGTATCTTATACCATCGGCAAGTAATATTTAATGATTTCTTGCCATTTAATTGAAAAATAACCATTGTTTTTCTATGTGAATTATGACACAAAAATTACAATGTAAAGTGGTCCTTATTGCTATAACGATATGGCTAATTTCTGTAAACGCAAATCAGATATTCTAGAATGATTTGTCATACATTTACAATGTCACTGCTACTCAATTAGTGCATGCATAGTCGATAAAATATTATCGATAATTATTTTTTCACTGATGCGTTTTGCTATAGTTCTATAATGCATAATATACGTGTGATGCAAAGCTATGGTGGCTATTATTCATTTATGCAACAGTACATTTTTTTTTATTTTTAGTTTTCTGTAAGATCCAGTTTTTAAGAGAAAAATGGATCAACGCTACGAGAAGGCTAAATAGGTTTCCTTCAAATTTTCCCTCCATGTGGCATAGCCTAAGGACGCCCTGTATAATAGCTGTGTAGCTGATATTGTAATTGAACATTAAGTACAGTATTGAAATCCTAAATAAGAATTTGAAATCAACCCTATATGCTTAAAGGAGATGTCCACATTTTGTATGGGTACCAGGTATTTTGTACCAGGCTCAAACTTTTGGGATATTAAAGGGGCAAAATGTCGATGTGGGTACATTAAAAATTATATTTTGAGACCTCTCCAATTAAAAATTACTTTTTTAAAAAGTTCGTATTAAGTGACGTTTTTAAGCCAAATGAAAGTATATAAATCTCAAGATCAGAGGTCTTTAAAATTAAAGGATTTATTGTAAAGGCATTTTTTTTGGAGTTTAGTCCAAATATATAGGTAAGGACTAAGGCCTTTAACCCTTTCAATAGTAGAGGAGGCCCGTGCCCAGTAGTGGGACAGTATATCATACAGGGCTGGTATTATTATATAGGTATAAAATGTCTTTGTTACAATTTTAGGCCTGTTTTTGGACATGTCCTATAAATAAATCAATTACTGAATTAAAATTTTATTCAAAACAGTTCCAACAACTTTTCTAGCGGTTGTCGATTTAATATAGTTTTGTTATAAGTCTATTTCATTTATTAATGTTTTATAGTTATAAAACAAGCACCATCGATATGTGTACGAAAAGGTATCGTATGGGTGCAACACTATTACCGACATGCTCGCACTCTGTGTTGTTCAATAACATCTCTTATTCTACAGAACGTAACAACTTTTATGATTAACGCCATCTAGCGTGGAGTAGCGGTATTAAATCGTGTAAAAATCAAAATTTCGCACAGAAGAAAAAGGTCGTATAAACTCATATTGATATTTATAATATAAATTTTATGCAATGGGAATAACGTTTAATTTAATGCAAATGATTTTGTGTTATACTTTTTATCGTGATTGCTCGTTTCGGCCAATCATAATGAAGGGATGATAGTATGTGAATACGTGAATGTGTGAGTTTGGTGACACTGGTTTTCTTAGTAAATTGGTGCTATTATATCTCCATCTAATATCTATCCTCTATGGTATTCATTATTCAAAATTGAATTCGAAATTTAAATACGCCTTCTTAAATGAACATGGTTGTGGTAACAAGCTAATAGGTCACCGGTTTTTAAGCATCTCTGCCGACTATAAGCGTCCACAATTCCAGAAGAATGAATTTAAATACCTCAGTATTTACAATAATAGTATAATTGACTCTTACATCAACCATCTTTCCTTCACATTCACCCATCCAGCAAATGGCTGTAGTGAAACGCAATCTGGAAACGCAATACAAGATCTCCCGAATCATATCCTATGCTGCTACTGCGCCAATACGGCGAAGTATTTTCTATCCCATCAAAAACATAAATGTGAAATTTGGAAGCCAAGTCCAATATTAAGAGTATGCGTGCTTGTCGATTTCACCAACAAAAGAATTGAAATCTAAGTGGGTGCCAAGCCCTGCTTTAGATAATCCTGAAAATTATCTATAAGAACACACTCCATTCTAAAATAAATTTAAACGAATTTTTCTTTCTTTTTCTGCTACGACAATGTATGATATTTAAAAATATAACTGCTTCAATTTGAACAGTCAAATTATTTACACAAAGCTGATAACTTAGTATAAATTAAGGCTCAAGATTTGTCTTGGGTAGTCTTCACATACAATTGTTCTTATATTTGTCTGTTAAACTTATTTTCTTTATGTTACTGTAAGGTCAACATATCCTACTCTTCCAACATTTTTGTTGTCGGGTAAAACTAGCCAAGACAAATCTTGAGCCTTAATTTATACTAAGTTATCAGCTTTGTGTAAATAATTTGACTGTATTCGATCAGTGGTGCCCTAATACGGAGGGAACGTAATAAATGGATCAAGGTAAATAGTATTTAAATAAAAATAAAGAATCAATGGTCGTGTACGCCTAAACGTTCATTATTCTAAAGATAATTTATAGATAGTATGGAGATTTTCCGATTGCTTGGAAAATGCTTCAAATCTTAAAAATGCATTGTTTTCAGATTTTTTCCTTTGTATACATACAATTACCTAGCTGGACACCAAATTTCAACTTTCTAGGTCATCTGGAAGTGGGTTAGGTTTTTGATCTATATGTCAGTCAGTGATAAAAATGCCGATTTTGAGATGTTAATATCTCAGTGACCGTTTGAGCTGTATTTATGAAATTTGGGATTCTAGATAACTTAAGGGACTTTAATAAATAAACCAAATCTCATGTATTTACGTTAAATAGATATTGAGTCATAGAGGCGTCAAAAGTCGCTCCAAATGGTTCGGGTGAAACTACACTAGGCAGCTTTGACAAGTTTTTTTTTTGCTTGGCTTGACACGCTGCCGCGTGTCTCGATTAAATATAATACACTGTATTACTGGATACCAACCTCTACTCAGAGGGTATTGACATAATAACCCTAAAAGGGTCCTGCAAAGACATACGCAAAATTACCGCCTTATGTCAGGCCATAATGACGTGGTTATGTGACCGCTATTCAACAGCGTAAACCAGGCCTAATATGGGGGATATATATACAGAATATATCATTAGCTACAATTACTTTTTTATTTGCAGAAGCGGATATAATGTCGGCAACAGTACTCATAACATTTGGGGCGTTGCTTGGCGTGGCCACTGGTCTGCAGTTACTTTTCATAGCTATCGTGGAGACGGTCATCGCGTGTTTGAATCTTTGGCTTGTGACTGATGTGTTTAAGGTTGGTTTTCGATTGTGGTTTTTTAAAAGATATCTTCGACTATATTACATAAATATAATTCAATTGTTGAGTGGTCATGTTTAGTAAATTGCATATCTGTTGGATTTTTTTATGTGACGTTATGGTAATTGGCTTGATTTATAATTGAAGTTGGATGTAACCAGCCAAACTATTATTGTTAGTCTTCTTGATATGGCTAATGGCCAGACACACAGTATAGTAAGTTATAAAGGCAAATCGCGTTATGTTATTTTTTTTTAAACATGTCTTATTAGTAGTTACTAGTACTCGCTAGTACTATCTACTTCACCTAAGTAGGTGAAAAGTTAGACAGATAGGCAGTACTATATTTCATCTCCCCAGTAATAGGCTGATATGTTTAAAACAAACTTTTACTGAAGTCTAAGTTCGACCTCTTTAAACAGTTGAGATAAATTTGATCTACGGTTCTTTATTGAAGAACGGATTTTAAAAATAATTTTAAAATATTACTACGAAATCATTGTTTATTTTCATAATTAATCGCGTGGAACGGATGTTCTAATGTGATTTTAATTTATTACACAAAAATTAAATCCTATTAAATTACAGATTGCACCTCATTTATTAACGAAAAAACCGAAATAAGGTGTCGAAATTTATTTTTAAAAGTAATTTACTAAGCATGTAACTTCTCTTTTATCCATGGCATCTGGAATCGTTTAAATATTGTATAAGATCATGTATGTCCCACAATTCAAATTACCTTCAACAAACATTCAAAAGTTGGCTTAATTTTTATTCCTTTCTTTTGTCCAATGCACTGGACCTAATGCTACATGCAGTTGTAGTAAACAAACAATGTCAAATATTACATCAATTGAGTTCTCTAAAACATACCTGTCTCAAACACCTTGTTTTCACCAGGCTTCAGACGTAGGAGGATCCATTGCCATCCATACATTCGGCGCCTATTTCGGTCTTGGTATCAGCATGGCTCTGAGATTCAGAAGAGAGGATACAACCACACCCATGAACAATGGCAACCCAGCCCCAGTTCCCGTAGTCGATCTTAATGGACCTAGCTATACTTCTGACGTCACTGCTATGATTGGTATGTATTTTGAAACTGAACGCGAGTTCGTCTATATAAGCATGCTGCCTATCAGATGATAAGTGTATAGTATCCTTAAATCAGAATACAACAATGCTTGCACGATACTGCTATATGGCAAAAATACATATTTCGGCAGTAATTACATACGAGAGTCTACCACGTAATAATAATTGTAACTTAGTAATCACCTGCTTAGGTATTTTTACATACAAAATTATGTCGTGCTAAATTATTTTAATGCCACTAGCTACTGCATTATAATATACTAGTTTTTGCCCGCAGCTCCGCCCGCATTAAAAAGTTTTTCCGGGATAAAAGTCCCGGTTTATATTTTCCCGGGATAAAAAGTGGCCTATGTGTTAATCCAGGACATGATCTACCCGTGTGCCAAATTTTATCGAAATCCGTTCAGTAGTTTTTGCGTGAAAGAGTAACAAACATCCGTACATCCAGACATCAACACATCCATACATACTTACAAACTTTCGCCTTTATAATATTAGTAAGATATTAGTAAGATAGAATCCTAACAGACGGATGAGGCAAGTCACTATTTGGGTACTGAACCCCAAATAATGTTAATTATTAGCATGATCACTTTAACTAAAACTGCTTTCTAAAAACTGAACTAATAATATGTTCCCTGTCATAGGGTCCATTTTCCTGTGGATCTATTGGCCGGCATTTAACTCTGGTTTGACGAACTCCGATGCTGAGTACCAGAGAGCTGTTGTCAACACTTACCTATCCCTAGCCGCTGCTACAGTAAGTGATAGTTTAAGACATGGAAATATTTGTTTTTGCTATTTTAATTACGAAAGATTCCCTATGCCTATTATAATTTTTTTAGCGTTGAATTTATAACGATTATAAAAAAATATGAAAAGAAAAGAAAAATATAAAAGGGAGGACAAGAAACAGAAGACTGGTGGTAGGTCTAATGTCTATTTCTATCGCCAAGCAGCAGTGTGCATGCACTGTTGTGTTTCGATTTGAAAGACATTGTAGCCAGTGCAACTACTGGAGATATCGAGACTTGACATCTTATGTCTCAGGATGACGAGCGCAGTGGAATGCCACACAGTACTTTGTTATTCAAGATGCTGAATGGTGTTGCTACTATTTAAGGGTGGTCGTATCGCTAACCATCAGGCGAACGGCATGCTGGTCTCGTCATTCAATGTCATAAAAAAAAAAAAAAGTATTCGTAAACCTTTGTAGGACACATTGCTAGTCGTCAAGTACAAGATACCCTCATCACCATTTTTTTATATCTACATCAAGATAATCCAAATAGCACTCTATCCTTCTTCTAGGTGACAGCCTTCGTAATGTCATCAGTAGTCAACAAGCATCCAGGCAGGTTTGACATGGTACACATCCAGAACTCCACACTGGCTGGAGGCGTTGCGGTGGGATCGGTCTGCAACATGCATATAGGAGCAGGAGGCGCCATGGCTATCGGAATCGGTTCAGGACTGTTAAGTGTTATTGGATATAGATATCTTACGGTAAGTGTTACGTATACATGCAGTGTATATAAGACGTAGACTTTCGAGACTATCCCGCCCTCACACCCGCCACTACAACTCCTGTAAGCCAGGATCGGTAATGGCTGTATGATCGGTAATGAGACGTAGACTGGGAAATATTACGTTGGATTCGCAGAAAAGGCAAAATGTGAGCTTTTTAACGCAATATGCCCGTACTGGATCCTCCTGAAGGGCTTTTGGGTTTACCCGTCGAAATCTGAAAATTCATACATAGAAACAAACACACTTATCAGTAGGCACACGCTAGTGACATTTATTTCCATGACGATATTAAACTTTCATTTAATAAATTCTGTTGAATTCACAAGGTCATGATAACCTTACGCGGAGCCACATTTCGCTAAACTTGTTTTTATTTCACCCACAGCCGCGACTGACCAAAATAGGCATCCTGGACACATGCGGCGTGAACAACCTTCATGGAATGCCTGGAGTATTCTCTGGTCTTCTCTCGGTGCTGTTCGCTGGGCTGGCATCAGCTCAAGACTACGGCAACGAACTTGGCACCGTATTCGAAGCTATGGGACCGGTACTGTTTCTTGATTTATGTATTATGATAATTGAACCTTCTTCTTTTAAAATGGCTCCACTGATAATTGAACCTTAACCTTATTAGGTGTCATGGGGTGACTTTTCCGTGTCTGTATAAAAAAATATTGACAACTTTATTGTTTGTGCATGTAGAGAAGACGCTGAAAATTTCAGTCGTTTTTTCTTAGTCGAGTAGTCAGAAATATTCATCACTAGCTTTTGCTCGAGTTAAAAATATTTCCGGGATAAAAGTCCCGCTTTTATTTTCCCGGTATAAAAAGTAGGCTATGTATTAATCCAGGATATGATCTACCCGTGTGCCAAATTTCATCGAAATCCGTTCAGTAGTTTTTGCGTCAAAGAGTAACAAACATCCATACATCCATACTTACAAACTTTTGCGTTTATAATATTAGTAGAATGAAAGACACTCATTTCCAAATTTAAATCCTTACTTTTATGAAGGTATTACGTATTATTTGCAGGACGGCAGATCGGCCGGCAGCCAAGCTTTGTACCAGTTCATAGCGCTGGCCGTTACAATAGGATTGTCATTAGTGGGAGGATTCGTTACTGGTAAGAACTTTAGCATCGTTATGAATTAAATCTGCTTTAAATGTGAACTTTTGTAGATGTGTTTTATATTCTAAATGGCTTTTGGATGGTTCGGAACGCTCTTCGAAATTTGAAAGATTATATTGTAATTTGGAACGCATGAACTTCAACAAAAAAAAATGGTTTCGTATGGCTAACAGTTCCAAGTGGCCAAGGTGATTTAATGTAAAAGATCCTCTACCTTAGCGACTTATTACTCATTTTGCTGGTGATAACTTTCCAGCTACCAACAGATGAGCTACAATAGTTAAAAATAGTAATCACAAACCACCTATAAAATAAGCATAAAATCTATCGTAAAACGAGTGCGTTCAACTCGCGTCAAGTTTTGGTGGCAATAAAGACGATAATTGCAATGTCTACTCCCGTAATGACACCGCTGGGAGCAACTGATTTTCGGCAAGGGACCTAGCGTCTGCCTTCAATGTATTCTTATTCTCAGACAAACAGATTTTAAAGTTCTTCAGGGCTTAATTCTAGATTATAGGATTTTTGTATAGAAGCCTGTAAACAATGGATATAAATTTTCGTTAAATTAGAAACTTAATTTCGTCTCATTGGTTTAATCACAGTCTTGGACTGTGAATTGTGAGGTTCTGCATTCGTTTCTGAGTGCAGTCGACAAAAAATTGTCAGACATTTTCCATTCTAAAAAGTAAAGTAAGTAGTTGAAAGTAAGTAACTGCAGTGCTGAGGTCTGGTTTGATTCCCGGGTCGGGTATTATTGGGTTTTTCTACTCAGTATAAGCACCGTGTCTGAAACTAGTGCCCGATATGGCGATAGGCTGCCCCTATCACATCATAAGGTGGAATACATACGGCGAGAAGTGAGTGCACTATTTGCAGCTCTATCTACCTCTTCGGAGATAAAGACGTGAGTGTATATACCTATGCATGTAAAAAGTAAACCAGAGTTGCTTTGAATTTGTTCATTTCTAACACTATTTAGTTGTTGAGTGAAAGGAAATTGTGACAGGTGTCCAATCGTAAAGTTACACAACTAAATATACTTAAAAGTATTTTGCGTTTCAGTTAGAGTGTAGTTATGTTAGAGTGGGATGAGAAGAACTAATAATAGAGAAGTTAGTCTAGCGATGAACACAATAGAAAAATATTTCATGGTGTTTTTGACATAGCTTTCTATGTAGGTGGTCGAATACTCCAATAAAAATAAAAGCATGAGGGAAAGGACGCTGTCTGCACAATTTCCGGTGACATGTGTTCCAGACAATGTTATTGGAAATCTACTGTTAGTTCAAGTATGTGTTATTGAACTTTAATTTACGGAGTTATTGTTAATATAGAAAAAGGCTATGATTTTGATAAAAGAAGTAGGTATTTTTGAATATGCCAGTAGTGTCACTGCCTTGATAGATCACAAAGAATAGCACGACACACATTATGGTTGTTAAATTGTTAGGTAATACACCAGTAGCACAATACTCGTCGTCAGACATAGACAAAGCAGTGAATCTTACAAACTAGTTAACGGGTAAACTTAAACTATCTGTTGCGTCAATACAATAACACTATGTGAAAAATAGCATTTCAAGTTAATAAATGCAAACGATTTGGTTATGCATACAAAATGCAGACTCAGAATCAGAATATTTTATTTGCGTTGAATGTATGTACAAACATAATGGCAATATAACTCATAAGTTCCGATACATTGTACATTACTATGAAAATCGAATACTCACTTGATCGAAACTGTAGATAAAAATTTCACTGATCGCCGGCAAATCTAAACACAATGTCATAAAGACGGCGAATTTTCGCTATTTTTAGGGATTTAGAAGTGGTATAACTAGAGTGGCATGACGGCATAATGCCACGAGCCCCCGGCTTCAATAGGGCCGGATCTCGAGGGGCCCCCGACCCGAGAGAATCCCAAAAAAAGGTCGCGGGGTTTTGCACTATTGCTATTGAGGGGCCCCATTCAATAATACTACGGGCTTACACGGGTGTAGCTACGGCTCTGGTCTTTAGCGTACCTATACCGTAGCTAAGGACGGTATTAATAAATGAATCTCAAGTTGAGTTACATCTCAAGTAGACATAATGTATGAAGAGTTCAATACATTATGTCTATTTGAGATGTAACTGAAACTTGAGATTCATTTATTAATACCGGCCTAAGATATTTTTCGATCGTTAACGCTAACTTCATGTATGGGAATGACATATCTTAGCGATTGACTTATCGATACCTTGTCTTTTTATGTTTCTAGTAGTGTTAATGATTGAAGAAAAACGTCTTGGCCTTGAAAGTCAAACGATGCAACGAACTTTGGATACTTACAGAGTACAGCGGGTATAGAGGCATCAGAATAATATAGGTAGTTGTGCCTTCGCTTAACCCTGATACATGAGGCTATCTATATTAAAAAGTAGTTTTCTTTTTTAAGGGTAAGCAGATTTGTCCATTTCACCAGCTATGTGAGAACTCACGTTATTGGCGAGCCTCCTCCCATTTCCCTCCCATTTGCCGTGATTACAGCCTCTGGGATGATACTAAACAGAAAACCCCAAAATCAGCACCATAGAAGTACCGTGTACGTAAACTACGCTACCACGGCGTTCAGTTAAAACAAAAATTCTGACAAGAATAAAATTATACCGTGTATATATTCTAATCCACCTCAGGGTATAATGCGTGTACACACGTTGGGTTCATGGTAGTAATTACAATTCATATACAAATGTAATGGCTCTTTTACATTACACTCGATTCAGCTCGCGCATCCGTTTTTATCGAGTGATGTAAAAATGATTACTTCCAAGATAGAAGTAGCATTAAGTATCATATTATTTTGAAAGCCGATGAGATACATCTATCATATATATTTTTGATGGGATTGGTCTTACAATGACTGCCTCAGTGGCGTATTTGTATTACCTACGGTATGACTGCAATGCTGAGGTCTTGGGTTCGATTCCCGGGTTGGGCAAAGTGATATTGGGTTTTAAATTCAGTATCAGCCCGGAGTCTCGTATTTCTCGCGATATATAGGCTCGCCCCCTATCACATCATGGGATGGAATACGCAAGGCGAAAAGTGGGTGGACTAGTTGCGCCTCTGGCTACCCCTTCGGGGATAAAGGGTGTGAGTGTGCGGTCTTACAATTTCAACTTTGTTATGTTTACGTTATGTACTTTTTGTTTCCACTGTGCCAGTTTACAGGGAAATATTTTGCAAACAAATGTTTTTATCCCTTCGTATGTAACGCGCCTACACTCACTTTGAGGAAATTACTAATTAGCGTGTCAAGTACAAAGCTGTTAAATAATTAAAAATTTACGGGCTTCGCGATACTGCCATGTTTTGAAAGTAGGTCGCTTAAATTATATTTGGCAGTCATTGGACGTTTAAACTATGGTGGCAGTTGATGTATTAGAGTGTAAAACGAAAGTGAGTTCGATTCCTGCTCTGAGAAAACATCAGGTTGACCGAGAGTCATTTGTAGCTCCTGATTCCATGGTCAAGATATACTGTAGAGTTGAGTAAGGAATGTCTATGACTGTTGCCTATGTGTATTTTGTTAAAATAATAACAATCATATTCAAAAGCGATGTAATTTCTAGAAAAATACTTTTATTAACAACCAAGAGTTACATCACATGAAACTTTTAATCTAATTACATCAGAACACACGAAAATGTGCGAGGGCGGGAAACTTGCGAACTCATCAAGCCTCTCCGGCCAATTTTGTCTAAATAAGCGCGATACCATCAAAGTAAGAAGTCCGAGAGGAGTTTTTAAGATAGCTCATGCATAAATTAATTCGTTCCAGGTTTGGTGTCAAAAATGCCCGTGTTTGGATCCCTTAAGGAGGCAGAAAGATACGACGACCATATCAATTGGGAGTTACCTTAATCGACCTGTTTTAAAGACTTTATTTTGTCGAAAAACAAAAAGTAAATTAAGATGTTCAATTTGCTGGATAATGAAGAGGAAAATAGGTTAATGTATTCGAAATAGAAGGAATTCATTTGAGATCTGGAGGTATTTTATTACGCTGGTAATGCTGGTAATAAGATATTGTCGGTGAGAAGGTTACGTTGTTATGTAAATTGTTTTTACTTTCCAAAGATTACAGAGTTTACTAATTTGATTTCTGTAAACTGTAGTTTAAATTACGTGATACCTAGTGAACACTGAAATAATGGTTTAAGTATTTTGTAAACATTTTTGTATTAAAAATAAAAAAGTTGTAGTTACAGTCAGCAGCGTAAATATCTGTACAAAATTAAAATTTCAAATCTAATAAACTGAAAAAAAAATTCTTCGTATGAAAGTAAATCAAATCTGTTTATTTAATTTCTGTGAAGAGAAAAAAAAATATTAGTAAGAACACAAAAGTATGTAGGCAATTCAAAATTTTGAATTTGTTCAGCTACTTATCCTGGTGACCGTACATATTATGTGCTATTCAAAATTGTTGTGATATTTTATCTCATATTTCGAGGAACCATTATGATAATTATAATTTGTATTAGTTCCGTTTTCAACGATTTACATTTAGAAGTTTCGCATTCGCGCTAAAGCGATGTTGATGTTACAATCAGGCTTTGCGAGACCGCAAATTACTGAAGAGCACTTAATACTATACGTACTACAGAATATGTACATACATAGATATTACCTAGTTTATTTTATGTTTAACGGGTATGATGTACACTCAGTCACATAAAAAGCTGAAGAAATTCCAAATTTCAAATTGCCTATACGCGTTTAGCTAAACCGAAACATTGTTTTCCTTTGTGTGCAGTAAAGTAAATACCTTTTATTTAGTGGAGAGAAAAAATATTTTGTAAGAACACGAAAAACCAGCGATTTTAAGTTTGAATTTTTTCAGCTATTTATGAGACTGACTGTACATGGCCAGTTTCTTCATTGAGTGACAGTAATAGTTACCTACTTTTGGCTAGTGGATCGTATTGGCAGTCTCTATGTCTTTTAATTAGCAGTTCATGAAGTTACTGGTTGTAAAATGATTTTACCCATTTATAATATTTTAAGAAAGTATTATCAAAATTTATCTCCCAATTTGATACAGAGTATTATTATTGTAACAAAATATTTATTATTAAGTTGTTATAAGTCATATAGTATTACTAATTATAATCTATTGAATATGTAGTAGCTCTCTATTAAAGGTGCTATTAGTCGTAATAAGTGATCTTTTATTTTTCATCTTGGTTCTCAATAGCTCTATTGCGAATACCTAGTCAAGGCAATGTAGCAAAAGGTAGACGCGTATACTCCCCTCCCCCATTTTCCTCTCTTCTTTCTATATTTCAGGTATTAAACGTATTTTTAACACGCTTTTATTAGCTTCAGACGTATACTATGTATGTCTGTATGTAAACTTACACTTTAAACATGATTTTGACCCACTTCAAAACGTCGGATTAAGCAAGCAAAAATATATAAGTTCGTATTTTTAAAAATCCTATTTATTTTTAGTGAACTAAAATATTAAAAATAAATACTTAATAGTTGATTCAAACTAAAAAACTCGCTTATAGAAAATCCAACAAAAAAAAAAGAAAGCAATTTTTAATACAATTGAATTGAGAATAGTGTAAATAAGAAAAACTTGTATTTTATTGTAAAAAAAAAGCGTGCGGTGCATGGTGTCAATAGTTATAAATATTTTACTGACAGATAATATGAGGAGAAGGATTATCATTCTGATAATATCTTAAAAAGTACCCCACGCTTTTTTTACAATAAAATACATATTTTTCTTATTTCCACTATTTTCAATTCAAGTTTATTAAAAATTATTCTCTATTTTTAGTTGGATTTCCTTTAAAGCGTGTTTTTTAGTTTTTATAAACTATTATCAAACATCACTGAACGTCAGTTCACGTACTTGGTCGATTTCTGCCTTATCATCATTTTCCACCACATGAAGTCCTGCGAACATAAGTCTCCCGCAAAGGTGTAGACTAGTCGAAAACAGCCTTAAAACAATCCAGTTAGCATAAAAATAACTTTTAAATTAAAACTACTCTTAATCGGCGCTGGAACTGGCTCCACTCTGCAAATACGTCAATCAAAACGGAGCAAGAATATTTCCACGATTTAAAAATATACCAACCGCTCGACAACTTTGGACGAGGTTCAAATGAAAAGTAACAGTCCAAATTAATCTTCGTTAGGACGCAGCGCGAAACGAGTACTCGAAAGCTAGGAAAGCAATAAAATCGTTAAAAACTTTCATTCTGTGGAAGCAATAAAATGTTTTTGAGTTGCCAAAAGCAGTATTTCGAATTACGTTTACAATTTTTGCTCCGAGCAGTCACCTGGGGCTCTTATACAGAATCGAACAATCCTTGTCGCAAAGCAGTAAGGGTGAGTTTTGGATAACAAACCAAATGAGTAAATTTGACTAGTCATAGAGACCGAAGTAATGGAATTTTCGGGAAACGCTACGTGTATTGTTAGTTTTTGAAACTGTATTTCGGAACGTATTGCCAGTAATAGTTGTGAATTTAGTCATTCGGACGCTTCAGCTCACTTCGTGCATGCATTTAACGTTTTATTATACACATTTTCAAACAATAAATGGCGTAGTACACGAAGTTTAGTGTACCAGTTTTATTGTTTTTATACTGCGACGTAAAAAAGCTCAGGAAAAAAAGCATACGATCGATACAATAGACAACAGTTACCAGCCTTTGATGTTTGTAACGTCGCGCGTTTAGCACTCCATAAGTCTTTTTGATTTTTTGGCAAACCTGAACAAACCAAAAACAACTAGCATGATTACCTTTGCTGGGTGCTTTAAGGTACTTCGAGCACTATCAAGAAATAATTCAATCTAGTGTTCACCCACTGATTGAAATTGCTCCACAATTAACGAATCTATTTTTTTGCTCTTCTCTACATGAAATTTAATTATGCCGCATCTCACACTCCTCAGTGTGGGCAATGTGCTTAAAAAGGGGTAAATTTTTTTGTCGTATTAATATACAAGGGCATTTTGAAGTTGAGTTGATAAATGGACCATACACTCGTCTTTACCTCTGCTAACATTGTACCAAAAATCATTCATTTCTAACGCATATTTTCACCAAATATCCTGGATTTACACACACACATACTCACGCCTATTATCCCCGAAGAGGTAGGCAGAGGTGCAACCAGTGCACCCATATTTTGCCGTTATTCCGTCCCATGATGTGATAGAGGGCGAGCCTATCGCCATATCGGGCACAAATTCCAGACTCCGGGCTGATACTGAATAGAAAAACTCAATATCACTTTGCCCGACCCGGGAATCGAACCCGAGACCTCAGCATTGTAGTCGTACCTTAATACAACTACGTCACCGAGGCAGTCTATGATTTACTATTCTGATAATTGTATAGTTTAGGGCGGCTATGGCGTGTACGTAAGCGTGTTTGTGCCTGAAAGTATCATGTTGTCGTTGCGATGATTTTTTAGAGTCGTAGTGGCATTTGGACGTGCATAGCGAAAATTATTTCAAAAGCTTTTGTGCGCAGCTTCGCCCGCGTTAAAAAGTTTTTCCGGAATAAAGAGTAGGCAGTGTCCTTTCTCAGGCTCTGGAATATCTGCACCAAATTTCATTTAAATCGATTCAGCAGTTTTGGCGTGAAAGCGTGACAGACAGACAGAGTTACTCTCGCATTTATAATATTAGTCTGGATTGATATTCACTTTGTTCAAAACTTATACTCCATTTTATACTTTCGGTTTCTTATATCTTACTGTAAAGTGTTATTTTCAAGAAGATAATTTTACGGTTTAATTTGCAATGTAAAAATTACACTACATACACTTACCAGTGGGGCTAGGAGGTGAAACAAAAACACGATGCGTCTCCGCTTCGTTTTATTGTGATTGGTTGAGAGACTGATGTGTCGGTCTCTCGATTAATCACAAACATCAAAATACCGATACGTCAGTCACTCATAGGCATGGGTCGTACTTGCAAAATCGTGAACCAGGGCTTACAAGTAAGTCCGCCTAAAAAAACCAGCGCTAAAAACCAGGGTTCGAGATACTTTCAAGTATTTTATTTCTGCATAGGAAATTAATCCGTGCTCCCATACAAATAAAGAACACAATCGCGCTCACAAATAAAAACTTCGAATACTTCTATAAATACTAAGTATTTTATTTCTGTATAGGAAATTGATCCGTATTTCAGTACGTATAAGAAGCACAATCGCGTTTGTAAATAAAGTACTTATAGCACTTGGATAGTCGAAAATCGAAATACTTTCAAGTATTTTTTTACTGCATAGGATATTGACCCACATTTTGGCACGAATAAGGAGCACAATCGCGTTAACAAATATAAAATTTTTAACACTTTAATACTTGCATAGGAAATTGTTCACTAGCTTGTTGAAATAAGAACCATAATTACATTTGCGGGCGATGACGCCTGAGCGCGGACGTAGCGCAGCGTAAAATACTTTCAAGTCTTGCAAGTATATCCGGTCGGCACTTGGTCGGCGTACTTGCAAGCAAATACCTGGTGTAAAAACCTGGTTGCGTAAATACGCACCACCTCTAGTCTCTCAACCAATCAAAATATAACGAAGCGGAGACGCGTCGTGTTTTTTCACGTCCTAGCCCCATACCCTTAAAACGATTTTTAACAACATTACCCGATCATCATTAAGCATGACATCAACAAACCACTAACCATTATATTAAGATTAGGCGACCGAAATTCAGCCACAGCATCCGTTTTGCGGTGACAAGTAATGAACACCGCCATTGAGGGAAGGCAAGCACTTAGCTCGCATATCGTGTTATCACTGGAGTCATCCGATATTCCATTAATACACCCAACATTATCAATAATACATGTAGCCTCTCCTATGTGAGAACGGGTAGTTGCCACTGAAACTATTCCTATCGCCAAGCAACATTGAATGCAGCTGTGATCTGGTGTAAAGATTGTAGCCAGTGCAATTACTTGGCATTATGAGACATATTAAATGGTATTTTAATTTGTCACGAACGAAGTTCTTTCTAAAATCAAAGCCAATTAATGTTGTGAATAGGTACTCGTAATCACCATCGGGCTTACTTGTCTGTCACTCATTTCTATACACAAACATACACACACATTTTATCCCTAAAGACGTGGACAGAGTACCCATTTTGCGCCACGTGTATCCTTTGATGTTATAGGAGGTATCCATTAATTACTAATATCCACAAAAATCTGGCAATTACTGACATTTTGCCCCCTCACCTCCATATTGTGTATGCCTACGCAGTTATATGTAAAATAAAAGTACCAGCCCTGTATTATATACTGCCCACTGCGGAGCACGGGCCTCCTCTACTACCGAGACGGTTTTGGGCCTTAGTCTACCACGCTGACCTAGTGCGGACTCGCAGACTTCACATACCCTCGAAAATCTAATGGAGAATTCTCAGACATGTAGGTTTCCTTACGATGTTTTCCTTCGCCGTTAAAGCGAACGATAATTGATAAACAATACACACATAACTTCGAAAAGTCAGCGGTTATATTATGTACTTCTGTTAAATTGTTATGACTATAAGAAATTATTGATTTGCAAGGAACAAATTTGGACTGTGCTTATACCGAAGTGCCAGGCCTAAGGCTGTTTACTTAAACGGCTAGACGGTTTATAGGCTGTTACTTTGGATGGCAAAACAGAGTTATGAGTTTCCTATAATGTTTAGACTATTTATCGAGGCCGCGTTAGATTGGGGACTTCTCGTATACAAGGTTTTTGTATAGTGTGTATCGCACATAGGTTTATGTTAATTTAAGTATTATTTATAAATATAATGGTGTGGAAGCAAATGCTCTTAAATTATGTTCTACATTGAAAATTTTCCTGACCCCATAATAAGATATTTTTATTATGTGTCAGGAACTACAAGGCACAGGTCCCACAACACCTGGGCTCGAAACAAACAATTGCCCATATATTGTGGAATTCGAACCTGCGACCGCTTGTTTCCGACGCCGTCCAATAAACCATAAATGTCATTCGAGATAACAAGATGAAAGCAGACCGTTTCGTAACGAGTACTGATGGAATTGAATACTATTTTTCAGAATTCCAGGATTTACGAACTTGCGAAGTTTATGTGTTTTATGCGAAAATTCTGGGTACTTGGAAATGAAAATGTTTACTGGATCTGGTCCATTCGTTAGTTATGTTCGGATTCCAAGAATCAATTTTTAGCGATTGCTGACCGAATGTACATTCATTTGAATAAAACGGAACCACATCAATGTAATGAAATTATAATGGATATCTCTTAAAGTATGTAAAACCAATAGTGAATACAGCCATTTGATAGAACTTATCATGGCGAATAAAAGCGTGAAGAAACTACACCTCCGATAATTCTACGAAAAGTATGTAGGTACAATCAGGTAGACTGAGTCAGCTACAAATGCTGCTGAAGACATTCATAATTTCAAATTTCTGCTTCTTCAACCTTTAGAAGACCATCGCTGAACAAAATTAGATTAAGTGTATTGTGTTTTAAGCGAATTGCATCTTGCGGGTTCCTGCGACCTTTATGTGGTCATCTGTCCACCTAATAGAACTTCAAATCGCCTTTTTATTTTTTTTGGCCAAGAAAAACAAATGTTTAAATTATATCTACTTTTGTGGCTGACTGTAAGTGCCTGCTATAGATTGGGGTAATCTGTGATATCTCTCTCTATCTGTCTCTTTCAAGCTATAGATCCCACACGGTAGCGGGGTGAGCTTTTTTTGTTTTCTCTTCCACTTCGCTCTATCCATGATGTTCTGAAACCTGACTTTTATATTTAAAGCAGTGCGAAAATAATCTATTTCGGTAATAGGCTTTCCTAAACAGAGTAACAACCAACCAGAAAAGATAAACTATCCCCATTTATCGTGATCTGACTTTCAACAAATTAAAATTACCTTTTTTGCCTGACCCTTTGAAACAAATGGAGTGAAGATAATGAACGGGCATCAACTGTAATACATTTTCCTAACAATACTCCGGGCCATTACGGATATCCAAAAGGATTTAAGACCAGACAGCATTGTTCTCGGCAAGCCTCGCAGTAAATTTAGGCTTATATTTAAAAGTTGCAGGGCCGAAGTGGGAAGCTTAGAAGTAAAATAGTAACGGTTTATTTTTATGGCGTATGTCACGGCGAAGTGTAGACCCTGACTAGATAAGGATGAAATTTTGAATTTGGAACGTATTGTCCAGAACCTTATTCAACAATGAGTTATGACTATACGGTACTTTCCATTAAATTATCATTGCAAATGACAAAAAAACACGTAGCAGCGTCTATCCATATAGTATTCTGTTCGATAAAATGTCACGTATTATTCGGTGATAAAAAATTCACCGGCGTTCTTAATATTCGGTTGGTAGCAACACATTAACAGCTCATTGATTGATCACAAGTAAACGTAATAACCTATTGTAAGTGTTGAGAGGAAAATTCCGACTAAGTTCGAGGAATATTCGTTCATAATCTAAAAATTTCTAAATAAAACCCATTTTTTTGCATCGAATGACGAGACGAGCATGCCGTTCGCCTGATGGTAAGCGAAACGACCACCCATAAACAGTAGCAACACCATCCAGCACCTTGGGTTACAAAGTACTGTGTGGCCTTCCACTGCGCTCGTCATCCTGAGACATAAGATGTTAAGTCTCATTATGTCCTGTAGTTACACTGGCTACAATGCGCTTCAAACCAAAACTCAACAGTTCATGCACACTGCTGCTTGGCTGTAGAAATAGATATTGTAGTCGTACCCACCCAGACAGACTCTTAGATATGAGAGTCCTAGCACCAGTCAAATGACGAGGTGGCAAAGCTCTTCGAGCGCATCATCCATACTCGCCTCGTCGAGCATCTTGAAAGGGTCGGACCAAATCTGGCCGACGAGCAGTTTGGATTTAGGAGGGGACGTTCCACTGTCCACGCGATTCTGCGGGTGAAGACACAGGCGGAGGATGCAGTGGCCGGGGGCGATGTTGTTATAGCGGTGTCGTTGGACATCTCCAACGCTTTCAACTCGCTGCCCTGGCCCTGCATCCACGAGGCACTGCGGTACCACGTGGTGCCGCCCTATCTCCGGCGTCTGGTGCACGCGTATCTGTCTGACAGGCACGTGGTGTATCCGGGCGCCGATGGGTGGCACCGAAGAGCGATGTCGTGCGGTGTTCCACAGGGCTCGGTTTTGGGCCCTCTCCTGTGGAACATCGGGTACGACTGGGTGCTCCGTGGTTCCAATCTCCGGGGCGTCGGCGTGACATGTTACGCCGACGATACGTTAGTCACAGCGACTGCTGAGACCTTCCGGGACGCCGCAACTCTGGCGGCGGCGGGCACCGGCCAAGTAGTTGGAAGAATTCAACGTTTAGGTTTGAAGGTGGCCCTCGAGAAAACCGAGGCCGTGTGTTTTCACGGACCTCGGAGAGGGCCACCGGCCGGTGCCGGCATCGTCGTTGGGGGGGTGCGGATCCCCATCGGCTCTAGCATGAAGTATCTAGGTTTAGTCCTAGATAGCCGATGGCGATTCCGCACCCACTTTAAGGAGTTGAGGACGAAATTGTCCCGGGCAGCGGGCGCTCTTTCCCGCCTGCTGCCCAACCTGGAAGGTCCTGGCTTCCCTTGCCGGAGGCTGTATCACGGAGTCGTGCGGTCCATAGCCCTTTACGGCAGCCCCGTTTGGGCTGACTCCCTGGGCCGCCCCTGCGTCGCCCTTCTGCGCGCCCCGCAGAGAGCTTTAGCGCAGCGGGCGGTCAGGGCGTACCGCACGGTCTCTTTCGAGGCGGCTTGCTTATTGGCCGGATTTCTGCCCTGGGACCTGGACGCCAAATCCCTTGCCGATTCATTCCATTGGCGGGAGGAGGCGTTCAGTCGCGGGGAGTGTCCAGCCCTAAAGGAGGTGGAGGCCAAGAGGGCCTCTTTACGGCGAGCCGCCGTGGAGGAGTGGCGTCTCAGGCTGGAGGCCCCGTCGTGGGGGCACAGGGTCGTAGAGGCAGTGCGTCCTGTCTTTGCCGAATGGCTGGACAGGCGCCACAGAGCGGCAACATACCGCCTGACGCAGGTGCTAACCGGGCATGGCTTCTTCCTGTTTCGGGTGGTGGGGATAGAGGAGTCGGCCGTGTGTCACTATTGTGACAACTGCCCAATGGACACGGCCCAACATACGTTGGAGTGTTGTCCAGCCTGGGATGAAGAACGCAGCGCTCTCAGAGCAGTCGTCGGAGAAGACCTCTCGCTGCCGACCGTGGTCGCTTCCATGGTCGGCGGTCGGGAGGCCTGGCAGGCGGTGGCCCACTTCTGCGAGGCGGTCCTCTCGCGGAAGGAGAGTGCCGAGAGGGATCGCCAGCGCAGTGGTGATCCCTCCCGCCGCCAGACGAGACGTAGGAGGCGTCGGGTGGACGACTGACCGACGTCTCCCGCCCTGTGGATTGGGGGCGTTTGGAGAATTCCACCACGGTATCCCCTGCCTGTCGTAAAAGGCGACTAATAGGGGTCTCCGCGGGTCACGGGTGGGCGGGAAGGTCCGCCCACCTATTAGTCTAGCCAACTCCTGTGACCCCCGTGATGAACGGCAGCGTGTCTCACGCTGCCTCGGACGCCAGGGGCGTCCCTCGGTGTGCGGGGGCTTCTGAGCCCCCGCAACAAAAACAGGAAAAGGACCGCAACAGCGGTACGCGCAGGGGCGGTTGCGGACGACAACTTAGACGTGAGTCGGAGGAAGCCCGCAGCCGTCCCTAATGCGCCGAAGATGGCCATTGAAAAAAAAAAAAAAGCACCAGTCAAATATTAAGAAACATAATATAAACATCAAAATCTGTTAACCATACTGTAGTGTTTGTATCTAATTATTAGATACTGTACACTGTCTCATGTACACCAGTAGAGGGGGTTGCCGTTAATCTGTCAATCGTAGCTGTCAGTCAGGGAACTGAATACAGGCACGGTACGGATTGGACGTGCGCCCGCACTCGGAGCTGTGTAGTGGTGAGCCAGTGAAATATACCTAAATATTAGCGTCCTTGGTGTAAGCACCACAACCACAAGGAGTCATTACAAGTGGCGACGAGGATAAAGGTCAGTAAAAAGTTAAACAAAAATAAAAATAAAAAAAAAAACTAAGTGGAGGAGGAAGGTAGTAGTAAAACATTGGCCCAATTGTAAGCAAATTATTGAGTACCATTTTGTTGCACCATAATGTTGTATTTGTTGTTGATGCATTAGATGTACTCTTAAATAAAAATATATTTTAACGGACTACATCTACGTAATTGTTTACGCACAAGTACCTACTTCTATGATTCACCTTTTTTACATCGTTGTTGTTACTATGTGATTGCTACGATATTGAATAACATACTTAACAAAATAATATTTTTCTAGTCAAGTACCGTAAATTAAGAAAACATGAATTGAGTGTAGTTACTAAAAATATTATTTGCGTATGAGAATGTACATCTTCTTACTCGCGAGATGTATTTTATAATATTGGAACATTAAATAAATATCAGAAAATATTGAATTTTAATACTACTCTAATCGGGGTAGGTCAATTAAATGTTGGGTTCATTTATACTGATGTATAGGTACATAAATTGTCGTTGTAGGCAAATATTATTTGCCGCCATGGTGTACGTGACTCCCAATCTGTGCGCGGACAGGGCGCCCGATTGTTCGGCGGCTTGTCTCATAAGAAGTTTGTATACTGCGCGTTTTGGATATTCGGTTACATTGTGTATGATGTAAGCAAACAGACTTTGCGATCAGATATAGCTATAATAAAAGTAATCCAGCTACATTGTATTACTAAAATAAAGATATTATATTAAATTAAATTAAATAAAGATATATTGCTGTTCACGCGCTTAGGTACCTACTGTCTTAGGGGTTAAACTATTAACGGTTAATACCTATATCCACATGGAATTCAATAAAATTTTTAAATAATGATTTTATATTTTTATAGATATATGATTTTATTTTATATATGATATGTTTTATATGTTTAAATAAATACAATTTACCTACCTTTCTCCTGTGCAATGATTTTAATAAATTCAAAGCAATTTAAATTATCGATTTCCATTAAACTGGAAATTAATTAGAAGACTTCCATTAAATTAGAGGTAACTCGTTCAATTGATTTCGAGATTTCCATTAAATTGGAAATAAATTAGCAGACTTCCATTAAATTGGAGGTAACTTATTTAATTGATTTGAGATTTCCATTAAATTGGAAATGAAGCTAGACGACTTCCATTAAATTGGAGGTAACTTATTAATTCATTTGAGATTTCCATTAAATTGGAAATGAAGCTAGACGACTTCCATTAAATTGGAGGTAACTTATTTAATTGATTTGAGATTTCCATTAAATTGGAAATGAAGTTAGACGACTTTCATTAAATTGGAAGTAAATGTTAAAACGTAACTCATTAAATTGAGTTGGATCTCTTTTAAATAAGAGATGGTTCTTGGCGAGGTATCGCATGTTTAACTTTCATTAAATTGAAGGCATTGGACGTCCATTCAATTGGATGTGTTTTTAGGTCGCCCCGACCAATCATGGCGAATCAACTACCGCCACCTGAGAAATTGGAACTCGATGGCGACAGTACGTCAGTTGGCTTGAAGTGGGAAAAATGGAAACGATCTCTGCAAATTTATCTCGAAGCCGCTGATATCACTAGTTCGACTAAGAAGAGAGCTACAATGTTAGTCCTAGGTGGCGGCGGGCTTCAAGATATATTTTATAATTTACCTGGAGCAAGCGTAGAATCTGTAGAAAATGTTGATGTTCTTGAAGTAGCTATTAGTAAACTTGATGACTATTTTCTACCCCAACAAAACAAGACATATGAAAGGCACATCTTTCGTCTGATAAAGCAAGATGAAGGCGAAACTTTTGAAAAATTTCTTATTAGATTAAGAAACCAGGCGTCGAAATGTAAGTTTGATAAACCTGAAGAGCACATTATTGACCAAATAATAGGAAAATGTTTATCATCAGAGTTACGGAAGAAAACACTAACAATGGCGGATGAAATTACATTAGAGAAAGTGATCACAGTAGCTAATACCTTAGAAATTGTGAATTACCAGCTGGAAAGTTATGAAAAAAAGGAAAAGACAACTGAAGTAAATGCAATAAAAATTAGAAGCAAAGGAAATTTAACATAGAGAGACTAAGCAAGATAGAGAGTTTAACGAGGAGAAAAAGACGACTAAGTGTACTAAATGTGGAAACTCTGCACATATTTCTCAACGTTTTCCTTGCCCAGCAAGAGATAAGAAATGTAATGGCTGTGGAAAATTAGGCCATTATCAAAGATGTTGCAAAACTAAATCCTGGTCACAAAAACGTAAATTTGAACATAGACATGAAGAAGACAGTAACAATTACAAACAACAACGGAGAGGAACTACAGTAAATTCTCTAAAAGACGAAGAAGTTCAATACATATTTAATTTAAATGATGACGCAACAATCAAATGCGAGATAGGAGGAATAAAATTAGAAATGCTGATTGATTCAGGTTGCAAATTGAACTTAATTTCTGATAAAGCCTGGCAGTATTTAAAGGATAATAAAATAAATTGTCATAATCAAGTGAAACAACCAAATAAAACATTACTGGCATATGGGAGTAAAATACCGTTACAGATTAAAGGTGCTTTTGAAGCAGAAATAAAAGCAAATAAAAAAATGGAACGTAGTACCATCTATGTAATTGAAAATGGGTCACGAAATCTACTTGGTAAAGAGACAGCAATGCGACTGGGCGTTTTGAGATTGGGTGTAGATGTAAACCAAATTAAACAAGAACCAAATGAACCCTTTCCAAAGTTTAAAGATACTCTAGTGGAGTTTCCTATTGATTCATCAATAAAACCAGTTATGCAACCCTATAGATGAATACCCATTCCATTGGAGGAAAGGATAAATGAGAAAATAAAAGAATTGGTAGATTTAGATATAATAGAAGAGGTGCATGAACCTTCACCGTGGGTTTCCCCTATGGTCCCAATCCTCAAAGATGACGGTGATGTGCGCTTATGCGTAGACATGCGGCGCGCAAACGCAGCCATTTTAAAGGAAAACCATCCATTACCATGTATGGAGAACTTATTACCTAAAATAAAGAAAGCACAGCACTTTTCTAAACTCGACATAAAAAACGCATTTCATCAGGTAGAACTTCACCCTGATTCGAGATATTTGACTACTTTTATAACATCGAATGGGCTTTTTAGGTACAAAAGACTTATGTTCGGAGTTACATGTGCTCCAGAACTTTTTCAAAAAATAATGGAGAAAATGCTAATAAGATGCGATGGAGTAATTAATTTTATTGATGACATTTTGATCTGGGGAAGCAATGATGAAGAACACGACTTACGACTTTCTGAAGTGATGAGAATTTTGAAGGAAAACAATGTTTTGTTAAATGAAGAAAAATGTATTTACAAAGTGAAGAAAATAAACTTTTTGGGGCATGAACTGACACCGGAAGGAGTGAAACCACTGCCTAAATATATAAAAAGTATATCCGAATTCAGAGTGCCAAAAACAATAGAAGAATTGCAAAGCTTTTTAGGTTTGGTTAACTACATAAATAAATGGATTCCCAACTTAGCTACAATTACAGAATCTCTAAAACAAATATTAAGACAGAAATTAGGAAAAAAAGCCAACATTGAAGGTTACTGGAAAAGAAGTCAGAATGAAGCATTTGAGAAGTTGAAAAAGAAATTATTCGAAATTGGTACCTTAGGATATTATGATGTTAAAGATAAGACGCAAGTCATTGCAGACGCGAGTCCTGTAGGGCTAGGAGCAGTCCTAGTACAGATCGACAATAAAGGACCAAGGATTATTGCATACGGAAATAAGACACTCAGTCTGTGCGAAAGAAAATATAGCCAAACCGAAAAAGAGGCCCTTGCTTTAGTGTGGGCTATAGAACATTTTAATACATTTCTGTTTGGTAAAGAATTTGATTTGGTAACAGACCATAAACCGTTGGAGTTTATATTAAGTCCAAAATCAAAGCCATGCGCTCGTATTGAGAGGTGGGTTTTACGGCTACAAGCTTACCGGTATAATATAAAATATCAACCAGGAAAGACCAACATTGCGGACCCATTATCGCGACTATGTGAGTACTCTGGTCGACCAGATAAATCACCAACAGCAGACTATGTTCACCAAATTGTTGAGCTTGCGAGGCCTTGTGCGATCTCAATGCACCAAATAATCAAAGAATCAGAAACTGATCAGGAAATCACCAAGGTTAAAAAAGGAATTTATAGTCATCAATGGGATGAGTCTATTAAACCATATAAAATATTTGCTGATGAATTATGTTTTTATGAAAACATTCTTTTGAGAGGTAATAAAATAGTGATTCCACAGAAGCTCAGGAAGCAGGTTTTACATGCAGCTCATGAAGGCCACCCAGGGATTGTCGCCATGAAAAGTCGCCTTCGTTCTAAAGTTTGGTGGCCTAGGATCGATAAGGACGTTGAGCTGATGGTAAAATGCTGTAAAGGCTGTACTCTGGTTAGTTTACCGAATACTCCAGTTCCAATGAAGCGTCGTGAGCTTCCATCTGAACCCTGGGCGGATATCGCGATGGACTTGTTGGGTCCACTACCAAACAATGACTATATCCTAGTAATCATTGACTATTACAGTCGCTATAAAGAGATCAAAATTACCAAAATCATAACAAGCTCTCAAATAATCAAAATCTTGAAAGAACTTTTTAGTCGACTAGGCTACCCACAATCCATCACTGCTGATAACGGTCGGCAGTTCGTTAGCGAAGAGTTTAAGGGTTTTTGTTATAATTGCAATATTAGACTTTTTAACACGGTACCATACTGGCCTCAAATGAATGGGGAAGTGGAACGACAAAACAGAGATATTATTAAACGACTTAAAATTAGCTCTAGTGAAAAAAAAGATATGAGGGAAACATTATATGAATATCTAATGATGTATAATTCCACCCCCCATTCAGTTACGGGTAAGACACCGTCAGAACTTTTTTTCAAAAGAATGAACAGGGATAAAATACCTATGTTGAAAGACATAAACAAGATGGAAGATGACACTGAAGTTAGAGACCGTGACAAGTTGCAGAAAGAAAAAGGGAAAGAGTATGGAGATCGGAAAAGAAGAGCTGAAAATTCATAAATAAAGTGTATGTCAAAGAAATTGAAAAATCTGATAAACTCTCTACTACATTTAGTTCCACACCACACATAGTGGAACAATCTATAGGAGGAGATATTACAGTGAGGAACGAAGAGACCGGAAAAAGACTACGAAGGAATGTAGTTCATTTAAAGCGTGCAGAAGGACAATGGAAAATAGTAGAGGATGAAAATCTATCTAATGAAGATCAGACAGTTAAAAATTAAAATGAAACTTAATTAAAATTTGATGTTGTTATTAAGCTTTTGATTAGTTGATTGGGTTTAAGAGCTAATAAATATTATTGGATTCTGAAAAACAATTTATTTTAATTAAAGTAAACTCGTTAAAAAGGAAGGGATGTAGTGTTTGTATCTAATTATTAGATACTGTACACTGTCTCATGTACACCAGTAGAGGGGGTTGCCGTTAATCTGTCAATTGTAGCTGTCAGTCAGGGAACTGAATACAGGCACGGTACGGATTGGACGTGCGCCCGCACTCGGAGCTGTGTAGTGGTGAGCCAGTGAAATATACCTAAATATTAGCGTCCTTGGTGTAAGCACCACAACCACAAGGAGTCATTACACATACCACAGAATTTACGCCCGAACCGCGACGTAACAGTAATAATCTACTGTCGGCCCAAAAATTTGTACATAAACTTGCCAGCGGACTAAAAAATCCAAGACCTCCCATACTTTTATATGTAAATATTACATTAGAAATACATACCAGAATACCGACTGGTAAAAAGAACCGCAATGTAATCCATGAAAAATTCATACTAGTGGAAAAATGTAATGAGTTTCAGATTTCATTCGGGATCTTGGGGAGCTTTCTACGTTTAATTTTGAACTGTATTTCTTTTACGATGTACTTTAAAATGCTTTGTCAATCTTAAATTAAACCTAACGGGTTTATAAGGTCGAAGTTTGTTACGGTATTCTTATAGTAAAGCAAAGTGAATTCTTTGCCCCTGATGTTATTAGTGAAGCAAGGCTCGAAGCAAATCGTGTCGGAAAAACTGACACAACCCACCAATATTATCTTATCTTACTAATATTATAAAGCTGAAGAGTTTGTTTGTTTGTTTGAACGCGCTAATCTCAGGAACTAGGTACTGAACCGATTTTGAAAATTCTTTCACTAATAGGAAGCTACATAACTCCTAAGTGCTATAGGCTACTTTATATCCCGGGAAAATATTTTTGTCCCGGAAAAACTTTTTCACGCGGGCGGAGCCGCGAGCACTGTTATATTCTATATGCGAAAGTTTCTGGAAATCTTTGGGTTTTTATAAGAAATAAAACGGATTTGGATAAAAAGCACATGGGTAGATCATGTCCTGGATTTACTAAAGCATAGGCTTTTTTCCCAGTAATTTGTTGGCGTGGGAAATAATTGATTTTATTTTAACTTTTTATGTGGTTCAAATTTCAATTTTAGTAAAAATAAATCAAGCAAACATTAACTTATAATAAAGATTAACATTATTAATCAAAGAGTCGAGATGTTAAACAACACCATCGTTAAGCCAAGTTGCGTTCTATGACAGTTTTCCAATTACTGAGCCATTATTTAAAACCTATGCTAGTTCATTACCTACTTTAATTACCATGGCATCTTCTTCAATTTAATTAGGATTTTCCAGATGACCGGATTCTGTTCAGAACAAAGTAAAACGTTAAAACAAAGTATGAACGTTATTCATCACAACTAGGTTTATTGTGATTTGGAAGTTGGCTTGGGATTTTTTTTTCATATTAAGAATTTCATTAACACGATGCTGATCATTATGTTGAACTCACTGCCTTTGAGTAGGAATTTGACAGATTGTATAGTGCTCGTGGTAAAAACATCGTGGGTATTTTATATCTGTTCTTAAAAGAAAATATTTGTAGTTATAAAGTTATTTTTAACCGACTTAAAAAGAAGTAAGTTTTGTATATTATGTATGTAAATTTGTATGTTTACGATTTTCTCAAGAACTATTTATCCGATTTGGATAGAGTTTTCATTATTCAAATGTATATTTTTAGGAAGGTTTTAGTATATAATACATTAGAATCTGATAAAGATTTTCGGATGTAAACAATGAAGCTCTTCAATAACTAACAGCAGATGACCTGCGAATGCTGCAATTGTATATTATCTATGATTAATTATTTACACCATTCCATTACTAACAAAAAAGCAAGAAATATAAACGTTTTACTACTTATAGTTTAATATCATCATCAGCCACATGAAGGACAGTGGTGAACATAGGTCTTCCCTAAAGCTTAGAAATATCTATAAAATAACAATTTGATGCTCTACTAAGAAAAAGGATGCTGTATAAAATTTATAAACTTCGTAAGCTATCATTGTAACCTGAGTAGAGATCCTTTCACAGCTTCGCTATTATAAAGCAAGCCACAGAAAATAAACCAAATAAATCTTCTTCAATTTAATAAATTTCTTACTATGATTGACAGACAACGTACGCTACGCGGTGAGTCAAAATATTTCACACGAATTCTTATATTAGACAGGTGGGCATTAAGAGCATATACACACGACGTTTATAAACGTTCAACTGGCATTTTTGACAAAAATATTAAAGCATTTATTAGTCATGTAGGCATATAAAAACCACTTCTAACAAGTTATGACAAGGTAGAAGAGTATAATAACTTCCAGATGTACAAATTTCATGAAATAATAAAAAGTATCTACAATAAAATAACGAACAACCAGCTCGGGCTGATAGATACAAAGGACACGGACATTCAGGATCAGGGCTAGGGAAGGAGAAGTAGAGCTAATAAGAGAAAAGGAAAGAATATCTTAACATTACGAAGAAAGGAAACGCCACGATCTTCGCCGTCGAGGTTAATGAAGGTCTTATCCTAGCTAACCTACCAGCTTTTCATTAGCTACCTAAGCGATGACAACTCGAAGAATAACGTAAAAAAATGTCGTGTGCCTAAGTTCTAAGAATGGATTTGAGCGAACAGATTAAATAAAATCTAATGCTACTTCAACCTTATCGCCATATCGGGCTCAAACAGACTCTGGACTGATACTGAACAGAAAAACCCAGTATCACCCGGGGATAAAACCCGAGAGCTCAGCATTGCAATCGTACCGTAATACAACTACCCCACGAAGGTAGTCCACACCTAGTACCTTCCTAATAAATATATAACTAAACATCTAAAATCGTTTACAATACAAAAAAGCCTGATGAATACATCTAAAAATAACTCCAACGTTCCCATTAATCTGCGGACTACATTTAAGAGACCGCCACCATTTTCAGTTCAATATAAACGAATATAAATCAATGTATCCATCAATTTGCATTGGAAATGTACCAATGAAGTATTATTAATAAAAAGTTGTATGAATAAAATAAAGGAAATCGAGGTTGACTTACAAATGGATGATTAAAAATCTGTTGGTCATTGTGAGGAGCAGGCAACGTCCGAATATAATATACATGATAAAACAATTAATACTAATAGTGTACTTAAATAGTGAAGAGTGGGTTCTGGGTACGAATCATATTGTTTTTTTAACGATTTGTGGCGCCGGAGATCAGCATAATTGGACAATCATAAAAACAACTATAACACTAAAACAAAGCTCATAACATAACGGAATGTCTGCATTATAAATAGATTGATAATGGTTTGGAAAACGGAAAAAATGTGCCTAAAGGTTTACTGTAAAATTCAACAGAATATGGAATTTATATGAAATTGAAACTACATAAGTTGTTTCTGGCTCGGCATAATTCCTTCTTAGACTTAAACTTAACGCTTCTCAATCCCTCCCTGAACTACGAATAGATTTATTCTATCACTCGCTAATCTTGTAACTAGTATAAAAATTTTATTACAAACAAACATTGATGAAATGTCCAAACATAAATGTTAGGTAGGTAATCATTACGTATTTCTATTAATGCAATAATGGTATGAAATATCAATACAATAAACACTGTCAATAGAAAATATCTTAAGGTTCAAAATGGCTCATTAGTTGAGAGACAACATACTTTAGCAGTTGATCGTGAAGTTCTAGGTTCGATTCTGAAGTTAAGTAATGTAATTTGTGGGAAAAACCTTGAATTTCCCATAGCCAAGGGCTATCTCTATTACATCATAGGAATATCAGTTCAGGAAATCCCCTACAGTGGCCAACATAAGTGTGTCGCGTTCCGGGATAAGCTATGTACCTACATCCGGTTTCAAACAAGCTAGCAGAATAATATCGACTGGCAAGAGGTCATCATCTCTCGTGAATCAAAAGACTATCTGGACTCTACTCCACTTACGATAAGATGCATTAGGCTCACATTAACGAGCCCTTATAAAAAATCTAAATGCATACTACTTGCAGTTAAAATGCTACGAAAAAGGAACGACACTTCATTTGTTAAACAAATATAACCAACGTACACAAAATATCGTTTCCTCGGAATAATTATCAATGTTCCATTTCGCTGTCTAATTTACATTCGGTCCGAAGTATGGTCCTAGCAGAACATGAATATAATTAGCACACTCGTGGTGTAAAGTTTCGTCTATAACTGTTTGGTAATTATGAGATACTGGAACTTCCTGGATGACGTCCAATTCTGGGTAATTGGAGGATTTTCTTTATTACTAGGTGTTTTTTCAAAAATCTCTGTGCCTCCTTTACTTAGTTGTCTAATGATACGAGTGCTGAGGTCTCGGGTTTGATTCCCGGATAAAGTGATATTGGATTTTACTGCTCGGTATCAACTCGGAGTCTGGTGTTTGTGCCCGATATGGCGACAGGCTCGCCCCCTATCACATCGTGGGGCGGAATACGCACCGCTTATAGTGGATGCACTAGTTTTATTTCTGCCTGCCCCTTTGGGGATAAAAGGTGCGAATATGAGTATACATGTCTGTGTTTAAAAATGCTATACCAATCATTGTCTTACAATCGTGCTGTGTATAAATAAATTAGGCTTTTCTATCTTTTGTCATAAAATTGGAATTAGTAACAAACCTAAACACACACTAGGGTAGTTGACTACTTTTTAATACATTTATCAAAAATGTGTATCAGCCAAAATCTAACGGAAAAAGATTTTCAAAATCCACGCAATAATAAATAAGTTATAAAGCTTTGAAATTTGGTGGAAGGGGTAGCTGTCAAATAACAGTAATATTAAATTTTGACGTCATCGAGTGTAACTGCATGTGTGAGAAAGAGATAACATGATAACCCCACCACGGGGCCCCTTTTGCTCAGAACAATATTTCAAATAAGTTATTGCTTTGTTTTTCAACCTATTTGATGCTGATTTCACCGGAGAATTTATTTTTCCTAGTACTTCCTCTGTTATGTAAGTAATTTAATGCAGTGAGTTCACTCATCAAGATATTAAATTTTATTCGTTAAAATAAGTAGTCCCAACAAAATATATATAAGTAAAGCAGAAACCAAATATCATGAATTAACTTCCAACGCTTCCATCAGATGAATTCACAGAAGAAGCCGTCTTACAAATAAAAGGAATTCCACCAACAATATTTTTATAAAGGAGAATAGTTTGAAATCCACATAGTTTCGAATACGTTGTTTGTTCTCCAAATAATTTATGATCTGGGTTTCAATCCCACGTTTGCCATATTGCCAGTATTATTCTAAATGTAACCGCATGTTTTGAAACCCAGCCGGAGCACTCGGGATCTCATTTCAAAATGAATTCCATTAATACAGTGAGGGAATAAAGTTTTGGCCTAGAATGTCTGATTAAATATTTCTTGGGTTTCCCTTCAAACAATTTATATTCTAGATAAGGTTCCAGAAATCAAAAACTTTTCATCCGATTATCGTAAAACGAGCATAACCTTTATAGAACTACGTAATTCTTCGAAACCAGAAAAGTAACGCAACAAAGAACCACGTAATATTCTATAATACTACTCATATTATGAAATATGTAATAGTTGAAAAGATTTCTGGATATTTGTTACATGAACACGCATAAATGCCTATTTGACTTGAATAAAATAGGCACACGGACAAACTAAGTCTCAAATTAATATAATATTGTTAGGATTCAGTAATTTGTAACGGTATTTGGAACGTACTGACCTGTTACTAAATTCAGTCTAAATGTCAAATGAATCGTGGAAGTGGTAGTTGGGTGTATAAAAAGGATGCCATATCGATATTCGCTCTCATTCGCTCTCTTTCGCGCTCAGTCTCGCATTCATGTCAGTGGCAGTGAAGTAAGTTTATCTTTGACTTTCATACTGGTCAGTTAGTTGCAGATATCTTTGAAAAGTATTTCTGTTAAATGTATTTGTGTAAAATCAGTGATAAATGTTTATGTAAAATCTGTGATAAATCGTTTTTATTTAAATCCAAATCGCTTCAGTTTCTAACATCAGAAGTGAGATCGGAATCAATGCCCATACGAGTGGATTGTGTGCATTAAAAATACCTACGCTATGTGCTACTACTGCGTAGATATTTCAGTACCCGTATATAACGCGGAGAACAATAATTAGTTGCACGGAAGAATACCAGGGTATGTAATCACAGAAATAGATTGTGCTCACTACATATGTTCGCTATGTGAAATACATACATGGTACGATCAAGATATAAGACTACCCGCAATTTACGTGAAGAAAAACAAATTGCGCTGAGTAATATCGGGATAAGAATTAGACTGCAATGTGAATAAAAGTAATCGTGTGGTGTACAACATAGTCATCGTACATACGTTTGTGATGACGTCATGTGTATACGACTGCAAATGAACAATTAGTGTTTACGTGTACCACGACTGAACTGTTCGTGCTCAAGAATTGTTTTTGGTGTTGAAACGTTCCTGTTGGTGTGCAAACGTTCCTGTTGGTGTGCAAGTGTTCCGGTAGATGTGCCGCTTATGGTGTCAGTTGGTGTCCCGGGCAAAGCAACTGCGTGTGTCGACTGGCTGATGATGCTAGTGGAAGCATCGCTTATCATGTGCATCAGTGACGGCACATCTGACGCTTATTACGACGCTAGAGGAAGTTTGGTATCGTATGACCCGTAATCCTCATTCGAGGTTATGGATTCTTTTATTTTTTGGTAATCTTAACACCTTGTTTAGTGAGGCATGTACAGACATTGATTTATTCGTGTTGTAACTGACCGATACCTACATATTACTCTTCGAAAGTGGACCTGCTTGTAATAACAATGAGCTGTTTGTTCGGATGTAACAGCCGTAGTGTTTAAGTTAAGTACTCATGTGGTCCAAATATTTTCAGTTATATGGCTTAAGTAAAAAAATACTGTACATGGCTCTAATAAATGGTAAAATTTTGATTTCAATATCTGGACGATACTTAAGTTTTATCCACTTTGCATAAAAAGTTGCTTCAAAGTGAAATCCTTTCTTAATTGAACGTATGTAATTTTTAAATTCGATAATGAGGGTATTGGAAAAATGTCTTTGCTAGGATACACATTACACATACCATAATTATGTGGTTACACCACATGCATTGTCTATAACCATAGCTGCGGTTTACACATGGACTGTTTAGAGTATGATGGGCAGTTAATGACGTGACCTCGACATTGTAGTGTGGGACTTAATCCAAGGTCAGAATAAGCCGAACGGTGTGTTTTTGTGTTGATTTTTATTTGTTTGCAGAAACATGAGATCTGTGCAGTGGGTGCCCAGTACAGAACAGTGTACTTCAGGCTGTGCAGAGACGCGCGGTCCATACCGTGCAGTGTACGTGCTCTGTCTTCGCAATGCGGAGCAGCGCAGAACGAAGCGCTCCAGGCTGTACAGGAGATGCCTCAACACGTGTGATTGTGATCCACGTGTTGGGAAGCCTCGGCACGTATGAATACGGTCTGCGTGTCGGGAAGCCTCGGCACGTATGAATACGGTCTGCGTGTCGGGAAGCCTCGGCACGTTTGAATACGGTCTGCGTGTCGGGAAGCTTCACACGTTTGAATACGGTCTGCGTGTGGAATGCACTCGTACGTTTGAATACGGTCTTCGTACGAGTGGGTCTGTTTAGCAGGCCATGTTACAGAGATTGCTGTTGCGCTGCTTGCGCTGCCAAACTGCGCGCTCCTGGCGCTCCTGAACTGCGCGAATGCAGAACAACGCGCTCCATCATGCTTCAAGTGGCATGGATATCAGGTGATTGCGGAAAAGCGCATTGGGTGCTGTATATTTTGTAAAGCTAAAGTTTTTATGGAAAGGTTTGTTAAGGGGTGAACAGAATTTAAAGTTTCTTAAGGGGGTGAACACATTTTAAAATTTTCTTAAGGGTGTGAACACATTTTAAAGTTTCTTAAGGTTTCTTAAGGGGGTGAACACGTTTAAGGGAAGTTTAGTCCTGCGGTCGGTATAGCCTTTGTCTTATGTCAGACATGCAATCCTGATCGATGAATATACAACCGGATCAGTATGGTTTCATGCTATTGGATACTGCTTGGGAATACGCTCAGGCATGTGATACTGGTACATGGGACATACTTTAGGTGATTGTGATTTATTATCTTTTTGGACATGTTTTTGTGCTTTGTTTTATTTTTGTTCGCAGATGCAAATGATGAACTTGAGGAGGCTAACGCTTCCAGCGTCGCCCAGCCTTTTCAAAAAGAAACACCTAGTGGCGTCGACGAGCATCAACCAAGCACGTCCTGGACGCAGAGGTGCAATGAAGAGGCTCCTGCAGCGTCGAGGCGAGTGAAGAAATTCCGGCGACTTCATTGCCAGTTCTGGAGACTGATTTTCGGAGCTGGAGGATGAAGCCCGAGGACGGATTTTCGTCAGGAGAGGCCGTGTTATGATTCAGTAATTTGTAACGGTATTTGGAACGTACTAACCTGTTACTAAATTCAGTCTAAATGTCAAATGAATCGTGGAAGTGGTAGTTGGGTGTATAAAAAGGATGCCATATCGATATTCGCTCTCATTCGCTCTCTTTCGCGCTCAGTCTCGCATTCATGTCAGTGGCAGTGAAGTAAGTTTATCTTTGACTTTCATACTGGTCAGTTAGTTGCAGATATCTTTGAAAAGTATTTCTGTTAAATGTATTTGTGTAAAATCAGTGATAAATGTTTATGTAAAATCTGTGATAAATCGTTTTTATTTAAATCCAAATCGCTTCAGTTTCTAACAATATTATAGGTTTCTTTTTATCCAGTGATAATAATCATATTTAATCTTACTAATATTATAAAGGCGAAAGTTTGTAAGTATGTATGGATGTATGGATGTGTGGATGTCTGGATGTATGGATGTTTGTTCCTCTTTCACGCAAAAACTATTGTACGGATTTCGATGAAATTTGACACACGGGTAGATCATGTCCTGGATTAACACATAGGCTACTTTTTATCTCGGGAAAATATAAACCGGGACTTTTATCCCGGAAAAACTCTTTAATGCGGGCGGAGCCGCGGGCAAAAGCTAGTATAAACATAAAACCAGCGCGAAGTGAAGCACTATCTTTGCTGCAGTTTAGGTCCCTCGCATTGGAAGGCTTAGTAAGTCTTCTACAAATTCCTATTCCTCATCTTTAAAGATCAACAACGCTCCAACATTTTCTATCGCTATGTGAATGTCCATCAGTAATGGAGTCTACGAACGATGAACAAAACCTAGATTTCCCACTATCTGTTTTAAGCTATAAAGCTTAGTTGGGAGCATGTATTACAGATGGTACAGTTACATCACGCGTCGGGTTTGCTTTGCTTATACGATAGATTCCATATTTCCATTTTTACGCTAGAAGCTCCACTACATCAATAGAAGACAAACGCCTTACAACTATACATCGCAGGATCATAGTATACATCAAGTCTACCAACAACAAAAGACTGAATTAAATTGAAATTGCCCCATTAAAGTTAAGTCCAGTACATTCGTTCAATTTATATAGCCAATATAAAAAGTAGCGTGATATTTCAAGCAACTCAGTACATAATGGACTCTTAAGCGACGACAACAAAGTTAGCGAGAACAGAAAGAAATGTTGCAAGTTTTCCCGTAAATCTTCACGAACCACCAATATTTTGAATATTTTGTGATACTTCATCTTTTTCTTGGATAACTCCGGGAAACATACATAATACTGTTTAATATTTATTATGTAGCTGATAAAAAATATTACAGCTGACATCTGAATATATCGCGCTCAACTATATTACACGACTGAAACCAAACGAAAGATGAAAAATTAATGAGAAAATAAACGCACCACATCTGCGTCGGTGCCCCGGAATCTTAGCCAATCTGCGGTGGCCTCCACTCGGACGCGCCATAACTTAACTGAAGATGTGTTTCCGAATGACAGTAGGAGGGGTGGCAGGTCAATAACGCTGGTCGTCAATAGGTCCCATCATGAAATATTCATAGTAGAATGTTCCCGACTCGGTCTGCGATCGCTTTTATTAGCATTTAAGACAAGTTTTGTAATGTAAGCCGAGGTTTCACTCGTGTCCGACCTACGCATCTTTATATTGACAATGATTTGAATTGTTGTTCATTTTATCGGCATCACAGATTCTTTAGGCTTTAAAAGCGTTTTAATGAGGTATATTTCATATTTTTTGTTTTACTGTTGTAGCATAGATTGTATTTTTTGTAACTGCTATCAAAGATGTTAAAAACATTATGAATGACATGAATGGCATCTTAAAAAGTACATTCCTACCATGGGAATCCTACTAATAATATTATAAAGGCGAAAGTTTGTGAGAATGTATGGATGTATGGATGTTTGTTCCTCTTTCACGCAAAAACTACTGAACGGATTTCGATGAAATTTGGCACACGGGTTGCATGTCCTGGATTAACATATAGGCTACTTTTTATCCCGGGAAAACATAAAGCGGGACTTTTATCCCGGAAAACCTTTTTAACACAGGCGGAGCCGCGGGCAAGAGCTAGTCCTACTATAATCTTACTAATATTATAAAGGCGAAAGTTTGTAAGAATGTCTGGATGTATTGGTGTATGGATGTTTGTTCCTCTTTCACGCAAAAACTACTGAACGGATTTCGATGCAATTTGGCAAACGGGTAGAACATGTCTTGGATTAACACATAGGCTACTTTTTATTCCGGGAAAACATAAAGCGGGACTTTTATCCTGGAAAAACTTTTTAACGCGGGCGGAGCCGCGGGCAAATGCTAGTATTACATAAAGTACAAAAACCAAAAACATTAAGAGCTTAATCTCTCTTACGTGTAGCGGTGTTAAAATAAGAAACCAGTATCGTAATTTGTCCCCTAAAAGGCGACATGCTCGCCTCCTATAACATCATGAGACTATTACACAAGTTGCGTTTCTGCCCAACTCCTTCAGGATAAAAGGCGTAAACTTTACCTTTTTAAACAAGATTTCTGGCACTGACGTTCCAGTTGGAAGAACGTTGTAGCTAGTGTAATTACTGTAAGTAAGTGTACTGTGCACCGCGCCGCAGTACTTTGTAATGTAAAGGACTATATGGTTGCTAGCGTTATGAGCTATCTATCTCTTCCAACCAGGTTTAAAATAAAAAGGTCTTATTTGCAGTAGACTTCATCTTTAGGTCTAAAGGAGATGTTCACTTTTTGTACGGGTGCTGGGCTTTAAAATCGAACCAGGTTCAAACTTCATCAACATTAAAAGGTCCAAAATTTGGATCTGGGATCCATTAAAATTTTTTTTTAGATGTCTTCATTTATATCTAACTTTTTCAAAACCTTCATATTAGGTCTAGTTTTTAAGAAAAATAAAACTTCATGAAGATCAAGTCGGAGGACTTTAAAATTATACGGTATCTTGCAAAAGCCTTGTTTTTGGGAATACTATCCAAATACCTATATGTAAAGTATCCTGGATAGAATTTGAAGCCCGTTTTTGACATGTTCTTTGAACCTGATTTAAGAACTTTGTTGCACTCACTTCATAATGCTGTGGCAAAAGGCAGGTAAACGAAGATTAGTATTTTGTATTGAATCATAGGAACTATTTAATTGTCCTTGTGACCAAGAAATTAATTTCTTTTAATTTCAGTACACTCGAATTCAAATACAGATTTATTGTTCATACAATTGTCCTAAAATACTGATAACATTAAATTAGACTATAATTTTGTACAAAATATTTGACTTGAATAAATAGGACCAATGAACAATAGTTTCCTGCGTATTGTTATCAATGAGCAGTATTTATTAACGTAAAATGCGAAACGATACTTAATAACAACGGATATCGAATATCCATTACGTGTTATTTTAATTACGTAAATGTTTTAAAATCAATAAGTTTGGCGTGAATAATTAATTATTGTTAATATAAATATTTTGATACACATGGTTCATGATAAAGCAACATAGACAGCTTTCTGTAGCGTTTTGTATGACAAGAGATATTCGAAGATGCAAACAACCTTGATATCTATTCATTTCTAATAAGGTTGCCATCACAGCCATACCTTCTGGAATTATGAGTGTGAGGGGTGAAAAGTGTAAGATTACTTATCAAGTAACCAATTTGCCAGGTGGCCAGCATCGCCATAAAAAAAAACTAAATTCAAAATAGAACCAGGTCAGCTAAAAAGGATACAAAATTCATAAATAGAACCAATTAACAAACCAGCCGGACTCAAACAAGAAACTTTAAATCCTATAATAGTCAAGTCCCCAACCGTTCCCGTTTGATAAGCCACCATCTGGGCCTTTAGTATTCGGGAAACAACGGGAAAACAAACTTGTATTTCAATTGAAACGAATGTCGGTTCGTTAAATCCCTTTCTTCAGGAACATCCATAAAGATCATTGCCGCTTTGTACTACCTGGGCATTCGTCCCTTCCTAAGAAAATGTCTTCCTTATGAGAGACGGGCCATAGATTTGGTGATTGTGTGGTAAGCGATGTCGCGGCAAAGGATTATATACTCTATACGAATGTGTTAAAAAATATTTTTCAAATAAACGTTTGTATTACTAAATGAGAATTTGAGCAAGACGCTGGCCATGACTGCCCTCGAATAATAGTAACACTATTTTGAACTTTGCTGTATAAATAAGTATGCACTATGTTCGTCCCATGAGACATTAGATAGTAGGGGCCGATTTTACCGCTTGCTTGGTAATGCTAGTAGTCACATAGCGGACTAAATACAAAAGGCACACACTAATCTATAAACAAAATCTAAATCTAAAACGAGTATTGTACTGCTGTTTAATACGTCTGTCAAATAAAATTTACTTGAAACTTTTGAAATTTGCAAACTGTGAAATTGGCCTAAAATCTCATAATATTTAGAATAATTTGAAGAATGTAGCTCAACAATAACTGGAAGAACTGGAACACCACAACACATGTTTAATACTGTCATAAAAACCACAGTCAAATTCATGGAACAAAATCGTATGACAAATTTAATTAAACTCTCCCATCGCCAACGCTACGGCCACAAAGAAGTCACGAGGAGCTTTATGACGTCACAAATCCTTGATCTACGCAGGCTTCCATAAGTAACCATCGTTAGCCAGTACATTAACGAGCATCTGGTCCGTATGGTCCCAACTGATCCAGTTAGAACGCAAATGAGTATTGATTTGTGGCTATTGTTTAGAGCACAGCCTGTATAAACCGTGTTCAAAGGTTTCGGGCGGTTAAAGGGTGCGCGATTTTGATAGATGAGCCGGCGTAATAGGATTCCTGTGTATGTTTTTAGGTTTTGTGGTGCCTTGAGCTGCAAATATAAAGTTATTAGAATGTAATTATTTTGACAAGATTTGCTTGCATAGTATATCAGCCAGGTACATTATTAACAATAATTTTAGCAGTATTATAAAAATGTGTAAGTTTTTTTAGATATTTGTATGCGTGCTAGCCAATAATGTATCGACTATTGAATGTATTTGGATGAAATCTGGCAGACGTCATCATGATAAGAAGACAAAAAAAATCAAACAACTATCTAATTATCTACAATTTACTAGAAATAAACAATATACTTAAACGAAGTCTACACAAATAGAATATAACAAGAACGTCTTCATAAAAAACATAAATTCGATATCAGTCTATCATGGAAGTATTAACAAGCAACATATTACGGGAAACTCCAACAAATCAAATTAACGTTAAGCATCTTATAAAAATAAGTCAAGGAAAGTTTTATGCTCTCTTCGTACAGGTATTACTTTTGCATCAACCATCATAAGAGATTTCAACTCATAAGTAAGTATATTTAAAAACATGAGCTCCAAATCGTAAGTACTTTTAAGTAGAGAAAGTAATTTTTGGAGTACTTTTCTGCTTTTTGAATCTGCATATCATTGATCATTGACTGCCTTGGTGGCGTAGTTTTATTACGGTGTAATTGCAGTGCAAAGTGATGTTAGGTTTATATATTCAGTATCAGCCCGGAGTCGGGAATTTGTGCCCGATAAAGCGATACGGTCGCCCACATCATGGGACGGAGTACGCTCGGCAAAAGGGGGTGCACTAGTTGCGCGTCTGCTTACCAATTCGGGCGCGAGTGTGTATGTATGTATATCATTCATTTGTAATTATTTTTCGATTTTAATAAAGGGACTGACAGTGTACTCGACGTTATTCTAAATAATAATAAAATTTAACATACTTTAGGTTTTTATTATTTCAGATAAAATTACTAAAACGAAAGCAACTTTAGAACGAGTCAATTATGCTTATATCATCTCCAAGTCAATAATTTCCCAGGCTTGTGTTAGCCGTGTTCTTGAACATTAATAAGTACCAAAGTCTATTTTCATTGCCCGTTATACAACCATCATCATCATCATCATCAGCCACATGACGTCCCCTGCTGAACATAGGCCTCCTCCAAAGATTTCCAGACGGACCTGTCAAAAGCGGTCTGCATCCAGCGCGTCCCTGCGACCTTTATCAAGTCGTCTGTTCACCTTGCAACGTGGACGGCCGACGCTGTGCTTGCCAGTACGTGGGCTCCAATCGAGAACTTTTTGCCCCACCTACCGTCAGTTCTTCGAACTATGTGCCCTGCCCACTGCCACTTCAGTTTTTTCTAGTCCGCTGGGCTATGTCTGTGACTTTCGTTCTTCTACGGATCTCATTTATGATTCGATAGCGTAGAGAAATACCTAGCATAGCCCTCTCCATAGCTCGCTGAGTTACCGTGAGCCGTTGTAAGAGGCCCATAGTCAGAGGCCATGTCTCAATCCCATATGTCATCACTGGTAACACACATTGATTGAAGACTTTTGTCTTCAGGCACTGAGGTATTTTGGACGAGAAGATCTTGTTTAGTTTCTCGAACACTGCCCATCCGAGTTGGTTCGCCGATTGACCTCTTTCTCAAAGTTGGATTTACCTAGTGGGACTACTTGACCTAAATAGACGTACTAGTAAATAAATAGACGTACGTAATAGTGCAGATTTTAAGATAGGAACTAAAATTTTACTCTATAATATGCTCGTGCGCAGCCAACTCGAGTTTGCCAGTGTTGTGTGGTCCCCTTTCTACAGCACTCATTCACAACGCATTGAGAGTCTTCAGCGAGCGTTCACAAGACATATAGCTTATAAAACCACAGATTTTTCCCACAGAAGTCCATATAACTTGCGACTTAATACATTTCATATGACCTCCCTCCGAGTTAGGCGGAAACTACTGGACATGAACTTTTTGTTTAAAATTGTAAACGGTATTTCTCAAAGCAGTAAACTCTTAAGCCGTTTCTCATTATCGATTCCTTATCACTACCCTAGATCCCGCATAACTAAAAATTTTCACACTAGTTCATCACGTACTAACCTTGGATTACAAAATCCAATTACACGCATATGTATCGAATACAACGATTTCAGTAGCAAAATTGAGGAACTAGATATTTTTGGCGATAAATATCCAATTTTTAAAGAAAAATTAATGGCTTTTTGTAGTCCTCTTACATAATTTATTATAGTTTATATTAGAAGTTTAATCTATTTTTGTTTTGTTTTTCACTGAAACATGTAATTTTTAAATAATAGATGCGTATATCTGTAATGGGCATATATATCGGCCTGTTATATATTGAGAGAATGTTCTTTTTATGATTTTTTAATATATATGCTGTTGGTGTACCATAACAAATAAATAAATAAATACTCGTCTATAGCCTCGAGAATCCTACTATCCTACTAATATTATAAAGTCGAAAGTTTGTTAGTATGTATGTATGTATGGATGTCTGGATGTATGGATGTATGGACGTTTGTTCCTCTTTCACGCAAAAACTACTAAACGGATTTCGATGAAATTTGGCACACGGGTAGATCATGTCGTGAATTAATACATAGGCTACTTTTTATCCCGGGGAAATATAAACCGGGACTTTTATCCCAGAAAAACATTTGATGCGGGCGGAGCCGCGGGCAAAAGCTAGTTGAGCATTTTTATGTCCAAATTTCATTCTACGAAATTATCCTGCAGCTTTATTGTAGGTACTAAAATCGGAGTGAAGGTAAAACATTATTTATTAACTAGAGCAAATAACAACACAATGCGTATTTGTAAAGCATTAAGCTCTGTTTTAAAAACATATCTAGGTTAAACCCGCCGGAGCCAAGCGGCAAAGCGCTCACGACTAGCAAAAAACTTTTTTAAAGTGACTGCTGTTTTTACTTTCTTATTTACGTTCCTTTTTCACCAGACCCATAAATGTTTTATTAGGTGTCCGTAAAATGGAACGTAGGTAAATTCCATTTTTAAGTTGAAACCATGAAGAAAAGAAGAAGAGCGGAGGTGCCGCAAGGCATATAGGTCATGTCACCATCAATTAGGCCATGACGTCACAGTAGGCGGGGCCTAAAACCGTAGTTCTGAGTGAATCGTCAGTGCGTTCGGTTCGGCCTCATCTGACGTTTAAATACGTATTAAATTCTTTTAACCATGAAATGTGATATTGATGAGAGTAGAAGTTGCTCAGGATCAAAAATCAAACAAGATGGCATAACATTTTATGTGTAAGTCGTTTAAATTTATGTTTATTTGCATTTTGAAACATATTTTCTTGTTGCATTACCAAGAGACATCTATCGTCGAAAAGTTGCATTCTACATATTTCTCACCGATATGTTGATTTTAACATTATAAACGCATATTACAATAATTTTTCGGCAGAAATAAGTAAACTTAGTTCATTTTGCCTCTAAATATATTCATTATTCAATCATTTATTATTTAGTTACAGGAAATGTGAAAAAATATATTAAAACATGTAGTGACATCTGTGGGTAAGTATTCAGAAATAACGGATAGCGAAAAACATGTGCGTCATGCGAGTGACACCCAACATCGAATATAATTCGACGCTTGAAAGGCAATAATATCTAAGCGACAAATATACTGAAAATGAGTTATATACATATTTGGAATCGCCAAATTTTTTTGCGTCGATTGATCCGGGTTTCGTAGCTCTAGGACAACTTTTTTGGCGGTTAGATATTAGATGATTCCGGTAAATTTCACATCTTTTTTCTCATTTACCGACAAGAAATTTACGACTTTTCGGATTTATAGAAGTTGGTACACTTAAGGAAATTGATTTTGAACTTATCGTGTCTTACTTGAAATCGTGATATTACATGTTTTGCATTAATATATGTTTACTTGAAATAAAAATATGCTTACTCTTTAATTAGTTGTTTATTACCTACACAACAAAATTATAGCATTGGCGTAGATATATATTTGCCTGCACCCATACTCACCATAATGATGTGCTTGGATATTTTCAGCTTAATAAAATATTTTGTTTATAGTACATATATACAACTTTACATAAAACAAAATAAAAAGAGATTAATCGGTTAGATAGTTTTACCTTGAATAATATAAGTTCTATTTTTTATGCTTAGATATTTTTACTTGTCAACCTTTAACTTCAATGATGTCGCATAGTTAATTTTACCGGGTATGTTCAGGTGGTTATACTAATTGTTAGGAGATATTCACCTGTTCGTAATAAAGAAAATACACCCGCTTGCGATCCACCTAGTGTTTTAAAAGTGTCGTTGGCTATTCTCATCTAGCCATGTATTTTTCTTATATTCCATGGCCTCTTTTACATCGTCCCACATTCTTTCTCGTGTTTGCAAAGTACTATAAAATCCTTTGTGGAAGACGTATGTCAAAATCGTAGAATGTGGTGCTCCATAGTCTCTGACTACCCGTATGGGATGAGGGCGTGAGGTTGTATGTGTGTGCTTTCAGCAAAAATAAAATTTGAGTGAAAATTACGAGTTTCCAACACAATGAATAATTGATAATATTATTGTTTTCTAGTTCTGCTTGAGGCGAGAACCTCCCTCTAACGAAATTTGTTAACTATTAACAAATTCTATATCAATATGCTATATTTTGGATGTAAGTATGTTTATGTAACAATAAAATTTGATTTTCATTGAAGTTTGCTGTTTATTAAATAGTTTAATGTTGGTGGGAATAACAATATTTACAATATTGTGCACATATTTATGTTTTTCTACATTCGTGCGACCCAGTAATTTAGCTATAGATATTTTTAATTGATTTTATTAATATGTTTAGTTATCCTTATACGATTCTTACCAACTGCGCATTTTTAAATATTTCATATTTCTTTAAATTTACTTGTTACGGTATCCATAAAATTATGCATTTAGATGATTTTACCTGTTTGTAAATTAAGGTAATTTTTAACTAAGCGACGGTAACTTTTTAATTTATAATCGTCAAGGCTGTTGATTTAGGTCAAAAAATGTCAAAAATTAAGAAGTTTCTAAAACAGTTACAATTATTTTTGTGTAGCAAATAGTTTCTTTATGATTTTTTTGTCAAAATCAAAACTTTAAAACGCTCTACTGAAAAAATTTGCTAAATGTCGCTTAGATATGATTGCCATTCAAGCGTCGATATTATTTTTATTAATTTCGTTGTATTTGTAAGTTTTTTTCGTGTTATTGAGTTATTTGTTATCATTTTAGATTCCCCATTTTTTTTTTGTTTTTGCGGAGAAAGTAACTTATTACTACCGATGCTGTAAATACAGAAAATAGAAATGCATGAATACGTGTTATGAATAGACGCAACAACTGGACGCCAACAAAATATTCGAAAATATAAAAAAATGCTTGGAATATAGTAAAAACAACAATTTCGCTTTTCTTTAGAAAATATTCCTACCTGTCAAACATTTGATGTTCGTCCCTTCGTTTAGAAATCAATTAAATTTACAAGTTAAAATATCACTAAAAGTGGAGTTTTATTCTTCTTGTTTTGGTTTTGAATGTCAAACGTTGAATATTCGTCCCATCGTTTAGAAATAAATTAAATTTAAAAGAATACTTTAGTTCTTTTTATTTGTTTTTGACATTTAACATTGACAACCAACAATTTATGATCGCAACCATAATATTTTACGGACTTTGGCGGGAACCTGGGCGTAAAGGTTGCGTTGTTTCGGTTGAATTTGATTTTTATGTGCATGATGCGGTTTGTTCAGTGGCCAATAAGGAATACATTCATTTTTATCATAATACTAGGTGTTTCTTGCGGCTTCATCCGCGTGTAAAGCCTTTCCGCTAAAAAAAGTCCCTATGAAGAGATTAAAAATATGCATTATTTCCATGGGGGTAAATTACCTGGATAACAAGTAGACTATGTGTTAATCTAAGACATGATCTACTAGCGTGCCATTTCATCTAAATCCGTTTTGTTGTTTCTGTGTTTACTTCTAACACACATGTAAATATCCAAATATTTTTATGAACTTTCGCATTTATAATATTATCACAGGATACTGAAGTAGATATTAGTAAGATTATCGTAATTATTAATTTTAATCAATAAAGATTTTTTATCAAGAACTTTAACAACTTATTTTATTTTGTTTTATTCCCTAATTTTCCTGTATGTATGACAAAATAATTATAGACATATATAATTATTTTATCATATATGTGTCACCTATGTATATGCTGAAAAAACGGTTAAGCGCCAGTAGAATAATAAATAATGTGGTCCGCCATACTAACGCACATAGAATCGTCTGGAACAAACACTTTTGCTTGTTACGCCGTAGGGTTGAAAAGACGAACTAAATTATTGACAAGTTAGCTCTGTTACGTTGTAATAATGCCATTCACCGCTAGATGGATTTTGATTGGGGGGAGGAGCTATCGTTATATTTCATCCCCCGACCCCCCGCATTTAGCGACGCTACGTTCTAAAGAGATTTTGGCTTGACACACCTCCGCTCTTCTTCTTTTCTTCGTGGTTGAAACGGAAAGTTTGACAAACGCCGATAGAAGTTAGAGTTGAAAAATTCGACTTCACAGCGAACAAAGTGCAATCGATAAGCCTAAGTTTCACTGGAAACAGTTTCTGCAATAGATGTCCATACGGTGTGTAATACGTCTAGATTATATCTTGGATTTTTATTAGACTTGCTTAAACGCGCTCCAGTTTGCGTCGAGTTGATAATCTCGCGGTCAGTTTCACGGTTCGGGGAAAATGTTTTTAATAAAAACATTCTTGCACACAGCTTTTGTCAGTTTTGATTTATTTTGTGCTACTAAGATTGACGTCTTGGGCCAGAGTTGTAGACTGTTCTTATGAAGAGAGATTATTATTAGTGTATTTTGTCATTTAATAAGAGAATAATATGACTACATCTGATATACATGTATTTGCTTTTGCTTCATACATTTTAAGGGGATAAGACTTATAAGACTTATCGTACCTAGGTACCAATATAAGGCAGTACCAAAATTTGTGTTTAATTAAAAGCTCTGGATGCTGCTTCAGTTTATGATAGACTTGGTATATCATTATGATCTCTTCACTGTCACTCACTGTGCCCATTACTTCAAAATTTCAAAAACACTTCGCAACTTCATAATCCTGTACGATTGAATCAAAAACATTACAAAATAACGAAACCAATCTAACACGCTTCAGACATCCGTCCCCTTTAATTTTTCAACACAGACCGCATACAGAATTCATAAACAAATTCACACTCCAGAGACCGCGCCGAAAAATTGCAATTTAACATCTTCCACACCTCGTCCGCCCTGGGGGCGTATTAAAAAAACTTCAGCGCGCCGTCCGGGCATTAATTAAACAGAATGAGCCTAATTTCAGGTAACGCCTTTCATGCTAATTGAAATAAATGCAAAGTTTTAATCAGCAAATGGAAGCCGCTTCGACCCTTTATCTGGACTTCGTTTAGTAAATTCAGCGCTGTCGTGTATAGATGATCGCGGTGAGCGAGCGGCATGTATTGTTCACGGCCCAATGAACTTGCGATTTGGTAAATTAATTAGCTCTGTTACTTTGTGTGTAGATTAGTATTAAAAATGGGCCATGCCTGTTGCTGTATGTCTAGATTAGTATAATAAAAAATGGGTCATGCTTGTAGCTGTATAATATATAGCAGTAGTAGTGCCCGCGGCTCCGCTCGCGTGAAAAAGTTTTTCCGGGACAAAAATATTTTCCCGGGATAAAAAATAGCCTATAGCAGGAGTTATGTAGCTTCCTATTAGTGAAAGAATTTTCAAAATTGGTTCAGCAGTTCCTGAGATTAGCGCGTTCAAACAAACAAACAAACTCTTCAGCTTTATAACATTAGTATAGATTACGCCTTTTCCCCGTTCAGCGTACAAACCCACATTACGCCAGTTATGTTTGGTTTCATATAATAGAGTCGAGCCACACACACACACACTCACTCACGCCTTTTATCCCCGAAGGGATAGGCAGATGCGCAACTATTGCATGATGTGATAGGGGGTGAGCTTTTAATTCAATTTAGACGTATTACAGAGCAAACATCTGGTAACATTGTTTACCGGGCACAATATCAGACTTCGGGGTGATACTAAGCAGGAAACCCCAAGAACATTTGCCCGACACGAAGATCGAACCCAAAACCTCAGTACTATAGTTGTAGCACATACACAATAACTAAGCCATCGAAGCAGTCGACCATTATACACATATTCTAATATTATTTAATAGGACCTATAGTGAATATTCATTACCAGTTCCAAATAACTGATTTGTCTAAATTCCTAATTATACCGCAATGTGCATGCTCTGTGCTGCTAAACAGCATTATAACTAGTGGAATTTAATACGAAGTGCTCATTGTACCGTAATACCCATCAGAATCAGTAAAGCAACGAAACGTAAGGATATTGTTAAATAGGTAGCCACCAAAATGCTCCTCATTGCCACATTGCTAGGGGCGGTTGCGGACGACAACTTAGACGTGATTCGGAGGAAGCCCGCAGCCGTCCCTAATGCGCCGAAGATGGCCACCGCGGAGTTTTGGTTGGTATGCCGTGCGGTGTACATAGGTTAGGGACTCGGCCCGGCGGTCGCCCGACGTTTTCCATCTCTCCGGGCGGCTCAACGTCGGATCGTAAGGCACGGTGAACCCAACATAACCGCTCAGTCGTTCCCCTTGAACACTGGGCGGTAGTAATAATTCACTTTCTCCGCGTAAACAAAAAAAAATTGCCACATTGCTACCTCATTGCTACAATATTTCACAAATTAAATGAAATTATATCATTTATTCGAATCAGTAAAATGTCAAACATTACCAGTATACAGTCAATTTTTACTCTGCCACTAGTTCGGAAAGCAATTGCGCAGCAGAAAAGAAAAGTCAAGAAATTCTGGGTTGCTCTTTTCAAAATCAGTTCAAAGGTATAAGTTACGTAAAGTGTGTAATACAAAAATAATATAAATACAAAATTAATATATAAATATCGGATGACCTCGGTATGACTACCTCGGTGGCGTAGTGGTATTGCGTACGCATTATGAGTACGATTTGCGCGCTGAGGTCCTGGGTTCGAATCCCGGGTCGAGCCAAAAAAAATTGTGACTGAGTTTTTCCATCTTAAAATTTACTCAGTTGCAGCTCGGAGTCAGGAAGTTGGCGGTGTGATACCCCCGTGCCTCGGAAAGCACGTAAAGCCGTTGGTCCTGCGCCTGATCTCTCTCCGGTCATGTCGGATTGCCGTCTCACCGGACTATGAGAGTGAAGGAATAGCGAGTGCACCTGTGTATTGCGCACACACTTGTGCACTATAATATCTCCTGCGTACCTGGCTGATCTCCGTTGAGATTGGCCGCCGTGGCCGAAACTGGCTAGGAGGATTTCAATACAAAAATAAATACACGTAGATTTTTATTTTGTTTATGTAGTTAGTCCTACTAATATTATAAAGGCGAAAGTTTGTAAGAACGTATGGATGTATGGATGTCTGGATGTTTATTCCTCTTTCACGCAAAAACTACTGAACGGATTTCGATGAAATTTAGCACACGGGTAGATCATATCCTGTATTAACGCATAGGCTACTTTTTATCCCGGGAAAATATAAACCGGGATTTTTATCCCGGAAAAACTTTTTAATGCGGGCGGAGCCGCGGGCAATAGCTAGTAGTAGTATAAATCTTCACAAATGATTAGTACTCGTTGTATATTTATATTTTAAGTTATAGTGTGTCTAAATTGCAGCCAAAATAAACTTCTTATTTATCTATGAAATACATATGCAAGTTTGTCCTTCAACCTACTTAAACATCAAAAGAAAGTAATATCAAACCCTGACCCAGTTAGGTTAATATCATACAAAACTCTACAGCAAATAAGAATTTTGGCGCTCTTTAAGAAATTACAGGAGTCGAGAACACAGTAAATACATAATACAGTGAATTCGCGGCCGAATGAACCTGCAATTAGATAAATTAATTACGAGGAAGTGCCGTTTGCGCGGCTGTGTGTTTAGGAATATGTGGCACTGGCAACGGTTTAGTTATTAGTTTGAGTGGATAGATTGCTTTGTGTTAAATACTTGAATAAAACAGTACAGCAAAATTTGTTAGGTGTAAAATTGATGAATACTAGTACCTTTTGATTAGCTCCTTGAAGCGTTTTGCTAAGATTACTAAATATCTAAAGATGTCCGCTTTGTGTATGGGTGCTGGACCTCAAAATGTAACCAGGCTCAAACTTTATGGATATTAAAGGGGCAAAAATATAGATCGTGGGTCTATTAAAAAAATATTTTTAGACCACTTATAAGTAACTATGTAAAAACGTTAATTATAAAATGAAATCCCCTAGCCAGTTTCGGCCACGGCGGCCAATCTCAACGGAGATCAGCCAGGTACGCAGGAGATATTATAGTGCACAAGTGTGTGCGCAATACACAGGTGCACTCGCTATTCCTTCACTCTCATAGTCCGGTGAGACGGCAATCCGACATGACCGGAGAGAAATCAGGCGCAGGACCAACGGCTTTACGTGCTTTCCGAGGCACGGGGGTATCACACCGCCAACTTCCTGCATCCGAGCTGCGACTGAGTAATTTTTTTAAGATGGAAAAACCCAGTCACAAAGATTTTGGCCCGACCCGGGATTCGAACCCAGGACCTCAGCGCGCAAATCGTACTCGTAACGCGTACGCAATACAACTACGCCACCGAGGCAGTCAAGTGTAGTTGTTAAGCAGAATTAAATTACATAAATCTCAAAACCGGAGGATTTTAAAAGACGTACATAGGATTTATTGCAAAGCCCTAATTTTTGGCAGTACTATCCAAATAAATATAAAGTATGTTGATCAGAATTTTAAGCCCGTTTATGAACATGTCCTTGATCACTTTTATTCAGGAGGCTAAACCGTATTCTTCATACTTCTATAATATATAATACTAGATTTCAACTGGAAACTTTACCTGCAAATTTGATTATAGTCAATATCAAATCTCTTGTCTCGTAGATGTTTAGGCTAGCGTCTTTTAAACTGCATAATAATATAACAGATTGAGACTTGGCCGCGAAATCAGATACTAAGCACTTTATATTATGTGATGTTATAGTATATATTGTAGCAGAATAATAATATTACGAAGTACACCCATAGTTATTCTATTAAAATGCGTCACAAGACCCATCAACCTGACAAACACATTGCGACAACTCACTTAAGAGACACGTCAAAAGCACAGTGAGAATTAAAAAACCAGCCAAGCGTGGCGGACTTGAAGCCTTACGGGTTCCGTTACAATATGTAATTTCCTTATTATATATTGAGATAGACCTCTCTGTTTTTGATTCCTATTAACATTTCAAAATATCATAGTTATTACTTAAAATATTAGCAGCATAGTGCGTACAGGTTTACTGAGCAAGGACGTTTTCTACTACTGTCTAAGGCGTTAGTCCACCTCGGTGACCTAGTTGGGTTGGCAGACTTAACTTTTTTTTATAGCATAGAATGACGAGACGAGCATGCCGTTGGCCTGTTGGTAAGCCATAAATAGTAGAAACACCATCCAGTACCTTGAGTTACAAAATACTGTGTGACATTCTACTGCGCTCGTCATCCTGAGACATAAGAAGTTAAGTCTCATTATGTCCTGTAGTTACACTGGCTACAATGCCCTTCAAACCGAAACACAACAGTGCATACACACAGCTGCTTGGCGGTAGAAATAGATATTGACATACCTTTGTAATTTGTGGGTTTGCCGTCGACACTTACTATATGGTAAAGCGAAATGTGGATTATAAAAGGGGAGAAAAAAGTCCTGATTATTGACAGCTTACAATAAATGTATAATCCACAAAGCTAGGGAGACTAGCTTAGAGAATAACTATTACAGATACGTGAGAAAGAACTTGATTCCAAGGTTTCAGTATTACGAAATACAGAACCCTAAAAATAGTATTTCTCGCCAACAGATTATCCGTCCGATGACATGACAAGGGAAGTCGTACACAAAAGTCCATTAGTGCCTCCCACGGTTTTAGGCACGAGGAAAATCACCCATGGGGCCGATTCGACCCACGAGGAAACGCGAGCGTGTTGCAGATGATTTATAAAGTATGATATTTTGTAATAAGCTCTCCAGACTTTGCTGCTATTCACATCCTACTAATATTATAAACACGAAAGTTTGTAAGAATGTATGGATGTCTGGATGTATGGATGTTTGTTCCTCTTTCACGCAAAAACGACTGATCGGATTTCGATGAAATTTGGCAACTGGTAGATCATGTCCTGGATTAAAACATAGGCTACTTTTTAACCCGGGAAAATATAAAGCGGAACTTTTATCCCGGAAAAACTTATTAACGCGGGCAGAGCCGCGGGCAAAAGCTAGTAGGTAATATTTTTACAAAGATTTGTCCTGCTTCGTGTTCGTCATCACGAAAAATCGAAAGTTTTTATATCATTGAGGTGTTCATTTATTTGTAAGGCGGTTAGTATTTAGTATCTGTCTTATAGGTAGATTATAATTTTACAAATGGTGCAAAATGCTCATTACTTTCAACGTTACATGGCGGCTATTGCAATTTTTTAACTAGTGAGATAGCAACTATCATTGGGCTTGTGTTCGTAAAAAAAAACAACTGTTGGTTTGTTAGAGCGAATCACTTTCTGGGGTCAGCCGGCAGACTTCAAGTGAAATAGTAGTGAAGTCAATAAAGCACGAACTGGCGTAGATGACATCTTTATCAGCGCGTAAACTCGTCTGACGTCTTACTAAAATTATTGAAGATCGAAGAATGACAAATAGTTCCTGGAATGTGTTCGCAATCGGGATAAAATTAAGTCAAATTCACATCAAAGATCGGTCAATTTAATTTTCAGTTCTTAGAACTTATTCTCGCTTTGATTCGTTAGATCGTGACTCAAAAGAAATGCTGACACTAGGTAAACTCGTCAGTTTGATTCACAGTTCCGAAGTCACTTTTAGAAAACCTTTTCATTATTCTAATGATCCTTGAAGTTATATTCGATGTAAAATTTTTATACGGGAACAATAATTATGCTAGAATTAGACATTAAATTAATGCACTCGTAGTAGTAAGTCTTGTAAGCGTTCTGGGTATTACTACTTTGTTTATTTGTTCGTAGAGTAGTGTACAACTGGTGTGTTCTGGTTTAGAAGTGTTACAGCAAAATACATATTTACCACCATTTGAAACTTTGTATTTTATATCTCGTGTAGCACCAATTTGTAATTTGGAGTAACAAAATTAAATGTTGCCCCTCCTGCACAGCCTTGATAACTATAATTAAATGAGCATCTTGCTCATCTCGTCATTTGATTGTATATAAAAAAAAACTTATTTTGCTCTCTTTGATATTACAGACTACTATTAAAATGATTTTATAGATATGTCAGAATATAATATTCATTTCGTATGAAACCATTAACAAGCTTCAAAGTAAGAGCTCTGGAATTAGTTTATTCGGGTCACTTGCTCAATGGTTCTTTCGAACTAGGTCATTCATGAAATTAATTAATTCTATCAGCTATTGCACTTTGCTTTAAATAAAATAAAAATCAAATATTTGTAGCTCCAACTTTTATTTTCGGTTACTTTTAAGTCTTTCAATAAAAATAAATATGATTATTCCGAGAAATACTGTTAACAGTGATTTAAAGGGTTCTTGAAAATTCAAGTATTGAAAGGGTTACTAATATTGGAAGTTCAATAGCACTTAAAATATAATCTTGTCTGCAAACTTAAATTTATAAAGAAATAAATATGCCTCGAATTAATTTACTATTTTTGTATCGCATTATGACTTAATTTTATCGACGGTTATATTATAATACTGTTCTTGATACTAATGAAACCAAAATAGGATAACTTGAATAGTTTACAATAATATATTTCATCTTTTATTGTTATTTATGAAAGTTAAATACCAACCAAGATTAAATTATAACAAACCTAAACACCCAAAGACAAAGTTACCTAAAACATTGCAATTAAACATACGTTTGTACTAAATACCTTGCCTACGTCAGGTTTATTGCACAATAGTTGAGCCCGCACATTCCTGCAACGTACCCAACTTCTGTAATAAACCGAAAGTTTGTGTTTACCTCTGAATACGGCACGTTGACCGGAGTCACGTGAATTTGGATGTATTAAAAAGTAAATTGATGGTGCTAAATCGGCTTTTACTTAATGTACGAAAGAGTTTTGGTGAGGTTTTACGCATTTTGTGACCTGAATTACTGGATTTAATAAATGAGGTGACGTTAGATTCGTATTGGAAACTAGGTTAGCAATTTGGGAGTAATACTGAGTGGAGCATCACAGAAACGGCAATATAGTCTTATAGGCTGAAAAAAAAATTATTGAGGTGTTACTACAATCCTACTAATATTATAAAGGCGAAAGTTGTTAGAATGTATGGATGTTTGGATGTATGGATGTTTGTTACTCTTTCAAAAACTACTGAACGGATTTCGATGAAATTTGGCACACGGGTTGATCATGTCCTGGATTAAACATAGGCTACTTTTTATCCCGAGAAAATATAAAGCGGGACTTTTATCCCGGAAAAACTTTTTAAAGCGGGCGGAGCCGCGGGCAAAAGCTATCGTATATAAAGTCAACTTGTGGTCACCTTTAGTGTTGCACCTACGCTCCGTGATATTGGCAGCGGCCCAATATCCAAGAAAGAAGAAAGAAAGAAAGTAACATTTATTCGTAGAATGTAGGCACTACGACGCACACAAACATTTATATAATGAGGTACAAAAACATAAAGGGTGCGCGCAAAGTGCATCCATGACACTGTCAAAAAGGTTCTAGTTCAGCATAATATCCCACCTCTTTTTTAGTTTTCGATGGTTTATCAACACTTCCTCTGTTAGCATCTGTGGTTAGCATAAATGCTCAATAGCAATGGTGATAATATACCATCAGATAAGCCACTTGCTCAGTCGCCTACTTTCTGTAATAGACAATTATAAAGTATAGTCTTTACCACATAAGCATAACCTTACTCTGCAAAATCAAAATTAAAACAATCAATACAACGAAATTGACACCTAAAACGCCACAATAGGCTTATTTGTCCACCAAAATCCGATTGATCGAAAACATTCGACGCTAGGACAGTGTTCCTTAATGGCACATTAGTGACAAAAGAAAGACTATTGCGTCGGCTGGGAACGGGTAACGACGTCCATAGTTCACGTTGAATCGCGGGATTAAGCCGCGATTTGTAACAGTCGTGAACTGTCGCCTCCATCCTATTTAGGGAAGGGATTGTGAAGTGAGATGAATTGGCAAGCGTTGGACGTCCACCTTCAAAGTGGATGGATGAGCTTTTGATAGTCTGGAAATCTTTACAGGAGGCCTATGTTTAGCAGTGGACGTCATGTGGCTGATGATGATGATACGATTTATAGCATTCATGAAGGTTAAGACAGGGGTTAATCATGTGCTCTCATGCTGGCGGCCCCGTCAGCGGAGCTCAAGGTCGTAGCGGCAGTGCACCCGGTCTTTGCCAAGTGACTTGACAGGTGCCATGGCCCGGCAACGTTTCAATTGACACATCACCGGGCATGGTTGCGTCGGTGAATATCTGTCTCGTCTTGTAGGCACAGAGGTGTCGGCCGTGTGTCAACATTTGGAGTTTTGCCCAGCCTGGGGTGAGGAGCGCAGCGCTCTCAGAGCAGTCGTCGGAGAGGACCTCTCGCTGCCGGCCGTGGTCGCTTTCATGGTCGGCAGTCGGGATGCCTCGCGTGCGGTGGCCCACTCTTGTGAGGTGGACCTCTCGCAGAAGAAAAGTACCGAGAGGGATCGGGAGCGAGATGATTCCTCCCGCCGCCAAAGGAGACGATGGAGGCGCCGGGTGGACGACTGACCGGCGTCTCCCGCCCTGTAGATTGAGGGTGTTTGGATAATTCCACCACGGTATCCCCTTAGTTTTGGTGTTTCATTTAGCACATTATTGTGACCCCCGTGATGTACGGCAGCGTGGCAAGTTAGGCTCACGCTGCCGTAGATGCTAAGAGCGTCCTTCAGTGCGCGGGGGCTTTTGATCCTGAAAAAAAAGAGAAAGAGGTGTATCATGTACATCCACACTAACACGCATTTGTCCCATGATATAAAACTTCGAATTCAATAACAGTCCATTTGTGTCCTGTAGACTAACCCTCAATTAATCTCACACAGGTTTACAAAACCACAGTCCAAGAAAAATTCATTGCCAGACCAAAGAGTCTATTTAATGCGCAGGAATAAAATCCACAGCAACTGGCTCATCAAGTCTATTCCTAAAACGTTAAAGACAATTCCAATCTCACCAAATCTAGTTTCATAAGTCATACACGGCGACATTCGACCCTTATCAGCCGATCGATCCGATGGCCAAACATGACCCTTGTCAGTCGCACGAGACGGGATTAAAGTACACGGTATTCATTACGATGCGTCTGGGCTTGAGATCTGATAAGTGAATTTTTGAAAAGTTGGCACATCTATTCTTTTGTTGGGGCTGTGAATGTTTCCAAGTAGCGGCAGCCAAAAATTGAGGTGAATTTGTGAATTTGAACTATAAGGTAATTAAGATCCTTCAGATAAAAATAGGTTTCTCAGGCCTTTGTTACATGGATTCCCAGGTGACTCGGTATTTGAATCCGTCCCAGATGTTAAAAAAATATAATGTACAAGCATTTTATGGAAACATTGGATAGACATAAAGATTGTTCCATCGAAAAACCTTTAACTTCAATTTACCACAAGCGTTATAAAAGACGCGTAAAGTATTTATTTTCCAGTAAAAAATATATCGCTACACAAACAATACCATTACGGTCTAGTCTCGCGGTGCACATCTCATAAGATGAAAATTACGAGCCGCCGAGTGATGTGCGCGTTATCATCGATAATATATGTCGGAGCGGCGGGAATTTTGAAATAATACTCGTGCAAAAACCAGTCAAGATGTCAAATCGTTGGTATAAATAGGGCGCCTCGCATTTGATGTAGTCAGTCTCTTATGAGCCTTTCAACTAGTCGGAGCTCCGGTAATAAGTTTGGAGCATTCAGAAATAAAAGGTAAAGGATAAGTTGGAGTTTTACTCTCACATCATGGATGATGATGATGAGGTGGAACCCTGTGACGACGGCAGAGCTGACGTCATCTCTTTTTAAAGAGTTCAACATCCTCTGCTCTGTCATATACAATACCGCCTCGGTGACGTAGTTGTATTACGGTATGAATGTAATGCTGAGGTGGGTTCGATCCCCGGTCGGGCTAAGTGATATTGGGCTTTTCTACTCAGTGTCACCTCGGAGCCTGGAATTTGTGCGGGATATGATGATGACGACATATGCACGGCTAAAAGTGAGTGCACTAGTTGCACCCCTGGCTACCCCTTTGGGGTAAAGGGTGTGAGTATGTGTGTGTGTGTGTGTACATTAGATCTTTATAGACCCGCATTTTATTATATGGGACCTAACATAGCTCTCGAAATATAGCTGTGATACACCTGTGCCTACCTCTGAAAAGGGAGAAAGCGTGATGCTATGTATTATTCAAATAAAAATATCAAATTCTATCAATTACAATTAACAATTGATTAGCGGATATTAAGCGGTGAGCTCGTAACGGAATTTGTATAAATACAACCTAACCGCAATTTTGGTGGGCTAATTGCATACGTTTCGCATCTGTTGTGGTGATACAAATATATATTTGATTAAAATGTTATCTATGAGAAATGGGTAGTTGAAAAGTGATGTATGGTCACCTGAAAAAAGTTTCAAACAGTTACCAATGGCTCTCATCATCATCATCAGCCCGTTGCAGTCCACTGCTGGACATAGGCCTCTCCCAAGATACGCTACAAAACCCGTCTGCTGCTTTATGCATCCAGCTGCTGCTGGCCCTCTTGTGCATATCGTCCCGCCATCTGGCCAGAGGCCGTCCCACGCTACGTTTATCAAGACGTGGTCTCCAATCCAGAACACGCTTACTCCAGCGGTTATCTGCTATTATGGCTCTCAAACTGACCTAAATATTAGTAAGACTCGTAGCTTTCTGGTATCTCTAATAATTTCTATTGCCGATTTCTTCTCCACCGAAATTACTTTGAAGATCATACAGTTCTAGTTATTTTAGACAACGATACAAAAGAGAAACAAAATACGTCGAAGCTAAAAACTAGTTATATGTTATTACTAGGTGTAGCTTCCAGCTTGGCCCGCATGAGAAACCTTTCCCGCAACAATACTCCCTAAAACATAGCACGATACCAACCTCATGTACTTAAATAATAATACCAGCTCTGTATTATATATTGTCCCACTGCTGGGCACGGGCCTCCTCTACTACTAAAAGGGTTTAGGCCTTAGTCCACCACGCTGGCCTAGTGCGGGTTGGTAGACTTCACATACCTTCAAAATTCTTATAAAGAGCTTCTAGGTATGCAGGTTTCCTCGCGATGTTTTCCTTCACCGTTAAAGCGAACGATAATTGATAAACAATAAACACATAACTTTGAAAAATCAGAGGTGTGTGCCTTGGGTTTTGAACCTCCGGACATTGTCTCGGCAGATCGTTCCATTACCAACTAAGCTATCGTCCACTTTTATGTACTTAAATAATCAGATTTAAAATATGCGTTATTTCCTAAGGGAGCAAATTACCGGGATAAAAAGTAGCCTATGTGTTAATCCTGAACATGATCTACCCGCGTACAAAATTCATTCACATCCGTTTGGTTGTTTCTGCGTTTCTTTCACATTCATTATAATATTAGCAAGATTAGCGATATATAAATTCCGGAGATTATTTCCTGGCAATGCTCCTGACGTTGCAATGATCACATCTCTAAAATCTTCGATCCTTGATTCACCATATCCCAAACAATGCAAACGCAGAAATCGTCCGTATAAATGACATGACCCTCTGATTATCACGCGGGATGTGAAGTTATTCCGTATAGTAATAAATCATTTTTATCGATACCCGTCCCATCCCTAGAAGGAGAGTTTAGTCGTGCATCAAATTGAATATATTCATAAAAACAGGCTCGGTTGGCTTTATCGACAAAGTTTGTTCGTCGTTGACTTTCAGTTGATAGTGTACTAAGCTGACATGCCATGTTATTAGCTACTATGTTGCATACGCGAGTTTGCTTGCTTATCTTCAGAGTATCGTTAAAAAACAGACAATAAGTGAGATGTTTTAATCAGTGACTGGCAAATTTTTGTTAGTTTTTTTTTATTCTCCTTTATAATCATGGAAATATTTCTGCTTTCTGTGATAAAACATCAATTTTAATATTCAAGCTGAGATCGGGGGTGAGCCTATCGCCATATTGGGTACAAATATCAGATTCCCACCTAATATTGAGCAGAAAACCTAATATCACTTTGGCCGACCTTAGATTCAAACCTGGGATCTCAAAGCAGTATTGTACCGCGTACGTAATAAAACTACGGCACCGAGGCAGCCAGTGTTATCAAAATGTATTAAAACAAAACCAAGAGGAAAAGTTTTTCTTCCGCGGAGATATTTTGCGTGACATAGTAGGTAATATTTATCCTGTCTACGGCCATTGGCGCCATTTTATTACTATTCCGTATTTTCAAGATTTACGTTTGAAAATAGTATTAGTTTAATATTTTTTCTACAGATTAAAGTTAAATACATTTTGAAAATCATTGCATTTAATATTACTATTACTAAATCTGTGTACTAAATATACAAAATTTCTATGTTTCATTTTTTTCTTTACATCCTACAGAGTATATCAATTTTACTCAGACATTTTATTTTTTATAGCTCAAATAATTTTGCACAAACAAAATTAATAAATTTTCTAAAACAGCACAGGCTTTGAAAAACGTTAAACTCACAAAACACAATAAATAAACCGATTTGATTGAACTATAACAGCGTTCATCAACGAACAAACATCAATATTGTATTTACATCGCAGCAAGTTTATCTATACTGTAATAAAGTGGTAAATCCTGGTGTGTCTGTATATTGAAAGTAATGTGACAAAAACGAAAGGGATAAGCGAAGAGTAATGGAAAACAAATCACCGATTTTTATACTTCTCTTCAGTCTGTATGTTTTTCAGTTTGTTCGATACTGCACATCTCGGGAACTACTCAAAGGATTTCGATTAAATTCGGTATGCAGATAATGTGAGACCTTAGAAAGGACATAGGCTACTTTTTATCCCGGGAATTCTATCCCGGAAAAACTTTTTCACGCGGACGGAGCCACGAGCAAAAACTAGTTTTAAATAAGCTTATTCACAACTTTACATTGTTTCTATTCCGGCGAATCGATATACAGTTATCGATATTGTCGTATGCCGCATCACTAAATGAAACTAAATTTTATTCGAGGCAATACTGAACGCACTAACTTTGTATTGTTTTGTCGATAAAATCATAATGTATGTGTCTTATCACGGATATGAATTTATGTATAATGTTTTGCGGTTCAAAAATTGATACAGAAAATTTATTTAATTGAAAATTGTATGGTTTACATTTTCTTTCAGTCGCATTTCTCTTTCGTAAAATACTGTAGAAAAATTTGCAATGATAGAGAGTGTCATATTTAATTCTTAATTGTAAAGCAATCATAGTGGATCGGTGATTTAGATCCCCGGGCAGAGAGGTATATTTTTAGAAACATATCTTCATATTTCGTAGAGATAATTTTAACGACCGATGTAAGTACCTACTTATAATAAAGTTAACCGACCAATTGAGTAAGTACAAATAGTATTATATACCCCTATTGTCTTCACATTTTTTTCTAAATAACCTCGCTTCCGCGGTACAATCAAAAGCCATGGTCACTTATCATCACCACTGGCACTTCTTCTCCAACTTTTTAGTTTCTACTTTCCTAATATCCAAAAAAATCCTTAACAGCGTGATTATTACAAATTAGATTTTCCTCTGTAAAAAGAGAGCAGTATTTTTGATCGTCGACCTATCGTTCGTCAGTCTTCTGATCGTTAATCATCCCTCGCCGAGCCATTAGCACCTTCAACGCGTCTACCCTACTTTCTCATATCACGGTCGTTGCTTCTGACATCTTAACAAGTAACTACATCAGTATAACACCAAAACTGTATCGCGGAAGAATTTACTATTGGTTCTCACTGATTTTTGTCTGTGATTTCGCTTGTGGTGCTTACTGCTACTATTGCACTACATATTACAGTATAGCTGTCTTTGTCGTGGACGCCTTAATGGTCTTAAAATAGGCGAAGGACGACTTTAAAACCTTATATCCTTTAGATTTTTTGTCAAACTACTTGGTGAAGTCAACGCTATATATTTGAGTTACCACTTTTAAATTTCAAAGACCTGTAAATCAACTCCACAAAGCTAGCCTCGTATTCGCCATGAAAACCTTCAACTTTATCATTCGATAAATTATTAGACGAAATAACTCGACGATGTTAATAACTTTACTAATTGGTGGAGCCATTAAAAATAGCACACGTATTCTCGGATTCCCAGCCGAAGGTATTCCAAAACAATTATCGCATAACTTACCCGGCGAAGTTGTTTCTTGTAACAATAATGAAACGGAGTTAAACAATTCAGAACAACTTACACCAGTAGCTTAATATGTAAATTATATGAATGTAAGGGAGGAGAAAATGTTTGTCGATATTCTTTTTATTATAAATGTAATAATTAGCGAAAACGTTCAGTTGTTTCTTCGACATACATAAACTGTTGAATGTGGATGAAAGAAACATTTCTTTTGCTAAATCAACATTATAAAATAACAAGAAAAATTTGGAACTCAGATGAAACTACGGTTTAATTTAGATTGTCATATCCCGTTAATGATTATCCCATTAAAAACATAAATGTGAAATGTGGAAGCCAAGTCTAATATTAATTTAAGCTCAAGATTAGACTTGGCTAGTCTTCACATACAATTTTTCTTATATTTGACTAATAAACTTATCTTTATGTTACTGTTTTTATATTGTAAAGTCAACATATCCTACTCTTCGAAAAAAAAATGTTTTCTGATAAAACTAGCCAAGACAAATCTTGAGCTTAAATTAATATTAGACTTGGCTTCCACATTTCACATTTATGTTTTTGATGGGATATCATTACTTTTTGTAAAGATATTATTTATTAAAATATTGAGTTAAGTAATTCAAACAATTACGTAAGAAATTACCTTTGATCAATATTTATGAAGTTTCTTATTTTAGAAAGAAAATAAACAATGTATTAAAAGCCGTAAACCACTTCATCGTCCTGCTATGTGCACGCGATGAAGTCCTCTTGGTAGAAAAACCTCTATTTAATAATTACTTAAACTCTATGATTCGCAAGTATTATGATAAAACATAGAATAAAGCCTTATTCTGAGTGATAGAACGTCCAATGTCATCTCATGTCATAAACGTCTTAAGATGTAAATAAACATTGTAGAAATCAGAAGTTTTTAATTTGAGCTCGAAACAGAAGTAAATATATAATATAAAAGACTGAAGAGTGGGCACCAATTGCTGATGCCTATAACGTATATATAGGAACCTACCGCCGTGTCCCACAACAGCTCTGTCTAAAGTCGGAAAATTTATAGAAAAATTCAAGCAAAAGTGGTGCCCTAATACTGAGGGAACGTAATTAATGGATCAAGGTAAATAGTATTTAAAGTAAAATAAAGCATCAATGGACGTGTACGCCTAAACGTTCATTATTCTAAAGATAATTTATAGATAATATGCAGATTTTCCGATTGCTTGGAAAATGTTTCAAATCTTAAAAATGTACTATTTTCAGATTTTTCCTTTTGTATACATACAAAAAAAATGAAATCCTCCTAGCCAGTTTCGGCCACGGCGGCCAATCTCAACGGAGATCAGCCAGGTACGCAGGAGATATTATAGTGCACAAGTGTGTGCGCAATACACAGGTGCACTCGCTATTCCTTCACTCTCATAGTCCGGTGAGACGGCAATCCGACATGACCGGAGAGAGATCAGGCGCAGGACCAACGGCTTTACGTGCTTTCCGAGGCACGGGGGTAGCACACCGCCAACTTCCTGACTCCGAGCTGCGACTGAGTAAATTTTAAGATGGAAAAACCCAGTCACAATTTTTTTGGCTCGACCCGAGATTCGAACCCAGGACCTCAGCGCGCAAATCGTACTCGTAATGCGTACGCAATACCACTACGCCACCGAGGCAGTCATACAATTACCTATCTGGACACCAAATTTCTACTTTCTAGGTCATCTGGAAGTGGGTTAGGTTTTTGATCTATATGTCAGTCAGTGATAAAAATGCCGATTTTTAGATGTTAGTATCTCAATGACCGTTTAAGCTATATTTATGAAATTTGGGATTCTAGTTAACTTGAGGGGGTTTAATACATAAACCAAATCTCAGGTATTTACGTTAAATAGATTTTGAGTTATGGAGGCGTCAAAATTCGCTCCAAATGGTTCGGGTGAAACTACACTAGGCAGCTTCGACTTTTTTTTTTTTTGCTTGGTATGACACGCTGCCGCGTGTCTCGATACTTAGTGATATTATCGACACTGTGATATTAATTTCTTTAAAGGCTTTTATATAAACTATGCTGCAACATAGAGCTAGCTATGAATTTATTAATACTTTAATCAAAATCTGATTAATAAAGAAGTTATTCGATAACCCACATACAACCGAAACTGTAATACCCACGGCAAAGCGCTACCAATTGGTGACATCATGAAAATGTCCGAAACACGTTAAATAGTTGAAACGTGGTCACTAAACAGCGGCCTAGGACCATCGCTGTAGGACACATTGTAAAGCTATGGCGAGTTTTTGGACACCTTTTATATCCTATATAATAAAATCGTCTCTACCTTTTTGGGGAAGTGTTGAGACATAAATTTTACCTACTTAGTATTAGTAGTACATTACACATCGAGCTAATATAAGGATAATGTCTCATCAGTATATCTCACATTGTCTTTGAAAAGAGATGATCGGTCAATTCCATCTATCTACAACGTTATCTTTATCTTATTAAGTCTACTGTAGAAACATTTTCATGATAAAAATATGGGCACTTTAGGACATCGATTTGAGATTCACAAACTCCTTCCTCGACTTATTTCAAAATTTCCAGAACTTTATTCGTGTTCATTTTCTTACCATTTCCTACCCCTAATTTGTGCCTCACTGACCATTATAATTCCTTCTATTTGTACTGATGCGGAAATCGTATAAACCTATTAAGTAAGGGTGGACAGACAATAGTCCAAAACGGAATCGTATTTTTTTTTCTTTCGAATATTTTCGTAGACTTAGTAAAGACTCACGTGACAATTTGTCATGTTAGCCATCGCCTACATAACCTTCATCGAATGCTGGACGTCTATTACTTAAACAATTTCTCGCAAAAGTTTCTATAGTGTATTGTTAGAAAGGTTTAAATATAATTTATAGTTAAAAGTAAAATTTCTTTATTTTATTCTAAACTAGCTTTTTCCCGCGGCTTCGCCCGCATTAAAGTTTTCCTGTGTAGAAGTCACCGTTTATATCGAAGTGTACATCTGAACAATTCTTGAATCCACCTGAATACATACAAAAACATAAAGTGCTGTAGGGCGAAGCGCGGGCTTCGACGCGCTATTTATAGGCACGCGCCGGCGGCCACCCGGCCGGTACCGCTGCAATCGATATGTTCCTGAATTTTAAATCTGTTAAAATTCGAAAATATTTAATAACATAGGAGCATAAGGACAGACAGACAGCAGGAAGCGACTTTGCTTTAGACTATGTAGTGATAATATTTTAAAGAAATTTAAAAATAAGCCCACGTTAACGTGAGTCGCTCCAATCGCCTAACTACAATACATTAGCGTAGTTAAAGTATCGCGTGCAAGTCTTATAGCCTATAATAGCCGCAAAAATATGCACCGCTTGGTATAAATTACTATTTTTGTGGAACGTTGTTTGATGTAATGAGGAAGTTAGTTGTAACGAATTTTAATGGACATACCATTGACCTATTAACCCGCCGCCTTATGGGTCGGCAGTGAACCTGGACTGAGTGTCGTGAGTTTTGGTTTCGACTCCCGGGTGAAACAACAAAAATATTATATTTCAGTTCAATGACTCGAAATCACCAAACGAAGAAAGCCCACATCGTGACACTGTAGATACTCACACATACATACTCATGTCTTTTATCCCTAAAGGTGTAGCCAAAGGCGCACTTGTGCACCAACTTGTCGCCGTGCATATTCCATGATGTGAGCCTATCGCCATATCGGGCACAAATTCCAGATTCCAGGCTAATATTCAGTAGAAAAATCCAATATCACTTTGCCCGACCCTGGGATTGAACCCGAGACCTCAGCATTGCAGTCGTAAGGTAATACAACTACGCCACCGAGGCAATCACTGTACATATAAAGTTAAAACGGCGCGCGGTTGATAAAACCTCATTGCCTAATACATCTATTGTAGATGATTTAAACAGCGTCAACTGTTGGAGGTTCTTCTGAGACACTTTCTTTGATGGCTGTAGAGACTAACAGTCGCCTCTTGTGACTCCTCGGTAAGAAGAGGGGGGCTATTCTACTCTGCCGGCACATACCACGGCTTGATAAAACCAATATTGAAGCTTTACACAGGCCGGCATAGTTGTGGACACTGGAATGCAATGGTCATTTCTCGTCGGTCGATATTCTATTGGACCCTACTTCAAATACCATCAGGTCCAGCAGATTGACTCTGCCGTGCCCATATAAAAAAAAGTTCCCGTAATTGCACTCTTAGGTCCAATTCTTCAGCACGTAGATAGAAACATCTTATTCTATATGAATCGTATGGTATTTTGGACGTTTAGAAACGGCGGTAATTATTTAGTATCGGCAAGTCAGTCGCTTACTTGCCTTCTCTCCCGCTCCTCTATGTAAAAAAGAAATGCTCACGATTAATGATCAAACTTCTTTACTACGCTTGAAAGCACTTAAATCGTATACCATCGTAACTACTCTTGAAATCGTTAAGGCAAAATTAAATACTTCAAGGGTTCAAAAATGCTACGAGGATTGCGTTTGGATTTAATGGTGTCTGGTCTCACAATGTGTACAACTAGAATATACGAATATAACGAATCCTACTATTATTATAAAGGCGAAAGTTGGTAAGTATGTTTGGATGTCTGGATGTATAGATGTTTGTTACTCTTTCACGCAAAAACTGCTGAACGGATTTCGATGAAATTTGGCACACGGGTAGAACATGTCCTGGATTAACACATAACATAGGCTACATTTTATACCGGGAAAATGAAAAGCTTGACTTTTATCCCGGAAAAACTTTTTAACGCGGGCGGAGCCGCGGGCAAAATCTAGTCCAGAATAAAACAATCTCGTATGTCCTAGCATTATTTTTGACTGATAATAATATAATTTCATCAGCATTAAAACATGAAATAAATAAAATACTTTATTCATCAGGTAGGCGAACATAGTTGCACTTATGATAAGTCAAGATACATTAAATTAATTAAATAATAATTGTTATTACAAAAGTCACTTATATAACTACAGACATTTTTATAGAGAGTAAAATCAATGAAAAGTAAATAAGGAAGTCAAGCTCGGGCTGACAGGAAAGAGGAGACAAAGAAAATGATGCATCATTTTTATCCTACTAATATTATAAAGGCGAAAGTTTGTAAGAATGTATGGATGTTTCGATATTAGGATGTTTGGATGTAAGGATGTTTGTTCCTCTTTCACGCAAAAACTACTGAACGGATTTCGATGAAATTTGGCACACGGGTAGATCATATCCTGGATTAACACATAGGCTACTTTTTATCCCGGGAAAATATAAAGCGGGACTTTTATCCCGGAAAAACTTTTTAAAGCGGGTGGAGCCGCGGGCAAAAGCTAGTTAAAAATAATGGGAAGAACGCGTCACGATCCTCACCTGTGAGGACACAGGCCCAAGCCTAGCTAACATACCAGCCTTTCACCATCTACTTAAGCGATGACTACCCGAAGAAGAAAGGCAGAAAGAAACTCCGGGCTTACTTTTTTATCATCATTTGTCCATTGAATCTTTACATAATATTTTTTTTATTTTCAAGTCTTTTGCATCATCATGGTCATGTAATTCTAATAATTACTCTCGACGTCCTTAATAGTTCACACAAAGATGCCCCAGTGATTAGTTCTCAAATCGGCCACCATACTTCTAACCCTATGTAGATTTTAGCCACGACAATACATCTTACTACCTAGTCGGGATATGAATATAAAGCCAGCTGGTCCGCTCCCGCTATTTCCACCAACAAGCCCGCTGACCATAACTTGTCGATGCTAATTAAACCTGATTTCGATGCACGTAAATAGTTTCCGCTCTGTGTTCGAAAGCATGCCGGGTCGAACATTGCTCCCCATGAAATCATGCATAAACTAATTGAAGCATACCATCACCTTTGACGTGATTCTGTCGGATATTTAGTGCAGATATCTGTGGGCGATTCGGATATCTGTGCTTGCATTGTTTTAACAGACTCAATGCTATTTGCGGTATATTTGCTCGATTGCTAATTAGCGGATGTTGATATTACGGGCGTATTCGGTATGCATTGAGGGATTTGGTTGTTTGAATCGTTTGTGAAAGAATGATCAGCAAATTTAATGGATAGGACAATATGGAGCAGTTAGGTTGTCGGTTTTGGTTCGATCCAAGGAACAACTTGAATGGTTAAGTTTAAGCGTTTTTATATGAGGAGCTAATGATTTGATGCTAACCGTGATGACTATACATAAAGAAAAGCAACATCAATTTTAAAAAATAGTACCTATTAAGCATTGATGTAAAAATCTATAGCTTTTTACATGGTATACCATACCATACCAGCCCTGTATTATACACTGCCCACTGCTGAGCACGGGCCTCCGCAACAATTGAAAAGGTTTAGGCCTTAGTCTATTACGCTGGTCTAGTGCGGGTTGGCAGACTTCACATACCTTTGAAATTCCTACAGAGAACATCTCAGGTGTGCAGGTTTCTTCACGATGTTTTCCTTCGCCGTTAAAGTGAGCGATAATTCACAAAGAATACACACATAACTTATCAGAAAAGTCAGAGGTGCATGCCCTTGGGTTTTTAACCTGCGGACATTCGTCTCGGCAGTCCGTTCCACTCCCAACTAGGCTATCGTCGCCTGGGTACTATACGCTACAATCTATCCCGGGAAAATATTTTTATCCCGGAAAAACTTTTTAACGCGCACGGAGCCGCGAGCAATACTAATCCTACTAATATTATATACGCGAAAGTTTGTAAGAATGTATAGATGTCTGGATGTATAGATGTTTGTTCCTCTTTCACGCAAAAACTACTGATCGGATCTCGATGAAATTTGGCACACAGGTAGATCACGTCCTAGATTAACACATAGGCTACATTTTATCACGGGAAAATATAAACCGGGACTTTTATACCGGAAAACCTTTTTAACGCGGGTGGAGCCGCGGGCAAAAGCTAGTCTAATATAAAATAGCTAGGTATTCTAATGGATAGTATTTAGACTATGGATGACGGAAAAAGGAAACATTAAGATCAAGATTAAGATAAAGTAAATACTTAATCTTGATCTTTATGTTTTCTTTTTCAGGTTTTGAATTAAACTAATTTTAGTTTAATTCAAGTTTAAGTACTCTTTGTTATTTAATTCCATTAGCTCCATGTGAAAACAAAAATATTAAATTACTTACAGAATTATACAAAGCCTCTAAAATATGTACAAGATATAGCGCCTAAGGCAGGACGTCACCGAAAAAGTATTTGGGACAGCGTGTCGAAATCCATAATTCAAAGCTGAATGAAACGCAAGATGTAAAGGAAAATAAAAAATATCCTGCAAATATGAGAAGTAGACCATCTGCTACACCTTAAATGAATTTACTATTCTTTATGTGGGTAATAAATTACAGTAAACCGTCTCCGAATTCAAAAGCTACGTAGAGTTTTATGACTCTAGTTTAAAGCAGAAGCAAAACCAAGTGTTGATCATGAATGCTATACAGGATTTCAAAGATAATAGTCATGCGGCAAATAGAAGCCTTGTTTGTTGGATTGATATTCTAGCTAGTATGATAAGGCATTTTGGTACTTTACATCTAATGTCACAGGACGACGAGCTCATTACAACGCCTTGTAATGCTGGGTAATTTAAAGTTGTTGCACAGCTCTTTACAGATAGTCGTGGCGCTTTCTATTCACTTATATAAATAAACCGGACAAGTGCGAATTGGACTGCGCACGGAGGATTCCGACCAAACTTCGTAAGTAGGTAATGTCTATTTCTACCGCCAAGCAACAGTGTGCATGCACTGCTGTGTTTTAGTTTGAAGGGCATTGTAGCCAGTGTAACAACAGGACATAATGAGACTTAACATCTTTTGTCTCAGGATGACGAGCGCAGTGGAATGCCACACAGTAGGTACTTTGTAACTCAAGGTGCTGAATGGTATTTCTACTGTTCATGAGCGGTCGTATCGCTTACCATCAGGTGAACGGCATGCTCGTCTCTTCATTAGATGCAATAAAAAAACCATTAAGAATGTATCTAACAGTATTGCTAAACTTAATTTTGAAGAAAAAAAACGGTGCATCAGAACTATGTTTGGTCTACAATGTATTTACTCGTGTAAACCGTACTTTATAAAACATAAAATTTTAACAGCCCCCTCTTTGTACATATTTGAAATCTCTTCATTTGTTAAAACCAATCCAGCTTTATTTCTCAAAGACTGACATTTATTAAATTTTATTCTGTGACACACTGTACCGACATATTTATTTCTATCTTTAATTTTTTGTCGTATGTTAAATTCAATTTAGTTTAAAAATTCCATTATGGACATTGTATAATTTTGTAAGCTCTAGTGGCAAAACATAGAGCAATATTCACCATAACATGTCGAGAACTGTATTTACCTATGTTAACTAAAAAATAAATGATTCCATTTTATTTGCTCTATTTTAAAGAAATAGTGATTTTATATTTTTATAGAATCCTGGAAAAGAAACAGTCGAAGGCGGGACTTGAACCCACGACCTTTTCAGGATCCGTATTTAATTATCTTAAAGGAGACGACCAATTGGCAATCGATGGCGGAAGTCGATGTAGCTCAATTGGAAGAGCACCGGCACGATACGCTGGAGGTCGTGGGTTCGAGTCCCGCCTTCGACTGTTTCTTTTTCAGGATTCTATAAAAATATAAAATCATTAACCAGGCACTACATGGCCATTAACATGTATAAAAATCATAATATAAAATTAAAGAAATAGGTTGAAGGACAAACTTAACTTTGCCTTTCGATCCCTAGACTCGCTTATTGCACCAAGCGAAAATAGTAAGTTTGTAATAGTTAATTTGCTTTTTTGTTATTACCATAGTCGCTGGTTATTACGTATTTACAGTTTTTTGTTTTTTCCTTTACGTGTGCTATAAGGCCTTATTTCTTGCCAAAGTCCATGATTCTAGGTCAACAGGAAGTATTTTAAAGGTTTTAATTCCCTTGAGAAGTTGCAAAATATGCGACGTAAACGGTCATATCTTTTGATCACGTTGACTTACAAGTTTGAATTTTTCACATCCACAAAAGACCGTAGTCCTGAGTATTTAATATTAATTACAAAGTAATATACCTCTACGCGTTCGTGAGAAAAAGGGTCTTGACAGACAAACACACGGACGGACAACAAAATTATCCTATAAGAGTTCCTATTTCCGGGCTCGAAACCTTAAAAAATGTTCGGTTTCCTACACACGTGTACTTAAAAGCGACTGTCTTGGATTTTCAAAAATTTGACCCGAATATGTCGAATGAAGAGAGTACCAATACATAATATTTTGCCGGAATATTTCATATTGGCGTGAAACGTTGACTCGTATCTGTGACGTGACGCGACATAAGCGTCACTCTAGTAACCTTCGAATATTCAAGGCATAGTAATAATATGTTTAAGAAGGATTTCAACAGAGATGGTATGACTTTCTCTTAAAGGTCACAGTTTTGCTATTGCTATTGTACTGGTGGAATGGACACGGCTGAGGCACCCAAGTCGCCACATTCAGCTGCGCCATCTGGAAAACGAGAAATCTTTCTATTCCTGCAAGTTTTACAGAGTTGAAATTATGCACAAGGTATTTTTTTAAATGAACTGCCTATTTGCGTCAAACGTAACATTTCAGTGTAAACGCGTTGCAATTAGGAACTGTGTAATATATACATTTACATACAAATGTGAGAGCCGAAAATAAGCAGAATGTGTATAACATACAATGACTCCGTCCGTCGTCGGTACTAAAACAAGGTATCACTTAATATAATGCAACTAACGGCCTGTCTCAATAAGTTACTAAGTAACTTAGTAGTTACTTTGTAAGTAACATATAACAAACAGTTGAAATGCTTATTTTTAGCGTTCATCTGTGTTTCCAAAAAATAACATAGATAAGAATTGATATTAAAATAGCGATAACAGTTATCGTAACTTTTACTGTCGATGTAGATATCAAACGTCAATTAAATGTTAGTTATTGAGTTACTTATTGAGACCGACGCTAAATATATCTTAACTAACAACGGGCGTCAATGAAAGCTTCCTTTCAAACACAAATCGTCTGCACACGCCATATGTTCGTACATAAAGGTAAATCGATTCTAGCCGAGTGAAAACACTTAGGAACGGGATCCCCGAGCTTAGTTATGTAACCCTGTAAGCAAGTCGAAAAGGGGCAATAAATCTTAGCAGTTATACTGCGCAACCGAGCACTTTTAATACAACAGCATGATTAACGACTTAGAGGAATACCAAATGGTGTCGAGGAAGTAAAAATTCTTTGTGATCAAATTTTGTATAATTAATGTGTGATTTTTGCTTTGTAGGATGTATCTATTTATATTTCTCACGTAGGAAACAGCTTTGCACCTGATGGCAATAAATGGTGTATGATAAATACATTGGAGTTTGGACCACTATCGGTATAAATCAAGACATTGTGTTTTGTGATATTTTCCAGAATTACATAAAAATGCTCTAGCTTTTTAACTCTAAAGAACCTTATTCACGTTCCATCTTGACGTACGGTCAAACAAGGTCTTGAACGATGCACGATGCAAAACGACTGTGAATAGTCTCGAAGTACGTCGGCCCGATCCAGCGAGTGCCTCCATCACCAGTGTTGCCAACTGTCGCATCTACTATCTATATAAATGCATCAAAAAAGTTGCTAAATTCCTCATTTCTTCTGTTAAATAAAGCTACTTGAAATAATAATACATAGCCGCGTTAGACCAATGCTAGGCTAGATTTGACATTGGGCTTGTGTGAAATGAACTAATAATTTAATACAATTGTTTTAAAAATGCATTTTAGATTAAATAATGAATAATATATTCAGCGATATACTGGTGGTAGGACTCTCATATGTAAGAGTCCGTCTGGGTGGGTACCAACGCAATGTCTATTTCTACCGCCAAGCAGCAGTGTGCATGCACTGTTGTGTTTCGGTTTGAAGAGCATTGCAGCCTGTGTAACTACAGGACATAATGAGACTTACCATCTTATGTCTCAGGATGACGAGCGCGGTGGAATGCCACACAGTACTTTGTAACTCAAGGTGCTGGGTGGTGTTTTTTACTGTTTATGGATGATCGTATCGCTTACCATCAGATCAACGGCATGCTCGTCTCGTCATTCCTAGCAGTAAAAAAAATACGAATGACCCCCGCCACTCCAAGCATTGTGCCGATAGACAATAACTAATCTTTTAGTCTGTAACCGAAAAATACATCTAAATCTGTATAAATTATTCAGGAATTGTGAAAATCTGTATTATATCAGCATTCATTTCAAATATGGATCATGTATTTAAAATCTGTATAAATCTCAGAATAATCACAGTTATTATTCTGAGGTATAAATACCATTGACCAAAGAGTAAAGATAAATACAGATAAAACTGTATACATGGCCGCACTGTCTAGCACGCTGGATTGGCGCACGATAATGCACATGCTACGTCCAGCGCCGTGCCGTACAGCATGCTGTCTGTCGAGATGGAACGTGAGTAATGCCCTCAAGGAAACTAATACAAATCCAGGTAAACGGAATAAAGTAAAATAAAAAGTTCCTTGTTATAAAACCTTACTGTTTTCTTGTCTATTTCTTATCTATATTTAATTAATAATTTGACAGTAATTGTCATATTAACTTATGCCATATACACAAAGAATTTTGCGATATCTATCAAAACAATAACAATATTTACTACTTTTTATTTCTAAGAATTTATATTTATTGTTTTGTATCTGCTATTATTACTTGACATTGGCGAAATCACCGATAGATAATCGGTGGAAGCCATAATTTAAAAGAAGAAGAAGAAAGAATTTTGCGCATACACCAAGCGAACGAAACAAGAAATGGCCAAGCCACAATTTCATAATATACAAGAAAAAGCCACAATCTATAAACTGAATTGAAGAAATGTACACCAGAAATGAATTTGACCCGATGGGACGACTTAGAATCTGTGGAAAAGTTCCTTCTCTGCATTCCTTTAAGGACTGGCGCCTTGATCATTACTGTCTTCGGAATCATCTACGGCTTCATTGGCTTATTCTTTCTCGTCTCCATGATCATCAACTTCTCTCTTTGGAAGTCAGTGTACATAACCAAAGTTGATGTTTTGGTCTATTTATTTTTCTTATTCTGCGTCATCAGTGAATTATTTTTCGCAAGCATTTTGCTTCTCGTCGGAATACTAACTCATAACGATGATCTAGTTATAGTATATTTATGGTTTACAGCAGTTCATGTGGTGTTAAATTGGGTGATTACTTTGGCTGTGTTTATATACTGTACTTTTGTGGTTTCGAGCTGTTTTCAAGACTCTGGCGTAGGACAATCTGTGTCTTCTATTATTATTACAGCTTTCTACTCTTTCTTCTGGAGTTACATTATTGTTGTTGTTAATAGCTTTAGAATGGATATGTGATTGTATATTGTATGTGATTGATAATTTACATCAGTGAAAATAATTTAATGTTGAACACTTTACTATATCCCTCTATTTAAGTACTTTAATGCCTTAGTTTGTATGAGTTTGTATTTATTGTTTATTACAATGTTTATAGTTTTTTTCACAGAATATTATTCCATTTAAGTTACAACATTACATTAAGAAAACTATAGCTACAATCTGATTTTACGAGAGTTGAATATCATAAGAACCAACATTATTAAATAATACTTTCAATACGGTTCGTAAAAGTCCAAATATTTCAAATTATCTAGTGATCATTTCTTTGTTTCGCTAAAAACGTCTGTTACAATAGAAAATTATTCAAATCATTTTAAATTACTTTTCAGATGCGTATCTCCATTCCGCGCAAATCAAAATAATGACAAAATCTGTTCGTGAATGCCAAAAAAGTATAATATTGGCAATTTGCTCAGGAAATTCGGTCCCAATGTTGGAAGGCGGTTAAATTAAATTTACAAAATTTGCCTCCCCGGCAAGTGAGATTGCAACCGCGGCCAATTCCCCTAATTTTGTTTAAATTCAATGATTTTCATAATATCGTTAAACTGATACGTTCGGTGGGCAAATGAAATTGTGTACTGAGGTGCACGTCTCGTAAGAAATTTATGTGTCTAGCCCGTTTACGAGACCAATAAATTTTCATACATGAATTTTCATATGTACTGGTACTTTATCGGCTTTTGTATAAACGACATAAAATGGGAGAGAATACTGATAAGGGCTAAAATATATTGTTGGCATTAAATTTGTCACACGGTAATTCTGCAAGATCTTATTTCACTTAATTCTTAGTTCGAATTTTTCTAAAAAGTAATAGTAGCACTACTGGGCTTCGCATCTTAAATCACAAACATAATACCTATTCATCACTTCAAGGCTGTCTACTTAAATTTCTATCTTTATTTCTTACGGTTGTGATAAAAATCCAATTCCTATCTTTTTCCTTTGCATACCTATATCGCCATACTGGAGATCATATTATAGATAAAAACAATCAAAACTATATTAATACAATTATAAACGAATATTTAATCATTTATATTACAACAATAATTACAGCACACTTGCTTTCAACAATCTAGAACATTCTTTCATGAAGCTATTTCTTGGTTTGGCGGACGCCGAGAAGACAGCAGTAGCTCTTTGTAAGCATAAATTATCAAAATGTCGTGGCACAGGACAGCTGTAAAAATACAAATTAGGATTAGTGTGGACGGGTCCCTTCATATCCGAAAAGGTAGGCAGAGAAACAACTGAAGTCTCAACACTCCTGAGCTAAGTCCTATTAGTAAGTATCACATCGCAAAATCCAATCGCGGGTATTACAACTATATTTTTAGATCTGTACATTTAAAATTGTATGTACTACAAAGGAATCTAACCTTTATCTAACGATTCATGACCATTAGATCAATGGACCTATATTGAAAAATAAACATCATTGATTTTTTTTATCGCAAAGAATGACGAGACGAGCATGCCGTTCATCTGATGGTAAACGATACGACCACCCATAAACAGTAGCAACACCATCCAGTGCCTCGAGTTACAAAAGTACTGTGTGGTTTGCCACTACGCTCGTCATCCTGAGACATAAAATGTTAAGTCTCATTATGTCCAGTAGTTAAACTGGCTACAATATCCTTCAAACCGAAACACAACAGTTCATGCACACTGCTGCTTGGCGGTAGAAATAGACATTGCGGTGGTACCCACCCAGACGGACTTTTACATTATGAAAGACCTACCAGTAAATTTAATTTAAATAGTGTAAACATGGTTTAACGCATCTAAGAGTTTGATTTTCTCCCAATACATTACAATTACTACGTCTATTCAAAACCTGAGGTCAGTTGATCGCTAAAATATTTATAAGGGACCACAGGTTTACCGAGGCATGGAAGGTCGAGATTTTTGTCACAATGCGGTCACTCACCCATCTCCCAACTCAAGCTTAGAACTGAGCTTAGCAGTGAGACATGTTAGGTATAAATCACTTTAAGTCTTCGCAAACGCGACATTTAGCTTTTAATTTAATTTTATACAAACTTAGATATTAGATTTCAGAGAGGTCTTGTTCTAGTTTATGTGCTTTTTTTGGACTTGTAACTACGCTTTTAATATTACTGTATTAGACAGCGAGCTGTGAAGACTATTTAAAAAGTATTGTTTCAACTCAGTCTGTTCTAGCAGCAGTGGCTTCTAGGCATGACTCTTATCGGTTTAAATGTTTTCTTTTAGACCTCAAACTATTAAATGTGTTGAAGAAAATGGCTAAATTTATGCTATTCCAACTTGAAGAGGGAAAATCTTAGCACTATATATCCTACAATAACGTAGTCTCATAATTGATTCCTTAAAATAGCAACAGCAAAAAGACACTAAAAATCGATTCATCCATTTGGGAGTAACGATGCCACAGGCAATATATATATAGACACACATTAAGCTTATAACAAAACTTTTTATAAATTTTGAAAATACTTACTGAATAAAGAAATAGCGAGTACAGCAAATATAACGGCTAGCATGAAGTGCATAGTCAAATATCCAGTTCTGATGAAGTATATACCACCCATGACGCCCAACACTGTGTTGTATGAGGCCATGATTAGAGCGAACCAGAGAGACAATTCCAGAGCCAGGACCTTCTCCTGGAATAAGTAAGAAGATTGCATTATAGGTACTTCAAGTACAGAACATGTAAGAAACAACGTTGATAACATTAAGATTATTTTTAGATAATTTACGAGATTCCATGAGTAATTCGTTTTAAATAAATCCTAAGTACTAAGGTCGCACGGGCGGTTGCGGACGACAACTTAGACGTGAGTCGGAGGAAGCCCGGAGCCGTCCCTAATGCGCCGAAGATGGCCACCGCGGAGTTTTAGTTGGTATGCCGTGCGGTGTACATAGATTACGGACTCGGCCCGGCGGTCGCCCGACGTTTTCCATCTCTCCGGGCGGCTCAACGTCGGGTCGTAAGGCACGGTGAACCCAACATAACCGCTCAGTCGTTCCCCTTGAACACTGGGCGGTAGTAATAAGTCACTTTCTCCGCGACAACAAAAAAAAAAGTACTAAAGTCCATGTTCTTGCAATGTGAAACGGTTAAAGTCAACATACTATTTTTAAAAGAATATAACTCTTACAAGTAGTGTTTTGATTAAATTAAGCAACAACGAGCATCAAATATGGAACAAAATTTGCATGAGTTTCAAAGTCTTCATCACTCTGTAATTTAAATCCTTCTTTACAAACATCAAGCTCAATTCCTAGCGTGTACAAAATACATCAGAATTGAAACAATTCCTCGAAAAATATTTTCAAATACTCTCCCCAGCATCAATTGATACGGCTTTGTTGTAACAAGGCCTCTCTGGAAGATAAATTGTACATTCTCAAAGAGATCACGCGTGCTGTCTTTATGCCAGTACAATCCACCTTCGGGCGAAGATCTTAACCGAGAGATCACAGTGGAGATATTCAATTTAACGTGTACCTAATGTTTTATTCCCGTTAAATATGACAAGTGGAATAATTGTGTTACCCAACCTGCTGGTCATACATGCGCAGCTGGTCATAATTTTTTTTTATACCTTTGTGACTTGTGAACGCTCTCATTACATTCTACGATAATTACATTAAACGGTGCTCTACAGAAATTGTGATTGTTGCTGTTATTGTGTAAAAAGCGACATTATGCCAGCCCTGCACGTGTGGATTTTTTTTTGTTAAATGTGTGCTATCCGTGTCTACCTCGCCCCCCATCAAAATTGTCCGAAAAAGTTTTTGCGCATTAGTACCATATCGTGTCCATTGGTAAAATAGTCTAAGGGCCTCTTTCACCACCCTCGAGTAAAGTATCGAGTAACTAATCGCCAATTAAAGTCACCCGTAACTGCACGTGTCAATTTCACAACGTTCGAGTAGCACTTATCATAAGATTAAACTGACCCGTAACTTACTTGTCACGTCGTCTGCCAATTAGCGAGTTTATTTGACAGCTAAAGTATGTGATTTACTTTAACTGTCAAATAAACTCGCTAATGATGAGTTGAGATTAATGAACATTTTTCTACCTTTTGTCTAAAAATAGATATAATTGTTTTAATTGATCATCAAATGGATGAATTAGAATATTCTACGCTGCAACTATCGAGGATTCGTGTATTTAAATTCCGCGTTGATTATTTTATGGATATAGATGAAACTAATTTTTTCGCTAGATTTTGTCTATCAAAGTATGGCGTGAACCAAGTTTATAACTTAATAAAACATAAAATAATTCCTAAAATTCCTTTATTTTCTAACATAGGTTGGTATTTCTGTACAATTTATACCAAAATGTCTCGCTCATGTTTAAAAAGTTTGCACTTCTATCTCTTTTAACTTTATCCACAATAATTATTATTATTACGACTGCCTCGGTGGCGTAGTTGTATTATGGTACGACTGCAATGCTGAGGTCTCGGGTTCGATCCCCGGGTCGGGCAAAGTGATATTGAGTTTTTCTATTCAGTATCAGCTTGGAGTCTGAAATTTGTGCCCGATATGGCGATAGGCTCGCCCCCTATCACATCATGGGACGGAATAATGGCGAAAAGTGGGTGCACTAGTTGCGCCTCTGCCTACCCCTTCGGGGATAAAAGGCGTGAGTGTATATGTATATGTATGTATGTAATTATTAAAAAAATTAAAACCACACGCATTAATTTCCTAACCAAAAACACAACAAACAACACACGAAATGAAATGACAACCTGCCAATGACGTTTGAGGAGTAACATTGAAGTAATATTGTACGAATGTAATGGTCCGTGGGCCAGTGACAGATTTCCATGACCAAGTTCCTCTCAAACGATAATTGGTGAGACGCATGAGAGACGTGTATCATAAAGCCTCGTGAACGTTAGCTGCGGCTCCGTGGGTGCCATGAGTGGTGGTAGCCTCCCAAACACGTAGAAAAAAAAATAATATTCAGTCATTTCCTCCCAACTAAGAGTCATTTTAAATTGTAGCTAACCCGCTACCTTGAAGAAAAAAAATAATCAGCTGACTGTAACTTGGGGCGTTATGCGTCAGCTGGTCGATCAAACATGTAAAAAAAATACATAATTTCAGTGATTTCCTCTCAACTAAAAATTTACCTGATAATAGCTTATACGCAACTATGAAGAAATATATATGTCAGCTGGCTGTATGCCGGGGCAAAAACCGTCAGCTGATGCCTTGAAAGTTATAACGCAGGTGTTAGGCGAGAGCTTCTATTACATAATTACATGCATCAGCTGACAATGTTTCCCTCGAGTTACTGATAGTAGATTCTCTTTATTAATTACAGCATTGTATTATTAATCTTTACATATAAAATACTTTGTCCTGAATGACTGACTGACGGTAAAACGCACAACCTAAACCTCTGACCGTAGAGACCTGAAACTTTCTTCAAGGTATCGGGTTAGCTACAATTTAAAATGACTCTTGGTTGGGAGGAAATGACTGAATATTATTTTTTTTTCTACGTGTTTGGGAGGCTACCACCGCTCATGGCACCCACGGAGCCGCAGCTGACGTTCACGAGGCTTTATAATACACTTCTCTGATGCGTCTCACCAATTATCATTCGGGAGGAAATGACTGACGAAATTTTGAACTGGCCCACGGTCTATAACGTATGATTTGTTACTTTATTCACTTAACCGGTAAGTTGTTGCTCGAAGCTTCATTTTAGCTTGTGAAATTGATAGAAGATACTCGTTTTCCTTCCAATTAACGTTAATTGGGATGTAACTAAACAACACTTTACTTGGAGATGGTGAAAGAGACCCTAAGTCTCAAGTAGACATAGTGTATTGAACTATTACTACTTGAGACATAACTCAAACTTGAGATTGATTTATTAATACCGCCCCTAGTGTAATAAGAGACGAACCTGTTGCCCTTCACCAGATTCAATTCTAAGATTTTAAATACTACATGTGTAACTTACTTCAAGAGCACCCAAAAATAACAACACTCCGTGTAGAACCTGCGGTGGTATTGTTATTAACGTCATAATTTGCAGGACGTTAGAAAAATTCCCTTTACTATTGGCGTTCACCAAGAAATACAAGATCACGTAGCATATTACAGAGGTCTGGAACGAAATATTGGAAAATAAAAAATTGTTAGATTATATCTAAATTAATCGTTATTTCATCTTGCGTCGACATACGGATTGAATCATATTTCGTTTTTTGAAGCTCCAAAATGTACTAGATTGCTCTACTTAAGAAACGTCATATTTTTTTTTAATTGTGCATACAATAGTAACTATTACTTGCGTCTCCACCCGCGTCCAATTCCGTTCCCAGAATCATAAACAAAATGCCGTTGTAGTTGACTCGTCAAGCCCCGCTACGGACGCCGGCGTCCGAGTATATAGGGTTTCCCCATACATCTATGTATAAAAGATATATAAGCGGGGTTTGACGGGTTAAATATATTATCATCAACATGAGAACTTATACCTACTTTACCTATGTACAACATGAATCTAGAGAAGTATAATATGTACTTCTCTATAAAAAAAAACTTTATATTATGTATTTTAAAATGCAAAATGTAAGTTATCAATTTCACTCGCAACTTATTCATTGCTACCACTGTTTAAATACAACTTAAAGTTCCACCAGGTCTCTATTTTACAACTAATTCTGAGCTACAGCTGTTCTATAGTATACCAAACCAGCTCGTGTAAATCGATACTCGAAAACATCATCAACTGACTACAATTGCTACTCGATTACAATCTTAATTCTCTTATTTTCTTCATAAAACTAAATAGAAAACAATACAATAATTGTCCATATGTAGCCATTAATTCTGTACGAAAACTGGTTTTATAACGATACTTGCTAGTTTTAGCCAACCAATGCAAATGACTGCATCTCTTAAAGCCTTCCGTCGGAACGCTATCTCGTCTTGATTCAGAGATCTCAGCTCGCTGCAGATCAACATTTTTTCCATCAATATTAATAGCCTGCATTTAATGATTTGTGGCAACTTTCTGTTCAGTTCCTATATCACTTGCAATTTGATTTTTTAGGTTATGTTGACTGTGTCAGTTATTAATGTGCCGAGTATTGTCTTTTGCTATTTTTGGGAGAAAAAAGTTTGCTTCATGTTTATGGTTACTACAGAATAATCATTTGTATTATTGTTTTGTACTGCCTCGGTGGCGTAGTTGTATTACGGTATGACTGCAATGCTGAGGTCTTGGGTTCGATTCCCGGGTCGGGCAAAGTGATATTGGGTTTTTGAAATTCAGTATCAACCCGGTGTCTGGAATTTGTGCCCGATATGGCGATAGGCTCACCCCCTATCACATCATGGGACGGAATACGCACGGCGAAAAGTGGGTGCTAGTGCACCAACTAGTGTTGCGCCTCTGCCTACCCCTTCAGAGATATAAGACGTGTGTGTGTGTGTGTGTGTTTTGTACTGATAATCAAAAATATGAATGGAAATCGGAAAAATCATTGGAAAATGAAAAATGGGAATCATTCTGAGGAATTTGGATAAATGGACCACTTATTAGGCGGCATCATATTTCTGTCAATAAAATATATAATTAGTCATATAATATTTTTGTCGTTATTCCATATTGACCTACATCAATATTTTGATTTAAAAAAGAATTTAAAATCCGGTAATTATTCCTAACATATACATTTACTCATAAGCAGAGACGTAAACTCAAAAATAATTTAAAGTTTTCAGAACAAAGTCATTCTCAAAACATTTTAACTTTGCATTAACAAAAATTTTCCTACTTAAAACGTTAATTAATTTATACAAACTCGTCGAATGTAAAGTTAAAGACATTAAAACTGAAACTGCATCAAAATTCAATTGCATCGATTTGTGGACTTAAAACTTAGCGTGCGAGTCCGAGACACTAAAGTATTAAAGCAAACTTGGGCACAACAATATCAACGCTTTTAGCCACTTTTATAATGTGATCAGCGATTTTCTTCCACGGTTGCGAAACTTTAAATTAACCTAAGTTAATGCCGAACATTGCCCGTATCGTTAAAGTATTGCAGCAACAGTTAAAATTACTGTTACTTTTGCCTAAACCCTCTCAATAGTAGAGGAGATTCGTGCTCAACTGTAGGCAGTAATAAAGGGCTGCGTGTTTGTGTCGCAACTCTTAGGATTTTCACTTTTACAGTTAAAAAATGAAACTATTTCTGGAATAAACTATTTATTTCATTCCATATTCTGTACAATATGTACATGGATAATCTTAATGTAAATCAAATGCTTTATTAAATAATATGTGTGTATTTATCGATACAGAAGTACGAAATACATTAAACACATTGATAAAGCAATCTCGGTAAAACATGGCATGAACTCATTACGTTAACATTTCATAATATCCGTTGGAGCTCGTGCAATGACTGTAGATCTCTTACTTACTTAATACTACATAACTAGATATTTAAAATTCCGTGTTGAATAAAATAGTCATAAGAAAACCTTTCCTTGAATTGGCCGCATTCAAATTCGATGTACAATTTTGGCATGCAAAGTATAATACTCTTGGATTTCAGCCATTTGTATGTAAAAGCTTTGTTGTCGTGTTTAGGATTTAAAAAAAGATGTGCTGCATTAAATACATAAATATTACATATAGAGCTGTAAAAATTTAATAAACTCACGCCTATTATCCCCGAAGGGGTAGGCAGAGGCGCAACTAGTGCACCCACGTTTCGCCGTTATTCTGTAAAAAGAGATGTGATACCCAACATTTTATATAATGCTCTGAAGTCCCGAGTTCAAATCCTGGGCCAGGCTAAATTATATTGGAGTTATCTGCTCACTAACAGAATCTGGAATTGATTTCCGATATGACGATAGGCTTGCCTCCTTATATATCGTGGTACGGTACACTCTTGGCGAAAAGTGCAGCCTACTCTTCCCTGGGAAGTTGAAGTCGTGCAGTGTGTTTTTGATTATTTATTTTTTTGTTAAAAACACGGCCGATAGACTATAAATCAAAACATTCTCCAATGAAGACCACGTATCGGCAAGCACAACATTGGACGGCCACCTGCAAGATTACGACCTGACAAAAATCTTAGAAAGTAGTTAAATGCGAGCTTTTTCCAACAGGTCAGTCTGGAAATATTTTAGGAGACTTATGTCGAACAATACACATTCTGTGGCTAATGATAGGCTTTAGAAATCGTCAGTCGGTTAGCTTCGACTTCGTAGGACACTTTCTCTGTCACTCTTACCTATACAACGTTATGTAGCTTACTCGGTCATTCTCTGTGTATAGCTCTATGTGTAATAGTATACTAACATACATATACAGGGTCATTTTGACATTGCATTACTAAATGAAACCACATACTTATCTCCTTGAAACTAACATTTTCCATTCAGTTATTTTAACTATAGGTGTAAAATAAAAAAGTATAAGTTTCGAACAAAATAAAAATCAATAAAAAGTAACTTTAAGTTTACACGCCCTAATGACACTACTACTACTCTAAGAGGAATCGTCGCAGCGGCAACATCATACTTTCAGTCATAAAAATACTCACGCACACGCCATATTGGCACTAAACTAAAAAATTATAAAAAAATCATGAAAGTAAAATTTCTATTTTTGGTAAAAATATTCGTTTCTCATGGATGATTTTTGGCATAATGTTAGCAGTGGCTAAGACGAGTATGTGGTTTCATTTATTAAGGCAATGTCAAAATGACCCTGTATACATACATAGCCGTCCGTTATAGAGTCCGTCTGGGTGGGTACCCCCGCAATGTCCATTTCTACCGCCAAGCAGCAGTGTGCATACACTGTCGTGTTTCGGTTTGAAGGACATTGTAGCCAGTGTAACTACTTAACATAATGAGACTTGACACCTTATGTCTCAGGATGGCGAGCGCAATGGAATGCCACATAATCATTTGTAACTCAAGGTGCTAGTTGGTGCTGTTCCTGTTTTTGGGCGTTCGTATCGCTTACCATAAGGCAAACGGCATGCTCGTCTCGTCAATCAATGCCATAAAAAAAACATAGCATCACGCTTTTTCCTTTTCAGGGGCATACAGAAGTGTATAACACCTATATTTCGCCAGCGTCCCACGTAATAGAGGGCGGGCCTGTTGTTATTTATCGGACACATTTCCAGACTCCGGACTGATACTGAGAAGAAAAACTCAATATCACGTTGCCCGAACCGGGAATCGAACCGGAGACCTCATCACTGCAGTCGTAGCATACAACTACGCCACCGAGGCAGTCTTACTTACTAGCATTTTTATATGGGCACGGTAAAATAACCCCACTGCATAAGATGTAAGCGGCGAGAGGCCTAGATAGAGTGCCTACTGACAAGCGATGATTATCCCTCCATCCCATGGTTGTCTGTAAGAGATTGCCTCAAGCGATGAAACTGCCAATTGTACCACCTCTCTGCCTTTATTATTTGAAATACTATATTACGTTGTGATGTACAATAAAGTTATAAATAAATAATTAAAATAAAATCCCTCATCAGTCGAGACAATTATGCTGGCCTGTTTGAACCGGGTATACACAGGCTGATCCCAGAATGCGGCTTACTTACGAGGGCCACTTTGCAAGCATCATTGTTCATTACTCAAAAAATAGTAATTTTACTGCTTCGGTGGCGTAGTTGTATTACAGTACGACTGCAAAGCTGAGGTCTCGGGTTCGATCCCCGGGTCGGGCAAAGTGATATTGAGTTTTTCTATTCAGTATCAGCTCGGAGTCTGGAATTTGTGCCCGATATGGCGATAGGCTCACCCCCTATCACAACATGGGACGGAATAATGGCGAAAAGTGGGTGCACTAGTTGCGCTTCTGCCCACCCCTTCGGGGATAACAGGCGTGAGTGTATATGTATGTATGTATATGTAGTAATTTTAAATTCCGAATAGTAATTCATCTGACGTAGCAAGAGGCTCTTGCAATACAATCGTCATGGAAGCTTGCATAGTGCCTTCACGGTTCGTTTAAAGGAAATATATTGTAGAAAGCTCGGAGCAGGTCGGAAAATTGCTCCACAACTTAATGACACGAGCGAGCTCACTTATGTCGTAAAATAAACAGACTCAAGGTTCCAAGCTCTTTGTTGCATATTAGCTTAATTGTGGCTGTAGTAGGGGTTCGTCAGTCGTGTCTATGGCCTAAATGGACTTCGGCTGAAGTAGTAAAACTATATTACGAAATACCGCTGAGCACTGACATTGTTCTGTCGCGTTTCATGTAAGTGGAATGTCTGAAAGCCTAAATAACTTTCCACCCTTCAATAATACCTTTAGCTTTCCTCTATGTCTCTGTGAAATGGCTGTTTTGGTAGTTTTGAAGGGAAAGTAGCATTGTGAAATCTCAATAAATCCCCTTTCCCCATTCCCACTTTCTATTCCTCATGGTGGTCTAGGCAACCTAGATGTTATTGATCTTTTGCCATCAGGATCCCTTGCTAGGTTGTCCACATTCAACAACGAAAAATAAAAAGCAATACAGTCACGAACATTCAAATGACATTAAGCACACCAAAGTAAACACCATTAAACAAAATTATCCTCAAAATGTACTTTGTATTATAAAGTGATTTCAGTAATCAATCGGTCAGGCCAAGTGTACTTGGAAATCAATCAATTTGAGCAAATTAATGCGGCTGCAGTCAACGTTCAGACGTTACATAGCATCTGCGAATGTAAATTTACTTAGGCTGTAATGAACAGCCTTTGCCTTAAGAGCGTATAGAAATGGATTGAAGGTCCATCAAAGCTCAGTGGGTTAGCAGGCAGTACGTTAGGCAGATAGGCATCTATGAAATTATCAGAGATTCTGTAATAGCATTTTTCATAATAATTCCTTTTTATTTCCAGCACCACAAAGTGACTACACCTGATTTTTAGTGAACAGAAGCCTAATGGAACTGTCGACCAGAAATATCCTTTGATCGCCTGAACTATGCCAACCTGCCGTCTTCATATTCCGCTTATAGGATCCAATTTTAGGAAAAAGCAGACTCTCAGACACGAAGAAGGGAGGAGTAAAGAGAAGATGGTTACGCCAAGTCCAGGCCTATGTATACAGCAATCGACAACCCGAACATATTATATTCGGGTAAATTTAATATTAATCGTATCAAACAACAAATATTTAAGCAATTCACAAACGTGTCTTTATGTGGACTAAAAGCAAACGATAAAAAAAAGCAAACGGTGAATTATACACACGTAACTTCAAAAAGTAAAGGTGTGACTTGGGTTTTGGCAGACCGTTATACCCAACTAGTCTATCGTGCCAGTGGCACTTTAAACTATTCAAAATCCACACATTAATCAGGTAAATAAAGTCCTTGAAACTACAGCGAAGTAAGACACCAAGTGCTTGGGTTTATTTACAGCGTAAGTTCAACACGATGCATCGATGAGACCCGAGCTGAGTTTGTACACCACTCGCCTGGTACACTCGGCAAACTAACGCAACACTTGACAATCTGGAAATTTCGACGGTGCCCTGTTTGGGCTTAACCGCAGCGTAAGGATGCACCGGGCTTTGTAAGTGACCTGATATCTTCGGAGTAGCTGGTATATGCTATTTTTTGTATATAGTATAGTTACTAAAATGTTATGTTGGAATTTACGGTAGATATATTTGAAATGAAATATTTTGTAACGTGATTAGTCTAAAAAGAAATTCAGCTTGTCCGTAATTATTTTTAACATACATAGATAATACAGGAGGTAACCATAAAATAAAAAGTAAACATATGGACCGGGACTAAGAAAACGTATGTAGGTAGGTACTTCATAAAAAAACATGTAGTGGCTAAAATCTCCGAATTCAAAAAAAAACTTTTTTAACACCGAAATCCTATCAAAATTAAATATTATTTCATAAACATTTTACCTAGAACCGTATAAGAATAAAAAAAAGTAACAAAAACGACGGCACATTAAAAACTTTAAACAAAATAATAAGGTCAGTTACAAAAACAGTAACTTACTTTGTAGCAAGAGTAATTTGCGAAGTTTAGTCATTCATAAATATGATTGCTTATGGCTTAATCTTGAGCACGAACAAAACGAAACACGATGTTCGAATTTTATCAAACTGTATTTTAAAATCTGGAGTAAAATAATGTTAAATCGTTGGAAACGTGATAAAATAATGAATATTCAGAAGGGAATGCAAAATATGCTTCATTTACACTATTGTTCGGAAGAGTGAAAATTATATGTAAAGTGTGTTCTTTAAACGAGAAATTCGGTTAATCCTACTAATATTATAAAGGCGAAAGTTTGTAAGTATGTATGGATGTCTGGATGTATGGATGTTTGTTACTCTTTCACGCAAAAACTACTGAACGGATTTTGATGAAATTTGTCACACGGGTAGATCATGTCCTGGATTAACACATAAGCTACATTTTATCCCGGGAAAATAAAAAGCGGGACTTTTATCCCGGAAAAACTTTTTAACGCGGGTGGAACCGCGGGCAAATTCTAGTTATCAATAATATCATGTTTAGGCTTCTCCTAATCGTTCTTTAAGCATCAAGGTCTGAGCCCATATCATCCAAATACTATAAACCTTTTCTAATATCACCACTCTTAATTAATAATGTATTTTCAACGGCATCTAAACTTTGAATCGAGTGAGAATCCGGCAAGGGATATCCCGGAGGTTTCGCCCGCTGAAATGCGGGCGGCAGCGCTTCGGCTGCGGAGCAAAAACACGGCCCCAGGGCTCGATGGCATCCCCGGGAAAGCCTGGGTGCTAGCCATTGAGTACCTGGGCCCGAGGCTCCGCGGCTTATTCACCGCCTGCCTGGAGCAGGGCGTCTTCCCGGTGCGTTGGAAAACCGGGAAGCTCGTCCTGCTGAAGAAGGGGGGACGACCCGCAGAGTCGCCGTCGGCCTACCGGCCCATCGTGTTGCTCGACGAGGTGGCAAAGCTCTTCGAGCGCATCGTCCATACCCGCCTCGTCGAGCATCTTGAAAGGGTCGGACCAAATCTGGCCGACGAGCAGTTTGGATTTAGGAGGGGACGTTCCACTGTCCACGCGATTCTGCGGGTGAAGGCACAGGCGGAGGATGCAGTGGCTAGGGGCGAAGTTGTAATTGCGGTGTCGTTAGATATTTCTAACGCATTCAACTCGCTGCCCTGGCCCTGCATCCACGAGGCACTGCGGTACCACGTGGTGCCGCCCTATCTCCGGCGTCTGGTGCACGCGTACCTGTCTGACAGGCACGTGGTGTATCCGGGCGCCGATGGATGGCACCGAAGAGCGATGTCGTGCGGTGTTCCACAGGGCTCGGTTTTGGGCCCTCTCCTGTGGAACATCGGGTACGACTGGGTGCTCCGTGGTTCCAATCTCCGGGGCGTCGGCGTGACTTGTTACGCCGACGATACGTTAGTCACAGCGACTGCTGGGACCTTCCGGGACGCCGCAACTCTGGCGGCGGCGGGCACCGGCCAAGTAGTTGATAGAATTCAACGTTTAGGGTTGAAGGTGGCCCTCGAGAAAACCGAGGCCGTGTGTTTTCACGGACCTCGGAGAGGGCCACCGGCCGGTGCCGGCATCGTCGTTGGGGGGGTGCGGATCCCCATCGGCTCTAGCATGAAGTGTCTGGGTTTAGTCCTAGATAGCCGATGGCGATTCCGCACCCACTTTAAGGAGTTGAGGACGAAATTGTCCCGGGCAGCGGGCGCTCTTTCCGGCCTGCTGCCCAACCTGGAAGGTCCTGGCTTCCCTTGCCGGAGGCTGTATCACGGAGTCGTGCGGTCCATGGCCCTTTATGGCAGCCCCGTTTGGGCTGACTCCCTGGGCCGCCCCTGCGTCGCCCTTCTGCGCGCCCCGCAGAGAGCTTTAGCGCAGCGGGCGGTCAGGGCGTACCGCACGGTCTCTTTCGAGGCGGCTTGCCTATTGGCCGGATTTCTGCCCTGGGACCTGGACGCCAAATCCCTTGCCGATGTATTCCATTGGCGGGAGGAGGCGTTCAGTCGCGGGGAGCATCCGGCCCTGAAGGAGGTGGAGGCCAAGAGGGCCGCCTTACGGCGAGCCGCCGTGGAGGAGTGGCGTCTCAGGCTGGAGGCCCCGTCGTGGGGGCACAGGGTCGTAGAGGCAGTGCGTCCTGTCTTTGCCGAATGGCTGGACAGGCGCCACGGAGCGGCAACATACCGCCTGACGCAGGTGCTCACCGGGCATGGCTGCTTCGGTGAGTTCCTGTTTCGGGTGGTAGGGATAGAGGAGTCGGCCGTGTGTCACTATTGTGACAACTGCCCAATGGACACGGCCCAACATACGTTGGAGTGTTGTCCAGCCTGGGATGAAGAACGCAGCGCTCTCAGAACAGTCGTCGGAGAAGACCTCTCGCTGGCCTGGCGGGCGGTGGCCCACTTCTGCGAGGTGGTCCTCTCGCGGAAGGAGAGTGCCGAGAGGGATCGCCAGCGCAGTGGTGATCCCTCCCGCCGCCAGACGAGACGTAGGAGGCGTCGGGTGGACGACTGACCGACGTCTCCCGCTCTGTGGATTGGGGGCGTTTGGAGAATTCCACCACGGTATCCCCTGCCTGTCGTAAAAGGCGACTAATAGGGGCCTCCGGGGGTCACGGGTGGGCGGGACGTGCCGCCCACCCATTAGTCTAGCCAACTTCTGTGACCCCCGTGATGGACATGTCCGAGGCAGCGTGAGACACGCTGCCTCGGACAGCAAAAGGTGGACACGGTACGGTGTTTCGGGGGCTTCTGAGCCCCCGCAACAGGAAAAAGGACCGCAAAAAAGCGGTACGCGCAGGGGCGGTTGCGGACGACAACTTAGACGTGAGTCGGAGGAAGCCCGCAGCCGTCCCTAATGAGCCGAAGATGGCCAAACTAAAAAAAAAAAATCTAAACTTTGAATAATTAAGAGGCAATATTCATTTTGCATAAATAAGGGGAGAGCTTTATTCCCTAAAGGAATAAGATTTTGGTTTAATACTTAGGTACACGAAGTCCATATTATATACAAATTTCTTTTAGATTTTATTGCTTTGACTCGAAACCAATTAAAGTGAATGTAGCCAGAATAAGCATTTTGAGATTTACCAGAAAATGTCTTCGCGATAATAATGAATTGCCCTTTAGTACTCTTTATCCTTACTTATATTATAAATGCGAAAGTAACTCTGTCTGTCTGTCGCACTTTCACGCCAAAAATACTGAACCGATTTAAATGAAATTTGCAATTTGAGAAAGGACATAGGCTACTTTTTATCCCGGGAAAATATAAGGTGGGTCTTTTATCCCGGAAAAACTTTTTAACGCGGGCGGAGCCACGAGCAAAAGCTAGTATTATAAATTCTGGATAATTTTGCGATGGTTCATAGTTAGTCGTGATGCAACATTTGATTCGGTTGTATTCATCGAGTGTAAATATTATCGAAACCTGATCCTTTTGCAGAGCCCCATAAAATAATTTGATAAAGTAATTTTATTCAGTACAAAATGTATAAATCTTAAAGTGCCGCTAAAATTTCAACTTCCATCGCTCAACTGTTTTCAATGATACTTAAACTAAAGTTAGTCGAGTTTTAAACATAAATTGCTATAAAAGGCTATCATTCAAGCAACTCAGGTAACTCGGGTGAACAAGTAACACACAAACCGAACACTGTAATTAAAGTTTCAGCTACTCGCAGTTGCTAACTTTCAGGTAATTGTTCGTATCTAGGAGCATTTTGCATACTTTTACCAATTTGTTAAAGGGCCGAGTTTTCTGGTTGCTCTTAAGATGGATCGGAAATAACTTTCGCTCGTTAAGATCACCGTCGGAAAGTTTGGACCGCCGTAATTGTTACTTTTATTGGTTGACGGTTTAGAGTTCAGGCTTGTATCGTTAGATGTCACTGTTTCATAAATTGTATAAAAATATTAAAGACTAGCTTTTGCCCGCGGCTCCACCCGCGTATATGAGTTTTTCCGGGATAAAAGTCCCGCTTTATATTTTCCCGAGAAAACAATTAGCCTACGTTTTAATCCAGGACATGATCTATCTAAATTTCATCGAAATCTGTTCAGTAGTTTTTGCGTGAAAGAGTAACAAACATCCATACATTCTTACAAACTTTCGGGCTTATAATATTAACACATAGGCTTGATTTTATCCCGGAAAAACTTATAATGCGGGCGGAGCCGCGGGCAAAATCTACATTATATAAAATATCTTGGCTAGAATTTTAAGCCCGTTTTTGGATATGTCCTTTCCATTCGAGGCTTTCAGACCGCTTTCAAAGTCGGCTTTAAACGAATAAACGAATCAGATCTTATAAGATACTAGCTTTTGCCCGCGGCTTCGCCCGCGTTAATAAGTTTTTCCGGGCTAAAAGTACATAAAAACCTTCATGTTAAACCACTCTATCTATTAAAAAAACCGCATCAAAATCCGTTGCGTAGTTTTAAAGATCTAAGCATACATAGGGACAGACAGCGGCAAGCGACTTTGTTTTATACTGTGTAGTGATTTGCACGATCTATGATAAAATATTGATGTACTATGATTATATCTATACTTATTTTGCTATACTTATATTGCTAAAGTGAAATACACTCCAAATTATAATATTAAATAACAAGAACCGTCGAAGATCGCAAAAATTATGCTGGCTATAACTGTTCAACATAAAAAGATTGTATTCAGGTGAATAGTAGCTAAACAATCAAAGAGCTTTTCTTACAAATCACAATCCCCGTGTGATTGTTAACGTCATACCTTCCGTTCCATTCGAGAAACTGTTACTTTCATTTTTGACCATTCGAGATTTCATATTTTCGAAATGATAGAGCAGGACACCCAGTGAACAGATTTAGTTAGAACTAAATTATTTTTACCTATTAATTATTAAACGATATAATTCTGTCAAAGATGACTAAATCATTCAATAGTTAGAATACTTAGATAGATTAAACTTTAACTTTCTTCTGAATCCTGACCTAGCCACTCTGCAAAGTGGCATCGATGGAATTGGGTTGCATTTCATATAATGTAGGAAACATAATGCAAATAAATATGATATAGGGCTTAGCTGTACGACCGATCTGCCTGACGTAAAAATCCATCTGAAAATACAATCCTGGCCAACTCGTGTCGTAAATCCACACTGCTAATCCTGAGTCCTGAATCTGAAGACCAGGACTTCTTGAACCTGGGATGAACATTATTTCTTGTAAGATCCAGACCTTCTTAGAAGCCTACAAGTAGGTCTAAACTAGGCTACGTAAATTGATGAAAATAAAATTATAAGAAATAATTTATTCCAATTCATAAAATGTTAAACATTATTTGGATTTGGTATATTTTTTTGTGTGGCAACAGAAAGCAGAGAACAACGGGCAAGAAACTCTTGTTCTCATTTCATTATAGGTTCATTTTTATAAACTTGGTACGGTACAGTGTATAATCAATAAATTAGATTTAGTTTTTTATTTTGTTTAAAGCAGTTGATTTATTTACTTGCTTATTATTGTACTATATCGAAGCGGCTGGAATAACATCAGTAAAGCGAGTACGCCGTCTGACTGGAGTAGACTCTATTGATATCAGCGCACGTTTCACCCACTTTATGTTCAATTTCAAATATTCTTTTAGCAAATAAATTGGTATGAAGGAAATTTTAAAAAGTTCCATTTAAACGAACCGCATTTGAAGGCTAGCGGATTATTGTGAATGCGAAAATATATTTTAGTACGTGGTTGTGCAGTTGCTATTCATTTTGGGTGACTGCTGACATGACTCCCATGCCTGGGTGAATGGAGAATATTCTTTCATCTATTTCGTAATAGAACCTTACTTTGAAATAATTGCTAACATTTAACAAAACAGGATTAGGTACAGAATTTTTATTGCTGCAGAAAATATAACTTTAAGGTATTGATTGATAAGTAAAAATTTTAAAAATATCACCACATATGAATAGTTCCAGTACCAACTGATAGGAATTAGGAACTTTTACATTTTACAAGAGGGAATTTGAAGAAAGGTACCTATATGATGAAACGATAAAAGTGACAAAACATTAATTAGTTAAGATACCGATTAACCTTTATTAGAAAGGCAAAGTTATATAATATCAACAACCTACGTGTGATTTTAATTAATTAAGTTAATCATTCTTACCTTTCTTAAGATAAATTAAAAAGGATTTCAAAGTACGTAATGGGAGTTCGCCCGTGAGTTTCTACTTTTTGAGATTAATTTTGAACTTGTTAGCAGATCATGGACGTGATAATGAATTTATAACTTGGAAAAATAATATTACGTGGTTATGAAAAAATGATGCTTTAGAATTTGTCTACAGCATCATTTTTTTTTGTATTGTCCCTATTGAAGCGAGTCGGCTTTTCTGGCCACACCGGTCTTTAGGGTGAACGCTGAAGGCGCTACTCACCCTATAAGTGACCATGCTGAGGGCTACCCACCAGCGGATTACGAGCCTCGGCTCAGGGCGGTCACTGAAAGAAGATGAGACATCAACGATTAGACACAGTATTAATGATCAATCGGATCAGTGCCACTGTCTAAAATCCATTGCGAGATTTTTGCGTGTACTATTTTCAAACTAGCTCTTGAAAATCATTTTTTTTTGCGTGATAATAGTCCTGCTCTATATTTTTCCGGAACAAAGTAGCCTATTCCATAAAAAATTTCATCGAAACCCATTTGGTATTTTTTGATTTTATCGCGTACACCCAGAAAAACGCTGCACAGGGACTTCGTTTTATCATGTAAAGAATAAAAAAACGCATTTTTGTCAAAAGGATTTACGGTGTTCTGTAAATATTGTTCAAAAGTTAACAACATAATAAAATTCTAATCCTTTTACGTTCCGTGTCAGTTTCAGGGACAAAGGCTGGCAGGTCCCTCGGGCGATTGTTAGGCCATCCAGGCGTACCGGTTTTTTCCTAACTCTCACTTCTGTGGCGTGTCACGGGCAGTTCATTAGTCTAAAATGTTTACTTGGAAAACAAGTGACATCTATTTTGTAGAATCTGCTCTAATATGACTGAAGGGTTGTAGGTTTGTTTGTTATTTTTATAGGGTAGCTTTTGTCCGCGGCTCCGCCTGCGTTAAATGTTTTTTTCGGTATCAAACTCCCTCTTTTTATTTTCCCGAGAAAAGAACTAGTCTAGGTCCTTCCCAGGGTCTTAAACTATCTCCTTACCAAATTTCATCGAAATCGATCAGTGGTTTAGCCGCAACGACTCGCGAGAAAAAACATCTGGGATAAAAGTCCCGCTTTATATTTTCCCGGGATCAAAAGTAGCCTATGTGTTAATCCAGGACATGATCTACCCGTGTACAAAATTTCATCGAAATCTGTTCAGTAGTTTTTGCGTGAAAGAGTAACAAACATCCATACATTCTTACAAACTTTCGCGTTTATAATATTAGTAGGATTTACCAATTGCACCAATTCGAAATGTTTTACAACTATGTTTATTACAGCTCCGCTTTCGTGAAATATTTTCCCGCATTAAAGTCATTTTCTACTCTTTGGGATAGACAGGAGGCTGTGTCTATTTTTTATTGCAGTTAAAAGACGAAACAAACATGCCGCTCATCTGATGGTAAGCGATACGACCGCCCATAAACAGTAGGAACACTGTACAGTACTTTGAATTACAAAGAACTGCGTGGCACTCAACTGAGCTCGTCCCAGGAAATAAAGTGTTAAGTCTCATAATGCCCAGTAATTACACTGGGTACAATGTCCTTTAAACCAAAAAACTATAGTGTAAGCATACTGATGTTTGGCGCTACAAAAAGACATTGCGGTCCTACCTACAATGATATTTAAAATAAAAAAAAATACTTTATTCATCACGTAGGCGAACATAGTTGCACTTATGATAAGTTAAGTTACATTAAATTAAATTGATTACAATTTTTTTTAATACCAAAACTAAGGTCACTTAAATAACTACAGACATTTTTAAAGGGAGCAAAATCAATGAAAAATAAATATAAAGAAGCCAAGCTCGCGCTGGCAGGAAAAAGATAAAAAAAAGGAATATTTTTTATTAAAATTAATGGGAGGCACGCGTCGCGAATCCTCACCGGTGAGGACAGTACAGATCCTAACCTAGGTAACCTACCAGCCTTACACTAGCTACCTAAGCGATGACTACCCGAAGAAGAAAGGCAGAAAGAAACTCCGTCCTACATAGACGACCCGTCGCGTACCGCATACGAGAGACCTACGACCAGTAATACCTTAACTAGATAACAAAATATCGAAGTAAGAAGAATACTCCAAAGCCTTGCGGCCAAACATGTCAAAAACAACAATACTAATAAGCACCATCTAGCGTTGGAGAATCGCAACAAACTTTGCTCATTACTCAAACTGACGCCGCGCAGACGTGACGTGATGGGCGAACAACATAAGAATTCACATTAGAACTTGAATCAACTTGCGCTAAATAAATTAACCCGAAACTATGCTATTGAAGGCAAGGCAAAGTTTTATAAAGGGTACCCTATTACTGATTAGTAGTTTATTTTGATCGGTTGACTTAATTTGTGTTGGAAGTTTTTCTTTAATCCTAATCGTTTCTAAGATGAACACTATGTTACAAGTAGTTGTAACACAGTGTTCATCTTAGTAGTCTATTTCTACCGCCAAGCAGCAGTGTGAATGCACTGTTGTGTTTCGGTTTGAAGAGCATTGTAGCCAGTGTAACTACAGGACATAATGAGACTTAACATCTTTTATCTCAGGATGACGAGCGCAGTGGAATGCCACACAGTACTTTGTAAATCAAGATGCTGGATGGTGTCACTGCCTATAGGTGATCGTATCGCTTACCATCAGGCGAATGGCATGCTCGTCTCGTCATTCGATGCCATAAAAAAAAAGTTGATCTACTGCTTTTTAAGTTTTATAAGTTTAACGCCAGAGGCATACAAAATCAGTCAATCTTTAGAGAGTTATACAGATTTATCCCAACAGCAAAAAATGTTTATCGGAACCTCAAGTCTCATAATCACTGATGATTACTCTGTCTATAAGGTTATAATCCAGATGACAACCATGAACCTTTTTTTTCGTGGAGAAAGTAATCTATCGTTACCGCCCAGCCTTCATGGGCTGGTGACTGGGCGGTTATGTTGGGTTCGCCAGCCATGTAACCTGGCGTTAAGCCGCTCAGAAAGACGGAAACGTTGGGTGACCGCCGGACTCAGCCCCTAACATTATATACACATTATGGACAACAATACCAACTAAACCTCCGCGGTGGCCATCTACGGAGCATTAGGGACGGCTGTGGGGCTTTCTGACGGAAGGTGTACAGTTTTCGTCTGCAACCGCCCTGCACGGTGGTCACCGTGGCACCGAAAGTCGCCCTCCGTGTCAATGTCAGAGTAAGGTCTACCAGCCACGCTGCCGTCCATCTCGCCATAAATACCCTGCAGATACAAGACCTACCTAAACAATATCTTAGTTCGAAAATCCATTCTGCAGAATATTTCATCTTGCCTTCATGGCTCCAACTCTAGTAGATCATATTTAAAAAGTATCAACTTAAAACAATTAGGATCGCAATTCACATTTATTAAAACAATACCAACATTCCAATTACGCGACAGGGAATCAGAAACAAGGTAACAAGTCGTGAATGTACGAAACCGTTTCTCTGTGGGTGCATAGTTTAGTAGGGCAAAGTAAGGATGCTTTAATTGTTGTCGTGGAGATTGCCTTTAGCTAACGAATAGGCGCTATACATTGTAACAATTGGCGCAGCGCCTGATGCTTTGTTAGTAGCAATAATACATGAATGCTGATCAACAGGCGTGCTAACGAGGATTTTGTAGGCGCTATTCACTATGTATGTTGCCAATGCCATAAAATCACGAAGAAAAGAAGAAGAGTAAAATCTAATTGGTAATGATTTACGTGCTTAATTAAGACGATAATTGAACTTCAAGTTTATGAATTAAAATTTGTTAAAAAGTAAAACTCCAACACCGATTTGAATATTTTTAACAAGTTGTTGATTTGTAATGGAATAACGAGCGTTGAAAGTAAGTTGACTAATTAAGTTCGCTTCTTTTGGATTATATTTTTTCACAATGGAATATCTTGTCATAATTTGTTCAATACCTTCTCGCGTTGTGTACACCTACCTTGTTTTGTCTCTGCACCACCTGAAGGTTGGCTAGTAGAAAATGCCTACGGCATTAAGTCCGCCTTTATACTTGTTGTATAAAAAGTGTAAATAAATAAGTAAATATCATGAATAAGGTTTACATTAAAATAATTAGGCAGAGTGGAGAAAATATGTAATTCTAATAACAAATGGGAAATAAGCGAATGTATTGCTATGGCAGTTTTGCCTTTATATTGGGTGGTTCCCATATATTTAGGTACTTATTAAATACTAGCTTGTGCTCGCGGCACCGCCCGCGTGAAAAAGATTTGCGGGACAAAATTCCCGCTTTTTATTTTCCCGGGATAAAATGTAGCCTATATGTTAATCCAGGACATGATCTACCCTTTTGTCAAATTTCAACGAAATCCATTCAGTAGTTTCGGAGATGTGTAGTAACAAACAAACAGAAAAACAGACAGACATAAAACAATTATAAAAATCTTTAATTTGTTTTCCATGACTCTTCTTTAGTCGCCCCCTTTCTTTTTTATCACATTTCTTTAAATGTTCAGACACACCGGTTCTACTGGTTTATTATATTATGTATAGGTAGTTCGATACTCTTCCAAGCAGTGCCGGATTAAGACAACTTGATGCCCTAAGCAATTCACGCCTATGGGGCCCCCCTACCATAAGTAAACTAACATCAGTCTTTAATCGCGCGGATTTTCAAACAGCTTTACTTTTATGTGCTAGCATTTTTTTTGTGCTGTTTCTGGTGCCCCCCAAGACGTGATGCCTTAAGCAATTGCTTAATTTGCTTATGGGCTAATCCGGCACTGCTTACCAGCCATCTTATTATGCACCAGCGCATTAGCAAATAACACACCTTGAACCGATTTTAAAACGAACCATTTAAATAAGTTCTACAATGAACAGTCAGAATTCACTATTATCCATACTTTGTGCCAAAACCAAAGCTACCATATAAAACGAGTTTTATGGGGCGTACCTCGTACATTAAAAACTTGCAAGGGGACCCCTGACCGAGTTAATGATTTACTGACAAATTTTATCAATTTAAAACTACAACCGTAGCGCTCGTTATTTGTAGGAAACTCCTGAATTCCAAGAACACTCTGACACAAAAATATTATTAAGTATCGCATTTTTATTACCTTTTGTAGAAAATTGTTGGTAAAGTATCTAGGTATATATAATGTCATCCACGATGACACGCGCTCCTAATTTTTGATCAGGGGACTTTGTTTATTCATCGTAGTGTGCATGTGCACTCTAGATACCTATAGTGTATATTTCCAGAACTAAAACATGAGCGGAAGGTTGCCCGCTTGGACTGTAAGCGATTAGGAAATTTAGTGGGGCGCGATATCGTGGAGAGCATTATCTATTTATATAGAAAGTTGCTTTTTTTTTAAGTAGAAGAAAGGCAAGCTATGGCACTCCGAATAATTCAACACAAGTACAAAAGTAGGTATGCGCTTGCGTTGAATCTAAGGAAGGCAGCTGCCCTCCCCAAATTCCTGCCATACACGCTACGGTCCACCGAAGAGGAGACCTGTACAGGTATGCCTACGCAGGTAGACCGGAACGTGTGAGGGAATAGACCTGTGCAGTTTTTTAAACCTGCGCAGTCAACCGGTGCAAGATCGAAAATCAATTATTGGAACGAAGTTCCTTATTTCTGTTAACACCGTACGGTGTACATGTGCGTGTGTGCATATACTTCGGTCACCTGCACAGGTCGCGTCAGTCACAGAACAGATACCTCCTACGTAAGTTGTTGTATCCCCAAAATCGCAATTTTACAGTAGAGCATTTTAAAGATTCAAATTGGCCTAAACACTGCATTTATCATTGTAGCTGTATGAAATTTGGTATGTGTATTTAATTAATAGTATTCTTAACTGTGTTGAAAGATAATTTCAAAAATATGTGTATTTTCTAAGATATCGTTCATACAACATTTTACTGCGGAGTACAGGCTGCGCCAGTTGTAGTATCTCATACTTACAACGTTATACAGCGGAGTTTAGGTGTCGTCAATTGTTGTATATGATAGTTACAATAGTATACACTGAAAAATATTAGTCTCAATCCACTGTATGTGGTAATAACAATAGACATCGGTTAAAAAATTATTTGTGTATTATTATATTTAAACAAACTGTAGGTTAAGAAATAAGAAAGAAATATTATAAAGGATAAATTTCTTTATTTTTTTAAAAGGAACAACCAATACTAGATATTCAACATCTTTGAAAAAATAAAATAATTAACATTTACGTATACTTATAAAAACAGATAATATCTTCCATTATTAATTTAAAAAAAAACTAATATTATTTATATGAGAATCAATAATAAAAACGAAAATACATGATTAAAAGAAATTAAAACAAAAAGACTAATTATTGTATTATCCCGGATCAGAAAATTCAATATCGTTATGAAAGCCAGCAAAAAGAGATACCTAAACTCCTGAAAAAGTCGTTATATGTGGCTGGATTAATTCCACTGTGACAGAGGCTAGTTATGTCATCATAATATTTTGCCTTTGTTAAGGGGAGATGGTTGGCATAGAGAGGGCATAGCTCAGCTCCATACTATTTCTTTGGCATCTTCGGGTATTGTTATTAATGGCAATCGTTACAGCATTATTGTATGCCAAAACGTACCGATTTTCAATTTTAAAAGGATCTTCTGCACATACCAGGACTTCCTATAATTATTTTATTCCATTAAACCATATCTTGAAAGATTAGGTACACTCAATCAAAAGCTCTTTATAGTTAAAAATATCCCTTCCTAGCTGATTTTAGCCACGACGGCCAATCTCAACGGAGATCAGGCAGGCACGCAGGAGATATTATAGTGCACAAGTGTGTGTGTGCAATACACAGGTGCACTCGCTATTCCTTCACTCTCATAGCCAATGAGATGGCAATCCAACATGACCGGGGAGAGATCAGGCGTAGGACCAACGATTTACGTGCTTTCCGAGGCACGGGGTATCACACCGCCAACTTCTGACTGCGAACTGTGAGTTGTGACTGAGTATAGTAATTTTCAAGATGGAAAACCTCCGTCTTGAAAATTACTATATGTGGTCCGTCTAAACATAATTTGTTCGACATTTTCCTTGTATAATGTAACTTAACAGCAACATGGCTTGACCATCTTTCTACTTGCTTGAATTTTACCTTTTCTTGACATACCTATGAAAAATGAAAATCCTCCTAGCCAGTTTCGGCCACGGCGGCCAATCAATTGATAGGCCAATTGATAGTTTGAGGTTATTAAAAAAGATATATCCATCTATTATATTGATAGCTCATTAATTTCCGATTCATTGAAACTTATTGGTAATAGACTAATTCCTGGAAATCCTTTTTTGTCGAATGCTTACATAGTATAAGGAAGAAATCCACCAAATTTCACTCTTACTCTTCGTCTCAAGGCCCAGTTATTTAGGTTCTGCGTTCATAGATCAGTCATAAAGTTAGCTAGTCAGGCCACAGCATTTTATATATTACTTATAAGACTCCATTTCAGAAAAGATTTTTAACATACAACAATGAATTTGAGTAAAAATAAAAGTAATAGCAACGTAAACTGTTGTATTCATAACATACAACAATATTTTTATTTGTATGTAAACGTAAAATGTTGTATGTATTACATACAATGTTTTTAATTAATGCTCAACGACGTATACTGCTGTAAGTAATCTATACAATATTTTAGGTTGGTATCACAACCTAAAAGTAACATTAACCTCATAAATCTCATTAAAGTATTACAAAATGAAACATAGAAGTAATATTTCACAGGCTTGAATCACAAAAACTATTTAGTTCTATTCCGCTTAATGAAACATTATTATTTTGAATGGGTGTCTCGGAACTGCTACTTTGTTGTCTCGTATTATTGACCAAATCACATAGTCTACGCCCAGTTGTTATTATACTTGTATGTTTCATTGTTATATATTTGCAGTTATTTAATGATATGAGTTAATTTTGAGAGAACTTAATCGCTTTCTTTCGCGTGCGGCCGGTTGTAAGTCCGGCGTAGTCTGTTGTATGTGACCAATACGACACGCGAGTGCGTGATTCTTCCCACCCCACACCCCACGTAAACCATTGCAAAGGTCTATACACTATTGTAGTCCGTTCTCGTTCGAAAGTTACAACAAAATACGTCTGGAAAAACCTTGATTAAATCGTGTTTTCGTTATTTTTTCACTTTGAATGCATAGAATATAGGAAATTGGGATCGTTTTCAGTAAAAACGCTAAACGGCATTTTTGTGGCATACAACAACTTACGTGGGAGGTATCGATATGTTAATTACTATACTGGAGAGTTGTTTTCTAGCGTCTGTCTCGGTCACACGTGATTCTGATGATCCGTCCACGCTCGGTAATGTCAGAACAAAAAATAAAATCCATAGGATCTGACAGTGCAAGAATGTACATTCCGCGACCCACTTTCTTTCTTTTGTATCTTTTTTCTTCAAAATTAAAGCAAGGCCTAACAATGCCAGCGAGTCATCGTCTTCAATCGATGTCGTCGCGAAAAGAACTGAAGACCGATCGGGTACACCGGGACGTCCCTATACACGTAACTAACGTGCGGTTGACCTACGCAGACAAACCTGCACAGGTAACCACTCCGGTAAAACATAGCGTGTATGGCTTACATAAAGGGGTACCTACACCCATAGTTATATCATATATGTATATTTTTTATTAAAGTTCTATAATTTAAAACTCCCACTATCATTTACGACTAATATTGATTCTTAACGTAATGTGTTCAAAGCGCACAAGTTATTTAAATTGTAAAGTAGGAACGCAAAGAGATTACGCCTATACGAAGGTCTGTCATTAACTCCTAAAAATAATATAAAGCTGTTAATTTGTAACCTTGTTAATAAAAATACATAATACATGAAGAACCCTGCAAGTAATAAACTGAAGTAAACAAGTTGAAAAACAGAACCCGTTAAAAATATGTCTGGGATCATGGGATCTACAAATATTCGTTTCAGGAAAAGTTCATTTGTGTCAACGAACATAAATAAATATGGAAAAAAGGCGGATGACGCAATCCGCATAAAAGCCCCATGAAGAACTAACAAATTTTGCCATATAAACGTAATATAGAACGACATTAATAAATCTATCAATGGTAAACCAAGAATTTTCTAAAACTTAACCGACAGGATCAAATACTGGCACCAATAGGGCAATTTTATTAAAATAATACCTATTTCGAACAACTGCCCCAATGCGATGGCCAGATAAATTAGCTTGACTTTGATTGGAAAACTTCCAAGACTGATATTATATCGGCTAATTATTTACCAAGTTGAATGAAAGTGAACCGAGCGGTGAGTATACCGAAAATCAATGCGCTGGAAATATACATTTAGTATAGAGTAGACAGCCATTTTAAATATTGAATTATTTATACTAAAATGATGAGATGCGTTTTAAATTTTTACTTAAATATATTGTAAACTAGATTTTGTTCACAGCTTCACACGTTTGAGTTTTTCTGGGATAAAAATCCTGCTATATATTTTTAAAGGGATAAAAAGTCTCCGTACGGGGTAGTCTACGTCCTGCCCAGGGTCTGAAAATATCTCTACACCAAATTTCATCGAAATCCGTTAGATAGTCTTTGAGTTTATCGCGATCAGGCAGATTAATATAATCCTACTATATTAATATTAATAATTAATTAATTAATTAATTAATTAATTAAACGATAGTACGTAACAATAGCAAAGCATTATAATTATACAAACAATTTTTCGAATCGAAAAATCTTTTAAATCTGCTGCCTCAGTGGCGTAGTTGTATTACAGAACGACTGCAACGCTGAGGTCTCGGGTTCGATCCCCGGGCCGGGCAAAGTGATATTGAGTTTTTATATTCAGTATCAGCTCGAAGTCTGGAATTTGTGCCCGATATGGCGATAGGCTCGCCTCCTATCACATCATGGGACGGAATAACGGCGAAAAGTGGGTGCACTAGTTGCGCCTCTGCCTACGCCTTCGGGAATAACAGGAGTGTGTGTGTGTGTGTTTCAAATCCTATCAGCAGAAAATGGTAAGATATAAATGTAAAAATCATATAATACACTGTTTATTTTTTCATCTTAGGCTAGGTTTTGTCTGAGACTAGAGTCAAAGCAAGAACTCGAGAAGCGCTCTTGAGATTACAAGTCGAGCGTGGCTTTAGATTCTTACAACCCAATATATTTCTTTGATAATGTTTATGACAGGTTATGAGCCGAAACTTATACATGATACAAATATAATAACATACTAAGTGATGAAAATAAAACTAGGATGGTATATCATTTGTCGTAGAAGTACCTCGAATGATATATACAATTGTAAACACCATTTTAATATCATTTTGTTAATGACAACCGACCGATCATTGTGTTGCGCTTGCCTTTAAATTAATAAATTAATTAATATCGTGCGTATTCATAGAAATCCATGAAATTAAAAAATACATATATGTTTGTAAATGTAGGCATATGCACGCTGTACACCATTTAATTATGATTATTTAATTGTGTTCATGAATTTCTAGATGTAGCGTTGTGTGTGTAAAATTCATTCTATTGTATTTTGTCCCCATACAACGGTGATGTGTGTGCATTAGCTTATATAACTCATCTGACTTTGTATGCAAAAGACTTGGAAAAAAAATATAAATATGAAATGGACAATTGATGACAAAAAAGTAAGCCCGGAGTTTCTTTCTGCCTTTCTTCTTCGGGTAGTCATCGCTTAGGTAGCTAGTGAAAGGCTCGTAGGTTAGCTAGGCTAGGGTCTGTAGTGTACTCACCGGTGAGGATCGCGATATAGACTGAAACGTAGATATTTTCTGTCTATGGACCGCGCATAGACGTCACGCAGAAAATATTGTACTAAATATTGTTACCACAGGTGTTACCTACTGAAATAATTGTCAATTTCACACACACACACACTCCCGCATGTTCATGTTCATGTTGTGGGGCTCCTTTTTCCGCACTTAGCCCGTAAAAGTCGGGCCGTTGTGCGTGATGTGCCAGCTAGAAGTCTAGCCAGCCCAACTCCTTCCAGAAGCGCAGGATCTTCCTGGTTCCTTCACAGGCTTCTCGGAGTGACCCCGGTGTGCCGAGGATTTCAGCCCGTTGACACACACGCCCGCACGCACGCACGCACGCACGCACGCACGCACGCACGCACGCACGCACGCACACACGCCGTTTATTCTCGAAGAAGTAGGTAGAGGCACAACTAGTCCACCCACTTTTCATTCACTTTTCGCCGTCCCAATATCTGATATGAGACAAGCCGATCGCTATAATATCACTTTGCGCGACCCGGGATTAGCACCTGAGACCTCAGAGTAGTAGCCGTATCGTGCATGCGATGCTAATACGCCACCGCCATTCTGTTATTTTCATAATACCGTATTTTCTTACCAACAAGTTCATAGTATCTAGTCCAGACACTGTTACCCCCTTATTAACTTGACAGTTTGATAGGTAGGTCTCTTTATCTATGTTCCCACCACACATGTTTTCCCTCTGAAGCAACAGTGATATTGTAATTTCTCTCGCCGCATTACAGCCATCAACGGACATCGTATCCGTGACATAGCGTCGCAGGCACTGTGATACGATCGGACTTTGTGCAGTAAGTCTAGCTTAATAGGATATAAAACAAAATCTCTAGTTTTGAGTCCAGCGACCTAGAAAATGGGATTTCGTAGCTAAGTAAGTTATCAAAGAGAAGTTTTATGGCCTTATATTGTTGATTTTCTTAAATGAATTGAGCATAAAATAATTTATTGTACCCGTAAACTGTAATACATTTATTAGATTTTATATTTACTCGAGTGTCGATTTGCGAAAAAGTTACCAAATAAACAAGAAAATGTTATAATAAACATCACGTAATTCTAGGAATTCACTGGACTGATCATGTTTATATTCTTGTTATTGTTTACCAGTAACACTGTATCGTTTCGAGGAATCATAACACAAAGCCATTTTGTACAAAATATTTTATTCAGTATTCGAATTTCTAAACAAAATCCAATAAATCATGCGTTAAAAAGGAAGAACTTTTCTGAAAATTGTCCAAAAATGATTTAAGTTATTATTATTGACATCGCCTTTGACAAAGCAGGATATAAAAAACCTACAGTGGCATTATTTACAATAGTAACTACGGTATATGATAAAAGTACATAGGTAAGTATATCTACGTAGATACGTAGCATCACGCCTTTTTATCATTTCATGGGTAGGCAAAGATGTAGCATACCCACGTTTCGCCAACTATGATAGGTCTTATGCGTAGGTCAGTTAATATTATGTGAGAAGTCACAACCGGTCAAACTACATCGCAATAATTGTCTGAACTTATCGAAGGTGAAATAGATGTCATGTTAAGTGAATAACATATCTGTATCTAAATAGGCTGGCAAAGAATGCCCTTGGCAATAATATTTTTGTATACAAAGTTTTAATGAACATCAAACCACTGCATCAAACCAAAACTTTTAATAATTTTAGCTCCAAATAAACCTGCAGGCGAAAATAAAAATACATTTTTATATCCATCAAGGCATGAATGATAGTGCCAATTAATATGTTTGCAATTACTAGATGTATCTCCGATCGTCAGCGGCTGTGCCGGAACTAGAGCGTATCCAGTATATACCGACGACGGCTTAACAATGTACTTGAAATAATTAAAATATTGCAACCGCCCTCGAATTTATTTTTAAACGCAGGAAGTTTTTGCTTTTTTGATAAGTTATTGACTTAATGGTTAGTAAAGGTTGATCGAATCAAGACATTACGTATTTCAATGAAACTAAAGGATAATTGCATTGCCTCTCTACTCTTTGTAATTATGCGTCTTGTCAACTCGTGTAACGGTGCTTGTAATATTTTAAGCTGCACTAGACATCGACCACTGTACACATCAAAAACTTGACCTAGCTCATGTTTCATCCGTAGTTGATTAAAATTAGCGGTCTCATTACAACTGACGGGCGTGCAACACCTTCGTTTTGCTTTGAACTCATTTGCAAGTCGTCAGTATGATAAGAAACTTAATTTTACCTAACCTCGGACCAGGGCAGCGCCGTTTTTATTGCGAAGTGGGCGGCGCACACAGGTACCAAGGCAATAGGGGCGCCGGAATCAGGATGACATTTTATATTTGTTATACTACCACTATATTTTTTATAGGTGAGTAGATAAGACAGTAGATACACGTACAAATCTTACATATATTATTACAAACGTCTTACAAAAGCTCATTTTCTAAATTAAAACTTATGAATCAGGTTACAGGACGACAAAAATCATAGGCGCTCCATAGATTTCGCACACAGGCGCTGTCTTGGGTCGGCGCGGTCCTGCCTCGGACTAGTATGCTCGGACGGAATAATCCGGCCTGGCGATCGTTCCCGCAAAGGATCAGTATAATACTAATGATCGTCGAAACTGTAGAACAACATTATTTTGATGAACTGCATTGTATTTTCGTTCAAATTCATGTTAGACGAAGTTTTGTCCGTCGTGCCATGAAAAAATTATATCGGAAGCTAACAATAACTTTTTAATATCAATAGTAGCACATTTTTACAGCATTACGAATCTGTTTTATCCAACTTTGCTACTGGTATATGTGAAGTTTATGAAAATGTAAAAATATTTGTTCAAAATAAACGTACAAACCGCTGAATGTAAGTATTTCTATCAATATTTAGTCTTGAAAAAGTACACTGAGAGTCTTTTTTTCCGCGGAATCGTGAGTACAAACTAATTCCATATAGGTAGTATGCTGAATAAATATACTGTTAGCACTTAAATATTTTGTGAGGGTATTTGTGATATCAAACTAGTAGTGGAAGTCACAGTTGGATGTATATAAAGAGTGCCGTACCGAAGTGCAGCCCATTCGCAGGCTTTCGGTCTCAGTCATCTCTTATATATTCATAAAAGTACTACTGTTAAATATATTTCTGTAAAATGAGTGATAGATCGTATTTATTTAAATTAAAATCGCCTAAGTTTCTAACAATACCATCTTAGATTTATACCTAAAATGAAACTTCATACAAGAATCACGTAATATGTTTCCATTGTACCAAATATTTGTATAAATCACAAATGTTTGGTCCAGACAGCCGAGCTGCAATAAATTGCAGTTCGCCAAGAATAATGTTTGTAATATCAATTGGTTTATGTACGCAGTAGGTATCTTGTATCAGAACTTTGGTACACACTCGTTCTCTTTTCAAGCAACAAGATTTTAATTTTTCTTAGAGGAAACATTTAGACTTGATGATATGATATGTTTTTAAATATCGTGATTTTGATATTTAAAAAAAAACAGAAGTGTCTTAAAGCCTTAAAGCCTATTGCAGTAGATTACTTATTACTGCAAACAAATATACCAGAAAAAAACAATCAAAACACTCAATAAACGCCAATAAATCTTCAAATATCAAAGTCTAGAAGCATGTTGCGCTGTTTCGTGCGGCGCGGAACAAAGCCGTCTGTAAAAATAACATGGGTTTGTTCACATTTTAGATGACTTCTAAATATTTCTTATTAAGTAAGTTAATATAAGGTTTACTTAATGTCCAGGACTTCAATTTCAGGATTATTATTTTGTATAAGCATTCAGGTTTATACTTGAACCTATGCGCTTTTATAAGCGTAGTTTTATATAAGTATGTATTTTTTCATTTCAAAACATAAAACACACACACATCATTCCTTTATCCCCGAAGGGGTAGTCAGCCGTGCTACCAAGACTCACTTTTCGCCAAAAATGTTCCGTTCCACGATGTGATAGTGGGTGAACCTATCGAGTTACCGAGCACTAATTCCATTCCGTGCTGCCTAGCCGGGATTTAACCTGGGACCTCAAAGCGATGTCATACCACGCATGCAATACAACTACGTCGCCGAAGAAGTCACCAACCAGTTGTTTTCAATTCGTCTTCTATAAATAATTAAATAGTCTAGACGTTTCGCAAATAATCCAATCAAACCAAACTTGATACAACAACCCGTCAATGTTGATTGATGTTAGCCCTGTGTGTTAACCAGCCCCGAATACTGGGTTACCGGCTCCAGAGTTAGGCGTTAATACTCTTCAAACTTTAACTATGTAACATAATAGTTACAACTAAGTAAGACGTCCTACAAATGAAGACTTGGATGGAAAATTTTATAGTGCTTACATTTCAGGATAGAGAAAGAGCTTCGTACATAAGAGTAAATCATTGGCTTATTATAACACACACACACACACACACACACACACACACACACACACACTCACACCTTTTATTCCCGAAGGGGTAGGCAGAGACGCAACTAGTGCACCCACTTTTCGCCGTTATTCCGTCCTATGATGTGATAGGGGGCGAGCCTATCGCCATATCGGGCACAAATTTCAGACTCCGAGGCTGATACTGAATAGATAAACTCAATATCACTTTGCCCGACCCGGGGATCGAACCCGAGACCTCAGCATTGCAGTCGTACCATAATACAAAGAGAATATAACCACTACGTTAACCATAATACAACCGAGGCAGGCTTACTATAACAATTCAATGTTAAACTTTTTTCACAATATGATTCTATTTTTTGTTTAGGGTTCCCTTAGGGAGCCCTTAAAGAACCACTTTGTTGTCCGATTGTCGGTCTAGACCCTTTTTCTCAGGAACGCCTAGAGATATCGAGTTGAAATTTATAAAATGAAATTTACATGTATCTATACTAATATTAAAAATAGGAAAGATTAATTTTTTTGTTTATTTGTTTGGATAAACTCAAAAACAGAACCGGCTTTAAAAATACTTTTACCAATACAAAGCCGCATTAATTATCAGCGAGTAGCATAGGGTACTTTTTATGCCGGGAAAACATAAAGCGGGACTTTTATCCCGGAAAATCTTTTTCATACGGGCGGGGCTGCGGGCAAAATCTACAATATGTGCCTATATTATTAAGGGGTACTTTTTATCCCGGGAAAACATAAAGCGGGACGTTTATCTCGCAAAAACTTTTTCATGCGGGCGAGACTGCGGGCAAAATCTATATTTAGGTACGGAACCCTAAAAACCCAACTACTATTAGGGTTCTCAACTGTTTGCCGGCTATTATACACAAAGTCTTTATTTAAACCGACATCCACGAATGTAATTTGCACCTCAAATCGATTCCAAACCCCTGAGGAGTTTACCCATTAACAATTCCTCGCACGAGCACATGTCTCATGCCTTCCCAGTCCTGGGGCAGATTACTCTAATCGGGTCAGTGTCTGCGGTCACCCGCCAAGATTTAGGTTGCGTTTAACATACGGACGTAATGTCTGATATGTATTTGTGAACGGGTTGAGGGTCTTTGGGATGTTGGTCAACATGAAAGTGGTTTATTTTGTTTTAGTACAGGATCAGTGGCACTACTATTAATTTCTAGCCTTTCACTAGCTACCTAAGCGTTGACTACCCGAAGAAGAAAGGCAGAAAAAAACTCAGAGCTTTTTTTTTTTTTTTTTTTTTTTTATCATAGCCATCTTCGGCGCATTAGGGACGGCTGCGGGCTTCCTCCGACTCACGTCTAAGTTGTCGTCCGCAACCGCCCCTGCTTTTTGTCATCAATTGTCCAATGAATATATATTTTTTTTTATTTATTTATTTGTGCTTAAAAATCTAATGTTCATTTATATTTTCATGTAACATTATCGAGGCGAATGCTCTGCGATTTATCCCAATGCAAAGTCCTATCTACCGACAAACCCACTATAGTACCCGCACGGTATGACGCTGTTTTTTTACATTTTGGCGCTTATACGACGATAGCCTAGTTGGGAATGGAACGGTCTGCCGAGACTATGTCCGCAGGTTCAAAACCCAAGGCACATACATCTAACTTTTAGAAGTTACGTGTGTATTATCAATTATCGTTCGCTTTTACGATAACAAAAAAACATCGTGATGAAACCTACATACTTACCTAAGAATCTCGAGGATATTGAAGTCTGCCAACCCGCACTAGGCTAGCGTCGTGGACTGAGGTCTAACCCCTATCTATAGTAGAGTAGGCCCGTGCTCAGCAGTGGACAGTATAATATAATACAGGGCTGGTTGCTCATCAAGTATCGTATTAATTCGTAACTACGTTGAAGCAGCTAATTGCTATACATCCTACTAATATCATAAAGGCGAAAGTTTGTAAGAATGTATGGATGTTTGGATGTATGGATGTTTGTTCCTCTTTCATGCAAAAACTACTGATCGGATTTCGATGAAATTTGCCACACAGGTAGATCATGTCCTGGATTAACACATAGGCTACTTTTTATCCCGGGAAAATATAAACCGGGACTTTTATACCGGAAAAACTTTTTAACGCGGGCGGTGCCGCGGGCAAAAGCTAGTTATTAATAGTGACGTGCAGTGAAATTTATGGAATGTACCTATAATTTCATTACAAAATTATAAATTAAAAAGAAATTAAATCTAATACGATCGTCATTTATAGGATCGCTGGCCAGCAATTACCTCCGCCAAACTCGCATCAAAGCTCAATGCAAAACAAAGTTCATTGAAATATTATATTAAGTAAACTTTTTTTATTTTCACTTTATTAACACTTTTAATGATCTTTTAATACTAGTTATAAATTTATAATCTTATAGATGCGACTCGCATTTGATTGTATGCTTTTCGATAATGAACTGAGAGTTCACCTCACTATTGTAATCTGTCAAAACGGCCATAATAGAGTGTCAGTACCACAGTCAGTACTATAACTTGGTTACTGTGATGTTTAACCTAGAATAGTATTTTTTATTTAGCTAATTAAAACACGGAAAGGCCAAATGTATGCTTTTGATATATCGCAGGCAATGTAATGTTCTCACATCAGACGCAGCAGTGACGCCAAATGTCGCGGATTAGATTTCAAAATAAATGCAGATGTTTAAATATATTAGTAAGAATGAATAAATCTATGAACGAACTTAATGTTTTATACTTCTACTAGTATAAAACATTAAGATCTAAATACAGCTTTAATAAAAAAAAATATTAAGGGCAGTAAATATAGTAAAAAATCAGTTAGACATCGTCTAGAAACAAAACAAGGAAAACGTTAGCACTACGGGAAACAAGAAGCAAGCTGCTTCAACAAAAATATTGTACATTATGAACTCTAAACGTATAGCCGTAGGCCCTATATTTTGTAAATATTATTTAACCGAGAATAGTATTTTTTTTGATATAGCTAATTAAAACACGGAAAGGCCAAATGTATGCTTTTGATATATCGCAAGCAATGTAATGTTCTCACATCAGACGCAGCAGTGACGCCAAATGTCGCGGATTAGGTTTCAAAATAAATGGGGTTATTATTCTAAGTTTAAATATATTAGTAAGAATGAATAAATTTATGAAAGAACTTCAAAAATATCAGTCTGCATTATGCATGTATAGCTTATTTTTTTCAAAAAATCTTCCGGACTAATTCTACGCCTTAATTTTGTATTACAGACATATTGTACGAAATTAAAAATAATAAAAATACATAACTTGAGGTTTAGGACCAAAAGAATTAACAATATACTACGAAAACTTATGGTAAAATTCGGCAAAATACTTATTCTCATAATATATTGGAACTGTCAAGAACACGATACATTTCACTCTTATTTCTAAATTGGAAGTATACATTACGGGAATCTGGTGGCAATCGATTTTGCCCATGATTTTTCCGTTATAAAGAAGAAAATTGTTTTTACACGTTAACAAGTTTCTATGAATAAAGTAAATTTACTCAACAAAATAGAAGGAAATTTTGTAATCTAAAAACAAAAAACTGAAAATTCCCAGGATGTGTAAAACTTAATAACGAGACGAGCAAGTCGCTGGTTCGATGAAATAGTTGTCTTTAAACAGTATTAACTTGAATTACCATCTCTGTCTGACTGCCTCGGTGGCGTAGTTCTATTACAGTACGACTGCAAAGCTGAGGTCTCGGGTTCGGTCCCCGGGTCGGACAAAGTGATATTGAGTTTTTCTATTCAGTATCAGCCCGGAGTCTGGAATTTGTGCCCGACATGGCGATAGGCTCGCCCCCTATCACATCATGGGACAGAATAACGGCGAAAAGTGCACTAGTTGCTCCTCTGTCTACCTCTTCGGGGATAACAGGCTTGAGTGTGTGCGTACCATCTCTGCGTTCATATAACTGCGCTCGTCACCAAGTATTGTCCCATAATGCTTAAGAGTTACGCCATTGTTATTGAAACTGGCATGTAACCAAAATGGTACAAAGTTAAAATGCTCTACCATATGCTATTTAATTGCATTCACGAACAATTATTATAATAATGGGGTACCTACAGCCATCAATGGGCCAGGGTACTACTACCTACGAATCAAGAAAATCATCAGTGAGTGACAGCTTGCTATTGCGTTCTGTATAGAGTGCGTTGGGTAATACCGGACCACAAGGTAATCGTGTTGTTTAAAGATCACTGCTAAACTTGACAACATTTCTTAATATGGACAACACAGCCTGAAGTGCTATTTTATAATGTGCCACAATTGTGTGCCGCTGTATAAGCTTTTACAGTTTAGCACTAATCTTGAAACAACGGGATTACCCGGGATCCGCTCTTACCCAAATACCCACTAACATTTTTGAAGGTCCAAACAGCCACCTCCCTTTACTAACTTTTCCGTTAAGATTCAATGCATCCAAGATATTATGGATGTTCACTTAAAACCAGATGACACTCGTAAACGGTCGTAAAAACAAGGCGAACCAAAACACAACTTAAATCGACGCGTTTATTAAAAGATATTAAGTACAGTTTCGTAACCCGTTACGCGAACGTTTCCGTCTGTTGACATTGGCTGGTCGCGACTCGCGGTCACTTTCTCTCGCGTAGTCTGCTTCTTATGCAACTTGTGTCATTCTTGATAGAGATGCGCGATCGCTGACGTATCCGGTTAGCTCTAAATATTTTAATTTATTATATCTGCCGCTGATCATAACAAATATACTGCCACGTAATTGTTAATTGTCCACCTGCAAGGTGGACAGACGACCTGCTAAAGGTCGCAGGAACACGCTGGTTGCATGCTGCTTTTGACAGGTCCGTCTGGAAATCTTTGGGGGAGGCTTATGTTCAGCAGTGACGTCATGTAGCTGATGATGATAATGTTTAAGAGATTCCTAGTATGGTATAATGGCTTTAAATTACAGAATGTAATTGATTGAACTAAAAATGTTAATGGTTGGTAATGTAAATTTGTTAAAGTTTTTAATAGAACTAAGTATGTTATTATTATTATGTTATTATTATTTATGTTTATCTCTTGCCGGGCGACATTATTTTCGCCTGAGGGTAAGCGATACGACCACCAATAAACAGTAGCAACACCATCTAGCAACTTGAGTTACAAAGTACCTACTGTGTGTCATTCCACTGCGCTCGTCATCTTGAGACATAAGATGTTAAGTCTCATTATGTCCAGTAGGTACACTGTGCAGCAGTCTTACATATTATAGGCAAATGAGTACTCGCAATTAGTTTAATAGTTATTCAAGTTATTGACACAGATAATCTGTATAGAAATAGATATACGGCACATATACATTTAAACATTTATCCTACTTTGAACGCGACGGATGTTTGCATATTCGTAACTTATTTTACAACGGATATAATTTAACCTTGTCTAGTTAACCTCGTATTACGATTTGTTCACACACTATTGTATAATTTCTTGTAACTGTACATATTACAATCACCAAATTAGAGTTTGTGACGAAAAAGTACGTAATTCTATTCGAAAAATATTGATAAAACTTTTTTGGCATTCGTGTCCAATTATGTCTGTGAATCTTAGTTATTTCTCATATAAAAACGATTATTCCAATTCCCAAATGCTATACTGTATTTAATTTGAATTACACAATACTATTAATTGGCTATTAAAATTTGGATACTTTAATAAAAAGAACCAAATAAGGACCAAAAATATTCAAAGGCGAATAGTATCGATAACTTCTCTAGTTTCGTTCATTCATTTAACCAAGGTGATTATATCATATTAGATGATCCACATGCTTATAAAAAATTGCTATTTCTTCACTGTTAATTATTTTCAATGTTTTGTTTAAGAATGGAAACGTAACACATTTTTGTAGCTAGCAGTTCGGAATTCAAAAAACAATGCTGAATAGTCGATAAATCATACATAACCGCTTCACCGGTAAAAGCGGGCACTTCCCTAATGCGTAAATCACAAATACATCAAGATTATTACGAGATTTATAATGTTCTACTGCATGTATATTGCAAATAACTTATTCATGGACGTTCTAATTTTAACTGTTTCGGTGGCGTAGTTGTATTAAGGTACGACTGTAATGCTGTCTCGGGTTCGACCCGCGGGTCGAGCAATCTTAGATTTTGTACTCAGTAGTTAGTACCAGCCCGGAGTCTGGAATTTGTCCCCGATATGGCGATAGGCTCGCCCCTTATCACTTCACGGGTACACTAGTTGCGCTTCTGCCTACCCATAGGCGTGAGTGTGTGTTCTGACGTTAACAATGGACTCAGGTACTTGTAAATATTTTAGACTGGCTTTTGTCTGCGAAATTACCCGCGCGAACGCCGAGATGAAAGTGAAATAATTCTGAATAAGAAGTAGCGTATAATAAAAAAAATCCTGCAAAGAACTAAACCATGCTCATCCTAAAATAAAAGAAGTAAAATTTCATAATCGCTAGTAATTATTTTGGCTACCATCTAAATAGGAACTCAATAATCAGTAGTATTACACCGCAGCTTGAAAACCAAAATAGACAATGCTTAGGTAACTTACTAGACAGATTTCATATTTTACCTTTCTGCCTTTCGTTTTAGAATTGATACATAAACATGTTAAAATGCATTATACAATTGTGTGATTCATTTATGATTCAACGTAATCATAAATAAATTGCCACATTAATGATGGGACTTTTTAATGTTATAAGCATTAGAGACAATAGATTACCCTGACCTGAATTATGGCGTCATACATAGAGTTATAAATATTTATAAGTATGGATGTATGTATGATTGTTACTCTTTCACGCAAAAACTACTGAACGGATTTCGATGAAATTTAGCGGACGAGCAGATCATGTCTTGGATTAACACACAGGTTACTTTTTATCAAGACAAAATATAAAGCGGGACTTTTATCCCAGCAAAACTTATTCACGCGGGCTGTACCGCGAGCAAAAGTTAGTAGTAACTATATTCAAGAATAAGTCCCACAATGTTCTCTTTCGAGGTGAAAAATAGCTATAAACTATCATATTTTATGCCATAGTTATTTCCTAAACATCCAAATCCGTTAAGCACTCTTTTCGTTCAATTCGCTTATGTCCAGAATCTAACAATTAAGGTCGGTTTCATCGCTTGCTGATGCTACTCGTCACCAATGTATAATTCTAATATCTATCCTCTATGGTATAATCTGACCAAACACGAAAGTCGCACTCCAATATATGCTCCCAAATAAATAGTAAAAAAATGTAGTATTTACATTAGCTGCTGAAACCTGTGAAATAGGCCGTTCAACTGTAACAGCTATAATATGGGTTGCAGATCTAGCTAAGTTAGCTTAGCTTGAATAGCCAATATTATTTTCATACGTTTCAACCGCTAACTAGTTAACTAAGCTATGGTGTAGGGCAGAAAATTGCGCCATCTTGCTAGCTATTTGACTTCTCTGCAAAAATGATTCCATCTTGTGGTTATGTGGAAGAGATCGGTCTTAGCGAGAAGCCTATTGTTACACTAGCTACAGTTGATACATATTTGTTTGTGTATTTTGTGTGTTTTAGTCTAGAAAGTCATCTACCTGTCTTAGTTCTTGGTCTGCAACCAGCTTTTAACGCAATAAATGAAACAGACGCTGTAAAACCAAAGCGACTTGAAATGTAAACAATCGTAAGATCGTTTTCTCACATTGTATCTGCGTTTGCTACGGATTGCGAGCGTCGCGTGTCGTGTTAAAATGTTTCTTATTTACACTATTCGGTTTGCATTCCACGTCTTTTGCCATGCAATGTTAAATTGCTATCGATTTTGTAGGTCATATTGTACGTTGTATATTTTACTTTTATTTGGCATTCTAGTTCTTAGTTGTGTGAGATTAGCCCCACACAGATGGCTCATTTTTTACAGAAAATAGATAAATAAAAAGCATTAAATAATATCCACAATTTTTTATATCTTACTAATTTTCTCGCTCATGGTTTTAGTCGTGTGCGAATCCTTTCTCGAAAAAATAAAGTCTATAGCGCTTCTAATTAATATAAGAACTCTCAGAATGGGAACAGGTTGAAACAAACGAAAAATTAACATTTAGTGCCTCAAGTGACAAGGTTGACCAGCACAATCAAAGCACAAAGAACTTAGGCCGGATTATTTTATCCGCGGTCGGGCAAAATTAAGGCTCTTATCACACTGGCGGCTTGCAAACGAATTTACAGCGAGACGAAGGCGTTGCGCGCTCGTCCAGTTTAATAAGACCGTTAACTTAAAAATGGAAGATAACAACACTAGATTAGCAATTAAAATTTTCGAATGCTGTTGCCTCTAAACATCGGCACATACCTAACTCCTTACATAATGCATACATATACATATACACTCACGCCTTCTATCCCCGAAGGGGTTGGCAGAGACGCAACTAGTGCACCCACTTTTCGCCGTTATTCCGTCCCATGATGTGATAGGGGGAGAACCTAACGCCATATCGGGCACAAATTCCAGTCTCCGAGCTGATACTGAATAAAAAAACCCAATATCACTTTGCCCGACCCGGGAAACGAACCCAGGACCTCAGCATTACAGTCGTACCATAATACAACTACACCACCGAATCAGTTACATAATGCACTTACACAAAAAGTAATTTCAGTTTCCCTACCAGAGAATCCAACCCAGACTCAGCCGAACCCCACAAACGAGGCGATCCATTCACGAGTAAATGACTCAACCCCTCATCAGCTCGTGGCCTGATGGTGGGAGGTGAGTGACAGTATCGTGGTCGTTCGGTCGGTGGACGGTCAACTAGTGTGTGGGTGCTCAGTTATACATTAAATCAGGTATGAATTTGTTTTTGTGAAGTGGTTGTACTGGAGCATATCTCCGGTTGTATCTTAGGATTGTTTGTGTTAAGGTATTGGGTCAATACAGGCATTTCTCATAGTTTACTAATTATTGGTCAAGATAATTATGTGATATTATCCATTGTACACTTGTGTGCTATTTTCACTTTTCGCTACGTATTCATTATATGTCTTTATTATTCTATAAGTTCATAAATTAATTTTATTCTGGAAAGTTGGTTTTATATAATATCTTGATTGATTTCAGTAGAAAACAGGTTTACATTACAATAGTTTGTAATATTCCACCCTGTTTTGATGAAAGCTTCAAGGTCTGTATTTCTAGGTAAACAAGTTAAACGATTAACTTATTTACCTAGAAATACAAATCACTGACTAAAACTATACTGGGAATTCCAAATTCCCGCAGGATGAGGGATTGAAAAATATAACCGATAGACGATATAACTATATACTGTTATATATCTATACTTATAAAGAGAAAATGTTTCAATCGATAAATACTAAATGTAATGAACCGATTTTGAAAATTATTTCTAAAGGAAGTATATGTCTAAATGGTATAGGACACTTAAATCTAGGGAATGAGTATAAATACGACCGTAGCAGTGAGTAAAAGATAGTAACATATAAATGTATACATAATATCATCCGTTATTGCGTAAATTGTTACAAAACAAAATTTGAATGTTTGTTATGTAAATGAGAGGTCATTCGCAGACGAATACAAATTAAAGAAAATGTAAAAATGAATTAGCAGTTACTTGAATGGAATATGGTCAACGTTAGACTCGTAACATTGTATCTAAGGGTCAGATGAGTGGACAGAGAATACAAGTAGTGTTTGGCACACATTACATGAAAGTTGTCCAAGCGCCAGAAAAGAAAGAAATTAAAAACAAACGCCATGAATTGTGTATAGGTTTGGTTTCGTATTCAGTATTTTTAGATGCCATTTAGTGGCATGTGTACGTGGGGATCACTTACCAGCAGATGACCTACTAGCCCATTGTCTTCCATAAAAATATATATATTACATAAAAATATTAGATTAAATCGAATTGCTAAATTACATGCATCCAATACCAGAAAAATCGGGTAATCGTTTCCTAAAATATCCACAAATTCTCACAAATCGTTTTGAGTTATGATTAAAACCAATTGCTATTTATATTGAGATGTAGTATTTAAGCGCAATATTATCGATATCATGTCAAATAGAATTGAGAAATCCCAGCTTGCGAGTTGGATGCCTTACATTCCAAATGCACGTGCGCCGAGTCACGGGCGACCGCCAGTTGGCGCATAAATTCCAAAATCCATGTTCCTAATGTATATTCGTGGTGTCACCCCTTACTGCCTTTAGCACCTTAAGGATTTAACCACTAAGGATATAAATTACTGTTTAGTTTGAAATGTAATTTACGGTTTAGAATTTATTTACTTGTAGCTGGACTCATAATATGAGAAACATATTATGTAAAAGTTTGTCTGGAATGTAATGTCTATTTTTACCGCCAAGCAGCAGTGTGCATGCACTGTTGTATTTCGGTTTGAAGGATATTGTAGCCAGTGTAACTACAGTATGTAATGAGACTTAACATTTTATGTGTCAGGATTACGAGCGCAGTGGAATGACACACAGTACTTCGTAACTTATGGTGCTGGATGGTGTTGCTACTGTTTATAGGTGGTCGTATCGCTTACCATCAGGCGAACGGTATGTCATTCAATGCAAAAGAAAAAACATGTCATTGCATTCAGTATATTAGAGCGTAGGTTTCATAAAACCCAATTAGTACTATGACTACAACTTTGCTGCTTGACGATAGAAATAGACTCTGCGATAGCACACGTAACCAGTTTCGCATAGAATCGTATATTAAAATATAGAATTAAACGTAATACCCAGTTAATAAAGCCTTTAAATAAACATACCTATAGCATAATTTACCCCGAATGAGATATCCTATAGTTATAAACGATAATGTTATTGCAGAATGGTTCCGGTACAGCTTAACTGAAATGGAGTGCGCGGGATAGACCGATACAATGATTATGCCTTCGGAAACCTTAATATAAGGTGATAGGCGTTAAGTTTTACGAACACTAGTATATTTTTGTATCCTACTGGTTAGAAACGGAATCGGGATCCCTAAGCATATATTTGGTGTATTTCTTATATTGATCCGTCTTTGTTAAAAAAATAAAAGCATTGTATAATATTCTGTCTCATTGCTGAGCATATGCCTCCTCTACTACTGCGAGGGTTTAGGTTTAATCCACCATGCTAGCCTAAAGTGATTTGGCTGATTTCAATTACCTTTGAAATTTATACGCAGAATCTTTATACATACATATACACTCACGCCTTTTATCCCCGAAGGGGTAGACAGAGGCGCAACTGGTGCACCCACTTTTCGCCATTATTCCGTCCCATGATGTGATTGCCTATCGCCATATCGGGCACAAATTCAAGACTCTGAGCTGATACTCAATAGAAAAACTCAATATCACTTTGCCCGACCCGTAGATCGAACCTGAGACCTCAGCATTGCAGTCGTATCACAATACAACTACGCCACCGAGGCAGTCTTTTTAATATTCGATAATAGCGATTTTGACCGTTCATCGATTTTAGCAGTATATCGTTAGTTTTGGATAAAACGTAATCTTTTTGTCTATTGGCCAGTGGTGTGAAGCCATAGCTCGTAGTCTGGCGGACCGCCAGCTTCCATTTGGCAACTACAGGCTTAGCGTGCACGAGAAACGAATTGACTACGGATTCTAACCACTAAACGCTGTCAACCACGATCCAGGGTTTGAATCAATGTAATTTTATGGAGGATTAAACGTCTGGCTTAGTTGTTTGAAATACCTGTATAGGATTTTTTGGTCCTTTTGCCGATAAAATATACACTTATTTCGTTATAGGTACTACTGTTTGTTATTATATCATCTTATCTATTAACTAAGTGCGAAATCAGTACTCTACTATGTCATGTAAAGAACTCCTAAGCAATATTCTAAGCTTCTGGACATATTGGTATCTGTTAGTCGGGTTAAGATTTTTTTTTAAAATGAATATACCTATCTACCTATTAAATTTTTTAAACAAACAATTGTATAAAATTTTCAAAGTCACAAGCTCTTTACAATAGAAAAGCTATTCCCTACTAGCCTAGGTTATAAATCCGTCCTATAGCGTCACCATTTTGTACAAATTCCAAACCCATTCACAACATTTTAACTAACTTCCAGAATAAAAATACTAAAAATACTTCCAGAAATTATAAGATCAAACACAAGACCTCACTACATTCAGTTTAATTCTCAACCACTAAAACAATCAAAAGTTAGACATTGTTGAAATAAAGATTTAGAAACAATTAAACAAACAACTCAAGGATATAAAATACGAAAAAGAATTGCTGTGCAAACTGAATTGCAACACTGACCAATCGGTCTCCTCTATTCGCAACGATGTTTAGCATGGTCTTGCAAAAGATATTGAGAAACGCATCACCATTCACCATAGGCGGATTCATCTCGATGAGAGAATATCACGAAAATGAAGTGATTTCTCTTGCTGTAAAGTTGTCATTTGTAGATATTATATGTATAACTAGATTTTGTTCGCGGCTCAGCCCGCGCGAATGAGTTTTCCAGGATAAGAATCACACTTAATATTTTCCCGGGATAAAACATAGCCTTTGTTACTCGCTAATACTGGTGAAAGAATTTTTAAAATGATTCCAGTAGTTTTTGAGTTTATCCATTACAAATGAACAATAATTAATCTAAACTTTCCCCTTTATAATATTAGTATAGATGACACTTCCCTGTCGAAACACAGAAGCTTTACAAGCACGGGAGGCACACGCCTCTTCCCACGTAGTAAAATCCCTATTCCTTCAAAGTCGTCAACGCTTATGGCTGGCGGGCACTAAACAGTAGTTCATCTACTTATTAACGCTTCTCCTACCATACTTTAAAGTCTAAACTAAAAGATTATTAGTATAAATATAAGTAACAAAGTAACATCCATCAGCCTGAACTGTACTGCGAAACATGGCGCTTCCCAGATTGCGCAATTCTTGACGATTACACGTATGACGCGTACAGAAGGAAATTGTGTACGTGATTTGTTTACAAATAATCCGGAGAAACGTGTGATATATAGGAATTAGGAAGAAAGGAATGAAGGCACTTCAGGCCTCTGGTAGATTAATTGACCACTCCATCGGCAACAGCAAAACTGTTACATTTCATTCCATGTTAGTAATTGTATATGTAGTACATAGTACTTATGACCACCTCAGTCGAAGTGAACCATTGATTCTGTGGCTCTGCCCCGTATGACATAAACACAAGCTATGTCCGCGATTTCGTACGCGTGGACAATGTTTTTACATGTCCTATTTTGATTTAACAAAGCTTTTTTTGCCCTGGTCACAATTAAAACCTGCCCACCTGCGAAAATGAAAATCCGTTCAGTGGTTTCGAAGATGTGCGCTAACGAACAAAAAAGACGAACTGACAGAAAAAATCTAAAAATCGCTGATTTGTGTTCTGTTACCCATCTTTAGTCACACTCTTTCTCTTTCATTACTTTCTTGCAATATACAGACACACCGGGTTGTGTTGTTCTATCATATTATGTAAAAATGAAAACGGTAAACATGTATGCCTCATGCCTCGGTGGCGTAGTTGTATTATGGTACGACTTCAATGCTGAGGTCTCGGGTTTGATTCCCGGGTCGAGCAAAGTGATATTGAGTTTTTCTATTCAATTTCAGCTCGGAGTCTGGAATTTGTGCCCGACATGGCGATAGGCTCGCCCCCTATCACATCATGGGACGGAATAACAGCGAAAAGTGGGTGCACTAGTTGCGCCTCTGCCTACCCCTTCGGGGATAATAGGCGTAAGTGAGTGAGTGAGGGTAAACCTGTATGCAATTGTTAAACATAATCCTAAGGAGGTCATATTTCATACGTAAATGAAAATCGTCAAAGGCAAGAATACAGACAGAACAATAACAACCACATACCAAGGGCGGATCCAGCTTTGGCGCCAGGGGGGGGTCACATAGTCGTGGTCAAGTCACAAGAAGTTATAATTTAATTTTGAAAAGTAAAAAGTAGGTATTCTATTAATAAATGTAATTACTGTAGGTACTTAAAAATACCTACCTATATTTAAATAACAATTTTTTTTAAGTCTTCTCCCGAAACGCGTTACCTAATGTTTCCGTATTATTATAATGCTCTTTGTTTTAATGCGTTCGTTCTTTTAAACGTTCCATTAGAGGTTAGTTCTAGTTAGACATTACGCGTTAGTCGAAAAAAAGCGCGCAAAAGTGTCACACGAAATTTGACATACGTAATATGAATGGTAGCGGCCGTGGCGGTGGCGCGACAAAATTCTTTTCGATGCGTTCGTTCCCGAATAATACGTTTGCCATCAAAGTATTATATTAAACTAGCTTTTGGTCGCAGCACCGCCCGCGTGAAAAAGATTTTCCGGTATAAAAGTCCCGCTTTATATTTTCAGGGAATAAAAAATAGCCTATGTATTAATCCAGGACATGATCTACCCACGTGCCAAATTTTATTGAAATGCGTTCAGTAATTTAGGAGATGTGCAGTAAGAAAAAAACAGAAAAACACACAGACAAACAGAAAAGAATTACAATAATCACTGATTTGTGTTCCATTACTCTTCTGTAGTCACTGCCTTTCTTTTTTATCACATTTCTTTAAATGTACGGACATACTGATTCTACTGCTTTATTAAATACACTTACGCCCGAATACTCAAACGCTACTCAACCAACCAAGTTATCTGAGGCCTACTTAATTTTATCCGGCTTCTTATTTTAAATGGCATTCTCAGACGCACTTTAAAAGATTTGACGGAAAACTCAGCCGAGGAGCAGTCATTTTGCTACAGATTATAAAAAGTTTGTTTTCGATTACAATTTTAATAAATTTGATATTTATGTGTCGTTTCACGCAGTATAATTTTTAAGATGTTAAATATAAATAAATCAAATAACACAATGCGCAGTTTGAAAATGATTTACAATGTTATAATATGTCTATTACATTTAATTTTCGTGTGTATTTTATGTACTATGTGCAGATGCTACATAGTAAAAATGGTAAGTACGTTTAAAAACCATCCTAGGTTTTTAATATGTAGGAATGGCATATTCATTATTAGAAATAGTTTATTACTTATTATATTCTTAACATTGATGTGATGAGCTTATATTGCCATTTGGCAGTATGTCAGGGTTGACATTAGCCGCTTTAGAAAAAAAATAAACAAGTCAACAACAATAATATTTATAATTCTTATTTCAGTTTTATCATCAGAAGTAGGCATATTTACAAACATTTACAAAATATGCTAACTCAACTGCCATACTACGCACAATACGATGTACTACCGTTGGTTGTTTCCCGTGAAAAATAACCCCGATGACCTTGGGCTATCGGTTGGATTCTTTGGTTTCTTTTTGTGGTCGGCTGGATATAATCCCGATTTTAAAGAACATAAATGAAGAACTGTTTCCTTGCTGAGTTGGAATCTTCTTTTACGATAAGTTAAGATAAGATATGATATATTTATTTGTCAAACATTAACATTAAATTATCATTATTGTATTCTTCGAAAGCGTTTAATTTCTCTCGATTTCTTCCTTTAACACCACACTCCTCTTCAGACAATGATGATAATGAAGAAAAAAACGATTTATTAAATCCAAAGAGAATATAATAAGTAGTTATTACGCAATAAAATTATTAAAGATTTGAACGTAAATATTTGAGACTAGTCTGAAGTACTCTCAAATTGATCTCGATTAACAGCCATATTTGGAGGCCTTACATAGCTGTCAAACTTTAAGTAGTGTTTGTGAATACCGTTTGAATCAATAAGCGGACCTTAAACTGAGTCGCCTTAAATTTAAGGTTAAGAGATAAGTGACGTTTCAGTATACCAATTTCACCAATAACGAATGCTTAAATCCGTAAGGCCATCTCAAATATTTAAGTAGCGTTTGAGTATTCGGGCGTTAGTAAAGTACTATACAATCTTAGCTGGCTGGTATGAGAATTCAAATGTTTCGCGACGCGAAAGCTTTGTGAGAACGTCTAACCAAAAATTCTAAAGTTTTCTATACACTATAAGAAATAGTATCATACTTGTTTAACATATTTGATTTAAAATTGTATAAATATACTGAAATAAAGAATAACATCTTGACTCTTATATCAACGCTTTTACAGTGTTGTATTTTTCAGTTTATGAGCGTAATGTTTCGAAAGTTTTAAATCGCTTGGTAACAAAACGTAAACGATTACTTAAAAAAATCTAAACTTTGGATGCAAATAAAACACAGCTGTATATTTAAAAATTATGTTGTAAGTATGTTTTACAAACATATTTGAACAATGAGTTAGATATTTAAATTTAGATATAGAAGACTGAAAATGAAGATCTCCAAAGTAAATAATTTACCGTACCACTAAATTTGTGATTTAAGTTTCAGTACACACATTATTTCTTTGTAATGTCCAATAACCAATTTAAATGTTATGAAAGGATAATCGTGAAATTCTATCGATAAATCAAAATGAACGACTAACAAAAACTATTATAATAAAAAAAACCTCTTGATTGCAATGTGTAAGATTTGATAATAATCTAACTCTATTTACATACGATAAACAAAATCCTTGAATATAAAATCAATTGCATTCAAAAATCGATTATTTGTTGCAACCGATTTTTTGTTCTCTTCCCTACACACTATCCGACCTATAAGGAGTATTGATATCTTACTGATACTTCGAAGCAAATCAATGCCAAAATAACTTTCTACGCCTTTTTTAGTCTAATCAACAAGTTCAAAAACGTGAAAAATAGAGATAAAGGGCCTAAAAATATGAGCGATGGCTCATTCGATTTGTAATCACCTCTAGAAAAATGTTTTTGAAGGATTTTGGTGCAGGTTAAAAATTGCAATTGTTATTAACAAAATACGATGAAAAAAAAAGATATTTCATTTTTTGTTAATAACTCCAAAAATATTAACATTTAAGCAATTTTGAAAAAAAATCGTTAAAGAGGAGGAAATTTCCAATAAAAAATCTTAACTCCTGGAATTCTATCTCCATTATTTATAATTTTAATAAAACGTTGAAAATAGGGCTCCGCGCGACAGTTACGGCATGCGCGCGCTGCCGCTAAAGAGAGTTCAGCAATAAAAATAATTTATTTATAACATAAAATGTGATTTTAAAAATTTGAAAATATTCTTGTATCTTCTTAACACTTGAAAGAATCGAGCCCTGAAGAAAAAAAAGTTTAATCACCATTTTTCAAAATGTTATTCAATTGTTAACTAACCAATTTTTTCCCAATCTACATTGGCATAAACATTGTGATGAAAGGTATAAATAATTGGCCTGTAAATATTAAACTTCGTGGAGCCCTTTTGATATATGTACTTTATAAGATCCTGCGGTAAATTTTCATTAAAGTTTATTAATTTGTTAATTATGATTTTTTATAACTACTTAATTTTATAAATTTTGTAATTTTTCAATAGTTATAAAAAATCATAATTCATAAATTAATAAACTTTAATGAAAATTTACCGCAGGATCTTATAAAGTACATATATCAAAAGGGCTCCACGAAGTTTAATATTTATAGGCCAATTATTTATACCTTTCATCTCATTGTTTATGCCAATGGAGATTGGGAAAAAATTGGTTAGTTAACAATAGAACAACTTTTGGAAAAATGGTGATTAAACTTTTTTTTCTTCAAGGCGCGATTCTTTCAAGTGTTAAGAAGATACTACAATTTTTTAAAATTTTTAAAATCCTATTTTATGTTATAAATATTTTTTTTTATTGCTGAACTCTCTTTAGCGGCAGCGCGCGCATGCCGTAACTGCCGCGCGGAGCCCTATTTTCAACGTTTTATTAAAATTATAAATAATGGAGATAGAATTCCGGGAGTTAGGACTTTTTTATTTTGAAAAATTTCCTCCTCTTTAACGAGCTTTTTTCAAAATTGCTTAAATGTTAATATTTTTCGAGTCATTAACAAAAACGAAATATCATTTTCATCTTATTTTGTTAATAACAATTGCAATTTTTAACCTGCACCAAAATCCTTCAAAAGCATTTTTCTAGAGGTGATTACAAATCGAATGAGCCATCGCTCATATTTTTAGGCCCTTTATCTCTATTTTTCACGTTTTTGAATTTATTGATTAGACTATTTAACCCCATTAGGGAAGGAATTTCAATAAAATACGAAACATGTCTTCCATCAATTGTGTTAAAAAAGTTTACGCTAAATTTGAATTAGATTGGACTAAGGAATCGCGTTGCCCCATACAAACTTTGCCCCCCTTTTTCATCTCCTTAGGGGTAGAATTTCGGAAAATCCTTTCTTATCGGAAGCCTACGTCATACAAGGAACACACCCTCCAAGTTTCAGGTCTCTACGACCAGCGGTTTAGGCTGTGCGTTGATCCGTCAGTCAGTCGGGACTAAGCCTTTTATATGAATAGATTAATTAAATATTTAAAGTACTTAAATAAAATCTATATTGTGACAAAAAATATATAAAAACATTAAGTTTAATCATTTTAATTAGTGGTCCACCTAGGTTCTGGACTCCCTCCAGGGGGGGGTCATGACCCCCATGACCCCCCCCCTGGATCCGCCCTTGCCACATACTTAAATATTTTTTCATATTCGTCTAACACAAAGCGTACATTTATCAGTGTCGGAGTAAGAAACTCAATGTCCATACTCAAGTACGTTCACGTAATGTACTAACTTTATTAACATTGGAACCACTTATTGCGTAACCAAGCACCCATTACTCCAAGCAAAAAATCGTTATTATCTTCCCGCGAGCCATTCATTGCGGTTGCGTTGCTGACTTGGACAGACGTGTTTGTTTTGACCGCGTAATGGATGATTAACGTATATGTTAACGCAAAAAATATTCTCACGCGAGATTCCCGAAGAGTCGAGGTTGTACCTTTCACTTTCGATGCGGCGTGTCACGTACATATCTTTGTATCATAAGCATTGATGTATTAGGTTTTCAATACATCAATGATCATAAGTTAAAATTAGAAGGTTTGCTACCTTTTCGTATAAAAGTCGGTAAACGAAAGTGTATTTGTAGTAGTCAGTTGCATAAAGACCGCCATTTTGTTATGTAATGGGAGACCGGTATTCGAGTGTAAAACGTTGTTGACGATGCACGTGTTATTTTATTTGAATTTGTAATTGTAAAATCTTGTTACGATTCCTAAATTATATAATTCATAGTTTATTAAGATGACAATATTTTTAAAGGACATGTAATAATCTAGATGGCTATAGTAGTAGTCTGACCTAGATTTTATTACTGTTCAATTATTGAATGTAAGAAAGAAAGTGACAATACAGTTAGTTAAAATATTTCACAAGTAACTGATGAAACTTTATTTAAATACACGAATATTAAACAAAACGAAATTTGAAACGTCCCTACAGTTTAAACGAATGGTTTTGGAAACGATTTAAAGGCGGGTTGGTTCAATGTTAGTTAACGATAAACTGTGTGTAAGAAACCTTGGTTAAGTTAAACATTAATTTATGACTTATATCAAAAACTTTCATTACAAATACCCAGTTTCTGATGTTCTTTGACTGTCTCTAGTCTGAACATTTATTTTGGTACCAATTTGTCTGCTGATTAACTTTGCGAAAGCAATATGTAAGGAAAAGATATCAACTGATTTCAAATACCACGAAAGAAATGGATGAAGTTTAACGAAACGTAACTAGATATGCCAGGAAAACGTTAAAAAATATTGTTAACCATTACTTTATGAACACTGATGTTTCAAATTTTGAAATAACCAGTCCTGACTCAACCCAATACCTAGGGAGTCTAATAATTCTTACTTAATTACAACAATTAACATAATTTTACGCCTAATCGCTAGAGATTCGAAGTTTTACTAATCAAATTAAAAATCCCTTCAGTTTTACAAGGTATTTTGTCTAGAAAGTTTGTTAAGTGATTTTGGTTAATGTTAGTTTCGGTAATTTAGGTTTTATAACGTTATAGAATAAGTCATATTTCTGTCAATGCTGCTCGTAGATGAAGAAAGTCCGTCTGGGTGGGTACTATTGCAATGTCTATTTCCACCGCCAAGCAGCAGTGGGCATGCACTGTTGTGTTTCAGTTTGAAGGACATTGTAGCCAGTGTAACTACTGGACATAATAAGAATATGATCTTATATCTCAGGAGGACGCGCGCAGTGGAGTGTCACACAATACTTTGTAACTCAAGGTACTGGATGGTGCTGCTACTGTTTATGGGTGGTCGTATCGCTTACCACCAGGCGAACGGCATGATCTTGTCGTCGGTAAAAATCACAATAGCCACAAATATGATCAAGTGTAACTTTGTATTGTTGAATCATAAATTTCGTCTACAGATTCAATAGAGGCAGTTCTATTGACACACAGAATATTGACTTGAATTGACAGGTTTGTAGTTGCTTTTCGTCCGCTATGAAATTGCTGAAGGCATAACAAATCCGTTCTGTATTGAATTTCGATTTTCTATAGACCTAAACAAGGAAGCAACGATAGCTTACAGCCTAGTCATCTAAATTCTGCTATAAATAAAACCAGTGTGATTTTTAATAAGTACCTACTTTTACTGACCTGGGTATTTACTAATAAGGCGCTAAGAGAATCGCTAATAAGAAATGCCATTAGAAAAACATTTCGCGTGTACCGAGGACAATACCAGTTCAAAGGTGAATGGATTTTAACAAAGCCGACGATGGGAGAAAGGAAATGGTTTGTCACAATGGACCGCGGTAACGTATTGTGAACGCTTCCTTATATCTAAATCTTAGTGTTTAAAGACAATTTTATATTTCCTTTTATGACCAGGGTCTTAAGTAAACATTTGAGAGACCGATTTTCTTTTTTATTTAAACGGTGATAAGCAGTGAGGAGTTCAAATAGTAGTAACTTTTTATATAGGTGGAATTTTGGATTGAAGTTTATAATTTTACTAGCGGCCCCGACAGACGTTGTCCTGCCCTAAAAAGGAAATAAAATCCTAGAACCCGAGTCTAAACCATTCTGGAATCCACCTGAAGACACGCAAAAAAATTTCATTAAAATCGGTCCAGCCGTTTTTCCGCGCAATTTTCTTAATTTTTTCTTTGATAAGAACCTTCTCCTGACAATAATAAACACATCAAAAAAAGAAAAAACGAAATCAGTCCAGCCGTTCACGCGTGATGCCGTGACCAAGGAAAATAGGGATTCATTTTTATATAATAGATAACATTTCAAGAATCTGGCAAATTTCAATCATATTTGTATGCTTTAACATTGATAGGGTTTCACCATCAAACAAAGTACTAATTTCGCCATGTACACAAATTCCACACTCTGTGATACTGAGCAAAAAAACCTAATAATTCAAGAAGAACTCGTTAAATATGCAGGTGCCCTTCATTAAATCCCTCAGAGGATATACATAAAGCTTATATTTGAGAAATCTACATATTTTTTTAACTGCGTAGTCCTTCCATACATTAAGTCAGTCACGTACATGAGGGCAGCTTTAATTATAGCCAGGTTTATGCCCTCGAGATTAACTTTTCGTTTTATATCTCGTGTAGTTAGGCTGACCCTTATAGTTGGCACGTTTCTGCATAAATACGAAAGTTCTTATCTATTTACGACCTACCTACTAATACCTACCTGTGGTGCTAAATCTCTTGTAGGCGATGTGTCTCAGTAGATACCACCGCATTATTTCTTTCTATAAACACGTTGGCTTCCGTTCGAAGGATATTGTAGTTAATATAATTACAGGACACTGAAGCGGAAGCATAGTTCGAAACCACACTCTTTATAGTTAGTTTTGGTTCTCACAATGAACCTTTTCCACACTTTACACTTCTCATCTAGTGACTCACGAAGTCTTCTCATACTTACCAAAGACAATTTATCATCATTATCAGATACACGGCTTAAACTCGACAACTAGCAGAATGCAGCATCCCGTCGAGCTATCATAGTCACTTAATAAGACTTCATGTAAGGAAAAAACCGTTTTACCTTTATCACAATATCTACCAGGTCAATGGCTTACGACGGCGTAATTTGTGTGCGCAATACACAGGTGCACTCACTATTCCTTCATTCTCATAGTCCGGTGAGACGGCAATCCGACATGGCCGGAGAGAGATCAGGCGCAGGACCAACGGCTTTACGTGCTTTCCGAGGCACGGGGGTATCACACCGCCAACTTCCTGACTCCGAGCTGCGACTGAGTAATTTTTTTTAAGATGGAAAAACCCAGTCACAATGTTTTTTGGCCCGACCCGGGATTCGAACCCAGGACCTCAGCGCGCAAATCGTACTCGTAACTCGTACGCAATACAACTACGCCACCAAGGCAGGCTTACGTGTTTAACTAAACCATTACAAGTCAACATCGTTGTCAGATACGCCGTTTAACTCGATATCTATCAAAATGCAGAGTCCAGCCGAGCAAGACCTTCGAGTGCCAAATATCTCGAGATTGGGCCTTTAAGAGCTCTCTGCGATCGTCTGTTCCCAAATCGCCAACTTGACTTTTGAATACAGGCCTAATAAAGTCTTTTGTGTTTAAATCGATAACATATTATTATGTAAATTTTTATATGTAAAATTTGCTCGCAGATTCGCAAGTATGGCTCGTATACCAGTTATGTCCCAAAGTAAATTATTGCGTAGATTATATTATTGCTTTCCTAGAATTATTATTAGTAACATGCAAAGAATTATAATATTATCTCCCATTTATCGCCCAGCCATAATACAATGTGTAACAAAGAGCTGATACCATTCAATCAGGTAAGAAACTAATACAAACAGATAATCCTCATTTATTACGAATTAATACCAACGTTTGCCAGTTCATACCATTTAATCCACGACTGCAGGTGATTGGCAGATATTACGGAGCGTCGAGCTCTAGTCTCTTGATTAAACGCTTCAAAAGATCTACTGTTTAATACATCAAACGTCTTGAATTGTACGAATAGGTATTGTCTGTTTTGTGCAGATTCAAATGAAGGCAGGTTATGTGATATTGTTTATGAATACTTAAGATTACTAAGATTACTAAGATTACTAAGATTACTAGGTACCTATGCTAGAGTAGTTAGCATTGGAAAATACCGCGCAAATTACAAAAATAGTTAAATGTTACCAATCTAAAGTTTAGTGTGGTCAGTATCAATTTCAACAGTCTCTACCACGTAAAAGGTATCATTGTATAATTTCCCTGTGTCGTACTGAGCCAGCACTGTTGTGATAGAGTTTGTGGTACATCATATCAAATGTAATTATTACGCTATATGAGTCTAACATCTAAGCTCTCAGATTGATGAACACAGCACTGTGCAATTCTAAATTTTGAGTATTTTGACATTTTTTTATAGGCAACCGTAGTACTCATTCCTCACTATCAGCTTAACGACTTCTCTCGCCACTCATAAAAGCAATAGACATATCAATATTCCCGAAATGCCAATACCAGATTAGTCGACATAAATCATTGCACAACGCGTCATATCTCATCCGTGTTTGTCACCAGAAAAATAGAAACATTAATTCTCAAATCGATTGGAATCACTCAGTCTGCCGCATGTTATAATATGTCAGAAATGCTGACGACCACGCGTGTTTACAGGCGGTCGTAAAACTTGTGATTCATTGATTTCTAACCCAGTGACTTTATTACACAATAGACCGGACCTTTATATAAACATGTTGCGGAATGGATGCGGCATTTGGTGAAATAGCTGGATATTATTTAATTCTTTAGTTAGGTTCTCTAGTAAAAAATATATATAAGGAATACTCACGTATGTAGGACTTTATTGTACTTCTGTGTGTGAAACATGATTGACGTACCACTATGGTTTTGTATGTTTATGTTACCATACTGTTATCAGTGTTCTGAATCGATCGATCATGATGCTTGTGTGCAACAGAATATGGCCTATGCTTTGGAGAATATGATACTTTAAATCGTATTATGTCGCGAGATGACGAACGCAGTGCATCGAAACTGTGATTCAAAATGGCGGTTTTATGGGCAAGCACTTAGCATCAGGTGTTACTCTTACTTTACTGGTATTTTACCTTTAGATATGGCCATAGCAGATATACAAATGAAATATTATCATAAAAAATATACATCATTCTTGAATTTTATTTCCATCTCAACCTTATCTGGGATTTAGAAATATCTGAATAAATAAGTAAAGGATCAGACCGCAATCGGACGTACAGTAATCGAAAATGTACTTATTTCACTATCCCTTGGAATTAAATGGCTTAATTCAATCTAATCTAAGCCTGAAATAACCCGAAGCGTTAATATTCAGACCCAATTCCAGATAACATAATCTGAACCTAAAATAACTTTGACCAAGGTTTTCTGAGTGAAGTATGTATAAACATGGCTATGCGTGGATTGACCAATGTTAATGAGATTTTAGAAATTATTTTCAGCGATAATCATATAAATAGGATTTTTTTTCTTCGAATGAAAGTAATACATATTCCTGCCTGACTGCCTCGGTGGCGTAGTTATATTACAGTAAATACTCTAAATCATTAGAGTCATCTGTTTAAAACATCAGATAAAAAAAGTCCATTATTTCTCATGGGAGCAAATTACCGAGACAAAAAGTGACCTATGTGTTAATCCAAAACTTGGTCTATCCATGTGTAAAATTTCATCCGAACACGTTAAGCTGTTTCTACGTTTTTTTTTATTTAGCTATACACTTTACGGGTTAACACTAATGAGGGTTAATCGTTAAATATTGCTGATAAAACCAAATGAATAATTAATTATCATTTTTGACGTAAAAATCTACTTTATGTAAGAACCTAAATGTAAACCAGTTAAAATTTATCATAGAGTTTGAATCTAACATGAAAAAATAACCCGGATTAAGCCCTTAAAAGAGTAACATTTTCGGTACTTATTAGGAAAACAGTTTTTTTCCGGTGAATGACGAGACAAGCAAGCCACTCGCCCGATGGTAAGCAATACCAATGTCTGTAACCAAAATCATACAGAACTTTGCATTATAAAGTACTGCGTAGCACTCCACTGCGCTCGTCAACCCGACACATTAGATGTTACGGTCTAATTTCACCATGCTCTGTTAGTTACTTTAACAGCCTGTTAACTGACTGTTAATGCTTATGAGTCTTTATGCTCTCTCTATTTGCCTTAACTAGGCGTTCTTTCATTGGACGCGCGATACTTTAACATTCGCGTTAATTTTAATTCGCGATTAATAAGAAATTGGTGAAAATTACGATGTACTTCTAAGCGGAACACAACTGTGAATGCATACTGCTTCTTCGGGGGCTTCTGAGCCCCCCAACAACAGGAGACGGACCGCAACAGCGGTACGCGCAGGGGCGGTTGCGGACGACAACTTAGACGTGAGTCGGAGGAAGCCCGCAGCCGTCCCTAATGCGCCGAAGATGGCCACCGCGGAGTTTTGGTTGGTATGCCGTGCGGTGCACATAGGTTAGGGACTCGGCCCGGCGGTCGCCCGACGTTTTCCATCTCTCCGGGCGGCTCAACGTCGGGTCGTAAGGCACGGTGAACCCAACATAACCGCTCAGTCGTTCCCCTTGAACACTGGGCGGTAGTAATAATTCACTTTCTCCGCGTAAACAAAAAAAAAATACTGCTTCTTGACAGTAGAAAAGACATTGGAATTATTCTTCAACCTGCAACAAAGTTAACCAAATAGAAACGCATTTAAATAATACAATATTCTAGTCAGTTGCACGACTCCCAGCGTATTATAACTGACTGCAACATAGAGTGATGATCAGCAATTTTCACACATAAAGCCATGTCGTGTGCTCAGTCAAACCGCATCGAATCCATAATCGCAAGGCCGAAGAGTCGGTTACCGACACGAAACATCGGTTAGTGGGACAGCGGTCACGTTTGGATAACAACCTTGTTTGATACATACGTACTTTAGTTTTGGGCCTGTTTATTTATTTATTGGGGGCAAAAACAGTTGTATGTTACAGTAAAATTTTAGTTTTGAACATAAATTAAAGTATTTGAACATACAACCATTGTCCACAGATTAGCAAAATAAAAATCAATTAAAAATGATAATGAAGGAAAGCAAACAATGCATGGCTGTTGAACATATTCTGATATAAATTAATTGCCGAATTAAAATTTTTGACTTGATAATGATAATAATAGACTGCTTCGGTGGCGTAGTGGTATTATGATACGACTGCAATGCTGAGGTCTCGGGTTCAATCCCCGGGTCGGGCAAAGTGATATTGAGTTTTTCTATTCAGTATCAGCTCGGAGTCTTGAATTTGTGCCCGATATGGCGATATGCTCGCCCCCTATCACATCAAGGGACGGAATAATGGCGAAAAGTGGGTGCACTAGTTGCGCCTCTGCCTACCCCTTCGAGGATAAAAGGCGTGAGTGTATATGTATAATGATAATATGTCTAAATTAAGAAAGTGCGCATTATGTGTTTATACAAGACTAAGAGGTGCTCGCTCACAGGCGCGGCGTTAGTTTGGCACTTGACAGTGTGAAACAACTAGGGCACGTGCACCACTCTTTGGTATAGTGTTTCATAAATTTGATTTAATTTTTGACAGTTCATATTAAACAGCTAATGTAGATAGTACTCATTTTATTTTGGAGCATAGATGAAAGTGCAACTTTTGTATTTGGTCGGGTTATATTTATGTGACGAGTAACATTACTCAGCAAACGGTGAAATCGGTCCTGAACCTTACAACCAGGTTGGTCACTAGCTGTTGAATTCGTAAATTCGTTATTATAAAATTGTAATAACTAAAAAGTAAGAAAAGTACCTTATTGGCTTTTCCTTATTCCAATAACGGACTTTGCCGGTGGATCCACAGGAAAACGGTAGTAAATCATAATGTAGCTCGTCAGCAAAAAAAAATTCTGATGGCTCAATTCTGCGAACCAATTAAAGCTAAATATTTTCTGCCGACACAACAAATACATAAAAAATGAACATCAAAATGCGTGAGATATTTTATGTACCGCCGCGCCGGCAAAATGAACTAACAAACGATTGTGATAAAATGAAAATATTGTGGTTGGGCTATCAATATACCAAGTTGGATGTAAAGCAAACCTTAACAGAAAAATCATAGGGTTCAATTTGTAGCGCGCAAAATATTTGTATGTTATAAAATTTGATGAACGTGGAGTTCTGTCAAAATTACAGGTATAATCTAAATAGTGAGCATTTGTAAAGATGTGAACGTTTTATTATGAATTCTTTTTGTCGTTGCTACGTGGAATAATTTTGTAGTGAGAACGGTAAAGCATACTGCCATCTTTTACAAGAATACTTACTGATATTGATGATATTTTAATATGCAAAAATTGAGCCAAAAGTAGCGTACGTATATTAATACAGGATCTTATGTATGCCAAATTTGATCGAATTCTGTTCCGAGGTTTCTGCATTTAATTCTAACATGCATCAACAAAAGCTTTTGAATTTATTATATTGCTTCGATTCTGGTTAAATCATTACTTAAATCGTTTAACAATAAACTATCAAACTCAAAAATTACCTTCATTACCTAATAGACTTCCGGGCTCGTCTCTGGTGACCGATTACCCGATTTAATCAATTTTAATCCGCTTTTAATCGATTACAAAGATTTGAAAACTTAGCTGATGAGGGCTTGTGCCTAATTAACATAATCTCCGGACTCCGTGGAAACGCTAATTATTATGTAATAGCTAGTGTAAAAGATTACAAATTGGGAAATAACTCTTTATTTCAGTATAAGCAAAATAGATGTATTTTTAGGATTTCATGCTCACCTAGTGTCTGAAATTAGTGCCTTATATGGTGATAGGGTCACCTCCTATCACAATTCGGGTCGGAATACAAGGTAAAAAGTAGGTGCCTTGGTTGCAACTCTATCTATCTACCCTTTCGTGGATAAAGGGGTGATGTGTGTTTAATTTTGTTTTAAAAAGAATTTGTGGCAACGTAGACAGGTTAGAACCAATTTATAAACGGCATGATGAGCCTTTGCTTTTTAGTTTTGCATGAACATTGGGATTTTCGGAGGTCCATTAATTTATTCCTTTCCCCACCATCCTCCTTTGAAAACCGATATAGCCACAATTCCTTTAGCGTTGATGTCATGATGTGCATATATTAGTCTACTTATAAGCTATGGAGTAGTCTTCTTCTTCTTCAACCTTTGGAAGACCACTGCTCCCCCAAAGATTTCCAAACCAATCTGTTAGAAGCGCCTGCATCCAGCGGGTTCCTACGATCTTTAAAAGGTCAGTCCACCTTGTAGGAGGGCGTCCAACGCTGCGCTTGCTAGGTGTGGTCGTCAGGATAGAATAGCATTTTTAAACCTCAATTAGGCAGAGCTAGTTTCTTGCGTGAAGTGTCTTGAAGCATTCATAGCTTTCAACGTAATCGAATATTGCCTAGCCATAATAATCATGAGAAGCAACTTTTTATGTACTCAAGAATCGAACGTGCGAGGTGGGAAATTTGCTCCGTCTATGGCTTCATTCGTACTGAAGCGCAGAAGGCAACCAATGTATTCTGATATCGTCGACCAAGTGTGGCTTAGGTTGATCTGACACCCACAATACATGATTTACGAATGTCACGTAACGTAAATACAGCTATCTGAGAAAGGCCTGTCCTATATAGATTTTGCGATCTACTACGTTTTTAAGTATGTTTGTCATGTATTGGAGGCGGCGGAAGCCTGCGTTGCTGGCTATCCCGCGCGCCAGTACCAACTTATTAAAAGAGGCACCACTGACGCGCGCGCTTCGCACTCTCAACCTCGTGGCTATGGAGACCGATATATTTAATTGGAAATTATGTTATAATACTAAATAATAATTATACAATTCTTTGTAAATAGATTGTCGATACTACAGCATTGGGATAATCATCCTGTAAGTAGTATCAGTTGGTAAATAAATAAATGTTTGTGATTAGGGAAATTGGTGAAACTCCAAATCATTACCAAATATAGACTGGAAGCAACATGCTGTAAGTCAAGCATTTCAAGAATAATTAATTGCATTCATACACAATTGAATTCTTCTTTAAAATAAAATATAGTTCAACAAAATAGAACAGACATCACGTCTTTTATCTCCGAAGGGCGAAGAGGTGCAACTAATGCCTCCACTATTCCATGCGTACCTATTCCATTCCATGATGTGATAGGGGGTAAGCCTATCGCCATATCGGACACAAATTCCAGATTCAGGTCTTGATATTGAGAAAAATACCCAATATCACTTTGCCCGACCCGGGATTCAAACCCTGGACCTCAGCGATATCACACCGCGCACGCGACACAACTAAGCCGAAGCGGGCTAGTTATAGTCATATCAGGGTCTATTTTCATATATCAATCAACAACAGCCACAAAATATGTTATAAATAATTCAGTATGATAATTTGTCGATTACTTCTATCGTTTGTGAATCAAGCGGGAACTGTTATCCTATCCCGTTGTTTCCTTATGGAAATCCGGGCTCAAGAGCGCTGTCCAATAATATTCCGACTAAGCTTCCGTCGGTAAGAAAATAAAAGATAAATCCAGGTGATTTATCTTTTATATTTCGGGTTTACTTTTGACCGGTTATATTGATTCGATCATCGGTCCCCGTGGGTATTGCGTAGGCAAACGTTTATTGCTATGCCATAAAGATATAGAATTCACTTGGAGAAAATTGAAAAAATATGGTCGAACACAAGCATATTGTAGTGACTCTAGCGGTAGCAGGAAATTAAATTACAACCAACAATGGTCAATGAATAAAATTGTTATATTATACAAACACCCCTTCAAAATTCATGGCTTTGTATTACCTACATTATAGTAATTACTTCGCACGTGTAACTCCGAAAACCAGTGCGTCTCGGAATCGAACCTACTACATCTCAACATACGATTCCACGACATTCTGCTATCCTTAAATTTAAAAACCATGGTATCGTTTTGTTTCAATATTTAAGTTAAATCTTGATATGATTTTCATTATAGATCTAAGCTCTATTGCGTGAAGTCTCCGTTGTAGCTCCTGTTTCATTTATCTGTACTACAAACAATTTCTGGGAGAGATATTGACACAGGTGATGTGAGTAAGATAACATTTTACACAAACACAAAGAAAATACGCTATGAAGGAAATAAAGCTACAAGATATCTTGATTCACATAAAGGCGGTGAAAAAATTGGGAATATACGATGGCATGAACACAGACTTTTTATTTATATGGAGATCGCTTTGTTATTTATGAAAGGTGTATATATTTTATCGTAACAATTGTTCAGGCTTTGTGTTCAGTGGCGATGAACATGTTATCTGAAGACTTTATTAGGCTTTTGAAAAATAGACTGAATACGAATATTTTTCTAAAAAGTGGAAATGATTTCTCAATTTTTTCTTTCTTTCTTTTTAACGTGAACATTTTTTCGGCAACCTGCCATCTGATTAATATTTTAATGGCTCCTCCAAACTATAAACATTTTAATGACATTAAAAACCACCAAATTATTAAAGCATTTCATCTCTCAGTTTGAGAGAATAAGATGTATTTTATTGTAGATTAAAGTAAAATTGACTTGCTGGATAAAAATAAAATCAGTGAAAAGACCTTGGCTCGAGTCTTCGTAAACACACGATGTAGAAAGTGCATAATGCACACGGTCTCGGTCTATAAACATGCCTTTGTTTATTAGTTGATAATCATATTGAAGACAATCCGATTCCTATCGTGGTTGAAAATGTGGAATGAGGTAGGTCGTAAAGCGCGTGCAGCAATGCAAGGCAAAACGTGCGTCAGTAATGATAAAAATCATAATTCGCGTAAAGAGATCTGTTACTTTAAAATCATCATAAAAAATATAAAAAATAAGGTCTTACTAATAGCTGTTTTAACACACACACACGCGCGCGCCATTATCCCCGAAGGGGTAGGCAGAAGCAAATCTAGTACACACATTTTTTGCCGTGCGCATTGCGTCCTATGATGTGATAGAAGGCGAGCCTATCGCCATATTGGGCACAAATTCCGGACTCTGGGCTGATACTGAGTAGAAAAGCCCAATATCGCTTTGCCGGATCCGTGGATTAAACCCGAACCTCAGCACTACAGTCGTACCGTAATACAACTACGTCACCGAGGCAGTATACCGGGTGGAAGGAAAACGCTCTCGGAAACGAATACAGGTGATAGTATTGGTGATTCCTGACGTGATGGCACTAAAAAAATCGCGATCCCATTGTTACAATTTTAGTAGGATTTTCTCAAATTTCTGTACAGCTTCACGTAAGGATAGATTAATCAAACTATTATTCTGAAAAACATATCAAAAAAGGTCAATATTTAAAAAAAATCGTAATGAAACACGTACATCAGCTGACGGGTTGACGACCGCGGGCCGGTCCCGGCGCAGCGCGACGGCCGCCCAGTTCTTTGTACGCTTTACATTGCGCGCGCATGAATTACGGAAATACTAAAATCGGTAAGTATTATCGCTTAGCTTTGCAAATGAATATAGTTTTTCGTTAATGTTATGGCTCTTCTCTCTTGCCGTTCCGGTATAGAGAGCGTTTCCCTTCCACCCGGTATATTTTAATCAATGACAATTAGCATTGGCTTTGACTGTTAGATTTCTTGAAAATAAGAGAATAATAATAACTTAAACCTATTTACTTAACTATTATTATGGTGTAAGTTTAAATTCACAATCGTTATAGACAAGTTCGCCGCCACACTCTGACCCGATACCTTATCTTTATAATTTCTAGGAGAAAAATGACAGGTGTACGTTTTTCAAGGGCCACCCCCGTCTGCATTTCAACCCTCCATTTGTTAGCAGCCATAAGCGTTAAAGAAACAAGCAAATTATAAAGATATTAAGCTTAAATAAGAAAATGAAAGTCATTATGTAAACTGCTATGTCCTATAAAATTAAGAACGCACTGTTACGCAACAGCTCTAAGATAATATTCAAAGTAACAAAACAAACAGGCAAACTCAAAGATCTCCTAAACTCCACAATGTATGTTTAAAAGGAATAACCGTTAAAATTACACGGATATAGTTAGATTCCTCTCGGCATACAAAATTGCTCTGTAATCGAAACTTTCGCCGATAACAAGTTTGCGTTTTCAAGCCTCTCAATACTGGAGGAAACTTTTCACATTACGATTATATGGTGTTATACTCGCCTGAAACTCAGGGCGTACGCATGACGGTGAACTTCCGCCTCTGAAATTATGTTGACGTTACCTTAGTGGATAAAATCAGTAACTTTTATGCTAACTTTATTACCAGAATGTCTACGGTTAGTAAACCAAAGTTCTAGAGTAAACGACTAACGTATTAAGCACTAATAACCACATTACCCAAACATTCGTTTATGCCTTTCAAACTGATCTATAGTTGGTTGAGTGTCGATTTGTATGAAACCATGTTTTATGTCAGGTATTCTCTCTCGCGAAATAAATAAACACAAAACGGAATCATAAAGCGAAATGACATCATTCGGAACTTCATTTCGAAGGTATAATGTAGAATTCAGGAGTCATTTAGACAATATTTTCCAAACTTTGGATCATTTACTCCTTACCAGATAAAATTATGGTTAAATACCGGGTTAGTGATAATGATCACGACTATGTGCTAGTGGTTAATATTTGGTTGCGTTTTAACCATACTTCGTTCTCTTTTCAGAAAATGAAGATCCTGTGGTGCTGTCTCGTAGCAGTGTTATTGAAAGTATCTGAAGGTGCGGTAGATGTGGAAAAAACAGTCCAACAAGTACAAAGTATATTAAAAGCAAACCGCCAACTACCGCGACTAACAAGAGATGAAATCATACAGTTGATGAACGATATCAAAGCTGAGGATGCGAAAAGTTCGACATCAAAACAATCTACTGAAGATAGCGGAGAAATGAAAACTACTACGCCTTTAAGCACCATTGAAAACGAAATTTATCCAATCACCCAAACACCCAATTCTTCAGAAAATGTTCTAGCAAACGATAATAGTGTTGATGTGGCTTCGATACCACCGAATTCCGTTGAAGTTACGACAAGAAAAGCTGGTTCTACATTAATGGTGGTTTTACCATACACCCCGCGTGATGGATCGTCTCTACAAGAGCTGTACACTAGACCACCACGAGTCGAAGTCGTACCAGTAGCAGTAACGACTCAACCTGTAAATACATTGAAATCTAACAATCTCCTGGATACTATGACAGATAATGCTAAATTAGCAAATCAGAAAAAGGATAACTTCCCTGCTGAATTACAAGCTTTCTTGGATGCTCATGGTCTGAAAGGTACGCCAGGGCAAGATCATTTTCTATTACCTCTTGATGGGTTCAAGCCCTTGCCACCAGCAAGGATTGTTGATGGAAATGTTCAATTACCAGAAAATATACTGCTACAATACGACCTTATCTCTCCTGACGCTCTGAAAGCAAGTAACGAGAGGATCCAATCACTTTCTCCAAACAACTTTTTATATGAGCCGCTGCGACCAGAATTGCCGTTTGAACTAGAAACCTCGTCATCAGAAATAAGAGAAACCAGCTACCCTTACGACATGCCAAAAACTAGAAAACCAAAATCGACGAACACAGCTTCCTACGAACCGGTCGATTATGATTCTGTAAAGGTGATACCTTTAAATAAAGGTGTGAATCCATTAGATGATGTTAGAGCTATTGTAGAGAACGAACAAAGTAAAAGACAGGCAAATTCGACGGACACTACGACAGAAACCTCAACAACTACCGAAGAACCAAAGAACGCTCAGACTGATTCCTTACCGGCTGACACAGATTCCGGTGCTTCTATATCCGATCTTGAAGATTCTTTTGGTGGTGCAGCACCTTCAAACCCAGGAGATTCTGAACTACCTCCACCCAGGAAAAATGGGTTCTACTGGATGCTCGATTGGAACAGTTTCTTAGAAGTAGGCGACGGTGATACTAAAGTTAATATTCGTTTTGAGCCTAAATTAGGTGATCCGCAAATGTTCTTGCCTGTTACTGTTCCGTGAAGAATTTATTTGTAGATATACTTACCAGTTCTAGTCTTGAGGTTAGTTTAGTGGTAGAGGGGATGCCTTTCATTTGAATTAAAGGCAATGGATTTTTGGAACAAGGGTGCTGATAAAAATGTTTCATCTAAATAAACATGACCTTTTCCGACTTTTACCTAACTAGCGAATTTAGTATGTAATTTAATTTTAAATGCTATCTTAAAATTTTAAAACCGATTTGTTCGTAAAGTCCTTTCTAAAGGTTTTGAATGCGACATTTAAACTTTAAAACTGATCAAGTCCTTTACAAGATAAGAGGTGGATCACAAACGATTGAAAATATTTATAAACTTTATTGAAAATAGAGACTGCAAATTTTGATTAAACATATCGAAATATTTGTGTTTCATTTGCATTTCGTAAAGTTTCATTAGGTTTATTTTCAATTATAATAAAGAGATATTGAGAATTTTAATATAGCTTAGATGTCTTCTGAGATATTCATTTTAAAAACCCTTTGTGGTATATGATAAAATAATTAAAAACCATCGAATTTGAAATTAAAAAGTATCATGCATTTTTAAATTAACATCGAGTTTCTGCTAACCCTCTAGAGAGTAAACCGTAAGTTTTTATATGTACCTACTTTATGAGCTACCTAGTTGCAGTAACAGAGTCAGTACCTATAAACTTGCTATAAACGCCAGTTATATTGGCCATTGTGATATGATTTACATCGTTTATACGAGCTTGTCTTATATTATGGTTTATTATACAATGGATTTATGGGAAAACATGCGACATTCTTTGTCAAAATTACACGTTATGCGCTATATTTTTCCCCGCGCTATAATGTTCAAGGCCAGCCCATGTAGGTTTGCTTGAGGATAAGATACTGCTAATGAACATCAATAATAGCTCGCTTCCTTGTTGGCAGCATAATTTCGGCATAGAATCGGCGGCAGTAATCTACATTTAGATGTTTTTTAACCGACTTCAATAAGGAGGTTCTGTATTCGATCCGTATGTATGTATGTTTGTATGTATGTATGTATGTAAATTTGTATGGCCGCGTGTTTCTCAAAAACTACTGATCTGATTTGGATGTGGTTTTCGATATTGAAATGTATATATTTCAGGGAAGGTTTTAGTATAGGTATAATTTATGAAGATCTTCGGAGATACACAATGGAATTCTTCAATAACTTACAGCCGATGACTCGCGAATGCTGCAGTCGTATATCTATAATGTATTATTTTCAGCATTCTTAATTAAGTAACAAAAAAGCATTAAATAAAACTTTTTAATAAAAAATTAACCGACTTCAAAACCACTACAAAGCAAAAAATAATTAAAATTTGTTTTCGCTTAGTATATACGTATATTTGGAGTCGGTGCCTAATTTAAATAGAACAATGTTTTCGTATGTTTGTTTGTGTATTTCCTTAGCTTAGCTGGCAATTTGAATTAGGCATCGACTCCAAATATTCGTATATACTAAGCGAAAACAAATTTTAATTTTTTTTTTGCTTTGTAGTGGTTTTGAAGTCGGTTTATTTTTTTATTAAAAAGTTTTTACTACGTTAAAAACCACACAATGAGATGATGTTCTATTATTACATTTGTGTCTATAACTATGTTAAACAAATGCCTGAAGAAAGGATAAAAATAACCCAGTTGTTTTGATTTAATAGAATACAAAAAGAATTACGTATCCTAGCGCAGTGCCTAGACCTGTCGATAAGATATAGCAAACGCATTCATTATTTTCTAATAGCTTTTGCCCGCGGCTCCGCCCGCATTAAAAAGCTTTTCCGGGATAAAAGTCCCGCTTTATATTTTCCCGGGATAAAAAGTAGGCTATGTTAAAAATTATGTTATAAAATTTAATCATGGATTGATTGATTTGTGGATTAACATCCAGGACATGATCTACACGTGTGCCAAATTTCATCGAAATCCGTTCAGTAGTTTTTGCGTGAAAGAGGAACAAACATCCTTACATCCAAACATCCATACATTCTTACAAACTTTCGCCTTTATAATATTAGTAGGTTAGGTAGTAACTTTATAGTCTATTGGCGTTAACGCTTATAGAAAAGCAACTTGGTTACCCTGAGTTACGACTGCGTTACAGCACTGTGTATAATGAACGCGGTGAAATGTGCAGGCGGAATGCCGTTCGCATTACGTGCACAAAAGTGAGAGCGACAGTTGTTAATGTTACCTGCACTTATACAGACGGAATTACACATTGAACTATAGATACGATGATCAGTCATGATAATTTCTAACAAAAGGCAGCAAATATATGCCGAGCTATAACGATACGAGTTTGAAAGATAATCCCTCGCTATTTAGTACCTGGCAGTAAATATCGGGTTGAACAAAACAGATGCGATGGAAATGAATAATTCGCCCAAATGTTTGTAGTTCATGAGACGAGCTAATCAATATGTCGCAAATTTCAATTCTAAAATTGTCTATTTTTCTAATAAAAATGAATGTTCCTCGATCAGGAAATTGAAAGGGCATCAATAATACACACTTAAATACACACATAAAACTTTGGCGCACCTAGAGGTGCAATAGGTGAATATCTCTACAATATTCATCTTGAAATGTTTGAAATTGCAAACGAATTTGCAATAATATTTTCCCTTCCTTACAACTGCATAAAGTGGACGATAGCCTAGTCGGGAATGGAACGGTCTGCCGAGACAATGTCCGGAGATTCAAAACCCAAGGCACACACCTCTGACTTTTCCAAGTTATGTATGTGTTGTTTATCAATTATCGTTCACTTTAACGGTGAAGGAAAACACCGTGAGGAAACCTACATGCCTAAAAATTCTTCATAAGAATTTCGAGGGTATGTGAAGTCTGCCAATCCGCACTAGGCCAGCGTGGTAGACTATGGCCTAAAACCCTCTCAGCAGTAGAGGAGGCCCGTGCTCAGCCGTGGGCAGTATATCATACAGGGCTGGTATTATTTATATTATTATTATTATTATTACTACTGCATAAGTTTCTATATTCTCCTTTCCCTAACCCACTAAACTATCCATAAATCACTACAATAATGGTACACCATTTAACCAGTGATGTCACAATCTTCCAAACAAAATCCCAATTCGGTATTAGAAGCAGCTGTTCTGACAAACTGTTCGCAAACGTGTTATTCCAAAATGTTTCACGCTCGTTACTATGTGCCGTGTACTTGGGAACTAGCTACTAGGAGTTCTCGAACGGAAATTTACATTAGGAACTTTCGCAAAATTCTATTCGTACCTTAAACGCCTTCATTGGCATTCATAAGGAAAATTGTTCGTTTGCCCTCTCTTTGCCATATAGTGTTTTTCTTTTTATATAGACAATGCAATTAATCACGCAAAACATGTGTACAAATTACTTACTAAAATTATTTCGCAACATTAATATTCTCAAAACATACTGAATATCAAATTCTGAACTGTCATAGATCATTAGTGTAGTGTGTTAGCACTAGTTTTCGTAAATAAAATTTTCTATGTTATTGAATGCTTGAAATGTAAATACAATCTGAAATAGCGTATTTACTGTGGATTATTTCTCAGTTATGTTTAGAACTAGCTTTTGCTCAGGGCTCCACTTGCGCTAACGCCCATTCTCGGGATAAAAGACTATGAACTTAGCAGCCCTGTAACTTTCTATTAGTAAAAAAAATATCAAAATGGGTTAAGTAGTTTTTGAGTTTATCAATTACAAACACACGTTAAAAAAAATCTAAACTTTTCTCTTTATAATACAAACTGATACTCACGCTTTTTATCCCTAGAGGCGTAAGGAGAAGCGCAACTAGAGCATTCACTTTTCATAATTTCGTGTATATTCTGTCCGCATTCATTTTCATAGTTTCATGTATATTCTGTCCGCATTCATTTTTATCGTTTCATGTATATGCCATCCCATGATGTTAGGGGACGAGCCTATTGTCATGTCAGGCATCATTTTAAGACTCCTGACTAATACTGAGTAGAGAAATCCAATCAATTTCTCTTTAAAACATTTTAGATTTAGGTTCGAGACTATTAAAATATACTTCCAATAGTAATGGTAGCTAGTAACAAGTTCACAAGCTAATCAGATACGACGTCTCCGTGGTATCTATCGGAAGTTGGAGCCCGTCACGCTGTAATCAAAGTTTTGAACTGTTGTCACGCCATCTTGCGTCAGCCCTTCAATCTGGAAAGGCAATTTAATGGCTTTTACACTTAGTAAACCTGTATAGGGCATCTAATAAACATAGGCTATCAAAGGATGTAATAAACATGGGATATAATAGTTTAACTTTGACATTTTCTAATAAAGAGATTTGAGACTCGAAGAGTGAAAAATAACTTAATAATGAACAAAAAGAAACAGTGATTATTGATCACTGTATCCTTCTAATCCTACTAATATCCTACTAATATTATAAAGGCGAAAGTTTGTAAGAATGTATGGATGTTTGGTTGTTTGGATGTATGGATGTAAGGATGTTTGTTCCTCTTTCACGCAAAAACTACTGAACGGATTTTGATGAAATTTGGCACACGGGTAGATCATGTCCTGGATTAACACATAGGCTACTTTTTATCCCGGGAAAATATAAACCCGGACTTTTATCCCGGAAAAACTTTTTAATGCGAGTGGAGCCGCGGGCAAAAGCTAGTCTTGAATATTGTGTGATTTATAAAGCCTTGGTGCATCTTGTTAAGGTTTTGACCTGATCCGGTAAAAGCATATTGAAAATTTTAAGATATTAACCATAATATAAACGTAAGGGGTTCATTTTTTAACTAAGATTTTTTAACTTTATGTTCCCCTATAGTAAGAACTTTGTGATAATAAAATCTTCATATCAATTTGTGTAATTTGAAAACAAGAAAGTCATAACATGTATGAAAAATATAATACAAACAGCTCAATTTTTTCCCTTAGTAAGGTTTTTGTTATATAACAATCTCCATATCAATTTATATAATATGAAAACAAGATAGACAAGTATCAAAAATATAATATAGTCTCAAAAATTATGTCACCCAAGTGGTAATAAAAATAAACGTACAACCGCTGGCAATAAAGCTACAAACGATGTTATGACGTCATTTCCGTTGAGCGTGTCTCATAAAGGACGTTAGAACATCCATCATGTGAGAACTTCCGCGGAAACATCGCAATTAGTGTATTACATTGCATTGGATAAAAGTTGGAAGAATTTACTATGGAATATTAGGTATGCTGAATACAACAGACAATGTTAATTATAGGCTTTTGTTCGCGGCTGCGCTCGCGTAAATGAGTTATTCCAGAATAAAACTCCCGCCTTATATTATTACAGGATAAAACAGCATATATTACACGCTGATACTGTAGCTTTATATTAGTGAAAGAATTTTCAAAATCGGTCCAGTAGTTTTAGTTTATTCGTTACAAACATACAAATCTTTCCTCTTTATAATGCAAGTATAGATAAACAGGCCTTAAGGGAGGGGGCGAAAACTGCCCGAGACCTCGTACTTGGACGAGGGTGCTCGCGCGATGTCCAACTAAGGACTTTAGTTTTAGGTCACCAACGCAGTTATTACTACGAAATTATTTAAATCAGGGTGTCATTTTTTACTCCCGCTCAAGCCTCGCGTCAGCTGAGGCCGCCATGCTTATAGGAGAAATATCGTCACGATTTACAAGTTAGTGCTGGGCAGGGCAGGTATATATAATATGAAGCAAATAACTGAACTGCTTTTATTATTTTTGCGGATAGTGGAGATCTTTTATATCAGGAGACTAGATTGCCGACAAATAGTATTAAAAATCATCAGGCAACAAGAAGCACATAAATTTAAGAACTAAGAACAGTCAGCTGTATAAGTAGATGAATAAATTCAAAACTTCAATCACCTCTGCATGTCAAGTTTAATTGAAACATTTTTTTTACTTTATGTGAAGTAGCAAGCAAATCACTTATATTTTGATTTGAAGAAAAAAAACACTGTACGTAAATGATACCTGGACAAAAAAATAGTCATCTAAAACCTAATTTACTCAACGGTAAAATTTCCATCAAGAATTCAGATAAAAACTCCTGAAATCGTAATTTATCTACCGAAACTTTGCGAACCTAGATAGCGCTCACAAAAAGGCCCAAAGAAATAATGCTGGGGTGGCTACTCAAGTGCCCTTAGAGCTGCAAAGAGCGGTCAGCTCTAGTTTCAAAGTCAATTGACCGTTGGTTTGAGTTGCAAGCACCCTCGACCACGCGTCAACCATTACTGACGGCTTTGGATGAGAAACCGAGCATGTAATATTTACTTAGGGTTGTCAGAAGCAAGTTTGTGTTGATACTGACATTCCATTTGTGTTTATGAACAAATTCTTATAAAAAAGAATATTTGGCGTATATTTTTCTCAAGAATAGTGAGTTTATGCCTACAACCACTACATAAAATAACTGTCTCGATGGTATAGTTATTAGTTAGATTGACAGGTATTGCGTACCTGTGCGATAAATGTGACGTCTCGGGTGCGATCCCTTGGCTGAGTAAAGTAATATATTTTCCCGAAGTATCAGCTCAAAGTCTATAATTCTCCCCGATTCAATTATAGTATGGCACATATCACTAAATGAGTGGTAAGGGGAATCGAAGGGGAATAAGGCGTAATGATACGTTATTATACATCAAATAATTACTCTGAATTCCCGAAATCCCGCAGTTCCAGTATGCTTAGAATATGACAAAAAGACGCAACTCGTAAAACAATGTCGTTTAATTTTGGTATTTGTGATTGATCGAGAGACCAATACTTCAGACACGTGTTAGTCTCTCAACCAATCTCAATAAAATGAAACTGAGTAGTCACGTGTTTTTGTCACATTCTAAACCCACACGTATAGTAAGTAACTTATTTCTACACAATAATACATTTCATTGAATATGAATTGTGTTTTCATTATAATTAAGTGTTGTTTTGTCTTCTGCCTCAATCCTTGCTTTATAATTTGAGTGCCAGAATCAAATACTGATAGATAATTTACTGATAAAAATAATAACTTATTGGTATAGTCTTAGATATAGTTTTTATCAACGTACATAATGTATTTGTGTACATCTTTACCCCCGAATTGTTAGGCAGCAGGTTAGTCCGATCCGAGAATCGAACCAAAAATACCACCAAAGCAAGTGTAGAACTACCAAAGGGGGACGAGGTTTTATACTAGATTTAAAAACAATAAATGAACAAAACATGGTAGTAGATTTAGACACAATGAAGTAAAACAATGTATAAGCTATACAATGAACACTGAAACAATAAATTTCGAACAAACAAAGAGTCGCGGTCAAGTTTTTGCAAAACCGTGTGACCGTTTTAAAATATTGATCAATGCTAACAAACTGACAGCAAGTGACAATTGCGACTGTGGTTTCAATGGGATTAATTGATTTGAATCTTTTTTGTCGGTTCAAAATTACTTTTTGGATGTTTGGAACAATAGAACTTCGTTTGAATATAATAAACTATTGTAGGATGTGCTGTAATTACTGTTTTTTTTTGTTACACGGGACTTTATGAGTTACTTAGCTTTTAACACCGACTCCATCCAGGTTGACAGGCAACTTTTTTCCTCCTATCTTCAAAGTACGGTGAAGGTAAAGAAATTGTCCCATAAAATTGGCCACGCTGGGATCTGAACCCAAAACAGGATTTACAGCCCTGCCGCTAGACTAAGATGGGAACGTACTCTTGTACTAATTAAGCTATTAATAAAGATATCACCCTTCTTCAGAACCCTAATATTTTAGTCATAATCCCTCACCCTTAAAAATTTTTCGGTGGACATGTCCCAGGGGGATTCGTTTAGCGCTTTAAGTCATAATATCAAAGGTATTATTCATTTGCGAAATGATATTTGAGTTTTTGGCTAACATTTGAATATTTTCCAACGGTTTTGTTGTCAGGACCCATGTCATACGGACACACTGTCACATAACCAAATGAGAATAAATTCGAGTATAAAGTGTTTGGATTTATGTTAGAATTTGGGGAAAATTGATTTTGCCCCACTTGTGAAGTAGGGTCAACATTCCAAAGACCGCAGCGCTTTTTGTAAAGATTTCTACAACTACCATCTATGGTCAAAATAAATTTCACTATTCTGAAGATAATATTGAATACTTCATACGACAGGTGTCACGTAAAATAAATGAAAACAGTCACAGTGAGAAGGGATAAATCAACTTTCTAATAATCCATCATTCCATAGTTCAATGTAACTACAAAATACATTCATCTTTTCTGTGACTAGCTTAATTGGTCTTTTGTCTCAACTCTCAAAGCATTTGTCTGAAGGAAGAACGTGACTAAACGATGATCAGTAAGTAGTAACTAATTACGTTTATTGATAAAGGATTACTATCAGATTAATTTATACTTTTTCATCACTTCAATATCGTTACCCTTATTATATTCACTATATAAAATGGTCATCAATCATTAAAGACATTACCGTCCTCGTGGAAATAATATGATTATTTTGGTCCACATGATGTCAAATAGAATCAAAGTATTTAGAAAATAAACGCATAAAACTGAACTGTCATACTTATTTCATTTTTAGATCTATGACATAATAACAGTCGATAGGCCGGCATATCTTTGACGACTATCGTAGGATGCAACGTCTCTCATTGGTCAAAATAATATTTATAAGGTACTAGCGGCCCCACAGACGTTGTCCTGCCCTAAAAAGGAAATAAAATCCTAGAACCCGAGAACAGCGCTACCTACCGGATAGAATTGTAATCTAAACCATTCTGGAATCCACCTGAAGACACACAAAAATTTCATTAAAATTGATCCACCCGTTTAGGAGTTCAGTGACATGCACGTTTAATATGTTGGTTAAGTAATCTTGAACAATTTTCTAATTTTTTTCATAAGAACTTTCTTCTGACAATACCAAACACATCAAAAAAAGAAATAACGAAATCAGTCCAGCCGATCACGCGTGATGCCGTGACCAAGGAAAATAGGGATTCATTTTTATATATATAGATGGACAGATTAAGCACCAGATACTCTGTACTTAGTGTCGACTAAGGCAATAGTCGGAGGAAAACACTGTCATTTTTAATCTTTAAGTCACTCGTCATGGACAAGGAAAGGTATTTCTAAAACTATCTACGCGAAATGGGCACATCAATAGATTTCGACCAGTCGTACCTTAGTAATGGATTGGGGGCGGTTTATATTGACGACGCGGATACAGACTGCGATAAGCGGACCCCAAAACTTGAAGTGTTAGTGATAGTTCTTTCTATGCGATTACGTTCAGCGTTTGTAGCGGACAAATGTATTTTTTTAGGTTATGTTTTCGTTCTTATTATATCATATGATTACATTTTGCCCAATTTCGCTCCTATTTTCATACAACTACTTTCATTCTGCTACAAACTGCAAAAGCTCACTTACCATTCTGTCAAATAATAGTATGCTCTATATAAATTCTCTTTTACGTGAATTTTAGAAACCTCAAATAGTCTCACATTAGGTGAGATATCTGATAATTGTATCTTTATGTGTATTGATATAAAACGATATTGAAGTGATGGAAGAGTCCAAATTGCATTGGAAGATAAACAAGCGAGTTTGTTACCAAATGAAATAATGATATGTTAACATTTTATTGACCAAAACTATCTTAACCCTCAGAAACCATCTTAACTATATACAAGAGTAACACGGACAAAATGCCATTATACTGTTATTACCCAAACCAACTAATTGTACACAAGCGGAAAACAGCCATTAAAGGAAGTATTACTTGAAGAAATATGAACATTAAGACAATATTAAATTCGGGCTTTGCCGTAAATCATTTGCGCACGTCTAATCGCCCTTTAGTTATATCAGTAGCATAATTAAGATTCAATTTCGCAACAGCGTTTCAACTCGTTAACGAATTATAAATAGTCATTGAATACCACGAAATTATTCCGTCGGGATAATTTACATGAAATAGGAAATGGAGCTATGGTTAAGAAAACACGAGTAAGGAAGCACCAGTATCTCATGGCATCACGCCTTTTTCTCTTGACAGGATAAGTAGAGGTTTAACATGCACTTTTTATAGCTGTGTTAGTTCACATGAAATAGGAAACGAGCCTCTTGCCGTTCACCGGACATAACTTCAAACCTCGAACTGATACTGGGCCGAAAAACCTAAAACCAATAGCGTAATTCAACTTACATAAAAGCAGACTGTTGTGTTTCGGTTTGAAGGACATTGTAGCCAGTGTAACTACTGGACATAATGAGACTTAACATATTATGTCTCAGGATGACGAGCGCAGTAAAATGCCACACAGTACTTTGTAACCCAAAGTGCTGGATGGTATTGCTACTGTTTATGGGTGGTCGTATCGCTGACCATCAGGCAAACGGCATGCTCGTCTCGTCATTCAGTGCCATAAAAAACATTTCCCAGGGATTTTCATATTCTGACCACAGCTTCACAATAATTTACCGGTCAGTTTAGACATTGAATCGTATTCCCCTAAATTTAGCACAACAGCATCCTCAATTCATTTTTCTAAAGGTGATACCCTCACTCCAACACCTCCAGTTACGTTCCACAAGAATAAGAACCTTACCCCTTCTGGAATGAAAGGATATGTTTGTGGACTCCACGACGTGTTGCTGTACTGTGTATTTATATATCTTGGCAAAATATTCACTGGTTTCATCAGTCTAAGTATTGTTTCTGTCATTTTTTTTTTTTATTATTATGCCTTTTGAAAAAATTACATTTATTTTTAATAGGTTCTAAAATAGTTATCCATTTGTTTTTCCTTCTTTTTAATTGAAGCAAATTATATTTGTTACTTATTAGTTCCTAATTAAGAAGTCAGTTTTATGTTTGTAATAACTTAAATTTCTTTTCTTTGGGTATGGTAATAGGTAAAAAACAAACCATTACTGGTAAACATTTAAAATACCAGAAGTACTTGAATGTGCTGCTTAAATAAAAAAAAAACGTATAGGAGTGGGGAGTGTTGGGGTTTCTATTAATCTCGCATAATAATTATTTAAGGTACTTACTGCCTCAGTCGGTGTCAAAGTAACACTTAACAACCCATTCTTGCTGTAGACACAGTTTTTTTTTTCACTTGAACACGAAAGGCCTCTGCATCTGATGTAAGCAAAGTGGGGTCCAGATAGTGTCAAATAATGAAATCCCTCGCCGGTTGATACAATTATGGCGGCCTGTTTGAAACCAGACATATCGGCTAATCCTGGAACACCACATACTTATGTACGATATCCGCAATCGGGGAGGATACAAATATCCTGCACCAGCAGTATGACTACCACTTCGAGTCTACAGTACGGATCTACTACTTTGAGAACCACCACTTTCACGCTATAGAATGCAATCAGCCCTGTATTATATACTGTCCTCTGCTGAGCACGGGCCTCGTCTACTACGGAGTGGGATTAGGCTTTAGTTCACCACGCTGGCCTAGTACGGCTTGGCAGACTTCACATACCCTCGAAATTCTCATGTACAATTCTCAGGTATAGAATGGATCTATCATTTTCACCATAGTATTAGTCAGTTTATTTGCCTTTATAGAATTGAAACGCTCAAACTAGTTAACCTCAATAGGGATTCGGCTCTGTTAACGTAATTAACATTTAGAGCGTATAACAAACATAGAGACCTTCAAATGATTACAATGTATAAACACTTCCCAGTAACTTCCTACCATTTGAGATCGATTCAAATTTTACAGCCTACTTCCTATGTATCCTACTTATCACGATATTATGAATGCGAATTGATTAATGATCATACAGGGTAATTTTTACATTACGTTACTAAATGAAACCACATATTCATCTTTACCCCTGCTAACATCTCGCCAAAAAACATCCATGAATAACGAATATTTCCGCCAAAAATCCCGGTGGTAGTTTTCCAATTTTTTTGATAATTTTGTAGTGTAGTGCGAATATGGTGTGTGCGTAAGTGTATCTTTGTCTGAAAGTGTATTGTTGCTGCTGCGACGAATTCTCTTAGAGCAGTAGTAGTGGCATAAGGGCATGTTAATTTAAGTTACTTTTTATTAATATTTACTTTATTCGTATATTACACATTTTTATTTTACATCTATGGTAAAAATAGTTATGTTCAAAGAGATAAGTATGTTGTTTCATTTATTAACGCAATGTTAACTCTGTATAATAATACCGGCTCTGTATTTCATGCTCAACCATTACTGGGTATTGGCCTCCTCTACTACTGAGATGGTTAAGGCCTTAGTCCATCATGCTGGCGTAGTGCGGGTCAGCAGACTGCACATACCTTCGGAATTCAAATTTAGTTTTCCTCTTGATGTTTTCACGAAATTTTTGTACTTATGTAAAAGGCAATTAACAAGGGCATCGGGTGAAAAGTCGCTTGTAAGTTATATAAGAGTCTCGGTTGGTACAGTGTCTTGTATATACGTTTTTGTTGCTAATGCAGAGTGTTTCACTGCATTATGTTTTAGTTTAGAGGAGATTACAGACAGTTATTTTAAACCCTTCATACATAACATTTTCCACTAAACTTCTGAATACATAGAATTACTTCTCTGTTCTTTTAAATGTGCAATTAAGTCATAAAACGTCATAACTTTCTAACTGTCATTGAAGTTTCATGAATTAGAATAAATTAAAATATCCACTGGGAGCGGATAAGTGATGATAAACTGCCTTTAAAACTTTAACTCTATTTCACGCATTATCTCATTTCTTATAAAGCGTGCATAAAAAAATCGTGTGACCTACTTTTGACGAACATTACTTTTTTGTAAGGGTATCGCAAAAGAACTCAGCGACATAAAAGATATAACCCTTAAGCACATCAGATAGGTAGGCAAAATAATAGTGTTTTCATTGACACTACCTCTAAAAACAATTCTTTCCGTCATTTTGCTACCACGATTTTGTCTCTCAACATCTTTCAATCCTTGATTTTTTGCTACCAACCTAAGTATGGGCATCTTTTAACTCTGTGAGATCTGTGTCTATCTGTAAGACTAAAAATTAAGCGGAACCCTACATAAGGTCTCCATAAACGACTAAAGCCAAAAGTATTTTTTAAAGCCTAGTATTTTAAAAAATTACCTACGATGTCATGGAATTAATAGTATACAATTTGGATCCACCCTGCAATAAAAACAAACCCCGCCATTTGCCGCCCCACCAATTATTATAAAACCTGTCTTCAGAACGAAAAATAAAGATAAATATGAAACGCCTTCAATTCCTTATAAAGCTAGACAACTAAACAAAGTCAACAAAAACCAGTCCAGATTTAAAGGCAAATTAAAGCTTGTGGTCCATAGTTTCAATTGTGATACTCTTGGTGTCATACTGACTGAAGAATATCTTTAATAAGAATAAAAATGGAAGGAATAAACAATTACCCATCAGATTTAGTGAAAGCCTTTGCGCCTAGCATCATTTTCTTACGCCGCGGTAACATAAGGTTCTTCACTGACAATGAGTCGAAACTTTCGAAGTATTGGAGATTTTTTCTTATCATTCCAAGTATCGCTTTGTTCTACACCACCTCCGTCATTCGTGTTTGTGACTTGTGGTCGCAGAAGCAGATTTTTCTGGTTGCTAATCTACTACCCCCCTTAATAGTTTCGACGCAAGGTATGTACCGACTTCCAAAAAAAATTTTTTTTTTATGCTTATTCATTAATGATTTATTTTCATCTTTAATATATTTTAGCGTTTATCAAATAGTTTCATCAGCCAGGAACTTGTTAGCATGTACATGATTTGACAGCTAATCCACTCATATTTCCTCTTTATCAACAAATTGTCCCCCTTTATCAAGTAGTACCATAGCTATAATATTACAGGAATTCTAAAGGCAGGTGTAGTTATCCCACACATGACGAAAATAACGGGCATGTTAAAAGAGTTAGGAGAGCTGTGGAAAACAAAGAATACCACAAAAAAGCAAATTCAAAAGAAGAACGATTTTCTTAGGAAGATCAATTTCTGTAACTCACGTAAGTAACCAGCTATCTGCAAAACATTATGAAACTTACATAACATAGATAGGTGCATGTATAGATAAGTTCGTATGTGGAGGCAGTTATGGTTAGTCTTTCGGACGAAATTAAATGTCGAAATGGCGATCTTATACGAAAGTAAACTAGCTGATCTCGGAACAAAGCCAACTCATTAGGACGAGCTACCAGAGTGCGTTTCAACTTTAAGTTGCGATGGCATGGCATGTTGGCAGCAACTTCAGATACCTTCGACATTCAGAGAACTTCTTAGGTATGCAGGTTTCCTCACGGTGTTTTCCTTCACTGTTAAAGCGAGTGATTATAATTCACAAAGAATACACAATAATTTTTTAGTATAGTCAGAAGTGTGTGTGCCCTTGGGTTTTGAACCTGCGGACATTTTTTCACGGCAGTCCGTTCCACTCTCAACTAGGTTATCACCGCTGTATAGACTAGGTATCTTATAAATTTACTTTTTCACTGGTGTAGTTGTATTATTGTACGACTGCAATACTAAGCTCTGGTTTTTCTTTACGGTATCAGCACTGGGTCTCGAATTTGTGCCTGACATGGCAACAGGCTCGCCCTCTATCACATCATGTGACAGAATACTCACGGCAAAAAGTGGGTTTACTACTTGCGCCTCTGCGTACCCCTTAGAGGATTAAAGGTGTGAGTATGTGTATGTGTGCGTATGTAGATTGATCAAAAAGAAAAAAAAAGTAAACTTCTTCCTCTCTTATACCATTCAAAGGAACTGTGGCACAGCACACAGAGACAAATAAAACTTAATACTATTCTTGCAGTTCTCTATTGGGTTAGCATGATCGGTTCATTCCAATACCTCGTGTCGCCTTTAGTGGAGACTTTGGTCCGAAAATGCATATTGATGGAGGAGTCGGAGTTCCTCCTGCCGGTGTACGGAAGCTATCCGCTTAATGCTTCCTACAACTGGATCTCTTACTTACTCATTTACTTCATTCAGTTTACTTGCGGTAAGTGTTTTTTATACCACACGATAACTAGCACCTGATGGTAATTCGAGATTCATATACAGAATAATCGACGAGAGATGACAATACGTCGCCAATCTTCACAATGGCCAGCCTGTTTGATACCAAATTATATTATGATATGATTATGATGCGCTGAGGTCCTGGGTTCGAATCCCGGGTCGAGCCAAAAATATGGTGTCTGGGTTTTTCCATCTTAAAAATTACTCAGTCGCAGTTCGGAGTCAGGAAGTTGGCGGTGTGATACCCCCATGCCTCAGAAAGTACGTAAAGCTGTTGGTCCAGCGCCTGATCTCTCTCCGGTCATGTCGGATTGCCGTCTCACCGCATTATGAGAGTGAAAGAATAGCGAGTGCACTTGTTTATTACGCACACACTTGTGCACTATAATATCTCCTGCGTACCTGGCTGATCTCCGTTGAGATTGGCCGCCGTGGCCGAAACTGGCTAGGAGGATTATTTATTTTATATTATGATAAACCTGTCGTAACACTTGTAACCCACATATAAGAACGATAATAAGTCTGTATAAATACCTATGCTGATGGTTTTTTTTAAATAAATAAACTAGATGTACATAGTACCGCTGACCCCGGAACGAAACACACTCTTATGGGCCATGGAGGATTTAACACCTTATGTACGACAGCCGCATTCGCAGCCCCAGTAGATGCAAATACCTTCAGCAATAATATATATCATTGTTATATCTTTCCCAGAGTACCTCTGCGTATTCTTCTACGTCGGAACTGAGCTATTTATGATAACGTTCTGCGCAGTACTCGGCATAGAGTTCGCTTTAATCCGAGAAGATTTGTTGCAATTGAAGCCTGAAAATAAATGCAATACGTCGGCTGAACACAGAAATGAAGAGTACACAATAACCGACTTTGTGAAAAGCCATCAGAGATTAATCGAGTGAATTGGATTCTTTAATATTGCTCCCTATTGCTGTATGGTTCTGGTAACCGTTAGATATTAGTGAGATTGGATTGCAATAACTTTTAGTGATATTTGAGTTATTTCTTGGTAGCTTACTGCATGAACTGTGTTTGATTAATATTTATTTTTGGACGAAGTCGTTGGCGTAGTTACGCACGAGGTACATCTTTCGCACTGAGGTCTCGGGTTCAAGATGTGTGCAAGTTGATATTGGGTTTTTCTGGATAGAATAAGTCTAGAATCTGGAATTATGTTCGATAAACGACAATAAGCTCGTCCCCTATTATATGCGCCCATAGATATTCACAATGCCAGAAGAACCATCTCGAGAATCTTGCTTAATTGAACTGAATTAGGTAATAAAAAGCAATTTTGAGCCTACAGAAATTACTTTATAAAACATAATTAATTAACCGACTTCAAGAAGGAGATTCTGTATTTGATCTGTATGTATGTATGTATGTACGTAAACTTGTATGGCCGCGAGTTTCTCAAAAACCACTGATCCGATTTGGATGTGGTTTTCGATATTCACATGTATATTTTTCAGGGAAGGTTTAAGTATATAATTTATGAAGATCTGATGAAGATCTTCGGAGATACACAATGGAATACTTCAATAACTAACAGCAGATGACTCGCGAATGCTGCAATCGTATCTATGATGTATTTTTTACGCGATTCTATAATTAACTACGAAGAAAGCAATAAATAAAAACTTTTTAACAAAAAATAAACCGACTTCAAAACCACTACAATTAAAAAAATAATTAAAATTTGTATTCGCTTAGTATATACGTATATTTGGAGTCGGTGCCTAATTTAAATTGAACAATGTTTTCGTATATTTGTTTGTGTATTTCCTTAGCTTAGCTGGTAAATTAAATTATCGACTCCAAATATACGTATACACTAAGCAAATACAAAGTTTAATTATTTTTTGATTTGTAGTGGTTTTGAATTCGGTTCACTTTTTGTTAAAAAGTTTTTTAAAAATGTAATTTCATCAAAACCACACTCTTAAGGCCAGCAGGGGTTGGCTGGATTATTTTATCGCTGCGTTTACAAATTATTCTGTTGACAGACTGGGTCGCCAACTAGATGAATTGTTTAATCCAATAGTCTTCATTGACGTCTTGTTTGTTGGCCTTACCACTTGCTTCTTCAGATACGCAGGACAAGTAAGTATATAGTAGTAGTCACTTCAATGCTTTCTCGGCAGAAGCTAACTATCTCGGTGACACGGAAACAATCTTTAGATTTCTTGTATGGGATTGTCTCTCAGGGAAGTCCACTACTTTGTGTAACTCTACCAAATAGCAACTGCGAACACTGTTGTTCGAGTTTAATAGACTTATGTAATTGCTAGCTATATCTTGAACTGACGAGTGCAATACATTGTTACGATTGCTTTGTAACTCAAGATTCTGGATGAAATTGGGAAACATGTACGATTTTACAATATCATACGTTTGCACAAAATAAAATTTAGTTCCTTGTTTTACGTTAATATGAATATATGCCACAACTATGTCAATTTCAATCATTTTATCTATGCCAAGTGACTGCTCCGGCTATAGTTGTATTGCGTACGTAGTACGACTAATGTTCTGAAATCCCGGGTCAGCCAAGGTGATATTGCGTTTTTCCGCTCAGTGTCAGCCCTGGTATTTGTGCCTTATATGGCGATAAGCTCACCCCTATCTCTTCATGGGATAGAATACAATTAGCGAAAAAAAAAACACTAGTTGCGACTCGGCCTACCCCTTTCACGAATAAAGGTGTATGTATCTGTTACTTTTAATGAAATACTATTCCAGTTCTCCCGAGGACCTACGTACATGGTCAATAATTATGTTGCTGTGTGTTCTTCAATGACTTACGTGCTGTATCTCTGCTATTCAGGAGAACTTCTTATGGCTGAGGTAACAGTATTTTTACATACAGGCATGACAAAAAACGCCACTGCACGTGATGATAAGTAGATTGATGACTAGACGGAATAATAATTGACAAGAGATGATTATTCCTCTCCAGTAGACATCCTACTAATATTATAAAGGCGAAAGTTTGTAAGAATGTATGGATGTTTGGATGTATGGATGTAAGGATGTTTGTTCCTCTTTCACGCAAAAACTACTGAACGGATTTCGATGAAATTTGGCACACGGGTAGATCATGTCCTGGATTAACACATAGGCTACTTTTTATCCCGGGAAAATATAAACCGGGACTTTTATCCCGGAAAAACTTTTTAATGCGGGCGGGCGGAGCCGCGGGCATAAGCTAGTAAGTAATAATTATAGTTTGTTCGGAACTGGATATTCAAATACGACACACTTGCATGGACCACTTCAGCGTTTGTTGTAGTAATTTTAAGTACATAGTCAACTGTATAGCTCTCTCTCTCTCTCTTTCTTCCTGACTATTCATCCCACATTCAGCCTTCTTCACCTTTTTCTTCCACTTTGTCCTATCGGTGACATCGTCGTCGGAAACATTGCATGCTACCATGGCCCGTTGGAACACATTTGTACTGGTAGTTTTGGTCTCTCTCTCTTGGTCTTTTTCCGGGAATGGATAGTTCCAGCACCTGGTTGCTAACATAATCAGGTGGCCTTTTTTTGACATGTCCATACCACATGAGCCTATTTTCTTGCAGGTGTTCCGCAATATTTCGTACTACGAGACTACCGAGCACATACTCATTTCTGTACAGCTCAATAACTGTTACGTGCTCGTGTTGTCATTCGGTAGCAAAAAAAAATGTATTTAAATTTCAGAGCACTGGAATAGGTGACACGGCGTATCAAATCAAATGGTATAAGGGTGACAAAAATTATCAAAAAACAATCTGGTTTATCATAAAGAGGTAAAACAACATTGTATTCTGTTAATACTTTTCAACTAGCATTTCCTCTATAAATGGCAACAGACTTGTACCCTAATTCATGACCTTTAACATAACTAGAGAAAGATAGTTGGGTGTCATCTATGCCGCCTATCTCTAATAAAGGAAAATTGCGTATTAATTATATCGAGCCTTTTCAGGAAGAACATCGTAACATGTTTTTCGCACTTTTTACTATAGCGACATTTCTTTTTATTCATTCTCACATATGATTAACTATATTTTCAGTATTTATAAAAAAAACAGTGAATATATTGGATTTATACCAGAACTATTTTAGGATTTATAACGAAATAACCGTATTATCGTAAAGCGAGAATTTTTTCTCCTAAAAAGGCTAGAAATGTATTTTACCTCTAACAGTACTAGATCATATTTTATTTCGAAACAATACTTGCACAATATAACATTGCGGTCCATACAATGTTACTACACATGACTTTATTGAAAAATTGATGTAAGTTGTCTTTTTTTTATGGCATTGAATGACGAGATGTCTAATTTGATTTAATTAAAATATATCTTCAACAAGTCTCCCCGGGCTTATAAACTATAAATTACAAAGCCAGTGTGATTATCGCCCTTTGTACCCGAACACCATAATTTGGATAATTAATTTGCGGCCTTGTTCACAGATCACAAAAGTCATGTTGCCTGACTTCATTAAAATACACGACCATCACGCTGAACATGTTTACTAAAGTTTGTATCTATATCTATTGTAGTTTAAACTTGTTTTTGCTCGCCGTTTTGTCTGTGGAAGTTCCTATAGGTTACTCGCCTTTTCTGAAGTCATTGATTGTAGTAACTGGACTGCGGTAACCATGACAGGCTGCATACCTACGAAACGATGAGAGAAAATATATTTAAAAAACCGCGATAAAATCGTAGTCTTCTATTTCAATGTCTAACATTCGCGGAAATATTAGAAATCATTATGAAAAATTCTCTGCGTGGAAGTATTCTTCAAATTATTTCAGATTAACGGCTGCGAAATTAAGAGCAAACCTTTTAAAAATTACGTCACTTATTGCACTGCCAAATAGCTCCCTTTGAATCTTTGCTTGACACCAGACAGTAAATAAATCGCTGACCCAATCACCTTTCAATAATCGTTATTACGCGAACCTTAATATAATTTATTGTTATTCATTATTACAATATGCAATTGGTTTTTCAGGTAATGAGCACTACATGGTCATATTTTTCACTAATGAACACAGTGTATGGAGAAGATAATTAATTGGCACGCCAGTTCATGTGCACAGCTTAATAATTTAATATTATCAAATGTAATGTAGCGGATACATAAATGTTCACAGTAGTAATGTTTTGTAAACCACATTCGGATTTTTTCGTGAAATAAATGGAGGAACAATAATTAATGGTTTTACTTTATTATGTACTAGCATTTGCCCGCGGCTCCACCCGCTTTAAAAAGTTTTTCCGGGATAAAAGTCCCGCTTTATATTTTCCCGGGATAAAAAGTAGCCTATGTGTTAATCCAAGACATGATCTACCCGTGTGCCAAATTTCATAGAAATCCGTTCAGTAGTTTTTGCGTGAAAGAGGAACAAACATCCTTACATCCAAACTTCCAAACATCCATACATTCTTACAAACTTTCGCCTTTATAATATTATTAGTAGGAATAGGAAGTAGGATAGTAGGATTATTCGCGGCTCGTGATAATACGTACATAGATTATGTAACTTAAAGGTCAAATTTATCTTAAAAAAATTACACTGGCACTTGTACTCCATGATATTTTACACGGGCGGAGCAGACCAGGGACCTCAACCTCGATGCCTGTCCATAATCGCTATTGCTAACCTTATGTATGAGAATTACATATTCTAGTTCACGCAAATACTCCAGACGTTTTGAAGACTTTACACCCTTCACAGTCAAAGGGTGGGCTAAAAATTGAACAAATGTATAAAAAAAATCCCTTTAATAGTTTTATTTCAAAGATAGATCGACTTATCGATAGGGTATGTCATTACCATATTTTTTTTTTATATTAGTGGTATTGATTGTTAGTAGAAAAGCGTTTTGGGCATCTTTGCTACTGTTGCTGGTATATAAATAAATTCTTCTTCCTAGTCGTGCACCTTTAACCGAGTGGTCGTGGTCATGTTTGTGGTGATTGATGAAATGCCGTTTTTGCGATGCGTCACCAATCGCACTATTATATTATTATATGTTTCGATGTTTCGAAAAGTGGAACCATGTGTTTATAGAGAAGTACCTCATGGTTTTAATTAGGTCTCTCCAGCGTTTAGAAGCGCGTCCACGAGCTCTTTTGCCGTCTACTTTCCCTTGAACCACTAATCATTCCTCGTTTCGACTTAAGAGTCCGACGAACTTGAGGGTTCATAAACAAATTATACGCGATAAAATGTATATCTAATCTACCTTTTCGAAATATGTGCCAAGAAAAGTACCTTCGATAGATGTGAAGTATGCACATTGGATAAGTGTGTGATTGGTCCCTTAATGCAATTTTTTGGCAAATAAACTCGGAAAGTCGACCTTAAAACTAAACAATGTTTGCGTATCTTTACTGAAGTTTTGACAAAGAATTACTAAAAGGTATAGTAAGTTGCCATCTTCAAATATAGTTTTGTGTAGTATATTAACTAAATACATTTTATTCATCTCTACCATATTATTTATTTATGCTAGGGCAAAACCAAAAACATTCAATAGTATAGTTAGTTACAGAACTCTTTGGGCAATACCAACTAATGTCACTACTTCAGTGTAAGTTTAGGTGTACACATTGTTTTTTGCATCAGGACACAGTGTTTTTTTGTATTGCATTGAATGACGAGACGAGCATGCCGTTCACTTGATAGTAAGTAACACCACCACGCATAAACAGTAGCAACAATATCCTACACTTTAAGTTACAAAGAACTGTGTGGCATTCCACTGCGCTCGTCCTGACACATAAGATGTTAAGTCTCATTAAGTCCAGTAGTTACACTGGCTACAATGTCCTTCAAACCGAAACACACAAGTGCATGCACACTGCTGCTTGGCGGTAGAAATAGACATTGCGGTGGTACTCGCCCAGACGGAATCTAATATATGAGAGACCTAAACCAGTAAAACAGTTCTGTATAATAGATCGATGATAGACAAACATCACAATTGTACATAAAGCCTTCGAAATCCAAATTTCTATTTACAGGCCTGCGTCGAAATTTTGACATATCAACTTCTCAGTAACTGAAAGACTGCATAAAATAATATCGCGGATCCAAACCATCAGAATAAAGCTGAAATAGACGTCCTATTTCATACAAATATTCACAGCTCTATCAAAAAATGATACAGCCTGCGTAATATAAACGATAGTTTTATGGAGGACCGTACTAAGAGTGCCTTCTCGAAGGGTTATTGAAATACTATAATTAATATATGTCCATGCCTTTATCCCTGGAGGAGTTGGTGGAGGTTCAACTAGGGCCACTTTCCGCCATGTGTCTTCCAGCCCATGATGTGATAGGGGGCGAGCCTAGCGCCATATCGGGCACAAATTCCAGGCTCCTGGCTAATTTGAGTACAAACCGAATACCACTTTTGCCGAAACGGTATTCAAACCCAGGAACGAAGAGCGGTGTTGTATCGCGCATCCAATACAACTACGCCAACAGGGAACTCGAAACACTTATATTAATGCCTTTAGTTCTAGGGATAGGTAGAAACGCAACAAGTGCATCTAAAATTCGCTGTGCCTTCATCCATCTCGAACGTAATATTCTTTTATGATCTCTAACAGTTTAGTTAGAGATGCAACTTAAATAATCACACTTAACTAGGTTTATATCCGTCCAATAATGCCATATGAAAACATAAGTATTTATTTTTTACCGAAAATCTCTCACAAATCTATACTAATATTATAAAGCTGAAGAGTTTGTTTGTTTGGACGCGCTATTCTCAGGAACTACTGAACCGATTTTGAAAATTCTTTCACTAATAGGAAGCTACATAGCTCCTGAGTACTATAGGCTACTTTTTATACATATACACTCACGCCTGTTATCCCCGAAGGGGTAGGCAGAGGCGCAACTAGTGCACCCACTTTTCGCCATCATTCCGTCCTATGATGTGATTGGGGGCGAGCCTATCGCTATATCGGGCTACTTTTTATCCCGGGAAAATATTTTTGTCCTGGGATAACTTTTTCACGCGGGCGGAGCTGCGAGCACTACTAGTTTTTAATACTTACTCAACTTGGGAATTGAATCCCAATTAAGCCAATAAGGCGATTAATTACATTCTGGTGGTTACTACCATGGACTAATAAGAGTATAGTCCATGTTACTACTACTGTTCCAAGAAGTGAAACTAGACTATTAACACTTCTGCTTATGGATATTATTGTAGCTATAATTACGTACAAAAAAATCTACCTCGGCGTGTGTTGAAGTAGTTTACTGGTTATAATAATTTCTTCATTCGGTGCTAAAAATAAACTAATAATATCCAGTTGTCTCATAGTAGGGTCAATGGGATAAAGGTATTTACATACAGCGTTAACAAAATTGACTGGAGTAAGAATGACGAATGGCGGCCGCTTGGGTGACCTTTCTTTATCCCTCATTTATGTAAATAAGGTACATCGTATTTTCGTCGATTTCGCTACGGACCTCGGGTAAACGCTGGGAATGTAGGAAGTGTCGACGTAATCCTATTTGGTATTGATATAAAACGAGGAATGCAGTGTGAGTTCGATTCTAGAAGACTGTTATGCTGTTTTAAAAACATGCTAAACCCTAGCACCTGTTAGGTCGAAGGTAAATTGATAGGGCGAAATATGGCTCATGAAAGCGTAAACATAGAATTACAATTCTGACATGATATTAATTTTGAAGTTATTGTGTATTATTTATCAACTATCATTCGCTTTAACGGCGAAGGAAAACATCGTGAGGAAATCTACATACCTGAAAACTCGCCATAAGAACATCGAGGGTATGTGAAGTCTGCCTACCCACACTAGGCCAGCGTGGTGGATTAAAGCCTGAACCCTCTCAGAAGTAAAGGCCCGTGTCCAGCAGTGGTATATAATACTGAATGCATTGCATTAATTGTTATGCGAATATGAATGCTACAATTAGCGATATAGTAGTTACAATTGCTTGAGGTAGAATATATTTTGCATCCGTCAGCATAGTGACCAACCTACATAAGGTTTTAAAACCGCCATACTGGCCCACGTGAGTACCGCGTTCCTCAGCCGAGGTTCGTAACCCGTTAGTGGGTTGCCCTCAGCATGGTCACTTAATTCAAATGGTTGCGAGCGCCTTCTGCGTTCACCCTCAAGACCGGTGTGGCCAGAAAAGCCGACTCGCGTCAGGCTACTGGCAGTAGGGCCATTACCAAAAAAAAACCGCGTTCCGGGATCACCCTGAGTATATCCGGTTCAAACAGGCCGGCATAATTGTGTCGGCTGACGAGGAATAATCATCGCTCGTCAGTCGATGCTCTATCTGGACCTCTCTCTGCTTACCATCAGGTGTAGGGGGTTCAGATAGCCGTGCGACTATAAAAAACATACATAATCACCCCATTGAGTTAGGTGGATATATTGGTCACTGCAATAGAGGCCTGAGAGAATAGAGAGAGTCTGCATCGGTGGCGTAGTTGTATTATGGTACGACTGCAATGCTGAAGTCTCGGGTTCGATTCCCGGGTCGGGCAAAGTGATATTGAGTTTTTCTATTCAGTATCAGCTTGGAGTCTGGAATTTGTGCCCGATATGGCGATAGGCTCGCCCTCTATCACATCATGGGACGGAATAACGGCGAATAGTGGGTGCACTAGTTGCGCCTCTGCCTACCCCTTCGGGGATAACAGGCGTGTGTGTGTGTGTGTGTGTGTGTGTGTGTGTGTGTGTATGCAATAGAGGCTTAGAATTCAGTGCAGCGGCCGCCGCGTCGTGAACTGCCGTAATAATTGTTACTGTAATAGTAAATATTGATTGGTGATATGTATCAATGTCATTAGATGTCTCTACAATTCTACAGTATCTTCATTTATTTATTTTTTAAACGTGCTCAGCAAAGTTACTCCACTGTCCTTGTAGTACTGGTGGTAGGACTCTTATATGCAAGAGTCCGTCTGGGTGCGTACCAACGCACCGTACCGCCGTTCTACCGCCAACAGTGTGCATGCATTGTTGTGTTTCGGTTTGAAGGACATTATAACCAGTGTAACTACAGGACGTAATGAGACTTACTATCTTATGTCTCAGGATGACGAGCGCAGTGAAATGCCACACAGTACTTCGTAACTTGAGGTGCTGAATGGTGTTTCTACTGTTTATGGGTGGTCGTACCGCTTACCATCAGGCGTACGGCATGCTCGTCTCGTCATACGATGCCTTAAAAAAACGTAGAGTGTTGACCGACGAGAGATTATCCCTCAGCCGTCGACATTAATTTCGCTATCATTGATGTATTTTTTAATACATCAATGGTATAAGTAATTTATTTCAACTTTGATCTATAATAATCTACGCACGTCGCACATAACCTCGTTTTACCCAATTCCTTAAAAATACACCTTCGCTACCTATTTAAAACGTTGACTGCCTTCCATCTCATACACGCTCACTCACGCCTTATATCCCCAAAGAGGAAGCGGCGCAACTGGTACACTTACTTTTCGCCTTGCGTATTCTGTCCCATCATGTGATGGGAGCGAACCTATCGCCATATCGGGTACAAATTCCAGACTCCGGGCTGATACTGATTAGAATAACCAATATCACTTTTCCCGACCTAGGGATCGAACCCGAGACCTCAGCACTCAGGCAGCCCATTACCCAATTCCTTAAAAAACATACACGTTCGCTACCTGCTTTAAAACTAACTGAGTTCCATCTCAATCTGTCAGAAAAACTACACAAAGGGATGACGAGCTGAGTAAGCAAGGAAACTGTGAATAGAAGGAAGTTCGGATCGGTACTTACGACCCCCTCGGGAGGGAAAGGCAAGCGGTTAGTTTACCCTTGGTCAGTTAATGTTTTTATACGTCAACGTGAGAACCATAAAAAAAGATTCTTGTCGAAGTATCAAACCGTTTTCCAAACTCGTGCTATAACCGGCTTCATTTTTATAAGATACCGTGTGTGTTATCTATTCAGGTTCTAAGACCGGCTTTACATGTTTGTATGAAGTGTAAATAAATAAAGGGTACCTTTCATTTTTTCTTGAGGTGTCTCATATGGAAGAATACATCTAGGTAGATACTACCGCAATTTACCAACAAGTGGCACTGTCCACTTACCATTGAATTCCGGTTGCAAGTACATTTTACCCAATGTAATAATTGAGAAAGTTATGACATCTAATGTTAAAGGTAATATTGTAAGAAACATAGTGCAGTGCCAGAGATTATGTATAACTAGCTTTTGCCCGCGGCTCCGCCCGCATTAAAAAGGTTTTCCGGGATTAAAGTCCCGGTTCCTCTATGTGTTAATCCAGGACATGATTTACACGTGTGCCAAATTTCATCGAAATCCGTTCAGTAGTTTTTGCGTGAAAGAGGAACAAACATCCATACATCCAAACATCCATACATTCTTACAAACTTTCGCCTTTATAATATTAGTAGGATTCAAAGTCCTGAATTGTGTTTTTACAATTTACTACTTGCCTTGATGATTAGCAAGCATTCCTGGTCGCCTTATTTATTTTATAAGAAAAAGGTCTATAGCATCATCATCATCATCAGCCTCACGACGTCCACTGCTGAACATAGGCCCCTCTCCTAAAGATTTCCAGAAAGCAGCCTAGATCCAGCGTGTACATCAGCCTATATTAACATAACAGGACACGAATCAAGTATGTCGGAGCGGCGGGTATTTTGAAATAATAATCGTGCAAAAAAACTAGTCAAGATGTCAAATCGTTGGTATAAATAGGGCGCCTCGCATTTCAAATAGTCAGTCTCTTGTGAGACTCCCAACTGTTCGGAGCTCCGAAAATAAGTTTGGAACATCCAGAATTAATGGATGATCCACAATTTGGAATTTTACTCTCACATCATGGGTTATGATGATGAGGTGGAACCCTGTGACGTCCGCAGAGCTGACGTCACCTCTTTTTAAAAGAGTTCTAGACCTTCTCCTCCGTCAAGTATAATATTAACAAAGAGAGTCTAATACTAATATCTAGAATGAAATATAATATAAACTTCCAGACAGTTGTAATTTCACTCTGAGTAAAGCTGAGACGGCTTAACCTACTGCCAAGGCAGCGAGAGACTTACTATGCTATGAAACATGTCTACGACTTTTGTCAGTTCCGTTATTCAATTTAAACAACTTCTCATGATTATCTGAAAAGACTACCTAGTGGTTTTGAAGTCGTTTCTAGCTCCGCGAAGATCCGGTCAATTGATGTAAAATAGAGCTTGGAATTATCAATTATTCCTGGCAATAATCGTATGCATTTATTGCTAGCAAAAATAGCTTTTGAATATCTGTCAAAAGACTCGTATGCGTCAAAACGGGTGAGAATTGCCTCGCCATTGAGTATTTTCATACAGGGTAACATTTTAATCAATAATTGCATGAAATTATTGCCATCATTTTGATCAATTGATCCGCTATACACGACAAAATATACAACATAATCCCATCTTATCGCTTTCTGTTATTGCTCGGACAACCTTTATAGCTTCTTGAAAACATGAGTATATCAGTTCCATACAACAAACCCAGACGCCCAATTGCTAGTATTCTTAAAACCTCCCCTTACAGAACAAACATAGGCGTAAATGCTCCAGTAACTAGAATGTGTGCTGTCTATAATAAAGTTGGCAGTAAAGTTGGTATCAATATATTTAATGATTCTTTTAAGGTAAGATGCTGGATTATCTCGAAAATTTACTTGTATGTAATTAGATCTGGACTACACTCGCTAACTCTATGCCTGTTGCCTATTTTTTATATGTTTAGTGTTGTAACCAAATTATTTATAAGACATACAATAATTATTGAATAATGTCGTAGTTTAAATACTTCATAATATTATCCTCTATCTTTTCAATAATATATTTTAATTTTCTAATTTAAGTATGTTGTCTGGTGAATACTGTGTACACCTATGAGTAGCATACATACCAGATGCTGTACCTTATTGTTCTATTATATTATAATATAGTAGTATATAGTGCTGTTGGTGTACATCATAACAATAAAGAAATACATAGCAAAAATTGTCTAGAAACAAAAAATTAAGACTTGAATAAAATATTCAATAGACTTCGAACGAACTGCAGTTATTCACATTTGGAACTTTTATAACCCAACAAATCCATAACGGCACATAATCAACGCGGCTCTTGCTCCGTGCCTTTAGAACATTGCGCATTATGGGTATTAATCCGAAATTTTCCATTTCACTTTAAACACTAGAACAATTTTCCGATCGACTTAAATTCATATTTGTGCCGGGCTTTTAGTTTTGATAAACGTTTCCGCGCGGTTTCAGACCGCTAGTGGCTTTTGTATAAATGTATTTTGTATTCCGGGCTTTATGATATTGTCAATTTAAAACGTGATTAAATATTTACATTTATCTTTATTAATATTTGTTCTGTTGTGTTAGATTCGAAAAGGTCATTTATTATGCCATGAATTTTATGGAATAAGAGCACTGAATATTTAACACACACACACACACTCACACACACATACCCATATACTCACGCTTGTTATCCCCGAAGGGGTAGGCAGAGGCGCAACTAGTGCACCCACTTTTCGCCATTATTCCATCCCATGATGTGATAGGGGGCGAGCCTATCGCCATATCGGGCACAAATTCCAGACTCCGGGCTGATACTGAATAGAAAAACTCAATATAACTGTGCCCGACCCGGGGATCGAACCCGAGACCACAGCTTTGCAGTCGTACTGTAATACAACTACGCCACCGAGGCAGTGCTGAATATTTAAATGGGTTGATAATTGTTAGTTTGTTTTTTTTTTTGGCATCGAATGACAGACGAGCACGCCGTTCTCCTGATGGTAAACGATACGAACACCTATAAACAGTAGCAACACCATCCAGGACCTTGAGTTAGAAAGTACTGTGTGGCATTCCACTGCGCTCGGCATCCTGAGACAGTCTCATTATATCCTGTAGTTACACTGGCTACAATGCCCTTCAAACCGAAACACAACAGTGCATGCACCCAGCTGCTTGGCTGTAGAAATAGTGTTTATACATAGATTTAACCTCTGGATACTATAACTATAATTGTTCCCAGTATCTCGAAGGCATAGATCCACCCATTAAGCGATAAGGTTGAAATTTATATGGCGTATACCGCCTTTAATCTGTGGGTTTTAAAAGTGGTAGAACCATGTCGCGAATATCAATTTGTGTTAACCAAGAGAACAGGAAACGGGCTGCATTAAGCAGCACCGGGCAGGAACGGTTGCGGACGACAACTTAGACATATCCGTCAGAGGAAGCCCGCAGCCGTCCCTAATGCGCCCAAGGAAAAAAAACTACCCATGGCTTACAAAAATTCGAACACCGTAAGCTGACCTCTTCCCATTGCGTTTCGTATAGTGAGGTTTCTGGAAACTAGAACAACCGCTCTACCCTTCTATTTTTTTAAGATTGGTGCTACATCCGTGATTATATTTTAATGTTGAGGATATGTGTTTATGGAAACAAATTTTAGGTATTTCTGCCAATATCCCGGAGGAATTTGTGCCCGGTATAGGAATGGACTCACCGCTCATCACATCATGGGACCGAATAAAGTATATGGCGAAAAATGGATGTACCTACTAGTTAAGCCTTGGCTTTTGGAGATAAAAGGAGAGTGTATTTATTTACAATTGAGATTCAGTGATCCTAACATCATTACTCATTGCCGGCTCATGCTAAAAAATATGCCACAACACTTTGCGTCTCGTCAAAAAAGCCTATATAAGGAAAATGTGAACGCTTTTCCATTTGACTGCGTAAATTTTATAACCAAAAACTCGGTATCGCCAGAGGCGGTTCAAACTCTGACAATGTTTACGACAAGCGGCCGCTGGAAACTTGCTTAATTGCCAACTTCTATAAAGTTGTAATCTACCGTGATATGCATCAGGGGAGTCATTTTTATTCGCCTGTTTTGTTAAAATTCCAACAATGTTTGCTACGTGAACAGGAAATTCAAGTTGGTGTATGAATAAAAATTTTAGGTTAGGATTTTGGTTGATCTAAATTAGGATATCGCAAAAACCTTTTTATCTTTATCTAATATCTATTTTTAATATAACGTCGTCAATTTTAGATATCACAAGGACCATTGCCAAAACATTTCCTTCCTTTTCTAAAAGTTAACTATTGACGATTGTTTCTTTATGAGTGATCTTGGTGACTGACAAACAAGTACTGGTGATAAATCTCGCCTCATTTAATCCTTCTTAAGCTCTCAAGCTGCTATTATATCAATCATAAAGCAATAACAAAACACCATCGCAAAGGTTATTTGTAAACATTTTCGGGTTGTCTGAGACGCTTCCTCGTAAACGACGTCGCACGTTTCCTGACACGCCTCCAACAAACTTGACAGGAATTTATACCGAGCTGCTATCGCGATAACATCATGACATTTTACGACATAATTGCATGTCTGTTGATAATTTTGAACTATGATGCTAGATTCTGATGGAATTTAGTAGGAAATATTCATTAGGTGTTGTTCACGACTTCGCCTGTGTGGTAAGCCTTCTCCACTACTAAAATCCAAAAATTACTGTAGCGATACATAGCGCCATCTGTACGACGCCAGCACTATTTACTTAAAAAATCAGATTAAGAAATCATATATTTCCCACCGAGCAAATAACCGAGATAAACTTTATGAAAATCCAGAATATGGCATATATGTATCTCAAATTTCATCGAAATCCGTTCAGTGGTTACTGCGTTTAGTTCTAAAAAATAACCAAACTTTTTCCCATACATTCCTACGGTCCCATAGAACAAAGTCGTATATGCAAAATGTTAGTTTTTTAGTAGAGCGCTTTGAAAGTCGTAAGTTTGTATTCATGTGCGAATTAGTGCTATTTTCACATATTAGGTTCAAAGTTGTTACTGAAGCCTAGTAGATAATGTTTCTTTCATATATAAATTGTGATTTTCACAATTAATTTAGACTTTCAAAGCGCTCTACTGAAAAGCTAACATTTTGCATATACGACTTTGTTCTATGGGACCATCGATTCGTATTTATAATATTAGTATAGTAAGATGAAATGTGACGAGTACCGGTTTTTCGATAATATGAGCGTAATAAAGCAGTAATATGGTTTATTAAAATGGTGAAAACTGTTAAGACAAGTTTTATAGTTTTGAAAACACCGCATAATTTCTTCACTTGGATCTATTCTTCGCTCTCTATAAATTTATACATGACTCGTAATATTATGGACTCTATCGTAAAATTAAATGCATACTGCTTTGGAACTTATAAAGACTAAGGACTCTTGGCCTCTATTATAGGTGTTGATCTATTTCTGGGCTGGTCCTATACTACTACGAGGCTTTAGTGACTTTAGTCCAATGATGTTATTTTTATGACTTTAGTCCACCTTTGCTAGCTAGTGCGAATTGGCAGGATACATCTACATACGTTACAAATTCTTATGAGGTACGTAGATGGTAGATTTCCTTGCATAAAGGCGATTTTACCATAAATAATCATTTGCATAATAATCAATACACATTTTTTAGATTATTTTATCTTTTCATTTGACCTATTATTATTATACACCTCTCTGTTGACTCTGTTTCATTCTTTATCTTCCATATTGTTCTAAAATAATATTCAACAGCAATTGATAGAATATTCCATCCAGTTCCATCTGTTATGATTTCAGTGATGGTATCTTATTGCCATAAAAACACATTTATGACAAAGGACTAATGATTCGCCAACATTTATGTGCATAGTTATGACTTGTATAAGGAACCGTCTATGTATCATTTTGTCAATTTTTGCTGCTAAGCAAATGGCGTTACGGAGCGTCATAAGCATAGTTGTAACAACATACCATTTACTCTGGAAATTGGGTAAAAAAATAGTATGTAGTCTTATTGCTACCTGCAGCTACCTTATTTTCTAATGGGGGAGTTTTAACCTTATAACAATATCACCATAGTGGCCCACGTAAGTCAGTCGCGTCCTAGGATGCTTGTGAATGTCCTATTCAAATATGCCGGCATAATTGTGTCGACTGGCCTATAGCTGCTATATTTGCTGTTACAATATATAAGTATCATGTCTCATCAGTCGATATTCTATCTTAATATTACGCACAGAGGAGTCATTTTGAAGTGCCCTACACCGTTATGAAACTGATTGTTGAAACAAGCAATAGTCAGTTTCGGAACAGAATAATATGTTTCTGCAACAATTTGACAGCGTGTGCGGTGGCCTTGAAGTTGCCTTGTGTATAGTCTAAGCGACTATATAGCCCCGTATGGCCGCTGAGTCTAAAATACAGCATCTTCTTTTATCTCAACAAGACACATACACTACGAACGTGCAAGGATTAATGACAAAATTTAGTGACAATATTTTACAATGGATATTTATAATTGTTAAGAGGGTTGGAGGTATGAGACCAAAACAAAAATAGTACTTTAACTTAATGAGGTTTTTTTTTAAATTCTTTTAAAAATATTATTTTAGACATATCAATTTAAGGTTCATTATTTACGGCTTTTGTTGCTATCCTTTGGAAAACGTATTGAAATATTTTTTGCTGTTACAATAATTCAGTATTAACGTTATCAAATAATATACTATCGTAGCGAGCAGTATTCCTATAAATTCCGATTAGCATAATTCAATAGTCCGCTAATTGCCCCAAAAAGGGATTTTAAATATTATGGAATATGCAAATTGATTACATGTATTCATTTTGTGTATGAACTGTGCACTGGAAATTGCTCGATTTGGTTCCTAGATTAGGCAAAATCATAAGTTTTTTGAAGACTAGCGCTCAGAATCAGTTAGATTGATCTTAAAATCAGCAAAATCGTTCCAGCAATCTGGTTGAAAGTGTTTAGCGCCATTTTCACTTTAGAGTGGAATAAGAGAAGGTTACAGGTATATGATACATGACCTTAATATCTTTAGAAAACGAAATGATTTATGAATTTACTGTCCGATGAAGTAGTCTCTTGTTGAGCCTGAAAAAAAATATTGCAATCGATCATAATATAATGAAATAATATACTTAGACGGCATTGAATTCGCTTTTTTATAATATATAAAAAGATTATACTTAAAAATTAAAAAAGTATCTAGATCCTATCTTTCGAAAACCTACTTTTCTTCAACAAAAACGAACCTCACTCAAACTCTACATGTTTAAAACAGACTTTAACGTCTCTTAACAATTCTAAACACGCCCATCAACTCCGCTCCGAGCTTTATAGATGCAATCAGTGGTTGAATTATTAAATTAATTCCTCTGGCATCTAGGAAGGCAATATCACAGGATTCTTACAAATAATAACCGGCAGAGCACAGCTGTTTATTGGTTTCTAGACGTTTCTGAAACGAGTTTTAGGGTGGTATTAATAAATCAATCTAAGGTTTGAGTTACATCTCAAGTAGACATTATTCAATACATTATGTCTATCCGCCCTGTGGATTGGGGGCGTTTGGAGAATTCCACCACGGTATCCCCTGCCTGTCGTAAAAGGCGACTAATAGGGGCCTCCGGGGGTCACTTGCCGTCCACCTATTAGTCTAGCCAACTGTGACCCCCGAGATGGACGGCAGCGTGTCTCACGCTGTCTCGGACGCCAAGGGCGTCCTTCGGTGTACGGGGGCTTCTGAGCCCCCGCAACAACAGGAGAAGGACCGCAACAGCGGTACGCGCAGGGGCGGTTGCGGACGACAACTTAGGCGTGAGTCGGAGGAACCCCGCAGCCGTCCCTAATGCGCCGAAGATGGCCACCGCGGAGTTTTAGTTGGTATGCCGTGCGGTGTACATAGGTTAGGGAGTCGGCCCGGTGGTCGCCCGATGTTTTCCATCTTTCCGGGCGGCTCAACGTCGGGTCGTAAGGCACGGTGAACCCAACATAACCGCTCAGTCGTTCCCCTTGAACACTGGGCGGTAGTAATAAGTCACTTTCTCCGCGTCAACAAAAAAAAAAAAACCTACTTGAGATGTAACTCAAACTTGAGATTGATCTATTAATACCGCCCATAGAGTATCATCTTTGTTGAGAACGTGCATTTGTACTTTGTATTATAGTATGTCAAATTTTTTTGTGTAATTAATAATAATTACTATTGTTAGAAACTGAAGCGATTTGGATTTAAATAAAAACGATTTATCACAGATTTTACATAAACATTTATCACTGATTTTACACAAATACATTTAACAGAAATACTTATCAAAGATATCTGCAACTAACCGACCAGTATGAAAGTCAAAGATAAACTTACTCCACTGCCACTGACATGAATGCGAGACTGGGCGCGAAAGAGAGCGAATGAGAGCGAATATCGATATGGCACAAGAAGTTTATAATATTATCTAAATATGGCACCTTTTTTATATACCCAACTACCACTTCCACGATTCATTTGACATTTAGACTGAATTTAGTAACAGGTCAATACGTTCCAAATACCGTTACAAATTACTGAATCCTAACACTATATTATTATTTTTTTATTGCATTGAATGACGAGATGAGCATGCCGTTCACCTGATGGTAAGCGATACGACCGCATAAGACACTAACGCCCGAATACTCAAACGCTACTTAAATATTTGAGATGGCCTTACGGATTTAAGCATTCGTTATTGGTGAAATTGGTATACTGAAACGTCACTTATCTCTTAACCTTAAATTTAAGGCGACTCAGTTTAAGGTCCGCTTATTGATTCAAACGGTATTCACAAACACTGCTTAAAGTTTGACAGCTATGTAAGGCCTCCAAATATGGCTGTTAATCGAGATCAATTTGAGAGTGCTTCAGACTAGTCTCAAATATTTACGTTCAAATCTTTGATAATTTTATTGCGTAATAACTAATTATTATATTCTCTTTGGATTTAATAAATCGTTTTTTTCTTCATTAACATCATTGTCTGAAGAGGAGTGTGGTGTCAAAGGAAGAAATCGAGAGAAATTAAAAGCTTTCGAAGAATACAATAATGATAATTTAATGTTAATGTTTGACAAATAAATATATCATATCTTATCTTAACTTATCGTAAAAGAAGATTCCAACTCAGCAAGGAAACAGTTCTTCATTAATGTTCTTTAAAATCGGGATTATATCCAGCCGAACACAAAAAGAAACCAAACAATCCAACCGATAGCCCAAGGTCATCGGGGTTATTTTTCACGGGAAACAACCAACGGTAGTACATCGTATTGTGCGTAGTATGGCAGTTGAGTTAGCATATTTGGTAAATGTTTGTAAATATGCCTACTTCTGATAAAACTGAAATAAGAATTATAAATATTATTGTTGTTGACTTGTTTATTTTTTTTTCTAAATCGGCTAATGTCAACCCTGACATACTGCCAAGTGGCAATACAATGCCAATATAAGCTCATCACATCAATGTTAAGAATATAATAGTTAATAAACTATTTCTAATAATGAATATGCCATTCCTACATTTTAAAAACCTAGGATGGTTTTTAAACGAACTTACCATTTTTACTATGTAGCATCTGCACATAGTACATAAAATACACACGAAAATTAAATATAATAGACATATTATAACATTGTAAATCATTTTCAAACTGCGCATTGTGTTATTCGATTTATTTATATTTAACATCTTAAAAATTATACTGCATGAAACGACACATAAATATCAAATTTATTAAAATTGTAATCGAAAACAAACTTTTTATAATCTGTAGCAAAATGACTGCTCCTCGGCTGAGTTTTCCATAAAATCTTTTAAAGTGCGTTTGAGAATGCCATTTAAAATAAGAAGCCGGCTAAAATTAAGTAGGCCTCAGATAAATTGGTTGGTTGAGTAGCGTTTGAGTATTCGGGCGTAAGACATAAGATGTTATTTGTTAAGTCTCATTATGTCCAGTAGTTACACTAGATACAATGTCCTTAAAACCGATGCATGCACTGCTGCTTAGTGGTAAAAATAGACATTGTTATGGTACCCACGCAGACAGACTTACATATGAGGGACTTGCCACAAGTATTAGCCGAATATTTTTGCAGACCATTGATTTTCTCTGCCAATAAAAATTAATACCGCCAAAATATTCGAGTGTATTATTGACCTATATGGAGAAAGCATGGGGAAGGGTAAAGTGGGTCATGTTGGTTCAGGATGTTTTTCTTCACCATTTTCTTCGTATGGGAAGCGGTAATTTTTAAAAAATACATAACTGAGAAAAGCATAAGGAACATGCTTGGGAGCCGGTTTTTAATTCGCGATATTCGTCGCGTCAGTCCGGTATACTCCTAACCAGACTATCGTAAAAGTCATTAAAACAATAAACAAAACAACGAAATAAAATACATAAAATGCTGAAATAAAACGTTATACGTCGATTACGAAGTGCAGCATAGCCTTCGAAACTTCGACAGAAAATATAAATTAAAAAACCGTGATAAAATCCGCTAAATAATGTTATTTAAATACGTACAATGTCCTACGAAACAGGTCAAATACTGTAAAAAATTGCTATATAACATTATTTATTCATATTTTAAAACATGGAAAATACATAGAAACACTCATAAAATATTCAACACATTGCACAATTGTCATTCAATTTGTAACTACACCAAATTAAAACCTCTGACAAAAGAACTATATTCCCATGAAAACCACTCAGGTAATACAATTCCCGTAAAAACTAATTGAACAATCAAACATTAACACAATGCTATGAATTTCATACGTTAAAACCGCTGGAAACAACAATTTTGCGCAATCACGACACTGTTGCACAGACGCCACCATCATTAAATGAACCCTTTCATCCCCCTCTTTTGTATTTTCATTAAGTATTTCACAGACCACGGGAGGTCTAGGTATGTTGGCTAACAGAGTACATCCATGTTCGGTGGGTAGCCAATTAAACATACCGTACAAAGTTGTAATGAGATCTCAAACAGAATTGAACAGTCAAATTAATGATATTCTCCGTAATTTAAATAGTTGCCGTGGAAGACTAGAGAAATGGGCTGAATATACTTGGATTGTTTGCTTCCTAAATTAACTTCAAGCAAGTATTACCGCACTGATCAAGTTTTGGTATAATCAGTGAATGGATGTGAAGTGTGACAAGATTCACTTGAACTTCAATTCCTCGCTTCTGTGTTTTGCATGAAAATTCTGGTAGATATTATCACGGTGCCTTGATATCCAGAAGTATTAATTTCAATCCGAGGAACCACTTAATCGTATTGATTTGATTTGATTGATTGAGTGAATAAAGATGGCTCCTCATAATAATTGATGAATGGTGAATAAAGTTAAATGGTGATAACTCCTCTTAATAAACTAGATTGTGCTCGCGACTCCGCCTGCGTGAAAGCCTAAGGAATAATAAAAGTACTCAATAATATGTTAATCCTCCTGGATTTATCTATGTGCCAAATTTTATCTGAATTCATTCAACTGTCTCTGCGTTTACTTCTAACAAACATCTTCAACAACTCTGGAATTTATAACATAACTCTTCGCCCGCGTGAACAGCCTTTCCCGCTATAAAAATCCCAACACAGATCAGATAATAAAATTGAATTAGTACCAGGAAAACCTCTATGATCTACCCGTATGCCAAACATCCAAATCTGTTAAGTAGCTTCTACGTCACCTTTAACAAACATCTAAACATCCAAATATCGAAACATTTTGACAAAATTTCGCATTTATATTAGTAAGAAGTAAATTAATATTAGTAAGATTACGATAGGAAGATAACTATTCAAAGCTGGTAAACCAATGAATTGGGTTAAGACACGTAGGTTAATAAGGTGTTCCTGATACCTCGAGCTGAACACGATCGAGTAAGATAATTAGTTTTGCTCACATGTGACGGATATAGAGCTCGTAACGCGCTATTGAAGGGTTATCGAATATATCACGATAATGGAAGCTGTATCTACGAGTTTATACAAGTGTTTATGTCATATTCATCGATAGGTATATTGCATAAAAGTGTTGTGTTGTTTCGTTATTAAATTTAAAATGTCATGTGCTAATGTGTATTTGTATTATAATATATTGACAGGGCACTTGAAGTATGAAGTGTTGGAGGTCTCTGGTTCTATACTAAAGTAATATAAAGCGTCTTTTAGAAAAAAAACAACCTTAACGGATATTGAAATTGATACGTTTTTGTTTTGCGTCTATAACGTCATGGGGCAGAAACTAAGTAGTCTAATAGGGGTTCATCCTATGTTTGCATTTGGACACTATTCTATATGTCAAGGTAAATAGTACGAAAATGTTTTATGCAGCTTTTATTATTTTTGTCGATTTTCACATAATCATGGTATGTAAGTACTTAGGTACTATTCTTGGTAACATTCCTTGGAAGCAACTTGGTAGCATTCCCCCCTTTACCGCATGTGCTCTTCCTATAACGTTATGTCAAATAAGTGCGACATCTTTTTTGGTTCACTTGCCTCTGCTAAAATTAGCATACTTAAAAATATTATTTAAACATTATTTAAATTAGTCTTTACACTTTTTATGTACCAGTTACTTGACACTTAACAGTCCTTATTAGATAGTCAATCATCTGTTTTACCTACCGTTTTTAAATCATGCATGTCGTGTTCACATCTAGAAGGTTGCAAATACTTGTAATAACAATATATAAGTAAGATTGTATTTTAGGATTTTCAATAATTTGTAACCAGTTTTGTGAACCTAATAAATAGAAAAAAAAAAAAAAAAAAAAAAAACATAAAATTTCACACCATTTGATTTGTTTATATTTATGTTTTAAAGCAATGCACTATCAACAAATTCAATGTTATTTTTCAACCTTTTAATACGTGGATATGTAAAAATTAATAATATGAATATTTTACGTCAAGGCCAAGTATCGATGGGCTGAAAAAGATTCAGATTGCGCCACCAGATGGCAGAGCTTACGACGTGCACGTTCCCTATAATACTCAACTATATGAATAAAACAAAACACGAATATCTATGAATAAGCAAATAATAAGATTTATTTTATAAGAGAGATAAAAGTTGAAAATTCTGGAGGGAAATGACAAGGGTTCGAGATGCCAAAACAGGAAAACTATGGTAATAGTTATGCCATATAAGTCAACGAAGCGAAAAATATATGCAATACATTGATTCGAAATTCCATTTTTGGTTTGTTTGTTGTAATTTTACTGAGCAAAAAGCTACAGTGTTTGATGATAATGCAATTTTTCTTGTAATTATGTGAATTATATTACATTACATTCAAGCCTAAATGACACTATTGTTAAATAACCTGCCATGAACTAATATAGGAAAAGTGAAAACGTCGAATGTCTTTTCAAAATTTTTCCAAACTAAAAAAAATTAACCAGATTCTGATTTAAATATTGAACATCAGCACTAGCGGCCAGTCTAAATAAACTTAAAACTAACAATAAATTCTCATACACTTCACACTGTAAAAAAACGCCTTCACAGTCACTCGCAATCAAAAAGCAAACCCCAAAACTCAGAAAGCAATTCCCATTTAACGCAATAGATAAAACGTAGTTCATTTGATTGCGAAACTTGGCGCGGTCAAGGGTCAAAACGTTTTGACAAAAGGCGCAAAGTTATATTATTTAATATCTTATCAATGCCGGGGGCGTAAACCTCAGAACCATTCAGTAAGTTCAGATTCAGAGCAAGTTAGTTAATGTGTGCGGTTTTCTAACCTACTTCCAAGTGTTACGAACTTGGCTCGAGTTTTAAACAGTGTTTTCTCTCTCACGTCAGGAATTAGGGTAATAAGTAGCGAGTTTGTAAGTGCTACGGTTAACTTTGAATTGATTTGAATGCCTAGATTATTTATGGTTGCTATTTTTCGATTTTGGAATATTCTAGTGTTTTTGAGGTAGGTATAAATGCTTCATTTGCTTTAGTAATACTTCATGTTTACATGACAATATTTAATGTCTTTGAGTGACGAGAGCACTGGAATCGGTTTTATGCCTATGGTTTAATACCTCCAATATCTCGCTAATAACATGCAGTTCTGTCTTTCATAGTCCTGGATAATGTTATGTTATACAAGCGACGGTCGTTTTGTTTTCTAACGACAAAACGATTACAAGGGTCATGGTATCGTCCCAAATATAATGAAAAATAAACGAAATATGTCCCCTGACGGTCGTCAGAATGATGCCAACCTGTCAACTGGATTTAATAAATCGGCTGACCTGTGAATGCGATTATTAGAATATAATAACCCAGAATATAATTCACCATAATATTAAGACTATTATATGATTGTCACAATAAATTATAGCATTATTGTTTTGTTGTTTTATTTATGTTATTACAGTCTAATGACGAGACATGCATGCCGTTCTCTGATAGCAAGCGACTGACTTTCCGTAGTATTATAATGCTCTTTGCGACTGACGTTATTATTCTATGGCAAGCGATATGAACGCCCATAAACAATCCGAACAGACTTTTGAATTACAAAAGTACTGCGTGGCATTCCACTGCGCTCTATGCAATATTTATTGACTATGTAGATTCTATTATGTTGTGTTACGAATTTAATGCATTTCGTGTGACAGTGAAGAATAACAAAAACTCGTCAGCACGACTCTAGTTTTCCGGTGCAAGGATTTTTGCAAACCGCTAACGGCGGGAATGAGGAAAGTTCTTCGGCCACAGCCCAGGTCATGCGGTCAGTTCGAAGGTATTACTAGTTCTAGAATTAGTTAGTTTTCACTTTGTAAGCGATTTGTATGGTTACATAATATTATGTTGAAATCAGCTGTGGTTTTGATAACTTCTTTTTTTGCTTAGCTTTATTTGTATTCTTATACTATTTTTACTTTTTCGATCCCGGTCTGTTATGCATAGTATTTTGATTGCAAAATGCTATAGCTTTATTAAAACTATTATGATTTCAATAAAAAATTCTTGTGCATGTTCTTTTGAACTATTTCATGGTATAATGGTCTCTTGTGTTTATAATTCCTAATTTAACCTATGTACACCGCACGGCATACCAACTAAAACTCCGCGGTGGCCATCTTCGGCGCATTAGGGACGGCTGCAGGCTTCCTCCGACTCACGTCTAAGTTGTCGTCCGCAACCGCCCCTGAGCCCGTTCAATACATAGTAGCCAGTGTAACTACTGAACATAATGAGACTTAACATCTTATGTCTCAAATTGACGAGCACAGTGGAGTGCCACACAGTAGGTACTTTGTAACTCAAGGTGTTGGATGGTGTTACTACTGTGTATGGGCGGTCGTATCGCTTACTACAAGGTGAACGGCATGCTCTTCTTGTCATTCAATGCCATATTTTTTTTATGATTTACCGGCTGTGATCAATACATCATTTTAATAACAATCTAGCCGATATAAAAAAATAGATATACTTCCTATCCATTACTAGCGCATCAACTTACCCTTTGGAAATTCTACTTACCTTCCCTTTTCGTAATAAAGGGGCAACCATAAGAAATCCGTCAAAATTCCTTATACCAGTAAACTTACTTCCATTTGAATAGTCAGCTTGAAACAAAGATGTAACTAATCAAGGGTAGGCCTGTCGCGCGGAGATAAGCCCAGATTTTACGTTTCGACACTGCAGACGAGTAAAGTGTCGGATCTGCGATCGTGCCAAATTACCTTTACCAGTCTTCGGCAGATTTAGGTACCTATGGATATTGTGTTAGTTATTCGTATTTTTAAGGCTGTATTCCATGTGTTTTTTTTATGCTACCACTAATAGACAGTATTATAATAGCTAGCGCTTAAATAATGGGTGTATATGAGGGGGAAGGGGGGTCCGAAACTCTCCCTTAGCCTATATATAACAAATATAATCTGTGCCACAAAACATGTACAAACTATAATGCCTATAAGCACTTTTAAGAAACATACAAACATCCAAACTTTTTCACAAACTTCCGTTGTTGAAAAAGGAGGTTTATTTTGGTATCCTAGGAACACCCAGCACCGCCCCCACCCCCCTCCCCACCCCACCCCTATGTGAGAGCCATAGCTACACCCGTGTTTAAATATAGTGACAAATGGTAATTAGTAATAATAACGCTTTAACGAAAAAAAATATGGTGAAGAAACCTGAGAATTGTAATACGAGTCTCTAAGATATGTGAAGTCTGTCATGTTGCACTAAGCTGGTAGACTAGGACTTAAACCCTCTCTGCAGTAATGGAAGCTCATACCCAGCAGTTAGACTCTATAGTAAATGGCTGGTACAGTTATTATTTGATATCTAGTAAAATTCGTTTTATGCTAGTTATACCTTGAATTATACTGACACGTAATAAAAATAGTCTCGAAATTTCTTTAGCGTACGTTGATATACGAGCAAGTAGGTCGCAAGATGTATTTGTATGACCCTTTTATTTGAACTTTCTATACTAACAAACTCAAGGCCATTGTCAGAAAGACTGTCTCTTAATACAATGCGAAAACACCCATAGATTATTTCGAGAGTAACCGGCACTTTTACTTAAGGGATTAGTTTTTACACGGTCGTAAAAACTGCAATACACAAAGCTCACCGATTTAATTACCGTACTCGACCAACAGTAGAGAACCTACAGCCAATTTAATTAAAAACCAAAATAAAAAAAAATAAAACTGAACGTTTTTAATATTAACTCTTTTCACGTAACATATAACGAAACGAAAATTTCTCTCTAAAATTTTAATATGTAGTTCATGCGGAAACATTTTTATTCCACTGAAAAAAAATGACGTACAGACGTACCTAATTGATTTACTGTTGAAAACTATATATTTCAAGGCGAGTAATTTATTAATTGCTCGCAAAGCTGTATGACAAATGAGTTGACACTTGGCATGGTTATTATCAAGATTTATTGCACAATACAAAACGATACAGTCGAATTGCATTAAAACATTTTTATGAACAATCATTTATTCACTGTCTTATTCTAAATGAGATTCCGGTAATGAAACTGAATAGCGCATTACCAAGGTACTCGTTGGAGGATCACTCTCGTTCTTAAAACTACATGCTGTATCAACTATAGGAACTAAATCTTCGCTCTGTCTTCTTTTCTTGTATCTTATCACTATAAATGCAGATGCTAGGAGAACTACAAGGATTCCTACTATCCACCAATACCGTGTAGTGGGGGGTACAGCGGAAATCGCATACCAATCACTGCAAGCGTTGAACGACGCCAATGTCTTAGTACAGATCCTTGCGGTATACTTAGGAGCTATGACACAATCCCCTTTGAAACTCAAGGTATTAGCCGATACACACCAACTTTGTGGCAATACAAATGAGTCAAATTTATATTTGGGCAGTATTTCTATTGTGTAAGCTAAAATTGGCCCGTTAGTGATATCAGGTGGATCCCATTTGATAACAACATTTCCCGTATTGTCAACATAGCCATTAGTAATTGTAGGAATATCAGCTTTGGAGAATTGTAAGGTTCGGACCACTCCTCTTGCTGATCGGCTGCAACGCAATCCGTAGCAGGCTCGTAATCGAAATCTGTAATCTCTGTATGGAGCCAGTCCCGCGACTTGAAACGCTGCTTTAGGACTAGAAATGTTTAGTGCCAATGTTTTGATATAATTTTTGAACGTTGTATTCCCTGGAGGAATGTCTTTTTGCATACTACAATCGAAGTCGGAGCTTCTGCAAACGTCGAAGAAGTCTTCAACTAAAGCTCCAGCTGTGAACGAGGAGAGAACTCCACACATCGATTCACAGGTTTTCTCATACTCCAGTGGAGGTCTCATGACCAAAGCATGGCGAGTGCCGTCTATTTCGTTAAAATCATCTATTTTAAACTTACAATAATCGATTTTCGATATTTCTTTGTGGTCGATTAGAGCTACATCGAGTTCGTATCGAGTGATGTGACGGCGGTAATCGATATGATCTACCCAACGTAGAACGACGTAATAGTGTGAATCAGCTACAAGTTCGACTAGAAATGGTGGTGGAGGAGTACCTACGGGAGTCGTGAAATTGAGAATACTAGTACGAGCTAAACTTTGATGTACTTCATTATATGTCTCAATACAAATCGCATACGTCGATGCGGGTCGTAGTGAGTCTATTTGGATAATACCATTTTGTCCAAATTCAGACGGCACACTCACTGAAAGCCATTGAAAATCGCTACATGTTTCTGGAACAACGGTTTCATTTAGATTTTGTGGTATACGAACGTACAAAACAGTGTATTGAATATGAGGGTCGTGTATGGGAGAGAATAGAAGAACAACAGACGTTTCGTTCAGAAATCTCACTTGGAAATCCACTGGTGCTTCTTTGCAGCTTCCACTGTATCCATTGGTGTATTGCGTTACATCTAACTCAGTAGGTGCTTCAGGTAGTAACTGCTTTAGTTCATCAATTTTATTTATGCAGAGAAGAGGATTATCGTACATCTTCATGGTTCCATTGTCAATGCGAAGGTTTTTCATAACATTAGGACTAAATAATGTATGAAGATTAACCATGTCGTAGATCAAGAGGCTGTATCTATCATGCTTGAGTTTTCTGGCCTTTATGTGACGGAGTGAAGAGAGAAATTCTAATGAAGTGATTACTAGTGAACCGTAGATTTCTATATAGTCAGACACTTCTTCGATTCGACTCAGATATATTTTCAAATCCCTTACCGCTTCGGGTATGGCTCTAATATGGATTTCTAGAGATCCGTTAATGTAAACACATCTTTCAGCAGCTTGGATGGCCCCAACAGAACGAATCTTTTGATCCGGGCACGTCTGAAAGAAGAAAAACTCTAAAATCCACAGCGAATGCAAGTCTTGACAATATAAAATGTGTGAATACCAAGTTTCACTTGTGTACATAAATCATGGTCAAATAAATATTTCTGGCGTATTCCCAAAATTTTAACTTTCAGTTGTCGTAATATTTCGCACTGTGGTAAAAGCCAGAAAGAAGTCCCTAGTGTATAAATCAAAACACGAGCCAAAATGTTACTTCTGGGAAGGATGTCAAAACAGTTTTATACGGATCGTTTAGGTCCGGGTTTTTTAATACATCAATGGGTCCGTTCTAAAATTTACACATATACATACATGCATATACACTCACGCTTGTTATCCCCGAAGGGGTAGGCAGAGGTACAACTAATGCACTTTTCGCCGTTATTCCGTCCCATGATGTGATAGGGGGCGAGCCTATCGCCATATCGGGCACAAATTCCAGACTCCGGGCTGATACTGAATAGAAAAACTCAATATCACTTTGCCCGACCCGAGACCTCAGCTTTGCAGTCGTACTGTAATTGTAAAACAACTACGCCACTGAGGCAGTCTTTTTTTTGTTGTAAAAAAATAGATTTCTGCTTTTCCATATTATGTAGCTTCACTACCAGTCTAACTAGCTTTTGCCCGCGGCTCCGTCCGCGTTAAAAAGTTTTCCGGTATAAAAATCCCAGTTTATATTTTCCCGGGATAAAAAGTAGTCTATGTGTTAATCCAGGACATGATCTACCTGTGTGCCAAATTTCATCAAAATCCGATCAGTAGTTTTTGCGTGAAAGAGGAACAAACATCCATACATCCAGACATCTATACATTCTTATAAACTTTCGCGTTTATAATATTAGTAGGAGGAATGAGAAAACTATTACAATCTATTGGGCTGATAAGTATACCACCAGAACTTTTATCAATATTATTTTGTTAAAGTGTTGTAACGGCCGTACGACTACTACTCTGAGGTTTTCGGTTTTGAATCTTGAGTCAGTCAAAGTGATATTGAATTTATCTGCTCAATATCAGCACGTCGCATGGTATGGAACATACATGGCAAAAAGTGGGTGCAATAGTTGCTCTTCTGTCTATTCCTATTGGGAATAAAATGATTGATTGTATATAATGTTGTCTGTTTTGTCCTATGGCGATAGACTCGCCCCCTATCACATCATGGGACGGAATAAGGGCGAAAAGTGGGTGCACTAGTTGCGCCTTTGCCTACCCCTTTGGTGATAACAGGCGTGAGTGTATATGTATGTATGTATGTTTTGTCCTTTCACGTTGTAACGGATGTACATAATATATCGCTGGATGGAGTTTACAGGCTGCATAAACGCATACGTCACTATTGTATTCCGAAAAATTGCATGGCTCCTGGAATTTCTTTTCCGTAACTTGGAGCTAGGCAGTTGTGAATAATACTAGAATGCAATGCTTATGTAACGCAACTCATTAATTTCCGAATAAATAAATAAATTAGTGTTACGAAAACAGAATTTACCTCCTGACATCTCTCACAGTACTTGCAAGTTGTTCCAGTAGTAGTGTTATGTATGACATAGTCCACAGGACATTTAAACACGCAAGTGTTGTTCCACGCCCATCCATTTAACTTATGGCATTCTTCTTCTGTAAGGCAGTATTGGTTTGCAACGAGAACAAGTCTGAAAATGGAAACAGATGTAAGTAAATACGTATGTTCACGAATTAGGGCACTATCCCCAAAAACATAGCGACTAGTGCAACTTGAACTTATTTTTGCCCAAATACGTTTTTTTAGATGATAAGATTCAAACAAATTTTTATTGCCCGACTTACGCGGAAACTGGTTTATGTAATTCGATTAATAATATATTTCAGATCAATGAACATTATGGAGATAAAATAATGAACTGCAAAGCACTAATCTGTATACATCATACAGATTAGTATATATATTATATACTAATCTGTATGATGTATATATGGGTCGAGGATTAAGTTGGCCAACAAATGTATATCCTACTCAATGTCTTTACATTATTCAAATACTAAATGTTGCTCGCAGCTTCGCCCGCTCCAAAAGTCCCGAAAATACTCTAGAACACCAACACCACAAATAAAAAAAAAATATGATTAAAAAGTTCTGTTATTTCCCATTGTAGCAAATTACCGAAATAAAGCAGTAGCTTATGTGTTAACCCAGATATGGTCTACCTGTGTGCCAAATTTCATCCAAATCTATTTACTTGTTTCTGCGTTTACTTCTAACAAATATCCAAACATTTTCACAACCTTTCGCATTCTTAATATTAAAAGTAAGATAAGATAGTTTACAGGCACCACAATTCTTTACTTACGTTCCTTCTGGACACCGCGGAACGCATGTACCATTATAAGTAAAATGGCGGCATGTGGAACACTCATTAACATTTGATTGTCTGCAGCCAAGACACTGCTCGTTACATCGCACCTCTTCAAAGCCATCGGAGAAGAGTTGGCACATCCTACGAGAGAGTTATAATCAATCAACTTATCTCAGAGTGCTGTAAAAAAAAAAGGAAAGCCGGTCGAAGGAATTGTGGTTACGGTACATCTGCCACGGACGGGAATGCAAGCGCTGCTAAACGACAAAAAAAGATATGCTGTGCTGACCTTCCATAAGGTTAGTACCTTCACTAGATGGAGAGGCACTGCAAAAAGAAGAATCAATCCTTCTTTTCCTGATGTTAAGATACTTCCTTTTTTATGTCTGTTTACGGAGTGCGGTGAACACTTGCCATCGAATAACCTAAATAAATATTTATGGTGTTTTGACTTGCTGAAACATGTTTATAGAAGAGAAGACAAACTAAAGAGTAACCCACACGGTGCGTGTGGGTTGTGTGTGCACACATCACACTTTTATACCAAAGTGGTCGGCAAAGTTTTCAACCAGGGCACTCAATTTTCGCCATGTGTTAGGGGACGAGCCTATTACCATATCGGTTACAAATTCCAAACTCCGGGCTTATACTGATCAGAAAAACCCAACATTACATTGCCCGACCCGGGATTCGCACCCTAGACCTCGGACCTCAGAGAACACAACTACGCCCCCAAGGAGGTCTAAGTACTCACTTGATATTCCAACAGTGGTTATACGTGGCATTTCTGCTGCAAGTGCAGATGCGTGTGCAGCTCGACTTGTTCAGACCGTCTGAGTAACCGATGACGTGACGAGCCCTGGGGGCTATCACTTTCCAGTCAATAGTATCTATGTAGCAAGCTTGAGGCAGATACTGTAGAATCACTCCACCTCGATCTATTTTGCGAAGACTGTACAACCCGATCTGTGTGATAAAATAGAATGTAGTATTGGACTTTCTTTGAACATACTTAAAAAGGTGGTTGTTCAACTGTCGTAAAATGTTTACTGAAATAAATTGCCAGCTGAGGGGTAGCTGGTCGCTCTATGGTAAAACGACTGCTCATATACAGAAGCAATACCAACACTATGAAAAATATAACACCGAGTGAGTTTTGATAGATCTTCGTCAATTCTTGTCATTGTTGCTATAAAAAAACTGGCTATGTGTAGCTTGCCCTTTTAAAGCAGTATTAATAAATCAATCTCACATTTTAGACATTCAACGTATTGAGTTATTTAATAAGCCGAGCTTAAGCTGTCATTAAAGAGCTTGTTCTCAACTGAGTAATCGGTGTTAGGTACATAAACAAAACTGTACTATCTAATATCAAAGAACCGTTAATATGACGTTATATTTAACCGCTAATATGAGTTTATTAAATAGCGACTACCTTAAGCTGACCTTAAGTTGACAGTGTCTCAGCTGATATCGCACTTCGGAGTGAAATTGAGATGCATCTGTTAATGCGGCCCACTAAAACTTACCTCTATAATACTTGTCATATCGAATACAGACAGTCCGTAGTTCATAATGAGTTGCTGTCCTCTTATTCTGGTCAAGTTTGGAAATAACTGTCCCAAAGTCTCTAAACCACTGACCCGGTAGACCATCACAGCGCCAGTCACCTTAAAATTAAAATGCATTTTAACGTATTTATCCATGAAAGGTTAGATAGATGTGCAATTAAAACATATGTACCACTCTGATATTATAATACTAGGTGTGTACACAGCTCTTATTACACAGAACCTATAATAGGGAACGTCCACGAACTATAGGTGGCTGCACAAAATCGACACAAAAGCCACATGTGGATAAAAAGAGATATTCTTTTAATATGACAAAAATTATAATATGTGTGTTCTGGCCGAATGTTATTGATACCCAGCGTGTCCAGAATATGCTTTTTTTAGATGGGAGCTAGTTATTTAAGCTAAATTACGAGGTTATATTCCCTTAATTGCAGATTTTTTGTATCGAATATAATGTTCAAAACATCTTTATTTTTATAAATTACGTAATGAGACATTTCTTAATGCTTTTGGAACTCATACTAATGTATGTTTTATACAGCTTTAATTATTTGTGTCTATTTTAACATAACCATGGAATGTAAGTACTGAGGTACTATTCTCGTAATATATAGGGATCGTTATAGAATTTTACACCATTTGATGTGTTTATTTTTATGTTTTGGAGCATCCAGAAACACAGCAATACATCATCAACCAACTGAATGCTATTTTTCATCCTTTTAATATGAATATTTTACGTCAATGCCAAGTATCGATAGGCTGAAAGTATCAGATTGCGCCACCAGATGGCAGAGCTTATGACGTGCACGTTCCCTATAGCTGGAGAAATGTAGACGTGTTACATGTCTGCCTACTCCTGCAGGAAAATGACGTGACGCTATATAGGAAGGTATGTATGTGATACTAACTACATCTGCATTATACTATTGATTTGTCTTCACTCAATGGTCATCCATCTACTTTAAATCTGCTTGATTAAACGCATGCACGAGCTATGGATGCACTCAGCGATCACTTGCTATCAGGTGAACCGTATGTTCGTTTGCCGTCTATGTCATTAAAAAAAAATAGGGGCTATATAGTCTCTGGGCGCACTCGACAGTATATACACATCGAGATGTATAGAAAAACAACCTGTAAGTTAGCGCTAATATAAAACGTAAGTGATATTTCATTGAAGCAATCCAATGATTTAATACAGTAATAGAATTTGTGCTAAAATAAAGCCAAACTTTAGCTTGCTCCGCCCGCGTTAAATTTTTTTCCGGGATAAAAGTCCCGCTATATATATCCCGGGATAAAAAGTACCCTATGTCCTTTCTAGAGTCTCAAATTATCTCCATACAAAATTTAATCGAAATCTGTTGAGTAGTTTTGGAAATGTACAGCCCTTTCCTTTTTAAAACATATCTTTCAATGTCAAGACACACCGAGGTCTACTGCTTTATTATAATAATAATAAATAGCTAGATAGATAGATTACCTCCCGTAGCAATGGAAATGTCAAGTTTACGAAGTCGCTTTTCCTGGTATGCTCCAAGACTGATAATTCCAGGTTGCCCAGGATGACGACACAGTCTTTCAAATCCTCCTTAAGACATTGCAGTGACTGACATATGACAGATTGGCAAAGATTGATAGTGGCGTTTGGTTTATAACTTAGCCTCTGGGCTGAAGTGCTCATGCAGATCGCCACGAACCTGAGGAAGAATATAAGAGAATATTTAGACATTTTAGTGGAACTCCACCAAATATTGAAGAGTAGATAAGAAATAATGGAACAGAAATTTGAATTCAAAACCAAGCTTTGAAAGACAGATGCCGGAGTTGCATAAATCAATTTTGTTTTTTGCAGTGATTCTCGGCAATAAAATGATAATAGTTTGATCGACAACTTACTTATAGCACAGAATACTGAATTATACTACGTACTAGGTACAACAAATATAATACTTTTAAGAAACTTAAAAATGTACTAAGAGTTTGAAGTAAATTTTATTTGACAGTTCGTCTTTCTATTCATTTATTTGGGAGCATAAAGTGTGACTTTTGTATATGGTCGGCTTATACATGTATGTGACAAATAGCGTTTATCAACAAGCAGTGAAATCGGCCCTTAGTAACATAACTTTGTATAACAAAAAAATACAAATCCATAATCGAATGAAGTTACTAAGTTTCCCGCCAAATATTCGCAAATGGCGGCAACGTGGTCCGTTCGTGCGTAAGAAACCTAAAGAGCCGCCTAATCTAGCTAAGAGCCGCTGAGCATAAACACAGGATATTTTTGGAAGTATTTCTTCCTTACAAGTAACGAAACTTGGCTACTTGCCTTTATTTTTGTCAAGAACAGTCCGAGTTATTAACATATTTTTCAATGAAACTAGTGACTATGCCTATATAAAAATAAATACTGGTTTGTGCTTTTATTTCATCATCATCATCATCGTCAGCCAAATGACGTCCACTGCTGAATATAGGCCTCCCCTAAACATTTCCAGATGGGCGGTCAAAAGCGGCCTACGTCCAGCGTATTCCTGCGACTTTTGCCAAGTCACCTTGCAGGTGGACGGCCGACGCTACACTTGCCAGTAGGTACGTGGTCTCCACTCAAGAGCTTTTTTGCTCCATCTGCCGTCAGTTCCTCGAACTATGTGCCCTGCCAACTGCCACTTCAGCTTACTAATCTGCTGGGCTATGTCTGCTATATGGTTTTATTTATGATTTGAAAAGTACCTATATAGTTTGTTTTTATACGCATTATGACTTTACTAAGTAATGATTAATAAATTAGAAACACAATTAAATGCTCCTATACCATTTTATAGAACGCTAAGTAATATTTTTTTAATCAATACGAAACTAGCCAAGTGCAAATCTGAACCGCGCACCAAAGGTTCCATTGTAAATAAAATTGAGTGTATATTATTGTGTGTTGAAATGCCTGCTGTAAGACCTATGTAAAAATATGTTAGGTTGTGAAAAAAGACACGATGCGTCTCCGCTTCGTTTTATTGTGATTGGTTGAGTGACTGACTTATCGGTATTTTTATGTTTGTGATTGATCGAGAGACCGATACGTCAGTCTCTCAACCAATCACAATAAAACAAAGCGGAGACGCATCGTGTCTTTTTTTTTCACAACCTACCCCCACTGTTCTCTATTCGTAGCTGTTCAAAACAAAGAATCCAATAAAATCAGACAAACAGAAATACCGCGTAGTTTTACCATCTTCCATTTAAATCAGAATACGGAACCCTAAAATAAATGAATATAAATCAAAACAAGTGCATGGTGTATATAGAAAAATAATAACTACATACTTGCATATCTATATATATAAAAGAAAGTGGTGTTAGTTACACCACTTATAACTCAAGAATGGCTGAACGGATTTACCTGAAAATTGGTGGAGAGGTAGCTTAGAACCAGGAGATGGACATAGGATACTTTTTATCCCGGGACAATGTAAACCGTGACTTTTATCCCGGATAATTGTTTTCTGCCAGTGGAACCGCAAGAAAACAAGTATAGAGATATTTCGAGATCCAGTTGAGGACATAATTACTCTTATCCCGGAAAAAGATAAACCGGGAATTATATCGAGCCGCCACGACTAAACCACTGAACTGATGGCGATACAATTTGGCAGGGAGATAGTTTAAAACCTGGGAAGAATCTAGGCTACTTCATATCCCGGGAAAATATAAACCGGGACCATAATCCCGGAAAATAGTTTTTTGCCAGTGGAACCGTATGAAAATAAGTATGGAGATAGTTTGTGATCCAAAGGAAATCAATCTCAAGTTTGAGTTACATCTCAAGTAGACATAATGTATGAACAGTTCAATACATTATGTCTACTTGAGATGTAACTCAAACTTGAGATTGACCTATTAATACCGCCCATAGGCTACTATTATCCCGGAAAACAGACACCGGGAATTTTATTCGGGATTTTTTTCCGGAAAAAAATATGGTTAGGTATTATTTACGGGGGGGTGGGGGTGTTTAGGGATTTTAAAATTTCGTTAAATAAGGACTCATTTGGTGGCAGGGAGGTTTTTTGCAAGAAAATTACGCGGAAAATTTGAAAATTTAAGAATACTTAACCGCCATATTAAACGTGTATGTCACTGAATTCCTCCTAAGCGGCTGGACCGATTTTAATGATTTTTTTGTGTCCTCAGGTGGGTTTGAGAATAGTTTCGATTAACAATTAGATCCGGTAGGTGGCGCTGTACTCGGGTTCTAGGATTTCATTTCCTTTTTAGGGCAGGACAACGTCTGTCGGGGCCGCTAGTAGTATATAAAACAAAATACAACTACAAGGAAAACATTTAATTTGTTAAATACTTAAAAATAAATGTCTGTAATGAATGGATTGATAACATGGTACGTAATCAATTTAAAGACTCCTGATAAAATGTACGGCGTATTTATAAACTAATTAGTTTACAACACGGATCAGAGGTCAGGCAAGAGCTAGGTATCACAAACGACCTTGATTCTAGTATCAGGCGTTACGTAGAAGCGGTGGGAGAAACACTAAACCACTATCAAGGTGAGTGTTGCTTCAGTAATTATTTTCTTAAGACTTTGAAATTTCACTGCTGAACATATATTTCCAGACCAATCTGTAAGGAGCGTTCTACATTCAACGAGTTCTTGTGACCTTTACAAGTTCGTCTCTCTACCTTGGAGGAGGACGTCAAAAGTACTTCAGTAAATTTAGCAACTGTCAATTTCATAATGTAGGCAGCGTCTGTCATCAACAAATTGACAGCATGTGTAGAGCTTATAGAAATACATTTTACGAAGGTACCTTTTGACGTATAATATATTCCTATCTTTTGTATAATTCGACTTTGTAGACTTCATTGATTCGTTGACTTCATGCACTGACTGTTTAGTAGATATCCTATAAAAGATATTTGGATTTTGCATAGAACTTGGTACTCATTTAGATCTCCGTTCTTTTTGCGGCGAAGCCCATAGCTATGCATAATTTTTGTATTGAACTTGGCTCTCCTTTTTTAAATTTATGTTTTTGGTGGAATAGTATAATCAAACAAATAACTCAGAGATCGTAATGTAAGCGATATAAAGTACATGCTTTTGGAGGATTTTGGCTGATATTAATTAAGATTTTATACACGGTATTGTATTTACCCTGTATTATATTATACTACCACTACTGCCCATGTTATGGTATGGTATGGTTGTATGCATGATTTTGATGATAATATTTTTGGAGAATAGTAGCCACCATATTGAATTGCAAGGAAGGAAGGTTAGGTTATGTTAGGATTAGGTTTAGATCAGGTTTAGGTTAGGTTTAGATTAGGTTTAGTTTAGGTTTAGGTTAGATTTCGCTTAGGTTTAGATTAGGTTTAGATTAGGTTAAGGTTAGATTTATATTAGGTTTAGGTTAGATTTAGATTAGGTTTAGGTTAGGTATCGTTAGGTTTAGTTTAAGCTTAGGTTAGATTTCGGTTAGGTTTAGATCAGGTTAAGATTAGGATTAGATTAGGTTTAGATTAGGTTAGGTATGGTATGGTAGCGGCAGTGCGCCCGGTCTTTGCCGAGTGGCTAGACAGGCGCCACGGCCCGGCTACATTTCGATTGACACATATGCTCACCGGGCATGGATGCTTCGGTGAGTATCTGTGTCGTATTGTTGGCACGGAGGTGTCGGCCGTGTGTCACCATTGTGACAACTGCCCGCTGGATACGGCCCAGCACACACTGGAACTTTGCCCAGCCTAGGACGAGGAGCGTAGCGCTCTCAGAGCAGTTGTCAGAGGAGACCTCTCGCTGCCGGCCATGGTCGCTTCCATGGTCGACAGTCGAGATGCCTGGCGTGCGGTGGCCCACTTCTGCGAGGTGGTCCTCTCGCAGAAGGAGAGTGCCGAGAGGGATCGGGAGCGCGAAGATCCCTCCCGCCGCCAGAGAAGACGAAGGAGGCGCCGGGTGGACGACTGACCGTCGTCTCCCGCCCTGTGGATTGGGGGCGTTTGGAGAATTCCACCACGGTATCCCCTGCCTGTCGTAAAAGGCGACTAATAGGGGCCAATCGGGGTCACGGGCGGGCGGCAGGGGGCTGTCCGTCATTACACAATATTTTTGTGACCTCCGTGATGGACGGCAGCGTGGCTGGTTGGCCTCACGCTGCCGTAGACGCTGAGAGCGTCCTTCGGTGCGCGGGGGCGTCTGAGCCCCCCACAAAGGAGACGGGCCGCACCAGGCGGCACGGCGCAGGGGCGGTTGCGGACGACAACTTAGACATTCGTCAGAGGAAGCCCGCAGCCGTCCCTAATGAGCCGAAGATGGCCACCGCGGAGTTTTGGTTGGTATGCCGTGCGGTGTACATAGGTTAGGGACTCGACCCGGCGGTCGCCCGATGTTTTCCATCTCTCCGGGCGGCTCAACGCCGGGTCGTAAGGCACGGCGACCCCAACATAACCGCTCGGTCGCCCCCCACGAAGGCCGGGCGGTAGTGGTAACGCACTTTCTCGGCGAAAACAAAAAAAAAAAAGGTATGGTATGGTATGGTTGTATGCATGATTTTGATGATAATATTTTTGGAGAATAGTAGCCGCCATATTGAATTGGAAGGAAGGAAGGGAGGTTAGGTTATGTTAGGTTTACGTTAAGTATAGATTAGGTTTAGGTTTTTTTTTAGTAGGTGAACCCTGCAGTCAATACCGGGGAGACCTGCTATCGGTATACAGTAAATCCCGCGGCTTAACGACTGCAGGGGCCTAGGAAGGAAGCGGAAGAGGAAGGCGGAAGGGAAAGTGGGGAAGGGAGGAAGGTTTCCAGGATGGGCGGAAAGTGAAGGTACCAGGAAATGTTCGCGGAGCCCCCAAAAGCTTTGAATGTGTTATACAACCAAGAGGTACACACACTGAACTGTGTGCCACAGCCCGCGATAAATCTCCCCCATGCATGGGCGTGCATTGGGTGTGAAGTCCCAGCGCACAAGAATTGCCTGAGGGGGCGATTAGGTTTAGATTAGGTTTAGGTTAGGTTTAGGTTAGGTTTAAGTTAGGTTTAGGTTAGGCTTAGGTTAGGTTTAGGTTAGGGTAGGTTAGGGTTAGGTTAGGTTTAGGTTAAGTTTAGGTTAGGTTTAGGTGAGGTTTAGGTTAGGTTTAGATTAGGTTTAGGTTAGGTTTAGGTTAGGCTTAGGTTAGGTTTAGGTTAGGTTTAGGTTAGGTTTAGGTTAGTTTTAGATTAGGTTTAGGTTAGGTTTTGGTTAGGTTTAGGTTAGGTTTAAGTTAGGTTTAGGTTAGGTTAGGTTTAGATTAGGTTTAGGTTAATAAGCTAATCCTTACCGATTATGATGTACTTTATACATTAGACACACTGCATTTACGAAATAAGTTTGCAATAAAGTACAAAATTGACACTACCGCATTATAAACATTTTTTAAATGATGAAAGTACCGCAAGAACCGGGAATCAAATATCAATTCGCGGGACTTTTAACCATCAAAAGAACCAGGAAATCCCGGGATTGTCCTGTTATGGACCCTGAAGAAGAGACATCAGTACTGCAGTCTTACCGTAAATCGTAATAATACAGTCACTACGCCGCTGAGGCGCCGGCCGCCGGTATACCTAATATTTTGACAATCAAGAATAATACAAACGCACAACACCGTGTAGGTACGCCTACTGCCATCTAGTGAGCGTTATATTACAACTGTACGCCCTCAACGCTCAAGGGCATTGACGGCACTTAAAGTCTTAAGAACTCAGCTCATTGACCGCCCAATGTTTACACTCTACCATGTCTCTAGTTGATCTACACTGGGTCGTAGGACTGGTGACTGCTATATAGGTACAATACAATACAAAACACTTTATTGCACACACATGATATAAAACATACATATACATATACACTCACACCTGTTATCCCCGAAGGGGTAGGCAGAGGCGCAACTAGTGCACCCACTTTTCGCCGTTATTCCGTCCCATGATGTGATAGGGGGCGAGCCTATCGCCATATCGGGCACAAATTCCAGACTCCGAGCTGATACTGAATAGAAAAACTCAATATCACTTTGCCCGACCCGGGGATCGAACCCGAGACCTCAGCTTTGCAGTCGTACTGTAATACAACTACGCCACCGAGGCAGTCATGATAGAAAACAAAAACATATAAAATTAATAGACACAAACAATTACAAAAAGGTAACTTTTCAGTTGCACCTAGGGCTACATTGTCATAGGTGTTTGAAATAGAAAAGCATTTTAAGGTTTAGGGTGCGGCTGACATTGGTCTGAGACAGGCATTTTTTAAAAAATACGTCCTCTAAAAATATCAATCTTTTTACACACACACACTCACGCCCTTCATCCCCGAAGACGTAGGCAGAGGCACAACTAGTGCACCTATTTTTCCCCGTGTGTATTTCGTCCCATGATGTGATAGGGGGCGATCCTATCGCCATATCGGGCACCAATTTCAGACTCCGAGCTGATACTAAATTTAAAAACCCAATATCAATATTGAATAAAAGTAATATTTTATTACTAAATACTTGCCATTATTATCTATAAGTGGACGATAGCCTAGTTGGGAATGGAACGGTCTGCCGAGACAATGTCCGGAGGTTCGAAACCCAAAGGCTCACCTCTGACTTATCAAAGTTACGTATGTATTGTTTATCAATTATCGTTTAACGGTGAAGGAAAACATCGTGAGGAAACCTTCATACTTGAGAATTCTCCATAAGAATTTCGAGGGTGTGTGAAGTCTGCCAACACGCACTAGGCCAGCGTGGTGGACAAAGGCCTTAAACCCTCTCAGTAGTAGAGGAGGCCCGTGCTCAGCAGTGAGCAGTATATAATACAGGGCTGGTATTATATTATTATTGTCTTTTACTTGTTACCTACAGCATTTTACTTTTGACAGGCATGTTTCTTGAAAATCAGTTAGGGCACCCTTAACAGGCCTTTCCCCATTTATAAATGATAACCCTAATCACATTGTAACTCAAGGCGTTGGATGGGGTTACTATTGTTTATGGGTGATCGTATCGCTTACCATTAGGCGTACGGCATGCTCATCACGTCATTCAATGCAATAAAAAAAATTGGGGCTGGTCGGTAGTGCTAAATAGCACATCCCGCGCAACCAAAAATAGGATACTCTACGCTTTTCCTAGGACCGTGTTAAAAGAAACTAGATGTTAATATTAGCAAAAATATAGTACTAAAAATCGCACGTGCAACGAAACACAAGGTTAAATTTAATCTTGTTATTGTTAGTTCCAAAATATAGTGTCCTTGCCCCAGAGCACGATGCACTTTGCATAACGTGGCCATATTTGTATTGCCTTTTCGATACACGTGGAATAAGAGGTTTAAGTAAAATTGTATAAAATAAATTGTATCATTCAATACCTCGATGGGGTAAGATAAAGCGATATAGAAAAAAGGCAATATTTTTTAATTAAACAGATTTATTGAGTGGATGTACTATTCTTATTGTTGACCTCCGTGAGCTGAAAACTTGGTGAACAAAAACACAGACTGAATACAACTATGTAGTTATCACTTATCACGACTCAGTACTCTAATGTACTTTCATAAAAAAATCTTCAGATAAAAAAGTCAAATAGGTATTTACATTTTGATCAAAGGAGGAATAAGATATGCAAAGTCATTTCGATGAACTTGAGATCCCACAGTTTTATTAGATATCTGGCAAATTTCGATTGATATACAAAACATACAAGAGATTGAATTTGTATAAAAAAATTTGGATGGTTCCGTTTTCTGTTAAAAAATCCTGAATCCACATTAATCAAGCTTTATATTCTTGACAATACAAATTACAGGCGTCTTACGACCGCGTAACACCCAAACAGAAGCAGATATTCGCTTAAGCCGAAACAAATATTTGCTGACTGTACAATTTTTTTTTGTATCCGAGCATCGAACCCGTTAGTCATACACTCATAACCCACCAGGCTATTGGCTAATATAGCCAGTAACCATTATAGTATGTTTGGGAGAGTATCCTACTAATATTATAAAGGCGAAAGTTTATAAGAATGTATGGATGTCTGGATGTATGGATGTTTGTTCCTCTTTCACGCAAAAACTACTGAACAGATTTCGATGAAATTTGGCACACGGATAGATCATATCCTGGATTAACACATAGGCTACTTTTCATCCCTGGAAAATTTAAACCGGGACTTTTATCCCGGAAAAACCCATTCAAGCGGGCGGAGCCGCGGGCAAAAGCTAGTAATACGATAAAGTAATGAAGCTTTGACAGGTCCGTCTGGAAATCTTAGGGTAGGGCCTTGTTCAGCAGTGGACGTCATGGGGCTGATGATCATGATGAATGAATACTAGCTTATCATTCCTACCCTTTTGGTGATCAAACCGACAATATTATTATCGCCCTATATCGATAACGCAAAGCTATAAGCTTTAAATATGTACAATAACTACATATAAGTACTTCTCTGAATCGCTCAAGGAAAATTAAACGTATTTATACGTTAGATAATAGATGTATAATGATAAAGTGAGGTTAATTAAATAAATTATTAAATATTATTATCAAATAATTTAATTTTTTTTTCTTTCTTTCTTTTATTAACTGCCTCGGTGGCGTAGTTGTATTACGATATGACTGCGATGTTGAGGTCTCGGGTTCGATCACCGGGCATAGTGATATTAGATTTTTCTATTTAGTATCAGCCCGGAGTCTGGAATTTGTGTACGATATGGGGATAGGCTCTAGCACATCGTGTGACGGGATACGCAAGGCGAGGAGTGTGCACTAGCTACGCCTCTGCCTAACCCTTCGGGGATAAAACGCGTGAATATGTGTGTGTGTGTGTAATACAAAAAGCATAAAAGCATAAAAACGTGTCCCACGGCTATGGATGTAAAAAAACCATCAAAGCCCACAGCAGACAAAAGAAAACGCAAAAGTGAAAAAGACTAAACGAAAGAATGTTTGGCTCATATTTTTTTTAAAACCATATTAGTACCTAAGTCAAACAAAGTCTTGACTGCCTCGGTGGCGTAGTGGTATTGCGTACGCATTACGAGTACGATTTGCGCGCTGAGGTCCTGGGTTCGAATCCCGGGTCGAGCCAAAAAAAATTGTGACTGGGTTTTTCCATCTTAAAATTTACTCAGTCGCAGCTCGGAGTCAGGAAGTTGGTGGTGTGATACCCCCGTGCCTCGGAAAGCACGTAAAGCCGTTGGTCCTGCGCCTGATCTCTCTCCGGTCATGTCGGATTGCCGTCTCACCGGACTATGAAAGTGAAGGAATAGCGAGTGCACCTGTGTATTGCGCACACACTTGTGCACTATAATATCTCCTGCGTACCTGGCTGATCTCCGTTGAGATTGGCCGCCGTGGCCGAAACTGGCTAGGAGGATTTTTTTCATTTCATCAGTAAGTCAAAATTGCGACCATTCGAATTCTCGGGATTCGAATCTCAATAATATAACCATTACCAAATGAGTACCGAGACGTAGGTAGACACATTCAATAGGTATACCAAACTACATTTTCTTAGTAAGAAATAATAAAGTAACTCAATCGCAATATATGAAGTTCAAAGAGTTCTTTCACTCCATTTATTCATGTATTTCGTTCTGAAACGTTCATCAATATCTTGATAATTCGTTATGAAATTCAATAGGCAATAACTTAAGACTATACGCGATGTTATTGGCATTTCTCTAACGAGAAATATTACGGCCTTCGGTATTAATTCAAGTCTTTCATATTGTGTTACTGAGACGTTGATCACCTGGGCTTTTAACGGTATATTTCATCTGGTAACAATGATTAAGCAGCCCCAAGTCGGCAGTTAGCTTGAAGTTAAGGAGTTTCAGGTAAAACTTTTCATTCATTCGGGGCAATGAAGGCGAATCTGCTGTCACAATTTTACGTCACTAAAAGAACTACTTAATATGTATGAAGCATTTTATTCTATAAAAACTTATAAAGTATATGCCCAAAAACGGGCCCGATTTTCTAACTAAAACAGTTTATATAATATATTTGGATAGAACTCCTAAAAACTAGCCTTTCACAATAAATTGTTTTAATTTTAAAGACCGCCGATTTTGAGAATTATGCAATTCATTTTGCTTAATATGAACGTTTTTTAAAAAGTTGTTATGAATGGAGGGGCCTAAAATTTTGTTCTTAAAGGATCCAAGTTCCGCATTTCGCCCTTTTAATATCCCTAAAGTTTGAGCCTGTTTAGATTTTGAGGCCCAGCACTCATACAAAAAAAAACAAATAAGAGCGCTAATAAAGTTGCGATTATTAGGTTGTACATTAATTCCGTAAACTGATATAAAATACAAATTAAAATAAAAAGCAATAATATTTACCAAATCACCGTTTGCGACGCCATGACACTTTCAAGTTCAATTTCTTCCCGCCAATTTTTTTATACTTCCTGGTGGCAACAGAACGTCTCCGTAACAAACGAGCCAACAGTCTCAAATACGTGTATGATCCAATCATGGGAAAACACATTGTGCCCGTGAAATTCTCATGACTTTTAACGTGCGTTTGATTGTTTATTGTATGGATTTACCATGACAATAGAAATGCGGTTTCTAAAGATACAAGTGTGTTTGATTTTATGTGTCTATTTGATTTTAGACTCTGTGATGATTGAAGCCATGAAAAGATGCTGATTTGCAGCTTATGTCTGTTTCAATAGCGTTGGAGATAATTAAAAAGATACATTTAAAACAACGAATTCAATACAATGCTTAAAATCGTACAAGATGTAAGTAAACAAACAAGGCTGTCTGCGGGTAATTGCCTTTACACCAATGATATTTAAAAAGTATAGATGCCCCATACAAAAACAAATCAAAAGAATAAATGAAAAGCACGTAATCAGGCAATCGTGTCTAAGGTACAGTATAACCATAATCACATTTCGCGTTTCACCGTAGTCGGTTAAAAAGTGTTCCGTGCGCACACATCTTAGGCACACCTACACACTTCACCACATTGACCTATCCCGTGAAATACATGACGTATTTAAATTAGTGCGTCCCAATTGGGACTTCGAATCATCAGATTGTGCGTGTTTGTGAAAGTCCTTACTAATATTATAAATGCGAAAGTAACTTTGTCTGTCTGTCTGTCTGTCACACTTTCATGCCAAAACTACTGAACCGATTAAAATGAAATTTGGTACACAGATAGTCTAGAGCCTGAGAAAGGGCGTACCTAAGCTACTTTTTATCCTGGGAAAATATAAAGTGGGCAAAAGTCCCACTTTATCCCGCGAAAAAAAATCCCGGAAAAACTTTATCACGCGGGCGGAGCCGCAAGCAAAAGCTAGTAAGGTGGGTGGACCATGGAAGGCCACTGTAAACAAAATAATAAACAGTTTTCATTAGTCCATTTACTGGATAAATGAAAGAAACAAATTATTAATTAACACTTTGTTTTATTGTATAACATATAATGTACTTTTTTTATTCTAGGTGTAATCACTATTTATTAAACTTAACTTTCATTAAGCTCTTCCAAACGGCCTTGCAAGGAACATGGCTCCATATAAGGCCAATTAATAGACAGTCGTTCAACTTAAAACTGGAGTTGTAATATTCAAAATATCCGCTTTTACTAAAACTACATAAAAAGCTCTTTCATTTAAACGAAACATTAAATGCTTAACATATTATAATCTTTTTTAAAAAAACTCAACGAACATTCCTAGAACACCATCGTATAACTATATATTAATGGAAATTATTTGAAGATTACAGTAATGAGTATTATATCCATAACGAATAAGTGGCCAATGCGTTTTAGAATGAAATTATATAAAAAATGACCTATAATGGCCTTCTTATGGGTACGTTCTTTGTAAGGCCAAAATGTTCCTAAGAACGTCGTTTGCTTCAACTCACCTTCTTTTCTTTAGCTTTAAATAAATCTTTAACTATTGTTTGTCCCGTAATTTTCCCGTTACTACAAACTAAGTGTCATATTTCCACGATTTATAAATATTCCTTGTAAGGCCTATATACCCTAGCAAGGCCAACCGTCAAATTTTTGATTGGCCTTATAAGGAACCACTGGCTTTCATAGGAACACTACCGATATTTTAACTGAAATGGAAAAAAATATTTTTTTTTCTTTAGTATCATAACAAATCCTACCATGGCAATTTACAGTAAAGAAAAATAAGATAATAATAGGTTTTTTACATAGAAAATTACCTTTTGCTGTGTGTGCGAACACATTCAATTTTAACGTTGACGACAAAAGTCTACGAAACGAGGGACTCACTAACAAAATAGCGACGCTAGCGACTCGCCGCCGCATCTGTGTCCTTGAGTTTGATGGAGCTTAGTGTGAGTGTAACTAATTTGTCATCACATGACTATAACTATGACTTTTTTATAGTTGGCCTTCAAAGGAGCATGGCCTTCCATGGTGCACCCACCTTATATCTATAGTTTTTGAATATCATTGATTTACACTGGGTATAAGCTTCTTGATTTACACTGTAGACAAAGAAAGAATTACAACTACGAACTCCTACGAAAGAAACTTAAATTAATATAAGTAAGAAATTAATGCACCAATCAACCTCCTTAAAATTAAATTTTTAGGATAAATCAAACACACTCCTACAAAACACAGTATTATACTTGATAAAAACACCGTTCGCACCGAGAGGCGTTATTTCTAACACTGGACACAAATAGGCACGAGGAAAAAAGTCCTGTAGTCTGAGGAACTGATAATTTGAACACTCGACTCGACGTCAATAATACTAAATATGATTTAATTAGCGATTCGACAGGACACTTACGATGGTAGATCTTGACCTCAGCTGTTTGGTTACAGGGTGGGGAAAATCTCAAGGAGGTATATGGTAAAAATAAATCTATACTAATATTATAAAGCTGAAGAGTTTGTTTGTTTGAACGCGCTAATCTCAGGAACTACTGAAACGATTTTTAAAATTCTTTCACAAATAGGAAACTACATAACACCTGAGTGCTATAAGCTACTTTTTACCCCGGGATAATATTTTTGTCCCGGAAAAAATTTATCACGCAGGCGGAGCCGCGAGCACTACTAGTATAATATAAAACTGTGGTCATAGTGTACAAAATTTGGCTTAATGACTGAGCTGATAAAGCTGTTAGTTGAAGAATACTGTACAGTGGCGTAGCGTGGGCTTTTGATACCCCAAAAAAAGATAATTCCAACAAATAAGTTACACTGTAGCTGATAGATGGCGAACCTATTGTGATATTCTAAAAGGAATTCAAATCGCAAGCTCCTCATTGGTATTCCAATTCGTTTGCCTGTATTTGGAGATTGAAGCTACCTACGTAACATTCAATTTCAGAATCAGAACGCTAACATTGAGGCAACTGATTGATAGTGAATGACTTATTATGAACAGCCATTTGGTAAACATTAGAACTTCTTAATTAACGAACTTTCTCAAGCACAAAAAGATGGAAAATATCCTGAATATTAATTCAGATCTTTGGCAATATAAGACTTGTATGACATCAACCATGAACCCATAGTTCCATTATAATATAAGTTACGAACAACGGTAAACTGGGATGCGGCAAAAATCTAATAAAAGTGCACGACCATGAAGTAAAGACAATTACAGTCAGGTAAAGTTCGACTGCACTGCAGCAGAGGTCATACATTACGAACTAAGGAAATATAGCGCAGAAATGTGGGAACATTAACCGAGAACTGTAAGATGCTTTATTTTATTCTTTATCACACTCGAAAATGATTTATGTTTTATAATAGTTTTCATACAATTCTTCTTTTTCTTTTAATTAAATTATGAAGACTGCCTAAAATATTAATAGATTTTGACCACAATATAACAAAAATATAAAAGAATGAAAATATTGTGTCACCAGATAAAATAATTAGGTACAACTTATTTAGTAGACGTTATTTTAAAACAAAGGTGAATTACCTTTAGAAGACTAGGCACTTTAGCTAAGTAAGTTTGGTTGCCTAAGTTATTCAAATGAGGGAATCTAGCTAAAGCTTTCTAGGAATTTCACTCATATTCCATTTATAATCTAAATTATAAAGTACCTACCCTAATTGTTTTCATTCTTTCATTTTGTACCTACTCCTTTATTAGGTACCCATTTGCTTATGTTCCTAAAAACGATTACCTACATCTAAAAAAACAAAACTTTCTGACACAAGAAACGCTTCCAAAACGCCAAAATAATTGACCTTTTCGAATTTCTCTGATTCTGTAACCAAGTCAATTTACAACTCGGCGCGTTAAAAATTGCGCTTTTTTATTTATTTTGCAACCGTTCATAACCGTCGGTCGAGTTGCGAGTAATGAAACATGCTGTAGGGAACCTGCCGAGCGCGGGTCAAGTGGGTTTAACGAGCAATATTGCATTTTGTGTAAGGCGGGCGCTTGCATGCCGTTTTATGATTGTAGTCGCTGCCACTCGTCACATCTTAGACTTTCCTGCCTGGCACAATTACTGGATCTGATGGTTGAGTATGGTTGAAAGGGCCAATGCGACGATCCATTGCAATTAGTATAATATGGCACACGATCGCCTTGCTTCATAGTAACTAAGTAGGTTATTGATATCCGAGCCATGGGATTGCGTCTCTCTTAAGAATTCACAAGCAATAGAAATTAGCTCGTACGTGGCCAAGAATCGGTTGGTTGGGATTTGTTAGTAAGTACTTAGATACCTACCTACCTTGATCCACTTACGATCTCGTCACATCATTGGACCGGTAACTCGTATTATTTTATAGTAAGGAAAGAGAATACGGAGAAAATAAGAAAACGCGCAGAAAGCACGGGCCTCCTCTACTATTAAGAGGGTTTAGGCCTTAGTCCACCACGCTGGCCTAGTGCGGGTTGGCTGACTTCACATACCTTCGAAATTCAGATAACTTCTCAAGTATGCAGGTTTCCTTTCGATGTTTTTCTTTCACCGTAATTAACAAAGAATACACACATAACTTTTTAAAAAATCAGAGGTGCGTGCCCTTGGGTTTTGAACCTCCGGACATTGTTTCGGCAGACTATTCCATTCCTAACTAGACTATCGTCCAAAGCTAGTCATAAATGGGGCTAAATGCAAAAAAATCTAATAAAATTGGATTTTTTCGTTTATATACATACATATACATATACACTCACGCCTGTTATCCCCGAAGGGGTAGGCAGAGGCGCAACTAGTGCACCCACTTTTCGCCGACATTCCGTCCCATGATGTGATAGGGGGCGAGCCTATCGCCATATCGGGCACAAATTCCAGACTTCGGACTGATACTGAATAGAAAAACTCAATATCACTTTGCCCGACCCGGGGATCGAACCCGAGACCTCAGCTTTGCAGTCGTACTGTAATACTACTACGCCACCGAGGCAGTTTTTCGTTTATATATTTTTAAGTATTTTTATATTAACGCTTCAATGCTCAGTAGAGCGCCGGATGATACTTGTTTTTTTACTACCATACTGCGGAGGTATAGTGCATTTCAACTTTGTTCCGATGGCGTTATGTTGGCAACAAAGTGTATGCGGTGCTGCTACATTACACAAAGCTACCTTGAAATAAAGGATTTTTTTTAGTAATGGGAACATGTTTTGTCTAGTAAGAAAACACTAATATTTTCAAATCAAATTTTTAAATGTATAGAGGTAAGCGTAAACTATGTACCCACTTCTTAAATAATTTATTATTAAAATCATTGAATTGTGCCGTAAGTATACATAATAATTAACCAGCTTTGTAGTTTCCAATAAATACTTCTTTTGTTCTAAGATGTATGACAACAAATAGTTATGCCACGAAATTACACTCTGGAATTAATTTGCAACTCACGGAAGTAAATCAAACACTATAAACATATTTAACCGCCCTAAACTGAGCGGTTAATGTTGCTGTTATTCGTAACGTCATTTAGAAAATTGTTAATTTTATGCAACCCGAAAATTGGTTAACCGATGATTTGATAGTTGGTTAGACCTTTGTTATTGTTAAAGCAATTTTCTGCAATCCACCCCAAGGATCTTGTATCTAAAATTGATTTTTTGCAAATGATTCAGGTGCAATACAAATTCAACCTTATTCCTAGGACGTTAGGGTTTATATTTGCATACATTACACGTAGTTGAAATTCCGTCCCGAGCGAGAGAGCTTGTAAAAGGAGCTCTGTCCCTCTCTTGTGACTTTTTTGTACGGTAGCCATGTTTTCTTTGTACGATTGGATGGTCCTGATAACCTAACCAATATTTTTTATAATATTTATAATAAATAAATATATTTTTAATAGTGCAGTGTTTTATTGTAGAATAGCTTTATATGATGTTATTATTTTATCCTTCATAGCCCGCAGGGACGGCTTCGTGGCGAGCCGTCGGTGAGTGGCGACACCGCGTACCCTGATTCCGTGTGGGCTAAATGAGACCCCCTGACCCTTGGCTTGCCTTAACTGGCCGGCTAGGGGTGGAAATCGCAAGAGCTAAGAACCTGAGCTCCAGGGTGGAAGTGCTCAATCTGCATAATAGCGAGGAAGCCCACTCCGGGACGCGTTAGCGCCCCGCAATGGTGAAATCGGTGCACACCTCTCGACACCCTTTAGCCACCCACACCGATGTTGCGTCCTTGGCATACGCCACTTTTTGGGATACCCATCTAGTGGGGGGCAAGTCACCGTCTGCCTTGAATACAAATGATTGAGACATTTTACTTGGCAGGCGTCCCGTTGTCTCAATCAATAGCCCAGCAACCAGTCCATCTAGATCCCATCCATAGACCCAGTATAATTCCCATCTTCTCTGCAATAGTCCTTACGCCTTACGGGCGCTGTCTTTGGCTGTATTTCCTCCTTAAGTACAGACAGAGAGAGTACCCGTGTGGCGTACACATCCCAACTAGAGTAATGTATCTTAAAGGGGCCTCTACGTGTTGGATCCATATCCCCACGCAAGCCTTCCAAAAGGACCGGTCTTCGTGCCGTGATTTCCCGCAGGAAAGATACAACATAATAATAATAATTAGTACATTATAATATGAGCATAACACACAAGGAAATATTTTGTTAAATGACCGGACAATACACAACTATCGTATCCCATATTATAATAATAAAAAAAATTTAATCATAAAACAAAGTGCTACATATTTGATTTACCCACAGATTAAAATTTTATGCAAAACCTAAGTATGGACCATATACACGTAAATTATTATTCACAAATACGAATATTACGTGCAATATATAGTAATAAATACAAAGATCCTGACCACATAATGTTTACACTACTAGAAAGCGATAGCAAGATCCTTCGAGGGTACATAATTCATTTGTACACAATATTTTATATTATGGAGGTTACTAGAGCTTAAAAGGACAGGAATGGATGTAAGAAGAGGAGGGTACACTCTTCGGAACGGAATAGAGATTGTCTTAAGCATTCTATTTAGGTTTAAGTTCCTTGATCCACTCTTAGATATGAAAAAGTAACAGCAGACTAGGCTGCGTGGCAAAGCGTCTTTGCCTTCTCCTTTTACTAAGAAGGAGAAAAAATAAAAAGTTTCATTTGACAACTGAGTTCTGTCTAATCTTATTAGTCATCACTACTTATAATTTATTATCATAATATTTTGTATACATTATGCATGTACCCGTCAACTCCTGCCTATCTATTTAATTCTTTTTTATCTGTTTTAATTCTGAACCCACTTGATAGTATTCTAATACTTAACAACATATTTCTCTGCGTACCTGTGCCGCACAATATTTTATATTTATAGTTTCCTTACCTTGTATCCCTAAATCCTGTCTTGTCCAAATACCTGACATTGGCTAAATGCAACTAAACTGCGAAGCCACAAAGAAGAAAAATAAAACTGAGTTCTGTCATCTGTGACATTAGCATTTGTAAAACGTAAACAAAGTCTCAATTTTATGAATTGAATATATTTTATATTGTGGATAATAATAAATAGTGAGGTACCATTTATGTAAAAAATTTTAAAATTAATAAGATATGTCCATTTCAAAATGTATTGATGAGTTCACATAACCTGTATGAAATATTTAAAATGTTTACTTTTATAGTGCAAATTTCTTTACGTTCTGATATTATCTGGTTTTTAAAGCGCAATAGTAACTTAGCAGAAGTCACCAGGCTTTAAATAAACTAATAAAAGTTTAAACCTGCTATGAACAAAAACATAAAACAAACTTACCTAATGCAGGAATTATTGAGAATAACTCCAAAGCATCATATCTTTCAAGGACTCTCTATGGGGCAGCAATTTGACTTTCAGTTAATTTGTAGTATCTAATAAAATTTGTTGTATCATATTATTTTTATATGTTAATTCCAGATAATGGATTGGTTGAATAACATGAATCTTCAAAAACCGAAGAAATCTAATAAATCATCCAGGAAAAGAGGTCGGTATGATACAGATATTAAATAAATGATACAAAATGTATGTATGTTAAACTAAATGAAACATTTGAACAGTATAATTTTTAATTATCAACTAGCTTTTATACCGTACCTGTAGATCCACCTGCGTTTAAAAGTTTTTCCGAGATAAAAGTCCCGCTTTATATTTTCCCGGAAATGAAGCTTATGTGTTAATACAAAACATTATCTACCTGTGTGCCAAATTTCATTGAAATTCGTTAAGTAGTTTTAGGTGAAAGAGTAACAAACATACATACCTTCTTACAAAATTTCGCGTTTATAATATTAGTAGTAAAATAATACCAGCCCTGTATTACATACTGTCTCACTGCTGGGTACGGGCCTCCTCTACTACTGAGGTAGTAGAGGAGGATAGTATCTATACTAATATTATAAAGCTGAAGAGTTTATTTCTTTGTTTGTTTGAACGTGCTAATCCCAGGAACTACTGGTTCGAATTGAAAAATTATTTTTGTGTTGAATAGACCATTTATCGAGGAAGGCTTTAGGCTATATAACATCACGATGCAACTATTAGGAGCGAAGAAATAATGGAGAATGTGAAAAATACGGGGAAAATTATTCATCCTTGAGGGCTTCCATTGCGTGCGCTGCGAAAACGGTTCAAGATACCAAAAATATATGTATGAAAGAATTATTTCTCTTGAAATGGTCTCAAAAAATGTCTGCGACAGTATCTGTCTATCTTTTAAGATTAACTCACTAGAAACGTTTTTATGGTAATCAAATTTGGTCGAAATTAATGCATTATTTGTTAAGAGTTGTATCAACGTCATAATATTAATCTTTATCCAAATAAATGTGTTGGATAGAATGATTCAACGGGAAGGATTTTATGTACTTTTAGCCTGGAAAAACGTATTAACGCGGGCGAAGCCGTGGGCAAAAGCTAGTATTAGTATAGATTTCGACTTATGCCCTATTCATCAAACATTACAAGTCTACAAGCTCACAAGTTACATGTTAAAGATTTTTTTTACAAATTCTTGTAAATTATGTTCATGAAATACTTTTACTAGACTTGTAGATTGTATCAACTTGTGGTGGTGGCATTGGCACTGCAATTGTGACGTCTCGGGTTCGATCCCCGGGTCGGGCAAAGTGATACTGGGTTTTTCTATTCAGTATTAGCTCGAAGTCTGGAATTTGTGCCCGATATGGCGATAGACTCGCCCCCTATCATACCATGGGATGCAGTATGCATAGCCTGCACCTACTTCGTGCGTCTGCCTACCCCTTCGAGGATAAAAGGCGTGAGTGTGTATGTCTGTATCATCTTGCATTTTAAATTTACAAGACTTCTTTTGATGCATTACCAAATAATGTTTCTATCATTTTTATATGTCGGTAATATAGAAATTACGGTAAAATAACTAGTCAAGTTAATGTTAAAAATAAAAACAATTTGCAATAATTTGATTTTTGTGCGTAAATAACCAAAATAATAAAACAAAAAACAATAAATAAATAAACCATAATAATAAAACCTATTTTATTAGTTTCATGAATCATGATTTATGGTTAAAACTTTAATGTTCGTTTATAAGCGACTTAAAGTGTGAAAAAAACAGGATGGTCTATTGCAGACCCATGTAGGTACTTTAAAAGCTTTCTTGGAGATAAATAACATGGTAGCAAATCATTCCCGCCAGGCATTGATTTTGTTACTCTTCAAATTACACTTCTTCAATTAATTCGTGATAAAACGATTTATTTACTTATTTATTTTATTACGGTGCACCAACAGCATATTATATATTAACAAATTGGTAAAATATATTATTGGCTTCTATATAAGTGCCCAGTTTATTAAACGTTACGAGGCTTGTATTACAATAATGCGTTCATCAAAACTAAATGAATATACTACAAGCTACAAGTGATATCACTTGTATTATAAGTACTTTTTACACTTGTATTTGTTATTTCTGTTTATCAAAAATGCCTTTGTAACATGTAGCTTGTAACTTGTGGCGAAAAAGTTGAAGAGTAATTGTGGATTCGTAATATGTGTTACAAGCCAATAGTATCTTTTTCTACTCTGTTATAATTAAGTTTTTAGCTAGTTTATAGGTAAATTCAATACAAGTTTGTGATTTCCGAATCGGATTTCGACAGTTTTGGGGTATAAGTCGGTAATTCAAGAAGTAGCCAATCAATTAATGGCGGGAATGATTTGCCCCCATGTTATTATTCTCAAAGTTTTTTTAAGTACTTTGTATAGTTCGTCAATAGACCACTAGTTTTTCCAAACTTTAAGTCGTGCATAAAAGATGGTTAAATTTGTAATCATAATTCAAATAACTAATATAATGAGTTTTAAAATAGGTTTTTACATACAAAATCAGACTATGTACATGTAAGAAAAAAAAACATTGCCTTGGCTAGTTATTGTCAATAGTTATTATACCATAATTTCTACCTTACCAACATAAGATCGCATCTTTGCTTCAATAACCTTCATACATCTAGAAGATTCCATACTTAAATAACACTTTACTGAAGCAAAGAGGCGATATAAAACTATATATTTTTTATAAACATATCAAAAATTAAAAAAATGACTTGTTAATTAAAAATACAAGTATGTACCATCTACAAGTCTTGTGAAATTATTTGATGAACGTAATTTACACAGTCTTGTATAAATATTCTTGTATCTTGTAACTTGTGGGTTAGTAGACACATATTTCTATGAACACATTTTACAAGAATTTGTAAAAATGTTTTTGTACCACTTAACTTATGAGCTCCTAGACTTCTATCTTTTGATAAAAGGGCATTTTGCCTTGTTTATAAAACTTTATAACTTTTTTGAAACAAGTTACGAGCTAGAAAGGCATTTATGATAAACAAAACCACAAATACAACTGTGAGAAAGAACTTGTTATGCAAGTGATATTACTTGTAGCTTGTAGTTTACACGTATAGTTTTGATGAATGCATTTTTGTAAAATGGGCTAATTTACAAGAGAAAACGCTTGTAATACAAGGCTTGTAACGTTTGATAAACAGGGCATTAGACGGATATTGATTCGACTTGTAGAGGTTAAGATTCAATCTTACTTATTTTGAGTTGAAGGGGAGAAATAAATAAAAATTCAAGCTACAGAGGTACTTCCATTGCTAGCTAATTTTTAAAGGCGGTAACTTATTTTTCTTCGAACTAAAGATGTAATAAGTTTCAAATAATCCATTTGCAAAGGTTGTAAAATAAAACATTGCTATATTCGAGGTACAGAGGTCCAATTTAATATTTCGAGTTATAGAGGGAAAAATATGTACCAAAATGGCTGGCAGGGACTCTGATTATTTCGATTAATAGAGGATCGAGATTTCAAGTAATGGAGGTTTTGGGGCTTGAAGGGAAGGGAACAAAACATTTCTTCGAGTTACAGAGGTTTTCGACTTATCGAGGTTCTACTGTAGGTAGTAGACATAATAAAAAATATAGGAATCCTATAATGGTATCTTGCAATTACATTAATTTTTGACATTGATATAAAACTAGTTTGTGGATTTTATCATGATTTTTTACTTAGTCCAGCCCATGAAGGCTGCAAACTTTGAAATGTTTGGAGAAAGTATAAGTAAATAAATAATAACTTATCTTTAGATTACAGTAAAAACTGGTTATATAACTAAATGACAATGTCCCGGTAAACACATATATAGAAAAAAGTGTTGTTCATAACCACTTTCGGGTATAGCATCCAGATTATGTAGTGCCTTCAATGTAGTGACAACTGGTTTTTACTGTATTTGTATTTAATGTGATAAGCTTAAAAATTGCACAGTATGTTGTTTGCGTTTCCCTCCTGTAGAATAGTAGAATGCACTCATAGTATTTTTATGTAAGGAGCGAGAAGTGGCGGTCGCTTAGTAGGGAATGGCACGGATTGCCGTGACGAATGTCAACATGTTTAAAACCCAAGGGCACACACCTCTGATTTTACTAAAGAGTTATGTGTGTATTTGAGAATTATCGTTCGCTTTAACGGTGAAGGAAAATCATCGTGAAGAAACCTACATACCTGAGAAGTTCGCTATATTCATTTCGAAGGTATGTGAAGTCTGCCAACCCGCACTAGGCCAGCGTGGTGGCCTAACCTAACCTAACCCCTTTCAGTATTAGAGGAGGCCCATGCTCAGCAGTGAGCAGTATATGATACAGGGCTAATTGCATTGTAGTGCATTGCATCGCATCCACTCCACAGATTTATTTTTAATTATATTTATATTTTTTAATAAAATGTTTTTTTTAGGCTTCTCTGGATCTTTTTATCCTAAGGGTAAGTTATTATTTTATACTAATACTATATTGTTTCTTATTTATAATTATTATCGTTCGTAATGATTTCTTATATTTACGCGAATGTTAGACATTGAAAAAAAACTATTTTTACGGTCCGCCCTGTGACCATGGATGTTGTAAAGTCTTCGAAACGTCGGGAAAAAATCGGTAGGGTCGAGGTAGCTCAATTGGAAGAGCACCGGCACGGTACGCCGGAGGCCGTGGGTTCGAGTCCCGCCTTCGACTGTTTCTTTTTCAAGATTCCATAAAAATATAAAATCATTATCCAGGCACTACATGGCCATTAACATGTATAAAATTTAAAAAATATAAATTAAAAAAACCGCGATAAACTCGTTAACAATAGTTTAGTTTAGTTTTACTTCAATTATGGTTCTTGTTAACATAGTAAGGTTACATACTACATACTCAGAATACAACCTGAGAATACTCCATAAGAATATTGAAGGTATGTAAAGTCTGCCCGCACTTGGCCAACGTGGTGGACTAACTCTAAGAACCATGGTGGACGTGATAGGGACGAGAGTCTGTCTCCATATTGGGCTAAAACTTAACAGAAAACTGAAAATTACTGCCTGACCTGGGATTCGAACCCGAGACCTCGGGTCGGTAGTCGTACCGCGCATGCAAAACAACTACGCCATCTACGCAGTCCCTCAGATATTAATATTAGTTCCTATATTAACTCGTGCGAATGTTTTGTACATCTGTAATTTTGGAAATTTCAAATGTTGCTATTTCTAATAGTTGTTCAAATCAATTACCACTTTATTTCAGGTGTGCCGAGAAGTTTTTTGTCACAACAAGTTTACCAGTTTCCGAAAAGTGAGTTATTTTTATAGACAACTGTAGGCATGTGTATGTTTTACTTTGCTGTGTATGGTGTGTTAATAACATTATCAAATAGTATAATATATTTGGAACGATAAAGGTTAGTGCCTAGTGGTATGCGTTTCCTTTCTTATGGTATGGTCATTTAATACGCATTTAAGATTTATTTTAAAACGGAGTATAAAAAATACATAAATACACTGACGCCTTTTATCCCCGAAGGGGTAGGCAGAGGCGCAACTAGTGCACCCACTTTTCGTCGTGCGTATTCCGTCCCATTATGTAATAGGGGGCGAGCCTATCGTCATATCGGGCACAAATTCCAGACTCCGGGCTGATACTGAATAGAAAAATCCAGTATCACTTTGCCGACATGTAGATCGAACCCAAGACCTCAGCATTGCGGTCACACCGTCATACAACTACGCCACCGAGGCAGTATAAAAATAATCATTGTTATAACTGGTTATTCGGTACTCTCATAAGTTGCTTACTTACTTTTTTTTCAACAGCTGTAAATCACTTGTCTATGGTTAAGCCAAATCTCCAAAATCCTGCGTCGTCAAACCAGAATGAAGCCACGAGCAGTACATCACAGGATGAGTGGACGGAAATGCCTTCTCGGGACAATGTGTACTCGCCGTCGGATATCTACGATGAAAGCATGAACAATCACAGTGACGGTAATTATTAAATGAATAGGCTTCATTTATAGGTTTTCAATGGAAATGTGCAAGAATAGGTATATAAAAAAAAACAATTTTGGGAATACGTGGATCAATTAAGTTTCCACAAATAATTTTGTTTATTAGTTAATTATTGATCAATATTAATAATGCCAAGTTTATACAAGCAAGTTCTTGCACCAATATATTGCGCAAGAATTTCCTGATGCATTAACACATCATCATCGGCCATATAAAGCCCACCACTGAACATAGGCCTCCCCTAAAGATTTCCATTAACACAAGCAATATTTAAATATTTCTAAAGATTTTACTTGCGCCAAGTCTTGTGTCAAAAGTTGCAGAAGTCAGCTTGCCGCGATTGTTAACACGGTAAATATTGCTTGGAGTCTGCAAGTTATCTTGCTACACCCCGCCTAATAAATACAAAAGACAAATAGGAAAGTACAAAAGCTTTAGGTGCAATAACCGGCTTAAGAGATAGTTGTATGTTTCCATTGTTAAACTTTTTGGATGGTTGTAAAATACCTCCAATTGTCTTTTGAAAGGGTATATTTTAGTACTTAAATTCTTGCTTTAGCATAGGCACTTATTAAAACATATATTTTTTTTTATATAAAATTACTAGCTGTTGCCCGCGGCTCCGCCCGCGATAAAAAGTTTTTCCGGGATAAAAATCCCGCTTTATATTTTTCCGGAATAAAACGTAGCCTAAGTGACTCCTTATTACATCAGCTACCTGCCAATAAAAGTCCCGTCAAAATCGGTCCAGCCATTTCAGAGATTAGCCGGAACAAACAGACAGACAGAAGACACTCCAATTTTATTATATGTTTAGATTGTTGTGTACAAAATATAAACTTTACTTTTATTTAAAATTTCAATTAGGCTGGTTATAACCATGCCATGAATTATTTTGTTTTTATATTTCCCAGTGTCATCAGACGACGAATTAGACTGGAGTGTAAGTTCAGAAGAGAAGCAATCAAATGTGTATGAACGTTTAGGACCGCCAAAACCGAAAGTTCCGAATCTTACCATCAATCTGCACGTGGACGAATCTCATACTGACAGGTAGATAATCACTATTACAAATAAATACACAAGTAATGTTTTTCTCAAATCCGTGGGATAAATCATGTATATTGGGACAACGCTGTTGGTGCCATAAATTTCTTACGTTTTTTCCGTAATGTCTGAGGATCAGGATTAATACATCCCATTAATTATCGTTATCTCGCCACTAACCTACTCGACAATCAATAATTACTGGGTATATCAGACTCAGTGCCGGATTAGCCCATAAGCAAATTAAGCAATTGCTTAGGGCATCACGTCTTGGGGGGCACCAGAAACAGCACAAAAAAAAGCTAGCACATAAAAGTAAAGCTGTTTGAAAATCCGCGCGATTAAAAACTGATGTTAGTTTACTTATGATAGGGGGGCCCCACAGGCGTGAATTGATTTGGGCATCAAGTTGTCTTAATCCGGCACTGATCAGACTTAACAGCTCATGTCTCAGGGTGACAAGCAGAGTGAAGTGCCTTGTACTTTGTAATTATAAGTACTGTATGGTGTTGCTATTGTTTATGGGTGGTCGTATCCCTCACCATGAGGCCAGCGGCATGCTGGCAAAAAATAATTGTATTATCCGAAAAAGTCCAAATTGCAATTAAACAGACTTAATTCGCATCTTTAGAACGAAAACGACACAATTAAAAGAATAGAAAATTGAGTTGTAATTTTTAAATTACTAAAAACTAGTCCCTTGTTTATAAAAATATAATAAAAAAGGGACCGATATAACAGATTTGTCCTTTTCCTGCTTGAATATGGCTGTATTTGAACTATTATTGTATTGAGAACTTCGTTTTAAGTAATTTTATGATGATAACTCAATTCTCTACCTTTTTGAATTGTGTCGTTTTAATCCTAAAGGTGCGATGTACTGTCTTATCACAGTGGCAAAATAAATTCCGTTATCGGTGCCACAAGCTTCTCTGCCTACCCCTTTTAAAATGTATTTATTCTTGAACATTATAGGAAGGTGCTAGTGGAAGATGTGGAAGATACCCTCAAATATGTACCGGTGGACCTTCGCGATGATATGAAGACGAGCCAGGATCCGATCGTCAAGGCGTTTCTGAAGTCCTGGCCGTGGAACAAAACAATTACAGTGAAGAAAACCATCAGCGGGAGGCATTTTCTGGTATTTTTTAAATGTTTATACACACACACATACATACACACTCACGCCCGTTATCCCCGAAAGGGTAGGCAGAGGCGCAACTAGTGCACCCACTTTTCGCCGTTATTCCGTCCCATGATGTGATAGGGGGCGAGCCTATCGCCATATCGGGCACAAATTCCAGACTCCGAGCTGATACTGAATAGAAAAACTCAATATCACTTTGCCCGATCCGGGGATCGAACCCGAGACCTCAACATTGCAGCCGTACCATAATACAACTACGCCACCGAGACAGTCTAGAACCTTAAATGTTTAAGCAAATTGCCTGATGGTAAGCGCTATCGACCTCGAACTGTACACCATCAGTATTATAATGATTTTTAACTTTGTATAAATTTTTTCTGCCTCGGTGGCGTAGTTGTGTTATGGTACGACTGCAATGCTGAGGCCTCGGGTTCGATCCCCGGGTCGGGCAAAGCGATATTGGTTTTTCTAATTAGTATCAGTCCGGAGTCTGGAATTTGTGCCCGATATGGCGAACGGCTCGCCCTCTATCATGGGACGGAATCCGCATAACGAAAAGTGGTGCACTAGTTGCGCCTCTGCCTACCCTTTCGGATAAAAGGCGTGAGTTTGCGTACGTATGCGCATATTGATTTTTATAACGTAAAACAAAATTATTGCCACCAGTACCACAGGAAAGTATAAACAATTGTTTATAGAATTTAGTTCCGTATAGCTCATATCAAGAGGCTTTTAAGGGTGACTTTGATAGGATGAAATAAAATCTATATTTGACAGGCCGATATTAATTTGTTTTGTGAATCAATTTCATACATATAAGAAGGTTCTGTATAATTTTTTTTTAAATAATGATATTTACAATCTTTATCAAAATATTATCGTCTTTTTTTGCCATATCTTTTTTTTATATGCTGGCTTTGAGTATTTTTAGGCTTCAACCACACTCAGCTCGGATTTTTTACAGGCTTTTTCACAACACGAACAGGATAAAATACAGGAGGTTTACGACAAGCCTGATACGTTTGTGCAAGTGTCCATCACAGGATATCCTGCTTCATGGTGCAAGGAGGATGTGCTCGATTGTGTTATAGAGAGCGTCAGGGGGAAGACATTCGTGCCTTGTTTTGTTGAGGTTGGTAAAATTGTATTATTTTGGGTTAAGCTGAAAAATATGATCTCACAGGGAAATATTTAAAGTAAGCTTTATTGTAGTGCATGATAGCCTTGTTGGGAATGGAACAGTCTGCCGAGACAATGTCCGGAGGTTCGAAACCCAAGGCACACACCTCTGACTTTCAAAGTTACGTGTGTATTGTTTATCAATTATCGTTCGCTTTAACGGTGAAGGAAAACATCGTGAGGAAACCTACATACCTAAGAAGTTCTTTATAAGAATTTCGAAGGTATGTGAAGTCTGCCAACCCACACTAGGCCAGCGTGGTGGACTAAGGCCTAAACCCTCTCAGTAGTAGAGGAGGCTCGTGCCCAACAGTGGGACAGTATTTAATACAGGGCTGGTATTATTATTACATATACATATACACTCACGCCTGTTATACCCGAAGGGGTAGGCAGAGGCGCAACTAGTGCACCCACTTTTCGCCGTTATTCCGTCCCATGATGTGATACGGGGCGAGCCTATCGCCATATCGGGCACAAATTCCAGACTCCGAGCTGATACTGAATAGAAAAACTCGTAGTATTATTATTATTTTATTAGTATGCTCATATATGCTTAATTAGTTTTCAATATCGAGCAAAAATCATTACATATTTTATATTATTATAATTATAACACTTTCCAACGTTAAAGAAATGAAGACTTGTAAGAGAAGAGAGTATGTCTTAGGCCTCCTTATTACACGCCCAAGCTGTTCAACCCAACTATAGTTTTTTTGATACAAAATCTACTCTTGCCATACCCATAAAATCAAACCTTTAGAACGAATACGACACAACTAAAAAAAATCGAAAATTGAGTTATCCTGATAAAATGACTTAAAAATAAGTTCTAAATACAACAATAGTTCAACCACAGCCATATTCATGCAGGAAAAGGACTGAACTATTATATCAGGCCTTTAGTTATGTTTTTATAAAAAAGGGACCAGTTTTAAGTCATTTTATGACGATAACTCAATTTTTGACTGTTTTGACTTATGTCGTTTTGGTTATAAAGGTGCGAAATGTAGAAAAATATTATACCAGAGCTTTTTTTACAGTTCTCAAAAGACGAATGCAAGTTCCTAGTACTGCAATGTCGGCAAGCCTTAACCGCACTCCACAACTACGGCTTCAACATACGGAAAGACAAAGTGGATTTGGAAATAACAATATCTCTAACGTCGATAACACTTAAAACCTTAAACTTTGTTCCTAAACTGATTCTGAGGAAAATCATAGCAGCCCGCTATGATGAAGAGAAGAAATTGAGTTTGAAAGAGTTCACTCTTAAGAAAGGTATGAATTTAAATCAATAGTTTCATCTTGCTAATATTATAAATGCGAAAGTTTGAGACAATTTTTGGATGTTTGTTAGAAGTAAACGCAGAAACTACTGAACAGATTAGGATGAAATTTGGCACACGGGTAGATCGAGTCCTGGATTAACACATAGGCTACTTTTTATCCCAGGGAAATATAAAGCGGGACTTTTATCCCGGAAAAACTGTATTCAATATTCTTTCTACTTATGTTACATTGAACGCTGCTACATAAAAATATATTTTTCAGATATAAGTCATTTCATATACTACCCGTTGAATCGTAAGAACAATCAGATGCAATTGATAAACTTCGCGGGCAACGTCGCGTGGGACTATCTAGTCGAGTTGGACTTGTCTCACAACAAATTAACGTGAGTACATCACTAGTATACAACTGTGGGATTAGATTTTTTTTATGGCATCGAATGACGAGACGAGCATGCCGTTCGCGTGATGATAAGCGATACGACCATCCATAAACAGTAACAACAACACCATTCAGCACCTTGAGATACAAAGTACTGTGTGGCATTCCACTGCGCTCGTCATCCTGAGACATAAGATGTTAAGTCTCATTATGTCCAGTAATTACACTGGCTACAATGCCTTTCAAACCGATACACAACAGTGCATGCACACTGCTGCTTAGCGGTAGAAACATACATTGCGGTGGTACCCACCCAGACGGACTCTTACATATGAGAGTCCTACCACCAGTTAAAGTGGCAAAAGGCAAAACTCGTGACACGATGTCGTTTAACTTTTATGTTTGTGATTGATCGAGAGAGTGAGATGACGTCAGACATGTGTTAGTCTCAACCAATCCCAATAAAACGAAGCGGAGTCGTGGCGTGTTTTTTTTTCACATTCTAAGCACAATGAATCATGAGTGTCTCGTGGCGTAGTTGTATTACGATACGTCTGCAGTGCTGGGGTCTCGGGTTCGTTCCCCGGGCAGTGACATTGAAGACTGTTCACTATCAGCCCGGAGGATGGAATTATCACATCATAGGCCGGAACATACTTGGTAGAACTTGGACGCCCTAGTTGTATATCTGCCTACCCCTTGTGGATAAACGACGACCACCCATAAACATTAGCAGCATTGTACAACGTAGAATTACAAAGTACAAGGCACTCCACTGCGCTCGTCACCCTGAGACTTTAGATGTTAAATCCCAAATCAAATCAAATCTATTTATTGCTCTCCACAATTGTTAAATAGGTTTACAAAAATACATAAAAGTACATAATTGTGGACCCTGCAGAGCACGGCAACATAGTAGGGAGGGAAAACTGTTTTCATAAATAAAAATTGTTGTCTAAAGTAGTTATTATTTTTGTGTAATTTTATTGTTAATATTTTTTTTTTCATCTATTAGTTCACAATACCCAGTACTTATGCTGGCTACAAGCTGGAACATATGTACAGTACGCTCAGCAGCATAAGTGTCTGTGAAAATTTCAAATCGCTTGCATACACGTTAAGTTAAATTGAAACATTTTTTCTATGTTTAAAGTAAAGTAAATCTGTTTTATATAATTTTTGTGAAGAGGAAAAAAGATTAGTAAGAACACAAAAGCATGTAGGCAATTTGAAATTTTGAATTTGTTCATCAACTTATGCTGCTGCTTATGACTGCCTCGGTGGCGTAGTTGTATTACAGTACGACTGCAAAGCTGAGGTCTCGGGTTCGATGCCCGGGTCGGGCAAAGTGATAATGAGTTTTTCTATTCAGTATCAGCTCGGAGTCTGGAATTTGTGCCCGATATGGCGATAGGCTCGCCCCCTATCACATCATGTGACGGAATAATGGCGAAAAGTGGGTGCACTAGTTGTGCCTCTGCCTACCCTTTCGGGAATAACAGGCATGAGTGTATATGTATATGTATACCGGGTAGAAGGGAAACGCTCTCGGAAACGAATACAGGTGATAGTATTGGTGATTCCTGACGTGATGGCACTAAAAAAATCGCGATCGCATTGTTACAATTTTAGTAGGATTTTCTCAAATTTCTGTACAGCTTCACGTATGGATAGATAAATCAAACTATTATGCTGAAAAACATAGTAAAAAAGGTCAATATTTCAAAAAATCGTAATGAAACACGTACATCAGCTGACGGGTTAACGACCGCGGGCCGGTGCCGGCGCAGCGCGACGGCCGCCCAGTTTTTTGTCCGCTTTACATTGCGCGCGCATGAATTACGGAAATACTAAAATCGTAAGTATTATCGCTTAGCTTTGCAAATGAATATAGTTTTTTGTTAATGTTATGGTTCTTCTCTCTTACCGTTCCGGTATAGAGAGCGTTTCCCTTCCACACGGTATGTATGTACTTATGCTGCTGACTGTACATGCGCACTGCTGTTCGGCAGCAGAAATAAACATTGCAGTGGTACCTACACGGACGCCTCCTTGCGTACGAGACCTACCACCAGTAAATCCTACTAATATTATAAACGCAACAATTTGTAAGAATGTATGGATGTTTGTTACTCTTTCACGCAAAATCTGCTGAACGGATTTCGATGAAATTTGGCGCACAGGTAGATCATATCCTGTATTAACATATGGACTCCTTTTTATCCCGGGAAAATATAGAGCGGGACTTTTATCCCGGAATAACTTTAACGCGGGCGGAGCTGTGGGCAAGAGCTAGTATACCAATAAACCTGCTATCTTTGTTCCAGATCTATCGCCGGATTTGATTTAGCAGAAACAACGCCAAGATTGAGACATCTGGATCTGTCACACAATCTCTTTGACAGACTCGCAGTTTTAATGTGCTGCAGGGAATTGAATCTTGAGTCTATTGTGATAGAGGGCAATCCCGTTTGCAGCGATTACACTGATCCGAACTATTACGTTGAAGTTATTAAGGCTCTGTTTCCCAGTGTGACTGTTATTGTGAGTATGTTTTAAATATTAAAAATCCAGCCTTGTGTTATACATATACTGTCCCACTGTTGGGCACGGGCCTCCTCTACTAAGAGGGTTTAGGCCTTAGTCCACCACGATGGCCTAGTGCCGGTTGGCACATTTCACATACCTTCGAATTTCTTTAAAAGAATTCTCAGGTTAGATTTCCTCGTGATGTTACCAAGGGTGGATCCAGCTTTCAAGTCAGGGGTGTCATATAGTCGAGGTTTAGTCAGGAAAGACTACAAATCTTTATCTCGAATTTAATTACAAAAGAAATATTAGCGCGGAAATTAATATATAATAATAATGACTGCCTAGGTGGCGTGGTTGTATTACAGTACGACTGCAAAGCTGAGGTCTCGGGTTCGATCCCCGGGTCGGACAAAGTCATATTGAGTTTTTCTATTCAGTATCAGCCCGGAGTCTGGAATTTGTGCCCGACATGGCGATAGGCTCGCCCTCTATTACATTATGGGACGGAATGACGGCGCAAAGTGAGTGCACTAGTTGCGCCTCTGCCTACCCCTTCTGGCATAACAGGCGTGAGTGTATGTATAATAGCAGGAGGGGGGTTCATGACTCCAATGACCTTCAGGATCCGCCCTTGGATGTTACAATGTGCACCTCATAATCAATGACGACAGATGTACAACTCAGAATTATTTCTCTCTAGTCTCTTCTACATTAAATACTTAGCTGTAATTCAAAAATACCCTATTTCTTTCAGGACGGTGTTACAATACCAACAAAGGGACAAATGCCACCATTCCAACGCAACTACTGTCCAGAAGACGCGAGAAGTATCGCAGAGATGGTTCTAGAAATTTACTTCCCACTTCTGGAGGTTTCTAAGGAGCAACGGCATAAAATAAGCCATTTGTATAACGAAAAAGCTACGATGACCATCACGTTCAGAAATAAACTGCGTAAGTTTACAAGAAACAAATGAATTGACATTTGATTTTTTACGGATTCATAAAGTTTGTTAATGATTGCATTGCAAATATTTGTAAAATATAAGCAATTATTCTTCTTTGCAATTCGTATTTTTATGGTTATACTAGCTGTTGCCCGCGGCTCCGCCCGCGACAAAAAGTTTTTCCGGGATAAAAGTCCCGGTTTATATTTTCCCGGGATAAAAAGCACCCTAGGTCCTTCTCAGGCTCTTAAACTATCTCCCTGCCAAATTTCATCGAAATCGGTCAGTGGTTTAGCCGTAACGATTCGCGAGAAAAAAATCCGGGACAAAAGTCCCGCTTTATATTTTCCCGGGACAAAAAGTAGCCTATGTGTTAATCGAAAACATAATCTACCCGTGTGCCAAATTTCATCGAAATCTGTTGAGCTATTTTTGCGTGAAAGAGTAACAAACATCCATACTTACAAACTTTCGCGTTTATAATATTAGTAGGATGCACATCAACATATTATAAGCGTTATGGTTTACTTTTACTGTAATCTTAAACTGGATTTTACATAAATGAACAAAACTTTGACTGCAATGCTGAGGTCTCGGGTTCGATTCCCGGGTTAAAGTGATACTGGGTTTTAAATTCAGTATCAGTCTGGAGTTTGGTTTTTGTGCCCGATATGGCGATAAACTATCACATCATAGTTGCGCCTCTGCCTGCCCCTTCGGGGATAAAGGGCGTGTGTATTTCTCTGTTGCTGTTTCCTTCCAGGTTTCGCTCAGACTTACAAGAAGTTCCAAAATCTGTTACTCCGCGCCCGGTCCCTGGAGGATGGCAGGATTGACTCCATCGAGGGGGTGGCGTCCATCACCAAACAAATCACCAAGTGGCCGGAATTGGAACACGACCCTACTACGTTCACCGTTGATGTTATGTACCATACTGTGAGTGTAGAAAGTGACATCAGATGCTGATGTAAATGAAATACTAATACTGGTGGTAGGACTCTCATATGTAAGAGTCCGTCTGGGTGGGTACCACCGCAATGTCTGTTTCTACCGCCAGCAGTGTGCATGCCCTGTTGTGTTTCGGTTTGAATGACATTGTAGCCAGTGTAACTAATGGACATAATGAGACTTAACATCTTATGTCTCAGTATGACGAGCGCAGTGGAATGCCACACAGTACTTTGTAACTCAAGGTGCTGGATGGTGTTTCTTCTGTTTATGGTTGGTCGTATCGCTTACCATCAGGCGAACGGCATGCTCGTCTCTTCATTAGATGCCATAAAAAAAATTACCGTCTGGGCATGATTTTATCAGTTGCCGACCGACATTTTCTTCGAGCTTCACTGAAGTGAAGCCGTTTAATCGTGCTAGGATAATAATATTCGCCCAGGATCCTTCCGTTCACTATTGATGTTTTACATTATACGGTAAGTATGGCAAGCAACATCAATGGTTGCTATATGTTTATCCAAATTTTCACTTATACCTACGTGTGAAAAGCGCTGTCAATCCACAGGAAACCGTGAAAGGAGAGGTCCGCTTTTTGTATGGGTGTTGGGCTTCAAAACCTTACCAGGCTCTAACTTTAGGGATATTAAATATGGATCTTGAATCTATTAAAAAAAATGTCCCCTCTATTTGTAACTATTTTAAAAACCTTTATATTAAGTGCAGTTTTTGAGCAAAATAAAATTACATAAATCTCAAAATCGTTGGTCTTTAAACTTAAACGATTTGTTGTAAAAGGATAGTTTTTAGGAGTTCTATCCAAATATATTTAAACTGTCGTTAGAATTACAGGCCTGTTTTTGGATATGTCCTTTCGGGTAAGTTCCAACCACGTTCATTGCTAATGTGACGTTTCTCACTTAGTAAATATGGAAAATATTTGTTGCTAATGTTATACATCTATATGTACTTCAAAGATATATTATTATACACTTGTTCAAATATATCATTACTAGCTTTTGCTCCTTTCTCAGGGTGTCAGACTATCTCCATAACAAATTTCATAGAAATCCATTTAGTAGTTTCGGAGAGGTGCACTACCAGACAGACAGAAAAGAATCAAAAACATTGGTGATTTGTATTCTATTACTTTTCTGTAATCGCCCCGTCTGTTTTTTTTTATCTAGAGACGCAGCAGGTTCTGCTGCTTTATTCTAGTATAGATTTTCTTTGATATTACTTTTCATGTTACATTTTAATTCATATTCTATTAATGAGGTTGTTTGTATTTTAACCGATGACTAATGAGTGCCTGATATCAGGCAGTACTTTGTAACTCGAGGTGCTGGATGGTGTTGCTACTGTTTATGGGTGGTCGTATCGCCTACCATCACGCGAACGGCATGCTCGTCTCGTCATTCAATGCCATAAAAGAAAATCAGTACCATAAATTTAATAGCTTCAGATTGACTCTTAAGATAAAGTACTATAGATTAATAATGTTTATATGTGAGATCTTAACTGATTAGCATTGTAATATAAAATATAATTTATTTATGGAAAATTACAATCTAGTAGATGTAACAAATCTAACATTTTACTATTCAGGAAAATCCCACAATTAATGTTGTTTTCGTGGATAACGCACTTTTGACCTAAGGCTGACCAAGTCGCCAAAAATATGCTGAACTGTATTTTGAAGCAATTAAAGATACTTACGCCTTTTATCCCCGAAGGGGTAGGCAGAAGCGCACATAATGCACACTTTTTGCCGTTCGTATTCCGTCCCATGGTGTGATAGGGGGCGAGCCGGGCTGACACTGACTAGAAAAACCAAATATCACTTTGCCCAACCCGGGGATCGTACCCGAGACCTCAGCATTGCAGTCGTAAGGGCGGTTGCGGACGACAACTTAGACGTGAGTCGGAGGAAGCCCGCAGCCGTCCCTAATGAGCCGAAGATGGCCACAAAAAAGCATTGCAGTCGTACTGTAATACAACTACACCACCGAGGCAGTAAAAACACCTACAGCCTTATAAATATTAATAAATTTGTTCAGTCTCGGATAATAAAATTGTAAAATGCTTATTTTATTTAAGACCGTCGCGGTGGCGTATTTGTATTAAAGTATGACTGCGGTGCTGAGGTCTCTGCTTCCATTCCCGAGTCAGGTAAAGTGAGTGCTTTTCTGCTCAGAGTATGGAATTCTGTCTGGTAGATGTCAATATCCCTCTTATACCTAACATAGCTAAGGAAATGTGAGTGCAATAACTGTCTACCTTTGAAAAGGGTATGATACTAGGTATGTATGAAAAGATGCCCCTACCTTATGTACATATGTCTATTACCTAACAGGAAACAGCAACAATAATAAGAGTGAATGGACTCCTCAAACTCACAGCAGCAACCCTAGCAGAAGATGAGCATCTCCTAGCATTCACCAAGACATTCGTATTGAAGACGACAGACGGCGTCGAATACAAGATAATCAACCAAATGGTGTACTGGGACGAACCGACTAAAGAATCCGCCAATGGATTCAAAGTTACCACGGTGAGTTGGAACAGGTATTTGTATACGGAAGTGTATTTGCTGGTGGTAGGACATATTTTGTATCCCCGAATAGCGAGCACCGTGCACAAGGAGTTTAACCCACCACAGTGGTTTGCGTAAGTGGGTCGCGTTCTGAGATCAGACTGTGTACATCCGGTTCAAATAGGCCGCCATAATAGAGTATTTGACTACTTTTTTTATATACACTTATGAAAAATGTATGCTATCCAAAATCTAATGCAAAAAGAATGTTTATAATTGGCGCAATAGTAAGTTATAAAGCTTTAAAATTTGGTGGGAGCGGTAGCTGTCAAATAACAGCAATACTAGGCTGTGACGTCAGCAAGCACCGCCGGCCACAACGCTGCGTGCGTGCAAAAGAGATAACGCGATATCCCCGCCACGCCCCCACTTTTGCTCACAAGAGTATTTAAATATTGAATATGTTACTGATATATTTTTGATTTGATGCTGATTTTACAGAAGAATTTCTTTTTCGTATAATTGTCTGTTACATATAAAATAATATACAAAATCAAACAAAGGTCAACCGTATTGTGTGGACTGACGCGAGATAATCATCCTCTCTCCGCTTATCAGGTGCAGTGGGGACATTATACCGTGTCAGTATAAAAAAAAAGTTCGGTATGCCTTACAGCAATGTACTGAACTCAGTAACTCAGTTCGCGGGCACAGTACGGAATTTTTAGGGGCTCGACAAGGATTACACTTCTTGCATATACTTACTTTTTGTTCTTCTCAACCGTCTTCACAATTCTTTTGACTCCCATCTGTTCAATGGCATCATGAGTGTGAGTGGTAATTAATGAACAAGGACAGTTTCGTTTATAAATCTAAGCATAAGAACCAAACTTGTTTCTCTGAGAGTAAAAGTCGCCTATAGTTAGAAATTAGTTTCTATATGCCCTGACCATCTAAAATCAAAAATTCATTGGTGAGAATTGAAAAGTAAAGTCCCTTCTTATACAATAAATGTAATTTTAATAGGATTCGTAAGTATTTCACAGGGCAGTATAATTAAGTACAGTTGAAGTGCTTTGCACGACGTAACTAAAAGTAACATTTAGCACACACTGGACAACTATGAGCATTGGACTGCAAAGGGAAGCAAAGCTTTTAGTGCAGGACAGAATTACCTCTATCTCTATCACTAAATTGAAAGTACCTAATTCCTACTTGAAATGTTTAGAATAATTGGTTTGTACTATATTTAGAACCCAGGCGTTATTAGCGCAGTGTAAATGAAACTTGGACACAATAGACTGGAAAATCGATATATCTAGTATGTAACGGGAAAAACAGTAAACGCAATAGCAAAGAAACAATAATGATAATTTTGATTAGCTGCCATATCTGTTCAGTAGAGGGGCTCATTTTTCCACACTTAGCCTCTTGAAGGTGGGCCATTGTGTTTAATACTTTTACTACTAAAGAATTACAAGACAAATGATACATATATATCTATATGATGATATATTATGTATATGAAAAATATGTACATGCAATTGATGTATTAAAAAACACATAGTAACAATATTATCTGCAGATTATGATATAGTTTGGGAATAGTATGAACAATTAGTAATATTAATAAATAAAAGAAGATAGGAAAAAATATTTTCTTTATTTTGCTGAATCTGTAAATGTGCAGTTATATGAATTCATGAGCATAACAGTGTAACACTCTAAAAATTAAATTCGCATACCCATTTGATCAAAAATTATCATTCTGCTTATACATTTACTATGTTGAGGCACATCATACCAATGATTCTATACTGACATCAAAATTTAACTTAGAAAGGAACAACTTGGCACTATTTTTTTGAAGTACATGCTTAAAATTAACGGTATGTGATTTAATGAAAATATATCTAAAATGATATTAATGAGCAGTCCTCACACAGTGTCCATAGACTCTTCGGTTAGTGGTTCAGTCTCCATTTCCATATCTTTGTCGTCGGCGCCTGACGCGTACTTCAATCTTAGTTTTTCGTAGTGCAGTTGCTCTTTCGACGATACAGAAGGCTTGCATTTCGCTAGAGCTGCCCTGAAGTCTTCGAATGTAACGAAAATTTCGCCTTCAAGTGTTCCGTTGGCGATGTGGTTGGTTAATGTATTCGTAGCGGCAGCCCTGACCAGTCCTGCAAGATCGGCCCCAGTGTAGCCTTCGGTTAACCCTGCAACAACTTGTAAGTCGACGTCGGGCCCCAACTGTGGCTTGGTACCACCTTTGGTTAATTTCTGGAGGATGTCAAAGCGGTCTTCTCTCGCCGGCATTCCGACGTACATTACGCGGTCAAGACGTCCCGGTCGCAGCACTGCTGGGTCAATAATGTCTGGCCTGTTGGAAGCTGCTAACACAAAGACACCCTCACGGCTCTCGATACCATCCATTTCGGTCAACAACTGGTTCACCACTCTGGCCGCGCCGTTATTGTCTTGTGAAGTACGTCTTGGACACAGAGCGTCGAATTCGTCGAAGAATATCACACAAGGCGCCGAGTTCCGAGCGCGTCTGAAACACGTACGCACTGCTCTCTCACTCTCACCAACATACATGTTGAGAAGTTCAGGACCTTTCACAGATATGAAGTTTACTCCTGCCTCGTTAGCGACAGCCTTCGCCAACAATGTCTTACCGCATCCCGGAGGGCCACAAAGTAACACTCCACTGGGTGCAGACAGTCCAAGTTTACTCAATTGTTCTGGATATTTCACTGGAGCCAACACAGCTAGCTGTAAGTCTTTTCTTACTTGATTCAAAGATCCAACATCATCCCAGCTCACATCAGGAACTGTAACAATACCTTCTCTCACTGCACAAGGTTTTGTTGTTTTTAAAGCTTTAAGGAAGTCATCTAGTCTGATAGCGAGCCCTGATAACTTGTCCATGGAATAAGGCATCACACTGAGTAATTCTAAAACTTCATCAAGAGGGCTTAAGGGCTTCACAGGTTCATCAACATGGTTTACTGCAGTTTCCAATTTTTCTGGTACTGCATCTGCAAGAATAACTGGACTTGGACCCTCTACTTCATTTACTGCAGGCTCAGCGGGCTCACTGCTAGTCGGCTCTTCACTTTCCTTTTCACCATTGGATATAACAGGGACTTCTTCAACAGGTTTAGCCTGTGCCTTTACTTTTTGGGCCAACTCATTTGCTCTGATTTCGGTAAAGATTCTCTTGACTGCAGAAGTGCTGGCTTTATTCACTAAAGCTTGCAGATCAGCTCCTACGAACCCTGGTGTGATCTGTGCTAGAGTTTTCATATTAACATCTTCATCCATTGTAATGTTTCTACAAAGAATTTCTAAAATCTCTTTCCTAGCTTTCAAAGAGGGTATACCCAGTGTTATTTCTTGTTCAAGACGCCCTGCTCTTCTCAATGCAGGGTCTAAGGCATCAGGGTTGTTGGTTGCAGCTAATACTAGTACTGCAGCATCGCTATCGCTCAGCGAGTCTAAACTAGCCAGTAGTTGTGCCACCATTCTCTTCTCCATGTCTTTTTGAGCATGAACTCTGTTACCACATACAGCATCTATCTCATCAATGAATAGAACACTTGGAGATACAGATATGGCTCGTTCAAATAGCTCTCTGATTCTTTCTTCAGACTCGCCAGACACTCCACCCACCAGCTCTGTGCCTGTCACTGACACAAGAGGCAGTTGTAATTTTCCTGCAATAGCCTGTGCCAGTAATGTTTTTCCTGTACCAGGTGGACCATGTAATAATGCCCCTCTTGGTGCTTTTATACCCAACTTTGCATACACTTCTGGATGTCTCATGTGCAAAATCAGGTCACAAATCTGTGTTATAATGTCGGACAGCCCACCAATATCCTCAAATGACACTTTAACATGTTTTGATGTGCCAACATCATATTTTTTCTTGAGCACAGGATTTTTTGTGGTTTCAGGCTTCCGTTTCTTGTCAACGGGTTGGTTTTGTTGTTTTAGTGCACTCTCGATGGCCGTGCTATTCGTTCTTGCCGGTATGTGGGGGGTTATTGTGATTTGATCACTAATTTTGGGTAGTTTAGGTGCCGCGCTGCCGTCTTCGTCGCTACTTAATATGTCTATGGGCTCACCAGACTTATCCGTGTTACGACGATTTGCCGCAGGCCGTTTTTTGTCCTGCATTTTGTACATGGCGAGGATGCGCTCGTTCAATGCGCTGGCGTTCTCGTCCAACAACTCCAAATCGGACTCTTCTTCAGAACCGTCTGACGTGGACGCGCCGTCGAGGCCATAGCTCTGTAAAACCACTTTGTACGCACTCTCCACCATCTGACAGAAGGCACTGTCGCTCCTATTGTTGTATTCGCGGTGCCGCTCTTTGAGAGAACGCGCCATTTGGCTCACATCAACGAACGTCTTGTCCACATTTTCCGCTAAGTAATTTTTCACGCGCGTAACAATCATCGGGTCACTCATAGTCTTTTGTCGAGTTTGATGTGTTTTCTTCATGTTGTAAACGTTCGTGGCAGAGTTTTGTCAGTAGAAAGGTTAATTTTTTACAACTTGTTTCGCAAGACGCAATGTTTGTCCTTTGACAGCGGCGTCGTTGAATCGATCGAATGTTGCCTGTTTAAATATTCCGTCTACTTTGTAATCTATGACAAGAATGTGACGTTTGTCTTTATATTATTAATTTTTTATGTGTATCCGAAAACCAGATTCTAAAGCGAGAAATATTTTTTTCAAAGCTGTTTTATCTGGAATTAAATTTTTCCCTAAAATCTCTAGTAGTAACAATAACACTGAAATCCTGTCTTCATTTTTTGTTCCAGGTTAATAGGAAGAACTTAAGTCTCAAACTGGACACCGCCCCAAATGAGGTTCTCAAAGAAAATTTCATAGAAATATTTATGAAACTGGCAAATGTGGACAGAGCAATTATTGAAAAGTAATTATTCATTTTAGCTTACGAATAACCATTTCAATTTGCTTTTCTAAACTATACTTATTTACATATTTTTTTACAGGTGTCTCATCTTGAAAGATTGGCATTTCAAAAACGCTTTAGAACATTTCGTCAAATTACTTAGACTGGATGCATTAGATACTTTAACGGAAAAATAATTTATTATGGGAATGAACATAATGAATTAATATAAACTTATTCGGTGCTTTTTATTTACTTCCATCAATGACTTACTACATTGATAAATCACATGTAAACTAGACCTAATTTTTTGTTTGTATCCTGAAACATGCCTAAAATTTCCTCAGGAAATTTATTCTTCTAGTAAAGTGTATGATAGCACAATTGAGAATGGAACGGTCTGCTATGCCAAGACAATGTCTGGAGGTTCAAAACCCAAGGCATACACCTTTGACTTTTTAAAGTTACATGCGTATTGCTTAAACAGTGAAGGAAAACATCGTGAGGAAACCTACGTACCTGAGAATTCTGCATAAGAATCTCGAGGGTATGTGAAGTCTGCCAATCCGCACTATGTCAGCGTGGTAGACTAAGGCCTACCCCTCTCAGCGGTAGGGGAGGCCCATGCTCGGCAGTGGACAGTATATAATACAAGGCTGATTGCATGGCATTTTATTATTCTTATATATACCTAATGTAATCCTAATACATACTCCCCTTTTATGACTGTTTCTCAATTAAGTACAGTAATTAAATCCCCGAATTAGTTATCATCGTTATCATAATATTCCTGCTAAAATACAAAAATACTGATACATTTCTTTTTAAATAATTTAGTTGTTCAGAATAAGGCTATGAAAATCTATATTCAATACCCTTGTTACATTATTATGATAAAAAAGCTGTCGTACAAAAGAAAGGAAATATGCCCTTAATAATTATGACTTGGCAGAATGGTCTTTGACCTTAGCTGGTTGGTTCCTTGTGGAAAATATAAAAAAAAGGAAACACACTCATTGAACTTTGAAGGAACAACTTTGTAAAAACCATAATGAAATTTAATTATTTATTACTCAAAACTTATACATCATTAAACAATCATCTCAAGATGTCTTGCATATTCAATGGTCTGCTCAGCAAGTTCGGAAGACGGTAGCACTCCAGCATTGGCCGCATTTGTATCCTCGGCTGTTACAAAGAGGTAGCGATTTTCTGGACCCAAATTCCAGTTACGCTAAAATCAAATTTTAAAAATTCAAAGTTATTTAGATTATTTTTATAGATACCCAGTATACACAGTACTAATATCTAAAACATAATCTTGATTATACAGGTGAATTGTAATACTTAATTATCAGGATCTGATTTTTGAATTTCAATGCATGAATATGGATTTGTTTTATTTCTAGAGGGAAGTAACATAAATTCAAATATTTTTATTTTGCAACACAATAACATAGACATCACTGTATGTATACCTTCTTGCCATACTCCAACACAGCTTGTTGTGAGGCCAAGTTGAGCCTCCTTGCAGCTTCTGCACAAGTGATACTCTGGTACGCCTTCTCAATACATGCTGCAATCTCTCCTCTCACTGTCTCGAGCAGTGTGTCCATGAAGAGGGTGTAACTTTCAGCTGGCACGTTACCCTGATAAAGTTTAATAAAAAATAATACAGGATTCTACTCACACCCTTGTATATGTATATAAGGGATAGTATTTAAAACTTGACATCATCTAGTGACTTAAATAATCTTACGTCATGAAAATGTATGTGTAAGCAATCATATTTATCACCATATTTTATTAAAATTATCATTGTATATTATAGTTTTTTTCCGTGGCTCCACTCACATGAAAAAACAAAAATCCAAAACAAAAAGTATCCTATAGCACTCAGGAGTAGTGTATTTATTTATTTATTTAATATGACACACCAACAGCACATACATTACTACATTCTTAGAATACATTATCCATAATGGTAATTAATCTAATGCATATGCCTATTATAGGTATGTACAGTATTTGCTGAAAATATGCTTACCTACACACCAAACATTACTCTTCTACATCAAAAAAATAAAAAAGATTAAAAAACAAACACCGTATTAACGAAAAATTTGGAACATGGTGCTGTGTATAGTTGTACACAACTCCATGTTCCAATTAAAACATATTAAATTAAATGGAAAGGAAATGTCCACCTTCTGCATGAATGCTGGGCCTCAAAATCTAACAAGGCTTGTTCTCTAAGCATATTAAAAGGGCAAAGTATGAAACTTAAATCCATTAAAATTATATATAGGTATATATTTATGTCCCTCCATTCATAACCAACCCCTTCAAAAACGCTCATAATTTTCAGCAAAACAAAATAACATAAATCTCACAATTGGAGGTCTTTAAAATTAAACGATTTATTGCAAAAGGCTAGTTTTGGAAGTTCCATCCAAATATATATAAATTGTCCTGTTTAGAATTTCAGGCCCGTTTTTGGACATGCCCTTTATGATATCATTAAAAAAACAAAAACAAAAACTTATTCTAATGTTAAATTATTAAATAACTTTGTGTTAGATGGGCTCTGGGTAACAAATATCGCATTTTTACTATTTCCAATCTAAGAATAGTGCTTTATCAGCTTACGTGTAGTGTAGCCTCCTATTGATGAAAGAATTTTCAGAATCAGTTCAGTAGTTCCATAGGTTAACTTCTAACTTATAAAACTCTTCCTCTTGTAATATTAGTGCAGATAATTGTACTAATTACAAGAATTTGTTGCTGTAATTAAGGCAATATCACAAGAACCTCAAAATATTTTTTTTTATAATTATCATATTTTTACCTTTGCCAAAAAGATCTTATTATAGCTTCCCTCCATGAGATACTGTTCTAGTGCAAGGGGATGCTTGACGTAAGGATCAGCCCTGATCACATCCACAGGCAAGCGTTCCAGCTCCGTGTGGAACTCAGCCACACGGTTTTGAGAGAGAAGGAACAACAGGTTTAGTCCCAGAAGCTGGTACATAAATGCTGATTCTGGAAGATGATCTCTGTGGAGTAATTCATTTTATATTTTAAGACATTGTACATGATGATTCTCAATCATTACAAAAAATTTACAATCTAGCTCAAACGTTGAGTTATGTTTAACAGAATTGGTTATAATATACAATAGCTACAGTTTTTACAGTAATAGACAAATAACCAAGCGATACCATTTATATTCAAAACTTGAATACTTCCATCGAATATAGAATAACCACTTACTTATAATCGAAATAATAGCATTTCAGCTGTGACATGTATCGCTCGAACGCTTTAACATCCTTTACCGCGACAGCCCATTGGGCACCGATTTCCAGAACATCTCTCGCCAAAATCAGTTCCTTCTGATTCGCCACTGTGTTATTACTCGGAAGGAAGCTCAGTTGTGTTAATGCGATCTAATAACAATGAGTAATATTATAATTTTGCCATAAAACTACAGCATAAATATAAATCTTGTTTAGTCATCATAGACCTACCTTTATTTTGTTCAATAATTCTCCACATTTATCAAGTTTCCGAGGTTTCTTTGCCCACTCTGTTTTAAGATTTTGATACAAAGTAGCCACATCTTTAACCGAAGCCATTTTCAATCGAATTCTTTGTTAAAATATAAAACAATACACTTTCCGGATTGAGGTTGCTTGCTTTTAACTTTTTATTTTTTTGAGTATTTTTGACAGATGACGGTCAGAAATTATATGCGGAATTTTATTTAGTATATACTATGTCAGCACTGATACAAACAAAAGACTCGAAATTTTTACATAAAAACAATATAAAAAAAATTTTTGCTTGTTGTTTAGTAAAACGTGTAGATTATTCTGTTTATTATACTTTATAAATTATTTCAGTTAAGATTTACATAAAAAAATTTATTAAATACGAGTATTTGGAATGCACCGGTGACTTGTCTATTTTTACACAGACGGTGACTTGTCTTTTTTTTGTCTACAGACAAAAATGTTCGGATACAATATTATTCTACAATATCATAGACATAATATTGATTATTATAGAATTACTATTAGAAAGTGCGAAACCAAAAATATAAAAAATACCTAAAAGTATTTATTTCGTATATAATTTCGTAGACAGCATTGATGTAAAAAAAACCTTTACATCAATGGTAGACAGAGAAAGATTTATGCAGATCTTATTAGTGGCAACTGGCAAGTTTTATTATTTCACTAGCGGCCCGCCCTGGCTTCGCACAGGTAGTAAAGCATAATATATTTTATACATTTAATTTTCTATCGTACAAAATACTTATTTATTTATTTACTTATGAATTATACACATAAACCTTCCTCTTGAATCACTGCGTCCATTGGTGAATAACCTATGAATCAATAGCATAGGTGCTTCTCAAGGTCTTAAATTATCTTCCTACGAAATTTCACCGATATCGGTTAAGAGTGACTGCTACAAACTGCTGCGAGAAAAAAATCTTTAATAAAAGTCCCGGTTTATATTTTTAATGTATTTTATTTTGTCAAATACCAACTTTCAGTGAAATCTGTACCAGTATTATTGAGTCACAATCATAGAATAAAGATTAAAGCGTTAGTCTAAGACTGAAGCATCCTTATTCTGAGGTCACAATACTCTTTGTGAGTCACTGTCTGGCATCCCTGCGGCTGCTCACAATTCAGCGATGCCAGACGTACGAGAAATCTCGTAACATTACGAGATTTGCAGTCTCTGTACGAGATTCACGAAATAAAAAATCTCGTACACTTTTTTACGAGATTTGTAGCATTGTTGACTGCCTGCATCATGCATATAAACAAAATGCATAAAAGAATATCCATGCCACAAACGATCGACTCAGCAAATCACTGGATTCATACCTATCACTAAAATACTTATTATTGTCCATCAAGCTCTCTGGTTGCTGAGATCACAAATCTCAAATCCCATGCCGAATCAAAAAAACATATGAAAAACAAACCTGGTGCATCGGGTCAACTCAAGGAATTTACCCACCCCGAGCTAGCTAGTAATAGTACATAGCGTAGATTAAGGGGTTTTATAAGTGTATGTTATACAATTTACTTTTACGAGATTATGTATTGAAATTACGAGATATTTGGCAACCCTGTTACGAGAAAAAAACTTCGCCACCTGGCCAGTGGCAGCCCTGGCTCCCATCATAGCTGTCAGTTGTCACTGCTAGGGGAAGAAGGGGATTTCTCAATTTTACTTCATGCTGTTTAAAATGTTTTAAAATGAATCAGTGGATTTACAGTAATAATTTCTTATTAACAGTAAGTGGTGTTTGTTAAAAAAATATATAAATAATGATGTGAAATATGTCTTCGCCGTCGGCTGTGGTTTGCCGTGAAGTTTTCGATGAAAACAGTCAGCCGTCCGCAGAAGGTTTGTAATTTATGAATTTTCTCAGATTTTTTGTTTTTATACATAATAAAGACTTTGTTAAACGTTTATTAGTATTCTCCGACATCGTTTCTCATCTATGAAAGTGATTTATAAATTTTGCTATTGTTTAGGGGATCGTCGTTTGAATCGATATTTTTTGTTTATATTACAGAGATCTGCGAGTATGCCCAGCAGCTGGGCATTGACCCGGAGAGTGAGAGCCACCTATTGCCGCTGGCCCGAGATGGGCTCATGCAAGCTTTACCTCCACCCTGGAAGGCTTAGTAAGATTTCATTATTTAATATCAATTCAAAAAAATATTCTTAGAATATAAGAACGTTAAGTTCGCCTGATTGTTTTTAATTAAGCAGGAATAAATAAGATTAAGTTTTTTTCGTGCTTTTGAGACCAAAATATTATTAAAGTATATTTTTGTTTAATAGTTTAACTATGAATTTATGATAGAACTAAAGAAGCACTGTTAAACAGCTCATAAGGTTTCATGCTAAGTAATTCAATAAAATTTCTTGTACACTTTTTAATGTCTTCTTGTCTTCATTAATTTGAGACAAATTCTGTCTGCATTGTGCTCTGCGATATATCAATAAAACAATATTTTTTGTAAATCTTCATAATTTTGCTATGTTTAGATTTATGCAATTGGATCAAAATTATGAACTAATAAAATTGATTCGTCAAGCCCTGCGACAAACGCCGCCGTCCGAGTATATAGGGTTTCCGCATACATATATATATACCGGGTGGAAGGGAAACGCTCTCGGAAACGAATACAGGTGATAGTATTGGTGATTCCTGACGTGATGGCACTAAAAAAATCGCGATCGCATTGTTACAATTTTAGTAGGATTTTCTCAAATTTCTGTACAGCTTCACGTATGGATAGATAAATCAAACTATTATTCTGAAAAACATAGTAAAAAAGATCAATATTTCAAAAAAATCGTAATGAAACACGTACATCAGCTGACGGGTTAACGACCGCGGGCCGGTCCCGGCGCAGCGCGGCGGCCGCCCAGTTCTTTGTACGCTTTACATTGCGCGCGCATGAATTACGGAAATACTAAAATCGTAAGTATTATCGCTTAGCTTTGCAAATGAATATAGTTTTTCGTTAATGTTATGGTTCTTCTCTCTTACCGTTCCGGTATAGAGAGCGTTTCCCTTCCACCCGGTATATAAGCAAGGCTTGACGGGCTAAAATAGGAAAATCTGATATTTTTACTTTAAGTAAAGCTTCTTTCACTAGGCAACATATCCAACAAAATACAGCATTTACAACATGAGTAATTTTGTCTTGTCTATAAATCTACTATATAGATGTCTTGTGTCTAAATTATATTATTAAATTTCCCAAACAGCTATGATGAGAAGCTCCAAACCCATTACTACTATAATGAAGAAACAAAGAACACCCAATGGGAGCATCCACTGGACAATGTCTATAGGGATCTGGTTAAGAAGGCTCGGGATGCTTCCATGCTAGATGACACCTGTGCTTCTGTTCAAGTAAGAATATAAAACTTTACGTCATTATATACCATTGAAAAAAATGTACCTAGAATTTTTGATTTGTTTAAGAAGGTATAACCTTACCTGAACAACTATCAAATGAGGTTGTTTGGGACTAAGTGCTTTCTGATAAAATGATTAAATTTTTAAGGTGTATAGGATTTCTGCCATGTAATTAATTTAACTATAACAGTGTTTCCCCATCTTGGCTAGCAGCAGAAATAAATGTAAAAAACATCCAAACTCATATTTCATACAAAAAAAATCTTGAGGTCTTATGTATCTTATTTTTTCTCCTGGAGTGTGACCCGCCTTCGTCTTACGACCTAGCCATAGCGTTAAGTGACTGCTAGGCCCAGTCAATGAGAATTAGATGAAGAAATGGCGATTTCTTTTGTCAGTGTAATAGTCACAAGTGTCCTGACAGCTGTCATTTTTAACCGGCGTCAAAAAAAGAGGTTCAGGATAAGTAGGCGAACAGATTTAAAACTTCCAATCGCCTATACACTTGTGTTCTTTTCAGTTCTTTTTTCTTTTCACTATAATAAAATAAAGGGGTTTACTTCACTCTGAGAAATAAAAGTTTCAAAATTATCTTGGTTGGAACTTTAAACCCGTTTTTGGACATGTCCTTTGAATTCGTTCAGCTACTTACATGAGTGACTGTACATACGTTTAAAAAATATATATGAATAAAACAATGTAATATATACAAATGTATATATTATATTTATTTAATTTAGGGTCATATTGGTCGAAGGCCATACAAATAAAGGTGGTAACAGCGTCAACGCCTTCCGACTGTTGAATGGTTAAAAATACAGTAGACTTGAATCAATATTATTTATATTGAAATAATTTATACACACACACTTTGGCATATGATTTTTTCGGTGTTATATTATTTAAAAAATAAAGGAAGTGTAAGCCTGCCATTACGAAATATCAAATAAGTATCTTCAGATTTGCGAAGCCTCTTAGGTTGCGAATATTGATACAAGCAATGGTGCTTGATATGGTATCAAGCATTGATTTTTAGGTCTCCCTTTTCTCCGTTTCCTGTCTCTTAGTACCCACTTTGTTAAACATTTTGTCTATCTATTGTTGTTCTCTGTTATTAATTTCTATTGTTTAGGTGGTGATTACTCGCGGTAAAGCTGATGGCATGCAAGTTAAACAACCTCTGGGCTTTCTGCAAACAGTCATGCCTTAGTGTGCTCTGCTTACATTTTAAATGGAACACGACCGTGAACCGTATCGTGCTTGTGCCCAGTTTAACGAGAATATGTATGGCGTGGTTTAGAGGGTTAAAATATTCCTCATTTGGGTCATTCATTCAAGGATTTTTAAATGAACGATAAATGTAATGTTACATACATATACACTCACGCCTGTTATCCCCGAAGGGGTAGGCAGGGGCGCAACTAGTGCACCCACTTTTCGCCGATATTCCGTCCCATGATGTGATAGGGGGCGAGCCTATCGCCATATCGGGCACAAATTCCAGACTCCGGACTGATACTGAATAGAAAAACTCAATATCATTTTGCCCGACCCGGGGATCGAACCCGAGACCTCAGCTTTGCAGTCGTACTGTAATACAACTACGCCACCGAGGCAGTCATGAAATGTAATGTTATGAAGTTATTTTATTATTAAATACATATTTAGTTATTATGCGCTATGAGTACAATAAAAAAAAAACACACACACACACACACTCACGCCCTTCATCCCCGAAGGGGTAGGCAGAGGCGTAACTAGTGCAACCGGTTTTCGGCGTGCGTATTTCGTCCCATGATGTGACGTGAATTCCTAACTCCAGACTGATACTGAATTTAAAGCTCAATACAATTTTACGATCGAACCTGAGACCTCAGCATTGCAGTCGTACCGTAATACGCCCCCACGGCAGTCCGAGAGGCAGACGAGTTGTTTTTAAACTGTCACCACCCAATTGTTGCCCATAAATGTTTTTCTTTCTTCTTTTTTTTTCTTATTCTTGAAGTCGATGGCTTTTGTACTGACTTTTGTACCGGGGAAGGCATATCACGCGGGCGAAGTCGCAAGCAACATCTAGTTATCTATATAATGGATGTGACTGCTAACCATCGAAATGCTATCCCTGCAGGAGTTACTCACATCGGAAGAGAATACGAAGAACCTGGAACGCGTGGAGACGAAGGCGGAAAGCGATGAGGAGTTCAGCACGGACAGCGAGAACCATCCAGCGGAGACCAGGGATAACACGCTAACGGCCTCCCGGCGTCTCGCTCCTATAGGTAGAATGAGCATATTCTTTTATTGCAGTTCAATTAGAATGCCGCTCGCCTGATGGTAAGTGACACGACCAGCTATAAACAGAAGCAATCCCGTACACGCATTTCGAATCACGAAGTACTGCGTGGCAATCTACTGCGCTCTTACACTGACATAAGATATTGTCTTTTTTATACTTGATAGTGAGCGGAGAGGGGTCCAGATAGAATCAACTGACCAGCGATGATTATTCTTGGTCAGTCATCACAATATTGCCGGCATGTTTGAACCGGATGTACAGTTAGCCACATAAATACCTGAACAAAGTCGAAACTTCAAATCCCCTTTACACTATTGTGTTCGCTACAAATTTTATTTTTTCTTCACAAAAATAAAATAAAGGTATTTGTTTTACTTCACACAAAGAAAAAAATTATTTAATTGAACATATCGCGTAGAGGCTATTTGAAATTTTGAATTTGTTCAGCTACTCGTGTGGCTGACAGTACACAAGATTATCTTGGAATGGCCGGTGTAGGAGTACGGTAGTCGCTATCCCAGGGACAAATATCTTCCCACAAAAAAAAATTATGCTATAGGCCAGGGGTTGGCAAGTAATTTCTAACGAGATCCGGATCCTGTTGAAAATTTGTATTAAGGTCCAAAAGATCACATAATACTAAATGTATATAGAGCTAGTTATATAAATCTGTTATTTAAATGTAATAGGTATATTTAAAAATATTCAGCGGTCCAAGGATCGGACCTTCCTTCCGTCTGTTGCCAATTGCTGCTATAGGCTCATCTTCAAAGTAAATGAAGAAATTCAGTGCATAAAGAAATAATTCTCATATATTTTCGCATATATTCGTAATTTTGAACAATGTTACATTATAATATTTAAGACTGTAATATACGTACTGATTACATTTATTTGAGGCAGATTAGCATTCTTAATTAAACAAAAAACTAAACAGGTATACTTTGCATTATTATAATAAATACTTTTGTATATTATATGTAAATTGTTTTCTCCCTGACCTTATTTTTAATGTATTTTGAATGGCTAATACATCAATAACGCTTATTAATAAATGCCATACATGCAACAGTGACCTAACTACAATTTTATTCAAGAATTATTAATTGGACCTAACTCTATCGTACCTTCCAATTACTTTTGCACACGTTCCTTTAAGTATCTAAGTGGTTTTAGTTCTTGTTACTTACCAATTAGCAACATAAATCTATAAAAAATAATATCTTCATTAATTTCAGGTCGACCTCCCCTATCTCCTCTAACAAGGCTAGACAAAAAGCTAAGCGACTTGAGAATCTCCCCCCTAAGAAGGAGTGTGGACGGCGCCTTATCTAAACCTCTAGTCAGAAATACATCAGACAGGGACCTTTTGAACAGACCCTCGTTTGAAAGACCCAAAATGCTGTTCAAACAGCAATCAGAGATCATAGACTTGAAGATTAATGTGACAAGTCCTGAGGAGGAGAATTACAAGCCACTTTTCACTTCTGCTAAAGTTGAGAAGGGATTTCCTCTAATGGGTAAGACAGTTTTTTTGGTATAATTGGCGCCATAGTTTATGGATTTATAAAGTAGAATTGCATGTTCATTTCTACTTTATGTAAGGAATAACGTTTCTTTTCTTTTGTTTACATTTTATTTTTAGATTGTCTCATTGCCAGGCCAACTTTTACATTAACTGTATGTTACGGTCTACTATGAGTTGATCACTAAAGACTTGTCTCTAACCGCCTATTTCAATAAACTATCTCGATGGTTTTTTTCGATCCATTGCTAAAATGGATCGATCGGAAATCGCATTTCTTTTTTCAGGCTTACAGATGACTTATTTCAAATGACTTAATCTCGGAATCAGATCTAGATTTAACATTGAGTTTAACCGTTCACTATACATGGCTCAGATCCCAACGATTGTTCATCCAACCAATCATGACTACAAATCACTATACTCAGCTAGATTTCAATATGAAATTGTTAACCTTTCTTCTGCAATTTCTAGGAAAGGGAAACATGTTCCTAAAATTGTCGAAATCAGATCTGCCTAGTCCTGACACTGATAAGTCCCTGCCACTGGATTCCGTGACTAAAAGTGACCCACCCAAAGGTATACTTAGGGAGAAGCTGTCTGATCTCTTGTACAAAAAGACAGAGAGCTTGGCAATGGGCAAACAAAGACAGGCTTCTAGCTTTGAAGAGGACAAGAAGAGTGTCAGGTAAGAACTGTGTATTAAACATTGGCTGAGAGGGTATTGTGTTATTTTAGACTGACATCGGCTAAGGTACATAATATATTAAAACACCTTCTGATTTGTTTCCAAAAATAAGGTCAGAGTGATATACTTGTTGGTATATTGTTGAGTGTCGAGATACTCATCATGTCAATTTCTTGTGTACCTTTTCATATCATGACTTTATTTAAACCAACGGTCAGACTTCCTCGGTGGTGTAGTTGTGTTACGGTACAACTGCAATGCTGAGGTCTCGGGTTCGGTCCCCAGGTTGAGCAAAGTGATACTGGATTTTCTACTCAGTATCATCTTAGAGTCAGGAATTTGTGCCCGATATGGTGGTAGGCTCGACCATCATATCATGGGACGGAATACGTACGGCGAAAAGTAGGTGCACTAGTGCGCCTCTGCCTGCACCTTGGGGCATAAAAGGCGTGAGTATGTATGTATTAGAACCAAAACAAAAAAAAATAAGCCCGGAGTTTCTTTCTGCCTATCTTCTTCGGGTAGTCACCGCTTAGGTAGCTAGTGAAAGGCTGGTAGGTTAGCTAGGCTACGGCCTGTAGTGTCCTCACCAGTGAGGAACGCGACGTGTTCCTTCAAATATTTTTGAATAAAAATGTTCTTTTATTATATCCCCTTTCCTGCCAGCCCGAGCTAGCTTTTTTGTTTATTTCTCATCATCGATTTTACTCGCAATTAAAATGTCGGTAGTTATAGAAGTGACCTTTGGTATTAATCATTAATATTAATATAATCAATTTAATGTATTGACGTGCAACTATGTTCGCCTACGTGATGAATAAAGTATTTTATTTATTTTAAATTTTAAAAACCTAAAGTCTTGTGTACCTATAAATTACCCGTAATTTTCAGGTTCAAACTAGAAAATCTACCGGAACCGACAGTCAGTCCAGGCTCGAACAGCTCTTCAGAGCAGAACGACGGTCAGAGCTCGATCATCAGCGCTGCTCCCGTGCCCACAGTCCCATCACCAGTCACCATACCATCACCGACCGTGCAGTCTCCGGTGACCCAGCCGGTGTTGCAGTCACCGGTGACTCACACAGTGCTATCATCGGTGATTCATACTGCGTCGTCGCCTGTGACTCATCCCATTATACTGTCGCCGTTGGTGACCCGCCCGCCGTTGCCACCGCGACCGTCCGACAGTCCCAGAGATACGAAGAGTTTATCCGTATCTGATAGGGATTCTGTTGGTAAGTTTTTGGTACTTCAACATTATGTATCACCGGTGACTCATAATAAATTCAGCTCGTAGAACTTGATTGCTTTAGTTGTAATTTTGTCTCTCCCTTCGAGGACACTAATAATACGTTTATTGTTATTTTAGGGTTTTTTTTATGGCAATTAATGACGAGACGAGCATGCCGTTAGCCTAATGGTAAGACCACCCATAAACAGCAACAACACCGTCCAGCACCTTGAGTTACAAAGTACTCTGTTGCATTCCATTGCGTTCGTCATCTTGAGACACGAGATGTTAAGTCTCATTATGTCCAGTAGTTACACTGCTGTTTGACGGTAGAAATAGACATTGCGGTGGTACCCACCCAGACGGACTCTTTCATATGAGAGATTTCATTTCATATTTCTAAAATCTAACCTGTAATCATACCTTTTATCTGATAGAAAGCGACAACCGCGACCGTGGTACTTCTCCCCGCCGTAGGGTGTTGCGTCCACCCGCGGGCGACTATATCAAACCAGATCTCTTCCAGAAGAATTTCCAAAAGATATCCGACTTGGTCCGTCCAGGTGATATCGAGACTGTGTCCGTGCATCTGGAAGAGCCGGTGGTTTCCGAAAAGGAGTTTAGGCCTAGGTAATGCATTAATCAGTTGATTGGTGTGATACTCAGTAATGAAAGAAAGAGATAATTTATTGCTGGGACAAACAGATTACAAATATAAACATACAAAAAAATCCTACTAATATTATAAAGGCGAAAGTTTGTAAGAATGTATGGATGTATGGCTGTTTATTCCTCTTTCACGCAAAAACTACTAAATGGATTTCGATGAAATTTGGCACACGGGTAGATCATACCCTGGATTAATACTTTTTATCCAGGGAAAACATAAAGCGGGACTTTTATGCCGGAAAACCTTTTTAACGCCGGCGGAGCCGCGGGCAAAAGCTAGTGGAAAATAAAATACAGCGTAATATTGTAACAATAATAGGAACCCTCATTCAGCTTCTTAATACAGTACGGTCTAACCAATACTGTAGCGCTGATTTTCGATGAGGGACCCAGGTGACATACGAATACTAAGCCGATCAGTACGGATCAATGCCGAATAAATATGTACTAGACAAGTAAACATGTATGAGTGTACAGTGTCTGTTAGTCTTTTTTTTACAAATTACTCTATTCGTTAGATATAATAAACTGTTTGTCCACTTAAGATAGTGAGAATGTGCATACAATTGCAATAAAAGAAATGATATAAATTAAAAATAGTATACTCAATTTGTTTTGAATTATTGTCCACCATGAATATATTTTGTTACAACTTATTTAAATATTTCAGGTCGCCAATGATACCGCAAAAAAGTAAAATATCGATAAACCTAATGGAAAGTATAGAATCAGAAACATCGATTGATTCCCCAGATAGAGAATTTGCTAACTTAGACCTGAATGATCTAGACGACTCTGACACCCATAAAGACAAACAGTCGAACGATAATGCAAAGGAAAATGATGCCAAAGACTTAGAAGATAGTGATAAAACTTCAAAAACAAGCAACAATGACAAATCGCCAAAAATCACAGAGAATGTACCAGTACCTCAAATTAAAGTTCCTAACATAGATTTTCTGCCAAAAAGCCTGCTATCGCAGCTATCTGACTCAGAAGACTCAAAGAAAAACTCGGTAAACGATATATCGAAAAACTCGAAATCGAGCATCGAAATAAAGTCGTCACAATTGAAAATATCGCCTACACCGAGTCTCGGTTCCGAACTCAGATCCCCGAGACTCGATTACGGGAAGCCTTGGAGTCCGTTGTCAACGTTCAAACCGTTGAACAAAGCCGTTTTATCTCCACAAATAAAATCTTCTGATTCGGCGTCGAGTCTCGGGAAAGGACTGGCGAGTCCAAGACTCGACGGAGTCATGTTGTCTCAAGGGAAGTCGAGTTCCGACAACGTGGTTGTCGTCTATCAGTTCGAGACGCAAGAAGAGTCTTTGCCAAAGCCTATCAAGTCTCCTTTAATACCCGATATGGGAACAAGAGATTTTATCGAAAGGCACAAATCGGACGAGAGAAGAAGATTAGAGTTGTCGTTACAGAAAGAGTTAGAGAATATTAGAGCGGAATGGATGGGACGTGAGAGGAAAATGCGAGCGGAACTGCAAGAGGAGTTGAGGGAAGCAGAGGAAAAGTTCTTGAACGAGAAGAGAGTGAGATTGAACGAACAGCGCGAGAGACACCAGAAGGAGATGGAAGAGGTAGGTTATTTTGGGTATAAATTGATATTCTTAATCAATTTAATTAATTTTATACTAGCTTTTGCATGAGGCTTCGCCCGCGTTAAAGAGTTTTTCGGGATAAATGTCCCGCTATAATATATTTTCCCGGTATAAAGACTAAAACCTTCTCAGGTTTGGAGATAGTTTGAGAAATATCTCCATACCATCCTTTTTTATCGCGTACAGAGGCGGTGGGCGACTTTGTTTATACTATGCAAGGTAGGAAAAATAACAAACTATGATGGAGGATAACAATTAACTGCATTTTGTTGATACCTACTTTTGCTAAAAAAAAATCTCTCCACTATCATTATTCAAGATTTCAGACCCAATTTTTCTTTAAGTTACTATTTTGATACTGTGGTATGGATGATAGTAATTTTCGCAAATACTAATTTTAGCCGCATTCTCAAATTGAGTCAGCTGACTTCTGATAATCCTACAGGAACTATCGACATGTGAGAAGAATCACCAAGAAGCTCTTCACAACGCGAAGCTAGAGTTGGACGAACGGTACGGTCGCGAGACTGAATTGGCAGAGAAGCAACACGCTGACAACATGGCGAGACTGAAAGACGAATACAAAGTTAAACTGTATGAGCAAAAAGAACAGTTGGAGATCGGTGAGTGAAGATAAATGAAGCGATTAAAATTATTTCATCTCTCATTGGTGGGCTTGGATGTCATTTGAAAAGAGGGGTTAGACATTGAGAGTAATAATACTGGCTCATGACATGTTAGGTCATCGAAGTTTTTATGGAGAAAATATTTGGTTATATGTAAAAGTGTGCAGTATTGATCGAACCCGTTTTTTTTGCCGCAGATTTATTTCTATTTCCTTTACACTACTGTTGGAACCTCTGGATGATCGCTGAGGCCATTTTGGGCCCATGACGTCTCTTGTCAATTAAGCGAAAATTGTCGTTCCTATATACACATAAGGTTCTATTAAAAAAACAAAAAAAAAAACATGTCAGCTGTCAAACTACCGATTGATGAAGGGCTTTGTCGTATACCTGTCCAAGGAGCTTATATACTTATTTTGAAATGTTTTCTCAGAAAACGAGCACGCCCTTCAGGAACTCCGCGAGCAGTTACAAGCAAGCCTGAACAAGGAACGAGCTCGCATCATAGAGGAGAACAGAGCCACCATCGACGCGCTGAGGGAAGAACATACCGCTACCATCACAGAGCTCAGACACGATTACAGGGCTGAGGTAAACGATTACGATTTTATACCCTATGGTTGAAATATTAAACCCAGTTTTTGTAACACCCTGTAGATTTGGAAAGGTTGTTTTTGGGTGGATAGTAAAAATGTTGGTTTAGAAGTTTTAGAACATCTCAGAATGTACTTTTTGACATTTGTAAGCTACGAACAGTTCTTATCTTGGTTTGAATATTACAGAATTTTAATATCATAAATTCGGTAGATAAATATCGGTGTTATTTTCAATCAATTATTGCCACATTTTTATGTCTATTTGCAATGTTGACAGCTAGGTAATGTAACCGTAACAATGTTTTTTAGTGATGGGTAGGTAGTGTGGTGTAGTGTAGTGGTGTAGTGTAGCGTGGTGTAGTGTAGTGGTGTTGGTGTGCAGGTGTCGCGCATGCGCGCGCAGCAGGTGTGTCACGCGGCCGAGCTGCGAGCGCGGCTGGCGGCGGCGCGCGCGCTGCCCGACCGGTACCGCCGCCTCAAGGAGAAGTACGCCACGCTCAAGCGCGACGTGCAGGTACCGCACCTACACACTACACACTACACAGCTACGCGCGCGCTGCCCGACCGGTACCGCCGCCTCAAGGAGAAGTACGCCACGCTCAAGCGCGACGTGCAGGTACCGCACCTACACACTACACACTACACAGCTACGCGCGCGCTGCCCGACCGGTACCGCCGCCTCAAGGAGAAGTACGCCACGCTCAAGCGCGACGTGCAGGTACCGCACCTACACACTACACACTACACAGCTACGCGCGCGCTGCCCGACCGGTACCGCCGCCTCAAGGAGAAGTACGCCACGCTCAAGCGCGACGTGCAGGTACCGCACCTACACACTACACACTACACAGCTACGCGCGCGCTGCCCGACCGGTACCGCCGCCTCAAGGAGAAGTACGCCACGCTCAAGCGCGACGTGCAGGTACCGCACCTACCATTACACACTACACAGCTACGCGCGCGCTGCCCGACCGGTACCGCCGCCTCAAGGAGAAGTACGCCACGCTCAAGCGCGACGTGCAGGTACCGCACCTACACACTACACACTACACAGCTACGCGAGCGCTGCCCGACCGGTACCGCCGCCTCAAGGAGAAGTACGCCACGCTCAAGCGCGACGTGCAGGTACCGCACCTACACACTACACACTACACAGCTACGCGCGCGCTGCCCGACCGGTACCGCCGCCTCAAGGAGAAGTACGCCACGCTCAAGCGCGACGTGCAGGTACCGCACCTACACACTACACACTACACAGCTACGCGCGCGCTGCCCGACCGGTACCGCCGCCTCAAGGAGAAGTACGCCACGCTCAAGCGCGACGTGCAGGTACCGCACCTACACACTACACACTACACAGCTACGCGCGCGCTGCCCGACCGGTACCGCCGCCTCAAGGAGAAGTACGCCACGCTCAAGCGCGACGTGCAGGTACCGCACCTACACACTACACACTACACAGCTACGCGAGCGCTGCCCGACCGGTACCGCCGCCTCAAGGAGAAGTACGCCACGCTCAAGCGCGACGTGCAGGTACCGCACCTACACACTACACACTACACAGCTACGCGCGCGCTGCCCGACCGGTACCGCCGCCTCAAGGAGAAGTACGCCACGCTCAAGCGCGACGTGCAGGTACCGCACCTACACACTACACACTACACAGCTACGCGCGCGCTGCCCGACCGGTACCGCCGCCTCAAGGAGAAGTACGCCACGCTCAAGCGCGACGTGCAGGTACCGCACCTACACACTACACACTACACAGCTACGCGCGCGCTGCCCGACCGGTACCGCCGCCTCAAGGAGAAGTACGCCACGCTCAAGCGCGACGTGCAGGTACCGCACCTACACACTACACACTACACAGCTACGCGAGCGCTGCCCGACCGGTACCGCCGCCTCAAGGAGAAGTACGCCACGCTCAAGCGCGACGTGCAGGTACCGCACCTACACACTACACACTACACAGCTACGCGCGCGCTGCCCGACCGGTACCGCCGCCTCAAGGAGAAGTACGCCACGCTCAAGCGCGACGTGCAGGTACCGCACCTACACACTACACACTACACAGCTACGCGCGCGCTGCCCGACCGGTACCGCCGCCTCAAGGAGAAGTACGCCACGCTCAAGCGCGACGTGCAGGTACCGCACCTACACACTACACACTACACAGCTACGCGCGCGCTGCCCGACCGGTACCGCCGCCTCAAGGAGAAGTACGCCACGCTCAAGCGCGACGTGCAGGTACCGCACCTACACACTACACACTACACAGCTACGCGCGCACTGCCCGACCGGTACCGCCGCCTCAAGGAGAAGTACGCCACGCTCAAGCGCGACGTGCAGGTACCGCACCTACACACTACACACTACACAGCTACGCGCGCACTGCCCTACCGGTACCGCCGCCTCAAGGAGAAGTACGCCACGCTCAAGCGCGACGTGCAGGTACCGCACCTACACACTACACACTACACAGCTACGCGCGCGCTGCCCGACCGGTACCGCCGCCTCAAGGAGAAGTACGCCACGCTCAAGCGCGACGTGCAGGTACCGCACCTACACACTACACACTACACAGCTACGCGCGCGCTGCCCGACCGGTACCGCCGCCTCAAGGAGAAGTACGCCACGCTCAAGCGCGACGTGCAGGTACCGCACCTACCATTACACACTACACAGCTACGCGCGCGCTGCCCGACCGGTACCGCCGCCTCAAGGAGAAGTACGCCACGCTCAAGCGCGACGTGCAGGTACCGCACCTACACACTACACAGCTACGCGAGCGCTGCCCGACCGGTACCGCCGCCTCAAGGAGAAGTACGCCACGCTCAAGCGCGACGTGCAGGTACCGCACCTACACACTACACACTACACAGCTACGCGCGCACTGCCCGACCGGTACCGCCGCCTCAAGGACAAGTACGCCACGCTCAAGCGCGACGTGCAGGTACCGCACCTACACACTACACACTACACACTACACAGCTACGCGCGCGCTGCCCGACCGGTACCGCCGCCTCAAGGAGAAGTACGCCACGCTCAAGCGCGACGTGCAGGTACCGCACCTACACACTACACACTACACAGCTACGCGCGCGCTGCCCGACCGGTACCGCCGCCTCAAGGAGAAGTACGCCACGCTCAAGCGCGACGTGCAGGTACCGCACCTACACACTACACACTACACACTACACAGCTACGCGCGCGCTGCCCGACCGGTACCGCCGCCTCAAGGAGAAGTACGCCACGCTCAAGCGCGACGTGCAGGTACCGCACCTACACACTACACACTACACAGCTACGCGCGCGCTGCCCGACCGGTACCGCCGCCTCAAGGAGAAGTACGCCACGCTCAAGCGCGACGTGCAGGTACCGCACCTACACACTACACAGCTACGCGCGCGCTGCCCGACCGGTACCGCCGCCTCAAGGAGAAGTACGCCACGCTCAAGCGCGACGTGCAGGTACCGCACCTACACACTACACACTACACACTACACAGCTACGCGCGCGCTGCCCGACCGGTACCGCCGCCTCAAGGAGAAGTACGCCACGCTCAAGCGCGACGTGCAGGTACCGCACCTACACACTACACACTACACAGCTACGCGCGCGCTGCCCGACCGGTACCGCCGCCTCAAGGAGAAGTACGCCACGCTCAAGCGCGACGTGCAGGTACCGCACCTACACACTACACACTACACAGCTACGCGCGCACTGCCCGACCGGTACCGCCGCCTCAAGGAGAAGTACGCCACGCTCAAGCGCGACGTGCAGGTACCGCACCTACACACTACACACTACACAGCTGCGCGCGCGAATGGCGACGGCTTCTTGGTAAGGTAGCCACTGCATTACTTCGACATGGTAATTAGGAGTTAGGAATGAGGATAAAAAATTATGAAAGACGAGCTCAATGGACTAGTATCCAGAGCGGTAATATTTAAATAAAAAAAAAAAAACCTATATTTCAACAATTTTCTCTTCACAATAATTTATGGAAGCGTTAAGTTTCAAACAATATTGTAAATTTATAGGTACAATAGACACTCTTTTTTTAATAAAAAGTATATGTTCTGCTTAAATTTCCTATAGTAATAGACTTTATACACTTTCGTTCAGAAATGTACTTTTTTCAGATGTCGATAGAACGTCGTAACAAAAGGCGAGAAATGAGCATGACAACGGGCTCCGAAACCGAAAAGTCTAACTCCCATAAAGCTAATCATAATGAGAGGTAACATCCACCATCCATGTCGTATCAAATAAGTATAATCAGTTGATACCAATGATTTTTTAAAAGTATAGATATTATGTCATATCCCTAACGAATCAAATGAAAAAAGTGTTCTGCACTCACACATACATATACTTAACATTGACATGTCGGCTGAAAGAGTTGACTTAACCCAGTATGAATGAAGACGACAGCTAATATTTGTCATTTACATTTCATGTATAAAATTGTCCCAATTGGCTTACTTTTGTCTTCAAATTGAGAGTTACTTTTGAGTCTTCAAATTTCGATTGCTAAAATCATATCTATGTTTATGAAATATCATTGGCTGCTACCATAAGAAGTCAATAGGCTAGCAATTTGCTATACATTTACAAAATTATCTGCTTGCAATGTGTTAAGAAGTAAATTTTTACCCAAATACAATTCTTATCAAATAAAACGTTAACATAGAACTTAAATCTGTTCGTTTTTTAGTATCGGGGTGTACAGTCAGCAGCATAAATATCTGTACAAAATATAAATTTCAAATCGCCTATACACGCCTTAAGTTAAACTGAAAAAAAATCTTCGTATGAAGTGAAGCAAATCTCTTTTATATTATTTTTGTGAAAAAAAAAAAACATTAATAAGAACACAAAAGTATGTAGTCAATTTGAAATTTTGAATTTGTTCAGCTACTTTGCTGGTGATTGTACAACTACCCTCTTTTGTCTGATTTATGCTAACACTTATCCGAACATTTCAGACGCAAAGAAATCCAAGAAATGTCAACGAGCGCAGTAGTAGAGCCTGAAACGAGTCGATCTCGTATAAACAACAATCCTGCCCCGAAGTATAATGACAACGAAACGTCATACTCCGAGAGCAACGCGCACAAATCATATGAAAATAACAACCAGTGGAAACCTAGAGAGCATGTGAGTTGTGGATGCCTGTATGATTAGTTCCTTTGCATCGTAGCAGAAAGTACAGATCTTCGAGTAACGGCAGATTTAAAAAAATATACATATTTAAAAGGAAAACCACATCTAAATAGGATTAGTATTTTTGAGAAATAACTAATCCTATTTAGATGTGGTTGTATACGAACTTACATACATACACGCGGGTTGAATACAGGGTGTCAACTCCCACAAACGATATTCGATATATCGCGACATTTGTCGTGTCGAAGCCTACTTTCAGTTACGTCGTTTTTACCATCTAAACGATCAACGAACGAATGAAACATATTTGCCAATGTCGTCCAGAACCTCAACGATGTTAATTGCTAACTTCAGATCAATGACAGGTATGAACTAATTGCAATCATCTCAAACAAACTTCTCCCTGATTGGTCTATTTACGCTATCTATAGATCGAGAATGGTCACAAAGGTATTGAATTCGGCAGAAAGGTAGTCATATTGTTTATAGATATTTTTAGCTTGCCGCAATCTGTTAGTATTTACCAACTATTACATTGATATTCGAAATGAAATGAAATAATATGGCAAAAGAGTGCGTTCGCCTTCCCCTAACAATACATACAACGACGCGAATTAGTTCCCAAAATAAATGAAAGTTACCATTTCTATCTCTTTCTCTATTCTATTGTAACGTGGTACCTAGATATTTCTGTTTAAATTCCCCTTCACTACGACGCGTAGCGACATTGGTTTGCAACAGATTTAATAGCAGTAAGCAATCCGAATTGTGATATCTGAGGGAAAATCCCGCAATGAACGCTTTTGCCATGTTATTTGGTACGCGCTATACTCACAAGTAGGGCTTTCATTTCGAGACTCTCGGTCTCGAAAATTTCGAGAGTCTCGACGATTTTTTTGTATTTTCGAGACTCGAGACTGCTGCCTCCAGTCTCGGGAAAAACGAGACTTTCGAAACTAACATCAAATAATAATTATTATTGAAAAAATTACTAAATTATCAGGATCTTTTTAATGCGGATCAGTGGCGACATAGAAAAATTAAATTTTTGATAATCTCTCGGAAGTCGCAACCTAACCTTGTTGAAACATATACGGGTCTTTATAATTAAGTACATTATTGTTATGATAAATTGGGAAAAGATCTCTTTTTGCCAATGGTAGCGATAGGGGGAAATACTCAAGCCATTGTTAAATCCCTGCTAATTATGGTTTGAAAAGTTACGAAAATCCCAGGACATGAGACAACCCAAAGCATTCATATAACATTATAATTAAGCATGTCGAAGGTCACGGAGTGCACATGTGCATGCTATCGCAACTTTGGTAGGAGTCTGCTCTTGAGCAGAGTCTCTCGCTGTTTAAAGATGAGACTCGAATAAAATGTCAAATAAGTATGAAACACTACGCGGCACCCTCATAAACTTTATTTATACGGTAGCGGGTCACCGATCGCCCAACCGCCGTCTGCAGGCCGATTTTAAAAGAGGCTGGAGACGTCTCGTCTACGTCTATTAAGAGAAGGGAGTCTTCACTTACTATAGTGTGACATGTTTCAACCCTAAAAACCTGCGATGCGAGACTATTAAAAATACAAAAAGTCCCGATACTTTGAGACACGAGATGACCTGGGACCCAAACACTAATGCTAATCTATACGTAATTTAGCGTAGAATTAGAGATTTTTTTTCTTATGCGATTTACTTAATTAAAAATTATAAAACAAAACCCCCCGCTGAGTCTGTATGTATGTATGTCTTAACGCCAAATTACTCAAATACTACCGAACAGATTTCGTTGAATTTTGGTATGGAGATAGTTTGAAACTCTGGAAAGGCTATAATAGGCTACCTTTTGTCTTTGTAAAACTATTTCACGTGGTCGAAGCGGTGAGCAAAAGCTAGTTTGCCCATCCATCCAACGCTCTTTATCTTTTACGGGACAGATTTAAAAATTGAAAAGTCCTATAAGTAATTTAACTTCCATGTGGCTTTATAATAGTGTGATTTATAAAGTACTTTATTGATATATCTTGTATTGACTGCCTTAAAAGTCTTTAATCGTGGCCTACGAGTATAATGACTATTTTTGAAATAGTCTCGAAAGTCTCGTTTTTTTTCCAGACCGGACCAAGTCTCGTTTTTTTTCCCGAGACTCGTAAATGTACCGAGACTGAAAGCCCTACTCACAAGTATGCTAGCTCATATAGCATAACTTCTTCAGGATGTCCACTGCTGAACATAGCCCTCCCCCCCCTCCAAAGATTTCCAGACCAAACTGTTAGAACCGGCTTGCATGTAACGAGTTCCTGCGATCTTTATGAGCTCTTCTGCCCACCTTGTAGGGGCAAGTCCCACGCTACTCTTGCCAGTACGTGGTCTCCACTCAAGAACTTTTCTACCCCGTCTTTTGTCAGTTCTACGAGCTATGTGCCCTGTCTACTGCCATTTTAGCTTCATTTAACTGGTGGTAGGACTTTCATGTTATGTAAGAGTCCGTCTGGGTGGGTACCACCGCAATGTCTATTCCTACTGCCAAGCAGTAGTGTGCATGCACTGTTGCTAGTTAGTGTAAGTACTGGACATAATGAGACTTAACATCTTATGTCTCAGGATGACGAGCGCAGTGAAATGCCACACAGTACTTTGTAACTCGAGGTGCTGGATGGTGTTGCTACTGTTTATGGGTGGTCGTATCGCTTACCATCAGGTGAACGGTATGCTCGTCTCGTCATTCAATGCATAAAAAAATATTCGTCATATCATAAATGCCATAGTAACTCTGGATGCAGGCCGTTTTTGACAGGTCCATTTGGAAATCTTTGGGGGAGGCCTATGTTCAGCAGTAGACCGCATGTGGCTGATGATGATGATGATACTAACTATGAAATAAAATGTTCAATTCGTAGAGGATCCCATCAGCGGACACTTCTCAGACATCAGCATCGAAAGTTCACCGCTCACATCGCAAAACCGCCGTCGCTTTCCAGGAGCCGCCGCACAGGAGGCGAGATCGGGACAGAGATTTGGGTATGGAGATCTATATACAGGGTGATTTTTACACTGCGTTACTAAATGAAACCACATATTCGTCTATACCTCTGCTAACATCGTGCTAAAAATTGACAATGAATAACGAATACTTTCGCCGAAAATCCCGGTTGTAGTATTCCAATTTTTTGATCATTTTGTAGTTCAGTGCGAGTATGATGTGTGCGTAAGTGTATTTCTGACTGAAAGTGTAATGTTGCTGCTGCGACGAATTTTCCTAGGGCAGTCATAGTGACATTAACGCGTGTAAAATTAAAGTTAAATTTTATTGACATTTAGTTTGTTCGAAACTTACACTTTTTTATTTTAAATCTATGGTAAAAATAACTTAATGGAAAGTGGAAATTTTGAACGAGATAAGTATGTGGTTTCATTTAGTAACACAATGTCAAAATGACCCTGTATATAAAAACTAGCTTTTGCCCGCGACTCCGCCCGCGTGAAAAAGTTTTTATGAAGGAAGAAGAAGAAGTTATCAATTCAAGCGAGATAGATGTGGTTTAGAGTAATGACATTTGTATGAATTTTATTCAGGCGCAACTACAGATTGCCAGGACTCTTCTGATGCTACCACAGCCGACGAAAAACTAAAAGAATCCGTCAATGGTAAGTGTAACATTACCTAAACCAATACTTCCCATCTTGATTCCAAACAAAATAAAATAAATCTATCTAAAATTATGATAATCACACACACACACACACACGCACACGCACGCACGCACGCACGCACGCACGCACGCACGCAAGCACGCACGCACTCACGCACGCACGCACGCACGCACGCACGTACGCACGCAAGCACGCACGCACGCACGCACGCACGTTCGCACGCACGCACGCACGCACTCACGCACACACACACACACACACACACACACACACACACACACACACACACACACGCCTGTTATACCGAAGGGGTAGGCAGAGACGCAAGTAGTGCACCCACTTTTCGCCGTGCGTATTTCGTCCCATGATGTGATAGGGGGCGAGCCTACCGCCATACCGGGCACAAATTCTAGACTCGAAGCTGATACTAATTAAAATGGTCCAATATCACTTAGCCCCACCCGGGGATCGAACCCAAGACCTTAGCATTGCATTCTTACATTGTAATACATCTACGCCGCCGAGGCAGTCAGTCTAAATCTATCTAAAATTATGATAATCTCATAAGTATACATCTCTCATTTTAAGCATACGTAAATCTATATAAAATTATGACAATATTGCAGTGATTATTATACATTGCTTATTATTGATATAAAATATGTTTTGTTTTCAGGCCACGGGCGCAGGCGTTGTTTCACAAGATTAAAATCTGCTTCCACATCTCGTCTTAACTATTCTCCGAAGTAAGTACATTTAACTTGGAAATGGTTATGAAAGCTAGCTGGAGCTTTGTACTATTGAAACGATTGTAAAACTTGATTCACTGAACGCTGCACTGTAAACGTAGGCTATATTTAATATTGCCCGCGGGTCCGCCCGAATTAAAAAGCTTTTCCGGGATAAAAGTCCCGGTTTATATTTTCCCGGGATAAAAAATAGCCTATGTGTTAATCCAGGACATGATCTACCCCTGTGCCAAATTTCATCAAAATTCGTTCAGTAGTTTTTGCGTAAAAGAGGAACAAACATCCACACATCCATACAATCATACATACTTACAAACTTTCGCCTTTATAATCCTACTAATATTATAAAGGCGAAAGTTTGTAAGAATGTATGGATGTTTGGATGTATGGATGTTTGTTCCTCTTTCACGCAAAAACTACTGAACGGATTTCAATGAAATTTGGCACACGGGTACATCATGTCCTGGTTAAACACATAGGCTACTTTTTATCCCGGGAAAACATAAAGCGGGACTTTTATCGCGGAAAAACTTTTTAACGCGGGCGGAGCCGCGGGCAAAATCTAGTATTATAATATTAATAGGATTAGTTTTTTTTTTTGTTGACGCGGAGAAAGTGACTTATTACTACCGCCCAGTGTTCAAGGGGAACGACTGAGCGGTTATGTTGGGTTCACCGTGCCTTACGACCCGACGTTGAGCCGCCCGGAGAGATGGAAAACGTCGGGCGACCGCCGGGCCGAGTCCCTAACCTATGTACACCGCACGGCATACCAACTAAAACCCCGCGGTGGTCATCTTCGGCGCATTAGGGACGGCAGCGGGCTTCCTCCGACTCACGTCTGAGTTGTCGTCCGCAACCGCCCCTGCGCGTACCGCTGTTGCGGTCCGTCTCCTGTTGTTGCGGGGGCTCAGAAGCCCCCGTACACCGAAGGACGCCCTTGGCGTCCGAGGCAGCGTGAGACACGCTGCCGTCCATCACGGGGGTCACAGAAGTTGGCTAGACTAATAGGTGGACGGCACCTCCCGCGCACCCGTGACCCCCGGAGGCCCCTATTAGTCGCCTTTTACGACAGGCAGGGGATACCGTGGTGGAATTCTCCAAACGCCCCCAATCCACAGGGCGGGAGACGTCGGTCAGTCGTCCACCCGACGCCTCCTACGTCTCGTCTGGCGGCGGGAGGGATCACCACTGCGCTGGCGATCCCTCTCGGCACTCTCCTTCCGCGAGAGGACCACCTCGCAGAAGTGGGCCACCGCCTGCCAGGCCTCCCGGCCGCCGACCATGGAAGCGACCGTGGAAGCGACCACGGCCGGCAGCGAGAGGTCTCCTCCGAAATAGGATTAGTTGCGCCTCTGCCTACCCCTTCGGGGATAAAAGATGTGAGTGTGTGTATGTATTACCCTTACTCAGGGTAAAAATAGCTAGCAATTTGACATAAAATCTTGGCTAAAAATTTAAAAAGTAAAACCAAACTATTTGGATCCAGTAATATACTATCCTACTAATATTATAAACGCGAATGTTTGTGAGTATGGATGTATAGAATATAGATGTATGGATGTTTGTTACTCTTTCCCGCAAAAACTTCTGAACGGATTTCGATGAAATTTGGCATGCGGGTACATCATGTCCTGCATTAACACATAGGCTACTTTTTATCCCGTGAAAATATAAAGCGGGACTTTTATCCCGGAAAAATCCAATCATGTGGGTGGAGACGCGGGTAAAAGCTAGTAATATGATTTAGAGGTGTCCGCGGGTCCAACCGCGTTTAAGATTTTCTGGTATATAAGTCATGCTGTGTACTATTATTCCGAGATAAAAAGTAGCCAACATTTATTTAGGAGATGTATAGCCAACATTTATTTAGGGGATGTATAGCCAACATTTATTTGGGAGATGTATGTGTTAAGTGGACGATAGCCTAGTTGGGAATGGAACGGTCTGCCGAGACAATGTCCGGAGGTTCAAAACCCAAGGCACACACCTCTGACTTTTCAAAGTTACGTGTGTATTGTTTATCAATTATCGTTCGCTTTAACGGTGAAGGAAACATCGTGAGGAAACCTGTATACCTAGGTACCTAACAAGATCTTTATAAGAATTTCGAAGGTATGTGAAGTCTACCAACCCGCACTAGGCCAGCGTGGTAGTCTAAGGCCTAAAACCCCCTCAGTAGTAGAGGGGGTCCTTGCTCAGCAGTGAGCAGTATATAATACAGGGCTGGTATTATTATGTGTTAAATTACATTTAAGTAGGATCAACTATACAATATTCTAGGCGTGGTGAAGGCTGGTCCAGTCCTTTGGAATCTCTGAGGCAGCAGTTACGAAAACTAGATGATTTGGAAGACCAGTTCCCTGACCTCGCGTGCCAACCTGCCTACAGCCTGCGCTATCCGTTCGCTGAATTAGGTAAATTACACTCAATAGGGTAGGCTTTTACGTTTGATTTTGCATATTATTTTGTATGTAACAAAATATTACGAAAAAGAAATTCTTTTGTGAAATCAGCATCAAAATTGGTTGGAAAATACAGCTGTTACTCATATTTGAAATATTGTCAGCAAAACTGGGGGCGTCGTGGAGTTATCGCGCTATCTCTTTCTCTACACATAGGAATATGGCCAGTCACACTCGATGACGTCACGGTTCGCTAGTACTGTCATTTGACAGCTACCTTTTTGCCAGCCTTTTTACTGGTGATAGGTCCCTCATATGTAAGAGTCCGTCTGGGTGGGTACCACCGTAATGTCTATTTCTACCGCCAAGCGGCAGTGTGCATGCACTGTTGTGTTTCGGTTTGAAGGAAATTGCAGCTAGTGTAACTACTGGACTTAACATCTTATGTCTCAGAATGACGAGCGTAGTGAAATGCCACACAGTACATTGTAACTCGAGGTGCTGGATGTTGTTGCTACTGTTTATGGGTGGTCGTATCGCTTACCATCAGGCGAACGGCAAGCCCGTCTCGTCATTCAATGAAATAAAAAAAAAATCTATCAAAAATCTTTACACTTATTTACTATTGCATTTGAAATTTCTTTTTCCGTGGATTTGGATGCTTTACATTTTTCTATCGTTTGGAAAATTTATAACTGTTTTACGCAAATGCCATTCTTGATGGTGTACCGTTAATTCTCTGCTTTCTCTATTCTACTCTATGTATTCCTTACATGTCTTGCTTATCTATCTATAAATCGATCTATCCTGTCTGTGCTCTCTCTACGCTATCTACATGTTGGTAATTTCTGAAGTGCTTCCAGGCACGGTGAGTTCAGCGGACACGCCCGAGCTTGAGTTCGTGCGGCATCGCGCCCTGGTTGAGAGGGAGGGCATGAGACGCGCCAGAGCAGCTCTCAAGAGGCGGCGCGCCGCACTCAGGGAAACCAGGGCCTCGCTTTCACCACACAGAGAGCCATCTGTGAGTAACTATATCGAAATTCGCTCCGTAGATGTGTGTTTGTTTATGTGTCAGTCGTGGGGTGTTTAGATTGATTATATCGATTTGTGGTAATAGTTTTGTGTAATGTATAGTGTTATTCGCTAATTATGTAATTCATTTAGTTTGTAAAGTAGGTTTACCCGATTTTATAATAGTCGATAGATTAGTCTCGTTATAATAAATTTAGTCCATGAGTCATCATAAAACAATAGGGGTGGGTGTCTTATCGATACGCACTATACAGCTCAATAGGGGTGGGTGTCTTATCGATTCACACAGTAGAGCTCAGTAAGGGTGGGTGTCTTATCGATACGCACAGTAGAGCTCAGTAGGGGTGGGTGTCTTATCGATACGCACTATACAGCTCCATAGGGGTGGGTGTCTTATCGATTCGCATAGTAGAGCTCAGTAGGGGTGGGTGTCTTATCGATTCGCACAGTAGAGCTCAGTAGGGGTGGGTATCTTATCGATACCCACTATACAGCTCAATACGGGTGGGTGTTTTATCGATTATCGATGGCAGGAGGAGCGCGAGGCCACAGAGCTAGAGGTGGCGCTGCACCGAGCCCGGGCTCTACTCGGTGAGAAGGAGATCAGGCTGCGGCATATTGAGAGGGCGCTGAGGAAACTCACCGACTCACATCCCACGCCGCTCATACAGGTCCTGGATATCGATATGTCATCGGCTGTAACTTGGCTTCACTACGTTTTTTTTGGGTTCGATTGGGTAGTTGACTGTTTAGAATCAGAAAGAAATATCGGTAAAATTAGTTTAAATCTTGACAATAAATTATAGAGAATTGCTCTCTTTTTGACGTAATTGTTTTTAGCAGAAACACTTTCAAAAAATTTATACATTTTCTTCTAGGTTGTCGAGTTAAAAAAGTCAACTTCCCAATTTGTTGCTTTGTTTTTAGTCCTCTGTTTCGTTTCGTCAGAAAATTGTTTGATATATTTTGCTATTCGGTTGTCTTTTTCATGTTCTGATGTTTTATTTTTGCGTCATTGTTGTTTTCTTTATTGTATTTTTCTTGTTTTATGTAATAATTTTGATTGTGTCTTTTTTTTTAAATCATCTAGTATTAGTTATATCAATAGCAGCAATAACTAAAAAAATGTGTAGAAAACGCTTGGTTTTAAATTTACAATAAATAATATTAGGTACTTCATATAAGGTGATGCAATTTAGATTTTGGAAATAGATTCTGTGTATCGATTTTGAGAATAGATTCTTTGAAATATAAAAAGTAGGAATATAATGTGAAACTAGTCTTTTGTGTTCGTACCGCAAGGAAAATTTGGAAAAGTTTTTTTTTAATTAACTGGAAAAATAATTGGGGTAGTATTTTAGTTTAACTGTGTCTGCAACATAGAGCTTATATAGCAAGACATGTGCAGGAGGCGAGTACCAGCGAGGCGTCGTCCGGTAGTTCTGGTGGTGAGGCGGCGGCGGTGGCGGGGGCGGGGGCGGTGGCGGGGGGCGCGGTGCTGCGGTCGCTGCGCGCGCTGCACGCCGACGTGCGCGACATCTGGCGAGCACTCGACGCGCGCCGACCACCACACACGCGACACCACCGCCCGCGTACGCACCACACTACAGTCTACACTACACTATACTACACTACACTGCACTATACTACACTGCACTATACTACACTACACTGCACTATACTACACTACACTGCACTATACTACACTACACTGCACTATACTACACTATACTACACTACACTATACTACACTACACTATACTACACTAAACTGCACTATACTACACTACACTGCACTATACTACACTACACTGCACTATACTACACTACACTGCACTATACTACACTACACTATACCACACTACACTGAAAGCACGTAAAACCGTTGGTTCTGCGCCTGATCTCTCTAGTCATGTCTGCCGTCTCACCGGACTATGAGAGTGAAGGAATAGCGAGTGCACCTGTGTATTGCGCACACACTTGTGCACTATAATATCTCCTGCGTACTTGGCTGATCTCCATTGAGATTGGGCGCCGTGGCCGAAACTGGCTAAGAGGATTTCATTTCATACTATACTACACTATATTACACTACATTATACTACCGGCAAGCTATGATGGCCTTTTGACGTTTGTCCACTAATCAAGTTTCGTATTAATTAATAACAACGTTGAATCAGCTAATTTCTATACATTAATGTCAATAGTGACGTGCAGTCAAAGGACTAATCCAAAAACGGGCTTAAAACTCTAACTAATATTCTTTATATATATTTGCATAGTACTCCCAAAAACTAAGCTTTAGCAGTAAATCGTATAATAATTATAAAGTCCTCCGATTTTGAAATTTGTTATTTTATTTTACTTAAAAACTGTATATGAAATAAACGTTTGTAATAAAGTTAGTAATAAATGGAGGAATATAAAAATATTCTTTTTAATAGATCCAAAATTCATATTTTTGCCCTTTAATATCCATAAAGCCTCTCAGTGCAAATTACAACAAATTTTTCACGGAATTAGATTTATTTGCTATGTCTACTAGTAATTATAGAAAAACACTCGTTCGAATAATTAATTCTTCAAATTTTTAATAGGTAAGTCTGATTAGTATGTAGTTTAGTTTAATGTCATTGTCTATCACTCGCACTCGCAATCACTCTTCACTAAATAATATGTCGTGGACAACGCTGTGAGTTGCTCATTTTTATTTCTGTATGAAATATTAATTCGTAATGCGCAATGTGTAACTGTTTGTTGGTTCCTTAAATAAATAAAATAAAGTTTGAACCTGGTTAGATTTTGGAACAGCACCCACACAAAAAGCAGACATCTGCTTTACTGGTAATGTATAATTTTACGCCACAACTGAAATATTTTTTTGTCATTGGCTAGTATATTTTATTGATAGTGAATTAAGATTTTACCTCACTATTGTAATCTGTCAAAACTGCCATCACAGCAAGCCGGTACAATTCATACCTGACTTATAAAAATAAATAAAAACCGACCAGTAATTTAAACAAAAATCCTTAAAGGACATTCCAAAAATGGGCCTGAAAATTTAAACAAGACAATTATATTTGGATAGAAGTCCTGAAAAATAGCCTTTTGCAATAAATAGTTTAATTTTAAAGACTTCCGATTTTGAGGTACATGCTATTTTGTTTGGCTTGAAAACTATACTTCATATGAATGTTATAACAAAAGTTGGTTATGAATGGAGGGGTCTAAAAATATTTTTTTGATGGATCTAAGTTTCATTTGTTGCCCTTTTAATATCCCCAAAGTTTGAGCCTGTTTAGATTTTGAGGTCCAGCACCCATACAAATAGCGGACATCTCCTTTCGGCATCGTCGGGTCGAATCATAATAATTAGTCTGTTTTACTATGAAAAGAGTCGCGGCTCGCCGAGCTGAAACATCGTGCATAAGAAGTTAATTCGATTCGATTCTACGCGCTTCGATTGTCTGATCAACGCCACGCTTGATATCAAACCAGATACCGACTAAACAAAAAAAGAAACATTAATCCATTATATATACATATACACATACATATACACTCACACCTGTTATCCCCGAAGGGGTAAGCACAGGCGCAACTAGTGCACCTACTTTTCGCCGTCATTCCGCCTCATTATGTGATAGGGGGCGAGCCTATCGCCATATCGGGCACAAATTCCAGACTCCGGGCTGATACTAATAGAAAAACTCAATATCACTTTGCCCGACCCGGGGATCGAACCCGAGACCTCAGCTTTGCAGTCGTACTGTAATACAACTACGCCACCGAGGCAGTCCATTATAAATGAATGATATTTTTCTACTGGCTCATTATGTTTACAGCGTCACCAGAGACGAGCTCTTGCAATGCTCCAACAACATCACAAACCCGCATGACTTTATCTGCTGTAAGTTTATATGTTCATTCGTTCGTTCATCAGCCATTATTGTCCTTCTCTACCACTCTTTCTACATTCTTCTACCATTAAATGTGTTTTTGAATATATTGCGGCTTTAAAACATGCACTCTTCACTCGAGGCCCAAATGAGTATCAATATCCCTTGGTATAATAATATCGATACTGATGATTACAATTATTGATACTTTACTTTCAAAACTATATCGATTATTTTTAAGTATCGATAATCCAATATCAATTATGTGGCTAGGTCGTCTCTTCAACGTAGAGATGAAAATTTCGTTAAGCTATCTTGGTTTTAAAGTATGCTACAAGAATATTAGACGATTCAACAGTTTTCATGCTTCCGTAACTATTTATATATATTTCTTTTAAGCCTTAATTTGTTTCAGCCAGAACCAGTGACTCAAGACCACTCGGACAGTGGTGTTGCAGAACGAGCCAGGGGTCTACGCGCCTGGCTGCAAACTGCTCCATAAGTATTAATAATGAATTATTATTGGAACGAGTATTTAAGTATGTCAAATATGTTTTTCTATCTGTGTCAGTAAAGGTCATTGACCAGGCACACGATCAGAGTCCGATTATCGTCTAATAGAAAAAAGTCGAAAATCTATCGATTTTATTTTGTTGGTGAGTAAGGAGAAATTAATTTAGTAGTATACAACAAAATCTGCTATTTGATTGACAATTTTTTTTATGAATTTAAGTCCAAAATATTCATATTATTATGTCACTCGTTTCAATAAACCTATATCCAAGATTAATCATTCCTTAACCCTGAGGTAGTGATATATCGATAAAAAATTAAATATCGAATTGTGATGTCGATATAACTTATAATATATTCCGTATAGTGTATCGAATTCTAGTCGTCGTAATCTCTATTCTTATGTGGAATTTGTTCAATATTAGTCAAGTGACTTCATTCCTTAGGAATATAAGTCGAAATCCAAACTATGGATTGTGAGATAAGAAACAGACAGCAATGCTTTAAGAATTCTAGTCATGTATATTTAATTTGTATTTCGATGGTGTACTTTAGTATATTCGAAATGTAATGTCGAGCCATATAAATAAAATACAAAATAAAAATATTCTATGCGGTAGCGAAAGATTTTGAAATTAAATTTACCTGTTTAGAATTATAAGAAAGTCTTTCTCCAGCTCAATATTGAAAGCATCGAAATTTCAAGTGGTTTTCACGGATCGAAATCCGATCATTTAATCATAGAATTAAAACACATATATTGAACATCTCCTAAATTTTGGAAGTCTGTAAAAAAACCGCTATTTATCTGTGCGTTTTTTTCTTAAAAGATGTTTATCGTAGCTAAAATACGAAGTGTGGTCTATTATGTTAATCAGGTGTATTGCTCCACTGTTAGAGGCCATATATCAATCAATATTAGGCCTATGTAATATCTCGCAAATATTAAAACTTTAATGAGATATCAATTAATTAAAATTAGATAATTTACATTCCATACTTTAAATCAATTGTCGAACTAAAAGTAATATCGATAAAATGTAGCTTAATAGAAATAAAAATGTATTTGTAATAAGACATTCCTTTTCATATATCAAATCGTTTTCTATATATCTTATGTTATGACTATATAAATTGACTTTAACGTATATACTATATACCGCGTACTATCGATTATTTTACATCGATTCATTCGAATAAATCGATATCCATATACTAATCGACGTGTACTCTTATGTACTCTCTTATTAGATGTGAACCCTATATCCGTAACTTTTATAACAGAAATGAATGTTAGTCCAACGTAAGTTATTCTTGTGCCTATGATTGCAAGAAATAATTATAAAGTAATCGATTGTCAATGAAAATGACACGTATGGCCATAAGTGTATACAATAATGTACTTTCTCGTATTGTAATTAGGTTGATATTGGACGTATCAGTAGTGTAATTAGATTTTTTATACATCAAGTTTTTTTTCTTTAGACTGTAATTTTACAGTGTTTTCTTATCAACTATAAATGGTCATCACAATGAAGAGTCAACTGGATGTTAGTTTAAACTTTAAAAGAGTATTATAATGTTATTATCGATATAATTTATCGATACAGCCATTCAATTGAGACTCCTTTTGTAAAAAAAAAAAACAAAAAGTTTGATTACATTTTTTACGTTTTAAAAGGAATGGTTTGAAAAAATACTCAATTCACTACTGGTACTTTCACTCACATCACATTTTATCTCGAACTCGTGGACTAGTGTATGGCGTGAGTTTTTTCAATTAAATATCGTCTTAGCCAAATAATGAATTATGTAGTTAGGTAGATAAATCTAGTCGGATGGTTGACTTCTATAGGGACGGTGGTCTCTAGTTAGGTGTGACGTCATTCGTCTTCTAAAAAAACTTTACTGATCATAAATTATCGACAATATGGGTACAAGCAATAAACTGATTCGTGTTCAATTTACCAGATGATAAGTTTCTGGTAGGCGGTCAAGTAAAGGGTTTTCAGCTTAAAAGCTAGTATACAGCTAACAAGTCCTTCGCTTCGTATAGATACTTATACGAAGCGAAGGACTTGTTAGCTATCACACAATTAAAAAAAGTTACGATACGTCTTTTGTCTTTATTTTTCTCTTTATGGTCGAATTTATGATCGGTAAAGCTAAATGTATTTCGTCTTAATCGCACAAAACAAAAAACATTTCAGGCCAGTTAAGGGGTATATCGTTAATATTAAGAATAATTATATTGGTTTTAATTTAGTTTATTGTTCCCTCATATCATTTATTGAATAATTTTAATGTGTGTCTTAACTTGGCCTCCATTGTAATTGTTAAGTACTGTTTAATATTTCCTCGCTAGGCGGGTAGACTGAGCATTATGTCGAAGTGTATCGTTCTTGCGGATTCATTGCAATTTTTATCTTGAAGCTTGGCCATTAAAGTTGAAAATAATAGCTCTACTAGAAATCTATTATATTAATCAAAGGGATAATGTTCATCGAGGGCCGCAGGAGACATCGAATATTTTTTTTTATTTATTTCATATTTTTTTTATTTAAACGATTTTCAACATTTGATAAAAGTTGAGAGACTTTTTTGAAGCACAATCGAAAATCCTAGACAAAATATAGCATGTATCATGTATCAATCACTTAAATGGTTTCAACTATATTGCTATCAATTTATTGCAGTTAAAATATTATTACAGAAATTACCCCATGTTAACCCATTAATATTTACCAATTACCCCATTTATTTATATATCTGAAAATTTGGTTAAAAGTTAAAAGGTTCGAGATTTTATTCGCTTCTTATTACCTCATGTTAACCCACTGACATTTACCATTTACCCCATTTATCTAAACAGACATTAAAAGTTTTTTTTTCAAATACCTACATATTGCTTTGAGTATCTAGCAATGCAAAGGAGATGGGATGACCAGGCGAACCCTTCGTTGGTCATATATGCGCAGCGGGTCATAACTTTTATTAAAACCTATATGACTTGCCATCGCTGTCATTACATTCTACGATAATGACATCAAGCGGTGCTCCACAGAAATTGTGATTGTGTTATTGTGTAAAAGGCGACCTTATATTCAGCCCTGCACGTGTGGATTTTTTTTGTTAAATGTGTGCTATCTCGTCCCCCGTCAGGATTGGCAGAAAAAAATGTTTGCACATTATTGCCATATCGTGTCCATTGGTTAAATAGTCTAACACATATTGCCATGAATCTGCAAGGCTGACGTGTGACTGCGCTGTGATATTAAATTAGATGTCAGTGAATGTCAAACACGTGTTCCGTTTAACTTGACTTACTGTTTTTGTGTTGTACCTTGGCTTCTTACTACCGTTTGTTAGGCCGTCCATTCCATTGTTCTGTGTTTGCGACTTTTGTAATGTACTGTTAGCCTGCCCGCACACACACAATAATATTCTCCATATTTTTTTTATATTGAATAATACCGCAATACGTGCCGCACACACACAATATTATTGACAATATTATTGTGTGTGCGGTCACCATTAGGATTTAAAAAAAAAATACTCAATTGACATTTTTTTTTTATTTTTAAAACTTGGCTTTGCTTTTAGTGCTGTTCCAAGGTTAAGTTTGTCTTAGTTTAGGAGTGACTGAAAATAACTTATAGTTTTGCGAATAGATTACATATAATATGTGGAATGATATCGTTGTAAAGTAATTAGAATAAACAAAAATCCAAATTAAAAATACATGTCTATAAGTATTTAATAGGTAACTTGTCGGTGGGAATTTATCACAAAAATTCCTCAGAAACAAACATACATAATGTACATTTACTTAGTAAAAAACTTCGTTCAAAACGTTCACTTAGAGTTCGTTGCGAAAGTCGCAAATTTCGTATAAAATGTACGTAATATTAATTTAAAAAAATTAAAAAGTAAACTATTACTAAAAACGTAAATATATCCTGCTGTTACTAATATTATGTTCCTAATACAAAACAGAGTGTTGCCTAGTCTTATTTTTTTTAAATTCTAATATATTTTCGATTCACGTATAAAAATATACAAGAAGAAATGATTATATTATGTATAGCAATAAAGAATATCCGTGTTATTTTAAAAATGGTAAAAAAATGATTATAGAAACAATTGGTGCTGACTAAAACATTGGAATGCCGTAGATATTTTTTTTGCTTTGTATATTTTTATACGAGGTACATTGTAAAAATCTTTGCAAACCATCCATTTGAAAGAAAAATAATATATTTTAATGTTTTAAAGTACCTCATGGTGTCTATCCTACGTTTATTTTTTACAAATATAATCAAAATGCATTTATCAACTTACGTCCATATTATTTACAATTGTAGTGTTAATTATTAATGTTAATTTTATGTATTTGCCTGTTTTAACACTTTCATTGATTAAAAGTTTTTATAAGATACAATTTGATTGTATTATAGGTAGATGATGTGTTCTTCTTAAAATTGTCCTTGTATGTTCTAAAATGGGTCTCTTAACTTATTTATCGCGAGTAACCCTCTTATATACATCGCAGTGAAAGTGTTAAAAATATATAAAAATAATAGTTGAAACAATTTTTCAAAAATCATTGTTCCATATAAAATTTTCAATTAATGTATAAATGTTTTTTGTAACAAACAAAATCACTATGAGTTTTAATGAATAATAATAGAAAATAATTCTTAATGTAATATGACATGTAAAACAATAACTCTTCATATAAAACAAGCCAAAAATAAATTGTTAATAATACATAGGTTAATGTTACACTGAAACTTAATGAAATGGATTTATTTACATATTATTTACTTATTATGCCTATATAGGGAACGTGCAGATTAAGTTTTCCTTTTTTCAAGATAATGTGTAAATTTTAAGCGTGATCAGTTAATTCTGAAAATTAATTATAATTCAAGAATTAAAAGCAGTCTTTTATTATGAAAAATACGTAGTCAGCCACATAAATGGCTCAACTAATACAAATTTTCAAATCACTTCCACGCGTTAAGTTTAATTGAAACTTTTCTTTTTTTTTTGTGAGAAGTAAAGTTATTCGCCTTTATTTCATTTTTGTGAAGAGTAAACACAAATTGGCAAGAACACGAAAGTGTAGACGCGATTTGAAGTTTTGAAAATTTTCAGCAACTTATGTGGCTGACTGTACTATTATAATAACAATTTAATTATCCCATGTCTTGAAATGAATACTTTAAAATTACGTTTCATCCCGTCCCAAACCTATTGTTAGAATAATTATTTATTATCAGTGTAACATCATCTCGTTCACAACGATACTCTGCTGAAATAAAATTGATAACTAAAACCTCGTTTTATTTAAGTAGATTTTGCTTTGCTCAACATTTTTAACGTTGCAGTCATCTTAAAAGTATAGCTGATAAAAAAACAATTGTTACTCCTTGGATACCTGAAAAAAGAAATATTCAAATACTAGGTAAGCATTATTATACGGTCATAGTAAATGTCTTTGTTAGTAGTGTTTTCGCTTAGATGGATGGCGCTCACTTTAGGAGGCCTACGTTCATTAGAGGACGGCGCCAAGCTAATTGATTAATAGATAGTATACATATAGACTCACGCCTTTTATCCCCTAAGGGGTAGGCAGAGGCGCAACTAGTGCCCCCACTTTTCACAGTTATTCCGTCCCATGACGTGATAGGGGGCGAGAGCCTATTGCTATATCGGGCACAAATTCCAGACTCCGAGCTGATACTGAATAGAAAAACCCAATATTACTTTGCCCGACCCGGGGATCGAACCCGAGACCTCACCATTGCAGTGGTGCCATAATACAACAAAGCAACAGGCAGTTCAATATTAATAGTGTTACGTTAATCGTGGTTTTGATTCAAAATTTATAGAGATAATAAAAAAACTTACCTAGACTACTAGCCCTACTATACATAGCCGCTGTGGCCATAACCACTTGGCCATCCTTGCTTACTTCAGGAGTGCAAGTCGCTTCCGACGTAGACGCGGAATACGAAAACAATGACCACGCATGCCAAAGCTTTGTGGTCTTATTCCATACAACGCCAGAGAAATCGTGGGGCACCTGTGAAAAAATAAATGATTTTAAAAATAGTAAAGATAATAGAACTATAGGAAAAAAAGGAACATCGAAAAAACAGAAGTCTGTTAAATTTTAAAGCATTTAATATAGTCTACTTAAGAATGTTTTTACTATACACTAAACACAATCATGAAGATTCAATGAAAGGTGCTAAGTACATGATTTTTAAAATTTCTGTCTTCATCCTCGTTTTACCCCATTGAGTTTCTATTTACCCCAATTCTCAGGTAACCTATTCAGGTGACTGGCGTTATTTATCAGGTGCATTTTAATTATTTTGCTATTAAAAATTATAAATAAAGTATTGAATTATTAAAATTTGAAAATCATTACCTTCTGATCTCCAACCTTCCAGCTCAAGTTAGGAGCCGGCAGTCCAGTTGATGTGCAGTTCAGGATCACAGATTGTGCGGACTGGTCGGTGGGTACTATGTTAATAACGGCTTCGGAAGGAGGTACTGAAAAAAAAAACATTGAAGTAATTAGTAAATAGCAATGTATTATAATTTACTAATAAGTATAATTAAGAAATAACTACAAGCATACCTTTTGAGAAGGATAAAATTTAATGTCATGTAACTACTTGGTGAAAAATTTCACGATCTTCGGAGTGCACATTTTTAAATCTATGGCATAGGTAACATTCATTGTAAGTACCTAACTGGCCAGGTAAGATAGAGTGCAACTCATCGATTGAGTAAGGTTGCATCTCTTAAAGGTCATTAAGAACTGGATGCACTCCAGCCGACTCAGCAACGCGATTCTTACGATCCGCAATAATATTTCACTAAATGTACTGGGTTGCTATAGCAGATGAGTAAGAAATCGGCAGTTTTAAGTTTATCGCTACGTGCTGCATACAAAAATGATTCACTTACCAAAAGCTGAAAAAACGATATCCTTCTTGAGCATTCTGAACATAGGCCTTTCTCCAGACACCTCGCAGGCGATAATGAGGTCTGCCACCGGTGGCTTAGTCAGTTCCAAAGTGAGAATACATTTGCCAGACACTCCGCGATCGTCGTTTTCCACACAATGTACTTCCAGGAAGTTTTCGTTTAAGGGGAATGTTTGCATGTGTTCTCTACCGTTATTCTGTGGACAAAGAACTATTAGAGGTATTTAGCTGGCGACCTAGTTTATTGTTTAGTTAGTTTTTCATGTGTTCACAGTCATAGTCACAGTCTATAGTTTGTGTATCGTTTGTGTTTCTAGTTCAGACTTCATTTCCTGATACGTTGATCTGGACTGAATTATGTTTAGTTTGGTCCAGATTAACGATAATTTTCTATAATTAATTGTATTTGCTTATTAGTAAATATAATTATTGATTTCAGAATACAGAATAAACAATTAATTACTAAACAAATTACAATGAACATTTTTATGTTTTAGCATATACTTATATAGATTTGTGTTGATTGTTTATATTCGTTTATTTGTATATACCAGTCCATGACCTTAGATGAATATTGAAGATCAAAGCGTAAACAATACACATCAATTGAAAATTCCCTTAACCGGATGTTTGTCCCACGACGTTGTCAATAGCGTTTTAATTACCTCCCCGTTTCCACCGGAAGTGGCTTGGCGTACCTTCGCAACGCTCGTAATTGTCCGAATTAATTTGACCAGCATTCATTATGAGGTCAAAGACAATAATTTGCGAACGTGGATCATGACAAATAACGGTTAAGAGAAACTCCGAATCCGTGTATGTCAAAATACGTAGACACAAAAAAATTTAGTGAGAGCGAATTTCACCGTTTGTAATCAAATTTAGATCTTAGGAACATAGATTAGAAAGTGATTTATGTATTTGGTTGGATTATACATTTATGTGACAAACAGTGTTTATCAGCAAGCGGTGAATTTGGCCCTCAGTGCATATATTTATACTTTTAGATTGCCTTTTATTTGGGAGCTTGACTTTTGAACTTTGTCGCCCTATATTATATTTGACGATTAGTGTTTACTCGAACATTGTGATACCAGACCCGGGCTTATATTTCCATCGTCGGATAAGTCATCCATCAAACAAATCGCACCTTTAGAACGAAAACGACACAATTAAAAAAAATTAAAATAGAGTTATCATTTTTAAATGACTAAAAACTAGTCCCTTATTTATAACAATGTTATAAAAAAGAGAACGATATAACAGTTGGAATATGGCTGTGTTTGAACTATTGTTGTATTGAGAATTTTGTTTTAAATAATTTCATGACGTTAACTCAATTTTCTATCTTTTTGAATTGTGTCGTTTTCATCCTAAAAGTGAGAAATTATAACCTTGCTATAAAAGTGACGCAATTGAACAACTTTATTCATAGGTATAACTGATATTTTTATTTGTTCATCATCATCATCATCAGCCTCATGAATTCCACTGCTGAACTTAGCCCTCCCCTAAAGATTCCCCTATTTGCTCATGTTATCCTTAAAATTACTTTCAATTAATTGGAAATCAGCTCTAAGTCAAAGAGTCGAGGACTTACCTCTGGCCTATAAATCATGAACTGCTGCTCGTTATTGTAAAGTCTGACGGATTGGAGAGAGTCGTTGGAGTATAGTTTCCACGAACATTCCGTGATGAAGCCCATTTCAGGCTTCCAACCGGTGATGAGCTCTACGTGTGTGGCTGATGATCCTGAAACAAAGCAATAATAATATAGTCTCTGCTCAAACATATGGAATACATGCGTGATTTTACAAAAACAAAGAAACTACGCCTTTTTCCCCGAAGTTGTAGACACAAAAAGTAAAATAAAAAAATAAAAGTACCCACTTTTTTCAGGAGTGTTCCGTCCCATATGATAAAGGGCGAGCCTTTCGTCATATCGGTCACAAATTCCAGACTCCGGGCTGGTACTGAGACGAAAAACCGAATATCCCTTTGTCCAACCCGGGATTCGAACCTGCGATCTCAGAACGGAGTAAGGACGTTACACAACTACACCATGGAGGCAGTTGTGATATTTTGTATGTGTTTATTATTTCACGCAGAAACAGAGTGTAAAAGAAGAATAATGATTGCGTTGTAGAGTTATGTTTTTATGAGACGTAGACTGCTATAGGCTACATTTACCTAATAAAAAAAATCCGCGGTGAGGCAATGAATTAACAGGAAAATATGACTGCAAAGCTGAGGTCTCGGGTTCGATCCCCGCGTCGGGCAAAGTGATATTGAGTTTTTCTATTCAGTATCAGCCCGGAGTCTGGAATTTGTGCCCGATATGGCGATAGGCTCGCCCCCTATCACATCATGGGACGAAATAACGGCAAAAAGTGGGTGCACTAGTTGTGCCTCTGCCTACCCCTTCGGGGATAACAGGCGTGAGTGTGTGTGTGTATAACCAGAAGAATTTTCCTTTCTAAGAGCCGCAGTAAGTTAGTTATCGTATCAAACAGCTAAAGTACATTGTACTCAGTTTTTATTACTGTTTATGTAAGTGCATAGATTAGAATGAGAGTTTTGTAATTGGCCGGCTTATACATTTATCTTACTTCCTACTAATATAAACGCGAAAGTTTCTAAGAATGTGTGGATGTCTGGATGTATGGATGTTTGTTCCTCTTTCACGCAAAAAATTACTGATCGGATTTCGATGAAATTTGGCACACATGTAGATTATGTCCTGGACTAACACATAGGCTACTTTTTGTCCCGGGAACATATAAACCAGGTCTTTTATACCGGAAAAACTTTTAACGCGGGCGGAGCCGTGGGCAAAAGCTAGTGAGATATATAGCGTTTATTAGCAAGCGATAAAATCGGTACTAGTTCTCAATGTTAAATTCATCAGAACATTCATCATCATTTCAAAGTGTTTACCATAACAATGATCTACTCCCGCACCCCTTGCATACTTCAATTGTGATGGATCCAACACCTTGCATACTTCAATTGTGATGGATACAAACACGAGGGTCCCGGTTGTTTTAATTTTTTGAATTACACAAATTACCGAAACGTCGGAGGGAGGCGCCATATCTCTTAAATTTTACTATTAATGGACCACTCTATATCCATCACTTCATGCTCTGACGCATTTTGTTAAAGGGATCGGTGTTGATAGGTCTTTGACATATTTTATACTTGGGCACGTGTAAGAGTAATTAACGAAATTAGGAATTTCCTGTCGCTAAACAAATGTTTAAATGTAAATATGGACGGTATTACATTATTTCATCGGTATCATATTGTGATTTTTATGTGTTTGTTATGGAAGAGCAAAAACTTAATAAAAAGAACACTAGAAGAGTATTTTTCACGTCATTTACCTGATTAACATTTGGGTAACACACACACACACACACACACACACACGTCTGTTATCCCCGAAGGGGTAGGTAGAGGCGCAACTAGTGCACCCACTTTTCGCCGTTATTCCGTCCCATAATGTGATAGGGGGCGAGCCCATCGCCATATCGGGCACAATTTCCAGACTCCGGGCTGATACTGAATAGAAAAACTCAACATCACTTTGCCCGACCCGGGGATCGAACCCGAGACCTCAGCTTTACAGTCGTACTGTAATACAACTACGCCACCGAGGCAGTCATTTGGGTAACAACTACTAAAAATGGTGAAATTAATTTCTTGGAGGTTAGTATAAAGATGGTAGAATATATTATACGCTTAAATAATCGTTTTTAATATTGATTCTTAAATTCCTAAATTTTATTCGTGTTATTTTTTATAAGCATAAAGATTAATACGAAGTAGGTACGCTGTAAGCGTTTAACTTAATTAAAAGTTTCACTGAATCATAGTACATTGTCATCTATCCCATGACCCGTCTCTACCCACGTTAATCATCCATTAAAATCACATAAACAGGGCTCAAAACAATTAAATACGTAACGCAAACGCGTATGTGATCAGAACACACTAGTCAATTTATACGAGGAACAGTCTGCTTAGTCTTAAGAGGCAGCGCTTAATTCGCTCAATTGGCCAGTCATGCGTCGGCTAATGGCACGACGCTCTATTTTGGACATGAAGGATATTCACGGGCTGTTAGAGAGCATTTCCCTTGTCATTTATTATTAAGTTTTTTTGCCTGGCATCTATGGAGAGACTTGGAATACAAGATAGAAATGAACCTGGCAAATGGATTAAAAAAAATGTTTTTAAATATGCCATTCTTTAAATTTTACTGTTTTCTATTTAATTTCTGAACAATAAGTAAGTAGTAAATAACGAGAAAACTAATTTAAAAATCAAGTAGAAATTTGCATTTCAATAGTACTTATAGACAAGACTAGCTTTTGCCCGCGGCTCCGCCCGCTTCAAAAAGTTTTTAAGTTTGGATGTATGGATGTTTGTTCCTCTTTCACGCAAAAACTGCTGAACGGATTTCGATGAAATTTGGCACACGGGTAGATCATGTCCTGGATTAACACATAGGCTACTTTTTATCCCGGGAAAATATAAAGCGGGACTTTTATCCCAGAAAAACTTTTTAACGCAGGCGGAGCCGCGAGCAAAAGCTAGTTATCTATAACTTCCCATAGAAGCAAATTACCACAAAAGTAACCATGTGTGTTAATCCATGACATGATCTACCCGTGTGCCTAATTTGATCCAAATCCTTTTAGTAGTTTCTGCGTTTACTTCTAACAAACATTCAAACATTCTCACAATCTTTCGCATTTATAACATAAAGTAAAATAATACAGTGAGATTCTGAATTAATAGATAAAGATTGACGTCACCATTCCAAAAATAATTATAGTAAGTATAATATGCAATTAAACACAATTTTCCAGCTTAAAATTTACTTACGAAGACTAATCAGCAATGTTTTTGCCATCATCATTCTAATGTAGAGTCGACACACACGCATATAGCAGAATAGATTTGCTGTTCTCACCGTTATACATGGTCATAACATTGTTTATTCCAATACCTAGTCCTGAACACGCAATGTCGCTTACTGGTCATACGTTAAATGAGCTTAATTGGTTATGATTAAACACACTGTGCATCGGTTTAATGGTGAGAAACAAGTCTTTTGCACACCATTTCAGTTAAGAATTATGTTTATTGTGAGACTGGAAAGGGGCCGTTCAAGTATTACGCAAGCACTAAGGGGAGAGGGGTGTATGCTTTACTTATTTTCTATAAGATGGGGGAGGTGAGGCTCCCAATGGATACGACAGCAATTTTTTTTTGATAACTAACTAAAGAAATTTGAACAGAATTCTTGAATATTATACATTTATACCTATGCTTACGTAAGCATAAGAGAGGGGGACTTACATCTCCTCGAACTTTGCTTACTTTAGCTGACTTGGGGTAAAATACTAAAATTCTGCTTAATACATGAATGGCCCCAAAGTGTGAAGACTGATAAACGTAGAATGAAATTCCTTATTAATAAAACGTTTTTTTTGCTTTCTTTATTATAAATAAATAAAAAATATAGTTGTATGATTAAATTGAAATGAATGAAATCCTCCTAGCCAGTTTCGGCCACGGCGGCCAATCTCAACGGAGATCAGCCAGGTACGCAGGAGATATTAGAGTGCACAAGTGTGTGCGCAATACACAGGTGCACTCGCTATTCCTTCACTCTCATAGTCCGGTGAGACGGCAATCCGACATGACCGGAGAGAGATCAGGCGCAGGACCAACGGCTTTACGTGCTTTCCGAGGCACGGGGGTATCACACCGCCAACTTCCTGACTCCGAGCTGCGACTGAGTAAATTTTAAGATGAAAATACCCAGTCACAATTTTTTTTGGCTCGACCCGGGATTCGAACCCAGGACCTCAGCGCGCAAATCGTACTCGTAATGCGTACGCAATACCACTACGCCACCGAGGCAGTCAATGATTAAATTACGTGCGATATAGGATATAATATATTCTAACCGTTATTATTTCGATTAAATTTATAAAAAAATTGTAGAGATACACAATATTGTGTGGTTGATCTGGGTTTTAGTATAAATATAGTGTTTATTAATCGAAAGACCATGTCTTGTGACTTATAAAAAATTTGTTCACGACTTATATCTAACACTAAGATTTTTTCAGAAATCCAATAAAAAATTGATTCACAAACGGTAAAATGTATTAAAGCTTAAAAGTTTGCACACAGTGTTGTTTGTGGTCAATTGGTGAATTTCATGTGGCCGATATTTGATAGCATCGAAAACAATTGGTTAAATCGGGATTCTATTGTAAAAATACTTCCGTTAATCAAAAAGACAATGAGATACGACCTTGGTTCAGTAACAACCACTCTTAAAAATGTGGAGAAAGTTAAATAAAGATGCATCAAAAACATTACAAATTATTTAAGAAATTAACAAAAACATTCTTAAATTAACAAAAACATTGTATTATATTTAGAGAATGGAAATCTTAATGTATACTAATATACGCCTATTTTTAAATCAGGATTTTTCGAAGTGGTTATTGATGACCTCCTCATGTTCAAGGTCGCATAGATCTATCTATTTACATTCATAAATCAACTTATTAACTGCAACAAAAGTAACATAAAAAAATCGTAAAAATCTTTACTACTAATTAAAAAATACACTAACCAATCCAAACGACGGACATCAGTAAAATAATTTTAGGGCCCATTTTCATTGACATAAAACACATAGTCTCACTAACACTTCACGTACTGGTCGTTCACACACTGACAAGTAACAAAAGCTGCGCGCACGCTGGTTGAAAATTAAAATAGGTGGTTCGAGCGAATCATGTGCGGGGTTTAATGAACGCTTTTTTAAATTAGGAAAGATATTTTTATTAATTAGTTTTAATATAAAAGAAATAAGTCTTGTTTAATACTATATCGTATTATCATATAGACATAGAGCTTTTTGGTATAAAAGGTTATAGAGCTACGAATAGTGAAATTATTTTTTTGCGGGTTTGGCGTCAGTAGAATTTACTTTGATAGTTTTATTTACATTTGCAAACGTAAATATGACTCTGAGACATTTTAAAAGCGTAGAGCATTGTAAATGTTTTAAATGTCAACCAAATTAACGTTATCAGTATGTATTAAGAATTAAAATATTGGTGACAGACATAATATAATTAAATATCAATTATTCAATTACCATCAAATGAATTAAGATAGAATAATAGACAAAAAACTCGATATATATTTATAATTGGGATCCACATTCATTCGATTCCACCAACTACGGCTTGTTCATTTATCAAACACAGAAAACACATTTTAAATTACTCATTGCAACGACCGTTTGAATCGATGTTCTGAATTTGAATTTGACAATACACCACCAGCTCCCACTAGCTGTTATGAACTTAATATTAAACTCTACCCCTTTGCACTATGGTTGAAACTAATAAATCGTTGGGTCTGGTTAATATGGTTGCAAGTCACGATGCATTTAAAATAATAGCCGTAATAGTCGGTGCACACTAATTGAATGAACGTGCAGTAATCAAGTACTGTTGCATGGTATAAATTTAAATAGATTCGCATTTCGCGCCATTAAAAAAACGTTTGGCGCTTATTGATTTGTAATGGCCACCGTTTTGTGAGTTGAATTTATTGTTAAGTACATTTTTGTGACATGGCTGGGTTACGGGAGCGACTGTCCTGATATTAGGCATTATGGTTGCCTGCAAAAAGTTAGAAAGAAATACGATTAATATTACTCAGAAGCGACTAACAATACTACGGCCAAATTGTCAGCATGCTAAGATCAAATATTTTGGTCTTCAGATGAATCCTATCGGGGAATAACTTTATCAGTTTTATATATATTCTATAGAAAAATAGCCAAAAGGAATTCGATTAGTAAAATTTAAATATGAAAAATTGCGATGATTTTCTGTCTCATCATCTTCCTCACCATATTATTATTAAAAAATATAGCACATAGTTTTTAAAAATTCGCATTATATCCTTTTTCTTTATTTAGTATAATCATCTTCGATAATACAAAAGCAATAAGGGCGTTTCCATTCCCCACCATCCTAAAGCTATTTGGATGTATGCAAACCATTAAAAGACTCTTAATCGAAGCCGCAAACAAATAAAATAAGCGAGATTATAAAAAAAGCCGTTTCCACGCATCAATACTTGAAGGGAATGTTGTTTCCGGATTCAATATTACTGTTAAATGACCAGCCGGTGATGTCCACGGATATCCGACTTTGAGCCGATTTGTACGGACGGCTTTGTTTTGAAAAAATAGCGTGTAGGCCTTTAAAAGTATGAATTTTCAGTATTGTCATAACATACATATTGTGCCTTCGTTTTATGTAATCTAGATTGAATTAAAAAGGGGAAATTTGTGAGTTTTTTTGTAAGGCCGTAGATAATATATTATTAAAAGTGTAAAAGTGCTGAGTAAATGTAGGTCTTGTTTATCTACCTACTGGCCACAATAAAAAGTAGCCATATGACCTGTAAGTTCGGGCACGGATCTAATTTAACCCAATTTAACCGTTATGCGTTCCGCGATTTTTACGTTTAGGTAAGCACTTTTTACAATCAATTAAATTCATCACAAACTTAAGTATTTATAACATTAGATTACATTATGTAATTTACGTACATATTGATACGATTATCAAATTCTCCCACACATAGAAAGCTCCACCGTCCTTAAATGAACTGGTACGCAACTATCCTACTAATATTATAAAGGCGAAAGTTTGTAAGAATGTATGGATGTTTGGATGTATGGATGTTTGTTACTCTTTCACGCAAAAACTACTGAACGGATTTCGATGAAATTTTGCACACGGGTAGATCATGTCCTGGATTAAAACATAGGCTACTTTTTATCCCGGGAAAATATAAAACGGGACTTTTATCCCGGAAAAACTCATTCACGCGGGCGGAGCCGCGGGCAAAAGCTAGTATCTAATAATCTAGAAATGAATCCGTAACTTGCCTTGCTTTGACTATAGACTGCATTGGTAGCGCAGCTATTTTAAAGTACGACTGCAGTGCTGCGGTCTCGATTTCCGGGTCCGGCAAAATGATATTGATTTTTTTCACTCAATATGAGTCTAGAATTTTGTATCCGATATGCCGATGGACTCGTCCCCTATCACACCATGGGACCGAATACGCATGTCGAAAACTGGGTACACTTAGTTGCACCTCTGCCTACCCATTCGGGGATAAAAGGCGTGAGTGTGTGTGTATTTCAACATCGAGAAAACTTATAGCATTTCAATAGGGTATTGGCTATGTTTGATTTTTTACGTTATCTTCGATGTAACAGAAAATAATACGAAAAAGAAATTCCTATGTGAAATCAGCATCAAAATCGATTGAAACATAAAGAAAAGATTTCCATTTTTGAAATATGCTTGTGAGCAAAAGTGGGGGCGTGGCGGGGATATCGCGCTATCTCTTTCGCACGCACGCAGCGTTATGGTCGACGGCACTTGGTAACGTCATAACCTAGTATTGCTGTTATTTGTCAGCTATCCGTTCCACCAAATTTCAAAGCTTTACAACATACTTACTGTTGCGCCAATTTTGAAAATTCTATTTCCATTAGATTTTGGATACAATAAATTTTTCATAATTGTATTAAAAAAAGTATTCAAATACCCTATTATTTGCATATTAAAACAAAAACCTGCAGGTACATAAACCACATTTTACTAAAATAAACAAACGGTCCAGGCATTTATTGTTACATTACAGCAAAATTAAAATAAATGCCTAGTATTAATTTTGTAAATTGCGAACATCGAAGCTTTAAGGGTGACAAATTGTTAGTTATTTAGCTTTTTGAGACAAAATAGCGGCGCCGACTTAAAATATGTCGTCAATACAAACTTTGTTCTTTATGACAAATTAGGTGAGTTATACGATGGCTATTAATTGGTCCAAATTCTTTGAACCTGAATAGTTTTATTTTAATAATTTTCTTATTTAATTTGTGTATTATATTTTTCATATCAGTATGGTTAAGTGATTTAACTCCGGTATTCAATAAAGTGCAACCTAAGGAACACGTCCACTACCAAGTGATCACTATCCAATTATACCGGCCTGCCTAATTGCTTGTGTGTGCTTTACAACTGGCTTTTCTAATTGTAACCGTCTCTAAACTTGAGGTTAAAACACCTCTTTAGTTCATTATTTTTGTGACATATTAGTGTTCCCTGAGACTCGCCGAGCTTCACCGCTCGGTGTCATAAAATGCGTGCCGCTGCTGATCCTGGCTTACAGGAGTTGCAGTGGCGGGTGTGAGGGCGGGATATTCTCTGCCTAATTGCTACTTCACTAGGGCTGTATCAGCGGTACCCAGCACAGGGGGCAGACCCTAGAAGGGTGTAGAAATAACTAGACCGGATCCAAGTTATGGGTTATGCTTGAGCGCAGCTATAGAAGCTCGCACAGGACACGTAAAGAGCTAGTTACGGCACTGCTTGAAACGATGATTAAGATTATGTGCAGCAATTAAATATAACAATAAATAGATATTAAGGTTCATAATAGCATGTAATCCTACGTCAAGTTTATAGGTAAGTATCAATACGACTGTATGAAGTCTAATCACCCGTTTATACTTTGATCGTGACCCACACGCAGTGAGAAATAGCAAGGCAAATACATCAACAACAAAATTTTATACATAGTATATAAAATATTCCTTTACTGCCAAAATCGTGAAGAATCCTACGTAAATAAGGATTCTACACATGAACATTTTTCATTACATTCCTGTATTTGTTTCACTGGAAACTTATTCTCAGTGTATCCCAAACCTAACCGCAGTAATTTTCCACTTCGCCTGTTGGGCTTTTTAGTTTAGCTCTATCCTTTTGATTTTGATGGCACCATTGTGTGCCGATAAAAGGAATTTTATGCGTCGGTGTGCATCCGGTTTGCGGATGATTGGTTGCGCAAAAATTGTTTCATGTTTTGATGAAATATTTCATAAGTAGGTTGGTATTATACTACACTGCGGGCTTTTCAATTTTATTTACTCATAGCCCTTATTTAACAATCTTACACGATACCTTAGACTAACACACGATACCAGCCCTGTATTATATACTGCCCACTGCTGAGCACGGGCCTCCTCTACTACTGAGAGTGTTTTAGGCCTTAGTCTACCACGCGGGCCTAGTGCGCATTGGCAGACTTCACATATCCTCGAAATTCTTATGAAGAATTCTCAGGCATATAAGTTTCCTCGCGATGTTTTCCTTCACCGTTAAATCGAACGATAATAATTGATAAACAATACACATAATTTCGAAAAGTCAGAGGTGTGTGCCTTGGGTTTGAACCTCCGGACATTGTCTCGGCAGACCGTTCCATTACCAACTAGGCTATCGTCCACATATTATATGACACCGGTTTCATGAAGATCACTTTGCTTTCCAGCGTAGGCCTCCCCTAAAGCTTGCCTCGTTGTCCGATCGTACGTATTTCTTGTTCACGTAATACCCGCAATTTTTTTTATGTCTTTTCATTCGTTATATATAATTTCTTTATTTTTTTAAGAGCAACAAAATGTGTACCTATGTTTATTTTAGTACAATGTTTTTGCACCAAAACTGCGTTGAGATTGGACGGTCTGCCGAGACTGGCGTCCGCAGATTCGTAATCCAAGGCACACACCTCTGACTGGATCTCTTACCTGATCAATTATTGTTCATTTTAATAGTGAAGAAAAGCTTCGTGAGAAAACCGTTATACTGGTGGTGGGAGTCCGTCTGGGTGGGTACCACCGCAATGTTTATATCTACCGCCAAGCAGCAGTGTGCATGCACTGTTGTGTTTCGGTTTGAAGGGCATTGTAGCCAGTGTAACTACAGGACATAATGAGACTTAACATCTTATGTCTCAGGATGACGAGTGCAGTGGAGTGCCATACGGTGCTGTAGCTCAAGGTGCTGGATGGTGTTTCTACTGTATGGGTGGTCATATCGCTTACCATCAGGTGAACGGCATGCTCGTCTTGTCATTCGACGCCATAAAAAAAACCTACAGGACTGAGAAATCTCCGAAAAGAACTTCGAATCGAATCGAATTTGTGAAGTCTGCCAACGTAATTAGGCCAGCGTGGTGGATTAAAACCTAAACTTTCTCAGTAGGTAAGGAGGCCCGTTCCCAGGAGTAGAACGGTATATAATACAGGGCTGATATTAAACGCAATGTGGACTGGACTAAAGAAGAGGCAAGGAAGAAAACTATTTCTTAAACCGTGGTGAGAATTATGCTGATATCTGGTGATGAATAAAATACACTGCCTGACACTGGATCGCGAGTCATTACAGCGATTTTTTATGTAGTAATAACGTTAGGCGAGTTGTGAATATGCCTCGAACTTAAAATGTCCAATGAACCAAAAAAATCCCCATATACCTCTCCAAAAATCGATCTCCTAACCTCGTCACCTGTACGCTATTTTAAGTCTTTTGCAAGGGAATTAGGACAGCTATTAGACATTGTAAGTGCAATTTGTATTCACAAAGCTACATTAATCACTGCTTGCCCCATTAGCTCGGACTGCGAGACCGTTTTAATTTGCACATCTAAGAATTTCAAGGGAATTTGCAGTGATGTTTGTTTTGAACGCCTTTAATAAATATTGAATCGTTTTTAAACAGACAAATTGTTTTAATTTGTCATTGTTAGTTTGAGAAAGAACGTAAAATAATGTACAACCACGCAGCGGACAAATTTCCTGTAATATATGCCGATTAAACTGGGGTTGAAGCTCAGAATCCTACTAATATTATAAAGGCGAAAGTTTGTAAGAATGTATGGATGTTTGGATGTATGGATGTTTGGATGTTTGGATGTATGGATGTAAGGATGTTTGTTCCTCTTTCACGCAAAAACTACTGAACGGATTTCGATGAAATTTGGCACACGGGTAGATCATGTCCTGGATTAACACATAGGCTACTTTTTATCCCGGGAAAATATAAACCGGGACTTTTATCCCGGAAAAACTTTTTAATGCGGGCGGAGCCGCGGGCAAAAGCTAGTAATAACTAAAGCCATATTGTTCTGAGGGTTGAAGTCACTGTCTAAAAAAAACGCACACACATACTCACACATACACAAACACCTTTAATATCCGCAGAGGCAGAGGTGCACTTAGGGCACCCACTTTTTGCCTTGTGTGTTCCGTCCATGATGTGATAGGGGGCGAGCTCATTATATCGTCTGGTACTGGTGGTAGATCTCTCATATGTAAGAGTCCGTCTGGGTGAGTACCACCGCAATGTCTATTTCCACCGACAAGCAGCAGTGTGGATGCTGTATTGTGTTTCGGTTTGAAAGGCATTGTAGCCAGTGTAACTACTGGACATAATGAGACTTAACATCTCATGTCTCAGGATGACGAGCGCAGTAGAATGCCACACAATACTTTGTAACTCAAGGTGCTGGATGTTGTTGCTACTGTTTATGGGAGGTCGTATCGCTTACCATCAGGCAAACGGCATGCTCGTCTCGCCATTCAAAGCAATTCCTGACTCCAGGCTAATAATGAGCAGGAAAATCTATTGTAGCATGATATTTTGTGGTTCCGCATATTACATCCTACAAACATATTCTCGGTTTTCGCTAAAATTTTAACGCGGAAACCTCACGTGAGCGCAAATCCGTCAGCCTTTATTAGCACACTAAAAGTTATATTCATCAAACAAGAATAAAAATATAAGAGGATGAACCGGAACGGATCGTGCGCTAATCCGACTGAGGTCTGCACAGAACGTTCGTTACGTTTTAATGAAACTCAGATTTACATGACCGGTTTTAAAGCTGTATGGCGGACTTAAGCGCCTTAAACCGTAAAAAAAATGTATTTAATGTACCGTTTGGATATTTCTATTTAAAAAGAAAATATACATGCGTTGTTATCAACATCCTCTTGGTTTGATAAGAGTCGTAAACTTAATATTAGAAGCTTATGAGGACATTGCTTTAACGTTAAAGGAAAACATTGTGAGGAAACCTGCTTACCTGAGAAGTCCTTATGAGAATTTCGAAAGTGTTTTGAAGTGTGCCAACCCCATTTGCCTAGCGTGGTGAACTAAGGCCTAAGCCCTCTCAGTAGTAGAGGAGGCCCGTGCCACGAAGACAGTATTTGATCCACCACTAGTATTAATATGCTGACTGCCTCGGTGGCGTAGTTGTATTACGATACGACTGCAGTGCTGAAGTTTTGGGTTCGATCCCCGGGTCAGGCAAAGTGATATTGGATTTTTCTATTCAGTATCAGCCCGGAGTCGGGACTTTGTATCCGATATGGCGATAGGCTCGCCCCCTATAACATGATGGGACAGAATACGCATAGAGAAAAGTGGGTGCATGAGTTGCGCGTCTGCCCTAAACACTCTTGAGTAGTATTAATATTTATTCCTTAAGAACAAAATAATAGCAATTGTCTTCACAGTAGTAGTATAAACGAGCCACTGTCTTTCTCTGATATCTCTACCATTTTTTATTACATACTTACTTATATCCTTTAAACACGTGAAAGTGGTTTGAGACTTTATTCACGACATTATGAATCTAATACAACCAGTATTGCAAAGGGGTAAATCGACTTCCATCATGGAATTCTAGTCAACCTACTGCTTCGTGATGCACGCAATCGCTCTAAGCCGAAGTCTTGAAGGCCTCCATTTTCAATGCAATATGGTAAAGGTAGAAAATCCTTGCGCTTGAGAGTCCAAGGAAATCTGTCGGCAATTGAAATCTTTGTGAACGTATGGGCTCGGTGTGGATGTGTCGTATTCTAGATGTGACTTTGATATCTTTAATTTTATGTTCCAAATGATTGTTTGCTTGGTAATATGTATATTTAAGTTAATATTGTTCTGTCGGATATCAGATTTTTATAATAATATCGGTATTATATATACTGTCCTCGCTGGGCAGGTGCTTACTTTACTATCGAGAGGGGTTAGATGTTAGTCCATAACGCTGGTCAAGCGCGGGTTGTCAGATTTGAATATTAACTTCTTAAATACTTCCTGCTCCGCATATACAGCATGCCCTTTATATGCTTCAAACGCCTACTTCATACCCCTTATATACTCAACTCGCTTTGTATACTTTTCTCGCTTTATATACCTCATGAGCCTTATATACATGTTACCTTATATGTATACTTCACCGAATAATTATATACCTTGTGTGCTCTATATATTTACTACAAACGCCGTATATACGCTGGAGCTGCGTATATGCCTCGTGCGCTTTATATAGTTAAGGAACCTTATATATTTCATGCGTGCTATAAACTATATACCTTTTTATAGGTACTTCATGCAACTAATAGAATTCCGGTGTTTTTTACAAGTGACTTTCCAAATAGGTTGAACGCTTTACTTTAGTTTTCTGTATGTCATTACTTCCCAGAATTTTATCTTTATTAACAACACTATCGAATCGTTTAAAGATACAGTTTGCATATTTTTTTGTTAAACATTTTTGGCTAGGAAAATTAACTTTTCAATAATCCAATGAAGCAGTTTTAGTGTTCATCAAAATCGGCCCAGAGACTCCTTTGAGCATTTTTCGCTATGGCTCATAGTTACTTGGAAAATTTACTTGTATATCGTATGCACCTTACATGCTTCAAGCACCATATATTGTGCGTATTCTTCACGCGTCTCCTTATCCTTTACTTACCTGCTTTATATACTTGAAACGTCTCATATACTTACAACATCTTATATTCTTGTATTAAATAGAAATAGAGCCGACAAAGTGCAAGCGAGAGAATACTTTTTTTTCATGGCATCGAATGACGAGACGGGCATGCCGTTCGCCTGATGGTAAGCGATACGACCACCCATAAATAGTAGGAAACACCATCCAGCACCTTAAGTTACAAAGTTGTGTGTAGCATTCCACTGCGCTCGTCATCTTGAGACATAAGATGTTAAGTCTTATTATGTTCTGTAGTTACACTGGCTACAATGCCCTTTAAACCGAAACACAACAGTGCATGCACATTACTGCCTGGCGGTAGAAATACAGCGGTGGTAACCACTCAGACGGACTCTTGCTAAAACACTTTTAAAAAACCTCTAAAGCGTATGTGAAGCCACATCTGGCGAGCCGTATGTGAACAGCGGAGATTAGCTTCAGAGCCACAGGTCCTAGGGCTTTGATAGCCTAATAACTTTTCAATTTCCCATTCTTATCAACTTTCCATTGCATAGAAAGTAGCGGCACCTTTTGCGAAAACCTATTATAGGAGGTATTCGGGTCAACGTTCCTGAATTTAAATAGTTCGGATTTAGACTAGGACCAGTCTGGGTTTTTAGCGCCTATATTCAACTAGATATTTTGATTGGTAGAAGACTGAACGTGATATTTTATGGCAGATTTTTTATAGCAGATAGCGCGATGGGATATGCAAGAGAGTCTCTGAATATCATAGATACTGAGCAGGTATATGGAGGTACCGTACATGAAAGCTGCTAGAAGTGATCGTGCATGATTTTAAATAGGTATATTTGGGTATTTGTATTAAAACAGTAGGTACACCAAAATTTGTGGTGAAGAAATGCTTTTGACCATATCGCACTTTTAGGAAGAAAACGACAGAATTTAAAAAGATAGAAAATTGGGTTATCGTCATAAAATTACTTAAAACGAAGTACTCAATACAACAATAGTTCAAACACAGCCATATTCAAGCAGGAAAAGGACAAAACTGTTATATCGGTCCCTTTTTTATTATATTTTTATAAATAAGGGACTAGTTTTTAGTCATATAAAAATGACAACTTAATTTTCTATTTTTTGAATTGTGTCGTTTTCGTCCTAAAGGTGAGAATATGTTGGTCAAGCTATTCCTTCACTTCAGTTTTCTGTCGTGCCACAGCACGGTCGATACGGCCTAGTGTATAGAGATAACTACATTTACATTGGTTTTGTCATCTAAGGGATTTTAAAGTGGAATAAAAGTAATTGAATGGACAAACCAGGGTTAAATCCTTGCCCTAATAGAATGCTTTACGATGAAGGCGCTATATGCCCACTAAGAAATAATTTTCAGAGGTCTGTGACGAGCTTCTAAAATCGACCAACTCTATTAAGTACTGGGATAGATAAGTTATCAAGATCTAAGCTAAGATATTAAGAAATTACCAATAGATTTCACTGAGATCCAAAGTTTAAACTTCTACTTTAAATTACACTTAAAGCAAATATGGTAACGAGGTATACACACATTTCTCGTAGCGTCTTGCATAAACAGGGAAATGTACGCGAAAATAATGCACAAGATTGTCCGCTTCGAATAAACTTTGCAAAAATATAGATTGCAAATGCTTATACAGGCTGTTGCAGAAAGGTCTCTATTTATATTGAGGACAGTTGTAACCTAATATTCAAGAGGAAATGCAAAATTTTAAAAAATCCAGAAACTAACACTAAGCTTGGCGATTAAAATGTTTGTATTTTCTGAATATTTGTATTCTGAAATGTTACGGAAACTTTCCTCTTATCACTTTACTGTCTTCATTTAAGATAATTAATAAACACGATAGTTTTAACGTCTTTTTATATGAATTTAAGGTCGCCATTCGCATTTAGTGTCATAAAATAAATTTATAAAGCAAAAATTCTTTGTTCAATTTATTTGCTAATTTTTTTAAATAGCAATATTTTTTCGTCTTTGTGGTTCGTTTAGCTATTATTGTTCCTCTTTTCCGCAACCTCCTGTATACACAATGCAGTGAATTTAAAGAAAACAGCTTTGCCATAACATTTGACAATTGTGGTATGTTTCGCTTTATGAATACAAATCACTGCTAAAAGCATAATAGCATGTTGTGCTTACAGAAGGTAAATAAAACCTGGTTATTAGTCTAGTCGCTATAACAGAACTAAAAATTTCCTAAATTTGATCGCCAGGCGTAGAAAATTTGTTTTTAGATTTAAACTTTTGATTTCCTTATATCGATATTATATGTAAGACTTGTAGCGATACCGTCATCTATGATGTAGAAAATAAGTCTTTGAATCTTAGATGTACTAGTTGTATTTGCGCTTCGAGAATATTAGTTGTGTGTATTTTTATTAGTACTTGCTGTGCTAACAACTTCGTATACGTGGTCTTATATCTCTCTCAGCCTGTTATACCCTCGCGGTACCTCGCCGTATGGTCACAGAATACGCGCGACTCGCGTGGCCTGTCTCCCCGTGTGTCCATATTATATTCAAATTCAAATCATTTATTCAGTAATTAGGCCCCTGAGGGCACTTTTACACGTCATTTTTAACAATGTTTTTTTTTAAACTAAACGATTCTATCAGTGCTTCGGAAAAACCTGAGAAGAAGCACCAAGAAACAGCGTAGGTCTTTTATTGTTATCTTGTTTTTTTTTAATATAATACCAGCCCTGTATCATATACTGTACCAGAGCTGGGAACGGGCCTACTCTATTACTGAGAGGGTGTAGGCCTTAGTCCAGCACACTGCCGAGACGAACGTCCGCAAGTTCAAAATCCAAGGGCACGCACCTCTGACTTTTCCAAAGTTATGTGTGTATTCTTTGTCAATTATCGCTTGCTTTAACGGTGGAGGAAAACATCGTGAGGAAACCTGCATATCTGAGAAGTTCTCCACAAGAATTTCGAAGGTATGTGAAGTCTTGGGCCATCTTATATTACACAGAAAATATTTTTTATTTTTTAAATAATTTATTACATTTGAATCCAATGATTGGTTATAGCGTATAACGCCGACAAATATTTGAGCAAATAGACAAACAATTCAACCGTCGTTGTTTAATGTTCTATTACATATTCCATGATTCTTTTTTAAATTAATGCATAGAAAATCATGTTATGAAAACATTTTCTGTTTGGTCATCATATATTATGCTGGTTTAGTATAAATAGACTAAAAGTAAATTTCAAATCTGTTGATGCCAAAATAATAATATCATTTTATAACAAAAACTACTTCGCCACATATTCGGATTCTCAACGTGTGTCTTATTGTTTTGTGTATCTTTTTTTTTTGTTAATTTATTCATGTCCATGGATACAAAGTCCTTCAGACGCATACTTGTTTCTTTTTTAATTATCCTCAGTCCTTACTAACTACTATGTCAAAGTAAAGCAGTGGTTACCTTACCAAGACTTTATCGAGGAGTTTTGGCGGCTACAAAAAAGCACTTGATTAGCACAGTTATTTCAATTCACTTCATTTGGGCCCTTTAATAGAACTATATTGGATAATATACCACCATAATTATGCAACATAACACTAAGTATCACCAAAATAATGAATTAAAACAAGAGCACCTCATGACACTACCAAGTTCCCGCCAAAACTCTGTTTTGTGTATCAAACACACAGGGTTACCAGTATAAACGGATCTATGCCGGGGTTTTCACCCGGTGATAGTTGTCGCAAACCAATTGTGTACCAACATAATATTTTTATATTTTAATTATTTCAATTCCAAATTCCATCCACATCACCTCGGAGGTTGGCAATCCACTACTGTACGTTTCAGCCGACATTTTTTACCACGTACAACTAAACTATGGAACCAATTGCCGCCAGCAGCATTTCCGGACAGATACGTCCTGGCGACCTTAAAAAAAAGAGCGTATTCCCACCTAAAAGGCCGGCAACGCATCTCTGTGATCACTTATCATCAGGTGAACCGTATGCTCGCTTGCCCCCTATTTCATAAAAAAAAAATTCCCATTATTATTTATTTTTCTTTTTTTTATACGGTCACGGTATAATGACCCTACTGCACCTGATAGTAAGCGGAGAGAGGTCCAGTTAGAGTGTCGTATGACGAGCGATGATTATGCCTCGTCAGTCGACACAATTATGCTGGCCTGTTTGAACCGGGTATACACAGGATGATCCCGGAACGCTTCGATATGGTTTTAACACCTCATGTACGTCACTAGCAATAGTTGGAAGTTTGGCTTAGAATTATTAATTTTATGCAACTTATTATAACTTGTCTTGGCTGTCATAAGTCCACTTAATCACAGATATAAATGCACTTACGTTCCTTCCGTTAATTTCTACTTCGACAAACCGATCTTCTTAAAATGTCATATGAACATATCAGCTTCAGTTACTATTTTCTTTTATATTTTAGGTAAACAGTTGTTTTAATATTTTTCAAAAATGGAACTCGAAACATTGCGAATATTCGAAAAGACATTTGATATCCTGGCAACCCTGTACAACGTTTTTTTTTCACAGAAGCTGGCTTAAGGCGTGTTTATATTTCTTGCTAACTACGCTTTACGGTGAGTTGTGTCGTGGACTCCATAATAATGTTGCCGTGTGAGTCAACATCCCGCCAGGCTTAATTGCTTTAATGTTATTAAAGTACTTAGGCATTTAATACAAAACTTTATTGTTCAATTTGATGAAGTGCTATTTTTTGAAAATTGTTTTATTATATTTTAGCATAAAGTAAGTAAACATGCAGATCATCTCATAGAAAGTAGGGACCGTTACTGGATGATGAGTGTTGGTGACTAGGTAAGCGGAAGCTTAATTAAGTGCATTGGAATTAATACAGACCCTTAAGAAAGATATGGGAATTAAACAGTGGCTCGACTCTCCCAGACAGTATCCACTCAGTCATACAATTTTAGATTCTTTATCAATCTTTGTAAAGAAGACATGGATATTAGGAGGGGGGGGGGGTGGTGGTCGCCGGCTATTGGATTCCTCACTGATTTATGAAACACAATACCTAACATAACACACCACATCGGCTTACACAGAAAACCTAACATTCCGATTAAATCTATTCGAATTGTAGACAATACAGCAATCGATACATACAAAAATCTACAAACGCACTCACCCATATAAGTCTTAACAATACGCACGAGTCTCCCTCAACACGAGAAACAAAAAGTTTTACCGATTTAATTTTTAAGACTACAAAGTTCTTGCGCAAAGCGGATACGGTTCGGGAATCTCCTTATTCACGTAAGAAGCTTACAACTCACCGGTAAGTCTTTGACAATCGAATGCGAACGAGATTCAGACGGGTTGCCGTGTGAAACTAGGGCACAGTTTCAAAATACTTTAGCGGTTTTAATTTTATGTATGGCAACATTTTTTTGTGAATTTGACAAGTTCGGTATTTTATTTCAGAGGTAGTTATGCCTATAGTTTGAAAAAAAAATTATTGATACAAGTGATAAGACGAACAAAATATGACTTGCTTGATAGGCTATGGTATAGCGCTACAATAACTATTGTTCGCAACTACAGCTGAATCGCAATAATTATAATATATATCTATTAGCTAGTGATGGGAACATTAAAAAGAAAATACAAAAATGTAAAAGGAAATCTTATCGCAACAAAAACAAACATATTAATATATGATTTCATATTCAAATTTAATTTTTAAACATAAAACCCGGTAAAACGCCGACAACTGCAACCCTAACCAGAGTCCGTTAAAGCCGGTAAATTTAAATTTTACCGGGAAAATGCCGGTTCGCGAGTGAAGTGAATTAATTCAGACGAATGTTAATCGGAACACCTTGCGATTTTAAGGTTATTACGCGACAGATGGCCGGTAATCTCGGGTTTGAAGTAAATATGTTTTGAGATATTAAATTTTAGTGAGGTGTTTGAAGATAACAAAATTTGTTATAAGCTTTCATGTAATTAAGTAGAAATTATGTTTTATTAATTGTTTGTAGTTGCATATTACGATTGGTGGGGATAAGATTGTTTTATGAATTCTGACGTGATAAAATTGATGAATTGCAGTAGCTTACGATATCTCACGGATTACCTTTATAAACTTGTTAAACAGGAACATTACTTCTATAATAATAATTACTTTATCGAGTTGACTTCTCTTTTGGATATATTTCCGCTTCGTCAGTTCTGATCAGTGTATCGCGTCTTGTTATCACAAATGAAGTCTCACATTCGTCACAGTTTATTAGGCCAGAAATGCCGAAGAAAATCACGATAAAACTCACAAAGGCACTAATTTTCCGGTTACGAGCCCATCCCTTTGGACCAAAGTGGAAAATGTAAGCCGCTATTCGCTTTTCACACTTTCCCATAGATTAGAGGCGCATGATTCGCCCTACTGGGATTACAATGATTCCTTCGGGATTACGTCCCTTTCTCATATGTATTGGCGTCCAGTTTGAGCCCACACTTGTGTACTATGAATAATTTAATATAAATTCCATTGTGACGTCTTGGAAAACACTGTTTATTTATTAACTAGTTCATCATCTATTTTACCGTTTGGTAGGGCTTTTGAGACTCGTGTAGGGAGTAGGTTGCGCATTTTATTGTAGCTAAAATAAATAATAATATGGTGTAAGCACTGTGGTCAGGGTTGGATATAAGGATATTATAGAGAGTATCATGCAGGGTAATATGAGACGTAAAATCATAAAAATTGTTCAATTCATTGATTAGTACGATTACCATAAACCATTACACTAATCAATAACTTGAAACAATTTGGGTTCGTCAGCATGCAAACAATATTAAAGGTATTGTCAATTAAAAACAAAAGAAAAAGGATATGAACAGTGAACACATATTTTTTCGCGGGAGTAAAACCGTTATCGCTACAGCCACTGTGGGGTGAGTAGAACGGTTATGTTAGTTTCACTGATCTTACGGTCCAACGTCGACACTCAGGAGTATACCATTACCACCCTACACCGGCATACCAACCAAAACCCGTGGTGTCCTTCGCCACATACGGGACAGCCCCCGGGTTTCTTGATGTACTAAGATAACTGCGCGGAACCGTCTCTGCGCGATGCCCCATTGTGGCCTCTCTTTAAACGAGGGGCTAAGATGCCTGGGAACCCTAAAGAACGTCTTTGGCGTCTACGACAGCGGGAGACCGACTCGGAGTAAATAGCAAGACCTGATGAGTATTGTCTTAGATCGATCAATACAACGCAATAGCGTGCAATGCTTTACAATTAAGTTCTAAGTGACATTGCTATATATGGGCAGTCGTTTTGTTTATCTTCAGGTGAGCGGCTTGCTCGTCTCGTCATTCAGTAGTATAAAAAATATGTTTCCATTTTTTTTTCAATTTTGGTACGTGACTGTTGAACATAGTTGAATTTAAACTCGCGTGTTTTGTTCTCAAGGAACATGAAAAAGTGACCATCTACACCTGATGGTCCAGATATTGTCGGCTAACGAGCGATGGTTATCTCTCGCCAGTCGAAATTATTATGCCGGCCTATTTGAAACTGGATTTACACAGGCTGAAACCGGAACGCGACACACGATGGCCACTATGGCAAATGTTGTTAAATGGCGGTGGTCTTTCTTACCCTCACGCGTTACGTTACATCTTTGTTTATTCCAAATCTTTGTCTACTCATTACATTATGCATGAGTGAGCAAAATGTATCAAAATTTTGTTGGGCTTTAAGTCCGCGTCATTTACCAGGAAATCGAACTTCAGCCTGAAGTTTATGCTACAAGGTAATTTAAAGTTAATATCGTATATTCACGATGCCGGTACGCCTCAGGCGTGGATGTTTAATTCCTTATTCCCTGCCTAACAAGGTTTGAGCAAGTTTATTTTGAACTGCGTGTTGCTCGCGGCTTCACCCGCGTGAAAAGCTTGTCCCGCAAAAGTTCCTAAAACATAATACGACGACAGCGGCATCTAGTTAAGGAATCAGATTAAAAATATCCATTATTTCCCATGGGAGCGCATTTCCGGTATAAAAAGTGGCCTGTATGTTAATCAAAGACATGGTCTACTCGTGTGCCAAATTTCATGCAAATCTGTTCAGGTGTTTTTGCGTTTAATGTTTTTGTTTTATGGCATTGAATGACGAGCAAGCCGTTCGCCTGATGGTAAGCGATACGACCACCCATAAACATTAGCAACACCATTCAGCACCTTCAGTTACAAAGTACTGTGCGGCATTCTACTGCGCTCGTCATCCTGAGACATAAGATGTTAAGTCTCATTATGTCCAGTAGTTGCACTGGCTACAATGCCCTTCAAACCGAAACAGTGCATGCACACTGCTGCTTGGCGGTAGAAATAGACATTGCAGTGGTACTCACCCAGACGGACTCATATATGAGAAACCTACTACCAGTAATTCTAACAAACATCCAAATATACAAACATTGTAACAAACTTTCCCACTTATGATATTAGTAAGATACGATAGCCGGCTCCATTCGATAAATGCTTTTCGGTAGAAGAGCTGTATTACATCTTTTTAAAGATAGAGTAGGTATTAGACAACCTCATTCGTAAACTTGAATCAACTGGTTTCATTTCAAAAGGGTGTGGGTTTTAACAAATATTTTACTTCGTATTTGTTTTGCTATATAAACCTCCTACGAATAAAACCCTAAGTACTTTAAGACTTTTATTTGACACAGTTCTTATAAAAGTGACCTAAAATACATAATGAGAGAAATAAAGAAAGAAAGTTCAACCGAGCATGAAGTATTACTGATAAATATACACTTACCCTACTTTCCGTATTCCTAAAGCTGTGTCCACACGAAGATATTTCAGATGACTTACGTAACTGTGTGATTTGAGGGCGCCTTTGTACACCAGATTCTTTTTTTAACCGACTTTAAAAAAGGAGGAGAAAAATTAAACCGCCTTCAAAAACGACAAAAAAAAATAAACAGACTTCAAAACCACTGCAAACCAAAAAAAAAATCAACTTTATATTCGCTTAGTATATGCTATATACGTATATTTGGAGTGGATGCCTAATTTAAATTGCCAGCTAAGCCAAGAAAATACAAGATCAAATATATGAAAACATTGTTCAATTTAAATTAGGCACCGACTCCAAATATATGTATATAGCATATACTAAGCGAATATAAAGTTGAATTATTTATTGGTTTGCAGTGGTTTTGAAGTCGGTTTATTTTTTGTTAAAAAGTTTTTATTTATTGCTTTTTTGTTAGTTAATTATAGAATAGTGTAAACAATACATAGATATACGATTGCAGCATTTGCGAGTCATCTGCTGTTAGTTATTGAAGAGTTCCATTGTGTATCTCCGAAGATCTTCATCAGATCTTCATAAATTATATACTAAAACCTTCCCTGAAAACTTTACATTTGAACATCGAAAACCCCATCCAAATCGGATCAGTAGTTTTTGAGAAACGCGCGGCCATACAAATTTACATACATACATACAAACAAACATACATACATACAAACATACATACATACGGATCGAATACAGAACCTCCTTTTTGCAGTCGGTTAAAAAACTAAGAACCAAAAAATAATTTAATAGTGACTACGATAGCATTACTTATACCGGGTGGAAGGGAAACGCTCTCGGAAACGAATACAGGTGATAGTATTGGTGATTCCTGACGTGATGGCACTAAAAAAATCGCGATCGCATTGTTACAATTTTAGTAGGATTTTCTCAAATTTTTATACAACTTCACGTATGGATAGATAAATCAAACTATTATTCTGAAAAACATAGTAAAAAAGGTCAATATTTCAAAAAAATCGTAATGAAACACGTACATCAGCTGACGGGTTAACGACCGCGTGGCTGGTGCCCCGGCGCAGCGCGGCGGCCGCTGGCTTGTCGGCGTTTGCTTTGTAGTTTGTACCCTACCCAGTTTTTTGTACGCTTTACATTGCGCGCGCATGAATTACGGAAATACTAAAATCGTAAGTATTATCGCTTAGCTTTGCAAATGAATATAGTTTTTAGTTAATGTTATGGTTCTTCTCTCTTACCGTTCCGGTATAGAGAGCGTTTCCCTGCCACCCGGTATATACCTACTGGTAAGCAATTTTGGAGTCGGTGCCTAATTAAATAGGCACTGACTCCAAAATTGGTTACCAGTATATAAGTAATGCTATCGTATATTTATTCACTATTAAATTGTTTTTTGGTTTTTAGTTTTTTGTAATCATTTTTGAAGGCGGTTTAATTTTTTGTTAAAACGTTTTTATCAATTTGATAACTAAGGACCTGATTCAAAGTGTTCTACTAAGTTGTATTCAGCAATTATATAAAACCGCTAATGTATATAGTAGGTACCTTAATGATCATTTATTTGGGAGAATAGAATAAAGTGTCAATTTTGTATTCGGTTGCCTTATATATTTATGTGACGAATAACATTTACTGAGGTCTCATGAAACAAGCCCTAAGTATACCGGGTGGAAGGGAAACGCTCTCTATACCGGAACGGTAAGAGAGAAGAACCATAACATTAACGAAAAACTATATTCATTTGCAAAGCTAAGCGATAATACTTACGATTTTAATATTTCCGTAATTCATGCGCGCGCAATGTAAAGCGTATACAAAACTGGGTAGGGTACAAACTACAAAGCAAACGCCGACAAGGCGGCGCGGCGGCCACGCGGTCGTTAACCCGTCAGCTGATGTACGTGTTTCATTACGACTTTTTTGAAATATTGACCTTTTTTACTATGTTTTTCAGAATAATAGTTTGATTTATCTATCCATACGTGAAGCTGTACAGAAATTTGAGAAAATCCTACTAAAATTGTAACAATGCGATCGCGATTTTTTTAGTGCCATCGCGTCAGGAATCACCAATACTATCACCTGTATTCGTTTCCGAGAGCGTTTCCCTTCCACCCGGTATAAATAGACGTTATGAATAATAACAATAATAATAACAAGCATCTTGCCTGCTATTATCATTGTAAGCTGCAAAAATGACTGTCCCGGTGGCGTAGTTGTATTACAGTACGACTGCAAAGCTGAGGTCTCGGGTTCGATCCCCGGGTCGGGCAAAGTGACATGAGTTTTTCTATTCAGTATCAGCTCGGAGTCTGGAATTTGTGCTCTATATGGCGATAGGCTCGCCCCCTATCACATTATGGGACGGAATAATGGCGAAAAGTGGGTGCATTAGTTGCGCCTCTGCCTACCCCTTCGGGGATAACAGGCGTGAGTGTATGTATGTATGTAACAAGCTTCTTTTGGTGCACGTGTTGTAGTGTTAAACGTTTAATAATCTCAAGCGAGGCGCAAATTGAGTATGATAATGATAATGGACTTGCATGCTAAAGGACACTGAAGCCATTGAAGAAGTTAATGGGCATAAATAATAGAAGAACAGTTATTTTGGGGGATGTGTTTTCAACAATTCCTTAGTCGCGTGTCGTGGTTACACAAGAAACTGAAAATGTTTCCAAAACCACTGGTTATGCTATGCGTAGTTCGTTAGTCTTATTTTGATTAGAAGTAGGCCGCGAAAGTTATTTCCTTCGCATTACAGTTCATGTTATGTTTATATTAAATATCTATTTATCATTTCATTTATTCATATAGTATCCAAAATCCACGTAGTTTCATGTCGCAATGTTCCCGCCACAATACTTTGTCCAAGAGCGTGATTTTCCATCTTACTTTACTGTACACATACATGATTTGAGCACCAGTGAAAGTATGTTTTTATTAAAATAAAGTGAGATGAGTTTGCCAGTGTTGTTTCGTCTGTGGTCAAGTTGACGGTCTTCAATTCCACACCTTGTACAATCGAGGTCAGGCAACCCTATTTGAACATCCCAACACTCGAGGTGGCAAAAAATTCGACGCCGTGTCGTGCCAATGAGACATTAGGGTTGACACGCTATATATCGCGCGAAACATTAAATGAACATGTTACGGACGGGCGTGGTGATGTAAATTCTTGGCGAAGTTATAGTCGGGGTGTATTGACATAAGATTTTTAACGGGTTTAACTATTGTAGTATAATTTCATATTTTATAGTATAAAGTACGACCAAAGCCGCCACTTATGGCTTGACATAAAGTCTCGACTAACATGTTAGCAATGGTGCTTTTAGAATTTTAGATTACAATAATCACGGTAGTCATCAGAACAGTTTGCATACTTTTTGGCGGCAAAATAGTAAGAGACGTCTCCACTAAGACGGAACTTTCGCATAAAATGCTCGTAACAATTTGTATTATGATATAAATAAACAAGAATTTTCTTGTGTTTACTTTTATTGTACTACATACATATACACTCACGCCTTATCTCCATAGGGGTAGGCAGAGGCGCAAATAGTGCACCCACTTTTCGTCATTATTCCGTCCCATGATACGATAGTGGGCGACCCTATCGCTATATCGGGCACAAATTCCAAACCCCGATCTAATTCTGAGTAGAAAAACCCAATATCATATTGCCTGACCCGGGGATCGAACCCGAGACCTCAGCATTGCAGTCTTACCGTAATACAACTACGCCACCGAGGCAGTCAAGTCAAACATTACTTAGTAATTTAGAAAAGTTTTCACCTCTGATTGCGACTGTACTCAAAAAACTGGAAGGGTTTTTAGTAAAAACGCGTCAAATTAAACAACTTTCTTACACAAAAGAATTACGTGCGAAGGTCTGTGTGAAAATTAACGTCCTTTTTTTGGAGCATACAAATTACCTTTTGCCGAGGACTTGCTAAAATTTGTGTAAATATTGTATTATACCTACATAAATGCATGAGAATTTGTTAAATATTTGATTTCTGGCGTTAAGTGGCACGTCCATACTATTTTTATAAAATGGAAAAACGCGTTATCGCTACCACCTCTAGGAGATGAGAGGAACGGTTATGATAGCTTCACGTCTTATGGCCCAATGTCGATATTCGGGAGTATAGCATCATCCGAGCGAGCATTGGGCTGAGTAGCTAACACTATGTACATCCTACACCGGCATACCGACCAAAATCCGCGGTGGCCTTCGGAGCATACGGGACGGGCCCGGGGTACCTTGTCGCACGATAAGAAGATGCACAAAACCACCCATGGGCGATGCCGCATTGCGGCCCCTCTCTGAACGCGGGGGCTTAGATGCCCCCTAAATCTAAAGCACGCCTTTGGGGTCTACGATTGCAAGAGACCGACTACCCGCATTGTCGCCAATCTCGAAGTCGCTTAAATTGGAGTAGTCGAGTGAGCAGCCCGCCACAGCTCGCCCCGTGACTCTCTCAAAACCCATTTCGCCGCCGCTTACGGTAGGAGATTCTGTGGCGGCATTCTGTTGATGCCCTGGGACCACAAGGCACACCTAGCTGACGATATAAGCGGCCACACAGTGATTACGAGATCACCTGCAATTCGGGCATAATATGAGAGAGAGAGAGAGAGAGAAAGAGAGAGGTCGTTCACTGAAACATAAGATAAGTGAAAAGGAAGACAAACTGGAGTTCTTCGAGGCCAATCCAGTAGCGAATACCAATGACGAAGCTCGCTATTTCAATATGTCTAATGCTTCGCGTGTAGCATCGTTCAGAAGACTCCGAGGCTACATTTAGCAGAGTAGATTTCTGTAATACCCGTACTGAACATTTTTGGTGTTATGTTACAGGTATGATTGACAACGCACGCGAGACGACGTAGCTAGTTTACTACAAAATACAGAGCTATGTATCAGATAACACAACAAAGCTTCGAAATCTGTTTTTGATATATTCATTATGTTGTGTAAAAAGTCATAGAACAAAACATATCTTAATCTTAACATAGTATAAAACAAAGACGCTTCCCGCTGTGTGTCTGTCCCTATGTATGCTTAGATCTTTAAAACTACGCAACGGATTTTGATGCGTTTTAAATAGTGCGTAAAAGGCCGCGCTTTGCCCTACAGCACTTTATGTTTTTGTGTGTATTCAGGTGGATTCGAAAATGGTTCAGATTTACAGTTTAGTCCAGGTAAATGTATAGTTTGTATATAAAGTGACTTTAATACAGGAAATCTCTTTAATGCGGGCGAAACCGCGGGCAAAAGCTAGTTGTTTATAATGTTAGTAATAGTCCTGCCGTCCTGCGAGGTTATTAATGTTTTATAAATAAACCTTTATACCTAATTAACATAATATGGGCTACTCTAAACTCTTTATCCGGGTAAATTACCTAGTAGAACTTTTATATCAGGAAAGGTCTACTATAACGGATTGCGGTTTATAATCCGTCATGGAAAAGTGCATAACCCTCGTGCATGTATTGTAATTATGTTTTCAAGTTGTTCTTTTCCGTTATTTCTTTGTTAATGACTATGAGAGGCAAACACGCATTACTCACTTATATAAATACGATAGTGTATGTTGGTTTGTTACTTCTCCACATCTATCAAAAGATATCATGAAATAGATTCTATGAACACCTTTTCCGTGCGCGTTGAAAAAAACATACGGTATTGATCCTTGGTGCGGATCGCAGTTCTTAATATGAAACAGAACATCAGTTAATCCTGAATTGATAAATATTTGCGCGACGATTATACCAGCTCCAAGCCTCAACCATTGTATGAACCACATTCCGTCATACAAATCCAGTCACCTCGTTGCAGATCTTTCCATTCGTTCTAGGAATATTATCAGCGCATTCTACATCAATCGTAGGCGGTGTCGCGAACAAAAGCTAGTTATTTTAAATGTAATTATAGTAAAACACAATAAATAAAGCATTATCAGTAACAATTACCCTCTACGAATGAAAACAAATTGTGTTGTGTTATTCAAATTAGGCGTGTTTACGGCTCGCTTGGATGTAGCCTTCCATGCGGTTTATGTTCTTTTTCATACTCGTTTTGTTGATGTCTTCATTTGTATAGATTTATCTATGAGATTAGATTTTTATTGTTCATGTTTTCGAGGCTTATATGGCTGTTTTTACTGCCTCGGTGGCGTAGTTGTATTACGGTACGAATGCAACAGTCTCGGGTTGGGCAAAGTGATATTGTATTTGTCTATTCAGTATCGGCCCGAAGCCTGGAATTTGTGCCCGATATGGCGATAGGCTCGCCCCCTATCATATCGTGGGATGGAATAGGCACGGCGAAGAGTTGGCGCATTAGTTGCGCCTCTGCCTGCCCCTTTAGGAATAACAGGCGTGAGGGTGTATTGATATAGCTCTAAATACTTCTAGTATTCGGAGAAAACTAATGCCTCTCTTCTCCAAGGCCTTAAAATAACTAAATAGTAAGTATAAGTATAAGTCACATAAATATAGGTCGTTGGAGTGTAAGTGTTATCGCGTGAGATAAGTTCGTCGTATCAACCTTTCATCAGATTTGGTTGGCCATATTTCTTTGTGTATTGATTTGGTAAGGGATAAATTTATTTTTAGTATTTCTTCTTTATTAGTCCGGAGTCTGTTATTTGTGCCCAATGTGGCGAGCCTATCGCACTTATCACGTCATGGGACGGAACACACAACGCAAAAAGTGGATGTCTTAGTTGCACCTCTGCCTACCCCTTCGGGAATGAAGGTGTGTGTGTAAATCTGTCAGGCGTCTTGTAAGTAAACGTCGCTTTTAGACATCGTTAGTCTATGATTGGCATCGAGCGACAGTGTGGTTGCATTGTTATGTGCAAGTCTGAAGGACACTGTAGTATAATTACTGGGAATAATACAACTAATATCTCAAAGTAACCGTTGCTTTTCTTTGGATTTTGTAGCACTGCACTCAGAGTTTAAAGTTCCATAGCAACTTGATAACCTAAATAAAATCACGTATGCAATAATGATACTTTTCCATTACATTTTAAACTTAATTTGCAATCTCCACGCACTCAGCTTAATTGTTCGCCATAATCTTTTAATTTATGCCCGGCCCGGTCATCTCTACATTGTAGAGATTTGTGTTAATCTTATTATGTTAGGGCCTGTACAGATGGGCGCCATTTGCTAAGTGAAGTAGCAATTAGCTTCGTGTCAGCAAATTCAATTGAAATGTCAATATCGATATTGATGACATTTTTTCGTTAATATGGCAGAGAATATTTTTTACTAGCTTTTGCCCGCGGCTCCGCCCGCATTAAAAAGTTTTTCCGGGATAAAAGTCCCGCTTTATATTTTCCCGGGATAAAAAGTAGCCTATGTGTTAATCCAGGACATGATCTACCCGTGTGCCAAATTTCATCGAAATCTATTCAGTAGTTTTTGCGTGAAAGAGGAACAAACATCCATACATCCAGACATTCTTACAAACTTTCGCCTTTATAATATTAGTAGGACACTTCGGGCATTTCACGAAAAAGTATTCACTTCGAGATAAGTTACAGTGCATACGTGTACTCAACATGTAGGTTTTTCTATTGTACCTACTATACATTTTTTTTATCCCTTGCCTGTCAAGTGTCGACATATTTTCTTAGGGTTCACTTCAAAACAGGTGCATTGAAATTACTTTACTGGTGGGAGGTCTCTCATATGTAAGAGTGTGTGTGAGTGGGTACCACCGCAATGTCTATTTCTACCGCCAAGCAGCAGTGTGCATGTACTGTTGTGTTTCGGTTTGAAGGACATTGTAGCCAGTGTACCTACTGGACATAATAAGACAATATCTTATGTCTCAGGATGACGAGCGCAGTGGAAAACAGTACCTACTTTGTAACTCAAGGTGTTGGATGATGCTGCTACTATTTGTGTGGTCGTATCGCTTACCATTACGCGAACGGCATGCTCGTCTTGTCAATGAAATATAGAAAAAAATATTTTGTATTAGGATTCATAAAAAACAATATTTTTAGAGGAGCACTTACGTTCATTGATAAGTATATTTTACGTCCCTTTATACCTCAATACAATAAATATTGCTACTCTTAATAATTTTTTTCATCGAACAGCGATAGGATTCAAAGAGGGTTGCCCACAGAAATTGGAGTTCGCTCTTCATGTAAAGCACGGATCTGTACAAGCCTTAAATTGAACCGTTCCTTTTTTGCAAGTAATTAACTGTTTTACGGTTATTGTTTTGACCTTCCTTGTTTTGATTTAGTGTTTTACGGTTTATGAATACTTGAGTTTGTTTTTCGGATTTTAAATTAAAACAATGTTGTGGACTCTGGTTTGGGTATTAGTATAATATATAAAACACATTTGGTAGTTGTATCGTATGCACAGTACAAACAGCGCTCCGTATCAGCTCTGAGTCTTTAATTTGTGCCCGATATGGCTGATAGGCTTACCCTATCACATCATGGGATGGAACACCTTTGGCGAAAAATGGGTGCCCTGGTTGCATACGCTCATGCTCACGACTTTATCAACAATGGATATTGGTCTCTATAATATCCACGCAATTAAATACACACACACACACACACACTCACGCCTGTTATTCCTGAAGGGGTAGGCAGAGGCGCAACTAGTGCACCCACTTTTCACCGTTATTCCGTCCCATGATGTGATAGGTGGCGAGCCTATCGCCATATCGGGCACAAATTCCAGACTCCGGGCTGATACTGAATAGAAAACTCAATATCATTTTGCCCGATCCGGGGATCGAACCCGAGACCTCAGCATTGCAGTCGTACTGTAATACAACTACGCTACCGAGGCAGTCCGTCCACGCAATTAATTTTTTTTGATAATCAATTATAACTATATTATGATTTTAGCGGGAGAGGAATGGATTGGAAATGGGAACTCGCTTTCAATTACTCGTTTATTTAAGCTTCAAAATTGTACACCCATTGTTTTATACTTTTAAGTATAATATCGTAAGATCTGCGTACCTGAGAAGTCTCTAGGATAATTTAGAATGTAATTTCATAGTATACATCCAGAGTAAAAACTTGTATCTACCAATAAAACAAAAAAATAAACGTTAAAAATATAATTTACTTAATCATTGTTTTTGTCATAGTCAATTTAAGAATCAAAACAAAACATTAATAAGTCAATCTCAGCCGAAAATAGTAATTAAAGCCTCGGGTTGACAAAACAAGGGGCGAGGCACATGTTTTTTTTTATATTCACGCTACTTTTCGCTAATTCCACGGTTGCTAATGAAATTTTCTCATTACCGTTGTACCCTCTGGTATTTTTTTATATTCTCTTTGAAATTGCGGCCTTGAGTAAACATACCAGCTTCACGGTAAACCCAAGATATAGAAATGCGTAGGATGTATAAACTGTTGTGTTAAATTAGTAACAGAGGAGTTGTCCACTTTTTATATGGATGCTGAGCCTCAAAATCTAACCAAGATCAAACTTTAGGGATATTAAGAAGTAAAATATGGATCTTGGATGCATATAAAAATATTAGACCCCTCCATTTATAACTCACTTTCTTCAAAACGTTAATATTCACTATCGTTTTTAAGCATAATAAAATTACATAAATCTCAAAATCGGAGGTCTTTAAAATTAAACGATTTATTGTAAAAGGTTTTAGAAGTTCTATGCATATTTAAGTAAACTGTCATGGTTCGAATTTTAGGCCCATTTAACCCTTCAAGCTCCGCTTATATATATAGATGTATGGGAAAACCCTATATATATGGACACAGGTGTCCGTCGCGGGGCTTGAGGAGTCAAGAGATGTCCTTTCTTGTATAAATACATATTTACGTATAATAAAAAACGAGTACCTACTTACATTAAAGCAAAGGTATCCCTTGCTTTGTCAGGTCCATCTGGAAATCTTCAGGGGAGGCCTATGTTCACCAGTGGACGTCATGTAGCTGATGATGATGATACCTTGTTCCATATTTTAATAGATGATTAAATCAATGCCGGCCGTACATAAGGCGTACACAAGGCGCGTGGAACATGGGGCTGGATCTTTCCTAGTTCCAAAGCATTTTATGGGATCACCACCTAGTGTCATGTGAGCTCAAAACTGTATATGTTTGTCGTACTTATATTATACACACACTCACGCCTTTAATCGACGAAGGGGTAGGCAGAGGCGCAACTAGTGCACCCACTGTTCGCCGTTATTCCGTCCCATGATGAGATAGAGGGCGAGCCTATCGCCATATCGGGCACGAATTGCAGACTCCGGGCGGATACTGAGTAGGAAAACTCAATATCTTTTGCTCTCTCTATTCTTTGCCCGACCCGGGGATTGAACCCGAGACCTTAGCATTGCAGTGGTATCGTAATACAACTACGCTACCGAGGGAGTTCGCGATACTTATATAATTATTTATTACTATCATACATTTATTTAGGAAATAATCATAATACTTCTTTCGACTGCCTCGGTGGCGTAGTTGTATTACAGTACGACTGCAAAGCTGAGGTCTCGGGTTCGATCCCCGGGTCAGACAAAGTGATATTGAGTTTTTCTATTCAGTATCAGCTCGGAGTCTGGAATTTGTGCCCGATATGGCGATAGGCTCGCCCCCTATCACATCATGGGACGGAATAATGGCGAAAAGTGGGTGCACTAGTTGCGCCTCTGCCTACCCCTTCGGGGATAACAGGCGTGAGTGTATATGTATATGTATGTATGTACTTCTTTCGTCAGTCGACAATCTATAAGACCCGACTTTATCATTAGCTTTGCCATGCCCGAATAAAAAAAATGTACCCCAATGGTAGGTTAGCTAAGCTAGGGCCTGTAGTGTCCTCACCGGTGAGGATCGCGACGCATTACTCCCATATTTTTTTTCACAAAAATGATCTCTTATTTTTTATATCCCCTTTCCTGCCAGCCCGAGCTGGCTTTTTAATTTCTAATTTTCATCATTGTTTTTAATCTCAGTAAGAACGTCGATAGTTATATAAGTGACCTTTTGTATCAATAATAAATATTGCAATCAATTTAATGTATGAATAAATAATTTTATTTTTATTCTATTTTTAATGCCCAATAACGAAGTATAAGAAACTCAAAATTAAGCTGAAAAATATAGTTCTGAAATTAACGCTGACAAAAAAACAAATATAAGTAGTTCGTACCTGAGACTTCGGGTAAACACTAAAAAGTCCGACATTGTTAATATTTACCGAGAATTCTAGCGAGTCCTGTGGGAAATAGTGGCCGAAAATGATCCCGGTATGTTTACACCTCCCTATTTACCTAACAATATCGACGTAACTTTATTTTTTGGAAGAATACAAGCCTTTTTTATTGCATTGAATGACGAGACGAGCATGCCGTCGCATGAACAGCAGCAACACTATCCAGCACCTTGAGTTACAAAGTACTGTGTGGCATGCCACTGCGCTCGTCATCCTGAGATATAGTGTTTTGTGTTTGTAAATTTCCTTCAATTGTATTTTATCCTTATTTAACGGTGATGTGTGTGCATTAGCTTATATAACTAATCTGACTTTGTATGCAAAAGACTTGGAAAAAAAAAAAGAAATAAAAAATATCATATAAAGATTCAATGGACAATTGATGACAAAAAATTAAGCCCGGAGTTTCTTTCTGCCTTTCTTCTTCGGGTAGTCATCGCTTAGGTAGCTAGTGAAAGGCTGGTAGGTTAGCTAGGCTAGGGCCTGTAGTGTCCTCACCGGTGAGGATCGCGACGCGTGCCTCCCATTAATTTTAATAAAAAATATTCTTTTTTTTATCTCTTTCCTGCCAGCCCGAGCTTGGCTTCTTTATATTTAGTTTACATTGAATTTGCCCCCTTTAAATGTGTCTTTAGTTATATAAGTGACTATTTGTAATAATAATTATTAATTGAATGTATCTTGACATATCATAAGTGCAACTATGTTCGCCTACGTGATGAATAAAGTATTTTATTTTATTTTATTTATTTTATTTTTATAATATTCTAAGTCTCATCATGTCCAGTAGTTACACTGGCTATAATGTCCTTCAAACCCAAACACAACAGTGCATGCACACTGCTGGCCCTGAAGCAGGTGGGGGCCAAGAGGGCCTCCTTACGGCGAGCCGCCGTGGAGGAGTGGCGTCTCAGGCTGGAGGCCCCGTCGTGGGGGCACCGGGTCGTAGAGGCAGTGCGTCCTGTCTTTGCCGAATGGCTGGACAGGCGCCACGGAGCGGCAACATACCGCCTGACGCAGGTGCTCACCGGGCATGGCTGCTTCGGTGAGTTCCTGTTTCGGGTGGTAGGGATAGAGGAGTCGGCCGTGTGTCACTATTGTGACAACTGCCCAATGGACACGGCCCAACATACGTTGGAGTGTTGTCCAGCCTGGGATGAGGAGCGCAGCGCTCTCAGAACAGTCGTCGGGGAAGACCTCTCGCTGCCGGCCGTGGTCGCTTCCATGGTCGGCAGCCGGGAGGCCTGGCAGGCGGTGGCCCACTTCTGCGAGGCGGTCCTCTCGCGGAAGGAGAGTGCCGAGAGGGATCGCCAGCGCAGTGGTGATCCCTCCCGCCGCCAGACGAGACGTAGGAGGCGTCGGGTGGACGACTGACCGACGTCTCCCGCCCTGTGGAATGGGGGCGTTTGGAGAATTCCACCACGGTATCCCCTGCCTGTCGTAAAAGGCGACTAATAGGGGCCTCCGGGGGTCACGGGTGGGCGGGACGTGCCGCCCACCCATTAGTCTAGCCAACTTCTGTGACCCCCGTGATGGACATGTCCGAGGCAGCGTGTCTCACGCTGCCTCGGACACCAAAAGGCGGACACGGTACGGTGTTTCGGGGGCTTCTGGGCCCCCGCAATAGGGAAAAGGACCGCAAAAGCGATACGCGCAGGGGCGGTTGCGGACGACAACTTAGACGTGAGTCGGAGGAAGCCCGCAGCCGTCCCTAATGAGCCGAAGAAGGCCGTACTAAAAAAAAAAAAAAAAAAAATGCACACTGCTGCTTGGCGGTATGTATGGTAGTGCACCCACGATCCGTGGAACATACTTCCGTAAGACGTGTTTGAAATAACATAATATTTATTTCTAATTTTGTCATTACCTACATAAACCCCACAGAATATAGGAATCCCCTAATTTCCAGACGGACTTGTCAAAAACGGGCTGCTGCCATCGTGTTCCTGAATCCTGCGACCTTTATTTATTTTATCATATTGCGAACAAATTGTAATTCGGGAATCTTATTTCTCATCCATTATACCTTAAATTAGACAGTTCTATCGAAAACAGGCCGGCATGATTGTATCGACTGTCGAGGAATTTTGTCGTAAAAAAAAACGAACTCAAGACCTCTCCGGTTTTATTTAAATACGTCTCCACTAACAATAACGGCTTGAAAGATGATTGCGAAATGAAATGATATTAATATATTTCGTAGTTACTTTTGCTTACAGTTCCGCCCTCATGAATAAATGTTTCTGGGATAAAAGCTCAGCTTTATATTTTCCCGGGATAAAAAGCCCTTTGTCCTTTCTAGGGTCTCAAACTATCACCATATAACATTTCATCGAAATTCGTTTAGCAGCTTCGGAGATGCGCAGTAACAAACAAATAGATAGACAGAAAATAGTTATAAAAATCACTAATTTGTTTTCAATTACTTTTCTTCAATCACCCCCTTTCTTTTTTATCACATTTCTTTCAATGTACAGACACACTGGTGTCTACTGCTTTATCTTTATACAGGTATATAATTCTTCTGTGCGTGTGTATATCACACCTCCTAAACGGCTGGACCGATTTTAATGGATTTTTTGTGTGTCGTCAGGTGGATTTGAAAATGTTTTAGATTAACAATTGGATCCGGTAGGTGGCGCTGTACTCAGGTTCTAGGATTTTATTTCCTTTTTAGGGCAGGACAACGTCTCTTGGGTCTCGGGCCCCTAGTAATAGTATAGATTTCGGCGTGCATTTTTTGACAATCAAACACATCGCACTTCTAGAACGAAAACGACACAATTCAAAAAATAGAAAATTGAGTTGGCATTTTTAAATGTCTAAAAACTAGTCCCTTATTTATAAAAATATAATAAAAAAGGGACCGACATAACAGTTTTGTCCTTTTCCTGCTTGAATATGCATGTATTTGAAGCATTATTGTATTGGAAACTTCGTTTTAGGTAATTTTATGACGATAACTCAATTTTCTATCTTTTTGAATTGTGTCGTTTTCATCCTAAAGGTGCGACATGAGGGTTTCGTAAAGGTTAGTGAACACAGCTGCCCATAAGCTTCCAAATACTGTGAATGTACAATACAGAGTCTAATTGTATCGGACCGTCTTTCCACGATCATTGGACGAAGTAAATTTTAAAGTAACAAGTCGGTTCTTTCTTTTTGATCGAATATGTGTTAATTAATATTTTTAAACATAGATCTGAATTAAATGACATTCGAACCTTTTGGCTTTATAAATGTAGACGACACACAAGGTCTTTTAAAATGGGAGTAGACTTTTCATAATCATAAATAAAAAAATAAAAAGACTTTTCATGAACGTCTCTAAATCGTACCTCGAAACATCGTAAGCGAAAAATAGACAAAATAGTATGTCGTGAAATTAACTATTAACCGTCTTCATTTTAAAATAAGCTGTGAGAGAGAACAAATTGTATGAGATTGTGGCAATTATTTGGGGATCAATTAGGTTTGTATGCCAGTTATTAGTTCTTTATAATATATCATAGATTTTTAATATTCTAAGAATTTGTTTTTTATACAACTGACTGCCGAGACGAGCAAGTGGCTCGCCTGTCAGCAACTGTCTATAAGACATGGCAATACTACAGAAAAACGTAGACCGTACACTTACAACTCTGAGTAGCAATTTGTTTCATAATTCTCAACAGAATTTACTGGTGGTGGGACTCTCATATGTAAGAGTCCGTCTGGGTGGGTACTACCGCAATGTCTATTTCTAACGCCAAGCAGCAGTGTGCATGCACTGTTGTGTTTCGGTTTGCAGGACATAATGAGAATTAACATCTTATGTCTCAGGATGACGAGCACAGAGGAATGCCACACAATACTTCGTAACTCAAGATGCTGGATGGTGTTTCTACTGTTCATTGGTGGTCGTATCGCTACCGTCAGGTGAACGGCATGCTCGTCTCGTCATTCGATGACATAAAAAAAATCTTTACACCTTTCTTTTCGATAGCAAAAACTAAACGGGCTTTAGCAATTAACATCGTGAACTCGTAGTATTTATAATTCAGCGGATTTTTCTGCAAGAACTGTTGTATCGTGCGTGAATGTGACTTGTGGGCTTAGAAAGACTAGATGTGGCATAGCTTGGCCGTTGTATGGAGATTTTGGAGCGTGGTGGGCTGTTTGAGCGTAAAGTCCGTCGTTTTAGAACCTTTGTATCTGTATGAGTATTAGATGATGTGAACAGAATTATGAAAATTATTCAGTTACCTATTAAAAAGACCTTGTTTATTAATTTAGATTTTGCAACAACTGTTTTCATTAAAATTACGAAAACATTTAAATTAAAATTAATAATGTGCAATTAACTTTGAGTAGTTTAATTACAGCAGTGCAATGAGATACATATAAATTTAATTAGAAAAATGAATGAAAGAGATTTAATGACGCAGCTCTGCTTATTCAAACACAATATTCCACAATTTTTAATAACTAACCAAAAAATAATGAAAATAACATTTTCTGCAATAAATTAGTCAAAGTTTGCAACAGAATTAAACGATTAATTAGATTGAAGATCTTAAGTGTTTGAAATTTAAAATTCAAGTTTGAATCATTCACGAAGTAATGAATATAAATTTCTCTTCTTTTAACATTTGTGAAAACTATTACGAAACTATGAAATTAATCATAATAATTTCTCATTAAATTGAGTGTCTAATTATGACGGGAATGTCTGCGAAATGGTATTTTCAAGTTTGAACTGCCGCAAGCTCAGTTATTTTCCAGTTGGAATATGAAGTAATAATAAAATAAAGTTTAAAATGCGAACATCACGAATATCTAGCAGAAACTGTAGGATTTTATTAAATATTTATTTTAATGTATTTTAAAATCGTTTCGCAAACATCATTTCAACTAGTTGGTTTGTTCGAACCTTAATTAATATAACTTTGCTAGTTGTATTAATTACAGTCTAATCTCTATTCTAATTTAACTTATATTGATTTTTTGTACGATTACAGAGAGCTGATAGTAAAACACAATCATTTAGAAATATTTATAATTGGTTGGAAACTTATGTAAAATTCCCCTAGCAGTATGTATAGTATTATGGTGGATTTTTCTCATCGAATAACCGTTTCATTTACCTATCTTTGTTCACGTTATTCCACATTATTAGGAGTCAACGAAATGCATTTTATAGCATATTTCAGAAAGAGTTTTCGATTAGTTTTTACAGTTTGCCTGACGCCAAGTTCTACTGTGAGATCAGGCCAACAAAAACCTACATTAATAATAAGAATTATGCGACGCAAGATTCGAATTTTGAACCCAAGATATCTTGATCCACAGCTCAAGACTACTGGAGCGGAAAAAGCGACATAGTTTATAGTTAAATTATATAAAGTACTAATTGAGAAATATTATTATAAAATTGACGAGTTTCTAAATGATCGGATAATATTATAACTACCTAATTCTATTGTAATATTATATTATAATCTTGTTATACTTGTAATGATTGTAATTCTAAATATTAAAATTAAATAGTATTATTGAAAAAACTTATATTTGTACGCCTTAATGGCAAATCATAGAGCTCTAATCTATTCATTTAAGATTGATAATATGTACCTATGTTTGACAAATAAATGATTGTGATTATGATTTACTGTTTACCAAAAATAGGTTGCCACATCCAGATAAAATCTTAGGGATGATTAATAGCATAACACCATATTGAATACTGGCGTGTAAAATGCTGGAAACGACCCATTATGCGTCTAATGTTCCGTCGACACGACACTTCGACTGACTCACGGAATATTTCACTACCTTTGAAAATTGTATTTGATTTAATTGAGTATTTAACACCGGGGTATTAGGTCTGATGTTGCTAAATCTTGTTATTAACGACTAGACTTCTGCTCGCGGTTCCGCCCGCGTGAAAAAGTTTTACCGGGATAAAAATATTTTCCCCGAATAAAAAATAGCCTATATTTTATTTTATTTTATTTTATTTTAGTTTATTTGGGTGGCTCACAGCTAACTAATACAATAAACAAAAGTAGGAACTAAATACAATGAGCCAATCACGAGCCACCACAGATAGAACTCAGCACTCAGGAGTAATGTAGCTTCCTATTAGTAAAACAATTTTCAAAATCAGTCCAGTAGTTTTTCAGTTTATCCATTACAAACAAACAAACAATCAAATCTTTCTCTATATAATATTAGTTTAGATTAAAAATGTGTTTCTGGCGTGTTTTACCGGTTTTTGTTGTATGAAGCGAATTGATGCTTTTTATTTATCAGATTTCGCTCCGAATCTGCTTTTACGGTACCATTGGATATGGGAATAAATATATAGAGGATCTGTGTATTTCTTTAAAAAGAAAGTGTCACCTATGTTTATTTTATACGGGCACCGCGAAGTAGACCTCATTGCATATGATAGTAGGTGGAATAGATTCCATAATATAGAGTCCATTAACACCAGTCTATACAATTATGCAGGTCTATTTGTCATTCTTTATATAAAAGGTGGAAAAACCGACAAACTTGATTATATTATTTCGTATAAATCGAAAAAAAACTATGAAACAAAAAAATAAAATGTACCATTAAACATTCCTGCCAGCTTTCTACTAAAACCTAGAAGTTAAAAGCGTAAGGAGGTTTTCAAAGCACACGCACGATTTTATTAGCAACCCTAATACCTAAACTCCATGGTTCGTTTGCGATACGAGATAAATAATGGCCGCTCATAACGTCGAATGTTCTGATATATGAAATCATTTTTTGGCAACTTGACCTCACATTACAGCGATTTGTAAAAGTCCGACGCCCATAAAGCGGTCTATCACATTTGTCACGGCGAAAACTGCCGCAATTGCGCGTTTTACTCGGACGTGGTTATTTTTTTAATTGACTCGTCAAGCCCCGCGACGGACGCCGGCGTCCATATATATAAGGTTTCCTCATACAAAGCGGGGCTTGACGGGTTACTAAAGGCGCATAAGCAGGTACTGGTTTGAGTGCTAATACCTTAGATGCGCTGTCAAAAGATTATTAGGAATCTATTGCTAAGTTTAGCATAGCAAGCTTTCCTAGCAATATATTGCGTAAGATTTTAGATGTATTTACTTTAGAAATACACACACACTCCTTTTATCCCTGAAGGGATAGGCAGAGGTGCAACTAGTGAACCCATTTTTCGCCTTGCGTATTCCGTCCTATGATGTAATAGCGGGCGAGCCTATCGTCATATCGGGTAAAAATTCGAGACTCCAGGCAGATACTGAGTAGAAAAACCCAATATCACTTTGCCCGACCCGGGCATCAAACACGAGACCTCAGCATTACAGTCGTACCGCAATACAACTACGCCACCGAGGCTGTCTTACTCTAGAGATATTTCAATAATTCTTTACACAAGCGATTCGCCGAAAGTCCTGCATCGTCAAAATATTCAGAAGTCAGTTTTCCGTGGTTTTACTCGTAAGAATCGCCGAAGTCAACTTCTGCGTTACCCTGCTAATAAACCTCGTTAAAGTTGTTTATAGAATTGATACGCCGGCAATCGAGAAAATGGTTTACCTGATTTAAGTGATATGCACCTTCTCGAAACATTCACAAAACTGTGCTGTAAGCTCCTCCTATAAGGCAGACAGACGACCTCGAAAAGGTCGCAGGAACCAGTCTGTCAACCAGTCTGGGGGAAGCCTATGTTCAGCAGTAGACTTTAAAATACTGAAGGTTTTTTTTATGGCTTCGAATGACGAGACGAGCATGCCGTTCGTCTGATGGTAAGCGATACGACCACCCATAAACAGTAACAACACCATCCAGCACCTGGAGTTACAAAGTTCTGTTGTGACTTATTACCCTCCTGGACGAAAAATTTGAGCCTGATGTCCAGTCTATGACTAACTATACCGTTGAATACCTGTAAAAAAAAGAGAGACGTGCAGTAATATTAATTTTTATTTTTTTATTAAACAAAAGGCATAATACAGAATACAATCATTACAATCATTAACACTTAAGCACTAAACTATATTAAGTCTAGATTGCCTTCCTTATACCTATGCCCTAATTGAAATTAATCAGCGGAAGTGAAATCTACAAAAAAGAATTAACTAAGTTTACAAAGTTTACATCTGCTTTTATTTAAGAGAGTTGTATAAACAAAATTTCTATGGAAACTATTTGTACTACCTATATACTACTTAGTTTTCTAATACTACGTAAAAACGATCCAGGCCTGCTGTACATTATGTCAATGGTACCATGTTTGGCATAAATGTATATTGGAATGTACACGAAGTAAAGATAGAAATGTACTTATAATTTTATGACACAAATCGGCATTTGTTTTTCGAAATTCGAAATTTAATAAATAAAATCTAATACGATCGTCACTTATAGGACCACTGGCTAGTACCTACCTATATTTGCTGCGATAATGAATTGAGAATTCACGTTACTATTGTAATCTGTCATAACTGCCATCATAGCGTGCCGGTACGATAGTGGTCGTCCAGTAGTATTAGTAACACATATTACACTTATGTAAATTTTATATTTCTGCACTCCTTCTTGATACGAACTTTTGTTACGCCGAATCCCACTCCTCCGTGTGCCCAATGCGCTTAAAAAGGGGGTAAAAAGATTTAGTATTCATATTTTAATCTAACCACGAAGTATTGCGTGAATTATTGTCAATAATTGTGCTTTATGGTGAAGGAAATCTTAATACCTTAGAAATCTCAAAAGATAATTTTGAAGTTCTGTGAAGTCTGCCAACCAGCAGTAGGCCAGCGTGGTGGACTATGGCCTAAAACCCTCGCAGTTGTAGATGAGGTCCGCGCTCAGCAGTGGGCAGGATATAATACAGGGCTAGTATGGTAAAACATGAACGTTGACAAATAACTGCTATTAATCATTCGTGTACGCCCAAGTTCTACACGGCGTTTAATGACTATATTTATCATGAAATTACTGATAGTAAAAGCAACTTTTGCTAGTGTGGAGTACAAAGGTTATTAGAGGTTATGATTGCTTTATTTAAATATTTATTTAGCTCCTGTTGCATGACCGCATAAGTTGCTATAAATGAGTTTGTCACGCTGTTGTGTTTTGGCCTAATTAAAGTTTGATACTAATTATAAAAATAAATATGGGGTAAAATGTGTTATATCAAAAATAACGTTTAAAGTCAAATACCTCGACTTAAATTAAGACCTAATTTAGCTTAGTAAAATCCATGCTTGCTAATTATATTTAGGTACTCAATTACCATTGGTTATCAATATTAATTTATGATTTCGCGGTTTTGACAATTATTGTTTTCCTAAATGACGTTGAACCTCCGGACATTGTCTCAGCAGACCGTTCCATTCCCAACTAGGCTATCGTCCACTTATGAGTCAATGTAATTTAACCTAATGCGAAGTTGAACGCACATTCAAAATCAAGTTTAATGTTCACACCCAGCATCCTTTCAACTAAACCAATTTAAGTGAGTAAAAGCTCGAATGAAAGAGCTCTTTCAAGCGTGTGTTCTCAGAAAACAAACCGAATATAATAAATGTACTGGAGGAAATTGCGTTTGAATATAACTTGAGAAAGGTGAAAGTAAGGTGATTTACAATACTTGATGATAAATTTGTGCATGAATACACTTCTTTAAAAAAAATAAGCAAATTGGTAGGATAGAAGCGCCGGATGAACCCTTAATATATTTCATGAAGGGTCAAAAAGACAAATCCTACTAATATTATAAAGGCGAAAGTTTGTAAGAATGTATGGATGTTTGGATGTATGGATGTAAGGATGTTTGTTCCTCTTTCACGGAAAAACTACTGAACGGATTTCGATGAAATTTGGCACACGGGTAGATCGTGTCCTGGATTAACACATAGGCTACTTTTTATCCCGGGAAAATATAAACCGGGACTTTTATCCCGGAAAAACTTTTTAATGCGGGCGGAGCCGCGGGCAAAAGCTAGTAATTAATAAATAAACTGTTTTTTTTTTATGGCATTGAATGACGAGACGCATGCCGTTCGCCTGATGTAAAGCGATACGACCACCTATAATAATTAGTAGCAACACCATCCAGCACCTTGAGTTACAAAGTACTGTGTGCCATTCCACTGCGCTCGTCCTCCTGAGACATAAGATGTTAAGTCTCATTATGTCCAATAGTTTCACTGGCTACAATGTCCTTCAAACCGAAACACAACAGTGCATGCACACTGCTGCTTGGCGGTAGAAATAGACATTGCGGTGGTATCCATAATCCACCCAGACGGACTTTTACATATGAGAGACCTAGCACCGGTTTAAAATTAGATAAAAAATACATTTAATTGATGATGCCCTAACCTGACCCGCAGTGGTTATTCGTTAACACTACCTAGGTATTTAACAATTTAATTAATTAAAGCGTCACGTATGATGTAAAACGCATAATACAGAAAATCGGATGCATTGTGCGAAATTGGCCGCGTCATTGGATTTATAATTCGTATGGCACGTATTTAATACAATAAATTGAATGGACTGTTATGGGACAAGTTAATGAGATTCGTAGATCTATGTAATAAATGGATGAGAGTGGATCGTGTTTTGGGAATAAAAATTAATATCAGGGTAGTCACTTAATTGTCAAATTTTTCACAGTAGGTATCTTACAAACTCATAAAGTTAATAAATATTCATTAGCTATATACATATTTCCGAAGGGGTAGGCAGAAGCGCAACTAGTGCACTCACTTTCTGTGGTGCGATTTCCGTTCTATGTGATAGAGGGCGATCTTATCGATATATCGGCTACAAATTCCAGGTTCCGAGCTGATACTGAGTAGGAAAACGCAATATCACTTTGCCTGACCCGGGGATCGAACCCGAGACCTCAGCACTGCAGTCGTATTTAATACAACTACTCCACCGGGACAGTCGAAGTAAAAGAAGAGACGAATTGATTTTCTTTGATTAGTATTTGGATAAATCTCCAAAAAAGCTAAACGAATGTTGACGAAACTTAGATGAAGAGTACATTTTGAGGTAGAAAATCGAGACACGCGGCAGCGTGTCAAGCCAAGCAAAAAAAAAAAAAAAGTTGAAGCTGCCTAGTGTAGTTTCACCCGAACCATTTGGAGCGACTTTTGACGCCTCTATAACTCAAAAACTATTTAACGTAAATACCTGAGATTTGGTATATGTATTAAACCCCCTCAAGTTAACCAGAATCCCAAATTTCATAAATATAGCTCAAACGGGCATTGAGATACTGACGTCTAAAAATCGGCATTTTTATCACTGACTGACATATAGATCAAAAACCTAAACCACTTCCAGATGACCTAGAAAGTTGAAATTTGGTGTCCAGGTAGGTAATTGTATGTATACTAAGGAAAAAATCTGAAAACAGCATATTTTTAAGATTTGAAACATTTTCCAGGCAATCGTAAAATCTGCATACTATCTATAAATTATCTTTAGAATAATGGACATTTAGGCGTACACGTCCATTGATGCTTTATTTTAATTTAAATACTATTTACCTTGATCCATTAATTACGTTCCCTCCGTATTAGAGCACCACTTTTGCGTGAATTTTTCTATAAATTTTCCGACTTTAGACAGAGCTGTTGTGGGGTACGGCGGTAGGTTCATATAGTTACGTTATAGGCATCAGCAACTCGCGCCAACTCTTCAGTCTTTTATATTATATATTTACTTCTGTTTCGAGCTCAAATTAAAAATTTCTGATTTCTACAATGTTTATTTACATCTTAAGACGTTTATTATTTTGACATGAGATGACATTAGACGTTCTATCATAATCAAGCATAATACTTGCGAATCATAGAGTTTAAGTAATTATTAAATAGAGATTTTATACCAAGAGAACTTCATCGCGTGCAAATAGCAGAACGATGAAGCGGTTTACGGCTTTTAATACATTGTTTATTTTCTTTCTAAAATAATAAACTTCATAAATATTGATCAAAGGTTAACTTCTTACGTAATTGTTTTAATTACTTAACTCAATATTTTAATAAATAATATCTTTACAAAAAGTAGCGATATCCCATCAAAAACATAAATGTGAAGTGTGGAAGCCAAGTCTAATATTAAGAGCATGTGTGCTGGTCGACTTCACCGACAAAAGAATTGAAATCTTAATGGTTGCCAAGCCCTGTAGATAATCCTGAAAATGATTTATAAGAACACACTCCATTCTAAAATAAATTTAAACTGATATTTCTTTGTTTTTCTGCTACGACAATGTATGATATTTAAAAATATAACTTCTTAAATTTGAATAGTCGAATTATTTACACAAACCAGATAATTTAGTATAAATTTAAGCTCAAGATTTGTCTTGGCTAGTTTTATCAGAAAAAATTTTTTTCGAAGAGTAGGATATGTTGACTTTACAATATAAAAACAGTAACATAAAGATAAGTTTATTAGCCAAATATAGAAAAATTGTATGTGAAGACTAGCCAAGTCAAATCTTGAGCTTAAATTTATACTAAGTTATCTGCTTTGTGTAAATAATTCGACTATTCAAATTTAAGAAGTTATATTTTTAATTATCATACATTGTCGTAGCAGAAAAACAAAGAAATATCAGTTTAAATTTATTTTAGAATGGAGTGTGTTCTTATAAATCATTTTCAGGATTATCTACAGGGCTTGGCAACCATTAAGATTTCAATTCTTTTGTCGGTGAAGTCGACCAGCACACATGCTCTTAATATTAGACTTGGCTTCCACATTTCACATTTATGTTTTTGATGGGATTGTTCTTACTCGAGCGAAGTCGCAAGCAACCGCTAGTTATTGTTAGTATTTCAGACCTAAGCATTAAGCCTAAGACCATAATGTATGCCAAATGCAATCCATTATCAAAATAAACAGAACGGATGCATCAATATTGTTCCAACTGGTATATGGACTATATTGACTTCATTGATATTCCGTGCATAGATTTGGGTGAATTGAGATGTACGAATAGTTGAGGTTCATTATACTCTTATTAAATCAGTACCCAGAGTACGAGTACGCTCTAGTAATATAGCCTAATGGTTTCGTTTAACTAAATTATTGCATGGATATTTGAAGCCCCATTGAGCAAGTATTTAAAACTAAAATACGGTATCATAAGTATGTTACTGCGTGCGTGTACACTTGGAATAGTAAACGTGTGACCGTGGTAACGGTCAAGTTAAAATGTATAATTGACATTGCGAATCTGTTTTATTGACGTATAGTATTGTCAAACAAACACGTAAACGTTAACGCGATTTATTGCATGGTATAAGATAAGTAATAATTAATTTTGTTTATGAAATCCTAAAGACAATACAAATTAAAAAAAAAAGTTAACTTACTCGATACAAATACTATAGGACACGTGTAAATTCCTGCTACAGAACTGCCTCGGTGACGTATTTAATTGACTGTTGTAGGTATATACAATAGGTTTACCCCCAAAAATGTTTAAGAGCAAACCTTTCGTCACGTCGCATCAGGCTCAAATTCACTTCTAACACTTACAAAAATCTATGGGTAGTATAGACGTAAATAATAATGAAATTGATACATTACAGCTATTGTTACCACCAGTTTATCAACAAACTTCGAGGAGACAATATTTCAAAGCGAAATTGGATAGAAAAAACAAAATATTACTTTCGTTTGAAGATTGATTGAATTGTGTAAAGCGCAATACACACTGAGGGTCCTGTTGGTTACATTATATTTATCTTCTTTTCATCGCTTACCATCAGGTGCAGAGTTGTTCATCATCATCATCATCATCAGCCACATGAAGTCCACTGCTGAACACAGGCCTCTCCCAAACACTTCTAGACGGACCTGTCAAAAGCGGCATACCTCCAGCGTGTTCCTGTGACCTTAATCAAGTCTGTCCCTTGCACATGTGGTTACATTGCCGCAAAAAATGTTCTATGGATATCCGGTGTAATGTCGCGCAGTGTTGTAATTTAAAGTTCTGGGTGGTGTTGTTGCTTGTGGGCAGTTGTGCTGCATCAGTATAGTGGTCTATCAGTTTCCTCATTCAGTCCTAAAAATAATGCTTCGATGATCAGAACATTTCGCCCATAACAGTAATGTCAGGTAGAAATTGATACTACACTACTTTTTAACTTGTACCTTTAAATTAAATAATAGTAACAAAGACAACAGTTATTCTAATTGACACTTCTTTTTCTTCTTCAGCTTTTAGGATTCCACTAGTGAACATAGGTCTCCCCCAAAGATTTCCTGATCAACCTGTTTGAAAAGGCCTGCATCCAGCGGCTCCCTGCGGTAATGGACACTAACATCATTAAAATTGCAGAAAGTCCTTTTCATCCCACACTACTAGTGACAGATCCTTAAATAAAATAATCGATCAGAAAATAATCGATTTCTTTCTTTTTATAAGCCTTTAATTTTGCAACACAAAGTGTAAAAGTACCAGTGCATTTGGAGATTCAGTCTTGAGATTAGATCTAAAGAAATAAACAATTATTTGATGGCCTAAAGTGTGAGGCTATAGTAAATCTTATTTTATTATCTGTACTGAAATATAGCGGCGTGCTAGGCCCATTTGTTTAAAAGGCAGTGTGACGTCATTGACGGGTAAATGGAAACGACGTCACTAAACGTTGTTTGCCGTATATGTCAGTTGCCTTCGTAAATCGGCTGACATATATTATCTTACTACTCCAAAAGGTATTGAACGCTAAATGCTTCGTTAAATTTTTTACCATTTCTCAAGAGAATTGCTCTTTGAATAATTTACTTAAACTACTTTCTATTCAGGGCTAAACTAACTCAATTAAGTTTTATTCGGAAAATTTTACAGAATTATTAAGTCTGAATATAATTTTTACAATATTGCGTTTCAATTTAAACTTTAGGGACTAAGTATTTAGGATCTCACTAGTCCGAAAATTATAATCTTTATATTGCCGATATTTTGTCCTTTAATAATTTTAGTGTCAACTATATCATTTTTGATGCTTTATGAATAATTAAGCTGTAAAGCGTATATGGATTAAAATTTAAAATGTGTCAAGGTGACGTCACGCAGACTCGTTAAAACTAATTTAATAATTTCTTCAACGTTCTCTAAATGTGTTGCATTAACAGCACATTGGATCGGTATAAGGTTAGATAAAAAACTAAAGCTCATTTCACATAATTTTTAAGGTACAGACAACTAGATACAGTGAAAACTCGTTTATCATTAATATTTATGCTTCATGTATTCCTTATGGCCGCGGCTTTAGATGAAAACATCCATCAAGTACTACAGTATTTCAGATAGATATTGCGTTTTGGCTCGGGCAATTTAATGAGATCGACCGCGATACTGTGTGCTGCTGGAATAGTGGCTTATCGCTTATATCATTTTAGTGTTGAATTTAGAACAGTTTATTACGTAGTTTTTCTTTCTAATTTGTGAATTCGAACTATACAGGGTCATTTTAACATTGCGTTAATAAATTAAACCACATACTTATCTCGTTAAAAATAACACTCTTCATTAATTTATTTTAACCTTAGATGTAAAATAAAAAAGTGTGTGTTTCGAACAAAATAAATATCAATAAAATGTAACTTTAAGTTTACACGCCCTATAGGCACAATGATTGCTCTAGGAGAATTCGTCACAGCAGCAAAATTACACTTTCAGTCAGAAATACACTTACGCACACACCATATTCACACTAAACTACAAAATGATAAAAAAAATTGAACACTACAACCGGGATTTTTGGCGAAAGTATTCGTTATTTATCGATAATTTTTAGCACGATGTAAGCAGAGGTACCTACAGACGAATATGTGGTTTCATTTAGTAACGCAATGTAAAAATGACCCTGTATATTTCGTCGATTTAGATGTATTGTTATAATTGTATAATGCTTAATGCTAGTTCTTCTCGTAGTGTTATTTGTTGTCTCACTACTGGGTATAGACTATCACATTTTTTTTAACCAGGACCTAAGGACCAGTAGCCTGACAAGAGTTGGCTTTTCTGACCACACCGGACTTTAGGGTGAACGCTTTAGGCGCTCGCAACCCTATTTAAGTTAAGTGACCATGTTGAGGGCAACCAGACTATCTCTGTATGAGATCATAGACTTTTAGTTGATGAATTAATAGGGAATACACACCTATCATACAAATGTCTGAGGTGTATTGGGATCGAACATTCCTTACAAGCTATTACTCTTTATGTGCTTAGCAAATATTAAAAGAATAAGCAAAATAAAACTTCATTCCAGATAATATATTTTAAGTCTGTAACAAGGTGCAAGGCATTGTTTCTTCACTAAGGCACTATGTGAATCTAATTTAATTCTAAATGCATTAACAAACACGCGAGATTCAAAATTCTACTAACTTCATGTAACTAGAACCATATTTCTCTAAAATTATAATCATATCCGACTAACTATTTTGTAAGAAACGTCTACGTCGTAGCATGACGTTATATGAATGTGAAAGCTACGAGCTACGATTGCGAGGACATTGGCTACGAACTATAATGCTACGTAACATATTCGTAGAATTTAATTATACATTTTCAAAGCTTGACTTTCTAATTTTATAAAACCGAGCTTAGGCGTCACTTCAGTTTGTTTAAAAGAGATTAATGAACAATGTACCCAGCGTTTGAAACAGACGATTATCTATGAGCTAACTGAAAGTTTCCTAGATTTATAGTGGGGTATTAAAACCGGATCAAAAACAAAGTTTTTGAAATTTCCTACATTTCATCATGTCGGATTAAAGCGACGTCTGGGAATTAGTAGTGCGTAATACAATTAATACAAAGTTATTACAAACTAGCTTTTGCCCACGGCTCCGCCCGCGTGAGCGAGTTTTCCCGGGATAAAAGTCCCGCTTTATATTTTTCCGGGATAAAATTAGCCTATGTGTTAATCCAGGACATGATCTACCCGTGTGTCAAATTTCATCGAAATCGTTTCAGTAGTTTATGCTTGAAAGAGTAACAAACATCCATACATCCATACTTACAAACATTCGCGTTTATAATATAAATAGTAGGATGGCAGAGTTAAATGTCAATGTATCTACAGTATAGTTCGGTATTCATTGCAAAAGTAAATCCGCAGTGCACTGTGTTGTGTAAATCTTCATTAAATAACGCTTATCTTGACTAACCGCAGGGTGGCCATAGTGTAATTTTAAATCGGGTTAAGAATTATACGTTTATTTTTATCAGCTAATTGTTTTATTACTACGCTGATTTAGACGTTGTTTATTCGGTTTTAAACGCTGTTTTATTTTATAATAATTGTACTAAATTTCAAAGTGTAATACATTTGTTACATTTAGGAAGTGATGTAAGCTTACTGCGAAAACTTATGTTCATAATTTCGATACATATTCAATGAGCTGTAATAACCAGGTTGTTATTTCATTGCTATAATAAAACGTTGTTGTTTTTTTGTTAAGGATTTTTCTTTATATATGTTATTTTAAGCGAATCCCGGAAGGCGACTTATTGTACCATGTCCGACAGTGGCGAAGGGTCCTTACAACCCGATTCCTACCGGCTTCCCTTTTGTAATTTATGCAAGCAAAATATTAAATTAAATTATATTATTAACAAACAACTTCATTTATCGATCATTCATCGATCGACGTAATATAGTTTGAATAAAGGGCAATAGATGGCGTTGTAATAAATTGTGACCCGTTGCCACGGGAGCCGTGCGAGGGGACTCGTTGTCGTTTAGCTTCCCTCGCCGTCTCTTTTTTCCTCGCGCATATTTGCGTATTTGCTATCTTTGTCTTATTTGTTCATTCATACCGATACATTTTTCGTTCACGGAAAGATGCGTAAGAGGTAAGCCGAGATCTTTTAGCTTCACTATTAACCGACCATGAGTTATTGTTGCTCACCAACTACGACCAACTAAGACGTGCGAGGTCTTTTTTTAATTAGAAGCGTATATTTGTATTATTGACGTTTGAAAACTCAAGTAAACAATTTCGCCGGTTCGATAAGTTTGTTTTTAATTAGTAAATGTGGAATATAATAATGAATTTGTGAGTTATAAAGTGTTATCAACGTTTGTGTGTAGTGTGGAGGTACGTGTAACTATGAAATTGTAATTACAGACTAGATTAATGAGATAGTTTTAAAATTGCGTTATTTACTTATAACCTATAAAAACTTTTTAATGTTTTAAGAAATTGTGAAGTGTTGCTTCGTATTATACATCAATTATTATAAGGTACAGAAGCTACTGCTTGACGGCTCATTTCTTTTGTAAACTGTGTTTTTAAAGTTTAGTTTAGAATGTGATAAAATACCTGCAATTTTTTGGATGCACTAACTTAGTTAAAAGCAAAATAGTACCTAGTGCCTATTTACTGTAAGAGATATCAGATAAGTATGTATCTTCCTATTTTAGATAATAGTTTTTTTCTACCGTTTTACAAAAAATATGCTAACGCAGAGTATGGTAGATACATAACTTATAATAGGGTAACAACTATGAAGTGACTTGCTTTACTTCTTGTTTAAATGTTAATCACCTATTCTAGTAGCTGTTATAATGATTTGAGTACTTTTACAAAACCACCTTCGTAATGCATCTAGACTTTTATGATTTTTATAGCGTAATAAGCTTAAATCTGGTTATAGTTAGAACGATTTGCAGGCCATATTTATTTATATTATTAACCATAATACTTTGTGTCAGGTTCCCTTTCGGAAAATGTCACCCTTCGCCACTGATGCCCGAATTTCTTCATGTTTTTGTTGGTCTTTCTAAAGAGTACAAAATGTTATACAGCCTTCTACTCCGGGTTACTCTTGGATCTCAGGATGGGTGTTTATTGTTAGACTGTTTTTTTTAAGAAAGACTTAAATATTTTTATATTATGATTTTTATACATGTTAATGGCCATGTAGTAACCGAAACGAGTCGCTAAACTTTTTTTCTAATTTTTATATTATGATTTTTATACATGTTAATGGCCATGTAGTGCCTGGTTAATGATTTTATATATAATTTACCCACGACCACGACCCACCCACTTCCAATTGGAAGAGCACCGGCACGGTAGGCCGGAGGTCGTGGGTTCGAGTCCCGCCTTCGACTGTTTCTTTTTCAGGATTCTATAAAAAAAAATATAAAATCATTAACCAGGCACTACATGGCCATTAACATGTATAAATAAAAATAATATAAAAATTAGAAAAAAAGTTTAGCGACTCGTTTCGGTTACTTACTCCTGTAAAGGAGTAGTGCTGAGTTAGTAGTTGTAATAACTGCTAACAGATGTCGCTGGTCATCTCCTTTAAGAGAATTAAGTACGGATCCTGAAATTGGCAATCGATGGCGGAAGTCGAGGTGGCTGAATTGGAAGAGCACCGGCACGGTACGCCGGAGGTCATGGGTTCGAGTCCCGCCTTCGACTGTTTCTTTTACAGGATTCTATAAAAAAAATATATAAAATCAAGACTTAAATACTTAAAAAATATCACTTGCTGTCTTAAATTGATATATAGTAGATGTTTGGTTATTTACTGCCAAGATGTTATGACATTGATAATGAATTTCCTAATGGAACATCTAGACGCAGGTTATCTACTAAAGTAATAAATTTCATCGCAAGAGGCAGTATCGGCATTTGGCTTGTGCACTCTCCTCCATTATACTGGCAAGCATATTTTATGGTAAATAATAGTGTAATTTATGACAATGATGATAGGACTGGTGGTAGGACTCTCATATGTCAGAGTCCTTCTGGGTGGGTACCACCGAAATGTCTATTTCTACCGCCAAGAAGCAGTGTACATACACTTTTGTGTTTCGGTTTGAAGGGCATTGTAGCCACTGTAACTACAAGACATAATGAGACTTAACATATTATGTCTCAGGATGACGAGCGCAGTGGAATGCCATACAGTACTTTGTAACTCAAGGTGCTGGATGGTGCTTCTACTGTTTATGGGTGGTCGTATCGCTTACCATCAGGCGAACGGCATGCTCGTCTCGTCATTCGATGTCATATAAAAAAATTGTGTTTATAAACTACGGTTATAAACGCGAAAGCTTATGAGCCATGTTTGGATGTGTGTTAAAGGTTGCACTTGAAACATGTCTTGGATTAAAACAAGGCTATTATTTTTCTAAAAGTGCCCAGTGGAACTTTTGTCTTAGCTTTGCTGAGCAAACCGCGAGAAACACTCATTTTTATTTTTATTTGAATATTTTTTTCAAAGCTCTTTTGAATCTGAATCTACCACCGCTTCGGAACGTTATCGCTGTACGGAAGAAGCGGCGCTAGAAACTTCCTCAGCAACTTATATTCTAATTACTCAGTAAACTTATATTACAATTTTGTCACTGTTTATTTTAATATTAATTATAACCATGTTTGGCCCTAAGATATGATGGTGGTATGATCAAAACAATACCTAAACCCATGGTCACATTACCATGGACGTTCCAAATAGCCCCCAGTGGAACCAGGTCCGTATCTCTTTCTAAATGCTAATAGATTCCGGTACTTCACAAGTTTTCAACTTCGTTAATTTCGATTTTACTAAATTCTAAATTATATGATATTGAGTTTTTCTATTCAGTATCAGCTTGGAGTCTGGAATTTGTGCCCGATATGGCGATAGGCTCGCCCTATCACACCATGGGACGAAATAACGTCGAAAAGTGGGTGCACTAGTTGCGCCTCTGCCTACCCCTTCGGGGATAAACGGCATGACACATCGTGCATCATCATGCCAGGCATGAGTGTGTGTGTGTGTGTGTGTATGAATGACTTTCGGCAAAGCTGGCGTCCTTTTTGTCGGCGACACATCATGATATCACATTATCATTATTTCACAGACATCAATGTACTTCAAACTGGACTACAAACTCTGTAGTAAAAATGGACTATGTTCATATAGTAGAAATAGTCACTACGTTTCCCCCTGTCCATCCTCAGATATTTTGGTCATCGTGATGGGACGAGCCCTCAATCGTTAATTGTTAGGTAATTGTAAATGTTGCACGCGGCAGCCATTCCCGGACATTTCTACTGACAGCCGAGACGTGAGAGTGACGGCGACACGGCCAGTGTCGTTGAGTAGGGCGTATGCAGATGGTGTGGTTTATTCGATGCGATTTTTATACGTGTGATGTTTCGCGTTTTTGCGATTGCTCAGTTCTATTAAAAATCTTGACCACTTGCAATAAAATTTAATGAGAAAAAAAAGTTTGTTTGTTGTTACAGATGAGTTATTTTAATTGGAATCTTACCTTCCTCGGTGGTGTAGTTGTATTGCTCCTTATATCATAACGTGTACGTAACCTCTCTGCCGTCCCAGGTTCGAATCTCAGGACGGGAAAGGTGATATTGGGTTTTTCTGCTCAGTATCAGTCCGGATGTGTGTTTTCTTACCATTATACCATAGATAGCAGTCATGACAATGTATTACAAGCGGCGGTAAAAGCACCCACTTCACTGCATCGCGTTCACACGTTTTATTTATGTTTGCATAAGCCTTTATGTATATGAATGGTTGATAACTCAATCGAGACGGGAACGTAATTATTCATCTTCTGTGAAAGTGGTCTTAAAATAACATATTAGCTTAAGAAAGTACGTTCCACGTAATCATCTGATATTTTACTAGATTCTGGGTACACCAGTCTCATAAGTTGAGTAAACTGTCAGATTAATTGCGTATACAATAAATTCTTGTCATTAGTAACACCTATTTTAGATTAAGTATAATATGGCAGGAACTTTCCTGATAGCAGGATATATTCTGTATCCATTTGGATACAGAGCACCGTAATTTTTTTTTTTATCATGGCCATCTTTGGCGCATTAGGGACGGCTGCGGGCTTCCTCCGACTCACGTCTAAGTTGTCGTCCGCAACCGCCCCTGCGCGTACCGCTGTTGCGGTCCTTCTCCTGTTGTTGCGGGGGCTCAGAAGCCCCCGTACACCGAAGGACGCTCTTGGCGTCCAAGGCAGCGTGAGACACGCTGCCGTCCATCACGGGGGTCACAGAAGTTGGCTAGACTAATAGGTGGGCGGCACCTCCCGCCCACCCGTGACCCCCGGAGGCCCCTATTAGTCGCCTTTTACGACAGGCAGGGGATACCGTGGTGGAATTCTCCAAACGCCCCCAATCCACAGGGCGGAGAGCACCGTACATAAAGTGTTAAAACCCCCCATAGAAGCCCATGTAAGTGTTTCATGTTCCGGGATCAGCATGTGTATATCCGGATCAAACAGGCCGCCATAATAGGGTATTTGACTACTTTTTTAAAATACATATACACTCACGCCTATTATCCCCGAAGGAGTAGGCAGAGGCGCATCTAGTACACCCACTTTTCGCCATTATTCCGTCCCATGATGTGATAGGGGGCGAGCCTATCGCCATACTGGGCACAAATTCCAGACTCCGAGCTGATACTGAATAGAAAAACTCAATATCACTTTGCCCGACCCGGGGGTCGAACCCGAGACCTCACGCTTTGCAGTCGTACTGTAATACAACTACGCCACAGAGGCAGTTAAAATACAATTATGAAAAATGTATGCTATCCAAAATCTAATGCAAAAAGAATTTTCAAAATTGGCGCAATAGTAAGTTATAAAGGTTTGAAATTTGGTGGAAGGGGTAGCTGTCAAATAACAGCAATACTAGGCTGTGACGTCACCAAGCGCCGTCGGCCATAACGCTGCCTGCGTGCGAAAGAGATAGCGCGATATCCCCACCACGCCTCCACTTTTGCTCACAATAATATTTCAAAATTGAATAACTGCTTTATTTTTCAAACGATTTTGATGCTGATTTCACAGAAGAATTCCTTTTTAGTATAAAAAAACATATCTTTCACCTATAAAAAGTATAATATCAGTCTATTTCCCCTTCAGGGTACTAATTGACTGGACAAATTAAAAATGGCAGTACATCAATCTTAATTTGCATTTTCACTTGCTAAAATACAGAGTATTGCGAATATAATTTAAAAATACGTTTGTCACAGTATTTTTTTTTATAGCATCGAATGACGAGACGAGAATGTGGTTCGCCTGATGGTAAGCGATAGGACCACCCATAAACAGTAGAAACACCATCCAGCACCTCGAGTTACAAAGTACTGTGTGGTATTCCACTCCGCTCGTCATACTGAGGCATAAGATGTTAAGTCACATTATGTCCTGTAGTTACACTGGCTAAAATGCCCTTCAAACCGAAACACAACAGTGCATGCACACTGCTGCTTGGCAGTAGAAATAGACATTGTGGTGGTACCCACCCAAACGGACTCTTACATATGAACGTCCTACCACCATAAACATGGGTGGTCGTATCGCTTACCATCAGGCGAACGGCATGCTCGCCTCGGCATTCAATGCCATAAAAAAAACTTTATTGCCATAAGCCGTAATGCGGTTATGGCAATTAATAGTGATTTACCGCATAATAACACTAAATATGCCCGATTTGTAATAGACATCGTTATAAATATTCTGTTACATTTCATTCATAGATAATTAAGGGCTATATTGTTGGATGGAAGGGTTATTTCGATTTGTTAATAATAAAATACGTTTATATTAATTGGAAGGGTTAAGGATGATTGAGTCGAAACTATCAACAATGAATATAATTTAATTTATTGAATGGAACGCTAACCAAAAGTAATTAATTATACGTGTTCAAAAGTACATACTAAAGTCTTGTTCTAAAATTGGAATTGACATCGAAAACTCGCAGGAAATCTTTCTGTAATTATAAATCAGAAACGAGTTTTGCCGCATAGTCGCTCTATCTCTTTCTACAGTCAATTTTGTATTGCTCAGTGTATTTTTTCTACAAAATTGATAACCGTTGAGTCAGACGAGGGCCATTCGGGGTCCTCTTCCGTCAATGACTGGATAAATAATGTGAACAGTAGTGGAGTGTCACGTGCACCTGTCGATATGTCAAAAGAGGTCAATTGCGTGTATGGAGAAGGCTTATTTAAATTTCAATAGACACTTGAGAGCCATGTTTTTTGCGAGTCAGGAAAGTGTCTAATTGTTGAGTAATGTGTATTCATGGCTCTATATTGCTATGGAGCTGACAGTTGGTTAAGCAACTAAAGCAACTGGTTGTGTCATAGAACTGTAGTGTCTCGGTAATAAGTTTACAACATCTGCGCGGCGCTTTACGACTTTTGTTGACAACTCGAGTAGAGATGTAAGAAAGTGCGTACAATAGTCACGTAACGTATGGTAAAATATATTGATCTTTCTGGAAATCCACGTGACAAAAAAGCAGTTTGACCGAAAGTCTATTTCTGGTTATGGTTGAAGCGCATAAATCGGCTTTCGTTACACCTTTGGCTTCGGTTGGACATTACAAAAAGCCGCCATTAGGTATAGCGCTCTCAATTTGTAGCCGAGAGGCACTACTACAAGAAACTGTCAGTTTTTGAAATTGCTTAAACTTATATAAATTCAGTGTAATATCTTCGTTAATTTAGCCTCTTGCTTAAGGATGCGGTATGCGAAAATATTAAGCCCGTATATCTCCGAAAGAGTCACCCATATTTTTTGCTCCAAAATACAGCTAAACGGAAATGAATAGTGGCAGTTTCCCCAATCATACGCATTTATGAACTGTACCGAGAAAATATAATATAAACTGTGAAAGTATTATCTAACTTAACCTACTTTTCTTAGATTTTTCATCACATTTTCCTTTGTTCTAAAAATTCCACGTCTAATAAAGGTGTTTTTACTTGGAAAGATAACGCTATCCGGCGCAATATTCTGAGTTCTAATTTAGGAAAAAACTAGATATTAACGAGAAGTAAGACAAAAACTCGAATTTTGGAGCTTTATCAAAAATAATTCAGTTTAAGATAAGCAAAAATATTTATGCATTATTTAAAAAGTACGTACCATTTGGATAGTTTTGATTATTCTCTTCCACCATTTTCTTGTGTTATAGGCCAGTTAGACATCCATTATTATGATAATCTCATTTGTATTCCTTGCTCATTTGCCACAAAATTACTTTTTTTATTGCTACTGAATGATGAGATGATGAGATAGAGCTTGCCGATCGCCTGATGGTAAGCGATACGACCACTCATAAACATTAGAAACACCATATAGAATTTTTAATGCAAAGTACTGCATGGCACTCCGCTGCGCTCATCACTCTGAGACATTAGATGTTAAGTCTTATAATACTCAGTAATTACACTGGCTACAATGTCCTTCAAACCGTTACTCAACAGTGCATACACACTACTGCTTGGCGGTAGAAATAGATATTGCTGTAGTACCTACCCACACGGTCCATCGCATACAAGAGACACAGTCTGGCACGCTACCATCTATATAAAAAGCCATTTCCACCCTATCCCATTCAAAAATAACTCGTTATATGACAATATCTGGTGTTAAATTGGAGTGGGGACAGTCAGGCATAATCTACTTCCCAACTCAAAAATATCCGACGGAATATTGGTGTTCAGTGATCTCCCGTATCCCCGATTTACCTTTTGTATTAATAGGCTGCTTTCGCGCTTGCTGTATAAGCCCGGATTTTGAGGGTGAATTGAGTAAGCCTGAATGTTTATGGTAAAACTGATTTTAGGTAAGTGTAAGCTGTTCGTTGGTTTATGGTATTTGTAAAGCACTCAGAATAAAAACTAAAGCATAGAAGGAGTCTAAATCACACTCATATACTTATCCTATTTTTTTAAATAGGCCAAAAACATTGAAGAGAAAAAGACAAATATTAGGTATGTAGTTAAGGACGGTTTGCGTACACTATACAAACGTCTAATTGGATACCTTGGCTACCTTTACGATGCCGAATAATATGTCAACTAATGTCAAATGATACAATTAACCAACGCGCCCACACAATTTGGTTACGTTATAGTGCGGGCTTGTAATTTTTTTTTTATAATTTCTGTCACAAGGGATCACAGCACAACCAAATTTCTTGATGTCTTTGAGAGTGTGCGCTCAATATCATAGCATTACTTCTATGCTTAGTTCTTATTCTGAGGTAAAGCATTAGTTTTATGACATCATTATAGGTTTATAAATCTTCACCAATTTCAGTATTAAAAAAAATATAAGATAAAATGTAACATTAGACCTAACAAAGAGGTCTTTAAACCGTAATTGATTTTCTTTGTCTACGATAGAAATTTTGCGTTTAATTGTCTTGTCGAAGCAAAACTCAAGATTTATTTACGAGTAGGTATTGTCATGGGTCTTGTAAAAGGTCACTTGTTTCTGCTTTTTGTTGACTAAGTTATTTTTGTATTTGACAATTTTCGTGGACAACTATTTAAACTTAAAATACTTGGTAATTGGACTTGGTAAAACCTTGATAGTGACGTCATACGTTATATTTTGTTCCAATGTTGAATATTATGCGTATTACGAACTAACATTTGTAGGTACCAATGCGGTCGTACCCTATTTTATAAAGTTTTAGATCGATAGACGATAATTACTTCTCAGCAAAGGAATCTCAAGGATGCTGTTAGCTTCAGGAAAGGTCACTTATAAAAGGGATGAAAGAAATAAATCGCTTTATTGTAACCAATTTAAAAGATTTTTTAATGACTTCCAATTAATATTTCTCTTGTTATTTTATAATTTATATCATGGGACGATTTTACTTTGGGACCGTTTTATAGCAGAATATAACTGGAAGTTAGATATTTGGTGGTTATAAATGACCACCATTTCACACATGTACTTGTAATGGAAGCATTGATAGACAAGTGTTGTTGGTTTTAGGTTCTTTATTATACTGATTACGAACTGCCTTACAATACTTCTTACGCCTATTTATATACTTCACCACATTCTGAAGAAATGATGAGAATAATGGCGACTCTTAAAAATGAAAGATTAGCGCCCGAATAGTCAAACGCTACTTAAATATTTGAGATGGCCTTACGGGTTTAAGCATTCGTTATTGGTGAAATTGGTATACTGAAACGTCACTTATCTCCTAACCTTAAATTTAAGGCGAGTCAGTTTAAGGTCCGCTTATTGATTCAAACGGTATTCACAAACACTGCTTAAAGTTTGACAGCTATGTAAGGCCTCCAAATATGGCTGTTAATCGAGATCAATTTGAGAGTGCTTCAGACTAGTCTCAAATATTTACGTTCAAATCTTTAATAATTTTATTGCGTAATAACTACTTATTATATTTTCTTTGGATTTAATAAATCGTTTTTTTCTTCATTGTCATCATCGTCTGAAGAGGAGTATGGTGTCAAAGGAAGAAATCGAGAGAAATTAAGCGCTTTTGAAGAATATTATAATGATAATTTAATGTTAATGTTTGACAAATAAATATATCACATCTTAACTTATCGTAAAAGAAAATTCCGACTCAGCAAGGAAACAGTTCTTCATTTATGTTCTTTAAAATCGGGATTATATCCAGCCGAACACAAAAAGAAACCAAATAATCCAACCGATAGCCCAAGGTCATCGGGGTTATTTTTCACGGGAAACAACCAACGGTAGTACATCGTATTGTGCGTAGTATGGCAGTTGAGTTAGCATATTTGGTAAATGTTTGTAAATATGCCTACTTTTGATGATAAAACTGAAATAAGAATTATAAATATTATTGTTGTTGACTTGTTTATTTTTTTTCTAAAGCGGCTAATGTCAACCCTGACATACTGCCAAGTGGCAATATAATGCCAATAAAAGCTCATCACATCAATGTTAAGAATATAATAATTAATAAACTATTTCCAATAATGAATATGCCATTCCTACATATTAAAAACCTAGGATGGTTTTTAAACGTACTTACCATTTTTACTATGTAGCATCTGCACATAGTACATAAAATACACACGAAAATTAAATATAATAGACATATTATGACATTGTAAATAATTTTCAAACTGCGCATTGTGTTATTCGATTTATTTATATTTAACATCTTAAAAATTATACTGCGTGAAACGACACATAAATATCAAATTTATTAAAATTGTAATCGAAAACAAACTTTTTATAATCTGTAGCAAAATGACTGCTCCTCGGCTGAGTTTTCCATCAAATCTTTTAAAGTTCGTTTGAGAATGCCATTTAAAATAAGAAGCCGGCTAAAATTAAGTAGGCCTCAGATAACTTGGTTGGTTGAGTAGCGTTTGAGTATTCGGGCGTAGAAGGAGCAATGAGAATATGGTCGTTAGGTAATTTCTTTAATGTAACTTTTTTGTTTCTATTGCTGGTGGTTGGTCTGTCGAATGCAAAACGCCGTCCAGGTAGGTACCACCGCAATGGCTATTTCTACCGCTAAGCAACAGTGTGTAAAGTGCATGCATTGTGGTGTTCTGATTTGAAAGACATTGTAGCAAGCGTAATTATTGGGCATTGTGAAACCTGTCTTATGTCTTAGGATGACTTACGCCCGAATACTCAAACGCTACTCAACCAACCAAGTTATCTGAGGCCTACTTAATTTTAGCCGGCTTCTTATTTTAAATGGCATTCTCAAACGCACTTTAAAAGATTTGATGGAAAACTCAGCCGAGGAGCAGTCATTTTGCTACAGATTATAAAAAGTTTGTTTTCGATTACAATTTTAATAAATTTGATATTTATGTGTCGTTTCACGCAGTATAATTTTTAAGATGTTAAATATAAATAAATCGAATAACACAATGCGCAGTTTGAAAATGATGTACAATGTTATAATATGTCTATTATATTTAATTTTCGTGTGTATTTTATGTACTATGTGCAGATGCTACATAGTAAAAATGGTAAGTACGTTTAAAAACCATCCTAGGTTTTTAATATGTAGGAATGGCATATTCATTATTGGAAATAGTTTATTAATTATTATATTCTTAACATTGATGTGATGAGCTTTTATTGGCATTATATTGCCACTTGGCAGTATGTCAGGGTTGACATTAGCCGCTTTAGAAAAAAAATAAACAAGTCAACAACAATAATATTTATAATTCTTATTTCAGTTTTATCATCAAAAGTAGGCATATTTACAAACATTTACCAAATATGCTAACTCAACTGCCATACTACGCACAATACGATGTACTACCGTTGGTTGTTTCCCGTGAAAAATAACCCCGATGACCTTGGGCTATCGGTTGGATTATTTGGTTTCTTTTTGTGTTCGGCTGGATATAATCCCGATTTTAAAGAACATAAATGAAGAACTGTTTCCTTGCTAAGTCGGAATCTTCTTTTACGATTAGTTAAGATAAGATAAGATATTATATATTTATTTGTCAAACACTAACATTAATTTATCATTATTGTATTCTTTGAAAGCGTTTAATTTCTCTCGATTTCTTCCTTTGACACCATACTCCTTTTTAGACAATGATGATAATGAAGAAAAAAACGATTTATTAAATCCAAAGAGAATATAATAAGTAGTTATTACGCAATAAAATTATTAAAGATTTGAACGTAAATATTTGAGACTAGTCTGAAGCACTCTCAAATTGATCTCGATTAACAGCCATATTTGGAGGCCTTACATAGCTGTCAAACTTTAAGCAGTGTTTGTGAATACCGTTTGAATCAATAAGCGGACCTTAAACTGAGTCGCCTTAAATTTAAGATTAGGAGATAAGTGACGTTTCAGTATACCAATTTCACCAATAACGAATGCTTAAATCCGTAAGGCCATCTCAAATATTTAAGTAGCGTTTGAGTATTCGGGCGTTAGTGGAGTGCAATGGAGTGCATTCAGGGGCGGTTGCAGACAACTTAGACGTGAGTCGGAGGAAGCCCGTAGCCGTCCCTAATGCGCCGAAGATGGCCACCGCAGAGTTTTAGTTGGTATGCCGTGCGTTGTATATAGGTTAGGGACTCGGCCCGGCGGTCGCCCGACGTTTTCCATCTCTCCAGGCGGCTCAACGTTGGGTCGAAGGCACGGTGAACCCAACATAACCGCTCAGTCCGTCCCCTTGAACGCTGGGCGGTAGTAATACGTCACTTTCTCCGCGTAAAAAAAAGGAGTACTTTGGTCGTATAACTTACCATCAGGCAACCACATTATTCGGCTCGTCCTTAATAGCAATGATAAAATAAAACAGATATTACACATGAAACTGACCTTTGATGTAGCTAAAACTCACAGTGTGACCACGCCTATCTTAATAATAACTCATATTAAATAACAGTTCGTTAAAATACTAGGTATATAATAATTTCTTTGAAATCCTTTTGAGCTCATAATAAAATATGAAGCACGGAATTAATTTAAAAGTTCTTGGTGGCCTGTTTACTGAATTAACAATTTTTATTAAACTCAGTGAGGGGACTGCCTCGGTGGCGTCGTGGTGCGTGGTACAATTTTTGCTTAGAGATCGGGTTCGAACCCCGAGTCGGCAAGTGATATCGGGTTTTCTTTTCAGCCTAGAGTCGGGGCTCTGTGTTTGATATGATGATAGGTTCGCCCTTTAACACATCTTGGGACAGAAGACATGGTGAAAAGTTGGTGCCCTAGTTGCACGCTATCGGCACTCGGAGATAAAGGTGTGTTGGGTTTTTTTCTTATTTTGAATGACAGGACAGCTAGATTGCCTCGGTGGCGTATTTGTATTGCGATACGACAGAAGTGTTGAGGTCTTGGGTTCGATCTCCGGGTCGGGCAAAGTGATATTGGGTTTTTCTATTCAGTGTTAACCGGGAGTCTGGAATTTGTGCCTGATATGGCGATAGGCTCGCCCTTTGTCACATCATAGGAAGGAACCCAGACGGTGAAAATTGAGTGCACTAGTTATGCCTCTGCCTACCTCGTCAAGGATAAAGAGCGTAAGTGTGTGTATCTTTGGGACGGCTGGATTGCTTCTTCGACGTGAGGCGCCATGCATAATTAAATAGTAGCATACATAGAGTATAATACGTAATAATCTTTGTAGTTTTATGCTATCTCTCACAAAGGGTAGGTAGGTAAATTAGCCCTAATAAAGCTTTCATTTTAGTCGCTTACGAGACAATTTTTTCGTTGATCGGATAAAAGTTGTTTATTAAATAATAAGCTTACAATATAAAAGTGAGGCAATTAAAATTTAATATACTATTAAGTGATTGAAATCAATCCTATTTAATTCCGTACCTTCGTAATGTGGGACATCTTGAATATTCCCGTTTCCCAAGCGATGAATATCACTCGCTTAAAATCTATTTTTCCACAATCTGTCTCCGTATTTATAAGGAAACCGTTTGTCTGCTGTGCCTTCATTATTTCGAAACGGAACCAAGATGGCTTACAGCTCGCTGTTGACGGGCTTTTGTGGTTTAATGGAATTTTAAATATGTGGTTTATGGTTTAGAATATTTCTCTTTTTTCTGTGAACATCGTGAGGGAACCTGTAAACGTGTGGAGCTGTTCAGAAAATTTCGAATGTATGTGAAGTCTGCCAACCTGCACTTGGCAAGCATCGTGGAATAAAGCCTAAACCCTCTTAGTGGTAGAGAAGGCCCGTGCTGTGAATTGGGATACAGGGATGATAATATTTTTATTTTGACGGTGAAAAATTACTGATTACGATCTACATTTTGTATTTGTAATTAGGTATTATAGTAAATAAACGAGGTGACACTTTTTATAAAAATATATTTTTCAATGAAATTTTGTGAATATTTTTGGTTGTTTTCAGCATCAAATCCTACTAATATTATAAAGGCGAAAGTTTGTAAGAATGTATGGATGTTTGGATGTTTGGATGTATGGATGTTTGTTCCTCTTTCACGCAAAAACTACTAAACGGATTTCGATGAAATTTGGCACACGGGTAGGTAATGTCCTGGATTAACACATAAGCTACTTTTTATCCCGGGAAAACATAAAGCGGGACTTTTATCCCGGCAAAACTTTTTAAGGCGGGTGGAGCCGCGGGCAAAAGCTAGTACAGCATAATTTTGATTCTGATACGTGGCGCTGTTGTCAATATCTAAAAGGATTAAAGGTATATATACATATACACTCACGCCTTTTATCCCCGAAGGGGTAGGCAGAGGCGCAACTACATTACATTTCGCCATTATTCCGTCCCATGATGTGATAGGCGGCGAGCCTATCGCCATATCGGGCACAAATTCCAGACTCCGAGCTTTTACTGAATAGAAAAACTCAATATCACTGCCCGACCCGGAGATAGAACCCGAGACCTCAGCGTTGCAGTCGTACCATAATACAACTACGCCACCGAGGCAGTCATTTAGTCGAGGATTAAAGGTATCCTACTAATATTATAAAGGCGAAAGATTGTAAGAATGTATGGATGTTTGGATGTATGGATGTATGGATGTTTGGATGTTTGGATCTTTGTTCCTCTTTCACGCAAAAACTACTGAACGGATTTCGATGAAATTTGGCACACGGGTAGATCATGTCTTGGATTAACACATAGGCAACTTTTTATCCCGGGAAAATATAAACCGGGACTTTTATCCCGGAAAAACTTTTTAATGCGGGCGGAGCCGCGGGCAAAAGCTAGTTCTACATAAAATGCGGCCTGCGTAAAAGATTGTGAGTGAAAATGTCTCCTAGAACGACTATATCGTTATACTAGACTTCTGCTCGCGTGTATGAGTTTTCCGGGAATAAAGTCCCGCTTTATATTTCCCCGGGATAAAAATTAGTTTATGTTACTCGCTAATAATGTAGCTTTATATTGGTGAAAGAATTTTTTAAATCGGTCCCGTAGTTTCCGAGCCTATTGAATGCAAACAAGCAAATTATTTTTTCCTCTATATAATATTAGTATAGATTATAACTAAGTGTCGCTCGTGGTTTCCGTCGCGTGAAAAGATTTTCCCGCTACAAATATCTAAAAGTTGCCGTAGCGACCCATAACCCCATCTGTAGAACGTCCGCTAGTAAATAAATAGGACAAAAAGTAGTCTCCATGTTAATATAAGACATGGTTTATCAGTGTGCCATATATCATTCAAATTCGCGCGTTTACTTTTAACAAACATTCAAACATTCGTATTTATAATATGAGTAAGATACTATAGAATACTGACGATACGCACACACGCGATTCCACCAAAATGAGTAAGATATAAATTATGTTAATCCAGTGTTAGACCAGTCAGTAGGCGTCTTTAGCATAGATTGTTGCGAAGAATACAACATAAAACGCTTGAGACTTAAAAAAAACTAAACGGTTCCCATTCGGACAAAGAATAATACAGATCAAATATTGTGAGGAACTTTATCATGTTACAAAAATGAATGAGAAAAGTCATTGTGGCTTTTTAACTTGCCAGTATTATTCTTTACAATTGTGGACTTGTTAACTAATTCTGAAGATGTGTTCAGTTTTGTTTCATGAAAATAAAGTCTTTATTTTACCATTGTTTTTCTTTTGATCGTGGGATGTTCTACATTGTACTTGAATATCTTTGTTCTGTTATGAAGTGAATGTACAGCGTATAAAAGCATGAAGTAGATGAGTGTTACTGAGCTCATACAGAGTAGAAAAACCCAGCATCATTTATTTTATAGTCGCAAGTTATCGATTAATGAAGGATGTGCCTATAGTATGCTAGCCTGCCGACAGTGTGCATACATTATTATGTTCCGTTTGGGATGAAGGATGGTGAAGCCAATATAACTATTGGGAATTATGAGTTAATATAAATGGACGATAGCCTAGTTGGGAACGGAGCGGTCTGCCGAGACAATGTCCGGAGGTTCAAAACCCAAGGCACACATCTATGACTTTTCGAAGTTACGTGTGTATTGTTTATCAATTATAGTTCGCTTTGACGGCGAAGGAAAACGTCGTGAGGAAACCTACCTACATATTTGAGAAATCTCCATAAGAAATTCGGGTATGTGAAGTCAGCCAATCCCCGCTAGGCCAGTGTGGTGGACTAAGGTTTAAATCCTCTCAGTAGTAGAGGAGGCCCGTGCTTAGCAGCAGGCAGTAAACCATACATGGCTGATTACATTGCATTGTATGACTTTATATCTAAGACTTGCACCCCGAAGCAATTTTTGTGCGCTGGGTGTTCACACCCAATGTGCGCCCATGCGCGGGGGACAGTCGTCGCGGACCGAGACACGCAGTTGCGTGTATATCGCACCTTTAGGATGAAAACGACACAATTCAAAAAGACAGAAAATTGAGTTATCACAAAATTACTTGAAACGAAGTTCTCAATACAATAATAGTTCAAACACAGCCATATTCGAGCAGAAAAAGGACAAAGCTGTTATATCGGCCCCTTTTTTATTATATTTTTATAAATAAGCGACTAGTTTTTAGTCATTTAAAAATGACAACTCAATTTTCTATTTTTTTAATTGTGTCGTTTTCGTTCTAAAGGTGCGATATACTATACGCCTCATGGGTGGATAGCACATTGTGGCCTAAAAAAGTCCGCAAACATCTCCTGCCTCTCTTTTTCTTTCTACCCATCCTGGGAACCATTCTCCCGTCTCCCAGCCTTCCTTCCATCTTCCTCTTCCACTTTCCTTCCGGGCCCCTGCAGTCGTTAGGCCGGGGGACTCCAGTATCCCATTCGCAGGTTTCCCCCGGTGTTGACGACAGGATCGCCTATCTAAAAACAAAAAAAACTAGGACTTAGAGTAACGAGCGTAGTCAAGTGCTACGCAGAATCCTGTCAGCAAAAATTATCAACATTTGTATTTCTTTTCTGATATCCGATTTTAGACAAACAGAAGTCTATATTCTGCTCCGAATGGTACTGTGTCTACTTGTGATAACTACATGGAAACCCTTTGAGCACTTTCGGAGTTCACAGCTAACAAATAAACAGAAAAACACAGACTGAAAGATAAACAACATCAAAAAAATCGCTGATTGGTGTTGTGCCACTCTTATTTAGTCACCCTCTTTCTTATTTATTATTTTTCTTTCAATGTACAGACGTACTGGAGTCTACTGCTTTACTACATGTACTTATAGTTAAGGTAGTTCTATAACAATGGATACTAACTTCTCTCTTTTGCGATATCCAGAATCCTTTTAAAACTGCGGTCCATTATAGGAATACATTTTAAAGTTTCATTAGCATTTGCATTCTGAACGCATTCTGTGCATATTTTATATACATTTATATTTAATGCATAGCAAACTTCACGTGTACCAATTGAATGAAGTAATGATTTTAATTAAAACTTTAGGTCACTGCAGCTTAGTTTTCGTAGTTTCCACAGTTTAAAAAGGTATTCAACAGTTATATCAAAATTATATATACTTCTGTCACCATTTTAAGATATTAATTTTGGTTTTTGGGTACGAGGAATTTGTGGACTATTGGTCCTGAAATGCCCGAACTGAAAAAATTTTTGCACATTAAATCAAAGCATTTGTATTGGTCAGTGAACTGTAATTGTTGATAGGGAGTTAGTTTCAAATAAGTTTTAAAATGAAAGGTTGCATATTCGATTCCCACATCAATATAAATAAATATATTTGAGTTATCCGAAGATAATCCTTTCCGGTTTGAGGATTGTAAGATAAATATCATAATAATAATTTTACGATTATCAAATCTAGATAAAAAAAAAACATCAATCTAAGTCACAGCATGTAAAATATCTAAAAATCTATCGCCCGATTCTCATAATCAAGTCTCGTACTGACCAAAGTACCAAAGGAAAACGCTAATGCACCACGTAGACGCAATATAGGCAAGGATCGAACGAACACCGCCGTATATTGGCTCACGTAGGGACATGGTCACAATACCCTTACTTGATCGATCCAGATCATTTTTCACAACTTAAATTTGTTATAGGATTCTGAATGGCGCATAATGGCCGTAATCAATTGTGTCATTTGTTATTTGGATGAATGGCTTCGGTTGTGACGTTGGTCCTGTATATTGCAGTTTCGAGTTTGGGAATTGATGTTTGTGAAAACTGGTGAGGTCCCTCGTATAGGAGTCGTCTGGGTAGGTACCACCGTAATGTCTATTTCTATCGCCAAGCAGCAGTGCATGCGCTGTTGTGTTCCGGTTTGAAAGATATTTTTTTATTGCAGTTAAATGATTTAACATCTTAGTCAGTAGTGGTCAGTCTTACTTATAAACCCGTCTAATTTTTTAATAGAAAGAAAGAAAATAAATTAATGAATTGTTTTGCCACCGATTAGCAAAAATGTTACTTATAAACTTGTTTTAGAGTTAAGAAGTGGTTAAGCATTGCTTAAGTAGCTGCCAAAATTAAACACCGCCGCAGCCTAGTTTAAACCTAGTTAAAAGGCAAGATGGCGGGTTTTGACTTACGACTGATAGAGTGTGTCAAAAGTTAAGCATTGATTAAAAGCATACTATGTAGTTAAGACGTAACCAAGCATAGTTTTGCGATTTTTTTATGAGTAAAACTGAAGATGTTAAATCAAGATGTTAAATCAATGACTGCCTCGGTGGCGTAGTTGTATTACAGTACGACTGCAAAGCTGAGGTCTCGGGTTCGATCCCCGGGTCGGGCAAAGTGATATTGAGTTTTTCTATTCAGTGTCAGCTCGAAGTCTGGAATTTGTGCCCGATATGACGATAGGCTCGCCCCCTATCACATCATGGGCCGGAATAATGGCGATAAGTGGGTGCACTAGTTGCGCCTCTGCCTACCCCTTCGGGGATAACAGGCGTGAGTGTATATGTATGTATATGTATGTTAAATCTCAATAAAAGAAACTTAATGACACAAGCCAGTAACTCGCCTAGTAGGTTCCGTGATGTAACCATATTACATATCACATCTTTGCAAACTTTAGCATTTATGTTATACTTATTATAGTAAAAAACATAAGATTCCAATGTACACTCAGCTACGTAAGTAGCTGAACAAATTCAAAATTTCAAATCATCCCCAAACGTTAAATTTAATTTTAACATTTTTTTTCTTTGTGGGAAGTAAAGTTAATTATTCTTACATACATATACATATACACTCACGCCTGTTATCCCCGAAGGGGTAGGCAGCGGCGCAACTAGTGCACCCACTTTTCGCCGTTATTCCGTCCCATGATGTGATAGGGGGCGAGCCTATCGCCATATCGGGCACAAATTCCAGACTCCGGGCTGATACTGAATAGAAAAACTCAATATCACTTTGCCCGACCCGGGGTTCGAACCCGAGACCTCAGCTTTGCAGTCGTACTGTAACAACTACGCCACCGAGGCAGTCGCAGTTAATTATTCTTGTGAAGATAAAACAAAAATTGGTAAGAAAACGAAAGTGTACACGCGATTCAAAGTTTTTAATTTTTTCAGCTACTTATGTGGCTGACTGTACACAGTGGCAGTAACGAAAGTGACTTAGTTTGCCCTGCATTCAAAACTAATTTCAGAATCCTACTAATATTATAAAGGCGAAAGTTTGTAAGAATGTATGGATGTTTGTTCCTCTTTCACGCAAAAACTACTGAACGGATTTCGATGAAATTTGGCACACGCGTAGGTCATGTCTTGGATTATCACATAGGCTACTTTTTATCCCGGGAAAACATAAAGCGGGACTTTTACCCTGAAAAAACTTTTTAACGCGGGTGGAGCCACGGGCAAAAGCTAGTTTAATTGATAATTTGTTTATTAGAATTTTTTCTTCCTTTGGATTGGATGCTGGTTTAATTCACTAGTAATGTGTACTTTGTTTTACTCGTGATGGCTCTTTCTTTAAGGAGTCTGAAGTATGTTGTTTAGTTAAATCGTAGCAACTATCAAATAATATTTATATGGTTGTACAGTATCAAAATAAAACTATTTTGTTCTTTACACTAACTTTTTCATTCCTCTCCACCCTTTGAAAAGTACTTTTTCGGGATATAATATTTTTATTGTCTACCTTATTATTGAATTGTTACATGCTAATAAAAATTACGTCGAAATTGATTCAATAAATTTGGGTGTTATTAGTACGAAAAAATAAACGGACGGATAAAAAATAAACACGTTGTAAGATATACACACCTGAGGAAAACTCTTTGTTTAGAAATTATAGACACTCCAACATTAATGCTAAGTAATCTTCTATCAAACATAACTCAAACAAAACTTGCCGATACGAGTTTGGGGCAGTAACGTCAACAGTGTTATTAATCAAATGTCAACGTAGACTACAATCAATATTGAGTACTTCTTTGGCCACCATTAGCTGTGTCGACATTGTCCGGCATTTGATTTGATTTACTGAGGAGAAATTACATCATTATTCTTTATTTAAAAGCTTAATATCTACTGGAAATTTTATTAACGAAATAGGCGGCATCAAAATCGGTTTAGACGTTTTAAGCTAGAGCTAATGAATTTTAATATACAGATAGACAACAGATGAACTTTGTTATATGCGTAGACTGAATGCTAACTATTTGACTAAACAAATATATTTTACTAGCTTTGCCCGCGGCTCCGCCCGCGTCAAAAATTTTTTAGGGATGAAAGTTCTGCTTTATATTTTCCTGGGATAAAAAGTAGCCTATTTATTAATCCAGGACATAGTCTACCCGTGTGCTAAATTTCATCGAAATCCGTTCAGTAGTTTTTGCGTGAAAGAGGAACAAATATCCATACATTCTTACAAACTTTCGCGTTTGTAATATTAACAGGATCTTTTATACTCTATTTTTATCATCATTTGATATTCATCTACAAGTATAGTTTTATGTTATTTATTTTTTGGTTTTCAGTACACTGATTGCAATGCTAATTGGCCCCGTTGTTCGGAATCGTCATTTTAGTATAGCTCAAACTGTAATGCAGCATTTTGTTTAATTTCGGAAAGGTATCAATAATAAGTCTTTATAAAGATATATGTGAATTAATCATATTAGTACATACTATACCACTATATATTTATTCGAGTAAAGCCCTATATCAAGACCTAGCTTGATAGCCTAGTTGGAAGTGGACGATAGCCTTGTTAGGAACGGAACTGTCTGCCGAGATAATTTCCGAAGTTTCAAAACCCAAGGCACACACCTCTTAATTTTTGGAAGTTACGTGTGTATTATTTATCAATAAATATCGATTGCTTTAAAGGTGAAGGAAAAGACCATAAGGAAACCTACATACCTGAGAGTTCACCATAAAAATTTCGATGGTATGTGATGTTTGCTAGCCCGCACTAGCCCAGCGTGTCGGACTAAGGCCTAGCCCTCAGTAGTAGAGGAGGCCCGTGCGCAGCAGTATGCAGTATAGCTGAACTGATTGCATTGCATTGCATATCAATACCAAGACTATGATAGTGTTCATTTCGAGAGTCGAAGTAAGAGCCAGGATCGGCAACCGTCACAACACTAATTCACAAACGCTACTTAGTTAATAAAACAAATCAAAAAACCCGACTGCGTCAAATTCTGCTGCCATCTTTAAAATTTATTGAAGAACTGAAAAGATAAAAGGTACGACTGCAATGTTGAGGTCTCAGGTTCGATCCCATAAAAAATCTACGCTGTGGTTAATATATACCAAAATATTATAACCATTCCAAAATTCGTCTATTGTTGAAATAAATTAATATCCGTATTTAATTACGTGGCGATATCAAAAGATATATATTCTAATCTCGATCTGAATGGCCGCGCAATATCCGCTTTTCACAAATTGTGTAATTAAATATTTTACCAACAATAAATTTGATATTAATATCACAGTTAATATCTTGGAAGCCGGAACGTAATTCTATGTGAGGATCAGAAGGTATAATTTATAAACTATCTAAATAAACGATAAATAATAAATTGTATTGTCTTCTAGTAAAGGATTCCAGAACTGATGTTATTGATGTCGTGACTTGGACTTTTGAAGTATTTTAAGGTTGTTAATGTCATTAAACCCGGGGATACAAAGTCGCTTGAGTCCTAACAACGATTATACCATGTTACGAAAATGAATGAGAAAAGTCATTATGACTTTTTAACTTGCCAGTATTATTCTTTACAATTTTAGACCTATTTTTAACTATAACTCCGTCCAACTATTTATTTAACTTTTGACAGTTCGTTTTCTAATCAATTGGGGGTGTACTAATGCGTTACCGATTCGATTTCTTGTAATAATCGATTTAATTTATGAAGAAGTTTTGATCGATTAAATTGATCGATTACATTGAAATGCTATTTTTGCTCAACATTTTGTATTGTTTTATATACTTGCGCATATATAAAACGATTTTTTTTAATCTACGCTGCCACATTTTATTTTTCAATGTAAAAGTTTTGAATTGTCTTTGTGACACAATCAGTAGGCTTAACGAATATCGATTGATAATTAATAATCCGAGCTGAACAGCAAGTCACTTCACTATGGAAAAGAAAAAATGGCATCCATAAAGTAGTCAATTATTTTGTTTTCGATTCCTTGTCAATAATTATAAAATTTCATAGGCATGTATATGTCAAAAATTAATTAAATGGTTGGACGGAGTATAATTATGAAGACTATTCAGTTGTGTTTCATGAAAAAAGCAGTCTTTATTTTACCATTGTTTACTTTTGGTCTTGGGATGTTCTACATTGTACTTGAATAATATCTTTAATCTGCTACGGAGTGAATGTACAGCGTATGTGAATGTAGTCTGAAGTAGTAGATGAATATTATTTTACACACACACACACACTCACGCCTTTTATCTCCGAAGGGATAGGCAGAGGCGAAACTAGTTCACCCACTTTCCGCCGTGCGTATTCCGTCCCATGATGTGATAGGGGACGAGCCTATCGCCATATCGGGCGCAAATTCCAGATTTCGGGCTGATACTGAATTTAAAAAACCGAATATAACTTTGCTGGACCCGGGAATCGTATCAAGACCTGAGCATTGCAGTCATACCGTAATACAACTACGCCACCGAGGCAGGCACGTAATACAAATTTAAAGTGAAACACTTTTTGTATTTGTTACATTCGCTGGACAATCGATAGACGGAGTTTTTTACTAATCCAGCATGAGGATTTAAAATAATGGAGAACCAATTTATTCCAAGGCCGACTAAAAATAACTTTAAACATTATTATAAAATACGTCAGTTTATTAGGTCTCCTAAAAAATGCAAATTTTGATATCCGCAATGTTAGAACTTCAGCGACGAAAGTAAATGATCATGTCTGTAAAACTTAGTTAATTCTACAATTAGCGGTCGCGTCCGGGGACCGCTAAAGAAGTATTTTCATCTCCCTGGTCCGCAGTTTGGTCCCCCGACGCGAGGACGCTTGGGTGAAAATATTACCCGACAATGACACTATTATTTTTAACTTTTTGGAGGTTTTTTGTGTCGGGGTTATTTAAATATTAATTCAATTTTTGATGTTATTTGTATGAAGAAGTTTTTGTTTCTAGATTTTGTTGGTCGCTTATACTATTGAAATGAGAGTGAAAAGTTTGTTACGGTTGGATTTAGTTATTAGACATTTTGAATCATAATTAATGGAATCAGTTATTTATCTAAAGTTATTTCATGTAACCCAGTGTTAAATTCATAATAGTGGTCATCTAGTGGTCGAAATTTGACCGTCAAATTTAATATAATAATTATGTGTAAGGCGTTGTCCTAGGTGAACGACAAACGCGGTAATGCGACGCGAAAATATCAAATAGTCGTTGTATGTACTTGTGGCCTACGTTGTAGTCTGTCAAGCCCCGCGACGGACACCGGTGCCCATATATATAGGGTTTTCCCATACATCTATATATATAAGCGAGGCTTGAAACGTCACGTTAAGTATTGATCGCATTACGCCGCGTTGCGTCGCGTCGCTACGTGTCGCGTCCCATCGCTCAGCTAGGACAACGCGTAAGGCATACACATAAATTTTATTTTTCTGCATTCCTTCTCTTTATGAACTTTAATTATGCCAAATTCTAGACTATTCCGTATGCGCAATGCTTTTTAAAAGGGTTTAGATTATTTCTTTCACGCATTAATATATTTTTTGTGATGAATATACCTAGTGAAACAAAACTTGTTAAATGTTACAAAAAGTTAACAAATGAGCCGATGTCTACATAGAATTACGAGCATCAAATATGTAGAAATAAATTATTGTACCGTCAACTTCCAGACTTGTTCACTCTCTACAAACAATACGGTTCATAGTTCGAATGATTATTACAAAAGCAATTTTGTATGTTGATAAAATATAATTGATCAAACAATGTAACAAAAACAATATTTCAAACAAACTGTTGTACTGATGGCTTACTGATAACAAAACTATCGATAATAGCCTTGGTTAGTCGATAGAAATATAAAATTGTCTTTGCCTCCGAAACAATGGGGTTTTCTCAGTCTCGTTTTGTTTTCGGCATGTTTTTTTTTTTGTTACGGTCTAATCTCCTGTTAGTCTGACAAGGGCCGGCTTATACAAGAACACCGGTCTTTAGGGTGAACGCAGAAGGCGCTCGCAACCCTTTAACTTTCAGCATGTTACTTCAAGCTACACTGAAAACACTGTTTATTTAATTTGAACTAAATCTAAACAGCTTCATTAATTTTGGTGGATTTTTTTGTAAATTATTAAAATGGTTTATAAAAATTAATGTAAGCTATACATTTTATTTTTGAATAACATATAAAACAGACAGAGCCACAAAAAAACTTAAGTCGAGTGACATCGATTATGCCTCTAAGCGCCTGGCAATTCAAACTTAGGATGCGTTTAAAATAAAATACTATCTATCCGTTTGGTTTATAGTATATTTGAACGGCTTAACTTTATCGCACCGTGAGAACGAAAACGACGCATTAAAAAAAATCGAAAATTGAGTTATCGACATAAAATGACTTAAAACGAAGTTCTCAATACAATAATAGTTTAATCACAGTCATATTTAAGCGGATATAAGATCAAACTGTTATATCGGGCCATTTTTATAAAATTTTTATAGAAAACTAGCTTTTGCCCACGGCTTCGCCCGCGTTAATAAGTTTTTCCGGGCTAAAAGTACATAAAAACCTTCCCGTTAAATCACTCTATCCAACACATTTATTTGGATAAAGATTAATATTATGACGTTGATACAACTCTTAACAAATAATGCATTAATTTCGACCAAATTTGATTACCATAAAAACGGTTCTAGTGAGTTAATCTTAAAAGATAGACAGATACTGCCTCGGACATTTTTTTAGATCACTTCAAGAGGAATAATTCTTTCATACATATATTTTTGGTATCTTGAACCGTTTTCGCAGCGCACGCAATGGAAGCCCTCATGGATGAATAATTTTCCCCGTTCTTTTTACATTTTCCATTATTTCCTCGCTCCTAATAGTTGCATCGTGATGTTATATACCCTAAAACCTTCCTCGATGAATGGTCTATTCAACACAAAAAGAATTTTTCAATTCGAACCAGTAGTTCCTGAGATTAGCGCGTTCAAACAAACAAACAAACTCTTCAGCTTTATAGTATTAGTATAGATGTGACAGTTTTAAGTCATTTAATGACGATAACTCAATTTTGGATTATTTAAAATTTTGTCGTTTTCGTCCTAAAGGTTTTATTTTGACGAGATTTTTTTTCATTAGGTAGTGTTTTATAAAGAGTAACCTAAGGTGCATTTCATAACGGAAAATGATGTAAAACGGACAGAGCCGCGAGAAAACTAGTGTCAAGTGAAATCGATTATGACGTCTTCGAGGCGGATTATGTAATTATTTTTGACATATCACCTTACTCTTACTCTTACTTTACTTTTAGATGTAAAGGGTTGTTTACATCAATGCTCTACATGGGTTTTCAACTAGTTTCTAGCTAGCTTAATAACCAAGCTTTGTTGGCAGAAGTATAATTACGGATCCAGATAAGGTCCTGGATGAATGTCAGGCAGCGAAAGACTCGCTTGTTCATTTTTATCTTTAAAATTATTTTGCTCTCGTTGATGTTTTATCTTGACATCACTTATCTTTAGATATCCTACTTTTAGGGTCCCAGACCTCAACAGGATAAAAGGAACCCTTATAGGATCACTTTGTTGTCCGTCTGTCTATCTGGCAATACCCTTTTTCTCAGGAACGCGCAGAGATATCAAGTTTAAATTTATATCAAATACTTGAGTTTACGGTGAGCTATTGAGCTTTATATATAGATACCTTACCTAAAAGTTTTTTTTATTGTATCGATTGACGAGACGAGCATGCCGTTCGTGTGATACGTATGATGTAAGCGATACGACCTCCCATAAACAACAGCAGCACCAACCAGCACCTTGAGTTACAAATTACTGTGTGGCACTCCACTGCGCTCGTCATCCTGAAACATAAGATGTTAACTGGTGGTCTCATTATGTCCAGTAGTTACACTAGCTACAATGTCCTTCAAACCGAAACACAACAGTGCATGCACACTGCTGCTTGGCGGTAGAAATATAAATTGCGGTGGTACCTACTCAGACGGCCTCATATGTACGTACGTTGGTACGGAACTCACGGTACACGAGTCCAACTCGCACTTGTCCGGTTTTTTTATATACAAGCCCAGCAATGGGACCCAACTGCACCTGATGGTACGCGGAGTAAGACCCAGATAGAGAGACGAGAGATGACAAACCCTCTCCAGTCGAAACAAATACGCCGACCTGCCACCTCCTATCAGATCATGATGCGAGATACAAGCTCGGAGTAAAGCTGTGATTCCGCAGGACGCGGCAGACGGCATGTGCTGCGACGGCAGACGTCACTACTATGCAGTATTAAATAGTATGAGACCGATTTCGCACATGACGGCAAATGACGCGTGGCAAGTACGTCCTGCCGTCTGCCGTCGCAGCACATGCCGTCTGCCGCGTTCTGCGGAATCACAGCTTAAGGGTTTGCTGGTTGCACATAGACTACCTATCCCTTTTAGATATAGAAGCGAGAACTTTTATTGATGGTTTAATAAAACACACTCCAGAAATAACTAAAGTACGTAGAAATATGATTATGTTGGAATATGAAGACAGCTATGTTACATCTAAATATTATATTATATTGTCGGTAGGTCAGTCGTACAATAAACGCTGTACTAGAAACACGTCTCTTATTTAACAGTGGCGACGAGGATAATCAGGATAGTGTGTGCCGTTAATTTTATAAAATATTAATATTTACGATGTCTATCGGCAAGATTAAAGAGTTTGAAGTGAAATCTGGGAACTGGGTGGCTTATGTGGAGCGTGTAGAAATGTATTTCAAAGCGAATAAAATAGAGGACGACTTAAAACTACCGACACTTATATCATTGATGGGCGAGGAAACATACGAATTGTTGTCGAGCTTAGCGAGTCCAGTAAAACCATCCACACTTAAATTTGAACAAGCTGTAAGTCTTCTACAGGATCATTTACAACCAAAACCTTCCGAGGTGGCAGAGAGGTATAGGTTCCGGCAAAGACGGCAATTAGCCGGGGAGTCTATGGCGGATTACGTGGCCGAATTGAAAAAATTGTCAAGATTTTGCAATTTTCAACAAGTTTTAGAAGATAATTTGCGCGACCAGTTTGTGTGTGGACTTAAAAGCGAATTTATAAGGCAACGATTATTCGCTGAGGATAATTTAAACTATTCGAAGGCGGTTACTTTGGCCACTACCCTCGAGACGGCAGAAAAAGATGCAGGCGCGGTAGAAAAGTGTAATACCGATGGGACAAAAATCGAAAGTATGAATAAACTACAAATACGTTCTTGTACAGCCTGTGGCGATTCAAGACATCGGAAATTAGATTGTAGATATAAGGAATTCCAATGTAGTTCTTGTCAAGAAACGGGTCACCTACGAAGAATGTGTCCTAAAAAGTCGCATATTTCTTCGGAGCGAAGGAAATGGGTAACAAATACAGCGGGGAACATCGGGGAGCGTAGTCGCTTCTCACAGGCACGCGGCAGGCAGCCGGTGCAGGACAAGCGCGGAGGGCGCAGCTGGCGCTGGCGCGGAGTGCCCGAGGCGGCTGAGAAACCAATGGACGTGCATTGGGTGCAGGAGCCGGGCGCGTCAGTAGAGGAGCTGCAGTCCGCAGCGGATCACAGTTCGGAGGACGGGGATTCTCAAGTAGGCATCGAGCAACCAATGTATCAAATGTCCTTAACAAAGTATAAGGCGGTACGTATTTCAGTCTTAGTCAATAATATCCCATTGAGTATGGAGATCGATACGGGAGCCCCATTATCATGTATTAGTAAAAATGTTTACAATCTATATTTTAGTGATATTATGTTGAAGTCATGTCGAATTAACTTAACTTTTTATGACGGCTCCATTATAAAACCTCTCGGTTATATGGAAACAGAAGTGCAGTATCAAAATATTAGAAAAAAATTAGATTTGTATGTTTTTGACAATGGTACTACAAATTTGCTGGGCCGTCAGTGGTTAGCCGAACTTGAGATAGCCATACCTAAATTTAATGTACATTCCATATCAAAAGAGAAATACAACAAAAATAATGTTGTAAATAATATAATTTCCAGGCATAAGTCGCTATTTGACGGCACCCTAGGTCGGTACTCGGGGGGACCGGTACAGCTGTGCGTGCGGCCGGGCGCTCAGCCAGTGTTCAGCCGGGCTCGTCCCGTGCCATACGCACTGCGCACACGCGTCGATGCCGAGCTGGATGCTATGCTCCGCGCGGGCGTTATCGAGCCGGTTGAGCGGTCAGATTGGGCGTCTCCACTCGTCATTGCACATAAATCTGATGGTGGCATTAGACTTTGTGCTGACTATAAGGTAACTTTAAATCCTGTTTTAATGATCGACAGATACCCTGTTCCAAGGATAGATGACCTCCTTAGCGACCTTAGTGGTAATATGTGGTTCACAAAGCTAGATTTGTCTCAAGCCTATAATCAACTAGAACTCGATGAACATTCTAGAGATTACACAGTGATAAATACACATCGCGGGTTATTTAAATATAAACGATTAGTGTACGGCCTATCTTCCAGCCCTGGTATTTTTCAAAGAATCATGATTAATCTTTTCAAGAATGAGCCTAATGTACTCATATTTTATGACGATATTTTAATAAAAAGTAAAGACTTAGAAAGCCATTTACATATCATAGATAAGGTGTTCGAAATTTTAGAGCTTAATGGTCTTAAAATCAAACGAAGTAAATGTGATTTTTTGACCAATGAATTACAGTATCTCGGGTTTATAATAGGAAGGGATGGGGTCAAAGTAAATAGCGAAAAAATTAAACCAATCATTTCGATGCCTCATCCTAATAATGTTACAGAACTTAAATCATTTTTGGGTATGGTCAACTATTATGGTAAGTTTGTTAAAAATATGAGCACATACTTGAGTCCTCTTTATGACTTACTTAAAAAGGGGCAACAATTCAAATGGGGTATTAAACATAACATAGCATTTAAAAAATTAAAAAAATTACTTTGTAGCACGAATGTACTCGCACACTACGATATGTCCCTAGAAACTATTGTAACATGCGATGCCAGCTCGCATGGTTTGGGGGCAGTGTTGGCCCAGCGTAATCGTGATAACCACGAACAGGTCGTCGCGTATGCTTCAAGGGTCCTCACACCTGCCGAAAAACATTATAGCCAAATTCATAAAGAGGCATTAGCCATTATTTTCGCTGTAGATAAATTTAACCAATACCTTTATGGCCGTAGATTTACACTTCGTACAGACCATAAACCGTTGGTCAGCATTTTTAGCCCCAATAACAGTATCCCCTGTACAGCGGTCAGTAGGTTACAAAGATGGGCAATTAAGTTGTCAGCATATGACTTCAATATTGAGTACGTAAGAACCGACCAAAACACCGCTGATATACTTTCACGCTTAATAAAAACCCATAAAGAAGAAGCCGTAATTGAGGACGAATTGCCTGAACAGACATATTTACATTTTGCAACAGAAGCCCTGCTATTAGATTATAAACTTTTAAAAAAAGAAACCTTATCCGATCCAGTATTAAGCCGCATCATGAGCTTTATCCAGGACGGGTGGCCTATGGAAGTAGACATTAAGGAATTTATGCCGTATTTTAATCGCAAAAATGAATTGTATACTGAACTGGGATGTGTGTTGTGGGGGCACAGATTAGTAATACCTTTTACATGTCGAAATAAAGTCCTCAAAGAATTACACGATTCGCATATGGGGTTAGTAAAAACGAAGGCTTTAGCTAGAAGTTACGTTTGGTGGCCAGGCATCGACGAAGCTATAGAAACGGAGTGCCGATCGTGCACAATATGTGCTACGGTAGCCGACGCGCCGCCACAGCAAATGCCACATTCCTGGCCATGGCCTAGCCGACCCTGGTCAAGGTTGCATATTGATTTCTTAGGACCACTAGCAGGTTTAACTTATTTAGTCATAGTTGATTCTTGTTCTAAATGGATTGAAGCTATTAATATGAAAAGCACAACGTCACAAGCAGTCATAGCAGTATTACGAGATATTTGGTCTAAGTTTGGTATCCCTAGACAGTTAGTAAGCGATAACGGCACTTCTTTTAGTAGTGAAGAATTTAAAACGTTTTTAAGGAGAAATGGTATTGAACAAATTTTTAGTGCACCTTACCACCCAGCATCGAATGGGGCCGCAGAAAATGCTGTAAAAATATGTAAACGCGTAATAAAAAAGGCATTGAAACAAAATTTAAACGTCGACGTGGCATTATGTAGATTTCTTTTAGCATATAGGAATACAGAGCATTATACCACAGGGGAAAGTCCAGCTAAAATACTACAAGGTAGAAATTTAAGAATGAGATTAGACGCGTTGAAACCGGACAGAATGGCACGGGTACAAAACCGACAAGGGCGTAGTGAGGAAGCAGCAGGTGGGGCGCACCGTCAGTTGGCACCTGGGGAAAAAGTTTGGTTTAGAAATTATCGGGGGTCAGATAAATGGGTCGCAGGACAGGTCATTAGGGATCTAGGCAGTTCAGACTACTCAGTCAGATCTAGCCTTGGAACAGAGGTACATCGGCATGTTGATCAATTGAGGCGGAGATACGAGTTACTAGATAAATCTACAGTTTCATCGCGCGATAAAGCGCATAAACAGTCTCGTAGTTCACTTGCTTTTCCTCCCAAAAGTGAGGACAGCCCCAATAAGACTGGTCAGCTACTTGTCTCGCCCAAAGGCACAACTGAAATCGACTTATGTAATAAAAGTGTAGAAGGTACAGAACAATCACAAATATTATTGAGAGACGACGTGACAGCAGCACCAGTACCGGTACCCCAGGCACCGGATATACAAAGTCATAATGAGGTATCCATGGCAGAACGAAGATACCCATTAAGAACCCGAAAACCAGTTCAGAGATATGGCATAGAGCCATTAGATTAACTATAATTTGTATGTAATATTTATAATTATAATTTTGTATTCATTGTATAACTTACTCACTAATTGTAAGGTGTAACATAATAAGTTCGAAAATCGTTTCATAAAACAAAAATATTAATTTTACTATAATATTAAGAACATAATAATAGTATGTAAGCATTGTCACAAATTGGTGAACCATATTTGTATAGTTATATAATGTTTAATTTAAAGGTGGAGGTGTTACATCTAAATATTATATTATATTGTCGGTAGGTCAGTCGTACAATAAACGCTGTACTAGAAACACGTCTCTTATTTAACAAATAATTTAAATAATTTAATTTCAATTTAAATAATTTGTGTCTAAAGTGTTTGTTAGGCCTGGTATTTATGTATAAAGAAGTATCAAGTACTAAACGATAGATAGATTACGCAGACGAGCTTTCGCTAGAAACACCATTTTCTTTGTGAATAGGTTTTGCTAATGGCTCTATCTGCGTAAGACCCTCCGACGATAGGTCTGTACATACGTTCCGGAATAAAAGTTATTTATCCAGCTAAGTCGTATTATTATTCCATAAAGATTTCAGAACTACTATTGAAAATCAATTCACATTAAATTTATTAATTCAACATGTTAAGGAATGTTATATATTGAAATAAATCTAGTTTGCGAATTTTATCGCGGTTTTTACTTTTTCACGACGTTTCAAAGACTGCATTCACCATCACGGGACGGACTGAATTTATAATATTTCAATGAAACATTCGCGTAGACATAATAAATGATGCTTTATATTCATACATATTCACATTATATCAAAACAATGAAATTACAAAAACCAATATATTACAAAATAAATATAACTTCAACTCACCTAACCACTTCTAGTTGATTACATCCTCGCTGCCCAACTTTCTTGCGTGCTTTGTTCAGTCTAACCGTGACAACCGCGGCGGACACTCGTCCCATACTAGTCGAAAGCTCCAACAAACTTCGCGTCGCGTCTGTGCTGGAACAATTCCCCTGGTTTCAAACGGTAATTATACGTGATATCATAGAGTTTTAATTGGATTATCGTGGAAAACATTTTCGGTGTATTTCGGTAATTTTTTATAAAATGTACGTTTAAATCCCGTCTCCCCTGGGTAAGGACAGGTGATGTTAATTGGTGTTCACGATATTTTAGATTTTGAAGTAATAAAATCACTGTTAAATTTGTACGTATTATATGTTTACGGGAAAATTATCTCAGAATTATTGCGACTGATTTTTAATAATCATTTGCGATTAAAAATTCAACTAATATATGAAATCCCCGATCTTTTTCCGTGTCTAAATTTCCAGCTTTATCTGTCAATATTATTAAGAGTGTGTTCCTTAGCCTTCCAAATCCCACGAGAGTCGTTTTGCGAGATCTTCATTATTTATTTACGCGCTGAGATTAGCTCCGATCGGCACTTCTTTATTTAATAAGTTATCGTTCGAATTTCGTGGTGGAGTGATAAGGAATTCAATGTTTTTATCCGACTGTTCGAGGTATTGACGGCTATTTATCGTCATTTGAACGTTGCTTGATAGTAAGTTATAAGTATGCAATAAGAAAATGAAGGCCCATTTAGTGGCTCTTTGTTAAAATAGGGCAAATTGTTTCCATGGATGTATTATTGTTATTCTACTGTCAAGAGTATCAAATTTTTCTTTTACTTCAACAGTATTGGTGAGTGTTTGATGACAAATATTTCTATGCGGCATAGTGCTGCGATCTTTTATTTCACTGATTAATGTGTTTTCTTAAATATTTTGGCATTTATTTCTAACTAGGGTGGAAGATAGCAATACTATTCTTATAAAATTATAAAAGTTGTCAAGCCTTTTGAATTGAACAGCCTGAATAAAATTTTGTAGGTAATGTTATATTCATTTTGTGCTAATTTATTAATTTTAAAGTAATTATAACAAGAAACCCCTTATTTGATTTTGCATCGAAGTAAATCAGTCTACCTAGACTGTGTTTATTGTATCTGTGTCCGCAAATAAAGCGGGGTAATCGTTTTAAAATTTTAAAGTGCGTTAAAATTTGGATTCGCATTCAACATAGTTTACCAAAAACGTTCGATTCGTTATAAATTTTTTTGTCGGTTTCAATTCAAATATTATTTTGGTTAATTAGTCAGTTGGAATAAATAGCATGGAATTTGTCAAGTAAAATCTTAAGTATTTTAGTTGATTATCTCTGTATGAGAGTAAGAAATCTGATATTAAAAACTTTTTATTTTTTAAAAGTAGGATCTGAAGTATGCAGACGGTTGAGTCTGATAGTAGGAACTTTATATTTTTGAAGTCCAACGTTTTTTTATTTTATATACTTATTTAAAATATTATTGGTGATATTATATTCCATGTATCGTATTGAAATTAATTAATTAATTAAATTAGCTATTTCTCTCCTGCTTGAAATGTTCTAGTTCGAATGACACAAGAGGTATATTACGAAATCAGACATACTTATATAAGTTCTTGTAACATACCAAACCATCCATGTATATGTACTGTTTAGGCCTTATTCGATGAGTTCTTATATATAAATTTTGTCATCCGCACACATTATGAAACTGCCTCTCGCCATGTCTGTCTGTAGGCGATAAACTTAAAAGTTGCCAAATATATTTTCATTCGGTAGTAATTCCAGAGGAAATTTTGTGTGTAGGTATAATTTATTTATTTAAAATATAATATAATCTTACAGTAAAATTACACAAAAACGCTTATGTCAATAAATTAATATAATAATTAATTACCCAAGGGCACGCACCACTGACTTTTCAGTTATGTGTGTATTCTTTGTGAAGTATCACATTGATATTATATAAAAAACGCGAAGTATCGCTCGCTTTAACAGTGAAATAAAGCATCGTCAGGAAACTTGCATACCTAAGAAGTTTTTTAAAAGAATTTAGAAGGTGTTTGAAGTCTACCAACCCGTACTAGGCCAGCGTGGTGGACTAAGGCCTAAACCCTCTCAGTAGTAGAGGAGGCCGGTGCTCAGCAGTGGGACAGTATATAACACAGGGCTGGTATTATTATATCATTACTATTTACAATTCATGTTTTATATAACAGAATAAAAATTGTCAGATATGCAATGCTAACTGTCCGAAGCCGGGATGGATCGTTAGTTACTGTATAAATTCAGTTAAAGCCCTCACTTGTTCAGATGCAGGCAGGCGTCCCCTAATTCTCTCACTCTCCTGTTTTACGAGCCTCTATTTGCCGCCCCATGTTTATGACAACCTTACCCTCCTATCCTTTTCAATATACTAAATTATTTACCGTTTTTCCGATACTTGGGTGAAATTATTGCCTGCCGTGGCGTTTGTGCTTCATTATGTATAAATTATATTGTAGTTGCGGTGTTTTTATAGATCTGTTTACGTTTGAGTTAGGTAACTATTGCGCGGTTTATTGTTTCTATATTGGATACAAATTCGTGAATAGGATCAAGGTTTTTTACTTTTCAGGGGTGGGTATATCAAACTTAGGTTTCAATTGTTATGCTAGGTCTCCTTTAGGCCCCGTTTTTTCGATCGTGGTTATCATATTGTCCAGGTCTTATTAAGCTGGACGTACTCGCAGCGCCTGGCATACTCCTGGCTCTCTGAGCACGTCCAGTTTAATAAAATTGAGGATTAACCTAACCACGGTTGAAATCCGGGCTTAATGGCTGGTCTTTTGCTATTTATTTATAAGGAAATATTTCAGAGTGAATTATGACATTCAGAGAAAATCCCCATGACCACCGAAATCAAATGTAGATACCACGCGACTTGTGTTTATGAATTGAAGTATCATATTGTCCCACCTAGAAATCGAATTTGTGACCTCACCAATCTGATAAGTTTAATAAGCTATACTGCCCCCTTATTCTCTATGACACGCGTTATTTTCACCGTTCGTAACAAGCGCGTAACGTAACTCGTCGCGTTTATCACTATGGAAATTGGCATACAGAATACCATTTTACGCTCATTACACGAAGTGAACGTGACGCGGCCGCGTTACGAGTTAGAAATGTCATAAAGAATCATGCCCCTGATGTACTGAAATGAAGTAAGCGAGTTATTTAAAGAACCAATCCATTGCGTTTGCAATATTGATAATATTGCCGAGAATAACTGACGAGCAAATGTAGGTCGCGCTTGGCAAAATCTGATGAATCAGTATATCTTAAAATGTATCGCTTTGTCGATTGTTGGGGGATTTCGTTATTTTTTATGATATTAAATGACGAGACGAGCATGCCGTTCGCCTGATAGTAAGCGATACCACCACCCATAAACAGAAGTAACACCATCCCAGCACCTTGAGCTACAAAGTACTGTGTGGCATTCCTCTGCGCTCGTCATCCTGAGACATAAGATGTCGTCTCATTATGTCTTGTAGTTACACTGGCTACCAATTCCTTCAAATCGAGACACAATAGTGCATGCACACTGCTCTTTGATGGTTGTTATACTGAAATTACGATATTTTATTATATTCTTGAAAATATGGGAAGGTTTTGTGTACAAAAAGCATACGCCAAGTGCAGGATACTAACAGCATCCTACCGACAATAGTGGAAGATTTTCCCTAGGAGATAGGAGAATAAAATATCTCATGAATAAAATATCATACTGCCTCAGTGGCGTATTTGCATTACGGTACGACTGCAATGCTGAGGTCTCGGGTTCGATCCCCGGGTCGGGCAAAGTGATATTGAATTTTTTTATTCAGTATCGGCCCGGAGTCTGGAATTTGTGCCTGACATGGCGATAGATTTCGCCTCCTATCACATCATGGGACGGAATGCGCACGGCGAAAAGTGGGTGCATTAATTGCGCCACTGCCTACCCTTTCGGTGATAAAAGGCGTAGTCCACTAAAAAAAAAAAATGAAAAATAACTGAAAAAACATTATACTAATTTGTTTCTTTTTTTTTATGTAACCCAAAGAGCATTATAATACTATGGGAATGTAACCGTTTTAATTTCATCAAAACAAACCAAAAATAAAAAATACAGCCAAAGAGATTTTATTACAAGTTTATACATATTAAATGCGATAAGACTTTTTCCCCGACCTATTATTGTAAATGCGAAGTTTTTGAAAATGTTTTTGAATGAACGTGTTTATTGAAAAGTAAAATCAGAAACGACTGGATGGATTTGACTGATATTTGGCACACGGGTAGCCACAGGGGCGGTTGCGGACGACAACTTAGACGTGAGTCGGAGGAAGCCCGCAGCCATCCCTAATGCGCCGAAGATGGCCACCGCGGAGTTTTGGTTGGTATGCCGTGCGGTGTACATAGGTTAGGGACTCGGCCCGGCGGTCGCCCGACGCTTTCCATCTCTCCGGGCGGCTCAACGTCGGGTCGTAAGGCACGGTGAACCCAACATAACCGCTCAGTCGTTCCCCTTGAACACTGGGCGGTAGTAATAATTCACTTTCTCCGCGTAAACAAAAAAAAAAAAACACGGGTACCCTAGTTCTGAATTAAAATATAAGTTATTTTTATCTTGATAAGCTGCTTCTATGGAAAATAATTGTATACTTTATTTCATACTTAAAGTAGATGACGCTGTCTTCGTGCAGATGCCGTTATGGCTAGGTACAGTAATATAGGGACTTTTGTTCCAGGAAGGCTCTAAACGAGGAGAAGCGGCAACACCTAGTATACTTTCAAATTTGAATAATGAGAAAATCAAGTCGCTTATTTTAAACCAGATTAAAAATATCGTAAGTAATTTCGCTGTCTCCTAAATTTTTGCCCACAAATTTTCTTTAGAATTTTCCCGTACTTCATAACCGATCGCTAGTATCGTATAAAAGCCATTACAGTTCGTAAAGAACAAAAAAGTTGTCTGAAAGTTCGAAAGTTTCTTAGCTTAGTCCTTAAGGATTACTTGCCTTACCCGTATCTATTGATATGTTAATATGACATTAGATAGAGAGCCAACGGGGAATCGAACTTACACCACTGAAATTTTATGTTCGGAAGCTTTTATTTAGTGTAAACTTGTTATGTTACTGGGTTAGCATAACTTGAATAGACAGAGTTCATAATGTGGTACATAATAAAATACAATGCTAGTTACTGGCTTGAGACGTCTTTAAATCGTATAAGCATTGTGCTAGTGGCTGACTAAATTCGTCTTGAAATTAAGTGGCAGAACGTTTAATACCTATCTTAATATTATTATAAAGCAGAAGAGTTTGATTGTTTGGTTGAACGGAAAAACTCAGGAACTACTGAACTGATTTTGAAAATTCTTTCACTAATAGGAAGCTACATTACTCCCGAGTGCTTATAGGTTTTTTATCTTGAGAAAATATTTTTATCCCGAAAACACTTTATCACGTGGCTGAAGTCGCGTCGAGCATCACCTGGTTTTATTATTAATTAACTCATTTTTAAATTATCTCTTATTCGGTGAAACTTGAAATTAACATATTTCTATAAGTATACTTTGGGGCATTTCACGTGAAGCGGATAACGAAAAAAATATCAGGTTCTGGATTTTGTTCATAATTGGGTCAATTGGACTTCTATGGGACCTTAATTAATGTCCATCATTATTTTATTTTTTTTAGCCTAGTTACGAAAGAATGCGACTTCAAACAATTTTAAAATTTGAGGAACGGATTTTTTGATAGCTATTAATTTAGTCAACGAAATGGATTAAACAATAAGTAAACAGTGTTTATTAGAGAAGATTAATTGTTTCTTGTTAAATTACTTACTTATTACTTATTAATTGTGTAGAAGTTCATTAAAAAAAATATTTATTTTTTCGTATAGTAAACCGGAAGTTAATATTAAAAATATTTTTTTTCCAACTTCGCATTTTTTATATTTTTTATTTTTACCTAAAAACATATCTTGTGGTATAGAAATATCATGTAAGTAAAAAAATGTAGAATGTTATATCGATTCGCATAGAAGACAGATGAACTTAAAGTACGAAGGTGCCGCAAGGCGCGTGTACTGGGCGGTTTCTTAGTGTGACTCGCTTCGTACGGTTAATATCTTAACTAATATAATATTAGCGGACGATAGTCTAGTTGGGAATGGAACCGTCTGCCGAGACAATGTCCGGAGTTTCAAAACCCAAGGCACACACCGCTAACTTTTCGAAGTTATGTGTGTATTGTTTATCAATTAATTATCGTTCGCTTTAACGGTGAAAGAAAACATCGTGAGGAAACCTACATACCTGAGAATTCTCCATAAGAATTTCGAGGGTATGGGGTATAATCTGCCAATCGGCACTAGGCCAGCGTGGTATACTAAGGCCTAAAACCCTCTCAGTAGTAGAGGAGGCCCGTGCTCAGCAGTGGGCAGTATATAATACAGGGATGGTATTATGATATTATTTATTATATATAATGATATATGATTAAATAACCATAATTAAAAGCTTACAAGTGATACCATGAGCTGTAAAATAGTTAAAACTACAAAATAAATAGTTCTTATCATGTATTACGTGCATGATATGATTGTTGTACAGTAATTAAAAACTAGTGAAACCAGTAACAACATTACCCTAAAATGTCGATCACATTACGTTTTTTGAATTTTCTCTGTAAGTACTATAACTCTATGAATGTGATTGAGATTGTTAAATTACATTTTTCACTATCCAATTATGTCGTTAGTTTTAGCGAACGTGGATTGAGAACTGTGAGGATTCTAAGTTCGACATCCACATTGGGTAATTAACACTTATGAGAAATTGACACTAAAAATATATTGTCTGGGATTTTAATTAGTGACCTATATATACTCAAGTAAAGTCTTGTTCAAGTAAAGTGAGAATGTATACGCAGTAAGTGCATTAGTACACTTGTGCGTGTTACTATCAAATTATACATGTACTAGCTTTTGCCCGTGGCTCCGCCCGCGTTAATAAGTTTTTCCAGGACAAAACTTCATATAAACCATCCTCTTGAATCACTCTACCTATTACAAAAACCACATGAAAATCCGCTGCGTAGTTTTAAAGATACATAAGGACAGACAGCGGGAAGCGGCTTTGTTTTATACTGTTACGATACAGTTTTGAAACTAGCCGTTTATGTGCTCGATGCGAGCTTCTACAACTGCGCTCATGCATGACACAAAACTTGGTCCTCGTCTGGTCATTCCTGCATTTGTCTAGGGTCTGCGTCCCTGTGACTGTAACTAGTACTCGTACTGTCTGTGACTCGTAACCGCTGGAACCGCCATCACCGCCCTAATAACGGCACATGTACATTGTACAGTCCAGCATAAATATCTGGACAAATTCAAAACTTCAAATTGCTTACAAACTTTTGTGTTCTTACTTCTTTTTCTCTTTACAAAAATAAATTAAAAGAGATTCACTTTACTTCAAACGAAGAAATATATGTTTCAGTTTAACTTAACGCGTATATGCGATTAGAAATTACGATTTTGTTCAGCTACTTACGCTTCTGACTGTACATGACCTCACGAAAATAAAAAAAAATAATTAAACAAACAATTAAAATAACTAATAAAAACATGTAACAGCGTTGATAAAGGCTTGAAGTACACAAAAATACATAAATAATTGGGTGGAAGTTTCAAAATATTATGTAGTAAATTAGGGAAAAATATGATCAAAACAGCGGTAGGCCGCGATATCAGCTAATTGGGGTGCCTGAACTTGAAATTAACCACTTTTGTTAGACAGTTTAGTTTATAGGCTTGTTTAATCACGAACTGGTTATCTTATGATCTACTAGTATTATAAAGAAGTTCATAATGATGTTTGGTTCGAAGTAAACGCAACCTAATTAGTTTAGTAAAGGGCATTTTTACACATCATTTTTACATTGTTTCCATCATCTAAAATATTCTACAAGTGCTTCAGAAAAGGTCGGAAAAAAAATAATAGAAAAAGAAACTCAGCGTAAGGCACTGGTGGTAGAACTTTCGTATGTGAGGGTCAGTCTGGGTGGGTACCATCGCGATGTCTATTTCTACCGCCAATCAGCAGTGTCCATGCATTGTTGTGTTTCGGTTTGAGGGACATTGTAGCCAGTGTAACTACAGGACATAATGAGACTTAACATCTTGTGTCTCAGGATGGCGAGCGCAGTGGATGCCACACAGTACTTTGTAACTCAAGGTGCTTGGTGCTTGGTGCTTTGGTGTTTCTACTGTTTATGGGCGGTCATATCGCTTACCATCAGGCGAAGGGCATGCTCGTCTCGTCATTCAATACCATAAAAACATTATTATTATTATTTTATTGTTATTTTATAAATTGCAAGTATTTTTTTAATTGCATTGAATGACGAGACGAACATGCCGTTCGCGTGATGGTAAGCAATACGATAAACAGTAGCAATACCGTCCAGCACCTTGGGTTACAAAGTACTGTGTGGCATTCCACTGCGCTCGTCATCCTGAGACATAAGATGTTAAGTCTCATTATGTCCAGTAGTTACAGGGCTACAATGTCCTTCAAACCGAAACACAACAGTGCATTCACAATGCTGCTTGGCAGTAGAAATAGACCTTACGGTGGTACCCACCCAGGCGGTCTCTTACATATGAAAGACCTACCACCAGTAATAACCTAAATTCAAATTTAAAGATGAATATTAAATGCGAAAATTTACGGAGAGTACCTGAGTCAAACAATCACCTATTCGTTTAATTTTAAGGTAACAATAGAGTCAACCAGCAAACAGAGCAGACCAGTCCACACAAGCAGCACCCGTTCACGAGTATGACTGAGTATGTATGATGAATTGCTTATCAATTATGTTATCGTTTCATTTACTGATGAAGGAAAACGTTATGAGGAAACTTATATAGCTGATAATTCAGCATAACAATTTCGAGGGTATGTGAAGTCTGCCAACCTGCACTAGGCCAGCGTGGTGGACTAAGGTCTAACCCCTCTCAGAAGTAGAGGAGTCCCGTGCTCAGTAGTGGGCAGTATATAATACAGGGCTGATATTATTATATATTATATTTATTAGGAATAAAAGCACAATGGTTACTTTTTGACTCGTCAAGCCCCGCGGCGGCCGGCGTCCATATATATAGGGTTTTCCCCATACATCTATATATATATAAGCGGGGCTTGACGGGTTTAGTATTTTTTCTCTATCTTCCCTTATTGCACACTAATATAGAGTCTTTCCAACACACTTTTTTTCGCACATCGCAACAACGATTTGTTTATTTATTTATTCATATTCGGGGAACAAACAGAACCATATTTCCTTAAACTAGATGAACACTAAAATAAAAGAAAAACAAAAAATTTAAAATCGTAACAAAGCCACACAATTGTTTGACCTGGAAACCGAACCAACGACCATCCGATCCAAAGCCTATATACCTACGCTGCGTAGCATCGTCGTAGAAGTGATGGATCTTTTAAATAACTAGAAAAAATATTTCAGGAAGTTGATTTTTTTAAATGTCAAGCGAGATGCTGCTCGAATGTACCTTGCATAGACATTGTGTTTTTTGATCTCGTGAGTATTTATGATATATTTGTGTTGTGAGATCGTACTGCGTGGTTATTGACACCCACGACGTAGTATTATAAGATTATACTGATCCTAACTGATTGACTTAGTATCCGTATGTCACCTAGGTCCCTCATCAAAAATCATCGCTACAGTATTGGTGAGACCGTACTGTAGTAAGGAGCTGAATGAAGGTTCCTATTGTTGGTACAATGAATCTAATCCAAGCCGCTTACGGCTACGGCGACCATTTACTGTTTAAACTGGTTATTGATGTGTCCTCACATGGCTGATATAACCAATTTTAGCAGAGAAAGTTCTTGAACAGATGCTACATGTGAGGACGCCATTGACAAAATTGTAATTGATCTTTGAAGGTGATTTGCTTTTTATGCGGTCTCTTTTTACATCGAGATCGCGCCTTCGTTGATTTTCAAATGCATTTTTTTTACAACATTTTTCTTTGGTACAATATAATGCTGTATTTTTTTCTTTGTTTAAATTTGTAATCTGTTTGACCCATCAATAAAATATATCTTTCTATTATAGCGTATATTTTACTTTCTAGTAGAAGCTTCAGTTCTAAATAGAGTTTAGTCGTCCTAAAACACCTAAAATAACTAGTTATCACTTTCAATGTGTCATAAAGTATTTAAATTTCCTTAAAAATAAAATATTATACAATTTGTTTTTAAATGTCCTATAATTCGTCCGAAATTCCCTCAATGAATTTAGAAAATAAACATATAAAAATATGTTTATTTTATAAACCGATAACGACTAATTATTATTATAAATCGCAGAAGCAAGTTTATCAACAACTTTATGTTGATATTTAAATAATTATGAACATAAACAAAAATTTCTAACATTCGTGTCGGTACAGAAATGGCCATGCGTCACGACAAAGTAAAACATGCTGTTGACCCCACTTTTTGGGGTAACGAATGAAAGCGAATGAGTAAGTGAATAAAGAAAATCTAATTTGTATGACTGCAATTTCGTATACGTGAAGAGACGGATTTAACGTTCCATGGAGTATTATGTAGAAAAAATATGTCATTAACGCACCATATTTTAGGTATTGTGTGTCAGCATGGGGGTGATATTTCTAAAGTTTTTAATTTGAAAGATTAAGGGTTTAAGACATTGATGTTTTTGTATTACATCAATGGTTTAAGAGTGAAAATGTGATTTTTTTGAGAAATTTGTGTTTATTTTTAGCCAATTTATGAACACTATAGAATTTCTTTCTTTAGCTAAACATTTTTACGATTTACATAGAAACAAGCTATTGCAATAGAACTCTGGTGAATGCGGTGCAAGCAAAAAGAAAATGTAAGAAAATAAATTGTAATAGATTTTTCAGAAATCACAAGATCCAGAAATTGAAATTTTCAATGAATAAATGAAATTTATAAACAGATATGGATTCCTTACGTTTGCGCAAATATTAGACATTGAAATTAAACTACTATTACAAATTTTATCACGGTTTTTTATTTATAATAATAAATAAAAAACATTTTAACGATTTTACATTCATTTAACACATCAGTCCGCTCCGTGACAACAAAGTGCTGCGAAGCCTTCGAAACGTCGGGAGAAAATAAAAAAAAATCGCGATAAAATAAGTTACAGTAATTTAATTTCAATTAAAAATATTAATACATACTTTCACCAACATTAAACTAATTAATGCAATTCCGTTACATTTTGGCAATGGCCAGTCAATATCAATCCATTTGTGTAATGAAACACTTGTTTTATCCCCAATCCATTTCGCCTACATTTGAATACTATAAAATTTCGCCATATACGATTTTATATTATGGATATATATAGGTATAACTATTTCACAGCCCAATTGGCTCATGCTCCTAATACATAAATCGCTGTATGGTAATTATCGTTATCAATAATTAAAATATTCGAGTTGACAGCCGACACGGTCCGTTTCATGAATATTCAGTTTTAATTACCGCCCGCGTTCACTATATAAGCTTGTGTCTGTACATAGAGAGGTAATGGCGCATTATGTTTTTATTTTTATATAGAACTAAGTTTCTCCCTGCAGCTCCTAGGAAGTATTATATCTTTTGCTGAGAATATTAAGCAAAGTTTTAAAAGAAATTGCATATGTAATATTTGTTTTTCTCCGATATCATATTGTAATGAAATATAGCCTTTATTTTGCTCCCAAACATATTCTGTCCGCCTGCTAAAACGACGTAAAATTCAGTTCAGTAGTTTCGGATGTGCGCTAACAATTAGAAAAACAGACCAAAAATTTTATAAATATTATTACTTTGTAATCTGCTACTCTTCTTTAGTAAGCCCCTTTTTTTTTTTTTCAATGTGCAGGCACACCGGGCTCTGCAGTGTTCATTTTATCAATACGTGAGATATAATTTTGTACCATTTTTTAAGCATAATGTTGCGCGAACGGAGGAGTATAATATTTGACATAATTAAAGTTTAAACAGAGGAGAGTGCAGAAATACAAAATTTAAGAATTGAGGTCGAATCTCGGCCAGTGAGCGAGTTAGTATTTAAGATAGGTGACGAACTAAAAAGTCACATGGTTGTATGTGGTCACTGCCCAAAAACATCGAAAATACTTGAAAAAACTTTCATGAGGCATAGGTTTTTAGGAATAGGATCTATCTTTCAAATTAGCATAAGTAACATATTTTGATACTTAAATTAAAAGGAACAGTGAGTGTCGCGGTATTAGACTATGGTGACCATAATATGGCAATGGGCTCGCATTCATTACATGTTACGGATATATTAGAGAAGTGTTTGACCAGTTGTGCCTCTGTCTACCCCGTCGGAGACAAAAAGCTTAAGTACAGACGCAGCAGAAAACGCTATTAAAAGAATAAGGAGAAAATCATAATCTTCCGCATAATAAAATAAACATCTTTCATAAAATACGCTAAGAACGACAATTACTATAAAAGGCTTGTAAGGATGAACTCAAATCACATCTGTATTAGATAATACCAAATCCCGAAGGAGATATTAAAGACCCTGGATAACGGAGCATAACAATGGCAAAATATAAATATAAATCCAGGAATAAAGGATCGTAATATAAATAAAGTAGTTTGGTATGTTTATTTGGTTGAGCTGGGTTGTAAATACACTTCTTTTTATTCGGGCCCGGGAAAGTTACCCTACTTCAGTTGATGGTAAGAGGAGAGAAGACAGTAAAGTGTACTGACGATGATTATCACTCATCATCAATCAATGATGATGATCAATCATTATCAATCATCAGTCGACACAATTATGCCGGCCTGTTTGGACTGGATATTCACAGGCATATCCACCAGGATCCAGGTGTTAACACCTTATTATGTACGGTGTGAGTGGTCCTACCACTAACACACTGCATGAATAGCTCGGCCTGACGGTAGTGCTAGCCACTGTTTGCATTCCTATACGAGGTCGACATAATAAATATTTCAAAGGCTGCTGTTGAAATTATTTGCCTTAGTGTTTACGATAGGTTGTCTAACTTCATCCGCTTAATGTTGATCCAATCTTCAAAACATAGTGTTCGAAAGTTAAGAAAGGTGATTCTATTGGGAATCGAACCCAACATATCTCAGTAAAGCAAACCAACACAATCTATGCTGCAATATCAAGGCAACAATATATAGAACAAAATTCGTAAATAAATTCAATTTCTTACAACCTACTAAAGGTTATAATCGATCTATGGTTGGACTAAAGACATCAGAATATAGAGCAAGCTACTATGTAATACCAAGGGGGTGCTTCAAAAAGAATGATAAATTGATTTAAGGATTCAATTAAGTACTAAATAAATCCAAATTCTTAAAACCCTGCCTTAACAATAAACTAAAACATTCCAAGTGAATTAAAAAAAATCGAGGAAAGAACTCTTGCTCTTTGCTATTATTCTAGTCGTTAATTGTCCAAAGCAATTAAACTTCCAGTTTCATTGCTACTTCGCAGTAAGTTTCCATTGCGAGCAAATTATTTTCTTACGAGATTTACTTTTTGTCGTAACTCCGAGTAATTGTTGAGAAACCTCTCAAATTTCGTAATTAGTTATTAGCTGAAGGACTAAAACTGCTTCGACAGCGTACAATTTCATCATAATATCTGAGTGTAAACACAAGTTTATTACGAAATTAAATACATGAAATGGTTTCGGAATTTCTCAGAAATTTTTTGCCATAGCAAAGTAACCCTACCCTGATAATAAGCAGTGACGAGCGTAGAATCTCGTCAGTCACTACAATTATATCGGCCTGATTGAAATCTGATGAAGAGTCTGATTTTGCCTAAACTTTTTTCAATCAAACTTTTTTATCACTGACAGTGCATGTTGTGGCTGCCTTGAGAAGGTGTTACTCTTAATATTACTAGCCTTGGCTCGCGGCTCCACCCGCGTTTTTTTTTGTTAATGGCCCTACTGCCAGTAGCCTGACGCGAGTCGGCTTTTCTGGCCACACCGGTCTTTAGGGTGAACGCAGAAGGCGCTCGCAACCCTTTGAATTAAGTGACCATGCTGAGGGCAACCCACTAATGGGTTACGGAGAAGTGCAGTAAAGTGGGTGCACTAGTTGCGCCTCTGCCTACCCTTTCGGGGATAAAAAGGCGCGCGCGCGCGTGTTTGTGTGCGTGTGCGTGTGTGTGTATGTGTGTGTGTGTGTGTGTGTGTGTGTGTGCGTGTGCGTGTGCGTGTGCGTGTGCGTGTGTGTGTGCGTGTGCGTGTGCGTGTGCGTGTGCGTGTGGCACATTTCTGCAGCCGCCCCCCCCCCCTCCAGAGATTTTTGAAAAGTTGCCAAACGCCAATTATTTATAAGTTTTATTTATTATACATCCAAGAACTCGTGAAGCTACACGTTGGACTAGTACGTTATTATTATAATCGCTGTAGATGTAAGGCTCGTACCGCGGCTTCATGTGCTTTCGACTTTACTACAATTCATACTTTTCTAATTCTCGATATCAACTTGCCATGTCCATCGGCTGGCGTCAAGGAATCCATGATTCTTTTGAAATGTGAGCGTTTACGGACGGTATATAACTTGACAAGAGATGACCTCTTGCCCGTCTAAGCTTGATATTTTTGAACCTTATTCACATAAAGCTACGTCTCAACTTTGAAGTATCAAATCACTTTCATTGCCCCCTAACACATGTGACCGTGCGTGTCACGCGGCTCTTTATTCTGTATTATTTAATGTATTCAGTTAATTGTTCCGACAGCTGACGTGCTGTGCTGGGCTGCACTGCCTATACTTTATCCAAATGAGTCGTTATTAATCATTGGACACGCCTCACCGACACTTTTTATTTAGTGCGGCTGTAATAATGGCTAGTATATTTAAATGTAGGTTATGATTGAATAATCCTAGCGTTCAGAATACCAGAGGCCATAGTCAAGATGCCTTTCTACGCTCATTAATGATAACGTTATGTATGGGAATGAAATATTCAAGTGATTGACTTATCGATATAATATGTCATTCCCATATTTTTTAAATCTTTTCTTAGCATTAGCGCTCGCTAATCATCTTGACGGCTAAAAAAGTACAGTACACTCAACGTCATAAATGCTCTACTAGCAAGTTTTAACGTTAGATAGAAGACAAAAATGACTTCACTACGCTAATTGTAATTTCAACTTTAAAGTACAAAAAAAAATTAACCGAATACGACATCTCTCGCTAGACGCCAATATCACGCGCACTTTTTTTTATTAATGAAATTTGATTCACAAAGTATTACACGGTTTCACAAATGGGTGTCGGGGGGGGGGGGGAGGTTCAACGCGTAATTACCTCACAGACTTCTCATCCAATAAAATGATAAATGAATTTCTTATCAAATAAAATGATAAATAAAAATATAAAAAAACCCGAAATCAAAACCACACAAAAATAAAAATTTGTTAGTCAGATGGTGTTAAATAGAACTTAACGAGGCCCAATAAAACTTTACGATTATATCTCCAAGTTTGGCAAGCGAAACCTGTGAAATTGATACTTCAGTGCCGCGTCGCAATATTCGTTCGGGGAGTTCTAATAACTATGAATATTAACTAGATTTTTGATGTTACGTCATTACGCGAAAGGGGGTATTTGATTGTTGTTGGGTACGATTTTATGCTTACTAAGTAAGGAAACATGCTATTAGTGCATCAATAATAAATACTACCTTAGAATATGTATATAAAGTTAAATAATCAGCGAAAGTGGGTTATATCAGTCGTAAATCGTAATTCGTATCGTTTATTCGCATCTCCAATATCAAGTTATGTATCTGATGCACCTACCTTATGTATCTCTGCACCACCCTAAGGTTGACTGGGAGAGAATGCCTTTGGCGTTAAGTCCGCCAATATACAATTGTATATAAAGTGCAAATAAATAAATAAATAAATAAAAGTAATTAATGGAAATGATATCAAGCTTTGGCTGCTTTTAATATCAAGTTATCTAAAAAAAAAATTTGGTATTTATTTAATAAATGATTTTCTATCACGACTGAATGATAAGCAGCCTATTTAATCGTCCTGAGTATTTACTCATCAAGTGTCCATATTAATAAACAGTTTCGAACCCCTGAACTAATACAATAAGTTTATCACCTGATGCAAAACTACCCGTACGTTACTCCACTAACCAACACTCTGAATAAAACTTTATACTCATTATCCTGAGTTATTTGTTGTCTCATAAAGTTGACTAATTACTTACTCATCTCTCAATACCCATTGCCCAGTTACACTAGCTCCAATTCCCACTATCATAAGATTCAAAACCCAAAGCAAACATCACAATGCACGCGCTTGTAGTTTTCGGAAGCATTTGAGTTGAAACTTGGTTTACGTAATTTTACATTTCGTGCCTGCCCCCCATATCGGGCGCCTCAAGGCCGTAACTCAGATAAGCGGTTATTTTATTGTCTAACAATACAAAACAACATTATTACAGGCCTTGTGGAATTCCTTCTCATTCGGAAAAATCGTGAGGTCTTTCTTGTTTGTTTTTGTTCAAATATTTGTACATTCGTGTAGCTTGTGAGTTTGGTTCATCGAGCATTTTTATATCAAGTAAAATGCATGATGTGCATATAATTGTTGCCAGTGGCACCCAAACTAAACTGCTTGTATCTTGTTTTAAAGGAATTACCATTATTTTCACAAAACAGGAACAGGACGGTAGGTTAATAAATGAATCTGATTCTAAATCGATCTTAACTAGTCCTAGATGTTGCTCCCTAGAAAAAACTTAGAAACTTGATTTTTTGATAATATTACATTAAAACAGTAAGCATATTGTTAGAAATTGAAGTGATTTGGATTTAAATACAAACGATTTATCACAGATTTTACATAAACATTTATCACTGATTTTACACAAATACATTTAACAGAAATACTTTTCAAAGATATCTGCAACTAACCGACCAGTATGAAAGTCAAAGATAAACTTACTCCACTGCCACTGAGATGAATGCGAGACTAAGCGCGAAAAGGAGCGAATGAGAGCGAATATCGATATGGCACCCTTTTTATACACCCAACTACCACTTCCACGATTCATTTGACATTTAGACTGAATTTAGTAACAGGTCAGTACGTTCCAAATACCGTTACAAATTACTGAATCCTAACAATATATTTTAAACCAAGACCTCTTGTTATGTTTTCATGAATTAACAATTCCGATAAACCATCTGTGCGCGTAATATTGTAATTCAAATGGAACAAACGTTCATACATCATACATTAACATTAAATTAGTTTATCTAAGTACCTATACTATTATTACACGTTGACTGTTTTGTTAGTGTAGTAAGCGTGAGATGTTGAGGGCTCGGTATCGATTCCCCGTTTGGGTAAAGTTATATTGGGTTTTCCTGCTCAGATTACTTTGAAGTTTGGAATTGTATTCTATATGGCAATAGGCTTCTGTTACATGGGCTAGTGGATGATAGCCTAGTTGGGAATGGAACGGCTTGCCTAAACAATGTCTCGAGGTTCAAAACCCAAGGCACACACCTCTGTCTTTTCGAAGTTACGTTCGTATTGTTTATGGATTATAGTTCGCTTTAACGGTGAAGGAAAAATTCGTGAGGAACCCTGCAAACCTGAGAATTCTCCATAAGAGTTTTGAGGGTATGTGAATTCTGCCGACCCGCACTAGGCCAGCGTGGTGGACTAAAGCCTAACCCACCTCAGTGGTAGAGGAGGCCCGTGCTCAGCAGTGGGCAGTATACAATACAGGGCTGGTGGGGTATCTGAAGTCTGTCAACACTAGGCCAGCATGGACTAAGACCTAAGTATTGGAGGAGGCCCGTGCTCAGTGGCAGTAATACAATGCCCAAAAGAACTACATCTGCCTGTATAACGGACATAGAAATGCGATGCTATGGATATTTCCTTACCTACGCTAGTTTCTATCCAGTTACGAATGATATCGAATACCTTTCCAGAAACATTGCTGTATTCTGTTTAGTTTATGACTTCACCTCAATACAGGTAATATAAATAAGTTCTTATTACCGTTGGGAATGCCATATTTTTGCTTGCCTATATTTTATTGGATCCGTTTACGGTCTATTATTGCTTTATTTGAATGTTGGCTAATAAATTCCAAGAAAAGTAGTATAAATGTTTGCAGAACATCTGTTGGCAGCGAATTGGAAGGTTCCTGCCAAACACATACCATGTTATGTTTTATTATTTTTTTAATAATAAATAAGATATGAGTTAAAAATGTTTAAGATTAACCGTAATGATAACATCAAACGAGGAGGGCAACCGGTTCAGGATAACTCGTGATAGAGAAGTTATCTAAAATAAATTCTGAATGATTTGTTTACGATAAAAGATAGAAAAGAAAATCTTTGTATTTCCCTCACATCGAATAAAATGTTCGTAGTCATAGATGACGAACATTGACATTTGAATGAACACGTCGTCGTAGCTCTTTCCGACGAGGCGCGTTTCCGAATCAGTCGGCATACAAAACAAAACAAATACAAATCACGCGTTTATGACGCAAGGGGTAGACAGAGGTGCAACCAGGGCACTTAGTTTTCGTCATTTGTGTTCCATCCTATGATATAATAAAAACGAGGCAAATGCCATATTATGGTAGGCATATACTCAATAAAATAAGCTGAAGTGCGCATCGTATTTGTCGACTTTTTTTGCAGGTACTCACATAGAGTAATCGTTTTCCAAGCCAAGATATTTATATAAGTTTCCAGTAGATATTCAAAACTATCATATATTTTTTTTATTCTATTGTTATTTACAAGGTATGGTACGTCGCCAATCTTAGTCCCGACGAATCGTTCAAAATCCACGGCCATTTATAGTACGCAAGACACCAAAGTGCGGCGATAGCCTGGAGGGGAACGGACTGCTGAGACGAATGTCCGCAGGTTCATAACCAAAGAGCACTCCCCTCTGACGTTTTAAGAAAATTACCCGTGCTCAATAGTGGGCAGTATATAATACAGGGTTGATATGGTATGGTAATACACTAACAAAATATGAATTAATGCCACAAATGCATGGCAAATTAGCATGGCGTGCCGACCACCCCATAAAAACATGTATTTGTCATACATGCGATAAATTGTTTCACCCGAAACATTTCGTATAAATAAACTCTCAACCCCAACTAAAAGGTTATTTTTAAGTAATTAAATGCCTCGATGCAGTTATCGTTCACCGACAAACACGCTCCATAAAAGGTTCTATTAATTTTAATTAACTTTCAGCTATGGGCTTAATTAAAACTGATAGTTTCGCAGCTCAGTTGGAGTTGTAGTAGTGGGACTCTTTTTGGTTTAAATTTTTAGTTAGTTTTTAAAAGTTTTTTTTATGCCTGCCAGCACCGAGAGAGAATAATGTTAGTTACATAATTAAGTTACTTACGAACAGTTAATTTATGTAAAAAAACTTTGTAAGCTGGTTACAGTACTAATACAAACTATTTTTCGCGAGTTACAAGTTTTTGTGAAATTTACATTACAATACATTCGTAAAATAACCAAATAAAAAAAGCCTTTTGAATTTAGAACAACATAACATTCATATGAAATGAAATAATAGGTAGTAGTTCTCTCTCTCTCTCTTACATATGAGAGAACTACTGGCTACCCACCCAATGTCTATTTCTAACGCCAAGCAGCGGTGTGCAAGCACTGTTGTGTTTCATTTTGAAGAACATTGTAGCCCGTGTAATGGACATAATGAGACTTAACATCTTATGTCTCAGGATGACGAGCGCAGTGGGATGCCACACAGTATTTTGTAACTAAAGGTGCTGGATGGTGATGCTACTGTTTTTGGGCGGTCGTATTGCTTACCATCAGGCGAACGGTATGCTCGTCTCGTCATTCAATGCGATAAAAAATGAATTATTTGAACCTATAAAATGTTACACATTAGTAGATTCAGTCAATTGGACTATACTATCAGTTCAGAAATCAGTTCTAACCAGAGAAATATGGGCAAGAAACTTCAGTATTGCTCTTCTCGAAATCAGTGTAAGGTAAAAACTGTATATTTTTTATTTTGTTTAGAGCAGTTTATTCATTTCGCAAAATAGGTGATAACATTTCAGTTTCTATACGAGTGCACTCTGATTAAAGCCGGTAAACTACGCCAACGTCATAAATGTGCTACATGAATAAGAAATATTCACTAAAAAGTATAGCCATCGTAATTAATACCCATAAATGAACCTGTACCGGTACCTTTCACCTTGATTATTTACAACATTTTCCACACCTACGCGATAGTCATATCAATTTATCTTCGTTTCACTAGAGGTGGTTGCACTTAGTCCTTGAGGTTTCGATGCTAACATTGAATTGTAATTAATTAATCGATTCAAGTGACCTCGGGAGTCCCAATTTAATTACCAAATGGATTACAATATTTAGTAATAACTGTAATTAAATGGGATTCTTGATGCTATGACTCGTTGATGTAGTTTCAGATAGTTGTTTTGTGTGGATACTACACGATATCATATTGCTGTTTTATGTACCAGAGTTACATGATATCAGAGGTCAAAAACCTTCAAATTGGAATATAATAGTACTTGTACATTAATGTTTGGTGACAGAAACAGACATTGCGGTGATACCAATCTAGGAGACCTACCACCTTAATGAATGCTACTATTATATTGCTTTGAAGTAATAGCCGAAAAATACGAGTTTATTGGATGCGTGTAGTTTATTGGGTGCACTAGTTGCGCCTCTGCCTACCCCTTCGGGGATAACAGGCGTGAGTGTATGAGTATGAGTGTATTTTATTATTCATGCAAGAATTGACGTCAAAAAAGAGCAGCCTAGACGCTCCTCTAGTATCGTTCTGAGTCTATACATTATTTGCTTTAGAAATAGAGCCTAACATAATTCAAAAGCGGGACGAATTTATGATTGCTCGATTCGATCCCGTCTTTTAATTTTGCGTGTATACTGCGTCCAACCGCTTTTTTAAAACTTTTGACATATGCACGCCTATGAAAATTTATAATTATTGACAAGGAATGGACATTGATGTATTAAAAAAATACATCAATGGGAATGGAATACAAAATAATTGACTACTATATGGACGCCAGTTTTTCTTTTCTGTAGTGAAGCGACTTGCTCTTCAGCTCCGATATTAATTATCGATCGATATTCGTTAAGCCTACTGATTGTGTAACAAAGATAATGCAAAACTTTTTCATTGAAAAATAAAATGTGGCAGTGTAAATTTAATATCTTCTTTTAATATATGTGTAAGTATATGATAACCAATAAATTAAACTATTAAAGTTAAATATTTATATTCGATATAGAATATATACCTACGGGATAAATTTATAAACACAAAGTATACACATTTATACTCTTAGGCATGTTTCTAAAGCAATAAAAAATGTTGAGCAAAAAGAACACTTCGATCAAAACTTTTCACAAATTAAATGGATTGTTACAAGAAATCGAATCGGTAACGCATTAGCACATCCCCAATTGATTAGAACTCGAACTGTCAAAAGTTAAATTCTTTGCTTCGTGGGTTGGACGGAGTATAGTTGTTTATTTATTCTCGTAGTATAATAATAGCAGCCTAATAACAATAATTATTTAAAATATAACCCTGTATAATAATAGCAGCCTAATAACAATAATTATTTAAAATATAACCCTGTATTTTTATACTATCTCACTGGTGGACAAGGGCCTCTCCTACTATTCAGAGGGCAAAGATCCAGTACTATGGCCTAGTGCGGGTTGGCAGACTTACACATCCTCGAATTTCTTATGGAGAATTCTAAGGTAGGTAAGGTTTCCTCACGACGTTTTCCTTCACATTTAAAGTAAGCGATAATTCACAAATAATACACCCACAACTTTAGGAAAATCAGAGGTGCGTGCCCTCGGGTTTTGAACCTGCGGACATTTGTCGCGGCAGTCCGTCCCACTCCCAACTAAGCTATCGCCGCTTGTATTAAAACTTATTCTATTGGATTTAAGCTAAGCCTAAAAGGTAAACCAAAGACCATAAGTACCTAAAATCAAAGAATACAGAATTGACTTCGAAGTCACTACTAAACTTCGATGTGAACCTGAATTATAAATGAAAGTTAATGTGACTGAATTACTATTTGTGAATAAATAAAAAGAAAATATAGAGAATGAAAATGCTTGGAAGTTAAGGCCATTTTGGAAAATATTTTCATGGAAAAGTTTTTTGTCATCATTTTTGTAGAGAATGTTACGATTATAGTATATTGTTGACTACTTTTAGTTCAAAGCGTAATAGATACAGTTAGTATCAACAAAAATAGTAAGTTTGAAACGTCAAATGACAGTATAGGCCCGAGAAAAATATTATTAGTAAATATTAAATCTGTATTTTTGTTGTATAATTAATCTATCTGCTATCTTTTTTAAACGCAGTAATATCTGTATTACTTGGACTTTTATTTCGAGGCAATACTGCTAGTAGACTTGCGCGACTCGGTTTTTCTAAAAAAACAAGTCTTTCGGGCGAACACTTTGGGCGTCCGAACCCTAATTAAGTGATCATGCTCGGAGTTACCCCTAGTGGGTTACGAACTTAGGTTCCGGACGACCACTGGAAGAGGATGGAGACTCCAGCGATTTATGGGTAAATGGAATCTAAAAATTCACTAATATGATGTTACATTATTCCTCCTATACGGTCCTTTTTATCTTGAGAAGGGTGTTTGATGGAGTCCAGAGCAGACACTAGTGACGTTCAAACTATGTTTAAAAATCGTTCTCTCCATTTTTCATAAAAAAGATGGAGGTATGATCCTACAATAATTATTGTTATGACAACGTGTGCAATATAATTCTAATAATATCTTTATGGTTTAAATTACTACAATAAATTATTGCATCAGTTAAAATTTTCGTTGACCCAAAAGAAAGACACATGCAATTTATTGTTTCGATCTGAAAATGGAATTGAAATTGGAGCTTCGAAAGAAATGTGAAACCTTTTTCTCGTATTGAACTCTCAAAATACGTAATCTTGAAATATTTATTATACGATAAAATCGAAATATTTCAATAGTGAATCACATATCGCCACAGTGGTAGGACATTTGGACCATAAATCTTTAAGTTCTAGGTTCGATTTTCGGGTCGGACAATAAGTGGTGATTAGTTGGTGGGTCTCTCGTATACGTAAGTCCGGCTCAGGGAGTTAATACATGAGTTAATATATGCAAAATGTTAGTTTTTCAGTAGAGCGCTTTGAAAGTATAAGTTAATTGTGAAAATCACAAGTTATACATGAAGGAAACATTATCTAAAGGGTTTAGTAACAATTTTGAACCTAACGTGTGAAAATAGCACTAATTCGCACATGAATACAAACTAACTAATTTCAAAGCGCTCTACTGAAAAACTAACATTTTGCATATACGGCTTTGTTCTATGGGACCGTCGATTTGTTAAAAGTCCTGCTTCAGGTTTCCTTTTGTGATTTACGTATTACGGAGTATAGAAGGTTAGTCTATTCCGGGGATAGAATGACACTAACTACTACAGGAACTATTGTATAACGGAAAAGTAATGAACAATGAATCACCTTACGCCCATGTGACGGTAGCGAAACGGCCAAGCCACATATTAACTGACGGTAAGTCTCTCATATGTAAGAGTCCGTCTGGGTGAGTACCACCGCAATATCTATTTCTACCGCCAAACAACAGTGTGCATGCACTGTTGTGTTTCGGTTTGAAGGACACTGTAGCCTGTGTAACTACAGGACATAATGAGACTTAACATCTTATGTCTCAGGATGACGAGCGCAGTGGAGTGCCACTCAGTGCTTTGTAACTCAATGCCCTGGATGGTATTGCTACTGTTTATGGGAGCTCGTATCGCTTACCATGCCATAAAAAAACATGTTTTGACCAAGGTGTAGAGTTTGCGAAGTTAGGTCTTCTAGAGTTAGAAGCTTGGCTTTACAAGAGATCTGGTAACTTTTTGACAGTACAAGCCATATTATGAACTCATCTATCTCTATCTATACTCTCGTTTTTATCCTTCTTCAAACGAGGTTTAAAAAAGATTTTTACGGTAGGCAGCGGCTTAGCTGTGCCCTTGGCATTGCTGACGTCCATGGGCGACGGTAACCACTTACCATAAGGTGGGCCGTTAGCTCGTCTGCCTTCGAGGCAATAAAAAGAATCTAGGCAACATTTTATACGGAAATATTTTTTTACTTGAATAATTTTCCAAACAAACACAAATATTCTCAGACGTTTCATGTATAGACTTATAAGATTTTAGCTGATATTTCGTCTTTAGAAGACGCGGAGGTAAAGATGCATCGTAGTGCACATCGATACGTGAACTTTCAATATCAAACAACTCAAAGGAGGCGTTTGAAATGCGTTGTGAGTGAGAGAAAGCAGTATGATGCAGGGATCAAACGAATGCACTGCCTTTTTCAGCTGATGGGACACGCTTTGTCTATATCTCAATGGAAAACGTAGGTTTTAAATTCTGTCTTGCATTTGTTGATTGACGGATAGAGACTATTCATTTTAGAATATTTTTACAAGATAATATGGCACTTTTAGTTTTGGAATATTTTTACAATATGGCAGATATATACGCATAACAAAAAATACAATGTAAGTCAGCGGAGCAGTATGTGTGTGTGTGTGTGTGTGTGTGTGTGTGTGTGTGTGTGTGTGTGTGTGTGTGTGTGCGTGCGTGCGTGCGTGCGTGCGTGCGTGCGTGCGTGCGTGCGTGCGTGCGTGCGTGCGTGCGTGCGTGCGTGCGTGCGTGCGTGCGTGCGTGCGTGCGTGCGTGCGTGCGTGCGTGCGTGCGTGCGTGTATGTTTGTTTCTTATTTTTCTGTACATGTTAAGCAATTATTGTCCGAATAATAAATCTTTCTTTCTACATACATACATATCAGGCATTTCCCTTTTCAGGGGTAGGCAGAGGTGTAACACACCCACATTTCGCTAGCTATGTTAGGTCTCATGTAATGGGGGGGTGATCCTATAGCCATTTACCGGGAACATTTCCAGACTCCAGGCTGATATGGAGTAAAAAAAAACCTAATAATTTGCCAAAAAGCCTAATATCATTTTGCCCTTTGCCCCGGGATCGAATCCGAGACCTCAGCGCTGCTTAATCTAGAACATGATCTACCTATGTGCCACTTGTCGTCCAAATGTTTAGTTGTTTCTGCGTTTACTGCAAATAAACATACAAACACCCAAACACATTTGCATTTATAATATTAGTAAGATAGTAATATTAATGTCAAGCAAGTCCTGATTCGCTGGATGCAGGTCGGTGACAAGGCCGTCTGGAAATCTTTACGGAAGACGTATTTTCAGTAGGGGACATGATGATGATGGTGATGATGTAGTTCTGATTTCACAGGTCATACAAAAAATAATCATGTAGGGATGTTACCCGCGAATTTTAGGTTCATAAAAATTTTGCGAATGTTACACCCAAAAAGCTTACAAACAAGAAACTTATTAAATACAATTATTTTCGTAATAACCATAACCCATATGAAAACCTGGGGGCTTAGAATGTGAAAAAAAAAACAAGATGCGTCACCACTTCGTTTTATTGTGATTGGTTGAGAGACTGACGTATCGGTCTCTCGATCAATCACAAACATCAAAATACCGATACGTCAGTCTCTCAACCAATCGCAATAAAGGAAGCGGAGACGCCTCGTGTTTTTTGTACATTCTAAGCCCCCTGTCCACTTGCTAAAAATGTTGAATTGACGTCACAAAAATCTGGCTGCGCACCCAAAAACGAAAATGAAGATGAATGCAAAACTTTTAAACGATACAGAACAATTAAGATCAGTAGTTCGGCGACATGTGAATCCTCTTTCCCAGACAGTCGCTGAATGTAGATTAAATGAATACAGAAAGTTTGAAACGATTTAGCAAATTATACAAGTGAACTTTACTAATGAAGTGGTGTCCGTGCCTAGCTCGGGCCGGTAGTGCGGTGTTGTCTGGAGATTGATGGTAGATGTCAGAATGAAGTAAACTTGATGGAATCAATTGACTTCGCGGTGATTGGTAATAGTTGAAATGTCAGATTATATGTTAAAAATTAATAAACTGAAAAAAATATTACATTCTGGTCATTCTGAAGTATGGGCGCTGGGCCTCAAATTCTAACCAGGCTCAAACTTTTCGAATATTAAAGGGGTAAAACAAGGACCTTAGATCAATTTAAAAAAATAGAACCCTCCATTTCCAACCTTTTTGTATAAAAACGTTCATTTCATACTAAATGTAGTTTTTAAGCAAAATAAAATTACATATATCTCAACATCGGAGTACTTTAAAATTATACGATTTATTGGAAAAGCCTAGTGTTTGTGAGTACTATCGAAATATATGTAAGTATCTTGGTCAGAATTTAAGGCCCGTTTTCGAATGTCCCTTATAAAATAAAAAAAATATTACATTTCAAATTCAAATGCGTGGTCTTAATTATTTTTGTTTAATGAAGAGTTTAACACGTACTTCATTTTAGTCAAGTTCAGTGTAGTTCAAATGAAATTTCCTAAAATGGAACACGCTAGAATGTTCGCCAGAATTGTTAGGGGCGGTTGAGGACGACAACTTAGACGTGAGTCGGAGGAAGCCCACAGCCGTCCCTAATGCGCCGAAGATGGCCATACAAAAAAAAAATCATACTGAACTCCAGCGACCCATCATGTAACACGAGTGGTGACGAGCCTTTAAGCGGGTTTCCACTATATAGTATCATCATCATCATCATCAGCCACATGACGTCTACTGTTGAATATAGGCCTCCTCGAAGATTTCCAGACGGACCTGTCAAAAGCGTTCTAACGTATTCCTGCGACCTTTATCAAGTCGTTTGTTCACCTTGCAGATGGACGGCCGACGCTGCGCTTGCCAGTACGTGGTCTCCATTTACTATATAGTATATCCTGTCGTAACACAATCAGGTGAAAATGATTTGCGATGATCTCTCAACAACAAATAGAACAATACTGACAATTGTTTGCCATTTATTAAAAATCTACAAAAGAACTCTAACAAGTCTACAGACATCAAACCGCAAACGAAACAAGTTTGTATTTAAATGACAGTGAAGCATAAAGTAATTATGTTTTCTAAATTACGTGCCTAATTCTAGTGTGAACTCATAATTCTCGGCTTAGTCCCGCATCCTTTGGGACTCGGGCGCGAGTTTAAAATGTACATTATTAAAACAGCACCGGGATTGCTCTGTGATAGCTAATCTAAATCTAGAATGGTTTTATTATGAAACTCCCTGCTATAAAAGAAGGAAAAATATGTTTGTCAGACATACTAATTACTTAGTATTATATCTGTATACACATAATATCATCAACGCAATTATTTTATACTGTTATATTATACGGATGTCAGTGTAACATAAATAGCGGCTTAATGTGAAATCAAGACTATATCGTTGAATGTTTTCATTAGCACAACAAAGAATCCCCTATCATAAGCCTCATGAATTCCAGTGCTGAACATAGGCTTTCTCTAAAAATTTCCAGACGAACGTGTCAGAAGCGACGTGTATCCATCATGTTCCTGCGAACTTTATCAAGTCTGTTCGTGCAGGTTAATCTCATATATATAGATCTAATTCCAGAAATAATCAATCAATTATAATTATTGGATTTAAACCGTACGAATTGAAATTCACCGGCCGTGCGCTAATGAACCTATTGTAGTTCGAACGTAACCGTTTTTACTGTGCAATTAACTCGAAAATCCGCTCAGTGTGTGGTTAGTTTAATCAGTTCCCAATATGTCGATGACACTTGAGTTGCCTGATAGAGGTGTGTTCCATCGATAAGGGATTTTCATTGTTATCATTTTACGATATATAGTTTAGACAGCGTTATACACAAAGACCTCAGGACGGTGTCTTTACCACGTACGCAATACAATTACGCGGAGACAGGTAGGCGTAAATAAATAATAATATATAATTTAAAATAATATACAGAGGTAGTTCGTGAGTTTCATTGCAGAGGTAATTTCTGAAACTACTGACCCGATTCGAAAACTAATCAAAAATACACTATCTCTGAGTAAAAAAGCGCCATTTTGAATACTCTCATTCCGTTCAACAATTTCTACGCGAGCGAAGTATCAAGCAAAATATAGTTGCGATTTTTTTTGGGATGTAGGACTCCGTTGTTTAAATCCGACAAGCCATTTTGAAGCTTTGTTATATTTGTGATTGAGGTATTTTATACCTTATCATAAACTTTGTTGTTTAATGGATATTGTTTGTGTGTAATTGTTGCATTTTAGAGTGACGAGTGCAGTGCTATAGTATGAAAGTGCAATGTGATATTGATACTTTTTGGCCGTAAAGTATTGCTTAAAGACCTGTAGGCAAGCAATTTCTACAGATCTCTTCAGTCAGTAAGTAGTATAAAACCCATGGTAGGTATTTAAAACACCCTTTAAAAAACCTTTCAAACTCAGTGGGCGGAAAACTGCTTGGCTTTAAATATCAGAGTAAATATTGCATAAGTCACACATGATACGATCACTCCTTCTTCAGTAGCTTCTCGGGGCGCTGGTCGAAAGCTCCGTGCTAGCGTCCTCTCGCGCCACTGATGCGAGGAGCCATCTGTTTAGGTCACTGTAATTTCTATTTCGACCGCCAAGCATCAGTGTGCATGCACTGCTGTGTGCCGTGTTTAATATCAGGCGAATGGTATCTTATCTTATTATTCAGTTGCAATAAAAAAAGCTTTAGCTGGTACCGTCGGCATGATAGTCCGTTCCTGGAATCATATAGTTTTCTTTTCGAAATAGGTACCATGCCCTATGCTACACAGTTTCTAACACGACAGGAAAGACTAATATGAAACACTGTTTTATTTATTTTAAGCCGTGGCTTCACGGTACTATTTATACGACGGGAATGTTTTTTTCGCACAAAACCGATACTACGTCACAAACTACACGACCAAATGCCGCAATTCGAGAATTTGTTGCATAGTAAAAAAATAACATCAAAATAAAACAAACTAACCGTCGGATTTATGACTCTATTTTTACAATGTTAGAATACATATTGACTTTTTTGTAGCTCTTTTATGAGGATAAACGAGTGTGAGTTACCTGATGGTTTGCGACCATTTATAATCTAATAAAGATATTCAATGTCAGAAGAAGTATTGATGTGTTTTGTGAGTTGAACATGAACGTTTTCAAGTGTTGCGTTAGACACGACACAAAATGGCGGGTACTTTGACTGAGCCGAATAATTTATTTTATTTATTTATTTCAGGTTTAACAAAAAAATTCTAAAAACTTAAAATATTGATTCACACCTGCATCCTCAGGGGTAAGACACGAATTAGTACATACATAGAATCACGCCTCTATCCCATAGGGGTAGGCAGAGACTATTGATTGCCACTTGGCTCGATTCTGGCATAATTCCCCTGCTTCTCCAACTTTCATGAATCTTTTTATGCATTCTTGTCGGTCCAGAGTACTTTTGATCTGGCCTTTACGAAGAATGTCAGATATAGGACATCCGAAGGTTTGGCGCGGTTGACCCCTACCGGCTCGTCCATCCATTCCACGGATTAGTGCCAGTACTCAATACAGACCGTACAGTGCTTTAGGTTTCTTTCAAACTCATAAAAGACAATGATTTTATTTTTTATGGAAACATTGAAAAATAAACTTTCGAATGTTTCCATTCAAAATAAAATAATTGTTTAGGCACTACATGGCCCTTAACAAGTATAAAAATCATAATATAGGATCATAAAAGACAACTCTATCACCACATCCACCTGAAATTCCAATTACAAATAAAAAGAATACAAATTGGAAAACGAATTTCAAATATCGCCACCAACTTTACTCAACAAAGGTAAGGGTTTCGCGTTAAATTTTTCCAACCGTGTATCATAAAACTTATTAAACTAAGTACGAGGCGTTGTAACTTTACCAATTTTGGATTGATCCGAAAGTTTGCCGATTTAATGTGATTGCAAATTACGCAAGACTCGAGCGTGTGTCTTAATGAAGTTCATCTGTGATCAGATTACCAACTTCTTGGATTGCGTTTGTGCGTGATTTTGTTAGTAATATGTGGTCAACGTAACTAACTAACTAGCTAATGTAGCTTGGATGCAGGCCGCTTTTGACAGGTCCATCTGGAAATCTTTGAGGGAGGCCTATGTTCAGCAGTGGGCGTCATGTGGCTGATGATGATGATGTAGTCAATGCTCCAGAATTATCGAGATTTGAATTTCGAATAATTAACGACTAGTTTCTAATTGGATTTGTCGTTTTTTTCATTGCATAGAATGACGAGAGGAGCATGCCGTTCGCCTGATGGTAAGCGATACTTCCGTCAGAGGAAGCCCACAGCCGTCCCTAATGCGCCGAAGATGACCACTGCGGAATTTTGGTTGGTATGCCGTGATGGTAAGCGATACAACCACCCATAAACAGTAGCAGCACCATCCAGCACCTTGAGTTACAAAGTACTGTGTAGCATTCCACTGCTCTCGTCATCCTGAGACAAAATGTTAAGTCTCATTATGCCCAATAGTTAAATTGGCTATAATGACTTTCAAACTGAAACACAACAGTGCATGCTTGGCGGTATAGTATAATAGACATTGCGGTGGTATCCACCCAGAAAGACTCTTACATAATATGAGAGACCTACCACCCGTCTTGTCTTTTCATTTATTGGCAATTTTAAAAGGCATGAAACTGTGTTTGTAAAATATTCATTCTAAATAAGGAATACATAATATAATAAATTGATTTACGTAAGATTATAAAATTTTTTGTGGAAAAAATATATAATCTTTTAGTGGAGGATAGCCTAGTTGGGAATGAAACGGTTTGCCGAGGCAATGTCCGGAGGTTCGAAACCCAAGGCACACACCACTGACTTTCCAAAGTTACGTGTGTATTGTTTATCAATTATCGTTCACTTTAACGGTGGAGGAAAACATTGTGAGGAAACCTACATACCTGAGAATTCTCCTTAAGAATTTCGAGGGTATGCGAAGTCTGCCAACCCGCACTAGGCCAACGTTGTGCACTAAGGCCTAAACTCTCTCAGTAGTAGAGGAGACCCGTGCTCAGCAGTGAGCAGTATATAATACAATCATGGTTGATTACATTGCATTGCATAATTTTTTTTATGTATGATAACTTACTAACAGGCGATTCATTTATCTCAACTACAATATAAAATTATATTTCATGCTGCCATTTCTTCACGACGAAACTCGAGACGTTCTGAAACTCTAGTAGTTATATTTAATGATTAAAACTACTTAGTGACATAAAATAATAATATTAAAGATATTTCTCTAATGATTATAATTACGTAGAAAGAACCTTGTCCTTTTTATTCCCTTCAATGCGTGTTTTTTTCTTACATTGAACAAAATTACTCTAAACGTCGAGTATCAAGAATGGTCATTAAAAGTTCATATTCGAATCATATTTCGTTAGAAGTTTTCTTCTTAACTCCGAAATATACTTATATGAGAGCAAAGACCTTTCCAAAATTTATAAAATTAGATGGGTAAGATGATTTTGGTCTTTTTTTTATGGCATCGAATGACGAGACGAGCATGCCGTCTGCCTGATGGTAAGCAATACGACCACCCATAAAAAGTAACACCATCCAGCACCTTGAGTTACAAAGTACTGTGTGGCATTACACTGCGCTCGTCATCCATAAGATGTTAAGTCACATTATGTCCAGTAGTTACACTGGCTACAATGCCCTTCAAACTGAAACACGACTGTGCATGCACACTGCCGCTTGGCGGTAGAATATAGACATTGCGGTGGTACCCACCCAGGCGGACTCTTACATAGGAGAAACCTACCACCAGTGTATTCTTGATCCAATAAGCGTACAATATATAGTGAACAGAGAGGTTCTGGCTTCTATTCCCAAGTTGTGTAACATCTTGTGTGAGCTGTTCGATTTTGCCCGAACTTGCCCTTAGGAACTACTGCTCTAATTTTGAAAACTTTTATGCTTACTAAAAGTTAGATTGTCCTTTATAAGCTAATTTTTATTTTGGAAACGGTCTTATTCATGAGGGATATTGGATTTTTCTACTCAGTGTCAGCCTGGACTTGTGCCCGATATGGCGATAGGCTCGCCCTCTATCACATCATGGGACGGAATACGCACGGCGAAATATGGGTGCACTAGTTGCGCCTCAGCCTACTATTTCGGGGATAAAGTGCGTACGTGTATGCGTGACTAATTCGTGAATTGTAAAACTATTCCTTAATATACTTTTGTCGATAAAACATGACCCCAAATAAAAAAACCTATCTAGTCACTTGCTTTTCAACGTTTGCAGAATCGTTGACCTAGGTCCCACTCTAGACGTAGATACTTTAATTAAGATTGGCCTCGGATCGAAGTTAATTTGCTCAGTGATTTATTGGAGAACTAAATTAGTGAACTCTTATTCTTAATCCAATTATAAGTTAGTCGTGTCAAAGGAAAACCAACGTTGAATGTTCAAGAGTGTTATAGTAATGATTTATGTTACATAATACGCTTTCCAGAAGCTAACTCCCTGATTTAAAAGTTTGTAAGTCCTTCTTGATAAAAAGTATTTTGTACGTTTGTTTTCCAAGATCCAAATTCTTGCATCGCAGTCCAAGATTTTTTTAATGACTGTGGATTAATAGGAACCCCTTGATTTCTGCCTATACTATAAAACATAGTTATATTTAAGCACATGTGTTGTACGTTGCGACGTGTAATGAAATGTAAGTAAACCATACAACATCCAATATGAAGTTGGAAGTTGGCGGGTTGCGGTGCAACAAAATATCCAACCATTTCAACTAGGTCAGGTGAGGTCATTTTATTAGGTCATCCGATATTTATATATTAACTAGCGACCTGGCCCAGCTTCGCCTCAGTGGCAGAACATAATATGCTTTAATTTTTAGCACGCTTCATTTTGTGAGATAAAAAGTCCCGCTATTTATTTTCCCGGGATAAAAGTAGTCTTTGACCTGCCCTGGGTCTTAAACTATCGTCGTACTTATTTGCTCGGTATGTTATTCCGGGATAAAAAGTAGCTTATGTCCTTCGCTTAGTCTCAAAATATCTCCAAAATGTATTATAGCTCGAGGATTCAATAAAAAAAAAATCCGGGATAAAATTTCCTGTTTATATTTTCCCGTGATATAGAGTATCGTTTGAGTGGTTTGGTCGTGACAGCTCTGGACACGTAAAACGATTTTCCGGGATAAAAGTACGGCTTTGTATTTTTCCGGGATAAAAAGTAAACCTGTATTCAGATGCTATAGCTGCGTAGTACTTTCAGTATTCTGTACTGTAACCCGACAAAATGAAATTTACACTCTTCTGTATTACTCACACCATAAGCCTACCATCTTAAACTAACCGTGTAATCCACAAACAAAGAATACATAATAAGTAACTAATCTCACTTGTTTATCGACTTTCCACCCTCATAAGCTGCATGTCATAAAATATTACACCTGAACACCACAAGCTCGTTTGTGCCTTTATCACGAGGATATAGGGCTTAAAGTTGAATGCGTAATATGTGAGGTTCGGTCTGTTATGCGGCGGATAGCGGTAAATATTGTGCGTATAAATATTGAGAATTAAATTAGATTCAAACTATATTTTGTAGATTGCGTTGGATGGTAAAAGTATTTCCCTGGAAAATTTACGGGAACGAATAACTGACATCGAAAGTTATTTATGAGGTGACCTAAGCATTAATGATATTATTATTACCTATGTTACCAAATACCATTTTCTATATACATTTTTTTTATTGCCTTATTAGGCAACCGAGCAAGCGGTCCGCCTGATGGTAATCAGCATCCGCTACCCATGGACTAAAGCAATGCCAGAGGCACAGCCAAGCTGTTGCCTACCGGATATATTCAGCAGTTTTCCTGTTACGCTACCAAAATAAAGTGCAAATATCCAAAAAAAATAATTAAATACTTTCACATTCATATTGTAAGTGTGATTTAACTTCTGAAATAGATCGATTTATACTTCGCAGAGACAAATTTGTCCTTTTTGATATTTATTTATTAAAATTATCAATGAGCAGATATTTATAAAGTGATACTCTACTAAATCGGAGAGGTCCGTAGTGCGTATCTCTATATCCAGTAAATATCATCATACTTCATCCGCTGCCGCTCATGGCACACTTGCCCGCTGTAAGCCCGGCCGCGTCCGAATATAAATTTATTAAGCGATCGTCCCCCTGCACGCGGTCCCAGTTACACAGTCCGTTAGTCAAAAGGATCTTGTCACGAAGCTACGCTGTGCACAATGCACACCCTTAATTATCTGGATTATAATTTTACTGGATATGCCATCGGGCGAGTGGAGATTAGACGTTGCCATAGGGTTTGTTTCCATTGTTTTACATTGAAATTAAACTATTTTTACGGATTTTATCGCGGTTTTTTATTTTATTTTCTCCCGACGGTTAAAGAAGAGAAGATGGTTGGAAACTTGCACAAGCCTGGGACCCGGTAATACATCTAATTAAATCGGGCCCCAAAAGACCTGCTGCCAAACCTTAAGACATTGTGAGCTCTTACTGGACCGCAAACAATGACTAACACCTTAAAATTGTATAGTTGTAAATTGAAGGTAGATTTGTAACACTATCTTTTCGGACCACCTTCACTTCAGTACGTCCCGTGACCACGAAGTGCTGAAAAGTCTTTGAAACGTCGGGAAAAAATAAAATAAGAAACCGCGATAAAATCCGTAAAAATTGTTTTATTTCAATGTATAACATTCGTGTAAACGTAAGGAATCACTAAATATTGTTTGGACTTAAAATACATTTAAAACATGGCAGTTTAGCAGTAATTGCATAAAATTGGCTAGTGTTCTACATTTTCATTAAATTTTCATTGAACAGTCGTCTAAATTATTTTAATTTTAGTACTTCTCATTTAATTAAAATTGCATAGCCGTTGAGTTATTAAAAAATGTTTTTCTTAATAAATTACATTTATGTTTTTATTAATCGCTTCATTGAAAATGCCTATTGAGAAACCCAAAGCGGGTTGTTTTCGAAAAAGATTTTAGAATATAAACACTCCGGGAAGCAAATGAATACAAAAATCATTAACAACGTAATCCTTCTACAGTAAATCATTTTCTGTACAGGCCGTTAGATTGTGGAATGATCTGCCTGTCTCCATACGACGAGCTAAATCACTGTCCCTTTTTAAGATTCTTTTAAAAAAACACTACCTCTCTATCATTCAGTAAGCTGTTATTATTGTATTTATTACCATTTGTTATTTTATTTATATGTATAATGTTGTTGTAAATATATATACACACATATATATATATATATATATATATATATATAATGACGGTTTTACGGTAAATGTTGCTCCAGTGTGAAGTTAGAACAAATGTTGATCCACCTATTTCACGTGTTTGCTCAGCTCCGAGTCTCGCAAACTGATATACTTTGATCCGTGTTTGATGCGCGTGTGACGTCGGTGGATCTGCACTCACAGGTTTTCAACATACTCGTCGACGTTTTGACCAACATTTGTGGATCCATTAACGGTCAAAAAAATGATACTGAATGTGATTACTTTGATCCAGAATATATTTAACTTATATGCTACATTTACTGCGACTAAGTTGATCCGGAGCCAAAATTGACGAATAGGTACTGAAACACAAAGCGGCAAAATCTGTTTAACTGTTTTCTCCTGTTTTTGAAGTTATACTTCTTTAAGCGCGTTATGAAAAATTTATGGGAGTGAAGTTTTACGATGCGCGCGCATGTGTGACACAAAATTTTCTCACGGGAGAATTATCATAAAGGGCAGATTTAATGTTAGATTTCAAAAAAAATTACCACCATTGTGAATTTCTTTGCTTTAAGGCCAACCGACCTCAAAATCGATATCTGGGCATGGCTTTAGGTACAAAGGGCAGATTTAATGTTAGATTCAAAAAAAATCGCCGCCATTTTGAATTTCTTATTTTTAAGGACAATTGACTTCAAAATCGATATCTGAGCATGGCCTTAGGTACAAAGGGCAGATCCAATTTTATAATTGAAAAAAGTGGCCGCCATTTTGAATTTCTTTGTTTTAAGGACAATTGACGTCAAAATCGATACTTGGGCATGTCATTGATAGTAAAAGACAAATCTAATAATAGACTTAAGAAAAGAGGTCGCTATTTTTAACTTCTTAACATTGAGATTTCAGTCTCTTATAAGGTAAAGGTTAGTATAATACTTGGTAACACATTTATAATTAAGCGTTTTCTGTTTTGCAAAAATGTTTTATGAGCATTTAACACATTTTCAAGTCTAAAGCGGATGGGTCCGCCCTGTGGATTGGGGTATCCCCTGCCTGTCGTAAAAGGCGACTAATAGGGGCCTCGGGGGTCACGGGTGGGCGGGAGGTGCCGCCCACCTATTAGTCTAGCCAACTTCTGTGACCCCCGTGATGGACGGCAGCGTGTCTCACGCTGCCTCGGACACCAAGGGCGTCCTTCGGTGTACGGGGGCTTCTGAGCCCCCGCAACAACAGGAGAAGAACCGCAACAGCGGTACGCGCAGGGGCGGTTGCGGACGACAACTTAGACGTGAGTCGGAGGAAGCCCGCAGCCGTCCCTAATGCACCGAAGATGGCCTTACAAAAAAAAAAAAAGCGGATGGGTATTAAAACAACTTAGTGTGATAGAAAGGGGCGACTTTTCGTAGGAGACAAAAATGAAACGTCCATTCTCATGCAGCAAATTTGTGAGTCCATTTCCACAGAACAATCATCGAGGTCTATCATCCGGTATCGTCATCATCATTATCAGCCGTATGGCGTCCACTGCTAAACATAGGCCTCCCCCAAAGGTTTCCAGATGGACCTATCAAAAGCGACCTGCATCCAGCGCGTTCCTGCAGCCTTTAACAAGTCATCGGTCCATCTTGCAGATGGACGGCTGAAGCTACGTTTGCCAGTACGTGGTCTCAACTCGAAAACTTATTTGTCCCATCTGCCGTCAGTTCTTCAAACTATGTGCCCTGCCCATTGCCACTTCAGCTTGCTTATCCGTTGGGCTATGTCAGTGACTTTCGTTCTTCTACAGATCTCCTCATTTTTGATTCGATCGCGTAGAGAAACACCTAGCAAAGCCCTTTCCATAGCTCGCTGAGTGACCGTGAGCCATCTTAGGCGGCCCATAGTCAGTGGCCACGTCTCAGTGCCGTATGTCATTACTGGTAACACACATTGATTGAAGACTTTTGTCTTCAGGCACTGAGGTATTTTGGACGAAAAGACCTTGGTAAGTTTCCCGAACGCTGCCCATCCGAGCTGGATTCTTCGATTGATCTCTTTCTCAAATTTGGACTTACCGAGTTAGACTACTTGACCTAAATAGACGTACTCGTCTACAACTTCGAGAACTGAGCTCCCAACGATAATCGGGGTTGGCACAACATGAACATAGGTGGAAACGGTACGGTGTTTCGGGGGCTTCTGAGCCCCCGCAACAGGAAAAGGACCGCAACAGCGGTACGCGCAGGGGCGGTTGCGGACGACAACTTAGACGTGAGTGAGGAAGCCCGCAGCCGTCCCTAATGCGCCGAAGATGGCAATGTAAAAAAAAAAAAAAAAAAACAACATGAACATTCGACATGATCTCGGTCTTGTCCATGTTCATCCTGAGACCCACCAGTTGAGAAACTCGGTTGAGCATTGTGGTCAGACCCTCCAGCGATTCTGCCAGTACACCGATGTCATCGGCAAAACAAAGGTGAGTGATGTATTCGCCATTGATGTTGATGCCGAGTCCTTTCCAGTCCAAGAGCTTGTAAGCATCTTCCAACGCGGCAGTTAACAGTTTCGGAGAGATAACATCTCCGTCTCACGCCTCTGTGTAGTGGAATAGCTTTCGAACTCTGTTCTTGTACTCGGACCTACATGGTGGCGTTTTATACAAGCACCTCAACACTTCGATGTACCGATGATCAATGTGGCACCGCTGTAGAGACTGCAGCACAGCCCAGGTCTTGATCGAATCTAAGGCTTTCTCATAGTCCATGAACGCTAAGCAAAGTAGCAAGTTATACTCCCCAGTTTTTTGTATAACTTGCCGCAGCGTATGGATGTGGTCTATTGTACTATAATCTTTACGGAATCCGGCTTGTTCGGGAGGCTGGAAGACATCTAGCCAGCGCTTGAGACGATTCGTGATGACTTTTGAGAACAGCTTGTAAAAATGGTTCAAGAAGATGGGTCTGTAATTCTTAAAAAAGGCGTTATCACCGTTTTTTTAAGAACAATACCACCACACTCCTGTTCCATGCCTTGGGCGTTGTACCTTGGAGTAGAACGAAGTTGAATAGCTTTTGAAGGAATGTAAGAGTCCTGTATCACAGAGCAAAAAATACAGTCAAAAAATATAGATAAATTGTCTTTTTCACATGGAGTATAAAGCAATCTCCGACACTTTAGATAGCATCACTTTTTTTATACTTTGTCTAGTTGCACTCTGCGTTGTTAGTCGCGGCTTAAATTCCAGCAGGAATACTTTTCGGAATAAAAGTTAGTCTATGTACTAATTCAGGGTGTCAACTACGGCTATATAAAATTTCATCAAAATTGGTCCAGCCGTTTGAGCGTGAAGACGTAACTAACATGCACACACACTTTCTCACAAACTTTCGCCATTATAATATTAGTGTGATTACCAATTGGGCTCAGTGACACCGTATTAGTAACATGTTGATATTGTGAATAAAATATCATTAATTGGATGTGTATAAAACGTCACGGATGCTCTCAGCCAATCTGATCTGAATCTGACTGTTTGCTGTGCTCTGATTGGCTCATTTAAATCGGATCAACATTTTCCGTAACTATCGCAGGGTGGATTTGTATATCGGATCAACTTCGGCAAACGTTAGCAAGAAGTCCCGTGAGTGTAGATGTTGATCCGGTTGGAGCCACATTAGTTACCAGAAATGCATATTGGATCAACAAAAGGCGCCGGATCAACATAGATTTTTGGATCAACAAAGTGCTCGCGTGAAGTCGCGTCTGATCAACATTTACCGTCAAGAGATCTCTATATATATATATATATATATATATATATATATATATATATATATATATATATATATATATATATATATATATATATATATATATATATATATATATATATATATATATATATATATATATATATATATATATATATATATATATATATATATATATAATAATGTATTCTATTTATTTATTTATTCTTTTTTTTTTCTCTACTTACGTAAAATATTATGTTTTAATTTTAATTTAGTAATTTTAATGTATTAAAAATTGCACCACCGTTCTCTTTTAAATTATGTGAGATACGTATTTTAATAGTCCATTCGGTTGTCTGGAAGAGATCGCTTAAAGCGATAAGACCGCCCATTGTGCATCATGTTTTTATAATTGTTTGTTTGTGTCTATTAATTTTATATATTTTTGTTTTCTATCATGTGTGTGCAATAAAGTGTTTTGTATTGTATTGTATTGTATTGTAATCTTTACCTTGATTTTTGTTAGGTTACTGCGCTCAGCACGCCACTTCTAGTTAGTTTTCTTATTATTCCGCGTTAATTATAAGAAGGTATAAACATGTCGTCTTTAGTGCGCAGTGGCGGTTCATTAGGGGGTCAGGGCCCCAGCTCTGTTTCGAATTACTTAACTGTATTAGTATTATCGGGGAGTGCTGTAGGGTATGCGTAAACTTATTGCTTAACGTTTACGTTCTTCCTTATTGTTTGGAACGGAGGTTTTATATAGATAGGTCCCCTGATGTTAAGGTATATCCGTAGCAGTAAGGGATATCCATAAATACGTAGCAGAAGAATAGGATATTTGCCTGCCGTTACACCATTGCCCTTACACTTTTCATAATAATTGTATTTAAAAAAAAGTAAAACTACTCTATTATAGATGCGGTTGCCTTTAAGGGAAAATGAGTTAGGAATTGGGTGTTTAGGCTTTTAAAAATCACTTTTACTATACGAAACGCGTAAATACTTTGATCACACTGATCATATTGAAAAGCAAGGTATTACTTTAAATTTGGTTTTACTGAGACAGTGATGCTTAATGTACCTACGTCGTTCATCAGCCTCAGAAAATGTACACATTCTGTATTTCACTCTTGTACGGTTACCATCGATAGTTATACCTTGGTATCACCGTATTTAAAGACATTTTAAACGGTAATAGATTTTTCATGCCTTTAATTGCTTTTCCGTAGCCATTTTTTATGTTTTTCTTTAAAGAAATGCTTCAATTTTTTTTGCGGTGATTATGCTATAGCGAAAATGTATATTTCTGTTAACACTGTGTGACAATTTATTTTTATTTTATGACATAAAGTGTAACTTATAGCTTTACTATTTTTAACCATGGCCTTGACAAACATTTTCAACCTAGTTCTATGTGTAAGGGTGGAAGAATCAAATTTTCATCGCATTTGGGATATAATTTCTACACTACATATTACTATAAAACGTTACGTGTTAGACACTCATATTCATAGACTGTGTTTTTTAAAATGGAATAAGGAATTCAAAATACATAATCTTATTTCTTAGACTAACTAACCAATGGAAACGATATGGCAATAATGCGCAAACATTTTTTTCTGCCAATCCTGACGGGGGGCGAGGTAGACACGGTTAGCACACATATAACAAAAAAAATCCACACGTGCAGGGCTGAATATAAGGTCGCTTTTTACACAATAACAAAACAAAAATCACAATTTCTGTGGAGCACCGCTTAATGTCAGTATCGTAGAATGTAATGACAGCGATCGCAAGTCACATAGGTTTTAATAAAAGTTTATGCAGTTTATGCGCATTTTTGGCCAACGAGGGGTTCGCCCGGTCATCGGATCTCCATTGGTAGATAGTCAAAGTCTTATTTATGTTACAAAAATTGCATTACACGGTGTAATCAATAATTCTACAGTACATCTCTAAATACATCTCCCAAATTCGTCCCTGTCCGCAACGTAAATACATCACAACGTTCCGCCGGCAGTTACTCATAAAGTGGCCGAGTTCCGGATACTAGTAGGGGTCATGAGTCCCAACTAAATGAAATTTAATGGTCATTACGGCCCACGCAGTTCGCTACAAGTTTTCGACTTAATTGGCCCTTAGGTCGAATTGGCCCTTATTTTATTATAGCAATGTCGCGTACTTTATCGATTAAGATATTAGAATATTCGCTTGTTAGTGAAAGAGTTTGTTAATTGCAAATCACGTTAACACGTGAGGATTATGACTTTATTTCGGGGCGAATTTCTTAATTGGTCACGTGGGGGAATTAATCTGGGAAGTTGAATGATTTCTTTATACGGGGTTGAATAAAGTTGATTCGTAGATTGTTTTAATTATAAATACTTTGCTTATTATTATTTTTTATAATTAGTTCGGTAAACTGAAGTTTCAGTGCACCTAGTTTACAGTGAAGTGAAGCCAAAAGAAAGCAACGACCGGTAAACGAAAGCTTCATTTGAAGGTCAGAACAATTACGCCAGGCTGCGAAATTTTCATTTTCTCGATACTTTTAAGACATTTTGTACAAATTCCTTTAATTTGACTGTCTCCGTAGCGTAGTTGTATTACGGTACGTCTGCAATGTCGAGGTCTCGGGTTCGATCCCCGGGTCGGGCAAAGTGATATTGGGTTTTTCTACTCAGTATCAGTCCGGAGTCAGAAATTTGTGCCCGATATGGCGATAGGCTCGCTCCCAATCACATCATGAGACGGAATATGGATAGCGAAAATGGGTGCACTATCTGCCCCTCTGGCGTTGATATTCTTGTGTAAGGCGTATAGAACTGTTATTACGGAAGCTTTTCCTGTCCTTGCGGGCGTACTCCCAGTCGATTTGGAGGTACAGCGTCGTGCCGCTATGTATTACTCCACCAGAGAGGATATGGACAAACGATTTCTTACGTCACGTGAGCTCTTAAGAACCAATACATTATATGAACCGCACACTGATGTACACAATGAGCTTTTAAACGAATGACAATATAGATGGGACGTATCCTCAAAAGGGCGTCATTTATATAAATATTTTCCATGCGTTCGCCTAAATAAAACTTGGCTAGAAATAGATCATTGTGTATCGCAATTTCTTACCGGTCACGGTAGTTTTAAGGGCAAACTATTTTCATTTGGGCTGGTTCACTTTCCTGTGTGCCCATCATGCTCTACACCTGGTTACGTGTATGAACAGTCTGCACATCACGTACTTTGGGAGTGTGGTCTTTGGCATGATGAGCTCAACATCATGTTGGATAGTATGCAAGTAACATCTGGGGTTGTATACTACATGGACCTTGTAGAGACTAGACGGAATTTCCGTGCTTTCCGGCGTTTTTGCCATACCTATTATTGGAATCAAATTTGACAGCTCATTTTTCATTGAATTTTTATTCGTACTTTACAACTGGCTTTTCTAGTTGTAAACGTCTCTAAACTTGAGGTTCAAATACCTCCTTAGTTCATTATTTTTGTCTGCCGCTTTGCTATGGAGGGAAGTGGATAATTAATATTTCCAACTCCTCCCTATCTTTCTTTTTGATTAATTTCGTTGCGGGTTACAGACATATTAGTGTTCCCTGAGACTCGCCGAGCTTCACCGCTCGGTGTCATAAAATGCGTGCCTCTGCTGATCCTGGCTTACAGGAGTTGCAGTGGCGGGTGTCAGCGCGGGATAGTCTCTAGCTGCGCCTCTGCCTACCCCTTCGGGGATAAAAAGCGCGAGTGTATATGTATATCTACCTATGTATCCTTTGATTTAATATAAAACAGACATCGAATAGTTCTTGTTAAAATATGATATAAAAAGTTTACACTGTTATGCGTCACACATTGACACAACGGAACATCTTGTCAACAAATTAACGTTTTAATATCGTTTTATTAACGTTTTAGTCTCGCCTGCATCCTTCAATAAAACTCAATTATCTACATGGAGACGTTTCGTAATAAATTACTCGGAGTCCGGTTATTAAACCCTAAATTAGAGATGGCCTTTAATGAAGCGCGGCTAATTTTAGTAGATTATCTTCCTCGTGGGCCCTATTCTTAGTGTCATGCGAAGGAAGTAAGACTTTATTTTAATATGTCGTAGGTACATATTCCTGGCTTGACAATAATTAATTCATCACTGAATCATATGAAAGTACCTACATAGTATAACGCGTCTGTCTGATAGGGGTAGGCAGAGACTGTGGATTCCCATTTTGTCTGATTCTGACACGTGTCTGTCTGTCATTAATCTTCTCAGCTGAAAGTAGACTTCCTTTTTGTAGACAATTATTCTGTCATATCCATATTCAAACACTATTCTATATAGATTTTAAATAAAAAAAAAATATATTTGTATTAGGAACTACTGACAAGACTAAAAGGAAATATAACCGCAAATAATTTGTCCCAATACGGGTATTGAACCCGCAGCCTCTAATTTTACAATCAGTCAAATCCGTAAGATAGTAATTGCTGTGTAATTTTTTCTCCTGGTTTATGAAATCAAATCAGTTTATTTTGATATAAACGTGGTATGTAACAATATAATATAAATCTATTATACATATACACATGTTTTACCGTTTCAACGGCATGCAATAAATTTAATTATACATCTACTGTCCGTTTACAACATAATATAATTTTTATTTCTATAGAGGGATGGTATAATGCGCACTTTCCAATTATACTTTACAGTTATTTATCCTTATATGACAAAAATTCTTGGATTGTATAAAAAAAATATTATAGATAGCTCATAGGAGTTATTTTTTATTTTTTTTAATAAATAGGGTACAGGGCAGCTCTCGAAAAGTTTTCGGTATTTTATTATGCATATATATATTACATATACATATACACTCACGCCTGTTATCCCCGAAGGGGTAGGCAGAGGCGCAACTAGTGCACCCACTTTTCGCCGACATTCCGTCCCATGATGTGATAGGGGGCGAGCCTATATCGGGCACAAATTCCAGACTCCGGACTGATACTGAATAGAAAAACTCAATATCACTTTGCCCGACCCGGGGATCGAACCCGAGACCTCAGCTTTGCAGTCGTACTGTAATACAACTACGCCACCGAGGTAGTCACTATAAAATATATTATAAAAACATTTTAAGATGTTGAATACCCTAGTATCGGAATCCAATGTATCGCTAACTTTCCTTAAAATACAATTAGGTTAATTAAGCACCCGCTTAATGACATCACGATTCAAGATCCAATCGACGAGCTCGCTAATGTACGAAAAACGGTAATAAAATAAGACAAAGGATACTAATGAAACCTATTTCTTTGTTACAGATAACATCTCCGATGTGAACCGGAATAATGGACCTTAAATACTTCATCTTGATGATTGCCTTCGCAACCGTCGAAATAAATGTCACTGAGAGTCGACAGAATGACAAAAGACGATGGAAGAATGATAAAAGTGTTTACTCCCATTATGTCAACATCTGCGATATACAAGACAGAGGGTCCAAGGTGCATTGCTACTGTGAAAGTATCAAGATAAAGACAGCAACTAAAGCTGACTGCTGGGTCTTCAACGGAGGCATAGCTGAAGACGATCCGTTCTGGTCAAATTTTTACTCTCAACCGAAAATTGAAAAGCTGACGTTCAACGTCCGAGCCGACGGTGGATTGACGTACGTCCCCGCTAAAGTGATCGTCAGGCTCGAGCGCCTTCAGTATCTAAATATACAATACGCCAATATTTATAGTATACCGTCATTTGCCTTCACAAACTCGACGACGCTGCGGGAAATAACTTTGCCTAAGAACAAAATAGCAAAACTCGAAAAGATGTCGTTCGCTCATCTGATAATGCTGTCAAATGTCAGCTTAGTGGAAAATCAGATATCGGAATTGAAACGGGACGTTTTTTACGTCCTTCCCAATTTGCAACGGTTGTACTTATCTAAGAACACGCTCAGCGTTCTGCACGACGGCTGTTTCAAACATCTAAACAATTTAATCAGGTTGGATTTGGACAACAATCTGTTGACAGTCGTCATCCGCGAAAACTTCCAGGGGCTGTCTAATCTTATTATGTTGGATATGAGAAACAATAAATTGAGGATGATAGGGGACCTCGCGTTCGCGGAACTTTGGAGTCTTCAAGAACTTTACCTGGACGGGAATGAAATAGAGCTCATAGACGAACGGGGTTTCGGCGGATTGACTCAGTTAAGAAAACTTTCGTTGGCCGATAATAAGTTGGTGACATTGGACGAAGGAATTTTGGACGACGTCCAAAAGTTGAATGTATTGGACTTGAGGAACAACAACTTGGAAACATTGAAGTATGAGGCTGTGCAAAATGTTCTCGAAAGCATGAAGTTGAATTATGCCGTAATCTCTCTCGACGGTGAGTAGGATTCTGATAACTTAGTTTAAATTAATCTGTTTGTTCAGTTCCCAATTTCTTCTGTTATTAATTTACGGGGAGGCTTACAAGTTTTATTGCTCTCATATCGTTTGTTAGAAAGTCTTGTCTTAAGTTTGCCTGACAGGAACTCATTAAATGTAATAATTTATCGAAGTTTAAATTTACATAATTCATATTTAGATTTCTATTAATAAAATTTTCGTATTTTTTAACGACTTCGACGTGAAGACATTCAAGAAAACATTTTCTGTGTCTTATGATGGTAATAATATACTATACGTATCTGCAAGAATGACAGATGACAACATGACGACCTGATGAAGGTCTTTGAATAACGACTTCATAAAGATTACGTCTAGTTTTTTTGGAGCAGACCTATGTATCGATATAGGATATTTTGTGGTTGATGATGCGCGTCGAATTCAGAACTTTCCTCAGTATTTTTGGACTTTAAATCGTTTTATGACTAATATTTTAGTTTTAAATTAACTAATTATTTTTTCTTTACTTTAAGTCACCTTTATTTTAATTATCTCAGTTTGATGTTAAACAACAAACAACGTTTTTGATTTACTTTGTTAACAAAGAGCACTTTTCAGTTCAGTCTGCAATGAAACATTTTTTGAGAGCTTTTTGCAGACTCAATCATCCTATGTCCTAAGTTTTTAGGTTTTGAAATTCATTGTATATTTTTGAATAATGACAGTATGAACAATGTTATACAACTTTGCCTACTTCTGTTGCATATCGGTACTGGGCACCAGTTTCAAGGACATTAAAGTCAATCATTAGTCGTGTATTTCGCAGTAAAATTCACAGTACTTACATAATATTTTTTTTATTTTACACTGTATTTTGAATAAATTTTCCATACTATTATAATTGAAGGATAGATTTAAAGACAACAATAGAACACCACGCTACACTGAAGTTGATGCGCGAGCAATGAGTCATGGCAACTGACGAATCCACAACCATACACGCGCAGCTTATGAGTGTATTGTACGCATCAGGTTCCGGTAATCAACCAGTAGATCTATACGAGTACAATGCTAACTATTATGTTAAATCGTTTTAGGTAGTTGTATATATGCGCATACGTAGTGCTTACCATTAGGCGAGCGACTTGCTCGTCTCGTTTACCAGTGGTATATAAAAACAGATAATAGATCAGTTGCTGAGGACAGCGATCTAGAACTTAAATACAAGCTTGCTAACAAAGACCGAACGCTATGGCAAGTTGCATTTGGTTCAAAATCGAAAAGCATTTAAATGAGTAAGCCTTAACAGTTGAACTTTAAACAAGTCCCACTCGTGAAAGGAGCTCCATTCACAGCGACATCTGTCAGAAAACTTAATTAAACGAAACCACATGACACGCTCCTTTAGTGGAATAATTAAGTTGCTATGTTGATCAGTTGGTTCATTTGCAGCGGCATCTCAAGTTGAAAGAACGAATTTTAGTTACTGGAGACGCTGAAAAAAATATTTATTATCTAATTATAAATATTTTTTTTAATTGTTATTTTTTGTGACATTCAGATTGGATTAGAAGCAAACATGTTGTTTTTTTAATCATAGATTTGTTTTGTTTTAATTTGTGTTAATTACTGGGTTTTAATGGGCGAAAAAACGAAATTTATAATCTGAAGAAAAGATTTGTTTTTTAAATGACTCCAAAGGAGAATCTATTTGTTGTCATTTTCTATACATACAAAGAGTTCTAAGATTATGCACAGCGGATATTGGGAAAGGTTTTTCGGGATAAAATTCCCACTTTATATTTCCCCGGGATGCCTATGTTGTTCGCTGATAATGTAGCTTTATATTGGTGAGAGAACATTTCAAATCAGTACAGTAGTTTCGGACCCTATTCGATGCAAACAAACAAACATTACATATACACTCACGCCTTTTATCCCCGAAGGGGTAGGCAGAGGCGCAACTAGTGCGCCCACTTTTCGCCGTCATTCCTTCCCATGATGTGATAGGGGGCGAGCCTATCGCCATATCGGGCACAAATTCCAGACTCCGGGCTGATACTGAATAGAAAAACTCAATATCACTTTGCCCGACCTGGGGACCGAACCCGAGACCTCAGCTTTGCAGTCGTACTGTAATACAACTACGCCACCGAGGCAGTCAAACAAACAATCAAATCTTTCCTATTTAAAATATTAGTATAGATTGGTAATAACTTTCAGATAAAAAAATTGGGCCTAATGTATCGTCCATACCTAACTATACTGTTGAATGTCTTTGTATAAATATGTTCAGCGATAATTTGTCCCCATGCTCCGATTTTAGTGATTATTTTTTCGTTCGATTTGTATATCTAGGAAATGATCCCATTTGAATATCATATTTTGTATGCGACCTTGGACTTCGAACATGCAGTGGGTAACTCCTCAAAACTGAATACGAATTTCATGCTTCTTTTTTTTGTATTTGATTCAGTTCGACGTTTTATATTTATTATATTCTCTATCTATATTTATTTCACTCCCTTTACTTGGCACTTAGTATAAACGACATCCATATCGGACTTCCCATTTTATTAATGAAGTTACGAGTAGCGCCCAATGTATATTAGTCGTAGAAAACATAATTCAGTTTGTAATATACAGCGCCCGGTGTTGTGACATTTTAATGGTCCTATATTTTGCGGTCCGTAGATGTTTTAAACACTAGCCAGTGGTACTAGCATTGTTTGTTATGATTTAATACAAATTTCGCCGTGTTCCGCTCTTCCGTTTAGATTTGTGCCGTTTTTTGCTTCCAGATATTTGGTTACTTTATTGCTTCCATTACTCGCTTGGATTTATTTACGCGAACTGTGCGGATGGTTTATGTGATGGTATTATGTTTTTGTTGTTTTTATTTATTATTGTGTTAACGACAATGTTATAATTGAAAGATTTAAAAACAAATTTGCTTTAGAGAATTGGATATTGTGATAAACCGACCAGTTTGGCGGTTCAATAAACTCTTTGAATCGTAGGTGCATATTCAATTTTGTCATATAAATACCATGGCGCCTTAATCTAAAAAGTCAGTCTTGGCGGCCGTGACATCACCAAGCGGCCCAGTAGAAGATCAGCTCTGTCTTTGTAGCCAACATATACTGAGCTGAAGCCGTTTTGTGACAACGTTACTTTAAAGTTATTGTTTTGTTTAAATTTTTATTGATTTTAATTGGGTCACAAATTAACTGATTTTCTATCTTCTTACTTTGCATACCTTCTCAATAATGAAGGCGTAAATTTATAATAATATTTCACGGTATCTCATAATCAATCTCTCACTCTATCATGAATAATAAACGACTTGTTTAATACAACTAACAGCATCAAACATATCAAAATATTACATTCAACCGACGTTTTCTTAATACCTGACATATTTACTTGTTCCAATTCAATATTGAAAGTGAACTGAATTTCTAAACCTAGTTTAGTTCTTGTTCAAGCATTGGATCAAACTAATACTATATCTATGTTCACAGGTAACAAATTAACCTGCGATTGTCGTTTATCCTGGATGCATAAACTACGAAACGAGACAAAAAGTAAAAGAGTTAAGGCCTCACTCAGTCGACTTAGCTGCGTCACAGATGTAAAACTCAAATCCAGCGTCTCGAACAAAATAGATAAAAACAATGACAGGCCTCAAAGAATCAATCAAATTGGTCCTAGAAAGGTTTTCGACAACGATTATGAAGACGAAGACGTTGTTGATGATAAACAATACGAAGACACGATGCAAGATCAAGAGAATGACGCTGACGAATCTAAAGTGGAGTATCGACGTAGATTACTAGAGATTCCGACCGAAATGTTACCGTGTCCTAATCGTTTAGTTTATGAAGCTACTTACTCACCTCCCACTCAGGATGAAGTGAAATATTACAAGGCTTCGTCAAGTGAAACGGTACCTGTGACCTTTAATTTGATAATATTATTTGCTGTCAGTATCACGTTGTAGCACTTTTGGATTATAAAAGCAGATGTACATATCGGAATTTTCTTCTTGAAGTGATAAATATTTAAGGGTATTTATAGTGTACTCATTATGTCAGTTAAGATAGGCATGAAATAGATTTGAAGTTCATTAACATTTTACAAAAACAAAAGTAAACAAAGAAATATGTTAATAAATTCTAAAGACAGTTTTTGCAAATTAGATAAAAGTTATTACACTTAAAACTTAGAACTTGAAACAAAAAACATAACATAGTACTGATTATAAGGAATGAGAAGACTTTCAGTTTTTGTATATCTAAGCAATGTAAACACAAGTAATGTTTAGTTTGTAAAGTAATTTTAAATTTAATCTATGGTTTGATCGATTGTCAAAGTTTCATTGTAGCTAATAGTTTAAGTTATAGGAATTGATAGACTTAGGTATTTGGAACCAAAAAACGTTGATGCTGTAAATATATTAACCATAATTTTCAATTTATTATACACTGTAAATATTTCTAAGGGAGTAAATAATTACTGTCAAATTATTTTCTCTACTACAATATTTAAGGTGGCACCCTGATAGGTATTTTCAATGGATGGTCTTGTCAAAAGTAATTTGTAGACGCTAATGAAGGCTTATTTTAACGTAGCTTTTGTTTGGGTTCCAGCTCGGCTTAGAAATACAATGCTCAGTGACGTGAGAATTAAGTAAATGGATTATAGCCATTTACAAGGAAAATGTATTGAAGACATTTAGCACTTTGAAAGTATTCAGTCGCACAAATATGTTTTGACCTTTACTGAGTAGGGCCATTGTGTGTGATAAATCTACAGTACATTTTCCAAACCCACATTAACTAATGGCATACATTATTTTCCTCTTAAATTGACTAAGACATCACAAAGTTGTATTTTGTATCGTGTCGAAGCATCGCACTAGGGGTAGCTTTAATTAAACTATTTGTAACTTCTATATTAATTTTACAAGACTGTTCCACGTAGATTTTAAGCTACGGTACATTAATTTGGTATTGAAATTTATTCATAACGAAACACCGATTTACATACCAAAGATTATTTTGAAAACACAAAGTTCTGAATTGGTTCCTACTGTGCGAAATTTGTTCCATTATAAAATTGTATATAAACACGATGAATTATTGCTATTCTATTTAGAGTATGAAAACAATAAATTGATACTTTTCCAAATTAAAGTGTTTTATTTATCATTGAGTGTAGGGAGCATTATGGTAATTGTTTGAGTTTCTTATGATTGATTTGAAAGTAGAATTTCATTTGAGTTTGATCGTAAAAATAAGAGATTTGAAATAAAGAGGGCAGACGGAAGTATCTAATGCAAGCTTAGGATCATGTTTTCTTCAATTTAAACAATGTGATGTAGAATGGAGTTCTTGATAAAATAGTTTGTAATCGTATAATTATAATTTTATTAATTATACGTGAAGTTTTCTATCTTTCTTGTGCCTTAATATTTTGCCCAAAAATTACAGGAAAAGTAAGCACAAAAAATAGGAAATAACTTCTTCCATATCCAATTGAAGTTCTCGGAAACATCACCATGGCGACGTAAGTTATAAGCTAAAGATCAAGACGAAACTAATTACCGTATTCGTAGTTCCGAGAAGAGTCTATAATTACATCAAATATATACATATGCATAGAAACCCAACCTATATTATTCAGTTAATCAAAATATATCTATCCTGTGTTCCAAAATTATCAGTACTAAAGCCTCAGGTTTATAATGGCTTTAGTTATTATTCTGAAACTAAAGCGAATTCGATGAAGAAACAACAATATTACTTAAGGGTATTTTGAGTCTTGTGCTATTTTGATATGTGGAAAAAGAATTTGTGTGGACGCAAAATAAATTTAGTGTAGTCTGTCCTGTGATATAAATGAGACTGGATTTTGAAAACTACCTCGGTGGCGTAGTTGTATTATGGTATTACTGGAATCCTGAGGTATCGGGTTCGATCCCCGAGTCGGTCAAAGTGGTATATGACTTTTCTATACGGTATCCGCCCGGAGTCTGGAATTTGTGTCCAATATGGTGATAGGCTCGCCCCCATCAAATCATAGAATGGAATATGCACGGCGAAAAGTGGATGCACCTCTGCCTACCACTTCGGGGATAAAAGGCGTGAGTGTGTGTATGTACTATTCTACTAGGCATGGGCCTCTTCTATCGAAGAAATATCATCGATAAGCTTACAGTTTCTAATAAAAAAAAACAGGTCTATGAAATCGTCCCGCAAATGGACTTCCATATTATTCGTTCACTGTGTTAACAATATAAGTTGGTAGATTTCAAAAATAGGTTCGATAATGTGTGGAACTCAGTGATTTGACAGTTTGAAAACCCTCACAATTTTTGTCTTTAGTGTAAACGCAAACAGCTAATGTCTATACTTTTGTCACAGCATAAATATACTTGCTATTGTCAAATAATTATTAGGGCATGTTACCACATCGTTGTGAGCTAGTAAAGTGTATGAATTACATCTATATCAGGTAATGAAACCTGAGCAAAGAACATTATTCCCTAGGGCTAAATGTATTAATGGTAGCTAAATAGACATCACATAGACAATATTAATAATATACTTTACTAATGATAAATAAATATGATCTGTTCTTAGATAACATTGTCCCATCAACAATGAAGTATCATAGAGAGTAACAAGAAAGCTAAGAAATAATGAAACGTTTCTCGAGGATATAATTTATTACTCTCAATATAAAATCTATAAATTGTTCTTGAGGAGTAATTTTACTTTATTAATATCAAAGTAGTTTTATGGCTACGCTTTGCTGAACAAATTCGTTTATGTAGCAATGGTTCGTTTGGGACTAGAATTTAAAGTAATTTTTATTCAAAAACTCCAATTAAATTTTAAGTGAGATGGTAGAAATAAGCACGTTTTTAGGCAAATTATTTTTGCCGAAGGCAGGCGAATGAAAAAATCTCAGGCGATGGTAAATTACGATATCACTCATGGTCAATCATTTCTAGTAGAATTTTTGACGCTTTTTTGGCTACACAATACGAATGCAGCGGCAGTAGCAGACGGCGAGGAGCTATATTGTAGTAGCCAGACAGCCACATACATAAAAAGGCAGTCACACTAGGTTTCCTTAAGACGGTTGAACCGATGAAGTCGAGCTGACCTATTCATGTTGTAGAAATAAATGTCTATAGCATCTACTATTTACATGAAGTAATTACTTTATTAGGGGCATAAGGAACAAGTGACAAGGTCCACATCTCCGTGACACTACTGAAATACGAACAGAGCTTTTGCGACTTACTAACCGCACAAGACCAGCCCGCATATTAATCTTTCCTTCAGAGGTAAGGTAAGTCTTTGCTCAGGAGGTAACAATGTGATAAATAATATCAAATTACTGAACATTGGTGAACGTAAATCTCTTATTTCATTTGCAGAAGTGAGTGTTTACAATATTTTTATGCAAATATTAAGACCCTTAAAAGTTTTCGTACTGTTACGTAATAAATTTTCGGTTCGATCTTCATGTGAACTTCTTAAATCCAATAAAATGTTCAACTCAATAAGAAATCTCAATTAATCAGCAGCAATTACGCCATTTCCACCTGAATTGTACAAAAAATTAAGAACAACGTTAAAGAAAGGATTCAGTGAGCGGAATACGTAATTAATGCCCTCATCAAAGCGAAGGTCGGCGATGTAAAAAATGATTTCTTTCCTCCTGACCTTTACAAATGCATTTGACAGAAATCCGTTCTAATCGGAGCGTTCTTAATAACTCCATTTAACGAATTGGTTGCTTATTGAAAATGTGCTCACGGACATGTAGTCGGATGACTTGACTTTCAATTTATTGTCATGAGACGAGGGTTTATTATACTGTCTGCTGTTCCTTGCTCTTCAGACAATTGACGTATAGGAGGTGCAGCTCGATTATTTGATAGAATTTCGCGTATCTTTATTAACTTTAATGGCAAAATTCTGAACGACAATGAACAGTATTCGTCATAATAAGACGTAAGATATTAAGTAAATGCTAATCGTCACATAAATTTTTGAGCAGACCAAATACAAGTCACACTAGAGTGTGACTTTCTATGCTCCAAATAAATGACCATAAAATAAGTACTACCCCATTTATGTTTAAAAAACATATAAATGTACTATCTGCATATGCTTTAATGCAATGACTTTAAAATATAATTTACTTGAAACTTATCAAACAGGGCTAGAGTCTCACAGTGCCTAATATGTTTTTTTATTACACTAAATGACGAGACGAGCACGTTCACCTGATGGTAAGCGATACAACCACCCATAAACAGTAGCAACGCCGCATCTTCTTCTCCAGCCTTTAGAAGACCACTACTGAACATAGGCCTCCTCCAAAGATTTCCAGACCAACCTATCAGAGACGGCTGGTATCCAGCGGGTTCCTGCGACCTTTACAAGATCGACACGGTAACGCCGCATAGAACTTTGAGTTACAAAGTACTATGTGACACTCCACTGCGCTCGTCATCCTAAGACATTACATGTTAACTCTCATAATGCCATATAATTACGTTAACTACAATGTCCTTCAAACCAAAATACAACAGTGCATGCACACTGCTGCTTGGCGGTAAAAATAGATAATGGTTCGTTTGTTTATATCAGGGAATTGGTAACCATTAAAGTATGCCTTAATAGTCCTTTGTAATGCCATTATCATAACTTTAACTTACTAAGAACTAAAATTAGATCTAGCGATGACCTTTTCGAGGGTATCTATTTGAATAGTTAGTTAATCTATTCTTAAAGAGTACTTTTTTTTTTTATTTATTTGGAATAGCAAACAGTTACAAAATAAGTACATATAAATTTAAATATTTGGGTAACGAGCTATAATAAAATTGTAACCCACTACACTATTCCCATTCTAACATAATACAAAACGAAACAAAACAGGACAATATGGATTGGTACAGACAGTCACACAAGAAGCCAAACAAATTCAAGACCTCAAACCGCCCCCCGCCCCACACTTTTCGGATCTTACCAAATTTCATTTTCTCTTTATAAAAATAAAATAAAATAAGAGATATTTAATTTACTTCACAGAAAAAAAAAAGAAAAGTTTAATTTAAATGAACGCGTGTAGGCGGTTTGAAGTACCGAATCTGGTCAGGCACTTATGCGGCTGACTGTACACTGTACTGTTCTATTTTTTTATTTAACTTTTAAAACTATGGACGTATGAAAAGTGGACAAAAAATTATCGTAAGAAGGCAGTGTGGTAATATAATTAGTTAATGAGAATTAATAAGCATGTTTAATGAACTACACGTTCATTATGAATTGGTTTTTATTCCCTTCGGTTACATTACCTTCGAGTAATTGATTAACGTCAACTAATTGTAGTATAAAAACCCATTTTATAAATAGATAAGCCTAATATTGGTTCTTGACATCATTTTATTTGTTCTAATTCCACTGACCTAATGTGTCAAAGAGCTTTAATTTATGCTAACAAATAGTTGTCGTACTGTTGGTTCAATTCATTAAAATTTTATCATAAAATAGGCTTGCCATTGAATTACTTTCGTAGGTTGGGAATTTGTAATTTGCGTTTTTTTTATCGCATCAAATGACGAGACTAGCATGCTATTCGCCTGACGGTAAGCGATACGACCACCCACAAACATCACCATCCAGCACCTTGACTTACATAGTACCTATTGTGGCATTCCACTGCGCTCGACATCCTGAGACATAAGATGTTAAGTCTCATTATGTCATGTAGTTACACTGGCTACATTGCCCTTCAAACAGAAACACAACAGTGCATGCACACTGCTGCTTGGCGGTAGAAATAGACATTGCGGTGGTACCCACTCAGATGGACTCTTACATATGAGAGCCCTATCACCAGTGAATTTTATGTGCTTTGTGTAAAAGAGTTTTTCCTAGTATTTGAAGTGTTGTCCGGAATGGCGAAGGATTCGCTTTCATGAGCTGGATGTATGGAAGCTCAAACAGCGTGTTTCCTAGACTTACTTATGGTGTGTTCGTCTGCAACATTCAGAAGTAAAATTAACATAGAATATTGTGGAGTATTGTATCATTAGCCTGCGCTCATCGTCCAGGGGCATTTGATGTTGAATATTATAATCGTAATTATACTGACTTGAAAAACTTTTAAGTTGGAATAAATCAATACATACATACATACATATACACTCACGCCTGTTATCCCCGAAGGGGTAGGCAGAGATGCGCAACTTAGTGCACCCGCTTTTCGCCATTATTCCATCCCATGATGTGATAGGGGGCGAGCCTATCGCCATATCGGGCACAAATTCCAGACTCCGAGCTGATACTGAATAGAAAAACTCAATATCACTTTGCCCGACCCGGGGATTGAACCCAAGACCTCAGATTTGCAGTCGTACTGTAATACAACTACGCCACCGAGGAATAAATCAATGCTTCCATAATATCGGACAGCGACCAAATTAAACAACGTAATGGTACTTATCCTATTCGCATTAAAAAATAAAATTAAAAGTGTTTAAGGCTACTTTTGCAACCATCAAATAAAATATGCGTAGGATGAAAGCATGAAATAATTAAAAATTACAGTTGTATGAAAAAAATAATTCAATTATATTATTTTTGTGGTCAGTCAAGTTCTAACTTATTTAAAAGATTACTTTTATTTGACGATTGAAAAATCAGTCCATAATAATTGAATTTTACGAATCTATTGAGAAAATATTGAAACAAAATTGCTTTTTTGTTACTTAAGTGAAAAATAATACAGCCATCGCTGGTTCTTGTTTTAGTATATCCATGTATAGCATTATTTGGTACAGTGTATCTTTTATAGTGCTTTTGAAACAGAATATGGAATGAACTAGACAGGCTGCATAAAGGTGTCACCGGTGGTATGTTTAAAGGTGCACTACTAAGAATTGGATAGTATAAAATACATTCTAAATTCATGTTTTGTGTTTGAATAAGTGAGGAAGATTGTAGAAGTGTATGAACACTATCATCAGGTTCAACTTCATATAAGATTATAGGGTAAACCATTTATGGTGAGTAACAGGGGTCTCAAGTTAATTTCAATTGACAATAATGGTAATCTACTTCCAAGGTGGATGGACTTGATAAAGGTCGCAGGAACACGCTGGATGCAGACCGCTTTTGACGGGTTCGTTTGGAAATCTTTAGGAGAGGTCTATGTTCAGCAGTGGGAGTCTTGTGGCTGATGATGATGATGTATTTAGAAGCTAATGCAGGTGGTGGTCATTTTATTACCATTTGTTTGGGAGCATAGATTAGAGTGGGACTTTTGTATTTGGCCGACTTATATATTTATGTGACGAGTAGTATTTATCAGTAAGTAATGAAATCCGTCCTTGCTATTGCAAATACTGCATACAAAGAATTTAAAAAGAATGATCAGGATTCATAAAGCCTGGAATAGCTGGATTTGCTGGTGGTAGTCTCTTATATGTAAGAGTCCGTCTGGGTGGGTACCACCGCAATGTCTATTTCTACGGCCAAGCAGCAGTGTGCATGCACTGTTGTGTTTCGGTTTGAAAGCCAGTTAGTAAGTTAGCCAGTGTAACTATAGGACATAATGAGACTTAATATCTTATGTCTCAGGATGACGAGCGCAGTGGAATGCCACTCAGTACTTTGTAACTCAAGGTGTTGGATGGTGTTTCTACTGTTTATGAGTGGTCGTATCGCTTACCATCAGGCGAAGGGCATGCTCGTCTTGTCATTCAATGCCATAAAAAAATTGCCAAATAAAAGTGCAGATAATATTATGTTAGGTGTATCGGTGGAATCCTCTTAGATAACGAGATACGTTTTTCGCAAACTGGTCAGCATTCCTGTTCATAAAGATATATTTACGTTATATTTAGAATTTCGGCCATCTGTGTCAGCGGCGCGGCGTGGCGTGCCACCTTTTAGGGACCGTTCACAAACGTTTACTCTTTCTGGTCGAATGGAAGATTGATTTTTCTTTGACAGTTTGAATATAGAAACAAGTTTTTCAGTGCTAAAATTTGGTGTTTTTTTGCCTAGAATATATAGTTGGTATGAATTAGTGTTTATGTGAAACTGGCGATAGGCTCGTATTTTATCTCATTATACTAGGTTTAGCTGGCGGCTTCACTTGTATGAAAAACCTTTACCGCTATAATAGTCCTTAAATTACTCTACCTATAGCGACTCAAGAAAGATGGCAGCACAATTTGTTTAATAAAAACAGATTAAATATATTTACCCCGGGTGCACATTCCCGGGATTAAAAGCCGATATGCTAATCGAGGACATAGTCTATCTCCGTGCCGAAATTCATCCAAAACCGTTCAGCGGTTCTGCGTTTAATTCTAACGAACAAACATCCAAATATTTTCACTAACTTTTGGATTTATAATCTTTGTAAGACAAGTTATAATCTTAGTAAGATACGATATTATATGTGATATACTAGCTATTGGACTGCCTCGGTGGCGTAGTTGTATTACAGTACGACTGCAAAGCTGAGGTCTCAGGTTCGATCCCCGGGTCGGGCAAAGTGGTATTGAGTTTTTCTATTCAACTGCGTCATTTAATGGAAATAAAATCTATTTACTAGCTCTTTTTTCAATTCTATTCGTGTTTTTATAATACGAAATATGCTAGATGCTATAGCTGTCAAAGCACTTCATTTTAAAAACAAATATTGAAATTCGTGGTGGCGATAAATTATATAGCGCTTTAAAGTAACTTTTTAGGTCATACATACTACTTTGGTGGCGTTGTTGTACCTATTACGGTACGACTAGAAAGCTGAGGTCTCGGGTTCGATCCCCGGGTCGGGTAAAGTGATATTGGGCATTTCTATTCAATGTTAGCCCGGAGACTGGAATTTGTGCCCGACATGGCGATAGGCTCGCCCCCTATCACATCATGGGACGGAATACGCAAGGCGAAAAGTGGGTGCACTAGTTGCGCCTCTGCCTACCCCTTCGGGGATAATGGGCGTGAGTGTGTGTACATACCACATTTTATTGATATATACTTGTTGGTAAATTTGTAACACTTCGACGCAATAATTATTTCGTATTAGGTTGGGTGTTGTAACGGGAAATGATACGCTCTGACTGCCAGATAAGAACTGCATTTTATTAGAAAAGACATGGATATTTATTACTATAGAGATAATACAACCTTTATTTATACACACTACCTTACACTATACTAGAAATTTCCAAAGGTAAATATGAATTTCAGTTCGATCCTCAAACGGCACAAGTTTAAAGTACGAATAACAACTAATAGTTCCGTGCTGACTAATTATTTACTCTAATCTAGAACCGACCGTTGAAATTCGAGGCTACAGCTAATTAGGTCAAATATGTATCAACATTTTCTACTTTTATTTCTATTAATCTAGTATGCTGACGTAAATACTGGAAATCCAATTAAGGTTTATTAATTTAATAACTGTATTAATTTTGAGGACCCCGGTCTACGGTCCCTTTGTATTCCTAAACAGTAGTTAATTAGAAATCAAGAACTATATTAGTTTTGAGTCCATGTCACACAAGGTTGAGCTATATCCTTGATATTTTTTTTTCAATCGCAGAAAAATATTTCCCCCGCGAAGACGTAGCATTGGCCCAAGATTGCCAATGATTTCATCATGATCATAAGCCACAGCCCACATGACGTCCACTGCTGAACATAGGCCTTCCTTAAAGATTTCCAGGCGGGCCTCTCAAAAGCGGCCTGTAATATGGCGACGTCTAACTTTTTTTATTGCTTCCGAATGACGAGAGGAGCATGCCGCGTCCTTATGGTAAGTGATACGACCGCCCATAAACAGTAGCAATACCATACAGAACTATTAAGTACAAAGTACTGTGTGGCACTCCCCTGCACTCGTCACGTTGAGACATTTGATGTTAGGTCTCATAATGACCAGTCATTACGCTGGCACAATATCCTTTAAACCAGAACACAACAGTGCATGCACACTGCTGCTCGGTGGTAGACATAAACACTGCTTTATAATCCATTACAAAACCAAATAATATTACAGGCAGAAGGTTTATATCATGTAAAGATTTTTTGTAAAACTACCTAAAAATATATAGGCATTGATGGCGAAAATAGATAAGATTTTTTACTGAATTAATTAATAAAAATACCTCGCGTATACTAAAGTCTACGCGTAGATTTTACCTTATTCTTTTCTAAAATTTAACGTTTGTTGTTGCTATATTATACGTTTCTATAGTTTCCATGTCTAACAGGGGGTTTATCCAATATTTTCCCTTATCAAGGGACAAATCTTCGTGAGTGGGGAATAATATTACTTGTGAGGAATCGCGTGCAGCGTGCAGCGAATTTGGAAGGAAAATATTAGAGGGGTGACGTTATATTTTATGCATATAAATGTTTGTATTATCGAAGTAATTTACGCCATATTTTGTAAATGGAGCTGATAGGGTGTTAATAACAGTATATAAAGTGACAAGTAAAATAATATCACGGTTTTCGAGCTCTAAGAACCGAGGCTTTCTTGATTTTTTGGTATTAACAAACCAATAAGGATTTGTAAAAAAAATTAAAGGCGAGTCTTTACTCTTTAATTTACAAAAGGGGTAGGCAGAAATGCAACTAATGCACCTACTTTTCGCCATATATGTTCTTACCGTGATGTTATACGCCTATCTTCATATCGGGCATTCCAAACTCCGAGGTGATACTCAGTAGAAAAACCCAATATCACTTTACCCGACCTGGGAATCGAACCCAAGACCTCAGCACTGCAGTCAGCAGTCGTAACTTAGTACAACTATGCCACCGAGGCAGTCTATTTAAATCGAATAAAAAAAAACTTGTACGTAGCAAACGAATTTAAACTTAGAACATAGTGATTTCTTATGTTTACACGAATGTTAGGCATTTAAATAAAACTATTTTACGGATTTTATCGGGGTTTTTTAATTTATATTTCCTCCCGACGTTTCGAAGGCTTTTCAGCACTTCGTGGTCACGGGGTGGACTGAGGTGTAGGTGGTCCGAAAAGTTAACCGCGACAAAATCCGCAAAATAGTTTTATTTAAACTTAGAACAATAAGAAAACTGTTAAAATCCAATATCAAGAAGCACATACAAATTTTTCATTAAACACAAGAACGGCTCGGCTATTAGTCGCGCTAGATTATAAGACGTTAAAGGGTCGCAGATGGTAGAGCCATTAACGCTGATATTGTAACAAATGGTACCGGAGTAGAGATTTGTAACGTATTAGCGTATTTATGGGAAGATTTGTGTACGCTTCATTATCTAAACTATTTCTATTAGGGTTGGGTTTGTTTTAGTTTGGTGCGTAATTAGCTTCCTTCTGCCACTCAGTGAGAATGACGTATTTCTTCCTAGCATATTTGTTCTTTTTTAGCCGACTTCCAAAAAGGTTCTCAATTCGTGTGTTTGGGTTTCTTTTTTTTTTTTTAATTTTGTGTTATGCGACCAGTTCGAATTTATAATTTTTAAGGCCTATTTCAAATAAAGGAGATGTCCACTTATGGGTGCTGGGTCTCAAAATCTATCTGTGGATGCCCGAAATCATGTAAATGCCCTTAGCTTATGTGAAACATGCATAAACAATTGTAGTAGCGAACGTACTCTTACAAGCAACTCATTAAACAAGTTTATTAATAAACGGTTATTAGTTGCTGAAGTGTGTTTGAATACGGGTTGTTAAAATGCTGCACTAAAATTTTGCATTTACTGCGTTAGAAACGTGGTTTCATTAAGTTACATTTAAACGAAGAGTGGCTACGATCCCCGTGCAGCCTTCTTCATGCGGTTTATTTAAACATTGTACATCAATCATGATAAACGGTGGATTCGATTCCCGGAGATACTTTATGTAGTCAAATGTTGTGAATTTCAGAGAATTCTAAGTTCTTTAAAATTCATAAAGAAACAAGAGTTGCATTATAATAAGTTTAGTTTTGATACTGTTTGTTATATTGGCTGTCTTATTTCCAAATTAACATTTCAGATACATTTCCTTTGTCAAAGCGAACAAAATCACATCAGTATTCGTCACACAATGACTAAATTATGATAGCACTACACAATAACTATACCAGTCCTGTATGAAATACTGCTCACTGCTGAGCACGGGCCTCCTCTACTACTGCGAGGGGTAAGGCCTTAGTCCACCACGCTGGCCTAGTGCGGGTTGGCAGACTTCGAAATTCTTATAGAGAACTTCTCAGGTATGCAGGTTTCCTCACGATATTTTCGTTCACCGTTAAAGCAAGCGATAATTCACAAAGAATACTCACATAACTTTTTAGAAAAGTCAGAGGTGTGTGCCCTTGTGTTTTGAACCTGCGGACATTTGTCTCGGCAGTCCGTTCCACTCCCAACTAGGCTATCGTCACTTAACAATAAAGCTGTGATTCCGCAGAACGCGGCAGACGGCAGACGGCAACAGCATGTGCAGCAACTGCCGCGCGTCATTTGTCGTCGTGTGCGGAATCGGTCTCATACTATTTAATACTGCATAGTAGTGCCGTCTGCCGTCTGCCGCGTCCTGCGGAATTACAGCTTAACAATTACTACTATTGTATCATGACAAATATCGCGAAATCAATCTTATTATAGAAATTCAAGGTTCGTTTCATACGGATAATCAGATACAAAATCTAAAACGACGTGGGCAGTATCTTTTTAAGCTTTTCTAATTTTTATTTGGTATAACACTCGGACTTGAAAATTTTGTAAAGCGAAGAAAAAGAAAATTAAGCGAGAGGTCGGCCCGTCGTACAGTCGTTGTCGAAAATGTTAACACGCAAATGATTTTGGATAAAATATAATGTTGGAAAATGTTTTTGAGGCATGTTTTTAAAACAATTTCGATTTAATAGATGATAATATATTGTTCGGATAAAAGTTTTGTAACTGTATTTGTAGTGGGTTGCCAGTTATGAAAACCAGTCGAGACGTCAAAGTAATGACAGTTGTGTGTATAAAAAGGTAGCCGTACCGCCATTTGCATTCATTCGTGTTCAGACTCTCGTGCGCGCTCAGTCTCACAGTCGATATCAATTGAGTAAGTTGAACATTGATTTTCATACTGGTCGGTTAGTTGTTGATACCTATCTGTGTAAAAGTATTTCTTATAATAAAAGTGTTTATGTAAAATCAGTGATAAATGTGTTATGTAAAAATCAGCAATAAATCGTTTTTATTTAAATCAAAATCGCTTCTGTTTCTAACTTTCTAACATCAGAAGTGAGATCGTAATCTATGCCCATACAAGTGGATTGTGTGCATTACATAGGTACCTACGCTATGTGCCATCAATACGACTGTGGAGATATTTCATTACCCGCATATAACGCGGCGAACAATTGATTGCACTGAAAAATACCTGGATAAGCAATCGATGTCCATACAAGTGGATTATGTGCATTACATACCTACGCTATATGCTACTACTGCATAGATATTTAGTGCCCTTATGCATATAACGCGGAGAACAATTAAGTGCACTGAAGAATACCGGAATAATTAATCGATGTCCATAGAAGTGGATTGTGTTCAATACATATGTACGCTATGTGGAATCCATACATGGTACAATCGAGATATTTGACTACCCGCAATTTACGTGAAGAAAAACAAATTGCGCTGAGTAATATCGGGATAAGAATTAGACTGCAATGTGAATAAAAGTAGTCGAGTGGTGTACAAGATTGTGATGACGTCATGTGTATACGACTTCGAATGAACAAGTGTGTCCGTGTACCACGATTGAACTGTTCGAGCTCAAGCATTGTTTTTGGTGTTGAAACGTTCCTGTTGGCGTGCAAACGTTCCTGTTGGTGTGCAAGTGTTCCGGTAGATGTGCCGCTTATGGTGTCAGTTGGTGTCCTGGGCAAAGTGACTGCGCGGGTGGCAACTGGCGGTTGAAGCAAACTGCTCCAGCACAGAGAAAGTTCATCGGTGGCTGTAAAGGAAGTTTGGTATCGTATGACCCGTAATCCTCCTTTGAGGTTATGGCTTCTTTTATTTTTTAGTACTCTTAACGAATTGTGAGACCTTGTTAAATGAGGCATGTACAGACATTGATTAATTAACTATTCGTGTTGTAACTGGCCAATACATGTTATCTTTTCGTAAGTGGATCTGCTTGTAATAACAATGAGATGTTTGTTCGGATGTAACAGCCGTAGTGTTAGAGTTAAGTACTCATGTGTGGTCCAAATATTTTCAGTTATTTGGCTTAAGTAAAAAAAAAAATTGTACATGGCTCGCAATGGGTAAAACCTTTTGATAGTTGCGACGGTACTAAATAATTTAACCTACTTGGCATAAAAAGTTTCCTATTTAAATTATTTCTTAATTAAACGTATGTGATTTTTAATTCGATATTGAGGGTACTGGAAAAAGTGCCGCTGCGAGGACAAACATTACACATACCATAGTTGTGTGGTTACATCACATGCATTGTCTATAACCATAACTTCAGTTTACATGTGGACTATTTACAGTGTGATGGGTAGTTAATGACGTAAATTGTAGTAGTGTAGGATTTAGTGTAATGTCAGAATAGGCCGAGCGATGTGATGCTGCTGCGTATATTTTATGTTTGCAGTAATTGAAAATCGCTCCTGGCGATGCGGTGCGTTGCTAAACTACGCGCTCCTGGTGATGAGGTGCGCTGCCGAACTGCGCGCTCCTGGTAATGCAGTGCGCTGCCGAACTGCGCGCTCCCTGCGCTGCTGAACTGCGCGCTCCCTGCGCTGCTGAACTGCGAGCTGCATGCGCTGCTGAATGCGGAACCACGCGCTCCATCATGCTTCAAGTGGCATAGATGGAAGTTTAGTCTTGCGGTCGGTATAGTCTTTGTCTTATGTCAGGCATGCTATCCTGATCGACGGATACACTTCAAGTGAGGTACGGTTTCATATTATTGGATGCTGCTTTCGACTGCGCTCGGGCATGCGATCCTAGTATATGGGACGTACTTTGTGTGGTTGTGTGCTCGGACACTGTCGAGGATTGCTCAGACATGTGGTCCTGGAGCTCGTAGTACACGCAGGGTTGTATCATAGACGGGTGTCTGGCGTGTGATGTGTTCGTTTGGCAAACATTATTTGTCTTATATTGAGAGGTTGGGTGGAGACATGTTTTTATGTGGGACCGATTCACACACGCAAAGCTATGTCTCACGTAGACCTCTAACGAGTCGTGAGAGGCACTCCCTCGACGGGAACTGCCACGGGTGATTGGTACAGATATTAAGATGTTTCATATCCGATGTGCTTAGATTTTATTATGACGGGAACTGCCTCGGGTAATTGGTACAGATATCAAGATGTTTCATATCCGATGTGCTTAGATTTTATTATGAGGGGAACTGCCACGGGTAATTGGTACAGATATCAAGATGTTTCATATTCGCTGTGCTTAGATTTTATTATGACTGGAACTGCCTCGGGTGATTGGTACAGATATCAAGATGTTTTATATCCGTTGTGCTTAGATTTTATTACATTGAACTGTTGAGTAAATTTTCCTCAAGACATATGAGCTGTCTTGCTTTATTTTGTTATCTTTTTGGACATGTTTTTGTGCTTTGTTTTATTTTTGTACGCAGATGCAAATGATGAACTTGAGGAGGCTGACTCTCCTAGCGTCGCCCAGCCTTCTGAAAAAGAAACACCTGGTGGCGACGGTGAGCATCAATCAAGCACGTCGTGGACGCAGAGCTGCATTGAAGAGCCTGCTGCATCATCCAGCGTCATGGCGAGTGAAGAAATTTTGGCGACTTCGTCAGTTCTGGAGACTGATCTTCAGAGCTAGAAGATGGAGCCCGAGGACGGACTCCTGTCAGGAGAGGCCGTGTTCGGATAAAAGTTTTGTAACTGTATTTGTAGTGGGTTGCCAGTTATGAAAACCAGTCGAGACGTCAAAGTAATGACAGTTGTGTGTATAAAAAGGTAGCCGTACCGCCATTTGCATTCATTCGTGTTCAGACTCTCGTGCGCGCTCAGTCTCACAGTCGATATCAATTGAGTAAGTTGAACATTGATTTTCATACTGGTCGGTTAGTTGTTGATACCTATCTGTGTAAAAGTATTTCTTATAATAAAAGTGTTTATGTAAAATCAGTGATAAATGTGTTATGTAAAAATCAGCAATAAATCGTTTTTATTTAAATCAAAATCGCTTCTGTTTCTAACTTTCTAACAATATATTTACATAAAACATATATTTTTTTTTCATTTTTTATTACCATTTTATTTTTGGTAACTTAGTCTCAACTTATAGCCTCAATTTGAAAATATATGTTTACTGTTTAAGGGAATAATTTGATTGCCTCGGTGGCGTAGTTGTATTGCGGTACGACTGCGATGCTGGGGTCTCGGGTTCGCTCCCCGGGTCGGGTAAAGTGATATTGAGTTTATCTATTCAGTATCAGCCCGGAGTCTGGAATTTGTGTCTGATATGGAGATAGGCTCTCGCCCCCTATCACATCATGGGACGGAATCACGGTGAAAAGTAGGTGCACTAGTTGCGCCTCTGCCTGCCCCTTCGAGGATAAAAGGCGTGTGTGTGCAATAATTTTAAACTCATAATACCAAAAAATATGATAACTGTTGTCGACTGTACCCAAACTTCTTTAGAATATAGCGTAATCGAAGCCCAAATTACATTGACGTGAAATGGAATTCACCTTATTGGATTTCCAATAGTAATGCCATTTTTTTATAAATATTGATTTTGCAGAGATTTCACTGGGTACGCTGCCGTACATGTTCACAATTAGTATGGGAATGGATATTGCGTTCCTACAATTCACTTATATTTGAAATTGTGTTTGGCTCATTCATTTAAATGAAATCCTCCTAGCCAGTTTCGGCCACGGCGGCCAATCTCAACGGAGATCAGCCTGGTACGCAGGAGATATTATAGTGCACAAGTGTGTGCGCAATACACAGGTGCACTCGCTATTCCTTCACTCTCATAGTCCGGTGAGACTGCAATCCGACATGACCGGAGAGAGATCAGGCGCAGGACCAACGGCTTTACGTGCTTTCCGAGGCACGGGGGTATCACACCGCCAACTTCCTGACTCCGAGCTGCGACTGAGTAAATTTTAAGATGAAAATACCCAGTCACAATTTTTTTTGGCTCGACCCGGGATTCGAACCCAGGACCTCAGCGCGCAAATCGTACTCGTAATGCGTACGCAATACCACTACGCCACCGAGGCAGTCAAGTCATTTAAATATAACGCTTTTGAATAGGGTAGTTTACTAGTTTTTTACCCGACTGCGAAAGGAGGAGGGTTATGTTTTTTATGTATGTATATAATTTATGTATGTATGCCCATAACACTCTCACTTCTCATAATTTGGTTGGTGATACAGGTAGAGCAACAAAATCTCGGAGTGAGCAAATGCCTCCGACTGCGTTTGTGAACACTGTCAGCTAAGATTATTCAAAACCAAAATAAAATATTGAAATGAAAATCTTGTTTCTATCTTTTCAATTCTTCAATGAATTTAATAAAGATGGCAGATATTGACGCAGTCGGGCTTTTTGCTTCCAAATGCAAAATGTAACGGAAAAATTATTTTCGAAATTGGGGACATAATTAGTAAGTTATAAAGCTTTGAAATGTGGTGGAAGGGGTAGTTGTCAAATAACAATACCTAATATTACACTGTGACGTCACCGAGAGTTGCCGGCCATAACGCTGCGTGCGAGCGAAAGAGATAGCGCCATATCCCCTCCACGTCCCCACTTTTGCTCACAACAATGTTTTAAATATTAATAAATGTTTCTTTGTTTATAGAATCCTGAAAAAGAAACGTTCGAAGTCGGGACTTGAGCCCACGACCTCCGGCGTACCGTGCCGGTGCTCTTCCAATTGAGCTACTCCGACCCTCGCCATCGATTGTTAATTTCAGGACCCGTATTTAATTCTCTTAAAGGAGATGACCAGCGACATCTGTTAGCAGTTATTACAACTACTAACTCAGCATTACTCCTTTACAGGAGTAAGTAACCGAAACGAGTCGCTAAACTTTTTTCTAATTTTATATTATGTTTTTTTATACATGTCAATGGCCATGTCGTGCCTGGTTAATGATTTTATATTTTTATAGAATCAATTGGAAGAGCACCGGCACGGTACGCCGGAGGTCGTGGGTTCGAGTCCCGCCTTCGACTGTTTCTTTTTCAGGATTCTATAAAAATACGAAATCATTAACCAGGCACGACATGGCCATTGAAATGTATAAAAAATGTTAATATAAAATTAATCTAATATTTGTTTATTTTTTCATTATGCGATATAACACATACTAATATTCAAACATTTTTTATCTCAATCGTAATAAAAAATAAATCGTTCTAAGCAGTTATATTGCTGGGTTGCATTTTATTGGCCCCATGTTCCCAGAAGCTCAGCACAGTGCCTCTACCAATATTAATGTTAACCTGGAAATTCGCTGAGTATACTCGTCATTGACCCAACAGGTCGTCTTAAACCAGTATTAAACTATGAAATCATTTATTTAGGGCACCTGAATTTTCAGGAGCTAGGTTGAACACATACACGGACAAATTACGCATATATCTTTGAACGGATAGGCAGAGAAATTGAAGGGGTCGTCCGACCCCGGATTCGAACTCGGAACTCAGAGCACTGTCACATGGCGCACGCAATATCCCTTCCCAGCCGATTTCGTCCAAGGCGGCCAATCTCAACGGAGATCAGCCAGGTACGCAGGAGATATTATAGTGCACAGGCGTGTGCGCAATACACAGGTGCACTCGCTATTCCTTCACTGTCATAGTCCGGTGAGACGGCATTCTGACATGACCGGAGAGAGATCAGGCGCAGGACCAACGGCTTTACATGCTTTAATTACCCACAATACAACTACGCCACCGATGCAGTGATATTATATCTCATCACATTAATATTTATTTAGTATTTCGTCTATCCAGAAAGTTTAAGATTACTCGTTTATCTTAGCATGAAATATGACAGACTTTAATACCTTAAACGTCAGACATTAATCCAGATGAATAGACAATTCTGTTGAGGATTATAATCGTCTCGAATTAAGTAAGACTTAAATGATGCTTAAAGGAACAGTATTTATTATAGCTTACTCTTTTTACTTATAATAATGATAGGGGTCGCGATATGTCACTAGTTGCGGCCTTCCAACGAGTTGGTCTGGAAATCTGTAGGTGAGGCCTATCTTCAACAGAAGACGCCATATTTCCTGTTGATCAAGATGTTATTGATAACACTTGAAGAAGAGACAAACAACTGACTCGTCTCTAGGTACACTGAGTTTAAACAGTAGCAACACCTCTCATAATTTCTAATTAGAGAGCAATGTACGGCGCTGAACGAAGTCGGTAGGTACGACTGCAGTGATGAGGTCGCAGGTTCGATTCCAGGGTTAGGCAAAGCGATGTTAGGTTTTTCTACTCGGTATTAGCTTGTAGGGTCGAATTTGTGCTCGATATGGCGATAGGATCGCCCTCTATCACATCATGGGACGGAATACATTTGGCGAAAAGTGGGTGCATTAGTTGCGAATCTGTCTATCCCTTCGGTGATAAAACGCGTGAGTGTGTGCAAAGATACAATATTTATCATGAATGCTGGCTCGAACTTTCGTTTTGTTTCGTCCCTATGATAATGTAAATTATATGCATAACTATAAACCTCAGTGGTTTTTTATGCATGTAATACCTAATTATTGTATTTACAAAATAGATAAATAAATTAAAAAAAAAAAAAAACTGGGTGCAATATAAATGTTGATTAGTCGCTTCAAATAAATTTAGTCGAGCAATTAGCAACTGTTAGTTACAGAATGAAAGCGGGAAACTGATGCTCGTTACCAATTTGTAGTGTGTCTTTTTGGCACCGTTTGCGTGGCGCCTTATTATTATAACGTGGAAAATTAAAAAAACATGTTTAAAGTGATATTCTCATGTGATTATATGAAGGTGCAATATCAATAGCGTTTTACTCAGATTTGGTCAGTTGCAACAAGTTTTAAACAGCCTGCGCATCGACTTATTTCGTGTAAAACTTCGTTCCACACGAGACAGCACGGCGTTTACACGCTAACCAACAATTAACAATGTTTAAACTCGCCTGTGAACCGATCATTACCCGTTTAGAAAAATCACGCTCATACCACTATTTTCGTTTTGTGTTTTGAAATGAGCACGTAACTTGTGGTAATAGATTGTTGTTTCCTTTTTCGTGGTACTGTGCACGATGTGAGTTTCTGTAAAAGAAGACTGGGAAGATGCGTCTGTTGATAACTAAAGTGATAACCTTTTAATAGGATCTGACTGCCTCAGTAGTGTTGTATTACGGTATGACTACAGTACTATAGTCTCTGGCTCGATCTCCGGGTCTGTTTGTTGACTTGACATAGCTGGTGAAACGTGGGTGAGACTTTGCCTACCCCTGGTAAAATGGCGTGATGCTATGGAAGAATAGGATTTAATAGATCTAATACCTTGGGGACCGTAGCCACGATTTCTTTCTACAATTAACGCTAACGTTATGTATGAGCATGACACGTCTTAGCGATAACATTATCATTCCCATACATTTTTTTTCTATTATCAGCGGTTGTCGAAAAGCATCTTGCCTATGGGCTCTGATATAGTGAGACATGTACCGACAAAATGCTCCATAGCATAATAATGGTCATAAAGTTGTTTTTCGAATCTTTTGGTTCGAGAAGGATGGAGAAGAAAAGTGTTATGAAATCGATATATCAGTATTAACTTGTTGTAACTATATGCATACATACACACTCCCTAAACCTTTATCCCCGAAGAGGTAGGCAGACGCGCAATAGTGCACCCACTTTTCACCGTGCCTAATCCATCCCACGATGTGATAGGGGGCGAGCCTATCGCTATATCGGACACAAATTCCAGACTTTGGTGTGATACCTAGCAGAAAAACCCAATATTACTATTCCTGACCTGGAGATCGAACTCGAGACCCTCAGCACTGTAGTCGTATCTTAATACAACTACGCCATCTACGCCATCGAGGCAGTCAACGGTTGTTGTAACTGATCAACTTAAATTATTACACATTAAAAATACATAAGTGAGAGCACTTTTGAAAACAGGTAAAACTATGAATTAAACTCGCTCGAAACAATTATAGAATTCAGAGTAACTTTAACCTTAATACACTAATATGTTGCATATCAGTAAAGAAAAGGGGCTTACGAACGGCGGTCATGCGAGATTCCGTGCCTGACCACGCATCAATTACACCAATAAGCATAATGAACCACATTTTTATATGTACAACTAATGCTGCAATTAACTATGCTAACTAAAACCTAATTTAATAACACAAATCTTAATAACAGGTATTAGAGCTGGAATATTTTTTTTAAGTTTTTATTTTGTAGCGGACAAAGGTCTTTCATCATCTTTGAGGGAGTGTATAGCATTTTAGTAAATACAGGAATGACAGAAAGATGTGGTGAGCTATTCCTTGAACTTGGTCTTCAAAACCAGCACTGAAAGAAATTTGAACACATAAATCATCCCGCTGTTGCTGCTGGTTGCCGGTAGAAATAGAGTATGGAAATAGTACTCTGTTGTTAACCATTTGGGAACACTATATGTTCGAAGATGAGCGTTTACGCAGATATCATGAAATAGGCCCTAGGTCTTGTAATTTTCTCCTTAAAAGTATTTTTTTTTCCACATTGCATAATTGAAGTGTATCCCCAGACAGCTGACTAAAGACGCGCGCTCGATAGACATTGAATAATTAAGAGGATCGTGCGTACACATTGTATATTCTGTTACAGGGTCATTGTTTAGACTGGTAACAATAAGGGGGCATGAGGTCAAACGCTGAATGCCATTACGGGAATTGGGATTAGGAAGTTGTTGGATGCGGTACCTATATATTTTAAATTAAGGTAATTTTAAAGTAAGTAAGTACATAATATGTGCTAAGAATTGTAGGAACTTGGAGGATACGTTGTTATTACTTGTCCATGTATTCATATCTGTGAATTTTGTGTCCTGGAATAAATTCTTAAGTAGGGGGACAGCACATAGCCAGTATGGCTCTTATATGGTAGGGACCATTGTCTTTGGCAGTAGGTTGTGTTCTGGTTTGAGAAACATTATCTTTGGTGTAATTTATGGACTCATAATCTTTAGGGTATCCATTACTACTCCCATGACACTTACCAGCAGTTTCTTCAATATCCTTATTGTTTTCCATAAAGAAATATAATTGTATAATATACCAAGTCCATAATCGAAGCTTCTTAACTTCACGAGACAAAACAGCGGTGTCCAATGTATGAATAAGTAATAATGTATGTACAACGTTTCGATTTAGCTGTCCCAATATACGTGTCAGATCCTGAAGAAACACTCGTCAATATTAGATCTGGACTAGTGTGAGACCATACATGTGTGGAATTTGTAACTTTATAATTATAGTGGAATTATTACGGCACTTTTTATAAGTAGAATTAGCCGGTGTACAGTCAGTAGCTGAACAAATTCAAAATTTCAAATTGCCTACGTACTTTTGTGGTCCTAATTTTTTTTTCTCTCCACAAAAATAAAGTAAAAGAGATTTACCTTACTTCTAACGAAGACAAAATATGTTTTGTTTAACTTACGCGTATAGATATAGGCGTTTTGAAATTTTGATATTGTACAGATACTTATGCTGCTGATTGTACATTCGGTAAAGCTGAGGCTAGACTGAGGTAAATATAACTGCAAGATATCTAAATCATTTATTAGGTATGTTGTACCCAGTAAATACATCGCCGTTTTTGCTGTCGCCTAGTCCGCGGCAAGGATATTGTTTTTTTTTTTTTGCATCGAATGATGAGACGAGCACGCCGTTCGCCTGATGATTAGCGATACGACTACCCATAAACAGTAGAAACACCATCCAGCACCTCGAGTTACAAAGTACTGTGTGGCATTACACTGCGCTCGACATCCTCGACCTGAGACATAAGATGTTAAGCCTCATTATGTCCAGTAGTTATACTGGCTGCAATGTCCTTCAAACCGAAACACAACAGTGGCTGCACACTGCTGCTTGGTAGTAGAAACAGACACTGCGGTGATACCTACCCAGACGGACTCTTACATAGGGAGGACTCACCACCAGTAAATGTACGGTAATATTGAACTTACCGGTATTAAAAACCAGCGAATGTCCGTTTCGATACAATGAAGACTATTCTTATATGCAAGATTTTACGAAACAGACAGACTCCAATACTTAATTTTTTATTTCATCATACCGTAAACATTACCTTCTTATCCTAAATTACTTATGAAACTATGTATAGCTACAGCGGCTTCAGACAGGGGCTTCAACAATTCATCCAATACGATCCATTAAAAATGACATCAAACAAAAAAGTCATTTTCATTGATCCAATCATCCCATCCCGAAGTCAGTTAAAACTTTACCATTTACCGCTAACGATGTAAAACGTATAGAAAAATTAAATGTTTTATTCAACGGCAGTTAAATTTTAAGCGGAATAAAAATCTATGTAGATTTATTACTTGGGGTTGTTTTATGTGCGTGGGTAATATCAAATGTGAAGGGTTGGTAATGAAATATGGATGTTCGTCAAATATTGGATCAATAGCATTGGAAACATTAAAAAGATAAACCTTAATGGTTATGTGAAGTGGGATGTACAAAATGATTTTAATTAAAAATATAAAACTAAATGGATATGGCAAATGAGACTCATTACACGAAATTTAACAGGTGGTAGGACTCTCTTATGCAAGAATCCGTGTTGGTGAGTACCACTGCAATGTCTATTTTTACCGCCAAGATAAATGCATGCACTGTTGTGTTTCGGTTTGAAGGACATTGTAGCCAGTGTAACCACAGGACATAATGAGACTCAACATCTTATGTCTCAGGATGACGAGCACAGTGGAATGCCACACAGTATTCTGTAACTCAGGGTGCTTAACAGTTTTGCTACTGTTTAACTGTTTTGGTGGTATCGCTTACCATCAGGCGAACGGCACGCTCGTCTCGTCATTCGATGGCAAAAAAAAGTGATCAAATTGTGCATAATTGATATTATGTGAAGATTGCTAATCTCAGTGCATATTAAATTACATATCAAAATTTAACTACGTGTTCAATATAATCAGTATAATCTCACGACGCGCTTCGCTAATTGGGTAATAATTTGCGCTATATCCCAACCCGTAATGGCTGCAATTGCATTCTCGGCTAAGAAACGTGCCCAACTTTGGTTTCGGATATAATTAGGACAGTTTTATGTTGATTTTGTACAAAATAGATTCCCTCTATTGCATCTTTGGTGATCTGGGTAATAAGTATTTATGTAAGGGTTACAAGCAAGAAAAGTGACCTCACTCCAAAAATACTGTTCAGTAGGAAATTAATAAAAAGTAATAAAAATGATTTAAAGGTCGTTAGTACAATACAAAAAAGATGGGATCAAGTTTCGTATTTTGATGTTTGTGATTGATCGAGAAACCGACACATCAGTCTCTCAATCAATCACAATAAAACGAAGCGGAGACGCATCGTGTTTTTTTTCACATTCTAACCCCAAGAACTCTTTCATAAAAGAAAACATAATATTCAACTTAAAATATTCAAAACCTATTTGACTGCCGAACATAAGAAACTTTTCCTTGTAACAAACGTCCAAACTTCACAACATCGTTCAATCTTTAGATAATATTACCGAAGAGAATTTTACATTATACTAGTTTTCTTTTGTTTATCCTTCAGTGAAAACTCTCAATATTTATTGACCGAAAATTTTAGTGACATAAACAGTTAGGTTTTGTGAGATTATTTAGGCGTATAATCTTTAAAGATGGATTATTTTATGAAAAGACTAGCTGTTGCCCGCGACTCCGTCCGCGTTAAAAAGTTTTTCAGCGATAAAAGTCCCGCTTTATATTTCCCGGGATAAATGTAGCCTAAGTTACTCCTTATTACATCAGCTACCTGCCAATAATAGTACCGTCAAAATCGGTCCATCCATTTCAGAGATTAGCCGGAACAAACAGACAGACGGACAGAAGATACTCCAATTTTATTATATATATATAGATATATATATAAGACGGAGCTACAATCAAAAGCACGTAAGAGATAAAGTAGGTTACATATTTATAGCCCAAGTACAGGAAATGTTACTTTGTTTCTAACTAACATATATGAGCTGATACAAGTGTCGCTATACTTGAAGGAGCTGCACGCACCATTGGTGGCGCGGAAAAATCACGTTAGTACACCTACTAATAAGGTTAGAGGGTTCAGTATAATATATTGTACTGTACATATAAAATATATAACATACGCTCAAAGTTGTACATAATTATAAATACACACACTCACGCCTTTTATTCACGAAGGGGTAGGCAGAGCCGCAACTAGTGCACCCACTTTTCCCCGTGCGTATTCCGTCCTATGATGTGAGAGGGGGTGAGGCTATCGCTATATCTAGCACAAATTCCAGTCTCCCTGCTAATACTGAATAGAAAAAAAACAATTTCACTTGTTGTAACCCGGGGATCGAACCCTCAGCATTGCGGTTGTGCCGTTATTTTTTTATTTTTTTTTTATCGCGGGAAAAAACGCGTTTTCGCTACCACCACTGCGGGGTGAGTGAAACGGTTATGTTGGTTTCACACAGTCTTACGGCCCAACGTCGACACTCGGGAGTATAGCTTCATCCGAGCGAGAATTGGACTGAGTCTCTAACACTATGTACACCCTACACCGGCATACCAACCAAAATCCGCGGCGGCCTTCTTCGGCGCATGCGAGACGGCCCCGGGGTATCTTGATTGCAGTTGTACCGTAATACTGATATGCCATAGAGACAGTCTAATTATAATAAATAAATTATAAAACACCTTTTTTACAAATCTATGTTATATTTTAAGCTTGGACTTTTGATTATTTTCATAACTAATTTTTACAGTCTATTTATGTGATTAGTTTATGCAAGACACAAAAGACGATAGATTCGATACGGATATCAGGAAAATATTAACGTGATCCGAAAGTGTAAACCTCGGGTTCGAATGTGTGCCTGTCGATAAATTATGTGACGTGGATACCGTCTACAAACACAGCTATGCAGGCAGTTTTATTAATTGCCGACCTACATAAAGGAGGAATGGAAGTTCTTTCTTCCGTACAAATGGTGAGAAGACTTATTGAGCCTCCGTAAATCTCTCATAGTATGTATGAGTTGTGCCTCTGTGCTTGTTTCTAGCCAATTCATTCGTATTTTAGGCGGAGCTGAGTACAGTACAACGTATTTCTAATTTGGCTGGATAATTAGGGTGTGTTTATAACTACTATGTATCAGAACGTAACTTTGACGACTTTACACAAGTCTATATATAGCATTATAATGATGTAAATGTTCAAAGACATTCTTCAAAGCCGATACATATTAGACAGAGAGAAAATTCCACGAAACGTAGGCATCTATAACGCTTTTGTCATCAGAGGTAACCTGTTTTCATGTAATTAAGATTTTAGAGGTGTTTGATTTGTAATTATAGTTTAGTAGGATATATTAGGTATAAGGTAAGGATTTTAAAATAAAGACAGGTGGCAGTGTTTACACCAAATACTAATTTGTGGACAAAAAAAAATTGCAGACACGGTAGAGTAACTGTTATGTTTGATTTTTATTCTCGCTTCTTTATACCACTCTAATGCGGAAAGAAATAAATAGAATTAAGATCATGATCTACCAGTTCATAGGATAACTAACTTTAATAACCTATCCGGCCAACTTATGGAACTATCGGCATCCGGGCTTTATTTTGGGGTAAAACCTTGAGTCCAAAATCCCTGTCAAAACCAGTACGGTTCCAAACAATTAACTGGACCCTAAAATCAAAACAATTAATTTACATTACTGGACCCTAAAATCAAGTCTCCTTCGATACTAATTCAATTTTCCAACCCACTGCCTACAGATAACGAGCAGTTTCTCATTTAACGTGCTCGATATGTTTTTATTAAAGCCCCTTTCCTTCTATTGTACTTGTTTAACACGTCACTGCATTCATTACTTCGGTTATAGTTTTTAAGTACTTTTGAGTACATGTAGTAAGTTGATTTAATGTTTTTGAAGAAGTTTTGCTTTTAATGTAGCGTCTTTTTCTGGCTATTTTTGTATTATTTTATTATAACACCTATTTTCTTGTATCTTTGACTTTTAAGGGAATGTCGGTGGCAATAGTCCATAGTCCTAAGAGACCATAGTCCTCTCAAGAATTTCCAACCATCCTTGGAAAAGGTCTGTAACAGTTTGTCTGTCAGGACTGCACCAATAGTTCCAGAAAATAGTCCAATCAAATTCATTGGCTATATACTTTAAGTATACTTATCATTAACATAAACCTTCCTTGATTTTGTTATTGCATTGAATGACGAGACGAGCATGCCGTTCGCTCGATGGTAAGCGATACGACCACCCATAAACAGTAGAAATACCATCCAGCGCCTTGACTTACAAATACTGCGCTTGTCATTGTGAGACATAAGATGTTAAGTTTCATTATCTCCAGTAGTTACACTGGCTACAATGTCTTTTAAACCGAAACTCAACAGTGCATGCACACTGCTGCTTGGCGGTAGAAATAGACATTGCATAATATCCACCCAGACAAACTTTTACATACGAGAGAAATGTATTTCAAAAGCATTAGTCGATGGAAATACGACGATTAATATTAATTTACATTACTTGGTATAATTTATGTAATATAATAATATATTTATACTTGGTATAATTTATGTATTTTAAAGTAATTATTTCGGCGCTTCTCATTACCATCGTGTATACATTACGTGCTTGCTTGTAATATTTATAATCATTTGCATAATTATGGCGACAAATAAACCTAACGGTTATTGTATGGTATTGGGTAAAAGAGGGTGAATGGTTTCATGCACTCATTTTTCATTTGATCCTCTCAGCTTTACTCACCGTCATAGCCATATGTTTATAATGAATGTATATTGCTTCAAGAAAGTCATCAAACGTATTTCTTTTGAAAGAAAATTAAGTACTCAACCTACAAAATCCTTTCGAGCTAACAGAATCCATGAGAAATCAATACGCATCAACAGCTCTGAACTAACGCAGGCTGATTTCAGTTTGTTCCCAGATTTCCTTTTCTAAACGACAATGCCTCTGAACATTCATCACACCTGTTTTCCTTGTCAGGGGTAGGCAGATTCGTTGTCGCTCCAGTTCCGAATGACAGTTCACAGTTGTACATTACAAGTATGTACACAGGCGAGGCAGAAAAAAACACTATCCATTGTACGTCATTTAAAACGTCTTTGCTAAACCCATATTGATTATATAACGATAATAAATTTTGCCGGCGGCTCCGCCCGCGTTAAAAAGTTTTTCCGGGATAAAAGTCCCGCTTTTTATTTTTCCGGTATAAAATGTAGCCTATGTGTTAATGCAGGAAATGATCTACCCGTGTGCCAAAGTTCATCGAAATCCGTTCTGTAGATTTTGCGTGAAAGGGTAACAATCATCCGTACATCCAGACATACATACATACATACAAACTTTCGCGTTTATAATATTAATAGGATTAAAAAGGACCTTTCACGTGAGTAAAAACTAATCGAATATAATATAAGGTAGCCAAATACAAAAGCCTAGCTTCCAAATAAATGGCAAACAAAAGTGCATTCAGCTTCACCCGTCTTATACATTAACAGGTGGATTTTCACTTTAAATTCGTGAAGCGGGGCCTAATTGTTTGTAATAATTAAGAAGAAAACTTGGTGTAGTTGCGATTTATTTAGATAATTAGTAGTAAGATTAAGGGATCCAAATATATTTCGAAAATACAGAATTCAATTGCATTTATTATTGTGAAATATAAAACTCGCAGGCATTCGTAAAATACAACGAAACTCGTCGATTTTCGTTATCGGACTATCAAAAGTAAACAGCGATGTAAATATTCATATTAATATGTCGAATAAACTGTCAGTGTTTGCCACGGTACGAGCGAAAATAAAAAAAAACTTCATTGTATGCTTAATATCTTTGTTTGATATAAATTTTAGGGTTCCCAACTAGTCTAGTAGTAAATCATTTTAATGCCAGTTTGAGTAGTTTCGATAAGAGCTATTTACCTACCTAAATTAGTTTTAAGGCTTCATTATCTAAAAGCTAATCAATTGAAAGCCTTAAAACAAATTTAGGTATTTACATGAATGCACTTAATTGTAATAATATATTTTCTTGGCCATTACAGTTTTTATTTAATTTTAAAGCGATCAGTGTGTTTAGAATGTGGAAAAAATACGACACGACTCCGTTTTGTTTCATTGTGATTGGTTGAGAGACTAACAAGTGACGTGTTGGTCTCTCGAATCAATCACAAACATCAAGAATATCTTACGAGTATTTTTTTGCCACATTCTTAGCACATAGGTAGTTTACATTAGAAGTAGCAACTCTATCATACTAATCAAAATGTGAAAATGTTTGGATGTTTGTTAAAAGTAAAGTCAAAAGGGTATTATGTTTAACACACACAACAACCAAGTCCCAGACCAACATTTTTTTTTTCATTGAATGACGAGACGAGCATGCCGTTCGCCTGATGGTAAGCGATACGACCACCCATAACCAGTAGAAACACCATCAAGCACCTTGAGTCACAAAGTACTGTATGACATTCCAGTGCGCTCGTCATTCTGAGACATAAACCAAATCAAATCATTTATTTTGCTATAAACATGGTATGTAACAAGGTGTTAAAACATAATATAAGTCTATTATACATTTGTGCAACATGTTTTACCGTTTCAACGGCATGCGAAAAAAAATTAATATATATCTATTGTCTGCTTACAACAAAAATCCTTCTATATATATTTTTTTCATTTCTATAGAGGGATGGTCTAAGATGTCTAAAATGTCTAAGATGTCTAAAATGTTTTTTTTTTATTTCTATAGAGGGATGGTCTAAGATGTGGTATAAGATGTCAAGTCTCAATATGTCCAGTAGTTACACTGGCTACAATGTCCTTCAAACCGAAACACAACAATGCATGCACATTGCTGCTTGACGGTAGAAACCGAACTTGCAAGTAGGACTTACCAAAAGAGTTTAAACACGAGTTAAGCCGAGCAAAATGTTTCATACAGAACCATTTATTGAACATGCATCATCAGCTTATAATGCAGCCTCCGTGTACGCTACACACGTCGAAGGTAAATATGAATAACACTACTCCTAGAATGTTTCGCGTTCACGTTGTCTGTACTTTTATGTAGAAACGTGCAGCTATCGACGTTTAATAGTGTTTGAACTAAGAAACGTGTATAACGTGCTGATTTTACATTCAGTTTTTTTGTGTATTCTTGCATTTATGTCTTGAAATGCTGAAGGTGTGAATTGGTATCAGTCGTGGCTTTGCTTGTGTGATTTTTTTCTCAAATTCTCGTCCTTTCCAGACCAGGTAATAAGCTTGTCTAGGTTATTTTTGTCTATGACTTTTGTAAGCGTCTCAATCGAATTGAGCTGTGCATTATATTAATAAACTATATTTTATGTGTTGCTGACAACCAGGAGAAATACTTGAAAACTGTTAGATGGTTGTTATTTAATATGGTTGCAAAAAGACTTCAGTTTCATTTAGCCTCTTAATTACTCCCATTCCTCTTGCTATCATTCATAATTCGAGTAGCAGAAAACCCATTATCTCCAAAAAGGTCTTGTTTGGAAAACCATGATTCCTCGAAAGCTAACATAAAATAGATCCCATATTTTCTATAAAACCGTATCAATATGCATTGAATGTCGTGACGCATCCTTATTCCAGTTCCCGACAATTTTCTACCGCTTCAGAAGGTCAAGACATTTTTTACTCCATGCGTGCGTAAAGGGTGTTCCGACAGCGCGGCGCGGCGCCTTGATTTCAGATTTCGATTACACCGTTGTCTTGACGAATATTTTTGGGCTTTGCTCTTGGTATTTGAGCTTTAAAGTTCCTATTAGAATGGGATATTATATTGAAATGAAAAACATTTATTTGACATGGAAAATCTGCTATATACAAAGAAAATACATAGTATGAAGTTAACAGTGCCGGAACTTTATAAATGTATTGACAATGGTACCCACACTAGGCAAGCCTGTATCGTGAGGTCCTGTGTGATCAATCGGGGGTACTTTCAATCGAACTCACACAATAGTTTCTTTGGTAACATAAAATGAGATCTTAATTATCATAAAAAAAAATATTATTAAAAAACATACACCCACACACACTCATGCCCTTTATCCCCGAAGGTGCATACAGAGGCGCAACTAATGCATCTACGTTTCGCCGTTATTCCGTCCCATGATGTGATAGGGGGCGAGCCTATCGCCATATCGGATAAGTTCGTATCAGTCCGGATTCTGGAATTTTCCAGACTCCGGACTGATATTGAATAGAAAAACTCAATATCACTTTGCCCGACCCGGGGATCGAACCCGAGACGTCAAAAGCCTTGCAGTCGTACCGTAATACAACTACGCCACCGAGGCAATCAAAACTTATACCTATAACACTTAAGTATATAGAAAATCATAACAAATATATGGAAGGTCTGGACTTAGAGTAGCAAAGGACTGTATGGTACTTAACAAAAATGATATACCTGCACAGGAAAGTGATTCTACTACACCTAATGGTTTGTAGAGTGAGGTCCAGATTGAGCTTTTTTTTATTGCATTGAATGACGAGACGAGCATGCCGTTTGCCTGATGGTAAGCGATACGACCACCCATAAACAGTAGCAACATCATCCAGCACCTTGAGTTACAAAGTACTGTGTGGTGCTCCACTGCACTCGTCATCCTGAGACATAAGACTTTATATCTCATTATGTACAGTAGTTACACTGGCTACAATGTCTTTCAAACCGAAACACAACAGTGCATGCGACAGTGCATGCGACAGTGCTGCTCGGCGGTAAAAATAGAGATTGCCATGGTACCCACCCAGACGAACTCTTACATATGAGAGTTCTACCACCAGTAAGTGATCTTCTCGGTCGAGACGGCCCATTGCTGTAAACAATTACGTGTATAGTATGCATCTACCACTATCAAATGCACTTTATTATCATTCCTATAATATTAACACACCACGTTTGGTCACTGCATACCCGTTCATTTAAGTTTGTCGCTTAACTAAACTGATGGAAGTTGAAAACTATGCTACCCAGTTGCAAAACACATTCGTAATTAATGTTAGTTGTAATTATTTCGACGGATTTAATTCTTAAAGTAATTATTTGCATTTACAGAATGGAACTTCATATATTATCGTATTTGAGAATACAAGGACGCAATGTTGCTTAGAACATTATTCGTGTGGAATAAAATAAATATTATAACAATCTTAATACCTATTAAACATTGTTTTATGCGGTTTCAGCCTAGTGAAGAAGTACAATTCTTCACGTTTGGGAATGAATTCACTAGAAAAGGTTTACCTACAGACGTCGGAGAGACGACCTACGACCTGCCTAAGGAGGTCTCACCGGGCCACCTACCGGGCAAATAATACTTGAGAGTATGGCGTGCTGCTCATTCCTTGGACGGCGGGAGACTCTGTCCAAGATTCGAATCCTTCGAAGGTTGCGGTTGCATGCACATGCGCACCCCGCGACCTTCGATATAAGGGAGAGAGAGAGAGAGTAGAATAGCGGGGTTTTAGTCGGCAGAACGGTTTAAACCGGTGATTTCTGTATAAATCCGTAAACCGATTTCCACATGTAAAAAAAAAAGAAAAGGTTGACCTCAAGCCGACCCTTTCTGAAAATAAGACGAATTAATTCTGCAATATCTCCAAGCATCTAGCGCTGATTCCAAAGGCATAAGAGCAGGTGGAAAAAGAATCGATATTTTAACCAACGTCCAAAACATTTCTGGAGAAATTTACGTGATTATTATTTTATAAACAATTAAATTTAAGTCACGTTTCTCCATAAATGAAATAATTGAAAACACAGACAATGCACCAATCAGTTTAACCGCTAATTAAAGTGTTTCGTAAGTCTTTGATCAAAGTTATTGTGATATTGAAATTATTATTTGACAATTTAATCAAAGAAGCCAAGCAATCACAATCTAATAAACAAGTTCAGACAAAGTAATGCCATGCATCGCAGATAAGTTATACTGATACAGAATTGAGTAATCCAAAGTCAAAAATATTAATAAATGGATCAATTGATAGAATAAAAAAAAGTTTCTTGAGATTGAAGGATTTATGTCTTGTGTCAAGACAAGTGCTACTTTAGGTGTATATAAAAACTGATTGGACAGTCGCAAAAAAGGAAAAATAATCGCTAAACGAACCTACTTCCAAATTTGACCACATTTTTCTTACCATTGATATTACGTGGATTCCTTCCAAGACATAAAGCAGGCAAGATTCACCACCTAAAATTAAAGACAGACTAAATTCTTAGACATATTTTAATGCAAACTAAGTCTCGATAAATCATTGCCGGTGTAAAATACTTAAAGAGGCGTTAAACGCCAGGCCTCCTTGAGTAATATAAAACTTGCTGAAAAGTTTGTTTAATGTTCTGGCGCTCACCCAAAAAGATACGGGCGATGAATGGTACAGTGAACTGCCTGCTTTGTGAAATTCTGTGACTCACTCTCGTTTTGTAGTACCGGGACGAGTTATACTACATTTGAGTTAAATGAGTTTGAGTTTTATTCGTTCGTGCTAATCATTATTCTGCCTGAAGTTATATTTGTTATCGTTATTTGTATGACATGCTACGAAAGATATTTAAATATGGAATTTGGATACAACAAATTACATGCAAATGTTATGGTTTTATATAAAATTATGTAAAATTAATGATGTGGACGATAGCCTAGTTGGGAATGGAACGGTCTGCCGAGACAATGTCCGGAGGTTCAAAACCCAAGGCTCACATCTCTGACTTTTGAAAGTTACGTGTGTATTGTTTATCAATTATCGTTCGCTGTAACGGTGAAGGAAAACATCGTGAGAAAACCTGCATACCTAAGAAGTTCCTTATAAGAATTTTGAAGGTATGTGAAGTCTACCAACCCGCACTAGGCCAGCGTGGTGGACTAAGGCCTAAAACCCTCTCAGTAGTAGAGGAGGCCCGTGCCCAGCAGTGGGACAGTATATAATACAGGTCTGGTATTATTATTATATTATATGTGTTGCTCACAGCTTCGTCCGCGTAATAAGCGTTTCTCGTCACAAAAGTCCTTAAAAAACAGGACGACGCCTACGCCATCTACTTAAAGAACCCGATTAAACATATGGGTAATTTGCTTCCATGGGAAATAATCAAATTTTCCATGGAAGCAAATTACCGGGATCAGAAGTACCCTATGTATTAATTCAGGACATGCCCTATCCAGTTACCAAATTTCATCCAAATCCGTTTAGTTGTTTCGGAGATGTGCAGTAACAAACAAACAGAAAAACAGATCGACAGACAGAAAAAAAAATACAAAAATCGCCGTTTCGTTTTCCATTACTCTTTTTAGTCAACCTCGTTCTTTTTTATCACATTTCTTTAAATATACGGACACACCGGTTCCTCTACTTTATTATAATATGCAAGTATAGATAATTTTAAACATGCCTACACACCAAAATAATTGAAGGCAATCTACCCAGTTGCTACATTAATTTTAGGCAGACAAAATTCCAGATTACGCTACGGTGTAACAGCAGCGAAAGGGTATTTCACACTTGACACAAACGTCGTCCGTGCGAGTGACGTGCGCGTGGTGCCAGTCTTCGTGCCCGAACTGAAATACTATTACAATATTTACATAGGCAGTACATGTTTAGATTATAGATAAAGGGTATTTTATATGAAATCACATACACATGCCCTATATCCTCGAAGGGGTAGGCAGAGGTGCAACGTACACCCAATTTTCATTGTGCGCTTTCTGCCTCATGCTAATAGAGGGCGACCCTATCTAATATCGGGCACAAATTCCAGACTCCAGGCTGATACTGTGTAGAAAAATCCCACTACTTTACTGGACCCGGGGATCGAACTCGAGACCTCAGCATTGCAATCGTACCGTAATACAACTACTCCACCGAGGCAATCAGTTTATGTGAAATCACTTAATAGAAGAGATGGTGAATCATATGAAAAAAAAGAGATACAAAAGAACCAACAGAGAAATGCAATGTTAAGTTATGGGCAGAAGGGTTCCATAGTTATACTTAAAGTAAAACAAAGAATAATAAAAATTATCAGAAATCTATGACAGGCAAAAAATAGACAGCTTCAAATATATAATATGAAGAAGACTACACAACGCCAGATTTCTATTTATAATTTAAAGACCATACTATTGATTGTTGTTTATAATTTATTTCTATTTTTTTTCTGACGACTGACTTTTTATAATAAAAACATCCTATGTCTCTCTACATAAAATAAATTATTCGTCGAAAACATAATTATCCATATGGAAGCATAAAACAATCTGTAAAGCTTTATGTTTATTTATTTACACACAGTGATACAAAGAAAAGGTAAAAGAAAGAAGAACAACTATTCACTAATCGCATGTTTCCACTGATAGAAACAACATAGCTATCTAGCACAGGTTGTCAGAAACCCCAACTGCCTCAATACAATAATTAATTAACATTATTATTAGCTCAAAACTGTCCATCCTGCGCTTCCGCTTAATTATTTCTACTAAAGATTTATGTGCCGTTAAGTGTCAACGTCAATGCGGACGGCGACGGGCCGGAAAATAACTTGCAATTTATTCCGAGCCGAGACCGGCGTATTCTGATTGCTTTGGCTGTTGTCTATTGAACACCTTTTATAATAGTGTCTGTTTTTATGGGCGTTATTGTTGCCTTCTTGCCGTATTTGCTGGTTTTGATGGAAGAATGAAGTGTGATTGTAGAAGAGTTTTTCCGGAATAAAAGACTCGCTTCATATTTTCAATCAAGCCTAAAACCTTCCTAGAGTCGCCAACTAATTCCATAACAAATTTTATCGAAAGCCGTTTAGTAGGTTTTGAGTTTATCGCGTACATACTTTGTTTTATAATATGTAAGAATTATTGCTGTAGCGTCAGTAACATCAAGCGAGCGAAGTCTTATCATTCAAATCTATTCCCGCTGCTATAAAATAGTAAACAAGGTTTGGTATTTAAAGAATATTGAAGCAACTAAAATAGGATATCACAAAACCAACACAGTTTCATTTGTACTACATCAAATTTCAAAGATCTCGATGTCAAAAATCTGCTACATTCGATCGCCACCCAAACAGACAGTTGGGAACCAGTAGGTTTGCATTTGCAATTCCGTGTTGGCATTCAGTAAAGTTAGTCACGCGGATCATGCCTGTCCAAAGGAAAGGTTACCAAATATTTACAGACTATAGGAATTATAAATCAAATATCCGTGAGCCACCTTTCTGTGAAGTCAACGTGCTCTATTATTCATCGCGGTACGCGATGTCAGTCCCTACGTGCCATACGTGTTAGGTATACACATTTTTACCTTATCAACAAATATTTATTTAAGTTTGAATACAAATACTTTAAAATTTTAAATAAAGAAGCACGACTTTGAATTTTTTTAAAACGATTTCCAAGCTTAACGAGCATTATTCTGATTAATCATCAATTGGATTATGGATTAAAATCGTTGGATTGAGGCAATTTTCGGTCTATTTGCAGTTGGCATTATTTTGTATATTGGGTGTACACGTGGGTGTACATTAATAATGACATTTTTGTACTTGTATATCGTACTTATTTATTAGTTATATTAATTGTACAAATACTCACATAGTGATAGGGACGTGCCCGAAGACATCCCATCCGAGTAGAGACATAGATGAAAATACCAAAAAACAATCTTTTATTTTTTATATTTTTGTTTTATTTATTTAGGAAAACAAACAGCACAAAATTACAACATATGAATTAAGTACAATAACTTTTACACTAACCAAACAGTTTTCATAAATATTTTTTCCAAAGTGAAGACAGTTTCAGCAAGATTAAATAAATTACACTAAATTTGCTTACACAGAAGAAAAATAAATAGATAGCATAAAAGAAAACAAGATCATCATTCCATTTCATTTTTCTGCCAAGCGCATTGTATCCACTAAGTCTACTATTGAACAGATCAATGTGAGAGTAACGATTGTTGTGTGTACTACAGGCTCTGACTAGAAATCGATTTATGGCATAATTAGTTCTATAAAATGGAACTGAGAAAATAGCGTTAGAACTATATTTATATTTTAGATATAAATAACAAATTCAATTATCTGTGATACTCCTAACAGTGTGTATATTTTGAATGCATGCCCTTTTGCTGTAAGTAATTAAGTTGTAAATACCGAGTAGATTATTGAGACTACAACAAGAAAGAATACGCCATTTGTCTTTGCACAATAATCCATACTAATGAATGCGAAACTCTGTCTATTACGCTTTCACGGCTGAACCGCTGAACCGATTTCAATGACATTTAGTATTGAGACAGTTTGAGACCCAGAGAGACATAGACTACTTTTTATATCTTAAAAATATATAGCGGTACTCTCATTCCAGAAATACGCGCACTTCAAAAGCATTATGAACTTCTAGTTTTTTACATGGAACAGTAACGCTTGCCGCACACGTTCGGTTTCCTTATTAGGTTTCCTGATCAGGAATTCAGATTCGGAAACCTGAATGCTCCGCTTACATAGAAAATGTTCAACAACGCGCACACGTTCCTGAATCTGAATTCCTGATCAGGAAACCTATAAGGAAACCGAACGTGTGCGGTAAGCGTAAGCAAAAACTAGAAGTCAATAACGATTTTCAAGTGATAAAAATGTAAACTTCTAATACTTAAGACAAAATATATCCATGTCTCACATTTCTCAATATTTTATTCAACAACATATTTTATATAAATAAAAAATACTCTACGATTCCAGTACATTTTGATTCTAGGTCAATATTCACTGTAATAAATTGCAGAATAACAGCTGGCTACAAAACTATTGTCTTAAAAGTTTATTTATTGTGCAGCAAACAGTTTTGGGCGTTAACAATACAACTTGGTTGGAGACATATTTTGATCCTTAGTGTGATAGATTTCTTAAGGCTGCGAAGCCGTTAAGCAAATTATTTGAAATTTGCCTAGCTGATTATGAGCTTCTGTAATCACTTCATTTGAAATAAATTGAGACGATATATTATTGTTTACACAGAAATAGAATGCGTTTTAACAAAAAATATGAAACTATAATTTACTGTTGAAAATATGGGAAGTAGTTTGATATTTATTCTTAAGCGTGTATCAAACATAGTCTGTTTGGAAATGGCACGGTCTACCGAGACAATGTCACGAGGTTCAAAACCCATGGCACACACCTCTGACTTTTCGAAGTTACGTGTGTATTGTTTATTAATTACCGTTCGCTTTAGCGGTGAAGGAAAACATCGAGAGGAAACCTGAGAATTCTCCTTAAGAATTTCGAAGGTATATGAAGTCTGCCAACTCGTAATAGGCTAGCGTGGTGGACTCAGACCTAATTCCACTCAGTAGTAGAGGAGGCCCGTGCTCAGCCGTGGGCAGTATATAATACAGGGCTGATTGTAACACTTTGCAACTGTACAATATATGTATTAAACTTCGTTCTCAAAGTGTAGGTAAACCAAATTTCAATCAATAACTGGATTCTGCATTTATAATCACAGAATAAGGCCACAGGTGCAACGAGATAACCTATATTGTAAAATATCAGGCCTAACTTTTGTATTGGTGCATATATTTTTTCATTTTTATTATACTTCAACGGCAGACTACCTGGGTTGTCCGGTTGAAAAGCAAGTTTCCCGGAAATGTTTATACATACGATCTTAGGAATATACCGGGATCTTTTTTAATAGCTTCAAGCTTCGTCTTTCAAGCAGCAGTGTGCATGCACTGTTGTGTTTCGGTTTCAAGGACATTGTAGCCAGTATAACTACTGGACATAATGAGACTTGACATCTTATGTCTCAGGATGACGAGCGCAGTGCAATGCCACACAGTACATTGTAACTCAAGGTGTTGGATGATGTTGCTACTGTTTATGGGTGGTCGTATCGCTTACCATCAGGCGAACGGCATGCTCGTCTCGTCATTCAAGGCAATAAAAAAAAAGCTTGTTTAGTTCTTTACATACATAATATATATGATTTTTGTCTTCTCAGGGGTAGACAGACTAGCTATCGGCTAAGCTAAATATTTCGTAATGTAGCCAGCTTTTGGCCATTTACCGGCCATATTTTTTGTCACCTGATACAGAACAGAAAAAACTCAATATAACTTTACTCGACTCAGGAATCAAACCTGACATTTCACAGCAGCAGCAGCGCAAAATAATTGCGCCATAGAGTCAATGACTAAGTAAAATGATACAAATAAAACACACAGTAAGTGCTCGTAGACTATTTTTTACGGCAATCACAAATATTGATTGACTGCCTCGGTGGCGTGGTTGTATTGTGATACGACTGCAGTGCTGAGGTATCAGGTTCGATCCCCGGGTCGGGCAAAGTGATATTGAGTTTTTCTATTCAGTATCAGCTCGGAGTCTGGAATTTGTGCCCGATATGGCGATAGGCTCGCCCCCATCACATCATGGGACGGAATAATGGCGAAAAGTTGGTGCACTAGTAGCGTCTCTGGCTACCCCTTCGGAGATAAAAGGCGTGAATGTATGTATATGTAATCACAAATATCATGAGTAAATAGCACATAGTAAGTACCTTGTTGACTTTTTGCTACTTCTTATTAGAAAGCGGCGCACGTTGCTCACATGAAGCAATTACTAAGGTAAATTTGTTTTTCCCCATAATACACTCTGCCATTGTATTTTATAGGATATCTAACCTCGATATCAGAATACACTAAAAAGAACGAGACGTGTTGGAGTTTGGGTTCAGTATAAAATACATAAATCAAGAAATTTCTGAAATGTACAAAAAAATTCTACCCGCAAAAAAAAATGTTTATCATATCTGGTTATGTTACTTGTTGCCTATATCCATGATATAATAGGCTATTTTACTCATATTTTATTATTATTTTTACCAAAAATGTACTTCATATAATATCTAACATAATAAAAACAAGATTAAAATGCGGAAAAAATTCGACAGAATAATATAAGCCTTTGAAATATGATGTAAAAGCTAAATGTCATAAAACGAAAAAGAGACACAACGATGCGCGCGAAAGCAAGAGTTAGCGCGCTAGCCCCATTACGCGCAAATTGCAATATTTGCTGTAATTGCTAATTGCAACAATTGCTGCCCCACTTGTTAACCAATTTTATTGCTGACTAGCTTTTGCCCGCGGCTTCGCCCGCGTTTTTTAGTTTTCCGGGATAAAAGTCCCGTTTTTTTCTCGGGATAAAATGTAGCCTATGTGTTAATTCAGGACATGATCTACCCATGTATCAAATTTCATCGAAATCCGGTTAGTAGTTTTTGCGTGAAAGAGTAACAAACATCCATACATCCAGACATCCATACATACTTACAAACTTTCGAGTTTATAATATTAGTAGGATTATAGTAGGATAGATTTCGCCCGCGGCTCCGTCGCGTTAAAAAGTTTTTCCAGGATTAAAGTCCCGTTTTTTATTTTCCCGGGATAAAATGTAGCCTATGTGTTAATCAAGGACATGATCTACCCATGTGCCAAATTTCATCGAAATCCGGTTAGTAGTTTTAGCGTGAAAGAGTAACAAACATCCAGACATCCATACATCCATATCCGCCATGTGGATTGGAGGCGTTTGGAGACTTCCACCACGGTATCCCCTGCCTGTTGTAAAAGGCGACTAATAGGGGCCTCCGGGGGTCACGGGTGGGCGGAAGGGGCCGTCCACCTATTAGTCTAGCCAACTTTTGTGACCCCCGTGATGGACGGCATCGTGGCGGTTAGGCCTCACGCTGTCTTTGACGCCGAGGGCGTCCTTCGGCGTACGGGGGCTTCTGAGCCCCCCCCCCCCCCCCCAACAACAGGAGACGGACCGCAACAACGGTACGCGCAGGGGCGGTTACGGACGACAACTTAGACGTGAGTCAGTGGGAGCCCGCAGCCGTCCCTAATGCGCCGAAGATGGCCACTGCGGAGTTTTGGTTGATATGCCGTGCGGTGTACATAGGTTAGGGACTCGGCCCGGCGGTCGCCCGACGTTTCCATCACTCCGGGCGGCTCAACGTCGGGCCGTAAGGCACGGTGAACCCAACATAACCGATCAGTCGTTCCCCTTGAACACTGGGCGGTAGTAATAATTCACTTTCTCCGCATAAACAAAAAAAAAAATACATCCATACATACTTACAAATTTTCAAGTTTATAATATTAGTAGGATTATAGTAGGATAGATTTCGCCCGCGGCTCCGCCCGCGTTAAAAAGTTTTTCCGGGATAAAAGTCCCATTTTTTTATTTGCCCACGATAAAATGTAGCCTATGTCTTAATCCTGGACATGATCTACCCGGGTGCCAAATTTCATCGAAATCCAGTTAGTAGTTTTGCGTGAAAGAGTAACAAACATCCAGACATCCATACATCCATACATACTTACAAACTTTCGCGTTAATAATATTAGTAGGATATCTATCAATCAAATCAAACTCTCAATCAAAAGTTTGATATAAGCACTGGAAATCAATTTCTAAATGAAGTCGTTCCGCCCTGTGTATTGGGGGCGTTTGGAGAATTCCACCACGGTATCCCCTGCTTGTTGTAAAAGGCGACTAATAGGGGCCTCCAGGGGTCACGGGTGGGCGGAAGGGGCCGTCCACCTATTAGTCTAGCCAACTTTTGTGACCTCCGTGATGGACGGCATCGTGGCGGTTAGGCCTCACGCTGCCTTTGACGCCGAGGGCGTCCTTCGGCGTACAGGGGCTTCTGAGTCCCCCCAACAACAGGAGACGGACCGCAACAGCGGTACGCGCAGGGGCGGTTGCGGACGACAACTTAGACGTGAGTCGGAGGAAGCCCGCAGCCGTCCCTAATGCGCCGAAGATGGCCATCGCGGAGTTCTGGTTGGTATGCCGTGCGGTGTACATAGGTTAGGGACTCGGCCCGGCGGTCGCCCGACGTTTTCCATCTCTCCGGGCGGCTCAACGTCGGGTCGTAAGGCACGGTGAACCCAACATAACCGCTCAGTCGTTCCCCTCGAACGCTGGGCGGTAGTAATAATTCACTTTCTCCGCGTAAACAAAAAAAAAATGAACTCGTTGAGACACAACCATCAACAATAGCCCACTCGCGCGTTCTAAGCCCACGGGATAGGCAGCCTTTGTGATATTAATTCGTTGGTGGTAGAAGTGGCGGGAGGCGCCCGACGTGATGGCCCAGTGGTGGCATGCGCGTGAGCTGCACGTGGTACTGGACAGTACTTGGACATTGCAACATTTTTTTTTAAATAAAATATTCTTTGTAAAATAAACGTAGCCTTAGTTACTCTTTATTACATCAGATACCTGCCAATAAAAGTCCCGTCAAAATCAGTCCAGCCATTTCAGAGATTAGCCGAAACAAACAGACAGACAAAAATTGTAAAAAATATTATTTTGGTGTATGTACCGAATATCTATACATATCTATACATTTTTCTATACATATCTATACATTTTTCTATACATATCTATACATTTTTCTATATATCTATCTATACAGCTCGCGTTGAAAAGTTTTTCCGGGATAAAAGTCCCGCTTTATATTTTCCCGGGATAAAACGTAGCCTAAGTTATTCCTTATTACGTCAGCTACCTGCCAATAAAAGTCCCGTCAAAATCGGTCCAGCCGTTTCAGAGATTAGCCGGAACAAACAGACAGACAGAAAGACAGACAGACAGACAAAAATTGTAAAAAATGTTATTTTGGTGCATGTACCGCATATATACTCATATGCATGTTGTAAAAAACGGTTATTTAAATATTACAAACAGACACTCCAATTTTATTTATATGTATAGATTTCACGAAAGAAATTATTTTTCGTATTATTTGCGAATAATTGTATTGTATTGTAATTGCATATAGAATAATGATTGTCAAAATAGAACACAGTAAAATATCCTATTCTGTAAAACCCATCACTGGTATTTTTCTCTGATTACGGCTATCTAAAAGGGCAGAAAAACCTTATAGCTAATTTCAACTCAAATTTAAATATAAACTTTGTCACCATCAGCTTTAATAAACATAATAATAAAATAAGAATCGCCATCGATGGGTGATTCACTTTTTTTATATTTTTATATGTGTAAATGTTTTGTTTTATATATATAAAAATGTAAAAAAAAAGAAAAATTATAAATAAAGAGAAATAAGAATTCCACTGAACCCTCCTACCAAACGTGGCGCGTAGAAATCATTTTTCACCCAATCGCCGCTCAGCACGTTTTACTATAAAAACACTGACAAATCCTAACAAATCGATAGAAAACCCAAAACAAATCGATAGTACTATATTCGATAGTACTATGTGGATATTGTGGTTCACGTGTTGACATTGCTATTTAATTAATCATTGGGTCGTTAGCGATTTAGCACAATCAAGAAGTAATGAAGCGAAAACGGTGTGAAATGTTTTTGCTACAATTATAATCTGAATTAGGAATATGGTTAACGATCCTTGAAAGTGATTATAGAAGTATTATATGTCCTATATGCGAAAGTCTTGGTAGGTCTACCATGTCTATTAATGCCGCTAAATAGCAGTGTTCAAGCACAGCGTAATTAATCTTCTTCAGCCTTTGAAAGTCCCCTGCTGAACATAGGCTTCCCCAAAAGATTTTCAGAGTAACCTGTTAGGTGATTTTTTTTTGTTGACGCGGAGAAAGGGACTTATTACTACCGCCCAGGGTTCAAGGGGAACGACTGAGCGGTTATGTTGGGTTCACCGTGCCTTACGACCCGACGTTGAGCCGCCCGGAGAGATGGAAAACGTCGGCCGACCGCCGGGCCGAGTCCCTAACCTATGTACACCGCACGGCATACCAACTAAAACTCCGCGGTGGCCATCTTCGGCGCATTAGGGACGGCTGCGGGCTTCCTCCGACTCACGTCTAAGTTGTTGTCCGCAACCGCCCCTGCGCGTACCGCTGTTGCGGTCCTTCTCCTGTTGTTGCGGGGCCTCAGAAGCCCCCGTACACCGAAGGACGCCCTTGGCGTCCAAGGCAGTGTGAGACACGCTGCCATCCATCACGGGGGTCACAGAAGTTGGCTAGACTAATAGGTGGATGGCCCCTCCCGCCCACCCGTGACTCCCACCTGTTAAATGTGGCCAAATTTTTTTATTTATTTATTTTTTCGACATGGGAAATCCCTTTACGGATTTCTGGCGGATGAACCGGATTAGGCAATTGTAAGGCTTGAACTCTTAAGTCTCTCAGGGTAATGAGCGCAGTGGTGCACCACGCGCTTTTTAATTCAAACTTATGGAGTTGGTACTGTTTACTTGCGTCTGTATACCATCAGGCGTGTAGCATGCTCGCCTCGTCATTTAATTGCAATAAAAAATCGTTTGTATTCCGGTATTAAACATTTTATAGCCAGTAATCACAGAGCACTGTAAACAAACCAAGCACCCGACGTCTCAAATAAAAAAGTGCACTATCCCATACGTATAAATTTTTCCATAGTAATAATGATATTTATGGGCGAGTGAATAGCATTAGAGCTTGCCTCATTCATTCTCAAATATAGCAACTCATTTTTTTCATTGTAAAGACTATAGTTATACGATACAACTGCTCCCTACACTTACAAAGAATTGCCACTCGTGCGATGAGGTTGCTACATTCTTTAACGACTTCCGTAATAATAAGTGGTTCTTTCGAGGCCGGAATTAACACTTATGCATTTATTTTTAACGGGTACCGTGGATTCGTTCTCGCACGTCGAAATTTGATGTAGTTTTCTTGTATAGGGGTTCTTTTCGGTAAGCCGTTGCTAATGAGGGCAAATAATGTGATAGTGTGCTATAGACATTTTGATTTTACTGGTGGTAGAACTCTCATATGTAAGAGTCCGTCTGCGTGGGTACCACCGCAATGTCTATTTCTACCGCCAGCAGTAGTGTGCATGCACTGTTGTTTCGATTTGATGGGCATCGAGCCAGTGTAACAGGACATAATGAGACTAAACATCTTATGTCTCAGGATGACGAGCGCAATGTAATGCCACACAGTACTTTGTAACTCAAGGTGCTGGATGGTATTTCTGCTGTTTATGGGTGGTCGTATCGCTTAACACCAGGTGAACGGCATGATCGTCTCGACATTCGATGCCATAAAAAAAAAAATATTTCCAAATATGAACGAGTTCTACCCAAATGGTAACACGGAGCGGAGGTTGTGACTGAGGCGACTGGAAAACTTTGAACTGCCAAAGTATATATCAGGAACTATGAAACCCCCTGGATTTTACTCTCTGTCTCTGGATTAAGACATCTTTAGTCTGCATCAGAAATGTGATAAAATTTCTATCCTAAATTGATTATGTATATTATACTTAGTGTAATTTCGTATCGTGTGAATTCCCATAACAAGTTTAATGCTTAGTATGTCATACATAACTAGGTATTCCCTAATTTGCAGTGCAAATGATATTATTGTAAAAATTTATGGACATTTAACTTAGTGTCTGATATAAAGCCGTGGAATACATGTCATGTTTCTATGACATTTTTTAAAAATTGTAATACAGAATACTATTATATGTACTGTCAAGATTGGTCAAAGAAAAAAGTATCTCCTACAGTAAACAAGTAGGGTCTAATATATAAAACAGACTGTTAAACTACAAAAAATAAACCATCCAGTTTGAAGAGTAGATAGTCGGCAAAGTTTCAGCTAAATCACCTCGTTAATCAACCATTTAAACATGGTTTTAACTATAGTTTGAAATTACACAAAGTTTGATCCACTACGGACGAGAACGCCTCACTACGTCGCTTTTATGGCCTTCAGGCTTAAATTAAAAACTAGCTTCAGTTAGCGTCTTTAGAAAATTTCTTACTTTAACTTTGAAAAAAAAATAAATTATGAAGCATTAAGTAAAATTTAAGTTGCAACAAGTTGTTAAAAAGCTATGTAGCGTAGCGTAACTAAATCTATGCCTATATTTACTGTACCTATATTTCATGTTCCAATATCACTTGAACTGCGGTAATGAGCTACTTATCCATATAACATTTATACTTATGTTCTCACATAACTTATTGCCCCATGATTAATTATTCGGAGCGGGCCGCCATAGTGACATATTCTCGTATCGATCGACATTCGCCGGTGAATAATGGCTAAAATCGCATGATGTTAAGCCGGTACGAGCGTGATTCTTTAAAACACATAAGAGTTCGCATGTTTCTTATTTTATCACTTGGTTATTTGTGTTGATAGCGATATTTTTTGTAAATGATATTTTCGGGAACGAGTATGGTATATGATTTAGTACTCGAATGGATAGTAATCACCATAGTCGAAAACCAACAACAGTGTTTTTATTTTGTGATGCATACATCAAGTTATACTATATTATATTGAACAAAGAAGGATGGAGCTTTTTGTTGATAAAAATTCATAGATATAAACGTTACGGATTTTTTCACGCAATCATTCTTTTCTCGATGTGTCCATGACTGCAATTCATTGTCACGGAGCGGACAAATAATTCTTTACATATACATAGGCTCCGCGAAGTGAAGGGAAACTTGCGCCCCTGACTGACCTTTCGGGAATAAAGGCATGAGCACACTACTACACATTACTATATTTTGTTCGTGGTCTTGCTTGCAAAGACCTTTCGTGTAATAAAAAAATCGTAATGTACTCGACTACATATTATTTTGTAAGCCGATATCTATACCCATTACCTAAGTGGTTCCTGAACTTATTTCTAAAAAACATACAGACATCAAAACATCTTCATAAAACTCTAATATCAAAAAATATCGTCTGACACCACAATATTCCTGACATCTTAAAAGTACATACCCACGTAATCTAATTAGAGACGTAGTTACCACATTAATTACATCATAATGTGCGTATTAATAATTACCGTTAGGACTTGTATGTTACGCGAAACGTGACACGGGCTCTTATTTATGATACAGGTTCGAATTATTTGTAATTACATATTGATATATCTTTTTATGGTAAAGATCGCAGGAACAAGCTGGACGCAGGCCGATTTTGACTTGTGGCTGGTTTTGACACTCCCCGTAATGGACGGCAGCGTAGCAAGTAGGCTTCTTGCTGCCGTTGATGCCGAGGGCGTCCTTCGGTGCGAGGGGGCTTCTGAGCCCCCCCCCCCAAACAGGAGACGGGCTGCATTAGGCGGCACCACACAGGGGCGGTTGGGGACAACAACTTAGACAGTTTTAGTCCAAGGCAGCCCGCAGCCGTCCCTAATGCGCCGAAGAAGGCCACCGCAGAGTTTTAGTTGGTATGCCGTGCGGTGTACATAGGTTAGGGACTCGGCCTGGCAGCTCAACGGTGAGTCGCAAGACACAGTGAACCCAACATAACCACTCAGTCGCCCCCTTGAAGGCTGGGTGGTAGTAATAACACTTTCTCCGCAAAAACAAAAAAAGGCCGATTTTGACAGGTCCGTCTGGAAATCTTTAGGGGAGACTTATGCTCAGCTGTGGACTTCATATGATTATCTTCTTAAAGGGAAACCGATTTGTTTACTTTTTTAAAGGTATTGGTTACACTGATTTGTCCTCAAGCTTTGGAAATCACCTAACTTTCACCCTTCTCAATTTTTACTTAAACGGGATTTCTTTATGTATATTTAGTATGTTTTCATAGCATTCTGTCTCTATATCAATGTGTGGTTAATATTAAGGGTTCGTTTGGGTTATGATATTTGCTGGAATCAGTCTTTTATTTGAGCTTTTACTCACTTAAATTGGTTGACTTGGGGACAAATTCTAGACTCCGAGCATAAAAACCCATATCACTTAACCCGACCTACAATTCGAACTTGTGACTTCATGTCGTACCGCGCACTTTATATAACTTGGCCACCGAGGTAGTTATAATGTAATACTTAGTGTTATACTAGTATTGCACTTAAATAATATCCTTAATGATATCCCTAGCAGAAATAAACTAATGGCCTTATTAAACCACGCTAAGGGATGTATTGGTAAGGAAATGAATAAATATCTTTATACTCGCATTTCAATGCATAAAATAAATGACGGAACAAACAATATTCAAGTTGAAATATCGCCCTAAGACATCTGTTTCATAGAAATATAAATATCGTAGACGTCGGCTTACATAAAGTCTGGGAGATTTGTTGACTTTTGTATGGAAAGTGCTAGATGTTATATAATGCTTCCATTCTAAATGGTTAGGCAGACGCTATTCGTGCACCTTGACTAGCTACAAATTCAAAATATTTATAAAAAATGTTTTCTCTACAGAGGTCTCTTCATGGCAGGAATAAGAACAAAAACGCACTTATTAATTCAGAAAACAAATATGTATTTTCTAAAATATTTTTATATAATGCCTCGGTGGCGTAGTTGTATTACAGTACGACTGCAAAGCTGAGGTCTCGGGTTCGATCCCCGGGTCGGGCAAAGTGATATTGAGTTTTTCTATTCAATATCAGCTCGGAGTCTGGAATTTGTGCCCGATATGGCGATAGGCTCGCCCCCTATCACATCATGGGACGGAATAACGGCGAAAAGTGGGTGCACTAGTTGCGCCTCTGCCTACCCCTTCGGGGATAACAGGCGTGAGTGTATATGTATGTATGTATTTTTATATAATGCATTCAAACATAACGTATTCATGAAATGCATTATTAATGAATAAAGTGTTTAAATTTTCATACACGAGAATAAAAGCTAAAATTCGCCGAGGCGTGTTTGGTCACCTTTAAGTGTTAGGCTTATAATTTGCGTGGTGGGTAATAGTTTTCCACGGGGCATGCTGCATTACGCCTAATGCCGTCGTGCACTTACCTTATCGAGTGATTTAAAATTTACCGCCGTCTAGAGATTGCCTTGAATTATATGCAAAGATTATGCCGCAGTTTGATAACAGTCCTTTCTACGAAGTTAGTTATGGTCTACAAACAGTACTAAGGAGTGTATATCAAGCTACAGAAACAGTATCAAGCAGCCAGCGATAAGATCTCATACACGCAGGATGCTGGAAGTCACTGGATACATAACTTCCAATAAAGACAGACTAGTATTTCTGTGGTCTTAGAATGTGGTACAAAAACGGGACTCGTGAGACGATGTCGTTTCATTTTGATGTTTGTGATTGATCGAGTGACCAATATATCAATCACAAATTAATCAACCGATCCTAATAAAACAAAATGAAGCCGTGTCGTATTTTTTTACACATTCTAAGCCAACTGATGTTTTTCCGGGGACGCGTCTCTTAAGACTGCTGTGGTCGTTAGGCTGTGCCAGGATACATCTTTGTAGCAATTATGAAAATAACATAAATGAACAAGCTATAAAGAAACTTAACCGATACAGCCCATAACTATTTACAAACTCATTAACCCTGAACAAGATTAAAATAATAACATAAACATAAACACGGTCCTCGGAGCCCTAACAATTACTCCACGACTAACTCATAAATGGTCCGAATCAAAACGCGAACGACAGCTGTTAACCCTTCCACTATCGCGAGCAATAATAATTTGCGTACATATCGCTGGCGGCCTCTTGGACCCCACTTGCGAAGTTGGCCGCTTCGGCCCGGGAATTAGCTGAATTTAATACGCTTCAATGTGTACCCGTCATATGTGACTTGCTGTTTTGGTAGAGTCACCATGAGATTGTATTTTCGTAGTAATCGTGGTGAAAACAGTATCGAAATGTATTATAATAATATTTCCTGCTTACTTACCTCATATAAAGACGATTAGTCATAACCTCAATGAAAATTATTTTATTTTTAGATGACATAAATACATAAAATATGATGCGTTGTCTTTCTGATTTAGAGGCAGAGGGCATATTATGTTTGGAATATGTAATTGACCCTGAATCGGTTTCCCAGGGCAGCCAATAGCTTGTATGGATATTACAAAATAAAAATAATTCCTATTAGCATATCTTTTTAAATTAATTATACTGCGTTGACTCATAAAATAAATGAATAATATCAACTTATGATTGGAGATACAGACTGCTGTGGTCATTTGTCAAAGGTATACGCATACGCATACTGACACTCTTTATCCGCGAAGGGGTAGGCAGAGGCGCCGTGCGTATTTCGTCCCATGATGTGAAAGGGCGCGAGCCTACCGCCATATCGGGCACAAATGCCAAACTCCGGACTGATACTGAAAAGAAAAATCTAATATTACTTTGCCCAGCCCCGGGATTGAACCCGAGACCTCAGCATTGCAGTCGTACCGTAATACAACTACGCCACTGGGGCACGAGATACAGATATACACGTCAGTTTATCCCCAAAGGAGTAGACATAATTAGGGCACCCACTTTACATCATGCTTATTTTCCATGTATACACAAAATTACAAAAATATCCTGTAAAATAACCGAACGATGGTGACCCTACACAAACCGACCTCTAGATCGTTAACATGTGCACGGGGCTAATCTCTTGTTCTTACTCTGACCTTTTGATTTAATAACTTTATGTACAAACTTGGCAATGTCGTATTTAATTAAATGTTTCCTTTACAATTATTTCCAAGATGGGAGACGGCTTTGATAGCGTAGTTTTTAGCTCGAGGCCTTCGAGTTTACGAACTTGCCTTGTTGTGTTATTTATGAAATCATCCTGGCATAATATTAAGGTGTTTATTTTGCAGGGATTGGGTATTTTGGCTTGAAAATTTAATTTTAGTCAAGTTTATTTTCGATTTAGATAAAAGGTATTCGAGAAGTAAGTGATTTGAGTTTGTGAAATAAATTTTTACCCTTGAATAATTTTCAATCTTGGTAACTAGTTAGGAGCTCTTATTTGAAGTTTATGAGGCTTTGTTGGCCTTTTTTGTACGGGCATGCCAAAGTTACTCGCTGACAGCATCGCGCAGGGGCGGTCCCGTGCAGCTATCTTAGTGCAACAAGATACCCCGGGGCCGTCTCGTATGTGCCGAAGAAGGCCACTGCGGGTTTTGGTTGGTATGCCGGTGTAGGGAGTGTTAGGAACTCGGCCCAATGCTCGTGGGGATAATGCTATACTCCCGAGTATCGACATTGGGCTGTAAGACTGTGAAAACAACATAACCGATCCACTCACCCCCCAATGGTGGTAGCGATAACGCGTTTTTTTCCCCAAAAAAAGTGACCGCTGAACCTGACGGTCAGCGGAGTGGGGTATAATAGAGTGTCGAATGACGAGAAATGGTTAACCCTCTCTAGTCAATACAATTATGCCGACCTGTTTGAAACCGGATATATACAGGGCGGCTGATCCCAGAACTCTACACCCTTACGTGAGTAATGGAGGGGTTTACACATTGTGTACGACCGTGGCTAGATGGCTGCCTCGGTGGCGTAGTTGTATTATTGTAAAACTGCAATGCTGAGGTCTCGGGTCCGATCGGGCAAAGAGATATTGGATTTTTCTAATCAGTACCCACTTGGGTCTGGAATTTGTGCCCGTTATGACTATAGACTCGCCCCCTATCACGCCATGGGGCGGAATACGCACGGCGAAAAGTGGAAGTTCTAGTTGCGCCTCTGCCTACTATAAAAGGCATGAGCATGCGAGTGTGCGAGTGGCTATCCGGACGGATAAAGATGTCCTACCACCAGATAATCTACCGATGACCAGCTTGCTTTGGCAGTAAAATTTATAGAAATATCACCCCGTTCTAATTAAAATGAGTACTTATTTTAGCGGATTTTAGAAACACACATTTTGTCTGATGTTCGATTTGACGTCGAGATCATATTGATTAGCTTCACGGACAATTGATTTGGTATTTAGTTTCAGGGTACAGGGGTAACGACTTCCAACTACTGTATGTACTACAAATATCTAATAGGAAATATTTACTTCCCTACTAAATAATTTTACTAATCACAGCTCCATTACATTCTGCCACAAAATATAATTTAAGATCAAAAACAAAATATTCAAAGAACATTCTTAAAATACGTTAAAATGTTTACCTACACCGACCCCACAGAAGAACTCTCCCCTAAACAAATATCTGTCTTGTTCAATTAAACAGTTATTTATTCTGCCGCTACACCTGCATGTTTGTTTGGGATGATTTATGCGAGCACCTCGATACTGTAACACCCTTTATTTGATGTCTTATTTGGTTCACGTGTCCTTATTATTGCGCGAGGAATTCTTTCGAGCGATCTCTAGCTTTGGTACATATCGAAATAAAATTACTCTGCGAATATTTTCGTGATAAATTTGTTTAATTTTAGTCCCCATCCTATCCGCTCAATGACCATAAAGGCTGTAAGCTTTTCAAACTGGGGAGTAAAAATTAAAACAAATTTATCCCGAAGAAATCCGGACAATAGTTTTATTTCAATATGGAACTTTCGAGGAAACATAAGAAATCATGTGCGGTATATAGTTTTGTTATAGTGCTCGACAGTAAAAATCCATATGGAAAGATATACAATAATCAGCAGTATAGGCTTAGGAAAAATAATAATCGCTTAGTAGAGCGTCGTTCTTATCATTCACACCCTTGTGACGTTTTGCCTCTGATCTGTCGATTCTCTTTCTATGGTTTGAAGGATATTTGCTGCCAAGTACAAAAAAAATATTATTTGGTACATTAATATTATATTCTTAAACTTATGTAGTAAATTGTATTTACGAATTCCCATTCAAATGAATATAAACTTTCTTTAGTTTAATAAAGACTATTTTTACACACACACACACTCACGCTGTTTATCCCCGAAGGGGACTGCGTTGACTCATAAAATAAATAAATAATATCAACTTATGATTGGAGATACAGACTGCTGTGGTCATTTGTCAAAGGTATACGCATACTGACACTCTTTATCCGCGAAGGGGTAAGCAGAGACGCCGTGCGTATTTCGTCCCATAATGTGATAGGGGGCGAGCCTATCGCCATATCGGGCACAAATTCTAGACTTCGGACTGATACTGAATAGAAAAACTCAATATCACTTTGCCCGACCCGGGGCTTTAACCCGAGACCTCAGCATTGCAGTCGTACAATACAGCTACGCCACCGAGGCAGCCCACTATTTTTACCTTACACAGTTATGTAAGATATAACATTTAACTTCCTAATTTCACTAACTTCCAGACTTTGCTCCTTCGCGTAACCTCTTAAGTCTTCAATATTTAACGTCTCTGATTGTTATTAATTTTTTCTATTGTATCGAATGACGAGACGAGCATGATGTTCGCCTGATGCTAAGTGAAACAACCACCCATAGACAACACCATCCAGCACCTTTACTTACAAAGTACTGTATGGCATTCCCCTACGCTCGTCATCCTGAAATTATATCCAGTAGTTACAGTTAGTTACACTGGCTACAAAGTCCTTCAAACCGAAACACAACAGTGCATACACACTGCTGCTTGGCGGTAGAAATAAATATTGCGGTCGTACTATGAGAGACCTGCCACCAGTAAACAATTGCAAATTTTATACACCATTCATTGAATATCTATTGAAATGCTTCTTGAATGGAGCGACGAAGTAGCGTACTTTATTAAAAATTCTCAATAGACGCATCAATGGACCAATTTCTTCATTTTTTAGTGGGTAATGGGGATTACATTATTTGCGTTGTAACTTATTAACGAGTAGTAAGGTTCAAAATTGCAGAGATTTGATGCTAATTAGTCAGTTTTTATGTCGTGCTGGTATCTCGTTTACTCGATGCTAATTAGGAAGATGTTCATTTTGGAACTTGCGCCTGATTTATCATTGATGAACGAAATTAGGGTATACACAGACAGTTCTCTAGTTGCATGCCTGCCTACCCCCTTTGGCGATGCGGCTTATACGATACATAAATGCTGATGGTAGGACATTTGTATTCACCCGAATACTGACCACCGTAGAAAGGTGTAAAACTAGACATAGTGGCTTAAGTAAATGTGCCGTTTTACGGGCTCACCCAATGTATAGGTATTTGGTTCCAAACAGGCCGACATAATTATGTCGATTGGCAAGGGATCATCTCTCGTTAGTCAATACTATTTTGACCGCACTCCGTTAACCATCAGAGACAGTGAGAACATTTTACCTTACTCGTATAAAAAACCGTGCCGACAAAAGACTGTGTAGTGTACAACGCGCCTATTTTACTTCAGCCACTGATACGTCTAGTGTGTATAATGCTTTAATTGGTATTCACACGGAATAGCATAAATGGACTTACTTTTCTGGGAATTTGGGTGAAGGGTGTTATTATGGGGTTAATGGTTAGTCCTATTGGAACACCTGAGTCTAATACGGGTTGAATTTTCTATTCAGATGCCGCAGAGGTATATTCTAGCGCTTTTATTTTAGTAATTTCAGACAGAAGTTACTAATAGTGCAACACTGTCTTCTCATCGTGCTCGTCTAAATGTAGTGTCACAATGTTTTTTTATTTTATTTGACACTAGTGTTTTGCTCGCTGCTCCGCCCGCATGTTGAGCTTCCGAGAACAAGTCACGCTTTATATTTTCCCGAGAAAAGTAGCCTATGCTATTCGCTGATAATGTAGCTTTATATTAGATAAAGAATTATTAAAATCGGTCCAGTAGTTTTTGAGTTTTATCGTTACAAACATACAAAAATACAAATCTTTCCTTTTTATAATATTAGTATAGACTCGTCAAATGGCAAACCCCTAAGGGTTCGCGTACCCCACTTTGAGAAACCCTGACCTATAGCAGCACAAAAAAATCACATCACTTTATCTCCGAAGGGGTATGCAGATGTGAAACTAGGGTACTCATAGCAACAGCATCCGAGCTTTGAATTGCATAGTACTTCAAAATTAAATAGTTCAAAATTAAATCATAGTACTACTAAATTCATTAGCCTGAGATGTTTTGTAAAGGGTTAAATTTTATTTGACTGGTGTACTAAACAGCTAATGTGAATGTTCTAATTTTAGATTTTGAGCAAAGACAGTGTAACTATTGTATTTGGCTGGCTTATACGTTTATATGACGAGTAGCATTTATCAGCGAACGGTGAAATAGGCCACAAGTCTCTTTGATCATTTTACAGGTGATTTATTCGCCTTCCCATCACCTCTTTAGCTTGGAATTCCTTTAAGGGTGTGTCAATACTCTAACATGATTTATTGAACACACAGAAAATCTGACTTTATTTTATACAGAAAATATTTGTTTGGGTATAAAGCAAACCTCTGCGGCGCTTGAACAAACAAACTATATGATAGTCAAATTGGCGCGTGTTGAAATGATCTCTACAAACTGGGCAAAATTCAAGTATTGTACAAACAATAATGAAAATAGTTTGTTTTCTTGTGCTTGGTAATCTATTTTACTCTCTGGTTTTATTACTGTATGGTAGAAAAGAAATCTTCAATTAGTTTGTAGTATGTTTTTATTATTATACACAAACTTATTTCTCGGAAGCGACAGGCAGGAAAGTAACAAGTGCATCAAATTTTGTCAAGCGTTACTGGCGACTTCGCCGGCGTGAGTAGTCTTTTCCGCCATAAAAGTAAAAAAGAGATGAAAAAGTTCAATTATTTCCCATGGAAGCAAATTACCTGGAGCCTATGTATTAATCGAGAACATGATCTATCTGTGTGCCAAATTTTATCTGAATCCGTTCTGTAGTTTCTGCGTTTACTTCTAACATCCAAATATTTTCACAAAATTTCGCGTTTATAATATTAGTGAGAGAAGTACGTAAGCTGCGGCCGGAGGTCCCAAAAAAAAAACGAATTTACTTAAAATTAATTTATTTAAATCTAAAACTTAAACGACAAATTCGCCCGATATTAGAAACGAAAGTGAGCTTATTCTACTGTAGTCGTCGCTTATAAAGTGTGCCGATGTGGAGTTTCACACGGTATGTCTTGTTTCTTGGTAACCAACAGCGCTCGGTGGTCTGCAGAGTCGCGAGTGTTGTAACGCGCTGTTGTTGATGGGGTGAATCAGCTTGTACCTACTTCGTGGGTGGCTCGTTACTTAACAAGAGGTAAGATAAGATTATCACGTGCAACATACATCACGCCTTTTCAGAGGTAGATCTATGAGCCCCCACAATAAAGCAACGATGTTCTATTTCTATTTTTAGCTACAAAATTGCATACTGGAAGTTGGCGTGCCCGCGTCGCTCGTGCTCTAATAATCGTCGCCGCCCTCACTTGGTAATATAACACTTTGCAAACCCCGCATGTAATTTCGCCTCCTGAAAATATAGCCTGCATTGTAATTAGTATTTTGTTATGAGGCACACATGAAATTTATATAAATTGACGTGTAATTTTGCTTTTAATGGAGACATGGTTTTTGTTTTATTTTTTGTGTTTTAGAATTTGATGATTAAAACTTTAAATGTAAGGCTTTAAAGGTTCATATTTTGCTGGAAAGATTATTACCAGCTTTTGCGCGCGGCTCCGCCCGCCTTATAAAGTTTTTTCGGGATTAAAGGCCCGCTTTATATTTTCTCGGAATAAAAAGTAGCCTATGTTTTTATCCAAAACATGATGTACCCCTTTGACAAATTTTATTGAAATCTGATTAGTAGTTTTTACGTGAAAGAGTAACAAACATCCATACATCCATACTTACAAACTTTCGGGTTTATAATATTTGTCGGGTATTTACTTTTCGAGATGTTATTTTGAATAAGTAGGTACTTGTTTATGTTATGTGTTCATCACATTCGAGGTATTTTTTTCGTAATTACTGTCTTTGTTTAAAATATTACTCAAGTTAATGAACTTATGCCAATTTAAACTAGTTTTACAGTATATTTGGTTAACAGACGATCTCGTTTTGAGGTCGTAAGCATGCCCAAATCTTATTCCACTCCAATAAAATACGAGACGTGTCCTCATCGATTTTTCATTACGCTTCTTAGAGGCGTTTTCTCGAAAAGAAAAGGCGAGGATGTTTATTGAAAAACATGTTTTTCTTAATATGACACTTATTTTCTCTCAGAGAAAATCTATAAGGACAAAAAAACTAGTTAGGTGGTAGCTAGGCAGTGTCCCCTTTTAGAAATATTTTTGCTACTTAAGCTATTTTTGGCTATTTTAGGCATAAAAATATAGTACAAATACATTTCATTGACAATTGCACAAGAGATTTTTCATTCACGAAGTGTAAAACTAAATGTAGTTGCTAAAGTAATAGCCACTATTGCTACATAACAACCGCCATAAATTTTGCTGCCTCGGTGGCGTAGTTGTATTACGGTATGACTGCTGTGCTGCGTTCTCGGGTTCGATCCCCCGATCGGGCAAAAATTAGATTTTCTACTCAGTATCATTCCGGAATCTAGAATTTTTGCCCGATATGGCGATAGGTTTGCCCCTTATCGAATCATGGGATGGAACACGCACGGCAAAAAGTAGGTGCACCAGTGCCTCTGCTTACGCCTTCGGAGATAGAGTTTGAGTGAGTGCGTATAAATTTGACAATGTCATTGAAGAACCGTACAGTTATTCAAATAAGGAACACAAATCAAAAGCTATTCCTATCTTCCACACGGCCAGGCGCATAAAGCATGCAATATCGAGAAAGGGTGTTTGTCCCCGTGTCCATAAGATTGATGTGTGGCCGACATCAGCCCACATAATTGGCGAGAGGGCCAAGCACCGCAAATTCATAAATCAACGGCAACCAGCCGTCTACGCTGAAAGCGCTTTTAGCGGCTGAGTGTTCGATAGTGCCATTTGAAGTCGAGTAATATCAATCTTACATTAATATTGATAGAGCGTGGTTTTGCATAATAAAGTTCATTACACTTATTTGATTTTGTGTTTATACATTGGTGGAATTTGTAACGTACTTGATTTAGTGGTATTACGGCTCGGAAAGTCCTGAGTTCGATTTCCAGGTCGGGCAATTCCTGGTGGGTTTTTTTAATATGATTTGCGTGGGAATAGGTTCCCGCGAAGTTAACACCAGAAAGATGACCATATAAACGATCAAACCCTTTCTGCAACATGTTTTGAATACGGTTTGCGCCGATTCCACTTCGGAGTGGGATAAGAGAAATAAAAGAAGAAAGGTGACCTCATGTAAATTACGATCGAAATTTGTCATTTTCTGAGACCGAGTTCTAAAGCTCAGATTTTTAAAACTATCGGTCATTCAGAAGACAGATCTTTACCCAATTTATTTTCGCAGTAGCTTATGTCCGCGGCTCCGCCCGCGTTAATAAGTTTTTCCGGGATAAAAGTCCCGCTTTATATTTTTCCGGGATAAAAGTAGCCTATATCTGGCTCTAGACTATCTGTGTACCAAATTTTATTTAAATTTGTTCAGCATTTTTGGCGTGAAAGCGCGACAGACAGACAGAAGGAGTTACTTTTGCATTTATATTATTAGTAAGGATAGTTCATGATCATGATTATATCATTGTGTTACGACCATAGGCGTCTCGAGTTCTATACTCCGAATAAAATAACATTAGGTTTTCCCGCTTAGTATCAGCTGAGAGTCTGGAATAATTAGGCCCGGTAAAAGCATATACGCTTGCCTACATAGAACCGAACGTATCTGGCAAAGCATGGGTTAGATACAATCCTCTGCCTATGTCACAAAAATACATGATGCTATTTGTTTCTGATAACTCTTATGTACAAAAGGTATTGTAAATAACTGTTTCGTACCGACCCGACAGCGTTTCAAATCCCTTACGTGTAAGTTTTGTAACGAACTGTTTCAAAGAACCCTTCAGTTTCCCCCAATCAACCTACGCGGATGTTTAGATGCCAACGATACATGCGTCTTGTGAAAGTACAGGGTAAGCAGAGATAAAACTCTATGTTAATGTAAGTGTGCTATTTTGGGAATTTCTTTGTTTTTTTTTAAAGGCAAAGTAACCCCATTGCATCTGATGCGAAGTTGATTTGAGTCCAGATAGTGTGTGAGTTTACTAAACTACTGCATTATGATATTTCATTGTATGGATAAAAAATATTAAATATTTTTTTCGAATATTATATTTTTTATCTTCCTTTCATTTTCCAAATGTACTCGTGTTATTCTTATTTGTCTTCTTTTTTATATGTAACTAGCTTTTGTCCGCGGCTCCACCCGCGTTAAAAAGTTTTTCCGGTATAAAACTCCCGCTTTATATTTTTCCGGGATAAAAAGTAGCCTATGTGTTAATCCAGGAAATGACCTACCGGTGTGCTGATTCTTAAAATTAATTTATTAGAGCAGATATAATAAATCAATAATATGTTTTAACGTATTTCATTCATCCCAACATTTTTACACAATATGGTCAAAATTTTAATTGTCAAACAAAAATATTGCAGAGAAATAATTGCAGAGAAATTCAAATCACCATTGTATTTATTGAAAAGCTATGGCCTACATATATGCAAACATATCGACGTAAAAATAAATTCAATATCTCAAATGCAATGCATAATGAAGTATACTATCTAGACAATTGCTGTGTAGTAGGTTAACTTCATTATATCGAAACAAGACTAACAATTAGACTGTGATTTTGCGCCTGGAGCGAAGGTGTTTTAACGCACCGAAAGTTCCTAACATTAAACAACCATTTTACCTCTGGCACTAAATAAAAAAACACACTTCGAATTCCAACTCTACGTCGCAGTGTTAAGGTGCAAAGGAAAATTATTCTCTCCTCCCCAGTAACATTTACAGTGGTCGTATAAATATCTTTTTCCGGGAGATTCTTTATCGCGTCCGGGAGTGTTCCGGTGATGTAAAAATAATTGTACGAAACCCTCTTTTTATGGGTTTCGTCGGTAGGATAAACGCAAAGCTGGGTTATAGAAGTGGATTTAATTTTTTTTATTGCTATAATAACGACATCGCACTTATGCTAATATAAATATGCAACCTTTTTATTAATATTCAAAATGCTTTTTAAATTTAGGAGGCGCCATATTTTAAAATAAACTTCTGCTCTTGTCTCTACCTGCCTGAAAGTTCTTTTAGAAAAGTGTTAAGTAGTCTATTTAACATAATTACTATCTAAAAAATGGAAACCCCATCGAAATCAGTCGTTTCAGAAAACAGTATATGTCGGAGCGGCGGGTATTTTGAAATAATAATCGTGCAAAAAACTAGTCGAGATGTCAAATCGTTGGTATAAATAGGGTGCCTCGCATTTGAAAAAGCAGTCTCTTGTGAGACTCCCAACTGTTCGGAGCTCCGAAAATAAGTTTGGAACATCCAGAAATAAAGGATGAACAACAATTTGGAATTTTACTCTCACATCATGGGTTATGATGATGAGGTGGAACCCTGTGACGTCGGCAGAGCTGACGTCACCACTTTTTAAAGAGTTCAACATCTTCTCCTCCGTCATTTATTATACAAACAGACAAATACAAAAAAATAACTCTTCATAAAATAACCTTTAAAGTTTAATTTACTTCAGTAATTACGTTGTGTGTCGGTACTTGTCAGTATCTTGTTCATTCCATCGTCATCAACAACATTGTATATTTCTAGAACTTGGTACGACAAAGTAATGCATATCATCTAGCCACATATTAGTAACTATCTATTTTGAATGCATGTAACAATAAAGTAAATATTTTGGAAACCACTCTAGAAGTATTCATATTATTAGTATGAGTGAAAATATAACTACGTACGTATGGTATCATTATATCAATTAAACATGCTTTAATTAAGTCATACTATAATTATAATAAGACGACAAAAGACAAATGAGCACGAGACAAAAGGACACAATTATAAATAAAGTTTCGGTGATGACTTATTGTGCCCGCTAATTAAGATCTTTCTGTATAATGAAATGGAAACGTTTCGAAATATCTTTTAGTCACAATTGTATAAAAGTATCGTTAACCATTCACATTTGTACTCAGTCTGCAATGATATATATCCAGCTACGGCGTAGCATGTCGTTGTGAGTGCTACGCGTAGTAACAGCTGCTAATACTACGCTGCAAATGTTACGACGTACACTGCACTGGACATTTAAACCAAATAATACAGTACAATTTCGCCCAAAACAGGTTCAAGCCTTGTCTACAAAATATGTGCTGCGTTTCCGCAATGATATATTATCAGCTACGCCGTACGCGTCGGCTACGCATTCCGCTGCGGGTGCTACGTATTGTCCGCTACGGTGAAAATGCTACGGACTACGCTACTAGTGCTACATGAGACACTAGCAGAACGAGGTGTGTTGAAAATTAAATGTTTATTTATTATTGCACTCAGGAGTAGCTTCCTATTGGTGAAAGAATTTTCAAAATTGGCCTAGTAGTTTTTGAGTTTATCTATTATAAACAAACAAAGAAATCTTTCCTCATTATAATATTAGTCTAGATGAAAGTCAACTACAAGTGTAGATTTCAATAAAATTCTTGTTTCATAATTAACTAATTAATATTAAGCTATAATTAAACATTAATTATAATTAACATACAAAAATTTCCATTGTGATCTTATATCTATTTCACTTGTTTATGTATAGTTTCATTCAATTAGACGTAAGATTAGAAATAATAATATACTTAGAATAAGAAATCTCTCTGCACCGCTGTACTATAGGAAGAGGGGGATGAGCTACGTATCAAATAGCGGAACCTTGCCCACCCCCGCCTCCCTTATATCGAAACCATATTGTGTAACTTATGTAATAAGAAACCAATTTTGTATACTCATGGACAATAAAAAAAAAAAAAAAAATATTAAGCTATCCGTTAACTGCATACCTAAGCTGCTTTTAAGTAATTTTTTCACATTATCTTCATAATTTTTTAAACTGAAACATAAAAATTCAATACACTCCGCTCTCACAAAACGGTGAGCGATATTAATTTTAAATACGTAATCCGCTTCCCGATTATGTGGTCTGATCGATTTACAATTATCGACCTAATCCAGACAGACGCAGCCATCAGCCAGAATAGCCGCTTTGTCATTAATGTAACGACATATGAGAATTTATAAATAAAGTGAAACTGTCAGTGTGGTATTTTTAGGTATTTTAACTGTCGTAAATTATAATGATGTATACTGGCGCAATAAAGATGCGGCAATACTCTAAAATTAGAGAGTTGCTGGCCTTTAAGGCTCTGGACGCTGGGTGCTTTTGACAGGTCCGTCTGGAAATCTTTACGGGAGACCTATGTTAAGTGGTGAAGTCGTGTGGCTGACGACGATGGTGATGGCCTTTGTGGTAGGGAAACTGAGGCTGATATTGATCTTTTGAGAGATTCTGGTTATAAGCTAAAATTTCAACAATAAAACAACCACGTCTGCCTCGGTGGCGTAGTTGTATTACAGTACGACTGCAAAGCTGAGGTCTCGGGTTCGATCCCCGGGTCGGGCAAAGTGGTATTGAGTTTTTCTATTCAGTATCAGCTCGGAGTCTGGAATTTGTGCCCGATATGGCGATAGGCTCGCCCCCTTTCACATCATGGGACGGAATAATGGCGAAAAGTGGGTGCACTAGTTGCGCCTCTGCCTACCCCTTCGGGGATAACAGGCGTGAGTGTATATGTATGTATGTAAAACAACCACTATAGTTAAATTGCATAAATCATTGTCTCGACTACAATTTGATCTATTTAAGTTACAGCTTAATGTTTTCTACGCTGAATGTCGACAGACAAGGTACATATAAATCAACTAAACTGTACTATACAAAAATTTATACTGTTTGGATTTCAATTTGAGTTAATGGATGACGTCATTATTTTAAAATCTTAAAGAATGTAAGTACTTGATTGTGTTAAGGAAACTCAATTTATTCTCAAGATTACTTTTGCGATGAAATACGTAAATGAAGTTTTCTTGATACTAATCTATCACTACCCTGACCTGGTTTCCTGTTTGTCCTCATTTTCCTAAGTTATTTTAGATGAATCTTTAAAGTTTAATTGAATACCACGCCTCACGAAATAGTATCTTGAGAATTTTTCGAACTGTATAACTATGGCTTGCCAATTTGAGGGTCAAATGTGGAAACTTAGTTACCTTTAAATTTATTTTGTGGATTTCATCGCGCTTTTTAATTATATTTTCCCCAACATTTCAATGACGTCTTAAAGACCATTCCAATGACGTCATAAAAACCATTCCACCCCGTGGCCGTGGGGGATGCAAAGTTTTCAGAATATTTGCGTAAACATCCTACTAATATTATAAAGGCGAAAGTTTGTAAGTATGTATGGATGTCTGGATGTTTGTAACTCTTTCACGCAAAAACGATTTCGATGAAATTTGGCGCACGGGTAGATCATGTCCTGGATTAACACATAGGCTACTTTTTATCCCGGGAAAATATAAAGCGGGACTTCTATCCTGGAAAAACTTTTTAACGTGGGCGGAGCCGCGGGAAAAATCTAGTAAGGAATAATTAGCGTTAGTGTTGTAAGCTAAAACTATTGTAATAAACTAAACTAGTTTACGAATGAATCATGATAATATTTTAATTACAAAATGTCATCATAGAAGTGTAAATTTTTTAAAAGGGAAGCCTCTTTAATATTTCTCTTTGCAAACATAAGTCTGTAAGGATGTACTCAGAATTTGAACTCTACTATAAACATTATACATCTCAAATTCCAATGCACAATAAAGTGCCTCGAAACCCACACCGCCAAACAGATATCAAAAACCCCCCAAACTCTAACACCGGAACTAACCTAATTAATTTAACATGCTCCATTTTTGGAGGCGTCTCACGTCTCACAGCGTTTTATTAGATATTCGGCTAGGCCTACAATAACGGGCGACAGATGCGGTCCATTATGGAAACCCGCGGACTCATGGAAATATTTTACTACGTAAATATCGCTGGCCATTAGTGTTATCGAGCACTAAAATTGTTTACTAGAACATTTTTCAAAATTTCAGTAGACAGGTTGTTCTAATAGTGTCAAGATGAAATGTATTTTACCAAAAATTTTATTTTTTTTGTAGCAGGCTAATAAATTATGCTATTCTTTATGGAAGTGACTCCACTATATCTACTAGTAAGTGGACTGCTAACGATTTCACTTTCAATTATTCATACGAACAGTTGTATGACAGCACTAAAGCTCATATTTCACTTTGGGTTTCTGCGAGACATTGGAACCACATCAGTTGGGAATTGGTGATAAAATTGAATGTAGCGACGTACAAACACATATAAGGTTGAAAAGGTCTATCGCTCCCCTCTATAATCAGGGGTTAAAATCTATGTATCAAACAATTCAAACCACTTCCAAAGCAGATTACCATTAATCCAAACCCCGGTTTAACCAGTCGTAAAAACGAAAGCATCAGCCCTCGGACGTGAGCGTCATAAATCGCTTAACCAACAGGATCGCTTATGATAAATGTATTGCAATCCTTTAGAACAATAGACAGCAGCCTCTTTGTCTTCATGATTAATGACAGTTTAAAAAGTCCAATCGGCCCATTAAAGCCAATAAAAAATGTGTCGTGAACAGATTTCTTTATTTGGATTTGATAAACAATGTACTTTGGACCTTTGGATATGATCGTCCACCATTGGGGAACATTTAGGCTTTGTGTGCGATTATTTTTTTTTCAGCTGAAATATGAGAATAATTGGCGATCATTTTCGTACTCGCTAGAATAAAAATCGAGCATTTTCAAATACTGGTGTGGGAGTTATTTTTCTTCTTTTCTTCGTGGGGAGTTATAGTTTTCATTATATTTATATAGCTTTTGCCCGCGGGTCCGCCCGTGTGAAAAAGTTTTTCCGGGATAAAAGTCTCGCTTTATATTTCCCCGGGATAAAAAGTAGCCTATGTTACTCGTTGATAATAGAGTTTTATACTAGTAAAATTATTTTAAAATCGGTCCACTAGTTTTTGGGTTTATTCGTTACAAACTTACTAAAATACAAATCTTTGCACTTTATACTAAGAATAAGAATAAATTTATTTCCACAAAAACAAAATACAGGTTAATTTATGCACTATAATATTAGTATAGATACTGAAACTTTTGCTTTGTAACTTTTTATAGCTCGCTGTAGATATTGTTGCATTGCAGGACATTTAGCAAACATGGTGCGCTGGCTGTGAAATGAGAAGACTGAGGTTTGGATCCTGCATTGAGAATAAAGTTTACCTTGGATATTTCGTTTATGTCTACAGGAAGAATGTATGCATAAAGCATATCTGAAAATAGCTTCGGTGCACTTTGGTATCGCTGCCTCTACCTACAGAATGGGTGGAAGATGATATGTTATATGCAAACTAGATATTTTGTAAGTACAGGGATGTTGAGTAAAAATAATTATAGACTAAACTTTTTGATAGCAACGTATTTTAAAAATATCCATGATAATTAAGGCGTAGTTATAATATGATACGATTGCATTGTTGAGGTCTTGGGTTCGCTCTCTGGGTTGGGAAAAGTTATATCGGGATTTTCTATTCAGTACCAGCCCGGAGTTTGGAATTTGTGCCCGATGTGACGAACCCCCCCCCCCCCTACCCCCCGTGAGAGGGAATACGCACGACGAAAACAAATCTGGTAACAAACTTTGCTAACGTTAATGTTCTATTTAAAGCTACAATAGTAGAAATATGTCAACATTTATGTTCCATTTTAAAGACTGGTAGCACGCCTAACCTCTAAAAATAAATACATGAGCATATGCGGATAAAACCCATCATCACACAAAATACAACCCAAATGCGAACCAATTAAAGACAACTGTAGCAAATCTTCAGGCCATCATCGTATATCATGTTTCACGAGGATTAGACGCCCTCATCAACATGTACCGTGCGGGGATGGTCTTAATTACTCCATTAGGTGGAAGGCGGCCAGGCCTATTGCTCATGGTTTATTAACCGTTCCTACTCTGCTGCGGTTGTATTAGCAAAGGCTTTAACCTAATTAAAGTTCAGGGTAATTGTGTTTTTATTACTAATTAGGCAAAATCATAAATATGATTGAGTAGCTTTTGCTTGTGGTTCCGGCCAAAATTTTTACCGGTATAAAAGTTTCGCTTTCTATTTTCTCGGGATAAAAAGTAGTAGCTTCCTATTAGCGAAGGATTTTTCAAAATCAGTTTAGTAGTTTCTGAGATTAGCGCGTTCAACCAAACAAACTCTTCAGCTTTATAATGTTTTCTATGCCAAATTTGGCGTGATTAGATTAGTTAGGTACCTAACAAACATACATTCAAACTTTCGCTTTCAAAACATTATAAAAAAAAACTTTAAAATTAATATTTTTAGTCTTGGAAAGGTAAAATCTCGAATAATAGACGTGATGCAAAATTTGTGACGTTATTGCCTCGTGGTGTAGGAGTGTGAGCGAGATGGCGTATCATCCATCCTACTAATATTATAAAGGCGAAAGTTTGTAAGTATGTATGGATGTATGGATGTATGGATGTCTGGATGTATGGATGTTTGTTACTCTTTCACGCAAAAACTACTGAACGGATTTGGATGAAATTTGGCACACGGGTAGACCATGTCCTGGATTATCACATAGGCTACATTTTATCCCGAGAAAATAAAATACGGGACTTTTATCCCGGAAAAACTTCTTAACGCGGGCGGAGCCGCGGGCAAAATCTAGTATAAAATAATGTGTAAAATCAATAGTTAAACTGTTCTATGGTTCTGTTTTCTATTTCTATATTTTTTTATCTTCGACATACTCAACTGAATACTTGTAGAGACATAACTTTTGTATTTAATTTTTAATCTTTTCCAGTATTTTTTTTTTCAGAAAGAGATTATCAAGATATATCTCCGTCTTCGTTTTTAATAAAGCTGGCAACGGCGCAAGTATTTTACCGGATAAATGAACTTTAAGGAAAAGGAACCTAGTGTAAACTACATAAGTATCAATTTTATCAATTCTGCGTTCGACTTCAACCCAAATATTTATTCGAGAGCACAAATATTATCGATGTCTCATATAAAAATAGTAAGGGTAAGCAATAATACAAGCTGAAAAAGGGGTCGTACCAATGAAATGAAGTCGAACTCGAAAGCAAATAAATCAGTTGGCGTGCGCGGAATCACGTTCGATCTAACGCAGCTTGTTAACGCGAGTAAACTTGTTCCGTTCACTCACAACTCGCATGTGGGACGCTCGGTTGATTAATGTGCGATTTTTTAAATGCATTCGAATTTTGAACTGACGAACGTGACGTCATTATATTTTTATAAAATCAGTTGGTGTGAGCAGAAAAACGTCCGATCTAACTTCTGACTTCTCGAAGTAATGTGTGTATTGTTTATCAATTATCGTTCGCTTTAACGGTGAAGAAAAACATTATGAGGAAACCTGCATACCCAAGAAGTTCTTTATAAAAATTTCCAAGGTATGTGAAGTCTACCAACCCGCACTAGGCCAGCGTGGTAGACTATGGCCTAACCCCTCTTAGTAGTAGAGGAGGCCCGTGCCCCAGCAGTGGGACAGTAGTTAATACAGGGCTGGTATCAATGTGACGTATTTATATAAATTTAGTTGGCGAGAAAAAAAATGTTCCTCACTCACTACTTGAAAGTGTTAAAAAGTGTGTGATTTTAAAAATTTGTACAATTACTTTCGATATATTAACCAAAAAGTATAATTACTGGCAGATCTGAATCTTTCTCTAGGTGTATAAGAAACCTACTGTTTGATTTCAATAATAATTAAGCGTCTTATTTTAAATATTTGTTTCCTAATTTTTGTTTACGTATCCCGGCAATTTTTATTTATTTTTGTTATTTATACATAATGTATTTATCGAGCGAATGTGGATGGTACGGCTGGAAGGGGACGCCCAAGGAGAACGTTCTCTGACCAAATAAATGATCTTCTCAGAAAAGGGCAGGTCAGGAGTACCCTTAACAGACGAAAATATATGATAAGAACTATGAATGTGGAAGAGGCGAAAGAGGTTTGTCAAGATCGTAGCATGTGGCGCTCAATAGTCTCTGCCTACCCTTATGGGATAAGGGCTTGAGTGTGTATGTATGTATGTATGTAATACATAGTATCTTAGTTCGCACATTAGTAATATAGCTTCTAAGAATGCATGTCTTGCATTACTAGTCCTAGATTACTTAATTCTAGTTCTGAACTGTATTCATTTTATTCTGTTATGCATCTTAAATAAAATAAATTAAGGAGTACTAATATTACCACCTTTATATTATATACTGCCGACTGCTGAGCACGGGCCTCTTATACTATTAAGAGGATTTAGGCCTTACTCTAGACTAGTGTGGGTTGGCGGACTTTACATCCTCTAGACAATTTTCATCAGGTGTTAAGCTTTCCTACCGGTGCTTATCATCCCCGTTAAGGCGAACGATGATTGATGAACAATACACACATAAATTGGAAAAAATCAGAGGCCTTGAGTGTTGAACCTTCAGATATTATCTCGGTAGACCGTTCCATTCCTAAATGTACTCGTGTACTTATTTATAGGGTGCATAGAAAATACAACTGGTTAATTTAATTAATCAATAATAATAATTAATAACAGGAATAATTAATTACTTATACTGGCGACAGTGTCTCTTAAATAGCGATTGCTCATTGTCGGTAAAAATACACAACAGTGGTGCCTGTCTCGCATGAGAGAGACCAACCACCTCTAATGGACAATAAGAATAATATTTCTGAAAAAAATAGCAGACATAATTATTCTATACAATTCAATTAATTTGCACTTAAAACCGCTTCCGGTAACTTGACAGTGAATAGACGGGTTTTACTTTGAGCAGGGTTTAATCTTTACAGTAAGTAATTTAATATTTTATGTGTATCAATTTTGAACTCAGTCTCGACATAAATGCAAGACAAGAACGGTGTATTTACTTCTACATGTTATAAAATGTCTAGTAGTATCATGCCAGGAGATGCTAGCTTAATATAAAATACTTTTGATCAGTCGGAAAAAGCGATACATTAGATCCAATATATGGTAAATATTTTCAACAAAGAATATATAGTAGTCAATAATACCTATTTGGCATTGATGTAGAGTTTTTTAATACATCAATGCTATTTGGCAAGTACGCGAAGGTAAATCGGTAATTGTGTTTATACACTCATTTAAATGGAGTAATTCTTGAAATGACAAAAAGGTTTCCCCGCATGAAAATGCGCAATAGCGAGGCAATTCTCGCCCGCGTTGACAGGCAATACTTGCCGAGCCTAAACTATGATTGTATAGGAGTCTTTTGATACATATAGCAAAATATGACCCTTTCACGTTCGACAAAAAGTGGAAACAGTCGTAGTGGGCGAGAAATTGTCTTCACAAATTCTTGTATGACAATCGTTGGCGTCTGAGCAGTATGATACAATAATATTTTTTTGCCACGAATAATTGCGTACAATTGTTACAATAAATACTTGAGAACTTCTCTGAATTTCGAAGGTATGTTTAATGTGGACTAAGGTCGTAACCCTCTCGTATGTAGAGAAGGCCCGTGCTCAGCATTGAGCAATATATAATGCAGGGCTGGTATGGTATGGTGGTATTACAATAAATGATCCGTCAAAATGAAGCTTAAAAAATAAAAACAAAAATCATTTAAAACGTACACGAAACAAATCACCAAATCTTACACAAACGGAAACTGAGTTGAACCGATTTCGTAAACATTGCAGAGGCTCTTTTAATCTCGCAGAAAAAACGCTACTTTACGATAAAAGAGTTGGCGTGGAGCCACTATCGTGAAACAGGCTCTCAATTTACGTCAGTGCTCAACTGGAGGATCAAAAATTGTGTGCGATTTTTACTGGATTCGAAGTTTTATGCAGAATGGAAAGCGATTTTTCGCGGCCTTGGTTACCTTTATGTAATAATAGGAGGAGAGGATATCTTGGCTTATTTTTGTTGTACATAATATTGTGGGGTTATTGGTTGAAGGCAGTTCTTGTCTAAGAAAGGATAATAAATTGTAATTCCAAAGTTTCATTAAGGAAACCAGGTTTAAAGGTCTTTGGTCTAAAATCGCTCATTTTCTATCCTTTGGAAACCTAGTAGAATAATGAATATTAATAAGCGAAAATATCCTAGTTGGGAGTGGAACGGATTGCAGAGGCGAATGTCCGCAAGTTCAAAACCCAAGGGCACGCACCACTGAATTCTAAAGTCATGTGTTTATTCTTCGTGAATTATTGCTTGCTTTAACGATATAGGAAAATATCGTGAGGAAACCTGCATACCTAATGAATATTATAAAAATAATCATTATCATAAATATGTTTCAGCTAAAGGAATGCTCAAGATCGGGTGAAGTGGAAACATCTAAGATGTAAAGGCAGGCAGAGGGAAGGTCTGGCTAGGTACCATCGTAATATCTATTTCTACCGCCAAGCAGCAGTGTGCATGCACTATTGTGTTCCGGTTTGAAGGTTATTGTAGCACTGTAATTACTGGACATTTTGAGACCTAACATCTAATGTCTCAGAGTGACGAGCGCAGTTGAGTGTCACGCAGTACTTTGTAATTAAAAGCTCGGTATGGTATTGCTACAATTTTATGGGCAATCGTATCGCTTACCATCATGCAAGCGGCATGCTCGTTCGTCCCTCAGAAGTAATCAAAAAAATCATAAATGTTTTGCCGAATTTTAATTCTAAGGAAATAGAAATTTCCTTTTTAACCATTGAAGATAAAAATATTTCCTTCTTACAAACGTTTAATGCTTATATTTCACGTAAATCTCAACACGTTAATTCCACGAATGGCTATTACAAATAGGTTTATAATCGGAAAACTCTATTTGTTTTGTGATTGCGAATTTGATTAACAAATGTTAAATAAAATCCATATATTAAATGCAACAATGCAATGCAATACTGACAATAGTTTTGTCTTTTTGTTTTTGCAGTAAATGTTTCCAAAATAAGATATGGAAATATGGGATTTTCGGTTACCACTCTACTAAGCGAAATGATTTCCGTGGATCATGAAATACACACACACACACAAACACTCACGCCTTTTATCCCCGAAGGTGTAGGCAGAGGCGCAACTAGTGCTTCCACTTTTCGCCGCGCATATGATGTGATACGGGGCGAGCCTATCGCCATATCGGGCACAAATTCCAGACTCCGAGCTGGTACTGAATTTAAAACCCAGTATCACTTTGCCGGACCCGGGATCTAACCCGAGACCTCAGCATTACAGTCGTACCGTAATACAGCTACGCCACCGAGGCAGTCATCATGAAGATTATATGTATTGATCGTGAAATCTATAGATATAATAAAGCAGTAGAACGGGTGTGTCTATACATTTAAAGAAATGTGATAAAAAAACAGGGGGTGGTTAAACACTCCTCTTTAGTCACCCTGGTTGGTATTGTTACAATATATTGGCATCATGCACTGTGCATTGTCTATTAATATGCTAAGCAACATAACTCCTTTTCCCTACCCTTGAACGCGCGCTGGCAACAAACTCTTGTCTATTGTCTTTGGACACTTAGTTGTCAATTTTATTTGACACTTGCCGTCCGCCTGCCGTCTCATCACCACCATTGAAGATCGGAAGAATCGGGATCCCGGGGAGCTCCAGGAACAGGCAGGTCACCGCGCCGCAGTAAGTCCCTTATTTTGTTCCCGCATCCTTTATCAGTTGTTTTAGCATACTACCTATAACAGAACACTACCAGTGCACGTAAAATAAGCCTTAATATCAATACAGTGGTATTTTTAACTACCATAATTTTTTGGTCCGTTCGAACCGCGATATATTGCATTGTGCAAGATATCAAACGCATATTTGCCCCGATTTTACAATCCCGCTAAATTACGTGTGTGAATTTTGTGCTGGTCAGGAAATAAAATCTGTCAAGTTTTCGTACGCTTCTATAGTGTTTTTAAAACTTTAATTTTCCGCTTTGACAGACTTCTTTTGTTGTATTTATTATTAAAATAAATAATCATCGCAAGATCAGTGCAAAAATATTGGTTTTACGTAGTTACATTTTTTTTTTCCGAAAGTCGAGGGTAGATTTGTGTAAGTGTTAATAGTGTCTGTAGTGTTTAAATAATTAAAATTCAGCTGTTTTAAAGTGACTACAGTGTTTTAACACGGATTGTACCGCTTAAGGTTGGTAAAATCAATTATTATATATTGTTTTAACTTGTGGAGGTCATTTGAGTAGGTTTCGATAATGGCTAAAAAACAGTCGGAAACTGTCTCTCAAAATTTTCAAGATGCCATTGATGTTGAAAATAATCAGCTTAGGGTGTATCAGGCCAAGAGAGATGCACTTTTTCAACGTATGCAGTACATATACGACAAGTCAAATGATTTAAATGATCAAGGTAAATGTAAACTTTTTGTGTCAACTGCGTCTTGTATAGACAACTTGCGCAAAAAAAAAAAATAAAATACTTTATTTATCACGTAGGCGAACATAGTTGCACTTATGATATGTCAAGATACATTCAATTAATAATTATTATTACAAATAGTCACTTATATAACTAAAGACATATTTAAAGGGAGCAAAATTAATGTAAACTAAATATAAAGAAGCCAAGCTCGGGCTGGCAGGAAAGAGATAAAAAAAGAATATTTTTTATTAAAATTAATGGGAGGCACGCGTCGCGATCCTCACCGGTGAGGACACTACAGGCCCTAGCCTAGCTAACCTACCAGCCTTTCACTAGCTACCTAAGCGATGACTACCCGAAGTTCAAAGAGTTTGAGACTGTATTAGATGATTATAACTTGCTTTTTTTAAAGTTAAATCCAACCGCTACCATTAGTTACCAGTCATTTATTTCCTTTGATGAGTTGTACTGCCATGTAAAACAAGTTTTGTCGGAATTAACCGACCAAAATAAACCAAGTAATGAAAATAGTGCACAACCTCAGCGCTCTAAAAAATACCTCCCGCCAATTGATTTGGTTTCTTTCTCAGGGGATGTTCGTACCTGGCCTATATTTTACCAACAATTTAAATCTGTGGTTCACGATAATGTAGATTTGTCAGACGGGGACAAAGTTCAATATTTAGTAGGCAAGTTGTCAGGCCCCGCTTTAACAGTTTGTTCCGGATTGGCACCTACCGAAGAAAATTATTTAATTATTTGGAATGCTTTAGTTGATAAATATGATGATCCGCGGTCTTTAGGTAATTCTTACCTGAACCAAATATTAAAATTTAAACAAATAAATAATAACAGTGGAACTAATTTAGAGTCATTTTTAATAAATTTTGATTCAGCGGTTCAGGCATTTAAACAATTAAAATTAAATGACTTGTCTGATTTCATATTTTTACATCTTGCTTTAGAAAAATTAGATTCCAATACTGTTCATTTGTTTGATATTATGCACCGCAAAGACAAAATACCTTCTTATAATGATCTTGTAACATTTGTGAAGGAGCAAAGTAAATCTTTGTCACGTTCAATAGGAAAGCCTGCTGTCACCTCAAAGGTTACTACACATAACAATAAAAAGAATACACTGCCGCAGGTTAAATATACAAAATCTTTTGTCAATACTGATACGGGGTGTAGTTCTGGTGACAAGTTGAGGTGTGATACAACAACTTATAATACAAATAATTGTACTTTATGCAACAGCAGCCATGAACATCTTTATAAGTGCCCTTCTTTTATAAAATTAACTCCGCTCCAAAGGTTTAATTTTGTTAAAGCAAATTCATTTTGTATCAACTGTTTAAGCATTAAACACAAAGTTTCTGTATGCAATTCTAAAGGTAGGTGTTCAAGTTGTTCTGGCAAACATCATTCATTATTGCATTTTAAGCAACCCGCTAAATCAAATAAATCTAGTGATGTGGTCGCTCATGACACATCTCGCTCCGCTCACACTGAGGTTCTCAATCCCGCTACTGCGAGTGGCTCTATGCATTGTTTAAAGACGCCCGAGTCACAACATATCGCATCCGCTACTCTCAACTCTGCGTGCAGTACGCACCATGTTGATTCACCGCATTTAAATAAGTGCAACCCATCAGTGTGCACTATGTCTTGTGATAGTGTTGATCGTTTATATAAAACTACTTTATTAGGTACCGCTAAAGTTAAATATGTAGATAAATATAATCACATTCATTATTTGAGATGCTTAGTGGACGCTGGCTCTCAAAGTGATTATATTACTGCTGATTGTTGTATGCGCTTAGCGCTGAATGTACACAATCAAACTCGCTTTTCTGAGGTCCAAGGTATAGGAGGGATGAAACAAAAAATTTTAGGTGTTACCAATATTTCAATTACATCTCGCTTCGATAATGGGTATGTGTATAATGTCGAACCTTTGGTTGTGAACGAAATAACGTCACAACTCCCGGACGCTCGCATCAATCTCGGGTCTTTAAAACATCTTAATAAGCTGCCCCTAGCTGATGACTCTTTCTTTGAACCTGGCCCGATTGATATGTTGTTGGGTGTAAATATTTATTGTAAAATTTTGTTATTCGACAAAGTTGTTGGAGACCCCTCTGCCTTTGAGACTTCTTTAGGATATTTGATCATGGGTGACGCGCCCATTGTATCCCCTCCCGCTTCCCGCAACTTTTGTGCTTTTACTAAGGAACCTCTTAATAACTTGGTTGAGAGGTTCTGGTCTACAGAGGAGCTGCCTTCTCGAAGGTTTTTGAGTCCTGATGATCAAGCGTGTGAGCAAATTTACACCTCCACTACCAAACGCCTTCGGGACGGTAGCTACTCAGTTAGTCTCCCATTTAGGGAGGACCCGCGAAAGTTAGGTAATTCTTACATCACCGCTAAAAGGAGGTTTTTACTTCTCGAACGACGGTTCACGAAGTCACCTGACCTTCGTGAACAATATAATGCTATTATTAGCGATTATTTGCAAAGGGGTATTATGTCGCGCGTCCCTCAGGAGGAATACCATTTGCCTGGTTATATTATACCGCACCATCCTGTGATACGTAAGGATAAACCTACGACACAGGTTCGTATTGTCCTCGATGCCAGTGCTGATACAGATTCAGGGCTGTCGCTCAACGACATTCTCTATACAGGGGACAATTTACAAGCTGATATCTTTGACATTCTTCTGAATGTTCGTATATTTCGTATTGCGTTTTCGGCCGATGTAAGGCAAATGTATTTGTGTATTTCCATGCACCCTCCGCACCGCAGGTATCAGCGTGTTTTGTATCGTTTTGCCCCAGACGACCCAATCGAAATGTTTCATTTTAACCGTGTCGCCTTTGGCCTGCGTTCTTCGCCATACTTAGCCATACGCACTTTGCGTCAACTTGCTAGTGATGAGCGCAGGAATTTCCCAGCTGCGGCTGCCATCGTCGAGAGGGATGTGTACATGGACGACCTGGCCTCATCTGCTTCATCCTTAGATGAAGCTGTATTGATGGCTCAGGATTTGATACATCTCTTCAAGGCTGGTGGGTTCGATTTAGTGAAATGGACTAGCAACTCTTCAGAGTTGCTACGACACATTCCTGCGTCTCACCGCCTTTCGGAGTCCATATCTTTCGACGATGACAGTGCGCTTAAGATTTTGGGTCTTCGGTGGCTTCCCGCATCTGATAATTTTGTTTTCGCAACCGCTGTTCCGCCGACACATTGCACTAAGCGTATAATTCTTTCAGTAACCGCACGTTTGTATGATGTTTTAGGATTGGTGGGACCGGTCATTCTTTTCGCTAAGTTGTTAATAAAAGAGTTATGGCTTCAAAAAATTGATTGGGATGAAGTACCATCCTCACGCATAGTTAACATTTGGAAAAAATATTTATCCGAGTTGCCTTTGATTTCTAGCCTTAAATTTCCGCGTTATATGGGTATTGAAGATGGCTCAGAGATATCGCTGGTTGCATTTTCTGATGCAAGTCAGCAAGCGTATGGTTGCGTAATTTACCTACATGTCGTTAACGGCGATCAACCTCCGCTCGTCTCGCTCGTGTGTTCGAAGTCTCGAGTCGCACCTGTAAAACCTACAATAACGTTGGCTAGGCTTGAACTCAACGGTTTGGTGTTACTTGCGAAATTAGTGCGCGCCGTTTATATTAGCTTATCGAAAAGATGTACTATACAAAACGTATCCGCATTTTCTGATTCAGAAGTGGCGCTCTGTTGGGTTAGCTCTTCGCCACACCGGTTTGGCACATATGTAGCTAATAGAATCTCGGAAGTGCAGACTACTATGCCTTCTGGGGAGTTTTATCATGTGCCTGGGTCTCAAAATCCTGCTGACTTTATATCCCGCGGTATGTTACCCTCGCAACTTTCTGGTAACCAATTGTGGTTTCAGGGCCCTCCATGGTTGTGTTTGCCACGCCAAGAGTGGCCAATTCAAGAATTTTCTTCAAAATTATCAACTTTACCAGAAGAAAAAACAGTTTCGCATGTTGCCACGAAGTCAGAGGAACATTTTTTAATAACTCTTGGTTCTAAATTCTCTTGCTGGAACAGGTTTTTGAGATCCACGGCATATGTTTTAAGGTTTTTGAAGCTTATTCCGCGCTCTAGTGTCATAACGGCTGAGGATCTTGACGCCGCAGAGTTGAGGGTGGTGCAAGCGATACAACATACTTATTTTGTTGATGACTTGCACAGTATACAGAATAACAAAGTTTGTTCTTCCGCACTTCGGAAATTATTTCCATTTGTTTCTGGGGGTATTCTTCGGGTAGGTGGTCGCTTGTCGCAATCCTCCCTGGAATACTCACAGAAGCATCCCGCATTGCTGCCTAAAAGCGGACACATTGTAGAAATGCTAGTTGATTGGTACCACCGTAATAACGCACATGCTGGACCTCAACTACTAATGTCTATTTTACGTCATAAGTTTTGGATTTTATCCGCTAGACGTCTGATTCGCAAACGTATTTACAGATGTCGTAACTGTTTCCGCACGAATCCAAAACCCACTTTTCCCGCTATGTCAGATTTACCGAAGTGTCGTTTAGAGGAATGTAAGGCTTTCACACATACCGGCGTCGATTACGCGGGCCCTCTGTATATAACGTTAGCTAGGAAACGAGGTGTGCGCAGTCAGAAAGCATACTTGTGCATTTTTATATGCCTTGTGACAAAAGCTGTTCACATCGAACTATCCTCTGATTTAAGCTCCGCTTCTTTTCTAGATGCGCTTAAAAGATTTCTATCTAGACGTGGCCCTTGTAAGTTTATTTATAGTGACAACGGTACGAATTTTATCGCATCCAAGGCCTACTTGAATGACCTTCACAAGTTTTTAACATCTGACGATTATTATAAGGTTTTTTGCGATGAACTTTCTAAGCATCGAATAACCTGGCGTACGAATCCTCCCACTGCTAGTCATTTTGGTGGTATTTGGGAATCAAATATTAAATGTATAAAGTCTTTGTTATTCCGCATAATTGGTAAGCAAATATTAACTTATGAAGAGATGTTCACAGTTCTCACCCAAATCGAGGCTGTGTTAAATAGTCGTCCATTATATTGTTTAAGCTCTGATCCATCAGAGCCTTCCGCATTAACTCCGTCTCACTTTCTTACTACTACGCCACTGGCGTTCTTGCCCGCACCTGATTTAACTGGGAGCCATACCAGACTTACCACACGCTTCTCTCTAATGGACTCGCTTGTCCAGTCGTTCTGGAAACGTTTCCGTGCTGAATACCTGCACACCTTACAAACTCGTGAAAAATGGAATACTCCCAGTAGTCCAATGCGGGAAGGAACTGTTGTTCTACTAAATGTCGATAACGCTCCGCCTCTCCAGTGGCCTTTAGGCATTATTACCAAGTTGTACCCTGGCAAGGATGGTGTCATTCGCGTAGTTCAAGTAAAAACAAAAACTGGTATTTATGATCGTCCTGTTGTACGGCTTTGTCCTTTGCCTATACAGTAGAGAGATAGTGTAAGATGCATTTAGTTGTAGTAAATTAAGCTATTATAATGAATTTTTGATAGTAAGTACAATGTTTTTAACTCTATTGTCATTATACCGCACAAACATTCACATACCTACGGGTTTTGTTTTGTCGGCGCCTTAATGTATATGCGTTTGATTTCCTTTTAATTTTTTTTTTTTGAAGGGAACCTTCAAAACCCCGGGGGAAATGGTTGGTATTGTTACAATATATTGGCATCATGCACTGTGCATTGTCTATTAATATGCTAAGCAACATAACTCCTTTTCCCTACCCTTGAACGCGCGCTGGCAACAAACTCTTGTCTATTGTCTTTGGACACTTAGTTGTCAATTTTATTTGACACTTGCCGTCCGCCTGCCGTCTCATCACCACCATTGAAGATCGGAAGAACCGGGATCCCGGGGAGCTCCAGGAACAGGCAGGTCACCGCGCCGCAGTAAGTCCCTTATTTTGTTCCCGCATCCTTTATCAGTTGTTTTAGCATACTACCTATAACAGAACACTACCAGTGCACGTAAAATAAGCCTTAATATCAATACAGTCCACCGTTAAAATTTTCAAATTGTGGTATTTTTAACTACCACACCCCTTTCCTTTTAATGGAACACAAATCAGCGATTTTTTTGTAATTCTTTTCTATCTGTTTGTTACTACACACCTAAAAAATTACTAAACAGATTTCGATAAAATTTGGCACATAGGTAGATCATGTCCTGGATTAATACATAGGCTACTTTCATCTCGGGAAAATATAAAGTGGGTTATTTATCCCGGAAAAACTCATTAGTGCGGGCGGAGCTACAAGCAGAAGTCTATAACGAATAAACTCAAAAACTACTGCACCGATTTAAAAAAAATCTTTAACCAATATGAAGCTACATTATCACCTAGTAACATAGACTACTTTTGTCCCGGAAAAATATAAAGCGGCGTTTTTATCCCGGAAAAACTCATTCACTCTGACGAAGCCGCGAGTAAAAGTCTAGTATAACATATCTGTGTAATTGCAAACAATTATATTGGTTGATAGTAAATTGGACGCGACAGAACTACATCGCGTCCTTATAAGGCTAATTTTTGTTTGGCACGTAAATAGACTTCCACTACACTACTTTCCAGTTATATTATAATTAATTAACAAATACACGAAGACATATCAATCATTAAAGACAACAACAATCATTGATTGTTGTTTAAGTTTGATACCCATTAGATAGACCATCAATCTTCCGTCTTTATTGATGTAAACATTTTACCACGTTTAAGAAATTAATTTTCTTTTTTAACCAACTACCAAAAGAGGAGGAAGGAGGTTATCAATTCGTGTGATTGTATTTTTTAATGTATTAAGTCTTTGTTTGTGCCTAAAACGTTTTTGTTACTTTTATAAACTATGCATTTTTGATGATGAACTAATTAGAACTTGATAAGTTTTATCAAAAGACCGAAAAAATATCGACTTTCTTATTTAAAAAATGTAATATGGGGTTGTTTGTTTATCATTAAATTGTTTCTCATCAATGACTTCACGTCTCGCCACAAAACTGCATGATAACCTCTAACGGGAAGGAAAACATTGTGTGGAAACTTGCATACTTGAAAATTCTTCATTAAGAGGGTAGGTGTGTCCGCACCAGGCTAGCGTGGTGGACCAAGCCTAGAAACCCTCTCAGCAGAGGAGGCCCGTGCTCAGCAATGTACAGTATATAATACAGGGCTGGTATTATTATGAATTTATATAATATACCCCACAAATTCTTCACACTTTATTTTTAAAAGTAGATTTCAAGCAATTGATGATGAGATAGTATTGTGTAGTGCTGAATACCGTCAGATGTAAGTAATCACTGTCGTCTATAAGAATTAATAATACAAAGGAATCATCGCTGCGTTGCCTTTGAGGGCAGGAATCCATTCTTTATTTTTATATGTCTGAAATAACTTTTACGGGCGTGTATACACTTAGGTAGTTGAAGGTCAAAGAGAATCTCATTCTCCTTTAATAAAAAAGATTCAGGCCAGTTCTTAACGTATTTGCGATGTTTTGTTGATCTATCTTAAAGAACATAGAGACATCAAAGGTGATCGTTCAGTCTACTAGTACCTACCAATCCTACAAGGTTATAGGAACATAATATGTTTAGCCGGTTTTACGAATTTCGAATTATCACAACGAAAACGACAAAAATATATTCCAATAAAGCTCAACTTCCCTTTGATGTTACCTTACTTTTTGTACGAGAATTAACAAGTTTATTAAGTCTGTGCTCAAATGAATTTTATTTTATATAGGAAGGTTCATGCCTTCTTTTTAATCGTGTTTAGTACAGTTTCAGTGTGGTTTAACAGTGCACTGCAAGTTACAATTAACTTGAACAAAAGCGTTCAACTAGGAGAAATAGAAAATATTGTCGTTTAATGCAAGGTAAAGATCGCAATGTTTCTCGTATGCAAGTATACGAGATGCCAGTGTTTTAGCTAATTTCGAAACAGCGTTTAATCTTACTTTAAGGACCTGAGCAACCTTCAGCTAGAAGATGTAGCTGCATATTGAGGCGTAAAGCCAGGTAAAAGCCCAACAAAAGTGATGAATATAATTCATTCGCATCTACCTATGCTGTGTATCAAAGACGAAATGCGTGAACAGTGTAGGTCTGCGCGAGGCGAACAAGTGCAGTAGTAACCCGAGGCGCGAAAATTTTTAAGAAAAAAGAAGTCGAAGGGATCGTACATTGTTTCATGTTCCGTATTCGGTTTTTACTACTTGGGTTGATTATAATTTTAGCCCAAGTCGGACTTTTCGGCTTTTATAAAAGTACAACCACTGACTAGTATATAAGTCCTTTTGAACTCTAGTTAAAATAAGTTAAAAGTATAAACTGTCAAGCAAAGTCACATCTGCAGTGTCATTAAAGTTTTTTGAAATAGCAAAATTCTAAAACACAAAACAAAATTCTTAGTTTTGAGAATGTTTTGAACAATCGATAACGTCTTTACAAAGTTAAGGGAATAAATTGTAATACAAGCTCTAACTTTGACTTTTTTATAGCCGCCTTACCGCTTGTAAGATTGTGGCGAGGTCCAAGAAGGGTTTTATTTATTGCTAACCCCGATTGATTCTCGTAGACATATTTGAAAAATCTGAATTGGGGTGATAAAAATAGTCTTTCATTCCTTTGTTATAGCGATGTAAGGTCTTTTTATTGCAGATGCGATCATTGGTGTAGCGGTAGGATAGGCAGGCTGTGATTTTTGGTTCGAATTCCAGGTAAAAAAAACTAACTATACATTTTTTTTATTGCGGTTCAATGACGAGTCGAGCCTGCCCTTCGTCTGATGGTAGGCGATATGTCCATAAACAGTAGCAACGCCACATAACTTTGTATTACAAAGTACTGCATGGCTCTCCACTGCACTCTTCACTCTTAGGCATAATAAGTTAGTCTCATAATGCCCAGTAATCACGCTGGCTACAATGTCGTTCAAACCGGAACACCACAGTGCATACACATTGCTGCTTGGCGGTAGAAATAAATATTGCGGTGGTATCTACCCAGTCGGGCCCTCGCAAACCTGGACCCTTATTTCATGTTCGCTTCAATAGAACGAACACAGGGAAGCGAGCAAATGTTTCTCGCCTGTCCTGTCTGTACGATCACACAGTGTCTGTTACGACATTGACATATTCGGTGATAAGTTATCACATTTTAAGCGGAAAACATTAGCCATTGCTGAGTGTTAACTATGTATCTACATACTTTCTTTTTTTTTGTCTTATTAGAATCGTATAGGGTTTGATTTAATTTTGTTAATGTTACCTATATATCTAATTTTTTTATGGCATCGAATGACGAGACGGGCCTGCCATTCACCTGATGGTAAGCGATACGACCACCCATAAACAGTAGCAACACCATCCAGCACTTTATGTTACAAATTACTGTATGGCATTCCACTGCGCTCGTCATCCTGAGACCTAAGATGTTAAGTCTCATTATGTCCTGTAGTTACACTGGCTACAATGCCCTTCAAACCGAAACACAACAGTGCATGCACACTGCTGCTTGGCGGTAGAAATAAACATTGCGGTGGTACCCACCCAGGCGGACTCTTACATATGAGAGTCCTACCACCAGTATAATTTTATTATGTTGTTTTATTTGACTGCCTCGGTGGCGTAGTTGTATTACAGTATGACTGCAAAGCTGAGGTCTCGGGTTCGATCCCCGGGTCGGGCAAAGTGATATTGAGTTTTTCTATTCAGTATCAGCTCGGAGTCTGGAATTTGTGCCCGATATGGCGATAGGCTCGCCCCCTATCACATCATGGGACGGTATAATGGCGAAAAGTGGGTGCACTAGTTGCGCCTCTGCCTACCCCTTCAGGGATAACAGGCGTGAGTGTATATTATGTATATATGTTGTTTTATATTTGAAATATTATATTAATATAATTCAATTACATTTTCTCATAGTACTCTATCAGATATTGTTACATCTAATGTTTTTTTTATTACAGTGATAGTTTTTTTTGTCAGTTTAGAATTGATGGACTAAATAATTAGGCTTTTTCTATTGTTTTAAAGATTGTGGCTAATGCTGTGATTGCTTATAACCAGAGTTACGATGACGTAAGTGACAATAGCTATAAATATGTGTATTTTAACAGGATTATTATAAACTACGTTAGAAATCCTCATCCAATAAATAAATAAATACGAGAGACTTACCATCATAGGTAATGTAGATCGATAAGCGAAAGCGAGCGCGTACAACAGTATGCGCTAGCTTTCGCTTTTGAATTGAGAATGCATGCGTGAGAAGTTTTTGTGAATGAATATAAATCTGTTGCCATGACGACGAATTTCTCAAGCAGAAACAATCACAAATATAGCGAGATTTTATTTGTCATCTATGTATCTGACCCTTAATTGTGATAATAGTAGCCTTTTTTCCCGGCTTCGCCCGCGTGAAAAACATTTTCCGGCATAAAAGTCCCGCCTTATTTTTTTCCGGGATATAAAGCCCATGTTCTTCCCAGGGTTTCAAACTATTTCCTTACCAAAATCCGTCGAAATCCGTTCTGTAGTTATTGAATTTATTGCGATCAGACAGGGTTCCTTTGTTCTTTAATAAATAGTCTGTCAAGGCCCGCGACGGACACCGGTGTCCATATACATAGGGTTTTCTCATACATCAATATATATAAGCGGGCCTTGAAGGGAACATACTGTGTAAAATTGTATTGGCGTAAATTTTGTGAACATCCCAGCTTTCGGTAATTCAACCTATACTCCACCATCTTACGAAGAAAAGTGTGAGTAAATATATTAACGACGGGTCACTTAGCGACCCAGGACGGTGAGTCAGCAGCTTTTATGTCGCATGTCAACACAGGAAACAATTCATTATGTCGAACTATGTCGCTTGTGTGCTTAAAGCTCGACGCACAGTGGGAGGGCGGAAATATGGCGGCTTTTTCTAGTTTACGGAGCTTTTTAGGGTAGTACTTTAGTTTTATATAGTTGTACTGGCTGACCTGAAATTTTAGGTAAAATTTCGGTACTACTTTTTTTACGTTTTTTTACTCCTTTGTTCTAAGGCATTATGACTCAGTTCATAAAAAAATGTGAACAATTCGGGAGGAATTATTGATTTTTATAAACATGCTATATACCGGGTGGAAGGGAAACGGTCTCTATACCGGAACGGTAAGAGAGAAGAACCATAACATTAACGAAAAACTATATTCATTTGCAAAGCTAAGCGATAATACTTACGATTTTAGTATTTCCGTAATTCATGCGCGCGCAATGTAAAGCGTACAAAAAACTGGGTAGGGTACAAACTACAAAGCAAACGCCGACAAGGCGGCGCGGCGGCCACGCGGTCGTTAACCCGTCAGCTGATGTACGTGTTTCATTACGATTTTTTTGAAATATTGACCTTTTTTACTATGTTTTTCAGAATAATAGTTTGATTTTTCTATCCATACGTGAAGCTGTATAGAAATTTGAGAAAATCCTACTAAAATTGTAACAATGCGATCGCGATTTTTTTAGTGCCATGACGTCAGGAATCACCAATACTATCACCTGTATTCGTTTCCGAGAGCGTTTCCCTTCCACCCGGTATAAGTAAGAAGTTCAATAATATTCGAGATGTTTTTTGGGCACGACAATTTGACCCCACTTTATCTGATGGTCAGCGGATAGAGATCTAGATAGAGTGTCTGACGAGCGATGATTATCACACGTAAGTCGACACAATTATAATGATCCTGGAACGCCTACCTGGTCCCTATCCGTGGATACAAAATATATACTACCACAAGCAAATCATCTTATGGGCATTGCAGGTGTTACAGCGTTTCCACATTATCCGATCTGATATCGGTATCCGCCAGTAGGGGGATATCGTTTATCGGCGGATATCCAACATCCATAAGTATATGGATGTCGGATATCTGATATGTGACCGGATAATGTGAAGGCCAGGTACATCTTATCTTATTTTACTAATATTATAAATGCGAAAGTTTGTGAAAATGTTTGGGTACAACAACTAAACGTATTTGAGTGAACTTTTGCACACGAGTAGATCATGTCCTGGATTAACACATAGGCTACTTTTGCACACGAATAGATCACGTCCTGGATTAACACATAGGCTACAATTTATCCAAGTAATTTGATCCCATGGGAAGGAATGGATATTTTTAAAGTGATCCTTTACGTAGATGGCGCTGGCGTAGTTCTGTGTTTTAGGAACTTTTATGACGAGAAAGGCTTTTACGCGGGCGAAACCGCGACATACTCCTAGTATTTCATACACTTTACTTGCCTCGATATCGGTATCGACGTCCGATATCGGATCGGATACGTTTTACGCTTACCATCCTAAGACTATTCAATCAATGGACACGATATGGCAATAATGCGCAGACATTTTTTTCTGTCAATCCTGACGAGGGGCGAGGTAGTAACGCATAGCACACATTTAATGAAAAAAAACAACCACATGTGCAGGGCTGAATATAGGGTCGCTTTTTACACAATAACACAGCAAAAATCACAATTTCTGTGGAGCACCGCTTAATGTCACTATCGTAGAATGTAATGACAACGATCGCAAGTCACATAGGTTTTAATAAAAGTTTATGACCAGCTGTGCATTTATGACCAACGAAGGATTTGCCTGGTCATCCCATCTCCTTGTTAAATGAATGCTCAATTTACCATCAGTCGTGGGAGTTGTTCATCTCATCACAATAAAGTAGGTCATCTTTAAAATTATTCTCAAAAATATAAGACTTTACAATGTGATGCTTCAAATAAAAATTAAACACTGTGTCTAGTGTGAACACACCTTTATTTTACACCACAAAGTTTCTATTTGTAGGTCATATAAAATCTGGCCCGTTTGCATTTAATTTGTCCTCATTGTTATTCCAATTCGTTAATTGAGCGGAAAAAACCTTTTTACCGCCATTAAGTTCGGTGATTGGTTGCATGAAGATACGAAACGTGTTACACGCCAAGAGCCCCGATTCCTTATGCCACACGTTCTCTTGACAGTTAGTAACACGCACGTACCAACTCGTGACGTTTATGATAATGGAAATTAGCATACGGAGCATTTTTCCACACTGATTTCACGGCCGTGTTACGTTTACACTGTCATAGAGAATAAGTCCCAAGGAATTCATAATTATAATTGATTAGTAGCGTTCTTTGTGATAGATTTACGAACATTTTATTTATTATATTTCTCCTTTTTTGTTTTATATATAAGCTATGTAATCTATTATCTACCTTAACTTTTTCTTACTGTATGTTTGTAACACAAAACATCCAACGTTGACGTTACAAACCATTCATTCAAAAATTTCCATAATCAAAACACCCATTCTCGTCATTATTTTTCAAAGTTCCCCGTTCACTCAGAATTAAGTATCATTAAAAGTATCACCGGTTATGAGAGGAACGGCCCTCTGAATACGAAATTCCGATGAGAGCTAATAGGCCATGTCCTCCAAAGCATAATTTATAGGCAACTTTATAGCCCCTATAAAATAAGAATGGATAAGGCGTTAATGAAAAAAATCAAGTGAATTTTTTATTTGACACTTTACGAGTTTTTAGTTAGCTTTCCTCATAATTTATGGTTTATGACCATGATTTATGTAATTAATTTTCACAATGTTGTCTTAAAATATGTATAAACGTTTTTTGGAGATCTAATTTTGATATGCGGTTAATGGCTTTAATGGGTTTACAAACTTAATTATTGTGGTTCGTTATTACAAAGCAAACATAATTCAATTTTAGTCGCAGTAAGCACATATTTTGTGAATGAACTTTGCCTGATATAGCGATAGGCGCCTTATTCCATCATGGGATTAGGAGAAGTTTTGTAGAGGTCAATTAGACAATGTGTGTTTACAATACAAACACAATTAAGCCTTTTATCCCCGAAGGGGTAGGCAGAGGCGCAACTAGTGCACCCAATTTTCGCCGTGTGTATCCCGTCTCATGATGTGACAGTACCGGCCCACGCGCCGGCGAAATTAATGGATAGAATTAGGTTAAACAATAATCTTCACAACGAATTGTTGATGTCTCATCCTCTTTCAGTGACCGTTCTGAGCCGAGGTTCGTAACCCATTAGCGGGTTGCCCTCGGCATGGTCTCTAAAATTAAAGGGTTGCGAGCGCCTAAAGCGTTCACCCTAAAGTACCGTGTGGCCAGAAAAGCCGTCTCGCGTCAGACTACTGGCAGTAGGCCCAACATAAATATGGCCAATGTATATATGTACATGTATATACTCTAATAACATGAAACTTGGGAAAACTAATTTTAACTGCACAAATCAATATACTGTTTGAATTAATGAAACTGATCGTCGATGAACGAATTGTAATTTAAACTATTTGAATTAGTTAAATTTGTTTTAATACACATCTACATTCGTATACTTTTATACTGTTATGTTAATCATACACTCAAAAGAAAATGGTTATTGGGCGGACCGGGAAGGCTGCAAAGTCTTTGAAACATAGGGAAGAAAATTTTTAAGTAGTTTCATTTCAATGTCGAATATTCGCCTAATCACAAAAAATCAATTGGTAGCTTCGCTTGCGGGAGAGCTTTTCATGAACTAAAAGTCTTACTTACTAAGCTTTCTGGGATAAAAAGTAGTATACATGTTAATCCAGGACGTGATATCTTTGTATGTTAAACATCCTAATCCGTTAAGTAATAAGTTGTTACGTGTTTACTTCTAAAAATATCCGAACATGCTTACCAATACATTCAGGCTTTTGGAACGAAGTTCCTTATCGCGCGTTGTGAAAGGGATCTAGACGGAAAAAAATCTTACGAAAAGTTGTCACGACACTTTTATACTTGCCCTGTGAAACCAGCCAGTAACAATAAAGAACTGGCCGTAAAAGTGACATTCGAAATTTAAATAAAAAAAGACTATTTAAATTTTAGAGTAAGTATAACTACGTATACATACTCTAAGATTTAAATGCTTTTTAGAGTAGTTTTTTTTTTCGTTAGTTGTATGTTAATTTTAATGTCAATGCTTGCTTAGGTGATGATCGTGATTTTATGACATATCTATTGTGTAGATAGAAGTAAATGTTTTCATTGATGTGGGAACGTTTTAATGAAATATACAATTATTATTATAACTTAAAAGAAATACAATTTTATTACAATATCTTCACTAATTAATCGAAAACAACTTCGTTCCATCCGGGTGTCCCTTGACACCTCTCAAGTTTTTATCTTTGAAGGGGTAGGCAGAGGCAGCAGTACATCCACTTTTCGCCTATGTGGTCTCAATTATGTAATAGCGAGTCTCACGCCATATCGGGCATACATTCCAGACTCCAAGCTGATACTGAGCAAAAAAACGCAATATTACTTTGTCCAACTGGAGATTTGAACCCGAGACCGCAAAGTGGTAGTGTTACTGTAGGAATATAGCGACGCCATTGAGACAGTCACAACTTTCACATTTATAATATTAGTGATGAATTAATAAAGCCTTATCATTAATTGATTATTTTTAATCCACAAAATAGCTAAATGGAAAACGTCCCTCAAATTCACTTTGGATTAAACATTTATTAATATAAATTGCCATTAACGTAATATTAAGGTCGTTGCAAGGTTCCCCAAATTAATTCTTGGAAAACTTGAAAGACCGCGTTGTGAAGGAAAAAAATGTTGTCCTTAAAAATATCGCACTGAAGCGTTTGCAAGATTAATCTGAAGATAATCCGCCTTTCAGTTATTTCAAGAGTCTGAAAATAATTAAAGAGCCTCGAGAAACCTGTCAGCTGTGTATTTTTTAGTTTTAAAGACGAGCAAGTTACTCCTCTTATGGTAAGTGAACGCCATTATTATCGCAATTTCATAACAAAAATTTCAACGGTCGGCAGGCAGGTTTTCAATTAATTTAAACTATGTTCAAATAACGGAGGAAAATGTCCTGATTCCAAATATGCATAAAACAGAATGTGGCAAAAAAACTCAACTCGTAAAGCTGTGATTCCGCAGAACGCGGCAGACGGCAGACGGCAACAGCATGTGCAGCGACGGCAGACGGCACTACTATGCAATATAAAATTGTATGAGACCGATTCCGCACACGACGGCAATTGACGCCCGGCAGGACGTCGCGCCTAGAGCTATACTGACTGCTTGATATAACGTATTGCGTGCGCAGACGAAACCGCTCTCAGAGCACGAGAGACCTATCAAGGAAGCAATTTATACTCAAAATGTCAGCATCAAACAATAATTGGGGCCTTTTTCACAAGTTTCAAGTATTTTTTAATTGGCAGGTATTGTATTAAGCAACTAATTTAGATAGTACTCATGTTATTACCATTTTTTTGTGAGTATAGATTAGAGTGTGACTTTTGTGTGTGATCGGGTTATAGTACATTTATGTGGCCAGTAGCATTTATCAGCAAGCGATAAAATCAGCCCTAAGGGAATTTATACCACGGGTTACATTGCAAATTATGTTACAAAAAGCAATCGCGGAAATACGCCCACAAATCTCAGACTAATCAGAAAAAATAAAAAAAAAATCTCTTTTCGGAGTCGGTTAAAATATCCGTCCGATTAGCAAATATTTCATCTGAAGAAGCTATATATTGTTAATTTCCAAATAATCACCGCACTGCCGCAACAGTATGAAGATAATGCGGTTGCGGTCAGCGCTGTTAACATCAGATACAGCGCACCGGTTTATTGTCAATATTAAACACTCGTGACCACTGCCGTTTGTACGGTGGCTTCACTATTGGTATACTGGGTTATGACTTAATGTATCACACATGTATCAGACTATTTTGACCTAGCTTTTGCTTGCGGATCCGCCCGTGTGAAAGAGTTTTTCCCAAGTAAAAGTCCCGCATTATATTCTCCCGGGATAAAATGTAGGTTATGTTAATCTAGGTCATCAACTTATATGTCAAATTTCATCAAAATCCATTCCGTAGTTTCGGAGATGTGCAGTAACAAATAAACCAAAAATAAGTATAACAATCGCTGATTTGTTTTCCATTACTTCTTTAACCCTTTCCTTTTTATCACATTTCTTTAAATGTACAGACACACCGATTCTACTGCTTTATTATATGTATAGATTATATCCTGGGGTGAATAAAATTCAGTCCAGCACAAAGGTGTTATACATCAATACTATTGTCCCGGAAAAACTTTTTCACGCGGGCGGAGCCGCGAGCACTACTAGTAATTGATAAAGTATAATTAACAGTTAAAGTATAAGCAAGGGCGTAACTACTACTGTATTAGCCGTAGCTATAATATGGAGCCCCTGAGCTCTAGGGGCCCCCTTAGTCCATACGCTAAGCTTAGCGTCCACCCAAAAATTCGGAGACTTTTTTATGCTCCTGCATATTGGCCCCTCGGACGTGGGGCATGCAGGGCGGCACAAACTAACTGGCTTGTACTTAAGAATGTATAAATCTCATGTTGGAAGGACCCTAACGATATTTAGATTTATGGCCTCTATATGATAACGTACGCCACTGAATAAAACCCATAAGAATCACAATACAAACTGCACAATTTAGGTAAAAGTAACAGCCACTTTGAGTGTGATTGTCAAAAAAGTAAGTAGCCGTTACTATTATAACACACCCATCACATGGAATTTATGCTATAATGTGGATAAACTAAGCCTTTCTGATCAAGTGGATGACAGCCATGATTGAAAAAAAATCTTGCCGCAATCGCTTGTTCCGATGAGTCACACAATCACCGATCAGGCGATCAACACAGGTCTTGTTGATCGATAATAATAATATTATTTGGATTAATCGGCCTTGATCATGAGGTATTTAGATTAAATTGCTTTATAACATACTCGCTGTGCTTACGACCGCCATCGCCCGGATGAATTTTTTTTTTGTGGGATAAAAAGTATGCCTAGCCTATGCCCTTTCCAGAGTCCCAAGCTATCCCCTTAATAAAATTCAAAGAAGTACGTAAAGTCGTTTCGGAGATATACGCTAACAAAAAACACGCAGATAATAATTCTAAAAACCGGTGATTTCTCTATTACTTTTCTTTAGTCATCCATCGACTTTTTTTTTACTATTTTTCTTTCAATGTACAGACACACCGGGTTTTACTACTTTATTATATGTATAGATTGTCGAGTGTAATCACTTAGTGGTGCCATAAAATGTTTTCAAAAACCTATTTATTACATTACTACAATCATCCTTGAAACTGATAACACAGACTACTGAAAAATACTGTGAACTGATACTAACAAACTTTATACATAAACATTAACAAAATCAGGTAAAAAGTTTGACTAACAATAGAAACAAAACATACGACCGTGAACAAAGAAAAATAATGGTCATTTCACAATGGTTGCAGAATTTTATTTCATTTTGTTGGTACCGAACTGAGCTTTGAAAAAGTATAACAAAAAACTTAGTTTGAATAAAACCACTGATGTGTGTAACACTCGTTTGTATTTGTGTTGAGTATCGTGTAGTTACATTTATTATAAAAACCTAAGTTAGCAAAACAGACCACTAGAGCGTTGAAATGGCAAAACTTTGTCTTTCCGCGATATCACAATTCATTTTTTTACATCAGGGTTTGCACGCACCTTTCTGAGTTATTAAGTAGCCTATGTCAATCATAGCGCCTATTTTACAAGTCTAAAGAAAATTACTTGGCCGCTATCTTATTAAACACCTAATGTAGATAGTAGTAATTTTATTACCAATTTTTTTTATTGCATCAAATTACGAGACGAGCATGGCGTTTGCCTGATGGTAAGCGATACGACCACTCATAAACAGTAGCAACACCATCCAGCACCTTAAGTTACATAGTACTGTGTGGCATTCCACTGCGCTCGTCATCCTGAGAGATAAGGTGTTAAGTCTCATTATGTCCAGTAGTTACACTGGCTACAATGTCCTTCAAACCGAAACACAACAGTGCATGTACACTGTTGCTTGGCGGTGGAAATAGACATCGCGGTGGACAAATAGACATAATTTAATTTGTGAACATAGATTACAATGTGCCTGTTGTATTTGGTCGGCTAACGGCTTATACATTTATGTGACGACTAACATTATCAGTAAATTGTGAAATCGGCCCTTATTCTATTTGTGTCAGTTTTCATCGAAATTCTTTCAGCGGTTAACATTGATTTATAAATATTATATATCCATGGCGGCTAATTTTTTATAGCCGAGTGCAGGAAAGATTCAATAAATTAATTATTTTACTAATATTATAAATGCGAAAGTTAGTGAAAAATGTTAGGATGTTTGTATGTTCATATGTAGTAAACGCAGAAACAACTAAACGGATTTGAGTGAAATTTGGCACACAGGTAGATAATGTCCTAGGTTATTTTTTATCCCGATAATTTAATCGCATGGAAATTTTTAAATTTGATTCTTTAAGTAGATGTGGCTGACATCGTTCTATGTTTTAGGGAGTTTTGTAGCGGAAGAGGCTATAAACGCGGGCAAAGCTGCGAGCAACACGTAGTTAATCATAAAAACGTGTAAAAAAATCATTTTTTAACACGTTCTTTGTTAAAAAACGACCTTGTTAAAGTACCATGTTTGTCTCAAAGATGCTTAACACTACTTGTATTAACGCAATTTAACTAACATTCCATTCATACAATAATTCTAATAGTAATAGTGCCTACGTATTGGCTAGATTTAACTAGAAAAAACCGCTTTTGAACGGGTTTTTGTAAAATGTAGTGATAGGATTAAAGTTTTGTAACGGTATTTGTAACATGCTAACCAGTTGAAGTGTCAAACTAATGGTGGGGGTGGTAGTTGGGTGTATAAAAAAGAGTGCCGTAACGCCATCTGCATTAGTACTGTCAGATCCAGAAGACGAAATCACTCTGGCCATTCGCGAAAAGATCGAGCATCAAAAGCTCACACACTCCACAAGACCGCTGTACCATCCTCGCCGTCGAGGACCTTGTCGCGTTCCCCGTCACCCTGACCTCTCTTAGCAGTTCCGGCCCGCGTGCCGAAGACTACGAACACGTGAATAGGAGTAGGTTATAAACCATCTTCCCCAATCGTTGATGTCTTATCCTCTCAGTGACCGTCCTGAGCCGAGGTTCGTGACCCGTTAGTGGGTCGCCCTCAGCATGGTCGCTTAAATTTTAAGGGTTGTGAGCGCCTTCTGCACTCATCCAAAAGACCGGTGTTCTTTCATAAGCCGACCCTCGTCAGGCTAGAAAGAGTAATGTCAGGGACAAAAAAAAAAGCCATCTGCATTCGTTCGTGCTCAGACGCTCATCCGAGCTCAGTCTCACCGTCGATCTCAGTTGAAAATTTTATCATTGACTTCATACTGTTTAGTTAATTGCTGATACCTATCTTTGTAAAACTATTTCTGTTAAAAGTGCTTATGTAAAATCAGTGATAAATGTGTCATGTAAAATCAGTAATAAATCGTTTTTATTTAAATCAAACTCGCTTCCGTTTCTAACAGTTTTAGCATAACAAAAACGAATTAGCATAACACGCAGTAACCGAGACGGTGTCAACTTTAAGGAACTCTAAAAGTATTTTACAGTATATTTCTCATGTAACACTAGACAGGCAATTATAACGGCTGAGGGAAGTTCAGTCCCGCTTGAACAAAATCAACCAAATTGGGTACGAGTAAATGCAACGTTGCATCAATCGAGGGGAATGTGCCATCACACCATCAATCTGAGAGCTACTTTAATATCCCAAGCATAAGATTTATTTTCGTTAAACGTTTACCAGAAAAGTCTGACAAATTTTCGTTGTGCGAACACTCCGAAACTTGGTATACTTTATGAACGTACACTGAATAATGTAGTGCATAAAATAAGCGGCAACTCAGTCGTAGTTTGATGAATTTTATAACGATGGATTTTATTTTGACAGATTTACGATATCAGTGGTGGTATCGGGATATTTGTTTTTTTTATGGCATTGAATCAGGAGACGAGCATTTTTTTTTGTTTACACGGAGTAAGTGACATTACTACCGCCCAGTGCTCAAGGGGAACGACTGAGCGGTTATGTTGGGTTCACCGTGCCTTACGACCCGACGTTGAGCCGCCCGGAGAGATGGAAACCGTCGGGCGACCGCCGGGCCGAGTCCTTAACCTATGTACACCGCACGGCATACCAACTAAAACTCCGCTGTGGCCATCTTCGGCGCATTAGGGACGGCTGCGGGCTTCCTCCGACTCATGTCTAAGTTGTCGTCCGCAACCGCCCCTAGGAGACGAGCATGCCGTTCGTCTGGTGGTAAGCGATACGACCACTCATAAACAGTAGTAACACCATCCAGCATCTTGAGCTACAAAGTATTATGTGGCATTCCACTGCGCTCGTCACCATGAGACATAAGATGTTAAGTCTCATTATGTCCAGTAATTACATGGGCTACAATGTCCTTCAAACCGAAACACAACAGTGCATGCACACTGCTGCTTGGCGGTAGAACGGACATTGTGGTGGTACCCACCCAGACTCTTACATATGAGAGGCCTACCACCAGTTGGTGGGGTATTTTAAATATTTTTATTGTAAATTTTTTACAATACTATTTCCTTTTATAAAATGTATATAATCATAAATGAATTATAAAATAATGTATCTTGAGGTGACCCATTTAATTGTTTGATTTTTAAAACATACAACTTAACATTCTACAATCGAATAAGTATCCAAATATATACTTAAAAATGTTTCGGCTTAGTTAGAATCCTTCAACGACTTATCTGCGCCTTACTTGATCCTTACGGGCTTAAAACTAGTGTGGGCGTTAATCTAGAAGTTAAGTTTATAATAATCATAATCTCTAAAACTATATATCCAATTCTGAAAATTTTCTCAATAAAAGAAAACTAAAATAATTTTAAACTGAAAATATAGGATATTTCTGGGCGGGTTTTTAAGTAGGTGGAGATTTGGGAAAAGGCTGGTGAAATATTACTATTTCGATGTTTTTAACATACCTAGTATTAATTCTACTGCATGCTAAGAAATTTAAAAATAGAATATTATATAAAAACCTGTAAAATGATTTTGTAAAACTTTTTATAATTTAAACACTGCCATCCGGTGTACATAGTAGATATTAAGGAAGCTCTCGTGCAATACATTGAATACTGCTTAGAAATTCATAAGAAGACTGCCGGAAGCTTAGCTTTACTTTTGAAATTGTGTCTCCTTGCTACTGCATATCGTTATTACCTTCTCTTCTGAACCAAATGGATGAACAAGACAATTATTTTAAATATTAATTGTTCATGCATAAGAAAATTAAATAAGTTTTTTTTATTTTATTTTTATATGACAATGCGACTTCCATGTATTCGATTTAGGGCAGTGCAGTTCAAGAAAATCGTCGAATAGAAAAAGACGTAGTATCTCAATTTGTCTTTTTTTTGTTTTCGCGGAGAAAGTGACTTATTACTACCGCGCAGCCTTCAAGGGGGGCGACTGAGCAGTTATGTTGGGCTCACCGTGCCTTACGACCCAGCATTGAGCCGCCGGGCCGAGTCCCCAACCTATGTCCACCGCATGGCATACCACCTAAAACTCCGCGGTTGCCATCTTCGGCGCATTAAGGACGGCTGCGGGCTTCCTCTGAAGGGGGTGTCTAAGTTATCGTCCGCAGCCGCCTCTGATCTCAACTTGGCTGGAATTGAAAATTGTGACTGATCTGGCGAATATCTCAACATTCGTCATAGAACATTAATATGCGTGACGTAGTTGCACTGCTTGCACCTCACCCGACTTAACTGAGCTTATACTAGCAATACTAATAAAAAAGTCATAAAAACGGTATATTTTTCTATAATAAAAATGGTTTTATACAGAAGCCATTACTACTACCCGAATAATTTAAACGTTTTGAAGCGAGCCGGCTGCTCAAATACCCTTTTATATTTAGATTTTTTTAGGCATATTTTGATCGCAGACCGAACCTATTCAAGAGGCTCGTATGACTAAACCATTACTCACAGTTGGTCATAAGGTATCTGCGTATAGTGAAGTCCTAAAATGAATGTCACTCGGCTGGCTCTCTGTTACATAGGGCCTGTTTGCTGACTATTTGTGGGTGTCATATATTTCTATCCACCATACCATGACATACAAGTCCCGTATTATATACTGCCTACTGCTAAGCACGGGTCTCTTCTACTACTGAGAGGGTTTTAGGCTGTAGTCCACCACGCTGGCCTAGTGCGGGTTGGCAGACTTCACATACTTACGAATTTTTTATAGAGAATATCTTAGGTATGCAGGTTTCCTCACAATGTATTTTCTTCACCGCTAAGGCAAGTGATAATTCACAAAGAATACACACATACCTTTTTATAAAAGTCAGAGGTGCAAGCCCTTGGGTTGTGCACCTGCAGACATTCTTGTCGGCAGTTCATTCCACTTCCAACTAGGCTGTCGTCGCTTGTCTACGCGTGACGGGAACAAGGCGTGAGGATTTGATGCGTGTTACAGCGATTGTGCTATCTGTCTATGCACGCCCTCTTCCGTCAGTTTTAGAGCCGATTGTTTATCCATGGTCAAGTAAAGTTAAGGCTCTTATCACACTAAATGAAATCGCTGCGAGTGCACAGCGCCTTCACCTCGCTGTGAATTCACTCGTAACTCAGCAGTGTGATAAGACCTTTACTTTACTTGATCACGGATGAAAAAACCAGGCTTTAGAGTAGAGAACCGAGAATCTTAAATTTGAGCCGTAGTGCGGAAAGATCTAGGTCATAATACAGACAATTAATATTTACGGGCTTGCCACTCCTGTGGGTCCCAGTTAGGTCCACTAGATGTTGTGATCTGAGCATCCATATTAGGAAAAACTTTTCCTGTAATAAAAGTAGCGTATGAAGCTCATTATGTTGGTGAAAGAATTTTTTAAATCGGTTCAGTAGTTTTTGACTCTATCCATTATAATCAAACAAACAAAACATCAAATGTTTTCTCTTTATAACATTAGTATAGACTAGCTTTGCATCGATGATGCCTTTGGAACCGTTGATATTGAAGAACAGTGGCGACCATTATCAAAATTAGTGTCTTGTTTGTCCCTCTTCCTCTTCACTGAATATTTGCTGGTCTTGTATATGGAAAGCCTTTAATTCTTTACAGTACAATATTATGTAAACTCCGCTAAGCAACGTTATGCAAACTCAAATCGATATTTGGCAGTAAATTCCCTCTGAATCTTGTATAAATTCAACGACCGGCATAAACTTGGAAACTTTAAATGATACTCGATCTTGTGAATTCGATTTAGATATTTTGAAATTTATTTAAATTCAATTGTATTTCTCGGGAATGTGTTTTAGTATCGTTTATGTTTTATTCTGAGTTATCTTTAGTACGTTTTATCTTTATTTTCTTTATTATGAGTAGGGTTAGTTTTTAAATCACCGCTCAGTATTTAAATTATTTTTAATTTTAGAATAATTTGTATATTCTCATTTCTTTAAGCATAGATACATATTATCGTGGAAAAGGTAATGAGACACAGTGTTGCTGTGATGGATATTATTTGAATATGTTGTTTATATTGGTGATAATAACTTAAATACTATCTCAAACATTAACGTCATCGTGCTAGTGACATAAGAGATTAATTAAATATTTTACAATATAACAACTTCTGCCTTTCTTCACACTAATGTAGTATTTTATCAAAGAGCAATCAAATTCAGTTGCATCTCTAATATTCATCAAGTCATCATCATCTTCCTGCCCTGGTGCCAAACTACTTGGGGTCGGCGCAACATGTTTTTCTCTTTCATTCTCCTCTATCTTTCGTCATCAAGTCATTCACGCCCTTTTCTTTCATATCATCACTTACACAATCCATCTACCTCTTCCTTGGTCTTCTTCGTCCTCGCCATCCATCAACACTCAAATTCATCACTCGTTGGGTTCCATGCCTTTCATCCCTTTTCCTCACATGTCCACACCAAGACAGACGATTTCCTTTTAACTTTTCTATCACTGGTGCCACTTTCAAACTCCCTCTAATATACTCATTCCTCACTTTATCCATTTTCGTCACTCCACACATCCATCTCAACATTCTCATCTCTGCAGTTGCATCTCTAATACTATGTATACCTAAAGTAGCAGTTCCAAATGTTCTGTAACACAACTAACTGCTTCTATATTCTTTTTTGGTAACAGAATAGACGTAATACTGGTATTTAAAAACGTAATACTGGTATTTAAATTCGTTTCGGTCATCCCATTCGGAATCTAAGCCTGTCAATGGAATTCTCAAACTGAGCACTCGCCCCCACAAATGGACAATGACAGATATGTAGATTAACTTGGAAACGAAGCATAAATCCAGTTTGCCGTCCAATGCCAGTTTTTCTCGTGTAGATTTTTCGCTGTAGTAAGTTAACAGGCAATTTATGAAGTAATTCCATTCATACACGATATTTAAAAAATATTTTATCATCTGTGAAAGTGTAAAAAGCTATGAAGAGTTAAGTCACTTTATCTAGAAAACTACAGGTAGAAGTAGCTCAGTTGTAAATTTTATACTAAAGTAGATTGTCCCAGAAGGTCTTGTAGATGGCCTAAAAATAACTCATTTGCCAACTTAGAGTAAGACAAGAGAGATAAAAATACTATTTTAGATGAAAACGAAGTCATGCACGATATAATGCACTCGTATTCGAAATGCGATATTAATCTATGGTGTATATCTTAGTACCTACTATAGATCTATAGTATCTATAGTAGATACTAACTAATAATCTGAAACGAAATTTAATTCAATCAATATTTACAATTCCTAAAAGCGAAAGTTGAAACAAGCCGGAAGTGTAGTAATTTATACATGTGACGCTGAAGTGTCGCGTCAATTAACTTAATGACGTCCGCGCTGGTGTAAATTCCTGAATAATTTAATAGAAAACTCGAATAATTTAAGAGAATTTCAATACGGTGCCGTCAATGTAGAACAGTTTTGCTGTTTAGATGCTGTAAGGTATAAAATTTGCGGAAATAAAACACCATAGTAAGCTAAAAAGTTTGAACGCGCTCCTCTAGAACTACTAACACACTCTGAAAATTTACTGACAGGAAACATATTACTATTAGTATGAAACATAAAATTTACAATGGTATACTAAATTGTTACATTTTGTGTGAGTTTCTCGCTACGGAGTAATCGCTAGAACTTCAAAATCGATACCTGAAAAATATTCCACTGATGTAAACTACGTTGTACTCGAGTAACGAACTTTTATTTTATACTGTTTCATTTTAATCCGGAATACTGTTTGAAAGCAGAGTCGGTTACATAAGCTCAGTACATACATACATACACACTCACGCCCTTATCCCATAGGGGTAGGCAGAGACTATTGAGCGCCACATACTACGATCTTGACAAACCTCTTTCGCCTCTTCCACATTCATAGTTCTTTTCATACATTTTCGTCTGTTAAGGGTACTCGTGACTTGCCCTTTTTTGAGAAGATCATTTATTTGGTCAGAGAATGTTCTCCTCGGGCGAACTCCGGCGGCTCAGTTTATTTTAAAATTGAACCTTATTTAGACAGATCAACTATTGCTAGAACTAATACTCGTATTCAATTACCGCTTGCGAAAGTTACCTCGTCGGAATATGCACAATGGCGAGGCAGTTCTCGCCCATGACGTATTAGCCTTTTGACCAAAGAGTTCTAAGATTATATAGAGCAAACTCTGGGAAAATTTTTGCGACGAAATTTTGAGCATGTCAGTTACTCAATCTAATTTATCGTGAAATAGCAAAACACATAGTAAATGTAAAATGCATTAGGAAATACTTTGACATGATTGTAATGCGCAAATTGGCGTATTTTGTTCCAAAGCAAAGACAGCTACTTATTGCCAATTGGCATTAACTTTCGGATGGGAAATTTTGTCCCAATATCCGATTTATCTTTGATTAATTATATACCTAGATAGAGAGACGCAGTGCAATGAAATTAAAACGAACAGGCCAACTTTTCTTGAGCTTATATGCGTGGCAGCTGTGTCATACGCCATGGCTGCATCATTCTTCGTATCCTTGGGTGCGCGCATAATGATGCCAGTAATTACATGGTTTCTATGAATAACACCAAAAATAAATTCACTCGAACTCATTTAGTGGGCAATTATTCTCCTCTATATCTTTCGCCGCGTTTGAAACGTTCAGTGTCAAGGTATATTAATACCTACAAGCAGGAACACGCTGAATGCAGGCCACGTTTGACAGGTCCATCTGGAAAACCTTAGGGGAGGCTTATTTTCAGCAGTAGACACACATACATCGTTATGGGTGTCAAACCTGCGTCCGTCATCCAATACACCATACTCAGTATATAACTCATTTTATTATAATAGGTATTTATAAGTGCAAAGACATCGCAAGCTAAACCACTGTTACATTAAAGTTAGCAAACAGCTTTGCATGTAAATTAATTCTATTAATATTTTATAGATACCTGGTAATTTTGTATGTGTATACTCTGTTTAACTTCTCTAGAAGATACTAAGGCACATGCCTCAAACAGAGCTAATGATGTAGTTCATTTTACTTAGAAATGGTGGATTATACAGAGTGCAATGCAATCAGCCCTGTATTATATACTGCCCACTGCTGAGCACGGGCCTCCTCTATAACTGAGAGGGGTTAGGCCTTAGTCCACCACGCTGGCCTAGTGCGGGCTGGCAGACTTCACATACCTTCGAAATTCTTATAGAGAACTTATCAGGTATGCAGGTTTCCTCACGATGTTTTTTTTCATCGTTGCAGCTATTAATAATTAACAAAGAATACACACATATATTTTTAATAAATTCAGAGGTGCGTGCGTGCTCTTCTGTTTAACCTGCGGACATTCATCTCGGCAATCCGCTAAAACAATTTACAAGTTCATGCTATATTTTAGTATCAAGCATATTTCAAATAAAATATAAGTTGCATTAACTCTTCAGTACTTTGAAAATGGAAATATCTTTAAGCCTCATCATTTTAATAATTTGCTATTAACGAATCGTTTTGAATTAATTATCTCGCAATTCGCAGTAACCAGATAGTGCGACAAGTTAGCAATAATAAGCCGACTCGTAAAACTTTCATAACTTGTAGCTTTGTAACAAATTAGGGTTGTCACAACGTTGAATTATATGTTTATGAATTTATTATTAACTAGCTTTAACCCACGGCTTCGCCCGCGTTAATAAGTTTTTCCGGGCTAAAAATACATAAAAACCTTCCCGTTGAATCACTCTATGACTATGACGTTGATACAACTCTTAACAAATAATGCATTAATTTCGGCCAAATTTGATTACCATAAAACTGTTCTAGTGAGTTAATCTTAAAAGATAGACACATATTGTCGTAGACATTTTTTTAGATCATTTCAAGAGGAATAATTCTTTCATACATATATTTTTGGTATCTTGAACCGTTTTCGCAGCGCACGCAATGGAAGCCCTCAAGGATGAATAATTTTCCCCGTTTTTTTTCACACTTTCCATTATTTCTTCGCTCCTAATAGTTGCATCGTGATGTTATATAGCCTAAAGCCTTCCTCGGTAAATGGTCTATTCAACACAAAAATATTTTTTCAATTCGAACCAGAGAGGCTACTGCGAAAAACGAAATCCGTAGTTTCGGGTGACGGATCGCACGTTTTCTTACTACGAAGTGTTACGGATCCTTCTTTATGAAGAGTTGTTGCGTGACGAAAGTGTTGAGCGAAGTCGGAAGCGTCGCAAACTGCGTGAAACCTTCGTTCAACGGTGACGGATCCGAAGTAATTTGGTAGTAAGGTTAAATCCGAAGTTCGTCGTTTCTTCGTTTCGGACCGACGTTTCGGATTTCGTTTTTCGCAGTAGCCTCTCAGTAGCTCTTGAGATTAGCGCGTTCAAACAAACAAACAAACAAACTCTTCAGCTTTATAATATTAGTATAGATTTCTACTTATAATGGCAGTGCGTCTGCCTGACTTGCCTCGGTGGCGTAGTTGTAATCAGTTGTATTATGGTACTTCTGCAATGGTGGTCTTGGGTTCGATCCCAGAGTTGGGCAAAGTGATATTGGATTTTACCTTCCACCGCCCTCAAATCAGTTGCTTAAGATGACTAACTAGTCTCTAGGCAACAAATAACTGTGAACATGTAGGTAAAGAATATCAAGCAGAAATTCAAGTTTTTTTTTATGGCATCGAATGACGAGACGAGCATACCGTTTGCCTTATGGTAAGTGATACGATCACTCATAAACAGTAGAAACAACATCCAGAACCTTGAGTTACAAAGTACTGTGTGGCATTCCACTGCGCTCGTCATCCTGTGACATAAGATGTTAAGTCGCATTAGTTAGGTCCAGTAGTTACACTGGCTACAATGCCCTACAAACCGAAACACAACAGTGCATGCACACTGCTGCTTGGCGGTAGAAATAGACGTTGCGGTGGTACCTACCCAAACGGACTCTTACATATGAGAGTCCTACCACCAGTTAAGTTCAAGTTAATGTAGATTGCTTTTTAGCAGTCCTTAGTCTAACAAGTACAAACATTTTGAACACAAACAAGTACCAAGAAATATTAATTGTAAAATATTCAAAATTAAAACAATAATTCCACCACTGCTGTCTCAACAACACAAAGTTTTGGTCCAACGTTTGTCATTATGTTTACAAAGTTAGTGTTTATTATAAAACTTGTAAACTTAAGTCTTTGAATAGGCTTAGAACGAATGCAGACTAATTTTGTTATGTATAAAGATTTTAGGAATGTTACATCAAGTAATTCGAGCATGCAAATTAATTTGTTTGAAACATAAGTACTAAGTTACGCCTTTAGAAGATAAGATGAATTAGATATGCTTATTAGTTATTGAATTACATTTGAAATTCATTAAGTGTCTCGTAGACACGAACTTGTGAATTTCTATTATCAAACAGCAGTATGCAATCATAATTATGTGAACTTTATAGGACAAAGTAAAGTAATAATATACTTATACTGCGCAGTGCAGTTTAGTCACTTACAATTTTAAATACGACTGCGTCGGTGACGTACTTGTATTACGGTACGACTGCTTAGGTTTTTCTAATCAGTATCAGCCCGGAGTCTAAAATTTGTGCCCGATATCGCGATAGGGGACGACCCCTATCACATCATGAGATGGAATACGCACGGCGCAAAAGTGGGTGCACTAGTTACGTCTTTGCGTACCCCTTTGGGGATAAAAGGTGTGAGTATGCGTATGCGTATTTGTATCGTTTATGAGCAATTCATTATTTATCATCAAGAGAGCTTATAAACTAAATGACTGCCTCGGTGGCGTAGTTGCATTATGGTACGACTGTAATGCTGAGGTCTCGGGTTCGATTCCCGGGGCGGGCTAAGTGATATTGAGTTTTTCTATTCAATATCAGCTCGGAGTCTGGAAGTTGTGCCCGACATGGCGATAGGCTCGCTCCCTATCACATCATGGGACGGAATAACGGCGAAAAATGGGTGCACTAGTTGCGCCTCTGCCTACCCCTTCAGGGATAATAGGCGTGAGTGAGTGTGTGTGAGCTAATAAACCGTCTCTTTGTGTAGAACTAAGTGTTCACGGCGTCACCCACATTTAAAATCTTTTCCACTCCCAAAGACTCTAAATCACAGTACTGATCTATAGTCCCTAATGTACGACAATGTGGTTATGAATAAAAAAAGAATAAGCTTAAAAAATATATCCTACAGGACCAAATTACCTGGATAATAGCCTATGTGTTATACAGAACATCCATGTCCCAAATTTCATCCAAAACCGTTCAACTGTTTCTGAGGTAACTTCTGACAAACATCCAAACTTTTTCGCAAACCCTCGTATTGATAACATTAGTAGGATAAGATATAAATCGAGTATCAAATGACTCTCAACTAAAATTGAATCATCGCCTATATATATTTCACTTGTTCCATCTAAAGGAATTCAAAGATTACAAAGTCTGAACATGCATCAAGGAAATCCCTTCCAAGCTCGAGGCATACGACATCGCTCGCTTTGCATTGCCAAATAAATTTCACTTCCCTCATTCTCTTTACTGAGATGTCTAGATTCAAATCTGTTTATTTATGAGAAGAAAAGACCACTTATCTGTTCATGTCTGGCTTTAAATAGTAGCAACACCTGATAATTCATTATGTAATTAAAGTAAACATATACACACACACACATACACAAAACATCACACCCTTGTCACCGAAGGAATAGGCAAAGTTACAACCAGGGGATCCACTTTTCGCCAATTGTGTTTCATGTCATATTATGATGGAGGACGAACCTATCGCCGTATCGGGCAAATATTCTAGTCACCAGGCTAATACTGAGCAGATAACCCAATATTACTTTTCCCGATCCGGGATTCGAAACTGGGGCCTATTTACGCGTAACACTAAGCATGTACCCCGTAAACATAATAATAATAATAGTAATAATAATGTGTAATACAATAATATGTATGAAATTACAAAATGTCCAGTAATTTCATAAGATTCAGCGTCTTTCTAGGCCAGCATGGTGGACTAAGGCCTTAAACCCTCTCAGTTGTAGAGGAAGCCCGTGCTCAGCAGTGAGCAGTATATCAGCGTCCTTCAAGTATGCAGTGTTTTCATGGTGCTTGGTAGCAGAAATAGACAACCTTGTAGCTGCTGTACAACCCCAACAGGGTCTTTTTGGAAAAAAAGATCTACAGCGTATTGGAGTTATGGAAATCTATATTAAAGATATCGCTTTCATTTAACTAAGAGAATGGGGCAAACATAGCTAGTCATAGAAAATACTAGATTCCATGAATATTGTAATATTAGCTATTGTTCTTTGCACAAAATATGAAGTTGAGATAAAATTACATTACCATACTGACAGTTAAGGATAAATTGAAATATCATATCTTTTCTTTATATGAAGGTTTATGTTAGTTTGAAAAGCAAGTAATAACTTATTATAATGTTTTATATTCCATAATGCATTATTCATATTGTCTGGAAATCTTTGGGGGAGGCCTATTTTCAGCAGTGGACTTCTGCCGAAGAAGAAGTATGCATTATTAAGATTACTTTGTATACTACGATCACTAGCTTGATATTTGTAGCATGACCACCAAAAGTAGCAACGCCGTTTACTTCTCTGAATGATCATGTACAGGGGCCTTAGCCAAGATGGGTTTCATTACCATCGTTTCAGCTAATGCAATGCAATGCAATCACCCCTGTATTATATACTGTCCATTGCTGAGCAGGGGCCTCCTCTACTACTGAGAGGGGTTAGGAATTAGTCCACCACGCTGGATTCACATACCTTCGAGATTCTTTTGGCGAATTCTCAGGTATGACGGTTTCCTCGCGATGTTTTCCTTCACCGTTAAAGCAAACGATAATTGATAAACAATCCATATATAACTTCGAAGTCAGAGGTGTGTGCCTTGGGTTTTGAACCTCCGGGCATTGTCTCGACAGATCGTTCCATTCCCAACTAGGCTATCGTCCACTAAGTCACTAAGTTTAAGCTAATAGAAAAGAGGAAAATGCCCGGGAATGACATCGTATCAATAAGTTTATCGATAGGATATATCATTCTCATTTAAAACGTTCGTTTACGATTGTAGAAAGGCATCTTAGCTGCGGCCCCTGGACGGCGCTGGACAGCCCTTGTCACTAGATTCAATGTCACTAAAGTCAGTAGACAAAAGTGCTGCTACACTGATGAAAATAGTCTTACCGGATCTACACGGATTAGCCAACACAAGAATAAGCTGGTAAAATTATATGGATACAAAAACATACACTCATCAGGCTTTTATCCCCGGTGGACCCGGGATTCGAACCCGGGACCTCAAAGCGGAATAACAGCGCGCAATACTATAACTCCACCAAAGTAGTTCAAAAAATATTCGGAACAATTATTTTATATAGCTGGACACAAAATAATGAAAAAAATAGGAAACTTTAGTTACACAATAGTGAACTAACAAAGCCCTAGTACGTAAATTCACTAGCCACATATCAAATCCTATCTCATACACTTCACAATGCCGCAAATGGTTAAGAAAACTAAATCCCATTCGAAAACAATGTAACAATGGGTGAGGATTACTTAATTCCCTCCATTAATGTGGTACGGATGTAGTTAGTAGTTATTATCCGTTGATTTCAGCGTCTTGAAACAATAGGCCCTTTGAAGGCCCTTCTTGAGTGACAAATGGAAGGTACACTTCCTTAATCCTTGGAGTGTTTGTATTCAAATGTGGAGGGTACTTACGGGGGGATATTGCATCGAACGAGGTTACGTTTTAAAAATTGTAGACTTGTGAGTGTTTTAATAGAAAACAACGTGGATGCGATAAGTCTGAATTGAATTGCTTATGCCTGAAGACATAAAGTCCCATTCAGACTATTACTATTTACTCACTGCTGAGTACAAGAGTCTCCCAGTGAGTGCGGAATACGCCAGTTTTATGATGTATCCATCCATATTATTGTACACCTACCGTATCAAGTATGCAATTAGAAAGAACATTGAAAAGGTTTCATTCAAAATCATTTTAATTCAAAGCTTCAAGAAAGCAATAAAATCTAATTTTAGTATAAATACATCCACTTTAATAAGAAGTTTAGAACATTATTTTTATACTAAATATGTAACAGAACGATTGCCCGTATGTCCCCCGACGAGTCCGCCTGAGCGCTAGTCCCACAAGAGCCCAAAGGCTTCTGGGCTAACCGCAGACACGTTACTGACTCGCCCTTACATCAACTCGTTCGTTTACTTAACGTAATTAACAGTAACTAATGGGAAATGTTCTAAGCGCTTCGATTTTATTGTTTATTTGTTCAACTCTACAGATAAGGTAAAACCTATAAGAAATGAAAATACAATCACAAAATCACAAGCCAAAGAGTTATCATAACACAAACCACATGTTTTAATAAAAGTAAGTTACTGTCAGTAAAGTCACTAGCCATATGGTGGTAGATGTTTCGGCGAGTCACGTTCTGGAGTCCGATATACACCCAGTAATAGAGCTCGGCATAAATCTGGAGACAATGTAGATTGCAGATAAACAGACGGTAAAACACATTGAAATGTTTAAATTCGCTTCACGAAGTAACAGATTCTTAAATGTTGATCTTTAAAATCATCATCTGCCACATGACGTCCACTGCTGACCATAGGCCGCCTCCCCTAAAAATTTCCATACGGACCTGTCAAAAGCAGCATGCATTCAGGTCGTTTCTGCGACATTTATTGTCTTCTGTGCACCTTGTAGGTGGACGTCCAGCCTTGATCTTTGTAGTCGAAATATAATATAAAGGTGAGTTAATATACACATATTCACTCACGCCTGTTATCCCCGAAGGGGTAGGCAGAGGCGCAACTAGTGCACCCACTTTTCGCCATTATTCCGTCCCATGATGTGATAGGGGGCGAGCCTATCGCCATATCGGGCACAAATTCCAGACTCCGGGCTGATACTGAATAGTAAAACCCAATATCACTTTGCCCGACCCGGGGATCGAACCCGACACCTCAAGCTTTGCAGTCGTACTGTAGTACAACTACGCCACCGAGGCAGTCTGAGGTGAGTTAATATTGCTCGATTTACCCTATCAAATTTTAAGATAGATGTAAACTCGGCAAAGTTTGGATTTATTACTAGCGCCCCTAGCTAACCCTTTGAGACTACAGCAGTAAGCTTATATTATGTTACTAGTTAAAATTACAAATGAAGATACAGCTGAGATTAGCTAACTTCAAACAACTTCCATGTGTGTACATTACCGTCTTGATTTCCTTATTTGTATAATCTTGACATACGCAAATAGAAATCTAATATAATAGAAGCTACCATGATGTTGACACAGTATTATAATTGACTCTCCATATAGCTTAACGTAAACTTTATTGCACATAAATATAGACAAGGATTTATGTATACTACTGAAATTATGATCATCTTCAATCTTTGGAAGTTCATTGCTGAACGAAGGCTTTCCTTAAATAGATATTTCCAGACCAAAATTTAGAAGTGGCTTGCATCCAGCGAGTTCCTGTAATCTTTACCAGGTCGTCTCTTCACCTTGTAGGTGGGTGTCTAACGTTGTGCTTGCGGGTGGAAAAATATGGTATTTTTATACAGTTCTTAATATTATCGTACTTCTGGGCTGTACTAATGAGAGAGTTGAGGCGTTTCGCCCACCACGCTGTGGGAAGGTACAATTTAAATACTCGTTATATTCATTATGACAGTTTTAAGTTTTCTAATGGTATTTGTTTTCATAAAATAAGCGATAGATATGAATAACTACACTCATATTATTATAAAGTCACTTTAAAAGAAATGTAGTTGAGCAATGCAAACATAATTCCTAAAGTTACGAAGCAAAACAATTATACCAGATAACTATTACTCGACATTAAAGTTCAAACTAATTTTAACTCCGCCACTTCAACAAAGAATTAATTCATTTAACTTCACGACACTCAGTACACTTCATGGCCTCAGCACAATGGCAGAGAAGAACCCACTATTTAGGATGTTGTCAGACAAAGTTCTAGACGAAATGCACTAAAAGCAAAAGAAAAGTTCTCCAAGCGAACTCAAAAGGGGAACGTGAAAACAAGTTTACTTCCTATTCTGGGAATAAATGGCACTATTCCACTGTATCCCAGGAATTGAGTGGCTAAAAAGAAATGCACAGGCGCCTCAAACAACAGCGTGTGAACTGTCGTGACTTTTGAAAAACTTTTGAGAGTTAATGGATGAGAATTCTGGATTTTGAATCCTTTAAAGAGTTGTTACTGGATTTATAATTTCTGTGCAACTAGATAGAGTATTTATTTTAGTGAAAAAGATGTTTTGCGTAGTTAAACGCCGTGGTCTATCATTGTTCTATAATATAATCAGCTAGCGTTTCGTTAAAAAATATTATCATTTCCTCCATCTTGATAATGAGCTTCATCTTAGTTAGATTTTGCCTGGAATAAAACAGTAATTTATATTCAGGATATATGGTGTAACAAATTTCATTCTAGAGATATATGCGAAAGATTTAAATCTTTACTAGACAAAATTTTACATTTATATATTAGTAGGATATGTAAGAAACATCAGAAAGTAAATAAGGGTCAGTAGAAATAATAGAATAATAAATTTCACCGGAATCAACAAAAGTTATATATCAAAATGATCTCAGAATACTCATAAAACAGAACAATATTGTTTCATGACAATTTGGATGCATTTTTAAAAATCCTATACATTTCGCGGCAACACTAACCGTGGTCATAAAAACTATACGTATTTATAACAGGAAAGTAAATGTTACTTGTATAAACTGATGCATCAGTTTAGGGTTCCGTGGAAGGTCGGGATCTAGTATAACACGCTTGGCATAATGTCGCATAATACCCAGTAATTTACTTTATTGCTAGAATTTTACCCCGCTGTTTCAATTAAGTAAAAAGAATAGAGTTTGCACAATGATTTTAGATTGGCGGTAGAAATAGACATTATGGTATAGGTACCATCAACTAAAGTCTGCCGAAGTAGGCTTCGGCAGATTTTAGCTGGTGATACGATATTTGCATCCGCCCGGATAGCGACTACCCACACCATCATCATCATGATGTCCTCTGCTGAACATAGACCTCCTCTAAAGATTTCAAAACCACCATACACAAGGTGTAAATCCACCATACTGGCCTATTGCCACGTAATACATTCGGTGCCAAACAGGCTGGCATAATTATGTCGGACGGGCGAGATGTAATCATTTTTTTATAGCCTCCTGTATTCTCATCAGTCACTATCTGGACTTCTTATCATCAGGTACAGGGTTGCTGAGCCAGTATAAATGTATACTAATATTATAAAGCTGAAGAGTTTGTTTGTTTGTTTGTTTAAACGCGCTAATCTCAGGAACTACTGAACCGATTTTGAAAATTCTTTCACTAATAGGAAGCTATTTTACTCCTGAGTATAGGCTACTTTTTATCCCGGGAAAATATTTTTCCCGGAAAAACTTTTTCACGCGGGCGGAGCTGCGAGCACTACTAGTAGTCTTATATGCGGAAGATACAGGATTTCGTCTATTCAATCTCCTTTTATCGGTATTTCTAGAATTAGCTACAGAATTCACGATTCCTTCAAGTTACAAACTCTATTCAAACAAAAAAGGGTTAAGAAGTTGATCGTATGAATTACCCCGACAGACAAACGACACCCGTGGGGATTGTTGCAGACTGATTAGTAAAACTGTTGTTTAAACACATTTAGAAGTACTTTTAATATAAGAAGTTTTATATATTATGCTGATAGCACGGCTTGTTTTTGAAAATGTAGTTATGATAAATCATAACGTTCAGGTCGTTTATAATGACGAACGAAGTTCAATGTAGGATGAATAATCAGTTAAAACGTTGGTTGTGCGTTTGGCATGTATGTTCATCGTTGACGATGTGCGCACACTCATACAAGCATACACACGCGCGCCTTTTGTCCTCGAAGGGGTAGGCAGAGGCTCAACTAGTGCACCAAGTTAATAATTTTCGCTGCGTGTTTTCCGCCGCATGAAATGAAAGGGGCGAGTCCATTACTATATCGGGCACATATTCTTGACTCCGGACTGATACTGAGAAGAAAAACTCAATAATTCTTTACCCGATCCGGGATTCGAACCCGAGACAGATCACTAATCGTAATGGGAACGTATTACAACTACGCTACAGAGGCAGTCACCCACCAAGAATAAGACCATAAGTAGCGGGCAAAGAGGAGAAAAAGCTCAGTAAATTCCGTAAAATTAGTTTTAATTCCGAAATGAAAATAACTAAAACACTCAAGCTTCTGTTTTAATACCCTACAGTATGCTAGTAACTCTTCTGTATGTACGTAATGACTACTACAAAATAGGACTCACTATTCATAACTCCCCGAGCTAGAGAATCCTACGTGGCTCGTATACAGAGGAGTGTAACAAATGTTTTGACCCAATATTTCTAGACTATATATACTATTTGGGTAGGAAAATTAAATGTAAAAAATATCTCCCAATTTAGCCCTGTATTATATGTATACTGCTCACTGCTGAGCTCGAGCCTCCTCTACTACTGTCAGGGTTTAGGCCTTAGTCCACCACGTTGGCCTAGTGTGGGTTGGCAGATTTCACATACCCACGAAATTCCTATCGAGAGTTCTCAGGTATGTAAGTTTCCACACACTGTTTTCCTTCATCGTTAAAACTAACGATAATTGATATAAACAATACACACATAACTTCGAAAAGTTAAAGGTGCCTTGGGTTTTGATCTTCCAGACATTGTCACGGCAAATCGTTTCAATCCCAACTAGGCTATCGTCCACTTGCTTCTATTATTAGAAGTTCGAAGCGGAAAATTTTGCCGTAATTTTTGTAATGATCATAATATTTACGTATTCTTAAGTAAATTATTGTGAGTTATTATTATAAGGCATGTTTTATAAACTTTCCTACCCTGTCGTGTAACGTTCGTGGCAGTGACGAGACCACGTCAGGGCTAAATATATCCTACTAATCCTACTAATATTATAAAGGCGAAAGTTTGTAATAATGTATGGATGTTTGGATGTATGGATGTTTGTTCCTCTTTCACGCAAAAACTGCAGAACGGATTTCGATGAAATTTGGCACCCGGGTCCATCATATCCTGGATTAAAAACATAAAGCGGGACTTTTATCCCGGAAAAACTTTTTAACGCGGGCGGAGCCGCGGGCAAAAACTAGTCTTATATATCTTTTTCAGCCTTTGGAAGACCACTGCTAAACATAGGCCTTCCCCAAAGATTTCTAGACCATCCTACCAGAAGCGGCCTGCTTCCAGCGGATCTCTGCGACCTTTACAAGGTCGTCTGTCTACCTTGTAGCAGGACGTTGCACGCTGCGACACGGGCGCACAATTCTAGACTTCTAAGAACTTTATTTTTTTTATTTAGACAAGGCACTAGGCTTGAATGGTACACACGTGTTACATACGATGTGATCATTAGCTCTTTTTTATAATTTGACTAAATAGGTCACTTTTTATATAATTTTTCTTGTATTTAGTAAAAATATTAGGCGTTAATTCGCTCTGGATGTGAAAATAACTGAGTTAAAAAAACAGTATAATGACCATTAGAACTTAATTACGACTCTAAGTGTGGTACCTAGCAAGATACAATAGATTTACCCTCCCACCTATTCACTTACCACGTTCCTGCCACGGCCCGGTCACTGCACGTATGGATATCCATTGCGGAACGTTCAAGGCTTTTATTTGCTCCAAATATTAAAAACTCCCCGTTATTTCCCTGGATAAACGGAATGGGGCTTTCGGTCAAGGCAAACATTTGTTAAATAGGTGTTTGTTCTGGTTAGTAATGGATTGACCGTTGAAGACAGTAGGGAATGTGACGTTAGACTGGGATCGATTGCAAACTGACATACTTTTCTATTTAGATAAATGACGTCATCAACGTCCTTTGTCATCCGACTTCTGTAATGGTATTTAAGCGGAGTATATATTTATTATCTACTTTATCACGTGAAAAAGCTCGGTGGCGTAGTTGTATTGCACGTGCGATAAGACTTTCACGCTGAGGTTTCGGGTTTAAATCCCGGCTCGGGCAAATTGTTACTGAGTTTTCCTTTTCGGTAAATGGCAACAGGCTCGCTGCCTACTACATGCAACCTAACATTAAGCGATATTTGGGTGTGTTACCCTTTAAAAGGGAAAAAAGGTGTGAATGCTATGTAGGTGAAAAAGTAAAGGGCAAAAGAGCTCGTGGGCGCTTTTAAACGCTGAACAGACCTATACTCCGTCGGTTTAGTTTTATAACTAAATGTAAATAAATCATAAAAAAGGTATTTTACCAGTACATTTTTCTTTACGAAATACTTCATTCCAAAATAAAATTCTTCATAACCTACACAACACTTAGCACTGTTATTCCCGTTTATTAAAGTTGTTTGGTTATTATTCATTACTAAGTACGAACACAATTAATTCTCATAAGTTACAATACTTTTATAAAAGATCTCAACCTGTCAACTGTAAAAGAGCTAATACGATAAGCACGCCAAACATTTTTCAAACGGATCGTTATAGATAACCCTAAACAATTTAAGAGTGTGACTGTCACGTAGCACGCCAATAAAACTACATGAATTATATATCGATACACTTCTGAAATATAGATTTTTTTTTATTTATCACAATCAGTCCAAACATGAGCACGACCACTTTCTCAAGAGTGCACGACTAAAAAGAAGTAGCTATGTATATACGTATGTATGTAAAGGATACTCACAAGAAAAAATAAGGTAGGTAGGTATGGATCGGGAGATTTGAAATCTTATGAAAAACATCAGGAAAAACGCCGCACGTTCAGGTCTAAATTCTGTAGTAATTTTGCCCAGCCGAGACCACTCATTCATGCTAAAAAACTGCTAGCATTTAGAACATTATATAAATTCCAAATTCTAAAACGCTAACAAAAATATACGCCCGAAAACCACCGAAAAGTATAAACAAACTGCAACTTTTGAAAATTATTCGTACGAGCAAATGCCTAGAGAACAATACAATTCAATGTTAGTTTTGAACAAAACTGAGCAACAAAGCCAGCGTAGTTCATGAGGCCCCGCGGAACCCAGCGCGCTGGCCTCTCGCTCACCGACAATTTATTCACCAGTTATGACCGTCCATAAATTCATATTTACGACGCCTAATGCAGGCTTGCATGGTCAACTGCAACTACATCTATTGCGATACCATCTCTTCTAATAAATATTCTGTGACAAGGACATTAGGTGCTTTTTTATTTATTCGGTATCGATGTTTGCCGATCGTAAATTTTGATGAGAATTTTTTCATTGACTGGTGGCTTTTTTTCATTGAAAGTTGGTTTAAACTTCAGTTATACTTATTGAGTTTTTATCAGTCATCGAAACAAAACTATTTAACGGATTTTTACGCGATAAACTTGTTTAATGTTGAACTCAGCAAATTATTACATTTCATCAAATTGATTAATGTTGATGTCCTAGCAAAATCCACGCTCACTGTAAGGTTTTTAGCACTAGCGATAATATTCGTTTAATCATAATTCTACTGAAGTTGTTAAAAAACAATTATAAAGTCGAATCTAGTCTTTGAAAATTATAATCATAAGATTCGTAAGATGCAATCTAATAATTATTACGAAATAGGAATTTATATTAAATCAACTGGTATTCACCATTTATTATAAACCTACTAGCTTTTGCCCGCGGCTCCGCCCGCGTTATAAAGATTTTTCCGGGATAAAAGTCCCGCTTTATGGTTTTCCGGGATAAAAAGTAGCCTATGTGTTAATCCAGAACATGATCTACCCGTGTGCCAAATTTAATCGAAACCTGTTTAGTAGTTTTTGCGTGAAAGAGGAACAAACATCCATACATCCAAACATCCATACATTCTTACAAACTTTCGCCTTTATAATATTAGTAGGATAAGATATATTTTATAAGGACTGCCTCGGTAGCATTAAAGTATACGCGTTACGAGTACGATTTGCTCGCTAAGGGACTCGAATCCCGGTTCGGGCCAAAAACATTGTGACTGGGTTTATCCATCTTCAAAGTTACTTAATCGCAGCTCGGAGTCACGAAGTTGGCGGTGTGATACCCCCGTGCCTCGGAAAGTAAGTAAAGCCGTTGGTCCTGCGCCTGATCTCTCTTCGGTTATGTCGGATTGCCGTCTCTCCGGACTATGAGAGTGAAGGAATAGCGAGTGCACCTGTGTATTGCGCACACACTTGTGCACTGTAGTATTATCTCCTGCATACGTAGCTGATCTCCGTTGAGTGTGGCCACCGTGGTTGCAATCGGCTAAGAAGAGATTATTTTTATAAACTTGCAACAAAATTACATAGTCATCTCAAAAGAAACTTACAAACGGATTTAAGCCTTCTTTATCAAGAACGAAAGCTGATTGCAGAAATATAAAGTTATTGGAGGCGGACAACTTTATGTAGCGGAGTAAACGAGAGTTTACAATGTTTGCGTTGCGTTGATATGTGAACTCGTCGCCGTACAAGCCGCTGTGTACGTTTTTAAGAGTAATATATTGAGTATATCAACGATTCTCGTTGGTTTGAAAAATAAACTGAATTGATGAAAAAATATGAAGAACACACATTTTTCCGTAAGTCATGTTTTAGGATCAATATAAAGATTCGTCCATGAATGACTTCAAAAAGGATATTTTCAATTCAGCACATTTATTTATAAATAGCTTTTGCCCGCGGCTCCGCCCGCTTTAAAAAGTTTTTCCGGGATAAAAGTCCCGCTTTATATTTTCCTGGGATAAAAAGTAGCCTATGTGTTAATCCAAGACATGATCTACCCGTGTGCCAAATTTCATCGAAATCCGTTCAGTAGTTTTTGCGTGAAAGAGGAACAAACATCCTTACATCCAAATATCCAAACAACCATACATTCTTACAAACTTTCGCCTTTATAATATTAGTAGGATAGTAGGAAGTAGGATAATATTTTGGTAAATTTAGATTACTAGACTTGAAATAACAGCTTTGAAGACTTTTTCGTGTGGTTAGGGAGTGCACCTAAATATAGTTAATTTCATTCCGTTACCAACATAATTTCTCGAAGAATTGCTATTGAGATTTGCTTACCTGACTCATTTGCTTATTCGCCAATCCCCTATTATAAGAAGTTTTGTTATGGCATTGAGTGACGAGACGAGCATGCCGTTCACCTGATGGTAAGCGATACGATCACCTATAAACAGTAGCAACACCATCCAGCACCTCGAGTTACAAAGTATTGTGTGGCATTCCCCTGCGTTCGTCATCCTGAGACATAAGATGTTAAGTCTCATTATGTCCAGTAGTTACACTGGCTACAATGTACTTTAAACTGAAACACAACAGTGCATGCACAATTCTGCTTGGCGGTAGAAATAGACATTGCGGTGGTACCCACCCAGACGGACTCTTACATATGAGACCTACCACCGGTAAAAATTAATTAGTAAAGAATTATTCAATTGTCATACTTTTGAACAAGTAACAAGCAAAATTTGGCAAATAATATCCCAAAAATCATCAACGCACCAAATCTATCAAAATAAGTTATTTACTATTTACCATTGATACGTTTGGGTCCCATCGCAGAAAATTTGTTATGAAGTGTAAACCGCGTCTCGGTAAATAGAGAGACCGGCGAAATGAATGAAGTACCGACCGTAACGAGGAAACTTTAGAGGGAATAGATGTACTGCAATACATTTAATACTATTGTAGATTCGAAAGTCAGTTAAGATAGTTGTTAGAAAACAAAATGTCTGACTATGGCTGAAATTATGCATATTGAGAAAGGTAGGCCACATTTGACGTCAAGAAAAATTATAAGAGTGTTCCGTACGACCAAGAAATTTTATCCTATAAATCTCAGCATTAAATTGTCGCCGAAGGGCTAGATAGTGCGGAGCAAATAGTGCACCCACCTTTCACCATGTACATACTTATGATGTAATAGGGAGCGAGTCTGTCGCCATATCGGGCAGAAATTGCAAGTAGAGCATCAAATCATCTTTTTACTTTAAAATAAAGCTGCCGTATAACCTATTGAGCATCACGAAATAATCAATGGAACAAATAGTAGCGGTGAAGACACGAAAGGAGCCGTGACTCAATTCAATGGTGAGGCGAATTGCTCGCTGAGAACGGTGCAACTCAAAGCCATTTCAGTTTTGCAGCTGGAAAATTGCACTTTTTACTTACGTAGTTTTAAGTCCTACGACTAACAACTTAAACTGTTGTTGTATGTTTATGCTTTTCAAGAGTTGTTTAATATTCATTTGTATTTTTGTAATTGTTTGTTTGAACGCGTTAATCTACAGAACTACTGTTCTGATTCTGAAATCAGTAAGCATTAGATAATTATTTGATTAGTGCAGAGTACTATAATTATTTTAGCTCCGATATTATCAAACTAAAGAGTATATTAGATTACAAAAAGATATTTAGTCACTGGTTTGATAAACCGTAAATAGGGTAAAAATCTCACCGTAATTTCTCGCCAGCATTTATGTTATTAGTAGTATAAGAATAACACGTATTTATGCTACTAAAAGAACTACATAAAAATGTTATTTTATATTGACTTTATCTAAATATAGTCTCGGTAAAAGCTTCAAACAAATCAGTGTACCATAGCGTTAAGAATAAATTAAAGTTGTTGTATATATATTTACTAGCTTTTGCCCACGGCTTCGCCCGCGTTAATAAGTTTTTTTTGTACATAAAAACCTTCCCGTTGAATCGCTCTATCCAACACATTTATATGGATAAAGATTAATATTATGACGTTGATACAACTCTTAACAAATAATGCATTAATTTCGACCAAATTTGATTACCATAAAAACGGTTCTAGTGAGTTAATCTTAAAAGATAGACATATACTGTCCAGAACATTTTTTTAGATCATTTCAAGAGGAATAATTCTTTCATACATATATTTTTGGTATATTGAACAGTTTTCGCAGCGCACGCAATGGAAGCCCTCAAGGATGAATAATTTTTCCCGTATTTTTCACATTTTCCATTATTTCTTCGTTCCTAATAGTTGCATCGTGATGTTATATAGCCTAAAGCCTTCCTCGATAAATGGTCTATTCAACACAAAAAGAATTTTTCAATTCGAACCAGTAGTTCCTGAGATTAGCGCGTTCAAACAAACAAACAAACAAACTCTTCAGCTTTATAATAGTAGTATAGATTATCAAAACAGAAAGATAATTAAAAACAACCCAAAACAAACGATGATTGAGGCAAGCCGCTGTTTTTAATTTAGGTTTTATTATGCGCTAAAGCTTCCTACATTTACATTGTCGATTTACAATGCAATGTAACAGCTGTAGAATTAAAAGTAAACACGGTTATCTCAAAATAGTTCAAAGGGAAATCACTTTGTGGCAACGGGATTGTTTTTGCAATTCAAAAGGTATTTGTTTGGGACGCGAACATAAATTATGTTTCAGTTTGACCTTTATAAATCATGTTTATGTGACTGCCTCGGTGGCGTAGTTGTATTATGGTATGACTGCAATGCTGAGGTCTCGGGTTCGATTCCCGGGTCGGGCAAAGTGATATTGAGTTTTTCTATTCAGTATCAGCTCGGAGTCTGGAATTTGTGCCCGATATGGCGATAGGCTCGCCCCCTATCACATCATGGGACGGAATAACGGCGAAAAGTGGGTGCACTAGTTGCGCCTCTGCCTACCCCTTCTGGGATAACAGGCGTGAGTGTGTATGTATGTATGTAAATCATGTTTAAAAATTGCTGAGTTATATGAATAAATATGTGTATAATGAGCATATGTATATAGATTATGCCTTTGTCCATTTTCAAGGATAGACGGGGTCACACGCCCACAATTTGTTATTTGTTATTGGATTAGATTTTTATAATTGGTACTAATTATGAATTAAGTACACCTACATAAGTATTAAAATCGGCTACCCTTTTAAAATATTCACCCACTATTGATAAAGTTTAACTGAAGGACACGCGTGACGTCAAACTTTAAAACAATTCGAATTTTCATATTATCGATACTAAAATCATTCGAGTTCCTCCACAATATTTACTGGTAGCTCATAGATAAATGCAGATATTTCTGGTTTTTATTCTACAAGTATAAAATCTGGGGAACAAAACATTGTCTCCGGATTTTCTCACGATAAAATCAAATGCTTTCATGTGAGAGTAAAATTTTATTCTAAGCAGATCTTTTTATAATGTTGGCATCATGGAGTCTGTATTGTGGCTTCAAATGAAGTTCGCTTAAGTTCATAACTTTAAATCCAAAATGACCTTGTTTAAAATAGAAAAATCTTTTTCATGAATCCATTTATCGTTTATACTTAAAGTTACGCTTTTTAATCATGTAAAAGTCAATAAAGCGAGGTAAAATTAACATACAAATAATAAGAAGATAATTATATATACGGATGAAGATGAACTTACAGCGAGTCGACGCGTTCTCCCCACAGAGCTATAATTACAGTGAAAATAAAGAAAACGCGTGAAATATTGCTACATGAGTCTGCGTTATGAGATTTACAACCTTTTGCAAACATGCGACGTGATAACTATTTTATTTAACCAAAAATAAACCATTCATTTGTGGTTTAGATAAAGTAATTTTTACAGTACAATCTATATTGTGCAATTTTACAGAAGTGATTGGATCGATAGCTCACTGCGTTAGTCTTGGTCATATTGTATTTATAAATAAAAGGAGGATAGGTAATTTACGCAAAACTGTGATTGCTTATGGAGCTCTTGTCTGTCGAAAAGGTTTACTTCTATAATTCACATACCCCGAGCACGACTTCACGCACTATTGTATAGTGAATGGTGTAAATTTTTTTTTATTGAAATTTGAACAGCACCGCGTTAAGCGTATTTGGAACTAAAATACGACAACATGAACATTGCGCACCTGTAAACTGATACAAAGAATAAACACACCGTAGTAGCATGTTGAATGACCTATGTATGTTCATAACATCGCGAAAGTACTTGATTATTGGACAGAACAAATTCGACGCTTAAAATTAAATCAAAGAGCTTTCATGCCCTTATTATCACTAACAAATAACAATTATCCAATTACTTACTATAATACAAATGAAATGCATTTAAATGTTTACTACGTATTTCTAATGGCATCTCTAATATTTAAGACCACCGTGGCATACTGGCTCTGGCACGTTTAAGTCTATCTTTGTCCCCAAGCCGGCTTGGAATCTTGTTGTCTTCAAATTGCTTTGCGCAAAGTCCATCTTAGAAGGTCTTGTTCCTCCAGGTATTTCTAGTATAATATTATTAGATTGGACTAACAAAATTGCTTCTATTGGATTTATTGATGAAGTTTCAGTGCTTTGAGGAGCATTTGCATTTGCACCGATGCGAACTACTAAAATGTATTTTAAAGTACTATGTAGTCTGTTGGTAGAATAATTTAAAAATTGAACATATGCTGGATTTTTTTTTAAATTAGTTGTATTAATGGCTAGTCTATTGCCGGGTTAATTTAAAAATGGCAGATTTACTTACTCTAGGGATTCCATTTTTGAAAGCAAGTGAAGGATACGATATCCCATATTATATAGCTATATGCCGTAGTTCTGTATCAAATACTAATGTAGTAAGAAGCAATAATAGTAATCAAGTAAGAAACTTATCTATACTTAATATTATAAAGCTGAAGAGTTTGTTTGTTTGAAAGCGCTAATCTCAGGAACTACTGAACCGATTTTGAAAATTCTTTAACTGGTAGGAAGCTACATAACTCCTGAGTGCTATAGGAAACTTTTTATCCCGGGAAAATATTTTTTAAAAATATTTTCTGTACCACCATCTGTAAATGAGGTAAATTTAGGAGACATAATTAGGTTTAGTAGGCCAACAAAAAGGTTTGTTTGCAGGAGCACCAGTAAAACCAGTGCTCTAGGGTGGAAGCTGTCACGAATAGCCAAGCGCCACCCAACTGGGACTGAGCGTGTAATAGTAGCAACAAGGGAAACTGATTACCCGTCGGTGCGACCGCATACGTTTTTTTTTATAGCATTGAATGACGAGACGAGCATGCCGTTCGCCTGATGGTAAGCGATACGACCACCCATAAACAGTAGAAATACCATCCAGAACCTTGATTTACATAGTACTGTGTGGCATTCCACTGCGCTCGTCATCCTGAGACATAAGATGTTAAGTCTCATTATGTCCTGTAGTTATACGTCCCCACAAAACATACATACATACATACATCAGTAATATACGGTGTAAATAAGGAACAACACTTAACAACAAGATGCAGGTGTTTCAGTTCGGTAACTAATAACTATGTTGCACAAACGCCATCATAAAATGGTATCAGTACGGGGTCGCAGCAGCTGCTCGTTTAGCTCGTTTATGCCTTTATTGAGTTAGGTAAATATTATATGTGTTTATTTAGGTATTTTAGTGAAACTGCTTCTGTGGCATAGTTGTATTACGGTACGACTGCAATGCTGAGGTCTCGGGTTCGATTCCCAGGCCGGGCAAAGTAATATTGGATTTTTCTATCAGTATCAACCCGGGGTCTGGAAATTGTGATCGACATGGCAATAGGCTCGCCCCCTAACACATCATGGGACGGAATACGCACGGAAGAAAGTGGGTGCATTAGTTGCGCCTCTGCCTACTACTTCGAGGATAAAAGACGTGAGTGTATGTATGTGTGTGTGTGTATATGTGAGTTTTTTAGGGAATATATAGAGACATTTTTGACGAAAGTAAGTTATGTACGATAAAGTAAGTTCTCGTATAATCTTTTTAGTAGTTAAGAGGGCTCGTGCCTAGCAATAACATATTTATTGTTTTTTTTTGTATTGAGTGACGAGTCGACCATGCCGTTCGCCTGATGGTAAGCGACACGACCACCCATAAACAGGAGCAACACCATCCAGCACCGTGAGTTACAAAGTACTGTGTGGCATTCCCCTGCGCTCGTCATCCTGAGACATAAGATGTTAAGTCTCATTATGTCCAGTAGTTACACTGGATACAGTGCCCTTCAATCCGAAACACAACAGTGCATGCACACTGCTGCTTGGTGGTAGAAAGAGACATTGCAGTGGTACCCACCCAGACGGACTCTTACATTTGATAGACCTACCGCCAGTAGAAATAAATAGAGAAGTAACAAAAAAAAACACATTAAAACTCGTCCTAAGTAGCTCACTTCCATTTCTAATAAAACGGTTATTTTAATGCGGTGTTACCGTCTGCACACTGGCGGAAATTGCGAAATTTAAAACTTCTTTTTCTCCGTGACATGTTTAAATTGCATTTTATGCGGCATTAAACCTGAGAGACCTTATTTATTCCGTGACGTTGGTTAATTAAAACATTTCTCCCCTATTAATACTTATTTTATGCTGACACGACACGTGAAACACGTTCGCGATAGAAACTCTTTTGAAACTGTATTAGCACGCAAAATGTTAGTGGTTAACTGTTTTTTGTCTAAAATTTACGGTCGACACACATCAAAGGCAGTGGGTGTGATTTGGTAACGAAAATAGGACGTCGGCGATGGTTGAGGTCGTACCTACATAATTATTAGACAGCCTATGACCAAATTACGTATATTGATCTACTCTATGTATCGCATATATAATTATAATCCTTTGATTATAATTATATATTTTTATATAATCCTTTGATTATAATAAAAATATCCATCTCAAACTATGAAGTTTGAGATGGATATTTTTATTCTGGAATAAACGTTTTTAATGTCAGTCACGCGTATAAGTGCGATTGTCTTAAAACTACAATTAAAATTATTTTAAGGGTTCGATTATTCTGGTTTAGGAAACATTTATGCAGATTTAAAGTTATTGAATTTTTTTTTATTATTTATGACTGTACATAGCAATCTAACCCATTGCTTAAAGTACTAGTGTTATATAAAATTTGTAAAAGATACTGAATGTAGTTATTTTTAAAATAAGAACCATCTAACTAATCATCAACTCTTATTTCCAAACACAACACGTGTAAAAGGAATTAGTTTAAAAGGCTAAAGAAAAAAGCAAGCTATTTTTCTAAACTAGCCTAACAGAAACCTTGAATAAAAACAAATGTGGACATTATGTTCGCTTTTATTTACTACCGACCTGTTTCCCTTTGTTTTGGAGTTCTGCGAGAGCTATTTGAAAGTTTTAGTTTGTAACATTGTTATGGTTTACCTCATAGTGTTCTATTAATCATATTAATTTTATGCATTTAATTCTTCATCGATGAATGTAAATGAGGATGAAGTGGACGGTAGCCTTGTTGGGAATAAAACGGTCTGCCGAGACAAAGTCCGGAGGATCAAAACCCCAATGCACACACCTCTGACTTTTCGAAGTTACGTGTGTATTGTTTATGAATTATTGTTCACTTTTACGGTGAAGGAAAACATCTTGAGGAAACCTACATATCTAAAAATTCTCCATAAGAATCTCGAGGGTATATTCATATACCCAGCATATATAGCAGACTTCAGTCTGCCAACCCCAACTAGGCCAGCGTGGTGGACTAAGGCCTAACCCCTCTCAGTAGTAGAGGAGGTAGTCGTCAGCAGTGGGCAGTATATGATACAGGGCTTATTCCATTTGCATTGCAGTGCATCGAAACTTCAGCACTGCAGTCGTAATACAAGTACACCACAGAGGCAGTTCATATTATATCATTATGTTTTAAAAAATATTAATTCATATCCATTAGCAATGTAAACTGCCTCGGTGGCGTAGTTGTATTATGGTACGACTGCAGTGCTGAGGTCTCGGGTTCGATCCCCGGGTCGGGCAAAGTGATATTGAGTTTTTCTATTCAGTATTAGCTCGGAGTCTGAAATTTGTGCCCGATATGGCGATAGGCTCGCCCCCTATCACATCATGGGACGGAATAACGGCGAAAAGTGGGTGCACTAGTTGCGCCTCTGCCTAGCCCTTCGGGGATAAAAGGCGTGAGAGTATATGTATATATGTATATGTAGCTATGTAAATTTGCCTCACGACTACAATACACTTAATTAGGCAGAGTTGTCACATGTACCTTAGTTCAGTATCACCAATCATTCAGTTTTTATGTCAATGCTGGGCACCATCCCCCTCTTAATGAATACAAGCCTTAAAAAAAATTAAAATAACGAAGACAATTGACCTAAAGTTTAACATAGATCTAGTTGCAAAGGTAAATAAAATGTAGAAATTAATCTCGTAGAAATCTATTTGAAAGTAATTGGTTCTGGCATTAATATCTGTTGTCATAATTATCCTTTGTGCATATTAAAATCCAGGTGCTGAGATAATAAAAAAAGTGTAAGCTTGCAAAGAATCTGACACAAAAACAAGATTTTTGAAGACTAAAAAAAGCGCGTACTGTTTCTTATTAATGTGCGTGCTTTCCGAACAGAAGGAAGTGGATAATTGGTAGACCTCGGTCCTATAATTGTGCATAGTTAATACCGACGCAAGCTAGACAATATCGCTGAGCTTTGCTGAGTATAAAAATACTACTGTCGATTTGATTAACCGGAGCTGCAGTTACTGTGAGAGTGGGATGATTGTATTGAATCTCTGAGTCTTTGCTTTGATTTTTTTTTATTTCATTGAATGTCGAGACGAGCATGCAGTTCGCCTGATGGTAAGCGATACGACCACCCATAAACAGTAACAACACCATCCAGCACCTTCAGTTGCAAAGTACTGTGTGGCATTCCACTCCGCTCGTCATCCTGAGACATAAGATGTTAAGTCTCTTGATGTCCAGTAGTTACACTGGCTACATTGTCATTCAAACCGAAACACAACAGTGCATGCACACTGCTGCTTGGCGGTAGAAATAGACATTGTGGTGGTACCCACCCAGACGGACTCATATATGAGAGACCTACCACCAGTCATATTAAACATATTATTATATTAGGTACAGAACCTGTTCAGCGAGAAACATAACTAATATTTATTTCTATTTCTCAAACAAGTGGGAGCGAGTGAACAACTTATAGCTTGAATCACGCACACTGTGGTTCTTGGTGATTCATGAAAAACTTTTACGACCTCGCAACCTGGCTCCTTTGTAAAACCATAAAGGCTTTACTAAATTAACCGAAATTCAGTTGATTTGTGTTAATGTATGTGACGGTATATTCGTTCTCATTAAATATAATGAGCTACTTACGAGGAATGAAACTTTTGGCGTTAAACCAATTATTAACGTGACCTAAATAATTCAGCTTTTGTTCTTCGTATTGCATTTCAGTTCTTGTTAGGTTAGGTGTTTCCTTGAAGTCTATTTGGAAGCGCTGGTTTGATTGATATTTTTATAGCAGGGTTAACAGGTTAGCTGTTTACCTGATGCTTAATGATCAAGAAAGCTTGTAATTTCTGAGAAATGTCGGGATCTCTGTAGAGCTTAAAGGGAATGATTTTAGTAATGACTAGATTTTCTCCGCGGTTTCGCTTGCACGAAAGAAATTTGCCTGGATAAAAGTCCTGCTATACATTTTACAAACCAAATTACATTGAAATCCGTTTGGTAGTTTTCGAGTTTATCACGTACAAACGCGGCGAGCGTTTGCCACCCCTTTTTACCCCCTTAGGGGTCCAATTTCGCAAAATCCCATCTTAGTGAGCACCTACGTCCTACAAGGAACACTCGTGCAAAATTTGAGATTCCTAGCACTTGTAGTTTCTGAGATTTCGTGATAAGTGAGTGAGTGACCTGTCGCTTACATAGATTAACTAGCTTTTGCCCGCAGTTCCGCCAGCTTTAAAAAAATTTTCCGGGATAAAAATTCCGCTTTATATTTTCCCGGGATAAAAAGTTGCCTATTTGTTAATCCAGGACTAGTGTGAGCCAAATTTTATCGCAATCTGTTCAGCAGTTTTTGCGTAAAAGAGTAACAAACATCCGTTTGTAAGTATAGATATATATCCATACTTACAAACTTTTGCGTTTATAATATTAGAAGCATGTTAGCCAGAAAATGTCACCACTCTGGCAGAAATACTTCGAGTGATAGAAAATAAATATTTTGACGTGATATTGAAAATTTCAGAAGTTAGGATTTTTAAACATATTTTGTTTTGAATATACAAATTATCTTCTTTAAAGTATTTTATGATATTTTAAGAATAATACATCTTCCTATAAAAATGCATCAATAAAACATCCCTTTACTTTCAATACCACGTTTTCAAACCATTTATTTTCAAAACAGTCTTTGCCGAAAACTGGCCAGTTAATCCCAAGTTAGGCAATTATATTAGAATTCCTATTTCGGTATAACTTTTCTAAAGACTTAACCCTTGTTTTCATCTGACGAGTTATTGAGGTCTTGAATTAAATTAAAAGCTATTTCAAGTTTTAAGTTTGTTATTTTGACACTAGACTTGCAACTGTGTTAAGAAAATTAATCCGTTTATCAAGCCAGTGGTAAAAAGAAGCGTCCCATGCAATTTATGTCTACAAGCCTATTTATCACCCGTAGTTTTTTTCTGGTCTTGGTCTCTGGCATGGATTATCCGTTTACGTAGGTACCTTTACAATATTTATGTCTGCTGCTAACCAGCAGTGTGCATGCCCTGTTGTATTCCAGTTTGAAGGATATTGTAGTAATTAAACTCAAACTCAAACTCAAATCATTTATTATGTAATTAGGCCCCTAGGGGCACTTTTACACGTCATTTTTAACAATGTTTTTTTTTTTAAACTATATGATTCTACCAGTGCTTCGGAAAAGCCCACTGACCTGAGAAGAAGCACCCAGAAACTCAGCGTGGTTATTTTTTTTCATCTTGTTTTTTTTAACACATATTTAAATACAAATGTCATTTAACAATATAAATTCATATTATGGAAACATGTGTGAATGCGAGCAACCTAATCCCAAGCATTTGTATCTTCCAAATAATCTCCTATAGTGTAATAGCCTTTTTTGTAAAGTCGTTCTTTGACAGTTGTTTTAAATTTTTTTATTGGAAGATTAACAATATGCTTTGGAAGTTTATTGAAGAAGCGTACGCATTGACCAACAAAAGAATTGCTTATTTTATGGAGACGAGTAGCATGTACAACAAGTTTATTTTTATTCCTAGTATTTTTATTGTGAATATCGCATATTCGGTCAAAATTTGTAATATTTTTTCGAACATACATAAGATTTGCAAATATGTATTGCGATGATACGGTAAGAATGTTTATCTCTTTGAATTTTTCTCTAAGAGAAACACGAGGTCCGAGATTATAGATAGCTCTAATAGCTCTCTTTTGCAAGACGAATACTGTATTAATATCCGCAGCATTACCCCAAAGAAGAATACCGTACGACAGAATACTATGAAAGTAACTGAAATAAACAATTCTTGCCGTGTCTATATCAGTCAGATGTCTTATTTTTCTGACTGCATAAGCCGCTGAACTTATTCTACCTGCCAATTTTGCTATATGCGGTCCCCACTGGAGTCTCGCGTCTAGTGTGATGCCCAGAAAAGTAGTTGACGCATCAGGATTCGATGAATTACTGTGCATTATGAGTCTTAACATCTAATGTTTCAGAATGATCAGCTCAATGGAGTGCCATGCAGTACTTTGTGATTCAATGTTATGTATGATGACGCTACTGTTTATGGGTGGTCGTATCGCTCACTATACTCGTCTCGTCATTAAATTTGTAATAAAAAAATGTAGAGGTAAGTTCGCATCTTCACCGCTTAGGAGGTAGTGATCTAGTAAGTCCATTAAAACTGTGATAGCGACACTAATTAGTTCAATTCCCAAATCCTTTAGCACTTACAGAAACTGCAATGACCTAGTCAGAGACATACACATATTTATTCCTCATCATTCCATGAGCTATTCCACTTATTTGAAATCATCAGTAAAAATTACTTCATCAATATCATTAATATTTCATATTTTATTTCATACAACTTACTGTAAAACGCTCCCAATTACTGTATAATTTGATAACAACATCTTCATGAAAATATTTATAGAGAAATTTATCATTCTTAACAATTTGCTACACAAAGTGCCTAAGGAAAGAATATAAATGCCCTTTTGGTCCAATTAAAACTGGGAACAACAGAAGTCATGACTTTCTGTTCATAAATAGGCACCTGTTGCTGAATAATTTACTTCATCCCTTATACAACTGTATTTTTGGGGATTGGCTTGTTATTTTTACCGATTTGTCTAATAGTATTAGTGATCGATGGCACCGACTATGATATTATCTATATCTGTCATCATCATAGTGGAAGTCTATATTCCAGTGTGAACTGTTTGTATTCCAAGTCAAAAGACGATGTGTGTGTTTGTGTGTTAATATATTTGTGCAATGCTGTGTTTTGATTTCGAGGCTACGAGAGGTGTTGCTAGTCTTTGTACAAAATTTCACATGGTCTACGTCACGTGAAGAAGCTAGTATGCTAATAAAAGAGGTGTAAACAACGAAGAAAATGCCAAATAGAAAACCCCACTCACAAAAAAGGCTCTAATGTTTATAGAGCTGTTTATAGAGAAAATAAATTCATACACTAAAGTAACCACGTACTGGCGAAATATTTGCACCAAACTACAATATTTTTGCTTATAATAAAACATAGGACGTTCCGCTATTTCATATGAGCATGAAATATTCAAAGCACATTGGGCGTATCGGATGCGACGTGTTTATAATATTACTAGATTTTTGTTCGCGGTTCCGCCCGCGTTGAAAAGTTTTTCCGTGATAAAAGTCCCGCTTTATATTTTCCCGGGATAAAAAGCTTATGTGTTAATACAGGACATGGGTTATCCGTGTGCCAAATTTCATCGAAATCCGTTCAGCAGTTTATGCGTGAAAGAATAACAAACATACATACATAAATATCTTACAATGTGGTGCATAGTAAAAAGATATATAAATAAATATGCACGGCGAAAAGTGGGTGTACTAGTTGCGCCTCTGCCTACCCCTTCGGGGTTAAAGGCGGGAGTGTATGTGTGTGTATAATTCCAAATCTGTAAACAAATAAACGCGATTATATTTAAATAACGCAACTCCAAGTAAATAGATACAAGGAAAAACACTTAAACAAATTGCACAGAAAAACGTGAACGCTTAAAATTTTATATGAATCCCATTAAAAGATTAGAGAAGTAGGCTTGTACAGGCTTCAGCGGCGCCCAATTAGGAGGCGAGTGGAATGGATCAACTGTCACTTGGAAATTAAAAATGTCGCTTCTAAAGTCAATCTATTTGATGTTTGGAGATCAGATGATGGTTTTTGAACGTTAGGTTTACTCAAAGATCTATAGGGTTCAAAATATAGTTAAGAAATTTCTCACTATCGTATCGTATCGAGAAATCTTAACATCACAATAATGTACGATCTATCTTGTAATAGAAGGTAATATACTTTCCTCAGAATCTATCTTTTAAATGTTTACTTCGATGTTGTGTGTGATGTGCCAGCTAGAAGTCTGGCCAGCACAACTCCTTTCAGAAGCGCAGGATATTCCTGGTTCCTTCACAGGCCTCTCGGCGTGACTCCGGTGTGGCGTGGATTTTATTTATTTAGTCATACTACCGTTTCTTCGTGGCTTCGTCCGCGAGATAAAGTTTTCCGTGACTAAAAGTCCCGCTATATATTTTTCCTGGATAAAAATTCGCTTACATATGGTATTCCAGTCTATAATTTATTTTTATGCCTTATCCAGATCCTTACAGCCATTATTTTAATGGCATAGAATGACGAGACGAGTATGCCGTTCTCCTGATGGTATCGCTTACCATACCCGAGCGCCCAAAAACAGTAGAAACACCATCCAGCACCTTGAGTTACAAAGTACTGTGTGGCATTTCACTACGCTCGCCATCCTGAAACATAAGATATTAAGTCTCATTATGTCCTGTAGTTACAGCCATTCTGGTATGATTGAGTAATAAACATCTATTCAAACCTATCGAATTTACAATTTGTAGTAAGATTATAATCTACACTAATATTATAAACACAGAACAGAGAAAGAGAGATTATAAAGCTGAAGAGTTTGTTTGGTTGAATGCGCTAATCACAGAAAACTACTGAACTTATTCTGAAAATTCTTTGTCTAATACAAAGCTATATTTCTCCTAAGTGCTATAAGCTACTTTTATTCTGGGATATTTTTATCCCGGAAAAACCCTTCCACGCGGGGAGCCGCGAGGATCACATATTAAGACTAAAAAACGTAGATTTTATCGTTTTAGTGTTGTCAGTGTATAAAGTTGTGAATGCCGGAGGCTGGAAGCTCAACGGCTGTATCGGCACGCTTGTTTCGCTTGCTCGTTTTAAAATTCAAGTCCTCCCAACGATCTATTGATGGTTTCCCAAAAAAATCCTCTTACCACCAAGGATAACGCGTGACGTTCAACAAATACTAATAATAATCTATTTAATTTATTCGATAAAATATTTTCATTTATTTCACAAAGATTCTCCATAACAACTAGAGGAGTGACAAATGGCGCCCAAAAAGTCATTAAACGAAACCAACATACATTTCGGTTGATTGATGAATGCGGCCTGGCCATCTGATTATTTCCTTTGTGCCGATAAATACAAAACATACAGAGTTTGACAAAGAAAAATATTATTTCAGTATGATTGAATTCGTTTACTACATTCTTACCAAAAAACATTTCCATTTTGGAAAAATATTTATAACGTAATTATTAAAAAATATTGAACATATTCCACCCACAACCGGGGATGGAGTTGTAAACATTTTTAATTCGCATTACAAAGTGTAGTATAAAATTTTCACAGCAATCATACCGCCGACACCGTGTATTGTGGATAAATTAAATTAACCCTTATAAAGTTGCGAAATTACACCGGGCAATTAGGTCGAAACGGTCGAGCAATTTAGGGCTAGAATTAAAATATCACGGCGGTGCCACAGAGGCAGGCGGACGACGGATTCTCGTCCCCTTTTTTATATTTAAATTTTAATTATTCCGTATGCCTTTGCGGGTCGACAAAAGATTTTTTAAAGGTAATGCAAATGAAAAAATGTTGTCGACGCCTGAAAATGCGGCGAGTTAGAGACAGGAATTCTTTTTTGAGATTGTGCGGTTTCACTTTTATTTTTGCATATTGTAACCAAGATTCTTATAAACTGTTGCTTTGCTGTTTCCTGGGTTGAGTTTATTTTTACTTTTATAGTGACAAAACTTTTTTCAACTGATGGTGTTTTATGCCGAAGGACTATATTATAATGCTACTTTAGTTGACATGCTAATGAAAGTGATTTATTAATCCAAGAAACACTAATTAACCCCCGACAAAAAAAGAGGGGTGTTATAAATTTAATGTATCTTTGTATATGTATGTCTGTGGCATCGTAGCTCTCAAACGAATGAACCTTTATTATTTTGTTTGAAAGCTGATATGATCGACATGGTTCCGAGCTGTAATTTATGAAGATATGTTCAGGCGTTTGAAGATCATCAGCTCATTTCCAACTTCCACAACTCCGATTGATTTATATTATTCCGCGATACCCAACTCTTTAGCAACTTATAGTATAGCCTGTGTGGGCTTTTATTTTTTTACTTTTTAGATGTTTTTGTGACGGGGATTATTTGAATTTTAATTTAATTTTATAATTGTGAAATATTGAAACTTAAAGGCAAATAATTGTGGAACTCAATAACAGAGTAAAAATTAATTGTTATAGTCGTACTTGGACACAAAGCATGAAACTTTAATGAGTTACGATTCTTAGAAGTTGATCGAAAGGCTTCGTTTGTTACGTATTTTTTACTTCGCATTTAATCAAAGTTAGCTGTTATTTGTTGTTTTAATTATGCCTTCTCGAACAAAGAAAAGTTTGCAGGTTGTACTAAAAACATATTACAAAACAGAATTTGTAGAAAGTGGCTGAACGCATTTCGGTGGTTTCGTTTTAATGTATAAGAAAGAATAAATATAATAGTCTACGAAATTTAAAAAATATAACACAATATTATTTGTAAATTAGAAAAATAATGCAAATAAATTGTATGTGAAATTTAAGGCCAAGACAAGGGCAATTTTATTCCGGAACATATAAAATCCTCACTAAAATCAATTAAATTAATGTCATTAATAACGCATTGGCCACTGTTACTAAACAAAAAAGAATTTAACACACCCGTATACAAGAGCTCCACCTATGGGAATAATAAACATGGGCAACCGAAACGTATGAAAACTAGTCATAAATATTACAATGGCGCGTTCACACAAACCGCGAGCACGTAGCGGCTACGTGACGCTACGAGCTCATTGTTTGACAGGATGTTGAAAAACCTAACATAATAGGAAGGTAAAAGGTTTTTGTTTTATATTGTTCCACGTATTTTAGTTATGTTAGTTGATAACACGTAATAGAGAGACATTTCTGTGAGTTGGGTATGAAATAACACTATTATTTTGACGTTTCTCTCGCCTATATAATGAGATTTCAGGCGCGTGAAATTTTTGCGTCGAAAGCACAATTGTTTTCATTTCTAGAATCTACATAAAACATACCACACGCATGCATATTCAATAAAATAAATATTTTTCCATTCGGTTAATAGATGTAACATTCTGAATCCTCAATAAACACTGTCAAAAACTAGCTAAGTGTTTCGCCGGAAAGTGCTTTGAATTAAGCCTTTGCCGTTACAGCTACAGTCCTCAGAAGCAAAGTCTCTTGTTGGCGTTATTGGTCTACAATGCACTAATTGTTCATTAGGTGCAATATACTTTGCTGTAACAGGACAAGATAGATGTATGGTCAGTGAGATTTCCAGAGGGGGTTGTCAGTCCCCGAAAGGATACAGGTAATCTACTAAAACTATGTGTACGTCGTCTGTACCTTAAGTAGCCGAAGGATGGATTAGAAAAAGACAGTGTAATTTACATCTCCTCTCTTGTCATAGTCGGTTAAAAAAAGAAAATACATTTTCCTGTACGTCACTCGTCAATAAACTCACTTACTCATACAAAAATGACACGTGGCTCTACCTACCTGTCTAAGATAAAATATGTCTAGTTATCGAAATCAGCGCTTCGTAGCTATTACGTTTTACGAACATGAAAGTAGTAGAAACGCGCCGAAAACATAATTATTGTGAAGTTAGGTAAATTCAGACGCAGTTAACGATGTAATAAAATTCTTAACTTATGAAAATAAATTTATCAGAGGTTCAAATCTATAAGAAAACAGAGATCTTTATTTAATATCTACTTCTTAAAAAAATCCATATCGGTACTTTTATTTCCGCAAAAGACTAACGCGCGTGGACGCGAATAAATCCTGATAGTTTTTATAACATTATTCTTGCCACGAATATTAAATTCGAAACTTATCATATCCTACAAAGATGCTGCTAATCAAGAATCAATTTATATTCAATATCTTTTGCTATATTAAAATAGAATTCTGAAAATGACATTCAATTCCACATTTTCCATTTGAATGTTATCTCTGCAAATAGTTCTTTATCCATTTACAAAGAAAAACAAAGGAGCATTCACACTGGACGTGGTCAGAACGCTCAAATGACGGTACGAACGTGCCAAAACGAGGCTCTTTTGCCTCAGCGGCAACTGTGCATGTAAATTCGACAACCGCGACGCATGTGAACGAGGACCATTGTTTGTGCTGAGAGTTGAGACCTCTCTGTATGAATAGCTCTTTATATTTTTATGACAAATAGTGATTGCAATTTTACCGTCTTTATGGACTACTATTTGATTTTCGGAATGCGCTTTGGGATGGTTACGTTTTGAAAAAGCTTTTAATATTTACGATTCGGTGCCACTGGAAAGTCCATTCTGGAACTAGGTTTTATGTTATAGTAGAAGCAAGGAAAATAAACTAATGATAGTCCATTCAACGCAATTTTTTGTGTTAAGGCCTTTGTTAAATTTCTCATCGATTTGCGGAGAAAATTTGGTTTTCTATCAAGTGAACTCCACATAGGTATCAAATTATCAAATTTTTGTTAAAACTTAGTGTTTTAAATAACTTATTGTTTCAACGCCTCTCATAAAAACTCCTTAAAAATTAAGATCGTATTTTTGATAGCATGGCGTAACAAACTGATGGTAGACGCCGTGACTGCAAATTGTAGCACTAAAACTTTGAATTACAAAGATCATTAACTATCTACACTGTATAAATAAATCAATAATATACCTTAAATAGTAACCACACATCAAACAATTCATAATCCATGAGAAACTAACGAGAAACGCAACCGGAAAATCCGAAACACTATTACTGATTTGTCCGGAGACCGTTCAATGTTTCCAAGAAAGTGCGGTGAAATTAAGCGGACAACGCCGGTACCGGATTTCGACCGGACAAGGGTCCATCCCAATTAATTCCTCAACCACCGGCCCACCCTCATACAAGTTTTTCGGTGCGGGTTCCGAAATTTAATCCGCTCCGGCTATTAGCCAGACGACCTTAATGACCCTCAGTTCGACGTTGGGATTTACGTTGACTATTCTAGTCTGAACTTTGTCAGGTAAATAATACTATCGCATTGGTTTGAGGCGTTAGGCCACACATTGTGTAATATTTCTGAATAACTACAAAAACCCATTAGTATTTATCAGTGCAGTATCAGTTAGGAGAAAGATCTGTCCAAACTGTTCACGAAGAAGATTGCTAGAGTCAATACAGATTCACAGTAATAATAATATTGAGAGTTATCCAAATATGTTTAATCCATAGATAAGGTACTTGGCTGATTAAAGACGAAATTTTTACATTGCTTCAATGTTGACGTGAATAAAACACCAGGTAGAGAAGCTTACCAAGCCGAAGGGCTTAACTGTATCCTTGGTACTGACTGCTTCGGTGGTGTAGTTGTATTGCGTACGCGTTACGAGTACGATTTGCGCGCTGAGGTCGTGGTTTCGAATCCCGGATCGAGCCAAAAATATTGTGACTGGGTTTTTCCATCTTAAAAATAACTCAGTCGCAGCTCGGAGTCAGGAAATTGGCGATGTGTTATCTCTGTGCCTTGGAAAGCACGTAAAACCTTGCGCCTGATCTCTCTCCGGTCATGTCGAATTACCGTCTCACCGGACTATGAGAGTGAAGGGATATTGTATTGCGCACACATTTGTGCACTATAATATCTCCTGCGTACCAGGCTGGTCTCCGTTGAGATTGGCCGCTGTGACCGAAATTGACTAAGAGGATTATCCTTGGTATTGCTGCAGTTTATGGGCGAAGATACCGCTTACCATCAGGTGGTCCGCTTGCTTGTTTGCCTACAAATGCAATAAGAAAGGTACATAGTAAACTTGACCAATCAAAATTTTTAAGTACTTATTTTATGTATGTCCTGTACATAAAAGAATTAAAAAAACTTGTCACATTCTTGTCTGAAAGAGGGTTGAGTTTAATATAAATTACTTTTCAAATTATTTTTGAATTTCGCCAGAACCAACGTAACGAACCAATTTGGACGCGGGACTCCATTAAATGACAGAGATTGTGGGCTGGTATTTTGAGAGTATGACTTTTCAGTCATTTTAAATTCAAAAATATATATAAAACTAGCTTTTGCTCGCGGCTCCGCCCGCTTTAAAAAGTTTTTTCGGGATAAAAGTCCCGCTTTATATTTTCCCGGGATAAAAAGTAGCCTATGTGTTAATCCAGGACATAATCTACCCGTGTGCCAAATTTCATCGAAATCCGTTAAGCAGTTTTTGCGTGAAAGAGTAACAAATATCCATACATCCAGACATCCAGACATCCATACATTCTTACAAAGTTTGGCCTTTATAATATTAGTAGGATAATATTGTCGCTCTACTAATCTTTATTAGTAAATTCCTTGAATTAATAAATGTTCTAAGGTGTTTATTGAGGATGGAGATCACTCGAATTAAATGACCTACTTTTCTTGATCGATTGTTGACCTAATCAAAAACAAAGACTTTAAACAATTAGTTATATACCGGGCATCAGGACCTAATTTTCCAACCAAAAGTCATTACCAATGTTATTGGTCAAGTCCTCAGAATAAAGACTCAAGCATAGAAGGAGTCTAAATCACACTCATATACTTATCCTATTTTTTTTTAATAGGCCAAAAAACTTGAAGAGACCGAGACAAATAGTATGTTTTTAAGGAAGGTTTGCGTACATTATACAAACTTCAAATTGGATACCTTGGTTACCTTAGCTTGAAATGAGAGACCTACCACCAGTACAGCTGATCAGAGAGGCTACTGCGAAAAACGAAATCCGAAACGTCGGTCCGAAACGAAAAAACGACGAACTTCGGATTTAACCTTGCTACCAAATTACTTCGGATCCGTCACCGTTGAACGAAGGTTTCACTCAGTTTGCGACGCTTCCGACTTCGCTCAACACTTTCGTCACGCAACAACTCTTCATAAAGAAGGATCCGTAACGCTTCGTAGTAAGAAAACGTGCGATCCGTCACCCGAAACTACGGATTTCGTTTTTCGCAGTAGCCTCTCTGAAACGGATTCTTCTCATATAACAAGTTAGACTCTTTGTGCAGTATGTTTTATGCTGACAACACATGAACCCACGCGATTCTAGCAAACAGCAAACGTATTACAAGCGGATCAAATCAAATTTATTTTAGATGTAATATGCATCAATTCCATACAGTTTCCATGAAACTGCATTTGATTTAGAGCGATCCATCGATACCAATATGAATTTATGATTTGAAACTACACCGCATTTCTATTTGTATATCTGTTTTGTGTGGATTTATAACTGTTCGAAGGAATTTAACATTAAGGTCTGTTTCAGTAGTTTAAAGGAAATATTATTTGACAGTTATCGTATTAAACCACTAATTTAGATGGTACTCATTCTGTCACCATATATATGGAAGCATGAATTACAATGTGACTTTTGTATTTCATCGGCTTATACATTTATCTAACGAGTAGCATTTACTCAGAAGAAAGAGGCCGGTAACGTTAATTTCTTCACCATGTACCACTTTATAGACATCTGGCGCATAGTAATAGTATACCTCAAGCATGATTGCGTCTAAGTTTGAAGGACATTGTGGCATGAGGCTTGTAGGGGAACAAACACAGTGCTTTGTAATAAAAATACTCCAATGGTATTTATACTGTTTTGGGCAGCCATTACTTACCATCATTCATCACAAATGTGCCTTATTTCATGTATTTGTATCTACAGAATAAAAAATGGTTGGAAGAAGTCGAAATAAACTTATATTTTGATATTGAGTTAATAAAGAAAGATGCTTAAAAGTCGTTTTTGAAAACAAGTCTCTATAATCCATATCAGGGGTAATGACTAGCCATAGGAGTTAAAGAGGGGGGCCGGGTAGTTCATGCCCACCCCAAGGATTTTAAGACAGCTTCTACTACTATAATTTTTCTAAACGATATTTTAAGTCTAGGACACTAGCCCCCTCCTGGAAAATGATTCGAGTTACGCCAATGGAGACAGCAGTGAGCGATAGACTCGTGGCTTCCAAAATCCTAGAAATAATTTAAATAAACATAGGGTCTATTAGTTAAACATTGAACTAGCCTCTGTATGCGTAAATACGTGAAACCGTATATGTAAATATAGCCAGCAGTTATTAAACCATCTGTTAGCCAGATAAAAAAGTCGTGCCATTCAAAAACTAATAACCGATTCAAAGGGTATTGAAGCAAACTCCTAGAACTAGAAAATGAATTATTCGAATGTAAATTCGAGTATTCTCTCGTTAGGATTTATAGCACATGAAGATAAATTTGGCACGTATGGATATAGTCAGGATGGCCGAGCGGTCTAAGGCGCTGCGTTCAGGTCGCAGTCCACTTCTGTGGGCGTGGGTTCGAATCCCACTTCTGACAAGTCATTTTTATTTATACTTGTTTAGTAGTGATTTTTACAAATAGCTGAACAAATTTAAAACTTCAAATTGCGTCTACGCTTTCGCGTTCTTACCAATTTTTGTTTTCTTTACAAAAATAAAATAAAGGTGATTACCTTACTTCCCACAAAGAAAAAAAAATGTTTCAATTAAACTTAACGCGTGGAAATGATTTGAAATTTTGGATTTGTTCATCTACTTATGTGGCTGACTGTACATACGTACAAGATTTTTGTATCTCGATGGTGTTGATGTAATTACTAAACAGAAAGTCATTATTACTTCCTAGTACAATTGGTGTCACTTTTTGGTTTTGTATTCTGCGATGCAACATACTCAATTATTGCACTAGCCATTTTGCATTATTTGCTAACAAAACTTCGTTATATCTCAGACTTCCTTTAAATTGCAGCAGCGCCGAAAAATATATCAAATTTGAATCAAATTTTGAAAACAGCGTTCCGTTGTACGTACGGTTATGAAAACTGACAGGAAATTGGAATGGGCGTGGTGTCGAATATTGGCGGGCGGGTTTCACCGGCATCCAATAATTTGCAGGATGTTGTCTGAGCGTCGGCAAACTGTTTTAGGTACACGCTGGTAAGAGTATTGGGCTGATGGAAACCCGCCTCGAAACTGAGAGTTATTTGCCAAAACAGTCAAAACGGTAGTTTAGTAGATTATATTGACTGTCTCAATATTTGCTGCTCGTAAAATGTCTTTTCGTGTAAAAAGAAATCTTGAAAACTTAAAGAAACCCGAGCCATACCCTCAAAGGCTGGCAAAGCACATACTATAATGAGAGTAATGTTTATGAGACGATGGAATTCCAAACCATCAGTTAACACGATCCCTTTTGTTCTTTCTATAAAAAACTAGTCACCAATTCAATCAAGAGTATCTCGTTTCTTGTATAACGAAATCTCCATTGTCATATGTTATTCATTAACCACAATATCGAGTGACCACACAGGAGTCAGGGAGACAAAGCCCCCGATTTTGCCTGACAATACATTACATTTCCATTACAAAGAAAACATTTTTCATTTTCTTTCAGGAAACGCCGAGAGTAATTAGTTGACATCCGACAATATTGCCTCGTTCAATAAAGAATTCTTATCAAAAAGTCAATTAGTGTCTGGAGATAAAAAATAAAAGTCGTTTAGTGAGATGGTATTAATCTTTGTAATAGGGCTCCGGGTTTATGCGGAGCTATTACGTTCTTTAATGGTAAATTATTCAATATGCTAAAGGCAGTGTAATTTTTGTTACTGGTGGTAGGTCTCTCATATGTAAGTCCGTCTGGGTGGGTACCACCGCAATGTCTACTTCTACCGCCAAGCAGCAGTGTTCATGCTCTGTTGTATTTCGATTTGAAGAACATTGTAGCCAGTGTAACTACTGGATATAATAAGACTTAATATCTTATGTCTCAGGATGACGAGCGCAGTGGAATGCCACTCAGTACTTTGTAACCCAAGGTGCTGTGTGGTGTTGCTTCTGTTTATGGGTGGTCGTATCACTTACCATCAGCTGAACAGCATGCTCGTCTCGTCATTCAATTTAATAAAAAAAAATATTGGCCATTTGGAGTGATCTTATGCATAAATTCGAGCTCAGAGTAATGCCATAAAGTGCATTGTAATTCCAATATGGTCGGTGGTGTTACGAGTTATTGTCAGGCATAGATTTACAATTAGGCGATCAAAATGATGGATGCAGGCCAATTTTGGCAGGTCTGTCTGGAAATCTTTAGGGGAGGCCTATGTTCAGCAGAGGACATCATGTTGCTGATTATGATGATGATCAATATTATGTATCTTTATTTAGTTCTTCAAAATAGTTTCTAATCTCACGTTTAGATATTACTTTTAACAAATACGTCATATTAAACTAGTTTTATTATGTTTGATTCTAAAATTGAAGCTTAAAACCTGACCTTCATATTCTTAGAACTCCACCAACCTTGACAGTAAAGAGACATCCCAAGTAGTTAGAACACGTAGCTAGCTCAAGGTTCGCGTAATTACGGTGTTTCAAGGCAACTAATTATTCTAGATAGTTAGAAACACTTGAGATGTGGAAGTTTCGTCCCAAATGTTTGAAGTTTTGATAGTGGCCCAAGTTAGTTAGTATAATTGACGAAAGAAATTATTTAGAAAAGAATTGAAATTGTTAACACGCCTTTGTTAGCTTCAGACGCATCTATGTAATGGACACTTTGAACATGATTTTGACCCCCTTCAAAACGTCGGATTAAATCGAAATTTGCCATAGGTACTTATCAAGGACCGATGAAAATTCAATATTCCAAAAATAAGATTTTATAGATAATCCTACTAAAAAATGAATAAATAATAGTTTATTTATTTTTACTCACATTTGTTTCATATTAGTAGAATTATAACTAAACTGGCTACTCTAATGTGTAAAAAATCCTACTTGACACAAAACTGCGCTTTCATTTATTGTTAAGTGACATCTGTTGGACAATAGTAGAACAGAAATAAAAAATGAAAATTAAACAACAGTTTAAAAAAATAAAAAACACGCTTTATAGAAAATCCAACAAAAAAATAGAAAATAAATTTTAAATATTTGAATTAAGAATATTAGAAATAAGAAAAAAAAATACTTTATTGTAAAAAAAACGCAGGGTGCATGGTGTCGATAGTTATAATATTTATCACTGCTAATATCTTAAAAAGCATCCCACGCTTTTTTACAACAAGTATATATATTTTTTCTTATTTACACTATTCTTAATTCAAATTTATTAAAATTTATTTTCTATTTTTACTTGCATTTTCTATGAAGCGTATTTTTAGTTTTATTAAACTACTAGCTTTTGCCCACGGCTTCGCCCGCGTTAATAAGTTTTTCCGGGCTAAAAGTACATACATAAAAACCTTCCCGTTGAATCACTCTATCCAACACATTTATTTGTATAAAGATTAATATTATGACGTTGATACAACTCTTAACAAATAATGCATTAATTTCGACCAAATTTGATTACCATAAAAATGGTTCTAGAGAGTTAATTTTAAAAGATAGGCACATACTGTCGCGGACTTTTTTTTAGATCATTTCAAGAGGAATAATTCTTTCATACATATATTTTTGGTATCTTGAACCGTTTTTGCAGCGCACGCAATGGAAGCCCTCAAGGATGAATAATTTTCCCCGCATTCTTCACATTTTCCATTATTTCTTCGCTCCTAATAGTTGCATCGTGATGTTATATAGCCTATAGCCTTCCTCGATAAATGGTCTATTCAACACAAAAATAATTTTTCAATTCGCACCAGTAGTTCCTGTGATTAGCGCGTTCAAACAAACAAACAAACAAACAAACAAACAAACAAACAAACAAACTCTTCAGCTTTATAATATTAGTATAGATTATTTATTTTTATGTAATTCCTTATTATATTGATTATCTACTACTATGTGAGTGCTCGTGGCTTCGTTGGTGTGAAAAGCTTTTATAGCTGCAAAAATACCTAAATCATTGTAGCGATCCATAGCGCCATCTGTGCGAAGCCAACGCAATCTACTAAAAAATCATCAAAAATAAAGTAATACGGAAACAAATAACCGTGAACTAAAATAGCCAACATTTTAAACCAAGACATACAAATAATTTCTTTTTTCAATCTTACGCACTAGGCGAACCTGTATCGCGGACTACCTGAGAGTATTACGAAGATATATTTTAACTCAGATTGTACAGAGTGAGCGAAAAAAGAAGAGTATGGTATATCCATGTGCTAAATATCATACCAATCCGTTCAACGGTTACTCCGCTTACTTCTAACAAACGTCGAAATATTCAAACACGCAAACATTTTCCTATTTAACAAATGCTTCTTTTTAAATATATTTTTAGTTTCTACGCTAATCGTTGATTTGTAAGTTTTAAATGAATACCAATTTTGAAGCGTTAAAAACCAAATTCATTCCATAAAATGAACTGACGAAATTTGGACGAGCATAATTCTCATATTAAACCATAAACTGAACAGAAGATTGACGTCGTCGTAAAAGCATTGAAATTTCACACGAGTATAACATCGTATTGCACATACCGTCACCCCATTTGGCACCATACAAACAAGCTATTATGAGCTATAAACTGTAACCCGAGCTATTATGTTCTAAATAAACATAAAAGTATATTACTCATGAACTAGAATCCATATAATTTAAAGGATGCACATGACACTGACGATCTGACGAGTATAGAATTATCTGTTGGGTGAATTTTATTCAATGCTATTATTGTTATTGGGGATTTATTTGCACACTTAAGCTTTTGGCGGCTTTTGAGGATTTAACAGAAGTTGGATTTATGGAATGAACTAAACAAATAAACCAAACTCTACAATTAAATGATCCAAAAATAAATAACGATAGAATATACCATACGAGCGGTTTAAAATTATTTAGCATGCTTAATAACCAACTTGAGGATAAACACATAATAAAATTTTTCTTTAAAATATGGAATAGTTAATACCTTTTAGGTAATTAATTAATCCATTGAGTTTTAAACTCTTATATCTATTATAAGAGGTCTTCTAACTTCTAACACTCATCTCTAAAGACTAGATACCCAACATGCTATTCCAATTTGGTAGCATTTATCTATTTATACATTTCTAACTACAGATGAATCTTCAATTCGGTTCAAGAGAGCGTAAACAGACACAGCCTGTTTCCAAATAATTTCTGCAGTATTCCTAGCTCACAACACATCCCTATCGTACTATTCTGAGTCATATCATGCCTATATATCGTTTTATATTTTAAACTCACTAGGCATTTAGTTTTGCCCGCAGAGAAATCTTTGTTAGAATGCAAATAGTCAAATGGAAATTAAAAAAGCCCATTTACTGGTGGTAGGTCTCTATGTAAGAGTCCGTCTGGGTGGGTACCACCGTAATGTCTATTTCTACCGCCAAGCAGCAGTGTGCATGCACTGTTGTGTTTCGATTTGAAGAACATCGTAGCCAGTGTAACTACTGGACATAATGAGACTTACCATCTTATGTCTCAGGATGTCGAGATCTGTGGAATGTCACACAGTACTTTGTAACTTAAGGTGCCATACAGTACTTTGCTACTGTTCACGGGCGGTCGTATCGCTTACCATCAGGCGAGCAGCATGTTCGTCTCGTATGCCATAATAAATTGGGAGTGAAACATAAATACTTAAATGGAATCAGTATATTTTTATAGCTTAGGCCAAAGAAAGATCACGTAGATCATCTGATAAGAGAGAAAAGCCAGTTAGTATTACATTTGGAATTAGAGTAGTGAGATGTATGTTTCACACGGCCACGTAAAAGTGACCCTACTGTACCTGATTGTAAGCAAACTTAGCTCAAGATAGTATCAACTAATGAGAGATGATTAATTATCGTCAGTCGACATAATAATGCCGGCATGTTTGATACCAGATAGACGCAGCCTGATACTGGAACGCGACACCCTTGCGTGACTATAGCGGGTTTTGTACCTTGTGTGCGGTGGTCGCTTTTCGAATGGAGAGTATTCTATTTGCACCAATGTTTGCGCCTTCGAGACTTCCACTCATAACAGCGAATTGAATAGCAAGCTGTCATTTCATGTACAATCCGAAAAGTGTATTTTCGGCTAACTTTAGTTTCTAAATAAGTCGCTTGCTCGTCGTCTGTCAGCGATATGCAACTTACAACTAAACTAGACGATAAGAGTTATCTGCTGTTTCTTTTGTACATCTACGAAACGATCGCACATGCTTTGTAAAATATGGAAAATGGGCATTATAACTTGAGAAAGTGTACTAGCACCAAACTGGGCGATTGTACACACTACCTTAGACTACTTAGCTCGTAAGAGCTGTCATCCTTCATCTATTTTACCCTCGCTTCTTCCCTTAGTCTACTAATGGACATCACTTGATCTTCTGATATTTCATCGATTTTATTATAGAGATAATTGATAACCCTTGACCCAAATTCACAACATGGTATATATTATCTAAGATGCGAATCAATAGGATTACTAATCAAATTACCAATTTAATCAAATGATAATTATCTATAATCATCTAATTAAACATTATCTAGCATTGATATTGTGTTATCCTTATGTATGTTATAAAAGTGCTTGGTTTTATTTGTGACTTCGCCCACATTAAAATCCATTCTAAGTAAAAAAGCAGTATATGCTATACATAGCGCTTAGAAATAGTCATCAATTTAAAATTATTAACAATTATCTCTCAGGATTGAACTACTTAATATCTCCATCCTTAAATATTTAATGTACCTGCCTATTAATGAACGAGTTTACATAATTATTATATCAAACATTGCATAAATCCAAGGGCGATGGGTGCCGTTTATCATCCAGCGCACCGTTTCTTCATTTGCAATTAAAAAAAAACAAGTCATTAGTTTAAGATATTGGCTCTACATCCGTATTAACAAACTTGACATGAATGTGGTATGGATAACAGTATTTTGACTGCCTCGGTGGCGTAGTTGTATTGCGTACACTTTACGAGTACAATTAGGGCGCTGAGGTCCTGGTTTAGAATCCCGGGCCGGGCCAAAAATCTTTGGGAGTGGGTTTTTCTATCTTAAAAACAAAAAGACGTGTGGCACTCGGAGACTGCCGCGGTAAAGCTATTGCATAGCATTTTTATCAACTTATGTAATTATAATATTTTTTTTCTATTGTCCAAATTTTACTCGTGCCCTAACGCCGAAACTCTAACCAGGCAATTCTAATATTTATAACCTCTTTGAACAGATATAATATAAAACAAGACGTGTGGCACTCGGAGACTGCTGCGGTAAAGCTATTGCATAAATTCTAATATTTATAACCTCTTTGAACAGATATAAAATAAAATATTCATCGATAGATGGGAAAACTAAAGAAATTTATGAAAGACGGGCTCAATGGACTAGTATCCAGAGCCGTAATATTTAAATAAAAACCTCTTTGCACAGATATAAAATAAAAACGTTTTAAAAATTCAAACTTAGAATCACGTCATCCCGCCGCGTTTGACATTTCGATACGTTTCACTGACTGGAACAATTTTTAAATACACGGTAATTTCGACCTTTTATCGTTTAACATTAAGCTCATATCCTCTTACATATTGTATTCTTACAAGACTGCGATATTAAATTTTGTTACGGAATTTTACACTCTACATGGTTGTGATAGAGTTGAAAATAAAATATCACTGCTGTGCCGGTCGGAGTGAGGGGTGACAGGTTTTTTCGTTACGGAATTTCTGAATTCGGTCTCCACGCTCAAGGCCCGCGATAGAAGCTATGCAATAGCATAAAAATGCTCAGTCGTAGTTCGGAGTCAGGAAGTTGGTGGTGTGATATCCCCGTGCCTCGGAAGCACGTAAAGCCGTTGGTCCTGCGCCTGATCTCTCATCGGTCATGTCGGATTGCCGTCTCACCGAACTGTAAGAGTGAAGGAATAGCGAGTGCACCTGTGTATTGCGCACACATTTGTGCACTATAATATCTTCTGCGTACCTGGCTGATCTCCGTTGAGATTGGCCGCCGTGGCCGAAACTGGCTAGGAGGATTTCATTTCATAGATTACAACACAAATCTATCATAAAATCATTTAACCACTAAAATATCTACAAGTCATGCGAACCTTCCCTTCCCAAGTAATTCGAGAGGGTGTAAACATTTTTAATATTATGAAAATAACAGCTATCGCTGTCGCGAGTTTCATAGCGAATGGCCCATTTGATCCAGCGATAATGGGATTGGAGCATCAGACGTGGTAGACATCTACAATCTGGAATTTAGAAAATATGGATGTTCCTGGTCTTGTGAATGCCGATTGTTGACAAGAATTGGGAAATAACTTTTTATTTTCATTCTTGTTTGAAGAGAATAGTGATGTTTAGATTGGTAATAGAACAGCTGAATTATTGGCAGACTTGGTGACATTAATCTGTATACAGTTAACTACTACTATACAGAAGGTATCTGTAGCAACTTCTTTGTTTATTAAAGTTATTGTGATATTTATACATTTAAATGAATACTCCGCTTGTACTTTTTTGAATCCACTAATCTCAGGACTATCCAGCCCGATTTAAAAAAAATCTTTTACTAATAGCAAGCTACATTATATCTTAATTAAAAACAAATATACAAAAGAGCTATGACAAATGAGGTCGAAATGAGATGTTACATATTTGTTTTCAAAAACCATTTGCATATTGTTTATCACACGTAACTTAGACGCCACTTGAAAGAAAATTTAGATCCTTTTATTTGCATTTGCGCTTAAAGCGCAAAATGCATTAAAAAGTATCTTTTACACGTCGAGATAGCTTTATGTAATTAGCATTTTAAACAAAGATTTTTGTAAAAATATTTTCTGTAAAGTGGTGTGAAAATACGTTCATGCAAGCTTCGTTACGTTTATTTGCATAAACTATGTAGTGGTTTTGTTTGAAAAAATTTTTTAAGGTAGGTCTTTAGTTTTGTCTACTTCAGTTACCATTTGCCAAGCAACAGGTGAAAGTATTGTTGTATTCCTATTCTATTCATTACTGGGTATAGGGCTTTATTTTGTCACGGTTCAGATTTATACAATTTTGTAATTGTGTATGTATCTGTGTTATTTCCTACTCGAGACTACTAAAATAAACCAGAGTCAAATTTTGGAACTTCATAATTTTGCTTCATAACACCTCCATCAACGTAAACCTCCATGTCTCGACACGATACATAACTCCGTTTATTGCATAAAACTCGTATTTACGAAACATATTTGAAAACTCCCCTTAACACTCTGTCAGCAATGAGACTCGAATGTCTGTTAATGTCCTTATGATAGTCTATAAAAATGCCTTAAACTGTAACTCAAAACGAGGCGGCTATGAAAATAGCGAATTTGTATCGCGACATCTTATTAACTATGTTATGCGTATACGTGTTCTCATATTAAGGTTCTGTTTCACAAGTTTCAAGTTACTTTTATTTGATAGCTATCAAATTAAACAGCTCATTAGAGTACTAATTTTATTACCATTTATTTGTAAGCATAGATTAGATCGCGACTTTTATATTTGGTCGGCTTATACATTTATGTGACGAGAAGCATTACTCTGCTTTTGTGAAACAGACCTTAAGGCCGTAACCTACTCACATACCCTTCCTATAGCTGTGGTGTCAAAAACTCGCCTTGCTGGATGTAAACGAGCTAAAGTTTAAACGCAATTCCCCAAAACGAGTCACTATGGCGACATTATCATAATGTGCGTATGTTTGTAATTTTATTTGCTTAAATATATTAAGTTTCATTAAATAAATGTTTGCAGCTGTTAGTATACAGTATAAAGTCTAGTTCACTGTTTTCTGTAAATGTATCTACTTAGGCATATACGTGTGGAATCCTTGTCCCCCAGCCCAAAAAGGAATGATGATCGAATTCTTTATCGTTTTTATAACGTCCTTAGTCCCCACAGACTTCATGGCCGCTCACCGCTTAGGCTATGTTTCATGTATCCACCAAGTCATCCCACTTCCCTTGATTACTTCTCTACAAAAGGTCTCACTCAAATTATATTTTGACTAATAAAAAATATATAATTCTCAGTTAAACGGTTTTAGCGTCAGTCGTTCATAATTCAATTAAGTCATAATTGTCTTGGAGTGCTTTTGTAATTATAAATAATGTTTTAGGTACTTGAAAGACGACTTGTTTCGAGTAAGATATAAATTAAGAAGACTTAATTTATCAAGAGAGATTGTTAATTATTTATTTTTCTTAAATGATTGTTGAGACAGACAGGATTCTTGTTGTACTGGTACTGCCGTCCATACAAATAGCTGGTCATAATAGCATTAACATTAATTTAATAGCACAAAGTTTTTCCATAAAAACAGCTGGTGATAATTGCATAACAAAGTATTTCAAAGTCTCACACTTGGTTGGACACCTAATATTAAAAATTGGTATGGGTCAGTATCAATGTTTAATTTACATAATGCCTAAAAGTCTTATATTTCATGCAATAGTATAATATGAGTATTGTATTATCATCACTACATTGTATAAAACAAAGTCGCTTCCCGCTGTCTGTCCCTATGTATACTTAGATCTTTAAAACTATGTAACGGATTTTAATGCGGTTTTTAATAGATAGAGTGATTCAACGGAAAGATTTTTATGTACTTTTAGCCCGGAAAAACTTATTAACGCGGGTGATGCCGCAGGCAAAAGCTAGTTTTGTTATGTAATAGAAATTTATAAATATTATGACATGTTATTATGTGGATTATTTCTATAATTATAAAATTACTAGCTTTTGCCCGCGGCTAAAAGATTTTCCGGGATAAAAGTCTCGCTTTATATTTTCCCGGGACAAAACGTAGCCTATATGGTAATCCAAGACATGATCTACCCGTGTGCCAAATTTCATCGAAATCCGTTCAGCAGTTTTTGCGTGAAAGAGTAACAAACATCCATACATCCAAACATCAATACATCTTACAAACTTTCGCCTTTATAATGTTAGTAGGAGTAGGATGAAGCTGAAGAGTTAGTTTGTTTGGTTCTCAAGAATCTCAGGAATAAATCTATTTTACTTTCAGGCTATGCTGAAATATAAATGGTTACCTTGGTGACTGTTTTTAGAATTATTTGGGTTTAAGGTGGCTTTTACTTTATCAGGCTCAGACTGTTCCAGACAGAGAAACTGGATAAACAAGCTTTCAAAACCACTTAACCTATTTCGGCATAGGTAAACTAAAACTTAAAAGTAATATTTTAGTTATATCCATGAGGCTTTAGGAATATTACGTAGTATTTTTTTACAAACTATTTTTCTAGGGATAGTAAGTATTTTTATTTTACTTTAGAGTATACGAAATGTTCAGAAATTATTTTTATCGCGTAGGCTGATCGAGCAAAGTGGATCTTTTGATGTTTAGCAATCTGTGACCATAATTACATCAACTAAGTCCTAGGTAGCCATAAAGTTCATACGAGCGCAGAGTCAAATTCTTCACGAGTCGCACGAATGGGCGCATATTCTTGCGGTTTTGACCCTGCGGTCATTGGTCTCGGCAGTCCGTTCCGAGTACAACCTAATTATTAATTTCTCTTCCAACATTAATATTTTCGACATAAGTAGTAATACATCGATTAGACATAAATGTGTACCTAATGTGCATTATTCTACTGGACTGTACCCACTATTATTTATAATTTAGACCCTATCGTAGCAGGAATAAAACCGTTTTTAATACAAATGGATTCATCGACACGAGTACGTCGAATAGGCTAAAGTCAATGTACAATTTTGTACACCGGCTTATCTCGAAACGATTAATGTGAATGTCAAGGGTACCGTAGATCATCTACGATATTTCCTCAATATCGTCACACGATCGTCATTGCAATAGGGATAACCGATTTGGTTAAATCGATTTATCGATATACTTGAAAATTGATATTCGATTTATTCCTACAGTTAATATTTTTGAGTGTAGGTAAATATCAGAAGACTTTGTGTGTTATTTGGACATTCTTAAAGCTTTCCTGAGAAACTGAATTTTCAACAATAGCTCCCTCATTATACTAATTAAAACTGCTAGGTTCTCTATTCTCGTATTCAAATAACTGCATGGGGAGATAACATAACATTATTTACACAATGGCATACATTTTTATCTATTTCTAGCAATAATCATCAGTACCTATACATTTTTGATATGAAAGAGATTGAATTGCAATTATGAAACGAATTATAACCTTAATTTGGAAAAGATAAATTATACGCTTCGACTTAAATGTAAAAGGTTAAATAACTGTGCGTAAATTTCGCATTGCATTTATTTACGTACGTTAGTCAGTAGGTACACTACGTATGTTATTGTACTCGATTTTTAAATATAACATGGAATCGATTTAGTGATTCACTTCAAGAAATCGATTTCAGTGCGAACATTAATTTTGGATAATTCGATTTCTAATCGACATGCCTACATCCCAATCCACTTGGCTATTAACTGATATCGAAATTGCGATAAAATCATTTCTCCCCTAGATTTAATTCGCATCTGTCGCTTCTTACATTTGAATTGCTTGATTGATTGCTGCGATTAGTTATCGCTTGACCACCGGTCCGGTTGTCATAGCAACCGTTCCTTTTCATACACAACACCACTTTACACAGACCCCTGTTTTCGATGCTTCAATTACGATACCAAATTACTTTTGAGGTTCATTTGCGACTGGGCGTTGCAAACGTATCGGCAAAGTTATTTTTGCAGGTTTTCGCGTCTTAAATATGAAGGAATAAGGTTGTTTTCAGCTCAGTTGTTATGTTAAGTATTAGTTAAAGAGAGGGTTCTACACGTGTGTTGATTGGCTCGGTTGACAGTTAGGAAGATAAACGATGGCTGTCATTTGTCATTCGTGTGTTCCCTCCGCTGACTAGTCCTTCTGCTGTCTGCATGCGACCTATTAAATGCACATTATAATGAGTTTCCTATATTGATTGATGAATATTCATTTTTTTGGGATTATACTGGTGTTAAATTTTGGATTATTTCGCATAAAATTTTCGTGATGAGTATTAAATCTGTCGTGGGTAACAGTTTGTGATCAGTCATTTCGGATTAGCTTGAACATTCAATAGGAGTATTATATTAATCCGACTGCGGTGAAGCAAGTAGGGGTAGTGATTTAGATCTAAGGATTTTGACATCTGTGAATGTATTCATTTTATGCTTCACTATATAGCGTGGGACTTAGTGAACCGATTTTGACACATCAAGTGTCTATCGATTAGTATTTATTGTGCAATTGTTATAGGCTACGTTTTTGTAACGACTGTCATAATTTTATTTTGTAATAACCTCGTGATAGTGTACATAGCGTAGTATACGGAAAATCCATATTGTCGACGAAAAGCTGCGAGTTTGATTCTTTCACCAACATAAATATTTACCTTAACCCGCATACGTATTAGGATTTTCAGGTCAAAGTTTTGCTGATAATCTTAGTCACAGCGTTTTATCTCCCTACTTGTATTAAAGTAATCAAATCACCTTTCATTCCCCATCTTATTTATTACATCATTATTATTTCTACAATTTACATCAACCAAATTTCCATCACGAGCTTTTTTAACAAACTAATACATCAAGACCTAATCCGACTCCATCAGAGAATTCACTCAAAATGGTATAAAAACAACCGCGATCAATCACTACCCACAGTACGACAGAATCTTCGCTAGATAACATTGAAGTGTGTACCCGTGTTTTTACCAAGTCTGCATATTCAATGGGATTTTCGATTATACACGCCTTTGTGAAAGATTGAATGTTTGGAAAGTATCATCATCATTGAAAAGTATTATAGAGGCTGTTGATATGTTTAGTAAAATTCTACAATTAGAAAGCTATTTTTTTTGTTCCGCTAGCAACAAATATATGGGGCGGTTTTTTTGCCAGTCTGAAAATAAGTCGCCGTTTAGCTCAAAGGCTGCTTATAATCATGAGCTGTTTTTAGCTGCGGTCCCACTGCGTAATTTATCCCAGGTCAGACTGACAAGACGTGGCAACCGTTGCATCTGATGAAGCCCGATGTGGCCTGATGTCGCCCGTCCGATCCATCGTTAATTTCAAAGGCGCGGCACGTTCACTTGCCATGTTAGAATGGCGACCAGCTGACCGCGCTAGGCGGACTCACGCCGGAACACTCGGCATGGGCCGCGCCAGGCGTTGCCATGTCTTGCGCAGCCTGTCTATTAACGGGCCGTAGGACCGAAGGTATAGAATCACATGTCAAGTGTACCAGAGACTGGACTGTCCTTAAAGCCGATGATCCTAAAACCAAAACCAAATTCTTCGCGAAACATGCTTGAAAAATGATGTAGAACGAACCTAATAAATGTAGATTAGGTGCGCGGACAGGCGTGTGGACTAAAGTTGACCAATGACAATCTTACATTACACAGCTGCCGCAAGAATTGTACCAGCTTTACTTGATGTACACCAACCCCAATGAATGTAATTAAAAATACGTGTGTTCTACTATTTAGGCGTGTTTTAACCTTTGTTGTTTAGTATCTCGCTTGTCTCGACTCACGTCATACAAAAGTCAGTGCGCGGGGTTTTTACACCAAATTTAGTGGACGCTCTACGAGTTCAAAATGTCCTCTCACCAAACTTGATACCAGGGCTTACGAGACTGTTCCGACAGTTAAGCATAGTGTACATGTAGCGCATGAACATCCAGATAAAGCTTGGTAAACACCGCGGTTATTATCGAGCCAGCGGCATCGGCCCGTGAAATTATGCCACCGGCGGCATTGTGTGTTGCACCCCTTATTGTTCTTATGACCAAGGTATAGGTATATGCGATTTGACGGCAATTTTACTTGCGTGTCTAATACAACGGTTGTTATAAAAAATATTATCTTACTCGTAATTGTTCTCAATGTCCTAATTAAATGGAGAAGGTTAAGTAGATAAATGACATAATTATGGTGACTGATAAATATTACTTTGTGTGAACGATATCAGAATTTTATATAGGTTAAGCAAAATAAAAGACGTCTAGTAAAGTCAAGATAGAACAGACCAGAGAGCATAGAAAATATATTTTTTAAATCACAATGTTACGTTACATTTCACACAATAATCTATGATCCAACAGTGACTTATGAGCGTAAATTAGGGCATCAGATTTCGCGGTTCAAAGTGATCAAGATTTTAAATCTTTTCCGCAGAATTATCTCATACTATTTTAGTTACTAGTGTCTTAGGGTTAAAATTCTCGTTCTAACGCTGGCTTCAATATTATCGAAATCATTAAACTTCAGCCAAAATGGGCCTGCGAACATTCTCCACGATTTTCTCCTCCCCCCATCCTGGGAACCTATCTTCTTACCCCATCCTCCTTCCTAATTTCCCAACTCCATCTCTTTCCCATCCCGTTGCAGTCATTAAACCTGGGGCAGCTTTTACCCTTAACCCTAGTAATAAAGCAGCAGTTCCACACTTTACCCGCTCTCTCTCATAGCTTGGACTAAATCTTCATTGCCATAGGGAATTGGGACTATAGGGACGTAATACCTGGTGTTCAGTTGACGCGCGGCGACAGGGATAGAATTTTAATGGGAAATTTTTGACACTGACCAAGACTTGTTAATGAAGGGGAGCGGTATTTTTTCATTAGGCCCGGAAATCCACGCGTTTTATGGTAATGATACTATGTAGAGTATTCGGATAGGGGAGAGATACATTATGTAGAGCTTTTGACATTATTTATTTATATTTCACGGCTGTCTCGGTGGTGTAGTTGTGTTACAGTACGACTGCTATGCTGAGGCCTCGGATTCTATCTCCGGGTCGCAGTGATATTGGATTTTTCTTCTCAGTATCAGCCCGAAGTCTGGAATTTGTGCCCGATATGGCTATAGGCTCGCCCCCTGTTACATGGGATTTAACATAGCTGTCTAATTGTTGGTGTCTTACATCTCTAGCTACATGTACAAGGAAAGAAGACGTGATGCCATGTATGAATTAAGTATATTTTTACATAACTGAATATTTTACAAGAATTTCCTATAAAACCGACTTTAATTACTTGTGTAAAGGCCTGTGTTGGTGGCGAATTCGTGTGTTGGTATCTCAGGGCGCTTTGGAGGAAAACACAGGGTTCGGAGCACAACCATATATAATAAAAAACACAGTAATCGGGCTATATACAACGATTAAGTTCGACAAAGGCGCGCGCGTGTGTCCGTCCCCAGTCGCGGTCGCCGGACGCTGGCGGGGGTGCGCGGCGTCGGGGGGATCGGGAAGGGGATCAGTGCATAGTGCATACGCACGGTTCGCAATATAATGTAAGCCAGGTGTACATCTATCGCGCAGTCACGTTCGCGTTACACTTGTTATTTTTGTTTTTCAATAAATTGCACGTCTGTATTAAAAATTTGAAAATAACACATCAGGTCACATAAAAAAAAAAAAAACGAAATATGGGTCTGTGCCCGCATAAAATTATTGTACATTACGTATAGTTATTGCAATGCAATGACATGCTATCAGCCGTGTATTTATTGTCCACTGCTGAGCACGGGCCTCCTCTACTACTGAGAGGGGTTAGGCCTTAGTCCACCACGCTGGCCTAGTGCGGGTTGGCAGACTTCACATACCCTCGAAATTTTTATAGGGAATTATCAGGTATGCAGGTTTCCTCAAGATGTTTTCCTTCACCATTAAAGCGAACGATACTGATAAGCACATAACTTCAAAAAATCAGAGGTGTGTGCCTTGGGTTTTGAACTTCCGAACATTGTCTCGGCAGACCGTTTCATTCCCAACTAGGCTATCATCCACTTCAATATATTATTATATAGACAAATGCATTTGCTATCTCAACATTTTATTTGTAGGTCTCGATCCTCTGATTGGATTTTGATGAAGGCGTCTACATTAACTTGGGTAACTCTCAAGAGATTTCGTGTAAGTCGTTGAGCCGCGAAAATAAATAAAACAATAGGGCTGAATGTTTCGAAAGATATTTTTCTTCATTGTAGTTATATAAAATATCGTTAGTTACTCTATGAGTCTCTGGACAATTGAGTGAATTATGGATATATACTACATTTTTTTTCTATTACAGTTAAATGAAAAGAGGAGCATAGCAGTACAAACAGTAGCAATACTATACAGAACCTCGAATTACCAAGCACTGCGTGGTATTCCACTGCGCTCTATACCCTAAGACATAAGATGTTAAGTCTCATAATATCCAGTAATTACGCTGGCTACAATGTCTTTCAATCCGGAACACAAAAGTGCATACACACTGCTACTTGACGGTAGAAATAAAACTAACTTCAATGTGCAGTTCCGGTGTGTGCACGAGTGAGCGCAATATTTTTTATCACGCGTGACACTGATACCTACGATGTCTTTCACATTCACCCACCTCCCCATCAGTTCCGGGCAAATCGTGTTAGAAGACCATACAAATAATTGCCCAAATTGAGAATTCAACCGAGGTACCTTCCTTCAGGTTATATTATACGCTACGACTAGACCAATGAACCAATATCATGCGTTTCAAAATATTTATTAAAATAGCTTCGCCTGTTTTAAGATTCCCTCAAAATGGAATCCATTGCATTATCCAATTTTACTTTCTTTGACATACATGAAAATAGTAACATGTCGTAGCAAGTGGCTTTACACTCCAAAGAGGTCAATGTAAAATGGACATGTATTTTCACAAAACTTGTAAAAAAAATCGGAACACGTTCAACATAAGGGCGCAAGTTAATAAAATAAAGCACATCCACAATATAAATCCTACTTCAGTGTACGTTTATGTCCAGTAGTTACATAGTTTCATTGAGGGCTATAAAATACTAACAAAGTCGTGAGCTACTGATGTTTGTACCGAAGTATTTGAAGGAATTTTTATTTCGTTTGATAGCTAGGGTGTAATATATTAGCGATCTATCTGCAAGTATTGTTTTTTTTTTAATTAATCAATCTATCACGTAACCACAAACAATTACGAGCACCTATCAATCAATCATACCAGTACGACCACCACCTTCACCACCATGGGCGTATATAAGAGGGGGATTCAGGGGTTCGGACACCCCCCCCCCCATCCCGTAGCTTATAATATACGGTGTCATGAAAGGCAATAAATAACCCACGTCACTATTTTTTTTTAAGTATATGGTGTGACCCCCCCCCCCCCCCCATGTCAAAACTATAGCTAGCTGTGTCCACCACCACAACGACCACGAAGAAAGCGAGTATAACTTGTTTTCTTTAAAATAAATCTATCCATCGCGCAAAAACTCTGTAGTTATATTATAAGTGACTTTTTAATGAAATCCTCCTTGCCAGTTTCAGCCACGGCGGCCAATCTCAACGGAGATCAGCCAGGTACGCAGGAGATATTATAGTGCACAAGTGTGTGCGCAATACACAGGTGCACTCGCTATTCCTTCACTCTCATAGTCCGGTGAGACGGCAATCCGACACGACCGGAGAGAGATCAGGCGCAGGACCAACAGCTTTACGTGCTTTAAATAGACTTTTTAATAATAATTAACTAAATGTATCTTGACTTATCATAAGTGCAAAACTATGTTCGCCTACGTGATGAATAAAGTATTTATTTTTATTTTGCTACCATTACGACCTATCAATGAATCATGCCAGTACGACCACCACCACATCGGCCATGAAGAAACCTATAATAACTTAATATGTACAGAGCTTGTTTTGTCTGCCTCTATTCTAATCCATCGTAGGGTTATTGCAATGGAAAAGTTTTTTATCTCTTGCCAGCCAACACTTTATTTGTGCTTGACTTCACTTAACATCAGGTGCAGTGAAGCCAGTTTGCGAGCTAGGATAAAAAAAAAACCTTTTTCAAGAGTATTATATCTTTCTTATATTCCCCTACGTTTCAACTTACAGTTCCGATGGCGTTATGTTGGCACTCCTGTCTGTCGAGATGGTAGACATTGTGAAGACAACTAGGGGAATACATTTTAAAATTTACTTGAAAATATTTTGTTACTAAACGAAATGTGGCCCCTTATATATTTTTTTTATTTCCTTTATTTCTAGGTAACAACACTGTTTGGGTGATGTAGCAACACTGATACACATTGCTGGTAACATTACTATAAGTTGAAACGTATAGGACGTTTCAAATTTTTTACCGATGTCGTGAATTGGCACCCTATCTGACAAGATGGTGGACATTATGAAAAAAAAATCCCGCCATTTCAGTTTTAAAAAATAGGATTACCAGAGGATCCAATGTATTTCCTTGAATAAATTACCATATCAAAAATAATAAATAATAATTGTATAACTGTGATTGTTAATAATTGTTTAAAATAACAATAAATAAATAGCCAGTGTAATTACTTGTAGCTTATTAATATGTTTTGTGTTTTTTGTGCTGACTTGTCATAATTGCTTTTTAATTATTACTTACCTCTTTTGGTTAAAGAAAAAAAAATATATTTATATATACATCATTCATTTCCATAGTTTATATATTGATCACTTTGAGTTTCAACTTTTCATATGATACTTCAGGCCGGATTTTGTCATTGATCCTGATAGTAAATTGTCAAATCTGAAGTTATGCTTTTCGACTTTTGAGTAACTCCATTTACATGAAGACATTGGCAAAATCACCGCTGCAACGGTGGAGCCATAACCTAAAAGAAGAAGAAGAAGAATTACTTACCGCCATGACTCATTAAAAAACTAATGTCATTCCACTAGGATATGTATTTTCGTGACATAAATATTTGTTGTCCTGCATCATACATTTTAGAAAAAAATAAATATTCATTGGAAACTACAAAGCTGGTTAATTATTACGTACTTACGGCAGAATTCAATGATTTTAATAATAAATTATTTAAATAGTGGGTACATAGTTTACGCTTACCTACATATTATAAAATTTTATTTGAAAATATTAGTGTTTTGTTATTAGACAAAACATGTCCCCATTACAAAAAAAAACTTTATTTCAAGGTAACACATTTTGTATGATGTAGCAGCACTGCATATACCTTGCTGCCAATATAACGCCATCGGAACTTAAAGTGGACACGCACTATACTCTACCGGCACTAACTCTAATAATGTTTGAATCTGTCACAACTAGATTTAAGACACAGTATAGTTACTCAGAATTACTGTACCATCTGAGCGATTACTTTATGTTAAATACAGTGCAGATATCATCAATTGTTTGCAAGATTGCGACTACCACATGTATGCGCATGATACTCAGCTATATATATAATTTAGGGCTGAAGATACATTGGCTGCAGTCGATAAACTTAACACCGAATTATCTAGGGTGATATCCTGGTCAGAAAGTAACTGTTTGGTTCTTAATCCCACCAAATCGAAGTTTATAGTCTTAGGCAGCAAAGCGCAAGTTCGCTCAATCCTTTCTCATAATCCGGAAATAAAAATTAAAGGGATTAAGATTGAAAGGGTGGACTCAGCACGTAACCTGGGCCTTGTTTTCGATCCCGAACTTCGATTTGAATTGCATATAGGTAATGTGGTCAGGAACTGCTTTTATAGATTGAAACTTTTATATCGCTTTAGGAAATATCTTAGTGTTTCTATAAGAAAGAGATTAGTGGAGAGTCTAGTTTTGTCTAGACTAAACTATTGTGATACTGTTTATGGCCCTTGCTTACTATCGCGTACAGATCGTCTGATTCAGCGGGTACAAAATGCTTGTGCTAGGTTTTGCTTCAATATTCCGCGCCGTAACCATGTCACATCCTATTTGAATGACGCTAATATTCTAAAAATGCCTACCCGGCGGGAATTACATTTAGCGACCTTACTATTTGGTATTATAAAATCAGCGAGACCCAAATACCTTTATAAGAAGTTAACATGGCGACAGAATCACCTCATATATGGTACACGTTCTATAACGAATCCGTTGTCAATCCCGCGACATAGAACCTCAGCATTCAGGGGATCTTTCATATATGCCGCCACTCACTGCTGGAACAACATTCCACCGCCGTGTCGATCTAGAAATAGTAAATATAGTTTTAAATATAATTACAAATTATATTTATTACAAATCCAGAAGCAATAGCGGATTATTTAATTTAAATAGGTATATAATTTTGCCGACTTACCTTCTGGTTGTAGATCACATAGTGAGATGGAATGAACGTTTATCATGGTGTAATGGCGGCACGTAAGAATGTGGATTCATTATTTGTGACGTATCCCCAATGCTGTTATTATGAAATCCCTCGTAGCCAGTTTCGCCCACGGCGGCCAATCTCAACGGAGATCAGCCAGGTACGCAGGAGATATTATAGTGCACAAGTGTGTGCGCAATACACAGGTGCACTCGCTATTCCTTCACTCTCATAGTCCGGTGAGACGGCAATCCGACATGACCGGAGAGAGATCAGGCGCAGGACCAACGGCTTTACGTGCTTTCCGAGGCACGGGGGTATCACACCGCCAACTTCCTGACTCCGAGCTGCGACTGAGTAAATTTTAAGATGGAAAAACCCAGTCACAATTTTTTTTTGGCTCGACCCGGGATTCGAACCCAGGACCTCCGCGCGCAAATCGTACTCGTAATGCGTACGCAATACCACTACGCCACCGAGGCAGTCACCGAGGCTGTTATTATACGCTTGTATTGGTATATAATGGTAGGTGATTACTATGTTCATAATCACGTCTTTGTAGCACTGTTTTTCAGTTACTTTAGTTACGTAGGTATTTCTATTTTTTTGTTGTTGTTATTATTATTTAACACGCTTTTATTGATATAAAATGTATTAAGTACCGCCCGGCTCGTGCGAAATGCTCTTCGCCCGCACACGGCCGCGAAGCTAGTGATGGATGACGGATGTTCTGTCTCGGTCACCCTTCCTCTGTTGTTTACAGCATTTATGTGCATGCGTATATTAATAATGGTATATAGTAATAATAATACGTATATTAGCAATACTGCTTTTTGCGTTCGATTTTGTTTTATATTTTGTATTTATTTGTATTTGTGTTTTATACCAACTTGGTGTCCGTACGTCACCTGGGGCCCTCATTGAAAATCAGCGCTGCAGTATCAGTCAGGCTGGTACTGCGACAAGTAGCTGAATGAGGGTTCCCGTTGTTGGCACAATTAGTATAATTGTCATATAATTGTTTTAGATATTTTGTTTTTTTTTCACATTTTATTGTATATGTTATACTGTTATTGTCCCAACAATAAATCTTCTTTCTTTCTTCTTTCTTTAGATTGTTTTGCAGATTATCAAGACAAACAGACCAAAATAAAAGGGTAATATTTAGCATCCATAAAAAAGTATTTCGAAATCAGAATTCAATTTTTTTATAGAGACCCATACTTATTATGTTGCGCAATTGTGAGAAAAATCGTTTGAACATTATGTAAATTACAATTTTGCATTGCAACACATCTGATTAGCTTCATTCATACAAACTGTTAGAATTGAACTAACGTATCTCGTGAAATATGAACGTTTCATTGCTTTCAATGCAAAATGATTTATTACAAATGCTGTTACTTTTGTACGAATTCAAAATACTATTGAAAATCCTTTTACCGTGTGAAAGTATCACTGTGTTCTATCCAATATATGTGGAGAATCCGATCAGCAATTTCTGCGGTTTTTGACTAACATCCAAACCTTTTTTACAACATTTCACTTTTATACAGTGAAAATCGGTTATAACAAACGGAAGGGAATACCAAATCTGGACGCTATATCCGATAGTCTTTATAAACGTAACTCTTTTTTATACATGTATTTGCCGGGACCATGTATTAGTCGTTATAACCGGCTTCTACTATAATATTAGTAGAACATACTATATAGGTCGATTTTTGAGATGGGTTAACAAGGGCAGTTACTTTAACCGCTGGAGCTGCAAAAAAAATATTCACAGTACATACATATACATATACACTCACGCCTGTTATCCCCGAAGGGGTAGGCAGAGGCGCAACTAGTGCACCCACTTTTCGCCATTATTCCGTCCCATGATGTGATAGGGGGCGAGCCTATCGCCATATTGGGCACAAATTCCAGACTCCGAGCTGATACTGAATAGAAAAACTCAATATCACTTTGCCCGACCCGGAGATCGATCCCGAGACCTCAGCTTTGCAGTCGTACTGTAATACAACTACGCCACCGAGGCAGTCAATTATTCACAGATTTTGAAAAAATGCACATTCAGCAAGATAATGGGCAATTTATGCAAAAACTGAAGCCAATCGATCCCGTAGCTTATAACGATCAAAATACTCTGACAGACCATTAGAGGTTTCAGTACCTTTAAGGCGAGAAATTACAAAAAAAACTTTCTCCATACATTTTGTGCGAAATGAGACTCCAAAACTTTTTATTCAGGATCGAATTATCTAAATACAAATACTCAAACCTTTAATGCTCTCATAAAGTCGTTTGATCCGTAGTAACAGGATCGCTTGGCATATTTTTTTTTTTCTACATAAATTGACAATTTCTGGCTGACTGTTATTTTTTTTTTTCAAAATCTATGAGTGCGGATCGTAATGTCTTCAACAATTATAGATATTCAAGGAAGCTGCCCTTTCTGCCCGTCTCAAAAATCCACCATGAATACCGTTTCAAAATTGAAATCCATCGCTTTATCAATGGCTTTCATTCTAAAACCAAACACAATCTATCCTGCCAAGAATACTAACATTTAAGTACTGCATTCTAAAAATCCCTTTCGCAATCTGTCATACTTCCCATTGCAAATTTAATTCCCTTATTATGCACCCCAAAATCAATAAGGAAACCAAACAGCCTGTATAATGCACCCCTGCACTGGATCTCGGGCCCTCGAACAATGAGCAATCAATGGCTAAATTAAACAACCGCCTTCATATGTGTACCGATGTAGTTGTATGGAAGTGGCCCGTGGAAATAGGTTAAGTGGGTTTTTCACAAAGTTACTGCAAAGTAAAGCTTTTATTTCAACGCGGGCCTACCGGCCAGTAGCCTGACGCGAGTCGGCTTTTCTGGCCACACTGGACTTTAAAATAACTGACTGATAAAGAAGCGCGTTCACAAAACACGTGACAGCATGTCTGCAAAAAGTCGCCATGACATCCCTAACGGCTGAAATCTATTAATTCTCCAAACTTCAAATCGATTTAAAATAGTGATATTCTATACGGATTTTAATGACAATGATTTCATAGACCATAAATATCATTTAATATCCCAAAAAGTACAAAGTTGGACTTCTTTTCCGTGATTGATCCTTCAAGCGGGGCTGCGAGTAATACCTACAAAATAAGAAAGCAATTAGACATTATGTAAAACAAGTCATTACATACATTGTCACATCTAGTATCCTAAATCCATGTACTCTGCCTCCCCTTTGTTTACTTAGCGTGAAGATGCTCGCTGAGTGATCGGCTTATTTTGGCGAGGGTAATCGAGCGCTGTACGTAGCGGAAATGAATACGTTAGATCTATTGTTTGACTCCTTCTAATGGGTGTTACTTTAGTAATTGTTTCAACACCTTTGTGGGAAAATGGAGGTTAAGTACTTCAATTTTTTTTTCGCTCATTGGGTGGTAAGCGTCTCGATCCACGTAGATAATACTTGCACCAACCAGGTATTTTAAATTAAATAACAATGTATAGTGTGTCGAAGGTATGTGAAGTCTGCCAGCGTGGTGAACTAAGGCCTAAACCCCCTCAGTGGCAGAGGAGGTTTTAACCATTTCTTGTATTTGTTGAAAATGAGCTTTTTCTTTTAGTTTGCCGTATATCATTACTTCCCAGGATTTGATCCTTATGAGCGGCACGAGAGGGTTAAGGCCTTAGTGCACCACGCTATCTTAGTGCGGTTGGCAGACTTCATATATCTTCGAAATTCAGAGAACTTCTCAGGTATGCAGGTTTCCTCACGATGTTTTCCTTCACCGTTAAAGCAAGCGATAATTCACAAATAATATACACATATTTTTTTGGAAAAGTCAGAGGTGTGAGCCCTTGGGTTTTGAACCTGCGGCGATTTATCTCGAAAGTCCGTTCCACTCCCAACTAGACTATCGCCGCTTTTTTCGTACGTAATATGCAGTCTGTGAATTTTATAAGGGCTAAATTTAGATCTCAGTTAGCGATTTGTTATTCATAAATTTTATCACAATTCGGTATGAATTATGTAGAGTTATACTTTTATATTTGAGTTGCCCGTAACAAGAATTTTATTTACAAAGTAGTTATCGCACCTTCTCGATACATCACTTTCCTTCATAATCATAATTTATAACTATAATTCAATAAATACATATAAACCTATACACAGTTAATGACGGTAGTTCAATTATAAATGCAATTCACAATCTCATATTGTCTTCGAGTCCGACGGATCAATGCAAATCGACGAGCTTAGTTTCTGGCTTACTGTCAGAATTTAATGCCGCTAATGTCCACTGGCGCTTGACAATGAGCGGGACCGACGGCTTATCGGCTTTACGAGGCATAGTGGGCTCAGATTTTGACTTTATACCCCGAAGTCACGACATCACATTTCAATAGTGAATCATTCAATCATGTTGATGCCTAAACACTTACCGGTGATGCAACCCACGTACAATATTTTAATGGTATATGAGTCTTATGATGTGATACGCCAGCTTTTCATTTTGACGGGGAAAATATTCATACATGTGCAATATCATTCAGATCTATACATTCAACTATAACTACTGGGTTTAGTTCAGAAAATCCTGTTCGTGAATTTTAGAATACTAACATATAAAAGATACGATATTTACAAAGTACGAACACGTCATTTCGACCACAAAGCCAACAAAGACGACGTGACGTCGCCAGCGGACGATCCGCAAGGTATTACGCTTGTCAAATCCCCTGTGTGCTTTTAGTATAGTTGTAATTTCTTGGCCTTGGGGCGAATGCTGTGCAGTTCCGAATTCGATTTCTAGGTTCACAGTTTTTATAATTTTATTTCTCTTGCAATACTATATGCATGTAACGGTTAGCTGTATTATAATATGAAGTACCTATGTTATAAGGATGCCAAATAACCCCAATATGAAGCGTGTTATACGTAACTTATCCTTAAAGGTAAGAAGCTATAAACATAAAATAAAATAGTTTTTGATTAATTAAATTGTTTATAGAGAGGCGGCGCGTGCAGCGGCCCGACACTCGCACGTATAAACACAAACATATGACAGAGTACGATTTTGGTTATAAAGATGCGGGGCGTGCGGATTATAAACTGCTGATGCGATCATAATATTACACTTCACACCTAAATTACAAAGTTGACAACAACTTCTTTGTGAATTATCGCTTGCTTTCACGGTGAAGGAAAACATCGTGAGAAAACCTGTATACCTGAGAAGTTTATAAGAATCTCGAAGGTGTATGAAGCCTGCTAACCCGCACTAGGCCGGCGTGGTGGACTAAGACCTAAACTCTCTCAGTAGTAGAGGAGGCCCGTGCTCAGCAGTAAGCAGTATACATATAATACAGGGCTGGTAGCAGTAGCAGTAGTTACAAACTTGCAATCAAACCTGATTATCTATAATATTTTACTACGAAATTCTTTTGGTTAGTCAACTTTTTCGTTTGTTATCCAAAAGCAAGATGCTTCTTTGCCTACAATTACATAGGGGTTACAGTTCAAATGCACTACATACTCAGCAAAGGATATTGAAACGGCTATAATCTTGTTTGACTTTACGACGTGCTCGACTGATGCAGTAGTAAACCGAACCCCGAAGGAAACTAACGTATTTAAGAACCGATGCACTGCCAAGACTGTGGACTTGAGTACAATTAAATCTACATCAAATGAACTTCATTATTTATGTATTGGAAGAAAACATCCTACTAATGTTATAAAGGCGAAAGTTTGTAAGTATGTATGGACGTGTGGATGTGTGGATGTTTGTTCCTCTTTCATGCAAAAACTACTGAACGGATTTCGATGACATTTGTCACACGGGTAGATCATGTCCTGGATTAACACATAGGCTACTTTTTATCCCGGGAAAACATAAAGCGGGACTTTTATCCCGGAAAAACTTTTTAACGCGAGCGGAGCTGCGGGCAAAAGCTAGTTTTAAATAAATTCACCCCTAGATGAAATAAACCTTTGTAACTTAAATAAATATGTTGGATTTTCTTTTATCACGCATCATGGAACCACTGCGAGTCGAAGGAAGCCCGCAGCCGTCCCTAATGCGCCGAAGATGGCCATGAGAAAAAAAAAACATGGAACCACTGACATGCTTTTCTTGAGAAGAAAATAGTATAGCAATAAATATCAGCAATGCTTTTAAACAAGAATAATACTTTGAACTTTTAATTACAAACATTTCACACACACGTAGCTATTCATCCTATTGCGACAAATTAAGACTCCACCCCCTGGTGCAGATACATTATTACAGCAGACATAATTTAGTAACGACATGTATAGTATTTTTCGTTTCATTTTTCTCTTTCCATCAATTTCCCTCTCTTGTCTTTGTCTCGTCTTTTACAAAAACTACCAAGTCCACAGTCACAGCGTTTATATTAAACAACAGTAAATTACGACGAGGCTTCGCAAATACGTTGTCTTCTATTGTGCTCAAATATAAAATAAATGGAATAACGGCCATTAACAGGCTGAAATGTGCCGCAGTAAACGACTCTACAATGAATAAATAATCGCAAATGAGGCTTGTAAGTGCGAGTTAGTCTTCACATGAGAAAACATAATTAATTGTTTCTTCACTTCGTATTACATACATATACATATACACTCACGCCTGTTATCCCCGAAGGGGTAGGCAGAGGTGCAACTAGTGCACCCACTTTTCGCCGTTATTCCGTCCCATGATGTGATAGGGGGCGATCCTATCGCCATATCGGGCACAAATTCCAGACTCTGAGCTGATACTGAATAGAAAAACTCAATATCACTTTGCCCGACCCGGGGATCGAACCCGAGACCTCACCTTTGCAGTCGTACTGTAATACAACTACGCCACCGAGGCAGTCTTCGTATTATCGATTGATATTTTATTTTATGGAATAGACTACTTCTGTGGCGTAGTTGTATTGCGAACTCGACTACCATTCCGAGGCATAAGGTTCGAATACCATGTCGGGCAATCTGATTTCGGTTTTTCTGGTCAGTATTTGCTTAGTGTCTGGATTTTGTGCCCGATATGGTGGTAGGCTCGCCCTCTATCACTCCATGGGACGGAATGCACACTGCTGAAAATGGGTGCAACTGTGTAACTCTTCAGAGATAAAAGGAGTGATTACGTTTGGGGGAGTAAATTGAATAATGACACGACTTACACGACGACGATCACTTAATAAATGAAGCACCATTGCTTATAATAACATCAAACTTTGAATGACAAAATAATACATATTACTAATCATTCCGAAACGTACACAGTAAAAGTAGCTAAAATTAATATTAAATAATTCATCTGAACACATAGGTCTCCATTAGCACTCAAATTGGGCATGCCAGTTAAAAAGACACGATAAGGGCGACGAATTTAAATTTCAAATTACACTGTTACCCTAAAGTGATGTAACAAATTACGTAGATTGGTTGATAGTCCACGTATAAAAATTGTTTCCATTTGAAATTTTCCAGTGACCGTAGTGGCGTGCTACAGAATTTATCACGATCCACGCATCTATCCAGTAAATTCAGCGGGTGAATTATTATCATGTAATGCAGGCTAAATGTTCGCGCTTGTTCTTTATAACGCTTACTCACGCACATATGAACGATAGATAAAGAAATTATGCAGAACCGACAAGTCTGAAAAGGCATTTCGTAAAATTGTTTCTTGGTGTAATTCTATTATTACATTTTGTAAGTATCAGCAATAGGACTTATTATCGAGTAAATATTTTAACTCGATAAGCAACGGTCAGATAATTCTCTTATTTTAGAGTATTTCAAAGCCTTTTTTGCAATTAATGACAAGTCGAGCTTGCCGCTCGCCTGATGTGAAGTTATACGACTGCCCATAAACAGTAGCAACACTATACAGCACTTTGAATTACAAAATACTGCGTGGTACTTCAATGCGCTAGTAGCCCCGAGAGTCCAAGATGTCAAGTCTCATAATGCTCAGTAATTACGCTGGCTATAATTTCCTTCAGACAGGCTTTTATGTGTTTAAGCACGTAAGCCTCGGAAAGCACGTAAAGCCGTTGGTCCTTCGCCTGATCTCTCTCCGGTCATGTCGGATTGCCGTCTCACCGGACTATGAGAGTGAAGGAATAGCGAGTGCACCTGTGTATTGCGCACACACTCGTGCACTATAACATCTCCTGCGTGCCTGGCTGATCTCCGTTAAGATTGGCTGCCGTGGACGAAACTGACTAGGAGGATTACAATGTCCTTCTAACCGCAAGACAACAGTGCATGCACATTACTACTTGGAGGTAGAAATAGACATTGCGGTGGTACCTACCCAGAAAGTCTCTCGCATACGAGAGACCTACCACAGTTAAAACCACATTGTTTTATTTTGCCGCTGAGCTACTGCTCATTATTCTACTGAATATAATAATAATACCAGCCCTGTATTATAAACTGTCCCACTGCTGGGCACGGGCCTCCTCTACTACGGAGAGGGTCTAAACCCTCTAAGGCCTAAGCCTTAGTCCACCACGCTGGCCTAGTGCGGGTTGGTAGACTTCACATACCTTCGTAATTTTTATAAAGAACTTCTTAGGTATGCAGGTATCCTCACGATGTTTTCCTTCACCGTTAAAGCGAACGATAATTGATAAACAATACACACGTAACTTTGAAAAGTCAGAGGTGTGTGCCTTGGGTTTGAACCTCCGGACATTGTCTCGGCAGACCGTTCCATTCCCAACTAGGCTATCGTCCATTTTTTTGTACTTTTTTTAAGATTTTTTTATGAGCAGTAGAATGCAAGTAAATAATTGTTCATCTTCGATATCAGTAGGACAGGCTTAGCATAGCAATAAAAAAATATATATCTGTAAAAGGATTTACTAACAAATAATTATATTTTTCCCTTATATACTAACTATTAAAAATAAAATATATTGAAGGCATCACTCTAAGCGTCTTTCCCCGCTGCAACTATTTTCTTCTTTGGCACAGCTACATCATTATTACGTAACTTTATACATGCGATTGCAAAAATAAAGTGAATTTATACGGCTTGTACCTTTTATTGTCATTTTGTACGCAAATAAAACTTTTGGCTGCATATGTTATGTCTTTTAACAATTACTTTTATAACTCTTTTCCACTTGATTTTGAAGGTTATGGCTTGTACCCATCACGTAGGTGCTGAATGGTGTTGCTACTGTTTATGGGTAGTCGTATCGCTTACCATCAGGCGAACGGCATGCTCGTCTCGTCATTGGAATCGAATTCACCTGTCATTAACACACACACACACTCACGCCTGTTATCCCCGAAGGGGTAGGCAGAGGCGCAACTCGTGCACCCACTTTTCGCCGTTATTCCGTCCCAAGATGTGATAGGGGGTGAGCCTATCGCCATATCGGGCACAAATTCCAGACTCCGGGCTGATACTGAATAGAAAAATTCAATATTATCACTATGGCCGACCCGGGGATCGAACCCGAGACCTCAACTTTGCAGTCGTACTGTAATACAAATACGCCACCGAGGCATTCATTAAGAACACAATAAATGTATTGTGGTTGTAGATATCTACGACATCCGCTTTATTAATGGTGACCATTTAACAAAAAACCGTTAGCTCATCTGCATTTAATCTATACTAATATTATAAAGCTGAAGAGTTTGTTTGTTTGTTTGTTTGTTTGAACGCGCTAATCTCAGGAACTACTGGTTCGAATTGAAAAATTCTTTTTGTGTTGAATAGCCCATTTATCGAGGAAGGCTATATAACATCACGATGCAACAATTAGGAGCGAAGAAATAATGGAAAATGTGAAAGAAAACGGGGAAAATTATTCATCCTTGAGGGCTTCCATTGCGTGCACTGCGAAAACGGTTCAAGATACCAAAAATATATGTATGAAAGAATTATTCCTCTTGAAATGATCTAAAAAAATGTCTATGACAGTATATGTCTATCTTTTAAGATTAACTCACTAGAACCGTTTTTATGGTAATCAAATTTGGTCGAAATTAATGCATTATTTGTTAAGAGTTGTATCAACGTCATAGTCATAGAGTGATTCAACGGGAAGGTTTTTATGTACTTTTAGCCCGGAAAAACTTAATAACGCGGGCGAAGCCATGGGCAAAAGCTAGTGTTATTATATAAATTAATAATTTTTCTTGTTTTTAATATAACTTTTTCGTATTGATTATCCTCATTTCTGAAAGCATTATTTGATTTTTGAAGTTACTTTTTGATACCATGTCATCATCAAATTGTCATATAATTTAAAATTAAAAACACCACGAAAGCTTGTCATTGGTCTAGCTCCCCATTCTTCAGCGACTTCCCAGATAATCAGTATGAAACTACGTACAATAATTACAATACTTATTGCATAAGCAAAGCCCCAACATAAAACGAGCATTGTTAAAATATTGATGTAACATGTTATTAACGTACCAACGATCACAAAAAGGCTGTAACAAAAATAACACAATTAATCCCCCGAGTTTTAGCTGTTATTATAAGTTTAAAATGGAACGGGGATATTGGGAACACAAAGGAATCTGCTCTTCCGAGTGAGTGATTTTTGGATATAATGTCAGGTGTAAGACACAAGCGAATTGAGGATTTTTTATAAGGTTGAATGACAAGACGAGCCAGTTATTCGCCTAGTCGTAAGCTTTAACTGTCAAAAACTAGTATTACTAAAGAGGATGTTGTCTTACAAAACATTATTTTAAACTGATCTGCGCACATCACCCTGAGATATTAGAAGGAATATTAACGTTTATTAATTGCATTGTCTGCTGTATATGGGAAATTGGGGCATTTCAAAAACACACTGATGCTCTAAGGCGAAATAGACAAAGCTGTATGCTTACGTAGATACACTGGCGTCCTAGTAACCTACTACGTGTTAAGTGGGGCATCGTAGAGCTAACAACTTCTTGGAATTTAATAAAGAATTCTAGTTTGCAGAAATAGTTTATTGCTTTCATAACGTCTAACGAATACAAAGAACAGATTTTGTTTTCTTTAAAGCGTTTTAAGATTAATTTTATTAGCATGTGCCCGCGGCTCCACTTGCATACAAAAGTTTTTCCAGAATAAATATTTTCTCCTCAGGGTTCGAATTAAGCAAAATTCCGTCTTAGTGAGCACCTACGTCCTAATAGAAACCCCCATGCAAAATTTGAGACACCTACCACCTTTACTTTCTGACATTTCGTGATGAGTGTATGAGTGAGTGAGTAGTGAAAAATATAGATTTATGGCACAAGTAATTTAAAATTCATTCATATTTTGCCTTTACCTGGTCCAGTACCTGGCATATAATATAAGTATTAGTGTAAAATAACAGATACATTTTTACTACTAGGTACCCTTTTACTAAGTTATTGTGCGTACCCATTTTTATTGCTTGACTTAGGGCAAAATCATATTCGTTGTTTCAGGATTACTGGTGTATTACAATGAAATAAAGGATTTGGATTAAATATATAATTTTGTTCCTCTGCATACCATCTAGCGAGCGACACACAAAAAAAGATCTAATTCGTCCGCTACATCTTATGCCTCGTACAACTTAAGGTCGCGTTACAACTTACAATGCAACGCAGTTTCGCACGTGAGTACGTCCAACGCATCGATCAAAATGATTTATACGGTTTGAATGAGCGTTAAGTTTCCTGCGTATCTATTATTCGCGTATTAGATACCTTTATAATATGAGCTGTTGAACGTTGCACGAAAAGTAAACAAAAGAAAAGACGAAACTGAAGATTTTAATAAATATATGCGGGTAAATTAAATTCATTATTACCAACTTTTAATAGGTAAAGCGTTTATACAGGCTGCCTATTATTTCTAATTAAATTATATTTTTATAATATTCCATTTTAAAATTTCATTTCTTAATTTAAAATTGGAACGCACTTTCTTTTTCCTTGCATAAATATGTAAACAATAAAAGCTTTTTATGTTTAAGCTTGTTATGCATATCTTGGCCCAAACAATATTAGCTTCAAAGCAGTATTAAGTTTCTACATATAAATGTGGTTTGTTTACAAATTAACCAACTTCCGTAAATTTCGACTATACTTCGTAAGCGTTGTCTCTTCTGTATCTAATATATATTATTGGTATACTAGACTGTTCCTTTTATCTAGCCCATTATATTTATTAATGTGAAAATCTATTATGTTATTGCCTTTTGGGGTTCACCATTGGAAAATTATCGAGCTCAATAATATAAATGATGATTAAATTTAAATGGGATGTTAGCATATAATAGAAAATATGTGACCAAGATTATAGCACAATGCTTTACCTGATAAGTTAAGGCTTTAGGGATTCTATTCCGATATTTTAATAAGAACTAGTTATGCGATATGTGTTATTTCATCCGCGATCGGGTAAAATTTAAGCTCTTATCAAATTGGCTAATTCAGACCGAGACGAAGACGATGCGTGTTCGTCCAGTGTAATGAGACCGTCTAGAAAATCCGAGAGCATTATAAAATCCAATCCGTATTATGAAATCCAAACCCCAAAGTTTTATCACACTCGTGCAAAACCAAAGTCACTCCACCATCTGCGTAGTGCAGATTAATCTCACCGGAATCTGATTACAGATAACATAATAGGGGAGATGGGGACTGTTTATTTAGAATTACTTATTTTAAGTTTAAATACTGGTTATAACAGAAAGTATTGTTAAAAAAAAATACAGAAATACTTTCACAAATATGTCATTAACCACGCGGTATGAGAGTCAATACTAAAACTATAACAAACATACAACCATACAGGTAATTTTTATCTCTAGACTAGTAATGCTAGCTTATGGCCGGTTATTTCATCAGTGGTCAGGTTAAGGATCTTTATCATCTCTAGACTAGTGATGCTAGCTTATGCCCGGTTATTATATCCGTTGCCAGATTAAGACTCTATAACACTGGCAGATTGCAAACAAATACGCAGCGAGGCAAAGGGCTGCGTGCCCGTATGGTGTCATAAGTCCGTTAACTTTACTTGACAACGGATGGAAAACTTGGCCTAAGTATTGAACTATATCGAACTGGTTACCTCATATGATACGACTCCATGTTTAAATCCACTGAATCGTCACTCCCACTACTAGTTTGACATCACGAACAGATATTTATTTATTTATTTAATATATGTACCTACTGTGATGACAGGGTTTTATAATTATTCATAAACGTTGGTGGCGTCAAAAATACCCTCACAAAAATATTTTTATACTAACAGAACATTGAAAGTCCAGAGGCACTGCGCCGGACAGATTTGTTTGAATGTCAAACAATATTACAAATTCAAACTTATATTCAAGCATTTTGAGTGCCTGTGTTGTTTGAATAAAAATATAGAAAGATTGAGCATTTTACAAAGTTTAAGGGACTGCGTTTGTTATAACACCAAATATTAGTTTACTGTTAATTTCGCATACTCACGCCTTTTAGCCCCGAAGGTAGTAGGGGTAGGCAGAGGCACAACTAGAGCGCCCACTTTTCGCCGTGAGTATTCCGTCCCATGATGTGATAGGGGGCGCACCTATCGCCAGATTGGGCCCAATCCCAGACTGTGGGCTGATACAGATTAGAAAAATCCAATATCACTTTGCCCGACCCGGGGATCAAACCCGAGACCTCAGCATTGCAGTCGTACCGTAATACAACTACGCCACCGAGGCAGGCTACTGTTAATTTCAGTCAGTTGACTGTTAGTTTCCTTCGTAATAAATGACTTTGATAATATAAGCGGTTAAGCTCGCTACTATCATAATTTACATATTTTTTAAGTAATGTTGTGTACATCTGTAATTGGTGTATGTATTAGTTCTAAGCCTAAGTAAAGTGTATTAGAGTATTTAATATACATGTACTGTTGATGTACTTTTTTAAATAAATATATAAAATAAATAAATAAATATACCTACGTATATTCTCCAACGGCTCAAAGACAAAGATATGAAATAGTAGTCGTCAATTACGCTTAGCTTAGAATGTAGAAAAAACGCTACTCGTAAGACGATGTCGTTTTATTTTGATGTTTGTGATTGGTCGAGAGACCAATACGGCAGTCACGTGTTAATCTCCCAACCAATCACAATAACGCGAAAAGGAGTCGTGTCGTGTTCTTTTGCTACCACCTAAGTTCACTAACTCATTTGTATCTTGATCAGATAAATGAGTTATTTGCTGCAATACTCAGTTGTAATGCAATGTTAAACCAGAACAATAATATCACTAAACTTAGCTCACATCCTCCAGAACAAATTTTCAGATGATCGCAATCAAACGAAATTCTCCTAAATAAATATCTTCGTTAAATGTATCGGATTTTAAACATCAAATGTACACAGCACTTCATCCAATCGCCAAAATGCTCAATCAATATTTTCCACAACTGTATGAAGACAAACATTTGTATGCTCAGTGCAATGCCGTCCAAACAAGAATCGAACGGTACACGATCCACCATCAGACTCTGAGCTGATACTGAATAGAAAAACTCAATATCACTTTGCCCGACCCGGGGATCGAACCCGAGACATCAGCTTTGCAGTCCTACTGTAATACAACTACGCCACTGATGCAGTCTACAACTACGCCACCGAGGCAGTCATGTTTAAACACGTTTATATGTTTATGCATGTAATATCGTAAATTCTTTTCTTTAGTTTATAATGTCTAACTGTTTTCTGTTCCTCTGGAATAAAATTAAAATAAATACAAAAATAGATCTAAGATCAATAGTTTGCACACAAAAACAGTTATTTTTAATTGCGTTGGCGACGCAAAATCCCGTGCATTATGTGATTGTAGGCCAAGTTCAATGCGCGTACATCATGGTGTCTTATCACCGATAGTCGCGAACCATCTGATTTCGATTTATTGCACCGGGCACATGTTCGGGATTATTTATGTCATACCACTGCTTGTCGTGTATTTATGGCCTTATTTGGTCGCAGATTTGGGGAGACTTTGGTGTTATTAACAACTCTCCTGTATTGTTGGATGGTAAAAGACAGGCATTGTCGTTTGCGTAAATAATTCATCGAGTCCGGGATAAAAAGTAGCATGTTAATCCGGGTTATGGTCTATCCTGGTAAAAATTCATCTAAATCAGGTCAGCCGTTTCTATTTTAACCTCTAATATACTAAACGTAGTCACAAACTGATTTTTATAGTATAACTAGTTTTGGCTCGCGGCTCTGCCCCCGTGAAAAGTTTTTCCGGGATAAGAGTCCCGCTTTATAGTTTCCCAGGATAAAAAGTAGCCTATGTCCTTTTTCAGGCTCTAGACTATCTGTGTACCAAATTTCATTAAAATCGGTTACGTAGTTTTGGCGTGAAAGCGCAACAGACAGACAGAGTTACTTTCGCATATATTATTTCGCTTATAATATTATTAGTAAGGATATTATATAGGCAAGATTGAACATGATTTATGTAAAAATAAAACTTGAGAATAAAATGTCTAATAGTAATAATATGTTGACTTCAAATTACTGATCAATAGCAATGAAAATATCTCTAATAACGCAAAACATTGTTAAGGGGCTTGCAAACACATGCAATAAACATCGCATTAAGCGATGAACTTGCTCCAAATGCAAATACACATCATTTTAAAACCCGTCATTCAAACTCGGCACCTCTTTCCTTGTAATAAAGTCTACCAAAACGCGTTTCAGAAGTCACAATAGACGTAATAAAATAAAAATATTAAACGACTCTACACATTTGAAAAGAGAACTATAAAATATATCTTCAATATTATAAAATATTTTAGCTCTTACTTATGAAATTATGATAATGAAGGTATAGATTATTTTTATGTTTTGTCCATTCGATATTAACCTTTATTCTCGTTATCAGAAGATGTTTATTAAATTGTATACCAATACAAAGGGTCATGGTGCGATGATTCTATTCATAAAGAGATTATTATGAACAAAATCTCCCATAGAATCTCATTGTCAGCTTCGGCAATATTAAACTTCATATTAGGGGCTAAGTTAAAAAAAAATACTCATTATAATAAGGACTTTATGGCAATGTTTGACTTAAATATTGGAGGACAATTTTTTTCGACTTTGAAATGAAAAGGTAGGGATTTTGATTCCTGAATTAAGTTTATATTATAATTGAGCAATATTTTATTTTGGTTCAGATTCATTGTAATATTTGATATACATACTCGTTTATTCAGATTGGGGGTATTTTTTGTCAATCTATAGGTACATATAATAAAATTGAAGTGTCTTCTGTCTGTCTGTTTGTTCCGGATAATCTTTGAAATGACTTGACCGATTTTGACGGGACTTTTATTGGCAGGTAGCTGATGTAATAAGAGGTAACATAGGCTACGTTTTATCCCGGGAAAATATAAAGCGGGACTTTTATCCCGGAAAAACTTTTTGACGCGGGCGGAGCCGCGGTTTACCATAATAAGCAGTTGTCTATGTCCTATTAAGGCTCTCATTCGTTAAGCACATTACAATTGATACTCCTAGAATAGCAGCATTAAAGCCGAAAATTAACAGCTTAAACAGATTCCAAAACTCAAGCTATTTAAAAAGCCATAAACATGCTAAAAGCCATAAATCTCGAGACAATGCAAACAACAAGGACCCACTTGGACCCACTCGAAACAATACACTCACCTAGGGACCAAAACAATAGGACTTGCTAGTAAAAAATACTTGAAAATTCCAGAGACAATGCACCTGAGTGCAAAAGTTATAGTTGGTGTTCGTTACATTTGTTTACAAGCGACATCTTATTATGAACAGTTGCAGGTAGTTGGGATGCGGTGGCGCATGTAGCGTTTTGAGGATACAAATTGTTTTTAAATTTTGCCAATAATTTAGGATATTTTTGTAATATTATTTTATTATAATTAAATACAATTTGGGGCACTCTGGTGCATTTCTAAAATCTGTGGTTTTAAAAAATATTAAACTGCCTTGGTGACAAAGTTGAATAACGTGCACGATATGATACTGCTCGTAAGTCCTGGGTTCGAATCCTCGGCCAGGCAAAGCGATATTGAGTTTCCTACTCAGTATCAGACCGGCGGCTGGAATTTGTGCCCGATGTTGCGATAGACTCGACTCTTATCACATCATGGATCAGAACTCACTAGGCAAGGAGTGGGCGCCCTGGTTATACCTTTGTCTACCCTTTCGGGGATAAAGGCATGACGTATTTTTGTTTTTATATGTATTAATAATATTTAGTTATAAATGTTATGGGTTGCAGTACTTTTCATAAAATAAAATTTGACTGCGGATTTCATGAACTAGCGTATATTTTGCTAAAACCTAGGCGTTTATGTGCTTAGTTAAAAGTTTTAGCAAACAAACATTTTCATTAGCTTTCAGTTTTATATTATAAGTAGAATAGTAATAATATAGTAGGTAGTAGAATAATAAATAATATTTCGCAAATATGTATTATTGTAGAATTTGTCACACACACACACACACACACACACACACACACACACACACACACACACACACCTTTTACCCCCGAAGGGGTGGGCAAAGGCGCAACTAGTGCACCGAATTTTCGCCGTGCGTATTCCGTCCCATGATGTGATAGGGGGCGAGTCTATCACCATATCAGGCACGAATTCCAGATTCCGGGCTGATACGGAATTTAAAAACCCCAATACCACTTAGCCCGACCCGGGAATCGAACCCAAGACCTCAGCATTGCAATCGTACCGTAATACAACTACGCCACCGAGACAGTCATATAATTAGTCATATAAAAAATATATAGCCTATAACTATCGCACAATAAATACGAATCAATAGACACCTCGTTTGTCCGACGCTAGAGGAACATTAAATGGATATCATAAATAGGTTGTTAAAATGATTAAAATTCGTTACTTCGCCGTAGACAGGAAAATCGCTTCCTTCTGTCATACACCGCGCCTACCAGGTCAAACGTTCCAACACTATCAACTATTAAAAGCTTATATATTCGCTAACAAACGCGGAAGGAAATTTGAACTTCGAAAGTTGTAAAAGCGGATTTGAGAACACAAAAGATTCGTGAAGTGTTTTATTGAGGTGTTTGAAAATACTTCTTTGCAATAATGTGTGGAACTGGTGGTAGGACTCTCATATGTAAGAGTCCGTCTGGGTGGGTACCACCGCAATGTCTATTTCTACCGCCAAGCAGCAGTGTGCATGCACCGTTGTGTTTCGGTTTGAAGGACATTGTAGCCAGTGTAACTACAGGACACAATGAGACTTAACATCTTATGTCTCAGGACGACGAGAGCAATGGAATGCCACACAGTACGTTGTAACTCAAGGTGCTGGATGGTGTTTCTACTGTTTATGGGTGGTCGTATCGCTTACCATCAGGCGAATGGCATGCTCGTCTCGTCATTCGATGCCATATAAAAAAAAATATTTTATTCTTGTGGGAACCGTTATGATTTAAGACCTTTAAGAAGTTTAGCGATAGAGAAAATAGATTATTTACATCTTACATTTACATCTTTATTGTACACCAATAGAAGTAACAAATAAATCAAAATATATACAAGTAATATTAATAATATAGGCAGCGGTGATACACTTGGCGGTCTTATCGCTCAAGGCAATCTCTTACAGACAACCATTGGATGGAGATAAGAGAAATTACGAAAAGGGCAGTCAGATTATTAACATTTTCTCCATTAACGACCGACGCTTCCTCTGTTAAATGTTGATTGTGATCATTTACCATCAGATGAGCCAAATACTCCTTGCCCTCTATTCTTTCAAAAAGTAATAAAAAAGGTGAAGTATCATCTTAAGTAAATCCACATACTTGAGAGTTCTCCATAGCCATTTCGAAGGTATATACAGCCATCCCGCATTAGGCCACCATGGTTAGGGCCTAAACCCTTTCCGTAGTAGAGGTGCTCGTCAGTGGGCAGTGTATAATACACGGTTGGTATCTATACATACCTATACTCATAAAGCTGAAGAGTTTGTTTGGTTGAAATTGTTTATCCTAGGAACTACTACTACTATCCATTTTAGAAATTCTTTCACTAATAGGAAGGTACATTACTCTTGATTACTATAGGTTACTTTTTATCCCGGAAAACCTTTTTCACCCGGGTGGAATCGCGAGAAATACTAGTTATATAAATAGAAAATAAATCGTGACTCAAGTGTAGCCGGAGGTACTAACGTTCGTTGCGGTCATTTCTTGGGTGGGCAGAGAGTGACAAAAAATACGACAATCTTCCGCGTGTTGCCTCCGTTAGACATGGTTTTTGTAAAGCGATTACAGTAAAAGCTCTCTGACGGCATTATAGGTAAGGTTCTTACTGGTGTCTATTATCTATTTTGAGATTACGAATCGAAATTGGAAAACCTTCCGCCTAAAAGTTTATATTGTTTACATTACTTAAAATACTGAACAATTATTTACATCCTACTAATATTATAAAGGCGAAAGTTTGTAAGAATGTATGGATGTTTGGATGTTTGGATGTATGGATGTTTGTTCCTCTTTCACGCAAAAACTACTGAACGGATTTCGATGAAATTTGGCACATGGGTACATCATGTTCTGGATTAACACATGGGCTACTTTTTATCCCGGGAAAACATAAAGCGGGACTTTTATCCCGGAAAAACTTTTTAACGCGGGCGGAGCCGCGGGCAAAAGCTAGTTAATATTATAAACGCGAAAGTTTGTAAGAATGTATGGATGTCTGGATGTATGGATGTTTGTTCCTCTTTCACGCAAAAACTACTGATCGGATTTCGATGAAATTTGGCACACAGATAGATCATGTCTTGAATTAACACATAGGTTACTTTTTGTCCCGGGAAAATATAAACCTGGACTTTTATACCGGAAAAACTTTTTAACGCGGGCAGAGCCGCGGGCAATAGCTAGTATTTAATAATATGAACATCAAGGTATTTTATGGTTACATTCTGTTTAAATCCACATTATTGTATTATAATAATAATTTATTTGGCACCAACTAAATCTATAAAGCTGTGATTCCGCAGGACGTGGCAGACGGCAACGGCAGACGACAGACGGCATGTGCATCGACGGCAGACGGCACTACTATGCAGTATTAAATTGTATGAGACCGATTCTGCACACGACGGCAAACGACGCGCGGCAGGTGACGTCCGACAGGGCGTCATTTGTCGTCGTGTACGGAATCGGTCTCATACAATTCAATAGTGCACAGTAGTGCCGTCTGCCGTCGCGGCACATGCTGTTGCCATCTGCCGTTTGCCGCGTTCTGCGGAATCACAGCTTTACAGTTACAGGTTTTGGCATCTCCTTATAAGTATAGGAATACTTGTATTAGGCGACACTGCTCTTCCATATCCATTGTAAATTATTAATACACAATAATGTAAGATGTTTTTTGCACACCGAATACATAAACTCAATATAAGCTCTATGTGTACCTATGATATAATAGGTGTTGCACGCGACCTTGCCTGCTCGAAAAGCCTTTCCCGCTACAAGTCCCTAAATCACAGTACGACTCCCGCGTCATCTACTTAATGAATCAGATTAACGCCCGAATACTCAAACGCTACTCAACCAACCAAGTTATCTGAGGCCTACTTAATTTTAGCCGGCTTCTTATTTTAAATGGCATTCTCAAACGCACTTTAAAAGATTTGATGGAAAACTCAGCCGAGGAGCAGTCATTTTGCTACAGATTATAAAAAGTTTGTTTTCGATTACAATTCTAATAAATTTGATATTTATGTGTCGTTTCACGCAGTATAATTTTTAAGATGTTAAATATAAATAAATCGAATATGCGCACAATGCGCAGTTTGAAAATGATTTACAATATTATAATATGTCTATTATATTTAATTTTCGTGTGTATTTTATGTACTATGTGCAGATGCTACATAGTAAAAATGGTAAGTACGTTTAAAAATCATCCTAGGTTTTTAATATGTAGGAATGGCATATTCATTATTAGAAATAGTTTATTATATTTATTATATTCTTAACATTGATGTGATGAGCTTATATTGGCATTATATTGCCACTTGGCAGTATGTCAGGGTTGACATTAGCCGCTTTAGAAAAAAAATAAACAAGTCAACAACAATAATATTTATAATATTTCAGTTTTATCATCAGAAGTAGGCATATTTACAAACATTTACAAAATATGCTAACTCAACTGCCATACTACGCACAATACGATGTACTACCGTTGGTTGTTTCCCGTGAAAAATAACCCGATGACCCTGGGGCTATCGGTTGGATTGTTTGGTTTCTTTTTGTGTTCGGCTGGATATAATCCCGATTTTAAAGAACATAAATGAAGAACTGTTTCCTTGCTGAGTTGAAATCTTCTTTTACGATAAGTTAAGATAAGATATGATATATTTATTTGTCAAACATTAACATTAAATTATCATTATTGTATTCTTCGAAAGCGTTTAATTTCTGTCGATTTCTTCCTTTGACACCACATTCCTCTTCAGAGAATGACGATAATGAAGAAAAAACTATTTATTAAATCCAAAGTGAATATAATAAGTAGTTATTACGCAATAAAATTATTACAGATTTGAACGTAAATATTTGAGACTAGTCTGAAGCACTCTCAAATTGATCTCGATTAATAGCCATATTTGGAGGCCTTACATAGCTGTCAAACTTTAAGCAGTTTTTGTGAATACCGTTTGAATCAATAAGCGGACCTTAAACTGAGTCGCCTTAAATTTAAGGTTAAGAGATAAGTGACGTTTCAGTATACCAATTTCACCAATAACGAATGCTTAAATCCGTAAGGCCATCTCAAATATTTAAGTAGCGTTTGAGTATTCGGGCGTAAAAGTATCTAATACTTCCCATGAGAGCAAATCACTGGGATGAAAAGTAGCTTATACGTTAATCTAAGACATGACTTACCCGTGTGCCACATTTTATCTAAATCCGTTCAGTTGTTTCTGCGTTTACTTCTAACAAACATACAAACATCCATTTGCACAAACTTTCGCATTTATAATATTAATAGTAATATTAGTTAGAACTAATATTGTAAGATATTATACTCTATATTGCCACTCCGATTCGCTATTTGATTTGCTATTATTCCAAACGCTACAATTTAATTACTAATGAATAATTTATTTCAATTATAGCATTAAAAGGGTATCAAGTTTAACTCAGCTTCCTTCTCACCACTCAGTTTAACTGGTTGGTGTAGATGTTTGTCACCAGTGTTTGTGTGATCCGCAAATATTTGACTAGAGTGTGACCCACACAATGTGCATGTTACGGGGCAGAAAATCTCTTATAGATAACCAAGACAAGAATAATCTTGGTGTGTGATCAGAGGCATGATTCTCTATGACATTGTTAACTCATAACGCGGCCGCGTCAAGTTCACTTCGTGTAATGTGCGTAAAATGGTATTCTGTATGCCAATTTCCATAGTAATAAACGCGATGAGTTACGTTACGCGCTTGTTACGAGCGGTGAAAATAACGCGTGTCATAGAGAATAAGGGGGCTGGGTTGAGACAAGTGTGTAATTTATTTCTATATTTACAAATGTATTCATCATCGTCGTGAGCCACATGAAGTCACCGCTGACGGCTGACCATAGGCGTCCCCTGAAGATCGAATCCCGCCAAAAACGTAAAGGTAAAAAAGGAGAGCCAAGTTCAATACAAAAATTATGCTTGACTGTGGGCTTTCCACTTTAAAAGTGGGCACATACGATGCGATTTCGTACAGCCGAACCATTAAAACGGTATGCCATCGAACCATATCGCATCGTGTGGGGCACGGTTCGATGGACATTATTATTATTATTGTTGGTACGGCTGGTTCGATGGCTTGTCTATCAAACTTGGTTGGATACAACTGGACATCGCATGGTACGGTTCGATCGTGTGGCGTGAAGACTGTACCGCGTGATGAATTGGTCGCATGATACCAAATCTAATCGTCTGTTAGTAGTATTACACTCGGCGCTGGCTAGCCAGTTCCTTTGCTTGAACTTGGCTTGACACTGCTGCCGCGTGTCTAGATTCATTCTATTGAATATATTGCACTTATTTTCCTTTAGTTTAGTGTTTAGTTTTTATTTCTTTTCCTTAATTTCCATTCACTGTGTTATTTAGGGGTAATTTTTTGTGGAAAATGAATTGAATTATGTGTTATCTAATTCATTTAGATTTTTTTATTATTTTTTTTTCTTTCATTACCAAATATCTAAAGACTTCTAAACAAATATTTTATTATGTCATCATAATTGTAAAATTTTTAGCTGTAAAACTAGTATAAATTTTTTTCAGCTGTAAAACCATTTTCGCTACTATCGATATTTTAAATAGACAAACTGATCCAAATTCTGAGAGAAAGTCTGGAGTGTTCTTAGCCGGCATAAATGTTTGAAAATATCAAAAAGCGTTACAATAGCTTATGACAATATTTCGCTTACGCCAAGGGTATAGCGTAAGTATTATACATAACAAAGATCACACTACCTTCATTTACGAGTCTCTAACTGCAGATTAAATTCCATACAATATTTTACGACAATTACTACGTTCACCCAGGGGTGACTCATAATGGATTGGCAATAAAAAAACCGAAACGCAGCCCGCAGGTGCGGTGAGTCATCGATAGCCAGGTAGCCACTTCTAGGGTAAAATACCCCAAGAAGGTAAAAATAAATGTACCTGTAAATGGCCACGTAGAATGAAAGAAATTAACAGCCAAGAAATTATTACTTTGTTATTTTGAAATGAATAAATCGCTCAGTTTATAGGTGAGCATCATTGTCAAATAACAATAACACAAGCTCAGCTTTGTAAGTATGGAATGGCACTATACTCGACACATAATTAACGATTATTATACACACACATACTCACGCCGTTTATTCCCGAAGAGGTAGGCAGAGGCGCAACTAGGGCATCCACTTTTCGTCGTGTGTATTCCGTCCCATAATGTGATAAGGGGAGAGCCTATCGTCATATCAGGCTGACTACGGGCATCCTCTACTACTGAGAGGGGTTAGGCCTTAGTCCACCACGCTGGCCTAGTGCGGGTTGGCAGATTTCACATACCCCGAAATTCATATAGAGAATTCTCAGGTTTGTAGGTTTCCTCACGATGTTTTCCTTCGCCGTTATAGCGAACGATAATTGATAAACAATACGCATAACTTCAAAATGTCGGAGGTGTGTGCTGGGTTTTGAACCTTCGGACATTGTCTCGGCAGACCGCACATAACTTTAAATTACAAAATAATTCGTGGCACTCCAATGCGTTCGGCACCCTGAGACATAATAATATGATGTTAAGCCTCACAGTGCGCAGTTATTACGCTGGCTACAATGTCCTTCAAAACGGAACACAGCATTGCGTGTACACTATTACTTGGTAGAAATAGACATCGCGATGGTACTTACCATGACGGCCTCTCGCTTATGTGAAACCTTCCACCAATATAAATCAGTCCTAACTGAAAATGTGACTGTTTTACAGTCTCGAAATGTTAGAAAATAAATAACAAAGTCTCATCCGAAAGAAAAAGTACAAACAGCAAGTTTACTGAACTGGAATGAAGTGGAACCGTAAAAGTATGAAATTTCCTGGAAACTTTGCCTAAAAATCCCACGGGCAAATTTCAGAAACACTCAAGCTGTTGAAAATAATATCTAATTAGATTGCCATTTTTCAAAACGACTACGTATTATTTATCAAAACTCTTAGATACATTTTCGGAGAATTCAAAATAAGGTCAAGGGGGCTAATTCCGGCATAGTTTTTGCATACCTCAAGTTGGTTGGTCAATATTTCAATAAAATATTGTCTTTTTGCCTATGTGAAGGCACTTAAGAATTTATTAATCTTATTCAGCTATCTTTAGAAAAAAGATATATAACTTTTTTTAAAACTTGACCACTAGACGGATTTTCCCTTCAAAAACGAGGAAATTCGTCATATGGGTAGATTACATGGAAATCGCTCGTTATTTGAAATATACACGTGATGAGGTTATACAAACCATGGGAGACAGTCAACAATAAACATAAAAATCTTAAAATATGGTCTCCTTCCTCTTTCATGTGCAAATAACGTTTTCGGGCGCTATTCCGGCACATTATAGAAGGCAGGGGTTATAAATATAATTTTATTTGGGGCACTACAAAATGAGAAGTCACCAATTCGTTGTTTTTTAACTCCTGAAGACAGTGTGGTTTTCCTTTCACATTTTTGTCAAATACGTGATCCTCTATAGAACCTATACGTATCTTTTTAAATATTACAAGTAGATATTAGTTGCGTTTTTTGTAAAAATGTTTACGACGCCTGAAATGGGGGCTAGATCGTCATATGACGATCTAACCCCATGCAAAATAGATGGAATTAGGCACTTGTCAATTTTTAGATCCAACATTTTTCACATCAAATAATTATCTATTTACACCATTTTCTTGTAAAACACCGATAAGCTATGTTTAAACGGACATTAAAATTCATATATTACAGTCTTCTGACATTGTAAGTTGCCCAATTTTATATTTATCTGCAATACAATGCAATACAATACACGTCACGCATGTTTCACTTTCAAACTGACATTGAACTTTAATCCTTGTTTTATCCTTTTCTACAAATACTTATGACACCTAAGTGATTTTATTAGAACTAAGAAATTATGCTCTTTTATCTACGTGGCTATCAATACTATTCGCCGATTAGAAAGAACGTAATTGCAAAAAGACGGATTCACCCCGTAGACGGAATAGGGCACCCTGACCTTATTTGTGTAATTAGGTTCGATAAAAAAATATTTGTTTTTTGGAACTGTTTAATAACTCGCTTTTTTAATTGTGGTATGTATTAAATAAACAATCTCTATATATTACAATAATATTCCAACCGATACATTTTTTAACCAAAGTTTCTTCTCAAGACTAGTTAACGTAAATTTATAATAATTATAGCCAGCGTATACAATAACATTCCAAAGGATATATTTTCTAAACAAAAAGACTTCCGAGGGCAAGTTAACGTAAAAAATTATAGACAATCTACCTCTTGCCGAAATATTACCTCCATCATACCCCTTTCTCCTTCATTTACGACACGGGCCAGCTTTTGGGCAAAATCAATGGGGTATGAACAATGAGCAGCTGGACTTGATTTGATTTGTCTTATCTTTGAATTATCGGAATAATGGTACATTAAGTTTGTCAGCTTAGGGAGGGTAGATTTTACTTTCAATATTTTTTTCTGATGCTTTGGGGTAAAACTATTGTGTTCTGCGATAAAAACTTTATTGGTTCTTTGCGGTATTGTTTCTTTTCGGAGAGTACTGCGGTGTTAAAAAATATTCAACATAATTGGATGTTTCGATAGTATTCACACACACACACACACACACACACACACACACACACACACACACACACACACACACACACACACACACACACACACACACACACACACACACACACACACACACACACACACACACACTAATGCCTTTTTTCCCCGAAGGGGTAGACAGAGGCGCAAATAGTGCACCCACTTTTCGCCGTTATTCCGTCCCATGATGTGATAGTGAGCGATAGTATTCAAACTACTTCTTTTTTTAGAACATATATTTCATACAACCCAATGACGAGACAAACACGTTGCTCTAATATGAGCGCCACGTCTGCACATAAACATTGTCAGCGCGACCCAAAACTTTGAATTACAAAGTAGTGCATGGCTTAGACTCTGCTCCCTTCATTGGATATTAAGTCTCGTACGAGACATTATACGTCCTGTAAGTAGGTAAAAGTTGGAATTACGTATAATGGTAGATATTTTTGTTAATTATAAAGTTTTTGTGTATTACTATGTGCTCATTTTGTCTACATGGACTTAGATCTATCTTAGCCCATTTTTTTTTAATTTGAATTTGAGTTGAATTGAATTGAATTGAATGACGAGACGAGCATGCCGTTCGCCTGATGGTAAGCGATACGACCACCCATAAACAGTAGAAACACCATCTAGTACCTTGAGTTACAAAGTAATGTGTGGCATTCCACTGCGCTCGTCATCCTGAGACATAAGATGTTAAGTCTCATTATGTCCTGTAGTTACACTGGCTACAATGCCCTTCAAACCGAAATACAACAGTGCATGAACACTGCTGCTTGGCGGTAGAAATAGACATTGCGGTGGTAGCCACCCAGACGGACTCTTACATATGAGAGTCCTACCACCAGTTATGCCTTTTTGTATAGCCCCGCAAGATAACACGCGCGACGCGTGTGGCCCATCTCCTCCACACCTGTCCCCGACTTACTCTATAATAATAATATAATACCAGCCCTGTATTATATACTGTCCCACTGCTGGGCACGGGCCTCCTCTACTACTGAGAGGGTTTAGGCCTTAGTCCACTGTGCTGGCCTAGTGCGGGTTGGTAGACTTCACATGCCTTCGAAATTCTTATAAAGAACTTCTTAGGTATGCTGTTTTCCTCGTGATATTTTCCTTCACCGTTAAAGCGAACGATAATTGATAAACTTAATTTACTCTATAATATGCTCCCTTTAAAAATATCTTTAGTTATATAAGTGACTATTTGTAATAATAATTATTAATTGAATGTATCTTGACATATCATAAGTGCAACTATGTTCGCCTACGTGATGAATAAAGTATTTTGTTATTTATGGTATGTTTAAAATTAGGGCAAAGATACAAACATCAACATCCGGAAGCTGTTTTACGTTTTGTTATATATTCTCCGTTCATACGGGTATGTATATTTTTCCAAAAACATTTTATTTACTGACCTAAAAAATCTACGATTCTATTATAATATTATTATTATTATATATAGATACATAATACCTACATGGATAACTTAATTAATAAAATAATTTAGATAAATTGTATAATAGTAGATTTATTCTGTAATAGTTGCGCCTCTGCCTACCCTTTCGGGGATAAAATGCGTGAGCGTCCAATTTTGAAATGATAAATGGATAAAGTTTAAAGAGCTGCAATTTTTTAATATTTTTTTTTACAGCGCACAGAATATAACCATTGTACAGAAGCACATCTATACAGCTTCAAAAATTCAGACAGACCGGTCCAAAGCGGATATATTTAAAATTTCTCCACTTCATATCCGTACGTCCGGGGATACATAAAACGGCAAACAACCTCCCCAGTTCCCACTTATCCTCACGAAAAACTTTTTTCCAAATAAGAAAAACCGCACTGCGACAGAATTGATGCGAAAACTATAATAGTGCCGTCCAGGGTCCAACTAAACGTAAACCAGGTGAGTTTCCGAGACTAAGGTTTGAAAGAATTAACTGGTATTTGTCTATTTTAGTTTATTTGCTGTCATTTTTACTCTCCTGTGGCTGCTGTGATGCTGCGGGAAACATAGGCTGTTCAACAAAAGCCTGTTCGAATTGGCGTCAAGAAATAATTTACCAAATACGTATATTTTAGAAGCAAAATAATATTAGCTGTAACCCATAAGAATTAGACTCCGAACCACAGAATTAGATTTCAACTACGCTGCCACAAATGTAATAAGACTTGCTTATGGATCGCGTAAATATCAATTCAATCATCAAATTAGAGTTCACTGCCACTAGAAAGCTACTGCTGAATATACACACACACACTCACGCCTGTTATCCCCGAAGGGGTAGGCAGAGGCGCACCTACTGCACCCACTTTTCGCCGTTATTCCGTCCTATGATGTGATAGAGGGCGAGCCTATCGCCATATCGGGCACAAATTCCAGACTCCGGGCTGATATATTGAACAGAAAAACTCAATATAACTTTGCCCGACCCAGGGATCGAACCCGATACCTCAGCTTTGCAGTCGTACTGTACACAACTACGCCTCCGAAGCAATCTTCAATATCGAGGCAGGCTGAATATGTTCAACAGTCTCTAGCTAGCCTCCCCTAAAGATTTGCAGGCAGAAAATGGAACACATTGTAATAATTATTACCTCATAATATTGAAGAAATACTTATACTGACAGGCTGAAGCGGCAATAGCCTAGTTGTGAGTCGAATGGACTTCCGAGACGAATTTCCGCAGGTCCAAAACCCAAGGGCATACACCTCTGACTTTTATAAAAAAATATGTAAGTAATCTTTGTGAATTATCGCTCGCTTTAACGGTGAAAGAAACATGGTGAGGAAACCTGTATACCTGAGAAGTTCTCTGAATTTTGAAGGTATGTGAAATCTGCCAACCCACACTAGGCCAGCGAGGTGGGCTAAAGCCTTAAGCCTCTCAGTTATAGAGGAAGCCCGTGCTCAGCAGTGGGCAGTATATAATACAGGGTTGGTATGGTATGTACTTATACTGACTTCCATATTTCGCCAAGGACCGTGGATGCTCTACCAAATATTATGTCATTAATAAGTTTAAGAAAAACATTTGCGTAATTTTTTTCTTTTATTCTTATGATGTTACGACATCGACTGTGTTTCTCAAAATTTTGTAATCGTGAAATTAGAAACTTCGTGGAAAATGAATTTGTAGCCAATTACGCAAATAAATAAAATGTTTTATTTTTTCGTTTTAGTTTTTGGTATGTAAAATACAGATGAGGTATGTATATTCTAGGACTCTGTTTTTTCCATTAAACGCCTTAAACTCACCTTTTCGGAAGATTTCTAAACTCTCCGAACGAAACACATGGAACATTGTTATCGCCTTACATAATCAAATACTTTACACAGTTGCATTTTAGTAAACATTGATGTTGAAAGCAGAGACGGAAGACAGGTCTAAATGTCTCAAGTGAGTAGTGCCATCCAGTGTTGTGTACCGCGATATCCTGTCTCGTATTGCTACGGGTATTGTTCATGCCAAGTATCATCGATTTAAACTCGTCTTTGTAGAAAATATGATTGCCAAAGCTATAAGAATAAAAGCTATATCCAAGCAAGAGAGATCAGATGTAAACTACCAAGAAATTGTTGTACAGTTGCTAAAAAACTCAATGCAAGGCCTCGACCTAAGAAACGTTGTATATGAGTAGCTTCATTTGGAAGTCCGCCAAATGTTCAAACCGCTCTAGCATGAATTAAACTAAAAGCAACTAACTTATGGACAACTTTAGGAGATAGGAGCCAGGGCTTAAGGCTTAAGCTAGTATAAAAAAGAATTTGAGGAATATATCAACATTAGAATAGCAGTGTATGTGAGGTAGTCTAAAATTTGCCGTGTTTCAGAAATAAGGTGTCAATAATAACTATGCGGAAAGGGTAGACGATCCGTTGCTTATTGGTGAAGTTGCAAATGGAAAGTTGAATTTGATGGTATACAATATAATAAAATAGTGATCCTAAAATTCGATTAACAATAACATAAAGAAAAAACTTAATATAAAAATTAGAATCAGTGATGGCGTATTTTAACTGCAAATTTCTAGTGGTAGGTCTATTTTAATAGGAAGGAGCATACCAATTGTTATACCTGTCAATCCCTGCTTATGCCCTATATTACGAAAGGTTCCCACACAAGGGGATAGCAATATAGGTACTCGGCGATGGTGCACTCGTTGCGAATCAACTTATTATCTAGTATTGAGGATAGCCTAGTTGGGAATGGAACGGTTTGCCCAGACAATATCTGGAGATTCGAAACCCAAGGCACACACCTCTGACTTTTCAAAGTTACGTGTGTATTGTTTATTAATCATCGTTCACTTTAACGGTGAAGGAAAACATCGTGAGGAAACCTACATACCTGAAAATTCTCCATAAGAATTTCGAGGGTGTGTGAAGTCTGCCAACCCGCACTAGGCCAGCGTGGTGGACTAAGGCCTTAAACCCCCTCAGTAGTAGGGGAGGCCCGTGCTCAGCAGTGAGCAGTATATAACACAGGACTGGTATTATTATTGAGGTTAAAGGCGGAAGACTATAAAGCTATCTACAGAGCATTTGATGGGAATCAAAGGGACTTGCAGTTTGCTGTCTCCGAATTTCTAGACAAATCTACCGATAAAATCACGAAATATTAGTGACATTAAGGCGATATAATGCTCAGAAAAACTAAAGTATTAACTCACTATAGCTGTAGCTGCCAAAACAGTTATTGGAATAACTGTACGTTTCATAGAAATTTGGTGTTTCTTGTATTTCTCTAGTGTTACCATCTTCATCAAACCGGATATTTATTTCATATGCCTCAAAATCAATAAATTATTATTGATATTCCATTTTACGGAACGATGAATCTAGATACCCCCAATGTTTTTTATCCAATAAGGGAAGGTAAACACGGTCCGGTAACCGGTCAACACTCTTGTTTTGATGGATCGCTGGCCAACTTGGCCCCCGGCTAGATATCGACCCCAATCAGTTCATATGTTAGCTTAGGACCTTTATTAGTCATTTTGATTATTTCGATCTCCACTTTTACAAACACTGAACGTGAGGAGTTGATATAGTCAAATCTTATTTGTTTGCATGGAGTTTTTGGGTAAATTTGGTTGCGTAGTTAATTTTATGTCAAATTTGCCCTTAGGTTAAAAAACTAAGTCGTATCGTATCATAAAATTAATATTTGTAATCTTTTCAAAGACACTGCATTGGACTGGTGCAGAGGCTGGTGAGATGTCAGTTAACTGTATCTAAATATAGATAAGGTGGTCCAAGAATTGAAAATCATCATGCTATAGTACTTATGCCATTTAAAGCATTAATTTCTTCAATCGACGTTAGGTTGGATACAAAATTACGGGCAGAAGCCTCTTCCTTCAAATTTAATAAAGATTTTAGAATGTTGAAGCCATTGATTAATGAAAGGGCTTTTTATAAATCAATGGTTCAAGCACATTCATTTCACCTAGCAATAAAGACTTAAATCTCTTAACGACTCTAGATGTTATCTTAACTTGTAATGTTCTTATAAAATGGCTTACCGTTTCACTCATCAAATTCGTGAATTATTTTCTATGTAAGTAATAAAGTTTTTCCGAGTACTCCTCTGTAGATATTATTTATTTATGTCTAAATGACATTGATCTCGTAGCCAACAATTTTGATAACTTTCTCTTTCCACGAAAGATTTACGAGATATTGACTTGGAATGGCTTTTTGCTCACTGTAATTATATTTATTAACTGTACTTATTCTAAAGTACTTCGTCTAATCTCCCTAGTCCTTAGCAATACAACAATCCCCATAGAAGATGATAAACTGTCTTTGTTTATTTAACTAGTCCGGTCGCGATATCCACGCCCCACCCGTTCGCGGCGTCTACACCCCGGCAGAAGCGCTCAGTTGACAAGCCGCGCGGGTCTGGGTCGTGTGTCGAGCTTTCGGCAATTTTCGGCTTTTTAATTCGAGAAGTTAAAAACTGATAGTGCTAGTGGCGTGATTGTGCGTTTGTGATCGATTTTTTTGGTAAGTTAATTGATGGTTTTTGTGTTTTTTTTTCTGTGTGATATGTTTATATTATGGATTGTTTCGTATAAAAAAAACAAAATTGTTATTTTAATTTACTTATTTTTTTCTAGTTTTGGGTTATTTGGTTTAAGTGCAATGTAATGTAAACAATTTTGTTGACTTAATTTAACATTTTTTTATAGCTACGTAAGTAGCCTTACGATTGATTTATAAAGCTGCCCCAAAACTTTGATACACTGTGATAGAGTCGATATTGATAAAGAACCCTTTTCACTAAAGAATCACAATTTTGCATATACGTGTTTCTATTGAATATTTGTAAATCAAATATTCTTTTCTAATTTTATAACATGCTTAGCAAAAATCTTTTTTAGGATACGATTATATACGAAATATTTAAAACGTTCTGTTACTTTTGCACGTTTTATTCTAGAATATAGTTATACGGCTTTCTGCCTAAATACTTTTTACAAAAATACCTTTGATTATCAAGTGGAAAAACAGTATAGCTTCAGTTTTTGTACACATAGGTATAATTCAGAAAACATATATATAATCTGTTCATTCCTATTGCCTTATTATCGCCTTTTGTCCCTAAAGGGGCAGGCAGAGGGGCAACATTTTGCCATGTTTATTCAATGATATGGTGAGACTGTCGTCATATGTCATATACCGCAATGTCTATTTCTACCGCCAAGCAGCACTGTGCATGTATTGTTGTGTTTCAGTTTGAAGGACATTGTAGCCAGTGTAACTACAGGACATAATGAAACTTAACATCTTGTGTCACAGGATGACGAGCGCAGTGGAATGCCATACAGTACTTTGTTATTCAAGGTGCTTTACTCTTTATGGGTGGTCGTATCGCCTACCATCGGGTGAACGGCACGCTGATCTCATCATTTAATGCCATAAAAAAAATATCGGTCAGAAATTCCAGTCGTCTCGTCGGGCTGATAATGAGCAATAAATCCTAAAATCCGTTCGCGATTCGGGAATCAAACCCGGGAATCAAAATCTACAACACAAGGAGGTAATCCAGGGAACGACCTGCTGTCTGCGTGAACAACAAAACCTGACGGACTTACAAACCAAATACGCCGACGCAAGTTCCCGCTTTTCTGAATTTATATAATTAAACGATTATTAGTCATTAGCAAACCGTAAGTAATGATTTAGACCCAATCTGTGTGATAAGGAAAACATGACAAAAATTAGGGAAATTCACTGGGCGACGCCAAAACAGTTTCCTAATTAACCTTGTTACCTTAATAGGAAATTTAGTCACTTGAGTATTGCGTCTTTTTCAATTCAAATATTTTATGATAAAGTCGAGATTTTCAAACATATTTTATGGGAATTAATGTAAAAGTAAGGAAGTAAAAATTTAAAATTTATTACCTTTTTTGCGAGTATATAAATGAACTGCTCTAAACAAAAATAACAAATATATCTATATCATGTTATTTTTTTTATTATTAATTGTATTTTATACCTTGAACTGATTTTGAAAAGAGCAACACTAGAGTTTCTTGCCCGTTCTTCTCTAGTGAGAACTGCTTTCCGAACTGGTGGTAGAGTTAATATTGACTGAATCTAAATAATGTATAACATTTTATGGGTTCGAATAAATTTATTTCATTTCATTTCAGTAAGATATTCAAAACTTCATTGATAAATATTGTATTAGTAAACTTTTTAAACTGGAATTCCCTCACGGCTTCGTTCGCGAAGATGACTTCCCTGAATAAAATTTCCACTGTGCATATGTAATCGACATATTAAATCAGGACTTGAGCGATCCACACACTAAAATTCATCTAAATCTACTCAGCAATTTCTTTATTTACTTGCAACAAACACCCAAACATCTACAACAACTTTTTACATCCTACTAATATTATAAAGGCGAAAGTTTGTAAGAATGTATGGATGTTTGGATGTTTAGATGTTTGGATGTAAGGATGTTTGTTCGTCTTTCACGCAAAAACTACTGAACGGATTTCGATGAAATTTGGCACACGGGTAGATCATGTCCTGCATTAACACATAGGCTACTTTTTATCCCGGGAAAATATAAAGCTAGTATATGATAATACTAGCTTTTGCCCGCGGCTCCGCCCGCATTAAAAAGTTTTTCCGGGATAAAAGTCCCGGTTTATATTTTCCCGGGATAAAAAGTAGCCTATGTGTTAATCCAGGACATGATTTACCCCTGTGCCAAATTTCATCGAAATCCGTTCAGTAGTTTTTGCGTGAAAGAGGAACAAACATCCTTACATCCATACATCCAAACATCCAAACATCCATACATTCTTACAAACTTTCGCCTTTATAATATTAGTAGGATAGTAAGAAGCTTAAGGTCATCATATTGTGTCGGTTCAACCTCGGTGGTCTGTCTACAAAAACCTTGGTACAGCATTGCTTAAGCGTTTCTTGTTGTCGGATTCCCGGAGGTCCGTAAACTCGCTCTTCCAATTTTCTATTTCATTCCTCAGGCGTTGGCCCCACGGTTCGTCTAGTATCATGAGAGGTCTAGTTACTGACAGTGGTCACTGTATACTCAAGATATATTACATTATAGATAAAGATATGAAATATAAATCTAATAAATAAAGGTAATGTGTTTTGCAAAATGGACTACAGTATCAAATAAAAGTAGATCTATATGGTATTTGTGAATTATGTAGCTGCAACAATATTGTACAAAACTACCACGTGTGATTTAATAAAAATATTACAAATTTTGCTGCCGTGATTATAAGGAGTTAAATTTTTTCCGATGCCATAACTGTTGCTGAAGTGGTTATAACAAAATGTTAGTCTCATACAAGCATAAATAGCAACAAGTTGAAGAAGTCTACGCGCCGTCTAAGAAAATAAAATGAATGTTTTATCAAGTGTAACTCTTTTCAAAATCTAATAATTCATACATACATATACACTCACGCCTGTTATCCCCGAAGGGGTAGGCAGAGGCGCAACTAGTGCACCCACTTTTCGCCGACATTCCGTCCCATGATGTGATAGGGGGTGAGCCTATCGCCATATTCCAGACTCCGAGCTGATACTAAGAAAAACTCAATATCACTTTGCCCGACCCGGGGATCGAACCCGGGACCTCATCTTTGCAGTCATACTGTAAAACAACTACGCCACCGAGGCAGTCTAATAATTCATACTAATTTAAATTAGTCGAGAGCTGACAAAATAAATGTTTACAGACAAATACATTTACTCTCAGTCGTGAGGTCTCGACTACAAAGCCTGACACTTCACTTGTTTGCTTAACAAATTTGAATTTATTTCCTCTTTGTTTGAATATTTATGATAACTTAGGCAAACAAACTAGGTGTATATTGTGAGCTGTTTTTCATCTGGTGAAATTATCTGGCAATTAAAAAAATGCTTTCATACTCATTAATCATTATAAAGGAGTCCGTACATAATACTGATTGTCATAAAAAATAATTTTATATATTTTAGTCGCACAATTTTTTTATCAAATATTTTCATAATGATTTCTTATGTTTACGCGAATTTTAGACATTTAAATATTTTTTTAAATAAAAGGTTTTTTTAAAAAAAACCGCGATTAAATATTTGTAAAATAGTTTTACTAATATTTGACCCGGTTAAGTACTTCTTTTTCAGTCATAGTAAAATTACCCGTTACTTAAAAAATATGTCAAATTTTTTATATCAGATGTTTTACCTATCCTTTAGTTATTATTCTGAGCACCTATCTTTAGGCTAATGTCAACTGTATGACCCATAAATTGCTCTTTGTCACTGACAATTTTAGTAAATTTTGGGTTGAAATTTACTAATTATAATGTTCATATTTTAACAACCCATTCGACATTGCCAAAATCAGCAATAAAACGGTGGGGCCATTACTAAAAGAACAACCTATCTTATCTTCGTTCGTACATGTGTAATTTTTTGTGTCTGTATTGTATTTTACTATGAATATTTTTTATCTATGAATCCTAAACCTTCTAGTGATAGAGCTGTTCCTTCTATTATTCATCCATTCCGCTGCCAGTCGGCCTAAGCTTTGATAATTCCTGGACTTTATACAATAATTCGGGGGCTATTTCGGCGCTCGTTGTCACTGGCCATTGCCATTGTTTTGCGGCGGCTATTCTTAACTATTGTCTTTGTCCGTTGTCTGTATGTATGCTCCCTAATTGGACGGCGTTGTACAGAAATGAGCAATTTGTCGTGACTTAAAACGTATGTATTTTGACAGTTTAAATATAAATTACGATTTCTTTCACGGGTTTTTCTATTGATAGATTCGAAGGTTTTACCGAATTCCATAAGATTTCTTGGCACAAGATTAAAAGTTTTATATAGCGCTAACAATGTTCATTTAACTAGAAAAATTCCCTAAATTTAATTAACTTCACTGTGCCATGCACCCTTTCAAAGGGTGTATTTTTCTTTATCGTAGTTCTAAAATTACGCTACTAGAGTTTACTTAATAATGGGACTGAGCCAATAATGTGATAGTCCATTGAACATCGTTTCAAAAACATTCTGGAACATTCAAACGATGCTATCTCGAATCCGATCAGTTTTATGTCCCAATCCAAATTTAACTAATGTCGGATAGGCCCGTATTCGAAAACGGGCTACACGAAAAACCGTTTTCCTTCTCAAACGTCCGCGAAGACACATGCAAAAACAACAGCGAAATGGATCGCTACTGTGTGTAATTAATCTTTATACGGTACGTTTAGGTTCAAGAAGATTTGTTTGTTTCCGCTTGAAGTTGCTTTTTTGTGGCCTGAAAAATGAGAACATAATTGGTGCCAAGTGTAACGCTCCTGAAAAATAATTTCCATCTGAAATTAAGTTAAATGTTGGTATTATTTTTTAGGGTTTCACCAACAGAATCGAAGTTCCTGATAACCTTGTGGTCTAAGGCCAGGAATGTGAGTTAATGTTCTTGTATCGACTTATAACTAGATTTTGCATGCATCCTCGTCCGCATTCCAACAAGCTTCAAGCATTAATATTAGCTATTAGCACTCTAGACAATTAAGTTTCCCATTAGTGAAGTAATTTTATTTATTTATTTACACTTTATACCTACATGGAGTAAAGGCGGACTTAATGCCATAGGCATTCTCTACCAGTCAACCTAAAGTGGTGCAGAGATACAAGAGGGCAGGTGCGTCAATAATGGAAAATTAAATGAGGATTGAGGAAACAAATGTCTTCAAAGTATACATCCTACTGAATAAACCTATAAATAAAAATGAAAAATACTAATAAAACAATACAATAAAATACTAATAAATATACGTATAAATAGATAATGAATAATATATACATAAATTATATACAATATATACCAAATAAGTGATGATAATCACGCCAATTTTGCTGACAGTAGTTCTCGAACCTTCTTTTTGAACGCATAACGATTTTTGTGGAATGGTAATTTTCAAAGTAGTAGTTTCAGAGATAAGATGTAATACCATAACATTAAAAGATACTACGGCCAAATTGTACTTATGAAGATAAAACAAACTTTACTTATTAATTACTAGATTTTGCTCGCGGCTCCGCCCGCGTTAAACATTTTATCCGGGATAAAAGTCCCGTTTCATATTTTCCCGGAATAAAAAGTAGCCTATGTATTGTATTTCATCGAAATCCGTTCAGTAGTTTCAGACATGTGCAGTTACAAACTAACAGCATAACAGACCGACAGAAAGGAATTATAAAAATAGCTGATTTGTTTTCCATTACTCTTCTTTAATCTCCCCTTTCTTTTTATCACATTTCTTTAAATATACAGACATACCGGTTCTACTGCTTTATTCTAGGCATGTATAGATTTGCCACTATTTTGCGACGGCATTATTTCGTTTAGAAATTCTTAGTCACAGGGCATAAAATCAATATGAGAACAATTTAAAAATTTACTTAGTTTAGATCTAAATGTGGGAATTTTACTGTCTATCGCATATATAGTAACATCCTATTGACTGTTGGTTAAGACCACCTACCTCACCGAGAATTCAAACCCGCGTTACATCAGCTATCACACGACCCATCTGACCCAACAGTATACGCAAAGTAACTGTATCGCTATTGAATAAATTGTTCCAATTCAAATGCAGACTCAATTACAAGCGATTAGGGTGTCAATGTTGCCATTCCAGTCGGGGACTTTCAGCAAATTATATCCTTTGTCCGTCTTCATCGAGTTACTAACCAATGTCCTAACAGATATTGCATTAGACTTTATTAAATTGAGTACAGTCAGTAACTTGAAATTCTTACTTGTGTTTGAGTATTGGATCAAATGTTCGATAAAAAATTTGCTGATTAAGTCTTCTTAAAGTATTTGTGTTTTAAAAAATATAGTTCTTCGCAATGCAATGCAATACAATAAGTCCTGTATTATATAATACTGCCCACTCCTAAGCATGGGCCTCCTCTACACCTGAGAGGGTTTAGGCCTTAGTCCACCACGCTGACCTACTGCGGGTTGGCAGACTTTACATACCCGCGAGATTCTCATGCAGACTTCTTAGGTATGTAGGTTTCCTCACGATGTGTTCCTTCACCGTTAAAACGAACGATAATTGATAAACAATACACACGTAACTTCGAAAAGTCAGAAGTGTGTGCCTTGGGTTTTGAACCTCCGGACGTTGTCTCGGCAGACCGTTCCATTCCCAACAAGGCTATCGTCCACTTGGTAGTTCTTTACTGATAGTTTATTTTATAGAGTGAAGTAATGCCTTGACTAACGATGTAGGGAATGTAGTTTTATGTCTATACATATTTGCTGTTAATTTATGTTTATGGCTTCGTTAGGCCTGACATCTGCGTGCTCTTTCCGTGCTCTGATCAAAGCTACTACAAATTCTTCAAATATTTGGTAGTAAACATTAAACTTTATCACAATTTGAATTTTCGTATCAAATGATATGAATTTATGATACAACACTTTCGATATATTTTATTACAAATATAAGCACTACTACTATAAGTATGTAGTTTTTTGTAGTAATTTTGTGATTTTTCTTTTGATACAGTGTCGCGATTCTTATTTATTTTTCTAAATATCGAGACGAGGAAACTGTTCGCGAAATAGGTCTGGACTGTTCATAAACACAATTGATTGAATGAATCCACCTTTAGAATGCTTTTCAAGTAATTTTATGATGATAATTCAATTTCCGATTTTTTTAAATTGTGTTGTTTTCGTTCCAAAGGTGCGATATATAGGTATATTTACAATGTGCTGAAGCATAATAATATGTTACTGAGCTTTGTGCATAACTTCATCTCAAATCTTTAATACAACTTCTGAGTGAATGCTACTCGTAACGTATAAGCTGACCAAATAAAAGTCACACTCTTATCTATGCTCCCTAATAAATGGTTATAAAATGGGTGGTATCTACATTATTGATTTAAACTGCGTAACGCACTCATGTCTTTTTATCCCCAAAGTAGGCAGAGGCGCATAAGTGCACCCGCTTTTCGCCGTGCGTATTGCGTGCCATGGCGTGATAGGGGACGAGCCTATTCTACATTGAAACAGGTCCATAGGATATTTACCGTGCAAGATGGTCGCAGCGTATTTGATATTCCAAACGCTTCCTTTTTACCGTCGTCACAGTCGGTGCAATCCCACACGAACCACTTTACTATGATTCGACAATTGGAGCTCGGTTCGTTGACCTTATTTCATTTGTCACTTGAAATTCCACATTTAGTGTCACTTATGAATAGAAAAACTTTTAGTTTAAAGAGCAAAGTGTCCGGGACTACCTTTACTTTATCAAAAATTATGGTAATTGTGAAATATTTTTCAAATTTAACTTTAACATATTTCCAGATTTTATTTTTTCAGCCAATTCCGGAGTCGCGATTAAAAGCTATTGAAACATTGTTATTTTGGAAAACAATAGTTATATATTCGGTTCTACAGAATTTGTTTTGTTACGAGTGACATAATTATTGTTTTACCAATTAAATGTTATCAATCTAATGTTTAATTAGGCATTGACTCCAAAATTGGTTACCTGTTTATAAGTAATGCTATCGTATATTTATTCATGTATTTATTTAGTTTAACTAGAAATTGAAATGAGTCACGGAGTATAGGTACCTAATGTTCATTTATTTTTTGATTTTTAGTTTTTTAGTCGTATTTGAAGGCAGTTTATTTTTTTTTTTTAAAAGGTTTTTAGTTTCCTCCCAAATTAAGACATTAACTTGTTTAACACCTTCATTTCTTTTACTTTAAAATTTATGAGTATAAATTTCACGTGTCATTCTGCCTCACCATCTTTAACATTATTTTCAATTTATCTCGCTGAACGAAATTCTCGAAAAAACGAATAACGAGCAAATTCTTTAATGAAATGAAAAAAAATATCAAGGAATTTCTAAGAAGATTCCTTTTAAATTTGATGCCACTATAATATTCCCGTTTTTAACGTTTGATATTTGGCGCGTTTTTGTGAGTTCCCATTGTGTGCCACAGAGACGGGGCGGCTCAGCACCAATTAGTGTTACTCGTTTATTAGTTCTGCAGGCTCTTGGAGGGAGGTCACCCCCAAGCGTGGTCCAAGTTACAGGAGAGAAAGGTCTACAATTTAGTATATACATACATAAGTATATATATACTAAAATTTAGACGTCGGCGGTGCAGTTTCAGTCACGCTCGTACTATACTACTACGCAAGAAGTTGAATGAGGGTTTCCGTTGTTCGCGCAATACATATTATTATGTTATATCTTTTTTTATGTTTTCATTTTTATGTACATGTTATACAGTTATTGTCCCAATAATAATTCCTCCTTCTTTCTACACACATACATACATAGCATCACGCCGTTTTCTGGGGTAGACAGAGGTGTATCACACCCATATGCGCCAGCTATGTTAGATCCCATGTAATAAGGGACGGGCCCACCGCCTTTTATTGAGCACATTTCCAGACTCTGACGGACGGACGGACTGATACTGAGTAGAAAAATCCAATATCACCGCCCGACCCGGGCATCGAATCCTAGACCTCAGCACTGCAGCTTTACCGTAATACAATTAAAATTGAAATGAATAGTAAAATATTAAAAAAAAATCCTTTCCAAGGATTACTTATCAGCTATGAAAATACAGTATAATATAAACACTAACGTTTATTAGTTATTTAATTAACATCCCGAAATCCATTACATTAATTTTAAGTCAATCTAATGTATTTCGTCACAGTATTTCAAATTATGAATGTTTTCAATATCTAAGGACTTTTTTAGAGCATTAATTTGGAAATTTGAAGTATCTAATCGCTAGAAGCTCATGACAAGCACTGAGCTAGATTGGGTACATTAGCCATTTTGCAATCTTGAGCTAGTTGACACAGGAATTTGAATTTAGCTATTTAGAGAGACGTTGACTAATAGGAAACATTTTTCACAAACCATTCCAATTCTGAATATTCATTGTGAGGAATGCAATTAGTAACTTGTTTTATGGCGTGTTCGAAACTTTTCTACATTGTTCGTAGTTAAAAGCTAGAATGAACGATTCGTGCAGAACTAGATTCTGTAACAAACTGAAAGGGAAATGATTTAAGTTGTGTTATTTAAACTATTTATGAATGAAATGAGGTAAAAAATTATCTAGCAATTTATTAGTACTGAAACTTGTATCGATTTAAAAGCTTGAATCATGAAGATAAATATAATTGAAGATCGAGATAAAGTCTTATCAAATCTAGCTAATAAAGAAGAAATACAAAAGCATTCCAAGTAATAAAATACAAACCACAAGATGTTAGATCAGCGAATTCACGCTGCAGCTACACATTGTCTCCCCAGTTTAGCAGAAACCGCGACTTTAAGCGCTATACCGGAGCACCCCTACGATCCGCTTCCCCGAAACTGGTGAGGATTAATGGATTAGGCAACCCTGGCCGCTGCAGTATTATCTGTAATGTATGAAAACTCTATACAATATCATTACTTAGTTAAGTGCACACCCGCGAAGCGACAGAAGCGCGCTTCGTCATAATGTTTGCGAAAATTATCTAACGTATACGCCTTGAATAGCCATTTTACGAACGTGGAGAGTATCTTTTGAAATATCTGTTTGATTAAATAGGAGAAAGGCTCTATGAAATTTAATAAGGTAGCATTTGAAATATGTATATTGCTTTTATAGTAATCAGGTTCCTAGAAGATTAAAAAAACGAAAGAAGAAAAAAAAGAATAACAAAACAAAAAACTACAACATTCAAGAACCAGTAACAACAATATCGGCACCGCTTTTTAAATTGCCCAATATTATTTATAATTAATAGTATAGATAATGATGATGAAAAGTCACACATATCCCATAAGTGTCGTTAACCTAGTATTCCTAGTATTCCTTTTCATTCAGCTACAGTAAATAAGACATACAACAAAAAAAAACACACTACACACACACACACAATCACTTATAACTCGAATGACGAATCCATCTAAAATGGAACAACGTTGAGCAACGAGGATTGAATCCTTATTCCACTAGCGTGAATTACCTTCATAGCTATTTACCGTAACATCTGCGCTCCTCCAATTTATTACTATCTTCAACCGGTGATGAATTTATCGCTACGTCCATCGGAACTCCATTGATTTTCCAGTATCTACAAGGGTAATTTTGCATGCGCGTAATTCGTATTAGTCTATGAGCCATTTAACATGTCAAGTAGCTAATCAATAAATGGGTGACCTATTATAGACTTTATTTATAACTAGCTTTTGCTCGCCGCTTGAAATAAAAGCTCTGCTTTTTATTTTTCTGGGATAAATGATGGCCTATGTGTTAATCCAGGATATGATCTATCCGTTTGCCAAATTTCATCGAAATCTGTTCAGTAATTTTGGAGATTTGCAGTAACAAACAAACAGAAAAACAGACAGACAGAAAATAATTATAAAATTGCTAATTTGTTTTCCATTACTCTTCTTTATCACCCCCTGTCTTTTATCATATTTCTTTAAGTGTACAGACCGGTTCTGCTGCTTTATTATAGGCAGAATCAAAATTATTATTAACATGCTCATAATTTTAGGTTTGCGGATTTCCTTACGATGTTTTTCCTTCAACGTTGAACAGTTAACAGCGTGCTTATTAAATGTACGATTTTTGTTATCAATTCAAGTACTACAGTAATATTTCTAAATTATTCTATTGAAGCTCTACATTACAGCTGCAATCCAGTAGTAGATTTCTACTACATTAAAGGCTATAAAAATTCCAACGGTATTCACCGATATTTCTTAACCGTAATGATTCAATAAGTTCCTAGTTAAGAATGAACAGCGCGCCGGTCGAAGTTGTTATAAGTTTTGCAATAATTCATTCTATTAATAAATGTCGCTACGTTTTTCTGATTAAGTTTTACACTTCAAGTTTCTTTTGCATAGAATCTTTGATATTTAAAGGTTCATTTGCTAAATTATGTTTTGCGTCTTTTATCTAGACTGTAAAGTCTGGACTCAGCGAATGTTCTTATTATTTTATCTCATTTCGTTTTTATGTTATTTGTTACTTAATTTGTTAACTTATCAATTTAAGGACTTTATTATATTGTGTTAAACAATGTTTTTTGCTGATGATGTTCTTATTGCTGTGATTTAATGTAATTACTGATTAGAATTATCAAGAAGTATTCAAGGTGAAATCAATCAGTTTCTTCTTTTTTTTCATTATTTTTCCGTTTAAAAGACGCGAGAGTTAGGCCTACTGTCTAAGAAAATCGCGCGTCATGCACACGCTGTCGTCAGTAAATAGACAATGGACCTTAGTTTTGAAATTTGTCTTCGTAATAGCAAACTTTTTTCTCTTATTACATCAAAGACGGAAAGCTAAACAAATTTAGTTGCACCTTTGTCTTTAAAGATCTTTACAATTATAACATAATTGTTCATTGCATTATCTTTTTCAAAATCCTTCCCATCACCACAATAATTACCATCATCTGGTAACAAAAGTGCTCGTACGTGTTAAAAGTTTTATGGCTTTCATATCATCCATAACTGCCAAGGCTATAACACTGGAATACTAACGCACGCGGCACTCCACGGCTTGAATTTTTCATTTGACATCGCTTTGGTGCTCCGCGGCGTTTAAGAGGCTTTGTTTCATCCGTGAATTAACCATTAGTTTTTAAAAAATCATGATCTCTATCGTCGAATGGGGTTTTGTAATTGTCTTCTCTTGTAACTTGTGCAGCTGTTTTAAGTTTCGCAAAGTCCTGAGTATTTTCATATGAACATTGGCTTCATACGAGTATATTAGTATAAGCCAAGATAGCAATAACGGTTTAAGTCATAGTGCTCGGTGGTGTAGTTGTATTTTGCAAGCGATACAACTTAAGGGAAAATGAACCTTAAATTTTGTCGGAGTGGACCTCATATTTTAGTTAGTAATATAGGGGAATTTAATAGTATGTTGACGGCTCCTATGTCAGAGGGGGCTAGGGTTTTGGTTAAAAAATATTTTAAGTGAACTAGGATGAATATTTAGTCTGTAGACATATATTTAAGTGGACGTATGGAGCGACTTAGTCGTAACACACGATAAAGCTCCTTAAAATAAGATATAAAAAAAAACATAAATTAATGTTAACAAATTATTTTTTTCAATCTTAAATAATTAGATTGAACATTTTTAATAACCAAGGCGATTCAAGCTAGAATACAACCTTTGGAGACAATAATACCAACATACGACTAAGTAATAGGAATATTTTTAAGCAAATATTTATCACTGAAATTTCACACATCTTACTAAGTTTTTACAATTCTTTTACGCGAGTTCTGGTTGGTGTATCTATGCTTATCTAGTTTAGATGCGTTCAGAATAAGTATGTCATTTTCAGGCTTTGTGATTTATGACAGTAAATGAATTCTATATTTAAAAGCACATTCTTGTATGTAAGAATACTTTATTAATATAAAATTTATGAAAATAGCAGCGCATCCTTTGTCATCGTTTGAAGGACATAGTGTAATAACCACTCTTTTTTTATTGAAGCTGTGAATTCTGAAACTTGAACTTCTTAGCTTCCTCTGCGAATTTAAAAACATCAAACCGCAAAGACAAACCAACATCACATAAATAAATATGTCTTAATAGGTATATTGCTCGACATGCTGGATTTAAAAATTCCAGAATTTGGTATGCCATTTCCGATTATTCCTGCAATATATGAAAAAGTGGATCTGGCAACACCAGTCCTAGTAAATACTAGGGCATGAGGCTAGTTAATGTCAGAAGTTTTAAGCCCTGTTGTTTTAACTCGGCTTAGCCGGGTTGCTACTTAATAGAAACAACTGCGACTACAGACATAATAAATTGCGTTTAGCTTGCAGACTTTTCTGTTTTAAGCATTTATAAATACCACGCAGGAACATTCAGGCAAAACAACATTGAAATGGTACTATATTTTGTAATTGATTTTGTCAGAAAGAGTGATCATCTCGAGCTAGCGTTAGCGAAAATAATTGTTTTTTTTTTATTGCATTTAGACAAACCGAGCATGCCAGTCGTCCAAGGGTAACAGATACGATCGCCCATAAACGACGGTTTAATTACCATCCAACAAGTGGGCTTAAAATGTAGCAAAAAACCCAACTCTAAAGACGATGTCGTTTAATTTTGATGTTTGTGATTGATCGAGAGACCAACACGTCAGTCACGTGTTAGTCTTTCGACAAATCTCAATAAAACGAAGCCGTGTCGTGTTTTTTTTCCACATTCTAAGCCTAAAGAACTTTGCATAATAAAATACTGCGTGGCACTCCACTGCGTTCTTCACTTTAAAACCTGCCGCCGAACCAATTGCAATTTAAGATAAAGCAAATAATGGCATAATTAAAAAAATGCGTATTATGTAATAGGTAGTGTTGAATATAATATGGTTGAAGTACCCGGCAGAGATAAAAAGAGCATTTGAACTTTCCTCTCGACCGTTTAAGCAGCTTGTTTTGCATTTCCCCCGGGAATAAACTATAGAGTGGATGATTCATTGCTTTTTAATGTAGGTACATTTTGTTTTTAATTTGCACCTGTTCAGCCACGACATGAGTGGATGATAACCTAGTTGGGAATGGAACAGTCTGCCGAGATAATTTCTGCAGGTCAAAAACCCAAAGCACAGACCTCTGAATTTTTGAAGCTACGTGTGTATTTTTTATAAATTATTATTCGCTTTAACGGTGAAGAAAAATATCATGAGGAAACCTACATACCGGAGAAATCTCCATAAGAATCTTGAGGGTATGTGAAGTCTGCCAACCCGCACTAGGCTAGCGTGGTGGACAAAAACCTTTCTCAGTAGTAGAGGAGACCCGTGATCAGCAGTGGGCAGTATATAATACAGGGCTGGTTGCATAGCATTGCACTACAGCCATCACAGGTTTCGCCAGAATGGGAGAGTTTTGATAAATTCGATACTTTTAGTAGTGGTCAATTCGAAGGTTACCTATAAGCAATGTCGAGTCAGAAAATAATAAATAATTAAGTATTTATACAGTTTTCTTTAAAAAAAATACATTTAGCTATCATGAAAGATAGAGATCATGATGCTACTGTTTTGCAAAAAAACGTGAACTGGATTATTCTAAACTCTTTTGTCGGAACTCTTTAGTCAAAGTTTGTTCATAAGTTCAGCCTAAGTTTCAGAAACACTTTGAAGACTATGTTACGGTTAGAGAAAGTGTATATGATCGCATACTTCCCAACATAGCATCACACTTTCCACCTTCAGGGGTAGACATGACATACACTCATATTTCACCAGCTATCTTAGTCCCAAGAACTAGGATGAGCTTATTACCATTTACTGGACACAATTTCAGACTCCAGGCTGCTATAGAGTTTGGAATAGTTTATCGGCGCACGTGTTCCCTCCTTCCTATAATCCTGGGTCCTTCCGCCGTAGCGTGAAGAAGCAGCTCAGTAGGCCGGCATGATTGTGTCGAATGGCATGAGATAACTATCTGCTGCCATTCGATACTCTATCTGGACTGCATCGCGCTTACCATCAGGTGAGGTGCAGTCACTTTGCCGTGCCCGAATAAAAAAAAAAAAAAAAATAGAGCATACAGCCTCATACGATACAATAAATATCGTCGATACAATACATACGATACGAGACGATGTAGTCGTACCGCAATAAAACATATTTCCCTTCAGCTGTTTGTAATTCTAGAATCCAGTACGCGTGGATAACGTGTGGTCTCAATGACGAATTTTCTCAATACGTTATCAGTCAATAGGGACCCGAGTTACTACGTTCTGCTTGAACTTTCTATCTAAGACTTAAACACGTCCAATGGTTGTTATTTCTCTGAGGTATACTGTAAATGAGCTAGTATGCAAAAGGCCACAGGTTCGAAACCCGCAAAGGGAAAGGTATTTATGATACACAAATATTTCTTTATCATAATGTTATGTGATCGAAATTCTTTTGTACTTTGTATCACTTACGCCATTGTGCTTTAATTTTATTTGGAATTTATAATATATCAACGCACGTAATCGAAATGTTCTACTTAATGAAGTTAAAACATCCTCTAGGAAATAAATGTAAACTGTAATTTATCTAAATTATTAGCATCGTATAAAGTTTAATGAGCGTCTACAGAAAATAACATTTCTAAAGACATTGGTACAATTCCATTTTCCTCTTTACAATCAGTGCTAAAAATGATGCCGTTATCGACTTCTATATATGCTAATCTTGTTCTCATAACAAAACAAATCTAATTATCTACTACCTGAAACCGTGATAGTTTCCAAGTTCCAAAGTAAAAAGACATTCAAATAAACGTTATGGAAGTTTTTAAGTACGTTTCCTGAGCTCAGTGATCGCGAACTTAAGTTAGACTTTAAATCATAGTCATTTCCATATTTTTCTGTAACCTACATAAATTACTTTAGGTTTAAAGTTCATCTCGTGGTAAAAACTGTATTTATTGTAGAAGAAAGCCGTCGCTTATAAGTATAAGTGTTATGGCGATAGGCTCGCCCCCTATCACGTCATGGGACGGAATAACGGAGAAAAGTGGTTGCACTAGTTGCGCCTCTGCCTATCCCTTCGGGAATAAAAGGCGTGAGTGTGTGTGTGTGTATAGGAAATGTTAACTATTGTTTGGTTTTTGGTGTTATTTTTAGTGTTTTTTGTAGTAATTACCATCGTATGGTTGCCAAGTGAATATGTGTTGCAAATGAACTTTAAAACCGAACCCATAAGGACTATACATATAATTGAGACTCAATTTCACCATACAAGTGAAAAAGTTCGACCAATACAATTCGTAATACGAAAATGTAATGAAAAATATTATGGTGCCCTCGGGACATGACCCGAATGCTTTATGCGTGCAATTGAAAACTCGACTCCCGGTAGACTGTTACTGGTATAAATTACCGAAATGTATTACCAATACAGTTTTATGCAGGTTGTAGATCAAGAACTAAGTCAGTTTAGGTTTGCTAGAATAGCTGAGGAAGTTACATATAGTACAGTAGTCTCACTAATCTGACAATTCAATAGTTCGGCACGTCAAATAATCCGGCAGCCTCCACCCGTGTCTCTCTCAAGAGTCACTCCAAGCATTCCGTTAGAACTTCCAATAATTAAAGTTAAGTAAAATAATATTACTGTCATAATTACTTTTAGTACGCGAAAAACAAAAATATTCCCCTGTATGAAATGCTTTGTTATTAATTTATAATCAATCTTAATCTTCACTACATAGTATCAAACAAATTCACTTCCCGCTGTCTGTCCCTATGTATTTTTAGATTTTTAAAACTACGCAACGGATTTTGATACTTTTTTTAAATAGATAGAGTGATTCGACAGGAAGGTTTTTATGTACTTTTATCCCAGAAAAACTTATTAACGCCGGCGGGGTCGCAGGCCAAAGCTATCTTTCTATACAATGCAGTAACCCGAACATTATAATAATGCGGCACTGTCTAGTTTTTAATAGTGCCGGATTAGTGGGACTCTAGTAAACATAGCTTAGTATAGACAGTTTGCGGTCTACACTAACGTATGAAAACATCGAAGCTATGCGAGCTAAGGTGAACTAAGATCCACATTCACGAACTCTGAGGATGCGCAGTACGCCAGAACGCATAGTAACGGCAATTCCATAGTTTTCTTTGACTTTGAAGGCAATGAAACTATGGAAATGCTGACACTATGCGTTCGGGCACACTGCGCGTCCTCGCAGTCATCGTCATCATCAGCCATGTGAAGCCACTGCTGAACATAGACCCTTACGATTGGCAGACGGACCTGTCAAAAGCAGGCATCCAGCATGTGCCTGCGACCTTTATGAAGTCGCCTGACCCCATAATTTATTTATTTATTTATTTAACTTTATATACAAAAATGTACATAGGCGGACTTAATGCCTTAGGCATTATCTACCAGTCTACCTTTGGGTGATGTGGAGATGAAATGAAGCAGGTGTATATAAAAAAAATAAAAATAAATGAAAATGATATGAATATATATTATAAGAGGAAACAAAAAAAATGGTTATTAAATGTGACTATGATACATAAAATATTCTATAATGTAAATTATATACAAACAGATGTAACATAATATAATAATACAATAATGCTATAAAATATATGCAATAATATTATGAATTTAAAATTATGCATAATGTTGTCTATAAATACACACACTCACGCCTATTATTCCCAAAGGGGTAGGCAGAGGCGCAACTAATCCACCCACTTTTCGCCGTGCGTATTCCGTTCCATGATGGGATAGGGGGCGAGCCTATCGCCATATCGGGCACAAATTCCAGACTCCGGGCTGATACTAAATATAAAAATCCAATATAACTTTGCCCGACCCGGGGATCAAACCCTAGACCTCAGCATTGCAACGTACCGTAATACAACCACGCCATCGAGGCAGTCAATACTGGTGTCATTTTTAAAGCGTTGCGATGTACTTAGCTAAGAAACGTTTGTGAATACAAGCCTACGCTTAGTCCTTCTGCAACCGGTTTCACACTACTACATAATATGACCAAATGAACGGATCAACTATGGATTCAATATTAATCACGACAATGAAACCGCTAAATATTTGTTATCAAAGCCAGTTACTTCATTTATTTGTTAATTACACTGAAACTCAACAATTCATCATGAATCCGACATAAATTAGGTTTTTGTGGCAGTATAGTTTGATTGAGTTTGATTTGCTGCCTCGGTGGCGTAGTTCTATTATGGTACGACTGCAATGCTGAGGTCTCGGGTTCGATTCCCGGGTTGGGCAAAGTGATATTGAGTTTTTCTATTCAGTATCAGCTCAGAGTCTGGAATTTGTGCCCGATATGGGGATAAACTCGCCCCCTATCACACCATGGGACGGAATAACGGCGAAGAGTGGGTGCACTAGTTGCGCCTCTGCCTACCCCTTCGGGGATAACAGGCGTGAGTGTATATGTATGTATATGTATAGTTTGATGGAAATCGCCTAATATTTATTAGAATTATGTGAAAACTATTGGAAATGGCTTTTAACAGATAATAATCAATATTCGTATTCATTTTGCATACATTAAAACATATCATCACGACTTCTTTCCTTTCAGGGGTAGTTTAAAACGCAAAAGGTAATTCTTGCTTTCTCCGAGCTGCGACTGAGTAATTTTTAAGATGGAAAACCCATGCTGGTGGTAGGTGAATACGTAAGAGTCCGTCTGGGTGGGTACCACCGCAATGTCTATTTCTACTGCCAAGCAGCAGTGTGCGTGCACTGTTGTGTTTCGGTTTGAAGGACATTGTAGCCAGTGTAACTACTGGACTTAATGAGACTTAACATCTTATGTCTCAGGATGACGAACGCAATGGAATGCCACACAGTACCTTCTTTGTAGCAAAGGTGGTGGATGATATTGCTACTGTTTATGGATGGACGTATCGCTTACCATGAAGTGAACGGCGTGCTCGTCTCGTCATTCAATGCCATAAAAGAACCAAGTCACAATATTTTTGCCGGGATTCGAACCCTCCTGGCCGCACAATTCGTACTCGTAACGCGTACGTACTACAACTACGCCACCGAGGCAGTCCAGGGGTAGATAGAGGTGTACACCCTCATCTCGATAATTATATGAGGTACCATGTAATAATGACGGGGTGTTTGCTATTTATCTGAACGTATTCAGAACACTATCGGGTTGGAATCTTCAGAAATGTAAAGTTCAACGTGAATTTTTAGAACTCCAAAAATGTCTATGTTTTTAATGCTACCGTGGTTTGCTTGTTATGCATAGACACAACACATAGTCTCCTATTTTGAGGGTCACTACCCCATACCTAAAATAAAATACATATTTTTGTGACTAATGTTAAAATTTTATAATGGCACAGGCGAGATATAAGACACAAATAAGCTGACTTCCGCATCTAAAAACGCCATCTCTGCACAAAAAAGTCTGCCGCAAGCTTTATTGGTTACGCTATAAGCCAAAAATTTGGCCAAATATTCCATCCCAACGAAATTTTCCGATATTGAACTGAAAAGCTGACGAAGCGAAAAGTAATGCCCCTTTGGAAAGATTCACAAGCACATTAAACTCCAGCAAAGAAAATAAACATTAAAATAATAAAGTTTTAAGAGATTTAAATAAATTTCAGCACATTTCAGCTCGTCAAACAAAATCCTTTAAGTATCATAATTAAATAGATAATTGTCTTAACCCCAAACTTGAAAACAGCAGTGTTTAACTGAGTCGTAACTTTGTGAATTTGAGATATTTTACGTTGAAAATTTCATATTTTATTGTTCATTTTGAGTGATAAAAATCTTTTTCTTTAGGGGACGTGGGTAATATTGAAATGGATTATAAAAGACCATCTGGTTAAATAAAATAAACAGTTCTTTATAAAATGACCTTTCATCCTCATATCTACAGCCAGGCAGCAGTGTGCAAGCATAGTATCTCTCATTAAATAGACGGCTAGCCCGAGTACATCTAACGAGCACGCCGGCAAAATTCTGTTGAACATCGAAGCACATAACCTTCCTTCGTTGTTACTATAATATTATCTTTGTAATATGCGTCATTATGCTTTACGCATCTAACCATTGTTAGATGGGTAAATAGCGTCGGGAGGAGGATAGGGTTCTTGGAATTCAGTGAAAATAATCTTTTTATTACTATTTAAAGTTGATATATGAAGCTTGATTATTGCTAAGATATAAATGATTATTATTGATTACTAGCTTTTGCCCGCTGCTCGGCCCGCTTGAATCAGTTTTCCCGGGATAAAAGTCCCGCTGTATATTTTCCTGGGGTAAAAAGTAGCCTATGTGTTAATCCAGGACATGATTTACCCGTGTGCTAAAATTCATCGAAATTCGTTCAGTAGTTTTTGCGTGAAAGAGTAACAAACATCCATACATCAAGACGTACATGCACCCATACATCCATACATACTTACAAACTTTCGCGTTTATAATAGGTAGTAGGATTTAGATGAGAAATAAGTCAGTTTATACCTATTGGCTTCAGAACAAGATAGTTATTTTCCGTGCCAGTAAAAAACGTGTAATACATTATAAACTACCAAGAAACAGAATAGAAATTTTAAAATATATAAATTTTATATTGCGACTGTACAAAGAAGGTCTTGTTCCGTTGCCGGTGCTGTCACTGACACTCCGGAATGGCGGCTAAGGCGGTATAATGGGCACACGCCTTGCCCAGATTTATGCGCCATTGAGGTATGAATGGAGATCGGTGCAAGTTATCGCTTGCTCGGCCGATTTAGAGTCAATACTTACTATGGATTTAGGCTAACTTCTGCTGGTGTTGGCGCTTTTTGCTTTTTTTTTGTCAGCTATTTCGCATCAGATATCTGCAATTGAAATCTTCTTTCTAATTGTTTAATTCTTCAAAAACAAAACTGATTTATCCAAAAAATCTCAAGAGGTTTCATTACGGTTTCAAAATAGGAATTTCGAAACGTCCACAAATTCCAAGAAACGAAAGGACAACCATTTATTGTTTAAATTGAATACTCGAAAAGAATTCAGATCTCCAAAAGAATTCAGATCCAGGTAGGGAGCACACAAAAAACACAGGTAGTTGAATGCATACGATTTGGCACGTATATAAAATACGACAAAACTTCGAGAAACGAATAGATTTTCAATCGCTTCGGCGTACTTTGCCAACAATGGATTTTAAGAATATTTTTTTAAGTTGGTTCGTCTTTCTAAGATCAGTGTTTGATAAAAGTGTTGAGAAGTATACCCGTATCAATAAAACTCGGAGCTTAAAAGATAAGAAAGAGGATTTATATTACATATCAAAAGAGTGTATTTTCAATACACACTCACTCACGCTCGTTACCCCCGAAGGGGTAGGCAGAGGTCCAACTAGTGCATCTACTTTTCGACATGCGTATTCCGTCCCATGATGTGATAGGGGTCGAGCATTTCGCCACATCGGGCACAAATTCCAGACTCCGGACCAATACCGAGTAGAAAAATGCAATATCACTTTGCCCGATCCGGGGATCGAACCCAAGACCTCAGCATTGCAGTCGTACCGTAATACAACTACGCTACGAGGCAGTCAATTATAAAAAAACAGTCAAATATAAATAAAAAAATATGATTAAATTTTCAACAATATATCTTAGTTCCATTGCACATTATTATAAACTAGAAAATTGTTTTCTTTAAATTGTTCACTGTGAAGAACGCTAGTCGAATGTGGCTTGACGATTGAGACTTATTTGCTAACTCGTTACCAAATTGATAAGCAACACGCGCAGATCATTGATTTATAAAAAGTTTTTTTTCTAAATCAATGGCGCAGATGAGGTTTGCTTCCTCAAAGTGGAAGGGTTTCAAAATAAAACTCGTTCAAATGAAATACAATAGAATCCGCCTAAATAATGACATCGATAGGAAGTGAAAATCACGTCGTCATAAACGGTCATAATATAGGGCATTAATACTTTTTCATAATATGTTTTAGTACTCAAATCACTAACAAACAACGCCATTAAGCAAAATGTCACCATAAGCAGTTTTTAAAAGTCTTTTTATTCGGATTTATTCATTAATGTTTGTATGTAAGCGAAGTAATGCTGCATTTTGTCATATTGTGCTGATGGTCAATACTTATTTATTTATTTACCAACTGATGATACTAACATATTTCTCGTGACGGTACGACCACCCATAAACAGTAAAAACACCATCCAACACCTTCAGTTACAAAGTACTGTGTGGCATTCCACTGCGCTCGTCATCCTGAGACATAAAATGTTAAGTCTCATTATGTCCCGTAGCTAAACGGGCTGCAATGTCCTTCAAACCGAAACACAATAATGAATGCACACTGCTGCTTGGCGGTAGAAATAAACATTGCGGTGGTACCCACCCAAACAGACTACAACTACACTGTTATATCTTTCATTATCGTCAAAAACACATCCAATTAAAATAAATCTAGTCCGAAGTGACTCATACACTAAATAAGGTAGATAGAAGAAGCAATTTGACGTTGAAAATAATCTACAAAACGTTGCAGAATTATGACACTTTTCACTTCGTGATTGCTCGTAATTCCTTCGTGATGATTTTAAATGCAACTGAAGTTGAATTAATTTTAAAATTGAGTCATTTTGTATCATTTTAAAGCAATTATGATTTTTTTATGTTCAGATTTCAAGGATCGACGTAAAAGCTTGGTGTTTGAGGAGCAATTAGTCAACTTTTGGAGAAATTTGCTCGTTTTATTATTTTCCAGGTGATTACTACTTTTACTGTTAGCAGCAGTGTGCATGCACTGTTGTGTTTCGGTTTGAAGGGCATTGTAAACAGAACATAATGAGGCTTAACATCTTACGTCTCAGGATGACGAACGTAGTGGAGTGCCATACGGTGCTTTGTAGCTCAAGGTGCTGGATGGTGTTTCTACTGTTTATGGGTGGTCGTATCGCTTACCATCAGGTGAACGGCATGCTCGTCTCGTCATTCGATGCCATAAAAAAAAATACTTCTGCTTCTTAACAGGTCAACAACCAAACCGAAAGTATCGATACATAAATTAAGAAAATCAAATAAAATAATATCTCAAAAGCTACGAGTAAAACCGCTCTCATCATCCAATTTGCTGAATAAATGATTTGATTCAAAATCCAAAAAAATCCATTATCAAGGCATTATCAATCTTGACTCTTATGTCTAAAGGAGCAGAAAGGCAACGCTTCTTGGGGATTAACGCGAAGTATATTTCCATCTAAAGGGCGAAGATCGTCAGGATTATTTTATATGGAGAAACCTTTGTAACTGGATATCGTCTTAATTTAAATTGAATTCCTTTTTCGAGTTTGCGTTTTATCGTGGAAATCTGACATTTGTTTTCGTAGGAGCCAGGCTGTAGGTACACTATCTTCAGCATCAGCGGCCTGATTAGGACGGTAAATTGGTTTATATTTCTGGTTCTAGTCTAGTAAATTTATATACCTTGTATGGCATAAGATCTCTGACGTTCTCACTGGCTACTCTGCGAGTATGAAAGTTAAGTAAATAAAATTTCTCAACATAAATACTCGAGATTGTGAAGAGATTTTGATGTTACTTGGATGTAAACACAGGATCCTAACGAATTTGGTTCTTAGAATGTATTGTGAATTAACTTGTATGAAATTCTTTATCTAGAAAAGTTATGCAGTGGATTTTGTTCCAATAAAAGTGCTTTACGAGCGAAGTGACGCGTTTTAAGCTCAATTGAGTCTACCACACTATACGCCGTAGGTATACTCAGTTTTTTCTTTTTCTTATTGCCTTCAAAAGCAAACGAGCTAACAGCCCATCTGGTGTAGTCTTCACTGTCGCCTATGTACCTACTATCACATTTATTGTCAAACAATACAATAAGAACATTACATCGGAATACATAGTATCAGTAATTCACTGGTAGGTCTGTCATATGTAAGAGTCCGTCTGGGTAGGTACCACCGGAATGTCTATTCTACCGCCAATCAGCAGTGTGCATGCACTGCTGTGTTTCGGTATGAAGGACATTATAGCCAGTGTAAGTACTGGACATAATGAGACTTAACATCTTATGTCTCAGGATGACGAGCGCAGTGGAATGCCACGCGGCACACAGTACTTTGTAACTCAAGGTGCTGAATGGTGTTACTACTGTTTATGGCTGGTCGTATCGCTTACCATCAGGCAAACGGCTTGCCCGTCTCGTCATTCAATACCATAAAAAAAATATCTATAGTTTTTTTGCCCTAGTTCAGCTTTGTTTATCTGACCGCCAACTGAAGTAAAGATTTATCTCAATGTTAACCAATCTCAGTTGTCTACGAACTGTGAAGGCTGTCATGCCAAAAGCACTGAGAACAGACTTATTATCAGCATCGCGGTTTATTAAGCTCAGTAACATTTGTGAATACGGGTCTGAGTGTTATTAATATTGTGACATTTAGAGACATCCGTATTCAAATATAGACAATCGATGTTTACTCTGTTTTATAATACTAGAAGTGGCGATAGCCTAATTGGGAGTGGAACGGACTGCCAAGACGAATGTCCGCAGGTTCAAAACCCAAGGGCACACACCTCTGACTTTTCTAAAATTTCATGTGTGTATTCTTTATGAATTATCGATCGCTTTAACGGTGAAGGAAAACATCGTGAGTAAACCTACATACCTGTGACCTGAGAAGTTCTCTGAATTTAAAAGGTGTGTGAAGTCTGTCTGTGACTGCCTCGGTAGCATAGTTGTATTAAGATACCACTACAATGCTGAGGTCTCGGGTCGGGCAAAGTGATATTGAGTTTTTCTATTCAGTATCAGCTCGGAGTCTGGAATTTCTGCCCGATGGCGATAGGCTCGCCCCCTATCACATCATGGGACGGAATAACGGCGAGAAGTGGGTGCACTAGTTGCGCCTCTGCCTACCCCTTCGGGGATAACAGGCGTGAGTGTATGTGTGTGTGTGAAACCTGCCAACCTGCACTAGGCCAGCGTGGTGGACTAAGGCCTTAACCCTCCCAGTTATAGAGGACGCCCGTGCTCAGCAGTATAGTATGGTATCGTATATAGTGCTATAACTTAACTTTACGATTCTTATCTGTTTACACTATCTACCATCAGGTGATTTACTTGTTTCTCCAGCATAAAACCATAAACACGTGAGTGATCTTTTTAGTCTATTTGTGATTGCATTTTGGTATAGCAGACTCAATAGACACACCAGTTTGATAAAAATCAACGTTAATTAAAAACTTAGAGGCTCTGATTGCGACTGAAAACTCGCCACTTCACTCATGTTCCAACTTCCATTGGTGGATGCTGATATTTCAATGGAGGAATATATTATGTACTAGTTTGGTTGAAAATTGTTTGGTTGAATGCCTTGGTGGCGTCGTTGTATTACGGTACGACTGCAACATCAAGGTCTCGGGTTCGATTCCCGGGTCGGGCAAAGTGATATTGGGTTTTTCTACTCAGTATCAGCTCGGAGTCTGGAATTTGTGCCCGATATGGCGATAGGCTCGCCCCCTATGACATCATGGGACGGAATATGTATGGCGAAAAGTGGGTGCAGTAGTTGTGCCCGGAAAGTGGGTGCACTAGTTGTGCCTCTGCCTAGCCTTCCGGGAGAAAAGGCGTGAGTGAGTGTTGGTTGAAAATTATATAGAGGTTTGTAGCTAATGTATTTTCAAACTTCTAGGGGCAGTATAATCACAGAACAGAGAAAGAGAACTCCGTGAGTATAATAGATGCAATTCAATTTCGCTCTGACGTGCGATATTAGCTGAGACGTTGTCAAATTAAGGTTCGCATCTTAAGGCTGCCATATCCCAAAACACCTTCTTTTCTATTCAATTTTAAACCAAGAAATAATCAATATTTCGGTCCGAGAAAAATATATGTTATAGTTAAATAATCATTCTACATTGGTGTGGATTCCAAAACACGATACTTACAACTTCGCTCGATCATAAAAAATCACGAAAACAGAGAAAATTCGGATTTTATTTTTAAAAATTAATTATAGTATATTAAACAATTACTTTAAAAATATAAGTCAATAAAAGGGTAATAACATTTAGCAGATTGCTATGCAAAAAAAAATTCACAAAAGTAATTCGCACTTTCCAAAATTCAAAAAAACACGAATTTTTTAACAATTCCGCACAACGCGTCTCGTTTCAGATGCGCCCGAGGCGCCGTGGAGGTCGGACCTACGTCAATTTTTCGCGCTTGCTGCCACTAATTTATCGAAGTATTTGACAGCTTTTGTTTATAGTTGGACCGCGTTATGTAGAAAAGGAACCAACTACTTTTGAACAACAATTATGGATTCTTATTTGTAATAGATGGATTTTTCTATGAATCTTTCCTACTCTTTTTCTTTCTTCTTTAAATACGTTGTCATACTTGTTTCAACTGTTGTTTGTTTTTGCTGAATAGTAAAGGATCACATTTGAATTTATTGCGTTTAAAATTGTAAAATAATATATTTGCATAATTTGTGGATAATATTTTGGCATAATACCTCCAAAGAAAAATAATGTAATTAAAAAACATGTACTTTATTGTAAAAAAAAGAGTGGGGTGCATGGTGTCAATAGATATAAATATTTTATTGAAAGATAATATGAGTATTCAAATTTATTTTCTATTTTTAGTTGCATTTCCTATAAAGCATGTTTTTTAGTTTTTTTTCTAACTGTTATTTATTTTTCATTTTTTAAGCTTGTTCTACTATTGTCCAACAGATGTCACTAAAAACAAGTAAGATTTTTTTTATACATAAGAGTAGCCAGTTTAGTTATAACTCTACTATGGTCCAGCAGATGTCAAAAAAAAATGAGCTATCATTTACTCATTCATTTTGAATATTTATTCATTATTAGTTGGATTTTCTATAAAATAGTGTTTTTATTTAAAATAATGAATTGTCTTCGGTTCTTGATAAATATGCCAAATTTTCATCCGACGTTTTGAAGGCGGTCAAAATCATGTTCAAAGTTTCCGTTACATAGATACATTTAAATGTACGTTACATAGCTTAATTTAAATTTATTTTCTATTTTTCGTTGGATTTTCTATAAGGCTTGTTTTTTTGTTTTTTTATTTGCTATTTAATATTATGGATAGAATATCATAGTACAGAATAACACAAAGCCAGCTAGCTACCTTATTATTGATACAAGTAAATCCCAATTATTGCGATATCAATATCGATATTTTTAAGTTCTTCATTTGGTCCAGTAGCCTACATTTTCTTGTAAAAATCCCGGTTTGGGTCCCCTAAATTAAGTATCTGCTTATAAATATGCATACGAGCTCTACAGACCCTGGAGATATCGGTATAGGCTTCTTTGTGTAACATAAAGCAGTACTAGAACCTGGTGTGTCTGTACATAGAAAGAAAAAAATAAATAAAGGGACGACTAAATAAGAGTAATAGAACACAAATCACCGTTTTTTTATTTCATTCTTTTCTCGTTGTTTGTCTGCGTATCTGTTTTTCTGTTTATTTGTTAGCGCACATCTCCGACACTACTAAACGGATATCTATGAAATGGTACGGAGATAGCTTGAGTCCCTGGGTAGAGCATAGGTATACTTTTTAACCTATAAAAAATCTTTTATGCGGGCGACACTGCCAGGAAACAACAATAAAATAGTATGAGTGACAATAGTACATACTAATACAAAATAATAAGTTATTTTCAGGATTTTACGGCAATTTGGACTTGACTACAATTTATATGAAGACCATACTATTATGATTCGAAAAAATACTGTCCGACATATTTATAGGTATATAGAGTAAATTTTTCAGATGGGACAGCAAAGTCAATATTTTCTATTATGAACCACAGTTCAAACTTTAAAGTAGGTAGTAAGCAAATACGAAAATATCATTTAAAAAATCGCGATAAAAAAAAATGGTTTTATTTCAATGTCTTACCAAGTTTTTTTGTATGTCGGGTAATTCCTTTTTATTGATCTCATTGAGGGTGTCTGAATATATAACGTCGCGTAAGATAAAATAATAACCGTGAAAAATCCATTTGAGTTGTCAGACTAGTAGTAGTCGCAAGAGTTGGGTATATAATAAGGCTGCCAAATCATATGAAGCAACTACTCCGGTGCAGTTCAATACTAAGTAGTAACTATTGCGGTTTTCATATCGGTCAGTGCTTAGTTGAGCGGTTACTATGTTAACCATTCCATATTCGCGTCTTCCCCGGCGAACAAGACGTCACTTTTCATTCAGTGGAAATCGTCTTTACGCGCTTACCCATAGGGTTCTAATTAAAAAATCTGAAATGAAACCTGTCAAACTCGGAATACTGAAAGGGTTTCGGGTTTAAACTTGAGGTCATATTCAGGTTACTAGACTAGTCGATTATTATAGTTAATATTGGTTAAGTAATTGTCTCAATCACCAATATTATGTCACAATAACTAAAGATAATAATGAATCTTGACGTGGTATTGTATTCTGTGAACATTTGATTACGTAATCATTGATCAACGAACAATAAATCGTGATATCAAGACATAATTCATAGGTAACTTTTATTATGTATGCCTACGTATACCTCTTGCAGCTGCCGCTGTCTGCGACATACATATGTTTGGATAGTACTCCCAAAAGTTAGACCTTCGCAATAAATCGTATAATTTTAAAGTCCTCCAATTTTGAGATGTATGTAATTTTATTTTGCTTAAAAACTACATCTACACTTATCTATACTAATATTATAAAGAGTAAAGATTCAATTGTATGTTTGTTTGCATTGAATAGGCTCCGAAACTGCTGGACCGATTTGAAAAACTCTTTCATCAATATAAAGGTCCATTATCCCAGGAATTATAAAGCGGGACTTTTATCCCAGAAAAATTCATTCACGCGGACGAAGCCGCCAGCAGAAGTCTAGTTTAAAATATATTAGCTATCAATGGAGGGGTCTAATTTTTTGTTATGGATTCAAGATCCATATTTTTGTCCTTTTAATATTCGTATAGTTTGAGCCGTGTTAGATTTTGAGGCCTAGCACCCATAAAAAAGCGGACATCTTTTGTCGTAAAACAAACTGCTTCACTATCGTTTAATTGTTTATTGTGACGTAGTCGCGGCTCATCGGTGTCAAGCGAGTTCATTTGAAATTCAACATCGCGGCACCTGACGCGCCGGTACATTAGACAGCTGTAAATGCGAACAGCGCTCAGATATCCTAGCCTTAAGATAGTCGCTATGTGTAATAAACCCATATTAACACTAGCTCAAATGATATCTTAAGTTGCAATATGTGATGAATTAAAGCTAAGTTTTGTTTATGTAACAGCCCTTACTCAGCTGAGAACAAGCCCTTAAATGACAGCTTAAGCTTGGTTTATTAAATAGTTCTACATAAAATGCCTGCTTAAAATTTTACTCAAATGTGAGATTGGCTCATGATTGGCCCTAAGTCAATGGTCACTGAAGGTGTAATGTGTATCTGTGTGAACGAAAATTGATTATTTATACTAACATTATAAAACTGAAGAGTTTGTTTGGTTGATCGCGTTAATCTCAGGAACTACTGAACCGATTTTGAAAATTCTTTCACTAATAGAAAGCTACATTACTCCTGCGTGCTAAAGGCTACTTTTATCCCGGGAAAATATTTCTATACCGGAAAAACTTTTTCACGTGGACGCAGCCGCGAGCAATACTAGTCATATAATATTGTTTAAAGTATAATCCTATGGCCTCATAAAATAAAGAATAGAATACCTATTTGACTGAAATTGGAGTTCCAATATTCCATTACTTATATCCGCATTGTGATCATTTTGAGAAATTACTTCGACTGAGTTCGAGCTATCAAACCCTCATCGCTTTTTTCCTAATCCTACTAATATTATAAAGGCGAAAGTTTGTAAGAATGTATGGATTTTTGGATGTATGGATGTAAGGATGTTTGTTCCTCTTTCACGCAAAAACTACTGAACAGATTTCGATGAAATTTGGCACACGGGTAGATCATGTCCTGGATTAACACATAGTCTACTTTTTAACCCGGGAAAATATAAACCGGGACTTTTATCCCGGAAAAACTTTTTAATGCGGGCGGAGCCGCGGGCAAAAGCTAGTTTAATATAATAGTACCTACCTACAATCGTTATTATCATACATACATTTTTATTATGATGATGGAACTCTTTAGGGGAGACTTATGTTCAGCAGTGGACGTCATGATGATGATTACGAAGCTCAATTCAATGTGAGTCACCATAAGTAGCTGAACAAATTCAATATTTCAAATTGCCTACATACTTTTAGGTATTTACTTATCCTTTTTTTTTCTCTTAACAAAAATAAAATAGAAGAGATTTGCTTTACTTCACACGGAGAAAAAATTTTCAGCTTAACTTAATGCGTATATAGGCGATTTGAAATTTTGATTTTGTACAGATCTTTATGCTGCTGACTGTACATGAGGTAGTATATTTCTTTGACAGTAAAACAATGCCGACTACTGTTAAAAGAATCTATACTAATATTATAAAGCTGAAGAGTTTGTTTGTTTGAACGCGCTAATCTCAGGAACTAATGAACCGATTTTGAAAATTCTTTCACTAATAGGAAGCTACATAACTCCTGAGTGCTATAGGCTACTTTTTGTCCCGGGAAAATATTTTTGTCCCGGAAAAACTTTTTCACGCGGGCGGAGCCGCGAGTACTACTAGTAACAAATATTTCCAACTCCTCCCTATCTTTCTTTTTTATTAATTTCGTTGCGGGCTACAGACAGATTAGTGTTCCCTGAGACTCGCCGAGCTTCACTGCTCGGTGTCATAAAATGCGTGCCACTGGTGATCCTGGCTTACAGGAGTTGCAGTGGCGGGTGTGAGGGCGGAATAGTCTCTACTGTTAAAAGAGCAAACAAATTTTATGGATTTTACTAAACCGGATTTTTGTAAGACATTTCTTTGAAACAAACGTAAAAGTATTTAATATTTCATACACGCATTTGTGTGTGCAAAATTAATATTATAAATTTAAATGAAAACCAGGTCAGCATAAAATAAGAACTATTTCAATGTTGCATACAACACGTCTCTGCATATTAGGCTTGGATTTTATTTTTAGCTGCCATTTTGGCTCATCAAATTTGCATGGACTAATGGCTACCCACACCAATATACTGCGCTGTCATGTTTCGTATTTGGAATACATGTTTTGATGCTGGAAGCAGTATGCCTAAAATGGGTTTGATTAAGGATATTATAGTCTAAATATAATGTCACCGAACAAAGACTGCGTCGATCGCCAGAATTATGTCTTTAGTTGATGATTAGATGAAGAAATTGATGAAACGACAAGCATCTGTGTCTATATATGTTTAAAAATATATGAATAATAATCTATACAACACAACATTGTACTTAGAACATTTTTATATATATGTGACATAAAATTGACAGTGAAGGAATATGCTTACTGCCTTACTAATAAATGTTGTATACGTCTGTAATAGTTATTCATCGTTCTATCTCGCTATATTGAGTGACATTTATCGTGAGAGGAAGTGAGACAAAATTGTAGAACTATGACAGATGTATTCAGCAATTAATCTATACTAATATTATAAAGCTGAAGAGTTTGTTTGTTTGAACGCGCTAATCTCAGGAACTACCGAACCGATTTAGAAAATTCTCTCACTAATAGGAAGCTACATAACTCCTGAGTGCTATAGACTTTTTATCCCGGGAAAACATTTTTATCCCGGAAAAACTTTTTCACGCGGGCGGAGCCGCGAGCACTACTAGTCATCAATAAGGCCCGTGTTTAGTGAATGTATATCGTTAATCCCGAAGTGCGTATTACCAAGCGTCTATACTAAACTGCATTATGTGTACGTCGGTCACTGTGCAGTAGAGTAGGTACAATATATTTAGTTCTTTCATTAGAACTTCCGTACTTAAGTATTGTTTAAACTAACACCAACACAGGGTATGTACAGTCAGTGACATAAGTGATTTCCGTACTAAGTACTGTATAAACTAATACCAACACAAGGTATGTACAGTCAGCGACATAAGTGGCTGAACAAATTCGAAATTTCAAATCACCTATACGCGTTAAGTTTAACTGAAACATTTTTTTTCTTTGTGTGAAGTAAAAAGTAAATCACTTTAATTTTATTTTTATCAAGGGAAAACGTAAATTGAGAAGAACACAAAAGTGTAGAGGCGATTTGTAGTTTTGAATTTGTGCAGCTAGTTATGTGATTGACTGTTCGTGAGTTTAGTGTAGTTTAAATGCCATGAAACTGAAGTGCATTCACTAGCTACTTAGGCCAGTTCGAACAAACGTTTAACGCACCATATACATTTGTGGCGTCATTATACTGTATTCGCTACGTTTTGGTGTTTTACAATAATGAGTTCTCTGTCCTGGTTATAAGGTTAAAAATCTACAAACTTGTCTAACCAGGTATTATAATATTTATTCATTTTCTATTTTATTTATTTCATTTTATTATATATAAGGTCATCTCGGCATTGCTTTACGAAATCGTACCACATACTCGTCTTTATCTCTGGTAACAGCGACCCAAGAATTATCTACAAATAACGAAAATTTTCGCCCAAAATCTTGGTTTTAATTTTCATTTTTTTTTTGATAATTTTGTGATTCAATGCAAACATGATGTGTTCGTGAGTGTATTTCTGACAGTGTGATGTCACTCTAATGACTTTCTTAGAGTAGTACTAGCAGTAGATCTTGATCTGACTTATGACTGCAATTCTGAGGTCTTGGGTTCGATTCCCCGGTCGGACGAAATGATATTAGGTTTTATTTAAACTCAGTATCAGCTCGGAGTCTGCAACTTGTGCCCGATATGGCGATAGGCTCGCCCCCTATCACATAATGGGACGTAATACGCAGGGCGAAAAGTGGGTGCATTAGTTGCGCCTCTGCCTACCCCCTCGGGGATAAAAGGCGTGAGTGTGTGTGTGTGTATTCAATATTTACTTATTAGTTCCATTGATCCATTTGATAATTACAATATCAGCTTTATATCTACTCCACTTAATCGGAGTTGGTTTGGCTTTATGTATGCCTTTTATCATAATATAAAAAGCATACAATATTTTGTAAAGGCCCAAACGGCCGGTAAGCGGCGCCAACGGGAGTGGTCATCAACGATATTGATTTCGTCTAAAATAAACGCTTTAGATAGACGGACGTATGGATGCGGTCATAATTAAAGCGTATAGGTAGGTATATAGCTTAAATAAAACGAATTTATTTTTAGTATAGCATTAAGTGTTAGGTATATTTTTTCAAACTAAAAAACTAAACAAGGTCTTAAAATACCTCAGTGCCTGAAGACAAAAGTCTTCAATCAATGTGTGTTACCAGTGATGACATACGGCACTGAGACGTGGCCTCTGACTAAGGGCGGCCTAAGACGGCTCAAGGTCACTCAGCGACCTATGGAGAGGGCTACGCTAGGTTTTTCTCTACGCGATCGAATCAGAAACAAGGAGATCCGTAGAAGAATGAATGTCACTGACAAAGCCCAGCGGATTAGCAAGCTGAAGTGGCAATGGGCAGGGCACATAGTTCGAAGAACTAACGGCAGATGGGGAAAAAAGTTCTCAAGTGGAGACCACGTACTGGCAAACGCAGTGTCGGCCGTCTACCTGCATCGACTTCATAAAAGTCGCAGAAACGCGCTGAATGTAGGCCGCTTTTGACAGGTCCGTCTGGAATTCTTTGAGGGAGGCCTATGTTCAGTAGTTTCACGTGGAACAGAGTAGCTCAAGTAAGAACAGAGTGGAAAAGGCTGGAGGAGGCCTTTGCCGATTGGCAAACAGATCTGCAAAATATTACCAAACAGCCGATAGTAGAATAAGTTTTACTTTTATTTATTTCGTTTGCATTAGTTTTAATTAAATGTATGTATGTATAGGCTAAAGATCTGAATAAAAGGCAATATTATTATTATTATTATGTTCAGTAGTGGACGTCATGCTGCTGATGATGATAATGAAATTTTTCAGGCCATCTAAGTAGGCAACATTGTGTATTTATGCCAACAAGGAGACGTAAAAGCACTGTTTGGTTTCTATTTTACCATCCTCGCCGATATACATAATATAATACTGGCCTTTGTGGGACTACTCTAATCTTTGCTGCTAAACTACAAGGTCACTTTTGTGTTTGGTCAGCTTACATTTATGTGACAAATGGCCAAATGGCATTTATCAACAAGCAGTGAAATCGGCTCCTAACAATAATGTGTCAAGACGGCTGCAGTGCAGTTCAATATACTCCTTTGTAATTTAAAGTAAGTTTCTGCTGTTTAAATGTGTTCTACTGATAGGCTAAGGACTTGTTCATTTCCTAATTAAGTTGTATAAAAAATCCTATGAAAATACTGATATTAATACAAAATTTCATCAAAATCCCAATAGTGAATGCGTAACTTCTAAATTCTAACACACAAACATCTTAAACTATCACTGTCTGACAAACAAGATAATGATACATTTGTAGCAACATATCCTTATGTTTTTATGAACAAATCAAGTTAGGAACAAGCAACAACGTAACACTGTTAGGTGGTTTGTTCGCTACAGCCAAATCATACAAACAAGTGAACACACAGTTGAGTTAACTCAATTTTAGTTCACGAAATTCCCGCTAGGCGGCAGTGGTAACTTAGATGAGAATTATGTTTTCGTTATCTGAATGATTAAGAATAAGGGTGAGCTTTTATCCCACGTGGAAGAATCATACTCATATTCGAATAATTTATGCTAAGTGCTATTAAAGTCGTTTTTGCATAATTTTTTTAAGTACCAAGTAACTTAGTCTGAGTTGGAAAATATTACTTTAAGTATTTAGTATTCAGTTTAAATATTATATAAAGTTTCAGTATTTAGTATTAAGTATTAAGTTTAATATTTTTCATGTATTAGTTTTTGAATCCAGTGATTGCGTTTGCTAAGGAATGTTACACTGAAAAAAAAGATGGATTTTAAATTTTGTGTATACTGTTTATGGGTGGTAATATTGCTTACCATCAGGCGAACGGCATTCTTGTCTCGTCATTCTTCGCAATAAAAAAAGTCAGTAGAGTAACTAGTTCACCCTCGTCACATGAGTAGCATTAACTTTGCAGTTAGCGACCTGCCTAACGATACAACCCTCACAAATACTTCATTTCCTGCAGAATTTATTTAGCGCTTGATATTTTAACAACTTTCTATCTAAATTACTTTCATCTGACCAAATGGCTTTAAAATGTGACATAAAATATAAATGTTGGTTTCGTTGTAATGTAAATAAAAGCGATAATAATAAAATATAATAAGAAGTGTATCGTGTGCTGAGTTATATTATTATTAACTAGCTTTTGCCCGCGGCTCCGCCCGCGTTAAAAAGTTTTTCCGGGATAAAAGTCCCGCTTTATGTTTTTCCGGAATAAAAAGTAGCCTATGTGTTAATCCAGGACATGATGTACCCGTGTGGCAAATTTCATCGAAATCCGTTCAGTAGTTTTTGCGTGAAAGAGGAACAAACATCCATACATCCAAACATCCAAACATCCATACATTCTTACAAACTTTCGCCTTTATAATATTAATAGGATATTTTTTAAGTATTGAGTCTCTCGCTCTGTGTTCCTGTATAAAATATTATTTATGAATGAATAGGTGTAAGCCAATAAAAATAAGTTTTTCATAGACATTCTCACCGTTAGAGAGAGAATCTTTAGAATTGATTCAATGCCTCAAGATGGAGGGTGGATTAACGAGTACAAAAACACACACTCCCCTAATTTACAATATGAGACTAATAAAGCGTTTTGTTTGTTTTACAATTTCTAATTAAGTAATGGGTTGACATATTACTTTATTATTACCCACATAATTCTTTAATCAAACTGCATTTTTCGTCCAAATACTTTGAATTCATGATCATATCGCATGACACAACGGTAACATTTTTATTCTCAACCTAAGAGTTCAATTAATTAACACATGCATCAATAATGACTTTATTTTAATCACATATTCCGCTGTCAAGCTGACCGCAGCTTTACACGCCATTGCGCAATGGAATATTGAAATTTATGGAAACATTAAATTGTACTTCTAATATATAGCAGCGTTTAATAGTTAAATATCTAAAATAGGGGACTGCAGATAGCAAGATATATGTAGAGCGGGAATAGTGTGGTTGTATTTAATTTTCCGAGGGTATTGTACTCAAAGAATACATGACGTGATATTATTAACGTAAGTGGACGATAGCCTAGTTGGGAATGGGACGGTCTGCTGAGACAATATCAAAACCTAAGACACACACCTCTGACTTTTCGAAGTTAAGTGCCTATTGTTTATCAATTATCGTTCGCTTTAACGGTGAAGTAAAATATCGTGAGAAAACCTCTATACCTGAGAATTCTCCATAATAATTTCAAGGGTATGTGAAGTCTGCCAACATGCACTAGGCTAGCGTGGTGGACTAACGCCTAACCCCTCTCAGTAGTAGAGGTTTGTGCTCTAAAGTGCACAGTATATAATTCAAGGCTGATTGAATTGCATTATTATTAACAAAGCAAATGAGTCCTTAGCTATTTAGAGCACAGTACGAATTTCACTCAACGCTTTACCATATTTGTGGTGTTGCTAATGTTTTAAATTGGCAGTCGTGTCACTTACTACTAGGCAAGTGACTTTCTCATAAAGTCATTTATTTGTATTGTAAAAATTATACAAAAAAATTATACATACATACATATACACTCACGCCTGTTATCCCCGAAGGGGTAGGCAGAGGCGCAACTAGTGCACCCACTTTTCGCCGACATTCCGTCCCATGATATGATAGGGGGCGAGCCTATCGCCATATCGGGCACAAATTCCAGACTCCGGACTGATACTGAATAAAAAACTCAATATCACTTTGCCCGACCCGGGGATCGAACCCGAGACCTCAGCTTTGCAGTCGTACTGTAATACAACTACGCCACAAAAAAATTATACCATCCACAATTTGCATCCTACTTTTAAAAGGCTATGTCTCATCATAGAGAATGATTAAGAACATTCCTGTTTTCATTAGTAAACTATTTGAATATTTTTGAATATTTCCAGACAGGGGTGCACACCCGGTGCCCTCTGGCGCAAGGGAGTGGAATGCGAGGGTTTCGCGGATTTAATTATAATGCTTTACAGTACATACCTCGCTGACCCGCCCCCGCTCGAAAAGTCTAGAGTAGAAAAGGAATTGTCATAAAAACATTATATAGTAAAGCATATTCAACATACTATCGTAGTTCCAATCATATAAAATATGTATTAGTAGCTTCCAGTCCAAAACAAAGAAACAGTGTCATGCCAAAATCGGACCGCTGCGGTCCAATTATCCGAATAGACCTGACTTATTCCAAAAAGTTCGATACGTAAAAGACGAAACACGACGAACAGAGTATGGGAGAGGTAAAAGGGAGAGATAGATAATCCGAAACCATTGCAAACAAAGCGGTGACATCTAGAATAGAGTACACGTTCGAACCCCAAACCGATGCATTAAGAGATTGGAAGTAGATGATGTGGATATGCTATTTGATTGTGTAGATAAATACAGGCTCTGTCTACGAAATGGAAATAGCAAGTTGATTTCTGCATTGACCAAAGATTTCATGCCCCTCCTTGTATGAACTGACTTTCCTGCTTTGACCTATCATTATCCCTTTCCAAAGTGGGGCTGGCGCTCCTCGCGCTCCGCGTAGGAAAAATCTGAACATACATACACACACTCACGACTTTTATCCTTAAAGGGGTAGGCAGAGGCACAACTAATATACCCACATCTCGCCGTGCGTATTCCGTCCCGTAGTAGGTGGCGAACCTATCGCCATATCGGGCACAAATTCCTGACTCCGGGCTGTTACCGAATAGAAAGAATATCACTTTGAACCCGAGACCTCAGCATTACAGTCGTAACGAAATACAACTACGCCACCGAGGCATTCACAGAAAAAAACTTTACAACTATTGAAGATGCTGATGATGTAATGGTATAAAAATTTCCACTAATCTTATCTCAAAATGCCATTTTAATATTTGCATATATTTTTGTACAAATCAATTAAACTGTAAATAAATTTAGGGTCAACCTGTCCGTCTACTCTCAATTAATTTAAGTTTCGCGTCCCACAACCATCCATTACCGTGGGCATTGGTAATTACCCGCCACTCGATATTCGCATTTTACAACTGTTTACACAAACAGTTACTCTGTGTCGTATTGAAATGCGATAAGATAATTAGCTGTTAGTGAGAAGTGGCTTTAGTTAAATGATATCATTCTTGTTGATAGAATACTTAACTATAGTATTACTAGCTTATGCCCGCGTGAATAAGTTTTGCCGGGATAAAAGTCCCGCTGTATATTTTCTCGGGATAAAAGTAGCCTATGTCCTTTGTCAGGCTCTAGACTATGTGTGTATCGAATTTCATTTAAATCGGTTCTGTAGTTTTGGTATGAAAGCGGGATAGACAGAGTTACTTTCGCATTTATAATAGTAAGGGTTAGACCAGGAGCGGTTGTGGACGACAACTTAGACGTGAGTCGGAGAAAGCTCGCAGCCGTCCCTAATGCGCCGAAAATGCCCACCGCGGAGTTTTGGTTGGTATGCCGTGCGTTGTATATAGGTTAAGGACTCAGCCCGGCGGTCGCCCGACGTTTTCCATCTCTCCAGGCGGCTCAACGTCGGGTCGTAAGGCACGGTGAATCCAACATAACTACTCAGTCGTTCCCCTTGAACACTGGGCGCACAGTATTCAAGTGAATTTTGTTTGACAGTTATTATATCAAACAGCTAATATATACAGTACTTTCATGATTATCATTTATTTAGGAGCATAGATTAGGGCGAGACTTTTGTATTTGGTCACCTTGTACATTTATACGACGAGCATTATCACGAAGCTGTGATATCGACCCTTATTATAGTAAAGAGATAGAATATATACCATTAGACCGTGTAATCTGAAAAACCTAAATCTTCATCTCGTTTCGGACGAATTCATACATTACAAATGACACATGCTAGCTTTTTGTTAGTAATTATTTTAAATAATACTTCGACTGATGTATCAATAGGTAAAAATATATGTGTATGTATGATACTCTCTTTATTCAATTTGTTAGGGTATGGCATATGTATACCATACCATCGCCATACCTGCCCTGTTCCTCACGTTTTCCTTCAATGTTAAAGCAAACGATAAAACAACTGAAATTGTTTATCAATTATTGATAAACAATACATATAGGTACGTAGCTTTCCTGTTTCAGTTGTTCACGGATCTAAAGTATGATAAAAAACATATTTCACTCATTTACGTGAACAAATCTGACATATTAGGTAAAAGAAATATAAAGCATATCTGATTTCTTGAGACTATTTAGTAGTTAAAAGAAATACACACTGAGTACGTTCATAACCAAATAAAATGTTTATTACATAGACCCATGTAGTATTCACTGTAGATTTTTTTTTGTAAATAAAATAAGTAGTTACTTAATAAGTATTTATCTGTACTTGAAATATGAGAATAAATATGTTACTAAGTTATCTAATAACGCGTCGTTTGCCTTCTACTTCGTCCAATAAGGAAGACTGTAAATAATGTATTTTTCGGGGTAAACAGAAGTTAATCAATGTTGGAAGATTCAAAATTATTCAGCGTACAAATATTGATTCCTTACACATACGCTTGATCAATCTTAATATAAGTTCACAAGCTTCTTGCCCGCAACTTCCCTCGCGTCATAGCTCATGAGATAAAAAGTATAAATTACATAGAGATAATGTCCCTTATTGTAAGTAATAGAATTTTCAGATATTTCAAACATTTCTCCCTACATTCAAACTTGGAATCTTTACTTTCGTATTTGCTCAAATAATGTAAATATAAATATAATGTAATAACTAATATGATATATGGGTAGCATACGGATTACTTTATTTAATGTTTCTGGTATTGCTAATATTTGACCCAATAAGATTAAAAACAAGCTCCCGTCTTTATTTATTTAGTAATGTTTTAACAAAATTGATTGCGAATGAAATGGACTTTGTTTAAGGACTAGTTCAACACAGAAACATATGCTTGTGTTGTTTTTAGGGTTCCGGACCTCAAAAGGAAATAAACGGAACCCTTATATTATGTTGTAATTATTGTCAGGCTACTACCTGCTATATACCTGACCAGACCATGCTTCGCTGTTTTCCCGGCGGTATAGCTGAGCTTCACGAATTCACGCCTGCCGCAGCTAACTGGTTGAAGCAACAAGACCTAGAAATTTGATCCATGCAGGATAATAAGCCATACGCAATGATGATGATGATTGTCAGGCTGGTACTGCGGCAAGGAGCTGAATCAGGGTTCCCGTTGTTGGCACAATGAGTATAATCTTGTTATATCTTTATATTTTTTTTTCTTTTCTCACATTTTATTGTATATGTTGTACTGTTATTGTCCAAACAATAAATCTTTTCTTTCTTTCTTCTTCTTTCTTTATAGGATCATTATGTTGTCCGTCCGTCAGTCTGTTAAGACCCTTTTTCTCAGGAACGCGTAGAGGTATTAATCCGTAATTTATATCAAACACTCAGGTTTACTGTCCCTTGGAGTTGTGAAAAAATCATACCTCTAAACCAATGCGATCAAAAGATACTGCCGTTTATGCCGCAAATTTTCGAAACTCCCAAGGGTATCAAAACCTACAGGGTACTTCCCGTGAACTAAGAATCTTGAAATTTGGTACGAAGCAACGTCTTATAGCACAGATAAAGGAAAAATTGCGGAAGCCGTAAATTTACAGTTAATGACTCGATTGGCGTGATGAGTGAACTTTTACTTATGTACAGTCAGCAGCATAAGTAGCTGAACAAATTCAAAATTTCAAATTGGCTACATACTTTTGTGTTCTTATAATAAACCAGCCCTGTATTATTAAACTGCCCACTGCTGAGCACAGGCCTCCTCTACTGAGGGGGTTTTGGCCTTAGTCCACCACGCTGGCCTAGTGCGGGTTGGTAGACTTCACATACCTTCAAAATTCTTATAAGGAACTTCTTAGGTATGCAGGTTTCCTCACGATGTTTTCCTTCACCGTTAAAGCGAACGATAATCGATAAACAATACACACGTAACTTCGAAAAGTCAGAGGTGTGTGCCTTGGGTTTGAACCTCCGGACATTGTCTCGGCAGACCGTTCCATTCCCAACTAGGCTATCGTCCACTTGTGTTCTTACTAATCTTTTTTTTATCTTCACAAAAATAAAATAAAAGAGATTTACTTTACTTCAAACGAAGCAAAAAATGTTTCAGTTTAACTTAACGCGTATATAGGTGATTTGAAATTTTAATTTTGTACAGATACTTATGCTGCTGACTGTTCCTATAGGTTTGTATGGAACCCTCGGTACGCGACTCGCACTTGGCCGGTTTTTTGTTTTATTATTATTTTTTAGTGTTGTTTACTAGTGCTATTTACAGCTGTTTGGTACGATTTTCCTCACATTTCACGAGTTCGAACTGTAAAGCGAGTTTAAGGGTCTAGTGGACGGTTTGATCAAATAAGTTGGTAATGAGGGCTTGACTTGCAGTCAAATGCAAGTACTAAAATACTGTCAAAATTCAATATGTTAAAAAATCTCACAGTTACCTACGAAGCATTTTTTAATTTGGTTCCTAAATGTAATTATTGTTTTTGAGCACATAACCCAATTGACTTACGTGGTAGTTCACCTACAATATTTACAACTAATTTCCTGTCGAGAAATAGATAAATTATGTATGGAATGTAATATTCTGTACATAAGTCTTGTAAAAATATCAGCTCAACCTTTTGTTGACGCATTTACGATATAGTTTCAATAAAACAATATCATGTGTATTCGTTCGATTCAATACGTAACAAGCCATTTGCCCGCTAGAATACTTCCCCACAATACAATCATATACGCCATTGCAATCCACTGTATTGAATCAATATAAAAAATCTCAAACAAAGCTCTCAACCCCAACTCAACCGATTATATGAAAGCGAAAGAGTATTATTCCTTGCCCTTTGACATAAACAATATCCTCCAAATACATACAAAGGAAATAAATATTTAAAGGAAAACATACGATATCGTTTGGACTGATAAAATAAACGAGGACAAAGAAACAAAAACAGATGTACAGCGTCCTCTCGGAGACGGCTCGCGGTCGCGTAATGAAATTTAAAAAACATATCAAGTGGCACTTGCTTTTCAATGGAAATTTTGTGTGACATCATAGAATAAAGACTAAAGCATGACATTCATATTTATTAAGGTTGTTCATTGATGTATTATTGTTAATACATCCATGAGGTTGTTATAAAATTTATAACTGTCACAAGCGTTGGCTTTAATAGAGTAAATTAGCATCTTGCGTCTAGTCATAGCTTAACTATTTACCATGTATTGCGTGTTTTTTACACAAATCGTTAAATAATTCGGATTAGTTTTTACGACCTTTGGTCAACCTTTTTGGACAGCTTTATTTGACAGTATTCTAACTAATACCATGCGAATACTTAGGTTTAGAAAAAATGGCCTAAATCGTCAACTACGCAAAGCTCTATTTGAGTGCCGTGTCCCTATAAACTCTATTTGTGTCTTTTCCACAATTTAATTATTTTCATAGCACATTCACCTATTGTAATCCTAGTCAAGTAGTCAATGTTACATAATTAATAACATCTAAATATTGTGCCATTAGAGTCAAAATAGTCCACGTTGCTTCCAAATTAGAAATAGAAGTCTGGCGTTTTCATTCATCTGAGTAATGAGTACATCAAATACACAAACGGAACGACCATCAAAGATGTCTGCAGTCGCTCGGATAAATACAAATTTTCCTCCAACCTTCATATTTACACTGTAATTAGACGTTAATTCGATGCTCTTTTAGACAAAATGTTCTCATGTGGGCTATGAAAAGTAAAAAAGACCGTGACTTATATTGTAAAAACATTAGAAGTAATGTTGCAAAATAAAGTAGGCACAATCCGTCGATACATCATAATGAGTTAATGAATGACCGCCTCGGTGCCGTAGTGGTATTGCGCACGCTGTATGACACCATTTTGAGGTCCTGGGTTCGAATTTTAGGTTAGATAAATATATATTGGGTTATTGTGCTATATATGGCGATAGGCTCGCCCTCTATGATATTGCGGACGGAATACCTACCCATCGCGAAAAACGGGTGCACTATTTGAGGCTCTGACTTCAACATCGGAGGTAAAGTCGTGAAATGGTGTGTGTAAATAAATAAAGAACCATAATCAATGGCTCCCGCAAAAGCACTAGCTCTCATTTTGCAGAATTCATTTCTCTTCTATCAAATTACAGAGAGATTTCATTTCCGTATCGTTCCTATCTAGTACAAATTCTGATCTCGGGATCTCCGGTGTGCTATTTCTCCATTCATTTACATGTAAACTTTGTTTCCTATTCTGTAAAATCAATCAATAAACACGCGATACAGAGTACGCTGCTTTTTTGTGGTATTTGCTTCAGTACAACAGATTTAACGGTCAATTAATCAACTATCGAACATCAATTAATGTATAATATTATAACATTTTAATAGTGAATTAATTTTATTGATCCTTTCGGGCATTTATTTATTATGTTAAAATATAACCGCTAAATAAATTTAAAAATGGATGCAGGCCGCTTTTGACAGGTCCGTCTGGAAATCTTTCCAGGAGGCCTATGTTCAGCAGTGGACGTCATGTGGCTGATGATGATGATGATGAAAATTAAAAGTGTAAAAGCAAAATACATATTCGACATACATTTGGAACCGGCAACACTGTCGAAATTTCACTCAATAAAAGCAACAATACCTCTAATTAAAACGGGCGAAAGGCCGTCTTGGGGACACCCCTGAAAATTTCAATCCCCAATAACCATTTAGAAAACAAAAGGTCGCCGTTTCTTTTTGTCCTGCTCGTACCAATCAACAGTGGCATTCGCAAAAAAGAGATGATGAACGTTTTTAATTAACTCTGATCTAATGGCAGTGCTATGTGTAATGGCCTTTATAAAGGAACATTTTCTGTTGTGAGGCTAATGTGTATCTTTGTCTTATTATTTTAAAAGTACGTTTTGGGTGAAGGCCTAATCCTATGTGATTGATCCATATAAAGGATGTAATATCTTTTATGTGTAAAAGATTTCTTTCTTAGTGATGTTTACGTGATATCTAATGAAGCTTTTATGTGGTAGTATACCTTTGTAACATTTACGTTGGCTTATATTTTTTTTTATTCAAACAGTTTACGGCTTCTTAGAAACAGCAAATGTTCTTCTCCTTCCAGTGGTCTTTATGTCTATTTGATATTTGAAGGTTTTGGTAGCTAGTCTAATTATAATTTGAAATTATGGGGCAATATTTCATTGAAGATCGCACTGATGGATCATACGCTATTTTATGATTTGAAATTTCTAGTAATGTTACTGTTTGTTTGCAATCGTGGCGCTTTCTTGGCTTCTGAAATAAAAAAGGGAGAGAGGGAGGGATCTCCCGTGGTTCCATAACTAAAAATTACGTCACATTCCTACCGAATATGTTAAAACTTAACACCCTCTACAGTTCATGTAAATATTACCATCATCAACGTAAAATGTGTCTCAAAGTACTTTATACACACAGGGCTGCACTCGGAAATGCATTACCTTACCCATACCGAATCAATTAGGGACATTATCAAAGTAATTACGATAAAAATACTCAAGGGGGGGTATTATGATTCATAGTCACGTGATCTGCCGGTAAGTTCATTACCCCAACCCCTCAAATTAGTTTAAGTGCAGGACCCAAGTCACCTGATGATGGATCGTCCGAAATGCATATGATACGCTTAGCTTATTAATTTTAAAATGGAGTTAGTTTTACGCTAGAATTTTATGCTGCATTTAAGTGATTGTGTCAGCTAGGTGAAGCTTTATTGTAATAGATATTTTATGCAACCCTCAGGTGTTTGTAGACTGATTACTTCGAAGTATCATTTATGAATATTGGTTATTAATATTAGTACAAAACGATAAAGCCCATTTGCAAATCTGAAAATCTCTAAAGCTTTTACTATGAACTGATTTTCAATAATAACTTCAGTATTTAGGCCAGTGACTGCCTCGGTGGCGTAGTTGTATTAAGGTACGACTACAATGCTGAGGTCTCGGGTTCGATTCCCGGGTCGGGCAAAGTGATATTGAGTTTTTCTATTCAGTATCAGCTCGGAGTCTGGAATTTGTGCCCGATATGGCGATAGGCTCGCCCCCTATCACATCATGGGACGGAATAACGGCGAAAAGTGGGTGTACTAGTTGCGCCTCTGCCTACCCCTTCGGGGATAACAGGCGTGAGTGTATGTGTGTGTGTGTGTGTGTGTGTGTGTATTTAGGCCAGTAATAAAAAAATGATGTTCTTTCAATGAGAACACACGAACGACTCACCTGAAAGCAAGTCTCTTCAATTTATTTTTTTGTTTGTTTCAGGCTTGTAAAAAGGCAAGGGGGACATGGAGACCGTCGTCCAATATTTACTTCTGGCTTTGGCGTTGACTTCTGTGCAAATATCCTACACTGAAAGCCGTCTAAATGAAAAACGCAGGGACAAGACCGAGAGGCGGTACCACGGAGCGCAAGTTAAGGACAACATCTGCGAAATTACTAATAGAGAATCAAAAGTCCATTGCTACTGCGAGAAAACTGAATATAAATCAGCTACTAGAGCAGATTGTTGGGTATTCAACGGCGGAATCGATGAAAATGACCCCATATGGACCAGTTTTAGCTCACAACCATATTTAGAAAGACTAACGTTCAACGTCAGATCAGATGGAGCACTCAAGTTCATCCCATTACAAGTGATCCGCAGACTAAAGAGACTACAAAAGCTGTTCATTCATTACGCGACACTCGAAAAAATCGACAAAAAAACATTTACGAACATGTCGACAGTGAAAGAGATAACGTTGATGAACGACAAAATATCAGAACTGGACTTTTCATCGTTCACAAATCTCCCATCGCTCGTAAACTTGACTATAAAAGAGAATAAAGTGACGGAGATACAGAGAGACATTTTCGTCGATTTGCCCTCTTTGAAATATCTCGATTTGTCATCGAACAGCATTAATCTGGCGCACGACGGTTGTTTTGAACATCTAACGGTGCTCAACGATCTGATATTGGAAGGCAATTTGATTTCTGTGCTGACTAAAGACACTTTCAGGGGCTTGGCTAATTTGACGAGATTAGATCTGAGATCAAACAAGTTAAATATGATCGGTGATTTAACGTTTACCGAATTGTGGAATTTAAACGAGCTACTTTTGGATAATAATGAATTGAAATATCTTGATGAGAGGGCGTTCGACGGTCTCGCACTGCTTCAGAAATTGTCTATGACCGGTAATAAATTGAAGTCTATCAACGACGGTCTTTTAGAAGGTGTCCGCGGTCTTGAGTTATTGGATTTGAGGAACAATGAGTTGGAATATTTTACTTACGAAACTGTCAAGCCCATTCTTGAGAATTTGAAGATGAAGACATCGGTTTTGTATTTGAGCGGTGAGTTTTGTTTCTTGTTGTTACAAAGTTTCGCGACTCTGTGCACAATGTCTCAACGTGTAGTCTAGCGTTTATGAAACTATAACCATTGCTCAAAGAAAGTTAGTCCCTGAGATTAATGTTATGATAACATTTAACAAGCAAATGTAACAAATACTTGAGGTTTCTTTTAATATACTTTTCAAGTGATTTTACATTCCTTCTTTTTGAAAATGTTGCATGTATATAGAAGTGCGAATATAGATTTAAGGCAATTGATATTCATTGAACATATCTCATTATACAACAAACATGGTTTTAACCCATATCAGTTTCGTAATAAAGTCATGAAAGTGTATTTTGCATATCATTATTCATGATAATAGAAGTTTATTGTTCCTAAACAACGGGAACTACAACATAATCTCCAAATTATAAATTGATCGCAGAAGCATTATATACTTTGAACAAACATATTATTATGGACAAAATAAATACATAGGTTTAGACATGTGAAGATAAAATAACCGTGTTTACTTCAAACAATGGCGCACACCCTTTAGTACCGTAATCCCCTATTCGCGCACCCCTCGTATTAAAGACAATTAATGAGTGTACGAACTCCCTTTATCGAATCAACAATAGTACAGTAACTTGATTTTGATATAATGAAATATTTCGTATAAAGAAAGCCAACAAACGTGATCATTTTATGAGTTTTTTATGGAATTATGAATAGACACGTGACTACAAAATGCAATTATTTAAAATCAGTAGTTTAATTACTGCCAAAATGAATTTATATTAAATATTTGCTGTATTGCAATTTCGTGATTATTAAATTATGAATGATGGGCACTTCTTCGAAAAATTTAAACTAGAAGCGTCGTGGGATAGTATTAAAATCAATTTTAATTAAAACAATTAATCGTAGTTTGTAAATTTTTTGTTAATTAAATTAAATTTACTTAATAAAAGTAAACATTTTAAAGTTCTAAGCGTTTTTTTAGCTATAGAAGCTAAGTACAAAGCGTCTGAATAAAAAACTTTGACATATTTTTCTCATCGATTTTCTTATAGTATATGTGTGTGGTACTTACATAGTGTAACCAATAACCATACAACTTAACTATTTGCGTAGCTTGTATCTATATCTTAATTTTACTTGTCTTTTCCCAGGTAACAAGTTAACGTGTGACTGCCGTATAACCTGGATCCAATCTCTGAGAAACGAAACGAAAAGCGATCCACTCAAAACAGCACTCGACGATGTAACCTGCTTACCAAACTCTGTCGATAAAATAGAAACTATCAAAGAACTAAACCCAGAAGTTATTGATGAAGTAAAAAGCGAACAATTATACGAAATAGAAACCAACAGCGAAGTTCTTCAGCAAGATGGCAACGAAGATTACGATTACATAAGTCAATACAAATATGAACCGACTGTGCAACCAATTATAAACAACCAAGTGGCGGTAGTGAGCATGACACCAGAATCAATGCCGTGTCCCGGAGAGCTGATCCAGAAGCAAGAAGATTCTTTAATGTTATCGTCAAAGGATGAGAGTTATTGGCGCTCGAGCGCGAGTCTCAATTTGCTATCAAGTTTATATATATCAGTGACGCTAGTTATATGGTTTACTGTTTGAACTGAATGAACTGAGGTGTGTGTTGTGTTTGTACATTGGAAGCTATGAGGCTCTGATGCGTGATGTCTGAAGCTGTATGATGATCAATTATCCAAACTTCAAATACATTTTGTTGTAGATGAATAGTAATTTATCCATTTCTTATCTCTGACAAGAACACATTTTTCATTGTACTGCATACTTTATGGATTGCGTTTTTTTTATTTATTCTGTTACTTTCAATAACCTCTACGAAAATTAGTTCAAAGACTCTAATCTAGACTTCAATAATTATGAACGTGCTAACTTTAAGTATAAAAATTCACATTTTCATAGACGTGATTAGAAATGCAAAATTCATCCAGCACCCAATAGACATCACGTAGCAGTCCAGCGCTTGATTTAATCTAGACTTTAAAAATGAAGACTGGTTTAGACATTTAACTAAATTATAACGGTGATAGTAATTAACATAATCGGAGTGTTTGTATCCATTGTTGCGATATTTCGAATCATCGCGTTGGGACGTTGGAAGCAGTAAAATGCCAATAGCACCACATTTTGTACTGACCATTTGGATCGTTTCCAACTTGTTGAAAATTTGAAGTTGTTTCAAACACGTACGTATTCGAATGCGAAATGTTGCATCTGGAATTTAGCTAATAAGCGTAATTATTTTTCTGAAAATTGTTCAAATCTCTACATAGTATAAAACAAAGTCGTTTCCCGCTGCCTGTCTGCCCTGTGTTGGCTTGGATCTTTAAATCTACGCAACGGATTTGATGCAGTTTTTTTAATAGATAATGATTCAAGAGAAAGGTTTATGTGTATTTTTATCATGGAAACACTTATTAACGCGGGCGGAGTTGCGCGCAAAAGCTAGTATCTGTAATAATTAAGGCCATATTTCATTTATAATTACAGTGTTACATTCATTTGTATACAACAAGTTGATTTTTCGTGTTATCTTAGTGATATTCAATATGGAATTGTAATTATGCGTATATTTCACTCAAATGGTTCAATTGTAGACGCGTTATCATACGCTTATTTATAGACTTTCTTGAATAATTCCCTTACTGGTGTAAATTTTTGGCTTGCTAATAAAATGTTGTGAGAACTGTAAAATAGTAAACATTTAAGATATGTAAATAATAGAATTAGTTATCACGGTTTGGCTATCAATAAAATTTGTCATGATCACTGGCTTCATTTTATTTCAACTACAGATCAAAGATTAACTTTATTTGATTCGCATAAAACCGCATCATATCTATATATATAAAAGAAAGTTGTGTTAGTTACACCACTTATAACTCAAGAACGGCTGAACGGATTTAGCTGGAAATTGGTGGAGAGGTAGCTTAGAACCACGAGACGGAGATAGGATACTTTTTATCCCGGGAAAATATAAACCGGGACTTTTATCCCCGATAATCGTTTTCTGCCAGTGGAACCGCAAGAAAACAAGTATAAAAATATTTTGAGATCCAGTTGAGGACATAATTACTCTTAAGTATCCCAGGAAAAGATAAACCGGGAACTATATCCCGGATTTTATTTTTCGCGAGTGGAGGTGCCACGACTAAACCACTGAACCGATGGCGGCGCAATTTGGCAGGGAGATAGTTTAAAACCCTGGGAAGAATTTAGGCTACTTCATATCCCGGGAAAATATAAACCGGAACTTTAATCTCGGAAAATCGTTTTCTGCCAGTGGAACCGTACGAAAATAAGTATGGAGATAGTTTGTGATCCAAAGGAGGACATAGGCTACTATCATCCCGGAAAACAGACACCGGGAATTTTATTCCGGATTTTTTTTTTCTCGGTTTTTTTTATTTTTAGGGATATTACCCTACATCTCTATTTATTATAAAACAAAGTCCCTTATCGCATCTGTTTGTCTCTTGAACGCGATAAACTCAAACACTGCTTAGCGGATTTTCATACGTTTTTCATCAATGGACGTTGTGAATCAAGAGGAATAATTCATAAATATTTTGTACGACAGAAAAATAAATGTAGGTGTACAGTATTATACTTTGCTACCTGTGCCAAGCCAAGGCGGGCCGCTAGTTTTAATATAATATGTAATTCCATTTAAAGTGATTCAAGTTTAACATAAAATCCAAATTCTTATTATTAATCCATTGAACTCTTATAAAACTCAAACAATTATTCAAAAGCCCTCTCAATTTTTATGACATTGACTTATGATATTTATCTTTAAATGCACTCCATACATTCAAGTAGGTACACCTCAAAATGCAAAGGCAAAATTCACTTTACCCTTTTAAATGTTCAACGCTCCTACTTACAACTTTTAGCATATTATACGAAGCTTGTCGAACTATTGGAGACTGATTTTGTAACTTTGGCTAATGACACAGAATTATAATGGAGTTTGGTTACCTTTGGGACGGCAGAGGCAAGTTCCGGGGAACCGGCGTGGGATTCTGATTACTTGTGTCCCGGTTAGTAAACGAAGAATATATTTGTTGCTTGACAGGTTTATGATTATGAGCATTTCATGCAAACTATGTTTTAACGTGAAATAAGTGAAGTAGGTCACCCGATGCGAAGTGGTGACATCATCTTTAAACACACAGTATTAGAAGAATTATGCATGCAGTGCCACCCACTAAGTAATTAAGGGGGGAGACAGGCATGTAAGTCTAAAGAGAACTCATTGATGATAATATGAACGCCGAACACACAGATTTTCTGTGAGATAATCTTATTACCACTACTATAGGGAACGTACACGTCGTAAGCTCTGCCATCTGGTCGCGCAATCTGAATCTTTCACCCTATCGATACTTGGCATAGAATTAAAATATTCATAAGAATAAAAAGTGTCATTTAATTTTTTGATAATGTGTTGTTTTTTATCTGGAGGTTCCAAAACATAAAAATAGTAAATACAGTTGTGTAAAATTCTGTTACGTTCCCAAGAATAGTGCCTAAGTACTTTATTCCACGGTTATGTAAAAACCAACAAAAAGTAATAAGAGAAATAAATAAGTAAGAGCGCCAAAAGCTTTTGGAAATGTCTCATTACGTAATTGATAAAATAAAGAAGTTTTAAAGATAATATTCACTACAAACAAATTTCTAATTAAGGCAACATAATCTCCTAATTCTGCTTCAATAATACCCAAATAATTGGCTCCCACCTAAAAAAAGCATAATTATGCTGGCCACGCTGGGTGTCAATAATATTCGGCCGGAATCCATATCTTTTTTTTTGTCGTATTAAAAGACATACACACGCCACATCACCCCAGGTATTCCCGAAGGGGTAGGCAGTCTCATATTAAAAGAATCCAATGCAATCAGCCCTGTATTATATACTGCCCACTGCTGAGTACAGGCCTCCTATTACTGAGAGGGGTAAGGCTTTAGTCCACTACGCTTGCCTCGAAATATGTAAATAAATATATAACATCTAGAATATGTAAATAGATTATATGTCTATTATTCCTTTTTTTATCCACACGTGGCTCTTGTGCCGATTTATAATGTTGCCGCCTATAGTTCGTAGACGTTCCCTACACTCATACTCAGATAAATAATTTTTCTTGCTATTTTATAACAAGTAATATGGTTAGATATAATATCAAGAAGAGTATAAATAAATTATCTATTCACAAAATTAAACACACATGACATTAGCATTATTTGAAAATATAAAAAAATACCAAGGAACTAATCTATAGTTACATAAAAACCAAACCAAACTTCCCAAGGGGACGACAATGGATCCATTTCTCACATTTGGCTTATCTTAAATCCATTTCCGTATCAAATTCGAAAAAAAATACTGGCGTGTCGGATTTTTAGGATTAATCAAACCTAAACCCGAGGGTATTAGTACCGATCATTAGGAATGGTACTAACACTATTAATACAATGTAGCTGGCCTTACTGCACTTTAAAGTATTTATAACAGAACGGCGTCTTCTAATTAATACTATCTCTAAATTTGTAATTAAAACTATAATGGATATAGTGAATTTTACGAGAGATTTATATTTATCAGATAATTTTCAATAAATACCTACAATGGTGAAGAATGGTGACACAAACTTTACTCAACACACGCATCAGAAATTATAAAATTCAATTCAAAACATTCAAAAATGGAACAACTATTTAATAAACTTACCCAACAACTAAGTCAGTAAATAAATTAAATTTTATAACGAAAATGTGTTAAAAAGCAACTAAAAACAAAATGTTGCTAACGAAGCTGAATTATTTAAAACATTTAAAACTGGAATAGCTTCTGTTAAACATCGGTGTTGCGGCGGGTGTGGACTCTCACTGGCCGCAGCAAAGCCGCCCCGCTTTTCATTTTTTTTGTGACAACAATGCGTTCTATTTTAATCTCTTTCGTTTTTATTTTCGCATTCATATTTATGTGTGCCATATTGTGCATTCCATTCAATATTATTTTTTATGTGGAATAGAATTTGTTACTTTCACTTTTGTCATTACATATTTCCATAGAATTTTATAAATTCTCCATGTGATCACTACATAATTAGCAATTTGTACTACGATCAAGTAGACATTTGGTATGTCCATAACTAAGGTAGTATTGTAGACTGCCTCGGTGGCGTAGTTGTATTGCGTACGCGTTACGAGTACGATTTGCGCGCTGAGGTCCTGGGTTCGAATGCCGGGTCGAGCCAAAAATATTGTGACTGGGTTTTTCCATCTTAAAAATTACTCAGTCGCAGCTCGGAGTCAGGAAGTTGGCGGTGTGATACCCCCGTGCCTCGGAAAGCACCCAAAGCTGTTGGTCCTGCGCCTGATCTCTCTCCGGTATGTCGGATTGCCGTCTCACCGGATTATGAGAGTGAAGGAATAGCGAGTGCACTTGTGTATTGCGCACACACTTGTGCACTAAAATATCTCCTGCGTACCTGGCTGATCTCCGTTGAGATTGGCCGCCGTGGCCGAAACTGGCTAGGAAGATTATTAGTATTGTTACACCGAGATAAATTTCCCCTCCATTTACTGTTAACGTCTTTGGGATGTTAATTGTTTTAAGTAAATCAAAGAGTGAAACTACGTGGTTATTTAATTACATAGTCTTAGCACTATTATCAAGAATTTCTTTAAGGTTTGTTTGATAATACAGCCCTATAAACAAACAAAATAATTTTCAGAATATTACGCGTCGTACAAACTTATTAAGACCAGCGATATTACTAAAATTTTATCTCGTACCTCGGAGCTGCCAAAAAATAGTACAAAAAGTAAATCCTGCAGCGGAGTACGTATTACACCATCTGTCTTGTTAGTAATTACGTGAGAATCATCCGTAAAATGTACCCCGTCTAATGAAATATATCTTACACCGACGCCTCAACTAGCTCTTATCACATCTTGGGTAATGCCAGGTTTTAATACTACCATATAACCAAGTAGTAAAAACTGCTGGTGATCATCCCTCCAGCAACACAAACATTTTTGGATGGAATTTTTAATTAAATATTTTTACGTAACATGGAGCTATGGAGAGGGTTATTCTCTGTTTCTCTATGCGATCAAATAGAAATGAGGAGATCCGTAGAATGAAAGTTACTGAACATCTCAGAGGATTGGAAAGCTAAAGTGGCAGCGGGTAAGGTACATAGTTGATAGAACTGACACACGATATGATAAAGGTACATTCATTTATTACGTAAGATATTTTCGCTAGTTTTTGATCCCTCTCTTATAACAAAAAATAAGAATTGTCCGACTCCCTCCGCTCTGTTTAATTTTTATTACGTAAGAATCTAAAGGAAAAATGAATACACGTTTGGTTTGTTTTAATCTTTTTTTTATTAAATGTCAATTTTTAGAAATATTTTGTTGAGCTTTGGAAATCATTTACCGATACGCATCCGAGCGAACCTCGGCACTCGCGCGTTTGCCAGGTATACTAGGTTGGTATAAATGGATATAAATAACCCATTTAAACATGAAAGAAACTGAATAAAAAAAATAGAATTTTCTTTTTAAGATATTCTTTGGTAAAGAGTGGTCAATTGCACAAAATACGAAAGATAGTTAAAAAGCAGATATTTGTTAATATTTTCGTTTCTCTGATAGTATAATTATATCCCGTACTCTCTTAAACTGATAATGTCATGAATAAATAATAAGGAAAAAAAAATTAAAATTACAAAACATCGTGCAAAATTTCCTTCTTTAATTTAGATAAACCCGGGGAACAATTACGTTGAAATGAAAGAAAAACTAAATTCCTTGATGACATCAACGCAATCCTGTGAGAAAACTGGACAAAAACAGAAGGCAATGAGCATAAGGAATCGGGATTATTTAAAAAAAAAAACGCTAAGTAAAAGTGCAAAAATGTTGACAAAGCTTTGTACCTTAAAAATCTTCTCAACGTAATAAGTACAAGTATTTTACCCTGCATCGACTCACCTAAAGGACCGCTACTATGAGTTCTAAAAAAACACAATAAGGATAAATATAAAAAATTGAAATTCGATAGTTATTACAGTTATTCCTGATCATACGATATATGCCCTTATACCTTTTTTAACTAATATCATAGCTAATATATCTCTATAACATTTCATACCAGTTTTTGACGTGGGAGTTATGACGGCTAGTACGAGTATTATGTACATTTGGTATTTGATTTACCTGGTAGATCTAGTTGCGTGAAAATCGTTTTTGGAGGTTTTTATATTTTTGAGTAACCATGAATCATTCCAAGGTCAAAATTACCTTAGTTACTCCTCATAAAATCAGCTACATGACAATTAAAGTGATACTAAAATCGGTACAGCAATTTCGAAAATTTGCCGGAACAAATTGAGTCATGTTCGATGAATAAAATTTTAGTAAATCTAGATGCCTAAAGCGATAAACAATCGAAAACTCTTAGTAAGAGCAAAGGCGCGATTCCCATAGCGACGGATGTTAATGTGCCTTCCTTGATGGGTGTCATTTACCGTTATTACATCTCCTTTTGGTGGAATATCTCCATCGCAACAGCAAATGGGATTCTAAATAACTTATTTTGTCACATACGCTTTTTGGCATCATATAGCGGCCCGCTCGCAGAAATAAATTCATTTTTGTTGAGTGAATTGATGCTGTTATCAATCGCTAGATTCGTGAATCTTTATTTTTCACGGTATAATTTATAATTATAATGTATTCGATTCTATACGAGAGCTGTCTTAGCTGCAAAGTTAATGAGCAGGGTAGTCTTAAGTACCAGATCACCACCATATCACCTTTGTATTATAAACTCCCCACTGCTAAGCACGGACCTCCTCTACAACTGAAAGGCTTTAGGCCTTTGTCCACTACGCTGGCCTAGTGCGGGTTTACAAACTGCTCATATCTCCGAAATTGAGAGAACTTCTCACGTATGCTAGGTTTCCTCACGATGTTTTCATTCGCCATTAAAGCGAGCGATAATTCACAAAGAATACACACATAACTTTTTAAAAAAATCAGGGGTGTGTGATTGGGTTTTGAACTTGTGGACATTCGCCTCCACAGTCCGTTCCACTCCCAACTAGGCTATCCCCGCTTTTCTTTTTGTTTTTTTTTGTTGTCTTGAGTAGGGTCTTAGAATTTGGGAGTGTTGTAGCAGCTTTGCTGTTGTTTCGAACGATTAGTGAGAATGCCAGTAGCCCCAATAATCTACTCCTTCCCAATCTCTATATCTTTTTAGTTATTTTGGTAATATTTTCGTAGGAGTTGTGGTGATTACATAATAGCTAGAATTTCCTTGGATAATTTTTTCGATTTTTTTCCCACTTTTCGTCAAGTGTGTTCGTACTCATGATGTGATAGGTAGCCAGCCTATCATCATAAAGTACTCTATTTTGATATTCAAATATGTTAAATGTACTAGAGATCCAAATGTTTTGGCCTTCAGCCAAGACTCTAAATTTTTCACCGTACAAATATTAGTTAAATTGTGTGTTCAAACTGTAGCTTAAACATAATTGGGTTACTAAGTAAAATGGTATGAAGTGCATACGGAGAATATTTAATGCTATGCACTGCGCGTAAATCAATTGACCTTTAGACCAAACCCACATAAAGAAGTGGACGATAGCCATGTTGAGAATGGAACGGTGTGCCGAGACAATGCCGGAGGTTCAAAACCCAAGGCACACACCTCTGACTTTTCAAAGTTACGTGAGCATTGTTTATCAATTATCGTTCACTTTAACGGTGAAGGAAAACATCGTGAGGAAACCTAAATACCCGAGAATTTTCCGTCAGAATTTCGAGGGTATGTGAAGTCTGCCAACCCGCACTAGGCCAGCGTGGTGGACTAAGGCCTAACCTCTCTCATTAGTAGAGTAGGCCCGTGTTCAGCAGTGGGTTATATGTAATACAGGGCTGATTGCATTGCACATAAATAAAAAAAACATCTAAGGTACATTTTAAATAAATAGTTTGAAATATATTTTTTTCACTCGTTAATTTTTAATTACTGGACCTGAGAATCAAGCCCTCAGTGTAATTAATAAAACAAAGCAACGTAACGACATACAAACACATATTATGTATACACACAGATAGATCTTGTAAAACCCAGTCAAATATCGTTCGGTACGTACAGATAATTAGCTGAAATTAATCGACTAAAAGCAGTTGAATAGCGAACCAATTAAATGTGAATGATTTAATGGTACCGCTGGAGTGCAATTAATAATCGAATTGCAATGAAACGGATTATTTTAAAGGCAGACAATTTAGTCGACTTACTTTAGCTTAAGTATCGGACGAGCGACCAGGTGGGTTGGTGTAAGGCATAGAATTTTGAGTGAAAATAGTCATTGGAATTCTTGGGTTCGATGTAGAAGGAAATGATTTTTTGCAGAATATTGTCTATTATTTTTTTGTGAACGGTCATATTCTAATTTGTACCTTTGCTTGCCCCTTCGATGATATACATGCTAAAGTAACGAAAATAAGATTAATTTAAACATATTATAGGAAACATTTTGTCTACGTTATCTATATATGGCCTCCTAATATATTACAGTATATATTCCCTTTTCATAGTTAAAAAGAGGTATATGAACAGCTATTTACTGAGCATTTTATTTCCCATCCGTATCTATTTGAGATAGAAATGACGCTTTACATTTGTTATGTCGCATTTTTCAATGTCAGATTATAAAATATTGCGGAAATATTTTGGTAGTGGTCGATGGTACAGAAACTAGATTCCGAGGTCCAAGACTCAAATATTCGATATGTTGAAAAATCTGAAGCAGGAAGATAAAGAAATTTGACGAACTTGGTATGTCAAATCGTGCAAAGCTACAATTTTAATCTGTGTACCCCCTTCGTACATAAGCATGATTTATTAACAAATGCAATTCGCCCATAATTTATACCAGCCCATATCAAGCAATACTAATAAATGCTTGAAGAGACCAAGAAGCAAATTGTCAACTACCGCCGTCTGCACATAACGCAAATTGTCTACAATTATTTTACAACGGTCATTTGTGTAATTGCCGGCCATTAACAACTTAGACATTGTATGAAATTAGTTCCTGCACAATTTATATTGAGATTGCTTTAGTTAATTAATGTTGGCTGTTTGCAGGTGAATGTTAGATGTATGAAGGAATGATGCAAAAGTATGTTATGATGGTAGCTTCTTTTAGTCATAGTCTCTACCTGTCCCCCTAAAATGTGGGCGTGAATATATAAGTAATTTTAATCAAATTGGTGATTAATGTATGCAACAAACTGAGGTAAGAAGCAAAAGTTCAAAGTATAACTATCTAAAGCAATAAAAATTAAATTTAAATTTAAATAACCCCCGCCACAAAAATTCTCTAAAAAGTAATGAGTTGGGTATCCCGCAGACTACTTGATGCCGTACTATCAGCTCATGTTAAAAAATATTTCTAAAGTAAATTTAAAATCATTCGGACTTTTTACGTTGGAAATGAGCTGATAATCTTCAAACGTCTGAACAGATCTTCATAAATTATAACTAAGAACCATCGCAGTCACATCAGCTTTCAAATAAAAAAAACCGTGTCCAAACCGGTCCATTCGTTTGAGAGCTACGATGCCACAGACAGACTGTGTATCTGTATGTCTATACAGATACACACCCTATTCCCTTCAGTTGAACTTTACTCTGAATGTAAAGTTCTTCGCGTACGCTAGATTTTCATACTCAAAGCTGTCTTTGCTTCACAAAAAAGAGCAAATAATTCTGCGGACTTTGAACACTTATCTCAGCGTCGTATGTTTCGTTTTCCAACTGTTTTGATACACACAACGTTTATTAGTAACCTCCGATCTTTTTAACCCCCGACAAAAAAGAGGCGAGTTATAAGTTTAGGGTGTGTATCTGTATGTCTGTCTGTGGCATCGTAGCTCTCAAACGAATCGACCGATTTGGACGCGGTTTTTTTTTTGAAAGCTCATGTGACTGCGATGGTTCTTAGCTATTATTTATGAAGATCTGTTCAGGCGTTTGAAGATTATCAGCTCATTTCCAACTTAAAAAATCCGAATGACTTTAAATTTGGTTTACTGTGACTTTCAAAATATTTTTAAACATGAGCTGATGCAGCGGCATCAAGTAGTCTGCGGGATACCCAACTCCTTAGCAGCTTATATCAGATATAGTGTGTTTGGGCTCATAAGGATGGGCTCAACGAGTAGGTGATAGATGGTTGATTATCAAGGCCCCATGATGGAGAATAAAGTAATTTAAAAAGTTTGAAATTAAAATTTAAATAACCCCCGACATAAAAAATCTCTAAAAAGTAAAATAATAATAGTGTCTTTGTCGTTTAAGTACCTAGTAATATTTTGACCCCAGCGTCCTCACGTCGGGGGACCGAACTCCGGACCAGGGAGATGAAAATACTTCTTTAGCGGTCCCCCGACGCGACGATGGTTGGGTCAATATATTACTAGGTACTTAAACGACAAAGACACTATTATTATTTTACTTTTTAGAGATTTTTTGTGTCGGGGGTTATTTAAATTTTAATTTAATTTTTTTATTTATGTATATCAACGAAAGTTATGATTGTTATGACTGCCTCGGTGGCGTAGTTGTATGACGGTACGATTGCAATGCTGAGGTCTCAGATTAGATCCCCGGGTCGGGAAGATATTGGATTTTTCTATTCAGTAGCAGCCCGGAGTCTGGAATTTATGCCCGATATGGCGATAGGCTCGCTCTCTGTCCCATCAAGGGTCGGAATACGCAACGCGAAATGTGGGTGCATTAGTTGCGCCTCTGCCTACCCCTTCGGGGTTATAAGGCGTGAGTGTATATGTTATTATTGCAGCGCTTAATATAACAGTGTATGTGACCTATGGACTGGAAAGTTTCGGCTTGCATCCTGGCAGGGATTTCCCTGTTTGGGCTTTTCTAACACGATTAATTGTTCGATACTTCAAAATGTGGTTAAAGTCAAACAATTATACATTAAGCCAAATCCTATCCGAAGCGTGTTTGAAAATATATTTTGGGATGACCTCTCATATAATGGGATAGAGGCATGTGTTCCTTCCAAGGCTCGTATTCACAAACCTTACTTATATAATTACTGAGCTACTGACCAATAATGTGATAATAAGTATATGTTTATGCTTTCGGCATAACAGCCTTTTCAGTGCATAGGCAATGATGGGTTGTGATTGGTTATTTTGAGATACAACTTTGCTTTAATTGGCTTTCAGATAAACAAAGGCAAAAAGTCTATGGAATTGTCGACATTATGTGTTCGGGCGCATTGTGGGTCTACAGAGTATGTGAATACGGGTGTCACAGGCTGTATATGATGTCATTAGGCCAAGGAGGCATGAGACATCTCGCATATAACAAAATCACTTTGAGCACATTTCTAGTCTATCCTCATGAAGGGCTGACGTTGATATTCTCGCCCCGTGTACAAGCGATCCTCAACATCGGACTAGAAGTTTCTACGTAGTTGCTAAACATTTGCTGTATAATAGGTACAGATGGCGATATTGAAAATTAACAAATCTTTATTTACTTCATCATCAATCGAGGTCGAGGTGGCTCAATTGGAAGAGCACCGGCACGGTACGCCGGAGGTCGTGGGTTCGAGTCCCGCCTTCGACTGTTTCTTTTTCAAGATTCCATAAAAATATAAAAAATCATTATCCAGGCACTACATGGCCATTAACATGTATAAAAAATAAAAATATAAAATTAGAAAAAAGTTTAGCGACTCGTTTCGGTTACTTACTCCTGTAAAGGAGTAATGCTGAGTTAGTAATTGTAATAATTGCTAACAGATGTCGCTGGTCATCTCCTTTAAGATAATTAAATAAGGGATCTTGAAATTAGCAATCGAAGGCAGAGTTGAGGTGGCTCAATTGGAAGAGCACCGGCACGGTACGCCGGAGGTCGTGGGTTCGAGTCTCGCCTTCGACTGTTTCTTTTTCAAGATTCCATAAAAATATAAAAAATCTTCATCATCATCAGCCACATGAAGTCCATTACAGGACACAGGCCATCGTTGATTATTTGCATTAAATTGTCGTTAATGGATTGCTCAATGACTTTATTAAAACGAAAAAATCACACTGGCCATTTTTCATCATCATCAGCCCGTTGCAGTCCACTGCTGGACATAGGCCTCTCCCAAGATACGCCACAGAGCCCGGTCTGCTGCTTTATGCATCCAGTTGCTGCCGGCCCTCTTGTGCAAGTCATCCCGCCATCTGGCTAGAGGGCGTCCCACGCTACGTTTACCAAGACGCGGTCTCCACTCCAGAACACGCTTACTCCAGCGGTTATCTGTTCTGCGACATATGTGGCCAGCCCATTGCCACTTTAACCTACTAACTCTCATTCATCACTCTGGCCATTTTTGACTCCAAATAAAATATGTGCATATGCTTTTGCCTCATAATACCCTAAACAAAACTTGAATACAATTACATTTACGATGTGAAAGCAAACATCTACATCCCCTTTTAAACACTTGATTTGTTGCCGTCAATAGTAATACGATGCCTCTCGACAGCGTTTTGATAGTGTTTGCGACCATTTATTTATTGTTCGCATTATGTTGTGCGAAGGGAGCGCACAATGGCGCGCTTAGGGAGCGAATTATTACGTCTGGTATTGACATATCTGATTTATTTTGCTCGGGTGTCGGTTATTGTGGTCAATAATTACAAAAAACGTTATTTGTGTTTATCGAATTATTGGGAATTTGTATAAAAATGCTTAGTTTTTATGTATGGAACTGGAAAACTAAACAACAGCCAAAACCAATAAATTATAATTTTCTCAATTCTATTATGTAAACCTGTACAAAAGTTTATGGATGAGTCATAATCTATTTTATCATGTTTTTGAGTGCTTAAAAGCCAACTTAAATTATGTTTTTTTTCATTATCTTTCTTACTTTGATATTCTTAATGCGAACCCTTGTGAAAATATTTAAATGTTTCTTAGAAGTAAACTTAGAACCAGCTGAACGAATATAAATAAAATTTGGCACACACAAAGTCTATGTCCTGGTTTATCAAAGGTACTTTTATGCCTGTAACTTGCTTCTATTGAAAATAGTTGAATTGTTGGATTTTTAAATAGATTAGGGTCTTCTGTAGCGCAAAAGGATTTAAACGCAGACGAAGCCGCGAGCAACTCTTAGCAAGCAGCTAAAAATATTTACTGATAGTAGGTATCTCATATTTAAGAGTCCGTCTGGGTAGATACCACCGCAATCTATTTCTACCGCCAACCAGCAGTGTGCATGCACTGTTGTGTTTTGATTTGAACGATATTGTAGCCTGTGTAACTGCTGGACATAATGAGACATAACATCTTATGTCTCAGGATAACGAGCGAAGTGGAATGCCACACACTTCTCTACTCCATTCAACCGCGCCAAATGGAAACGGCCGCGTTCAGCTCTAACCGACCCAGAAGACGATATCACTCTGGCCATCCGCCGTAAGAACGAGTTCTTGAAACTCTTACACTGCACAAGACCACCGTTCCGTTCTCGCCGTCGAGGACCTCGCCGCGTTCCCCGTCGCCCCCCGACCCTCCTAACAGTTCCGGCCCGCGTGCCGATGACGAAACAAATTGATAGGACAAGGCCTAAAAACCAATATTTACCTAATCGCTGATGTATCATCTTCTCTCAGTGACCGTCCTGAGCCGAGGTTCGTAGCCCGTTAGTGGGTTGCCCTCAGCATGGTCACTTAACTTAAAAAAGGGTTGCGAGCGCCTAAAGCGTTCACCCTAAAGTCCGTTGTGGCCAGAAAAGCTCTCGTGAGGCTACTGGCCGTTAGGACCACGTTAAAAAAAACAATACGCTGTAACTCAACTCAACAATGGTGTTGCTACTGTTTATGGGTGGTCGTATCGCTTACCATCAGGCGAGCGGCTTGATCGTCTCGTTATTCAATACCATAAAATTGTGTCGTATAAATATTTTCATCTATTCACTTTCGAAGACTACACGGTATGGAATTGCGATCACACTTAGTTCATTACAAAAAAAAGGTCTTCATTAACCATACCAGAACCATCATGACCCTGCTTAATAGAGACATCATGCATATTACAAAGTTACGGTCTCGATCAATCCCCAGTGTATTCATTGGTGTGACGAATCCCACCCCATGAGAATTAACATTACTGATGGCTTAACTCTTTACTGAGGGCCTTTAGTTATACTACAGCTGTTATAGATTTATGGTGCAGTAGTTTACACGATGATAAGCAACTATTTTTATGGTGCGCGAGTTTTATATAACAAACTAACTTCAAGAATCACTAGAAACCAAAAAATAATACTTCATATAAATGTTGATGAGAAATTAGCAATGTAATCTTTCCAAATCGAGTTTTTATTTCTATATGTAATTGAATGTTTTTGGAGTCGATGCCTAATTAATTACACATGAATTGGGTAACCTTCTTTGAAGTCGGTAAATTATTTTATCTATAAGGTTCTAAAATTGAACAGTCATAATTTGGGCTAGATATCCTATATGTTTTATTGGTATATCTGCCCGATATTATTCAGTCTGAAATTTTTTTTGCAAATTTCCTATTTTTCGGTAATACAGGAATCATCTTATCTCATCACACAAAACTCAACCAAATCTATACCTACATAGTTTTATATAAAACACGCAAGGTATCACACCGGTCTAGGCAAAACTGGATACTACCATCATTGTAGTGTACATCGAAACCCTAAACGAACAAAGTTAAAAATAATAACGCAAAAGCTTCAAGTAACTCCGCACTTTATAAGTTAACTTTCATGGCAAAGTTTATTTTCTGTTGTTGAATCACCCCGCACTATTTGAGTCTCAAGTCTCGGTGAGTGGTTAATAAGAAAGTTTTAAGAACTTTGTAAGCAGAAAATACTTAGTCTTTACCTTTACGGGCTATATGAATGGTGTGAAAGATGATTTACAATTTCAGTTTGGTGGTAAATGTACCTAAGTGGAGGTCGAGAAAGAGATAAAAGTGTAATTTGTTGGGTTGATAATGGTTAAAAACGATTTTCGCCAGATAAAATATCCATCAAATACATTATAATATGACAAAATATCTTATTCATACAATAGATTTTTTTATGGTCATTGTAAATTATCCTATAGGTCGAAGGAGTAGAGTGGAAGCATGTCGCTTTTGACAGGTCCGTCTGGAAATCTTTAGGGGAGGCCTATCTTCAACAGTAAACCTCCTGATGAGGATGATAATGATGATGAATTTCCTACCTTACATATGAATAACTTTTATGATTGAAACATCAACCCTTATATCGATAAACATAGTAAATTATATACATACATATACATATACACTCACGCCTGTTATCCCCGAAGGGGTAAGCAGAGGCGCAACTAGTGCACCCACTTTTCGCCATTATTCCGTCCCATGATGTGATAGGGGGCGAGCCTATCGCCATATCGGGCACAAATTCCAGACTCCGAGCTGATACTGAATAGAAAAACTCAATATCACTTTGCCCGACCCGGGGATCGAACCCGAGACCTCAGCATTGCAGTCATACCGTAATACAACTACGCCACCGAGGCAGTCCATAGTAAATTATACGATACAAATTAGAATAATTATTATATCAAGCAAGGTATTATCATTAGTTCTACTTTCCATTTCTTCTCCCAATTCTTTTATCAGTTCTGCATCACTTCCAGTCAATATACATGAAGGATTTTAATTAAGAATAAATCCAAACCCCAAGTAATTGCGTTAAGTATATTCGTATCGAATAAGATAACGTTTAAGAATTTCTCTACATTGACAATATTGCGCGCCAAATAAAAAGTGATTCTCCTGCCGATTCCTGTACATTTTGAGTTTACTGTCACCATGACTACACGATTAGATAATGGAAGTTTACATCAGCACCCTGGGCACGAGTTTACGCATTATCGTAGAGTTAACGTTATGGTTTCGTTTAACTATTTTTTGTATGAAAATTTGAACAGCGCCTCAGTGAGCGTATTTGGAACTAAAATGCGGTACCATGAATATTACGCGCGTGTAAACTTCGAATAGTAAACGTGTAACCATGGTAACGGTAAACTTAAAATATATGGGAATTGACAGTATGAATCTGAATTTTTGACATATTATAGTATTGTCAAATACGTAAACGTTAACTTACTCAATACGAATTCGTTACGAATACTATACGAAACACGTAAATAGAAGTATTTTTTTCCAAATACGTCGCTGTTCAAATACTCATGCAAATATTTACTTAAACAAAACTGTAATTTAATGTATACTACTCGCAATATTACGTTAATATGCTCGTGGCACTGCACGACCTTCTTACTCAATGAAATCGAGGAACCAGTAGTACCACTGTACCAGTAACTGATGGTAGGTCTCTCACATGTAAGAGTCCGTCTGGGACGGTACCGCAATGTCTATTTCTACCGCCAAGCAGCAGTGTACATACACTGTTATATTTCGGTTTGAAGGACATTGTAGCCAGTGTAACTAGTGAACATAATGAGACTTAACATCTTATGTCTCAGGATGACGAGCGCAGTGGAATGCCACACAGTACTTTGTAACTCAAGGGGCTGGATGGTGTTACTACTGTTTATGGGCGATCGTATCGCTTACCATCAGGCGAAGGGCATGCTCGTCTCGTCATTCAATGTCATAAAAAATCCTAGCAAGGTAACAATGCAGCACAATTAACCAAACAAAAATAATACAAAATCCGAAATGCTACCCAACATTTTATATCAAACTTTTATTTCACTATTAACAGAGATTTGTACGTAACACATAAATCAAAAGCAAAAACAAAAGCAAATTTTCGATGACGTGTGTATTCGGAATTATTTTTCATGTGTTAAAAAGCTTACATGGCGTATTTTACTGAAAATGCATTGTATATCTGTGCATCGAACGGGATTGATGCGTTCTAGAAAATGGATTAAAATGAACGCCAAGCAATACTAAAAAAAGTTAATGAAGTGGATGTGTTTTGCCTTTACACAACTATACTGGATGTGATTGTAAAAGTGTAGTGCAAAAATAATGTCATATTATGAAAGACGTACGTCCCTCAAGGGTTGCCAGGGCTATGCCGGGCTTACTGGTAGTACTCCAAGTATACCCGCAACCTACCTCACTTAATTATTATAATACACACACATATACACACACTCACGGCTTCGTCCTCGAAGGGGTAGACAGAGGCGCAACTAGTGCACCCACTTTTTGCCGTGCGTAGTCCGCCCCGTGATGTGATACCATGGTGGCGAGCCTATTGCCATATCGAGCTCAAATTCAAGGCTGATGCTGAGACCGCAGAAACCACTAAAACAATTTGGATGAAATTAGGCCCCAAAATAGACCATGTTCAGGTTTAACATATAGTATATACATTATGTTCCAAAAAGCATAAAATAGGACTTCTATCTCACTTTTATTCTATCAATACCGAGCAAGCTAATATAAATCATAATAAACTGGATGGACATCGTTGTGCCAACAAATTTAATCCACGACATAAACTCGAGAAGACAAATAGATCCATCTAATGCGGCTAATTAAATGCCTGACCTGACTTAAGTGGATCCCCTCAGGTCTAGGCCAAATTGCGTCTCACCCGAATTGCCTAGATTACCTAGAATATTAAAGACGTATTACATCGTGCTGATGTTGACTGATAAAATGGGGGCATATATTAAATGTATTTAGCAGTGAAGAGTTTTCAGAAGAAATTCTGGTTTGAAATGGATATCGCAAAATAAATACGTAAAATTAATTTAGTGACATAATAACTATTATAATTATTTTCTATTAAAAGTATGTTTAAGCTGTACCAAAGAAAGAAAAAAATGAAGCTGAATACTATGCTATTTGTAAAAACAAGAGAAAAAAATAAACATAACAGTAAATATTCACGTAATCTTTTATCTTGTTCAAAATATTTTTAACTATATTTTATCTTATAAACTAGGTTATTTGTAGTCATAAGAATTACAAATAATAAAGAGTCAAATTACTTTATTAATAAGGGTTGAAATAACTTGTAATAATTTATGAGCACATGCAATAGCATTGCATGCATTTGCCTGCAATATTTAGCAAGGAATTCCCGATGTTTTCTGAATCCCCAAAAGAATTAAAACAATAGTAAAATTGTGTCGCTTTTTACAATTTCCCGATTAAATTAATACATGATATTATCGTTCTAATGCATTAACAAGTCAATTACAGCTCACGGTACAACGCTGAGCGTTATTTTAATAACCATTTGCATAACGTTCCTACAAGTTCCCAAGCGGATTCTACGCTGCAAGGAAATTGTGAACAACCATACAAACTTTTTTTTTTTTTTTTTTTTTTTTTTTATATTTCTTTTTGCAATCTGTTGCTTATGAACATTCAGCAAACGGTCAAGGGTGTAAATTTTGTCTTGTAGGGCCATCAGTCCAGTGACTCATGCCCTTCTTTTTTTTTCCCTTTATAGATCTGCAGGGGCTTTTCTTTTTAACCTGATAAACTTGGTGTCAATTTTCATTAAATTCATCGCTAATGTGTTAGGATGTTTGCGTAACCTGTCTTTATATCGCGTCATTACGTGTTTGATCTCTTCTTTGACTGTTCTTATTTTTAGGTCGTGATGGAGCTGTTGATTTGTTACGAACCAAGGTGCGTTAGTGATAATCCTCAGCATTTTTGACTGAAACCTCTGAAGTATCTCTAAATTTGAGTTGGAAGCTGTCCCCCAAAGTTGGATTCCGTAGGTCCAGACCGGTTTTATGATGCTTTTATATAATAATAGTTTGTTTTCAAGAGACAATTGAGATTTTTTGTCCAAGAGCCAGTACATTTTCCTGAGTAACATACTTAGAGCCTTGCGCTTTGTAAATATATGCTTCTTCCAAGTGAGGCGACGGTCTAAATACACTCCTAGGTATTTCGCTTCATTTGCCTGAGGCATCTGCACAGAGTTTAGTGACACAGGAGGGCATGTGGCGTGTCTGGTGGCGAAGGTCACCTGAACAGACTTGGTCTCATTCGCTTTTATTCGCCAGGTAGCTAGCCATTCCGTGATATTATTGAGACAGCACTGGAGACTGTTACTTGCTTGTGCCGGTACGTCGTGTGTAGCTAGAGCTGCTGTGTCGTCGGCAAAAGTGCCTATAACTACTCCGTTTGTTATGGGAAGATCAGACGTATAGAGCAAGTACAGGGTCGGTCCGAGTACACTTCCCTGGGGCACCCCAGCGTAGATTTTATGGAGTTTTGTTGTGTCTTCTCCTTGTTTGACGTAAAAGAATCTATCTGCTAAGTAAGACTTCAGGAAGATAAAGTAGTTTATTGGAAGATGTGTTTTTATTTTGCATAATAAACCTTCGTGCCAGACTTTGTCAAATGCCTGAGATATGTCGAGGAATGCAGCGCAACAGTATTTCTTATTTTCGTAGGCTTTATGGATTTCTTCAACTAATCGATGAACCTGTTCTATGGTGCCATGCTTCTCCCTAAATCCAAATTGGTGGTCCGGTATGATTTTAGATTCAGAAATTACTAAATTAAGTCTGTTTAAAAACAGTATTTCCATCACTTTAGACAGAACAGGTAGTAGACTGATCGGCCTGTAAGAGGACATTTCTTCAGGAGCCTTGCCTGGTTTATGTATCATTATGATTTGAGCGATCTTCCATTGTTGTGGGAAGAGACCTCGTATTAGTACGCAATTAAATAGTTGAGTAAGGAACAATACTGCTTTATCTGGTAATTCGCGGAGTAATTTAGCGGTAATTAGGTCATATCCTGGCGCCTTTTTTAGGTTCAACTTTTTAATGGTGGTGATGACTTCGTGTTTCGTTATCAAGACACTCTACAAGCTCTCTCTCTTTGTTGTTTGAGTTTAGTTTAGGGTTTGGTACAAAAACATCGTCTAAATACGCAGCAAAAACTTCACCTTTTTCGGAATCGCTTTTTGCCCAGGAACCATCCTTTTTGCGAATCGGTGCTTTACGGACTGTAGGCCGTTTAAGTTTTTTTGTGACTTTCCACAAGGAGTAATCACTAGCTACCTTGGCGTCTAGGTTACGCAGACGATCTTGGATTGATTCATTTCTTTCGTCACGTAATAAATGTTTTAATTTTGTTGATAGATAATTAAGCCGTGATTTGTCTACATGAAATCTAGTGGTTTGCCACAATTTACGCGCCTGGCGTTTTTCAGCAACTAGTTCCCTGATCGTTTTCGAGCACATCAAAGTTGCATCTTTCTGTGATTCAGGAGTGCTGTCCCAAGCAGCATTTTGGACACACTCGTTAAAATGTTCAACGGCCAGCATTATATCCTCTTGATTTTTAAGGGGCAATTTTGTGTTTATTGTGGATTCTACTAAAGTCCGAAATATGTCCCAGTTGGTTTTGTTACTGTGTAGTTTCGGGGTTGGTTTTACTTGTACAAACTCTTGAAATAATTCAATGAGAACTACACTATGGTCTGATGAGAGTTCTTCAGACGAAGTACATTTAAAACTTGACAATGGGATTCCCTTAATGACACTGAAATCGACTAGGTCTGGGATTTTTCTTGGATCAGTTGGCCAATAAGTAGGTTCTCCACTTGATACTGTATCTAGATGTTGGTCGTTTATAGCTGCCAGAAGCTGTCTTCCTTTTGGAGTTGTTAAGCGTGAGCCCCATGCCGTGTTTTTTGAATTGTAGTCTCCACCTGCAATAAATCTCGGGCCCAATGATTTAAAAAAGTGAATGTAATCTTCTTTTTTAATTTGATGTTTTGGGGGAGAATACACTGATGTAATAGTGACATGTCCTCTCCAGTCTTCTACAATTATACTTGTAGCTTGTATCTCAGGAGTTTTAAATGGTTCTGCCTCATGATGCTTAATGTTATTTTTAATCAGAATAGCGCATCCTCCGTGTGCTGAGCCATCAGGGTGCATTGTTTGATGGAACGTGTAGTTTTTTATTCTGATATAGTTTTTACTTGTAAAATGTGTTTCAGATACCAATAGGATGTCAATTTTATTTAATCTCAGAAATGTCTCTACTTCAAGGATATGGTGTGTCAGCCCATTAGCATTCCATATGGCTATTTTGAGGCAGTTGAATGGGTCAGTTTGGTCATGATTTCTATAAGATGGTGTGTCATTGAAGTTAATTGTTGCATTAGTTGAGTCAGAGTACTAAGTAGGTCTTTCATGTCTTTAAATGGTTGATCTTTAATCAATTCGCTGCTATCCGGATTGATTGCAGTTACTTCTGTTGATTTGTTTGATAAGGCATTGCTATAAGATAGATTTTCAGGCAGGGTAGTTTGGTTAGTAATATCCCTTTTTGCTGGTTGTTGTTCGACACGTGGTTTTGCTGTTTGACGGCGTTTATATTCTTCAGGATACTTAATTTTCTGGAGTTCCTTATACACTAAACAACCCTTATAGTTTGCAGGATGATTTCCATCACAGAGCACACATTTAACCGAGTTGGATCTTCCCTTGCGCTCACAATTGATTGAAGCATGGTCTCCAGCACATTTAATACATTTTGGTTTCCTAAAGCAATATCTTCTTGTATGCCCATATTGTTGGCAGTTGCCACATTGTGGAATTTCCCGCTTGGGTCTCGGTGGCTCAATTTGGATTCGACAGTGTAACAGGCTTTGGATGTCATAAATAAGTTTATTATTACTGTTAGGTTCTATTTCTATAAAGAATATTGGTAGAGCCTTTTTAGTAACTCTTTGCTTGACATTCCAGATATTGGTGACTTTGTGGCCATGCATTTGAAGTTCATCTTTTATTTCTTCTAGGTCAGAAGATGGATGGATGTTTTTGAGAACTACTTTGAAGTGCCTGTCTTGCTTGGGTTTGTATGTGTAAAACTCTGTGTTTTTGTCTTGTAAATTCTGAACTATCTTTGTATATAGTTCAGTCGTTTTGGGTTGGATTCTTACATGCTCATCACGAAGGATTTTTACCTCATAACTTCCTTTGGCTACTTCATCAAGCATTTTAAGTAATGGTTGTATGTTGCTAACTCTGTCTACATAAAGTGGCGGGGGTTTAATGGGTTTTTCTATTTGGTCGTTTATTTGCGACGTTTGAGTATCTTTCTCAAGCTCAGCAAATCTGTTTGATGTTGCAATTGGTTGACTAAGCCAATAATTTTCGATTTTCTTTTGTTTTTGGGTTTTGTTGCTTTCAGGGCTTTCAAGTTGTCTTTTTCTGGTTGGTACTTCTGTCCATTGGTTGTTATCAACCATTTGACATGGTTCTGTTACAGTAGGTATGATGTTGTCTAGGTTACTGAGCGACTGTGTTCTTGTTTTGTTAAATAGAGAGGTGTGAAAAATTTGTTGCGATAATATTTTCTTTGGAGGTCTTTCAGAGGTTGGTTCGGGTTCGGAAGAGGTTGAAGGAGTATTTTTTGATTGCTTCATGTTGGTTCCCACGAGAAGGGTCGTAATAAATGGTCACACATGGGGTAACGCCCATTCCCATGCGAAGGCACTATACAACAATGTGGGCCAGGTCCATTGAGGTTGGCGCTAGGGGCTGATTTCCCATCAGTCATTCATCCTATTGGCACGTATCCCACCGTAGGATTGGGGTTATTTTTATAGAGATTAACAGTCTCTCGACCCGGGCAATTAAGCCAAGGTCCCCGGACCCGTGAGACATGACCATGGATTTACGGGTTAGTGATCATTTCCTATCACTTTGTTTAAGCTATAAGCTAATCAGGCTAATTTACCGCCGCCTGAGGCTCGGCGTTGTTACTTGTTTTGCACCACCCAGGGGACACGTGTAGGGTGGGTCTAGGAAGAGATGGTAAATCCTACGGACGCAAGTAACTTCATCCCCCAAACCATACCATACAAACTTGGTGAAATTAGATGTCTTTCATTTCACTAGGTTTTGCGTACGGTTCTGTTGTAGAATCTAACCTACTTTAAGATCTCACATTTTTAAATATCAGTAACTGTTATAGGTATCCAATAAAGCAAAGAAATAGAGCTTAATGCTTGTTCATACTTAATGTTATTTTGTTCCTATAAATACATATTTGGATTTTGCATAAAAGTTGGCACTCATTTAGATCTCCATTCTTTTTGCGGCGAAGCTCACAGCCAAGCATTAATTTTGTATTGAACTTGGCTCTCCTTTTTTACATTTATGTTTTTGGTGGGATACCTATTACAAACTATAGCATTCATAATATTAGTAGGTAATAATTAATAATATTATTTTATGTTATTAGTGTTCTACATTAGTCCATTCTATATTATTAATATTTTACTTTTTTTCCTGAAATTGACAATTATAAAGCATAATATATTCCTTACTAACTTTTGCACCTGACTTTCTCTGAATAAAATTCGTGCAAGAGCAGTTCATTTTTCTAAAGCCTACATTTCTCTCGGGAGTAAATACTATCTCCATGCAAAAAAATCATGTCATTTCGTTGCATGAAGGGATATGTCAGTGAGAATACTTTTGCTCGACTTTGTCTGGATGAAAATGGGTTTATGACAAATAATTAACATATTATGTCGTTATTAGTGGTTCAAGTTACTCCGTACCCAATTTCATCCGTCAATGCTTTACCTGTAAAAGCAGAACAGATACAATTACTTTCGCATTTATAATATTGGTATGGGTAACAGGATATAGTAAGGATTGAAACAATACCAATATTTTTTGAGACATGACAGCCTACGAAATAGCTTACATATCATGTTTAACAAAAATCATATTTGTAAAAGTATTAAGTAGTTAAACGTAGTAGCAGCAATCTCAGTAAAACGCGGCTCGAGTGCATACAAGTCGGTGCGGTTTATATTCACAGTCTTATATACACTCACTTCATCGGGCACCTTTTATATTTTGAAGTTTAAGGAGGGTTTCCACCGCTTCCTGAGCGCGTCATTACATAAGACACTACCCATCTATTAATGACCACTGGGGAATGCAATGTCTTATATAAAACGATTTATATTTACGATGACACAATAGCGTAATGTGACTGATATCTGCCTACTCCTGAAAAGGGAACAAGGCCTGATGTGATTATGTATGTACTTTTTCCTCTTCTCCAACCTTTAGAAACCCACTGCTGATCATAGGCGTCCCCTAAAGTTTTCCAGACCAACCTATCAGAAACAGCCTACATCCAGCGGGTTCCTACGACCTTTACAAGGTCGTCTGTCCACTTTGTATATGTATGTACAGACGATATTATTGTCGGGTCCGTTGCGAAAAAAAAAATTATTGACTTCAGTGTTCATAATAATATTGTATACTTGCTGACCCCCCCGTGATGGACGGCAGCGTGTCTCACGCTGCCTCGGACGCCAGGGGCGTCCCTCGGTGTGCGGGGGCTTCTGAGCCCCCGCAACAACAGGAGAAGGACCGCAACAGCGGTACGCGCAGGGGCGGTTGCGGGCGACAACTTAGACGCGAATCGGAGGAAGCCCGCAGCCGTCCCTAATGCGCCGAAGATGGCCGTATAAAAAAAAAAAAAAAAAAAAAATACTTGCTGACCCGGCGAACTTGGTTCCGCCTAACAGTGGATTCTTTAATTTTTTGTTTTTTTTTTATTGATACCTACTTAGTAGCCTAAGGTACTCCTTATTACATCAGCTACCTTTTTTTACGCGGAGAAAGTGACTTATTACTACCGCCCATCGTTCAAGGGGAACGACTGAGCGGATATGTTGGGTTCACCGTGCCTTACGACCTGACTTTGAGCCACCCGGAGAGATGGACAACGCCGAGCGACCGCCGCGCCGAGTCCCTAACCTATATACAATGCACGGCATACCAACCAAAACTCCGCGGTGGCCATCTTCGGCGCATTAGGGACGGCTGCGGGCTTCCTCCGACTCACGGCTAAGTTGTCGTCCGCAACCGCCCCTGCGCGTACCTATTGTGGTGCGTCTCCTGTTGTTGGGGGGGGGGGGCGCTCAGAAGCCCCCGCGCACCGAAGGACGCCCTCGGCGTCAACGGCAGCGTGAGGCCTAACCGCCACGCTGCCGTCCATCACGGGGGTCACAGAAGTTGGCTAGACTGACTAATAGATGGACGGCCCCTTTGTGTAATAATGTACTTACGTAAATTGGAACTAAGTATTTTTTATGATGATCTTTCTAATAGGTATTATAAACGCTATAGTTTGTAAGGATAGATAGGTACGGATGTATATGATGATTGATGTTAATGCAAAAGTTACAGGTAGCTACTGTAATATACTCCTATAAACTATGTTAAGTGATTTATTTCAGTCAGCATAAACATGCAGATTTTGCGATTTAGAATCGCGTGAGCAAGCCACGTAGAGCTGGCCATGGGAAAAACATAGCGTGCCCAAATATATGCCTGCTACCTTTTAGGTTTGACCCTGCGATTTGTTGATGGTCATTGAAAATGCAACTTTTAATGGGAACTGCAGGCGTTTAAAATTAAATGGTAAGTTATTGGGTATGATTGGGATACGTTGTATACGTAAATTGTTTCCCTTGGCTTCTCCAGTTAAGATTGTGGCCTTCAGAATATGCCTTCCTAGTTCAGTGACTCGCAACCGAGTACCGTTGCATAATCTTGACGCATGCAAGTTACGCATTAACAAAACGGGTACACCTACTTTTAATTCCAACTTATGTGGTGGCACTCCAGATAACTCCAAAGAGTTTAGGAACTCCACGGGGTAGCTCGTAGTGTCATCGGATGACATAACTGTGTCGATGGAGTTATACACTGATGTCTGGATGGTTATTTCGTCCAAGATTTTTTTATTTATTTTCACAACAGTCTCATTTTTTGGTGCTAGTATGGTCCTTTCACACAACCAATTTTCGTCAAGAATATATTGTTGCAGATTCTTATCTTCTGCTAATGCAGTTTTATACTTATCCCATAGTTGAAGAGTATTGGATAAACTGCAAGTGCATATCAATATTGCAAATAGCTTAATTAATATTTGCGAAGGATGCCGACACAGCACGGCCTTTTCCATTGTGACATCCCAGTGGTTGTCAAAACAGTAACATTCGAAGTTACTAACATGCCCTGTGTAAAATAAAATACGCCCAAGAGCATCTCCTGCCTTCACACCAGGCCAGTCGTCGACAGATGTTCTTTGTAAACGACGTTTCCATTCTTTCAACGACACGTTCTACGTATAGTGTAGCATTAGTAGCGGGGTACGTCAACATAAAATAATGTTTTTTGCAAATGCGTCATTTTGGCAAAGCATAAAGATTGAAGTTAGTGTCGTCTTAGGTGGTGCGGCTATTCTCTCTCTAAAATTGTTTTCAGTGAAATAAATCCGCTGACCGTTGGGCAGATGTACCGCAAGATGAGTGACTGTTGGGTATCTCTCATGCAGAGGCAGACCCAAAATCTGAACATTCCCTTGCTGTCGGATGTTAAAAATAGCCTGACCGCTACCTTTGTTAATATATTTTATCGCCTATACCGCATCGCAGAACTCTACATTTATAAGGCAATTAAATTTTTTGATGAGAAGAGGAGAATATGGCACAATCCAGCTATTGTCAACCAATACTTCCTGTGTTCCACCTCGGATTTTTTGAGTTATAGTACGGCCGCCATCTTCTGGTACTCTACGTAGGTACAGATGATAGCCTTTGTCGTCGGTTTGAGTATCTTTTAAAAGCGCCCTTGGATACTTTTTGGTACATTTGCCTTCCTTCATACACGGTGATGATGGATTTAGTGCACCACAGGGACCGCGAATCATATTTTTGGTCACAGAGTCATAGAGCTTTCGATCAGTTTCTGGGTTTGGTATCTCTGCATTTATGACTTCGTCAATTTGGTTAGGGCGTAATTTTCCCATCAACCACAGCAGTAAGTGCACGTGAGACAATCCTCTTTTCTGCCACTCGATCGAGTACATGAAGCACTTCATATCACCAAATATTTTACCTTTTGCAAGTAGAGCAACTATTTTTTTTACTTTTATTTTAAATACTCTGGCTGTTAAGTCATGTCTGTCCATTGAATTTGTATTAGACGTCGCTGTTGTGCCCTTTCGGCAACAGCGCGTCTGTGAGATTCAGCTGCTTCAACGGTTTCTGTTGCTCTTTGAGACGTCATGTAAGTTGCCTGCTGAAGACACCGAGCATGGGTCTGTTCGGATGTCCCAGAACCCCGTTGAGATGCCAGATATTCAGCGTTATGTTCATGTCGAGCTCGGGACTGCTCTGGTGTCTCAGCAGCTCGTTGAGATGCCACATACTCAGCGTTCTGGTGACGTCGAGCTTGGGACTGCTCTGGAGTCTCCTTAGCTCGTTGAGTTGCCAGATACTCAGCATACTGTCGACGCCGATCTCGGGACTGATCTGGTGTCTCAGCAGCCCGTTGAGATGCCACATACTCAGCGTTCTGTTGACTCCGAGCATGGAACTGCTCTGGAGTCTCATTAGCTCGTTGAGATGCCAGATACTCAGCATGCTGTCGATGCCGATCTTGGGACTGCTCTGGTGTCAGCAGCTCTGTGAGCTGCCTCACGCTCCGCCCGTTCCAGCCTACGCAGTTCGGCTTGTGGAAACGTCTCGTTAAGTCTAGCTACTTTCATATCTCAAGCTTTATTAGAGCTTTGAGAGAGATTAGACTTACGCTTATGCGGCATAATTCTTAGTAAGTAAGGTCTTATACACTTCCAAAAAATACAATACCTGACTATTCAATTAAAATTAAAACAACATACATATACATATACACTCACGCCTGTTATCCCCGAAGGGGTAAGCAGAGGCGCAACTACTGCACTCACTTTTCGCCGTTATTCCGTCCCATGATGTGATAGGGGGCGAGCCTATCGCCATATCGGGCACAAATTCCAGACTCCGAGCTGATACTGAATAGAAAAACTCAATATCACTTTGCCCGACCCGGGGATCGAACCCGAGACCTCAGCTTTGCAGTCGTACTGTAATACAACTACGCCACCGAGGCAGTCTACTAAAAGTCTTAAAAAAACATACTAATTAAAAAAAAAACTAATTTGCTATTTCCAAAACTAAATCACGCCGCCGTCGTGTTATTCTATTATTCTTGTTATATTATCACATAAACTATGTAATTAAAATAAAAACGAAGTAATTCCTTATAATTTACTATCTACGACAAACAAATATTTTAAATACCATAATCAAATACCAACCTAAGTAATTAAAATAAAAACCCTAACTCGTTTTAAGTAACAACTACAAACATTTAAGCTGTCGTGGAATTATTGTAAGTAACTGTTAAGTATTAAGTTAAGTAACCTAGCGATGTAATAATAATAAAAGTAAAGTATCTTCTCATACGTGTCTCCTAACCACAAAAAAGAACCTGCCAATACCTATGTATTACATTACATAATATACAGTGCGTTTTCAACAAATCGCTTGTGAGTCTTGTAAGAATACAATATGTAAGAGGATATGAGCTGAATGTTAAACGATAAAAGGTCGAAATTACCGTGTATTTAAAAATTGTTCCAGTCAGTGAAACGTATCGAAATGTCAAACGTGATTCTAAGTTTGAATTTTTAAAAAGTTTTTATTTTATATCTGTTCAAAGAGGTTATAAATATTAGAATTTCCTGCTTAGAGTTTCGGCGTTAGGGCACGAGTGAAATTTGGACAAAAGAAAAAAAAAAAAAAAAATAATAATTATAATTACATAAGTTGATAAAAAATGCTATGCAATAGCTTTACTGCGGCAGTCTCCGAGTGCCACACGTCTTTTTTTTTACTTAATCAGTACTCATATAAATATTTTTTTTATAAAAGTTTAAATGACCGATGGCGCGATCGCAGCAAAGCTGCATGTTGGTAATTGCGGGTTTTTTACCCGAATACGGCGAAGCAAGGAAGGGTAATGATTTTAACACCCTATATGTGTATATATGTATGTACTCTAGCGTCGCTCCTATTGAACCAATTTTGACAAACGAGATGTTTATAGATTCGTTTTTATTGTGCGATAGTTATAGGCTATAATAATACCAGCCATGTATTATATACTGCTCACTGCTGAGCACGGGCCTCTTCTACTACTGAGAGGGGTTAGGCCTGAGTCCACCACGCTGGCCTAGTGCGGGTTGGCAGACTTCACACACCCTCGAAATTCTTATGGAGAACTAGCTTTTGCCCGCGGCTCCGCCCGCATTAAAAAGTTTTTCCGGGATAAAAGTCCCGGTTTATATTTTCCCGGGATAAAAAGTAGCCTATGTGTTAATCCAAGACATGATCTACCCGTGTGCCAAATTTCATCGAAATCCGTTCAGTAGTTTTTGCGTGAAAGAGGAACAAACATCCTTACATCCATACATCCATACATCCAAACATCCAAACATCCATACATTCTTACAAACTTTCGCCTTTATAATATTATATTATAGTAGGATTCTCAGGTATGTAGGTTTCCTCACGATGTTTTCCTTCACTGTTAAAGTGAACGATAATTGATAAACAATACAGGCTATATAGCTATATAGTCTATATATTTTTCCATTTATTTTTATAAGAAGTTACCCTGTCGCGCTACCGCAGTGCTCCAGATGTGCCGCGCTGTAGCCGCGCGGCACATCTGGAAGCGCCCTTAGAATACATAATATCAGTTTTTTTCTACTAGCTTTATTGCAATAGTGATTAAATCAACGTTCATTTCGCTGGAATTCAACTAATATCGGTTTATGTGCAGTTCACACCACTTACTTCTCTAATCTTCTGTTAGTAATTTTTAATACATAGTTAAAAACCAGAACGATTTTTTCATATTAAGCTAGCATTAATCTATTAAATCCTCAGTCATTACCCCAGTAACCGCAAATATTATTTTTTAAAATATTTGTTGCTTCTTTTTTGTTCATACTGCAACTATGCACCATCTGGAACCGCACTCTAACCAGTGTCAACATAGCAGCACGACATAAATAATAAACAGAGGCGCGCGTCTCGGCGACGCGTAAATACCTCTACATGGGTGTTTTTTATTGCGAATGTTTCCACCCTACTTGTATGCCTTTGAGCAGGAGAAATTAAGATCCGTACTTTGACTGCTTTTATGATTGCTTCTCGATGTTTCATTTGGCGAATGAGTTTCGGAATGTATCAAGTTGTATAGGACACGAATGTACCGATTTGGAATCGGTCTCACTCTGGTGCAAAATTATGACGGTTTTTCGTTGAATGATTTAAGAAAATCATAAAGGTTTCACTGTCTTTTCTTTTCAATCGTTGAGTCCAACTTCGGTGATAGTTAAGCGTTAAATGCGCGATAGCCTGATTGAATGGGACTGCTGAGACAAGGTCCGATAATTCTAAACTTAAATGCCTTGCATTTAAGTTTAGAATCATATAAATCGTATCGATCGTTTCGCTGACCAGCAGGTCACATATAAGCTAACTTGACGGTCAGCGATACGATCACCCATAAACAGTAGCAGCACAATCCAGCACCTTGACATACAATATACCGTGTGACATTCCATTGCGCTCGTCATCCTGAGACATAAGATATTAAGTCTTATTATGTCTAGTAGTTATACTGTCTATAATGTTCTTCGAACCGAAACACAACAATGCGTGCACACTGCTGCTTAGCGGTAGAAATAAACATTCCGGCGCTACCCACCCAGACGAACACATATGAGAGACCTACCACCAGTAAAAGGCAGACTTTACCGATAAAGAAAAAAATCGTGAGAAAACCCGCATAACTAAGAACTCTCCATAAGGATTTCGAAGGTTTGGATCTCGTAAGATTTGATATCAATAACTTAGGTTTTGCGTAGTTAGTATTCTGTGATACAAACTTGCATTTTATTTTGTAAGTAGTTACCTCATGTCAGGCGACTTGTAAATCTCGTCATTCACTTTACATGAGTATGAAATATGATCTCACTATATGCCATGATGTGTGGGATTCATTTCCAACCAAGTAACATGCGACAGCCTGCGAGTTACTTGCAAACAATAGCCTTCCCCTACAAAAACTAAACTGTCGGCTGGATGCTATTGTGTGTACTTCCTACTGTTCCATATTAACTCTCGTTGTCAATCCAAGAGCTTGCAGAATCCGTAATTTTGTATTTCTGATTAAAACACTGGTTGGTAAGGGTAAATACGAAAATCCCATAATGGTTCTTTTTGTCGAGAATTCGTAACAGCACTTTTTTGACAATTATATTGCAAACTTTTATTAATTATCCTACTTTGTGCCAATATTATAAACGCGAAAGTTTGTAAGAATGTATGCATCTATGTTACTCTTTCACGCAAAAACTATAGAACGGATTTCGATGAAATTTGGCACACGGATAGATCGTGTCCTGGATTACCTCATAGGCTATTTTTATCCCGGGCAAATATAAGGTGCTACTTTTTAAGGCGAAAAAACTTCCTAACGCGGGCGGAGCTGCAGGCAAAAACTAATAAAAAAAATATAAAACATAAGTTACAATATAGAAAGTTATTTACAGAATTCCTAATTCCATTGTAAAATACATTTCACTAAACTAGCCATAATATATCACAGAAACGGATTTTCCGTGAACCAAACTACGTTAAAACTTTAGTTATTGTAATACAAAACCATTAACCCTTAACTACCCAGTATGCTTTTGTAACGTACCTGACCAGTAGTGTCCGGCGGACACACTACAGAGATAAAATAGAAAAACCGTGTTCAAATCCGAAAACTACTTTTATTTCGATGTCTTACATTCGCGTAAATATAAGAAATCATTATTTATTTATTTTACCTTTTTTATTACTTTTTTTCAAACAGATATTACACAACATAATATTTTTACCGAGTGTTCAGAGCATACATTTCATATGAGAATACTGTTAAAAGGATTTGTATATTTTCGATGGACAAATATTATGAACACGGTTCTTGCTTTTTGCTCAGAAGATTGAGCGGCTCCTTGATCTGTGGTAGCATCAGATGATCCCACCATGTCTTGGATTATATGAGTACGATTCATTCTTTACACATACAAACCCTATTTATTTTTTAGAAAAGCTGAAGGTATTAGATGCGATGACAATTTGAAAATTTTTAGATGTATTGAAGCCTTATTTTGTCCTCATAGTATTTAACTACTATGAGACCATTTTGTGTCTAGGATTTCCTACTACGAGGCATGTAAAATAATTACCATAAGTAACGTTTCTGCTACTTCGAACGTACGATTCACGTGACTAGTTGACCATATTGTACGCAATATTATGACATTTTCTTCCCAGATATTCGTATCAAAAAAAGGGTACAAGTGTTTCTTTTAGTCACAGATCTCCTAAATTTTAAATCGTACCTCAGTTGTCAATCGTCAGGATTCTTGGGCAGATACTGTTTGAGTTATACCCTACTTTCAAAAGTTATATGCTCATCGATTGTAACATTTTGCCCATGCAAATAAAACTATTTTAGGTTTAGGCACACATACTTTAACAACTTTCTAATGGGTGCAAGTAAATTTATTGATTTTGTATCAAGGGCACGTTGAATTTCTCCCTATCTCAGTGTTGATTTCTCAGAACAAAAACGAGTATGACTGGCTTATCACAAAAATATCTAAGCATTGTGACTGTAACCAAATAGTCAAAATTACAAGTACAAAGACTGCTATTATAACACAAAGAATGCACTGTGAGTTGATTTATTACCTACTTGATACGATATTGTTTTAAATAAACGTAAATAAACAATCTACCTTGGTACTTAAATCAAACAAAATTTATTTGTGTCTATTGGACACTTGTGGGTTGATGCGTTACAGTTTTGCTTTACTTGTAATTAATATTAAACTATTTATGTTACAAACATTTTTATTGCACAATTAGATTTGGTAAACTTCGGAGGTAGATTAGATAAAGCGGTTTTTCGTAAAAATAAATACTTTAGGTTTTATGAATAACCGAACGCAAAAACGTGTCCGACAGACACTTGTGGGTTGTTTAGGGTTAAAAACTAACCAGATATTTTATTCACATTTTTTGCAAACATCTCTAGTACACTGTTGTGAGCTTGTATGGAGGTGTGATTTTTGTACTACTAAAGTGCTGCAATATAAAAATTCCTCACAAAGGCACACCTAAAATTTGCTACATTGTACGCTTAAAAACCCTTGTCTTTGTATTTTGAAGCTAAAATATTCATATTTAAATAAATACAGATATTAAAGTTTCAAGAGCGATTGCGACCTTACAAGATTAAGATCTTGAGTCGAAGGGACATTTGTCTGGGCGAGTAAGTGGGGCGAGTCGCTTGAATATAATTGAATTTCCACGCCATTTGCTGTTTTTCAGAAACTTTTTTGGATGAAAACATCAACGTTTTATCATTATGCAGACTAAATAAAAGACTTAAATCAGATCACAATTATGTTCGTTTCGGGATAAGGGTATATGTACTTATAGTGTTACCTTAGGTACTACGTGATAGGGCACAATTCGAGAGTCTGCGTTAATATTTAGTAGCAAAATGCATTACCACTTTAGACCCGCAGATGGAACTCGAGACTTTAGCACCCCTAGCACAAAACGCGGTATCGTATCATTAATATAATAGTTTTGTTTATTTTGTATGGAAAATTAAACAGCGCCCCGGTGAGCGTATTTGGAACTAAAATACGGCAGCGTGATCATTGCGTGCATGAAAACTACGAATAGTAAGTCGTGTAACCACAGACAAGCATGTGTCAAAATGAATGGAAATTGGCAGCACGTGGATTTTTTTTTTGACGTATAATGTTGTCTAAAGAATACTAAAATACGTAAACTGACTTGATACCTACATATACTATACGATAATGCGTAAATTCGTGCCATAGATATTTTACGCTAGAAATCTATGCATTTATTCGTGAAGAATCTTTGTACCCCTTGTTAGCACATTTCGCGACCAGATGAGTGGGGGAATTGGTATAATTAAACTCCATATCATAGTATTATAATGCTCTTTGGTTCATATACAGAACTGCAGAAAATTAAAATGTATGTAGGTATAATATATGTTACAAATTTACGGTCGAATTTCAACCATTCGATGACCAGTAGTATCAATGAAATTCTTCCGTCTCAATAGGTGAAGAATGGAACTTTAATAATACTTTTGCTGGCTGTTTCGTTCGCGCAAGATCGTTCAAAATGTTATGAAATATAGCCTAGGATATCTCTCGGAGATGTATACAGCTTTCTATTACTAAAAGAGAAACGGAGATATCCGTTAGAAAAAAAATACATGCAAACTTTAGATACTTTTTACCCTACTAGAGCAAATAACAGGTAGATGATCTATTCTAGACGTTTGTTTGATTAATAAACCTGATTTTTCATTAACAGTAATTGTATTGAACTGCGGTATGACACTGAAGGCAAAGTTGTTTTTTTATGGCATTGAATGACGAGACGCGCATGCCGTTCTCCTTATGGTAAGCGCTACGACCGCCCATAAACAGTGGCAAAAGCATCAAGCACCTTGAGTTAAAAAGTAAAAGTGGCATTCTACTGCGCTCATCATCCTGAGACATAAGATGTTAAGTCTCATTATGTCCAGTAGTTACACTGGCTACAATGTCCTTCAAACCGAAACACAACAATGCATGCACACTGCTGCTTGGCGGTGGAATTAGAAATTACGCTGGTACCCACCCAGACGGACTCTTACATATGAGAGTCCTACCACCAGTAAGAACTATAATTAACACAAACGAGGCACAGCAAGAAAGTGTAAGGAGGTATTACAACAAGTAACCGAGTGCTGGGAAAGCGCCACGCCGCTTCGAACAAAATTAGTGTCGTCAGCGAACGTTGAGTACACTTAAAATTTTATTAACGATTAGCACTACCCCTTAACTCGTTTCTAAAGTTTTAAAGGGTTAAAGTAATTTTAACGTGGAATGGCGAGTTTTGAGGAAGTTTTAATAGTGCGGTTGTGCTTTGAGGCTTACGGTTTGTTCTTATTAGTATGATGTGTCAGTTCTGCGTGTTTACTGAGAATTATGAGGCGTTTGATATTAACCCGTCACACTCCGCTTATATGTATAACTGTATGGGGAATGGGGATTTATACTCGGACGCCGGCGTCCGTAGCGGGGCTTGACGAGTCAATTATGTGATTTATTCAGTCTCCTTATAATATTATTAAGTATTGATAGATTTCCCTGCTTTCGTACTTCACGTAATCGTTACACCTATGTTCGCGAAGAGTTAGACAGAAATGTAACTAATACCCCGCATGTATTATTTTCATATAGAGCAAACGAGAAGTAAACAAAAGTCCAATCCCTAAATACAATTTTGTTTGCCCAACCTGGTACCGAATATAAGACGGGTATTACCTATTCAATGTAACTTTACCTACATATGGCTTATAAACACACTCAAAGAAATTATATACTTAATATTCCTACATAATCGCTCAATAAAATCTGTAAAACAATGACAACATAATCGTTCAGACATGGAAAACATTTCAGATCTATATGCAAATAAAAACTGTCAATTGAACCCGCCTCTGAATATTTATGATATTTAATTGATCAATTGTCCATAAAATAATATTTTTGAAAGGGTATCTACGTCCGCAGCGTCGCGCCACACAAATGACAGTTTTAACGTCGCTCGATTTATTTTGCTACTGTTGAATTTAGTCCGATCCGAGTGCGCTCTGCTTCCATTTTTATATACACTAATATTATGAAGAGGAAATATTTGTAGGTCTGTATATTTGTAACGAAAAACGGCTGGATCGATTTTGACTCGTCAAGCCCCGGTACGGACGCCCTCTTCCGAGTATATAGGGTTTCCCCATACGTCTATATATAAGAGGGGTTTGACGGATTAAAAAATCAATATAAAGTTACATTATCAGTGGGAAAATATAAAGCGGGAAGCTTTTTATCCCGGAAAAATATGAAGCGGGTCTTTTATCCCTGAAAAAAATTTCAGCCGGGCGGAGGTGCGAGCAAATGACTAGTATCTAAAAAACATATATACATATACACTCACGCCTGTTATCCCCGAAGGGGTAGGCAGAGGCGCAACTAGTGCACCCACTTTTCGCCATTATTCCGTCCCATGATGTGATAGGGGGCGAGCCTATCGCCATATCGGGCACAAATTCCAGACTCCGAGCTGATACTGAATAGAAAAACTCAGTATCACTTTGCCCGACCCGGGGATCGAACCCGAGACCTCAGCTTTGCAGTCGTACTGTAATACAACTACGCCACCGAGGCAGTCTAGGCACGCCACTAGTATCTAAAAAAGTCGCCAATAAATACATATATCTCTCTTTTCCCTGTTTGGTTGGTAGAGATGTTACATATCTGAACTCCACCAGGTGTGTTATTTGTAAGTCCCATCTTATAGGGACGAGTATATTGGTTAAAGGTAAGCATAGTAAGCTCTAATTTTAGCATCAAACTTCATGTTGCACTCAAAATCTCAAAAACAGGAACAGGTGGCGCAACTTAATCAAGACAAATGTTACTCTATGTTCAGGGGATCGCGACCATCAGGGAAACGATGCGACGAAGAGGAAGCATTGTAAGCAGTAGCACCACTATCAAGAATTTCGAATTCTAATGTACCTACTGTATAAAGCACCGTGCTTGCCAAACTGGGCTATGAAGCTACAAAAAGCAAATACGTGAAATGGAAATGGAAATACCATGCACACTGCAGCTTATCAGCACAAATAGTTTCTTGATCGCTATTGAAGGACGAGACGAGGATGCCGCTCGTCTAATGGTTAGCTATACTGCCGCTCGTAAACACTAGTGATACTATACAGAACATTGATTTACAACGTTACTGGTGGTAGGACTCTCATATGGAAGAGTCCGTCTGTGTGGGTACCACCGCAATGTCTATTTCTACCGCCAAGCAACAGTGTGCATGCACTATTGTGTTTCTGTTTCAAGGACATTGTACCCATTGTAACTATAGGACATAATGAGACTTAACATCTCATGTCTCAGGATGACGAGCGCAGTGGAATGCCACACAGTACTTTGTAACTCAAGGTGCTGGATGGTGTTGGTACTGTTTATGGGTGGTCGTATTGCTTACCATCAGGCGAACGCCATGCTCGTCTCGTCATTCAATGGCATAAAAAAAAACAGTACTGCGTGGTACTCTGCTACGCTCGTCTCCCGGAGACATAAGATATTAAGTCTCACAATGTCCAGTAACGCTGACTACAATGTCTTTCAAACTGGAACATAACAGTACATGCACACTGATGCTTGGCGATAGAAAAACGAGAGACAAATTTATTGCAACAGCTCAATATCCGATACAAATTAACATGAATGACAACCTAACACACCTTGTATTTATTAGATTAACTAAGCTTAACTGAATCATCCAATAATGAGCCATAAGGTGCCAATTAATGCGGCTAAATTAATTTGCACTAATACACTATCACTATCAGGAGACATTACTCAGATGGAATTGTGACTCACTATTCTAAGTACTATGGTACAAACTTGGCGTGATATTCGAAATATTTTCGAGACGCTGATGGTGAGAAATCTGTTTTTTTTTCTGGGATAAGGAACTTAGGCTTGGATTTTGGAGGAACCCTCGCAGTTACTACTGGTGGTTGTATTGCATTTTTGAGGTAAGGTTCAACGTTCATACTCGGAGTATGGAAAAATAATTAAATTAGATCTGGTACTCTGCATATGAAATACAGTAGAGTAATTAATGTTTCAACTAACAAAAAATAAATATGTACATTGATGGTCGCTAGAATTATCGCAACCTGTCTTAGAAATTTCAATAGAAGATGATTTATCATTAGGTCTTAAAGATGTTGGTAGTGTTACATACATGTAAGTAAAGTTTTTTAAAATTTTATATATCAAAAATGGTAACGTATTAGAATCCTACTAATATTGTAAAGGCGAAAGTTTGTAAGAATGTATGGATGTATGGATGCTTGTTCCTCTTTAACGCAAAAACTACTGAACGGATTTCGATGAAATTTGGCACACGGGTAGATAATGTCCTGGATTAACACATAGCCTACTTTTCATCCCGGGAAATATAAACTTTTATCCCGGAAAAACTTTATAATGCGGGCGGAGCCGCGGGCAAAAGCTAATGTATTAATAAAAACTACACTATCCTGCATAACTTAGCCTGTATTTTAATTGAATTACTGCAAGAAAAAGCTTCGGAAGCCGCGTAACAAACTTTGATTACACCTTTATTGCACTAGTAGAAGTGAAAACCAGTGGTAAGAGCGACATAATACGCGATATCGCCGCGCCACTACATCATTGAGATGCAATTACCTCTAATCTGAATCAGTTATAGATGGTCAAACTGATTTATGGTGTAGCCGTTTATTTTCTAGATAGTTTCAGAGTAATGGAGCTCGGTTATCACGAGTCTTGGATTTTCCTGATTGAGGACAAAGTAGAGGTAAACAGTGATCTGTGATACGATGTTTTGAGATTAATTCTGCTATGGTTTTAATGCTATTTTTTTTAGATTTTTGGATTCTGCCGAGCGTTAGAGAATACATTTTTCCTTGCATCGGCTAAGTTATAATTCACTAGTATTGCTCGCGGCTCCACCCGCGTGAAGTTTTTCAGGTTTAAAATATTTTCTCCTGTAGCACAGAGGGGGCAAAAAAGTTCTCGAGTGGAGACCACGTACTGGCAAGCGTCGGCCTCCACCTGCAAGGTAGACCGATGACTTGGTAAAGGCCGCAGGAACGCGCTGGATGCGGGCCGCTTTTGACAGGTCCATCTGGAAATCTTTAGGGGAGGCCTATGTTCAGCAGTGGACGTCATGTGGTTGATGATGATGATGATGTAGCACTCAAGAGTAATGTAGTTTCTTATTAGTGAAATAATTTTCAATATCGGTTCAGTAGTTCCTGAGATTACGCGTTCAACGAAACTCTCCAGTTTTATAATATTACTATAAATAGTATGGATTAACATAGATATATAGTAAATACAAGGCTAAGACTATGGGCCGATTTCACCACTTGTCGGTAAATGTTACCTGTCACCATTGATGTATTAAAATTTAATACATCGATGCCTGTCACATAGATGTTTAAGACGACCAAATACAAATAAATAGTAATAAAATGATTACTATCTAACCATTTAATAAGATAACTGTCGAATAAAATTTACTTGGATCCTGTGAAACATGCCCTTATTTTTATAAAACGCGAAATTTCAGTTCAGATTTACAGATAGTAAGTTATTAATATCAGAATATACAAGTACAGCTACTTTGAACGTTGACCTGCCCAGCGCTATTGCTAGGGGTCGTCCACTTGGTTATCTTGACATTGTTGTTATGATCTACGCAGCAATGTAGATACAGGATGTTACAGAAAGTGGGATCAATATTCAAACTTTATATAAAAGCATGTAGAATATGAACTTAGTATGACAAGAATGGCTGGGTTTCAAAAAAAGATCTATCTCCGGAGTCCGAACTTAACAGCAAAAAAGGTATAAAAATTAGCTAAACCTAGAAGGGTAACACAAATGCTCCCTAAATATCATTAACAAAAAATATATTTTAATGCTGTGCCGTCTTTATCATCTCCCAATGGATGACAGTTTCAGCATGAGGTCTTAAATGTGTTTAGCGTTAAACATAATATTTAGTAAATCGTTGCGTAAGCCAACCTTCACGCAATTAACTCTGTCTATCCACTGCTGAGCATGGGCCTCCTCTACTACTGACAAGGGTTAGACCGTAGTCCACCACGATGGCCTAGTACGTGTTGGCAGACTTCACATACCCTCGAAGTTCTTATGGAGAATTCTCAGGTATGAAGGTTTCCTCACCACGTTTGCCTTCACCGTTAAAGTGAACAATAATTGATATAAACAATATACACGTAACTTCAAAATGTTAGAGGTGTGTGCCTTGGTTTTGACTCATGACTATTTATTATTTTTAGATTAATAATAAATAGTCATGATTTTAATGTTTCTATACATCGCATTAAGATAAAAACACAAAGATGATAATATCTGAGTGCCGATTGTGATGAAATTAATAGTACATTAACGCGAAGGTCACAAATGATTCACTGTTTTCAGCCTTCTATGGTGAACATGACGTATGTTTACTTCACCATTTTAATTATTTGTTGTTGTCGGCTTCTGATGGGAGAAATGTTTGCTAAAACAACGGAGAATTATGTAAGTAGTTTCACATTCTGTTTGAGTTGGAGGCTTTATATTAACTTAGAATATTGTTTTAACAGGTAAATGAGGAAACAAACCAAAACTTTACTAAATACTTATTTTTTTTTGTAAGTGAAACCGATTAAAAATAATAAGATTTTTTTTAAACTGGCACGAAAAAGTGACTCTATTCCACTTGATGGTACCTAAAGTAAGTTCCAGATAGTATCAACTGACGAGAGATGGCTACTCCTTGCGATTCGATAATTATGGAGGCTAGTTTAAAGTCAAATACACAGGCTGGTACTGGTGGTAGGTCTCTCATATGTAAGAGTCCGTCTCGTTGGGTACCACCGCAATGTCCATTTCTACCGCCAAGTAGCAGTGTGCATGCACTGTTGTGTTTCGGTTTGAAGGGCATTGTAGCCAGTGTAACTACTGAACATAATGAGACTTAACACCTTATGTCTCAGAATGACAAGCGCAGTGGAATGTCACACAGTACTTTGTAACTCAAGGTGCTGGACGGTGTTGCTACTGTTTGTGGGTCATCGCATCGCTTACCATCAGGCTAACGGCATGCTCGTCTCGTCATTCAAATCCATAAAAAAATGGCTAATCCCGGAACGCGACACACTTACGTGGGTCAGTATGGCCGGATTTAGTTCTTGTGTACACTGGTCGAAAGCCGGGCGGATACCAATATCCTTCCACCGCCCCCCAATTCTTGTGCACTGGGTCTTCAAACCCAATGCACGCCCATGCATGGGGGGACATTAGTCGCGGACCGAGGCACACAGTTCAGTGTGTATACCTCTTGGTTGGATAACACATTGAGGCCTAAAAGGGACTGCGAACATATCCTTGCACCCACTTCTCTTTCCGCCCATCCTGGGAACCTTCCTTCTTTCCTCCATCTTCCCTTCCACCTTCCTTTTCCACTTCCTTTCGAGGCCCTAGCAGTCGTCAAGCCGGGGGACTCCAGTATCCCATTCGCAGGTTTTCCTCGGTGTCGACTGCAGGACCGCCTACCAAAAAAAAATATCCTTCCACCAGCGAAGTATCCATCATGTAATTTAGTAGCATAGAAAGAACAATAAGTAGATAAATACAAGATGTTTAATTTCCAGGGACCTTTTGTACCAAAATGGAAGGACTACGGCGTATGTAACGGACCAAAAGCCGTAAATCTGGCAAATTATTCTACGCGTCTCCTAGTAGAAAACAATACTTATAAAGGCGTTATGAATTTCACCTTTCATACTACTGTTGCCATGGAAGAAGTTGGTTATCTTTTAAATTATTTTAACATAATTTTAGCGTTTATATAATTAAAATACTCTGCCTACCCCTCGGAGATAAAAGCGTGGTGAATATGCGCACGCGCGTGACCAGTGTGTATTATTTAACACGCTTTAATTTTAAACATATTTTAGAAACTCTGAATGGATGTGGATGAAAGGACATGTCCTAAAATGGGCCCGAAATTCTAAAAAAAAAAAAATTAAAATTTAATTAACCTCCGACACAAACAATCTCTAAAAAGTAAAATAATAATAGTCTCTTTGTCGTTTAAGTACCTGGTAATATTTTGACCCAAGCGTCGACGCGTCGGGAGACCGCTAAAGAAGTATTTTCATCTCCGTGGTCCGGAGTTCGGTCCCCGACGTGATGATTAATACTACGTAACGTAATTTTACTTTTTAGAGATTTTTTGTGTCGGGGGTTATTTTAATTTAATTTTTATTTCAACCTTTTTAAATTACTTTATTCTCCATCATGGGGCTTTGATAATCAACTATCTATCACCTACTCGTTGAGCCCAAACACACTATATCTGCTATAAGTTGCTAAGGAGTTGGGTATCCCGCATACTACTTGATGCCGCTGCATCAGCTCATGTTTAAAAATATTTCCAAAGTCACAGTACATCATATTTGAAATCATTCGGATTTTTTAAGTTGGAAATGAGCTGATAATCTTCAAACGCCTGAACAGATCTTCATTAATTATAGCTATGAACCATTGCAGTCACGTCAGCTTTCAAACAAAAAAAAAGACGTGTGGCACTCGGAGACTGCCACGGTAAAGCTATTGCATAGCATTTTTATCAAATTATAATTATTTATTTATTTTATTTTTTTTCTATTGTCCAAGTTTCACTCGTGGCCTAACGCCGAAACTCTAAGCAGGCAATTCTAATATTTATAACCTCTTTGAACAGATTTAAAACAAAAACTTTTTAAAAATTCAAACTTAGAATCACGTTTGACATTTCGATACGTTTCACTGACTGGAACAATTTTTAATACACGGTAATTTCGGCCTTTTATCGTTTAACATCAGCTCATATCCTCTTACATATTGTATTCTTACAAGACTGCGATATTAAATTTACTTATGAAATTTAACACTCTACATGGTTGTGATAGAGTTGAAAATAAAATATCACCGCTGTGCCGATTGGAGTGAGGGGTGTCAGGTTATTTTTTCGTTACGGAATTTCTAGATTCGGTCTTCACGCTCAAGGCCCGCGATAGAAGCTATGCAATAGCTTAAAAAACCGCGTTCAAATCGGTCCACTCGTTTTAGAGCTACGATGCCACAGACAGACATACAGATACACAGATACACACCCTAAACTTATAACTCCCCTCTTTTTTGTCGCGGGTTAAAAAGACAGTTCATATATATTTCGATAGAACTCCTAAAAACTAGCCTTTACCATAAATCGTTTCATTTTAATGATCTCCAATTTTAAGATTTATGTAATTTTATTTTCCTTAAAAACTACATTTATTATAAACGTTTTTGTAAAAGTTACTTATAAATGGCGGGGCTTGAAAATATTTATTAATGGATCCAAGATACATTAGCCCCTTTAATATTCCTAAAGTTTGAGCCTGGTTAGATTTTGAAGCCCAGCCATCTATTCAAAAGCAGACATGTCCTTTCAACATTACATTTCACGTGATCTACAACGCGCTGTATTCAGTAGCTGTTTTTAGCTGTTACGACATATTGGGAGAAAAATATTCAGCACAAGGACCTTGAAGTAAAATTGTACTATAAAATGTAACTGGCTAGAATCAATGTTTGCCATTCAAATTCTTCACAAATGTTGTAAATGGAAATACAACTAGTTTTATGGTTTTATTAATGGAACATTTGCGTAAATAAGAGAAAATTTGTTCTACACTGAATGGACGTATTAAAAAACCCAATACATCAATGTACACGGGTAAAAGCCAAATCGAAATAAGATTTCTTGATTTTCCAACGAATATTCCGAAAACGTTAAAGTCCCGAGCAAACAGAATATAAAAACTATTTGAGTGGAAGTCTAACATTTTTGGTGTTTTTTTTTTATGATTGTAAAAATTTTGTTTTCAGATCAAATTAATGGTTTACAGCGTTAAGGCGGGCGGTAAGAGCCTTTTGTGGAACTATAGAGTGGAAAAACCCTGCCAGCATTACATTTTATCAGAAATATTAAGGACACATTTCAGCATCTCCGACTGTTCTTTCAAAAAGGTATAAAATGTTTCCCTAATCGTTGATATTTCATCCTCTCTCAGTGGCCGTCCTGAGCCGAGGTTCGTAAACCGTTAGTGGGTTGCCCTTAGCATGATCACTTAATTCATAGGGTTGCGAGCGCCTTCTGCGTTCACCCTAAAGACCGGTGTGGCCAAAAAGACGACTCACGTCAGGCTACTGGCAGTAGGGCCGTTAACAAAAAAAAACTGAATTATGAGGAAGTTACTTCTCGTAAAGACAGAATTTATCATCATATTATTTATAGCCCGATGCTTATGATGACACAACATTACCAAAACTACAAAAAAAAAAAATATTCCGATTGCTAACAAACTTCATAGGATCCCCGGCTGGGCTAATCTGAAGATTACCTTAAAAATGACATTAAAATCTCTCCAGTGGCTTTAGAGTCACAAGACAAATAGATTGTAGGTATAGCACCGGGCGTTGATGAAAATTTTATATTATAATCATTTTCAATTTCATTTATAAAATTAAAACTAAAATATCTCATAATGACCAATAATTATACTAGCTAGTCAAACAGTTTATCAGCTTTATGCGATATACAAAAATACATATAAAATCTGGTAAGCCTCGTCCTATTCCTAGATCCGTCATGCGAGAAGTTTTAGCAGAAGTTAGGTCAGAAAGTAGGCAAATCACATGCAAGAGGTGAAATAAACTCTTGAAAGGTCTTCAAATACATTTCAAATTCGCAAATAGAACGTCAGAATATCAAATAGTTATGTAATCAGCCAGTAATATTCTGAATGTTATATAACATGAAAATATTATATAACATAATATTGGATCCTTAGCAAAATATTATGCTATGTGCGCTCCAAATGTAATCAAAGCTAATTAATCATGCAGCGCAAATGTTAATATATTAGGACGGTTTGTTTGTACTTCTACGTATTGGACTGAATTGTTTTAATTGAAATTGCAAATGAATACATATTTTACAATCATATCGTGATTATATAAATAACGAGAGGAGCAAGTTGACTTAATATCCGCTATTGCTCTCCATTTCCTAATAAGTTAGGTATGACGACCGTATATCTTATTACGTATGGAATTTTGTGACTATGTTTGGATGTTTGTGAGTAACACAGAAAACTGAACGGATTTGAATGAAATTTGCCAGACTGATAGACCATGACCTGGTTTAACAAGAGCTACTTTCATTTTGCTATCTATTTTTATCGTTACTGTGTTTTAAGGACGTTTGTAGCGTCTTTCCACGCGAGCGAAGTCGCGAGCAACTCCTAGTTTAAATGCAAAAAAGCACGGATAAGATTAATCTCTGGATACAAATGTTTATTGGGCCAAATGATAAGCAATACGTAAATCTACGGACAAATTAACGTAATGATAAATGTAAGTAATTACACCAATGGCAGAGGGTAATTAAGGTAATTAATATACTGAAAATTACTGGTTGTATTAACACACATATTATACATGATCATTTTAATTGCGTCATAGCTCGGGCTCTTGTAATTATTTTGGGTGATTAAGGCACCGCGCAGACATTTTCTTTTTATTGCCGAGAACCATCATACTCTGATATTAACAGTTGCTTCGGCAGCTTGACTGACAATTGTAGTAGTTAATACAGTATCCATGCTGGCAATAATAAATAACGTCTGCGCCTTGAGTTACAAAGTACTGCGTGGCATTCCACTGCGCTCGTAATTCGTACCGCCAGTCCATTTCTAACGCCAAGCGGCAATGTGCATACACTGTTGTCCTTCGGATTGAAGGACACTGTAGTCCGTGTAACTACTGAACATAATGAGACTTAACCATCTTATGTCTCAAGATGACGACCGCAGTGGAGTGCCAAACAGTACCTACTTTGTGACTCTAGATGCTGGATGATGTTGCTACTTTTAAATAATCTTTATTTTATATCTAAGGAAAATATAAAGCGGGACTTTTGTCCTGGAAAAACTTTTTCACGAGAACGGGGCCGCGGGAAAAAGCTAATATTATAATCATCATCATAATATATCAGAAGCTAGTTTTCTGTTAATAATTTTATCATATCGTTCATCGTAAGTTCCAGGAACTCTTCCAAACGAACTCATATTCCTTCCCTTTTGGCACTATTACAATAATAAGAGCCGATTTCACCTGCTGATAAATGTTACTCGTTTTAAAATGTATAAGCCGATCAAATACAATAGGCACACTATAATCTATGCTCCCAAATAAATTACGATAAAATGAGTACTTTCTGAAAATAACTGTTTAATACGGAAACTGGCCTATCTTTTGCAGGGTAATTACTTCTGGACCGTCGATTTCACTGACTGCACATACAAATATTTGGGCACATCCTTCTTCTATGGCGAATATGTGTTCAAATTAATCGTGTTGTCGAAGAAAGGGAATATCGCTTGCATATTGTATAACCCTGTGTTTTTGAAGAAAAATTAATATACGAAATAATTGCAATATTTTATGCAATCATATAAAAATAAGTATACTTTGTTATTATAATCATAATCACAAATATTAAATGAACAGTTATTATACGATGGAAGCTTTTAATTTCAACTTTTAGTATAGTTTCTAGAATACGTGGAACTATTTTAGGTTAATAAAACATAAATACAAGTGTATTATCTGTAATAAAATGTTATAATAAATAAAAGCTTTTGACAGGTCCGTCTGGCGATCTTTGGGTGAGGCCTATGTTCAACAGTGTATGGGGCTAGTGATGATGATAATAAACATTTTGTTTTGTGATCACTTATTTATACTTAGAGTCCGTTTTACAGGTTTCAAGTAAATTAGAAAATAGCATTACAATAAATTTCGAAATCATACATCTGAATGTCCATTACACCTAGATATGAAAATTAGACTAAACTAGCTTTTGCCCGCGGCTCCGCCCGCATGAATGAGTTTTCCCGGGATAAAAGTCCCGCATTATATTTTCCCGGGATAAAAAGTAGCCTGTGTTAATCCAGAACATGATCTACCCGTGTGCCAAATTTCATAGAAAACCGTTTAGTAGTTTTTGCGTGAAAGAGTAACAAACATCCAGACATCCATACATCCATACATTCTTACAAACTTTCGCGTTTATAATATTAGTAGGATTCACAATGTCCACGCGGTTTATGCGCTCGCGAATAAATTCACAGTTTTATGGCTAGCAGTCGTTTGAATAATCCGCCCTGTGGATTGGGGGCGTTTGGAGAATTCCTCCACGGTATTCCTGCCTGTCGTAAAAGGCGACTAATAGGGGCCATAGTGATCGCAGGCGGGCGGCAGGGGGCTGTCAGTCTTTACTATTGTGTTTTCTTTTTTAGCACATTGTTGCGATCCCTGTGATGGACGGCAGCGTGGCAGGTAGGCCTCACGATGCCGTTGACGCCGAGGGCGTTCTTTGGGTTGCCGGAGCTTATGCCAACCCCCAGTCAAATCTAACCTACTTTAAGATCTCACATTTTTAAATAACAGCAATTGTTATAGGTATCCAATAAAGCAAAGAAATAGAGTTTAATACTTGTTCATAATGTTATTTTGTTCCTATAAATACATATTTGGATTTTGCATAGAACTTGCCACTCATTTAGATCGCCATTCTTTTTACGGCGAAGCCCACATATGAATAATTTTTGTATTGAGCTTGGCTCTCCTTTTTTACATTTATGTTTTTGGTGGGATATAAGAGACTTAAGTTGTTTAAAATTATTGTCATTTTACCAATGTCAATGGGTCGACCATTCTCAAAGTCATATTAAGTAAGCCGCAAACCTGTAACGTCTCTCGTTAGTCGACATTTTAATACTATTTATTGAAGACTTTTGCTCACGTTTTTCCGGGATAAAATTCCTGCTAGATATTTTCCTGGGATAAAAAGTTGATAACCTATGTTACTCATTGATAATGTAGCTTTTTAGTGGTATTTTTTTTAAATATATCCACAAATTTTTGAGTTTATTCAGTACAAACATACAAAAATACAAATCTTTCTTCTTTATAACAATAGCATAGATAATGAACTTAGAGATATACTATTACACTTACAAGTAGGTACAATGTTAATTTGCTGTTTCGGATAAAAAAGACGTGTGCTGCAATTATAGATACATATCTACGCCAATCTAGACATACCTTTAGAATGCATACCAACTTTTCCAGGCGTAACTGGAATTTAATCAGCTTAGATACCATTTACTAATCTATATCAAAATGTCATTAGTGTTCATAAATGGCTTATGGAGACATTAGCCTGGTAACAATAGAATCGTTTATGTAGCTCTATGCTGTCTGAAACAGTTAAATCATTAATGTGCTCACTTACTCTGTTGGGAGATGTAAGATAATATGACCTTTCTGTGGGTAATCGGGACAATTTTGCAAATTATTTTGTTATATTAGAAAAGAAGGCTTGAAGCTGCCAGGCAGTGAAATGAGAACAGCTGATATGAGTAGGAAGGCAGGTCAGTAGTAGCCCTACAGGGGAATGAGAATAGCCAATTATGATATGAATAGAGTAACATGGTCTGTACTCTGTAATGTACAGAATCTTTCGTAGGTGGACATTATAATATTAGAGTTATACTACAGGATAAATTGATGGTAAATATGTTGACCTATATAATCAATACGATAAATATATCGAAAATTTATCTTCTTAAAAATTATATAATTATAACAGCCTGGTATTTTATAATATCCCATAACTAGAAGCAAGCCTCCTGTTCTAATTGGTAAATTAAGGGCTCTATTGAAAATTCCAAACGTTTATAAATAAAATAAGGAGCTGAATTTTGCAATAAAATACCATCATACATAAAAAATGTAAGCTCTTTCAACATTTATAAATCTCGGCTATCAAGCAACATAACTGAAAATCAATTACTCTTTGTCTAAATTATGAAGCAGTCAAGTTTTATTTAATATTTAAAAAATAATTGCTGGTTTGAACAGTAACTAATACAAAATACTTTGTTAAGTGAGTGCACGGCGACCACTGTATTTTATTACTTAGGTTTTGTTACTTTATATTCTCATATAAAGGTGCTCCCATAGAGCAGTTATATAGCTTTAGAGAATGTTGTAACATTTGTTGTCTGACATTTTTATCAAATTGTAACAAAAGTTATAAGGCATGTTATACAACTTCATTTAACAAAATGTTATACAGCTAATTACAACACGATATAACAAATTATGACTTTTGTTGCATAACATCATCCGATTGACACAGGGACATGAGCGGATGGGCACGGGGAGGAGGTTTGCAATGTGCTTACTCTGTCACGTACGTAGCTCTAGTCAGTTCATTCAATGCAGTGGTGAAGCACTACCAGCTTGCTCGAAAGGTAGTCCCAAACTGATGGTTACAGAATGTTATACGATGTTATACAAAGAGTTGAACCAGTGTGGGAGCGCTTATAACAAATAACATACATACATACTCACGCCCTTAACCCATAGCGGTAGGCAGAAACTATTGAGCGCCACATGCTACGATCATGACACATCTCTTTCGCCTCTTCCACATTCATAGTTCTTCTCATACACTTTCATCGGTTAAGGGTACTCCTGACCTGCACTTTTCGTAGAAGATCATTTATTTGGCATAACATTCTTAACATATGGCAGCAAATGTTACACAGTGTTGTAAAATGATATCGTGCTACACAATGTTTTGTAACGTTATACAACTGCTGTATGGGAGCACCTTAAGTGAAATTCTTTGTCTTTATGAGAATAAATTTGCTTTAACACTAACCTTAAATATAGGTTTTAATATGGTGCCTATATTTCTGATAGAAAATTCCCACACGAACATGTTCATAGTAGAAATTTCCCTAGGGACTGTTCGTCGCAAATGGCATCACTACGAGGTGTACCGCGTCCCGAAGCCCTAGAAAGACACGTTGTTCGTGACGGTCCTCTAGAGGCATGGAGACTCGTACGGGGCTGTCTTCAAAGTCACCGCTTACACCGCAGCCAGGCTATACAAGGTAAGCAAAGATTACTTCAAGATTATTGGTCAAGATTACTTCTACTAGATGGCGCTAATAGGAGATTTAGAAGTGCTAAAATCATCCATATGTATCTAACAGGATAATCTAGTAGATTGAGCCTCTGTCACAAGATTCAAGAATATTTTTAATAATCAATTTATTATCATTTATTTTGCAAGTCTTTTTTTACGGAGAATTTCTGTTTAAACCTATAATGTTGTCAAAAACTGGCAACATTGTATGCCTCAATTTTAATACAGTTTTCTCGAAGAGCGCATGAAGATTTAATTCATCTTATTATTTTTATAAATAAAACCGATTGACTATTTTAGTCTTACTTTTACTTTTATACTATACACCCGAATACTATACGCATAAAAACTAAAGCAAATAAATTATCGGTAACAAAATCAGAAAATAAAAATAAAGCACATTCAATATTCGTAAATTTAATCTCTGAAACTTTCAGGCAAAGCAAAAATGAAAAAAAAATGTAGGTATTATTGAAAAATCGAAAAGATTAAACAAATTCAACCAACGATCTGTTCAATATTCTATAACATAAATACGCATTTAAAAATCCATATCAAAAAGTCATTAGCGTTTTGTAATCTTATGCAGACATTCTGTCCATTAATGGCTAAAACATTAGGCACCATGCGGTCAGCACCAATCATGATAATTTTGACCCTGTGGGTGCTATTTAGTGTATTTCAAAGCGTTATTTTACTGGATTACCCTGCTTATGACAACTACATATGTTTGTTCTGTTTTAAGTGATACATTGTTATGGTCTCTGACTCTGTAAGGCATATGCAGGGACGTCTGGGCTAAAGCTATGTTGGGACGATTTAATTGCCAACAAAAAATATTGGCTCCAAGCATATGCACCACGTGTCGTTAGTATATAGACCGTACAGTATGAAATCGGCATTATTGGTAGCACCGCAACAAAGTATATCACTACAAGCAGGTGTAAAAGTAGTTGCTTGAAGTTGCCGATGATCTTTTATAGAAATGATTAAGTATATAATTTAAGAATAATATAATTATACATTTGTTAGGATTCTAATTAATTTTACTTTAAAAAAATAATCAAAAATTGTTAACAAATACTAAATTGTTAACGAAAACTATAAATTGCACTTAATAGAAATAACTTTCAAAGAGAAGGTCTCAAAATCTTACCAGAATACTAAATTCCCAAGTTGATGTTCACGCGTGCACGTCTCGCAACAGAATGCTCTTTCAGACTTTTAACGCGGACCTGTCGGCCAGTAGCCTGACGCGAGTCGGCTTTTCTGGCCACACCGGACTTTAGGGTGAACGCAGAAGGCGCTCGCAACCCTTTAATTTAGGTGACCATGCTGAGGGCAACCCACTAACGGGTTACGAACCTCGGCTCAGGACGGCCACTGGGAAAGGATGAGACATCAACGATTAGTGGGGAAGATTGGTGTTTAACCTAATCCTATTCGTTTATTTCGTCGGCACGCGGGCCGGAACTGTTAGGGGGGCTCTTTCAGACAGCTTGCCACTCCTTTTATAGGGATTTGGTCGGTGGGGATTTGGTTACTACCCTCAATAAATAAATTGATAGCTAACAAATAAATTGACAGCTAACACATTGTATTATTTAACCTAGATCTCGATGGCAAAATTTATTCAAATACAGTCAGCGGTATTTTTAAGCATACTTACATAAATTTGAGGTCAATGTAGCAAGATTGTTTTGGAAGTTCTTTTTTTATGGAGAGTTCTTACAATGTCCAAAGCTGGGAGCATTGGCTGCATTCACTGTTACATTGATTTTTCAAGAAGAGAATTAAAAGCTCAGATTTTCTTAATTTCATGTCCTACTAATATTATATACGCGAAAGTTTGTAAGAATGTATGGATGTTTGTTACTCTTTCACGCAAAAACTACTGAACGGATTTCGATGAAATTTGGCGCACGGGTATATCATGTCCTGGATTAACACATAGGCTAATTTTTATCCCGTGAAAATATAAAGCGGGACTCTTATCTCGGATTTTTTTATTCTCGCGAGTCGTTAAGGCTAAACCACAGAGCGGTTTCGATGAAATTTGGTAGGGAGATAGTTTAAGACCCTGGGAAGGACCTAGGGTACTTCTTATCCCGGAAAAATATAAACCGGAACTTTTATCCGGGGAAAACTTTTTATCGCGGGCGGAGCCGCGGGCAAAAAATATACTAAAATTAAGATATTTCATTTTTTGTTTAAAAATACATGAAATAATCCATAAAAAGTCAGACATAACCAACCAAAATGGCGCGGGAACTATTTATCGGAATGCAATAAAATCAAATTCGTTGATGGCATCGCCGCACTAAAATCAAGTTCGGTCACAAAAGCGTACCTACTGATTGCGTAACGGGTTGAGGCGAGGCACAGCGGCGAATTAATTTGAAACGTGCCAATGATTTACAACCCCTGGTTTAGATGTAATTTAGTTATGGATGATGCGGCGGTGTAGTTTACAGTGGCCAATTAACATTTATTGGGGCAAATGTTCGAAGTGAGAATGTTTCGAATTTCACTGAAATTTATTGCGATGTTCTTTTCAGGATGTTTGTGGGTTTAACTCAAGTATTCATTACTAGAGAAAGGGAAAACTTCATTACACATTTATGGTTTGAGAACGAACAAAGCACGAAACTCAATTTGTTAGAATCGACTTTCTCTTTTCAAAACCGTTCCGTGGTGACTTTGAAATGAAATCCTATCAGATTTAAAAGTGATTTAAAAGACCAGTAGGTATAAGGGATACAAAATAATTCTTCACCACAAACACAAGGAAAACACTTAGTCACAACACCAATACAAAACACGACAAAAGAAGGGAAAAGTCCTTTTAACACAAAGAATATCGCTGATACGTTATCGTCAGGTAAGTAAACGTCCCTTGAGTATTTTTCTGTACGCTCACGAACATTGTGAAAATCTAATTAAGCTAAAATGTAGCCCGTCGCTGTCAAGAAGTTTATAATATTATCTAATGGAGAGAGCGGTACACACATTTTTGTGAAGACAAAAAAATTACCTTTTGTGTTGTATTCTATCTCACTCACTCTTTAACCTATGTTGCCAAAGCTTACGGATTATTTCCCTACCCATAAAAAAATATCAATACCGTTATTGTCATCTATATCATGTATATATAAATATTTCCAACATATCTTATATAATGATATAAGTACTATTTTCGTTTCAGAATTATTCTTGTTGAATAAGATATCCTTAAGGTTTTTTATCCTTATTAACATTTTAGTTTAAAAAATTTCCTCATTTAATTGGTAATTGCGAATACATACTTCGGCAACACTGTTATAAAACGTTAAGTTCGATGTCAATATAGTTGTCAAATAAATGTTCACTTCGAAATTTTCTCCGTAATTATCTACAATAATAAGTGTGTTTTAGTGATATTTTAATGTGAATTGTGTAGTTCACGGTTGCAGAAATATTTGGTATCCATCATTTAGTGTGAAATTCTACAGGTAAGTTCATTGTCATCAATATTGTGTACATATTATAATTTCATCAATATTTATACGAATCGTAATAAAATACGTGAATATTTTATAAATGAACTGTAGAAAAACCTCGCTTAATGTGATTTGCTTTATATATGACTACTTTTTTCATATTAACGTAATGTTAAATGTGATTTTTTGTATTGTAAATAGTGTATGTAAACAAGAGGCTAGGGTGACCATGGTGTAAGCTTTGGTGGACCGGTTTGACAATGGTGCTAGAGTATTTGTAATACTAGCCGCCTTACTAATGAATATTATAAAGCTTATTAATCTTTAAAAAATCATCGTAAATAAAAACTGAGGATCAACAGTTACAATCGAGTTCTCAGTGTATCCAGCATTGATTTATTGAAACTTTTATTTAAAATAAAATTGAGTTTGTATTTCTCTTTACAGATTTCTTAAACATCTAGATAAGCAAAAACGTGGTTAAATATAAATACCATTATAAGGTCAATTTGATGTCTGCAAGAATTACTAGTCAACATTTAAAGACAGAAGATTATGATTCTGAATGTGATAATGTGTCTTCTACTTCTGGGAATATGGCAGTAGATGTCAAAAATAATTATTTATTACCAGAAACTCATGCTGTAAGTATATTATTTTTTATCATTTCACTGGTATAATTATGATCCACTTAGACTTTATTATTTACTAGCTTTTGCCCGCGGCTCCGCCCGCGTGAATGTGTTTTTCCGGGATAAAAGTCACTGTTTATATTTTACTGGGATGAAAAGTAGCCTATGTGCTAATCCAGGACATGATCTACCCGTGTGCCATATTTCATCGAAATCCGTTCAGTAGTTTTTGCATGAAAGAAACATCCATACATCCAGACATTCTTACAAACTTTCGCCTTTATAATATAATAAGATTAGTAGGATAGGGCATTAAGCTTGCGACCCACCAAATTTTATAACGGCGGTACATTGGGTGATATCTGAGAGTACTAAATGGCACCTCTGCCTCTGTCTAAAATATATAGGTACTTAAATATATTATTATTGATTGATATTTACTTTTTACGTTACATGTCAGCGAAATGAATATGAACCACCATTGAAACGTCAAGACTTGAAAGATTTCAATATATCAGTTAATGTGAAGACATCCAGTGAAATAAGTTTAAAGAAATAAAAGAAAGTATTGCAGCAGAAGATGAAGAGATAAAAGAAGAAAAGTAATTACAAGTTATTTCTTATTAAAGTTTATATTACACAAAATAGATATTCGTAATATTTCAAAATTACTTACTGAAAATTAGGTTATTAACTTCCTAAATGTGTATTATTTTTTTATGTATGATTGTTTACTTTTATGAGTATGTTTTTTATTTTTTTTTATTATATTTAAATTTAGCAATAACTGTAGTTTTCATTTTTAAATATCCCAATGTTTTTCTGTCTAACCTTACAGTCTCCATATTTGGTTATAAAGGCCGGCAAACAACGTGAACATATCCAGTCGCGGGGGAAAGTAAAACATATACAGTGTGAGGTTGTGTGCCGAGCAAAAAAAAAGCACGCGGGGTCCCGTGCGAAGCAAATAATTTTTTAACAGCTTTGTAAGTAAGGTGCCAAAAAACGGGCCCCCAAGGAGCTGCAAGATGCCCCTGTAACTGCGAGGCCCCAGGCGGTTGCCTGGTTCGCCCCCCTCCTCCAAGGCCGCCACTGAATTCACCACCGCGTGGTGAGGTATTTTTTTTATGTAAGTGGAACTAGTAGTTCCGAACTACACATACCAAAAAGTATGTAAATATGCCAATTTTGTTTGGAATAAACTTTCTAACTCAAATTATATTTTTTAAATATCAACTATTACTAGCCGCTGTAGTTGGTTTTCATAATTAATTTAAACCGCATTACTTTATAGAGATAAAAATAAATACTATGGTGCGATATCATATTATTACACACTCACACACTCACGCCTCTTATCCCCCGGGTAGACAGAGGTGCAATTAGTGCACCCACTTTTTGCCGTTATTCCGTTCCATGCTGTGATAGGGGGCGAGCCTATCGCCTTATCGTGTACAAATTCCAGACTCCGAGCTGATACTGAATGGAAAATAATCACTTTGCCCGACCCGACTAACCCGGGGATCGAACCCGAGATCTCAGCATTGCAGTCGTACCATAATACAACTACGCCACCGAGGCGGCCATATTATATCATATCATATTATTATGGACAGTTAATTATGTTACGTCCTGGTTTTGAAAATAAACCTTTGTCACTCTAAAGAGAGAGACAGCAGATAGCTGTGACGTCACATTTTATTCTTCAGTTTGTTAAACGGAATGAAAAATCCATATGGGTATAACATTCTTGGTCGCTGTACAACAAAACTTTGGTCCTGCTACGTAACGTAAACCACATGGTATAATGTAAAGAGCAGAAATAAAGTTGACTGCGATGTGAAGGTTCTGGAAACGGCAACAAAATCAATATCGTATCTACGAACCTTATTGTATAATCAAAAAGTATATTTCATTAATAAATATTATCTCGTAGATACATTACAAATATTTGTTCGCTTAATAAGGCTTAATAAACAATTTAACTTCCAAAGGAATCAAAGGCAGGATATTAACTAGTATGATGTTATAGCATCAGCGATGTACGCACACAAATCTTTGTCCATTACAAATGTGATTTCTAGTTATATTGCGAACAATTCACGCTTTGTAAAACTGATACTGAATTCTAAATTTATGTTGACGGTGATGTTGACCTAGAAAATGAACCAAAACCCATCCACCAAATTCCATCGTTTTCCTTTTGATAATTTTTTCTACAAGATAATGTATTCGACTGCCTCGGTGGCGTAGTTGTATTATGGTACGACTACAATGCTGAGGTCTCGGGTTCGATTCCCGGGTCGGGCAAAGTGATATTGAGTTTTTCTATTCAGTATCAGCTCGGAGTCTGGAATTTGTGCCCGATATGGCGATAGGCTCGCCCCCTATCACATCATGGGACGGAATATCGGCGAAAAGTGGGTGCACTAGTTGCGCCTCTGCCTACCCCTTCGGGGATAACAGGCGTGAGTGTATCTGTGTGTGTGTATAATGTATTCGGGCTGTTATTCATAACATAATGGAAGCAAACTTTTGAATCTGTCCAAATAAAAGGCTTCCTTATTGTTGATTGACACGTCTAGTTCTTTCTAGATCTTTCAACCGCAACGATTCTACGACAACGTACGCCAAAAGCATTTTGTTGAAACAAATTAAGAGGCCGGGGAAAAGGTTCATCTGGTTTACCCAGAACTTCAAGATACGAGGTTTCTTCAGTAATCAGTGACTGATTTGTGTTTAATCTTATTACTCTATTATTAAGTTTTCGAAATTCATGGGCCTATAAACAGTAGCAACTAAGTTATCCACTTAAAACTTTGAATGTCAAACTAATTTATGAAATATGATCGTGATCCTAGTTATAAAATGTATTCAGTTTTAACCCCTTCAATTTCAGATTCACTATCAATGCTAGCTTGATACTCGGAGATGGAATACCATACCATACGAGCCCTGTACTATATACTGCCCACTGCTGAGCACGAAAGGGTTTAGGTCTTACCACGTTGACCTAGTGCGGGTTGGACAAACTTCACATACCTTCGAAATTCTTATAGATAATTCTCAGGTATGTAGGTATGCTCACGATGTTTTCCTTCACAGTCAAAGCAAACGATAATTGGTAAATAATACACACATAACTTCGAACAATCAGAGGTGTGTGATTTGGGTTTTGAACCTGCAGATATCCGTCTCATCAGACCCTTCCATTTCCAACTAGGCCATCGTCCACTAGAATAGAGTAGATAGCATATTGTAGTGCTAAACAAGGGCCTAAACTAATTCGTCTACCTTTTTATCTTACAATTGTTTTTCGATTTCTTTGTCTAAGTTGTTCAATAATTTGAACATCATATCCTAAGCAAAACTATAATTCCTATATCTAATATATCGCAATACTAGACTGTCTTAAGAGTTTTCTAATATCCTTAACGTTTTCTCGCATGTGTAAAATTAATATCATAAGTAAGATCGTCGTCGACTCTTAGGGATGAAACACATTCAATACTTTATTTATTATATTACATGACTTGGATGGTAAATACCAAGACTATTGGGCTAGCACCATGGTTCCGTATATCAATGAATAGGGTAGTTTTCGATGTTTGATTTTGTACATTATTTTGTAAGTAATAGAAAATAATACGGAGAAGCAATTATACTGAGAAATGAGCATCAACATTGGTTAAAATATAAATCAGTTATTCATATTTGAAATATAATTGCGAGCAAAAGTGGGCCGTGGCGGGGATATCTCGCTATCTCTTTTCTCGTATGCAGCGTTATGGTCGGTGACACTTGGTGACGTACAGTCTGATGTTAGTGTTATTTGATAAATTCCTCTTCCACCAAATTAAATTGAAAGCTATAGCTTATTTAAAATTGCGATATTTTTTAAAATTAGTACAATTATAGGTAATTGTAGGTAGGTAGACTGCCTCGGTGGCGTAGTTGTATTACAGTACGACTGCAAAGCTTGAGGTCTCGGGTCCGATCCCCGGGTCGGGCAAAGTGATATTGAGTTTTTCAATTCAGTATCAGCCCGGAGTCTGGAATTTGTGCCCGATATGGCGATAGGCTCGCCCCCTCTCACATCATGGGACGGAATAACGGCGAAAAGTGGGTGCACTAGTTGCGCCTCTGCCTACCCCTTCGGGGATTACAGGCGTGTGTGTGTGTGTGTGTGTGTGTGTGTGTGTGTGGTGTGTGTGTTATAGGTAAAAAAATTGACAACCGCCATTTTTACAAGCTTTTATTTAACTTGCAATGACTGTGTGTTTGTTCGGGCGGAATCTTGCAAGTCAATTTTGAAGCAGTTGCAACTGATTGTGTTGAAATATCGCATGCACGTTTAGGTTGGTGACAATGCATTGTTAGCTAAGTGACGTCATTCTGAATCCAATATGGCGGACAGCCCACGATAGCGGACTAGTTACTTTTTACGCACTCCTATAATATGGGTATCAAATGCAAGGGCTTGCTGAGAATAACTCGAAAATAACTAAAAAGTAAAAAGTAAATAAAAAGTATTTAAAAAAAAGCTTTTATCTCTACATAGTATTAAACAAAGTTTGATTCAATTTAAAGTATTTTTTCTCGTTTAGAGCCCTTAAATAAAAGCTTGATTTTTTGTATATATATTTTTTACCTCTTTATTTATTTTTGATAAATGTATTTACAAAAAAAATTGTCAACTACCCTATTATTACGTCATCCAAAGACAATAATCTCTGTGGCACTGGCGATGTCTTTCAGTCCAGAACACAGTGGTGTAAGCTCCTAGAGTAATAGTGTTCTGTGGGTGTAAGTGCCTGCATACTTTTGCTGCACAGAAATATTATTACTAAATCCAATATTGCACATGAGATCTACTAGTCCTATCGTATAAAAATATCAAGCATCTGTCGATGCAAAAATTGCGAGACCAGTGTTGACCCTTACGAACTGTGCAGAGTAAGTTTTAGGATATTTTAATAAATCGACAAACAGCAACTTTTAGTTGGCTGTATGGATTTTCTTGGCAAACATTTCGATACCGCTAAACTTGGCGTCCAAATATTGAAGTTTTTGGAATTTGGATGTTTCTTTGAACAGATGTTTGTGTAATTTTGATGTGAAGATTTGCTAAATTAAAGTATTGGGTCTCGTCTTTATCAGTTAGGATGAATCCAAACAGTGTCCCTGTTGACTACAGTAAATTGGGGATTGCGTTTTTTTTTATATTGAGACGAGTAACCTGCTAGCCTAATAGTAACCGAGACAGCAGTCCATAAACAATAACACCACCATCCAGAACTATGTATTAGAAACTAATTGTATGAAATATTAACGGAGTTGCTGCCAGTTTGTGTAGTTTGTATGCCGCGATTTATTCGTCAATTTCATAACTTTTATAATATACGAAATCATTTTACGACTCTAATAAAGTGACTGCATAGTTTGATCAACATAAATATAATTGAAATAATAAAAAAAAATATTGAATATAAAATACCTGAAGTAATTAAATGAGTATCGAGAGTTTCCCGGCACTTCATCGAAGGGAGCAACACAGCCCGCCACAGATCAGCTAATTAAATTCCTCGTATTACGTGAATTCTCAGAAATGACGGCTACTGATACGAACATTTAATGTACCTTTTCACTGCGTTTATTAGCCTTTGATTGCCGAGTTAAAATGTCAAAGGGTTATTTTAAATAATGCTAATGTACCCGATTAAATTGTATTTACCTACTTCTGCTTCAATACCGCCTACATTAATATCTTTCTCCGAATCTATATATTAATATGTCAAACAAAACTGTGTACCCTTTTTAAGCACATTTCGCGCACGGAGTGAGATTTGATCATAATTAAATCTATTAAATCTATACTATCTATACTAATATTATAAAGCTGAAGAGTTTGTTTGTTTGAACGCGCTAATCTCAGGAACTACTGGTTCGAATTGTTAAATTCTTTTTGTGTTGAATAGACCATTCATCGATCATCATTATACTTCTACATGTAGCTGTATGCTTATTAAAATAGTTGTTACATGAATTCTTAAGGCTGTTATAAAACTGTGGGGAACGGCGCTGTGTGCTGAGATACAGGTTTTAACCTAGTTCGGCACATGGAGGCTTAACTTTTCATACTGTCGCAATTCTTTACAGCCTGTGTTTAGTGTAAATTTTACTGTATTTTTTTTTTTTGGCCAATAAACTTATTATTATTATTAAACTTAAAAATAGGCGATTAGCAATAATTAAAACAAAAAAAAAATGCAAATGCAATCGAGGAAGGCTTTAGGCTATATAACATCACGATGCAACTATTAGGAGCGAAGAAATAATGGAAAATGTGAAAAAAAAAACAGAGAAAATTATTCATCCTTGAGGGCTTCCATTGCGTGCGCTGCGAAAACGGTTCAAGATACCAAAAATATATGTATGAAAGAACTATTCCTCTTGAAATGATCTAAAAAATATCCGCGATAGTATATGTCTATCTTTTAAGATTAACTCACTAGAACCGTTTTAATGGTAATCAAATTTGGTCGAAATTAATAATTCTATCTGTCGCGCTTTCACGCCAATACTACAGAATCGATTTAAATAAAATTTGGTACACAGATATTTTAGAACATGAAAAAGGACATAGGTTACTTTTTATCCCCGTGAAATATAAAACGGGACTCTTATCCCGAAAAAACTCTTTCACGTGGGCGGAGCCGCTGGCAAAAGCTAGTAATATTATAAAGCTGAAGAGTTTGTTTGTTAGTTTGAACGCGTTAATCTCAGGAACTACTGAACCGATTTTGAAAATTCTTTCGCTAATAGGAAGCTACATAACTCCTGAGCGCTATAGGCTACTTTTTATCCCGGGAAAATATTTTTGTCCCGGAAAAACTTTTCACGCGGGCGGAGCCGCGAGCACTACTAGTTTAATAATGTAGAGAAGCCGTGCATAAAAATAAAATGTACGTATAATATGATGCACACACACATACTCACGCCTTTTCTCTCTGAAGGGTATGCAGCAGTGGCGTTCCTTCCATAGAAGCCGAAAAGCCCGGCTTGCCCTAAAATAATTTACCTAAGTACTTAAAATCAAATGTGGAAAAATAACCAACATTTTACGGTCAAAACTCTTCGAAATAATTTTCTTTACAATCTTAAAATTCCCGCGCTACGGTTCGATGAACCAGTTCGCCTTGAGCGCACAATCGAACACACCAATATACCCACACACACACCACCACACCCGCGCCGTACATGCATTTAATATTATTAGTACAAAACAGCTAATTGCGAACAAAATATACTCATCACTCTCTCTCTCGTTGGGTTTTACCTGGCTTTTTGCCGCTATATTTCTGCCTCATTCACACTTATGGATAGAATACGCACCAACTGCTACCACAAATGTATAGCTATAGTAAGTTTCTATAGCAATCAGTACTGGAAATTAATCCAGGCTTAATGCCTCGGGTTGCCAATTGAAAGAGTTACCTCTAATATGGTTTCTTTTGTTCTGCATTATATTCCTAATGTAAATGCGTATTTTTTATTTATCATGACTATGTAAGGATTTTATTATTAATATAATTATAATTACATATCTATTTATAATTTTTAAGGTAATATAATACACTATAATTTTATTTATCAATAAGTTTTCGTCACATTTTCAGCATTAATATCACGGTATAATTTTGATGCGGACCTGGCAACACCAGTTATTTGTTGTGTTTAAGATAAATGAGTGTGAATGATACATTTTTAAGTATTTGTCTTTATTACGTGGTTTTTGAGATATTAAAATATTAGTGAAATTATTCCACGTAATAGTTTGTAGTGTGTGAAAGGTTTGATCGGCAAGAATAAGGTAAATTTGTTAGGTTATGATGGAAAACAACAACTTTCAACAAGTTTGCGAAAGGCGCGAAATGTATTTGAAGAAACATAAAAGGTATGTAGATGAGTATACAAAACTAATAATTAATTGTCTTATTGGAAGCTCTAATACGTAAAATACGACTATGTATCAAGTTGTATTGTTAGTCTTGCATATTTTTTTCGAACGAAACAAGTGTTTGGAATAGGTAGGTACAATCTGGTAAAATTATTTAATTATTATTGTAGTATTACTTCTTCTTGCATTAGACGATACAGGTATAATAAGTTCGTAGTTTATCTTTAGGACAAAAACTTTTCAGAAGTTGCAATGGCCCAAAATCGTTTTTGAATTCGTACCTAATTTTGCAAAGTAACTAAACGCTTCCATGGCATAGTTGTATTGTATGCGCGGTATGAATATAGCTCTCGAGTCCCTGGTTCGTATCCCGGTAGGGATTGTGGTTTTTTATTTTATTTTTAGATATTGATTTTCTTTATAGGTGCACATTTTATATGAATCGGAAATGCGATTTTTTTTAGGTCTGCTTGGGCTTGCCCTCATCCAAAACACTAGGCACGCCACTGGTATGCAGAGGTGCAACCACTGTACCAAATTTTCGCCGAGCGTATTCCGTCCCATATGTGATAGTGCAAGACTATCACCATATCGAGCACAATTCCATACTCGAGGCTTATATTGAGTACAAAACCCAATGTCACTTTGCCCGCCCCGGGGATCGAACTGGAAACCTTATTATTGCAGTCGTACTGTAATCCTACTAATATTATAAAGGCGAAAGTTTGTAAGAATGTATGGATGTTTGGATGTTTGGATGTATGGATGTAAGGATGTTTGTTCCTCTTTCACGCAAAAACTACTGAACGGATTTCGATGAAATTTGGCACACGGGTAGATCATGTCCTGGATTAACACATAGGCTACTTTTTATCCCGGGAAAATATAAACCGGGACTTTTATCCCGGAAAAACTTTTTAATGCGGGCGGAGCCGCGGGCAAAAGCTAGTACCTAATAATATACCACCGATAATATGCGACTGTTACAAATATACTAATTTCGACCACTAGGTGACCACAAGTAAAAATTATTAGATTAAAATAACATCATTTTATAGATTTAGTCAGACTGCAAAGCTTTCTGTTACTCAAAGAATTTTTAGATTAAGTAGTTCTAGAAATTATGCAAATTCCTAAATATACCTTTATAGTATTCATGTAGACTGTACTTTATTATTTACAAGCTTTGGAACCGGTTAACAATTCTAGGAATCCCGACAATATTACTCTATATTTTCAGATATGAAAATACTAACTATAAGCTAGAAACCCAATATCACTATATTTACTAACTACAAACACCTAAAATAGTGGGTTCTAAGATAATATTTTCAAAGAACTTCACTATAAGCGAACGGAATGAAACGAAAATACATTTTTTTATAAACAGGCGCTGTAACGCGCGTTATCAAATAAGATACGGGCGAAAGGCTACGAGGGTTCGGAAACAAAGTTTACACCTCTGAAAATTGTTATACGAAATATTTTACTAACGATATTGATACTTATAAGTTCTGCGTCTTTTTAGGGGCCCAAATAAAGCCAATTCAAACCTTTTCCGGGGCGCTGTCGTGGAGGAGTGGCTGGCCAGGCTGGAGTGTCCGAATGCGGCTTTAAGGATCATTTCGACAGTGCGATCTGTCCTTGGTCAGTGGCTGGTCAGTTCGCTTCTGTGTCGGATCAGGAAAGATGAGTCCATCGTATGCTACTATTGTGGGAACTGCCCAGGAGACACGGCCCTGCATACGCCAGAGGAATGCTCACCTTTTGACGAAGAACGCAGCGTTCTCAGAACAGTCATTGGCAGAGACAACTCTCTTTGCCGATGGTAGTAACTGCTCTGATCGGTAGACGGAGGACATGCCTCGCGGTGTAATCCTTCTGCGAAGTGAAGATGTCGCAGAATGAAAGCGTCGATCGAGATCGGGAACGAACCGATCCCGCCTAACGAGAAGGAGGCGCCGGGCTGAAGATTGACCTGCGTGCCCCGTCCTGTGGTATGGGGGCATTTAAGAATTTCACCATGGTATATCCTGCCTGTCATAAGAGGAGACTAAAAGGCGGCTATTTGAAAACGCGGCTGCACAGCGAGGAATGTGCGCACTCACTTCGACAAATGGACGGCAGCACGAAATCTTTGGGTTGCTATTAAAGAAGGGGACTTGTGAGCCTAAAAGAGACGTGACGCGAAGTGGTATTGCGCGAAGACGGGTCCGAAGAATTCACATTCACGACCCCCAGAACCGTCCCACTTGCGCAGAAGCAAGCCACTGCAGTATTTAGTCGGTACGCCGGCATAATTTGAGGGCATTTAGGTGGCATCTGGGTCAGAAGGCCAATGAGTCTAATGAGAGATAGGTATCCATAAGATGGATTTTTCCTGATGGATAAAAAACCCTTATCGGCAATAGCCTAGTTTTTTATTTTTTGTTGACGCGGAGAAAGTGACTTATTACTACCGCCCAGTATTCAAGGGGAACGGCTGAGCGGTTATGTTGGGTTCACCGTGCCTTACGACCCGACGTTGAAGATGGAAAACGTCGGGCGACCGCCGGGCCGAGTCCCTAACCTATGTACACCGCACGGCATACCAACTAAAACTCCGCGGTGGCCATCTTCGGCGCATTAGGGACGGCTGCGGGCTTCCTCCGACTCACGTCTAAGTTGTCGTCCGCAACCGACAATAGCCTAGTTGGGATTTGAACGCACTGCCTTAGGTTTAAAATCCAAGGGCACGCACCTCTTACTTTTCTAAAGTTGATGTATACTTTCTGAATTAACATTTGCTTCACGAGGAAACCTCCATAGAAGTTCTCTATAAGAATTTAGAAGGTGAGTGAAGTATGCTAACCCACACTAGGCCAACTTAACTGACTAAGTAGGTACTAAACCCTCGCAGTAGTAGAGGAGGCCCGTGCCCAGCAGTGGGACAGTATATAATACCATACCAGCCCTGTATAGTAGTAGTACCTATCTGTGAGTGTACGTTTTAGCTTTAAATTGATTTCTATTAAACTAAAACCTAAAATACACAACAAAAATCCACTCATTTCAAACATTCGCGCGCATACGAATCTCGACCTTAAATATAAGACAGTCCATAAATTATTCTGGATACGAGGCTCTATTTAGTTACAGGACGTTTTTGCAATCATGTAATTTATTCACTTGAGATATTACATTTACTTACAATAGATCTTGAGCGCAGGTGGCATAAGTTTTAAAATTAATTACTGCGATTGAAAATATTATGAGTAAATTAAAAAATGTATGCAATTTTTATTGTTTATGGCATTGAACAATTATGACACATGTGCATAAGGATCCCTCAATATAGGTACTAGAAATCTGCCTCCATAGCGTAGTTGTATTGGGTACGTAATACGACTACCGCTCTAATGTTTCGGGTTCAAATCCCGGGCCTGTATACACATACACACACACTCACGCCTTTTATCCCCGAAGAGGTAGGCAGAGGCGCAACTACTGCACCCACTTTTCGCCGTTATTCCGTCCCATGATGTGATAGGGTGCGAGCCTATCGCCATTTCGGGCACAAATTGCAGACTCCGAGCTGATGCTGAATAGAAAAACTCAATATCACTTTGCCCGATCCGGGGATCGAACCAGAGTTCTCAGCATTGCAGTCGTACCATAATACAACTACGCCACCGAGGCAGTCGGTATCGGGTCTGTATATATTAGGTTTTATTCTCAATATCAGGCCAGAGTCTATAATTTGTGCCCGGTACGATACTGAACAGAAAAACCCAGCTTTGCCCGACCCGATATTCGAACATGGGACTTCAGAGCATACGACACCGCTTTACTCGCGGAATTCAGCTACGCCACCTAGATAGTCTAAAAATACATCTGAAAATCATAGAACACTAGGTAGGATTTCTTTATTGAATTTAAATGACGAGAAGAATATGCCACTCACCTTATAGTAAGTGAAACGGCCGCCCATAAACAGTAGCACTGAGCTCGCCACTCTGAGACATACTGTTATTGTAGATGTTAAGGCTCATAATTACGCTGGCTACAATATCCTTCAAACCGAAAAACAGCAGTGCATGCACACTGCTGCTTGGCGGTAGAAATAGACATTGCGGCGTTACCCACCCAGACGGACTCTTACATATGAAAGTCCTACCGCCAGTTATACCTTACCAATAATTAACGTAATCTAATCAAATATTGGTTTCATAAAGCGAGACATAATTTATTATTTTGTAACAGTGCCGAGGATATGCCTCAGCGGGGTCTAGACACCATTATGTTGTACACCTGGTGTAAACTATCATGGATATAGTATCTTCATTGAAAGTAGTTCTATTATGACTAGGTATTGCGCGCGGCTTCGCCCGCGTGAAAAGCCTTTCCTGTAACAAAAGTTCCGAAAACACAAGACTCTGGCACCATCTACTAAAAGAATCAGATTAAAAATATCCATATTTCTATATTAATCCGCTATCCGTGTGCCAAATTTCATCCAAAACGTTTTAGTTGTTTTTGCATTTACTTCTTGTTAGAAGCACAGTTAGCAGCATAAATATCTGTACAAAAGCAAAATTTCAAATCGCCTATATACACGTTAACACAAAAGTATGTAGGCAATTTGAAATTTTGAATTTGTCCAGCTACTTATGGTGGTGACTGTACAGATATCGAAAACATTTTCGCAAATTTCGCATTTGTAATATTAGTAAGATACGAATTTGGTTAGAAGTAAGATGTGCAAATAGTACTGAGTATGTATATTATTATATATTGAGTTGCAACCTCCATACGTTCTGGTGTTTGCTTTCAAAAGCATTCTGAATATGGAATATCGTTGTTATATAATATAACGAGAATATTGGAGTAATTATTGAGAGATGCACATCGGATTGAAACAATAGTATGGGGAAATTACATGAACTAGGGTTCCCAGCCTGCTGCTCTGATACTGTTTAGTACAAGTAGAAGTGTGATGAAAACCCAAATGTTATGCAAAGATAGCATGAACCCTATGATGATTATGATATCCGTACAGATATACGCGTAAAATAAAATAGCAGAACCCGTTGTGTGAGTACATTAAAAGAATTATCATTTACAGTGAGGGGTGACTTAAGAAGAAAACCGGGGATTTCAGAATTATTTGCTCTCTCTTACTCTGTTGTGGACGATAGGCTAGTTGGGGAGCGAACGGTCTGCAGAGACAATGACCGTAGGTTCAAAATCCAAGGCACACACTTCTGAGTTTTCGACTTTTACTTCGTGTATTGTTTATCGATTATCGTTCGCTTTAAAGGTGAAGGAAAACACCGTGAAGAAATCTACATACCTGAGAATTCTCGATAAGGATTTCGAGGGTATGTGAAGTCTGCCAACCCGCACTAGGCCAGCGTGGTGGACTAAGGCTTAAACTCCCTCATTAGTAGAGGAGGCTCGTGCTCAGCAGTGGACAGTATATAATACAGGGCTGTAGGCATTCTATTGTTTGTTAGACGGATTCTCTTGTGGTTTTCACAGACGTCAGAGTGTAATCACAGATTACAGAATATACTACATGGTATAATATTGTGAGTAGAATATTGGATTCGGATATCGATATAATTAATTATCCACGCGTACAAAGTCGCGGGCACAGCTAATTAAAAATATTTAATGGTAAGGAAGTTATTTTCCACTGAATAAACCTTGCAAAAAGATATAATGACTATCAAGCTTCCGGACTGTCGACAAGTAATCCGAAAAGTTTTCGAGGATTGTAATTGAAAACGGCTGATAATAACAGAGTTTACTTCTCACTTACAACATTCAACAACATTCTGTAAGAGAACCTACTGTGAGCGCCGTCTGTTTACTGATTATTTTGAATTAAGATAAAGTTCTATTAAAATTAATTTGTCCAGTAGGTAAATACATTAATATATAAAAAAACCCATATCAATGGGTAATAATACGTAAGATAATAATACATTCGTCCTCTATTACATATGAACTAAGGTAGCTGGTGAAATTTGGTTGCCATACCATACCATACCATACCATATCAACCCTGTAATACTGCCCACTGCTGAGCACGGGCCTCCTCTACAGCTGAGAGGGTTCAGGCCTTAGTCCACCACGCTGGCCTAGTGCGGGTTGGCAGACTTCACATACCTTCGAAATTCAGAGAACTTCTCAGGTATGCAGGTTTCCTCACGATGTTTTCCTCCACCGTTAAAGCGAGCGATAATTCACAAAGAATACACACATAATTTTTTAGAAAAGTCAGAGGTGTGTGCCCTTGGGTTTCGAACCTGCGGACATTGAAACGGCAGTCCGTTCCACTCCCAACTAGGCTATCGCCGCTGGTTGGCCGTATAAATTTGGTTGGCCTGACCTATATTTGCCCCTGAAATTGGAAAAGGTCGTATTCCTATGTAATGTATTTTTTTAAATTGATCAAAGATAACTCTTTGATCAATCATATATCTAGATGTAGTGACACGCTGCACTTAAACTAAAACAAACCATCGACTTCGCTTAAGCTAGAGTGCGTGACAGCTGTTTCATACGATATCGCTGCGTCATTATGGTTTTCCTTGTGTTCGCGCATAATAATACCAGTTATTGCATAGTTTCCATTAATAGTTCAGGCTTGCTTGGCCCATTTGGGCCATGACAGCTCCTGTCATAAAAGCGAAAATCGTCGTTACTACCTACGCAATAAGGTTTTAGTTTAAAAATAAAATCAAATGTCAGCTGTCTAAGTATGATGACTATGATGCGGTACCAGATAGGTGAAAACGGGGAGAAAATTACATCCATAAAATACAAAAAAGAAATAATACTCGAAACTAGGCAATAATTTTATTTATCTCATTGTAATTTTGAAATTACTCTAATAGAGTCCTTAGAGAAATAAAAGGTATGCGGTTCAAACATGCCGGCGTAATTGTTGCGACTAACGAGGGACAATCATCACTCGTCTATCGACACTCTATCAGGACCCCACTTACCACCAGATGCAGTATGGTAACTTTGCTGAACCTGCAAAAAAAGGAAGTGTATGATTTAAGTCGTACACCTTTTAAGAGTAAATGAAACAATGTAGACTGTTTCAAATAGCTGATATCATATATTGAGTTCACTAATGCTAATGCTAATGATAAATGTGCGATGTGGACGCGGTTTGATGGTGAACTGATTGTATTTTACAAATGAATGCGTGTTGTGATGAATGCTGAGTCGGTCGTTTGCGTGTGAAGGTGTATGTGCGGTTGTACCGTACAGGAAGATACAATTATTATAACTCTTTTTTTAATATACTTGGAATTAAATTTAATTGCATGTGGAAAGATTATTGACACAATAAATTTTTGAGAGAATTCTGTTCTTGGCTATCGTACGTTACTGAACAGGCATTTACTTTATAAATCGCAAAATGGCCTTTGGAGAAATCCTCCTCCTCCTGGAGTCGTTCTCCTCTCACCAGCTTCCGCCGTATGATGTCACGCCACCAATCCCGACTGATGGAGGAATCAAAGATGTAGTAAATGATACATTTTTCTACGCTGACAACATAGAGTAAGATCACGGTTTTTATACATCAATGAAAATCACATAATATTATTATTTATAGTGGGAAATGATAATGTGTTGTGAGTTAGAGATAAGATACTGAATAGGTTAATAACAAATGCGACTTGGACTCGTGCACCGAAGGCTCTGAACAAACTTCATAACCAGGTACATTCAGAAAGCATTAAAGACTTGTTTAAAGGACAAACTTTATTTTGCGGTACGATCTCTAGACACGGTTATTGCACCAACCGCAAATAATAAGTTTGTGGTAGTAAATTCCCTTTTTTACTTACTTTACAGTTTATTTCCTTAGCGTACGTTGTAAGACCGTGCTAAATTTCATGATTATTGATCAACGGCAATACCCAATAGGTTTTGATTCCCTTGCCAAATCTATGCAAACATATGCGACAAAGGTAAACGTTAGTATCTTTTGATCGCGTTCATTTACAAGTTTGATTTTTCTCAGTTGAAAGAGACTGAGTATGTGATATAAATTTCAATTTGATACCTCTGCGCGTTCATGAGAAAAAGGGTCTTAACAGACATACAGAACGACAACAAAGAGATTCTATAAGGCTTTATTTCATCCTATCGAGGTTCGGAACCCATAAAGGTCATTACTTATATTATTTTGTCCTTTCAGACAAATTAAAATGATCCGACATATCGCAACACGAATCCCAGCAATAGCATTAAAAGAAACCTCGATAAAATGAAATCAACAAAACAAAGTACACAAACAAACCCAAAACAGATCAGTCAATAAGACCCCATTTAAATCGAGTGCCGAAGATTTCCAATCTGAGGGCCCACTAGGCTGACTAACTCGGTGTACCTAACTTTTATTAGAATTCTTAGCACCCCAATAAGCTCACACTCGACTTGCGATGGGGAAACAGAAAAAGGGAGGAAAAAAGTCGAAAGACTGATCAAGTGGAAAATTACTTGAAGGAAGCACGCTTATTATGTGTGACACATTGCTTTATAAAATGGGGATTTTATGTCTTATTGTATTTGCCACGTTTTAATATGGGAATGGCATTCGGCAGTTACTATATCTGATGGTAAATGGAATGAAGTAAATCGATTAGGTAGAAAATATTCTTGTTCTTAGTTCAACAGTATTTAAATTGATAAATGAATCAAGTAGCAGACCATAGTAGTATAAGTAGCATACCCCGTGCATTATATACTGTCCACTGCTGAGCCCGGACCTCCTCTACTACTGAGAGGGTTAAGGCCTTAGTCCACCACGCTGGCTTAGGGCGCGTTGGCAGACTTCACATACCTTCGAAATTCAGAAAACTTCTCAGGTATGCAGGTTTCTTCACAACGTTTCCCTTCAACGTTAAAGCGAGAGATAATTCACAAAGAATACACACATAATTTTTTTAGAAAAGTCAGAGGTGTGTGCCCTTGGGTTGTGAACCTGCGGACATTCGTCTCGGCAGTCCGTTCCACTCCCAACTATCCCATAGCAGACATTTATTTTTTTATATTAAAAGAAAGTACAACTTCTGGGTCAATGGTTGTAAATTGATCTAACTAAGGTTGTGTCATACTCAAAATCTAATCCAATTTAATCTTAAGACCCAAATTGGTTCATCAAGTTAGATTGTCTCATTGTTCAACAAATAAACAATATTATGGAGCCTAGAACCCAGCGGTATTAAAACACGTCGTAAATGTCTCACAAGACCACAATAATATTGAACCAAATTTTTGGATAAGTTTACCATAATAATTAGTCCTCAGGGCATCGTGAACGATAAATAGAATTTGAGAACAAACAATATCTTGATTAAATATTAAACTGAGCAGAAGATTTATAAGTTTATTGATCTATGAATAACCATTTCGTCTGACGATGAACTGACTGAGAAAGATGATGTTAGTTGGGATCCATTGCGCGTTAAAACGACCTTAATTGAATGTCCCAAGTTCATAATTTCTGATGCTTAAGAAAAGTATAATGCTAGAAAATCAGGAAGTATATAACTTTTAAGTGCATTTGGGTGTAATTAATTCATCTCACAAGACGCTTTCAGCGAGGTAATATTCATATTTCATACTTAAAACTCGTAAACTACAATCCTTCGTTCTACTTACTTAAGATTCTTGACATCGTTAAAAGTTGGTCATTAAACACGAATACTAATCTGAGATTTTTTCGTATAACTTAAGATCCCAAGTCAAACATTTAGTGTTTGAGCCTATCGAACAATAGGCAAAAGTGATCAAATAACTTACTCTGGACCAGACTAGAAGAATCATAATCTAATCATTCTATTTAAATTAAGATGATTTTTTCCCACATTGGCTAACCGTAAAACGAATTTATCTTTTTGCTTTAAGTAACAGATGTCCACAATTCTAGGTCCGCATTTAATAATATCTATCTATAATTTTTTCCAATTCACTGGCCATTGAAAATATAATGACAATCAAAAATCCCAAAGTCAGCTAAGTGCCTAAAATAATTTGATTCAGAAAACAATTTTTGCAACTTCAAATAAAAACGGGTCGAAAAGGCGCATTCCATTATGAATACAATAAATTCAATTATATCACAAAATGCTGACAGACGTGATTTTTCATATTATTGTGTCTTTTATAATGTTTGATTGATGAACATTTTAGTATTTCAGAATACGCGAACGTTTGCGAATCTTTCATATGAACAATTCTATTCTTTCATAAAATTTGTAATAAATTTTCTCATTTTATTTCGTATTTTATCTCTACTATCAGTTCAATAGGATTATAAGATAGCATTAAATTGTTCTACAAATATAATAATATTATATTGGATACTGGCTTCTTTATTAATATAATAATATACTTTAGGTATTTCGTGAAGATATTACGAAGTAAATTAACAAGAGCAATCTACCAGTTCTACATTATAGCTTTATATATTTAAATTAGCTGTCGTTGGAAATTTTGTTAGGATTCAGATCACATTTGGTCTCAAAGTTATAGCAAAGTCCCAACGTTTGGTTCCATGCAAGAACACTGGAAAGAATTTCATATTCAATTCCAACTTCACACAGATTTATAGAGAAAACTTGTTCAAAATAATTGAAGACGGAAAAAAATATCGCACTTTTGTTTTATGGTCTATCTTTTTATAATTAATACATACACACACTCACGCCTTTATCCCCGAAGGGGTGGGCAGAGGTGCATCTAGTGCCCCACTTTTAGCCGTGCATATTCCGTTTCATGACGTAGTAAGGGTACCCACTGTCATATCGGGCACAAGTTCCATACTGCAGGCTGATACTGAATAGAAAATACCCAATATCACTTTGCCCGACCCGGGTAGTCGTATCGTAATATAACTACACTAGTGAGGCAGTTTTATAATTAAACTTTTTTTTATTTTATTGCATCGAATGACGAGACGAGCATGCTGTTCGCCTCATAGTAAACGATACGACCACCCATAAACAGTAGCAACACCATTCAGCACCTTGAGTTACAAAGTACTCTGTGGCATTCCACTGCGCTCGTCATCCTGAGACATAAGATGCTAAGTCTCATTATGTCCTATAGTTACGCTAGCTACAATGTCCTTCAAGCTGAAACACAACAGTGCATGCACACTGCTGCTTGGCGGTAAAAATAGACATTACGGTCGTACCTACCCAGACGGACTCTTACATATGAGAGTCCTACTACCAGTAAAAGTATCACCAGTAACTGTAGCTAAAACGCCTTCGTCGCCTTCCAATATTCCAATACCCTAAGAACCGTCAATCGCAACATCTGTGTGTATCAGTGTCGTTACGACATGAAACTTTTTTTGCTCATCCGATTATTACAATGGCCCAGGGAGGCAAAATGTATCACCCGTTATATTTACTGTACAAGGACTTAATTCTATACTTGTATCTAAGACTTTTATAATGGTTTATTTTTTAGTGATATCTTTTTCTTCGTCTGCCTCAAAAGGTATGAGTCATAGTTATTAGTTATATTAGTTAGGAATAGCTCAATTGGAAGAGCACCGGCACGGTACGCCGGAGGTCGTGCGTTCAAATCCTGCTTTCGACTGTTTCTTTTTCAGGATTCTATAAAAATATAAAATCAGGTATGAGTTATGTTAAGGACCTATTAGTGTATTGTGACGTGTTGCTAAATTTGTCATAATTATACTTACATATACTAATTAAAATCTTTCACTACATCTAGCATCTTTTAATCAAATAAAATGGATACACACATATATAATATAGGGTGGCAAAACTCATTAACCTCCCTTGCTTCGCCGAAGTCAACTAGAAGAGGATATAATAACATAATTTGTTAAAAAAAAGTGGTAACTCACTTCCAAATTAAAAACATGGCACTTGGATAATAAATAATGTAATTAAATGTTAGATTCAAGTTTCCAAATCCAATCCAAAATCCTGGCAATTCCACTTAAGTTAATGTATCAGTGTAGCAGGTAAAAGTATTTTCAAATAAGTGTTATATGAGAGTATCAAAGGTCTATTACCTGAACCGTCAAGTAAAAATGTCCAGACCGGCTACCTTATCTATACTAATATTATAAAGCTGAAGAGTTTGTTTGTTTGTTTGAACGCGCTAATCTCAGGAACTACTGAACCGATTTCGAAAACTATTTCACTAATAGGAAGCTACATATCTCATGAGTGCTATAGGCTACTTTTTATCGCGGGAAAATATTTTTGTCCCGGAAAAAACTTTTTCTTTGAAGTAATACCGAACAATATTTTAAGACGCAAGTTTTGACAGATTAAGTACAAGATGTTTTTCCTTCCGCCATTTTCTTTTTTGTTTCCTTATTAATAAAATACACAGTTCAATTCAAGAGAGACAGAGAAAGAAATGAAAGTTTTGTATAAGCTATACAAAACTTTCATGGCTTTTATTTTCTACTGGTGGTAGGTTTTTTATATGTAAAAGTCCGTCTGGGTGGGTACCACCGCAATGTCTATTTCTACCGCTAAGCAGCAGTGTGCATGCACTGTTGTGTTTCAGTTTGTCGAAATTGTAGTCAGTGTAACCACGGGAGTGAAACATAGTGAGACTTAACATCTTTATGTCTCAGGATGACGAGCGCAGTGGAATGCCACACAGTACTTTGTAACTCAAGGTGCTGGATGGTGTTGCTACTGTTTATGGGTGGTTGTATCGCTTACTATCACGCGTACAGCATACTCGTCTCGTCATTCAATGCCATAAAAAATCTATACACAATAATCATTTAACGAGACGAATGCCCGCAGGTTCAAAACCCAAGGACACACACCTATGAGTTTTCTCTATAAAGTTATATTTGTATTCTTTGTGAATTATCGCTCGCTTTAACCGTGAAGGAAAACATCGTGAGGAAACCTGTATAACTGAGAAGTTCCCTGAATATCGAAGGTATGTGAAGTCTGCCAACCCGCACTAGGCCAGCGTGGTGGACTAAGGCCTTAACCCTCTCAGTAGTAGAGGAGGCCCGTGTTCAGCAGAGGGCAGTATATAATACAGGGCTGGTATGGTATGGTATACAAATAACTAAACCTATATTCCATAAGATACACTTTTAACTTGCCAAAGTGAATACCAAAAATCTTCACGAAATCATAAATATAAAGGGTTTGTAGGAACATCATTTAAATAATGCCGCCTAAACCAGTGTTCACGGGCGGACTTACTTAAGATTTATCGATGTAGCTACCTCCTTTTAGCGACCTTATGGTAAATGTATCGTGTTTAAGCTATAATGCTTAGTTAAAACTTTGTAAGCCGAAGGAAATCTATTGTTGATGCGAAAGTCCTATATATTTATGAATATACTTTTGTGCTTGTTAAACTGGCAAGTTTTATTAATGGTTCTTAATATTTTGTCTCGGTTTGAAGACCATTGTAAGTGGACATTGTGAGACTGGAGACAACGCCAATGTCTCATGGCGATGCTTAATTTAATATTTTTTAAAGTCGTTTCATAAATAACGGAGTACTGAGATAACAAACATAAAATTTCACTACGGATTGAAAACCTCCTCCTTTTTGACACACACACACACTCACGCCTGTCATCCCAGGAGGGGTAGGCAGAGGCGCAACTAGTGCACCCACTTTTCGCCGTTATTCCGTCCCATGATGTGATAGGGGGCGAGCCTATCGCCATATCGGGCACAAATTCCAGACTACGGGCTAATACTGAATAGAAAAACTCAATATCACTTTGCCCGGCCCGGGGATCGAACCCGAGACCTCAGCTATGCAGTCGTACTGTAATACAACTACGCCACCGAGGCATTCCTTTTTGACATGAGTTAAAAATGACGAACGAAGAGCAATTTTACTTAGTGATGAAAACATCTGGTATTACAACAGTTTATTACGTATGGCTTACCATCAGCTGAGCCTCGTCTCATCTTTCAATCATATAAAAAGGTAATTGCAAACATTTAAAACTCAGCAATCAAACCTGACACATTAATTAATTAATTACTAGATAACAACAGCAATTCTCATGATTGTGTTCACAATCCACAATTTTAATTGTGCGGTTTAGGTCCAGTGTGAAACAGCAATCAATTACTCCTAATTAGTGTGTGAGGTATTTGCTAACATGTTGCTTTTCACCATCATTAATGTCGGTGCAATTATTTGAGTATAATATTTGAGTGCGGTTTCTGCTCTATAAAAATTGAGTTTACCTTTTAGAAGTTAATATTTGGATGGAAGCTGCAATTTTTCTTAGCGCGTGTCTATATTGCAAGAATACTTGTCATATTTCCTACTTAGTTTCGTAGTTTTTCTAACTCATTAGTATATCGAATCTCTGTAAAGACAAAAATTGTCCTAACATGTACTTCTTTTAATTTTGAAGGTATTTGAAGTCTGTCAAACTGTACTAGGCTAGTATGATGGAATAAGGCCTAAACGCTCTCAGTAGTAGAGGAGGCCTGTGCTCAGCAGTGGGCAGTAAATAATAAACGGCTGGTATGGTATGGTACTTCATTCAATTATAAAAACCATATCCGTAAATCAAACGTGTTAATTTTTTTTTATCGTAAGTACTGGAATTTGGGTTAACATAACTACAGCAAGATGTTGGTACTCAGCTAGCGATCAGTTTGCAACATTACACTAACGCTTATATAAAATATGGCTCATTCACCATCTTCTTAACATAACATACTGGTGGTAGGTCTCTCATATGTAAGAGTCCGCCTGGCTGGGTACCACCGCAATGACTATTTCTACCGCCAAGCAGCAGTGTGCATGTACTGTTGTGTATCGGTTTGAAGGACATTGTAGCCAGTGTACTACTGGACATAATAAGATTTAACATTTATGTCTCAGGATGACGAACGCAGTGGAATGCCACACAGTACTTTGTAAGTCAAGGTGCTGGATGATGTTGCTACTGTTTATGGGTAGTCGTATCGCTTACCAGCAGGCGAACGGCATGCTCGTCTCGTCATTCAATGCAATAAAAAAAAACATAGTATAAAACAAAGTCACTTCGCTGTCTGTCCCTACGTTTCTACTACCTATGTATGCTTCGATCTTTTAAACTATCGACGGATTTTGATGCGGTTTTTTTAATAGAGTTATTCAAGAGGAATGTTTACATTATAATACATGCATAATATAGTAGAGAAATCATTAGTGCGTTCTATTGTGACTGCGAGTGCGTTTCTGACAAATGTCGGGCATCTACTTACACTGAACGGAAAGGCGTTTTGTACCAAATATCGCTGACCGACCATATTGCAAGATCTCTCTATCTGTATTAGTTTATTATCGCCTGGTACTTGCAATTATATCGGATACTCTTAAAAAAATGGACTATTATAAGTACAGGAAAAAAGCTTTAATGCAGGCGAAGCCGCGGAGAAAAGCTATTACAAATAAAGACGAAATTCACTCTGGATGCACCTGGCTCTACCAAGTTCCAACATACCTTGGTCAGTACCATCGTCGTTGAAAAACGTTAAAAACTACACTACCAAACACTTAGTACTTTGGAGTTTGAGGATTTAAGTTTTCTTTTGTTTTAAGTGTAAAACTTGGTCTCGAGAAACGTGTGGGTACTTTTATTTTACTAAAAGAATTTTTAGTGGTGGTACCGCTATATATTTTCGCCTAATTACTTAGACGTTGGCTTAGCACTAAATTCGTTAAGAAGTTTATGACGTAAAAAAATTTGCCAGCTTAAGAAAAATACTGCTTATTTGTTTGCGTAATATAATATTATTTCTGTTGCAAAATTAAGCTGCAATTTCGGAGGTTCAATTTATTTTATGTGGAGGGACTATATCAGTTGCAGCACATTTGGATAATTAAAATTTGAAACAATGGTAATGAATTTATTAAGCGAGGAAAAATGGATTCAAACATTGAATTGAAACATTCAATTGCAAAAAATTACATTATCAACCACACCCAAAGAAATTTGCGTACAGAAAATTCCACTGATGGCACGCCTTTCATATACGAGTCCACCTCCGTTTTTTTATCTTCGTCTGGTTTCAAGCAGCAATTCCTACCAGCAATGTCTTTTTCAAGGTAGAAGGAAAACATCGTGAGGAAACCTACATACCTGAGAATTCTATATAAGAATTTCGAAGGTATTTGAAGTCTGTCAACCCACACTAGGCCAGCGTGGTGAAATAAGGCGGAAGCCATCTCAGTAGTAGAAGAGGCCCGTGCTCAGCAGTGGACAGTATATAATACAGGGCTGATTGCATTGCATATTGTTGACAGTATATCTACTAGATATTGTTGAACACAATATCTAATGTCTCAAGAGGACGCCTTGCTATAATTTGTCGTATAAAGTTATAGTGTGAGATATGTAACTATAAGATATATAGAAAGTTCTAGTGCTTATGCTACTGGTAGAATCTTATAGTTTATAAAAAAAACTTTGTTAAAAATGGCGTGTAAAAGTGAAATTATATTTTAAAAAAAATACAGGAAATTCACTTCGAATATAAGCTATAATAAAAACGACTGCCTCGGTGGCGTAGTTGTATTGCGTACGCATTACGAGTACGAATTGCGCGCTGAGGTCCTGGGTTCGATTCCCGGGTCGAGCCAAAAACATTGTGACTGGGTTTTTCCATCTTAAAATTTACTCAGTCGCAGCTCGGAGTCAGGAAGTTGGCGGTGTGATACCCCCGTGCCACGGAAAGCACGTAAAGCCGTTGGTCCTGCGCCTGATCTCTCTCCGGTCATGTCGGATTGCCGTCTCACCGGACTATGAGAGTGAAGGAATAGCGAGTGCACCTGTGTATTGGGCACACACTTGTGCACTATAATATCTCCTGCGTACCTGGCTGATCTCCGTTGAGATTGGCCGCCGTGGCCGAAACTGGCTAGGAGAATTATTATAATAAAAACGTATAATTCGTGTCAATTTCAACAACTTGTAAATATTTTGCCAACGTTCACCCACCTCACTATCTGGCAAGTTGCCAAAATTACTTAATAAACGAAATATATTTCGGCATTGATCCGTCAGTCTCGCAGCCGTCGAACTTTCAATAAACTTATTAAGAAGTTACTTAAAGTACATTTAGTTGGCTAAACTTGGGTAGTTACCCGTTTCACGAAAAAGATAATTTATTCCGTACTGTTTGGAATATTTCGACATCACATTTTGAAAGTAAGCTACTTGTTTATTTATTGTGTTCGTTTCGAGTTTTCGAGGTTTATTACAAAGTATAAAGTAATGGGTGATAAAGGTATTTTGTTCGTTAGGGCAGTATTATTATATTTAAGACTAAGTGACTGCCTTGGTGGGGTAGTTATATTACGGCACGACTGCGATGCTGAGGTCTCGGGGTCGATCCCCAGGTCGGGCAAAGTGATATTGAGTTTTTTTCTTCAGTGTCAGCTTGGAGTCTGGAACTTGTGCCCGGTGTGTGTGTGTGTGTGTGTTAAGAATAAGTAGGTACTAGTACCTACCTACTTGCAGATCCTCTCACGCCTCAACCAAGTTAAATCAAATACATTAATGGAGTTATTGCTGACTGTCACATAAATCATATTATTATTTGTTAATAGCTTTTTAAATAACATAGTAGGGAATAATATTATAGTGAATAATATAGCACCCAATACCTATTCACAATTAATCTTAAAGCAGCATTTACTTCATCTGTAAAAACAAGGGCACTACGAAACAATGTTAAGCGCAGTTTACAAGTTCGGAGCGGATTCGAGAACGGCGATTGTTAAATGTACCGTGCATACTTAGCCGATGTCATAATCGAACCAGTCGGCTGTGCGCTAAATATATTCGCGCTATCAAACTTTAATGTACGTCCAGAGGCATTGGAGGAAGGTTGGGGAGTGGCTGCATATTTTATGCATTCACCCAGTTTGGTGCTAGTAGACTGTCGTATGATAAAATGCCCCTCAAACTAATGTTTAACGCGAAAGTTTGATACTATGGATGTATGGATGTTTGTTACTCTTTCACGCAAAAACTACTAAACGGATTTCGATGAAATTTGGCACACGGGTAGATCATGTCCTGGATTAACACATAAGCTACATTATACCCGGGAAAATATAAAGCGGGACTGTTATCCCGGAAAACTTTATTACGCGAGCGGAGCCACAGGAAAAAGCTAGTTTTTCATATTTTACCAAACATATGCGATCGTTCAGAGATGTACAAAGGAAACAGCATATAACTTTTATTGCCTAATTTAGTTGTAAGTTGCATGTTGCTGACAGAAGACGCGTAAGCGACTTATTTACAACCTTAAAGTAGTCTAGCATTCACCTTTTGATTGTAAATTAGAAGTGGAAAGTAAAAGGGAGAAATTCAATCTTTGCTTTTATATTTCACTTTAAAGGGAGACTGTAGAAAAGTATAACGACATAAATTCCAATTCTGGCCAAATCAGTTGCATTTTGTGTTACCCTTAGGGGCGTAGCTACCATTGTACGGAGGCCCAGCTCTAGAGGCCTTCTTTAGTCCATACGCTAATAAGTGGCTATCCAATACTTCGGAGACTTCTTTTTTTGCTCCCGCATAATAGGCCTCCGGACGCACGACATGCGGGGCGGCACAAACTAACTGGCTAGTACAAATCTGGCGCTGGAAGGGCCAACTCTAGATAAAAGGCCTCTCTACGACAAGCTACGTCACTGATCATCCCATATAATGGTAAACACAGATCTCTCTGCTTTTCTGATAGTTACCATACCAAAACAACTTCATTTGCTTCTTAAATATAATATCAAAACTATAAACAAGCATTTATCAAAGCTCGTTCAACAACGGTTTACGACCGATTTAAAACTATTCCCCAGTGACTTTTAAGATAAAATTATAAAAATACAGAACTAGGTCATAGAACTAATAAAATTGAACTACAAAAGTCGTACACCATTGGCGTATAAAGTGTGTGTTATACATACTTTCGAAGTTAGAAAACTTAACTACGGTGAATTTATCGCAAGTGTTGCTAGTCTACAAGTTTAAATATCGATCTTCGACTAATAGCCGATTTATAACTCGAAACTTAGTGTCTTGGAGTGTAAGTCTGAATTTAAATATTTTGGATAATATGGGTAATATTATTTTTTCTAATATCTACTTAAATATTGTTACTCATATAAACTTCGTATCTACTTTTAATAATTTTGGGTAGTAAATTTTTTCGTTGTGTAACTAGAAGAAATGATTAAAAGGAATTCTGACTTCTACGTGACTGTCAAGTTTCTACAAGAATTTTGAAAGTGAAACAATGTTATGCCAACTTTATCTCTAGTTATTAGATGTCCGACCCCGGGCTATTTGACAATGTATATATTAGTTATAATGAGGTACTTTTGCTGTCATAGACATTGCGACTGGTGAAAGTTCATCATATTATTAGGTTTGTCGTTAATATTTTTGTACTAGACTTCCCAAAATTTTAGATCGAACTTGTTTCTTACATATCAACTTATTACGAAGTTGGAAATACATGTTTTACGTTTTATTCCAGAAAATCTAATTATCGCCTTACTTGGTGTTAAATCTGGTGCGAAACTTTGACGCCTGTTTGAAATCTCATAGCATTCAGGTTGAGGACACTTTGATTGCTAAGTGAAAATTTATAGGCGCTACTAAAATTAAATTAGAGATGTGACTATGTTGAGTTTTGAGGAAAATACAGGAACACAGTTTTTTTTATATTTATTATTGTAAGTAGTGGATGATAGCCTAGTCGGGAATGGAATGGTCTGCTGAGACAGTGTCCGGAGCTTCAAAACCCAAGGTACATCAGAGGTACCACCTCTGATTATTCGAAGTTACGTATGTATTGTTTATCAATTATCGTTCGCTTTAACGGTGAAGGTAAACATCGGGAGGAAACCTACATACCTGAGGATCCTCCATCAGAATTTCGAAGGTATGTGAAGTATGCCAACACGCACTAGGCCAGCGTGGTGGGCTAAAGCCTAACCCCTCTCAGTAGTAGAGGAGGCCCGTGCTCAGCAGTGGGCAGTATACAATACAGGGCTGATTGCATTGCATTGCATTGTAAGTAACAGTAAAAACAATTCATGTTTTGAAGTAGGTACCATTCAGAATGATCAGTAAAACGACTTCGTGCTTATCACAGCCCCTCTGCTCTACAATAAGTCCTAAAATCACGGAGGTGACTTACCTCTAATAGAATCATTATTATTGTACAGACTCTATTAATATTATCTTTACATTTGTAATGCTGGTATCCATCGTTGGTTTGTATTGTATTGGTTGGTAATATTTGAAACTGAAAGCTTATTAATACTTTTATTAGGTTTATTACGGGCGCAGCCGCATGCAACACCTTTCCCGCTAAAAAAATATCTAAATCAATGTAGAGATCCATAGAGCCGTTTAAACTACGCCTGTGACATTTACTTAAAAGTAAGATTGAAAATTCAAATATTTTCTACCTACCTACCTACCTACATGTTAATTTTTATCCCTGTGTCAAATTTCATTCAAAATCATTAAGCGGTAATTGCGTTTACTTATTTTTTTAGATATTCTAACCAAATAATAAAAAAAAAATAAAAAAATAATTACAGAAGTTGCTAGCTGGCCCGGCAAACTTCGTATCGGCATGGACTAATAAGAGTATAGACTAACGATCCCCATACATTGAAGCGTACTTCGCTGTTTAGTACATTGAATTCAACTAGATGGCACTAAGATCCATAAAATCATTTCAAATGGTTATTTCAATGGCGCAAATGAGAGGATGGATAAAATAAACAACTATCGGTTTATCCGATAGTTATTATTACGCCTAGATGGCGCTATAAACTGTTTAGCTCACAGACTACTACAATTATTTTGAGTATTTATGGACTGCATTGGCACTTAAATATATCATTACTTTTTGTAGAAAAACCTAGGCAGGTATTAAGTTATGTGGTGCCACGCGCCGCCGACGACACATCGTTGGCCGGTTGTTTAGCGCGTATTACAAGTTTTTTGTATGGGGACACCACTTCTTTTTTGACTGAACTTTATTTTTATATTTTTGTTATATAGCTAATATAATAATACATAATATATTGGGATAGTTTCAAATATCTGCTTGTAACGGTTCCAACGCTACAAAAAAACGTTTTATTTTTGTATGGGGACTCCCCCTATTTTTAAACTTTTTTTTATTTTTAGATTTTTTCCTACGGTTACACACAATTACGTTCCGTTCGTGTAATATTACACTCGGCGCTGGCTAGCCAGTAACTTTGCTTGAACTTGGCTTGACACGCTACCGCGTGTCTAGATATCTTTTTACACCAAAAAGGATACTAGATATTTAAAAAAATATATGTATTGAAAAAGTGGCCGCTATTTTGGATTTCTTTGTTTTAAGGCCAATCAACCTCAAAATCGAAACCTGGACAAGGTTTTAGGTACAAAGGACAGATCCAAAGTTAGAATTGAAAAGTGGCCGCCATTTTGAATTTCTTTGTTTTAAGACCAATCGACCTCATAATCGACCTCTGGGAATGGCTTTGGGCACAAAGGGCATATCCTATATTATAATTGAAAAAAGTGGCCAATATTTAGGCTTCTTTATTTTTAGGCCAATTAACGTCAAAATCGATACTTGAGCATAAGAAAAGTGGTCGCCATTTTGAACTTCATTGTTTTAAGACTGATTAGATTTAGATAGATATTTGGGCTTGTCTTTAGCAAAATAGAATAATTAATCGAGGTTGGAATTTTAAAAATTGCATTTCATGTTAATTTTTTTTGTTTAAGGGCTATTGGTTTTAAAATCAAAATACGCTGGACATGACTATAAACTATAGTAGGTAATATGGCCACCATCAAAGCTTGTTCGATTCTCTTCAATAACGATATCACAGCTTTGCTATATCGCAAAATAAATAAATTGTCTTCGAATTTTAGAAGACGAAGTTCGAAGTCTTTGTGGCCTGTGGCAGCAAACAGGAAATAAAGTAAATGGTTCTGTGAAAGCATCAAAATTCGTAACAAAATTAGGGAGTCGTTAACCTTCATTTGAAATATTGCTATAAGCATAAGTAACCGCGTAGTAGAAATGATCTTACCATATTTTTCGTCCCCCATATCGTTTAGCCTTTTTAGGTGACCATTTAATTATTGTATCCCTTTTAACTTACCCCTTTTCCCCAGACTTAAAAGCCTACTTAGGTTGATTACTTTATTGATTTTTAAAAGTATTTAATTTTGATGTGAAAATATATTTCAATTTTTTCTATAATGGAAAGCAATCCAAAAAATGTATGTTATAAATTCAGGGGATACAGTTTGGTGTCGCTGCTATGTAGCATCTGTTATTACACCATCTATTGCTATTCTAATTATTCATTCTCATTTAATTTTTAAAAACTAAGCCATTAAAATAATGTAAAATGTAGTTGAATAAAGTCAAACTATTGACATAACTTTGAAATTATTAACATAATGTGGGATGAACAGAAGTGAGCCAAGCAAGAAAGATTTTTTTTTAAATTTGCAATATCCCACACATCTGAAAGTCAAAAGTTTGCTTGATTTTACAATAACACTGGTTTCTGCAACGGGTGGTTATAACAAATTATTAAAATGCACATGAAGAAGTGTTAACAGCTCACAGTTGTGGTCTCAACTAACTTGAAAATATTGAATAGTAAGCTTCCGTTGCTATTTCAAACAAATCTGTTTCTGGAAGTCAATCTTCTATGAAACTTCTACAATTTACAGGCTTCATGTTTGATGGAAGACTTTGAAAACAAATAATTAATCCAACATGGTGCTCATTTTTATCACAATTAAAACGAATCATTATATTGTGGTTAAAGGCATGCCCAAATATCGATTTTAAAGCTAATGGGCCCTAAAACAAGTTCAAAATAGCGGTGCCTTCTCAATTCTAACATTGGATCTGCCTTTTATAGATAAAAGCTAAAAAATTACTAGATATCGATTTTGAGGTCAATTGGCCTTAAAACGAAGAAATTCAAAATGCCGGCCACTTTTTCGATTCCGACATTGGATCTATCTTTTATAATCAAAGATATACCCAGCTATCAATTTTGTGGTCAATTAGCCTTAAAACAAAGAAATTCAAAATGGTGGCCACTGTTTTCAATTCTAACATTGGATCTGCCCTTTGTGTCTAAAGCCATGCCCAGATATCGATTTTGAGGTCGATTGGCCTTAAATCAAAGAAATTAAAAATGGCGGGTACTTTTTCAATTCTGACATTGGATCTGCCTTCTTTACCTAAAGCCATGCCCAGATATCGACTTTGAGATCAATTGGCCTTAAAACAAAGAAATTTAAAATGGCGGCCACTTTTATCAATTCTAGCATTTCTAGCCTTGGATCCGTCTTTTGTAACCAAAGATATACCCAGCTATCGATTTTGAGGTCAATTGGCCTTAAAACAAAGAAATTCACAATGGCGGCCTCTTTTTACAATTCCGACATTGGATCCATCTTTTGTAACTAAAGATATGCGCAGATATCGATTTTGCAGTCGATTGGCCTTAAAACAAAGAAATTTAAAATGGCGGCCACTTTTATCAATTCTAGCATTTCTAGCCTTGGATCCGTCTTTTGTAACCAAAGATATACCCAGCTATCGATTTTGAGGTCAATTGGCCTTAAAACAAAGAAATTCACAATGGCGGCCTCTTTTTACAATTCCGACATTGGATCCATCTTTTGTAACTAAAGATATGCGCAGATATCGATTTTGCAGTCGATTGGCCTTAAAACAAAGAAATTCTAAATGGCGGCCACTTCTTTCAATTTTAATATTGGATCTGCCCTTTAAGCCTAAAAGCCTAAAAAAATACTATAATAATCATGTAAACTTAACATAACCAACTGACTTTTGTAAGCTGATGCACATGCAAAATATTTGGTAAAAAATCAACAAAATCACGTTGATCCCTGGTTGTCGCTAAACAAGTGAACCTTGATAAAATAGCTTGTGGCTCTGACATCGTCCCTGACGCGCCCCTGATTTAGGTGAAAAAGTATCTGAGCCTCCTCAATAGGTTCCGAGATATTGACCATGCGAAATTTTACCCACTGTGATATTATCTGTTTGGTTTTTGTATATTCAAATTAGAAGAAATCACGTACAGCAGAACTCGCTGTGCCCATACCTAGCGTCTCGCCCGGCACCCGCGCGGGTGGTGCGGGGCAGTGTGTGAAGCGCTTTACTGCCATCTGTTGTATGTCCATTCTAATCCTAAATTATTTTGTTTTACGGTACAATGCCACCTAACGGGACATTTTTGAAACCCGGCAGATGTTGAAGTTTCCAGGCTAATTATCAGCGCCATCTAGCAATAAGCCGGGATTTTGCACTTTTTCAGGTGAACGCTTCAATGTATGGGGATCGTCAGTCTATACTCTTATTAGTCCATGGTATCGGTTTAGAATCAATTAGTGTTGTGTTAATTTATTAGTTCTTTTTTTGGAATGAAGTTCCTTATCGCGCGTTGTGAAAGGGGGCTAGACGGGAAAAATTCTTACGAAAAGTTGTCACGACACTTTTATAAAAGTTGTCACGACACTTTTATACTTGCCCTGTGAAACTAGCCAGTAACAATAAAGAACTGGCCGTAAAAGTGACATTCGAAATTTAAATAAAAAAAGACAATTTAAATCTTAGAGTAAGTATAACTACGTATACATACTCTAAGATTTAAATGCTTTTTAGAGTAGTTTTTTTTTCGTTAATTGTATGTTAATTTTAATGTCAATGCTTGCTTAGGTGATGATCGTGATTCGATGACATATCTATTGTGTAGGTAGAAGTAAATGTTTTCATTGATGTGGTAACGTTTTAATGAAATATACAATTATTATTATAACTTAAAAGAAATAAAATTTTATTACAATATCTTCACTAATTAATCGAAAACAACTTCGTTCCATCCGGGTGTCCCTTGACACCTCTCAAGTTTTTTTATTAAGATTAAATGAGTTATCAAAATGAATTAAGCTCAACAAATGTACAAAAATGAAAATGAAAATGTCATATATTCATACACAGAGACAGCGAGAAGCGGAAACTATTGAGTGCGACAAGCCACGTTCATGACATACTTCTTTCACCTCTTCTACATTCATATTTCTCATCATACATTTTCGCATTCATCCACATTCACTCGATAAATACATTTCGTATAATATCTATTCATACGTGCCCAAATCTAAAAAGGAAATAAAATCCTAGAACTCGAGTACAGCGCTACCTACCGGGTCCAATTGTTTATCTAAACCATTCTCGAATCCACCTGAAGCCACTCAAAGAATTTCGTTAAAATCAGTCCAGCTGTTTAGGAGGAGTTCAGTAACGTATAAACGCACAGAAGATTATGTACACAAAGATATAATGAGGGAGGATTATTTTCATATCAGTTTTTTTCAAGTACCTATCTATCATAGATATGTTGTTTTTATATCTCCTACTGATATTACCGCGAACATGCTATTAGATAATTATGAGCGAGTTTCACAGGTCTCAGGTAAAGGAGATGTCCGGTTCATGCATGAGTGCTGGGCCTCAAAATATAAACAGGCTCAAACTGTATGGATATTAAAAGGGAAAAATATGGATCTTGGATCCATTAAATAAACTAGAGCCCTCCATTTATAACTGACGTTCTTAAAAGCGTTAATTTGAAGTGGTTTTTAAGGAAAACAAAATTAAATAAATCACGAAGTCGGAGGACATTGAAATTATACGATTTGATGCAAAAGTCCAGTTTTGGGAGCACTATCTAAACAAAATATATAAAGTATTTTAGTTGGAATTTTAAGCCCGTCTTAGGACATATTGTCGTGTACAGCTGACGTAGATAATACTCAGATTTGGAGCCTTAAGTATATTAAAGAGTGACTAGCGTATTTGGTAGGCTAATACATTTATTTGACGAGTAGAATTTATCAGGAAGCAGTAACATCGGCCGCATGTCTGTCAATTAATTTCCCATTCAAATGCTGAGGCCACACTAAGGTTATTAATAAACAACATTATATACCGAGCTATAATGACTGGTTTCCTGAATGAGACATCTGGGAAAACAGTACATCAACAGCAAGAATTAGTGTTTATATAGAATAAGAATATTAAAAACTACGTATATTTCTGTACTATAGCATGTGTTACGTTGTATGAATGACCATGAATATTAAGAGGTCTATTGTCAATATATCGCGGTATTACTGTGAGCATTGAAACGGGTTCCGTACAAGTAATATAATATTTATAAAACTAAACAAGTTTTGGTCACGGCTCTGTGCAGCGAAGATATGAGCTTTGGAAAATACTTTATTTCGAACACACAATTAATTTTATATAGATGCACTTAGTAAATAAACGCTAGATAACTTACTATGGACACTTTTGTTTGCAGGATAAAGAATACCAGATTAGTTGCAGGGTAAGTAATAGATAGGTACCTTAAAATTATGTTACGGCTATTTCAGAAAACGTGAAACCCCACTCCCATTTTAGTGAGTTTTCGACATTGGCAGAATCATCGCGTGTGGACGCTATTAAAAAAAAGTGACTTTTCAGAATAACTGCTTTAATATCCTTCCTTATCACTTGCATTGCATTGGTTTTTTATAATGATGTCCTCAGTTCGATTCAAAGGTAAGAAAATGCTAAATATTCTTCCGAATTTAATATATTACACAAAAAAATCTCGGAGTAAATTACAATATACAGTTAGAGCTAAAGCAAATCTTAAGGGATTATGTAATCTATGTTTACTTGTCATAAAATCTCAGATTTGCCGTAACTGTACTTAAACTGTTGTTGCAAAAAAAAACGAAGACCGAGGAGAATTTTAGAACATAATATATTATTTAATAATTGTCTGCCCATTGCAAGCTGAGATAGATCTCGGTCCACATACACGAAGTTGTGGGCACAGCTAGCTTGGTAGTAAATTATTCGACAGTTGATTTACATGTGTGAGTTATCAGTGATCATTGAACCCTAAAACGTGTTATGCCTATACGCACCGTTCAGTCTATTCGTGATCTATCCAAGCCGCACACGTTTTAATGGTACAATAAATCATATCGTAAATTATTTTGATAATGATTAGTGATAATTTGTGGTAGCAGTGTCGCATTTGATTATACGTAGGTATGCATGGAAACTAAGCTGTGCTTTGATTACAGAATTGTGAATTGGTGGAGGTATTTTTTTTTCTATTACTGTGGACAGTTTTAAGCAATTATATAGGTTGTTTTAGTGATAGTAAAGTGGCCAGTCTTGTGATGATTATTTTCTCGTTTTTAAATTGTTAGTAATTTTTCAAATTTATACTATAATTAAGCAATAGATTTCAGTGTGTCTATAAATTTAAGAAATGTGATAAACGAGAAAGAGACTAAAGAAGAGCATTGGAGAACAAATAAGCGATTTTTATAATGCTTTTCCGTCTGTTTGTTACATACTGCACATCTCTGAAACTACTAAAGGGCGTCGTCTAATACTAAGAGGGTTTAGGCCTTATTCCACCACGCTGGCCTAGTGTGGGTTGGCAGACTTCACATACCCTCGAAATTCCTAGGGAAAATTGTCATGTATGTAGGTTTCCACACGATGTTTTCCTTCACCGATAAAGTAAACGATAATTGATGAACAATACACACGTAACTTCGAAAATTCAGAGGTGTGTGCCTTGGGTTTTGAACCTCCGGACATTGTCTCAGCAGACCGTTCCATTCCCAGCAAGGCTATCGTCCATGTTTTGTTTACGGTTTTTGTTTTAAGTATTTTTATTATTATATGTATACGGAACATACTTTTACAGTTATAAGTGACCTTCAATAATATTATATTCTTGCAAAAAATATTTCTGCAGTTTTAAAAGAAACTAATTATTTCTAATCTACATACTTATAATAATTTCACATGACACACATACACACACACACATACACACACACACACACACACACACACACACACACACACACACACACACACACACACACACACACACACACACACATACACACACACACACTCACTCACGCCTATTATCCCCGAAGGGGTAGGTAGAGGCGCAACTAGTGCACCCACTTTTCGCCGTTACTCCGTCCTATGATGTGATAGGGGGCGAGCCTATCGCCATATCGGGCACAAATTCCAGACTCCAAGCTGATACTGAATAGAAAATCTCAATATCACTTTGCCCGACCCGGGGTTCGAACCCGAGACCTAAGCATTGCCGTCGTTTCACATGAGTACTGAAATTTTCCTTAAGTTTTACATTTTACAAGTGAATAACTTTTTTTAATCTCAGATCGACTGATTCAGATAAACTTTACGATTAATTACATTGATAATCGTAAAATAAATACTGCATACCTGACTTGTAATATTACAGAAAGTATTTTATAAAAATCCATTTACTACGCGGAAATCTCTAACTCCTAAATTATCTTTCACAATCACATTGATTTATTTAATTAGTATCAGTTATACCTGTTAACTAATAAAAATAACTAAATTAATTAATGCCTCGGTGGCGTAGTTGTATTACAGTACGACTGCAAAGCTGAGGTCTCGGGTTCGATCTCCGGGTCGGGCAAAGTGATATTGAGATTTTCTGTTCAGTATCAGCCCGGAGTCTGGAATTTGTGCCCGATATGGCGATAGGCTCGCCCCCTATCACATCATGGGGCGGAATAACGGCGAAAGGTGGGTGCACTAGTTGCGCCTCTGCCTACCCCTTCGGGTATAACAGGCGTGAGTGTATGTGTGTGTGTGTGTGTGTAAATTAATTAATCAACAATGTACTTAATAAAATATACACTCATGAGTACAATATATCTCAATACTGTGACGTAAATGTGTAGTAGTTACAATTCTTAGAATATGAAAAAACTGGGTTCAAGTATTAATTGGTCGCACTGTTAATACAATGCAGCGTCCATTTTTTATTTTCTCGGCAAACAAAATATCTGCTACCGTCTAGCTCGAGCGATAAGTGATATGGGATCCACCGATCGACCGGGAACCATAGACCTCAGAATAAAGACCAAAAGCAAGTCCTTATTCTATGCCAGAGACAATACTCCTTTCTACAATCGTAAACGCTAATAGAAAACAAAAACATATGTAATGACATTTCCTAGCGATAGAATTATCTCAGAATAATAATTACTGTAGTTATTGTTCTGAGAGACTTATCATCGTATCGGTTGGACGTACAGAAAATCACTGGAACGAGATTCCAAATATACCTAGTCTAAGCCCGCAAAATTTAGCCTTGAACATCTTCTTTGATGCAATTACAAAATCTGTTCTTACAGCAATAGGCACGTTTCTAACGGTGCAGATATAGAAATCGCCTCGTATCCTGAGTTCTCATTTGCAGGAATGTTGAGTCATTGCTGCAGTGTCAATTACACTGTTACTGGAACAAGGATCTGAATGAGGGTTCTCTTTGTTGGCACAAGAGTTATAATTATGTTTTCTTGTTACTTTTGCTTACGTTTTTCTTTATTGATTGGTTTCTTGTTTATTATGTTGTTGTGTGCACGTTGTACTGTTTTTGCTCAACAATAAATCTTTCTTCGTTCATTCATCTTGGTGGGGTTTGATTACTTTTGAGAATATAATAATACCCCATAATACTGAGGCTGGTTTGTACAATGACTCACTAGATATGATTAACGCTAAATATATTTTATTCCTAGTGCTGTCTTTGTAAACTCCTAATAGATGAGATTGACAGCAAGAGGTTTTATCTGCGTTTGCCACCTCACGCTTTTTTATCCTCAAAGGCCTCTGCTTACTTAGTGCACCCACTTTTTGCCGTGCGTATTCCGTCCCATGATGTGATAGGGTGCGAGCCTATCACCATATTGGACATACATTCCAGACCCCAGGTGGATATTAAATTTTTGAAAAATCCAATATCACTATTCCCGACCCGAGGATCGAACCCGAGGCCTCAGGATTGCAGTCGTACCGTAATACAACTACGCCACCGAAGCGTCCGCCAAACATATTATTATCGAGTAAATCTTTGTGCAAGGCAGCCTCAGTGTATGAATATTAACGTTTTATGTTACGATCTTGAGTGCAATGTAGAACCAAGCAGAATTATCTTATAGGCTGTGTTTCTGTTTACTAGCTCTTGGCAGTATCATCGGGAGAAGAGCTCATCTCATGATCTAGTTGTATAAATAAGGCAAAACTATTACTTAATTTCCAGATAATGGCTTTAAGCGCTATAACTAGAACAGCACAAAGAATAGTTGGGAACGGAGGTATATTACTTTCATCAAGATGTAACAGTCTATGGTCGTCGGATAATATAGTCAAATCACCACATAAAGATTTTGTCATTCCAAATAGAACCGTGGTGGAGCACATTTGGGAAAATATCTTGAAATGGGCAGACAAAACTGCTTTGGTAAGTGACTGACTTTATCTGAAATGTATACGGAATTTTTTTCTGTTTAAAAAAAAATGAGTACACGAATTTGTAAATATTCGAATTGGAAGAGGGTTCAAAAATAAATGCGCCTTTAATGATATAAGAACTAAATACACTTCATAAATTATATTTTTTGATTGCGATCTGTCTTTGACTAAACAATTTTTTTGTTCCAGGTTTGCGGTGTAACTAATCGGTCAATCACTTATCAACAGTTATACAAATATTCACGAAACTTTGCTGCACAACTTCGTAAACAACTTAAAATTCGAGATCGGGATGTCGTTTGTATCATGATGCCAAATTGTCCGGAATATGGTGTAGCAATCCTAGGTATTCTAGAATCAGGCGCCGAAGTAACGACTATCAACCCTATTTACACTGCCCGTGAGTAGAAAATTGTGTCAATGCAATGTTAATAATTGTATCTCAATTTCGAATTATAGACTTATTTTTTTGATTCACTATTCTACAAAAACTTGAGATTTTTACGTTTTAGTCATTGTGCATTATTTCAATTTATTACACAGAAGTATTTCTGTGCTATAAATAAAAAAAATACATTATAAAAATATTTTTTTTTTACATTACATAATATTTTACAACATTGCTATATTATGTTTTATGACTGTACTGTGATGATAATACGTTATACATTAACTTGATTACAGCATTAGAAAGAGATAAGATACGAGTATTACAAATATTAGCAACTTTATTAAAATAAATATCAAATAAAACGTATCTCTTACAGACGAAGTTCAAAGACAGTTGGTACTAGCAAACCCCAGTGTTGTAATAGGCGTACCAAGTACTATAAAAGTATTAAAAGAAGCTCTACAATTAGCCCAAAAGGATATCCCAATAATAGGTATCAATGACGGATCTGGTTTACCATCCGGAGTTATATCTTTTCAAGAATTCGTAATTGATGCGATCCCAGATCTTAGTGTTCTAAAGGAGGTTAATAAGAAACCTGAAGACATAGCTTTTCTACCATACTCAAGTGGTACAACTGGTTTGCCTAAAGGAGTAGAACTGACTAACAGAAACATTGTCGTGAACTGCGTGCAACAAGAGTCGAATCTTATTAAGTATTATGAAGATACGACGAGTAAGTATTACTATTTCTATTAGCAACTATTTACTAAAATGCGTATCTAGAAACACAATTATTGTAGTTATTGGTCTCATAAGATTTTTATTGTTACATATAGTATTGCCTTATTAGAATTGAATCCACGGAGAGTAGTTCTCAACTAAGAATGGCTTGCTCGTTGACACCACTTTTTTTCTTTATTATTAAAGGCACGTTCTTTTGATCAGAAAATATTAACCACAGATTCCTTCGAAGAAAATATTTAACCTATTTTTTATCACATTTCTTGAAGTTGCTTTTATTATTTCCTTGGAAGCAGAAATATTTTTAATACATCATTCTTGTTTTCTAGTTATTATTTAAAAGGCCCTTACGTCAAACATGTTATTCCTTCGTGGTATTTAGTGCTCACTCAGACTGTTTTGTGTTATTTTCGAGCTATTACAATAATAATTAGCATTTAAATTTATTTTTCCAGTATGACGTTCTCTGTATGAGAATAAGAAATGAACATTGTATTGGAATGGTAACAAAAGATACCTATATTTTAACCTTGACCTGCAACGCACTACAAACATAATTTATGCTAACAGTTTTCGATCATTTTTTTTAATAAAAGTCAAGTTGAACTACCAAGTGGTCTTTTGGCGATGATCACCGCCAGTGAACTGTTGATACATGAATTTAAATTATAGCTGTCCTTAATACAAGCCCATTTCATCTGCATTTAGAATAAAGTCAAACACCCCGATGAATGCAACATTACCGATGGTTTTCAGGTTTAAACCAAGACGCGACCTTGGGCGTTCTGCCATTTTACCACAGCTACGGATTAGTCATAATATTACTGCATAAACTATCTGTCGGCCTCAAAGTGGTGACGCTGCCTAAATTTCAACCAGACTTGTTTCTCTCGGCTTCCAAGGAACATAGAACAAAAATGCTGTATGCAGCGCCTCCTATAGGTAATGTATTTTTATGCAATCTTCTTGACGTGGATGTATTGACTGGCTTCTGTTTGCCAGTTGCAGACCAAGAACTGTGTCAGTTTAGCTAATTTTACATAGCTATGTTTTCATACTTATGTACAGACCGTAAACTATGTAAACGAAGCTATGTATTGTGTGTAATTTTCTGGAATAAAAAGATATTTGCTAAGCAAAACTGATTTTGCTTAGCGTTAAGTCTGCAACTAGCATTAAAGAAGACTTTATTATTGACATGGTGTGCACTGTAGCATGCGATTTATACGGCTAATTCAGTTTTGACTGCCACAGTGGTGTAGTTGTATTGCGTGCGCGGTACGACCACCGCTCCAAGCTACCGGGTTCGAATCCCGGGCCGGGCACAGTGATATTGGGATTGGGTGTCTCAAAAATTTGTGCCCTATTATTTCACGGGACAGAGCACTCATGGCGAAAAGAAGTTTGGTTGCACCTCTGCCTACTCCTACGGGGATACAGGTGTTTTTTTTTTATGTTTATGACCGGTCATTTGCCGTGGTGTGCGGAATCGGTCTACATACAATTTAATACTGCATAGTAGTGCCGTCTGCCGTCGCGGCACTTGCAGTTGCCGTCTGCCGTCTGCCGCGTCCTGCGGAATCACAGCTTAGTATTTAATTTTAAGTACCGCTTCGTATTAAAAAATTAATAGAGTATGAAAAAAGGTATATGTAGAAGTCTGGACACTGGTTGGCGATATACTGAATATCACAAAGAAATATAATATTAATAGCCCTGTATTAAATGTACCCTACAACTGACACCGAGTAGGCTGATGATTATTATGGGTCACACTTTTTATCTATGAAAAATCTGTTCAATATACAATATTTTTACTACGTTTCCCTTCATCTTTAAACATACGATGTAGTTAATAATAAACCAATGTTTTTATATATCAAAGACCCGTGACATATTGATATCTACTTGAATATCGCTACTTGAATAATGCAATAATCTATACCTACACATAATAAAGCAGTAGAACCGGTGTGTCTGTTTATTTAAAGAAATGTGATAAAAAAGAAAGGGGCGGCTACGGAAGAGTAATGGAAAACAAATCAGCAATTTTTATAATTTTTTTCTGTCTGGTCCGTCTTTTGGTTTTTCGTTACTGCACATCTCCAAAACTACCAAATGGATTTAGATGAAATTTGGTACACGGGTAGATCATATCCTGGATCATAGACTACCTCTTATCCCGGGAAAATATAAAGTGGAAACTTTATCCCGAAAAAAAGATTACCCGGCGGAGCCGCGTGCAAAAGCTCGTCTTTTAATAATTCCAAAGTCTAACAAAATAACTACTAATCTTTCACTGAACAAACGAGAGAAAACAATTTAAGAAAATTACAATATTAATATCAGCGTACTGTTAGCGGAGAATTTTAATTGCGCTACTTACTGCCACCCCCGTCGGAAGCAAGAACCAATTAATGTTTTCTTGTGATGTTCACATTTTCAACTAGCTTTTGCTGGCAGCTCCGCCTGCGTTAAAAAGTTTTTCCGGGGTTAAAGTTTCGCTTTATATTTTCCCGCGATAAAAGTAACCTATGTGTTTAGGACATAATCTATTCGTGTGCCAAACATCGAAATCCGTTCAGTGATTTTGGAGATGTGCAATAACAAACAAAAAGAAAAACAGACAGATGGACAGAAAAGAATTATAAAAATTGCTGATTTGTATTCCATTACTCTTCTTCAGTCACCCCCTTTCTGTTTTTACCATTTCTTTTAATATTCTACTGCTTTATTATTTATGTATAGATGAGGTGTTTTTGGAACGAAGTTCCTTATCGCGCGTTGTGTAAGGGGGCTAGACGGAAAAAAATCTTATGAAAAGTTGTCACGACACTTTTATACTTGCCGTGTGAAACCAGCCAGTAACAATAAAGAACTAGCCGTAAAAGTGACATTCGAAATTTAAATAAAAAAAGACAATTTAAATCTTAGAGTAAGTATTACTACGTATACATACTCTAAGATTTAAATGCTTTTTAGAGTAGTTTTTTTTTCGTTAGTTGTTTGTTAATTTTAATGTCAATGCTTGCTTAGGTGATGATCGTGATTCGAGGACATATCTATTGTGTAGGTAGAAGTAAATGTTTTCATTGATATGGTAACGTTTTAATGAAATATACAATTATTATTATAACTTAAAAGAAATAAAATTTTATTACAATATCTTCACTAATTAATCGAAAACAACTTCGTTCCATCCGGGTGTCCCTTGACACCTCTCAAGTTTTTTTATATATTTCCTCTATTTGATCTTGACATTGGCGATCAAGATAATAAGTTTGAACCTTGACTCCTGCCGCAGTATATCGGCAGTATATAGAGTTTAAACATCAAAAGATAAGAACCGGAGACTTTGATGCTAACAGTAGGTACATAGTACGACGCGTCGCGCGTTGCCCGTAGTATTGATATTGGCAAATATTTATTTTTATACAACTTCATGAGACAATTAGTCATAAAAAGTAGCAACACTAAACAGAATATTGTATTAAGAAGCTCTAGATGGCACCAAAATGCGTTTGATGACACATTAATATATAATTATTGTGTCTCATAATGCCTAGTAAATTCACTGGTATTGCCTAAAGCCTCATTGAGATGTAGCAATTTCCTTGCAGCGAACGTGCGATTCTTAATAGGACATAAAAGTTGACCTGCAAATTTATAGTTCTTGCCTCTATCTTAACAGTATGATGCAATCCTAATGATTATTTCAAGCAACAATTGTATGCGACTATTGGAAGCAGCAAACGTCTAAATGAGGGTTAGCGAAATAAAGATTAAAACATTACAGGAACTGAAAACACCTAGTAGACCTCTCACATCTCATCCGTTATTGACCCTGATATCGACAACAATATAAATCAAGCAGTAAATTGTTTCCTATCCATTAGTCACAAATAACTTGCCACATTTCTCAAACTGACTGCCTCGGTGGCGTAGTTGTATTATGGTACGACTGCAATACTGAGGTCTCGGGTTCAATCCCCGGGTCGGACAAAGTGATATTGAGTTTTTCTATTCAATATCAGCTCGGAGTCTGGAATTTGTGCCCGATATGGCGATAGGCTCGCCCCCTATCACATCATGGGACGGCATAATGGCGAAAAGTGGGTGCCCTAGTTGTGCCTATGCCTACCTCTTCGGGGATAAAAGGCGTGAGTGTATATGTATATATGTATGTATTTCTCAAACGTTCAACGTTTCAGTTCTTTTCCTCGCATCGCATCCCGACGTTAAGAAAGAGCATTTAGAATCAATCAAGACAATTATTAGTGGCGCCGCACCGCTCCCGAGGAACGATGTTGAAAGAGTATTAGAAAAAGTTCAGGTAATCTATACTAATATTATAAATCTGAAGAGTTTGTTTGTTTGTTTGAACGCGCTAATCTCAGGAACTACTGAACCGATTTTGAAAATTCTTTCACTAATAGGAAGATACGTAACTCCTGAGTGCTATAGGCTCAGAGTTAGGTATATACTTACTCTGAGGCTATAGGCTACTTTTATCCCGGGAAAATATTTTTGCCCGGAAAACCTTTTTCAATCGGGCGGAGCCGCGAGCTCTGCAGTGTCAGATAAAGATTTTATGAGATTATCTATACTAGTATTATATAGAGGAAAGATTTGATTGTTTATTTGTTTGAATAGGCTCCGAAACTACTGGACCAATTTGTTTTTTTTTTTACGAATGTAAAGCTACATTATCAGCGACTAACATAGGCTACTTTTTATCCCGGGGAAATATAAAGCGGGGCTTTTATCCCGGAAAAACTCATTCACACGGGTGGTGTCGCGAGCAGAAGTCTAGTTATAGTACAAAGTTGTGAATAATTAAATTGCTATGGGGTAAAGTAGGTAAGTTTATTTATAGACGATGTTGTCTGATTTTACTAAATTAGATTTTAAATGATTTTACTAATAAAACTTATAGTATAATTAATTGTAATTTTGATTTGATTATGCCAGATTTTTTTACAAAGACGATGACGCAAGCTAATGCTATTATAATCTCTTAGAAGGCCTCTTTAAAAAAAAACTTAACTTTGGGTTTCACTTCCATAATTAGTCTTGACAAACTATAAATCAAAATCAGTAAACACGGGTATTTTTTAAAACGTACATTATTTAACCGCTTGTTCCAAAAACTTCTTTTTCGCAGTAAAACGGGCATTCCACGTTGAACTTCTCAAACCAAGTTTTCAATTACAACACTGACAGAAATTCATTTAGAGCAGTCCATTCAACATCGACATTTTTATTTTCTTTATAGAGCTAGGTTATGGTCGTGTCTTCCCCCACGTAAACTTTTCCGGGATAATAAGTAGCCTATGTCCTTTCCAGGGTATCAAACTATCTCCACACCAAAGGGTAGTTTATGAGTTTATCGCGTTCTGTCAGACAGAGAGACAGAGATTTTATATTATGTAAGAGTCAGAGATGTTAAAGAGCTTTATTACTAGCTTTGATGACATATCTAATTGTTCAATTTTGTGTTTATGTGAAGCTGCAAAGTTGAAACAAAGACACAAAGCGCATTAAACTAAATTGACCTTAGTTAGTAGCGTCACAATGTTGAAGAGTTGGTTTGATTTTCACCTCATACATAGATAGCACCAGAATAAGACTTGCTTAAACATTTCTTACTACAGAAGTCGGTCTAAAGACAATACTTTCGGTACAGCGACTGCACTGTGTCTGATCTCAGTTAATTTGATAACAATCAGGACGGATGGGTTTACCGTGCTCTCCCGAACGCGATAAAAGGCCAACGGATGCTTCGTCCTAGATTCGAACAGACATCTAAAGCATTCTTGAGTTGCTTCCATTTAAGTTCCTACCAACATATATTTTTAAATTAATTAAATGATCAAATTATTAATTAATTAGCTTTTGCCCGCGGCTCCGCTCGCATTAAAAAGATTTTCCGGATAAAAAGTAGCCTATGTGAACATGAACATGAACTACCCGTGTGCCAAATTTCATAGAAATCCGTTCAGTAGTGTTTGCGTGAAAGAGTAACAAACATCCATACATCCAGACATCCATACATCCATACATACTTACAAACTTTCGCCTTTATAATATTAGTGAGATTTTACACATATTATAGGAACATCATTTTCAGAATGTTGCTATCTGTTTAGTTCCGTTTTTTTTACATCGTTTTTTTAGAATGACATGAGCTTCTTACAAGTCTACGGTTTGACTGAAACATCTCCGCTGGCGACTGCGATGCCGCGTGGATCGACGGCGTACTCTAAAGCCGGGTACGCTGTAGCAAACACCGAACTCAGAGTCATCGACCCGGAATCACGCAGCTTGGGACCGAACCAGGTAGGTTATAGACTTAGGGTTAGAAGCCTGGATATGTTAGAACAGGTTAAAATAATGGTTTATTTCGTTTTTTTGTAATGAGACCGAAAATGTTATTGTCTATAACGTTATGCTGTAGGCAGTCTTTTTGCACTAATTGGCTGGCTTCACAGAAACGTTATCATGGTGCACTGGAAGTGACTGAGGTTTTTGCTTGTGTGATCGTTAGCAGTAATCTACGCTCACTATCAGGTTAACACATTTTTTTTGTAAGATGAATTACAAATTAAATTTTCAATAGACCAATTTATATTACTTTTGTGTTTCCATCAAACGTAAACCCTTTAGGATTTAATACCGAGGTTCAGCCCTTTAAAAGTGATATTTAATTAATTTATTTTATTTTCTACGAGATCTTTACAAAATATTAGTCTAAAATGAACTAAACAAATGCATAGTATCTTTTAAAAGCAAGGTTTTAATAATATTAAAATATGCATCGTCACCAGAATACTAGGCAACTCCAGCTGTGTCTAGACGCAACTGCGCAGAACTTAATCCAATTTAACTAAAATCAAGACAAAGTATGATATGAAAATCTGAACTCAGTTTCATTCGCTGTTCAAGAAACTGTTCATGGTGCATTTTTACTAGACATGATACAGAAAATATGAAATTGGATTTTATTTTTCTTTTGACTTCTAATTTTAATTGCATTGCATCCTTGTGCTGTAGATTGAAACATATTTTTGGATATTAACTATTGTCGTTTTAATTTTCCCGGTACACTAAATGTAAAATAATTTGTTGAATAAAACGTAGGTATAGTTAAAAGGCAGGTCGGCGTAGACAGAAATCTTTAGGGTAGGCCTAAGTTCAGCAGTAAACTTCACGTGGCTGATGATGATTGATAAATCTAAGTTTTCTGTAGGTAGGGTTCCAGAAATGTAAACAAGCGTGTGAGCGCAGTATAGTTCTGTATCGTGTTGTTACTGTATATGAGCAGTCGTATATCTTACCTTCGGGCGTGTTCGTCTTGTCATTTAATTGCTATAAAAAAAGATTAGAAATGCTTATTGAATATATTTTACAAAAAATCAAGACAGTCTCTAAAGTGTACCAACTCACATTTGAATGGCGGTGAAGCAAACGAAGATCCTCGCAATAAGAAAATTTAATACGACGCTAATGTTATTGGTCGCCAGGTTGGTGAGCTCCTAATACGAGGTCCTCAAGTCATGAAAGGCTACAGAAATAATCCAGAAGCTACCAATGCAGCTATCATAGAAGACGGATGGTTTAGATCTGGCGATCTAGCCAGTATCGATGATGATGGAATTGTTACGATATCTGATAGACTAAAGGAATTAATCAAGGTGATTATTACTTATACAATTTTAGTTTCCACTAATATCATAAATATGAAATGTTAGGATTCTAATAAAATTTACTTTAAAAAAATAATCAAAAATAATTAACAAATACTAAATTGTTAACGAAAACCATAAATTGCACTTAATAGAAATAACTTTATTAATTTTAATAATACTAAATTCCCAAGTTGATATTCACGCGCACACGTCTCGCAACTGACTGCTCGGAGACGGTAAAATAATTGTATTTTAAAAAGATTTGTAAACAACGTGTATGGTATCGACCTTACATTAACAAGATGAACTACACATAGTAATATAATACACACACACACACACTCACTCACGCCTATTATCCCCGAAGGGGTAGGCAGAGGCGCAACTAGTGCACCCACTTTTCGCCGTTGTTCCGTCCCATGATGTGATAGGGGGCGAGCCTATCGCCATGTCGGGCACAAATTCTAGACTCCGAGCTGATATTGAATAGAAAAACTAAATATCATTTTGCCCGACCCGGGAATCGAACCCGAGACCTCAGCATTGCAGTCGTACCATAATACAACTACGCCACCGAGGCAGTCAGTAATATAATATTTTGCAAATTTACAGGTCAAAGGCTACCAGGTACCCCCAGCTGAATTAGAAAATATCCTAAAAGAACATCCAGCGGTACTAGATGCAGCTGTTATTGGTATACATGACAAAAGAGCTGGTGAAGTTCCCAAAGCATTTATAGTGAAAAAAGATGGTCTTGAAGTACAACCCGAAGAAATTACCAAGTTCGTAGCAGAGAGAGTAGCAGAATTCAAAAGAATAAAAGAAGTTGCGTTCCTAGATGAGTTACCTAAGAATCCTTCAGGGAAGTTACTTAGAAGGGTTTTAAAGGAAAAATATTGTTAACAAAAACGAGATTGTTGTATTTCAAAATTTTAAGTGTAAAGTGTAATATTCTTTAAGACTAAATGAGATTCATTATTTTAGTAATTTGGGCAACTCTTAGTTTTATGGAGGTATGCAGGGTTATAGAATACAGAATTATGAGAAATATTACAGAGCAATATCAATTTATCACTATTTATGATGCTATGTAATCTGCACAGGTAATCAGGGAAACTAAAGTATTGCGTAAATAAAATAATTCTTATATATTCTTGCATGAATGTTTTATAAATAAAATACACAGACATTCAAATATCAAAAGTATGAGGAACAGAAAAATACAACAAAATAAAACGAGCGACAGAACCGATAAAAACTACCAAAATAAATATCATTGAACACATGTTCCAACTACATGTATACATCAGTACTTCACTACAATGTACGTATCGACCAAGCTTTGGTGTCGTGTACATACGTAGTACACCGCACTGGACATGGAATATTTGGTAACCGTTCTACAGTGACTAAAATCGTTTGCTTCTTTTGCGGAAAACCTTTATACTTTAAAGTTCGAGCAATAAAATGGAGTGCAACGCAATCTCAGGTATGTAGGATTCCTCAAGATGCTTCGAGGTTAAAACGAACAACAGTTGATAAACAAAAATATTAGAAGAAGAAGAATAAAGAACATTAATAAATTTTATTGGCACAAAAATTACCATAAATTTGCTCTAAAAATATAGGCTTGAAAGATTGTGACATAAAGCAAAGTTAAGCCTCCATATTATGCCGAACTAGGTTAGGTATATACCTGTATCTCAGTGCACAGCGCCGTTCCCCACAGTTTTACAATAGCCTTAAGAAGCCATTTCATAACTATTATAATAAGAATACATGTAGAAGTATAGTGGACCTCTCTGAATGTGTGTGTGTGTGCGTGTGTGAGTGTGTATGTTTGAGAAAGAGAGCGTGTGTGCATGGCTTATAACTTACCCAAATAGACGTGAATTTGTAAATAACAAAACCTATAACTCATGTGTATCACCTTAGTACTCAACATGATAAATTAAATACATATTTTTTATATATAAAAAAGTCAGGAGCTCTTCTGTTTCGTCGTATCCCAGCGTTAACACCCAAGACGAGAATTTTATAAAAACAAAAAAAATTGAATAAAAATCCCTAAATCACAATGAAACAAATTTATAAAATTCATATCAAAATGTTCTTGTGTGGAACTATGGCCTCAATTAGAAAATACGGTGATATCCAATGCGTAGTTGTTTATAAATAATATACAAAGAATATTCTGAGCATTCCTAGGTGTCGAATGATTCGGATAGAAAAGTGTGATAGAGTAAAAGCGACCGGGAGGTCCCTACACAGATTTGCTACGCTACAGGCAGTTGTAGGTCTGACTTTATTTGACCAGGGCAAACTGGATGCATTAATACCTTCATACAATTTACTGTATAAGGAATATAGAAATAATAAATTATACGTACTTTGGGCTATTTGTCAAAGAAATAGATAAGCCGACCCAATACGAAAGTCACACTCCAATCAAACAAATAGTTTATCAGCAAACTGTGAAATTGGCCCTTAGTATACTCAGTTTAAAAATTTTCAATCATGTACAAAAATAAACAAAATATATTTTTGTATAATTTCTTATTAATTTATAACATTCCTGTTGTATTCACTAAATGAAAATATTACAGATAATAATACCATTGATTTGCAGACCAATTTAGTAGCCAAAAGCTCCCAAAATTTTCGTTTAATTTCACTAATTTACATTTCAGCAATAAAGTTATCAACATAATCATATGGCATCAATTTCCAAATTATTAAAAAAAAGAAAATTTTCGTCGAAATATTTCGGCACAAGGAAACCTCATTCATCGCTTATGATTAATCAACGTGCCATATAAATTTTCCTCCAGTCATTGCTTTCCAAACTGTAGGGTTGTGTTGATTTATACTCTCATAGCAAAGTGGCCAAACTATACTTGATTGAAGCAGAGTGAGGTTAACATAGAGTATCAAATCATGCCGGCCTATTTGAACCTCATATACACAAGCTTTTTTTTGTTTTCGCGGAGGGGATTACATGACAGGCAGGGGATACCGTGGTAGAATTCTACAAACGCCCCCAATCCACAGGCCGAAAGACGCCGGTCAGTCGTCCACCCGGCGCCTCTTACGTCTCATTTGGCGGCGGGAGGGATCTCCGCGCCTCCGATCCCTCTCGGCACTCTGCTACATATACACAAGCTGATTCTGGAACGCGATACACTTACGTGGGCCCCTATGGTGAGTATTACACCTTGTGCTCGGTGGTTGTTTATCCTCTTACAAGATTCTACCAGCAAAATGAATTTCAATGTAATTAAAATAAGTTATAATAAATTCCTATCAAACAACTTGGTACTAACTTTTGGAAGCTCTTTGTAAACTTATTAAAATAAATGTAAAATGTGTGACAGCCCTCTAGATTGTCACGTTATTACTGTATATACTAAACTTGTTAGGTTTCCTCACGATGTTTTCCTTCACCGTTCAAGCGAACGATAATTGATAAACAATACACACATAACTTCGAAAAGTCAGAGGTGTGGGCCGTGGGTTTCAAACCTCCGGACATTGTCTCGGCAGACCGTTCCATTCCCAACTTGGCTATCGTATACTTTTTTTATTAACGCATTGTCAAAATGACCTTGTATAAGCGGTGGAGATCACTTAACAGCAGGTCACCACTTTGATCCTTACCAGGCCTATGATACAAAAAAAACGTATTCGTCGGCGGTATTAGATTAACGTAATATGTTTATTATTACATTTGATTTTATTCATATTTATTTTAATTGTGAGTAAGGAGTTGCCCGTTTTTTGTATGGGAGCTGGGCTTAAAAATTTAACCAGTTTTTAAGGAAAATAAAATTACATACATGTCAGAATTGGAGGGCTTTAAAATTATACGATTTATAGGAAAGGCCTAGTTTTATGAGTACCATCCAAATATATGTAAGTATCTTGGTAAGAATTTTCGAACCCGTTTGTGGACGTGTCCTTCCAACAAAAAATTCTTTTTTTTTCCTTTTTTTTTGTCAAAGTTTGACATACACTGTCGCCTCTATTCCCCTCATTACGGAGGGCATCGGTTGCGAAATTCCGCCTAAGACACGTGCCCCCGTAACAACTCAACTTCGGCGTTATTTCTACCAAACTAAATAATGTATACATAGGGACCGGGAATATTTGCCTTAAAGAGGTTTCCTTCTTTACAAATAAACCCAGTTTGATGTTGACAGGAAGGAACATATTCAATTTTGTATACGATTTCTTTGAGGCCAAATAAATTAAATGACACCTTTAAAGTCTTTGTAGCTTAATTGATATCATCTATCAGGCCTTTTCGAGGTGGTAGATCTACTATATGCAAGAGTTTATCTAGGTTAGTTATTACTTTCTAGTTTAGAAATCAAGTGGTACCTATGTGATTTGGATAGTCTGTGTCTTTCAATACAAGAGAGAGCACCTCTGGGAGGGAATGAAATTTAAACGCGATATATAGCAGTAGTTAGCTTGATAAGAAAGGAGACAGACCGTCAAGTATGGAGCAATATGCGTAAGTCTATGGATAGATAAATCGATGAATGGTGGTCAATAGACTCACGTCCCACGACAAAAAACAATCTGTTATTAAAATCTGTTAATGAATTAATCGTATCTTACCGACAACGTACTTGTTATTTATTTATTTATTTAACGTTGTACTTAAAGCCGTTGGTCCTGCGCCTGATCTCTTTCCGGTCATGTCGGATTGCCGTCTCACCGGACTATGAGAGTGAAGGAATAGCGAGTGCACCTGTGTATTGCGCACACACTTGTGCACTACAATATCTCCTGCGTACCTGGCTGATCTCCGTTGAGAGCGGTCCGCGTTGGCCGCCGTGGCCAAAACTGGCTAGGAGGATTTCGTTTCATTTAACTTTATATACAGACATATACATAGGGATTATCTATCAGTCTATCTCTGGGTGATGTAGAGATAAAATGAAGCAGCATGCAATAAATGCAGCATGTAACCAGTGTTGTAAATATGTAGTTGAAAGGCAATGAACAAAACACCACAATAAGCCACGAATCAAACCCAGTTCCAATATCGATCAGCTAAACTGTAACTGACATTAAGCGTCTCGTACACACTAAGCCATAAACAATAGTTTAGAACCCATATAAAGTCCGCACAACGAGCGTACGTGGTGTGAGTGTAAAAACCTAAAAACTGATTCTTGCTTCTAATAGTTTTACATGGACTCTGGTCATTTTAGATATTTCTCTTTGTGAAGCTTGTGCAGGTCTGATTGGAAAATCTAATTTTACTAGTGGTAGGTCTCTCATGTAAGAGGCCGTCTGGGTGGGTGCCACTGCAATGTCTATTTCTACCGCCAATTAGCAGTGTTCATGTACATTAAGGCTACTTTTTATCCTGAGAAAATATAAAGCGGGACTTTATCCTGGAAAGTCTCATTCACGCGGGTGGAGCCGCGAGCAAAAGGCTAGTCTACAAATAAAATATCTACTAACTATGCTAAAACTACTGTCTTTATTATAGTTTCCATACTAGTTTCGCTAGTGCAAAGCAGAAGATAAATAAACAAAGCTGACATTCAAAACCTCCCATAGCAATTTACACATGACATAACAGACTTGAAAAAATATCCTCTTTCATTGAAGAAAATTTTATTTAATGTTATAAACATGTAACAGCTTTCAAACCATCGTTTCTGCTAAAACGGTCTCAGGGTTAATAAGTACTAAAAATAGTTTCGGGAGCAACAGAATCCACTATCGATTGTCAACAGGCGAAAACCAGCACGTTAGGAAATTGCCAGGGTTAAGAGAAACCCATTTAAGTCTTAGCACTTTAGTACTGGCGATGTGGGTGTGACACCGTTGCGAATGGATACGGTATATTTTTGGTCTTCTTCCGTATACGTCACGCTTTTTTCTCTTTTCAAAGGTAGGCAGAGATGTCGTAAGCAGGTTTGTCTATTATGTTATTAGAATATAAAATTACTTTGCATTTTGCAGGAAGTTTTAAATTTTCCAAGTGTTGACTGGCGCCTTTAAGCAATAGGATTTTTTGATAATTCTGTCAATTTAACCTGCTGTTTTTCATCTAATCAAATCACTTTTGCATTGCGTTGATTTCGTAAACTCAATTAAAAATGGACCTTATGCAAGGGTTTTTATTTATACAATACTTATCTAAGATAAGATATTATTTCCATAATCAATTGATGAAACCCACATGTTTTAAATCCACTAAAATATTTCAAGAAACACATAAGCCATCCCTTGGAGTGCTGAATACGCATGCTGCCTTTTGTCAAGATTTTGGCATACTTGAATGTAGAACACTCTATTCAAACGCATCTTGTTACATTTAAGTTACATAAAAATATCTGATATAAAATGTAACACAAAGATGTAACTGGAATTCCGCAAAATTTAGTTTCGTCATGAGTGCAGTACGGCTAACTTCTGGCCTGGATCCAGTTTAGTTTTAGAAGAAATTTGGCAAATATTTTGTCAGCTTTTTTAAACTTAAATTTATAGATGTCGCGAATCCGAAATATTGTACATTCTAGACGCCTTTTTGTTGTACCGAACTGGCAACACCAGCGCGGGGAGTGAAGTTAGCTGAAAAACGGTTCTGTAAGCAACTTAACGGCGACGCGCGGACGCGGGGCGAATGGCTGAGAGGCGGTGATCAAATAACATGGCCCGATAAAATAATGTAAGTCAATTTATGGTTATACCAGTGTTAAGCATAATAATCAGTAATGCTATCAGTGTTTACCAGTGAACAAATAGAGTTAAGGTTATCAGTATAGTTTGGATCCGCGGTGTCCAAAACTCAGAAATCAGTAATCAGACCGGTGATGCGGCGGCGGTGAGCCGCTGTGCCCGAAGCTCAGAAATCAGTTATCAGACCGGATCAGACCGGTCATGAGGCGGCGGTGAGCCGCGGTGTCCAAAGCTCAGGAATCAGTTATCAGACCGGATCAGACCGGTGATGAGGTAAGGGGTGGCTAAAGGGGAGGTATTGGAGGCCACACACGGAGGTAATCCCTCCCACAGGATGTAAACAGATCAGTGTTACCAAAACCAGTTGGTAAAGTGAACATGAGTCTGCTTCATGTTATGTTGTACTACTTGTACTGTATCAGATCAGATATTCGCTGTGTACCTACTATCAGCTCAATTGGGTACTTGGCGACATGGTGGAGATGCTGGGATCGAATAATGTAACCCAGTACACGTAAAGTATCGGTAGGTACGCATATACATTTATGGCGGGCTCAACTAAACAAATATGGCTTCCGTTATGATGTTGTTTTTTTTTGCAAACAACAATGTTTGGTGGATCCATTACACAAAATAAAGCAAAGCAAACAGCCATATTCAGTTGAAATAATTATATTATTGTTGTTGACAGTTGCTTACGGTGCCTTTTAACCAAATTCCCGCCGTCACATTATTATCAGAATTGCAGCCTTGAACTACTGTCATAAAACAAACTACTTGATGCGAAGATATTACGTAGGTAAGTATGCGTGTTTACACATTTCAATAATACCTATATGTATTGTGGCAGCAGAAAAATCATTGCTTACAAAATGTTACTAAGTCAACAATTTTGCTGCATGGTGGTTGCAATATCCTGATTATAGGACCAAAGAAAGCATACCTATAATTTAGTGAGACTCCTATTAAATGTGTAAATCATTGTTTTATCTGCTAGATAGTCTGTGATAAAATAATTTATTTTAAATTCAAAATACCTAGTTTATTTTTAGTTTATCACCATCTATGGATTATTCTGAAGATACTCATGACATGGAGATAAAAACATATCCAGAGAGTGTTAATAATTAATTCATAATGACTTAACATATTATGTTTATCAAGTTGTAGTTGCCAGAGTAATATAGTACTGTGATTCATATACTAAGTAGTAGTACCTGGTTTATTGACCCGGAGAGTAATGTGATTAATATTCTTTCATTCAGTATTTAAATATTTAAAGACACAGTTCCTTCATACTAATTGTTATCATTGAATATACTTACTCTACACTTCTTATGAGTACTCACAATAAAACTTTGAATAAAAGGTGAACTATGGGATAGGTATTAATTAATTCATGGTCACTACTAAGTACTAATTAATATTATGGCATCTGACAGGATTTTAACAATAGAACATTGTACTAATATTTTCATAACCATAAAATAGTATAGTTTACCTACAGTTACAAATATATAATGAATTTAATTTTAATAAAATTTCATTGGTATCGTTAAACATTATGCTCCACATATCTAATATATGGCTCATATTGCAATTAATTTGATTCAGATGAGCAGTCACCCAACCCCCCTGAAATATCGCTTTGGGTCATTTAAGTATTCTGAAAAAAAAATGGAGAACGCTTTTCATACTCGCCTAACCTTAATGTATGATTCGGTACAGTCATACATAACAACTGCTCAAAGTGTGCTTGTGGAGAGATCAGATAGTGAATATATCAGTAAATTGAGGATGGTTGAGTCTAAATTGAAAGGAGCTACAGAAAGGCTTGCGTCTGAAGTATGCAACTATTCTAAAACTGTTGAGAAACCTGATAATGAAAAAATAAGTCATTATACACTGGGACAAATACATGCTGAGGATTTAATATCTGAAATAAATGTGACTATCAAACAAAACAACCAAGAGAACCAAACAGGTTTAGCCAGTAATAAAAACATAAATATAACTAACAAGCTGCCGAAGATGGAATTAGCAAAATTTGATGGTGACGTTCTCAAGTGGTACCAATTTTGGGATCAGTTTTCATCTAATGTAGATAACAGAAATATTAGTGATGTTGATAAATTATTATATTTACAATCTGCCCTAGTAGATGATGCAAAACAAGCTATTGAAGGATTGGACACAACAAATAAAAATTACCAAATAGCTGTGAATACTTTGAAGGAGAGGTTCGGGAAACCAGGAACAATCATAGATGCTCATTATGTGGCATTATACAGAACTAAAACAGCACAAAGCAATCAAATTAAGGACTGCAGACACGTGCTTAATGAAATTGAAAGACATCTTAGAGTTTTGAGTTCTTTAGGAGAAGATGTAAACCATAACCATCTTAGAGTTATGATTATGGAGAAATTTCCAGAGGATCTCATTTATGAAGTAAAAATGAAAATGGCAGATGAAGAAGAAACAATTGACAACATAAGGAAATACTTAGAATATATTATATCAGCCAGAGAGACATCTAACAGACTTAAAAGAAAATCAGTGAATATGGATAACACAGACAGGGAGATAACTGATGAAGGCCGACTTATTTCCGAAAATATTACAGTAGGTGCTCTACATGTCAAATCTGAAGAAATGCGTAGTAATAAACACAGCAGACACACACAAATACACAGACACACAAATTTCAAAGGAGATAAGCCCAAATTATTTTCAAAGCAATTTGTTAAGCCTAAAACGCGTTCTCGAAAACGGCCATTAGATTACACTGACCGCAATGATGAGCCACCTGTAAAGAAACCTAACAAGTGTGTATTCTGTACGCATGATCATTTTAATGACGAATGTACAGTTTTTAAAACCATACAGGAACGAAAGGCCCAATTAGGAAACCGCTGTTACAATTGTTTTACTCTAGGGCACAGAGCCGAACACTGTCGGTCCAAAAGAAAATGTAGGCACTGTAACAAATTTGGTACACACAACCGAGCATTGTGCCCCACTAAGTTATCACAACCTATTAAATGTATTCAAACTAATAGCTTACACACTACAACAGAATTAAACACCACATTACTACAGACTTGTTTAGTTGATGTGACTAATCCAAAGGAAGAAACAAAACAAGCACAGTGTAGGGTGTTACTTGACTGTGGTAGTCAGCGTTCATACATCACTGAATCCACAAGTCAAAAATTAAGTTTACATACTATTGATAAAATTAATCTATCTATATTTACCTTTGGAACAAAGTCACCTCATCAGATTGAAAGTCCAACAGTTAAATTTAAATTAACCACTCGAACTGGTGTTACACGAATTATATATGCAAATGTAGTACAGCATATCACCCATGATATACAAACACCCCATTACAATTACCAACCAAAAATATTTAATAATATGCAGTTTAAAAATCTTATAATGGCAGACGATGGCTCATACGGCGGTAAAATAGATATATTAATAGGAAATGACTATTACCATTCATTTATGAACCAAGAAAAGATCTTGGTTACCCCGGAACTGTACTTGGTTAATTCCGATTTTGGTTGGGTGTGGTCAGGGAAATTAAACGGATCTGTTGATAGTCCAGATAAGTTAACGATATTGACATATTTTCAATCAAACAGTGTGTTTGAAGATAAATTGACCAAACCTGACCTGCCGCTAAAATTAAACGAAGTCAAAAGACTATGGGATTTAGAATCAATAGGAATAACAGATTCGCCAACTTCTTCTCGTGACGAAGAAGCTGTTAAGCAGTTTAATAAAACCATTGTACACGAAGACAATAGATATCATGTCCGATGGCCGTGGACGGAGCTAGCTCCTAGTCTTTCTAATAATTTAGGGTTAGTGTGGGGTCGTCTTAAAAGTTTAACAAGGCGCTTAGATAACACAGAATTAAAGGCATATGACACCGTAATGCAGGAGCAGCTACGCGAGGGAATTATAGAAATAGTATCGAACCCTAATGCCTCCCAAACACACCCAATTCACTATCTGCCGCACCATTGCGTTCGACATCGAGACAAACCAGAAAAGCTTAGAATAGTTTATGACGCCTCAGCTAAAACGGGAGATAACCTTAGTCTGAACGAATGTTTATATCGGGGACCGTTAATGTTAGAAGATCTTACAGGATTATTAATTAAATTTAGGGAACACCCTATTGGCATAGTAGCAGACGTAGAAAAGGCTTTCTTACAATTAGGCCTCCAAAGCCAAGATAGAGATGTAACTCGTTTTCTTTGGCTCAAAGATGTTAACCGTGATGTTTCTGCAGATAACATTTTACACTTACGTTTTTGTCGTGTTCCGTTCGGGGTTATATCAAGTCCATTTCTGCTGAATGCTACTATTCGATACCATTTAATGAAATCAAACAACAATCTGATGAAACAAATGGCGGAGGATATATATGTTGATAATGTAGTAACAGGCGCTCAGACTATTTCAGAAGCACAAACCTTATACAAAGTATCCAAAGAGACATTCGGTAATTTGTCTATGAATTTACGAGATTGGAACTCAAATTTAAAAGAGTTTGTCGCATTCATACCAGATAAATTCCGAGCTAACGTTGATGATCAAGTTAAGGTACTCGGATTGATATGGGATATACGCAATGATTGTTTATACTTGAATACTAAATTTACTACTGACGATTTGAATAGAGTCCAATCAAAAAGAGATGTGTTGAAAACTATTGCTTCTATTTACGACCCTTGTGGTCTAGCAGTACCAGTTATGCTTCCAGCCAAACTTTTCTTTCAAAAATTATGGAAGGAAAAGATAAAATGGGATGTAAAATTTAATGAGACTTTAACTGCTGAATGGCAACATATAGCTTCTAAATTTGCTCATCTCAAGGGCATTTTCATTGAGCGCTATTATTCACGTAGTTTAGACAAAGATAAGTTTTCGAATAAAATCGAGTACGAGTTACATTGCTTTACAGATTCGTCTAAAGAAGCTTATGCTGCAGTAATTTACTTGAAAAGTTCTTTAAACAATAACAGTACTGTCAATTTTGTTATTGGCAAGAGCAGACTAGTGCCTTTAAAGGATCAAAATAACTTACAGATCCCAAAATTAGAATTGTTGGGAGTACTAATTGGATGTAGGCTATTAAATTATGTAGTGAAATTTGTGCGACTTAACATAGGACAACAGTTCCTGTGGACAGACAGTCAAGTAGTTTTAAATTGGCATCAATCAGACAAACTCCTTCCTCCATTTGTTTCACGCAGAATCAATGAAATAAAACAAAATAAAGTTTTAACACTTAGGTATGTGCCAACTAAACTAAATCCTTCTGATGTAGGTACTAGGGCAGACCGTGTAGATTCATATAAAATCTGGCTTAAAGGTCCTGATTTTTTAAGAGACGATTCAAAACTTTGGCCTGTATATCCCACAAATATTAATATACTACCAACTCAAAATTTAGTGGCCGGGGAGGGTCTTACGAATAACATAATATCTCTAAATAATACAGACATACAGGTTTCCGATAAAACACAGCAAATAACAGATAACTCAAACAAATGTGAACAAGAAAAGACAAAAAAAATATTAGACCTTCAGGCAGAATACTTCCCTAATGAGGTTAATGACAAAGTGACTGATCTGTCAAGATCACTTGGACTATTTAAAGATCAAGATGGAGTAATAAGGTGTCGGGGTAGATTTAGGCACACAGATTTAACAATTGATCAAAAAGAACCAATATTACTACCCAAGAATTCAATATTCACAAAGGAGATTATATCAGAATTGCATCAGAAAAACTACCATGTCGGTGTTTCACATACTTTAGCACTATTAAGACAAAGATTTTGGATCCCACAAGGAAGATCAATAGTTCAAAGTGTGATCAGGAAGTGTCCACAGTGCATAAAATATGGCGGGGGTCCATTTAAACTACCACCGATGCCCGACTTACCAGCGGAAAGAGTGAAACTCAGTTTGCCATTCACTTTTACCGGTCTAGATTATTTTGGACCACTCTTCGTTGATGAAGGCCGAAAAGAGAAACGCTGGGTTTGTCTCTTTACATGCTTAACAATTAGGGCCATACATATGGAAGTAGTAAAAGATTTGACGGCTGAAGAGTGTTTACTAGCGATTAGAAGATTCATAGCAGTGAGAGGTTTTCCTCAGCTGATAATATCAGACAATGCCACACAGTTCAAACTTACAGCAGATACAATAACCTCCGATTATTGTATACAGAATGACTTACGATGGAAGTTTATACCAGAATTGGCACCTTGGTTTGGAGGTTTTTATGAACGTTTGATAGGTTTAGTAAAACACAGTATGAAGAGAACACTCGATAAACATTCCTTATCCAACAATCAGTTACATACAATAATTAAGGAACTTGAGGCTGTTATAAACACTCGGCCTTTAACAACAGTAGGCGCCGAGTTAGAACATGTACTGAGTCCCGTGGATTTTCTACGTGTAGGTGGACCAGTAACAACACTTACTTCAGAGCGTGAATTTTTAGAATGTTCAACAGTAACCAAAACCAATTTAATTGACAACTGGAAACGTGGACAAACCATCCTCAAAGAATTCGCAATGATGTTTAAAAATCAATATTTGACTAGCCTACGAGAACGGAATGACAGACACAAACAATCGAGAGTTGTAATCAATAGAGCACCAAGGAGAAATGAGATAGTCCAAATAAGATCAGATGGAAATAGAGCACACTGGAAGGTTGGAAGAATAGCAGAGGTAATTAAGGGATCAGATGATCAGATCAGGGTAGCACGAGTGAAGTTACCTTCAGGAGAAATATTAACACGGTCAATTGGGCATCTTTATCCACTTGAAATAGATGATTTTAATTCAGCACCGATAGCAGAATCACTTAATGAAACCCAAAGCGATAATCTACAAACCGGTGGTCCTGAAGACGTAAAGGGGTTACGGGTAGATGAGGCGGCGGTGAGCGACGGATCGAAGGACTTAGCGCAGACAACTTCCACTATCAGAACCAGACCGAGCAGATTGTCAGCGATGAGAGCCAAAGAAAGAGTCCGAGAGTGGACGTCTCAGTTACTTGTAAAATTATTTGATTAACCAATAAATAGTGATTAGTAGACAATAACTTTCTTGTTTGTCTTCCCTCTGGTGGGAGTGTCGCGAATCCGAAATATTGTACATTCTAGACGCCTTTTTGTTGTACCGAACTGGCAACACCAGCGCGGGGAGTGAAGTTAGCTGAAAAACGGTTCTGTAAGCAGTGGCGTGCCTAGTGTTTTGGATGAGGGCAAGCCCAAGCAGACCTAAAAAAAATCGCATTTCCGATTCATATAAAATGTGCACCTATAAAGAAAATCAATATCTAAAAATAAAATAAAAAACCACAATCCGTACCGGGATTCGAACCAGGGCCTCGAGAGCTATATTCATACCGCGCATACAATACAACTATGCCATGGAAGCGTTTAGTTACTTTGCAAAATTAGGTACGAATTCAAAAACGATTTTGGGCCATTGCAACTTCTACAAAGTTTTTGTCCTAAAGATAAACTACGTACTTATTATACCTGTATCGTCTAATGCAAGAAGAAGTAATACTACAATAATAATTAAATAATTTTACCAGATTGTACGTACCTATTCCAAACACTTGTTTCGTTCGAAAAAAATATGCAAGACTAACAATACAACTTGATACATAGTCGTATTTTACGTATTAGAGCTTCCAATAAGACAATTAATTATTAGTTTTGTATACTCATCTACATACCTTTTATGTTTCTTCAAATACATTTCGCGCTTTTCGCAAACTTGTTGAAAGTTGTTGTTTTCCATCATAACCTAACAAATTTACCTTATTCTTGCCGATCAAACCTTTCACACACTACAAACTATTACGTGGAATAATTTCACTAATATCTTAATATCTCAAAAACCACGTAATAAAGACAAATACTTAAAAATGTATCATTCACACTCATTTATCTTAATCACAACAAATAACTGGTGTTGCCAGGTCCGCGTCAAAATTATACCGTGATATTAATGCTGAAAATGTGATGAAAACTTATTGATAAATAAAATTATAGTGTATTACCTTAAAAATTATAAATAGATATGTAATTATAATTATATTAATAATAAAATCCTTACATAGTCATGATAAATAAAAAATACGCATTTACATTAGGAATATAATGCAGAACAAAAGAAACCATATTAGAGGTAACTCTTTCAATTGGCAACCCGAGGCATTAAGCCTGGATTAATTTCCAGTACTGATTGCTATAGAAACTTACTATAGCTATACATTTGTGGTAGCAGTTGGTGCGTATTCTATCCATAAGTGTGAATGAGGCAGAAATATAGCGGCAAAAAGCCAGGTAAAACCCAACGAGAGAGAGAGTGATGAGTATATTTTGTTCGCACTTAGCTGTTTTGTACTAATAATATTAAATGCGGGTACGGCGCGGGTGTGGTGGTGTGTGTGTGGGTATATTGGTGTGTTCGATTGTGCGCTCAAGGCGAACTGGTTCAGCGAACCGTAGCGCGGGAATTTTAAGATTGTAAAGAAAATTATTTCGAAGAGTTTTGACCGTAAAATGTTGGTTATTTTTCCACATTTGGTTTTAAGTACTTAGGTAAATTATTTTAGGGCAAGCCGGGCTTTTCGGCTTCTATGGAAGGAACGCCACTGTCTGTAAGCAACTTAACGGCGACGCGCGGACGCGGGGCGAATGGCTGAGAGGCGGTGATCAAATAACATGGCCCGATAAAATAATGTAAGTCAATTTATGGTTATACCAGTGTTAAGCATAATAATCAGTAATGCTATCAGTGTTTACCAGTGAACAAATAGAGTTAAGGTTATCAGTATAGTTTGGATCCGCGGTGTCCAAAACTCAGAAATCAGTAATCAGACCGGTGATGCGGCGGCGGTGAGCCGCTGTGCCCGAAGCTCAGAAATCAGTTATCAGACCGGATCAGACCGGTCATGAGGCGGCGGTGAGCCGCGGTGTCCAAAGCTCAGGAATCAGTTATCAGACCGGATCAGACCGGTGATGAGGTAAGGGGTGGCTAAAGGGGAGGTATTGGAGGCCACACACGGAGGTAATCCCTCCCACAGGATGTAAACAGATCAGTGTTACCAAAACCAGTTGGTAAAGTGAACATGAGTCTGCTTCATGTTATGTTGTACTACTTGTACTGTATCAGATCAGATATTCGCTGTGTACCTACTATCAGCTCAATTGGGTACTTGGCGACAATAGACGCAACTTATGTCCTATTTGGCGTCTCCTACTTACTTAAAAAAATTCGCTGTTGGCAGGGTATGAATTGAATTCATTTGACTGAGGAATGATGCATTTATGCATTTTTTTTATTAGACGAGTTCAAGAAAGTTTTATAAACTAAACTGCTCTTAACCAATATTCTACGGAAATCAAAAAGGAATGCTAGGTACAAAATTACTTTTAAGTCGCATAAATATTTTGAAATCAAAAGCAACACAGTTTGCATTATATTATCTTCTGACTTCCAAAAAAAACACACACACACACATGTACGAATCTAAGATCTACGGAACACGAAACCGCGTTCTTCGTTCGGACATACGTTCGGATGTATCAGATGAACATGTCGAATCGAAAACAATTTCACAATAAGAAAAAACGATATTACTTCCTAGTGAACAGGACAAGAATTAATTGTCCTTTTACCTTCTTGTCTTGGTGGACGGACGATGTGATAAAGGTCGCAGAGACATGCTGAATGCAGGCCTTCAACAGGTCTCTCTAAAAATCTTTAAGTGAGGCCTATATTTAACAGCGTACTTCATGTGGCTGATGATGATGATGAAGATTACCTCCTGGTCCCTTAACTAGGATTAGCTCTTCGAGTTACCTCAAAGTTTTTATAAAATAAAGGCAATTACACAACGGTGCAAACGGGTTCTAAAAGATCTCCCTCTCTGCAATTCTAGGTTAACCCGTTGCTACGTCTGAAAGTATAATGGGAATTTCGGATTTAACTAAAGTTTTAATTAGTTGCAATAGTGAATTGGAAAAGTACGGGACCCGTTTTCGGAAACGTGCCGCCATATTTGAATTTCAAATCGCCAATTTTAGACTCGCTCCATTTAATTCTTTGTGGCCCTGAATATTACTGCCTCTTTTTCATTCTCATATAGATTTCGGTGAATTATTTATTATCTTTTAGTTCTTTTTTTATTTCAGTTTAAAATAATTGATTGTAAGTGATACAATTTCATAATTGAACATAAACATTGCTAATTGGAACACCCCTGAATTTTATCTGCAGCATTGAGCAGAACATATTAATGACCTACATACATTTTCTAGTACTACAATGTTTAATAATGATATTTATTTGACTGCCTCGGTGGCGTAGTGGTATTGCGTACGCATTACGAGTACGATTTGCGCGCTGAGGTCCTGGGTTCGAATCCCGGGTCGAGCCAAAAAAAAATTGTGACTGGGTTTTTTCATCTTAAAATTTACTCAGTCGCAGCTCGGAGTCAGGAAGTTGGCGGTGTGATACCCCCGTGCCTCGGAAAGCACGTAAAGCCGTTGGTCCTGCGCCTGATCTGTCTCCGGTCATGTCGGATTGCCGTCTCACCGGACTATGAGAGTGAAGGAATAGCGAGTGCACCTGTGTATTGCGCACACACTTGTGCACTATAATATCTCCTGCGTACCTGGCTGATCTCCGTTGAGATTGGCCGCCGTGGCCGAAACTGGCTAGGAGGATTTCAATGATATATGGTACATTATAGTAGATATTAATTGCCAACATAAATCATATAACTAAACCATTGATGTATTAAAAATACATCAATGAACTAAACACTCTGTCAAGGAAAAAGCTGTCAGAAAATAAGCTTAATAAAATACAGAACGAAAAATAAGCCTAAACTGAAAGATTCCAACGAACAAATATAAAGCGTAGAAATTCAATGTAACAAAATTTTCACGCTATCGCGGATCAAAATGTTGGGATATTAAAAAAGGACATAATGATAGTTCCAGGCCTCAGGCTATGGATAGTTTTAACGAGGTTCCCGAAACAATAAGCTTTCGTTGGAAACTTTTATAAAGCCTATTGAATGGTGTTTTTCAAGCAGATTTCAATACACGTAGAAATTGGTCGGTGTTAAAGTTGAATAATGGATAATGGAACGAGCAGTCTACTTTCATTCATTTCGACATTCAATTTGGGTAACTAATTCCACTAAATTTTTGGGTCATGAATAGTTTTTACCCAAAGTTTTATACGAAACGACAGTTGAGTCCCAATATTAATTAGAGTAAAAAGTAGGGAAACGTGTTTAATTAGGACATGCAGAACTTATTCAGGACACAAGAAGCCAAAAAAAGTGAATCTCTCTTCCTGACTATTCATCCCTCATGATGGTGGGGTCAGCATTCTTCACCTTTCTCTTCCACTTCACCTAATCGAGACGTCATCATGGGAAAAATTGCATGCCACCATTGCACGTTGCAACATGTTAGTCCATGAAGTTTTTGATCTCCCTTTTGATCTTTTTCCGGGAATTGACATTTCCAGTACTTGGTTGCCAAAGTAATCAGGTGGTCTTCTTTTGACATGTCGATACCATCTCAACCTGTTTTCTAGCAAAATAATGTCTCAAAAAATTTTATTTAATCATCAATAACAGTTGAAACATCTAATTTAAACCACTCCTTTTTTATGTTTGTATGAAAACCTTATTAAAAACAAACCAATACAACAGCTGTATTGTTAATTAATATTCAATTATGTAACGAGCGTAAAAATGAACGCTCGACTGGTTGGAACACTTTTTATTATAGCGTTCCATTGAATCAGCGAGTGAAATTCACATTAAACTATTATCACGGCTATCCCGTGATTAATTTTATCGTTTTAATTACTTCGTTTTATTTTCATTAAACAATATTGAATTCTACGGCGTCGTAACTCTTTAATCAGCTCTTTTATAATTTTGGAGACAGTATTGTGCAAAACGTGTGGGTATATGTCAATTGTTTCCCTTGCGTACTACGGTCATATAGCGATTACAATAAGAACGCAATTTAAAATTATTCTTCAAGAGATAAATGACGAATGCCTTTTTTTAAATAATCCATTTACTCCGTCACATAATCATAAAATCTCTATATATCAGAAAAGATGTGGTGAAAATAAACTGGAGAACCCACACGTTTAACGAAAGTAATTGCTAGCTTTATTGTGACGATGCCAGTTTGGCCTTTTTAGATTTATTTTCTAATTCTACGTAAGTGGGGTATTAAAAACTCAATGTTTGAACACGGACACAAGACAGTTTATATACTTACTAAGCAAATTGTGCTATAAGTGCAAGAAAGAATCAATTTTATTTATTCATTATAATTATCAAACCGTCACCCGTCAAACCAAATACAACCCGCAAAATCAAAGATGTATGGGGAAACTCTATATACTCGGACGCCGGCGTCCGTAGCGGGGCTTGACGAGTCAATTTATTAACTCAAATTACATAGATCAAAGTACATTATCATTTTCCACTCAACTTCGGTTTTCTGTGTAAATCAATAATCTGTAACATCAAAGCAGAAAAATGTCTTATCTCATACATTTTCTTTAAACTTTAAAAATGTATCGCCCATTTTCGACCCGTCTCTAGTTCTCTAACGTTTTACACTACAAAGCTAATTTCATCTCTATCTATATATCAAATATCTCACTCTCAACGCGCGAGCTGCTCTGAGTGACAGTAATTGGTCCATGCCGTCAGCACCGGAGTAAGGTCAGAAAGTACCTAACATTTGTCCCCCTAGAACTGCAAGCACTCATTCACCCTTCGAAACAACTCCTGCCATAATGGCTAGTTTTAATGAGTTGCATTATGCGTTCAGATAATGTTAGGAGGCCATTGATTAATGCAACATGTCTTGTTGGTCAACATTATAATATTACTTGAAGCATTTGATACTTACTGGTTCGGTCAACTTTCAAATTTTCAAATTGTACCGTTTTGTAACATTTTAGTGGATTTTATATAATAAATTAGTAACATTTATGCTATGGAAAACCCTCGAAGATCACTTCAAAGATCCTTGGGCATTTTAGGTCCTAAAATAAATGCTTACTACGTTACTGCATGCCATCTAACAGTTCTCAGAGACAGATTTTTAATGGGGACGGAAAATTTTAAAGTTACTTAGCGGACATCTTTTGTGTAATATAACTTTTAGATAGTGTTTTAGTTTCTTAATTAAGATTTAACTACCATAATTGGCAATTACTGGTGGTAAGATTTTCATATGTAAGAGTCCGTTGGGGTGGGTACCACCGCAATGTTGTGTTTCGGTTTGAAGGGCATTGTAGCCAGTGTAACTACAGGACATAGTGAGACTTAACATCTTATGTCTCAGGATGACGAGCGCAGTGGAATGCCATACAGTACTTTGTAACTCAAGGTGCTGGATGGTATTTATACTGTTTATGGGTGGTCGTCTCGCTTACCATCAAGTGAATGGCATGCTCGTTTCGTCATTCGATGCCATAAAAAAAAATAGTATTAGGGACGTTGAAGGTTTAATTTACGTCAAAACGGTTATAATCATAAATATTTCTTTAACCTGCGTTCCCTGAAGTATCTTGGTCTATGATGATTACCTTAATCCACATTGTTCATTCATCTACCTTGTGTTGTAAGCAATTAGCATTGTTTCTGATATTTTTATTGTTTATGTTCTTATAAATATGTTTTCTTCCAAATAAGCAATTAGATAAATATAAAAGAGAGAAGTTGGTGCGGTAGCACTGTTTGTTCAAACTATTCATGCGTTTCTAAGTAAAGAAATTGCTCACGTCTTCCTTACCTTTGCTTACATCATACTGGTTTATAGTCGCAGCTTCGTTCCTGCAAACGTCGGTTGTCAGAAATACAGGTGTAATTTGAATTCAATTTAAAGTTCATAGTAACCACTAAGCCCTATTTCCATAATTGAAGTTTCGTGGCGAAATGCTTGTAAAATAAGAGGCCCTGGAATGCTGTGACTTGCAAGTCACAAAACTGTCATGTCACTCTCTATAAATAACGTGTTGTCTTAAAAATGTCTGATAAGATTCGGCAATGTCGCAGCATGAATTGGGGTGGTCTATTTCTTTTTGTTCTGGCACAGCAAGATGACTATATTCCTGTTAGTACGTAAAGTGTACCTATTTGAAAAAACTTAATGTATACACGGGTCGCTACTTCTGTCAATACCTACCCCCCAGAGTTAAGCCAAAATTAGGATAGCTTACTCTAGAATGTGGCTTATCAGAAAAATCAACTAAGGTAAGATTTCATTATGCTTAAAACTATCATTATAAAATTAAATACAATGGGATACCTCAGCTTCAGATAATTTTTGATATGTCCTAACACGTATGTTGTATCATAATTTATTTGTAAATGTAAATAATAAAACTTTGACGTATAGAGAGGCACGCTTCAGTATCAGTACGTAGCTCCAAGAACGTATTTCAAAATCTTTTTAGATGTTTAAAAGAAAATGACGCGGCACTGAGAGTGGAAGCTGCTTAGAGCAAAATATAGGTTGCACCTTTACGATGTTCGTACGTCTGCTTGCTTGATGTTCAACCCGTAAATATCGTTTTGAAATGACAGATTTTATTTATAATATTTAATTTTTATGTATTATTATTTGGCTGTAAATATTTTAAAACTGTAAGACTTGTGTGTGGAAGGTTTCGAAAATTATATCGACCTGCCTTTCTGGACTAGTCCTGCTACCACAGAATGATGTACAATGTCGGCGGTTTTTATACATATAATGTGTGAGGTACTCGGCATTCATTCGTTACAGTTTACACTACCTATCATTAACATCAGCAATAGAAATATTTCCAGCAAAAAAATCATCACAGAAATTGCCTTACTAATTTCGTTCCATTCAAATAAAGGTCAACATGTGATTTCCATTAAAACCGCCAAACAAACCAAATGATCTAGATCAGATCTAATTCCAAATGCTTTATTTGAAACACTATCGAACTGGGTCACTGTTCCAGTACACTGCCGTAACCCAGTAACGAATTCAGAATGCACCTCATTTAGTACACGGTTAACATAGTAAACGTCTCCGTTGGAGCGATGTACCACTATATCTGCATATTCATAGTCCCTCATGCAAAGCAGACTTTACTATGGTTGGGATTGTTTTATACATACGCGTCGCTGTGCTGATGGGATGTGCATGAATTAACTTCATCTATTTTTGTGTGACGTGCTGGTATTAAAATCCAAGTCTTTTTGGAAGGTGTTGTATGCTGATTGAAAAAAGCGGCGATAGCCGAGTTGGGAGTAGAACGGACTATCGAGACGAATGTCCGCAGATTCAAAACCCAAGGGCTCGCATCTCTGACTTTTGTCAAAAGTTATGTGTGTATTCTTCGTGAATTACTGCTTGCTTCAACGGTGAAGGAAAAACATCGTAAAGAAACCTGCATACCTAAGAAGTTATCTATAAAAAAATCGAAGGTATATGAAGTCTGTCAACCCGCACTAGGCCAGCGTGGTAGACTAAGGCCTAACTTCTCTCAGTAGTAGAGGAGGCCTGTGCTCAGCAGTGGGCAGTATATAATACAGGGCTAGTATGGTACGGTAGTATGGTGATTCAGTATTTAAAATCCAGCGATTTAAAGATGTATTACGTCACTCAAAAGGTGAGAAACGTAGGTAGTTGATTTTTGTTAGTTCTAAAGGTGTGCTAAACGCAGTGTTGGATATAGCGTGAATGGATCACCTAGATTAGTTTACCCAATATTTTCAATCTAAATCAGTAGATTTGGATAATATTCAATGAAAACCAATTTTGTAAATTTTGTGTTCCTTGTAGTCTGTCGTTCATACTACAAATTGATATGTGATAATAGCGGCTACTTACTTACCCGCAGGTCATATATTAGGTGCTTTGAGCATCCAAGGATGGCAATGATTTAATTTAATCTAAATTACCACACGATACGTAATGTCTAAATTGTACCATACCCCTTTACAAAAATCATCTTTATCTCGGAAATATCTATCGCAAACCATTAAATAACTCAATTTCGATACAGAAGGCCGCAATGCAATCCAATATATTCCCATTCACAAAACCTGAACCAACGAACCGACGCCAAATGAAAAATTACAAACCATAAAGCAAACGAAAATTCTTTCCTAAAATCAAATACAATGGTATTCTAGCGAATGCTGGTAAAATCAACCTTCAAATCACACATGCCCATTGTGACCAGCCCTAGAGCGAGCTGAGAGGAGTGAATTGTAAATTGTTCCGTACTCCAAAGTGTATTTTCGCTCGCTGGCTCAAATCGGTGCCCGATTGAATAAGCAACTGATATCGAGGAGGCGATTTGGCCCGCGTACGAATCGCTTGTGTGACGTCACGTATAAAATGTTGGTATATAGTTCGCGGTGGCCCCTGGTGTATTTGCGCCGATGAAATTGTGCATAGCCGTGCATAGATTTCGTGCAAATGCGAATTGGATTTTGGTTGTATACGAAATTATTGTCGTAATAACATTGGTTATTGATGGTCTGGAATGGCTAGCAAGTTAGTTTTAAGTAAGGAGGTTGAACAAATTCTCGAGTATCAAATTTTAGAATCAGGCAGTGTATTCAGCGAATATTGGAATTATTACAAACGACGAGGCTCTTCAAATTGCATTATAATAAAATTTCGTATTCTCACATCTTAGAACTAAAAGTAAAACACTTCTTTGTAACCGAATATAAGTATCAAGACCGTTTATTGCGATATTACAGGTTCCAAGTCGAGAAACAGAAATACAATGAAAAATAGGAACTTTTACTTTGTAATCCGACTTTAAACCCAACAAAGATATTGACCGTGGTACTTGAAAATTTCGTTTCGCTCACGGTACGCTCTAATATATCCTTTATAATTAGGAAATAAATTCTCCTCCAACATCTATTACGAAACAAAGAGAAGATTACCTAACGCACTGCTACGCCAGAGCTAGGGCTATAATTCTTACAATACAATAGAAATTAGCTGACAAACGACTCGCCGCCCTTTCAAAATACTGCAGAACCTAATCCTTGAATTTCATTTGTGAACGTAGGCTGAAACAGGCCGGCACAATAATGGCGATCGTTGAAAAATTTACACGCCTCTCGCTTGTCCTTTATTTGTTTAGATGCTTAGACTGGGATTGTTGTATCTCTTAGTGTGAAATAAATTAGAATCTTTACTTATGCGAAAAAAAATCTCGAAACAAAAAGTAAAATGCCACCAGACTTTGGTAGCGTGCAAATTTAGACTTTATTTGTAATCCCAGATAGAAGAAAATATTTATTAGTATAGATATAAGTTGACGATAGTTTAATTACTTTACGTGCGCTTCAGATCATCAAGGAGGTTCATGAACTCGTTACAGTTTCGAGACGTTACACATTCTACGCTCCTGACGATTATTGGTAGTATAAATTATTTTCTATACAAGAAGTGCGTATTCGCAAGTTCACAAGCAGAGATTTAGCTGAGGGCAAAATTATGTTATATTTTCTTTTTGAATGTTTTCGTTATGTCCATACAGTGCATAGTAAATAACTTCTAAGTAATAAAAGATGTGCTAAAATTTTTTAAAATTCTCAACTGCATATAGCGATTTGGTTTTAGCTGATCCAACTTAATTTCGTTTTATTTTATGACGAATAGCCCCAAAGAAAATTTTCGACAGAAAAGTGACCCAGTATACTAAACTATAGGTCTATTATCCGAAGTCATTCAGAATTGTAGTGGTGTAAGTACTAATAATGTGGCAGCTTTGGTTAATCGACTTTTGAAATTTGCTAACTATGAGTATCTATTCACCATAATCTTTCGTTATTAACAAACCATTTCACAGAGTCCTATTGAAATCCAGTCCACTTCTAACAATGAGATCATGAAAATAGATTAAACAGCACTGTTCTCAAAAGTAGTTCTCAGTGCAAAAATCTCCCTTCATTGCTTTAAAACGTGGTGAAACCTCATTCCATTGTCGCCGCTGCCGCATTCGAGTTCTGAGTCAACTGACAAACGTGTGTACGAGGGACAAAATGTCGTTTTAGCCTGATATGGGTGTTTAGAATTTCCTTTTAGTAGGCGCAAGCTCAGCTCTTAAAAGTGCTCATGAATAACTTAATGTGTTTATTTTTAAACTTTATTGCTGTTCAAACTTTGAATCAAATAGATTCATTAGGTTCATAACTTAATTCGATAAACCTTAGACCGTATGGTTAAAATGTTACCAGAGAATAAATTTTATAAATATTCATAATTAAATTTAGCTCAGCTGCTGCACCGACCTAGATAAATCTTGGATCTCAGTTCGTCTATAAATATTTGTTCCACATTTCAGTGGCAAAATATTTATGACAATCGCCTTGATTGGTAGGCATTGATGGCAGGCAAATTATATCATGACAGAACGACCATAGTTGCATCAACGGCAGTTATATTACGTGCACTATACGACTATCTGAGTTCTCAGGTTCAAATCCAGGGTCGAGCATATAGAAACTGCTTTTTTTCTCAGTATCAGCTCGGAATCTGGCATTTGTGCTCGGTATGGCGATAAACTTGCCTCATATCACATTATGGAAAAGTGGGTGCACTAGTTGCGCCTCTGCCTGTCCTGACGAGGCTGAAAGGCGTGTGTATATGTGATGGAGAACAACTTAATTCATGGATGGGACTAATTACTACCATGAGACCTATTTGTTCATTGTCCTATTATAAAAATCATTGCGAGATACACATCTAATTAATTCTTCCTTTTCGGTATTGGATACAACAGTTTGAATAAGCGATAGGCTAGCCTAAGTAATTCATTCTGTTCGAAATAGCCTATGTGCGGCATTGTTGTCGTTAATGTAACAATTCGATCACCGTCCAAACAGCTCATTATCATTAGTCATGTAGTATTAGTCTACTCGTGGATGTAGCTTTACTGGAAAAATATATTAGTGTAACCTTAGGTTTTTATTTCTGTGCTATTAGGAAGCCTAGTGTACGGTATTATCAACCTTAACGGCTAACATAGTAAACTTTGATATTGATTTTTGTGAAGATATGACGATATGTTGCCACCTCGACAGAAACAAAGAAAAAATGTAGTAGGTTTAAAAATTCTTAAAGAAAATTATAGCACAGACGACCAGTAAAAATTATGTAATATTATTAGTTTTTTGAAACCCACATCAAAGACATCTAACAATATAATCTTGGATAGTTAAAGATCATCTTCTGAAGCTGGGCATTGAGGCATTGTCCATGTTCCATTGTATCGGTCAGTCCTGTTCAATCAGTCATCCGGAAGCCAATTTTGCATCGCCGTAAGCCAATTCCAAATTGCTTCATTGGATGTGGGGCTTAGCCTTCTAAGGCTACTGATGTCCCCTAGCTTCTGTTTCTGTCTTAGAAATGTATGCTAAATGCATTGAAATGTTTGGTGAGATGCAATAATAAATTGAGCTAACAGTGCGTCGCGCTGAACTTCATCAAAAATATTTTGGATCTTGTTATCATAAACTATGAGAGACTATAGGTCCAATAACCCAAATCGGTAACAAATATTTGCGGCCCACAAACACTTATGTAGCGATCGAAAACAAAAACTATAATTTCATAACGTATTCCTTCTACAGTCAAAATAATTTATATGATACAAATTACAAATGGTAATTCATTGAAGGGTTTTAATACATCAATGTGGTGATTATTTTTTTATGCTATAAAAATGTTTGTGTCAAAATTGTCTAGCTATTTGTAAGGTAGCAGCCATCAGGTACCAGCATATATTAAGATTTCTGTTTTTCCACTTCTGTAACGTACTGTCCATACTCAATATTGAATGTAGCATCTCCATCCGACATTCAACCATATAACGACATTCATAATCCACTCTTAACTCAAGGCCTTCAAATCCCGCTAAAATATTTCTTTTCGTTACAAAAATCCCCCCAAAAGACCTCTCAGACAAACCTCTAAGTCTGCAACATTAAAAGGAAATGCCATTTTCAGTAACCAACTTTCCACATCCATACTGGCTATGTAAGCAACTGCCCACTGGGGAATCGTTAAAACGGGCCCCCGAAATTGGGATAATTAAAGTTCGCCACATTTGTACTCGACGGTGTTCGAGGGTCAACATCGTGTTTAAATAATTAAGTGCCCTCACTAAATAGTCGTGTAAGTGGTTAGTTTCATATACGAAGGGTTTTGAGACCGTCAGCTGGAAATGTTGAAAACTGCAGGGTTTATGAAATTTTTGGCGCAAAGTTATCATGTAGTCCAAATAATCAGGGCTCGAAACAGTTTTTTGTCAAGGGGGTGTAAACCACTTTACGATAGAAGGACAATTTTAAGTTAACTTTCTCTTACAAATAGTGTGTTTCAAGTGGTCACGTGACCTAAAAACTACTAGCAAATATTGACAAAAACAAAATTGCCGTTAAATTGGTTTCCACACAATTAATATTCCTACGATAATAACGTACAATTAAATACAAAACGATGGGCGTTGTAACTTGTATCCCACGATGGTCGTGAACGGTAAAAATGATGGAAGCCTGGGCATATTATAGTTAGCTAACTATTGGTCAAATTGTCAGCTTACTACTAAACAAAGAATAAAGAAATGAGCTGTAATGTTTGTACCATATCAATGTTGATAGCATTTATCCCGTTCGTAAGCAATAATATAATATTTCCACTAGTATTAAAAATCCCACAAACGTAAATGTACCTAGCTCCTAGTGAGCATAAAATGTAATCCATTCCTCCCGGAACAACGTTCTCTTACAGACATTTAATGCGGCACAGTGTGTCATATAAACCAGCTTACAAAATTTTACTATACATTAGAAACTATTCTGTGGGTTTAACTGAATGATGATAATATTATGTTGTTCGCTTTGAGTGGAGTTTTTATTGTATTGTGGAATTGCTTGGCTATTTAATTTAAGGTTAGTAGGTTTATTTTATGTCGACTTAGAGATCTAGCGTTAACATAGTGATGGACACGGTATTTGTAGCCCGTGATATTGTAGTGTATATTTGTGGTGTGTCTAAAGTTAGTCACTTTATAAGACTGAAAACAATTAACATGTCTTTGTAACTTATTTTATATCCACCATGAAAATTGTTGCCAATGGCACATAAGCATTACCAATCAAGTAGATAAACATCTGGCTTATATTTATTTTCAATAGTTTAAATTAAAGCGTATGATTGCCAGTTGAAAATTAAATTGATATTAAAGTCATAACTTATATTTACTCAAAGGGGGTGACCCTCGACAGCCTATTCACAAAACGAGGAATCTCCAGTAAAAACCAAACTAGCAACTATTAAACACAAAGAACTATCAATTGAAACACGATCTCGCAACACTGCACAGCAATTTCTTTTACAATTACAAAAGTGTATTTCTGTTATGAGAAATAGCTCGTTAACAACCGGCAAGTTAAGTAAGCCTTCATTTTCCCGACCTCTTTAGAGCTTATTGCAAAGGTTATCTGGTGACCCGATTTTCAATATAAAACCGTTGTTAGTTGTATTGTTTTGTACTTTTATGTAACTTGTATCTTGGGAATAATGGATATTGGAGCGCGAATATTTGTAAATGAAACACACTTAGCAGTCACATGGCAACAAGATTTTGTTATATCTGTAAATCCAAGGAATTTCGTAAGCACACTAGCCGTTATCTCGTTGCTTAGTATAGCAGCAGTATAATATAATGTGGGCTGTTAATCGAGAGGTCCTGAATTTAGGTTCCAAGTCGTCAACACTGGTATTTTATAACTTGATTGTCCCCAAGGGATTAAAGTTAGCAGGCCACCGGTCGTAAAAACTTTACTGAGACTTTTCTGTAACATGCTTGAAAAATGTGTCACACCGACCTTACATGTGTGGTACTACTATGAATAGGATAGGAAGACTATATTGGTTGTACAATATTCTGGGTTTTACCAATCAGGAAAACTATTTTTTACAGATGCCACGTGCCAGATTCATGATTATATTATGTTTGGTTCATATTACCAGAAGCCTAAAAAGTTACTTACCCCCATATTATGGAATTACATATTACGGGAGTAAGTAACTTTATAGGCTTTGACTTTGAGGAAGCAATATTCAGTTTCCTCAAAGTACAGCAACTCGTTCCCGAATTCAACCTCTAGTATTTATTGTTCATAGGTCTCAGAAAAAGATTACCTATAATTGTTCCTTAGCAATATTCTCATATAAAAACATATATTGTGACTAATAACAAAGGTTGTAACATGTTTCTGCACCAGATATTAGAGCTAAATGTCTACAATAATTACACGAGAATTGAATTTTCTCGTAAAAGTAAACGTTAAGGTATTTCACAAAAAAAATATATACAAAAGTACATTTGCGAAATGACTTAACACTTCAATTCATAATGCAAGAAGGTGAGAGCTAAAAAAAGGAAAGAAGCAAAGTGGAAAAGACGTGGCATCATCAAAAGTTATATTAGTCAATGTCAGCTTGAATTAGCTCTAGTCCGCTAAAGTTTGTGTCAGTCGTAATGCATCGCAAGGGACAGGAGATAGCGTGGTAATGTTACGATGTATAATTATGGGGGTTTTGAGAATACAGTCCCGGTATCCCGCATGTCTCATAAGAAGCTATTACTTTGGGTGGCGAATTGTGAGGACAGCAAGACCGGTGCAGTAGTTAAAATTCCATACATTCTCTAAAGTGCTTTTTCTTAAATAGGCTCAGATTCATAAACCTTTTAACATTAACGGCCTTATTTATAAACATTTCATAAACCCAATTTAGGTTTTGAATGTTTTGTCTTCTTCCTTCAGACGCAATTCAAATTTTGTTCGAAGAAGATGAAAACATCCGATAACTAAGATGAGTTTATAAACTGTTCATGAATATAGTCTTAAGTGTGTTCTGCTGTTAAAATGACTGAAATGATCGACAGAAAAGCCCAAAGTGACCCAAATTGCATATAAATCGTTTAGAGATTTTCGCGCTGACAACTCACAAACTTTCAAACATTTTCAAAAATTTTACTTATGTAATTTTGTTGGTAAAATGTTGAAAAAAAAATCCACTAAAATTTAAGAACTTGGAAAAATCCAGAAACTTATAAAGACAACCTTACCTTGCTTTTCCCATTTATCACCTCTTAAAGCCGGCATTTCATGACAGATTCTTCTTGAATCGTGGGTATTTATAGACCGTAGAAATCAATATTGTAATCGTTCGTTTTAACGGTGAAGGTCAACATCAGGATACTACATAATCTTTAAAAATTCACCATAAGAGTTTAAAGAATATGCAAAGTCTATTCGCACTAGGCCAGCGTAGTGGACTAAGGACTAATATACTTTCAATTGCAAAGGAAGCTTGTGGAAGCCAGTATTTAATACAACGCTATTCTTATTATTTACTAGCTTTTGTCCGCGGCTTGGTCTGTCTGAAAAAGTTTTTTTGGGATAAATATTTTCCCGGGATAAAAAGTAGCTTATACCACTCAGGAGTAATGTATCTTCCTATTACTGAAAGAATTTTCAAAGTAGGTTTCGTAGTTCCAGAGATTAGCCCCTACTCACCTACAAACTAACAAACTTTTCCTCCATAATATTAGTATATATTAGTTATCACGTAGCATTAAGGACCAACCTGAACGTTTATCGAATTATGCAATAAAAAAATTATACCCTTATAAATTGGCACCACCGATACATTCAGAAGTAAGGCGTTACGTATCGCCATTTTCAGTAAGTTTGGAAAGAGCCTTGTGAATAAATAAAATTTAACGATGCTCTATATTATGGATAACGTGAGAGTACAATTTGGTATTAATGATATTGCCTAAGTTTTATTAAGCTTTCTTAAATAGATGTAGCAACGGGCAGGGTATCTAAGTTCAGAATAGCTTAGTGTTTTGCACAGCATACACTACTGTGTTCAAATTTAACATTGTTTTCTTATGAATTTTTAGTAGAATTACATAGAACACTTTGGTGGTAAGACATTGGCGTTATAGTATTGGCGTTTTCTATTTTAAGTCATGCTTGCTAAGAGTAAAAGATATACAGTTTTTTAACACACATGCTCTAGAAAGGTTCAAAATAATATCTAAGTATATAACATACTAGCTTTTGCCCGCGGCTCCGCCCGCATTAAAAAGTTTTTCCGGGATAAAAGTCCCGGTTTATATTTTCCCGGGATAAAAAGTAGCCTATGTGTTAATCCAGGACATGATCTACCCGTGTGCCAAATTTCAACGAAATCCGTTCAGTAGTTTTTGCGTGAAAGAGGAACAAACATCCTTACATCCATACATCCAAACATCCAAACATCCATACATTCTTACAAACTTTCGCCTTTATAATATTAGTAGGATATAGCTTTTGCCCGCGGCTCCGCCCGCATTAAAAAGTTTTTCCGGCATAAAGTCCCGGTTTATATTTTCCCGGGATAAAAGTAGCCTATGTGTTAATCCAAGACATGATCTACCCGTGCGCCAAATTTTATCGAAATCCGTTCAGTAGTTTTTGCGTGAAAGAGGAACAAACATCCTTACATCCAAACATCCAAACATCCATACATTCTTACAAACTTTCGCCTTTATAATATTAGTAGGATTATAGTAGGATAGTAGGATTAAATAGTTTATTTCTATACTAGCTTTTGCCCGCGGCTCCGCCCGCATTAAAAAGTTTTTCCGGGATAAAAGTCCCGGTTTATATTTTCCCAGGATAAAAAGTAGCCTATGTGTTAATCCAGGACATGATCTACCCGTGTGCCAAATTTCATCGAAATCCGTTCAGTAGTTTTTGCGTGAAAGAGGAACAAACATCCTTACATCCATACATCCAAACATCTAAACATCCAAACATCCAAACATCCAAACATCCATACATTCTTACAAACTTTCGCCTTTATAATATTAGTAGGATTAGTAGGAAGTAGGATACATCGTAATTTTAATTCCGAATACTGTACTGAATCTCGCTGTAAGCAATGCATTTACAAGCGATTATGGAATATCTACACTAGTACATATAAAACTCAAATTAATTTAGTACAAAACATGTCGTAATACGTTTAAATAATAAGTTCACGAATTAATTTCAATACGGAAATATAAAGCCCCAGGGAGTCTACTGGAAACTGTTGCTTACAAACATAAAGAAGCATCCTACACTGACAAATTGAAATAAAAATTTCCAACGTCCGTATCGAACAAATATAGTTCAGTGGAAACATCAAAAAATTACTGTCAAACTGGGTAAAGTCGTGTGAAGGAAATTTTATACGGCATTTTTTCAGAACGCTCGATAGTTCAAGTTTCAACAAAAAAAAGTCGGTCAATATTCGAACAATTATCTTTATTGGCACAGCGTGGTCAAACGTTTGGTTCCAGTAGTGTGAAGTTTTGTGTAGAATAAATTACATATTTTTTAAATTTATTTTTTAAAATTGGGTCTTCATAGTAAGATCTAAGAACATTGTGATCTTATTTGGAAATACGTTGAAATTAAGTAATTTGATTAGAGGACTTTTATGCAACAAATTACGCATTTTACATTCAACCTAATTGTTATTATCAGCTGCCTGCTGTTACCTTTTTACTTAATTAAGTGTTATTTCTACGCCAATAAGTTACCTGGAATTCAAATAATAGTGAATTAATTTTAGTATACTAACCTCATTAACATTAAACTTATCCCAATAATAAGCAAAATGCCCATTGAATTGATCCAGTAAAAATAAATTTCATTTCGCTTATGTAGAACTTTTCCTTATAAACCTCAACCACTATTGTTCATGAAATCTGTCTCGGGAAAAATCGCTGCTCACTTTAATTACCTACAAAGGAAAACATCTCTTTGTCCACGCAAACGTGTGCCGCTTAGTAAAACGTTTGATATTTTGTAATACTTGTTTATTTTTATCATATTGATATTTTTTACATTTACATTTTATTTTTACTGGTGGTAGGTCCTCGTATGCGAAAGGCGGTTTGGATCGATACCACCGCAATGTTTATTTCTTCCAAACGGCAATATGTACGTAGTGCTACGTACCGTGGTTGTAGCCAGTTTAGTTACTAGGCATTACGAGATGTAACTTCCAGTATCTCAGGGTGTCAATACAGTACAATGCATAGATTATACACAAACTACACAAACATAATATCATGCCAGTATCTCAGTAGGGGTAAGCAGCAGTGCAACAAAAGCTCTCACTTTTCGCAACGTGTCATAGCCCATTATGTGACAGGAAGCGAGTCTATTGCCAAATCAGGCACAAATTTCCAGACTTTGGGCTGATACTGAGCACAAAAAATATCATTTTGCCCGACCAGGACCTCAGAGTGGTGACGTAAAGTGTACCGCACGCATTACACAGACACCACAGGCAGTCAACACAGATCAAGTAGACTAAATGATAATGAACAGTCAGCAACTATGTAAATTATCCAAAGCAATTGTTTCGGGACAGAGCCAAGGTCCGTTTTCAAGAAGCGGAGCGTTTGTGGCTCCACTCTAGTTAATTACGTTGGGAGACGGAACATGAGTTCGCAGAAATTTACTTGAATTTGTTTTGTTTCTTCCGCCATTGTAAGTCAACGTTTGATGAATGTGTTGAGAATTCTCTATAAACGTAAATTATTGCGAGGGTATTTGAATTGCTTTTTAGAAATATATAAATTACAGCAGATGAATTCTAGAACTGTTACCTGAGGTGGATAGATTATTTCAATATAACCTGGCTCTTCGTACAATGCTTTTATTTTTAGCCGACTTCGAAAAAATAATCTAAGCTTACTAACAAAAAATTAAACCGCCTTTTAATCCATTAAACACAAAAATATTTTAACTCTGTACGTATACGATTGACTAATTGTGGAGTCGAAGCCTAATTAAAATTCCTAGCTAAACTAACCATATCATAATAGTCCTGTATTATACACTGCCCACTGCTGAGCACGGGCCTCCTATACAAATGAGAGCCCACCTTAAGGCCTTAGTCCACCACGCTGGCCTAGTGTGAGTTGGCAGACTTCACATGCCTTTGAAAAGCAGAGAACTTCTCAGGTATGCAGGTTTCCTGCCGATATTTTCCTTCACCGTTAAAGCGAGCGATAATTCACAAAGAATACACACATATTTTTCTTAGTCAGAGATGCGTGCCTTTGGGTTTTGTACCTGCGGTCATTCGGCTCGGCAGTCGGTTTCACTCCCAATTAGGCTATCGCTGCTTACTAACTGACCTAAGTAATACATGCATACATTTATACATACATACATATACTCAAGCCTTTCTCCCATTGGGGTAGGCAGAGACTATGAAGCGTCAAGTGCTACAATCCAAGCATACTCCTTTTGCTTCTACCACAGTCACCAATCTCTTCATACATGCTCGTCAGTTACAAGAACTCCTTATTTGACCCTTCCTTAAGAGGTCGCCAATATGGTCCATGAAGGTACGTCTACGACGGCCCCGTGCGACACTATCGCTCACTTTCGCTACATAAATTTCATTCGTTACTCTCCTTTCATCCATCCTTTCAATGTGGCCAAACCACCGAAGCATTAACTAAGAAATACAGAAATTAAATAAAATATATAAAGTGCGTTAAGTAATTTCCACTATCCAGAAACACCTATAATAACTGAAGAATAACCGCTTTAGGCTATAAAGGAAGAGATTATTCCTTTGAAGCTAGCCCTAATTCCTAGTGATTAATTAAGGACTTTAAGCCTCCGTAAATATCAATTACCGTAGGAACAGCAACAGTAAGTGGTCATTTTACGTTGATATTCTACGAGTTCATCGTATACCCCAGACAAACCGACCTACTGACAAACATATCTACAGGCTCTATAACTTTTATTCTTATTGTTGTTCATTACGCACATTTATATTATGCATGTTATAATTCGTAGATTTTTCGTGGCCATTAATTAAATATCGGTTCGGTGGTGTAGTTGTATTAGGCTTGGGATCGATCCTCGGTTCGGAGAAGTGATATTGGGTTATCTAGTTGAATTTGTGCCCAATGTGGTGAATTTGTGCGCAATGTGGTGAATTTGTGCCCAATGTGGTGAATTTGTGCCCAATGTAGTGAATTTGTGCCCAATGTGATGAATTCGTGCCCAATGTGGCGATAGGCTCGCCCCCTATTACATCATGAGACAGAATATGCACAGTGAAAAGTGAGTGCACTAGCTGCGCGTCTACCTATCCCTTCGGAGTTAAAAGCCGTGAGTGTGTCATATTACTTTAATATTTTTAGACAGAATAACTGGGAGACGCTTGAAGTAATACAACGTGGAAAATAATTTTATTTTTGTGTTTGTCGGCTTAAATTTGTTTGGTGTATCACACGAAAACCCATTATAAAGCAAATCCAATCTAATCCAAATATCTGAAGAATCTAGTAACCGAAAAATATTAGCTTTTTTGGGTCCATATAGGGTAAGTCGGGGACAAGTAAAGGTAGTATACAAGAGAGATGAATCACACGCGTCGCACGTGTTCTATGATACGGACAGGTGTATCGAACGGTATGATATATGCTGAGATAGATTGAAGTCCATACAGATGACGTAGGCACAGCTTGATTCAAATAAATCATAACTCTATAGAAAAAACGGGCACAGGTTCTCCAAAATAACTTTGCTGTAAAGAATACTAATCTCTAGCGTCCTTTGTTGTCTAAGATATATATCTCATACACAAAGGCTGAATAGATTTTTCATCTTAAGGGTTTCAAGTCGTGCACTGGATTTGAATAGACGAATATTCTAGTATCGTACAGAATGATCGACAGTTTAATTTTCTTGTCAGTTAGGAGCGCTTTAGGATAGTGCGATGACACAGACCCCTTGTTAACGCTTCGGATCAACTAAAAATGTGTTTAGATGGGTTAGTTTAGTAGGTAATTGGAAAATTAGAATTTGGATTAATTTTTTGAGCAAATATCTGAAGATATTTGATTTAAATAGCACTAAGTCATGAATTTAAAATTATATACGTTTGTTGTCATCAATGGTAAAGTATATACGAGTTCATGAAGATGTCTGTTCGAAATAAACTTTATGAACACTATTGTGTTCATGTTTATATTATATAGCAAATATTTCTACTAACAAGATCCTAATCTACCTTTATTAAAAAACGATAGGCAATAAACTTCAACATTAATATATTCAAATAACCTGGTGTTACATAAAAATTATTTTTACAAGCACTTATCGAGTACCGGGTGTTAATAACTGCCTTTGAGTTCGATAAATACTTTTCACGTCCCAGCAAAATTATTACGTGGAAGTATAAAGGGAACGTCAAAAGGGATTTATTTGGAGCCCTTTTGGCGCTAAATGAGGCGTTATGTGACGTCAGCATTATGATTGTGGATTTAACGAGTGTCAATTTCGTGGATTATGGACAGCGAATGTAGCTTGTGCTAGTATGAGGAGGATAATGAACTACACTGTGACATTGCAGAATCTAGAAACTGTTTTAAGCTATTTTTATAATTATGATAAAAGACAGAGATAATAAAAAATAGGAAAGACTAGAGACAGTTGTAGCACTCTACGGACAGGGAAATTATCCAGTTATTCATCTGAATAAGAGTGTGGGTAACATTAAATTCTGGAATGCTGATGACAAAAGGAAATACAACATCCCTTGAATTGATTTGTTTTCAAAATGTGTTAGAAGTTCACTCGATGTTTCAATGTGTCGCTGGCTGCTTCGCAACTTTGCGTTGGGAACTTTGTCGGTTCGAGCAAAGTTTAAATTTTTCACAAGGTACATTTCTACAAAACGAACATATCTCATTTTAGATTTGATCACAATAATAAAGGTAGAGGGATAATAAAAATTACAGTAATAATATTTTATTACAGATACAAACACATGTAATTACGTAATAATAATACCAGCCCTGTATTAAGTACTATCCCACTGCTGGGCACGAGCCTCCTCTACTACTAAGAGGGTTTAGGCCTTAGTCCACCGCGCTGACCTAGTGGTGGTTGGCAGACTTTACAGAGAACTTAATTAGTTCATGTTTTTATCTACAAGTTTGCTTTTAGCTAGAGATATTGGGAAATAACAATTACGATGTGAATAGTTACATTGCCTTATATGCCCCAGGGAGCGAACGTCCCCTAACAATAAGAGAATGCAAATTGATATAACTGACACTTCACCCCTGTCTACTCTGCTATTAAAACATATACGTATATACCACTCCCATTTTTATGTGGGGGGTGAAAAATGTTTAGTAGGCACTTTAACCATTCCTGTCAGAAGAGTTTTTGCGAAGCTAGATGTAATAAATGTCTTAAAATAGACAAATTAGGGTAACCATTTCATGGGAGCTAATTTGGAGTCACACAATTCACAAGGTGTAGGCAGAGGTGCAACTAACCTTCCAATTTTCGTCATGTGTATTCCGAGTTCCAACCCATGATGTGATAGAGGGTGAGCATATTGCCATATCGGACACAATTTCTTATTCCAAACTGATACTAAATAGAAAACAATCAAATTGGCCAATCCAGGATTCGAACCAAAGATCGTCACCAAGAATGTTACTAAGGCCGCTTAACTTGAGCTAAAACTTATCAAAATTAAACAGTAACGAGTCTTGATAAAGGTTGCAGGGACACGCTGGATGCAGGGCGCTTTCTACAGATCCATCTGGAAATCTTTAGGGGAGGCCTATGTCTATTTTTATTTTTATTTATTAAGGAAAAACTGATAGTTGTACATTAGATACGGCTGAATAAGGACATACATAAAATTTTACAACTATACAACCTACAACGTTCTTCACGGAATATAAACTAAGTATAATTTTCCGGTACGAGCGAATAATTTACAATACAAAGGAAAATAAGAAAAAATTGATAAAATAAGAAAAAATTGATAAAATAAGAAAAAATTTATGAAAAACTATAAATAATATATACTCATCAAAATCTAACAGTATTATGGACACTTTTTTTTTTTATTATGTTCAGCAGTGGTCTTCATGTTGCTGATGATGATTCACAAAATAATTCTGAAAGACTCATTCTTTGACAATCCGCTGCATTTAACTCTGTGGCTAATTATTATTGTAACTCCTTCAGAATTCCACCAACGCTACACGCTCGTTTGAAATATTTCCGTCCAGCTTTTTTATTCTAATTAATATTCATAGCACTTAGCCAAAACACATTAATACTACAGAATCCTATTCTTTTTATAATACAATTTATTTGATTCATTAGAGAAGAGGAAACGCCGTCAAAACTATTAGAAATTCCAAGAAGCACTACCGTGAAAAATGCCTAATTATCATCGCGCTGAATTCGCAAGTTGTTAAGCGTTGAAATTAGAATATGTGCCAAGGTAGTGTTTTATTTAATGCTACTTTGAGAAATAGTTTCTGGAATAATTACTTCGAAACGGTTTTTATTAAAATGTTTTTTTATTCCTTTATAGGCATTGATATATAAAACATCAATGTTTATAGGCGAGTTTTTAGTCATCATTTTAACATTGTTTTTGTTTCGTGTGTTTTGTTTTGACAGGCATAATAATTACATGCCTAATTTTAGAGGTCAAAATTGCATGATTTATGTTTGTAAAGCTTTGTATAACAATTCTAGATTATACCAGACTCATATAATATTGCTCAATTGGAGTGACAAGCAATTATCATAAAATACAATAAATAACCTACGTTGCGAATTACAGAAATTACCAATATACATTGCGTTTTGATATCCACATATGTAGCAAGGATATTAGTATATCTAACAAAATACTGATAATATTTATGCACATACTGACACCTTTTATTGCTGAAGCGGTAGGCAGAGGCGTATCTAGTGCACCGTGCGTGCACATTTCGCCGTGCGAATTCCGTTCCACGATGAGATAGGTACATGCTACATACTTAGTAGTTTATCAAATATTGTATTTAATAAATCTAGGACCCCTATATAAAACCCAAGGTAATCTGAGTAATAAAGAAAAAAATCTACTATAGAAAGGTACGTTTGTCACAAAACTAATATTGGAAGAATTGAATTTTCTGCTAAAGCTGCATGCTTTCATAAACACATGCGCCACAACAAAATGTCTAAATCCGTAAATTAAATTTTTGTCAACATTTCACAAGGTATGCCTTCAAGCCGACAGGTGCATAGAAATACCCACGGAATCGGAAAAAAACTTACCAGTGGAAGCGTCATTCTGCGCACGCCCAGTATCATTATAGAAGTAGTGCACAATTCCATTGCAAGCAATTATGATATCTAGTCAGTTTTTGATTTACGGCCGATAATTCTATAAGTTAATATTCCTGATATAGTTATTTTGGACTAATTGTTTATTTCAGACACATGACCTGCCTTGGACGTTTACTTGCAAGGTGACAGATGACTTCATAAAGGTCAGAAGAACACGCTGGGTGCAAGCCGCTTAGGTCTGTCTGAAAATGTTTAGGGGATTTCAGCCGTGGTCATCATGTGGCCGATGATGATGATATGGGATTAAAAAGGTCGCGGAAAGTTGCTGTATGAAGGCCGTTTGCAACAGGTTGGTCTGTAAACGCCTGGGGTCGATCTATGTTTGCCAATGGGCATCCTGGAACTGATGGTGATCATGATGAAATATTTACTTCTATTCTTCCATATGTAGGTTGTTTTCAATGATGGATAATTATGGATATTTTGTGCTTGATCATGATGTTTATTTCTTCTGTCCGTCCATATTTGTTGGTGTTAATATTTTTTCATTCATTAACAACTTGTAGCACTTCCCTTTTATTTTATTCCGTGGTAATACTCTGCAAATATTCATTTTGCCGGTGTCTGGAGGACCCGCCGTGACTATCAACCGACACAGGTGTTTCGCAAACGTCCAAATTGGAAAATGTTGCTTATCTTATTTCGTTTGTTTACTTCGAACAGTAATTTTTGTTTGTTTGTTAGTATTTTAAAAGGTTTTTTTCCACGTGATCTTAATCCAATTTTTCGAACAGTTATGATTCTGGAAGGAATATTTTTTTTTTCCTTGTAGTGAATTTGGATTTTCATTAAACCTACAACGACCATAAATACACGTATAATTGCTCTACAATCACTAAAATCATACCATACTGCCATATTAGGGCTGCCATAATTGGTCTAAGAATATTTGCATGATGTTATTTACGGTGGCTACGATTTCGTCTCCTACGAAATGTGACCACGACCCTTCCAATAATATCTGAAACTTGTATTATTTTAATCACTACATAAACCAACAGATGTCGCTTCAAATCTTAACCATCCCAATAAAATTCCTTCCTTTATTCTGCATTCTGGATCCTTTGTACATCTGAACACATGTTTTAAAGTTTGCATAAAAGTGGGTCGCTGTGACTATACAGCCCACCTTTTCACAAGTATTACGTTGGCTTATTCTATTACAAAATCCCAAATGTTTGCCCATATCCCCATTTGCATGTGGCCCGAGATCGGCCTGTGCAAACATTTGATCACATCCGCCAATGTTTGCACACAGTCGGATCCAGCCTAGACGTCTTCAAGCTGTATTGACTTTCCGGCTTAATGGTAGATTCAACGCAATATCGGTTAATATTGATTTTGGACAGCGCTTATTCGATTAAGTACTTCTATTGCCTTTGATGAGAACACTTATTATAAGTTTCGTTTTCTATGGAGAGATTTATTTGTTGCATTCCACTATTGTCGAATACGCTTTACAATAATGATAAGTAAATAATTGTGAGCCTCAGCAACCCTAGGAAAGAGGGAGTATTTTTTTCCTCCTGTTGTAATAATATCATTTATTTATTCGTAGTAGACAGTCACTCCTTAGTTTTATATACTTACAATAAATTCGTCGTTAAAAATATACTTCATTTCACACGAGTTTTTAGTCAGAGCTTTATGAAATTTCTCTATTAGTAAGATAAATTAAGTTTAAATTAAAATCGATATCTAACAAAAGAAACCATTATGCACTTTAATGTTATATTATTGGAATAATTTGCTTCCGAAGAACAAGAATACTAACATAATTTACTTAATAGACCATTGTAATAACAGGAATCTGATTATCATACACAAACAGAAGAAAAATATCTAATAACGACAAATGCGAAAATCGTGCCTAGTAATACGATATGAAAAACTCCATTTACACATAATTCGGCAATACAAGTGCATACAGAAATGCACCCTCCATGGCATTAGCGAGCCCCATCGAACCATTAATATTCACGGCACATCCCTTTGAAAACATACGGTATTGAATACGATATAAAACGCTGCGTTTTTCGTAGTTATATTTTTATCGTCCCCTGTTGATATGAGATAATATGAACACTAAAAATGTCTAAGAGGCCATAAATGTTCCAATGTACAAATATTTTTCTAGCCAGCTATGTATCAACGGATTATACAATTAATATGCGTATTTTTAAACCATATTACCTGTATATTGTATGTAAAATTTATAACTTGATGTTGACGTGGTCATTGTATATTTAGAAAGAATACACAAATTACAAATAGTATAATTACTCACTAGAATCTACGTTTGATATAAAATTCAAATCCGTAACCAAATATGTTTACATCCCTAATAATTATAAAAGAGGGATGTTATTGTTAGCGCCTATTTTACAATACCTGTCAAAATCAATACAATACTCACAGTCCGCAATGCTCCTCAGTGAATTTGAATCAAATGAAGTACTATCTACATCTAAAACGTTAGCAAGTTAGCATTTACCTACTTAAATATTGTCAAACCGACCTATTATATCCTAAGTCAAAACGTCCTTCTAGGTAACGCGCGGCAATGTGCGGAACATCAACCCGTAAATTCCACCTCGATGAGTAAAAGGAAATGGTTTATAAATAAACACATTAGTGTGAAAGCCGGATTTGACGGCTTTTACAACAATCATGTCTGAGCATCGTGTACGAATGTTATACAAATATGTCGGTATGTTGAAGGTATTTTTCGCTTATGAGACGATAGAGGAATATTCAAGTGGGAGTTCGAGTGCATTTCTTGCATTTGGGAATAACATGCTTTTATGTGCATATTGTGGAACATAATAGTTTAGTACCTTCGTAGCTTTCTGCTGGATGCTAGGTTGAATGTACTTAAGATTGCACAGAGGACATGTCCAAAAATGGGCCTCAAAATCTAAACAAAACACACACACACACACATACGCTCACGCCTGTTATCCCCGAAGGGGTAGGCAGAGGCGCAACTAGTGCACCCACTTTTCGCCGTTATTCCGTCCTATGATGTGATAGGGGACGAGCCTATCGCCATATCGGGCACAAATTTCAGACTCCGAGCTGATACTGAATAGAAAAACTCAATATCACTTTGCCCGACCCGGGAATCGAACCCGAGACCTCAGCATTGTAGTCGTACCAATTTATATATATTTGGTTAGAACTCCTGAAAACTAGCCTTTTGCAATAAATCGTTTAATTTTAAAGACCTCCGATTTTGAGATGCACGTATTTTGTTTGGCTTGAAAACTGCACTTCATATGAATGTTATCAAAAAAGTTGGATATGAATGGAGGGGTCTAAAAATATTTTTTTAATAGATCTAAGTTCCATATGTTGCCCCCTTTAATATCCCTAAAGTTTGAGCCTGTTTAGATTTTGAGGCCCAGCGCCCATGCAAAAAGCGGACATCTCCTTTACTTTTGGTATACCTGATATAGTCTCATTGTTTTTGGGGTTCCGTACCTCAAAAGGAAAAACGGAACCATTATAGGATCACTTTGTTGTCCGTCCAGAGCCTTTTTCAAGAGTCTGTCAAGAGCCTTTTTCTCGGGATCGTGTGGAGGTATTAAGCTGAAATGTATATCATATCCTCAGGTCTACTATCCTTTGGAGCTATGAACAATCAAACTTCTAAGCCAACGCAATCAAAATGTACAGCCGTTTATGCCGCAAATTTTCGAAACTTGCAAAGGAATCAAAACTTAAGGGTACTTCCCGTGAACTCAGAATCTTGAAATTTGGTACGAAGCAACGTCTTATAGCACATATTAAGGAAACATTGCGGAAACCGTAAATCTTATGGAACTCTCAGTGCGCGAGTCCGACTCGCACTTGACCGGTTTTTTTTATTATCATTTAAATTGAACCAATTAGTTCTAATTTGGAAAATAAATAAAGTAGGTAAGGCCCGATACGACACATTCTTCCGGAAAACGCCCAGCCTTTGATTCCGAAAAATTATACAAGCGAAACCACGAACAAAATGGAGTAAGTAATAATATACAATAAAATTTAAATTATATTGTCCATCATACAATAAACTTTCAGATAAACATCATAAACAGTGGAGAGTTTTCGGTTTCACCAGACCCTAAATAAATATTTTCAGATCAAACAAACATTTACACCTCAGTTTTAATATTAGAGGTCATAACAATGAAAACTTTTCAGTAATTCTATGAAACAGGGTTCTGGTGAAAGATCAAAGGGATTATATTCTATAAAAGAGTTTTAAATTTTTTATTTCACGAGGCAGTGGGGCTAGAATGTAAAAAAAAACACGATGCGTCTCCGCTTCGTTTTATTGTGATTTGTTGAGAGACTGACGTATCGGTATTTTGATGTTTGTGACAAATCAAATAACAATAAAACGAAGCGGAGACGCATCGTGTTTTTTTTTCACATTCTAACCCCACTGGTTGGCTTTTGTTAAAATCACATTGATTTGTTTAATAGTATTCTTATATGAATATTATTTTTTTTTTAAAACAATTAATATTACTATTACTGGCAAATTGTTTTTTTTTTTATGTGGACGTATGCAGCGACATATTCACAACATATGGTATAGCGAACTAAAAATATTTTTTTTCGTGTAAGCTTCTATTAAAAAGGTAATTAAAAATATAACTTTACTTTAGAATCCACAGGTGAGTTACAGAACTAATTGTTATTACCTGTATTTTTCAAACAAGACCCTGCACAATACCCTGCTCTGTTTTATTTACATTCACAAATGCACTATAAACAGACACAAATATTTAACGTAGCATTAAATCTGGACGGTATCGACACATGATTGATTGAACTAGAACTGGTCCATCAATCACATCGCCGACTTAAGTGATCAGATGATCGCGCGCCAGGTTAATACTCGGTGTCATTTTTCCTTCTGTATTGTCAACATAATATTTCAAGTACGCTTGATGTTGAGTTATCGGCGGAAGTTTAAAGTCATTGTTGAACCTATAAAGCTAAAGTTTTTGAACGGGCTCACGTACTGCTAAACATACAGAAAATTCAATAGTATTTTGTAATTGAGGACAAGGACGATAGCCTAGTTGGGAATGGAACGGTCTGCCGAGACAATGTCCGGAGGTTCGAAACCCAAGGCACACACCTCTGACTTTTCAAAGTTACGTGTATTGTGTTTCAATTATCGTTCACTTTAACGGTGAAGAAAAACATTGTGAGGAAACCTACATACCTGAGAATTCTCCATAAGAATTTCGAGGGTGTGTGAAGTCTGCCAGCCCGCACTAGGCCAGCGTGGTGGACTAAGGCCTTAAACCCTCTCAGTAGTAGAGGAGGCCCGTGCTCAGCAGTGAGCAGTATATAATACAGGGCTGGTATTATTATTTTATTATTATTATTTTAATTAGGCTACTTTTTAACTCGAAAACTAAATTTCAAGTGGGCGAAACCGCAAGCAGAGGCTGCTGACATATACACTTTCATCTATCATAAATGTGTCAGACCCATAGATTATCTTAGGGCGTCGATCGATCGAGCCTACGCAGAAGGTCTACGCTTCAACAACGCGCCTCAAATGCAACTTAAACGCGCACTCAAAGTAATACAGCCAGGTACCATATAAACGCTCTGACCAGGAACGAGAAAACGAGAGTCAGCAAAAGCTGTCATACTGACACGCTACTTTGCCTGATGGTAGGTGCCAGACTATCCCGCCCTCACACCCACCACTGCAACTCCTGTAAGCCAGGATCAGCAGTGGCACGCATTTTATGACACTGAGCGGTGAAGCTCGGCGAGTCTCAGGGAACACTAATTAGTCTTAACCCGCAGCGAAGTTAATCAAACAGAAGAATAGGGAGGAGTTAGAAATATATTTTTCCACTTCCCTCCATGGTAGGTGCCACCACAATATTTATTTCTACCGCCAAGCAGCAGTATGCACGCACTTTTACGTTCCGGTTTGAAGGACATTGTAGCCAACGTAATTACCGGGTATTATGAGACCTAACATCTAGGGTGGTATTAATAAATCAATCTCAAGTTTAAGTTACATCTCAAGTAGACATAATGTATGAATAGTTCAATACGTCTCAGAGTGACGAGCGCAGCGAAGTTCCACTCTGTATTATGTGATTAATAGTTATATATGGTGTTGCTACGATTTATAGGCGGTCGTATCGCTTACCACCAGCACTTGTTTCATCATTCCGTAGAAATAAAAAAAAAAAATTCATATAATTAGAAACATTATACATAATCATTTGAAAGAAGGTGCCAATAACTGGATATTATTACACTTAATTTTCTTGCTACTGATGAAAATAAATTGCGGTCTTCTTAACCGACCAAGTATTAGAGCGATACCTTGATAAGCCTTTGATGCTTCAGAACTCCTCAGTATAGCAACGTCATAATATATTCACCTGCAAAATACCGAAATACCAAGGTGTAGCGCAATATTTTCTATATATCATATTCTGAGGCACTTCACACACATGTGCGGGCTTAATAAAATTTTCCAATATATTTGCTTAACATTCAGGACAACCTATGGGCGCCCGTCTGAAGGAACATTTTCCATTTCCAGTGAATATTTTGTTTATTTCACATTGCGTTAGTTCAGGTGTTTAAATGTGCAGCGAGTAATATCCCTGTCGTCGCCTGAAGCGAGAAAATACTGGAATATTTTGATAAACTCACTTCTCTTGAGCTGTGTTTATGTGACTTTTAGTACAGTACTTGGATCTTCATTCGCAAACCCATCAAAACACACACACATGCACAATCACACACCCACACACAGACACAAATATTACGCCTTCATTCCCGAAGGGGTAGGCATAGGCGCAGCCAGTCCAGCCACGTTTCACCTTGTGTGTTCCGTCTCATGATGTGATAGGGGGGCGAGCCTACAGTCATATCGGGCACAAATTCCAAACTCCGCAATGATGCTGAGTAGGAAAACCCCACACCGCTGCCCGACCCAGCATTCGAAACCGGCACCTTAGAGCAGCTACTGCGCACGTAATACGCAACTAAACCACCGAGGCAGTCAAACCCATAATAATTAATTATTAGAAAATATTAGCAGGATATTATATTAATTAACTGTAGTAATATTAATTTGTCAAGCCAAATTCAGAAACATGAATTACAAATCACTGTGGCACTGCACTGTGGGCTTAGAATTGGGCGTCCCATGATGTGATAGGGGCGAGCCTATCGCCATATCGGGCACAAATTCCAGACTCTGAGCTGATACTGAATAGAAAAACTCAATATCACTTTGCCCGACCCGGGGATCGAACCCGAGACCTCAGCATTGCAGTCGTATCATAATACAAATACACCACCGAGGCAGTCTATATATTTAACTTAATACCAAATATAATGAAAATCGATTCATCACTAACATTCGCAAAATTTAGCACTTCTCGCTGGCTATAGAAATCTCATTGAATTAAGTTAATGGATCCGTTTCCATCCCGACAGCTCATCGTTCATCACTGATTCTGAGTTGGCGCATTAAACAAATTGGCTTCTTGACCGATGCCTTTTGTTGAGTGATAATACGTGATAATTCGTAATAGTAATAATATATCTTTCATAATCGTGATTGTGGATACATATTGAATGAAATATACCAGTTGTCAACACAATCAGATCGTTGATATATTTGGAGTTTAGTTCAGCTTCAATCAATCGGTTTGAAAGTTGGAAATATTTTTTTAAGTTGTCCGCAAAAGCTCGGAGTTGTCCATGATTAGAATCGTTCGACAAAGTATAAATGAATAAATAAACATTTTACTTTACTTACCATCAGATCTTGTCAGAGTTCGTAAACTAATCAACGAAAGAAATTTTAAACCTTTTAATTACTCCCATATCCATGAAAAATATGCAGTAAAAAGTATACCTACAATTTAACAATGTAATTAAATAAAATTTTACAAGTTTAATAAGTGTGAAATCGCCGAAATTAAACTCTCATTGTTTCGTAATTTTACGTGATGTTTTTATCACGCCGAAAATGAACGTTTATTTTATAGTTTTATCGGTTTTGGTTAAATTTTCGATATGCCGGGATTTCTACGTGGGAATGTTTAAGAGAAATGATTTTTTGGTGGCTCAAGACCGTCTGTATAAGGAAAGACGACCGTTTAGGTATAGTGTTGCAAAATATGGGAGACTATTTACGTGTCCTGTAAGTATAACATTTTTTGTCGGCCCTTATTATTCTGACTGGTCAAAGTTGGTGGCTTACGTCCTTGTTAGAACATAGTTACGGAGCTCAAATACAGTAAGACTGTTAATAAATTAGTAGACTCAATTTGACAGACTTTTTCAGATAACATTTTTCCGAGTAGTCGACCGTCTCGGAATAGGAAATGGCCCACGAGTGCAAATCACGAGAGGGGGTCTCCGTAAAAAGTACTTAACGTTACAAGTCACGTCCTCATACAACTACCCAATATCAGTGAACATATACGTAGGCTGTAGTTCAGTAAAAATAACTACAACGAAAGAGCCAGTAACTTCGTCAGAAGAGTTGCCAATGAGAGAAGATAACGCGAGTGAGGAGAAAGAAGAAGTGAAAAGTACTACGAAAAGCGACGGAAACCCTACAGTTGGTAATGCAGAAGGAACGACGGCAGGGGTCGCTGGAGACACAAGTTCAGCCGGCGATGCTGCAACTACTGCTGGTACATAAGATGCTAATAGTATACACTATTATAATAAAAAAATGAACGCTTTGTTTGTTTTTGTTAAATGCATTTAACTTTGGAACTGCTAGTCTATTATGAAAATTATTTCACAATTACTAAGTTACGTTATCCTTAAATAATGATGTAGGTTAGAATATATGTTTTTATTTTGATAAGGAACTTAGAGCTAGGATGTATTTGAAGGTACGTTTAATAAAAATGTCTTCGTTTATAGGAATCTTGTGAAGGGACTAAATAATGATTAACCACTATAGTCTAAAGAAATACAAAATAAATTATTACCATCCTCCCATACAAACTATCTTAACGGAACAAAACAATTGGTCCAAATTTAAGAATTCTTATCGTAGACCTAAAACTTAAACTAAGAACTTAATTATATTCATGAGTATATCTAGGTAACATTATATCTTTTTCGTTGCTACTTTAGTATGGGAGTAACATAAAATACTTTTATTTACATTAGTTTTAATATTCTCCACAAGAACAGCGGTAATAATAACGAAGAAACACGTTTGCTCCAAACATATTTAAAAACAAAAAAGAACAATCAGACAGTTATGAAGTGTAGCGAGACGGCACTTTAACAAATCCACTCTGGATTGTCTCAGAAGCAAACATGAATGTAACAGATTAACAGAGCTCCAAGTTGAACAGGGCGATGAAACTTTTTCATTACAACTGTACAAGATGGCACCAAATCCGCTTCAGTGTTTGCGAGTTCTACAGTCAACTATAACTTAGTCTGTAATGTTACCTAGAAAATAAAATAGTCTGTTATATAACTTTAAAATTTTAACATTTTGGATTGATTCACATTATTCATTTTGAAAGCCAAATATAAAATACGCGTATCCTGAGACTGAAATCACACTTACCTGAGATGTTGAGATTGGATTTTGATTTCACTCAGCATATATTTATACGCCTTAATATGGACGTTAAAATGTGTATTAGAGTTAGAGTAGCTGCAGTATAATAAATAGTTTTTCTATAAAAATGTAAACTCGTAATACCTTTTCCACTTAAATATACTAATTGTAAACTAGGTATGAATCAATTATTCAGCCTTTGAGTCTGGGAAAGAAGCAATAGAATAAAACAATAAATGTGTTAGTTATTTCTCCCACGACTTGTCGAACTATTTACACAATTCCCTGCTAAGTTGATCAAACTGGAGGAAAGGCAAAATAAAACACAGTATAAAATAGGAAAATAACAGTTGATCTCGTCATTATCCAAGAAATTTTCAGAAAGGTCACAATGACTTATAATAAGTTTATTTTTCTACTGATTTTATTGGCGTTAGAAGAACTAAATTCACAAAAAGATTATTTTGAACAATTATCAGATGATACTGGAACGGAAACTCCTTACGGAGTACAGTCCACTGCTTTAAAAGAAGAAGATATAGCCAAAATTACAAATTTTATCAAAACCGTTCAATCAGAACGTGACAAAAAGCTTATTAAAAACCCCTCTACTTACTGTCTCAGTTTTGAAACCTGCTACGAATGCGTCAAAAGCAATTGGCCCATATGCGGTTGGTGTCATAATTTTGGATGTACAATCAACTACGAGAAACTATGTCCACACAGCCAAAGGAGTCCGAATGGCATGAACAGCTGCCCATACATTAGTCATAAAGGACCTGTCCTGATACCAGCTGGAGTCAGAAGGCACATAAAAGTGGAGTTAAGCGTTGCTGATCCAGTATTATGCAACTCTGACATCATATGCCAGTTGAAATTCAAGTCGAAACTCACACACTTGAAAGGCATGATCCTGAACGATCTTGTTTATTGTTATCCATTAACATTGAGTACTGAAGAATACCCAGATACTGAAACAGGTACTTTTAAATTAATTTGGGGTGGTGCTCAACCGTATTCCAACGCTATACCTATAACTGTTTACCGATGTGAAACTCTGGCTTTGGATTGTGATGGATGCAGGATGCTGCCACCGAAATATGGGTGTGGCTGGTGCGACAGTTTGAACAGCTGCGTTATAGGCGAAAGATGTGCTGAGCATTTGATGACGTGGGCCGTGAACAGATTGAAATGTGATGTTCACGGTAAGAAATTGTATTATGTTTAATAAGGCGTTTCGACTTTGGATGTTAATAGTGTTGTTTTAATATTCGCAGCAGATATTGTATAGATTGTTTGAAATATTAAAATAATAAGATATATAGACATTATTTAAGCAAACACGTTTTCTAAACTAAAATAACTTTATATATTTGCAGATATAAAACTAATAGAATATGAAATAAAAATGTATGACTTTGTGGAATAATAATGTACGTAGTTCCAAGAAGTTAAATTAATATAATGCGAAGTTTATGAGATACGTCTATCACGAAACAAAATATTATAAGGTTCAAAATGATGTCAGTCCTTAAAAAGTGTCTTTTTGAAAAATATGTTAATACTTGTTAGCAATGTCTTTCTTACAAAGTAAATTTCACTAATATAATATTTTTTTAGGTAATTATATAAAATGAAACTGACATTTATCGCAAAAGGAAAAATAAATGGTCTCCCAGCATTGATATATAAAACCCCACAGCATTATACCTATAGGTATGATTAAATAATATGCATGGCATGTACTGTCGAGCCCTATATACAAACTAATAAAAAAATCTGAATTGCGAATATTTGGTAATATGCTTAAGTCGCATACTCAGCCATTTTACGAGTCCATATTATTTTACGATTTGAGAATTTAAACGATACGTGATTTCGTACATGATGCCATCAAATTCTTTAGTGCTATTTAACTCCATATTTTAATGACGCTTGCAGAATTTTTATCAGATTACATAGGCAATATATTATAATTTAGTTTGGAAAACTTTTATGCGGTGTTAAAGGTCAGGAGATTTTACATTTATTTATTACTACATGTTGGTCAGGGCTGCGCCCGCGTGAAAAACCTTCCCCGCTATAAAAGCCACTAAAACAAAGTACCTACGACGCCAGCGCCATCTATTAAAAATTTTATGTAAAATTACCATTATTTTCCATATGAGCAAATTACCTTGACAAGAAGAAGCCTATATGTTAATCCAGAACATAGTCAATCCGTGTGCCAAATTTCATCCAAATCCGTTCAGTTGTTTCTGCGTTTACTTATAACAAACATACAAACGTCCAATGATTTTCACAAACTTTCTCATCCTACTAATATTGTAAACGCGAAGGTTTGTAAGAATGTATGGATGTTTGTTTCACTTTCACGCAAAACTACTGAACGGACTTTTTATCCCGGGAAAACATAAAGTGGGAATTTTATCTCGGTTTCTTTTTTCTGGCGAGTCGTGGCTAAACCACTGACCAATTTCGATGAAATTTAGTAGGGACTAGGGACATAGTTTGAGACCCTAGGAAGGACCTAGGATACTTCTTATCCCGGTAAAATATAAACCGGGACTTCTATCTAGAAAAACTTTTTAACCCGGGCAGAGCCGCGGGCAAACGTTAGTTTATAATATTAGTAAGAGGTAAGAGAAAATTTTGGCACGACAACGTGACTGCTCGGCACTTCATGAGAAGTCCGGAGAGATTATCGATTGACGAGCGATGATTAATAATCCTTCTCCAGTCGATGTTCCAAAATCGATATCGCAGGCTAATCTAGAGACCTGAAGCACTTACCTGGGCGTCTGTGGCAGGTTTTATACCTTGTATGCGATGATCGCCATCCGAGTACCTACGAATATGTAATATCCTAGCACCAGTAAACACCTCATCAGTCATCATCTCAAGGTAATGAGCGTATCAAGGTACTATATCTTGCAATTGAAATGAGGTGATTAGTAAAACACGTTCGTGACAGAAAAGTGTTCTATCCAATTTAACAAAATCCTTTATTCAACTCAAAATGACATGATCTTTGTTCATAAGGCATAAAAAACTAAAATGCTTTACGACGGCTCTGTTAAGATTTTTATAACGTAAACATTGCTTGTAAAATATATCGTTGAAATATTGTCTGCGTTTGTCATAACTTCAATAAATCAAAGTTATTCTCTAGCTTTTTGTCGTCATGTCGATGTGAGTAGCTCCTGAAAAATTCAAGACGATTTTATTTATCGGCTGATGTTTTTGTGTGAGATTTTGATCAGATGCTAATAAATTTGTCGATATTTATAAAATACTCTAAAATGAATGATTCCACACTTTCTTCAAATACTATGTAGAGAGTTTCAGTAAAATAAAACTGGTCTTAAAAATAAAAATAAGGCGCGAAACAATTTCTTGGTACACTCATTTAATCCTACATACCTAGATATGGAATCCGTGGTCTTGCACTGGTTATTTTATCATCTGCTGCACCAGTGTTGCAAACTGAATTTTATGTAAATCATATTTGATGTAATAAAAAGTAAGTACTAATTCAAATAAATTTTACTTTCCTAACAACAAGGAATTGGTTAGTAAGATTCTAATGTGCCATTTTTTTTTTTTTTTAGATGGCCATCTTCGGCTCATTAGGGACGGCTGCGGGCTTCCTCCGACTCACGTCTAAGTTGTCGTCCGCAACCGCCCCTGCGCGTACCGCGTTTTTTGCGGTCCTTTTTCCTGTTGCGGGGGCTCAGAAGCCCCCGAAACACCGTATCGTGTCCGCCTTTTGGTGTCCGAGGCAGTGTGAGACATGCTGCCCCGGACATGTCCATCACGGGGGTCACAGAAGTTGGCTAGACTAATGGGTGGGCGGCACGTCCCGCCCACCCGTGACCCCCGGAGGCCCCTATTAGTCGCCTTTTACGACAGGCAGGGGATACCGTGGTGGAATTCTCCAAACGCCCCCAATCCACAGGGCGGGAGACGTCGGTCAGTCGTCCACCCGACGCCTCCTACGTCTCGTCTGGCGGCGGGAGGGATCACCACTGCGCTGGCGATCCCTCTCGGCACTCTCCTTCCGCGAGAGGACCGCCTCGCAGAAGTGGGCCACCGCCTGCCAGGCCTCTCGGCCGCCGACCATGGAAGCGACCACGGCTGGCAGCGAGAGGTCTTCTCCGACGACTGTTCTGAGAGCGCTGCGCTCCTCATCCCAGGCTGGACAACACTCCAACGAATGTTGTGCCGTGTCCATTGGGCAGTTGTCACAATAGTGACACACGGCCGACTCCTCTATACCTACCACCCGAAACAGGAACTCACCGAAGCAGCCATGCCCGGTGAGCACCTGCGTCAGGCGGTATGTTGCCGCTCCGTGGCGCCTGTCCAGCCATTCGGCAAAGACAGGACGCACTGCCTCTACGACCCGGTGCCCCCACGACGGGGCCTCCAGCCTGAGATTCTAATGTGCCATGACTCTAGGACATGTTTGGCCCACTTAAAACACCTATCAGGCCTCACTCAGCGGATGGTAAGTAAAGAGAGGACCAAAAACATGTCGACCGGCAAAAGATTAACATCCCGGACGGTGGGCACATTTATGTCCGCCTGTTTATTTACTTCTTCAAGCTCCACTTGCAGGACCTTCTATCTAAGTACTTTCATTTAGATTTCGATTCTACGTCACTATATAATAATAACTTAACCAGTTTGTGCGAAAAATGTTTCAATTAAGAATGAAACGTACGTCTCATGATAATAGTTTTCTATTTCTTATATCGTGTAGCAGCTATCTTGGGAATTGTAATTCGCTCATATTAATATATTATACGCAAGTTTATTCTATACTAGGTTTGTATTCTTTATGATTAATATTCCACACGCAATTTTTGTAACGCAAATATACCGTCAATACAAATATAATAATTTCCGAAATATTTATTTTTCTTACATATTTTTATCGAATTTACGCTAGGAGCACCAGGGAATCCCCACTTTTGTTACCTCGTAAAATAAACCTTATACATATTATATGAAGTTAAGGTATGAATTTCAATAAAAAGCTATCCGTGCTGGTTTAGTTTAAGGGAATTTTCCGAACTTTAAATGAGGTTGCCATTTTAGGAAACAATCTAAATTATGCTGAATTGTAGTTTTTCGCTACGTGTTGCCAGGGTAAACTTTAATCTTTAATTTTTTTAGTTCACTGGACAGGAAAAAATCAATTGATATATATCAAGATAAAAATCAAATGATATATATCAAGATAAAAATCGATTGATATATATCAAGATATATATCCGCTGATATATATCATCGAATCCTGAATAAAATACTAGAACCCGAATACAGCGCTACCTACCGGATCCAATTGTTAATCTAAACCATTCTCGAATCCACCTGAAGACACAGAAACATTTTCATTAAAGTAGGTCCAGCCGTCTAGGAGGAGTTCAGTGACATACACACGCACAGAAGAATTACATATATAAAGATTGACATATATACTTTATAACAAAATATCATAAACATAATTTAAGAAACAGATACAAACTTCAACTCTTTAATGCCCGAACTAATTACGGAAAGAAAACAATATTGTTTGAAGGAGTGCAGTTGTATAATAGCTTACCTAATGAATTGAAAGAATGTAATAATATACTAGTTTTTAAAAATAAACTTAAAAAATATGTATGCATGCCGTAATAAATACATAGATAAATTATTTATCCAGCAGCCTGGATACAAAACTAGAAAAACATAATTCCATTTTAATTTTTATCTCATTGTAAGTGAACTGTATGTTTTTATGAGAATAAAATTCTTTAAACTCAAGATTGAATTTAAATGTTCGAATATAGATAAGTAATGACCAATATTATTTTAATCACTAGGAAATTCTTTCATATTCCACTAGCATTTTCCCGCGGTCCGCGCGCGTGTAAAACGTGTTCCGGGATAAAAGTCCCGCTTTATAATTTACCGGAATGAAGAATAGCCTATGTTACTCGCTAATATCATAGTGTAGATTTAAAATTAGTCCAGGAGCTTTTGAGTTTATTCATTAAAAACGAACAAAAAACAAATCTTTCCTCTTTATATCGGTATAGATGAACAATAAACTAAATCCCTTAGCACGTGGTTCACAGAAGCGGAAACAAAAGGTTGAATAATTTAAGGAAAAACAATATTAATTGGCTCGCAAAACGCAAAATGTCTTCGAAAACTTTCCAAAAAATCTGAGAATCTTTTTTGAAAATATTAAAATATTGCCCAAAAATAGGTGAATCGTTCCAGAACGCCACCCCAGGGATTATTTTTAAAGCTTGCATGATTTATTTTGTTTAAAAGTTTTGAGGGATTCATATCGCGACATCGTTTTATTCCGAAGGTTTTTGGTACAAAACTAAGTCACGTTTTGTAATGAAGAAACAGAGACGTTCAAAATAATTGTGCGAGTAATAAATGTTTCATGATTTGTGTGCTATCACCTTTACGCCATTTCTTCTCTTCTGATAAAATAATAACAATTACTTCTACAAGAAAAATATATATGAATTTACGAGTAAATTATCTGCAGGTAAAATATCGTTGCCGTTGCAATTCCTGCAATCAACGTGGTTTAGGAGAGAGACAGCGTTCTAACAGACTTCCTCTTTCTCAATCCCCATTGCTGCTTAAAGCCGGCCGCCATCTAATATCATCATCTCTGGCACTGAGTATTCATAGCAGACTTTTCGTCAAGTTAATAGTTGCTGGTGGTAAGACATATTTTCTATCCGCCATTCCGACCGGTTACAAAATAGGTCTTTCACCGTACATAAGGTTGGCAGTAAGTATTCATAGCCGACTTTTCGTCAAGTTAATAGTTGCTGGTGGTAAGACATATTTTCTGTCTGCCATTCCGACCGGTTACAAAATAGGTCTTCACCGTACACAAGGTTGGCAGTAAGTATTCATAGCCGACTTTTCGTCAAGTTAATAGTTGCTGGTGGTAAGACATATTTTCTGTCTGCCATTCCGACCGGTTACAAAATAGGTCTTCACCGTACATAAGGTTGGCAGTAAGTATTCATAGCCGACTTTTTGTCAAGTTAATAGTTGCTGGTGGTAAAACATATTTTCTGTCTGCCACTCCGACCGGTTACAAAATAGGTCTTCACCGTACATAAGGTTGGCAGTAAGTATTCGTAGCCGACTTTTCGTCAAATTAATAGTTTCTGGTGGTAAAACATATTTTCTATCTGCCATTCCGTCCGGTTACAAAATAGGTTTTTCACCGTACATAAGGTGTTAAAACCCGCCATAGTGACCCACGTGAGTATGCCGCATTCCGGGATCATTCTGTGTATATCCAGTTCAAACAGGCCGGCATAATTGCGTCAACTGGCGAGGCATAATCATCGCATTCAGTCAACAGACTATCTGGGCTCTTCGCGTACCAACAGGTGCAGTGGAGTAACGATGCCCTGTCCGTATAAAAAACTTATGTTTTTAACACACACACAAGCACACACTCATGCCTGTTATCCCCGAAGAGGTAGACAGAGGCGCAACTAGTGCACCCACTTTTCGTCGTTATTCCGTCCCATGATGTGATAGGGGGCGAGCCTATCGCCATATCGGGCACGAATTCCAGACTCCGGGCGGATACTGAATAGAAAAACTCACTATCACTTTACCCGACCCGGGGATCGAACCCGAGACCTCAGCTTTGCAGTCGTATTGTAATACAACTACGCCACCGAGGTAGTCATGGTTTTAACCTGCTCGCTTTTCTACGTTTCGAAAAATAATTCAGAAACCTTTATCTCGAACCGATTGATCCTGTCCCGTCAAGCGAAACCCTTTAATTGAACTCAATTAAAAACTTAAAACAGATATTGTTAAGTGTTCCCTCTATAATAAATTACACTCTTTGCTTGATTATTATTTTCTCGAGTTTTTCAAGGGATCTTAAGGATTATTTGCGATAATATTTAGGTTGGGTTATTTTAAAATTCTTAGATAGTTGTTTTTTATGTAACCTTAATCTTACGTTGCGATGTACTGTGATTTCAGTTAATTTACTTTTTGATGACAATGAAAAACAAAAAAAAACTATATTATGTCAATAAGTAGTATCGCGTCATTTTAGCTGAATTAAACGCCGAAACGCACTTGTACTTTCACCATGTCTCATTCTTTCAGCTCATCTCCGAACTAGAAACTCAGCAAAGCCCAGGTTAATGATTCATGACACATAAAATTTCTCTTATGCAGGAAATCTTTCGCAAACGGAATATAAAAGTTGGACCTAGAACACCCGTCTAATAGTCCCAAGGGAAACCGAATTTCGTTTTCACATTGTTTTTTGTGAACGTAGAAATGCCTTGTACAAACTGAGTGCTAACAAACAGAAAGTTAAAGGTACCCGTAAAATTGATGTTTGGAAATGGTAAAAAATAAATAAAAGTTTAAGCAAACTTTTAGGGGCTCCTAACTTGTCACGATGGGTAGACGGGAGATTTTTTGGCAGCTGTTTAAAAAATCGTATGTTGCTATACTCTTTACTTTGCTACGGTGAAACTTTCCCTTCGTATCTTAGGAAGTGATCAAAACATTACAATAATAATATTACTGTCAATTTTTCTTGTTGAAGAAAAAAGTATTCTGTCGTTCGTTTCACATTTTTAACTATCAAAGTACATGCAGTTACCTGTTAATATTTTTTACATTGCGACTTTTAATGCCTCGGTGGCGTAGTTGTATTAAGATATGACTGCAATGATGACGTCTTGGGTTGGATTCCCGGATCGGGCAAAGTGATATTGGGTTTTAAATTCAGTATCAGCCCGGAGTCTGGAACTTGTGCTCGGGCCCTGTCACATATATTCACATATATGCTATAACCTGGGCTCGCGTGATAGGGGATCACATCATGGGACGGAATACGCACGGCGAAAAGTGGGTGCACTAGTTGAGTCTTTGTTGCCCTTCGGGAATAAAAGGCGTGAGTGTGTGTGTGTGTGTGAATTTTAGTCGCAGAGTTTAAACTGCCCGACTTTTAATCGCTCGTCTGCAAAGTGAGCTCCAACCGAGCGCAACTCTATTCACGTGAATTATTTATTGACTAACACACCGCGGTGGGTACGCGGGAATTTTTAAAGCACTGTCGTGTTCGGCGCGAGTATTTTTCGTTTTAAATAGTCATAAACGCGTATTATGCTTTCAGTGCTAATGTAAAAGTGGAATTCTATATATAAGATTTATTTAAATTTACGAATTTTAACTTTTTTTTATGTGAAAGTAAGTACTAAATGTTTCGATTTACGTTAAGAATTTTAAATACCACTTAAGTTTTAGAGGTTATTGGGGTCTAAATATAGCATTTTTTTATATGTGAGCAATGTTAAACTATCAAACAATCTTCAAAGGCAAAACAATCATCAAACAATAGTTCGTGACAACTACTGCCTATAGACATCCACATCTAAGGAACAAAAAGACGATACGTCGAATTGACTTGTTGCTGTAAAACAGAGGATGCTATGCCTACAATTGTGGGGTAAAATAAAACTTCAAGGAGAAGATAGCTATTTACCTAGTAATTGCACTTACTTCAGTGAAAGCAATAATAACCTCCAATTCAAATTCACAAGAGACGATGCTAAAAAACCTATAAAGCCGTTTCCAGTAAAGATTAGTCCCGGGGGTCACGGGTGGGCGGGAGGGGCCGTCCACCTATTAGTCTAGCCAAATTTTGTGACCCCCGTGATGGATGCGAAGTTTTAGTTGGTATGCCGTGCGGTGTACATAGGTTAGGGACTCGGCCCGGCGGTCGCCCGATGTTTTCCATCTCTCCGGGCGGCTCAACGTCGGGTCGTAAAGCACGGTGAACCCAACATAACCGCTCAGTCGTTCCCCTTGAACACTGGGCGGTAGTAATAAGTAACTTTCTCCGCGTCAACAAAAAAAAAAAAAGTAAATATTAGCTAGATATGAAAAAAATAAAATATTTAATGGAACTTGTACCATCCTGAGTACCTCGGTAGTCGGTACATTGCTAGCAAATCTAAAAACTATACAGGATAAGAACACATGGTAAGTATTCGCAATTACTTTGTCCACCATGATTGAACTACTGAGAAAAATCTTATCGAAATAAAAACAAAAGGAAACACCCCAACAAGACAAATACTAACCTATACCGAAGCTTGTTATTTAAAAATTTGCTTCCCTTTTAGCATAATGAAAAATAGTACAGGCAATATCTGTAGGCCGAAACATGTTGCAAGCGAAAACAAAATCTAGTAAAGCGGAGAAAATTGAACAGATGCTCCGGAATCTAGTACCTTACCAGGTTACATCGCTTTGGGAAAGAAAGGACTGTGAACGACGAAATCTGGATGCGGTAGCTTGAGTATTTGTTTTACTGATACAGTACTCGAAGAACTTAACTGACGAAACACTCACTCACTGACTTTACTCCAGAATAACATCTTTGAACTTAGCCATATAATAAACATCAACCATAATCATACACTACAGCATTAGGTATAGAGTGTCAAATGTGAATTAATAATTTTTACGATCAATTCATCAAAGTAGATCAATTAATCTACTTTGCTGATGCGAGGAGTTAGACTTCCACTCACAACGTTGGCTTAATGCAAGTTTATAGACTGCATGGAAACACAACCACTACACAATTTATATATACCGCATTTATTCTTTTCATAGTTTCGTGTACCCCAAATCGACCCGTTCTTAGCGCTCGGACATTGATTTCCTCAAATTGGTTCCGTAAGTGTATTGCGTTGTAAGAATCCACTGTACTAAATGAATGAACCAGACAATATTGGAGCTCCTCAGATAGCCACCAAGGACGCCTGGTGATCTCTATAACCTAAAACCGCTTATTATTATCAAAGTGTTTGCTACAGTTTCTTGTGATCGAATTTTCGTACCTTTTGCAGTTCAATAAGATAAATTGAGATTGATCTGGCTATTCAGTATGTATCAAAGTAATTTAGTTATATATAAAAATTTAGTAGGTACATTTCACCTAGCCATGCAACATGTATTCCATGTGACATGTTGGTTTAAAAAAACTTCCAGTTTCTATCTTTCAACGATCTTAATAATTAGTCAAGCAACAACAGGCAAAGTGTTATTTTAGTACGCAATAAAATATATATATGACGGAGACAGAGTGGCGGCCGATATAGGTATACGTGGGTACACATAGTAAAAGTCACAAATGAATTATCTTCAACTCGCTATTTATTGTTCGTTCGTCAATTATTACGTAATCGAATGTTCACAGAGTACAATACCACGTCAGGAATAGTTATTAACTTTGGTTATTATAACACACTGCATATTGAGATAATTACTTAACTAAACTTCTTAATTATAATCAACTCACCTAGTAACACCTCGAAATAACATAGTAACCGCTTTACTAAGCACTGACCGATATGAAAACCACCATAGTTACCACATAGTATTGAACTGCACCAAAATAGTTGTAACACAACCGAACTTAATGACGACAGACTAAAACTGTTTCTTCAAATGATTCTGCTCCCCTTTTATACACCCAAATGTCGCTCCGAGAATTCAACACGATTTTTATTTAGTCTTACCCGACGTAATATATTCAGACACCCTCAATGTGATTAATAATAATGATAATTCCTTTTTATACTTCCTTCCTGTCCCGACATATATATATATCTATTTAAAAATATAATTAAGCGCAATACTACCTCTTCGTCAATTCCATCATTTTTCTCATCCTAAGAGACTACAAATATAATATCCCATGCATCGTACATTTTATCTTACTTTCACGTAAGCGGCTTACGCGTTCTTATTTCGTACAGTGGATTTGAAGGCAACAAGCTTTGCAGGGATGAAGGTAAAACTGGATTGTGAGGGATTATTGTAACACGCCCAACCTAATTCTGTGTACTTGACGTCTCCTTAACGGATTACACGGTATACCTCCTTCTTGATTTAGCCTCTTTTGCGGTGCAAATTTTTTTCTCATTTTTTATTCTTTTAGTAATGTGAATTTATTGTTTACTAGTTTTTATGTCGCGGCTCCGTTCGCGACGAAATTCTTCCCTGATGTAAAAGGGCCATTGTAACTGCCACAGAGTAATGAACCGGTACGTTACCGTTACGTTCTTGATCGATATCTCTGTCTATATTTCTTATATTGGATGCTGTTCCACAACACTGTTCACGTCTTCCTTTAACATAGAGATTTATTAGTCTTTTAACGAATAACTGGCTCAATCTAGTGTCTGGTCGATAGGAAGACAAAGTTTGTTTAAAAAAATAATTTCAATTCAACGGGTCAACTCTCATTTCAACAAAGATGTGCGTGCATTAGCATATATAACTAATCTGACTTTGTATACAGCACAAAAATATTGAAAACAAAAAAGAAACATTGAACAATTGATGGTAAGCCCGGAGTTTATTCCTGCCTTTCTTCTTCGGGTCGTCATCGCTTAGGAAGCTAGTGAAAGGCTGGTAGGTAAGCTAGGCTAGGCCTGTAGTGTCCTCACCGGAAGATCTCCGACGCGTTCCTCCCATAATTTTTTTTTTATAAATATAATCTGTTTTTTACATTACTTTTCTGCCAGCCCGAGCTGCCTTCTTACTTTTTATTTTCCATCATTGATTTTACTCCTAACAAAAATGTCTGTAGTTATATAAGTGACCTGAGCTTTTGTATTAAAAATATTATTATAATCAATTTAATGTATCTTGACTGATCATAAGTGCAACTATGTTCGTCTACGTGATGAATAAAGTATTTTATTTTATTTTTTATTTTTATGGAGAATTCTCAGGTATGTAGGTTTCCTCACGATGTTTTCTTTCACCGTTAAAGTTAACTATAACTGATAAACAATACACATGTAACTTCGAAAAGTCAGAGGTGTATACTTTGGGTTTTGAACCTCCGGACATTGTCTCGGCAGACCGTTCCATTCCCAACTAAGTTATCGTCCACTTAAAATTGTTATACATATTTCATCCAAATTTTAATTAAGAAAAAAAAATTAAATTAACGTCGTAATGAATACAGTTTTGTTACAGACGCATGAATTTTTAAGTAGCTAACCTAAAATAACTAGGTTGAAGTCACGTATAATGTAATTAATTCCATAAAGTGAAAAGTATTTATGAAAGTCGCAAGCTTATGAATTTTGTCATTAGTTTATTGGAAAAAAATAAAGTAATTAATTTTCATTAGGTAAACCAAGTATTTTTTATTTATGTATAAATTAAAGACATTAACATTTATTTTTAACACATGGCAACAGTGAGTACACATAATGGAAGCATGCTATCTCTGTCCCACGCGCGTCCGTACGACAGTGACGTCACTGTGGCACTCGATTTCTTTAGCGCCTCTCTCTAGCCATATTTAAAAAAAACTTCTTCCTATAATTATTTTCGCCCTATTTTAGGTTTTGAAGAACATAACTTATCAAAACTTATTTATTAATTATAATATTTATTATATTTATTTATTTGTCATGGTGCATGTATTAGTCTTAGTCCTAAGTAAAGTGTATTTAGTATGGAATATACATGTACTGTTGATGTACCTTTTAAATAAATAAATACATACATATATTTCGGAGTTGGATGATGGATGTATGGGCGAAGGTGGTATTTCCATGTTTTAGACTTCGTCATGATTTAAGCTTTCAATAATAATTAAAAGCTGGTTTTTCTCATATAAACATAATATATTTCGTCTGAACAACAATACAGAGTAATAACAACGTTCTGTTGAGCTAGCCAACTAAACTTCGAATGCCCTGAAGCGCGTCTGCACTCTCATTATAAAGGTTCGCTCCCCTCTACATAATTTCATACTACTTGATTCATTGAAGTCAACAGTAATACAATATTCATAAATAAAAATAGTCAAATCAACAACTTATTTTACAAATTCAAATTAATCTGCAACATTGTGTATTTTAAATCTCACTGTGCAATATTGAAATACTGGTAATTAGCTAGCATCCTATTTTATAGTATTTTAGTCACTCCGACATATACATATACACTCACGCCTGTTATCCCCGAAGGGGTAGGCATAGGCGCAACTAGTGCACCCACTTTTCGCCTTTATTCCGTCCCATGATGTGATAGGGGGCGAGCCTATCGCCATATCGGGCACAAATTCCAGACTCCGAGCTGATACTGAATAGAAAACTCAATATCACTGACCGACCCGGGGATCGAACCCGAGACCTCAGCTTTGCAATCGTACTGTAATACAACTACGCCACCGAGGCAGACAAATATACGGGCATTCTCCCCTATTATATACAAGTTATACCTAAAGACATATTTTTAAGGACAATCTATAACTCTGAAAGCGGGCGATTCATGCAAAATAGCTCGTAAATCTTGACGAATAATAAAATTTTTGTTACCGCGTTTAGGTGCTCTTCTACACCTGTTGGTATTGCTGTCCTTTTCTGACATATAATTTATTATTACAAGCATTTTCATGCGGTTTTGATAGTATGTCATTTATCGGGATCAAAACAAATATTTTTTTCTGTAAGACTTTAAAGAAAACACTGTTAATGAAACCCAGGTAGTAGGTTTTTATAGTATTATGGATATTTAGGAATAGTTTCACGGGTTCCTGATAAAGTTTTAGATAACTGTCTGACATATGTAACAAATAAATCTATCGCTTTACTATTAACTTTTCTGCCAGATATTTCTGTTCGAGATCTGTGACGCCCAAGTGGTTTAAATGACGGATGGATTCCAAACAGGCCATCATCGACTTTATCAGGACGTGGCGAATCGACCCTCAAGGTTGTTACTGAGTTCATTTTCTATCACATGAGACAAGGACGAACCTATCACCATACCGGCACTTCTTCAAATCCCGGATATATCAAGTGTTTTTTTGAAGTTATACTTCTTTAGGTGTGTTATGAAAAATTATGAGAGTGAAATTTTAAGATGAGCGCGCATTATTTAACAAAAAAAAGTCACTGGTACAAATACTATTAACCGACTTCAATAAAGGAGGTTCTTAATATCCTCACTTTATTCTATCGGGAACTTTATTTTATTAGGAACTTTACCTTAGAGGATAGGGTAGGGCTTCTAGTGTGGCGGATTTACTGTACTTTGCACCGGTCACTCCCAAAACACCATACCTCCACACCCTCTTGACCCCCCTGGTCCCCAAACCAAATCTGACCCCAACCCAATTTGACCTCCTTGACTCCCCAAACAAATTTTGACCACCCTTGACCCCCTTAACCCCTCACACCTATTATTGACCTCTGACCCCCTACACCCATTTTCGCCCTTAACCCCCCTGGTAATTACCTACTTAATTAATACTAAATGTTAAAATTTTTAATGAAGCAAAAAAAGTATAACTTCTCAGTCGCGTACATAAGTAAACGCACCCTTTTTTTTAAATCAAATCACTCCTGGCAAAATGGAATGATTTATTAGACGATTTATTAACATTTGTATTTAATATCTGTCAAAAATCTCGTATATATGTCAACGCGGACAAGAATTGCCTCCTCATTGTGTGTGTACAAACGGAGTAATGTATTTAAACAATAATTTAGTGCGACTATTGATAGAAATTTAATCAGTTATAGGGTGGTATGAATAAATCGATCTCAAGCCTGAGTTACATCTCGAGTAGACACAATGTATTGAATTATATGTACTTGAGATGTAACTCAAACTTGAGATTGATTTATTAATACCGCCCATAATTACAAATGCAGCCACTAGATCATGAATAAACATTTGTATGTTTGTATTAATCATACAGGGTTATTTTGACATTGCGTTGATAAATGAAACGGCATATTAGCCTTTGCTATATTATGCCTATAAAGGATCATGAAAAACGAATATTTTCACCAAAATCTCAATTTTACTTTACTGATTTTTATATTAGCTACACCTTGATTTATTAGGAGCAGGATAGCTTGTTTCTCGGAGAACAATTCCGATCATCAAAAACTAGGAATGAATATGAATATAGCAGTCTTTTATAATAATTATTTTAAGTACCTTATTAACGTACATTTAATATCATCTTAGCCCCATAACATGTCTCGTATCAATCACTAAGTATGGTTTATAAGAGGGCCCGTAAACAGAATCGCATAACCTCGAAAACAGATATTACAAACTGGAGTTTACTTAGAGTACCTGCTTGACGTCACGTACACTTCAGGTCAAATTGCATGAAATTAATTATTTAGTTGTTATTTTTTTATCATTGACTGTTTATTTCTTGTAGTTACGATATCCGCTATGGAACTTCGTTAGCGTATATTATTGTTTTATAATGGTCGCTTCGTGGTTTAATGAGTGTTTTATGTGTATATAGGTCGGCTCAGTAAGATAAAACTTTCTTACAAAGAACCAACGAGCAATGACGACTTTGCAGTTTATGAGCAGTAAATATTTCGATTGCCTAATAAATCCTTTCCAATTTTCATTATTGTCGATAATCTTGGACAACACACCCGTCATTCCTTTGATAGTGCGTAATTATAGGTGGCAATGACCCAGTTCCTCTTCGTATAAAAAAGTAACAAAGTGCACACTCACATCTAGTTTCTCTTCCTTCATAGCATAAAAAATGTAACAAAGTCTGTACATGTCTCAAAAACTTAAAATTTATTCAGTATGCCCTATTATGCTGGCCAACATTGTACCCAGATAATCAAAGGTTAAGGGTCGTTTTATAAGCGAGCAATTATTATTTTATTAATTTCTTGAGGAGCCGTCAGACGGCGCACTTAAGGGGAAATTTAATCTAATATGCGTTCCTTAGTAATATCACGGCATCACGAAGCTTGTATAAAGTTTGGGTAACAAGTAGTAGGTTTTTAATAAAAAAATACCGGATTGTTTACTGCCCAAAGTTGATGAGGACGTGGCCTGCGGTCCGGGAGCATTTAGAGAGTTCTGCCACGGCATCCCCTGCCTGTCGTTAGAGACGACTCTTTACGAGTGGGGGCATATTAGCCCCCTTGTATAGAGAGGCGCCGCAACGGCACCGCGCAGGGACGGTCCAGTGCAGCTATCTTAGTGCAACAAGATACCTGGGGCCGTCTCGTATGCGCCGAAGAAAGCTACAAGCCACTGCGGGTTTTGGTTTGGTTGGTATGCCGGTGTAGTATGTACATAGTGTTAAGGACTCGGACCAATGATGCGCTCGGAGCTCGCATGATGCTATACTCCCGAGTGTCGACATTGGGGCGTAAGACTGTGTGAAACCACCACAACCTTTTCACTTACCGTGGTAGCGATAACGTGTTATAAATATGAGAATGGTAAAAGCTCGAAATCTCTGAATCATCAGAAATTTCGAACTGATATAAACTATCTAATGAAGATAAATATAGACAAAAACACGTAAACCCTAGTCATTAATTTTGTTATATATTTACATAATATCTGATTTGGAAAAATGTTTTCGGTTACATGTAGAAATATTTTTCGCTTAAAGAGTTTGAATCCACGATCTCTCGTATTATGTCCAGCTCCTCTCGTATTGCACTGTCTGCAGCGCAAGTAGCCTCTGGTCTAAGGTATATTTGATTAAAAATTGTTATGACGCAGTTTCGAACTGTAACCCTCGTTTATTTATCATTCACCGTCGATTTGTAACAAACACATGAAACGAAACAGAAAATATTTTTCAGCTGCTTTGCATCCATGTTTCTAAATTCCAAGTGCAAATGCACTCAATCCAAAGGTATTTCCCATCATATAGTTAAAAGAAACAATCGCGAGAAAATCGAGTTTTCGAATAGAAAATCTCGTACAAAAGCTCTCAGAATTTCAATTAACTGCCGGCGTTTGGAAAGCTTGAATCAGCCAAAAAAATATTAAGACCTGATACAATTTTGTTTTTTTGGTCGGTTTTGCGGTTTGCAGGGAATACCTTTCCTTTTTTTTCGCGGGAAAAAAGACGTTGTCGCCAACTCTATTGGGGGGTCAGTGGAACGGTTATATTGGTTTCACCGGTCTCACCGGCCAATGTCGACACTCGGGAGTATAACACCATCCAAGCGAGCATTGGACTGAGTCCCTAACCTTAGGAAATAACTTTCTTGTACGGGTTACTTTTTTTTTTATGTCATTGAATGATGAGACGAGCATGCCGTTCGCCTGATGGTAAAATTAAATTTTTACGACCACCCATAAACAGTAGAAAGTAGAAACACCTTCCAGCACCTACTTACAAAGTACTGTGTGGTATTCCATTGCGCTCGTCATCCTGAGACATATGATGTTAAGTCTCATTATGTCCTGTAGTTACACTGGCTGTCCTACAAACCGAAACACAACAGTGCATGCACACTAAGTAAGCTTAGACCGGGTTTTTGCAACTGTACCTACTTAGTACTTAAGGTAATCATCGGTGTTATTAAGCTGGACGCGCTCGCAGAGCTTCGATTGCTCCAGGTGCTGCGAGCGCGTCCAGTTTAATAAGACCCTGACAAAAAGATAAGTACAGTTGAAAAAACAGGGCCTTAGTGTTCGAAGAACTGATGCAGATGGGGCAAATAAGTTCTCGAGTGGAGACCACGTACTGGCAAGCGCAGCGTCGGCCGTCCACCTGCAAGGTGAACAGACGACTTGATAAAGGCCGCAGAAACACGCTGGATGCAGACCGCTTTTGACAGGTCCGTCTGGACATCTTTAACAGAGGCCTAAGTTCAGCAATGGCTGAATGCATACCCGTAAAACTCTACATTTTCCGGGATAAAAAGTAAACCCATGCTTTATCTATGTCAATCTATCAATCAAATCTATTCAACGGTCTTTGAATTTATCCCATCGTCGTCACAAAGATTTGGATTACACAAAATAGACGTAATCAAATATTTAAGTTTTGGAAACTTTTTATTTAAATTTATAGACTTGTAAAATTACTATTTTGGTGACCGGTAATGCCACAAAAATGTCAACGTTGAATTGATTAGGTAGTATTTTGTGACGTAGTGTTACAACCCCAGTTAATGCTGCCCATTCATGCTGTAGTAAAATATGTACAGCATGGCTTTACCTCTTGATCAATAATGATTTGTAAGAAAAACAAATAATAATCTGACTGCCTGACTGGACTGCCTCGGTGGCGTATTTGTACGACTGCAAAGCTGAGGTCTCGGGTTCGATCCCCGGGTCGGGCAAAGTGGTATTGAATTTTTCTATTCAGTATCAGCTCGGAGTCTGGAATTTGTGCCCGATATGGCGATAGGCTCGCCCCCTATCACATCATGGGACGGAATAATGGCGAAAAGTGGGTGCACTAGTTGCGCCTCTGCCTACCCCTTCGGGGACAATAGGCGTGAGTGTATATGTATATGTATACATATAATAATCAAAATTTCTTAGAAAATAAATATTAGTTCATCTGTATATTTTTTTTAATCTACTCTAAAATTATTTAAATAAAGTTTTCTTAACGAAGTTATGACAATGTTATTTCTTCTTTTAAAACTTTGAATTTATCACTGATATAATCATTGACCAATCAAACATTGAAAATATAACTATCAGCTTCAAATGCCTGTCATGCAAGTCAACAATCGTCCAATACGATAGTAAATTTTTAATACATAATTACAACCGTCGTCGGTCGTAACTCAGTGTTTGCGTTACAAATTACGCAAAGCGGGGCGCAATGTGTAGAAACGGCCTGTTTCATTAAGACAATGGGTTTAAATTGCGACAGTTAGACAGACCGACGGTAATGCGAAGTGTCGCGAGTTGTAAGCGGTAGCGGTTGATGAAGAAACAATCTTAACCATCATCATCATCATCAGCCACATGAAGCCCACTGCTGAACACAGGCCTCCCCTATCCGCTCGGCTGTTGGTAAACGATACTTTTGTGCATAAACAATAGCTACACCAGTGCATTATAATTGTTACCTTGAGACTTTAGAAGTAAGTTTTCGTTTCACATAAAAACACGTGTTGGTTTATATTTATTTATTTTTAAGAAATAAACAAACACATTAAGAATTGTAGAACTAAGTATCAAATATTTACAAAAATACAAATACGCAACTTACAACGTTGTTCACGGATTATATTATGTTACTTGCTCAAAATTACGAGTGAAGACAATATGACAAGATTAAGTTAAAAAGAAATTTGTTATAAAATCATCATCATCAGCCTTTATCAGTCCACTGCTGGACATAGGCCTCCCCTAATGAGCGCCATAGCGCCCTGTCTTCAGCTTGCCGCATCTACCTGCAGTCTTTCGCAGATCGTCATCCCACCTGGCTGGAGGGCGTCCTACACTACGTTTGCCCAGTCGCGGTCTCCACTCAAGAACACGTTTACCCCAGCGGTTGTCGGTTCTTCGCGAGATATGGCCAGCCCGCTGCCACTTCAGCTTGCTAATCCTTTGAGCTATGTCCATAACTTTGGTTCTGTGTCGGATGTATTCGTTGCTATAAAATATCTCGATTTAATCAATTACAAGTTGGAAGCAATAATTATCTGTGTTAAGGTTTTTCGATATTGCCTAGCGGACATAGCAAATATATCTAAATTTGTAAAATGTTTGTTGAAATTTTGCGATACGACGCGACGGAGCGGTGCGCGTACATATAGCTAATATTTATACTAGTGTTACTTTATTTCAATACATATCTTAGAATGTAATGCATTTGTGTTTTATATAATTTTTACGCTATTAGATCGAATTTATAAAGTAACAACGACTCGATATCTTGATAGTTCTATCGAAGGAGTTGCACCCGTAAACATCTTGGAATTTATTGTTCTGTTTATATTTTATGACTTTATGAAGATTATAGTTATCAAATACAATGATTTTCCACAATTTAGTCAATATAAAAAGAAATAAGAATATTTAACTAAAATCCTAACAGCATTTTATACTTCCAAATCGCTACCTCTCCTACCTTGCAGGACAATACGTAGACAGACGAGCAAAACAGAGGCATAGTTAATTCCTGACCAAGGAAATAACGCACATTAGTCAACTGCACAGGAAACCGACTGTAATGAACCCGTGCGTGAACACGTTACCCCTTAAATAAATGTCTTGGTGTCTTCAGGTATCTAGCAGTATTAGCATTTTATATGAAAGAGGGTAGAAGGAAATAACTGCAGGCAGATGTCCAGGTCGCTGCACTAATTTGAATAAAACTGCAACAGGCTTTCATACACACACAAACGACTTTTATTCCCGAAGGGTTTATCAATTATTTCAATAGCTAACGATACAAATAATTATTATCTGCCTACACGTTTAAGATATAAAGAGTTACGTAATGCATTATATGGTAACTACATAGGAAAAACCGCATCCTTTTTTGCTATAATCCTACTAATATTATAAAGGCGAAAGTTTGTAAGAATGTATGGATGTATGTATGTATGGATGTTTGGATGTATGGATGTTTGTTCCTCTTTCACGCAAAAACTACTGAACGGATTTCGATGAAACTTTTTAACGCGGGCGGAGCCGCGGGCAAAACCTAGTTATCTCATAAATATGAGGATTAAATAAAAATGTTAATTAACAAAATTACGATTGATTTTTTTGTAAAAGAGCGGGTTTTTAATAATCAATGAAAAGAGCGAATAAAACAACCTTAATTCAATTCTACTTGCTCATGTAGGCAAATGGTTAAAATTACCATACCATACATACCATACATACCAGCCCTGTATTATATACTGCCCAACCCCCCGAAACGGGGCTTGTAGAGTCAATATTACGAACTCAATAAGCAAAAAACAACAAGCAATCAACAGTTGACCGGATCTTATAAAAATAGTATGAATAGCACAAAACAAATTCGCATCAACCACAATCCGCAGATAATCCTTCACAATGTTCAGATCCATGGTAGGGATCTTAAAGGAATCCCAAGCCGAATGACAAACGAAAGCACCTGCGCGGGAATGGAGAGCTAAATGGGAATCCAAGCTTACCGTGTAACAGGAACATTATGATACAACGCCTCACACAAAATGTGTTTCATCAGAGAAAATTATAAAATAAAAAGTCAAATTACAACGGCTTCGGGATAAAAATTAAAAGAGCCCTGCAAAGATTCGCAGTTAGGAGGTACATTAAAGCGAATAGGATAATTTCAACCGAAGAGGCGACTGCTAGCTCGTAATAATCATAAAGCGTACGCGCTGTTTATTGGGCGTTCGTTAGAGAACGCCTTTTATTATTTCCTTTACGAGATATTACTTATACGAAAATGAGAATTCGGTTGTAAAAAGATATTTCTATACGTAGCCTGAACATAAAATAAATATGTCACAAAATTCGCCATATCCATATCCATCCGTGAGTCACTATCCACTAAGTGAGGGTTCCATTTGAAAACCAGCGCCAGGTACACATTGCTTGGCATTTTATGAACTTATTCCTTTCGACAGTATCATGGGGTGCACGTTGCCCGCATCCTTTATGTAATATTACTGATCTTTCTTCTTTCTTTATATATCAGAATATTAGCAACTAGAAATGTATATTTTTATTAGCAATCAACACTAGTATAATTAAAGATGGTTTACGAGACATGATTTCGCTTTTTACACTTATGGCAATGTTGCCTTAATTTATGTAGCAGGCGCATTGTAATCGCAGTAAAAAGTACATAAACTGCCAAGTGTCTAAAGATGAAATATTAGATTTATTCATCTTTACGTACACTAAAAGTTAAGAAATCTGTTTTTAAACTAACGTCATGATGTTAGAACGTTATACAAATTTAAGTAGCAAAGTGTTATCATTTACCTAATTTTACTCGACGGGAAAAGAACGAGTAAGTACAATATGTTATTTTGCAAACCAATGAAAATGTTGTTTCTACATGCCAACGTGAAGTCCTACATTTCCAGTTACGTTCTATCTGACACAAAAATACTCTCGACGCCGTAAAGGTACATTCGTACTCGTATTCGCTAAGCAGCGAATTCACCGGAATTCGCTTTCTTTGCTCCGCAGTAAATTTGCTCGCAGTTTTCCAGTATGATAAGCGCCTAGATTCAATGTTCGGGGTCTAAGGTAAATAAGAACTCAACGCCTACAGATTGGTAACTAACTATATTTGAGACTTACCTACATCTATTTTAAATAACATGATGCTCAACATAATTATAATATACTAGTAGTGCTCGCGGCTCCGCCCGCGTGAAAAGGTTTTTCCGGGACAAAAATATTTTCCCGGGATAAAAAGTAGCCTATATACTACGCACTCAGGAGTTATGTAGCTTCCTATTAGTGAAAGAATTTTCAAAATCGGTTCAGTAATTCCTGAGATTAGCGCGTTCAAACAAACAAACTCTTCAGCTTTATAATATTAGTATAGATAAGAGTAAACATTTAAACATATCACACTACAACGGAAAGTACTAAAGTTAGAATATGCGTGCTTGTCGACTTTACCGACAAAAGAATTGAAATCTAAATGGTGGTCAAGCCCTGTAGATAATCCTGAAAATTATTTATATGAACACACGCCATTCTAAAATAAATTGAATCTAATATTTCTGTCTTTTTCTGCCACGACATTGATGATATTTAAAAATGTTACTTCTTTAATTTGTACAGCCAAATTATTTACACAAAGGAGAGGGAGAGGGAGAAGGAGAAGGAGAAGGAGAAGGAGAAGGAGAAGGAGAAGGAGAAGGAGGGTAAGGAGAAGGAGAAGGAGGAGAAGGAAATGGAGAAGGAGGAGGGGAAGGAGAAGGAGAGGGACAGGAGTAGGTGAAGGAGAAGGAGAAGAACAGGGAGAAGAAGAGGAAGAAGAAGAAAAATAAAGAGCAGGAGAAGGAGAAAGAGAAGGAGATGGAGAAGGAGGGAGTGGGAGCGAGAGTGGGAGCGGAGCGGGAGCGTGAGCGGGAGTGGAGCATGAGTGGGAGCGGAGCGGGAGCGGGAGCAGCAAGGCTAGCGGGAGTGAGAACGAGAATGGGAGCGAGAGAGAGAGCGAGAGTGGGAGCGAGGACGAGAGCGGGAGCGGGAATGAAGCGGGAGCATGAACGGGAGCGTGAGTGATAGCGTGAACGAGAACAGGAGCGAGAGAGAGAGCGAGAATGGGAGCGAGTGCGGGAGCGGGAGCGGGAGCGAGAAAGAGCGAGTCGGAGCAAGAGCGGAAGCGGCAACGGGTGGGAGCGGTAGCGGGGGTGGAGCGGAGCGGAGCGGGAGAAAGACAAGGAGCGGAAGTGGGAGTAGGAGAGGGAGAAGGAGCGGGAGCGGAAGCGTGAGCGGGAGCTAGAGTGATAGCGGGAGCGGTAGCGGGAACGGGAGCGGGAACGGGAACAAGAGCGGGAGCGGGAGCGAGATCGAGAGCAGAGTGGGAGCGGATAAACGGGTTTTGAGTTAAAGAGGCGTCAAAAGTCGCTCCAAATGGTTCGTGTGTAAATACATTAGGCAGCTTTGACGCATTTTTTTTCTTGTCTTGACACGCTGCCGCGTGTCTCGATGCTAACATATTCAGCTGCCACAACATAAGCGTCACAATTTTAACAAATCGAAATAGCAATAAGGAGAATAGTTAGTAAAATTATTAAATGACATTTTTTATGAAGAGATGTTACATATTTATGAAAGCGGAAATTTAGTAACACCAAAATAAGACGTGATTACACATTGGGTGTTTATGGGCGGTCGTATCGTTTACCATCAGGCGAACGGCATGCTCGTCTCGTCATTCAATGCAATAAAAAATAAGTTTCTTCTGTGGATGCAGATGCAACTATGCTTTATATTGTCACAAGTAAATAAGTATGTAAAATACATTAAACACAATAAATTATATCTCACATATAACAGACGGCTTAGAATAATAACACATCTATGACAGACGGTATGAATTAATTGGTTATTCATCATCATCATCATCGGCCACATGACGTCCACTGCTGAACATAAGCCTCCCCTAAAGATTCCCAGACGGACCTGTCCAAAGCGGCCCGCATCTAGCGTGTTCCTGCGACCTTTAATAGTTCGTCTGTCCATATTATCATAATATTATTATTATATGGTTATTTTCATCGCATAAATCCGATTTTGATGAAAAATATAACACGATCTTTTACATACTATTGAAGTAATGTAAATATTTGAACATAATAAAATGCATGATTGACTTGAAGGAACAACTTGCTTGAATTCATTACTCTATATTTTATTGCTTCAGGAAATATGTAATATGAATATATTATGATAATGGCTTCCCGTATAATTAGTATTTAAATTCATTATCTTAAGCGCAGATATCGTGTAATAATATGAGCTACAGAGTACAAAGGAAGCCCACTCTAAAATGTTTGTAGTTCTATAAGTGACCTTTTGTATTAATCATAATTTAATTTATCTTGTCTTATCATAAGTGCAACTATGTTCGCCTACGTGATGAACAAAGTATTTTGTTTTATCTTTCAAGTTACACAGCTTTTTTTTTTTTAACGCGGACCTATCGGCCAGTAGCCTGACGCGTTTCGGCTTTTCTGGCCACACCTGACTTTAGGGTGAACGCTTTAGGCGCTCGCAACCCTTTGAATTAAGTGACCATGCTGAGGGCAACCCACTAACGGGTTACGAACCTCGGCTCAGGATGGCCACTGGGATATTACACAGCATACGCCTTTGTTAGCTATGAACCAGAATGTCCTGTTCGAGTCCTAGATTCATCGACTTAAAAAAAAAGATTTAATAGTAAGCCATATTTGACGAGCTGCAGTCGAATAAGATGGGTTGAATATTATTTCTTACTTTTCTTTTTCTTACTATTTTACTAATATTATAAATGCGAAAGTCCGTAAAAATGTTTGGATGTTTGTATGTTCGTCGGAAATAAACGCAGAAACAGCTGAACGCATTTCGATGAAATGTGACACATGGATAGACCATCTCCTGGATTATTACGCGGGCTTATTTATATCTCGGTTATTTGCTCTCGTAGGAAATTATTGAACTTTTAACCACACTTTTCAAGTAGATGGCGCAATGGATCGCTACAATTTAGGGATTCTTGTAGTGGTTAGGGATTTCCAAACAGGTCAAGCCGCGAGCAATACTTAATACTGAATAATGACTCGTAGCTAACGTTTCACATATTACTGGTGGTAGGTCTCTCATATGTAAGAGTCCGTCTGGATGGGTACCACCACAATGTCTATTTCTACCACCAAGCAGCAGTGTGCATGCACTGCAACTATAGTACATAATGAGACTTAACATCTTATGCCTAGGTATGACGAGTGCAGTGGAATGCCACACAGTACTTTGTAACTCAAGGTGCTGGATGGTGTTACTACTGTTTATGGGTGGTCGTATCGCATGCTCGTCTCGTCACTCAATGTCATAAAACTTACTAGGTGATGCTCGGGGCTCCGCCCGCGTAAGAAAGATTTTCCGGGATAAAAATATTTTCCCTGAATAAAAAGTAGCTTATAGCACTCAGAAGTAATGAAGCTTCCTATTAGTGAAAGAATTTTCTAAATCGGTTCAGTAGTTCCTGAGATTAGCGCGTTCAACCAAACAAACAAACTCTTCAGCTTTATAATATTAGTATACTTCGATCAACAATGCCAGTATTTTTGATCGAAGTTAGTATAGATTCAATTTAACATCTAACGTGTCAGGGTTACGAGCGCAGAGCAGTAACGCAGTATTTCGTGGAGTCAAATTTAGATGAGGTTATTATTGTCACTGCACTAGTCTAAAACCATTTCAACAAATGCTAAAACCAACATTTTTTATGAATTTAGAACCTCCTTTCTTCCAAAATAAATGCGTTTACATAAATTAATTTCGTAGGAAGGAATATACTTTAAAACTATTGCTTTGTCTACAACACATACTTATCATGGTTTTATCAATGAATCATGGTTTTATTGACTGGAAAAAAATATTCATAACTAGCTTTCACCCGCGGCTCCGCCCGCGTTGAAAAGTTTTTCCGGGATAAAAGTCCCGTTTTATGTTTTCCCGGGATAAAAAGTAGCCTATGTGTTAATCCAGGATATGATCTACCCGTGTGCCAAATTTAATTTAAATCCGTTCAGTAGTTTTTGCGTGAAAGAGGAACAAACATCCATACATCCATACATCCAGACATTCTTACAACTTTCGCCTTTATAATATTAGTAGGATAGGATGTCAAATTCGTTTTGCTAATTAACATTTACTAAAAACTAGACTTTTGCTCGTAGCACCGCCCGCGTGAATGAGTTTATCCGGGATAAAAATCCCCCTTTATATTTTCCCGGGATAAATAGTCGCCTATGGTACTTGATAATGTAGCTTTATATTGCGGAAAGAATTTTTAAATGAAGGTCCAGTTGTTTTTGAGTTTGTTCATTACAAAAATACAAAAATAAAAATATTTCCTCTTTATAATACTAAGTACAAGGATGAGCGCAAATTCCCTACGCCTATATTAAAAGGGATATTTGTATTGATGTTAGTAGCTCTTATGAGTTTTGGATTCTGTCCATAATTTCACTTAATAACTATGATTACAGTAATTCCACTCGAGGGTAGCTTGTTTTAGTTATGATTATGACTTCTCAATATCGCCCTCCCGATAAATGTAGTTATTTTACATACACACATCCTCACGCCCGTTATCCCCGGAGGAGTATACAGAGACGCAACTAGTGCACCCACTTTTTACTATGCGTATTTCGTCCCATGATGTGATAGAGAGCGAGCCTATCGCTATATCGGGCGCAAATGCCAAACTCCGGGCTGACACTCATTAGAAATACCCAATATCACTTTGCCCGACTCCGACGGGGGTCGGACCCGAGACCTCAGCATTGCGGTCTTACTCATTACTACAACTACGCCATCGACGCAGTAATTTATTTATTAATATGATTACTGGTGCAAACAGATCTGAACCAAACTATCAGGGTTTGGTAAAATTACTTTACTCTTAATTATGCACGCAATCTTCAGATGATACATATTTATATCTGCTAAAGCTGTGAACGTAGTAGTTATTCCACATTTCTCCTTGTTTGTTCGCGGAAAAAAACCTATTAAAAACAAAGTTTTGAACTTATATTCCCTGATTTAATCGTTTGTGATTTTCAAAATTATTGTGTTTTTTCTATATTGATCTACGTTCTTTTCAAACGACTTCCAAAAATGGAGGAGGTTCTCAATTCATGTGTTTGTATGTTTTAATATTATAAAATAGTTCGTTCTTACTGTAAGACCTAATATTCAACTTCCAAGACCAGATTTCTATTTCCATTCATAATTTTTTTAAAGTTACCAGAATTCTTTTAAGCCTGTATGGTTTCAGACTTTATTTTTCTAATCCATTTGATCTGGTTTTATTCGTACAGGTACCAATCGGTACTGAAAAATTGCATTACAAATGAAAAACATCTTTAAACCAAATCTTACCTTTTTTTTATCCTGCAGGAAAAATCCGTCTTATAGAGACTTATCCTAAGTTTGGGCAGGGGAAAAATAGTTATGTCACACTCAACGGCCCCTTCCGACCCCTTAGATCATTTAACATACTCAAAGTTCGACCCAGATGCCACCTAAATGACCTCTCGAACGGGTCCCTTAAATTATGGCGGCATACCGACGTAAACCTGCGGTGGCCTGCTTTTGTGCATATGAAACGCTTCCGGGGGGTCATGAATGCATCAGAATTCGCCGGACCCGTCTCCGCGCAATACCGCTTCGAGGCTCGCTTCTTTGGGCTCAGAGGTTCCCTTCTTTCATGGCAGCACTATGATTCCGTGCTGCTGTCGACTAGAGACTGCGCTTTCCCGCTGTGCAGCTGCAACTCCCAATAGCCCCCTTTTAGTAGCCCCTTATGACAGACAGGGAATACCATGGAGGTTTTTTTTAAAAAAACCCCATACTACAGGGCGGAAACCAAATCATACCTAAGAACCAAGTTATATATTAAGGCTTTAACCCAGTAAAAAGTATCGCAAACAAAACGAATAAAAAAGATATTTCTTGCAAATTGGAATCAGGATACGTTAGCTAGGCGACGCGAGGTATGGTCAAACATGGCCACAATTTGTTTTTCATTCGATATCCTCCGTTGAAAACGCGTGGTCCGGAAAGGTGAACGGTCATTCTATCCACACGGTTTTTCCGCATATAGCTCTGGTTTCAATTCGGCACACAAAAGAAAGCACGCGTGACGTTTTTTATTTTCACATGTGATATTTTTTGGCGAGCTTGTTTGTACGTTGAATGGTTAAAAGAGTCGGGCATCAATAAAGAGGGAAATTTAATTGGACCTCGATTGAACCTTATGGCGTCATCGCTGTCAGTTTGTCGAAAAATATTATATTATGAAACTGATAGTTTCTCGACAATGAGTTGACATCGTTGGCTCGGTGCCTTAGGGTTAAGTAAGTTGATATAAGGAATCGCTCTTTTGTTACTATCACTATTTTCTGCTTCTAATAAGATGTCATGAAGATCTCGATCTGAACAATCAAAATTCTTAGCTATCAATGCTATGACTACAGTTAGCACCATTGACGTATTCGGTATTAGAGAATGTCACCTTTCCCTGGTCATCATCATCCGTCACATGAAGGCCATTGCTGTACATAGGCCTCCCCTAAAGATTATCGACGGACCTGTCAAAAGCGGCCTGCATCCAATTTCCCTTGTATTTTTCGTTAATTCTAAACTTCACATTTAGCCAAACCCGTCGGTGCGACTAGTTGTAATTGAATTCGTTCGGCTCGGGGTTTCCCAGCTTGTTGATTGTGTTCGCGATACTCGACCATAAAACATTTTTCACATTCCATTAGTTTTTAATGATTCGGAATTTAGTTTGATTTATGCAGTCTAGCGAGTCGTTGAGTACGTCCGTGTTATATTTTGTTTAATATTAATATTATGTAATAGTGTTATTATAAATCTGGAATTCGTTTACAACCTAAGTTAGTTTTTGTTATTTTCTTCATCATGATTCGATTGTATAATCTACGTTAATATTATTTTTATCAGATGCAGCGTCGATGTTATTTCCTTGCTCAGGCTTCTCTAAGTGATTACTATTTTACTCAAAAGTAGTATGGTTATAATATTAAGAACGTGTATTATCTTGTTTTCTTTGGTAATGTTGCCAAAGATAGCAACTATCGGTGTATATAACAGAAACCCAGATCTATATTAAATCAGAAAAGCAATGATATGTCTATATAATCTATTTAAAGTATTTTATTTACTAGGTTTTATTTACTCGCGACTTTGCCTGCAACTGACTGTTTACTGGTTAAAAACTAACTGTGTACTAATATGGGATAAAAAGTAGGTTATTCCTTAATTTATGTCCGAATTTTCCAAAAATAAAATCTGCTAATACTGTGTTTAGGTACTTCTAATAACCATTCAAACAACTTCAAGAACAAACGTTATTTTAATTAATGCGGTTTTATTGAATGTAAACTACACATTGTGGTTTCAATGAAAGACATTTTCATTAGGAACAATTGTTATGTCTACTGTTCAAGTAATTAAATCGTAATTGTACTAGTACTACTAATACTGAATACTCAATAGTACTACGTAGTAATAGGTAAGAACTAAATATTAAGTTCATTAGCCTATCACCCTGTGTTTTGTACCATGAAAAATATAGAAATTTATAAATAATCATAATTTCTAAATTTTTTACAGTCTGTGTTCTTAGTTATGATATTGAATTATTTCTATTCAGGTCTACAAAAAATAAATTATAGTATCGTACCTTATAATTAGCAAGAAGCGAAAAATAAAAAGACGAAAATATCAAAATAACTTCTAATTTAATACAATAAATAAACTCAACAATTTGGTGGCAAGATAGCTTCTAAACCGGAGTCACTTATCACCACTCCGATTAATTCTAAAGGAACTCTATCTAATAAGTCTTAACAAGACATCTGAAATTAGAATGTTGGCATCATATTTCCTTCAATGTATCGTTCCCATGCTCAGAATGTTTTAACGTTTTTGTTCCTTCTCAATTTGCCCTTACGGTGATAAATCTTATTAACCGACTTCAACACAGGAGGACGTTCTCAATTTGCCGGAATATTTTTTTCTATAATTTGAATTCGGCAACGAAGATAAAACTTCTCATTTATTTTTATTGTTTTCTAACAAATAAATGTTATTGCTTTTTCTTTTTGATTGCGTTGTCCGCTTGTATAGCTGCTGCCATGATCTTCAGTATTTTCGAGCAAATGAAATCTTCGTGTATAAATCACATCAATTCGCGTAATTCGCTATAGACTGTCTATAGTTTTTCACTTGTTTCACCTCAATTTCTTTACCTTGTATCCCATTCTCGTTCACAGGTGCATCTCGTGCGTCAAACATTGAGAACACTATAATGCATGTTCTTTCTCGAACTTTATCGCTCATTTCCTTTTGACTGTTCTATTGGTCATTACCAATGTCTCTTTCTTTCGAAATGCCAGCATAATAATAATCAGATATGCATCTAACCTAAACATTTATAAAACTAAACGTTGTTTTCAAAATCACATTCAATGTCTGGACAACAATCTGGGTATTGCTTGGTGAGGTCTCCTTTTGTGACGTAGCAATTAGGATCGTTCGTGCCAACGACGCCACATCTGAAGAAGAGGAAAATATTTTCATATTAATACATTGTATGAAGAATTACAAAACAAAACCGAAATGCCAACAATTTATAATGATTGTAAATAATGAAACCAACCAAAAGGTCCAATGGTTTTTTTAACTACCGTTAATTATTTATTTATTATGTTAACAAAATTTAGTTTTTTTTATATATGTGATTCGTATGAGTGCAAAGCAGGTTGCAGCGTTTCATTGTGACTGGGATTAGATCGCCGCGTAGGGGTAAGCAGGACGTTAATAATTGAATCAAATCTTTTCTTCATCATCATCATCATCAGCCTTAATCAGCCCACTGCTGGATATATATTTTCTTCAAAGTATGTAAATCTACCTAGTAATGACCTTCATTACACTTCTTCAATAAACGTGTGACTATGAGATAATATAATCTGTTCTACAACTTATAATATTATGCTGATACTTACGATGCATAGTGGATCATTGGGTTTCCGCAATTTATCCTGACACAGGAGCCGATAGGTTTGATTTCAGCGCCAAACGGCACCACATCGTTGATCTCTTCGATGTAACAGCCTTCTTTGTGTGCTGTAACAATAGGACATGTCTCTTAGAAGCCAGTAACATTCCTGATATGTCTTTACTTATTACTGATTTGATGATTCCTTATGTTTACGAAAATGTTAGACATTGAAATTAAACTACTATAACGGATTTTATGGCGGGTTTTTATTTTATTTTACAACCGACGTTTATTTGCAGCATTTCGTGGTCAGTCCGCCCCGTGACCGATTATGATATCCGTTATAGTAGTTGCTTTTCAATGCTAATTTTCTTAAAAACTACGTATAATTTAATTCCAGGTTAGCATTTTGTTAAAAAAAAATTGTTTTTTGATTGATTAACCAAATATACATATTTGTACCGAATGACCTGATGTAAGGAAATACGAGTCAAAATTGTGATGAGAATTAAAGCGTTGTCAAGTAAAGTTAAAGTAATCGATATCGTTTCATTACTGCTGCTGGATGATGAAGTGTCAATTATACACGCAATGAAATCTACAACTTTGAAGTTATAAATTATCCTTTATAAAATTATGATAAGTTTCTCATTTGCATCATTGTACCGCATTTATTTACTATGCATTTTTTGCGTGATATTTATCTAATGGTAAATGAGCATCGTCAAAACTACTTGTTCTTTTTAGAGTCGCCTAAGCTGATATGTCATTGACATCTTTGGTCACCACTATCTTTATAAGAGGCATTTAGCACTTACTGATATGTTAAAATTAGCATATCCTTATGTGAGATTTTTGTGGCGTCTGCAATTCCGCCAGTTTCTGACATTCCGCTAAGCTTTAACATTCTCAATGATATGAAATATCAATTAGTATATTATCGGAACAAAATGAGTATACCATTCCTAGACACTGGTTTGTTATAAACTAAGGAGGCCTATTAATTAAGGAGGATTAATTAGAAAGTATTGTTTGAAACTTTTAAACGAAATATTTACACGTTTACGCTATTCAATGGTCTAGGACTAATCAGTTAATTATAGATGTATTTATTCAAAACATGTTAACTATTTACATAAGGATTAGTGACGTCAAAAATTATCGTCACCGGCTTCCGGTTTTCCTTAGTTTTAAATAAGAATTAGCGGATTATGACGTAATCGCAATGCGTAATTCACTAAACATTCGGCGTTCGAGGAAGTGAACTTTTTTATTTATTCATGTTTTGGCCGGTCGCTAATAAATTATTGGAAACAATGGAATCCCGAACGCTCAAGACAGGTTTATCTACATCTACATTTGCACTTCCCCTTCCCTCCAATATTGAGTCAGCTACAGACCCTTATTTAGAATATCCCGTAATGAAAATCTTGTGGTTCATAATAATTTATATACCTATTATTATGTTAAGTAACAACTATAACATAATATACATGACAGACTATCATCTGGCAAATAATAAACATCCAAAATCCTCAATTCATAATGCTATTTGTTTTTAAATCTGTTTTAACTAGACTCCGCTATCAGGTTTAACTAAACTGTAATAGAATACTGTCAACTGCTCGCAAATTGAATTTCGAGGTAAAAACATAAGCTGGGATAAAATGTACGGCCAGTCGTTTTGCTGAAATCTAACAAAATGTTTTAGTTTTACCGATGGACAATGCTTTGTTATTTGCTAGCCCGTTGCTTTTTTTTATCTTCGTTTGAAGTTTATTATATTATTGTTTTAAATTTATCACTTATGTGTACAAGTTGTATCATTGCGTTCTCATGATGATCAAAGTTTACTAAACTTAACTTGATTTCCTATTGATGATTGGTATCAAAAAGATTATTTCTTCTTAGTAGATCTATTCGGTGTCCATTTTTTTACACCTATACACGTATACATAAGTCTGCCTTCGTGTGATTTTCAACATAATTAAAGATATATAAAAGCCTTGAATTTTGTTTACAAAAGGAATCCTTGACCTAAACGCTTCTGCAGCTGTAAAATAAATTCCACATGATTACGCACACACACACAGGCAGCGTTTCCATATTACTCGTCTTCTTAATAACATCATTTATATGGTTTTTATCATTAATAATATTCAGTAACTAGACTTTAAGAAACAAATCAGAAATGGTTTTTTTCTGCTGGTAGTTTACGGTTTAGTTCCAGTTCAATTGTTTTTTAACTAACCATACACCATGATATTTACAAAAACAGTAGATAGGTTAGGTTGATGTAGTATTAATTTCGAATAGTTCTGTAAAGAAATTAACATTGTACTGCCTTGGTGGCGTAGTTCTATTACGGTATGACCGCAATGTTGAGGTCTCGGGTTTGATCCCCGGGTCGGGCAAAATGATAATGCGATATTTCTATTCAGTATCAGCCCAAAGTCTGGAATTTGTGCTCGCCTCCTATCATATCGTGGGATGGCAACACTGCGAAATGTAGGCGCACTAGTTGCGCCTCTGCCTACCCCATCGGAGATAAAAGGAGTGAATGTGTATGTATGTATAGAAATGAACAAAAGAATAGCAAACTATGTATTAGAAAATAAACATGATGGTGATCGTCAGGATATCGAACCATAAAAACCGAACTTAAATTCAGTTATTATGGATGATTCTGCCATAGCATTTGTCTTCTTATCACTTAAAGTACCTTTCGTTAATACCAAAACTAATTTAGATTCAATACCATCTCCGAAATAAGCTTGAGGAGGAGAATTAATACCACACGCAGATATGTCTGGAAGTTCGTGGCTGGAATGTTAAATAGGGGAACGGTTGTCAGACAATTAGCAAGTTGCAAACCTTGTTAAAAACAAACAGGAACAACAAAATAAGATAAACAGAGCTGAATTTACTAAATCTTCTCGATGAGTTATGTTCATTTGTGATGACATTTTATTTGTTCAATTTAAGTTTGCAAACGTGACGTGACGTAAGTATATCGTTATCCTAAATGGTAGGTAAAGTGCATCCATTAATACTATCAAACCGTTTGAGCAGGATTGAGAAGTTGGTTATGAATTATAGTACATTTGTTTCAGAAACGTCACACGTATATTTGTGTATTGATTTAAAAAAAATATTTTACTCACTGAGATTAATTTTAATTTACCTAAAACAAACTTGGTTTTGAATCTAGGATCTTAAATCTCAAAATATTTTATACTGAATATAAGTTTCAAAAACACTTCCAATAATCACTAGGCTCATAATAATTTTAGCGTGTGATTAATAATAAAATCTATACGTAATACAAGAAAGAACTAGAATCGGTGTGTTTGTATATTTGAAGAATTAATGTGATAAAAAGAATGGGGGTTACTAAAGATGAGTTATGGAACACAAATCAGCGATTTTTTAAATCCTTTTCTGTCTGTTTTTATGTTTGTTTGTTACTGCACATTTCCGAAACTACTGAACGGATTTCGATGAAATTTGGTATGGAGATAGTTTGAGACCTCAGAAAAGACATAGACTACTTTTTGTCCCGGGAAATATAAAGCTTGACTTTTATCCCGGAAAATCTTTTTCGCACGGGCGGAGCTGAGCAAAAGCTAGTATTAAGTAACAACGTTGCATTGACCCATACCGACACTACGATGGTGTCATTCTCGCGATCCGTGCCTTGATCTTAAGGTCACGATATGTTTACCAAAGGGTTTAACTGTTGCTGATATTCGGACCTCGGATAAAACCTTCAAGGAATCTTTATCTGAATCAAGCGAGTCAAAACTATATTTGTTTTCTGTTGTTGGTTGCTTTATGATTCACAATCATTATTGCGTTTGAAACTTTTTGAATTAAGCACTGGCTCTTTGTCATCACGGTTATCATTAAATTATGTTTTTTAATGTTAGAGTATAACACCTTAGTTAGATTCAAGGTATGATATAAACCCAAAAAAAAACAACCAGTATGACCAGAAGTAATAGCAAGGCACCAAAAAAGTAATGCCAATGACCCTAAATCGGGACTTGCAACTAATAATTCATATTGAGATAAGTAAATGAGTGTCTACATCTTGGTAAATTAGGTACTTAATTTTAAACTCTAAAGTCTGTTAATATACCATAATTTTATTTATTTGTGATAATTTTGATATTAATAAAATCGTTTGCGATGCTTAGATTAATTTGAATATTAATAAGAACATAATCTAGTCGTCTAATTATTTAATAATACACATATATCCAGTTATCATTAAGCGAGGAAGTTTTTAAAAAATATTCGAAGTAAATCAATTTGATCACTTTATCAATATGTAGAATATATGAATAAATTATTATAAAATATCAAACGTGTACTATTTATTACATACATAGTAACACTGACTGGATAGCATCATATAGACAGGATTAGGGATAAGATATATACTTTGCAAACGCAATTTTTCAACTTGATTCATCGTGGGAAAGTCAAAGATCTAGAGTACATAGTATATGGACATAGTATTCTAGTATTAAAAAGTGATAACTAAAATAATATATGACTAGTTCAAACATTAAGTACGTACGTTTATTAGTAAGGAGACGTTCCCATATCTCTCCCCATTATACCACCAATAAGACCTTCTCAAAAAATAAACTCATTAAAATCCAGAATTCAAGATTACGTACCTAGTTCCTTAGGTTTCGCGGGCAGGAAGCCTATCCATGTTGCCGCGTTCGCAGTGCAAACAACCAAAGCAACAACCAAAATTTTTGACACCATCTTTGAACACGATATTAACAGTAAAATGAACACCGAGTGCCAAAACTCAACTGACCACAAGCGAGACATCGTCCTGTTTTTATTAAGTCGCTGCGGCGCGCACACTTACGACTTTCGTTGTGTAATCATAAAATACGCAAATGGATTATCTTAGTTGGGTTTTTACTGGTCTTGAATATTTTGTCTTTTTTCGGTGGCGTATTTGTATTGCGGTACAACTTCAATGCTGAGGTTTCGGGTTCGATCCCAGGGTCGGGCAAAGTGATATTGACTTTATCTATTCAGTATCAGCCCGGAGTCTGGAATCTGTGCCTGATATAGCAATAGGCAAGCCTATCACATCGTGAGATGGAATACGCACTGCGAAAAGTGGGTGCATTATTTGGCCTCTGCCTACCCCTTCGGGCACAAACGGCGTGAATGTGTGTGCGTGTTGCATATTTTGAGACAATAATGTTAATGGCGGCTTGCAATGTACAAAAGAGTCTTTACGCTTTGTGGGTGGGATGAATGGAGTTCTTTATTGTAGAAAATTTTGACTTTGCTAGGGTATAAATTGCCCTCTATCTAATGGTCGACTCAAAATATTTGTTGAATCACGCTTAAAATATAAAATTGGATTTATTGGTATCGGTATTTTAACAGTAAAATTTACGCTCCATTTTCAACATTTACCCAATTTGTATTAACAATCGTTTTATTATAATTTTTAGTTATGGTTCATTTTATTCTTTTTAACGTTCAACTCGTTTAGTTTTCTTCATGAATATAATAAAATACACCTCGGTTTAATTATATTTAATTGAATAAACAAATTATGTACTTATACTTGATACAATGCATCGCAAAACTTCGGATCCTGTAATTAATTTTCTGTATTAGCAATTTATCAGATTTACACAATCGAAGTAAAATAAATAAATACTATTACCTAACTAATATACTATGTAAATATTTTTTTGGTCCACACCAATTGCGGTTAAACACACATGACCAAAAATGGTTGCATCGATTGAAATTCAAAAAACGTTTATGGCGCCTCGTAAAAATATGCTTAGGTAAGTCAGTCGCTGGTGTGTAGGCGGCCTTATTATGGACCGTGGAATGTGCCATGGGATTTACAACTGATTCATCATTTTACAAGTAAACAAAAAGCTTTTTTTATTACCAAAAAACGCTAGATCCGCGTTCTGTCCAGACGACTTTCGTTTCTCGTTTTGATACGATTGCGATGATGTGATAAGTGATAATGTTTAGCTATTAATGTTAACACTTTTTTTATGTGATTGGCCTTTTCTATTAAAGGTATCTATTTAAGTAATAAATAATGATACTGCGTCATTTTTATATGTATTTAAGACTATCGAATCGTCATTAGTTTCTGGGTTTCCCATGATAGAAATTTTGATAAAACATGGTAATTTATTTGGACATCGTTGCAAATAGAGTTACTAGGCACTGTGACCTAATGTATGATGTATCAGGATGACAACGCATTTTTTTTTTACTAGGTGGTGCGCACAGCTCCGCCCGCATGAAGAAGTTTTTCCAGAATAAATAGGCTAAAAGGCCTATAGCACTCAAAAGTAATGTAGCTTCCTATTAGTGAAAGAATTTTCAAAACTGGTTTAGTAGTTCCGGAGATTAGCGCGTTCAACCAAACAAAATTTGTATAAATATAGATTCAAAGTTTTGGGATTACGCAGTAAAAAGTACTGACCATAAGCAGTAGCATCTAATAGTAGTGATACTAACTCTCAGTCATAGTACTAATCATAATGTACAAGACGCATATATTTTACTGTATAAATAATGTCACAAGGAAAGGGGAGAAAAGGGAATCAAACAGCTGTGAAAAACAGGTAGGTAAGCAGCGTCTGGGTCTCAAATTCATTATCATGCGATTACTATGTTAATCGTAAATATCATTATTAAGAGAAATAATAAACTAATGTATTTTATCAAGACTAACTAAAAATGTTAACAAAAGGATGTGAAGAAGATTTTGTGTAAAGAACTTGGTAGATGTGCGATTTGGAATAAAATTCATAAACTTTTTTGACGTGTTAAAGCTGCTTACATTATTTGAAGCAAAAGATTTGTTTGCATTCTTCAAAATCCTGTTGCAATCAAATGTGATAAATCTTAACACAAGCTTCTGTTATGGAAATATAGTTAGCACCAATAATTCTGTCCCTAAACTGTTTCTAGTGGTAGACTAATGACTGTAAATTACTAAGCAATGAGCATATTTTTCAGTGCAAGTTGAGGAAAACACACAGCGTTCATATCATAGCGAGTATGTAGCCGACTAAAAACGAATGGGTTCGATTATTCTATTTGAAGGATTTGTTAAAGAGCACAAACAATGGAAGGTGGACAGACGACTTCATAAAGGTCGCAGGAACACGCTGGATGCAAACCCCTTTTGACAGGTTCATCTGGAAATCTTTAGGGTAGGCCTTTCTGCAGTAAACGTCACGTGGCTGATGATGATGCTGTCATACAATTTCTTAAAGGTATTTACAAGGCGTTCTTTTCACAATAAATTTTCGGCGACTTCAACCGTCAGACATCTGGCAACACTGACCATTATTTCTTGATTATCCTCGGGTCGAGTTATTCTAAAAAAGTTACGATATTATTTTAACATCTACCCACTTGACATTGGCAAAATCACCGATGAAACGGTGGAGCCATTTTTAAAAGAAGAAGAAGGCGTTCATTGTACGGGCACGGCATAGTTAGCCCCTGCACTTGATAGTAAGCGGAGAAGGGTCCAAAGTTTCAACGGACGAGCGATGATTTTCCCTTAATAGTTGACAATTATGCCAGCCTGTTCGAGCCAGATTTGGCATGATATGGCACTATGGCAGGTATTAAGAGGCCGCATCTAAAATTTCGACTATATCAGTTATCTCTTCATCGTGATTATTTTTTAATACATTTTAGAAACCTGCTTCAATCTTTGAGTATCTACCAATGGAGATGCGATGACCGGGCGAACCCCTCGGTTGGCCATACATGCGCAGCTGGTCAAAACTTATGTGACTTGCGAACCCTGTCATTACATTCTGCGATAATGACATTAAGCGGTGTTCTAGAGAAATTGTGTGTTATTGTGTAAAAAGCGACTTTCTATTCAGCCCTGCACGTGTGGATTTTTTTTGTTAAATGTATGCTATCCGTGTCTACCTGGCCCCCGTCAGGATTGGCAAAAAAAAATGTTTGCTCATTATTGCCATATTGTGTCCATTGGTTAATTAGTCTAAGGCCTCAATAGATCTTTATTTATTTGTTATCTCAGTTTTTTTTATATTGCTTTGAATGACGAGACGAGCATGCCGTTGGCCTGATGGTAAGCGATCATACCACCCATAAACAGTAGTAACACCATCCAGCACCTTGAATTACAAAGTGGCTTGTATTACACCTGGGCGACGGGGAACTGCGGTCTTGTGGAGTGTTGGAGTTTCAAGAACTCGTTCTTACGGCGGATGGCCAGAGCGATTTCGTCCTCTGGGTCAGTTAATACGGAACCCGGCCGTCTCCATTTGGCGCGGTCGAATGGAGGAATAGGTAGTAATCAAGGTTTCACTACTTAAAGGTTTAAGCTGGCTCTCTTTGTATCTCGTGGCATTTACTCGACAAGTGGACGATAGCCTAGTTGGGAATGGAACGGTCTGCCGAGACAATGTCCGGAGGTTCATAACCCCAAGACACACACCTCTGTCTTTACAAAATTCCGTGTGTATTGTTTATCAATTTTGTTATCGTTCGGTTTAAACGTGAAGGAAAGCATCGTGAGGAAATCTGAATACCTAAGAAGTTCTTTATAAGAATTTCGAAGGTATGTGAAGTCTATACTTTGCTTCTCATTCAAAAGTTTTTGGTATAAAATAAATTTTACCCCAAAATTCCTTTAACTTTACACCAAAATTCCATTATGCTGGTTTTCTGCTGCCAATAATTCCTATTCTAAACATTCAATATCGCGCTAACTGACGCACTTAGTATCACTCAAGATTCTGTAACCTCGGCTCAACCTTAACATTTTTTGAATGCTAAATTTACTTTTTCTTGGAATGTTTCATCTTTGGTCATCAATATAATCGTGACTAACTTAGGAATAAGCCGCATCTAGCAAGGTCTTTTTTCAAGAAACAAGAATATTTTCGTTGTTACTTTTATTTTAAACTAGCTTCTGCTCGCTGCTCCGCCCGCGTTAAAAAGTTTTTCCGGGATAAAAGTCCCGGTTTATATTTTCCCGGGATAAAAAGTAGCCTATATGTTAATCCAGGAATTGATCTACCTGTGTGCCAAATTTCATTGAAATCCTATCAGTAGTTTTTGCGTGAAAGAGGAACAAACATCCATACATCCAGACATCCATACATTCTTACAAACTTTCGCGTTTATAATATTAGTAGGATATGCGGAAATTATCTATCAAACATTTAAAAATAAGAACTACACTGTCTGATGTCTGCGTTACTCTTTTCGTCATTCTATACAATATCTGCAAGCAAATATTATCGTAGAAATAAACCCAGATTGTAACACATATCTATAGGCATTTTACACTTGACCCGATTATATTATTCTGGATTTTCCGCGTATTATTGATAGCATATGAGTTATCACTCCTAGAGTAATAGTGTTATGTGGTTATCACTATGACCTATGACATAAGATAAATTTGAAAAATATTTTCAACGCAATGACATTGTCATTTAGTTTACTTATCATTCAATATAACTATAACTTTGTGTAGCAGCCTCGGTGGGGTAGTTGTATTGCGTACGCGTTAAGAGTACAATTTGCGCGCCGAGGTCCTGGGCTCGATTTCCGGGTGGGGCCAAAAACATTAAAACTGGGTTTTACCTTAAAAATTAGGTACTCAGTCGCAGCTCGGAGTCTAGAAGCTGGCGGTGTGATACCCCCGTGGCTCAGAAAGCATGTAAAACTGTTAGTCTTGCGGCTGATCTCTCTCCGGTCATGTCAGATTGCCGTCTCACCGGACTATGAGAGTGAAGGAACAGCGAGTGCACCTGTCTATTGCGCACACACTTGTGTATCCCCGGGTCGGGCAAAATGATAATGAGTTTTTCTACTCAGTACTTATTTATAAGCCCGGAGTCTCTAATTTGTGTCCAGTATGGGCTCGCCCCCTATCACATACTGAGAAGGAATACGCACGGCGACAATTGGGTGTACTAGTTGCGCTACGACCTACCCCTTCGGGGATAGAGAACATGAGTGTTTTTATGTCTTGATAAAAATAAACTTTATGTTATACTTAATGCGACTTTTGTGATATTATTTAAGTTTAAATTTCACACAGCCTTACTCCATAATTCCTATACACAATTTATGATAATATTATGTAAATTAAAGTTTGTTAAGACTTCCTAGATGTATCTAAGACAAACCACTAGAAAAATTTAATAAGTTTTTTTATCAAATTAACTTTAAATTGAATATGAAAACGTGAACAGGCAAAGTCAATATCCAAAATATCGCATAATTGGTAATATTCATCTGATTTATTGTTGTAATATATTCAACATTCCGAGGAAGAACCCGTTTGGAAACGACCTTCGTGTTCTGCCTCCACATTATACATCATTCGGAAGAGTCAAATTCAATAGTTATATTTAGTCGATAAAGAGTTTTACTCCTTTGTTGTTCACAGTATATCAATATCTACTTAGCTTTGATGATTTCACTTCTTTAGGCAGTTACAGCTCTTACATTGGTGTTATCAAAAGTTATTATAATTATCAGAATCAAATGTCATAAGTGCATAAACATTGCATGTAAACTTGTATCTGTTTACAAAATTGTGGTAGAATAGTAGGTAGTATTTTGCCAAAGCAATATGCTTAACTGTCTAAGTACTGTTCATTGTTTAAAAAAACTGAAGCAAATAGAAACTTTTATGCACACACACACACACTCACGCCTATTATCCCCGTAGGGGTAAGCAGAGGCGCAACTAGTGCACTCACTTTTCGCCGTTATGATGTGATAGGGGGCGAGCCTATCGCCATATCGGGCACAAATTCCAGACTCCGGGCTGATAGTGAATAGAAAAACTCAATATCACTTTGCCCGACCCGGGGATCGAACCCGAGACCTCAGCACTGCAGTCGTACTGTAATACAACTACGCCACCGAGGCAGTCTTTTATGCATTTCAGGTTAATAAAGAATTCGATAACCTCAATATTTTTATTGAAAGTGAGGGATTTTCCACGCTTAGGATGACCCCGTTACATTATACAAAAATAAAGTTGCAGAGAATGCTTGGCCAAAAACCCAATATGTTGCATAAGGTGAAAGTTACCGTTAATGTCTCCTGACATCGAAGAAATGGCATAAATAATAAACGTACGTTCTTTTTCTTGATCTTACACTTAAATACGTAGAAAAGATTAAGATTTTTGTTACACTGTTTGAATAAAAATTAAATCGTCTAGATTTGATTTGCGTCTTCATTTACTTTTTTCGGTGAACACAGTGTGCACACGCCTCTCAGATTCGCGTCTCCCATTTGACCGATGCCACAGCTTGACATATATTATTATTTATCTTACTAATATTATAAATGCGAAAGTTTGTAAGAATGTATGGATGTACGGATGTTTGCTACTCTTTCACGCAAAACCTATTGAACGGATTTCGATGAAATTTGGCACACGGATGGATCATGTCCAGGATTAACACATCGGCTACTTTTTATCCCGGGAAAATATTAAGCGGGACTTTTATCCCGGACAAACTTTTTAGCGCGAGCGGAGCCGCGGGAAAAAGCTAGTACTTAAATAATTATTAGTTAACGGTATAATGTGTAGCTGCAAATGCACCTCCTTGATAGTAAATAATGATAGCTGATTTGTATTTCAATTCTTGATAATGTTCTTAGTATTTCCTAGTTGTGGCGCCTATCATCATATTATGATTATTCAATTTATTACCAATATCAATCAACAACTGCCTCGGTGGCGTAGTTGTATTACAGTACGACTGCAAAGCTGAGGTCCCAGGTTCGATCCCCGGGTCGGGCAAAGTGATATTGAGTTTTTCTATTCAGTATCAGCCCGGAGTCTGGAATTTGTGCCCGATATAGCGATAGGCTCGCCCCCTATCACATCATGGGACGGAATGACGGCGAAACGTGGGCGCACTAGTTGCGCCTCTGCCTACCCCTTCGGGGATAACAGGCGTGAGTGTATATGTATGTATGTATCAATCAACATTCGGTCCGCGTGATGGAATTGTTAAAGATTAAGTGGTCACATTTGATGTCGACTCGTAATTAAATTTCTTGACGCGTTTCTCCTATTGTTCCTCCAAAGGCAACAGGTTATACACCCGTTGTTTGTTTATAGAGTCGAATCAGAGACATTACTGACCTAGGAGCCATCATCCTACACTGAGTGACAAATAGTAGGTATTCATTGTTGTTGACTATAGGGTAATATATTTTAATTTTTTTTGCGAAATAGCCGCACCACTTCGGGGACAAAAAGGCGTGGGTGTGTGTGCGTGAGTGTGTGTGTGTGTGTGTGTTTTTGTGTGTGTGTGTGTGTGTGTGTGTGTGTGTGGGGGTGTGTGTGTGTGTGTGTGTGTGTGTGTGTGTGTGTGTGTGTGTGTGTGTGTGTGTATGTTTGTGTGTGTGTGTGTGTGTGTGTATGTTTGTGTGTGTGTGTGTGTGTGTGTGTGTGTGTGTGTGTGTGTTGCGAAATTACGTTGGTTATAGATCTCGTATTCCATAATTTCCATATACCATTATTGTTTTATCGCCTCAGCTATAAGAGAATGGGTCTACTAATGTCAAATTACCTGCATGCACTATAAACATAAACATTTGTAGAATTACAAATCCGTTGACGACCATAATGGAAAGCGAATAAGAAAAAAGCGAGGACGATCGCAATACTCTAAATATCTCATCGACAGAGATATTTACTGGCATATAAATGTTGTATTTCGTGTGGAATTACGTGAAGTGTCGTGTAGGTTTTCTATGAAATAGTACAACTTTTTATCAAAGCCAAGGTTCAATTACAGTTTTTATTAAGATTTTTCATAACTGCAAGGTTAATAGGAATGTTCGCCTTGTAACTTCGAAGAACCGCAAAGAGACTTCATTAGCAAGAGAAATCAGAAGCCCTATATCAATAAGTATCTGACTAGACTGGGTATTAATGTCTCCTTTCAATAACCTACGTTACACCAAAGACGGTGATCTGAAGATTTTCCATCATCACTCATGTATAATAATATATTTTTTTTGTAAATACTCTTTTAACGAACGCCGGCTACATATTCAATGAGTATAAAAAGTCAATATAAACTTTGAATTTCGAACGTGTTTCTATTGGTTAATTTAAAAGGTCTTTTTTAATTTTAGTTTGGGGAGTTTTGGCGGGAACGTGGAAGTGTCATGAGGTGCTCTTGTTTTAATTCATTATTTTGGTGATACTTAGAGTTACATTGCATAATAATGGTGGTATTTTATCCAATATAGTTCTATTAAAGGGCTCAAATGAAGTAAATTGAAATAACAGTGCTAATCAAGTGCTTGTTTTGTTGCCGCCAAAACTTCTCAACAAAGTCTTGGTAAGGTAGCCACTGCTTTACTTTGACATAGTAGTTAGTACTGAGTACAACAAAGAAACAATGCAACTGCAACTCATACTTAAAAAAATGTCACCTAAAACTTTGACACTGGCAGCTGCGCAAACCACACCTTCACAAAGAGAATTTTTTTTTTGTTTGTATCCCTTTTTTTAATATTAATGTTGTTCAATGCGTTTCATAATAATTATAAAGGACATTTGCAATTGTACTATTCAATGGAACTACTAATATTAATGTTATTTACAAGATTTTTTAATGCTTTCTGAAATACATTTGATAAATTGTTGCGTTGAACCCACCAATATGAGGTAGGAATAAATGCAGGTAGTAGATTTTTGGTATTCCCGATTGTGGTATAGATTAAATTGGATCATTTATCAAGCGTAAGTGATACTCCTCATGTTAAAATAACCGAAGACAACAAACATCGAACATTCATATATTACTCCATAAAAATATTAAGGCCTTAAAACATCATAATCGATGATAACAGTATGTTAATGAGATAAATTAATACAGTATTATTTATTAGCGTATGTTTATTGGATAGTATTTTTTTATTGACATAATTTTGAACAATCTACCGGTTGTATTGGAAAACACCCCATTTGGTGCGTATGACGAGTCTTTAGAACGTCGTAACTGCTGTAAGCCTGTTTTTAAAGTGCTTTAAAGAAAGTCGAAAAAAAAATCCGCAATAGCTGAATTATAATATGTTGGGTGCATGCAGTACAAAAAACATCCATGGTGTTCATAGTATTGTCGTTGCTTATAAACACTTTTTTTTTGTGGCCATCTTCGGCGCATTAGGGACGGCTGCGGGCTTCCTCCGACTCACGTCTAAGTTGTCGTCCGCAACGCCCCTGCGCGTACCGCTGTTGCGGTCCGTCTTGCTTATAAACACTGGAATTGAGATTATATTATAATTTCATAACATTGTCCACTTGCTAATTTGACAGCTTTATCAACATTTAATATATTAGAGCGTTCAGCGTAAAATAGGATTTTTAATGAAAAGTACAGGTAGGTACGATATTAAATTAAAATTTAATTTATTTTCTTTCAGTCTCCTTGTCCTGTCGAAGCAGTCAACATTTCGTAGTTTTGGCGGCAATCTTACCGGTTGGTCGCCTGTTTTAATTGTTTCTTAACTTGTGTAAAGTCAGACTTCCATTTCCCAGTGTTTGGTAAAATACTTTATCATCGAAATAATTTTGTTTTGCCGAGATTTCGGAACGTTGTTTTCATTTTTATATAATTCTTAACTTGTAAAGTAGAAGAAAATATATTCAGAATCTAAAAGATATCGTACTTTTTTTTTTTCAGGAAAAAAACGCGTTATCGTTACCTCTCTGACTCGACTCTGAGCGCGTCAGTGGAACGGTTATGTAGGATTCACCCTCGTCTTCCTCCGTGGTTTCACCGGTCTTACAGTCCAATGTCGACACTCGGGAGTATAGCAATCATGTATTTTTTTTAGACAAACATAGGCAATGTATTCCATTTATAACTACACTATTATAAGTCTTACTAACTAAATACCTAATTTATAATGTTCTTAAGTTAGTTCACGAGGGAACTTCTCTAGTAATTTTTAATCAATTCTAGTCTTTTTTTTATTTATACTTTATAACAGGGTAAATAAGTTATCAAAGCAAAGTCAAGCAAATTAACAATTTTTATAAAGAAAAAATAATTTTTATTATCTTTTGACATTGACGAAGACGAGCCATTATCGTACGTTAATATTTTTTGCAATACATATATCACTATAACATTCATAACATATCAGTATTGTTTTTTTTTTCTAATTTTTTTATGGCGGAGACAAGACGCAAAGTAAAGGCAAAGTATAAAAATAGGGAGAATTCCAATATGTTCCCAAATTACACACACAGACACGCCTTTTATCTCCGAAGGGGTAGGCAGAGGCGCAACCAGTGCACCCACTTTTCGCCGTTATTCCGTCGCATGATGTGATAGGGGCGAGCCTATCGCCATATTTTTTTTATTGCATCAAATGACGAAACGAGCCTACCGGTCACCTAATGGTAAGCGATACGACCACCCATAAACAGTAGAAACACCATCCAGCACCTTGAGTTACAAAGTACTGTGTGGCATTCCACTGCGCTCGTCAACCTGAGACATAAGATGTCAAGTCTGATTATGTCCTGAAGCACTGGCTACAATGCCTTTCAAACCGAAACACAACAGTGCATGCACAATGCTGCTTGGCGATAAAAATATACATTGCGGTGATACCCACCCAGACGGACTCTTACATATAAGAGTCCTACCACCAGTAAATCAGATACAAATTCCAGATTCCGAGCTGATACTGAATAGAAAAACTCAATATCACTGCCTGACTCGGGGATCGAACCAGAGATCTAAGCATTGCAATCCATACTACAACTACGCCACCGAGGCAATCCCACAAAAGTAATTTGCCTTTTTTCTAGAAATATTCTGAAAATTATCAAAAGCTGTAAAAATAAATAAAAGGCTTCATGTTTTGTGGCATCATGAGCATTAAAGTCTATTTTCGAGGTTAAAAGTATGCCATATTATCACATAGGAATACCAAGTATAATTTAAATCCATACTAATTATGAAGAAGAAAGATTTGATTGTTACTTGTTTGTTTACATTGAATAGGCTCCGAAACTACTGGGCCGATTTGAAAAATTCTTTCACCAACATAAAGCTATAGTATCAGCGAGTAACAGGCTATGTTTTATCCCGGGGAAATATAAAGCGGTACTTTTATTCCGGAAAAACTCATTCACGCGGGCGGAGCCGCGAGCAGAAGTCGAGTATTAACATAAATAATACCAGCCCTTTAGTATACAGGGTAATTTTTACATTGCGTTACTAAATGAAACCACATATTCGTCTATACCTCTGCTAACATCGTGCTAAAAATCGACAATGAATAACGAATACTTTCGCGAAAAATCCCGGTTATGGTTTTCCAATTTTTTTATCATTTTGTAGTTTAGTGCGAATATGCTGTGTGCGGAAGTGTATTTCTCACTGAAAGTGTAATGTTGCTGCTGCGACGCGTTCTCCTATAGCAGTAATAGTGGCATTAGGGCGTGTAAACTTAAAGTTACTTTTTATTGATATTAATTTTGTTCTAAACTTACACTTTTTTATTTTACATCTATGGTTAAAATAACTTAATGGAAAACTTTATTTTCAACGAGATAAGTATGTGGTTTCATTTATTAACGCAATGTCAAAATGACCCAGTAAACTGTCCCCCAGCTGGACACGAGGCTTCAATACAACTGACAGGGTTTAGGCCTTAGTCCACCACGCTGGCCTAGTACGGGTTGGCAGACTTCACATACCTTCTAAGCTGGCTTGACAGGCGCCACGGTGCGCCGACATTCCGTCTGACACAGGTACTGACGGGCCACGGGTGTTTCGGCTCGTTCCTGTGTCAGATCGAAAAAGAAGAGTCCGCCGTGTGCCACCACTGTGGCAACGGCCGCGAAGACACGGTCCAACACACTCTCGAGGAGTGCCCAGCCTGGGATCTACAACGCAGCGCTCTTAGAGCAGTCGTCGGCGGAGATCTCGCGCTGCCGGCCGTGGTATCTGCCATGGTTGGCGGCTGGAGATCTTGGCGAGCAATGGCCTCCTTCTGCGAGTACGTCATCTCGCGGAAGGAGAGCGCCGGGCGGGATCGGGAGCAGAACGATCCCGCCCGCAGCCAGAGGAGACGTAGGAGGCGCCGGGTGGACGACTGACCGGTGCCTCGTGCCCAGTGGTTTGGGGGCATTTAGAGAGTTCCGCCACGGTATCCTCTGTCTATCGTAAGAGGCGACTATATGGGGCTTCAAGAGAGTCGTGGGGCGAGCAGCGGGGGGCTGTTCAGTCCAATTTCAGCGACTCCGAGGTGGACGACAATACGGGTGGTCGGTCTCCCGTTGTCGTAGACGCCAAAGGCGTCCTTTAGAGTGTGGGGGCATCTTAGCCCCCCTTGTATAGAGAAGGGCCGCAACGGCATCGCGCACGGATGGTCCCGTGCAGCTATCTTAGTGCAACAAGATACCCCGGGGCCGTCTCGTATGCGCCGAAGAAGGCCACCGCGGGTTTTGGTTGGTATGCCAGTGTAGGGTGTACATAGTGTTAGGGACTCGGTCCAATGCTCGCTCGGATGATGCTATACTCCCGAGTGTCAACATTTGGCTGTAAGACTGTGTGAAACCAACATAACCGATCCACTCACCCCCCAGTGGTGGTAGCGATAACGCGTTTTTCCCCGCGAAAAAAAAAAGACTTCACGTACCTTCGAAATTCTTAAGAACTTTTCAGGTATGCGGGTTCCCTCACGATGTTTTCCTTCACCGTTAAAGCAAGTGATAACTCACATTATAAGCTACTAGTAGTAAAATAATTTTCAAATTGGTGGACAAAAATCTTCATTTTACATTTCAACCGAGACATGAAATTGTGATTGTTGTAATCAAATACTTTTGGAAGCACATTTCTCTTTCAATGTTAATTTTTTAAAATGTTTATCTGATTTCGAAAGCATTGTTTCTGAAAATCACGAAACTGGACTTTTCTCAAAAATGCTTTTGATAAAGAACACAACAACTAACATCACAAATTCTTAACAATTTTCGCATAGCATTATATTATTTTTCACACTATATTTATTGTGGAACGAAATTTATCGTATGCTTAGGAATTTACCAAAGACACTCAAAATTTTATTGTGCCTAATAAATAATGTTATTGTGGCCATAATGATAAATCTGCTGAGGTTAACGGATACATAAAATAGTTTATAGGATACAAAAAGAAAATATAAATTATATGAAGATGTATTGATCTATTCCATCAACATGTCTTGAGTTTATTATTTGTGTTATTGTCATTTTATAATTCAAATTAAAACACAATTAATTCCATGCTGCCTTGCAAATATTACTTAGCATTGTACAAACGACTGGAATTTATTTACAACTTTGAGATTAATTAACAATGATAGGTGTCTCATATGTAAGACTGGGTGGCTACCATCTCATTTCATCTGGGTGGGTACGGCCGCAATGTCTATTTCTACCGCCAAGCAGCAATTTGCATGCACTGTTGTGTTTCGGTTTGAAAGACATTGTAGCCAGTGCAACTACTGGGCATAATGAGACTTAACATCTTATGTCTCAGGATGACGAGCAAAGAGGAACACAGTACTTTGTAACTCAAAGTGCTGGATGGTGTTGCTACTGTTTATGGGTTGTCGTATCGCTTACCATCAGGCGAACGGCGTGCTCGTCTCATCATTCAATGCAATAAGTAATACACCGTGCACTACATTCACATTTCACCGGCTTTGTTATTTCTTATGTTTACTTATATTCTTTCACTTATAGAACTTATACTGTTATTCTGTCGTGTTTGGAGACTGATGTCGCTATAACCAAACACCTACACACAAAACTCGTCATTTACCTGTTTAAAAAGATCCAATTACAAAATAATCATTGTTTATGAAGCATCCGTGATTACAAAAATAAATGTTTGTGCGTAAACTAATTAATTTTGGATATCCCAAACGGACCTTATTAAATAAAAACCTGAGTTATTTACGTTTTTAAATATGACGTTGAAAAAATCGAAATCCGGCAACCAAAATTAGCCCAGAAAGGTTTAACTCGTGTTGGAAGTAGGTCCCAAAGATTTATCATTGTGACTAGCCGTTTGCAAGGCAATACCATTCAGATCATATTGTAAAAAACTGATGCAAATAAATAGAAAATAGAATTGCAAACCTCTTTTAATTTATTTACAAAAAAGAGGGAGGCTTTACTTAAAACATAACTTTCATCTCTGTATGCAGATATGTGATAAGTTTCCTAAGATATCACAATCCGGGAATATTATGATTGAACGGATTTCACCGCAATTAAAATTTAATTATGATATAAACTGTTTATAACTATAAAATTCTACCTAAGTGGGGTAAACCCCGCTAGAAGATAACTTTTGCAAGTTATTTGACTTATCTAAAGACAAGCCGTAAGCTATTTTCTTGAGTAAGCTATGTTCACAGTGTGAAAAGTTACAGCGAGCTGATTTCTGCAAAGGAAATACCGCTTTTTGTGTGGGGGCTGGGCCTCGAAATCTAGCCAAGATCAAACTTTAGGGATATTAAAAGGCCAATGTATGGATCTTGTATCCATAAAAAAAATTTTTAGATCCCTTCATTTATGAATACTTAACTTTTTTTAAAAGTTAATTTTAAGTGTAGTTTTCAAGCAAAATAAAATAGGATAAATCTTAGAATCGGATGACTTTAAAATTACAAGATTTATTGCAAAGGCTTATGGGAGTATTATCCAAATATAGATAAAGTGACTTGGTTAGGTTAATTATTTAAAGCCCGTTTTCGAACGTGTGCTTTTTGAGCTTGTAGGGGCTTATTGCACGTCGCATTTCAACAGACTTAAATATTACTACTAGTGTAAACGCCTACCAGACGCGTTTAACTTGTGCAACATATTTTTGCTAGAACTTGTTGGTAAACACGGCTTAAGAATGAGCCGTCTGTTTCACAGGCATCTTCCATCATACACATAACTAGTATTGCTCGCGGCTCCACCCGCGTGAAAAAGTTTTTCCGCAATTAGATTATTTTCCCGGGATAAAAAGTAGCCTATAGCACTCAGGAGTATATAGTAAGTAGTAACTAATAACCCTCCTAGCCAGTTTTGGCCACGGAGGTCAATCTCAACGGAGATCAGCCAGGTACGCAGGAGATATTATAGTGTACAAGTGTGTGCGCAATACACAGGTGCACTCGCTATTCCTTCACTCTCATAGTCCGGTGAGACGGCAATCCTACATGACCGGAGAGAGATCAGGCGCAAGACCCACGGCTTTACGTGCTTTCCGAGGCACGGGGGCATCACACCGCCAAGTTCCTGAGTCCGAGCTGCGACTGAGTAATTTGGAAGATGGATAACCCAGTCACAATATTTTTGGCTCGACCCGGGATTCGATCCCAGGATCTCAGCGCGCAAATCGTACTCGTAACACGTACGCAATACAACTACGCTACCGAGGCCGGAGGCAGTCACAGAGCACAGGAGTAATGTAGCTTTCTATTAGTGAAAGAATTTTCAAAATAGATCCAGTGGTTCCTGAGATTAGCGCATTGAACTAAACAAACTCTTTCAGCTTTATAATATTAAAATTAGTATAGAGAATCCTTCCACTTTACAAAGCTCTAACATGCTGGTAAACTTAATTAAAACCTTTTATATTGATATGAAAGTTGACCGAACGTCCTTTTGGTATGACGTCGCATAACTAATGCGGATGAATGGACGAAATACTTTACTACACATTACATACAATACAATAAATAAAAAGAGGATTCAAATAAATACAAATCATGCGTTTTTGCATGACTATTTCTTACGTCATTATTTTTTTACTTAGTTTGGACTGAGGTAAAAACCTCTAACGTGCTCGTCATAAGGATCGTCATACTTTTATTTTTTACTTATAAATTCGTCGTAATTATGACCACAAGTATTTTTTGTTTATGCATGAGTTCATACATTACTTTTGCAGCGGTTGGTAGCAGTCAGTTGATCATCAATTGCAGTAGAGTTACGTGCTTGCATAAAAAAATCTTTTTTATTTGGTCTAATCTAAAATTTCATAAAAATATGATTTGCAAGTATTATTGGCCTTTCTGGTGATCGGGTAATGGGTACACCTTTTCTTGTAATATATTGACCAGTACTGTATCACTAAAGGACTCGTTGCAAATTAATCAAATAGGGCCCTGGCACGAAACTTTGTTTATTTGAACTTTTTAGGTTTCAATAAACAATTTTTTTCTTACAAAATTTCGCCTACACCTACTACTATTCAGGAAATTTAGGCATAAAAGCTTAAATTGGAATGCACAATCCATAAAACAGCTGTTTAGAGTCACTAATTGATGTTTACTAGGAATAGACTACAATGACGAAAAAGCAAAGATTTTTTCCTCATACTCCGCTTCTTCTCCAAAAAAGGTCTATGGAATGATTGATGATGATTTCTAGGAATGAGTAGACAGAGACGACCATAGGAATTTTCATGGGTAGTAGTTTCCTTCCCAATCTAGGAACTAGTAATTCACTTGGTGCACGATATAAGATAGTTGATTCATAAAAGTTTACTTTGAGCTCGTATGGTTTTTTTTTTGTCCTGGTACAGCAAAATTACCACACTGCCACTTTTATTTCCTAATCGGCGCATTAGGGACGGCTGCGGGTTTCCTCTGATGGAAATGTCTAAGTTGTCGTCCGCAACCGCCCCTGCGCTGTGCCGCTTAATGCAGCCCGTTCCCTGTTTTGGGGGGGCATCAAACGATATACAGGCCGCACGCGACCCCCAGATGGCCCCTATCAGTCGCCTCCTAATACAGGCAGGGAATACAGCGGTGGAATTCTACAAACGCCCCTAAACCATAGGGCGATACATCTTTTTTTTTTACGCGGAGAAAGTGAATTATTACTACCGCCCAGTGTTCAAGAGGAACAACTGAGCGGTTATGTTGGGTTCACCGTGCCTTATGACTCGACGTTGAGCCGCCTGGAGAGATGGAAAACGTCGGGCGAACGCCGGGCCGAATCCCTAACCTATGTACACCACACGGCATACCAACCAAAACTCCGCGGTGGCCATCTTATTTGTTTATTTATTTATTGCTATAAGGTCCACCAACAGCACTACATATTATAACATTAAATACACTAAAACAATAAGGTACAACATCTGATATGTATGCTACTTATAGGTGTACACAGCATTCACCACAGACAACATATTTAAATTAAAAAAAAAAAAAAAAGCAAAATTTAAACATTAAAAAATCAAAACATAATATTAAAAGATAGAGGATATAGGAATACGAAGTACTTATATTATGACATTATGAAGTAATAATTGTATGCATTATAAGTAATTCAAATAATTTGGTTACAACACTAAACATGTAAAATGTAGGCAACAAGAAGGGCCATAGAGTAAGCGAGTAATGTCCATATATAATTATGTACAAATATTTTTTTTTTAGATAATCCAGCATCTTACCCTTAAATACTTTAAAAGAATCATTAAATACATCGATATCAACTTCACTGCCAACTTTATTATAGAGCGCACACATTCTAGTTATTGGAGCATTTAGGCCATCTTCGGCGCATTAGGGACGGCTGCGGGCTTCCTCCGACTCACGTCTAAGTAATCGTCCGCAACCGCCCCTGCGCGTACCGCTATTGCGGTCCATCTCCTGTTGTTGGGGGGGGGGGGGGCTCAGAAGCCCGAAGGACACCCTCGGCGTCAACGGCAGCGTGAGGCCTAGCCGCCAAGCTGCCGTCCATCACGGGGGTCACAAAATTTGGCTAGACTAATAGGTGGACGGCCCCTTCCACCCACCCATGACCCCCGGGGTGCAGTAGCACCTGACGGTCAATACATCTTATCTTAGTCTTACTAACAAAATAAATAGGTTTGTGAACACTGTCGACTAAGATTACTCAAAACCAAAATAAAATATTCAAATTAAAATCTTGTTTCTATCTTTTCAGTTCTTCAATTAATTTAATAAACATGGCAGATATTAACACAGTCGGGTTTTTTTTTGTTTTTAATTTTGAACATGGTTCCAATTATTCGAAAAAAAAATCGCATAAGTCAATTAGCCTTCCAAGCGGCAAGTCAATATGCATCTTTTCGTAATTTACTGACGGATGTTTTAAAGAATTTTTAATGTCGTGCGTTTGGTTTTTTTCAATGATTAATATTCCAGTAATATTTATTCACAATTAACTTAAAAACGTGATAGTGAAGGCCGTATTTTGGATTTTTTTAAGAATAAAATATTATCCGATAATGATTAATGTAATGTTTCTTCTCGAACGACCATTAGCAATTTCATTTAATGTTGCCGTGTTTTATTTTTAATTTTAGTTAATTAAGGGAAGGTTGCGCCCTTTATCGCGGATAGCAAACTTTATGTAAATTAAAATATAAGTAGGTACAATGAAAATTTTTGTGTCTGCGGGTATCCAATAAATGAAAAATATAATAATTTTCATATCGTTAAACGGTTCACTGATTTTATTGCCGATGGTTGTCATTTATATACTTTAAACACGACCAACTTACATAAACATCGCAAAATCCCATCCTTTTTTTGTTTAATAGTATTTTATTAGTCTATAAAATATAAACATCAGTTTTACGAGCAGTCATGTCAATTAACGAGATAAGCCTCTTTAATGTGACACCATTCATTGTTATATTTTTTGTAGATTTAAAAAAAATAAGGAAAGCAATGGTACTTGGGCAAAACCCACTTTTTTAACATTTAAAATTTAAAACTGGTGCTAGGTCTTTTATACGTAAGAGTCCGTCTGGGTGAGTACCACGGCAACGTATATTTCTACCGCCAAGCAGCAGTGTGCATGCACTGTTGTGTTTCGGTTTGAAGGACAATGTTGCCCGTGTAACTACTGGACATAATGAGATTTAACATCTTATGGCTTAGGAGACTATCATAGTGGAATGCCACACAGTAGGTACTTTGTAACTTAAGGTGCTGAATGGTGTTGCTACTGTTTATGGGTGCACGTATCGCTTACCATCACGCGAAAGGCATGTTCGTCTCGTCATTTTTGTGAGCATTTTTAATACTGGACTGGAGTAATGCAAATTAGTCCTCAAACGACAAGCACAAAGTCAATCCACAAACAGTAACTTCATCACTTAGGACACTTGCACATACAACGATAAACTTTCAGATGAGTATAGTAAAAATTTCAACCTTCAAAACTTCGTTTCGCAGATCGATGCATGGTGCTCTGCATGAAGCATAAAGATATAAGTACTCTCCCATACAAGACCTAGTTTAAAAGAAAAACTAGAATCAAGCAGGATCCTCCTAGCCAAAATAAACTAGAATAAATATCTCATTGAACTATTAGGTCAATATTCGCATTCGATGTGAATAACACGTTATTTGTAATGTATACAGTCGTCCGGCGCCAACTCAGGCGTCGCGCCAAATATTTGGATGATCTATGAGTTTTAATATATTTTTTGGGACTCGATTTGTATCTAGTTGATAAACAACGTAAATACCAGCGCTAGAACCTTCGATCTCTAAATTGTTGGCGTCTTGATGTATTTTGTTATCTGTTTTGATTATATAATAGTATATTAATGAATGAGATAAACCAATATAAGTATTTCACAGATTTCTGTCATTATTACCATAAGTTATAGGATGTCGACTCCTAGGTATGAGCTTCCCCCAAAGATTTCCACCCCAGATTTTAGGGAATGGTCAGAACACATATAAAGGCCCAACTTGCAGGTCGATGTCCAACGTTGCGCCAGTACTCTATTCATCCTAGATGAACAATTGAGATCGAATCTAAGGATTCTGTAAAACAAAATGAAATTATGAGCCTCATAACGCTATTGCAACACAAAATGGATTTCATGAACTTCACTGCTGTTTCTAAATATCTATGAAAAAAAAGCAAAATACGTATCAACGAAAGATCAATTTCCTTCTAACGTCACTAGCAGTCCAATTTAGTAAAAGGCAACCAACAAATAAACAATAAAGATGGATAATATAAAGTTCATAAAAATTACCTAAAATTCCCACATCCGTGAAGTGGGCTGAGTAATGCGGTCTAAATAAAAGAGACGAACAAAACACTAATTTACATCTGGATCTTATCGCTGAGATAGCTACATAAACATTTGCATAATAAAAAGATCACACGGATTTTGATGGTCGAATTTAAAAACAACATTCCATGCCGGCGCCAAAATGCTTTATGTATTGTGGGAATGTTCGAGTAATAGTTGTACAACATAGGCCCTTGTCGCTATCCCAAAATGGCTGTCTAATGGATGATCTCCAGTCATGAGGTACTGATATCAGAAGACCGAAATAAGATAACATAATAGTATTATGTACTCTGAAAGATTTTAAGGGATCAAGCGTAAATCAAATAATAGCAACATACAAATATTCTATTATATTTAAAATTATTCAGAACCACTGCCACTTTAGCCTTATTGAAATGGTGCAATTTCCTGCCCTGCACGTGTGATTCTTGAAATTAAAAAAACATGTACGATACTGCAACGTTTGGCAAATAATGTCAACGTGAACAGACGTTTTGGGCAAGAATTGGTTGAGCGATTCTTGTATGACATAATCGCGGACGTGGTTTTAGTTCTCGGCTGCGTCAAAACAATATGAAAATAATCTTCAGATAAATATGGCTAACTACAGCTGCATTCGTTTTTTCCTAGCAATAATTTCTCCATCTAAATGAGGATTACAAACAAACAGCCGAACATTCCGATCTAACGAAATGAAAATTCACGGAAAACAGGTTCCTAATTTGCCAGCGATACTCTAAAAACGTAAAAGTCATCTATATAATATTTTACGATTATTAGTAGATGGAATCCGACGGACTGCCTTATTTTGATTATTTTTTAACAACATTGAATATATTTGCAATAAATCGTCTGTATGTAAGTTAGATATACACTCATAAATAGACAGTGGCGCCTGCATATCAATAGTTATGTAAATTTATAATTCGTATGCCAATTTAAAAAAAATATTAATAGAATTTTTGTCTGTAATTTTTTTTTCCATTGGATAAACGCGACCGTCTAGTATTATCAGAATATCGATTCGTGTTCATTATTATTGTTTCGTGCTTTGTATCCGAGAATTCCTCGCCTATTGAATATTTAATTAGATAAACAAAGGAGATGTTTTTGTCGTTTAGCATATATTATGTGATTGGAAACTTAATAAAAATAATTACTCTGAATCTTTTGGGTCTGTTGTTAATGTTGATAGACTTGTAAACCGTATAGCCATATATTTAGGGTTCCGTTCCTTAAAAGGGAAAAAGGAACATTTATAGAATCATTTTGTTGTCCGTCTGTCTGTCAAGATACCTTTTCTCAGGAACGCGTAGAAGAATCATCATTTATCAAAATGTGCTTTTTTTTTAATCTTGTTTAAAAATTCTAGGATAAATTTGATCTAATAATACATTTAAAATCCTTAAAACCTGTCGCTTCCTTATTAAATGTAATATAATCAATAAAATTAAGTTGATATACTTGTACATCGTTTACTTTGTATATTTTAACAATTTCATCACTTAATGTGACTATTTATTGCAATTTTTTTCGAGTGGTTTTTGGTCCTGACGCCCACAACGTCATCCCTCTGTGAGTTTCCTTATCATAATATTATCCACCTACATTTTTTTCCTGCTTCGTCTTTGATAAATTGGTGGAATATTTATCAATTTCGAACTGACTATATACATATTAATTATGAAATTGTTAAAATGTTTTTATGAAACCTTCAACCATAAGACCTTTGTGTTGAAACTTTATTAAAGGAGGAATTGGTTTTCCAAGAGCTCAGAGGGTAAAATAAATTCTCAGAAATTGAGAAAATTAGATCACTTATACAACAAAGCAAGGACAAATTACGTCTTAATTTTTAACAGTAACAATATTATTTGAGAAATTTTCATATTATTTTACTAAATAATATTATTATACTCCTTTGCCAGCCTTCATGTTTTTATATATATTGTAAATATAAATCCATTCGGCACCTCATACATTCGATCATCCTCTAATATGTTCATTTATCGTCTCTGTTAACGATTTGCCTTTGTAAATCTTTCGGTACAAAAACCACTGCAAACCAAAAAATAATTCATCTTTATATTCGCTTAGTATATGCGTATATTTGGAGTCGATGCCTAATTTAAATTGCCAGCTAAGCCAAGGAAATACAAGATCAAATATACGAAAACATTGTTCAATTTAAATTAGGCACCGACTCCAAATATACGTTTATACTAAGCGAATATAAAGTTGAATTATTTTTTGGTTTGCAGTGGATTTGAAGTCGGTTTATTTTTTGTTAAAAAGGTTTTATTCATTGCTTTTTTGTTAGTTAGTTATAGAATAGTGTAAACAATACATCATAGATATTCGATTGCAGCATTCGCGAGTCATCTGCTGTTAGTTATTGAAGAGTTCCATTGTGTATCTCTGAAGATCTTCATCAGATCTTCATAAATTATATACTAAAACCTTCCCTGAAAACTATACATTTGAACATCGAAAACCACATCCAAATCGTATCAGTAGTTTTTGAGAAACGCGCGGCCATACAAATTTACATACATACATACATACGGATCGAATACAGAACCTCCTTTTTGAAGTCGGTTAAAAATAAAGTCTTTCTTCTAAGAGTCAAATGCACGACCTCCAGGAATGGATTTTGAATCTGAGTTCTGTCTTGGAAATCTATACATCTATCTATTTTCTATAATAAATCCAGTGTGTTATAAAATACCAAGATTGCGCCACTCTTGATAATCCAATTACCTTAACGTCCATCAAGGCACCTGCTGTCGCGAGATTTACTCATCAAGTCCATACCAGGCTGTAATGATGCGTTCAAATTCCTCGAAAGAGTTACATGCACCCTTGTTGCTGTAAGTTTGTCTTTTAAACATGCAAATGTATGTTTACTTGCACTTTGTAATTTGTATTATTTGATGACGAATATACTCCAATCACGTAAGCCCGAACATGACATGACTGGAACATTAATTTAGGTCTCGAAAATAATTTTTGTGTTAAGGATTCATGAAGGTTAAGGATGGTAATGGTAGTGATACAACATAATTGTTTAAATTTCATTGGATAAAACAATGTATACATTTTAGAACTTGTAGCTATAAAGTCAAATGGTTAAAGAAGCATAGCCAAAATTAATAGTTCCTGAAGAATCATGAATAGATGCCGGCCTTAAAGGAAAGGAAACAAGATTATGATTTGAAGGGGATATTTTTTGCTCTGGAATTTTCTCTCACAATGAGTAACATAACAGTTAGCTGTCGATTTTCTGGAAAAGAGTAGTACAACCCCTTTCGACGCTTACTATTCATGCTAATCCATAAAATTTTTATAATAGTATCACCCCAGATCAGATATCTGGCATTTATGTCCGATATGGACATAGGTTCGCCCTTTCACATTATGTGTTGCGGAAAGTGGTTGGACACTGGAGGCATCTCTGCTAACCCCATCGGGCATAAAGGCGTACTGTATGTTGTGTGTCATGCTAATTATATATAAATATACTTTGGCACTATGTCTTTTCCCTTTTTGGGTAACTCACTAACTAGCTTCAAAAATCCTGAACTTATGCCCTATTTAAAGCTTATTATGTGATAGATACCAATCGTTTAATTAAATAATTTTCAACCTTGCTTAATTTACCCCCAAGCAGCAGTGTGCATGCATTGTTGTGTTCGGGTTTGAAGGACACTATAGCCAGCTTAATTACTGTACAATGTCCTTCAAACTGGCTTTAAGTGACTTACATCTTTTATCAAAGGTTGGCGAGTGCAGTGGAGTCCTACGCAGTACTTTTTGATTCAAAGTTCTCTGAGGTGATGGTACAGTTTATGGGCGTTCGTATCGTTTACCATCACTCTAATAGCATGCTCGTCTCGCCAAAGAATGCTTAACATCTTTCAACATATTATCAATAATACCAGCTTCCCATATGTTAATTTTGTTTTTTTTATCGCTTCTAATTCCAACACAATTATCTTGTCACACGATTCAAAGTAAATTTAAATATTAATTAGGAACCTGGTCCAATTATGCTCAAGGTTGGCTAAGATTCTCCTAATTTATGACTCATCTAATATTATAAATAGTGTAGCTTACTGTATAATTGTATATGTTGCAACCATAGTTCAATTTTATATTTTTAACCTGGCAAGGATTTGAAGCTAGAATGTTGTTTATCACGAAGCGCATGACTTCGCCTTAATATGTCACCGCAGGCACCATAGCCCATTATTCAGAGTACTGAGCTCAGAACAATAACTAAATGGCTTTACTTATTATTCTGAGGCACTGAGATTTGATCTCTCGCAGATTCAATCACTACACCAAAGATAGAACAATATAAACAGAAAAAAATATTAAAGCACAGGCCAACCATCTAAACGGCAAGCAGGCCACCTAATGTTATAAATAAATTGCAACCTTATGTCATAAATAAATATCAGCTATTTTAGAAGAATTATGAATATGTAATATTTTTTCAGATAAGGAAGAGAAGTCATGATTTGTTTGCTTAATCCATAGAGTTTAATCAAATATCTCACTAATTGATGAACAGAAAGCTGTCAGTTCAGTTATACATTGACTACCTTGATCGACTCGAACCATCCACATTTTTATCCCGTAAAGACTCTTTACCACGAGTGGAGTCGCAGCATCACCTAGTAAACTTTAATACTAATAAAGAGTAATAGTGTGAACAAGAGTGATGTTTTTTTTTTCTAAACTAGTTGGAAAGTTGGTTACATAATTGGTGAAACCGGTCCGTGCGAAATAGTGCATATGATTAGCTTACATCCTGGTTACGACATATTATTGATGGGCGGTAGGTACCTATAATAAAACATAACAGACTTCAGTATTTGTCTCGAAGAGATAATATTGATTCATAGTAAAAGTATTTGTTTATTTGAATGCGTGTATCACAAATTTGCTCAGATATTGATTTTTAAATATGGAACGTAGATTATACTTAAATGTGTAACGCTAGTTTTTATCCCAGAGATGGACTGTGAGCGGAACCGCAGCCAAAACTAGATTTATTTAAAGAATAAAAAAAAAAAAAAATTACCATTTTTCTTCAACAATACCAGTATATCGCCTGGGTAGTGGGAAGTTCAGCCAGTAGCAATCTCCTTCAAAATACAAACATTACCTACATAGGCAGCATTCGGTTTTGTCCATCCTGATTCTTAAGACACTACATTTTCAGTTTCATAATGTCAACACTGGATATAAATTCTAAATAGGAATACATCACTACTTCTATATTGCCATAGAACTTATGGGCCATCAATCTAATTGAATGATTTTAGGAGCAAAGTTCATCATATTCCGGTAAGATGAGCCAATAATACTACGACGCCGTCACGTAAAATCTCGGTCTCAATTCTATGAAGTCCTGACATAATACATAATATTGTACATACATATATACATATACACTCACGCCTTTTATCCTCGAAGGGGTAGGCAGAGGCGCAACTAGTGCACCCACTTTTCGCCATTATTCCGTCCCATGATGTGATAGGGGGCAAGCCTATCGCCATATCGGGCACAAATTCCAGACTCCGAGCTGATACTGAATAGAAAAACTCAATATCACTTTGCCCGACCCGGGAATCGAACCCGAGACCTCAGCATTGCAGTCGTACCATAATACAACTACGCCACCGAGGCAGTCACATAATATTGTATGAGTGTATTTTTAACCTTTTGCACTGTTTAATAGGGACTTTTTATTTTCCAGAACATTTTTCCTCACCTTGATGAACGTCTGTATGTCATGGATCAATGACTCAGTATATAAAAACGCGCATCCTCTTGACGTCATGACTCAAAGGTATGTAACAAACCCGTATATGATACTGTTTATGAATAGTAATTAGGACGGTATATTAGTATTAGTTGTCTGGGTTTCCTCGGTTTCGTGCTACGTGTCTAAGCACAGGTAGCACTTTGGGCTTGGATAAGTCCAATTCCAAAGTGGAGTCGGCGAACACACTTTTCCAAGTAATGGATTAGTTTTAATGACTGATCACACTCTGGTTGATACAGTAGATGACAAATAGTTTTAGAAAAGTCAATGACCATAAGTGTTAATTGCAATTTGAGCTGTAAATAGTAGGAACACAGCCCAAAATTCCGAATAACAAAGGACGTCATGATATTTGTCTACCCTCATCATCGTGGTAAGTCTCAAAGTATAAACTGGAACATAACAATAATTGGAACGCTAGTAGGTGGCAGACATGAAAATAAGTTACCTTCTAAGCTAGTTCACGTTTGCTCTCAAACTTATGTCTCTACCTATGGCCTAGATTTTTCGTTTCCAAACCCCCGGGAATTCACTTAGTGCGACTTAGAAGTTACAACTTTTAGGTAAGCTTAAATAGGTAGTTCAAAATGAACGATGCTGATGACTAATAAATAGCAATTAAAACGCGGACCTTAAAATATCAAAAATGAAAATATTGCAGTGTCGTTCAATGGTTTGTAATTCAAACGTTTGAGTGGTGTTGCTTGTTGCTACTCTGAATTTACAGTCGTAACGCCTTTTGGCGAGCCACAAGTTCCTCTCAACATTTAAAATATGTTTTAAATAATAATAACACATGTAAGTACTGTCAAAAATACTTTAAGTTTAATACCTCCACTTAAAAAAATATCTCCTTTAATTTTTCATTGAAGGCCTGTTTCACAACTTGTGAGTAAATGTGGTGAGTAACCACATAAAAATGTAAGCCGACCAAATACAATAGTCATGCTCTAATATATGCTCCCACATAAATAGTAATAAATTGAGTGTTTTTTTATGGCATTGAATGACGAGACGAGCATGCCGTTCGTCTGATGGTAGGTAACCGATACGACCACCCATAAACAGTAGCAACATCATACAGCACCTTAATTACAAAGTACTGTGTGGCATTCCACTGCGCTCATCATCCTGAGACATAAGATGTTAAGTCTCATTATGTCCAGTAGTTACACTGGCTACAATGTCCTTCAAACCGAAACACAACAGTGCATGCACACTACTGATTGGCGGTAGAAATAGACATTGCGGTGGTACCCACCCAGACGGACACTTACATATGAGAGTCCTACCACCAGTCCAAATGGGTAATCTACATTGGCTGTAATACAATAATTGTGGAATAAAATTTACTTGCAACTTGTGAAAGGCCTAAGTGTTGTTATATTCTAGATCTATTTTTTTTAATACATTTACAATTTTGAATCCACATACATCTCCTTTAATACCTTCCGTAGTATCTTTCCCGAAGGGTTTTTTGGTATGCTCTCTACGAACTGTACTTGCTTTATCCTCTTGTACGCAGTAACTTTGTTGCTCACAAAACTGATTAACTGTTCGTCTGTTGCAGTTGCTCCTTGTTTTAAAACAACGAACGCTTTTGGAGCTTCTCCTGTCACAGGATCAGGCACGCCTAGGACTGCGGTATCAAGAACGTCAGGGTGTTCTTTGATAATTGCTTCTAGTTCCGCTGGGGGTACTTGGAAACCTTTTACCTGAAAGATTTATAATGTAGGTTTTTTTAAAAAAATATACGTATTTTCAATAAAGAAACGTGTCATGCCACAACAATAAAGTAAATCAGAAACTCAATCTAATATCATTAAAAAATAATCATGCTGAAATAATGCTGCATAACACAAACCCATATTTTAGCAAAAAAACAAACTATAGACCAAAAATGTATTCATAATTCATATCGTTTGTAAAATTTACACACAAACACTCACGCCTTTCAACACCAAAGAGGTAGGCAGAGGTGCAATGCACCCACTTTTTGCCGTGCATATTTCGTCACATCATGTGACTGGGGGGCGAGCCTATCGCCATATTATCAAGCACAAATATCAGACTCCGGGCTGATATTGAATTTAAAACCCAACATCACTTTGCCCGACCCGGTAATCGAACCCAAGACTTCAGCATTGCAGTCATACCGTAATACAACTACGCCACCGAGGCAGTCAGATTATAAAATTTAAGGGCTAGAATTTGAAGGTCAGATCCGTACAGTCAACGATATTATGATGAAACACGCACGAGAAACGCCTACAAAAATATTGAAGCAATCTTGCAATATTGCTTTGCTGGATATGTTGTAGAAAGTTATGAGCGTACATTTACTTTACAAATGACTAGGGTAAAAAAACTGCGCCGTGAAAAATACCTCAACTAAGGAAGAAATAAAGCTCACTTTTCATATCTCTCTCCGTCTCCGTGACAAAGCAAGTAGTGCGTTGACTCGTAACAGTGGCTTGAGACGCAATAGGTTGGATCTCAGTACTGAGAAATACAAAGGCCTAAAAACCCTCTCAGAAGTAGAGGCCCATGCTCACCAGTGAGACAGTATATACAGAGATGATATCATTACTGAGAGCAATAACCGTGAGAGCCGCTAATAATATTTGTTTCGAGTATCAGCGTAGGTTGAATTTCTTTTAGATTCTGATATCAACAAACGGTATTCGTTTTATGATATTGATGTATTCGTACGTAGGTACCTAATATACTTATTGGTATGAATAAAAAATGGCTTCTGATTACTATACCAGAAATTCTAATTTGAACTTTATTAGCTTGTAATAAAACTTGTGAATACCTTAATAAGTTCCTTAAGTCTATCAACTATCCACACTAAGCCATCCTCGTTGATTTTGGCAAGATCACCGGTCCTGTACCATCCGTCAACAAAGGATTCCTTGTTTGCCTCAGGGCTATCCTTGTACTGTTTCATCACATTCGGTCCTTTGATTAGCAATTCTCCGACCTGCAACGTTTATTTAACCATAAAGGTATCGTAAGGTTGTAGGTTTGGAAGTCAATTGTTGATAAAGGACTAATAACATTCTCATGTAATGTTACATTCACAGAGGTTTCAAATGTACCATATTCAAGGTAAAAACACAAAAACGAAGAGTCTTCTTCGTACTTCTAACAGTTTGTTCAAATCTGTCAATTATACAGAATTTAATAGATTTATTGAGGATAGTTAAGTAGTGGATAGATATTTGTTCATATTTTAATTTTTGTTCCCAGACTATGATATAGAACCCCATGTTAGATACCATGGGGTTAGAAGAAATGAAAGAAGAATATCATAGATTACGAAGAACCTATGTTACGAAGAATTATCTGTTTCTTACACATAAATGGAATTAGGATCAAGTAGCTTATTGGGAAGTCAGTCTATCTAGTAGCACTGTCACTCCATTTATAATGAGGTGCGGTTGAATCACTGTGTATTTTTTTATACGAGCGCAGCAAAGTGACCCCACTACACGATCAGTATGCAGAGTGGGGTTCAGATATTCACGGCCACGGCAGCCAATCTCAACGGAGATCAGCCAGGTACGCAGGAGATATTATAGTGCACAAGTGTGTGCGTAATTCACAGGTGCACTCGCTATTCCTTCACTCTCATAGTCCGGTGAGCCGGCAACCCGACATGACCGGAGAGATCAAGCACAGAACCAACGGCTTTACGTGCTTTCTGAGGCACGGGGGTATCACACCGCCAACTTCCTGACTCCGAGCTGCAGCTGAGTAATTTTTAAGATGGAAAACCCAGTTTTAATGTTTTTAGCCCGACCCGGGAATCGAACCCAGGGGCTCAGCACGCAAATCGTGCTCGTAATGCGTATGCAATACAACTACGCCACCCTGGCAGTCGCGTCAATCGAGGGTCCAGATAGAGTACCTATCTGACGTACTGACCTATCTGACAGTCGACATAATTATGCCGGCCTAAAAACTTTATCTGCTTTCCCAGATTGCAGCCTTACCTCGTCTGGTTCTAAATTATTTAAATTATTGTCAATAATCCTTGCTTTCACATTTGGCAGTAGATATCCCACAGAATCGTAGTTTTCTACATCAGTTGGCATCAATGTGATCAAAGGACCACCTTCTGTCAAACCGTAGCCTTGTGTGAAAGGAAACTTCCGCTGGAATGTAAAATTAAAGTAGAATATTAATATTTGCAATATTTTTTTACATAATTAAATCACCATGAATCACACAATGTTATAAACAATTTCTACAACTCGTTTTAGCGCCATCTATTAGTTTTATTGTTACTATCTAGTCAACAAAAGTTATCACCAATCCCAGATAACTTCTGAATTGTGAACTCTATTTCAAAACTATGGAGGGTAGAAGTAAGAAGGCCATCTTTTATGGGGAATCAGTCGAAAAAGTGTCCACTTGTAAACAGCTAATTATAGTTCGAACACTCACCGAAATAGCGCTAGTGTAGGAAGTGGAAATGATATTACGAACTTTTGTTTTTTATGAATTTTTTTTGATACAGCTTTGTTATTTTAATGACTTTATTGTTGTTAATACAAAAAGAAAAAATATAGAAGCAATTTTAATGTAGTATCTCTCTAGTAATTTGTGGCGCTTTATTTAAAATTCTTCCACTGGCTACTATAGCGCCATCTTGATTTGCTCCCTTTCAACGGACACTTTTTAATACACTGAGATGGTCCTCCTCACTTCTACGCTCCATACTCAAAACAAAATTAAGGTCCATGGCAAGTCATATACATTTATATAGAAGTAATGTAAAAATTACTGCAGGTTATTAGTAACTGTCCTTAATTTATTGAAAGCAGTTTTTTTAATTAAAACTCACTTGTGCTTTGTCGAACATATTTTGTATATCGGTAGTTGGCAGCGGTGCAGCACCTGACATTATCAAATTCACATGTTCCAGGTGTTTCGGCTTTACCTCAGGATATGAGCCGAGGAACAAGACTGAAAGAAATTTATAACATCTAGATTTGCTGCAGATTTGGTTACTTGCGGACATCTAATAGTAGACTTTGATAATTAGTTTTAGTTAACTAACCCACAGGTGGCGCTAGGTACATCAAGTTGATTTTATGGTTCAGCAAAGTGTTGAGAAATGATTCTGGCTGGAACTTTGGCAGCGTGACGAGCTGAAGCCCTGCAGACATTTTGTGCAGCATTTGCAAGCCGAACGCGTAGCAGTGGAACATCGGCAGCACCACCAACGTCGTATCTTGATGGGAGTCTGAAACAAAATGTCTACCTATATTTTAAATGCAAATGAAACTCTGTTTGTCTGCCTGTCTGACTGCAACGTTTTTACGGCTGAACCACATAACCGATTTCGATGATATTTGGCATGAATATATTTTGAGACCATGGGAAGGACATAGACTACATTTTACTCCGGGAAAATATATAGAAAAATATATGGAAAAAATTCTTCACGCGGCTGGAACTGCGAGCAATAGCTAGTAATTAATACTTCTATATTAGTAAAAATGTACTAAGCAACTACATCAACTGTCATTTATCATGAGACAGGATACGCACGGCGAAAAGTGGGTGCACTAGTTGCACAAGTTGCGCCTCTGTCTACCCCTTCGCGGATAATAGGCGTGAGAGTGTGTGTATCGATTGTCAGCTTTATAGTACTTAGTGTAACATTTCGCAGCGACAAGACCGTTCTTAATACTTTAGTGTGTGGCGTCACTACACCACTTGGAAACGAAACAGTTTACATTCCACGTACAAGACGCCGGCCGGGCCGTGGGAAACTTAAGAGCGGAAACAATTCACCACTCAAAGTACAAGTTACCTTAGAGGTTCGCTGGCAGCCCCACCGCAATCTACAATCAACTTGTGTATTTAGGTATATATAAGCTTTACGCATTTCATTTTACTCTCTCACAAACTGTCTTCATAACCACTCGCATACTCTGTACTCGGTTCAATATATCACTCTGAATCCGTCACTGAATTTCATCACTAAGTAGGATAATACCCTACAAGTGTTCACTTAGGTCTTTTGGAAATTAAGTTTATCCAAAATTTCATGCCTCTAAATGGTAAAGGCTGTCAGTCAGTGTTAAGATTTGTAGTAGAAGAACCCGTGTGATCGATAGAATGGATGGACTTTTTAAGGCGATATTTGAATCAATACAGAGACTGAAACCACGGACTCGCCTTGGAGACTCATCTCACAGTGCACAAGCGGCTATTATGTTTTTTACCTATCAAGACCAGATTTAATAACACAATTCTTCAACACAATCACGATGGTGACCTTTGGTCATCGGATTATTGATTCATTCAATGGCATTTATTATAATTCGACGTTTACCGCTATAAAGGGCGTAAACACCATTTCGGGCAAAATTACTTATTGGTATGGTCATATTTATTTTTTTATGCTCTTTCGATTAGTGTATTCAAAATTGAGCTATGGCGAAAACAATGGTTTTTACCACGAAACTTTTTTTAAAAGCTGAACTTCATCACTTCATCATGCACTCGTATAGGATTTTAAAATTTATTACTTTTTTTGCGAGTATATAAATGAACTGCTCTAAACAAAAATAACAAATATATTTATATCATGTTATTTTTTTATTTATTATTAATTGTATTTTATACCTTGAACTGATTTTGAAAAGAGCAACACTAGAGTTTCTTACCCGTTCTTCTCTAGTGAGAAGTGCTTTCCGAACTGGTGGTAGAGTTAATATTGACTGAATCTAAATAATGTATAACATTTTATGGGTTCGAATAAATTTATTTCATTTCATTTCTTTCATTTCATCTTTATACAAAACCAGGTCTTATAACTCATATTTTTTATGACGAAGAAAGGGTGTAACTACAAACATTTTGAATTTAGATAACTTCTCAGGTATACAGGTTTCGTCACGATGTTTTTCTTTACCGTTAACGCAAGCGATAATTCACAAAGAATACACACAGTATAACTTTCGAAGAGTCAGAGGTGCGTGCCCTTGGGTTTTGAACCCATCGACATTTGTCTCGGCAGTCCGTCCCACTCCCAACTAAGCTATCGCCGCTTAAACAAGTTTATCGCGAAAATATCCTTTATTAGTAGTTTTATTTCGATATTGCTACTGTTTGTGTCAGCCGTAGTTCTTATCACCACTGACCACGGTTTGTCAAATAAGTTAATTTATTAATATGAAATCTCTACCCTTCCTAAACATGTACACTTTCTGGCTATATATTATGTTAGTTATGAAAAGGCTAAAGGTTCCAAAATTCCCCAAAATTCTTTCTTATCACAAGAACACAGCAAGCTGTCATTTTATGTGGGTATTTGTAAGACAACTCTACCCCGATCAAGCCCGTTTATATGCTATGAATATAATATTATGTATATACTTTCAAAAATCTTACCTGTAGTATAGGAATACTGTCTTAATTCGGTATGCTGTTGGCAACAGTTAGCAACAATATTAAAATGAGACAGTTGTGCTGCTTTGGGCAATCCTGTCGTACCGCTAGAATACATCAAAAGCGCCATATCCTCATGATTTCTTTTCACTTCATTCAAAATAGTCAAATCTACGTGATCTTCATCGACTTGCTCTTTAAAAGATATAGTTCCAACTGGAGCTTGCTTGTCAAAATTTATGGCAATTATTTTTATATCTTTTTTGGCCAGTTCTAAAGCTTTCTTTATATTTGGTACTATGTCTGGATGGGTAATGATTAGCGTACAGTCGGAAGTGTCTATTTGTCTTTGAAATTCATCTGTAAATATACAAATCACTCACACTAGTGGTAGGTTCTTGTGCAAGAGGTGCTATGAGGAAAACCTGATACAATGTTTTTCTTCCAGTAGTTCTATTATATACAAATCTAAATTAAGAAGTTTCCTAGAATGTTTATTGTCTTAATTGACACAAAACTTATTGAGGGCAAATCATCGAGGTGTTTCAACTACGTGTACACTTACAAGGTGTATAAACAGGATTCATAGTTGCAATAATGCCACCAGCAGCCATAATCCCGTACGCTGCAATGGGAAACTCTGGGGTATTTGGGAGTATTATTGCGATTGTATCGCCATCTTTAATTCCAAACTTTCTTCTTAAGTTCGCACCAAAAATTCTAGAGAATTTATACACTTGTTCGTAAGTGTATTTTCGATTTGTCACACCACATACCTGTAAATAATATAATTTAAAACAAAAATCTAGTTTTTATGATGATTCTTTTGTTTACGAGAATGATCGACAAATGAAACAAATTACCTATCGCGAATTTACTGGTGGTATGTCTCTCGTATGGGAGGGGCCGTCTGGGTGGGTACCACCAAGCAGCAGTGTGCACGCAGTGTTGTGTTCCGGTTTGAAGGATATTGTAGTCAGCATAATTACTGGGCATTATGAAACTTAACATCTAATATCTCAGGGTAGACTGCTTATGGGCGGTCGTGTCGATTACCATCAGCGGCGTGCTCGTCTCGTCATTCAGAAGCAACAAAAAAAAACAAATCTGTTAAGTTTTATTTAAACTCGTTTTAATATTTTTATTTGTTTCAGTCTTGACAAAAAAAAGTAGTCGAAAATACTTAACGTGATAAATGGAGATTACTAGCTAGGTTTTCATAAGCATTAGTTCATTTGGGTAGGTACTACCACTTTGGATATTTAGAAGACGCTGAACCAGTGCAAAATTGTGAAGATTTATCTAAAATTATTTGAGAGGGACATAATTTCCCAGAAAGGGTTGACTGGTCAGAAGGGCTGGTCATAAAATCTTAATCATTTTGCAAGATACTTGAAAAAGTATATTATTTGGAGTGATATAATGGATGATGTGAGGAAAAGAGTCAAAACGTCTGATGTGTAGTGCCACCAAGTTATTACACAAAGACTACGGTGCACATTCTATGTATGCAACTATAATACTTTGATGTTGTAAGCTAAATTAATAGTTATAAACTGGGCTTCCTTCCCTCACTCTGTGCTAATTGACTCAATCCGGTGTTCAGACGAGTATGACAATTAGTTTTACTTTTGTACAGTTCATTGGGTGCTTTATGTGGGCTTTAAAAGCTAACTTAAGCTGTTAGACATTGGGTTCCATTTTCGGGGTATGAAAGAATTTTCTGTGAAATTTTCTTAATGGTTTTGCTACGGTTTCGCAGTTCTAATGGATATTTACAAAGTATCGATTCTAAAATAAAGTAAGCGTTTTACAGCTACCCAATTCATTAATATCCATCCAAATATAAAATAATCTAATTTAGAAATTGTGAACAAAAGTGAACGGTATCCTAATTGGAAATGGAACGGTCTGTTGAGACAATGCCGAGAGGTTCAAAACCCTAGGCACACACCTCTGACTTTTCGAAGTTATGTGTGTATTGTTCTCTTCTTCTTTTCTTTGTGGTATTGTATATCAATTATCGTTCGCTTTCACGGTGAAGGAAAGATCTTGAGGAAACCCACGTATCTGAGAATTCTACAAAAAGTCTCGAGGTTATGTGAAGTCTGCCAACCCACACTAGGCCAGCGTGGTGTACTAAGGCCTAACCCCTCTCAGTAGTAAAGGACGCCCGTACTCATCAGTGGGCAGTTTATAATACAGGATTGATTGCATTGCAATGTAGAACATGAACAAAAAATAATAAGATAGGAGTAGTAAAATGGTGATTAGTCATATCTAAGAATTTTTTTGATAGTGTTTAAAGAAAAGATAAGACTGCCGTCGTACTTCTCTGACCGTGTAATTATATAAGCAATTATTGTAAATATACTTACCAACAATTAAGAAACTTGATTGTTTCATTAATCAGACGCAATATAAGAAATTTCATAAATAATGGTTACATTGTTGGCTTATTTTCTCAAGCATTGCAAATTACATTTGTTGCGCTTTATTTTAAAAAAATCTGTTTGTCGTTGTTAATTATACTCGTATCGTAATTATTTTCAATACTTCATACAATTACTATGAAGACCTGATTAAGCCTTATACCATGCTCTACTTTATTTTACAGAACCACTTGTGCTGGCTTACAAAACCACAGTTTTGTGGTCTCTTCCATCCTGACTCGAACCAAAAGGTTCAGTAATTCATATTTCTATCGCACCATTAAGCTGTGGAACAGTTTGCCTACATACGTGTTCCTTCCTTCTGACAACTTGAGGACCTTCAAGCGGAGCGTAAAGGAGCAATTAAGAGCCTATGTGAAAAACATATGGAATCGTGATGGGCGTGACTTAGCGTATTTCAAATGCGAGGCGCCGCACGGCCCCGCTGAGATAGATCGCGCGCCTCGGCCCTCATCGCATCGCGTCGTTGCGACAGGTCGTTGCACTCAAGCCCGCGAAAAGATCGTCATTGCAAATGCATGTCTGTGTTGTAAATATTATAGTTATTATAATTTCTAATAAATTTATAACTTATAAAACATAGAATTTATTTTAATTCGTTTATAGAACCATTATTATGTCACTATTATCTACCTAATTACTTGAACATTATGTAAAATGACATTGTAAGTTATCTAAACTCATCGAAAGTATTATTCACTTATAGTTGACTTTTGTTGACAAGATAAAATTTGGTGTGGTGGTAGGTTCGAGTCTTACCCCTACGTAGGTCTGTATATAGGTAAAAAGCAAAGCAGTATGAAACTTCTATAATATGTTTTAAATTATATTTTGCTTTGCTTTGATTTATTCTTGTGGACTTTCCTAACTTTGGTGGACATAAAAAAAAAAAAATACAATAAATGGCGTCACTATTTTTTGGCCCAACTCGGGATTCGAACCCGGGACCTCAGCACAATAGGCGTATCGTGTGTGCAACTACGCCTTGGAGGCAGTCAAACATAGCATCATACCTTTTCTCCTCACATTTCGTTAGCTATTTTAGGTCTTATCAAATAGGAGACGAGCTTATTGCCACATACCGGGCCCAATTCAACAGACCGAGTTGATACTGGACAGAAAAAAATAGTATTTGCCCGACGCGGGATTCGAACCCGAGACCTGAGCGTGGAGGCCGTACCGGGCACGTAATACAACTACGAGTTGCGACATCAAGGTAGTTTCGACAAGTCATTCACGATGAAACTTCTTCCCTGGAATGTCAGGTCTATTTTACGTAAATGATGCTTCACTCTAGTGCCACCATGCAATTTAAAAATCGAATTTTGTATGTAAAGGATGTTCGAAATTTATGCAATGCAATAAAATTACATAGCTTGATATGAAGATTGATTACATTATTATGGTTGAATAGTCACTATATAGGATATAAATGTTACAAATGTTGAAGGCGGCCGCTACCTATCTAGATAATTTTTATAATTTTTAATTTGAACTGTATGTAATGTGGGGTAAGAAAAATATAGCAAGGTCATTCTTACTACGCGGGTACTTATGCTTATAGAAAATTTGAAATGTTAATTACTTACAATTTTTTAAATATTTTTGATATTTTGTACAGAAGAATAGACTGATGTTTACTGCAACAGCTACTTCTTCAATTCTAAGGCATTTGTTTTTGTTTTGCAATATAACAAAGCTCCGATATCCTTATTGAACTGAATGAAAAATAATGATGGCCATATTTTAAAAGGAGACGGGAAAAACTTCATAGAACTTTGGGCTTAGTGTTACAGAGATAATTTATGCATTATTTTATAGTTATATTAGAACTATTTCCAAACGAGAAAGAAAAATCTGTCTGTCCAATGGGAGTAAAGAAATAACCGCTGTAGAGTAGAGCTTCTAAATCATTTTTCGGTGAATAACTTTTTTTTTACCTGATGACATAAGATGTTCACAGTACCTAACCATTGGATTGCCCTATTGAATAGTGAACAGAGCTAGCTTAGACAATAACCAGAATTGAAAATATCACATGGAATCGACGAGGACTGATATAAATATATAATGGCTCATTTACACTCTGGCGCGAGTGGTACGCCGAACACGACGCGAGGTGTGAAGCTAGAGTGTTAGTGAGTCAATAATGTATTTCAATTTGACATTACGTCGGGAGCGCTGAACAAAGTTGCCAGTAAAATTAAATAATATCGACCAATATTAAATATCCCAAAAAGTGAAAATGTCTTTTTAGTTCAATTTCTAAAATACCTATAATTTTTAATTCTTATTCTTTTTCAGCCTTTAAAAGGCTACTATTGCACATAGGTCTCCCCCAAAGAATTATTAATACTATTATGTCAATATTATTCTTGTTATACATGCTTGGTATTCTTTGAGTATGTAACCAACGCTCTAAGTTGGTGCCAGCGCCGTGTGTAATATTACACGAACCACTTGGTGCTACTTTTCACCTTTCTATAACTCAAAACCTACTTAAAGTAAACACATAAAACTGTGTGAGTTTAATTATATCTATAAGGACATCTAGAAGCCCAAATTTCATGAAGCTAGCTCAAACGGTTATAAAGATATGAAGGTCAAAATCGTAAATTTTTGTACTGACTGACAGACTTATAGTATCTAAACCTAACCTACTTCCAGATGACCTAGAAGGATGAAATTTGGAATCCAGCTCGGTAATTATGTGTAAGCGTAAGAAAAAATCTAAAAATAAAAAAGTTAAAAAATACAGGGGTCCACATAAAAATATATATATTTTTAATGGTAGCGTTGGAACCGTTACAAGCAAATATTTGAAACAATCCCAATGTATGTTTTATTATATTTGCTTTATAACAGAAATATAAAGATAAAGTTAAGTCAAAACATTTGTGGTGTCCCCATAAAAAAACACTTGTAATACGCGCTAAACAGCCGGCCAACGGTGTGTCGTCGGCAGCGCGCGGCACCACACAACTCAATACCTACCTAGTTTTCTTTACAAAAAGTAATGATATCCCACCAAAAACATAAATGTAAAAGATCTCACATTTGTAAATACCAGCAACTATTATAGGTATTCAATAAAGCAAACAAATACTTGTTCATAATGTTATTTGGTTCCTATAAATACATATTTAGATTTTGCATAAAACTTGGCACACAATTAGATCTCCATTCTTTTTGCGGCGAAGCCCACAGCTAAGCATAATTTTGGTATTGAACTTGGCTATCCTTTTTTACATTTATGTTTTTGGTGGGATATTTTTAAATGGAAGACATAAAAATAGAAGAATATTGATACATGCTTCAAAAGTGTAAGGTCAAGTCCAATTTAGGCCGTCTCCTTTATACCTATTAGAGTTTGTGGCCAGTCATGTCCAGCGGATTTTGATTTTAATGCCAACAGCCTTTAAAGAAAAATAAATCTAAATGGCGGCCTTTATTTAAAATTCTAACATTACATCTGCCTTTTGTGCACAAAACAATGCCCAGATATCGATTTTGAGTTCGATTGGCCTTAATACAAAAAACTTCAAAATGGTGGATACTTTTTTCAATTCTGACATTGGATCACTCTTTTGTTAATAATGTTACACCCAGATATCGATTTTGCGGTCGATTAACCTTAAAACAAAGAAATTCAAAATGGCGGCCACTTTTTTCAGTTCTGACGGTGGATCTGCCTTTAGTAACTAAAGTGGTACTCAGATACCGATTTTGAGGTCAATTGGCCTTAAAATAAAGAAATTCAAAATGGCGGCCAATTTTTTCAGATCTGACATTGGATCCGTCTTTTGTACCTACAGGCCTGCCCAGATGTCGATTTTGAGATCGATTGGTCTTAAAACAAAGAAATTCAAAATGGCGGTCACTTTTTTCAATTCTAACATTGGATCCGTCTTTTGTACCTACAGGCTTGCCCAGATATAGATTTTGAGGTCGATTAGCCTTAAAACAACGAAATTCAAAATGGCGGCCACTTTTTTCAAGTCTAACATTGGATCCGTCTTTTATACCTAAAGGCCTGCCCAGATATCGATTTTGAGGTCGAATGGCCTTAAAACAAAGGAATTCAAAATGGCGGTCACTTTTTTATTCTAACATTCGATCCGTCTTTTTTACCTACAGGCTTGCCAAGATATCGATTTTGAGTTCGATTGGCCTTAAAACAAAGAAATTCAAAATGGCGGCCACTTTTTTCAATTCTAAAATTGGATCCGTCTTTTGTACTTAAAGGCCTGCACAGATATCGATTTTGAGGTCGATTAGCCTTACAACAAGGAAATTCAAAATGGCGGCCACTTTTTTCAATTCTAACATTGGATCCGTCTTTTGTACCTACAGGCTTGCCCAGATATAGATTTTGAGGTCGATTAGCCTTAAAACAACGAAATTCAAAATGGCGGCCACTTTTTTCAAGTCTAACATTGGATCCGTCTTTTATACCTAAAGGCCTGCCCAGATATCGATTTTGAGGTCGAATGGCCTTAAAACAAAGGAATTCAAAATGGCGGTCACTTTTTTTTATTCTAACATTCGATCCGTCTTTTTTACCTACAGGCTTGCCAAGATATCGATTTTGAGTTCGATTGGCCTTAAAACAAAGAAATTCAAAATGGCGGCCACTTTTTTCAATTCTAAAATTGGATCCGTCTTTTGTACTTAAAGGCCTGCACAGATATCGATTTTGAGGTCGATTAGCCTTACAACAAAGAAATTCAAAATGGCGGCCACTTTTTTCAAGTCTAACATTGGATCCGTCTTTTATACCTAAAGGCCTGCCCAGATATCGATTTTGAGGTCGATTGGCCTTAAAACAAAGAAATTCAAAATGGCCGCCGTGTATACCAATTCTAACATTGGCTCTTAACATTTTAGTTATTATTGATTCATAATGTATAAATAAATGAGGACTACAAAAAATCATACTAAAATAATTTTATGGTGTAAAAATTTGAACAGCCTTTACATGCAAAATACGAATTTTTTAAATGTATGAGCGGCACGCAAGCGTCATTTACGCAAAATTGGGCCGGCATTCCAGGGCGTCCCTAGCTATGAATTACCCAATATAAATAATACATACATATACTCTCACGTCTTTTATCCCCGAAGGGGTAGGCAGAGGCGCAACTAGAGCACTCACTTTCCGTCGTGCGTATTCCGTCCTATGATGTGATAGGGGGCGAGCCTATCACCATTTCGGGCTCAAAATCCAGACTTCGGGCTGAAAAGAAAAAAATCCAATATCACTCTGCCCGACTCGGGGATCGAACCTGAGACCTCAGCATTGCAGTCATAACGTAATACAACTACACCACTGAGGCAGAATAAATAACAAAAAAAAGCAGTGACTATTGTTTTTCAATCAGGGATTCGAACCCGGCACCTCAGCGTACCGATCACTAAATATAACTAAAGCAGGTCTCCGACTAGAAACAATTTACAAAGGTGAAAGGATGTAATAATTACGCTTGCTGCCTATCTTATAGACCTAATAGAGCCTATAATTTTATATTGATACACGGACGTGAGCTGGATACACTATAAAACAGAATTTCTAGGGCACCTTCAAATTTGCCGCGCGGTAGCGCGGACCAATCCCTACACTAGACGGCCAATTCGAACTTTGAAGGCGTCCGAAAATTTCGAGCGCACGTCCGTCGTCAGTAAAGATTCCGGACGACTGAAGCCGGCACGGGCCACTCCCATAACAGCGATGGCGTATTTGGACGTCGCTGATGAGAGAAAGTGACGGGAGGCGCACGCGTATGCCGAAATGAAATAACGTATGCGCCAAAACAATTTTCTTTTAATTGTGATTATACTATTTAATTCGTTTTAATTGTGTATTGATAAAACTTTGAAAAAATTGTTGTATTGTATTTAAATAAAGTTACGAATGTACATATTCCACCATTTAGAGATAAAGCGTGTTTAAAGAAAATATCAGAGGTAACTTTGAATTTTTTTTCGATCGAGAAAATTTATAGCAATTGTGTTTTGGCTTTGACATATTATTGAGTTATACGTTCAATTCACACATATCCAAAAATCTAACTTCTGATCTTAGTAGTTTACGAGAAATTTGAATTTGAAAGTCCTTAAAGTTCCTGACATAGGCTCTTAAGCTTGCCGGCATAACTGTGCTGACCGTCCGGGGATGTTTTTTTTGCTTGTTGACATGTTTTTGGACTTCTCCTTAATAACCATCTGGTGCAGTGAGCACTTAGCCGTAATGAAAAAAAGATACAAACAAAATTATTATCTTGTAATTTGTTTACATCCCAATGTTTGTTTTTTTTTCTACCGCAGTTTGGCATAAACAAGTTAACCTTTTCGCAAAACATGATTGTATTATTTACTGATGAGGAAAAAAAAAATCGAAAACATAGCTCACGCTTGCACCCCTACTGCGTTGTACAGAAATGCTATAAGAACCCCATGGATAGATCTAACTTCGTAATGAACATCGTATCAATCACATGTTTTAAGTAAAAAAAAAACATAGATTCCGTGTCATTATAGACGAAATGGAAAAACCGCCTCTTAAACGGCAAAAGAGATAAAATGCAAAATCGACTATAATTTTCATGTAATTAACTTATAGTTATGGTTGTTTTTTCATAACGTAGCTGACTTCAAGCTGTTTTTTTTTTTAATATTGGCGATTACTGATATTCCATAATCGTCTTCATTATGTTTTACTTTAATGCCAATAATGTACGTAAATGGAAAGGTCGAATTAGAGGCTAAATATTGTTTATATAACACCTATTTTTCCTGTTGATGGTAAAGCAATACAACAATTTTCAAACTTGTTGCAGACTGGATTCAGCTTAATTAAGAACGGTTGCTTATCTAACATGCTCTAGATTTTTTTATATTATGCTCGGGATTGGCCTGTAGTGATCAATTTAAAAAAAAAACCCACTCAAAGTACTGTCCGACCTGAAAATACCTATCACTCCACCACCCATATAGGTCATCAATAAACGAAGACGTTACTAGATTCAGCGCCGCAGTATCAGACTGATGCTGCAGCAAGGAGCTGAATGTGGGTACCTGTTCTTGGCACAATGCGTATAATTATGTTTTTTTTATTGCATTGAATGACAAGACGAGCATGCCGTTTGCCTGATAATAAGCGATACGAGCACCCATAAACAGTAGCAACATCCAGCACCTTGACTTACAAAGTAGGTACTGTGTGGCATTCCACTGCGCTCGTCATCCTGAGACATAAGATGTTAAATCTCATTATGTGCAGTAGAATTTGTGCTCGATATGGCGATAGACTCGCCCCCTATCACATCATGGGACGGAATAACGGCGAAAAGTGGGTGCACTAGTTACGCCTCTGTCTACCCCTTCGGGGATAAAAGGCGTGAGTGTGTGTGTGTGCAGTAGATACACTGTCTACAATGTCCTTCAAACCGAAACACAACAGTGCTAGCCCACAGCTGCTTGGCGGTAGAAATAAACATTACGGTAGTACCCACCCAGACGGACTTTTACGTGAGAGTCCTACCACCAGTTAATATATATTATGCTATGCTGTTTTTTTATAGTACCCATTGTATACGTGTATTGTTCTAATTTTAAATATTTCTTTTTTCTCTCTTTATTTTAACTTTTATACGTTTTAATACGTTTAACAAATCAGTGCTTTGGCACTTTCTTTTTAAAACGTATAATTCGAGTTACATCGTAAACACATTAATCAATCACTCAATAACATTGGGAAGCCCTTTATTAGCCAGTTATTTAGACAGGGTAATTTACCGAGCATTACGAGTCTTAAGATTCGATACCACGAAGGGTTTTGCAATGGAAAACTTGGATGGCTATGCTATTGTGATATGGGTCTCGTCGCTTTCCCCAATCAACGTTTACTTCATTTATTTGTATTAAAATATAAGTATTTACCACAGCTGTTTTGGTCGCCCATTTATCCAATTTACTAAACACATATTCGTGTGCAGTTGTCGTTGGAATTTCGATATCGTGGCATGGAGATAAGATCACTTTTTCACTGGCCCAAACATTTTTATTTCTGGCGAAACTCGCGAGTCCGCGGCGCAATATCTTTGACATGTTAACACAACGAGGCATGGAACTAAAATAACAACACGCGACGCAAATTACTTGCCATATAAGTGTGGCCTTTTTGTGCTCGCTGTATAAAATTAGCATTTGATAACTATGACCAAGAAGTCATAGTCATAGCTGCCAGCACAGCTACTGTACTAAACTAAGAAGGTTGGTATAGTAGCGGCCCTAACAGTGTCAATAAGGTATAAACATTTTGTATATTTTTCTCTTTTCGAGAACTCCATTTAATGGAATTTTATTTGCATCTGGGATTCATTTCGTTTCGTCATCTTCGTCATAGTATAGGTATCTATACAGTAGAATAATAAAACCGTTGGTCCTACGCATGATCTCTCCGGTCATGTCGGATTGCCATCTCACCGGACTATGAGAGTGAAGGAATAGCGAGTGCACCTGTGTATTGCGCATACACTTGTGCACTATAATATCTCCTGCGTACCTGCCTGATCTCAGTTGAGATTGGCCGCCTTGGCCGAAACTGGCTAGGAGGATTACATACAGTAGAATACCTGCCTCGGTGGCGTAGTGGTATTGCGTACGCATTACGAGTACGATTTGCGCGCTGAGGTCCTGGGTTCGAATCCCGGGTCGAGCCAAAAAAAAATTGTGACTGAGTTTTTCCATCTTAAAATTTACTCAGTCGCAGCTCGGAGTCAGGAAGTTGGCGGTGTGATACCCCCGTGCCTCGGAAAGCACGTAAAGCCGTTGGTCCTGCGCCTGATCTCTCTCCGGTCATGTCGGATTGCCGTCTCACCGGACTATGAGAGTGAAGGAATAGCGAGTGCACCTGTGTATTGCGCACACACTTGTGCACTATAATATCTCCTGCGTACTTGGCTGATCTCCGTTGAGATTGGCCGCCGTGGCCGAAACTGGCTAGGAGGATTTCATACAGTAGAATATCTTCAGAAAAACGGTCGGAACGCGAGTGATGCCTACGTGTCTCGAGTTTGCTACACGTAAGTACACAAACAGTCGCGAGTGCGCCGCAGTGACGAACGGTGTGATGTTTTTTTAAGCAGTAAGCATGCATTTTGTGAAATATGAATTAAATAAGTACTTAATATGGTAAAGAGCAGTTATAGAGTATATTGTGCTTTTTTTGTTGCCTTAATTCTGGTCCATGTTTCCCAAAAGTATAATTAATGAAACTTTTTTCCGTATGCGGATGTTTTATACTATTAAATTGAATAATAAAGCTTTTCGTACGTCTCAGTTGAGGAGCAAATATTTTTCGGTCTCAAATTTATAAAGGTTTTTTTTATAAAATCTGCTAATCAAAAAACGAAACATGTATTTTAATTAAACACTTCTTATTTCATTCACAAGGAAATTAATTTTTTAAATAATAACTTATACAATCTCAATACTGCGTTCCTCGGTGGCGTAATTGAATTACGGTACAACTGCAATGCTGAGGTTCGATCCCCGGGTCGGGCACAGTGGTATTGGAATTTTCTATTCAGTATCAGCCCGGCATCTGGAATTTGTGGCCAAAATGTCGACAGGCTCGCCCCCAATCCTATCATGAGACGGAATACGCACGGCGAAAAATGGGTGCACTAGTTACGCCTCTGCCAACCCTTACGGGGATAAAAGGAGTGAGTACGTACATATGCACAATTTAAAAACTAGAAAGAATCTCAAGTACCTATGTTAGACGGGCAGCCCAGCTACGGCTGGCCTGCCCTGGCATGTTTACGTACCGCGCGGCTGTAGGTAATTATTTCGAGGACACGGCCAAGTGAGAGTACTTTTAGTTAGGTTTACTATGCCTTGGTCTTCCCAGTTTGGGCTATATTTTATGAGTATTAAAATTTTAATGACTTGCCTCTGATTTGATAGCCCAAAGAGTTTTGAATGAAAAATTAACTTTTGCATTTATATAATTATATGTAATTTATATTTTAATTATTTTTTTATATACAGAGCTACAATCTAGGTAACAGACAGACACTGAGGTACAACACTCCTCATTTTTCATCGGGGGTTAAAAATATAAGCTATTCATAATTTTACAAGTTTCAGTTGGGACTTACTTGTGAAAATTGCTTCGTAATCACTAAGACGCATAACTATTGCATGAGTCAGCGGAAACAAGCAACAAAAAAACGGAAAAAGCCACGCAGCAGTGTGCATGCACTGTTGTGTTTCGGTTTGAAGAGCATTGTAGCCAGTGTAACTACAGGACATAATGAGACTTAACATCTTATGTCTCAGGATGACGAACGCAGTGGAATGCCACACAGTACTTTGTAACTCAAGGTGCTGGATGGTGCTACTACTGTGTATGGGTGGTCTTATCGCTTACCTTCGGGCGAACGGCATGCTCGACTCGTCATTCGATGCCACAAAAAAAAACTAAAGGCACTTATATTTTTTTTGTCCAACCACTGTACCCCTGGAATAGGGTAGGTGACTCCTTTTTTTAAATACACTTATGAAAAATTTATGCTATCCAGAATATAATGCAAAGATACACACACACTCACGCCTGTTATCCTCGAAGGGGTAGGCAGAGGTGCAACTAGTGCACCCACTTTTCGCCGTTATTCCGTCCCATGATGTGATAGGGGGCGAGCCTATCGCCATATCGGGCACAAATTCTAGACTCCGGGCTGATACTGAATAGAAAAACTCAATATCACTTTGCCCGACCCGGGGTTCGAACCAGAGACCTCAGCATTGCAGTCGTACTGTAATACAACTACGCCACCGAGGCAGTGATGAGGCAGAAAATTATCTTTGCAGTCTAATGCAAAGATAATTTTCAGAATTGGCGTAATAGTAGGTAAGTTATAATGCTTTTAAATTTTGTGGGAGGGGTAGCTGTCAAATAATAGCAATACTAAGCTGTGACGTCACCAAGCGCCGTCGGCCATAACACTGCTTGCGTGCGAAAGAGATTGCGCAATATCCCCACCACGCCCCTTTTGCTCACAAGAATATTTCAAAATTGAATAGAATGCTTTATTTTTCAATCGATTTTGATGCTGATTTCACAGAAGGATTAATTTCGTACTTTTTTCTGTTACACCTAGAATAATGTACAAAATCAAACATAGGCATTTACACCCTATTATCTTATCCGATATGATATAGATATGCCTGTTGCAGTATCTCCATCAGGTAGGTACTACAATTATTTAAGTATACCTACCTTATCATCTATTTAAGTTTTATGTTTTTTTAATTGCAATAAATAATTTTGTTATAATAAAATGATAATAATACCAGCCCTGTATTATGTACTGCCCACTGCTGAGCACGGGCCTCCTCTACTACTGAGAGGGTTTTAGGCCTTAGTCTACCACGCTGGCCTAGTGCGGATTGGCAGACTACACATACCCTCGAAATTCTTGTGAAGAATTCTCAGGCACGTAGGTTTCCTCACGATGTTTTCCTTCGCCGTTAAAGCGAACGATAATTGATAATTATGTTATTTACATAATATTACATTATGATATCTTATAATATGTTTATCTGAGGAGTTCTGTAGAAGAACTAAAGTCGCTGACATAGCCCAGCGGATTAGCAAGCTGGAGTGGCAGTGGGCAGGGCACAAGTTCGAAGAACTGACGGCAGATGGGGCAAACAGTTCTCGAGTGGAGACCACGTACTGGCAAGCGCACCGTCGGCCGTCCACCTGTAAGGACAGACGACTTAAGTCGTCCTTTTATTAATAAAAGGTCGCAGGAGCGCACTAGATGTGGGCCGTTTTTGACAGGTCCGTCTGGAAATCTTTGAGGGAGGCCTATGTTCAGCAGTGGACGTCGTGTGGCCGATGATGATGGTGATAAATTTATTTATTTATTTGTAGTTCAATGTAATATATTTAATTAGCATACCACCGACTTATTCCCTGTATGTCAGCCCTCATTGAAAATCAGCGCTGCAGTATTGGTTAGGCAGTACTACATCATGGAGCTGAATGAAGTTAATCTTTGTTGGCACAATAATATTATAATATATTTTTGTTACATTTTATTATGCAAACTTGTAAGTCTTTTGTCCCAACAATAAAAACAAACTTTCTTTCTTACATTTTATTTTAGGGTCACGTACGATAACTACAGCACACGGCAGCGTCAAAATATGGTCAATATAGTTGTAAGGAGTAGTTTCGTTGTGTAAGAGAATTTACTGATGGTAGGTCTCTCGTATGCAAGGAGCTGGATAGGCACCACTGTCGTATTTCGGTTTAAAAGACATTGTAGCCAGCATAATTCCTGGGCATTATGAGACTTTACACCTAATAATGTCCCAGGGTGACTAGCGTAATTAAAAGCTTTGTATGTTGTTGCTACTGTTTATGGGCGATTATCGCTTACCATGAGGGGAACGACAGTCTCGATATTCAGAATTAAAAAAAAAACATTCCACCACATATCCCAGCGGAATTTAAATGTGTGCGCGATATCGACCACAATGTATCTACTTCTGGTCCACGTCGCTGCAATTTAGTGTAGTTGTATTAAGAGTGTCATCATAAGAGTTTGCTCGCAAATGTGTCTATGCGTGCTTAGACAATTTTTCCCGGAATCAATGGACCAAAAGAGGCGGACTGAGATTGTAGTCGGGTGTAGAATCATCAAAAATCGTTTAAATATTTCTAATTATAACTGGAAACGAAAATACAAAGATCGTGAAAGTATTTAAAATATTTCTACTAGATTACTGGTGGTAGGACTCTCATATGTAAGAGTCCGTCTGGTTGGGCACCACCGCAATGTCTATTACTACCGCCAAGCAGCAATGTGCATGCATTGTTGTTTCGGTTTGAAGGATATTGTAGCCAGTGTAACTACTGGACATTATGAGACTTAACATCTTACGTCTCAGGATGACGAGCGCAGTGGAATGCCGCACAGTACTATGTAATTCAAGATGCTGGATGGTGTTGCTACTGTTTATGGGTGGTCGTATCGCTTACCATCAGGTGAACGGCATGCTCATCTCGTCATTCAAAGCAATAAAAAATTCGGACTGAGATTGTAGAGGTACTAGAACATCAAAATAATTTCGACTCTTCTAATTATTTGAGTGCAGAAAAATACAAGGATTGTGAAGGTCTTTAAAATAATTACTAAACAATGTGTAAGCTATTTTTACGTTAAAAAGAGCTATTTTACGGATTTTATCGCGTTTTTTAACCTGAATTTTCTACCGACGTTTGAAAACCTTTACACCCTTCATGATCACGGACGGTGTTAAAACCGCAATAAAATCCGTAAAATAGTTTTATTTCAATAAAACAATAAGTTTGGAAAAATATTTTAATATCAGTCATATATTTATGTTTGAATATAATTCAAGCTTTCCTAATTAACATTAAGTGTAAATATCAATCTAAATGAAATATTAAGTTTACCTTAATCAACCTAATAAATTTAAACTTACATCTACCAGTATTGAAAAGTATAAAAACATTTATATTGTAATTATAATTATAACCTAATCAAATCAACAATAAACTTTATTGCTATAACAGTAAATATATTATTTGCTTCGGAGGTATAACTCGAATAAAATACAAATTAAGCATACTCACGCCTTTTGTCCCCAAAGGGGTAAGTAAAGGCGCCCTATCGTCAAAAAATTCCAGACTCCGGGCTGATATTGAATAGAAAACTCAAATATCAAAAAAGTACAATATTTTTTAGTATATTTCTATCCAGATCCAATTTTCAGCATGACGTTAAATTGGATTACGGAGTATACATTGGAATGTACAAACAATAATAATTCAATAGCTAACATGGTCATAATGCTTATATTATTTTTATGCTGGATTCACACTTACATCAGAGCCAGGTCGCCTTTTTAGAATCCTATCAATAAGTTTATAATATAATAGATTAAAAAAAGATATGATGGCAACAAAAGACCTACGTTGAATTTCTTGGTGCTTCTTCTCAGGTCAGTAGCTTTTCTGAAGCATCGGTAGAATCTTTTAATTGTTAAAAATAATTGTAAAAAATGACGTGTAAAAGCGCCCTTAGGGGCCTCATTACTTATTTGATTTGATTGATTTGATACTTAGAATAAGGATGCTTTAGTCTTTATTCTATGATTTGATATGATAAATGCTGTCAATGCCAAAAAAGTTTTACTTCAATCGCGGGTAAAGGTTACACGCACACACTTTTTTTTTGTCTTCTATAAAGAAGTATCTTGGCTACGCCCCAAATGCCATTACACATTAATATAGACAAACCCTAGACAAACCAAAGGTTATATACAGCCGTTTTTATAAAGATCCCAATGCTTTTTTCTATCCATCGTGAAAATGCATCAATCAAATCCAAGTTTTGTTGATATGCTTACAAATGACGTATTTTGTTTGAATTATTCTCAGGACGGATCGAAGATAAACATTAGGATGGCTTATTAAAATCGATCGATTGTGGCAACATACATCAACATAATATTTTAGTATTTGATTTAGCATATTTCGATATAACGCCCCTAATTTCTAGAGATTATTCATCATTGTTGTATGTTTTCAAAGCACCAGAAAATCTACAATGGTTTCATAGACAATTAAGGCCCAATATAATGTGAATAATGACGTCACTAATTCTCACCTCATCTGTATAAAATATATTGACAACATCATATTTTATCACCCCACTACGCAGGTTCCACCCATCCCACCATTCCAACCATTCCCAGCACACATAGAATTGTTTCAAAATCTTAAGAATACTGATCTTTTAATACTCTTCTAAGAATTTTCCCCGATTGACTTTTAGGTATGCTTTCTAAGAAGACAATATCTTTGATTCTTTTGTAAGGAGCGACTCTTTCATTCACGAAAGCACAAAGTTCTTCTGCTGGACTTTGACAACCCTTCTTGAGTACTACGAAAGATTTCGGTGATTCGCCGTTGATGGGATGCGGAACTCCAATCACACCAGCATCTTCCACTGATGGGTGTTCTCGAAGAACTGCTTCTAACTCTGCTGGTGGTACTTGGAAGCCTTTAACCTGGAAAACCGTACATTTTTTTATAAGGAAATTATTTCTTGTCCCAATATTTGGAAAGATTATATAAGTTACGCCTATTTGAATTCTCCCATGTGTCGAACATGACAGTACAGACGATTTTGATGTGTTTGAGATTGTGAAGCAGATGAAGTGGGGACGGTAAGGGACCGTCTACCCCCCGTGATGGACGGCAGCGTGGCGGTTACGCCTCACGCTGCCTTTGAGGCCGAGGGCGTCCTTCGGTGTGCGGGGGCTTCTGAGCCCCCCCCCCCCCCCCCCCCCCCAACAACAGGAGACGTACTGCAATAGCGGTACGCGCAGGGGCGGTTGCGGACGACAACTTAGACGTGAGTCGGAGGAAGCCCGCAGCCGTCCCTAATGCGCCGAAGATGGCCACCGCGGAGTTTTGGTTGGTACGCCGAGCGGTGTACATAGGTTAGGGACTCGGCCCGGCGGTCGCCAGACGTTTTCCATCTCTCCGGGCGGCTCGACGTCGGGTCGTAAGGCACGGTGAACCCAACATAACCGCTCAGTCGTTCCCCTTGAACACTGGGCGGTAGTAATAATTCACTTTCTCCACGTAAACAAAAAAAAGGGACCGTCTACTGCGGGTGCACCGCGAGCATTTGACAGATGCGCGCCGGCATTTTAGTATAGAACAAGAAGATTGTATAGAAGCATAATTTCACAAGTTTTGATCAATTTACGATTGGTTCGGCGCGCTGCTGTCCGTTACCGATCCGCAGTAACGCGATATCCGCTGGGTCCGAGTCTCATATACTTAAAAAAGTGAGATTTCATATACAACAATTTTTGTTTTCTAGAAAAGTTTATCGAGAGTTTATGTAACAACTCACTTAGATGCAAAATGGTCAATTCTAAAAATGGCCTAGTTATTCTCAACACAGCAAATCGACAAATATATGAAAATTTCAGAAAAACAGTCATTTACTACATAATTTTTGTATATTAATGTATATTTTTCTTCAGAATCATGACTAAAATAATAAAATAAAAACATCAACTAAGCTTGGTGGGTGATTCTGGAGAAAAATAATATACAGTGTGTTGCAAAAGAGTGTAATACTACTTTGGTAGTACTACCTACACTCTACCAAAGTACAATAAAGTCGATGAGTAAAGTAATGCCCCAAAGGACGTCATTGTACCCTTTATGAACGATGAAGCTTATTTTGACTATGCACAGCGCCTTAAATTAATAAAACTCTTTTTATTACTTAATCATATTTCATTATAATGGAAATTGTTATCTCTGTTTAAAATTGTTACTAATTTGACTGCCACGGTGGCGTAGTTGTATTATGGTACGACTGCAATGCTGAGGTCTCGGGTTCGATCCCCGGGTCGGGCAAAGTGATATTGAGTTTTTCTATTCAGTATCAGCTCGGAGTCTGGAATTTGTGCCCGATATGGCGATAGGCTCGCCCCCTATCACATCATGGGACGGAATAACGGCGAAAAGTGGGTGCACTAGTTGCGCCTCTGCCTACCCCTTCGGGGATAACAGGCGTGAGTGTATATGTATATATATATATGTTTAAAATTCATATTTTAGATAATAACAAAATCAGCATCTGTCTGTATCAACGACATCAGCATCTGTCTATATCAACGATATCATCATCAGCTTATCAAATTTAAAATTATTTTATGTGGGTACCTTAAAATTATTTTAAATTTGATAAGCTGATGATGATGTCGTTGACATAGACAGATGCTGATTTCGTTATTATCTAAAATATGAATTTTAAACAGAGATAACGATTTCCATTATAATGAAATATGATTAAGTAATAAAAAGAGTTTTATTAATTTAAGGCGCTGTGCATAGTCAAAATAAGCATCATCGTTCATAAAGGGTACAATGACGTCCTTTCGGGCATTACTTTACTCGTCGACTTAGACGCGAGTCGGAGGAAGCCCGCAGCCGTCCCTAATGCGCCGAAGATGGCCGTATAAAAAAAAATGTGAGTACCTTCTCACGAGGGCATAATTATTATCAATTTTATTATTACCTTGATCAGCTCTTTAAGTCTATCCGCCACAACCAAGATGCCATCCTCATCAACAACGCCAAGATCCCCGGATCTGAACCATCCGTCTGGGGTAAACACTTCGCTGGTCGCTTGAGGATTTTTCCTGTACCCCTTCATCACTTGCGGGCCACGGATTAAGATTTCTCCAGTCTTGAAAGAAAACATGATGCATTATAAATCTAATATCCAGTCTCACATTTCCGTTTGTTCGTAAAAAATCAGAATCTGTAGCAGAAGTTTTATTTTGCTTTCATAATGCAGATTGTAAAGCATATTGAGCTTATAATACAAACAAGAAGCAGTCTTAATTATAGAGATTTCGGAAAAACGAGTTTTCCTTATAGTAGGGGAGGTGACGATGCTAAATGTGTATTTATGCGAGCTTCATTGGCACCTATTAAATTTTGGAGATTATACAAGGTTGATTAAACGGTGAGGCTTTATTTCTAGCTACATATGTAATGTACCATATACAAGCTCTACACCAACTATCAGTTCAATAGGAGGAATAGTTTAGCCACAGTATAGATTTTTCGTGTTTGCAAAACTACATCGGGATGTATATCTGCCCTAACAGCTGACCGAGAGTCTAAACATAGTTATCTAAGGTCATGTCAGGTGCGTGACCTTAAATATCAACAAAATTAGGAGACGTTACCCCTCTATCAGCCAATAATCACGTCAAAGTGAGTCTTAATCTTAGTACAATAAGAACGAAAACACAATAACATTACATCATAACTTTGTAACACAAACAAAGAAGCGATTAATACATAGACCTGGGTCATTCCAATCTTCAAAAATTCAAAGAACTGTTTTAGTTTTTTTGTGTGTCGCCGTAATTGCTCCGGGACATGAGACGCCTTGCGAAAGCGCCTGAGCCGCTTCCTAGGTACAATCTTATTATTGCTTACGCGCCATTTTGAGAATATCCAAATATTACTTTTTGTTTATGTGATAGGACACTAATGTAAATGTATTAAAAAGTGATAGTGTTTATTTATTTCTTTGTGTGATACGAGCACCGATCTTTTGTATGTTTGTGTTTGGTTTCTGTAACTTTGTGACAGCGAAAATTTTTAAATTTGTACTTGAGACCCACCCGCTTATGCGCCGAGCTACCTATCTATTTGTATTTGCCGGTCGACTCATCGGCGACATGAAAGACAACAGAATGCGACGTTGCCGTTTTGTCACGCAGATGACCGCAGGTTAGTGTAAATATTTATAAATGGTGTTTGCGTATTAAATTGATAGAACTTGTTTGAAAAAAGTGTTTTTCTATTTTTATCTTTATCGAGTTTTTGACCGTTTCGAATTATTTCCGAGCCGATATGGAGTACTCTGTCCATTTTAGTGCCCCTGGATCATAGCAACCTTGTATGGTAGGAAGAAAAAAGGTTATATAATGTATATCCCTCGAACGGTGGTGGGAGCATCTACAGGTTTTCAAAATGTAAAAAAAACAGTGACATGGAAATACTCGAGTGCGTCAAATATTGTTAATGTATATGCCCTATGTGTCTCTGATACCGGAGATATTTTAATCTGCCGATTTGCATGGTGGGGGTGGCCACACGGAAGGTAGAAAATTGAGAAAAAAAATTTACTCGATCGCGTCAGATATTCTTGGGGGATATTAACCCGTCGAGTCCAGACCGGTCCGATCGGACCGGTCTGACAGCTGTCAAACTCGCGATGTGTGCGTGTTGACGCGCCTTATGTGTGTGCGTGTAGGTCGATTTTCGCTTGTTGACAGATCACGCGTACTGGGCCAATGTGACCAGTAATGTGACGCTCTGAGTTCGAGAGGTTAAGTGAACCCGACAGAACCCCCCATTCAAAAGACTGACGATTCAGACGTGACGCAAGCTCGTGATGGCCTGAAAATACAAAAAAAAAAACGCCATATTGAAATACGCGTCAAGTTATTACAGAGATGGTTCAGTTTGATGTCCCAGGTCATGCTGGTCCATAATCTGATGAGTATTTAGAATGATTTTCTTAATCTGACCGTTTGAAAAATGTTTGTTCGGGTGGAATCTTGCAAGTCAATTTTGAAGCAGTTATTCTCAACCGATTGCATTGAAATTTTGCATACCCATAATAATAATAATAGTTTAAGTGACAATACATTGTTAGATAAGTGACGTCATTCTGAATCAAATATGGCGGACGGCCCAGGATGATGGACTAGTTATTTTATGTGCACGGACATAGTATGGGTATCAAATAAAAGGTTTTGCTGAAAAGATTAAAGAACACAAAAAATAAAATAAGTTCTTTTTAAGTCCAATATGGCGGATGACCTAAGCTAGGGGACTAGCTATATTTTACGCACTCCTATATGGGTACCAAATGAAAGGGCTTGCTGAGATTAACTCGAAAATAACTAAAAAGTAAAAAATAAATTTAAAGTAAAAAAAAAACTTTTAAAACAAGCTTTTATTTAAATAATGCTCTGAAAGATTGTCGCAAGATTTAGTTGTATAGATTATCACTATCACTACATAGTATAAAACAAAGTCGCTTCCCGCTGTCTGTCCCTATGTATGCTTAAATCTTTAAAACTACGCAACGGAATTTGATGCGTTTATTTTTAATAGATAAAGTGATTCAACGGGAAGGTTTTTATGTACTTTTAGCCCGGATAAACTTAATAACGCGGGCGAAGCCGCGGGCAAAAGCTAGTAATACAATAATTATGGGCGGTATTAATAAATCAATCTCAAGTTTGAGTTACATCTCAAGTGGACAGAATGTATTAAACTATCTACTTGAGATGTAACTCAAACTTGAGCTTGATTTATTAATACCGCCCTATGTAACTTGATCTTGAGGAAAGTAAATCTTGCGACAAGCTTTTATCTCTACCTAATTATACAAAGTTTGATTCAATTTAAAGTATTTATTTATTTTTAGAACATTTAAATAAAAGTCTGTTTTCAAAGTTTTTTTTTTAAGTTTGGAAATACATAGCATTCAAAATATATGGTTAAATATTATGCATGGATTGATATGCAATGATTCATGCTTTAATTTAGCTGCAAGGACTAAACTTTATTGACGATTGGTGTTACTTCAGCTTCTACAAATTAGCAGATTATATTGTTCCCGTTATCCTTGAATTATTTCCTTTAAAACAAAAAAAATCTACCGCACTTGAGAATGGAAAGGTCAAGTTATTTTTTGAAAGTTTATGACCCTCTTACGTCCAGCTCAAATCGTCAGATTAGTGAAATGGACACTTTTCAGTGTGTAATTATCCCACCTTAACTTAATGGAGTTTACACTTTACAACAGAGAATACACATAATACACTTTGTTTTACATATTGCAATATTACGGTATAAGATAGCAGTGTTTCTCTACTGATAGTAAACTTCAGCATGCAGTACTTACAGTACAAACGAAATCGAAAGACCCAAGAGAAAAAGAAAAAAATACAATGATAATACTACAAACAGTGATAGATACAAAATGTCATATTTTTTTTGTGTAAAATTTTATAGGTTTAAATTTGAAAGTTTTAAAGTTACCATCAATCATCATATATTATTAATTTTTTTATTCATGTATTATTTATTTTATATTTCTGATGATTGATTTTTTTTACTATTCCGATCGGCAGCCCTGGACACGCGATCATATATAGAAGGCTTATACTTGGTGAAGGCACTCAGCAGGATCTAAGGTATCCCCCTTATATTAATCGGCCGCGCTCGAGTAACTCCCAAAATTCCCTCTTGGGTTCCCTTACTATTACAGAGGGTTTGTGTTTCTCACTTATAGTGGTTTAAAATGACGAAACTTGGCAATTACTTACAGTTATAGACACTTCTGTTAATTTACTGTTACTTTATTAGATAAAGGCAACGGTAACGAACGTATCTTATCTAACAAATATTCGTTCTTTCTGCCTTATACGACCGTCATAGATTTGTTTGTAATTACCTCATTAGGTCCCAGATTCTTGAAGTTGCTGTCAACTATCCTGAGATCTGTATTAGGTATCGGCGGTCCAGTGCCAGCGAAGTTCTTCGTATAACCGACAGGAGTTACACTGACGACGGGCGAGGTCTCTGTTAGACCATAACCTTGACGAAAATCGAACTTGCGCTGAAAATTGAGAACATTATTTTAATTAATATTTTTAATATAAATCGTTGGCAATCGAAAATAAGTATGTTTCATTTATAGAAAACTTCATATATTTTTATTGTTATTGTTGAAAGCGTATAAAGAAAAGAAAGAAATACGTTTACTGCGATGACTCACACTAAAGATAACTTACAACTACAAATAATACCTAATGATAGTAATTTAAAATTTATACAAAAAACAAAACAATAGGACACTAATAGTCTAACAGGTGTAGCAAGCAATGCGTAGGTACCGTACCCATTGAACAGTTGTGTGAGTCCGCAAAGGGTCTCAGCTTAAAATGCTGCAACATGAAAGCGTTGCAGCGCTGGTTTTCAGATGGTTACCCTAAAGCTATGATTCCACAGGACACGGCAGACGGCATGTGCCGCGCTGGCCGACGTACTATGCAGTATCAAACTGTATAAGACCAATTCCGCACACGATGACAAATGACGCGCGGCAGGGCATCACTTGCCGCTGTTCTGCAGAACCATAGCTTTAGTGATATCATGATCAGCAATACTTCTCAATAAAAATACATAATATAATTAAAACTATATAAGCTAATGGTTTACCTAACAGTACCTTAATGATAATCGCTGCCCATAAATATACACAATAGAAGTTTTACCTTAGCTCGTTCAAATAGCCTGTCTACGTCAGACGAGGCTAGAGGGGCGGCACCATTCACCAAGGTGTCCAGGTATTGAAGGCTTCTCTCGTTAGCACTTGAGTGAGAACCCATAAGAAGCACTGAAAGAGTAATGAACATTGTTTGATTGATATACTAGAATTACAGCATGAGAAGATTGCTCTGGTGATAAGTTAGCACCACGCATACAAATGTGAATGAATCTTTTGTTCGAAATTGTTAATAACATACAATAAATTAAAGATTTAAATTTCAGTTTTCGTTTTATTTTTTTATTCCATAAATATGCTATTGTGGCTAAACGGTGGGTGGTTGATGTCCTTGAAAGAAATGAAAAGTTTTAAAAATTAAAGAATCAGTACTTACTAAGAGGAGGCGCCACGTACAACAAATTCGTCTTGTGTTTCTCCATGGCCTCGAAGAACGTGTCAGGTTGGAATTTCGTCAAGGTTACAAATTTGATTCCCTGCGACATTTTATGGAACATCAGGACAGTGGCAGCGAATATGTGGAAGAATGGTAGCACTACCAGAGCCCTGTCCTGGTGGGTAGCTGTAAAAGAGAATAAAAGAGGAAAAATGTGAAACAAAAGGGTATTTTTATTATTAAAATCTTTCAATAGGATCTTTACCAAATAAGAGCATTGTAATGGGTTTTTTAATACATCAATGATTGTAATAATTAATTTCATCATGTAGATCTGAACAGTTGGACAACTCATAATTATTTGTGACTAGCTTCTGCCCGCGGCTCCACCCACATACTTTTTTTCTTAGACATACCGATGGCCACGGGTTCAAAACCAGTCCTTAAGTTACTGTTACAGTGGCTACAATGTCCTTCAAACTGAAACACAACAGTACATTGCGGCGTTTGGCCGCAGATAGTGGTAGTAGTCTATGCAACGTTACAAAATGCACACTGCTGCTTGGCGGTAGTAATAGACATTGCGGTGGTATCCACCCAGACGGACTCTTACATATGAGAGACCTACTTTTTAACTATCTATAGACTGTAGAGCAACCCTATGTGCTATTAATAACAAACCTATCCACTTCAGAGGGCGAGCTACGTAATACGTATCAAATAGCGGAACATCGCCCCTCTCTGAGAATTAATTGTGAAAACACAGAAAACTCAAAATTTTAAATAAATATACTTAGGACAGTGAAAAGATTAAATACATTCCACTCAACCAACGAGGAAACCACGAATTAATTTATAGTGAATTTTCTTTGCTTTTTACAATATACGACCCATTCAAATGTCGCGTTAATTTATCATAATTACGGAATCAATATTAATTATACTGTCCACTGTGGTAATTTAAAATTTTGTACCGCTGATAACATTTTTTTCTATATATTGTTACGCGCGCTAGTACTCGCCGATAAACAGCGCCATCTATTGGCGAGAGGCGGACTATCTGACTGTGGAAGGTTCGGCGATGGAACGTTCTCGATGTCTCCAAAATGTTGTGAAAACGTAATCATTGACCTTAATTTGCGAGAGAGTTCCCGACTATTCAGGATCTTTTGAGAACGTTCCACAAACTATGACGGTACCGGCGGCCGGGTATGATAGGCGGCGCGCGGCCGCCGACGGGCATTCAGTCTTCGGTCTTGTTTACAAGAGCGAGCGATAAGCGGACTACAAGCGATAACTCCAAGCGATTTCGAGACGAATATTGTGGATTGTAATTGGACGTATAGTGATTTTAGTAAGTGTATTTGAGCCTGCGATCAACAATACCACTAGATAACCGATCAGAGTCTCAAAAACGGCCGAGCGAATAACACCTCACTTCAAACTTGCGGTCTTATTTCAATCTAGTTCACTTTCGATTGCGCCAACGTGCCAACGTTCCACAATGCCTCATCGTGTGTTCAAAAACTGTAAAAATAACTATCGAAAAATAAATGTATCGGAAGGAATATCATACTTTCGGCAAGTAAATGCTGTGTTTTAATATAAATAATAAAATACCCAACTATTTTAATAAAACAACAATTATTTAGTTTTTAGGCAAACCACGCGCCAATATTCGCCAATGTTTGTCTCACAAATGGTAGCTTTACAACAGTGAATCATTGGAGTAGTTTAATACTTTATATATTTTTTATTTATTCGTTTTATTTTGGTTGCACCTTTGGTCTACTGGTCCGTGTAATGACAACGATGCCGGGTGTGGTAGATTCGATTCCCGCGGAAGGCAAATATTTGTGTGATGAACATTTGTATTTGCCTTCAGTCTGGGTGTTTTTCATGTATTATATATGTACGGATGCGAAGGCGAAAAACTTTGGAGAACTGTCATTCATATGAAAATCACTTTAAACGTTACTATTTGTTTTTCTTTAAACATTGGAATTAATATATTATAGACTATTTGTGTTTATAAATATAACAATTTGATTGAGATTATGTTTTTGTGATGTAAAAAGCTCTTACCCATTTTTCCCCAAACCATGCACGTGATACAACATAAGTAGGTAAGGTATGAAATACAATATTTGTTAAACATTAGGAATTATTATTATTGAATCTTTGTTATTATATAAACATAAATAAAACAGATTAAACTCAAATTATTCTTAAAAAAAATACGAAGCGTGACTCCGTAAATCGTAATACCCTGTTCAGAGCAGTAGTCATAATTTTAAATTGGCGTAAGTAAAATGCTGTTTCTGTAATTCTTTGCTTTATAGTTGACAGAATAAGGTTGAATTTGGAACAAAAGTTTTTGTAAATTTCTTATCTCTTTGTGTCATTTATGGCGTAAGATCATAAGTGAATGGTAATACAATCTAAACCACGCTTTATTGCTTTGGAACAAAGTATAGTTTAAGTTGAAGTTGTTAGACTTTTACATCGTTTTTCTCCGTTTGATGAGATAGCCAGTCGATGCCACATTTGAGTTTTGATTTTGTTCGTGAGGCGTTATCTAGTGGTATTGTTGATCGAAGATTTGAGCGTATAATTATAGCTGTATCTAGTGCAGTGTTTTTGTTACTATGCAGGCATGAGATAACTATCTGCTGCCATTCGATACTCTATCTGGACTGCATCGCGCTTACCATCAGGTGAGGTGCAGTCACTTTGCCGTGCCCGAATAAAAAAAAAAAAAAAAAAAAAAAAAAAAACTATAGTAGTATTCTAGTACTAATAAAGTCCAATTTGTGTTTTACCGCAATACCGGTATTTTAATTGTTTATCTCGAACCCCAGCACGTAACAATATTAGGTATACATACATTGTAAGGGAATTATGTCCCTCTAATTATAATTGTAGCCATCTATAAATGACAGATTGTTTACCTAATCAATTTAGGTTTTTCTCTCGTTTGTCCTAGTAAGCTGAAAACATCGAAGGCTTCTCTGGGTACAGTGTGTCCCTTAACACTGTATACAAAGCCCTTAGGCAAGATTAGCTAGCTGTTGGGCGAAGTGCACCAAACTCATCCTTAAAACTAGCCCACCCTGCTAGCAAATTTCAAAATATCGAATTATCTACCTTTATTTTTGAAACTGTGATGCTTCTAGCCCATCCCATTTTATTAATACACCCTTACAGCCTTATCTTATAGCATTCAAATACCTCGATAAAAACGGACCTCAAGTACCTATTTGACCTTAACGGCATCAATAACTAACAAGGTCCTTGATCTTCATTATTAGACGATAAAAATCACAAAAAACATTGTTTGGCCGAGATAAGAAATGTTTTATTACAGCAATAACAATATTATAGAAATCGTTGCAAGCAAATTTTATTGCTGCATCATTGCAACTTTACGGCAAAATTTCGTTTTATTATTAAGTCATAAAAAGCAGTGGCGTTCCTTCCATAGAAGCCGAAAAGCCCGGCTTGCCCTAAAATAATTTACTTAAGTACTTAAAACCAAATGTGGAAAAATAACCAACATTTTACGGTCAAAACTCTTCGAAATAATTTTCTTTGCAATCTTAAAATTCCCGCGCTACGGTTCGCTGAACCAGTTCGCCTCGAGTGCACTTATGAACACACCAATATACCCACACACACACCACCACACCCGCGCCGTACACGCATTTAATATTATTAATACAAAACAGCTAAGTGCGAACAAAATATACTCATCACTCTCTCTCTCGTTGGCTTTTACCTGACTTTTTGCCGCTATATTTCTGCCTCATTCACACTTATGGATAGAATACGCACCAACTGCTACCACAAATGTATAGCTATAGTAAGTTTCTATAGCAATCAATACTGGAAATTAATCCAGGCTTAATGCCTCGGGTTGCCAATTGAAAGAGTTACCTCTAATATGGTTTCTTTTATTCTGCATTATATTCCTAATGTAAATGCGTATTTTTTTATTTATCATGACTATGTAAGGATTTTAGTATGAATATAATTATAATTACATATCTATTTATAATTTTTAAGGTGATACACTATAATTTTATTTATCAATAAGTTTTCGTCACATTTTCAGCATTAATTTCATGGTATAATTTTGACGCGGACCTGGCAACACCAGTTATTTGTTGTGATTTAGATAAATGAGTGTGAATGATACATTTTGAATTTGTATTTGTGTTTATTACGTGGTTTTTGAGATATTAAAATATGAGTGACATTATTCCACGTAATAGTTTGTAGTGTGTGAAAGGTTTGATCGGCAAGAATAAGGTAAATTTGTTAGGTTATGATGGAAAACAACAACTTTCAACGAGTTTGCGAAAGGCGCGAAATGTATTTGAAGAAACATAAAAGGTATTTAGATGAGTATACAAAACTAATAATTAATTGTCTTATTGGAAGCTCTAATACGTAAAATACGACTATGTATCAAGTTGTATTGTTAATCTTGCATATTTTTTTCGAACGAAACAAGTGTTTGGAATGGGTAAGTAGAATCAGGTAAAATTATTTAATTATTGTAGTGTTTTTACTTCTTCTTACATTATATGATACAGGTGTAATCTAAGTACTTAGTTTATCTTTAGGACAAAAACTTTTCAAAAGATGTCTCAAAATAGTTTTTGAATAAAGGTACCTAATTTGTACAATGTGACTAGGCGCCTCCGTGGCGTAGTTGTATCGTGCGCGGTTTGAATATAGCTGTGGAGGCCTTTGTTCGAGTCCCGGTATGGATTGTGGTTTTTTTATTTTATTTTTAGATATTGATTTTATTTCTTACCTATAGGTGCACATTTAACATGAATCGGAAATGCGATTTTTTTTAGGGCTGCTTGGGCTTGCCCTCATCCAAAACACTAGGCACGCCACTGATAAAAAGTATATGGAACTATGTAGGGACTCGTGACATAAAGCGTTGAACTACTTTTAAAGACATGAAGACTCACCAGTTGTCTCCCTATGGCACATGATAAGAGGATCATTCATTTGTTCGCAGTTGGCAATTATATTCCTCATTGTCAACTCCACTCCTTTCGGCAGGCCAGTAGTCCCACTCGAATACGGTAGGAAGCAAATATCCTTCGGTCCTCTTCTCACTTCTTTCAAACACGATTTGTCCACATGCAAATCTTCGCTGAGTTCATTAAAAAGAACTGTACCCTCGGGAATCGCTTCGCCATTCGTATTCACTACGATTATCGGGAGATTTATTTTGGCGAGCTCGAATGCGTCCTTAATTACTTTGACCGTTTCGGGCAATGTAATTACTATTTTTGCTTCAGATAGTAATAGTTGGCGTTGGACTTCATCTGTGGAATAGTTATCGAGTTTTTTATGAGACAGTGTTTTACTTTTTATTAAAATATTTGGGCTTTGTTACATACATACATACATAGCGTCACGGTGTTTTTCCCTTTTCAAGGGTAGGCAGAAGTGGGAGACATCCACATTCCGCCAGCTATGTTACGTCCCATGTATTATGGGGTGGGTCTATTACCCTTTACCGGACACATTTCCAGACTCCGGGCTGATAACCCGAAAAACCCAATATCACTTTGTCCGACCCGGGAATCGAACACGGGACCTCAGCTCTGCAGTTTTACCGTTATACAATTACACCACCGAGACAGTGTTGGGTTTGCTGGCTTTAGTAAATTAATCACTTTTAAAGAAATCCTCACAATTAGAATTTCATCATATATTTTGTCTGTTACAAGAGACCAGATTCTTACGAAATCTTCATTCATCGTCGATACATTTATCAATAATAGTGATGTTAAGACTCAATAAAAAAAATCCTTACGTGCTGTATAAATAGGATTGATGGTTGTAACAACCCCCCCAGCTTCCAGTATGCCCATCGTGACGAGAGGAAAGTCAGGAATATTTGGGAGCATCACAGCAACTATATCACCATCTTGGATCTTGAACTTCTTCCGAAGATTGGCAGCGAAGGTGTTGGACAGCTTGAAGCCTTGTTCGTATGTGTATCCACGACCCGTGGTGGCACAGACCTGGAAGGATTTTTTTTTAATGAGTATTTTGACTAAGATGTTTTAAATAATATCTTCATTGAATATTATGGTAAAATCTAGGGTGGGGCGTTATCACATTAAAGGATTACTTTGGTGTTTTTTTATGGAATTAGATTAATGAACTTTCATGGGTTTATACTTTATATAATTTTTTACCTTTACCACTGGTGGTAGGACTCATATGTAAGAGTCCGTCTGGGTGGGTATCACCGCAATGTCTATTTCTACCGCCAAGGAGCAGTGTGCATGCATTGTTGTGTTTCGGTTTGAATCACATAGTAGCCAGTGTAACTACTGAACATAATGAGACTTAACATCTAATGTCTCAGAGTGACGAGTGCAGTGGAATGCCACACAGTACTTTGTAACTCAAGGTGCTGGATGGTATTACTGTTTATGGGTGGTCGTATCGCTTACCATCAGGTGAACGGCATGCTCGTCTCGTCATTCGATGCAATAAAAAAAGCTATCGCCTTTATCGTAGGGCGTAGGAGGAGTTATTATTTTGGTTATCCAGCTTAAAAAAAAACATTAAAATATACGTTTTACTTACTGACAAAGTCCTTTCGGGCCATTTGTCCAGATTCTGCCACACGTAATCGTATAAAGTACAATTTGGTATCTCGACACTCTTGAAAGGAGATTCGATTATATTATCTTGAGTCCAAACACTATGTCTCCTCACAACACATGTATATTTTGCACGTTGACACAAACGATTTAAAGTCCTTTTTACAACGAACAAATTCTTCGACACCATCTTTCGAGCGTTTCTGAATTAGAGTGTTAGAAAATGTTATTCGGCTGCCGCTTTTAATACATCTTATCTATGAAACGATGATAATGGCCCGATAATTAGAAGTTTGTTTATTTTACTGCAATATGATAAAACTTGTTACAGTCAGTTAAAAAAAGTATTAAAATACTAAATGTTCTCATCAATTCAAATTTTATTTTTGTTTGTGGCAAACAAATAGTTTTTGTTACATTGAACTACAGTACGGTCGTTATGTCTTGGCCGGTATGAAATAAGTCACAACACCCATTCTTAGTAGCTATTCGTACTATTCAGTCTATTTAGTTTTCGGTGGTGTCTATCGTTAACTGTGGGGCTAGGATGTGAAAAAAAAATTACGATGCGTCTCCGCTTCGTTTTATTGTGATTGGTTGAGAGACTGACGTATCGGTCTCCCTATCAAAATACCGATACGTCAGTCTCTCAACCAATCACAATAAAACGAAGCGGAGACTCATCGTGTTTTTTTTTTCACATCCTAGCCCCACTGTTTTGTTTTCTCGCCATATAGTCCCTAGAACACTTAGCTTGTCGTCATTTGTGACAAACTTCAAGCCGGCCATGACTGAATGTTATTACTGTACCTACTTACTTACTGGTGGTAGGTCTCTCATTAAGAGTCCGTCTGGGTGGGTACCACCGCAATGTCTATTTCTACCGCCAAGCATCAGTATGCATGCACTGTTGTGTTTCGGTTTGAAGGACATTGTAGCCAGTGTAATTACAGGACATAATGAGACTGAACATTTTATGTCTCAGGATGACAAGCGCAGTAGAATGCCACACAGTAATTTATAACTCAAGGTGCTTGATGGTGTTTCTACTGTTCATGGGTGGTCGTATCGCTTACTCATACTTGTCTCCTCATCAATCATCATTCAATGCCATAAAAAAACCTACCAAGTTATAAAAATCCTACTAATATTATCCTACTAATATTATAAAGGCAAAAGTTTGTAAGAATGTCTGGATGTATGGATGTTTGTTCCTCTTTCACGCAAAAACTACTGAACGGATTTCGATGAAATTTGGCACACGGGTAGATTATGTCCTGGATTAACACATAGGCTACTTTTTATCCCGGGAAAACATAAAGCGGGACTTTTATCCCGGAAAAACTTTTTAACGCGGGCGGAGCTGCGGGCAAAAGCTAGTACAATATAAATAAAAGACAGACTTCATTAAGTGATAAGGTTTTGAAATAGTTTAAAATAGGCCACAACTGTCGCGCGTGCTGCGTGTGCTCAAAGCGGTCATTGACGGAGTTCATAGAGGCCACTTGTATTTTAGTTATACTTAATATAATGTAATAAAATGATGGTTAGTTGTATTTAATACTAGCTTTTGCCCTTTTTATATTTTTCTGGGATAAAAGTCCCACTCTATATTTTCCCGAGATAAAAAGGAGCCTATGTGTGCAATCGGGGACATAATCTACCCGTGTGCCAAATTTCATAGAAATCCGATCAATAGTTTTTGCATGAAAGAGTAACAAACATCGATACATCCATACATTCTTACAAACTTTCGCCTTTATAATATTAGTAGAATAGGAATATGTTGAAGATGTCCGACAGTACTGTGTTGGGTGAAACATGTAAATAGTTGTATGTGGAATAAATGAATAAATAAAAAATATTATTTTATTCAAGGATTTCGACAAACGCGAAGACGCAAGCAGTCTCATATAGCCCTATTGTAACTAACATTATTAGTGTAGGTACAGTCCGCCACATAAATAGCTGAACAAATTCAAAATTTCAAATCGCCTGTACGCGTTAAGTTTAATTAAAATTGATTTTTATCTTTGTGTGAACTAAATTTGATCCCCTTCATTTTATTTTTGTGAAGAGAAAACGAAAATTGGTCGGAATACAAAAGTGCAGAGACGATTTGAAGATTTGAGTTTTTTCAGCTACTTATGAGGCTGACTATACTTTAAAATTATATCATATAGTCGGGGTGGGTCGGTTCCAATGCTGAGTCCTTTTAAATGCAGCATAAACCTTAATGTTAACTTTAAAGTAAACTTAGTGCTAGAACAATTGGTGCCATACTTGTGGTGTCTACGTGAATCCCACGGTACGCGCGCAGGCGTACCCGATTGGTCGGTGACATGTCACGTAAAGCGCCTGCACCGCGTCTCGGATATTCGTCCTTACGAGGTGTATCGTGCGGGCACCTTACCGCGACCTAATCGGACGGGGAGTTTGCGATCAGATACTGCTATAATCATTATTATTAATACTAGTTACATAAAGTTATAGACAGTTTCAAGCATTATGTTTGTTATTCCTTTAATCGAGTGTAAACAGAATACCTCCACAGTATAATTTATTAAAGCTGACAAGTATGACCTCATTGCACGAATACAATCAATGCTGCATACGCTGCATACAAATCTGTATCTAATTAAGGTCGCAGAATGGTTAGAATTATTGACACTGCGTTTGAATGAAGTTGTCTGTAATATCTGAATTGTAGCTAGTGTAATTTTAAGTAAGATTCTTGTGAAATCCCTTAGACTATTGTTTTTAGTATTTCTGTCACCAGGCAACAGCGTGACCCAACTGCTGTGTTGAGTCAGATAAGGTCATTATATGTACATAAAAAGGCCGGCAACACCTCTCTATTTACGCTGGTAATGTAATGTAATAGGAAGTGGGATACGCAGAAAGACGGTTGGATATTGTTGGTTTAGAAAACTAATAGGCACAGTATTTACAATGTTTAAGTATAAGTAAATAAGTCTCCTAAAAAATAACAACACAGAAACTAAAGTATATCATCGATTAATTCAAAATAAATTCGTAACAAAGCTACTGACTTATAGCAATATCTTTGTGACTATGAGGTTGGGGCCCAAAGATTATACCATTTTAAAAACCCCATAAAATACAGAAGTTTTAAAATGATGGAATTTTACCATTTTTTTACACCAAACCTATATGTAAAATTAGGTCTTTCTTATCAGAAACTAAATACAGTCAATTAATTGTCTATTTATCACACGAGTTACAAAGTTAGTGAAAAAAAATTATAATTTGAATATGTTACTTCACTATTTGACAATATTCAACAACAAACAGGATTTGTAGGAGCAGCATTAAAATATCCGTAAGTAGACGTGATTTTTAAAATCATTATCCCTAGTCTTTAATAACCCAGGGGTTTTCAAGAATATTAACCAATTTAGTTTTAGATAATGTGCTGATTCTACAGCAACTTGCGTATAACATTATTTACCGGACATTCTGTATAGATAAACGCACTGAACTTATCAGTTTATCGGCTGTCATAAACTAATAACCTTTGAAATTTTTGCACAAAACAGCTAATGTTTTTATTACATAATATGCCAGCGAACGAGCAATTTGCGTGTCGATAAATAATCTTCACTGTCTAAGTATAAACACCTAATATTTTAAAATCCAATGATGATGGCTGCAATCTTCATAAAAACGGAACATAATGAAGCTATATTTTTCTTAACAGAAGAAATAGACATGCTAGTGGTACCCCAAAGAGTTCTAAGATTATATGTATAGAGGGGACATTGGGAAAATTGTCATAATTTTTTTATCAAAACAAAAAAAACATACTTTGACGTTATCGTAATGAGCCAATTGGAATATTTTTTTTTATTGGCATTGAATGACGATGGTACCCACCCAGACGGACTCTCACATATGAGAGACCTACCAGTACATATTTCCTTCCAAACAATGCTTCCAAAATATTGTTTTCTTTACAAAATCTAAGCATACCGAAACGTCTTATCCCACGGACGTGTCAGGTAAGACAGCGACTTATTAACAATTGGTAATAACTTAAGGATGAAAAGTTTGGTCCTGATGCGGAAATCAGTAGACCGGAATCTATAATTATACCTACTGTATATCTTTGTGGTACCCAGATGAACACGAGAGACTTACCACCTATAAAAAGTATTTAAATATTGATAACTAAATAAATCAAGATGTGTTGTCAGTTTCAATTCACTTGTTATCAGTAGTTACGTATTATGCAATGTTCGAGGCCGCATTGATAGGAGATCAAAGTCTAGGTTACAGTTAGTTTAATGCAGAATGTTTGTATTATTATAATCTAATTTGTAAGTGGCGATAACCTAATTGGGAGTCAAATGGCTTGCTAAGACGAAGGTCCGAAAATGCAACACCCAAAAATCACTGACTATTCTAAAGTTACGTGTGTAGTCTTTGCAATTTATCGCTGTCTTTAAGGGTGAATAAAAACATCGTGAAGAAACTTTTATACCAGAGAATTCTCCGTAAGAATTTCAAAGGTTTGTGAAGTCTGCCAACTCGCACAAGGCCAGCGTGGTGGATTAAGGCTTAAGCCCTCTCAATAGTAGAAGACCCGTGCACAGCAGTAAGCAGTATACATATGATCCTACTAGTTCTAGCAATATTATAAACCCGAAAGTTTGTAAGTATGGATGTATGGATGTTTGTTACTCTTTCACGAAAAAACTACTAAACGTATTTCGATGAAAATTGGCACACGGGTAGATCATGTGCTACAGCAGTGATAATTAGTAAGTAGTAGTTCCAATTTCTTAAGGATCGTTATATAAGTTTTTATTTTGACTAGCAACTTAGTTTCATTCATTCGCTCGCAGGATAATGTATGCAAATTAAAATAGACCCAATGTGTGCGCTGATAAGCTATCGCGCACAAGCACATCATCACTAACATCCTACAAATATGCCTATTAAGATAACGTTACTGTTTATTTATATAACAAATGCTTATTATTCAACACTATATTTTTTCTTGATTCTCTTACCACGTAAATAAAGCCGTGCCCATAATAGGAACCTGATGAATTCCGCTATTTGCTCACAATAAAATTTAAAATATCAGTTTTTTGCTGTTTATGGATAGCACTAGTGGGTCTCTCGTATGCGAGAGGCCGTCTGGGTGGGTACCACCGCCAAGTCTATTTCTACTATCAAGCAGCAGTGCGCATGCACTGTTGTGTTATGGTTTGAAAGACATTGTTAGCCAGCGTCATTACTGGGCATTATGAGACTTAACATTGTGTCTCGGGGTGACGGCAGTGGAATACCACGCAGTATTTTGTAATTCAATGTGTTGTATGGACTGCCTCGGTGGCGTAGTTGTATTACAGTACGACTGCAAAGCTGAGGTCTCGGGTTCGATCCCCGGGTCGGGCAAAGTGATATTGAGTTTTTCTATTCAGTATCAGCTCGGAGTCTGGAATTTGTGCCCGATATGGCAATAGGCTCGCCTCCTATTACATCATGGGACGGAATAACGGGAAAAGTGGGGGGCACTAGTTTCGCCTCTGCCTACCCCTTCCGGGATAACAGGCGTGAGTGTGTGTGTGTGTTGTATGGAGTTGCTACTCTTTATAGGCGGCCAAATCGGCATCAAGCGGCATGCTCGTCTCGAAAATGCAATAAAAAAACCGTATGCTCGTCGGTTCACTATGTAAGTTAACTATGCTTATAATGCCGGCCGTGGTGTCTGCCATGGTCGGCGGCTGGAGGTCTTGGCGAGCGATGGTCTCCTTCTGCGAGTGCATCATCTCGCGGAAGGAGAGCGCCGGACGGGATCGTGAGCAGAACGATCCCGCCCGTAGCCAGAGGAGACGTAGGAGGCGCCGGGTGGACGACTGACCGGCGCCTCGTGCCCTGTGATCCGGGGGCATATAGAGAGTTCCGCCACGGCATTCCCTGCCTGTCGTAAAAGGCAACTAAATGGGGCTTCGAGAGAGTCGCGGGGCGAGCAGCGGGGGCTGCTCAGTCCAATTTAAGCGACTCCGAGGTGGTTGACAATGCGGGTGGTTGGTCTCCCGCTGTCGTAGACGCAAAAGCGTGATCTAGACTTCGGAGGCTTCTCAGCCTCCTCATTTAGAGAGAGGCCGCAATGCGGCATAGCGCAGGGGCGGTTCCGTGCAGCTATCTTCGTGCAACAAGATACCCCGGGGCCGTCCCCTAAGCGCCGAAGAAGGCCACCGCGGGTTTTGGTTGGTATGCCAGTGTAGGGTGTATATAGTGTTAGGGACTCGGTCCAATGTTCACTCGGATGATGCTATACTCCCGAGTGTCGACATTGGGCTGTAAGACTGTGTGAAACCAACATAACCGTTCCACTCACCCCCCAGTGGTGGTAGTGATAATCGAGACACGCGGCAGCGTGTCAAGCCAAGCAAAAAAAAAAACTTGTCAAAGCTGCCTAGTGTAGTTTCACCCGAACCATTTGGAGCGACTTTTGACGCCTCTATAACTCAATATCTATTTGATGTAAATACATGAGATTTGGTTTATTTATTAAAGTCCCTTAAGTTATCTAGAATCCCAAATTTCATAAATACAGCTCAAACGGTCATTGAGATATTAACATCTAAAAATCGTCATTTTTATCACTGACTGACATATAGATCAAAAACCTAACCCACTTCCAGATGACCTAGAAAGTTGAAATTTGGTGTCCAGCTAGGTAATTGTATGTATACAAAGGAAAAAATCTGAAAACAGTACTTTTTAAAGATTTGAAGCATTTTCCTAGCAATCGGAAAATCTGCATACTATCTATAAATTATCTTTAGAATAATGAACGTTTAGGCGTACACGACCATTGATTCTTTATTTTTATTTAAATACTATTTACCTTGATCCATTTATTACGTTCCCTCCGTATTAGGGCACCACTGATCGAATTTTTCTATGAATTTTCCGACTTTAGACAGAACTGTTGTGGGATACGGCGGTAGATTCCTATAGATACGTTAAAGACATCAACAACTCGTGCCCGCTCTTCAGTCTTTTATATTATATATTTACTTCTGTTTCAAGCTCAAGTTAAAAATTTCTGATTTCTACAATGTTTATTTACATCTTAAGACGTTTATTACTTTGACAGATGATATGACATTGGACGTTCTATTATACTTGCGAACCATAGAGTTTAATTAATTATTAACATATAGGTTTTATACCAAGAGGACTTCATCGCGTGCACAATGCACATAGATGAGGCAGAACGATGAAGCGGTTCACGGCTTTTACATCCGAAAACTTTGCTGCCTAACACTGTTACACATATCAGTCGCAGTATTTTCCTAAAACCAATTCTTTACAAAAAGTAATGATATCCCATCAAAAACATAAATGTGAAATTTGGAAGCCAAGTCCAATATTAAGAGTATGCGTGCTTGACGATTTCACCAACAAAAGAATTGAAATCTAAGTGAGTGCCAAGCCCTGATTTAGATAATCCTGAAAATTATCTATAAGAACACACTCCATTCTAAAATAAATTTAAACGAATTTTTCTTTCTTTTTCTGCTACGACAATGTATGATATTTAAAAATATAACTACTTCAATTTGAACAGTCAAATTATTTACACAAAGCTGATAACTTAGTATAAATTAAGGCTCAAGATTTGTCTTGGCTAGTTTTACCCGACAACAAAAATGTTGGAAGAGTAGGATATGTTGACCTTACAATATAACAACAGTAACATAAAGAAAATAAGTTTAACAGCCAAATATAAGAACAATTGTATGTGAAGACTAGCCAAGACAAATCTTGAGCCTTAATTTATACTAAGTTATTAGCTTTGTGTAAATAATTTGACTGTTCAAATTGAAGCAGTTATATTTTTAAATATCATACATTGTCGTAGCAGAAAAAGAAAGAAAAATTCGTTTAAATTTATTTTAGAATGGAGTGTGTTCTTATAGATAATTTTCAGGATTATCTAAATCAGGGCTTGGCACTCACTTAGATTTCAATTCTTTTGTTGGTGAAATCGTCAAGCACGCATACTCTTAATATTGGACTTGGCTTCCAAATTTCACATTTATGTTTTTGATGGGATGCGTTTTTCCCCGTGAAAAAAAAATGCTTATAATAGCAACGCAGCGTAAAAAATCATAATCATCCACACGTGGCCTGCTATTGAACATAAGCCTTCCCTAATGTGGACGCACATTTGTCCGAGCCGAACGCGTCGAAAGAGTAGAACGAAACGAATTTTTGAATTCTGTGTATGAAATCTCATGAAACCCCGCACACTTCCTCGCGTCGAATCGTCCGAATCGAAAGTGAAATTCATATACAGAATTCTAAAATTCGATTCGTTCGACGCGTTCGGCTCGGACAAGTGTGCGTTCACCATAAAGATGTCCAAGCTGACCTGTCGGAAGGCTGCATTCTGTAACACCTAGCGGCCTTCATCAAGTCATCTTGCCGCCAGGTGAATGTCCAAAACAATAACTCCTTGCATTTCTCACTCGTACTAAAGTGACTGCCTCGGCGGCGTAGTCCTATTGCGTACTCGGTAGGCTAGGGCTCGAATCCTAGATCTAGCAAAGTGATATTGGCTTTTTCTACTTACTATCAGCCCGGAGTCTAGAATTTGTGTATATAGCGATAGGCACGTCCCTATCACGTTGTGGGACGGAAAACACTTGGCGAAAAAGGGGTCTGCCGGCACCTCTACCTACCCCTTCGAAAATAAAGGCATGATGTGTCGTACTAAATTTCAAAACGTACCAAAAAGGAAATCCCCAACCACAAATAATATAGCGTTCTATTTATAGCCATGATAAAAATAAATAAACGCTCATTGGAATTATCGTACTCATACCAAATATGAAATCTTGTGAAGATATTTGGATGTCTATTAGAAGTAAACGCAGAAACCGCTTAACTAATGAGTTTGGTTATTTAGCACACAGTACCAGTCCTGGATTAACATATACGCCTCTATTTGTTCAAGGACTGTGTACATTTTACTGTGGAATTTATAAGTCACATGAGCGAAACACGAAATGTAGCTCTAAAACCGGTAAAGTCATCAATAATAGGTAATTACTGCCATAATGATCAGTGTAGTTAAAGAAATTAATGTTTCTAGATAAATAGACGTTACATTTGCAGACAAGTAAATACTGTCTCGCCGGACTATGAGAGTAAGTAATAGCGAGTGCACCTGTGTATTGCGCATAGACTATAATATCTCCTGCGTATCTGGCTGATATCTGTTGGCATTGCCCAGCTCGGCCGAAATAGGCTAGGATTTTACATTACTATTGGTCAAAATTCGCCCGTCGAAATTAATGTATGTGTAATACCTATATATTATACATAAGTTTCTCATACGCTATGAGCATTAAAAAGGGTACCAAAAAATCTTCACGTATTAATATATTATTGTAAGCATTCCATTCATAATAAACAAGGCATAGGACATATTACGCATGTGATCAAAACTTTGATCAAACCAACTGCGAAGGATATAGGTATTAACCAGGCGATAGATGTACACAAACCAATCATTATACATACAAAAAACACAACACAAGAACTAACACGCACTTCACAAAAGAGTTATAAAAACATCGCGAACAATACTATTCACAGTATGACAGTCAGTTGTGAACTAAAATAAAACAATGTCGGTAATACGGTATACGACACTCGGTCAACGGGAGGTGAAGAGAGCGCGGGATAGCAGAATCAACATGAATATAGTAACGCTACGACTCATCATTCGAATAAATTAAAGAGTTCTAAGATTATATTATATAGAGTGGACATTGGGAAAATTGTAATACAAACATTTTGAGCCAGTTCGTCAGGAGCTCAATGTGCCGTGAAATATCAAAACATTTATTAAGTAGTCGGGTAAAAATGCATAAGTACATACTTTGACATAATCGTAATGCGCATATTGGCTGTTAGTCTAAGATATTGGCATATTTCCTTTCAAAACATTGTTTTCTTTACTAAATTTAGGCATACCGAGACGTCTTGACCTTAGAGCATTCATTTAACAAGGAGATAGGATGACCACGCGAATCCTCCGTTGGTCATAAATGCGCAGCTGGTCATAAACTTTTATTAAAACCTATGAGACTTGCGATCGCTATAATTACATTCTACGATAATGACATCAAGCGGTGCTCCACAGAAATTGTGATTTTTGCTGTGTTATTGTGTAAAAAGCGACCTTATATTCAGCCCTCCACGTGTGGATTTTTTTGTTCAATGTGTGCTATTCGTGTCTACCTCGCCCCCCGTCAGGATTAGCATAAACAATTGTTTGCCCATTATTGCTATATCGTGTCCATTGGTTAAATAGTCTAAGGTCTTGACACACGGAACTTTCACATACGACAGCGAATTATTACCAATTGGTAGGTAATAATTTTTGGTTGAAAAATTTGATTCTGCTGTCCGGTCTACAACTATGCTATTTAATGTCTTCAGTAAATTAATTTATCCAACGATCTTCCAACATTTAGTCAAATTTATACTGTGCAAATGTCGTGGAGTCACCTGTTTAATCAGAATGATCTTCTACAAACAAGAGTTTGCAGTACAGCTGGCTCATCAAATATCTATCACGTAACCAATCCGGTGGGGCGGTATTACCGTCGCGTTATGAATGATCATTAAGATTATCAAAGGCTTAAACATCTTCATACTTATCTCTTCAAGGTCGGCAAAGCCCTTACGATCTCTATCTGTATCTCTGTGTATCCCTATCTCTTTCTTCATTTTTCTAGATCGTACTTCTGAAGGTACGTAAATTGTCTTGTAAATTATTAGCAACTCAACCAACCGGCTGCTGTGATAAGAACTAGCTATTAAGAACTAACGCAACCTCAGTCACGTACACAGGTCATTAGTTTACAGTTCGTGATTGTATGTAGGTACTTAGCAGATGGTGTGGTTATGTATAAGAACGTGTTTTGCCTACTTATGCATTCGACACTTTTAAGGAATCGATTAAATTTAGTTTGCAAAGATGAACCGTACGTGCTAAGGAATAAATGTGATTATTCCAAATTCCCCTTTTACATTGAAATTATTTTCTTTGTCTTCCTTACGTCGAATTGTTTGGTGTGCTTATGCAGGCAGATGCTCCGACATCTATCTCTCAATACAAGTAGTAAACAGTGAAGCATTGTACAGAATACCTACACAGCATCTGATGCTGTGTAGGTACTTTTTATACAAGCCACATGGCGAAAAAAATTGGTAACGGTAATATGTCATTATCAATAACAATAACATTAACGTAACGTTACCCTGTACCTACCTTCGTACAGGCTAGATTTTTTCTTGTAGCTCATCGAATTTATCATAGTTTACAACATACTTAAATTTAAAAACCCTTGAGCAATTCTATATAAGGAATCTGTTAAATAAATGTATGTCCAGTAATGTGTTAATGGTCATAATATTAGTACTAAGGTTTTTTTGAATATTGATGACTTATTGATGATGTAACTGCAAGGTAAATTAGCGATAACCGCAGATAAGTAATGCTGCTCGATGTACAGGTGTTTTCTGGTGAGACAGTACCAAATCATACTTCTTATCTAACTTTCTCACTAATATTATCCTATCCTACTAATATTATAAAGGCGAAAGTTTGTAAGAATGTATGGATGTATGGATGTTTGTTCCTCTTTCACGCAAAAACTACTGAACGGATTTCGATGAAATTTGGCAGACAGGTACATCATGTCCTGGATTAACATACCGGGTGGAAGGGAAACGCTCTCTATACCGGAACGGTAAGAGAGAAGAACCATAACATTAACGAAAAACTATATTCATTTGCAAAGCTAAGCGATAATACTTACGATTTTAGTATTTCCGTAATTCATGCGCGCGCAATGTAAAGCGTACAAAGAACTGGGCGGCCATCGCGCTGCGCCGGGACCGGCCCGCGGTCGTTAACCCGTCAGCTGATGTACGTATTTCATTACGATTTTTTTTAAATATTGACCTTTTTTACTATGTTTTTCAGAATAATAGTTTGATTTATCTATCCATACGTAAACCTGTACAGAAATTTGAGAAAATCCTACTAAAGTTGTAATAATGCGATCGCGATTTTTTTAGTGCCATCACGTCACGAATCACCAATACTATCACCTGTATTCGTTTCCGAGAGCGTTTCCCTTCCACCCGGTATAGGCTACTTTTTATCCCGGGAAAACATAAAGCGGGACTTTAATCCCGGAAAAACTTTTTAACGCGGGCGGAGCCGCGGGCAAAAGCTAGTAAATATATAAAAATTGAGCGACCTAGTCGTAACTCACGACAAAGCTCCTTAAAATAAGATAAAAAAAATGCGAAAACTTTGTATGTTTGTTAGAAGTAAACGTAGAAATTGCTGAACGGATTTGGATGTTTGGCACATGGGTAGAACATTTTTTTTTTTTTTTTTTTGTCCCTGACTATACTCTTTCTAGCCTGACGAGGGTCGGCTTATGAAAGCACACCGGTCTTTTGGGTGAGCGCAGAAGGCGCTCGCAACCCTTAAATTTAAGCGACCACGCTGAGGGCGACCCACTAATGGGTCACGACCTCGGCTCAGGGCGGCCACTGAGAGGATAAGACATCAGCGTTTGGGGAAATATGGTTTAAACCTAATCCTATTAGTGCGTACGTAGTAGTCTTCGGCTCGCGGGCCGGAACTGCTAAGAGAGGGCAGGGGGTTGGGGGACGCGACGAGGTCCTCGACGGCGAGGACGGTACAGCGGTCTTGTGGAGTGTAAGAGCTTTAGATGCTCGTTCTTTTCGCGTAAAGCCAGAGTGATTTCGTCCTCTGGATCTGACAGGACTGAACGCTGTCGTCTCCATTTGGCGCGATCAAATGGAGTATATATCGACGCTTTACGGATAAAGGGTAGAACATGACCTGGATTTATCATATACGCTAATTTTTATCCCGTAAATTTGTTTCCAATGTTATAATTTGACTTTTTATTAGATTGTATAAGAGCATAATACCAGCCCTGTATTATATACCGTCCACTGCTGGGTACAGACCTCCTCTACTACTGAGAGGGTTTGGCCTAGTGCGGGTTGGTAGACTTCACATATCTTCGAAATTCTTATAAAGAACTTCTTAGGTATGCAGGTTTCCTCACGATATTGTCCTTCACCATTAAAGCGAACGATAATTGATAAACAATACACACGTAAGAAAAGTCAGAGGTCTGTGCCTTGGATTTTGAACCTCCGGACATTGTCTCGGCAGACCGTTCCATTCACAACTAGGCTATCGTCCACTTAATATAATATTATTTTTATTATAAGAACATAGCGTTAACGATTTAAGATTTTTGTACCGCGTAAGGCATTTCACGCGGGAGAAACTGCAATCAATACCTATTATTATGTATCATTAACGTGAAAGTGAAGAATTTTGGATGATTATTAGTACATAATAATTATGAAAATCGTCATCATTCATTTTCCGGGAGCAGGGAATGCATTTCCAGTAGACAGCTCTCGTCTGTTTTACTTATTTGCTTACCGAGATAAAATAGCAGGTCGCGCTGTTTAAATTAAATATAATTATAGGCAGGATCTTATCTAATTGAGATCAAACAAATCTAAGAATCATAATTTTACAAAAGATTAGTTCCTGACATTTTACTTCAGATTACACTTTCAGAGTAATTTCTTATTTTACCGAAACCGCAAGGTTTTGACCAAACAGCTTCAGTTATTAATTAAATAAGATTATAGATATCCATCACATTATGGGGAGGAATACGGTGGTTTTAAAACAGTGGTATCATAATGTTTTGCTGTTTTTTTTTCTATTCTTAATTTTATATTATGTAATTATTACCCGACTGGCTCGGTGGCGTAGTTGTACTACAGTACGACTGCAAAGCTGAGGTCTCGGGTTCGATCCCCGGGTCGGGCAAAGTGATATTGAGTTTTTCTATTCAGTATCAGCTCGGAGTCTGGAATTTGTGCCCGATATGGCGATAGGCTCGCCCCCTATCACATCATGGGACGGAATAATGGCGAAAAGTGGGTGCACTAGTTGTGCCTCTGCCTACCCCTTCGGGGATAACAGGCGTGAGTGTATGTATGTAATTATTATATTTACAAATATTGTTAGTCTTTATGATGTTAATGTTTTGTCCACTGCCTTCTCGCGTTGTGTGCACCTACGTTGTTTTTTTTTCTACACCACCTAAGAGTTGACTGGTAGAAAATGCTTTCGGCATTAAGTCCACCTTCATACTCGTTGTATATAATGTATAAATAAAAAAATACGCACGGTGAAAGGTGGGTGCTCTAGTTGCAGCTCTGCCTACCCCTTCGGTGCATAAATCACTATAGACACAAAATTGCGGTCGGTTATTATTGTCACTGATTATAATCTGCGTCCATTCCTAAGTTTTACTCAATTATAAAAGCTGCAAACTATGAACTTAAAAATGTATCGGGTGCATAATACGATTTTCTTATTTTAAAATTGCGCCCTCTATGTTTTGTTGTTACTACTAATGTCATTTTTATTTAAGTGACGGTATCAAATAGTTGACACTAGATGGCAATTTAAGAGATTCGTTAGGTCTAATATTAGATATAGGGCAACGACCCAATAGACTTTCATATTGCAGAATGAGTGGGCAAAAGTGTTTTTTAATACATCAATGGGCCAAAAGTGGAATTTGTGCAAAGGTTACTGACATCATTCAATTTAAATATGGAAGGATAGTTCAATAAAGTGCTAAGAGATGTCGCTATACGTTTAAAAAATACAATGTAAGGTGAATACTTCAAAGCAGTATTAGGCATCGAGACCACAGTCAACAATAACATAATATCATCAGCGAAATCACTTGTAAGTGATATATAGGGGCATACCTTAAAATAATCCCTATTTTTTAATATTATCATATTTATCCAACTTATAGTCTCAAACATACAGGAATCGAAAAACAAAGATTGTTGCCTTGCGTGGGAACTCGAACCCACAAGTTTACGGTTCACAAACAAAATATACCATCACTAGATTCCAGATTAAAAATACAAATAGGTAACTAAATTCAAAGTTATTTAAATGTATAGGCAAATAAATACTTTCAAAGTAAGTATAGATATTACAATAGAAGATAATTTCACAATAAGAGGGATCTGTTTACCCTCGCTGCTATAAAAAAAAAGAACAAATAAATAAACATTTCAATGACATTACCATTATAAGTAAGGCATTAATTTTATACCATGCTAAAACAGAAGACTGCCTCGGTGGCGTAGTCGTATTACAGTACGACTGCAAAGCTGAGGTCTCGGGTTCGATCCCCGGGTCGGGCAAAGTGATATTGAGTTTTTCTATTCAGTATCAGCTCGGAGTCTGGAATTTGGGCCCGATATGGCGATAGGCTCGCCCCGTATCACATCATGGGACAGAATAATGGCGAAAAGTGGGTGCACTAGTTGCGCCTCTGCCTACCCCTTCGGGGATAACAGGCGTGAGTGTATAACGGGTGGAAGGGAAACGCTCTCGGAAACGAATACAGGTGATAGTATTGGTGATTCCTGACGTGATGGCACTAAAAAAATCGCGATCGCATTGTTACAATTTTAGTAGGATTTTCTCAAATTTCTGTACAGCTTCACGTATGGATAGATAAATCAAACTATTATTCTGAAAAACATAGTAAAAAAGGTCAATATTTCAAAAAAATCGTAATGAAACACGTACATCAGCTGACGGGTTAACGACCGCGGGCCGGTCCCGGCACAGCGCGACGGCCGCCCAGTTCTTTGTACGCTTTACATTGCGCGCGCATGAATTACGGAAATACTAAAATCGTAAGTATTATCGATTTGCAAATGAATATAGTTTTTCGTTAATGTTATGGTTCTTCTCTCTTACCGTTCCGGTATAAAGAGCGTTTCCCTTCTACGCGATATATGTAAAACAATAAAGCAATTTATTATAGGTAATCTTATATCGAAGTCTAATATGTAATTGGTAGAAAACAAATCAAAAATATACAATGTAGGTAGGTATATTATCTCACATCGTACCGAAGTTACACAAATGAAGTTTTTTTAAACACTAGCTGGTTTACCTCCTTACAATTTTTTTTATTAACGACCAGCGAATCCATCGACTGATTCTTTTTTATTGCTATTTAAATGTTCTATACGCAATGGATGAACAGTAGCAGTTCAGTGCTTCAAATCAGAAAGTTACGGTTTCTCTACTCGCGTCATTCTGGTAAGTTAGAACTTGGACGTTGTCTTAAATTACTTCTTTAAACGAAGCTTAAAACGTGTGTTCACCTCCCGATAGGGAGCAGCTTGACTGTGGGCCACGAAGTGAGAATGTCGTTGAAGCGAACAACGTAACTTAATCCTCCTAGCCAGTTTCGGCTACGGTGGCCAATCTCAAGGGAAATCTGCCAGGTACGCAGGAGATACCAAAGTTATCGACATAGCTCAAGGAATTAGCAAGCTGAAGTGGCAGTGGGCTGGCCATATCTCACGAAGAACCGACAACCGCTGGGGTAAAAGTGTTCTTGAGTGGAGACCGCGACTGGGCAAACGTAGTGTAGGACGCCCTCCGGCCAGGTGGAATGACGATCTGCGAAAGACTGCAGGCAGATGCTGGATGCGGCAAGCTGAAGTCAGGGCGCTATGGCGCTCATTAGGGGAGGCCTATGTCCAGCAGTGGACTGATAAAGGCTGATGATGATGATGATGATTATAGTGCACAAGTATGTGCGCAATAGGTGCAATCGCTATTCTTACACTCTCATAGTCCAGTGAGTCGGCAATCCGACATAACCGGAGAGAGATAAGGCGCAGGACCAACGGCTTTACGTGCTTTCCGAGACACGAGCGTATCACACCGCCTATTTCCTGGCTCCGAGCTGGATCTGAGTAATTTTTAAGATGGAAAAACCTAGTCACAATGTTTCTGGTTCAACCCGAGATTCGAACCCAGGACCTTAGACCGCAAATCGTACTCGTAACGCGTACGAAACAATTTGAAACAAACTACTCCACCGAGGTAGTCCATTCGAAGCGAACTACACTCGCGTACGCATAAGTGAGATCTTTCGACATCACGCTAATCAGTATTCCGTAAGCAAAGATTTCGAATTTACACTGGCGTTATATTTACAATCTTATCAGAGATATTAAAGTCAAATACTTTTGTTTTACAGAAATTTACCGCAGGATTTTATCTGCGTTTTGAAAATTAAACATAAACTATTATTACAGATTTTATCGCGGTTTTTTATTTATTTATGTCCGACCCGTGACCACGAAGTGGTGCAGTCTTCAAAACGTCGGGAGAAAATAAATTAAAAAAAGACGTGCGGCACTCGGAGATTGCCGCGGTAAAGCTATTGCATAGCATTTTTTATCAACTTATGTAATTATAATAATTTTTTATTTTTTTTCTATTGTCCAAATTTCACTCGCGCCCTAACGCCGAAACTTTAAGCATGCAATTCTAATATTTATAACCTCTTTGAACAGATATAAAAAAAAAAAAATTAATTCAAACTTAGAATCACGTCATCCCGCCACGGGGACATTCTCATCCTCAGAATAGGTAAGAACTGGCTTTAGTTATTATTCTGAGTTCTCATCAACTGCGCGCGTTTGACATTTCGATACGTTTCACTGACTGGAACTATTTTTAAATACACGGTAATTTCGACCGTTTATCGTTTAACATTCAGCTCATATCCTCTTACATATTGTATTCTTACAAGACTGCGATATTAAATTTAATTATGGAATTTTATATTCTACATAGTTGTGATAGAGTTGAAAATAAAATATCACCGCTGTGCTGGTCGGAGTGAGGGGTGTTAGGTTATTTTTTCGTAACGAAATTTCTGGATTCGGTTTCCACGCTCAAGGCCCGCGATAGAAGCTATGCAATAGCTTAAAAACCGCGATAAAATCCGTAATAATAGTTCAATGACTAACATTCGCGTAAACATAAGGAATCATTATAAGTTTTAAATGTCATCCAAATCCTTTTATCTATGTGTCTACTTCTAACTACCATACGCTTTTACGGTATTATTAGAATTTTAATAGAATTTATTCCATCCAAGACTTCGGACATTGTACTTTAAACTGTCTTTTGTTCGTGCAGAAAATATTTAAATTGAAACGAAAATAACCGCGACAGTGCGTGAAGTGTATTCTAAAGTCTATTCATACATTAAAATTCATTTAGTAGTTTAAATAATTCGTGACATAAAAACATTATTTTGTTAAATACTTAGATCGGCAAGTAAATTTGAAAGTTATTATAAGGATATAACGAACAAACACCACAAACTGCCTCGGACTGCCTCGGACTGGACTGCCTCGGTGGCGTAGTTGTATTACAGTACGACTGCAAAGCTGAGGTCTCGGGTTCGATTCCCGGGTCGGGCAAAGTGATATTGAGTTTTTCTATTCAGTATTAGCTCGGAGTTTGGAATTTGTGCCCGATATGGCGATAGGCTCGCCCCCTATCACATCATGGGACGGAATGTCGGCGAAAAGTGGGTGCACTAGTTGCGCCTCTGCCTACCCCTTCGGGGATAACAGGCGTGAGTGTATATGTATGTATGTATGTAAACACCACAAAAAAATTATAATTTATTTTCATGGTATTGGACGTCTTTCTTTTTGTAATACGGACTATCCCAGTCGAGCGGCTATGATGTACATATACTCTACATTGTAGCTTAACTAATAAAAATATGCAAAATATATTTCTAGATATTCTGTATTATTTGGGTAAATAAAAAACAATTCAACCTCACCACTTTGTTATTATATTGAATTCATATAAAAATATATTTATGCTTAAAAGAAATATAAATAAACAACAGTGTATAGGTAAGTATAATTTATTTTTATAAATATTTTTTTCCATTTAGCCTTGGCAGTGACGTATTTGCCGGAAAATCAGGGGGTCAAGGAGAAACTTGCCAGACCTTCCCATTTTGTTACTATAGAACTTTTTGTTAGATAAACATCCACATCAATTCATATTATAATTATTTGTAATCAAAGTGGGTTGGCATAACATTATTAGAGTCTTTATTTAATAGCTCACTTTTCTGTCTACCGTTATAGTGCCAAAATCCGCTTCATTTATAGTTCACTAGGTATTTCTGACAGTATTACAATTTATTATGTCAATTTATTTTTATATTATCAAATAACAATTATAGGAGAGTCAGACTCCTTGAAGTAAATTAAATCCTTAGTTTTATATTAATCAATAAGAAGTATTGTATACTTAATTTAACTAACTTAAGTAATTGTATATTTTTGCAAGCAGCCTAAACTTTACTTAGGCATTATCAATTGAATCTTCTATAGTTCATACCTCAAAACCTTTAGTCTGTACAGGATAGAATCCAGAAAAGTATATTGTATTCTTTACTAGCAATATTCTACAAGTACTACTATATCCATGGCCTACTGTCTACACTGTACACAAATGTTATACTGACCCCCAATAAAAATACTTATTCCGCTGCCGTAAAATTAAACAAATATATAAATGCAATACCGTGCACTTATTGCACATAGGTTATTTCTATCAATTTCTATGCTGTCTATGACATAACCTCGGTGTTACCTATATAAACAATAGAACTAACCTCAAAATAAGTTTTCGAAATTTTCGTAGACAATTTATTTAAAATGGTGACTTTTAGAATTGTATTGCATTATTTATTAAAATTCGCTAAATTTCAAAATGTTCCAAAAATTATTAACCTAACTTCCAACATTAGGTATACATACATACGAGTAGGTTCATACATAAAAATACGGCACTATGAATAAAAAAAGGGGTCAAGTATGCTAGTTACACTTGAACAAATTCAGCGATCGATAGTTGTAGTTATAATTTAATTAAAATCTAATGACTCAGCTGTTTTTCAGAATAGGAGGTATACTTGAAGTTATTTCTCTACTATTTTATCAATATGTAATGAAATTACAGTTATAACAAATGTATATACCTTACAGAGTTGCCAAGATATATTTTTTTTTATATAATATATAAACGTGAAGTCCAATTTACCAGATTTTTACAGTGATCACCCACAACATAATTTCAAATAATTTCGCCCATAGCGAAGTGATCACATCACTTCTGTTGAAATACAAATTCTAAAATATAAAAACAGAATAGCTTAAGTACGTTTAATTACTTTACAACAATATAAAAATGACTGCAGCCGTCAATGCGATAAAAGTTATCTAAGAATTAAAACGTGTTTTTACCCAAAAATATGTTATCTTTACACCTCTTTAAACATATGCATCACCTTAACTCGACACTTTTTCACTCAAGGTTGTTTGATCCTTTTCAACCATCACCAACAACGTCCCCGTCGTAATAATAGATTTTCATTTCTAGAATATTTTGATCATTTGCATTTGCACTTTGATTTATCTATCTACCTACCCAACTACGCCTCATGTTATTCTTACTAACTATAGAATACTTAACCTTGAGTTTTAGTATGTCAAACACAACTCTTAAATTATAAATCACAGCCAAACGTAAAATTACGCATACATTTTCTTCAGTTCCCGTTTAAGAATTTTCCCTGAGGGCGTCTTAGGAATGTCTTCGACGAACATAACCTGTTCGATTTTTTTGTAACCCGCCACCTTACTGGATACGAAGTCTTGGATTTCTTCTTCTGTAGTCTTTTGCCCATTCTTCATAATAACGAAGGCTTTAGGTGCTTCTCCGTAGAATTCGTGAGGAACACCTATAACGGCTGCATCCGCGATAGCTGGATGAGATCTGAGGATGCTTTCTAATTCTGCTGGAGCGACTTGCATGCCTTTCACCTGGAGAATTGTTTGTTTATAAATTATTCTTGTTCATTCAAATCCACACTTAAAATTGGTTCATAGATATATTCGAGGATGTAAAGTAACCATGATACAACGAATTGCACATTTATTAACAATTTGATATGCAAATAAAAATAAAGATAACATTTTAACACTATCTCTTAGCTATTAAACATAATAATATTTAAATGACCTGATACTGTATGTGTAGTAATTTACCTTAATAAGCTCCTTTATCCTATCTGTAATAAAGAGACCCTTCCCAGGCTGGTAGTAGCCCAGGTCTCCAGTTTTGAAATATCCGTCTTCCGTGAGACTGTCTTTTGTAGCCGTCGGGTTTTTGTGGTAGCCTTTCATGATCGTTGGACTTTTTATGTACATCTCACCTTGCTGCAATGCAAAAAGACTATATTACTTATAAGTAATCAGAACATTTTGGGAAATGAAGACATATGATATGATAATAAGGAAATTTTTTTATGAGAGTATTGTCAAAATTAATCAACAAGTGATATATTACGTTAGGTTCAACCTAATCGGTTGGGTTTTCTGAGTTTAGTTTTCCGTCAAAAACTATGTTCATATTTTTTTTAACTCAAATGCTTCTAATAGTAACCAAGTAACATGTACTTACTTCACCGATCGGAACAGATTTGCCGGTAAGGGGGTTGACAAATTTAAGCTTAAAGTTCGCCATGGGGACGCCACACGCGGAGTAATCTACGTTCTTCGAGTTTATGAGTGTACTTGTGCCGAGTGATGTGGTTTCTGTAGCCCCAAAGCCTTGGTTGAACTCCATTTCACACTAGAAGAAAATATAAAACTTTTATGAAAGGTCGGTGGTAAAACAATATTCTGCACTATAACATGGGCCACTGGTGGTAGGTCTCGAGTATGGGACCATCAAGGTCTACATTATATCAGTGGGAGAAAAAAATATTTACCCCCCCCCCCTCCCCCCAAGAGTAGAAGAGGGGCGTTGGTGCAACCTAAAACTAGAATATTAAAATATAAGGCTGATATGTTATCACCGTTGTATTTGCTTGCGCACCTCTTAAAGAGATTAACCATCTCTTGCAAATTTATTGCTTATCGCCGCACCTTATGAATTCAGTGACTTGCATATTAGGTTGTAATATTATGTTATGTTAATAATATATATTATGTGTATTTATGTTTGTTGGTGTTACGGCGTAGTATGCGATAAATCGCGATAAAATCAAGTGGTTTCTGAAGGCAAGAATATTTATTGGTTTTAACAATGGCTCCATTTAACAATGAAGGAAAACATCGTGAGGAAACCTACATACCTGAGAATTCTCCATGAGAATATCGAGGGTATGTGTAGTCTGCCAATAAGGTCTAAGCCCCCTCAGTAGTAGAAGAGGTCCGTGCTCAGCAGTGGGCAGTATATATTACAGGTCTGTATGTTTTTTTTTACAATGGCTCATCTTTGGTCACTTGTTATTTTTTTGACTTTGTTTAACTAACCATTAGAAATTTGTGTAATTTAGTATTCGATTATAATACGTAAAGTCATTGTTTCAGTAAATGATGAGGTATTTTATTTTAACCACCATATTATTGCTTAGCAAAAAAATACTTAACACAGAATTTGACACAACAAAACAATAAAGTGCAACTATCGCGGGACCATAAATTATATTAGGTCCGCTGTTAACACGTATCGCAAATTTTATTGTGTTTTTTTACTACTTATTTTCGAACTAATGTCCGATAAAACTTTCACTTTTTGTCATCATCCTGCTTAAATTCTACACAGTAACGCAGAGTAATATTTTTTGTACGTTAAATGCAGAAGCCCAAAATCTTATCTACCTACTTAGATGTTTGAATTAAGAAACATCTTATTCCTTTATGATCGCCACTATGATTCTTTTGATATTCATAAGAAATAGCACTCCTTTAAGCAAGCATAAAGTAGATGGATAAAGCAGATAACTGGATACAACAAACAGCAGACCGGGCTCTGTGGCGTATCTTGGGAGAGGCCTATGGCCAGCAGTGGACTGCAACGGGCTGATGATGGTGATGATGAAGCAAGGTCTAGTAAGTATATAGCAATTAAACTTGCAGTACTAGATTTGCGCAAGCAATTTTACAATGCAAATATTACAGCAAGCTGACCTTTACATATTTTTTAATATTATATTTTATCGAGATCTCAGCAAATTGGCGTCACTGCACCTGAGGATAGTTTTAAGCTTGCAGAACTTGCGGCACTTCGTATGTCTATTGAAATACTGCGACTAGTGTATATGAGGAAGTTCTCGCGCAATATATTGCGGCAATTTATAGCATTACACCAATTAATCTATTTGGTCGTTTATCACCCCTTAAGTAAATACATCTCCACTTACTTTACTCTTCTCGATGATGCTTTGAACATCGGAGGCGGCGAGAGGCGCAGCGCCGCAGACTATGTGCCTAATGTGGCGAAAATGTGCCTCTTGCACGTCAGGATGCTTACCTAAGAGTATGGCTGGAAGAAGAACAATGTCTTTGTTAACTATTTTGTTGATTCATAACTAACATTCAAATAAACCGATTAATCTGAGTTTGATATGGGACTGGGCATTAAGAAAATAACAAATGACTACAAATAATCTATATCTACATAGCACCACGCCTTATTCCCTTTCCAGGGGTAGACAAAGGCATGACCCACTAACATTTCGTCAGATATCTTAAGTCTCATGTAATAGGGGGCGATCCTATTCCCATTTACTGGGTACATTTCCAGACTCCGGGCTGGTACTGAGTTAAAACCCAATATCACTACCCGGACCGGAAATCGAAACCGACCGCTGCAGTCGTAGGTAAATACGACTACGCCATATCGCCAGTCAATAAATAATGATCGTAGTAGTAGGCATTCAAATTTCTAGATGGTTTTGCTCATAAACAGTTGCAAACCTTGTATTATATACTGCCCACTGCTGAGCACGGGCCTCCTCTACTACTGAGAGGAGGCCGGCACCCGCCGCGCGCCTTAGTCCACCACGCTGGCCTAGTGCGGGTTGGCAGACTTCACATATCCTCGAAAATCTTATGGTGAATTCTCAGATATGTAGGTTTTCTCACGATATTTTTCTTCACCGTTAAGACGAACGATAACTGATAAACATTACACATGTAACATTGAAAAGTCAGAGGTGTGTGCCTTGGGTTTTGAACCTCCCGACATTGTCTCGGCAAACTATGGCGCTTCCAATGAATGAATAAAAAAATGAATGAATTTGCATACAAAAATGAACGCCTTTTCCATATCTGGCCAAAGTCTGAAATTATCATAATAATGTAAATTGGCATATATCTTGTGTTATATCACAAGATACAAAACTGGTAAATCTATTTATGTCCTGTAAATAGTGGGCGGTCAAGCATTGAAAATAATCTTAGGCCTTGAATATTATGTCAATACTTAGGCATTTCGAATTGGAGGTTTGAGCATAATATTTATAAATTTTATGTAGAAAAACGGAACCTGATTACCGTAACTACACCATGTCAAGACATTCAAACTGCAGTTTGTGGTATTTACATTTTTATAGGTATTTAAAAAGTAATAACTCACCAACTGGAGGTACTATGTTGAGTAAAGTGACTTTTTGGGTCCGCAGTATGTCTAAATACATACTAGCAGAGAACTTTGCCATTGAGATCAATTTTACTCCTTTAGATAGGTGACCCATGAGACCTATCACCAGTCCGTAAATGTGGAAGAATGGCAGAAAGCTTGGTAGTAGGTCTTGGTCTGAGAGATCTGAAAACAATAATTGCCTCTTCAAGTTTGTATCTCATGTAAATACAAAAAATATACAGGGTTAGTTTAATATTGCGTTAGTAAATGAAACCACATATTTATCTCCTTGAAAGTAACACTTTTCAACACGTTAGTCAAACATCAGATGTAAAGTAAGGAAGTGTAAGTTCCGAACAAAAGAAATATCAAGAAAAACTAGCTTTAATTTTACAGCCACTACTACTATATGCTAAGAGAATTTGTCGCAGTGGCGACATCACACTTTCAGGCAGGAATACACTCACGCACACGCCATATTCGTACGAAATTACAAAACGATAAAAAAGTCAGTAAACTAAAACCAGGATTTATGGTAAAAATATTGTTTTTGTTTTATGGATGATTTTGTCATAATATTAGCAGAGGTAAAGACGACCATATGGGTTAATTTATTAACGCAATGTCTAAAATACCCTGTATATTATAGTAAAATGGTAATAAATCAAAAATTCATATCGAATTTAATAAGAAATCTACACAAATATGGAAGCAGTAGAACCGGTGTGTCTGGACATTTAAAGAAGTGTGATAAAAAAGAAAGGGGACGCCTATAGAAGATAATCGAATACCAATCAGCGATTTTTATTGTTCTTTTCTGTCGGAACGGATTTCGATGAAATTTGGCACACGGCTAGATCATATCCTGCATTAACACATAAGCTACTTTTATCCTGGGAAAATATAAAACGGGACTTTATCTAATGTGACATAAATTTAAGCGAGAACGACAAAAGAAACCTTAACTCTTTCCAAATAAAATTCAACTTACCATGAGCCAATCTCGGGAAACAGGTCTCTTTCGTTTGCATAATTTCAATACCAGCCAGCAGATTTCTATAAGTGATGTCGACTCCCTTCGGCAAACCAGTAGTGCCACTCGAAAATGGTATACAAGCCACATCATCTTCTTGAACCTCTACTTTATCAAGGAGAGCCTGGTCTATTTCTCCATTTTCAGCAACTTCGGAGTATCTAATAGCTCCATCAGGGATGGGCATGTTTGGGACATCAATTACAATCACTTTAGGGTTGATCTTGGCATTTCTCAGTCCCTTTAGCACATTTTCGTAGCATTGTGGTATCGTAACAATCAATTTTGGATCCGTGATCGAAGATTGTTGGCTGATCTCATCTGTAAATAAAACATACATACATATACACTCACGCCTGTTATCCCCGAAGGGGTAGGCAGAGTCGCACCTAGTGCACCCACTTTTCGCCATTATTCCGTCCCATGATGTGATAGGGGGCGAGCCTATCGCCATATCGGGCACAAATTCCAGACTCCGAGCTGATACTGAATAGAAAAACTCAATATCACTTTGCCCGACCCGGGAATCGAACCCGAGACCTCAGCATTGCAGTCGTACCATAATACAACTACGCCGTAGGTATGTATTTTTTTTTTAACAATATTATTATAACTAGCTACAAATAAAATATCTCATTGGAAAAAAAACATGATTGACAATCTAATATGCAACGAGCGATAATACGGTAGTTGACTACTTTTTTTTAATACATTTATCAAAAATTTATGCCATCCAAAATCTAACGCAAAAATAATTTTCAAAATTTAGGCAATAGTTAGTAAGTTATAAAGCTTTGGAGTTTGGTGGAAGGAGTAGTTGTCGAATAACAGTAATATTCTGTAACTACTGTACACTGTGACGTCACCGAGAGTCGCCGGCCATAACGCTGCGTGCGTGCGAAAGAGATAGCGCGCTATCCCTCCACGTCCCTACCATTGCTCACAACAATATATCAAACATCAATAACTGCTTCATTTTTCAACCGATTTTGATGCTGATTTCATAGGAGAATTTCTTTTTAGTGTTATTTTCTGTTACAAATATTTCACAAAATCAAACATAGGAAACCACCCTATTATTGAAAATCACCTTGATTTAGGTGGTGAAATTAACATATAAAACCAATATTCACCAAAGCTTGTCATTCCAAGAAAACCAGTCGTTATGTACGAAGTAGTTGCAATTTTATCATAATGTTCACCTAATTATACTTTCATCGCTTTTATATACCTCACTGAAGAGAGTGATGCTTGCTGGACTGTAAAAAGATGATAGCTCAACATTATTTAGCGATTTACGCCCGAATACTCAAACGCTACTTAAATATTTGAGATGGCCTTACGGATTTAAGCATTCGTTATGGTTGAAATTTGTATACTGAAACATTACTTATCTCCTAATCTTAAATTTAAGGCGACTCAGTTTGAGGTCCGCTTATTGATTCAAACGGTATTCACAAACACTGCTTAAAGTTTGACAGCTATGTAAGGCCTCCTCATATGGCTCTAAATCGAGATCAGTTTGAAAGTGCTTCAGACTAGTCTCAAATATTTACGTTCAAATCTTTAATAATTTTATTGCGTAATAACTACTTATTATATTCTCTTTAGATTTAATAAATCGGCTTATTCTTCACTATCACCATTTTCTGGAGAGGAGTATGGTGTCAAAGGAAGAAATCGAGAGAAATTAAACGCTTTCGAAGAATACAATACTGATAATTTAATGTAAATGTTTGACAAATAAATATATCTTATCTTAAAATAAGATTCCGACTCAGCCAGGAAACAGTTCTTCATTTATGTTCTTTAAAATCGGAATTATATCCAGCCGAACACAAAAAAAAACCAAACAATCCATTATCCAACCGATAGCCCAAGGTCATCGGGGTTATTTTTCACGGGAAACAACCAACGGTGGTACATCGTATTGTGCGTAGTATGGCAGTTGAGTTAGCATTTGTAAATGTATGTAAATATGCTTACTTCTGATGATAAAACTGAAATAAGAATTATGAATATTATTTTTGTTGAATTGTTTATTTTTTTTCAAAGTGGCTAATGTCAACCCTGACATACTGCCAAGTGGCAATATAATGCCAATATAAGCTCATCACATCAATGTTAAGAATATAATAATTAATAAATTATTTCTAATAATGAATATGGCATTCCTACATAATAAAAACCTAGGATGGTTTTTAAACGTACTTACCATTTTTACTATGTAGCATCTGCACATAGTACATAAAATTCACACGAAAATTAAATACAATAGACATATTATAAACATTGTAAATCAGTTTTAAATTACGCATTGTGTTTTTCGATTTATTTATATTTAACATCTTAAAAATTATACTGCGTGAAACGACACATAAATATCAAATTCATTAAAATTGTAATCTAAAACCAACTTTTTATAATCTGTAGCAAAATAACTGCTCCTCAGCTGAGTTTTCCATCAAATCTTTTAAAATGCGTTTGAGAATGCCATTTAAAATAAGAAGCCTGCTAAAATTAAGTAGGCCTCAGATAACTTGGTTGGTTGAGTAGCGTTTGAGTATTCGGGCGCTAAATGAGTACTTAAATGAACCTTCGACAATAAACTTCGTATGCCATTCTGATACATGAAACCTTTTCTGTTATGCCCATTAATTATACTGGACTACTCATGATGAACCAGTTACCCAGTATCCTACTAATATTATAAAGGCGAATGTTTGTAATAATGTATGGATGTTTGTTCCTCTTTCACGCAAAAACTGCTGAACGGATTTCGATGAAATTTGGCACACGGGTAGATCATGTTCTGGATTAACTCATAGGCTACTTTTTATCCCGGGGAAATATAAACCGGGACTTTTATCCTGGAAAAACTTTTTAATGCGGGCGGAGCCGCGGGCAAAAGCTAGTTTTAAATAATTAGTATTTAAATCTCCTTAAGCAACATGGTGGACTACAAAGTTAAACTTCTCTTCACTTTTTATCATTACTAAAATTAAAATTTCAATAGCCAGGAGAATCAGATGTAGTTTTTCTGACACAAAATTGTTTGTCATACAATTTTTAAATTAAAATGTTACCTTACTATTGGCTGCATTCTTAAAGCCCCATGACTAACCTATTTTACAACCTACTAGCTTTTGCCTGCGGCTCCGCCCGCGTAAAAAGATTTTCCGGGATAAAAGTCCCGCATTATATTTTCCCAGGGTAAAAAGTAGTCTATGTGTTAAACATCATCAACTGCAACATGACGTCCACTGTTGAACATAGGCCTCCCCCAAAGACTTCCAGATAGAGCTTTCAAAAGCAGCCTGCATCCAGCGAGTTCATGTGACCTTTATCAAGTCGTGTTTGTTTATGTGTTGATCCAGAACATGATTTACCCGTGTGCCAAATTTCATTGAAATACGTTCGGTAATTTTTTGCGTGAAAGAGTAACAAACATCCATACATACAAACCTTCGCGTTTATAATATTAAGTAGTAGGATAGTAATGTGTCGCCACTCGCCAGTATATCGGAGCTATATCTTATCTGACGATTTGTGTAGTGCTAATACAAAGTCCACACAATCATTATGCAAATCAGTTAATCCTAATATCTTTATGACTTGTAGTTACGGATCTAATGCCTTATATTATTTGAAATAATTCATAAACCCGACATCCGTGTACATATCTAACACGTCTGATAAAGAGGTAAATTTTAAGTTTCTCGTAAAATCTATTGATAACTAGGTCACTATCTAACTCAACTTTTTTATTATTCTAGTCCAGTAAAATAAGGAACATGTTACTTGACCGACTTCACGCTTCAAATTTTGAAAATTGCAGTCAGTATTTCAGCTTTAGTAAATTAAATTAGCTAGACATAAATAACTTTAAATGCAAGTTAGCATTTAAATCAAATTCAATATTGTAACATTCAGTCGAATTTCGCATTCAATTTCCCTAAATCACGAACGCCTATTTAAGGGTTGCGAGCGCCTTCTGCACTCACCCAAAAGACCGGTGTTCTTTCATAAGCCGACCCTCGTCAGGCTAGAAAGAGTTTAGTCAGGGACAAAAAAAAAAAAAACGAACGCCTACAAGAAAAATAAAGAGCAAAAATGCTGAATCAATGTGACTCATCTTTAAACACACCCACTTTCATCTAATAGGTACTGAATAGTGATATCCCATTTTATTGTAGAGCAACGAAGACTCTAATCCGACGACTGATACTGATGATAAGATGATATTTTTAAACAACATGTGCCATTTTTAATGAGTGCCGTCGTTTTACGGTAAAAGTTAAAATAAAGTTTTATACCTTACTTATAATTAATGCGTCAATTTAAAAAAATCTTTTTCCGTTACATCTTGAATGGCATACATTTTTGATAAATCCTACTAATATTATAAAGGCGAAAGTTTGTAAGAATGTATGGATGTTTGTTCCTCTTTCACGCAAAAACTACTGAACGGATTTCGATGAAATTTCGCACACGTATAGATCATGTCCTGGATTAACATATAGGCTACTTTTTATTCCGGGGAAATATAATCCGGGACCTTTATCCCGGAAAAACTTTTTAATGCGGGCGGAGCCGCGGGCAAAAGCTAGTGTATTAATAAAGTATTCAACTACCCTATCAGTCCCCAAGGGTTTTTATCAATTGAGGCCTACCCTTATCACTAATGTACTATATCCGTCTTCACTCTTATCATAATGAACAGTAAATTTTAGATAAGACTATCTGTACCACTTAACCCTAAACAACCCACAAGTGTGTCGCGGACACATTTTTGCGTTCGGCTACTCATAAAACCTAAAGTATTTAATTTTACGAAAGACCGCATTACCTAATCTACCTCCGAAGTTTACCGAATTTAATTGTGCAATAAAAATATTAGTAATATAATTAGTTTAATATTTATTACAAGTAAAGCAAAACTGTAACGCATCAACCCACAAGTGTCCAATAGACACAAATATATTTTGTTTGATTAAGTACCAAGGTAGATTGTTTATTTACGTTTATTTAAAACAATATCGTATCTAGTAGGTATTAAATCAACTCACAGTGCATTGTTCATGTTATAATACCAGTCTTTGTACTTGTAATTTTGACTATTTGGTTACAGTCACAGTGCTTGGATAGTTTTGTTATAAGCCAGTCATACTCGTTGTTGTTCTGAGAAATCAACACTGAGATCGAAAGAAATTCAACGTGCCCTTGGTACAAAATCTCCCAGAAAGTCTAAAAATTTACTTGCACCCATTAGAAAGTTGTAAAAGTATGTGTGCCTAAACCTAAAATAGTTTTGTTTGCATAAGCAAAATGTTACAATCGATGAGCATCTAACTTTTGAAAGTAGGGTATAACTCAAACAGTATCTGACCAAAAATCCTGACGATTGACAACTGAGGTACGATTTAAAATTTAGGAGACCTGTGACTAAAAAAAACATTTATACCCTTTATTTGATATGAATATCTGGGAAAAGAAGCTCAAAATATTGCGTACAATATGGTCAACTAGTCTTGTGAATCGTACGTTCGAAGTAGCAGAAATGTTACTTTTGGTAATTATTTTACATGCCTCGTTGTAGGAAATCCTAGACACAAAATGGTCTCATACTTAGTAGTAAATGCTATGATGATAAAACAAGGCTTCTATATCTAAATTTTTTCAATGTGTCATCCTAATACCTTCAGCTTTTTTAAAAAATAAATTGGGTTTGTATGTGCGAAAGATGAATCGTACTCATATGACCATGACATGATGGAAGCATCTGATGCTACCACTGATCAAGGAGCTGCTCAATCTTCTGAACAAAAAGCAAGAACCGTTTTCATAATATTTGCCCAACGAAAATATACATAACTTTTTAACAGTATTCTGATATGAAATGTATGCTCTGAACACTCGGTAAAAATATTATGTTGTGTAATATCTGTTTAAAAAAGAAATAAAAAAAAGGTAAAATAAATAAATAATGATTTCTTATATCTACGCGAATGTAAAACATCGAAATAAAAGTATTTTTCGTATTTTAACGCGGTTTTTCTATTTTATCTCTGTAGTGTTTCCGCCGGACACTTTTGGTCAGGTACGTTACAAAAGCATACTGGGTAGTTAAGGGTTAAAGACATGTGTTATTAAACATCATCAGGGTGTGCTCATCTATATTTCCCATGTTTCAAGCTTGACGTCACATTGATTACAAACCATACACCAAAACTTTTTTAGGTATGAGCGTGGGATAGTCTCGTAATATGTGATAGTCGAATGTGGGTAAAAAATTGAACCCTTTAGTCTACTACCGTGGTGTGTAGGAGGTTCAAAACTTTATCTAAGTTTTTCTGATAGATAACCCACGAAGAGTTTACATCAAACAGATGATTTGAGGTAGGATCTAAACCATTTAAGCAACGTGCGTGAAAATTATTGTTCCGATCCCACGTTCTAGTGGGAGAAGGGGCCGAAGCCAAGAAGTCAAGAAGTCAAGTCTTTCTGCAATCTTTAACGTTAGTAGTATTATAGGATTTTTTTTTTGTATGGCCATCTTCGGCGCATTAGGGACGGCTGCGGGCTTCCTCCTACTCACGTCTAAGTTGTCGTCCGCAACCGCCCCTGCGCGTACCGCTGTTGCGGTCGTTCTCCTGTTGTTGTGGGGGCTCAGAAGCCCCCGCACACCGAGGGACGCCCCTGGCGTCCGAGGCAGCTTGAGACACGCTGCCGTCCATCACAGGAGTATTATAGGATAACCAGCATTTGCCCGCGGCTCCACCCACTTATAAAAGTTTTTATAGGATACATATTTTCTCGGGGTAAAAACTATAGCACTCTGGAGTAATGGAGCTTCCTATTAAGGAAAGAATAAAACCCATTATTGAAACTATAGAAGTTTCATATAAAATTTGCCACCATATTAGTGAAAGAATTTTCAAAATCGATTCAGCAGTTCCTGAGATTAGCGCTTTCAAACAAACAAACTCTTCAGCTTTATGATATTGGTATAGATTTTTTTGTTTTCTATTACCGTTAGCAATTGCAGAAAGGCGTCTTGGTTAACCAATATTAAGCTGTCATTTAAAAGCTTGTTCTCAACTGAGTAACTGGTGGTAGGACTCGCATATGTAAGATTCCGTCTGGGTGGGTACCACCGCAATGTCTATTTCTACCGCCAAGCAGCAGTGTGCATGCACTGTTGTGTTTCGGTTTAAAGGACATTTTAGCCAGTGTAACTAAAGCACATAATGAGACTTAAAAACTTATGTCTCCGGATGAGGAACGCAGTGGAATACAACACAGTACTTTGTAACTCAAGGTGCTGAATGGTGTTTCTACTGTTTATGGGTGGTCATATCGCATCAGGCGAACGGCATGCTTGTCTCGTCATTCAATGCCATAAAAAAATATTTAATATGGGTTTATTAAATGCCGACTATCTTAAGATCCTGACCTTAATTTTACAGCATCTCAGATGGTATCGTACCTCAGAGCTCAGTTGAGTTGCATCTAACATATTACCTCTACATTAGGTATATAGATATACCTACCTAGGGTAGTGTTAATATATTAGCTTAGACTAATATATATAGGTGGGTATGTTAATTGCTTTATGCAACATCACAGTTAGTCATGAATCTAATCTCATTAAAAATAATTAGCAAACGCTGCAATTGTATTATAATTCATTTACAAGAAACGGAAAATTATTGTGATAAATTGCATCAATGTTGCAAGTTAAATAATGTATTTGACGTTCAACTTCATATCGTACTATATAAATACATAAAGTATTATTTTACATATCTAAAGCAATATATTTAGATTATTGAACACCCTTCAGATATGATAATTTAATTGTACTTTTAACCTTTTTCAAATACAACAAAAAATATTAAAACAAATTTTTGCCGAAGAAAAAATCTGTAGATAAGAATATATTATACTACTTTAATTGTACTATAAAACGTATATGATTCCATTGAATCATACATTCAATATGCAGCTTAAATGCAAATACTAATCTTTTACATGTTATTGGAAAACAAATAAAAAAAATTAGAGAAAATATAGCCTATAACCATCGCGCAATAAATACGAATCGATAGACATCTCGTTTGTCAAATCGGTTCAATAGGAGCGATGCTAGAGTGGAACATAAAATTGATACATACGGTGTTTAAATCATTACCCTTCCTTGCTTTGTAGTCAGGTAAAAACACAGCTCTACATTATCTTTGACAATACACTTTATATAACCTCAAAGCGAATACTAAAAAACTCACATTCTTTATAAATAGGGTTGTAGGTAGTCAATCGGCAGCCCGACTGCAGAACTCCAAACGCTACTACAGGAAACTCAGGACAATTTGGCAGGACTATTCCCACCACGTCTCCTTGCTTCAGGCCAAACTTCTTTAGTAGAGATGTGGCGAAAATTGACGAGTTCTTCTGCAATTGCTCAAACGTGTATGACTTTTTCGTTTCAGCGCTTTCCTAGACAACGGAAATAGTTTATATTAAACTTCTATTTGAATAGGTAGTCCATTTTAATATACAATTAAAGAATTATGTAGTTTTGTATGGCAGTGTCGTAGCTAGACGAGCCCTGTATCATATTTTGTAGTGAAGCCCTTCAGAGGCACAACATCAATCCAAGCATTTTTTTACTGCACTCGTCACATCGCGTCGCGTCGGTCAGATATGATTACATATACATACATATACACTCACGCCTAATATCCCCGAAGGGGTAGGCAGAGGCGCAACTAGTACACCCACTTTTCGCCATTATTCCGTCCCATGATGTGATAGGGGGCGAGCCTATCGCCATACTGGGCACAAATTCCAGACTCCGAGCTGATACTGAATAGAAAAACTCAATATCACTTTGCCCGACCCGGGGATCGAACCCGAGACCTCACGCGTTGCAGTCGTACTGTAATACAACTACGCCACAGAGGCATTCAGATATGATTGCCGGTATAATGAAAAGTAAAGATTTTAGAAAGGCTAAAAACCTATCCTTGTTCTCCTCTATTAGGCTAAAACTTGTCATATCCTCGCACCATAAAGTTTTTATACTGATTGTGACCATTAGAACTAGTTCGTTTATAATCTTTTGCAAATGTTCAATAGCATAATATAGGAGACAATTAATGTCAAAATGATCCAAAAATGGGTATCTTGTAAACAGTAATTCAATTAGCCTGGTGGTATTCAATTCCCTATTATAAAACAATTTTATCGTGCTGATGACGGCACGTTATCAATAAATATGTCTTTAAAATCAAGCAATAATTGTAGTTATTTAATAAATTCAATACTAACTTTTTTACCAAGTGAAAAATTAATTCGTTTGTATTTAGTAAAACAATAGACAATAATATGACGTCACAGTTGATCAAAGTTCAAGGCTCATGAATTAAGAATTGCAATTTGATTATAATCTACGTATAATGAGATTGAGTACGAGATTAGCCTTAACCAGTCGCAAAAGTGCTGTATTATTATACTAACAAGGTTAATATGACACTGTTTATGACCACAAAATAATAGTTCTATTCAAAAAAAATATGTAAAAAATCATTCAAATGACTCAAACATTTGTGTAGATAATGCCATTCTTCCGTGGTAAAAAACTACAATGAAAACGAAAATTAAGTGTATTTTTTTTTCAAATTTTCTTGTCAATGCAAGCTTATTGGTGTAAATATGTCTTACTAGACGAGTTACAACGTGGGTCCAGGAATCAGGATTAATTCCTTAGGTTGGACAAACCAAAATTGAAAAAAAATGAAATCCTCCTAGCCAGTTTCGGCCACGGCGGCCAGGTACGCAGGAGATATTATAGTGCACAATTGTGTGCGCAATACACAGGTGCACTCGCTATTCCTTCACTCTCATAGTCCAGTGAGACGGCAATCCGACATGACCGGAGAGAGATCAGGCGCAGGACCAACGGCTTTACGTGCTTTTCGAGGCACGGGGGTATCACACCGCCAACTTCCTGACACCGAGCTGCGACTGAGTAATTTTTGAGATAGAAAAACCCAGTCACAATGTTTTTTTGGCCCGACCCGGGATTCGAACCCAGGACCTCAGCGCGCAAATCGTACTCGTAACGCGTACGTAATACAACTACGCCACCGAGGCACTCGAAATCAAAAATTATGTTTTATATGGTTTGACTGAAAGGGGATTACTGGGTATTGTGGCCGCGCAAGTTTATAACTACACCTGTATTTATGCGACCTTGTTAGGCCCTACGAAATCGCCTATCGCGATGGCATGTCCTCATTTTACGTTAACGAGTTTCCACTATCTATTGCCGCTATTCGGACTAATCACTAGTACCTTAAATCTACTAAGATATTTAACAGGCAACTTTCAAAATAAATATGTTTTTTTTTTATTTTTATATCAATGCCTCTTACTTATAAATTATCCTGCCAAGTAGTATATAATTATTGGGTTTTGGTTTACACTTACATAAAAATAACCCATTTGTTTGTTTAAAATATATGCTACAAATCTATTTGTAATACTAGAATTCTGCCGGCCTCTAACAAAGTCTTGCGATGCAAACTAATGACGCGGGGTCGCAACTTCTAGGTCTGTGTAATGTCACGGTCGCACTATCAGAGGTGTGTTCAATGCGATCTTTACGCTAAACACACATGGCTGCAATTTTACAGTTTTACAAAATTCTGTAATTTTTTTTAAATACTATATGGCAAGAGAAAGTCGCAGCATGAAAGCCAACTTATGAAAGCCCATTAGCAATGGAAACAGAACTTTGAACAACAGGACGCTATTTCATAGTAGATGTGAACTTTACGTCATTTCAGAATTATTGTTCTACGGTCGTTGCACTGAAGTACTAAGTATTAAAAGATAAGGTACAATATTCTCCAAGTAGAACATAATAATGTTGGCCGTCTTGGCAGTAGAATACTTAAATTCGGAGATACCTACCCTGATGGAATTTCAAATACAAGAGATTATTATTTACTAGTGGTAGGTCTCTCATATGTAAGAGTCCGTCAGGGTGGATGCCATCGTATTGTCTATTTCTACCGCCAAGCAGCAGTGTGCATGCACTGTTGTGTTTCGGTTTGAAGGTCATTGTAATATCCAGTGTAACTACTGGACATAAGAAGATTTAACATCTTATGTGTCAGGAATCAGGATGACAAGCGCAGTGGAATGCCACACAGTACTTTGTAGCTTAAGGTGCTGGATGGTGTTGCTACTGTTTATGGGTGGTCGTATCGCGAACGGCATGCTCGTCTCGTCATTCAGTGCAACAAAAAAAGATTAAACAGTTAAAATTATAAGTACCTTACAGATGAGCCTAGCTATATGAGTATTTTTCTAGTTATTTCCATAGTAATGTGTATAAATAATTATTTAAGTATTTATATCACAATGTCAGTTTTGAGGTTAATTGGCAGTTTGTTTGATTACGGTCAAAGATCACAAACATTGGCAATGTCTAGAAGTGCACTGAAACAGTTTCTCAAATATATTTCAATCAATCAATTTCTTAATTCAATTAGCATCAAATATTTTTTACTTTCAACGTTCAATGCGACAAATCTCTAAGGTCATAGCCAATTAACCAGACGCTGGCTCACCTAGCCCTCGCAAGGTCGATTCGCTGTTTATTTATGTAAATTTGATATTTTCTATCATTAAAATGTTAAAGGTAATGTGTCAGAGTTTATACAAATGGTTAATCCGAAGTCTTTGAGAATTATGTATTCGAATTTAGATTATTTCAACTTGTAACTAATTAATATTATGATAATTAACAAGTAAGACATGCCGGCCTAATTTTGACGACCTTCGAGGAACGTCTTTCGTTGGTCAACAATAATTATTTTTTACTCAGCAGTCACACTCCAATCGGCATCAGAAAAGAAATGTCCTTTTTTTATTCTAATTAAATGAGAAGGGTTGTGTCCAAAAATGGGCCTGAAAGTCTAAACAAGACAGTTTTTAAATATTTGGATAGAACTCCTGAAAACTAGCCTTTTGCAATAAATCATTCAATTTTAAAAACCTCCGATTTCAAGATGCATGTCATTTTGTTTGGCTTGAAACTACACTTTATACGAATGTTATCAAAAAAAGTTGGATATGAATGGAGGGGTCTAAAAATATTTTTTTAATGGATCTAAGTTCCATATGTTGCCCCCTTTAATATTCCTAAAGTTTGAGCCTGTTTAGATTTTGAGTCCCAGCGCCCATACAAAAAGCGAACATCTCCTTTATGAAAAGGAATAGAACTCGTATCGATTACATATACATATTACATATATACATATACATATACACTCACGCCTGTCATCCCCGAAGGGGTAGGCAGAGGCCCAACTAGTGCACCCACTTTTCGCCATTATTCCGTCCCATGATGTGATAGGGGCGAGCCTATCGCCATATCGGGCACAAATTCCAGACTCCGAGCTGATACTGAATAGAAAAACTCAATATCACTTTGCCCGACCCGGGGATCGAACCCGAGACCTCAGCTTTGCAGTCGTACTGTAATACAACTACGCCACCGAGGCAGTCTTATCGATTACAATTTATTCATAAATAAAGAAAAATGATTTTACGGCACAAAAGTTTTTAATTGAACCGAATATCATTAAAATTATAATTTTCGATTAAGTTTTATCGGGTATGAGATGTGATTGTGAATATATTTAATTAGACTGTAAAAAATACGACACAGTAAAAAATATTGTACATTTTTTAAAGTCTATAGTGCGTTTCAATTTTTTTTACCAGTGGCGTGAATTGGCACTCCTGTCTGAAAAGACGGTGGACATTATGAACAAAATTCCCGCAATTTCAATTTAAAAAAATGGGGCAACTAGAGGGTCAATGTGTTTCCTTGAATAAAATACCATGTCAAAAATAATAAGCAATAATTGTATAAAATCGATTAAAATAACAATAAATGAATGCCAGTGTAATTATACTATGTATTATAATGCTTATTAATATGTTTTGTGTTTTTTGTGCTGGCTTGTCATAATTGCTTTTTAATAATTAGGTCCTTACCTCCACGACTCATTAAAAAACTAAAGTCAATACATTATGATAAAGAAATATTCGTCTTGTTTTATTTATTAACGTATTATCCTAAATCAATAAAGCTAGCTGCTATTAGCTGCTCACTCATCAATTATGTTTATAGTGTTTGATTTACTTCCGTAGTTGAAAACTTATTCCATAGTTTAATTTCTTGATATAACTATTCGTTGTCTTGCACCATACATGTTAGAAAACAAAAGAAGTATTTATTGGGAACCACAAAGCTGGTTAATTATTACGTACGTACGGCAGAATTCAATTATTTTAATTATAAATTATTTAAAAAGTAAGTACAGGTAGTAGTAGGTATAGGTAGGTAGTGTACGCTTACCTACATGTTTTAAAATTTACATACATACATAGTATCACGCCTCTATCCCATAGGGGTAGGCAGAGACTATGGATCGCCACTTTGCTCGATTCTGGCACACTACTTTCGCCTCCTCTACCTTCATCAATCATAATATTTTAAAATTTAATTGAAAATATTAGTGTTTTGTTACTAGGCAAAACATTTTCACATTACAAAAAAGTTCCTTTATTTCAAAGTAACACATTTTGTGTGATGTAACAGCACTACATATACCTTGCTGCCAACATAACACCATCGGAACTTAAAGTTGAAACGCACTATATCAATGAACGACAAAACTGTTAACAAAATATTTTTGTCATTTTTTAGCTAAAAATTATTTGCACTATTTCTTATATTGCAATTTTGTAAAATTTACACCATAAACGACAAAAACAGACACCAAAACAGTTTTAATAAGATTTTTGATCTTTAACTCATTAATCACTATTTTGGACGCTTTCTCTTAGAAACACGCGTGGGTTGTGCAGCGGCCAAATGGGGCATTGACCTGTAAATGACCAACCGAATATTGCGAAACTATTAAGTACTAGCTTTTGCCCGCGGCTCCGCCCGCGTTAAAATGTTTTTCCGGGATAAAAGTCCCGCTTTATGTTTTCCCGGGATAAAAAGTAGCCTATGTGTTAATCCAGGTTATGATCTACCCGTGTGCCGGATTTCATCGAAATCCATTCAGTAGTTTTTGCGTGAAAGAGGAACAAACATCCATACATCCAGACATTCTTACAAACTTTCGCCTTTATAATATTATAGTAGGATAGATGCTTTGATTAATAATACACTAGATGGACTCTGAACGCTTCAAGCGTGGAGAAAAACCTAAAGGTCTACTGTCAACCTTTAGGTCATTTTCCCGCGCTTAGTACGCTTCGAGCTGTCATGGCGCTCGCACACGTTGTTACGCAGATTTGTAGCCTTTGATAATGTCGGGTTGTGTGATTAAAGTGTGCAAAAACTACAAGGGTCGACGTAAAACCACGCATAATGTCACCTACCACCGGTAAGTTACATTTTTTATAAACACTTCTTGCTAAATAAGCCCATTGAAATATTTAGTTAAAAAAATAATAAAGAGTTCGTAATAGTTAGGGGTTGCTAGTTTATGGAATCAAAATTTCCCAAAAAGATGGTAAAAATGAATCCAAAGTAAATATTTTTTTGACTAAATGGTGAATATTTTCGGCGTTTAAAGCCACAAGCTTTATTATTTATTTGAACGGAAATAAAAAATTGTCACCTGTACGTATGGTACGTGCTGTCAGTGGCGTAGCGTAGGTTCTTGTCGCCTGGGGTGGACCCGGTAATTTGCACCAAGAACAGGTCGTTTCAATAAATAAGTCACGCGCACAATGTATAGATAACTAGCTTTTGCTCGCGGGTCCACCCGCGCAAAAAAGTTTTACCGGGATAAAAGTCCCGCTTTATATTTTACCGGGATAAAAGTAGCCTATGTCTTTTCTCGGCTCTAGACTATCTGTGTACCAAATTTCATTTAAATCGGTTCCGCAGTTTTGACATAAATACGCGACAGACACAGTTACTTTCGCATTTATCGCATTGCTAAGGATGAATATATTTTTCAGAATACCAAGTGATCCTACAATAAGAAGCCAATGGATAAATATTATAAGAAAATGTCGCTGTGAGGAATTTTGGCAACCAGCAAAATATTCTCTGGTTTGCTCTGACAATTTTCATAAAAATGATTCGATTGGTAGCAGAAAAGTATGTCGCTAATCGGTGTTTTCATGTAGCAAGATTAGATAGTGTCAAAAGTGAAGCCGCATCAAAAAGAAGAATATTTAAAAAAACAAGTACAAAGGGCGGGACATTAATTTAAATGAACGAAATAAAAAGTTTAATTCATATTAATTAGTTTTGTTTGAGACTATTTACCATTCTACCGCTATAGCCTGTGTTATTGTAGGTCACATACACACACACACACACACACACACACACACACACTTATGTGCATTGGTATTAATTATTTTTAATAATTGCCAATACATTAATAAATTTCAATAGAATTGTATATATATATATATTTTACGCCCACCCGCACACCCACATTCCCACTGTGTAAAAATGAGCCTATTTATTTAATCCACGTCCATGCTAAATTTCATACAAATCCGTTCAATAGTTTTGGAAGTAACGGAATTAAGTTCTTATGTAAGTAAATTTAGTAAAATCTTAGTTTTTAATATAAGAATAATTTCAACATTATAATCAGAGAAATTATTGTTTTGTTTCGAGTGAATTATTTTTGGATTTTATGGATATAATTTTCTCCCCGTTTTAATGCGAACCATTGCAATAACTGGTATCATTAGGTACGCAGGTACGCACACAAGTATAAGCAGAATGACGCAGCGATAGCGTATGACACAGCTGTCACGCACACGAATATAATCGCCGCGGCCCGTTTGTTTTGGTTGCTTTGCAGCGCGTCACTCTATCTAGTGTATTATTAATCAAAGGATAGATGATCATATTTTCTAAAATACGAGTAACTGCTGACTTGTATGAACGTCGATTGCTCATAAACAGAACCTACATGGCTAAAAAAAAAATAATTATAATCAATGTTAAGTTGTTGTATCATCAGGAAAAATAATGCATAATGAACCTTTTTGGCGGAGAACATAAATCACAAATTGCACACATTTTTATGTTCTTATAGCACGAAAAACTTATTATCGCAGGCGAAGCCGCGGGCAAAAGTTAGTTTTCCATAAAACGATGTAAGTAACAAATTTTGTAGGTTTAAAATGTGAGGTTTATGTTATTTTTTTGTAACAGTATTGACATAGTTTAATTATTGTTTAATAATTATGTTAGATATTTGCTTTGTTATTTAAATGTTGTTGGAACAATGTTTTATTTACATTGATTGTAAAATATTATGAAAGTTATAATGTTTAATAATTCTGTTTTATTTATGACTAGTAGTGCTCGCGGCTCCACCCGTGTGAAAAAATTTCAAAACCGGTTCCGTAGTTCCTGAGATTAGCGCGTTCAAACAAACAAACAAACAAACTCTTCATCTTTATTATATTAGTATAGATATATTGCGTGGATTACGTCCTCAATCTTGTACAATAATCGGATATCAAGGTTTAATCATTTTTAATTCCGTATTAAATTTAAACTGTTAAGAATTAAAGGCAATTTGAAATAAATACAATAGATATTTACAGTTGTTCATTCACTAAGCTGTATCATTTGTAACATAAACAGAAATATGTTTACCTATACATATAAGTAGGTCGAATAAATTTACGCCGTCATCAATAAAACGTAGTTGAAATGATTTGTAGATTCTTCGTTATTGCAAGAAGTCATTTGGTAAAAAATACTCCAGAAAAAAAAATGCGTAAGTACTTAATCTAAAAAAATAAAATAAACATGTTATCATAAAAAAACTACACCCCACCCATGGGTTTTTTAATACATCAATGACCCTACTAATTAAAATTAGAATAAATTAATGTCGATTGCCAGAAATAATTCTAATTTCGACTATGTCGTAGTCGTCAATACTTATTGAGTCCACATAATATTAGGTCCTTACATAATATGATATTGACATTTTGTATGGGAGGAATACCAAGTCGCTTTTTGAAGTTAGGTATACTTGTTTAGGCGCGTTATGAAAAAAATATCAGAGTGAAATTTTAAGGTACGCGCGCAACATGTAACACAAACAGTCATAGGTTATGCGCAGGCATCACTGTAATTTAGTTTTAATACTATTAACCGACTTCAATAAAGGAGATTCTTAATATCCTCACTTTATTCTATCAGGAACTTTATCGTAGAAGATAGGGTGGGGCTTCTAGTGTGTTCACCTGTTCATCTGCCTTTGACCCCCCTTGACTCCCCAACCCAAATTGACCCACTTACCCATTTTCAACCCTTGACCCCCTAGTTAAACATAATACTAAATATTAAAATATTTAACGATCCCAAAGAAGTATCACTTTTGCCATCTCATAGGGAGCTCATTGATCCGTTTACTAAAAAAATTGGCCAAGTGCGAGTCGGACTCGCGCACCGAGGGTTCCGTAAAATTTACGGTTTCCGCAATTTTTCCTTTATCTGTGCCAAAAGACGTTGCTTCGTACCAAATTTCAAGATTCTGAGTTCACGAAAACTACCCTGCAGGTTTTGATTCCCTTGCGAGTTTCGAAAATTTGCGGCATAAACGACTGTATGTTTTGATTGCGTTGGCTTAGAAGTTTGTTTATTTTTCGCAGCTCTAAGAGAAAGTAGACCTGAGTATTTGATATAAATTTCAGCTTAATACCTCCACGCGTTCCTGAGAAAAAGGGTCTTCAAAGACGGACGGACAGTAAAGCGATTCTATAAGTTTCCGTTTTTTACTTTCCAGGTACGGAACCCTAAAAAACCATTTGAATTTGCAATTCTTAACCAAAGGGGAGATATTTCAGATAAAAGTGGCCAGTACGATAAAACGCCAATTTCATATGTAAGAGTTTAATCCATACCATACCAGCCCTGTATTATATACTGCCCACTGCTGAGCACGGGCCTCCTGTACAACTGAGAGGGTTAAGGGCTTAGTCCACCACGCTGTTCTAGTGCGGGTTGGCAGACTTCACATACCTTCGAAATTCAGAGAACTTCTCTGGAATGCAGGTTTCCTCACGATGTTTTTCCTTCACCGTTAAAGCAAGCGATAATTCACAAAAAATTCACATATAATTTTTTTAGATATGTCAAAGGTGCGTGCCCTTTGGTTTCGAACCTGCGGATATACGTCTCCGTAGTCCGTTCCACTCCCAACTAGGCTATCGCTGCTTCTAATATAATACATAAATTACGAAAACTTACAATAGCCACAAGATGTTTGAAATTCGCCGATTCTTTCCACAAACGATCGACGAATCTCATTTTGGGCACAACCACGTCTGGAATAGGCGAACTTATTACATATTGGTCAGAGTCCATTAATCTGGTACTAGAGGATAATTTTCTTTGACATTTCAAGTTATTAATTTCGCGTATTAGGATTTTTCGCGCCAAGTTGTTCATTGTGACACAACAGAATCGACTGGCGGTGTGAGCGAGACTGACTCTGACTCGATGCGTATGCGAAGTCGGCCGCGCCAAACTCGAAATTAGCGAGTTGATAATAGAAGTGTTACCGTTTCAAAGGTACTAAACTGTTATCAAGTTTACGTATAATATTGTGTTACTTGAACACATGTTTTCGTTATGTGTTATAAAATAATTAGGTGAGCGATGTTCATGACAATCATGACGCATGACGTTTGAGTTATGCGTTATATATTATGATGTTCACATTGATACATTAAAAAACACATACATCAATGGACGTCCATCGATAATATTAGTTTTAAATACTTTGGAGTTTAATTAAAAGTTTATTGCGTTATAAACTATTCCACCAAAAACACAAATATAAAAAAGGAGAGCCAAGTTCAATACAAAAATTATGCTTAGCTGTGGGCTTCGCCGCAAAAATAATGGAGATCTAAATGAGTGCCAAGTTCTATGCAGAATCCAAATATGTATTTATAGGAACAAAATAACATTATGAACAAGTATTAAACTATATTTCTTTGCTTTATTGGATACCTATAACAATTGCTGTTATTTAAAAATGTGAGAAAAAAAAGACTCATACACGATAAACGCGCGCTTCGCTTCTGTAAGACCTTCCATAGCGACACATAGCTGCCATTTTAATGCAATAGAAAAAAAAACAAAAGTGAAATTATGTACCTATGTCTTACCTTGACCACTTGTTCCTATTATTGCGAAAGGCAAACACGACCTTTACAGCTCGCAGCTTATTATTTTTATTTTTTATACTCTTAATATCACAGCACATAACGTCAAAAACACGGTAGTAATATTGACTTTTTAGATGAATATTTAATATTATAGCTATCTTAGTGAGTTTGTCTACAATTATTTTCACAAATAATCACGTTTTATGAAGAATAATCACTTTTTATAATTTATAATCTTATATTCTACGCTATTACACGCACGCATGCACACACACACACTCACACGCACACACACACACACACACACACACACACACACACACACGCACACACACACACACACGCACACACACACGCACACACACACACACACACACACACACACACACACACACGCACATACACCCGTGCCCCACTACGTACATACACGTACACACACGTACATACACGTACATACACGTACATACACTTTTATCCCCGAAGGGATAAGCTAGTGCGCCCACTTCTCACCGTGCGAATTCCGTCCCATGATGTGATGGGGGCGAGCCTATCGCCATATCGGCCACAAATTCTAGACTCCCGGCTAGTAGTGAATTTCAAACCCAATATCACTTTGCCCCACCCGGGGATTGAACTCGAGACCTCAGCATTGCAGTTATCCCGTAAAACAACTACGCCACTGACTCAGTCTGCTACTGCTTTATTAAAGCGCTAATAATTTAAGAATGGATATCAACTTCGAAGCAAATCAAAGCCAAAATAACTTTGTACTCCATTTAACATCGTTACGTGATGAAATAAAATACGAAACACTTCTTCCATAAATTCTGTTAAAAAGGTTAATGCAAAACTTTAAGTAGATTGGATCTAGGAATCACGTTGTCCGATACAAAATTTGACCCCCTTTTTATCCTTTTAGGGGTAGAATTTCGGATAATCCTTTCTTATCGGATGCCTACGTCATACAAAGAACACACCCTCTAAGTTTCAGGTCTCTACGATCAGCGGTTCAAGCCGTGTGTTGATCCTTCGTCCATCATTCAGGACAAAGACAAAATAAAGGACATTATTATTATTTATATCAACTTACTTACACTTATGTCTAATAGTTGGTTCGAATGTTGTTAAATATACAGCCCGCATAGTTCATAGTCGCAAAACCAGCATTCACACCTGCCTAGTAAATTTTCCTTACCGTAAATCGCCTTTCGCCAGAAATATCTGCCCCCATACCAATTACATGTTATCTAAATTATCAACACGTTCTTACACCTATATTGTTTGAACTTTATGGAAGTAATGTTAAAGTGCTAATATTGAAGGTTATCAGGAATATTAGGCATATACATTTTTTGAAGTTATACTTTTTTAGGCGCGTTATGAAAAAATGATGAGAGTGAAATTTTAAGATGCGCGCGCAACATGTAACACAGTCACAGGTTATGCACGCGCATCACTGTAATTTGGTTTCAATACTAGTAACCGACTTCAATAAAGAAGGTTCTTAATATCCTCCCTTTTTTATCAGGAACTTTACCTTAGAGGATTGGGTAGAGCTTCTAATTTGGCGGGTCTACTGTACTGTACCCCCCAACCCAATTTGACCCCCTTAACCTCCCATCACAATTTGACCCCCTTTGACCCCCAAACCCATTTTAACCCCTCTTGACCCCCCCAAAGCCATTTTGGCCCCCCTTAACCCCCAAAGACATTTTGACCCTCCTAGTTTAACATATAATACTAATACCAGCCCTGTATTATTATACTGCCCACTGCTGAGCACGGGCCTCCTCTACTGAGAGGGTTTAGGCCTTAGTCCACCACGCTGGCCTAGTGCGGGGGTAGGAAGACTTCATATACCTACCTTCGAAATTCTTATAAGGAACTTCTTAGGTATGCAAGTTTCCGCACGATGTTTTCCTTCACCGTTAAAGCGAACGATAATTGATAAACAATACACACGTAACTTCGAAAAGTCAGAGGTGTGTGCCTTGGGTTTTGAACCTCCGGACATTGTCTCGGCAGACCGTTCCATTCCCAACTAGGCTATCGTCCACTTAATAATTACACAACATATAATTAACATATAAATTAATAATTTAATAACATAATTCATACAAACTGTTAATTAATTGTTTAATGATGCCAAAGAAGTACAGCTTCTCACGCGTACATAAGTACACGCATCTTGTTTTTATTGCATTAAATGACAAGACGAGCATGCCGTTCACCTGATGGAAAGCGACGACCAGTGGGCACGAATTCCAGACACCGGGCTGATACTGAATATATATTCAAAATAACCACCGTTATCACTTATCTGTCGGAGCTGATTCACGATGCTTGGGCAACCTTGGGAATTTTATATAATACATCAACCTTTAAGGGTTCTTGTCATAAAAGTAATTTTGAATACATGATGGCTTCCGGCCCGCGAGCCGAAGACTACTACGTACGCACTAATAGGATTAGGTTTAAACCATATTTCCCCAAACGCTGATGTCTTATCCTCTCAGTGGCCGCCCTGAGCCGAGGTCGTGACCCATTAGTGGGTCGCCCTCAGCGTGGTCGCTTAAATTTAAGGGTTGCGAGCGCCTTCTGCGCTCACCCACAAGACCGGTGTTGTTGTATAAGCCGACCCTCGTCAGGCTAACAAGAGTTTAGTCAGGGACAAAAAAAAAAAAAAAAAAAACATGATGGCTAATATTTTTGTGCCAAAAATCTTTTTCTTCATGCTGTACTTCTATAAAATCATCATCGAATATGAGGTCAATTTCCTGTCTTAAAATATACCATACGTAGTACTATTTTTTTAATGTTTATCTTGTCCATTTACAAAACAGCTGAGCGGATAGCCCGTAAGGCGTGTTTTTTTATTATTTATATATACAAACATATACACTCACGCCTGTTATCCCCGAAGGGGTACTTGTGTACTTGTACTCTCATACATACGCCAACGCGGGTGAAATTGGCTAACCATTGCGCATATTCAGACGGGGTGACTTAATAATTAAAAAAAAAATTTATAAACATCTATGTTCAAAAGACTAATTTATACAATATACATACGTATATTAGATATACACTCTTGCCTTTTATCCCCGAAGCGGCAGAGGCGCAACAAGTTCACCCACTTTTCGCCATTATTCCGTCCCAGGATGTGATAGGGGGTGAGCCTATCGCCATATCGGGCACAAATTCCGGACTCCGAGCTGATACTAAATAGAAAAACTCAATATCACTTTGCCCTACCCGGGAATCGAACCCGAGACCTCAGCATTGCAGTCGTACCATAATACAACTACTCCGCCGAGGCAGTCCAGTCAATTATTTATATATAATTTTTATATTTATTTATTTAATTATTTTAAAGAATTTTCTACAATTGAACGATGTGGATAGTGTGACATCTTTATACTCTTTGTTTTCTTTGACAACACGCTGGCAGGTTTTTGATAAAAGGTTATCTGTGTCCGGGATTAACGCATTCGGTGTTGTTCAACACGCAAAAGTCGACAGATATCTTGGAAATTAATAAATACAATTAAAAAACTAAACTTTAGATCAGTATTATTAATGTAAATACCTAGTGAGAAAAACATCAAGTAAATACTTACTAAAATTTATAAAAATAAAATGTAACGATGGGAGAGATTGTTACGATTTTTGACGTCATTCGCCTGTCGGCTATGTTGTAAACAAGATGGGAATCCCACATTAAAATGAAAATTAATTGACGAAATAATTAAATGCAACCTTGTGTGCGGAATAAGACAAAGTAATTATGTAAATGGTTGTATTATAAGATTTAATAAGATGTGTTATTGTTATTGTCAGAGAACCAAAGTGACCGACATAGCTCTGAGAGTTAGTAGGTTAAAGTGGCAATGGGCTGGCCACATATGTCGCAGAACAGATAACCGCTGGAGTAAGCGTGTTCTGGAGTGGAAACCGCGTCTTAGTAAACGTAGCGTGGGACGCCCTCTAGCCGGATGGCGGGATGACTTGCACAAGAGGGCCGGCAGCAACTGGATGCATAAAGCAGCAGACCGGGCTCTGTGGCGTATCTTGGGAGAGGCCTATGTCCAGCAGTGGACTGCAACGGGCTGATGATGATGATGATGATTGTAATTGCAACATGAATAAATTGATATTGTTTTTTTCTGCTCTGTATCAGCCGGAGTCTCGAATTTATGCCCGATATGGCGATAGGCTCGTCATCTATCATATTATGGGACGGAACACCTAGGCGAAAGGTAGGTATCCTATTTGCATCACTGCTTCTCGTTTGAACATGAAGGCGTGTTTGTTGTTTTTTTAATTACTCAATATGACCCAGTGTAGCGTCATACATGGATTTGTATTTCAAAGTTCTAGCTGGTGTCAGTAATGCGTAGTCTTAGCGTTTTCTGCTAGACAAGTGGCTTGCTCTTCTCATTAATCTGTATTAGTAATGCATAGATCGAGGTGACGCATCGTGAAAACGGCAGTTCACCAATCAGCCCAAACATGACCACGACCACTCTGTCAAGAGTGCACGACCACAAAGAAGAACGAAAGGAAAAATACAAAAATAGACAAGACATTCGCCTTAACCTTAATTATTTTTCGGGGTTAAAACGTGGCCTAAGTTACTCCTTATTACATCAGCTACCTGGCAATAAAACTCCCGTCAAAATCGATCCAGCCATTTCAGAGATTAGCCGGAACAAACAGACAAACAGACTGAAGACACTCCAATTTTATTATATGTTTGTATAGATAATATCGGTTTATATTAGTCATTATCTATAGATACATTAAAATTGGAGTGTCTTCTGTCTGTCTGTTTGTTCTGTTAGTATTAATGCAAGATTACGATCGGGTATCTGCATGATATAAACTCCATCAAAGGGATCCAGCTCCGGGCAATGTATATTAGAAAAACCCACACAAAGTATTACTCGACCTGGCATACAAAGCCAACAACCCTTGGTCTATTTCTCATATGTCGATAGACCAAGGCGACATAACCTCTGCAAGAAAAAATCAACTTCAAGTTTAAAAAGTATGGGTCTAAAGTCTAGACTATGAATGAAATCCTCCTAGCCAGTTTCGGCCACGGCGGCCAATCTCAGCGGAGATCAGCCAGGTACGCAGGAGATATTATAGTGCACAAGTGTGTGCGCAATACACAGGTGCACTCGCGATTCCTTCACTCTCATAGTCCGGTGAGACGGCAATCCGACATGACCGGAGAGAGATCAGGCGCAGGACCAACGGCTTTACGTGCTTATACGTCTAGACTATAATCTAAACACAAATACATAGGTGTGCCTCTAAAATATGTTTTATCAGCACTTTGCCAAAACATTTTGCCTCGAGGAGTGCTAATTAGTATGTTTAGCACGATAGAAACTATTCGAGGTGTTCACTCGTTTCAAAATAACCTGTTTTATAATCTAATACCACTCCTATTTTGATAATTCTCCGCATCTGGACGTCCTCGAGAATGTCCGGAATTCATACCCGCATGTTTTGACATTTGTTGCCTGTAGAGGTGTGGTACTATGTATGTACCTATGTTTTCAATAAAAGATTCCAATATTTTTTTTCGATCCAAGGTGGAAAAGGATAAATTAGAATAAAGGTAGTCTCGGGATCAGATTAAAATTAAGATAGATTTTTTTACAATGTCATATAGTAAAATGGATATTCTCAGAGATTATCGTTGTAGATCAGGCTCCTTGAAAAATATTTTGCCTAAGGTATGAAAAATTCGTCGGTACACATTATCCAGTAACCCGTCATGTATGACGAACCGCTTCATTACAGATTCGACGCCTTAATACAAGAATAGCTCTCTCAGCTTAATAAGACCTTGACAAAAAGATAACTACAATAATTGGAAAAACGGGGCCTAAGACCGTCTTAGGCCAGATTGTTTCATCTGTTGTCACGTTTTCGTGACCCATTCATACAAGCCCTGTTTTGAGGGCTGGTATGGATAGGCCACGAAAACGTTGAGCCCCACTGATGAGCACGGGCCTCCTCTACTACTGAGAGGGGTTAGCCCTTAGTCTACCACGTTGACTTGAAGCGGGTTGACAGACTTCACATACCTTCGAAATTCTTATAGATAACATCTCAGGCATGCATGTTTTCTCATGATGTTGTCCTTCACCGTTAAAGCAAGCGATAGTTCACAAAGAATACACATAACTTTTTAGAAAAGTCATAGGTGCGTGTCCTTGGGTTATGTATCTGCGGACATTCGTCCCTGCAGTCCATTCCACTCCCAACTAGGCTATCGCCGGTCCGCACGCATTCAATTCTTTATCCGAAATAAACGTTTATTGAACTGTTTTTTTTACAAGATAAGAAGTAGTCTATATCACACACACACGCCTTTTATCTTCGACATGCACCCACTTTTAGCCGTACGTATTCCGTCTCATGATGTGATAAGGGGCGAGCCTATCGCCATATCGGGTACAAATTCCATTCTCCAGGCTGATGGAGAATTGAAAAATCAAATATCACTGCCCGACCCGGGAATCGAACCCGAGACCTCAGGATTGCAGTCGTACCGTAATACAACTACGCCACCCAGGCAGTCTATATTACTTCCCGAAAATAAATATAGCCCTGCACTACAAGCGTATTAGCACTAATTTATTTTACTAATCTTCAGGATAATGTTGATCGTTAGAAGTATAAACTAAACTCTACATGAAGTGTAGAGTATAATAATATTATGTCAGTAATATTTAAATAAACTACAATATTTTTATAAGACGTTTTCGTTCCCAGACCTAATACGCGGTAGCTATCACAAAGTATTAGTAAATGTAAAGTTGACTCTACCACAATTTCGGTAAAGCTCATAGGCAAAAAGAAAGCAAGAATTTCTACAACTTTCTTTAAATAACACGTATTGTGTGTTCCATTGCAATGTATAAGTTTGCCGTCAGTTCGATTCTGCAAGCGGTAGATGGCGCTCTACAATTTGCTCTATTTTCTGCATCGCGATGTCAAAATTCTCCGCGGCTGTATCACTACCTGTGTACAACACTTGACCGGTATCGCTTCTCGGCCTTTTGGCTAAGATCAAAGTGTAGTATCTGTTCTTTTCAGCTTAATATCTGAAAGTTCCCACATTGTGGGACCAGTATATTAAACTGATTTTTGTAAAGCGACGGGATGTTCGGAGCTCGCTCCACTCCCGTCACGGGTCGGCCCGGCATTGCAGTGCCGCCGGGATTGGCCCAATTAATTTCTTAAAAACCTTTAGGTAATAAGTTTATTAGTAATTTCTAATACCTGCTTTAAAATGCTGGGTTTTATTGTCATAGTGGTAATAGAGTCGAAACGACGCGCAACTGCCAGAGTAATGACGGTCACATCGCTGCGATTGCCTCAAACGCGTTGAAATCTTTTTCCGGAATAAAAGTCTCACATGAACCGTATTTTTTTTTCAAAATAAAATGTAGCATAATATTATATCAGTTTCCAACAATAAATGTAAAAGGTTTAATCTGTACTACATGCGTATTAGTACTACATACTATATTTTAGCAAACTTCGGCATTATACTGCTCGTTGTAAGTTTAAATTGAACTCTACACGCAGTAAAGTGTATATTACTACTAGGAAGGTGTTAATTAATTTAAATAAATAATTTTGATGTTTTTAACGAATTAATCTAGTAAGTGGGCCATCACAAATGAATACCAAAACTAAATACGCAGTATTATAGTTTCGGGAAAGCTCATATGCCTAAATAATCAAGAAACTCTAGCATATTTTTTATTTAAATAACAGCGCCTGCATACTTTTTTGATATATAAAATATATTACAATATAAACTTTGTTGCAGTTTTATGTATGTTACAAGATAGGATAATCATTGTAATGTATAAGATTGTCGTCAGTTTGATACTGCAAGCGGTAGATGGTGCTCTACAATTTGCTCTATTTTCTGCATCGCGATGTCAAGTTTCTCCGCGGCTGTATCACTACCTGTGTACAACACAAGACCGGTATCGCTTCTCGGCCTTTTGGCTAAGATCAAAGTGTAGTATCTGTTCTTTTCAGCTTAATATCTGAAAGTTCCCACATTGTGGGACCAGTATATTAAACTGATTTTTGTAAAGCGACGGGATGTTCGGGGCTCGCTCCACTCCCGTCACGGGTCGGCCCGGCATTGCAGTGTCGCCGGGATTGGCCCAATTCTTTACTGGAAAACTCACAGTTCCTGTGATGGAGCTATTACTTCATGCCTCGACGAGACGTTATACTTTAAGAGCCTATGTCAGGAACTTTAAGGACTTTCAAATTCAAATTTCTCGTAAACTACTAAGATCAGAAGTTAGATTTTTGGATATGTGTAAATTGAACGTATAACTCAATAATATGTCAAAGCCAAAACACAATTGCTATAAATTTTCTCGATCGAAAAAAAATTCAAAGTTACCTCTGATATTTTCTTTAAACACGCTTTATCTCTAAATGGTGGAATATGTACATTCGTAACTTTATTTAAATACAATACAACAATTTTTTCAAAGTTTTATCAATACACAATTAAAACGAATTAAATAGTATAATCACAATTAAAAGAAAATTGTTTTGGCGCTTACGCCATTTCATTTCGGCATACGCGTGCGCCTCCCGTCACTTTCTCTCATCCGCGACGTCCAAATACGCCATCGCTGTTATGGGAGTGGCCCGTGCCGGCTTCAGTCGTCCGGAATCTTTACTGACGACGGACGTGTGCTCGAAATTTTCGGACGCCTTCAAAGTTCGAATTGGCCGTCTAGTGTAGGGATTGGTCCGCGCTACCGCGCGGCAAATTTGAAGGTGCCCTGGAAATTCTGTTTTATAGTGTATCCAGCTCACGTCCGTGTATCAATATAAAATTATAGGCTCTATTAGGTCTATAAGATAGGCAGCAAGCGTAATTATTACATCCTTTCACCTTTGTAAATTGTTTCTAGTCGGAGATTTAGTGATCGGTACGCTGAGGTGCCAGGTTCGAATCCCTGATTGAAAAACAATAGTCACTGCTTTTTTTTGTTATTTATTCTGCCTCAGTGGTGTAGTTGTATTACGTTATGACTGCAATGCTGAGGTCTCGGGTTCGATCCCCGAGTCGGGCAGAGCGATATTGGATTTTTTTCTTTTCAGCCCGAAGTCTGGATTTTGAGCCCGAAATGGTGATAGGCTTGCCCCCTATCACATCATAGGACGGAATACGCACGACGGAAAGTGAGTGCACTAGTTGCGCCTCTGCCTACCCCTTCGGGGATAAAAGACGTGAGAGTATATGTATGTATTATTTATATTGGGTAATTCATAGCTAGGGACGCCCTGGAATGCCGGCCCAATTTTGCGTAAATGACGCTTGCGTGCCGCTCATACATTTAAAAAATTCGTATTTTGCATATAAAGGCTGTTCAAATTTTTACACCATAAAATTATTTTAGTATGATTTTTTGTAGTACTCATTTATTTATACATTATGAATCAATAATAACTAAAATGTTAAGAGCCAATGTTAGAATTGGTATACACGGCGGCCATTTTGAATTTCTTTGTTTTAAGGCCAATCGACCTGAAAATCTATATCTGGGCAGGCCTTTAGGTATAAAAGACGGATCCAATGTTAGACTTGAAAAAAGTGGCCGCCATTTTGAATTTCCTTGTTGTAAGGCTAATCGACCTCATAATCGATATCTGTGCAGGGCTTTAAGTACAAAAGACGGATCCAATTTTAGAATTGAAAAAAGTGGCCGCCATTTTGAATTTCTTAGTTTTAAGGCCAATCGAACTCAAAATCGATATCTGGGCAAGCCTGTAGGTACCAAAGACGGATCCAATGTTAGAATTAAAAAGTGACCGCCATTTTGAATTTCTTTGTTTTAAGGCCATTCGACCTCAAAATCGATATCTGGGCAGGCCTTTAGGTATAAAAGACGGATCCAATGTTAGACTTGAAAAAAGTGGCCGCCATTTTGAATTCCCTTGTTTTAAGGCTAATCGACCTCAAAATCGATATCTGTGCAGGCCCCTAGGTACAAAAGACGGATCCAATGTTAGAATTAAAAAAAGTGACCGCCATTTTGAATTTATTTGTTTTAAGGCCATTCGACCTCAAAATCTATATCTGGGCAAGCCTGTAGGTACAAAAGACGGATCGAATGTTATAATTGAAAAAAGTGACCGCCATTTTGAATTTCTTTGTTTAAAGGCCAATCGACCTCAAAATCGATATCTAGGCAGGCCTGTAGGTACAAAAGACGGATCCAATGTCAGATCTGAAAAAAGTGGCCGCCATTTTGAATTTCCTTGTTTTAAGGCTTATCGACCTCAAAATCTATATCTGGGCAAGCCTGTAGGTACAAAAGACGGATCCAATGTTAGAATTGAAAAAAATGACCGCCATTTTGAATTCCTTTGTTTTAAGGCCATTCGATCTCAAAATCGACATCTGGGCAGGCCTGTAGGTTCAAAAGACGGATCCAATGTCAGATCTGAAAAAATTGGCCGCCATTTTGAATTTCTTTATTTTAAGGCCAATTGACCTCAAAATCGGTATCTGAGTACCACTTTAGTTACTAAAGGCAGATCCACCGTCAGAACTGAAAAAAGTGGCCGCCATTTTGAATTTCTTTGTTTTAAGGTTAATCGACCGCAAAATCGATATCTGGGTGTAACATTATTAACAAAAGAGTGATCCAATGTCAGAATTGAAAAAAGTAGCCACCATTTTGAAGTTTTTTGTATTAAGGCCAATCGAACTCAAAATCGATATCTGGGCATTGTTTTGTGCACAAAAGGCAGATGTAATGTTAGAATTTTAAATAAAGGCCGCCATTTAGATTTATTTTTCTTTAAAGGCTATTGGCTTTAAAATCAAAATCCGCTGGACATGACTGGCCACAAACTCTAATAGGTATAAAGGAGACGGCCTAAATTGGGCTTGACCTTACACTTTTGAAGCATGTATCAATATTCTTCTATTTTTATGTCTTCCATTTAAAACTATCCCACCAAAAACATAAATGTAAAAAAAGATAGCCAAGTTCAATACCAAAATTATGCTTAGCTGTGGGCTTCGCCGCAAAAAGAATGGAGATCTAAATGTGTGCCAAGTTTTATGCAAAATCTAAATATGTATTTATAGGAACAAAATAACATTATGAACAAGTATTAAATTCTATTTGTTTGCTTTATTGAATACCTATAATAGTTGCTGGTATTTACAAATGTGAGATCTTTTACATTTATGTTTTTGGTGGGATATCATTACTTTTTGTAAAGAAAACTAGGTAGGTATTGAGTTGTGTGGTGCCGCGCGCCGCCGACGACACACCGTTGGCCGGCTGTTTAGCGCGTATTACAAGTGTTTTTTTATGGGGACACCCAAATGTTTTGGCTTAACTTTATCTTTATATTTCTGTTATAAAGCAAATATAATAAAACATATATTGGGATTGTTTCAAATATTTGCTTGTAACGGTTCCAACGCTACCATTAAAAATATATTTTTTTTTATGTGGACCCCTGTATTTTTAACTTTTTTTATTTTTAGATTTTTTCTTACGCTTACACATAATTACCGAACTGGATTCCAAATTTCATCCTTCTAGGTCATCTGGAAGTAGGTTAGGTTTAGATACTATAAGTCTGTCAGTCAGTACAAAAATTTACGATTTTGACCTTCATATCTTTATAACCGTTTGAGCTAGCTTCATGAAATTTGGGCTTCTAGATGTCCTTATAGATATAATTAAACTCACACAGTTTTATGTGTTTACTTTAAATAGGTTTTGAGTTATAGAAAGGTGAAAAGTGGCACCAAGTGGTTCGTGTAATATTACACACGGCGCTGGCACCAACTTAGAGCGTTGGTTACATACTCAAAGAATACCAAGCATGTATAACAATAATAATATTGACATAATAGTATTAATAATTCTTTGGGGGAGACCTATGTGCAATAGTAGCCTTTTAAAGGCTGAAAAAGAATAAGAATTAAAAACTATAGGTATTTTAGAAATTAAACTAAAAAGACATTTTCACTTTTTGGGATATTTAATATTGGTCGATATTATTTAATTTTACTGGCAACTTTGTTCAGCGCTCCCGACGTAATGTCAAATTGAAATACATTATTGACTCACTAACACTCTAGCTTCACACCTCGCGTCGTGGCTCGTATTGTGTTCGGCGTACCACTCGCGCGAGAGTGTAAATGAGCCATTATATATTTATATCAGTCCTCGTCGATTCCATGTGATATGTTCAATTCTGGTTATTGTCTAAGCTAGCTCTGTTCACTATTCAATAGGGCAGTCCAATGGTTAGGTACTGTGAACATCTTATGTCATCAGGTAAAAAAAAGTTATTCACCGAAAAATGATTTAGAAGCTCTACTCTACAGCGGTTCTTTCTTTACTCCCATTGGACGGACAGATTTTTCTTTCTCATTTAAAAATAGTTCTAATATAACTATAAAATAATGCATAAATTATCTCTGTAACACTAAGCCCAAAGTTCTATGAAGTTTTTCCCGTCTCCTTTTAAAATATGGCCATCATTATTTTTCATACAGTTCAATAAGGATATCGGAGCTTTGTTATATTGCAAAACAAAAACAAATGCCTTAGAATTGAAGAAGTAGCTGTTGCAGTAAACATCAGTCTATTCTTCTGTACAAAATATCAAAAATATTTAAAAAATTGTAAGTAATTAACATTTCAAATTTTCTATAAGCATAAGTACCCGCGTAGTAAGAATGACCTTGCTATATTTTTCTTACCCCACATTACATAAAGTTCAAATTAAAAATTATAAAAATTATCTAGATAGGTAGCGGCCGCCTTCAACATTTGTAACATTTATATCCTATATAGTGACTATTCAACCATAATAATGTAATCAATCTTCATATCAAGCTATGTAATTTTATTGCATTGCATAAATTTCGAACATCCTTTACATACAAAATTCGATTTTTAAATTGCATGGTGGCACTAGAGTGAAGCATCATTTACATAAAATAGACCTGACATTCCAGGGAAGAAGTTTCATCGTGAATGACTTGTCGAAACTACCTTGATGTTGCAACTCGTAGTTGTATTACGTGCCCGGTACGGCCTCCACGCTCAGGTCTCGGGTTCGAATCCCGCGTCGGGCAAATACTATTTTTTTCTGTCCAGTATCAACTCGGTCTGTTGAATTGGGCCCGGTATGTGGCAATAAGCTCGTCTCCTATTTGATAAGACCTAAAATAGCTAACGAAATGTGAGGAGAAAAGGTGTGATGCTATGTTTGACTGCCTCCAAGGCGTAGTTGCACACACGATACGCCTATTGTGCTGAGGTCCCGGGTTCGAATCCCGAGTCGGGCCGAAAAATAGTGACGCCATTTATTGTATTATTATTTATTTTATGTCCACCAAAGTTAGGAAAGTCCACAAGAATAAATCAAAGCAAAGCAAAATATAATTTAAAACATATTATAGAAGTTTCATACTGCTTTGCTTTTTACCTATATACAGACCTACGTAGGGGTAAGACTCGAACCTACCACCACACCAAATTTTATCTTGTCAACAAAAGTCAACTATAAGTGAATAATACTTTCGATGAGTTTAGATAACTTACAATGTCATTTTACATAATGTTCAAGTAATTAGGTAGATAATAGTGACATAATAATGGTTCTATAAACGAATTAAAATAAATTCTATGTTTTATAAGTTATAAATTTATTAGAAATTATAATAACTATAATATTTACAACATAGACATGCATTTGCAATGACGATCTTTTCGCGGGCTTGAGTGCAACGACCTGTCGCAACGACGCGATGCGACGAGGGCCGAGGCGCGCGATCTATCTCAGCGGGGCCGTGCGGCGCCTCGCATTTGAAATACGCTAAGTCACGCCCATCACGATTCCATATGTTTTTCACATAGGCTCTTAACTAAACAGTTGTAACTGTGTTCACAATATGACAACAACTGAGTCCCTCTGAAATGCCAACTTGGTTGTAACCCCCGACAGAAAAAGAGGTGTATTATAAAGTTGAGGGTGTGTATCTGTATGTCTATCTGTGACATCGTGTCTCTTAATCAAATAGACCGATTTTGATACTTTTTTTATTTTAAAGCTGATGTGATCGAAATGGTTTTTAACTATAATAATTTATGAAGATCGGATAAGGCGTTTGGAAATTATCAGCTCATTTCCTACTTTCACAACTCCGATTGATTTAAAGCTTGGTAAATTGTGAGTTGTGACTTTGGCAATATTTTAAGATATGTTAACCTTGAGCTGATACTGCAACATTAAGTAGTCTACGGATGCCCAACTCTTTAGCAACTTATAGTAGACATGGAGTATGGGTTCATAAGAATGGTCTCAATGAGTGGGTATTAAATTGTTAATTATCAAGGCCAATTATCAATTATAGTTAATTATAATCCAAAAAGGTTGAAATAAAAATTAAATTATAATTTAAATAACCCCCGACTCCAAAAAACCTCTAAAAAGTAAAAAAATAAGTCTTTTTTTTTCGTTTAAGTAGTCATTAAGGATCGCATATTGAAAGCCGCCGTTAGACTCTATTAATCTTTCTGTTCTTAAATTTTTCATAAAGTCACCATCAGCAGGTACTGTTTGTTGTAATTGCTACTCTAGACATTATTTTTAAAATTCGCTTCAAAACGCCTAAATAAAAGAACATAGCAACAAGTAGTCGTTCTGCACGTAGCTAGTTCACTTAAGTACCTCGTTTTTTTTAACTGCCACCCACATGTTGATTTATTTTTTGTACTTCGGTTACGCTGTTCGCAGTGCACTATATTTATGCGTAAGATCAAAATCATTTCACAAAAGAAGTTTAATTTGCAGACACAATAATATCCTCTTGCGTACATAGCGCTGGCCACACTGGCGCAAGCGCAATTTTTCGCGTGTCTGTCAACACGCGAAAATCGACCTACACGCACACACATAAGGCGCGTCAACACGCACACATATCGAGTTTGACAAGCTGTCAGACCGGCCCGATTGGGCCGGTCGGGGCTCGAGAGGATATTGTGTAATTATTTGTACAGGATTTTCATTTCGGTCCGAAAAAAAATAGCATGATTACCAAAACTATTGGATGCGAAGAAAACCTCCCAGTGATCCAGAGGTCAAAAGAAGAAACGTAAGGTAATTAGTTTTACGCCACCTAAGATGCTTTATTTAACGCCAGACTTTGGAATGTGATTTACTAACCTACACGCCCATCACTGCTTAATTCAAGCACCCTGATAATCAAGATGCCTGGGGATCACTTAGGGGACAAAGCTAATGATAAGTCAGCCTGTTTGATAAACATGAAAAATGAAAATTATTTAGGACCAACGCTGTGATCATTTTTAAATTTCTGCCAGTCGAATAAATTATAATTCGAAAAAATATTTCATTTGGAACAAGTATCTTTTATAGGTAAGTAGGTACATAAATATTTTCGCTAAAATGTTGTTAAACGCAGAGTATAAAATAATTAGAAGTTCATTTTGAGGCCTATAACAATTTAGGATAAAAAATGGATATTAATTATTGTTCAGTAACAGGGTATTTAAATAGTATTTGTTGATTTCGGGACCAAAGACACCATCAATGGATCTAAGTTGCCTTAATTTCACATTATATTCTCAACTAGCTATTGCTCCCAGTTTCGCTTATGTAAACAAGTTTTTCTGGGATAAACGTCCCGCTGTATATTTTCCTGGCATAAAAAGTAGCCTAAAAACCTGACCAGGGTCTCTCCACCAAACTTCATCGAAATCTGTTCAGTAGTTTTTGAGTGTATCACGTACAGAAGCGGCAGGCGACTTTGTTCAAACTATGTAAGGAAGGAAGGATAATGACCAAAATGAATTATTCTCATTAATCACATTGTTCCAAGCTAAAAACATGTTATTCCCAGAAATTACTAAATCATTAAGATTGTAGATATGATACCTTATCTAATTGGGATGTATTATAATATTAGAAAAAATATTTTAAATTAACACAAATTTCGTCTTGTGTAATTCAATATTTTTACCTAATTTTCCAGTGTGAGCTAGAGCAAACTACTACGCCACCAAGTCTAAGCCAACGAGTAGCTGGTGCTATTATGTGAACACATTGCACCTGCATGCACCCTCTTGAAACTGGTTTTGGGGAATACTTGGAGTATTGGCATCCTACATCAGTTGCTGTCTGCTAAAGATAGAAACACGGGGGACAATTATTATTGGTATTATTTTTCCTTCTTTCATTCTGATTTACGAAGAACAGAATTTACGATAAGTAGGCGATGGAATATTATGACTTATTTAGATACAAAGACAACTCTTATATTCTATAGGATTGATGAGTTGTGAATACTTATATTTTATCCATTGTTAAAGAAAATAGTGTCTTACAATGTTGACTGACAACTGCTGTAGAGAAGAAAGAAAGGAGTCTGGTACAAACACTAGTCAACTTAACCTATTTGCCAGAATTTATGATTATTACAGGAAAGTGATTTAAAATACATTTTATCACATAGAAAATACGGTTCCATAGAAACTTTTATTCCGGAAAATAATTGACGCTTGCGGACCAGGAAAATGGTAGTCTTTAATATTAGAACAGTTGTCTCTGGTTAGAGCTCAGAATTGGTACTATGAATTCGATGTTATAGGCGGTAGGTGGCGCTCAACAAGTTGCTCTATTATCAGCATCGCGATGTCAAGATTCTCCGCGGCTGTATCACTATCCGAGTACAACAATTTACCGGTATCGCTTCTCGGCCTTTTGGCTAAGATCAAAGTGTAGTATCTGTTCTTTTCAGCTTAATATCTGAAAGTTCCCACATTGTGGGACCAGTATATTAAACTGATTTTTGTAAAGCGACGGGATGTTCGGAGCTCGCTCCACTCCCGTCACGGGTCGGCCCGGCATTGCAGTGCCGCCGGGATTGGCCCAATTAATTTCTTAAAAACCTTTAGGTAATAAGTTTATTAGTAATTTCTAATACCTGCTTTAAAATGCTGGGTTTTATTGTCATAGTGGTAATAGAGTCGAAACGACGCGCAACTGCCAGAGTAATGACGGTCACATCGCTGCGATTGCCTCAAACGCGTTGAAATCTTTTTCCGGAATAAAAGTCTCACATGAACCGTATTTTTTTTTCAAAATAAAATGTAGCATAATATTATATCAGTTTCCAACAATAAATGTAAAAGGTTTAATCTGTACTACATGCGTATTAGTACTACATACTATATTTTAGCAAACTTCGGCATTATACTGCTCGTTGTAAGTTTAAATTGAACTCTACACGCAGTAAAGTGTATATTACTACTAGGAAGGTGTTAATTAATTTAAATAAATAATTTTGATGTTTTTAACGAATTAATCTAGTAAGTGGGCCATCACAAATGAATACCAAAACTAAATACGCAGTATTATAGTTTCGGGAAAGCTCATATGCCTAAATAATCAAGAAACTCTAGCATATTTTTTATTTAAATAACAGCGCCTGCATACTTTTTTGATATATAAAATATATTACAATATAAACTTTGTTGCAGTTTTATGTATGTTACAAGATAGGATAATCATTGTAATGTATAAGATTGTCGTCAGTTTGATACTGCAAGCGGTAGATGGTGCTCTACAATTTGCTCTATTTTCTGCATCGCGATGTCAAGTTTCTCCGCGGCTGTATCACTACCTGTGTACAACACAAGACCGGTATCGCTTCTCGGCCTTTTGGCTAAGATCAAAGTGTAGTATCTGTTCTTTTCAGCTTAATATCTGAAAGTTCCCACATTGTGGGACCAGTATATTAAACTGATTTTTGTAAAGCGACGGGATGTTCGGGGCTCGCTCCACTCCCGTCACGGGTCGGCCCGGCATTGCAGTGCCGCCGGGATTGGCCCAATTAATAACTTGCAAAATTTTCGTGACTTTGAGGAGGAAGAATCTACAATTTTTTAAAGATAGTTTCTAGTAATAATATTTTCATTAATACACGTATAATGAATTAAAGGAAAAACTAAAACTTCCAGTGAAGATTGAAGTCATTGTGGTTATACTTTATATTATGTGGTTATTGGTTAACATTTACAAAATAATTATGGGTTCTCATCCATATGATTTATATTATATTCATCATATAATATATAGTCGGTGATCACAGACAAGAATGTGCCGGTGACGTAAGATTTATAAATAATGATAAACAATTTGGATAATTCAACAAAAGAATTTAATCGTTTTTACCAACACAACCATAAACCAAATACAATTTACTTTTAGTATTTATTGCATTAAAGTTTACTTAAAAATATAATTTATCATACTCCGTGGGGGTTGTCCATTAAATACGTGCAGTCTATAAAAATAATAAAATGTACTTTCGATTTCGTTTACCACCAAAATTATATTTACGTCATTTCCGTTCACGTCTTTGTTATTATAGTTGAAGCATATAAAGAACATTGGTAGCTAGTTATTTATATTAAAAATTAGCAATGTAATAGCTTGGTAAATTCAATCTTGCACACTCTACGTCACAATAGATCGCATGGGACGACATTTTTGTTTGAAGTACAATCTTTTAGGGGTGAACTCTATTGTTGTAGTCGTAACAAAGAAACGGCCAAAAAGATCCAGGTAGAGCGGGACGATATAAAAAAGACGGATTTCAACTGGTTTTGTCCTAAGTAGCTGTTAAGCAAAATTTTGCTGACAACCCAACGTGTTGGGTGAAATTCGTTGGCCATAACGAGAGGCAATGCCCGGAAGAATTAACCCCGAGTCAACGCTTCCTTGGTCATTGATTTTACCAAAATAACTATATGGACGGTAAGTCATTACTGTCAGATGCTACATTCGGCCCATTCGTTGTGTTCGAAGAGACTAGTACTCTCGTCGAGCAAATTGATGCTGTGCATTCTCATTTAACAAAATGCGAAGGCAATGATTGGCTTCAAACCAATCACAGGACCATATACGTTGCCGGACAATCCAAGTTAAGACTTTTCTTTGTCATTTTCTTTCGCAGATAAAAGACTTGCCATTGTCCGCTACTTATACAATCTAAAAGTATAATTCAATAAATATGTATTATTGAATTATATATTTAGTATAATTACTACTAATTTATATTTATGATCTTACTTAATATTAATCTATTGTATGTTAATTTCGTTTTGTATGTTATACCTTTCTAAAGCATGGATGGTACATTTAAGCATTAAGGTGGGACCGTCTCCTGAACGTCGGAATCATACAGGCACGCTGGGCACTCCCGGCATTTGAACCGATGCAAGTACTCGAAGAATTCGCCTTTCCTCGTAAACACCTGCGTTAGTACTCGATGCAGGATGATCCGCCTGATGACCCTGTGTGCCTTGGCGGTGACCGAAAAGAATAATTTTGTTACCGAAGTCGTCTCTCCGTCCGCTCATCTCCGGCTCTATTCGTCAATAAAGTCCTGCTGGATCTCTTTATAGACGATTGAAACCGGATACTTGTCGTATGCCTTCTTCAGTTTTTTTGCGAAATTGTGCTGGATATCTACGAGCTGCGCCCTAATACAGAGTTTTTAGCTGGCGGGAAGGTCGCGTAAAGAATACCAGGCTCAATCACCGCCGTGTAAATCGTCCTGATCACTAACGGTCTCAGCCACCAGTGGTATTGCCCAAAGCAACCGAGCATTTTATAAAACCTTTTAGCTATCCCACAAGCTTGCGTCACGTGGCTTTTAAACGTCAATTTCCATTCTATTTCCAGGCTTAACATTTTAATTTCATTTGACAGGCCAATGTCTACTCCACCTATATGATTGTTTGGGGTATCGTATTTCAGTTTGTTGATTATCACCGTTGCTTTTTTTGCTGGTGTGAATTTAAGTTTGGTTCGAAAACCCAGATCCCAATAATCTAGAGCCGCATTGGCCTAATGCAGCACTTCGCAGCCTTCGAAGTGTGGAAAGCCCTTTTGAATGCAGCTGAATCTATTGTTGGTGACTGCCCACCTCTTGGTCCTTTACGATAGGATTGCGGCGAATAATTTGGGCATTATGTCTCCGAGGAAGATAGGTCACCAGTTCCGGATGTCTCCTACCTCCGCCTTCTTGTTCAGTAGGATGGTGTTAGAGTGACCACAGGAAGAAGTGACTGAATCCGTGCGCCAGCTTGCGTTATACAGTGCTGTAAGTACACGAGCACCCGGGTCAGCTTTTCTGAGGTCTCTATACTTGACGCCATCCGGTCCAGGCGAGATTTTAATATTATTCACATGACTGGGATTAGTTTCATGTAAAAAATAGGGCCGATCCCGGTAGTACTGCAATGCTGGGCCGACCCGTGACGGGAGTGGAGCGAGCTCCGAACATCCCGTCGCTTTACAAATATCTGTTTAATATACTGGTCCCACAATGTGGGATCTTTCAGATATCAAGCTGAAAAGAACAGATACAGTATTAAATTTAAAAAGTACTTCCCAGATCAGGTTAGGGTAAAAACCGTGGCACTGCCTGCTACAGATGATAGTGTCGCTTAAAGCGGTCTATGTCGCTAGACAACCATTAAAGATATGTAAACGATATAATTGTACACAGCTAGCTCCGTAGCCCTTTAGCTCATTTACCAAGATAGGTTGTGGAGCGGCCGCGGCGGCCCTTGGGCCACCTCAGTTCAGCCAACATAATATAACTCAATGTTATAATGACACGACCTATGCAAAAGAAAAAGAAAAAAAAAAATCCCTGCACTTGTCGAGTCATGTACAGACGACGAAGCAGGTAAGTTGGGTGTGTAGCAGTGGTTCATCCCTAGTTCATTCCACGGCCGGCTCGGTACACTATTGACGTTTTGGCTATTACATTCAATCGCTTGATTATCTTAATTATCTTCTACTGTTCAAATGAGCTTAGTTCACTTCAATTTTATATTCTTTATTTTATCCTTTTATTCAATTATACTACGCTAATATTTATTTATCACTACTTCTTTATTACTATTTTAATTTTTCTTTATTTACTATGCTTGTTTAAAACTAGTTATATATAAACGCATTTTATGTCTTGTTTTTATTGCTTATTTATATTTATTGTTTTTGTACGTATCTCTATGAAGTATCCTATTAATTTATATCTTCTTGACTTATCTATTTTAATTTACTCTTGTTAGTTTTATATCAATTTCGCTTTCTATATCATATTTTTCTTTACAAAAGTTGGACATTCCAAAAATGATTATGGTCCACTGACTCGGCGCTTCGTGGGTCGCAAAGACACGTCGGACTCTCCTTGCACCTGAACCGGTTCAGGTACGCGGAGAATCCGCAGTGTCCCGTAAATATCTGGGTGAGGGTTGGGTCCATAGGGATCTACCTTACGATGTGGTATGCAGCCACCGCGTCGGCGAAAAACAGCTTAGTTGTTGAGGCCGTTTACTCCGACGCGTAGCGCTCGCCCCATTCGTCATAGTGGGGTTTAACTTTTAGGTTAAGGGCAGGCTCCTTCGCGAGTTCATCGGCCCTCTCATTTCCCTCCATCCCTGCGTGTGCCTTAATCCACAATAAATTTAATATTTTGTCGCGTTCCTTGATAAGATCTAAATTTGTATTAATTTTGAACGCTAGGGGATGGCGGGAATCTCCTCTGGATATTGTCTCGAAAGCCGACCTAGAGTTACTGAGGATATTAATATACTTGTTGCCCTTACCCTTTAGTGCGACCTCTGTAGCTTTTTCGAGGGCGAGCATCTCCGCCTGGTATACGGTGCAGAATGGCTCCAGTTTGTATTTTTTGGCTACCATCTCAGCCGCATCACCCCATACGAATAATGCGGCTCCGACTTTGCCATCGATTTTTGAGCCGTCTATAAAGATGTTGTTGCAGCCTTGCGTGTGCTGCGCCACCTCCACACCGTCCACCAGGCTTCGAAACTGCCACTCTACACGGTTCGCTGGGTGTTTTGGGCCGATGAAGGCCTCAGGAAGTTCTACGCCTCAGTCTCCGTTTATTTGCCGGGAGTATCCCCTCTTAACTTCGTAGAGGAGTGCAGCTTCACGAACTCTTATGTCAAGCGGCAACACTCTCGCCAACAACAGGACCGAGTTAAGTGAGACTGTCCTGTATGCCTTCGTCATCCTTTGCACCAAGCTGCGCTGTACCATATTGAGCTGCTCCTTGATATAGATCCTGCGTGTCGCTGGCGCCCAAACGCTGGCTGCATACAGGATCGTTGGCTCCACTACGGCAGTGTACAGCGTCCGTATAACTTCCGGGTCGAGTCCCCACTGCATCTTCGCCGCTCTCGACATTCTCTTAAAGAAGTCTGTTTCTTTTTCTTCTGGTTGTGTAGCAGTGGTTCATCCCTAGTTCGTTCCATGGCCGGCTCGGTACGCTATTGACGCTTGCCAGACGCGTGCTACACATATATTATGTCACGCAACCACCAGATGTTGTCGTTGATTATGAAGCGACGCATCATACCGGTGTATCTTCTGCTGATTCCTAGCTGCGTGATGACAACGTCATTTCGCTTATCCCATGCGCCCAAGGCTCTCACTATGAAAGCCTTCACCGCGACTGAGTAACCCTTAGCCTGCTGTCGTTAAGCTGGTCGTTTATAGGCTGGTATTTGTGTCATTTGTCTTGGCGAGCCAGCCGAAGGGCCTCCATCCGATTTTCAAAGGAGACATACGCATCTATTATATTGATGCGACGGTTGGATTCGTCACGGATAACTATGTTAGGTCTCAGAGCCGCCGCCGCTCCCTGGGTGCCACTCACCGATCTATCGACGGTAACAGTGCCAGTGCAGCGAGTAGCGTTCACGAGCCGGTTCCGGACGTTGTGGTGTCTAAACCGCCTCACATCCGCGTGCATACCGCAGTAGCAGAGCACGTGCGGAAGGGACTCAAGTCTGTCTCCACATCTGCGACATCTCTTTTCTGCCCCTGGCTGCCATCGATTGCCTCATTCAGAGGAAGAACATTAAGTATGGCCTGGTGGATAAAGCGCCAGTCACAAAAGCTGGTGTTGCGGACATTCCTAAGGAAGTGGTTAGAGACTGCGTGTGTTCATGTGGCCTCAAGTACCTTACCCTGGTCTCTCTTGGCAAGGAGCAACTCCGCATAATGATCTAAAAGCTTTCGGCGAAGAAAATTACCAGTTCGATTCCTCTGCTCCGGCAAGATAACACCTCCATCGTTCCCACAAAACATGCCAAACACTTCTCTGCCAGATCCCCAGAACCAGCTCAACCCAATTTTTGCCATCAATCTCGTGGTCGCGCTTAGCACCTTTGCCCGAACGAACTTTGGGCACCTGAGCGCCGCATATCCATATCCCCTGAGAGATAGCGGGCAACTTCCGTATTGTTTGCTTCCTTTCTCCATCTTTCAGAGGCCGTCCTCCTCAACAGGGATATCGCCGAAGAACACACCACCATGTAGCCTGAGTAAACACAGTGTGTACAATACAGGTAGACATTCAACTGCGGAGGTTCTTAACACCGCGATACAGAAAGAAGAGCCAATTGTATAGCGCCATCTACAGAATACAATATTGAAATATTCTGTGATACTGTAGCTGTAGTATACCATTTGTTTTATCTTATACCTACTATTATATTTTCGAATTATTTACTTATTATAACATGTTGCTCTACTTTATGCAACCGAGTCTTAGGAATAAAAAAATATGACGAATAAAATGCATATCACAGAAATAAAAAACGTTACGCATAATCCTTACTAATATAAATGCGAAAGTAACTCTGTCTGCCTGTCTGTTTCATTTAAATGAAATTTGGTACACAGATAGTCTAGAGCCTGAGAAAAGACATAGACAAATTTTTAATGCGAAAAAAGGGTTTTTAGGGAGGGATATGCTATAAAAATGTCAGGTCTAGACAGAGTTTAGGAAATTGGACCAAATCTGAACAAATAGATAAAGTCGTTATCTTACAAGTCGTTTGAATTAGCTTTAGATGAGATAAAATCGAACGCGCCATTTTTTTTTATAAGGACATTGAAAAACGAAACGGCAATAAAGTCAAGCATACTAAATAAAAATGGGGTTTTGAAAGTCACGGGGCGAGCAGCGGAGGGCTGCTCAGTCCAATTTAAGCGACTCCGAGGTGGACGACAATGCGTGTGGTCGGTCACCCGTTTTCGTAAACGACAAAAGCGTCCTTTAGAGTGTAGGGGCATCTTAGCCCTCTTGTTTAGACAGGGGCCGTCTTGTCCCCTTTGTATAGAGAGGGGCCGCAATGGCATCGCGCAGGGACGATCCCGTGCAGCTATCTTAGTGCAACAAGATAGCCCGGAGCCGTCTCGTACGCGCCGAAGAAGGCCACCGCAAGTTTTGGTTGGTATGCCGGTGTAGGGTGTACATAGTGTTAAGGACTTGGTCCAATGCTCGCTCGGATGATGCTATACTCCCGAGTGTCGACATTGGGCCGTAAGTCTGTGTGAAACCAACATAACCGTTCCACTCACCCCCCCGTGATGGTAACAATAACGCGTTTTTTCCCCGCGCAAAAAAGAAGCATAATAAACAAGCCAGTTGATAACCACGTACCGATGCCAACTATCCACAAAACACTTAAGATTAGCATAATGATTTTTGCCTCGATTGGCAGAGAACGTGTAAAATCGAAAGATTGAGTAAAAGGAAATAAAAATTAATAGAATGTATAAAAAAAAATTAACAAAGGACGTGACGTATCTTATGGATGTCCCCTATCATCGACAGTAAAATTACTTATAAAATATATTGATGGAGACATGTTTAATGTCGACCATCTTTTTATTAATGCATATAATCGTGTAAACTGACGCATTAGAAAAATAATTATTTTTTTCCTTTTCTGAATGGAAACTAGACAATTGTACATTTAATTTCCAGTCTATGTTTGCTCAATGTATAATGATTTATAAAATAATTAGACCATAATAAACGTAAAATTTAAGTTTGTTGTAAAATTATATTTATTGTAAATTATATAAGAATACAATGTTAACACGATAAAAATTTACAACTGCAAAAATACATTCTCTCTGTCTTATAAATTAATTAATAATTTCTTACGCATTAAGTAACGAAATGCTTCGCCTTTTTATTTGTGACATTCAAAAGTATATTAATTAATTATTCATTAAAGTTTCATTATTTCCATAGCATAACATTTGTCAATTAGTTCTGTAATTTTTATGACGATTTTATAATGTATTGTCTAATAAACTGTCTTGATATAAAATCTTTCAATTTATTTTTACCCTGGGACGATGTAGTGATCACATTGGGAGCTGACTACTAACTTTATAATTTCTCCTGACTGTTCTTATGAACAGTGTAGTACAAAATATATAATGACCAATCAAGTGAAAATTCAACTTTGATGCTAAATTTCATTATGATTTGCCTTTCTTCATGTTTTGTTCACCGCAAAACCATTGTCTTTGCGCCAAATATCTAAGCAGGACCTTTTCAAATGACTAGTAACCCTTTTACAAAAATCAACGTCAAATATGTTTAAATTATATAAGTTTATTGTTATACCTATACATACTCTCTACAATAATGCAGCTTGTATATTTTTTAAATTATGCCCGCTATTTTTTCAACAGAATCATCAAAGATTTATACATAAATGGAAGAGAAAGTCCTTAGGCATAAAACTAAAGTTCCCTTAAATTGATACAGAACCCTGAACTTGTATTTTTCATAATCTATATAAAAGTCATTAATGCAAAAGGAATGTAAGTACTAACAATACTTCTGTTTCAAATCCTTCCTTAATATCTTCCCTGCCGCACTCTTAGGGATATTGTCCACAAACTGCACTTCCTTTATATTCTTGAAAACAGCTACTTGTTTATTAACGAACTCCAATATTTCCATGGGGTCTACTTCTTGACCCGCTTGGGGTACCACGAAGGCCTTAGGTACTTCACCAGTGATGGGGTCTGGGATTCCCATGACAGCGCAGTCCAGGACCTTCGGGTGTGTCCTGAGTACTGTTTCTAACTCTGCTGGCGGGACTTGGAATCCTTTTACCTGGAAAAGTAAAAATTGCGAATACCAAAGAAGAATATTTATGCATAGGTACCTATATACAACGATTTTACAAGGTTGGTATCAGGATAGTGGTTTTTTCTCTCACTACCACTATGGTTTTACACCTTGTATAAATGATCGCTAACTAAACGTACAATATCCTATCAGCTTGTATCAATATTAATCAATTTATCAATATCCTATGACTGCCTCGGTGGCGTAGTTGTATTACGGTACGACTGCAATGCTGAGGTCACGGGTTCGATCCCCGGGTCAGGCAGTGATAGTCAGTAGGAGTCTGGAATTTGTGCCCGATATGGCGATAGGCTCAGCCCCTATCACATCATAGGTCGGAATAATGGAGAAAAGTGGGTGCACTAGTTGCGCCTCTGCCTACGCCTTCGGGGATAAAAGGCGTGAGTGTATATGTAGATATATATGTCGACGGTCTCATAGCACAAAGCCGTATATGCAAAATGTTAGTTTTTCAGTAGAGCGCTTTGAAAGTCGTAAGTTTGTATTCATGTGCGAATTAGTGCTATTTTCACACATTAGGTTCAAAGTTGTTACTGAACCCTATAGAATATAATATTTTGTTCACTATAACTTGTGATTTTCACAATTAACTTCAAAGCGACTTTCAAAGCGCTCTACTGAAAAGCTTCATTTTGCATATACGATTTTGTTCTATGGGACCGTCGATGTATGTATCCTATCAACATTTTTTACATCGTACACTGCTTATTTATGCTAATATTATAAAGCTGAACTGTTTGTTTGGTTGAACGTCCTAATCTCAGGAACTGAACCGACTTTGAAAATTCTTTCACTAATAGGAAGCTTCATTACTCCTAAGTGATATAGGCTGAGTAAGGTCTGAGTACTTTTAATCCCGAGAAAGTATTTTTATTCCGGAAAAACTTTTTCACCTTGTCATTTCATTACTTATTATTTGAACAGTCATATTCAATTCCTCGATCTCATTACCTAACAACGAATCAATGGCAAGAATAAATCAATAAGAAATAATACAACACACACAATCACGCCTGTTATCCCCGAAGGGGTAGGCAGAGGCGCAACTAGTGCACCCACTTTTCGCCATTATTCCGTCCCATGATATGATAGGGGGCGAGCCTATCGCCATATCGGGCACAAATTCCAGACTCGGAGCTGATACTGAATAGAAAAACTCAATATCACTTTGCCCGACCCAGGGATCGAACCCGAGACCTCAGCTTTGCAGTCGCACTGTAATACAACTACGCCACCGAGGCAGTCAGTACATTAAATAGTTCAATACATTAAATGTCTACTTGTGATTTTATTCAAACTTGAAATTGATTCATTACAACCGCATAGTTACTTTAAATGCAATAGATTATCGAATAATGATGTTTACCTTTATAAGCTCCTTTAACCGATCAGTAACATACAAATACTTTTTCTCGTTGTATTTTCCTATGTCACCCGTTTTGTACCAATCACCCTCCATCACTTCTTTGGTCGCTTCCTCATTCTTGTAATAACCTGACATTAAGTTCGGACCACGGAACCAGATTTCACCTTCCTGAAAAATAAAGAGGAACTACACATTATTACTGTTAAATGGACGATAGACTACTCGGGAATGGAATGGTCTGACGAGACGGATGTATACCATACATACATACTTCTGAATTTTCGAAGTTATGTGTGTATTGTTTATCAATTATCGTTCGCTTTAACGACGAAGGAAAACATCATGAGGAAATCTACATACCTAAGAATTCCATAAAAATATTTCTAAGGTATGTAAAGTCCGCCAAACCCGCACTAGGTCAGCGTGGTGGACTAAGCCCAACCCTCTCAGATTTTTTATTATTATCATTAGTTAAATCTTTTCAATTTGGATAATCATTTTGCATCCACAAAATTAATTAGCTATTCATGCTGAATCATCTAGGTGTTGATATACATAAATTAGCAGTATTATATTGTTAACCGACTTTAAAACAGAGCAGATTATGGATTCGGTTGTATTTTTTATGATTATTACCTTACAACTCCGTTCGTTATAAACTAAATGGGTTTATTTTTTAACTTAATTTTAATTAAAAATAATGGCGCCAATTTACATAATACTATATTTAATAGTCTATACATAAATATACTTACGGAAGTTTCCTTGAAAGTTCAAAGTCAAGCAATTTTTACGTAATACGCGAAAGTAAACAAGTTACTGTTTTATTGAGTAAACCTACCTACCTACTCGTGTTATACATACATTTAAACGAATTTAATATTATTATTCGGTAATTTTTGTGATATTTATCGTTTGGATATCTTTAGGGGAAGCCTGTGTTCAGCAGTGAACTTCGTATAGCTGATGACTTGGTAATACAATTGCATATTCTTAAAGAACAGTCACGCTTTAATGGCCATTTTGACAGATAGCAATAGTGATGTAAAATCTCATTATTAAAGATGTCCGTTTTTTGTATGAGGGCAGGGCCTTAAAATCTAACCATATCCAACCAATATCTAACCAGGCTCAAACTTTATGAACATCAAAGGGGCAAAATATGGATCTTGAATCCATTAAAAATATATTTTTAGACTATTCCATTGAATCTATTTGTTTTAAAATGTTCATATCAAGTGTCGTTTTTAAGCAAAATAAAATTACATAAATCTCAAAATCGGAGGTCATTGAAATTAAACGATTCATTGTGGGCTAGTTTTTAGGAGTTCTATCCAAATATATACAAACTGTCTTCGTTAGAATTTTAGGCCCGTTTTGAACATGTCCTTTCACATTTCAAAAAACAAATGCCGAGTTGTGTCGTAAAACTGTACATCCCATAAATCATACTGCACGTCGCTATTGACAATAATGTACAGCAATTAGCTCCTTCGACTTATGAATTAATATGAAACTCGATGAGCGGACAAAGGTCAAAACGGCCATTAAAGCGTGCCGGTAGTATAAAACAAAATAGCCTCACCTGTCCTGGGCCCAGAGCCTCTTGTGTGTTCACATCAGCAATCTTGACTTCGCAGTTGGCCATCACGTGACCAACTGAAGCGTGGTTGCTGTCATTATTCCTGCCTACTGATACCACGCCGTTGGTCTCCGTCAGGCCATATCCTTGACGGAATATTATGTTTTTCTGTAATAAAATGGTGACTTTGTAAGCTTTTATCAATCTGGAAAAGTTTTACTGAAATGCATTAGCATTAATGGATTAATGGCCGAATCTAATTGAATATATATTCTCGTAAAACTGCGCTGAAAATACATTTAACGAATATGCTAGCGAAAAAAAAAACAAGTATCAACTTGACTCCGATTGACAAAGTAATTCAAAATATCATTTTCCATCCGAATTTATGAATGGGTCATCGAATCCATATGTTACATTATCAATCTAACATCATTCAAGCCAACCGGTCACTAACTGAACTGATGCCAGATTGAATGTGTCAATAAGCGATTTTCGGAGGCCTAAAAAGCCCTCGCGAATCCTTACCGCTTTGCCTTAAGGATGACTGGACAGCCTCATAGCATTATACTGTGGATGCTCATGGTAAGTGAAGACAATTAAACCTGCATTACCCACTAGCTAATTTTAATTTGTCCGCATCACATAGTATAAAAAACTCGCTTCCCCGTCTATCCCTGTGATGTATGTATTTTTAGATCTTTAAAACTATGCAACGCATTTTTTGCGGTTTTTTCAATAGATAGAGTGATTCAAGAGATTATAAATGTACTTTTATCCCGGAAAATCTTATTAACGCGGGCGGAGCCGCAGGCAAAAGCTAGTATACTATAAGAACGCGTTTATCGCCAGACACGCGATATCCTTCTAGGACATTGTATTTTTTATTTATTTATTTAAGATACATAACAGACTACAATCATTACAGTTAACAAACTTAGAATTAAGTTATCTAGTTCTAGATAGTAATCCAAAACATGCATACTTATTTATCCTACTATCCTACTAATATTATAAAGGCAAAAGTTTGTAAGAATGTATGTTTGGATGTTTAGATGTTTGGATGTTTAGATGTTTGGATGTAAGGATGTTTGTTCCTCTTTCACGCAAAAACTACTGAACGGATTTCGATGAAATTTGGCACACGGGTAGATCATGTCCTGGATTAACACATAGGCTACTTTTTATCCCGGGAAAATATAAAGCGGGACATTTATCCCGGAAAAACTTTTTAAAGCGGGCGGAGCCGCGGGCAAAAGCTAGTAAGTTATAATAGTATTATAATTAATGTGTGAACTAAATACTAAGTTTTAATTACAAAACAATGTATCATAATTTTACTATGTGCACAATGATCAAACACTATAATGTGGCTTCTCCAAAGTCTTTACGTAATAATATGAACACCTTGAACTTTGAACTCGTCTTATAAAATAAATTGTCAGTTATCAGCTGGAGCTTATCATAATAAAACCTCTAATCCACAAGTGGTCCTTATCTATAGATATGCGATAACTGACAATAAACAATACAGCATGATGTGAGAATGATACATTGATGATGGTATATTGATTGACTGGGTGAAAATTACATAGATTAAATTCTGGCAACATTTTCACCCACAGGAAACATTCATTTGATTTTAAAAATAAGTAAATCTGCTTTCGATGCAATGACTCAAAAAGCATTATAATACTAGGGAAACAATGACTCCAGTTATTTTCGTAGTAACAAACTGAGGACCTGTTTCGCTGGTTTCAAGTAAAATTTATTTGACAGTTATACTATTGATCTGTCAAGACCCGCGACGGATGCCGGCATCCGGGTATATTGGGCAACCACGTATATAAATATATTAGTATCGCTCGCGGCTCCGCCCGCGTGAAGAAGTTTTTCCGGGATAAAAATATTTTCCCGGGGTAAAAAGTAGCACTCAATCGTAATGTAGCTGACTATTAGTGAAAGAATTTTCAAAATCGGTTCAGTAGTTCCTGAGATTTTTAAAATTTAATTTAATAAACTCACGCCTATTATCCCCGAAGGGGTAGGCAGAGGCGCAACTAGTGCACCCACGTTTCGCCGTTATTCCGTCCCATGATGTGATAGGGGGCGAGCCTATCGCCATATCGGGCACAAATTCCAGACTCCGAGCTGATACTGAATAGAAAAACTCAATATCCCTTTGCCCGACCCGGGGATCGAACCCGAGACCTCAGCTTTGCAGTCGTACTGTAATACAACTACGCCACCGAGGCAGTCCTGAGATTCCTGAGATTAGCGCGTTCAAATAAACTCTTCAGCTTTATAATATTAGTATAGATAAGCGAGGGTTGACGGGTTAAACAGCTTTTGTAAATAGTGCTCATTATACTACTATTAATTCGGGAGCATAGATTAGAGTGAGACTTGTATTTTATCTGCTTATAATATATGACAAACAAACTGTCCTTGTTGTCCCAACTCAAAAATCCACCCTGTATGTAGCAAACATTCAAAAAAAGTAAAGTGTCAAATAAAATCAATGGTAATTGGATTTACGTTACGCAAATTCTAATGAAAGTATGAAACAGGCCCATAGTTATTTCCAAATCAAATGATTTTTTTGTTATTGTATTTAATGAATATTTATTTATTTACCAACTGATACTACTTACAGGACCATTATCCCAATGCTGTAGTATCGACAATCTATTTACAAAGAAGTAAAGTAAGATGCGAGCATGCCGTTCGCCTGATGGTAAGCGATACGACCACCCATAAACAGTAGCAACACCATCCAGCACCTTGAGTTACAAAGTACTGTGTGAAATTCAGTAGAGGCAGTGGCCCTCGTCATCCCTAGACATAAGATGTTAAGTATCATCCTTCAAACCAAAACACAAAAGTGCATGCAAACTGCTGCTAGGCGGTAGAAATAGACATTACGGTGGTACCCACCCAGAGTGACCCAGGCGGAGTCTTGCATATGAGAAACCTACCACCAGCACCTCCAGTAGCAGTACTTACGTTTTTACTAAGGATAGCTGCCGCGTCTGATGCAGAGAGAGGTGCTGCCCCGCTGATGATGCCCGACACGGTGGCCAGGTGCTCCGGCTTCACTGCAGGATGCTTGCCCAGGAACACCACTGGGATGTGGAATAGCTTAATGTTTTTTATTGTTCTCCTGGTACCATGGCATAGCTATTTGATTACTAGCATTGGATAATAACACGTGACGAAAAATGTCCAATTAGGATTAGTATATAAAATACAAAATAAATACTGCAATCAAATGCAATCAGCGCTGTATTATATACTGCCCATTGCTGAGCGCGAGCCTCCTCTACTACTGAGAGGTTTAAGGCCTTAGTCCACCACGATGGCCTAGTGCGGGTTGGTAGACTTCACATACTCTCGAGATTCTTATGGAGAAAACTTAGGTATGCAGGTTTCCTCACGATGTTTTCCTTTACCGTTAAAGCGAACGATAATTGATAACCAATACACACATAACTTCGAAAAGTCAGAGGTGTGTGCCTTGGGTTTTGAACCTCCGAACTTTGTCTCGGCAGACTGTTTCATTCTCAACTAGGCTATCGTCCACTACAATTAAATACTGACTTATCTTTCTTAGTACTATAATAAATTAGGTATTGATTGAGGCTTCGCCCGCGTGAAAAGCCTTTTCCGCCACGAAAGTCCCTAAAACACTATAGAGATTTATAGCGCCATCTATTTAAAAAAAATCATTTTTTTTCTCATGGGAGCGAATTATCCGGATAAAAAGAAGCCTATGTGTTAATCCAGCACTTGGTCTAACCGTGTGCCAATTTTCACCCAAATCTGTTCAGCTGTTTACTTCTAACAAACTTACAAACATACACATTTTCACAAAGTTTCGCATGTGTAATATTAGTAAGAAATAAAATTAAACTTACCCATAGGAGGCACGATGAACAATACATCAGCTTTGTGTTGAACAACGGTTTGCAAGAAGAAGTCCGGTTTGAAGTAAGGCATGGTGACCAGCTTGCAGCCTTGTGTTAGCTGATTAACCATTAGAGAATTGAACCCGAATATGTGGAAGAACGGCAGAATCGCTGGTAGTACTGCTTGGTAAGTTGCTGTGAAAAGAACAAAGAGTAATAAGAGTAATTTACTTCTAAACATTAATACTTAGTTTTAGATAGCTCGTAATATGACTATGCTACGAGCTATCGCAATTGGTTAATCGGTACCACATAAGATAGAAAATATTTAATTGTACACGAATCATTAACGTAAAAATATATAAACAAGAAATAAATAATTGTGGGGACAATGACATTACTAAAGGTTCGAAAACTTATCCGTTCCTTAAGTTTACAGAAGGATTCTCAATTCATATTTATAAAACTTACCCGTAGTTTCTTTGATGACCACGATATCTGGATCTATGATCATATTATTCATCGCAACAACGCTTTCGTGGGTCAAAACAACTGCTTTCGGGAACCCTGTTGTACCACTAGAGAACGGCAAAATAGCGAGATCCTTTGGACTTCTGTGTACTGACTTTAGACAATCGACATCGATATTGAAATCTTCTGCTAGCTCTGCGAATTTGATGGTGCCTTCTGGCAGACCTTCGTTTTCGACTAGTACTACTGGTATATTTAGTTTCAATTCATTTAGAGCTTCTTTTACGTTTGCGTACGATATCTTTGATGTTACAATCGCTTTGCAGTCGATGAGTTCTAGCTGTCTTTTGAGCTCATCTGTAAAAAATTTAATTTATTATTAGTAAATGTATGATAATAACTGAGAATTCTCCGTAAGAATTTCGAAGATGTGTGAAGTCTGCCAACCTGCACTAAGCCAGGGTGGTGGACTAAGGCCTAACCCCTCTCAGTTGTTAGAGGAGGCTCGTGCTCAGCTGTGGGCAGTATAGGGCTGGTTTGGAATCGTATACTTTATCAATATGAAACGCCCATTTTTTCATATTTTACCGATCGTTTCATATTCAACCACACACTTTTCCGACTATACAGTAAGCAGCATAAATATCTGTACAAAATCCAAATTTCAAATCGCCTATATACGCGTTAGGTTAAACTGAAAAATTTCGCATGAAGTAAAGCAAATCAGAAAATATTTTTTTCGAAGAGTAGGATATGTTGACTTTACAATATAAAAACAGTAACATAAAGACAAGTTTACTAGTCAAATATAAGAAAAATTGTATGTGAAGACTAGCCAAGTCAAATCTTGAGCATAAATTTATACTAAGTTATCTGCTTTGTGTAAATAATTCGACTATTCAAATTTAACAATTATATTTTTAAATATCATACATTTTCGTAGCAGAAAATCAAAGAAATATAAGTTTAAATTTATGTTAGAATGGATTGTGTTCTTTTAAATAATTTTCAGGATTATCTACAGGGCTTGGCAACCATTGAGATTTCAATTCTTTTGTCGGTGAAGTCGACCAGCACGCATATTCTTAATATTAGACTTGGCTTCCACATTTTAACATTTATGTTTTTGATGGGATATCATTACTTTTTGTGAAGATATTATTTATTAAAATATTGAGTTAAGTAATTAAAACAATTACGTAAGAAGTTACCTGTGATCAATATTTATGAAGTTACTTATTTTAGAAAGAAAATAAACAATGTATTAAAAGCCGTAAACCGCTTCATCGTTCTGCTATGTGCACGCGATGAAGTCCTCTTGGTATAAAAACCTCTATTTAATAATTACTTAAACTCTATGATTCGCAAGTATTATGATAGAACGTTGAATGTCATCTCATGTCAAAAAGATGTAAATAAACCAAGAAGTTTATAATATATCTACTGGAGGCCTCGGTACACACATTTTTGTGAAGACAAAAAAATTACCTTTTGAGCTGTCTTCTATCTCACTCACTCTTTAACCTATGTTGCCAAAGCTTACGGATTATTTCCCCACCCATAAAAAAATATCAATACCGTTATTGTCGTCTCAATCATATATATATAAATATTTCCAACATATCTTATATAATGATATAAGTACTATTTTCATTTCAGAATTATTCTTGTTGAATAAGATATCCTTAAGGTTTTTTATCCTTATTAACATTTTAGTTAAACAAAATTTCCTCATTTAATTGGTAATTGCGAATACATATTTCGGCAACACTGTTATAAAACGTTAAATTCGATGTCAATATAGTTGTCAAATAAATGTTCACTTCGAAATTTTCTCTGTAATTATCTATAATAATAAGTGTGTTTTAGTGATATTTTAATGTGAATTGTGTAGTTCATGGTTGCAGAAATATTTGGCATCCATCATTTAATGTGAAATTCTACAGGTAAGTTAATTAATCAATCATTAAAAATCATTAAAGTAATCAATATTGTGTAAATATTATAATTTTATCAATATTTATACGAAATGTAATAAAATACGTGAATATTTTATAAATGAACTGTAGAAAAATATCGCTTAATGTGATTTGCTTTATATATGACTACTTTTTTCATATTAACGTAATGTTAAATGTGATTTTTTGTATTGTAAATAGTTTATGTAAACAAGAGGCTAGGGTGACCATGGTGTAAGCTTTGGTGGACCGGTTTGACAATGGTGCTAGAGTATTTGTAATACTAGCCGCCTTACTAATGAATATTATAAAGCTTATTAATCTTTAAATAATCATCGTAAATAAAAACTGAGGATCAACAGTTACAATCGAGTTCTCAGTGTATCCAGCATTGATTTATTGAAACTTTTATTTAAAATAAAATCGAGTTTGTATTTCTCTTTACAGATTTCTTAAAGATCTAGATAAGCAAAAACGTGGTTAAATATAAATACCATTAAAAGGTCAATTTGATGTCTGCAAGAATTACTAGTCAACATTTAAAGACAGAAGATTATGATTCTGAATGTGATAATGTGTCTTCTACTTCTCGGAATATGGCAGTAGATGTCAAAAATAATTATTTATTACCAGAAACTCATGCTGTAAGTATATTATTTTTTATCATTTCACTGGTATAATTATGATCCACTTAGACTTTATTATTTACTAGCTTTTGCCCGCGGCTCCGCCCGCGTGAATGTGTTTTTCCGGGATAAAAGTCACTGTTTATATTTTACTGGGATGAAAAGTAGCCTATGTGCTAATCCAGGACATGATCTACCCGTGTTCCATATTTCATCGAAATCCGTTCAGTAGTTTTTGCATGAAAGAAACATCCATACATCCAGACATTCTTACAAACTTTCGCCTTTATAATATTAGTAAGATTAGTAGGATAGGGCATTAAGCTTGCGACCCACCAAATTTTATAACGGCGGTACATTGGGTGATATCTGAGTGTACTAAATGGCACCTCTGCCTCTGTCTAAAATGTATAGGTACTTAAATATATTATTATTGATTGATATTTACTTTTTACGTTACATGTCAGCGAAATGAATATGAACCACCATTGAAACGTCAAGACTTGAAAGATTTCAATATATCAGTTAATGTGAAGACATCCAGTGAAATAAGTTTAAAGAAATAAAAGAAAGTATTGCAGCAGAAGATGAAGAGATAAAAGAAGAAAATTAATTACAAGTTATTTCTTATTAAAGTTGTTAATGATTATACTTTACAGTCTGAAATTGAAAATATTTTGCAGTGAAATTTTGCTAATATTTGAGATTTTTTTAAAAAGTATATTCCAAGTAGCAAGCAAAGAAAAATTACATATAGTGATAACATAAAGACTTTTGTTTTAACATTACACTTTTAGTCGCCGAAAACATTTTTGTTTTATAAATTCAAAGATATATTTGCCGAAAGAGAGCACATTATGGTGATCTTTAGCAAACTTTAATTGTTTTGTTGGCTTCTTCACAGAAGTTTTAGAATATTAAAAATAAATTTAAGGACGAAACTTCACCCGCAGAATGTAGCGTTAATTTTTGATTCCATGGCTCTCAAACAAGAATTTATTTAGTATTGTAATTTGTAAAACATCCACGTGTTTATTACTTTTGCTATAAATATCTACACAACTTTGTTTACAATCAACTTACCTATGGAATTTCACACTAGATGTTGGATTGCAAATAATTCTGCAACCATGAATTACACAACTCATAGTAGAATATCTCTAAAACACAATATGTATTATTATGGATAATTACAGAAAAAAAGTTCGCAGAATACTCGCAAAAATTGTAAAATCACACAAAATAGATATTCGTAATATTTCAAAATTACTCACTGAAAATTAGGTTATTAACTTCCTAAATGTGCATTATTTTTTTATGTATGATTGTTTACTTTTATGAGTATGTTTTTTATTTTTTTTTTATTATATTTAAATTTAACAATAACTGTAGTTTTCATTTTTAAATATCCCAATGTTTTTCTGTCTAACCTTACAGTCTCCATATTTGGTTATAAAGGCCGGCAAACAACGTGAACATATCCAGTCGCGGGGGAAAGTAAAACATACAATGTGAGGCTGTGTGCCGAGCAAAAAAAAAGCACGCGGGGCCCCGTGCGAAGCAAATAAATTTTTTTAACAGCTTTGTAAGTAAGGTGCCAAAAAACGGGCCCCCAAGGAGCTGCAAGATACCCCTGTAACTGCGAGGCCCCAGGCGGTTGCCTGGTTCGCCCCCCTCCTCCAAGGCCGCCACTGAATTCACCACCGCGTGGTGAGGTATTTTTTTTATGTAAGTGGAACTAGTAGTTCCGAACTACACATACCAAAAAAGTATGTAAATATGCCAATTTTGTTTGGAATAAACTTTCTAACTCAAATTATATTTTTTAAATATCAACTATTACTAGCCGCTGTAGTTGGTTTTCATAATTTATTTAAACCGCATTACTTTATAGAGATAAAAATAAATATTATGTTGCGATATCATATTATTACACACTCACACACTCACGCCTCTCATCCCCCGGGTAGACAGAGGCGCAATTAGTGCACCCACTTTTTGCCGTTATTCCGTTCCATGCTGTGATAGGGGGCGAGCCTATCGCCTTATCGTGTACAAATTCCAGACTCCGAGCTGATACTGAATGGAAAATAATCACTTTGCCCGACCCGACTAACCCGGGGATCGAACCCGAGATCTCAGCATTGCAGTCGTACCATAATACAACTACGCCACCGAGGCAGCCATATTATATCATATCATATTATTATGGACAGTTAATTATGTTACGTCCTGGTTTTGAAAATAAACCTTTGTCACTCTAAAGAGAGAGACAGCAAACAGCTGTGACGTCACATTTTATTCTTCAGTTTGTTAAACGGAATGAAAAATCCATATGGGTATAAAATTCTTGAAATAAACACTGTAGAAATCCGAAATTTTTAATTTGATCTCGAAACAGAAATTCCGATTGCTTGGAAAATGTTTCAAATCTTAAAAATGTATTGTTTACAGATTTTTTCCTTTGTATACATACAATTACCTATCTGGACACCAAATTTCAACTTTCTAGGTCATCTGGAAGTGGGTTAGGTTTTTGATCTATATGTCAGTCAGTGATAAAAATGCCGATTTTTAGATGTTAGTATCTCAATGACCGTTTGAGCTATATTTATGAAATTTGGGATTCTGGTTAACTTGAAGGGGCTTAATACATAAGCCAAATCTCAGGTATTTACGTTAAATAGATTTTGAGTTATGGAGGCGTCAAAAGTCGCTCCAAAGGGTTCGGGTGAAACTACACTAGGCAGCTTCGACTTTTTTTTTTTTGCTTGGCTTGACACGCTGCCGCGTGTCTCGATCTCCTTTATTTTATTTTTGTGAAGAGAAAAAAAGATTAATAAGAAGACAAAAATATTTAGGCAATTTTAAATTTGAAATTTGTTCGGCTACTTATGCCGGTGAATGTACATAGAATAAATATAGCATGTCAGGGGAAGCGAGGTTATCGCAGCTAACTCATTGTGAGCTTGGACTGCTTCTTAGTACAAATGTATTGGTTCGAGGCAAGTTGTTGATATTACGTTATATTCTCTCTTTTTGGGATTCTTATCTAATACTACCTATTCTTTTGTTATTGTAAACTATATCAGTGATAAATTTGCAGTTGTTGAAAAACATTATATTATTGACTTAGGCTTATAGAGTCAGCGATAAATAACGATAAAAAATATTATTTATCGAAATTTATTCAGTTTGTTGGGTGTGATGTTGGAACTGATTTGAAATGATACATATTCCGCACTCGATCACACTCAGTCACCCCACACGTGATTCTTAACGCTCTCGTTTCCGCTGCTTTAATTTTATACTTTTTCCGCCATACCCAGCTTTCACTACTGTACATTAGGGTTGGTAATAACACTCCTCTATAGGTCGTGCCTTTTTGGACACCTTGCGGCTACCCAAAAAAGTTGGTAAAGGTACCCAAGAAAGGTGTGCCTTACCTACTTATTAAAGTTGCTTGTAAGACCAATATGTCGCAAGAATAAAAAAATAAACTTTCTTAGATTTACCTATTAAACTTTACTAAAATTTTAAAGCATATATGTCTAGACATTGACTGCCGTAGTTGCATTGCGTACGCGTTACGATTTGAGCGCTGAGGTGAATTAAAAATTACTCAGTCGCGCGTGGAGTCAGTAAGTTGGCGGTGTGATACCCGTGCCTCGGAAAGCACGTAAAACTGTTGATCCTGCACCTGATCTCTAACCGGACTATGAGAGTGAAGGAATAGCGAGTGCATTCTATAATATCTCCTGCGTACCTATCTGATCTCCGTTGAGATTGGCCGCCGTGGCCGAAATCGGCTAGGAAGGGACATGGTCACATATGGATTAATAACATAATTATGATTAATATGATTAATTAATAAAAAACCTTTGTACCCCTTTTAGGCTCATTGCACGTACGGAGGATTAAATTCGACGGTCGGATTTCGACAACTGGACGACGACTACATACTATAACAACATGACATCTCAATTTTATTGCCCGCGTAACTACTTATAAGACCAATATTTCGCGATAATAAAAATTACTTATACATACATTTCTTTGTCTTTAACCTTTTAAAGCAGTGTATTCAAAATTATACTTACGCGCAGTATACACAGGGTTCATCATACTAGCAACGCATCCTGCTTGCAGAATGCCCAATATCGTGCACGGATATTCGGGAATGTTTGGCAGAATGATCGCCACCTTGTCGTCATTCTTTAATTTTAGCTTGGTTCGTAATGAAGCTGCGAACGTGACCGACATTTTGTGTGTCTGTGCGTATGTGTAGCCATGGCCGGTGAGCGCGCATACCTGAGAAAAAAAAACAAAAGTAAATCAAGCGTATTCTCGTCAACAGTGGAAACGGTGTCAACGGTGCAAGCAAAATCTAGTCAATAAAAATCCTACTAATATTATAAAGGCGAAAGTTTGTAAGTATGTATGGATGTATGGAAATATGGATGAAATTTGGTACACGGGTAGATCATGTCCTTGATTAACATATGGGCTACATTTTATCCCGGTTAAATAAAAAGTGGGACTTTTATCACGGAAAAACTTTTTAACGCGGGCGGAGCCGCGGGCAAAATCTAGTATAACATACGCGAAAGTTAGACATTGAAATTAAACTACTATTACGGATTTTATAGCGACTTTTTATTTTATTTTTCTTCTGACGTTTCGACTAACTTTTCGGTCTACCAACACCTCAGTCCACCCCGAGGCCACGAAGTGCTGCAACGCCTTTTTTTATTCTTATTTTAAGGAGTTTTGTCGTAAGTATGTTACGACTAAGTCGCCCCATACGTCGACTTAAATATATGTCGCACCTTTAGTATGAAAACGACACAATTCAAAAAGACAGAAAATTGAGGTATCGTCGTAAAATTACTTAAAACGAAGTTCTCAATACAATAATATTTCAAACACAGCCATATTCAAGCAGGAAAAGGACAAATCTGTTATATCGGTCCCTTTATTATAATATTTTTATAAATAAAGCACTAGTTTTTAGTCATTTAAAATTGACAGCTCAATTTTCTATTTTTTGAATTGTGTCGTTTTCGTTCTAAAGGTGCGATGTCTACAGACTAAACATTCACCCTAGTACACTTAAAATATGTTTTTACCGAAACCATAGCCCCCTCTGACAATTGACATAGGAGCCGACAACATACTATTAAAATCCCCTTTATTACCAACTTAATCCTTGGAGATTGTAACGTTTCCAACGAATACTTTGTGTACTTAATGTGTACCAAACTCAAGGCGCGTAGGTATCACTCGCGTTCCGACTGTTTGTATGAGGATATTCTACTTTATAGATATATAATGTAGATATATTTATACTGTGGTACTACGCTTACTTAGTAGTCGTTAATACAATTCCGGTTTTACGAAACGACTAAGTCAAGGCTAAACACAGCGACCAAATAGGCCAACATACTGAATATATGACTACGGAATTAATTTGTTCGATATAAATTTTCTACGATACTCGTAAGTCGATAGTCTATATATTTATATAACCCAATAAAATAACTAGATATTATAAATTACTAGGCCGTGCTTGCGGCTCCGTCCGCATGAAATTTTTATTCGAGTTAAAAGTTGAGACAGAGTTCCCGAGACAAAAGTATACCTATGGGCTATGGCCTTTTCAAGGTGTCAAACTATATCCATTCAAAATTTTATCGAAATCGGTCAGCCGTGAAAGCGTAACAGACAGTTACTTTTACATTAATTAATATACAGTATGGATATCTAATGAATTAAAATTGACTAACGCATTGGAGACTTCAGGAGACCTTTGCAATGACACAATAATTTGAGTAACTAGTTCACAAAATTGGCACCAGTAAGCGCTGCTGTAAATGTAGACCTGTCATCTTTGTTTTGTATCGGAATTGAAATAAGTTGGAAGCATATCTTATATGTACAAATTCGCATCTAACGTTCCAAAAAAGTATGCCTTCATTGTGTGTTGAACCGCAGTGCTCTTTTGTGTTTCATTTGCAATGTAAGAATTAGATTATGTTTCAAGCACATAATTACCTCTGGATTAAAGCTTCCTTCTTGCGTACGCATTTCGCATTTCTATTCTTAATCTCAATTTTTAACTCTTTCACAGACCAGCGGCCGTATTTATCAACCATTATTAATTTTAAATTATAAAACTACATATAATTATAACAAAATTATTAAGTGTTTGACAGGTCTCCATTTATAGCAGGCGCCGGCAAGGGGGAGAAATTTTCTGCCATTAATCTATTAAATATTTTAAGTGGTGTTACTTTTGTTTATAGCCTGTCATAGCGTTATCAAGCCAGTATGTATACCAAAACAAAAAATACGTGACATTGAAAAAAAAACTGTTGACTCAGAATGACGAACGTAACTTTGCGTAACGCAATGGAGTGTTTTATTTACCTAGGTGGTATTGTTATATGCATGTATGTAAAGTGTGTAAACAAAGGTGTGTACATTCGAAAAAGTGTATGGTCTACTTTAAGAGGTCGCATTTAAAATTTCAACTATTTCAGTCAACTTTTCGTCGTGATTTTTAAAAAAATAAACTGATGTGATTAATTTATAATACATCATCGGAAAGACTCATCACCAATGGAAGCCAGATTAAACGAGCCAGATTTTTCATATCTTTCTTTTATTTCAATCTATCTAGCAAGTTCCAACGTCTATTTCAGAATTATTGTTGTACGGAGACTCAAACTTCTCGTTTTCAATTAAATTCATGCTAGAAAGTAACAAATGAAAATTACTGTTTATTGTTATAAAAGTCGCCTAAAAGATAAACGCGACAATTTCTTTATTTTCACTATAAAATCTTACAAAATGAAATTATTAACATAGTTAAATTTTTGAGAATATACGTCCAAAACGAATGCCGAATGTAAGTAAACACAATGTTTATTTCTAAAAATAAAAATACCACTATACACTATACATCTTATGCTATTGGTGTGCATAAAATAAAATTAATATATTTACAAATAAATAATTAAACGGAGTCGTAAATATACGCAAATATTACGAGGCGCACTTCGCGGGCTAGCGCGCGAAATAGCTAGCGATATACAATATTATGCTCTATGTAAATGAAACACAAACAAGAAAACCTGTTTGGAGTAAAAACTGTTCGTTCAAAACCAGTAACTGCTTTTACTTATTTCTAGACATATCTTAAACGCGATATAGACGATATTATAATAAATACACACACACACACACTCACGCCTGTTATCCCCGAAGGGGTAGGCAGAGGCGCAACTAGTGCACCCAATTTTCGCCGTTATTTCGTCCCAGGATGTGATAGGGGGCGAGCCTATCGCCATATTGGGCACAAATTCCAAACTCCGAGCTGATACTGAATAGAAAAACTCAATACCACTTTTCCCGACCCAGGGATCGAACCCGAGACCTCAGCTTTGCAGTCATACTGTAATACAATTACGCCACTGTATTAGAATATATAGCGTATAATATTAAACAGCGTTAATAAAAACCACAAAAACTATAGTTGTCTTATTAAGGAGTACTAAAATAACTTATCTGATGAATACCGTATTGTAGTTGATAAATAATATAAAGAAATAAGACTGCCTCGGTGGCATAGTTGTATTACGGTACCACTGCATGCTGACGTCTCGGGTTCGATCCCCGGGTCAGACAAAGTGATACCTATTTGGTTTTCCTACTCAGTTATTAGCCCGGAGACTGAAAATGTGCCTGGTATATGGGAATACGCCCGCCCCGTATCACATGGGACTGGCGAAAAGGGAGTGTGATATACCTCTGCCTACCTCTGAAAAGGGAAAAGGCGTGATTCTGTGTATGTATGTAAAAAATAAAACGAATTAATAATTAAATCCATATCAAATAAAGGAAATGGACTTTCGAGCTCACGTAGTCATTGTAATCATTAATTATAAAACACGCATTTTAATTCTTACATTATTGCTCTTTGTCCTTTCTGATAACTTACTTTGGACTTTGAAGTTCAGATATTTTGGATTAAAGTATTTGTTAGTACCCTAAAATCTATGGTATTAGTAAAATACAGTGGACGATAGCCTAGTTGGGAATGGAACCGTCTGCCGAGACAATGTCCTTAGGTTCAAAACACTAGGCACACACCTCTGACTTTTCGAAGTTACGTCTGAATTGTTTATTAATTAATTATAATCGTTCACTTTAAAGGTGAACAAAAACATAATGAGGAAACCTACATACCTGAGAATTCTTCATAAGAATTTCAAGGGTATGTGAAGCCTGCCAGCCCTCACTAAGCCAGCGTGGTGGACTAAGGCCCTAACCTCTGTATACAATTTCTTTTTCAATTATTTCTTCCAATCAAGAACTGTAAAGATTACTCTTTTAAGGGTTTAACACGGATTATTTGTTCGTGGTAAACTCATTTACAATCTTACATAAAACATATTTTATGCATAAAATTTTACTCTTCTATTGGATTAATCAGCTATATTTATCTAACTGGTATAAGATGCCTTTACGGGGATGCCTAAATCTTATTGGTCTAACAAGGGTCTAACAGTTAAGCCGTAAAGAGGATACCCAACTTTACTGGTTGGTAGGTGTCTCATATGTAAGAGTTCGTCTGGGTGGGTACGACCGCAATGTCTATTTCTACATGGCGGTAGAAACACGCACAAATGCACACTGCTGCTTGGGTGCTGAATGGTGTTTGCAACTGTTTACGGGTGGTCGTATCCCTTACTATCAGGCGAACGGCATGCTCGTCTCATCATTCAATTCAATAATAAAAAATGGAATGTTAGTGAGAAAACCGGTAAACGTTTTAAACCGAATAATGGATCCCTGCGTCCAAAAAAAGTTAACAGACCTATTCAAACACAACTGCTTTATATTAATAGTTTTTTATAGCTCCAAAAGGCCCTGTTTCATTAGCTTTAAGTAAATTTTATTTGACAGTTATCATATTAAACAGCTAATATCGGTAGTACTCATTTTAGATTTTGTGTATAGATTAGTGTGAATTTTGTATTTGGTCGCTTTATACCGACATTTATGTGACGAGAAGCATTTATCAGATCGGAGTAGTAAGGGATTCGACGGTTCTGGAGCACGTTCGGGGGTCGGCTGGCGCCACTCTGGCCTAGTTCGTCAATAATTTCGATTGCTCCAATTTCGGCGCGTACAATCCGCGAATTAACCCGCGGATTAAATTTATACCTACCGCGAATTTTTCCGCGGATTTAATTAATACCAACCGCGAATTAATCCGCGGATTTAATTAATACCAACCGCGAACCGCGAATCGCCCGCGAGATAGATATAAACCGCGAATTGGAGTTGCATGGTTTACGGTCCCCTCAAGCTTGTACCTTTTCCCTTTGTTTCGTTGTGCTTTTGTATTTCTACTTTCTAACAGCGACCCTTTTTTACTTTTTATTTGAAGAATACAAATGTCTTTGTTCCATATTCCTATGGATTCGTGTTTCTAGTTAAAAACCGTTTACAATTACCCATTACTCACCCTTTATGCATTACGGGCAGTGTTTATAATACATAAATCAATCGTTACAATACACCATACGTTTCTCAAATTCTAAGTAAAACCCTTCGGGTCTTCTCATTGTCAATGATTAATTACCTGTCCATTATTTTTTAAAACTGTTACGGATCCTATTATTCCCATTTCCTGATGTTACGTATTCAATGGAACGTTCAAAGTGAAAGTTGAACATGTTGGATCCTGTCTGCAAGGAAACAATACTCGCTCTCCATATAAAAGCCAAACTCAAAATCACATGATATCGTATTCCACTCTGTGCTCTCTTCGAAGTGTGATCTCCAGTTGTTGGTAATAGTGAAGTGATAGTAAAATAGTGTAATAGTAAATACTGAAGCTGATATAAAATGAATGTAAGTACCTTCTTATACTTTGATCTAAAATTGTTATAACCAGATGTTTCATTAATTGTATTTGTTATGTGTTGTTCACTGGGTTAATGCATTTTAGTTGTATTTGATCTCTTATTTAATTTATCAAAGTTACTGTAGTGCATTTTATTTCACATACCTATAAGTGTTTATCATACAATACTTCCTTAACCGATTTGTTTTATTTACAGTTTTATTTTCGTTACATTTGATCTCTTATTAAATTATCAATGTTACTTTAGTGTACATTTATACTTCGCACACCTATAAGTATTTATCATATAATACTTCCTTAACCGATTTGTTTTATTAACAGTTTTATTTCATTTTATTACAGTTTTCTGAAAATACTTTCAAAAATTATTACTATGCCGATGACATAGACGAACCTAGCGATGAAGAAGGCACACTCGCTTTTAAAGTGAAAAAAGCGATAGCAGCAAATAAAAGATCAATGGAATGCAACAACATTGATGAATTCTTCGAGAAACCCAAGAAAAAGAAGATAACGACAAAAAAGTCATCTAGTGTTGGTCGATCCACGAGTGGTGGTGTATCGTACATAAAAACAAACAGCGATGACAGCAGTTCTGCATCACACCTCATAAAAATTGAGGTGTATGATATTAATAAAATAAAAAACATCGCACCGACGGAACAATGGAAACATGCTGATGTGCGAGTTAAATATTACGCCGAAACCGAGAGTGACAAAAACTTGCAATCTCTCAAGGACACGGTATATAACATTACTAAACAGTTGGCGAGTAAGGACGATTGTGTCAAATATTTTATAGACAACGACAAGTGAACAAAGTGCCAGTGCGTATCAGTGTTTTAAAATCATAATTTTAGTCATATACTTTATTCTAAGAAACTATTATTGTAATAACTATACCTATTTTAATTTAATTTACATTGTATTGTATTTTAACTTTGTACTCTTTTAAGTTACATGCTTAACAGATTACTTCGTGTTCTTTGTGTTTTGCTAAGTATTAATGTAAATAGTAATAAGTCTTTTTAGTGTTTTTCATGCTCATGCTTACGATTGTAAAGTTATTACGAACATTCATTAATTGTTTGGATAGTTTAAAGTTAAATTGCATTGTTTAGGTTAGTGTTTAGTATTTAAGTAAGTTCGTGCTACGAAGACATTGCTCACCATGGATGCAATATCAAGCTGTGATTTACACAACATGGAACTCGTCGCACTTCTCGAGAACATTGAATCTATGGACCTGATGTCATCACAATACGACAAAGAACTTTACGAGCTCTGTGATAAAATGGAACAAAAACAAGTTGAAACGTGAGTATAACATTTTTTATTATGTTAAGACTTGTTGCAACATGTTCTGGGAATCCACGTAGAGGGGATACAATTCAAGTATTTATAATGGTTGGGACATCTTTGCACAATCATTCCGCTTGTTTCTTCCGTTTATATTTTTAACATTAGTGTGCAACCGAAATGCACCACTCGCTTGATATTTCTAGTTTATCCCAGAGTGAGATTGCTAGTTTCGATAAAAATATTATTCTAAATAAATATCATCGTTTCATACGGTTTTGGTATATACAAAATGTTTTGCCAGTGTCAATGTTGGGAGATCCTGATATTTCTCCTTATTACACGCCATGTAGTGGTCATAGAACCTTACAGCAAACTCATACCGATGAGGATGATATTGATGGTGTATTATCAATGAAAGCATATTGTTTTCAGTGTCAATAACAAAACATGTTAGTATCTATTTAAAGAATAGAAATATAGTAAGAAGCTTATTACGTGAGATCACATTTTTTAACAGTTTTCTTATTCATCAGATCTATGCAGAATGGAGAAGGTAGCAGAAAAAGGAAAAGATTAACGCCAACTGAGTTGTTTGAGGAGGAACCGTTAAAGAGAAGTAAAAATATTCATCTTGAAGCTCCTTCAACATCTACATCATCGCTGGGTACCGTTGTAAATGTAAGTACAGAACAGCATAATGATAAAATTGAATGTCCTGAGTGTCACGTACATGTGTCAAAAAAATATATGACCAGTCACTATAAGAGCAATAAACATAAAAATAATTTAATTAGAAGAGATAATAATCTACCTAATGTTCAATTCATTGATAGTGCTTTTGGTAATAGAATTATTACATATCGAGTGAAATCTAATTTAGTTTCTGATACGCAGTTTGAATCACCTGAATCATTTTTACAAAATATTAAAAATATAATTTATACATTACTAGAACGATCTATTTTAGAATATTCTGTTGTAAAAGTTAATTTTATTCTCAATGCGGATTTCACACAAGAAACAAAAAATCTACAAAATATTTTTGATTTTCAAATTTCAAACTATCTTGTTTGTCAAGGTGATGATAAAGATATTATTTTCTCATCTATAATTACCGAAATTACAAACAAAATGTCAAATTTTCAAAAAAAAGGTAGTGGATGGAGTTTAGTTAAAATAAATCACTTGGATATGAATATCAACAAATTTAACCCATTGCGTGGATCTTCATACATAGACCTACCGTTAGATATAAAACACAAGAAAGCTGTAATCAATGTTCAAAATAACGATCACGAATGCTTTCGTTGGGCAGTTTTGTCAGGATTATTTCCAGTCACTCATAGTTCCAATAGGGTATCATCTTATACAATACATAAAAACAAGTTAAAATTTGATAACCTCTCGTTTCCTATAAAAATTAACGACATCCATAAGTTTGAAAAATTGAACAGTATGAGTATTAATGTTTTTGGATTACAATATGATTCAATAAGCAAATCAAATAAAGTTGTTGGTCCATTACACTTTACGAAACGTCGAAAAACTACTCACTTAAACTTATTGTATATATCTCAAGGTTCTAAAGGTCATTACTGTTTTATTAAAAACCTCTCGAGATTATTATCTAAACAGTTATCGACTTCTGAACATGCAGTTCATATTTGTGATGGGTGTTTATTAAGTTTTCCATCATTACACAATTTAAAACGACACCAAGAAAATGACTGTTTCAATGTGTGCACAAATTTACCATCGGAAAGCGATAGCAAAAGAAACTGGTTTAACGAATTAATACCATCAAACCAAATTTCATTTAATAACTATGAACGTAAATTAAGAGTTCCATTCGTTGTGTATGCTGACTTTGAAGCATTTTTAAACCCAATAGAGAGTTGTTCTAACAATCCAAATCAATCTTCAACTGTTAATATTCAAAAACATGAAACGTATAGTTTTGGGTATTATGTTAAATGTTCGTATGATGATAATCTTTCAGTATATAGATCTTATACAGGACAAGATTGCGCGCTAAAATTTATGCAATTCATTAACACAGATTTAGAAAATATCTGTAAAAAAAATTCTTTTGTAAAATCACCTTTACCGTTAACTGAAGAAAATGAAATAAATATCAGTCAAAGTGATTCGTGTTACATTTGTGCTACTAAATTAAACAATGATAGCACAGTATCTTACAATTGGCATACTGGAGTATATGAAGGTGTAGCTCATAGAGTATGTTCTCAGAAATACAAAGCTCCTAATTTTGTACCAGTGTTTTTACATAATTTAAGTAATTATGACGCTCATTTCATAGTGCATGGTCTTGATTTCGAGAAAGGTGACATTGAACTTATTCCTGAGAACAAGGAAAAATACATTTCTTTTTCTAAAGTTTTACAAATCAACAACAGAGTTGTAAAATTACGATTTCTTGATTCTTTTAAATTTATGTCAAGTAGCCTTAACAAATTAGCTCAGAACTTACTACCCGAACAATTTCGTGAACTCAAGTTAAAATATCCATGTGAAGAAGATTTTAAACGTTTAATAAGAAAAGGTGTATATCCATACGAATACATGACAACATTTGATTCTTTAAAAATGACTTCTCTTCCCACTCGCGATCAGTTTTATAGTTCTTTAAATGATAGTCACATTACAGAAAGTGAATACCATCATGCCCAAGACGTGTGGAAACATTTTAATTGTAAAAATATGGGTGAATATTCAGACCTGTATTTAAAAACAGATGTATTGTTGTTAGCAGATATATTTGAAAATTTTAGGGATGTCTGTCTTAAAACATACGGTTTAGATCCTGCCCACTATTATACAGCACCTGGTTTAAGTTGGGATGCTATGTTAAATTTTACCAAGATAAATTTGGAACTCTTAACAGATATCGACAAGGTTACGTTTATAGCAAATAATATTCGGGGTGGTATATCACAATGCAGCAATAGACATGCAGTGGCAAATAACATATTTATGTCGGAATACAATTCAAGTAAACCATCTTCATTTTTGATGTACTTAGACGCAAATAACCTTTATGGTTGGGCTATGTCCCAATGTCTCCCGACAGGCAAATTTGAATGGGTCGATATAGATACAGATTTTAATATAGCCGATGATGCCAAACATGGGTTTATATTGGAAGTAGATTTAGAATATTCAATAACTTTACATGATTTTCATTCAGATTTTCCATTTTGTCCAGAAAACGTATGTTTAGGAAGCAGCAAAGACAAGAAACTGATTCCAAATTTAAAAGATAAAAAAAATTACGTCATTCATTATAGAAACCTCAAACAATGTTTAAAAAATGGTCTCAGATTAGTTAAAATTCATAGAATTTTAAAATTTGAACAATCTGCATGGTTGAAAAGTTACATAGACTTAAACACTCATATGCGATCATTAGCCACTTCAGATTTTGAGAAAGATTTTTTTAAACTTATGAATAATTCTGTTTTTGGTAAAACAATGGAAAATGTAAGAAAGCGAGTTCATGTCAAATTAATTAATCATTGGTTAAATCGTGGCAAAACTCAAGGTGCTCAATCTTTGATAGCAAGACCAGAATTCCATAGTTTATCTATATTCTCAGAGAGCTTAGTTGCAATACAATTAAACAAAACTAACGTTTTATATAATAAACCAATTTACCTCGGTTTTTGTATTTTAGATATATCGAAAACATTACTATACGATTTCCATTACGATTATATGAAAGTGAAATATCAAGATAATATTAAATTACTATATACTGATACCGATAGTTTAATATATCAAATATTTACGCAAAATTATTATGCTGATATAAAACTTGATTTAGTCAACTACTTTGATACGTCCGACTATCCACCAAATAATCAATATGGTTTACCATTATTGAATAAAAAACGGTTAGGATTTTTTAAAGACGAAAATAACGGAAAAATTCTTAAAGAGTTTGTAGGTCTTCGCTCTAAAATGTATGCAATGGATGTGCAAAATAAATGTATATGTAAAGCAAAAGGGATTAATAAAAGTGTCACAAAAAAATTTTGTCTCAGCGATTATAAATCATGTTTATATGAAAAAAAAACGTATTACAGTGAAATGATAAGATTCAAATCTATTAAACATGCTATATATACACAAAAAATCAATAAGATATCTTTATCACACAATGACACAAAACGTTATTTAATAGAGAATTCAACAGATACTCTTGCATGGGGTCATTATAAAATAAAGGACATTTGATTTTATCAACGAATTCTGTACAATGAAAATATGTATGTTAATGTGTGTGTATGTTTTATTTTCGGTTTTAAATGATTTAATGTTCTGTCTTTATTATGTACTTTCTTTTTTTTTTTTATTGTGATACTATGACAACTATTTTGTGTATCATGAAAAATAAGATGCAAATTTGAATGTCTGTAGGAAGTTAATTCTTATATCTGATTTAACTTTAATTTATATTAATTTTATATTTTTGAAAACATCTTTGAATTGTATGTGATCATTTTTCAAACTATTTGAATATTATGTAATCTTTGTATGTAAAACAAAAAAAAAATCAAATATAATACATTCAATCGTATCTTCTTGTTTTATTCAATCCGAAGCGCTTTTCGAGTTCACACGTGCATTTAAAAATGTTTCACTTTTATCATCCTTTTACTGCCATAGTTGCAGGTCCAAGTGGGTGTGGAAAGTCTAATTTTGTAACAAACTTTATTAAATACATTAATGATATGTGTAACACCACTTTTCATCAAATTACTTGGTGTTTTGATGAGATGCAACACTTATATGATGTACCAAATGTAAACTATTATCAGGGTATACCAGATATGAATATGTTTGATGGAAAGGAACCTAACCTTATCATTATCGATGATCTTATGAGGGAATCTGATGGTCGCATTGTCGACATATTTACTAAAGGTAGTCATCATAGGAACTTGAGTGTATTTTACATTACTCAAAATTTATTTCATCAAGGTAAAGGACAAAGAGACATTTCTTTGAATTCAAACTACATCATTTATTTCAAAAACCCACGTGATAAAACTCAAATACGTTACTTAGCGCGACAAGTATCACCAGAAAATAGCAAATTCATAGAAGATTCTTACAGAGATGCTACAAAAGAAGCACATGGCTATTTGATGATAGATCTAAAACAAGATACTTTTGATATGTGTCGAATTAAATCAAAGATCTTTCCTTCTGATGGTCATCCTACAGTGTACATTCCCACAAAACAGTTTAAATATGTCAAAAACCAACAAATACCCGTCATTTGCAAATGATGGATCGACGCTTAAAGACGCATGAACACTTATTAAATGCTCTTTATAAGCTTAAACCTAAACATCAACAAGCTCTTTTAAAAGTGTGTAACGAAAACGAAATTAATTTTATTTGTGAATGTATTCATAATGTTTTACAAGGAAATATAAATCTTGAAGAAAAATCCTATGATGAATGAAAATCCTACCTCTCGTTTAGATAGCGAAATGGAAAAAATACTCAGCAGTAATATGGATGATCGAAAAAAGTGTAAATTATACTTACAAATTTTACAAAGATATCTCCACTTTATGGAAGAAGATCGTCGTCCCATTGAACTCCCTATAATAACTTCAAATGACGATAACAATAAACCCACATCTGAAAGCTGGAAAAATTTTAATATAAATAATGATATCAAGAATAAAGATGTAGTTGTCAGTCAGACACTGAGTGATGAACAGAAGCAACAAGAACATTTTACACTCGAAAAAAAACCTTTCTATTCAACAGAACAAATTTTAAATTTAATACCAAAAACATATGTAAAAAAAGGTGAGTTATTATTGAATTCGGTGTCGCTAAATAAAAGCAAAATTTATTGGAATGATGCTGGCACAGTGATTGTGGATAATGAAGTAATTCCTAACAGTAACATTATCGATTTAATAAGCGATACACTGCGACCATTGAAAAACAACGACCCACCCGGTTGGGAAAAATTTGCTAAAGCGTTAAAAGATTTGAAAATACCTTTAACATATATTGGCAATCCAAAAAGACGTGAGTACATAGCTCAACTTCAAAAAGACATCGAAGAACAACCGCCACAAAACACAGAGGTATATTTGACACCAACTAGTGAAATTAAACACGCAAATAAAATTAAGAAAAAGATTGATTGGGAAAAATGGACCCCTTATTAGAAATAAATCAAATTTATTATGATGTATCACACCCCGCTGGATATAGTAATATCGACAAATTATCAAAAGCTATGAAAGGTAAAATGAAAAAGGAAGAAGTTAAAAACTGGTTGCAATCTCAATCTACGTATACACTCCATAAACCAGTACATAGAAGATTCGCTCGAAACAAATACGTTCTCTCTAATCTCAATGAACTTTGGCAAGCCGATTTAAGTGACATGCGAACTTATTCTAAAGATAATAAAGGTTTCAATTACATTCTTTGTGTTATTGATGTTTTTAGCAAATATGCATATGCCAGACCCTTGCAAAAGAAAAATTCAGAAACCGTAAAAAAGTGTTTCGATAGTATATTTAATGAAGCTAGTACCACACCTACACACATTCAATCTGATAAAGGCACTGAATTCGTATCAAAAGATGTTCAAAGATACTTTAAAACAAAAAACATTAATTACTATACGACAAATAATCCAGACATCAAAGCAAGTATTGTAGAAAGATTTCAAAGAACGCTAAAAATGAAGATGTGGCGCTATTTTACACACAAGAATACACATAAATATATTGATATTTTGCAGAATTTGATACACTCTTACAATCACAGTTTTCATTCTAGTATTAAAATGTGTCCTTCAGATGTTAATTCTAATAATATAATGACAGTTTGGAGTAATTTATATGAAAAATCTGAAAAATCATCAAAAAATATACTACCTATGTTTCATCTCGGTGATCATGTTAGAATAACCAAATATAAACATGTATTCCAAAAAGGTTATGAATCTAATTGGAGCGATGAAATATTTGTGATTTCTTCTATAATAGAACGTACTCCGTGGCCTGTTTATACTATTAAAGATTTAGATGGTGAAGAGATAGTAGGAACGTTTTATGAACGAGAATTACAAAAGGTCATTTATGACCCCACCATTGAACACAAGATCGATAAAATAATTCGTTCTCGTTACTCTGGCAGCAGACAACAAGTGTTAGTTAAGTGGAAAGGTTATCCGAACAAATTTAATAGTTGGATTTTAGCTTCCAGTTTGAAAAAAATATGATTAAGGATTTTTATTTAACTTTACTTAGCAATAGTTCAATGGAATACTTTCCTGAGAACAAAACATCAATTTTTTCAACAAAATTACCCAAACCCATAATATTGGAAGGAGAATGGTGTGTAGGAATCGTTGAATTCCAATATCCATGCACCATGTTTACTGTTCAAGATCATGAGAATGTTATTTACATAACAAAAATCATGAAAATGCCCCATGAAGACAAACTATCCACAGTATATTATAAGACTCACATACCTGCAACAAACTATGATAATATTAACCATATTTTATCAGCATTAAATAATATAAGGGAAAAAATCAAATTCCGCTACGATAATATATCCAAATTTGTGTCTGTTTCTGTATTAGACGAAACAATTAAATCTGTGACATTATCTCCTAAACTAGGTTTACAGTTGGGATTTGAACCAAACAGAAATCTCGTTGAAAAGAATTTAGCAAAATGTCCAGCTAATTTACATTTAGGGTTACCGTCTCAACTATTCGTTTATTGCGATATAGTTGAACCTCAAATAGTAGGTGATGTAATGACACCTCTTCTAAGAGTTATACCATTAGATCCCTCAAAATACATCTATGGTGCGAATAAAATGCATGTATTTTCACCTCCACATTACTTATCAGTAATGCGAAGAGAATTCGATACCATCGAAATAGATATAAGGTCGAGCACCGGACAAAAGATACCATTTCAGTTTGGAACGGTGTGTGTTAAACTACATTTTAAAAAATTATAATGCATTTTGAACGCTCCGACATGTCATGCCCTTATCAACGGTATTATTCTCATCAGGCTGGTTCAGGTATAGGGGTGGTATATAAAGGGGCGCCTTATCAAAAAGGACATGGAATCGGTAGTTTTCTTGGGGGATTGTTTAGGTCAGTTTTACCATTACTATCTAGCGGTGTTCGAGCTGTTGGTAAAGAGGCATTAAGTGCTGGTGTTGGGCTATTGACAGATATGGTTAGTGCGCGACCTATGGAAGATTCAATAAAAGCACGTCTTAAAGAAGTTGGTACCAACTTGAAACGCAAGGCCGATGAAAAAATAAATAAAATCAATATGTCTGGATCAGGATATATAACAAAACGAAAACGTCTACCTGGAGTCATTCCGTCGTTGACCGCGAAAGTGAAAGCTCTAAAAAAATCAAAAATTACTCCAAAACAAATTAAAGACATATTTTCTAACAATTAATTAAAATGTCTTTTTTACATAGTCATTCCTGTGAATGTATTAAATCCGAATTGGATTTGTTTGCATTGCCATCGACTCAAACTAGCATTGAAAGTGGAAATTGGATCCATTATAAACCAATTTCATCTCTTGCCGATGATGGTCCTATAGAATTTCAAATTCCTGGGGCAGGAGATGACTACATAGATTTATCTCATACGTTAATTCACTTGAAAGCGAAAATAGTAAATCAAGATAACACCAAACTCACCGCATCTACGGTCGTTGCTCCCGTGAACAATTGGTTGCACTCACTCTTCAGTCAACTTGATGTGTACTTAAATCAAAAACTTGTATCACCACCCAATAACACATATGCTTATCGTGCGTACATAGAAAACTTATTGAACTATGCTCCTGCGGCAAAAAATTCTCACCTCACCTGTGGCTTATGGTATGAAGATACAGCTGGAAAAATGGATTCCACCGATGATACTAATAAAGGATTTACTAAGAGACAGGAACTAGCCAGTGAAAGCAAAGAATTGGAAATGATTGGTCACTTGCATGGCGATTTATTCAATCAAGAAAAATTTTTAATCAATGGTGTTGATATTTGTGTTAAGTTAGTTCGTTCTAGAGAAAATTTCAATCTAATGGCCTCTACAGGTGACCTTAAATTAAAGGTATCTATTACGGATGCATCTTTGATAATTCGTAGAGCACGAATCAATCCCAGCGTGTTACTTGCTCATCAAAAGGTCTTAGCTTCTACCACAGCCAAATACCCCATTACTCGAGCTGAAGTTAAAGTTTTAACAATACCATCTGGTGTTCAAGGAAAAACTCTAGATAACATTTTCTTAGGGCAATTACCTAAAAGGTGTATAGTAGGATTTGTAAATAACGCTGCTTTCAATGGAAACCTCACTAAGAACCCATTTAACTTTCAAAATTATGACATTAATACTTTTAGTTTATATATAGACGGCCAACAAATACCATCAAAGGCTTTACAACCCTCATTTGAGAACAATATTTTTACTTCAGTATATCATACATTGTTTTCGGGAACAGGTATACACTTTCTAAATGAAGGTAATGGGATATCCCGAGAACAATACGCTCAAGGGTATTGTATGTTGGCATTTGATTTGACACCTGATTTATCAGCAAACTCTTCAAGTCATTGGAATCTTGTAAAGCATGGTAGTGTGAGATTAGAAGTGCGTTTTGAAACAGCTTTATCACAAACTATTAATTGTATTGTTTACGCGGAGTTTGATAATGTTATTGAAATAGATAAAAACCGCAACATTTCAGTAGATTATAGTAGTTAAGAAAACAAAATTAACTGTTTAAGATTAGATTAAGTATGAATAATTTAATTCAGATTTGCTGTTAGATGTAAGTTACGAATAAAATGAATTAAAAAATATTAAGTTTTTTGTTTTACCATAATCCTTGCAACCCCACAAAAATAGAAAACTTACCACATATGTACCATAATAGTGTCTTCTTAACCTTATATACGACATTACCACTTTATCATTCGACTTGATAAGATTCTGCAGCGATTCGATAAATAAAAATGAATACAATAGAAATACAGAATTACTTAAAGAAAATTGATCCAAGTATTGAATATAATGTATATGCAGCCAATCGCCTACCAATACATGTAGTAACTCCTACATATGTAGTTAGCAACTTAGACTCTGATAACAAACCAGGTTCTCACTGGGTTGCCATACACATAGATCAGAATGGTTTTGGACAGTACTTTGATTCATACGGTCGACCACCTCAAGGATACCACCGAATGTTTTTAGCAAGGAATTCTAGAATGTGGAATTACAATACAAGCCGAATTCAAAATGACTTTACTATAGTTTGTGGAGAGTACTGTTTAATGTATCTGTACTATAAATATTATGGTAAGAGTCTTAAAGATTTTCAAGTATTATTTAGTGATAATACAATATGCAATGATGTGTTTTTAACTGGTTTATTTAAATCATGTTTTGAGGAGAATAAATGAAATATGAAAATGAATGAATGATTTTTCTTTATTGAGAATTAATAACCCCATACAACCTTATAATTCTTCCAAACAATTAATGAATGTTCGTAATAACTTTACAATCGTAAGCATGAGCATGAAAAACACTAAAAAGACTTATTACTATTTACATTAATACTTAGCAAAACACAAAGAACACGAAGTAATCTGTTAAGCATGTAACTTAAAAGAGTACAAAGTTAAAATACAATACAATGTAAATTAAATTAAAATAGGTATAGTTATTACAATAATAGTTTCTTAGAATAAAGTATATGACTAAAATTATGATTTTAAAACACTGATACGCACTGGCACTTTGTTCACTTGTCGTTGTCTATAAAATATTTGACACAATCGTCCTTACTCGCCAACTGTTTAGTAATGTTATATACCGTGTCCTTGAGAGATTGCAAGTTTTTGTCACTCTCGGTTTCGGCGTAATATTTAACTCGCACATCAGCATGTTTCCATTGTTCCGTCGGTGCGATGTTTTTTATTTTATTAATATCATACACCTCAATTTTTATGAGGTGTGATGCAGAACTGCTGTCATCGCTGTTTGTTTTTATGTACGATACACCACCACTCGTGGATCGACCAACACTAGATGACTTTTTTGTCGTTATCTTCTTTTTCTTGGGTTTCTCGAAGAATTCATCAATGTTGTTGCATTCCATTGATCTTTTATTTGCTGCTATCGCTTTTTTCACTTTAAAAGCGAGTGTGCCTTCTTCATCGCTAGGTTCGTCTATGTCATCGGCATAGTAATAATTTTTGAAAGTATTTTCAGAAAACTGTAATAAAATGAAATAAAACTGTTAATAAAACAAATCGGTTAAGGAAGTATTATATGATAAATACTTATAGGTGTGCGAAGTATAAATGTACACTAAAGTAACATTGATAATTTAATAAGAGATCAAATGTAACGAAAATAAAACTGTAAATAAAACAAATCGGTTAAGGAAGTATTGTATGATAAACACTTATAGGTATGTGAAATAAAATGCACTACAGTAACTTTGATAAATTAAATAAGAGATCAAATACAACTAAAATGCATTAACCCAGTGAACAACACATAACAAATACAATTAATAAAACATCTGGTTATAACAATTTTAGATCAAAGTATAAGAAGGTACTTACATTCATTTTATATCAGCTTCAGTATTTACTATTACACTATTTTACTATCACTTCACTATTACCAACAACTGGAGATCACACTTCGAAGAGAGCACAGAGTGGAATACGATATCATGTGATTTTGAGTTTGGCTTTTATATGGAGAGCGAGTATTGTTTCCTTGCAGACAGGATCCAACATGTTCAACTTTCACTTTGAACGTTCCATTGAATACGTAACATCAGGAAATGGGAATAATAGGATCCGTAACTGTTTTAAAAAATAATGGACAGGTAATTAATCATTGACAATGAGAAGACCCGAAGGGTTTTACTTAGAATTTGAGAAACGTATGGTGTATTGTAACGATTGATTTATGTATTATAAACACTGCCCGTAATGCATAAAGGGTGAGTAATGGGTAATTGTAAACGGTTTTTAACTAGAAACACGAATCCATAGGAATATGGAACAAAGACATTTGTATTCTTCAAATAAAAAGTAAAAAAGGGTCGCTGTTAGAAAGTAGAAATACAAAAGCACAACGAAACAAAGGGAAAAGGTACAAGCTTGAGGGGACCGTAAACCATGCAACTCCAATTCGCGGTTTATATCTATCTCGCGGGCGATTCGCGGTTCGCGGTTGGTATTAATTAAATCCGCGGATTAATTCGCGGTTGGTATTAATTAAATCCGCGGAAAAATTCGCGGTTGGTATTAATTAAATCCGCGGAAAAATTCGCGGTAGGTATAAATTTAATACGCGGGTTAATTCGCGGATTGTACGCGCCGAAATTATCGCCCTTACTACTGATCGGTGAAATCGGTCCTAAGTGAGCATAATATAGCTATTTATTATCAAGAATGTTCTAGACTTTCCTTAATAGCTAGACACACGCAACAATTTAAACAAATAAAATCAAGATGTCGTGTTGCATTGAAGCAAATATTTGTCCTTCTTACGGTCTCAAGCGTTTCCACAATTACTTGAATAGGATGAATGCTTTCTATCATTTAATTCAATGCTATTACTTTAAAAATTTTGTGTGTGGTATAACTTAGCAAAATCATTTTTGACTCGTCAAGCCCCGCGACGGACACCGGTGTCCATATTATATATAGGGTTTTTCCATACATCTATATACCGGGTGGAAGGGAAACGCTCTCTATACCGGAACGGTAAGAGAGAAGAACCGTAACATTAACGAAAAACTATATTCATTTGCAAAGCTAAGCGATAATACTTATTTAGTATTTCCGTAATTCAAGCGCGCGCAATGTAAAGCGTACAAAAAACTGGGCGGCCGCCGCGCTGTGCTGGCACCGGCCCGCGATCGTTAACCCGTCAGCTGATGTACGTGTTTCATTACGATTTTTTTGAAATATTGACCTTTTTTACTATGTTTTTCAGAATAATAGTTTGATTTATCTATCCACACGAGAAGCTGTACAGAAATTTGAGAAAATCCTACTAAAATTGTAACAATGCGATCGCTATTTTTTTAGTGCTGTGCAGGACGCATATTCTCGAAGAGAGAACAACGTAAAGTGCATACCGCGCATGCGCGATTTCGTAATAGAACTCGGACCTCTTAGTGACGTCATAGACTTTAGCGAGTGATCTTAGTGAAAAAATCGTGTTATCGTTAGGGTCAGTGAACGCTTATAACTCACCCGGTATGAACTGTTTAGTGTTTCATTCGGTGTCATAGTGTAGGTTAGAACTTTGCCTACCCCGCTGCGGTAGCGGGATGAACGTGTGTATAAAGTTTAAATAGTTATTTTTAGAAATGTTGCTTGTGTGCATCGTTTGTGCTAAACTTAGAGTAAGTAAATCACGATAACTTTCTTTGTAATGCACATGAGGTTGTTTTATGATGTTTAGTATATAGAGCCACTTAGTGTCTATGTACCAAGACACTTATAGTTTAGGCATATAGGCTTAACTTAGGCGCGAATTGAAAATAAGTGTAATCTTGAAAGTGAAAAAGAGGTCCTAGAAAGAGGGAAGGCCCTCTTAGTGCTCCGTACGGTATAGCCGCGGAGTACTTAAGCTAATTTGTTTTTTTGTATTTTTGAGTTAAAACGTGTTAGGAGTTTTGTTTAATAGAAATAGTTCGGGACATCAAGAAAAGAAAACAGCAAGTAGTCAGCAAGAAAGAAGAAGTCTGCAAGTTTGAAGAGGAAAAAGGCGCTTATGCAGAGTGGACCATCCTTCCTCATCAGCTGTGGCACGGTGCTACGAGGACGACTTCCAGCTACGTCGCATAGCTACGGCGTAGCAACGAGAGACTACGCGCCGAATATTAACGCCGGGAGAATTTAGCTACCGTTGTGGCTGAACTTTGTAACTTTCGATTCAGTGTGTGAAATAAACGCTATTTCCCGATTTTTCGCCTTTGTTACTTTGTCACTGGTATCGCCATATTCCCACTCACGCAATCCAGCACACACACAACACATTGCGGGGTGTTGGCCCAGTCTGAGCCCCGCACAAGTGCCATCACGTCAGGAATCACCAATACTATCACCTGTATTCGTTTCCGAGAGCGTTTCCCATCCACCCGGTATACATATAAGCGGGGTTTGAAGGGTTAATTACCTTTCTATCCTTGACTTTGATTATCTCTCTTATTATATTTACTAAAATGCCTTAGGTATTTGTTATTTGTATAACGTGCAGCAACTTTTTTCTTGTTTCCAAGAGACAGCATTTCCAGGTGTACCTAATCTCCGAGATAACGATATCGAACGAGATTTATCCGCGAAAAATGGCCAAAGATGAATAACAAGGTGCATAAACAAATGACAGCTTTACAGATCTGGCCGATAAAAATAACTATTTAAAGATGATGCTGTCACAACGAGATTTGATAATGCTAAACGAAAATGTCATAAAATTGCAATAAGCATGACGTTATCAAGGTTATTGTTGGGGCCGACGAAGATAATAATTTTCGTCAGAATGGACAGCCTTCAATCCTTAATCATATTCTAACTGACGAAAAAAACACAGGAGGTTCTCAAATCAACGTGTATATATTTTTTTATTTCTGTATGACCACGCATAACATTTTACAGAGTAGGCCGATTTTAATAACTATATTTTATTGGATACTTTTTTATTATACCTCGAAATTATTCCCATGTAAATTGGAAAATATCTACACTAATGGTGGGAAAAAAGGGTGATTTATTGTTTACTCACAGATTTAAATGCAAAGTTGTGTATTAATAAGCATGTAGTCTATAGCCACAAAAAATATAAAATAAAATCTTTTAAACAAAAAAAAGAAATACACACACACACACACGCCTGTTATCCCCGAAGGGGTAGGCAGAGGCGCAACTAGTGCACCCACTTTTCGCCGTTATTCCGTCCCATGATGTGATAGGGGGCGAGCCTATCGCCATATCGGGCACAAATTCCAGACTGCGGGCTGATACTGAATTGAAAAACTCAATATCACTTTGCCCGACCCGGGAATCGAACCCGAGACCTCAAGCTTTGCAGTCGTACTGTAATACAACTACGCAACCGCAGCAGTCAGGTGAAAGAAAAAAAAGAAATAAACCGCCTTAAAAACTGGAAACCAAAAAATAATAAACATATTTTATTTAGCCTTAGGGAGGCATTAATAAATCAATCTCAAGTTTGAGTTTCATCAGACATAATTCAATACTTTATTGTTTACTTGAGATGTAACTCAAACTTGAGATTGATTTATTAATACCGCCCTTATTAACTAATATATTATGTATATTTGGAGTCGGTGCCTAATTTACATTGCCTGCTAAGCAAATACAACAAATATACGAAAACAATGATCAATTTAAATTCTAAACACTATTATGAATTGTGGGATTATTGCCAACTTTTAAGGATTTGTTGAGCATTCAACAATTTCTGTGACTACGTAACATCAAAGTTGGCATTTTACGGATTTCTGGGACTTGACTCCATTGGACAAATTATATCTATTAGGTACTTATAGAAATATGTACTATGTACTTGTTGCTTGTAATATTATTGATATTGAGAAAGAAGTTTTTAAGAAGGAAGTGATAGAAAACACAGATATTTAATTAATATGCATGGTATTAATTCATTCCTAAATTGTAAAGCATAAGGTCGTGAAATAGTATCATACTATTAGTATGTCCGGTAAATGGCATTGAAAAATTAACATAGTGTTAGCTGTCAATTTATTTGTTAGCTATCAATATTTATTGGGGGTAGTAACCAAATCCCCACCGACCAAATCCCTATAAAAGGAGTGGCAAGCTGTCTGAAAGAGCATTCTGTTGCGAGACGTGCACGCGTGAACATCAAGTTGGGAATTTAGTATTCTAGTAAGATTTTGAGACCTTCTCTTTGAAAGTTATTTCTATTAAGTGCAATTTATGTTTTTCGTTAACAATTTAGTATTTGTTAACCATTGTTGATTATTTTTTTAAAGTAAATTTAATTAGAATCCTAACAATAGTTTATGAAAAAATCATATTTCCTGTTTTCTTAAATCCATTGTATTCTTTGTGCTAACCTCGAAGAAGAGGTGCTAACGTTTTCAATCTCGGAATTGAATTAATTTTTGTATGCAGCTATTTAACCGTTTTAGGAAAAAATAATAGTCGCCGCCACATTAACACTATGTGATCCATGAGCTTATTTCACAGAAAATGCCTTAAAAATATCTTTGTTGTAGGGCTACTAAGCAATGTAACCTTATAGGATTTTTCTCACTAGAGAGGAAATTAAGGACACCATGCAACCGTCCGGCGCTGTCTAATTTGCTCGGGTTATTTGCCCAGCTGCCGTCTCTTAGACCGGGCCCTAGCATTACTGTTGCTATCTGGAAGTTCTACTCGAAGGCCAAAGACATTACTAAGCTAGCAATAAGGATGTCCTAGTCGAAAGCAGTTGCTCAATCGTTCCCGACCCTCGTGTCCGCTTTCCGCTTTTAATAGACGCTTATTTCATCTTAGCACATAGCTACAGTCGAGTATCACCTCCTTGAATATTACTAACGACACGTATGCATGCATGCATATACAAAAATGCGTAAAGTTGAAATTATACTTTGAAAAAGTGCGGAGAAACGCGCGAGTGCCGAGGTTCGCTCGGATGCGTATCGATTTCCAAATTACAAATAAATATTTCTAAAAGTGGTTCCTTTGAAAAATAAACATTAAAACAACCAAACGTGTATTCACTTTTTTTTAGATTCTTACGTAATAAATATTAAACAGGGGGGGTGGAAGTCGGCCTATTCTTATTTTTTCTTATAATAGGGGGGAGGGGGTCAAAAACTATCGAAAATAGTCTTACGTAATAAATGAATGGTCCCATATAAACCTTCCTCTTGAATCACTCTCTATTGCAAAAAAACATCAAAATCCATTGCGTAGCTTTAAAGATCTAAGCATCAGCGGGAAGCGACTTTGTTTTATTTTGACACTATGTAGTGATACTTAAATAAGTAGGCTAGCATAAAAACACGTGAAGTAACTTCGCAACCGTTATTTTGCAAGCAGTATCAACATTCAACTCATTTCTGCACACGCAAACGTTATTTTGGACATGAATGTTCGTTTTAAACAATAATTGATAAATTTTACCTAATTGGTAAAGTGAGCGCGCAGAGTCCGTGAAATAAGACGCAAAAACCAGCCCTGGGAAAAAAGATAAGAGATTTTTTATGAAAAAAACAACAGATGAAAGCTAGTTTTCAAAAAAAATTCTCAAATAGAATTGCTTGAAACCGAAAAATTTGTACAACAATTAGTCAAAAGGACGATTAAAATGGACAAAACAAAGTCAAATTTGTGATATATCATTTACAAATAAAATTAAAGTGTATATTTTTGAGACGATTAGTACTAAAGCGCGAAAACGTTATTGACTATGTTGGGGTCAACGTGCCTGCTAAAATATCTAGATACCAACAAATTGGTATTGTACTAGGTAATAATACTTCATGCTGTAAATGAAAAGAAATTATGTAAGCCGAATATACCAATCTTTACTTTATTTGGTGTTGTTGAAAAATCAGAACAAAAGATTGACCTTCGAAAAAGGAATATCTGTAATTATTAAGTAAGTATAACTTCTGTGTATGATATCTAGGACACATTGGTTGTAGTTGTTACCATTTACTAACCAGTATACCGAGCACGAATTTACGCGTTTCATATAGTAATCGTATCGTATTCGTGTTGAGTAAGTTAAGGCATTAAACGATACCATATGTCAAAAAGAGACGTCCTGACATTTTCCATACATTTTGACTTATACTTATCTATGGTTTCTCGATTTACTATTATAAGTAGGTATACACGCGCGCAATGCTAACACTGTCGTATTTTTGTTCGATACACTCACCGGAGTTGACCGGAGGGGATCCCTTTGATTCGCCTACTTTTTTTTTAACTATTATTTTTTCGCATATTTGACTTTGCATAATATGTATTGGCATAATAGTACTATCGCATAGTAATATCTTGACCTACTACTTTATTTGTCACTAGCTTTTGCCCGCGGCTCCGCCCGCGTTAAAAATTTTTTCCGGGATAAAGGTCCCGCTTTATGTTTTCCCGGGATAAAACGTAGCCTATGCGTTAATCCAGAACATGATCTACCCGTGTGCCAAATTTAATCGAAATCCGTTCAGTAGTTTTTGCGTGAAAGAGGAACAAACATCCATACATCCATACATCCATACATTCTTACAAACTTTCGCCTTTATAATATTAGTAGGATAATAAGCTATTGGAATAATTTTAGTTTGACTAACTTGTATTAGACTAATACACATGTTGCATAATATGTATTTAGAATAAATTAGGGTAGCGAGGAGCGAAGCGACGAGCGTGTTAGGGTCACACGAAACACCACACGAGCCGAGCGAGCGAAGCGAGCGTGCCGCGGTAGCGACCGGCGAGTGCCAGCACCGTCTTTAGTGCGTTTCCAACTCAGACAAAACCTAACACGAATGATGCTTATTTATTTTTAGGACTTTTGATATTTATGCTATTTGACGTTAGTTGTTCTGATGGTTATGCTTTTTTATTTTATGCTAAAACAGTTATGCGTAATGATTATTATGCACATTGATATTTAGGCTTAAAGCTAAGATGCGTAACAATATTATTACAAATACATTTATGCAATCCAATAAGGAACCTCACCGGAGTGCTGTTCAACTTTGTATACAAAAGTTTACGTAGACGAAACCATTACGTTAACTAGATGATAGTGCGTAAACTCGTAGTAAGGGTACAGCAGGTATGGTATAAGAAATTTACATTATAAAATGTAGTTCATTCACCCAAGCTTGTTGGCATTGGCTAGGGCTGCCATCCGTCCGGATTTCCCCGGATTTGTCCTAGTTTGAAGGGCGTCCAGGGGCCGTCCGGCAGGGGTTTTAAAAAGTGTCCGGGTCAAACCCGGACACTTGGTGTCAGAGGAAATCATTTTTTTTATAGATAAGCAATAAATTGAAATGAACCTTAGTTGAAAATTCATTCATAATAATCCGCATTAAAGAAGGCACGGCAAAATATTTTTTCAAAGGTGTCCGGGGAAAAACCCATATTTCGTCGGCATCGGCAATTTTAGTGATGGAAGCCCTAACATTGGCAATCGTTTGGCGTTTGTTGCATTATCAACGGTGAAAGATAAGATTAACTGGGTGGGACACTAGTTTAGTACCGATACCACACGATACACCTATGAATTTCGTTCTGACCAGTTCTCACATCTCAGATCGGGCATCTATAAATTTCGACGTTTACCTGTAACACGATTTGCTGGGGAAATCAGGATATGATAACTCAACGGAGATTTAAAAGCAAGCGACCAGCCCAGAAAATTATTTTTATTTATTGTTTATAAGTTACAAATCACTAACAATATTTTAAACGCATTACCTTCAGTTGTCACAGGACAGTTTCTGCAAAATGCTTAAAAATATTGTGCCAGTCACACGTTAGAGTAGGTGAAGTAGGAGACTTGGCTGTATTCATATAGAGGTAGATAGAAATGCATCCATAGTGGATAACGATTGTGACTTGTGAGTTTTGCCTATCGAGCAAAATTCTGACGAGCCGGGTATTTTTCGTATCGGTTAACATATTACTTATTTTCATTGCATTATGATGACTTTGCTAGACCAGTGTGCAATGCAACAAAAATATTCTAAAACGCTACGTAAATGGCAAGCGAAAATTGAGCACGCGTAAACATTATTATGTATATTTACGAAATCTGTTTATCGCATAAAGTTAAAAGCCGTAACCACTTGTTATAACGTTCATATTCGAACAAACATAGCTTATCACTTAGAAATAGGAGCGTTGCACTACTGAGCGTAAGTAGTAGATTATTTCATCGAAATCTGAAGAGTTTTGTACATATATTAAACTGGTGTAGTTTAATATGAAATCATTTTTAATTATTAGTACTGGAATAGTAAATTTAAATAACAATGAACTGAACTCGGATATCGTGTACATACCTACGAATCTTTCTTCCTATATTTTAAACCGTCAAGCCCCGCTTATATAGATGTATGGGGAAACCCTAATATATGGACGCTAGCGTCCGTCGTGGGGCTTGACGAGTCAAACTGGTATTGTGGTTAGCAATATGGTGATCATGGGCGTAGCTACAGCTTTCACATGAGGAGGGGGGTCCTACGATATAAAAATGTTAGTAGCGTGGGTTCACACGCGGCTCACGAACGAAAGCATTTACCATACCCACATGTTATTTATAACAAAAAAAAAAATTAACTCCAAGCGCGTCAAACTTGAGCTCCTCGTAATAAAATAAATACAATTAGGTAGGTACTTACTAATAATTTATGAAAAATATTATCCTTAATAGCATATTTATTATTCTGGACAATCATTCTAGACGCTATAAGTGCTATAACCGACGCTACAGCCCCAACAAATAATTACTTAAACCAAAGATTAATTATTTGAACGTCAACAAATCAAGTAATATAGGTAAGTACCGACCTACTTGATAAAACTGTTGATTGAATTTTGTGTAATTTTTAAGCTACGTCGAATTTGTTTTTAAACGTTTATCGTATTTCAGTTCCAAATTTAAAAATAAAAGCGTGTTAATGAACATTTTTAAACTCACGGTTGCTGTCTTGTCCGGCCATTTGTCCAAGTTCTGCCACACGAAATCATTGACGGTGTAATTAGTCACAGGTAATTCTTTAAACATCGACGTCAAAAGGTTACTTTCGTTGCTTCTTCTAGCACTGGGGGCGGTTGAATATTTCTGTTTCTTCAGAATTTGCAAGGCTGTACGTCTCAACGTGTTCGACATTTTTGGAGGGAAATTTGAACTGACTGTAAAAAAATCACTTGTTTTTTATTTAAAAAAAAATAGCAATAAATATTTAGACCCTTTACTTTCGAAGTTTCATTTGCGCAAGTATATTGTGCGTATAATTTAAAATAAGTTGAATAGTATGGTAGATGAGTACTACATAATAATATTTTATTAACTTGTATTTCTGATAATTAATGTTTTAAAAAAAAATATATAATATTAAGAACTTACTCGGCTTACTATCGATTTAAATAAATAGTGACGTTCAAATGATTTTTCATTCTAATAAATATTGCGGTCACTGTTCTAATTTACAAATTCACGTAATTTAGAACTTACCACTCTTTCGCACACACAACACAACATTCAGTCGACGAATGATAACAGCTTCATTGTACACTTAACGTAATGTAATATTAAAAAAAACTTTCAATTCTCGTGTTTCTGTTTTGATAATGTATAACGCTGTCGCCCTTGGACTTTGAGACATGCTTTCACATTGTACGCGAGAGGCGAGTAAAGAAATACAAGCGATTTAAGTAGGTGTAAATATTAGACGTCGACCGAGATGGATTTACACTATGTGTGCGAGTGTGAAAGAGAGGGCTGATTAGTTTGATGATTTAAACTGCGCGGTAAATTAGAAGTGTAGTATTGACGTAAGGCAATGTCATCTTTGACGTAACATGCACACTCCGTTTTACGCAGTCTTTGTTTAATTTGTTTTATTTAGACTTGCGCTAAATAAATATATTGGTTTTATTTCCTACTAGCTTTCGCCCACGGCTTCGCCCGCGTTAATAAGTTTTTCCGGGCTAAAAGTACATAAAAACCTTCCCGTTGAATCACTCTATGACTATGACGTTGATACTACTCTTAACAAATAATGCATTAATTTCGACCAAATTTGATTACCATAAAAACAGTTCTAGTGAGTTAATCTTAAAAGATAGACATATACTGTCCCGGACATTTTTTTAGATCATTTCATAAGGAATAATTCTTTCCTGCATATATTTTTGGTATCTTGAACCGTTTTCGCAGCGCACGCAATGGAAGCCCTCAAGGATGAATAATTTTCCCCGCTTTTTTCACATTTTCCATTATTTCTTCGCTCCTAATAGTTGCATCGTGATGTTATATAGCCTAAAGCCTTCCTCGATAAATGGTCTATTCAACACAAAAAGAATTTTTCAATTTGAACCAGTAGTTCCTGAGATTAGCGCGTTCAAACAAACAAACAAACATACAAACAAACAAACTCTTCAGCTTTATAATATTAGTATAGATATGAAAATAGCATGATTCCCAGTAAAATAAAATAGTGTTGTTTCTTTTAACAGTTTTAATATGACAATAATAATATTGAAAAGACAAATCAGACCTTACAGCTCGGCCGCAAATAAGCAGTCGAAAATAGGTAATACAGTATTTATTCAAAATAAAACTAGGAAGTAACTTATAGGTACTACAATAGGGTATTTGACAAATTTTCGAAAAGTACTACAAAATGTTCTAAACTCACTAAAAATATGCTTGATAATTGTTTTTCTTATATTTAGAGCCATTTTAATAACCAAAAGACAGTTTTAATAAATGCGTTTCGTATTCCCCGCTAAAACGCTTAATCACGTGACTAATCAAAGGCGTGACGTCACAGTGCAATAGTCTTAACGTAAACAATACGTGGAGATTCCTTTTTTATTAAAAATCCTTTAAAAAATGGCTTCAAAGTGCTATAGAATATGTGCCGTTCCTTTGTGTCAAAATACAAGTATCAAAAGCCCTTATAAATGATTTATCCATGTGCCACAATCGCGAAATCTTCGTGTAAACTGTAAAGTGGCGGGTACAGTGCAGTTAGCACGATGTGATCCGACCAGTGCATCACCCAAATCTTCAATTTATTTTTGCGAGGATCATTTTGATGTGAGTAGTACTACTTTAAAATATCTATAAATCTTGATCGTTTAGTAAAACCGTAGCTCCTTTAAAGGTACGTACTCTAGTAACATTTTGAAGTTAAAGCAAAGTTGTTTGCAAAACATTGTGTTTAAACGCACTCATTTCCTGTTTAACGCTGATTTGTCTATATTACAGCTTCCCAAGGACATGGAATATTACATGGAATACAATATTAAGGGTTCTGTCTCGACAATACGAATGAAACCCTCCTGTTTACTTTCTATATTTGAATGTCAACCTGATCGTTTAAAGAGAACAGCCAAAAGTATGCCTCGGTCAGTGGCAGTAAATACCAGCGTGCATTAATATAAGAATTACTTGTACAGACAGAAACAGTGGATACACCATCCACTAGTAACATAGAATCACAACATAGGGACTGGAGGTAAATCTATACATAAAGCTGTCCTATTATTACCCCTCGCATTTACTGTCCCAATGCATTTGTGTAATGTGTGGTTCACTGCATTTTGTAGGTATAGTCGTATGTATTACTATGAGTCCAGTTAGAGAAATGAAAATTAGATTTTCATAGACAATATTTATGAGAAACATGAAATATTTTGCTAAATTAATCATTCATGTTGGTAGAACTTTACTCAACATCAACACAAAACTTGGACAAGTGTTTCTGAATACTTATGTCATGCCTTGACCCTTAAAACTTTCAGTAAAACCTGGTATGCATATACCTATAGTTTTTGTCAGCTGAGATAACAGAATATTACAGTTTCATTACAATATAAACAATTTTTCTTTCAGATATACAAGTAATGGATGAAAAGTCAGATCTCATTGAAATTAACCAAAATAAATTTATCAAAGTGTATCCAGAATCAGAAAGTGAAATAGTCCACTTAAATTTTAAACCAAAATATAGAAGCAAAAGCTTACAGACTAGAGGTTTCAGTGAATACAAAACAACATCCATAGCAGTACAGTTTTCATCTGTTGTAATATCTCCATGATGGTAAGCAATACGACCACCCATGAACAGCAGAAACACCATCCAGCATGTTGAGTTACAAAGTACTGTGTGGCATTCCACTGCACTCGTCATCCTGATACATAAGACGTTGACATAAGATGCTGAACTGGAGCCGTTTCGTGAAAACATTAATTTTAAGTTTTCATTTTGTTTAAATTTTCATAGTTTTAAGCTAGTCACAAAGTAAACTGCTTTTCTTTTCTTTATTTCTTTCAATTCTCATTATGTCCTGTAGTTACACTGGCTACATTGCCCTTCAAACCGAAACACAACAGTGCATGTGCACTGCCGCTTGGCAGTAGGAATAGACATTGCGGTGGTACCGACCCAGACAAACTCTTACACATGAGAGTCCTACCAGTAAAAATAAAAAATAAAAGTGGTCACAGTAAAATAAAAAGAAAATTATTTACCATTAAAGATGAGCCATTGGCATGTTCGGAGGAATCAATAAATTACAACTTAAAACTGACTGTTCACTATCTATTCAGTCTTAGATAAAAAAAAAATGCAAATAGTATGCAATTAATACAAGATAAACCAAGGTTTTACATTAGTGTGCCAAAAGAATGTATTTTTTTACTAGACATTAAAAAAAATATGAGTATACCTGTTCAAAATATATTGTTATGCCTAAAAAAATTAGATTGGGCACAAAATTAGTTGAACTTGCTAATGAGTTTGGTATGGCGGCTTCTTATGCCAGAAATCTTTAAGAAAAATGTACAAATTGCAAACGCTTTACAATGTTTTATTATAAAATCAAATAAAACTGCTGTAGAACAGAACTTACCTATTGCTTTTAGGCATACATACAGAAATATTAATTGCATAATAGACTGCCGGGAAATTGAAATCCAAAAGTCCATCCATTACAATCTGTCCATCAGACTTACATGGTCTGATATTAAAAACGCCCATACAATAAAATACCTTATTAGCAGCACATGACACACCTAACGGTATTATGTCATTAAGTTCTTGGGTGATTGCATTACTATTGCATGTGCCTTAAGTAATTTAAAAGACTCCTTGATTAAAATATTTAACAAATAAAATCAAAATTTTGACAGAAATGTTTTATTTTCCTATTTAAGTTAATAAAGTGCATAAAAATAAAACAAAATACTTTATTCATCACTTAGACAAACATAGTTGCACTTATGATAAGATACATTAAATTGATTATATTAATAATAATTATTAATACCAAAGGTCGTTTATATAACACCAACATTTTTATTGGGTGTAAAATCAATGATGAGAAATAAACGAAAACAAAAAAGCCAGCCTGGGTTGGCCAGAAAAGAAATAACTACAAATGAGATAAAATCCAAATGAAGGGATTCAATACCTGGACAGGAATGTACAAATACATGTAAGAAAAATATGTAAGAATAACATATACAATCTATTAAAGTTTTGTACATATTATTCTTCCAAAAATGTACTACTTTAGCTAAAATATAATTTATGGCAATTTAAAATTATTATGGCAACCAAGGATCCATCAGTTGTTTTGCATCATGAAACATTGAATGCTTTTGATGCTGTTATTCTGGCATACCTGAAAAAAAAATACAATTTTAAGTCTCTTTAAATGTAAAACTGACTGGTGGCCACTCATTATATGTATATCCCACACTAGGATGCCCTGTAAAATGGGTGCCTAACATGTGAATGACAAACACAGACAACACAATTTACATTTTGGGATTGCATCTAACAGGGGAACATATTATTCCAGTACATGTTACATTAAGACAGCATTTCCCACCCTTTCTTAGGTGCAAACTCCTAAATGAGCAAAGATGATTATCACAGACCTCTTTAAATAAAATTAAAATGCCTTTTTTTAGGCACACTCTCAACATTAATCTAGCTTTAACTTTGAAATCAGCAGACTTTAAATATGTCCAGAGCCCTAAGTTGGGAAATGCTACTCTAGAACATTGTTTTAAATTATATCTTAATTAGTTCCAATTATTGCGGCATGATTAAAGGACAAATCAATTTTAAAATGCAATTATATATTAAAAATAAATAATACCTTAACTCGTGCCATGCGTGAATTTTGTTGTGCTTGAGTCAGACTTTCCACTAAATTTATATTTTCTTGTGAAAAAACATAGTAATTTTGGGTAAAAATGTTTCACAGTCACTTTCTTTGTTATGCTTGATGCTTAAATAATGCATGGAAAACTGAAGAATGTTGGGCACTTTATAGTCAGGTTGATGTTTAAGGATTTGTGTAGTACCTACATAAATTCCTTTTTTTGCCTTGCACCAAAAATTCATTTAAGACAACATCACCAAAGTCTTCATGTGTTGTAGAAGAATTTCTCTTCATTTCTCTAACCCTTGTAAATCTCAAGGTGCTTCCTACTTTTGCTAACTTACTTTCAGTTCTTCCAATAGCATTCAATAGATGTACATGGTGGTTCCTCTCCGATGTGCCCACATAAGGAAAGCTACTGCGTGTTTACATCCTCTTAGTGAACCAGGGCAATCATGGCACTGGACACTTATAACTATGCCCTCTTTTTCTTCCACTATCAAACCGACAGAATATGGTGGCAGACGGACTTTGTACTCAGGGCATATCTTACATTGAATAGTGCACAAAGTCGCGTCACGCTTCAATTGGACGTACCTAATGGCATCATCACCATGCGACTGTCTTGATGATCTGTAAAAATAGAAATAAACCTTCATAAATAACCACAATACGAGCAACTCTTCGTAGAAGCGATCTTATGTGTATTAATTATATTTATAAATTATAACCTACAAAAAAACATCACATAGAAAGGTTATTTTACAGTAAAAAAGTAAAGGTAAGTACATAAATCAAACTGTAATCTATTATGAATGGAACATAATATCAGAAAAGGATAGTTTTGTACTTACAATGAAGTTTTCACGTTCCTGAATTCTGCAGAACAAACGTCCGGATTTGAGTCAAAGAAATTTGCGATTATAAATGAATCTGTTCTTGGCAAATTTCAACTGTCGGCTTTAATAAACTCAGTATCCATGTTTACTTGGTAAACTGTACTATGGACAAGAAATAATCAAATAAATAATCCTGAAATCGGAGCTTGCAATGAACCGCGTAAAATCTTTGTCGGAAAGACATTTTGTTTATTACACTGTGACGTCACGCACTCTGGTCTTGGTCGCTAAGGCGTTTCGTGTAAATGATGCACAGATTCAAAAACTCTTATTTTAATTTAGCAAAATAAAATATTTAATAATTTTTATTTGTAATTTAAGTCAAATATTCTTAATTAGGACCTTAAATTCTATAATGTTCAATACAACACTTAGTTATTTGTTAACTATGTCAACTACCCTATTGGTACAAAACAAGGATTTGGCACAGCAAAATTAATATGAACAATATAATTTGCATTAGCTTACGCGGGTTAGTGCAGAGACGGTAGACTTTACAAATGTTTATTATTGTTAAATGTTAAGTCTTGCCATGGGTGACAGAATTTTTAGTACCAAGGAGAAATCCGTTAAAAATAAAATATAATATGAAAAAACCTTATTTACCAATTATGTTATATTTAACAGTAATTTTACATTTTAATGGAAGAACTTTGGAAAAGAAAATTTCAATATAGGCACCTACTAATATTAACTTTGATGGTACCTTTAATCTATATTGCTTTAATAAAAGACAAATCTTTTGAGTTGTCTAAACTTTAAAGAATGGGGCAAGTTATTTACTTATTCATCCAAAATTGTGACTTATTGTTAGTTAAGTAGTAATAGAAGGATTTTATGTGTATATTTTATGATTTTATAATTATAATATTTGCAAGCATTTTTTTATACAAATGTGGGTACTAGTAATTAATGAATTTATAAAATACCTTCACTCCCATTCTTTATATAAGCTTAATTTTTTCTGAAAGTGCAGAGCCATAAGTAAAAAATTGCAAAAAGGCCTTATGCAATAACGTGCCTTTGCTTGAGCATGTGATTTAAAATACAAGGAAAATTCGGTATTACTTTTATTTTGGCCATGAAAATTAAACTATTTTAAGCCAATCTAGACAAAGGTTCATCCCTAATAAATGCTAGATACTTAATTATGTGATGAAAGGTGTCTTTTTGAACACATTTGTACCAGTAATGGACATAGTCGACTAGTTGCGTACTAAATTTTTGGCATACAATTGAAAGCTAAATATCTATTAGGAGTTATAAAAAAACTTATCTTTCGTAAGCAGGATACATGTAAATATTGTGGCTTTAATGCTGGGAATATTCAACATACGTAAAGTATTACCATATAGAAAAAGTAAAAAAACCCAATATTTTATTTTCTTTTCCGGTTATGAAAAATTCAAATAACATTGATGAAAAATGTGATGGACGTATTACAAAATATTATCTGTAAGCAATAAGTAATGAGCTATTTTAAGCAACTCTTTTTTTCATCTAAACGTTTTATTATTTGTTGTTTTTATCATCACTGTATTAATAAAAGATACTACAAATTGTTGTAGTTCGATAAAATTATTTCGAAGGTATAATATTGTACATTTTGTGACTTTTATGTAAAAGAAAGCTACAATGCCTTCCTTCAATCGTCTAACCAATGCCTTATATTTGACATAATGTTGTGTATGCAATATTCCAAACTTATATTGGTCATCATTCAAATTCGAACAAATATTTGCGGGTGGCAAAAACATAATTCCTACTACAAACGTTGAAATTGTAATCTCTTTCCTAGACAACTTTTGGCCTGAATATTATTTGTACCAACGTCTTGTGATATGCATGATATGTTACTATTCGAATGAATATAGCCAACCAATAAGGTCTTAATCATAGACAAAACAAAACTAAGTTATTTTTCACAAATTATAACATCGTTAGCAATTCTTCTATTTGGCAATATAGGCTTAATGCCTTAAACTTTCTTCTTAATCCCTTCCAAGATCTTCGGCTGAAGACCTTGGAATCTGTCTTCCTCTATGATTTAGAACACGGGCGCTGTCTTTCAGCTTCCTGTGTGACGTTGAAGGCTTTGAGAGTTAATGACACCATTGGTATTCATAATATGGTTTAAACATTTCTATACCTTTAAGAACAATGTTTAATGTCCAACCTCATTTGATACAATTCCGCCAATCAAAAGTTTAATGGTACAACTTCGATTATATTATTTATATCCTATTTATATAACAATTTTATGTATTCTTATTGCTGGGACACATTTGCTAGATAGCTTTAACATGCCAATTTCAACTTTAATCGAGTCTCTCAAAGAAGACATTAGGTTGTCACATACTTAATGCTCGTCTCACTAAAAATGCAAAGCAAATTTATTTAACAGTTTTTAAATCTGTGAAAGAACTGTTATCAAAAATAATGCTTTGGGGTGTGTATCCCAGGATTAGTTAAGGTATATTATGGAATTGTATGGCATTTAGCTTGACTTGAACTAATCTAAATAATAAAACACTAGAAATCACATCAGATCTATGAGAAGCTAGTACCAAAAACTTTCACTGTTGATGTAATGTATCGCATTACCTTGGTATATATCTTGTCTCTTGTTTAATTTTGATATTTATCATGACAATCAAGATGAAACAAATTCTAAAGCTCAGGAACAAAAATTATGAAGCCTTTATTAATATGTCAAGTTATTTGTCACTGACTCTTAAATCGTTGTATATATAAGAGACAAAGCAGTGACCTATACACAAGTAAAAGGCAAGTACGGTTTGTTTTCTATATGTCAGGTATTTTATGATTCCATAATATGCCTATAACATCGCAAATAATTTACCAGTCTGGAAAGATCAACACAGCAATGCTAAATTACAATAGAAACTCGATTATCTGTCTCTCAGTTGGATGCGCGATCCGGTTAGGACTACCAACCGCGTCCAATTATCCTACTAATATTACAAACGCGAAAGTTTGTATGTATGGATGTTTGTTACTCTTTCACGCAAAAACTACTGAACGGATTTCGATGAAATTTGGCACACGGGTAGATCATGTCCTGGATTAACACATAGGCTACATTTTATGCAGGAAAATAAAAAGCGCTACTTTTATCCCGGAAAAACTTTTTAACGTGGGCGGGGCCGCGGGCAATATCTATATGAAATACCTACAAGTCAAATTTATGCTGGCATGATACATCGTATGTTGGAAAATGTATCTCTTAATAAACATTGATTTTCGTCGATATGTGTGTGTTTTTAATAAACACATAACATTATGTACTACATACGCACAAAACCTGCTTTTGTTCATACATTCGATTATCCGGATTTTCGACATGCCTAACGATAACAATTACTCCGGTCAATCGAGTTTCTACTGTATCAATATTGTTATTTAAAAACATAACCCGCATTCTTTCGCAGTAAGGTATTGCCAAGGCTTTGTTGTATATATTTAACAAATTAACCTGCAATGTGAAAAACTGGCAGACATTACATATTCGGAAAAGGTATGTATAGGTAAAAGGTATGCCTAGATATCATTTATTCCTCATGCTTATATTATCGGTTTTAAACAAAGATGGTAGGTACGTACATACATGGTGGTTCTCATTATCGTATGTTTCTTTTTAATTTTTAATGTCGAAAACGATTATTCATTTCGATATTACTTTTTTATGTTAACGCAGTATTTATACCACATATTAATCATTTAGCATAGCATCAGCTAATTGACAATTTATATTGACAAAGTTACATTCACAACGATTTCCATCAATGAAACTAAAACGCACGCACACACACACGCCTGCTATTCCCGAAGGGGTAGGCAGAGGCGCAACTATTGCACCCACTTTTCGCCGTTATTCCGTCCCATGATGTGATAGGGGGCGAGCCTATCGCCATATCGGGCACAAATTCCAGACTCCGGGCTGATACTGAATTGAAAAACTCAATATCACTTTGCCCGACCCGGGGATCGAACCCGAGACCTCAGCTTTGCAGTCGTACTGTAATACAACTACGCCACCGAGGCAGTCCAATGAAACTAGACATGGGCGCCGCCTAGGAAAAAGCCGGCGGCGGCGTGCTGGTAATTTTTGGTCGGCGGCGGCGTGGAATTTTTAATGAAAATTGAATATACCTTTAGGCCCCATATAAATTCCTCAGTTACATGTTCGTAGGTAGTTAGAAGTACTAGCCAATGAACCTATCGGTACAAAAATCCCTTCCATCCGCCCTGTGGATTGGGGGCGTTTGGAGAATTCCACCACGGTATCCCCTGCCTCTCGTAATAGGCGACTAACAGGGGCCAACGGGGATCGCAGGCGGACGGCAGGGGGCTGTCCATCTTTAGTTTTGTGTTTTTTAGCACGTTGTTGCGATCCCTGTGATGGACGGCAGCGTAGCAGATAGGTCTCACGCTGCCGTTGACGCAGAGGGCGTCCTTCGGTGCGCGGGAGCTTCTGAGCCTAACACAACAGGAGACGGGCCGCACTAGGCGGCACCGTGCAGGGGCCGTTGCAGACGACAACTTAGACATTTCCGTCAGAGGAAACCCGCAGCCGCCCGTAATGCGCCGAAGATGGCCTCCGCGGTGTCTTGGTTTGTATGCCGTGCGTTGTACATACGTTGAACGGTCACCCGATAATTCCATTTCTCCGGGCGGCTCAAGTTCAGGTCGTATGGCACGGTCAACAGCTCAGTCGCCCTGCTTGAAGGCTGGGCGGTAATAGGAAATCACTTTCTCCGTGATAAAAAATAATAAAAAAAGACCTATGCTCCATGGCACTTGCGAGTCTTTATCTAGTTTCGCGGAGAAGGTGAAATGACCATTAACGCTTTTTGGTGCAACCATCCCGTTATCCAAAATGACTGCGCGGTTACATCATTATCACCGCTTTTACGACCTAGCGTTACGCCACTTACAGAGATGGTAAGCATCGGGCGACACACCGTGCTGGGCCAAGTCTTTTAGTCTATAAAACTACTAATGGCGGCGTTAGGCGTCGGCGACCGCCGACGGTCTTACAAAAAAAATATTTAATATTACTTCTTGATAGTGGCGGCCTTAGCCAACGCAGAGCTCTGGGGACAGATGTTTGCACGTGCCCTTTTTCTTTGTACCCTTTGTCAACCGCGGGCTCAGCCGCCGCTAGGCCTAGGCGAGAGAAGAGTGGAAATAAAAGGGGCCTCACAAAGCTGATATCGCCGACGTTCACGTTTGGTCTAGCGCCGCCATTGTAAACTACCACGGAATACTAAATGTATACCAAAGCACTTTGTTGCATCTGGGACGAATTCATGATCCCAGGTTCATGTGCGCCTAATCATTTGATCCGCAAATCTCCATCGAAAGGACGGGTAATATTCAGTTCTCCACCTCATGGCTCAAATTCCTCTACTGCTGGCGGTAGGAGTCCGACCTTTCGTGTTCCTGCGCCATCTCGTTTCATATAAGAGGTCTACCTTCGTAGTCGTAGGCCATCAAACATTAAGATCTCCTGCTGTGATCTTGGTTAGAAACACAGCGACAGCGAGAGGCCTCCTCCTTTAAATGGTATGAAATCGCTATGACCTCAACTAAGGCTAGCCGAAACTCCAATAAGTGTTAGGTTATATATTGGAACGTATATTGTTACCTCAAAGGCCGAGTGGACGGTTATGATGGGTTCGGGAGACCCTACGATCGCCCAATAGCCCCTATTAGTCCGCTTTTATGACAGACTGAGGATGCTGTAGTGGACTGCCCTAAACACCCCCAATTCACAGGTCAGTAGACACTGGTCAATTGACCACCAGGAATCTCTAACGTCTCTGATGGCAGAGGGATTGGCCAGTTATCGATCTCTCCTAGCACTATCTTTCTGATGGAGGACTACCCCGAAAAAGTTAGCCACTGCAATCTAAAACCTCCGCCTGTCGACCATGGACCAGTAAAACATGATCACATGCACCTGACCGTAAGACATCGCCGTTGGGCAGTTATCACAAGGAAAAGACATGACCTACGATCTGCCACAGATACTCTCCGAAACAATGTTCTCCGATGAGCACAATTGTCAGTTGATATTTGAACCATCGTTGCTTCGCGCCTTGGTGAAATCAGGGTGCACTACTAAAACGTCTGAGCCCTAAGGACGAGGTCTCTAGTCTGATCCTAGGCCAATATCTAACCAACGCGTAAGTCACGTACAAGACCGCGTGGTACGCCCTTATCGTCTGCTGCGGATTCCGCTGGAGAGCATTGCAGAGGGATTCGGAGGCCCAAGGTTTCGGCCGAAACGGGACTGCTGTAAAGGATCATGGACCACATAACTCCGTTGCATACAGTCTGGTTAGCGATGCCAGGATCTTCTAGGTTAGACAGCAAGCTTGAAAGAGCGCAGCCGCGTATGGGCGCGTGGGTATAGAGGCCGTAGCCAAGATGCCTTTTACAATCGTTTATGCAAATAGTCGTTTTTCTGTTATTAACTTTGAGTCGTCAAGCCCCGCTACGGACGTCGGCGTCCGAGTATATAAGGTTTCCCCATACATCTACATATATAAGTGAGGTTTGATGGGTAAAAAAACCCAAGTCGACCAAAAACTATGATAAAAATTTTACAAGAAAAATGATTTTTTTTTCCAAATTCACTCCGGCGCAGCGCCCATGTCTACTTCGAACTATATATGACATTTGCGACACAATCATTAATAAAATTTGACAATAAAAATTAAAAGTATTCACAAAATCCACGCCGTTTAAATTAGGCGGCGTAACGCCGGCGCGGCGCCCATATCTAAATGAAACTAAAACATATTTCAAAATTGTGTATTACAAATATATTTATCACAAATTTTAACACTGAAGCTTTGGTGTTCTTTTATTCTACATGGTTGAGAGTGAAAATATTGGCATTTAAGCGATATCTGTTATTTTTAACATAAGCAGCCCCTTTAATAGAGGTGCCATAACTTCACAATTTTGAAACACATTATAGTGCAACCTTTAAAAGTTGAATACAATTATCGTGTAATTTTCCATTAGAAATTGTTTTGTTTGTTCATATCCAATATTTAAATTAAGGCAAAATTCTCCTCCACTGAAAAAGAAAAAGGAATGTGTAAATAACTTCAGGACAAAGATCATAGGTTATTAAAAGTAGTTCAGTCATGAGCCAATAGATGTCGCTGCATAACTTTAGATTAAATGAGAAACTATCTCTTTCGACTAATAAAATTCATCTAAGCAGAAAATAAACATTGTATTTCTTCCTTTAGTAAAGCAGCTTCATTTTAAAGTTTATGAGATTGTTGAAGCAAGTACAGTCAGCAGCATAAATATCTGTACAAAATCAAAATTTCAAATCGGCTATATGCGCGTTAAGTAAAACTGAAAAAAAAAAATCTTCGTATGTAGTAAAGCAAGTTTCTATTATTTTGTTTTTGTGAAGAGAAAAAAAAGATTAGTAAGAACACAAAAGTATGTAGTCAATTCGAAAATTTTAATTAGTTCAGTTACTTATGCTGGTGACTATACACTTTCAATTTGGTGAACCAAATCAGAAAATATTTCTCTTATAAAAAGCCTGAATGAAATTATCAGCTATATTCTATTTCAATTTGATTTCTTCATATTTTCGCTATAATAGCTAACAAGATCATTACTGTATAAAATATAAGGATTTTTATATATTTTCATTGCGTTTTTTTTATGGCATTGAATGACGAGGCGAGCATGCCGTTCGCCCGATGGTAAGCGATACGACCACCCATAAACAGTAGAAACACCATCCAGCACCTTGAGTTACAAAGTGCTGTGTGGCATTCCACTGCGCTCGTCATCCTGAGACATAAGATGTTAAGTATCATTATGTCCAGTAGTTACACTGCCTACAATGTCCTTCAAACCGAAACACAACAGTGCATGCACACTGCTGCCTGGCGGTAGAAATAAACATAGCGGTGGTACCCACCCAGGCGGACTCTTACATATGGGAGACCTACCACCAGTTCATCCTAACTTACTAAGACTACCCACATAAGTCATCAGAAATATCGATACTCACCAAAAATTACTAGAGATTTGCCAACTCCTCCTCAAACAATCTTTTGCCTCCCTTCAACAACTTCTCGGAATCATTACCGTACTTTTTCATATACTCCTCCAATCTGATAAGCCATTGAGCCCAATGCTCCCTCAGTTTGTCCGTGGATAGGTGGTAGGCATCGGCTTTAGACCCATCAGTATAGGCGATAACTAACAAGGCGTCGCGTACGTTCAAATGCTTGTAGTTCAGGTCGTTGCACACCGCTCCGAAGTAAGCGGCGAGTTGGACGGGATTGTCGTAAGTCGTGGCTAATGATTTACGCGGTTTATCAGACTTCTTCCATTCGATTAGGGTGGGTTTTTCTCTGTAAAGTAAAAGATGGGATGATTGATAAAAATGTATTAATTAAAAAATTAACCTGCCGACATTCGTCTCGGCAGTCCGTTCCAGTCCCAACAAGGCTGTCGCCGCGTCTTCAAAATCTCACTAAACTTATAACTTGAATTATATGCTAGCCATTTAAGAATAAAATCATACAGATATTTGTTAAAACTTTTTATTAAAATATAGCCTACTTAAGTGTATAATTAATACGTTATTATACAAGTGTATTTTAATAATGTAAATTACTTAAGTAATAACTAATAAGTAAGTAGGTCAATGTATTTACATTGAGGCTCGAGTCACCATAGCTAAGAAGGTTTTGTGTCTCATATACAAATAGATTGAGTACTGCTGGCCCAGACGAAACGTCCATAATTTAGATGTACAGTCACCAGCATAAGTAGATGAACAAATTCAAAATTTCAAATTGCCAACATACTTTTGTGTTCATACTAATCTTTTTTTTCTCTTCACAAAAATAAACTACACCCCAGCGAGACCACATCTAATTATGGCTAAGAAAGCCGATTGTAGATGGAATATAACAGGGGAGAAAAAAAAAACTAAAAGAGATTTGCTTTAGTTCATGCGAAGATTTTTTTTCAGTTTAACTTAACGCGTACATAGGGGATTTAATTTTTTTATTTTGTACAGATATTTATGCTGCTGACTGTACAACATAAAATTAATGCCCTTGAAAATACATTGTCAATGTTTGCGAAAAACAATACAAATACCTATAGCAAAAGAATTTTGATACGAGATAATGCAAATTGATTGCTCTCCAAACGTATTTATAAACTAGCAACATTTAGGCACCAACCAGATCCATAGACAATTCTGCAGTGAAAAAAAAGCATTCTTGGCATAAAAGTCTTACGGAAAAAATTAAACATGTTATATCTAATGCCGTGGTATAAATAACATTGCTGCTAAAACGATAACCTTGATATCCTTGACGCAGAAAAAATCCGTGATGCCATTGACTTTTATCGTACAAGCGCTCTAGAACTACATTGTGATATTAAAATTGGTTGTCACGTATGAGATTATGCTAAATAGATAACGGGTACATGCAAATTCCTTTCTAGTTGTAATAACTCATATATACTGTTTTATATTTTCTGGGAGGCGATAGAAAAATATACAAGGTTGCTATGATCCAGGGGCACTAAAATGGACAGAGTACTCCATATCGGCTCGGAAATAATTCGAAACGGTCAAAAACTCGATAAAGATAAAAATAGAAAATCACTTTTGTCTAACAAGTTCTATCAATTTAATACGCAAACACCATTTATAAATATTTACACTAACCTGCGGTCATCTGTGTGACAAAACAGCAACGTCGCATTCTGTTATCTTTCATGTCGCCGATGAGCCGACTGGCAAATACAAATAGATAGGTAGCTTGGCGCATAAGCGGGTGGGTCTCAAGTATAAATTTAAAATGTTTCGCTGTCACAAAGTTACAGAAACCAAACACAAACATACAAAAGATCGGTGCTCGTATCACACAAAGAAATAAACAAACACTATCACTTTTTAATACATTTACATTAGTGTCCTATCACATAAACAAAAAGCAATATTTGGATATTCTCAAAATGGCGCGTAAGCAATAATAAGATTGTACCTAGGAAGAGGCTCAGGGCGCTTTCGCAAGGCGTCTCATGCCCCGGAGCAATTACGGCGACACACTAAAAAAAACTAAAACAGTTCTTTGAATTTTTGAAGATTTGAATGACCCAGGTCTATGTATTAATCGCTTCTTTGTTTGTGTTACAAAGTTATGATGTACTGTTATTGTGTTTTCGTTCTTATTGCACTAAGATTAAGACTCACTTTGACGTGATTATTGGCTGATAGAGGGACAACGTCTCCTAATTTTGTTGATATTTAAGGTCACGCACCTTACATGACCTTAGATAACTATGTTTAGACTCTCGGTCAGCTGTTAGGGCAGATATACATCCCGATGTAGTTTTGCAAACACGAAAAATCTATACTGTGGCTAAACTATTCATCCTATTGAACTGAAATTTGGTGTAGAGCTTGTATATGGTACATTACATATGTAGCTAGAAATAAAGCCTCACCGTTTAATCAACCTTGTATATTTTTATAAGAATCAGTTTTTTTTTCGATATTCTTCAAATACTTTTATAATGCTTTTTTATTGCATCGAATGACGAGCCGAGCATGCCGTTCACCTGATGGTAAGCGATACGACCATCCATAAACAGTAGAAATACCATCCAGCACCTTGAGTTACAAAGTACTGTGTGGCATTCCACTGCGCTCGTCATCCTGAGACATAAGTTGTTAAGTCTCATTATGTCCTGTAGTTATGATGTTGAGTTATTCTATCTATAATGGACCAGAAAAACTTTTTTATGTCTGTGGAACCCACATTAATGGTTCAGATCATATTATTTCATCCATGGTCAAGTAAAGTTAACGATCTTATTAAACTGGACGAGCGCTCAGTTCCTTCGCCTCGCTGTGAATTCGCTTGCTTCTCCAGTGTGACATGAGACTTAACTTTATCCGACCACGGATAAAATAACCCGGCCTAAATTAGTATGTCTATTAAACAGTTTAATAATTTATTTTTTGGTACCGACATTCAAAATGTAGGTGAACACAATATTTTGTATATGGTTAGTATGTACTCAACTCATCAAGTAGGTATATACTTGCATAAATAATAATTACGCACTCTCAAATGATAGTCATGTATCTCCATTAATAACTTGATATAATAACGTTTGATTATGATCTGCGCAATTAAAAACATAAATGAGATAACATTTTGCAAGTAATTCGATGGTATATTGTCTTACAAATATGAATTGTTTTTTGAAGGTTTGGACGTTCGAAGTAAACAATCAGAATTATCGATGAACAGGCCATGGCCTGGATTCATATTATAAACTACTTTTTACTTATTTGCCTACCCATATGTCCTCGCATACCAGAAACTTACCACCAAGTAATCCCACTCTGTCCCTCCAACGCGACTATATTTTCTATAGCACCAAAGGCAGGAAACGAGAGTATACAAACAGAAAAAATATTAAAAAATAAAACCACTTACTCGTAATCAGCAATAGCATCAAAAATGCCACGGTACTTCAACACCGGGTGGACGACATTGGACTCTATTGCCTTCGGCGAGGATATACTTTTGAGCACCTCGCCCACCGACACCCATACTCCTTCCACTTCTTTCTCGATCCTCAACTGCGTGCGAGGCTGAGTGAAGTAGTTCTTTAAAGTGTTGTGGAATTTGGTGCCGACCGCCATTTGCGCTGAGGAGGTAGAAAAATAATAAATTAAAATTTGAGGTCGCAAATGGAAAAATTGCTTACTTTAAGTGAATCTGCTAATTCTAACTAAAATCTCAGGTTTCAAAAACGCTGTTATTGGACCAAAGATATTCGTATTTCATAGCGATGGGCAGACAGGACCTCAAAAAATGCGAATTCATACGCTAATGTACAAAATATAAATAGATAAGTACTGCGAAACTTTATCGCAGCATAGGTCAACGATAACATACAAAAGGATTTATCGCGGTTTGATAAAGTAGCTTGTTATTAATAACACGAGGATGTATTACTATATGATATTGTTTATGTTTTAGACTTGAGTAACAGTGAGCGTAGATAGTGAAATGAATACAACAGATTTTTACTGTTGCTTATTATTCGACAGACACTTTATTCTTGACAATTTAAACAAAACAAAATGAAACACATAATATATATCTCCTATTTATGTAAAAAGATGGAACATTAAAATTAAACAAACAAATTCTACTAATATTATAAACGCGAAAGTTTGTAAGAATGTCCATACATTCTTACAAACTTTCGCGTGAAAGAGTAGCAAACATCCATATGTTTGCTACTCTTTCACGCAAAAACTACTGAAAGGATTTCGATAAAATTTGCCACACGGGTAGATCATGGCCTGGATTAACACGTAGGCTACTTTTTATCCCGTAAAATCTTTTTTACGCGGGCGGAGCCGCGGACAAAAGCTAGTAGTCCCATAATATGATCGAGACTATATTAGGCAAAAGTTTTAATTCCAAGTCACGTTTTATTGCAAGACAAACAGGGCATATGTTCTTATAAATGTCACCCAACATCCTTTCCTGTGATTCTGGCCCCAATTGATCGCCGTAATCGCCGTGGCGTACATTCCTTCATACGTATGTGTACTACTGATAATCTATCTACAAATATAATCATGCTGGAACGCATTTTAATGATAAGGGCGCCACCTACTTGTGTCACAGTTGCTTTTATAATCCTGTAGAGTGCATTGCACCTACTGATACAATGCAGGGAAAATATAATGCTAACTGACGAGGCATATTTAGTCCCTAGAATGTTGCCAGAATTATCCGGCCTGGGGCTGTGATGCCTTACTATGACAAAATGCCTTACTATGCTAATACTGTCTCGGTGGTATAGTTGTATTACGGTACGACTGCAATGCTGGGGTCTCGGGTTCGATCCCCGGGTCGGGCAGTGATATTGGAATTTTTTTATGAGTAAAACCCCGGGCATAAAGTGATTTTATGAACCTCTTTGTTTTCGTTTTATTGAAAGAATCTGAGTCCGAATCAAATGGTTATTCTTACTTCAAAATTTCGTTCAAATAAGAACTCAACACTCATCGGAATGAAACTCATTCTAAACAGGCAATTCAGCATCGTCTCATTGCAATAAACAAATAGATTTACTTTTATCAACTCAAACAATTTAAACAGCTGCAAGAGTTTATTGACTTTCAATAAACGAAGTGTCAAGTTCAATATGGCTTTGCTGAAAATATCCTTGTACGCAGATCGTGTATCTAGAAATAAACACAAACGATCAGATACTTGAGATATTTCTAACTCCACTACTGGCTCACCATTCAATAGGTAATAAGTATTTTTAACTTGTTCAATATTGATATTTTATTTAGAAACTAGCTTTGATTTGCCCTTCCGTGTCAAGTTTTCTCCCGCCATAACAGTTATAAAATCTAAATAACACTGATACTTCAGAGCAGTGTAGCCATTGTTTAGTGAAGTAATTATAGGAATGTGTTAAATAGTTTCAAAGATCATAACGACAAAATCTCACGTCTTTATTATCAGCTGATCCTTTTTGAGGTAAAAAAAAAAAACAAATTAACGAGGAGGTCAAGTAATTCGAATTACTTATATTTTTGTACATAAATTGGACGTACTTACGCAAACGAGGACCAACCCACACCAAAATATTTTCTACTAGTCGATGTTGAAATAAAATATTTTTGTTTTACAATTGCCTTATTAGACAAACGAGCAAGCGGTGCGCCTGATGGTAAGCAGCATCCGCCGCCCACGGGCTAAAGAATGCCAGAGGCACAGCCAAGCTGTTGTCTACTGGGAGGAGAGCACTCTTTGTAAATCTCGTTTAAAGGACTAATCATAGCGCTCGGGAAACACCGATGCAGGGAGTTTATTCCAAAGTTTGCACGTGCGCGCCAGAAAAGACCGTTGAAAACGCACCGCGCTCTACGAACGGATTCAACGTAGCACGGATGAACTCCACTGCGATGGCGAGTGGTGCCATGGTAGAAAGGTGAGGCGGAACTAGTTGGTTGATGTAAAATGTTTGGCATTTTATAAAGTAACAATTGAGGTATTTGGACAATTAACTCTATATGAAAGTAATAAATCTGCTATTAATTGTGTACACCTTTTTAAGACCTAGTCATTTTTTTAGGTTTGTGGGTTGGTTCTCGGTTGCGTAAGTAAAACCAATTTTATTCCCGGCGTTCCTGAATGCATAAAATTTATCAGAAACTTGTCCACCTCTTCTAGGACTTTAAGTACAGTCAGCCACATAAGTACATGAACAAATTCAAAATGTCAAATCGCCTATACGTATTAAGTTTAATTGAAACATTTTTTTTCTTTATGTGTAGTAAAGTAAAACAGTTATATATTATATTTGGGAGGAAAAAAAAATATTGGTAGTAACACAAAGTTGTATACATAATTATAAGTTTCGAATTTGTTCAGATACTTATGTGGCTGAGTGTACGTGGGCAGTAATAATCAATACACGTTGAATGACCCATTTTCAGGTTAACAAAATGTATATAAAAAAAATTCCATGATTAAAAGCTTGAAGGTGATTTGGCGTGCAGCCAGAATTGATTGCAATTTTTGTGCAAAAGCATCAAAAAATGTATAGTATAAGGATTTTTGTGTTCTAAGCGTCCACCAATAACCGCTAGGCAGATATGAAGGAGGAAACATAATCATTTTTAAAATATTAACCACATAATATAATGTGTAACCACAATGACTCCTCAGTCCTCGCTGGCTGATTGTGTTTTTCCTTGTGTCCTGACAAAACCACGGTATTTTAGATTAAATTACTTCGGGATCGGGACAGTCTATCCGTGGGTTAAATTTCATCCAAATCCGTGGGTTAAATTTCATCCAAATCCGTTCAGCTGTTTGTGATAATTTCCGACATTCATCCAAACATTGGCCAACCAATCATTGTGGCCAACCAAATAAGTTCAAAGATAATTTGGTATGACACAAAACTGCTCAATAAGAATAGATTAAATCGTCGAATTCTCATGATCTACTCCGTAGAATTTTAGGGTAATCTAGCATGTGACATAGCCGCTTGTATGATAGCCAGACTTTCAAATATATAATGACAATTTGGCACCCATATCTATATTACTATTCGCAGCTTCTTTCTCTGGTTGGCGCCAAATACATGTTTCGGGAGATTCGGAAGATACCAACAAAGCATACTGTTATCGCTTTGTGTGGGACGGAAATATACTTTGCATACTTTTGGCGCTTTGCCTACCATTTCAACGGTAAATGCATGATTATAGATTATGCAATTTCAAGTAATTAATTAAAATAGACTACAAACTCTGAGTAATAATCATTCTATTATAGACATTATAAACACTGAAAAAATCTTAAAAAATAATCGAAATCGGTTCAGCCTTGACCCTTTGAAAGCTATTATACTTAGTAGTTAGTAAATTCAGATACACATGTTATAACACCTCGTTTTATGGAGGGGGTTAAATAAAATTTAACCTGGAATCCCCAGCTTCAGATGTCTAATAAGCGTGAGTAATGTTCAATGCATAATAAACTGAGCTTCACACAATCTCTACGTAAATATATTGTGTGGCTTCTCTCGCACATGTCACGACACAAATAGTAACGCAAATACAATAAATATTGTTACTCTCTTTGTTTTAGACTAGCATTTCTATGCACTATTCAGTAGCGAAGTGTATAGATTTCGTGGCCATAGAATATATTTTTTTACCTATGGTAATTAACAGGCGCTTTGAAATATTAATTTATTACTATAAATAGTAAATTAATTGAAAATTTTTACTGTTTTACACACTGTAACCATCAGCGATCAGAGACTGGTCCATTTGTAGTTTCTCATAGTGACAGAAGGTATGGCTAAATCAAATGCAAACACAAGACAAATATTATTACTATTTTTTCGTTTGAAACCACAAAGCGTCAGAGTATAATAACCTAACAAACGCTGCAATACATGGGACACTCACGCCTTTTATCCCCGAAGGGGTAGGCAGAGGCGCAACTAGTGCACGCAATTTTCGCCGTCCATATTCCGTCCCATGATGTAATAGGGGGCGAGCCTATCGCCATATCGGGCACAAATTCCAGACTCCGGTCTGATACTGAATAGAAAAACTCAATATCACTTTGCCCGACCCGGGGATCGTATTCGAGACCTCAACATTGCAGTCGTACCGTAATAGTATTACGCCACCGAGACATATACAATATCATCATCAGCCATGTGAAGTTACTGCTCAACATAGGCCTCCCCTAAAGATTTCTGGTCGGACCTGTCAAAAACAGACATGTTCCTGCAACCTTTATCAAGTCATTAGTCCATTTATTATAATATGATATGGCATCCTCAAAACCTGTAGAATTCTCCACATGTGATATAATTACAAAAAAATTATGTCTCTGGTGTGCAGAGTCCATTTGCCTAAATACCAACATCGAACACATTGTCTTAATAATGTCGTATTCTATGATTAAACAATGCTGTTTTAGTTAAAGACACATGGATGCAATACATTATATATAATGGAATTTATCACCCTTAACTTTGATCCAGGATGACAAACATTCAGCAGTATGCAGTGCTTTGTAACAATAAATTTTGAGCATTAATAATTTTATTTTTACTCAAACAAGTAATTAAAATGCTTGTCTCATTATTCCATGTAAAAATGTATAAATATAATATTGTCACTTAATCAGAATAAAACTTTAAAGACAAATGCACTTTCTAAAATACCCCATCAATAGCATTCATAAACAGCCACCATTCATATCAATTTAAGTTAAAGTAAAATCAATATGAGTTGTTAATATGGCCTTGGTCACATTTAATTAATCAGACACTTCCTGTTCTGTGTATAGGCTACTGGTTTGGTAATTTTATGTATAGCAAAACTAAATTCTAATAATTTATTATAGTAAAGGCAGTTTTAGTTGCTTTGGTAAAGCCAACTTGTCTGTTGTACACAATTTTACTTGTGTTTTGTTTCATAATCTATACCACCTACCTGCCTGGACCTGCTGAGATTTTGCAAATGGCTCATACGACTTCAAAAATCACACTGAATCTATAGAAACTTATCCCAAGTTCCCCGTTTTTATATGAATACATACATATACACTCACGTCTGTTATCCCCGAAGGGGTAGGCAGAGGCGCAAACTAGTGCACCCACTTTTCGCCGTTATTCCGTCCCATGATGTGATAGGGGGCGAGCCTATCGCCATGTCGGGCACAAATTCCAGACTCCGAGCTGATACTGAATAGAAAAATTCAATATCACTTTGCTCGACCCAGGGATCGAACCCGAGACCTCAGCATTGCAGTCGTACTGTAATACAACCACGCCACCGAGGCAGTTTTTATATAAATAAATTCAGTTAATTGTGAATATATTTAATTAAAATATATAAAACATTCATTTTAATTATTTTTACACACTTAAGTTGGCCAATGAATTTAATTTGAGCTTGAGGCAACATAATTAGGATCTATTTGTAGTTCTATACAAAAGGTTGAGTACAGCTGATCTATACCAAAGAATGAGAAAGTAATTGTATTTCTATTGCTTGATTCTACAGCAGAAGAAATCAGATAATTTTGGAACTCTAAATAAGGGATTTTTATCTGTGACTAGACTTGTGCTTGCGGCTTCGCCAGCGTGATTTGAGTTTTTCCGGGATAAAAGTCCCGCTTTATATTTCCCCGGGATAAATTATACGTAAACGCATCCAAATCTGTTGCGTAGTTTTAAAGATGTAAGCATACATAGGGACAGACAGCGGGAAGCAACTTTGTTTTAAATACTATGTAGTGATTCACGTAGAATCATAATATGAAACAATACTCACAAATATATAAATCTTATCTCTATTTATGTGATTAGATTATTTGTTTTTAATTGTTAATATTATGATTTGAAACATGAAATTTTTTCGATATAAATTATTTTATTAAGAACTTAATATGGTTTATAACCTATAGTCAATCTGTGCATGTGTTTGAATATAATAAACTTGTGTTAGGGAAAAAATATTTTTTGTGCGGGTATTAATGACATGATCTACAATTTTTGCTATAAAAGCATAGAACGTTCGACAGTTCGAGTCAGTTGGTCAATGCCTTCGTGCCGGTCGTTCGCTTGGTGATATTTTTTGTGAAAGTATTTCTGTAAAGTCAGTGGTACATATTTTTATTTAAATCAAAACCGTTGCAGTTTCTAATACTTGTTTAAATAAGTACCAAATAAATAATATAAGCAGTAAACTTACATCATCTTAACAATGTTATAACTTTATGCAAACAGTCTCACAATTTTTAATAAACTATTTAGTATTTGTATTATTATTTATTAAAAGGTTCTCTACTAAATGTTACCAAGACGTTTAATTGGCTAGTAATTTGACAGCATAAAACACTTTAAAATATAGATATAAATTTTAAGAAATATGATGCTAACATTTTCGTTCACAAGATTTTGGATTTAAATTAATGAAAACTGATGGTAGGACTCTAGTATAAAAAAACTGGTGGTAGGACTCTCATATGTAAGACTCTGTCTGGGTGGGTACCACCACAATGTATATTTCTACCGCCAAGCAGCAGTGTGCAGGCACTGTTGTGTTTTGGTTTGAAGGACATTGTAGCCAGTGTAACTACTGGACAAAATTAGACTTAACATCTTATGTTGCAGGATGACAAGCGCAGTGGAATGCCGCACAGTACCTACTTTGTAAGTCAAGATGCTGGATGATATTGCTACTATTTAAGGGTATTGCTAGCCATCAGGCGAACAGCATGCTCGTCTCGTCATTCAATTAACAAATAAAATCAATACCAACATTAAAAATTATCTTTAGGATGCCTGTTACAAGTAAAGAGCCTTAAACATCCAAAATTAAATGACAGCAAACTTAATAATAATAGTACAGATTAAATTATCAGCACTGCATGGCAATACACTGTGCTTCTGATGCAGTGATTAGTCTGTTTTTATAGCAGTAGTGTACAGTTTGAATGATGTGGTATATTACAAAAAAAAAATTGTAATAGTAGTCAATAATAATACACTGCTCATCATCCTGTGACAAATAAGAAGTCTCATAACATCCAGTAACCATACTGCCGTTTACAATAAACATTCTCAATTGTTTTTCTCAATCCCTCATGAAAATGGACCAATTAGAAAAACATTTTATTGGTTTATTCTTGAGACTGAAGCAAAGATTAAGATTGGTAAGTGTTGTTTATTGAAAATGGCTGTAAATCACTTTCATATGTTAATGTGCTTATCAAAATTTAAAATGAATAAAAATAAACTCACCCTGATAAAACCTGTTGAACTCTTCAAGTCCCATCTCTGCAATCCTCTCCTGCTTCCACTTCTCCAATGCAGCTCTTGAGTCCTCTGTCATTGTCTTGTTCAAAATCAGGGTCACAGATGGGTACTGCTCGGCGAAGTCATTCTTATGGGGTTTGATCTGCATGATCTTGTCTTCGCTGGCGTATCCCGGCTCAGCGGGGGAACTGCGCGCCGATTCACATACCGCCGCGGTCTTGAAACCTCTAACCGCAGTATTGTTCAACAACACACCGACAATGTTCACGCAATGCCTCGTATTCTGCCACATTGTCGTCTTGAACGCTTCAAAAGGACCGTAGTTCACGCACTCGAACAGATGCCTGCTCAAAGCATTGCTCCCGTGGTATTTCGATGTGTCTTCACTCGCCTGTCTGTTGTTTTGATGACTATTTATAGCTGCAACAGATATAACGTGTGTATTTCGCGGCGCTAAAGCCAGACTGTCATATGATTTTAATTGGCAGCGTGTCATAAGATGAAAAACAATGTAAACAACAATTTAATCGCACTTTGTACGTACGTAATGTCGATTAAGTACGGTGTTCCTCATACCATTTACCTATTTAGAAAGTTGTATTTAACGCCAAGGTTGCTAATAACTTTGCTTACCTTTCTTCTGTACACGACGTTTCTTTTGTTTGTTCGTCTCGAGCAGTGGCCCGAACAGACCTTTATTCTCTTTGTTGTACAATTTCAACTTCTGTGCCGGATTCAAGATAGAAGCGGGATGAACCACTTTATTCCTGATCAATTCCTTTGACTTCCTCTCAAATGAGATTCTGTGACCGATCCTACTAATCGGCCGTAACATAACTAGTTAGGTGAGGAATTTGTGTCAATAAATTACGTAAATTACTTTATTAAAAAATATTTTAAAATTGAGATAGAATGACTGTAATTTGATCACAATTCACATTCCTTGAATTGCGATTTCTGTGACAAAAGTAGTGTTGGGTAGGACATACAAGAGGTGGTACATTTGTCCCGTACATGACGTCAAAATGTAAGAGCGGCTCAACATTTTTTATTGTACTACTTCAAATTTAATGTCGCGGTAGTCGCGAAGTCGTGTTACTCACTATCTATCTCGGTTAAACTCTAAGACGAGGATAGAGATGGAGCGAAAGGCATGCTACAAAATACAATAGTATGTTATTCTTCAATGAACATATGTCATGTATGTACTTGTTACTTCAAACATATCGCTGAGCTTCAGTACGCCTCGCCTCATTTAAGTGGGACATTGTCAGTACAATGTGGCTACTACTCTTACAAACTTTTTTTTTATGTCATGTCCTGTTCTATCACTGACGTCTATTATACGCGTTGTGTTCTATACAGGCTACGTTCCACTAAGCACTCACGACGATCACGCTCACGACCACGAGTTTTCCCGTTCCACTAAGACCTGAGTAGGTCCTGAGCGTTGTTATCGTAAACCCAAGTGGAATGGATTATGGAGCGTTTTGGGCGTTGAGGAAATAATACAAATGGCGCTGAGGTCCTGGGTTCGAATCCCGGGTCGAGCCAAAAAATATTGTGACTGGGTTTTTCCATCTTAAAATTTACTCAGTCGCAGCTCGGAGTCAGGAAGTTGGCGGTGTGATACCCCCGTGCCTCGGAAAGCACGTAAAGCCGTTGGTCCTGCGCCTGATCTCTCTCCGGTCATGTCGGATTGCCGTCTCACCGGACTATGAGAGTGAAGGAATAGCGAGTGCACCTGTGTATTGCGCACACACTTGTGCACTATAATATCTCCTGCGTACCTGGCTGATCTCCGTTGAGATTGGCCGCCGTGGCCGAAACTGGCTAGGAGGATTTCACAAATGGCGGGCTAGAAAAAATAAAGCAAAAGCTATAGGTTAGACTACCATTCGTAAGTTTTAAGTGTAAATTTTAATAATTATAAGTGAAGTTGGTTTGTGTCGAAAAATAAATATACAATTCAATTTTTATATGTAATTTCAATGAAGTATTCAATTATTTTACATTCAAATAGATTCAAAAGGTCTTTAGCGACAACACTAGGTTATTTGATGATGCGTGCATGCAATAATACTGTCGAAATTACTAGTTCATCCAGTTCAGATGAAGAATGGAATACAATTTTAGAAAATTATAATAGTGAAAATAGAAAACTTCGACTTTTTAGTTCTGACAACTTTGCTATTTTTTTCAACGCTCACTTCGACCCACCTCCAGAGATGGGTCGTTGTGGGCTTCTCGTGAGCGTGAGTGATGACGTCATTAATGACGTTTTCGCCGCGACCACAACGATCGTAGTCACCATGTGGAACGGTCAAAAGAGTATTTTGGGCGTTGTGAACGCTTAGTGGAACGCACCCACAGTCGGCTGACACTGTGTACTTCACAGTGTGTTCACAGAAGTGTGAACTGTCAATGTCAATTGTCAAGTCAGCGTAAGTGGCGCCTAACGGCGCGTCAAAGTGCTTAAAGAGTACGTGCACAAACTATAGGTGGCAGCACAAAATCGACGCAAGAGGGGCAAGACAAGAGGCACTTGTGGATTAAAAAAAACTAACAAACACGCTTTATAGAAATCCAACTAAAAATCATAATTATCCTCCATGTATGAAACTAACAAAAGCGTGTTAATAAAATAATATTTATTAAATGGAGTAATGTGCTATCTACCAAGTTCATGTAGAAATATTTTATGTCTCAGTCGTCATGCTAAGGCACCTATTCAAGTATTTTATTTTGTACAGGATTTAGCCCGCGGCTCCACCCGCGTTAAAAAGATCTTCCGGGATAAAAGTCGCGCTTTTTATTTTCCCGGGATAAAATGTAGCCTATGTGCTAATCCAGGACATGATCTACCCGTGTGACAAATTTCATCGAAATCTGAAAGGCACTACATGGCCATTAACATGTATAAAAAATCATAATATAGGATTAGTAAAAAGTTTAGTGACTTCGCTTCAGTGAATTTACCCCTGTAAAGGAGTAACGCTGAGTTAGTAATTGTAATAATTGTTAACAGATGTCGCTAGTCATCTCCTTTAAGAGATCAAATATGGAACTTGAAATTGGACAGCCTAGCCGAGAGTAGGTAGTAGAGTCGAAGTAGCTCAATTGGCAGAACACCGGCACGGTACGCTGGAGGTCGTGGGTTCAAATCCTGCTTTCGACTGTTTCTTTTTCAATGTTTCTATTAATTTAAGAACACTATACAGGCACTACATGGCCATTAACATGTAGGTATAAAAAATCATAATATAGGATTAAGTTTTGTTATTTATTTTTTTATTTTATTTAACACAAAACAGGTTACAACCATGAATATGTTAAGTAACCAGCCACCCACGAAGTAGGTACAAGCAGATTCACCCTATCAACAACGGCGCGTTGCAACACCCGCGACTCTGCAGACCACCGAGCGCTGTTGGTTACCAAGAGATAAGACATACCGCGTGAAACTCCACCTCGGCACACGGAGTCTTTATAAGCGACGACTACAGTAGAATAAGTACACTTTCGTTTCTAATATCGGGCGAATTTGTCATTTAAGTTTAGATTTAAATAAATTAATTTTAAGCAAATTCGTTTTTTTTTTGGGACCTCCGGCCGCAGCTTACGTATTTGGCGCAGTCGGTAGGATATTCGCGGTCGGTTTCGCGCTTGAACATTTCCGTAAAATCGCACAGAAGCCGCCCGTGTGGCTCTCACGCTACGCAAGGATATCAGAATCTACACGTCGGGTTGCAGCCGAGGAGCTATACAGATATCGATAGACTCAACAGAGACCGAATATTATGTGAGTACATTAGATTATTTTTAGTGATTGCTCATCCCTTAGCCCGTACCGCACTAACATAAGTAGAACCAAGATTTTTCTTTAAAGATTAAAATTTGGGATAGGTTTTTAGTGTTTAAATAGAATATAGATTGCCAAATTTTTCCATCTAAGGAGAATTAAGGACTGTAGGGTAAGCTTTAGCAGTAGAAATAAGTTAATAGATAGTCTACGCAACTTAGATTGCGTCATAAAATAACCGGAAAGTGACAAATTAAAAATGGCGGAACTGGACTATACTGATGTGCAAAAATATGACAATGCCATTGCAGTTCTGAAACAGAATGAAAATAATTTAGCAATCGAAATCAACCACCAAATGACTTTAAGCAAGCAGTGGGCCTCACACAGTACCAATATTACAGATAGAATAGTAGAAAATCAAGCTAGCATAGAAAAGATAATTAACTCAATTTTAGAAAGCGACGCTGAGCACAAAGCATATATGACTGAATATGCTCATCTAGCTCAGTTACTTATGATACTAGAAGATACAATAGATAACTTGTGTAGCGAGTTCTCTAGGCTAGAAAATCCATTTATTAGCATTTATTAAAGCTAAAACTATTCACCATTCTTTAGTTAGTTACGGCACATTTAGGGATATGTTGTATAGGTTAGAGACTCTCTATGATAAGACAAATATATTAAATGTTAACTTCAAGGAGTATTTCGATATAAAAAAAAGGGATGTTATTGTAAGGTAACTATATAATCTTGGTCACTACATTTCTATTTATTTATTTATTTATTAAAAGGTATACCAACAGCACACATATAAAACATTACAGATTTAGCAATACTTAAACTGAATTCTAGTATGTATGCCAAATTATAGGTATACACAACATTCACCAACTTAACGTTGCAGTACATCTAATATTTACTAAAATTAATGTAAATTAAGCTAGCTTAAACAACTGGAACACTGCTCCTATTTGACTGACTTGCTATTTAATTTCTTTTTAAAATTAGTGAGTGAGTCAGAGAATACATCAAGGTCTGTTAACTTAACAACGGTATTGTTATATTCAACACAGATTCTAGCGATCGGCAAATGTCTACCTAGGTTGGTTCTAGCGGGAGGTGGTTGGAATATTCTAAAAATTATTTTTCTTGGAGGATGATAAGGTACTGAGAGGTTTATCCGTTCCAGTAAAAAATCAGTCCTTAGAATCCCATTAATACACTTGTAAAGAAATACTAGGTCACAAGTTTTGCGGCGATCACGCAGTGACTGCATGCTAAAAAAAGACAAACGGTCATTATACGGTCTTCTATAAGAAATGGCATGCGATATATAAGCAAGTCTTCTGGTGAAAGTTCTTTGTACATTTTCAAGACGCTGTGAATGTGTGGAGTACTCAGGACTCCATACAACACTACAATATTCAAGCTGACTTCGTACCAAGGCATTGTAAAGAATTATTATTGTACTAACTTTGAAATCTTTTGAATTTCTAGTCACAAATCCCAGCATCCGAGAAGCTTTCGATACTGTTTTGCTTATGTGTGAAGTAAATTTTAACCTACAGTCCATGCAGACACCCAGATCTCGTATTTCGTCAACTTCCTGCAAGCTATTGCCATTAAGGTTATATCTAGATGGAAAAGGATGACTTTTTCGAGTATAGCGAACAAAATAACACTTACTGGCATTGAGGAGCATGTTATTTTGCATGCTCCATGCATTAATGCTATCGAGATCACGTTGCACAAGAGCGACGTCCTCAGCTGTCTTAACCACTTTAAACAACTTCAAGTCGTCAGCATAAAGTTCGTATTTACAATTCTGTATTTGCTGACATATATCATTGATGTAAATTATAAAGAGTAATGGTCCCAGATGGGACCCTTGAGGTACACCAGAGGTGGCATTAAATGTGTGTGACTCATAACCCTTCAACACAACAACTAAGGACCTATTTTTTAAGTAAGATATGAGCCACTTAAGTAAAGAGCCATGCATACCATAATTTACGAGTTTTTCACCCAGTAAACCATGGCTGACTTTATCGAATGCGCTAGAAAAGTCGGTGTATATGGTGTCCACCTGATATCCATCATCAACATCAGCAGAAACACTAGAAACAAAACTGACTAGATTCGACTGTACGGAATAACCTCTTCTAAAGCCGTGCTGATGAGGGGAAATAAATTTATCAAGATAACGACTGACCGTCAAATATACAAGTGACTCGAATAATTTAGACACACAGGACAGGATAGCGATTGGCCTGTAATTCTTAATATCACACCTGTCACCTTTTTTAAATACTGGAATTATATGAGCTTTTTTCCATAACTGGGGAAAACTACCATCCAAAAGAGAACGGTTAAATATGACGGTGAGTGGGGCAGCAAGCTCAACTGCATTTTTTTTAAAGAAAATAGGGTGTATGCCGTCGGGGCCGGGTCCCTTTGCTGCATTTAAATTTTTTAGTTTTCTTAAAACATCCCTTTCTTTAAGGTAAAGGCTTGATAGGTTGTCATGGTGAATGTCACGGTTACAGAACGAACCCTGTGGTATTATGGAGTCGTCCGTGTATATAGATGAAAAGTGAGATGCAAAAAGGTTAGCTATATCAGAGCCACAAGATGCTGAGATTTCATTTAAAAACATGGTAGCGGGGAATTCGGATGTACCTCCTTTACGCTTACTATTTATATATTGCCAAAATGCCTTACAATTTTTTTTAACGGCTCCTTCTACCATACTTATGTACTCCATATAACATTTGTGTTGATACATCTTAGATCTCTTGCGTAAAATCTCAAATTCTATTTCGTCGCGAGGGTTTTTAAATTTTTTGTACAACTTCCAGACTCGGTTTTTTTCAGAAAGCATACATATCAGTGCTGAAGTGTACCACACAGGATACTTCTTGCTTTTTCCCTTATGTAATGGAACATACTTATCGATTAAAGTTTTAAGAGTATTATACAATACAGTTACCATATCGTCAGAATTGTTGCAACCAGAGAATAATAACGACCAATCAGTATCCCGTAACTCACTTGAGATAGCAACATAGTCAGCTTTAAAAAAGTTACATTTGTGCAAGTTATTTGTACAGAGTATCGGAAAATCCGTATTAGTAATAGAAAATACAAGACTAGGGTGGTAAGGATCTGGTTTGATGAAACAGTCTGCTGGTCGAGTTATGCGTCCGTCAACAAAATTACTGATTACCAAATCAAGTATTTTACCGTTATTATTACTTATATTGTTAAATTGATATAAACCGTTTACATTCAGAAAGTCTGTTAGGGTGGATTCCAAGATATTATAACATTTAGTAGGTATCATGTATGAATTAAATTCGTCATTCTCCCAGTGGATACTTGATAGATTAAAATCGCCTATCAAAATTACATTATGTATCTGATTAAGAACATTTTGTGTGTTACAAGTGAACATCGACATAGTTGCCAAATTGGAAGGAGGAGGTAAGTACACGCCACATAATGCTAGCTTAGTTAATATATTATTTACCTTAACAGTAAGTAATATCCACAAATCTTCGCAATCACTTTCCCAATTAGGAATTCGACATGATGGAATAGTTTTCAAAACTGCTATTAAGACACCTCCTCCATCTTTTTTGGAACTATTTGTCGGTGAGCGGTCTCTTCTGTATACTGTGTATCTCGAGTCCACCAACTCGCTCGATAAAATATTCGAGTTAAGCCATGTTTCCGTGAGGATAATTATATCGTATGAGTACAACAGTATGTTATGATATAAATCATTGGTTTTGGTTCAACACCACGCGTATTCTGATAGTATATAGTGAACATTAATTATGAGAGTTACGCTTGGAACACTGATTAAATGAATTATATTAAAAAGCTTATATAATACGGTTTAAGCTATCCATACAGCGGATCGCAATAGCTTGAGAGGTTTCATCTTTCCGCACGAATATTCTACCATTACGGACCCAGATAAATTTATATGCCAGATTTTTTACTTTGATACGCGCAGCAGCATGCAGCGACCTATTTTCCGGTGTCAAGTGTTCCGCAACGAACACGGGGACCACCGGACCGCCAATACCCAGATGCTGCGAACTCAGCTTGTCCTTAGGGTTCTTTTTGTTGAACTTCGTAACGGCTGCGAGAAGAATATCACGCTTGCGTGGACTCCGGAGCTTCACCAAAATGGAACGGGGTCTATCGCTTTGCCTGTTTATTTTTGCAATACGAGTTACATGTACGATGTCATCGTCGCTGATGTCGATGTCCACGACTTTAGCTAATTGCAACACAGTGCTTGGCAAAATTTCGTTCCGGAACTCTGGTACTCCAACTATTTCCAGATTACTTTCACGCATGTGTTGTTCCACCGAAGAAAGTCTTAGAGAAATATTTTTGACGGTTGCCTTAAGGTCCGCGTTCTCCTTTTCCAACTGAGTAATAATACTGGCCTTGTTTTCCAGGTTGCATTTCAAGTCTTCGAATAACCCATTAAAGAAAGTCATTGTATCTTGAAAGCTAGAAATACGTTCGTTAATCATTCTAAGTTGTTCGGAGAGCATTCCTTCCACAGTTAATTTAATTGCAGACGTAATTTCATCTCTTAGGATAGCACGCAGTTGGCTTTCAGTTACATAACTTGTGTCTTTCGCGCCAGTACATGCATTCGACGTACTGCTAGGCTTCCCACGAAGAGTAATGTTGCACGTCTCCGAAGGTTCCAATGGTAACAAGCCTTTATTGAGTTCAGGCGAGGTTGTGTAGGCAATGTTTTTCAGTTTGCAACAATCAATACATATCCAACTGCTTTTGTGTTCCGTACTCATTAAGCCATATTTTTTTACGCTTAATTTGGCGCAGTCTAGATCGAATTTGCGTGAACATTGAGAGCACATTAAGAAATTTTTTGTTTTAATAGTTTTATTACAGCCAGAACAGGCGCGGGCATCAGTAACAGGCGTCATAGTATATACAATAATTTCGGCTTGAGTGATAGTATTAGTTAGCCAGCAAATTCTTATGATACGAAGATAAATTCACCCTCGACAAAGCAAATAAAAGCGGAGCACAATCAGCAGCCATGCGAAACTCTGTGCGAAGAAGGTCGTAAGCGCCGTGCAGTTCGTGTCACTTACGCGTTTCACTGAGCTAGTTTTTAATAGCCACACTGTCTCACAAAATGTACGTCTTGTACGAATAATTTTGGTAATTATTGCACCAAAAAGTCACTCAAGATGATCGCAAACACTTCCTAGATGATCGCAAACACTTCCTCCAAGATTAGATTTTATATGTATTTATTTTCATAAAAATATATCGGTACATGAGTTTGTAAGATTTTTTTTTCTAGGATACATTAGGATTTCTAATTGTCTGTCCCACTAACTATGTCCTTTACAGATTATCCTTACCCTCTAACAGTGATAAAAGGATTCTTATCCCTACCTATCCTTATGCAGCAATTCACAAAGGATGTCTAGTGAACATGGAGACAGAATGTCCGAAGTACCACTAGGGTCACCTGTGTAAGGACAACATTAGCCGCCACTATGGGAAGCAATCCGTCTGTATCCAGCACCTTATACTGGAGCAGCGCATTGATGTATCCTGTCGTTTCACGCAAGTTACCCTTTCATCTGCAGCTATGGAGCAGCTTGATGACCACCACTATGGGCTGAGCTTTCTTAACCTAACCAAAGTTCGGGTGACCTGTTCGCAAGACCAATACAGAGTACTGAAAGGAAGCTACCTAGCCGTCGTGCCTAAGGGTTGCGCCCTACAAACTCCAGCTTTCACCGTGACCAACATCTACGATCAAATTAAGGGACGAATCTTAGAATAATAACACATAGAACCCGCGAACATGCACGCTTAGTGAGGCAAGTAATACTAAGCCATTTGGCCTAGTTTCCGAACAGCCCGCGTCAGTGCACAAAGTCGATTCGTAGCGCCAGCAGCTCTCGATATTTAATTTAATATGACGGTTTGTGTAATAAACGGATGTCACAGTACCTCGGATAATCATAAGAAACATTGTAACAAGGGCGGATCCAAGGGGGGCGTCATGACCCCCCCCCCTGGGCTGAGTCCAGAACCTTGGTGGACCACTAATTAAAATTATTAAACATTATGATTTTATATATTTTTTGTCACAATTTAGATTTTATTTAAGTACTTTAAATATTTAATTAATCAATTCATATAAACGGCTTAGTCCTGACTGACTGACGGATCAACGCACAGCCTAAACCGCTGATTGTAGAGACCTGAAACTTGGAGGGTGTGTTCCTTGTATGACGTAGGCTTCCGATAAGAAAGGATTTTCCGACATTCTACCCCTAAGGGGGTCAAAGTTTGTATGGGGCAACGCGATTCCTTGGTCCAATCTAATTCAAATTTAGCATAAACTTTTTTAATACAATTGATGGAAGACATGTTTCGTATTTTATTCAAATTCCTTCCCTAATGGGGTTAAAAAGGCGTAGAAAGTAATTTTGGCATTGATTTGCTTCGAAGTATCAGTAAGATATCAATATAGGTCGAATAGTGTATAGGGAAGAGAACAAAAAATCGGTTGCACCAAATAACCGATTTATTACGTGGTATAATTTCACTCTTCTTCTTCTTTTTAAAAATGGCTCCACCGTTTCATCGGTGATTTTGCCAATGTCAAGTGGGTAGATGTTAAAATAATATCGTTACTTTTTTAGAATAACTTTCGACCCGAGGATAACCAAGAAATAATGGTAGCAAAGAGCAATGTAGCTAAAACATTTGACATTAGTTATGACTTATGGCATAGGGAATGTAACCACTACACAAATTTAAAATCAAGCATATATGGCAGGAGCGTAGGGCCTAGATAGCAAAACGAATATAAAGGCATATAAATTAGAATAAAATTGTAGAAATTAAAGATAAAGATCATTATTTTTAATAAGTTTTTAGAAAGAAATCTGAAATGTTGGGGGAATCACTAATTAGTAGACAATTAATGTTTATAGGGCAGGGAAATTCAGCAGGAAGAATGTCATAAATAGGAAAACGAATTCTTGGACAATTAAAGAAGATGTGTTCTAGGGTAACTTCATCCAATCCACATTCACAGAGGGAGTGGTCACGGACGCGAATTTTAGCGAGAAAAACAGGAGAACATACGTTTCCTAAGCGTAGGCGGATAATGGCCGAAGTAACTCTCTTGCTGAAGTTACGAAATTTAAAGAACCAAGGTTTCGTAGGAAGTGAAGGTTGTATAGAGCCATAATTGATTCCTTTAATTAACTTAGAAGACTGCCAGAGAATATTCCAAGACTTTATTAGGTCTGGTTTAGTGTTGCTTTTAAGATCCCGAGTGAAACAGTGCCTGTATATAACATTCCCAGAAGAGATTGCATTACGAGCGTATAAGATTATAAATTATAAAAAGTAACTATTCTTCATAACACGTGATTATTTATGAAAATAATTGTAGACAGACTCACTTAGGTAATTATTATATTTAAATTTCAAAATATCCATCTAAAAGGTCAATAGTACGATAGTGTTTTTGACTCTTGATATGGTATAAATACCCGTCGCTCGATGGAGGACGGCAGATTCGAACATTCTATCGTGGGCCGCCGAGCTGAGCAGTACTAGGACACTGGCAAGTTAAGTAATTTACTTTATTTGATCCTTAGTATACCAACCATTTAAAATGTTAAGTATTTGTATTAATAAACATTTAATTTAGGGTCATGTGATTTAGAAGTGGTACCTATGATAAGGTACATAATTGTTATATACACATTGATGTGTTATTGATTATAGAGCTATGCTTATTGGATTATAGTATCTGATAAATATAATAAATATATTATGTAAAGAATATAGTGGTTCTTGTATTTTACCAAACTCATCCGCCCTTCCACCATTAAAACATTCTATTTGCTAGTATCCTGATGGTATATTAGCGATTTGATGTATTAATACATAATTATATTCTTTTAAATGTAATTTGCTTATATAAGCGATTGCTGTAAAACATATATATAAATATATATATGTAATAAAATCTAACAAGCGCATAAGTCGACGGTTTCATTACCAGAAATGCCACATTGGCTGGGAATCCAAGCTAAAACTACCTCTATACCAGCCAAAAAACATTGCCTTAGTGCCTGTTTAATTTTGACAGTGAGATAAAAAGAACCACTGTGAAAGGGAGATTTAATGATATCCTGTAATAAACTGAGAGAATTAGACTTTTATTTAAATTATGCGAATGAATAAATAAAATAGCTTCCAAAATTGCAATAGCTTCACCTGAAAAAATAGATGTTTGGGGGGGACATTTAAAATCTAAAATTATCTTAAACTTTGGGATCCACACAGCAGCGCCAACGCAATCCCTAACAGTGAGTTTGGACGCGTCAGTAAAAATGGGGGTCCAATCACTCCATGCCTCGGTAAGAATTTCTTTGAGCTTCGGAATCACTCTTGGAAATTCCGAAGTTCAGAACGACCTTAGGTTCAAAAATTAGGGAGTCAAATTCAAAAGAGTAAAGAAAGTGGCAATTTGTTTGAAAAACATCAAAGGAGCCATTATAATACTTTTGAAACGAATTGAAAAGAGGGGGAGGAGACTTGTGAGACCAGTAGCCAGGTTCTCGTACTAAGAGAGAGAGGGAAAGGAGTTTATTATGGAGAGGATGAGATGATTTTTGAAGAGTGTTTATGAAATAGCGGTCGCAGAGATATTGCCTTCGAAGAGCCAGAGGAGGTTCCAGACATTCAACTTGAAGGGCATTGATAGGAGAGGATTTTATAGCACCAGTTATTATGCGGAGACATTTGGATTGTAATTTATCTAAAATATTTAAGGCTAATTTATTGCAGGGTATAAAAACAAAACAACCATAATCAAAATGGCTACGGACAATAGCGCGTTATAGAGGAGTTTTTTATTATAAGGATGGGAGCCCCAGCGAACACCAGAAAGAGCTCTGATAACGTTTATACCCTTTTCACATTTATCAGAGATGAATTTTAGGTGAGGCACACCAGTAAGCTTAGAATCGAGAATGACCCCCAAGAACTTAATTTGATTGTGCATCTCAATCAATTGGTCATCGACAGATAGCGTAATGGGAGGAATAGATCTCTTTCGAGAAAAGGCAATAGCTACGCATTTTGAGATGGAAAGGGAAAGGTGATGGTCTTTTAACCAAGCATTCAGATAATAAAGGGCAGAATTCAGATTGGCAGAAGCAGACTCAAAGGATTTATTGCAAGAATATAAGACAATATCATCGGCATATTGAAGAATATTGCAGAAGCAATTAACTGACTGATCAAGATCCGAAGTATATAAATTGTATTATATGGGACGGAGCCTTGAGGCAGACCTTTCCAAACAAATCTAGGAGGAGAATCGGAATTGAGCACACGAAAAATAACTGAGCGGCCCATGAAAAGATTGAAATGAAATGAAAAATTTATTTGCATGATTGTGGTTAGGTACATAAAGATGTTAGCATAAGTAATATAATTACAATATTTCATATTCAGTGTCTCACAATCTGTCATTTTTGACGTGCAAATATTCAAGATAGTTTTTGTAATTTTTAATATTATTTAATATGATAGTAATAAGTATCTATAGGTAATAATTAAAATGTTAGTCATTAATATACATTATAATTAAAATTCACAATAATAGGTATGTCATTTCAATTCTTATTAATATTTTTGTCATTTAAAAAGTCATTTATATTGTAATATAGTTTGTTAATAAGCAGTTGAGTTAATCTATTTTTAAATTCATTTAATGTACTTTGTTTTAATTCCTCAGGTAAATATTTTTATATTGTAAATTTTTGTTGCCATACAGTATGCATTTTTTATAAAAACATTGCGCCTTTGTAGAAGTACATATAGTCGGTTTTTCAGTCTTTCGCTTTTGCAACCCACATCCGCCATTGTGGGAAATAGGGATGGGTGCTTTTTTATAATAAGTGATGTTTCATATATGTATAGGCACGGAAGGGGTAATATTTTTAATTCTTTAAACATAGGTTTACAACTTTCCATAGTATCATAAGTATTACAAAGAGCCCTTACACATTTTTTTTGTACTATAAATGCTTTTTGGATATCTACCGAGTTTCCCCACAGAGGAAGGCCGTATCTCAGTGAAGAAACGACATATCCATGATATGACAATAGAGCAGCTTCCATCGAGACAATGTTTCTTAATCTACGCAATGCAAATAAAAATTTATTTAGTTTGCTGCATAGCCGTTCAATGTGTGATTTCCAATTGAGATGATTATCGATATTTAATCCCAAAAATATTGCTTCATTTGTTTGTTCTATCTTTTTATTTTCAAATTGAATATTAAGGTCAATTGTTTTACTGTTGTAATTTTTAAATTGTATAATTTTTGTTTTGTCCATATTTATGTTTACGTTGTTACTTCTAAGCCATGTTATAATATTTTCAAGAGCTACATTTACTCTTCCTTCAATGTCATTTTTATCTCTACCTTTTATTATTACTGTAGTGTCATCAGCGAATAAAATGCAGTCATGTTGCGTTGCATTTGGGAGATCATTAATATATAACAAAAATAATAGAGGTCCCAATACACTACCCTGTGGAACTCCATATTGAATTTGTTTATACTGTGATCTGTATTTTGTAATATGTTTATTTGTCAGCTTGGTAATTTCTACACATTGTGTCCGGCCCTTTAAATAACTGTAAAGCCAATCTAGTATTTTTCCTCTAAGTCCATAGTTGTATAATTTACATAGTAATATGTCATGTGAGACACAATCAAACGCTTTGCTCATATCCAAGAGCACTGAGACTACGATATCACCCATATTTAAGGACTTTGTTACGGTTTTAATTAAATTTCATGATTGCAGATGAAATTGATCATCCTCGGCGGTATACTCAGATTAAGCATTTTCTGCCTGAGCAACGGAAGGTGAACGTTATCATAAGCAGATATATAAAAAAAAACGCCAACGACGTTTTCATTCCGCGAGAAGGCTAAGCGAATATCGGATGTAAGAATGCTCAAATTATCTAATGTGATCATACCACGTCGAAACCCAAACTGAGAATTGGAAAGGAGACCTTTGTTTTCCAAAATCCAATCCAGCCTGTTTTTAACGAGGATTTCCATAATTTTACATAGAGCAGAAGAGAGGGCAATTGGTCTATAGGATGATGCTGAGTTAGGATTTTTGCCCGGTTTAAAGACTGGAATAATAATCTGTGACTTCCAACTGTCAGGAAGGGAGCATATCTTAAAAACAATAATTTAACAGAATGAGAAGATTTACTTATAAATGAATACGGAATACCATCGATGCCAGGCGAAGAATCTCTGAGGTTTAAGAGAGCACAATGTAATTCCGCTGGAGAGAACGGTTCATTCATCTTGTCACCAGGGCAAGATGGAAGGAGAGAAGGAAAGAGATCCTCGAAAGGGACGAAATCAGGGGCAAAACTATTCACAAAATCCGCCAACCAAAGATTGTAATCATTTGAAGGGATGTTGGAGGAATTCGACTGGGACTTACGATAAATTCTCATTTTTTTCCAAACTAGGGAAGAAGGTGAACGAGGTGAAAGGGAGCTACAAAAATTTGACCAACCTTGAATCTTCTTTTTAGCTAAAAGTCTTTTACAGCGAGCGGAAGTTTTCTTTAAGTTTAAATTTTTTTGCATAGTAAGATTTGATGCAAATTCGACTTCCGCTGTGTTACGTGTATGGACAGCATCTGTGCAGTCGGAATCCCACCACGGAGGAGAAGGGAGTTTACCTGAGGCAGAGTTTTAGAGTTTTATAGGAATAGATAGATTGGCGGCAGATCTGATAGCCAGTAGAAAATCATCATAAATGGAGAAAATATTACTATTACATGGGGATTGAATGGATCTAATTTTTAAATGAAGGAAGTGTTATGAACCCTAGCCGCTACAACATGTAACGAAGAATTAAAAGCAGGAAGAGGAATCTGTGAATATAAGAGAGACCTTTTTATGAGAAGAGCACAACCGGCATAACCGTCAGGACGATCGTCTCTGAGGCAGCAATAACCGGCAACCCTAAAAGGAGAGCGAGGCTTTAGCCAAGTCTCAGATATGGCAAAAACAATTGGACTATAGCGGTTGAGAAGGAATAAAAGGTCATGTTTTTATTTTTACATTCCTGCAGTTCCATTGTAGGAGATTGTGAGCCATGATTGGAGCTAAATGCAGAAAAGAGTTGTTCAAGAAGGGAGATGACGTTAGGGGAAAAGGCATCACTGAATTTACAAGAAATATTGAGAAGAATCGAGAGCAATAACTGTAATAAATTATCATTAGGGGATGGAGAAGAGCAGAAGGGGTTGGGAGGAGGCGACTTATCAAGGCTGGATGGAGGGGAAAGGGCACAGCCATTGGGCTGGGAGGATTTTGGATCTTGAGTTAATAACGAATGGGTGTGGGAATCATACCCTTTATTAAGAGAAACTCTTGGACGACGTTCAACTAAAATAGTCTTTTTATGGGAGATAACAGCAGATGGGTGGGAAGGAGGAGACGATTGACGAACATTAATATGAGAGGGGGAACTTTGAGAGGCAGCAATTTCAACAAAAGATTTACGTACTGGCCGGAATCCTAAGGAAGCCTCTGAAAACGGCATTCGTTTTGGACGTATATTCTCAAAAATTTCACTACGTTAATAGTTTCATTGTGTAAGATTTTATAGTGAAAATAAAGAAATTGTCGCGTTTATATTTTAGGCGACTTTTATAACAATAAACAGTAATTTTCGTTAGTTACTTTCAAGCATGAATTTAATTGAAAACGAGAAGTTTGAGTCTCCGTACAACAATATTTCTGAAACAGACGTTGGAACTTGCTAGATAGATTAAAATAAAAGAAAGATATGAAAAATCTGGCTCGTTTATTCCATTGGTGATGAGTCTTTCCGATGATGTATTATAAATTAATCAGATCAGTTTATTTTTTTAAAAATCACGATGAGAAGTTGACTGAAATAGTTGAAATTATAAATGCGACCTCTTAAAGTAGACCATACACTTTTTCGAATGTACATACCTTTGTTTACACACTTTACATACATGCGTATAACAATAGCACCTAGGTAAATAAAGCACTCCATTGCGTTACGCAAAGTTACGTTCGTCATTCTGAGTCAATAGTTTTTAGTTTTTATATTTTTGGAATCTTGAGAAAGAAACATTTTTTTTCAATGTCACGTATTTTTTGTTTTGGTATACATACTGGCTTGATAACGCTAGGACAGGCTATAAACAAAAGTAACACCACTTAAAATATTTAATAGATTATCTCCCGCTTGGCGGCGCCTGCTATAAATGGAGACCTGTCAAACACTTTATAATCTATTATTATTATTATCTATATATATATAAAAATGAATCCCTATTTTCCTTGGCATCACGCGTGAACGGCTGGACTGATTTCGTTATTTCTTTTTTTGATGTGTTTGGTATTGTCAGGAGAAAGTTCTTATGAATGAAAAAAATCAGAAAATTGCGCGGAAAATTAGAAAACTTAAGAATACTTAACCACCATATATATATTATAGTCTATTATATAAAAATGAATCCCTATTTCCTTGGTCACGGCATCACGCGTGAACGGCTGGACTGATTTCGTTATTTCTTTTTTTGATGTGTTTATTATTGTCAGGAAAAGGTTCTTATGAAAGAAAAAATTAAGAAAATTGCGCGGAAAAACGGCTGGACCGATTTTAATGAAATTTTTTTGTGTGTCGCCAAGAGGATTCCAGAATGGTTTAGATTACAATTATATCCGGTAGGTAGCGCTGTACTCGGGTTCTAGGATTTTATTTCCTTTTTAGAGCAGGACAACGTCTGTCGGGGCCGCTAGTTTTGTTATAATTATATTATGTAGTTTTATAATTTAAAATTAATAATGGTTGATACATACGGTCGCTGGTCTGTGAAAGAGTTAAAAATGAGATTAAGAATAGAAATGCGAAATGCGTAGGCAAGAAGGAAGCTTTAATCCAGAGGTAATTATGTGCTTGGAACATAATCTAATTCTTACATTGCAAATGAAGCACAAAAGAGCACTGCGGTACAACACACAATAAAGGCATACTTTTTGGAACGTTAGATGCGAATTTGCATACATATAAGATACGCTTCCAACTTATTTCAATTCCGATACAAAACAAAGACGACAGGTCTACATTTACAGCAGCGCTTACTGGTGCCAATTTTGTGTACTAGTTACTCAAATTATTGCATCATTGCAAAGGTCTCCTGAAGTCTCCAATGCGTTAGTCAATCTTAATTCATTAGATATCCATACTGTATATTAATTAATGTAAAAGTAGCTCTGTCTGTTACGCTTTCACGGCTGATCGATTTCGATAAAATTTTGAATGGATATAGTTTGACACCTTGTAAAGGCCATAGCCCATAGGCATACTTTTGTCTCGGGAACTCTGACTCGCCTTTTAAGAGCCTATGTGAAAAACATATGGAATCGTGATGGGCGTGACTTAGCGTATTTCAAATGCGAGGCGCCGCACGGCCCCGCTGAGATAGATCGCGCGCCTCGGCCCTCGTCGCATCGCGTCGTTGCGACAGGTCGTTGCACTCAAGCCCGCGAAAAGATCGTCATTGCAAATGCATGTCTATGTTGTAAATATTATAGTTATTATAATTTCTAATAAATTTATAACTTATAAAACATAGAATTTATTTTAATTCGTTTATAGAACCATTATTATGTCACTATTATCTACCTAATTACTTGAACATTATGTAAAATGACATTGTAAGTTATCTAAACTCATCGAAAGTATTATTCACTTATAGTTGACTTTTGTTGACAAGATAAAATTTGGTGTGGTGGTAGGTTCGAGTCTTACCCCTACGTAGGTCTGTATATAGGTAAAAAGCAAAGCAGTATGAAACTTCTATAATATGTTTTAAATTATATTTTGCTTTGCTTTGATTTATTCTTGTGGACTTTCCTAACTTTGGTGGACATAAAATAAATAATAATACAATAAATGGTGTCACTATTTTTCGGCCCAACTCGGGATTCGAACCCGGGACCTCAGCACAATAGGCGTATCGTGTGTGCAACTACGCCTTGGAGGCAGTCAAACATAGCATCACACCTTTTCTCCTCACATTTCGTTAGCTATTTTAGGTCTTATCAAATAGGAGACGAGCTTATTGCCACATACCGGGCCCAATTCAGCAGACCGAGTTGATACTGGACAGAAAAAAATAGTATTTGCCCGACGCGGAATTCGAACCCGAGACCTGAGCGTGGAGGCCGTACCGGGCACGTAATACAACTACGAGTTGCGACATCAAGGTAGTTTCGACAAGTCATTCACGATGAAACTTCTTCCCTGGAATGTCAGGTCTATTTTACGTAAATGATGCTTCACTCTAGTGCCACCATGCAATTTAAAAATCGAATTTTGTATGTAAAGGATGTTCGAAATTTATGCAATGCAATAAAATTACATAGCTTGATATGAAGATTGATTACATTATTATGGTTGAATAGTCACTATATAGGATATAAATGTTACAAATGTTGAAGGCGGCCGCTACCTATCTAGATAATTTTTATAATTTTTAATTTGAACTGTATGTAATGTGGGGTAAGAAAAATATAGCAAGGTCATTCTTACTACGCGGGTACTTATGCTTATAGAAAATTTGAAATGTTAATTACTTACAATTTTTTAAATATTTTTGATATTTTGTACAGAAGAATAGACTGATGTTTACTGCAACAGCTACTTCTTCAATTCTAAGGCATTTGTTTTTGTTTTGCAATATAACAAAGCTCCGATATCCTTATTGAATTGAATGAAAAATAATGATGGCCATATTTTAAAAGGAGACGGGAAAAACTTCATAGAACTTTGGGCTTAGTGTTACAGAGATAATTTATGCATTATTTTATAGTTATATTAGAACTATTTCCAAATAAGAAAGAAAAATCTGTCTGTCCAATGGGAGTAAAGAAAGAACCGCTGTAGAGTAGAGCTTCTAAATCATTTTTCGGTGAATAACTTTTTTTTACCTGATGACATAAGATGTTCACAGTACCTAACCATTGCCCATTGGATTGCCCTATTGAATAGTGAACAGAGCTAGCTTAGACAATAACCAGAATTGAAAATATCACATGCAATTGACGAGGACTGATATAAATATATAATGGCTCATTTACACTCTCGCGCGAGTGGTACGCCGAACACAATACGAGCCACGAGGCGAGGTGTGAAGCTAGAGTGTTAGTGAGTCAATAATGTATTTCAATTTGACATTACGTCGGGAGCGCTGAACAAAGTTGCCAGTAAAATTAAATAATATCGACCAATATTAAATATCCCAAAAAGTGAAAATGTCTTTTTAGTTTAATTTCTAAAATACCTATAGTTTTTAATTCTTATTCTTTTTCAGCCTTTAAAAGGCTACTATTACACATAGGTCTCCCCCAAAGAATTATTAATACTATTATGTCAATATTATTCTTGTTATACATGCTTGGTATTCTTTGAGTATGTAACCAACGCTCTAAGTTGGTGCCAGCGCCGTGTGTAATATTACACGAACCACTTGGTGCCACTTTTCACCTTTCTATAACTCAAAACCTATTTAAAGTAAACACATAAAACTGTGTGAGTTTAATTATATCTATAAGGACATCTAGAAGCCCAAATTTCATGAAGCTAGCTCAAACGGTTATAAAGATATGAAGGTCAAAATCGTAAATTTTTGTACTGACTGACAGACTTATAGCATCTAAACCTAACCTACTTCCAGATGACCTAGAAGGATGAAATTTGGAATCCAGCTCGGTAATTATGTGTAAGCGTAAGAAAAAATCTAAAAATAAAAAAAGTTAAAAATACAGGGGTCCACATAAAAAAATATATATTTTTAATGGTAGCGTTGGAACCGTTACAAGCAAATATTTGAAACAATCCCAATATATGTTTTACTATATTTGCTTTATAACAGAAATATAAAGATAAAGTTAAGCCAAAACATTTGTGGTGTCCCCATAAAAAAACACTTGTAATACGCGCTAAACAGCCGGCCAACGGTGTGTCGTCGGCGGCGCGCGGCACCACACAACTCAATACCTACCTATTTTTCTTTACAAAAAGTAATGATATCCCACCAAAAACATAAATGTAAAAGATCTCACATTTGTAAATACCAGCAACTATTATAGGTATTCAATAAAGCAAACAAATAGAATTTAATACTTGTTCATAATGTTATTTTGTTCCTATAAATACATATTTAGATTTTGCATAAAACTTGGCACACATTTAGATCTCCATTCTTTTTGCGGCGAAGCCCACAGCTAAGCATAATTTTGGTATTGAACTTGGCTATCCTTTTTTACATTTATGTTTTTGGTGGGATATTTTTAAATGGAAGACATAAAAATAGAAGAATATTGATACATGCTTCAAAAGTGTAAGGTCAAGCCCAATTTAGGCCGTCTCCTTTATACCTATTAGAGTTTGTGGCCAGTCATGTCCAGCAGATTTTGATTTTAAAGCCAATAGCCTTTAAAGAAAAATAAATCTAAATGGCGGCCTTTATTTAAAATTCTAACATTACATCTGCCTTTTGTGCACAAAACAATGCCCAGATATCGATTTTGAGTTCGATTGGCCTTAATACAAAAAACTTCAAAATGGTGGCTACTTTTTTCAATTCTGACATTGGATCACTCTTTTGTTAATAATGTTACACCCAGATATCGATTTTGCGGTCGATTAGCCTTAAAACAAAGACATTCAAAATGGCGGCCACTTTTTTCAGTTCTGACGGTGGATCTGCCTTTAGTAACTAAAGTGGTACTCAGATACCGATTTTGAGGTCAATTGGCCTTAAAATAAAGAAATTCAAAATGGCGGTCAATTTTTTCAGATCTGACATTGGATCCGTCTTTTGTACCTACAGGCCTGCCCAGATGTCGATTTTGAGATCGAATGGCCTTAAAACAAAGGAATTCAAAATGGCGGTCATTTTTTTCAATTCTAACATTGGATCCGTCTTTTGTACCTACAGGCTTGCCCAGATATAGATTTTGAGGTCGATAAGCCTTAAAACAAGGAAATTCAAAATGGCGGCCATTTTTTTCAAGTCTAACATTAGATCCGTCTTTTATACCTAAAGGCCTGCCCAGATATCGATTTTGAGGTCGATTGGTCTTAAAACAAAGAAATTCAAAATGGCGGTCACTTTTTTCAATTCTAACATTGGATCCGTCTTTTGTACCTATAGGCTTGCCCAGATATAGATTTTGAGGTCGATTAGCCTTAAAACAACGAAATTCAAAATGGCGGCCACTTTTTTCAAGTCTAACATTGGATCCGCCTTTTATACCTAAAGGCCTGCCCAGATATCGATTTTGAGGTCGAATGGCCTTAAAACAAAGGAATTCAAAATAGCGGTCACTTTTTTTAATTCTAACATTGGATCCGTCTTTTTTACCTACAGGCCTGCACAGATATCGATTTTGAGGTCGATTAGCCTTAAAACAAGGAAATTCAAAATGGCGGCCACTTTTTTCAAGTCTAACATTGGATCCGTCTTTTATACCTAAAGGCCTGCCCAGATATAGATTTTGAGGTCGATTGGCCTTAAAACAAAGAAATTCAAAATGGCCGCCGTGTATACCAATTCTAACATTGGCTCTTAACATTTTAGTTATTATTGATTCATAATGTATAAATAAATGAGTACTACAAAAAATCATACTAAAATAATTTTATGGTGTAAAAATTTGAACAGCCTTTACATGCAAAATACGATTTTTTTAAATGTATGACCGGCACGCAAGCGTCATTTACGCAAAATTGGGCCGGCATTCCAGGGCGTCCCTAGCTATGAATTACCCAATATAAATAATACATACATATACTCTCACGTCTTTTATCCCCGAAGGGGTAGGCAGAGGCGCAACTAGTGCACTCACTTTCCGTCGTGCGTATTCCGTCCTATGATGTGATAGGGGGCAAGCCTATCACCATTTCGGGCTCAAAATCCAGACTTCGGGCTGAAAAGAAAAAAATCCAATATCACTCTGCCCGACTCGGGGATCGAACCCGAGACCTCAGCATTGCAGTCATAACGTAATACAACTACACCACTGAGGCAGAATAAATAACAAAAAAAAAGCAGTGACTATTGTTTTTCAATCAGGGATTCGAACCCGGCACCTCAGCGTACCGATCACTAAATATAACTAAAGCAGGTCTCCGACTAGAAACAATTTACAAAGGTGAAAGGATGTAATAATTACGCTTGCTGCCTATCTTATAGACCTAATAGAGCCTATAATTTTATATTGATACACGGACGTGAGCTGGATACACTATAAAACAGAATTTCCAGGGCACCTTCAAATTTGCCGCGCGGTAGCGCGGACCAATCCCTACACTAGACGGCCAATTCGAACTTTGAAGGCGTCCGAAAATTTCGAGCGCACGTCCGTCGTCAGTAAAGATTCCGGACGACTGAAGCCGGCACGGGCCACTCCCATAACAGCGATGGCGTATTTGGACGTCGCGGATGAGAGAAAGTGACGGGAGGCGCACGCGTATGCCGAAATGAAATGGCGTAAGCGCCAAAACAATTTTCTTTTAATTGTGATTATACTATTTAATTCGTTTTAATTGTGTATTGATAAAACTTTGAAAAAATTGTTGTATTGTATTTAAATAAAGTTACGAATGTACATATTCCACCATTTAGAGATAAAGCGTATTTAAAGAAAATATCAGAGGTAACTTTGAATTTTTTTTCGATCGAGAAAATTTATAGCAATTGTGTTTTGGCTTTGACATATTATTGAGTTATACGTTCAATTTACACATATCCAAAAATCTAACTTCTGATCTTAGCAGTTTACGAGAAATTTGAATTTGAAAGTCCTTAAAGTTCCTGACATAGGCTCTTAACCCGAAAAAAAATTTCATGCGGACGGAGCCGCAAGCACGGCCTAGTAATTTATAATATCTAGTTATTTTATTGGGTTATATAAATATATAGACTATCGACTTTCGAGTATCGTAGAAAATTTATTTCGAACAAATAAATTCCGTAGTCATACACCGTGATTTTGTAGTCGTTTTGAAACCGAAACGTTGTTACTTAGAACCATTTGTAGGACCAAGAAAAAATAGTGATTTGATCGTGACGGCATTGATCGTATTAGGAATAATATCCAATCATAATTCGATACGTTACGACTTTTGTAAGTACCTATTTACAATCAGTTGATACGCAGCAAGACGGCAATTTGATTTTTATTTTCACTTTTGAAAGAACTTGCATTAAGTACTAAATTTATTAAAATGACAATAAGTTATTATTTGTTATTACTTACGAGGGTAAAAGAAAGTCGGTCGGTATCGGTAAATGTTATAATTTTTAATATTATGTTAAAAAAGGCAACAAATAGTTCCATTGGAGAGGCGGGAAGGGCGAACGGGGGCCGGCAGGGTTGTTTTGTGGCGGCTCGGTTTTTGTTTACCGTATGAAATTATTTGAATTATTTACGCCAAGAAAATAGTCGGGAATCGAGTCTCTAACGTGGATTGTTTTAGTAGGAAAAGTTGTAACGTTTCACGTTTTTGTGATATCAAAAAAATTCAACATACAAAATCTTAATAAGTTTCACTCAAAAAATTACGCTGAGGCAAAGATGAGTGGGTTTAAATATGCGGGGCCCCCTTTCGCTCGGGGCCCGTAGCAATTGCTACTCTTGCTACGTGGTTAATCCGGCACTGGGCCTGTATACATTATCAAAACAGAAACACGAGAATTAAAAGTTTTTTTTTTTACATTATATTACGTTAAGTGTACAAACGAAGCTGTTATCATTCGTCGACTGAATGTTGTGTTGTGTGTACGAAAGAGTGGTAAGTTTGAAATTACGTGAAGTTTTAAAATTAGAACAGTCACCGCAATATTTATTACAATGAATATCATTTGAATGTTACTATTTATTTAAATCGATATTAAGCTGAGTAAGTTCTTAATATAATATATTTTTTAAACATTAATAATTATCAGAAATACTAAGTGTATAAAATATTATTATAAAATGTAGTATTTACCTACTAATACTTTTCAACTTATTTTAAATTATACGCACAATATACTTGTGCAAATGAAACTTCAAAAGTAAAGGGTCTAAATATTTATTGCTATTTTTTTTTTAAACAATAAATAAGTGATTTTTTTACAGTCTGTTCAAATTTCCCACCAGAAATGTCGAACACGTTGAGACGTACAGCCTTGCAAATTCTGAAGAAACAGAAATATTCAACAGCCCCCAGTGCTAGAAGAAGCAACGAAAGTAACCTTTTGACGTCGGTGTTTAAAGAATTACCTGTGACTAATTACACCGTCAATGATTTCGTGTGGCAGAACTTGGACAAATGGCCGGACAAGACAGCAACCGTGAGTTTAAAAATGTTCATTAACACGCTTTTATTTTTAAATTTGGAATTGAAATAAGATAAACGTTTAAAAACAAATTCGACGTAGCTTAAAAATTACACAAAATTCAATCAACAGTTTTATCAAGTAGGTGGGTACTTAACTATATTACTTGATTTGTTGACGTTCAACTAATTACTCTTTGGTTTAAGTAGTTATTTGTTACGGCTGTAGCGTCGGTTATAGCGTCTGGGATGATTGTCCAGAATAATAAATATGCTATTAAGGATAATATTTTTTATAAATCATTAGTAAGTACCTACCTAATTGTATTCATTTTATTACGAGGAACTCAAGTTTGACGCGCTTGGAGTTTATTTATTTTTTGTTATAAATAAGGTATGTGGGTATGGTAAATGCTTTCGTTCGTGAGCCGCGTGTAAACCAATTCATGTTATAGGAACCTAATAGTTAATTACTTACTGTAATTGCATATACCTACGCAAGTTGTTTTTATTCTTTAATAACCATCATGGGCGTTTATAAGAGCGTTCAGGGGATCGCACCCCCGCCTTTGCTTACAATAAACCACGCTACGCTACTGACCGCCGACATTTTAGGGATCCGGACCCCCCCCCCCCTCCCTTGGCTTCGAAAATACGGTGTCATGCAAGGAAAGAACCCACGCCACTAACATTTTTATATCGTAGGACCCTCCTCCCCATGTGAAAGCTGTAGCTACCAGTGGCGAAGCTTCCATATAACCCGATTCCTACCGGCTTCCCTTTTAGGTTTTGGGTGGCACTTAACAATGTACTTGATAAGTAAATTATAAATTTAGAATATACTTAGCTATGAACTATATGAAGTACGAAGCGGGATGCACAGAAAGACTGCTGGATATTGTTGGTAGAGTAAAACTCAGGCTCAGTTTTTACAATGTGTATTGTATTCCAATGACTGCCTCGGTGGCGTAGTGGTATTGCGTACGCATTACGAGTACGATTTGCGCGCTGAGGTCCTGGGTTCGATTCCCGGATCGAGCCAAAAAAATTGTGACTAGGTTTTTCCATATTAAAATTTACTCAGTCGCAGCTCGGAGTCAGGAAGTTGGCAGTGTGATACCCCCGTGCCTCGAAAAGCACGTAAAGCCGTTGGTCCTGCGCCTGATCTCTCTCCGGTCATGTCGGATTGCCGTCTCACCGGACTATGAGAGTGAAGGAATAGCGAGTGCACCTGTGTATTGCGCACACACTTGTGCACTATAATATCTCCTGCGTACCTGGCTGATCTCCGTTGAGATTGGCCGCCGTGGCCGAAACTGGCTAGGAGGATTTCAATTGTATTCCAAAATACATGAAGTGAATGCCCCAAATAAAACATTCTCCCCAGCCACGTCACATTCCGATTCAAAACCATTCTATAACATAAAATATCAAATACAGCCAGTACTAATTAAATATTAGTTAATAAATATTGTAAAGATAAAATAGGTTGCGGTCCTTCTGTTGTTGCGGGGGCTCAGAAGCCCCCGTACACCGAAGAACGCCTTTGGCGTCCGAGGCAGCGTGAGACACGCTGCCGTCCATCACGGGGGTCACAGAAGTTGGCTAGACTAATAGGTGGGCGGCCCCTCCCGCCCACCCGTGACCCCCGGAGGCCCCTATTAGTCGCCTTTTACGACAGGCAGGGGATACCGTGGTGGAATTCTCCAAACGCCCCCAATCCACAGGGCGGGAGACGTCGGTCAATCGTCCACCCGACGCCTCCTACGTCTCGTCTGGCGGCGGGAGGGATCACCACTGCGCTGGCGATCCCTCTCGGCACTCTCCTTCCGCGAGAGGACCGCCTCGCAGAAGTGGGCCACCGCCTGCCAGGCCTCCCGGCCGCCGACCATGGAAGCGACCACGGCCGGCAGCGAGAGGTCTTCTCCGACGACTGCTCTGAGAGCGCTGCGTTCTTCATCCCAGGCTGGACAACACTCCAACGTATGTTGGGCCGTGTCCATTGGGCAGTTGTCACAATAGTGACACACGGTCGACTCCTCTATCCCCACCACCCGAAACAGGAACTCACCGAAGCAGCCATGCCCGGTGAGCACCTGCGTCAGGCGGTATGTTGCCGCTCCGTGGCGCCTGTCCAGCCATTCGGCAAAGACAGGACGCACTGCCTCTATGACCCTGTGCCCCCACGACGGGGCCTCCAGCCTGAGACGCCACTCCTCCACGGCGGCTCGCCGGAAGGAGGCCCTCTTGGCCTCCACCTCCTTCAGGGCCGGACGTTGCCCGCGACTGAACGCCTCCACCCGCCAATGAAATGCATCGGCAAGGGATTTGGCGTCCAGGTCCCAGGGCAGAAATCCGGCCAATAAGCAAGCCACCTCGAAAGAGACCGTGCGGTACGCCCTGACCGCCCGCTGCGCTAAAGCTCTCTGCGGGGTGCGCAGAAGGGCGACGCAGGGGCGGCTCAGGGAGTCAGCCCTAACCGGGCTGCCATAAAGGGCCATGGACCGCACGACTCCGTGATACAGCCTCCGGCAAGGGAAGCCAGGACCTTCCAGGTTGGGCAGCAGGCCGGAAAGAGCGCCCTCAGGCCGGGACAATTTTGTCCTCATCTCCTTAAAGTGGGTGCGGAATCGCCATCGGCTATCTAGGAATAAACCCAGATACTTCATGCTAGAGCCGATGGGGATCCGCACACCCCCAACGACGATGCCGGCACCGGCCGGTGGCCCTCTCCGAGGTCCGTGAAAACACACGGCCTCGGTTTTCTCGAGGGCCACCTTCAAACCTAGACGTTGAATTCTTCCAACTACATGGCCGGTGCCTGCCGCCGCCAGAGTTGCGGCGTCCCGGAAGGACATAAGAAGTAGATTACCAATTTGACTAGTTATCAAAATAATACATTCTTTTGTTTGCAACATTTTGATAAAATGTCGGTTGTAAAAAATATGAATGATTGTTTTTGCTTTGCGACCTTGACAGCTCCTGTCATAAAAGCGAAAATCGTCGTTCCTACCCACGTAATAAGGTTTTAGTATAAAAATAAAAAAAAACAAATGTCAGTTGTCAAACTCGTGGTCCCGGATAGGTTAAAATAAAATATCGAGAGCTGCTGGCGCTACGATTCGACTTTGTGCACTGACACGGGCTGTTCGGAAACTAGGCCAAATGGCTTAGTATTACTTGCCTCACTAAGCGTGCATGTTCGCGGGTTCTATGTGTTATTATTCTAAGGTTAGTATGTTGTCGGCTCCTATGTCAGAGGGGGCTATGGTTTCGGTAAAAAATATTTTAAGTGTACTAGGGTGAATGTTTAGTCTGTAGACATATATTTAAGTCGACGTATGGAGCGACTTAGTCGTAACATACTTACGACAAAACTCCTTAAAATAAGAATAAAAAAAGGCGTTGCAGCACTTCGTGGCCTCGGGGTGGACTGGGGTGTTGGTAGACCGAAAAGTTAGTCGAAACGTCAGAAGAAAAATAAAATAAAAAGCCGCTATAAAATCCGTAATAGTAGTGTTAGGGCAAAAATATTTTTTTGTGCGGGTATTAATGACATGATCTACAATTTTTGCTATAAAAGCATAGAACATTTGACAGTTCGAGTCCTCCATTCGACCGCGCCAAATGGAGACGGCCGCGCTCATTCTGACCGACCCAGAGGACGATATAACTCTGGCCATCCGCCGTAAGCACGAGTTCCTAAAACTATTACACTCCACAAGACCGCAGTTCAGTCCTCGCCGTCGAGGACCTCGCCGCGTTCCCCGTCACCCTGACCTCTCGTAGCAGTTCCGGCCCGCGTGCCGAAGACTACGATCAACACAATAAATAGGATTAGGTTTAAAATCAGTTGCCCCAAACGATGATGTCTTATCCTCTCTCAGTGGCCGCCCTGAGCCGAGGTTCGTGACCCGTTAGTGGGTCGCCCTCAGCGTGGTCGCTTAAATTCCAAGGGTTACGAGCGCCTTCTGCGTTCACCCGAAAGTCCGGTGTGGCCAGAAAAGCCGACTCTCGTCAGGCTACTGGCCGATAGGCCCGCGTTAAAAAAAAAATACAGTTCGAGTCAGTTGGTCATTACCTTCGTGCCGGTCGTTCGCTTGGTGATATTTTTTGTGAAAAGTATTTATGTAAAGTCAGTGGTACATATTTTTATTTAAATCAAAACCGTTGCAGTTTCTTATAGTAGTTTAATTTCAATGTGTAACTTTCGCGTATGTTATATTAGATTTTGCCCGCGGCTCCACCCGCGTTAAAAAGTTTTTCCGTGATAAAAGTCCCGCTTTTTATTTAACCGGGATAAAATGTAGCCTATGTGTTAATCCAGGACATGATCTACCCGTGTACCAAATTTCATCCATACATCCAGACATCCATACAACCATACATACTTACAAACTTTCGCCGTTATAATATTAGTAGGATTTTTATTGACTAGCTTTTGCTTGCACCGTTGACACCGTTTCCACTGTTGACGAGAATACGCTTGATTTACTTTTGTTTTTTTTTCTCAGGTATGCGCGCTCACCGGCCATGGCTACACATACGCACAGACACACAAAATGTCGATCACGTTCGCAGCTTCATTACGAACCAAGCTAAAATTAAAGAATGACGACAAGGTGGCGATCATTCTGCCAAACATTCCCGAATATCCGTGCACGATATTGGGCATTCTGCAAGCAGGATGCGTTGCTAGTATGATGAACCCTGCGCGTAAGTATCATTTTGAATACACTGCTTTAAGAGGTTGAATGAAATGTATGTATTTTTTTTAATCGCCCTACTGCCAGTAGCCTGACACGAGTCGGCTTTTCTGGCCACACCGGTCTTTAGGGTGAACGCAGAAGGCGCTCGCAACCCTTTGAATTAAGTGACCATGCTGAGGGCAACCCACTAACGGGTTACGAACCTCGGCTCAGGACGGCCACTGAGAGAGGATGAGACATAAACGATTAGGGAAAGATTGGTTTTTAGGCCTAATCTATTAGATTGTGTTTTCATCGGCACGCGGGCCGGAACTGCTAGGGGGGTCGGGGGGCGACGGGGAGCGCGGCGAGGTCCTCGACGGCGAGAACGGAACTGCGGTCTTGTGGAGTGTTGGAGTTTCAAGAACTCGTTCTTACGGCGAATGGCCAGAGTGATTTCGTCCTCTAGATCGGTTAATACGGAACGCGGCCGTCTCCATTTGGCGCAGTCGATTGTCTCCATTTGGCGCGGTCGAATGAAAATGTATGTATAAATATTGTTTACTATCGCGAAATATTATCCTTAGAAGTAGTTCGGCGGGGAAAAAAGTTTAAGACTTCATGTTATTATATTATGTAGTCGTCATCCAGTTTTCGAAATCCGACCGTACAAAGGTTTTTCCTCACGTAGGTATTCATATATATATTTTGTCCATGTCCCTTCCTAGCCGATTTCGGCCACGGCGGCCAATCTCAACGGAGATTAGCCAGGTACGCAGGAGATATAGTGCTCAAATATGTGCGCAATGCAAAAGTGCACTCGCTATTCCTTTACCCTCAAAGTCCGGTGAGAGATCAGGCGCAAGACCAACGGCTTAACGTGCTTCCCGAGGCACGGGGGTATCACACCGCCAGTTTCCTGACTCCACGCGCGACTGAGTAATTTTTAAGTCACCTCAGCGCGCAAATCGTTCTCGTAACGCGTACGCAATACAACTACGACAGTCAATCTATCTGGATAGATATGCTTTAAGATGTGATTCCACAAGACGCGGCAGACGGCAGACTACATGTGCCGCGACGGCAGACGGCAAATGAGGCGCGGCAAGTGACTTCCTACCGGGCGTCATTTGCCGCTGTGTGCGGAATCGGTCACATACAATTGAATACTACATAGTGCCGTCTGCCGTCGCGGCACATGCTGCTGCCGTCTGCCGCGTTCTGCTGAATCACAGCTTTAAGATTTTAATAAAGTTTAACCCGTCAAGCGCCGCATACATTATATAGGTATACATGTATGCGGAAACCCTATGTACTCGGACGCCGGCGTCCCTCGCGGGGCTTGACGAGTCAATAGGTAAGTCTAAGTATGTTTATTTTTTTATTATCACGACATATTATACAAGCAAGTTTAATAGGTAAAAGGTAAGGCACCTTTATGAGTAGCCGGAAGGTGTCCAAAAACGCATGACCTATAGAGGGGTGTTATTACCAACTCTAATGTACAGTAGTGAAAGCTAGGTATGGCAGATTAAGCACGAAAGTAAGATTAAAGCAGCGAAAACGAGAACGTTAAGAAGCATGTGTGGGGTGACTGAGTGTGATAGAGTGCGGAATATGTATCATATTAATTTCAAATCAGTTCCAACATCACGTCCAACAAAATAAAAAATTCGATAAATAATATTTTTTATCGTTATTTATCGCTGACTCTATAAGCTTAAGTTAATAATATAATGTTTTTCAACAACTGCTAACTCATTTATCACTGATATAGTTTACAATAACAAAAGAATAGGTAGTATTAGATAAAAATCCCAAAAAGAGAGAATATAACGTAATATCAATAACTTGCCTCGAACCAATACATTTGTACTAAGAAGCAGTCCAAGCTCACAATGAAATAACTACGATAACCTCACTTCCCCTTCATGCTATATTTATTCTATGTAGTCACCAGCATAAGTAGCTGAACAAGTTCAAAATTTCAATTGCCTAAATACTTTTGTCTTCTTATTAATCTTTTTTTTCTCTTCACAAAAATAAAATAAAGGAGATTTACTTTACTTCATGCGAATTTTTTTTTCAGTTTAACCTAACGCGTATATAGGCGATTTGAAATTTGGATTTTGTACAGATATTTATGCTGCTGACTGTATAGTCGGAAAAGTGTGTGGTTGACCGCCTTAAGGTTTTAAATAATATGTCGCTTGCGCGTCGTCTGTCAGCAACATGCAACTTACAACTAAAGTAAACAATAAGAGTCATCTGCTGTTTCCTTTGTACATCTCCAAAATGATCGTAAAATATGAAACGATCGGTAAAATATGAAAAAATGGGCGTTTCATATTGGTAAAGTGTACGATTCCAAACCAGCCCTATACTGCCCACAGCTGAGCACGAGCCTCCTCTAACAACTGAGAGGGGTTAGGCCTTAGTCCACCAACCTGGTTTAGTGCGCGTTGGCAGACTTCACACATCTTTGAAATTCTTACGGAGAATTCTCAGTTATTATCATACATTTACTAATAATAAATTAAATTTTTCACAGATGAGCTCAAACGACAGCTAGAACTAATCGACTGCAAAGCAATTGTAACATCAAAGATATCGTACGCAAACGTAAAAGAAGCTCTAAACGAATTGAAACTAAATATACCAGTAGTACTAGTCGAAAACGAAGGTCTGCCAGAAGGCACCATCAAATTCGCAGAACTAGCAGAAGATTTCAATATCGATGTCGATTGTCTAAAGTCAGTACACAGAAGTCCAAAGGATCTCGCTATTTTGCCGTTTTCTAGTGGTACAACAGGGTTCCCGAAAGCAGTTGTTTTGACCCACGAAAGCCTTGTTGCTATGAATAATATGATCATAGATCCAGATATCGTGCTCATCAAAGAAACTACGGGTAAGTTTTATATGAATTGAGAATCCTTCTGTAAACTTAAGGAACGGATAAGTTTTCGGACCTTTAGTAATGTCATTGTCCAAACAATTATTCATTTTTTGTTTACATATATTTACGTTAATGATTCGTGTACAATCAAGTATTTTCTTCCTTATGAGGTACCGATTAAACAATTGCGATAGCGTAGCATAGTCATATTACGAGCTATCTAAAACTAAGTACTCAGGTTTAGAAGTAAATTACTCTTATTACTCTGTTCTTTTCACAGCAACTTACCAAGCAGTACTACCTGCGATTCTGCCGTTCTGCCACATATTCGGGTTCAATTCTCTAATGGTTAATCAGCTAACACAAGGCTCCAAGCTGGTCACCATGCCTTACTTCAAACCGGACTTCTTCTTGCAAACCGTCGTTCAACACAAAGCTGATGTATTGTTCATCGTACCTCCTATGGGTAAGTTTAATTTTACTTCTTACTAATATTAAAAATACGAAACTTTGTTAAAATGTCTGGATGTTTGTAAGCTTGTTAGAAATAAACAGCTGAACAGATTTGGGTGAAAATTTGGGTTCATGGTTAGACTATGTCCTGGATTAACACATAGGCTACTTTTTTCCCGGTAATTCGCTCCCATGAGAAATAATGCGATTTTTTTAAATAGATGGCGCTATGAATCTATAGTGTTTTAAGGACTTTCGTAGGGGAAAAGGCTTTTCACGCAGGTGAAGCTTCGATCAACACCTAGTTTATTACTAACAAAGATAAGTCCGATTTAATTTTAGTGGACGATAGCCTAGTTGGGAATGGAACAGTCTGACGAGACAAAGTCCGGAGGTTCAAAACCCAAGGCACACACCTCAGACTTTTGAATTTATGTGTGTATTGTTTATCGTTCGCCTTAACGGTGAAGGAAAACATCGTGAGGAGACCTTAATACCTAAGTATTCTCCATAAGAATCTCGAGAGTATGTGAAGTCTACCAATCCGCACTAGGCCAGCGTGGTGGACTAAGGCCTTAAACCTCTCAGTAGTAGAGGAGGCTCGTGCTCAGCAATGGGCAGTATATAGTACAGCGCTGATTGCATTTGATTGCAGTATTTATTTTGTATTTTATATACTAATCCTAATTGGACATTTTTCGTCACGTGTTATTATCCAATGCTAGTAATCAAATAGCTATGCCATGGTACCAGGAGAACAATAAAAAACATTAAGCTATTCCACATCCCAGTGGTGTTCCTGGGCAAGCATCCTGCAGTGAAGCCGGAGCACCTGGCCACCGTGTCGGGCATCATCAGCGGGGCAGCACCTCTCTCTGCATCAGACGCGGCAGCTATCCTTAGTAAAAACGTAAGTACTGCTACTGGAGGTACTGGTGGTAGGTCTCTCATATGTAAGACTCCGTCTGGGTGGGTACCACCGAAATGTTTAATTCTACCGCCAAGCAGCAGTTTGCATGCACTGTTGTGTTTCGGTTTGAAGGATGATACTTAACATTTTATGTGTCGGGATGATGAGCGCAGTGGAATGCCACTCAGTAGTTTGTAACTCAAGATGCTGGATGTTGCTACTGTTTATGGGTGGTTGTATCGCTTACCATCAGGCGAACGGCATGCTCGTATCTTACTTTACTTCTTTGTAAATAGATTGTCGATACTACAGCATTGGGATAATGGTCCTGTAAGTAGTATCAGTTGGTAAATAAATAAATAAATCTTCATTAAATACAATAACAAAAAAATCATTTGATTTGGAAATAACTATGGGCCTGTTTCATACTTTAATTAGAATTTGAGTAACGTAAATCCAATTACCATTGATTTTATTTGACACTTTACTTTTTTTGAATGTTTGCTACATACAGGGTGGATTTTTGAGTTGGGACAACAAGGACAGTTGGTTCGTCATCTATACTAATATTATAAAGCTGAAGAGTTTGTTTGTTTGTTTGAACGCGCTAATCTCAGGAACTACTGGTTCGAATTGAAAAATTATTTTTGTGTTGAATAGACCATTTATCGAGGAAGGCTTTAGGCTATATAACATCACGATGCAACTATTAGGAGCGAAGAAATAATGGGAAATGTTAAAAAGACGGGGAAAATTATTCATCCTTGAGGGCTTCCATTGCGTGCGCTGCGAAAACGGTTCAAGATACCAAAAATATATGTATGAAAGAATTATTCCTCTTGAAATGATCTAAAAAAATGTCCGCGACAGTATATGTCTATCTTTTGAAATTAACACACTAGAACCGTTTTTATGGTAATGAAATTTGGTCGAAATTAATGCATAATTTGTTAAGAGTTGTATCAACGTCATTATATTAATCTTTATCCAAATAAATGTGTCGGATAGAGTGATTCAACGGGAAGGTTTTTATGTACTTTTAGCCCGGAAAAACTTATTAACGCGGGCGAAGCCGTGGGCAAAAGCTAGTCTATACTAATATTATAAAGCTGAAGAGTTTGTTTGAACGCGCTAATCTCAGGAACTACGGAACCGATTTTGAAAATTCTTTCACTAATAGTCAGCTACATTACTGCTGAGTGCTATAGGCTACTTTTTATCCCGGGAAAATATTTTTATCCCGGAAAAACTTCTTCACGCGGGCGGAACCGCGAGCAATACTAGTATATTTATATATGTGGTTGCCCAATATACACGGATGCTGGCATCCGTCGCGGGTCTTGACAGATCAATACTATAACTGTCAAATAAATTTTACTTGAAACCAGCGAAACAGGTCCTCAGTTTGTTACTACGAAAATAACTTGTCTCCGTAGTATTATAATGCTTTTTGAGTCATTGCATCGAAAGCAGATTTACATATTTTTAAAATCAAATGAATGTTTCCTGTGGGTGAATGTGTTGCCAGAATTTAATGTATGTAATTTTCATCCAATCAATCAATATACCATCATCTATGTATCATTCTCACATCAAGCTGTACCTATTGTTTATTGTCAGTTATCGCATATTTATAGATAAAGACCACTTGTAGACAGTGGCGTGCCTAATGTTTTGGATATATTATAGAGCGTCGGTGTTTCACGTCAGCTATATGTTCTTTTACGCGGGTCCCTACATTTCTTTTAGTTTGGCCGATATAAGAGAGGCCACAGTTGCAATCAATCTTGTATACGCCTGGTTCTTGTAGAGGTATATGGCACTTGACAGGTGGTAAAAATTGACTTATCTTTTTAGGCGGCTTGAAATAAGTTTTGATTGAAGCTTGGATTGAAGTTTGGATACGTCGGATTATTACAATAAAATTGAACAACTTTTATCGGATGTAAGTACGTATAAAATGGTCAAAACAGACCCGACCAACAAAATTTTAAAGGCTACTAGCTCTTCGCGATAATAAGATTTTCCGGGATAAAACTACCTATAAACCTTCCTCTTGAATCCCTCTATCTATTGAAAAAACCGCAACAAAATCCGTTGCATAGTTTTAAAGATCTAAACATACATAGGGACAGACAGGGGGAAGCGAGTTTTTTTATACTATGTAGTGATGCCGACAAATTAAAATTAGCTAGTGGGTAATGCAGGTTAAATTGTCTTTACTGACCATGAGCATCCACAGTATAATGCTAGGACTTTTTAGGCCTCCGAAAATCGCTTATTGACACGTTCAATCTGGCATCAGTTCAGTTAGTGACCGGTTGGCTTGAATGATGTTAGATTGATAATGTAATATATGGATTGATGACCCATTCATAAATTCGGATGGAAAAGGATATTTTGAATTACTTTGTCAATCGGAGTCAAGTTGATACTTGTTTTTTTTTCGCTAGCATATTCGTTAAATGTATTTTCAGCGCAGTTTTACGAGAATATATATTCAATTAGATTCGGCCATTAATCCATTAATACATTTCAGTAAAACTTTTCCAGATTGATAAAAGCTTACAAAGTCACCATTTTATTACAGAAAAACATAATATTCCGTCAAGGATATGGCCTGACGGAGACCAACGGCGTGGTATCAATAGGCAGGAATAATGACAGCAACCACGCTTCAGTTGGTCACGTGATGGCCAACTGCGAAGTCAAGATTGCTGATGTGAACACACAAGAGGCTCTGGGCCCAGGACAGGTGAGGCTATTTTGTTTTATACTACCGGCACGCTTTAATGGCCGTTTTGACCTTTGTCCGCTCATCAAGTTTCATATTAAGTCATAAGTCGAAGGAGCTAATTGCTGTACATTATTATGCAGATCTACTCAACAAACTCGACCGTCTTCTTAATAACTGCATTCGATTCGTTTATAATCTTCGCAAGTTTGACCACATCTCTTCTTACCGATCGCAGTTAAATTGGCTTCCCATCCGTCAACGCCGTTCGTTGCGTGCGCTCACTACCCTCTTTTCTATTCTCACCTCTCCTACCCCTCCTTCTTACCTGTCTTCCAACTTCATTTACCGTTGTGATACTCATGATAGAACCCTGCGTTCGTTTAGCAATCTCCTTCTTAAATGTCCCCCTCATAGCTCTGATTTCCTTCACTCTTCCTTTGCTATCCAGTCCATCCTTCTCTGGAACGCACTCCCACTCGAAATCAGGTCATGTACAACACGGCTGGCATTTAAAATGAGAGTTCGGCAATTACTCCTCGCCGAAGTAGCAGATTCTCATCATTAGTTTATTAAATACGTATTTATTTGTGTATGTATGTATGTAATTGTTTATGTATATATGACAGATAATTATATATGTACGCAGTTATATAAGTAGCAAAATTAATGTAAGTATACATATATTATGTTTGATAATTATCATTGTATTTTATTCACATTGTTAATTTTCATTATTTATAATTTACACCTGCCTCCGTCTTTCTGCACCACCTTAAGGTCGACTGGGAGAAAATGCCTTTAGGCATTAAGTTCGCCTGTACTATACCATTGTACAAAGTGTCAAATAAATAAATAAATAAATTATTGTCAATAGCGACGTGCAGTAAGATTTATGGGATGTACAATTTTACAACACAACTCGGCATTTGTTTTTTGAAATGTGAAAGGACATGTTCAAAACGGGCCTAAAATTCTAACGAAGACAGTTTGTATATAATATTTGGATAGAACTCCTAAAAACTAGCCCACAATGAATCGTTTAATTTCAAAGACCTCCGATTTTCAGATTTATGTAATTTTATTTTGCTGAAAAACGACACTTGATATGAACGTTTTGTAAAAAAATTGATGCAATGGAGGAGTCTAAAAATATATTTTTTAATCGATCCAAGATCTATATTTTGCCCCTTTGATGTTCATAAAGTTTGAGCCTGGTTAGATATTGGTTGGATATGGTTAGATTTTAAGGCCCTGCCCTCATACAAAAAACGGACATGTTTAATAATGAGATTTTACATCACTATTGCTATCTGTCAAAATGGCCATTATAGCGTGACTGTTCTTTAAGAATATGCAATTGTATTACCAAGTCATGTGCCATACGAAGTCCACTGCTGAACACAGGCTTCCTCTATAGATATCCAAACGATAAATGTCACAAAAATTACCGAATAATAATATTAAATTCGTTTAAATGTATGTATAACACGAATAAGTAGGTAGGTAGGTTTACTCAATAAAACAGTAACTTGTTTACTTTCGCGTATTACGTACAAATTGCTTGACTTTGAACTTTCAAGGAAACTTCCGTAAGTATATTTATGTATAGACTATTAAATATAGTATTATGTAAATTGGCGCCATTATTTTTAATTAAAATTAAGTTAAAAAATAAACCCATTTAGTTTATAACGAACGGAGTTGTAAAGTAATAATCATAAAAAATACAACCGAATCCATAATCTGCTCTGTTTTAAAGTCGGTTAACAATATAATACTGCTAATTTATGTATATCAACATCTAGATGATTCAGCATGAATAGCTAATTAATTTTGTGGATGCAAAATGATTATCCAAATTGAAAAGATTTAACTAATGATAATACAAATTCAAAGAGATTGTATGTAGCTAAACTACAAACAGTATTGCAGCTGCTGACTAATCATAATATATTATATAGACTTTTAATCCCAGTAATTTTCTACCATGGGAAAATAATGTTGGGGTGGTGGTGGTTGTGTTGCTGGCGTACGTGTGGCGCTGTGCATTGCTAGTTTTTTGGGTACTTTTGTAGCGGGTAAACCCGGGTGACGCGGCGAGCAACTTCTAGTACAGTAATAATACTATACCAGCCCAGTATCATATACTGCTCACTGCTGAGCACGGGCCTCCTCTACTGAGGGGGTTTAGGCCATAGTCCACCACGCTGGCCTAATGCTGGTTGGTAGACTTCACATACCTTAAAAATATTTTTGGGGAATTCTCAGGTATGTAGATTTCCTCACGATGTTTTCCTTCACCGTTAAAGCGAACGATAATTGATACACAATACACACATAACTTCGAAGATTCAGAGGTACGTATGGATTTTGAACCTCTGCACATCCGTCTCGTCAGACCATTCCATTCCCAAGTAGTCTATCGTCCATTTAACAGTAGTAATGTGTAGTCCCTCTTTATTTTTCAGGAAGGTGAAATCTGGTTCCGTGGTCCAAACTTAATGTCAGGTTATTACAAGAATGAGGAAGCGACCAAAGAAGTGATGGAGGATGGTTGGTACAAAACGGGTGACATAGGAAAATACGACGAGAAAAAGTATTTGTATGTTGCTGATCGGTTAAAGGAGCTTATAAAGGTATACATCATTATTTGATAATCTATTGCATCTAAAGTAACTAGGGCGGTTGTAATGAATCAATCTCAAGTTTGAATAAAATCACAAGTAGACATTTAATGTATTGAACTATTTAATGTACTGACTGCCTCGATGGCGTAGTTGTATTACAGTGCGACTGCAATGCTGAGGTCTCGGGTTCGATCCCCGGGTCGGGCAAAGTGATATTGAGTTTTTCTATTCAGCATCAGCTCGGAGTCTGGAATTTGTGCCCGATATGGCGATAGGCTCGCCCCCTATGACATCATGGGACGGAATGACGGCGAAAAGTGGGTGCACTAGTTGCGCCTCTGCCTACCCCTTCGGGGATAACAGGCGTGAGTGTATATGTATGTATGAACTATTTAATCTTTGAGTATCTACCTAGGGAGATGCGATGACCGGGCGAACCCCTCGTTGGTCATACATGCGCAGCTGGCCATAAATTTTATCAAAACCTATGTGACTTTCACAGAAATTGTGTGTTATTGTGTAAAAAGCGACCTTATATTCAGCCCTGCAACTGTGGATTTTTTTTTGTTAAATGTATGCTATCCGTGTCTACCTCGCCCCCGTCAGGATTGGCAGAAAAGTTTGTTTGCGCATTATTGCCATATCGTGTCCATTGGTTAATTAGACTAAGTATTTAAGAGCCTATGTGAAAAACATATGGAATCGTGATGGGCGTGACTTAGCGTATTTCAAATGCGAGGCGCCGCACGGCCCCGCTGAGATAGATCGCGCGCCTCGGCCCTCGTCGCATCGCGTCGTTGCGACAGGTCGTAGCACTCAAGCCTGCGAAAAGATCGTCATTACAAATGCATGTCTGTGTTGTAAATATTATAGTTATTATAATTTCTAATAAATTTATAACTTATAAAACATAGAATTTATTTTAATTCGTTTATAGAACCATTATTATGTCACTATTATCTACCTAATTACACATACCGGGCCCAATTCAACAGACCGAGTTGATACTGGACAGAAAAAAATAGTATTTGCCCGACGCGGGCTTCGAACCCGAGACCTCAGCGTGGAGGCCGTACCGGGCACGTAATACAACTACGAGTTGCGACATCAAGGTAGTTTCGACAAGTCATTCACGATGAAACTTCTTCCTTGGAATGTCAGGTCTATTTTACGTAAATGATGCTTCACTCTAGTGCCACCATGCAATTTAAAAATCGAATTTTGTATGTAAAGGATGTTCGAAATTTATGCAATGCAATAAAATTACATAGCTTGATATGAAGATTGATTACATTATTATGGTTGAATAGTCACTATATAGGATATAAATGTTACAAATGTTGAAGGCGGCCGCTACCTATCTAGATAATTTTCATAATTTTTAATTTGAACTGTATGTAATGTGGGGTAAGAAAAATATAGCAAGGTCATTCTTACTACGCGGGTACTTATGCTTATAGAAAATTTGAAATGTTAATTACTTACAATTTTTTAAATATTTTTGATATTTTGTACAGAAGAATAGACTGATGTTTACTGCAACAGCTACTTCTTCAATTCTAAGGCATTTGTTTTTGTTTTGCAATATAACAAAGCTCCGATATCCTTATTGAACTGAATGAAAAATAATGATGGCCATACTTTAAAAGGAGATGGGAAAAACTTCATAGAACTTTGGGCTTAGTGTTACAGAGATAATTTATGCATTATTTTATAGTTATATTAGAACTATTTCCAAATGAGAAAGAAAAATCTGTCTGTCCAATGGGAGTAAAGAAAGAACCGCTGTAGAGTAGAGCTTCTAAATCATTTTTCGGTGAATAACTTTTTTTTACCTGATGACATAAGATGTTCACAGTACCTAACCATTGGATTGCCCTATTGAATAGTGAACAGAGCTAGCTTAGACAATAACCAGAATTGAAAATATCACATGGAATCGACGAGGACTGATATAAATATGTCGGAGACAGAGTGGCGACCGATATCGATACACGTAGATTCACATAATAAAAGTCACAAATGAATTCTCTTTAACTCGCTATTTATTGTTCGTTGGTCAATTATTGCGTAATAAACTGTTCACAGAGTACAATACCACGTCAGGATTCATTATTAACTTTGGTTATTATAACACATTGCATATTGAGGCAATTACTTAACCGTTTGGTTAAGTTATTATAATCAACTCACCTAGTAACAACTCGAAATAACATAGTAACCGCTTTACTAAGCACTGACTGATATGGAAACCACCATAGTTACCACTTATTAGTGATCTGCACCGTACTAGTTGCTTCAAATGATTCGGCACTCTTTTTATACACCCAACTGTAACTCCCACTACGAGTTCGACATACCGACTGGTTTATCGCACGATTATTATTTTATCTTACCCGACTTAATATATTCAGACACCCTCAATGAGATTAATAAAAATCATAATTCCTTTTTATACTTCCTTCCTGTCCCGACAAATATATAATGGCTCATTTACACTCTCGCGCGAGTGGTACGCCGAACACAATACGAGCCACGACGCGAGGTGTGAAGCTAGAGTGTTAGTGAGTCAATAATGTATTTCAATTTGACATTACGTCGGGAGCGCTGAACAAAGTTGCCAGTAAAATTAAATAATATCGACCAATATTAAATATCCTTTATTTAAAATTCTAACATTACATCTGCCTTTTGTGCACAAAACAATGCCCGGATATCGATTTTGAGTTCGATTGGCCTTAATACAAAAAACTTTAAAATGGTGGCTACTTTTTTCAATTCTGACATTGGATCACTCTTTTGTTAATAATGTTACACCCAGATATCGATTTTGCGGTCGATTAACCTTAAAACAAAGAAATTCAAAATGGCGGCCACTTTTTTCAGTTCTGACGGTGGATCTGCTTTTAGTAACTAAAGTGGTACTCAGATACCGATTTTGAGGTCAATTGGCCTTAAAATAAAGAAATTCAAAATGGCGGCCAATTTTTTCAGATCTGACATTGGATCCGTCTTTTGTATCTACAGGCCTGCCCAGATGTCGATTTTGAGATCGAATGGCCTTAAAACGAAGGAATTCAAAATGGCGGTCATTTTTTTCAATTCTAACATTGGATCCGTCTTTTGTACTTACAGGCTTGCCCAGATATAGATTTTGAGGTCGATTAGCCTTAAAACAACGAAATTCAAAATGGCGGCCACTTTTTTCAAGTCTAACATTGGATCCGCCTTTTATACCTAAAGGCCTGCCCAGATATCGATTTTGAGGTCGAATGGCCTTAAAACAAAGGAATTCAAAATGGCGGTCACTTTTTTTAATTCTAACATTGGATCCGTCTTTTTTACCTACAGGCTTGCCAAGATATCGATTTTGAGTTCGATTGGCCTTAAAACCAAGAAATTCAAAATGGCGGCCACTTTTTTCAATTCTAAAATTGGATCCGTCTTTTGTACTTAAAGGCCTGCACAGATATCGATTTTGAGGTCGATTAGCCTTACAACAAGGAAATTCAAAATGGCGGCCACTTTTTTCAAGTCTAACATTGGATCCGTCTTTTATACCTAAAGGCCTGCCCAGATATCGATTTTGAGGTCGATTGGCCTTAAAACAAAGAAATTCAAAATGGCCGCCGTGTATACCAATTCTAACATTGGCTCTTAACATTTTAGTTATTATTGATTCATAATGTATAAATAAATGAGTACTACAAAAAATCATACTAAAATAATTTTATGGTGTAAAAATTTGAACAGCCTTTACATGCAAAATACGAATTTTTTAAATGTATGAGCGGCACGCAAGCGTCATTTACGCAAAATTGGGCCGGCATTCATGGGCGTCCCTAGCTATGAATTACCCAATATAAATAATACATACATATACTCTCACGTCTTTTATCCCCGAAGGGGTAGGCAGAGGCGCAACTAGTGCACTCACTTTCCGTCGTGCGTATTCCGTCCTATGATGTGATAGGGGGCAAGCCTATCACCATTTCGGGCTCAAAATCCAGACTTCGGGCTGAAAAGAAAAAAATCCAATATCACTCTGCCCGACTCGGGGATTGAACCCGAGACCTCAGCATTGCAGTCATAACGTAATACAACTACACCACTGAGGCAGAATAAATAACAAAAAAAAAGCAGTGACTATTGTTTTTCAATCAGGGATTCGAACCCGGCACCTCAGCGTACCGATCACTAAATATAACTAAAGCAGGTCTCCGACTAGAAACAATTTACAAAGGTGAAAGGATGTAATAATTACGCTTGCTGCCTATCTTATAGACCTAATAGAGCCTATAATTTTATATTGATACACGGACGTGAGCTGGATACACTATAAAACAGAATTTCCAGGGCACCTTCAAATTTGCCGCGCGGTAGCGCGGACCAATCCCTACACTAGACGGCCAATTCGAACTTTGAAGGCGTCCGAAAATTTCGAGTGCACGTCCGTCGTCAGTAAAGATTCCGGACGACTGAAGCCGGGACGGGCCACTCCCATAACAGCGATGGCGTATTTGGACGTCGCGGATGAGAGAAAGTGACGGGAGGCGCACGCGTATGCCGAAATGAAATGGCGTAAGCGCCAAAACAATTTTCTTTTAATTGTGATTATACTATTTAATTCGTTATAATTGTGTATTGATAAAACTTTGGAAAAATTGTTGTATTGTATTTAAATAAAGTTACGAATGTACATATTCCACCATTTAGAGATAAAGCGTGTTTAAAGAAAATATCAGAGGTAACTTCGAATTTTTTTTCGATCGAGAAAATTTATAGCAATTGTGTTTTGGCTTTGACATATTATTGAGTTATACGTTCAATTTACACATATCCAAAAATCTAACTTCTGATCTTAGTAGTTTACGAGAAATTTGAATTTGAAAGTCCTTAAAGTTCCTGACATAGGCTCTTAATAAAACAAACTTAAGCTGTAATTTAAGAGCATGTCCTCAGTTGAGTAAGCGCTGGTACAAACAAAACTGAGTTGTGAAAATGCGTCTATTGTAACTTAAGATGTCATTTGAGCTGATGAACTTGACAGCGTCTTAGCTAATCGCACTTCAGATCGAAATTGAGCTGCACTGTTGTGTTTCGGTTTGAAAGACATTGCAGCTAGTATAACTACTGGACATAATGAGACTTAATATCTTATGTCTCAGGATGACGAGCGCAGTGGAATGCCACACAGTACTTTGTATTGTAACTCAAGGTGTTGGATGGTGTTTCTACTGTTTATGGGTGATCGTTTCGCTTACCATCAGGCGAATGGCATGTTCGTCTCGTCATTCCATGCCATAAAAAAAACTTATTAATACGGCCCTTAGATACTTATGGTTGTCCAAACGACCCCATTAAGTATCTTGAGATCGATCGAAACATGGTTAGTCAAATAGATTTTTAAATTTTTTGTATTATTTTTTATTGATTTATTCTTGCCATTGATTCGTTGTTAGGGAATGAGATCGAGGAATTTAATATGCTGGTTATGACTGTTCAAATGATGAGTTGGTTATGAAATGACAGTGAAAAAGTTTTTCCGGGATAAAAATATTTTCTCGGGACTAAAAGTACTCATGCCTCAATCAGCTTATAGCACTCAGGAGTAATGAAGCTTCCTATTATTGAAAGAATTTTCAAAGTCAGTTCAATGGTTCCTGAGATTAGCACGTTAAATTAAACAAACAAACTCTTCAGTTTTATAATATTAGTAAAGATAAGCAGTGTACGATGTCGAAAATGCTAATAGGATACATACATATATATGTCGGCGAGGATTTCACAGGGGCCAATAAAACGTGGCGAATACTTTGCATTGGTCATAATCGACCTTTATTTCTGGAACTCATGACTCGGTTATCACTTTGTCAGGACTAGCATAGAAACCACTAAGTTACCATAGCGACTATTGACAACTAGTTGAACAATGAACGACGACCAAACTAATACTGTCCCCCTCAAATGGCGAGCGCCTTATTTATACTCTGTCACCCCCACTAATACTTTGACATCGCGACCTGTTTTACACGATTATTATTTCAAAACTACCCGACGCTCCGATATATACATATACACTTACGCCTTTTCTCCCCGAAGGGGTAGGCAGAGGCGCAACTAGTGAACCCACTTTTTGCCATTATTCCGTCCCATGATGAGATAGGGGGCGAGCCTATCGCCATATCGGGCACAAATTCCAGACTCCGAGCACTAGCTCGGAGTCTGGAAGTATATCTGGACTCTGGAGTATTATACTGAATAGAAAAACTCAATATCACTGCCCGACCCGGGGATCGAACCCGAGACCTTAGCATTGCAGTCGTACCATATTACAACTACGCCAACGAGGCAGTCATAGAATATTGATAAATAAATTTAGCTGAGCATTGAAAAAAACCACTATCCTGATACCAACCTTGTAAAATCGTAGTATATAGGTATGCATAAATATTCTTCTTTGGTATTCGCAATTTTTATTTTTCCAGGCAAAAGGATTCCAAGTCAAACCAGCAGAGTTAGAAACAGTACTCAGGACACACCCGAAGGTTCTGGACTGTGCTGTCATGGGAATCCCAGACCCCATCACTGGGGAAGTACCTAAGGCCTTCGTGGTACCCCAAGCAGGTCAAGAAGTAGACCCCATGGAAATATTGGAGTTCGTTAATAAACAAGTAGCTGTTTTCAAGAATATAAAGGAAGTGCAGTTTGTGGACACAATCCCTAAGAGTGCTGCGGGGAAGATATTAAGGAAGGATTTGAAACAGAAGTATTGTTAGTACTTACATTCCTTTTGCATTAATGAATTTTATATAGATTATGACCAGTATACAAGTTCAGGGTTCTGTATCAATTTAAGGGAACTTTAGTATTACGCCTAAGGTATTTGACTTTCTCCGCCGTGGCCGAAACTGGCTAGGAGAATTATTATTATTATTAAGTCTTTGATGATTCTTTTATTATTTATTTTTATTAAACAAAAGGCATATTACAGAATACAATCATTTCAATCATTAACACTTAAGCACTAAACTATATTAAGTCTAGATTGCCTTCCTCAGACCTATGCCCTAATTGAAATTAATCTGCGGAAGTGAAATCTACAAGAAACAATTAACTAAGTTTACAAAGTTTACATCTGCTTTTACTTAAGAGAGTTGTATAAACAAAATTTCTATGGAAACTATTTGTACTACCTATATACTACTTAGTTTTCTAATACTACGTAAAAACGATTCAGGCCTGTTGTTCATAATGTCAATGGTACCATGTTTGACATAAAGTTCATTATATAATCTACTCATCCTGATAATGGGATTATAATAGGAAATTCTGTTGAAAAAAGAGCGGGCATAATTTAAAAAAATATACAAGCTGCATTATTGTACAGAGTATGTATAGGTACTCTGAGGGTATAACAATATACTTTTCGGAGACAGTGACGGCCGATATCAGTACACGTAGGTTCACATAATAAAAGTCACAAATGAATTATCTTCAACTGGCTATTTATTGTTCGTTCGTCAATTATTACGTAATCGGGTATTCACAGAGTACAATACCACGTCAGAATTCATTATTAACTTTGGTAATAACATATTGCATATTGAGGCAATTACTTAAGCAAACTTCGTAACTACAACCGACTCATCCAGCATAAACCCGACAGGGTTACCAACTCCTAAAAAAAATAGCCCCACAACATCAACATGAAAAAGCCCCAAATAGCCCTAAATGCAAATCTCAAAAACCCCAAAAAAAGCCCTGTACTGTCAATTTTACTTTGTATGGTGTAGTATATACCTATATATAATATTATTTAAATAAGTTCTCTGTTTTATTAAGGTAAATAACACACAACTTAGTTTATTTTTAAAACGTGTAAAAAGATCTACATTGTCAATGATTTTAAACAATTATTGTTGTGTTTGCCGCCGTAGGATGGTGTGTCTTTGATGGCATGCCCATAGAGGCCATAGAGTATTATGCCAGATTCACATTCTCGGATTCGTGAAGACTCGTACACGTTCGGCGGCAATGTGTATTTGGCATTATAGCATTACACCTTGTGTAAAAACTTGAACGTTTTGCCTTTTTTATTTTTTTTATGTTCAGTCAAACAGCAATACATGAAAAAAAATTCATGGCCCTAAAAATAGCCCTAAATTTATTTTGACCCTAAAAAAAGCCCAATACACTTATTTGAGCCCTAAATTTAGAACTAAAAGCCCTAAATTGGCAAGCCTGGATTTCTGTGACAAAAGCGGCTTTCATTTTCATAATTCATTTCATTTTATGTCCAGGGCAGTGTTGCCAACAAGATTTTTAAAAATTCGTCAATTTCGTTGTACCTATATTTCCGTCAAAAATCCGTTACAATTGTTACTCATCAACAATAGCCCTAAAACTTCTAAACACGGGCGTAGATATAGCTTTCAAAAGGGCGGGTGGTGGGGGGTGCGTAGCGTACATATTTCCGCCTAAGTAACCTACCTTTCTATAAATAAGTCACATATTCTAACCCTCCCCCTTCCTATACACTTGAGAAATGTAAAATGCATATTTCGCTAAAGGTAAGTTTTGCACCGTTAACTATTCCGTCACCCGTTAGAATAATTTTTTCCCATTTTCAAGGTATCCAAATCCGTTAGATATTTTTTTTTTTTTACATGTGTATTTGTACCGGACGTACCAAATGTGTGGACCGTTTCGAAAGAAACAACCCGTGCACTTTTTTGTCGATCCAACGTTTCGACAGAAACGCTGGGGAAGAAACAATAGTGAAACAGGATTGTGTACTATGCGGTACTGTGGGATCTTGTAAAATAAAAAATCTTCTTTACTATTTTTCAACTGTTCAGGATCTTGTCACTTCTTCTTACTTGTATGGGAACCGTAGTGGAACTGCCGCGCCGATCGGGCTAATCGGTGCTCTTTATATACTGTTTAGTCCTCCGTCCCGCTCTCACGCATCGAACCTCTCTGTCAGAGCGGGAGAGGGACGGAAGGTGTGCGAAAGAGAACGCGCTATTCAATTTCTGTGCCCTGAGGTGGACCGCGGCTATACCCGCAGGAGAGCCCCTGTTTGGGTGTGTCCTGAGGTAAGCCGCGGCTATACCCGAGGGAGATCCCTATCCAGTGACAAAACCCTTATGTACTCTTTATTATGTAAAAATCTTATATACTATATGTACAATGTTTTTAAACCTATAACTATAAAAAACGTTAACAAATAAAATGAACTATTACAAAATCAAACACTATTTTCTATGCTGCACATTACTCCCGCCGTGCGTCGTCCCGTTGTCTCGCTGGTACGGCGCAGAACTGTCTCCCGTGCAGCTCCGACGCTCGACGTCCACAGGCAGGATCACCAGCTTCTTTGCAGGTCGTCTCAGGATACTGTTCCTCGTGCGCACGTCCGCTGTCCTCACCACGCCATCCGGTCCAGGAAACACTCGTACTACCACGCCTCGGGGCCAGATGTTGCGTGGCAGTGTCCCATCGGCGACTAGCACGATGCTCCCGAGCTGCAGCTGTTCGCCTCGGCTGTTGGGCTCCCGCCGGTGTTGTAGCTGCGGCAGGTACTCCCGCACCCAGCGGGACCAGAAGAGGTCGGCTAGGCGCTGAGAGGCGCGCCAGTGACTGCGGCTCGCGGCGTCACCGTCGTGGAACTCGCCCGGCGCCGCTAAGTTAGCGGGCCCACCGAGCAAGAAGTGGTTGGGGATGAGTGCCTCCGGATCGTTAGGATCCACGGAGACGTGGGTGAGTGGCCGACTGTTGATTACGTTCTCAACCTCGGCCAGTAGGGTTGCCAAGGTTTCTTCATTGGGGTGGCGTTCGAACAACACCGCTGTGAGGGAGACTTTCACACTGCGGACGAGTCGTTCCCAGGCGCCACCCATGAAGGGCGCACTGGGAGGGATGTACCGCCAGTTGATGGCGCGACGGTTGGCGTCTTCGCTGGTCGCGTCGTCGATGGAGCGGCGCAACTCTTTATCGGCGCCCTGTAGATTGGTGCCGTTGTCCGACCAGATTTCTGTTGGCAGGCCACGTCGAGCGATGAAGCGCCGCAGTGCCATGATGGCGGAGTCTGTGGTGAGGGACCCCGCTATTTCCAGATGTACTGCGCGCGTTGTCAGACATGTGAATAGGGCCACATATCGCTTCTGCGTCGATCTTCCTACTGTTACTGTCAGCGGCCCGAAGTAGTCGACGCCCGTGTATGTAAAGGGACGTCGATGATGAGCAAGTCGGCACGCTGGGTGGTCGCCCGTAGCTGGAGTCGGAGGGCACGCTTTTCTGATGCGGCAGAACAGACAGTTGTATATGACTGCCTTCACTGTTATTCGTGGCTGTACTATCCAATAACGCTGTTTGCATTCATTCAGCGTTGTTTCGACGCCGGCGTGATGCAGAAGTCGATGTACGTAGTCCACGTAGAGGCGTGTGACGAGATGCTTGCCGTCGAGGATCGGGGGCCTCTTCGTGTGTTCCGGGACTTCTTCTGCGGCCAATATTCGGGACTTGATTACCAGGATGCCATTGTGTACCTCCATTGCCAGGTTGCGCAGTCGACTCTGCGAAGATAAGGGCCTTCCGTTGTTGATGGCTGTTATCTCTTCTGTGAAGCTGTCTTGTTGGCATTTTCTTATTAGCAACTCTTCGGCTCGGCGCTGGAGTGTACCGTCGACTGGGCGATATGTGCGGTCGGCGTTGCGTCCCGTCGTCTTGGTTTTCTGCGGACGAGGGGCTTGCTTTTCTGGTAGTTTTGTCCACGTTGCATCTTTTTCAGCGCGGCGTTTGTGTCTGCGGTAGCTTACAGACGCGGTTTTGGGTCTGCAGGCGTCTATAAACTGTAGTACGCGTGCAGTGGCGCGTACGAGCTTTTCCCATTTTGAAAAGCGTTCGATGCGTGGTAGGGCTTCGGTGAGGGACTCCGTTGTGCTCTTCTTTATGACGAGAGTTCTCTCTTCTCCCGTCTTGACTGGATGAGTGAGTGTTTCGGTTGGCCATGTTGCTGGGTCGTCCCTCAGGAAGTCTGGGCCCTGAAACCACCTGTGTGTGCTGCTGATGTCTTCTGGGGTGTTTCTGGTGGCGTCGTCCGCGACGTTCGCTTTGGTCGGGACCCATCGCCACTCTGCGACTGTGCTGTTCTCTTCTATTGATGCCACACGGTGAGCGACGTATGGCCGATAAGAGCGTGCCCCGTTTCGTAGCCAAGCGAGTACCGTTTTGCTGTCTGTCCAGTAGGTCTTGGCGTCCGGTTTTCGGTCATGCTCTTCTATTACTGCTGCTGCCATCCGACTTCCCATCACCGCCGCCTGTAGCTCAAGACGCGGGATGGACACCAGTTTGAGCGGTGCCACCCTGGATTTCGCGACGATGAGTGTTGTCGCGACGGTTCCATCTGGCAGGGTGGCCCGCCAGTACAGCGCGGCTGTGTAGGCTGCTTCGCTGGCGTCCACGAACGTGTGTAGCTCCAAGCGGACGGCGTTGCTGTAGTGCAGATAACATCTCGGGATTCGGATATCTTCGAGTTTTCTAAGGTGATTCAGCCACTCTCTCCACTGGATCCGGACGTCTTCATCGATGTGTTGATCCCAGTCGGTGCCTCTTCTCCAAATTTCTTGTAAAATTTGTCTTGCTCGTGATGTGATCGGAGCGGCCAAACCGAGGGGGTCGAATAGCGACATCAGGATCTTGAGGACTTCTCTCTTGGTGGGTGAATCGTTTTCTATAGCGCCCTTGGGTAATCTCGCCAGGTTGAGGTTGAAGGCGAGACTGTCGTCGGCGCAGTTCCATATGAGGCCGAGCACTCTTTCGGTCGCCGTGCCGTCGTGTAGGCGCGTGCACGGCTTGTCTGTTGCTGCTTCAAGTGCTTGGCATACTTCCGGCGAGTTGGAGGCCCACTGACGTAACTCGTACCGGGCTTCGCTGTGTATTCTTCGGACATCTTTGGCTGTGGCGACTGCTTCTTTTACTGTGGGGAAGCTCTGCAAGTAGTCATCCACGTAGTGGTTCTTGACGATTGCGCTGTAGGCCGCCGGGTTTTCTTGTCTGTATTTTTCTGCGTTCATGTTCTTCACATAGATCGCTGTAGCTGGGGATGACTTCGCTCCGAATATGAGTGACGTCATTCTGTATTCTGTTGGTTCTGTGTTGCCTCTTGCATCTCCTCTCCACAGGTACCGGAGCGAGTTTCTGTCTGGTTCGCGAATCTTCACCTGCATGAACATTTCGGCGATGTCTGCGGTTACTGCTATCGGGTGTTGTCGGAACCTCATGATCACGCCAGGTAGAGATTGAATCAGGTCCGGCCCGGCGAGGAGATGGTCGTTGAGGGAGACGCCGCGAGTCTTGGCTGCCGCGTCGTGCACGATTCTTATCTTGTCTGGCTTCATCGGGTTGATGACTGGGAAGTGAGGTAGGTACCATGTCTTGTCCTGTTCTGTGGTTTTCGGTGCTACCTCAGCGTACCCCTTTGTGATGAGTGCTTCCATCTGTTGGTTGTATTTTTCCTGTAGTTTCGGATCTTTGTCTATCCGCTGTTCCGTGCTCAGAAGCCTCTTGAGTGCGTTGTCCCTGTTGCGTGGCATCGGGAGCTCCGGGTTCTTCCATAGTAGCGTGGTTTCGTAACGACCGTCCTCCCGCCGGTGTGTGTACTCGCGGAGCATGTTGAGTGCTTGCTCCTCAGGATCTGTCTTCGGCTTCTTGGGTTCGACTGTCAGGGATTCGATGGCGAGGTAACGTTTCAGCTGTTCGTCCATGTCTTCATCGACGGTTCTGAGATGGTTGACTCGTTGCAGCCGATGACCGAGTGTTCTTGTCGCGGAGCCGTGGAGTACCCACCCGAGGGGGGTGAGAGACGCGGCGGGTTGATTTCTGTTTCCTCTTCGCGTTTCAGATGCCAATAACAAATGCCAGTTGTCTTGGCCTATGAGTATCCCGGGAGTTCCTTCTTCGTACTTGAGATGGTGCGCGATGTCAGCCAGATGAGCGCAGCCTTGTATGTCGGAGATCGAGATCTTCTGTGGTGCCACACGCAGCTTGGATATGGTGTGAGCCTGTATGCTGTGTTCTTCTTCTGTGCCTTGAAGCTTCAATGAGACACGTCTTGAGTCTGTGGCTTCAACTTCTGCGTTGCCGATGGCTTCTATCCGTAGTGGTTCGCTTCGTCCTTTTGTTCCTGCCCGTCGGGCTATCTCGGCGTCGACGAGTGTTACTGTTGACCCGTCGTCTAGTAGTGCGTATGTGTTCACTCTTCCTTTGGGACCGGACACCTGCACTGGTAATATCTTCAGATAGGACAGCGAGTTGACGGTGGACCATGTGCTCGTTACTACTTCGTTCTTGGGCTCTTCTGTCTTCCGTCGAAGGAAGTGTAATGCTTCGTGATGTGTCCGTTGACATCCGTCGATTCCACATTTCTTTGTTCGGCATCGGTGTCCCTGTGTTCGCTGTTTGAGGCATGCGAAACAAAGTGTTTTCTCTTTCGCCAGTTGCCATCTTCCATCGCTGTCGAGCGCTGTAAACTTTTCGCACTGTTCCGCATTGTGTCTGGTATTGTTGCAGATCGGGCATGCGGCTTCTTCTGTTTTGTTCGATGTTGTGTACGTCTTCTGTTTTCGCAGCGGTCTGGATTTCTTGTTATCGGAGTCCGCGGCGCTGACGTTCTGTTCTGGTTGTGCGTATGGGCCGCACTTCTGTGCTTCGTTGTCTGCGAAGCGTGAGAGCTTGATGAGATCAGCTTCATCTTCTGTTGCTGTTGCTGCGAAGTCGTACCACCTGTAGCGGAGAGCGGGCGTTAATTTGTCGACGACCGCTTTCGTCACCTCCGGATTGCAGAGGTAGTAATTCTTCTTTAACATCCGCAGTGTCGCCACGATGTTTGAGATGCGTGTGGCGAACGTGCAGAGGTCGCGAGGTGAATCTGTGAGGCGTGGTAACGTTCGCAATCTTTCGAGTTCTGCTATCGCGATCGCATCTGGTCTTCCAAATCGAGTTTCCAACGTTTTCATTATCTCTTCGGTATGTGCACCATAGATGAGCAGGCTCTCGACGGCTTCTTTGGCTATTCCTTTGAGGCTGCGTCGAAGCCGCGCGATGTTTTCAGATTCTGTGTAATTCACTTTGGAGTCCTTGAATGATGCTTTGAAGAGTAACCACTCTTGGTGTGCGCCTGTGAATTGTGGAAGCTCGTGGAAATGTCTGTGGTGCGGAGTCTTCGCGGCGGCGGCGATGGCGTTAGCGAGCTCGTTGAGATTTATTGATGTCTCGGCTCGCGGAGACGTCTTGCTGTGCTGTGTCTGTTGTGCGCTGCAGGTAAACTTCTCTTCAGTTTCCTTTTCTGCGCCTGCGGGGTGAGGGGGGGGCACCTCCTCTTGCTGTGTAACTGCGGGACGAGGGGGCGGAGCTTCTTCTCGTCCTGTGCTGCGTGGTCGTGGCCGAGCTTCGCGGGTTAGGGTCTGTTGCCTGCTGTCGTTCAGCCACTCGTTGACTCGTTGTGCCGTTTCCTGTCCTGTGACACTCGAGTCTTCACTGTCTGTGTCGGATTCCGCTTCTATCGTTGCTATACGGGCGTTTGCGAGCTCTATCTGTAGGCGAAGGAGTTCTTCTTTAGCTTGCGCCAGCCTCGTATTGCGTTCTTTCTTGCTGCGGTGCGACTTGCTGTATACTGTGTGGGCACGCTTTCGTTCCGTTGACGTAGGGTTCGGCGTGGCCATTTCTGTTTGCACGGCGGTTTCTGCTGTTACTACTGGTTCCGATTCTGTCGTCGTTGTTGTCGTCGTGGTTGCCGTCGTCGTCGTTTCGGTGGCGCTTGTGCCTGTGTGTTCTGTGGTGCCCGTAGTCGTCGACTGTTCTGTGTTTTCGGCGGCTGAGGCGGTTGCAGAAGCGCTGTCGGAACGGCGACTCGGTCCGTATTCGTGACGAGATCTTGTAATCGGCATCTTCTGTTATCCGGCGCTCGATAGGACCAAAATGTACCGGACGTACCAAATGTGTGGACCGTTTCGAAAGAAACAACCCGTGCACTTTTTTGTCGATCCAACGTTTCGACAGAAACGCTGGGGAAGAAACAATAGTGAAACAGGATTGTGTACTATGCGGTACTGTGGGATCTTGTAAAATAAAAAATCTTCTTTACTATTTTTCAACTGTTCAGGATCTTGTCACTTCTTCTTACTTGTATGGGAACCGTAGTGGAACTGCCGCGCCGATCGGGCTTTTTTTTTTTTTTTTTTTTTTTGTCCCTGACTAAACTCTTGTTAGCCTGACGAGGGTCGGCTTATACAAGAACACCGGTCTTGTGGGTGAGCGCAGAAGGCGCTCGCAACCCATTAAATTAAGCGACCACGCTGAGGGCGACCCACTAATGGGTCACGACCTCGGCTCAGGGCGGCCACTGAGAGGATAAGACATCAGCGTTTGGGGAAATTTGGTTTGAAACCTAATCCTATTTACGTGTTGATCGTAGTCTTCGGCACGCGGGCCGGAACTGCTAAGAGAGGGCAGGGGGTTGGGGAACGCGACGAGGTCCTCGACGGCGAGGACGGTACAGCGGTCTTGTTAAGTGTATGAGCTTTATATGCTCGTTCTTTTCGCGTAAGGCCAGAGTGATTTCGTCCTCTGGATCTGACAAGACTGAACGCGGTCGTCTCCATTTGGCGCGATCAAATGGAGTATAAATCGACGCTTTACGGATAAGCGTGTTCGGGTGGTTTACCGCCCTGTCGAAATAGCGTCTGCTGGCGCACTGCATAAAGTGCCTGATGGTCGGCATATTGGTGTCCACGTGGAGGTTGCGATTGCGAACGTACCACGGGGCACCAAGTGCATGTCGTAAGAATCGATTTTGAAGCACCTGCATTCGCTGAAGGCGACCGGGCGGTAAATGAGCGAATACGGGCGACGCGTATGTCATTATCGGACGGATGCATGTTTTAAAGATCCTAATCTTGTTGCGGATTGACATCTTACTATTTTTGTTTAGGAGCCAGTGAAGCTGGCTCATCGCGAATGCGGCTCGCGCGCGTACCGCATTTACGTGTGGGATGAAGGTCAACCTCTGATCAAGGGTAACTCCTAAATATTTGGCTTGGCCCTTCCAGGGAATAACCTGGTCGGACATGCGGACTGAAAAGTGAGGGACATGGACTTTCCTTTTCCGAGTGAAAAGGATGGCCTGACTTTTGGTGGGATTGACTGTGATTCGCCATTTGCGGAACCACTCACCGAGTTCGTCGGCGGCGGTTTGCAAAGTGCGCACCACTTTGTCGGGGTCTATACGTGAAGCGTATATTGCGGTATCATCCGCGAATAGTGCCAGATGGGCGTTTTGTGGTCTAGGGATGTCGCTTGTGTACAGCGAGAATAGAAAGGGGGACAGGGCGGAGCCTTGCGGGACTCCGGCCGTGATGGTGTGTCGGGAAGAGAGAGTTCCCTCCACGCGATATCTGAAACCGCGATTCGACAGGAAATCTCGTATGATGTGCACGAGTTGTGTGGGCACGTTGAGAGTGTACAGCTTGAAAAGCAAGCCGTTGTGCCACACCCTGTCGAATGCTTTTTCGATATCGAAGAAAATAGCACCGGTAGGCATTCCTTTACGGAATTGTTCGTGGACGTACTCCGTGATGCGGAGCACCTGATTGACACAACTGTGTCTAGGGCGAAAGCCAAACTGTTCTGGAGGGATCAAATTTTGATTGAAAGCTACTATTTTAAGGCGGTCGAGGACGATCCGCTCGTAGATTTTGCCCAGAGTACTGAGCAGACTGATGGGCCTATAAGAGGAGGGTTCTGTTATAGTTATATAATGCACCCTTTCCTGCCTATCCTGCACTTTCCTATTGTCCACTCAGCTCTCCCATACATCATATATACCGGTCCCCCTTGGTCCCCGCTAGTCTCTTCCCATCCTTCACGCTAGACGGCTGTCTTAAAATTATTCCGTATTTTTTATTTTTTAAAAACCTATTTACAAAGTCCTTTATAACATTTGGTGGCAGCGGTGGGATTTCTTAAAATAATCCCCGGACGTCTTCAACAATAACTGCGGCAGTAACCATTCGGACAAAAGTGCAGTGAAAAAGTGTACCAAGTTCGAGCCGGCCCACTCCGAATTATTGTGTAACCTGCAAGGAAGCCATCACTGCGACTGTTCGTGCTGTACAAAAACCAGCCAGCAGCCAATCTCCTGCGATCCTGTGTTCCTGATTAGACGACTCCTTGCGCGCTAGCAAGTAAATCCAGAGAGACTCCAAGGAAGAATTATGTTCATCGCAATCATCCTCTCAGCATTCCAGTGAGTAATTTTTAAATTCGGATTTTGGTCATTGCTATACTATAATTGTTTCTTGTGTTTACAATTTCTACACTGTGTATTGTCCAATTGTACAAATTATTGATAGTATTATAATTCCACAATGGCTGAGAGATCACAGAGCCCAAAATTTGAAACCCCCGAAATCGCGGTAATTAATACAGAAGAGGAAGTTTACTGTCCTCCTCCTCAAGGACCCACTACGAGGTCGAATTCTAAAAAGAAAATTGTGCCACAAAAACCTGAAATAGATCTATCAACCCTTTTAAAATTTATAAAACCCTACGATGGGTCCAGAGAAAAATTAAATTCATTTCTCGTTAATTGTAACAATGCTTATGAATTGGCATCTGATCTTCAAAAAGACATCATTTTTAAATACATTATTTGCCGGTTAGAAGGCAAAGCTGAAACCGCTTGCTCTATTAAAGAATTTTATAACTGGCAACAGCTGAAAGATTTTCTTAAAACACAGTTCAGCGAAAGGAAACACTATGCTCATTTGATCACAGAATTACAAGAGTGCAAACAACAAATTAACGAGACTGTGAGCCAATATGCATTGCGAATAGAAACTTGTCTCTCACAGCTATTAACCGAAATATCTATCACACATGGCAATAAAAATCGAGAAATGATTGGTCGTACAGCAGCCATGGAGGAACTAGCCCTCCATCACTTCCAAATGGGGTTGATGCCCCGCATTTCTAATATCGTTAGGTGCAAATCCTCTAAAACATTAAATGAAGCCATTAATATGGCAATCTCCGAAGAAAAAATTCAAATATCCCTATCTAAACAGAATCAGGGACCGTCTAGCGTGCAACATCCACGACAATTATACAGGCCAAATATTCCAAAACAAAATACTCAACCTATGCGACGCAATTCTTATCCCAATTTTAATCCAAATCCAAGTCGCTCGAATTTTAATCCAAGTCGACCTTACGAGTCTAATAATTCCTTAGTAGTTTGTAGATATTGCAAACTTCCAGGCCATAGCCTAGAACAGTGTCGAAGAAGAGAATTTAATAACAATCGTTTTAAGAATTTCAACCAAGGTCAATCAAGGATACCTCAACGCGTCCATTTCATTGCTGGCGATACTACGACACCTGATGGTAACGAGTATCCAATGGACATCGCCGAAGGTTACGACACTGTTGACGCAGATTCAAAAAACGAATAAACGTCTCGTCCCAATGCCGTGCGGGACTTCATGCGCCAAAAATCGGCATTTCAAACTATGTTCCAAAATCCACTGTATCCAGGTCCACTAACAAACAGGGTAACCAGCCCCAAACCTATAGTGGTCCTATCTCTAAATCCAGGTACACTAACAAACAGGGTAACCAGCCCCAAACTTATAGTGTCCCTAATCCTATATCCGGAATCACTAACAAACAGGGTAACCAGCCCCAAACTCATAGTGATTCTCTCTCTGTATCCAAATCCACTAACAAACAGGGTAACCAGCCCCAAACTTATAGTGGTCCTATCTCTAAATCCAGGTACACTAACAAACAGGGTAACCAGCCCCAAACTTATAGTGTCCCTAATCCTATATCCAGAATCACTAACAAACAGGGTAACCAGCCCCAAACTCATAGTGATTCTCTCTCTGCATCCAAATCCACTAACAAACAGGGTAACCAGCCCCAAATCTATAGTGGTCTTATCTCTAAATCCAAAATCACTAACAAACAGGGTAACCAGCCCCAAATTCATAGTGATCCAATTGTATCCAAGCAGCAGCATAACAAGGTTGGTCTGCAAAATCCTTCAAATCCAAACGTTTATGAAATAACGAGTAATCCTGCAAAAACATTGTTGCCTCATGTTCTTATTCAATCCTCTATATCCGATATCCCATTGTCCTTATTAGTAGACTCAGGGTCTTCTGTCAGCCTATTAAAATACTCATGTATAGAGAAACATCCCAAACTTATAAAAGAATTTATCCAATTAAAAGGTATTGATTCAACAGAAGAACCTATTTGTACCCGCGGCCATTTCCAACTTAAATTACATATTCCGAAATCCACAATATCACACAAATTCCATGTCATTGACATCGTACACCTACCCTATGATGGAATTATAGGCTCCGATATGCTCAACGCCTTAGGGTGTAGTATAAATTATACTAACGATTTACTTTATATCGGGAAATCATCCTTAAAACTACATTTTCATGATCCTGCTTATATAATCCCCGCTAGAACAGAAACTGTAATAGAATGTTCTGTGTCCAACCCCGAAATTAAAGAAGGGTTAATTCTAGACCAAAATTTGTCCGAACATCTATTAATCGCGAATTGTCTCGTGCGAGTTAAGGAGAATAACAGAATTAATATTTCCGTTCTTAACACTTCAGAAACGCCTGACGCAGGTGCTCACCGGGCATGGCTGCTTCGGTGAGTTCCTGTTTCGGGTGGTAGGTGTAGAGGAGTCGGCCGTGTGTCACTATTGTGACAACTGCCCAATGGACACGGCCCAACATACGTTGGAGTGTTGTCCAGCCTGGGATGAGGAGCGCAGCGCTCTCAAAACAGTCGTCGGAGAAGACCTCTCGCTGCCGGCCGTGGTCGCTTCCATGGTCGGCGGCCGGGAGGCCTGGCAGGCGGTGGCCCACTTCTGCGAGGCGGTCCTCTCGCGGAAGGAGAGTGCCGAGAGGGATCGCCAGCGCAGTGGTGATCCCTCCCGCCGCCAGACGAGACGTAGGAGGCGTCGGGTGGACGACTGACCGACGTCTCCCGCCCTGTGGATTGGGGGCGTTTGGAGAATTCCACCACGGTATCCCCTGCCTGTCGTAAAAGGCGACTAATAGGGGCCTCCGGGGGTCACGGGTGGGCGGGACGTGCCGCCCACCCATTAGTCTAGCCAACTTCTGTGACCCCCGTGATGGACATGTCCGAGGCAGCGTGTCTCACGCTGCCTCAGACACCAAAAGGCGGACACGGTACGGTGTTTCGGGGGCTTCTGAGCCCCCGCAACAGGAAAAGGACCGCAATAGCGGTACGTGCAGGGGCGGTTGCGGACGACAACTTAGACGTGAGTCGGAGGAAGCCCGCAGCCGTCCCTAATGCGCCGAAGATGGCCGTTTTAAAAAAAAAAAAAAAAAAAAAAAACACTTCAGAAAAAGCTATGAATTTAAAATCAAACTTAAATCTGAAGCTTGATCCTATCGAGTCTGTACAATTTAAAAACTACCCTTCCGGTACTATAAATCATATAAGCAATTCAACAAACAGTTTTAAACGCACTGAAGAAGTATTGCGACAACTTCGCACCTCGCACCTCAATGATGAAGAAAGAGATGTTCTATTACAATTATGTTCTGATTTTTCCGATATTTTCCATCTTCCAGGAGAAAGCCTTACTCACACAAACGCCCTCAAACATGAAATTAAAACTACAACAGAAATTCCGATACATACCAAATCATATAGATTCCCAGAAGTCCATAAAACCGAAGTTCGCAAGCAAATAGATAAAATGCTAGAGCAAAACATAATTGAACCCTCCGATTCCCCTTGGTCATCACCCATATGGGTTGTCCCTAAGAAACTTGACGCTTCCAATGTACAAAAGTGGCGAGTGGTGATCGATTATCGGAAGCTGAACGATATAACAATCGGCGACACTTACCCTATCCCTCAGATTACTGAAATCTTAGACCAACTCGGGAATAGTAAATATTTCTCCACCTTAGACTTAGCATCGGGATTCCATCAAATTGAATTAAACGAAGCCGATAAACCTAAAACAGCTTTCACCGTTCCTGAAGGACATTACCAATTTCTAAGAATGCCGTTCGGGCTCAAAAATGCCCCCTCAACATTCCAGAGACTCATGAACTCTGTCTTGTCTGGTCTTCAAGGCATTCGCTGCTTCGTCTATCTGGACGATGTAGTGTGTTATGGCTATGACCTTAAATCCAGCATTTCTAATCTAGAAGCAATTTTTCAAAGAATTCGAGATTTTAATCTCAAACTCCAGCCAGACAAGTGCGAATTCCTCAGACACGAAGTGTGTTATCTCGGACATATAATTACCGAACAAGGTGTTAAACCAAATCCCGAAAAAATCAAGGCCGTTACCGCATTTCCAATTCCAAAAACCCCCAAGGATATAAAATCCTTTTTAGGCCTTGTCTCTTACTATCGTCGTTTTATTCCCGACTTCTCCAAAGTCGCGAAACCCCTCACCAATCTCCTGAAAAAGGATATATCGTTTAATTGGGAAAACCAACAACAACTTGCTTTCGAAACGTTAAAAAACAGGCTAACATCTGCACCATTACTTATTTATCCAAATTTTTCCCAACCATTTATCCTCACCTGTGATGCTTCAAATTATGCCGTCGGCGCGGTCCTTTCACAAGGATCTATTGGAAAAGATCAACCAGTAGCTTTCGCTTCTCGAACACTTAACAAAAGTGAATCCAATTATAGCACAACCGAAAAGGAGCTATTAGCAATATTATACGGTTGCAAAACTTTTCGCCCCTATCTCTATGGGCGCAAGTTTGTTATAGTCACCGACCATAGGCCCTTAAAATGGTTGTTCAACCACAAAGACCCCAGTAGCAAACTCCAAAGATGGAGGCTGAAACTAGAGGAATACGATTACGAAATAGTTTATCGCAAAGGAAAATTGAATTCCGCCGCCGACGCTCTCTCCAGACATCCAGTGAATCCTATTTTCCCTGAAAATAATGATCCAAGTCAATCTTTGCAAAATCCTTTTCCATCCTTATCTCCGCCATCTAATGTCCTAGCGGAAAATCCAAACCACGACCTAGATGGAGATCTTATAGATTCATTAATCTCACCATCTTTTGACCCCAACGAACTATCAGCTTTAAGCCCGTCAGATTTAATAACCTTGAATGATATTCTTTCGTCACCGAAAGCCAATCACACTTCTTCCTCCAATGTCCTTGAAAATGAAAATAAAATTCGTAACTTACCTCTCCATGAATCCGAACCTGAACCTCAGCCTTCCACCAGTTGGCAAAATCCTGAAACCTTACCCAGTTCATCTCGCCCGGAAACGCCTTGTCCAATACCTGAAAACTTACCTTTACACGATGAAACCTATACCAAATTCCTCAAGTCATCCACAAAGCAATATGACACCTGCATTGTAGAACACAATGAAAACCTGCTTAAAGGAACACAGAAATTAATTATCATACCTACCTCAATAGACACGGATGAGTCTATGCCCTATGTCCAGGAAATCCTTGCAAACTGTCCGGAGTCCGATCGGGAAGAATTCCTGAAATCAGAAAGAACATTACACACATTTTTACCACTGAAAATTTTAGATAAGACTTACCTGTTTCTCTTCACAAAAGTACATCATTTCGATGATTGCCCATATCCGGATATATTCAAATCCCTAAAGTATACGCGAGATGAAATAATTATGTCTTATCCTACAACAAATGAGATAAGTACATCCGATTTCAAAAATCCATTCGATAGACATTCCTTTATAAAAATATACAACATGTTTTGTTATCTGTTCGACGGCACTAACATTAAAGTACATATCTATCATGACAACATTATATATCCCTCATTGAGCGAAATTCCAAAAATTCTGAAAGATAACCACGACCTGCCCATTGCGGGACATCTTGGCTCCATTAGAATGCTGAATCGCATTAAAGAAAAATATTATTGGAAAAATATGCGTAGCGACATAGATAACTACATAAAAAAATGCCAATCATGCCAATTAAACAAAGCTTTACGTAAAGTTAATAGAGCACCTATGGTGATAACCTCTACATCGACGTCTCCATTCCAGAGATTATCCATAGATATAGTAGGTCCTTTACCCGAATCCGGCACAGCCAAACTCAGGTACATCCTTACCATGCAAGACGATCTCACAAAATTCTCATTAGCTTATCCTCTTCGCAATAATACAGCTGAAGAGTCATGTGAATGCCTTTTACATTTCATATCCCTATTCGGGATTCCTAAACACATCCTTACAGACCAGGGTACAAACTTCACAGCTGACCTTTTTAAGAAAACCTGTGAGTTCTTAAAGATCAAGCAGCTGTGGTCAACTCCGTATCACCCACAAACACAGGGTGCTTTGGAAAGATCACATTCCACGCTTAAAGAATATCTAAAGCCCTACGTAAACGAGAACCAAGATAATTGGCCTCGATATGTATATACAGCTATGTTAGCATATAACACCACTGTACACTCAACAACACATTACTCACCTTTCGAGTTATTGTTCGGGCACAAGCCACACATACCAGATTCCGTCTATGAAGCATCCAATACAACTTACCCTGAGTATGTAAAAATGTTACAACATCGTATGAAACACGCTCGCGATAAAGCCATAGAATACATTGAAAAATCAAAGTCGAATTCAAAAACTTATTATGATTCACATACTCGCCCCGTAACATACCGAGTCGGCGATTATGTTATGTTAAAAAATCATCCTCGACTAAGAAAGGCCTTATCGCCTGTGTGGAAAGGTCCATACAAGGTCGTCAAAATTCACGGTAACCACACGTTATCGCTACTCATAAATAGGAGACATGTGAAACATCATTTTGACGAAGTCAAACATGTGGAGGCCCGAGACGCGCCTGCCGCAACATAGTTTAGATTCTCATAATATTATATTGCATCCATACATCACGCCTCTATCCCAAAGGGGTAAGCGGAAACTATGGATTTATATTAGTTCATTTAATCTCTTTTCTATTATGTCCCTTATAATAATTAATATTTTTTTTTCCTTCTCGTTAAGTATAATAAATAAGGCCATAGCGCGTTTATCTAAGTATAACTTATTAGATATATGATATTTTATTTGCAGCATACTGGCCCATGGTCACCCAGAGTTCGTTCAACAAATCAACACGAGCTCCGGCATATATTTCGATCCGATTGGCGAACTCAAAATTCGTGCAAGTTACCTAGACGTAGTGACTCCTTTCGATATTTCGCATATAGAACCTCATATCCAAAATATTAACTCTGTGCTAGGCACAATACGTTTCTCTTGTAATCAAATCGAGATAAAAGCATCCATTGATTTAGAATGTAATAATGTTTTAGAACCATTGACTATAAGATATAACGATATGGTTTCCGAATACTCTGCTATCTCTCACCTAGTAACTAAAAGATCCAAACGAAGCGCTCTTATAGGTGGTATTGGTACTTTGTCTAAAATTATATTCGGTACTCTAGACGAGGATGACGCTATCAAGTATGATAACGCCATTCAAGATATTCAAAATAATGAAAAAAGACTGGGTTCATTAATGAAAGAAAATATCTTAGTAACAAGTTCAGTTCTATCAAAATTTAATGATACTTTGCATAAAATAAAACTTAATGAAGCCAGCCTCAATCAAGCTATCGACAATTTCGTATTAAGATTAAATAATATTACAATAATATCTAATGAATTATTAATTAAATCTAACATTAATTCAATCTTAAACATTTTAGAAGCATCGTTACTTGCGTTATCTTTCCAGTTGGCAGACATAACAAATGCAATCCTATCATGTAGTCATAACATCCTGCACCCGGCGGTTTTACCACCCGTGCAGTTATACCAAGAAATTGTTGATAACTATAGATACTTACCTGTAGACCTTAAGTTACCTGTCAGCTTAACGTTAGGCAATATTCATAGCCTATCAAATATTTCTAATGTAATGTGTTATAGCCTAAGCAACAAGATTGTTTTTATTTTAAGGATACCATTAGTATCTCCTAGAGAGTATGACCTATTTCATAGTATAGCTTTACCTACCCCTCATGATAATGTAAACCCAAACTCTTTTAGTTTTATAATACCTAGCACTAAATACATAGCAATGACCAAAGACAGATCCGAGTACTGCACTCTAGACTCACTGAGGGAATGCATAACTACAAATCCACGTGAATACATCTGCGACGTGACAACAGTGTTCCCGTCCAGTGCAAATCCGTGCTGTGAGAGTGAAATCATATCAAGCGTAATAAGTGCGTTACCAGTGCAATGTAAAACTGACTTCATCCACGGAAATATAGATCTATGGACACCACTATCTAATAATAATTGGTTGTATGTGCAATCCCAGGACAACAAACTATTCATAGAATGTCCCAATCAAGGGATAACCAATATCAATATTGTCGGTACAGGGATATTGACTGTCCCAAACAATTGTGTAGCACATTGTAGAAATACGCAATTATTACCAAAATTTAATAGCATAAAAATCAATGTCACTGTAGTCAGATCAGATTTCAACATACTAAAAGATTCATGTTGTAATTTAGCTAAGATTAAAAAATTAATAAGTAATGAGCCCCCTTTGATATTAAAAAATATTGATTTCGACATATTTACCGCAGATACTAAATTAAAATTAAAATCACTATCTGACGACGCAGATAGGGTTGTGGACCAACCCAATATTATCAAATACGGGACTCATTACTCCGTTATAACAATTATATTAGTTATTATCATTTCTGTATTTGTTAGTTTTAAGTTCATTAAATTTATTAAATCGAACAGCCGCCTATCCCAACTTACACCAACATTTTCCCTATCTATCCCTGTTAATCCACCCACAGATCCAACACCAGATCCCGAACCAAGCATCATACCCATGGAGACCTTTAAACCCCGTTCTGATGTTCAAAATCTCCCATCTCCTAGCATCAGAACCAAAATATAACTTCCACATCCTTCATCCCCTAAACATCGAAATTCAACCCCGATGTTTAGTCCACCCCAGGGAGGTGTTATAGTTATATAATGCACCCTTTCCTGCCTATCCTGCACTTTCCTATTGTCCACTCAGCTCTCCCATACATCATATATACCGGTCCCCCTTGGTCCCCGCTAGTCTCTTCCCATCCTTCACGCTAGACGGCTGTCTTAAAATTATTCCGTATTTTTTATTTTTTAAAAACCTATTTACAAAGTCCTTTATAACAGTTCGAAAGCGGGTTTCCCCGGCTTGTGGATTCCTATCACAACTGCCTCTTTCCAGACCTCTGGGAAGATGCAGTTACGAAACGCGGCGTCATAGATAGAGGTAAGAATTTGAACTAGATGCTCCGGGAGCATCTTAATCATACGAGTAGGGATTAGATCGCCCCCGGGGGCTTTCCTACGTTTGAGTGCCTTGATCAGAGTGGTGACTTCTTCGATCGTCACCGGCGCAAGGGGATCGGGCGGCGGGTCGACGTCCGGGTCGACGTTGTCGTATAGCGGTCGCGGTATAGAGACTGGCGGTGGCCGGACCGCGTTCCTATCTTCGACGAAGGTGTCAACCGCAACAAGAATGTCGTCATCTACGGGTACAGAGGAGAGCGAGCATTGAGACTCCAGGCTGCCGGCCAGTAGTTCCGCTTTCTCGTCGTCATCAAACGCCGGGCGTTGATTCGGACGATTGAGCGGAGGCATGGAGGCCACATCGTTTCTCTTGAAGGAACGAACCAGTTGCCAAAAGGCGGTATGTGTCGGATCGATATCGGCAAGGCGAGTGTTCCACCTCGAATCGACGACCTCTTTTATGCGACGCTTAACCTCACGTTGGAGGTAGCGCGCAAGATGTCGTCGTTCCGGGACGGGTCTCGTCGCGCAGGCTTTGAGCGTAGCGTTACGCAACCTCACCCACCACCGAACGTCTTCGGGAAGTTGCCAGTGACTGTGAACAGTCTCTGGCACCCTCTCGGAGCTTTCGCTCAAGACGTTCTGAAGGTGGTCGGTGAAGACGCGTATCGCGCTGGTCGTTTCCTCAGGAGTCACGATGTTGGTCGGGATCGCGGAGAGATCAGTGGATGAGGTGTCCGCGAGCTTGGTGCCTAAAAGACGCCAATTCGTTTTCACCTTCATCGGGATATTAGGACCTGTGTCTGTTGGACTGTTTTCGGGGACTAGATCGAGGATCACAGGTCTGTGGTCAGAGTCTAACTCTTGTAACACTTGCATGGAACGCACGCTAAGGCTTACGTTCCGTACAAGTGCCACGTCGAGTATGTCCGGTCGGTGGTCGTCGTTGTAACTATAGTGGGTAGGTTCTGAAGGAACCAATAGGCTTAGATTGATTGTGTCAAGACAACTCTCTAGGACTGCACCTCGCTCGTTGGTCGAGTTGCAGTTCCAGAGAGTGTTCTTGGCATTGAGGTCTCCCGCCAAAATGACGGAATCCCCCAGATCAAATAGGGTTTCGAGTTCGTTGGAGTGAAGCTCCTTAGTGGGCGAGAGATAGGCCGATATGATGGTGATCGGCGGGTGTCCGGTCATGGCTAGCCTGCAGACCGAAGCCTCAATGTTGCTCAAGCTTATCGGTGATTCTAATGGAATACAATGAAGGGACCTTTTGTAATAAATGAGAGTGCCTCCTAAACGGCCACTGGTACGATCATTTCGCACCAGTTTGAAGTTTGGGATGTTGGGATCGCGGTGAGAGGGCTTAAGGAACGTTTCCTGGATGAGGAAAATGTCAATTTGGTTGTCGCGGACAAAAGAAGAAATTTCGGCTTTTTGGTCCCGAATGCCGTTACAATTGAAAAACCCCACTCTGAGGGAGCGAGGTTTTGTCCGCTGGGGGAGTTGTCTGGCGTTGGTAGCCATTTATGAAATTAAAGAGGGGAGACGCACAGCGTTAACTGTAGCCTCGAAGATTTGTTGCTGGATCAGAGCGATCTCAGCGATTAAAAGGGGGTCTTCTACTCCCGTACGGGTGAGTAGACGGGAACGCTCGAAAAGTTTCCCGTGGAGAATCATTATCTCCGGGGAGCCTAATAGTGAGGCGACTGAGGAAGAGGCGTCGCTTGCCTTCGCCGCCACCGTCGCCGACTGAGAAGGGGTGGGAGGGGTGGTGGGTTTGGGTTTGGGTTTGGGCTGGGCTGCCTTTGAAGAAGGAGCCACAGCTGGGGGAGGAGAGGGTCGAGTAGAGGCCGGGGCAGCGGGAGTGACTCCGCTGGGGGCCTGAGAAATGGGTTCAGCGCGCGCCGTGGGAGGAAACCACGGGTTGCGCACTGGCGCAGGTGCCAGTTTGAATGTGGTGGCCTGAGGGGCCGAGGGAGCCGCAGCTTTAGGAGCTTTGGCAACTCTTTTGGGGGCGCGAGGGCATCCGCGATAATTCGCTGGATGGCCGGTTTGCCGGCAGTTGGTGCACGAAGGCGGCTCCGTGCACTGAGAGCGGTCCTTTGGACGGGGGCACTCGGATGTGCCGTGTTCGCCGAGGCACTTGACGCACCTGGCGGGGAGGCGACAGCCACGAGAATTGTGGCCGTATTTCTGGCAGTTGTGACACTGCCCTATCTGGGTCGATTTGTGTGGGGCTTCGACGGTGAAGCCGCCTAGCCCCGAGATATCTTTAATCTCAAATAGACGTTTGACGTCGGAAGGGGACTGAAGAATGGCAAGGACCATTTCATATTGAATTCCCGGCCGGGAGGCGCGGGACTGTCTGTGCATCCTGTGCACTTCTAAAGTGACTATGCCTTTCTCTTCAAGGCCTTCTTTGACCTCGAGAGTCGACATTTGGACGGGGATACCGCGAATGACGTAGCGGAAGCGCCGCTCGTCCGGAAGAGAATATGTAAAATAATGCCAATGTTTGGCGTCCAAGAATTTAGTCAGCGCCCGGTGGTCCGCGATTGAGGCGGGCTGCAGGGCAAGAAGCTTGTGGATCTTATTCCACGAGTTAGACGCGATTGCTATGCGCTGTTTGCGCAGTTCTTCAAATATGTCCCGAATGGACATATTTGATGGGAGTTGTAAGTTCAACCTCGGGGGTTTTTTAGGCCCCTTTGGTTGAGTCGGCGGCGGTGGCGGCGTCGACGCAGACGCGGACGCGGTTGGCGCTGAAGGCGCGGTAGGCGCAGAAGGCGCGGATGGGGAGGTTGGTGCGGGAGCAGCGACACTTCTCTGCTTCTTCCTCCGGCTGTTCTTCACCGTAGTGAAGCCGTCCTCGTCGCGTTCCGACGAGGACGACTCCTCCCCGGATTCGCAGGCGGAGGAAGAAGCAGATATTGGCCGTTTTTTAGGGTTGTTATTAGAAGAAGTGGCTTCAGGTTGGCTGGGGGACGTGTCCATTTCCTCTTCAGACTCCGCGGAGCCGCCCGAGGTTTCGGTGGTCTCCGTCGAGGTCGTAGCCTCGGACGACTCCGAGGTGTCTGAGGACGCAGACGGTTCCCTGGCTTCCCTAGCCATAGATATAATTTCTTGTCGGACCGCGTTGTCCGACCGGAACATCTCCCTCACTACTCTCATTATTTCCTCCTTGGAAATAATGGGAGCGGCGAGAGGGGTGCTATCTACGTTTGGTTGAGCGGCGACGACAGGCCGCTCGGGAGCCAAATCCATCGGCCCAGAATCAGCCATATTGGCGGCTGAGTCCGAGCCTATGGTAGAAAATGATTTGGGGGCCGCGTGTGTGTTCACTAACCCCGGGTGTGCACCGCCTGTAAAGAACACACAGAAGAAACCAGGCGGGTTCACACAAAACGAAACGAGCGCGGATCGCGACGCGGTATGGGACGCGATGAACTAAGTCCCCGGGTAGGAACGCCCGGGGGTGAGTGAGTGCGTGTCCCTCCCCGCCGGGTATAGGCGAGGGGGGGTGTACTTAGAATTAGGTGTGCCCTAAGCTTGTATCCCTTTTGCCAGTCTTATTGTGCAAAAGGGTTCCTAACAGTCCGTGTACCGTAAACGGTATTGGCCGGAGGCCGCACGCTCAACCGATACACGGGATGGATTTTAAGGAAAGGGTAGGGTTGGGAAGGTGATATACGGGAGAGACTGCGGTGTGCCTCCGCAGCCTCCGGATCCGTACCCGTCGGCTTTGCCTTGCCCTGAAGGGGCGCAGCGCGTTGCCGGTGACGCGACTCGGCTTGTTAGCACCGTTAGGTTTCCGCCGAGCCAATACCCTGAAGGGGCCAAACGTCGATAAGAAACAAATTGGGCTAAACCCTGTCCTGAAAAGGACGCGGCTTGGCCCGAAATAGGCTAACAAAATAGCAAAGGGTTGCCCCTTTGCTACCTGTTTGGCCTTGGCTGTAGCGAGGTCGCTACGGAACGCACCGAGCAGGTACTCGGACGGAACAATGGAATGTCGCAGCAGGTACTGCGACAAACAAAAGGTCCGCTCGAGTCGACTGCTCAGAACGGAATGTGGCCGATCGGGCTAATCGGTGCTCTTTATATACTGTTTAGACCTCCGTCCCGCTCTCACGCATCGAACCTCTCTGTCAGAGCGGGAGAGGGACGGAAGGTGTGCGAAAGAGAACGCGCTATTCAATTTCTGTGCCCTGAGGTGGACCGCGGCTATACCCGCAGGAGAGCCCCTGTTTGGGTGTGTCCTGAGGTAAGCCGCGGCTATACCCGAGGGAGATCCCTATCCAGTGACAAAACCCTTATGTACTCTTTATTATGTAAAAATCTTATATACTATATGTACAATGTTTTTAAACCTATAACTATAAAAAAACGTTAACAAATAAAATGAACTATTACAAAATCAAACACTATTTTCTATGCTGCACAGTATTATTGCAATCTGTTTTCTTCTTAACATTCAGCAAACGGTTATAAAATATGTTTTTTGTCTTGGAGGGGAGTCAGTCCAGTGACATATCCCCTTTATAGGTTTTCAAAGGCTTTATGAATTTCTTCTACTAGTCTGTGGACCTGTTTTATAGTACCATGTTTTTTTCTAAATCCAAACTGATGGTCTGGTATTATATAGCTTTCGGCTATGACTGGGTTCAATCGGTCAAGGAAGAGGATTTCCATTACCTTTGACAATATGGGCAGTAGGCTGATTGGACGGTAGGATGATACATCTTCAGGAGCTTTGCCAGGTTTGAAGATCATTTTGATTTGAGCTACCTTCCATTGAGGTGGAAAAATGCCTCTGAGGAGTATAGCATTGAACAAGGGTGTCAAAAATGTGATAGCTACTCCTGGTATTTCACAGAGAAGTTTTGCGGTAATCAGATCATACCCAGGTGCTTTCTTTTTATTGAGATTTCTAATATTTAATTTCAATTACTTCCTGTTTCTTTATTTTTCTTAACGGGGGATCGAGTTGGAAAGGCTCATCCAGGCGCTTAAGGATATCTTCACTGTGGGGACTTGATATGGCGGGAAATCTGTTAAGTTGTCAACACTGGTTATGTCATCAGTCGCGCTAGTGTTGGGTAGGACATACAAGAGGCGGTACATTTGTCCCGCACATGCCGTCAAAATGTAAAAGTTTTTATATTGTACTACTTCAAATTTTTTGTCGCGGTAGTCGCGAAATCGGGTTACTCACTCTCTGTCTCAGTAAAACGATAGGACGAGGACAGAGAGGGAGCGAGACGTTTGCTACAAATTACAATAGTACGTTATTCTTCAATAGGCTCCGATAGGCTCGCCCCCTATCATATCATGGGACGGAATACCTAAGGGCGAAGAGTGGGTGCACTAGTTGCACCTCTACCTAGCCCTTCGGGGATAAAAGGCGTGAGTGTATATGTATGTATATGTTATTCTTCAATTAACATATATGTACTTGTTACTTCAAACATATCGCTGAGCTTCAGTACGCCTCGCCTCATTTGAAGTGGGACATTGTACTGACTTAATGCAAAAAAGAGGCTACTACTCTTACAAACTCTTTTTTTATGTCGTGTCCTGCTCTATACAGTCGGCTGACACTGTGTACTTCACAGTATATTCACAGAAGTGTGAACTGTCAATGTCAATTGTCAAGTCAGCGTGAGTCACGCCTCACGGCGCGTCAAAGTACTCAAAGAGTACGTGCACAAACTATAGGTGGCAGCACAAAATCGACGCAAGAGGGACAAGGAAAGAGACACTTGTGGATAAAAAAACAACTAACAAACACGCTTTATAGAAATCCAACTAAAAATTATAATTATCCTCCATGTATGAAACTAATAAAAGCGTGTTAATAAAATAATATTTATTAAATGGAGTAATGTGTATCTACCAAGTTCATGTAGAAATATTTTATGTCTCAGTCGTCATGCTAAGGCACCTATTCAAGTATTTTATTTTGTACTGGATTTTGCCCGCGGCTCCGCCCGCGTTAAAAAGTTCTTCCGGGATAAAAGTCGCGCTTTTTATTTTCCCGGGATAAAATGTAGCCTATGTGCTTATCCAGGACATGATATACCCGCGTGCCAAATTTCATCGAAATCTGAAAGGCACTACATGGCCATTAACATGTATAAATAAAAATTAAATTAAAATTTAAACCGAACTCCGTACCAGGGAGATGAAAATACTTCTTTAGCGGTCCTCCGACGCGATGACGGTTGGGTCAAAATATTACTAGGTACTTAAACGACAAAGACACTATTATTATTTAACTTTTTTGAGATTTTTTGTGTCGGGGGTTATTTAAATTTTAATTTAATTTTTATTTCAAACTTTTTAAATTTCTTTATTCTCCATCATGGGGCCTTGATAATCAACTATATATCACCTACTCGTTGAGCCCCAACACACTATATCTGCTATAAGTTGCTAAGGAGTTGGGTACCCCGCAGACTACTTGATGCCGCAGCATCAGCTCATATTTACAAATGTATTGAAAGTCACAGTACACCAAATTTAAAGTCAATTGGATTTTTTAAGTTGGAAATGAGCTGATAATCCTCAAACGCCTGAACAGATCTTCATAAATTTTAGCTACGAACCATCGCAGTCACATCAGCTTTCAAACAAAAGAAACCGCGTCCAAATCGGTCCATTCGTTTGAGAGCTACGATGCCACAGACAGACATACAGATACACAGATACACACCCTAAACTTATAACTCCCCTCTTTTTTGTCGGGGTTTAAAAATCATAATATAGGATTAGTAAAAAGTTTAGTAACTTCGCTTCAGTGAATTTACCCCTGTAAAGGAATAACGCTGAGTTAGTAATTGTAATAATTGCTAACAGATGTCGCTAGTCATCTCCTTTAAGAGATCAAATATGGAACTTGAAATTGGACAGCCGAGAGTAGGGTCGAAATAGCTCAATTGGCCTCTGCCAATTGTGCCACCGGCATGGTACGCTGGAGGTCGTGGGTTCAAATCCTGCTTTCGACTGTTTCTTTTTCAATGTTGTTTTGAACATTATCTAGGCACTACATGACCATTAATATGTATAAAAAAATCATAATATAGGATTAAGTTTTGTTACTTATTTTTTTATTTTATTTAACACAAAACAGGTTACAACCATGAATACAATAACAATTATTGATTACAAAATATGCTTACTTCTAATCGTAACCCAAAACTTGTGTATAAAGAAAAGTTAAATAAAGCGGACTAGTTTACAATATTATTACAATGTATTTAAAAATGTTACGACAATTTTTTTTATACTGAAGTTATTTTAACTATAGAAACTAAATTTAAGTAGTAGTAAATAGTTTACAGACTAAATAATAAGTATGTAAGATGAGATTCATGAGATTCATTTCACTATGACGTGTGATAAAGTGCCAAAACAAAAATAAAAATATATGAATCCCGAGTAATTAACTGAAGATATTAAAGATCTCTCTTTTGTAAGTAGTGATAGTGTTTTGATATATACTTAGAGAAGGATTCTTAATATTAAGTTCATTAATCTGTCGACACATTCGAACGATAGGATTGTAGTAAGATGTATTGTTGCGAAATATTAAAAGTGAAAATACGTTTGGTTTCCGACACCTGTAATTAATGTTTAAGTTAAGACAAGATATCAACGTAGAAGAGTCCATAAGGGAATGAATAATTTTGTACAAACAAATAAAGTCGCTAATGAAACGTCTTGATTCAAGTGAGTGTGTATGAAAATATGCCAATCTGGTTTTATATGAATTTAATTGCCGGTGCAGATTAAATCTAAATGAAATTATCCTGAAACAGGTCCCTTGGAATTTTTCGATCCGGTCAATATGAACACGGTAAAATGGAGACCAAACACAAGCTCCATACTCTAAAATCTGTTAATAAAGCATAACTACATACCGGGTGGAAGGGAAACGCTCTCTATACCGGAACGGTAAGAGAGAAGAACCAGAACATTAACGAAAAACTATATTCATTTGCAAAGCTAAGCGATAATACTTACGATTTTAGTATTTCCGTAATTCATGCGCGCGCAATGTAAAGCGTACAAAAAACTGGGCGGCCGCCGCGCTGCGCCGGCACCGGCCCGCGGTCGTTAACCCGTCAGCTGATGTACGTGTTTCATTACGATTTTTTTGAAATATTGACCTTTTTACTATGTTTTTCAGAATAATAGTTTGATTTATCTATCCATACGTGAAGCTGTACAGAAATTTGAGAAAATCCTACTAAAATTGTAACAATGCGATCGCGATTTTTTTAGTGCCATGACGTAAGGAATCACCAATACTATCACCTGTATTCGTTTCCGAGAGCGTTTCCCTTCCACCCGGTAGATTATGCTTTATACTAACATAACTTAAATTTCTTACTGATTTAAAACTATCCCTTACAATTTAATCTAACTAATTTCAAAAAGCATGTCGAAGATTTGAATTTGGCGCTAATTAATTTCTAGGGGCCTGCACTAGGTGGCACCACCGGCCTCTTATAGTGACAATTTTTTTATATGAAGTTGTCATTCTTCTCCTAGAGTAATAGTGTTCTGTTATCGGAACTGATCGGAACGATCTGCCGAGACCAGCCGCGACAATGTCTGGAGGTTCAAAACCCAAGGCACACACCTCTGACTTTTCAAAGTTACGTGTGTATTGTTATCAATTATCGTTCGCTTTAACGGTGAAGAAAAACATCGTGAGGAAATCTATATAGGTACCTGAGAATTCTTTATAAGAATCTCGCAGATATGTGAAGTCTACCAACCCGTATTAGGCCAGCGTGGTGGACTTAGGGTTGCCAGATGGTCGGGAATCGTGTGGATTCTCCCGATAATTTGTGTGATGTCCCGACAAATAGCAAAAGCTCCCGACAAACTGCTTATCATCATGTTTTAAATGTAAATCTTATCATTAAAACATTTTAAAGATGCAATCTTACTTACTTGGGAAGAGCTCTCCGATTTTCCAAACGAACTTAATATTTCAAAAGATGATGATAACTATGCCTTTAGTGCATTTCTCCAGACAACAACTCCAAAATCCCAACAAATTGAAATATTATCCAGATATTTCAATTTTTCAATCTGGCTACCCTAGGTGGACTAAGGCCTAACCCCTCTCAGTAGTAGAGGGGGTCCGTGTTCAGCAGTGGGCAGTAGCCAGGAGGTATATAATACAAGGATGATTGCATTTCATTGCATCGCATAACAGCAAACACTTCATAATGCAGCAACCGAAGAAATATTATTCAGGCGCAGTGGTCTCGGTAGACAAAATGTGAAATCGGTATGTTTGGATCAAAAGTCGGTATGAACCGCTGAACCGATTGTAAAGAAATTTGGTAAGGGGATATCCCACCAAAAACATAAATGTAAAAACGGAGAGCCAAGTTCAATACAAAAATTATGCTAGGCTGTGGGTTTCGCCGCAAAAAGAATGGAGATGTAAATGAGTGCCAAGTTTTATTCAAAATCCAAATATGTATTTATAGGAACAAAATAATATTATGAACAAGTATTAAACTATATTTCTTTGCTTTAGGTATTGGTTACCTATAACAGTTGCTGTTATTTAAAAATGTGAGATCTTAAAGTAGGTTGGACATGACTTGGCCAGTTTCATCACATCAGTAATTTTATAAAGTTATTCACCATATATATATTTAATTCTGATAAAAACTGGCCAAGTCAAATCTAACCTAGAAGGGATCTGTTTTAAATCATTTTTAGACAATAACTCAATTTTCGACTTTTTGAATTGTGTCGTTTTCAATCTAAAAGTGTAGTGTTCTTTGTTTATTTAACATGCATTTGATAAATTGAATTACCTATATTTAATGTTTTAGGTACATAATGAATCGCAACAAGCGAATACATAATATAATGAAGCAAGCTATGTCAAACGCCGGTATGGATAGCAGGGATCTGACCTTTGAGAAAATGTATAATTATTTCACCAGTTTATAGAGAAAAAAAAAATACTTTTCGTATAGCGAATAAAATCATTTTGACAATTATCGATTTGATACCCTTTTGTTTCAGACTTGCGATATGTAGATAAGTACGTATTATTTCGTTCTCTATGATAATAATATAATAAATAAATATGTACAGGTAATATTTAATATCAAACGAAAGAATATATTTGAAAAATAATTTTATTAAGTACGTAATTATTCGACAATTCCAATTACTCATTTATGCGCCCCAATAACTTTTGCATGTTTTGACGCAGGCACCATTGTCAAGGTCCCTATAAAGTCCAGGCTTGCACCAACACCCTTGACAGGCATAGTTTGGATGGGAATTCGCATGGGCTACTACGCATGAGGGCTCTGGCCTGGCGCAGTTCGGTCCTGGATTGTATTCGTCATCTCCACATTTCTCTGGAATTTTTAAAGTTTTATAAGTTTTTTTTTTACTTCAACTCTTTCTATAAAATAGTTAAGCGACAGTTTTGACGATTCAGATTATTCACACCCGTGATAATAAAGATAAACATAAGAAAAGACATACCTAGGTGCCCATTCAATACTACCGCCTACTAGTTAGATAGATACATAAGGTAAACACCCCAAGCATGGACACATTAAGAACCAATTTGTAGTAGGTATTTTGTGAAATTTCACAAAAAGTATGAATTTTTTAACATAAAGCATACTTAAAATTGAAAGTCCTATATTTATTTCATATTTCTGCTGTGTTTAGTTTAAGGTTTAATACAATTATTTTCAATGTAATTAACAAATTAAAACTTTGAAGTTTTAACCTGTTATGGACAAAAAATCAAGTTATGGACATCAATAATGAACAACAAACCTAGTCATGCATCATAAGACACGTATTAAACCATTGGGTAAAAAAAAATAATAAGAAAAACTTGTTAGAGATAAGAATAGATTTGATTATAATGGAGTAGACATTTAAAAAAACATTTAAGCGCGTTTTTCTCTAAACAGCCATTTTGCAAGTACTGCGTTTAGAATTACGAGGGCAGTACTGTTTATGGGTGATCGTATCGCTTACCATCAGGCGGACGGCATGTTCGTCTCGTCATTCGAAGCAATAAAAAACATATTTTTTTAGGTACTATTTCTAAAAAAAAGAAAAAAATTGTATCACTTTAAATCACTGCCCATTCCTGATTTCTATGAAATACCCAATAATTAGCACATTAGGACTGAGTTCTCCTATCTGTTCATATCAAAAGAATGCCGAGACGAACATGTCGCTTCCGCATCTAATGATAAGTGATACCACCACATACAAACAGTAGGTATCAACTTCATCTAGAACGCTGAGTGACAAAAAACTGCTACTTGTCGGCAGAAATAGACTATCCAGACAGACCCTCGCATCTACACCTCAAGTGACCTATCAACAATTTAAGTTTTCAGCATTAACAAGATTTGAACTTAATTTCTTTTTCGCGTGGAAAAAACGCGTTATCTTTACATCACCGCGGGGTCAGTAGAACGGTTATGTTGGTGTCACTGGTCTTACAGCCCAATATCGCCACTCGGGAGTATAGCATCATCCGAGCGAGCATTGGACTGAGTCCCTAACACTATGTACACCCTACACCGGCATACTAATCAAAACCCGCGGTGGCCTTCTTCGGCGCATGCGGAACGGCCCCAGGGTATCTTGTTGTACTAAGATAGCTGCTCGGAACCGATTCTACGCGACGCCGCCCTTCTCTAAACAAGGGAGTTAAGATGCCCCCGAACTCTAAAGAACGCCTTTGGCGTCTACGACAGCGGGACACCGACCGCCCGCATTGTTGTCCACCACGAAGTCACTTAAATTGGAGTGAGCTCTGAGCAGACCCCCACTGCTCGCCCCATGACTTTCTCCAAGCCCCATTTAGTCGCCTGTTACAACAGGCAGGGGATGCTGTTGCGGGATTCTCTAGATGCCCCTGGACTACAGGGCATAACATACTAACTCCTGCTTTTTAGTAAGTCGCACAAATAACTAGGCAGGTATATCTTACCTTTACTGCTCACCAAAGCAACGAAACAAAATATGAACACAGTGCAGAACTTCATTGTGATAGTGTTTCCGGTTGAATGAGAAAATTTAAAAAACCCTCACTTTAAATAGATATTTTGCTAATAATATCAGAATAAGAACAAAGCGTTATAGGTAGGTAAAACCTGTTGAACAAGGATGATACCTGTATAACATTTTTACTATTTTTTTAACCCTCAACTGACATCAACTTTTATTATACCTAATAACTTTGAGATACTAGTCACGCCACGATAATAATAAAAATAAAATTTCAAATGGCACCATTTAGCGTTAATAAGTAAGACGTACATGTGGAATTGACTATTCTCATGAATAATGTCATTTTGAGAGAATTGTATGACCTTTTTATATACGGGCACGCCAAAGTAAATCCACTGCGCCTGATTGTGATCGGAGAGGTCCAGATAGTGCGATTGACGAACGGTGATAATCCCCCACCAGTCGAAACAATTATGCCGGCCTGCTTGAACCTATACACAGGCTGATCCTGGAACGCGGCGCATTTTCGTGGGTCATTATGGTGGGTTTTAACACCTGGTGCACGGTCGCTATCTATGCGGATACGAAATATGTTCTACCATCAAAGATTCATCAAAAATTATTTGAGCGTAGATAGTTTTAGAATTTTAATATTTTTTATGTTTTTATTTTCTCTTAAATGTAAAAGTCCGTCTGGGTGGGTACCATCGCAATGTCTATTTATGCCGCCAATCAGCAGTGTGCATGCACTGTTGTGACGTGTGACATTGTAGCCAGTGTACCTACTGAACATAATAATCTTAACATCTTAGGTATGTCTGAGGATGACGAGCGCAGTGAAATGCCATAGTACTTTGTAACTCAAGGTGCTGGATGGTGTTAGCATGTTGCTACTATTTATACTTTTTGACTGCCTCGGTGGCGTAGTTGTATTGCGTACGCATTACGAGTACGATTTGCGCGCTGAGGTCCTGCGTTCGAATCCCGGGTCGAGCCAAAAACATTGTGACTGGGTTTTTCCATCTTAAAATTTACTCAGTCGCAGCTCGGAGTCAGGAAGTTGGCGGTGTGATACCCCCGTGCCTCGGAAAGCACGTAAAGCCGTTGGTCCTGCGCCTGATCTCTCTCCGGTACTGTGGGATTGCCGTCTCACCGGACTATGAGAGTGAAGGAATAGTGAGTGCACCTGTGTATTGCGCACACACTTGTGCACTATAATATCTCCTGCGTACCTGGCTGATCTCCGTTGAGATTGGCCGCCGTGGCCGAAACTGGCTAGGAGGAATTATTATATACTATTTATGGGATGACGTATCGCTTGGCATCAGGCGAACGGCACGATGGTCTCTTCATGCAATGCAATAAAAAAAAATAAGATCCATTGGTAGGAAATAGTATTTACTCTGCCGTTGTAGAGAAAGGTTGGAATTTATAACACTTATATGTTTATACTAGTTTGGATTATAATTAATACATAAGTTACAACGTATTAAGAACTTATGTACCTACTTACTGAAAATGGTGTATAATCCCTATAAGACGAGTCATAGTTGTATTGAAATTGTAAGTAATTTATTTATTACCATGATCATACTTACCCGTTCTTAAAACAACATCTGTCTGCAGAAAAAATGGATTGCCTATTTGTTGTGCCCATATTGATCACGAATTTCTTGACTTCCATATCTATCAAAACCTTAGCGTCCGACTTTCCAGGTACCATAAATATCTACTAAATATTTTGTATTAATATCTCTTCTATTCTAACACATTTTAAATAACATTCTGAATAAAAAACCCATTTCATATAGCATAGAACGCCTTTATTCGCCTTATTTCAAAGCAAGAACATAATTAAAAACAAAAACAGAAATACATACGTTTTTAATGTTTTAAACTTTAAACGTAATTAATGTTTTAACACCGAAAAATGTACTAAAGAACAAGACCTTCTAAACGAGCGCTTAATTAGTGGAGTTTGTGTTGTAATTGCTACACAAGGGACTGCCTTACCTTTTGGCAAAGTAAGGAGAGAGGGGTAGGGGTGAGTTCTAACATTCAGCTTTAGCACGTGAGTTCACTTGCATTTTGATTATTAAAAAGTTTTGAGGGTCTCGAGCGCTTGGAGTCGGTAATAGCGTAACTTTAGTGGGAGGGAATATTTTGAACACTGAAGGTATAAATGGTGTGTAAAGTTTGCATATTGCACTGATATTGGGTAATTTCAAAGATATGTTTCGAATTGTAATTGTGCCATGCGTAATAATGGTTTAATGTGGGCAATGCATGCCTAGTCCACCGTTATGTGCTCTCTTTTTTATGTAACAGAAAATAATATGAAAAATAAATTCTTCTGTGAAATCAGCATCAAAATTGGTTGAAATATAAAGCAGTTATTCATATTTAAAATATTGTTGTGAGCAAAAGCGGGGACGTGGAGGGGATATCGCTCATCTCTTTCGCACGCACGCAGCGTTATGGCCGGCGACAATCAGTGACGTCACAGTCTGTTTATTCATATTTGACAACTGCCCCTTACACCAAATTTCAAAGCTTTATAACTTACTAATTATTGCCCCAATTTTGAAAATTCTTTTTCCATTACATTTTGGATAGCATATATTTTTGGTAAATGTATTAAAAAAAATTGTCGACTACCCTATTATAGAAGAATCTGTGTGTGTTGTTACGTTTTCGGTCACTAAGATATTCTTCAAATATAAATTTAAATTTACAGCAAACATAAAACGAAATAAGCACGTAACAGACTTATTAATAAATCGAATTTCTACAGTTTATGGTAATTTACTTACAGAACTTCTCCTGTATTTACACATTATAGTTGCTCTCAGGGTTGGCCTCATTTTCTAGTTTGCTCGAATCCCTCAAGTTTTTGAGACCTTCGGGAATTTCCGAGAAGTTTGCAACAATGCCCTGAATGCAGAATGTTTAATCAGTGGGCAGATACTTTGCTGTAGAAATAAAACAACGCAAACAACTATGTGTATTATATGTCATTTATGTTAATCATTATCTACGAAAGAGAGGGATTGGCACGGAGCCTGACTTTGTGATCGGTATACTTGCCTCCTATCACATTGTGGGACGAAATAAAATACACTTAAGGTAAATAAAATATTTCAAAATCTTTAAAACATAAATAAAATGAAAATATTCAAAAATATCTGAACACACACAACTATATTATTTTATTTAAATTTAAAACACGAAGCCAGTATATGTATTTAAGGCCATTATTCACAAAAAAGTGTTCATTCATCGAATGTAATGAAAGAGTGGCCAGAACGATAAGACTCCGAAAGTATAAAAATAAAACCATTGAATGCACCACGGAAACAGAATTTTAATTAAAAATGTCCGCGGCAAGACGATTTATTTCAGTACTTTTTCTTCGAATGTACCATTACGACAGTTAATATCAGATGTGTTTATATAAGATTTAATTACATTTTAATGCAGATGACTGCCTCGGTGGCGTAGTTGTATTACAGTACGACTGCAAAGCTGAGGTCTCGGGTTCGATCCCCGGGTCGGGCAAAGTGATATTGAGTTTTTCAATTCAGTATCAGCCCGGAGTCTGGAATTTGTGCCTGATATGGCGATAGGCTCGCCCCCTATCACATCATGGGACGGAATAACGGCGAAAAGTGGGTGCACTAGTTGCGCCTCTGCCTACCCCTTCGGGGATAACAGGCGCGCGTGTGTGTGTGTGTAATGCAGATGACTAATGTGGTAGGATGTGTTGGACGAAGGTTGGCATTAATGAAGATCAATAAATTAATAAAGTATGCTATTTATATTATACCTATACATAATAATATACCTATCGAGGACTATTAATATTATCTTACTTCATACTTATATTATAATTTACTGGTGGTAGGTTTCTCATATGTAAGAGTCCGTCTGAGTGGGTACCAACGCAATGTCTATCGCCAAGCAGCAGTGTGCGTGCACTGTTGTGTTTCTGTTTGAAGGACATTGTAGCCAGTGAAACTACTGGACATAATGATACGTAGCATCTTATGCCTCACGAGTCACGATGACGAGCGCAGTGGCATGTCACACAGTCTCTATAACTCAAGGTGCTGGATGGTGTGGCTACTTTTTATGGGCGGTCGTATCACTTACCATCAGGGGAACGGCATGCTCATCTCGTCATTCAATGCCATTAAAACAACGAGAAACTTTGTAAAAATATTTGGATGTTTGTTAGAAGTAAATGCAGAAACAACTGAACGGATTTGGATGTAGTTTGGCACACGGGTAGATCATGTCATGGATTACCACACAGGCTAATACTTTTTGTGCCGGTAGTTTGTTACCACGAGAAATAATGGATTTTCAATCTGATTCTTTATCTAGATGGCTTTGGCGTCGTATTGTGTTTTTGGGACTTTTGTCGCGGGAGAAGCTTTTTTACGCGGGCGAAGCCGCGAGCAACACTTGGTGTATTTATTATTATAAACTTTATTATATTTATAATTGAGCTAGTAGCATGAGACATATTCTGCATCAATGGAGACATGGAGTCAAAACAACAGAAGTTAGCTACTTTATATTACTAAAGCTTTAATATTATTATGTCAACATTTTGAGCAGATCTCTTGATGAATGTGATTGTAACTAAAATCCAATTAGAAGATTTAAATGAACTCATCAACTCATGATCACGAAACTGAAAATATATAAATTATGGAGTACGGACAGACTTAAATAAAGATGTCACTGAAGTAATGACCTACATTCGTGTTATCATAAAAACTTCCCAATCGTAAAACGTTCGGTATACTACAAAGACTTCACATCATCAAACAATATGATAAAATGTGTTTTCGGAACAGTTGTGTATTATGTCATCAATTGCGGGAATTGATAGTAGCAATGACAATTGCATGGAGTTAAGCTACTTTATTTTATTTGACTGATGAGACGAATATCTCGTTTTTAAAATACAGACTAAGCTTATATTTATGCACACATGCCTACGCTTTTTATCCACGAAAGGGTAGGCAGAGGCGCTACTTAATTTATAAGTCTCTCGTATGCGGAGGGACCATCGAGGTAGGTGTCACCTTATTTGTAATAAGTACTCGTCACTGAATATCATTGGCTTTGTAAGGAAACAATTGGTTAGCTTTGACTTCGTAGTATTAATTGCCGAGCACCTATTATATAATTTCTACACAGCAGAAAACATAGATGCCTGCCGCGACAGACGCGAGAAACTCAAAAACTACCCAACGGATTTCAACGAAATTTGGTATGGAGATAGTTTAATACTCTGGGAAGGCTTTATACTTCGTCCACATCGCCGTTACTTTTTATGGAGCAGCGTTTCTAAGTGTTACTCAGCAACATCTCATAGCAAAAAGTTATTTATTGTTAAGTAATGATGCCTATGTTTTGAACAACAATCTACATGTAGTAACAATCGATAACATTGTTAGAGAATGTTACCTCAACACAGCTTCACGGGACTCGCTTGTTGCTGAAAGTTACTCTTTGTTATATTTTGTTAATTTCTGTTATTGGCGGTATAGATGCGAAGAGTAATACTACTAACAGACGGTTAGATTTGGTATCATGCGACCAATTCGTCACGCGGTACAGTCTTCACGCCACACGATCGAACCGTACCATGCGATGTCCAGTTGTATGCAACCAAGTTTGATGGACAAGCTATCGAACCAGCCGTACCAACAATAATAATAATAATGTCCATCGAACCGTGTCCCACACGATGCGATATGGTTCGATGGCATACCATTTTATGGTTCGGCTGTACCAAATCGCATCGTATGTGCCCACTTTAGCATTCGACAAATAGTAATAAGTAGCCACAAACGATACAGATAGTTACCTAATGTTACTGTGTTGCATAGTGTTGCTCCACAAAAGGTAACTGTATGTGGATTCACCTATAGGCGACTTTTATCCCAGAAAAATATATAGCGTGATTTTTATCCCAGTAAAACTCTTCCACGCGGGCGATGCCGTCAGCAAAAATAGTTATATATCTTTCTATGCCGAGGTAGATATTATTTTATTATTGTTATTATAATCTAGCCGCTACACTGGCGCTGCACGTTTGATAAAAGCTGCATAGCTAAAGAAGTATGTTAATCCTTAAAGAAGAGCATTTTATATTATGTCTGCTGTATAACTGCAAAGCTGAGAATTATTTAACAACTAACCGACTCAGCGTGGAATTTTATTTACATTATTTATCTAACTTATATTTCTTGTATCTTAATAACCTACAATTTCTTTGCCAGAGTCACAGTAAATTTATCTACAGAGTTTCAAAAGCACAATTAAAGTGAAGCAGTTACGATGGTATTGTACATTCTTAAGAACGACTGACGAAACAGATTAACAACATGATAAATATTATGTTTATTCAATATTTGTTCTGAGAAGATTAAGTAACAAATTTAAGGCGAAATCTAGAGTATTCCAGCACAAATCACTTGCTTCTTTTCCGGTTTTCTGTTAAAACTCCAATCTCCATAATTATTGTTTTGTCTAGCCATACTTCTATAAAAAAGACAAGAGCCACGGTAGCACACTGATCTTACTGATTTTAAGAAGCAGTTGAACGAGTTTGGATGAAATTTGGCATACACGTAGAGCATGACCTGGATTAACTCATCTTCGGTACCCATGCCGGCAAATTGCTTTCGTAGGAAATAAATGAAGTTTTAATTTAATTTTTAAATAGATGAAGCTGATGTCGATAAGATGGGGCTATATATCGCCACAGTACTTTAGGGACTTGTGCAGTTGTAAAATCTTTTAACGCTGGCAAAGCCGCGAGCCGGCGGCCTTATAATAAATAAAAAAGGTACCAGTTTTTAACAATTTCTATCCGTTAATATCTAGACGAAAATCAGCGCCAAGCATTGCTGTTTGCATATTATGCTGATCTAGATCGTATTGACACGGTTGCGGTGGGACCTATACCATCCACGCTGAGTGAGTATTTAAGTACTTATAAAATTGTATTATGTTACTCACCACTCACCACTGTTATCCTAAGTTCACCACCCAATCAGTGGTCAATATTTTTTTTTCTTTATTTCTAACTAGCTTTTGCCCGCGGCTCCGCCCGAGTTAAAGAGTTTTTCCGGGATAAAAGGCCCGCTTTATGTTTTCCCGGGATAATAAGTGGCCTATGTGTTAATCCAGAATATGATGTACCGGTGTGCCAAATTTCATCGAAATCCGTTCAGTAGTTTTTGCGTGAAAGAGGAACAAACATCCATACATCCAAACATCCATACATTCTTACAAACTTTCGCCTTTATAATATTAGTAGGATATCTGACAATAGCGGCCCAAAGTAAGCCGCGTTCCGGGATTAGCCTGTGTAAGTATATCCAGTTCGAACATGCCGGCATAATTGACGAGTGACGAGGGATAAAACATCGTTCGTTAGTCGACATTATGTAGTGGGGTTACTGGCTATTCCTGTATAAAAAAAATAGCTACCATCTATCATTTCTCTTTAACCAGCGTTTATTCAAAAACCGTTAACATTTATATTACTTATATCAGCTACACTGGTGGTGTAACACAGCTTTTACCGGTGGTAGGTCTCTCATATGTAAGAGTCCGTCTGGGTGGGTACCACCGCTATGTCTATTTCTACCGCCAAGCAGCAGTGTTCATGCACTGTTGTGTTTCGGTTTGAAGGGCATTGTAGCCAGTGCAACTACTGGACATAATGAGACAAAACATATTATGTCTCAGGATGACGAGCGCAGTGAAATGCCACACAGTACTTTGTAACTGAAGGTGCTAAATGGTATTGCTACTGTTTATGGGTGGTCGTATCGCTTACCATCAGGCGAACGGCTTGCTCATCTTGTCATTCAATGCCATAAGAAAAAGCTACCAAATCTGTTTGTCTAGAAAGTAAATACGTCTATGTTTTCGCGATCTACGAACATGACACGCCTTTGAGACTTTGTGGAATATCTTCCTTCATAACGTAATCCCTAATGGATTGGATATAAATGGCAGGAACAAAAGTTTATTGCCGGCCTTCGTCACTATTGCCTGTTGTCAGGCGAAGACGCGATCAGTGCCTAATATGCTTGATGAAGAACTTCATTATGGCCAGAAATAATATTTATTACGTTTTTAATAGTATGTGATTAATGTTCTTCATTAAGTGAGGAGGAAAGGTTAGAGGGATATTTAAAAATAATAGCCTTGCAATATATACATATATACTCACGCCTGTTATCCCCGAAGGGGTAGGCAGAGGCGCAACTAGTGCACCCACTTTTCGCCGACATTCCGTCCCATGATGTGATAGGGGGCGAGCCTATCGCCATATCGAGCACAAACTCCAGACTCCGGACTGATACTGAATAGAAAAACTCAATATCACTTTGCCCGCTTGGGGATCGAACCCGAGACCTCAGCTTTGCAGTCGTACTGTAATACAACTACGCCACCGAGGCAGTCTTGAGCCTTGCAATATATCTGGAAAGAATATTGGTTTAAAGTATGAGGAAGGTTTTTTTTGGGGTTGATAAGTTTGTTGTACAGTCACCAGCATAAGTAAATGAACAAATTGAAAATTTCAAATTGCCTAAATACTTTTGTGTTCTTACCAATCTTTTTTTTCTCTTCACAAAAATAAAATCTATACTAATATTATAAAGCTGAAGAGTTTGTTTGTTTGAAGGCGCTAATCACAGGAACTACTGAACCGATTTTGAAAATTCTTTCACTAATAGGAAGCTACATAACTCCTGAGTGCTATAGGCTAATTTTTATCCCGGGAAAATATTTTTGTCCCGGAAAAACTTTTACACGCGGGCGGAGCCGCGAGCACTACTAGTATAATCTAAAAGAGATGTGGCGTTCAACGCGTCAGTGGGCTTTGAAGGAGGCAAAAATACAACACGATCTGTTTCGTTTTATTGGGATTGGTTTAGAGACTAAAACGTGACTGACTTATTGGTCTCTCGATCAATCACAATAATTAAAATTAATCGACATCGTGTTACGAGTCTTGGTTTTTTCGCCATATTCTAAGCCCACATAATGATACTGTCTTGACCTGCCTTATAGTGTCGAGCTGTGGGGAAAACCAGCGATTATAGGAAAAAACGTCCTAAAACACGCCAAGTTGGATTGATAAAATTATAAGCGTCTAGTTCACCTTTTTACATTATACATATATGAAATTAATGAATTATAATATAATATAATTGTATATTCTTACACTTTTAACCATGCACGCGTAGAGATTATTCAGCCCTCTGCAACTGTTCGCAGTAGTGTCGTCTGCCGTCGCGGCACATAATGTTGCCGTCTTCCGCGTTCTGCGGAATCACAGCTTTATAAGTCAGGATCGGCAGTAAAAAATTTTATGACACCTAGATATGATGCTAAGCAAGTCTCGGGAAACACTAATCTATCTCCCCAACAAAATTAATTAAACAGAAATAAAGATAGGAGTGGAGAATGATTCTTCTTTTTCTTCTTTGGAAATCCACTGCTTAATATAGACTTCCCTTAAAGATAGAAATAACTAATCGTCCATGTCCCTATAGCCGAATAACTGAGTATTATTTACTACTAGCTTTTGCCCGCGGCTCCGCCCGCTTTAAAAAGTTTTTCCGGGATAAAAGTCCCGCTTTATATTTTCCCGGGATAAAAAGTGGCCTATGTGTTAATCCAGGACATGATCTACCCGTGTACCAAATTTCATCGAAATCCGTTCAGTAGTTTTTGCGTGAAAGAGGAACAAACATCCATACATCCAAACATTCAAACATCCATACATTCTTACAAACTTTCGCCTTTATAATATTAGTAGGATTTACTATGATTGTATAAAAGCTCTTTAAAACTTAAGTGCCGCGAATCAAGTTTAAGTCAATAGATAGACCGTTCTCAATAGGTGGTCTCCCACTCCTTCCTTTCAAGTAAGCTACGGTCGAGTGTGATAATGTTTAACCCCACTTGACGTGCTTAATACACGTACAAATCTATTGGCTTGGTTTTTCAAATGATTATAGCACGAACTACACAAACACACTCACGAATTTTATGTAGGCAGATGCGCAAGTAGTATGATGCGCATCTACCCCGATACTTGAATCAAACAAAATATGATTGTGTATGTTGGACACATCGCACCTTTAGAACGAAAACGACACAATTCAAAAAATAGAAAATTGTGTTGTCATTTTTAAATGACTAAAAACTAGTACCTTATTTGTAAAAATATTATTAAAAAGGGACCGATATAACAGCTTTGTCCTTTTCCTGCTTGAATATGGTTGTGTTTGAACTATTGTTGTACGGAGTTTTAGGTTTGAAGTAATTTTATGACGATAACCCATTTTTCTAACTTTTTGAAATGTGTCGTTTTCATCCTAAAGGTGCGACATGTGGGTTGTCGCGTTAGAGTTTTGCTTTACTTGTAATAAACATGAAACTATTTATGTCACAAATATTTTTATTGCACATTTAGATTCGGTAAACTTCGGAGTTAGAGCAGATAAAGTGGTTTTACGTAAAAATAAATACTTTAGGTTTTATGAGCAACCGAACGCAAAAATGTGTCTGAAAGACACTTGTGGGTTATTTAGGGTTGAACCTATGAAAAAAAAATTTGGTAATTGAAAAAACAGTAGGTATTTTAATGCTTTTGTTGTTTTGATGATTTTTATCTTATTATTATCATCGAAATCAATTATTTATTAAATTCAATTCAGCTGTAGGTGTAGTGTGTATGCACTTAAAGTCCTTGATCCTGGAATTGTTAACACTGATCATAATCAGTTATATTAAACCGAGGTCAAGTATTACAAACATGAAAAAAGAAGTAAAGAAATATTTCAACATTAATTCTGTATCTACAGTCATACAAAAATTATCCCAATTAACCCTTGCGTTCAACCGGGAAACATTCAATAAATAATAAAGTTAAAATACTCATTATTGAAGTTCCAATGAATAAATAGCATTTCATAAACCAGAACAAAGAACCGAAAACTGTAACACTGCAGTACCGCCGAAACCGCACTGCTGTGGAACATTTCAAAGCAATCCGGCTGCAATAGTTGACTGTTCTTAGGGTTGCCAATTCGTTGAAATATTTAGTCAAGACTATTCTATGTCTTGAGATTCTATTTCTGCTAGGTGGTAGATTTCAAGTACGCAAATTTCGGACAGGTCTCTGAGTATTATTCCTTTATCTATTTCTGTTGCCAGAAGTATTCAAATTGAACGAACGAAGAATGTAATATTTTCTTCATATGGATCATTGAGGGTTAAAGTTAAATTATGCATACTTTATATTATAAATGCAAAAGTGGCTCTGTCTGTAGTATATAGTTGTGAAAATAGTTTGAGACCTTGGGAGGATATAGGCTACAGTGAATATTTACAGCGGGATTTTTAACCTAGAAAATCTTCTAATCGCGGGCGGAGTCGCATGCAATTTCTAGTAGACTATAAAAAAGTCTGAATACATTGCTACACTTACTTCATTACATTTTTATAGCATTTTTGTACTTTATCTTTACAGAGTATTTTATTGCGCTGGGAATGCTGTAATCCATTAATATTAACTCGCATGAGAGTTATAACTTTTGAAAATACAACGATTTACAACCCGAGTTTGTTCATTATATTTTTAGTAATGCATTCCATTTTTATAGAGCTACTCTGTGAGTATTGGCTTACTGTTTTACAGAAAACCGAAATAATATTAAGTGAAATAAGAGTTTTATATTGTCTTCTGTATGGTGAGATTCTGCGACATCTGCTCCGTTTTTCGTTTCCTTGAAAGTCTACATTGCGCTCATAATTTCTTATGTATCATGGGTATTCGTGTTAGGGGCACTGAGTTATTATTTATTGTTGGCATTTCCCATCACGAAGCAGTAACGAGTAGATTATTTTATAAAATACGCATATGGCGGAGGAGAAGATCTAGAACTCTTTCAAAAAGGGTGACGTTGGCGCGGCACTTCACAGGGTTCCAACTCATCATCATCTTCCATGATGTGAGTGCAAAACTAGACGCTCAGACATAATATATCAGTAAGTCATTTGTTACTAGCTTTTGCCCGCGGCTCCGTCCGCCTCCGCCGCCGGAAAACTCATTCCGAGCTAAAAGTACTTAAAAACCGTACTTAAAAACTATCTATTAAAAAAACCGCATCAGAATCCGTTGCGTAGTTTTAAAGATCTAAGCATACATAGGGACAGACAGCAGGAAGCGACTTTGTTTTATACTATGTAGTGATTGTTTTTTAACATATTAGTGCAATATTGAAATCTAGTTAATAAAAAACCTTTATCAATAAATATCTTAACTCAATATCAGAGATGGATGTTATTATAAACAAAGATGCAGTGTAAGGCCATTATCAATTTAGTTACAGTTAGAAATAAAGACATTAGCAAAACAATGATTCCGTAGTGTTTATACGCACTTTGTTACTAATATTATATTTTACTAATGGAAAGTTAAATTAAGTTACAGTAAACTAAATCAAAAATAATAATGATTCCTATAGTACTTGACAACCCTATTTATTGTAAAGTAACTGGCGAAGCAGTCTTTTTGTTCTCCTAGTAGTTTGTTTCCTGGAATTCCTATAGGTTGGAAAGAATTTGAACCACAAGCCTCGGTACCAGAGTTAGGCTTTGTTTTGTGCGCGTGTTTCGACGGATTTCAGAACTTTATATTTGTACGATTATCATCTTTTATATGACACTAACAGTTAAAATTGCTTTGTTAGCAAACATTTGTGTAGTAATTTACTAATTTGGTTATAAAAAATCAGCAGGTTTAGTTTATTATTTACTAAGTAATATACGTACGTACATAATCTATACATTAAAACGTAGTCGGGTAACAAGAAGAAAAGCTTTTAAGCACATTGGGTGTACAGAGGAGTGGGATTTGGCATAATAAAGGTTCGTATAAGAAAAATCTGCCTCGCTATTGTAGTTTAATATATGACTGCAATGCTGAGGTCTCGGATTCGATCCTCGGGTCGAGCAAAGTGATATTTGGTTTTACTTATCAGTATCAGCCCGGAGGTTGGAATCTGTGCCCGATATGCCGATAGGCTCGCCTTCTATCATATCATGGGATGTAATAAGCACGGCGAAAAGTGGGTGCACTATTTGTGCCACTGCCTACCCCTTCGGGGATAAAAAGCGTCAGTGTGTGTGTGTGTGTGTGTGTGTGTGTGTGTGTGTGTGTGTGTGAAAAAGAGTGCAGATAAATAAAAATTATATACAATAGGTAAGTGTTACAAATATCCTATTAAATTCAACAGTCGAATTTCGAACACTCGACAAACACTAGTAACTAAATATAATTTAAATACTTACCTTATATACTAATATTCTAAAGAGGAAAGATTTGATTGTTTGTAATGGATAAACTCAAAAACTACTGGCCTGATTTTAAAAATTCTGTCACTAATACGAAGCTACATTACTCCTGAGTGCTGTAGCCTACATTTTATCCCGGAAAAACTTTTTCACGAGAGCAAAAATCTATATATAATATAGGTAATTAATAGAAATATCTCTTTAGTTCACTATTACCACAAAATATTTTAAAATAAATAAGGATGTTAATTTAAATTAAAGGACCTACTTCCGTTTACAAATAGTTTTGTGCAGAAGAGTGATGATTAAGATTCTTCAATAAGCACCTCAATAGAATGGTATAATATTTATTTTTCAACACACACATTTTTATTAAGGCCATGGGTACAACTTAAGTACTTCAATCGTTAATCATTTCTGCGCTGACCTACTTCTCTGAGTTCTCAAAAACTCGACCCCTCAGTAACAAGAACTGCACGTGCCACAAATAAGCCGTTGACTTATTTTCAGATGTCGTTCCACGCAAGTTTGGTAAAAAGTGGTTTATGGAAATGAAAAATTCCTAGAGATTCACCAAAGACTTCATTGGTTATATTTTTATTTTATACTAGCTTTTGCCCGCGGCTCCGCCCGCTTTAAAAAGTTTTTCCGGGATAAAAGTCCCGCTTTATATTTTCCCGGGATAAAAAGTAGCCTATGTGTTAATCCAGGACATGATCTACCCGTGTGCCAAATTTCATCGAAATCCGTTCAGTAGTTTTTGCGTGAAAGAGGAACAAACATCCATACATCCATACATCCAGATATTCTTACAAACTTTCGCCTTTATAGTATTAGTAGGAAGTAGGATATGTCACAATTTGGGTAAAATATTTCATCAACTTTGCACATCTAGGAATGTTTGGATTACAATTTACAATGTTCTCTGCTATTATGGTTAGTTGGATACGCTGGTTGCTAGAGTTTGGACTGTTACAGGGTTGCACTGATTAAAAATGCTAAAACAATTAAATTATGTTTGTTCTATGGTATCGTTAATTGTAAAATGAATTTTATTTTTACTTTTTTGTTAATACTGCTAATGATGCCTCATTTCTCAAGTCTTCATGCCATGTGTAGTACAAAGATAACTTCATCCTAAAATAAAAGAAACTTGTTTAAACCGTGTCACGGGACAATTAACTCCTTATCTGCATCTCGATAAAGGGCGGACGCTTGGTGTGCGCCTGCGCATCTGTTGCAATCTCTTTAACATGACGCAATTTAAACTGGAGGGTATGTGAGCTAGAGCAATTAATTTTACAAAGTTTTTATAGTTATAAAGAAAAGCTAAATTAAATACCATACCGAGACATGCGGTTTTAAAATATGTAATAAAAATATGTCCCTATCAGAAATCATTGAAATTATTATGTTGCATCCAGGGTATCGCAAATAATTGTATACTACTGGAATAATATTTTTGCCTATTTATAATATTATTTTTATATGTATGACAATATGAAACAAATGTCAAAGCAGTGATGATTATTTGCAACCCTAATATAATATTATCAGATTATGACATTCTCCTTTGCTGGTTTACGGCATTATTAATAAACCGTTTATAAATCTATTTTAGCTATCGAATGTTTTCAGTTCTTCGAATGAATTTTGAATTGAGGTTTGTAGCTGTTTATGGATAAGATCGTTAGTATTTAAAAAAAGACAACGATGTTTACTTATTTTATCTAAAAGCCCACAACTAATGGATCAATTCTCACAATACTCGCGTAATGTTTACACTAGATTACACAGCATTACCACAAGATAAGTATGCTCGCTACATTAGTCCGATATTTGAGATGTAGGCAGCAGCTGTTACATACCTATATATAACACGCATGTACGTGTTATATTGCACGATGCCATTAGAAAATATCTGATTGTCGACAACGCGTTTCAAACGCTACTAAAACGCACAGGAAACGCGATGCAATCGGAATGTATTCAGACCACAGATTCAAACAGTGTGTGCAATCAATACCCACGGAAAGAGCGCATGAAGAAAACGCGTTTTGTCGCGTATCAAAATAGCCGTCTGAATAAGCTTTTATGTATGCAGAGACTATCCCGCCCTCACACTCGCCACTGCAGCTCCTGTAAGTCAGGATCAGCAGTGGCACGCATTTTATAACACCGAGCGGTGAAGCTCGGCGAGTCTCAGGGAACACTAATATGTCTGTAAGCCGCAACGAAATTGATCAAATACGATAGGGAGGAGTGTTCAAGATAGGAAGCTTTAATATACTATATGATACCAGTTTTAATCGCAGGTTCGCCCGCGTCAAAGAGATTTTCGGGGAAAAAGTCCTGGGATCAAAAGTAGCCTCCTCCTTCTCAGGGTCTCAACTATCTCCATACCAATTTCATCGAAATTTGTTCTTTTTTTGAGTTTATCACATTCAGTGACACAGACGGAGATTTTGTTTTATTATGTAACGACAAGCATTTATTTACGCTGAGCACCTTGAGTGTTTGAGTTGTTTTACTTTTGTCAATTTATTTAGTTTATTAACAAATTAGTTTACATTATTGAGAATAAACACAACACTATCTGAGGAAACGCTATGCGTTACCTATTCATAGAAACCAAGTTGATATCGCATGCTGTTGTAACACGGGTCTTTGTATACGCGATCATTTGTCGGAACTTTACTGGCATAGAGTACATAATACAATTGAAAGAGGAGGCGAGCAAATAGCTCGTATGGTGGTGAGTGTCACGATTGGCCATGTACTAGTAGCTACTGGCCAGTAGCTACAACATTCAAGTGAACGGCGTACTTTGTTTTGAGACACTAATGCAGTCTCATGCAGTATAAAGCCTTGAATCCGAAATAAAAAAAATGAATACTGCTGTTTGCCGGCAAAAATAGACACAGCGATGGTTAGTTACTTCTATGAGACTTCTATGAATTTTATTATAATTTAGACATGAAAAATATTTATGATATGCATTTTGCAACAGATGTAACATTATTTCGCTTTCACACTGTTACGGGCTACTAGGAAGTTCTTTAAGAGAATGAATGAATGAACACTTTATTGTACACCACGTTTACTAAATGAAAATAAATAATTAACAAACAGGCTTGTAACTATGAATCGCGCGACAATAGGCGGTCTTATCGCTAAAAAGCGATTTCTTCCAGACAACCTACACTGATTGTGAGAGACATATGAAATTATGAAGGGGGTGTATACATATCAATGTAAAATTAATAGATATATTAATTATATGATATACTAGTAGTGCTCGCGGCTCCGCCCGCGTGAAAAAGTTTTCCAGGACAAAAATATTTTCCCGGGATAAAAGTAACCTATAGCACTCAGGAGTTATGTAGCTTCCTATTAGTGAAAGAATTTTCAAAATCGGTTCAGTAGTACCTGAGATTAGCGCGTTCAAACAAACAAACTCTTCAGCTTTATAATATTAGTATAGATTATAGAGAAATGATTGTAATAAAATATACTAACTTAAATGTTAGCGTACAGTCTAGTTGCGAACGCGTAATATTAATAAATAACATAATTATTTTTCACACTAACCATACTGTTTAGTATCTTTGTTGTTCACTAAGAACACCTGAGGGCTCGTTAAAAAATATCTATGTATCTTCTATTGCAACACTTTTTAGTAAAATAAATTTTATAATAATTTTAATTGCCATTTTACTGACCGCCTCGGCGTAGTTGTTAAAGTTAGATTCTTGTGCTGAGGTCTCGGGTTTGATCCCCGGGCTGGGCAAAGTGATATTTTTTTTTTACTGAGTATTAGTCCGGAGTCTAGAATTTTTGCCCGATATGGCGGTAGGCTCGCCCCCTATCACATCACGAGACGGAAAAGTAGATGTACTAGTTGTGCCCCTGCCTACCCCTGCAAGCATAAAAGGCGTCAGTGTGTATGTGTGTAATTACCATTTTGGTATTGCAAGTTTTTATTTTGATATAATTGGGCATCTTTTTTATGCCATTGAATGACGATACGAGCATGCCGTTCGCCTGATGGTAAGCGATACGACCACCTATATTCAGTAGCAACACCACACAGCACCTTGAGTTACAAAGTACTGTGTGGCATTCCACTGCGCTCGTCATCCTGAGACATAACATGTTAAGTCTCAATATGTCCAGTAGTTACACTGGCTACAATGTCCTTCAAAACTAAACATAACAGTGCATGCACACTGCTGCTTGGCGGTAGAAATAGATATTGCAGTTGTACCGTGATGGTACATAGGGACAAAATCGAAACTTCGCGTGACGATGAAAATGTGCACAAGTACTCACATCTGCCACCGCCACACGATGTCAGGAAAACCGCCTTGCTCTGCTGCTGCACTCGTCAATAGTCTTTCAATTAATTTTGAAGCGCGCTTGGGAACGTGCCGCCATAGATGCGCTGACATTCGTTACTGAGGTCCATCCACTAGATGGCGCGGGCGCGCTGCCTCCCGTTGGTTATCGGGATTGGCCCGTTTAGTTGGCGGTAAATGTGTGCGAATTTGAATCGCCTTCGCTCTCACACACATCCCACCATCACGCGACTTTGTGGATAGACAATGCTTACGAAATATTATATGAAAATGAAACTACGGTTACGAAACAGCAGTGGGACAGGCGGACTCTTACATATGAGAGTCCTACCTCCAGTAGATCTTAATTGTGTGTACAAAATGATCATCCATTAAATGGCACAATGAAGTAATAAATAGAAAACTAGATACGACTTAAAATTCTGTTATTCTAGAATTGTTACACGCCGTTTCACTAACACAACTGGATATTAATAGAAATGCGTTGTATAACGCATTGTGCTTCACTTCAAATGAATGCAACATAAATAAATATTGACGCAACAGACACCAAGTGAAACGGGTTAACTATCAGTTAATAAACTATCTGCATTACATAATACGGTTTAAAATTAACTTTTACGCAAGTTTAACGTTTGAGTAAACCAGTAAAAATCGACTTCCGACATCGGATGAACAAATAGGATATGAATTGTAAATAAACTGCATAACCGGCAGGAAGTAATATTATTTCGTTTGGGTATTTGTGAATTGAGTTAAAAAAGTAATGTGAGTTTTTAAAATACACCTTTAACAATGCAAGAAAAATTGCATTGCGCTTTCGAAAAAATAATACATTGTAAGGAAAATGAAAAATTATTTGTCTGGGTATAAAATATTGTTACCAATAGAATAGAAAATAATGTATGCGAATAAGTCTTATCGACAAGTCTAGTGCAAGGATACCTACGTCATTCTCATACGTTTGTTCTTGGCGTTAACGCTTGTAGAAAAGCATCATGGCTGCAGGCCCTGATATATTTAGTGTTTACTATCATAATTATTATTTGGGATGTTATGAAAAATAAATAATTAAATTATAACATTAAACATTATCTGTTGACGTTAAAATTAATGTTGCTTGCAGATACTACTGATTGAGCAGCCGTTATTACATTGATTCCCATAAGCCCCTGTGGTCAACAAGGGCCCAAATCTCCATTGTGCGAGGCTTAGCCCAACAGTAAACAATAACGTATAGATGATATCATACTAGCCTCAAGTTCCCAACTCCGAATAATACGGATGAATGGGTTCATTCAGGAGATTGTAACTCGAAAGTCCTTCAAATTGTGCCTCGATAATTGATCCACGGCTTTACGACTTTATCCGCTGGGATCCACAAAATACGAAATCCCTTAAAAGCCTACTTTATTTAGATCGTGACATTCCCTACTTTATTGCTACAGACGAAATTCTGTACACAATGTCAAACAAACAAAAACTAATTTGGCAAGCGTGTTCCAACATGACATAGAAGATATTATATCGAATTAGAAAAGTCTACCAAGATGTAGTTTCTTAGTTACGAGACGGGTCAAGTGGGAAAAACTGAAGCGGGTCAACATTCACCTGCCCTGGCGGCTTTAATATCGGCTGAGACAAAAGGCGTGCGATTATAGACGAGAGCCAAAGCGTTCTTAGACATTTGCATTTTAATGATGCGAACTGTAAAGTATGTGCTAGTACATCTACTTGAGGCAAATTAATGGCGGAGTATGTTAAGTGATTGGGACTGGGAATTGGACGTTTTAAAATATTCTGGACACAATCTTTTAGAGAGTGTAGTTTGATGTAGAATGTTGTCAATTGTGTGTGTAGTGTCATCAGTTTCGCATCCTACTAATATTATAAACGCGAAAGTTTGTTAAAATGTATGGATCTATGTATTTTTGTTACTCTTTCAAAACTAAAAACTACTGAACGGATTTCGATGAAATTTGATACACGGGTAGATCACGTCCTGGATTAACACATATGCTATGTTTTAGCCCGGAAAAATATAAAGCGGGATTTTCATCGCGGAAAAACCTTTTAACGCGGGCGGAGCCGTGGACTAAAGCTAGTTATACTTATAAAAGCCTGTACCATGGTCTATTATGAAATTTAATCAAGGGTGTAGCTACCGCCTTATCAATGATATGGTGCTCCCGAACTTTGGGGCCCACAAGTGAATTTTAAAGAAAAACCCAAATATTGACAATGCTGCCCTGAAAGGCCCCTTACAAATTACGATACACGGCCTCTCTAGTGTAAACTACACCATCGAGTTGAATGTTTGTCTTCTTTCCTTTTTGAAGATCAGCAATCTACTCACGGATCTTCTGGGTAATCACTTAGCATTATGTGCCCTAATTGTTCAATTTCCTGATCATCTGCTGCAAATATTTTCCATAACTGCGTTGCGGTTCAAACACCATCAAAAGCTGAACATACAATATAATATTTAATAGCCATTCAGCGAAAAAAATAATTTGGAATGAATTATTAAAGCAAAGCACTAAGCTTTTGTTTTTAAAACTTTGACAAAAACGTGTTAATTACCCCTAAACCTCCAAAGTATAATTTAATTGGTGACAACAAAGGAATTAAATGAAGTCTAACAAAGAATTAAGCCGTGAACTGTTCTTTATAAGTCGAAAAAATTATCCGGATAAAGTTTCTTTTGTCTTCGCTGAATTTTAAGCCTAAAAACAACTAAGTACTTTTTAAAAACTAAAGTAATAAATCGTGGACTAACTTGACGTGTGGTACAAGAGCCTGGTGTGCAGTTTTTGTCCCTAGATGTTTGATTTATGTATACGCGAGAACTAGTTCTAACATCTGGTGCTAACGTACAAGTTAACAATGATCTGTTTCCTTAGTTTGGTCAGTCGATATTAAATTGATATATTTGTTCATCGTTGGCTCCGAACTCAATATTGTAAATTGAGTTAAATTTATTGTTTTCGAATTGTTTTAAAATTATGATTGATTTTATAATAAGAGGTATCAAAGGAAAACGTACAATAAGTTAGTTGCTTACTTTTTTTAACACGTTTTAATAACATGCTTTTATTAGTTTAGCTTCAGAGTTCAGACGTACGTATGTATAATGTACTAGATTTTGCCCGCGGCTCCGCCCGCGTTAAAAAGTTTTTCCAGGCTAAAAGTCCCGCCTTTTATTTTCCCGAGATAAAATGTAGCCTATATGTTAATCCAGGACATGATCTACCCATGTGCCAAATTTCATCGAAATCCGTTCAGTAGTTTTTGCTTGAAAGAGTAACAAACATCCATACATCCAGACATCCATACATCCATACACACTTAAAAACTTTCGCGTTTATAATACTAATATATAATAATAATATTAGTAAGATGTATCTATGTAACGGAAACTTTGAACTTGATTTTGACCTCCTTCAAAACGTTGGATTATGACAATTCAATATTTTAAACTAAAAACACGCTTTTATAAAAATCCAACTGAAAAAAGAATAAATAATAGGTTCTTTATTTTAGTGATATCTTTCGGACCATAATAGAATTATAACTACACTGGCTGCTCTTGTGTGTAAAAAAATCCTACTTGTAAAAAGATGGCGCTTGCATTTATTTTTTAAGTGACATCTGTTGCGACAATAGTACCACAGAACTAAGAAATCCTACTAATATTATAAAGTTTGTAAGAATGTATGGATGTTTGGATGTATGGATGTTTGTTACTCTTTCACGCAAAAACTACTGAACGGATTTCGATGAAATTTGGCACACGGGTAGATCATGTTCTGGATTAACACATAGGCTACTTTTTATCCCGGGAAAACATAAAGCGGGACTTTTATCCCGGGAAAACACATTCACGCGGGCGGAGCCGCAGGCAAAAGCTAGTGAAAAATAATTACATACATATATACATATACACTCACGCCTGTTATCCCCGAAGGGGTAGGCAGAGGCGCAACTAGTGCACCCGCTTTTCGCCATTATTTCGTCCCATGATGTGATAGGGGGCGAGCCTATCGCCATATCGGGCACAAATGCCAGACTCCGGGCTGATACTGAATAGAAAAACTCAATATCACTTTGCCCGACCCGGGGATCGAACCCGAGACCTCAGCTTTGCAGTCGTACTGTAATACAACTACGCCACCGAGGCAGTCAGTGAAAAATAAATGATAGTTAAAAAAAAGCTAAAAAAACACGCTTTGTAGAAAATTGGCGCAATCATAAGTTAGTTATAATATAAAGATTTTTAATTTGGTAGAAGGGGTAATTGTCAAATAACAGGAATACCAAACTGTGACGTCACACCTTGTCACCGGCCATAACGCTTCGTGCGTGCGAAAGAGATAGCGCGTTTTTTTCATTTCTTTTTTGTTTTATTTTCTGTTACTTATAACATAATATAACACATGAAACTACCCTATTAATAGCGAAGAATATTAAATATGTATAGGAGATAGGTGTGCGGTGTTCACGTGTGAAGAGTAATGGAATTGTAGTATACCCCAAAACATTCAATTTTTGAGCGGTTATATATATATATATACAAGGTTGCTATGATCCAGGGGCATTAAAATGGACAGAGTACTCCATATCGGCTCGGAAATAATTCGAAACGGTCAAAAACTCGATAAAGATAAAAATAGAAAATCACTTTTATCTAACAAGTTCTATCAATTTAATACGCAAACACCATTTATAAATATTTACACTAACCTGCGGTCATCTGCGTCACAAAACGGCAACGTCGCATTCTGTTGTCTTTCATGTCGCCGATGAGCCGACCGGCAAATACAAATAGATAGGTAGCTCGGCGCATAAGCGGGTGGGTCTCAAGTACAAATTTAAAAATTTTCGCTGTCACAAAGTTACAGAAACCAAACACAAACATACAAAAGATCGGTGCTCGTATCACACAAAGAAATAAATAAACACTATCACTTTTTAATACATTTACATTAGTGTCCTATCACATAAACAAAAAGCAATATTTGGATATTCTCAAAATGGCGCGTAAGCAATAATAAGATTGTACCTAGGAAGCGGCTCAGGCGCTTTCGCAAGGCGTCTCATGTCCCGGAGCAATTACGGCGACACACTAAAAAAAACTAAAACAGTTCTTTGAATTTTTGAAGATTGGAATGACCCAGGTCTATTTATTAATCGCTTCTTTGTTTATGTTACAAAGTTATGATGTAATGTTATTGTGTTCTCGTTCTTATTGTACTAAGATTAAGACTCACTTTGACGTGATTATTGGCTGATAGAGGGGCAACGTCTCCTAATTTTGTTGATATTTAAGGTCACGCACCTTACATGACCTTAGATAACTATGTTTAGACTCTCGGTCAGCTGTTAGGGCAGATATACATCCCGATGTAGTTTTGCAAAGACGAAAAATCTATACTGTTGCTTAACTATTCCTCCTATTGAACTGAAATTTGGTGTAGAGCTTGTATATGGTACATTACATATGTAGCTAGAAATAAAGCCTCACCGTTTAATCAACCTTGTACATATATATAAATTTTCTTAATACGATTGTCAGCTTAATTTTCAATACCTACTCCTTCTTCTACATATATTCAATTCGAAAATGCTGTTTGATAATTTTTCAGAAGATCTATATTTTATTTTGAACCGAAAATATCAGCAACTTTATTTGCGCACAATAAACTCAATTTGATATAATATGGTAGGTTAGCTAGGCTAGGGCTTGTAGTGTCCTCACCGGTGAGGATCGCGACGCGTTCCTCCCACATTTTTTTTTATAATAATCATCTCTTACTTTTTTATATCCCCTATCCTGTCAGCCCGAATAATTTTTAATTTTCAACAATGTTATTAATCTCAAAAAAATTGTCGGCAGTTACATAAGTGACCGTATTAATACTAATTATTACAATCAATTTAATGTATGACCTATCATAAGTGCAACTATGTTCGCCTACGTGATGAATAAAGTATTTTATTTTATGCACTATAATAGGAAGGTCATCGCTTGCACCAACCTAGGAAACTTTGGTTTACGACCCCCAGTCCGGTGACCTATTTCAGTAAACACCCATAAAGTCCGGGGCAGACGTCGATTACGAGAGCATTTTACGACTGTTGTGTTTGACTTATTACGTTTGGAATTCGGCATTTTTGGACATTTGTGGTGGGTGTTACGATGTGGGCTATATTTTACCTGTCCGTCGCTCAAGTGTTTGTGGATTGTGTAGCTTATTTGGACTGATATGTGGAGTGGAATTTTTATTTACGATTCTCAATTATAAGATTTTGAAAAAATATTTTATAAGTATCGAAAAAAATATTTTAGAAGTAGTATTGACTGCCTCAGTGGCGTAGTTGTATTACAGTACGACTGCAATACTGAGGTCTCAGGTTCGATCCCTGGGTCGGGCAAAATGATATTGCTTTTTTCTATTCAGTATCAGCCGGAGTCTAGAATTTGTGCCCGATATGGCGATAGGCTCGCCCCCTATCACATCATGGAATGGAATACGCACGGCGTAAAGTAAGTGCTCTAGTTGCGCCTCTGTCTATCCCTTCAGGAATAAAAGGTGTGAGTATGCGTATTTTTTAATATTGAAATTGTGCTCGATAATATACAAGTACATAATATAAGTTGTACATCTGCTTACTTCTTTGAAACTATACGCTTAAAGTACTTTGTTAATGTACCTACTATTTCTAGTAAATATTGCAATTTGCAACTTTAAAAACCTTCATTCATATTTAAAGTACAACATTTTTCTTGTCAGCGCTTAAAAATATTACTTTTACTAAAATATGTATATTTATTTTAAGAGTACTTTTCATAATGAATTTTCAAGTAACAAAACCTTTTGTATATAGTGTTTTTCTTTGATGAAAAATCATACTAAGTTTTATATTGCAAGATTCATCAGTTTTTAAGTGGATGTACTTTAAAAAACATACACAAATGGAGTATATAGTGCATATTTGCAAAGTTGTAGAACCACGATGCAGCCAGTTATATTTACGACCTGAATGGGCTGACACGACCGGAATGGTACCACGGTCTCGGTGAAGATTTTAATTGTTTATACACGTATTCTGTACACTATGTTATGTTTTTGTCGTGAATAACAGTGTGTATTGCTTTTGTCTAAGATTAAGTACAACTCAGTTATAACATTTCAGGGTAAGTGATTTGTTGATTTCTTAAAATAGATAAATATTCATAAACTTACCTGAATGGCCTTTCTTATTGTCATTTGAATTCCTCCATTAATAATCTGTCTCTTGGCTTTAATGTTGCCAGCCCGTTAACTGTGCATTTTGATTGTGACGAGCGGTCTTCATTAGTAATCAGATGACCCAATTGCTAAGTCTCGAGAAACAACAGCGATTCCAATTTATAAAATACTCATTGACCATTCATATTATTGGGTGTCACGATAATGTTACTAAATCAAGTGTTACTACACGTTACGTATTGGCGTGGGAATCGTTGCAGTCATTGTTTTGGAGCTATTCCACCTCGATATTATTCCGAGAATAATTATTGTGATCAAGATTACAAATTCACGTATTTGCAACGGTATTATATTAGTTAATAATATCTAGCTTCAATCCAGTTGACATTTAGTCTTGTTAGTGGACGAATTCTTAAAAACCTTTTCTTGTTTTCCTACGTAAATTAAAAACGCGTTTAGTAGTTTAATGACATCAGTACTATTTTAAGCTGTGTTGTTGCCTTTTAGTCATTCAGTTTTAAAACTGAGTTTTATAAACAACATTCACACAGTCTCACAGTATAACTATCCATGTATACAACAGTAATGTCCTCCTAGCCAGTTTCAGCCACGGTGGCCAATCTCAACGGAGATCAGCCAGGTACGCAGGGGATATTATAGTGCACAAGTGTGTGCGCAATACACAGGTGCACTCGCTATTCCTTCACTCTCATAGTCCGGTGAGACGGCAATCCGACATGACCGGAGAGAGATCAGGCGCAGGACCAACGGCTTTACGTGCTTTCCGAGGCACGGGGGTATCACACCGCCAACTTCCTGACTCCAAGCTGCGACTGAGTTAATTTTAAGATGGAAAAACCCAGTCACAATTTTTTTGGCTCGACCCGGGATTCGAACCCAGGACCTCAGCGCGCAAATCGTACTCGTAATGTGTACGCAATACCACTACGCCACCGAGGCAGTCAACATGATACAACAGTATCCTGGATATGAGAAACTAACACCAGGTTTTTTCAACTGTGTAATCCTCGGTGTTATTAAGCTGGATGCGCTCGCAGCGCCTCACGTCTTCGCACTCGCAGCTCTGCGACCGCGTCCAGCTTAATAAGACCAGGAGAAAAAGATAACTATAGTTAAAAAAACCGGGCCTAAGGAAGACTGGTCCCACGCTCTCTTTCACCAACGATTCCAAAAACACATCTTTTTCATTTAATTATCTTTTGCTGGTGGTAGGATTCCCAGATGTAAGAGTTCATCTGGGTGGGTACCACCGCAATGTCTATTTCTACGGCCAAGCAGCAGTATGAATATACTGTTTTGTTGCAGTTTGCAGGATATTGTAGCCAGTGCAACTACTGGACATAATGAGACTTAACATCTTGTGTCTCAGGATGCCGAGCGCAATGGAATGCCACACAGTACTTTGTAACTCAAGGTGCTGGATAGTGTTGCTAATGTTTATGGGTGATCGTATCGCTTGTCATCAGACGAACGGCATGCCCGTCTCGTCAATCGATGAAATAAAAAAAAATATTTCGTGCCTAAATCGAACACGTGGCCTTTCGTTTAAAAGCAGGCTCAACGTTTGTGTCACTATATAGACCGATGAAAACGGTGTAATATAAATGATTGGATAGGAAGGAGCGTCGATCTCTGAAAAGCGTGCGTAAAAACTACTAATCAAAAATCCAATTATACTAGCGGAACTTTCAAGAACTTTACGAATCGCTGTTACCTATAATTTAAGAATAAAAAGGGTAGATAACGAAGATGAACAATATAATAAAGATTACGGTTCTATTCCTGAGGTGGTATATAGACACCAGAGATCCACATTCTAGATTAATGTGTGCTTTTTTTTAATAAGACATTAATTTTGTTTGCCAGACCTTGAAATCGGATCCAGGAAGTTACAGTTCACGCATGTTGTCATTAAAAATGTTACATGTAACAATAAAAATAAGAAGTAATGAAAATCAACACTATAATTCTGTACACGTAGATTGAACTGTTATGAGTTACGAAATATAACCGGTATATTAAGTTTGTTTATAACTTCAAAGTACGGAATTGATTTACGGTATAAATGGTGTGAAAACACGCAGACCAGATAAGTAAGACAATGATGTGTTGAATGAAGTAAACGTTAACAAAGCAAAACTAACGAAGTTCGGCAAAGAAACTTGATTTCAGACTAAAACGACTTAGTGTAGCTGCTTTGAGCTGATAGCTGTGTTGTGAAGATTTGCCTCATTGCTTATTTATTGGAATTTTGTTTTGCTACACAGTATTTCTTATTATTTGTACACGCCTTACTTATTAAGTTGGATTTTATGATTGTAGCGTAGTTTCCTATGTTTGATTTTGTAAATTATTTTGTATGTAACAGAAATTAATACGAAAAAGAAATCCTTCTGTGAAATCAGCATCAAAATTGGTTTGAAATAAAGCGGTTATTCATACTTGAAATGTTTTGAGCAAAAGTGGGGACGTGGAGGGGATATCGCGCTATCTTTTTCGCACGCACGCAGCGTTATGCCCGGCGACTCTCGGTGACGTCACGAACTACTCCTTCCACCAAATTTCAAAGCTTTATAACTTACTAATTATTGCCCTCATTTTGAAAATTGTATTTCCGTTAGATTTTGGATGGCATACATCTATACTAATATTATAAAGCTGAAGAGTTTGTTTGTTTGAACGCGCTAATCTCAGGAACTACTGAACCGATTTTGAAAATTCTTTCACTAATAGGAAGCTACATAGCTCCTGAGTGCTATAGGCTTTTTATCCCGGGAAAATATTTTTGTCCCGGAAAATTCATTTCACGCGGGCGGAGCCGCGAGCACTACTAGTTTTTGATAAGTGTATAAAAAGAAAGTGATCTAAAAGAATTATAAAGAGTAAAGTGAAATTATCTGCGTAATTAATTCAATTTCACCAGTTCTCATATTCACGTTTCCAACTCTATTCACTCCAGTTGACGGTTCAAGTTCCATTAGCTTAGCTGTTCCACTAACGACTTTGATTCCATAACCAATTAACCAATATTGCATTGTACATTAGTATGCACATGGGAGATACCGTTCCTATTCCCGGCGTGCGCTAATTGTACCAATGTTAGTAATTGATCTGTGACATAGTTCCTGACGCATGCAATTCTGTGGAAAGGAATTTGTATGGTAGGTTATAATACTTGAGTGATATATTAATGTGGTATGTGGTAGTTAAGGTGGATGTCCTTAACGATTTTATTTTCAGTTGACCAGCTTACTACTTTTGTTTCCCGTCTCAATTTTTTTCATGTGGCAACCCTTAATTCTCACATTCTTCATATTTGCATCCACAGATCGTGATCAGTTTTGCAAGTTACGGCCCTGGATTTCTCCTCATGGAGATATTTTTTGTGTTTCTCAATTATTTCTGTAGTATCTACGTATACTGTTTGAAAGTCTCATAGATTTCCTGGTACGCTTAACATAACACTTACGTTAGGACTACGTGTGTATTTATTAATGCTGACTTCATAGATAAGCCTTTCAGACACAATAGTTAAAATGTTTTTGTTTCTTTAAGATTAGGGCAAAAATCATTTCAACTCAACTTTATTGAGACTCCGCACAGTTTAAAACCATAATGTCAAACTTCGCGCTGAGGTAGTTTCTGGAAGCACTTTTTCTTAACAGCTATATCAATTTTCAAAGCATTAGGTACCTGCAAATTTGAATTTTTTTGCAGTGGTTTAAATAAAGTAATTTTGGGTTCTAACTTCAGTTATTACTTAGTAAAATGCCTAGGAAATTTATATTTCTAATTATGTTAATGTTTTTAAATATAGAAAGAGACGATTGAGAGTTGCCACTGCGTGGGCCGCTGCGATAAGCGTCGCGTGAGACGCTTCGATGCCGTCCGCTGGCTCCGCTGCAAATAATGACACATTTTTTTTTTATATTTGTGAAGAGAAAACAAAATTCGCGAGAGCAAAAAAGTGTAAAAGCGATTGGAAGTTTTGAGTTTATTCAGCTTCTTATGCGAATGACTGTACATTAGGGTTATAGGCTTACGTTTAATCAGATTTTATGAAATATTTCACATGTTGATTATGGAAAATGTTACACAAAGTTACCAACTTCTATGTTAATAACAAAACTAAACCTGAATATTAATTTCCCAACGGATTGAAGTGAAAATTATTGGAATAGTTAATCGACTTGATATGGAATCGTTTGCTATGGATTATGTAGCAGTCAATTACTAGGAATTCACTTTAAACTCCACTTTAAAAAACAAAGCACACTACCATATTTTTGGGTAGTATTATTGATTGGTGATTGTAAATACTGGTTTAAAAAATAATGCTAAAGACGGCCTTCATGGTATTATGTACGATATGATGGTTAATTTTCAAAACGGCTGGGCGTGGACTCCCTAACTAAACTACATCACAATTTTGCACGTACAAGACTTAAGTTAAAAGAGGAGGCACTTTGAAAATGACCTTTCTTTATATTCTATTTTAGTATGCACACACACACACACACACACACACACTCAGGTCTTTTTATCCCCGAAGGGGTAGGCAGAGGCGCAACTTGTGGTGTGATAGAGGGCGAGCCTATCGCCATATCGGGCACAAATTCCAAACTCCGGGCGGATACGGAATTTTTAGAAAAATGCAATATTATTATGCCCGACCCGGGGATCGAACCCGAGACCTCAGGATTGCAATCGTACCGTAATACAATTACGCCACCGAGGCAGTCATCATTTTAGTATGCGTTCATATAAATTAAATTTAAGATGAAGGAAATTCAAAGACGAGACCCCTAGATGTAGGTTCACAATTGTTATCTCAAGCGGTGAAGCTGTTATAATTTGTTAGGAGTAAGGGTTCTGTTAATATAAAAAATAATAAAAAAACTTTATATTCTCTTTGGTGTGAAAATAAAATGTTATCTTACTAATATTATATCATAAATTTAAATGTTTGTCAGAAATAAACGCAGGAGCCCCTGAAATCCGAATGATTTGCATGAAATTTGGCACATAGGCAGACCAAGTTCTGGATTAACATAATATATTCCTAACCCGGTAATTTGCTTCCGTCGAAATAATTTAAATTGATTTCATAAAAACATGACGCTGTTGTCGTGCTCATGTTAGTATCGCTACATTTATTTAGGGAATTTTTTGTAGGAAAAGTTATTCACGCAGGCGAAGCTGTAACAACAACTAGCTGTGAAATAGCATCTCCAAGCTTGCTCGCTTTCCCACACATGGCCAGAATAATGTAATAGTAATTGATGATAATATTAATACCGTTGAATGAATTCATATCCAAATATAAAAGTATCAACTTAAGTATTAACTTCAGCCGTTTAAGCACAATAATATACACACAATAATCTTCAACGGTGATTGCTTGGAACTCCTTTTCAGCAGAAGATATATATGGATAATATGATCTTTGATGTGCTCATAGCCCAATTTGGCAGTAAGAATTACGTCATGAACGCAAGTTAGGAAACTATCGCAAGAATTGCAGTTTTATAATATCTGATTATTAATATATGGTATACCTAGTAGGTATTTAGGTATAGAAAATTTTCTCACCTCGAATTATGCAAAAACATTAAGCTGTGAGTTAATTAACACAATGCTACTTACTAAATTTATCAAACTGTATATCTTATAATGTAATGTTTAAAGAAATTTATTCTCAAAAAAGAATACAGTCACTTAAGAATACAACTTGCATTAAAGTAAACACGATCTTATACTATATATATCTTGATGTTATCATTATTATGATCAAGTCCTTCAACAATCATCATTCGTCAGCGACTGATTAAGAGTTCTGACCGCCCTAGGCTAATTATGAGGACGCGCCCCCGTCAGGTGTAAGTGATACGGTAGGCCTAAAAAGTAGTATAATAGTTTGACTTTGTTTACTAGTGTGAAAATTTTAACATGGTTCATTCTACCTATAAATGTTTTCAGATCGATCAGTGCAACTAATGTGGTCCATTAATCTACAAGATATTCAGCCTTAGCGTGGCAAACCATTTTTTTAGCTGACCGTATATAAAGGCGCTTTATACGACCTCGCGAATTATACGACCAAAATCATGACAAGTGACTCCAGGCTACCAAGTAGAAAACCAAATCCATGTCGTGTTTGGCCGCATGACTTGTATTGGCTTAATTTCTATAGAGAAGTTAGTTGTTGCGGCCATTAACCATGTGCGTGGTCATCTAGTGTGTGAAGTTGCATTTATCCTTTAGGCGACTTTTATACCAATAAATTGTAATTTTTATTAATTAGTTTCAAGCACGATTTTGATTGAAAACGACAAGTTTGAGTCTCCGTACGTCAAAATTTCTGAAACAGACGTTGGAACTTGGTGGCTAGATTGAAATTAAAGAAAGATATGAAAAATCTCGCTCGTTTATTCTATTAGTGTTGAAATAGTCTTTCCGATAATGTATTATAAATTAATCAGATCAGCTTATTTTAAAAAAAAAAATCACTATGAAGAGTAAGCTGAAACAGTCAAAATTTTAGATACGGCCTCTTAATTCTTGACTGAAGACCAGACATATTGCTAGCATTATCATAGCTTTGGCCACGACAGTCTTTAATATCAAGTCCCAAAGTTTTATCAATTGTCGCCAGAACAGCCTTCCCCATGTCTTCACCTTTATGACCGCAATTGGGTAAAAAGGTGACAAAACGTTCGACAGGTTCTCCGTCAGGCAAAACATAACGAATTATAAATGTCAACTGATCGGTGTGTGGAATATCTGCAGTAGAATCAATGCTAATCGAATAATATTTTGCTTTTTTTATTTCTCCAATAATTGAAAGTCGAACTTCATCAGTACGCCGCTGCTGCGGCTAAACATGATGTCTCTACTGTAATTATGAAACATCTTGCATACTCATGTGCGTATGAATACTCATGTTTATACAAATAAAAATTATCTTATCTTATCTTATCAGCGAGAAGTAAAATAAATTCATCGATTATAGAGGATGACAAGTACGATGGAGCACCTCTGCCTTTTTGTCCAAATCTCACCAAACTCTCAGCCATGAAAGGATCAAATTTGGATATAAGCTCAATACAGCCAAGAAAATTTCTGATTAGTGCAGATCCAATAATTTCATTTTGACCGTGAAATGGAAGGCCACGAGAAGCTAAAAACGTAATTGTTTCTATTACACGTATTTCTTCATTATATTGTTTGATTATTTTGGGTATCCAATCGTTGTAAAAGTTTCCTCTACATACATATTATTGTCCTAAACATTTACGATGATCCGGAGAATTGTCATGATCAGTTAGAATTTTTCCAGTCATTAAATCCACTTTTGGCAAATATGGATGTTCCTCCATATAATTTACAAGGACCACAAAACACGTGACCTGTGGATTCTGAGTATACTAACCAGCTTCTCTTCACAATTTCGCCATTAACAAGCTTTATCACAAACATATGTTTAGATAGAAATCTTTTTTAATTTTTATACTACCTTTCTAGACTGCCTCGGTGGCGTAGTTGTATTACGGTACGACTGCAATGCTGAGGTCTCGGGTTCGATTCCCGGGTCGGGCAAAGTCATATTGAGTTTTTCTATTCAGTATCAGCTCGGAGTCTGGAATTTGTGCCCGATATGGCGATAAGCTCGCCCCCTATCACATCATGGGACGGAATAACGGCGAAAAGTGGGTGCACTAGTTGCGCCTCTGCCTACCCCTTCGGGGATAACAGGCGTGAGTGTATATGTATGTATAGTACCTTTCTGATCTGGAAAAGTCTAATTTTTCGTATTGTTGCAGTCCTTTTTTAACAATATAATCTCGAAATTCATCGTTTACATGCCACAGTCCAGGGTCACTTGACGTCTCAGGCTGGAGGCCCCGTCGTCGGGGCTCAGGGTCGTAGAGGCAGTGCGTCCTGTCTTTGCCGATTGGCTGGACAGGCGCCACGGAGCGGCAACGTTCCGCCTGACGCAGGTGCTCACCGGACATGGTTGCTTCGGTGAGTTCCTGTTTCGGGTGGTACGGAAGGAGGTGTCGGCCGTGTGTCACCATTGTGACAACTGCCCGCTGGATACGGCCCAACATACATTGGAGTTTTGCCCAACCTGGTATGAGGAACGCAGCGCTCTCAGAGCAGTCATCGGAGAAGATCTCTCGCTCCCAGCCGTGGTCGTTTCCATGGTCGGCGGCCGGGAGGCCTGGCAGGTGGTGGCCCACTTCTGCGAGGTGGTCCTCTCGTGGAAGGAGAGTGCCGAGAGGGATCGCCAGCGCAGTGGTGATCCCTCTCGCCGCCAGACGAGACGTGTAGGAGGCGTCGGGTGGACGACTGACCGACGTCTCCCGCCCTGTGGATTGGGGGCGTTTGGAGAATTCCACCACGGTATCCCCTGCCTGTCGTAAAAGGCGACTAATAGGGGCCTCCGGGGGTAGCAGGTGGGCGGAAGGGGCCGTCCACCTATTAGTCTAGCCAACTTTTGTGACCCCCGTGATGGACGGCAGCGTGGCGGTTAGGCCTCACGCTGCCTTTGACGCCGAGGGCGTCCTTCGGTGTACGGGGGCTTCTGAGCCCCCCTAACAACAGGAGACGGACCGCAATAGCGGTACGCGCAGGGGCGTTTGCGGACGACAACTTAGACGTGAGTCGGAGGAAGCCCGCAGCCGTCCCTAATGCGCCGAAGATGGCCACCGCGGAGTTTTGGTTGGTATGCCGTGCGGTGTACATAGGTTAGGGACTCGGCCCGGCGGTCGCCCGACGTTTTCCATCTCTCCGGGCGGCTTAACGTCGGGTCGTAAGGCACGGTGAACCCAACATAACCGCTCAGTCTTCCCCTTGAAGGCTGGGCGGTAGTAATTAGTCACATTCTCCGCGTTAAAAAAAAAAAGGGTCACTTGACGGAATAGACGGCTTTTCTTCTATTAGAATTTCGTCTTCATTGTAGGTCGTCGGCGTCGTCGCTACTATAGGACTAGTGTTGGACGGAGAAACGTAAGAACAGTCCGCGATAGAAGGACCAGGGCAAGAAATCGCTGGCGATAGTTCAGCATTCTTCACCGTTTTGTTCCTTTCTGCAGAGCTCGTAAAAAATGTTTCCAGTTTACGAGTATGTTTTAAAATGTTTTCTTTCTTCTTTTCCTTTTCTTTTGCTTTTTTTCTGTATTCTGTTCCACTTGGCTTTTTTACTAGCGAAATACTCTCATTACTACTCATAGTCTTAATAAAATACCGAAATATGAAGGAAAGGACAATAAATATCAATCACCAAAAAACGAATATATTCGAGTGCGTGATAATATGACGGACGAACGACGATTAACGAAAGAGAATGAAGCGCGGCAAAGTATACTGACTATTAACCACTGGGGAGTCCTCGCGCGTCGTTGACGTCGCTCCAAGCGAGTGAGTGAGACGAGTGAGTTGGCAACATCGCAGTCGAGCGAGTCGCTCGACCACCGACCGATTCGAGTGATAAATCAGTTTGTTTTTCGCGCGCTTTTTAAAGTAACAAATCAGGGAGTCCCAGGCTTTTTCAGTTCACAGTGCATTTAGTTTTAGTATTTTGGCTCGGTCTAGTTGTAATATGTAGGGTAGATGCAATGATGCTAGATTAATAGTGCATGCGATGACACGATTTCAGCGCGCCCCCCCAATCCTCGCGCCCTAGGCTGCAGCCTAATTAGCCTAATGGTTAATCAGGCCCTGTCATTCGTAGCAGCTTTTAAATAACTAAGACAACAAAAGCGTTAAATTGAGCAATTAAATGGATTGCTTCGAGCAATGTAGGTCAGGAATCTTCAACGGATTATGATTTTAGTAGCACATGTGTAAAACGATGTAGCTTGATGATGTCATGGCCCTTCAAAAATTCTTGAAAGGGAGACTTTGGTTTTCGTTTTGTATCTCCAATATAACTTGACACTTAGTTTTTGTTTAGTTTTATTTAAAAGATTTCGACGTAGTTTTTAAAATCAACAATGAATACTTATTTCAATCGATTTCCAAAAAAAGAAGATTCTGAATTCGTGTGCTTGTATTTTTTATGTATTTACACTGACTTCTCTGAGAATTGCGAGCCCATTTCCGTGATTTAATTAAGTATTAGAATATTTTTATTTATCTTTTAAAATTTTATTGTTATTGTTGTTATTAAATGTTTATACTTAGATTATATTGTTAGATGTAACTTGGCCCAGTGTTTTGGCCCAGTGCTGTAAACATTCATTAAAAAATAAATAAATAAATTTCTCTTTTATTTTGTTAAATACGGTTTTGTAATGGTCCCATAACAATATTGTGTTTTAGTTAGCGTTTTATCATTTTATTTAACAGCCTTAACATACCTGAATCGTAGGGTAATTTTAGTAACTAGGCTTCAGACTTTTCTTTTATTAGCCCCTAAGAATTCTTAATTTTTGAGATGAAAAATACGCTGAATAAGACTCAAGCATTAAACGTTAACCTTGAGAGTTAGTGTTATAATCTTGTAAATTCCTACCAAGAAAGTGTTTGTATAAGCTTGATGTTAGGTTTAGTTACTTATATTTGCCACCAAGTTAAGTGGTAGCTTTTCAACTTACATCAGCACTGGATAGGCGTTGTATCATGTTCTTTTAAAAGGAATATGAGCAAACCATAGTGTTCAGCACACACTCACCCCTTTTGTCCCCGAAGGGGTAGGCAGAGGCGCTACTATATGCAACCACTTTTTGCTGTGCATGTTCCGTCCCATGATGTGATAAGGGGCGAGCCTATCGCTATATCGGGCGCAAATTCCAGACTTCGGGCTGATACTGAATAGAAAAATCCAATATCACTTTGCCCGACCTGGGGATCGAGCCCGAGACCTCAGCATTGTAGTCGTACCGTACAATTATGCCACCAAGGCATTTTGTGTGTCAGATTGTTCACTAAGAGCCAAACAAATAAAGTATGTAATGGAACTGGATAGTAATGACATCAATGTTTGGTATACTGAAATTGGTTGCATTGGTATTTATATATTTTTTAAAACGGACATAAATAACATACATACATACATATACACTCACGCCTGTAATCCCCGAAGGGGTAGGCAGAGGCGCAATTGGTGCACCCACTTTTCGCCATTATTCCGTCCCATGATGTGATAGGGGGCGAGCCTATCGCCATATCAGGCACAAATTCCAGACTCCGAGCTGATACTGAATAGAAAAACTCAATATCACTTTGCCCGACCCGGGGATCGAACCCGAGACCTCAGCTTTGTAGTCGTACTGTAATACAACTATGCCACCGAGGCAGTCCGGTAAGTACTTTCTGAATGCAAATACTTCACTTTTGCGTAAAAGTAACAAAGTTTGTAAAATTGCCCTTAACATGTGTTATGTATAAGTTTTAATAAAACGAGATGATACGTATAAATTGTTTCATTTAAAAATAATAAAAAATCTTCATTTATCATACCGGGTGGAAGGGAAACGCTCTCGGAAACGAATACAGATGATAGTATTGGTGATTCCTGACGTGATGGCACTAAAAAAATCGCGATCGCATTGTTACAATTTTAGTAGGATTTTCTCAAATTTCTGTACAGCTGTATGAATTTTCATGTATGAATAGATAAATCAAACTATTATTCTAAAAAACATAGTAAAAAAGGTCAATATTTCAAAAAAATCGTAATGAAACACGTACATCAGCTGATGGGTTAATGACCGCGGGCCGGTGCCGGCACAGCGCGGCGGCCGCCCAGTTTTTTGTACGCTTTACATTGCGCGCGCATGAATTACGGAAATACTAAAATCGTAAGTATTATCACTTAGCTTTGCAAATGAATATAGTTTTTCGTTAATGTTATGGTTCTTCTCTCTTACCGTTCCGGTATAGAGAGCGTTTCCCTTCCACCCGGTATATCGAAAAATCATAAGTTACATTCTAATTAAATATTAAAAGCGAAGCATCAAATTGGTTGGTCTGAATATAAATATAACCGACCCGCCATCTCTACGCACACAACTACGCGCGCTTCTGTGTGAGTGAAATTTGCGAAGAATTACCTATAGTCGACGTTCCGCGCAGCACGTAAACGCTCTTAAGATCCCATGTAAAAGGGCTAACATTTCCAGACTCCGAGCTGATAGTGGGTAGAAGAACACAATATCAATTTACCTGACTTCTGATTCCAATCCGAGACCTAAGGCGATAGTCGTACTGCGTACGCGGTATTCGGGTATTTAATTTAAAATGTTAATGATAAAAGATTGACCTTTTATTTTAGATTACCCCATGCTACCATGTTACAGTCTATCAATTCCCATTTCGTTGTAGACATGTATACAACTGTTATAATTACAACTGTAATAATCTTTCTGATTAATCAGTTAATGGATCTCCCTTGCTTACGTGAAGTAAAAAGGCGTGTAATCAAAGTCACGGGGGACAATAGTAGTATATAGATGAAGTATATAGAAAGGGTCAATTGATTAAACTTAAAGATTTTACTTGAATGCATTGCAAATTCCGCTAATCAAGCAGCCCGTGGAATTGAAAGTATCGATTCCATTAACGTTTTCTTGTCATGAAGACTCGCTAAGTTGAGTCAATGGCTACTGCTATCTCGTGCATTTGTCAAGGCTCAAGAGACAATCTTCATTATTCGAACAATATTTGAAACTCTTGACTCAGTATAATTACTATAAGGAATAATGGTAATTTTGATACAAAAATATCTGGTACCATCACTAGCAAACATAATTAAAGATAATAATTATATTTGAGAGAGTTCATTTTATTGTTTCTCCCTCTAAATAATATATTCCCGGAACATAATACTCCGTTCTCGCAGATAACTCCTACGTATTTCGATAACTCCATTATAGTTTACTGCAAATATTAAACGTTCACACGCTCAAACACTGTTCATAGTAATTACTGATTGTTGACACGACAAACATTAAGCTTTTCTTAAGGTGAATTCACGTTGAGAACATTGTGTTGTTGCGATTTATTGTTCTCTGTTGTATACAAAACAGTACTACATAAGATAAATATTATATTAAGCTTGAAGTACGAAAATGCTTAAAAACTCGTGACCAAGTCAAAAAGACCAGAATAAAAAAAGGCTCATATTATTATGGTTTTAGATGCCTACGAATTATGGTCATCAAGAAAAGCCATAGTGCGTGAACAAAAACACGTAAATGTAAACAATAGTGGTTGCACAGTATGCCTCAATAGCAGAAGTAAATAATCCTATGATACCTGAAAAGAGTAGATACAAAATTTTGCGGAATATGTTATTCGTCAATGCATAAAATACATAAGATTTCGCAAGAATATGACTTACATTGTAAAGATAATATTTTTCTACATAGCTTATAAGTCGTAAGCTCGTAACATAATATTCCAAGTAAGTACTTTAGTACTTTGTATAATAAAAATGCTTTAGTGTGTCTCAACCTTCGAATACGGAACTATTTTTAGCTAAACAATGACGTGGAGGGTTGTGTAGTTAGAGCCGTCTGTTTGTTTGTTAATAACAGTTACTTTAGTTTAGCGTAAGTTCAAAACAAAATTTTGATGAAAATGGAAAGGTAAATCCAACATAACTTACCTAGGTACCTTATATGGCAAATAGTTTAAAATCAATTTATAATTATCACACACACACACACACACACTCACGCCTGTTATCACCGAAGGGGTAGGCAGAGGCGCAACTAGTGCAACCCGTTAACTTTTCGCCGTTATTCCGTCCCATGATGTGATAGGGGGCGAGCCTATCGTCATATCGGGCACAGATTCCAGACTCCGGACTGATACTGAATAGAAAACTCAAACATCACTTTGCCCGACCCGGGGATCTCAGCTTTGCAGTCTTACTGTAATACAACTACGCCACTGAGACAGTCATAATTATCAATGATAATTATCACTTTACTTTATAAAACAGCTAAATCTTAATTATAAAGAGATACGTTAAAACCAAAATTCAGGAAATTATAACGTAGCAAACAATTACAATCATTCCAATGTTTGTTTATCAGCTGTCGAGCTAACAGAATCGTGTTTAATTTACACAAATTACTTTCAAATCCTGTCTCGGGAATAAAGCTGGACCAGAGACGCCATTCAGCTCATAAACAAATGTTTAATGTCACTTTCTCACTATGGAGTGTTGTTTTATCAGCAATTGAATTTGTTACGTCTTTTTGAAAGACGGCGTCAAGGAGAAAATAGGAAGTAAGAGAATCTATTAGGGATTTTATAAATAGGCGATAATTGACTATAAAGGAAGAGATATGTTTTGTATACTAGCTGCTATTTTTCAATAAACAGATATTTTTGAAGTTTAAAAAAAAATTGTTTCGTTTGTAATCCAAATCGTGTGCACTCCGATTTAATTCGACGTTTTGAAGTGGGTCGAAATCATGCTCAAAGTGTAAGTTACATACATACATGCATACGCCTGAAGCTAATAAAAGCGTGTTAAAAATAAACTTATTGTGAGCACTGATATACATGATAGAATTCATTGAACAATGATTACAATCTATACTAATATTATAAAGCTGAAGAGTTTGTTTGTTTGGTTGAACGCGCTAATCATAGGAACTACTAAAACGATTTTGGAAAATTATTTCACTAACAAGAAGCTACATTACTCTTGAATGCTATATGCTAGTATTTTATCTCGGGAAAATATTTTAATTCCGGCAAATCTTTCTCACGCGGGCAGAGCTGCAAATACTAGTTCACAAATAATTACATACATATACACTCACGCCTTTTATCCCCGAAGGGGTAGGCAGAGGCGCAACTAGTGCACCCACTTTTCGCCGTTATTCCGTCCCATGATGTGATAGGGGGCGAGCCTATCGCCATATCGGGCACAAATTCCAGACTCCGAACTGATACTGAATAGAAAAACCATCGGGAATCGAACCCGAGACCTCAGCATTGCAGTCGTACCATAATACAACTACGCCACCGAGGCAGTATCACAAATAATTGTAGTCTAAAGAATAAACAAAATATTAAGAACCAAAAGATAATAAAATTACTACAATAAGTTAATTTATAACGCTCCTTATCTAATGCTCAGCGTCTTATTCAGTATCCTTATCGTGTCCAGTATCCACTGAACTCCGAACCCACCACACCTACTTCTGAGTAAGTTGGCTTTAATCTCATGATGTAGCTCTGGATATTTTTTGTAGCCAAATATACATAAAATCCCTGTGGGAGTATTCAAAATCGTGATGGCATTAACATTTTCATTGCTTTTTCGTAAATTTTATATTGTATATTTATAAGACTTTTTGTAATTTATTGGAGAGGAAATTTTTGTAATCTGCAGGGACTTTGGCATAATTACTTGAGCTATTTGTGTGAGTGTATTTTTTTCCATTAATTAAGACTTTCGCTTATGAATACAGTTGCTTGAAAGGAAATATACAAAAGAAATTTTCTACAGAGATTTTTTCAATTTAATCTGAAGAAGGTATATAATATAATAGAGCGACAACAAAAATAGTTGTCATTAATTTCGTTTATAGGTATTCTATATGCCCATTTTTATTGCAATGCAAGTTGTCACAATTCACATTAATTACGATAGATTTACACGAGTCATAAATTTTACATATTATTTATTTCTGTACTAGCTTTTGCCCTCGGCTCCACCCGCGTTAATAAGTTTTTCCGGGATAAAAGTACATATAAACCTTCCTCTTGAATTACTCTATCTATAAAAAAAAATCGCATTAATATCCGTAGCGTAGTTTTCAAGATCTAAGCATACATAGGGACAGATAGCGGGAAGCGACTTTGTTTTATACTATGTTAAGATAGTGATTACGTACACAAAATCAGTATGTAATTTTTTCTTCCTCCTGGCCTTTCTCCCTTGAGTGGAGATCAGCGCAACATACTTTATCAACCATATTGCAATTGATTTAGCTTCTACCACAAAAATCAATTCTCATTTATGTATAGTAATCATCATCATCAGCATCAGCCCGCTGCAGTCCACTGCTGGACATAGACCTCTCCCAAGATACGCCACAGAGCCCGGACTGCTGCTTTATGCATCCAATCGCTACCGCCTCTCTTGTGCAAGTAGTAGGAAGCTTCATTACTCCTGAGTGCGTTAGGGTACTTTTTATCCCGGGAAAATATAAAACAGGACTTTAACCGCGGATTTTTTTCACGCAGGCAGAGCCATGGGCAAAAGCTAATCGTTAATAATAGACATCGTGGGAGTAAATATTTAGGTCATGAGCTATACGAAAACCATCTTTATCGATGAAAATCGAAACGGAAATCATTTCTACCATCGCTAGGCTGTTGCTACGGAAATTCGACTTCCGCTTTTCTATCCGTTACGTATTAATTTCCTCGTGTTGCACGTGTATCACGTTTACGTATCTTGTTTTTCTAGTCCGGCGGTGTTGACTTTCCTGGTAAATACTTTCCGTGTTAATCACGGTGTTCTACAAAACTGTGTTTTATGATTTACATGTTAAGTGCCATTATTTATTAATAAAGAGTTCTGAAGGGCGATAAAGGTAGATCAACTTTGACATGGACTTAGCCCGTGTTTCATCCATGGTTAAGTTAACGGTCACATTACACTGGACGAGCACGCGGCGTCTTCGCTTAGGTGTGAACTAGTTTACAATTCGCCAGTGTGATAAGAGCTGAACTTAACTTTACCTGACCACTGATGAACAAACTCGGCCTTAGTCGTAGTCATAAAGAAAGAAATAAATTAGAAAGAAATTACATTTATTTGCAACCAACACAAATTACACAGATATAAAATAAAACAGACAAAAAACACTTAAAACTATATTTGTTGCAAAAAGACTCCAACTCAGCAATATGCTGGCAGTAAAGCCAGCGCTGGTCTTCCGTTGGGCCGTTTAAGATACACCATGCTAAGAGATTATGCAGATGGCGTGTTTTATACACGCGTCTTTAGTACATGCAATTTTGATACGTTTTCAGCGAACATACTCTTATAATATAAAAGTACTAATATCCAACTGCATCGCGGTTACTATTTTAGTTGCGTTTGGTACGAGTCGTCGCGATAAAATACACCGTCTGCATAAGCTCTAAGAATTGTTCATTGTGCCCGGTTTCTTTTTAAAATTCAACGGTTTCTTCATTGTTATTTGTTTTATCTAAAATGTTTACGGAAATGTAAGGATTGAAAAAGAATCTTTTGTTTTATTTGTACCTAGGTTCACTTACTGGTCTTATGTTCTTAAGAATAAGTTCGTTATATTTAAGGTTAAAGATAATTTATTCCCAAAAAGATGAAGAATGTCACTTACATGAGAACAAATTAAAAAAATCTAAGTAATTATTCAAATACAGTGGTCGCCGTGCGCTCACTTAACAAAGTATTGTGACTAATCACGCGAGCAGTTTTTGTTATTTATCGAATAAAACTTGGCTGCTCCTCCTATTTCTCTTTGACATCACTATGTAGTGTTAGAATTATGGTTAGTTTATTTTTTTTTATTCATAGTGATTAGAATGTATTTAAACGTCTATATAAAAAACTGAAACTACCCGCTGGTCTGATCAAATAAAAACCATAACGAGACTTCCTATTACTTCTGCCCTGAGGAAAGCTGAAGACAGGGGCATGGAAACAGCTAGTCATCGACTCTATTAAAGCATTTCAAGACGGACATGACCTTCCGTGATGAAGAAAACGATTAAGAAGAGATAACAACTGAAACACTGAATCATTTATATCTACGCGGCCCCAATAATATTCATTTGTTTACGAGTTACAATGAAATGTATGAATTTTAATGCTATAGACATCCTACCTCAGCCTACCCCTTCGGGAATAAAAGTATTTGCTTCATTTATTTGATTATTTTTAACATAGTTTTATGTTGTAATCATTAAAAGTGATTAGCCTAACACAGTAAATTTCCTGATTTTTTTTTAAATTTCTAGCGCAATGCATTAACCATCTCATGGAATTTCATTATGTGGCAGCCCTAACCTCGGCGTAGGTGTGAGCTCTTACGCTATTGATGAAACACCAGATACTGTCTCGAAAATGTATTGAACACAAATTCCACGATAATCAATATTTTTAGCAGTTCAATGTACCTTCTTATAGAAGTAACAAATTATCGTATTGAATGTATTATATGATAAGTCTATTTTTATACGCAGGTGTAGAACTACAAAGGGTGGCCAGCATTAAATAAGATAAATCTTCCAGCAGCACATCGAATCCAGCTTTATAAGAATAGGAATATATTTGTAGAAAATGAAATATCACTCAATAGACAGACGTTAACAAATACAATGTGTATCGTTTTTGACGGTGTAAACATGGTAACAATTTAGACCAGGTTATTCAACAGTAGTTATCTTTTTGTCAGGGTCTTATTAAGCTGGACGCGCTCGCAGAGCTTCGAGTGCTCCAGGTGCTGAGTGCTGTGAGCGCGTCCGGCTTAATAATACCCTGACAAAAACCTAGCTACTTTTATCCAAATTTATATACTGTCTTGATTAGAATTTGAGGCCCATTTTTTACATGTCCTTAACTTGAAACTTGTGATTGATTTTAAAATAAGGGATTAAAAACTCAAGTAAACATCTCGAGATACTCTAATTATTCTCAGCTCTCTATTCCCTTATTTCACACGAACCAGATCTGGATGGAAGTGATGTTTCACTGTTTTTTTTCAAACGTTGCTATTAGCTAATGGGTTTTCGAGTAACAGAAGTCCGCCCTACTCCTGATTTCCAATTAAATTCGCATTCACCATCTAAGGTGGCCTGCATAATTTACTGATATAATTTAGCTTTGTTAAAGTAATTGGAAAGTTAGATGTTTTGTTTTTTTTTTATTGGAATTATAGTTCAGGTAAATCACAAATTTTTACCTTGGTTTTTAATACATTAGTTATAGGTTAAATAGCCATTTTTGTGAAAAACACACTTATTTCTATCTATTTATATCAATTCCATCATGTCTTATCACCTAAATATTTTACCCAAAGGTCATAGAAACGATAAAATTTGAGTTCGAACGAAATGTCGTTTTTAATTACTTGATGAAGTGAACTAACAAAAAAATAGTTCCATCTAGTGAGTGGAAATGTTATTTGTCGGATTGACCATCTCACCAAGTATTACCCTGTTACATACATTTTGTATTTCTCTATAGAGAAATTCATAAATATTATATTATAAATATTATGTGACATGTCCCGTATTTTTCAACTTCGTTGGTTATACGGAACACGTATAGTTACAAATCGCTTGGTCACATCTAAAAAAGAAATGCTTCCCATGAAATAAACAAACCAAAAGTTGTCTCACTTATGGTCAGCAATAAAACACGTAAAAATATTAAAGAAAACTAAAGTTTTTACGATCGCTTCAATAATTCCAAATGTTTTGAAACAAATCCTTAAGATTGCTCCAAACTCCATTTTGGGAAAGATGTCTAAAACTATATCTTATTATATAAACATTATGATAATCATTTAATTCATTCTCATGATAACACAATTTAGGGACATTAATAAAAGTGTCACAGCATTTGCTATATCATGAGAGTTATCGAAATTTAATAAATCAAAGTCATATCTCAAGATGGATAGTTACAATTTCGGCAAAGTTTATAGTGTCTGCCTACACGTTGTTTACCTAAAATGGATTGAGGTTTTATCACCACTATAGATTACTCCATTAGCAGACAGTTATTAATTTGAAATCTGAATTATTTCCAAAGTTTTCATGTTAAAATTCTTTTCAATATTTTTCTATTAGCTAAATGATTTAAGAGATTGAGGATTTCACTGCTTGCTGATGAATGTTAGGTCACATGAATGTATAAGCCGAGAAAATACAAAAGTCACACTTTTATCTATACTCCGAAATAAAATGAATAGGTACTATCTACATACGATAACAAATAAAATTTACGTGATAACTATGAAAGAGGTTTTTATATAAAAAATATAAGGAGATGATTATAATCATCCCTAAGTAACAAACTATATTTTCTTAAAGTCTTCGAAAATAAAGAAGTGTTCATTACACTAGAGAAAACATCATTGTATTATCGATGCTACTGTTGCTAAAAAAAGTCAAGAAAACAAAAGCCAGTCTACAAAAAAGTTTATTTTCTTGATTTAAAAACACTCACAAAAACCGATCAGCGTTTTACCTCAAAATTTTACTTAACTTTACGATCAGAAGTTTGAACATTTACTGTTATTGCCGTATATATAAAATAAGAAATTACTTTTGTTTGAGCCTGACGTTGAAACTTAACTGACGGATTCAATACCTACTGAATTGTTGATTTCAAGACAAATTGTAAATGAAAATGGAAACTGGGACTACCCAGTCCTTTATATTTACTAAAATATTGTGGGATATTTGTTGAAGCTACGGAATTTAGGTCTAGGGATTATAAATTGTATCCTAAAATATTCGACTTTACTTTGGTAATGTCATTTAATTAACAAAAGAACTCTACGCAATCGGCCTTGTTCTTATTACTATAGCATCTCTTGGAATCAGCGTTTTAATTTTGATTTATGTGCTCAAGATTTCTTGACGAAAATTTTATGAACCGTGGAGTCTGATTATAATTATGTTCATAAATTCTAAGGGGGTGCGAAGTCAGGAAACCTCCACGCGGTGCACCCTGGGCAACGGAGCGTCGGTCGAGTTGATCGGCGCGACGGCCAATATCCTGGCAACATGGGGCTGGCGGTCCCCCCGCAGTGGCGGGTAAACCACCAACAACAGCATTCCCAAGGAGGGTTGGTGTCAGGCAGGCGGCCGGCTGTAAAACCAAATTGCCAAATCCCCTATGCAACATGTTGTTTGAAGATATGCGCGATAGGGCTAGGGCGTACCCCAAAGGCGACGCGCAGGGGCAGCACCCGGCTCCTGTGGGAAATGGACAAGGGTTGTTGCACCAGCCCGGGCGGGGGCAATGTAAGAGGCTAGCCCGGGAAGTAACAGTGAGGTATGCTAGTTGGAATGTTGGAACGATGACTGGAAGAGCTAGAGAGTTAGCGGATGTTTTGAAAAGAAGAAGAATAAATGTAGCGTGTTTGCAGGAGACTAAGTGGAAGGGAACAAAAGCGAGAGAAATTGGTGAAGGATATAAGTTTTATTATTGTGGAAGTGATGGAAGGAGGAATGGTGTGGGAATAGTGTTAGATGGAAAGTTGAAAGAGGGCGTGATGGATGTTAGAAGGATGAATGATAGATTGATATCTGTGAAAGTAATGTTAGAAAATGTGATGTTAAATGTGATAAGTGTGTATGCCCCACAGTCGGGATGTGATGAAAGCATGAAAGAGAGATTTTGGGAGGATTTTGATTCACTGCTTATGACTATTCCATCACACGAGGAACTGTACATAGGTGGCGATTTCAATGGGCATGTAGGAAGAATGAATGGAGGTTATGAAAGAGTACACGGGGGGTGGGGTTTCGGAAATCGCAATGACGAGGGAGAAAGTCTATTACAATCTGCTATTGCATTCGATTTGGCAATAGCCAACACCTGGTTCCAGAAAAAGAGCGAACACTTAATAACCTACAGAAGTAGTGTGCACAAAACACAAATAGACTTCTTCCTCGTCAGACGCAACAATCTCAAGTATATGAAAGATTGTAAAGTTCTCCCGGGCGAAGATTTGGTTTCACAACACAAGCTATTAATTTTGGACACGTCTCTTAAGGTGAAACCAAATCAAGGAAAGAACAGACCCCCTCCTATAATAAAATGGCATTTGCTAGAGAAGGAAGAATGTGCGAAGAAATTTAGAGAAAGAGTGGTAGATAAGATGATAGAAATGGGCGATATGGATGAATATAGTGCAAATGATTGTTGGAATGAAATGGCAGGGTGTATCAAGAAGGCAGCAAAAGATATTTTGGGAGAATCGAAAGGAAAAGGCACGATAGATAGGGATACATGGTGGTGGTCGACAGAAGTACAGAATGTGCTTAAGGAGAAGAAAATGAAGTTTAAAGAGTGGCAGAGTGTGGATGAGATGAATGAAAGTCTGAAAGCAGAAAAGAAAAATGAGTATGATGAGTGGAAGAAAAAAGCGAAAAAAGCCGTTGCAATAGCAAGGGCCGCAGCGCAAAGCAAACTATTTGACACTTTGGATAGCGCTGTAGGCCAAAAACAGCTATACCGGCTTGCAAGGGCAAGAGAGAGAAAGTCTAGAGATGTATGTCAGGTTAAATGTGTTAGAGATGAAGCCGGAAAGGTGCTTGCGAATGAGGAAGAGATTAAGGATAGATGGAAAAAATATTTCGAAAGGTTAATGAATGAGGAGAATAATTGGAATAGAGTGCTTGAGAATAATGCAATGAATGAGGGATTAGTGAGAAATGTTAGCGTAGACGAAGTGAGAAGTGTAGTGAATGGAATGAAGAATGGAAAGGCACTAGGACCTGACGGAATACCAGTTGAAGTATGGAAGTTATTGCGAATGGATGGATGGACATGGTTAGCTTTATTCTTCAATAAGTTGTTGCGGGAAGAAGCCATACCTGACGAATGGTGTAATAGTTTACTAATACCCATTTACAAAAATAAAGGTGATGTGCTGGAGTGCAACAACTATAGGGGGATAAAGCTAATGTCACATAGTATGAAGATATGGGAGAGAATAATTGAACGGAGATTGAGAGATGAGTGTGAAATCTCACCAAATCAATTCGGTTTTATGCCTGGTCGGGGAACAATGGATGCCATTTTCGCGTTGCGACAACTGTTTTTTTTTTTTTTTTTTTTTGTTGACGCGGAGAAAGTGACTTATTACTACCGCCCAGTGTTCAAGGGGAACGACTGAGCGGTTATGTTGGGTTCACCGTGCCTTACGACCCGACGTTGAGCCGCCCGGAAAGATGGAAAACGTCGGGCGACCGCCGGGCCGAGTCCCTAACCTATGTACACCGCACGGCATACCAACTAAAACTCCGCGGTGGCCATCTTCGGCGCATTAGGGACGGCTGCGGGCTTCCTCCGACTCACGTCTAAGTTGTCGTCCGCAACCGCCCCTGCGCGTACCGCTGTTGCGGTCCTTCTCCTGTTGTTGCGGGGGCTCAGAAGCCCCCGTACACCGAAGGACGCCCTTGGCGTCCGAGGCAGCGTGAGACACGCTGCCGTCCATCACGGGGGTCACAGAAGTTGGCTAGACTAATAGGTGGACGGCCCCTCCCGCCCACCCGTGACCCCCGGAGGCCCCTATTAGTCGCCTTTTACGACAGGCAGGGGATACCGTGGTGGAATTCTCCAAACGCCCCCAATCCACAGGGCGGGAGACGTCGGTCAGTCGTCCACCCGACGCCTCCTACGTCTCGTCTGGCGGCGGGAGGGATCACCACTGCGCTGGCGATCCCTCTCGGCACTCTCCTTCCGCGAGAGGACCGCCTCGCAGAAGTGGGCCACCGCCTGCCAGGCCTCCCGACCGCCGACCATGGAAGAGACCACGGCCGGCAGCGAGAGGTCTCCTCCGACGACTGCTCTGAGAGCGCTGCGTTCTTCATCCCAGGCTGGGCAAAACTCCAACGTGTGTTGGGCCGTGTCCGTTGGGCAGTTGTCACAATAGTGACACACGGCCGACTCCTCTATCCCCACCACCCGAAACAGGAACTCACCGAAGCAGCCATGCCCGGTGAGCACCTGCGTCAGGCGGTATGTTGCCGCTCCGTGGCGCCTGTCCAGCCATTCGGCAAAGACAGGACGCACTGCCTCTACGACCCTGTGCCCCCACGACGGGGCCTCCAGCCTGAGACGCCACTCCTCCACGGCGGCTCGCCGTAAGGAGGCCCTCTTGGCCTCCACCTCCTTCAGGGCCGGACGCTCCCCGCGACTGAACGCCTCCTCCCGCCAATGGAATGCATCGGCAAGGGATTTGGCGTCCAGGTCCCAGGGCAGAAATCCGGCCAATAAGCAAGCCGCCTCGAAAGAGACCGTGCGGTACGCCCTGACCGCCCGCTGCGCTAAAGCTCTCTGCGGGGCGCGCAGGAGAGCGACGCAGGGGCGGCTCAGGGAGTCAGCCCAAACGGGGCTGCCATAAAGGGCCATGGACCGCACGACTCCGTGATACAGCCTCCGGCAAGGGAAGCCAGGACCTTCCAGGTTGGGCAGCAGGCCGGAAAGAGCGCCCGCTGCCCGGGACAATTTCGTCCTCAACTCCTTAAAGTGGGTGCGGAATCGCCATCGGCTATCTAGGACTAAACCTAGATACTTCATGCTAGAGCCGATGGGGATCCGCACCCCCCCAACGACGATGCCGGCACCGGCCGGTGGCCCTCTCCGAGGTCCGTGAAAACACACGGCCTCGGTTTTCTCGAGGGCCACCTTCAAACCTAAACGTTGAATTCGTCCAACTACTTGGCCGGTGCCCGCCGCCGCCAGAGTTGCGGCGTCCCGGAAGGTCCCAGCAGTCGCTGTGACTAGCGTATCGTCGGCGTAACAAGTCACGCCGACGCCCCGGAGATTGGAACCACGGAGCACCCAGTCGTACCCGATGTTCCACAGGAGAGGGCCCAAGACCGAGCCCTGTGGAACACCGCACGACATCGCTCTTCGGTGCCACCCATCGGCGCCCGGATACACCACGTGCCTGTCAGACAGATACGCGTGCACCAGACGCCGGAGATAGGGCGGCACCACGTGGTACCGCAGTGCCTCGTGGATGCAGGCCCAGGGCAGTGTGTTGAATGCGTTGGAGATATCCAACGACACTGCAATGACAATTTGTCCGCTGGCCACTGCATCCTCCGCCTGTGACTTCACCCGCAGAATCGCATGGACGGTAGAACGTCCCCTCCTAAAACCAAATTGGTTGTCGGCCAAATTCGGACCGACCCTTTCAAGATGCTCGACGAGGCGAGTATGGATGATGCGCTCGAAGAGCTTTGCCACCTCGTCGAGCAACACGATGGGCCGGTAGGCCGACGGCGACTCTGCGGGTCGTCCCCCCTTCTTCAGCAGGACGAGCTTCCCGGCTTTCCACCGCGCCGGTAAGACGCCCTGCTCCAGGCAGGCGGTGAATAAGCTGCGGAGCCTCGGGCCCAGGTACTCAATGGCTAGCACCCAGGCTCTCCCGGGGATGCCATCGAGCCCTGGGGCCGTGTTTTTGCTCCGCAGCCGAAGCACTGCCGCCCGCATTTCAGCGGGCGAAACCTCCGGGATATCCCTTGCCGGATTCTCACTCGACGATGACGCCACATCCGGTGGCGCCATCGGTGGAGGAGTGAACTCCACGGTGGCCGGGAACAAGGCCGCGACGACGTTGGCCAGTAATTCTGGCCGGAGACTCTGCGACAGCGGGGGCGCCGCTGGGCGAAGCTTCTTCATCACCATACGATAAGGGCGCCCCCACGGGTCACTGTCGAGAGTCCCCAAGAACGCCTTACGTGCCGCGACCTTGGCCCCATGAATGGCCACCCGCAGCGCTCTCTTTGCCTCTTTGTAGAGGCCATAGAGCTGCCGCTCCTGGTCTGCGTGGTTCTCATCTCTGAGCCGGCGACGACGATGCCTGGCGTATCGGCGGCGCGCAGCAACGCACGACGCGCGCAACTGCGCTAGCTCCGCCGACCACCAGTACACCTGTCGCACCGGCGAACGGCGGAGAGCCCGGGGCATGGCGGCGTCGCAAACATCCGACATTGCCACCCCGAACCACTCCGCCTCCTGCTCAACCCGTACCGGCCCGTCCGGCACGGGGAGCCACGACATGACCAGAGCGGCCAGCACTAGGGCCTCTCCATCGAGGCGACGAAGCGCCCACCGCGGGCCGTCCCGATTTGGGGCACTCGGTACACCACCGGACTGGATACTCGGGGACGCGGAGACGTCGAACCTGATATAACGATGGTCCGACAACGTCTCCACGCCCACGAGGACTCTCCAGTCCCGAACACGGCGTGCGACGGCAGAACTCGCGAACGACAGGTCTATAATAGACCCGCCGTTGTGCCGCACGCACGTGTCCACCGACCCCCTGTTCAGGACGACCAGGCCGACAGAGATCGCCCATTCCTCCAGGACCCGACCACGACCGTCCGTCGACGGCGAACCCCAAGCCACAGACTTGGCGTTGAAGTCGCCGGCGACGACCGCCGGGTGAGGTTGGCCTTGTTCCACCAAGGCCCCCAGCCGAACGAGGAAAGACTCAAATTCGGCGAGGGGTCTGTTGGGAGAAAAGTACACTCCTACTATCCAAATGTCTCCCAACAGAACCGCCACGCATCCCCTGTCCTTCGCTACTTTTTCGAAGGGTGGGGAGCCAGCGGCGCCCCGGCTGATGATGGCCACCAAGCCGTCGAGGTCCCCAGCCCAGTTATCCCGGGGGGGGACAAAATACGGCTCAGCGACCACGGCCACTTGCACCGACCACTGCGTCAGGCTTTGGGACAACACGTCCTGGGCACTGGCACAGTGGTTGATGTTCGCCTGGAGGAACTTTAGGTCCATTATTGGGCGATCTCTACCACTACGTCCATCGCGGCCTCTTGCGGTAGGCTCGCTGTCTGCGACTGGGTGGAGGCCCCAGCAGCAGCAGCACTGCGTCGCATATCGCGACGCCTATCACGACGGGAGGGCACGGGACAAGCCTTTCCCCCCACCTGATGTTTGGCCGGCTTGCCTGCGGCCGCGCAGACAGCGCAGTTCGGCGCGGCCTCACATTCGCGGGCTTTGTGGCCCGGTTTACCGCAGCGATAGCATAAATCGCTGCGGTCCGGTCCTCCGCAGCACATGCTTTGGGTGTGACCGTGCTCAAGGCAACGGAAACAGCGCATCGGGCGCGCCCCGAGCACGGTCACCCGGGCCACAGTCCACCCCACCTTCAGGCGGCCCGCCTTTATTTTTAGTGCCGCCCTGGTCGGCACCTTGGCCCAGACGGAGCCCAGGCCGGAGCGATCGGGTCGGATTTGCCCCACCTTTACAGCGTCCGCTGCGCACTCGCCAGCAACGCTGAGGGCCGCTGCGACCGTCTCGGACGTGGCTGCGGGATCCAGTTCCGACAGCCGCAGCTCCGTGCATTTGGTGGGCCGGGAGATTTGGACATCGTCCGACCCGCCAAAGCATTCCCTCAGCCTTGCGGCGAGGGAGTCCGCCTTCCGCTCCGACTCAGCCCCGGGCACCTCGTAGAGCATGGCACCCGTGGCTGCCACCTTGGGCCTCAACCTATCAATGTCGAGGCCGGCGAGGTCTACGCGGTGCTGGGCATCCGTCAACACTTTGGCGTAAGTGAGCCCCTTGGCCACCGCCGCCGGCGTCAGCGACACCACTATGGCCGCCGAGCGTGGCTGACGCAGCCTGGGCTCCTTACGCCTCTGCCTCCTCTGCTGCGGCTTCGCTGCAGGCGCCGCGGCGGGGCTGGGCTTCCCCCGCTTCTTTTTCCCCACCACCACGGTCCATTCAGTGTCCATGGACGCTGGGGCCGGTGGCAGAGGGCGAGGCTCCCTTGGAGCAGACTTCGCGACGGGGGGAGCAGGAGCACCACCTTTCCCCGTCCCCTTCTTGGGCACCCCAGACGGTCCAGCGACCGCCACGGCAGTTGAGGTGGAGGGCCCGGCCACGACAGCAGGGGCTGTGGAAGGAGCAGGCTGTACTGCTCCTTTCCCCTTCCCTCTCCCCTTCCCCTTAGCGGAAGGCTGGGGAGCTCCCCCAACGAAGCCACCCTGGACGGGGAGTGGTGTGTCCCCGGGGGTGGACCTCCTCTCGTGGGCCAGCGGAGGCCTCTGGGCCGGCCCTGCGAGCGCCGAATCCAGTTTGGCCTGTAACCTGGCCTCCATCGTGGCCAGCATTTCCACCGTGGGGCGTTTGCTGGCCTCTGCCTCCAGCTCTTCCAGACGGCGACGAAGGGAGGCGTTTTCGCTTTTCAGCGTTTTTAACGCCTCCTCAAGTTTGGCACACTTGTCCTGCCACTTTTTTGCCTCGCCTTTTGGGCGAGCGCTCGTCTCCGCCACGACAGGTACCTCCTCGGCGGGCACTTTTGGGTTGGCGGAGCGAAGGACCATTCCTTCCCCGTTCTCCGCCCTTCTCGCCCTTTGGCGAGCCTCCCTGCGCAACAGGACATCGCGCACCCTCTCCTTCGACTTCGGTTTGACGAATTCGTCGACCGAAGGTGGGCCTCCCCTGCCGCGCCCAGCAGTCGTCTGCGACTTCGGAGCTGGCTCCTCCGTGTCGCTTCCCAGGGACGACCTGCTGCCCTTGTCTAACTCGGAGCGTTTCCTCCAGAGTCTATGGCTCCGAACGGAGGAAACGCTCCCACTCGACTCCGAGTCTACGCCTGTGGACATCTTGTCCGCGCCGACTCTTCGTCCGCCATCAACGGGCTTTCGCCCACCAATCTCCGCCTCTCCAGCCGAAACTGGAGTAGGCAACCTCGTCAAAGTAATTTTAGGGTTAAGGTTATCCATTATGAATCCCACGAGTATGGGGGAAATAAAGAGTCCACCCAGGCAGTGCCCCCTGTACCTGGGTAAGCCTAGCGTAACCCGCCAAGAGGGTCGGCTGGTACTCTGGCGGGGGTCGCACTAGTGACCGAACTACCCATCGGCCATGCATCCCCTCGCGGTGCGCCGCCGCTTGGGATTCGGGGTAACTTTTTATAGAGGTTTTCTCCCTCGTGGTCCGGGCGATTAAGCCAAGACCCTCGGTCCAGCAGGAGCGCGAGACATATCCACGGACCTCCATACTAGATTACGATCTGCAACGGTGACAGCGGGGAGGAAGGTTCCCCCCCACTGCCTGCTCGGGGCGGTGTTAGCGCACACCGAGCCCGTCGACACCCCCGGATGAACCAGGAGCCGCCCGAATAAACGGGCCCACCATCTAGAAATGCGGCAGCCGCCGCAAATAGCGGCGACGACCGCCAAAACCCCTGTTGTCAGGATATTGGCCGTTGCGCCGATCAACTCGACCGACGCTCCGTTGCCCAGGGTGCACCACGTGGAGGTTTCCTGACTTCGCACCCCTTGCGACAACTGTGCGAAAAGTACCGAGCTGCACATAGAAACTTGCATATGGTGTTCGTTGACCTCGAAAAGGCATATGACCGGGTTCCTCGTGAGATTTTATGGTGGGCCCTGAAGGAGAAAGGTATACCTGGGAAGTATGTGAGGTTGATCCGAGTGATGTACAGCAGGTGCAGTACCCAAGTCCGGTCTACAGCTGGTACTACCAACAGCTTCAGTGTTGCAGTGGGCCTGCACCAAGGATCGGCTCTTAGCCCTTACCTCTTCCTGATGATAATGGATGCTCTTACATCGGACATTCAGGAAGAGGCCCCTTGGTGTATGTTGTTCGCTGACGACATTGTGCTGGTTGCCGAGACTGGCCCAGAGGTCCAGAGCAGACTGGAGACATGGAGGCAAAGACTGGAGAATGTTGGCCTAAAGTTAAGTCGAAGTAAAACAGAATATCTGTTTTGCGACTTTGGCGGTCTCTCTAGTCCAGTAGCCATTAACCTTGCAGGAATATCTTTGCCGGCCTGCTCCGACTTTCGGTACCTTGGGTCACTCGTCCAGGGGAACGGTGAAATAGACCGCGACGTTGGGCACCGGATCAACGCGGGTTGGATGAAGTGGCGGCAGGTCACAGGCACAATTTGCGATCCACGGATGCCTCTAAAGCTTAAAGGCAAAATATACAAATCCGTGATAAGACCTGTCGTCCTGTATGGATCAGAATGCTGGGCCCTAAAGAAGACGGATGAAAGAAGATTACACGCAGCAGAGATGAGAATGTTGAGATGGATGTGTGGAGTGACGAAAATGGATAAAGTGAGGAATGAGTATATTAGAGGGAGTTTGAAAGTGGCACCAGTGATAGAAAAGTTGAAAGGAAATCGTCTGTCTTGGTATGGACATGTGAGGAGAAGGGATGAAAGGCATGTAACCCAACGAGTGATGAATTTGAGTGTTGATGGATGGCGAGGACGAGGACGACCAAGGAAGAGGTGGATGGATTGTGTAAGAGATGATATGAAAGAAAAGGGCGTGAATGACTTGATGACGAAAGATAGAAGAAAATGGAAGAGAAAAACATGTTGCGCCGACCCCAAGTAATTTGGGACCAGGGCAGGAAGATGATGATGAAATTCTAATGACATCTTCTAATAGTTTCACGTGTTTAATCTATCTAGTCATTATCATCAAGGTATTTGGAAACATTGTATGTATAGTAAACCGTCTCACCGGACTATGAGAGTGAAGGAATAGCGAGAGCATCTGTGTATACACACACTTGTGCACTATAATATCTCCTGCGTACCTGGCTGATCTCCGTTGAGATTGGCCGCCATGGCCGAAGCTAGAAACTAGGTAGAAGGATTTCATGTATCGTAAAAGAATAAAAGTGTTACATCCTGGATGTAAAACTGAGCAGGCACGATGCAATGAACATAAGTAACAATTTTTCAACCCCCGAACATTATTGTACGTTGTAGCCATATCGATTTTTTACTCAGTTATAGACATAAGACAGCTTACAATACACCTATCGATGTATAAGCACAATCAATAACTCCGGGGCGGCCCTACATCTTAGTTTTATAGAGTTATCCTGGTTTACCATCCATCCTAAAGGTACGTGAAGTCTGCCAGCCCGCACTTGGCCGGCGTGGTGGACTAACGCCTAAACCCCACTTGTAGAAGAAGCCTGTGCTCAGCAGTGGGCTACATACTATAATACAGGGCTGATGGTGGTCCCTGGTTTACAACGCCAAGTGTTACCTTAAAAGGGCATGTCAAAATTACCTTTCAAAGCAAAAAATCTCAAAAATAACAAAAGCTAATTGTGCATTAAACTACTCAAATATATCATGAATTCTCTGGGAAAACAATCTTCCACCTAAATATGTGGTTCTTTCACCGTTTTGTCCGTAGCATGATGGTAAGCTAACCAATGACCCAAATAGCAGTTTCATATAGCCGATAATGTGTGAATATTAAGAGGCGCACATCGCCCGCGGCGAGGCTTCATCGAGTTACTTCGATACGGTAAACGGAACGTACCGAAGATTTTTTTAAATATCGGTTTTATGGACAGGGATAAGGAATTGAGTATTTATGGTGGAAAATATGTTATTGGTAGCATAAAATAATTTAAAGTGGATTTTATTTTTTATCTGTGGCATGGTAAAGTAGCTTCGCGGCACTGGATGGTAAGTGAAGAGAAGTCCGAAATATATCGACCGGCAAGAGATAAACATCCCCGGACGGTCGGTACAGTTATGCCTGTTAGGGTCCATCACCGCGTTTAAGAGAGAGTGGTCGAAGGCAAGTCAATAGTGAGTCTTTTGCGACCGAAGAAAACTCTTGTTATATACCAAACAATATTATATATCTCTATACCAAATGTCATCGAAATCCGTCCGGTAGATTTTGAGTTTATCGCGTTCAGACAGACAGATGCGGTGGTGGATTTGGTTTTAAATATATAAGGATACATCAGCCCTGTATTACATACTGCTGAGCACGGGCCTCCTTTACGATTAAGAGGGTTTAGACCTTAGTCTATACTTAAGGCATATGGGCTTTATGAATTAACTGTAGTAATTTTTTTTCATATTATAGTCTTCATTCTACTAATGATCAAATGCTTTTATAATAAAGGCTCTCGCTTTGTGAAAATATTCCTAATACAAAGATTTAAATCGATTTAGTTTTGTTAACGTTTCTTGTTTCTGTAAAAGGCAAAACAACCTTAATATAATATATCTCGGAGACATATTTTCATTCCATTTTAGAATCTTGGAGTCCGGATATTATATTTAAATTCTGTTCCCTGACATTATGCGTGACATTGCGAGTATGTTTTTAGATTTATTAAATATATTTTCGTTTAAATATCACTCAAGACAAGAGATTATCGTACACGAGCTCACTCTTTTAACCCTGAAAGTTTAGGCATAGACGAATGTATTAGCTAACAATGGATAAACCATTTTAGATAGATTTAGACGTATGATACAAAAATAAATCAAATCCTAGATTAACCCTTTCGTGCAATTTAACAGAAAACGTCTATGAAGGCGGTGCTGCTAGCAAACGCTGTTAGTTCTTTAAAATCATTTCTCCATAGTAATTGGTCACGTTTGCGACCTAGCTTAAACGAAAGCAATGCTGCGTTAGAAATGCTGCGATTTTCTCTAATAAAAGTATTTATAGAAATAACCCCTAATGTTTAAAGCTTACAACTGCTCTATGTTCAAGATAGCGAGTAAAGAAAATTACCAAAAGATAATTAAACTAGAGCTTATTATGCGGTGATTTAACATCTAGCGGCGGTAAATCAAGGGTCAATATAATAATTTATGATGACGTTTCGTACCCTCCCATTTTTTATGGCATTGAATGACGAGACGAGAATGCCGTTCGTCTGATAAGCGATACGACCACCCATAAACAGTAGCAACACCATCCACCACCCTGAGTTACAAAGTACTGTGTGGCATTCCACTGCGCTCGTCATCCTGAGACGTGAGATGTTAGGTGTCATTATGTTCAGTACACTGGCTACAATGTCCTTCAAACCGAAATACAACAGTGCATGCACACTGCTGCTTGTTGGTAGAAATTGACAAAGCGGTGGTACCCACCCAGACGGACTCTTAGATATGAGAGACGTACACACATACACATACACTCACGCCTGTTATCCCCGAAGGGGTAGGCAGAAGCGCAACTAGTGCACCCACTTTTCGCCGTTATTCCGTCCCATGATGTGATAGGGTGCGAGCCTATCGCCATATCGGGCACAAATTCCAGACTCCGAGCTGATACTGAATAGAAAAACTCAATATCACTTTGCCCGACCCGGGAATCGAACCCGAGACCTCAGCATTGTAGTCGTACCATAATACAACTACGCCACCGAGGCAGTATATGAGCGACGTACCACCAGTAAATCCATTTATCCAAGTCAATTCCAAATCTAGACTAGTACTATTATTCAGAAAGTAGGTTTTGATCACGGCCTCGCCCGCTAGAAAGAGTTTTCCGGGATAAAAGCCTCGCTATATATTTTTTTAGATAAAAAGTAGCCTATATCCTTTCTAAGATACCAAACTTCATCAAAATTCGTGCGACAGTTTTTGAGATTAGAATAGCTTTCAGACAGTCAGACAGACAGATGCGGTGGGGGACTTTGTCTTATAATATGTATGGATAAATAAATTACCTCCACTGACATCTACAAACTCAGGGAGAACCTCTATTAGATTGATATTCATGGAAGGCAAGATTTGACCATAGAAACGGCTGCCCAAACAAAGATTAGTGGGAAGCGTTAGTGTAAAGCTACTTGTATGCGGCATGCTGGAATAGGATGAAATGTTGAATTTACGTAGATACTGTGTTAGGAATATAGACTAGTTTAACATTGCTTCATAAATAAGAAGATATCGTTATTACTGAAGATATTGTATCGGCAATAAAGGTGTAAGAAGGTTTATTAGAACCAAGAATGAACCAAATCGTTCTGATCTACAGAAAATATATGCTGAAATCAAATAACGTAGAATGAAACGTCACTTCAGCAATTCAATATTTATAACAAGTAACCAACTGAATATAATACTAAATATTGATTGGATTGTACTTATCCTCATGTTATCCAGAGTTATAACTATCCATAATGAAATACAGATCGATTTCGTTATAGAGAGCTAGCGGGTAAAGCAGACCGCATGCCTATTACCTGTCAGTTTTAATTCTAAGCTTTACGAGCGCGATGCTACTCCAACCGTAACTTGTCAAGATTTCATATTATTAGAGTTTATTCTATTAAAGTTACGAACTATTATAAATGTCTGATAGGTCACATTATAGTAGCATATTTGGTATACTATGATTTTGGTTCGATTCCCATGTCAAAAATTAGAATGTATGAGAGAGATACAGTGTTACCCGTTATCAATAAGCGATCCCTCTTTTTTGATCCATCTCGAAAATGGACCAATCAGAATAAAGTTTTGTTTGACATACTTAGAAATAACGCATTTAGGTTGATTTTTTATCGAGACTAGATCTCAGATTAAGATGGTTTATTGAAAACAACCGTAAAACCTTAATATCATTTACATTATAATAATATGTTTTTCAGAAGACTTAAACGACGAAACTTAAACGAAGACAGAGAAGCTAGGAAAGTTATTAACTTGCCTTATCACTTTTTCTATAAATTCTACATACATCATTGACTTGCAAAATTAATACCATACCAGCCCTGTATATACTGCTCACTGCTGAGCACGGGTCTCCTCTACGAAATGAATACTGTAATATAATATATGTAATAGACAGTATTGTTTTGATGCCATTTCCACCAGGCATCTTTTAAATTTAATAATTAAAGATCGGCTTAATTGTGTCACCAACAAGAGGCTTTTATTTTGCTGCACCACTTATTCTACGAGACAACAAAACAAAAACAGTTTGCCGTGTCAGCACAAAATAATACTAGAAAAACCAATCATCAGAGTTGTAATATCATTGTTTGTAGATCTTGTAATAAATTTCGAGTAAGAGGGTATTTGTAAACCAAAATTTACGTTGAAAAATTAACACTATATTCATACAGGTGAAATGCAGGCAGGTCAGGAGTACCCTTAACAGATGAAAGTGTATGAAAAGAACTATGAATGTGGACGAGGCGAAAGAGGTTTGTCAAGATCGTAGCATGTGGCGCTCAATAGTCTCTGCCTACCCCTATGGGATAAGGGCGTGAGTGTGTATGTATGTATGTATGTGAAATTGATACACAGATTGTAACCTAACTTTATTGAAACGTATCGGATGAGGGATTACATACAACCTACGCCTGAATCGCTAGATATTATTAAGGTCCTTATAATCACTTCAAGTTTATCCTTTGTTACATCGGAGTTGGTCTTGATTCTTAGAAATTATGCTCACATACGTGGCATCTCTTTAGATTAGGAGGCAGAGGTGCGTCTAGTGCAACTCCACTTCGCCATTCCTCAATTTGAGATAAGTCTATCACTATATTGGATATAGATTCCAATTTCGACCAAATCATGTGTTTTTGGATAGTATTCTAAGGTGCATGAATAGTAGAAAAAATATGGCCACAACAATATTTGTGCAAAAGGAGAAAAGGACAGGTATAAATTGATCAATAATGTAAGGTGTGTATAAATTGTTCTGATCATATCATATTAACCCTTAAATTGGCAGTACCTTATCCCGATAATTTTTTCAGAATTTTGTAAAATTACGTGTGTTGTTAGGGCTAAATAAAGATAACATGTATGAAAATTAAACTAATATGTTATATCTTGACAGGTTTTTTTAATGTCACTTATAAGTGACATTGCCAACTAGTCTACAGAATTGAGCGCAGCATTGCCAGTTTGGCTAGTTAATAAAATAATACAAAGTAATATGAAATTATTAAAAAACATTAGGCTTATAACTAATTTTGAGATCAAGTTACATTTTAGGAACTATGGAATATATAAATGTTACACACAATTAAGTGGACGATAGCCTGATTGGGAATGGAACAGTCTGCCGAGACAATGTCCGGAGTTTCAAACCCATGGCACACACCTCTGACTTTTCGAAGTTATGCGTATATTGTTTATCAATTATCGTTCGCTTTGACGGTGAAAGAAAACATCGTGAGGAAACCTACATGCCTGAGAATTCTTCATAAGAATTTCGAGGGTATGTGAATTCTACCAATCCACACCAGGCCATCGTGGTAGACTAACTTGGTGTCAGTGGAGATCTTATGGAAGTTGTAGATGGTGTTTCCGGTACGACGCAAGCTGGTAGAACTTGAGGTCTAGCTACTAATGAAGATGGTGTTGATGTCATAGGCGGTGTTTCGTTTTGGTTTACGTGGTTCTCTAATGTAAATCTCCTAAATCTGCCATTGCTGGTTTTTCGAAGTCACTGAGATCCTAAATTAGGTCATAAAAAGCAGGCGAAATACTTCTCACTAGTGAAGAAGTATGAGAGCCAGTGTAGTTATTTATGAAGTGCTCACGCGCTTATATTTATTTATCCTCATCATCTTCAGAATCAATCTCCGAATGTTCAGAATAGGTAGGAAATAATAGCGCAAGACTTTGCTTAGACCTCCAACCTTGCCTCGCCATATTACTGAAATGAATATCGTCAATTCTTAAACTTATACTGTAAAAATGTGATATATATCTATATTACATATGATATAACGTAAATATATCTTAAATTCTACTAATAACTAACTGCCAATGTCCGTTAAAAATGACAACCACACTCGTGGGACTTTTAGGCAAAGTCCGTTATAAGTGACAAACATGAAAATCACTCCTTGTGAGACCTAATTGGCGATGTCAGTTTCAAGTGACATTAAGATTTATTTAGATATCGCAAATAAATACGAATACTACGGTAATAAAAACAATTGAACACTATTGATTTATCATTATTATACCTAAATTAAACATAAAAAGAATATAATACAAAGAAATACTTACGTAAGAAAAATATTTTTAACGAGTGGAAACTTAGTCCGTCGTTGCAATATTTCAAATGATCGATACAACGCATCTATCGATCGAGATAGAGATTCAAATGCGCGAGATCGAAAAGAATAGCCTATTAGACACGACGTACTACGTGACAGACGCAAGCGTCACCTCAAATCACACTTGTGTGCGTTTTTACAACACGTCACATAAAAAGGACAGAAACAATTTAAGGGTTAAGGGCTATCATTTATTTAAATACTGCGTAAAGCAATTATTAAGACTTTTGATTCGTTTATTTTCAGATACCTTCAAATTGATAACGAGTTTCGGATGACATAAACAATACATCCTAGAAACAAAATAAATGTATCTCAGAATTAAACTTGAATTAAAAACGCATTTGATGTTGGACAATTTCTTAGAACACGGACATACAAAATGTTATTGGCTGCCGTCCAAGAACATTCTTCCAACGCTGAGCTACGGAAACAAACTGTGCTGTGACACAATTGCAGTGTAATATTTAAAAAGACATTTATTTGTAAAAATTGCAGGGAAAATAATCATGTTGGATTTTGTTGTAACTTGTAAAGACATCCTTCATCTAATTTGATACCCCAGATATCTTTTATGCTGGGTGCTCAATTTACACTTCGACCCAATACTTCAGAGATAAAGGCGTACTATGTAAGTTTCTAGAAGTACAATCATCATCATCATCATCGGACATATGATGTCCATTACTGATCATAGCCCTTCCCAAAGATTTTCAGACCGATTTACGAAAGGCAATGAGTAAACCAGCAGACAATAAGCATAATAGGTTATTCCAACTTGCGTATTTTTCCGCCTTCATCTAACGATTTCCCGCGGCCCTTAATTGTTCTGTCTGAAACTGGGGCGCCGATGTGTGGCGTGGTTTGTAATCGTCACTTTTAATTAAAGTTTGGATTTATAGGTCAAACGATAATACACCTAAGTTTCTTGGGAAATACTGATGTGCTTTTTATAAAGGTTATTAATTTTGCAGACCGATGTTTTATTATTATTTGAGTGTTAAGTATCATACACACATACACACACACACACATGCGCGCGCGCCTCAGGCCATTATCTTTGTAGGGGTAGACAGAGGTGCAACTAGGGCACTCACGATTCTTCAAGATTATTCCGTCCCTTTATATGATAAAGTGCTTCTCGCAATATCCCGCACAAATTCCACATTCCTGGCAGATACTGAGAAGAAAACCCAATATCACTTTGTTCAATGTAGTTGTATTACGGTACGACTGCAAAGCTGAGGTGTCGGGTTCGATCCCCGGGTCGGGCAAAGTGATATTGAGTTTTTCTATTCAGTATCAGCCCGGAGTCTGGAATTTGTGCCCGATATGGCGATAGGCTCGCCCCCTATCACATCATGGGACGGAATAATGGCAAAAAGTGGGTGCACTAGTTGCGCCTCTGCCTACCCCTTCGGGGATAATAGGCGTGAGTGTGTGTGTGTGTGTGTCGATCCGGGATTCGAGACTGGAACTTAGATCGTTGTCATTCCGCGTACCCAACACAACTGAGCCAACGAGGACGGCCGGCATAGTGTTCAGTAGACAACACTTGAGTCTTCAACTAACACCAATACAGGATAATTTGCTTCCGAGGTAGTTGGTAATGTGTAAGCGACCTATCATAAAAATGAAGGTAAATAATTTCACTAGAATACTTTTAAAAATGTTGCGTCGACATCTCATTGGAGTAGCCTAGCAACACGCAGACCTACATTTCTTACATAAAATGATTTCATTCATCGATCCAACGAAGCTCTTACTTAAAACTCTGTCTTTACTGCAGTCATAAAAGTTTTATTTAAGAAGAATACGCCAGACACGTTACTTACTCCAGGTCTAGCAATATAGACAAGGTCGTCTGTAAACAGGGCTTTAATGCCGCTGCCTGTTTAGGGCATGTAGCTCGTCTCTACCCCTTTTGAATTCATTGCCTATAAATTGTATCTACTGTCGATACTTAATTCTGATCAAAGGCGTTCGGATACCGCTATGCGTAAATCGTTTAGCGTGGAATGTTTATTAAATTGGGTTACTTGTGCTAGTTTCTTTAAAGGGAGACGAGCTAGCGGCTCGCCTGATTGTATTATGATCGTCGATAAAGCACAGAATACGAAGTAAGAAGATAATAGTAAAATCATAGTAACACCATACGGTACTTTGAATTACAAAGGTCTACGTGGTACACATAGCGCTCGTCACCATGAAACAATATATTGTGAAGTGCAAATATCTACCAATAATAAATATAGTATCTACTTATTTGTATAAGTTTATGTTATGAACGAAATCTGATGATTTACCGAACTATTTGACGTAAAGGGTAACTTACGATCATTTTATTCAAGCTTATATTTTTGGGTGAAATCCATAATATATTTTGTACCGTCAATATATATTGACTGCCTCGGTGGCGTAGTGGTATTGCGTACGCATTACGAATACGATTTGCGCGCTGAGGTCCTGGGTTCGAATCCCGGGTCGAGCCAAAAAAAACTGTGACTGGGTTTTTTCATCTTAAAATTTACTCAGTCGCAGCTCGGAGTCAGGAAGTTGGCGGTGTGATACCCCCGTGCCTCGGAAAGCACGTAAAGCCGTTGGTCCTGCGCCTGATCTCTCTCCGGTCATGTCGGATTGCCGTCTCACCGGACTATGAGAGTGAAGGAATAGCGAGTGCACCTGTGTATTGCGCACACACTTGTGCACTATAATATCTCCTGATTACCTGGCTGATCTCCGTTGAGAATGGCCACCGTGGCCGAAACTGGCTAGGAGGATTTCATATACAGGCCGTCAAAAATATATTTGATAGCAATTATTAGCATTTATAAAGGGTGAGAAAGGTTAGATATGTATTAATTTACTTCAGCGCCTTCAATTATTTTTTTATATATTCTATTTTTTATATAAGAATCGAATTTGTACCATTTGAATTTGTTTAGAGCAGTATATATACTAAATAAAAATATAATATTTTTACAAACATAGCCCCAATCATATGGATGTATAAATTTTGCAAAAATTTACCTCTAACACCTGCCTTTACCTTTGCAAAAGTATTTATTATGTTAATATTATGCTTCTTGTCGTAATCCTTTTACACCAATCAACTTACTACATGAATCGGCAATAACATGCACGCTGTAGTTACAGTCGCCATTGAACTATCAATAACAGAAATTAAAATCTGTCAGAAACACTAACATGTCGCATTGATGTAGGTGTTTCCTTTCTAAGCTTCAAATCTTGAACTGAGGCATAAAACGTTCCTTTATTCTAGCCTCCAGAGAATGTTGGATTGGCATATTACGTAACATTGTACCACACTCTAATATTTTGGTGAAAACATTGGGATTAAGATTTATTTCAGCTCATTTTGTGGGTGAAAATAACGTTGTGTTTTTTCTCGTACAAATACAACATTGTGACGACTGACGGCTAGCATTTCTTTTGTTTTGTCCTACGTTATTCAAGTGCTCAGCCTCGCCTGTGTCGTCAATATGTTCACTTTCTTGCAAACTTTTAACTTGAATAAAGATTACACCTATTTTCCAGACATTGCAAGTATAGAAGTCCCGTTGACGTCTCTAAGGTGTCTCAATACATTAAGCTGGCTCACCACGCCGCCCCTCGGGAATGTCTTCGCGAATTTAATTTAAAACTTTCGTATTTTTATACGTCATCCAGGTTATTGGATAAGTTAGTGTCTGAAAGGTACTGTTCGCAGTGATAACTATTAGGTTTGTTCGCGAATATATTTAATGCCACGTACTTGGTAGGATGTATGAGAGCGTCTGATACTTCACAAGAAGTTGTGTGCTAAAAATTTTATGCTTCGTTGTTCCAGATAGTCCTTGACCCATTTGGTACAACCGTCTCGGAATTGTAAATGTTAGCTATCTGGGTGTTCAACTCATTTCAAAGTTATTTTTATAGTTACCTTAAAATGTATAATGAAAATATTTCATCACTTAGACACCTTATCTGTACCATTTCTTAGTTTCAATTAAGAAAATTCTCATTCAAAATACACACCAAAATGAAACTCAAACACCTAAAATGAATACCTATTTTTTGATCAATTAATCTCAGCACCGAGGGTGATATTAAATAACTCTGGTGAACTCTTCAATATTGGAAAACTTGAGATCGGGCTGTTTGACCTAAGAGGACACTTACCGAACGGGGTGACGTACGCTACGTTACCCATCAAAATGGGCGAACGGATTTGAATAAATCTCTCCACAAAGGGATCTAACATTGAAACTTTCGGATATCGATTTACTCTGATTTCGTATTGGCTAAAGCAGATCATTTGTATGCCATCAATTGACTATGAAATGAAATCCTCCTAGCCAGTTTCGGCCACGGCGGCCAATCTCAACGGAGATCAGCCAGGTACGCAGGAGATATTATAGTGCACGAGTGTGTGCGCAATACACAGGTGCACTCGCTATTCCTTCACTCTCATAGTCCGGTGAGACGGCAATCCGACATGACCGGAGAGAGATCAGGCGCAGGACCAACGGCTTTACGTGCTTTCCGAGGCACGGGGGTATCACACCGCCAACTTCCTGACTCCGAGCTGCGACTGAGTAAATTTTAAGATGGAAAAACCCAGTCACAATTTTTTTCGCTCGACCCGGGATTCGAACCCAGGACCTCAGCGCGCAAATCGTACTCGTAATGCGTACGCAATACCACTACGCCACCGAGGCATTTGACATCGATTGACTATGATTGATGATTTGAACAGCCTAAAAGGACTTGCTGATAGCAAACACTGTAACTAGTTCGAGTTTATGTTTGGATAAACTTGTCTACTCCCAGGTTTTGCATATATAACACTTCAAACATCTCCTTTTATTACCTTCTCCCCAAAAATTTACAGTATAGGAACGTTTTCACAATATGTACTAATATAGGTACGTATTAATATCATTAGTTTGTAATATCTAAAGCGATTTTTTAAATTTTTACGTCAAATATTACCACAGGAAGTTTGAACGTACGGAATGGTCTCCGAAGTAGCGTCAGCATGGATTCTCATTGTTTTAAATTGTCTCAAGTTTGTTTTATTACCGATAGAAGTTGGTCGTTTCGATAAAATTGTCATTTAGAGAAGTTGTGGGTAATATTGCAGTCTTAATTAGTTAGTAATATGGTACGTTATATTCTTTGATTATATTTTGTTAATCGTAGCGTACTTCTTTGAAAATATTGAAAATAAAATATATCATTTGATAAATAAATATGATTTGCCTATTAATCTTATCAATTAGTGTTTTATCTCCAAAGTGATCTTTGTTATAATAATCATCTTTAAGCGACTCTTTTAGTATTTGAAGGAATAAAATATTAATAAAAGTAATTACTACTTATATTCCAACCTTGAGACATTTGGATGTCATAAATTCACACACACATACACTTACGCTTTATATTCCCGAAGGGGTAGGCAGAGGCGCAACGAATGCACCCGCTTTTCGCCGTGCGTATTCCATCCCATGATGTAATAAGTGGCGAGCCTATCGCCATATCGGGCACAAATTCCAGACTCCGGGCTGATACTGAATAGAAAAATCCAATATCACTTTGCCCGACCCGGGGACCAAACCCGAGACCCCCGCATTGCAGTCGTACCGTAGTACAACTACGTCACATAGGCAATATTGAATATTGAATATTGAATTCTTGAATTGATAACATCCAAATGTTGACAACAAACAACAAATTTCGTTGACGTTATATTACATATGGTACCTTCCATGGTTCCTTAGTTTGCCTGCAACCATTTTATAGTAGGTACATGCATTCTTTTCCCGTTTAGTCTGTATGCTTCCACGAATTACTCAACAATGTTCTATGTTACTTCCATATTCTGCCATATATCTGAATTCCAAAACAATGTACGTCGGAAACGATATATCAGCTATGACCATTACTGGCGTCTCAAGGCCGTCGTACGTATTTAAGTTGCAAATCTAGTCATTTGTGTAGGCAGACCTGTCTAGAACAAGACTCAAAGGACGACAGCCGATAGTTTTGCAACAGAAATTATGATTTTATACATATATCGTGTTTAGAACGAGAAAATATCAGAAACAAAATTACATATGCCCTTTTTTAAGACCTTTAAAATAAAGTTGGTGTAAATAACACCACCTTTGTTAGACACCCAGTTCTGGTTTTAATTTTCGGTTTTATATACGAGAAAAGTTATTCTCTCTCAGATATTTTGTTTGTTTTGAACTCTGTTTAATGTTTTATAAGTAATTATTTTTATCATAGAAAAACTGAACATCAAAGAAGTATTATCGCTGACTGCGCAATTACGAATGCCTCAATTTATTCGGAGATACAAAACGAGGACTCCATGGAACGATTAGTGGTTCAAGGAAAAGTAGGGGGCAAAAGAGCTTATGGACACTTTTGTACATGTTGGACAGACCTAATCAAATCCATGATGCACTTCTCTATTAATGAATGCTTCCACTCATCATATTCTTTGTGGACTTGAGGCATTTGAATCAAAAATAAAAAATTTCAATTTTTGCTCTTCGTTGATTCGAATATATTTTTAGTCATATTTCCCCACTACTACTCTAGCGAAATTTGAAAGGCCATTTCTCCATGAACGCAGGCAGTTTTCAGCTTGTAGAAAAATAACATTAATGAAATTTTTACCTCTTGCTGCCGGCCGTGGTCGCTTCCATGGTCGGCGGCCGGGAGGCCTGGCAGGCGGTGGCCAACTTCTGCGAGGTGGTCCTCTCGTGGAAGGAGAGTGCCGAGAGGGATCGCCAGCGCAGTGGTGATCCCTCCCGCCGCCAGACGAGACGTAGGAGGCGTCGGGTGGACGACTGACCTACGTCTCCCACCCTGTGGATTGGGGGCGTTTGGAGAATTCCACCACGGTATCCCCTGCCTGTCGTAAAAGGCGACTAATAGGGGCCTCCGGGGGTCATGGGTGGGCGGAAGGGGCCGTCCACCTATTAGTCTAGCCAACTTTTGTGACCCTCGTGATGGACGGCAGTGTGGCGGTTAGGCCTCACGCTGCCTTTGACGCCGAGGGCGTCCTTCGGTGTACGGGGGCTTCTCAGCCCCCCCAACAACTGGAGACGGACCGCAAACAGCGGTACGCGTAGGGGCGGTTGCGGACGACAACTTAGACGTGAGTCGGAGGAAGCCCGCAGTTGTCCCTAATGCGCCGAAGATGGCCACCGCGGAGTTTTGGTTGGTATGCCATGCGGTGTACATAGGTTAGGGACTCGGCCCGGCGGTCGCCCGTCGTTTTCCATCTCTCCGTCCGGGCGGCTCAACGTCGGGTCGTAAGGCACGGTGAACCCAACATAACCGCTAAGTCATTCCCCTTGAACACTGGGCGGTAGTAATAATTCACTTTCTCCGTGTAAAAAAAATAAAAAAAAAACTATTCGAGTACAAATATCAACACTTCCGACGTAATAGTTTAGCTTTAATAACGAAGTTAAGTGGCAAAATCGATTTTCATAAAAAAAAAAGTACAAAAATCTAAATAACTTTTAAACTATTCAATTTCGAGCAACACACCTGACGGTTAATTCGATGCACATTGAGGTCCTCTGTAGACCTGCTTCCGTTTGACACTATCGTGATACACCCTGTACTTATATTATGATGCAATTTGCGCGTAAACTAAACGACTTTTTGTATGAGTTTACATAATAAAACTTAAACAAAATGATTACTTAGGTTGGTACTTACTTTGTTTTTAATGTCATTAGTGAGATAACTATTTGTGAACAAACATTAAATCATATGCATAATTCCTTTTCTCACAGCTAGTCAGCGGTTCCTGCGGTTATGACTTAGTGCGCCTTATTTGTAAACACACGATAACGAATTACGTCAAGCAACGTTGCAGTTTATTAGCCGCGGGTTCTCGGCAGACGGTGTGACGCCTAGCTAATAATAGTGTAATTTATGTTGAATGTGGTGTGTTGTTTAAAAATGATTATGATTCACTTGCGGTACGAGATGTAAAAACGTTATTCTATAAGCAATTTATATGGTAATTGTGTATGGAATATTGAGTATATTCTCTGTTGGAGGTCATGTTTTACATAAAATATAAATAGAATAAATAATATTGTATGTTGAATGAGTCACAAACACACAGAGACTATATAATTCAGAATACATGTATTGTGCACTATATTCCTTCTGACTTTAAAGTTTATTCAACGTACCTATTCAAATCAGAAACTGATATAATTTCCTTAAAATTATTCCTTGCAACAAAAAACTGTTATACCGACCTATTTTAATTAATTTGCCGTTTTTCCCTTTACTAATAAAACAGTTTCAAAATTACTATTGTAATTTAGGTCTATTAATATACTTTAAGGCTCCGTTTTTTCAACTTTAATTATCTTTTTCTCCGGGTCTTATTAAGCTGGACGCGCTCGCAGCGCATCACGCGCAACACATCACATCTCACGCCTCACACATCACACCTTACACCTCAGACCTCACACACACCTCAGGCCTCACACACACCTCAGGCCTCACACATCACACCTTACACCTCAGACCTCACACACACACCTCACGCCTCACACATCACACCTTACATCTCAGACCTCACACACACCTCACGCCTCACACATCACACCTTACACCTCAGACCTCACACACACCTCATGCCTCACACATCACACCTTACACCTCAGACCTCACACTTCACACCTCCCATCTCACAACTTACGCCTCACGCCGCGCCGGAGCAATCGAAGCTCTGCGAGCGTGTCCAGCTTAATGACTCCGATGAATACCTACACTAACAATAGTTGAATAAACCCTGTCTAAGAATTGAAAACTGACCAGAGTATGAGTGCAGATGTAAAATTCACAGCGTATTTTTGTATGAACGTGGGTACTAAAGAAGTTATTGCCTAGAGACCTAAACGCCTATGCGCAAGATGAAAGAAATATTGGTCAAGGCTCACCAATTGTTTGAAATATTATGTATTTCTTTGAATAGTAACACACGAGCCGGTTGGCGAGTGACATTTGATTATTTTTATAATATTTTGTAAGTAACAAAATGTTTGTAAAATTTTGATGTAATTTCGTATTGTTGGTCTGTTTATTTAATGTGGATTTAGAGGGCTATTTTTACAGTTTCTTTTATAATTATGATTTCACGAAATAAAGACTTTATATAATTATCTTTGCATCAACTCATATTGAGAAAATATTGTCTACTGGTTAAATTCGTTGCATAATATATATTGACTTGCTACAGTTTAAATCAAATACGTTTAAATCCACAATTATTGTCCTCAAAAATATGTTAAAAAAGTCTGTTCGCTATTTTTAATAAATTGCCTACATTTCCCTGCGTAAAAAATATATTCCTTTTCACCGACCTTAAGAAGTTGCTTCATTACGCTCTAAAGCGGCTAACGAATATTAATCGTCCTCCAGCGCTGAATATTACATATTTGGGATACCTTGATATATTTTAGGTAAGCTAAAAATTTGGGCCAAAAAAGTTATCGGCTTAAATATGCCGGGTAAAGGTCTAGAAGATTGAAATTAAAATATGTATAGAATTTATGAAAGGCACCGCTATTTAGACTTTTTTTGAGTTGCGGTCTATTATCCTGGCTTTTTGTATTATGAATGTGTTAGTAAAATGTTATGGCTGGTCTATTCTAGACCTTATTTCAACTTAGATAGATTTCTACATTGTTCATTTAATAAATAACTAGCTTTCGCCCGCGGCTCCACAAGCGTTAAAATGTTTTTCCGGGATAAAAGTCCCGCTTTATGTTTTCCCGGGATAAAAAGTAGCCTATGTGTTAATTCAGGTCATGATCTACCCGTGTGCCAAATTTCATCGAAATCCATTTAGTAGTTTTTGCGTGAAAGAGGAACAAACATCCATACATCCATACATCCAGACATTCTTTCAAACTTTCGCCTTTATAATATTAGTAAGATAATATGTAAGAGGTTGTTATTATTACGGTCGGGTACAATTAATAAGGCACTCTTTAATGCAACACGCATTGAAACTTCTTATACCTACTGCTTTTCTATACTTTCTCGTCTTCTATCATCTCGATAACAAGTAATGCAATTGTTTCTTTTTTTGCTAATGACCATGATTTAACGTTTAGTGGCCAGTATTGTGTTAAGTCAGCTAGTGGTACAAACTATGTCACAAGTGGATGATGTCACCAACATAATGAACTTGGAAATGCGAATAATGCCGTGCCTTTTGAAACCACCTACGGCTTACCTTGGTCTGCTCACGTATTATTTGCTGCGAAGGATGTAAAGTTTAGGCTTTAAACTATTTCTTTAGTACATTGAAAGCGAATATGTGTCAATGTTCAGGTCTAACAACTACATTTTATTTATTTCGATGATCACTTTGGTTTAGTGATAACGTATAGCTGTATATAAGCTGATGGCGAGAAGCTACAGATTTCGATTCTTATCCTTCAAACCTCAATTTCAACCCATTTATAATAAGAATATTGAATAATTAACCTACTTAGTGCTTCTCTCTAGGAACTCTTGTACCAAATATTGATTTTAGATCTGCTGGTTCAAGCAGTTCGTTCTCTTTTCAAGCATTTCATTTCATTGATTTATAACATACTAGATCTTAAGACTATATTCATTACATTACAATTCCGAATTTACAATTAACCCATTATGTCAACTAATTCTCTATTAAACCCAAAACAAGCGAGGGTGGTCCAAATGCACTTGTTAGATTTTATTACATATATATATTAATATATATGTTATACAGCAATCGCTTATATAAGCAAACTACATTTAAAAGAATATAATTATGTAATAATACATCGAATCGCTAATATACCATCAGGATACTAGCAACTAGTATATTTTAAGGGTGGAAGGGCGGATGAGTTTGGTAAGATACAAGAACCACTATATTCTTTACATAATATATTTATTATATTTATCAGATACTATAATCCAATAAGCATAGCTCTATAATCAATATCACATCAATGTGTATATAACTATTATGTACCTTATCATAGGTACCACTTCTAAATCACATGACCCTAAATTAAATGTTTATTTATACAAATACTTAACATTTATATACAAAGAAAATGAACATCAAATAAAATAAATTACTTAACTTGCCAGTGTCCTAGTACTGCTCAGCTCAGCGGCCCACGATAGAATGTTCGAATCTGCCGTCCTCCATCGAGCGACGGGTATTTATACCATATCAAAAGTCAAAAACACTATCGTACTATTGACTCTCTATATGGATATTTATTACCATTTAATACCTAAGTGAGTTTGTCTACAATTATTTTCACAAATAATCACGTGTTATGAAGAATAATTACTTTTTATAATTTATAATCTTACACACTCAAGTCCACTTTAAGATCGTTTAAAATTTATAATCATGGCACTTGAGTCACCAGCTATTGTGTATACCATTAATTATTAATATCTCAATTGTCCCGTTTATTTCGTTGAGTCATACAGATAGTGCAGTAAATGTATAGAGATATTATGAATGGAGACTAAAATTTACGGCGAAAAGATTCAAGTAGAATTCGCGGTAGTATAGTTCTGACAACAGATGATAAAAAGTTCTTGTGTGGACATTACGTAACTACCGGCAGCATTTGACATGCACCGGTGTATAAACGACTTGATAAAGGGCCCAGAAAAAAGCTAGATGTAAACTACTTTTAACTGGTCTGTCTGGAAATCTGCAGGAAAGGCCTATGTTCAGCATTGGAATCATGTGGCTGACAATGACAGACTGTTGGACTAGAGATGCTAAGAGATAAATATACAGGCCACCAACTAGATGGGAAGAAGATATTATCAAAGCGCAAGACAGAACGTGGCGACTTGCGCAGGATCGAATAGAATGCTGAGAAAATGTAAAGCCTATCACAAAGGACAAATGGAAGAGGCTGTAATGATGATAAAAGCAATTTTATTTCTGGATATACATATTTTGTATCCGATTGTATGCGTGGTGAAAAACCAACTATCCAAAAATAATTTAATCACTACGTTATCCGCAATAGTGACTCATTCTGGCAAGTCCAGTACCGAGGTTAGTGGTTTTATATATTTTCGGTATATTTCTGTCGATCGTTGTAGACCGCTGAGTAAGTTGCTTTGCTCTGATTTTAAACATTGAGAATTATGATGACAACTTTATCACTGAAGTCATTGAAGATTTTTATTACTCCAAATCCAATATTGGACAATATTTTTCTGATAGTGTAAAATGTATATACTGGACCTGATGATAAGCACAGGTCACCATATTCATCATTTTTAGTCTTTTAAAGTCCACTTCTGAATATAGATAGGCATCTCCTAAAATACAGTCTGAATATACCAATCACCTCTTTGTATGAGTTTTTCTGTTACAATTTGCCTAAAGATGAACCCAACCAACTTTTTCTGTAATGTACTTGAAAATATGTGTCACGATTCCGCTTTAAAGTAAAATGAAGAAAACAGAAAACGTTATTTCTTCACTTTACCTACTAAATGCAATATTTCAATAAACTCTCCGCACATAAGGATGTAAATTCATAAAGACTTCGTACAACTTTACTTAGTCATATTCCAAGTGGGGATACTAATATGCACCTGGTACAGCGCCTTGTAACATTAATTGCAAATGCATTATGCACCCAACATAGAGATTTGGTAGAGGTATTCCAAGCACGCACCGTCCAATTTGGTATTCAAATATTTTTGGAACACTTGACGGAAGAGTTTGAGTGTTAGATAACAGCAATTGAACAGTTACATTAAAGGAACGGAGTGTGTGGTCTTATTATTTTCGTTAGCAATTCAAAAGGACTTCAAAAATTACTTTAAAACTTTTGTTTAGTTGCATGTCCCTCTCCTTACAATATCGAGTCTACAGTACAGTGACATGTGAAAAAGCAATTTAGGAGTCAGAGATGAAGCATCCCTATGAGGTCAACTTTTTCCTTAGACCTCATTCGTATATTACATTATTAGTAAGGTCACTTTGCACTTTGCCAAAAAATCTTACAGTAATTTCGAATCATCAGTTGTTCGTTTTTAATCTATATTAATGAGCTTCATAATTTCATATTTTTTTAAAATATCTTCTTCATCTTATTGACTGTTTACAATTTTATTACATTCGTTACCTCCATACTTTTTAGGTCACAACTCACCAGCGTCAAGGGCTTCTAAGAACTTTACTATGTCATTGGCCTTGAAGGGCAGGCCCTTATAGATTCTTCCGGCGAGTAGACGGTCGTTAATATAACATTATTATTTAGTAGACCACCTAGAATATTAATTGATTTGAAGATGCTATGCATTTTGATGGCGTTATTAACTAATCAATAGAAATAATTATTGATTCATTTATTTACAAATACGGTACCTAAAGAGTGATTTGCCAATATTCAATGCAACAAAATCTCTATTAAAATTCTGGCTCCATGGAAACAATTTGTTCGCAATTACCTAATTAGTTTATTAACAAATACAGTTCCGTAGAGACTGGTTCGTCCAAATACTCGTTTCAATAAAATATTCAATAAATATAACTATATGAATATTACAATTCTTGCTCCATTAAAATAATAAGTCGCCATTACCAAAAATACGGAGGTTATACCACAGAATAATACTATGTAGTTACACCTCCACGTAAGGTTGAATTTCATCAAACACTGAGTATAAAATTAGAATCGAAAACTAACAACAATAGTGTATCAACTGAGGCAGTATGCATCTATAACCAATAAAATACGACTTAAGTCTCCAAACTATATATACTAAAGTCACAATCAGTTAAAACTAACCGAGCCACGTATATTCTAGCTTTCTAGATTCCCACCACGCGCTCGGATCAAGACAGGCTTATTGGATTTTGATTCACCCTTCGAGAGATTAATAGGACGAGACCACACTTGACTAAACAAAACCGCTACGATTTTCAGGCCAGAATTAATACTTTATTACAGTTTGTTTATTCTGTCGGTGTTTACTTTTGTAGGGTAAAGGGCAAAGCTTTGACTTTGTTTGATGTTTTTCAACAAAATCGATTACGTGACGGTTTCGGGAGTTTCTTTTAGGTATAAATACATTATTATTAATCGCTTTATTTATTAAGTGGTAGTGTACTTAGGCTGTGAACAGTGAGCTTCTAGATTCAACTTCCACTATGGGAAATCAATAAAAAGATGTGGGTGATCGAAAAAAAAACATTGAGTTATCTGGTATTGAAATTTCTGACCAAATTGTGAGGTCGCCCCATAAAACAACATGGGATATAGCCGTGCGGAATAAATGTGACAGATGTGCAATTTTAATGGTATATGAAGCCTATGAAACCACATTATACTTGAGGTGAAAATCCACTGTTAATAATAGAAGCTTTATTATTATACTAAAATCAATATTTTTCTGAATTTGTTACGTACACAATGTTTTAACTCAGTATGCACGTGCCCTTTTGTAAAAAGAAGATTATTTCCTATTCCAGTATCCGAAGGATCGAACGACACTCAATACATACGAATAAATGAATTGACTTAAAGTATATAAAACTGGTTACTTTCTTTGATAATTTCTATTTTTGAAATAAAGGAAAAATACATTATAAATTTTAATACAGTAGGTTATCTCACATGAGGTTTTTAAATTTCTAATTTCTTTGGCCAACTTATCTGTTGGTACCAAAATATTCTACAAATAAAACTATTTATCGACATATGTTTCGTTTATTTTTTATTGCATTGAATGACGAGACGAGCATGCCGTTCGCCTGATGGTAAGCGATACAACCGGCCATAAACAGTAGCAACACCATACAGCAACTTGGGTTACAAAGTATTGTGTGGCATTCCACTGCTTTCGTCATCCTGAGACATAAGACGTTAAGTCTAATTATGTTCAGTAGTTACACTGGCTACAATGTCCTTCAAACCAAAACACAACAGTGTATGCACACTGCTGCTTGGCGGTAGAAATAGACATTGGGGTGGTACCCACCCAGACGGGATCTTACATATGAGACCTACCACCAGTACATCTATTTTAAATTTCGAATTTCTTTGGTCTACTCCTTAGTGCAGTTAGCAAAATATGACGTGGTAATGATTTTTTACGTGGACGAGGATTCCAAATACTATAAAATATGTTCGCTACCACCCACCATGATAAACTTTATAAAAATTCTGAATAAAAATGTACTTTACAAAAATAAGGCTATAAATCTAAGCCGCGGATGATTGTGGCTGGCTTATGGCAATCGGTTGGAAGGAATTACTTCTGATGGTAAGATAAATGTATCGGGGAAACGGGAATGCGGAAAGAAAATTGGAAATACATAAAAAAATTGTAGCACCTTGATATTTGACATGGCATAGCGGTGATGAGATGGCTGTGTCAAAGAGTTCCAATATTCTATAGAGCAGACATTGGATAATCATTGTCATACAAATATATTGAGCCTGTGAGATTGCAAAACTCTTATATGTAAAATGCATTAGAACATACTTGATACCATCATAATGCACAAATTGGCATATTTCTTTCCAAAATTGTTTCCTTTATATAATTTAAGCATATCAAGGCTTCTTGTCAAACAGACGTGTCAGATAAGACGGCGACTGATTACCAGTTGGCAATAACTTTTTGATGAAAAATTTTGTCACAATGTCCGATCTATAATTATACTGTTTAATGTTTTTGGCCTTGATAGAACCGACTTACATCTTTGCACAAAGACTTTAAGATACCCTATGAAAATTATGTAAAAGCGTGTTTATAGTAAAATAAAAACTTAATAGCGCACAGGCATAATGTTTCACTTCAATTAAATTTTCAAGCTCGGGCAGTATCTAAAGATTGGTACATTCAAATAAAATGAATCTCTAGTCTCATATAATATTTATTATACTTTTAGTGCTAAATATTTAAGGATATGAATAACAAATTAAACATTTTGTGAACAAAGCTGTATATATCTACGATAATTTTATTTCACTCATATATATGCTTCTAAAGATTTAGAACAAATGTGAAAAACCTAAATGAAATATCCATTCTGGTGATCGAAGCGAACCAGCTTCGTTAGCATCATACATTTATGTATGGAAGGTCGTCTTTCTCGTACATCTAGTTATTCGACTTAGAAGATATCTTTATAACATTTATACCTAGGCTTAACTAGTAAAAAGATTAAAGATCTAAGTTCAACTTTGAATTAAGGTATTTGAGTTTACTAAAAGATTTGGGACCTAAGTAACTGACAAGTTCTATAAATTCGCAAACTTTAAATAATTCTTACTGACATCGTACAAATTAATTAAATTTAAAACTTGTTTAATATTCATAACATAAAAATGTTTTTCTGTGAAACTAATCAATTTGTTTCGCAATTCGCGAAGTCAAATACAAAGTAGTACTAAATTCAGTTTTATAATCAGCAAATATCGCTTCATTTATTCAGACATCTTTATCTGGGCTCTTGGGATAACGGACATAAATACAAAACTGGACAATCCGACAATGAAGACTAACAAAAAATTGCACAACAGAAACATGCGCAGTAGCTTGAACGAATTACTGCTGAAATATCACGAATAAAGATAAAAAATTCTCCATTAGATAATGAAAAGCACCTGGAATGATTAACTGAAAAATGCGTTCCATTAAAACTGGTCTCAGAGGAGATAATATACAAAGTTACAGAGGCTTATAAAGCTATAGAAATGTTACGAAGGATTTTCAGAGAATACCAGAATATGTACCTGGATTAATTAGGGTTCTGGGACCTTAACTAATTAAACTACCTTTTGAAATATCAGAATATGGTGAAGTTGTTTTTCGTACTCGATAATATAAAGGCTGAGTAAGATTTTAGCATCATAATTTTATAAGTACCAAGGGCGATTAGTTATGGGTTATCATTATTTTATACTGCAAGTGCGCCATTGATCGATATTTTGGATTGAGATAGTCTATGCGTTGGAGAATGTAATATGTACTTTTACATACACACATTCACACTCATGCTCCATGCGCAAATATTGCACCCATTTTCTCCGTGCGTATTCCGTCCAATGATGTAGGCAATAGGGGGCGAGCCTATCGCCATATTATCGGGTACAAATAACAGAATTCAGGCTGATCCTGAATAAAAAAATTCAATATCATTTTGGCCGATTCGGGGATCAAACCCGAGAACTCGGCATTACAGTTAACGTAATACAACTACGCTATTGAGGCAGTCTTTTATGAACTGAATATGTACTTTTACACACACACACACACACACCTGTTATCCCCGATGGGGTAGGCAGAGGCGCAACTAGTGCACCCACTTTTCGCCGTTATTCCGTCCCATGATGTGATAGGGGGCGAGCCTATCGCCATATCGGGCACAAATTCCAGACTCCGGGCTGATACTGAATTGAAAAACTCAATATCACTTTGCCCGACCCGGGGATCGAACCCAAGACCTCAGCTTTGCAGTCGTACTGTAATACAACTACGCCACCGAGGCAGTATGTACTTTTGACTTGAAAAATAAACGGTCTCCGTAAAAATATTAATATTCCTCGTAAGACACGTTCCATGCTGCGACAAAAGCTATTCTCAACAATGAAAGTAATACGAATTTTATCAAATCACATTATTAAATGTGCTTCAAGGTGAAATTAGTCATTGGGACGAACCACCAATCCCGATATAACAATACTAATGATAATACATTGTTTACAAACGTTTCCCATTCTACGGAAGACACAGCTGACGTCTAAATATGTTACGCTGAGATCATCGGCCAAGAGCGCAACATTTTATAGCACAGCTGTAGGATCACGCACGATAATAAGATACACATTTAGTGATATATTTTCAAGCTCTTTCATTAATTGAACATCGGTTTCATTCATTATGTTTATTATTAATTTGGAGTAAGGAGTTTCTCGTGTGTCAGTCTCATTACTTTGTTAATCTATTAAAAGTTTTAAATATCCAACTTGTTACTCATTTTGATTGGTTCTTCTTACTGATTAATTTTTAAACTAGTACTTGTTATCCTTCCAAATCCTCAATGAAATAGGAACATGTGTTGCATTTGAATTTCTATTTCCACATTTTTAGATAAAACATCGTATTGTTTTTTATTTGTCGAATATGCAAAAGTAACAATGCGAATCCCCAGCGTGTTGGAACATCTGGATTCCGCAGAACAATCAGGAGGTGGCGCATCTGCTCTCACGATAACACGCATTCAGATGGATGAGTATTTCTCGAAAGTTCGATTGCAGTTTTGATATCACGTGTAAGTTGTGAATTTAGAAAGATTGTAAAATATCACAGTGTTTTTCTTGAACTTACTGCCACTGAACTCCTACTGAACGACTGGACCGATTTTATTTTTCTTTTAATTTTTTTTTATGTCATCGAATAACGAGACGAGCATGCCGTTCACCTGATAGTACCATCCAGCACCTTGAGCTATAAAGCACCGTATGACACTCCACTGCGCTCGTCATCCTGAGACGTAAGATGTTAAGTCTCATTATGTCCTGTAGTTACACTGGCTACAATACCCTTCAAACCGTAACTACTAACTGTAAATGACAACACATGTACATGACACAACGTAGGTACTACTAACTACTACTAACTGTAAATGACTTTAATTATGCTTTATTAACGGTCTACTGAGTCAAATAATATAATAGTTACTTTGATTATGAAATTATCTGGATATCAACGAACGATTTTCAAAAACTAGTCCTCGAAAGCTTCAAATCACGTCTAAACAATGACATCATTACGAGTTCAAGCACTTGACCAAATTCTAATGCGCACAATAGGCACCGCTTTCGAAAGATTCAAAGGAAAATGTTTACAAACACAGCTGGAGTCACGTATCGACACTTTATTATTTATGTGACGTGAAAATTAACAACGTAATCCATTATAGTTCGAAGGTTCCGAACTTATTATGCATTGAAGCTTTACATACCTTTGTTCTTCGCATTCATATTTTTGCATAGAAGTTATGGAGTATTGAATGCTTGATGAATTAAGTATGAAGTTTTGACAACTTACCATATCATAGTTTATGTAATAGTTTTATATATATATTAATTGGCATTGAGACGCGTTTATTAGACTTTGTATTAAAATAACTGCAATACCCTCTTAAAAAGCAAATTTATAAAAATATCTATTATATATGTTAAAGCATTAACAAAAAAATGTTATATAGGGTCATTTTGACATTGTGTTAATAAATGAAACCGCATAGGTACTTATCTCGATGAAAATAACACTTTCCATTAAGTTATTTTAACCATACATGTAATATGAAATTGTGTAAGTTTCGAACAAAATAACTATCAATGAAATGTAACTTTAAGTTTACACGCCTTAATGCCACTATGAATGCTCTAGGAGAATTCGTCGCAGCAGTAACATTACACTTTCAGTCAGAAATACATTTACGCACACACCATATTCGCACTAAACTACAAAATGATAAAAAAAAATTAATACTATAACCGGGATTTTCGGCGAAAGTATTCGTTATTCATTGATGATTTTTAGCACAATGTTAGCAGAGGTATAGACGAATATGTAGTTTCATTTTATAACGCAATGTAAAAATGACCCTGTATATTATGTTAGCTTAATTGCATGAAACATAATCAATGGTCCATGATTATCATATCAAAAGATAATTTCTGTACAAACGGGACAGATGAATATTAAATCTATTCATTGGGGATTCAAATTAAATTTCGAAATCAAAATGGAAAAGCATCGACTGTTGAATATCCACTAAATCCAGTAAAGTGGGTTCGCACCTGAGGTAATAGAATCCAGATATTAGATGAATTACAAACAGTTGATTGGACCTGTCGCTGCATTCTGATGTGATTGGATTCTGTCTTGTGATAACTGGGGATGATTGATGTTTGAACATCTGTGGTTTAGCACGTACGATAGTACACATAGTTATTATACACACACATTCCCTCACGCCTTTTATTCCAGAAGGGGAAGGCATGGGTGCTATTAATGCACCCACTTTTTGGCGTGCGCATTTCGTCCCATGGTGTGATAAGGGGCGTGCCTATCGCCATATCGGGCACAAATTCCAGACTCCGGACTGATACTGAATAGAAAAACTCAATATCACTTTGCTCGACCCGGGGATCGAACTCGAGACCTCAGCTTTGCAGTCGTACTGTAATACAACTACGCCACCGAGGCAGTAGTAGTTATTATTATTTATTATTAATTAAAAAGTCCTGGTGGCATTGTGTTACATAAGGAGAGTCTTGTCGCTTGCCATCAAGTGAGCATTTTGCTCGTCTCATCACTCTCAATAGAATAAAAAATTCAAACGTAGGCAAACGTAGAACCCAAATAAATTGCCTAAAACAGGTTCAAAATGTATTTATTTATTTATAAGGAGTTTCTGCGTTCCCTGTACGTGATGTTATTTATTTCGCGACCTTTTTGTTTCTTCGGGACAAAACTATTCGGTGGCCAAGACAATAGGTCTGTCTCAACGATTGATTGTGCGGATGTGACGTTAAAGGTAAAAAACAAAACACTTATTTATCAGGAAATGTGTGTCGCTTGTTGGGTCTTATTTAATGATAGCATCTTAAGTGCTGTGGAACTGGGAGTCTGGCTTTGAATTCCAGTTCTGGCAGCATTTTAATGGGTTTCATACGTACCTACAATTATCCGAGGAGTAGATTCTTCAGGAGTTGATGCCATACAGGCAACCGATCGTAAAACTACATGACCTAAAAAATATTCCCGAACCCACATTGGAATGGTATCCTAAGGCGGAAGAAGTGGGAAGATAAGCAAACATTTTTCGCACAACGACCCGACCTTCTACAGGCTAAGTGAAGAAAATAGCCCTTCAAACATTTTTGAATAATTTCCGCTCCTGCAAATGTAAATTAAGATACTCATGATTACGTAAATAGCACGTTTGTTAATTGAAGACCAAATTAAATACGTGTTCCAATCGGAATAATTTATTGTAGATTTATTTTCATATTCGTAATAGGGTGAATCATTATAGAGGATATATTTCGGAAGTTTATTACTTGTCTTCTTAGGCTATTATAACCTTGAGATTTATTTACGAGGTGCAATTCTTACTTTACCATCAGGTTGGATTTTGAGGAAAAACAAAAATTTGTGACAGATTCAAAAACATTTAGTATTATGTAAGATCAGAATTTATCTGCTTTCTGCAGTAAGCTTGTCATTGTGAGTTCTTATTGCTTTGCTATGCGCGTGTTCTCTCTTCAGTCATGTCAGATTACCGTCTCACCAAACTATAAGAGTGAAGGAATAAAGTGCACCTGTATAATCTGCACACATTAGTGCACTGTAATATCTACTTCGTACCTGACAGATTTTACTACTGCTATCAACTCTGCCTGACCGTCGTCGAATAGAGCGATAATACAAAATATCTAAGCATTACCTACCAGATTAGCATTACCATAAACCTCATATCGTTATTCAAACCACATGCACCAAGCACACCGGCTTCCTGTGCACTTCTTTGATACCAAAGTGCATATATTAGTGTACGCGCGCTGTCAGTGAGTCACGAATGATGTCATCCAATGCGAAATTAGAAATCAAGTTTCGGTTTAATGGTCCACTGACCGATATTGTTGGTCTGAGTTATTCACGCGTTTTATGACACAATCGTGTGGCAGAGATGTATTCAGTTTATGTTTTGATTTACGTGTTGTGGTTTGTTTTGTTTTCGTCTTCCCTTATTAACCCTCCATTTGGGCGGCGCGACATATTTTTAACCGACTTCAAAAAAGAAGGTTCTGTATGTATGTATGTAAGTTTGTATGGCTGCGATTTTCTCAAAAACAACTGATCCGATTTTAATGGGATTTTCCGTTATTCTAATTTATATTTTTATGTAATGTTTTATATTAATATTGGAGTTGTGAAGCAATTGAATTTAAGGATGTAATTCTTTTTTCCTAGCACAACGTAATAGTGGATATTGCAACAAATGGTAAAGTTTTCTCTAAAAAACGTTAACAAAGGCCCCTCCTGTAGGACCCCGTAGTGTTTCTCAGATCATCAGATCAGAATTGTGCCAGCCTCCCTCAGTTAAAGTTCGCCGGTGGACCTCGTAATGAAGCACTAGGATTTTGCATCACATGGTGATAGGTCTCTCATATGTAAGAGTCCGCCTGGGTGGGTACCACCGCAATGTCTATTTCTACCGCCAAGCAGCAGTGTGCATGCACTGTTGTGTTACGGTATGAAGGACATTGTAGCCAGTGAGATTTAACATCTTATGTCTCAGGATGACGAGCACAGTGCCACACAGGTAACTCTAGGCTTTGTAACTCGAGGTGCTGAATGTTGTTGTTACGGTTTATGGGTGATCGTATCGCTTACCATCAGGCGAACGGCTTGCTCGTCTCGTCATTCAATACCAAAAAAAGAACACATTATACAGTATCCTTTATCTAGTAAAGCACTAAATAGTTCCGATAACTTCTCACCAGATAACCACAACAAAACAATACGGAATCAACAAAAAACTACTCAGTGTAACCGACCTCATTCACAAACAGTTTTATTTCAATTTAAGTTATAGAATGTTTTGTCTTCTTCTTTCAAACTCAGTTCAAAATTCGTCGAAAGAAGGCAAAACATTTCATAAATAAATAGGTTTAGAAACTGTTTATGTACAAGGCCGTTAGTGTTTGATTGTAATTTAATGATCAGTTTTATATCCACAGATTCTTAAACCTTAGCCCAGCTGGCATTTTGTTGGTTGAATTTGAAATACGCAGTAATAAATACGAAGGGATTAATCCTAATACATAAAAAGCGACATTATCTGACCTTCCTAAATCCGACCTGGCCTTTACAGCATGTTTTACACAAATGAATAGTTATTACCCACGAGAACATATATTTTTTGTTCAGTACGCCGAACAATGTTTATCATGTTTTATGCGTAAAAGATTTTTTTCGTAAGAATTATTGCGTCCTTCAGAAATCTACAAACTCTGGAGACATTGCTCTAAAATAAAAAATGTAATCATACATCCTAAATCAGCAAATCATTAATGTGGGCTTTTGGAATCTTAAAGCCCATACAAGCTACCTTGGAATTAATCTCTAAGTAACTATTTATTAAAGTTTGATACCAAAGGTCGCTTAACGGGCAGCTTATGTTACAATAATAATTATACTCATTGAAGAATTAGAAATATTCCACAAACTAACCACTGCATCTCCTTTAAGCCACGGAATGCCTTAAGCCTCCGACCACCAAGACTGCGAATTTCGACGGTCATGCAAGCGGTAAGTATGGAATTTCGACTGAGATCGCCATGTTTAGAGGTGTACATTATGTTCATGGCATGTGTTTGGTAGCCCATGTATGTAGCCACATTATATCAGGGTTTCCAAACCCAAATTTCAATATTAAAATTTGAACTTGGAAAACCACGATAATTCAGTTTAAAGATAGGACGCAGCAAGAAAGTTACAATAGTTTATTGTAGTATGATTGTAGTATAAATAGGTTAAATGAAATGAAGTTTGTAATAAATGACTTTGTTAGGACGTTTTAAAATCTAACACGTTGATTTGAAACTATCCAAGACATTCCAGGACTTTACAATAACTAGAACATGTCCTGGGAAAACAAGGCGATTAGTAACCCTACATTATAGCAGTGGCTTTGTTGGCTGACATAGATATATCGACAAAAGAGACTAATGCAGCTATTTGTGATTATTAAATCATGGTTTCAACAGATTCAGCTATTAAAAAAATATACGAAAATCAGATAACCCTGAGTACATGCTTGGTTATCGAAAAAAAAAGTGTAGAATATTGAATTACGAACTTCCCTTGTTTGGACCAAAATAGAAAATTACACCTATTCCCGTATTCAGCCTCGATGATTTACTTCAATAGACTATTCTATCTTCTGAAATAATTTGTATAGTTCATAGTACAAGAAACTAATAGCTTGCCAGGAAGTAGACTGTACAAAGCTTATATTTACATTCGCGTTTGATTTAAAATCCAATATCCCTTCACCGACCGTGTAAAATTTCCCATCTTTCGCAAACTGTCTAACATATCTAGATAAAGTCAAAGTTAATCTGGAGTACGAACTATCTATAATATTTCATCCTAATAGTTTTGGGCGTTAGAAAATGATTAAGTAAATATTGCAAGACATTTTCTTCAGCGTATACGTCAAATTGAGACGGTAATAACTCTTTCTTGGAAAGTATTTTGAAGGCGATTGTTCATTTCTTACAAGTTCCGTGAAAAAAGTAATCATCAAGAATCTTTGAGTAACAGCTTTAGAAAGTAATGAAGCAAGTGGCAGAACTTGATTTTGTGCCTCATGGAAGTCACATAAGTCTCAAAGTTCCGAGTAAAGTTAGAGCCCTGCAAATGTATAAATAGTTAATCTTCTACCTTAGTCACCGAAGGAAAATGTTCTTTAACTAAACGTCCCTAGCCATGATTTTAAAGTGCAGAGAGATTTGACGAACACTCGAGTTCAAGACTGAGTGGTTTTATTACTACAAACTTTAATAGTTTTAAAAATAACAGTTAGATAATAAATCAATCAACTACTACAACATGATCTAAAATAGACTACATTGTTATACCTATATATGCGTGGATTGTAATGACAACTTTCTGAAAAAGATCTAATAACAAAGGTTACATTCATTATAATCACCTAAATTTGAGGGACTATAAAAACAAGCACCTTATTATACTGTATGGTGCAAGATAAGTCACTTAGCATAATTATGTTTATCCTTAAGATTGTGTATTTCCAGAGCCGGTACCGGCTGTATCTAATGGCTCCTTACGAAGTTTATCAGTTAATTTGTTATTGCATATTCTGGCATACGTCTACTATAGTTGAGAACTGTAAATCATACATATAATATGTTGTTTTAGTTATAGATATATGTATACTGTGGTTATACTTAGTCAATAATAATGAATTATAATAAGTAAGAGATAGACATTGGCATCCAAAAATATAGTTTAAGCTTTAACTATAAAAATTTCAAATGATTTCAATCTTAGGTAGGTGACAAACTTATTTACAAGCTTTCCACATTATTAATTACGATCCACGAAGGTATGCCATTTCTGACTAATGTAAGAGATTTAATTTAGATTATGCTATCTATTCTACGCTGTGTGCAAAGGTGAATTTCAGATATCAGGACCCGTTTTATACCTCAGCATTTTAGTCACATGACCTGAGATTCTAACGTTTAACCTCACGCTTTACATTCTTGTCCCACAACCACCAGACAAAGATGTCCGCTCTTTGTATGGGTGCTGGGTGTCAAAATCTTAGGATTTTGAGGCTTTGCAGACTCAAACTTTATGGATTTAAAGCGGAAAAATATTGTTGGATCCATTAAAAAATCATTCTTAAACCCCTCCATTTATACCAAAGTTTTTTAATCATGTTAATTTTAAGCAAAGTTTGAGCAAAACAAAATTAAATAATTTCCAAATCGGAAGACTTCTAAATTATACGATTTATTGCAAGGGCCTAGGTTTTGGGAGTACTATCCAAATATATATAGTATCTTGGTTAGAATCTTAAGCCCATTTTTGGACATGTCCTTCAGAGAAATTGTTTTTTTAAGATACAGTTAAAATACTAGTAACCCTCAAATCCCTAAATACTAATCATAACGATAAAGTATGTTCTATTTATAATTTAATGAGACACATAAAACTCTTTGGCTTAATGGCAAAACAATTGGTTCATAGTGGGTTGACGACCTCGCACAAGGGATGTTGTTTAGATAAGTTATTCTTGAAACATAAATGAATGGACCATTGTACAGCTTTTTTGATGCGTTACTGTTCTTAGAACTATGACATAAATTGTAGTTGCATTATACTATCCTACTAATATTGTATATGTAACAGTTTGTAAGAATGGATGTATCGATGTTTATTTATGGCATTGAATGACGAGACGAGCATGTCGCTCGGCTGATGGTAAGCGATACGACCACCCATAAACAGTAGCTACACCACACAGCAGCTTGAGTTACAAAGTACTGTGTGGCATTCCACTGCGCTCGTCATTCTGAGACATAAGATGTAAGTCTCATTATGTCCCGTAATTACGCTGGCTACAATGCCCTAAATACCGAAACACAACAGTGCATGCACATTGCACACTACTGCTTCACGGTAGAAATAGACATTGCGGTGGTACCCACCCAGACGGACTCTTACATATAAGAGTCTTACCACCAGTTCCCATCCATGGATGTTCATATTCATCCATGTATGGATGTATGGATGTTTGTTACTCTTTCACGCAAAAACTATTGAACGGATTTCGATGAAATTTGGCACACGGGTAGATCATGTCCTCGATTAACACATAAGCTACCCTTTATCTCGGGAAAACATAAAGCGGGACTTATATCCCGGAAAAACTTTTATAAGCGGGCGGAGCCACGGGCAAAAGCTAGTACTATGTACATATATACATATATATACACTCACGCCTGTTATCCCCGAAGGGGTAGGCAGAGGCGCAACTAGTGCACCCACTTTTCCCCGTTATTCCGTCCCATGATGTGATAGGGGGCGAGCCTATCGCCATATCGGGCACAAATTCCAGACTCCGGGCTGATACTGAATAGAAAAACTCAATATCACTTTGCCCGACCGGGGGATCGAACCCGAGACCTCGGCTTTGCAGTCTTACTGTAATACAACTACGCCACCGAGGCAGTCTAGTACTATGTATTTATTTAATAATGATTCAATACATCTATTGGGGTATAATCTGTAAATTGTTCTTTAGATAGCAAAAGTTATACTGTAGTAACATTGAACGTCATGACTGTGAATAGTCTTTCAATTCATTAATTGTGGAACTGCGAAGAAATAAATTTGTTGTAATTTGGCAACTAAAAGAATTAAATTTCTTTATGTCTCTTTCAAATTATGAAGGAAATAGTAAAATGCTTACAAAACAAATTTGGCGGGTAAGCTTGTATCTGTTCTCAGATATCTGATAATTTTAAAAGAACTGAGTTGCAGTTACATCAAATTTATATTTATTTATCTATTTCTACCGCCAAGCAGCAGTGTGCATGCACTGTTGTGTTTCGGTTTGAAGGGCATTGTAGCCAGTGTACACAGTGTGTGTCTACAGGACATAATGAGATTTCTTGAATCTTATGTCTCCGGATGACGAGCGCAGTGGAATGTACACACAGTACTTTGTAACTCAAGGTGCTGGATAGTGTTTCTATTGTTTATGTCTGGTCGTATCGCTTACCATCAGGCGAACGGCATGCTCGTCTCGTCATTCGATGCAATAAAAAATAATTCAGCTCTAAGAGATTCCCGACCATTGATGGCTATGTGATAATAGCATAAAACCACATAAACAAACAGCACATTTTTGCTAAACATACCGACCTTGTACGACATACAGTTGTGAAGTTTTCGATTCGTTATTATGCAATCACCGAGATTAATTCACGCCTATGGTATGTATAGTCAGATGCAAAAACACCAACATATATATTTTTTATTGCATTGAATGACGAGACGAGCTTGCCATTCGCATGATGGTAAGCGACACGATAACCCATAAACAGTAGCAACATCATTCAGGACCTTCGGTTACAAAGTACTGTGTGGAATTCAACTGCGCTCATCATCCTGAGACATAAGCTGTTAAGTCTCATTATGTCCAGTAGTTACACTGGCTAAAATGTCCTTCAAACCGAAACATAACAGTGCATGCACACTGCTGCTTCGCGGTTGAAATAGACATTGCGATTGGGTCCACCCAGACAGACGCTTACACATAAGAGAACTACCAGCAGTAAACTACCCGCAATCAGTTATTCAATAAGTACTTCAATTCTATACACCTAAAGTATTATATCTCTATATATCTATTATATAAAAATGAATCCCTATTTTCCTTGGTCACGGCATCACGCGTGAATGGCTGGACTGATTTCGTTATTTCTTTTTTGATGTGTTTATTATTGTCAGGAGAAGGTTCTTCTGAAATAAAAAATTAAGAAAATTGCGCGGAAAAACGGCTGGACCGATTTTTATGTAATTTTTTTGTGTGTCTCCAAGAGGATTCGAGAATGGTTTAGATTACACTTCTATCCGGTAGGTAGCGCTGTACTCGGGTTCTAGGATTTTATTTCCTTTTTAGGACAGGACAACGTCTGTCGGGGCCGCTAGTATTGTTATAATAGTGTGACGCGGCGATGGCCTAGTTGGCCGAGAAAAATTTCCACAGGTTCAAAATACAAGGGCACGCCTCTAACTTTTCGAAAGCTATGTGTGTGTATTATTTGTGAATTATCGCTGGCTTTAAAGCTGTGATTCCGCAGGACGCAGCAGACCGCTGCACTGACGGCAACGGCAGACGGCAACAGCATGTGCCGTGACGGCAGACGGCACTACTATGCATATTAAATTGTATGAGACCATGTATGTTATGTATGTTGTGCCGCGCGTGTCGCTTGCCGTTGTCAGCAGTGGGACAGTATATAATACAGGGCCGGTATTGTTATTGTATATAATAGTGTACTATAATAGTGTGTTAAAGGATGATGTGGTGACTAAGATTGAAAGAAGTATGCTGAGGTGGTTTGGGCACGTGGAGAGGATGGATGAAAGACAGATCACAAAAGGTATTTATCGAGCGAATATGGATGATACGGCTGGAAGGGGACGCTCGAGGAGAACATTCTCTGACCAAATAAATGATCTTCTCAGAAAAGGGCAGGTCAGGAGTACCCTTAACAGACGAAAATGTATGAAAAGAACTATGAATGTGGAAGAGGCGAAAGAGGTTTGTCAAGATCGTAGCATGTGGCCCTCAATAGTCTCTGCGTACCCCTATGGGATAAGGGCGTGAGTGTGTATGTATGTATGTATAATAGTGTACCTTTTGTAAGCCTTTCATATTTTTTGTTAATTAAGCTTCTGCTCGCGGCTGCACCCGCGTGAATAAGTTTATCGAGATAAAAGTCCCCTTTTATATTTTCCGGGATTAAAAGTAGCCTATGTTAGTTACTGATAATGGTGATTATATTGGTGATATACTTTTTAAAATCGGTCTAGTACTTTTGGGGTTTGTTCGTAACAAAAAAATAAAAAAAACTTTCCTCTTTATAATATTAGTACAAATACAGATAAGTAAAACAGTACAGTACAGTAAGAAAATACAATAAGAAAAAAAATTTAAGGGCACAATAACATAATATTATGTTCAGCAATTCTTGTTGCTAACTGTACATCAGCGTTAAATCAACTTTACAAATGGATCCGATTATGTTGATGGACTTTAATTGAAATTGCAAAACTCGAGTTAACATTGACTTTTCCCAATTTTACACTAACTTGTAATTTTTAAGTACTTACTGGAAAAGTAAATTGATCGCTCAGGGTTCTTATTTGATTTTCAAATTATTTGGAATTATGAATAATTATTAAAATACTGATGGTTTAAATAGATGATTTAGACCTTATAAGTGAAATGTACGACAGCCTAATTGAGAATGACCATAGCTTTAAAACCTAATGCACACCCCTCTAACTTTTCGAATTTACATGTGAATTGTTTATCAATTATAGTTCGCTTTAACGACGAAGAAAAACATTGTGGAGAAACTTTCATACCTGGGAATTTTTTTAATGATTTTTTAGGTATGTGAAGTCTGCCTACCCGCACTAGGCCAGCGTGGTGGACTAAGTCCTGAACCCTCTCAGTAGACGAGACATGTGCTTAGCAGTGGGCAGTATATTGTATTAGACTCGTATTATATTATTGTTTTATTTATTAGTAAATAGTTAAGAATGGATATAAACACAAATCCTATTTATTATTTTAGTGTTAATAACAGAGTAATATTTTTCGACATTATTCAAAGCTAATGTAAGAAGTTAAATATTTTTTAAAGTACCTAATGAGGTGTATTTGTAACTTCTAAATGATTCTAGCAACTACTTAATTTACATGTGTTATAATAAGAACAGATTGAACAGATGTTTTCATGGTAATATATTTGGGGATCTGTAACACTAAAGAACGCTATTATCAGTGGTCTGGTTCTTTCGTGTCCTTAAGTCAATCCCAGTGATCCGTAACATGACAGGTCTTTAACCTGACCGTGTGTAAAGGCTACGTAAGCTGTCTGTTGACTGATCGAAAATAAAAGTATCTAAACAAGACAACATAACATAAGTAAGAATTGGCTTCGGTTTCTGAATATGTGTTAAAATCTTAAAATAATAATAAAGAGAAAAAATGTTAGGTACAGAACCCTGATTGAGATTCTGAATCGGATTTTATATTTTTATAGAATCCTGAAAAAGAAACAGTCGAAAGCGGGATTTGAACCCACGACCTCCGGCGTACCGTGCCGATGCTCTTCCAATTGAGCTATTCCGGCACTACATGGCCATGACATGTATAAAAAATCATAATATAAAATTCTGAATCGGACTTAACTCTTTTTATAATTGTTGACGATGCGGGTTTTACAAAGCGTTAAGAGCCTATGTCAGGAACTTTAAGGACTTTCAAATTCAAATTTCTCGTAAACTACTTAGATCAGAAGTTAGATTTTTGGATATGTGTAAATTGAACGTATAACTCAATAATATGTCAAAGCCAAAACACAATTGCTATAAATTTTCTCGATCGAAAAAAAATTCAAAGTTACCTCTGATATTTTCTTTAAACACGCTTTATCTCTAAATGGTGGAATATGTACATTCGTAACTTTATTTAAATACAATACAACAATTTTTTCAAAGTTTTATCAATACACAATTAAAACGAATTAAATAGTATAATCACAATTAAAAGAAAATTGTTTTGGCGCTTACGCCATTTCATTTCGGCATACGCGTGCGCCTCCCGTCACTTTCTCTCATCCGCGACGTCCACATACGCCATCGCTGTTATGGGAGTGGCCCGTGCCGGCTTCAGTCGTCCGGAATCTTTACTGACGACGGACGTGCGCTCGAAATTTTCGGACGCCTTCAAAGTTCGAATTGGCCGTCTAGTGTAGGGATTGGTCCGCGCTACCGCGCGGCAAATTTGAAGGTGCCCTGGAAATTCTGTTTTATAGTGTATCCAGCTCACGTCCGTGTATCAATATAAAATTATAGGCTCTATTAGGTCTATAAGATAGGCAGCAAGCGTAATTATTACATCCTTTCACCTTTGTAAATTGTTTCTAGTCGGAGACCTGCTTTAGTTATATTTAGTGATCGGTACGCTGAGGTGCCGGGTTCGAATCCCTGATTGAAAAACAATAGTCACTGCTTTTTTTTTGTTATTTATTCTGCCTCAGTGATGTAGTTGTATTACGTTATGACTGCAATGCTGAGGTCTCGGGTTCGATCCCCGAGTCGGGCAGAGTGATATTGGATTTTTTTCTTTTCAGCCCGAAGTCTGGATTTTGAGCCCGAAATGGTGATAGGCTTGCCCCCTATCACATCATAGGACGGAATACGCACGACGGAAAGTGAGTGCACTAGTTGCGCCTCTGCCTACCCCTTCGGGGATAAAAGACGTGAGAGTATATGTATGTATTATTTATATTGGGTAATTCATAGCTAGGGACGCCCTGGAATGCCGGCCCAATTTTGCGTAAATGACGTTTACGGGCGCTCATACATTTAAAAAATTCGTATTTTGCATGTAAAGGCTGTTCAAATTTTTACACCATAAAATTATTTTAGTATGATTTTTTGTAGTACTCATTTATTTATACATTATGAATCAATAATAACTAAAATGTTAAGAGCCAATGTTAGAATTGGTATACACGGCGGCCATTTTGAATTTCTTTGTTTTAAGGCCAATCGACCTCAAAATCTATATCTGGCCAAGCCTGTAGGTAAAAAAGACGGATCCAATGTTAGAATTAAAAAAAGTGACCGCCATTTTGAATTCCTTTGTTTTAAGGCCATTCGACCTCAAAATCGATATCTGGGCAGGCCTTTAGGTATAAAAGACGGATCCAATGTTAGACTTGAAAAAAGTGGCCGCCATTTTGAATTTCGTTGTTTTAAGGCTAATCGACCTCAAAATCTATATCTGGGCAAGCCTATAGGTACAAAAGACGGATCTAATGTTAGAATTGAAAAAAGTGACCGCCATTTTGAATTTCTTTGTTTTAAGACCAATCGACCTCAAAATCGATATCTGGGCAGGCCATTAGGTATAAAAGACGGATCTAATGTTAGACTTGAAAAAAGTGGCCGCCATTTTGAATTTCCTTGTTTTAAGGCTTATCGACCTCAAAATCTATATCTGGGCAAGCCTGTAGGTACAAAAGACGGATCCAATGTTAGAATTGAAAAAAATGACCGCCATTTTGAATTCCTTTGTTTTAACGCCATTCGATCTCAAAATCGACATCTGGGCAGGCCTGTAGGTACAAAAGACGGATCCAATGTCAGATCTGAAAAAATTGGCCGCCATTTTGAATTTCTTTATTTTAAGGCCAATTGACCTCAAAATCGGTATCTGAGTACCACTTTAGTTACTAAAGGCAGATCCACCGTCAGAACTGAAAAAAGTGGCCGCCATTTTGAATTTCTTTGTTTTAAGGTTAATCAACCGCAAAATCGATATCTGGGTGTAACATTATTAACAAAAGAGTGATCCAATGTCAGAATTGAAAAAAGTAGCCACCATTTTGAAGTTTTTTGTATTAAGGCCAATCGAACTCAAAATCGATATCTGGGCATTGTTTTGTGCACAAAAGGCAGATGTTTTGTTAGAATTTTAAATAAAGGCCGCCATTTAGATTTATTTTTCTTTAAAGGCTATTGGCTTTAAAATCAAAATCCGCTGGACATGACTGGCCACAAACTCTAATAGGTATAAAGGAGACGGCCTAAATTGGGCTTGACCTTACACTTTTGAAGCATGTATCAATATTCTTCTATTTTTATGTCTTCCATTTAAAAATATCCCACCAAAAACATAGATGTAAAAAAGGATAGCCAAGTTCAATACCAAAATTATGCTTAGCTGTGGGCTTCGCCGCAAAAAGAATGGAGATCAAAATCTAAATATGTATTTATAGGAACAAAATAACATTATGAACAAGTATTAAATTCTATTTGTTTGCTTTATTGAATACCTATAATAGTTGCTGGTATTTACAAATGTGAGATCTTTTACATTTATGTTTTTGGTGGGATATCATTACTTTTTGTAAAGAAAACTAGGTTGGTATTGAGTTGTGTGGTGCCGCGCGCCGCCGACGACACATCGTTGGCCGGCTGTTTAGCGCGTATTACAAGTGTTTTTTTATGGGGACACCACAAATGTTTTGGCTTAACTTTATCTTTATATTTCTGTTATAAAGCAAATATAATAAAACATATATTGGGATTGTTTCAAATATTTGCTTGTAACGGTTCCAACGCTACCATTAAAAATATATTTTTTTTATGTGGACCCCTGTATTTTTAACTTTTTTATTTTTAGATTTTTTCTTACGCTTACACATAATTACCGAGCTGGATTCCAAATTTCATCCTTCTAGGTCATCTGGAAGTAGGTTAGGTTTAGATACTATAAGTCTGTCAGTCAGTACAAAAATTTACGATTTTTAACCTTCATATCTTTATAACCGTTTGAGCTAGCTTCATGAAATTTGGGCTTCTAGATGTCCGTATAGATATAATTAAACTCACACAGTTTTATGTGTTTGCTTTAAATAGGTTTTGAGTTATAGAAAGGTGAAAAGTGGCACCAAGTGGTTCGTGTAATATTACACACGGCGCTGGCACCAACTTAGAGCGTTGGTTACATACTCAAAGAATACCAAGCATGTATAACAAGAATAATATTGACATAATAGTATTAATAATTCTTTGGGGGAGACCTATGTGCAATAATAGCCTTTTAAAGGCTGAAAAAGAATAAGAATTAAAAACTATAGGTATTTTAGAAATTAAACTAAAAAGACATTTTCACTTTTTGGGATATTTAACATTGGTCGATATTATTTAATTTTACTGGCAACTTTGTTCAGCGCTCCCGACGTAATGTCAAATTGAAATACATTATTGACTCACTAACACTCTATCTTCACACCTCGCGTCGTGGCTCGTATTGTGTTCGGCGTACCACTCGCGCGAGAGTGTAAATGAGCCATTATATATTTATATCAGTCCTCGTCGATTCCATGTGATATTTTCAATTCTGGTTATTGTCTAAGCTAGCTCTGTTCACTATTCAATAGGGCAATCCAATGGGCAATGGTTAGGTACTGTGAACATCTTATGTCATCAGGTAAAAAAAAGTTATTCACCGAAAAATGATTTAGAAGCTCTACTCTACAGCGGTTCTTTCTTTACTCCCATTGGACAGACAGATTTTTCTTTCTCATTTGGAAATAGTTCTAATATAACTATAAAATAATGCATAAATTATCTCTGTAACACTAAGCCCAAAGTTCTATGAAGTTTTTCCCGTCTCCTTTTAAATATGGCCATCATTATTTTTCATTCAGTTCAATAACGATATCGGAGCTTTGTTATATTGCAAAACAAAAACAAATGCCTTAGAATTGAAGAAGTAGCTGTTGCAGTAAACATCAGTCTATTCTTCTGTACAAAATATCAAAAATATTAAAAAAATTGTAAGTAATTAACATTTCAAATTCTCTATAAGCATAAGTACCCGCGTAGTAAGAATGACCTTGCTATATTTTTCTTACCCCACATTACATACAGTTCAAATTAAAAATTAAAAAAATTATCTAGATAGGTAGCGGCCGCCTTCAACATTTGTAACATTTATGTCCTATAAAGTGACTATTCAACCATAACAATGTAATCAATCTTCATATCAAGCTATGTAATTTTATTGCATTGCATAAATTTCGAACATCCTTTACATACAAAATTCGATTTTTAAATTGCATGGTGGCACTAGAGTGAAGCATCATTTACGTAAAATAGACCTGACATTCCAGGGAAGAAGTTTCATCGTGAATGACTTGTCGAAACTACCTTGATGTCGCAACTCGTAGTTGTATTACGTGCCCGGTACGGCCTCCACGCTCAGGTCTCGGGTTCGAATCCCGCGTCGGGCAAATACTATTTTTTTCTGTCCAGTATCAACTCGGTCTGCTGAATTGGGCCCGGTATGTGGCAATAAGCTCGTCTCCTATTTGATAAGACCTAAAATAGCTAACGAAATGTGAGGAGAAAAGGTGTTATGCTATGTTTGACTGCCTCCAAGGCGTAGTTGCACACACGATACGCCTATTGTGCTGAGGTCCCGGGTTCGAATCCCGAGTCGGGCCGAAAAATAGTGACGCCATTTATTGTATTATTATTTATTTTATGTCCACCAAAGTTACGAAAGTCCACAAGAATAAATCAAAGCAAAGCAAAATATAATTTAAAACATATTATAGAAGTTTCATACTGCTTTGCTTTTCACCTATATACAGACCTACGTAGGGGTAAGACTCGAACCTACCACCACACCAAATTTTATCTTGTCAACAAAAGTCAACTATAAGTGAATAATACTTTCGATGAGTTTAGATAACTTACAATGTCATTTTACATAATGTTCAAGTAATTAGGTAGATAACAGTGACATAATAATGGTTCTATAAACGAATTAAAATAAATTCTATGTTTTATAAGTTATAAATTTATTAGAAATTATAATAACTATAATATTTACAACATAGACATGCATTTGCAATGACGATCTTTTCGCGGGCTTGAGTGCAACGACCTGTCGCAACGACGCGATGCGACGAGGGCCGAGGCGCGCGATCTATCTCAGCGGGGCCGTGCGGCGCCTCGCATTTGAAATACGCTAAGTCACGCCCATCACGATTCCATATGTTTTTCACATAGGCTCTTAACTCAACGATCTCTATTCGCTAGTTAGTAGTTACTTCACATCTCTTATTTATTAACGCTTTAGTCAACATCTTTATTTATTAATTTATTATCTGACACACAGTCTTAACAAAAATCTTCCAAGGCGAGAATGTGGGGTAACTACTAGTACTTAATTATGTGACAATGACTTAATCATTACATAAGTTCACGCCTGTATCCCTGATGGTGTAGGTAGACATGCATCTCCCGACTTGTAGTGATGATTACATTATATATGGAGTTTTGAATAGTAAATGAGACATGTAAAAGTAAGCAAATAACCTCGCCTTCCCGATTCATATACAATTTACTAATTAAACAAGAAGTCCACACTCAGAAGAAGGCCCCAACCATTACCTTAGGTGCGACAAGCAACAAATCCTTGCCAAAGAACACCGATTCCTGCCTAGCATGATTCGCGAGGTAATTGAAATGAAAAAGCATCCCAATTTCAATAGAGAAGATAGTTGGAAATTGGCACAAGTCTGCAACCCGTTAATATATCTAATTAAATCGGGACTGAAAAGACCTGCTGCCAGACCTCAAGACATTGTTAGCTCTTACTGCATACCGTAATGACTGCCTCGGTGGCGTAGTTGTATTATAGTACGACTGCAATGCTGAGGTCTCCGGTTCAATCCCCGGGTAGAGTAAAGTGCTTTAGAGTTTTTCTATTCAGTATCAGCTCGGAATCTGGAACTACTACCCGATATAGCGATAGGCTGCCCCTATCATATCATGGGATGGAATAACGCCGAAAAGTGAGTGCACTAGTTGCGTCTCTGCCTCTTATCGGGGAATAAAAGGCGTGAGTTTGTGTGTGTGTCTCTCTCTCTCTCTCTCTCTCTCTCTCTCTCTCTCTCTCTCTCTCTCTCTCTCTCTCTCTTTGTGTGTGCGTACGTGCTTGTGTGTGTGTGTATGTGTTACAACGAAAGTTCAAAATTAGTCATTGTTAGGTCGAGATTTGATATTTATTTACCCTAATGGAGTATACGTGTAAACATATGCTAACGTTCGTACATTAGCATTTGGCCATTTTCTGGCTAATGACACGAATGGGGCTTTGGGATAAATATGGAATTTTTGCCGAAAAGAGACGATAGGTGAATGCTAATCATTAGTGACTTCGAATGGCCGTACATTCTCCGTGCTGACAGGTATGTCACTCCAAATCACGTACCGGCAAGCGCAGCAGCTAAAAATTTTCGCAAGACACGCAGGCTGCAGACCGCTTTACAGGTCCGTATGGAAATCTGTAGAGGAAGCCTATTGTTAGCGATAGATTTCATGTAGCTGATAATGATGATGAAATGTGTCATTTGCTCTTATTTTGAGTGCACGTTACGTCGAATCGTGGAATTTATCAGTTTCCTGGACGTCTACGCTTATAACTAGTTGATGTTTACTAAATAGCTAGAAATGCGAATATTTATGCAGCAGTGATCACTTATCAAGAAGTGACCCACGTAAATATTTACCAAAACCTTTATTAAAAGACGAAATAAGCGTATCACTGGAGTAAATAATACCTTCAAAGTATATTAATCTAAATTAACGAGAGAGAAAATACTAAAATTGAGAAAAGAAAACTGCCTCGGTGGCGTATCTGTAATGCGCGCGCGGTACAAATCTGGCCTGAGGACTCTGGTATGAATCCTGGGACAGGAGAGACGGCGATAGGCTCTCTCCCTATCACATCATTGGAAAGAACGCACACGGTAAAAAGTGGGTGCCCTAGTTGAACCTCTGCCTTTGTTCATTCGTTTGGGCGTGAAGTGTGTTGAGAAAAGAAAGAGAAAGAATTTTTGGCTGAAATATATATCAAATCACACTAATCTTTTTGGCAATCGTGCAATTACTTCATGATCCCTGAACGTACGTCGTAAATTTACAAAAAGGGTTTAGCTTTTACCAGACGTTATCCCAGATCCATAGCTAAAAAAATCCATTTACATGCAAATTTGATGACAAAACGTAACGTAAAAAAGGAGTTCGGATATTAAAATTTATCTGAAACTTATTAGGGGATTTATTTGTGAAATGAATAGGTACGGCGCTTGATGGGCAAGTTATTGTTGTGCCCGAAGTTATCTTTGTGATATTTTCATTTTGAATATTCTAGTAATAACTACTGAATAGGGTTTTGAGGATGCGAAATTTTGGGAAAGTTGAGCATTTCAATTGTAAATGCTAACTCTTGATCCACAAGGTCACAGTGATTTGCGGCTTTAATATGTATCTTGGTCGTGAATTCTATTAATAACGTCTTACAACCGTAAATCCTCTGCACTTTATTAAAAAAAACCGTTGCCCGTCTTATAGAATCCTTCATCCAAAAACCAATTGATTCAATTTCAATCTCAATGTACAAACGCATAGGATAACCTTCATTATTCATAGAGCATCGAACATTATACTGGTGGTAGGACTCTCATATGTAAAAGCCCGTCTGGGTGGGTACCACTGCAATGTCTATTTCTACCGCCAAGCAGCAGTGTGCATGTACTGTTGTGTTTCGGTTTGAAGGAAATAGCCAGTGTAACTACAGAACATAATGAGACTTAACATCTTATGTCTCAGGATAACGAATGCAGTACAATGCCACACAGTACTTTGTAACTCGAGGTGCTGGATGGGGTTTTTACTGTTTATGGGTAGTCGTATCGCTTACCATCAGCCGAACGGCATGCTCGGCTCGTCATTCGATCCCATAAAAAAAACAATCCATCAAATTACTTAAAATACCAATCATCAAATGAATTTCTGAATTCCATTACCCAATGTCCCGGAACGCCTGACTAACAAGACTATTAAAACAATCTAAATCAAAGTGCATTCATTTGTAAGATTTGCTCGCCACCCGAGTTCCGTATTCGAGTGTTTACGAATCCGCAGTCAAGCAATTCCTTCTTAAAACGTATTTGTTTAAGAAACTTCTGCATGCTCCGTTACTCTTCATAAACACAATTTTTCATACTCGCTTTACTTTGTACATCTTTATGCAGGGGAATTGTAAAGTAAACAGAGTTACTTTTCAATGCACTTACGTCAGTTTGCAAGAGCGATTTTTCTTCGTTGGCAAGCTATTTTTCAAACATTTTATGCTGCGTAAATGATATAATATCCGCATGTTCTGTAGACTATTAAATTTCATTACTTTTCTGTTATACAGTATTTCATTCATGTTAGTCAGAGATGTTAGTATTAAAATTCTTTCCTTCATGAGAGCAAGCATTGTGAATTCTGTATTGTCAACATTTACTGATGTAATTTTAATTCAATCAATTTAATTAATGTTCTAAATAAACGGAAATGGTTTGAATAGAAACTACGCCATCTCGATCGGTCTACGTTAGTAAGCCGACCTAACTTATTCTACATTTCTTATAAATGTAACAAATATTTGCACTTCAAAATCGAACCCTTTACGAATTTACGAAAATAAACCTCCATGACACGTTGAACTATCGTCACGTTCTATATTTATTTTGGTACAAATTCGCCGAGAAAGGTAAAAAGGTAAGGCAGCGTCGTTACTCTAAATTCGCGTACATATCTTGAGCGTCCCATAAAACATTTACCTTCTAGACGCTTGTAAAAGCATTTTATCTTTTGTGAATAAATGATAAGGTATATCAAAAGGGGTTTGTGGTTGCAGTCATTATCTTCAGTGGCATTGGATTAAATTTTACTATAACATTTAGTTCAGATAATGTTGTTCTATAAATATATTAAGTAGATATTTGGATTAAAATGGATAGCTCTTGGGCGATCACATTAATTTCTAGTAGATTTGCACGTCGTGTCACAGGGTCAAGTTTCTTTCAGCGCAAGAGAAGAAATTATGGTTCAAGAATTTCATTCAAAGTAAAATGCAACCCAGATGAACGATAATGAAAAATAAATTCGCTGAGAAACCATTGCATTTCCAAATAGTATGAAAACTTGCGAACATAATTCATTTTACGAGGTCGTGGTGACGCCACTCGCGAATGAGGCTGGGCGAATTAACCTAAATTTTGAACTAGCATTTGCTCACAGCTTTGGCCGTATTTACATCAAATGGGATGGTGAAATAGAGTTTCGGCGCAAAACTACCTTTCAGTGTGAAATATGCTGTTATACACGTCAGAAGCAAAGTTGAAATTAGCAGGTTATGTTAAAATTTTAGAGAATAAGCAAAAATAATGTTTCATTATAAATGAAAGTAAAACATGTAAGGTTTTCTTTAAACATGAGTAAATTTTTGTACGAGAGAATACAATTGAAAACTTATTAAATTTTTGGAGAGTGCGTTCTACAACATTAGGTAACCATACTACAGAAATGGAAATCCCAACAAATGCCTATTGCCTATTCGAGAAATATTATTTTATAGCAGAGCTGGCATTTAATTACTAATTCTAAACTGCGGCACAAAAGTATTACCATCCCTATATTTCGGAACTTCGCAGGTGAAATATCCCACTCTAAATTCCAATACGAAACTCGTAATCTGGCTTAGCAAACATTTTTTCAACCCGTGATCGCTTACTAAATAATATCGGTTCGAATATTTTTGACGTCCAAGATTTCGTGGGATATTTCTCGAGACATTCGTAAATCGATGTTTGTATCATTAATCAAACGTTAACCGTCAATTTTAGATACTAGATCAGAAATATATTACGTTGATGTTTATTTTATCGTAAATTTATCGTGACTATCCATTGCCAAAACAGCTGGGCCGTAGATCAGTTTTATTAAGTACGGGATATTTAAACAGATTTCGATGGTTTTTCAATACAAATTTTTTGATTCAATATTAGTTTATCATGGCTTATCGTTGTCTTCACATTTATTTTGAATTCAAAAGCCTGATATAGGCACATACTGGTGGTAAGATTCTCATATGTAAGAGTCCGTCTGGGTGGGTACCACCGCAATGTATATTTCTACCGCCAAGCAGCAGTGTGCATGCATTGTTGTGTTTCGGTTTGAAGGGCATTGTATCCAGTGTAACTACAGGACATAATGAGACTTAACATCTTATGTCTCAGGATGACGAGCGCAGCCGAATGCCACACAGTACTTTGTAACTCAAGGTGCTGGATGATGTTTCTATATCATCTATATCGTTTTATATATTAATAAAAAAAATGTATGAGAAAATGTAATACCAAATCCATTATCGTACATACACACACTCTCACAGTCTTTATCCCCAAAGGGATAGGCATAGGCGCAACTAGTGCATACATTTCGTCGTGCATATTCCGCCCTATGATGTGATAGGGGGCGAGTCTATCGCCATATCGGGCACAAATTTCGGGCTGATGATACCTATCATCGTAGTACGGCTTAAGGAATGCTTTCTGATCTTCTGCTAATCTCCTGGGCGGAGTCGAGTATGTGTTGTTAAGCTCCTGAGATTCTCACGAATGACACTCAACACAATTTATCACTATTCTACCAAAATCGCAAACACCAAAACTACATTCCCCTGTATGTTGCAAATTGTAATAATAAACAAGCCTCTAAGCAATAACTTGGACAGGGAAATGAGGGCCCGCAGAGCTGCACGAGAGGCTATTCTCCAGTGGAAACGAGTGGCCCCTCTCGAGTCGAGTTGACTTGATAATCTGGGTTAATTAGCCTGGCAACATTATCAACGGAAATAATTTTTGAAATGATGTTGTTTTGTTTCTGACGTAATGCGCCGAAAATGGCCACCGCGGAGTTTTGTTTGATATAATGGATTCATAATATTGGAAAGAGGAATAATATTGTGTATTTGTTATCTCGTTTGTAATTATATGTATGTATTTGTCATAATATATTCTGTCTTGTACAGTGTACACCTCAACTGCCCTTCTTCTTTCCCTGTCTTCATGCTACGGTTGTCTGTAAGAAATTGCCTCGAGTGATAAGACCGCCGATTGTTCTTTATTTCTAGTGCAAATACTGTAATTTTCTAATGTACGTGTACAATAAAGTATTATAAATAAATAAAAAATAAAAATATTACTAACACTTATATTTTGTACCCAATTTTGTACAAAGCGGCTAGTCTCGCGATCGTCGAAACGACGACTCTCAGTACACGTCATATAATACATTAACCATTTTCCAGACTAATGAAAAAATAGATTGAAGAGAAAAGATATTACAATAGCTACATTACAATAGCTTGTATCTTAATAATATCTTTCAAAGTAATTAAAGTATTCCATCCAGTAGTTTCTTCTTACACATATACATATAAACCATTTATAACAAGCCGCATAGAAATCGCTTTTGAATAAAATATCTCCAAAATTACAACTCGCGTAATGAGAACTTCGTTAGCAACCCTTGCAAATGTGTCTTTCAAGGCGGTTTACTCGTAATTATTTCATAGAAATATTATCAACTCACATAGAAATATGTGATAAATGCTTTGTAAGCTTTTGCTGACTATTCACGAAAATTATATCCCATTAAAACATAAATGTGAAATGTGGAAGCCAAGTCTAATATTAAGAATATGCGTGCTGGTCGACTTCACGGACAAAAGAATTGAAATCTTAATGGTTGCCAAGCCTTGCAGATAATCCTGAAAATTATTTATAACAAAATAATCCATTTTAAAATAAATTTAAACTAATATTTCTTTGTTTTTCTGCTACGACAATGTGATATTTAAAATATAATTTCTTAAATTTGAATAGTCGAATTATTTACACAAAGCAGATAACTTAGTATAAATTTAAGCTCAACATTTGACTTGGCTAGTCTTCACATACAATTTTTCTTATATTTGGCTAATAAACTTATCTTTATGTTACTGTTTTCATGTTAGTTACTGTTTTCATGTTGTAAAGTCAACATATCCTACTCTTCGAAAAAAAAAATGTTTTCTGATAAAACTAGCCAAGACAAATGTTGAGCTTAAATTTATACTAAGTTATCTGCTTTGTGTAAATAATTCGACTATTCAAATTTAAGAAATTATACTTTAAATATCACATTGTCGTAGCAGAAAAACAAAGAAATATTAGTTTAAATTTATTTTAAAATGGATTATTTTCTTAAATTTCAACTTTCTAGGTCATCTGGAAGTGGGTTAGGTTTTTGATCTATATGTCAGTCAGTGATAAAAATGCCGATTTTTAGATGTTAGTATCTCAATGACCGTTTGAGCTATATTTATGAAATTTGGGATTCTAGTTAACTTGAGGGGGTTTAATACATAAACCAAATCTCAGGTATTTACGTTAAATAGATTTTGAGTTATAGAGGCGTCAAAAGTCGCCCCAAAAGGTTCGGGTGAAACTACACTAGGCAGCTTCGACTTTTTTTTTTTGCTTGGCTTGACACGCTGCCGCGTGTCTCGATGACCATTTTAAGTGGAGTCATGTTCTTTATTTTTACCAACGTTAACAAACCTAACCAACTAATTTGATCTTGTAGATTTCACACTTTATGATTCTACAATTATGTCTAGACTAGCTATGCCCGCGACTTCGTACGCGTGGATAACTTTATTTTCATACTTGATTTTAATCAAATAAAGTCCATATTCTGCTCCCAATTATGATCTATCCATCTGTGAAAATACATAAACATCCGTTCAGTAGTTTCTGATTTGTGCGCTAACATACAGAAAAACAGACAGAAAATAATTCTAATGATTGCATGATTTGTGTTTTTCATTGCTTTTATTTAAATGTACAGACATGCCTAGTTTCGCTGTTTTTTTTATATTATATGTATAGAAGAAGATAAATGATAGATTTATTCATTGAGTTACTTCGCTAGTAGATACATGAAATTTGTAATTTGTCAGTTATGACACCGAACGCATTGACCTACATTTTCAAATTTTTTAGTTTATCCCAACGCACTATTTGTGTTTTGTCATTAATCTTTCACAGTGCAATCGATATATAGATAGCATGTGAAATGAGATTAAAATAATATATCATGTTGATATTGACTTCATTTTTTTAACGTTTGCTGTAGTTATTGTTCGTGGTCTATAATATTACAATGGAGTAATTAAACTATAAAGAAGTCCTAAGAACCCTACTGTTCGTGGTATAAAATATTACAATGGAGTCATTAAACCATAAAGAAGCCCTAGGAACGCTAGATTGGGTGTTAGGGATTATTTAAAACTAAGATTTGATAACGTAAAATTCACGAAATAAAAATAATCTCCAAAGTTATTCGTTGCATCAAAATATTTCTACATAGAACAAGTCAAACTGAATAATGCGAGGTTCATTGTAAAATCTCTAGTGCTTAGTATTTAGAAATGTCACGGGGTCAGGTGACGAGAATTTATGGGATTAGAACCTCGGTATTCCGCCCCTGTTGGGATTTTGACGATATATCTGAATAGAGAATAAATTATTAGGATTTCTTTTTAATTTACTGTTTATGAATTTACCAACCTATGATTCATTTTGATATTAGCGATTGGTGACAAGATAAGACTGCATAATCCTGGCGACTGTATTTGTAGTAAACTTTGAGTTCATCTCGTGGCAAAATCCACGATATCTTTAGCTCTTGCCAAAGTCCCGGTAGGCAACGGCTTGTTTGTGCCTCTGGCATTGCTTTAGTCTATGGGCGGCGAATGCTGCTTACCATCAGGCGGACCGCATGCTCATTTGCCTACTAAGGCATTAAAAAAAAAAGATGTGTGGCACTCGGAGACTGCCGCGGTGAAGCTATTGCATAAATTATAATATTTATAACCTCTTTGAACAGATATAAAATAAAATATTCATCGATAGATGATAAAACTAAAAATAAATATGAAAGACGGGCTCAATGAACTAGTTTCCAGAGCCGTAATATTTAAATAAAAACCTCTTTGAACAGATGTAAAATAAAAACTTTTTAAAAATTCAAATTTAAACCTTTTTCTGGGATAAAAAGTATAACCTATAGGTCTCAGTAATAATGTAGCTTCCTATTAGTGAAAGAATTTTCAAAATCGGTTCAGTAGTTCCCGAGATTAGCGTGTTCAACCAACCAAACAAACTCTTCATCTTTAAAATATTAGTTCATATAGTAAGATATAGGAAAAAATACAAACATCAGCCATAAAATAGGGTAACGTTCCAATTAGTGCATTACGAAACAGTAAACTGCGTTCTGTTATTCTGCAGTTACTCATCACCATATGGCATAAACACATCCGCGACCTTCCGAGAATATTTCTAAACAAAACAATAGCTTGATACATAACCACACCTCGCAACTGCTAGCTCGTACTATACTGTGTAGCGTCCGTTCGTCGCATTGTCTTTTTTTATCGCCAAGCAGCAGTGTAAGCACTGTAGTCTGGTTTGAAAATTGTAGTCTGATTAGTGTGTATTATAAATCTTATGCCAAAGGACTCTATAATCCGAAATTTTAAGTGATGTTCCAACGCTTATGGCGATTTCTGACGTTTACCACGAGTTGAATTGCTCGTCTTGTCTTTCAGTTGTAAACACGTTGATTATTACTTGTCTTCTATTTCTTCCACAGCCCTCAATCCACTTCAAAATTAGTTAGATTTTTCATTTGGTTAACTTCTTATAACATTAGGCAAAATTGTAGGCCGGCATGATTGTGTCGAATGACATGAAATAACTATCAGCTGCCATTTGATACTCTATTTGGACTGCATCGTGCTCACCATCAGGTGAGGTGCATGGAATTTATCGTGCCTGAATAAAAAAAATGGCTTGGTTTGTAAAACATGCCATATATTTTATGCCAGCGTCCTCAGTGGGATTTAGTGAATATCCCTTGTACGCGGTTTAAAACACTTCTCAGAATATGAAATGTATCATCTAGTTTTATTTGTGGTTTCAATATTTTTAAAAGTCCAGTCTCTGGAATTCTCTTTATTTTGCTGAAAGCAACGAACTGCAAATATACAACTGGGATGAATTTCTGGAGATTTTGCGTTCATAATTACTTCTGTAATTAGAATAGGAAAGGTTTTGTTGAACTTTTGGTCCAAGTATGTCTATGGTTTTGATGCTTCTTTTTCAATACATACATACATATACACTCACGCCTGTTATCCCCGAAGGGGTAGGCAGAGGCGCAACTAGTGTACCCACTTTTCGCCGTCATTCCGTCCCATGATGTGATAGGGGGCGAGCCTATCTTCTTCTTTTTCAAATTGTTCATAAATATAAGCACGAACTCTTTAATGTTTATTATTGAAATGGTCGTCTCGTTGGTGTAGTGGTAGCGTATATTGGCTTTGGACCACGAGGATCAGTCTTCGATTTCCTTCATAAAAATTTAGCATTTTGTTGGAAGAAATATGTACGTTATTTGTTTATCATCGAAATTGAGTATGTATTATCCGATAATTGCGATTGATACGTTTATACCGACTCTACATGTACAAGGTTTAATTATTCTATTTATCAATATTTGAGGGCATTAAAAACAAAAAAATAATTAATTACCGTCAACAAAAACATTTCTCATAATATTGTAGCAAATGTAATACATTGTATTTAATATGCCTCGGTAGCGTAGTTGCGTTACCGTACGACTGCAATCCTGAGGTCTCGGGTTCGATCCCTGGGTCGGGCATAGTGACATTGGATTTTCTTAGAATTCAGTATCCGCCTGGATTCTGAAATTTGTGCCCGATATGGCGATAGGTTCGCCCCCTATCACATCATGGGACGGAATACGCATGGCGAAAAGTGAGTGTACTGAGTTCGGGGGTAAAAAGGCGTGAGTGTGCGAATGTATTTAATATGAGTTTTGCACCTGGTTACAACTCATTTCCATTGGTTTATACCACTCGTAACTTAGTACCGCAGGCGTCTCCAAACCGAAGTCGTGAATTCGATTTTACTGCCACTATCGAGAGAACTATAAAGAAAACGCTTTTTGGAGTGAGGGTGACCATGATTGATGATTTTTTACTTGCCTTTAAGTATTTATTTTTAATTAATTTTTTAGGTAGTAACTGTGGCACAAAGCCGCATCAGTGTGAAAGAACTTTTGAAAATAAGAGTCCTTCCATTCCGACATGAAATAGCCTAAATAAGTTTATTAATCCAGGGCTTGATAATTTATACCTGTGTGACAAATTTCATCTTATTACTTTTTGGCGTTTCTTCCTTGATTTCAAAGGAAAATCGAAACATCTCAAAATAAAATTGTATACTTATTTAACACGTCACTCTTTTCTCTTGATTAATAAAAGTTTGTCCTATAACCCATCACGTTACTATAACACGGCCTACATTATGTAGTAGATCGTAATTATAACATGTATATTTGTTGATTTTAATTCAATTATAATCCATTAAATGTCTCCTAACACGATTAAAGTAACCAGCTAGTGCGGAGATCTCTCTGTAGGTACAGTTTTAGTGTGCATTTTATACTTAACGCAATATGTACATTTTTATGTTATGTTTTATGTAGCGCATTAAAATGAAGTTTAAGTTAAAAATATGTATGAACAAAAATGTTTAAACTTTGATATACCTTACCATTAATTTATTGAAAGTGAATTTATCAATCAATAATATATCTATCCATCTATGTTTGTAAAAACACATTGAAACACAAAAAAAACAAGAATGTCTCTATGATTTCAAAATCAAGTACACAGCCGCGCACTTAGGTTGACCGCAGAGCCAGTTTAATAATAGCTACTTTATCTACCCTTTCGACTTATTGCACTTGATGGTTATACTACTTTTACGATCATGAACTATAATTCAAATGTGTAGACGTACGGAACTAGAAATGATAGCAGAGTTGCCAGGAACGGTAAGACTTTGCCTCGGTTGAACAATCTCATGAAAAATTGGTGTCACGACTTTTGTAATATTATACACACGTACGTACAAACTCACGCCCTTTATCCCCGAAGGGGTAGGCAGAGCGGCAAATAGTGCACCCACTTTTTGCCGTGCATATTCCGTCCCATGATGTGATAGGGGGCGAGCCTATCGCCATATCGGGCACAAATTCCAGACTCCGAGCTGATACTGAATAGAAAAAGTCAATATCACTTTGCCCGACCCGGGGATCGAACCCGAGACCTCAGCGTTGCAGTCGTACCATAATACAACTACGCCACCGAGGCAGTAAATATTTAATATCAAAGTAATACAAAGAACATTCCATAACGCGACCCATAACTTTGCCTATTGATCTACAGTAGCTATTTGTTTATCTTGGATCCTTTCGTTGGCATACCTTTAACGATGTGCGGAATCCTCAAGGGATCATGCATTATATTGACTTGGGAAAGTTGCGATAATTAAGATGTTAGTTAGTTCAGTTAGATTTATTATTATCCGTCTTTGGGTATTCTAATCAAGGGGTAACTTTGCCTAGATTATAAACTTTACCGCTATTATTATTAAATACTAGTAGTGCTCGCGGCTCCGCCCGCGTGAAAAAGTTTTTCCGGGATAAAAATATTTTCCCGGGATAAAAAGTAGCCTATAGCACTCAGGAGTAAAGTAGCTTCCTATTAGTGAAAGAATTTTCTAAATCGGTTCAGTAGTTCCTGAGATTAGCGCGTTCAAACAAACAAACAAACTCTTCAGCTTTATAATATTAGTATAGATTAGATACTTGTAATATATGGATGTTAATTAAATGTGTAGACTATGGGTTTATTCCTTGAAGTTTTCGGCAATTTCAATGAAATAGTCCCTTATTGTGAAGTCCGCTCTGCATGCCCAAGACAAAACTACCTAAAAGCTCACCCCTTTATGGTTGAGGGGTTAGGCAGATACGTTACTTATGCACTCACATTTTCTGAAACTATGGCCATATGAGCCACGAATACGAGTAACGGCTAATTTTGATGTTTTTAATCGAAAATCTAGGACGATAGCCTAGTTGGGAATGGAACGGTCTGCCGAGACAATGTTCGGAGGTTCGAAACCTAAGGCACACACCTCTGACTTTCAAAGTTACGTGTGTATTGTTTATCAATCATCGTTCACTTTAACGGTGAAGGAAAACATCTTTAGGAAACCTACATACCTGAGAATTCTCCATAAGAATTTCGAGGGTGTGTGAAGTCTGCCAACCCGCACTAGGCCAGCGTGGTGGACTAAGGCATTAAACCCTCTCAGTAGTAGAGGAGGCCCGTGCTCAGCAGTGAGCAGTATATAATACAGGGCTGGTATTATTATATATTATTATAATCGAAAATCTTACCCAAATTGTTCCCTAAGAATCGAACCAAGAGCATCATGCTCTGCAAGGCAAGTGCTACGGGTAACGCTACCAGGCGATATCTATTCATCCGCCTTTTTAATAATATATATAATAATACCAGCCCTGTATTATTATACTGCCCACTGCTGAGCACGGGCCTCCTCTACTACTGAGAGGGTTTTAGGCCTTAGTCCACCACGCTGGCCTAGTGCGGATTGGTAGACTTCACATACCTTCGAAATTCTTATAAGGAACTTCTCAGGTATGCAGGTTTCCTCACGATGTTTTCCTTCACCGTTAAAGCGAACGATAATTGATAAACAATACACACGTAACTTCGAAAAGTCAGAGGTGTGTGCCTTGGGTTTCGAACCTCCGGACATTGTCTCGGCAGACCGTTCCATTCCCAACTAGACTATCGTCCACTTTTTTTCTACCCAAAAAACAAAAGATTCAGTTCTTTGAGCGTTATTGTGTTGAAGAGGTCTTATTAAATTTGGCACTGGCCGAAAAACGAACTACGATCAAATTACGTACGACACTTTTTACGACAAGAAATGGTTTGATATTTCTCTCGTACCTTTGGTAACGCGCTCAATCCTATAACATCGTAGATACCAATATGCAGCATTGTTTTTTTAATATTTTCTTATTTTGAGAAATCCTAGATGACACCACAATTTTTTTTTAATTAATTAAACATAGAAATTACAAATGCAGTTTTATTTTATTATACTTCAAAACGTGACTTAGTACTCAGCATTTCTTATTGAAATTGTAATTTTCGCCTAATTTGAATAACGATTAACCCTAAACAACCCACAAGTGTCTGTCGGACACATTTTTGCGTTCGGTTATTCATAAAACCTAAAGTATTTATTTTTACGAAAAACCGCTTTATCTAATCTACCTCCGAAGTTTACCGAATCTAATTGTGCAATAAAAATATTTGTAACATAAATAGTTTAATATTTATTACAAGTAAAGCAAAACTGTAACGCATCAACCCACAAGTGTCCAACAGACACAAATATATTTTGTTTGATTTAAGTACCAAGGTAGATTGTTTATTTACGTTTATTTAAAACAATATCGTATCAAGTAGGTAATAAATCAACTCACAGTGCATGCTTTGTGTTATAATAGCAGTCTTTGTACTTGTAATTTTGACTATTTGGTTACAGTCACAGTGCTTAGATATCTTTGTGATAAGCCAATCATACTCGTTTTTGTTCTGAGAAATAAACACTGAGATAGGGAGAAATTCAACCTGCCCTTGATACAAAATCTCTCAAAAAGTCAAGAAATTTATTTGCACCCATTAGAAAGTTGTTAAAGTAGGTGTGCCTAAACCTAAAATAGTTTTATTTGCATGGGCAAAATGTTACAATCGATGAGCATATTATATCTTTTGAAAGTAGGGTATAACTCAAACAGTATCTGCCCAAAAATCCTAGACGATTTTCAGCTGATGTACGATTTAAAATTTAGGAGATCTGTGACTAAAAGAAACACTTATACCCTATTTTTGATACGAATATCTGGGAAAAGAAGGTCAAAATATTGCGTACAATATGGTCAACTAATCATGTGAATCGTACGTTCGAAGTAGCAGAAACGTTACTTTTGGTAATTATTTTACATGCCTCGTAGTAGAAAATCCTAGACACAAAATGGTCTCATAGTAGTTAAATACTATGAGGACAAAATAAGTTTTCTATATCTAAAATTTTTCAATGTGTCATCGCATCTAATACCTTCAGCGTTTTTAAAAAATAAATTGGGTTTGTATGTGTAAAAGATGAATCGTACTCGTATAATCCAAGACATGATGGGATCATCTGATGCTACCACAGATCAAGGAGCTGCTCAATCTTCTGAGCAAAAAGCAAGAACCGTTTTCATAATATTAGTCCATCGAAAATATACAAATCTTTTTAACAGTATTCTCATATGAAATGTATGCTCTGAACACTCGGTAAAAATATTATGTTGTGTAATATCTGTTTGAAAAAAAGTAATAAAAAAGGTAAAATAAATAAATAATTATTTCTTATATTTACGCGAATATAAGACATCGAAATAAAAGTAGTTTTCGGATTTTAACACGGTTTTTCTATTTTATCTCTGTAGTGTGTCCGCCGGACACTACTGGTCAGGTACGTTACAAAAGCATACTGGGTAGTTAAGGGTTAAATTATAAATAAACGAATAACCCTCCTTCTTTCGCAGTCGGGTAAAAACATACATGTGGGCAACAAAACGCAACTCGTAAGTCGATGTTATTTAATTTTGATGTTTGTGGTTGATCGAAAGACCAATACGTGAGTCACGTGTTAACCTCTTAACCAATTCCTTGAAAACAAAATGGCGTCGTGTCGTATTTTTTTGGCACATTGTAAATCCACAGAACTCACGCAGACTCCTTATACTTAATTAAACTGTTAATTAAAATAGCCACACTCATAAAATATATACTTCTTATCCTTTAGCTACGCAATGAACTAGTCTGATAATTTTTTGTAATTTGCTTTGTTTGTAAAGATGGGCGACACAAGTTTCAATCTTTAGTGCGCATTCTGAGTTGTTGTAACCAATATTAAATTGAAATAGATATTTAAAAAAAAAATATTAGGCACATAAATCATAGTGTCATTTTACACATCTGGTTTTTGTATATTGACACATAAACGAAGCTTACACGAATAATTTAGATCAATCGTCTTACATTAATTGTATTCGATTAGATTATAATTTAATTCATGAATAACATTTAACGGGCGATTGAAAAATCAATTCTAAAAATTGGTAGAGTCACGCTCTATTCCTATTCCACAGGATTCCACGGGCATAGTGAACTATTAAGTGTGACAGAGATCATCTAAAATACAGATGATCCATATTATATATGTTTACTGACCCACGCTAAAAGAAACACAAATAATACTAACGATACACTCCCAAACATAATTGTCTCTAATTAGACACAAACAATTAATTGTATGATATCACTACATTGTATTATTTGTTTATATTGAACAATTATCTAACATAATAGCGTTTTGATTTTCTATTGGCCATTATTTGATTTTACATACAAACAATAGTTGTCAGTAATTGGGCCCGATGTAGCCGTCAGTTCCGAATCGACATCCGCGCAGTGAACACCTACCAGCTCCCGAGTTTCGAGTATGTGAAATATTTCGTGCACTTCGTTGGTGAATGTGATTCGTGACTGTTTTTATGTGATATTTCATGTAAGTATTTTTCGAGTTAACTTTTTTTCGTCGAATTATGGGAAAGTTTGATGTGCGCTGAAATAAAAGCTTTTCCGAATGAACTTTCATGTTTTCTGTATTAATATTGAAAAGCTTCACGTAGATTTAAAAACAGATTTAATAGAGTTTTCTGTTTTGGAATTGGTCAAATGTGTTTAGTACATACCGTGAAATTTAATCATAATTGAATGTTTAGACAATTTCCGATAAGATAATTAGATTGAAGGTTAAAATAATATTAGGAATCAAACGAATATGTAGTATAATTTATAGTAACAGAGAGCTTACATAATATTTTTACGTTTAACCACAAATTTTAATAATTATTATAGTTTGTTAAAAAAACGCCCATGGCGTACTGCATTTATCAATGTATCTTACGGGTGTTAATTATTTAAAAGAAACTTTGTATGAATTGTATATATAAGCAACGTTCAGGGCTACTATTTACAAGGTCGGTTTTATATCAACTGAAATAATTATCGAGTACAAAATGTGTACATACAGTTGTTTACATTATGCAAAATTAATAGCATGTGGCGACCAACGCGACACATGGTCGATGTTTTTCTTGGACTGCACATGCATTATACATTTTCAGTATCATTTATGAATTTATGGACTTTTTATCAATTATTCAAATTAAAAACTTTGCCAGTTATGACTAGGATGCGTTTTAGACTTTATATACCTACTACAGGACGTACGTTGCACACTTAAGGTGCCATTTATTTATTTTGAGTTTAAAGATGATATTAGCGCACTTATCTCGAGCTTACATCCCACCTATGCTATAAAGGAGGCGAGCCTATTGTTATATCGTGCACAAGTTTAATTTCCTTTTTTTTATGGCATCGAATGACGAGACTGCCTCGGTGGCGTAGTTGTATTACAGTACGACTGCAAAGCTGAGGTCTCGGGTTCGATCCCCGGGTCGGGCAAAGTGATATTGAGTTTTTCTATTCAGTATCAGCTCGGAGTCTGGAATTTGTGCCCGATATGGCGATAGGCTCGCCCCCTATCACATTATGGGACGGAATAACGGCGAAAAGTGGGTGCACTAGTTGTGCCTCTGCCTACCCCTTCGGGGATAACAGGCGTGAGTGTGTGTGTGTGTGTGCGAATGACGAGACGAGTGTGCTGTTCGCCTGATGGTAAGCGATACGACCACCCATAAACAGTAGCAACACCATCCAGCACCTCGAGTTACAAAGTACTGAGTGGCATTCCACTGCGCTCGTCATCCTGACACATAAGATGTTAAGTCTCATTATGTCCTGTAGTTACACTGGCTACAATGTCCTTCAAACTGAAACACAAAAGTGCATGCAAACTGCTGCTTGGCGGTAGAAATATACATTGCGGTGTTACCCACCCAGACGAACTCTTACATATGAGAGCCTTACCACCATCGAATCCAGAGTCTTTCAAATGTATGGATGTATGGATCGAAAAACGAATACAATTTCCCAACCTGGAAATCGAATCAAAAGATCAGAAGCTTAGGGATACAGCCCAAAAACGCTGCAATAACATTGAGGTTATTATTCATACCTACATACAGACTACACAGGCAGTAAAATTTATTCCTTCCTTCCGGAGTCGTTTAAAAAGAGCTGTTCGGTTAAAAATGTTTCATTACTGCAATAGTATCCCTGATTTTCATGACCGTATTAATAAATGCTTATGCCAGGAATATGTATATAGAATTTCTTGTCATGCAGGATATTATGTCATACTGAAATGTGTCATAGGGCGGCTACAGGGCTTTATTCATACAATTAATAAAATTTAAGTGTCTGAGTGTAAAACTTGTTTTCCCTAATGTATGAAACCATATTAATTATTTAACATTTGCGCGGTACTGAAACTGTATTTTTTCGGGCTTTCCGACTTCAAGCTTATCATTAGAATGGCTGGATAAATTTTGATAAAACGTAGACGGGCGATATTTATGGCCTTTGTATACATAACACAAAACAAGAGAAAGAAAATTGTTCACAGAAAAAAATACAATAATGAATATTCATTCGTCGAAATCATTGATGTATTAAAAAACCCATCAATGGTCGAAATAACTATTTTTCAGATTTTATCGCGTTTGTTTTAAACGAAACGTTGGATGAAAATATAATTAAAAGCCGCGATAAAATCCGATAAATAGTTTTATTTCGTTGTTTAACGATCGCGTAAACATAAAAAAACATTATTCGTTCATCGTATTTTTTTTTCCGTGTATGACAAAGTTGCTATACGACCGGATATAATCTTACCACTAGCATAAACTATGATGTCGATGCCCGCCCCACTTAATTACTTGTTAATACTGCAAGTACTGGGTTTACTGGTGGTAGGTCTCTCGCATGCATGTCTGGGTAGGTACCACCGCAATGTCTATTTCTACCACCAAGCAGCAGTGTGCAGGCATTGTTGTTTCGGTTTGAAGAACATTGTAGCCAGCGTATTTACTGGGCATTATGAGACTTAACATCTTTCATCTCAGCGTGACGAGTGCAATGCAGTGCCACGTATACATTCTAATTCAGAGTTCTGTGCGGCGTTGACACTGTAGAGTCATGGTTCACCATCAGGCGAAAGGAATGCTCGTATCGTCATTTAAATGCAATAAAAAACATGGTTTTAATTTATTCTTCTGGCTCCTTGTATGCCATAGTCGGTACCCAGAAGGATATGATCTTACCACCAGCAAATATTTAATAACGATGATGCCACCCCACGGGTATGCATATTAATACTGTAGACACTATGTAAACTCTACAACTTACTTAAAGTCTAGCTCCTTATTAAATTATGAATGAAGCTTTTGTTCCCTTACTGCTCACAATGAGACTACTTAATTCAGTCTGCCTAGGTTATTACTTAAATATGGCAGGAGACAAATTTATCTAGATACAGATATTAAGCCCTAAGTTGTTCTCAAATTATTTGTTGTTTGTAGTTTTATGTTTAGCATTTATTATACAAAGATAAAACTTTTAACCGGGACAAATTTTGTTTCATCTGAATAATAGATGTATCCCTAGATTATTAGTAAGTGCCTCGACTAATTGAAAAAAAATCCTCCTAGCCAGTTTCGGCCACGGCGGCCAATCTCAACGGAGATCAGCCAGGTACGCAGGAGATATTATAGTGCACAAGTGTGTGCGCAATACATAGGTGCACTCGCTATTCCTTCACTCTCATAGTCCGGTGAGACGGCAATCCGACATGACCGGAGAGAGATCAGGCGCTGGACCAACGGCTTTACGTGCTTTCCGAGGCACGGGGGTATCACACCGCCAACTTCCTGACTCCGAGCTGCGACTGAGTAAATGTTAAGATGGAAAAACCCAGTCACAATTTTTTTGGCTCGACCCGGGATTCGAACCCAGGACCTCAGCGCACAAATCGTACTCGTAATGCGTACGCAATACCACTACGCCACCGAGGCAGTTACTAATTAATCGACTAATTACAAATCGTAGTAATACCAAAATCTTCAGCGTTGTATGAAATTCATCTTGTAGACAGCAAGTCTCTATTATTAATTGAAACCACGGAGGAAGAATATGAAATTTAATCGTGGAATCTCCGCTAGTGCATGAATATTTTTTTTTACTACAGCATGGGTAGCATACCAACCAAAAAAATCACTGCATTTCCGTAGTTGGATAAAAAACAATCCATAATCGATATTGATGGTGGTAGACTACTCGTACCTGCTTGGATAACAACCAACTGTGCACTAGACATGGGCGCCGCCTAGGAAAAAGCCGGCGGCGGCGTGCTGGTAATTTTTGGTCGGCGGCGGCGTAGCGCCGGCGGCGTGGCATTTTTAATGAATATTGTATAGGCCACATATCAAGTCCTCAGTTAGATGTTCATAGGTAGTTGAAAGCACTAGCCAATTAACCCATCGGTATAAAAATCCCCTCAGGACCCCTGCTTCATCCGCCCTGTAGATTGGGGGCGTTTGGAGAATTCCACCACACTAGGCCTCACTAGGCGGCACGGCGCAGGGGCCGTTGCGGAAGACAACTTAAACACTTCCGTCAGAGGAAGCCCGCAGCCGTCACTAATGCGCCGAAGATGGCCACGGCGGAGTTTTGGTTTGTATGCTGTGCGTTGTACATACGTTGGGCGGACACCCGATGGTTCCATCTTTCCGGGTAGCTCAACGTCGGGTCGTAAGGGATCCAGCATAACCGCACCGTCGCCCCCCTTGAAGGCTGGGCGGTAGTAAAAAGTCACTTTTACCGCAAAAAAAAGTAAAAGGAGACCCATGCTCCATGGCGCTCGCGAGTCTTTATCTTGTTTCGTGGAGAAGATGAAATGACAATTAATGCCGTTCGGTGCCACCATCCCGTTATCAAAAATGACTGCGCGGTTACACCATTATCACCGCTTTTACGACCTAGCGTTACGCCAGTTATAGAGATGGTAAGCATCGGGCAACATACCATGCTGGGCCAAGTCTTTTAGTCTATGAAAACTATAAGTGGCGACGTTAGGCATCGGCGACCGCCGACGGATTATAGAAAAAATATTGAATATTACTTCTTGATAGTGGCGGTCTTCTAGTTCTGTGTGTCCTTTGTCAACCGTGGGTTTAGCCGCCGCTAGGCCCGGGTGAGAGAAGAGTGAAAAATAAAAGGGACCTCACAAAGCTGATGTCGCCGACGTCCACGTTTGGTCTAGCGCCGCCATTGTAAGCTACCACGGCATACTAAATGTAGACCAAAGCACTTTGTTGCATCAGGGACGACTGCATGATCCCGTGGTCATGTGCGACTAATCATTTGATCCGCAAATCTCTATGGAATCTCCAGGACGGGTAATATTCAGTTCTCCACCTCGTGCCTCAAATTCCTCTACTACTGGTGAGAGGAGTCCGACCTTTCGTGTTCCTGCACCATCTCTTTCATAAGAGGTCTACCTTCGTACTCATAGGCCATCAAACATTAAGATCTCCTGCTGTGATCTTGGTTAGCAACACAGCGATAGCGAGAGGCCTCCTCCTTTAAACGGCATAAAATCGCTATGTTCTCAATTAAGGCTAGCCACAACTTCAATAAGTGATAGGTTATATATTGGACCGCATATTGCAACCTCAAAGCCCGAGTGGACGGTTATGATGGGTTCGGGAGAACCCACGATCGCCCGATAGCCCCTATTGGTCGGCTTTTACGACAGACCAGGGATGCTGTAGTGGACTTCCCTAAACACCCCCAATTCACAGGTCAGGAGACACCGGTCAATTGTCCACCAGGAGTCTCTAACGTCTCTGATGGCAGAGGGATTGGCCCGTTATCGATATCTCCTAGCAATCTTTTCTTATGGAGGACTACTCCGAAAAAGTTAGCCACTGCAATCTAGAACCTCCGCCTGTCGACGATGGACCAGTAAAACACGATCACATGCACCTGACCGTAAGACACCGCCGTTGGGCAGTTATCATAAGGAACGACATGACCTAGGATCTGCCACAGATACTCTCCGAAACAATATTCTCCGATGAGCACATTTGTCAGTTGATAATTGGACCATCGTTGCTTCGCACCTTGGTGAAATCAGGGTGCACTACTAAAACGTCTGGGCACCAAGGATGGGTTCCGCTGGAGAGCATTGCACAGGGATTCGGAGGTCCAAGGTTTCGGCCGAAAAAGTACTGCTATAAAGGATCATGGACCACATAACTCCGTGGCATAATGTCTGGTTAGCGATGCCAGGACCCAGGTTAGACAGCAAGCTTGAAAGAGCGCAGCTGCGTATGGGCGCGTGGGTACAGAGGCCATAGCCAAGATGCCTTTTACAATAGTTTACGCTAATAGACATTTTTCTGTTATTAACTTTAAAAACCCGAGGCGACCAATAAGTGTGATTAAAATTTTACAAGAAAATGTTCTTTTTTTCAAATCCACGTCGGCGCGGCGCCTATGTCTACATGGAACTATATATGACATCGGTCATGTGGCTCGCCGGAAGCCTGATAACTTAGAAAAGCTCATACTAGTTGGCCGCATGAACGGGAAACGGAACAGAAGAAGACCACCTGCCCGATGGACGGACACTATCAGGTAACGCACCCGAGCGGCCTGGAGAGCACTAATGGCGGGAGTTGTTAATAGCGGTCACGATCCTCAGTCTTGAGAAATCGACTAAGAAGAAGATATATGACATTTGAAACCCAATCATTAATACAATTTGACAATAAAAATGAAAAGTATGCACAAAATCCACGCCGTTTAAGTTAGGCGGCGGCGGCGGCGGCGCGCGGGTCCTGCGCGGCGGCGTGACGCCGGCGCGGCGCCCATGTCTACTGTGCACAAGATGTAGAACCCTTCCTACGTATGTCTGTCACGTTCCGGGATAAGCCTGTGTATATCTGGTTTCACACAGGCCGGCATAATTATATCGACTAGCGAGGGATAATCATCGCTAATCAGTCAACATTATCTGTATTCCACTCCGCTTACCATCAGTTGTAGTACGGTCACTTTCACGCAATTATAAAAAAAATACTTATATTAACTGCCCTCGGCTCCGTCCGCCGCTTAAATTTCCGTTCTCGAGATAAAAAGCTGTATACATTGATATATGGCTGTATAGCATTCAGATTTTCGAACGAAGGTAACTTTCAATGAATGGAAGAATTTTAAATCGGATCATACGTAACTTGAATCGTGTTCAGAAACAAAAATAATATTAGTTTCAATCACAAATGTAGATGAACTATGAAGCTGAATATTAATGTGATAGCAGCCAGCATTTGAACATTAATATTCCAGCAAAATCCTCATACAATTCACTAATTAACCCGGGAAATGTATGACATAATGGCAATATCATGCGAAATTAAATATCACTTGCTGCGACATGATTGGATTTGTGTCGGATGTCGGGTGTCGGGTGTCCGACTGTCGGAGTGTCAGCAGTGTCGAGATATGTTCCGCAATCGACAAGCGCTTGTAATTAGCTACAGGTTGCGTTATTAATACACGATAGATGTCGATAGTAAGTGTCGAGTATCAGGCGTAGTGCGTGGGTGGCGTTCAGAAACCTGTTTATTGTTTGAATGAATTTAATGTTGATATTTTAGGTTGCGTTTATGTGGCAGGTGGCGTTCAAAAACCTAGTTTAATTTGAAACAAATAATAATTTAACTTTAAAAAGCAGTTACACATTTTGCCAATAATTTTCGTTCCACAATATAAAGACGTGTGCAAATTCAAGGCAAATAATGTTATTATGCACAAATTGTTTCTAATTGCTCGAGGATTGTGGGACTTCAAGGTTCCAAGCCCACATACTGCCGTTGGGTTAATGAGGATCTATTGCATCTCATTCATTCATACAGGTACTATGTTAGTCTGTATTTGATGGTTACATTTTTAGTTTATAGAAACAAATGTTATCAGCCATTTAAACAATATTCACTGTAAAAAATACTTTTTTTGTTATTACACATTGAAAATGACACGGGTTTATTACTTTTTAAAACTCATTTTTTATATATCCTCAGCTGTACCAGCAAAAACTTTACCAAGTCGTTTGCAATCCTTTGACCTTTTATAATCAATATAAAAATGAAGGAGAGTGAATCAACCCTTTAACGATGTGCCTTTTCCTTTGAGTTAAGAAAGGGGATTACCTAAGACGTTCTTCACGCTATATCTATGAACACAAGTAACACACTCTCTTATTACAAGAGATAAGTTTCAGTGAACACTCACCTTTCACCATTGAGAAACAAAGGAGACAAATTTATATACACCTTATCTAGGTATGAATTTATAACACAAAATATTTTTCAGAATGTTATATTAAACTATAATTGTGAACACTAAACTACTAATGACTGCCTCGGTGGCGTAGTTGTATTATGGTACGACTGCAATGCTGAGGTCTCGGGTTCGATTCCCGGGTCGGGCAAAGTGATATTGAGTTTTTCTATTCAGTATCAGCTCGGAGTCTGGAATTTGTGCCCGAAATGGCGATAGCCTCGTCCCCTATCACATCATGCGAGGGAATAATGGCGGAAAGTGGGTGCATTAGTTGCGCCTCTGCCTACCCCTTCGGGGATAACAGGCGTGAGTGTATATGTATGTATATATGTATGTTGTGAATACAATTTTTTTTTTTTGCACATCCACCAATGTGGTAACTGTTACAGTATAGTAATAGTATATGTATGGATCAGGATTGGCCTAGAATACTGTGATTAAGAATATCAGAATCATAAAGTAGGGGAAACATTTGTTTCTATGTAAGAACATCTAAGATTATCAAAGTGTCAAGCTAAGCGGTATATGCTTACCCCAAATAGATTACGTATTAAAGTTTGCATTGCATTTCTAGTTTCATGTTTGTTTTGTCTCTGTTGCCACTGTTTTAGATGTTTACTTTACTATTTCACTTAGGAAAATGGGAGAACCATGTCCCCGGGTTAATGCCCTCATCATCTGCAATCTGTATCAAATAGCTTGTCTGCGTTTTATGACTGTGGACTTTGCACGCTGTACGGGGGATTTTTGACAAAACCTAACAGTATATTATAATGGTACTTTATTTCCTAAGCGGTTATAAATGGTAACATAAGTACTGGAATCTGTTTTAAATTGCTTGTCTGTATATGGATGTAACAAGTTTGCGTGCTATGAAGTATTTATGGAGGGAATGTTTTTTCATTTACAGTTTACACTAAAAAATTATAGTAGAATGTGCATATTATGATGCTCAAAATAATTAATGTACGATTAAATCACTAACTGAGTTTTTCTGTTAAGTATCAGCTCGGAGTCTGGAATTTGTGCCCGATATGGCGATAGGCTCGCCCCCTATCAAATCTTGGGATGGAATAATGGCGAAAAGTGGGTGCATTAGTTGCATCTCTGCCTACCCCCTCGGGGATAACAGGCGTGAGTGTATATGTAAATCACTACCATTTTTCTCGATTTGAAAATTGAATAAGACTTACAAGGTTTGAAAGTAAAGCGATGGAGCAACATTCGTACGAATACAAATAAAAATCGTGCGTGCGTTTAAAAAAACGTTCGCCTACGCTCCAGGACGTATAATTTTAAAGCTTCGATGCCATAAACATTGTTTACGTTAACGCTACGGTTACTCATTTGGATGCAAGATTAATGTGTTTTTTAAAGGCTAGTGAACTGCGTTTTGCACTTCCGTGTATTGAAATAGATACTCCATTTTGTATGTAGGCGAATTTAATTCTACAAATTGTAGATCTATTTGAACAGACAAAGTGAGAATGTTTTTTGGTTGTTCGTTTGCTGTAATTTTAAGAAGTATATAAATACTGAAAATTCTGCCGAATTAAATGCTATATGATTCTTCTTAGCTCGTGAAAGGTCTTAAACGCAAGTGGTGCAGAGTTACAAGTTTGTTTTGTAATGAATTGTTGCTGAAAAAACTAAACCTATCTAAAAATATTTTACTAGATTAGTTCTTCAGTAATCTGAATTCTAAGATGTATTTTAATAGATTTGGTAAAAATAATTTGATATAGACAAAGCTGGGAGCGAAAACTAGTTTAAGAAATTGGCACCAATAGTTTATGATTTATGTACATACAAAGTGGGTTTAATGAAACTGCCAAGAAAACTTGTTAGCTAAATTGATTTGCAAAACTTCTACCAAATAAAGCTGAGATTCCGCAGAGCGCGGCAGACGGCAACAGTGTGTGCCGCGACGGCAGACGGCACTACTATGCAGTATTAAATTGTGTGAGACCGATTCCGCACACGACGGCAAATGACGCGCGCCAAGTGACGTCCTGTCGGGCTTTTCTTACCAAGCTTATAAGAACTATGTTGCATAGTAAAGCATTGCATGGCATGGCAGCATTCTAATGGAGTATATAATTTATTTCAACTAGGTGTTGCCTGCGGATTCACCCGTGTGAACGCTTTTTACGCTACAAAATTATCTAAAACACATTATGACGCCAACGCCATCTTTTCATAAAATCAGATTACCAGTACTACTACTTTTTTTTTACGGCATACCAACTAAAACTCCGCGGTGGCCATCTTCGGCGCATTTCGGTGTACGGGGGCTTCTGAGCCCCCGCAACAACAGGAGACGGACCTCAACAGCGGTACGCGCAGGGGCGGTTGCGGACGACAACTTAGACGTGAGTCGGAGGAAGCCCGCAGCCGTCCCTAATGCGCCGAAGATGGCCACCGCGAAGTTTTAGTTGGTATGCCGTGCGGTGTACATAGGTTAGGGACTCGGTCCGGCGGTCGCCCGACGTTTTCCATCTCTCCGGGCGGCTCAACATCGGGTCGTAAGGCACGGTGAACCCAACATAACCGCTCAGTCGTTCCCCTTGAACACTGGGCGGTAGTAATAAGTCACTTTCTCCGTCACGTCGCCGTCCATCACGGGGGAGTACTACTACTACCAGCCCTGTATAATATACTGCCCCTTGCTGAGCATGGGCCTCCTCTAGTACTGAGAGGGTTTAGGCTTTAGTCCACCACGCTGGCCTAGTGCGGATTGGCAGACTTCATACACTTTTGAAATTCTTATAAGAAACTTCTCAGGTATACAGGTGTCCTCACGATGTTTTCCTTCAGCATTAAAGCAAGCGATAATTCGCAAAGAATACACACAGTATAACTTGAATGACGAGATGAGCATGCCGATGATGGTAACCGATACGACCTCCCATAAATAGTAGCAATACCATTCAACACGTTGTGTTACAAAGTACTGGTGGTATTCCACTGCGCTCGTCATCCTGAGACGTAAGATGTTAAGTCTCATTATGTCCAGTAGTCGCACTGGCTACAATGTCGTTCAAACCGAAAGAAACCGGTAGAAATAAACATTGCGGTGGTACCCACCCAGGCGGACTCTTACATATGAGAGACCTACCACCAGTAAGTTTTCTGCTCAGTATGAGTTCGCAGTTTGCAGTTTGTGCCTCAAACGCCAATAGACTCGCTTCTTATAACATAATGGGATAGAACAAAAACGGCGAAAAGTAAATTCTGTATACTATTTATGATTACTATGTAATTAAAATATACTATTACTATATTTTTATTATGAATTTATTTAAATTCGATTCTTGTACAAAAATTTAACTACGGAATTATTTTGATTATAGAAAATTATAATTGCATTTTTAATAACGTATAATAAATAAAGCAACTAACTAAAGATATTACGTAACTTTTTATAAGGTAAATATTATAAGAAAAATATTAGTACCTACCACCTACTTAATTAATCTGTTCGGCGAAAAAACAAAATGTTATAAAACCCGTGAAATCTATTCCACAAGATGAAATTTGTAATTTTTAAACGTCAATCAATTGACTGCCTCGGTGGCGTAGTTGTATAAGGTACGACTACAATGCTGAGGTCTCGGGTTCGATTCCCGGGTCGGGCAAAGTGATATTGAGTTTTTCTATTCAGTATCAGCTCGGAGTCTGGAATTTGGGCCCGATATGGCGATAGGCTCGCCCCCTATCACATCATGGGACGGAATAACGGCGAAAAGTGGGTGCACTAGTTGCGCCTCTGCCTACCCCTTCGGGGATAACAGGCGTGATTGTATGTGTATATGTGTGTAAACGTCAATCAATTTTATTTAATAAAACGGTATAAAATATCGCTATTTTAGTAACGTCAGTCAAGCTTTCCGGGATACGGAAGTCCGTAAAAATACGGAAATTTTTTATTATTATGTTTCCTGATAGCATTTTTATCTGCATTTGTATGTCAAGTCAAAGAACGAGTAAGAATAAAGTAAAAAAGAGATATGAGGTGTCTCTCTACATAATTGCATAATAGGGTACTTAGTTGACTACTTTTTAAAATACAGTTATGAAAAACATATGCTATCCAAAATCTAATGGAAAAATAATTGTCAAAATTGGTGCAAAAGTAAGTTATAAAACTTTAACATTTGGCGGAAAGGGTAGCTACCGAATAACAGCAATATCAGTATGTGACGTCACCAAGCGCCACCGGCCATAACACTACGTGCGTGCGAAAGAGATAGCGCGATATCCCCGCCACGCCCCCACGTTTCTCACAACAATATTTCAAATATGAATTGCTTTATTTTTCAATAAATTTTGATGCTGATTTCACGGAAGAATTTCGTTTTCGTATTACTTTCAGTTACATCCTACTAATATTATAAAGGCGAAAGTTTGTAAGAATGTATGGATGTTTGGATGTATGGATGTATGGATGTTTGTTACTCTTTCACGCAAAAACTACTGAACGGATTTCGATGAAATTTGGCACACGGGTAGATCATGTCCTGGATTAACACATAGGCTACTTTTTATCCCGGGACAATATAAAGCGGGACTTTTATCCCGGAAAAACTTTTTAAAGCGGGCGGAGCCGCGGGCAAAAGCTAGTATAAAATTACGTACAAAATCAAACATAGGAAACTACCCTATTGTGTCCACTGACGAGGGGTAGTTATATCTCGTCAGCACTACCTGGACCCTACGCCGCTTCCCATTAAATGTAGCAGGTTCACATTGCCGTGCCCGTAAAAAAGCAAGTTTATCTTCAAGAACATCAATCACTCCTTTTATACAGCCTCGTTGGTCGTCAAGTCTTATTTATATGCAGACTAGCTTTTGCCCGCGGCATCGCCCGCGTAAATCAGTTTTTCCGGGCGAAAATTACATAAAAACCTTCCCGTTGAATCACTGTATCTATTAAAAAAAACCGCATCAAAATCCGTTGGGCAGTTTTAAAGATCTAAGCATACATAGGGACAGACAGCGAGCAGCGACTTTGTTTTATACTATGCTATTTCAGCGCGCATATTTCTAATATCAAATACAGTTTCGAGCTACACAGTCATCGTCTTATACAAAACACGTCGTGTGCGTAGACCTTAAAAGCTTTGCTAGACAGAACGTGGCTAGGTGTGATATTCACGTCGCGTGTTGGTCACTAGCGTGTTGAATCACCACGCTAACTGTGGCAGCTTCTCTGTGGCGTTTACCATACACATCGCGAGTTGAGAATGAACACCATTCCATCTCATACATACATATACACTCACGCCTTTTATCCCCGAAGGGGTAGGCAGAGGCGCAACTCGTGCACTCACTTTTCGCCATTATTCCGTCCCATGATGTGATAGGGGGCGAGCCTATCGCCATTTCGGGCACAAATTCCAGACTCCGAGCTGATACTGAATAGAAAAAGTCAATATCACTTTGCCCGACCCGGGGATCGAACCCGAGACCTCAGTATTGCAGCCGTACCATAATACAACTACGCCACCGAGGCAGTCATATTTGGAGTTTTAGGTTTTGATGCTCATTTATATTTTTTAGGCAAATTTTAGGAAATTTATTTATTTTTATTTATTCATTCATTTTCCAGAAAAGTACAAAACACTTACATAGGTGATATGTCTAAAATAAAATAAACATTTTTGTACTATTATTAAAACATTACCGGCAAACTTTGCACAAGGCTCAAGACCTGTATCGCGAAGATCGATGAGTGGAGACTGACTGGATTGTTCATTTTATATATTTTTTTCTTTTCTCGTTGTATTATACATTAAACTAAGATTTTTTTAAACGATTAAATGAGACATATGCTACCATAACTATCGTATTTCAGCCATTATAGCTACAAATTTTAAACACTTAAAGAAAAAAGGATTTTGCAATGAAATTCTGTTTTCTTCTTGCCTAAATTTCACTTGGGGTTGGATGCTATTGATTTTCAACCCGCGACATCAATTCGCGATAGCAGTTTCGATAGTAATTCGCCAAAAGAATGCGATCAACACTCAACGTGAATATAAGACCCCGTCACGCTCTCCGTCAAGACCTTTACATCAATTACCTACTATTCTTACGAGATCTAATAAATGACTACACAAACACCACACACCAGAGTTAATTAACTTCGAGAAGAACATTAAGCCGGTTAATATAAGCCATTGTTCGTCCCGTCCGGCTGAAATATGACAAGTAAAATGTACCGCTGGTAGCCGCGTATAACCCTCGCTCTCTGAACTATAATTTATCAGTACTGATAAAAGAAGAACGGTATAATAGATTTATATGTGTTCAATTCTATATTTTTTTATTTTAGACTAATAATTTATAGAGGAAAGACAGAGACGAGGTTTGTAACGAATAAACTCAAAAACTACTGAACCGATGTCAAAAACTCTTTCATCATTAGAATGCTACATTATCCCTGAGTAATACAAGGTACTTAGCGGGAAAACGTGGGCAGATCCACGAGCAATAGCTAGTTCTAATATAAATTAGAAAGTTTGTAAGGATGTTACTAGAATAAATACTTATAGATTTTTATTTTGTTTAGAGCAGTCCATATATCGCAGCCCAGATCAATACTGAATTATCTCGAAAAAAACTGTGAATCGTGTTTTTTTAGATAATTCAGTATTGATCTGGGCGTACGATATTTAGTTACAGAATAATAATTTTTCCCATCCGAGCTTACAATCCTCTCAAATTATTCCGTATTTATTCTAAAAGTATTGTCGTCAATCGAATACATGCCCTATTCAATTACCAATGAGAACTATATTCAAAGTCTACATCAATAGACAGCATCAACCCAAAACAACGCGACGATTTAAAACCATTCTGGTCTAAAAGTTACAGTACTACGTCTCCTATACAATAGTAGAACGTACTGTTTCACACCACACATCAATCACCATCACATACTTGTACGCAGAATGTTTGTACGACCCGAATCGGTGTGTTAAAACTTTCGTAATTGATGATTCAGATTTCTGTACTTTTCAAATAGCAGCGAATCGTTGAAGTATGAATCGTTTTATTCGATTACTGTTTATTTTTGTATTTGGTGTAGGGATTTAATAGTAAATTGTTGTGCAATTGTTTAGAATGCTGTCTTATGGTTTAAACTAGACGACTTGATAAAGATCGCAGGAATACGCTGGATGCAGACCGTTTTTGATAGGTCCGTCTGGAAATCTTTAGGGGAGGACCGACGAGGAGGAAGTTCAGCAGTGGACGTCATCTGGCTGCTTATGATGATAAGGTTTTAGGACATTGCGGCTAGTGAAATTACTAAACATCTTGAGTTGTGTACGATAGTTGGGATTGCAATGGTCCACCAAGACGGATGATCACATGTTCAAAACCGAAGGCTGATCTCTGACTATTGGGAGTTATGAGTACATCATCAATTATCGTTCACTTTAACGACGAAGGAAAAGATCGTGAGGAATCCTACATTCCTAATAATTCTGCATTAGTATTCCGGAAGATATGTGAAGTCTGTCAAACTGCAATAGACTTGCGTCGTGGTTTAAGATCTAAATCCTCTCGGTAGTAGAGGAGACGCGTGCTCAGTAAGCACTATATTAATACAGGGCTGGTATTACACACAATGCAGTTCAGTGTAATTTATAATTATGAGTCTATGTGCTGACGTTGCTACTATTTATAGTTGTTTCATTTTAATATCCTGCTTCCGATAATTAATATAAATGAAAATGTTTGTGATCTTTGGATGTTTGTAAAATGTAAACGCAGAAACCATGAAAATTCATACAATTAGTATAATATTTACATTTATGCATTATAGGTGTACCTGAACTAATCCCAGATAAGAACGCAGTTGGACTTTAACCTGAAAAAGGTCATCAAAGCAGCCGACGCGACGCCGCGAGCAAAACTTAGCAATATATAAATCTGTATATATAGTCGTCATTAGATCCACTGACGGGACCATCAACAACCAAAGGGTAGTTTTAAGGGTATCTGAAACTAGAGAACGGTCACTTACCCATAATATATGGCGGTATAAACAATAAAACGACCAATTTATCCATCCCAGGGCTGTTCGTAAGAGTTCCGTAGCCTCTTCGAGAGGTAAAGAATGATTCAAATGTATTGTATATTGTAGAACTTAAAACAATGGATGAATTGTTAGTTTTTATTCAAGGGAGCATTGTTTTATGTATCGTCTAAAAATATATATGAATTGTACGAAGTTAGTTGTCTGTAAATGAACACTTGACCGAGGTTGGAAATTGTGGTTTGTGATTGATTAGTACTACACTCGCCTTTGTTACATGGTATGGTTATTAAAGATCAAGGTACATTATGCACTTGTAACGCTTAATATTACATAATTGAATTGTACTAATTCAATGTTAGAAATACTTGAATCCTTATTTATATCTCTTATAAATGTTCAAAACGAATCTTCAAGAAACCAACAATTCAAACTAACATTTAAATATCAAAAGGATGAAGTCATGAAATATTAAAAAAATACCTACGAATGAAATGCAATTCCAGACTGCCATTATGTATTTAGATGCAAAACTCAAGCGTACCTTTTGTGAATTTAAAGGCGTGGAAAGTCTTCGCAAACTCGTTGCCGAAACAGCTAAAATACAAGTTACTTACGTAGCATTAGGAGCAGGTGGTGTTTACGACCTATTTTCGTGTTAATCTAAAAAATATTACGTTTAGGTCGCTGGACGCAGATGTCCCGCTATTAATGTGTTTACTGTACGCGTTAAGAACGAAGATTTTGTAGTTCGGGGATTTTTTTGTTGGAGGATAGCGGATATATTCTATCTATTTTATTATAGAATAGTATACAGACGATCATTTTTATTTTATAGGAATGTGACTACGTTTAATATTCCACTATGATATGGCTTCTTTCGGAATCGAGGCAAGCGTTTTATACGTAGGTACTTAGACGACATACAGGATTTAAAGTAGTAAAAATTTTTATGCAGTTTATTGACTACCCTGTTATGTAAAACACGCTTTGAATGCATTTACTTAAAGCAAATGTATATTTACACAATATTTTCACAATGTACACCTACTCTTTCTACAAAATGTTAGCGAAACAAGCAATACTATCCGCCTATTATTTGATATCAATTCAAATAATATTGTTGATGAATGAATTAAGAAAGAAGTATCACGCTTGAACAAGGTCTTAAGTCCCTTGGCCACCAACGAAATGACTTGTCAACCACGACGGAATATTTATCACCTATAATGAGTTAAGATCCAATATGGGCTTAGAATTTGAATGGGTTTTTATTGAAGATGTGAAGGAAAAAATGGATTGGGGTTTTGATCTATTGATGCTTTTTCAGAAAAGGCTACATTTAAGGTCACGTGGGCGACCCTTTCCTCTAAGCAACGTAAATAAAAGTTCCTTTGTCCTGTGTAAGAAAGAAAATGGTATAAGAATATGACAAAGTAGCTAAAGAAAAGCGCTCATCTTACACTTAGGACCACTTTACAGCATTCGATGATATGCTACTGATAAATGTATAAGCCAACCAAATACAGAAGTCGGACTCTAATCTACGCATTCAAATAAGTAGTTATAAAATGAGTAGCTACTATCTACATTAGCTGTTTAATACGAGACCTGTCAAATAAAATTGACTTGAAACCTATGAAACCGGCACTTAGTTACTTTAAAATAATTTCAAGATAAGTTTTTGTATGGTCTACTCCATGTACAGTCGTGACACTAATATATCTTAAAGTCGATAAATACTAATAACTGAAGCATAAAGCAATCAAGATAATGCCGATCAAAAACTAAAACAGAAGCCACGAAAGAACTTAGTGACAGCGGGTGAAATTCCAGATAAGATGTGCGATTTCATTTCAATTCGACGAAGTAACATCTGGCACAATGCGCTAAATCCTAGTTGAGAAATGGATTTGGGTGAGTCGAGAGTGGAGCCGCTTCTGTCAAACAGACCTTTCGATATTTGTTTGATGTATTGTTACTGAAAGTGCTTTCGAAGTGTTTAGGAGTTATCTAACATCGATTTCGAAGGTGTTTTATGCAATTGTTAAGAATTTTTGTTGTGGAGATACGTTCTGGTAAACAAACTTAGTTGATCTGATAAAGATAGTAGGAAGCTCGACGGCGGGGAGATATTTCTGGGAGTCCTATGTTCAGCAGTGGACATCCTTTGATCGATGGTGATGACTTCACATCGGTTTTGATGTGTTCAATTTATTTAGTTAACATAGTGTCGAAAATATCACTTGCTTAAATGACGATTGTTTATTAGCTCCGAGCTTTTAGTAAAGTTCATTGCCCTAGTGACCTATAGTAAATGGTTTGTACCAAAGTTTGTCCCAATTGGAACACGCCATTGCTTGTTATCCCGAAGGGTAAACAGGGAACGAATAAATCCCCATTTCGGAAATAGAATTTCCGACCTTCGATTGGATAAGGGGTCAATTGCTATAGTAACAGCGTAACCAATTTCGTGATGATAATGTTTTGGAAATCGGAATATTTGACAATGACCTCTTGAACTCGGGACTTTATGGATTATGATGTGATTCATTCTATTATATACTAGTAGTGCTCGCGGCTCCGCCCGCGTGAAAAAGTTTTTCCGGGATAAAAATATTTTCCCGAGATAAAAAGTAGCCTATAGCACTCAGGAGTAAAGTAGCTTCCTACTAGTGAAAGAATTTTCAAAATCGGTTCAGTAGTTCCTGAGATTAGCGCGTTCAAAGTAACAAACTCTTCAGCTTTATAATATTAGTATAGATTTTATTAATTTAATAATCTTATTCGCATTTCCACAGCATAAATGTTATCAAATCAAAATAAAATGTATCTTATCGGAACTCACGTAGTATATAGTTTTCTTTTAGTGTTTTATGATCTGTTATTTAGTTTTAAAGATTATCCCATATACACAAACTTTCATCATCAGTCACATGAAGAACACTGCTGAACATTTTTTTTTTATCCCGCAGGAAAAATCCTACTTATGGATACTTATTCTAAGCCTGGGGAGGGGAAGAATAGTCATAGACCTCCCCTGAAGATTTCCAGGCGGATTTGTTAAAACTAGCATGCATCCAGCGGGTTCCTTAGACCTTTATCAAGTCTACCCACCTTGCCGGTGGACGTCCAACATTGAGCTTGCCGCAACACTGACAACACAAACTCTTTCTCTTTATAATACAGTAGTTACTCACCTTTTTATGCAATTACATCTTTCCGTCTAATTATTTAATACAATGCGACATCAGAAAGCAAAAGTCGTGGGGTAACTCCCAGCGGGCACATTGACAACTCAAACAAAACTCGACGGTCAACGTCCTTCAGTGTTTAACTAACCAGGTTTTATATTATATTTCGCCGCACGAGTCTCACAAAATATTATGTTCTGGCATGCGCTATTTTATTAATCTCAAGATGCTGTGGTCGTTGGAGCTCATTTTACTAAGGGTATATTGATAGTGATGAGAAATGGAAGAAAAACACACACACATACACTCACGCCTGTTATCCCCGAAGGGGTAGGCAGAGGCGCAACTAGTGCACCCACTTTTCGCCGTTATTCCGTCCCATGATGTGATAGGGGGCGAGCCTATCGCCATATCGGGCACAAATTCCAGACTCCGAGCTGATACTGAATAGAAAAAGTCAATATCACTTTGCCCGACCCGGGAATCGAACCCGAGACCTCAGCATTGTAGTCGTACCTTAATACAACTACGCCACCGAGGCAGTCAAAAATCTACCTAAATACTATTTAGGTAGATTTTTTTCATTGTAGACCTGCTTTGATAAATATGTTGCATTGATAATACCAATACTGGGTGTAAAGTACTTGGCTTTGATTAATTATACCTAGATACTGAACATTTCCAACGCGTCGAAAAAGTAAAGGCGAACAACTCCCCACTAAACAAGCTCGAGTGAATATTTTTTTGTTGTTTTAAGGGTATAATTTTCTTCCCGTTTTAATAGAAACCATGTAATAACTGGTATCATTATGCGCGCACACAAGAATGATAAGCAGAAAGATGCAGCGATAGAGTGACAGCTGCTGTCACGCATACTAGCTAAGTAGCTTAAGAAAAGTTGGCCTATTTGTTTTAGTTTCATTGCAGCGCGTCACTCCATCTAGGTATATAATTAATCAAAGGCACTTACTTGGTTTGCTCGCAGCACCGCCAGCGTGAAAAAGTTTTCCGGGATAAAAAGTATGTACTACTCCAGGCTATATATAATCGATCTCTGCAAAATTTCATCTGGATTCAGCCGTTCTGGCGTGATTGAGTAACAATTATCCTTTCCACCTTACGCATATTAGTATTGAAGTATAGATTTGATACTAACAAATTATAATTTTTTATTATCTGAGCATTGATCTCAGGTAATTTTTTTATGTAGGCCAATATCGGCGCACATATTCTTTATATATATAATTCTTCTGGGTGTGTGTATATCACTGAACTTATCCTAAACGGCTGCGCCGATATTAACGTTAACTTTTGTGTGTGTCTTCAGGTGGATTCGAGAATGGTTTAGGATAACAACTGGATTCGGTAGGTAGCGCTGTACTCGGGTTCTAGAATTTTATTTCCTTTTTAGGGCAGGACAAATTAAATACATAGAACAAAACTTTCTCACATTAATTTATCTTCTGTCTTTGTCAGAGTAGGTTCTCATCAATACACAATATGCCCAGATTCGAAATATTAACAATGTAGTTTGTATGCATTTCCAAGAAGCAGGTATCTCACAAAATTAACAGTTGAAAATTTTCCAAGAAGATAGTTCTTTTCTCTCATCTTTATGAATCATACAGAGATACCGCTAATGATGCCAATTAGTTTAGTAATGAATGATTCAACATTGAATTCAAAGTTCGTCGGCCTGGTGTAAACAATGTAAGAACACCTCCTCGTTAGAAAGTACTTAAAAGTGATTGAAAACATTTAGAATAACGCCGTCGTGCTATTGATTTCAGTTTTATACTGTTTTGTTAATACTTACAAGCTTGTTGCAACGAATTTTGTTGAATTGTATTAATTTGGATTTCAAAATGTTTCTAAAACCCAGGCACAGGTACACACAGTGTAAAGGAATACTAAAACGCTTATTAATGTAAAAGTTGATATATTATTCCCTAGATAAAGAGATGGACCAGCGAGATAATTATTATATCGGTGAAAATAGTAATTTTCTACATGAATCGCAATGCATACTACGTTCACCAATTATAACTTTTGTATACTTAGGTATTTGTATAGTTATAATCCTACTAATTTCGATGAAATTTAGCATACGGGTAGATCATGTTCTGGATTAATACATAGGCTACTTTATATCCCGGTAAAATATAAACCGGGACTTTTATACCGGAAAAACTTTTTAACGCGAGCGGAGCCGCTGGCAGAAGCTAGTATGGTATAAGTAGAAAGCACAGTGCAGGGATATACAAAAGAAAGTAACGAGTTTGCAACTCTCAACGGTCTGTACAGAAGCTGACCCCGAGAAGCTACGACAAATCATTCACTATTAGTACCTACCGACGCTCAAGGCTAGTTGCAACGGTCCTTGATAAAGTTCCAGATAACTATCTGACATGTAACTGTCTGACTGATATGTCTACCCAAAAACAATGACATATATTTCTCTCCTACCAGCCCTGTATTATATACTGCCCACTGCTGAGCACGGGCCTCCTCTACTGCTGAGAGGGTTTAGGCCTTAGTCCACCACGCTGGTCTAGTGCGGGTTGGTTGGGTTCCATCTTGCTCTGCCAAATATTTATATTCGAAACATTTGAAAACATAAGTTGTAGTTTATATGATGGATAAGTTCTGAAAAAGAAATCTGTGATATTGACTTATTCCTAGTTTCTTGTAATAGCTTTAAGAATAATGCCACAAGTGATTATTTGTGGCATTATTAAAATCTGGGTCTTAAGTTGAACAGTTTCTGGCATGACGTGACTCTTTATTTGATGTTATGTAATTATTATTGATCATTTTGTTCTTTTTTTGTATTAACGCTTTAAATCGCGTTTGTTCACTCTTTTGGCACAACATGTGCTACTTTAGTGTGGGAACTTTGCTGGATTGTAATATATTGTAGTGTTAATCTATTTTAATGAAACATCGTTATGTTTGTTTGCCGAATATTTATAAATAAATAGATAGGCTATCTGGGACTTTATCAAGTATTGGAATCGACCCATAGTTTTAACAATAAAGTGTTACGTCCCACCAGAGTCGCAAAACGTTGTCATTGATTGATGACGTTAAACATTCCTGGTAATATTGTATACATACGTTATATCTCATGTTAATCTCCCAGAAATTATACAGTCTACAGATATTGCTAGTACATAAGCACCACATTCACTCCTTAACGAGGTGATTAACATATCAAGAATGAAATTGCGAGCTACCAGGTAGTTTGAAATTCATAGTCAAGAATATTTGGCATAATATAATCCTAAAAGGGTAGTTAGGGCTCAGTCAATGATATTCTGTGTATGTGCATGAAATAGACATTAATGATACAGTAGTGATTAGCTAAATAATAAGGCTTATTTGTTATACTGATGTTTTTTTCAATGCCTATAGAACGAAGCTTAGACGATGTCGTTTAATTTTGATGATTGTGATTGATCGAGAGACCAACATGTCAGTCACGTGTTAACCTCTCAACCAATCCCAGTAAAACGAAACGGAGTCGCGTTGTGTTTTTTTTACCACATTCTAAGGTTACTGAACTCTTTTTATTACAAATGACTCTTCCCATCTGAATACCCTATTTTGCTGTAATCTAATTTTACGTCATATGAGGCTTGAAGACACTCTAGATTGTTTTTAATGAAAGAATTAGCAACATTATTAATAACTAGCTTTTGCCCGCGGCTCCGCCCGCATTAAAAAGTTTTTCCGGGATAAAAGTCCCGGTTTATATTTTCCCGGGATAAAAAGTAGCCTATGTGTTAATCCAGGACATGATCTACCCGTGTGCCAAATTTCATCGAAATCCGTTTAGTAGTTATTGCGTGAAAGAGGAACAAACATCCTTACATCGATACATCCAAACATCCAAACATCCATACATTCTTACAAACTTTCGCCTTTATAATATTAATAGGATTAATAGGATGGCTCTTCCCATCTGAATACCCTATTTTGCTGTAATCTAACTTTACTTCATATGAGGCTTGAAGACACTATAGATTGTTTTTAATGAAAGAAACATTATTAATAATATTAAGAAAAAATACAACTATTTTTATACGTTCTACTGTTTCATTATTTCTTAAGTAACTCAGTAAGTCATCAATCTTTTTGTGCATTACCTTCCAAGTAGTCCACATACACAGCGGAGATTTATTATCACCATCATTCTTATATTTAAAGCCTATGAACAATGTGGCTAATCATATGTGCGTATCGAGGATAAATGGCCGATTTTAATAAATGACACCATTAATACTATACAGGACTAATCATATTATAGTCATACTAACAGACGCCTTCATTTTATTGTTTAATAATGGTTTCTGTAGCTGGTAATCATTGAAGTGGATTACTTTTCGGATATTATCGCGATTTTAGATCACCTTTAGTACGATCGATCGATAGCGACTGGGATTGTTTATTTTGGTAAAACACTCATTAATAACGTTTTTAGTATTACGGGAGGCAACTTAAAAGTAAAGTTTATGCCTCATTTAGATAGAGCAGTTTTGTTGCCGTGCACGTGCAACTCCCGAAAGGATATAAATAAGTTGCCCCGGATGGACATGTGTAACACACTTCTCACCCCCGTTGACACGCAATACTTGCCTGACCTAAACAATAATCTTAGCCGAGTATTTTTACAAGTATTTAAGAATGTATAGCACGACACTCCCACGACCGCGAAAGAATATTGAGTAAAAAGTCGTAGTTGGTGAGGAAGTTGCACTAGCGAATATTGTATAGTCAAATGCGATTTCTTAGTTCTCAGATGCGTCTGAACAATAATAATATAATAATAGTGTGACGCAAATACTCCTGAGAATTATTGCTGGCAATAGTTGCTGCGCCTAAATATGGCTTTAGGGAAATAAACGCAACAATTGAAACCACTTTAGTTAACTGTATCTGTCTAGTAGAGGGCGTGCCTATCGGAAGCAAATTGAATTTCGAACAAATCATGTTCCGGGAATAGGGGAAACCCATACAAAGGATTGTCCCTCTTGACGAGCGATCTAAATTCGTTGATAGGAAGTGTTTGTACATACATACATATACACTCACGCCTGTTATCCCCGAAGGGGTAGGCAGAGGCGCAACTAGTGCACCCACTTTTCGCCGTTATTCCGTCCCATGATGTGATAGGGGGCGAGCCTATCGCCATATCGGGCACAAATTCCAGACTCCGAGCTGATACTGAATAGAAAAACTCAATATCACTTTGCCCGACCCGGGAATCGAACCCGAGACCTCAGCGTTGCAGTCATACCATAAAACAACTACGCCACCGAGGCAGAAGTGTTTGTATTTTTTTAGAAAACCAATTGAGGAAGGCCTGAGGAGGAAATCTGATCTGTTACAAAATCCTGATAATTCTTACATTATATTGTGAAACAAAATCCCCTGCTACGTCTGCCTGTCTGTCTGAACGCGATAAACTCAAGAACTACCAAACGGAATTCGATGAAATTCGATATGGGCATAGTGAGAAGACCATAAGCTACTTTTTATTCCGGTAGATTAGTGATCATTATGTTTAAAATTATACTATTACAATATTATATTAAATAGCTTTTACAATATTATGATGGGAAATATTATCATTATGGTATAAACATAATTTACTCCATTTGCGTTGTAGATGAATTGATTGCTATGTTTAGTTTTAATTTCATTTATTGTTGTAATAGTTTCAATTCTGTCTATCTATACTAATATTATAAAGACGACAAATTTGATTTTTTCTTTGTTTGTAATGGATAAACTCAAAAACTACTGGAACGCTTTTAAAAATCCTTTCACCCGTATAAAGCTACCTTATCAGCGAGTAACATACGCTTTTTATCCTGGGATAATATTTGTCCCGGAATTTATTTTCGCGAGGGTAGAGGCGCTGGCAAAGGCTAGTATTTAAGATACTAATAGACTACTTCTTCTTTTCCCTATCCTATTCCAATGTAATGTTGATTTAAAACTCCTTTGTATTGCAGAAATAGTTTAAAGGCGAAATTCAATATTTTACAAATTCCAATTAGATAATTGGAATTGGAAAAAGCTAGATAGCTTTTGCACTCGGCTTCGCCCGCGGTAAAGTTGATACAGTGCTTTAAGTAATATCTTCTTCTTTTTCTTTTAGGTTATGGCTCCACCGTTGCAGCGGTGATTTTGCCAATGTCTTCATGTAAATGAAGTTACTCAAAAGTCGAAAAGCATAACTTCAGATTTGACACTTTACTATCAGGATCAATGACAAAATCCGGCCTGAAGTATCATATGAAAAGTTGAAACTGAAAGTGATAAACTATTGAAATTAATGACGTATATATAAATATAATTAGTTTTTTTCTTTAAATTAATTGTTTCTGCATATTCCGCTTTATAATATCATCATGACAATGTATAGGTTTCACCGGCAAGGATTACTCCCTTAGATGCCAAATTAGACCAGCTTGGCAGACTGGCTTACTCGAGGCGATGGACCCCCAGTAATATCTAATATTATGGGATAAGCGTAAATGTCACTTGATATTCCCGAAAAATGTCAGATGCAGATTTTCTAGAGATTAGTGCGTTCAAACGAGAAACAAACAAACTCCTGATCGTTACGCTAGCATAGATTACACATAAAACTTATAAGACTGCCTCGGTGGCATAGTTGTATAGCGTACGCGGCAAGACTTCCACTCTTAGGTCTTGGTTTCGAATCTCAACTCGGGTGAAGTGATATTGAGTTTGTTTTCTTATTATCAAACAGGAATAGAGTTTGTGACCGATATGGAACGGAATATACGGCGAAAAGCAGGTGCACTGGTTGCGCCTCTCTCAGCCCTTTGGGGATAAAAGGCGTGACTGTTAAAGTTATAAAACTTCCGATTTCACCGAGTAAACCAGCCCTGGCTAGATACTCCTAATTTTTGAACTTTATGTACCATTTCCGCATTATTATGCGAAGTGGTTGCCATAATTTAATAAACTCTGTCCTGCCCGCGGTCTTAACTCCGCGTTACGTGTACAATGAATACTAAGCGTGCCCTTATATAAGGTATATTGCTGTGACGTTTTATTGTTTTCGACCGGGTTTTATTGCTTTTTTTTTTCGCCATAAAATGATTTATTACTTTTAATATCTAAATTTAACCTCGTAGTTTCCATAAATATTGTTCTTTATACCTGGCAGCACTGTCTAGCATGTGGGATGCGCACACGATAGTGCGTATGCTACGTCCAGTGCCGTGACGAACAGATGCTGTACGTCAAGATGGAACGCGAATAAGGCCCTTTATATATTGTCTTGAATATAAAAAATGTGAACTCTGACCGGCCAGGACCCATTTACTTTTAGTTAATTGTTATTAAACTCTATTTATAACTTTAGAGTGCTCACAGAAAATATATGTGTAATCCAATTTATTTCTTCGTAATCATAATGTAAAATTGTATCCAACAGTAATTTCATTGCCTTCACAGTCCCAAAGTAATGGGACAAGGGTTACAATTCGGCTCAGCCATTTAAACAAAATATTTCTCACTAATCTGGGTAATTTGGATCCAGTACAAATTAGGAGCTATTATAATTAAATTTTCCTAGCTATAACTTATAAAGAAACGTTGGTTTAGACCTTCTGAGTGAATTTAATCACCATAAATGCTGAAACCAATGCTGCCGCAGTCAAGCTAATAAGTGCCAAAATTGCATCATAAACAGAAGCATACATATCGTAATCTCTCACGCTTCAACTCTCTGCTGCCGAGCACTGATATTGTAATTGGATTTTAGCTACCGCATCGCAGCTAACAGCTACGTGCAGCTAAACCTTTAGCTACTACCTAATGCTTGTTAGATCGTCGGCTGATGGATTTCAGAGTGTATTGCGTGGACATAGATTTAAAGCTAATTTAGTGCTGCACAGCCTTAGAAACGTCGGGAGAAACATAAAATAAAAAACAGCGATAAAGTCCGTTATACTAACGTACGGAATCATTGGGTTAATTTAGTGCTCGGTCATTATTGTTATAGAAGATTGACACACACACACACACACACACACACACACGCGCGCGCGCACACGCATGCACACACTTTTCGCCGTGCGTAGTCCGTCCCATGATGTGATAGGGTGCGAGCCTATCGTCATATAGCGCAGAAATTCCAAACTCCGGGCTGATACTGAATAGAAAAATTCAACATCACTTTGCGCGACCCGGAGATCGAACCCGAGGCCGCAGCACTGCAATCGTATCGTAATTCAACTACGCCACCGAGGAAGTAGGAGATTTATATGGCTATTATACACGCGAATGATGGGCTAAAACGTAATAATAATATGTCATTGTAAATACGTGTTAATTTTATTCGTTTAAATAAAAAATTTATCCGAGAACTGTATGTAATGTTATGATACACGTAAGAATTGTGTTCGAAAGGTAGTATTAAAAAGTATGTGTAAAATGTGGGTTAAAATTATTTCTTCCAAAATTTTTTTCATTGTTTAATTTTTATAATTAAACTTATAACATCCTTATTTTGCCGTCGCGGGTTAAAATAGCGACGCTTTATTTGAATATCTTTATTAATGATTCAATGGCTCCTTTATTTGTAAGTTATCAGTATTTGTCGCTACGATTGGTAGACAAACCGTTGTCGATGCATAATAGCAAGCTGTTAGGTCATCAGTTACTGAATTTTAAAGTGTATTAGGTAGTAATACATACAATATATTGTAATAGACGATGTTTAGCAAATTTTACTCATTTTTTATGATGCTAACAATCAAAACTAAATTCTGCATACCTATGTAGAATATATCGTAAGGAAAAGTATTTTATATTTTTAATAATTAAACTTGATTCATAAATGAATTGGTTTGCTAATATTAGAAGCCAACAATAATGATATTAGAATCCTATATTTTTAACATTTAAAATGTATTTGTACATATTATTTAAGTCACGGTCTAGGAAATATTAATTTGGCTAGTTTTGCTTATATATAAGTAAACGATACAAACTAAGTTACCAAACTCGAAAAACTGTCAAGACCTCGAAGACTCCGTGGTCAAGACAAACTAAACTGAAGTTATAAATAAACCATTGTTACATCAAATGGTACTGTTGATGGAATTCGAAGTTTATTCTGTAATCGACAGCTCGGTTTTGAGTTTGGACCGAGTTTGGTTAGAGATGCTTGTTGTTGCATGTTTCATGTTGTTTTAGAGCAATTTTAGAATATATCGCTTGTTAAGTTAACAGCGGCCAGTACTGAGTTTGTAAGACAAAGTATTTTATTCCTAAGAAATAATTTGAGAAGCATTCTGTCGATTTGGAAAAAATATTAATAATATATTGTCATGATTTCTACCGTTTTCTATACTAATACTAGCGGCCCCGACAGACGTTGTCCTGCCCTTAAAAGGAAATAAAATCCTAGAACCCGAGTACAGCATACCTACCGGATAGAATTGTAATCTAAACCATTCTGGAATCCACCTGAAGACACACAAAAAATTACATTAAAATCGGTCCACCCGTTTAGGAGTTCAGTGACATGCACGTTTAATATGGTGGTTATCTTAAGTTTTCTAATTTTCCGCGCAATTTTCATAATTTTTTCTTTCATAAGAACTTTCTCCTGACAATACCAAACACATAAAAAAAAACGAAATAACGAAATCAGTCCAGCCGTTCACGCGTGATACCGTGACCAAGGAAAATAGGGATTCATTTTTATATATATAGATCATAAAGAAGAAAGATTTGATTGTTTGTTTGTTTGCATTGAATAGGTTCCGAAACTATTGGACCGATTTAAAAAAAAATTAACCAATATAAAGCTACATTACCAGCGAGTAAAATAGGGTACTTTTTGCCGGGGCGATGTAAAGCGCGGAAAAAACTCAATCACGCGGGCGGAGCCGCGAGCAGAAATCTAGTATGTGATAAATTCATATTGTAATCGTTCATTTATTCGTGCTCTGTATGTCTATCAAAGACATGGGCTACTAAAAAATTAAGTATCTCAGAGAAAATCGAGTTAAAATCTATTCTTAATGTTATTATTAAATGCGTTTTAAACCAGTCTTATCTCTATATTAAAATATAGAATTGCCTAAGTGTAGGCGTAGTTTAAAGCATTGTTCAAACCATAAAGAGACACAAACGTGACATTATCACCACCTTTTGTACATATGTTGACATCATAAATATTTAGAATGATGTCACTCTTGATCGTGTAAAAGTAACCGCAAGTCTGACTAATCGGCCAGACTCAGTGCACATGACGTGATACATCATTATAATAATTAACATTGTTGAATTTATTTTAATAGTCTTAATCATACACGTATGATTCGATGATCCAAATTAGAAAATTATTTGCATTATGCGCCCTAGTTTAGCAAATCTTTGCTTATTGACCAGTACTAATTCAAATATTTCTATCTCTTTCAGACTATCAACTTCCACACAAACATGGCTCTTTGGAAAATACTCGCCTTAGTATGCGCGGCGATGATCTACGCGGAAGCCAAGTGGAATCACCATCAAAAGCGAGAAATCAAGCCGACTATCTGCGACCCTGGCTACAACAAGACAAACAAAGTTCAATGCTACTGCATCAAAGATATTCGAGACCCAGCTGTAGTAAGAAGCGCTGATTGTTATCTAACGACAGAAGGTGTTGGAGAAGACGATATTATTTGGAATGAATTTAAGATTCTAAAAACTGCTCATAAACTTACACTCTCCAATTCCAGAGGAATCACTTTAAAGTATATCCCAACTAAAGTATTTAATGAGACTGTAGCGTTACAAAAAGTCGATATCAAACATGGCCTAATAAAAAAAGTAGTGGCATTTGCATTTGCTAATTTAAGTATGCTAGAAGATATCACGCTCAGAGATAATCAAATTAGTGTCTTAGAACAAAATGCATTTGCTCACCACAGAGATTTGACTATCATAAGTTTAGACACAAACAAGATAATCGAAATAAACAGAGATGTGTTCGTAGATTTGCCATCTTTAGAGAAACTTTATTTAACCAGTAACAAAATAACAACAATACACGACAAAGCATTCCTTCATTTGACAAATTTGCGAGAATTGGAAATCGATAGAAACGGACTGTTCAGTTTGAATAGCGAAACATTCTCGGGCCTGAAGAAATTACAAAAACTCGATCTAAGCAGTAATAGTCTGGAAGTGATCGGGGATAACACATTCCTGCCGCTCGTCAATTTACTATCTCTAAATTTAGCAGGAAATAAAATCCAAATGCTTGATGATAGAGCTTTTAATGGGTTATTCAAACTTCAGTCGATGTCGCTGGCTCATAATAAATTGGCTGATATTGATAATGTTAAAGTATTTGAAGGCTTGGAAGGTCTGGTGTCTTTGAGTTTGAGGGCAAATCAGCTGAAGCAATTAAAACCTGAGGTCATGGCTCCCATTTTGACCAACTTACAAGGAAACATGAGCAGTTTAGATGTGGAAGGTCAGTATTTTTTTTTATTTATTTATTTATTTATTCATTTTAGTATTTATTTTAAAATAGTAATAGATAGCTAGTACTAGTTCCATGACTGTTTTAATTATATGTCTCCACAAACACGGTCTCGACGGGAAGTAACGACATTATTAAATTGAGTGTTAGTGTTTAGTTGGTTACAACGAGCCTTGACACGCAGTGCTAATAACAGCTTTATTAACAAACTAGACTAGTGCTCGCAGCTCTGCCCGTGTGAATGTTTTTTTCCGGGATAAAAGTCCCGCTTTATATTTCGCCGGGATAAAAAGTAGCCTATGTTACTCGCTAATGACGTATCTTTATATTGGTGAAAACATTTTCAAATCGGTCCAGTAGTTTCGGAGCCTATTCAATGCAAACAAAAAAACAATCAAATCTTTCCTCATTATGATATTACTATAGAAGAGGAGAATCTGTTTAGTAATTTGTTTACAATCATGTAAATTCTGTTCAATGAATTACGAGCTTTAACTATTTTTTTTTTATTTTTTCGCGGGGAAAAACGCATTATCGCTTCCACCACTGCGGGGTAAGTGGAACGGTTATGTTGGTTTCACACAGTCTTACAGCCCAATGTCGACACTCGGGAGTATAGCATCATCCGAGTGAACATTGGACCGAGTCCCTAACACTATACCGGGTGGAAGGGAAACGCTCTCGGAAACGAATACCACCTGTATTCGTTTCCGAGAGCGTTTCCCTTCCACCACGTATGGATAGATAAATCAAATTATTATTCTGAAAAACATAGTAAAAAAGGTCAATATTGCAAAAAAATCGTAATGAAACACGTACATCAGCTGACGGGTTAACGACCGCGGGCCGGTGCGGACGCAGTGCGGCGGCCACCCAGTTTTTTGTACGCTTTACATTGCGCGCGCATGAATTACGGAAATACTAAAATCGTAAGTATTATCGCTTAGCTTTGCAAATGAATATAGTTTTTCGTTAATGTTATGGTTCTTCTCTCTTACCGTTCCGGTATAGAGAGCGTTTCCCTTCCACCCGGTATACACCCTACACTGGCATACCAACCAAAACCCGCGGTGGCCTTCTTCGGCGCTTAGGGGACGGCCCCGGGGTATCTTGTTGCACGAAGATAGCTGCACGGAACCGCCCCTGCGCTATGCCGCATTGCGGCCCCTCTCTAAATGAGGAGGCTGAGAAGCCTCCGAACTCTAGATCACGCTTTTGCGTCTACGACAGCGGGAGACCAACCACCCGCATTATCAACCACCTCGGAGTCGCTTAAATTGGACTGAGCAGCCCCCCGCTGCTCGCCCCGCGATTCTCTTAAAGCCCATTTAGTCGCCTCTTTCGGCAGGGAATGCCGTGGCGGAACTCTCTATATGCCCCTGGACCACAGGGCACGAAGCGCATAGCGCCTACATAGGTACGAGCCGAAACATCCGTGGCCCGTCAGTACCTGTGTCAGACGGAATGTCGGCGGAGCTTTAACTATATAACATAGGGGTGGTTGCGGACGACAACTTAGACGTGAGTCGGAGGAAGCCCGCAGCCGTCCCTATTGTGCCGAAGATGGCCACCGCGGAGTTTTGTTTGGTATGCCGTGCGTTGTAGGTTAGGGACTCAGCCCAGCGCGGCGGTCGCCCGACGTTTTCCATCTCTCCGGGCGGCTCAACGTCGGGTCGTAAGGCACAGTGAACCCAACATAACCGCTCAGTCGTTCCCCTTGAACCTTGGACGGGAGTAATAAGTCACTTTCTCCGCGTTAAAAAAAAACTATCCTACTAATATTATAAACGCGAAAGTTTGTAAGAATGTATAGATGTTTGGATGTATGGATGTTTGTTACTCTTTCACGCAAAAACTACTGAACGGATTTCGATGAAATTTGGCACACGGGCAGATCATATCCTGGATTGACACATAGGCTACTTTTTATCCCAGGAAAATATAAAGCAGGACTTTTATCCCGGATTTCATTTTCTCGCGAGTGGAGCCGTCACAGTCAAGCCACTGAACCGATTGCGGTGCATTTTGGTAGAGAGATATTTTAAGACCCCAGGAAGGATCTAAGATACATATTATCCCCGGAAAATTAAAACCGAGACTTGAATCCCTAAAAATCGTTTTCTGAGAGTGGAACCGCAAGAAAATAAGTATGGAGATAGCTTCAGAGATCCAAAGAAGGACAAAGGCTACTTTTGTCTCGGAAAAACGTACACCGGGAATTTCACCCCGGAATTTTTTCTCTCGCGGTTTTGTATCTTTTTATTTTTAAGGATATGTCCTAACATTACTACTTCCTACTAATATTATAAACGTGAAAGTTTGTAAGAATGTATGGATGTTTGTTACTCTTTCACGTAAAAACTACTCTACGGATTTCGATGAAATTTAGCCCACGGGTAGATCATGTCCTGAATTACCATATAGGCTACGTTTTATCCCAACAAAATATAAAGCGGGACTTTAATCCCGGAAAAACTTTTAACCGTGGGCGGAGCCGCGGGCAAAATCTAGTATAACATAAATTTTAAAAATATGATTTATGAGTGATTAATAATGTAAACAAAAACCCTCCCGATATACCTAATAAATTTCAGAAATTACTTCCTAAACAACGAAGAGTACGATTCCAAAATTAAATAAAATTTCTATAACATTTCAGATAACAACTTCCCGTGCAGTTGCAGTTTGGATTGGTTCATAATATCGTTGCTCAACAAGACGCAAAATAACCATCTCAAGATCGCCATCGAGAACCTCAAATGTTTACCGGACGCGGGCGTGAGAGAAGCCTGGGCGAAGACAGACGAGACGGACAAAAACACTGGACAAGTATTCGAAGATGAAGAATCTCAAGTTCAAAACGCTGATTACGAATACTACGACGACACTCAATTAAATGGAAGATTATTTTACACTGATGTGAGAGATTTACTTAACTGCACTAACTCGTCGAAACGACATACTCCAGTGGTTACTGCTGAAACTCCAAGAATCACTTCCACTACTACCAAAGTAACCAAAGCTACGTCTAGTCTAACTACAATTAAACCGAAAATTGAAACGACTATCGAAATTAGTAAAGAAACTAATAATAATGTTAATAACATTGTTAAAGCTTCTGCAAAAGGTGATTTTACTACTACGAAATTAGTCACTGTATCTGCTAATCCTATTCATAACAATTTGTATGATCAGGAAATGGCATCTGATGATCCTAAGCCGGATAAAATTAAGGCTCACAGAAGTGTTCAAGACATTAACGATGTCCCCAATGCTAGACCAAATAGTTCAACAAATAATGTAGGCTGTGTAACGCTTGTCTTATTATGTTCTAAATTAAGTTTCTATTGAATTGCTAATATGTTTAGAATTTTAGGTATTATAAGTTCCACTCTCACAGTCATTAAATTAAATAAATAGATTTAAGAATACGAGGTTTTTTATTTCCCTATAAATACACATCTTTCAAAGTAACATATTATATCTGCTTCAAATTATTGAGGAGTTGGAAGCTGCCGACTGCTTTGTTGCGGCATTAGATAAAAGACATAAAGGTACTAAGTACGTAAGAATGAATTAGCTTGTTTAAAAAATAAAAACTATTTTAATGGGATGTCTGTTTGTGTGCTACAATCACGACGTCATACGCGTATCACACTAAGAGAAATAGAGACATAATGGGTTGAAAACTATAAAACCTGTGTTTTGTTGACGTTAATAAAAACACCATCTTATCACTCATAAAATGAATTCAATAGACTGTAACATTGTCATTCATTTCTAATAGATAGTCATCGTTAAAAATAACGAAATTGGTTTGCTCATGAATAATACTTAGCACTAAGTAATGATTTGCTCTTAAATGAGCCTTCAAACTGCGTCCTTTGACAGCCCCCGCGAACGATATCAACCTTAAACCTACGTCATCGGTGGACAGATTTTATTATTCAACGCCCCGACGACTACGGCAGAATCAAAGCGCGCAGAATAATTGACTATGATGCGCGGTGTTGCATGAAACGACACGAATTAATTTGACTCGGCGAGCCTATTTACACACATCACGGCCTTACCCCGAAGGGATAGACAGAGGTGAGATCCAGGACACCCACTTTTCGCTTGTGTTCCGTCCCATGATGTGGCAGGGGGCGATTCTATCAGGAACAAATTTCTGGCTTATACTAAGCAGAAATTCTCAACGTTACCCGACCAGCTAATCCCTATTTAACGCTGGACATCTGACATATAATTTACACTTAGGCCTGTTTTACAACTTTTGAGGATAGCTGTAATTTCGCAGGACGCGGCAGACGGCGGACGGCTACGGGAGGGGGCAGAAGGCGACGGCAGATGGCACTACTATGCAGTATTAAATTGTATGAGACCGATTCCGCAGCACGACGGCAAATGACGCGGGGCAGGTGACGTCCTGCAGGGCGTCATTTGCCGTCGTGTGCGGAATCGCAGCTTTAATGTTACAAGCCAGGTGACAGGCACCACAGTTGTCAAGTAAATTTTAATTGTCAGATATGTATTTTAAACAACTAATATAGATACCTAGGTAGTACTTTTGGGAGCACAGATTAGTGTGTGACTTTTTTATTTGTTCGGCTTATACATTTATGAGACGAGTACCATTTATCAGAAAGCCCTGAAATCGACCTTAGTCCGACATCGACATATAAATGGTAATGAAATGAGTAAGTACTATCTACATTAGCTTTTTAATACTACTTATAACCAATGATGTTTTAATAAAGATGAGGCACATCCATACTGCGCGACGTTTAAAAACTGTCCTGCTATGCATGGTTTAGTGCATGAAACAGATCATACAGAAAGTACAAGATGGAAAGAGATAGCGTAAAATGAAATTACACCAATTGGCTGAATTTGAATGCCTCAGTTTTGACGCGGTAGTGCGATATCTACCTCGTGTTTGTATATATAAATAAATCATTGCTTATAACGGTCAAATAAAATTTACTTGAAACTCGTGAAACAAACTCTTAGCCATATAAACTACAACTTTAAGTTTCACAAGACTTAAATAGAAATCTGAAATACTCATCTGGCAGAAAAAGTCACTGGTAGGTAATGCGTCAGATTTATTTGTCAGCATTAAATCAGAAACTTATCTGGAATCTTATCAGGAACCGGTGAAACTGGCTCTTAGTTTCACAGGTTTTGAATAAAAATATCTGACAGAAAAAGTCACTAGTTGTGCATATTTATTTGTTACGTAATATATCAGAAAGTTATATGGAATTTTATGACGAACTGGTCGTAAGTGATTTCAAATTCTATTATATATTCTACTGATGATATTATCAACAGCAATATGGTTATTATTAGTATGATTCAGCCTCGATGCCAGCAACAACACTGCCAAGTGATTATATTACGCAGTAAAAAAAACATAATGTAAAGCGTTTCGTTTTTTTTTTTAACGCGGAGAAAGTGAATTATTACTACCGCCCAGCCTTCAAGGGGAAGACTGAGCGGTTATGTTGGGTTCACCGTGCCTTACGACCCGACGTTGAGCCGCCCGGAGAGATGGAACCATCGGGCGACCGCCGTGCCGAGTTCCTAACTTATATACAACGTACGGCACTACAAACCAAAACTCCGCTGTGGCCATCTTTGGCGCATTAGGGACGGCTGCGGGCTTCCTCCGACTCACGTCTAAGTTGTCGTCCGCAACCGCCCCTGCGCGTACCGCTAGTGCGGTCCGTCTCCTGTTAAAGCGTTTCGGTCTGGGAATCTAATTCGAGATCGTTCAGTACAATGTCCATAATATAAATTGCCATTGGACGAGGTTGAACGCACAGGATATTTTTTTTTAAATTTATTCAACATTAATACAGCTACAAGCTCGAAACACTCTCAATGTGTCGGTATTATCGGCTGCTGTGACAGTTCTCCACATCTTAAAGTATTGCTCGTGATGCCATCTAGTTTTATTATAAAACAACATTTCAGGAACGTTTAGTTTATAAAAACATCGGGCCGAATAACAGTTGGCGGTGTTAACCCGTTTTTCAAGTAATCGCAAGATGTCAGCCCTATTTATTTTCCTACGTAAGTGGTGCCATCTGTTTTCGAATTTATAAACCAGATTCTGACGTAACTGAAAAGCGACATCGTCATTCCAGGTTTTAAATGTAGATGGTTGCTTTTAAACAGGTTGTTGTCATGCAGCGTGTTGAATAAGAAATCCAAGTTTTTTTTTCTAAATTAATCAGCTACTATAATATAGCCTCGTCGCTGAAATGAATCCAATAAACACCATAATTTTTATATGACTTATGTTTGATTGATGCATTGGTGTGGATACATTATTTGGTTGTCATTATAGTTCTTTCATTTTTATGGATATAGTGCTATTACATAGGTATTTATAAATAGTTAACAATAGTATTAAAATAACTGTACAAAAGTATAGTTAAAAAAAGATGTGCTGATGTAATCTATATATCTATCTCATAATATATTTTTATAACAAAGAAAAATACATTTTGAGCAAACAAAAAATACGAAACAAAAGCTTTTAAGATCTATTAAAGTTAAATGTATTTTTTAGATTTTTTTCCTGTTGGCGATACGATTCAAAACAAAAAATTTGACATCATATCCAAATAATTTACTGAGCCTTCGCGACCATTAATTAATCAATACGAAAAGTCAAGCAATACTCAACGTTATAACAATTAGTTTTAATCCGTTAATTTTGTACCAAGTTATACTGATTAGAAGAACTCAATTAGAAGTTAATTTGGACTTTTTGTAAGTAATTAAATTACCTCAGTAAAGCGGTCCCTTCATTCAATTAACTCAGCGGCTCTATAAAACACTCGGTGAATATTAAAAAATAGATTTAAATGGAAATTGTGGAGAAAACACGTAAAAAATAATCTAGAGTCATCTTCTTTTACGTTTTAAAAATGATTCCTTGTATTTTTATGAAGAAAGCAACAAAAGCAGTTTTTGAGTTCCGAGTATCTGTTTCGAAAAATAAAGAGCTTTTAGAGACTCACTTTTTATTAACAGCTTGCAATTGATATCCATGCTATTTGATACTTCCAAAAGAGTTGAATGACCAACAATTTCTTACCTCAGCAAATCTAATATTATTTTCGTGTTCTATTCATTGTGCTTAGTTCCACCTAAAATATAGTTGAAAAGGGTTTTTCTTGTTTTAAGGATGCTTTGCATTTCTTAATTTATTGATTAGTAGATCAATTGTACCTCGTAATATCTGTTTGATTCCTGAGGCCTTTGGTAAGTCCCTTAGGCACTACCCTGGCAGACGATACCTCCTGGGTCTGATAAATCACTGGGTTATTCATTCATCATCTTCTAGTATTAATACTAAGTTGTAACAGTCGGTAGCGACTGTAAAATTTTACACTAAAATTATGTTTGTTTTTAAAAACCCCGACAAAAATGTGTACAAAGCATTTGAATGTTTGTGCTCGTAATCTAGGGATTTGCGTGCATGCCTTATTACGACACATTTCACTGACGTTAATGTATGAGGGTTAGGTTATGTTTGGTTTAGGGTTAAAGCTGGAACTCTGAGTTTAATCCAGGGTAGACCTCCGCGTTGTGCGTATTGCGGTAGACAAGAGATACAGTTGGAATTTGGAAGAACAATTGATGTGGATCAGGATGTTACATAATTAGTTGGAACAGTAGTGTATCCATTTATTATCTAACAACTTTTCAGCAGTTACTTTTCATCAAATGTACTTGATGATCAAAAATCAAATGGAACAAAAATAAATGACGATATTGCAGACATAAATTTTTGAAAAATCACCGCAGAATTTATGAATATTCGTGAATCAAATCCAAGCCACGTGACTCAGTTCGATATTCTTGGCAAAAATGTGTGCTATAGTTAACTATTGCCCAACCTTTCAGGAATAGAAACATGAGCTTACAATGTAAGTAGATTGAGCAAATTAACCTTACCCTCGATGTAAATGCATATCCTAATGTGTTTGCATATCCTTCATGATAAATAGTCGCATTCGGAAATCCCTTCGGCCGGCGCGAAGATAGATGGGTTTGTGGTTACTCCCGTTTCGCACAGGCTCAAAACGACAGGACTTCACGATGGTTTTGGGCCAATTACCGCACCCAGAAGGGACCCTTTGAGGTTTTGGACGCGGCTGACAGAACGTGGGAATCTGTTTTACCTCCGCTTTATCTCCACCCATCCTTTTTACCAGGTGAACAAAAATCAGTTTTGAAAAATTAAATTTGATATCGTAAAAAGAGTTATTTCTTCGTTTTTATACCCCCAAACAAGATACACATAGTCAAAAAATGAAAAACTATACCCAATTTCTTATAAAAATCCAAAGCATATCAACGTTGTTTACTTAAGGCAGCAGCAATAGCACGCAAAGCCTACATCGCTGGCGGGAAATTGAAAACCATCGAATAACATTAGGGATTTGGGGGTAGGTCGTAAAATATAGGCAGCGCGAAGCCAAACGACGCACTAAATAAAATATTTTGGCGTGAAACGGATATAATACGTGGAGATTTATTTATTTTATTTAACGTTGGGTTATTTGTTGGCCACTTGAAGCCTTTCGAGTATCGGTGGATCATGGAATATCTTATTAATTTTTTTTGAGTGGATGGCTTCCATGTTATGGGATCGCAGTTTGAAAATAAAATGCGTATTTACTGAATGTTTGGTGTTATTGAATTCTGAAAGGGTTTTGGAATTACACCTTTTTTTATTATTTTTTTGTTGACGCGGAGAAAGTGACTTATTACTACCGCCCAGTATTTAAGGGGAACGACTGAGCGGTTATGTTGGGTTCACCGTGCCTTACGACCCGACGTTGAGCCGCCCGGAAAGACAAATTTTGGTGCGGGATTTAGATGCCACTTTTTGATTCAAATTGTGGATGAGCTGGTCAAGTCGCTCCCCTGATGGTGGTCGTCACGATTATAAACAATAGTAACACTACCCAAAACTTTAAATTTCTTATCAGTATTGCACTACCCCTGTCACTGGAAGATATTAGATAATAATATATTCTATCTTCAAGTAAGACACAAGTCTTATAATGTTCCTCAAAACGAAACACTACTGTTGCTCGGTGGCAGAAATACGTAAAACTATGCTACTAAACCAGACAGATGCTCACAAGAAAATAATCTACAAACTAGTAAAGTACACGCTTTTAAATTAGACAATAATATTATTACCGTCTCAACTCATTTCATCGCTAGATCATAAAGATAAAAATAACCTAAAACAGAAATAAGACGAATAAAATTGCAATTCCCACAATCCACAAATTACTATGTTTCTAAAACGTACAAATGGCATCATAGACACAATCGTAAGGAATTACACAGGCTTCTTGGCGGAGGACGGATAATATCGTCGAGTGATCGGCCCTGACTTACGCACAAAGGCCGACGCATTACAACGGCTTAGTTTGCCATCCACGTTCTGAATGAGATACCAGGAAATACATTTTTTCTAAAGGAGATGAATAAAAGTTTAAAATATAAACAGCATAGTAGATTATGAAGGTATTGGGATGAATGGTAAAATTTGTAATATTATCATAGGAAATGAATAAGGGGTTTTGAAAATATAAACACTGCTTCGGTGGTGTAGTTGTATTACGGTACGACTGCAATGCTGAGGTCTCGATTACGATCCTCGGGTCGGGCAAAGTGATATTGGGTTTTTCTGTTCAGTATCAGCCTGGAGTCTGGAATTTCTGCCAGATGTAGCGATAGGTTACTACGTAAAGATTTACTATTTTCATATAATGGCTGGTTGGCAAAGCAGACTAGTCATTGCCCACCTATGACTTAATGGTGAGTGGTCAAAGCAGTATCACTCTCAAACTACTGTGATAGCACTAATTTTATACCTCATTTATAAAGGGAAAGATCATATGGCTGCTTCGTGCTCTTCTGGTACAAGCCACTAGTATGCAATTGCTATTTATTCAGTCTAGCACGTATATCTTGTACTTTGTATCATCATTGATGTACTGATAATAGCAACTGAACTAGGTACCCTTTTGTATGAACACGAAAATGCTTTATAAATTGAAAATATTCATAATCATTTTATTTTAAGGGAAATTAACACCAATAAATTCTTAGAACACTAAGACCCAGTTTAATCCCAAGGAGGAGTTAAGAGCATTGTACCGTAAATTGTGTAGAGTTCGGATGGAAATTACTAGAAAGGAGAGGAAATTAATACGTGCCACGCGTAAACATCAAAAAGCTTGTTACGACTGTCAGGTACACATCGGTTTCAAGCGAACAGGAAGCCGGTTATTGTTTTAAAGCCATTATTTATCATACGTGTTTTTTTTGGTGCAGATATCGTTTTTCTATATGGAACTAATTTTGATGTATCGTTAGTAATAGAACTACGTTGTGTCTTTGCTTCAGAAAGTTACTAGGCTATAATTGTGCCGACCGACCAGGGATGTTTATGTCTTGCCAGTCGACATAGTTTTTTTGGGCTTCACTTCATTTACCATCAGATGCAGTGAAGCCACTTTGTTGAGCCATCGGTAAAAAAAAGTTTTGTAGAAATATTGTGTTTCTCGGTCACAAGTTATACCTACGTGTGCGTGACGCCTAAACAACAGCATATCACGGCTAGTTGTAAACAAGGACCCAAACGGGTATGAAAACTACCGGTATTTTTGATTACAACCTTAAATTTTTTAACGGTATTTCTTTACTAAACCGATTTTATGAAATCTCTCCAAGTTATAATCCTGGTTTCACAACTTGTGAACCAGGATCATACCACTCTCACAGAATAATGACACAACTAACGTTCGCTCCCAGCTCTGCACATGGCGCGTTTAAAATATAAGTTGCATTCACGTTCTTAATTTGCTAAAATGTGTAACTGTTTATGCTCACGCCCCCGCCCGCGTCAAAGCAATTTTTGCTACTATAAAAAAACCTAAATCGCTGTAGAGGTCCATAGCGCCATCTGTTTGACGCCGGCTTCATCTAGCTAAAAAACAAAATTGAAATATTTCCCACGAGAGCAAATTACCGAGCTTATATATCCAGGACATGATCTATCCCGTGGATCCGTTGCCATTTTAATCCAAATCATTTCAGTGGTTGCTGCGTTTACTTCTCACAAACATACAAATCTTTTCACAAACATTAGCATTTATAGTTAGGTAATATTATATAATAATACCAGCCCTGTGTTATATACTGCCCACTCCTGAGGGCCGGGCCTTCTCTACTATTGAGAGGGTTTTAGGCCTTAGTCTACCACGCTGGCCTAGTGCGGATTGGCAGACTTCACATACCCTCGAAATTCTTATGGAGAATTCTCAGGTATGTAGGTTTCCTCACGATGTTTTCCTTCACCGTTAAAGCGAACGATAATTGATAAATGATACACACATAACTTCGAAAAGTCAGAGGTGTGTGCCGTGGGTTTCGAACCTCCGGACATTGTCTCGGCAGACCGTTCCATTCCCAACTAGACTATCGTCCACTTAATAATATAATAATAATTAGTATATATCATATTATATATCACTTAATAATATAATAATAATTGTGCAGGACGGACAATGTTAAAACATATGTGTAAATAGTGCATTCTTATGTAATAGTTTTGTGATAGGATAAGTAATAGCTAGTTACGTTTTATGTCCTAGGTTAAGCTTAATAAATATAATAGTTTGTGTCTTTTATTTAGGAATAAGGTAAAATAGTAAGATAGTCAAGTAATGTTTCTGCCTGCCCCTCTCGGGGCAATACTTGTCCATTTATTGTTTATTAGAATAAGTACACAATCGCGCATGCGCGTGGAAGACTCCACTGCGCAGACGCGCGAACAGCGCTAACACGCATGCGCGGAACGTCGCCGCGCATGCGCACGGCGCAGACATCGCTGCGGCGAGCCACGCGCGCTCTGATTGGCCGAGCGCTGCGACGGCCGCAGCGCACCCGCTTCCCGATGCCAGCCTGGGGACAGAATAACAATAGGCCCAAATCCCCGGTCGGCAGCATCCCATTCCGTTCTGAGCAGCCGACTCGAGCGGACCTTTTGTTTGTCGCAGTACCTGCTGCGACATTCCATTGTTCCGTCCGAGTACCTGCTCGGTGCGTTCCGTAGCGACCTCGCTACAGCCAAGGCCAAACAGGTAGCAAAGGGGCAACCCTTTGCTATTTTGTTAGCCTATTTCGAGCCAAGCCGCGTCCTTTTCAGGACAGGGTTTAGCCCAATTTGTTTCTTATCGACGTTTGGCCCCTTCAGGGTATTGGCTCGGCGGAAACCTAACGGTGCTAACAAGCCGAGTCGCGTCACCGGCAACGCGCTACGCCCCTTCAGGGCAAGGCAAAGCCGACGGGTACGGATCCGGAGGCTGCGGAGGCACACCGCAGTCTCTCCCGTATATCACCTTCCCAACCCTACCCTTTCCTTAAAATCCATCCCGTGTATCGGTTGAGCGTGCGGCCTCCGGCCAATACCGTTTACGGTACACGGACTGTTAGGAACCCTTTTGCACAATAAGACTGGCAAAAGGGATACAAGCTTAGGGCACACCTAATTCTAAGTACACCCCCCCTCGCCTATACCCGGCGGGGAGGGACACGCACTCACTCACCCCCGGGCGTTCCTACCCGGGGACTTAGTTCAACGCGTCCCATACCGCGTCGCGATCCGCGCTCATTTCGTTTTGTGTGAACCCGCCTGGTTTCTTCTGTGTGTTCTTTACAGGCGGTGCACACCCGGGGTTAGTGAACACACACGCGGCCCCTAATTAATATTACCGTAGGCTCGGACTCAGCCGCCAATATGGCTGATTCTGGGCCTATGGATTTGGCTCCCGAGCGGCCTGTCGTCGCCGCTCAACCAAACTTAGCTAGCACCCCCTTCGCCGCTCCCATTATTTCCAAGGAGGAAATAATGAGAGTAGTGAGGGAGATGTTCCGGTCGGACAACGCGGTCCGACAAGAAATTATTTCGATGGCCAGGGAAGCCAGGGAACCGTCTGCGTCCTCAGACACCTCGGAGTCGTCCGAGGCTACGACCTCAACGGAGACCACCGAAACCTCGGGCGGCTCCGCGGAGTCTGAAGAGGAAATGGACACGTCCCCCAGCCAACCCGAAGCCAATAACCCTAAAAAACGGCCGATCTCGGCCTCTTCCTCCGCCTGTGAATCCGGGGAGGAGTCGTCTTCATCGGAACGCGACGAGGAAGGCTTCACCACGGTGAAAAACAGCCGGAGGAAGAAGCAGAGAAGCGTCGCTGCTCCCGCACCAACCTCCCCATCCGCGCCTTCTGCGCCTTCCGCGCCTTCAGCGCAAACCGCGTCCGCGTCTGCGTCGACGCCGCCACCGCCGCCGACTCAACCAAAGGGGCCTAAAAAACCCCCGAGGTTGAACTTACAACTCCCATCAAATATGTCCATTCGGGACATATTTGAAGAATTGCGCAAACAGCGCATAGCAATCGCGTCTAACTCGTGGAATAAGATCCACAAGCTTCTTGCCCTGCAGCCCGCCTCAATCGCGGACCACAGGGCGCTGACTAAATTCTTGGACGCCAAACATTGGCATTATTTTACGTATTCTCTTCCGGACGAGCGGCGCTTCCGCTACGTCATTCGCGGTATCCCCGTCCAAATGTCAACTCTCGAGGTCAAAGAACGCCTCGAAGAGAAAGGCATAGTCACCTTAGAAGTGCACAGGATGCACAGACAGTCCCGCGCCTCCCGGCCGGGAATACAATACGAGATGGTTCTCGCCATCCTCCAGTCCCCTTCCGACGTCAAAAGACTTTTTGAGATTAAAGATATCTCGGGGCTAGGCGGCTTCACCGTCGAAGCCCCACACAAATCGACCCAGATAGGGCAGTGTCACAACTGCCAGAAATACGGCCACAATTCTCGTGGCTGTCGCCTCCCCGCCAGGTGCGTCAAGTGCCTCGGCGAACACGGCACATCCGAGTGCCCCCGTCCCAAGGACCGCTCTCAGTGCACGGAGCCGCCTTCGTGCACCAACTGCCGGCAAACCGGCCATCCAGCGAATTATCGCGGATGCCCTCGCGCCCCCAAAAGAGTTGCCAAAGCTCCTAAAGCTGCGGCTCCCTCGGCCCCTCAGGCCACCACATTCAAACTGGCACCTGCGCCAGTGCGCAACCCGTGGTTTCCTCCCACGGCGCGCGCTGAACCCATTTCTCAGGCCCCCAGCGGAGTCACTCCCGCTGCCCCGGCCTCTACTCGACCCTCTCCTCCCCCAGCTGCGGCTCCTTCTTCAAAGGCAGCCCAGCCCAAACCCAAACCCAAACCCACCACCCCTCCCACCCCTTCTCAGTCGGCGACGGTGGCGGCGAAGGCAAGCGACGCCTCTTCCTCAGTCGCCTCACTATTAGGCTCCCCGGAGATAATGATTCTCCACGGGAAACTTTTCGAGCGTTCCCGTCTACTCACCCGTACGGGAGTAGAAGACCCCCTTCTAATCGCTGAGATCGCTCTGATCCAGCAACAAATCTTCGAGGCTACAGTTAACGCTGTGCGTCTCCCCTCTTTAATTTCATAAATGGCTACCAACGCCAGACAACTCCCCCAGCGGACAAAACCTCGCTCCCTCAGAGTGGGGTTTTTCAATTGTAACGGCATTCGGGACCAAAAAGCCGAAATTTCTTCTTTTGTCCGCGACAACCAAATTGACGTTTTCCTCATCCAGGAAACGTTCCTTAAGCCCTCTCACCGCGATCCCAACATCCCAAACTTCAAACTGGTGCGAAATGATCGTACCAGTGGCCGTTTAGGAGGCACTCTCATTTATTACAAAAGGTCCCTTCATTGTATTCCATTAGAATCACCGATAAGCTTGAGCAACATTGAGGCTTCGGTCTGCAGGCTAGCCATGACCGGACACCCGCCGATCACCATCATATCGGCCTATCTCTCGCCCACTAAGGAGCTTCACTCCAACGAACTCGAAACCCTATTTGATCTGGGGGATTCCGTCATTTTGGCGGGAGACCTCAATGCCAAGAACACTCTCTGGAACTGCAACTCGACCAACGAGCGAGGTGCAGTCCTAGAGAGTTGTCTTGACACAATCAATCTAAGCCTATTGGTTCCCTCAGAACCTACCCACTATAGTTACAACGACGACCACCGACCGGACATACTCGACGTGGCACTTGTACGGAACGTAAGCCTTAGCGTGCGTTCCATGCAAGTGTTACAAGAGTTAGACTCTGACCACAGACCTGTGATCCTCGATCTAGTCCCCGAAAACAGTCCAACAGACACAGGTCCTAATATCCCGATGAAGGTGAAAACGAATTGGCGTCTTTTAGGCACCAAGCTCGCGGACACCTCATCCACTGATCTTTCCGCGATCCCGACCAACATCGTGACTCCTGAGGAAACGACTAGCGCGATACGCGTCTTCACCGACCACCTTCAGAACGTTTTGAGCGAAAGCTCCGAGAGGGTGCCGGAGACTGTTCACAGTCACTGGCAACTTCCCGAAGACGTTCGGTGGTGGGTGAGGTTGCGTAACGCTACGCTCAAAGCCTGCGCAACGAGACCCGTCCCGGAACGACGACATCTTGCGCGCTACCTCCAACGTGAGGTTAAGCGTCGCATAAAAGAGGTCGTCGATTCGAGATGGAACACTCGCCTTGCCGAGATCGATCCGACACATACCGCCTTTTGGCAACTGGTTCGTTCCTTCAGGAGAAACGATGTGGCCTCCATGCCTCCGCTCAATCGTCCGAATCAACGCCCGGCGTTTGATGACGACGAGAAAGCGGAACTACTGGCCAGCAGCCTGGAGTCTCAATGCTCGCTCACCTCTGTACCCGTAGATGACGACATTCTTGTTGCGGTTGACACTTTCGTCGAAGATAGGAACGCGGTCCGGCCACCGCCAGTCTCTATACCGCGACCGTTATACGACAACGTCGACCCGGATGTCGACCCGCCGCCCGATCCCCTTGCGCCGGTGACGATCGAAGAAGTCACCACTCTGATCAAGGCACTCGAACGTAGGAAAGCCCCCGGGGGCGATCTAATCCCTACTCGTATGATTAAGATGCTCCCGGAGCATCTAGTTCAAATCCTAACATCCATTTATGACGCCGCGTTTCGTAACTGCATCTTCCCAGAGGTCTGGAAAGAGGCAGTTGTGATAGGAATCCACAAGCCGGGGAAACCCGCTTTCGAACCCTCCTCTTATAGGCCCATCAGTCTGCTCAGTACTCTGGGCAAAATCTACGAGCGGATCGTCCTCGACCGCCTTAAAATAGTAGCTTTCAATCAAAATTTGATCCCTCCAGAACAGTTTGGCTTTCGCCCTAGACACAGTTGTGTCAATCAGGTGCTCCGCAGCACGGAGTACGTCCACGAACAATTCCGTAAAGGAATGCCTACCGGTGCTATTTTCTTCGATATCGAAAAAGCATTCGACAGGGTGTGGCACAACGGCTTGCTTTTCAAGCTGTACACTCAACGTGCCCACACAACTCGTGCACATCATACGAGATTTCCTGTCGAATCGCGGTTTCAGATATCGCGTGGAGGGAACTCTCTCTTCCCGACACACCATCACAGCCGGAGTCCCGCAAGGCTCCGCCCTGTCCCCCTTTCTATTCTCGCTGTACACAAGCGACATCCCTAGACCACAAAACGCCCATCTGGCACTATTCGCGGATGATACCGCAATATACGCTTCACGTATAGACCCCGACAAAGTGGTGCGCACTTTGCAAACCGCCGCCGACGAACTCGGTGAGTGGTTCCGCAAATGGCGAATCACCGTCAATCCCACCAAAAGTCAGGCCATCCTTTTCACTCGGAAAAGGAAAGTCCATGTCCCTCACTTTTCAGTCCGCATGTCCGACCAGGTTATTCCCTGGAAGGGCCAAGCCAAATATTTAGGAGTAACCCTTGATCAGAGGTTGACCTTCATCCCACACGTAAATGCGGTACGCGCGCGAGCCGCATTCGCGATGAGCCAGCTTCACTGGCTCCTAAACAAAAATAGTAAGATGTCAATCCGCAACAAGATTAGGATCTTTAAAACATGCATCCGTCCGATAATGACATACGCGTCGCCCGTATTCGCTCATTTACCGCCCGGTCGCCTTCAGCGAATGCAGGTGCTTCAAAATCGATTCTTACGACATGCACTTGGTGCCCCGTGGTACGTTCGCAATCGCAACCTCCACGTGGACACCAATATGCCGACCATCAGGCACTTTATGCAGTGCGCCAGCAGACGCTATTTCGACAGGGCGGTAAACCACCCGAACACGCTTATCCGTAAAGCGTCTATATATACTCCATTTGACCGCGCCAAATGGAGACGACCGCGATCAGTCCTGACCGATCCAGAGGACGAAATCACTCTAGCTTTACGCGAAAAGAACGAGCATTTAAAGCTCATACACTCCACAAGACCGCTGTACCGTCCTCGCCGTCGAGGACCTCGTCGCGTTCCCCATAACCCTGCCCTCTCGTAGCAGTTCCGGCCCGCGTGCCGAAGACTACAATCAACACGTAAAATAGGATTAGGTTAAAAACCATATTCCCCAAACGTTGATGTCTTATCCTCTCAGTGGCCGCCCTGAGCCGAGGTCGTGACCCATTAGTGGGTCGCCCTCAGCGTGGTCGCTTAAATTTAAGGGTTGCGAGCGCCTTCTGCGCTCACCCACAAGACCGGTGTTCTTGTATAAGCCGACCCTCGTCAGGCTAACAAGAGTTTAGTCAGGGACAAAAAAAAAAAAAAAAAAAAAAAAAACCGGTCGGCAGCCAGTTCGAGCGAGGACTCCGAGGAAGAAAAAGGAAGAAAACTGGAAGAACACTGGAAGAACTCTGGAAGAACTCAGGAAGAACTCGGAAGGAAGCAAGAAAAACGTACACGGTCCGCGGTGGATACTGTACCCACGCAGGGTGCACGCCTCATTATCGCATCGCCACGCTGTACCACATACTGTTTCTGTATTCCTGTTTCTTAATAAATCCCCAATTTGATCTGGTTATTGGCATTTTAATTACGCAATCCAGCGCAATCGATGTTAAGTGCCCCGGTGCTTAACATTCTGGTCCTTCGTGAGCCGGATTGCCGTAATTAACAATATGCCTGTGACTAGATCCGTGGGAAGGCAGACCGCTTCGGCGACTGCGATTGGTACATCGGCGACAGCGACTGACACTACCGCTACCACTACTACGACTACGACAACGACAACGGAAGAGTCGTCGCAGCCAACCGTCACCGATACCACTGTGGAGGAGCAGAACGCCGCCACGTCGCAGCCGCCGCACCAGCCGCCCCGAAGCAAACCAGGCTCATCCATCAAGCGATCTTCCAAGGAGCGCCGCCTCGCTCAAGCCAAAACTGAGCTCGCCAAATTGAGGGTCGAGTTGGCCGCCGCTAAATTAGCGGAACTCGAAGCCGAAGATAGCGCCGACGAAGACGTCGACTCCGTCATCAGCATAGTGGAAGCTGAACAGTCGCAACGAGTCGACAACTGGCTTCGTCAAAGCAGAGAGCACGAGAATCAAGATGCGCAAGCCCGACTACAGCCGCCACACGAAGCAAATGCACCAGCGATCACAGCCGCATCCTGGCGCACCCCGGCTCCTGTACCGGCGGGAGTCACTGCCGCACCCCCGCCACCTCAGCATCCTGATCTCTCGCAACGATTGCCAGTGACGACCGCCACGTCCTGGCAACCAACCACAGAAGCACAAGCCCCGCCGCCAGCGATCACCGCCGCATCCTGGCAGCCGAATCCTAGGGCTGCGCATCCGCCGCCAGTCATCGCCGCCTGGCTGCGCAACGAGGAAGCCGTGAAGCAACCGCCTTGGAAACCGAACCCCGACGCTTCACAGCATCCGCCGTACACGGGCTACGTGAAGCAGCCCGCTACCGACGCCAGTAAGCCCCCGCACCCCCCGCAGGGTGCCGCGCCCGCCGTTCGAACAGAATTTCAAGAACTCGCTTCAGCCATCACTCAAGCCGTGCAAGCAGCGCAGTACAGACAGCCCCTGAAGTACACCGAATTGCCTAACTTCAGCGGGAGACATCAAGAGTGGCTGACATTCCGCGCCGCCTACATCGAGACATCGTGCCATTTCACACCGGTTGAAAACATGTCCCGCCTACGTCGCAGCCTCCGCGGAATAGCGAAAGAAGCAGTTCAAGGCTTACTCATCACGAACGCCGACCCGAATGGGGTCATGAAGACCCTCGAGACTCGCTTTGGAAGACCCGAATCGATCGCCATGGCCGAGATGGACAGACTGCGCGCACTGCCGAGGCTCACCGAGTCACCGCGCGACTTGTGCACCTTCGCTACGAGAGTACAGAACATCATCGGGACACTACAGGCGCTCAACTGCACTTTTTACATGTTCAATCCCGAACTCACAAAGGGGTTGACAGAGAAGCTCACACCGACACTCAAGCGACAATGGTACGAGTTCGCCGCTTCGCAGCCGATTGAAGAGCCAGATTTGATGAAATTTAATCGCTTCATAATGCGCGAAGCCGACTACTGCAGCCCGTTCGCCTCCGCCGAGATTGTAGTCGACCGCACTCCGATCAAGAACAACGACGGACTACGAAGACAACAGCGGGTACACACTGCAGCAGACAAGACAAGCGCGCCGACATGCAGTCTCTGTGGCAACCAAAACCACACGATCGCCGACTGCACGCGCTTCGCGAACGCCGACACGAACACAAGATGGGACGAAGCGAAGAAACACCACTTGTGCTTCCGATGCCTGAGACGCCGCGACAAGCAACATAGATGCAAACCGAAGCAATGCGACATCGACGGGTGCGAGCGATTCCATCACCGATTACTTCATTCTCCGCCCAAGTCAGCTGAACCGAAGAGTGAAGAAGCACAAGATGAACAAGTCAACTCAGCGTGGGCACCGCGAGTATCATTCCTGAAGATCGCCCATGTACGCATTTCCGGCCCCAAGAAGTCCGTCAACGCCTACGCGCTACTCGACGATGGGTCAACCGTCACCCTGATTGACGAAGAACTCGCCAAGTCTATAGGGGCTGACGGACCCGAAGAACCGCTGCACATCTGCACGTACGACGGGACGACGAAGAGCAGGACCAGATCACGCCGGATCTCATTCCAAATTAAAGGTCAAGGTCGAGATCACCGCATCCAGCACATCGACGCGCATACACTCGGTGACCTGCGGCTCGCCACCCAGAAAATTCCTCGAGAAACGGTGCAAGATTGCCGCCATCTCGAGGGGATCGTCGCGCACCTCAACCACGGAGAAGTTCGTCCTCGCATTCTCATCGGTCAAGACAATTGTCACCTGCTGTCGACCACTGCCACGAGAACAGGCGAGAAGAACCAACCCATGGCATCACTCACGCCACTAGGTTGGGTTGTGCACGGCAGCCGCACCCGAACGCTGGGACATCGGGTCAACTTCGTCTCTCATTTGACCGCCGCCGATAACAAAATGGAACAAGCGGTCAGAAGAGTCATCACCGCAGATAGTATAGACAAACAGACAAGAAGGTCACGCAACGATCCAAAAGAGAAGGCGTTGAAGACTACAGCCGCATCCTGGCGCACCCCGGCGCCTGCACCGGCGGGAGTCACTGCCGCACCCCCGCCGCCTCAGCATCCTGAAACATCGCAGCGGTTGCCAGTGACGACTGCCACGTCCTGGCGATCAACTGCCGAAGCGCAAGCCCCGCCGCCAGTGATCATCGACGCATCCTGGCAGCCGAACATTAGGGCTGCGCGGCCGTCGCCAGTCGCCGCCACCTGGCGACAGAGTGAAGAAACTGCGAAGCGTACACCAGCGACAACAGACGTATCCTGGCAGCCGAACTCCGACGCTTCACAGCAATCGGCACACAGATGGGTCCACGGGCCAGGGTTCCTGCAACAAGACCCGAACGAGCGGCCCACCAAAGACGATCGATCTGCGCCCACGACGGGCGAAGAAAAAAAGGTGACTGTCGCTACCATAACACCGAACCGACGGTTATGCGAAGCCCTGCCAGACGTCACCAGATTCTCATCGTGGCTGCGCTACCTCCGAGCGACGGCAAGAGTGCTCCAGGCGGTCGCATTATTCCGTCAGCGAGCAGTATCCGTCCACTACGCCAGAACAAAGAAGAATCCCCGTCGAGATCCAGATTGGCGAGCTACAGCCACCGAGAAGCCGCGACGACCGAAGCTCATCGCCCCTACAGGAGGTACCTACGTCCCACTGCCAGCGGAGCTACAGCACCGCGCCGAGATGCTTATCATACAAGCGTCTCAAGAAGAAGCCTTCGGACCCGAGTTACGCGCCTTGACAAGCGGCGCACAACTACCCCGTGACAGTCGCCTATACCCCCTCAGTGTACACATATCTGAGGGCTTAATCAAGCTCAACAGCAGGATAGCGGCCGCCTCCGGAATCGCCGAAGAGACGAAAAATCCGCCTATAGTCGACGGCGGACATCGTGCAACAAAGCTCTGGATAGAGCACGTACACAGACAGCTGCATCACGCCGGTACCGAGAGGGTCGTCAACCAGTGCCGTCTACACCGTTGGGTCGTACGCCTACGACCGACGGTAAAGGAAGTCGTCGGGCGATGCCTGAAGTGTCGCATGAGGGCGGCGAACCCGCCGCAGCCAGTGACGGGAGATCTACCCCCTTGTCGGCTGGCGCACCACCGAAGACCCTTCACCTACACCGGCCTGGACTATTTCGGCCCACTGACCATCACAGTGGGTCGAGCACACCAGAAGAGGTACGTCGCGCTCTTCACCTGTCTCACCGTGCGCGCCGTGCACCTAGAAGTGGTGCCATCCCTGAGCGCGGAATCTGCGATCATGGCATTGCGGCGCATGATAGCGCGCCGCGGATGCCCAGCTGAGATATGGTCGGACAACGGCACTAACTTCCGTGGAGCTGAAAAGGAAATACACCACATGCTCTATGAGGGAGCCGAACAAGAGGCTTCTCAAAGAGCAATACGCTGGCGCTTCATCCCTCCGGGCGCGCCGTTCATGGGAGGCGCGTGGGAGCGACTCGTCCGATCCGTCAAGGTCGCACTCGCTACGGTCCTGCACGAAAAGTATCCAAAAGAGGAAACGCTGACTACGCTGCTCGCCGAGGTGGAGAACACGGTCAACAGCCGCCCACTCACCCACGTGTCGGTGAGCCCAGAGGACCCGGAGGCCCTGACACCCAACCACTTCCTGTTGGGCAGTCAGGGCCCAATCACCGCACCGAGCTTCGCAGCCGACTACCCGTACGGCGCTGGCGCGAACTTACGCGCCGCACAACAGCTGGCCAACGAATTCTGGGCGCGCTGGCTGAGGGAGTATCTCCCGGAGCTGCGCAACCGGCGGGAGCCACGTGGAAGAGGCCCCTCGCTGCAGATCGGTGACCTGGTGCGAGTCGTCGACGGCGCCCTACCCAGAAACACATGGGTGCGAGGGCGTATCTGTGCAACACACCCGGGACCCGACGGCATCGTGCGCACGGTCGACGTCGCTACGCGGGGCGGAGTGCTGCGCCGGCCTGCAAAGAAGATCATCGTGATCCTGCCAGCTGCTGAGCCATCATCCTGCGCCGGAGAACGAGATGTATCGCCCCCAGCGGACAATACACGGCGGGAGGATGTGCAGGACGGACAATGTTAAAACATATGTGTAAATAGTGCATTCTTATGTAATAGTTTTGTGATAGGATAAGTAATAGCTAGTTACGTTTTATGTCCTAGGTTAAGCTTAATAAATATAATAGTTTGTGTCTTTTATTTAGGAATAAGGTAAAATAGTAAGATAGTCAAGTAATGTTTCTGCCTGCCCCTCTCGGGGCAATACTTGTCCATTTATTGTTTATTAGAATAAGTACACAATCGCGCATGCGCGTGGAAGACTCCACTGCGCAGACGCGCGAACAGCGCTAACACGCATGCGCGGAACGTCGCCGCGCATGCGCACGGCGCAGACATCGCTGCGGCGAGCCACGCGCGCTCTGATTGGCCGAGCGCTGCGACGGCCGCAGCGCACCCGCTTCCCGATGCCAGCCTGGGGACAGAATAACAATAGGCCCAAATCCCCGGTCGGCAGCCAGTTCGAGCGAGGACTCCGAGGAAGAAAAAGGAAGAAAACTGGAAGAACACTGGAAGAACTCTGGAAGAACTCTGGAAGAACTCAGGAAGAACTCTGGAAGGAAGCAAGAAAAACGTACACGGTCCGCGGTGGATACTGTACCCACGCAGGGTGCACGCCTCATTATCGCATCGCCACGCTGTACCACATACTGTTTCTGTATTCCTGTTTCTTAATAAATCCCCAATTTGATCTGGTTATTGGCATTTTAATTACGCAATCCAGCGCAATCGATGTTAAGTGCCCCGGTGCTTAACAATAATTATTATTATATTATTAATAGTGAGATAATAAGCAGTAGATCCCGGTGTATCTGTACATTGAAAGAATTGTGATAAAAAGAAAGGGGGGTGACTAAAGAAGAGTAATAGAAAACAAATCAGAGATTTTTATAATTATTTTCTGTCTGTTTGTTTGTTACTACATCCTTGTTACTACTACTTGTTTGTTTGTTTGTTATTTTGCACATCTCCGAAACTACTTAACGGATTTCGATGAAACTTGGTATGGAGATATGTTAAGACTCTAGAAAGGACATAAGCTACTTTTGTCCTCGGAAATTATAAAGCGGGACTTTTATCCCGGAAAAACTTTTCCACTTGGGTGGAGTCGCGAGCAAAGGCTAGTTTATAATATAAGTGAGATTTCGACATTTGCGTAATATTGTATTGTAGATAGATTATACGTTCATTGAAGTGTATTTTTACTTTTTACCTCTTCACTCTCGTAACAGTGCATCTGACGTATACCATTGTTTTAAATCTCTTTCATTTATCTTTTGAACAGTATATTTTCATTTTTAAATTGTACTTTTTCAATGTGCAGCAGAGTTTGAAACATACATCAAGTTACATTAATATGCGTGCTAATAAATGATTCTTACTTACAAAGTCTGTTTCCAGAGGAATTTAAAAAGCTTTCATCTCAATTTCATCTCAACAGCTTTACAGTATGCGCCGCAGATACGTTATGTATTTTTATTTCAGTCATATTATAGTAACGATTTCATTCTACTTAATTGCACGAGATATAATTAGTCTGTTGTTACAAGGTAAATTTTGTTAAGTAAATGTATTTATATTTTCTAGGACAAGTACTTACGTTAATAAATATGATGGTTAGACGTGTTTAGTAATTCACTATTTACAAAGAGCAGTATACTGTCGAATGTAATGAACATTACATCTTGGTAATGAATATCAATATTTATACATTTTAGATTTTTTATGTAGTGTAACCATCTGAGCGGCATACCCTCGCTTGACATTCAAATATCTATTAATTCATAAAAAGCAATTCTACACCTCACCCAACCCGTATTTACAATCACCTTGGGAAATATCGCGAACGGCTTTAAATTACAATCGATTTAATCTCGTAACCCGAATTTATCTCTCAATATCTCGAATTCAAGTATTAAATAATGCAGTATACCAATAAGAACGTTCTTTGGTACTGTAAGCCGGCCCGAATCCGAACAATAACTGAGATTTATGAATCATTCCACTTTTGTTGCTCACTGTACCTTCGTCTCGTGGGACATAGCCGACCTCGCGCGGTACAATCACTTACACAAGTGGATTCTATCCATTTACGCTCCAGAGAATTATGTATGGATTATTAAGTCTACCTATAGCCCGTCTCAAGGCTTCGGACTTGGTCGAGCTGGGAGTAATTTAGCATGAAACCTCTAATAATAAATTGAATAACTAGAGAACTTACTATTTGTATTCTCTTTATCTTATCAAACAAAAAACACGGTTTAAGGATACATTATGAACAAAATACATTTTTAAGCTATTGCATAGCTTCTATCGCGGGACTTGAGCGTGGAGACCGAATCAAGAAATTCCGTAACGAGAAAACCTGTCACCCCTCACTCCGACCGGCACAGCGGTGATATTTTATTGTCAACTCTATCACAACCATGTAGAGTGTAAAATTCCATAAGTAAATTTAATATCGCAGTCTTGTAAGAATACAATATGTAAGAGGATATGAGCTGAATGTTAAACGATAAAAGGTCGAAATTACCGTGTATTTAAAAATTGTTCCAGTAAATGAAATGTATCGAAATGTCAAACGCGGCGGGATGACGTGATTCTAAGTTTGAATTTTTAAAAAGTTTTTGTTTTATATCTGTTCAAAGAGTTTTTTATTTAAATATTACGGCTCTGGATACTAGTCCATTGAGCCCGTCTTTCATATTTTTTTTTAGTTTTGTCATCTATCGATGAATATTTTATTTTATATCTGTTCAAAGGTTATAAATAATAGAATTTATGCAACAGCTTTACCGCGGCAGTCTCCGAGTGCCACACGTCTTTTTTTATTAAGTAATCGATGCTACTAATATCAGTAGCAGGACCAATCAGACCTTTACACCGCGCTAGCCCGCGAAAATAAGTGCGCCTCCTTTTATATTGATAATAAAGAGATTTTCGCATTTATCCTTTAGGCTACTTTTTATACCAATAAACAGTAGTTTTCGTTAGTTAGTTTCAAACACGATTTTGATAGAAAACTACTACAAGTTTGAGTCTCCGTACAAAAAAAAAATCTGAAACAGACGTTGGAACTTGTTGGATAGATTGAATTTATATGAAAAATCTGGCTCGTTTAGCCAATTTGTGTTGAAATAGTCTTTCTGATGACGTATTCTAAATTAACCAGATCAGGTTATTTTTAAAAAATCACGATGATAAGTTGACTGAAAAAGTCGAAATTTTTTAAACAACCACAGTGCTCACACTTTTTCATACGGCCACGACAGCACCCGACTGCACTTGACTATGAATGGAGTAGGGCCCACATAGCGTCGACGGTAGATGGATACCTCTCGCCAGTCTACATAATTATGCCGGCCTACTTGAAACCGGAGATACGCAGCCTGATCCCGAAAAGTGAATTATGTGGACCAGTCTGACAGATTTTACACCTTGTGTACGATAGTCGCTATCTGGTAAATATAAAATAACATCTTATCTGTCTTCACAAGCAGAATTGATAAAAATAATATAACCTAGAAATTGGTTTTAACATACAGGGTAATTTTTACATTACTTTACTAAATGAAACCACATATTCGTCTATACCTCCGCAAACATTGTGCCAAAAATCATCCATGAATACTTTCGCCAAAAATTCCGGTTGTAGTGTACCAATTTTTTTATAATTTCGTAGTTTAGTGCGAATATGGTGTGTGCGTAAATGTGTTTCTGACTGAAAGTGTAATGTTGCTGCTGCGAGGAATTCTCTTAGAGCAGTCATAGTGACATTAGGCTTGTAAATTTAAAGTTACTTTTTATTGATATTTATTTTGTTTAAAAATTACACTTTTTTTTATTTTACATCTATGGTTAAAACAATTTAATTGAAAACGTTATTTTCAACGAGAGAAGTATGTGGTACCATATATTAACGCAATGTCAAAATGACCCAGTATAAAAAAATAAATCTATCATTTTTTGTTATTCCATCGAATGGCGAGACGGCATGCCGTTCGCCTGATGGTAAGCTATACGACCACCCATAAACAGTAGCAACACCATCCAGCACCTTGACTTACAAAGTACTGTGTGGCATTTCACTGCGCTCGTCATCCTGAGACATAAGATGTTAAGTCTCATTATGTCCAGAAGTTACACTGACTACAATGTGCTTCAAACTGAAACACAACAGTGCATGCACACAGCTACTTGGTGGTAGAAGTAGACATTGCGGTGGTACCCACCCAGACGGGCTCTTACATATGATAGACCTACCACCAGTAAAATCTATATTTTCTCAGACACTGTGGACTTGATAATCAACATACACTAGTTGTGTAACATTTCAATGACAAATCTAAATTATATTTTCTTCTTTAAAGTGACATTTGCATCACTAAGGGCTTGTATCGCCCTTGTCCTTTATCGGGTCATTCGTCTAACATTCAAATATAAGCGCCTTTAATTCACCCACTAAAAAAGTTTACAAGAGTAAGTTACGCTTTCTTTAGGGTTGCCAAACTGATAATATTGATGAATATTAATTAAAAGTCTTTTTGGAATAAGCGAGGATCATTATTATTATTTCGGAATAAGGAAAATACCAAAAAGGTTTTTTTTAACATAATAATAAAACATTACAGTATACTACGAAGCATCATAGCCGTCGTAGTATACTACGCTCATCTCCCTGTGAAGTTTAATATTATGTTTTCTTATTTTGCGTCGGTTTACAGAGGGGACCCATTCCAATAGTCGCAAACGGTAGCTAATCTTTATTTTGAGCTGTATATTTTTAGAGTAAAAAATAAATATATACGTTTATATAATTCTTTACAAAAAAAAGCACCTACATGGCACTTTGGGTTTCTACGTCTACGAAATAAAGAAAAACCAATAAACAATCTCGCGTGAGACAACCCTACTTTAAACTACACTACTTAAAATCTATTACAATCTTCGCACTGGGAACGAAACATTATCTTTTAAGACACTAATATGATTAAGCTTACTTTAAAACGACTGGACTTTTGTTTGAGCCTTTTAAAATTAACTAAATAAACATTTATGTTTAAAATGAAACTTTTAATGACATGGCTTGGGAGCACAGAATGTTTTTGTCGCATATAATTTCACACAGAACTTTATTTTTATGGTTTTAATGTTATTTTATGAATGTAGGAGTGGTTTTCCGCTAGTAATTTTATCGAGTCTATTTAGTTTTAGAGTGTTATTGACATGTTTCAGGCTGGGAAAGTTGACTGAATTACATAATTGACAAACTTAAGTGTTTGGACCACAGGGTAGGTACTATAATTAGATTAAGGATTTAAATAATTTCAATTTATATGTAAAATAAATCATACTGGAAATCTTCTATTTAACATTTACTCAACATAAAAGATTGACAAACATACAACTTTTAACCGTTTTCCAAAAAAGGAGGAGATTCGTATTTCGTGTGTTTTTGAGCCTATTTCTGTGATTCCATTGTTATGCGATAATTAAACATATTATTTTAATATCGTGGTAAACTTTCTCTTACTTTAGTGTTGCCTATTATAGGACTAAAATATTCCAATTGTGACATCTTATGACATAATATTGTTAACGATCTCATCTATCTTCAAATCTCAAAAATAATCGTATTAAAATACAATAAAGTATTGGTTAGTTAAGTTTTGCAGTTAATCATATATTAGCAAGAATCCAAAGTGGTATCCATGGTAGTGATGCTATAATTTATTGAATTCTACTGTGAGTCGCCTATAAAAAAACTAATAATGCCCAACATACATACCGTTTCTAGCCGCATAATAAATATTACCAACAACGCGTGGCTGTGTAAAACATTAACTCGAGTTTATTTATCTTTATGTACGAATTGAAAGACTTCATATTTTAGCCAAAGCCGGGCTTACTTTTATCGGCTTTTTACATCGCGGAGATGTTAAATCCGACACAATGGAGCCAAGTGCTGATGCTTCGTTGTACAAAGAATTACTTCAAAGTCTTTCTCTCAGATTTTTATTTCAACAAGATATTGTTCACATTTTATTGTGCAGCTGCCGGGTTCTGTAAATTATATTCAACTAATATTTTTCTTTTTTATTTTATATTCTAGGGACTGGCTCGGTGGTGTAGTTGTTTTACGGTATGACTGTAATGCTGAGTTCTCGGGTTCGATCCCTAGGTCGGGCGAAGTGATATTGGATTTTTCTATTCAGTATCAGCCCGGAGTCTAAAATTTGTGCCCGATATCTATAGCGATAGGCTCGCCCCCTATCACATTATGGGACGGAATATGCACGGCGAAAAGTGGGCGCATTAGTTGGGCCTCTGCCTTCGGGGATAAAGGGCTTGGGTGTGTGTGTGTGTGTGTGTGTGTTTGTGTGTATATATTCTAGGGGAAAAACACGCGTTTGGTTAGTCTAATGCTCGCTCGGTTAGTATTTACAGAGGTGGTCCTTTAGGTCACACTCAGTTTTTTTTAAATATATTTGTACTTATGTATCCACACTCACACATTATATCTTTTAAATAGTTTTTTAGATATTTGATTTTTACGGTGTAATAATTTATGGAAATATAATTTACATCCCATGCCCTAATATTTGTAGTTATGTATGTCATATCATAAAGCTTTTGAGTTTAAGCATCTTAACATTTAACATAGCTAATGCATACTGTTTATTAATTCATACAAACTATTCAGATGCTACTTAATCTGAAATATTAAAAAAAAAATGTTTGTATTTTTTTTTTTGGCCAGCAACATACAATCAACATCCAAATCTGACAATCATTCCTATCCGACTTCAGAACCCAATTACACAGATTTAAAAAATAAAGTAATACACATTTCTCCCAGCCAACTGAAAAAAGATAATCTAAACTATTTCACACGAACACTCTGTTACAGAAAATGACAATTCACATTCATTCAACCGTTCCCAAGCGAGTGGAAAAAAATGAATAGCGTTTATGACGTCATTATGTGCCTTTTATTGCTTGCTTAAAGATGTTACCGAATATAATGAGGTTTTTAAAGGAAATTGTCTATCCAATTTGATTTTATTTACGTCGGAATAGCCTACCCTGGGGCGGCGCCGTCGCCCAGTGTGGGAAAGGTCGCGCTATCTCTACTGTTGAAACTAGTTTATTTCCCATTAGCTTTTGTCTAGGTTATATCTTGCAATTGTAAAACGAAATAGATTTTATTCCCATGTGGGACATTTAATTCGCCTAGTATTCTGTCCTATGTCCTTTTGTCTTGATTTTATCTAGGATTGCAGGGTCAGTATTAAGTGGTAGTCTATCTGTAGGCACCATCTATGCCATTTCATTGCCTATTTCTAAAGCAATAGTGTATGAGTCGTCCAGCTTCGAAGTATCCCTTTTTTTTTAGGCGGAGAAAGTCAATTATTACTACCGCCCAGTGTTCAAGGGGAACGACTGAGCAGTTATGTTGGGTTCGCCGTGCCTTACGACCCGACGTTGAGCCGCCCGGAGAGATGAAGAACGTCGGGCGACCGCCGGGCCGAGTCCCTAAGCTATGTACACCGCACGGCATACCAACCAAAACTTCGCGGTGGCCGTCTTCGGCGCATTAGGGACGGCTGCGGGCTTCGTCCGACTCACGTCTAAGTTGTCGTCCGCAACCGCCCCTGCTACCGCTATTGCGGTCCGTCTCCTGTTGTTGGGGGGGGAGGGGGCTCAGAAGCCCCCGCGCACCGAAGGTCGCCCTCGGCGTCAACGGCAGCATGAGGCCTAACCGCCACGCATGGCGGCGTCGCAAACATCCGACATTGCCACTTCGAACCACTCCGCATCTTGCTCAACCCGTACCGGCCCGTCCGGCACGGGGAGCCACGACATTACCAGAGCGGCCAGCACTAGGGCCTCCCCATCGAGGCGACAAAGCCCCCACCGCGGGCCGTCCCGATTCGGGGCACTCGGTAAACCACCGGATACTCGGGAACGCGGAGACATCGAACCTGATATAACGATGGTCCGACAACGTCTCCACGCCCACGAGGACTCTCCAGTCCCGAACACGACGTACGACGGCCGGACTCGAGCACGACAGGTCTATGATAGACCCTACTTCGAAGTATCCTGCATTTATTTATTTATCGTTCGATTTAAAAATGAAAACAGCATGAGGAAATATACCTACTGTACTGTTTAGGATTCTCCATAAGCATTTCGAAGGTATGTGAAATCTGCCATCATGCACAAGGCCAGTGTGGTAGAAATCATATCGTATAAATCCATTCAGCTGTTTCTACGTTTTTTTCTAACGTTAATATCTAAACATCCAAACCTCCAAACGTCTTCAAAATTTTTAGTATTTATAAAAACATAAAGTTATTACATCATGTCAGCTTAATTATGGTCAGGTCATGGTACAAATATTCTTAGTTTTACATGTGAACATTTCGGGCACTATTCTGTCTCTACGAAGCTATAACCATTCTTTTGAACAAAATTTAAATATCAGCAGCGACCTCGTTTATACAAATCCCGCAGCTTACACTTTGGGTGAAATATAGATAAATTTGTTGGTAACACCTCATTGGTAACACAGAAACGACAATTTAAAAGTAACACAAATATAAAAATTAATTTTCAAATACATTTCATCTGTCCTTTGACCAATCTACTGTGGGATCGTCTTTATAGGTACTATTTTTCTGGCACCTTACAGAAGCGATTTAGCTTAGTTTTTTCAACCAAGTAGGAAGCAATTTAACAAATTTTCCTTTGCAGTACAATTTTTTTCGCACTTTATAATCACAGTTACTACCGCAATCTACGTTGAATTGTTAGATCGCAGAACCTGTAACAAAAAGTGTACAACGAAAATTTCTATCCAGATTGAATTTCCCGGAAACTCGAAACCTTTACCTAGCCTACGCCTTAAATTGAAATCGGCTGTATATACACACGTAGTATATAACAGGGACTGTACAATTTGCAAGTCGGAGCAGTGCGGGCGTAGCTTTGAATATTTTGCGATTGGTGATTTGACTTTAAAATACGATGCAGCGGCTTATCAAGTGGCTGTACTGAACCGACCTAATATTTTGCTTGTTTGTTCAAGTGTCGGATAACAGGCTATCTGCACTAATTTAATTAAAGTCAAGTGTTTTGTCCGAACCCGTGCTGAATTCTGAATCGGTGTGCGTGTACGATTTACACAGTTCGTTATTGTCACAGTCTGTAGATTCTTCAAACTTCCTTTCGCGTTTTCTTTGTGTGGGTTTAATTTTAAAGTTAGGTTCTTGGAGTTATGATGTCTTGGTAGCAAGTAACTTATCTTATTCCACGGTGTAAATTTACAGAATTAATCCTACTAATATTATAAACGCGAAAGTTTGTAAGAATGTATGGATGTATGGATGTTTGTTACTCTTTCACGCAAAAACTACTGAACAGATTTAGATGAAATTTGGCACACAGGTAGATCATATCCTGGATTAACACATAGGCTACTTTTTATCCCGGGAGAATATAAAGCGGGACTTTTATCCCGGATTTCATCTTCTGTCGAGTGGAGCCGTCACAGCCAAACCACTGAACCGAGGACGATGCATTTCGGTAGGGAGATAGTTTAAGACCCCGGGAAGGATCTAAGATACTTTTTATCCCCGGAAAATTAAAACCGAGTCTTTAATCCCGGAAAATTGTTTTCTGCGAGTGGAAACGCAAGAAAATAAGTATGGAGATAGTTTGAGATCCAAAGAAGGCTACTTTTATCCCGAAAAACGTACACCGGGAATTTTACCCCGGATATTTTTTCTCGCGGTTTTGTATCTTTTTATTTTTAAGGATATGTCACATCACTACTTCCTACTAATATAATAAACGCGAAAGTTTGTAAGAATGTTTGTATGAATGTATGTTTGTTACTCTTTCACGCAAAAACTACTGAACGGATTTCGATGAAATTTAGCACACGAGTAGATCATGTCCTGGATTACCATATAGGCTACGTTTTATCCCGAGAAAACATAAAGCGGGACTTTTATCCCGGAAAAACTTTTAGCCGCGGGCGGAGCCGCGGGCAAAAGCTAGTATTATCATAAATTAGGCTAATCTTGTCCTTGAAAGACTTGCAGTATATATTAAGAGGCCCCAGAGAAAGTTTTTAACGTTTAGTCACGTGCGAATAATTCAAACTTAGAAAAAATCTTTTAATTCCAAGTCATAAACAGCACATTAAAGCCGACTTATTTGTATAGCTCCATTTAGGTCTCGGTTGTTAAGCACATCCTCGGTTACATTATTTACGGCCTCGCAACCTTGGTAAATTGTGTCACATTTTATACCACAAACGTAGCACAGATATCCCTTTTCTCATGTTACGCCTACATGAAAAAAATGAAAATTACAATATAAAATTTTACTCAGAACAACCGTTAAGTTACAATTTTCTCGAAACTAGCTTCTTTGTAGTCAAGTACGAGTACTAAATTTTGTAACATCAGTCGTAAAATAGCACCATTACCTTTGGCGAAATTACGCCAATAATGTGACTTATAAAGGCTTTTTGCAACGGCTTCGGTTTTCGACGCTCGACTCATAATATTGTATTATTTCAGTAGAGGCAGGCACAATGTTCCCTGGAGAGAATGTCTAGATCAGTAAAGGAATCTTATCAACAACTAGAATTCTAACGTTGGCATTAGACTCAGGGGTACGGGCGTTAGGTCTTTTAGCAAAAGAAGCAGTAATAGGATCGGGAATAAAAAATAGAACCCCAACCAGAGGAATTATTCAAAATAAATTACTTTTGTTTCTTTTGATGAGTGCAAAGCTCAGGTTATTGTGCTGTGAATAGTTTAAGGATACTATTGTACCTAAACACATTTAACTGGAGCAGTGAATCCACTAATAGCTAAACTACGGCAGTACTTAACTAGAATCAATATTATCGGTGCTTTCAGGAATCATTACTTCTAAATAACAAGAGCAGTTGAACATTTGTTGCATTTCCAAGCATTATGAATCTATTGTTCTAATGTACTCAAATTGAATTTATTTAAGAACTAGTCACAATGGTCGTACTACAGTTTTCTTTTATATTTAACTATGGTCTACTTTTAACCACAAGCGCTACTTGAAACTTGAAGCCGATAGCATTTGACTATATTCCAGCGCTTTTAAATTTTCCAATCTCCATCACGAGCTGTTAAAATAACTCGTTTTAAAAACAGCTCCACTGCTAACATTTCCAACGATAGAGTTCACAATTTATTTAATTGTTTGGGACGTTCAGAAGAATTTAATATTTATTTTGCTAATACTGTTAGTTTTGTAGTGGAATTTTGTATATTAGGATACGTTTTTCTTTGTAATTTCAAGAATGAACAAAGGTTCTTAACTTCTGATTAGAGTATTCGTGTAGTAAATATCTTAATTTGAATAGTTTGTTTTGTAATGGTTTAGTGATTTTGTGCATTATTCAGTTCTGGAGTATAGCTCCTTTCGTAGCTATACTCCAGAACTGTGACTAACAAACGAAAATTAAAAGCCTACATTTTTATGAAAAGTACGAAATTATGATGATTCCCACTGGCTTGATTAAAAGGTACCCAAAGGTTACTTTAGACGGCACAATCTTGTTATATACCGGGTGGAAGGGAAACGCTCTCGGAAACGAATACAGGTGATAGTATCAGTGATTCCTGACGTGATGGCACTAAAAAAATCGCGATCGCATTGTTACAATTTTAGTAGGATTTTTTCAAATTTCTGTACACCTTCACGTATGGATAGATAAATCAAACTATTATTCTGAAAAACATAGTAAAAAAATCAATATTTCAAAAAAATCGTAATGAAACACGTACATCAGCTGACGGGTTAACGACCGCGTGGCCGCCGTGCTGCCTTGTCGGCGTTTGCTTTGTAGTTTGTACCCTAACCAGTTTTTGTACGTTTTACATTGAGCGCGCACGAATTACGGAAATACTAAAATCGTAAGTATTATCGCTTAGCTTTGCAAATGAATATAGTTTTTGGTTAATGTTATGGTTCTTCTCTCTTACCGTTCCGGTATAGAGAGCGTTTCCCTTCCACCAGGTATATTTAAAACCAACTTCAATTTTTGTCCACATTTTATCAAAGAGACCTTAACAACTTACCGAGCATCTGTCAGCATTTCTTTGAAATAAAATGTTCATGATTCGCATAAGCCGATTCGCATTTACAGTAATATCGTCATAAACAAAACCTTAAACCTTCGCAACAAGGTGATTTGCTTTGCAAAGGAGCCAATCTTGGCCCGTGGGACAGACGTGCGCGGAATACTCGACGGATTAAGGATTTGACTTTAAAATTAAGGAGATAAAGCAAGAACCTACTTACCTCTTAGCTGAACATTGATTTTCAATAAGACTGTGTTGTCTTTTGATGGACAGAGTAGAGACGTTGAATGATGATGATTTTAATGAGTTTTTAAGTTTGTTATGAGTGTAAATGTGTCTGTAGATTTGTTTTTGTCGCTTGGTCTAGTGCAGAGATTGGGTGGGAGTGGGTTATGAACCGTGAGGTTTTGGGTTCAAGATTTTTTTTGAAAAGCTGGTATAATTTATTCGGGCTTCGACTCAGTACCCAACGCATCACTTACATACCATGTAAGTTTGCGGAATTTGCGCATTCCGTGGACAGCAAAGATAACCATTGTACATACATACTCAGCCAGCTTAAGATTAAAACCAGACTCTCCACAATCTGCTACCAGCGAATCCTCTCGTATTTTGGCCATGTAGCACAAATGCAGTCAGACAACTAGACATACACAAAAGACTAGAGGGCGAGCACCTACCCGATGGTCTGACACTATCAGATGTCATGGGAGTCCTAGTCACGGGTGCTCTGCGACAGGCACAAGACAGAGTGGAGTGGAAGCAGCTCGTCACCGCTACCACCAAGGCTTACCAAAGCGGGCATGACCTTCAGTCATGAAGAATCCCACAAAAAAGAATACCCTATAATGAGCCGCGCCGACCGGGTCAATAGCTTATAAAAAACAAAAACAACGAGAGTAATAGATCTATGTTGTGACTTCTTTCTTCAAGCCACCATTTCTTCGTGTTTGTTAATTGATAGTCTTCTATGTAGGTATATTAATATTGCGGTACTGCGCAAAGCCGGCTATCGTTGTTAAGAGGGCGCTCCTCGACTAGAATGCCCGTAGCCGTTCATATGGCGCCAAAGAAGGCCGTCTCGAAGTTTTGATTGTTATGTTGGTAAAAGGCGTATATTATACCTGGTATCGATAATGGGACTTTCAAATGTCGTAAGGGTCATTGTTTTAACTATATTCTTAAAACCATTGAACTGGAAATTTCATTCTCCATCATTTGGTAGGATTTTATTTAAAGATTTGATATTTATTCTAATGGGGAAACCATGGTGTTAAATTGGTTTAGTAGCAAATTACAAAGTGGGAAAATTTGGTTCGTAATTTACGATATTTGAATTTTTCCACCGTCTCGATACAGTGTTAGAGAATCCGCCCACTGAGGTGGTCAGTTGGATAGTATATTTTGCGACCAGTGTACCTCATTACGAGAAAAAATACGTGACCTGTGAAGTAGGTTAAGTAAAATGAAAAAGAGACAAGTCTCACAAGCAGTCACGTCGGAATAAAAAGGCTATAATGCTTGTAGCAGTTACGAGTCATGTTAGGTAATAATAAATCAGGTTAAATGTATTATTCAATACTAGTTATAAGAGAGTCTCTCCACGTGGAATATTTTATGTATTATTGATCATGTTTCCATCAAATTTCATTTATTAAATACAATAATAATTATATGTTAGACACACTCTATCACACTTTATATCACCAAAGGGGTAGGCAGAGGCGCTGCAACAAGATACCCCGTGGCTGTCTCGTATGTGCTAAAGGAGGCCACCGCGGGTTTTGGTTGGTATACCGGTGTACATAGTGTTAGGGACTTGGTCCAATGTTCGCTTGGATAATGCTATACTCCCGAGTATCGACATTGGGCCGGAAGACTGTGCGAAACCAACATAATCGTTCTACTCACCCTCAGTGGTGGTAGCGATAACGCGTTTTTCCCCGCGAAAGAAAAAGAACTAATGGAGCTACTTCTCGCTGTGCGTATCCTGTCCCATGATGTCATAGGGAGTGAGCCTATCGCCATATTGCGCACAAACATTCCAGGCTGATTGATACTGAATAGAAAAACCCAATATAATTTTCCCGAGGATCTAACCCGAGTCACCAGCATTGCAGACGTGCCGTAATACAATTCTGCTACAGAGGCAGTCGGAGGGGTATAATTATATGTTCACCCCCCAGTAGTGGTAGTGATAAGGCGTATTTCCCTGCGAAAAGAAAGTAATTGTATATTAGCTGGCTGACCATTTATTTACCGGCAGTAGTAACTAGTGACAGCACCGATCGAATTCTTATGAAGAGGGTAGAAATCAGGCTGTCAGTGTATTCTGTGGACAGCCGTGCGCACGTGAACATCATCGTGGGAATTTAGTGTTCTGCTCATATTTTGTGACCTAATTTTTGAAAGTTAATTCTATCAAGTACAAATTTGTGATTTTCGTTCATAATTTAGTGTTTTTATCTTAAAACAATGACGCTGAAATGTAATACTTAAGCATTATCGCTCTTTCGGAGAACATAATTCTATAACGTTTACTTAGGGTCTGTAGCGTTGTTCACGCTACAGACCTTTTCAAATCTGCTTACTGTTCTTTAGTCTTACCGAAAACATAATTACAAATAATAAACTTTATTATTAATAACCTAAGAAACTTTATCCGAAGCCGCCGGGGAAATTTTACAACTATAATGAACTTAAAATTTTATACCTACCAACTGGCTACGTAGAATAGTGGTAGTTTGAATTAATTAGCACCCGCCATCTTCGAATTAGTACTCAGCTACCGACTCCCTTATTAAGCCTTAGGAGACCGGATTTGGGGGACTAAGTAGGCCTTAAGACCCCCCTGACCGACTTTAAATACATTTGGTTTCAGACATCCGACAAACCAATACTAAAATTGTTACTTTACAATGTTTTAGCAAAATGTTTAAAATACTTAAGAGAAATATTTGGAGGAAGTTATACGAAACTGTGAATCAACTATTGTAATCTAATGATTATAATGGCCGTTAATACGGCCACAAAAATCCATCAAACTAGGTTCGTTGCCAACCTTGAAGGGGGAAAAATGAGACAATTGAAGAAGGACAACAGATGAATTGGCTTTACACAATGCTCGAACACATTAGGTATTTAATTTTTGCTTTGGTAGGAGAATGTTTAATGGTAATTAATGAACTTTATACGACTTAAGTTGAATAGGTATACACTTATTGGACTAAAGATATATGTGAAATATAAAGCTGAAGAGTTTGTTTGTTTGTTTGAACGCGCTAATCTCAGGAACTACTGAACCGATTATGAAAATTCTTTCACTAATAGGAAGCTACATAACTCTTGAGTGCTATAGGCTACTTTTTATGCCGGGAAAATATTTTTGTCCCGGAAAAACTTTTTCACGCGGGCGGAGCCGCGAGCACTACTAGTAAAAGAATAATTCTTATGTAAATTAACGATTATTCCTACTATTACAGTGTAGTAACCATTTTTCCACCGAAAGCAGAGGCCTAATTAGTATTAGGCCTCTACTAAATTAATAAAATTGTGCTAGTGCACAATCTTTTGTAATTCACCCCAATAATTCACCAACCAAATATCAAAATACAATAATGACCCCACACGTATATCTAATTACGTTCGACCGCTAAGATATTCGGAAATTAAAGCGAACCTTGACCTAAGGCTCCTGAGGGATTCGCGTAACTAACGCGATTCAGCAAAGGGGAACCGATGAATTTAAAACGGGGCCCGGGGAACAACACTTTTTGTTTAGTGTAACGTAATATTGTTGGAGAAGGATCTACGATAAATTTAAAATATGGAGGTCAGTACCTTGAGATGCCGGCTTGGAGGGTTCGGCATTAAAATTGGGGGAGTAGGACTACCCAATGATAATATTATACAATGGTTATTTTGCATGATATTTTGTGTGTGCATTGTTTTAAGTAAAAGCGACAATGGAACAAAATAAGTACTAAGATTTTTCTACTTTTGATGAAGAATAAACGAATGGCGTTTCTAAATCAAATCACGATTGAATACCCCATATTAACTACGCATTTTAATGAATTAGTACACAACAAATCACAGCTTTAAACACAAATCAATTGATACTAAACATGACATAAGTAGCCTTCATTTACATTCAATTAAACTCATGCACTTAACCCGTAAAAAACTAACGCAATCTGATTGAACAAAGCGAACCCCAAATAGGCAGCAATCAAGGTACATCTCATTACTTAGACTAAATAAATTGCCTCCATATATCCAAAGTTCGATCTATTAAAACCGGTTAATCGGGTTAGAATCTCTAAAAGTAGTAGTCAGTGTCCAAAAAGCCCCTTCAATACATTCGGGTAAGTGGCCCGTTACTTCTCCGCCAATATCCGGAGTAAACCGGAAAAAACCGGATTAAAAAAGGGTTACGTTAATGGTCTGGCGCAGTGAAAAGTGATGCAATTACCGCGAAATTGATTCTCTATCTTTTGTTCTTTGATGCATTGATTGGATCTTAGGATTTTACGGACCCTTTTCCGGGATAAGGCGTTCGTGTATCTTGGCCTTATATTAGGTATATTGTACATGTTTGGAAGTTCAGTGTTCGTGTTGTCAGTTTCACGTTTTCAAGTATATTTGACGGTTATCTTATAAAACAGCTAATGTAGATAGCACTTATTTTAGGTTTTGAGTATATATAGATAGTGAGTTCTGTATTTCGTCGGCTGATACCTTTATTAGACGAATAGCATTTATCAGTAAGCGGTGAAATCAGCCCTAAATTTTGTTATTTCTGCTTAACAATTAGTATTTTCAAATAAAAAATCATTCATAAAAATATTTTTAAAGGACAAAATATAAGTACAGTGGTCAGTGGAATCTTAAATCAAAACCCAAATAAAGATCTAACTATCATTTCAAATATCTCTTGCCTCTGATTTCAAATATCTGAATTGCAATGTACAGTGTACACTTAATAGTGTCCAAATATTCAATTATAATCATTGACCAACCGACAAGAAACTTTGGGTCTCTCGACCGTTGCTATTATTATGTCGGCCAGTATTGGGTGACCCCAGAACTCGTCTTATATAAAAAAAATACTACAAAATTCATTTCAACGCAATCGGTTGAGAGTAACTGCTTCAAAATTGCCTTGCAAGATTCCATCCGAACAAACATAGTGACATACATTGCAAGTTAAATAAAAGTTTTTAAAAACCCACCAACTTCGCATTTCTATTATTCTGTTTGGAAAATGCATAAAATTCTAAATTCCACAAATCACACCCAGGATAAACCGGAATATAAAATACAAAAGTCCGTCGTGACACTTTTAAAACAAATTTATACAATTCGGTAGTTGGACCCGCTTTCCCAGAGAAACTTTTTACCGTCGCGTACGGAACTTTGCTTTTCTAAATCCATTCTATTTCGAATTGCGAAAAAAATTAAGTGATCGGATCTGGATCGGATGGATTGGAACTAGCCATCACACTCATTCGATTAGTGGCCATTGTTCTGACAAAGACAGTCAAAAATAGTTCAATTGGCTAGGTCTCCATAATAAACTAAAGCTTTAATACAATCGACCGCTATCTTACTTCTCATTTTTACAAATACTGTACATACGAAATTTTGTGAAAATGTTTGGTTGTATTTGGATGAATCTGATGTTACATTGATTTGGACATTTTGCTGCAGCGGGAAAGGCTTTTAATGCAGGCAAAGCAGCGAGAAACATCTAGTAAAGTATAAATGTAACAAAGCAATAGACAAAGACATATCCTCTTGCATGGAGAACATTTCAACAAGGCCAACAATAAAGGACAGCGTTGCGAAATGCTGCCTCTATATTGAGTCACCTATTAAATCACATCAAAAAGTTGAAGAGTCGAGATCTTTAATCACCAAACATGGGCATCAATATCTCCTGTTTGGAAATCAAAGCTATCCCATTTTATTCCCTGCGTTGTTCAGAGACGTGACCCAATCTCAGCGGTAAGACAAGATGCAATAAACCAGCTACACTGACGCTTTCGGCTGCATTCGCTGCGCCAATTTAGCTCAGACTTTGAGTTACTGAACTAGCTCTTCTCTAAGAAACAAGTGAAAACACACTTACTAACTTGTCAACTGTTAAGAAATAAAATCAGTACGTAACGTACGTTATTTTTTATTTTTAACTACAGGACATAATGAGACTTAGCATCTTATGTCTCAGGATGAACAGCGCAGTGGAATGCCACACAGTACTTTGTAACTCAAGGTGCTGGATGATGTTTCTGTTTTTTTTTTGGGTGGTCGTATCGATTACCATCAGGCGAACGGCATGCTCGTCTCGTCATTCGATGCCATAAAAAAAACGTAAAATAAATTCACAAGCCGCGATTCAAAATATGAACAAAAATTAAAGAAAAACATTGTAAAAAAGCAAAATTATGAAAAACATTCCCACCGTCGAAGCGTTTCAAAGCCTTTAATACTGAAACTTTGATAAAGAACACTCAAATCTAAAGGTTATGCGAAACTTCGGAGACTCAGCGGAATGGGTTTATAAAAAATATCTATCATGAAATTATGAGAAGTTATTGGATTAATAAAAAAGCGGGAATCCTTGGTACGTAATTCATTCCACGTAGGCAAAAGGCTTTGTCGGTGGCACTTATCTTATCGGAACTAAATTCAGCATATTTTAAAACGTACCTTTTATTCTCTTATATGCTTTGAATTTGATGTGATTCCGTAGAATTTTGAAAATGTTCCATTGTATTATTGATAAATATAAGACACTAGGTGCTTCTCAGAATTATGCCTGCATTATAAGGCTTCCACGGTCCTAGTTTCTAAACAACTGTTGCAGTTCGTAGCACCATAGGTATGACACCAGCGTCACCTATTTAAAAAAAAAACTTGGCCAGTGCGAGTTGGACTCGCGTACCGAGTGTTCCGAGCAAACCTGTAGGCAAGGTCTAAGTATATAAGTTCAATAGCTCGCCCAAGCTAATAAATAAATTAATCAAATTTAAAAAGTTTGTAAATTCGCTTTTTTTGTTATTGAAGTACATATTTGCGGTTTTCATATTTCAGAAACTCTCGTATTAATAATATTATATTAAATTATTTGATGTAATGATATAAAATTAAAGCTATTTGTGAATTTTGAATCAATCAATTTTATTTACTTGGCAACTCATCTCCCTGTACTATCAAAACAGAAATCTACTGAATTATTTACAGGGGATGCGCAGTTGACGCTATCTAGATGGGTAGGACTGGTAGTAGGTGTCTCGTATGCGAGTCGCCGTCTGGACAGTTACCACCTCTATGTCTATGTCAGCCAATCAACAGCGTGCATATACTGTTGTGTTCCGGTTTGAAGGACATTATAGCTAGCGTAGGTCAACCCAGACTAGGCCAGCGTGGTGGACTAAGGCCTAACCCCTCTCAGTAGTAGAGGAGGCCTGTGCTCAGCAGTGTGAAAATATATAATACAGGGCTGATTGCATTGCATTGCATAGCTAGCGTAATAACTAGGGATGATCGGTGTGACGAGCGCAGTAATTGCAACGCAGTACTTTGTAATTCAAAGTTCTGTATGCTGTTGGTATGTTTCATGGTCAGTCAACCAGATCTACAGACCTTTCTTGAGACACAAGACACACAAGATTATGTATTTTTCCGAAATAAATAGTATCCTACATACTAATCCAGTATATACTCTGTCAGTGGATATAATTTCAACCACATCAGTTCAGCGATTGATGTTTTTATTTCTTTCAAACTTCCAAATAATTAATGTACGAAGCTACCCATTAGCAAGGGCACCTTCACAAATCTGATATATCCCGACTCTAAAAAAAATGCCGTATTATCGGTGCATTTCATCAATTTATTTCAATTGTTTTTACCAAGTCAAATAATTTCGCTATCCTGTAAACCCAAATCAAATGTCGTACCCCTTTTAAGGAAGCTTTATGAATCCAAATGTGAAAAATTTACGAATCCACCCCTTCTCTACATGCTAAATGCATTTTCTTTTAAAAAAATACACCCGGAAATCATCTCACCGATATGAGCTAAATTTGCTAAAACCGTACAGAAGGGAATCCTATAACCAGTTTAATAATCGGTCCATATGCGAGCCGTAAATTGTCATGCATGGGTACCGCGTGAGCTAATTAATTCAGGGCACGTAACTAACCACACGCTTGGCTACATTAGGTGATGGCTTCTATTTCACCACTAGACACCGCGAGCGTCTGATTTATTGGTTTGCTTTTAAGTCGAAATCGATCATGTTTTTTTTTGTCCAAGAAGGAAGGGATCAAAGTTATAAATTGTTTTGATTTGCTCATGAAATTGAACGATATGAGGAAATTGATCGTTTAATTGTTAATTTTCGCCTGCCTTAAAATAATGCCTTAGAATAAAACCTTATTTCACAGGACATTGATATATTTCATTGTAGCCTACCGTAATTCATGGAAGCAGCATATAAATGTGTAGAACAAAGATAAAAATGAAATTTACTAATAATATTGAATATATACTTATATCATGTATTACTTATAGCATCGTATTGGTTGTAAACTGTTTATTTATGTTATAATTTAGTGAAATAAATAAATAAATAAAATAGCAACATCCAGCAATTTGAATAAAAAAGTACTACATGGATTTATTTCTCCAAACTAAAAACAAATATCGCAAACAGTATGTACAATGTAAATTAGAAATCAGATAAAAATTATAAGTTATATTATTAAGTTTTCGTAACTACAGAACTAGCAAATGCAAACATGTAATGTTACAAAATTACAACTCAATTAGTTTAGATTAGAAATTCCATCACCAAAGAATTAAGCTAAAAAATATCTTCGTATATTTTGTAATTAGTGGTATAAGTAGGCATTTTACTTAGCATTAATTTGTAATTAATAGGCGCGCCGCCCTCGAGCCGCATTACGCTGTTTAATTAAAAGCCAATAGATACCTACACACCTACTTCCTGATGGAAGAAATTTTGACTACAATTAAACTCGCCTGTGAAGATTAGCGAAAAAAGTACCTAACCATGGATTATTATTGAAATTATATAATTTATTCGAATCCATGAAATGTTAAACATTACTTATATTCAGTCAATTTACTCTACTTTCAGTTCGGAAAGCAGTTTCCACCAGAGACGAAACGGGCATGAAGCTCTAGGGTTGCTCTTTTGAAAATTAGTTCAAAAGTATAAATTAGGTACAGGGTACCTATATCTCAAAAATATATGTTTGTAATTTTTATTTTGTTTATTGTATCCCTTATACCTATTTGGATAAAACAATTTTAGATTTTACAGCGATATATCTTTCAAGATGATCTTCCCTAGCATGGTAATTGATACTTATATGAACCAATATAGTAACATTAACATTCCAACTAAAAACAAAAATCAAATCATAACACGTTTTTTATTCCCAAAGGTGTAGGCAGAGGTGCCAACCAGGGTACTCACTTTTCGTCTGTGTGTTCCGTGCTTCCGTGCCATAATGTGATAAGGGGCCTATTAATGGGCACACATTTCAGACTCCGAGCTGATATTGAGCAGAAACACCTAAGGTCACTCTGCCCTTCCCGGGATTCGAACCCAGGACCTTAGAGCGGTACAGTACCGCGCAAGCGATACGTCAAAACAGTTTAATATGGGCGCTGCTGTAATCACTTCAACTGCCTCTATTAAAGACTAACGACTTTTTTCATGAACACTTTATAAACCTACGGTAGTTATAAAATGTTTTAGTCTTCTTTCTTTAAACTAAATTTAAAATTGGTTAGAAGAAGATAAAAGATTCGATAACTGAAATAGGTTTATAAACTGTTCGTGAATAAGACCGCAGAGGATGGCTAATAATAATAGCCAGTGTAACTACTGGACATAATGATACATAACATCTTATGTCTCAGGATGACGAGCGCAGTGGAATCATCATCATCATCAGCTTATACTTTAGTCCACTGCTGGACATAGGCCTCCTCCAATACGTGCCATTTCACCCGGTCTTCGGCCTGGCGCATCCAGCTCCTGCCAGCGACCTTTCGCAAATCGTCACTCCACCTAGCTGGAGGGCGTCCCACACTACGCTTTACTACTACCTACCACATTACGCAGTGGAATGCCAAACAGTAATTCTACTACGACAGTGTTACTAGGTACTGTTTATGGGCGGATATCGCTTACCATCAGGAAGGCATGCTAGTCTCATCAATAAATGAAATAAAAAAAGGATAGCACCAAAGTCAAATATATTTCCTTTTACTCCGAGGCCCGTGCAAATATTTTATGCGTCCGAAGGTATGCTGAACGGCAATAAAATTTTAAGTCGACGACAATAAAACGTCCTGCTCTATAAAAACTGTCTGCATGGTACTTTGGGATTTTTACGCTGGAAATCCTAATAGAGTTCTATTTTATGGTACATTAATACCGGAGCCACATTCCTCATCTCTAAATACGTAGATTTATACGTGAATAAAAATATATCTAGTCTCATTCTCAAGGATGTTGAAGGTTTAGGAATATGCTAGGGTAGTCCTGGTCCTAAATAATGGTAACGATCCTATACTGCAAAAATCTTGTACCCTGTTAGTTGATAGATAATAAATGTAGTGTCTTCAAGTGTTACCAATAAGTATTGGTACAACTGATTGCTTTCCAAAAATAATACAGAATAAAAAATAAACGTACGTCCAAAGTTATAAAAAACTGTTTTGTAAGTAACATTAGTTATATTTAGTCTAATGCTAAATTATTTTATCGTATCTATTTATACTTTGAATCATTATTTGTTCATCTAAGAATTTGTATTTACAAGACTCTTTCAATACACACAAAATTTCTTTTGTATGTAAAACAAATTTTAGGACCACAAATCTACAACGGTACGAGAAATTGCTTTGTGACTTTTCACTGAATTCTTTGAAAGTAATTTTGTTAATACGATTTACGAAGTTCCTTTATAGGCGATCTTTTATCACCATCTCCTTGGTACGATCTGTGAAATTTCCGGTCATGGGCGGTGAGGAATCTTTGCTTTTATTGTTCATTAATCTTAATTCTTTCTGTTTATGTGGAGTAAATATCGAGGTACTGGTGAAAGGTCTCTCATATGTAAGAGTCTATCTGCGTGGGTACCACCGCAATGTATTTCTACCGCCAAGCAGCAGTGTGCATGCACTATTGTGTTTCGGTTTGAAGGACATTGTAGCCAGTGTAACTACTGTATATAAGGAGACTTAATATCTTATGTCTCAGGATGACGAGCGCAGTGGACATAATTTCCATCATACATAGTTAAAGCATTATCGTCTGAAATAATTATTTTAAAATAATATCCGTTCCTTAGGTTTTCTTTTTCGGACGCGAAGGCATATATCCTCACCTAATTATTTGATACGTTACATATATTTCATAAATATTTTTTACATTATATTATCAGTATCAATTAATTTAGATCATACAATTAAAAGATTTTGTCCTTTACTTTAAAGTATATTTTATTTTACTTCTCACCTCATAATTCTTTACACTATTTATATCAAAAGTAAGAAAAAAACTGATAGATAAATCAATTTTGTTGACGATCAACGATGACTCGCACTCCCGAATCTCGATTCTGATCAAGCTCTTCCAAACTGCAATAATTCACGCATAAATCCACAGATAAAAAGCGTCAAAACTAATTTGAAAGCGATCCACACTGATGTTCCGAGTGGGCAACACAATCGTAAAATTCAATTTGGTAACTTTCCGCTCCGTGCATCTGGGGAACCACTATGGTCGGAACGATTGTTTTAATACGGAAAATAGAAGGGAATTTCGTTGGGTCTATTTTTTTGGTTAATTAACCCGGGCGATATTACTGTTTAAAACATTTAATGAGTTCGCGGTCGTTTTTTTTTCGGTTTTATATTGGCTTTGTTTCGCATAGATTTTCATATCAACCGTTCAGCATAAATGATTGTAAAGTGCAATTTGTTATTCAGCATTAATTGTGTTATTATTGTTAATGTCGCCTGTACTAATTTCAAAACCTTTAATAATATAGTTATTTGATACGCGATCTTATTATACATACATTTACTCTCGCGCCTATAATCGCATTATTATTGTTTTTCAATAATCGTTCACTTTAACAGTGAAGGAAAACATCGTGAGGAAACCTACACAGCTGAAAATTCTCCATAAGAATTTCGAATGTATGTGTAGTGTGCCAACCCGCTCTGGACCAGCAATTTGGACAAGGCCTAACCCCTCTCAGTACTAGAGGAGGCCCGTGCTCAGAAGTGGGCAGTATATAATGCAGGGCTGATTGCATTGCATTGCATTGCTATTATCCCCGAAAGGGTAGGAGGCACAACTAATGCACCCACTTTTCGCCGTGTGTATTCCGTCCCATGATGTGATAGAGGGCCAGCTATTAGCATATCGGGCACAAATTCCAGACTCTGGACTGAATACTGAATAGAAAAATCCAATATCACCTTGCCCGACCCGGGGATCGAACCCGAGACCTCTGCATTGCAGTCGTAACGTAATACAACTACACCACCGAGGCAGATCTTATTCTAATGAAACTTTATCGCGATCTTTTCTCATTCTCACCTTTTTATGATATCGAAAGTCACTATAATGTTGTACAATAAGTTCAAATTGACTTAAAACTATCATAAATCTAAATGAAGTACGTAACAACGATTTTTCAATGAAATGAGTAAAATATTTATAAGTACTTTTGGTTAAGAGTTTATATCATTCAATGTACTTTTCAACTTAAGCAATAAAAACGACAGATGGGCTCCAAAAACTGGCTTCGAAACAATGTATTTTAGAGGATTATCCGCGGTTCCGGACATATTTTAAACGATAAAATGTTGTCTAACACCGGCTTACATTCACAAAATTTATTCACAATGTATTGGTTGGTAATTAATTTGGAGTGCTCATAGCACAGCTGCTTGATCTGAAATTGTGTAGCTTAAGCCATTTCTAATTCCATTTCTAATCGATCATGTTTCACCATCGAAGGAGCAAGTTGGTCATCCGTTTTAGAGTTCACACTTTAATAGCAAAATATCTATTTTCAAATGGTCAGAAATCTAGCGGTATTTGTTGCTTAAATAACATTAAGGTTATGGAAAAAACGTTTTTACTATATCAGATAAGCAGTACCAGTTGGTCCAAATGACAGTACTTGCCAATCTATGCTAAAGAAACGTTTGATAATCTTTTTCAAAACGACGTACTTATAATTCTCAGTTTTGAAATACATTCCATGTAACATCAGCATAGCATATCGAAAATCACGCTAGAGCCATTTCACCTACCACTTTTGATCATCGTTGTACCTCGCATGTGTACAGATCTTTATATCACAGAACTAAACGCATAAATGACGCCAACTGAACGTATAAAGACTCTTAAATATAAGCCCTATCACTTATGCTAAAGAATTCAAGCTAGAAAGATTCATAAACACTAAAAGTTCATTGATATTGGCGCGGGTCCCGGTCCGCTCGTAAACCTCGCCAAGCTTGCACCGGAAAAGAATCCAAATCGTAATTTCCTACTTCAAGGATATCGTAAAATTTCAATTGTGTTTCGTACACAAATAAAATTTTTACTCGTTCTGTTGATCTGAGTTTTTTTTTGTCTATCCTTTGATGTAATAGATTTTCTTTGTGGCTCTCTCTTCATTTTTTATTTTAATCGTATTATTTGTAATATATCACCTTTTTTGTTTTAATTTTAGTGTCTAACTTTTTTTTTCACGAAAGTTTATTTATTTATTATTCTTAATAAAGTTTTAAAGACTCAGTTGGATTAGTAAACGATGCTTTTATTTATAATGTTAATAAGGCAACGGTAAAGCAATATACAATCATGTTTCCATACACATTTCATGCGGAGCATACATCTAAGGACAAATCCTAGACAATCTAATTGGCTTCCATTTAAAAAATTATCATTAAAAGATGCAATATACTAATGTGGATACCGGCTTCCATAAAATTATTGTGCAAGAGTCGTCTGTGCGTCCAATTATATAACAGACTTTGTGCATCACATCTCCTAAATGTCGAATAGTAATACAACAATGTATCCTTATTCTATAAAAAACTCGATAAACTGGTGGGGATGGTGACTTCCCGATACAGCTTTTAGTGCGCGTAAACTTTATGCTACAATTTATCTGCGAAACAGATGGATTTTGTTTGTATGCGAATTTGTGGAATACGGACGGCAATATGTCGGAATGAAGGCAATAGAGCAACGTGTGAGGAATGGGGGGCTAACTGTGGGACGCTGACTTACGCGAAAGGAGCGAGGGTATTTCAACCAGCTTCGTATAAAGTTATTTGTTTAGGAATGCGATCGACTATTTTCCATAGTTTTAAATATTTAATTTCCAAAAATTGTTACTAAATCATTGTTTTTGGTAATTTTGTAATACACACACACATACACTCACGCCTGTTATCCCCGAAAGGGTAGGCATAGGTGCAACTAGTGCACCCACTTTTCGCGGTTATTCCGTCCCATGATGTGATAGGGGGCGAGCCTATCGCCATATCGGGCACAAATTCCAGACTCCGGGCTGATACTGAATAGAAAAACTCAATATCACTTTGCCCGACCCGGGGATCGAACCCGAGACCTCAGCTTTGCAGTCGTATTGTAATGCAACTACGCCACCGAGGCAGTCAATTTAAGTATTTTTGTAATACATTTCTATAAAAAACATGATTTTGATGTAACATACCGCAGTCCATATTATAATTCTGTTTCAAAAGAAAACTGTCTATTTAATTTAAATGTAAGGGTTTTTATGTCAATGACATTCATTGCCAATGATAATAGTGTCAGGAGGTACCATGGAATTTCAATACACACCAAATTACCCCTTAATTACTTTCCTTAAATGATGTTTGACATAGAAAACATGGTAATGTAAACTTCAAAGTTGAAGTTCAACATAATATGCAACTAAATGCGACAATTAAAAATAATATTTCAGAGAACGTGCCTTTGTTTTAAAAAGTTCAATCTTAAAAAGTATATTTTACCAAAACAATAGAAGACAATCAATGGAACTGTCAATTTAAGGAATTTACATAATGTCTACTTTGTATAACAAACGCGTTGAATTAAGAAAAATGTTCTTGTATTGTAATATTTTATTATATCTGTACCCGAGGAGAATATTATTAAAGTGCATCGACTTTGAGACAAAGGATTTTCGGAGACGTGCCAAATGACATTGAACTTTATGTACTCAACATAAAAACAAGGCAAATTTCCTAGACTTTATTTTTGCAACATGAATGAAAGCTAAGAGATTACGTTCCCAGAATTCACGGCCTGGAGGGCATTTTGCCCACCTTTCTGCTGTTATTTATGCACAAAGATCCCTACAAAATAGCTGTTTAATTTCCTTTAACTAAAAATATATATTACGAAGCTTTCGTAGTAGGTATCTAAGGGATTTGTCTCACAACCTACTTACTATCGCCTATTTTCGATCATTGTACATCATAGTACTTATCATTTCCTATATTAGAACAGACAATAAAAAATATATATTCAAAATTTCACAATTTATAGCTGTGTGTGTGTGTATAAAAGTTAAGAGAAAAATTGCTCAAGGCCGGCTTGTACTATCGCTCAGTAAAACCAGCTATTACATTATCTGATTCTAGTTTATGACCGATCAATAAAATTACAATCATCATCATCATCATCAGCCCGTTGCAGTCCACTGCTGGACATAGGCCTCTCCCAAGATACGCCACAGAGCCCGGTCTGCTGCTTTATGCATCCAGTTGCTGCCGGCCCTCTTGTGCAAGTCGTCCCGCCATCTGACTAGAGGGCGTTCCACGCTACGTTTACCAAGACGCGGTCTCCACTCCCGAACACGCTTACTCCAGCGGTTATCTGTTCTGCGACATATGTGGCCAGCCCATTGCCACTTTAACCTACTAACTCTCAGAGCTATGTCGGTCACTTTGGTTCTCTGACGGATCACTTCGTTCCGAATTTTGTCCTTCAGAGAGACTCCGAGCATAGCTCTTTCCATAGCACGTTGAGCGACTTTAAGCTTATGGATTAGCCCCACAGTCAGTGTCCACGTCTCGGCTCCGTACGTCATTCATAAAATTACAATACATAGTCGTTATTAATTACTCTGACTCAAGGGTGGATCTAGAAGGGGGTCATTGAGGTGATGACCCCTCGCCCCTTCTCCCTGGGCTGGGTCTAGGTGACTACTGATATTTTTTTTATAATCGATTTGGAGTCTGTTCTGATTAGACCTCGAACCCTCCACCTGAGTTGAAACTTGGATCTGCCCTTGCTCTCACAGTTGTTTTCTCGCTCATATCGCTTCTCACTGCCAGTGGGACAGGTACTTTACTTTCTAAAAAGCCAGCTCTGAACTACAAACTTAATTTTTTTCGATAAATGAAATAAGAAATATTTCGCAAAGTTTAGTTATCTGTTAACTAGACTCATTCAAAGTCCGTCTGTAAACTGTGTATTGAAGTGAAACTAATTACTAACCTTATAAAAAGTGTTTTTTACTAAACTCAGACTGGGTTTTTGGAAAAAGTATAATGAGCCGTCAGTAAAGAAATAACTTTGTTTTTATTTTACTACAGAATTATGTTGAACGATTTTCGTTTGTAACGTTAACTTATTTTTTTTATAGAAAAGTGTGTCTAAGAAGTATTGGTGTCAGTCGATTTAATATTATAAACAAAAAAAAATTGTACGTGTAATAAATAGTTAACATTAATTAGTGTAATATTCAACTTCACATTGAAGTATAATTCTTATATAGTTTATTTTGTATGAGAAACAATGACAAAATTTTATAACTAAAACACATACATAGTAATTTTCGAAATAGATTTATTTTATGGCATTGGATGACGAAACGAGCATGCCGTTCGCCTTATGGTAAGCGATACGATCACCCATAAACAGTGGCAACACCATCCTTCTAAAGTTACAAAGTACTGTGTGACATGTCACTGCGCTCGTCATTCTGAGACATGTTAAGTCTCGTTATATTCAGAAGTTACACTGGCTACATATTTTATGGTTTTCCGATGCTATAAATATTTCATTTAAGCGTGATATCTAAACCGTGGCCTCTCGACTCTTATTCAACTACCCACTGTGTCACTATTATTGCAAAAAAAAAAACATATTTATTAACTCTATATTGATTCAGCACCGAATGGTATTGTAAAAATATTAATAATATTCTTTAAAAGCACGAAATGTAAAAAGTATTGATGGATCGTAAAAATAAAGAAACATTTCCTGAAGTTGGCTTTAGCGTTCCGTTTCACGCAGAAAGTTTTTATGATTAATTAATGTATTTATTCTGTTTTGTATTTTAGAGATTTATGTTGTCATAAACGCAGTAATATGGAAATAGAGAGGGTTATGGAAAACTTTTGGAAATGTTTTATTATTTAGGTTAGTAGAATACTTTTACATTACAAAGGGACCACATACGGGGCTTACTTTCAATAAAAGTACTTTTTGGGTGGTATAGTTTCTAAATATTTGTCACAGCCCAAATGAGTCGGGACGATAGCTTATTTGTAGTGCTTCCTACTCTTCGTTTATCTCATCACGACCTCCACTCCAGCACATACCAGTAGTAAAGAACTGCACATGTTCTCAAAGTAAAGTTCTATCAGCCAAGTACGCAGGAAATATTATAGTGTACAAGTGTATGCGCAATACACAGGTGCACTCGCAATTCTTTCACTCTCATGGTCGATACGGCAATCCAACATTACCCGAAAGAGATCAGGCAGAGCATCAACGGCTTTACGTGCGTTCCGTGGCACGGGGGTGTCACATCGCCAACTTCCTGACTCCGAGCTGCGACTGAGTATTTTTTAAGCTGGAAAAACCCAGTCACAATATTTTTTTTGGCTCGACCCGGGATTCGAACCCAGGACCTCAGCGCGCAAGTCGTACTCGTAACGCATACGCGATTCAACTACGCCACCGAGGCAGTACCTATGAGAAGAACTATGGATGTGGAAGATCTGTATCAAGATCGTAGCACATTGGCGCTCAATAGTCTCTGCATACCTCTAAGGGATAAGGGCGTGCGTATGTGTGTAAAGTTTTACTCCCACTAAAAATCAAGGAAATTCACAATCTATATTGGATATTTACCATTTTTATAGCGAGGATTCGTATGATAAAAAGGAAATATAATGATGCTTGGACATGAGTTCACGAAGTCACGTCTGGTTTTATCATGGGCGACCGTTGAGTGTTCTATTTTATTAGCTGATATCTACATGCGATATATCAATATGTTATATCGAAAGGTGGATATAATTATTTTCTTATTCAACTGAATCTTGAGACTGGATCTCTAAGATGGTGTTGGAGAAACGGGCAGTTAAAAAATTAACTGCTTTATTCATAAACAGTTTATAAATCTATTTTAGTTATCGAAGGTTTCGTCTTCTTCGAACGAATTTGGAATTGAGTTTGATGGAAGATATTTCTTTTAATGGCATCAAATCACGAGACGAGCATGCCATTCGCCTGATGTTTAGTGATACGACCACCCATAAACAGTAAAAACACCATCCAACACCTTGAGTAACAACGTACTGGGTGGCATTCCACTGCGCTCGTCATCCTGAGACATAACATATGTCCTGTAGTTACACTGGCTACAACGTCCTTCAAATAAAAACACAGCAGTGCATGCACACTGCTGCTTGGTGGTAGAAATAGACATTGCGGTGGTACCCGCCCAGGCGGACTTTTACATATATGAGAGTTCTACCACCAACCAAAACCAGTAAATATTCTATGACTAAAATAAATTTATTAACTATTTACGAATAAGGCTGTAAGTAATTACTGCAACAAGCTTAAATTTAGATTCGTTATGACATGATACAGGTAGGCGCATAAATTAAATTTTAAGTAACCTACGACATAAAACATCTAAAAAGTTAAAGTGTTTGTTTGTCATTTAACTTTATTATGTACCTTGTAAAATTCACTCCACTTTTTGCGTCAGGATTTAAAAAAGAAGCCGGTCGTCTGACCCCTACGTTTGCTTATATGCCAACAATCAACACCTATAATCCAGTATCGTTTTGATACGATTTTTGATACATTTGGTTTTCTTGCCCCAAGACTGGGGCAAGTAAATGAAAGGAGATGATATTATGATATGTATAATCAAAAAAAAGTTGCGCTGACCCTACATAGAGGAGTAAGGGCAAATAGAAGAAGAAAACGATATATTATTGAGTACCTACTGTCAAGGAGTTGGTAAAAAAAACACGACATACAAAATTACTTAGTAAATGACGATCTTATAAGTTTTCGTTTCCTAAAAAAATACATTTGTCACAATTCAATAACTTTTACCTTCAGGTTAAATAAATACGATCCTGAAATTCGACGTAAGTTTTCATCAGTTAATGGCTAAAAGGTCTGCCGTTAATTCAATTAGTTGGAATAGTAATTACACTCGGTGGCGTAGTTGTATTACAGTACGACTGCAAAGCTGAGGTCTCGGGTTCGATTACCCGGGTCGGGCAAAGTGGTATTGAGTTTTTCTATTCAGTATCAGCTCGGAGTCTGGAATTTGTGCCCGATATATATGGCGATAGGCTCGCCCCCTATCACATCATGGGACGGAATAATGGCGAAAAGTGCGTGCACTAGTTGCGCCTCTGCCTACCCCTTCGGGGATAACAGGCGTGAGTGTATATGTATATGTATGTATGTAGTAATTACACCTGTAATTTAAGTAGCTTTACAAAATTACGATTTTATAACGAATGCATATCGCCTCATTGATTTTGTCGTTATGTTCGTTGTAAAAAACGGTCGAGACTCTGAAACCAAATGCTCAAAATACGATAAAACTAATAATAAAAATATTTTTTTATTGGTTTTATGACACCTAAATTGTGGCGTATAGTATATGTAATTATAATTAGCTGTCATTTTCCACGCTGTAAACAAATAACATGTTAACATTTTGATGTCGAAATAAGTTTTAAATAATTTTGTGGATTGGTATTTGTAAGTCGCAATTCTTTAGGGAATGGCACACACACACTCACGCTCGTTATCCCCAAAGGGGTATGCAGAGGTGCAACTAGTGCGCCCACTTTTCGCCGTGCGTATTCCGTCCCATGATGTGGGGGGTGAGCCTAATACCGGGCACAAATTCCAGATCTGGGCTGATACTGTGTAGAAAAAACCAATATCACTTTCCCCGACCCGGTGATCAAGCCCGTGACCTCAGCATTGCAGTCGTACCATAATGCAACTACGCCACCGAGGCAGTTGGGAAATGTAAATTATTAAAAAGATATTAAAAACTAGATGTTCTTAGCGGCTTTGCTCGCGTGATAGAATTTCGCGCTACAAAAGTATTAAAATAGCTATAGCGATTCATAGCGCCATCTATTTAAAATCAGATTTAAATCCTACTAATATTATAAACGCGAAAGTTTGTAAGAATGTATGGATGCTTGATGTATGGATGTTTGTTCCTCTTTCACGCAAAAACTACTGAACGGATTACGATGAGACTTGGCACACGGATAGGTAATGTCCTGAATTAACACATAGGCTACTTTTTATCCCGGGAACATATAAAGCGGGACTTTTATCCCGGAAAAATCTTTTGACGCTTGTGGAGCCGCGGGCAGAAGCTAGTATTAAATATTTTCTACCAGTACAAATTACCGGAATAAAAAGTAGCCTACAGCTATGTTAATCCCGAATATGGTCTATCCAATGTAAATCTGTTCAGAGGTTGCTGTTTTTACGTGTATCAAATATCGGTTTGCTCACTAATAAACTCTTAAGAATATGAAACTTATAAGTGAACCAATTCATTCTATGCCAGTATTCTATATCTGGTATTATAGACCAACATTCAATAAAAAAAATCCGCCGTGTGAGATGTTTTGAGCTCGGTCGACATTTTTTAATTGGAGTGGGACTAATAATTATTCCTGGTCACGTCTTTGGCCGCGGAGGGACCCAAGCACCCGTAAAGTGGTGTTTTGGGGAATTATTTTCCTTTGTTACTGGTTTTTCGGTACTTGTTATACGTTTGAAAAATAGCGGTAAGGCGTTGATGCTATTTATTTTGTTTGTGTTTATGGTTGTTATTTGTTAGCATTAGCAGGAATATCGTTGTTTCTTGCTACCACTAACATATATCTTGGACAAAAGTTGTTTTTTGAAGGGCTGCTAGTCTCTATGACGGGAGATAATATCAGAATATATCATTCATTCCTCCATCTTCAGTGAAGGAAACGACATTCTAATATTCTCCGTTAAAACTGACTAAAATACATTTTGAAAATAATTCAAATTCAAAACTTATTGCACTCCACGATTAATTTTTACATAAAGATGTAACAATTAAATTGACACGTGACATAATCGTGGTTGCTATCGGGCACGGCAAAATTTTAAGAGAGGGAAAAATATATATCATTAAGAATTAATATACAATACGTAGATTTTGTATTTATTAACTTACAATTAATATTAAATATAAATGTGTGTGAATGTATTAAGCGCGCGTATTTGTGTATATACATAATAAATCAAGACATATATCCAAGCAAATAGAGAGTCGCTACCACAAGTAACAAAATAAAGCCACATATTTCAATTAAAACAATCTCCCAGACCCTTGTTTTAATAAACACATAACACTACTTGGCAACTATAATCCATTTGAAAATGTTTATCTACCCACAGCAGCAGAGCGTAAACACTCAGATGGAACCTCAAAGCTCCAACAAAAACTGTAAAGCCTAAAATAGAGTTGTGCCACTCTACAAAAGTAGAGAGCATCAGTAAAGTTTTAGAATTGTAACATTAACGGAATGTAGAGGCCGATAACGCTCTGGGGCACAGTTTTTAAACTTGTTTGTCTAAAATACTAGTGCGCGTGTTGCAGCCTTTGTTGCAACTTTCGTGTTTTGTGCTAATACTTCTATATGAAGAATGCGGTAAGATAAACTAGGTTTTTCGGGTACAGTGTGCAAGTACGGGTACAGTGTATAAGTGCGCAGTTTTTCTAGGATTAATATAAGCAGTTATTATAATTAAACAATTGATCTAAGTATAGCAGGTAAATTATTTTTTGCGTACCTAATTAAAAAAAAACGGATAAGTGCTAGTTTGACTTGCGCACCAAGGGTTCCGTATAAACTAGCTTTTTCATTTGACTGCCTCGGTGGCGTAATTGTATTACAGTACGACTGCAAAGCTGAGGTCTCGGGTTCGATTCCCGGGTCGGGCAAAGTGATATTGAGTTTTTCTATTCAGTATTAGCTCGGAGTCTGGAATTTGTGCCCGATATGGCGATAGGCTCGCCCCCTATCACATCATGGGACGGAATAATGGCGAAAAGTGGGTGTACTAGTTGCGCCTCTGCCTACTCCTTCGGGAATAACAGGCGTGAGTGTATATGTATATGTATATATTCGTTTGAGTAAATTTGGTTATGAGATTTTTTCCTTTACATGTGCTGTAAGACTGTTACTTGCCAAATTTTTTGAAGGTCAACGGAAAACTTACATTATACGTTTTGATTCCCTTGTAAAATTTCGAAATATCGACATAAACGTTCATATCTTTGATCGCGTTGACTTATAAGTTTGATTTTTTCACAGCTAAAAACTACTTTAGACTGATTATCTATACTTATATTATAAAGAGGAAAGATTTGATTGTTTGTTTGTGTGCACTGAATAAGCTCCGAAACAACTAGATCGATTTGAAAAGTCTTTCACCAATATAAAGCTACATGATCAGCGAGTAACACAGGCTATTTTTTATCCCGGGGAAACATAAAGCGGGACCCGGAAAAACTGTTTCACGCAAGCGGAGCCGCGAACAAAAGTCTAGTTTGATATAAATTTCAACTTGATACCTCTATACGTTTCTGAGAAAAAGAGTCTTGACAGACAAACCAACATGACAGACGGACAACGAAGTAATTCTATCAGGGATACTTTTTGACGCACAGAACCCTAAAACATACAAACACCTCTAAGAAGTTACAGAATTTATAATACGAGTGGAAGTACAACAAATTATGTCACTAAAATACAGCCAAAAATGGAAAGTCGATTATTTGAACAGTATTTGAGAGTCCCAACATCGGCTGAGAAATAATTAAAGATATTTAACAGAGGTGAAATGAGGCATAAAATTTCTCATCCGACCAAGAATTTAATACAGACAGAACTGCGAACAAGATCTGATAGAAATTTATAGTAACTAGATAGCAAGCAAGCTATATTCAGACATTAGACCACAACTTTATTCCAATTTAATTCCTACTTCATTTAAATAGTGAACAATTTCCTTTGCACTGAAACACACGCCTAAGTTAAACGTGATTGTGCTGAAGTACAATTAGAGGGTTCTGATATTCAGGTAATGAAGAAGACGTGTATTATTATCTCCATTATATAGAGACCTACGCATGTTTCCGTTTCACCGTGCTCATTAAAATACTCTTGTGTACAAGAAAAAATATAAAGAAGGGTCATTTGATAATACACTGATTGTAATATTATACGTTTACATGATTTGTTGAATATCACAAGTAACAAACTAAAAGTAATTCAGATACCACAGTGTATGATGATTTCATATTTATCTTGTCTGCTATTCTTTCTGAATTAATGGTTTGAAGGGACTCTACGTAACAGGCCATTTTGAGAACGAGTTAAGCCATTAACATTCACATAATGTTGTATGTTAAAATAAATGCATTTTACCATGGAGTCCTAGTAAGATGTTAAATTTAATAATTTTTAGCAGCATATTATAATAGAGATATTTTGTTATGATTTATGTTATGAAAATTGTTGAAATAATTTTAAAATTAGATTTGATTGTGATAAAATTTTCAAATATTATCAACTATGAACATTGTGTATAAAATTATACAAGAAAAGTTTCGAAAGTTTTTTTTTTTTTTGTATGCGGACTAAGCTCTTGCTAGCCTGACGAGGGTCGGCTTATGCAAGATCACAGGGCTTTTGGGTGAGTGCAGAAGGCGCTCGCAACCCTTTAAATTTAAGCGACCATGCTGAGGGCGACCCACTAACGGGTCACAAACCTCGGCTCAGGACGGCCACTGAGAGAGGATGAGACATCAACGATGGGGGAAGATTGGTTTTTGGCCTAATCCTATCAATAAGCATCATCGTCTTCGGCACGCGGGCCGGAACTGCTAGGGGGGTCGGGGGGGCTTCTGTACCGAATTTCATTGTGTCACAATCTTTTCAGGGAGTGCCGGGTGGAAACTTTTCAATCGGATTTAACTCCATTCCTTATCTAATCGTTAAGTTCTGTTAAAATTTCAAACGTCTCGGAAACTCCAATGGAACTAGAGCGACTTGTAAAATCAGCCGTCGAGTGTTTTCAAGGCGCAACGGATTTTTCAACATGTATAATCAAAAGTGAGAGGTGTGACTTACCGGTAGAGTTATTCTTATCCATGGAAAGTATCGTAAGATGGCATAAATGACTTGATGACTATTTTATGATATCAACAACTACATACTTGACAGTTGTGTATTAATTTTGATAGTATCTATATGAAATCTGTAAAACCATAATAAATCACTGTTGTCTTCATGGATAATATTATGCTATGCTCAAGAGGGGAGAAGAGTACGATTGTGCCCAGCAGTGGGATAATATACTATTTACCACTGGTATTCATATTACAAGTTAGAAAAAATAAACACACAAAATAAAAATTACAAACAATTTATAATTCTAAACACCGTATAAAATGTCGCTTACGACAACAATAAATATCTCGTAATACCTTTGTTAGAGCAACAACATTTTCAGCACACAAAATGGAGGTTTCTGTCAGACTTTCGCGTCCTTTTACATATTCCTTAAGAAACAGACAAATATCTAGGCTCAGTATATGGGCATAGAATTCTAATCTATTTCGACAGACCGTGAGCTTTTTGTAGGCAAATATTTGGTTATTTTATTATGTCTTAGAAATTTTTACGTAAAATAATTTAGACTCGAGTCTTAAATTTTTCAAATTGCTGAATTCGTTTAGTGACCCGTTGTACTAGATAGGTTTTTTTTTTAATAATCAAATGCAAGATTATGGAAATTTTAACGGTGTAGACAAGAAATAGAATAGAACCTACATTTAATACAGATGGGATGGTAAAACCGAGTGGTACCAGGATTCACAGGAAACTGACGTGAAATAACAGCTGGTTTAATGTTTATCTCTTGTTTTGCGAAAGCGAAAGAAGTATTTTCATGTCACTGCTCTGGACTTCGGTCCCCCGACGCGAGGACGCTTGGGTCAAAATATTACTAGGTACTTAAACGGCAGACACTTTTGTTAATTTAATTTTTAGAGGTTTTTTGTGTCGGGGGTTATTTAAATTTCAATTCAATTTTATGTAAAACTTTTGAACTTTCTACATTCTCCATCATGGGTCCATGATAATCAACTATGCAACACTTACTCGTTGAGACCATTCTTATGAGCCCACGTTTGCTATATCTGCTATAAGTTGCTAAGGAGTTGTGTATCCCGCATACTACTTGATGCTGCAGCATCAGCTCATGTTTAAAAATATTGCCGAAGTCGCAGTACACCAAATTTAAAATCAATCGGAGTTTTCAAGTTGGAAATGAACTGATAATTTTCAAACGCCAGAACAGATCTTCATAAATTACAGCTAAGAATCATCTCGATTACATCAGCTTTGAAACAAAAATAAACACACGTCAAAATTGGCCTATTCGTTGGACAAATACGATGCCACAGACAGATATGCAGTTACACAGACATGCAGTTATACACACAGTGTTCTTAGACCTTGTTCAGCTTTGTTTATCTTTTTTTTATTATTTATTTTATTTCATCGAATGTCGAGACGATCATGCCGTTCACCTGATGATAAGCGATACGAGCACCCATAAACAGTAGCAACACCATCCAGCACCTTGAGTTACAAAGTACTGTGTGACAATCCACTGCGCTCGTCATCCTGAGACATAAGATGTTAAGTTTCATTATGTCCGGTATTATTATTATCATCATCTGACAGCCTTACCTCCTTCTATATCAGTATCATTATCTGACAGCCAACTGAAGTAAAGATGCATCTCAATGTCAGCCAATCACAGAGCTCCTTCGCCGACGCACTGTGAAGATTTTCATGCCGAAAGTACTGAAGTATAGATGTATTATCATTGCACCTGATCACACTTTTTACTTTTTGATATAAATACGAAAGTTTTGAAGATGTTTGGATGCGTGTTACAGACACAGAAAGTGTTGAATGGGTTTGGAAGACATTTGGCACACAAGAAGGCCATGGTTCTGGATGAACTTTAGGCATTAACATATGTTAAACATGTGTCCATATGGACACCTTTACCTCCAAAAGGGACTTTAATTTCAGATAAGTAAAATTTTCGCGTGGTCGATGCCGTAAGCAAAACCATACAAATGACTCATTTGATGGGTCGTCAGTATCCGGTTGACCACTCAAATACTTATTTCTAAAAGTACCATTCATGGGGTAGTACACAACCACTAATAAACAAATAAATTTATGAATCTGTTAATCAACACGCTCCGTGTTGCTAAACTCGTCGCGCAACAATTGTTTCCTGAACGAGGCTTTTGAAGCTTTGTGAACGGCCGGCCGTGTGTGACGACTCGCAACGTATCTTTTCATAATGTAGAATTTACAGCATAAATATTCGTCAATGCAGTGACGTTCGCAGATGCTTTTGTTAAAGGTTTAGTGGAACAGCTTTGGTACAAGTCACAAGCAGAAGCGCTGGTTTTTAAAACCGATGTTTATTCGATGTTTATTCACTTGAATTGACAGATTACTGTCTCGTTTCGTGTGATGTATCTTGTTGGTTTGTATGCGTAGTAAAGTTCGATTTTTTGTTTTGATGTTTTATTTTTTTTAAGGGTGAAATAGTACCAATGAAGGCGAACTGATCACCCGTTTGCGCGACTGCGTACGTCCCCACAAAAGTTCGATTTATAAAGCGACCCACCCATATGGTCCATGATTTATGGATGTTCATTGGTAGTGGAGATGACGTAATGTCCATTGACACAGAGCTGGTTTGCCTACTGCAATAAGAATAATATTGCTAACTAGCTTTTGCCCGCGGCTCCGCCCGCGTGAATGAGTTTTCCCGGGATTAAAGTCCCGCTTTATATTGTCCCGGGGTAAAAAGTAGCCTATGTGTTAATATAAGACATGATCTACCCCTGTGCCAAATTTCATCGAAGTCCGTTCAGTGGTTTTTGCGTGAAAGAGTAACAAACATCCATACATTCTTACAAACTTTCGCCTTTATAATATTATAGTAGGATAATCATCAAAGAGTCCTTCGCTTCTCCCTTCCACCACACATTGTGGCGAAACAGCCCCCTCCCCGCGACATTTGCTCGACAATGCCCTGCCTTAGGGAAATATTTTATCTTTCTTCATAAAAGAAGCCAACAATGGAGTAATGTATTTAGGAAATAAATGTCAAACCATCACTCAATGTTCTTAGGAGTACATTTTGAACTCATTGTTAATAAAGCTGAGTAAAAATTACCTACGGTGTTTTCGAAAATTAAACATGTAGGTTACGCTTTAACATTGAAAATTTAATACGGAAAATAATTTTCGCAGATGATTGACTTTAACAATCATTATTTATGAAATATTTGTTTTGTTAATACTTATGAATATTATTTAAAATGTGCTTTGTATGAATTTCAATTCGAAGTTTTCGTTAATCATTACCTATAATTGTAATTGGAATATTTTTTATATGGAATGCAGTAGGAAGCTTTTATGGAACATCACTCTGTTGTTCGTAGCAAAATGTACCTAAGTGCGATGGTTATACAAGTAAATATTAAAAACTAATTAGCATCACGAATACACGAACGAAGTGGACGATAGCCTTGTTGGGAATGGAACGGCCTGTCGAGACAATGTCCGGAGGTTCGAAACACAAGGCACACACCTCTGACTTTTCGAAGCTATGTGTGTATTGTTTATCAATTATCGTTCGCTTTAACGGTGAAGAAAAACATCGCGAGGAAACCTACATACCTGAGAATTCTTGATAAGAATTTCAAAGGTATGTGAAGTCCCTAAGGTCCTTAAGGCCTAAAAAAACCTCTCAGTAGTAGAGGAGGCCTGTGCTCAGCAGTGGGCAGTATACAATACAGGGCTGATTGCATTGCATTGCAATCATCATGAGTTGCCAGAAAACACTTTTTTTTGCCACTTCTGTATTTAGTTTTGATAAAATAGTTTGGACTATTCCAACATTAAATTTATTTATTTTAAATTCCCTAATCACTAGATCTCGTTAATGTTTCTTTTTCACGTTTATACAATACTAGCTTTTGCCCGCGGCTTCGCCCGCGTTAATTAGTTTTTCCGGGATAAAAGTACATATAAACCTTCCTCCTAAATCACTCTATCTATTAAAAAAACCGCATCAAAATCCGTTGCGTAGTTTTAAAGATCTGAGCATACATAGGGACATACAGCGGAAAACGGCTTTGTTTTATACTATGTAGTGATAAGTGATGTGTAAATAACGCATAAACTGCTGAATTTTGAACGAAATTTCGCATTCTGCTTCTTATGTATAACAAAACATCTAGTAGGTATAATATTTTTACGCAATTACAAAAAAAAATTGGTTTTAATTATTACTACAGGCTGAGAGATCCAGGGCAAACATCTTAGAAAGCTACCCATAGTGTCATCCAATCTGGAATGCGAACCCAGGTCCTCCCAATCTGTAGCCTTTACTTTGCCACTTAATCAAGCATAGCAAGACAATAAGCTCATCAACAAGTAAACAACAAAATACTAACAAACGTACAAATTAATAACTTCAGATTGCCTTCCGAATTCAAATCTGAAGCATCAAGCTGTATCGAATCGAAGCTTGTTTGTCAGAATTTAATCTGAAGACAAATCTGTATAACATCAAAGGTGCGATAATCTACAAGCCTTTGCTGTGGGGACAAAGCCATTGCTTCGGTATTTCGTATCTAAATTGAACAATTAGAGCCCTTTTGTCATTTAATTGTTTGGCTGCGCTGAACAATGGACCTCTCTGCGACGAAACCATAAATAATTGCCGGTTTAATGAACTAAATGAGTTTCGGGAGGAGTTTTTAATCGTCGCGTTGGATGTTTTTATTAAAGACGTGAATGGAGTTTATGGTCTTTTGTTAATTGTAGGCTATGTTATGTGGTGACAGTTTAGGGCCTTAAAGTGGGCACATACGATGCGATTTGGTACAGCCGAACCATTAAAATGGTATGCCATCGAACCATATCGCATCGTGTGGGGCACGGTTCGATGGACATTATTATTATATTTTAAATATATTTATAAATATATTTTCTTTCTTCTTTCTTCTATTATTATTGTTGGTACGGCTGGTTCGATGGCTTGTCCATCAAACTTGGTTGGATACAAATGGACGTCGCATGGTACGGTTCGATCGTGTGGCGTGAAGACTGTACCGCGTGACGAATTGGTCGCATGATACCAAATCACATCGTATGTGGATACTATTACGCACGATCCATCTTGACGTACAGCATGCTGTGCGTAACGGTGCTGGACGTAGCCTACACACAATCCAGGGTGGTAGACAGTACTGCCAGGTATTCAGTTATCTATATTTATCTTTACTCTCTGGTCAATGGTATTTATAGTTTTAATACCTACGTCAAGATGGACCGTGCCTAAAATTCTTTATACTGGGTTATTTTGACATTGCGTTAATAAAAGAAACTACATACTTGTCTTTGATTCTGCTAACATTTGCAAAAAATCTGCAATGGGAAACGAATATTTTTACCAAAAATCTCAATCAATTTTACTTTCTTATTTTTTCTTTATTATATTTTCTTCATTTTGTAATTTAGTGCGAATGGGGCATGCGCGTGAGTATGCTTCTGATTGTAATTGTAACGTTGCCGCAGCGATTAATCTTCTTAGAGTAGTAGTAATAACGTAATCCTCCTCGCCAGTTTCGGCCACGGCGGCCAGTCTCAAAGGAGATCAACCAGATACGCATTAGATATTATAGTGCACAAGTGTGTGTGCAATACACAGGTGCACTCGCTATTCTTTCACTCTCATAGTCTGGTTAGACGGCAATCCGACATGACCGGAGAGAGATCAGGCGCAGGACCAACGGCTTTACGTGTTTTCCGAGGCACAGGTACCCCTGTGCGATGTGATATTTTTACATTATGGGTAAAGTTTGCAGCGCAAACTTCCTGACTTCAAACTGCCACTGAGTAATTTTTAAGATGGAAAAACCCAGTCACAATGTTTTTGGCTCGACCCGGGATTCGAACCAAGGACCACAGCGTGCAAATCGCACTCGTAACGCGTACGCAATACAACTACGCCACTGAGGCAGTCAGAGAGTAGTAGAAGTGGCATTATTAGTGCAAACTTAAAGCTACCTTTTATTGGTGTTTATTTTGTTCGAAACTTACACTTTTTAGGGTTCCGTACCTCAAAAGGAACCCTTATAGGATCACTTTGTTGTCTGTCCGTCCGTCTGTCTGTCAAGACCCTTTTTCTCAGGAACGCGTGGAGGTATTAAGCTGAAATTTATATCAAATACTCAGGTGTACTGTCCCTTGGAGCTGAGAAAATCAAAGTTCTAAGCCAATGCAATTAAAAGATACAGCCTTTTATGCCGAAAATTTTCAAAACTCGCAAGGGAATCAAAACCTGTAGGGTACTTCTCGTTGACCTAAAATCATACAATTTGGCCAGATTCATATAACATAGTAGTAGTCTTATAACACATATAAAGGAAATATCTGAAAACCGTAAATGTGTACTTTAATAACGACATAAAAGCTAGTTTGTACGGAACGCTCGGTGTTCGAGTCCAACTCGCACTTGTCCAGCTTTTTATTATTAGTACTAGCATTTGCTCGTGGCTTCACCCACGTGATAATGTATTTCGGTATTAAAATCCAGCTTTATACTTTCCCAGGATAAAAAGTCCACGTCCTTCCCAGGATTTCGAACTATTTCAATACCTAATTTCATCGAAATTCGTTAGGTAGTTTTTGACTTTATCGCGTTACGACATACAGGTAGGGGGTCTATGTTTTATAATGTGTAAGGAAGATAAATTGTACTCAATTACAGAAGCAAAGCCGTGTTACATCAGATAAAATTAAAGATGTTTTAATAAATAAAAATATTTTTATTACGTACGCCTGCAGAGAAATATACCCGTTTTCATGATTATTTTATGAGTGTAAGTAAGCACAATTATTTCTCCACTGAGTCTCACGTATGTCATTTTTCTCAGAAGAGAAACTGTTGAAGTAAATATTTTCTTAGAAGTTTTGTATTGAAATGCTCATTATTTCGTATTTTACGATTTAAAAGATATCTTCGTTATGAATAAAATAAAGCGATGTGATATTTTTACATTATGGGTAAAGTTTGCCTGGAGCTATTATTACTGAGAATTTTACCTATCTTTAATAGCGATAATATAGAATTTTTTATAAACAGTGGTATACTTTTCTAAATTCCATAGGTTTGATGTGTGGATTGGGAATTTAATTTTGAGAACCTTATGATGTAGGATATAAAGTCTGTAAAAATGGACTTTTTTGTCCGTTAATTGTTATTCCCGATAGGTTCCTATTTGGCCATCCACGACCACTTGAAAATTTCAAACTGTACATTGTTGACATGCCAATGCATGTTTTGATTTAAAAGACCAGCCCCTTATTCTCTATAACAGTGTGAACGCGTTACGCGGCCGCGTTACGTTTACTTCGTGTAATTAGCGTTAAATGGTATTCTGTATGCTAATTTTCATAGCGATAATCGCGATGGGTTACCTTACACGCTTGTTACGAGCGGTGAAAATACCGTGTGTCATAGAGAATAAGTGCTCTTGTCAATAAGACAGAACTTGCCATTGTTTTTGGGACCAATCGTCTCCCCAATTTCAACTCACAACGCAATGACTTTTAGTCATAGGGCCTTATAACAAGTCCATTCACAATATTTAAGAACCGTAGTAGCGCTGTATAACATACTCCAAAAACATATTATCGTTTTCACTGATGTGCAAACCCTATTTCAGTAAAATTAAAGAGTAAACTACGCAGAATGTACCTACATCTCTACTTAATTCACGAAGCGACAAAAATTTTAAAAGACCTAACCTAACGAAATAACCTAAACGAACACTTACTTTTTCATAATAAACGTCAAATTTACAGAAACTGCTCAAAGTGTGCTCTGCCTTGCTCAATACACAACCTCGCTCGTCGGGATATGGCTTGTGTGGCATTTCGCACCATAGTCGATATTATTGATGCGAAAACCGATCGAACATGCTGTTCCATCCCAGCAACCGTTGAGCAATCGGAAAAATACACTGTGTCAAATTCAAATTCAAATCATTTATTCAGTAATTAGGCCCTTAAGGACACTTTTGTACGTAATTTTTCACAACGTTATTTTACTTAAAGATTCTACCAGTGCTTCGGAAAAGCCCACTGACCTGAGAAGAAGCACCAAGAATCTCAGCGTAAGTCTTTTATAATTTTTTTTTAAATATATTTATTTTACAATTTACAAATCACAATATTACTTCTATTTTAAAGATGGATATTAAGTGCGAAAATTAACGGAGAGTACCTAAGTGAAACAACCACCTACATGTTTAATTTTAAGTAAAAAAATAAAGTCAACAATCAAACAGAGCAGACCAGTCCACACAAGCAGCACCCGTTCACGAGTATGACGCATGTGCCAGCCATCGGCCTCCTCAACCATGTTACAGGGAAGTGACCGACCCGGCACACGACGCCGCCGCAAGCACAGACATTAAAGCGAGCAAGACTACTCAGATTGTGGCTAACCAACAGAAAAGAGATGCAACAAAGGGGTATATCAAATGAGTAACGTGGTATGTTAACAAATATACTCTTAGGACTACCCGGGAAAGTCGCACATATCCATCTGTCACAAATCACTTAAGCTAAATACAATCGATCTTATCCTTGCGTAGCGAGCAACTATTCCCATGGGTTTTTGTCATTAAAATAGTCGTCAACAGTATAGTAACCCTTTTTTAATAATTTGTTTTTGATAAATAGCTTAAATTTGTTCAAGGGTAAATTTAAGACAGTTGGTAGTATTTTATTATAAAGTTGTATACCCAGTCCCACAAACGAACAACGTACCCTGTGCAATCGGTGAACTGGTACTGTTAATTTATCTTTATTTCTAGTATTAACATTATGATGATCACTATTTTTACTAAAATATTCAATGTTTTGTCTTACATACATAATATTAGCTAAAATGTATTGTAATGCAACTGTCAAGATGCCTATTTCTTTAAAGCGTTCCCTAAGAGAAACTCGTGCCCCTAAGTTATAAATAGCTCGTACAGCTCTTTTTTGTAATATCCTTTTTTTTGTAGACTCCTTCACATAACCCCACAAAAAGAAGTCCAAGGGTGTGAGGCCTGGAGAACGAGCAGGCCATAGCACCGGTCCCCCGTGGCAAACTAAAAAACTAAACTAAACTATTAGACAATTATTAGGTAAAATAGGTACTTAGGTAAAATAGGTAGGCCTTTCTGTTAAATAATCTTGATCCCTGACATGACAGCTTACTAGGGTTGACAATATTTTTGGCTTAGATAATTAATTATTCTTTTAAGAGGTATTTTGTAACACGTTGTATAAATAAAAAATACATCCAATCACACTCATAAAACTCACTCACACTTAGATACAATCTGATAGTATCGAGGTAGGTATCAAGGGCGAGTTCCACTTGTAGCACGCAACATAAAGACTCAAAATAAATTTCCAATCACACAAATTAACCCTTATCATCTTTCCCAAGCAACGGACAACCCTAAAATTAAACACCCTTACCTGAAACGCCACAAAAATATTTCTCCATGTCAACCAATATCAACAGATTTGTCAGCCCAAACAATATTATCAAAGATTTATTGCGACTTCTTTGACGTAAGAAATAAAAACCGAGATATAAAACGTTGGTGAAATAATAAAGCCGCCGCTGGAGGACCTTCCTGCCACCAGACTTGACAACCTTAAAATTATGATAATGAGAAAAGTAAGCAACACGAACGTGCCCCAAGTTTCCCCATAAATTATTAATATTCCGACTTAGGTGCTGCATTCGTATTCCTATTATAGAATATAGTGTATATATTTATTCGCACGCCTTGAATGCTGAATGGGAATTATTGGATCCATATTTTGGGCCTTTAGAGAAGACCGGCTATTCATATCTTATTACATATATCTCTAGTTTCTAACTAGTATCTAAACGAGATGTGCCCTCTATAACATCATGGAAATAATGCATTAGTTTTGCATTTGGTTAAACGTATGTCTGAATAAACTTAATACATTCTTACGAGTTCACAAATAAAAAAAAAAACTGATCGTACCGCCAATACAATAGTAACGTATTCTAAATTTGAATAAGTTACGTTTAATACGATTATCTCATTCGAAGGTCTTCGATAACATTTTCAGGACCTTGGATATTCTCTGGACACTTAATCCTATGTTCTCTAAACATAAGGCTCTCACTACTTTTTGGTGCTCTAAGGCTCTACACATAACCCTAAACAGTATTAACCGGAATGGCTTCAAAGACGATTCTATAATAGATAAGCTTGTCAGGGAACGTTGAGATTTGTTGAAGGTAGATGTTTTGCCTGCCTCAAAGGAATCGCTTCAAATAGATTAATGAGGGTTAGTTCCGGCGCATTGTGTGTTACGTACATTCATTAACATTGTTATTTGTTTGATAATTAATGTTTTGTAATTTATAATATTTTTGAAACAGTTGTTATAGCCAGTAAGATTACAGGGACTAGACTTTACATATAACGTAAAAAGAATGCTACGGAACGCAGAGGTCAGCGTGTTAAAGCTTTACTACTGCATTTAGTACTGTTGGTGAGTTACTGAAGCCCTTGTAAAACATTTCCTCTTCCCCGCTTCCCAATTTCCATTCCTTTCCGAATCGCACTCAGAAATTCTCAGCTGTATTAAACCGCTGATGACCATCATGGTAGATACTTGCTCGTCTGCGTATATTAATCAAGAAAAAATTTTATGACACTAAAAACATAACATAAACTAAAAAAATCCATTTTAAAAAGGTAGTTACCATACACCACAATATCCCGTGATATACCGTTAATAGAAAACTATTTCAGTATCAATGAACAAAACTACTTGGCTTTAAATTAGGGTTGGCAACAACGGACCTTGTTTAAAGTTGCGGTGTCTGTGTTGTTTGGCTTGTCACGCCGTGGTTCCTGTTAAAAAAGCAAAAATCACATTGTTTGCTACAGGCGTTCGCAGCGTAGGGCTGTCAACTCGACAGAAAAGAACGCTTTCATTGGTAACTTGCGGTCCCGCGTCCTTTGTAGCAAAATATGCTTCGTAGCGTGCGGCACGATGTTTTGCAACAGTTTTTTGTGCTATTTTATTGACAACCTTATTGTGTACTGTTTTGGTATTAATTAAAGTTCAATGCGGAGTTTTTGGATTGTTTAGTGTTTTTCTATTGACTAAGGAATTTCGAAATCCTGCGAACACAACTTCTTTGTTCTGCTCTTATTCATTATGTAAGCTTAATGCCATTGATTTAAGGTATAGAACTGTTTGCCCTTATAACATATTTTGTATCTCGGTTAAGTTTCTGGGATCTATATAGTCAATCTTTAGTTGTAAAAGCTATAAGAATTTCTAACTAAACTATTGTACTTACGTACGTACATACTGATTTCAAGTGTCAATACCATCAACTAAGACTTTCAAGGAAACCTCAACATTTAAAGGATTTCGACAAAACTGGTTTTGAACAATTCTAAAATCCGACACGGTTCACTTATACTGTCGAACCTCTTTATTGCATTCCTACTTTGGGTCTCAGAGGGTAAGTTAAGGGTCCAAAGCTATATCTGTACGCGTCCCTTTGAGATTATTTTGGTATTCAACGTCGGTTACGGTGTGAATTCCTATTAACAGCCCGATTTATTAAATCTTGTGTAGCATATCAAGAATTTATAGAGACTAGCAATCGATAGTCAGGAGCTTTGGAATGTAATAAAAAGTCGTTATACAAATTGAATCCCTTTTAGAAAATATATATTTAAAAAATTTGCCAACGGCTTGGGCCGCGTGTACAGATTCAAGGTTCCAGGATAAATATTTTCTCGGGATAAAAACTATAGCACTCTGGAGTAATGTAGCTTCCTATTAGTGAAAGAATAAAACCTACTATTAACATAGACGTTTCATACAAACTTTGTCACCTCTTTTTAACCCCTTATGGGTTGAATTTAGCAAAATCCCGTTTTAACGAGCACCTACATGCTAAAAGGAAACCCCATGCAAAATTTTTTACTCCTAGCACTTGTAGTTTCTGAGATTTCGTGATGAGTGAGTGAGTGAGTTACCTATCGCTTTTATTTATTTAGCGTTAGATTTTACTAGTGGTAGGTCTCTCATATATAAGAGTCCGTCTGCGTGGGTACCACCGCAATGTCTACTTCTACCACCAAGCAGCAGTGTGCATGCACTGGTTTGTATCTGTTTGAAGGACATTGTAGCCAGTGTAACTACTGCAAATAATGAGACTTAACATCTTATGTCTCAAGATGACGAGCGCAGTGGAATGCTTCAAGGTACTTTGTAACTCAAGGTCGATGGTGTTTCTACTGTTTATGGGTGGTGGTATCGCTTACTATCACGCGAACGACAAGCTCGTCTCGTCATTCAATGCATTAAAAACAAATAGATTCTATGGTTGAGTTCTACAAATAAGTGATGTCAAGATGAAATAACAAGTACAGTTTAGCAAACTAATCAATCGTTTCTTTAGTCTTTTGAATTAGATATGGTTTTTATTAAATTTTATTTTCGTGACTTGGTATTAGTAGAGAGTTTTGTTTTAGATACTGATCCATAGATACAACAGGTCTTTAATCTCCAAATAGTTGATCGACTGTTTGTTTAACAGTCGAAACGACTTCCCGCAAGGGATAAAGCTGTTTTGGTATTCTTACATTTATAAAAAAATCCAGCCACGTTTGTCTGTGTGAATGCGATAAACTCAATACTAACGAACGGTCGCAGTTGTGATTGCATTAGTTGTATTGTTCCGAGAATTCAAATTCGACGGTTTATTTTTAACATAGCTGGTGTTTGACAACCCTACAAACCTTCTCCGAGAGATAATTGTATTTTGAAAATATTTGTGTATCTAATATTATAAGGGACCATGTACCCATGGTGTCTAACAAAGGAAATTGCTTGGCCGAATTCTAAGCTTTGATCAGTCAATGCTTTAGAGGGTCCTTTGTAGTTAACTGAACTTTTAATACTACGTTAATGTAATGTTTATAAATAAAGACAAAGTCGTTACTGAATGCGATGAAGAAATTTGCGTGTAAATTAATATTGTTGGAAAATATAGCTTTCGTAATATCTTTCTAGTAAAATTTGCTCGCGGGACTGATGGGTTTAAAAAGTTTTTTTGTATCTATGCAGGATATTTTTTCATAGAATCTAAATAACCTTAAAGTAAATCTGTATGTTCTATTCTGTTATTGCTTACAGCAAAAATCCTACTACTATTATAAATGTGTAAGTTTGTAAGTATGGATGTAGGTATGGATGTTTGTTACTCTGTCACGCAAAAACTGCAGAATGGATTTCAATGAAATTTGGCACATGGGTAGACCATGTTTTGGATTAACACATATGCTACTTTTTATCCCGGAAAAATATAAAACGGGACATTTATCCCGAAAAGACTTTTAATGCGGGTCGAGCCGCGGGCAAAAGCTAGTACATAATAATAACGATTCCACTATCTAGAATGTAGCTTTAGATTACACAAAAGAGAAAGATATGGGGTTACCTTTATAATATCTATCTGAAGTAATTATTTGTTTGCTTAGGCTTGTTTTATGTTACTGTAGTCATTAAAGACTGTGATTACGCACGGCTGACTATTGTCTGCTGGTTGGGCAACTGCTTAGTATCTATTCATTCGAGATAGAGATCTGACTGAGACAAAAACCAACTCAGAGACTTCAATTAATTTTAATAATCATCCGCTATTTCTAAGAATTTGATTATTTTTCCAATAAGTCAGATCAGTGAATTAAAAGAAATTGGAAACCACTTTAGTTTGTATCTATTTAAAATATTAAGCTTTAATTTGCTCTTGATGTAAAATTACAAAGACTATCTAATGAGTAATGATCAGACGTCTCTTAGTGCAGTAACAGTGACAAATCCTCAAATGACCGAAAGATTAAAACGTAAGTATGACTTAAATTGATCCCATAGCTGCATCTACTTTTGGTTTTGTGCTGAGGTAAACGTCACAAGCATCTACAACAGTTATAACACCACCCAAAGTACGTTCGTTTTTAAATTCACGATATAAAATGGCACCAACTAGCTGCTTATTACAATACACATAGGCTATAATTAGGGCTGCCATCCGTCCGGAATTCCCCTTAATTTATCCTAGTTTTAAGGGCGTCCGGGGCCGTCCGGCAGGGGTTTTTAAAAAGTTTCCGGGTATAATCCGGAATCTTTTGTTGTCAGGGGAAATTCATTTTATAGATAAGCGATAAATTGAACTACATTTTAGTTAAAAAATCTATTCATAACCCGCATTCAAGAAGCCATGGCAAAATATTTTTTCAGAGGTGGGGAAAACCCCATATTTCACCCAAATTTTTGGCCAAGATTTTTGCCGTGTTTATCCGGCGTCGGCAATTTAGGTAATGGCAGCCCTAGCTATAATATACTGTGTTCCAAAAAGCAATAAATTGAAATAGCTATTTTAACTGAAACACAACAACCGCAACATTCCATGTAAATGACTCGTACGAACGCTAATAAATTACATCTCAAGGTTTTAATTTCCATCAAGTGGGACCTAATTAGGTGCTGTGCGTATATTTTACGTGAAATAAGCCGTCGTTTCGTAGGCTCACTGCTGAGCTAAATTGGCAGGCCTAGCAATCTGGCAGAGCATAAAGTTGGCAAATCAACTACACTGACACATGTTGGGCTGGATGGGACAGATTGTACGGGAGCCAAAGTAGTGCTAGTCTAGTCTTAAAAAGGTAGTCTTTGCTCGAAAGAAATGAGATAGAACCTTTTTTTATATTTAACGTTGTTTTTTATTGGATTTTTGTTATTCAGTATCAGCCCGGAGTTTAAAATTTGTGCCCGATATGTCGACAGGCTCGCCCCCTATTACATCATGGCACGGAATACGCACGGCGAAAAGTCGGTGCAGTAGTTGCGCCTCTGCTTACAACTTTGGGGATCAAAGGCGTGAGTATGCGTACGTACGTACATTTCACATTTATAGTAACTTTGTTGTGTTATTTATAGTATCATTATAATTTAAACATAATTTGGTCTAAATACTAGCACATTTAATTTTGTTTAGATGACATTAATTTATTAGAAATTATATTATACCGCTTAAAGTATACACTATCATGTTAAATTTTATAATAAGGTTACTGAAACGCTATCAATCACACCTTTAGAATATCGCAGAATCACACGTCACAGAATCAGACGGGAAATGCCGAACGACCACGCCTACGGACGTCGTAAATCCATGCGATTCAATCTCCGTGCCACTTCCAGATTTGATGTATGTCCTTTAATATATTTAAGAGGCCGCAGCTTTTTTAATTGTACCCAATTAACTTTATTTCTGTCCTTAGCCTGAGCAACCAATTACATTAGCTGATACTTCGAAGCTGTATAAAAAATATGATAAAAATAAAAACAATAAAATTTCACAAGACTCGGAGAGGTTTATAGAGTGTTCTAGAAAGTTTTGATTTATGCTTATTAAGTTGTTACTGTTTTCGTGTACGAAGATTAGTAAAGAAAATAATCTTGTCTTAATTTTAAAAAATGTTGTACTTAATGATGCCCCACGGTACTGTCAAGTATTTCGAAATAAAAACAATTTAGAAATTGTAAAACTAAACATTATTAAAAGTTTATCATTCTGTTGTACTTACTTAGCGTAGTTTTATATAAGTACCTACCTAGTAATAACATACTTTTCGCCGTGTGTTCCGTCCCATGATGTGATAGAGGGCAAGCCTATCGCCATATTGGGCACAAATTCCAGACTCCAGAATAGTAAGATCCAATATTATTTTGCCCGACCCAGCCATCGAACCCGAGACCTCAGCAATGCAGTCGTACCGTAATACAACTACGCTACCGAGGCAGACAACTTAATAAAGAACTTAATTCTATATTGTTAGGATAAACGTTTTTTTAATGGTATTTGTAGCGTGCTGAAAAGTTGTGGAAACCAGTCGAGACGTCAAAGTAATGGTGGGAGTGACAGTTGGGTGTATAAAAAGGCAGCCCTGCCGCCATTTGAATTCATTCGTGCTCCGACTCTCATTCGGGCACAGTCTCACAGTCGGTCTCAGTTGGTTTTCCTGCTGGTCGGTTGGTTGGTGATATTTTTGTAAAAGTATTTCTGTTATGTGTTCTTATGTAAATGTAAAATCAGTGATAAGTGTGTTTATGTAAAATCAGTGATAAATTGTTTTTATTTTAATCAAACTCGCTTCTAACTTTCTAACATCAGAAGTGGGATCAGTAATCTGTGCCCATACCAGTGGATTGTGTGCATTACATACCTACGCTATTTGCTACTACTGCGTAGATATTTCATTACCCCGCATATAACGCGGCGAACAATTGATTGCACTGAAGAATACCTGGATAAGCAATCGATGTTCATACAAGTGGATTGTGTTCAGTACATATGTACGCTATGTGGAATCCATACATGGTACGATGGAGATATTTGACTACCCGCAATTTACGTGAAGACATTGCGCTGAGCAATACCAGAAATAAAGACTAACTCTGAATGTGAACGAAAGCGAACGGCAGTGTAGCCGTCGAAGCCATCTGATTTACTCCGTGAGGATGTTGAACAACAACATCAGTATCTAAATTGAGTCAGCGAGGATGTCTACCAGCGATTGGACAACTGGTGCTGAAGCGTTCCTGATGACGGGCAGCATATGGTTTGGTGTGATGTATCAGTCACTATGGCAGCACTAGTAACAACAGTGATTGCTGCATATTGCCCTATTGTAGAGGATGTTCGTCGTTCACAATAGAAGAAGTCTGGTATCGTATGACCCAAAACCCTTCTTTGAGGGTTCTGGTTTCTTTTATTTCTTGGTAACCTTTAGAAATATTGAGATCTTGTTTAACCGGGCATGTGCAGTCATGGATTAAAGTGCAATTCGTGGTTATTTTTAGTACAGAGCTGTCCTTAAACTTAAGGACTTGGAGAAAACTATCTGTTGTAGTAAACAATGACTGTACATGGTCTTGGTTGACAAAAGTGATCTAGGTGTATAGTATTCGGTCTGAGGGATTGTTGGCCTTTTATGGTCAAGCCATCGGATTCGACACTGCACTGTTTTAAAATTTTGGACTAAGACGTACGATAATTTTGGGGTTGTCTTCATGCTAAGATGACTACTGAATTCTTGGTCAAAATTCGATGCAAGACATGATTAAAGGCCAAGGTAAAATGAACCGTTTGATGCTGTTATGATATTTTTGATTGCAGGGACTGATGATCCTTGCAGGGAGAACTTAGTCAATGTTTAAGACTCCGTAAAGCGTGACTACTGAAGAACCTCCGTGGGATCCTTAGAGGATCTGACGCTTACTGCGATGATGGAGGATGTTTGGTATCGTATTACCCGTAACCCTTGTATTATTTTTCCGTAACGTTCTCAAATGCTGGGATCTCGTTTTACCACTTGGTCTGATTGGAGATTCTCCCCAAATCACTTCGCAGGTGGATTTGCTTGTTGTAGCAATGAGAGGGCTGTTCAGAAAGTTTAACGCCAGATTTTATTTAAGGTCAGAATAGGCCGAACGGTGTGTTTCTGTGTTGGTTTTTCTTTGCTTGCAGAAACATGAGATCTGTGTATTGGGTGCCCAGTACAGAGCGGTGTACTGCAGGCTGCGCGAATGCGCAACGGCACGCTCCAGGTTGCGTGAAACTGAGCAGCTTTGGCTGCGCTGCTAAAAAGCGCGCTCCTGGTGATGTGGTGCGCTACGGAACTTCGCGCTTTAGGCTGCGCGACATCATGGCTTCACCTGTCGATGTGTCATGGTGGAGTGGAGAGGGTTTAATCCCCGCAACACTTGTAGTAATGTTTCGACATCATAGTTCTATCTAACGGGGAGCTATGGTGGGGCTGTATAGCGGTTCCTGTTAGGTTCCGTCAGCATTGTGTGTTTCGACATCATAGTTCTGCCTAACGGGGAGCTATGGTGGGGCTGTATAGCGGTTCCTGTTAGGTTCCGTCAGCATTGTGTGTTTCGACATCATAGTTCTGCTTAACGGGGAGCTATGGTGGGGCTGTATAGCGGTTCCCATAAGGATCCGTCAGCATCGCGTGTTCGACATCATGACACGGTCATGGTGGGGCTGAAATCGGGTCCCTTAAGGATCCGACAGCGTCGCGTTGTGTTTTTCTGTTTATTTTAAACATGTTTCGGCATGACTGCAGCATGTCTGGACATGAGCTTGTTAGTTTGTAACTTGGTTCTAACAATATAGGACCGACATATTGTTAGAAACAATTATGTTTAACTGTTTGCTAACATAATTTGTGTGTTCATGTTGTTTGTTTTGACGTGACAGGTGAACGCCTTCCCCTTGAAAATACCTTCCACACTGACAGAACAGTCTAGGAGTGTACTCCGTATGCGTGCAGACCTTCCGACAGACACGTTTTACGTGTAGGGTTTTTACCCGGCACACGCACTATTTGTGTGTGGACTTCTGTCCAGTAGGTAGTACGCAATGCGGTGCGCTGCAGAACTGCGCGCTACTCGCACTGCAGAACTGCTCTCCACGCGCTGCAGAACTGCACGCTCCACGCGCTGCAGAACTGCACGCTCAGCGCTGCAGAACTATGCGCTCCTGATGATGCGCACTCGGGTGAGAAGTTTCCATTCTGCCATTGTTTTGATATTGTGATTCGATGAGTTCTATATAAAGCGTCGATGTTCTTTGCAAATTTAAAAGATTGATCAGAGTACAAAATTATTGGCAAACCGTCTATGTAACAAGTTTTGTCATTATGCCGCTGGTTAAGCGATGAACACATTTCGTATCCCGATTGTAATTTTAAAATCCTTCTATTCGTTTGAATTTGTCTGGTTTAGGCCAGGAATGGCTGAGCGATGTGATGCTGCTGCATATATTTTCTGTTAGCAGGAATTATAAATGCTGCTGGTGGTGCCGCGTGTGACGTGTCAGATCCGATTCAAGGATGGTGTGCAGTGCAGCTACTGAGCTGCTTCCCAGGGGATATTGCTGCACTACCCGGCGTCATGGCGAGTGAAGAAATTTTGGCGGCTTCATCGTCAGTTCTGGAGACTGAACTTCAGGAATAGAAGATAGAGCCCGAGGACGGACTCATGTCAGGAGAGGCCGTGTTAGGATAAACGTTTTCTTAATGGTATTTGTAGCGTGCTGAAAAGTTGTGGAAACCAGTCGAGACGTCAAAGTAATGGTGGGAGTGACAGTTGGGTGTATAAAAAGGCAGCCCTGCCGCCATTTGAATTCATTCGTGCTCCGACTCTCATTCGGGCACAGTCTCACAGTCGGTCTCAGTTGGTTTTCCTGCTGGTCGGTTGGTTGGTGATATTTTTGTAAAAGTATTTCTGTTATGTGTTCTTATGTAAATGTAAAATCAGTGATAAGTGTGTTTATGTAAAATCAGTGATAAATTGTTTTTATTTTAATCAAACTCGCTTCTGATTTCTAACAATATGTTATATCCGACATATCGCCCCTTGTTTTGAAGCGAGCGTGAGAAAACTATAACAGCACATAATTCATCCATTTTCCAGGGCTTTTGTGCCCGAATGCGTCGGAACCAATTATATCATAAGACGTGTAAAGGAAATGCACTTTGTTGAAACTCTATTTTCACGTTTGTTAGAAATATTTACTTAGTTGAATATAAATAAAATTCTTATGGAATGTTACTAAATTAATCGTTATTTGAATACATTTTGGAGTCTATGATGGTAATTGTATTTAAATTATTTTATAAAAAGTTTTTCCTGGATAAAAGTCGCGCTTTTTATTTTCCCGGGATAAAATGCAGCCTATGTAATAATCCAGACCATGATCTATCCGTGTGACAAATTTCATCGAAATCCGTTCAGTAGTTTATGCGTGAAAGAGGAACAAACATCCATACATCCAGACATCCATAGATACTAACAAACTTTCGCTTTTATTAAATTAGTCGGATAAGTAGGATTTTTACTGGTGGTAGGACTCTCATATGTAAACGTCCGTCTGGGTGGGTACCAACGCAATGTATATTTCTAATTTTCTACCACCAAGCAGCAGTGTGCATGCACTATTGTGTTTCGGTTTGAAGGACATTGTAGCCAGTTTAACTACTGGACATAATGACAATATCTTATGTCTCAGGATGACGAACGCAGTGAAATGCCACACAGTACTTTGTAACTCAAGGTGCTGGATGGTGTTGCGACTGTTTATGGGCGGTTGTATCGCTTACCATCAGGCGAACGGCATGCTGGTCTCATCATTCAATGTCATAATAAAAACTGAAAGTTATAACAATTAAATGGAATAATTCTAACAGACTGTATACCTACAAAACACAAGATAATTATTATTAATCTGTTTAGATATAAAAATTAACAAAAGCCAATTCAATGCACAGAATTAATATTAATTTACTTGTTATTCATTTGTTACAGATGTTCGGTTCATTTATTACATCGGCAAAGGAAAATGGTTAATTTCCATGAAACCTAACGAAGATGTTTTAAACAAAACGTAATTATGCATAATTTTATGTAATAAACCATTTTTGGACGAAGCGTAATAATTTTCGGAGTTGTTTTTGCGCTGAAATAACTTCTTCCATTTTTAAATAAGGGTTTATCGGAGCTGAATACAGTAATCATGGCAATCAGTTTTGCTTTTTTAAGATAATATTTCGTCAAGTTAAAGCTGCAATAATTATTCAGATAATAACAAAGTACTTATAGTAAAGTTTTAGGAAAAGAATTTAGATGTAATTAATTATCTGACTAATATTCTTACTAACATTATAATTGGGAATGTTTGTTAGAGTTAAATCGAGTAACCGCTGGACCGAATGGGATGAAATTTGACACACGCGTAGACCATATCCTGGATAGGATACATATAGGATATTTTTATCCCAATAAATTGCTCTCATACGAAATATTGGACTTTTTTTAATTCAGTTTTTAAGTAGACAGTGTGTACTGCCATCGCATAAATGCCACCATAGATAGCTTAAATGATTTAGGGATTTTTGTAGCGGGAAGGATTGAACGCGGATGAAGCCGCGAGCATCAGCTACTTACAATAATATAGTATTACTCGGCTTAGTGGCGGTGGAAAATATTACGTACCAAGAGATATTTTTCATTCAATTAAACAGAAATTACTCAGCGCACAAATTCTTCCATCAAACGTGAATCCTACTATCCTACTTCCTACTTAATATAATATTATAAAGGCGAAAGTTTGTAAGAATGTATGGATGTTTGGATGTATGGATGTTTGTTCCTCTTTCACGCAAAAACTACTGAACGGATTTCGATGAAATTTGGTACACGGGTAGATCATGTTCTGGATTAACACATAGGCTACTTTTTATCCCGGGAAAACATAAAGCGGGACTTTTATCCCGGAAAAACTTTTTAACGCAGGCGGAGCCGCGGGCAAAAGCTAGTATTTTATACTACTCTATACAAACATTTCACAACCCTTGATAATCTGAAGACGTCCATCAAAACCGAAAAGACACCCACAAATTAATAGATGTAACTTAAACGTAATTTCAAAAGCAATCTGTTAACCGGATCGTATACAAGAGGAGGGTAAGATTTTGGACGGATCAGCCTTAGGGGAAATCAAGTGATCCACACCGCAAGCGCGACGGTTCATTGAGTACAATGGAGACAGTGGAGGTGGGTTCAGTAGTCAAAGTACGCAGAATAATACTAGGAACGTAGTCAAGATGCCTTTCTGCATTCGTTAACGCTAATAGAAAACAACAAAAATATGGACATAAATCTCTCATATGTAAGAGTCCGTCTGGGTGGGCAGCAGTGTGCATGCATTGTTGTATTTCGGTTTGAAGGTCATTGTAGCCAGGGCAACTACTGGACATAATGAGACTTAACATCTTATGTCTCAGGATGACGAGCGCAGTGGAATGCCACACAGTACTTTGTAACTCAAGGTGCTAGATGGTGTTGCTACTGTTTATGGGTGGTCGTATCGCTTACCATCAGGCGAACGGCATGCTCGTCTCTCATTCAATGCCATTAAAAATGGGTATGACACATATAGTAAACAGTGTAATTGCTACCTAACGTATATATTTATTGATTTGTTAATTCTGTAATTTATGTAAATCGATTAATAAAGGTGCCTACGGTACTAATTAGCGCGTATATATAGCGTTTGCGTTCGGAAAAAGAAGCTGCATTGCATATCGTCACACTACAATGATTTTTTATATTTTTACTGCTATTGAATGACGAAACATCAGGCGAGCATGCCGCTCGCCTGATGGTAAGCAATACGCCCATAAACAGTAACAACACCATACAGTACATTAAATTATAAAGTGCTGCGTCGCAATCATAAGTTTAAGGCATCCGTTACACTGATCTCTCACTATACCCAACCCTCAATAGTCTCCTAATGACCAGTAATGACGCTGCCTATAATTTCCTTTAACCTGCAACACAACAATGCATGCACACTTGGCGGTAGAAATAGACACTGTGGTACCTCCAAATTCCATCTACAACACCTGAGGTTCGCAATCCACCGCTATACGTTTCAGAAGACATTTTCTACGACGTACAGATAAACTCTGGCACCAATTGCCGCCAGCAGCAATTCTGGACAGATACGACCTGGCAACCTTCAAAAAGATAGCGTATTCCCACCTAAAAAGCCGTCAACGGATCTCTGTGCCCCCTGGTACTGCAGATGTTCATAGGTGGAGGTGATCACTTACCATCACGTGAACCGTATGCTCCTTTGCCACCTATATCATAAAAAAACCTATCCAGATTCCAGACAGCCCTTTACGACAGATCCATCGATTATTTTGATATGTAAGTTGCACTACTGCTGCTTATACTAGTCAACACTATGTCATGTGGCACATGGCGGACGATAGGGCACAGCCTAATGCGATTCATTGTTAGGTATTACACGGGTGTTATACCTAATAGCGTCATTTGATTTGCTATGTACAGGCGAGGAGAGACGTGATAGCTTATTTAACACTAAGTATTTCCCGCGACATCGTTCAACTATAAAAATAAGTTAAAAAGTACGCGGAGCTGATTAAAGTTGCATCGAAATCTGATGAATGGTTGAACAAACATTATTTTTTTTACAAAAAAACCAATTTAAATCTTACATGAAGTTTCTCGACATAAATATATCCATGACAAGGTAAACAAAATTTTTCAACAGAAGCTATAAAAAAAAACAAAAGTTCTATATTAAGAAATATAATAATTGGGTTTCGTAAAATATGGTCAGTTCCAGAAACTTTCAGTACGGCCTTATATGCAGAGTGGCAAACCTTTGACTAACAATAACAAAATACAACAATCAATTCGATGTAACGCAAAATTATAGTGAAAATCTCATTATAGCTATAAAATTTAATTTTGAAAATATAAAGACTGCCTCGGTGGCGTAGTTGTATTAGTACGACTGCAATGCTGAGGTCTCGGGCTCGATTCCCGGGTCGGGCAAAGTGATATTGAGTTTTTCTATTCAATATCAGCTCGGAGTCTGGAATATGTGCCCGACATGGCGATAGGCTCGCCCCCTATCACATCATGGGACGGAATAACGGCGAAAAGTGGGTGCACTAGTTGCGCCTCTGCCTACGCTTTCGGGGATAATAGACGTGTGTGTGTGTGTGTGTGTGTGTGTGTGTGTGTGTGTGTGTGTGTGTGTGTGTGTGTGTGTGTGTGCGTTTGTGCGTGTGCGTGTGCGTGTGCGTGTGCGTGTGCGTGTGCGTGTGCGTGTGCGTGTGCGTGTGCGTGTGCGTGTGCGTGTGCGTACGTGTGTGTGTGTGTGTGTGTGTGTGTGTGTGTGTGTGTGTGTGTGTGTGTGTGTGTGTGTGTGTGTGTGTGTGTGAAAATATTAACCGAAAAATATTGTAAACACGGTTTTTAACCGCAATAGTCAACTCGGTAAATTTCACGTAAATTGGGAAATTATTTTTAAGCCTATCCTTTCCCCAAATATACAGAACACGAGTCCATACGAAATTATCCAACGTGTAATGACAGTGTCCAATCTGATGAAGGTTAACCCAGGGCCAATCTAAAAGGTATTCAAGTTAATACGCTCGTTTTACCGAACTCTCACCACTGTACCTAACCCTCAACGGCGTGAATTTAAAATAATCCGACATCCATCGCTGCTTTACATTGAAATTTAAAATTGTGAAAATCACAAAAGCGACAATGGATCGGACTATAGTTATTCTTGCTAACGTAACTGTTTGAGGTAGTTGCAATAAGCAATTAATGCTATGCCAGGTTAACATGCATGAATAGATTCGCAATATTTGTAATGGAAACTTTGATATAAGTGGATGTGCGGTACGATGTACATTCCCTTGGAATTACAATGGGTTTCAATAAGTATTGCGGTTGGGTGGCCTTATCAAACAGTCTTTCTTAGAAGGACCGCATGATTTAAGATGTGAGTATATTGGATGGCTTTTGATTGTTATAACACAATTATCGATATTTCTTTATCAGATTAGATTTTAGCAGAATTCTTTATAATCATTTCTTTTTACCCGACTATGGAGAAGCCAGGAAGGGTAATGAGTTTAACACTGTATGTATGTATGTTGGAGTATGTATGTATCCATTTTATGTGCCACTCTAGCGTCGCTCCTATTGAACCGATTTTGACATACGGGTGTCTATAGATTCGTATTTATTGTGCGATGGTTATAGGCTATTTAAAAAAAAAACATTTGTTTTTAGATTTTCTACTTGGTTTTAGTAGGAAAATGAACAATGTTACGACCATGGTATTGTTTCGCAGAAAGACCACGGATAGTAGCATTGTTGTTCCCCTTGTACGCAAAAATTGAGTTTGTTGTTCACTTTTGATTTTTTTCTGGGTCTTTCGGCAGTTAAGCGCATGCGCTAATCTTACATTTAATTAGACCAAGTAACTAGAGGATAGGAATTAGAATACCCCGGGGCCCGTTCGTCTCGTATGCGTCGAATAAGACGACGTGTGCCGGTGTAGAGTGTACAGTCAATAGCATAAGGGGCGGTTGCGGACGACAACTTAGACGTGAGACGGAGGAAGCCCGCAGCCATCCGTAATGCGCTGAAGATGGCCACCGCGGAGTTTTAGTTGGTATGCCGTGCGGTGTACATAGGTTAGGGACTCGGCCCGGCGGTCGTCAGACGTTTTCCATCTCTCCGGGCGGCTCAACGTCGGGTCGTAAGGCACGGTGAACCCAACATAACCGCTCAGTCGTTCCTCTTGAACACTGGGCGGTAGTAATAAGTCACTTTCTCCGCGTCAACAAAAAAAAAACGTCAACAGCATAAATAGCTGAACAAAATCAAATTTTAAATTGCGTACATACTTTTGTGTTCTTACCATATATATCTTCACAAAAATAAAATAAAAGATTTACTTTACTTCAAACGAAGAAAAATAATGTTTTAGTTTAACTTAACGCGTATAAAGGCTTTTTTTTTTTTTTTGTCCCTGACATTACTCTTTCTAGCCTGACGAGGGTCGGCTTATGAAAGAACACCGGTCTTTTGGGTGAGTGCAGAAGGCGCTCGCAACCCTTAAAATTAAGCGACCACACTGAGGGCGACCCACTAACGGGTCACGAACCTCGGCTCAGGGCGGCCACTGAGAGGATAAGACATCAGCGTTTGGGGAAACATGGTTTTTAACCTAATCCTATTCATGTGTTCGTAGTCTTCGGCACGCGGGCCGGAACTGCTAAGAGAGGTCAGGGTGACGGGGAACGCGACGAGGTCCTCGACGGCGAGGACGGTACAGCGGTCTTGTGGAGTGTAAGAGCTTTTGATGCTCGATCTTTTCGCGAATGGCCAGAGTGATTTCGTCCTCTGGATCTGTCAGTACTGAACGCGGTCGTCTCCATTTGGCGCGATCAAATGGAGTATATATAGAGCGTATAAAGGCGTTGACTATACATTGTTAGGGACTCGGGCGCTCGCAAGATGCTGTATCCGAGCGTCGACACTGTGTGGTGATAGTTGAGACCAACATAAACGTTCGACTCCGCCCCCGCGCGGTGGTGATAGCGATAACGCGTTTTTCCGCGACAAAAAAAAGGTAACTAAACGACTGTTACCTATATTTTTTTTAAAGTTTTCCCTTATAGAGAAGGCGAAGGGTTCTAGCCCATACAGCCTCGTCTTAAGTAATATTTTTGGTTGTTTTTTTTTTCCTACGTACTACATGTCCTAGTAAAGCAGTGGCTACCTTACCAAGACTTTATTAAGGAGTTTTGGCGGCAACGAGAAAACAATTGATTGGCACAGTTATTTCAATTCACTTCATTTGAGCACTTTAATAGAACTACATTGGACAATATACCACCATAATTATTCAATACAACACTACGTATCACCTCTCTCTCTCTCTTCACCAAAATAATGAATTAAAACAAGAGCACCTCATGACACTTCCAAGTTCCCGCCAAAACTCTTACCTATATTATAATTAATGACACTTGGCCATGAAAAAAGGTTAAAACATCACTTTGACATAATAAAAACGTACTCAAAATGCACGGCAGGATCCCGGATTTCCCCGTACCTAATTAAAGCGTGATTTTCAGCGCACGAATGTTTCATAAAGTAAAAATGATTTCACAGTTTTAATTAGGACTCGCATGTCACAAGAGAACAACGGACAAAGGCGCGGGGCAGGGTTTGTTTAACGCGTCTGTCATGTGTCAGTGTTGCGTTAAATATTAAGGCCCTACGCAGACGTCATGCCGAAATGGGAAATGTGTCCAATTGCAGAAACGTGAAATATGTTATTATCTATTGCTATCAATAGTTTACTTATTCTTTCCTTTATGGTCAATATAACCTAGAAAAAAAATCGTTTTTTGTTACAAGTGTCCAATATAAGCAGAAATTAATGTAAAACGCTGTCTTGTTTCGGAAATCAATGCCACAGGCAATCTTAATACACCAAAGAGTAGTTAGTTAACAGTCAATTTCAATACGCGCTCTCAAGCACTTTACACGGTTTAATCGCAAGAATAAACTAATTAAAACGTCATTTGTTCATGTCATTCTGATTGGTCTATTTTGGGTCTATTTATACTATTGTTCCGAACTGAGGATTCGGATCGTTTATTATAAGTAGCGGCAGTCATATCAATATTAATATCACGATAAAGTTGACAGTTGACAGAATTAGGGTCTGATTCACAACTTCTGAGTAAAGGTACAAGTCAGAGACGAGACGCAAACCAGTCGTTTCTATTCAGATGTAGACTGCAAGCCGCACATGCCGCGGCTGCAGGTCTCATTTGTTTCCATAGGTTTTCCCACTACGTCAGATAGATTTGTACCTTAAAATTCTATTCGTCACATAAATGTATAAGCGGATCACATACAAAAGTCATAGTAACCTATGCTAAATTAATGGTGGTTTCTCGGTGCTGCTTCTCAAGTCAGTGGGCTTTTCCGAAGCACTGGTAGAATATTTTAGTCTATAAAAATCATTTATTTATTTATTTATTTATTCACTGTGTTTTGCACACGACTATCACAATTTAATGAAGGAATATGTTAAAAATTACGTGTAAAAGTGCCCTTAGGAGCCTAATTACTTAACAAATGATTTGATTTGATTTTTTTATAAAATGAGTACTATATACATTAGGTGTTTAATACAACTGTCAAATAATATGTACTTACTTGAACATTATAAGACACACCCATAGTCATCAGATTCTGATAAAAGGCATCACGTCTGCGCAGCCCTTAAGCTTACAAAGTAGACGAATATTATTGAAAAAGTTTAAAAAGCTCCTACCGGAATACAGGGGTATTTTCGTAATCCTCTTTTATCCACAAAAGCGTTATGGCAACTGTTCCGTTCTGTTCCGTTTTATGGAAATTTTCCCTTTGCTGTTCCAAAAAAATCAGATGTAAAAGTCATAGTGTAACATCTCCAGGCCAGTCTTTAACTATTCCATTCGATGTAACAAATATTTAAATAATAATAAAAACAAAATGTAAAATAAGTAAATCGTACCCCATTCTTTGTTAAGAAGGTAGATATTATCATGGACTAATAAGAGTATAGACTAACGATCCCCATACATTGAAGCGTACTTCGCTGTTTAGTACATTGAATTCAACTAGATGGCACTAAGATCCATAAAATCATTTGAAATTAACCATTTCAATGGCGCAAATGAGAGGATGGATAAAATAAACAACTATCGGTTTATCCGATAGTTACTATTACGCCTAGATGGCGCTATAAACTGTTTAGCTCACAGACTACTACAATTATTTTGAGTATTTATGGACTGCATTGGCACTTAAATATATCATTACTTTTTGTAAAGAAAACTAGGCAGGTATTAAGTTATGTGGTGCCACGCGCCGCCGACGACACATCGTTGGCCGGTTGTTTAGCGCGTATTATAAGTTTTTTATATGGGGACACCACTTCTTTTTTTACTGAACTTTATTTTTATATTTTTGTTATATGTATAGCTAATATAATAATACATAATATATTTGGATAGTTTCAAATATCTGCTTGTAACGGTTCCAACGCTACAAAAAAATGTTTTTTTTTTATATGGGGACTCCCCCTATTTTTAAACTTTTTTTTATTTTTAGATTTTTTCCTACGGTTACTTACACACAATTACGTTCCGTTCGTGTAATATTACACTCGGCGCTGGCTAGCCAGTTACTTTGCTTGAACTTGGCTTGACACGCTACCGCGTGTCTAGATGTCTTTTTACACCAAAAAGGATACTAGATATTTAAAAAAAAGTATGTATTGAAAAAGTGGCCGCTATTTTGGATTTCGTTGTTTTAAGGCCAATCAACCTCAAAATCGATACCTGGACATGGTTTTAGGTACAAAGGACAGATCCAAAGTTAGAATTGAAAAAGTGGCCGCCATTTTGAATTTCTTTGTTTTAAGGCCAATTGACCTCAAAATCGGTATCTGGGCATATCTTTAGTTAAAAAAGATGGATCCGATGTCAGAACTGAAATATGAGGCCGCCATTTTGAATTTATTTGTTTTAAGACCAATCGACCTCATAATCGGCCTCTGGGAATGGCTTTGGGCACAAAGGGCATATCCTATATTATAATTGAAAAAAGTGGCCAATATTTAGGCTTCTTTATTTTTAGGTCAATTAACGTCAAAATCGATACTTGAGCATAAGAAAAGTGGTCGCCATTTTGAACTTCATTGTTTTAAGACTGATTAGATTTAGATAGATATTTGGGCTTGTCTTTAGCCAAATAGAATAATTAATCGAGGTTGGAATTTTAAAAATTGCATTTCATGTTAAATTTTTTTGTTTAAGGGCTATTGGTTTTAAAATTAAAATACGCTGGACATGACTATAAACTATAGTAGGTAATATGGCCACCATCAAAGCTTGTTCAATTCTCTTCAATAACGATATCACAGCTTTGCTATATCGCAAAATAAATAAATTGTCTTTGAATTTTAGAAGACGAAGTTCGAAGTCTTCGTCGCCTGTGGCAGCAAACAGGAAATAAAGGAAATGGTTCTGTGAAAGCATCAAAATTGGTAACAAAATTAGGGAGTCGTTAACCTTCATTTGAAATATTGCTATAAGCATAAGTAACCGCGTAGTAGAAATGATCTTACCATATTTTCTTATCGTCCCCCATATCGTTTTGCCTTGTTAGGTGACCATTTAATTATTGTATCCCTTTTAACTTACCCCTTTTCACCAGACTTAAAAGGCTACTTAGGTTGATTACCTTATTGATTTTTAAAAGTAGGTATTTAATTTTGATGTGAAAATATATTTAAATTTTTTCTATAATGGAAGGCAATCCAAAAAATGTATGTTATAAATTCAGGGGATACAGTTTGGTGTCGCTGCTATGTAGCATCTGTTATTACACCATCTATTGCTATTCTAATTATTCATTCTCATTTAATTTTTAAAAACTAAGCCATTAAAATAGTGTAAAATGTAGTTGAATAAAGTCAAACTATTGACATAACTTTAAAATTATTAACATAATGTGGGATAAACAGAAGTGAGCCAAGCAAGAAAGATTTTTTTTTAATTTTCAATATCCCACACTTCTGAAAGTCAGAAGTTTGTTTGATTTTACAATAACACTGGTTTCTGCAACGGGTGGTTATAATAATTTATTAAAATGCACATGAAGAAGTGTTAACAGCTCACAGTTGTGGTCTCAACTAACTTGAAAATATTGAATAGTAAGCTACCGTTGCTATTTCAAACAAATCTGTTTCTGGAAGTCAATCCTCTATGAAACTTCTACACTTTACAGGCTGTATGGTTGATGGAAGACTTTGAAAACAAATAATTAATCCAACATGGTGCTCATTTTTATCACAATTAAAACGAATCATTATATTGTGGTTAAAGGCATGCCCAAATATCGATTTTAAAGCTAATGGGCCCTAAAACAAGTCCAAAATAGCGGTGCCTTCTCAATTCTAACATTGGATGTGCCTTTTATAGATAAAAGCTAAAAAATTACTTGATATCGATTTTGAGGTCAATTGGCCTTAAAACGAAGAAATTCAAAATGCCGGCCACTTTTTCGATTCCGACATTGGATCTGTCTTTTATAATCAAATATATACCCAGCTATCGATTTTGAGGTCAATTGGCCTTAAAATAAAGAAATTCACAATGGCGGCCTCTTTTTACAATTCCGACATTGGATCCATCTTTTGTAACTAAAGATATGCGCAGATATCGATTTCGCGGTTGATTGGCCTTAAAACAAAGAAATTCAAAATGGCGGCCACTTTTATCAATTCTAGCCTTAGATCCGTCTTTTGTAACCAAAGATGTACCCAGCTATCGATTTTGAGGTCAATTGGCCTTTAAACAAAGAAATTCAAAATGGCGGCCTCTTTTTACAATTCCGACATTGGATCCATCTTTTGTAACTAAAGATATGCCCAGATATTGACTTTGCGGTCGATTGGCTTTAAAATAAAGAAATTCAAAATGGCGGCCACTTTTATCAATTCTAGCCTTGGATCCGTCTCTCGTAACCAAAGATATTCCCAGCTAACGATTTTGAGGTCAATTGGCCTTAAAACAAAGAAATTCTAAATGGCGGCCACTTCTTTCAATTCTAACATTGGATCTGCCCTTTAAGTCTAAAAGCCTAAAAAAATACTATAATAATCATGTAAACTTAACATAACCAACTGACTTTTGTTAGCTGATGCACCGCACATGCAAAATATTTGGTAAAAAATCAACAAAATCATGTTGATCCCCGGTTGTCGCTAAACAAGTGAACCTTGATAAAATAGCTTGTGGCTCTGACATCGTCCCTGACGCGCCCCTGATTTAGGTGAAAAAGTATCTGAGCCTCCTCAATAGGTTCCGAGATATTGACCATGCGAAATTTTACCCACTGTGATATTATCTGTTTGGTTTTTGTATATTCAAATTAGAAGAAATCACGCACAGCAGAACTCGCTGTGCCCATACCTAGCGTCTCGCCCGGCACCCGCGCGCGTGGTGAGGGCCGTGTGTGAAGCGCCTTACTGCCATCTGTTGTATGTCCATTCTAATGCTAAACTATTTTGTTTTACGGTACAATGCCACCTAACGGGACATTTTTGAAACCCGGCAGATGTTGAAGTTTCCAGGCTAATTATCAGCGCCATCTAGCAATAAGCCGGGATTTTGCACTTTTTCAGGTGAACGCTTCAATGTATGGGGATCGTCAGTCTATACTCTTATTAGTCGATGATATTATATTACATGCAATAGATAGATAGAAACTTAGATGATCAGTATATGACCATGTATAGTTGTTTTGAAATTTATGCCCGAGCAAAAATAAAACAAACTAAGATCGTTTCTATAAATAAATATAAAAAAAACAAAAAACCTGACTGCGTCAATATCTGCCATCTTTATTAAATTCACTGAAGAACTGAAAAGATACAAACAACATTACAATTTGAATATTTTATTTTCGTTTTGAATAATCTTAGTTGACAGTGTTCACAAACGCAGTCGGAGGCATCTGCTCACTCCAAGATTCTGTTGCTCTTCCTATATCACCAACCACATTATGAGAAGTGAGCGTGTTATGTAGTTGTTGTTGTGTTATGTAATCACGGTTATAAAAAATATTTTGATACCACAATCGATATATTTGAAAACATTTTTTTTAGATTACTTTTTGCCGCCAAAAATCCTTAATTTTTTATGTAGTCAGTGTCACTCTCACGACTAAGACGAATCTATTGACACCACTCAAATAAAAATACGACAAACCGTTTAGGCTCTAGGGCATGCTAAAGTAATATACATACATATACTCGAATAACATAATCCTTCTTCTTTCGCAGTCGGGTAAATAGGTTTTAATAATAATGATTAACAGCCTGCTCTTATAAGCAATTTATTACCTAACAAATCGAGGTAATATTTGCGTGGGAATCAATTGGTATTACACGAATATCAATTCATAGAGCCAAAATTCTTCTTTACCAACGGACACTAAACAAGGAGCCCATCTAAGCCATCACGGATTATCCAAACGTAACCACTAAAAGTTCTCACATCAGCCCAATTCGTATTTACACTTACCGAAAGGAAACAATAAAGGCGACGCCGTTCAAATATCCAATCTATTTATGTTTTATGAACACCCAAATGTGAATTGGGAAGGCCTAGAATACGATTTCTGAACGGGACACCGCGTTTTATTATAATAAAATTCTATGCGAGAACGTTTACGAGGCGCAACTCTTATGGAACAGTTTTATAAGTCCCGAATTATGTTATTTATTTATTCTGCTTATTTATAAACGCGAACGTTTGTAAGAATGTATGGATTTATGGATGTATCTTTGTTACTCTTTCACGCAGAAACTATTAAACGGATTTCGATGAAATTTGGTACACGCATAGATCATAATATCCTGGATTAACACATAGACTACTTTTTATCCTGGGAAAATATAAAGCGGGACTTTTATCCCGGAAAACTTTTTAACGCGGGCGGAGTCGCAGGCAAAAGCTAGTATGATAATATACGTATGGGATGCTTATATATTTATAATATTATTTAGTCTCGACTGACAGCTTGTATCCGCACGAATATTGCCCTCTGGACACAAGGTATAAAACTCGTGTAATGTATGTATCGCGCATTATGTATGGTATGTTTATAATTAGAAATTAATTGTCGCTCGGAACACCCACTTTTCGCCGTTATTCCGTCTCATGATGTGATAGGGGGCGAGCCTATCGCCATATCGGGCACAAATTCCAGACTCCAAGCTGATACTGAATAGAAAAACCCAATATCACTTTGCCCGACTCGGGAATCGAACCCAAGACCTCAGCATTGCAGTCGTACCACAATACAACTACGCCACCGAGGCAGTCTTTATTGCTGTTGAAAAACATCGACATGTGGTTATTAATATTATACAGCTTGTCTTCCGACAAAGGCCTCCTCTAAATAATTCCATTTTATTTTGTCTTTTGCAATTCGAGTCCACATTAGCCCCGCAAATTTTTGGAAATCATCTACCCATCTTTTTGTCTATCTACCTCTACGTCCTTTCCCATCTCTTGGGTACCATTCAGATACTATTTTAGTCCATTTTTCTTGTTCATCTCTCAACATATGACCTGCCCATCGGCACTCTAGTTGTTTATAGATTATTTCTACGTTTCTGAATTTTGTTTTACTTTTGAATGTATCTAATTTCAGTCTATCCTTTCTATTGACCATTACGCTTCTTTCTATGCCGTTCTGGCAGATTTTCTTTATTATTTGCTCTGTTAGTGACCATATCTGGCAGCCATAAGTTAAACATGGCAAAACTTTGCCATTTTGCCATGAAATGTAAAATTAAATCTATTTAATTTGCAATGAGTAACTGAAACCTCATAAGTAGCTCGTTAAAATACCTGAATTAAACAGTTCAGATTATGTAACATTTCCCTGAACCGAATCCGAACTTCGCCGCATAACTGTTGCGATAAACATCGATTGGGGTCGTAGTAGAACACAAACAATTTAAAGTGTAGGTCACTAAACAGTTATGTAAAGACATTTTTGAACCTTAACCTTCAGGCGACTTCCATGTCCCTTTCAAATTTACAAGAATATTCAATTCAAACTTTCGCCAATTTTTGTGTTTCTTGTTTATAAAAACACAGCAATATTTATAGAAACACAATTCATAGCGTTGTATTTTACATTACTCACAGTAAACGAAACTGTGTTATGAAACATTTCGAACTATTTTTAAGATCAATACACTTTGACCACGCATGATTAATATCTTTGCTTTAGGCAGTAAGTAGTAAAAAGGAACTTTAGGCCTAAGTAATTATACTAAGACTGCCTCGGTGGCGTATTATGGTTCGATTGCAATGCGGAGGTCTCGGGTTCGGTCCTCGGGTCGGGTAAAGATATTGAGTTTTTCTATTCAGTATCAGCTCAGAGTCTGGAATTTGTGTCCGATATAGCGATAGGCTCGCCCCCTATCACATCATGGGACGGAATAACGGCGCAAAGTGGATGCACTCATTGCGCCTCTGCCTACCCCTTCGGGGATGAAAGGTGTGAGTGTGTGTATGTGTGTGTAACTATACTATTGGAATGTCTTTGTTTCGGCCTCTCAGGATCTAGAACTGCAATAAATAGCGCATGATACCATCATATGTTTCGTTAGAGGCACGTTTATTATACTATTCGTACTTTCTATGCTTTAGCGTACAATTGGATAAATAGTACAAAATTAGTATTGAACACAAACATTTTAAAAAATTACCAAGTTGCCCTTTGACAAACATTTTTTGTGCATGTCGGAGACAGAGAGTGGCGGCTGATATAGGTACACGTGGGCACACATAGTAAAAGTCACAAATGAATTATCTTCAACTCGCTATTTATTGTTCGTTGGTCAATTATTACGTAATTGAGTATTCGCAGAGTACAATACCACGTCAGGATTCATTATTAACTTTGGTTATTATCACACACTGCATATTGAGACAATTACTTAACCAAACTTCTCCATTGTAATCCACTCACATAGTAACAACTCGAATTAACATAGTAACCCCTTTACTAAGCACTGACCGATATGAAAACCACCATAGTTACCACTTAGTAATGAACTGCACCGAACTAGTTGCAACACAACCGCACTCAACGTCGACTGAACTAAGACTGTTCCTTCAAATGATTCGGCACCCCTTTTATACACCCAACTGTCGCTCTGACAATTCAACACGATTTTTATTTTGTCTTACCCGACGTAATATATTCAGACACCCTCAATGAGATTAATAAAGATGATAATTCCTTTTTATACTTCCTTCCTGTCCCGACATGCATATTATTTATATTATACGCGTTATAATAATGTCAAGCTTGACATAGATGATTTGACGTCACTGCATTCTACTTAATATTTAAACTGAACGGATTTAGATGAAATTTGTCACACGGATAGATCATCTCCTGGACTAACATATAGGCTACTTTTTATCCCGGAAAAATATAAGGCGGGACTTTTACCTCGGAAAACTTATTCACGCGGGTGTAGCCGTGGGCAAAAGCTCTTTCTTTATAAACAGAACTTATCAAACCCGAAGCATTGAAGGGATTCAGTATATAATTTGATTCCAATACTATCAAATTAAACTCAATAATAAGTTGACATAAAATTGACACAAGTTCATTATGAAGTCATAATGTTCCAATTCGGTCCCGTCTCACTGTCACAATTCTCGTTCATTCTATTCAGTGAAGTGGGTCAAATGTTGAGAATTTATTTGTCAAAAACTATAGCATGAACATGGAATTAAATTTTATATTATGATTTTTTATACATGTCAATGGCCATGTAGTGCCTGGTTAATGATTTTATATTTTTATAGAATCCTGAAAAAGAAACAGTCGAAAGCGGGATTTGAACCCACGACCTCCGGCGTACCGTGCCGGTGCTCTTCCAATTGAGCTATTCCGACCCCGCCATCGATTGCCAATTTCAGGATCCGTACTTAATTCTCTTAAAGGAGATGACCAGCGACATCTGTTAGCAGTTATTACAACTACTAACTCAGCATTACTCCTTTACAGGAGTAAGTAACCGAAACGAGTCGCTAAACTTTTTTCTAATTTTATATTATGATTTTTTATACATGTCAATGGCCATCTAGTGCCTGGTTAATGATTTTATATTTTTATAGAATCCTGAAAAAGAAACAGTCGAAAGCGGGATTCGAACCCACGACCTCCGGCGTACCGTTAAAGGAGATGACCAGCGACATTAAGATAATTAAGTACGGATCCTGAAATTGGCAATCGATGGCGGGGTCGGAATAGCTCAATTGGAAGAGCACCGGCACGGTACGCCGGAGGTCGTGGGTTCAAATCCCGCTTTCGACTGTTTCTTTTCCAGGATTCTATAAAAATATAAAATCATGGAATTAAATTTTGTAAAAGTTCATTTCGAAGAAGTTCTTTATTTGAATCTGAACTATGCCAAACACAGAACAGAGTACGCAGCTAAATAATATCAAAACATGAAATAACCTAACACGCTGCGTTTTATAGAAACTATTTTGCGTGAAGAACTTATGTTATAATTTTGTGAAGAAAAATAAATGTTTGTGAGAACACAAAATAGTATGAACGATTTGAAGGTTTGAATTCGTTCAGCTATTTATGTTGCTGACTGTACGTAAGTAAAATTAAGATGTCATTTTTTTTTTCTTTATGGTTGTACAAACATTTCCTGTTTCACTGTATATGTTGTGGCTTCAATTTGAGGGAGGCGGGGGGGGCAAGGTTCCGCTATTTGATACGTAACTCACCCCCCCTCCGTCCGATAACACAACGGTACGGGAAGATACATTATAAATTAAAATTAAAATTAAAATGATGTCATAATTTGCAATGCAATGCAACCAGCCCTGTATTATATACTGCCCACTGCTGCGTACGGGCCTCCTCTACTACAGAGAGGGGTTAGGCCTTAGACCACCACGCTGGCAAAGTGCGGGCTGGCAGACTTCACTTTCGAAATTTTTATGGAGAATTCTCAGGTATGTAGTTTTCCTCACGATGTTTTCCTTCACCGTTATAGCGTTGGCTAATTGATAAACAATACATACGTAATTTCGGTAAGTCAGAGGTGTGTGCCTTAGGTTTTGAACCTCCGGACATTCTCGGCAGACCGTTCCATTCCCAACTAGGCTATCGTCCATTCATAATTTATTGTACTCACGAAGGACAGAAGAATGTACTTCTTTTATTACTTAACTAGTAGTGCTACAGTAGGAAGCTACAAAACTCCTGAGCTGAACCGATTTTGAAAATTCTTTCACTAATTCCTATTAGTAGTTCCTGAGATTAGCGCGTTCAAACAAACAAACAAACTCTTCAGCTTTATAATATTAGTATAGATATGTGGTACTTTATATTATGTGACAGCATGGCAAATTATTTCATTTTCTAGCCTAAATGCCTTATTTTTCAATATAAAACAAAGTTTAAATATCCCATTTATCTGATAAGCTTCGTCTATCCAAAAAGTCGTGAGCCAGCTAATTCCACAGACCATTTCTTTTATGACGATAAATGTTCACTTCAATTTAGTTTTTCTAATTAAATTATTCTCAGTGTTGTTTAGTCTACGTTGAACGTTCGTATGGATTTAGGCTAATTCTTGAACTAACTTATCCATTTCAGAGTAATTGGTCAGGCTTTTTATACTTTTAAATATCAACTTTTTATAAAAGTCTTTTATTAATCTTTGTTATTAGATTTGGTATTGGTTACGCGTGATGGTCATTAATTTTTAAAATATCGAAGTATACGAGTAGACTGGATTTATTTAATTAATTAAAAACGAATTGAATTATTCCAGAATTTTAAAATATTGGTCCCGAATTTATACGTGTTATTTTTTAAATAAAAATGATATCAGAATATTGAATTCAAAAATATTCAAATCGTTAAGCAATATTAGGTGAATAACTAGACAAAAAATCTAATTAGGACCAGAGAAAAGTCTGGAGACCTTAGATTTGAAGGATGATTATAATATTTAAAAAGATTGCACTCCATGTTTGTACACCGTAAAGTGGTTGAAGTTTAAAAATGCCCAATGTAGACAGACATCTTTCTTCGAGTTCCAAAAAAGGAAACACGAAGTACATAGTACAAAGCCGAACCAGTAAGGTATTTTTAACCGACTTCAAAAAAAGGAGGAGGTTATCAATTCGTAGGGAACTTTTTTGTATTAATTGTTACCTCAGAAATCAGTAATTTCTTAACTGATAGGGAAAATTCTTTTTTATTTGAATGAATATACTCCCAGATTATTGACATAGATTTTTTTACAAAATCGGTTCAGTTCTTTGTTTTTAAATCAAAATAACTGGAATAACTATTTAATCAAAGTAAACATGCACTGTTGTGTTTCGGTTTGAAGGACATTGTATTCAGTGCAACTACTGAACATAATGAGACTTATCATCTTATGTCTCAGGATGACGAGCGCAGTGAAAGGCCACACAGTAATTTGTAACTCAAGGTGCTGTATGGTGTCAACTCACTACTGTTTATTGGTGATCGTATCGCTTACCATCAGGCGAACGGCATGCTCGTCTCGTCATTCAATGCCATAACAAAAAAAACTGCGAATTTTGGATTCCTTTGACTGTTTCAGTGGTGATTTTGGGTTGGATTTTGTTGGTTATATTACGAATATAGGTACAGTTAGCAGCATAAATATCTGTACAAAATCAAAATTTTGAAATCGCCTATATACGCGTTAAGTCAAACTGAAAAAAAAGTCGTCATATGAACTAAAGCAAATCTCTTTTATTTTTGTGAAGAGAAAAAAGATTAGTAAGAACACAAAAGTATTTAGGCAATTTGAAATTTTTAATTTGTTCAGCTACTAATGCTAGACTGTACATAACACCACACCTCATCCCTTTTCAGGGTAGAGGCGTAATGAAAAAAAAAATGAAATCTTCCTAGCCAGTTTCGGCCACGGCGGCCAATCTCAACGGAGATCAGCCAGGTACGCAGGAGATATTATAGTGCACAAGTGTGTGCGCAATACACAGGTGCACTCGCTATTCCTTCACTCTCATAGTCCGGTGAGACGGCAATCCGACATGACCGGAGAGAGATCAGGCGCAGGACCAACGGCTTTACGTGCTTTCCGAGGTACGGGGGTATCACACCGCCAACTTCCTGACTCCGAGCTGCGACTGAGTAATTTTTTTAAGATGGAAAAACCCAGTCACAAAGTTTTTTGTCCCGACCCGGGATTCGAACCCAGGACCTCAGCGCGCAAATCGTACTCGTAACGCGTACGCAATACAACTACACCACCGAGGCAGTCAGAGTCAGAGGCAGTCAGGCAGTTAGAGGCGTAATATCTCAACGCGATACCCGTACCGCGTACGCAAAACGACTACGTCACTGAGGCAGATTCTTTGTGAATTATCGCTCGCTTGAACGGTGAAGGAAAACATCGTGAGGAAACCTGCATACCTGAGAAGTTCTCTGAGTTTCAAAGTTATGTGAAGTCTGCTAACCCGCACTAGGCCAGCGTGGTGGACTAAGGCCTTAACCCTCTCAGTTGTACAGGACGCCCGTGCTCAGCAGTGGGCAGTATATAACACAGGCCTGGTAAGGTATTGAGGCAGTCTATTTGTTACTAACACAAAAAGACACACATACACCGGCGTTTTTGCCATGCCTATCTTCGATCAACAATACCATTGGTATTGTTGATCGAAGATGCCTATTCAATAATATATTTTATTCCAATGAATAAAATATGACAGCTCACATGATAGAAACCTTTCATTAAAGTAATTTGTATCCGCGTGCTTTACAACTGGCTACTTAATTAGATACTTAGTCTGGTCGTAGTTAGTTAGTATCTCTCATATATGTAAGAGCCCGTCTGGGTGGGTATCACCGCAATGTTTATTTCTACTGCCAAGCAGCAGTGTGTATTGTTGTGTTTCAGTTTGAAGGACATTGTAGCCAGTGTACTAACTGTAACTACTGGGCATAATGAGACATAAAACCTTATATCTCAGAATGACGAGCGCAGTGGCAATCCATTGATTGCAATGCTGAGGGTTCGATTCCTGGGCTGGGCAAAGTGATATTAGGTTTTAAATTCGACATTAGTCCGGAGTCTGGAATTTGTGCCTGATATGACGATAGACTCGATCCCTATCACAGCATGTGATGGAATAAGCACGGCGATAAATGGGTGCACTAGTTGCGCCCCTGCCTACCCCTTCGGGTATAAAAGGCGTGAATGTGTGTGGGTGTGTGTGTGTGTGTTATGTACGTAATGGTAGGTACGTTTATAGGTAGCCCAAATAGTTTTTTTTTGTTAGTGTAGTGGTATTCCACGCACCAAGTAAAACGTTTTATTTATTAACTAAATACATCGCTTCTCGTTATTCGCGTTACGCGGGCTTACACATTGACACATGTAATTTTCTTTATTTATATGTAGCAGAGAGCTGACAGAGGAGGTAAGTGAGCAATTTAGCACCCATGTTAGTATAGGTAAGTAATTTGCTGTAAGAAAAAATTTATAGATCACACTTAAGAGCTCAAGAAGCTTCGTTATGTACAAGAAATGTAATGCATTTTTTTAAATACTAGGTCATTTGAGATCTGTTGTAGATAACATTGGCTTAAATTTTGCCTGGTTTTGATATCTCAATAAAACCGACATTACTCATGTATCTCACTACAAGACTCACGACATCTCACGACTGACTCGGTGGCGTAGTTGTATTATAGTACGACTGCAAAGCTGAGGTCTCGGGTTCGATCCCCGGGTCGGGCAAAGTGATATTGAGTTTTTCTATTCATTATCAGCTCGTAGTCTGGAATTTGTTCCCGATATGGCGATTGGCTCGCCCCCTATCACATCTTGGGACGGAATAACAGCGAAAAGTGGGTGCACTAGTTGCGCCTCTGCCTACCCCTTCGGGAATAGAAGGCGTGAGTGTACTCACTACAAGACGAACCCTTGTCTCCCTAATTACCTTTATTAAAGCTGCGATTTTCGTTTGCAAACTCGACAACTTAATTAATAACAGAGTCGAGTCACCGCACGGGCATTTTTTCAGCCAGTATATCTTGGTCTTTAGTCGAAAATTAAACAATGTTAAGTGGAACAAAGCAAGTGGAGTGGTGAGTCGAGTGTCGGGGCCCGCTTTTGTTCCTCAGCCCCGTTGGGGATGTTTCTTTTGTTGATGGTGTCGGGGTGGGGAGACGGGCGGATGTAAAAGTATTTCGTGTTGAAATGGTTCGTTGAATGCGAAAGGCGATAAATAGCCTGGATTGGATTTAAATGTTTTGACGTGGTATGGTGAAGGTAAAAAAATATTTCTTTATCAAACGAGTGAAATTACTTGCAAGTGAGTTTGGATGCCTGTTAAAATGAAACTATTTTGCGGATTTTATCGCGGTTTTTTAATTTATATTTTCTCCCGACGTTTCGAAGGCTTTTCAGCACTTCGTGGTCACGGGGCGGACTGAGGTGTTGGTGGTCCGAAAAGTTAATGTTACAATATCTACCTTCATTTTTTATAGATATTGTCTACTATACTGAATAGCCTTCGAAACGTCGGGAGAAAATATAAATTAAAAAACCGCGATGAAATCCGCAAAATAGTTTCATTTTAATGTCTAACATTCGCGTAAATAGAAGAAGTCATTGGATGCCTGTTATCTTACTTTATCAATATTTGGCGCAAGGCGAGTTTACATACTTGTTTGTTAAATATTGAGTGAGCATTTAAAAAGTTATAAACCTTATTTAGTAAACGAAACTTTTGAAAAAATCGTAGGAGGTTTGTTAGAAGTAAATGTAGAAACTGAACAGCTTAGTATAAAAATTGTCACACCGATAGACCATCTGCTAGATTCACATAGGCGGTTTTTTTATTTACTTTTTGTCTCGGAATTTGCTCCCATTGAAAAAAACTACTCAAATCGATGACTGTGATGAAATATACCACTCTTATTTGCATATTTTCGCGATCTTCACTACATAGTATAAAACAAAGACGCTTCCGCTGTCTGTCCCTGTGTCCCAATGTATGCTTAGATCTTTAAAACTACGCAACGGATTTTGAAGCTGTTTTTTTAATAGATAGTGTGATTCAAGAGGAAGGTTTATATGTACTTTTATCCCGGAAAACTTATTAACGCGGGCGAAGCCGCGGGTATGTATTATAAAATGGAAGTCAAAAGTATAAAATCTGTCAATTTAATCGCATTCGCTCCCAGCTTGCGCTTCATCACCACGAGACAGACAGGAAGCAGCGTCTCTTTACAACAGCCACACTAGATCGCTTTTGTATACGATGACATGCCCCGTAGACGACACTTGATAATTATGCTTACAACTTTCTATACCGTTCAGATAAATAAAACCACGTTTTGTCTTTTCTATTGTCTCAGTTTATTTCGTTAGTGTTGGTTAAGACGCTATAAATTTTTAGTTGTAAAATATCTTTATAACTTTGTAGTTTTAAGATTCATTGCAAGTTGTGTCTGTTTATGATTCAGTGTTTTTGGTGCAAGTTTTCAGTTAAAAGTGTGTCGTATACTTTAGAGTGTAATTTCGGTTTATTTGACTATTTCTATAGTGTGATGTGAAGCTTTAACATTAGGCTTTACTAAAAAGGTCTATATGGCCAATTGTTGCAAGAGGTCGATATCTCGATCTTCTTTACCTCAATTGTTCATCTTAGATCCCTCTGATACTGCTGGTGTTTCATATCATTGGTGATGAATATGTATAAATTATAATGTTCCTTTTTTTATATACTAGGATCCCAATGTATTAAAAGCCTAAACACAGTGCTCATAAATTAATGAGGTGATGCCATCCTTACTGGTCTTTTATGATTCCTACATAATATCCTACCATGCTTTATAAGAACAACATACCTACTATATCAAGAACATACCAAGATAAAGATACTGGTGTTAGGTCTCTCATATGTAAGAATCCGCCGTGGGTACTTCTGCAATGTCTATTTCTACCGCAAGCCGCAGTTGTGTTTTGGTTTGAAGGACATTGTAGCCAGTGTAACTACTGGACATAATGAGACTTAACATCTTATGTCTCAGGATGACGAGCGCAGTGTGGTATGCTATATAGTGCTTCGTAAGTCAAGGTGCTGGATGGTGTTACTACTGTTTATGGGTGGCCGTATGGCTTACTATCAGACGAACGGCATTGTCTCGTCTCGTCATTCAAAGAAAACATGACCGAAGCTAAAGAATGAATAATAGATATAATTATATAGTGCGTTCGTTACCTAGTATCCGTCTATCATGTACTAAAGTTACTGTACAGTCAGCCATATTAGCAGGTGAACAAATAAATCAAGTCACCGATACGCCTTAGTGATCTTATCAATTTAAGTTTTCACTTTACAAAAATAAATTAATAGTGATTTTTAGTTTACTTCACAAAAAGAAAACAAGTTTCAATTAAACCTTTGCGTATTGCGATTTGAAATTCAACTACGTATGTGGCTGATTGTATCTACATTGTATACAATGGCACATATGCTATACCATATAGGAACTATAGGAGATACCACAAACAGACCCCATGTTGTAACTATAGTATAGTATAATCATAACTGTCAGAATATTCTATTTCGACGATTGCGGCTAACGGTCTCAGTACACGAAATACAATATTACAGGATTTCGTCGGAAAGTTTATTGGAAATGTATTTTAAACAGAACTTGGGCAGTCTTTTTGCTACTTTTGTGCTTGTTTTGAAATTTTTTTCTATATAGGTTTTTAATTACAGGTAAGTATGGTAGTTGTACAAAGAGTTCACGAATCACGATATACAATATAAAGTATTTCTTGTCTTCTATATACTCCTAAGATAAGGCTTTGGTTTGTTAAATTATCTGGAAGGCACTTTTGGTACAATTTGATAATTTTATTTTATGCTTTTATTGAAAAATTATAACTAACAGGCACAATACACTTTTTTAATTTCTCGAAAGGTCTCATAAAAATATGATGAAAAATATAATTTGATATAAATTCGTAAACAGCAAACTTCGATCTTTCATAAACTAAACATAAACAAAGCAAATGTTAATAAATATTCTGAGCAAAATATAACAGAAATTGTCTCAGCAGTAATGTGGTTTCAGAAGGTTTGCATAAAGAAAATTAATGTTTAAATTTTTAATTTAGTATTATCTTGAACAATCACAATATCTTTGTTCTTATAAATAAAGAAAACTTTATTTATGTTGTTAATCTTTTGGGAACTTTACGTTCAGTAAAAAAATGATTTGTATACTTATAGCTTGTACCCCGCTTTATGGGAAGCGCTTATGCATTGCAGTTTAAAGCTTTCAGAATTGCTATTTGCTACAATGTTACTACTAGATGTTCCGGCATGTGGCTTACGTTATTTTTGGTAATAATGAACCTGTGGTCACCCACTGCTCGAAATTGGACCGTGATTTATAGATTTTATTTTTATGATCTTCTCTATATGAGATTTAATTATGCCAAATCTCACATTCCATGCACGCAGCGTGTTGAAGCGGCGATAGCCTAGTTGGGAGTGGAACGGACTGCGGAGAGGAATATCCGCAGGTTCAAAACCCAAGGGCACACACCTCTGTCTTTTATAAAAAAATATGTGTGTATTCTTTGTGAATTTTTCGCTCGCTTTAACGGTGAAGGAATGCATCGCGAGGAAACCTGCATACCTGAGAAGTTCTCTGAATTTCGTAGGTATGTGAAATCTGCCAACCCGCACTGGGCCTGCGTGGTGGACTAAGGCCTTAACCCTGTCAGTTGTAGAGGAGGCCCGCAGCTCAGCAGTGGGCGGCATATAATACAAGGCTGGTATGGTGTGTTTAAAAATGGTTACAAATATTCTTTACGTGTTTTTTTTTTGTTATTGGGACAGTACGGGGAAAACCGAAACCATAGGTGATACAGGGGAACTGTCTTAGGAACCATTACTCCTTTTTTGAAAAACCTATTTGGCATAGTATTTTTTTTTGTTAGGGATGAGTTTTCCATTAAAAATAATGAAATAGATAATTATTTTTTTCATAAAAAGACTTGGTTCCTGAGACAGTTTACCTGTATTTCCTATGGTTTCGGATTTCCCCATACTGTCTCAGTTAAAAAAACACACTGTGTAGAAAAAAATGACGTTGACTAACAGACCACAGTAGACGGTAGAAAAATTAATTTATATTACTAGTGGATATTGGCGAAGCTACTGATAAACCGAAGCCATAATATGAAAATTAGAATAAAAGATAAGATGTCTAATGTTATAAAAAATACATATTGCTTCGAATCATAGCTTCGAATTAAAAAAGAAAACTGTAACGACCGTGCTGATGCTATATTACAAAAGGTGTTGGTTTCCAACTGATTTGAAGTCAATCTGGAATATCCATTTTTTTTTCAGTTTTATATACGCACTCGACAGCTTGTGCTCATTCTGAGGATCCAGACTTCCCGTGCAACCGACATTTGACCAACGTGGCCTAAATATACTTACATTGTTTTACTTGTAAATTCACAAAAATAAATTAAACTGAAGTATTTTTAAATTAGATATTATGGTTTCTTTTTTTTATTATTATACATCATTCGCACCAAAATCTTAACAGGGTTCATTTCATTTGTTTATTTAAAAGGGCTTTATTGATTTAGATGTGATTTTAACTGGTGGATTTTTACTAACTTAATTAAACTAGAAAGGCTAACACGCAAAACCAAAGACCCTAATTCAATCATATTTTCCCGAACTTTAACCTAACCTAAATAGATTGAACGGAAAGAGGATTTACCTCATTAAGTAGCTCAAGATATTAACTTTCAATCTTACCAAATTGTGTTATAATCCTGTTAACTAATACTCAGGTGGGCGGCGTTGCTGTGGTAAACGGCTCATCTAACTAAAGATGACTCAATCTAATTCAATTAAGGCAACGCGTGGTTTAATAACTTGAGGTCTTTGTAAGAAAACTAAAATGGCGGACGTCGTTCCGTGAGATTATTTTAGCATTATAAATTAAATTGTAGAAGAAAAATATTTTAGGCAAGCGGCTTGAACGTATTCGTCACGGTTTATAAGGTTGATGGTCTAGAAGTTATTATTACAAAACACTGCTTCACTTGTCATCTTGAAGCAATTACCTATACGCAAAATATCAAGTACTTAAACTGGCTAGATTGTGCTTTAAGCGATGACACCTATTTGCTTACTATAATTAAATGGCAGAAATATAAAATGTCGCGGTGGCGTAGATGCGATGCAATGCGAGGTTCTGAGTTCAAATCCCGGGTCAGACAGTGATAAGGATTTTTTAACTCGGCATCAGCATGGAGTCTGGAATTTGTGCCCGATATGGCGATAGGCTCGCGCCCTATAACATCACTGGGTGGAACACATATGGCGAAAAGTGGGTGCCCTTTGCACATCTGCCTTCCTAATAATAAAAAAAAATATTTCGTTTTTCCAGAGACTCAATGCAATTTTTGGTAGCACCTACACAAGAAACTATTGTCATAGGATTGGTGAAATTATAGTAATCATTAAAAAAAAAACAATATACTTGGCATTTCTACGAGCTTAGCCTCGATGGTCAAACTAATCTCTCTACATACTCGAAAATAGTAGAGCTATTTTATAGATACAGTTTTCTACAGCATCAATATTCACAACCGAGGTACCACGGTCTTTCAGAAAATCAACGTAGTGTCTTAAATCAAGCTTACAGCGCTGCAGTGTCAGTCAGGCTGACGCTGCAGCACGAAGCTGAATGGGTGTTCCCGTTGTTGGTGCAATATTTATAATTATGTTGTAATTTATTTGTATTTAGTTTTTTCTCCCTTTTTTATAAACATGTTATATTTTGTGCCAATAATAAATATTCCTTTCTTTCTTTCTTTCTTACTGTGACATTTGTAAGATAAGATTTACCCAAACACCCCCACCCATTTTCTAATCCTAAGTTACCAGGTCAGCATAAAATAAAACAAAGTGAGATAGCCGTAATCGCTGTTTTAAAAACAGAACTATTACGTTGAAACAGTCCAAAAATCTCGCTGCAACCGATTCTAAAGTAACAAACACTCGAACCAAATGGCTTTCTCAAACAAATTTAAAGTATTCCTTATTAAGAAAACCAAATTTAATAAGTGCAAGGTATTCGCAGCAACATTTTCAAGATGCAGTGTAAATTTCGTTCTAGCCGCGAACGGCCCGTCCTTTGCTGAAAATTCTCACTTAATTATATTTTTTTTGTTTGCAACACTACCGTTAAATTAAAATGAACACCGGCGTGTTACTACGTGCTGAAAAACGGTGTGTACTTTTAATTTTTTGACCGTGTCGTGAACCTTTAACATTGCCGGAATGTTGATCTTCTGGAAATGGCATTGACATTTTAACTATGATGAATCATGGTGACTGACTGGACTTTGTTTCCGTTGAGTTAAACGAAGAAAACTTTTACAATGGACATAGTTTATTTGAAATACAGTATAGGTTACCTTCAGTGTAAGTGGAAGTAGAGGGGATTCTGAGTTATAAATTATATCCTCCTTGCATCGTTTTCTTCAGTGCTGAGGGCCTTGATCCCCTGGACAGAGAGTAATCGTTGTCTTCATCAAGTTGCGCCACCTGTTCATGTCTTTAGCATAGTAAAGCGTAACATGAAGTTTGGTGTTTAAAGTAGAGCGGATTGGTTCGACCATCTGATAGGATTACAGCCTCTCTGACGTTTGCCCTCAATTTTACCGGTAGCCATCAGATGTTCGAGGTTATGTCCATCCTTTCTAGCTAAGTGGCCGAAGAACTCTTTAACCGGCTATAAATTGTATAATATGATAATATATTAGGCTTCGTTATTAAGTTAATAGTCTATTCCACTGGACGAGGGCGATGCGCATTCGCCTCGCTGTGTACTCGCTCGCAATTCGCCAGTGTGATAAGAGCCTTAACTTTTCCTGACCATGGATGAAACAACCCACTCGAACGATTGGAGAAACTAGTAATAATAAATGAGTCATGACATCTTGAATAAAAGTAAACAATGATAAGATAAGAAAACAAAATAGACCGGATTGACGTCGTTGAACTCCCTTAAAACTAGTAAAATACGCTTAGTGTTTGGACTTTTTTTATGGCATGGAATAAGGACACGAGCATGCCATTCGCCTGATGGTAAGCGTTACGGCCACACATAAACAGTAGCAATACCATCCAGCACATTGAGTTACAAAGCACTGTGTGGCATTCCACTGCGCTCGTCATTCTGAGACATAAGATGTTAAGTCTCATTATGTCCTGTAGCTGCACTGGCTACAATGTCCTTCAAACCGAAACACAACGGTGCATGTACACTGCTGCTTGGCGGTAGAAATAGACATTGCGGTGGTACCCACCCAAACTGACTCTTACATATGAGAGACCTACCACCAGTAAATATAGGATTTAGGTATAAGATTTTAGAAGCACGAGAGAAATAACTTTAGTACCATACGGATTGTGTACCTACTTTGGTGTTTGACAATATAAATTTGGCCGAATGGCTATGGAACATCTATGGAATAACGAGTTTGCGATGACGATTTAGATTCATGAAATCCTCATATCTATGTTTACTTTCGATTGGCAAAGTAATATATATAATGGTAGGTAGATAAATTAATAATAATAATGATTTATTCATATTATTCAAACATTAAAGTAAATATAAGTTTAAAGAAAAAAAACATCAATTGAGAATCGCTGGAGTAGAAATTAAATAAAAAGAAAAATATATTCTATTGCAGTAATAACAAAGTCTTTTCAATAGTAAAAATCTCTTTACACCGGGAGCCGAAGCCGTACGAGGTGTCGTAGGAAGAGCGGTCGACATTCAGCGTCAACGCTTTCATATTTTCACGCTTTTTTTATTACAATTTAAATTTTGTATACGACGTCGATTTATTTCGCATCAAATGCATGCGGAGAATGCTTTTTACAATGTATTGGTGATGTAATGGTGGTAGGTCTCTCCTATGTAAGAGTCCATCTGGGTGGGTACCACCGCAATGTCTTTATTCTACCGCCAAGCAGCAGTGTGCATGCACTGTTGTGTTTCGGTTTGAAGGACATTGTAGCCAGTGTAACTACTGGACATAATGAGACTTAACATCTTATGTCTCAGGATGACGAGCGCAGTGGAATGCCACACAGTGCTTTATAACTCAAGGTGCTGTATGGTGTTACTACTGTTTATGGGCGGTCGTATCGCTTACCATCAGGCGAACGGCATGCTCGTCTCGTCATTCAATGCCATAATTAAATATGTGAAAGTGCTAGACATTGTTATACTGGGAGTAATATTTAAATGTGGCCGGATACATACCACCGGACACAAGATGTTACCCTGCATAGTCCACGTATGTCGCGTTCCAAGATCTGCCTGTATATATGCGGATTCTAAAAGGCCGGGATAATTATTGTGTCGATTGTTAGGGATAATCGTCTCCCGTCATAATAGTAAGTTTCAACGAATAGGATGGCGAGAATGTCTTGTAGACTGGCTAAAGTTTGGTGCCTGTCAGCATCACCTATCTTGTTGGTCGTAATGAGATTACTGGACGCTTTTGGATGAAATTTGGCTCACGGGTAGACCATATAGATCCTCCTTTAACACATAGGCTACTTTTTATCCCGGTAACTTGCTTCCACGGGATTTTATTATCTGATTTTTAAATAAATCGTGCTGGCGTCGTACCATGTATCAGGAACTTTGTAGCGGCAAAGACTTTTCACGCGGGTGAAGCCGCGAACTACAACTAGTGTTTAACAAGTTAATTATGCTTGGAAAGTTGGCTTCACCAACTGATTCATTGCACGTCATTTACTAGTATAAGTCGACAATGGCCTAGTGGGAAACGGAACGGTCTGCCGAGACAATGTCCGTAGATTCAAAACCCAAGGCATACCACCTCTGAGTTTTCGAAGTTACGTATGTATTGTTTATCAATTATCGTCCGCTTTAACGGTGAAGGAAAACATCGTGAAGAAACCTATATACCTGAGAATTCTCCAAGAGTTTCGAGAGTATGTGAAATCTGCCAACTCGCAACAGGCCAGCGTGGTGGACTAAGGCCTAACCCCTCTCGGCAGTAGAGGAGGCCCGTGCTCAGCAGTGAGCTATATAATACAGGGCTCGTATTATTTGTATAATACATACCACTTCTAGCATCATTAATGCTCATGATGACTACCACAACGAATAGAGAGTGTTGGAAATTAAATTAGAATAAACATAATTAAACAGTTGGCCTCATTCGCTTCGACTTTCATTATGACCGTATTTCGTTGGATTAAGGGTGGCCCCAAATGTTAATAATGCCAGATTTCGACAACGGAAAAGTACATTGTGTATTTCGTATGCGGCTTTAATTGCTGTAATTAAGTCATTTGCATAGATTTAATTTTTCGAGTTAATTTTTATGTGACCCTATAAAGAAGGCTTAAGCTGCGATGTTAAAGTTAAATGGGTACATGAGGCTTATTGAATTGGCGGTAATGTGAAAATTCGGATATAGTACGTAAGTTATTTTCCATAATTACATTGCACTCGAGAGCATAAAGAAAATGTGATACATTTCTTGAAAGTAGTTTTTATTCATAGGCATTACTCTTCCACATAACTATCATCGTCTCTCAAGCTCTCAACTCAAAGCTTTGGCTATAATCGTAAACAAATCAGTATCATATTGTTTAACGAACAAGTATTTACTTCAATGTTATTAGTAAGACAAAGTATGTGATAGCGGGCCATTCATTTATTACGTAAGACTATTTTCGCTAGTTTTTGCCCCTCTCCCTCCCTGTTATAAGAAAAAATAAGAATAGGCTGACTCCACCCCCTTGTTTAATATTTGTTACGTAAGAATCTAAAGGAAAAAAATAAATACACATTTGGTTTGTGTCAGTGTTTATTTTTCAAACTAACAATTTTTAGAAATGTTGATTAGTACTTTGGAAATCGTTTACCTACCGATACCCATCCGAACCTTGCACTTGCGCGGTTCCCTGCGCTTTTTCAAAATACAACTTAAACTTTGCGCATTTTTATGATCTTACGCAAGAACTATCGAGACTTCCTCCCGCCCCTTTATAAAAAATGTGACATTTGTGACCCCCTCCCCCCTAAATCGTTTTACGTAATAAATGAATGGCCCCTAGGTAACTTTATGATAGGTAAAATGAACTTCAAATAAGTTAGGCCGGTTGTTTCATCCATGGTCAAGTGAAGTTAAGAATCTTATCACGCTGGCGAATTGTAAGCTTTACAGAGAGACGAAGGCGGTTCGCCCTCGTCCGGTGTAGTAAGACCGTTAACTTTACTAGACCATGGGTGAAATAATACGGGCTTAGGGTGATGAACGTAGTTCATTATATTTAGTAATTCACATTTGTAAGGTAGCTATTGTCTACAATATTAAAGGTATGCCAATTATCTTAAGGCGAGCAACCTGCGCGTACCTCCTTTCAATAGATATAATGAATATAATTTCCACTTAAGTGATTTTTGTAATCCATTCCAACTATACAATATCGCTAATCACAAGTAAAGCCTTAAAACAAACCTCATTTACGATGAAATAATTACATTCTAAATTAGTACAATATTTTGGGGCTTTACCTATACGAAATCCTTTCATAAAAGCATTACAAACTAATCAATTGATAAAACCCGCCTGTTCTAAATACTATTTGAATTTATTGAACATAAACCCGGTATTTAGTGGCCAGTATTTTCACCGGCTTTAAATATAATCTCAATTTTATTTGACGCATATAAAGTCGTGTTTAGCCTGTCCAGTACATATTATTATTTAATGACCAGTGTTTAATTCGACTTCAAAAAGGTGATTTAAAATTAAGGTGTTATGTGTACAGTCAGAAGCATAAATATCTATACAAAATCAAAATTTCAAATCGCCTATATACGCGTTAAGTTAAACTGAAAAAAAATTCTTCGTGCGAAGTAAAGCAAATCTCTTATATTTTATTTTTGTGAAGAGAAAAAAAGATTAGTAAGAATACAAAAGTATGTAGGTAATTTAAAATTTTGAATTTGTTCAACTACTTATGCTGGTAACTGTACATAATATAAAGTTAAGATAACTGTGAGATTTGTAGAGCTTTTGATTTGAATAGCTCTTTTTGTTCTAAATTTAAATCAGATGATGAAAGGTTGATTTGCTGTTTTCCGCACTGAAGTGGCTGTAGGAAACACGGGTGGGAACTTCCTGTATAAAGTAGACTAATGTATGTGCCTAAACTCACTGAAAAAAAACAAAATTACGAGTTTTATTGGTTCTTATACTCACGCATACTCACGCCTTTTAGTCCCGGAAGGGTAGGCAGAAGCGCAACTTGTGCACCCACTTTTCGCCGTGCGAATTCCGTTCCATGATGTGATAGGGTGCGAGCCTAACGCCATATCGGGCACAAATTCCAAACTCGAGCTCATACAGATTGGAAAAATCCAATATCACTTTGCCCGCCCCGGGGATCGAACTCGAGACCTCAGCATTGCAGTCGTACCACATTACAACTACGAAACCGAGGCAGTCACTTTTTATAATTGTATTTTATATTATTTTAATAGGAATTAAATATTGTAATCAGTGATCAGCATCTGCTTTGTTTCTTAGACTGGAATTAATAGACGTAGGTAGAACTTAACAGTAATTAGTAAAACCACTGCTAATTATTGACATGTATTAGATTAATCTATATAAAACCACCATGCGATGAGTAGGAGAGAGATATTATGAGAAGAATATATTAATATTATTAAGAGGAAAAAAACTTTCTAATAGAGGATTCCTACTAGCCTCCCTTAGTATCCACGCAATAATACGTGGGAAGCAATTCAAAGGAATTAGCTGGAAGCATACTCGTTATTTTGTATTAGCTGAATAGCGACAACCCTACACATGAAAAACCTATAAAGGCCAGTTCCTAGAAATCACGTTCAGGGAACGGTCTACAAAAAAAAAACATTATGGCGCAATTCTGGTAATCAATTTTCTTTTATACAAGCGCTTGACGAGATTACCAAGGAGGTGGTTTGCATGAAAACTGCTTATTAATAACGATACCAGCCCAACTTGAAGAGCAATAAAAAATAAACATATTAATCGAGAAATAAACTTATAAATAATTTTATTTCAATTCACATTCTTGTAGACGTACGAAATCATTTTTAATTATAAAGCACTGTGTGGCACAGAACTGCGCTCGTCACTATGAGATAGATGTACAGTTTCATGATTCCCAGTACATTGGCTACATTGTTGGAGATTTGTTGGCAAATTCAATATTATTTGTTTTAAGTAGAATGTTGTGCTGAAGTCACTTTGTCATGCCGCGACGCTATAATTTCAAGGCAGCAATAGATCAGTGTAAAAGTCCATAATAACGCATACAATAAGTAAATCTATTGATATTCGCATAGGACAAATTTTAATACCTATTTCATACAACACAAAAAAAAAACACGTTGTCATAACACGTATTACCAATCTTTGTTCCATCAAAGATGTTCACGAGAATTTGACACGTCGATGAAAATTCGAAACTGTATATGAAACTTAAACGCGGCACGGTGATGTAAAATGTTACAGTAGATGCACATTTTAAAAGCATTTCAGCTAAAGCGATTGGTGGTTGCTGTGTATCGCCCTGATCAAACAGGTATTGAGAAACATAAGATTGTGAAAAGTCATTTTGTTCCCAGGTCAATGAAGAATATTATTTTCGATTCACATACCAAGTATTTGGGATCGGGAAATGGTAATATGGCCGTAGTAGTGATCTTATTACCATGCCATACAATACCAGCCCTGTATTATTTACTGCCCATTGCTGGGCACAGGTCTCCTCTGCCACTGAAAGGGGTTAAGCCCTAATCCTCCACGCTGGCCTAGAGCCGGTTGGCAGACTTCATATACTTTCGAAATCATTTTTGAAGAATTCTTAGTAACGAGGGTTTCTTCACGATGTTTTCCTTCACCGTTAAAGTGAATGATAATTGATAAACAACACAAATTTAACTACGAAATATCAGATGTGTGTCCCTTGGGTTTTGAACTTGCGATCATCCGTCTCGTCAGACCGTTCCGTTCGCAACTGGCTACAGTTCTCCGTAAGAATTCTGAGGGCATAGGAAGTCTGCCAACCCGCATTAGCCCAGCGTGGGGGATTAAGGCGTAAACCCCTCTAAGTAGTAGAGAAAGCCTTCGCCCGACAGTGGGACAGTATAGTAAACAGGGCTGGTATTATTAATGACTGCCAAGAACTGGATTCCCAAAAACTTTACATTTGTACGTTTGTTATTTGTATAAAAAAGTTAATCATAGTTATAAAATTAACTCACAGCCACAGCTCGAATGAAAATGAGTTTAAATCTCTTAGTACAGCTATGGAGAATAGCTAAACCCTCAAAAGCAATACCTAAAAAGTGGGTGAAGTCATAAATCGACACTTTACTAAAAGGTTAAACAGAAACACTTTTCCAGAATTCTATAGGTTAATGGGCACTAATCCTTACCAATTCATACAAAGTAAAAGGATGACCCTTACATATAAAGAATAGTAAATGTCAGATAACCCTCAGCCGCAATCAACCCCTTTAAAGTGAATATATAAATGTCAAATATAGATCATAGTACTACAAACACTTCTGGCTGACAGAAACGAAATTCAACGAAGCAATATTTCAAACGGTCCCTGCCAAAGAAAGCATAAACTCCTTTACACGAAATTTGTGACAACAAAGGGAAAAATAATTTCCTCTGAACACCAATAAACAATGCTTTTTAAAAGCGTCATATCCATTGAACATTTTAAGGAGATGATTTTAGATAACTAAGTACGAATGGAGCAATGGATGCCTACTTTTATTTGCGACGCCAAAGCTTTGCGCATGTATGGAACGTAGTGCAACAGATAATTTTCCAGCCAGGCTTCTTCAGTTGGTTTTGAGCCTCTGCGAAGTCGACACGGTCCCGCGGTGGCTGTATGCGAAGTTTCCCTCGCCTCGTAGCGAATTCAAAGAACGTTCGGTTACAAAACAAATGTGTCAGTTAAGTTTAAAAACTCTTTGATACTCGGTTGAAATTCTTCGAGGTAAGTTTACGAATTAAAGTAATAAAAAACTTATTTCAGCCGACGGTAATTTTCGGTCGCAAACACCGTGTTTTTTTAAATACATCCTTGGCCTTCGAGCATTGTTTCGCTCATGGAATTAACTTTTCTTATAGCAAAAGTTTCAAGAAATTATTTTATGAACTTGAACGGTGTGGTGAATAAGGGCAATGTACATTTTGAAAATACGCGCAAAAAGGAATTTGATATTTTGTTTCTCATAATCATCATCATGAGCCACATGACGTCCACTGCTGAACATAGGCCTCCCCTAAATATTTCCAGATGGACCTGGTCAGTAGCAGCCTGCATCCAGCGCGTTCCTGCGACCTTTATCCACCTTTAAGATGGACAGACGACTTTTGTTACCTATTTTAGTTTTATTATAGCGATTTATTATGAACTAGCATTTGCTCGCGGCTTTGACCGCGTGAAAAAGTTTTTCCGGGATAAAAGTCCCCCCCTTATAAGTATTTTCCCGGGGTAAAAAGTAGCCTATGTTAGTCGCAGATAATGTATCTTAATATTGGTGCAATTTAGTCACCCCATTTCTTTTTATCGCATTTCTTTCAATGTGCAGACACACCGGGATGTACTGCTTTATTATAGCATATAGATATTAGCTTATGTTAATTATTTTTTTATTTTCTGGACTTGATTTCAAATATATAGTACATATTAAGCCTTAGTGGGTAAACCACCACATTGCTTTATATTTACTTAGTAATTCAATCAATAATTTGATTATTAAGAAGCTTCTCAAGGTTCTTTCGTTGTAAGAACTGCGGCAGTTTAGTTCTTTTTTTCAAATTGGTACATAAATATTTTATCAAACACGCTTATCATTTCTGCCATTAATTTCTTCGCGGGTCAAAGACTAATATTCCGAAAGTGGTAGCTCTTTCATATGTAAGAGTCGTCGAGACGTCTAGTTGGGTACCACCGCAATGTCTAGTTCCACCGTTAAGCAGCAGTGTGCATGCACTGTTGTGTTTCGGTAGCCAGTGTAACTGTTGAACATAATGAGACTTAACATTTTATGTCTCAAGATGACGAGCGCAGTGGAATTCCACATAGTACTTTGTAAATCAAGGTACTGTACGTTGTTGTTACTGTTTATGGGCGGTCGTATCGCTTACCATCAGGCGAACGGCATACTCGACTCGTCATTCAATGCCATAGAATAAAAGTAAAATATACTCAGAGATTTTGTTAAATGTCATTAAAATTCGGGCTTCCGATACTGGCTTAGAGGCAGTGGCCATACAACCCTTGCGGTGGCGAGTGTGTGGACGTGATAGTCTTTAGCAGTGCTTAGATGCGGTATTCCAATGAGTACACTACAATAATTGAATTCCGTAAGAATGCTAGAGATTTAATAATAAACATTCGTAGAACTTGTTAATCTAATATTTACATACACACACTCACGCTTCTTATCCCCTAAGGGGTAGGCAGAGGCGCAACTAGTGCACCCACTTTCCTAGGCGAGCCTTTCACCATATCGGGGACAAATTCCAGACTCCGGGCTGATACTAAATAGAAAAATCCAATATCACAATGCCTGACCCGGGGATCGAACCCCATACCTCAGCATTGCAGTCGTACCGTAATACAACTACGCCATCGAGAAGTTTCGTATTCAATAATTAAAATTCCGTCCCTTAAGTATAAGAATAATTTATCGCCTTTATGTCAACCTGGGGCTGTAGCCAAAATGCCTTTCTGCAACCGCGTCAAAAGAAAACAGAAAAAAGGACATTCTAAAAACCTAAAATTCTAACTGAATTTCGAATTCCTAAAAACTAGCCTTTTATAATAAATCCTTTAATTTTAAAGACCTCTGATTTTGACATTTATGTAATTTTATTTTACGTTTTTAAAAAGTCACGTATAAATGGAGGGATCTAAAAATATTTTTTTAAAAGAGCTAAGTTATATTTTGCCTCTTTAATATCCTTCAATTTTGAGCTTGGTTAGATTTTGAGGCCCAGTACCCTTCCAAAAAACGGACATCTATCTCCTTTATGGGAATGATATATTTTATCGATAAGTCTATCGAATATGTCATTCATATCTTCATATTATAGAATATGTTCTCAAATACGATTGTAGAAAGGCATCTTCGTTAGGACCTCTGGATAATTCAATTAATTGAAAGACTAAAACATTATACTATGAGATAGAATTTCTGAAAACATTCGCTCGTTTGTCTACTAAGGCAATAAAAAAAAGATAAACGTATGTTTAGGATTTTGGATGTGAATACCCACAATATTGAAAGCTCTAATTTAATGTTATAAACAGAAATTATGACTTTGTTTCTCTGTACAGATATTAAAAAGCTGATAATAAAGTTTCTGTGGGAACTGATGCTGGGACTTTACAAATGCTTTTAAATAATAAATTTAAAATAAAGGCCTTTTAATATAAAGGCTTTAAATAATGAAATAAAACTATTTTGCGGATTTTGTCGTGGTTTTTTAATTTATATTTTCTCGCGACGTTTCCAAGGCTTTACAGCACTCATGGTGACGGGGCGGACTTTCAATACATTAATCAATACGGAATGTAGGTGTAGCCAGTTATTGCGATATTTTGTAATAGTGTTTATAGACGATACCGCCACGGAGGCAGTATAATAGACTGCCTCCGTGGCGTAGTTGTATTATGGTACGACTGCAATGCTGAGGTCTCGGGTTTGATCCCCGAGTCGGGCCAAAGTGATATTGAATTTTTCTATTCAGTATCAGCTCGGAGTCTGGAATTTGTGCCGGATATGGCGATAGACTCGCCCCCAATCACATCATGGGATGGAATAATGGCGAAAAGTGGGTGCACTAGTTGCGCCACTGCCTACCCCTTCGGGGATACGAGGCATGAGTGTGTGTTTATAGTATTAAACGCATTTGACCTAATAATATTTATTTCACTGCCACTGTAAATTATCTACACTTACTAGTACAATAGAGTTGAATTTACCACAAACAATACGTCGTTAAACAATTGCCAGATTTATGCCAATGTGTCATTTCATATACATAGTCATCAGTGGCGTTCCTTCCATAGAAGCCGAAAAGCCCGGCTTGCCCTAAAATAATTTACCTAAGTACTTAAAACCAAATGTGGAAAAATAACCAACATTTTACGGTCAAAACTCTTCGAAATAATTTTCTTTACAATCTTAAAATTCCCGCGCTACGGTTCGCTGAACCAGTTCGCCTTGAGCGCACAATCGAACACACCAATATACCCACACACACACCACCACACCCGCGCCGTACACGCATTTAATATTATTAGTACAAAACAGCTAAGTGCGAACAAAATATACTCATCACTCTCTCTCTCGTTGGGTTTTACCTGGCTTTTTGCCGCTATATTTCTGCCTCATTCACACTTATGGATAGAATACGCACCAACTGCTACCACAAATGTATAGCTATAGTAAGTTTCTATAGCAATCAGTACTGGAAATTAATCCAGGCTTAATGCCTCGGGTTGCCAATTGAAAGAGTTACCTCTAATATGGTTTCTTTTGTTCTGCATTATATTCCTAATGTAAATGCGTATTTTTTATTTATCATGACTATGTAAGGATTTTATTATTAATATAATTATAATTACATATATATTTATAATTTTTAAGGTAATACACTATAATTTTATTTATCAATAAGTTTTCATCACATTTTCAGCATTAATATCACGGTATAATTTTGACGCGGACCTGGCAACACCAGTTATTTGTTGTGATTAAGATAAATGAGTGTGAATGATATATTTTTAAGTATTTGTCTTTATTACGTGGTTTTTGAGATATTAAGATATTAGTGAAATTATTCCACGTAATAGTTTGTAGTGTGTGAAAGGTTTGATCGGCAAGAATAAGGTAAATTTGTTAGGTTATGATGGAAAACAACAACTTTCAACAAGTTTGCGAAAAACGCGAAATGTATTTGAAGAAACATGAAAGGTATGTAGATGAGTATACAAAACTAATAATTAATTGTCTTATTGGAAGCTCTAATACGTAAAATACGACTATGTATCAAGTTGTATTGTTAGTCTTGCATATTTTTTTCGAACGAAACAAGTGTTTGGAATAGGTAGGTACAATCTGGTAAAATTATTTAATTATTATTGTAGTATTACTTCTTCTTGCATTAGACGATACAGGTATAATAAGTACGTAGTTTATCTTTAGGACAAAAACTTTGCAGAAGTTGCAATGGCCCAAAATCGTTTTTGAATTCGTACCTAATTTTGCAAAGTAACTAAACGCTTCCATGGCATAGTTGTATTGTATGCGCGGTATGAATATAGCTCTCGAGGCCCTGGTTCGAATCCCGGTACGGATTGTGGTTTTTTATTTTATTTTTAGATATTGATTTTCTTTATAGGTGCACATTTTATATGAATCGGAAATGCGATTTTTTTTTAGGTCTGCTTGGGCTTGCCCTCATCCAAAGCACTAGGCACGCCACTGATAGTCATATACCCCTACCATGGTATACATGGATGTCAATTGATTTTTATGGCGGTCCCTGCATAACATTCAGCTCTTATATTATAAGGAAAGCCAAACTTTGTGCGTTCTCTGTGTTGGAGTGATATGAGATAGAATTCTTAATTGGGATATGACCGCGGTCAAATTAGTCTCCTCGCCTGTTCTATTTCTTTAATTGTATCGTTTTAAGATAACATTTAAGGTTTGTTTAAACGCATTGGATGTCGAAAAAGGTAAAAAATTAAAATTAAAGTGGACGATAGCCTAGTTGGGAATGGAACGGTGTGCTGAGAGAGTATCCGGAGGTTCAAACCCAACGCACACACCTCTGACTTTTCAAATTAATTTCAAATTAATTATTTTATAAAACATCGTGAGGAAACCTGCATACCTAAGAAGTTCTTTATAAGAATGACGAAGGTATGTGAAGTCTACCAACCCACACTAGGCCAGCGTGGTGGACTAAGGCTTAAACCCTCTCAGTAGTAGAGGAGGCCCGTGCCCAGCAGTGGGACAGTATATAATAGGTACAAGGCTGGTATTATTATTATCCTACTTCCTACTAATATTATAAAGGCGAAAGTTTGTAAGAGTGTATGGATGTTTGGATGTATGGATGTTTGTTACTCTTTCACGCAAAAACTACTGAACGGATTTCGATGAAATTTGGCACACGGGTAGATCATGTCCTGGATTAACATATAGGCTTTTTATCCAGGAAAATTTTTTTAAAGCGGGCGGAGCTGCGGGCAAAAGCTAGTTATTATATAAAAAATGGTCTAAAATTAAAGTTTTCTATTTACTGGAAGTTCCGACGAAAGAATAGCTGTAGCAAAATAGGGTGGGTGAGTTACGGGATATGAAACTAAGGGTCTCGGGTCCGATTTCCGAGACAAATGTTTTTGTATTTCATTTGTTTCGACTCTGAATTTTGAGATTAAGTTGTTCGTTCCTGATCCCCAGAACATGTATGTGCGGTTGCTACTGTAAATGAAATAGGACTACGTGCTACTGTAACCCATAATCCATATATTATGGTCAACCAGATCCATACCAACATTTTTAAAGTGAAATAAAATGTCAAGTTTCAGTTACCATTTAACTGTATTATGTTGAAAGGTTCTTATTCTTTAAAATTTAATCCTTTTCAGTGCTCTAACGTCTGCGGCGGTCGGTCGCACAATGGCGAACTTTCCTTTAGTGCCTGTGATCCGTTTGATAATAACTTTACCAGTTTATAAGGAACTGCTGACTCCTGCAAGCTATTATAGTAAATAGGATTTAGGGCTAATGGCTTTTCGCGTTTTGAATTTAGGAACATAGATATTGAGGTCTAGTTATTTTTTGTGTTTTTATGGTTCAGTTTGGAGTTTCTCGGATGTTTTGAAGAGCACAAAAAATGCTCCTGAACGGTAACATTACCCAAAACAATGCATTGGAAAACATTATGGAAGTCTCTGGAAATCGATCACTCGAAAACAAAATTTGACCTTTAATTCATTCAAAAATAATCCTAAACTCAATCGTCAATTTAAATTTCATTGATATCATTTGTTTATCCTCAGAGATCTATGCATCTGCGAGGAACTAATCTGTTCCACAATTTATGCAGCATATTAAAATAGGTTCTGCTGGCTACTACATTTTGTACTCAACCACATAATGTTTGTACACTGTAAAAATCTACTGTGGTATGGTTGGAGGTTTTGTGTTACAGAATCAGTCAGTTAACTTGTTACTTACTACAATTAATAAGACGGGGTGACAATTCTGGACAACGTCAAGAGACGTTAACCTACTTCCAAAAACAGAAGGAAGTTCTCAAGTTTTTCGGTTGAACTAAACTGTCTTCTACAATTATAGGGGAGTCATATTCTGATCGATACAGCTTTGAATAAGTAGGAATACAATATAAGTTGTGTTTCTGTCTTTCTGGTAAAAGGAATGAGTTAAGTTTCTTGAAACTTCTTCGAATTTGCTATACCTAAAGATTTATATCGATCATTATCTACGTATATTTATTGTGTTCATAGTTGTTTTAGAATAATAATGATTATGCTATACAATAAATGGTAAGAGCTAGTCAGAGTTGTGACAAGTGGAGTTTGAAAGTGATAATTATCCGCCGAAGTTGTTCCTTATCGAAGAACTTTATTAATGGCTGGCTTTCGACTGTGGTCGGGCCCGCGTGATAAGTTATCATTTTATACTGTATTGTATTTTATGTAAATTACATTTTGAATAAAGGTAGACCAAGAATGCTCTTCACACACACATACACTCACTCCTTTTACCCCCGAAGGGGTAGGCAGAGGCGCAACTAATGCACCCATTTTACGCCGTGCGTATTCCGTCTAATAATGTGATAGGGGGCGAGCCTATCGTCATGTCGTCCTTCTTATTAAATATAAATAATATTTCAAGCGTAGTAATAACCATAATACAGTGATCGGCGGTAAATATGTGGCAATAGCAAAAAAATGAAATCACAGAGACAAAACACCATAATCCTACTAATATTATAAACGCGAAAGTTTGTAAAAATGTATGAATGTATGGATGTTTGTTACTCTTTCACGCAAAAACTACTGAACGGATTGCGATGAAATTTGGCACACGGGTAGATTGTTTTTTGGATTAACACATAGGCTTAGGCACTTTTATCCCGGGACAATATAAAGCAAGACTTTTATTCCGGAAAAACTTTTTAATGCGGGCGGAGCCGCGGGCAAAAGCTAGTATTGATATAATACAGGGTATAATTGACTAAAGACAGTATCAATAAATCAATCACAAGTTTGAGTAAAATCTCAAGTAGACATTTAATGAATTGAAAGATCTAATAGACCAAGCTTAAGCTGTCATTTAAGAGCTTGTTTTCAACTGAGTAACCGTTGTTGGTTGTTACACAAACAAAATTACTTAGCTCTGAAAATCCGTCACATATTGTATCTATAGATGTCATTTGAGCTGATGAAATACGGGTTTATTAAATAGCGACTATCTTAAGATGCTGACCTTAATTTCACAGCATCTCAGCTGATTTATCTCACTTCAGAGCGAAATTGAGTTATAGATATTAATACAGCCCGACTGTTTATGACGCGAAACTATTTGATTATCTCTTTCTGAGCTAATGTGTGATACTCACTGCTTAATGTTGTATCTCATTATAAGACTCTGTGTATAAATTTACTGCTGTTAACATGTAGCCGTATTTAGAAATATATTGTGTAAAATTTCTAGATACGTTAACACTAACTGTAATATTTTCATAATAGGGTAGTTTTGTACGCTTGATTTGTAAATTATTTTATATGTAACAGAAAATAATACGAAAAAGATATTCTTCTTTGAAATCAGCATCAAAATTGGTTGAAAAATGAAGCCGTTATTCATATTTGTAATATTGTTGTGAGCAAAAGGGAGACGTGGAGGGGATATCGTGCTATCTTTTTCGCACGCACGCAGCGTTATGACGGGCGACTCTCGGTGACGTCACAGTGTAATATTACTGTTATTCGACAACTACCCCTTCCATCAAATTTCAAAGCTTTATAACTTACTAATTATTGCCCCAATTTTCAAAATTATTTTTCCGTTAGATCTTGGATAGCATACACTTTTGATAAAAGTATTTACAAAAGTACCCTATTCTATAAAAATGCGCTAGCCGCAAACCCTGCAAGCACTAAAATTGTGGCCAATTGGGTTTCTAAGATTAAGAATCTACTTTCCCTACATTAAAAATACACAACATTTTCTGTTTCTTTTAGAGCCAGAAGTAATGCCACCAAGGTACCTTCTTACTCGTTTGCCTATGCTCCTTGACTGCCTCGGTGGCGTAGTGATATTGCGTACGCATTACGAGTACGATTTGCGCGCTGAGGTCCTGGGTTCGAATCCCGGGTCGAGCCAAAAAAATTGTGACTGGGTTTTTCCATCTTAAAATTTACTCAGTTGCAGCTCGGAGTCAGGAAGTTGGCGGTGTGATACCCCCGTGCCTCGGAAAGCACGTAAAGCCGTTGGTCCTGCGCCTGATCTCTCTCCGGTCATGTCGGATTGCCGTCTCACCGGACTATGAGGGTGAAGGAATAGTGAGTGCACCTGTGTATTGCGCACACACTTGTGCACTATAATATCTCCTGCGTACCTGGCTGATCTCCGTTGAGATTGGCCGCCGTGGCCGAAACTGGCTAGGAGGATTTCATTTCATGCTCCTTAAAAAACTAGAACAAAACCAATCATCGTAAAAAATCCTAATCTTTGTAAAAGAAAGGCGCAAAATACTTTTTTATCCCAACGCTTCTCAAGGATTACTTTTATTAATAGTGCTAGAAGTACGATTCAACGGACCACGAATAATCGGGACTTTGGAGATGTCTCGTCATTACTTAAGGACATGGACGTTTATCTTAAGCTTTTCTTTGTCCAATTTTCTTGACCTATTTTGATAAAGTAGGTAATACTTCGAAAGTTTAGGTGAATCGAGAAAGTTTTAGCGTCTAGGTTTCATTAATACCTAATATTTTTATACAAATGGCGAACGTAAGCTGGGAGAGGCCTATGTTCAGCAGTGGACCTCAAGTGGCTTATGGTAATGAGCGTAAGTGATCAAGCAGCAGCGTTTAATATGGATTTTGAACCTGTCTTAAATTCAAATTCCATGTCGGGTAATACTGTGTGGGTTTTTCTAACACATTTTGTTCGGGACTGATTATTAATTAAGTGAACTTCTTATACAAGAGATGTATATTATCAATCGTACATCGTATATTACGACTTTATATCCACGGTTACTCGAAAAATGGCGTTTCCACTAGATATTATTATTATGAGTTCTACTGCTTTTTAGTACTTCATAACTTATAGCCAGGAATGCTTTTATAATAGTTATCATTTAGGTATCTTTTGCTTACTTATACAAGGTTGCTTTGATCCAGGGGCACTAAAATGGACAGAGTACTCCATATCGGCTCGGAAATAATTCGAAACGGTCAAAAACTCGATAAAGATAAAAATAGAAAATCACTTTTTTCTAACAAGTTCTATCAATTTAATACGCAAACACCATTTATAAATATTTACACTAACCTGCGGTCATCTGCGTGACAAAACGGCAACGTCGCATTGTGTTGTCTTTCATGTCGCCGATGAGCGGACCGGCAAATACAAATAGATAGGTAGCTCGGCGCATAAGCGGGTGGGTCTCAAGTACAAATTTAAAAATTTTCGCTGTCACAAAGTTACAGAAACCAAACATAAACATACAAAAGATCGGTGCTCGTATCACACAAAGAAATAAATAAACACTATCACTTTTTAATACATTTACATTAGTGTCCTATCACATAAACAAAAAGCAATATTTGGATATTCTCAAAATGGCGCGTAAGCAATAATAAGATTGTACCTAGGAAGCGGCTCAGGCGCTTTCGCAAGGCGTCTCATGTCCCGGAGCAATTACGGCGACACACTAAAAAAAACTAAAACAGTTCTTTGATTTTTGAAGACTGGAATGACCCAGGTCTATGTATTAATCGCTTCTTTGTTTATGTTACAAAGTTATGATGTAATGTTATTGTGTTTTCGTTCTTATTGTACTAAGATTAAGACTCACTTTGACGTGATTATTGGCTGATAGAGGAGCAACGTCTCCTAATTTTGTTGATATTTAAGGTCACGCACCTTACATGACCTTAGATAACTATGTTTAGACTCTCGGTCAGCTGTTAGGGCAGATATACATCCCGATGTAGTTTTGCAATCACGAAAAATCTATACTGTGGCTTAACTATTCCTCCTATTGAACTGAAATTTGGTGTAGAGCTTGTATATGGTACATTGCATATGTAGCTAGAAATAAAGCCTCACCGTTTAATCAACCTTGTATAATAGTTATCATTTAGTTTTCTTCTGTTTTGTATTTTTTCTGGTTTGTTTCTGTGCTGGTTTGGAGTCCGTGCGTTGCCTTAGGTGACTACGGAAAAAACAGTGCTGTGTTTTGACTCACATCATAACACATCTTATGCTGAGTTGGTCACCTAATTGTCGCGGCGTGGACATGGAGTTGACGTGGTACTTACTTTATTGTATCATTAAGCATTATTATTTTGTGCTTTTTTAATTCTTTGTTCACTGCTGCGACAATAAATTTGTATTTTCTTCTTTTTCTTTTATGAACGTGCAAAATTCTAAAACTACTTTTATTATAATTCATATTGGTTAAACATCTTAAGACTAAGTGTACTTTATAGATATCGCTCGTTCTTTTTGTGAATATTTGTATGAGCTGTTAAATCTGTATCTGGTCAAACTGTCCGAAATTAACTTGGTTAACCGTAAACAATTTGGCTCTGGCGCGCGTCAGCCACTTTTTCGGACCGCTTCGTTTATTCGACTTGTGTATTTGTTTTCGGAATTTCAACGTAAAACATAATGCTTTGAATATACTGTTACATCGACTGTTATATAAGTATAAAGGTCGTGTGTTTAGATATTGAGACATCCATTCCATCCTAGTGACAGTACCGAATTTTCAATAATCCCGAAAGCTATGAAGATTAACTCAAGAAAGCGATCATTATTTATTTTTAACGTTAGAATATAATTAGAACAAAATTTTGATCAATTTGTCCCTCCTCGAAGTTACTTTCGTTTAATTGGACCAAAGTATTAGAGACCACTTACGTATGAAACTAAGTTAAGCCGTCACAAAGTCAACGTATTTAAAAACATATTTGCCATCCATTTCATGTAATTCTTGAAATTACACTCATCTCGTCCTAAAATAAACATAATTGAGCTAAAATACTTCTGAAATCCGGTAAAATGTAGCAATAATATAAAGTGAGTTGGGGCGAATAAAGTACATAGATACGCGAGCCTCAAGTACGATTATGGAATTCTGGGAAAACCATTTTATTCTCTGGTGAATCTGCGAATCATAGATTATGGCATTCCGTGATACTTCGGAATAGGAGATTACGTTTTATCCTGTTAATATCCGTTTTCCCGTGGGAGTGTGTTTGGAGTGTCTTATTATTTAAATATTTCGAGATATTTCTGTTTACTGAGCATGATGGTGTTGATTTTTCAAAACGAATAAACGTATTTATTTATGGAATTTGTGCGTTTGGGGATTTTTTTTGTTTATCCAACGTAGTGCTATTGAAGCTACAATACATTAATTTAAATATTAAGTTGTCTATTTAATGATTCAAATAGAGCTGCCATGTACTGAAATATCTTTAATCGATTTAACGAAAGATTTGGGACTCTGCAACTCTGAAGATATCGGAACAAAAATATTTTCTCTTAAAGCAAAAAAGAGTGCGTCGGTGGCGTAGTTGTGTTGCAGTACGACTGCAAAGCTGAGGTTTCGGGTTTGATCCCCGAGTCGGGCAAAGTGATACCGGGTTTTTCTATTGAATTCGTGCCCGATATGGCGATAGGCTCTCCTCCTATCACATCATGGGACGCACTGTGAAAAGTGGGTGCACTTGGTGCGCCTCTGCCGACCCATTCGGGGATAATAGGCGTGAGTGAGTGTATGTGTGTACCAAGAAGAAAAGGTACGAGACAGATTTATGTGTTTCAACAAATATGTAGGCGGTACGTTTACTTATATTTATACGCTCGTGTAGGTTATCTTTTCTCGTGACATTATTAATATAATATTTTTGTGAGTTAATTTATTCGTGCGTATGATTTGGGAGTCGATAATTGTGATATTACTGCCTTCCAGAAAATCAGCTTTAAGGGACAGTTGTCTACAACCTATTGTAAATATATATGTATATGTCATATATTTGTATATTTACTTTAGGTAAATTTTAAGAGTCAGACTTTATACTACAACTAAATCTTGCTCGCGGTTCCCCCGGCGTGAAAAAGTTTTCTGCTTTATATTTTCCCGGAAAAATCTTATGTCCTTCTTAGGATCGCGAATTACCTCCATACCAAATTGAATCGAAATCGGTTCAATAATTCCAGAGATAACTTCCTACAAACAAACTTACAAACTTTACCTCTTTATGTGTAGATTTTATCGTGTATTTCTATTATCAAGTAGCAAGTCTAGAGTATTTAATGACGTTCCGCAAACTTGTACTATGCTTATCTTAGGGGGTTATTGTCACTCGCGTCCGTAGGCTCATACTCTAGTTTCCCTACACGTGACCCCTGGGTAGTGCCAAATGAGTGACACAGTCCGTGGTGGTAGGATGCTTGCATTCGCCCGGGTAGCGACCACCGTGCTCACGGCGAAAAGACCGCCATAGTGACCCCCGCAAGGGGGCCGCGTTACGGGATCAGCCTACGCTCTCCCGGTTTCTCGGGGCGCCTGTAATTGGGTATGAGGTTGTTCCGTGTGGGTAATTCCGGATCACAGTCGGGGAAGGCGTATTGATCCGCCGGCCAGGGAGACCTGTAGAAACGGTTGACCCGCTGGCCGCCCGCGGTATAGTACAGGGGCCCAATCGAGACTAACCACCTCGAGAGGCTGCCTCACCATGCCGCGCATAATCTTGGGTGGGTCCGTCGTGCCGGTTGGTGACCGGATGTGGGGTCCCGGCGGCCCATCCCGGGAGGGTACGGGGGCCCTTCCGTCCGGCGGATCAGTTCACCTATTCCTGGCTCTCGTGTTCTGGTGCCCGTTCGGCCCACTGAGTGCCCATTTACAGGCTTCCCGATGCTTCTTCACGCATCCCATCCCCCTTCATGACAGTGCCTACAAAGATAGCAGGTCCTACAGCGGTGCACAACCCCACCACCGCTTTCACTATGGAGTTCGCCAACATCCGCGGACTCCATACCAACCTCAATGCCGTCCACCACCATCTTGAGACGGCCCGGCCTGCTTTGCTCTTCTTGACGGAGACACAGATTCGCCGTCCGGACGATAATTCATACCTGCTGTACCCCGGCTATTCGCTTGAAGAAAACTTCAAGCCAAAGGCCGGGGTATGTTTGTATGTTCGATCGGACGTCTGTTGTCGCCGTCTGCGCTGCATGGAGGACCCTTCCTTTTCCACTTTGTGGGTGCACGTGGATTTTGGCTCCTTGAGCCGTATCTACGTGTGCCTTTACAGGTCTCACCACGGGGACGATGAGACGACTCGGCTGTTTAGGTACCTCAGCCTGGCGGCGGATGACGCGCAGGTGCAGTTTCCGTCAGCGGAGATGGTGGTTTTGGGGGATTTCAACGCGCACCATGAGTTGTGGCTGGGATCCTCCAGGACTGATCATGCTGGCAGAGCTGCCCATGCATTCGCTCTGACACATGACTTGACACAACTGGTGAGCCAGCCTACCAGGATCCCGGATGTGGCGAGTCATGCGCCTTCACTGCTGGACCTTCTGCTGACGAGTCACCCGACCGGGTATCGAGTGACCGTTAGTGCCCCTCTGGGCACTTCTGATCACTGCCTGGTTGGGACGTCAATATCTTTCGCTTCGCCTCCACGTCTTGTGCAGGTTAAGCGAAGGGTCTGGCATTACTCGTCGGCAGATTGGGATGGTATGCGAGAATATTTCGCTTCCATCCCTTGGCGGCAGCGTTGTTTCGAGGGAAAAGATCCTTCGGCGAGTGCCGACGCTATTGCTGGCGAGGTCAGGTTAGGAATGGAATATTACATTCCTTCCTCTGAGGTCGCTAGTAAGGGCCGTGGACGCTCCTGGTTTAATCGCGCTTGCGCCGATGCTGTTGGTCAAAAACAGGCGGCGTATCGCGCTTGGATCAGGGGTCGCGCAATGAAGGATCCTAATATTGATTCCCTCAAAGCAGCTTATAACCGTGCCGCCAAGGCCTGCAAGAAGGCCTATGTTAGATCGGATGCCGCGCGGATATGTAGGATTGGGCGTGCTTTGGCCAACCATCCGACGAGCAGCCGTGCTTATTGGAGTCTGGCCAAGGCCGTCCAGTCTAACTTCTGCCGTCCCTCACTGCCGCCGCTAAGGTATCCAGATGGATCGCTGGCACACAAGCCGCAGGAGAAAGCCACCCTATTGGCAAATCTCTTTGCGGCTAACTCCCGGCTCGAAGACTGTGGCTCACAGCCGCCGCCGGCGCTGTCTGATTGCGGATTCACAATGCCTGATATTCGCATCAGACAGTGCGATGTGCGGCGTGAGCTGCGGTCTCTCGACGTTCGGAAAGCCAGTGGTCCGGACGGTATACCGGCGGTGGTATTGAGAAGATGTGCAGCGGAGTTGTCTCCTGCACTGACACGCCTCTACCGTGCGTCCTACCTCTCAGGTATAGTGCCTGAATCTTGGAGGGAGGCCAATGTGCAACCGATCCCCAAAAAAGGTGATCGGACAGACCCTACCAATTACCGCCCAATCGCTATAACCTCAGTGCTATGCAAAGTCATGGAGCGGCTAATAAACTCGCACTTGACCCGCTACCTGGAGAATCACTCGTTGATCGGCGACAGACAATACGGATTTCGTCAGAACCGATCAACGGGTGACCTTCTAGCGTACGTCATGCATCGCTGGGGGGAGGCGATTGATAGGCATGGCGAGGCTCTAGCTGTGAGCCTCGACATAGCTAAGGCTTTTGATAGGGTCTGGCACCGTGGTCTCCTTTCCAAGCTTCCGGCATATGGTTTGCCCGACAACCTGTGTGCGTGGATTTCTGGCTTTCTGCATGAGCGTAGAATACGTGTCGTCGTTGATGGGCACGCTTCGAAGCTCATGTCAGTAAATGCCGGGGTTCCACAGGGCTCGGTGCTGTCGCCCACCCTGTTTCTTCTGCATATCAATGATTTGTTATCGCTTGGCAACATTCATTGTTATGCAGACGACAGCACGGTTCATGGGCGATACTACCATGAGCCCCCTGGTTGGCGGGTGGACACTGTGAGGAGGCGCAATGATCTTGTCATTGAGCTCAACCGGACTCTGGATCTCATTTCCACGTGGGGTTCCATGAACCTGGTTGAGTTCAATGCCAAGAAAACGCAGGTGTGTGCGTTCACGTGCAAAAAATCCCCGTTTTCTCCTCTCCCCAATCTTCAGGGTGTTCCACTCTTAATGCGGAATGACCTGAATATCCTTGGTATGGATATCCGCTGTGATCTGAATCCAAGGAATCACATCGAAGGCGTTATATCTGCCACATCACGCAGGGTTGGAATCCTGAACAAGGTGCGTCGGTTCTTCACGCCCGGTCAAATCTTCCGCTTGTATAAAGCACAGGTACGGCCGGGTATGGAATACTGTTCGCACCTCTGGGACGGTTCCGCCCAATACTTGCTCGATGCCTTGGATGGATTGCAGCGGCGGGCCATCCGCATTGTGGATGATGCAGACGTAACGAGCAACTTGGAGTCGCTACAATTGCGGAGGGATGTCGCTTCTCTAAGCGTGTTCTACCGTCTGTATCATGGCGAATGCTCTGAAGAGTTGTTTAATCTGATCCCCTCCTCTCCTTTCCTCAGCAGAACCACGCGTGCCGGCAACCGAAGCCACAGCTTGATGGTTAAAACCATCTCGGCCCGAACCAATAGGTTCGCCAATTCTTTTATTTGCCGCACCATCAAGCTTTGGAATAGTTTGCCGGCGCACGTGTTCCCTCCTTCCTATAATCCTGGGTCCTTCCGCCGTAGCGTGAAGAAGCAGCTCAGTAGGCCGGCATGATTGTGTCGAATGGCATGAGATAACTATCTGCTGCCATTCGATACTCTATCTGGACTGCATCGCGCTTACCATCAGGTGAGGTGCAGTCACTTTGCCGTGCCCGAATAAAAAAAAAAAAAAAAAAAAAAAATAAAAAAAAAAAAAAAAAAAATCTATTTTTACTGGTGGTAGGACTCTTATATTTAAGAGTCTGTATGGGTGGGTACCACTTCAATGACTATTTCTACCGCCAAGCAGCAGTGCGCATGCACTGTTGTGTTCCGGTTTGAAGGACATTGTAGCCAGTGTAACTACTGGACATAATGGGACTTCACATCTTATGTCTCAGGATGATGAGCGCAGTGGAATGCCACCTAGTACTTTGTAACTCAAGGTGCTGGATGTTGCTACTGTTTATAGGTGATCGTATCGCCCACCATCAGGCGAACGGCATGCTAGTCTCGTCGTGCAAAAAATAAATCTATGTCACTCAGATTTTCACTCAATTATGGCGTTTACCATCAGGCAAGTTTCTTGCTTTTCATTATCTGCTGTTTTTTTAGATTCCTAAGTAATTTTCAGTCAATGTAGGTCATAAACTGTAGTAATTACGTACCCTACCCTCGTTTTACAAAAGCAGCCAATTCAAATAGTGAACAAATTAATATTCAAATTAGTGCCTCACCAAGATATTTTATTAGTGTTGAAAACAATTCTATGGAATAAGGTAAAGTAGGTTAATTAATATACATTATTAATGACCCGTTACGGTTATCCTCGCGTTGGTTTACGTTATTGAGTACTATAACTCTGCCCTGTGGATTGGGGGCGTTTGGAGAATTCCACCACGGTATCCCCTGCCTGTCGTAAAAGGCGACTAATAGGGGCCTCCGGGGGTCACGGGTGGGCGGGACATGCCGCCCACCCATTAGTCTAGCCAACTTCTGTGACCCCCGTGATGGACATGCGTGAGACACGCTGCCTCGGACACCAAAAGGTGGACACGGTACCGTGTTTCGGGGGCATCTGAGCCCCCGCAACAGGGAAAAAGGACCGCAACAGCGGTACGCGCAGGGGCGGTTGCGGACGACAACTTAGACGTGAGTCGGAGGAAGCCCGCAGCCGTCCCTAATGCGCCGAAGAAGGCCCTAAAAAAAAAAAAAAAAAGTACTATAACTCTCGTGTCGGTGGCGGCCTCGGTGGCGTAGTTGTATTACAGTACGACTGCAAATCTGAGGTCTCGGGTTCGATCCCCGGGTCGGGCAAAGTGATATTGGATTTTTCTATTCAGTATCAGTCCGGAGTCTGGAATTTGTGCCCGATATGGCGATAGGCTCGCCCCCTATCACATCAAGGGACGGAATAATGGCGGAAAGTGGGTGCACTAGTTGCGCCTCTGCCTACCCCTTCGGGGATAAAAGGCGTGAGTGTATATGTATATGTATATATATGTATTAAGAAGCGAAGGGTTCACATTCATACAGCCTCATAAGCAGTATTTCTATGGAATTCAGTGCATTAAGGCCTAAGCCAAGTCTTGATAATATTTTTTAATATAGTTAGTCATGTAATTTAGGTAAGCGGATTGACTCATCAGTCGATTGTATAATTTTCTTTATTATTTTGATGAAAATCGATGTCTATGTAAATAAAGGCCTTTAAATATGCAGTTCAGGATAAAGGGGATTTAATACTTACGAGAGTTAAACCATTGTGTGCGATGTAAGCCGATTGTGGGATAAATTGTAAAACGTATGTTTGCAATGCAAGTTTTATTGAGAGACTAGATTTTGCTTGTGTTTCCGCCCGCCTGCCCTAAAATGGATTCCCACTGTGTACGTTCCCGGAATCGGTACCCGCTTCGTCTTAAACTTAGTACTTTTTATATGAATACACACACACACACACCTTTGATTCCCGAATGCAGAGGCGCAACTAGTGCATCCACTTTTTGCCGTGTATATTCCGTAGCATGACATACCATATGGCGTTAGGTTCGCCCCCATCACAATAGGGGCGAACCTAACGCTATATACGAGCACATATTCCAGACTTTGGACTGATGCTCGGGGATGGAACCAGAGACGTCAGCATTGCAGTCGTACCGTAATACAACTATGCGACCGCGACAGTATGTCAATACAACCTATAATAAATACTGATATTTTTCAATTTACCTTAAAACGTGTTTGAAATTGGGGAACTATCTTTGACTTCCTACAACTCGTGCATGGAACTCCCGCTGCGGTGGGAAGTTTAAAACTTTTAACAAAAATCGACGATAGGTTTAGTTAACCTATCCTAGTTTAGAGTGGACGATAGCCTAGTGGGGAATAGAACGATCTGCCGAGACAATGACCGGAGGTTCGAAACCCAAGGCACACACCTCTGACTTTTCGAAGTTAGGTGTGTATTGTTTATCAATTATCGTTCGCTTTAACGGTGAAGGAAAACATCGTGAGGAAACCTATATACCTGAGAATTCTCCATAAGAATTTCGAGGGTATGTGAGGTCTGCCAATCCGCACTAGGCCAGCGTGGTGGACTAAGGCCTAAAACCCTCTCAGTAGTAGAGGAGGCCCGTGCTCAGCAGTGGGCAGTATTTAATACAGGGCTGGTATTATATATTATTGCTTATCCTAGTTTATGTGGAAGTCACCGAATTCCAACCGAGTTGGTAACACCGAAAACATGAGGAGTTTGTTTTCTTTGTATGCTTGAAGCAAGTCACCTATTCGCCCGAAAGTAAGATATGCGACCCGTTATAAATAAAAGCAACAACATCTAGAATTTTGAATGGTTTTGATGTCTTCCAATGTAGAACTTTTGAGTTTTTGGAGGTGAGTGCATAGGCCGCCGGAACTCTTACATACTTAATGCAACAGCAAGCGGCAATTGAAATTACATTATTTGAATAAAGCACATAAAAATCGCGTATTTCACAATAATATAGTATTAATGGTCAGTTGGTCTTGGCAAACTTAGCGTGGGACGCCTTCTGGCGAGATGGCGTGACGACTTGCACAAGAGGGCCGGCAGCAACTGCATGCAAAAAGCAGCAGACCGGGCTCTATGGCGTATCTTGGGAGAGGCCTATGTCCAGCAGTGGCTGCAACGGGCTGATGATGATAATAAATGGCCAGTTTCGCAGTTTTTAAGTACATTTTATTCAGATACATTAAAGTGACTTTTGAATTTTGTCGGCTTATCCATTTATGTGACGAGTAACACTTAACGAGTAACACGAGCAAGCATTGAAGTCGGCCCTTAAAATCCTGCATATTCACAAAAATATCAGTGACGTCTACGAATAGCTCTGTATCAGTAGCATGTAATTCGTCCTTTTCGAGAAAACATTAATCTTAGACGCAATTGTCTAATTCCTGTTACTTGGCTTGGTGTAATAAATCACCTAAATAAACATTAACCTACGCAGTGTTTCTCATGTTTGAATAAATGGGATATTTAGGATTTCTTTGTTTGTACTTCTTTGAGATTAAATTTTATCTGAGCGGGCTATCGTGTTGACAAATTAAAAGATATTGGCAGGAGGATATTTGGGATCGTTAGATCTTCAAGTCCACTGGAAAAATCTAGAAATCTATATGGGGGCATTATTTACAAAATGGTCTCTATTGTAACTAGGTATAAAGTATTATCCGTAACCAAAACTGTAAACGATTCCTTATCAAAATTTAAATATCAAGTACGTGTACATGGAATTTATAGATCAACTACATTAATGACGTTCTTAGTGGTTCTCCATCAAAAATCTCTTACCATTTGAGCCTGCTCAATTCCAACGACAAAAATAAACTAATTAAATTTTTATTAAACTCTCCCATAATATAATCTATTTTTTATCATTATAATGTTTTTAATATATTTCAAGAAGCTTAAACCATAGACTACAGTTTACAAACTGCCTTTTTTCTCATGCTCAGACAGATATTAATTTTTCTGACTAACAAAGTTTTTCTTTTATATAACTGCTTATTGTCGCAACTCTATTTGTATCAAACTATGGGTTACGTTTCAAACGTTTTTTTTTCGTATATTCCTCTAAGGCGATGCAACCGCAGACTAACACATATAACGAATCGACATCTGTTATAAAATTTAAAGACAAGAAAAACTGAAGGTAACCGTACTTTTTTATATAACGCCGTTTTTTGTTGCAAATTAACAAATAGCACACATAAGTGATACCACAAAATATTTTATAATTATATATTACCACTGTATATTATATTCAAGTGTAAAACCTTAAATAATCATAATTCCATTCATTTCACGCGAACGGTCACAAACCTACGTGTGAAGGTCACAGATATTTAAATAAATCCACAAAGATCCCTTTGTATTCCAAATGATAAACTTTGAGAACCGCTGAACCTCTCGGATCTCGTAACAACCGCTAAAAGATTCCCACCTACATATCGGTTTGATGACAATGAGACACTTAATTACCACTACCTTGATTACAGAGCAGACAATTTTCTGCCAATTACGAGATTGTCAGCCATGTTTTTATTAAGATAAAACAGTGATTAGGGGTTTTTAATAATCTGGATTATGTATAGACAGATGGATTATGAAAAAGGATTAAGTGGGTGGTTTGTCTAGCCATGCTGTGTTTTTTTCCCTTTTTCTTCATTTTATAAATATTTTTCGTTCGTGGAAGTGGAATATTTTGTAAAATTTTCATAAATCCTCTTTATCAGATATTCTAACTAAAGATTAAAGTAACAAAATATTTTTTTGCAATGTAATATTTTAGGTTTTAAAGTATAGATTACGCGACAATATCTATTCTAGTTTTAGCACCAGGTTTCTGTCTTCGACCGCACTGGCAGCATATCTGAAAATAAATCACCCATTTCTGACATAGCTTAATTAATGCTGGCATTTGATAAAACTTAAACTCGATATAGCTTGCAGATGTTTTGCAGCTAAAGGCCGAGCTGGGTAGATCGGGGCTGCCTAACCGCAAAATGAGACTTGTCCTATGCCTTTGATATTCAAATTTATTAAAATCTTCGTTTATATGCAAGACTTTCAAACGGAGTATTTTATTTGTGCGTTTAACGTGTGCATAAAAATACAACTAATGTTTATCTTGTGATTTTCTTTGATGTTAGTTTTCAAGCTTGTGTGGGCTAAAAGTTAATTTTAATCCGATTACAATTTTAGTGTAGTGCATGAATATTTTAATGTAGATAGGTGTTAGTAGAAAGAAAAACTTAAAAGAAATACCTAACACATATGTTGCGCTCGTGTGTGTTCAGAATCTTTGAGCATTTCTCAATACTAGCATTACAAAAGAGATGTCTGCGAAACAATTTCTTGGATCAATTTTGTTCATAAAAATGCAATAGTTATATGTAAAAGGCATAATGATTTCTTATGTTTACGCGAATGTTAGATATTGAATAACTCAGTCCGCCCGTGACCAAAAAGGCCTTCGAAACGTCGTGAGAAAATATAACAAAATATCCCCTATAAAGTCCAAAAAATAATTTTATATCAATGTAAACGGAATATCGTGAAATTTTTATAGTATTGTAAACTTCTAAATATTAATAATCATGCCCTAAGTTCGAAGTCCTAAACAAAGTGGGTTTTATGACGCGGTCGGGATGCCCCTTGGGCTTTGAAGAAAGTGACGAAAAGAGCGTGCAACTTTGAGAAACTCTACACAGTTTCGATTGCTTTGAACAAATGTTTGTGGGTTACGCAAATATTTGTCACAGTGACTAGCACCTTGTAAATACGCGATAGGGAACACTATCATTTGAACATGACGTATACAGTATTGAAATGTAAAAATGTCACTAATCTTTGTAAGGCGTTCCCTATTACATATCCTATTACATAAAGAATTTTTCGAATATAAGATGTATCGGGATTTTTTTTTTAATTGATTTATTTTGCTTCAATGTTATTGTATCTATAGATGAAGTTATAATAATTTAAAAGGTGCTTATCAAAAGTCAAACAGTAAATAATGAGATTTAATTTCAAAGTATATTTTTTTCTTGTGTGAAGTAAACTTAATCCCTTATATTTTATTTTTGTGAAGAGAAAACGTAAATTAATGGGAAGACAAAAGTGCAGAGGCGATTTGAAGTTTTGAATTTATTCAACTATGTATGCGGCTGACTGTAATTAACAATTTATACGCCTGTGTGTGTTTGGAGAAGGCTTTTAAGCCCTTTGATGGATTTTAATGGGATTTTACGACTCATTTAGAGGATGTCTTGAGAAACTTTGTAATATACTCTTCGTCTGAACATAACATGGGGTGATGATGATCACTTTGGGTAACAAAAATCACAATAAAGGAATAATAGCCATGCGTATTACGTGCGCGATACGAGCGCTCAGACGGCCCGGGTTCGAATCCTGCTTCCCTATCAATTCAATGAACTTAAATATTGATAATTTTGGTATACCTAATCGTATGCCTACCGACTGCCTCGGTGGCGTAGTGGTATTGCGTACGCATTACGAGTACGATTTGCGCGCTGAGTTCCTGGGTTCAATAGAATACCCTGTCATTGTCAGTGTTAGTTTATTGGCTTATGGCAGCCATGTTATTTTTGTAATTTTGTTGTTACATCCATGGTAAGGGAAAGTAACCGTTCTTATTACACTGGACGAGCACGCAGCGCCTTCACCTCGCTGTGGATTCGCTTGTAATTCGCCAGTGTGATGAAAGCCTTAAAATTGACCATGGATGCAACAATCCGGCCTACGTGGCAATAGCGTAGTTGCTAAGACTGTTTAACCAATGGACACGATATGGCAATAATGCGCAAACATTTTTTTCTGCCAATCCTGACGGGGGCCGAGGTAGATACGGATAGCACACATTTAACAAAAAAATCCACATGTGCAGGGCTGAATATAAGGTCGCTTTTTACACAATACAAAAATCTCAATTTCTATGGAGCACCGCTTAATATCACTATCGTAGAATGTAATGACAGCGATCGCAAGTCACATAGGTTTTAATGAAAGTTTATGACCAGCTGTTTATGTATGAGCAACGAAGGGTTCGCCTGGTCATCACATCTCCTTTGCATTGCTAGATACACAAAGCCTAGTGTGAACTGTCGCTAGCTTTAGTGGTGAAGGAAAACATCATGAAGAAATTTATTATTTACTAGCTTTTGCCCGCGGCTCCGCCCGCGTTAAAAAGTTTTTCCGAGATAAAAGTCCCGCTTTATGTTTTCCCGGGATAAAAAGTAGCCTATATGTTAATCCAGGACATGATCTACCCGTGTGCCAAATTTCATCGAAATCCGTTTAGTAGTTTTTGCGTGAAAGAGGAAAAAACATCCTTACATCCATACATCCAAACACCCAAACATTCTTACAAACTTTCGCCTTTATAATATTAGTAGGATTTAATGTTTAACTGGTTTTAGGTCTGTCATATGTAAGAGTCCGTCTGGGTGGGTACTACTGCAATGTCTATTTCTACCGCCAAGTAGCAGTGTGCATGCACTGTTGTGTTTCTGTTTGAAGGATTATTGTAGCCAGTGTAACCATTTAACATAATGAGACGTAACATCTTGTCTCAGGATAATGAGCGGAGTGGAATGGCACACAGTACTTTGTAAGTCAAGGTGCTGGATGGTGTTGCTACAGTTTATGGGCGATCGTATCGCTTACCATCAAGCGAACGGCATGCTCATCTCGTCAACGCAATACCGAACCCGTATCGCAAAGAGCTATCGTACAACTAAACCGCGAGGCAGTCGAGCATGTGTAGGTAATACGAAGCTATTGTTGTTATAAATCCGGAAGAGTAAAACAACGCTCGCACAAACCGAAGTACAATTAAAATCTATGTCCACACACCTTTTTTATTGAATACTAGGTTCTGGTTACGGCTTCGCCCGAATGAAAAGCCTTTCCCGCTTCAGAAGTCCCTAAAACACAGTACTTACCTACCGGGGTAAAAAACAGCCTGAGTGTTAATCCAGGACATGATCTACCCGTGAGCCAAATTTCATCCAAATTCGTTTAGTTGTTTCTACTTTTACTTCTAACAAATATCCAAACACTTTCAAAAACTTTCGCATGTATAATATAACCGGAGATTCGATTGAAAAAAGATAAGTGGTGAAAATTTACTACACGTTAACAATCAAATAATTAAATCAATGGCAATAAGACCCAAAGTGGCATGAGTGATTTTTGCTAAACATTCACTTTGGTTTTAAACATCTTCTTATTCTAGAAGTCGGAGCACTTGGCGGTAAGTCAGCGTATGTTTTAAATATTTTTAGTAGCAAAGTTTTACAATCGCTTGGCTAAGTGGTCACACCTGATGGCCAATGCAGTCCAAATATATTACGACTACATAATCGATGCTTGCATAGTTTTATAATCCGCTGGCCGACTTATACAGAGTAGAAGTTACGGTAGGCTTCTAACTTTGTATACGAGAAGTGAATTTGAAGGTAACTGATGTCGTATTTTTAGCAATTTGAACAATTTATTGAAGTATATTTTTATTGAAAATTACGCCTCTATCCCCGATAAATTAAGCGACGCAGTTGATAAATAAATAAATTAAAAATGTATATTATGTATGCAATTTAGTTCTTAAGTACGAAATATGGAGAACCTATATTCCACTGAAAGGTACTTTTAAAATTGTATCATAATATTCGAAAATAATATAATTTATCCAAATAATAATTAATCTATTATAAAATGTAGGGGAGATGCGTGCAAAATGATCCCCTTAAGCGAAAAACTTTACTGCGCCTAAAATTGAACACAAGAACATAAGATTTTAATTGGTAAAAATAGTGAATTAACTTATCTTTTTAACCGCATTCCTTGTCTCATGATATGTAAGTGGTTTATTACGTTTTTCATTATTTATCAAAGTTTAATGAAGGATCGTTTGATGCACAAATTTGTATAAAACAATCCCTGGGGATACAATATTTAATATTAGCAAAATGAAACACCCAACTGTTTATTTTAATCACATATGTATTGTTTTAAGCAACATAAATATGTAAGTGTGTTTCTAAAAACATTTTAAGTACTGAGACTATTATTTATTCAATATCACTTTTCTCTTAAGAAGGATATGATTTGTGACTTTTTCGCTTATTTTCTGGTATTAACTGGCAACGATTTTTTTTTGTTTTCTTTTGTTCTTTATCTATTTACATTTTGTTTTAATTTCCTTTTGAGCTATTTTATTTTTACCTTTGGCTTTTCTTTTGTTTTATAGGTACCAAACTCTCTACTTGCAGTTTTGCATACCATTACTGACGGTATGCATATGCATATACACTCACGCCTGTTATCCCCGGAGGGGTAGGCAGAGGCGCAACTAGTGCACCCACTTTTCGCCGTTATTCCGTCCCATGATGTGATAGGGGGCGAGCCTATCGCCATATCGGGCACAAATTCCAGACTCCGAGCTGATATTGAATACAAAACTCAATATCACTTTGCCCGACCCGGGGATCGAACCCGAGACCTCAGCATTGCAGTCGTACCATAATACAACTACGCCACCGAGGCACTGACGGTACTTAGAGATTTTGCATTTGTTCCTCAGGTCAATTTTGGTGAGTGGTTTTACGTTGGTAAACTCGTGGCATGATCTGCAAAATAAAAAGCACTAATGGGGTAAAATTATTTCAGGCATCATTTAATACACAAAGAGGGATCATTTCACCTCAAACACCAAAATTCAATACACCAATAAAATTATAACCTACAAATAAAATGGGCGGTATTCAATCATTGCTTAAATATAGCAGAACGTTAAAATATTCAGAAAAAAAAACAACATTTCAATAAACCAACATTGAGAATATAAACTCGGAAAATAGACTCTTACCATAGATTAAAAACACACTTTGTAACTCAGTAAGGCTACTGATGGAGTCGCAAGGATGACATTTGTAGCGTTTTCGAATACATTTCGGTAGTAGTCACTCAAATATGGTGAGGAATCTTTTTACCTCGAGGGATCATATTACATGCATCTCCCCTTCATATGAGAATAAGATGTGTCAGTGTCGTAGCGTTTAGTAGTCTCTATATAGAAGTGGATAGTGTATGTGGATAGTCACACAAGATACTATACTATGTATCCAAGTATGTATATATGATACAACTTCACATCAGGCTAAGTAAATAATTTACAATACGGTAATTCGCCCACTGCGTGTTCATTACACTCATTATCTATTAACAGAGAAATACAGCCAGCAAAGGGGCCTTTACGGTCAGACCACGCTCTATGCAAATAAGGCTCTCATTATATATTTACTTGCCCACTGTACGCACTCGTCTTAAGTTATGTCAGCTGGTAAATGCCTATTTGGCTTGGTGCTATTAAGTAATACGGGATATATTTTGAGGTTAGGTTCGTAATGTGGGTTTCGGTTTTATATGTTCCCGTATGCTTTTGGGGTTTCGATTTTGTATGTTCCAGTATGCTTTTGTTTGCGTTTTCGCTGGAGTGGAATTATGATTTTGTATACATACATACATACACACACTCACGCCTGTTATCCCCGAAGGGGTAGGCAGAGGCGCAACTAGTGCACCCACTTTTCGCCGTTATTCCGTCCCATGATGTGATAGGGGTCAATCCTATAGCCTATCTCGGGCACAAATTCCAGACTCCGGGCTGATACTGAATAGAAAAACTCAATGTCACTGCCCGACCCGGGGATCGAACCCGAGGACCTCAGCATTTCAGTCGTACTGTAATACAACTACGCCACCGAGGCAGTCTGATTATGATTTTGATAAATACTTTTTAGAAAATAGCTTATGGCTATTGCTGGGGTTCAAATTCAATAATATATTATGTAGCTTGAAGCCGTACGAAATATCATTAAAATTGTTTTAGTGGCAAAATTAAATGTTCGTATAGTCATTTTCGCATTTATAACATATACTTACTAGACTTTTAATCGCGACTCCGCCCGTGTGAAACAGTTTCCCTGGAATAAATGTCCCGCTTTATATTTTACCGGGATGAAAAGTAGCCTATATTACTCGCTGATAATGTAGCTTTACATTGATGAAAGAGTTTTTAAAATCGGTCCAGTAACTTTTGAGTTTATTCGTTACATATTATAAAGATAAACATCATTCCTCTTTATAATATTAGTATAGACGAAAACGTACTTTCATTTTTTTGACGAAATAGAGGATGGATTTCAAATTAACATAAACATAGTTATCGATATTTAAAATAACAAAAAATCGCGGACATGCAATGTTACATATACATACGGATCGAAACAGAAGCTCTTTTTTGGAAGTCGCTTAAAAATGTACACCGTCATTAAAAAGTAACACATTGATATCATCAATGCAATCATTACCAACATAACACACGAGGTAAGTGTCACTTTTCGGTAACAAATCGTGTAATAACAGTAATTTCAGATCCGGCCGTGCGGTGATTAAGGCCGACAGCCTCGCGTGATAAAAAAGCCATGCTAGTTAGACTGGTAGAAATAATTGTAGTCGGTAATTGGTTTTGTGCCGACTGAGTCTTTAGATGGACAGGTTTAAAGATGTTATGCTTCAGTAGTTAAATTTTTTATGTCTTTTATTAACTTCGGTGCTTGCTTCGGTGGCGTAATTTTAATACGGTACGACTGCAACCCTGAGGTCTTGGGTTCGATCCCCGGATCGGGCATAGTGATATTGGATTTTTCTGAAATTCAGTATCCCCCGGAGTCTGGAATTTGTGCCCGATATGGCGGTGGGTTCGCCCCCCTATCACATCTTGGGACGGAATACGCACGGCGAAAAGTGGGCACACAAGTTACGCCTCTGCCTGTCCCTTTGAGGATAAAAAGTCGTGAGTGTGCCTGTATATACTAACTTCTTACAATTTATGGAACCGTCCAAAGCAGGCGTTTCAATATCATTTTTGTAATATCTTATATCAACTCTCTTGGCTTAAGCAAATCTATTATATAGTTTAAAACAAAGCCATCCGTCGCCTATGTACGCGATAAACTCAAAAACTACCGAACGCATTTCGATAAAATTTGGTATGGAGATAGTTTGAAATCCTGGGCAGGTTTAAGCCTTTTATTCCAAGAAAATACATAGCGGGACTTTTATCGTTTAAAAACTCTAACACGCGGGCGAAGCTGTGACCAAAAGCTAGATGAACTTAAAAAAACTAGCAACATACTTCTCAGCTCAGCTCAGCTTCTCGGCTTGGCTCAAACTATCTAACTAACTAACTAAGGCATATGTACAGACAAAGGAACAAAAACAGTACTAAGTAGTTGTACTTTATTTTTGTGTTTTAAAAAATCACTCAAGTGGTTTTAACTTTAAAGTTCTCGCGCTAAACGTTCTCACCCAATAAGTTTTTATAGTTAAGAATATTTCCAACTAGACATCCTAGCCGTATAAATCTAAAATTTACGACTCAAGAACAAAATAGTTACAGCACATGAAAACCTCTACGTAAGTAGTGAACGTATATTAAAGTATCGACTATCATTGTGGAAAAGTTCAACTTCAATAAATTATGCATTATGGGTGCGACTTTATAACAAGCTTATGTTCGCAGCTCCACCCAGGAGTAGATTTCCTGGGATAAAAAGTAGCCTATATCCTTTCCAGGGTCTCGAACTATCTTCATACCAAATTTCATAGAAATTGGTTCAGCGGTTCAAACGTGAAAGCGTAGTCGGGCAGACAGCGACATTTTCGCAGTAGAATATAAGTATGGATTGCCAATTGGTATAAAATCAATTTGCTAGATTCATTTTATTAAAGTAAAATGTGTGACTAATTAATATTTTTTTGTTATAATATTTTTTTTATTGCTTTGAATCACGTGATGAGCATATTGTTCACCTGATTGTAAGCGATAGGATCACCCATAAACAGTAGCAACACCATTCAGCACCTAGAGTTACAAAGTTCTGTGTGGCATTCTACTGCGTTCGTCATCCTGAGACATAAGGTTTTAAGTCTAATTATGTCCAGCAGTTACACTGGCTACAATGTCCTTCAAATCGAAATACAACAGTGAATGTACACTGCTGCTTAGCAGCAGAAATAGTCATTGCGGTGATACCCACCCAGACAGACTGTTACATATGAGAGACTTACCCACCAGTAAATATATTAAAAAATATAATATTTTGATACGCTGTCGCTATTTTCGACAACCACGTACTCATTGTTGTAGGTACAGTTTTTCATAACTATATACTAACTATATCTTAACTGGATAAGAATATAAATAATGTCTTCAATATAATGTAAAGGCATACAAAAAACAAGCAGAGTCGAGATAAAAAATAAGCAACCCTCAAGAGACGAAACCCAGCGATAGAAGTAGTATAACCTCGAATTCACGAGATTTATTTAAAAAATTAGAGACGTTGGTAGCTACTACAGTATTCAGGGTTCATAATTTTCGTTTGGCAGCATACAGTTTTTTCATTTAGAAAATTAAAATGCTTACTCCGCGCGGTCACGCCATTTCGCGAAAACACGCCAAAATGTAAAAAAAGTTGGCACTTTAATTTTTAATTTTCTGATGAGCGTTTTGTTCGCGTATACTCGCTAAAAGTTTGAAATGAACAATAGCAGGAAATTGGAATGGCACAATATTAATGAGTTGTTTTCGACTTAACAAGATTACCTTATTCATACTTCAAGCAACTAACATGTAACAAGTCTCGAGTCAAGTTATAATATAATAACAAAACCATCCAAATCCAACCAGTAGTTTCAGAGAAAATCGCAGCCATACAAACTTACACACATACGGGTCGAATACAGGACCTTCTTTTTGAAGTCGGTTAATAAATCTAACTCTATTGACTAACGATGATTAATATTACTCCTTGAATAATCGATATCACTAAAGAATTCGTTTTGACTGCCTCGGTGGCGTAGTTGTATTATGGTACGACTGCAATGGTGAGGTCTCGGGTTCGATTCCCGGGTCGGGCAAAGTAATATTGAGTTTTTCTATTCAGTATCAGCTCGGAGTCTGGAATTTGTGCCCGATATGGCGATAGGCTCGCCCCCTATCACATCATGGGACGGAATAACGGCGAAAAGTGGGTGCATTAGTTGCGCCTCTGCCTACCCTGCGTGAGTGTATATGTATATATGTATGTAATTAGTTTTGAACCGATTTCATGTGAAACCTTGATTTTGTTCAGTTACGTACGCTACTAACTGTACATATGGCGATTTGGATATCGCTCACTGATATAGGTGCTTTTATACGGGAAAGGCGTTTCACCCGAGCAAAGCCACAGGCCATACCTTGTAAAAGAATATAATCACAAAGAAACCTGCGATAATACACAAATTAATAAACTTCTGCACAATAACTTTACACTGTGAGCCAGGCGTCCTTCTAATTAACTTTATAAGGGATGTTAAATAAAAAAAAAGGCCAGGCTCGTCAAACACCGTCACAGATGTCAACAATAGCACTATAATAAACAGAGGCTCCCTTACTTTAATTAAGTTGCCCAAGTAATGTAATATAATGAAACTCGTAAAGAAACGCTGCCAAACGTAGTTTGAATATGAATGCGGCTCAAGGAATGAAATTCCTAGTACAATTTCGTGATAGAAGAATGATGGGTAAACGAAGCCGTTGCATCAATTAATATGTAATGGAAAATAAGTAAATTAAAATAAAGGAAATACTGTAAGCATTCGATATTTATGTGATTTCTCATAAACAGATATAATTTCAGATCTTCATACGAATAAAAAGTTCTTCATAGGTTTGTTATTCATTGCATAGTAAAAAAAATCACAAACCTACTTATCACATAGACTTGTACTAAATCTAGCTCTATTTGGTTCCATTTATCCTATATCCAATATTATTTCATAATACTTTGAGATTAAACTAATTTAATTTTGTTAGCTGTATCAAACTGTGTTTTACAAGCTTCCAAACAGTATGATTAAAGTAATTAATTTTCTGCCTCACTGCCTAATTATAGACTATCCTTGAAGCACTTTCAAACCTAAATTAATAAGATTACGAAATATGTATAAAGAAACAGATCCACCTTATTATCCAATGTAAAGGAAAATCAATAGACAACAAATTATAGCACTTGATTAAAATTGATTAGAATTTGTTAATTGGTTTGTAATTATCATATACCTTAATAAATAAACCTTTATTTTATTTACTAGGGTGTATGATAATTGTAAACTAACAAATTGATATCAATTTTAATTCAAGTGCCATAATTTGCTGCCTATTGCTTTTCTTTTAGGAAATACATAGAACATACTGATGCATATATGCATACCTACAAAATAAACTTTCAAATGAATTAATACAGAAAGATCTAGCATACGAATGTTCTGACAAAAAATATGGGTAAATTTAAAAAGAAATTGATAAACCAAAGATTCCGATAACTAAATTTTGAAAACTAAGAACAACTGCAAATCGGAAAAAAGAACTTAAGTCTCTCGAACGATAACAATATAACGTTATATATTTTGTATCTCTTGATTCGCATTGAATTTCACCTCTGAACGTTGAATAGTTGATAACTGTGAGCTTTGAATTTATACCAGCTTTTGCTTTGAAAATAAACAAACTATTTTGTTTGTGATTGACTGCTTATAACTACTCTACAATAAGATTCTATCCTACTATAATAATATTATAAAAGCTCAAGTTTGTAAGTATGTATGAATGTCTGGATGTATGGATGTTTGTTACTCTTTCACGCATAAACTACTGAACGGATTTCAATGAAATTTGGCACACGGGTAGATCATGTTCTGGATTAACACATAAGCTACACTTTATCCCGGAAAAATAAAAAACAGGACTTTTATCCCGGAATAACTTTTTAACGCGGGCGGAGCCGCGGACGAAGTCTAGTGATTTAATAAGTATCAGAAAGTTACGAGTACAGGTTTGCTGAAAATTTTGTGACGTCATAGTTTGTCTAAAAATAAATCCTCTTATATACGAACGCCTGCTATGGTACTCATGTCAACTGATTTTTTCTTTGCATTTTCTTATAAGTACTTATATAATAAATTGTATAACAGAAAGCAATTTGCTTGTATGATTTACAAAGTTGGAACAAATATTTATGAATCATATGAAATTAGTTTTTAATACGAATCTATCGCATTATTACTATCATAAGTCAAACTAAAATAAAGCACCGGCTTTTATTAAAGGTCATCTAATATTAAACTTTACAAAAATAGTAATAAATTTTCGGCTTTTGTCACTGCGACGGTTGTCTCCACTAACAATCTATATCTTAATGTGTGAGGGTAAAGAATGCTAAGGAATTATACAGAACTTTATGCTCCTTTATATTTCTCTTGAAAAAACAATATTAAATTTTATTAGACAAGGGTAGCAATATCGTTTATCTGAAGACTTTTATTACAATCTTTCAGTAAAGGGAAAATATTTGACGTTCAGAGTTCGTTATGACTTGGCTCAATATTTTTTCGGTCCAAATAAGGCTGCCCATACTGAATTCTCGCCCGTGTAATATCCGAGTGAGAACATATTTTCATATTTATTATCCAAATGTATTATTTATATTTGTTTGTAAACCAATTGCGTAATCGAGGAAATAGGGATGTCTACACGAAATGTTCTAGAAAAATCTGTAGGTTCCCGAAGGATAATATTAAATCTTGTTTTAGTTTTAGTGTTTATGTACTTTCCCGTCGGCTTTTATATTAAAGTTTCTTATATTGCGCCATTTATAGTTACTATGCTTCGTGTTTTGTATCATAATTTATTGTCTAGTAGAGGGTTTGCTCACGAAAGGAAATGGCGTGCATGACAGGTGTTATGAATATAACTACTTTTATGGGGTTAGATAGTAATTATTAATGTCAAAATACAAAAAACGGAAGCCTTACTTATCACTGGGCTTGAAACAGTAAAGGGTATTATGTCAGCAATCTATTTTTAAAAGATAAATAAATTGGATATTCTAATTCAAAAGTACTGGTGGTAGGACTCTCATATGTAAGAGTCCGTCTGAGTGGGTACCACCGAAGTGTCTATTTCTACCGCCAAGTAGCAGTGTGCATGCACTGTTGTGTTTCGATTTGAAGGGAATTGTAGCCAGTGACTACAAGACATAATGAGACTTAGCATCTTATGTCTCAGGATGACGAGCGCAGTGGAATACCACACAGTAGGTACTTCGTAACTCGAGGTGCTGGATGGTGTTTCTACTGTTAATGGGTGGTCGTATCGCTTACCATCAGGCGAACGGCATGCTCGTCTCGTCATTCGATGCCATAAAAAAAATAGCATATCAGCTAAATGAATGTTTTTATTTTGAATATCACTATTAAAAGTAAATCACACCAAAACCTTTAAGCAGAAACATAACTCAACAACCAACGCATCGTAAATTTTAAACCGAAATTCAATCTTAAGTGTTATTTATTCGTCCGACACGGCCTGTAAAACAGCGCACATTTCTGCTTCGGCGGTCAGCAAGTAACAGAAGTGCGGTATTTGGCCGAAACCAAACCGAAAGCCGTAAGACGAGTGGCGAGTACACTGACAGCGAGCAACGTGTTTAACCGAATGCCGACTATGTGAATAATGTATAAACGGCTCGCAGTAAGCTCGTACGGGCAGAATGATGGCGCAAGTTGGAAGAGATTGTCTGGAATACGTAGACAGTCGGATAATTGAAGTGGACAAAGAAGATTTCTATAAATTCTTTTCATTCGAAATTGAGATAGAAGTATCGAGGAAATATGCTTACTCTTAAGAGAATGGAGACAATGAAACATAAGATTAAAATCAAGCAAGAATAACGGCAAAACCAATTCAATAATTTCATATCATACGGTTAAAAATATGAATACAAAGACAATAGAATATGTCCAGCAAAATATAACATGGTCATCTCCTTTAAGAGAATTAAAATAGGGATCTTGAAATTAGCAATCGAAGGTAGGGTCGAGGTAGCTCAATTGGAAGAGCACCGGCACGGTACGCCGGAGGTCGTGGGTTCGAGTCCCGCCTTCGACTGTTTCTTTTTCAAGATTCCATAAAATATAAAATCAAAATATAACATCCTTAATCAGGTACCTCAGAGGCCTGAAAATAATCGACGATACCTCCATTATTGTGGATATTTCTGAGAAGGCGGTAATCCCGTCACCATCAAGCTGTTACGCCCCCTTTGTTATTTAAAAATCCCTTCATGAAAATACAATATAGCTCATACGCTACATATTGCAACCAGAAACCAGACGTCTGCTTAGTCGTACCCTCGGAGATAAAGCGTTAAATGACACCGCCTCGGACTAAGCTTCTGCCTTTATTACCTTAACTAGGCCACGGATTACAGCTGCATTATCTATATCAGCCGTATAATGTGCTGTATATATTCACTCATTTCTTGTTGCCCGTTCTAGTTAGATCTTAATGGATTTAATCCACCTCGTTTTGGTGTTTCAGCTTTAAATTGAAATTTAATGTCACAGGCTATACGTTGTCTCGTTGGTTTAGTGGGCTTATACGGACTATAGAAGACAAGCCAGGGTACGCTTCGCAGGTTGGCTAGATTATTCAAATTATGACATATTTCCCAGGGTTAGGTCTTCAAGGAGATGTGTACGGCACCCAGGAAGCTCGTCGTAAAATTGATCCAAATCATTTTGTAACATGTGTGTTGTACAAGTCCCACCTACTAATGTGGTAAAGATAAGTGGAAAAAATATTAATGTACAGTTTTTTTTGTAATAATTGGGTTTATTGTTTAGCATAAGGAAATAAAGATATATAATAGTATAAATTAAATGAATCAGACCTATCAACAGCTTATATAACACAAAACAGCTCAAGACAAGAAAAACGTTCAGAATAAGTAGATGTTCAGGAAATATATGAAGGGATTATTAAACGCGTAGGTAGAGAAAAATATTGAAAATCATTCGAAGGGTATTCCTATTCTAGTTTGACCAGTCCGGAATATATTGAACATCAGTTGAGGCAGACAGTTTTATTGTGAGATTTTTGTGATACCACAAACCAATTTGTATGAAAAAAAAATGAAAATATGCATTGCGATTTTTCTTATCTTTGTTGTATAATCCAGTTGTTTTAATTTGTCATACTGCTGTACCTCCTTTGTGATAGGGATCTTAATCTGTCGGCCATGTATCAATTTGTTTGATTGCTGAATCTTTATAACTGAAAAAGATTGGAATATTTTGATATCAATCTTTCTTAGTGCAACTTAGAGATAACGCCCAATCCACGATGACGCGCTCCTCCAATTTTTTACCGGGGGTTGGGTGGGGTAATCGAACTATTATTATTCATCATAGTATGCGTGTGAACTCATAGCTAATAAGTGTATATTAACAGAATTAAAACAAGCAAAAGAATGCACACTTGGACTGTAAGCAATTAGGAATATTAGTAGTACCCGTCATTGTGGTTAGAATTATCTATATTAGATTATACCTACTGACTTTCAAATTTCTTCTGAAGGACATTGAAGTGTACAGATTGCTTCGGGAGTCAAGATTTCAGTTCTAACCAAGCTATAATTAAAATATACGTATTATGAATATGCATAATGAAAAGTCTCAGGTGCGTAAAATGGAATCTACGCCAGACCTTTCTCAGTCATTCGTGTTACAAAAATAATTACTAAGAAAATACATCAGTCTATTCATTGGAGCGCAAAACTATGAACATAAATAAACTAATTCTGCATTAATTAATTCTACGAAACTAAACATTATTCTGAACTGATTAAACGAGCTATTATTTCTTAAAATACGAAAATGATGGATTGTGCTCCCTTTTGCGAAGTTCGAATAGTTCACGAGTTTCGTCGATACCGCACAATGGCGGGCCCGAAAATCCCAATACGCTTTTTACAAACTTTTGCCGAATTTCCTTTTGCAGAATTTAATAACCAAATAAGTACACGAAACTAAGTTTGTATGACGTCACACATGGTTACCTAACTGAGTTTACTCTAAAGGTAAAGACAAGCTAGGTCGCGGAGGAGGCGGAATAATTTATCGATAAGTTCATCGTGCTAACATCGATATAATGTATAAGTTTCACAACACTAAATGTATTAATTTATGAATATTTCGCGACGGCTGTAATTGAGTTTTCACTCGAAACTTAATTCAATATCGATTTTAACATGCAATAATTATGGTGACAAACTGTTAAATTGTGTGATGTCATTTAACGTAGGCTATGACACGATTAGTGGATAAAAAACGGAGATATACGATTTTATTCGCGTTCGAAAGTGAACTATTCGAATTTAGAAATGTTTGGAGGTTTATTTTTTTCATTATAATTAACGTTCCGTGCTATTATGGTACTATAATAGTGAGTATTTTTTTTATATAAATCTTATTACGCACATTTATCACTTCAACTCCGAGTTTCCAATCACTTTCGCGAAAAAAAGTAAATTCCTTTATACCATCTACCTCTTTATAGCTAACTCCCGAATTCTTAACAATTCGGAAGTTCATTCTTATTGTATGTACGGATTTTTACTTTTTATTTGATACAAACGAGGCTATTTATTGGGACATCCAATGAAGTTAATCAGTCGAAATAGGGACAGTTTCCTCCTCTCTTACAAAGACGACCGCTACTTCATCGTAAATGGACCACATTTACGTTCATTCGAAGAGGTATTTCATTACATAATAAAATTACAACGAAACATTTCATTAATTTACTTTTCAGATTTTTGGCTTGACTTAATGGGAAAAACAATTTTGCGATTTCTAATGACTGTGTTGAGCCTGAGTGATTACTATTTAAGGTGGATCCTCTCTATCCCAGGGAAATGTCAGTAATTTTTCGAACTTTAAGCATGACTCTGCAGGTTGTTAATACATAGTGCTATTTTACACTATGTCATGGAGACATAGAGGTTTTTTACAATATAGCTAAGGATTTCGCTTGTCTTATCTCTAGCGACAAGGCATTTCAAAGTCAGACAGCTTGTAAAGTGAAAGATCCGTCATAAAACTTAGAGGTATGAGTAGGTATTTTAAGAATAACAGTGTTTGAGGAACGCAAGGACCGCGAGTAAGAAAGATGGAAAAATTCGAAACGTTTATTGAGATATTAAGGGGTAGTCGGATTAAATAATATGTTAAGCAACAGAGTCAGCATGTGTATATTCTAGCGAAAATGAACGGGTAACCACTTCAGCTTCTCGCGAAATTCAGATATATGGTCATATTTGCGTATTTGTAATCTATGGCCCCAAATAAAAAATAATAAAATCTGCACCATATACATTAGTTGTTTTATACGATAAGTTATATACTGATGCATACGTACCGCAGTGGGCGACAAACTAGCTATAACACGAGCGGCCACGACGCAACCCACACTAAAAATGTTTGCGATCAGTCAATATTTGTTTCGGTCTCGATGAGACCTAAAGTCCTTAACAAATTCTGATATCCAGACAATACTTAAACTTAGTAAGTGTCGATGTTTGTTCACCCAAATCGATACTAAATATCGATATCGGTTTCGGCTTCGCACACGTACTGCAACTCTGTCCTATCAATACTACTAGGGTTGCCAGGTCGTCAAATCTAATACCCGGACAGACAAGCCAGTTTAGCCGGACATTTGGGAAAAAGTAAATTTTGTGTCTTAGTATTAATACGATTTTTCGGGCCCCATTTTCCCGGCGAACGTTTTTAGTTCCCTAGTGTATATCTATGGGACGTTTAGTTTTACGCATATTGCCAACCACCTAAAAGTCACTGTACAAATGTAAAAATCCGGACACCGTTTAATTTGGCCGGACACGCATTCAAAAAGCCTAACTATGTCCTGCTTTATCCGGAAGCCTGGCAACCCTAAATACTACCAAGTGGATCACGTACATGTATCGCTATTTAATGCATATAGAGTGGTAATAAGCGACTAAACGTCGTCATTATTCGTAAGCTGTATTTCTACTTACCTTGAGTGTATTTATTTACACTTTTCGGAAATCTATGGTACGACCTTTATATCCTCTTGGCCGCATTTAAGCTTTTAATTTTTTTCTATATTAGTATTAGAATTTCTGTTGCCTTAGCTTTTTGGCAGCATAATATGGGATATCTTGAGTACCTACGTACCCGGGTTGAAATCGAGCAGGTCGTAAATGTAATCTTTAGGAGTGCACGTGCGACTTGATCAAAAGTAAAAGAAATATTCCTTCAATAACAGTTGTATAATTTTGATCTTTATTTTCTACGTATAAACGTAGGAAGTGCATCGACGGATTGGTTTGCCAAGCATTTGGTACTAACAAATAGCATTTGTTTCTCACTATGTACATTACCGGTCTGGGAAATTACTTCGGATCTGACCATATTGACCATCTAAATGTCATACGCGAAAGTATGTGATTTTTTTATGTTAGAATTAAACGCAGAAACTGGATAGGCTTCTTTTAAGCCGGTAATGCGCTTCCACATAGGGAAATAATGGCATTTTTGTCAGATTTTTTAAATCGATGGTTGTATACAGTGTATTAGAAACTTTTGTAGCGGAAAAGGCTTTTCAAGCATGCGAAGCCGCGACTAACACCTAGTTCATTCTAATTTTTCGAAGCGTTTCACAAAGGACATCTCGACTAATATAATTCCTGGAGTTTACCATCCTCAACCAGAAGATTAACGAGACAATTTTGTACCAAGAAATTAGTATTCTAATAAAACTTTTGAAATCACGTTGGCGGTAACTTAAATACAAACTAGGCCTCAAAGCAACTCGAACTCAAAGCCATTAAGGGAAAAAAATGTTTTGGTAACCCATAAAAGTTTGTTTAACGGCATTTGAGAATTACTTTCCTGGCGGGCCAGTTCCATAATTAATTCAGGTCATTGAAATGAGCTACGGCTATTTTTTATTTTAACTACCCCTAATATTTATGGGTGTCTTCTTTTGTCGTGGGTATTTTGGTGAGAGTTTTTTAATATATATTTTAACGGTTTGGTTTAGAGGTGTGCTGTAGCTGTTGACTGAGTCGGGCAATAAGCCTTCTGCGTTCACCCTAAAAACAGGTGTGGCCAGAAAAGCCGACTCTCGTCAGGCTACTGGCAGTAGGGCCATTAACAAAAAAATAAAAAAGACGTGTGGCACTCGGAGACAGCCGCGGATAAGCTATTGCATAGCATTTTTTATCAACTTATGTAATTATAATTATTTATTTATTTTATATTTTTTCTATTGTCCAAATTTCACTCGTGCCCTAACGCCGAAACTCTAAGCAGGCAATTCTAATATTTATAACCTCTTTGAACAGATATAAAATTTATATATATTATTTAAAAATTCAAACTTAGAATCTCGTTTGACATTTCGATACGTTTCACTGACTGGAACAATTTTTAAATACACGGTAATTTCGACCTTTTATCGTTTAACATTCAGCTCATATCCTCTTACATATTGTATTCTTACAAGACTGCGATATTAAATTTACTTATGGAATTTTACACTCTACATGGTTGTGATAGAGTTAAAAATAAAATATCACCGCTGTGCCGGTCTGAGTGAGGGGTGTCAGGTTATTTTTTCGTTACGGAATTTCTGGATTCGGTCTCCACGCTCAAGGCCCTCGATAGAAGCTATGCAATAGCTTAAAAATACTGTGTGTTTTTGTACCACGGATTGCCTGGAATTAGATCCCTCAGTGGGAGTTTGACGTGAGGTAGGCGGCCGCTTGTAAAATTTAACAATATATTTTTTAATTGTTTTGCATGATAACATATTTCTACGTAATATTATTATGCCGTTGGCAAAGTTCTTTGATTTTGTATAATCCTGAATATTTTATTTTAAAAGTCTCCGGCGGAGACCTTCAGCCAACTTCGCTAAAGCCTTACTAGAAATAATAAAAACTAAAATTATGTTACGTATTTCTTTTTAAAATTTTGGTGATATAAATATTAAAGGTAAAAGTTTTTCGGTCAATGGTTATCAGTAAGTCAGTATAACCTGTTTGGTATTGTTTTTATACTTAATCATTTTTTTTTTGTTTTTTAAACCTTAGCTGCCACGGTTTCGTGTTTTGTTTGGAGACTCCAAGGATCCCAGATAGAAACAATGAAAGCCATTGCACATTTTATCTTCGCCTTTGAATCAATCACCACGCGATAGCTGTCCAATATCCGTAAATAGAACTTTGACGAAAATTTTGCAGATAATCGTGTAGTTTGCGCGCTTCGGTACTAAAACAGCCGGGGTGCACAATTCGCACCGTATTTACGTAATTAGGACGACGAGCAATTCAAGCATAAATTACTTCGCTCACTTGGCGACAGATGTCGACACTAAGGCATCGAACTTTTATACTCCTTGAAAATATTCTTTATTTTCCAAAGGCTTGTAAAAAATCTTATTAACTTAATTCTCTTTGGTATGCTTCGTAGGCCTACATGTTTTTCCTGTTATAACTTCGGCTACATCTTGAAGTGTTAGAAGACTTACGCAATGTTACGTACTTTCTGTAGTTTTAATCGTAGATTCATTCATCACAATTCGAAGAAAGGTTTTGTAGTAAATTATTACATTAACTAGTTACCTTAGAGTCTTTGCAGAACGCGCCGAAGACGCTCTTCGAATGCAAATAAAACGTGCAGTATACGCGATGCATACGTTTACATACTTTGCGTGCTAAGAAGCTTAAATTAAAATTGAAATCAAATGAATGCTATTATATTTTTGAACAGAAACAAAGTGAAACGTAACGTACATCTCGTGAACTTTATTTCGATAAAAGAAAATCTTAAAATTAAATCAAAAATTGGTATAAAATATTATAAATTTGGTACACGAACACGTAACTAGTAAATTCGAGCCCATTTCTGCTAAAAGTTTTACAAACAAAGTACCTATACAATCTATATATCGCACACCCAGATCAATACTGAATTATCTCGAAAAAATCTGTGAATCGTGTTTATTGTGTTTCGAGAACGGTGTTTCGTAAAAAAAAGTATTAATATCTTTTTGTAGAGAATATTACTATCTATAAACATTATTTTTTTTTCATTTTCCGGTAGCTCTCACCATTTCTCCAAAAACTCCAAAAACGGAAAGTTAGTACCTTAACCTCGGATAAAAAATGACGCACAAGCGGGATCGATGGGGACTTTTGACATGGTATTTGTAATGACGTATTTAAGGTTCGTACAAAGATCCAGCTTGTCGGGAATTAATGCAAACTCGAATGTTTATCTTGACCGGACTAAGATGAGTTCGTTCGTCCGGTATCATTTAAACGTATTCTTCTGTAATCTATGCGTAAACAAGCATTTTGTCAATGCCATGTATGTTTGTTATTGTGAGCGCATCGACAATAAATCCTTTCGATAGTATTATAAATGCTCCTTGATTACTCCAATCGATAATTTTCGCATACAGAGATAAGTATTCTGGATTGTGTTTCATTTACCAACCTTATTTACAATGCCGCGATTTAGAAAGATAAGATCAAATCTTTTCCATAAGGTACATGGCGGAGAAACACTTGGTCAAATCGAAAAAGTCTTGTGCCTTCGTAAACTTGGAAAGGGCTTATCGTGTGCCGAGGAATAAGCTGTGCTCAACACTGTCATTATCTCATGATGGGTCACGTATGTGACTAAAGTCCGCCTGGTGAGGGCGTTGAAGTCTCTGTAATGAGAACCCAAAACCTGTATCAGGGTAAAGGGAGCAGAATAGGGATTCGCAGTACTGTGCTACGCCGACGCTATAGATGGAAGTGAATGCTGGTTTGGTAGAAGCACGAAAGTCGAGTAAATGCTGTAGAAATGCACTCCTTACCATACCAGCCCTATATTATATACTGCCCACTGCTGAGCACGAGCCTCCTCTACAACTGAGAGGGTTTTAGGCCTTAGTCCACCACGCTGACCTAGTGCGGGTTGGCAGACTTCACTTACCTTCGAAATTCTTCAAGAGAACTTCTCAGGTATGCAGGTTTCCTCACGATGTTTTCCTTCATCGTTAAAGCGAGCGACAATTCACAAAGAATACACACATAACTTTTTAGAGAAGTCAGGGGTGCGTGCCCTTGCGTTTTGAACCTGCGGACATTCGTCTCGACAATCCATTTCACTCCCAACTAGGTTGTTGCCGTTTTAATGCACTCCTTACGGAGTATATTATGTGGAGTTACTATTTCTTATCGCATGGGGACATTATGATAAGGGAACGTTAAAAGTTAAAGGATGATGTGGTGACTAAAATTGAAAGAAGTTTGCTTAGATAATTTGGGCACATGGAGAGGATGGTTGAAAGACGACTTAGGTATTTTTCGAGCGAATGTGGATGGTACGGATGGAAGGGATGCCCATAACCGGCGAAAATATATGAGATCTATGAATGTCGAAGAGATGAAAGAGGTGTGTCATTATCGTGGCATGTCGCGCTCAATAGTCTCTACTTCTCTCCATCTGTGTATGAATATATGAGTTTTTCAGTTTGTTTTTTTGTACATTTGTTAAGCTTAATTCATTTTGATAATAAAAAACTAACAAGTTAACATAATTTTCGTTGACTCTGAAGCGATACGAAGTTCGCCGCGCCAGCTAGTTCGAATATAAAACACACTTTCTCGGAGAATCAGTTTCGAGATAATATTATTATTTTGATGAATTTATCTATCAAAATAAGGCCAGTATATCACGTACAACTCTATAAAAAATTTTTGGTGACGTTCATTGTCCTCCATTTCCTATATTTCCCATAATCCACGTTTCTGAAATCTCACACTAATTAATTTCAAACATAAAAGCAAATAACAAAATAATTGAACATCTGTAAAGTTTCTAAGCTCCAGTATGAATGTTTAATAAAATGCTAATTGGCATAGAAATTTCTGACTAGTTACCAAGTTATGGCCAATAATAATGGAGGAAATATTGTCCGATACGTAGTAGGTAAAAGTTTTAATTCGCTTTCAGAAGTAGGCCATGTTGTTGGAGGTTTGCGACAGGGGTGTATCGGGGCCACTTGAGTGGGGATTATAGTTTAAAACGTACCGGTAAATATGTTTTAATGTTTATTTATTAATTGCACTTTATAAAACGTATATTGGTGGACTTAATGACAAAGGCATTATCTCCCAGTCAACCTTAGGGTGGTGCAGAGATAACCAAGATATAATGATTAATGATTTTTTATGTTTACGGGAAGTTAGACATTGAAATAAAACTATTTTACGCATTTTATAATTTATATTTCCATTTCTATTTCTTTTCGGGCAACCAACACCTCAGTCCATGTGACCATGACGCCTGCAAAGCCTTTCAAACGTCGGGAGAAAATATAAGTAAAAAAACCGCGATAAAATCCGTAAAATAGTTTTATTTCAATATTTTAATGTTTATTTATTTAATTCTTATTATAAAAATCTTATTGCATTTATAATTGGTATTGGTTGTGGGCTCCTTTTCCCGCACTTAGCCCGTAAGAGTATAGGGCCATTGTGCGTGATATGCATGCCAGCTATATGACAAGCCAGCCTAACTCCGACCAGAAGCGCAGGATCTTCCTGGTATCTCCACATGCTTCTCGGAGTAACCCCGGTGAGTCGAGGATTTCTGCCCGTTGTGCAGCTATACCTTCGCATTCCAGGATGACGTGGGCATCGACCAACAGACATCCCCTACATAGGGGGCTGTCAGTCATACCTAAAACATATAAACGTTTGTTTAGTGGGCAATGTCCAGTGATGGTACCTACAACAATGCGTAGGGATGCCCTATCCAAAGATATGAGACGATTTGTCAGACGTCGATCCGGGTGTGGCACAGCTTCCCGGGATTGTCTGCATGTACTGATATTTTCCCATTGATCCGCGTGTTGTTTTTGCGTTCTGTGTCGCAGCCATGTTCTCAGCTGGTTAAAGGGTAGCGGCATTATTGGATTAGGACCCATTAATACCTGGTCTGACCCTCTTTTTTGCCAGCTCATCTGCTTGCATTTATAATATCACGCGCCTATTCCATAAGGGTAGGCACAGACTATGCATCGCTACTTTGCTCGATTCTGGCACACTTCTTTCGCTTACTCCACCTTCATCAATCTTTTCATGCACTCACGCCAGTTCCGGATACTTTGACCTGGCCTTTACCTAGATTGTCAGATATCTGACATTCAAAGGTTCGGTGTGGTCGACCCCTCCCAGCTTTTCCAGTCCCACTCGCCTCATATATCCTCTTTGTCAGTTTCCTATCCTCCATCCTCTCCAAATGCCCAAACCACCTTAGCATACTCTTCTCAAGTTTGGTCACTACATCCTAAGCTACCTACTCTTTTTTCTCTGTCAAATTTCTTATTGATTATGTTAAACTCCATAATAGTTATGTGTTTTAGCACAACACACATTCCAGATGTGTAGACCGATGTTATAATAATTTCTTAAAATATTATATCCTGTTAGTTATTTAATGTTGTCATAACAATATCATTGGATATTTCAAAAACATTTCTAATAAATAATTTTGCCATCCGAAATGATTCTCTAAGTACGTCCTCTATGTATCGGTTGATAAGGGTGTTACATCAGAAACCGCAATTCGCCAGACAGGTTGACAGTGGGGTGAATTTGTATATCCCTTAGAGAATTATATGGTGAAAACCACCTTGTAGTATTTTTGAGTCCCTTGAACGCCTGAAAATAAGGTGATATTTAAATTGTGGTGATTTAATAAATAATGGAAGATAAATCATTGGCAAAATTAGTACTCAAAATTTGGTCAAACGGACAAAAGTACACAAGATTCTGAACTATTGGTGACTTTGAAGGCTGATTAATGAATTTTGAGTTTATGTCAATAAAAAGAGGTACCTAATCTCTAAAAAAACTGCCATATTTGTCACTGATACCAACAAAATTACCATGATTCTGGGTTATTGTTGACTTACGAAACGTAGATTAGATCTCTATAAAAAGTCCCCTAAATAATATGTTAGTGTTAAGCACAACTATTTAACTATAAAAACCACATAAAATATTCATAAATGCGGCCCTGGATTTCCCTTCCAATAACAGAACGTCTACGGATTAGCAATTGGATTAATCCTGGCGACAATAATAATAAATATAGAATAATGTTTGCCCGGGGCGAGGCACGCACAATATTATAACCTCAAAATCCGAACCATAAGAGACAACTTTTATTACATAACACTAAGAATTTCAGTACATAAATAAACTAGACGTGTCCTTAGATTAAAGACAAGGTAACTGGAACATGAAACTGACTGCCTCGGTGGCGTAGTTGTATTATGGTACAAATGCAATGCTGAGGTCTCCGGTTCGAACTCCGGGTCTAGCGACGTGATATTGAGTTTTTCTATTCAGTATCAGCTCGGAGTCTGGAATTTATGCCCGACATGGCGATAGGCTCGCCCCTATCACATCATGGGACGGAATGACGGCATAAAGTGGGGGCACTAGTTGCGCCTCTGCCTACCCCTTCGGGTATAAACGGCGTGTATGTGTGTGTGTGTGTGCGTGAAATTGAAACCGTGAAGGTCATGGGTTGCAGCGTTTTTGGATTAGAAAAAATCACATTTTGATAATTATTGGAATTTTAGCTCGATGTAACGCAAGTTGTGCACAATAAAGCATCACCAAGGGTAAGCAAGGTCAGCTACCTCCCACCATCCAGATTCAACACAGTTAAATACTTTTAAGTAAGTATTTGTGTTGAATTAATGACATTCAATTTACGCTTTAACCTCCGCCCCTGAATCAAAGTTTGAAAACCCCCACCCCCTCGAGCTGAAAGCTATTGACGGATGATTTTATATTTTTATAGAATCCTGAAAAAGAAACAGTCGAAAGCGGGATTTGAACCACGACCTCCGGCGTACCGTGCCGTTGCTCTTCCATTTGAGCTATTCCGACCTCGCTTTCGATTGCCAATTTCAGGATCCGTACTTAATTCTCTGAAAGGAGATGACCAGCGACATCTGTTAGCAGTTATTACAACTACTAACTCAGCATTACCCCTTTACAGGAGTAAGTAACCGAAACGAGTCGCTAAACTTTTTTCTAATTTTATATTATGATTTTTTTATACATGTCAATGATGGCCAGTTATTCTTTTTCTTTTTCAGGATTCTATAAAAATGTAAAATCATTAACCAGGCACTACATGGCCATTGACATGTAAAAAAAAATCATAATATAAAATTAGAAAAAAGTTTAGCGACTCGTTTCGGTTACTTACTCCTGTAAAGGGGTAATGCTGAGTTAGTAGTTGTAATAACTGCTAACAGATGTCGCTGGTCATCTCCTTTCAGAGAATTAAGTACGGATCCTGAAATTGGCAATCGAAAGCGAGGTCGGAATAGCTCAAATGGAAGAGCAACGGCACGGTACGCCGGAGGTCGTGGGTTCAAATCCCGCTTTCGACTGTTTCTTTTTCAGGATTCTATAAAAATATAAAATCATTAACCAGGCACTACATGGCCATTGACATGTATAAAAAAATCATAATATAAAAGCTATTGACGGATGATAAGTACCGACGTAACGCTCTACAATATGACAATAAATGATAATGGGTCATGAATGATAAATGATGTAATAGATGATGAAACATTCGCCATATCAAATTGTCACGTTTTTATAAACGCTTAAATTATTCGACCGTAATCTCTGTTTCTTTGACATATCCATTTTTCCATTGTACGGAACTTATTAGATTCGTTACGAAAAAAACATTAATCACAATTTATGGGAATTCTTAACTAAAGGTGCGGTTTTCACACAAACGCTTGTGTAATCCGCAAATACTACAAATAAGCCGGATAGATGGCCCGGAACTCCGCAGCAAATGGCCCCTTATTTATAACGATTTTAACACGGACATACGTAGCAAAAACCGAAATTTCGTAGGAAACAAAAAACACGCTAACCAAATTCTTGTACTAAAATCTGATTGCAAGAACCACTTTGTCTAATCCGACAGTGGAGCTACTATTTGCTTTGTATCCTCAATTTTTGCAATTTTGCACAGGCTTTGCAGCTAAAAGATGACTGAAGCGAAGTCTATTCAATTGGGTAGCCTCAGTTGAACATTGAGTATTCTAAGTACCTATGCCTCTTTTTCCAGGATCTAAGAGTAACATTTTTTATGGATTAAAAAATAATCTTCATAAAGTTCTACGAGTTTACGGCAAAAAAGGACCGATAATACTTTATAAAATATCCAGTAAACTTCTATAGGTAATGTCTTTAAAAAATATGAAACAGTTACGTCAGGACTACTACCTACAACTAGTAGCACCAAGTATTCCTAGTAGTATCTAGTAATACATGGTAGACTACCAGCGAATTGCAGTCAAAGACGCTCATTGCAAAGTAACTTTGCCAAGTTCATAAAATACGCAAATTTGATGCCATCTGACCATACATCGAATAATTTATTTACATTCAAATTTTAAAAATGGAATTCTAGTTGCGGGTTTACTTCGTGTGGCAACTGCAGAGGCATTTAGATAGACAAAACTTTAAAAAATTAATTTTTGAGCACTAATGCATTAATGTCAGTACAAAGTTAGCAAATCATTGCCAATTGATTTTCATCTGCAGCACTCGAGCGATAACGTTCTGTATCATTTAAAAATTAACAAAAGCATTAAAAACCGCATTTCGTTCGCCAACAAAGAAAAACAGTTGAAACTTCGCCTCGGTTAAAAATGTAGTTTAAAAGTAAAACACGCGGCTCAACTTTAAGTCCGCTGTACATCAACCGAAAGCAAGTTTAAGTTTTATCCATAAAACACACCGTAATGGACAAACATGCTTCGTGAAGCGGAATTGTTTGGCAGAGATGTGCTTTTGTTCTTATTGCTCGTGGTATATGTATATATATCCACCCGGACAGCGATCACCGTATTAGGTGTTAAAACCCGCTCTAGTAGTTTTAAAATGTGTCCAGTCACGACGATGTGAAACGTTTTTGACGATTAGGCGTTAACAATTTGCTAGATATATGATTGAGTGAAAACCACAGATTAAATAAAAGCAAATAAAAAAATAATAACTTTCTTTAGCTTTTATCAATGGTTCATATCGGTTTCATGATGTTTCAGAACTTTAATGACTATGAAGTAGAGAAGGAATATTTTTTAGGGTTCTGTATTTCAAAAGGAAAAAAGGAACACTTACAGGAAAACTTTGCTGTCCGTCTGTCTGTTTGTCTGTCATGGTCCTTTTTCTCAGTAACGTGTGATGATATCGAATTGAAATTAATAATATCTAATACTCGAGTCTACAGTTTTTCACCTGTGAAAAACTCAGATTTGTAAGTCAAAAAAAGATATGACCGTTTTTGACGCATATTTTGCGACTTTGCAAGGGAATCAAAACCTATAAAGTACTTCCTATTGATCTCGAATCATAAAATTTGGCAAGAAGGAAGGTCTTACAGCACATACTAAGGCAAACATTTGAAAACCGCAAATATGTGCTTCAATAACAAAAAAAAGCGAAATTACAAACTTTTTAAATTTGAATAATTTATTATTTATTTTGGCGAGCTTTTAAAATTATATATTTAGATACTTTACCTAAGTACAAGTTTATTAGGAACCCTCGGAATGCGAGCCCAACTCGCACTTGTCCGGTTTTTTTTGTTGGACGCTATTAGTCACTAAAATGTGTGAAATCTCAACTAATGGTGGTGCCTTAGTTGCCAAATATAATCTGCGCCTATGCATGTCATCCTCCTCCTTGCATCACTCTCTTCGGTTCTGAGAGTCGTGACCTCCTCTTACCGTATGATGCCATCGATCCCGACTGTCATCACTCATGTCATAAGCCAGTAAATACTCAGCCTCATAATGTTTAATATTTCACACTGGAAGACATCAGGACCATAGTGCTAATATATTACTTCTCAACGCCAGAAATTCACAAATCGCCATAGCCTTATAAGCCAGCAGAATTACCCAACCTACAATGAGGACGGGCCCACTTATCTATTCCAATTTAATTTACTACATCGGGTTTTCAACAATGTAAAAAATTGCCTTCCGTGCTCTCCTCATAACAGAATTCTGGACTGAAGCCAACACAATGTATAACTTCGGAGAGTCATAATTTAACGTTTAAAAATGCTACTGGCACTGCAGTTAGGCCCGTCAAATTATTATTTTAAAAATTAATTTAAAATTTCCGCATAGCAATCAACGAGCTGACAAACGGAACCCACATTGCGGATTTCTATAGAGTGGATTTATTGAAGCGCGTCATCAAGCTATTCTGGCTATGCGATGTGAAATTGATAAAGTTATTAATGATTAAGCACAGATGGATGATCGCTTGAATACTTAATAAATTGCTTCTGATACTAACTGCGTAAAACATATGAACTAGAAACTGCAGACGCGCGATACTTTTACAAGTAGCTGAATTTTTTTCGAATCCATGATGTGATACGACGCTAGTTTTATCTAATCGACACAAATGAAAATCAATTCCGAATCGAAAATTACTCACAAACAATGATTGGCGTATCAAGGACTTCTTGAAAAGAGAGGTGGGGCGAATGATACAAAAGCCTCCGATCTTACCATAAGCGTTAGTAGACTACTATTTCGTATTCATTTTCTATGAGATAACGGTGCAAGATTAATCAGGGCCACCAAGTCCTTTCCCATACAAAATTGACAACTGTACCTCCATCATATACTACGTCTTCATCTACTCGAGATATATAAATAAAAAAAACATTCCAACAAGATATATCGTTTCACAATGTTTGTCAAGCACCTACCCAAATAGAGTCATACGAAAATTCCCCAAAGTCGACCCATCCCAGAAGCAAAGACCGTGTACAGAAATAAATAAAGTTTCGTGTAATTAGGCTAAAACTAATTAATGACGGGTATTTAAACATGTCGTGACTCGGGTACGTGTGAAAATGTGTACCGAGGAATATTTATGATGCTGATACATCACTGGGGTGTAGTAAGGCCCGTTGTAGGGTTAGCTATAAAAAATAATTATCCGGAACACGTTGATGAAATTGGCGGACGTGACTATGATAATAGCCGTCAATATTATCTGCAAGGGACCCCTGGGGTTCAAAATTGTGCAACCTTTAATCATGAGATAGCCTTGTTTTCTTTAGTTCAGGATATCTTTGAATGTGTTCGGTGAAAATTGTTTAAAGGTGTTGTTATAATACTCTTATCTAATAGCATAATTGTTCCTTGATTGAGACTAAAAGATCCCTATGAAAGTATTTACTTTTCAACGCCGATAAAATATCGTTAAGCAGGCATTGGAAAAGTTTTTTAAAATACTATTTTGTCCCATTTTCTAATTTTTTACGATATTTTCAAAGTATCTAAGTTGTTCAAGAAAAAATAACTTTACTGAAGTTTACATTATTATTTGTACTCAACTTTAAATTTATTTATAATTGCACTCGTTTGAGCGATCAAACAATTTAATCCCTTTTTTTATTTCTTATTTTCTTAAATAAATGTAAGAAGACAGATAAGATTAATTAGTGGTTCAGTGAATCATGCAAACAAAATGTATTATCAGGCGCCATTAAACATTATCCATTCCATTGTTAAGTGAATTTATCAGATCCATCCACAAAGAACTCGAAAATACATTAAGCACTTAAATATTATCAAACTACCATTAAAATAACATTTCTTACCTTGAAAGCCTCTATATTATTTTTATCTCCTACAAGTTACGTCAGAAAGAATCATTTCAACTTGAAAAATGGCTTTAATAGTGCGGTTAGAACTTTACACATTAAGTAGACCCGGTTTTCTGAGCTAGACTTTAGGCTTTAACTTTTAGTAAATTAGGACACAACCGCACCGCTCGCATGCTACTCCTGGATTACCGTTGATTAATGTAACACTTAAGTGATTGAAACACATCATGCGATAATACACCTATGAATAAATAATGTGAACATAAATTATACTTTCACCAATTCGTATCGACTCAAAGAAGTCTTATATTGCGAGGGATAGACGTTTATCCTACTGAGAAATTCATATAACCACGTACATTTTCTGGTAGATTTATGTTAACGAGAAGTAGAACATATCTACAGTATGTGTTACTTTTGAAACAGTTAACAGTCAAAGTAATTTTGTGAATTTAATAAAACTGTGAGAACGTCGCCAGGTGTTTAGAATTCCACCACAATGGCTCCTACATAGACTGCCGTTGAATTTTGTCTCATTCTTTGAAAGTTACTATAAAAATGTTTTTCTTGTTTCAGATAACAGCCGATAAACCATTATGGAACAAATATTAAAATACATGATAATTATAGCTTCTCTGATGACCGTTAAATTAACTGTAACCGAAAGCAAAAATGATACTAAGCCTAAGATAGACCGACGATATTTCCACGTGCCTATGTTTATTAACATTTGCGACATCGAAGACAGGAGATCGAAAGTACACTGTTACTGTGATAACAATAAAGCAAAGATGGCCGTTAAAGCCGATTGCTGGGTCTTTGGTGGAGGCATCACTGAAGACGATCCTATTTGGCCTAATTTCTCGTCGCAAAGCGAACTAGAACATTTAATGTTTAATGTCAGATCTGATGATGCACTAACATTTGTACCAGCAAAAGCGATAGTAAGATTAGACAAACTTAAACATCTTACCATACAGTTCGGAGCTATCAAAAGGATTCCACCCTACGCCTTCACTAACTCGTCTACATTAAGACAAATAATATTAAAATCAACTAAAATAACTACTTTGGAAAAACATTCATTCTCTCAAATGATGATGCTCTCGAACCTTAGTCTGGATGATAACCAAATATCGGAATTGAAGCGAGATGTGTTCTTTAACTTGCCGAACCTACACATCCTTCATCTCTCAAATAATAACATAAGTTTGATCCACGAAGGCTGTTTCAAACACCTGAACAACTTGATCGAACTGAAATTGGACTACAATTATATAACAGTCGTAACAAAGGAGATGTTAGAAGGTCTCGAGAATCTTTCAAGGTTGAATCTGAGACATAATAAATTGACTATGATTGGAAATTTGGCTTTCAGCGAACTGTGGGGTCTGAAAGACTTGATGCTCGATAGTAATGTGATAGAGTATATTTCTGAGAGGGCATTTGGTGGCTTGACGCAGTTAAGAAAATTGACTTTGTCGGGAAATCGCTTGACGACATTTTACGAGGACATTCTGGAAGATATGAGAAGTTTAGTGGTATTAGATCTGAGGGACAATATGCTCGAGACCATAACGTACGAGACAGTCCGGCCGGTGGTTGAGAACGATAAATCAACATCGACTGCAGTTTATTTGGACGGTGAGTGGAAGTTCCCTGGCATTATTTATGACTTTAATACTTCTTAACTGGACGTGCCCGAGATTATTTTTATTTATAGAAGTGTGTACAGTTTCGGAATGGTTTTACGTGCTCGCAAAACTGGCTTGTATTTGGTAACAGATACAGCAGTGTAATAAATAAAATTTATAAGAATTTGTACTTTTTGGTTCGTAATTTTTCGGTTCATTTATCGTTAAAAACGTTTTATTCTCATTATAAAAAAATATGAGTCTTAACAATAAATTTAGTAAAAATGCTAGTATTGAACTGAAACTTAAATTACTTTATGCCATTTAAAACATAAATCAATAGTGTATTGACAGAACGCTAAATTGTAACGAGAGCAAACCAACCCGCAGCTCAGGTAAATTATTTGCAATCAAGATTAAAACATCATAAATTTGTTTTTTGAACGTCTATTCAAAATGCACATTGTGTTTGCGTGATTTTTATTACAAACTATACGAAACTGTCTAGCCCAAAATGAAGTTGGTTTAAAAAATACATATCATACGAACCAATTTATGAACTTGTTAGAGAAAAATTCGTTTAAGCCCCAACATAAAAAGACATTTAGTCGTTTTTATTAAGTTAAAAATTTTGGCTTCATTTTACTCGGAGTCAGTAAGCATATTGTCGACGTTGCTCTCTTTATTTTTCTTTGTCCGAGGCCTGAGCGTTTTAGCAACTAATTAGGGGGCGAGAAAGGTTGAGTGCTATGGCGGCCATTATATGAGTCTTAGTCCTTTTTCTTTTTTGTTAGATAGAGGAAAAAGTACGTGGGTGTCAATCAATAAGTTTGTTTTGTTACTCTTCTCTCCCACTTCGTTTAATCTTTTAAAGGACTAAATGAAGTGGAAATGTTTTTAAACTTTATTCTTTGAAAATGATTCGCAACACTCGGGCTTCAAATAAAATTATTACGGAAAGTAATTTCGCAATTTAATAAAGAGGGGTTGATTCATACATAGTCGAATACCAATAACGTTCTTGACTTTAATCTGGTATTTTCTGACGTCATAGACTCCTAGTCTATATGAAGCTCCGTAAGGTTAACGCAAGAGCTATTTCAATTTTAAACCCGATAAACACTCAAAGAATCTCTTTGTACGCAATCAGCGTCGACCTTGTTTTGCGCTGTCGTATTCTTGTGATTCGAGAAACCACTACAAATAATTCTGGCAAATAATTCAATTAATCGATGGATAAATTTGTTTATTTTCATCTTATTTGTAAAGTTCACTTGGTTTTTCTTTGTAATGACGCAGCATTTTATCAAGATTAAACTAGATTATAAGATTTAATTACATTCAAGATTTTATCGGTCGTAATTCTTTACTTCAGTAGGTTAAAAAAACTAGCATGTTATTAAAGGATCCATTGTTATTCCGAATAAACAATTGAACCCACAAACCCAGCAGCCCTTTCCATATCAGAAACTACCCAACCGCTGCACTATTCAATAATGAAATCAATTCATTCGAAAAATAGTATGACACATGAAGGATTTATGCGAAATGAAGGGATCAATGTAGCTATAAATTTGTCCCATAGAAATAAAATATCTTTTGATCATAGCCCTTTGTGTTCTCCTTCAAACGTATCGAGATTATAAGGTAGATATCAAGAGGTTTTTTGCGTCCTCCCGACTTTCTCATATGCAACGCTATCAATTTCTTAGTTATTCTCGTAAACTAATTAGCAATTTTGTGATGGGCCGAGTCGATTATACTTTTTTTCTTGCCATTGAGTTCCTCATAAGACCAGCAACGTCTTTTCAAAAGATTCTATAAGTCAGCGTGCTTATTGTAAGACATAAACATGTTTCCAAGTTCTTCTTTATTTTGTGTTAATTAGTTAATAATAATTCGATGCGGATTGAAGACTGATTTGTGGTCCCAGAGACTCGACGTAAAATGCGTGCCACTACCGATCCTGGCTTGTAAGAGTTGCAGGAGTGGGTGCAAAGGGGCAATAATCTATCATTATATGACATAGCGATCTACGTATGAACAAAGCATAACTTCACAACACATCTAAATATTTAATTATAAATTTAATTACTGGTGGTGAAAGGCGAATTCTCCTTGAATCAACCTCTATTTAATTGGGACGTAGTTGAGTGTGGCTAGGATATTATAAACGGTTATATTATTTCCATAACAGAGACATAAAACTTCAATATCTTACCCTTTTTAAATTGCAAATTACTGGCGCAGACCTTGTTTTTGACATTTCATTAAACGTAATGGAACTGGCTCTACTTTCACCACTTCAATCTTTGTTATCATCCATAGTTCTATATTTTAGGCCTTAAGACGTATTTAATAAAAATATAGATAATAAACTATAAATATTTAGGTCTAGATCATTGTCATAAAATACATGCTTAGGCAGAGATCTTGAAGTAGTAAAAGTACTAAAGTTTTAAAATACACATGCGTCTATTTTGAATTGATCTCTATTAAGATATATTTTTATTGATTGATCTAACCATCTCTAAATGTACACAAATAATTTCGACCAAAGTACCCTTAATTCTAAATGTACTCACCCAAATAATTTCAGCTTCAAAGTGTGTGCTTTAAACTTCGAAACTTCGAACATCTACGTATTTTCGGGACTTGAACAAACATACACAAATAAACGTAAAGACAAATCAAAATTTCTGAATAAAATAACCATGTAGTTACTATCTTAGAATAGTTTATACATAAATATAGGTTAATTTCAGTATGTATAGACATCCATATAAGTTGCTGAATAAATTCAATTTTTCAAATCTCCTATACGGGTTAAGTTTATTCGATATTGAGTTTTCCCTTGTTTGTGGTCCCTTTTATTTTATTATTGTGAAGAGGAAAAAACTAGAACACAAAAGTGTATGATTTGAAATTTTGAATTTGTTCATCTACTTATGAGGCTGACTATACATTTACTTTTAGCTAGGTTAATATAAATAAATAAAAATACAAACACACGAATTGAGACTCCTCCTTTTTGGAAGTTGGTTAACAAAGAACATTATAATATAGAATCCTGGCGGTTACACATCCATCTTACGATCAAAGTAACTTAGTATGGAGACCACGCGCAAACTTTGTACTATCCGGATGCAGCAAAGGAGAAAAACACAAGTAACTGGGTTAACCAACGTCCGGCGTTTTGTTACCGGATAACAAAGGTTACATAAAAACCGGGTCTTTGTTTGTATCAGAATGAATGTTTTGTTTAATGTTTTAGATTTGGATTCATTAGGCGTTTTGCATGCTTATGAATTTAGAAATGTTTTTGCTTTTGGTATTCCAGTAATAGGTAGTACGCGATTAAATCTATTAACAGGTTCTTATATGTGTGCATGTAATAAATGCTGCAAGAGTATGTGTATATTGAAAAACAACTCGTTAATTATAAATCTTTTAAAAACCTGACCGACATCTTACGCAGCATTTTCATAAGTTCAGATTAAGTAAAAAAGATTAATTTAAATTAATCTTATTACTCTTCTAACTGAAGAAAACTCTTGTAACTTTTCATCAAAAAATTCAGCTTATCTCAGCTCTTACGATCTAAAGCCATAATTTACCTACAAACGCTGAGGTAAGGTTATACTATCAATTTAATTTCGTAAGGGACTCGCTTACTGGGCGTCTAATAGAAAATATGGTGTCCGAGGTCAACGGGCTTCAGATGATAATAAATAATCATAAGGCACGCGCTATTCATCACGTGTGTCAAAGGAAAAAGTATTTAATGAATCAGTTTTTGGGGAAGAGGGTAAAATAATGAAGGATATAAACGTTACGGAAATTTGGTAAGATAAAAGTTTTATTTCATGATTTATGTGAAATATAAACTGCATTGGTACTTAGAAATTAACAAAGAAAGTTGAAAGTAAGTAAATATGTAAACGCTACTTCACAGATATTATGATTATTCCCGTAAAAGTAAAAGCACCGAAAACTGTAGTAATAACAAAGCTAACCTCCAATACTAAGTGAAGCCAAAATATGAAATCGAATCACGTTTACAAAGTACAATTTCTTAAAAAGCAACAATCGAGCGGAAAAGCGAACATCAGAAAACGTTAACAATTTTATTCAACATATACATAAAGATAGAAACATAAAATTTGATTGCAACCACTTACGATCAAACTTAATAGCTATTCTGAGATATAAAATTGCCAATGCAAAATTTCCTCAGCAATCCGATATCACACCTGAGTTTTCGTAGTCAGATATTTAACACAAGTGAAACGGTAACCCACGAATCCCAGACGTTTGTCGAATCTATAAAAGACATTCTGAGCAAATTCGGTATCGTGTAAACAATTGGTAACAATGTGTGCAAAGCTCTTCGCGCCGTCAAGGATTCAGCAGTTGCAAACGACGCTCATATATCGTAAGGAAACATTCGTATATAATAATCCTTTTATGTAAGACAGCGTGTTCGTAAATCACTCGGATGTACTGCGATTGCACCTATATTTCGTGTGGTGTTCGATAAATTCAGCCGCTTCCATCGCGGCATCGCTTTTTATCTCCACGCCTACGCGTTGGTTTACGTGTTCTGTTTCAGATACGATTCGCATTTGATTATTCAGGAGTATTGCGTTTTGAAAAATTGGCCTTACGCCTCGAGTTATGTCTTGAAATATGAAGTAAAGTATGTTTGCTAAAGTTCACACGGTACGCGTAACAGTGTTTTATTTTTTATATAACGCGTATTTCATCTCTGTTGACAGAGCCTTGTGTGTTGTGTCATGCTATCACGCTATGCCTATGCGGGTTAGTGGTATGTTTGTTTTATACAAGCTTGGTAAAATTACGTTTTCAACCAGATTGTTGCAAGTTTCGTGTATTATAGGTTTATTTTACCGGTTATCATAACATAGGCCAATTTCTCAACAACTTACCTTATTAATGAAAATATCTTCGCAGTTTGTAGTCAGAGTTGATCAATAGACGCAGTAAATAGATCTCATATTACCAGCTAAAAATCTTAAATCAATAAATTTTCTGTTTTTCATAAACGCAATTATTGTTATGAATAAATTGTACTTTTCAATTAATTCCCGCTATTTAGTTTAGAAAGGTAGGTATTTTCACCACTTCACTTCTAGATACTTGTGGCTGTGCTAACTTTAAATTAACATTCCATGCAAATTTAGTTCGTGGAAGCTTGCAACAGAAAACTACCGTTTAAGTGGTTTGATTTGATTGGCTGTTCTAGATTTTTGTAATACAATGTAATAGATTTTCGATAGCATAATTTGTTCTCAACAACTCTTTCAATAATTTAATATAATGTACTTCAAATAATGCTTAAACAAATAACAATATCAAACTTTATAAATGTCATATCAAATACGCTGGTTTTGATTGCGTTGGTATTCGCTTTTTAGTTCCAATAGAATTATATACTATAAGTACAATTCATAGCAGTATCCAAGAATATCAAAAACAAATAACTAGCTGTAGTCTGTCAAGGTCCGCGACGGACACCGGTGTCCATATACATAGGGTTTTCTCATACATCTATATATATAAGCAGGCCTTGAAATCATCTGCAAAAACCATGTGGACAGAACTCTCAAAATTCTCCATACAAAGCTGTATACGAGGCAAAATTTGTGCACTATACAACTGCACCAACAGTGTTGAATTCGCTTGGAACCGAATTTCAAAATGAAACAGTAGGAGTGGATTAATTTACCCAAATAAATTTAGGAAGTAAAGGCGACGAAACTTGGACATTTCTTAACAAACTAAAGAATTAGGGATGTGACCAATTTCTCTAGCTGAGATGGCTCTCGGCCTTATTACGAATTCCGTTGGGCTCAACTGCCGTTTTGCAATGTCAAAATGTGATTCACTGTTGGCCTGAATGTAAATTATAGTATGATTGAGTTACGTGTGGATATTTATTTATTTATTAAACACTTTATACAGGTGTATAGGCGGACTTCGGATATTGTTGTAATAGTAGATTTGAGAAGAGATATGGAACGAGAATGATATATTAAAATATCATGTTAAGGTTGAATTTGAGTACAAGGGGTTATTTGCGAAAAAAATGTTCTAGAAAATTCTATTGCTCAGATGTTATCATAAGTTACGTCCTTTCTTAAAAGTGAGTGGGATTGTGTCCCATGTCATGCAAATTGTTTTGTAGATAAAAAGTTAAAAACTTGTTATATAATTTCTTAAATGTCTGCGGGCGTCAAATTACACTAAAAGCCGTATAATATCTAACAAGCCCTGGATAATATGCCAAATTTTAGAATCTTTCGACAACATAATTCGACATAATGAACCCATTATCATAATTGGATTATATAAAAGTTTTAAAATTCTAAAGAATTTTCGGAGCCTTCAAATTAAGATTATTAAAATACGGTGCGCTATAAATATGATACTAAATCGACAGCTCACCTATGTTTGCCCTTAATCTAATGTGAGGAGACATCAAAAGCTTATTCAAACATCCAATACACTTAAAGTTATTGAAGCAAAGGATCCACGCTGCATAACCTTCAACGTCTTAATTTATTGAACCTACCTTAATCCACTGAGGTTTTATTCTGATAAGCACTTAATATTACGATTAAACTTTATAGTCTGGAATGTTTTAGTTGGAATATGTAAAATTTATTTGGATATTTTAAACCCACATTAATATTGATCTAAATCTTTTGTTTGTAGGTATATATTGCGTCTGTTGTTAATTTTATGCCTTGTCCAGACCAATCCAAATATTTTTAGATTTCAATCGCAATATCATATCCTAAGCGATTATAAATTATACATTTATGGCACGGTCGGAGAGAGATTCTTAAACCTTAGAGCATTTTGGTCAAATACTCAAAGTCTTAAACAGATTAGGAATTAATTAATTCGAAATGAGCGAAGTCATAAAAAGCCGATTTATGGTTTTGCAATTTTAAAGAATCCAGATCAATTCCATTTCTTTTATTTTGTTTTTTTGCCCAGTGTTCAAGGGGAACGACTGAGCGGTTATGTTGGGTTCACTGTGCTTTACGACCCGACGTTGAGCCGCCCGGAGAGATGGAAAACGTCGGGCGACCGCCGGGCCGAGTCCCTAACCTATGTACACCGCACGGCATACCAACTAAAACTCCGCGGTGGCCATCTTCGGCGCATTAGGGATGGCTGCGGGCTTCCTCCGACTCATGTCTAAGTTGTCGTCCGCAACCGCCCCTTGTCGTCCGCAACCGCCCCTAGATCAATTCCCTGAAATGAATTCTATAATACCCGTAGGGAGATAAAACTTTTCTTTCACAGCGTCAAGATCGTTCCACTTGAATCTTAACTGATACCGAAGCATCTGTTACCAAACACCAGCGGTTTAAAACGTGACCAAAAAAATAAATAGTGTAAAATATTTCGATACAATCCAGACCTCGAATAAGCACAGGACGTGCGGAGTCTGGTTAAATGCCATTTTTCTCAGTTCGCGCCAGTTCCGACTATCTGTTCGCGGCAGGTTGCAACGTTGGCTACTTTTTGATAATCCGCAACGAGGGTAGAATGCAAATAAAATGGATTAGCTTTGTAATACCATGGCTACGTGTCCTGCATATTCGCAATGATGTAGTTGGTGGTTTTGATAATTCATTTGCTGCATCCTCGTTAAGTGTTTAGTGTTTTGCAGTTTCTGTAGTATTTTCGTTTTGTCTTGATTTTGTGAGCTTTTATGAGGATTGTGATAACTCTTTACTTTAGTTGAAACAAACAATAATAAATAAAATTATAATCCCTAATTGCGTAGAGTGCTATCCCTAGTGGACCTTCAGATAACGAAAATTAATGTTAGGACATTATATTTACATTAATGAAAATTAATTAATGAAAATACAAATTACATTAAAATCAAATTCAATATACACCAAAACAGCGCCGCAACGAATAAACACTTTAATTTAATTACTAAAACAACGTATAAAGTTTCGTTTTACAAAAAGCCTACCCCGCGTACACGGATTATGTTTCTACCCACACAAAACCTAATTCACACTCTTATTACAGGTAACCCTCTCAACTGTAACTGCCGCCTCTCTTGGATATATGTTCTACGCAACGGGACCCGAGACAACACTCTCAAGCACGCCCTTGAAAAAATATCATGTGTCACAGATCCGAAGGACCGACGCCCCGAAAATGATGTCACGGACGAAGACAATGTTTTGGCTGACGATAATTACGAGTATTACGATAAAAGCGATGACTACGCCGAAAAGAAACCAAAAACCAGCAAAGCTATCAAACTCGTGGATATCCCGCTAGAGGCGCTGCCGTGCCCGAAGGAACTCATACAATCTATAGAGGAGTCTTACGGCCACCCGGTGCAAAATGAAATAAGATTGAAGGCATTCTCCGGCGCCTGCAACGCTGCATCCAGTTTAATTTCTGTTACTGTTACATTGTTGTTGTTTTAAATTTCACGTGTTTGATAACAAAATGTTTGTGATACTAGGTGTTAATTAGCGTAATCCGTGTAAATATTCGATCGAAGATGTTCTTAATGTAGATTACAAAAAATATCTAGACGGAATCGTATATTTTTAAATATTAAATGTTTTGTTGTATAAAGCCATATTCTCATAGAATTTAAACGCAAATTGTTTGCAAGGGAAAATCCTGTTGGGATTAAGTGGATGCGTGATTTGGGAGATACTCCGAATGAGAGCTTCGTAAGCCCGCCAGCTTAAAATTATCTAGGACACTTTCGCAGAATTTACTTTTTGTACAACGTAGAAATATTGCGGCAAGTTCGTATAAATACACGTTTAGTAATGAAAATAATGCATATTTCAAATACCTTAATATATCAAGTAGACAGCGTTCGTGTTTTAAATGACTTGTTTAACCGAACCATAATTCTGAAATTAGAAATTCAAATACGCAAGTGATCCAAATGCCGCTGAGGTAAATAAAGCTGAAAAAATTTACTGCAGCGAAGTTGAAACGAGCATAACACGACAACCACAAGCAAGAATACAAAACTGTTTATTCTTTGGATCTTATTTCTCTTAACTTACTAGCAATAATAAATGAGCACCCAAAAGTTTGACGGGAGTTTATCGGATATTCGCACCTTTGCGACCGTATCATTATTTTTTCACCGACTGTTGTATATCTTATTCATGGTATCGATCCAGTCTGACCACTATTCGGTTTGGTTAGTTCAGATGATTGTTTATTTTCGTTAAGCCTTGTCACTTCTTATTTATTATTTGTATTGGAATAAAGTTCATGTTACAAAAAGGTGTATGGACTATACACTATACTGTTTTATTTTAGGCTTTCGTAGGATAATAAATTGTTTGAGGCTGTGGTTGGATTACGGAGTTAATTTCTTAAATTTTATTTACGGTATTCACGTAACTTTCATTGTGTAAAAAGGTATTTTAAACAAAACTAGATTCTTAATCGTTTTGAATGGGAATGTTATCGTGGCACATGCCTCTTTTTGTGAATAGAAGTGTGACCATTTGAACTTATATATTTATGTTGTTAATTTTTTTTTCATGCAAATGTATTTAAGGTTTTGATTACTTTGTTGTGACATTATTGTATCGGGTATGACATCTGGAATAGATAATGTTTATAAATATAGCTTTAGATGTGGTAGGAAATATATTTGAAAATCTTCGCAACTTACTTAATTTATTTTAAGCTGCTTAGAATGCATGCCTGCAATCGATATATCCACGAAATTATCTTTAGTAGAATACTAAACTTCAACTACAACTAAAGGTCCGTGGTCAGGTAAAGTGAAAGGTCTTAGTACACTGCACAAGTGCGGATCGCCTTCATCTTGTTGTGAATTCGCTTGCAGAGTGATAAGATTCTTAACTTTATCTCACCACGGATCAAACCACCCGGCCGAAGACTGCACATTTGTCACTTAATCGCGAAGACAGTCGACTTTACTCCGATGCGTGAATTAAAAATCACAATTACTGAACCAGATTCATTGAATCAAAACATGAAGACATTCTAATAGTGTTTTACAACCAAGACTTGAATAATTATAACTTAACATACCCCCTTGCAAAACTGTTTGTACAAAACATCAACGAAATTTCAAGAGTGAGTGATAAAATCACCTCCCTCCATTTAAAATATCCTTTCACGTGAAACGTAAAATTAATTTCACCTAGTGGATTTATGGGCTGCGGTCTGACCGCGTGATGTATGTTATTCTTTAGAAATTCTCAAATGTTTCGCTGCAATAAATTTTAAGCCTTCATTGATGTCATGGATGAATTAAACATTTTATGTTTGCTTTCAAATTAACAAAGCTATTTCTTTGTAAATATTTATATTCTAATTTCATTCACATTAGAGTCCTATTATTATTTACTGCAATTTTAATTATTTCTACAAACATCGAGAAGCGAGAAACAAAACACACAGGCACAATGGTTTCTGAAAATGAAAGCCAGACAAAATTACCTAACATCGAAACGTTGGGTATCGCAATCAAGCGGTTTTCTTTTCCTGCGACTAAAAAGTCATCCGCTTGTAAATTGGTAAGACCTTTTTTCTTTTATTGTACATTTAATTTTGCATGTCGAAATTCAGGCAACATTTCGTATTATTTATATAATTTCATTCATATTTTTTTATTTATGAAGTTATCTAATACCTATTTCTGTAAGATAAAATCAATGTTTAGCTTGAATATGTTAAAATTGATGCCTTGATCACGTGAAATCGCTTAATCTATTGTGTTTTTACGGAAAAGATTTATCGCATGATGAGAGGTTTCATGAAGGTAAAGATCTCATCAGTTTAATTTATTGTACCTTATAGTATGATCACATAATATGCTCATCCTGGCTTAGTCAATAGGTACTATAAGATATATTTACAATGCGCCATATTTATTGTCTAGATTTTCTTTTGATGTTATTAAATCCGAGCACAGCCCAAACACCAATGAATAAGTACTGAACATTTTCGGTTTGCACAATATAGACTTTTTGAATTGAAACTAAACATAACGTTCCTTTTCCTAAATTAAATTATTAATGTGAGTGTAAGGATATTATAAGTAAATAAATTGGTACATATGATGTATGTAATTTAACAAAAATAACCCATTGTTTGAAACACTCATTAGGATAAGTAAATTTATATGAAAACTGGCATATTTAATTTCCTTATCAATATGACCATTTTTACTCATAATGCGATTTAAAAGGATCTTATCTTTGCAGCACATAAAACGTAGGATTAAGGTTTATATATCAGATGTAATATAGTATTAATATGAATTAAAAAAAAATGTTAAATACGTCATATCTCGTCATAGATTGTAAATTATCGTTAAATATTATAAGTGTACAAATTGTATTACTGTTACAAAGTTTCATGTATATCAAATATCGTTAGGTTGTGCATATCTTCAATTATGTTGTATTATGTAATAAATATTTCTACCCGTGGAGTTAGTTGTTTTATTTCTTAACTAAAATAAAAAAAAAACATGAATGCGTATTTTGAAGGAAAGTTTGCTACTGGGCTCTGATTCCCTATGCCACACGTAATTGTGACAGCTCATTACAATCACATAACATACTCATCGCATTATGGAATTTGAAATGGGCATACTGAATAATCTATCTACACTAACTAGTTACCATTTCACGCTTATTTCACAAAGTTAAAGAAATACGGCCGTATTATCAGTTTACTGTACTATCTTAGAGAATAAGGCCCCTAGCCAGCGTGATGCACTAAAGCCCTAAACTCTCTGTAGTACAAAAAGCACAACAGTCCACAATAATATAAGGCTGTACGGAATCATTATTGTAAAACATCAGATTATAATGTTTTAACTATTTACTCTAATGTCACATTGGCTATTAAGTTGCGTTGCCTTCTCTTTCGGGGATATAGACGTAAGTATGTGTGTTAACAATGAAAAAAAGGTCTAACATTCGCAATAAGTTTATGTGGCATATGGTGACAAATAGCGGAATCTAAAGCGATCCAGCTAAGACCAAGATGAACACGTTAGATCTTCGATCCATCTCACAAGTCAACTAGTCGCTTTCGGGCGCTTTGTTTTCGTGACTCGACAAAATTATAATTAACAACCGAGGTTATGCTCAGGACAGGAGAACAAAAATAGGACTTTCATCGTCATGCCGAGGTTGCAAAAACAAAAGGTCCCAAATAGGTTATTTGGGGAAGGACTGTTAGCAGTGAATATTCTGTGGCTGATGATGCATAGAATAGTCCTGAATCTGAGTCAAAAGAATTGCTACAACAGAATGTGACGTGTCGCTGGTGTAACATAACTACTGGATATCATGAGACTTAACATCTTGTGTCTCAGGATGACGAGCGCAGTGGAATGCCACATTTGCGGACGACAACTTAGACGTGAGTCGGAGGAAGCCCGCAGCCGTCCCTAATGAGCCGAAGATGGCCATTTTAAAAAAAAAAAAGTGGAATGCCACACAGTACTTTGTTACTCAAAGTGGTGAATGGTGTTCTACTGTTTATGGGTGGTCGTATCGCTTACCATAAGGCGAACGGCATGCTCGTCTCGTCATTCAATGCCATTAAGAAAACAACGGCCCTCAAGTCTATTTTATACCTGACATTTTTGAATTCTGGGATTACAAAGTAACTCCATTATAGCTAATGTTAAAAAGAAATCCAAACATTATATTTCCAAAATTATGCCAGTTTATCAGCCATCTTGGATAGACTGGCTGACCTCTGAACACGACTTCTGATATCGAGTCATTATGGTAAATTTTATTACGTGTTCGGTTGAAGACCTATGGTAAGAAGACATTATAGTAGATTTATTACCATATTATGTACCGTTAAACCACCTATCTAGATGGGCACAAAGTTCTGGAACTCGTAACAGGAAATCGCCCAACAAATTATTAATTTCAACTGACAGTGCTTTAGTTCGCCAATCTCTTCTGAACGGCGCGGCGCTGCGAACAGCTTTAATTGCAATCCGATTACACGATTTTCAAGACTACCATATTGTCTAGTACAAAAACAATTAGTTACTAATTGAATTTATAGAAATCAACGGGTTATCGTGAGTCGCTTGTTCGAACGTTGTTTTAATTGGCTCTGTTGTTTGTTATCCATTAAAACTACTAAGCCATGGCTAAATAGTCCCGATTATTATGGGATAGTGTTTGTCTAATATGAGTTTGATCATTGAATTCACAATTAATTTTGGTAGTTTTTCTTAATCATACACTAAAAATGGATGAACACATTAAGCTATTTTTTGACAACAAAATTCACAAAATTAGAAAGATTCTATTCTAAAAGAAGGCTGGAGGTATTGTTATTAATTATGATTATTTAATTCTTTGTAGTTTGCAAATGTAATTTCTAATGATGCTTATTGTCACTGGTCTCTCAAAATATGTGAAGCGTGGTTGACTTCCAAAATTTCTTAGAAACAAAACAAAGCTTACTGTAAAACAATTACAGTGGAAGTCGTCAGAAACACGTTAAAATTCAAAGTTTCAGCTAGCTGAGAACAGTAAACAAAATATTTTCTTGATCTAGTGGCATCCTACATGGTATAGGCTAGAAGGTCTTTGGTTCAAATCTCAGGTCGGGCAATAATTTGTTTGTATTTTTCTGAATTCTGATACGATGTATCTAAGTCTGAATCCCCAAATAAGAGGGTTTATACAGGGTAGGCAGTCAGTGAAATCTTATTTACATTAATACCGCAACATGCTTCACAAAAGTGCATTTTACTACCGCGTTTTGTTAAAAGCGCCATAACCTCAAAAATATTATACACTTAAAAGCAATGCCCCTAACGAATAATCGATTTTCAAACTCGACTAACCACTTCTTAAGTGTAAAAATACTAAGGAAACGCAGTAACTCCTCAAATCCATCAAAAACTCATTTTGGAGTTTTGTCTGAGACGCTTTTTGAATGAGAACGTATCCATGTGTCACCGTGATATTCCGGTCGCGACGTGACGGAAAATTTCGAGAGATAAGAATTTTAAGATGGACTTTGTAAGTGTTGAAGTTGGTGAATTTTAAATTTGCTTGCAGTTATCTGTCTTGTGATTAATGGTTATTGAAAAGCCTTCTGTTTAAGGTTTTCGCTAATGGTTGGTATTTGTTGGAAGTTCACAGATATATTTAAAGAATCTTTTATGCTAGATGATACAAGTGGGCGATAGCCTAGTTGGGAACGGAACGGTCTGTCGAGGCAATGCCTCCGGGCATTGTTTCGGCAGGCCGTTCAAAACCAAATACATCATTTAAAAAAAAATACATTCCATATTACTATTTGACTAGTTAACCAGTTCCCCATCTAATTATAGAAAAGATGGCTTACTTTTGATAGCATGTTATCACTGCTCAAGCCAGCGGTAAATTCACTTGAAGTGAATACGCCACAGCAAAATCGCTTCGTCAAGATTGAGCGGACACGAAAATTGTGGGTTCACGGGATTGAGTTTCAAAATTGTCGGATCAACTACCCACGTATTGACATTCAACTTAATGAAGCTACGTCTAGCTACGTCGTCGTTGGCATCGTACTAACTGTAATTATTATTGCACTACCAGAGTTTGGGAACTAATTATCGCTTCGATTGTCAGGGTTAGATCATAAAAATGATTAGATTAGGTTCTCTTATATTTATTTTCTTTTTTATATTTTGTTTGTTTAAGTTTCTACTCCTTTCAGTTATCAGTATTCTACATCTAAAACTTCTAAGTATTCTGATTTTATAGCATTAATTAGAAAATCTTAATTTTCCCGTCATTATTACCAAAAACTGCTTTAAACAGGCATCTCCTAGCACTTAACTTCGCGAACATGTCCTAAATAATCAAATACGGCATGTTTAAAAGATTCCGTGACCGGCCAACATTTTGTCCAGCAACTTTCTGTATTCAATTGTATCTGACGCGTGTTTAGCCAGCGCTAAACTTCCTTTAGCTATGTAGGAAAATCTCATGTTGGGAATTATAAATCATATGAAGTTCGGTTTTGGATTTCACGTGTTTAGCACCATTTTGTTATTGGTTATACGGTGTCTTAATTAATGTCGGGTGGCAATATAAATAAAATAAGGTAATGATGGAAGAATACTATTACGCTTTAATATGATAGCATGAAAAAATGTACATTAATAATGAACATTCTCGAATTTAGTACCGTTAATAATAGTAACAACATTTCAGATCTTTAAAGACTTTGGTAGCCCATTTAATTCTAAAATGCATTTAATTTCCAACTACAGCAAAATATAACTAAAATGCCTGACAAAGTACAGGTCCTAATTACTCACAAAACAAAAGGTAGCATCCGCTGTACTGGTCTAATCAATCAAAATGACACGCCGCGCCATTCCACCCGTACGTATCAATTGGAATAGAAAAAATATCATACTATAGTATTGATAGCCAGCAACAAAATGGAAAAATAATCTTTCAAAGGGATGAAACGCACGCCATTCAATGCCAGAATAGGATATGTTGAAAAAAATATTGGCCTAGCCGAACGTAGCTTTAATTAGACTTATAAAAGATGTTTCTAGAAAAGCATTCGTTGAATTAGTATATAATATGTGAAAAAATGTTTTGGCGATTAATAGACCAAATTATATAAGCCTTCTGACTCCCTTCTGGGAGAGGTAACAGTTCAATTACAGAATGGCTTACGACTTAACGATCAGAAAATTTTAATTTGGGTCTTGATTAGTTCTCTTAATACCATATTTCGTATGTTTGTTTGGCCCAAACACCTCGTAACTAATTAATAATACTCATCTTCGATAGAGCAAGAGTTGTTATTGGTGTTCATAAATGTTGAAGGTAACTAAAATTAAGTCATCCTATTTATTATTCGTGCTATAAAAAGGTAAACAAATATAACCAAGAATCATCTTTGAAGTTAACGCGACCGGATTTATTTACGGGCGTAGGGAAATTGGAACCGGGCATAACCTAATGGTCATAGGTCTTTAGAACTTTCGTCCTCTTTATTCGCGATGGCAACTTATTTAATCCGCAAGCATTTTCTTAAACATCACAAAGTCTTAGTCTGTAGATGCATATATTATCGTTTCCGGCGATTTTTAGAAGCACGATATGGTAAAATATAATTATTACAAAAGTTATGGAAATGGATATTATGGATATATATTTATGGATTTTAAGTAAGGTGTAACGAGCGCAGCGGTTGTTATTCAAAGTTCTACACTGCTTCTACATAATGTTGCTACTGTTCCTACTAGTCGTGTGGCTTACCAACATGCGAGCGGGTTAGTTATCTCTGCTTTAAATTTCAATAAAAAAATTATAATACTAATCTTACTAGAGATGTTTTTTTAAAAACACTGCAAGATGAATCCTACTAATATTATAAAGGCGAAAGTTTGTAAGAATGTATAGATGTTTGGATGTATGGATGTAAGGATGTTTGTTCCTCTTTCACGCAAAAACTACTGAACGGATTTCGATGAAATTTGGCACACGGGTAGATCATGTCCTGGATTAACACATAGACTACTTTTTATCCCGGGAAAATATAAACCGGGACTTATATCCCGGAAAAACTTTTTAATGCGGGCGGAGCCGCGGGCAATAGCTAGTTTGAATATATAACAAATGCACTGATACAGTAGGTCCTTAATTAACATATTGTATGCCAGTTTTATCGCGGAAAGGGCACCACCCGTATTCTAGACCAAAACTTTCATCCCTCCTTTTTCCATGAGGACTTCAATTACAAATGTTTTTTCCACCAGCTATAAGCTTAAAAAATAGACACTGATAAAAATGCAACTCATCAAAAATAAAATTGCTGAGCAAATACTTTCAACTCCATTGCCTATACAGAGGCAAGGGACTAAATAACCGGCGCTGCGATAATCCTGTCCCGATTAGAAAACCGAGTAAGGGACGAGGCGTATCGTCATTCAAATCTAGATGATATCTTTCGATAGCTTTATGAGATTTCAATGAAAACGACCAGTAATTTGTTTTTGTTGTGATGTTCCGGGTATTGATGATAAATATTATTAGCATACCCTCAACGGAGATGTGATTGATGTTGAAATTACTTTGAATATATTTAATAATCTTATCTTATTCATATTATAAATGTGAATGTTTGATGTTTTGAAGTAAATATAGAAACAGCGAAACGGATATAAATGTTTTGCACGGAGATAAACTGTATCCTGAATTAACATTTAGGACGGACGATAACCTAGTTGGTAATAGAACGGTCAGCCGAGACAATGTCCGGAGGTTCAAACCCAAGGCATACACCTTTAACTTTTCGAAGTTATGTGTGTATTTTTTATCAATTTTGGTTCGCTTTAACGGTGAAACAAAACATCGTGGGGAAACCTACATACCTATGAATCATCATCATCATCATCATCGTACTCCACTCCACCTATTAATATTCCATAAGAATTTCGAAGGTATGTGAAGTCGCCAATCCGCACTAGGCCATCGTGTTGGACTTAAAGCCTAAACCCTCTCAGTAGAGGAGACCCGTGCTCAGCAGTGGGCAGTATATCATAATACAGGGCTGGTATTATTATTTATTATCCCAGTAATTTGCTGCAATAGGAAATCATATAAATTTATATAAGATTCTTTAAAAATATAGTGCTGGCAATGGATCTCTACAGTAACATGGGATTTTTTGTAGCGTGGCCTCTCACGAGGGCGAACCGCGAAACCGCCAGTAACACCTAGTAAGAATATAAACAGTAATAAAATTCGAATATATCATGTATTAAACAATTTCGTGATTTCAGTATTTGGTCACGTTCCTTCCTTTTTCGCATAAAGGAGTGCAGATACCAAAACAGAAGGAGGTATCGTATCTGTTTTTAAACTTGAAAGCATTTGTTATCTTTGAAATTGTTTATTCCTTGTCTGATACTATAATACGAGATTCAAATAAATAGTTCGCGATGGTATCTGCAACGATTGAGACTATAATTTCATGTGAAATACAATGCAAACAACTAAGGATTTCTTTATCTTATTCTCCGAAAAGAGATCTTTATTTTAAATATTTTATTTTACTGGCTGCCTTGATGGTGTAGTTGTATTACAGTACGACTGCAATGCTGGGGTCTCGGGTACGATCCCCGGTTCGGGCAAAGTTATATTGGGTTTTTCTATTCAGTATCAGCCCGGATTCTTGAATTTGTACCCGATATGGCGATAGGCTCGCCCCGTATCAGATCATGTAACGGAATACGCACGGCGAAAAGTGGGTGCACTAGTTGCGCCTCTGCCCACCCCTTCGGGGATAAAGGGCGTAAGCGTGGGTGTGTTTATTTTATTTTATGTATTAAACATAATAAAAACTAGTGTACACTGTACAGACACTAAAATGTAGTCTCAAACTACAAAGTTGATAACAACTCCAATGAACTCTATGACAAAAAAAGGAAGCAGCGGAACGAACAACACATTTAGTTGTCCAACTTGCCATAAAGCTAGTAGTTTTAACATTCAAAAATCTCTGTAAAACAGCTTTAATCCTGCATGTATAACTTTATGCGAGATTAGAGCTCGTACTTATGTTTTCATAAAAGAAACTCAAAAACCAGCGAGGTATCCAAATTGCCGTACATGCTGCCAAATTGGATCGCATCCAAAATCAAGTCGGGAGTTCACATTAATCTGACAAAGTAAATTGGCAGGATTATAGTTTCATACAAAATCATATTAGAGCGCAGGTGTTCATATGCTTAGTAAATTCGCAACTATGCAAAAAATATGGAGCAATAATTATTTGTATGCAAAGCGTTTCGGTAGCAGTCGTGTTTTCCTAAGTGTTAGCAGTTATTTTTAACGCTTATATATCAATTTGTGTATCGTATATTTTACTATTTAATTCATCTATTTGTTGTATACATACATACATTCTCACGTTCTATATCTCCAAATGAGTAGGCAGAGTCGCAACTTATGCATACACTTTTCGCCGTGCGCATGCATTCCGTTCCTTGATGTGATAGGAGGCGAGCCACATGGCGTCCACTGCTGAACATAGGCCTGCCCCAAAATTTCCAGACGGACCTGTCAAAAGCGGACTGCATCTACTTAGTCCGTTGGAATACAAATTTCCTACAATAGGTTATGAATAACTACAGTGCTCACATTTTCTAATACTAGGAATCCGTATGTATTGAATTGCAGATGTGAATGTTTGTGAAAATACCTGTAAAAGCACACAAAAAGCTGTATGGACATGAAACGTGACACACAGATTACCATACAGGCATATTTTTTTTGTTAAATAAGGCAACGGCACTATTATTCCGGGTTTTGTCATTAATGCAGGCGGAACCGCGACAAAAAGACAGTTATATTATGCAATCACATAAATATCTATACCTGAATAATAAGCGACTAAATAGCACTGACCAATGAAGGCACTGAATGTGCTGACATTCAGTGAAGACAGTATATTATACAGTAGCGTAGCATGCGCTAATATCGCCAGTGGCGGACCCAAAATTTTCGCCCAAAGTTATCAAAACAAAAGCTTATCAATATTGATGTAAGTATTAAAAAACCCAAAACATCGATGCTTATCAACAAAAAAATATGCGTGCAACACGCTACACCACTAATTAATTTATTGTTAGAAACAAAAGCGATTTTGATTTAAATAAAAAATCAAAGATATCAGCAACCAATCGACCAGCATGAAAGTCAATGATCAACTTACTCAACTGCCATTAAGACTACGACTGAGATCGACTGCGAGACAGCGCGAACGAGACTGCACAGCGATACGGCACCCTTTTATACAACCAACTGTCACTTCCACTATTGGTTTGACATCTCGGCTGGTTTTCATAAATAGTCAATACGCTACAAATATCCTCACAAAACTTTTATCCTAACAATAGTCTACATTTGCTGGTGGTAGGACAAATATGGTATCCGTCCGGATAGTGACCACCGTACACATTGCACCTTTAGGATTAAAAGGACACAATTCAAAAAGATAGAAAATTGAGTTATCGTCATAAAATTAATAAAAACGAAGTTCTCAATACAACATTAGTTCAAAAACAGCCATATTCCACCAGGAAAGGGAGAAAACTTTAAGATAACTACCTTTTTTATTTTATTTTTATAAATAAGGGACTAGGTTTTAGTCATCTAAAAATCGCACCTTTAGAACGAAAACGACACAATCAAAAAATAGAAAATTGAGTTGTAATTTTTAAATGACTAAAAACTAGTCCCTTGTTTATAAAAATATAATAAAAAAGGGACCGATATAACAGCTTTGTCTTTTTTCTGCTTGAATATGGCTGTGTTTGAACTATTGTTGTATTGAGTACTTCGTTAAATAATTTTATGACGATAACTTAATTTTCTATCTTTTTGAATTGTGTCGTTTTCATCCTAAAGGTGCGAAATGACAACTCAATTTTCTATTTTTTGAATTGTGTCGTTTTCGTTCTAAAGGTGTGACATGTTAAAATCTGCCATAATGTCCCACATAAGTGTCTTGCGGTCTGGCATCAGCCGGTGTATATTATCCGGTTCAAACAGGCCGGCATAATTGTGTCGACTGTTATGGAATAATCATCTCTCATCAGTCGGGGACTCTTTCTGAATCTGAGCTTACGCATGTACCACTTTGTGTTGCCCGTAAAAGAAAATTAACCCATATGCAACGTATCTCATAAGTGAACATCAGATTTTGAAGTGGTGGTCGATGAAGTGTAATCATTCTGATTATAAGACAAGTAAAACCATTTAATTATTTATTTTATATTTAACAAGCGACCAGAAACTACACTAAATATAGACTAAAATGAGAATCGCAAAAGGACCCTTTAATCCGCAGTATAAAATGGAACTAACAAAACGTTTTCTCTACCTTTCCTTATGTAAATGAAGCTAGACAATGAACATTTACAAATCCCTTTTTATTTTTAGTCCTTGGATCTTTCGTTTCGGTCTACGTTTTCTTGGTAAACAATTTATATTTGATATAATAATAACGTTTGGCTTTAAGGATCGTTTTACCCGAAAAAATGTATTTGGGTCACAGCCAGAAATGAAATCAAACTTTTCGCATTCAGGGAATTTTTGATGTGAGTGGGGATTAGATAATCCTATTACAGAACTTTGTCTAGACGTGCTACGACCATTTAAGATCGCTAATGGATAATTTTTATCAAGAATCTACAGCCTTGAAGCAGGAATTAGTTCTCGCTAAGTACCAACTAACAACTAGCAAGATTACTAGTTTGCATTTGGTATAAAAAACATTACAATCAAATCTAGTATCGAAATTTCCGGAACAAAAATATAATCTCATATCTGATTGCATATGACACCGTAAAAAGCAAATGCCACAGCAATTCAAAGTTTTCTACGATAACGTTCCTTCATTTCCGCATCATATCGGCAAGTATAAAACTAATCAAGTAAAATAACTTTTCAGTGGTAAGAAAAACTATTTTTATTTAAAAGGAGATAGGATAATTTGAACTTGAATACTTTTTAATATATACCTTGATTGGCACCTACCATGATTATCTCTGCACCACCTTAAGGTTGACTGGTAGAGAATGCCTACGGCATTAAGTCCGCCTGTACATTACTGTATAAAGTGCAAATAAAATAAAATAAAATAATTTGGATTTCATTACTGCGTAAAAACTAATAGAAGTCGACAATTCTATTTTGCCTTATTTTATCGGTAACTCTATGTATTATCATACTAGTTCAAAAGTATTTGTGAGTTGATAAAAAAGGATCAACAAAAATAGACAGAGAAGTATACAAGCAAAGATTTTAGCAACCAATTTAAACCTAAAATCACCTGTACCCTAAACAACATATTTACAACAATATGTTTAAAACTATGTGCCATGGTATACTAAATTATTTACAAAGATAATAACCTCGAAACTAGCCCACGTCGGGTAGACAATGACGAGGTCTAAGATGTGGGTATTAACATGTATGCATATATTATATTAATAACGTAACATGTCCGTTTGCCTGTTTGTGAATTATGCATATTAACTGCCAACTTGGTACAGGTGATAAATCATAGTTGTCATATGCATGATGAGTAGACACGGAAAAATTACGGGCTGACATGTACATTTTTGTGTCTATCAAAGAATAAACAGTGTCTATAAAACTATGTTCAGTTCACTTTTTCAATCGAAAAACCCAAATTCTTACCTTATAGTCCTAATGACCTTTATGAAAGTTAAAACGTAGAAGGTGGGGTAGCTTATGGGCAGCGACCATATAGCCTCGTCGCTGCTTATGGGTGAGTATCAGGGACTTTGAACGCTCGGTTACTTAATTTGATCGAATGGAACCTACATCTTTCATAATATCTGGTCTCGTCTATATGGTATCTTCTGAACAATGAAAATTTGGTTACTGTAACAGGCTAATGTAGTGCTTAGTGAAGCGGTAGCCGTGAACTGCTCTAATAATTTTAATAGTAACAATAAATAAAAAGATAAATAAAGTATATTGTAAATTAAATAACCAAATCCATCATGTCTACTTCCCTTGACATGTCACGCCAATCCAACAGCAGCGTGTTTGGTACAAAAAACAACAGCAATACGTCACACGAGAGTCAGAGACACATTCTAATGACAGTCAAACACCCGGACAGTGACCTCGTTACCCAGCACCGTTTATTCGACGTGCACTAAATTGCTGGCCGATGCATTGCACCCGTTTGTCGATATTGGTCCGGGCTCCCTTTGACTCGACCATGACTCCACCTCTAATGTATACAGGCCAATGAATTAATTTAATACGTAGGAGACTTGAAATTGGCTGTATAATAGTTGTGGTTTTACCATCTTCGAGAGAAGAGTTGGGTAATAAACAAGCTTTGACGACGTAACAAAATTATGAAAAAATCCAAGAAACCGACTCTAAGGTGGATATTTATAAGCAAGTCAATAAAGAACATAACATGACCAGTTTCTGGATATAATTGTTGAACTTTAATTCAGTCACAAAATGAATTTAAAAGGAAAGGAAATTAAATAATTCCGAAGATGATAAAGTTTGGGAGAATCAGAAAAAAACATAGCTGAGATGCGGATCGTTATATGGATTTGCAGTTTTGATAGATCATCTAACATAGTAGATGTAATACCAACTATAATAAAACCAACTGGACGTTAGTATTAGACTTTTTGTACTGAAATCATGCAATCATTGCGCAATAATTGCGCAATGCATTTATCGACTAATCATTTTCTACTAATTCCCATGATTCTTGAAAGTCTACCCCTGAATAATCGTCCACTAATAGCGCTACAATAGTCCTTTGACATGTGACCGCATAATGACGTTTCCTCCATGCACCGTGGGGCGCGTTGTTCTCCGCCGTTCACCCGTGTTCAAGCAATATCATTGGCTTCAATTTCTCATAGCTACTGAGTATTGACCTACATTAGCGATACAAACGTGGGTAATTGGATTTCTTTGAAAAAATAATTTAGTATTAGAAACTGCAACGGTTTTGATTTAAATAAAAATATGTACCACTGACTTTACAGAAATACTTTCACAAAAAATATCACCAAGCGAACGGCCGGCACGGAAGTCAATGATCAACTGACTCGAACTGTCAAACGTTCTATGCTTTTATAGCAAAAATTATAGATCATATCATTAATACCCTCCCAAAAAATATTTTTCACTAACATTAGGTTTATTATTTTAAGATCCAGACGTTTTGCTGATAGGAATGTTTTGTAATCGTTTAGATAACTAACGTATGACTGTTAAAAAATACCGCCACAATGACCAGTTTCGAAGCCTCGTCTATCGGGGTCAGATATTGCTTAACTAGTAAGTCAAGCTAGCATGCCTAATTCATTTTGACTTAAGGCATTATATTTTGACTATACTGTGTTTACCATTAAATGCAATCTAGTCACTTTAGCCTCGCAAGATTTAAAAGAAGAAACCAAAAATCTTGGTACTTTCACATCTTACTTTTTATATCCTACTAATATTATAAAGGCGAAAGTTTGTAAGAATGTATGGATGTTTGGATGTTTGGATGTATGGATGTAAGGATGTTTGTTCCTCTTTCACGCAAAAACCACTGAACGGATTTCGATGAAATTTGGCACACGGGTAGATCATGTCCTGGAATAACACATAGGCTACTTTTTATCCCAGGAAAATATAAACCGGGACTTTTATCCCGGAAAAAATTTTTAATGCGGGCGGAGCCGCGGGCAAAAGCTAGTTACTAATATTATAAATGAGAAAGTTTGTGAAAATATTTGGATGTTTGAATGTTTGTTAGAAGCAAGCGTAGAAACAAGGCAATAATTGGCACGCATTAGGGATCATGTCCGGGATTAGCACATAGGCTACTTTCATCCGGCAATTTGCTCCTATGGGAAGAATGGAACTATTCAATCGGATTTTTAAATAGATGGCGCTTTCGTCGTACAGTGTTTTAGAGACTTTAGCAACGTTAAAGGTTTTTCTCGTGATTAAAGCCGCGAGCATCACCTAGTATTTAATAAAGCCCTCATGTAACCTTTTTAATATTATCCTCGTTGTTCTTCATTCCAAATTCAAAACGAACTTCGTCATATTTACACTTTGAGTATTTACCAATGGAGATGCGATGACCGGGCGAACTCCTCGTTGATCATATATGCGCAGGTGGTCATAAACTTTTATTAAAACCTATGTGACTTGCGATCGCTGTCATTACATTCTACGATAGTGACATTAAGCCTCAGAATAATAACTGGCTTTTTAGTTATTATTCTGAGCATTAAGCGGTGCTCCACAGAAATTGTGATTTTTGTTGTGTTATTGTGTAAAAAACGACCTTATATTCAGCCCTGCACGTGTGGATTTTTTGTTAAATGTGCGCTATCCGTGTCTACCTCGCCCCCCGTCAGGATTGGCAGAAAAAAATGTTTGCGCATTATTGCCATATCGTTTCCATTGGTAAGCTAGTCTAAGTATTTACAGAGCACTACCTAGCAAAAATGCATCACCAATTATAAAACCCAAACACTCGTTAAAACTTGGATTCCAATCCAAACACAAATAGAAAGAATCAGACGAAGCATAAACAACGGACCACGGATCCAGCGCACTTGATTGGCTCCGAGATTGACAGAGGGGTTTAATTTTATTCTACGGTCTGCATTCTTTATGCCATTCTCAAAGCGAGCTTATAATTGAGTCTCAGTAATAATCACTTCATTTCTATAAGTCTTTTTATTTTGTAGAGGGTATTCATAAATGTACAGCTTTATTCAAAAACTTACAGAACTAAGTCCTTATCGAAAGTATTCGTAAAAGTTCTTAATTTATTCGTGTCTGCACTAGTTATTAGCACCGATTCGGCCCGTAGATGGTCTGATAGCTTTGGACGTTTGAAATGTTCTAAAGATATCATTTTAAAGTCTTCTCTCTACAGTACGATTACGTGAACAAAGGGTTCGGGCAGTTTCTTGCCTATAATAATAATATGTATTGCATTAGTCGATTTATTTATACGTGAGCTTGTCATGTCAGACATCAATTCATTTGTATTTTTGGAAGCAGAAACCTCACAAATAACATCAATAGCAAGTTAAGATCTACAAGATACCCCATATAAAATGAACCCATATAATTTATAACCATCATGTAAAGAATATATTTACCAAACAAAGCAACGTTCATAACAAAGAATTTATGACAATAGAGCGTTAAATATTCTTTATTATATTGACAGCCAAAGCCTACCATATCACTCAGTGCGAAATATTTCATTCAACTTTAAACCTTAATGCCCCATAGCACTTACATTTGAGACATATGAAAAACTGCAATAAGCAAGCCCTGCTATCAGGTACTGGCTGACTGGTACTACAGGATTATTTAGTTCTTCCTAAGCAGGTTGGTGTGTTAGAGCGAGATTAGACATTTGCGAAGTTCTCATTTCTTGAATGCCACTGAGAACTAAACAGTCAATCTTTTTAGCACCCGATACGGGGGTGGAAAGTATTAATCTAATATGGCGTTAGACTTTCGTTGTGTGTTTCTAAATATGTCAGGTGATGATCGGAGCATCTATCCTCCTGGAACATCTATACCACATTCCTATAAACGTAATTTAGTTTTTTTAGATAGGAGTAATTAGCCTTTTTAAACATTAGTTAATTACACCAAATGACATAAAGGGAACACATTTAACAGATCACCATTAAGTTCACACTAGAGCGACTCATTAACACGATATTTTTCCAGATCTCAATTTATCTAACCACTCAAAATCCGCCTGGCGGCTGGCCTGCGGACAAAGATTTAGCCGATAAAGAGCTGGCGGCACGAATCGGGTGTTTTACATAAAAAGTTTCGAGTACCGAGGTTGCAATATGATGTAAAGGGATCCTGTTGACCTAATTTCGATCTATTAAATGAATACTGGTTATTTCGACCTCTATATTTTGAAAATACAGCTTATTTTTTGGTTATTTCTGCTTTTGGTTACAGCTGGTGTTTAGTTTATGAAATTTGTCCATTCTGTAAATTTCTGTGTTCATTTTCAAATATAAAAAACTTTTTAGCAAAAACTAGCACCGACTTCAAAAACCACTATAAGGAAAAAAAAACTAGAGCTTTGCTTATGGGTTACAAGGAAATTTTTATAACACCAATATTATATACACTACCATTTGTGTGATTGATATCAATGATATAAACCTAGAAGCTTAAGAGTAAAAGACTTGAAAGTGAAAGAGTTTTTATATTATTTACAATTAACATGATACATCGTCACATAAAACTTTTTGAGTAACACTAACGACTAAAAATTTCAAAAACCAACTATTCCATCAAGGTTTTATTTTTGGACATGGCGACAACTTTTTATTTATAAGAATTTATATTTATTGTTTTGTATATGCTATTATTATTTGACATTGGCGAAATCGTTGATAGATTAATCGGTAGAAGCCATAATTAAAAAGAAGAAGAAAGATTATTCTGTAAAATTTCTTCTGTCAATCGTACTTCGTACTAATATTATAAAGGCGAAAGTTTGTAAGAATGTATGGATGTTTGGATGTTTGGATGTATGGATGTTTGGATGTATGGATGTTTGTTCCTCTTTCACGCAAAAACTACTGAACGGATTTCGATGAAATTTGGTACACGGGTAAATCATGTTCTGGATTAACACATAGGCTACTTTTTATCCCGGGAAAACATAAAGCGGGACTTTTATCCCGGAAAAACTTTTCAACGCAGGCGGAGCCGCGGGCAAAAGCTAGTAGTAAATATTATCATTATTTTTTCGCATTAATTACAGAACATAATGTAAATATTTTTTAAATTTATTTCAGCAAGCAATTACATATAATATAAAATTGATTTGAAACTAAATATAGATTATAGGGCTTCATGAATTAAAGGAGGTAAGACAGGTCCGTCTGGAAATTTTTAGGGAAGGCCTGTGTTCCGCAGTGGAGATTATTCACACAGGTTCTCTCTTATGTGAAGCTGATAATGATAATTATGATGATGAATAAAAATAACTTCAGAATGCACTCACCAAAAAAAATTACCAGCCCCTTTGAAAAATAACAAAAGTTTTAATTTTTATTTCAAATAATTATATTTAAGCGACAGAAAAAAATATATATAACATGGAATTTTACAGAAAAGGTGCTAGAAAAACCCTCATTGTTTGTATCTATGTAGGTAATCAGTCATTCTTGGCAGGTATTTAAAAATTAAATATTTTCTTATAGAAGTGTTCTATTTATCCCTACCACATACCACGAGGATGAGTGGAGCGGTCATATTAGGCTTAGAATGGGCTTATGACTCTGAACGTAAACTTATAGGATCGTTGGGGTAGTATTATTGTTATAGTTGTTATAGTGTTTGTGTCTATATCATAATATGAATAAAAGATTCCCATCATTTGGGTAGAGCAGCCTGATGCTCACTGTTAAGCAGTTAATTTAAACTCTAGAACATCGTTACGCAGTTTGATAAGATTTGGGTTTGGGGTATACATTCCCCGAGTCTCTAGTAGATCATGAAATCAAGTGGAAATCTAAATGCTCCATTATATAGTAATGATGAATGATTTATTAAATCAGGAGTTAATCCTTTCCTTTAGTAGAATGGCAAACTTGCATCCAGCGTTTTGCGTCACACACATATTACATTAATATACGTACCTAATACCTATTAGAAGCATCCTGTTCATCATCATAATGTTTTCGTTCTCAAGACTAAACAGCTTAAATTTATCATATTATGAGGTCCACTAGAAGTCTATAGATATATATTATCGTTTGATACTAACCACATTCTATTGAATCTGTCGAAAAACGGCTACTAATTTAATAATTACAAAATGAAAAATCTATGTAATCTTTTATAAATAAATAGTTTCATAAACCTATTTATCCCTTACTATCTAGTGGAAGTCCCTGTTATTCGTATAAAGGGTCACCATGTATTTTTATTATATTTATTTAAAAAAGATAGCTCCAATATATGCATTGCTAACCGACTTTCTTAAGGGTACTTCTAAGTCGGCAAATGAAATTACTAGTATGATTCAGGTTTATTCAGTCTTCTCCATAAAATGATGAACCCTAAACCATGGTATATTGAAATGGGACCACTTTGAGACCCTTATTTACTAAATAAAAAATGAATCAAGGAAACACGCTAAAAGTTTACAGAGAAATCAGTGTACATACATAAAAAAAATACAAACACAAGAGTTGGTTAGTATTTTTAGTCATACACATTGTGGTCTATTTGCTCTATTACAGGCGTATAGGGAATCGGGAGGTCCTACTCAGGTCAGGCAATACTTGCATTTTAATATAGATAGATAGATATAAAACATCGTGCGTCGACCCCACATTGGAGTCAGTACATTTATTATTATTTATTTATTTCTTAATCTTGTCCAATTATGAATTATTTTTGAAGAACGAAACACATTTCGTTGTAACGCGTACGTACAAATTGAATAACGCGACGTCGTTATTATTTAATCTCCACACGAGAACGTGTTTGCTGTACTCGTATATTCCTCAAGGATTTGCGACATTCCCTGTTTAATTTTCACATCAAACGTTTGCTTATTGAATCGCGTCGTTTATTGTAATTATTTATTTACCTTGCAAAATGACGTCAACGCCCTAGGTCAAAGAATATTACCTATGGCAATTACTGTAGTATAGATCATTATATTGAGGGGTGAAAAGTCAATGAGCCTTTTTTGCGAAAAATCAGAAAAAGATAATTCCAAATAAAAAACATAATAATTTAAAAATAAAACAAAATTATAATAATAATATCTTTAATATTTCAAAAAAATACGCTTAAGCCAAACAGCGATTCACCCCTTGAATCATGTAATTTCTAACATTTATCCTCACGCCAAAAAAGCGCATGGGGCAACTATACCATACACGTTTTCTTTTGTTAATATATTTTCCTATTTCCATGCACGTAAGGGAAATTATATTTTTTTCTTTACCCGATTTCGCGTTCAAAGACGTTTCATAGACTAATCATTTTTTATATAATGTGAATTGTCTTGAAATCACAGGACGATTTTTCGAGTTGCCTCAAAGGGATACCGATACTACTTTCAGTCTATTTCAGATGTAAACAAATGTCTATAGTGTAGCTCTATCACACACACACTGACGTCTTTCATCCCCGAAGAAATAGGCAGAGGCACAACTACCCCCTTCTCGCCGTGCGTATTCCCTGCGATGTGACGGGGGCGAGCCTATCGCCATATCGGGTAAAAATTCCAGACTTCGGGCGGATACTAAGTAGAAAGCTTCAATATCACTTTGCCCGAGCCGAGAATCGAACCCGAAACAACAGCTTTTTTTTTTGTCCCTGACTAAACTCTTTCTAGCCTAACGAGGGTCGGCTTATGAAAGAACACCGGTCTTTTGGGTTAGTGCAGAAGGCACTCGCAACCTTTAAAAATTTAAGCGACCACGCTGAGGGCGACCCACTAACGGGTCACGAACCTCGGCTCAGGACGGCCATTGAGAGGATAAGACATCATAGTTTGGGGAACATGGTTTTAAACGTAAGTCGTCCCTTAATACAACTACGCCACCAGGGTGGTCTAGCTCTATTACCCCCATAATTGTATTAGTTAATAATATTTCCTTTTGTTATATTAGGTGAATAACGATCCTTATCTAGAACTCTCTCTAGCATAATCAATCAACTGTAATCCTTAGATCTATATTGACAAAGCTTTTACATTTCAGCCTGCGTAATTTCATTCCATTTGTACGAAAATATTTGAAACAAAACTATAAATAAGAATTATACATCGCATCTCTCCCGAAGATGATTACCAATTTACATGCAGCAGCACGCCACGTGATGATGACCTAATCACAGCAGCACGCCACGTGATGATGACCTAATCACACTTTCAGAGTTATATTAATACACTTAAAATAAAAAATTATCACAAAATATTTGTATTTTGTAGGTAGACTTGATTTCCTCTATTCAACTTGTTATGCCGCTCAATTCCAACTACCGTATGTTTTTACAAAGCTGCTAAAACCGGTTTTATGTTACCTACGTTCATTGGGTCACTTATCAGTAAATTTTTTAGATGATTTTTTATGCATTGGAAATTCTTTCGATAGCTGTCTTAATAATTTAGAAACGACTAGAACGCTGTTAATTAAATTAGGGTTTATCATAAATGAAAGTAAAAGTCAAATCTACCCAAGAAAAGAATGTTTATTTCTTGGGTTTATATTTAATACAGTTGATATGTACTTAATCTTACCTAATGAAAAGAAAATGCGTATCAAATTGATAGCTGATAAATTATTGCGCAAAAAAAGCTGCACAATTTGGGAATTTGCAAGCTTTATTGGTCTATTGTCCTCAGCGTGTCCTGCAGTCAGTTATGGATGGCTATATACAAAGGTATTTGAAAGAGAGAAATTTTTAGCACTGGATTATACCGATAATTACAATAAGCGTATGATTATTCCGGAACGTATTAAATGCGATTTAATATGGTGGAGGGATCACATTGATACCTCACGTTGTTATATCCAGTCTAATGATTATATTCTTGAAATATTTAGTGACGCTTCAGGCACCGGGTGGGGAGTAGCTTGCAATGACAAAACAGCTCACGGACACTGGAGTTATTCGCAATTATCTTTACACATTAATACTCTTGAATTATTGGCAGCCTTTTATGGTTTAAAAATTTTTGCGTCTCGGTTTTATAACTGTAATATTTTACTTAGAATTGATAATACAACAGCTATCGCCTACATTAATAAAATGGGGGGTATACAGTTTAAACATTTAAACAAAGTTGCTCGGGATATCTGGCAGTGGTGTGAAAAGCGAAATATATTTGTTTTTGCATCTTATATCCAATCCGGTGAAAATACCGTCGCTGATTTTGAGTCTCGCAAACCCGTCAACATAGACACAGAGTGGGAGATTGCCGATTACGCGTTTTCGCAAATAACGTTATCTTTTGGAGTCCCAGAAATTGATTTATTCGCGAGTATCCAAAATTGTAAATGTAGTAGATATGCTTCATGGAAACTAGACCCTAATTCCGAATTCGTAGACGCTTTTACCTCGAACTGGAAGAGTATAAAATTCTATGCATTCCCTCCTTTTAGTCTTCTCAGCAAAGTTTTACATAAGATCAAAATGGACAAAGCGGAAGGTATTGTTGTGGCGCCATATTGGCCAACACAGCCGTGGTACCCAGTATGGTCAAGCATGCTTATTTCAGATGTATTATATTTTGAGCCCAACAAAAACCTATTATATTCTCCTTTCAGGAAGGAACACCCCCTCCACTCAGAACTCTTCCTGATGGCAGCGATATTATCAGGCAGGCACTGCTGAGAAGGGGAATCCCCAATGCCTCTCTTGACATCGTTATGGCCTCCTTTTCTCCAAACACTCTGAGTCAATATAACTCTCATTTTAAATCATGGTGGCTGTATTGTGAGGACAAAAATTTAGATTATTGTAATGTCACCCCTGCCCAGTTTATAGAGTATCTCACGGAAAAATTTTATAGTGGAACTAATTATAGTGCTCTCAATAATTGTAGGTCAGCATTATCCATATTACTAGGCCAGGAAATCTCATCTAATTATGGTATTAAGCGATTTTTTAAAGGTGTTTATCGTATGAAACCACCTGTCCCTAAATATAATTTCACCTGGGATCCTAATCTAGTACTTAATTTTTTGACAAACTATATTCCGAATGATTCGATATCATTAAAAGATTTGTCACTTAAAACTATTACGCTTTTGGCATTAGCCTCTGCACAGAGAATGCAGACTTTGAGCTTAATTAAAATCAATAATATCAAATTTGAATTGGATAGAATACAAATAAAAATTGAGGACCTTATTAAGACATCAAGACCGGGTGCCTATCAGCCATTAATTATATTGCCATACATTAGAGAAAATCCTAATGTTTGTCCGGCCTTATGCCTCAAGGCTTATTTAGATAGAACGGCCTCGTTACGTCAGGAGGAAGAATTTCTGTTTATTAGTTTTAAGAAACCACACAAAAGAGTAGTTACTCAAACATTATCTCATTGGGTTAAAGCAATCTTAGAAAATAGCGGCATAGACATTAAATTGTATGGTGCTCACAGTACTCGACACGCGTCGACGTCTGCGGCCCATAGAGCAGGAGTTAATTTGGAAACCATTCGAAAAGCCGCAGGGTGGTCAGAATCTTCCAACGTTTTTTTCAAATACTATAAAAAAGATGTAATATGTAATTCAGCTGATGATTTTGCTAATTCTTTGTTTTCTAATTAATGTATATTGAATTGTTCACGATTTATGCTACTTACGTGTACTTACTTCTGTTACATGTTGATCGTTGGCAGTGCAACTTGTAAATGAATAAGAAATTATTATATTGTTTATCTGTGATCGCTTCAACGTTAATATTTTTTATTTTTATTTTTTTCCTATACTCTAAACATCTGCATGTAAATTGGTAATCATCTTCGGGAGAGATGCGATGTATAATTAAGAATCAAACGAACTTACCTTGTGAAGTTTGATATCTAATTATACGAGTATCTTGACCGAAGATGATTACACTCCCGCCCCGACCCAGAAATTCCCTAGACGTGTAAAAAAAAAAAAAAAAAAATTGCTCTAAATAATGGCAGTTAGAATTGAGCGGCATAACAAGTTGAATAGAGGAAATCAAGTCTACCTACAAAATACAAATATTTTGTGAAAATTTTTTATTTTAAGTGTATTAATATAACTCTGAAAGTGTGATTAGGTCATCATCACGTGGCGTGCTGCTGTGATTAGGTCATCATCACGTGGCGTGCTGCTGCATGTAAATTGGTAATCATCTTCGGTCAAGATACTCGTATAATTAGATATCAAACTTCACAAGGTAAGTTCGTTTGATTCTTAAATATTAAATCAATGATTGGTTATACAGTTAAAAGGCCACAAAAAATGGGATGGATTGGGCAAAATGTTTATTTTTATACTTAGACTACTTAACCAATATATACTCAAAGTTTTTATGTGATAACAACAAAATTAGTAGTTGCTTTTTTTGTTTATACACCTTTTACAATCGACTAACAAATTGCTTCTGTGACGTGGTTGTTGTGGTACTGCTATATTGTCTCAAGATGGATCCCGGGTCGAGCAAAGTGATACTGGGTTCCTCAATATCAGCTTGGAGTCTGAAAATGTACTAGATAATTGACAAGACTCGCTCGCATTACTTACATAGGACCAAATAGCTGATGTGAGGAAACCTGCATACCTGAGAAATTCTCTGAATTTCGTAGGTATGTGAAGTCTACCAACCAGCACTAGGCCAGCGTGGTGGACTAAGGCCTTAACCCTCTCAATCCAGCAGTAGGCAGTATATAACGCGCTGCCGAGACGAATGTTCGCAATCAAAACTCAAGGGCACGCACCACTGACTTTCTAAAAAAATATCTGTGTATTCTTTGTGAATTATCGTTCGATTTAACGGTAAAGGAAAACATCTTGAGGAAATTTGCAAACCTGAGAAGTTTTCTATAAGAATTTCGAATATAATAAGAAATGCCTCAGTGGCGTAGTTGTATTACGGTACAACTGCAACGCTCACGGGTTCACGGTATGGTCTCGGGTTGAATCCCCGGGTCGGGCAAAGAGATATTGGGTTTTTCTACTCAATATCGGCCCGGAGGCTGTAATTTGTGCCCGAAATTGAGATCGGCTCGCCCTCTATGAAATCATAGGACGGAATGCACACCGCGAAAAGTGGGTGCACTAGTCGCGCGTCTGCCTTCTCCTTCGGGGATAAAATGGCGTGAGTGTGTGTATTAAGCACTCAAAGCCTCGTTCTATTTAACGATGCCACTATCACCGAGGATTGCGAAAGGAATATATTTAGGCAAACAAATTTACAAAGAACTTCCTTCCAGAAAACTTAATTGTCTAGAATCCTATTATGAACGCTTATTTCCAGATATTTCCCCAAAATAGGAAACCTTTGTAGTCGCAGGGCCGATTTCACTGCTTCCTGATACATTTTCCTCGTCGAATAAATTTATAAGCCGACCAAACAAAATAGTCACACTCTAATCTCTGCTCCCAAAGAAATTGACATAAAATGAGTACTACGTAGATGTGCTTTTTAATACGTCAATTGTCGAAATAAAATTTACTTGCAACCTCTAAAACTGGCTCTTAGTAAATTAATTTAGTCACTGACAATATCTTTTCTTGAAAATAACAAGAGGAAGGTAAAAATCATGCCAGAAATTCTGCATTTTACAACCACTCTACATCCTAAGAAAAAATATTTTAACGCAATTCGACTAAAGGAACACCGAACAAGATGGAAATTAATTTATTTACTCCATTTAATTCAATTCGTGGAATGGTGCAAATCACTTCTGGTCGCTTAATGTTCCGACAAAAATTAACGAAGCCTCAGTACGTTCGAAGAATTCCGATATTTTGCAAAGTGAAATTTGTTTCCGCGCAGAATTTATAGTGGCCATTTCATTCCACGAAGAGGGTAGATTATAATCATGGGGATTCAATCCCCACGTCGAGCATGCCATACTAGTTATAATAGTAGAAGTATGCTAAACGTTTATAACGTGGCGATTGAACCCTTGCTGAAAATCGTCGGAATGTCAATTTTTGACGTTTCCAATTCCCGAAAAACCATAACCATAATAGCCCCATCGCCTCACTTGACATTGTCTTCAGGACAAAACAGATAGAAAAATATAACCTGTCCTTCTCTATTTGAAATAGTATCCCTTAGTGCCAGCAGAAGATCTATGAATGTACAAGTCCATATTGTGTGTTTAGAGGCGTTCGACATTTCTTAAAACTTGGTGAATCACTTGCTCAATAATCGGCTTATTCTATAAAAATATCTGTATATTATTCACTGAGGCACTCACTACACAGTCTCTCATTGGTCAACATTATATGTGGACTGTACCATCATCATACACTCATGCCTTTTATCCTAGAAGGGGTAGGCTGGCAACTAATGCACCCACTTTTCCCCATGCGTATTCCGTCCCATGATGTGAGGTGGCGAGTCTATCACCAAATCGGGTATAAATTCCAAACTCCGGGCTGATACTGAATAGAAAAATCCAACATCACTTTGCCCGACGCGAGGATCGCACCCCAGGTTTCAGTATTGCAGTCGTAGCGTAATACAACTACGCCAGCAAGGCAGTATTTCGACTTCAGACTAGTACTATTATTTTTCATCAGGTGCAATGTTACTCTGCGGTGCTAGAAAATTGCAATTTGTGCTTTAAACTGCATAAAATAGTGTATATAACGTCTCAGCAAGAGAACCATGCAGTAAATCTTGACGAAATCATACAAGCGGTAGCACGCCGCGCCTCCGCTCCGCGATATGACAGTCTTTCAGAAAACTAACAACCACGCACACAGTCACATATCCCTTTTATGCTATTGGTCTTATATCATTTTCTAGATTAATAGCGCTGCTTTCATCCTGGAAAATATACAGTTGAAAAAGGATTTATATTCCGTAAAATTTTACGTACCAAAAAATATTTCATACCAAAATATGTAACAGTGGGGCTAGGACGTGAAAAAAAAAACACGATGCATCTCCGCTTCGTTTTATTGTGATAGAGACCGACACGTCAGTCTCTCGATCAATCACAAACATCAAAATACCGATACATAAGGCACTCAACCAATCACAATAAAATGAAGCGGAGACGCATCGTGTTTTTTGAGCTATTGCATAGCTTCTATCGCGGGCCTTGAGCGCGGAGACAGAATCCAAAAATTCCGTAAGGAAAATAACCTAACACCCGTCACTCCGACCGGCGCAGCGGTGATATTTTATTTTCAACTCTATCACAACCATGTAGAGTGTTCAAATTTCACTCGTGCCCTAACGCCGAAACTCTAAGCAGGCAATTCTAATATTTATAACCTCTTTGAACAGATATAAAATAAAAACTTTTTAAAAATTCAAACTTAGAATCACGTTATCCCGCCACGGGGACATTCTCATCAACTGCGCGCGTTTGACATTTCGATACGTTTCACTGACTGGATCAATTTTTAAATACACGGTAATTTGGACCTTTTATCGTTTAACATTCAGCTCATATCCTCTTACATATTGTGTTCTTACAAGACTGCGATATTAAATTTACTTATGGAATTTTACACTCTACATGGTTGTGATAGATTGAAAATAAAATATCACTGCTGATATCGGAGTCGGTCGGAGTGAGGGGTGTTAGGTTATTTTCGTTACGGAATTTTTGGATTCGGTCTCCACGCTCAAGGCCCGCGATAGAAGCTATGCAATAGCTTAAAAATGCCATGCAATAGCTTTACCGCGGCAGTCTCTGAGTGCCACACGTCTTTTTTTTCACGTTCTAGCCCCACAGTCTTGTTCCAATTTTTATGTTTCTATTTCCTTACTATCATGAAAACATTACGCAATTTAACATGTACAAATATGTTTCAATACAAATATATAAAGAGGTGTGCACACTGCGTGTAACAAATCTCGCGTTTATCCTGTCACCCAATTTCGCACTTGTGGCCGACTTAACATGTACTTAAGTAAGCATAATTGTTTGAAAACCACCGAGACATGCGACTGACGTACAAGATTGATAGAACCTTTATCCTCTCATAGATTTCATGGAAGCGGCACAACGTGCTACTACTACTTGTGGTCAATGTTACCTGCCTACAAAAGTTACCCAAAAGAGAGAGTTTTATACACGTAAATCCTACTAATATTATAGGTAAACGCGAAAGTTTGTAAGAATGTATGGATGTCTGGATGTATAGATGTATGGATGTTTGTTACTCTTTCACGTAAAAACTACTAAACGGATTTCGATGAAATTTGGCACAAAGGTAGATCATGTACTGAATTAACACATAGGCTATTTTTTTTCCGGGAAAATATAAAGCGGGACTTTTATCCCGGAAAAACTCATTCACACGGGCGGAGCCGCGGGCAAAAGCTAGTAACAAATACAGGCTGACTTTTTTATTCGTACTGGATTAATAAGTGAACATGTCAATGTTAAGAATGTGTATGTGCGCGTGCGGAACACTTTATTGATTTTTTTTTTTGTTAGAGTATGGCGTATCTGTAATTTTCAAAATCATTGCCTACCAAGATTATTAAAAAAATTAAGACCCAATGATAAGTAAAAAAGCCTGAAAATCACGAACCAATTCCAATATGCCGATAGCCAATGATAAAAAAGTTTATAGAAATTCGACTGGTCTTAAAGAGAACTGATTTAATCGCTTTAATATGGGGATATTATGCATGCATTACGCCGTGGTTATGTAATTCGTAGTCGCCATCTACATAAAATTGAACATTCTATACCGCCAACAAGTTATAAGATTGCCGCTATAGATATTAATCATCGTCATCATCATCATCATCAGTTACATGAGGTCTACTGCTGAACGTAGGCCTCCTCTAAATATTTCCGGACGGACCGTATTAAATCAGGGCACATAGTTCGTAGATATTAAATAATACATATACACTCACGCCTGTTATCCCCGAAGGGGTAGGCAGAGGCGCAACTAGTGCACCCACTTTTCGCTGTCATTCCGTCCCATGATGTGATAGGGGGCGAGCCTATCGCCATATCAGGCACTAATTCCAGACTCCGGGCTGATACTGAATAGAAACACTCAATATCACTTTGCCCGACCCGGGGATCGAACCCGAGACCTCAGCTCTGCAGTCGTTATTAAATAATACAACGGAAATAGATAAAATAACTCAAATATCATATTGTCGTATGGTCACACTTCTCAATGCCGTGCACGCTCAGCACACAGATCTAGATATATTGTATGATAAACCTTGCCATGTCTACAATAGGATTAAGTTATTTTTAGAAACGTGTAAAATCGTGAGTAAAATATTCCCTAGTTTAATTATTAGAATATTTTTAGTTATCTTTTAAAATTTTATTGTTATTGTTGTTATTAGATGATTATACTTAGATTATATTGTGAGATGAAAGTGTTTTGGCCAAGTGCTGTAAACTTTCATTAAAATAAAGAAATAGTGTTAAATTAGTATAATATTCTCCTTTTTAAAACTCAAGCGCACTATTACAACAAATCCAAGCGCACTCAGCAAAAGCCGTTTCCATACCATGTATTATATTTGGCTAGCGAATTTACCGAGCTTACCAAATTAATCTTCGTACAGATCGAGACAATGGGAGACTTAGCAACATAATACAAAATTCTTGCCAGCAAAATTTTGCGCTTACAAAAGATTTGTTCGTTATAAATTGAACTTAAATTCTATGAACACTTCTGTTTATCTGTATTGGTATTTTGTTTAAGTTGTTAAAGGTCTTTGATCGTTGAAGCGAGTGGATAGAATTTCAAGAATTTATTTATAATAGCATAAGTTATTTGTAATAGATACCTATTGATATTTAGAACCTTGACGTGGATACCTATGACTTGGATTAGAATTCATTTAAAGCTGTGATTCCGCAAAACGCGGCAGACGGCAGACGGCAACAGCATGAGCCGCGCGTCACTTGCCATCGTGTGCGGAATCGGTCTCATACAATAATACTACATAGTAGTGCCGTCTGCCGTTTCCGTCTGCCGCGTCCTGCGGAATCACAGTTTAAGACATTTATTTCAAACCTATTTTCGCTGTTTCAAGTAACCCCGGATAGTCAACTGTAACTAAGTTACATTAGTTCACCCCGCTGGCCAAGCGCAAGTTGTGTGACATGAATTTAGATTACAATTATTAATTAGCGAAATAGTGGAGCCATTTTTGAAAGAAGAATTAGTTTTATATAGTTTTGATTAAACACTAATTATATTAACATTTCGATTGTAATCTTATCTCTATTTTACTTGTTTATATATAGTTTAATTCAATTAGACGTAAGATTAGAAATAATAATACACTTAGAATAAGAAATCTCTCTGCACCATTGTACTATCGGACGGGGGGGATGAGCTACGTATCAAATAGCGGAACCTTGACCACCCCCGCCTCCCTTAAATCGAAACCACATCCTGTAACTTATGAAATAAGAAACCAATTTTGTGTACTCATGGACAATAAAAAAAAAAGTTTTATATAGCGGTTTATCATATTATTTTTAATTGAAAAGAGTGCGCTGTGAGATAATCTCCCTCTACGATATTCACAATTAATTAGCAAAATGCGTAGACAGAGAGAGCAAAATGGAATTGTATTTGACAGCTCACCGGAATAATAGCTGAAGTTAAATTTACTTAGGGCCTGTTTCATAACTGAGTAAATGCTACTCGTCACAAATGTATAGGTAAACCGACCAAATACAAAAGTCAAACTCAAATAATACCATTTATTTGAGAGCATGAGTGAGATACTGCCTCGGTGGCGTAGTTGTATTACAGTATGACTGCAAAGCTGAGGTCTCGGGTTCGATCCTCGGGTCGGGCAAAGCGATATTGAGTTTTTCTATTCAGTATCAGTCCGGAGTCTGGAATTTGTGCCCGATATGGCGATAGGCTCGCCCCCTATCACATCATGGGACGGAATAATGGCGAAAAGTGAGTGCACTGGTTGCGCCTCTGCCTACCCCTACGGGGATAACAGGCGTGAGTGTATATGTATGTATGTATGCATAGATTGAGTTTGACTCAAATAAGTGTGAAATCAAATAAAAATTACTTGAAATTTGTGAAAGAGGCTCTTAACCTTTCACACACGTAAATCCTATCCGAGCAACGGTTATCTATTTTTGCCGCAAAATGGAACATTTTCGCTTTAATTTTGAAGTTGTGGGTTTATCTATTTTTGATACGAAGTTTTTTTTTACGGCTTCGAATGACGATACGAGCACGCCATTCACCTGATGGTAAGCGATACGACCATCCATAAACAGTAGAAATACCATACAGCACCTTGAGTTACAAAGTACTGTGTGGCATTCCACTACGCTCGACATCCTGAGACATAAGGCGTTAAGTCTCATTATGTCCTGTAGTTACACTGGCTATAATATCCTTCAAACCGAAACACAACAGTGTATGCACACTGCTGCTAGCCGGCAGAAATAGACATTGTAGTGGTACCCACCCAGACGGACTCTTACATATGAGAGACCTACCACCGGTGACCATAGTTAACCAGATAAACACAGGGTGATCCCAGAACGTCGAAGACTGACGTGAGTATTCCTCCTCCTTGCGTCGATTCGCCAATGCTGGGGGTCGTGAGTCATCACGGAATTAGCTTTGCGCGCATGATGTTGTGCCAACTACTCCGGCTTACAGCGACATGGATGGCTGCAGCGGCATTTATGTTGAGTGTGGTGCGGATTTGATCAGTCCAGCGTTTCGGGTTCCTGCCTCTCGGTCTATTTCCATTAATTTTCCCGGTGATTATTAATTTTTGGAGATTATCACCGGGTTTGCGGGCGATATGACCAAAGAACTCACATATTCTCTGAAGGCATATGTTGGAAAGCCTTGGCTTTGTATCAAGCTGAAGCTCTTCGAGGATAGACCGGTTGGTCCTAAAGGCCGTCCACGGGATTCGTAGCATCTTCCTCCAGCACCACATTTCAAAGGCGTCTATGCGTTGGCGGTCTCTAGCCTTTAATGTCCACGTCTCTGCCCCATACGTGAGTATTATGCCACTCACTATGCCCTCCCCCACACTTTTTCCATAAAGGCAATCTCAACAACTTTAGCATGCTGTACCTAACTTATCGATACTAATTTTCTCATCTCTCAGCTTAAAGAATCTCACCATAAAATCATTAACAACTTAACTAGATAACCCAACGATTAACTTCAAGTTACCCATCCATTTGGCTCTCGTAATTCCCCCTCCGAGGTGCGAAATCAAAGGTCTGCGCGCTCCATTTATCATAATACGAACCCGAATAAATCCGTTCTGTGCGTGGTCGGGAATAGAAAGGATTGTTATTACCTCACTTTCGATAGTGGACATTGTGATTAAAGTTAATTAATAGACATTAGATGTTTTTATTGGGCTAATTTTTGCTCGTGGCTTCGCCTGGAGTGAGTCTCAATTGACCTATTGTACCTATATGATTCGGGATAACATTTTGCAATATAATCAGCTTCAGTCGGCTCTTGGCTACCTCTGTGATGTTGTTTGCGTGTGCAGTACGACACCGATCTGAGGCCCCGGGTTTGAATCCCGAGTCGAGAAACGTTATACCTATTGTTCCGTACTTTATAAATTTACAATTAGGTAATGATGGCACAATGCTACGGCATACTATTATTTATTTTCTATTGAGAATGGATCTGTATCTGGTACAAAATCCGAACGCATCTTAAGCAGCGACAAGTGCTGTCACCTCGAACGTGCAACACAAACGCACTTCCCCTTCCGTAAAAAGCAACCGCTTCGAGCGCAACCTAGTTCTGTGCGCACTGTGGCTTATATTCGAAATAATTAACATTATTCCAAGAAAAAAATAGTGATACGTATGTTGCAATACTTGGTGGCAATCAACATCCTATGACCATGCACCAGCACTGGGTGCCCAGGAAAACGAGCAGTGCTGCAGTTGCGGGTGAGTGGTAGATACAGTCCACATTTTAATGAATGAAATGAATGAAATCCTCCTAGCCAGTTTCGGCCACGGCGGCCAATCTCAACGGAGATCAGCCAGGTACGCAGGAGATATTATAGTGCACAAGTGTGTGCGCAATACACAGGTGCACTCGCTATTCCTTCACTCTCATAGTCCGGTGAGACGGCAATCCGACATGACCGGAGAGAGATCAGGCGCAGGACCAACGGCTTTACGTGCTTTCCGAGGCACGGGGGTATCACACCGCCAACTTCCTGACTCCGAGCTGCGACTGAGTAAATTTTAAGATGAAAATACCCAGTCACAATTTTTTTGGCTCGACCCGGGATTCGAACCCAGGACCTCAGCGCGCAAATCGTACTCGTAATGCGTACGCAATACCACTACGCCACCGAGGCAGTCAATTTAATACCATCCGAAGGTCTGGTCGATTTTCCATATACCTATTGAATTGTTATGTTTATCATCAGCCCGGAGTCTGAAATTTGTGCCGTATTATGGCAATAGTCGTACCCTGTCTAAAACACCGGAACACACAAGGCCAAAAGGAGTGCACCAGTTGCTGCCTACCCCTACGATGATAAAGGCGTGATGTGAATACATTCAGAAATATAAGCACGAGATCTACCATGAGTTAGAAATGAGTTGTAAATTCCGTATATTTTACGGTTTTGCGAGTTTTGATATTCGATTACCCGTGACGAGGTGTTGTCTAGGTGAGCGAAAACTTATAACAATAGACTGCTTCCGGAATTCCGGTATCTTTTGTGTAACAATTGCTTTGTCTACGATTCCTTTCGGAAATCCCGGTCGCGTGGGATGCTACTAATGTTACACAAAAAGCCAACCAAGTGTGAATAAGAATTGTACTGCGAGTAGGAACTGTACCGGTTACTCCATTGTACGACGCCTTCACCTGCATTTATAATATTGGACAGATGAAAAGCTAGCGTCATTTTGCTACATTAAAAGCTTGTTTCACAGGATTCAAGTAAATTTTATTTGTCAGTAGTCTGAAACATCTGATATAGATAGTACTTATTTTCTTAGCATTTATTTAGGAAAATGGATAAGAGTATTTCTATTTGGTGGGGTTATACGTTTATACGAATCAATTCAGAAGTCCCTTAAAATAAATCTTATAAAATATCGGACTATAATATATTTATACAACATTTATAAAGCTATTAGTGGTAGACCACGATCGACACGTTGCAATTATTATTTCAGTACAACAAATTAAAAGCAATTTCGAACATTACGTTTAATTGTTTTAGATGTCCGTTAATAGTTCCATTTAGCTCTATTAGCTGTACTAGTGCTTTATTCTTTTGTAAAATGTATAATTAAGTTCTAAATAGGAATATAATTACTTTAAAAACATCGTTTAAAAATATTTTGGATTTGCATTTGCGTAAACTGTAAAAACCCTGATTTGAAGACTAGGGAAGATGAAAGCACAAATATTTATGATACGGGTACTGTTTATGCTATCATTTATTGCCGCTAAGCTAGTTCTGTGTGGTGTTGCTTTTATGGTCGTATCGTGTACAATCAGGCGAGTAGCAAGCTCGTCTCGTCATTCACGTGCATCAAAAAACAGAATCCCTGCTTTCAAAGATTAACTCACTCGAACAAACACCAGCGTTATTTTGAATTCGACTCGTGGTTTAGGAGTTGACTCTTTACACTTACCTTTGATCATTTTCCAGTCCCAACACGGAACGAATCAAAAAAGTGTAAACCAAGAGTTGATGAGAGATCAAATTACTGCCGTGAAATAAGGTTCGCTCCTCAGGGATCGGGATATCTGAAGATGTGGTATCCGCTGTGGGACCTGCGGAACATTTATGAGGGAAGCGATATAAGCTGACTGTGAATAAAACCTTATTTTTACCTGTACGTGTAAAGTATCGAGTGCGCTGTTCCTTTCTTTGTGCGAAGTTATATTTATACTAATCTTATAAAGTTTAAGAGTTTGTTTGGTGATCGCGCTAATCTCAGGAACTACTGAATCGATTTTGAAAATTATTTCCCTTATATAAAGCTGCATTACTCGTGAGTGCTATAGGCTTTTTTATCCCGGAAAATGTTTCTCACGCGGGTGGAGCTGCGAGCATCACCTAGTGTTATATATGTTTGTATGCTTGTCAGAATGGGTTAGAAAAAGCTAATCATTCTTATAAATTAGCTCTGAGAACTGTAGTAGCATTTAGATCTCTGTCTACCCCTTCTGACATACGGTATGGTAAGTGAACTTTATCAATAATCGTAAATATTATTACAAGAAAGATACCATTCGATTTATAATTCCAATATTGGACTCAATTGTAGAAGTCAAATATAAATCGGGCCCTGGGGCTTCTAGGCGTACCAATTAAATTATTACATAGACGTGAGCATCGATAGAAATCATACTTGGGAGTTGGGACTAGTTTTAATTTTGAATCTACCCGCATATAATTATACTAGTATTAAACGGTTTTGATTTAAATAAAAATATGTACCACTGACTTTACAGAAATACTTTCACAAAAAATATCACCAAGCGAACGACCGGCACGAAGGCAATGACCAACTGACTCGAACTGTCAAAGGTTCTATGCTTTTATAGCAAAAATTGTAGATCATGTCATTAATACCCGCACAAAAATATTTTTGCCCTAACACTAGCTTTTGCCCGCAGCTCCGCCCGCGGTTAAGAGGTTTTCCGGGATAAAAGTCCCGCTTTATATTTTCCCGAGATAAAACGTAGTCCAGGACATGATCTACCCGCGTGCTAAATTTCATCGAAACCCGTTCAGTAATTTTTGCGTGAAAGTGTAACAAACATTCTTACAAACTTTTGCGTTTATAATATTATATAGTAGGATACGCACAAACCTTCCTATTGAATCACACCGACCATTGGTGAAAAACTAATGAAAATCTGTTCGATGGTGTTTGAGTTTATCGCGTTCAAGAGACAAACAGATGTGATAGGGGACTTAGTTTTATAATAAGTAGTGATGTAAGGACATATCCTTAAAAATAAAGGGATACGAAACCGCGAGAATAAAAAATATCCGGGGTAAAATTCCCGGTACACGTTTATCCGGGATAAAAGTAGCCTATGTCCTTCTATGGATCTCAAACTCTCTCCATACTTATTTTCTTGCGGTTCCACTCGCAGAGAACGATTTTCCGGGATTCAAGTCTCTGTTTTAATTTCCCGGGGAAAAAAGTGTCTTAGATCGTTACCGGGGTCTTAAACTATCTCCCTACCAAAATGCATCGGAATTGGTTTACTGGTTTGGCTGTGACGGCTCCACTGGCGAGAAAATGAAATCCGGGATAAAAGTCTCGCTTTATATTTTCCCGGGATAAAAAGTAGCTTATGTGTTAATGCAGAACATGATCTACCCGTGTACCAATTTCATCGAAATCCGTTCAGTAGTTTTTGCGTGAAAGAGTAACAAACATCCATACATCCATACATTCTTACAAACTATTGCGTTTATAAAATTTGTAGGAAGTCGTGATGTAAGGACATATCCTTTAAAATAAAAAGATACAAAACCGCGAGAGAAAAAAATCCGTGGTAAAATTCACGGTGTACGTTTTTCTGGGATAAAAGTAGCCTATGTCCTTTGGCTCTTAAACTATCTCCACACTTATTTTCTTGCGGTTCCACTCGCACAAAACGATTTTCCGGGATTCAAGTCTCTGTTTTAATTTTCCGGGGATAAAAAGTGTCTTAGATCGTTCCCGGGATCTTAAACTATCTTCCTACCAAAATGCATTGCAACCGGTTCAGTGGTTTGGCTGTGACGGCTCCACTCGCGAGAAAATCAAATCCGGCATAAAAGACCCGCTTTATATTTTCCGTTTACACTGTAAAATGTAGTAAAGTATATTGATTGAAGTAAAGTAGGTAAGTATCTTTTTTATTTCTACTGAATGACGAGACTAGCATGCCGCTCGCCTGATGGTCAGCGATACAGCCACCCATAAACAGAAGCAACACTGTACAGAAATTTTAATAACAAATTACTGCGCTCGTTACCCTAAGGCATGAGATGTTAACTCTCATAATGCCCAATAATTACTCTGGCTACAATATCCTTTAGAGTTTAAACCAACATAAAAGTGCATGGACACTGCTGCTTGGCGGCGGCAATAAACAATGCCGTCCTATAAGGTATGATATACGTCACCTTAAAATCACCTGTCGAGCCCTCCTGCCATTAGTACGCGCTTGATCGTTCAAATCTCTGAAACTGCAACTAAATCGTGCTAAGCAGACGTTAGTTCGATATAGGAGTTATGTAACTACTTCTCAACTTGGTGGAAAGCCTTCAAACATTCAAATACTTGATAGACCGAAATTATTGGTATGTCGATCGATTTTCAAATACAGATCCGTGGTTAGGAGTTTTAATGATAGGCTTTGTTCCCGTCTGTTCCGGTAAACCTCCTTTTCCGGAATAAATGACCCTATTTTCCGAAATGAAATAATAACTTATTTGTATGTCAAGTTTCATTCAAATCGGTTCAGTAGATTCTGCGCTTATTTAGACAATCAAACGAATTCATAAACTTTCTCGTTTTCATGATTAATAAGATTAAGCATTAGAAAATAAATAATTGAGAATATGTGACTAGAATTTCGAGGTTATATGAAGTCCGCCAACCTTGCAGCGTACAATAGAGAGCCGTGTTCAGCAGTGGGCAACATACAAGGCTATTATAGTTAGATAGTTTACTGGTGGTAGGTCTCTCATATGTAGCAATGTGCATGCACTGTTGTGTTTCGGTTTGAAGGACATTGTAGCCAATGTAACTACTGGACATAATGATACTTAACATCTTACGTCTCAGGATGACGAGCGCAGTGGAATGCCACACAGTACTTTGTAACTCAAGGTGCTGAATGGTGTTGCTACTGTTTATGGGTGGTCGTATCGCTTACCAAGGCGAACGGCTTGCTCGTCTCGTCATTCAATACAATAAATAAAAAATAGTATTATTATTAAGATTATGCAAAATTACCCATAAATATATTTCACTAGGTATACTAAGTTTACTTTATCGCACCACTACCCTCAAACGTGGAGTAAATAGACCGTATTTATAATACAAAAATGATAAGTGGCAGGGCATATGCCGTTCACAAAGCGATTTATCAACGGCTCAGAATTCCAGACGTTGGGTAAAACATCACTCAATCCGCATACCCGAAATCAGCTTTGCCCCTATTTTTTATTTTGCGCGTTATTGTTAACAATCAAACTGATGTGTAGTCTTAAACGCATGCAAAATACTTTTTTTGTGACTGAATTTTACAAATACAAAAGGAGACATAAAATAATTTTTAATAGCTTTTAGTGCTAATCGCACAATACATTAGAATTAAGTAAAAATTAAGGATATATAATATGCTAGGTGGTTAATCAAAGTGATGTGTAGTCTTAAACGCATGCAAAATACCATTTTTTTGTGACTGAATTTTACAAATACAAAAGGAGATAAAAAGTATTTTTTACTAGCTTTTAGTGCTAATCGCACAATAGATTAGAATTAAGTAAAAATTAAGGATACATAATATGTTAGGTAGTTCTTATCCTAAACGTATGTATATTTTTTACCACGAAGTAGTAGTAGTACCATGCAAACTGTTCTATTTTGATTTGAAGAATGTACCCTTTGTAATTACAAGGCGTTACGAGACTTAATAAAAGTACTTTTCTAGCGGGAAAGGCTTGTTCCGCTAATCCCTAAGACACAGTATGACGACAAGGACATCTACTTAAAGAATCAGTTAAAATATAGTTTTTTTTCCATGGGAGCATATTACCGGCATAAAAAATATGCATATGTGTTAATCCAGGACATGATGTACCCGTGAGCCAAATGTCAACCAAATCCGTTCAGTAGTTTCTGTTTTTACTTCTAACAAACATCCAAACATTTCCCAAACTTTCGCATTTGTATGTTATAAAATTAAATGAATAATATTGTAAGGGATAATACTTTCTTTCTATTTTTATACTGGCAATATCGCTTATAAGACTAGTAGCATCATAGTTAATAATATATTACAGTATACATCTCAGTATGAAATGGAAATCAAACCCAAAACCTATTTCTCTTCGTACCTGCGCATGCATCAAATCTCACAAGATGGAACAAGTTATAAACACAAGCAGGTATTTTTATAACAGGTCGAGTGTAAGTAATCTGCGCTGAATATTGAAAAATAAAATTCCTAATGGCTATTTGCATATAAATAACAAATTGCGTCGTCCGCCGTGTTGCGTTGATACCAATTTAGGCTTGGAATTGATATGTAATTTATGATTCCCGAAGGACAAACCTAAATCGCATTTGGAGGTACTTCAAATTTTATGCTTTGGGAACATATTTGGGAATGTAAATTGTCAAATGTTCTAACGCGCCTTTCGTCCCCGAAGGGGCAAGCAGAGGCGAAATCAATGCACCCATTTATAGGGATTTTTACGATGATGCCATAGGGGGCTAGCCGCTAACCTATCGCATCATCGTACACAAATTCCAATCACGTTCAATTTTGTGTTTTTTTTTTTATCAAAATAGTTCACTACGGCAACAAAGCGCAATCATTTCATTATAATGTGTATTTAAATAAAACAATTTTACGGATTTCATCCCGGTTTTAAATGTTTATTTTCTGCGGACGTTTCAAAGACTTTGATGCCTTCAAGGCCACGGAATGTTGGTGGTCCGAAAAGTAAAAGTTACAATACCTACCTAAATTATAAAGGAATTAAAAAAGATTCGATTTTTGACGGTCCGATCTACGCAGAATGAGCTCAGTGTCCTCAAGTGTATAATTAACTTTAATTCTAATTAATTATAGTAGTGCTCGCGGCTCCGCCCGCGTGAAAAAGTTTTTGCGGGACAAAAATATTTTCCCGGGATAAAAAGTAGCCTATAGCACTCTGGAGTAATGTAGCCTCGTATTAGTGAAAGAATTTTCAAAATCGATTCAGTAGTTCCTTAGATTAGCGCGTTCAAACAAACAAACAAACAAACTCTTCAGCTGTATAATATTAGTATAGATAACTTTTATTGCTCAGGAAGCCATCGTATTAGATAGTATATCTGTTCACACAGTTTGTACATGATCATTACAGTTGCTAACGGTGTGTCGAAACCATAAAGCCGCTGTCATGACCCTGCTAACCAACTACAGTACAGTCAGCCACGAAAATAAGTGTAGTATGGAACAGTGAATAGGTAGCATCGATAGGCTATGTCTATTGTGCCGATTAGCATTGTGCAAGCTATTTGAAGGCCATTGTACTCAGTGATATTAGTAAATTAGGTTAGGAGCACGCTTCCAAATTTAATAAATGAACAATTTAGAAACATCAAATTGCCTGTGTGAAAGTGAAGATACAAATGTATCTTCACTAACCTAACGGTGACCAAAAATAATAAAACCAATTATGAGGTATGACGGTTGGAAGTTTTTTTTTTATCTCGTACAGCCGTTTTTATAGCTAACTGTACGTATTGAAGACAATTTACTGGTTGAGACAACATAAGGATTTACGTCATGCCCCCGAAATGGAAACGTATTTCTAGGAAGCCTTTAGCCAATATTTAATAAATACCAATAAAAGCTACCTTTCAAGATAAAATCAAACGGAGCTTAGCATAATTTTGTGATTTGAGCTTTTCGAAATCCTACTAATATTATAAAGGCGAAAGTTTGTAAGAATGTATGGATGTTTGGATGTTAGGATGTTTGGATGTTTGGATGTATGGATGTAAGGATGTTTGTTCCTCTTTCACGCAAAAACTACTGAACGGATTTCGATGAAATTTGGCACACGGGTAGATCATGTCCTGGATTAACACATAGGCTACTTTTTATCCCGGGAAAATATAAACCGGGACTTTTATCCCGGAAACACTTTTTAATGCGGGCGGAGCCGCGGGCAAAAGCTAGTTTGAAATAAAGTTTTTATTTTTTTGGCCATGCCATTTCCCATAAATTTATTTAGATAATTCACATTTCAAGTTGATTTTGAGTATATAGTTTTATTTGTTGCGGTTATTATTAGGAGGATATTAGGAGATTCTTAAAACTTCGTAATAATTTGGACTCGCCTGACAATTTCATAAAAAACAATGCGCGATATACCTTAGTTTCAGTGCATCAACGAATCTTCAATTACATGCCCTCTTGCCCAGCCGAAATGAACCGTATAAACTAAGGCATAAAACTCGCAATGTAACGTTTTACTTCAGTTTAGTTGTAGGTTTATGTGGTGTGCGAAAACCATTATAAAGAAAAGCAAGTGACAGAAATAATTATTTGCATGCACACACTCACACCTTTTATCCCCGATGGGGTAAAAAGAGGTGCAACTGGTGTGCTTTTCTCGGTGCTTATTCCTTCCCATGACACGATAGGGGGCGAGCCTATCCTTACAACTACGCCACCGAGGCATTTCATTTAGGATACGAGAAGTTTGTAATCTATAATACGTGAAGAAATAACTCTATGCCCCGGATATTGTGCGCACAGAATGTGAGATTTATCATAATTAAAATCCATATAGAGGAGTGCAGAAAAATAAAATTGCTGTATAATATATTGTGTTGAACCACCGCCACAGACTACCTCGGTGGCGTAGTTGTATTACAGTACGACTGCAAAGCTGAGGTCTCGGGTTCGATCCCCGGGTCGGGCAAAGTGATATTGAGTTTTTCTATTCAGTATCAGCCCGGAGTCTGGAATTTGTGCCCGATATGGCGATAGGCTCGCCCCCTATCACATCATGGGACGGAATGACGGCGAAAAGTGGGTGCACTAGTTGCGCCTCTACCTACCCCTTCGGGGATAACAGGCGTGAGTGTATATCTATATATATATGTATGTATGAAGTATGAACCACCGATGCAAGCGCGATGAATCGGCGATAGACTAATTGGAAGTGGAACGGACTGCCGAGACGAATGTTCCACAGTGAAGGAAAACATCGTGACGAAAAGTGCATAACCGAGAAATTCTCTGAATTTTGAAGGTATATGAAGTCTGCCAACCCGCACTAGGCCATCGAGGCGGACTAAGGCCTAACCCTCTCAAATGTAGAGGAGGCCCGTGTTCAGCAGTGGGCAGTATATAATACAGGGCTGGTATGGTATAATATGATGTTACTAATACTACTAATATTATAAAGGCGAAAGTTTGTAAGAATGTATGGATATTTGTTACTGTTTCACGCAAAAACTACTGAACAGATTTCGATGAAATTTGGCACACGGGTAGATCATGTCCTGGATTAACACATAGGCTACTTTTTATCCCGGGAAAATATGAAGCGGGACTTTTATCCCGGAAAAACCCATTCACGCGGGCGGAACCGCGAGCAAAAGCAAGTATCTAATTTTTCAGTTGAATTTCGGCCACTGGTCGACTAGTTTATTTAAATTTATTCCATTTTCGAATAATCCAAGAGTTCCAAAATTGGATACTGTAGATTTTTCGTTACCTCCTTTTTCTGGACTATAATTTACGTACATAAATAGACTAGCTTTTGCCCACGGCTTCGCCCGCGTTAATAAGTTTTTCCGGGCTAAAAGTACATACATAAAAACCTTCCCGTTGAATCACTCTATCCAACACATTTATTTGTATAAAGATTAATATTATGACGTTGATACAACTCTTAACAAATAATGCATTAATTTCGACCAAATTTGATTACCATAAAAACGGTTCTAGTGAGTTAATTTTAAAAGATAGACATATACTGTCGCGGACTTTTTTTTAGATCATTTTAAGAGGAATAATTATTTCATACATATATTTTTGGTATCTTGAACGGTTTTCGCAGCGCACGCAATGGAAGCCCTCAAGGAGGAATAATTTTCCCCGCATTTTTCACATATTCCATTATTTCTTCGCTCCTAATAGTTGCATCGTGATGTTATATAGCCTATAGCCTTCCTCGATAAATGGTCTATTCAACACAAAAAGAATTTTTCAATTCGCACCAGTAGTTCCTGAGATTAGCGCGTTCAAACAAACAAACAAACAAACAAACAAACAAACAAACAAACAAACAAACAAACAAACAAACTCTTCAGCTTTATAATATTAGTATAGATTTATCTGTTATCTAGATGGCTTAAGATTTAATAGAGATGGAGTTTGCGTATGCGTAAATTAGATTTGTTAGTACGTAATTTTACACGCAAATAGGTTTATATTAAGCTTGTAATTAATTAGTTTTTGCTGGGTCGGTGACCGTTTTCAATATCTATGAAGATGATTTACGTATACTTGTATAAATTGTAGTATGTCTATATAATAATAATTAATGTATTGATAAAACGGACTGAAAAGGAATGAAATTTAGATTAAAGTTTTGAATATAAAATAAGTTTTATTTACCATCTTACGGCATTCCCCTTACAGCTTATACAATGCGAAAAAACCTCAGTCGTCGCTTATAAAACAACACATGTGTGAATAAAAATACCAATTATATTTGCATTGCGAAACGTGAGCCTTGAACTCCAGAATAGCTTGAAAAATATCCAGTAAATCACACCCAAACCAGTATCTTGACGTATTTCAGTACACCGCCGCTGACATGCCTGTCATAAATGTCTTGACACGTCAAATCACCTTGACAAACTTACTAATATACCTCGGGAAACACGAGACAACCTAAAATCCACCTTAAGCACCTGGACATAAAGGCCATTTGAAATGGTGGTTGGTTTCGTGGTTCGTGTGTCAGTCACTCAAGATGTAGGTTAAACAATTTTTTCACGGATAGTCCGACGTTTATGTGGAACGGTTTTGACGTTTACTTGTAAGATGAGAACCACATTTGATTTTAGTAAGTTGTTTTGATATTTACCATATTCTACTTATTAACCCCCAACAAAAAAGAGGGGAGTTATAAGTTTAGGGTGTGTATCTGTGTATCTGTGTATCTGTATGTCTGTCTGTGGCATCGTAGCTCTCAAACGAATGGACCGATTTGAACGCGGTTTTTTTGTTTGAAAGCTGATTTGACTGCGATGGTTCTTAGCTATAATTTATGAAGATCTGTTCAGGCGTTTGAGGATTATCAGCTCATTTCCAACTTAAAAAAATCGATTGACTTTAAATTTGGTGTACTGTGACATTCAATATATTTGTAAACATGAGCTGATGCTGCGGCATCAAGTAGTCTGCGGGATACCTAACTCCTTAGAAACTTATATCAGATATAGTGTGTTTGGGCTCATAAGGATGGGCTCAACGAGTAGGTGATAGATAGTTGATTATCAAGACCCCATGATGGAGAATAAAGTAATTTAAAAAGTTTGAAATAAAAATTAAATTAAAATTTAAATAACCCCTGACACAAAAAAAATCTAAAAAGTAAAATAAAAATAGTGTCTTTGTCGTTTAAGTACCTAGTAATATTTTGACCCAAGCGTCCTCACGTCGGGGGACCGAACTCCGGACCAGGGAGATGAAAATACTTCTTTAGCGGTCCCCCGACGCGACGACGGTTGAGTCAAAATATTACTAGGTACTTAAACGACAAAGACACTATTATTATTTTACTTTTTAGATTTTTTTTGTGTCGGGGGTTATTTAATTTATATTTTACTCAAGCAATTCTAAGTCCGACTGATTGGCAAAGTACATCTTATTCATGTAACACCCTCTTTTTCTATCGCGGTAAAAAATATATGTGGCTTTCAATTATATTTTAAGCTAATAAAGAGGTAGATATGCCATTACAAGAAGAAATCTGAAGACACTAAGATGTCCTAATTGGAACATTTACGTACCCTATGTGTAGACGACAAACACTAGCCGTCATTTTTTTCGTACTAATTTTAATATGACGTATTTCAATGTAAATAATGTATACATATGTTTGTGTAGGGAATACTTTTATCGTGTGATTTTTAAAAATATGATCCATCCTACTATAATATCATATCCTACTAATATTATAAACGCGAAAGTTTGTAAGAATGTATGGATGTTTGGATGTTTGGATGTATGGATGTTTGTTCCTCTTTCACGCAAAAACTACTGAACGGATTTCGATGAAATTTGGCACAGGGGTAGATCATGTCTTATATTAACACATAGGCTACATTTTGTCCCGGGAAAAAAGGGGGACTTTTATCCGGAAAAAAACTTATTTACGCGGGCGGAGCCGCGGGCAAAAGCTAGTAACATATACTCTGAAAGAACATTGGTTGCTCTTTAAAATGTAATTTTGCACAGAAGTTCCATCTAGATGGAAAGGAGCATTATTGAAAATTCATCCCCCAATAGGGTCAAGTAGTGGGTGGAAATTTATCAATTCGTAACTTTTAATTTAGATAATAATTCAGAATAATAAAATATTTGTTGTCACCTTTATTTAGACTGAGTTGAATAAGTTTTAAATGTTTTTTTTTTTACTTCAATTAGGTACTTAGACTCCCGTTTAGATATTGACCTAATTTCCGTTGAAGCACACGAGTAAATTAATTATCAAATTGTTCTACTTACGGTACACGTGTTCTACTATTATGAAAATGTTCTCTGGGGTTTAATCACGTTATCATATTACGCAGAAGTGTGGGTCCGTAATCAAACAATTTCAAAATAACCGACTCAAAAGCTAAAATAATAAAAAGCGGCACCTTTCCCTCAATTAAAAATACACTAAAGTACTATTTATTCTACACTACACTTAAAAATGTGCTTACCTAAAAACTGGCCAAGGATCCAATATATCAAAAAATATAATAGTAATCAGAAAATACGTTATAATAATCCAAATTTTATGAAAATTTTAGCCTGCCAACTATGGCGTAAAAGATAGGGCACTTTAAACTACGATCAAACAGTGTACTTAGTTATAACTCATAGGCATATGTTAACCATCAATCCCTTAAAGACAGAATCCTAAAAAATAGCACGAATTGAAAGACATTTTTTTTTCATCAATAATAGTAGGAAAAACCATCATGAGTGTTAAGAATGGCGCAAAACTCATGGTCGCCCTACCGACCATACACGTTGTTACGTAATATTATGTTAACTGTGAGGAATTAATGTGACATGCGTGGTAACGGCTGCTGTTGCGAATTAATTACTCGTTCAAGGGCTGCGGTTAATTAAACAGGTAATGCGAGCACTGAGGTTGGTTCACGGCCCCTGGAAGGTGTGACAGTTAATAATTTCATGGAAGCCTATTCTGTCAATTTGGAGTTCTTCATTACTTTTAAAAAAATAAATGAGAATAAATTTAAAAACTTTCGTTGTTTTTAACAATTCAAATTTCAAAAATTGTGGGAAATTGCACACGCCAAAATCATATGACAAGTGAAGCTCTACGGTTTTGTTTTTTCTGGTATACCCCTACTTTGTTCTCCAATTGTTCTATAGGCTCATCCCTGTCACATCATGGGATGGAATACACATGACGCAAAGTATTGCACCTGTGCGTGCTTCTTCATGGATAAAAGACGTGTGTTTGTGTTTATTTTGTTATTTTTTCATAATTGCTTTACATTAAAATACGCATTTTGCAGTTTCCTTTTCAACATTTTTTGGCTTTATTCCTCTGGGCCATACTGGGCCTGAAATCTAAATGAATGACAATAGTCGATTGGAACATAGGGAGGTTAGGTACTAATGTGACATCTCTACTTAGCTAAATAGTTACGTTATGGTAACCGATCTATCTTTCAACGTAAATTAACCAAAAAAGTATATTTTTCAAGTAAAACTCTCGCCAATCACCATTTACTGTAAATGTCTCCAAATAGCTCAAACATTTACCCAAACGCCTTAACAAGATCCAAGCAAAAACTAAAGACCTATAATAACATACAATTTATCGCAAGATTAGAACGACTTTAGCAATTCCACGTACAAAACAAGTGATGCTTCATGACCATACAATAAAACTAATCTCGCACACGTATTGAATAACGGTGCGAGCAATTACAGTCGTTAATGCTTTGGAATAAAGGGTATAATTTCGTGAGCCTTTGGGTTACGTGAGGAGGATAGCTAAGAGGTGATAATATGAAACTTGTGTGGGAAATTTGAAGAGTGGGACATCCACCTAAACGTATATGTAAGCTAGTATTTGACTAGAAGCAATAGATAAACGACCGATTATGGTACTGCAATAAGGTTTATTATCCTATAATAGTGTACAGTTAACATCCCCATAAAAATAAAAGAAATCATAACCTAAAAATACTGGAATTTGTGCAGGACATGAAGATAGGCTCGCCCCTATACATCATGGGACGGAAAACGCAAGGCGAAAAGTGGGTGGACTAGTTGTGCCTCTGCCTACCACTTCGGGGATAAAAGGCGTGAGTGTGTGTGTAGTTTATAAAACAAAAAAAAACGGCTTAAAGTATTTCCAAATTGTGCTGGTCTATATTTAGTAATGTTTAATCTATCGCTTTAATAGAGAGGAAGTGTAGATATCGGCCACGTCTTATCGCATTTTTTTTACAACGGCATTAAACATTGTCATTCGTTTCCATTTAACGCAGTATTTACTATTTACCCCTTCGTTATTGCAATGGTCATCATCTGGTAATCAGCTTTAGTGCAACCCCAGCATTAGAGGGTAAACAAACAAAGGTGATTGTTAAACCCGTCTGCGCGCCCGCGACACCTTTTTATGCAGATGATTCAACATGTCTCTTTCCTGCCAGTCCGAGCTTGGCTTCTTTATGTTTATTTATCATTAATTTTGCTCCCTATAGGGATGTCTGTAGTTATATAAGTGACTATTTGTAATAATAATTATTATTAATTGGATGTATCTTGACATATCATAAGTGCAACTGTGTTCGCCTACGTGATGAATAAAGTATTTTTATTTTTTTTTATTGCCAACTCAATGGTACAGTGGTTCGCCGTTTTTTCGTGTACCACGTCGACCCAGACTCACGTGAAGTTATTCTATCAATACTTAATAAAATATCTGTCAACACGTTTAAGCTAACCGCTGATCTGAAACGATCCCAATCGCTGGTTTATGATCGATCGTAAAAATGGACCAATTAGAATAAAGTATTTTTGAAATGCTTACGAACGCCGTACCTTGATTGGTTTATTCTCGGGCTTGAATCGAAGATAAAGATTGAGATCGCTTATTCAAATCGACCGTTAGTATGTTTTTTATCATCATCGTCAGCCTATATTTTACTCCATTGTTGGACATACGCCTTCTCCATAAGCGTCATTTTACCTGGTTTTCGGCCTGTCGCATCCATTTTCTACCAGCGACTTTTCGTAAATCGTGTTTTTTACGGACTGAAAATCAGTGCAAGCTTGTTGTACAATACTTTTAGAAAGACGGAATCAAAAGGAAAATCTAATAAAAATACATTTCTAACTAAATGGGGATTGTGAAATACAAAAGTAACCAGATGGATCGACTCTTACAAATATCACAAATAACTCTATTCATTAAATTACGAATCGGCCATTCGTAGTTCTAATGAAAATCTTTAGCACAACATAAATTACCTCGCCATTGATCGAAAGGCTTATTAGTTTGGGGTTGAAACTTGCTCCAAGTCATTCAATCACATAAACATTCCTAACTATTGGTTGGATTTATTGAATAGGCCGTACTGCCACTTCGGAAGAAGGCAGAGGATACACCGAGATTACATGCTTGATTATTATAATGTATATTATAGTGAAATCTGAATTCAATTTTGAATTCTGTATGCTGTCCACTGCTGAGCACGGACCTCGTCTGCCTTAGTCCACCACGCTGGCCTAGTACGGGTTGGCAGTCTTCACATAGCCTGGATATTCTTATGGAGAATTCACAGGTATGTAAGTTTCCTCGCGATGTTTTCCTTCACCGTTAAAGCGACCTATAATTGATAAACAAAACACACGTAACTTCCAAAAGGCAGACCGTTCCATTCGCAACTAGGCTATCGTGAATTCTATACGTATCGAAAATTCCATTGTACAAGCAGTTTTCGGTAGGCAGCGGCTTGTCTGTATCCCCGGCATTACTGATTCCACGAGCAGCGGTGGCCGCTTGCCATCAGGCTGACCGCTAGCTCATCTGCCTGCGCTGGCAATAAAAAAAAGACAAAGTTCCTACTCATAGTAATATTTGTACTATATAGAGAATGTCATCCACGGTGACGCGTACTATTATTTTTTGACGGGGGATTTCCGGTGTTAAGGTGGCTATAATTATTTATAATAGTGCATGGGTGTAAGCATAGATGCTAAGTGTATATTTACTGAACAAAAACAAAAGCGAAAAGTTGCACACTTGGACCGTAAGCGATTAGGGAAGTTAGTTCGGCGCGTTATCGTGGATGACATTATCTATACCTTCTAACAGAAGAAAAATGACAGCTTACGTTAGCCCAGTAGAATTTAGTGGGCAGAAATTTTTACCATAAATATGTCAAGATTGTAGAAGTAGTTAGTACATAATGATTCCATAATAAATATAGTTTTAAGTAGTATGTATAATAGTCCCAAGATTCCCACAATGGAAAAAAATATATGCAAAATTAAGTAATTCAGGACTCATTGAAGCACGAAACAGGAAGACAATTATGTAAAAATAATCACTGTATTGCCTCATGTATATTTATAAAAATACATCAGATAATGTAATACAGATTAATACGAATCATAAATGAAAAAGCTAATAAATATTCATTCAACATTAACATTTGGGAAATGCCGACTCAATTCGTAAAATATTGCATTACTTTTATAACTGCATCGTTGAAAAGTGATCATTATTTTTTATTACTGTGTGGCTCGGTTCAAATGTATCTTTCCGAACGATTAACGTAATTGGAAACATTGTTGCGATAACCCCTTTTTAAATTTAAATATGCCTTGCGTTAATTATGTGCGGATATAACCTACTCGTATCTACTAACTAGCTTTTGCCCGTGGCTCCGCCCGCATTAAAAAGTTTTTCCGGGATAAAATTCCCGGTTTATATTTTCCCGGGATAAAAAGTAGCCAATGTGTTAATCCAGGACATGATCTACCCGTGTGCCAAATTTCATCGAAATCCGTTCAGTAGTTTTTGCATGAAAGAGGAACAAACATCCTTACATCCATACATCCAAACATCCATACATTCTTACAAACTTTCGCCTTTATAATATTAGTAGGATTACCTTGGGTTTTAACTCGATTAATTAATTGAGATTTAGTTAAGTACTAGTACTTGCTAAGTATGACAGTGTCGTCTATATCTACCATCAAGCAGTTACTATAAGAATGTAGGTGGTATATTTGCTGCGTTATGGTTCATACAATTTAATATCTCAGGGTAATGAGCGCTGTGCAGATTTTTGTGATTCTATATTCTAGGTGATACTGCTCCTTATAAGCATGATATTTGATAGGCAGATTTTCTCGTATCATTGATCTGTTAAATTAAAAGATCTATGTTCCCAACAAAACAAAAAAAAGATTATTTGGTTTGTTTTAACATGGCTTCTCATGGCCACATTGCTTGCAATTTGATGATGGACTTCTTATTCTTCTGTGTGCCTTGAATGTACCATACCAGCCCTGTATTATATACTGCCCACTTCTGAGCACGGGCCTCCTCTACTGAGAGGGTTTAGGCCTTCATCCATCACGCTGGACTAGTGCGGGTTGGCAAACTTCACATACCTTCGAAATTCTTATAGAGAACTTCTCAGGTGTACAGGTTTTCTTACGATGTTTTCCTTCACCGTTAAAACGAGCGATCATTCACAAAGAATACACATAACTTTTTAGAAAAGTCAGGGGCATGTGCCTTCTGGTTTTGAACCTGCGGACATTGGTCTCGACAGTCCGTTCCACTCCCAATTGGCAATTGCCGCTTTTCCACCGCAACAATAACCTTAATTAATGCCAAAGAAGCCACTTTTTAATATCTGTCGCGACTGGAATTCCATTTGGGCAAAGTCGCGAGCAAAATTTAGTATTCTTAGACAGTATTTTGGTGAAGAGTATTTTCAATGAAGGAAATCGGCTTACCTGTCCTCAATATCAATTATTACTGATATCTAAAAGATATTAAATGTTAGCCACTGATATTAAATTTGAAGTGCTTTTAGCGACACAAAGAGTAATGGCTGGAGACTAGATCTCGAGTACCAACTAAATGATGAGGGCAATGTAAGACGCGATTACAGGAGCGGTGCTCGATAGTCGATATAAGTAAGCGTACGTAAAGTCTTACCGTTGCTATTTAATTCTCAAACCTTTTTAACCCATTTCAATCAAAGGAGCTTCTACGCATGTTTTTAATCTGTTTCTTTATAGATGGCGCTGACGTCATACTATGTTTTGGGTACTTTTGTAGCGGGAGAAGCTTTTCACGCGGGCAAAGCCGCGAGCATCACGTAGTATATTATAAAACAAAGTTCCCCCGCCGCGCATGTCTGTCTGTCTGAATGCATTAAACTCAAAATCTCAAACATACCTCAAAAATGTAAAGTTCTTTTTGGTGTTGCTACTATTTATGGACGTTCGTATCGCTTACCATCAGGCGAGCGGAGTGCTGCGACGTCATTCAGTACCCATAAAAAAAGATAATGATCGGATTTTGATGAAATTTGACATGGAGATAGTTTGAGACCCTTAGAAGGATATAGGCTACTTTTGGAAAGTTGTATTACGGCACGACTGTAGTGCTGTCACGACTGTAGTCTCGGGTTCGATACCTGGATCGGAATGTTGAGTTTTCTTCTCAATATCGGCTCGGAGTCTGGAATTTGTGCCCGATATAGCGATAGGCTATCGGCCTATCACGTGGGACGGAATACGCACGGTGAAAATTGGGTGCACTAGTTGCGCCTCTGCCTACTCCTTCGGGGATAAGAGGCCTGTGTGTGTGTGTATGTTGTTAATGTTATGCTTGTAATAATTTAGTAAGTTTACGATTTTTTTTTTAAGAATTAAGACTTATATGTGTATTAGTTTTTGTTTTGGGGATTTTTTTTTGTTTCACCCTTCGCCACTGCTGCTGACAGCTTCAGGGATATAGGCGTAATGTTTTTGCTTTTTGTTATAGTCAAAAACGGTCTTACTACATCCCCAACTTAAAACTCCCTCTATCCAATCACATACGTCGTCACCCTACACTGATTGTACAAGTTAAATCGAACGCCCAACTTCCAAGGTCCATAAAAATAGTGTTTGACGGCCATTACCGACCGCGAACGACACGGAACCTTCGTGCAATGTATTACAAGTTATATTGCGGCGTCAATTTCGTCAATGTTAATAGTGTCGTAGTCTTGGGCAGGTTTTGGCTAAATTTAATGATCGTGCAGTTCTTCCACACTCAAATCGTGTACGCCCGAAGGGGTAGGCAGAGACGCAACTAGTGCACCCACTTTTCGCCGTTATTCTTTACCATGATGTGATAGGGGGCGAGCCTATCGCCATATCGGGCTGATACTGAATAGAACAACTCAATATCACTTTGCCCGACCCGGGGATCGAACACGAGGCCTCAGCATTGCAGTCGTACCATAATACAACTACGCCACCGTGGCAATATATATATACAAGGTGAAATTGAAGTCATGGGCATTAAGTAAATCTTATATTAACCTACTTAATGTAAACAAACCCATGTTATTTTTAAAGACGGCTTTATTTCGCGCCGCACGAAACAGCGCAAAATGTTTCTCGAATTTGATATTTGAAGATTTATTGGCGTTTATTAAGTGTTTTGATTCTTTTTTTTTTTATATTTATTTGCAGGAGTAAATAATCTATTGCAATAGGCTTTAAGCCACTTTTGGTTTTTTCATAATACAATATTAATAATCTTGATTTGCGTAATTTGAGTCCCATTTGGAAAAGTATCATAAATAATGTCTTAGGTTCAAAGGATGCTCATAGGGGCGGTTGCGGACGACAACTTAGACGTGAGTCGGCGGAAGCCCGCAGCCGTCCCTAATGCGCCGAAGATGGCCACTGCGGAGTTTTGGTTGGTATGCCGTGCGGTGTACATAGGTTAGGGACTCGGTCCGGCGGTCGCCCGACGATTTCCATCTCTCCGGGCGGCGCAACGTCGGGTCGTAAGGCACGGTGAACCCAACATAACCGCTCAGTCGTTCCCTTTGAACGCAGGGCAGTAATAATAAGTCATTTTCTCCGCGTGTTACTACTGTTTATAGGTGGTCGTATCGCTTACCATCAGGTGAATGGCATGCTCGTCTCGTCATTCAATGCCATAAAAAAATAAAAAATATATACAAGTGCTGAGGTCTCGGGTTCGATCTCCGGGTCGGGCAAAGTTATATTGGATTTTTCTACTCAGTATCAGCCCGGCATCTCGAATTGGTGCCCGATATGGCAATAGGATCGCCCCTATCCATCATGGGACGGAATACGCACGGCGAAAAGTCTGTGCATTAATTGCGCCTCTGGCTACCCCTTCGGTGATAAAAGGCGTGTGTGTGGTATATAAGTATCAAAAAAAATTTGTCAGTTTCATTGAAGTTTACCCACAATCGATTCCTTTTGCCATCCATGACGCAGCAGGTATAAAACTCAAAATCGTAGTTAGTCGCCACTCCACACGTCCATACATTTTTATATGACAATGAAACTGAAAACGAAAGTGGACGATAGCCTAGTTGGCAATGGAACGGTCTGCCGAGACAATGTCCGGAGGTTCAAACCCAAGGCACACAACTCTGACTTTTCGAAGTTACGTGTGTATTGTTTATCAATTATCGTTCGCTTTAACGGTGAAGGAAAACATCGTGAGGAAACCTGCAGACCTAAGAAGTTCCTTATAAGAATTTCGAAGGTACGTGAAGTCTACCAACCCGCACTGGGCCAGCGTGGTGGACTAAGGCCTAAACCCCCTCAGTAGAGGAGGCCCGTGCTCAGCAGTGGGCAGTATAATAATACAGGGCTGGTATTATTATAATGAAACTGAAACTCACAACACAGACTCTTATTTTGTAGTCAGGGCTATATAATATTCACCTCTCGTGTTAACCCTCCACTACCCTCGGGAGTTATCTATTTATTTATCTCCAACTAACTATACTCTTACAAGCGATTAAACATTAACGCGAACCGTGTATTGCAGGTGCATCGTTAGCAAAGGCACATTAGCAAACCAAATTAATGATTTAATTATAACTTAAGGTATCTAGGCCACCGCTTAATTAATACGAAATCAATACTTGAGAATAGATTAGAATTCAGTCACTTGAAAATTAATTAATTGCTATATCTTCGTTCCTAAAATTCCGTGATAATTCTACTAATATTATAAACGCGAAAGTTTGTAAGTATGTATGGATGTTTCTTACTCTTTCATGCCAAAACTACTGAATGGATTCCGATGAAATTCGGCACACGGGTAGATCATGTCCTGGATTAACACATACATTTTATCCCCGGAAAATAAAAAGCGGGACTTTTATCCCGGAAATACTTTTTAACGCGGGCGGAGCCGCGGGCAATATCTAGTCTAGTATGATATAAGAAAAGGATGCAGATCGCTTCTAACAGGTTGGTCTAGATCAGGGGGAGGCCTATGTTCATCAGTGGACGTTTAAAGGCTAAAGAACAATGGTGCATATTTTAGCCAATAAAATTAATAATGCCTAAGAATTCTACATTAGAATTTCAAAGTTATGTGAAAACTGACAACCCGCACTAGGTCAGCTTAGCGGTTATTGGACTAACGTCTAAAGTCTAAACTCTCTCAGTGGCAGGTAAGGGCCGTGCTCAGCTGTAAGTTCTATAGAGTACTATATAATACAGGCCTTGTATTACTATTGTTTATAAATTAAGTAACGCTTGTAGAGATTACAGAGTACAGACCTCTCAGTAAACCCGAACCGCAGTAGACCGATTTTATACTGGTCTTAATTGACATTGTTCTCCTAATGCGAATTAGTCGTGCGATTAAAATTCGCATACAATTATTCGATTGCACGAACCTTAATTAGGATACTCGATATAGGTATATTTGATCGCGAGTGCGATGCGATTCGTGCAAACGTTTGCGAGTTAAGACGAAGATTTGCTTTCGGGAATTAGTTGAGTATAGCGCAAACTGCTTAATTCTAAATGAGTGTATTTATTTACTTCTTTATTGTACACCAACGACAATGTAAATTATAATTAATGTAATGAAAAAATTAAAATTATAAAAATTATAAATAATCTATACTAATATTATAAGGCTGAGGAGTTTGTTTGTTTAAACGCGCTAATCTCAGGAACTACTGAAGCGATTTTGAAAATTCTTTCACTAATAGGAAGCTACTTTACTCCTGAGTGCTATAGGCTACTTTTTATCCCGGAAAAACTATTTCACGCGGGCGGAGCCGCGAGCACCACTAGTTAATTATATGAGTGTAGTGTCATAATATGTTATGAGTAAGAGTATTCTGGTGTTAAGGTAGATTTCGATGCGGGTTTCGAAACACTTTTTTATTTCCCATGCTATCCGGATATATCTTGGACGTAGTCGATAAATTATTTGTTACCGTGACAAATATATTGTAAATTGCTTCTCTACAAAGAGTTACAATAAATCGTGCTACGCATTAAAATAACAACAATACAGCCTAACTTACACCAAACTAAATCTACCCCAACACTAACCCACTTTCCACGTCGATAAAGAGTAGATAATCCATCCATTGTGGTCTAAACGACATACATTTATATAGAAAAAGATTAAAAACTCGCCGCAGGTCGTTAGTGCCGCGAACGCAAACGCACAAGTGATCAATCACGCGCCGTCAGATGTGGGTTAAAGTCTTTTCCACCTTATTTAACTAAACGTTAATTCAATGATGCAGGCATTTACGAACAAAGCGTTTTTTTGACAATAGAAACGCATTAACTGACATATGGGTTCTATTTTAAATGGAGTGAATGAGTAAGCCAGTTTAGATGTATATCACATCGATCAGTCTTAAAAATTGATGAACAGAAAACTATTTGTCACGTGTTTTGTCACCAAAATTCAAATGCTTCACTTCTATGCGCATTCACATCCATGTGCGCATCATCCAATAATTCCCAGAACTTTAAATTACCACGGACTTACTTCGTGACATAGCACTCGTCACAGACATTAAATATAAAATTCCTTACGAATAAAATAATTTCAGCTCACAGTCTACAAAAGGAAAACTCATTTATAAATGTATTTCACTCGGCATACCAAATAGCAACGATAACAGATCGACAACAGCAAAAGATGTCAGGAAAAAGGCACAAAAAATTGACTCGACAAAGTGGATACATTTTAATATCCGCCACAACATTGTAACAGCGCACAACTCTTTTAACAAATAGACCAAACCACTCATGGTTATTTACAAATGCCGATTGTGACGTCGAGGCACGACACAGGGCTGCCGAGCGTGTGGTTGACGTTATGAAGCGTCAATACGAGTCAAACGACTAACCGCGGGACGCCTAGTCCCGTCAGCTCGCGATGCTAGGGTTATCAACTATCGGTATAAATGATTTTGTTCGATATTTATTTTGACACTACGTCAAACTCACTGTTGAGGGTTGCGGTTTTGCGGTTGTTTTAAAGCTTCACAGCAATGAACGGCATAATTGCGAAAGGTCAAGCATGCAGGGTTGGTGGCGTTCCGGGGGCATCTAAAGAATTTCACCACGGCATCCCCTGCCTGTCGTAAGAGGCGACTAAATGGGGTAAGCGAGAGTCGCAGGGCGAGCAGTGGGGGTCTGCTCGCTCAACTACTCTACTGTAAGCGACTACGAGGTGGACGACAATGCGGGTGGTCGGTCTCCTGCAGTCGTAAACGCAAAGCGTGCTTTTGAGGTCGGAGGCTTCTCAGCCTCCTCATTTGAGAGGGGCCGCAATGCGGCATCGCGCAGGGGCGGTTCCGTGCAGCTATCTCTGTGCAACAAGATACCCCGGGGCCGTCCCGTAGGCGCCGAAGAAGGCCACCGCGGGTTTTGGTTGGTATACCGGTGTAGGGTGTACATAGTGTTAGGGACTCGGTCCAATGCTCGCTCGGATGAAGCTATACTCCCGAGTGTCGACATTGGACCGTAAGACTGTGTGAAACCAACATAACCGTTCCACTCACCCCCCAGTGGTGGTAGCGATAAAGCGTTTTCCCCGCGATAAAAAAAAAAAAAAAAAAAAAAAAAAAAAAGGGTTGGTGGCGTAATTTTTTATAAGGTTAATTAATTTTATTATGACATATACATTTAGGCATCATTGTCAAACTAGGATTGTACTCATATTAATTTACAAGTATTTCATATCTATACTAATATTATAAAGCTGAAGAGTTTGTTTGTTTATTTGTTTGAACGCGCTAATCTCAGGAACTACTGAACCGATTTTGAAAATTCTTTCACTAATAGGAAGCTACTTTACTCCTGAGTGCTATAGGCTACTTTTTATCCCGGGAAAATATTTTATCCCGGAAAAACTTTTTCACTCGGGTGGAGCCGCGAGCACTACTAGTAGATTATATTCATACTAATTTACGACTGCAAAGCTGAGGTCTCGGGTTCGATCCCCGGGTCGGGCAAAGTAATATTGAGTTTTTCTATTCAGTATCAGCTCGGAGTCTGGAATTTGTGCCCGACATGGCGATAGGCTCGCCCCCTATCACATCATGGGACGGAATAACGGCGAAAAGTGGGTGCACTAGTTGCGCCTCTGCCTACCCCTTCGGTGATAACAGGCGTGTGTGTGTGTGTGTGTGTGTGTGTGTGTGTGTGTGTGTGTAGTAACATCGTAAGTGCTCAGCAAAAGTGAATTAATTAAAATTATGTCACTGGTTAGGATGACAGACACTTTTGCTATAGAATCTACTTCAATGATACATATTTTTACATCCCAACATTCACCCAGATATTCATAAAACAAAAGCTTTATCTGTGATATTTAAGGTACGTTATCTTTAGAAATTGTGGCTCTAATAAATCGTACAAAAAAATAACAATGCACACAAAAACTCGGACAGATAATTAAGCAATATAATATCTGTATTGTCATGACCCTAGCTAGTCGAGTGGACGCGGGATGTTTTAAAACGAATGTCGGATGTGCCGCGACCCTCACTTTCTCGTGTAAAAAAATAAAGTACATTCGTGTACATAAATTATAAAAAATATGTAAATATTATTACTGGTTGAAACCTGCGAGGAATGAGTAATGAGGGACAATGGTTATTTAATTTAGAAATGTCAACTGATTTTAGGGATTATGTAGTATTTTTTCGACAATGATTGTTGTTATATACATCCCTTCATCACTTCATATATCTCTCACAATCAGTGTAGGTTGTCTGAAAGAAATCGCTTTTTAGCGATAAGACCGCCTATTGTCGCGCAATTCATAGTTCCAAACCTATTTGTTCATTATTTATTTCTTTGTATAAAATGGTGTACACCTGTTTTCATTCATTCAATGACATAAAAAACGGCAGATCTCTCTGTAGATGTGTACTGACAAAATTTATATTATATCATGAAACTATATGAGATTGTAGAGACCCCAATCATCTTACTGCTCAACTGCCTTCCCTTGTAGGTAAAGATATGTATTCATAAAACCAAAGTTTCGACAGGAACCCAAAGATTTTTAATGATAGGCCTGTTATCATGCTTTAATAATCAGAATTTGACATTACACCCTACTCAAATTCCACGAAGATCTAACCGAGAGACAGAAACAAAACAAACTCGCCTCTTTTAATAAAGACGCTTAATTTTATTTCGCAAATATTTTGAAATATTTCGTTTTGTGATTAATGAGACAATTGAAGACAAGATTTCTTTCGTTTATTTAATTTTGTTTTAATCTCAGCTGTTTCTTTGAGAATTTATAATTAGATGTTTGTTTATTTATCTTATTGTTATTTACTTAATTAGTGTTTAGTCTAGATGCCCAGGGTATTTCTATTTTTTTTTTTGAGCTAGGTATTGTTTGTCCCACACGCGTGAAAGACCTATTCAAGGACAAAATTTCCATTGTGTAGCTGCAAGCATTTCATTAAGGCCGGGTTGTTTCATATGTGGTTAGATAAAGTAAAGGCTCTTATCAGATTATATTGTATAATATATAATATACTGTGTATATACATATGTATATATATACTATGTGCATTGTATTTTAATTTTATTCACCGTTATTACCTGGGAACAAAACTAAAAAGAATATAAACTCAAATATATCGAAGAGAACTCGTAACAATATACAAATATATACAGCTCATACTCGTAACAATATACAGCTCTTAATGTGAGAGAGTTTACGACATAGCATAAATGCTACGTAGCAAGTTACAACGTATCGTGTGAAAGCTACGGCGTAGCGTTTAAATGTTGTTAAAGTACTAGAACAGAACACGTGCTACGAGAACATGACGTAATATAATGTTCTCACTTTAAACATATTACGTTGAGATAAATAAACGTGGAAAGCGTTGAGTTGTTTGTAATTATAATTTATGGATGTTTGATATTTTTTTAATTGCAACGACAAAATAATTACACCATGTACATTTTGTTTTTGTTTATGATATACGTTCGCTGTTACGCAAAGCCGAAAATACGCTCAGACACTACCCACGACTTGAATTAATGCCACAGGAATTAATAAAAGGAAGCAGGAGAAAGGGTTATTTCACAAGGACATTGGTTGTAGTAGAAAATTCCTTGCGACTCCTGACTCCCTTAGCCAGACCATAATGAGAATATTCGGGATCAATAACACAATTATCTAAACCCAACACAAAACCGCAGACAAAAATAGAGCCGCATGACTGGCGAGACATTAATACACCAGCTATTACGTAAGTTTGCGAGCTATAGCCGGACAAATGAAATAGTATGTCGCGCGAACGCAATACGACTGTTTCGCGCTGTCAATTTGTCAAGTCGTATGTGCCGCTGAACGCTGAGGCTGAACGTACGGAAAAGTGTTTCAGCATGCCTCTCGCTTGCAGAACAAGCTTGCATAACAGTCTTTGGCGTTCTTTTATTAATTGTGAATGGAGTATTGCGCATATAAACATAATGTTACATATTTATGTTTAGATATACATCTATACTAATGTTATAATGAGGAAAGATTTGTATTTTTGTATGTTTGTAATGAATAAATACAAAAACTACTGAACCAATTTAGAAAATGCTTTCACTAATATTAACTTACATTATGAGAGAGTAACATAGGCTACTTTTTATCCCGGCAAAAAATAAAGCGGGACTTTTATCGTGGGCAAACTCATTCACGTGGGCGGAGCCACGGGCAAAAATCTAGTACTGGTATAAAAAGTTATGTTAATGTTGGCATGTCTTTTTTTTTTTTTTTTTTCCCTGGGTAAAACGCATTATCGCTACCACCACTGGGGGGTGCGTGGAACGGTTGTGTTGGTTTCACACAGTCTTACAGCCGAGGGAGTATAGCATCATCCGAGTGAACATTGGACCGAGTCCCTAACACTATATTATACACCCTACACCGGCATACCAACCAAAACCCGCGGTGGCCTTCTTCGGCGCCTAAGGGACGGCCCCGGGGTATCTTGTTGCACGAAGATAGCTGCACGGAACCGCCCCTGCGATGTTGGCATGTCTGCTAAAATGTTCCCGGAGGGGTAAGTAGAGGTGCAACCAGGGTACCCACTTTTCGCCACTTGTGTTCCGTCCCATGATGTGATGGGGACGAGCCTGTCTCCTTATTGGGCACAAGTTCCCAACTCCGGACGAAATGCGGACTTTACTGAGCAGAAATTTCCAACATCTGCACGACACGGGATTCTAACCCGGGACCTCAGACTGGTGCCGCAACACGCACGCAATACAACTACGCTGCCCTCGTAATTCTAAATGCAATACTTGCAAAATGGCGGTTTCGAAAAAAACGCAGATATTTTTTTTTTTATTTTTTTTTTTTTATATCTCTACTCATTTACAAATCTCTCTCAACCAAGTTCCAAGTAATTTAGAGAAATTTTGGACTGCCTCGGTGGCGCGGCGTATTCGTATTGCGTACACATTACGAGTACCATTTGCGCGCTGAGGTCCTGGGTTCGAATCCCGGGTCGAGCCAAAAACATTGTGACTGGGTTTTTCCATCTTAAAATTTACTCAGTCGCAGCTCGGAGTCAGGAAGTTGGCGGTGTGATACTCCCGTGCCTCGGAAAGCACGTAAAGCCGTTTGTCCTCCGCCTGATCTCTCTCCGGTCATGTCGGATTGCCGTCTCACCGGACTATGAGAGTGAAGGAATAGCGAGTGCACCTGTGTATTGCACGACAGGCACGTGGTGTATCCGGGCGCCGATGGGTGGCACCGAAGAGCGATGTCGTGCGGTGTTCCACAGGGCTCGGTTTTGGGCCCTCTCCTGTGGAACATCGGGTACGACTGGGTGCTACGTGGTTCCAATCTCCGGGGCGTCGGCGTGACATGTTACGCCGACGATACGTTAGTCAATGCGACTGCTGGGACTCCCGGGACGCCGCAACTCTGGCGGCGGCGGGCACCGGCCAAGTAGTTGGAAGAATTCAACGTTTAGGTTTGAAGGTGGCCCTCGAGAAAACCGAGGCCGTATGTTTTCACGGACCTCGGAGAGGGCCACCAGCCGGTGCCGGCATCGTCGTTGGGGGGGTGCGGATCCCCATCGGCTCTAGCATGAAGTATCTAGGTTTAGTCCTAGATAGCCGATGGCGATTCCGCACCCACTTTAAGGAGTTGAGGACGAAATTGTCCCGGGCAACGGGCGCTCTTTCCGGCCTGCTGCCCAACCTGGAAGGTCCTGGCTTCCCTTGCCGGAGGCTGTATCACGGAGTCGTGCGGTCCATAGCCCTTTACGGCAGCCCCGTTTGGGCTGACTCCCTGGGCCGCCCCTGCGTCGCCCTTCTGCGCGCCCCACAGAGAGCTTTAGCGCAGCGGGCGGTCAGGGCGTACCGCACGGTCTCTTTCGAGGCGGCTTGCCTATTGGCCGGATTTCTGCCCTGGGACCTGTACGCCAAATCCCTTGCCGATGCATTCCATTGGCGGGAGGAGGCGTTCAGTCGCGGGGAGCGTCCGGCCCTGAAGGAGGTGGAGGCCAAGAGGGCCTCCTTACGGCGAGCCGCCGTGGAGGAGTGGCGTCTCAGGCTGGAGGCCCCGTCGTGGGGGCACAGGGTCGTAGAGGCAGTGCGTCCTGTCTTTGCCGAATGGCTGGACAGGCGCCACGGAGCGGCAACATATCGCCTGACACACCTGTGTCAGGCGATATGTTGCCGCTCCGTGGCATGCGTGGCATGCGTGGCGTAGCAGCCATGCCCGGTGAGCACCTGCTCACCGGGCATGGCTGCTTCGGTGAGTTCCTGTTTCGGGTGGTGGGGATAGAGGAGTCGACCGTGTGTCACTATTGTGACAACTGCCCAATGGACACGGCCCAACATACGTTGGAGTGTTGTCCAGCCTGGGATGAAGAACGCAGCGCTCTCAGAGCAGTCGTCGGAGAAGACCTCTCGCTGCCGGCCGTGGTCGCTTCCATGGTCGGCGGCCGGGAGGCCTGGCAGGCGGTGGCCCACTTCTGCGAGGCGATCCTCTCGCGGAAGAAGAGTGCCGAGAGGGATCGCCAGCGCAGTGGTGATCCCTCCCGCCGCCAGACGAGACGTAGGAGGCGTCGGGTGGACGACTGACCGACGTCTCCCGCCCTGTGGATTGGGGAAGTTTGAAGAATTCCACCACGGTATCCCCTGCCTATCGTAAAAGGCGACTAATAGGGGCCTCCGGGGGTCACGGGTGGGCGGGAGGTGCCGCCCACCTATTAGTCTAGCCAACTTCTGTGACCCCCGTGATGGACGGCAGCGTGTCTCACGCTGCCTCGGACGCCAGGGGCGTCCCTCGGTGTGCGGGGGCTTCTGAGCCCCCGCAACAACAGGAGAAGGACCGCAATAGCGGTATGCGCAGGTGCGGTTGCGGACGACAACTTAGACGCGAGTCGGAGGAAGCCCGCAGCCGTCCCTAATACGCCGCAGATGGCCGTAAAAAAAAAAAAAAAACCTGTGTATTGCACACATACTTGTGCACTGTAATATTTCCTGCGAACCTAGCTGATCTCTGTTGAGATTGGCTGCCGTGGCCGAAATCGGGCAGGAGGGCTTTTTATACAAACGTGTAATGCACACGAATGAATATTTACAAATTATTAGCAGTAAACGTTCAAATAACTTAGTCAGTAAATAACTTTATCTAAACATTATTATCAGGCTTAAGTGGCTTTGTCTCGAATAAAACAGCTCAAGTATAAATATAATACATCATTTTGTTTGAATCAACTCAGTAAAGTTATTTTCTCGGATGAAAATTATAGAGACATTTATGTTATTAAGTACAATCTCGGGCATAATACTACGAGGTAAGGATGTAATATAATATTTGTTAAAGGACTGCTTCACAACTGAGTAAATGCCACTTGACACATAAATGTACAAGCCGACCAAATACACAGGTCATCTCCAAAAATAAATGGTAAACAATACTATCTTCATTAGCCTTAGACTTTGCATTGCTAGATATTCGAAGACATTAGCTGATTAATACGATGACTGCCACATAAAACTTACTTGAAACATACATACATACTCTCGCCTTTTATCCCCAAAGGGGTAGGCAGAGGCGGGACTAGTGCACCCACTTTTCGCCGTGCGTATTCCGTCCCATGATGTGATAAGGGTCGAGCCTATCGCCATATCGGGCACAAATTCCAGACTCCGGGCTGATATTCATTAGAAACACCCAATATCACTTTACCGGACACGGGGATCGAACCCGAGACCTCAGCATTGTAATCGTACCGTAATAAAATTACGCCACCGAGGCAGTCCATATTGGTATTTGAATCCAAAAGATGATAAAGCAAATAAAAAAATCTTTATACTATAATCATCGGCAGCGTACCATACGTATAGCTGAATATATACACAAACATGAAATATAAATAAGTATATCATCAAAGTTTAATAACAATATTTTAAACACGACTTCAAAATTATACAAGTAGTGAGCAATCCAATAGAGAAATAGCTTTACGAATTCAAATGCCACGTGCAACTTTACCTTCCGTGCAGAAAACTTGGAATTTAAAGCAGTCTTAGTTTATGAAATGCTAGGAAATATTCTCTAATGCTATTAAGTACCAAAGATAAGGTAGAACAAAAATAAATTGAAGAAGATTTCCGACAGACTACGGAGAATTTATGAAAAGGAATGTACTGAAAAGTTTAAGAGAATCCTGACGTTATATTACCAAGAGCCATAGACAATACTTTTCTACAATAGTTATGTAAATAGTAAGCAAAAAAAGTATGAGATTGACATACCCTAATAGCTAAGTCTATCACTAAGAAATATAGAAAAATATGCTCTTTCCTTTAGTTTGCCGTATGGCTTTACTTCCCAGGATTTGATCCACCATGACACCGACGAATGGTGTAATGATACAGTGCGTTCGTTTTTATGTCAAAATCAATGAATTCGATTCCTTGCTCCGAATATCGATCTATAAAAACCTATGATACCGTTTTAATTTTCATCAAAATTGGCCCGGAGTGTCCTTTGACAATTTTTTGCTATTTATAGTTTCGGATTTCGCCATGAACGCCCACTTGAAGTTTCATACGGGCACGGCCAATTGACCCACTGCACAAGATGGTAAGCGGAGAGGATTTAGATAGAATGTCGACTCATGAGCGATCATTATGCCTCATCTGGCGACATTATACCCGCTTGAGCATGTGAGACGGTTCCAGGGGGTCGTGAATACATCTGAATTCGCCGGCCCCGTCTCCGCGCAATACCGCTTCGCGGCTCATCTCTTTGGGCTCAGAGATCCCCTTCTGTAATGGCAGCACGATGATTCCATGCTGCCGTGGACTTGAGACTGCGTATTCCCCGCTGCGCAGCCGCAATTCCCAATAGCCCCCATTTAGTCGCCCCTTACGACAGGCAGGGAGTACCATGGCGGAATTCTTTAAATGCCCCCATACCACAGGGCGGGTCATCATGTCCTGGATTAACACATAGGCTACTTTTTATACCGGAACAATATAAAGCGGGACTTTTATTCCGGGAAAATTCATTCACGCGGGCGGAGCCGCGGGCAAAAGCTAGTTCTCTATAAGAATTTCGAGGGTATATGAAGTCTGCCAACCCGCACTAGGCCAGCGTTACGGACTAAGGCCTAACCTCTCTCAGTAATAGAGGAAGCCTGTTCTCAGCATTGGGCAGTATATTATAATACAAGGCTGATTGCATTGCATTGGATAATGGTTGTAGAACGATATCTTGTCTACGAATCATTTTAATAATATGCCACTTTATCAGCATTACGAAAAAAGTAAGTTGTTTATAAAAATATATAAACAGGTCCAGTGTTCGTACTGGAATCATACTCTGCTTTGAAGAGAGCGTAGTCGACGCCTAGAATAAGCAAACATTTGCTCCTTGTCCAAATATTTGCCTCAATGCAAAATCGTAACAGTCGGGTTTGTAGACTTCACATACCCTCAAAATTCTTATGGAGCATTCTCAGAAATGTAGTTTTCCTCACGATTTTTTCCTGCACCGTTAAAGCGAATGATAATTGATAAACAATACACACGTAACATCGAAGTCAGAGGTCTGTGCCTTGGGTTTTGAACCTGCGGATAATGTATCTGCAGACCGTTTCATTGCCAACTGGGCTATCGACAACTATTCTGGTTTCACTTATACCGCGTAACTAGTAGGTATGGATAAATATCGAGTAAATGACAAAAAAATCGGGTTAGAGTTAAAACTAATATAGTAGTTATATTACATATGTTTTATGTAACAATTTCAATTTGGATTTTTCGTCACTTACGCGGTATTAACAGGTGCGATATTACACTATCCCCGCCAATATAAAAATTTGTAGCTATCAAATGACAAAAAATATTCAGGTACTTATTGGTAAATAGAATAAAAAATAAAAAAAAAATATCCAACAAAAACAGAACATCAAATACATAAACAATGAGGCAAAACGCAAAAAGAATGGCTCCAAACCCACCTTTACAAACAAACATCGCAATTACATTCGCACCAGCGCCCTCTTGCGTACACCGCCATGAATTTATCTCCAACGTCAAGTTTACAAGTGAGGACATTTACAACTTTCATCTGAGGATCTAAGGATATTTGTTGGTAAAAATATTTGTACTTGAACTACTACACTCGGCGGTCGTAAACGTCGGAACACATTTTGCAACTTTCCCTACGTCTCTCAATGGAATTGAAGTCATGCGTAAATGCTGATATTTTTATGCTGAATGACTTTTCGCCTAATAGTAACTGACACGTTTGTTCAAAAGAACAACGTACCTTTAAATTACAAAATTTGTATTAATATCATAACATTACGAGAGTTTTTATTCGATACTATACATAATACATAATACTCGGACTGCCTCGGTAGCGTAGTTGTACTACAGTACGACTGCAAAGCTGAGGTCTCGGGTTCGATCCCCGGGTCGGGCAAAGTGATATTGAGTTTTTCTATTCAGTATCAGCCCGGAGTCTGAAATTTGTGCCCGATATGGCGATAGCCTCGCCCCCTATCACATCATGGGACGGAATAACGGCGAAAAGTGGGTGCACTAGTTGCGCCTCTGCCTACCCCTTCGGGGATAACAGGTGTGAGTGTATACACTCACGATGTATATACTATACATAATATGTTGGTACTTCCACCTGCTCATATTACTGGTCGCAAACACATAATAACAAAAGCATCACAGGTACGATAACACCCGCAATGAAAAGAATAGAGATTAGGGATGTGAAGTCTGCCAACCCGCACTAGACCAGCGTGGTGGACTAAGGCCTTAACCCTCACAGTAGTAGAGGAGGCCGGTGCAGCAGGGGGCAGTATATAATACAGGGCCGGTATGGTGTGGTAAAACGCCAATTTCATATGTAAGAACTTAATATTTAAAGCGCAACTTTACCGTTTTAAAATACTCTACGTATATTATCGAGCAAGAGAATAAACACGGCTGACTCCTCGATTCCAACGATCCGGCACTGGTGCCCACCGAAGCAACCATGACCGGTGAGCACCTGCGTTACGAGGAACGTAGACAAGCCGTAGCGCCTGTACAGCCACTCAGCGAAGACAGGACAGACGCCTCTCCTCCACGGCGGCTCTGCGGAGTGAAGCACGCTTTCATCCCCGAAAGCGTAAGCAAAGGTACAACCAGGGCATCTACTTCCTATGAGTCATGATGAAATGGGAGGCGAGCCTATCACCTCATCAGGACTCCAAAACTCCAAAACATTCCAAACTCCGTGCTGATTTTGAGCAGAAAAACCTAATATTACTACCCGAGCTTGGATCTGAACCCGGGACCACAAAGCAGTGCCGTACCGCGCACGCAATACAATGACGCCGCAAAAGCTATAAATAAAAACTTATTTCACCGACACCAATTATACAAAAGCATAATAATGAAGTATCGGGAAAGATCATAATTATGAATTGTGACTTGATTGGTAAATAAATTACTTATTTACATGAACAAATATAACACGAGATGATTTATCAGAGCAGACTCCTCATTTATCGAGACCATTCATTTGAGTGTAAATAATGAACGCTTTGATTTATTATGAAAACAAATGTATCGGGATAAATCTTGTTCATTTCTTACATTATTTATTGTTTTGTTTTGTTGACAACTTTGGAAAGAAGTTTGGTATGTTTTGTATTTAACTAGCTTTCGATTGCGACTTGGTACGCGTGAATGTAGTTTTTCGAAAAGCAATTAAATAAAAATAAACCTTTGTTATGTAGCTGTTAGTCGAAGATTTGTTTGAATCCTACTAATATTATAAAGGCGAAAGTTTGTAAGAATGTATGGATGTAAGGATGTTTGTTCCTCTTTCACGCAAAAACTACGATACGACTAGAACGGATTTCGATGAAATTTGGCACACGGGTAGATCATGTCCTGGATTAACACATAGGCTACTTTTTATCCCGGGAAAATATAAACCGGGACTTTTATCCCGGAAAAACTTTTTAATGCGGCCGGAGCCGCGGGCAAAAGCTAGTAAAATATAAAATATCAGTAGTTTCAGATGTAACTGTTTTTACTAGTGGTAGGTCTCTCTTATGTAAGAGTCCGTCTGGGTGGGTACCACCGATATGTCTATTTCTACCACCAAGCAACAGTGTGCATGCACTGGTGTGTTTTGGTTTGAAGGACATTGTAGCCAGTGTAATTACTGGACATAATGAACTTAGCATCTTATATCTCAGGATGCCGAGCACAGTGGAATGCTACACACTACTCTGTAACTCAAGGTGCTGGATGGTGTTGCTACTGCTTATTGGTGGTCGTATCGCTTACCATCACAAGAACGGCATGCTCGTCTCGTCATTCGACGCAATAAAATATATATATATAAGCCCTACAAGCAAACTCACAGTTTTAGAAACTTTACCTTTATATTTCTAAACTAGCTTTTGTTCGCGGCTCCGTCCTTGTGAAAAAGTCTTCCAGGATCCCGCCTTATATTTTCTCGGGCTAAAAAGTAGCTTATGTCTTTTCTAGGGTCTAAAACTGTAGTATTAAATTTAATCGAAATACTTTCAGTAATTTCGGAAATTTGCAGTAACAAACAAACAGGAAAACAGACAGACAGAAAAGAATTATAAAAGTCGTAAATTCTCGATCTTCTTTCTATTTTATCACATTTCTTTCAATGTGCAGACACACGGGTTCTAGTGCTTTATTATACCGCAAAATAGATAAAACGAGTGCTGAATTACATACTGTTCATCGCTGGGCACGGGCCTCCTCTACTACTAAGAGAGTATGGGTCATAGTCCATCCCGCTGGCTTAGTGCGTGGTTGGTACACGTAACATTCCTCAGAAATTATTATGGAGAGTTGTTGGTATTTAAGTTTCCTTATGATGTTTTCCTTCTTCCGTTAACGGGAAGAATTATTGATAATATAAACATAACTTCAGTCAGAGGTATGTGCCTCTGGTTCTACCTTGCATACCTTTGTCTCGGCAGTCCGTTCCAACTCCAATATATTACAAGATACAACACATTTATATATTATTCTTACATACAACTAACGTAGAGACATTTAATTTAAAAAATAGAGTAAGTTTCATGAACCCCATCTGTCCATCGGCCTTCAGTAAGACAATAATAACAGGTGGCATAAAATAAATGTTATTTTAACGTCAGTATTACGCGAGCAATCGCTGCAATTTGCCGCATCAGTGGCTTGACGATTCACGCTCTTGGAAATTACACTACGTTCGGGAATGTTCGACTAAACGAATTCTGTCGATGTCAAGTTGTGAAAAAATATCTCGTGTTTTTATTGCTTACTCACTTTTCCCGGCGGCGTTACCCGCTCGGAATAACCAAATAGGCCCTTAGGAATTTAGGTCAAACGCAGGTTGTTAGCTGGAATCTTAAGAGGTCTGGAGCTAGATGATAAACCTTCGTACAATATTGTTTTAGCTAGGCTAGGGCCTGTAGTGTCCTCACCGGTGAGGATCGCGACGCGTTCCTCCCATTACCATTACTATTATTATTATTTTTTGTTAACAAAATTATCTCTTGTTTTATATTGCCTTCTTGCCAGCCCGAGCTGGCTTCTTACTTTTATTTTTCATCATTTAGTTTACTCGTAATAAAAGTGTCTGTAGTTATGTAAGTAATAATAAATAATTAAATGTGTCTCGACTTATCATAAGTGCAACTATGTTCGCCTACGTGATGAATAAAGTATTTTATTTTATTTATTTATTTTTATTTTATGATTTGTAATTTAATTCTAGACATCATTTGTTTGTATGGTTATAATTACACAGTCAATCAATTAATAGGTTACTTTGTGGCTGATAAGAATGATGTCCGATTGATCATGAAATAATAGATTAATGAATAGGATCACAAAAGTATTTATATATGATTTGCGACATCAATCAGTTTTAGATTGATATGTAATAGCAATCAATCTGGTATCAGTTACTTGTCAGCTCTAACTTGAAAATTTCCTCTGTGTCAAGCCTCATCTCTATTTTAATATCAAGAAAACTGATATCAATCTGATTGACCGCATAATTTCGCCAATCCACTTTGGTAAAACCTTGATCACCAAAACTCGCTTATTGGTTTTTCTCAGTATCAATCCAGGGTCTGGAATTTGTAAAGACAATAGATTCGCCCTCGATCACATCGTGGGATGGAATAACCTACGCGAAAAGAGTGATAACAGTCGTATGTAAACTGGTTATCCCACCTTATCCCACATTGTTCATATCCATTCATACGACATTCAAACCCGATACTTTATGACTCACAAACAGACCGATCCCACCGCGATTTACAATTTAAAATATAAGAATCCATATTTTACGTAGCGCTGTTCGCGTAACATTCCCTCCGTATCCAGTTTATTACCTTTTAAAACCCTGTAACAGCTAGGGATTCTTGTGATTTTATCATTCTTTTCATAAAGTATTGGGACTGTGTCAGCGAACATATATTACTTAATTTTTATATCTTCTTCCCGAGAACGTGTATCATTAATAGCATGATTTCTTGATACCATTTTTTACGTTCATCACGTGAAGTATTCGTAATCTTGGAAAGATTAGTTAATATAATATTTGTCTCTGGCGTCTCAGCTTTGGTAAGGCCCGTTTTCTTATTCAAACCTCCAGGTTATTGAAAATTGATTCATGACTTTCTCTCATACATAAAGCTAGCGTTTTTCAGCTGTCAATGCAAATATTCTCCCAGTATCGGACTTCTAGTCAGACGTTCCCTCGAAGAAACGCCAGTCAAACCAGACAAGTCATCTCTCTGTTAATATTATGTAAGGCATTTTGTTCCTCATTAACTTTGAAGCCATTATTTAAGCAGCTAAAATGCCACTTGATAACAGCTGAGACTAACATCTTTACGTGCTCCGGGGCACGAGGGGACTCGAAACTCAAGGTCGCTTGCCGTAGATAAAGTCGGCAATAATCCAAAGATAAACTTATTTCCCCACAATATTTCGTGAGTATTAGTATGAGGACTGTTAACGGTTTAGTTTTTGAGTATTATATTTTTTTATCTCGAAAAAACCGATATAATTATATTTATAAGTATAAATTACTAATACTTTGTTTTTTTCGGGACTTCTCCCGCCTTAAAAGTCATTTCAGCTACAAAAGCCCTTAAAACACTATATCCATAGTGCAATCTGCACGATGACTACGCCGTCTTTTAAAAAAAATCGATTAAGAAATTCAATAATTTCCTACGGAAACAAGTTACAGAGATAAATTTGTTAATTTAAGACAAGGCATATAATTCGCAAAATCCTACTAATATTATAAAGGCGAAAGTTTGTAAGAATGTATGGATGTTTGGATGTATGGATGTTTGTTTCTCTTTCATGCAAAAACTACTGAACGGATTTCGATTAAATTTGGCACACGGGTAGATCATGTTCTGGATTAACACATAGGCTACTTTTTATCCCGGGAAAACATAAAGCGGGACTTTTATCCCGGAAAAACTTTTTAACGCGGGCAGAGCCGCGGGCAAAAGCTAGTATACAATATGTTTAAGTCGGTTGCAATTCACAGCGTAAATTCGATGTATCATATTATAACAACCTTTCGTAAATTAATAGACACTATTCAGGACAAATCAGATGAAAACCTCACTTATCTCATTTGCAGAACCTTGTGAATTGCAACTAGACTAGATTTATAATCATCTTTATGTCATGTATCAAAAGGAAAAGTAAACAGCAAGATTCATACTTACACATATTATTATATCCCCACTAAGCAACGCCTATATTAAGGGCAAGCATTTTAACTCAGTCCGTTGACTTACCCATAAACTGATTTAAATTTCATAAAATAATTTAAACTTAATTTATTTTCAACAGTATTGTAAACAAACAACCCTTTCATTATTCGTTTTCTTCGATTGGTTCGATCTGTGCAATCTTCAAATAAAATCTTCATTATATTTACGCTTAGATAAATGTAATTAAGTCTGAATTGTAAACACTCCCAGTGGCTTTGTCTGTTTACGAACACAATATTTGAATTGTTTGTTAATTTAGAATTTTATTGTACTTTATTTTTCTTGCGGCTATATTTTGAACGAATTAAAAATACGTGACGTCTGGCCTCGTAACGAAAGTTTAATAATGTCTGGAGGCTAAATAAATAATATAGAAAGGTTTTTGTAATATACTTACTACTTATACTTTATATATTACATGGAAGATAGTCGAGTTGGGAATAGAACGGTCTGACGAGACAATGTCCAGAGGTTCAAAACTCAAGGCACACACCTCTGACTTTTCACAGTTACGTGTGTATTGTTTATCAATTTTATCGTTCGCTTTACCGGTGAAGGAAAACAATGTGAGGAAACCTGCATATTTAAGAAGTTCTTTATAAGAATTGCGAAGATATGTGAATTCTACCAACAGTATATAATACAGGGCTGGTATTATTAATTATTATTTATTACATACCGTTACGCTATTCTTCTGTATGGAAGATAATCAAGCAATATCATCTGCCATTCATCTATTTAACTACCAGAAAACATTAATAATAAATATTTTTATCAGTCTGTATACCAGCTTTTGTTTGATAACAAAAATATCCGTAAATCTCATTTCTAAACACCATTGGATTCTAAAGGTCAGCAACGTATTGGGGTCGTATTCGTTCCGCTCTTTCAACCATGAAACCAACAGACAGAAATAGACTCAACAAAACAGTATATTTTTATGTTTTTCCTAGTATATATGTTCATAGTAATTCTTATAAAGGGTTATTTTAACATCGCGTTAATAAATGAAACCATACACTCGTCCTTGTCTCTGCTAACATTATGTTAAAATCATCCGTGAACAACGAATATTTTCACAAAATATCTCAATTTTACTTTCCTGATATTTTTTATTATTTTGTAGTTTATTGGGGATATGACGGGTGAGTGTTTTTCTGACTGAACGTATAATATTGCCGCTGCGATGAATCCTCTTAGAGTAGTAGTACGTAGTACTATCGCGGGCGTAGCTTTAGCTTTCACATAAATGCTCTGGGACCCGTACACGTAATCCATACACATTTCAACCACCCGCAGCTAAAACTAACTATTGTTCAAATCTTTTTGTCCATAGATCTACTATGAAATATAATAAGTTATTCTCCGATATCGATATTTTTCATGAGTCTATCGTTAGTTATAAGAAGTTGTTATTAAAACATTTAAAGTCCATTTGTAGTTAAATTTGCTTTTTTTTTTTGTTAAAGATGTAATGAATTTGTTTTCTTTTTGCCCACCAACTTTTTATGCACTTATATTTTAGTGGAAACTTTTCTGGATTATTTTTTATTTTTTTATGTTTTAATTTGTAAATAATATTGTTCTGTTTGTATCCCGAAAAAAAAATAAAAAAAAAAGTGGGTCCTACCATATAAAAATGTTAGTGACGTGGGTTCTTGCTTTGCATGACACCGTATACAAGCCCCCCTCCATGATCACGGCATTACAGTGGGGACATGTTTTGTAGCCCGATCCTTATAGAAGCTAAGAGGGGGTCCGGATCCCCAAAATGTCAGCGGTCAGTAGCGTGGTTTATTGTAAGCTAAGGCGCGGGTCTGAACCTCCATGAACCCCCCCGCCTTATATACGCCCATGCGTACCATTCAGTATTCTATGATAGTAGTAGCGGCATTGGAGCGTGTAAACTTAGTTACTTTGTATTGATATTTATTTTGTTCGAAATTTACACTTTTTTGTTTTACGTGTATGGTTAAAAAAAACTTAATAAACTTATAGTGATACTAATTCTTACTCGCGGTTTCGCCTGCATGAAAGAGTTTTTCTCGGATAAAAAGTTGCCTATGTCCTTCCCATGGTCTCAAACTATGTATATAAGAAATTTCATGGAAGTCCGATCGCTAGTTTTCGAGTTCATGGCGTACACACAGTATACAAGCAGCCAAACGCAGCGAAGAACTTTGTTTTATAATATACTAGCTTTTGCCCGCGGCTCCGCCCGCATAAAAAGTTTTTCCGGGATAAAAGTCCCGGTTTATATTTTCCCGGGATAAAAAGTAGCCTATGTGTTAATCCAGGACATAATCTACCCGTGTGCCAAATTTCATCGAAATCCGTTCAGTAGTTTTTGCGTGAAAGAGGAACAAACATCCTTACATCCATACATCCAAACATCCATACATTCTTACAAACTTTCGCCTTTATAATATTACTAGCTTTTGCCCGCGGCTCCGCCCGCATTAAAAAGTTTTTCCGGGATAAAAGTCCCGGTTTATATTTTCCCGGGATAAAAAGTAACCTATGTGTTAATCCAGGACATGATCTACCCGTGTGCCAAATTTCATCGAAATCCGTTCAGTAGTTTTTGCGTGAAAGAGGAACAAACATCCTTACATCCATACATCCAAACATCCAAATATCCAAACATCCAAACATCCATACATTCTTACAAACTTTCGCCTTTATAATATTAGTAGGATTAGTAATATTAGTAATTAGTAATATATAAAGACAAAAAGATTGTTAATTTATAGCACCCAATAATATTACCAAGATTCAAGAATTTCTAAAATACAATTAGAAGTAGTGACGCGAAGACGCTATAACTTGATTCCGAGAAACACTAAACCATTATGAAAATAACAGTTGCTTATGTTTCATTGTTATTTATTGCTGAAACAACTATCAGCCTAATAGCACTATTTCTTAGCAATAATTTGACAAACGTAAGCGTAACTTGAACTCGGTGACTTGACTGCCTCGGTGGCGTAGTTGTATTACAATACGACTGCAAAGCTGAGGTCTCGGGTTCGATCCCCGGGTCGGGCAAAGTGATATTGAGTTTTTCTATTCAGCATCTGCTCGGAGTCTGGAATTTGTGCCCGATATGGCGATAGGCTCGCCCCCTATCACATCATGGGACGGAATAACGGCGAAAAGTGGGTGCACTAGTTGCGCCTCTGCCTACCCTTTCGGGGATAACAGGCGTGAGTGTATATGTATGTATGTATGTAACTTGAACTCGTTTATAACGAAAACTATTAGTCCTTGCATACAGTGGCAGATTTAGGGTGGGCGGGGTCAAAGAGGGCAACCGTCCGAGGCCTCGCGCTTTACAAGGGGCTTCGGGCTTACAAGACGGGTGACCAGGGGCGGGTTTCCGAGTAGGCCGAGTAGGCTCGGGCCTAGGGCGGCAAAATTTTTTCGTTGTTTGTGACAGACTTTTTGTGAAAGACAATTTGTGAATAACGATTCGTTGTTACTAACAGAAATGGTATGGATCAGTATCTGAAATACACTGATTGAGATAATTAAATAATTTACTGACTATCGTTTTTTTTTCGTTTTAATCTAATTTCTATAGTTTATTTTATTTTTTTATGCTTTATAGCACATAGGGGGCGGCAAACTTTCGTAGGCCTAGGGCAGCCAACGTATCAAATCCGCCCCTGCGGGTCACGCATGGTGGGTTAGCCGCAGGTTTTTTAAGTCCCGTGCGGATCCTTATGATAAAAACAGCTGTAATATACACCCAGAGAGAATTGCCTGAGATAAACGTACTACTAATGATAATAGAATTATGTTTATCAAATTAAACAACGCGTTATCTTTGTGCAAATAAATACGCCTAGTATTCCAATTCGCGGAAATTTCCATTTCTTGAATGTCAATGGAGTGGCTCATTTGAATGTGGATCGCATTTGCTAGTCCTCAGTGCAGATGTCTTTTGTGTAACGGTCAGCCACGAAAATCTCTCCACAACATATACTGTTGTGTCCTTTTTTTCACAAACATTTTTTCTGTCACCTAGGACACGATCTATTTGCAAAACATCCAAACCCTATTTCTATATTTACCTATCTTTTCGGCAATACAGGCGCCAGCTCACATTGTAAATATAAATACATACTTTATTTAAATTACAATAATATATTCCGTACTTTATATGAATTATCTGCTGGTCCATTTAAATAAAATTAACGGTAAAATATGGCTTCATTACCGCAGCATAAAATAATTACTGATACCAGTCGTTTAAAATCATCTGCGCTGAACACTCTCAGAATACCGGTATTGACTCGTTATGAAATAAAAATTATGATGTAATTAATAATTTGATTATCGGGCTGAATGAATGGGTGAGTTCTGCAGATATAACTCATTCGTTATGACCACTAGCGTTTACTGAGCGTGGGTGTTATTTGAATGATTATAATAATATAGGACGTCATCAGAAATCTCCCACTTAGGCATGAAGTTACTTCCCTCTTCTTTTACCACCGACTACAAAGTTAACACATGAAAAACGAAAACCGCATCCAAATCGGATCAGTTGTTTTTGATAAAAATATGAACTTACAAAGTTACAAACATAAAACCATACATACGGGTTGAACACAGAACCTTCTTATTTTAAATCGGTTAAGAACTCGACGCGTTCACGCGGCGGCGCCTAATAGCAAGCTATTAAAGGGAACAGTGGGAAATAAGGGATATCTGATTTGGTTAGCGTCGTGACAAACGGATAAATTACAGTTCCATCCTTTATTAGGAGATAAGTGGCTGCCTTTCAACGAGATTAAGCACAAATATCAGATTAACTATATCTGAGTCTGTAGCCACGATGAATGGATAGCAAAAGAAAAGTCTATAAGCGTTAACGCCAATAGAATAAGAACAAATGTATGGGAATGACATTTACTTGCGCTGGACTTGTCGATGAGATATGCCATTCGCATACATTGTTTTCTGTATTAAAAATAAATAATAATACCAGCCCTGTATCAAATACTGTCCCACTGCTGGGCACGGGCCTCCTCTACTCTTGAGAGGGTTTAGGCCTTAGTCCACCACGCTGACCTAGTGCGCGTTGGTAGACTTCACATACCTTCGAAATTCTTATATAGAGCTTCTTAGGTATGCAGGTTTCCTCACGATGTTTTCCTTCACCTTTAAAGCGAACGATAATTGATAAACAATACACACGTAACTTTGAAAAGTCAAAGGTGTGTGCCTTGGGTTTTGAACCTCCGGACACTGTCTCGGCAGACCGTTCGATTCCCAACTAGGGTATCGACCACTAATTGTTTTCTGTTCTATTGGAATTAATGCTAATAAAAAATCATCTTGTCTGCCAGACCAAGGCTGTCCAGGATATAGTAGTGTTGTGTACGAGTTACTATCGCGTAAAGGTCTCGGGTTCGATTTCCGAGTCAGGCAGTGATATCGGGTTTGTGGAGTATCAGCCCGAAGTCTGGAACTTTACTCAATAAATGGCAGAGCTCGCCTCCCTTTTACATAGGACCTAACATAGCTGGCAAATTGTGGGTGTTACACCTCTGCCTACCCTTGAAAAGGGAAACAGGCGTAATGCTATGCATGTTTGTATCAAATCTTAGATTTTGATACTATATAAATAAAAATATATTATGTACATTTATTTCCTCAAATATTTCTTCGAGAAAATACTTATATTTTTTATGGCATCGAATGACAAGACGAGCATGCCGTTCGCCTGATGGTAAGCGATACGAACGACCATAAACAGTAGCTACACGATCCAGCACCTTGAGTTATAAAGTACTGTGTGGCATTCCACTGCGCTCGTCATCCTGAGACATAAGATGTTAAGTCTCATTATGTCCTGTAGTTACACTGGCTACAATGTCCTTCAAACCGAAATACAACAGTGCATGCACACTGCGGCTTGGCGGTAGAGATAGGCATTGCGGTGGTACCCACCCAGACGGACTCTTACAATTATGAAAGTCTTACCACCAGTAATTATTTAAAATGTATGTTAACTAATTAAATACAACTTAATAAACCATTTCTCCCATGCAGACTATGTTAAAGATGTATAAGAACACTAAATACTGAAACGCGGATCCACTAAATATTCATAAAACGCAACAATTTAAATAATAAATTGCTAAAATCACCGAAAAAACCGTTTTAAAGGCTATAAAAAACAGGTTTACAGCTAATGGTATTTTAAAAACGTTTTCTCGTGCAGCTCCTGGTTTTATTTAGGTCATGAAGAAAACTGTTAAATATTCACGTACTGTTTAAACTTTTTAGTAATCTTGTCGGGAATTAATGTTGCTCAAGGAAGTAATTTGAATTGTCTTTCATTAATGTTTGAGTAAGTTTAAAGTCGTATGCAAGTATTTTTGAGAATACTTCTATTTCTGCCGCAGTAGTGTTAATTCCATGTTTCTTATTTTATATTATGATTTTTTATACATGTCAATGGCCATGTAGTGCCTGGTTAATGATTTTATATTTTTATAGAATCCTGAAAAAGAAACAGTCGAAAGCGGGATTTGAACCCACGACCTCCGGCATACCGTGCCGGTGCTCTTCCAATTGAGCTATTCCGACCTCGCTTTCTATTGCCAATTTCAGGATCCGTACTTAATTCTCTTAAAGGAGATGACCAGCGACATCTGTTAGCAGTTATTACAACTACTAACTCAGCATTACCCCTTTACAGGTTTCCATGTTTCTTTCCTAGCCATGATAACGTCGCCACTGCCGATGTCGTTTGTAGCTACTATCTACCAGCCTGTGTTTATCATTCGCTCATTTATTTAATCGAATAGGTACCTTTGTAAATTATGATTATCTTTTCTGATATGCTATGTCATAAGGGCTTTTTATATGCTTCCATGTATAATAAATATTTTTATTTTATGTAATTTTAAGTGGTTATCTCCTATTTCAAGCTTAGAGTTAATAAACAACTTTTCAGCAGGTTTGTAAATCAATATTTACCCCATTATGTCCCAGAAGGTAGTAAGTTTTTCGTATTCCTTTTAATCTTATCTTACATCCTATATTTCTCTCTGCATAATAAAACACACGAAATACCAACTATAACATATTTTGTAACTTTTCCGGCTTTATTTTAATTTAGGTCAAATCCCGTTCTGCCAACTGCCTTACCCTTGTGAACGTGGAATTGCCGTGTTGACTAATGAAGTAAATTACACCAATTCCTCTATTCTGTATAGTGGTTTAAAAACAAGGAATCGTTGGACATAAGGAATTGGTTAGTGTTACCGTATCAGTACAATTATGTATGCAATCATGGAATTACAATATAATTTTGCGGATTAGGGACTAATATTATTTATCTCAAGAAAGTTGTCTCTACACCAGACAAAAAACACTGCCAAGAAAAGAAAAGAAACAAAAAAGGTTTTTTGTATCGAAGGCACGACGATGTAGCCTCACTATACCTGATGATAAGAGAAAAGAAGCCCAAATCATATTGACTGGACCATCGGTTCAAACTAATATGATGTAAATAAAAAAAGCTGAAATACGACAGTTATGGTAGCATTTCCTAAAAATAGCCTTAGTAAAGATAATATAAGCATCAATCAAAAGCTTAAATTCTCCAAATATTTTTGATATATTTGACGATCAAACAGGATCGACATTGTCGTAAGAATTATGCCGGCCTTCGACCTATTTTGCTGGATGTCAGATAACCGGCTCAACCCCGACTCGTCAGTCGCTCGCAATAAGTATTAAACAGATTAACATAATACGTAGGTCATACTAGAATATTCACGATTGCAGATTCTGTTACTTACGGTTCCAAAGTTTTAGGTATACATGTGTATTTGACATAAGTTTTATTCGCGATATCCAATTCATGACATAAGTTTTATTCGCGATATCCAATTCATTCATAATTAAACCCGTAAACAATGTTAATTAGCACAATTTTCTAAAAGCCGTCTTAATCTCGGCCGTCCCTTCCGTGGCTCATTATAAACAATAGCTCACTATATCGTGCGTATATTATCATTAAATTAACATAACTACCAGCAAAATAAATATTAATAATCGCGAGGACCTTTTGGTTTCTTATTTGACATTCCTTTCTCGACGGGTATTTCATTACAGATTCCCGTTTTGCCCTTTGAGCCGGGATTGCGTCCGCCTGGATGTGATAGCCAGTCTCATTTGTCTATTGAAGTTTGTTTTCACACTTTTTGGTGGTTTGTTTGCGAAATCACATATCCAAAAACGGGCCTGAAATTCTAACCAAAACAATTTGTATAATATATTTGGATAGAACTCCTAAAAACTAACCTTTTACAATAAATTGTTTAATTTTAAAGACCTCCGATTGTGAGATTTATGTTATTTTATTTTGCTTAAAATATGAACGTAAAAAGTTACTTTTGAAGGGAGGCGCCTAAAATATTTTTTAATGTATTCTAGTTCTATATTTTGCCTCTTTAATATCCCTAAAGTTTGAGCCTGGTTTGATTTTGACGACCAGCACTCATACAACAACCGGACATCTCCTTTGGAGAAGGTTTGATTATGACATTAATATCCCAACTTACGATATAGTGAACGATAGTTGTGAATGGAACGGTCTGCCGAGACAATGTCCGGAGGTTCAAACCCAAGGCACACACCTCTGACTTATCGAAGTTATGTGTGTATTGTTTATCAATTTATCGTTCGCTTTAACGGTGAAGGAAAACATTGTGAGGAAACCTACATGCCTGAGAATAATCTATAAGAATTTCGAGGGTATGTGAAGTCTGCAAATCCGCACTAGGCCAGCGTGGTAGACTAAGGACTAAAACCCTCTCAGTAGTAGAGGAGGTCCGTGCTCAGCAGTGGACAGTATAGAATACAGGGCTGGTATTATTATATTATTTTATCGCAACTTGTGTATTAGTATAACAAACTATAAAGATACCTAAGAATCATCATAAACCAAAGAGTTTATGCCCAGTATCTATTTTGTTTTACAATGAAGTTTATGTATTTTTTGTCGTTATAAGTTTAATGCTTTGGCACAAATACATACTCATACTTATACAAAATATTGTCATTTATTTAAAGTTAAATAGCTACTGAAAATACTAACTTCAGAACCAACATTATTCAACCAGTCAGGCAAACAATACAAAAATAAATAACTGCGCCAAATATTTCAAGCGGCGCGTCGCCTGAACTTCAACTGATGGGACGACGTTTAGCAAATCCACTTCATTCAACTTCAGACACTCAATTATATTTGTTTATTCTAACTTCTCTAGAATTGAAGCACTCATTTATTCCTTGCTAGCTATTAGCGGCGGCTTTACTCACGTAAAAACTTTTCGTGGTATAAAAATTGCGCCTGTTTGGATACATGCTCGGAAGAAGAGAATTCATCGCTCGTCAGTCACCTCTCTATCTGGAACTCTTTCCGCTTATTACTACTACTGGACATAATTAGACCTAACATCTTATGTCTCAGGATGACGAGCGCAGTGGAATGCCACATAGTACTTTGTAACTCAAGGTGCTGTATGGTGTTGCTTCTATTTATGGGCTGTATCGCTTACCATCAGGCGAACGGCATGCTCGTCTCGTCATTCAAAGCAATAAATTTAAAAAAAATCAGGTACAGTGGGGTCACTGTCGTATCATAATAAAAAAAACACTCAGTAGTAAAAGTGGATTATTTCAATCCACGTAGTTTTATGATTACGGGTACAAAGAAGCTTATCATGTTAACGTAAATTGCTATCGCTCTCCATAAACACATTTTTCTTTTTCTATTTTAGCAGATAGGATAGCTGCCGACCATATACCCTCAAACATTATCATTTCATTACCGATTTCTGTGTTGGAAGAAGGCAATAATACCCAAATTCACACAAACGAATCTGCTTCTTCAATCTGGTAGCTTCTAAGACAGATCACTCCTGAGGCACCACTCAGATGTTTGCAACTTTTACCCGAAAGCACGCTGTAGTTTAGAGACAATACAATGTCCGCGCGGTCCAGTGTTTAAAGGTTCATTTTCGCATTAGGTAACACTTAGTACGCTTAGTAGAAACGCACCAATGCATCCATCTTAGCCCAGCTTCAAATAAAAACTCGCTTGTCCACCATATGCCAACAGCGCATACTCTTATATTTCGGCCACACAGTGCGCAGAAGCGGTGAAAATTTGGAAAAACTAATTGTGGTGGGGAATACTGAAGGCAAGAGATCGCGCGGTCGTGCATCAACAAGAGGGACTGACCAAGTGAAGGACTCATCGCTCTCTAAATTCTACACAGCCGTAAGAGACGCGCTGGACAGAAAGCGATGGAGGCAGATCATCCGCTCCAGATGCAACCCTGATGCCGACCACGACCCTCAGACATGAGTGAGCGACCAGAGAGAGAACACTGAGTATTTTTTTTAATAATAGATTTTTTTCTTACATTTTATATCGTTCTAGTGAAAATACGTCCATGTAAATGTTGTCGAAATAAACAGGACTGCGTTATAAGTCCCTGATGTGTATCAAAAAACATGAAAGGTACGTTGATAAAGCCCATACTTATAACATGGTCCATGTAAAAACTTTTGTATTGCTACTTGTTTTTCTTCAATGTCTCGGCCCGAGGGAGTCAGAATTACGCATTTGCGACTTCCTCTACATGGGATTTTATTAGATAAATATGCCGTTCTATTTTTTGTGTGGTTTTTATTTTTATATTTGTTTTTGGCTTCATTATACCTACTTTAAAACATCAATAAATTTAAATTCAGATTTAATTGATTACTATTTTCAATTCAGAAAGCATTTATCTAGAAACCGATTCGCGATGGTAGCAGAAGCAAATTAGTTGATCGAAACATTGAACTCATCACCTCGAGAGTCGAGACGTTGACGGTAAGTCTCAGATTACCAACTGGCTACAATAGCTTTTAAATCGAAAGATAGCGCTTACTAGTGCATGGCAGAAATATAAATAAGATACCAGATAGACAGAGAGGTAGATATGGTACCTACAACCAATAAACAATCTTTCGTCTTTCTATTACCAAAAGATTATTCGAATTCGTTTCAAAGTTTCCCACTCTACAAACTGCCTACATTAGTAAAATCAAAGATAAAATTCTGATGACACAAAAAATAAAAAACCGTGACTTGGCCGAAATTAATGTAGCGTAAAAAACAAAATGTAAGTTATGAAGTTGAATACGTGAGTGGCAGTGCATTAAGGTTGTTTAGTCATGGCACGAACGTACGCTTGATGTATGGCACAGATGACAATATGTTGCGGTGCCGCGCCCTGCGACTTAGGGACGTGCCATGTACACAATCGAATTTATAATCGATTCTACTAATCGATAATCGGTATAAAATAATATAGAGTAAGTAGAGTTCGATATTTTTTTTATATGAGTAAATATTCGTGACATAAAAATAAATTATAGAAAACATACTTGGATTTTAAAATCATTAAAACTAGCATATCTTATTATTAATTTTCTGTGTATTAAAGGAGTAAACATTTAACTGTTTCAATTACCACCACGCACACGCCCACGCACGCATTTTTTCCCCAATGGGGTAAGCAGAGACGCAACAAGTGCAACAACTTTTCGCCGTCAGTATTTCGTCGCATATCGTGACAGGGGGTGAGCCTATCGCCAAAATAAATATCTATAATACTATCCCTATATTATATACTGCCCTCTGCTGAGCGCGGGCCTCCTCTATTTAGAGGATTTAGGTTTTAGGCCACCACGCTAACCCAGACTATCACCATATCAAGCACAAATTTGGATCCAGCACTTACATTGAAAAGAAAACCCAATATAACTTTTCCCGACCCAGGATTCGAACCCGTGACCTCAGGGCCGAAGTTGTCACGCGCACGCAACAAAACCACACTAGAGGCAGTCGCTAGCTCATATGCTGGAAAAACTATAAGTAATTCGATAAGATTTTTATAAAGGTCACATCTCTATCACCATACACACTTCACATACTAATGTCGCTTCTTACGACTTTTATTCTTCAATAAAATTGTGAGTTGTAAAATAAGCGAAATTATTGCTAGCGTAATAAGAGCTTACAGAACGGCGCTGTGTTATTGCTATTTCATTGTAGGAATATATCGAATTTCTCCGCCTTATTACTGTTCGTTGGCACAAGAATAGCTGTTAACGCCTACGTGATATTGATGAAGGGATAATGGCGCTTTATCCTGGCACGTAAGACCAGAGCCTGGTGTGATAACTAGACAAAAGTTAACGATCGTAAAGCGATGCGTTTATTCCGAAATGGATGACTGTCAACAGACATTGTTGTGGTTCCGTACCTCAATGATAGAAGGACCGTTATAGGATCACTTTTGTTCGTTTTCTCAGAAACGCGTAGAGATATCAAGTTAAAATGTACACCACATACTCGGGTCTGCAGTATATTTCAGCTATAAAAAAATAAAACTTGCAAGTCAACGCGATCAAAAGATACTCACCGTTTTTGTCGCATATTTTGTGATTACCTACAAAAGGGAATCAAAACCTATAGAGTACTTCCCGTTGACCTAGAATCATGAAACTTGGCAAGAAGCTAGGTTTTACAGCACATGTAAAAGGAAACCTAAAAACCGTACATACGTACTTGATTAACAAAAAAAGCACATATCCAAACTTTTTAAATTTTATTAATTTATTACTGCCTCGGTGGCGTAGTTGTATTATGGTATGACTGCAGTGCTGAGGTCTTGGGTTCGATCCCCGGGTCGGGCAAATTGATATTGGGTTTTTAAATCAGTATCAACCCGGAGTCTGGAATTTGTCCCGATATGGCGATAGGCTCGTCCCCTATCACATCAAGGGACGGAATAACGGCGAAAAGTGGGTGCACTAGTTGCGCCTCTGCCTACCCCTTCAGGGATAAAATGCGTGAGTGTGTGTGTGTGTGTGTTGTGTATTTGAACCCGATCTACACAGGCTGATCCCAGAACGTGGCACACATTGCCACTATGGCGGGTTCTGATATCTCATACGAATATGGTCGCTGTCTATTCGTATAAAAAATATATTCCACCACATACAAGCTCTTCCAATTCCAATTTGTAGTGATTGGCCGTATTCTTTGTACAAAAATTCTGCCAATGTCAATTTAGAAAAGCAAAACACGTGCTAAATGCAATGTAATCAGCCCTGTATTATATACTGCCAACTGCTGAGCATGGGCATCCTTTACTACTCAAAGCGGTCAGGCCTTAATCCACCACGATGGCCTAGTGCGGGTTGGCAGACTTCACATACTCTCGAAATTCTTATAAAGAGTTCTCAAGTATGTAGGTTTCCTCGCGATATTTTCCTTCACCGTTAATGCGAAAGATAATTGATAAACAATGCACACGTAACTTTGAAAAGACAGAGGTAGGTATGTGTCTTGGATTTTGAACTTCGGAAATTGTCTCGGCAAACCGTTCCATTCCCAACTAGGCTATTATCGTGTTAAAAATAAGATCTTCATTTTGACAATATCGATGCGGTAATTTCGTAATTATTAACTTTTAACTCTACGTAAATTTTGACAGTTTTCTCATTTTCGCATTTTCGTTGAAAGATTTGACATCAGGAATTACGATATAATTAATATTCCATTAACTACATTCTAAATGACAATGCGACGACGTCGTATACTGGGGTGGTGTCAATCTCGCGTAATACTCGCGCAGCGTGGGGTGAAAAGTTAGGTTATTAAGATATATGAAGATTAAATAATATGTTAAGTCGAATATCGTATTTTAAGAAGTTAACTTCTTTTTGTGTGTACGTGCTTTGGCAGTAGAAAAATATTACAGAGCTCAAAGATGGTAATATGTTTATTTTACTGAGTTTTATTTTCAACAAATGGTAAGTCGAAGAGCGTATTCAAACTATTCTCCGTCCGAACTGTAGATAATTTAAAACAATTATGATCTATAATTGCAAAGTACTTTGTACATCTGTGTACGGCCAGTTTGGTGACTTCATTTCCTTCCTGGTTTGAAACGTGATTCAGCTAAATATCATTCATCGGTTTTTGCCTACACTTCTTTGGAAGACATTGCTGAACATAAGTCTCCCCTAAAGATTTCCAGACCCTCCCGTTAAAAGTGAAAAATCTTATGTATGGTAAGCTCAACCCAAGTAACGCAATATTGTTCACTCGCCCTAACAAAACTCAACACAATTCTAATAATCCAAGGTCCGTCCTTGAGGTCCCAAGATTAACGTAAATTTATTATCGTTTTCAATCATACCAACCTGTCTTGCCTAAGTGGTAATTAATATTCTAGTCTGTAATAGTTTTGATCCTACATTCTGATAGCGGCAACGGGTAGGTAAAACAATATAACCTTCGGTCAAAATGTACCTTAACCATTAGCAATTAGAATTAGTTTTATTGTAGCACTTATCCAACATCGATGAGGGGCTCGCGCATCACTTTTTACGCTTGTTGCTGAAACGAGTTGCGTTACTTGGTCACCCTCTGGATTCATGGATAAAAATATAAATCTAGGTGTGGTGCGGCTTCGCCGGCGCGGCGTTAAGAGCCTTTCAAGCTACCAAAGTTCCTAAAACACTAGCGCCACTGATTTAAAAATTCAGATGAAAAATTACCATTATTTTCCATGGTATAAAATTACCAGTACAAAAAGTAGCCTATGCGGTAATCCAGGACATGATCTACTCGTGTGTGCCAATTTTCATCCAAATCTGTTCAGCTATTTCTGCGTTCACTTCTAACAAACATCGAAACATTTTCATAATATTAGTAAGATAAGATTTAAACACAAAGTTTTGTTCGACATTGAAATTGGCCAACAGCCTATCGCTACCACTAGATCAAGAATGGTAAAACTCTATAATCTGTGCATCTGCCTAGTGTTTCATCTCTTTCACTCTTAAACGATTCACATGAAGAAGGGAAGGTTTTTTTTATGGTATTGAATGACGAGACGAGCATGCCGTTTGCCTGTTGGTAAGCGATACGACCACCCATAAACAGTAGCAACACCATCCAGCACCTTGAGTTACAAAGTACCTTGTGGCATTCCACTGCGCTCGTCATCCTGTGACATAAGATGTTAAGTCTCGTTACGTCCAGTAGTTGCACGAGCTACAATGCCCTTCAAACCGAAACACAACAATGCATGAACACTGCTGTTTCGCGATATAAATAGACATTGCGGTGGTATCCACGCAGGCGGATTCTTACATATGAGAAACTTACCATCAATAATAAAGTGACTGGGGACAGAAAAACTAACTAATACACAAATACCAGTGCTCACCTTAACAACTGCATGAACATTTTCATACATACATACACACACACTCACGCCCTTTATCCCCGAAAGGGTAGGCAGAGCGCAACTAGTGCACGCACTTTTCGCCGTGTGTATTCTGTCCCATGATGTGATATGGAGGGGAACTTAACGCGATATCTGGCACAGATTCCAAACTCCGGGCTGACCCGGGGATCGAACCCGAGATCTCAACACTATCATACCATTATACTACGCCACCGAAGCTCTCATAAACATTCTCAAAGCACAAAATATCTCACCATTCCAATCGTCCAAAATTCCAACTTGTCCATTTTAAATCCCCTTCTGTTAATTGGCTACACGGCGATTTATTAAGACCCCGAGGGAATAAGGGAACACCGCTAAGACTTCCGAGCCCTTGAATTAATCTAATTACATTAAGAACCTCAGTCATTGCACCGTGAATTTTAATGCTCAGCGTAGAAATTTACACTATAATCGTTAGTAAATAAGCAAATAGAACAGTAACGATTTATATGACAATATTTTTGATATCTCTTTACATAATTTCATTCATTAGATTTGGTAAATTTCCAAGTCCTTTCTTAGTCCAAGTCGTGTCATCTGTGGTCATAAAATTAACGGTCTTATTACACTGGACGAGCTCGCAGCTCCTTCGCCTCGCTGTGAATTCGTTTGCAATTCGCCAGTATGATAAGAGCCTTAACTTTACCTGACCACAGGTGAAACAATCCAGCCTTAGTGTTAAATAAGGAATTCGTATGCAACATTTGAGTCCATTATACCTATTGGTTGTGTTTCGCGTTATCTGGCATAAATCTTGTCAAATTTCACCAAAATATGTTCAGCGTTCTACGTTTACTCCTAATAAATATAGAAACTTTAATAACTTTTACATTTATCACAAAATTAAATATACTGTAATAATTACATTATGTAAATATACATCATGTAAACGTTTATTTTTTATAAACATCCCCATTTATCATACATAGTGTGATATACAATCATTGTAATATACACAACTGCAAAAGCTAGGACTTTTTTCACAACGTCTGAGGAAATGTTATTCGTCACATAAACCGACCAAATACAAGACACACTGTAATCTATGCTTCCACATAAATGGTAACAAAATGCTATCTCCATTAAATGTTTCCATAACTATCAAATAAAATATACTTTAAACCTGTGAAACTGACCCTTCTAATCAAATACTCAACACATTAGTCCGATAAACTTGGAAATCTTGCACTCCACTTTGTGTTTTTCATTTATATTTGACAGCACTTTGAACATTGTGGGAGTTGGTAAGGCGCTTTAACTTACTTTAGCTTTACTTCCGAGTTAAGAACCTAACAGCTTAGTTTGTTATCTTTTGGGTTAAACCGATCTTATGTGGTTTTAAAAACATAAAAGTAGTAAGTATAGGAGACTCTCTCAATTGGATTGTTTTTATTAATTACGTTCAAAATAAAAGATCCTGTGGGGCTCTACCAAAAAAAATGTCTTTAAGTTAATGAGCTAAATTTTGTTATTATGTTATGTACGATAAAATCGTAAAAGCAGTGGTAGGTTAGAAGACATCTTATTAATATCTATTTGTAAAAGGATTCATTTAAGCATTGTTAAATATAATATTTTGTAGGTATTTTTCACATTTCCTTAAATATAGCATAATTCACATTTGCTTAAAAAATGTTTTATGTTAATATTCATAGGATGTCAAACACGTTCTCTGGAAGTCAGACTTGACTCTGAGATGCAAGAAGATATCTAACCTAATTGGGTGAAATGACGTCATCGACACCTATTCACGTCACAGCCAGAGTTAAGGCAGACATCATTACTGCCGTCGTAATAAAGAATGCAGTAATCGACATCTTTTACATTTTCTTTTTTTTAGCAAAACGTCATCATAAGACACGTTTTTAACCATAGGGTTAAAGAAAATAAAATATGTTATAGATATGCATAGATTTGATTTGTAAATGAGAAGAGATTTAAAAGAAAAATATTTGACCGCGTTTTTCTCCACACTGCCATTTTGCAAGTACTTACTGCATTTAGAATTACGAGGGCAGATTAGTCATTCTGCGTCTTTCCACCACATTAAGTAACTACATGATAATATGCACTAACATTCTGAAGACGGCTAGAGAGAACCATTATCTAATAGTAATTAGGTACTAATAATATTATCCTTGGTCAATATTATTTCCTCTTCTTTAGATCTTCGATTTCTTATTCATATCTCCAGAAAACCTGTCACCCCTCACTCCGACCGGCACAGCGGTGATATTTTATTTTAAACTCTATCACAACCATGTAGAGTGTAAAATTCCATAAGTAAATTTAATATCGCAGTCTTGTAAGAATACAATATGTAAGAGGATATGAGCTGAATGTTAAACGATAAAAGGTCGAAATTACCGTGTCTTTAAAAATTGTTCCAATGAGTGAAACGTATCGAAATGTCAAACGCGGCGGGATGACGTGATTTTAAGTTTGAATTTTTATAAAGTTTTTATTTTAAATCTGTTCAAAAAGGTTTTTATTTAAATATTACGGCTCTGGATACTAGTTCATTGAGCCCGTCTTTCATATTTTTTTTTACTTTTGCCATCTATCGATGAATAGCAGAACTTTTAATGACTTTTATTTTATATCTGTTCAAAGAGGTTATAAATATTAGAATTTATGCAATAGCTTTACCGCGTCAGTCTCCGAGTGCAACACGTCTTTTTTTTTTATTTGTTCCTCAAGGAACCGGCTAAGGTCAAAGACCTGGCTGCCAAATCAAAAGTGATATTTTTAGCTGACTTTTTTATCCTCTGTAGTATGTCGCAGTAAAGCAGTGGCTACCTTACTTTATCGAGTAGTGTTGGCGGCAAACAAAAACACTTGATTAGCACGGTTATTTCAATTCCCTTAATTTGAGCCTTTCAATAGAACTACATTAGATAATATACCATCATAATTATCACCAAAATAATGAATCAAAACAAAACCACCTCAAGACACTTCCAAATTCTCGTCAAAACTCTGAATCAAATTAATAAAATTCGACCATTGAATTATATGCCGATAATTTTATTATTAATTTATCGACAAATTTTAAATATGGAACTAAAATATTTTGATAGAGCGTAAAATTTTAATAATCTGCACTAATCTGTTGTTCATAGAATACATTTTGTATCGGCACGGTTGGCGGCCACCGAACACAATGACGTATGAAAACCTGCCAGGTTACGTGTGTCGCGTTCCGTAATTATGTCGACTCATTATCATCCTCATCAGCCTATATTTAGTTTTAGCCTCCAGTACGCGCGATTTTACCCGGTCTTCGGCCTGTCGCATCCAGTTTCTGCCAGCGATCTATCGCAAATCGTCACTCCACCTAGCTGTACTACTGTGTCGATTGGCAAGGAATAAACGTCTCTCATCTGTCGTCTGTCTGAGATCTGCACAATAAAATTGAAATTCCGGAAAAAATAACACAGATGGAGCCGCGAGCAAAAATACTACTTTATTTTAAAGTCATTACTCGTATTGCGAGAAAAAAAGTACTGCAGGCGAGGCCGCGGTCAAAGCGAGTGTGGAAATAAATCACATTAAAATTACAACACCGAAGTAACGATACGAAGCGGGCCTGCTATTTATAAAGCATTAGCTCTATTAAAATGTCTTATATTATGAAAACTTATCTTCCATTTTCCGTCAGATGTATTAAATGGCCCCATTTATTTTTGATATCTAGGTTGAGTAACCTTTTTTTTAGTGCATCGAATGACGAGATGAGTATGCCGTTCGCCTGATGGTGAGCGATACGACCACCCATAAACAGTAGCAACACCATTCAGCACCTTGAATGTAAAGTACTGTGTGGCATTCTACTGCGCTCGTCATCTTTAGACATAAGGTGCTAAGTCTCATTATGTCCAGTAGTTACACTGCCTACAATGTCCCTCAAACCGAAACACAACAGTACATACACCCTGCTGTTTGCTATAAATAGACATTGCGGTGGTACCCACCCAGACGGCCTTTTACATATGAGAGACCTACCACCAGTAGAAGCTGGTTTATTTAAAATGATGGCACATATGGTGACATATTTTTTTCTACATCCTCATTCCACCCCGTGACCATGAAGGCTGTAAAAGCTTCGAAACGTGACGATACGAGTAAAAATTAAACAAATGTATCCAGAAAATTCTTTTACGTAGTTTCATTGTAAGGAAATAACTTTTTACAATCAATACATTAAAAACCCACCAACACAACAGAAAGAAAATTAACTCGACATCGAGCAAATAACGTTACGCAGACGCGACATTTTTTCCACGTCCAGCAGTGTGAGCACGGCCCTACATCGCATTAAGAGAATAGCACCATTTGTGGGGAATTTCATTAGTCATTCCTCGCGGCGGGCATCCATCATAGATTCCTTTCGCGTCTAACGTACCGTGGATACTTCCGAGACAAATATGTAAGGGAATAGGGTTGAATTTTCAATTGGATGTTTCATTAATTATTTGCATCAAGTTCCACGATTGCTTGATCGTGTTCGGTAATGGAAAGTAATGTATCACGTGTTTGTGAACGCAGCCTTACGCTCTACATGTCGTTAGATGTCGGGAATTAATTCTAGCTTGTGTACACGGCTTTGTTAGAGTTTCTAGACGGAAGGTGTTCTAACTTAGATCGTTCAGATTTGGTCAAAACTGGTTATAAAGGAAGTGCAAGGAGTCTCGTACATAAGAGTTCCGTATCCAAGCGATTGTCTTTGTCATTTGTTAAGATAATTGGCAAAACTCATGAGACATATTTTGAGAAATTTTCAACCCATTGACAAAGTTTAGTAACAAAGTATCGTTTGCATCGTTTGGGGAGGAAAATCAATAAAGTAAAATTACAAAAGCGTCCAAACGAGACGATTGTGTTTCTGCATCCTCTTCTACTTATAAAGAAGTAGCTTTTGCTAGCGCCACTGTTCACGTGAAAGTCGGTTCCCGGAAAAAGTGCCAATATGATTGTTTTTCATAATAAAATAATACTAATTCTGAATTCCGTTCAGTGGTTTTTGCGTTTACTTTCAACAAACACCTAAACCTTTCGCACTTATTCTACGAAATGAGGATTGCTAGAGAGAACTAACGATCGCTAATTTTACTCTTTTGTTCAGACCAAAATTGCCACTTTACCTAATGATCTCTTATAAAATAATGCTGATATTAAGAGTACACAAACCAAAAATGACTTTTTACGAATAATGCCCGACAATTTCAAACTAGGGCTATAATCTGAAATAAATCACAGTGAAATTAAATACTCCAAACCCTCAACCGGAGGTCCAAAAAATCACGAAGAAGTAATAAAGCAAAAAAATTCAAATCCACACATCAAAACCTTTTGGATTACAAGCAAATGGATATGCCAGATATAATATGAAAGTTTGTGAAGACTGAAAATGTTTGTATGTTAGCATATTATACTATGGTTAATAAAAGATGAAAATTGCACCGATAAATCATACATACATACATATATACATATACACTCACGCTTGTTATCCCCGAAGGGGTAAGCAGAGGCGCAACTAGTGCACCCACTTTTCGCCATTATTCCGTCCCATGATGTGATAGGGGGCGAGCCTATCGCCATATCGGGCACAAATTCCAGACTCCGAGCTGATACTGAATAGAAAAACTCAATATCACTTTGCCCGACCCGGGGATCGAACCCGAGACCTCAGCATTGCAGTCATACCGTAATACAACTACGCCACCGAGGCAGTCAATAAATCATATTCTGGATAAATAGATCGATTTTATCCTAGTGATACCCTCTCATAAGTTACAATATAATTTTATTAATGCAAGAGTAGATTTTCACGAATTAGTATAACTATTATGTCGATTTAAAATAAGTTAATCCAAACTCACCCGACCAGAGCCGCGGGAAAAACGTCGTCCAAAATATTTTCTTTCACTCAATTTTTATCGCTCCTAGTAGAACGTTTGTTCGTAATAATGCCTGAATTCGGCTTCTGGCCTGGATTGGCTAGGTCATATTTATTTTGCGACCTTAGCTCAATAGTTTTTGCTTCGGGCTACTATCGGCTCTTTCGGAATTTAGTTTATGAATCTTATGTTATACAGAAATATATTGTGGAGATATTTTGAACGTGTTTTAGATATAAAAATTAATTTAACTTATAAAATAAATTGCGTCAGGGGGTTAGATTGTTTGTAATAAGTAAAAGCAGAACCAACAGAACAGATTCAAATTAAACTTGGCAAACGGGTAGAGTAAGTCCTGGATTAACCTCCAAAATATTTTGATTGATGATTAAAAATATTTATGTAATTTGTCAACGCCATAAGACTCAAAGTGGGGAAACATAAGCTATGAATACATTTTGAATTTGAATGAACTTCCATAGCCTTTATAACTATATGTGGCACAAGTTAACCTTTCACAAACTTACCGGATATCGTTAGTACCAAAACAACTTGGTAGTGAGACATCACTTCACTACATAGTATAAAACAAAGGTGCTTCCTGCTGTCTGTCCCTATGTATGCTTAGATCTTTAAAACTACGCAACAGATATTGATGCGGTTTTTTTTAATAGATAGAGTGATTTAACGGGAAGGTTTTTATGTACTTTAAGCCCGGAAAAACTTATTAACACGAGCGAAGCCGCCGGCAAAAGCTGGTTGTGATATATTTTGGGACAAGTTAGTTTACTATCTGGGCATTAACCTGATCTATCTATATATTTGACCTCTTAGACTTTTGGATTAAAAAGATTTGTTTCATCTGATTCAATATAAAGGTGTTCCGTTTTTATTTGAAAATTAGCTTTTTCTCGCGGCTTGGTTCATTAATACTTTCCTACTTAATCCCTAAATTCCTATGCAAGACTCAAAATGAGATCCACATACAGACTAAGACCTTTAAACCTAAATACTGCAGAAACACAGAGAATATACAATTTCCAACAATGAGCATTGTAACGAAATGTATTAAGTATTAATTACAGATATTAGCGCATGATAAGACAAGAATAGAGCTGGTTCATAATACCAGCATATAATCTAGGCGCATACATAAATAAGTGAGACTTAAGCCTAGATGTGTCATGCTCACATACTGTAAAACAAAGTCCCCCACCGCGTCTCTCTGTTTGTCTGAACCCGAAAAACTCAAAAACTACTCAACGGATTTCGACGAATGGTGTTGAGATAGTTTCAGACTCTGGGACGGAAAAAGGCTACTTATCCCGGGAAAAGTCTTTCATACGGGCGACGCGAGTATAAGCTAGTAAACAATAAGTACCTTACAAACGACTTAATCTTGCGCTAATTTATAGGTCACTTTTCTGGAAACTGGGACTTTTATTCTGGACAGAATTTTCACGCGGGTGACGCCGCAAGCAACAGCTGGTATAAATCACGAACTTTTTGGATCGATGATGGGACTAAATTATTTTCGGTTTTTCTACTCAGCATCAGCCCGCAGTTTGGGATTTGTACCCTATGGCGATAGGCTCGTCCCCAATCATATCGTGGGACCAAACACTCGGTGAAAAGTGGGTGCCCTGGTTGCGCCTCTGCCCACCCTTTTGGGTATAACAACGTGATATGTGGGTTTCAATCCCCAATCAAAAATTCAATCTCTCATACATCAAAATCAAATGCGGATAAATATAATCAAAAAGTTCACGAAGCTTTATGATATCGTTTGTAATGTCCAGCGATTTATTTTTGTGGCATTGAATGACGAGGCGAGGATACGAGCGATACGAGCACCCGTGAACAGTAGCAAGACCATACAGCACCTTGACTTACAAGTGTTGTGTGGCATCCCACTGCGCTCGTCATCCTGAGACATAAGTGTTGAATTAATTAACAAAGATATTTAAATTATTGGCAACCCTAACTTATAAAAAATAATTACTATGAACTAATTTTGACACTTCCCTCTTCCCTCTCTGGTTCCGTCTATACTTTTGTGCTCAGACGTATCTTATCTTGTTATTACTTGTAATAATTCCAAAATACAGTTTATTAAAGGTGATTTTACAAATATTCATATATTTTGATTCCACTGCTCTAAATAAACCTCAACAGGTTATTGGCCCAGAGCTATTGTGGGTGATTGTTGAAATCGCGAAGGATTGTCTTACGAAACGAGGACACGTAATCGCCATATTGTTAATAGAAGTTTTTGGTGTACAAGTTTTACTGAAATTACATATTATTCCTCCAAAATGTCGTCAATACGACTGGACAAATTGTCTGTGGAGAAACTGGAAGGGGATTCGAATTGGATTACCTGGAAATTTGATGTAATGTTACAATTGACATTGCACAAGGTGTACGAGCACGTTGCTGGCGTTGCAACTCAATCAACGGATGACGCAGTAAAGTCTATAGAATATGAGGAAAAAGAGTCAACGGCAAGATATTTAATCGGTTCAACTGTCGGCAAGGAGCCGAAACAGCACATTTTGATATGTAAGTCAGCAAGAGACATGTGGGAAACTTTACATGCTGTTTATGAACAAAGAAATGAAAGAAGATTAGACCTGCTTTACTGCGAATTATTTACATACAAAAAGGCATCTGAAGACTGCATTGCTACTCATGTATCCAAGCTGCAGAGATTATACACTCAACTGAATTTAGAATTAAAAAGTGAAGGATGCAGCTTACCTCAGTCCTTACTATTAAATAGAGTGTTAAATACATTGCCAAGCAGTTATCTCGAATTCAAAAATGCATGGGAATCTGTGCCAGCCTCGGACAGATGTGTAACTACTCTTATGGAGCGTCTACGACTACATGAACAGCGGTTAAATGAAACTAAGTCAGAACCAGAAGTCGCTTTATCCGCAAAAACAAGTAAGAACAATTTCTTTAAAGTACCTAAAGGACCAGTTTGTAATTTTTGTAAAAAGAGAGGACATTTTAAGAAAAATTGTTTTAAGCTTAAAAATAAACAAAAAACTGAGACTTCAACAAGTCAAGCTTTTGTTGTTAGTTCAATAATTAATGAAGACTGGATTATAGATTCTGGTGCATCTCACCATATGACCTCTCACAAAGAATATTTTAGTTCTTATGAGCAGTTTCACAACCCAGTTTCAGTAACTTTGGGAGATGGAAGTGAAATGATGGCACTTGGGGCAGGAAAAATTAATGTGGAAATGTTAGTCCATGGAAGATGGATGAAAAGCTATTTGAGTAATGCATGGTATGTACCTTCATGTAAACAAAATTTGTTCTCATCCGGGTCAGCACTGAAAAATAACCTTATTGAAGTAGCTGATGAGCATAAGAGATTATTTAAAATAAATAATGAGATTAAAGCTGTGGCTATTAAAGCAAAAGGTAACATGTATAAATTGTTAATGCGAGTAACAGAAAAATGTTGTATGTTCAGCGGTCAAGTAGCCAACCTAAATGTTTGGCATGAACGCCTCTGTCACCAGAATTTCAGACATGTTGAAAAGTTTTTAAAAGGCAATAATATTCCATTCCAACCAACAAATAAAGCTATTTGTGATGGGTGCATGTATGGGAAAATGTCCCGTCTACCATTTCAACATAGAGATGTTAGTATAAGAGCACAGTCACCGGGACAAATTATTCATGCTGATGTTTGTGGACCTATTTCAGAAATATCTCTAGGTGGAAGCAGATATTATGTGGTATTTAAAGATGACTATTCTAAATATAGAAAAGTTTACTTCATGAAAGAAAAATCTGAAGTAGTAGAAGCTGCAAAAATTTTTATTCTGGAAGCAAAAACAACGGGACATGTGATAAAGGAACTGTTGACTGATGGCGGGAAAGAATTTGTGAATCGGCAAATGCAAACACTTTTGTTATCTTTTGGGATTAACCACAGAGTTGCTATTCCATACAGTCCGCAACAAAATGGTGCCGCTGAAAGAGAAAATAGAATATTAATGGAAGCAGCCAGGAGTATGTTGCATGCAAATGATCTTAAGAAGCAACTTTGGGCGGAAGCTGTCAATACAGCAGCATATGTTTTAAACAGGACTGGACCAACGGGTGTTAATGACACCTCTACGCCTTATAAACTTTGGTATGGAAGAGACGCTGATATAAGTCATTTGAAGATATTCGGGACTAAATGTTTTGTCCATGTACCAGACCAAAAGCGCAAGAAATTCGATAAAAAGGCAATAACGGGAAACTTGGTTGGATATTGGGGTGATAAAGATGGTTATAGAATTTGGACAGCAGATGGCAAGATAATTCTATCAAGAGATGTCAAATTCTTGGCAGAGCAAACAAGTTTTGATGTATTTGGACAAAAATTGTCAGAAAAACAACTGGAACATTCAAAACTACTTGCGGAAGATCCAAGTACTGAGATGGACTTGCCCTCTCCTAATACTAATACAAATTTTAAGTTTCAGGAAGTATCGGAAGCGAGTAAGCCTTCACCAGGAACTCTGGATACTACTATAATTAATTTAACTCCAGCTGATGTTGATGATCCAAATAAAGGTCAGGATTCAATTCATGATGGGAGTTGTTCAGGTGAGACCGACCCTATTTTCTTAGACTGTGATGATTTATCAGATAGTCAACCTCAACCTATGACAGAAGTAGAACAGTTGTCAAATGATCCATTGGGCAATGATAATAATAATGTTAATGTTCAAGGGGAATGTGTTCGTAAATATCCATTGCGTAACCGAAAGAAAAAAGAGTTTCCTGACTATCATGTATTTATGTGTGTAGATCCTGACAGTGAATGTATTCAAATAGATAATTTTAATAATTTACCTGAATGTTGGAAAAATGCTATTAATGATGAACTTTCATCATTACAACAGAATAATACTTGGTCTATAGTAGATTTACCAAAAAATGTCATTCCTATAGATAGTAAATGGGTTTTTAAAATAAAGAAAAACAGTGATGGGGATATTATTAAGTATAAAGCGAGACTTGTTGCTCGTGGTTATAATCAAAGATTTGGTATTGATTATTTTGAAACTTATTCTCCGGTTGTACGTTCAAGTGCATTAAGAATACTTTTTTCTTTAGCTATTCAGTTTGATTGGTTTATAGATCATTGGGATGTAGTCACTGCTTTTCTTCATGGGACCTTAAGTGAAGATGTTTATATGTACATTCCAAAAGGTTACCTAATAAACACAAATGTTAAAGACTATGCATCTAAGGTATGCAAATTAAATAAAGCTTTGTATGGCCTAAAACAGGCAGCATCATGTTGGAATAAAGAATTACATAATGTATTGATTAACATTGGTTTTAAACAATCTAACCTTGAACCGTGTATTTATGTCCTCAGACAGAATAAATTGTATTTAATTTTAGCAATTTATGTTGATGATGTCTTTGTCATTGGTAACAAAGAAAAAGCATGAGGTTTATAATTTACTAGATAGTAAATTTAAGTTAAAGAATTTAGGTTCTATACAACATGCATTAAGTTTAAAAATTAAACGAACAGGTTCAGAATTAATTGTTAATCAGAAAAAATATATAGAAAAGATTTTAGATGATTATGGAATGAAAGATTGTAAATCTGTAAATTCACCAATGATACCTGGTTTAAAGCTATGTAAAAGTGACACTGTGAATCCAAACATTCCTTATCAAAATTTAATTGGAAGTATAATGTATGTAGCCATAAATACTAGACCAGAGGCATGATTCTCTATGACATTGTTAACTCGTAACGCGGCCGCGTCACGTTCACTTCGTGTAATGTGCGTAAAATGGTATTCTGTATGCCAATTTCCATAGTAATAAACGCGATGAGTTACGTTACGCGCTTGTTACGAGCGGTGAAAATAACGCGTGTCATAGAGAATAAGGGGGCTGACATATTACATGCGGTTTGTGTATTATCTCAATATAATAATTGTTACTCAAATGAACATTTTGTTCAAGCCAAAAGAATTCTAAGATATCTTAAGGGCACAATTGATCATTGTTTAATATATAAGAAGTCTAAGGATTTTAGTTTATATGGTTATGTTGATGCCGATTGGGCTAATTCTAAAGACAGAAGATCATATTCCGGTTTAGTGTTTAAACTTGGAAATAATCTTATTTCATTTGAAAGTAAAAAGCAAACATGTGTGACATTATCGTCAACTGAAGCGGAATATGTTGCATTGGCTCAAGGAGCAAAAGAGGCTATATTTTTAAATAATCTTGTTAAAGAATTGTATTTTGAGATGACAGATAAGCCTGTTGTTTTATATAATGATAATCAGTCTTGTCATAAGATTGCTACTAACAAGGTGAACAGTAATAGAACTAAGCATATAGATGTGAAATTTCACTTTGTTAGGGAAGCAGTTTCCAATAATAAAATAGAGATTAAATATCTGCCAACTGAAAATATGGTGGCTGATATTTTCACTAAGCCTCTGAATGGTACAAAGATAAACAATTTCTTAAAATATCTTTCATTGTATAATGGAAATTAATATTGTATTTTTTTATTGAAGTTTATCTTTGTGTTTGTCATGTTATGATATATTTTTTTGTAAAGTTAGGTTTGAGGGGGTGTGTTGAATTAATTAACAAAGATATTTAAATTATTGGCAACCCTAACTTATAAAAAATAATTACTATGAACTAATTTTGACACTTCCCTCTTCCCTCTCTGGTTCCGTCTATACTTTTGTGCTCAGACGTATCTTATCTTGTTATTACTTGTAATAATTCCAAAATACAGTTTATTAAAGGTGATTTTACAAATATTCATATATTTTGATTCCACTGCTCTAAATAAACCTCAACAATAAGTTCACTATGTCCAGTAGTTACACTGGCTACAATGTCCTTCAAACCGAAAAACAGCAGTGCATGCGGGCTGATGCTTGTCGGTAGAAATAGACACTGTGGTGGTACCCACCTAGACGGACTCTCACATGTGAGAGACCTACCACCAGTAAAAGCAGTAGATACGGCATTTCATTTCTTAACGATAGCGTAGTCTTTGTGATAACATATAGATGTTATATGCCTACGTATCTATTAACCGACTCTATTCTGTATTTGAACTTTTATCAGAATTTGTGTTTGATTCAATATATACTCGTGGATATTTGTCCAATGGAAATGTTCTTGAAAAGGTTATATACCGAACATTATCTCACGGTATCGTGGATTAAAAGAGGTAGATGTAATGTAAACAGTAGTATTAGTTATATTACAATGTGATATTTAAGATAGAGGATCTTTGAATAACATTAACGCTTCCCGGAAACGTAAGAATAAGATAAAAGCTCCCAAATATCACCCAGTTTACAATAAAAAAGCGAAATACCTTCCCAGCAACATTAACAGAGCTTTATCTTATTACCGCATCCGATAAAGCTCGTTAGACGACATCCGGGTATCATTCACAAATCCTACTGCGAGGATGCCTGTAAAAGCAATAAAAATCTCTGTAATCCATACAAAGCTTTGTAGATGGCTGTGCTTTTTGCGACTTTCAACGTTGAGTAATAATGCCTACTGTATTCGGGTATTAAAATGTTTGTTTTCTTTGCTTTGATTGGCAAAGGAAACATGCATACAGCCAAATGATTTTTTTTATGGTTACGATAGAAATTCTAAATTTAAAACTGAGAAAATTTTGGTGCCTGGTTGCTAAAAATTTGTTAATTTCGTTGCGGGTTTCAAGACTTAATCATTATTTAAAAGAAAAATAATACAATTAGTATGGTGTAGCGATACCGAAAGGCTACGTGCCACGTAAGTTCCATTCATTAATACATTCTCTCTCGAACACTCAACTAAGCGTATTACGCTGTGCATCGGTCATACTCTACGATATGCACAATAGTTATGGTTGCCAATAAACATTCGTTTTAGTCGAGTATTTATTTATTGATGTTCAAATGATTATTAAATATAAATATTACCAGCCCTGTAATACTGTCCCACTGCTGGGCTCAGGCCCGCTCTATTACCAAGATGGTTCACGCCTTAGTCCTTCACACTGGCCGAGGTTGAATAAATTCATATACCCACAAAAAATGAAGATGTTTGGAAAGTAACATCAGGGTGTTTTTGTACAAAATAAATAATAGCTAAGTCAAACTACATAGCCTACTAAATACATAATTACAGTCTGGAAATCTTTAGTGAAAGCCTACGTTACGCAAGCGACATCGTATTGCTGACGGTGATAAAGTTAAAATAGTGAAAATGGTGTATAAAAGGGCCCTTCGTGTTTTGAATCGTCAATAATCGATTACTATGATAGTAACAGTCGAGTACATCATTAAAGTTTTACACTACTAGCAGCGGTTGCAAGCTTATCATTACGTGCTTGTTAATGGAGCATAATAGCAGTAATTATTGATTTCCTGACATGTTTGTAATACTAGTCGGAATTAAAGCCTGCGTCTGAGTGGTACTGTGGTTTGTGGCTTTATCAAATTCGCTCAAGCGGCTTGATATTAGGCAGGCGGCTAGTTATAAGAACTAGGCCATATTTCTGATAAGAAATGCTTATAAAAATGTGTAGCGCCAACCCTATTAGTAGGATCCACGCAGTTGGCAGTTCATGTATTTACTTTGCTTAAACAGCTATTTAAAAGATGTTAAAAGTCATCCTTTTTGTTTTTTTGCGAAACAAATGCAAACGCCCGATAAAATTAAATATCAACGCGATGTATGGAAACAAATAAAGTACCTAAGCAAAGTGACAGCCCTATCTACATCTATTCCTTTCCAGTCCATTCTAAAACAAAGAACCAAACCATATTAACTTCAGATTAAATAAAATCATTCAATACATATTCAAAGTACATCTAGGGTTGATACAAACCAAACCGCCAATCTAATCCAGGGCTGGCAAACCCTAGCACAAAGCTCTATAAATCACAACACAGGCGTCAGTCATCCCACTGATTCCTATTATGTAGTGCTTGAATTATCTGACCATCAATCACAACAGCGTAGATACTAGATACCAGAGATAGCATTGTTCGATGGCCGAACGTGCGCCGTCAAATGTGCTGTGCATTTCACTGATAATGTGTGGATTTATGTGGACAGTGTTGGCGAATTGTGTTTTTCACACGGAATAAAGTAATGAAATTTCACGTTGAAAATTGATGGACACAGCCGCAGGTTAAGCCTGTTTTCCACCGCGCTGGCGTAAAGGATTGACTCTATTTTTTTTATGTAGCTGAATGGCGAGAGATGCTAACCATGGATAGAGATACCACTGCCCGTAAAAGTAACATCCCCATCTAAAAGTCTAATTTAAAAACAGTGCAATGTATAAACTACTGTCTCGGTGGCGTAGTTATATTGTGGTACGATTGCAATGCTGAGGTCTCGGGTTCGATTCCCGGGTCGGGCAAAGTGATATTGAGTTTTTTTGTTCAATATTAGTTCGTAGTCTGGAATTTGTGCCCAACATGGCGATAAGCTATCACATCATGGGACGGAATAATGGCGAAAAGTGGGTGCACTAGTTGCGCCTCTGCCTACCTCTTCGGGGATAATAGGCCTGAGTGTGTGTGTGTGTGTGTGTGTGTGTGTGTGTGTGTGTGTGTGTGTGTGTGTGTGTGTGTGTGTGTGTGTGTGTGTGTGTGTGTGTGTGTGTGTGTGTGTGTGTGTGTGTGTGTGTGTGTGTGTGTGTGTGTGTGTGTGTGTGTGTGTGTGTGTGTGTGTGTGTGTGTGTGTGTGTGTGTGTGTGTGTGTGTGTGTGTGTGTGTGTGTGTGTGTGTGTGTGTGTGTGTGTGTGTGTGTGTGTGTGTGTGTGTGTGTGTGTGTGTGTGTGTGTGTGTGTGTGTGTGTGTGTGTGTGTGTGTGTGTGTGTGTGTGTGTGTGTGTGTGTGTGTGTGTGTGTGTGTGTGTGTGTGTGTGTGTGTGTGTGTGTGTGTGTGTGTGTGTGTGTGTGTGTGTGTGTGTGTGTGTGTGTGTGTGTGTGTGTGTGTGTGTGTGTGTGTGTGTGTGTGTGTGTGTGTGTGTGTGTGTGTGTGTGTGTGTGTGTGTGTGTGTGTGTGTGTGTGTGTGTGTGTGTGTGTGTGTGTGTGTGTGTGTGTGTGTGTGTGTGTGTGTGTGTGTGTGTGTGTGTGTGTGTGTGTGTGTGTGTGTGTGTGTGTGTGTGTGTGTGTGTGTGTGTGTGTGTGTGTGTGTGTGTGTGTGTGTGTGTGTGTGTGTGTGTGTGTGTGTGTGTGTGTGTGTGTGTGTGTGTGTGTGTGTGTGTGTGTGTGTGTGTGTGTGTGTGTGTGTGTGTGTGTGTGTGTGTGTGTGTGTGTGTGTGTGTGTGTGTGTGTGTGTGTGTGTGTGTGTGTGTGTGTGTGTGTGTGTGTGTGTGTGTGTGTGTGTGTGTGTGTGTGTGTGTGTGTGTGTGTGTGTGTGTGTGTGTGTGTGTGTGTGTGTGTGTGTGTGTGTGTGTGTGTGTGTGTGTGTGTGTGTGTGTGTGTGTGTGTGTGTGTGTGTGTGTGTGTGTGTGTGTGTGTGTGTGTGTGTGTGTGTGTGTGTGTGTGTGTGTGTGTGTGTGTGTGTGTGTGTGTGTGTGTGTGTGTGTGTGTGTGTGTGTGTGTGTGTGTGTGTGTGTGTGTGTGTGTGTGTGTGTGTGTGTGTGTGTGTGTGTGTGTGTGTGTGTGTGTGTGTGTGTGTGTGTGTGTGTGTGTGTGTGTGTGTGTGTGTGTGTGTGTGTGTGTGTGTGTGTGTGTGTGTGTGTGTGTGTGTGTGTGTGTGTGTGTGTGTGTGTGTGTGTGTGTGTGTGTGTGTGTGTGTGTGTGTGTGTGTGTGTGTGTGTGTGTGTGTGTGTGTGTGTGTGTGTGTGTGTGTGTGTGTGTGTGTGTGTGTGTGTGTGTGTGTGTGTGTGTGTGTGTGTGTGTGTGTGTGTGTGTGTGTGTGTGTGTGTGTGTGTGTGTGTGTGTGTGTGTGTGTGTGTGTGTGTGTGTGTGTGTGTGTGTGTGTGTGTGTGTGTGTGTGTGTGTGTGTGTGTGTGTGTGTGTGTGTGTGTGTGTGTGTGTGTGTGTGTGTGTGTGTGTGTGTGTGTGTGTGTGTGTGTGTGTGTGTGTGTGTGTGTGTGTGTGTGTGTGTGTGTGTGTGTGTGTGTGTGTGTGTGTGTGTGTGTGTGTGTGTGTGTGTGTGTGTGTGTGTGTGTGTGTGTGTGTGTGTGTGTGTGTGTGTGTGTGTGTGTGTGTGTGTGTGTGTGTGTGTGTGTGTGTGTGTGTGTGTGTGTGTGTGTGTGTGTGTGTGTGTGTGTGTGTGTGTGTGTGTGTGTGTGTGTGTGTGTGTGTGTGTGTGTGTGTGTGTGTGTGTGTGTGTGTGTGTGTGTGTGTGTGTGTGTGTGTGTGTGTGTGTGTGTGTGTGTGTGTGTGTGTGTGTGTGTGTGTGTGTGTGTGTGTGTGTGTGTGTGTGTGTGTGTGTGTGTGTGTGTGTGTGTGTGTGTGTGTGTGTGTGTGTGTGTGTGTGTGTGTGTGTGTGTGTGTGTGTGTGTGTGTGTGTGTGTGTGTGTGTGTGTGTGTGTGTGTGTGTGTGTGTGTGTGTGTGTGTGTGTGTGTGTGTGTGTGTGTGTGTGTGTGTGTGTGTGTGTGTGTGTGTGTGTGTGTGTGTGTGTGTGTGTGTGTGTGTGTGTGTGTGTGTGTGTGTGTGTGTGTGTGTGTGTGTGTGTGTGTGTGTGTGTGTGTGTGTGTGTGTGTGTGTGTGTGTGTGTGTGTGTGTGTGTGTGTGTGTGTGTGTGTGTGTGTGTGTGTGTGTGTGTGTGTGTGTGTGTGTGTGTGTGTGTGTGTGTGTGTGTGTGTGTGTGTGTGTGTGTGTGTGTGTGTGTGTGTGTGTGTGTGTGTGTGTGTGTGTGTGTGTGTGTGTGTGTGTGTGTGTGTGTGTGTGTGTGTGTGTGTGTGTGTGTGTGTGTGTGTGTGTGTGTGTGTGTGTGTGTGTGTGTGTGTGTGTGTGTGTGTGTGTGTGTGTGTGTGTGTGTGTGTGTGTGTGTGTGTGTGTGTGTGTGTGTGTGTGTGTGTGTGTGTGTGTGTGTGTGTGTGTGTGTGTGTGTGTGTGTGTGTGTGTGTGTGTGTGTGTGTGTGTGTGTGTGTGTGTGTGTGTGTGTGTGTGTGTGTGTGTGTGTGTGTGTGTGTGTGTGTGTGTGTGTGTGTGTGTGTGTGTGTGTGTGTGTGTGTGTGTGTGTGTGTGTGTGTGTGTGTGTGTGTGTGTGTGTGTGTGTGTGTGTGTGTGTGTGTGTGTGTGTGTGTGTGTGTGTGTGTGTGTGTGTGTGTGTGTGTGTGTGTGTGTGTGTGTGTGTGTGTGTGTGTGTGTGTGTGTGTGTGTGTGTGTGTGTGTGTGTGTGTGTGTGTGTGTGTGTGTGTGTGTGTGTGTGTGTGTGTGTGTGTGTGTGTGTGTGTGTGTGTGTGTGTGTGTGTGTGTGTGTGTGTGTGTGTGTGTGTGTGTGTGTGTGTGTGTGTGTGTGTGTGTGTGTGTGTGTGTGTGTGTGTGTGTGTGTGTGTGTGTGTGTGTGTGTGTGTGTGTGTGTGTGTGTGTGTGTGTGTGTGTGTGTGTGTGTGTGTGTGTGTGTGTGTGTGTGTGTGTGTGTGTGTGTGTGTGTGTGTGTGTGTGTGTGTGTGTGTGTGTGTGTGTGTGTGTGTGTGTGTGTGTGTGTGTGTGTGTGTGTGTGTGTGTGTGTGTGTGTGTGTGTGTGTGTGTGTGTGTGTGTGTGTGTGTGTGTGTGTGTGTGTGTGTGTGTGTGTGTGTGTGTGTGTGTGTGTGTGTGTGTGTGTGTGTGTGTGTGTGTGTGTGTGTGTGTGTGTGTGTGTGTGTGTGTGTGTGTGTGTGTGTGTGTGTGTGTGTGTGTGTGTGTGTGTGTGTGTGTGTGTGTGTGTGTGTGTGTGTGTGTGTGTGTGTGTGTGTGTGTGTGTGTGTGTGTGTGTGTGTGTGTGTGTGTGTGTGTGTGTGTGTGTGTGTGTGTGTGTGTGTGTGTGTGTGTGTGTGTGTGTGTGTGTGTGTGTGTGTGTGTGTGTGTGTGTGTGTGTGTGTGTGTGTGTGTGTGTGTGTGTGTGTGTGTGTGTGTGTGTGTGTGTGTGTGTGTGTGTGTGTGTGTGTGTGTGTGTGTGTGTGTGTGTGTGTGTGTGTGTGTGTGTGTGTGTGTGTGTGTGTGTGTGTGTGTGTGTGTGTGTGTGTGTGTGTGTGTGTGTGTGTGTGTGTGTGTGTGTGTGTGTGTGTGTGTGTGTGTGTGTGTGTGTGTGTGTGTGTGTGTGTGTGTGTGTGTGTGTGTGTGTGTGTGTGTGTGTGTGTGTGTGTGTGTGTGTGTGTGTGTGTGTGTGTGTGTGTGTGTGTGTGTGTGTGTGTGTGTGTGTGTGTGTGTGTGTGTGTGTGTGTGTGTGTGTGTGTGTGTGTGTGTGTGTGTGTGTGTGTGTGTGTGTGTGTGTGTGTGTGTGTGTGTGTGTGTGTGTGTGTGTGTGTGTGTGTGTGTGTGTGTGTGTGTGTGTGTGTGTGTGTGTGTGTGTGTGTGTGTGTGTGTGTGTGTGTGTGTGTGTGTGTGTGTGTGTGTGTGTGTGTGTGTGTGTGTGTGTGTGTGTGTGTGTGTGTGTGTGTGTGTGTGTGTGTGTGTGTGTGTGTGTGTGTGTGTGTGTGTGTGTGTGTGTGTGTGTGTGTGTGTGTGTGTGTGTGTGTGTGTGTGTGTGTGTGTGTGTGTGTGTGTGTGTGTGTGTGTGTGTGTGTGTGTGTGTGTGTGTGTGTGTGTGTGTGTGTGTGTGTGTGTGTGTGTGTGTGTGTGTGTGTGTGTGTGTGTGTGTGTGTGTGTGTGTGTGTGTGTGTGTGTGTGTGTGTGTGTGTGTGTGTGTGTGTGTGTGTGTGTGTGTGTGTGTGTGTGTGTGTGTGTGTGTGTGTGTGTGTGTGTGTGTGTGTGTGTGTGTGTGTGTGTGTGTGTGTGTGTGTGTGTGTGTGTGTGTGTGTGTGTGTGTGTGTGTGTGTGTGTGTGTGTGTGTGTGTGTGTGTGTGTGTGTGTGTGTGTGTGTATAAACTACATAACGCTTTGTAACTGGACTATTTCCTCCCAGCCGAAATATAACAGAACGTACTTGACATTGTTGCTCAGCGGCAGAAATACACTGTACTATTATAGTCTATTATACTAATATCTACTCCAAGGGACCATCGTATACGAGAAACTCAGAAATATAAAGAACTCTACCTATTCTATGTTTTTTTCCACTACGAAAAAACACCTAGTTAAACAACATTCAAAAACAAATCCCCTTTTAATACCATTTAATTTTCAAACAAATGATTTTGAGTATTTGAACGTTTTATATTTATTATTCACAAAATTTTATTATAAACAGAAGAGCTGGAACAAATATCGTGGCAGTGTAAGTTTTTATAAACGTATTTTATTTTGAACTAGCTTTTGCCCGCGGCTCCGCCCGCGGTTAAAAGTTTTTCCGGGATAAAAGTCCCCCTTTATATTTTCCCGGGATAAAGCGTAACCTATATGGTAATCCAGGACATGATCTACCCATGTGTTAAATTTCATCCAAATCCGTTCAGTACTTTTTGCGGGTAAAATTCCCGGTGTACGTTTTCCCAGGATAAAAGTAGCCTATGTCCTTCTTTGGATCTCAAACTATCTTCATACTTGTTTTCTTGCGGTTCCACTCGCAGAAAACGATTTTCCGGGTTTCAAGTCTCGGTTTTAATTTCCCTGGATAAAAAGTATCTTAGGTCCTTCCCGGGGTCTTAAACTATCTCCCTACCAAAATGCATCGCAATCGGTTTAGTAGTTTGGCTGTGACAGCTTCACTCGCGAGAAAATGAAATCCGGGATAAAAGTCCCGCTTTATATTTTCCTGGGATAAAAAGTAGCCTATGTGTTAATCCAGTATATGTTAATATGATCTACCTGTATGCCAAATTTCATCGAAATCCGTTCAGCAGTTTTTGCATGAAAGAGTAACAAATATCCATACATCCAGACATCCATATATACTCACAAACTTTCGCCTTTATAATATTAGTAGGAAGTAGGATAGTAAGAAGTAGTGATGTAAGGACATACCCTTAAAAACAAAAAGATACAAAACCACGCAAAAAAAATCCGGGGTAAAATTCCCGGTGTACATTTTCCCGGGATAAAAGTAGCCTATGTCCTTCTTTGGATCTCAAACTATCTTCATACTTGTTTTCTTGCGGTTCCACTCGCAGAAAACGATTTTCCGGGATTCAAGTCTCGGTTTAATTTTCCGGGGATAAAAAGTATCTTAGGTCCTTCCCGGGGTCTTAAACTATCTCCCTACCAAAATGCATCGCAATCGGTTTAGTAGCATGGCTGTGACAGCTTCACTCGCGAAAAAATGAAATCCGGGATAAAAGTCCCGCTTTATATTTTCCTGGGATAAAAGTAGCCTATGTGTTAATCCAGGATATGATCTACCCGTGTGCCAAATTTCATCGAAATCTGTTCAGCAGTTTTTGCGTGAAAGAATAACAAACATCCATACATCCAGACATCGATACATACTCACAAACTTTCGCCTTTATAATATATTAGTAGGATTATACAAAAGAAAAGCTTAAAGCAGTATAGCCTAGTGTACGATATTTTTACCCGACTGCGAAAAGAGGGTTATATTTTTCCAGTGTAGATATGGCAGATTTAGACGCAGTCTGGTTTTTTGTTTTGCTTTAGTAATTTTTTTTTTCTAAAATTATAATCTATACTAATAATAGCTTTTGCCCGCGGCTCCGCCCGCATTAAAAAGTTTTTCCGGGATAAAAGTCCCGGTTTATATTTTCCCGGGATAAAAAGTAGCCTATGTGTTAATCCAGGACATGATCTACCCGAGTGCCAAATTTCATCGAAATCCGTTCAGTAGTTTTTGCGTGAAAGAGGAACAAACATCCTTACATCCAAACATCCAAACATCCATACATTCTTACAAACTTTCGCCATTATAATATTAGTAGGATACTAATAATAGCTTTTGCCCGCGGCTCCGCCCGCATTAAAAAGTTTTTCCGGGATTAAAGTCCCGGTTTATATTTTCCCGGGATAAAAAGTAGCCTATGTGTTAATCCAGGACATGATCTACCCGTGTGCCAAATTTCATCGAAATCCGTTCAGTAGTTTTTGCGTGAAAGAGGAACAAACATCCTTACATCCATACATCCAAACATCCAAACATCCAAACATCCAAACATCCATACATTCTTACAAACTTTCGCCTTTATAATATTAGTAGGATTTTATACGCCGTGCTTTAGCATCGGTGTTTATTCGACGTTAGTTTGCGACGGACTCGTATTATGCGAGTAGTCGTAAGGATTTGTCTGCGTGATAAATCTTTTATGTGTGTTTAAAAAATTATATAAATATTTTCTCTGTAAATGAAATTTGAAAATATATTTCTAGATGCACATTTTTAGGAACAATAAACGAGGACAAAGAATACATTTTTAAACTTTTTAACAAGGAAGGTATTTAAGGTAACATTCTTTTTTTAAATCAAATAATAATAATTTATGTAATTTATTTCTGCTACTGTTTCGGTGGCGTAGTTGTATTAAGGTACGACTGCAATGGTCTCGGGTTCGATCTCCGGGTCGGGCAAAGTGATATTAGATTTTTCTATTCACCTTGAGCTCAGAGTCTGGAATTTGTGCCCGATATGGCGATAGACTCGCCCCTTTTACATCATGGGATGGAATACGCACGGCGAAAAGTGGGCGCACGGCGAAAAGTGTGTCATTAGTTGCGCTCTGCCTACCTCTTCGAGAATAAAAGGCATGAGTGTGTGTGTGTGTTATTTATGTACATTATTGATTACAGGTAAGATATTGTCAAGATTAATCTTTCTTCACATAACCATAGTAAACTTATCGTAGTATTCGCTACCGCTAGGAATAGCAAATCAGGGCGCGACAATTTATCCGTAGGTAACCACATGAAAGCGCAATAAATCCGTTCCAATTCACATTTCTATTCCATCTTCCTCTTATTAGTAGTTATCTCTTGCGACCGGGTGAACAAACTTGATTTCCGAAAGCAATAAAAATTCAAGACCTAAATGTTCTACTGCCGTACTTTAAAATAAATTCAAATACTCATAATGTATCGCTATTCCAAATATTAAAAACAGCTTAGTGTCCCTAGAGACTCACTGAGCGTCACTCTTCAATTTCATAAAATACAAATATATCGATAGCCTATAAGAGTAGCACTCAACTGAGCTTAACTCGCATACGTGTGAACGAACCTTAATATTCAATTTAAACATTCTAAGATCTAACTTAAAGTACTTAGCAACGTATCGCGAAGTGTGAACCGACCTATTACACCCTCAAGTCCCACGATTATAACTAAAGACGCACTCACACTGTATGACGTAGACCCTAATCGCCTACCTCACTTATCTGTTTACCTAATAGCATTACTCAAGGTAAGACGGCACAAATCCCCAATACAGGCCGCATTATCCCACCGATTCCCGAATAAACTGCATGCAATCGCTGTTTTTAGGCCCTATAACCCTCCATTAGGTTTTTGCCGGGCTATCTCTATAAATCTTAGCGGGAGGACGTTACTCGCTGGTCAATGCACGTCTTGTTCTGGAACATTTTTTATTCATAGCTTTGTTGTTATTGGGCTGGGACCGCTCGTAACACAGTAACTTGAATCTCTAATTCATTAGCCGTAATTGGATTTTTGGGGGATTTATTTTGCCTTAGGTTGGTAGTGCTGTAATCGTATCTAAATTATGATCGATCAGAACTTGCATTTGATTAAATGCATCATACATAACTTACTAATCTTACTAGTGTTTTTATTGAGCATATTTCTAACTCCTCCCTATTCTTCTGTTTGATTAACTTCGCTGCGGGTTAAGACTAATTAGTGTTCCCTGAGACTCGCCGAGCTTCACCGCTCGGTGTCATAAAATGCGTGCCACTGCTGATCGTCTAAAACCTTCCTACGGTCTCAACCTATCTCCATACCTAATTTCATCGAACACTGTTCGGTTGTTTTTGAGTTTATCGCAGACAGAAGCGGATGGCGAATGATACAATATAAGGAAAGAAGTTTTTTTTTTTTTTCATTTATTGTTTTAAGTGTTTACATTACAAAGTTTACATTAACAACATCACTTAAACCTAGATTGGTTTGTATGTGATGTACAAATCACATAACCGACCTTTTACGTTTTTACAATAGTTATAGTCTGAATATAATTAATGTTAAGCATAAGTCCCTTCAAAAGTTTGACAAATTATTTTCTGAGTAACTTTACGTATAATCTATGTATAAGATTTTTAGAACGCTGTACTTAAAAATCTGCTAGAATATTGCATTGGAATTCATTTAAGTAAGTCAGCTTACTTATATTTCTGGTCTTAGCCAATACTATTTCGGTTTATCTATAGCGCCTACATCTCAAGCATGCTTGTTAATATTTAACACGGCGCAGCACTCACCATAAAGTTTAGTAAATGTACCTTGTACTCCGAAGCATACATAATCAATAAGATATTGCAGTGTTCGTACGAGAACTTATGACTTTAATAGCCCTTTTTGAGCTTATCAAGCTATAAGCCTTATGCTGAGCATCGACTGAGGATTTTTTTTGCTAATTTTTTCAATGTTTTCTATAAAAATATAATACATATTATGCCAGTTTAAAATAACCGGAATATTTTGTTCTAAACTATAAAGCGAGTAGACAAGTGGAAAATCTCTCGTTCTGTTGTAATGGCTGGTTTTAATAACTGACATATTTAAAACTAGTAGTGCTCGCGGCTCCGCCCGCGTGAAAAAGTTTTTCCGGGACAAAAATATTTTCCCGGGATAAAAAGGCCTATAGCACTCAGGAGTTATGTAGCTTCCTATTAGTGAAAGAATTTTCAAAATCGGTTCAGTAGTTCCTGAGATTAGCGCGTTCAAACAAACAAACTCTTCAGCTTTATAATATTAGTATAGATTAGATTCAGTTAACTGTGTTTTATAAGTGTGTAGTGTTTATCAATAATTGCTCAGTTTAATGAAGGATAAACTCGTTAGAAAACTTACATATTACGTACCTGAGAGTTCTCCATAAGAATTTCGAGGTTATGTGAAATCTGCCAACTCGCAGTAAGCCAGCGTGGTCTAAATCTATCTTAGTAGTACAGGAGGCCTGTGCTCAGTAGTTGTCAGTAAATAATATATGACTAGTACTATTATTGTATAGTTAAAACGCAGTTAACAGTACCTTAGTTTATGTATTGCGAGATTAGGTGTACATTGTGCTATGTATGGACATGCCGGCACGAAGACTAACGAGGGATACAACAGCCAGCAAGCACTTCGTATACATATGTAAAGGTAAAAATCCCCACCACGTGGTAGTGTGCTCAATTTGTTTACTGGTAATTATATCACGAATGTTTGTGGTCGAAAAGAAAGATGTCAGAAACTCTAATTTAACACTATTGTCAATAATTGGAGCTTACCGCATTACAGTCTATATAAAAATTCCGAACTCAGGACCAGGAACATGAAAATACTTCTTTAGCGATCCCCCGACGCGACGACGGTTGGGTCAAAATATTACTAGGTACTTAAACGACAAAGACATTTTTATTATTTAACTTTTTAGAAACTTTTTGTGTCAGGGGTTTATTTAAATTTTATTTTAATTTTTATTTCAAACCTTTTAAATTACTTTATTCTCCATCATGGGGCCTTGATAATCAACTATCTAACACTTACTCGTTGAGACCATCTTTATGAGCCCAAACACGCTATATCCGCTATAAGTTGCTAAGGAGTTGGGTATCCCGCAGACTACATGATGCTGCAGCATCAGCCCATGTTTAAAAATATTGCCAAAGTCAGAGTACACCAACTTTAAATCAATCGGACTTTTTAAGTTGGAAATGAGCTGATAATCTTCAAACGCCTGAACAGATCTTCATACATTATAACAAAGAACCATCTCAATCACATCAGCTTTCAAACAAAAAAACCGCATCAAAATCGGTCTATTCGTTGGAGAGCTACGATGACACAGACAGACATACACACAGATACACATACACATAGATACACAGATACACAGAATACAGATACACAGATACACACCCCAAACTTATAACACCCCTCTTTTTGTTGAGGGTTAAAAAGACTCCCAAACGACATTACTTGAAAATGCGAGTTTTTAAATTTTACATATTTTTGCTGAAGCTTTAGTCAGCTTGAACACCCATAATCTCCGTTCGTGCATAATGTATGAGGGAAAATATGAAAACTATTAACTTTCTGTGATATTTGCTAAATGCGATGGCATGTTGTAGATTGTAAGGACGTAAGTGTGGATTTAGACATGAAGAATTGCTTATGCTAGACATTTTTTTTTATACGTGACATGTAATAAAGGACTTCACGAAGGTAGTGTTTTTGTGTGTGTTCCATAAACAGCTAGCTTTTGCTCGCGACCCTGCCCAATATATATTTTCCCGGGCGAATGTAACCTATGTCCTTCACAGAGGCTAAAATTCCATACCAAATTTTATCGAAATTGATTCAAGGGTTCCGCCGTCAGAGTTTAACATACAGAGTACACACAATTACTTTCACATTTATAAGTATGGATATATAAGTTATTATAAGTACGAAATAGTACGAATATGAAAAAATATTCGTAACTATATAAGTTATTTATAATATTATATATATTATAGTATTGATTTTAACTAAGTTATGGAGTGGTGTGCTTAGTATCAAACACAAGTTATAAAGCACAATGGTTTGTAATCCAAAGGTTTGTTGGTACTGTTTAACGTGTGGCATGCCAATTGGCAAGTGACTTCCTCGTCTCGTTATTCATTTGTATGAATAAAATAAATAAAAACAAACTTTATTTAAATGAAAAAAAAAAACATTTAACGCATTGAACGACATTCACGCACAAAAAGTTTTAAAGCGCGATGTCAAACAAAATATGTAAAATGTTAACATTAATTTGTGAATGTTAATGAATGCGAAATTGAAAGAATTATGAATGTAATAATTTCAATGGATTAATGAATAGAATTTAAATGCGAAAACTGGGCGTCAGAATTTAATACACTTTACACCATTCCAGTACCACTTGTAAAATAAGGAGTGTGCACTGCGCAAAAATGTTTACTCATAAAATCCAACACTTACAACTTGCAAAACTTGGAAGAGCTGGTAATCATAAAACACGAAAGAGTAAAGAGAAATCCACAACTTTAAATGTATTCTTACAATTACAGGAGCACCGTACTCTTGAAAATAAGGTCACGGCGCGGTGTAATGACATCAATTCCATTTTAATTTATAAAGCTTCTGCAGTAATTTATTTCTAACAAGCATTCAAAGTTGCAATCGTTAATATTAATAACCCTGTATTGACAGCGTGTGCACGTTTTTTACCCGACTGGCGAACAGAGGAAGGATTTTAACGCCCGATGTATGTATGTATTTGATTTTCCACGCCACCATGTCATGTCTAAAAATATGCATTGACCATAAAATCGATCAAGATCTATTTAAATCGGCTACAAAAGCCTTAAACAGCGTGTTGACCCTTACAATATCAATATACTATAAAATTCAGAAATACTTCAAATGAGACATAACGCCATCCACAAATAAAACAGGCTAGCACAGTTTGTGAAAGCCAGATACTGTCGTAACTGACAATAGTCGTAACTTGAGAACAAGTATTATTTGTCTCCGAACATTAAACCTAGAAATGTGCAAAGTTTCACTTCTTGCTGGCAACTTTGTGACTACGAATGTTAAACTGATGATATTAACGTATCTATGTCGTTTATTTCACGAAGCTTGAGATAAATACATGCAACCTGGAGTTGTTGAAGTCAGGGCAACCAGCTTTCATATGAAACTCATTAGACTGAAAATTTTCTGCAAAATCTATTGAAAAAGATAATTATAATTTATGCACCTGCGAAAATATGCAATTATCTAAAATCTATAAATTTAACAATTTAATTATTGTGGTAAATTTCAAGAGAACGAAAGAATATAAAAAATAAATACCTACTATTTAAAAAAAACTAAATTTTTGGATGTTTTTGTAAACATTAAAATTACGACAGTTTTTGCATAATGACAAACTACAAAATTAGCCACAAAAAAATTTACTCTAGACGAAGTTTTGATAGAAACGGGAGTAATATTTTAGACCTCAATCAGTGGGTAGGCAGCTACAATCTATTTTTTCAAAGGTGACTGCCTCGTTGGAGTAGTTGTATTGCGTACGCTTTGTGCACCAAGGTTTTGCGTTCGAATCCCGGATCTAGCCAAAAACAATGTCACTGGGTTTTTCCATCTTAAAAATTACTCAGTCGCAGCTCAATTCAGGAAGTTGGCGGTGTGATACCCTCGTACCTCGGAAAGCACGTAAAGCCTTTGGTCCTGCGCCTGATCTTTCTCCAGTCTTGTCAGATTGCCGTTTCACCTGACTATGAGAGTGAAGGAATAGCGAGTGCACCTGCTTATTGCGCACACACTTGTGCACTATAATATCTCCTGCGTACCTGGCTGTTCTCCGTTGAGATTGATCGCCGAGGCCGAAACTGGCGAGGATGACATTTTATTACGTAAATTTTTATCCAAAAACTGACATCACTGACACATTAATGATGTACATTACACATAATTGTACTGATGGTAGGTCTTAGGGAAGGAGACGAGATGAGACATCATAATATATTTAATTGTGACGAGGGTAGTGAAGTGCCACACAATACGTTTATGTTATCGCTTATCGTCAGGCGGCGAGCGAGTTGCTCGCCTCGTCACTCAGGTGCAATAAAAATATAGCAAAAAAAACAAACCTAATAGTGTACTTCAAAGCTTTTTATTGTTTACTTGATGAAAGTTCTTCATTCGTACTTTTCTTATCATTCGTAACGAGAGTATTTTTTATGCCGGACTTACCGGCCTTCTGACCCAAGTGACAGCCGCGTGACCTCTGGGTTTAGGACTGTAATAACAAAACTACAAAACCCACAGGTTTGTTGGGAGTTCCTACTTTTCAGACTAACGTATAAAACGATTAAATGCGAAACTTTGGACGTTTTAGAAGTAAACGCGGAAACCAGTGAACGAACTTTAATGAAATTTGGTATGTAGATAGATTATGTATTTGATTAGCATTTTACAGCCTAAATAGCCTAAATATTCCGAAAAAGAATTCAGTGGGACGTCAAGTCGGGCTATCTCACCTTTTCTTCGTGGGCTATCTCTAATATTTTATTTATAACTAGCTTTTGCCCGCGGCTCCGCCCGCATTAAAAAGGTTTTCCGGGATAAAAGTCCCGGTTTATATTTTCCCGGGATAAAAAGTAGCCTATGTGTTAATCCAGGACATGATCTACCCGTGTGCCAAATTTCATCAAAATCCGTTCAGTAGTTTTTGCGTGAAAGAGGAACAAACATCCTTACATCCATACATCCAAACATCCATACATTCTTACAAACTTTCGCCTTTATAATATTAGTAGGATATATCAACTTGAGCTGAGATCTCGGGTTCGATCCCCGGGTCGGGCAAAGTGATATTGGATTTTTTTGTTTAGCATCAGCCCGGAGTCTGGAATTTGTGCCCGATATGGCGATAGGCTCGTCCCCTATCACATCATGCGACGGAATAAGCGAAAAGTGGGTGCATTAATTGCGCTTCTGCCTACCCGTTCGGGGATAAAAGGCGTTTGTGTGTGAGTGTGTATGTGTAATATATCAACTTGTTAATAACATACTACTTACTGTATTAATATATGAGTGATGAAGCAGTGGGCGAAGATAGGTAGAGCTAGTTTAATATGCGAACGGTTGCCGGTAATTTTGACTACGCCTTTATTATAAGTTTTCAAAGCTAATACGTCTATTATAATTAGTTTTCTTGGTATTGCAAATTTGATTCGAGATAGTTTTCAATTATTAGGACATCTCATGATTGACATGTTAGTTACGGTATCTCTTATTACTAAAGGACAGACTTTCCGCATAGAGTAAGTCTGGTCATGAGAGCAGGGTTACGACGGAGGATGGGAGCTGCCCCTCTGGATTTATTAGGCCTCCTGCTTAACACGCTTTTATTAGCTTTACACGTATGTATGTATGTATGTTACTGACACTCTGACATGATTTTGAACCCCATCAAAACGTCGCGTTTCGACGCTTAACGCTTCAGGCCCGCTTGGCCCATTTGGGCCATGACAGCTCCTGACAAAAAAGCGAAAATCGTCGTTCCTACCCACGCAATAAGGTTTTAGTATAATAATAAAAATTAAACAAATTTCAGCATGACATCTGTTGGACTATAGTAGAATTATAACTAAACTACTCTTATGTGTAAAAAATCCTACTTGTCACAAGATGGCGCTTCGTTTATTTTTTAGTGACATCTGTCGGACTATAGTAGAACAGAGCTAAAAAATTTAAAAAATAATAGTATACAACAAAATAATAAGTAATAGTTTACGTATACATACGGCTTGAGTAGGTACAGAACTTCCGTTTTTTGAAGTTGGTTAAAAATACACTCATATCGAAATAATAAAGCAGTAGAACGGGTGTATGTACATTTAAAGTAATGTGTTAAAAAGAAAGGGGGTGACTAGAGAAGAGTAATGGAATGCAAATCAGCGATTTTTATACTCTTTTTTTCTATCTGTTTTTCTCTTTGTTTGTTACTGCACATCTCCGAAACTTCTGAACGGATTTCGATGAAATTTAGCACACGAGTAGATCATATTCTGGATTAAGACATAGGCTACTTTTTATTCCGGGGAAATGTAAAGTGGTACTTTTATCCTGGAATAACTTTTTCACACGGGCGGAGCCACGAGCAAAAGCTACATATTAATAAATGCACAGAAACGTGTTTAATTTATGAACCGTACACATCATTATATTACTCCTGTGAAATTAATGTACGACACCACAAAACTTAATTGCCGAGCAATAAATATTTATGGCCATAATCGATCGATAGGTTAATTGAGTTATATTCTATCAGGCAGACCCGGTTTTAAATGTATTTTTGGCTAGTATCATCCGTTTTAATAACTTTTTAACCCTTATGATTAATGTTCAATATCCCCTGGCAATACCGCTCAAAATCTAATACAAAGGCATATTAAAGAAAAACAAATCTATAAAATAATCATCCGAAACGAATATCGAGCCCTAAATTTATTTTCGCTATGACTATAATAATACATCCAACATTTTTCCATTTTGTAGGGTAAACACACCGCCTGCCGTCACTATGACAAGGGTAAAAGTCCACACATCGACACCTCTGTACTCCACTTTGACAACTGACAACGACACAAACATGGCGGACTATTAACTCATCTTCGCTATTTATCTATTTGTCATTCACATTGCTCGTGAATAAATATTTTTAGAGGTTACGATGAGGTTAAATTTAATGAATCTCGTTATTTCGTAAATTAAATTTTTTATAGCAAAGATTGACATGACAAATTGTTTGAACTTAATATTTTTAAGGGTATTATGTTTACGGGATACGTAGCAGTCGTTGTATAATGAATTATACTTCTATATATAGGTGTATTCTTCTTCTCAGTCGTACACTCCTGGCGGAGTGGACGTACTAGCGAGACTTCTCCATCCCTCTTTATTTATGGCCCTACGTGTGCATTCAGTAAGGGAACAGTTCATAGATGATTTTATGACGTTTGTCCATCTTGTGGGTATTCGGCCGCGAGGACGTCGACCTTCCACTCTTGCCAGTACCAGTAATCGGTCTAAATAGCTTTCATTTCCGATGACATGCCCAAACATCTTCAAGAAGATTTCATGATAGATCCGTTAGTGCAGTGAGCAGTCCATTTAATTCTTAGCATGCGCCTCCAGCATCACATTTCAAGGGCTTCAATCTTTTTAGGACATTTTTGTTGGATCGTCCATGTTTCAGCTCCATGTATGGAGTATGTTTAGTAGGTATTTCCTACTTTCTTGTAAGAAAGTTTGCGGTGATCTTTCCATATCTTCGTGGGAATTTCCATGGCGGATCGTGTCATGGCTCACCTTATGTCTTCTTCGCAACTACCAATATTTGTGATTGTGGATCCCAGATAGATGTACCTCTGGACAACTTCGTCTATCTATACTTATATTATAAAGCTGAAGAGTTTGTTTGTTTGAACGCGCTAATCTCAGGAACTACTGAACCGATTTTGAAAATTCTTTCACTAATAGGAAGCTACATAACTCCTGAGTGCTATAGGCTACTTTTTATCCCGGGAAAATATTTTTGTCTCGGAAAAACTTTTTCACGCGGGCGGAGCCGCGAGCACTACTAGTATAAGTATATAATCTATGTGAATTAGGCGTAATGACAGACATCTGATTGCGTCAAGCGTTTGATGTTCGCGTCAGTGTCACCGAGCCACTAAAAACGCCGATGGCGCGAATTTTGTTGAGGCTAGGTCTTTGACGGTGTTTCACAAAGTGCCAAAAACTTTAACGCTTGGGAAATAAGAGCTTTATAATATAAATACGTGAAAAAAAAATTGTACCCCTTTCAATCATATTGCGTGCGCGGAAGAGTGTGAGATTTGGCACGATTAAAATTCAGAAACGTGCAAAAATATAAAATGTATGTATTGCAGTCGAATTTCGACCACTAGTATTAATAAATTAGAACAAAATATGTTTTTTTCCAAATCAATTATGGCATACCTGAAGACTAAATAAAACTGAAGTTGTAATAACAAATATTCACACAAAATTAGCTCTACCGACTTCATACTTTAGGTCACATCCTATCCGATTTGGAAACTAACTAGGCCATAGCTGGCCGTTCTAAATACAGCTACACCCACCTTTCTAAATGTGAACGAAAAGTTTTCACAACAGTGTGCTCTATCCTCTTATATTAAGACTTAATTGCGGACAGTGACGAAATCGGTCCTGATGGAAAGTACAGTGTAGTCCAAAATTAATTTCCATCGAAAAATATCGTCTTTGGATGCTGTCCAGACAATAACAGCCTTACTACACAAGCTGACCTCGCAACGCGGTTTCCACTTCATGCGAATGACTCGGTTGTGTATTTTACCATCGTGTGCATACTATTTATTCGAGTATGAAATATATTTTTTACTTTCTCAACAGCATATTATATTTTTAGTTCAGATTTTTTTTTTGAAGGCTCGACAAAGTGGCTTCACTGCATCTGATGGTAAATGTAGTGAAGGCCAAAAAGTTATGTCGACCGGCAGGAGATAAACATCCCTGGTCGGTCGGCACAGTTATGCCGGCCTGCTTAATTGCTTCTTCACGCCCCTCTTGAAGGACCCTTAGTCGTAGGAAGGTAGGAACACGTACGCTGGCAAACTGTTCCACAGCTTAATGGTGCGGCAGAAATATGAATTACTGAACCTTAGGATTAATTTCCGTACTCGTTTAATAAGGTTAATTATTTATAGACAGTTTATAAGCCTATTTTAGTTATCGCATGTTTTGTCTTCTTCTTTCAAACTCAATTCAAAACTGGTTCGAAGAAGACAAAGCATTCGATAACTAATTTTAGTTATCGTATGCTTTGTCTTTAGGTTAATAAAGTGTTTATGTATAAGGCCGTAAATGATATGAAATCTGAACTCTATAAGATCAAATTGGAAGGGAACATCTCATACTCTATCCATCACCTACATTATGTATTTATTTTGCTATAACTTGTGTACTTGGATCCAAAAGCAATATCGATATATTTACCTGATGAGAAAATATTGCCAAAACCAACAACACACTCATAAAAAGATAAAAAAAAGATAATACACTGACAAAAACAAAATAAACAACAAACAATATCCAATAATGTTCTTAATAACAAATTTATACAAATATAAGTAGTTTTGTTTACTGAAGGCTCATTTTGCCGGAAGTTTGTTCAAATATGGGCAAACTTGACTGAACTACTAGAATGTACAGTGAACGCTGTATTACAGAATTAATTACTTGTTTCGAATAATTACTTACTGCCGAGTGAGATCGTTGGCAATGGCACAACTTTTGCCATTAGTAACTGTTTGGAAAAGATTCTGTACCGTGATCATAATGTAAGGCTAACTAAGATTCTTTCTATAGGCGCTTCAAACGCAGCTTATCTATGCGAATATTATGAAGCTGAAGAGTTTGTTTCTTTGTTTGTTTGAACGCGGTAATCTCATGGACTAGAGAACCGGTTTTGACAAGTCTTTCACTAATCGGAATCTAAATCACCCCTGAGTGCTATAGGCTACTTTTCATCCCGGGGAAATATTTTAGTCCCGGAAAAACTATTTCACGCAGGCGGAGCCGCGACCAATCCCAGTCTATACTAATATTGTAAAAGGAAAGATTTGAACGTTTGCTTGTTGGTTTGTTTGCATTGAATAAGCTCCGAAACTACTGGACCGATTTGAATAAAATCTTTCACTAAAATAAAGCTACGCTATCAGCAGGTAACATAGGCAAATTTTTATCCCGGCGGAATATAAAGCGGGACTTTTATCCTAAATAAACTCATTCACGCGGGCGGAGCCGCTAGCAGAAGTCTTGTGACAAATAAACGTTATGCAGCCGCAGACTGTACATTTTGTACTTAATACAAAATGTACATGCTGATGACGCACTCTCGCGTGTTTTTATTTCGACTTTTTAAAATTTAAAACAGAATGACGAGACCGTTAAGCCCTTAATTGGTAAACCTCGCTATCATCCATAAACAGCAATACTTAGACTAAAGCATCATTAGGGTGATGATGTGTGACAGTGATGGTGTATACCTGCATACACAGTCACTTTTTGTTTCGTAACTGAATAGAGCACGACTATAATTATTTTTGTCGAATACTAACTAGCGTCAATTTACAACTACATTCTATAGAGTTTTATATCTGAAGCTCCCATTAGAAGAGGGGCGACATACCCACAAAAGACATTGTGGGAGATGAAGACGGGCGAAGACTCAAAGACTTTGTGGAAGTCTATTACACGCATTTATAAAAAAAAGTGTTAATTACCACTGTGCCTAACTCAATAACCCAATATAGTAAGCACAAAACATCTACGATTAGGATGAATTGCTTAAAACGCTATAAATCTGGAAAGTCTGAAAGACAGCGCCCCAGGGAGTCAACGTGCACGCTAAACGATCGAATGAACGAACAACGCCTCTAGTATTCGAATAAATTACGCACGACTGATGCAGACTAACATGTGTTGTCCATCTTGTTTGCTGAAATTAAGTGAATGAATGGAATTTGGGTGGGGTTTCTTCTTAGTTACCGCTAATAAAAATGTAAACGACATCGTCTTGGCTTACTTAGGCAAAGGTAAGGCCAGGCAAGCGTAAGCGTAAGGTACTTACGCTTCCTCACACCTACCACTGCAACTCCTGTAAGCCAAGATCGATAGCATTTTATGACACTAAAGTAAAACTTGATGAGTCTTGGAGAACAGTAGCCTGAAATCAATCAAGTAGAAAGAGAGATGCGCCCATGAATAGAGATAATCATCTTTAGGTGCATTAATATCGTCAATTTACTGACCTTTATATAGTACCAGACCTGTATTATATACTGTTCACTTCTGAGCACGGGCCACCTCTATTACTGGGAGAGTTTAGCCCTTAGTCCACCACGCCGGCCTAATGCGGGTTGACGGATTTCACATACCCTTAGAATTCTTATGGATTCTTATTCACTGTCCTTTCCATAGCATAAAATAGATTAACGCTTTTTATCTACAAAAGGATAGGCAGTCGCGCAAGCGTACAGTTGGCCGGAGTAATCCATCCAGTGAAGGGATATGAAGTGTATTTATCTTTGTGAATTGTGATTTATCGTCATATTGAAGATAAATAAATTCTTATTCGCCAGTAAGTCGAGTTTCAATAATAATAATTCACAAATAGACCTGGAGCTATAGCCAAGATCCATTTTTTACGTTAACGCTAACCTTACGTTAGAGAATGAAATATGAGAATGAAATATCCTAGCGTTATAGTTATCGATAGGATACACTTACATATATTTACACTCATGCCTTTTATCGCCAAAGGGGTAGGCAGAGGCGCAACTAATGTACCCAGTTTTCACCGTGCGTATTCCGTCTCATGATGTGATAGGGGACGAGCCTGTCGCCATATCGGGCACAATTGTCTCCGGGATAATACTGAATAGAAAAATCCAACATCACTTTGCCCGACCCGGAGATCGAACCTTAGACCACAGTCTTACCGTAATACAACTACGCTACCGAAGTAGTTATCGATAGGATATGCCAGTCAGTCCCATATTTTTTCTATTTTCTTAAAACTTCGATTATAGAAGGTCATCTTTACGACTAATGGAAATCAAACTCACAACTAACCAAACAGATCACAACACTTCCAAAACTAATAATTACGACTGCCTCACAGTTGTCACCAAGACATAGCGCATAACTCCAACACAAGTTTAGAACACTGAATATAGAGCGTCTGCGGTCGGGTAGGCATGAAATACATCTAACTAGAAAATGGCTTCTTTGTATGTACAATTAAATTAATGTTGCCAATACTTAATTTTTTATAACTGCATTTTGTGCCAATAATAAAAGTCTTTTCTTTCTCACCTAAAATTACTTAGTGTTCGTTACTAAGACACCCACAGATATTCCTTACTAAAATGGATAAACTGTATGCGAGATAATTATATCGGCCTGAAATCCGTTTCCGGGATAAAAGAAGCCTACATCTAGCACTCAGAGATAAGATTACTCCCTGATTTTTAGAATCAAACCAGTATTTCCAGAGATTATATCATTCAGGCCGTGAAAATCCACAAAAGGATATATTAAGTTCCGTTTCTATTTTTTTATATATCCACGTCTAAAATAAATAAAGGTATGAAATATATTTTTTCTATTAAAGCTGGTTCATATCTCTGCCGTACCATTAAGTTAACGATGTTCAGTAGAGTTTAACGTTTCTGGAACAGGGAATCGAGATTGGAATCACTAATGTGCTTTACTATTTTCAAAATATGTTCGTAATGAGCATGAAACTTCATACATTTCTCAGACCTACATGCACGTTTCAAACGTAACTTATATGTGCTTTGTGCAGTAAACGAAATAGTATATTTTATAACGTTCTTTTGTTGTGCATATTTTTTTGTGTAAATTAAATAGAATTGTATATTACCTATTCACAAGCATTCCTTTACTTAATAGAAGGCTTCAACCTCATTACTAAATAAGAAAAGTTTTGGTTACTGAATATTTTTTTTATTATTATTGTTATTATTACCTATATTATCTTTTTCTTCTTCTGCCTTCGAAAGTCCACTGCTGAGCATAGGCCTTCTCCAAAGATTTCCAGATAAACCTTTTAAGCCTCGTTTTCGAAGACGCGGGGCGTCGCTCGGCGCGTGTGGCGTGGAGTCTCGTGGCGCACCTGGCGATATTTCCGTTTACAGAGAGGCGGCGTGTACTGCGACCCGCGTCATCACACGCGTAAGCACAAAACTATGACAATGTACGATATTGTTTATAAAGATGCGAATTGTGAAGAGTGGCGCCGCCAAACGCAACGCGCGACGCCCCGCGTCCCCGTAAGAGGCCTTTGAAGCGGGCTGCATCCAGGGGATTCCTATATTATCATTTCTTTTGTATTTTGTATTGTATTCTGTTTGTTTCCTTAATAAATAAAAACATAATAATCGAATAGGTGTTATTATATCTACATAAATATTATAGCCCTATTACCCTGCAATACTCAATGGCGAACAAAATTTGATACCCAACTTCAAAACAGTATTGTTGACAGCAGATGTTTCCAATTTTGTCAGACGATTACAGGTCTGGTAATCCCCACGTTCCGTCAGAATGGTCCCGTTCGCTCATCAGCTCATTTTAATCCTTCATGTTAACACGTATCTCTCGCTTCCATTCTTTATGCTCGAGTTGAGTTAATCGTAGCAGGACAAGTGCGTTCGTTATTAAAATCCCATTGCACAAAATATGTAATTATAGGTTATATGGTAATAGTCTGCCTCGTTGGTGCTGTATTGCGTGCGCGGTACCGCTTTGAAGTCCCTGGTTCGAATGCCGGGCAAATTAACATTGGAGTCTTTTCTCAGTATCAGCCAAAAATCTGGAATTCCACCACGGTATCCCCTGCCTGTCGTAAAAGGCGACTAATAGGGGCCACCGGGGGTCACGGGTGGGCGGAAGGGACCGTCCACCTATTAGTCTAGCCAACTTTTGTGACCCCCGTGATGGACGGCAGCGTGGCGGTTAGGCCTCACACTGACGTTGACGCCGAGGGCGTCCTTCGGTGTGCAGGGCTTCTGGGCCCCCCCAACAACAGGAGACGGACCGCAATAGCGGTACGCGCAGGGGCGGTTGCGGAGTTTTGATTGGTATGCCGTGCGGTGTACATAGGTTAGGAACTCGGCCCGGCGGTCGCCCGACGTTTTCCATCTCTCCGGGCGGCTCAACGTCGGGTCGTAAGGCACGGTGAACCCAACATAACCGCTCAGTCGTTCTCCTTGAATACTGGGCGGTAGTAATAATTCACTTTCTCCGCGTAAAAAAAAAAAACAATGAGCCATCTTCAAGACAAATGTCAAAATTCATTGAATGGTTAATGATGTTCCTTTTGCCATCCAAATATCTAGACACCCAAACTACACTTTCACTTATATAATTAAAATCTATTTGATTAACTTTGTTATCATAATGTATGTGAATTTATTTCATCCATCAGAAAGAGTGAGAACGTAGTTCTAGCTACCATTGCCAACGGCCTATCAGGACCATATTATTATTATAATTTCTGGTTGAAAATACACCAAAATACAAAATATGTAAAATAGGTCGAAATGAATTGAAATTGTAAAACTAACTTAGTGTAAGCCCTATTATAACTAACATTATAAGTCTTTTGTACTTGAAAATAAAGCCATATTATTATTACTTCTTTGCATTGAAAGCTAACCGCAATTCTATTAGTTTTGAAATCCAAACATTGCTATTAACGATGTGCAGATAACGTCGCTGTTATTAATAAACTGTCATAATACGACTTAATTAATGAATCGCGATACCAAATATGTTTGCATATTGAACTAACTTGATTAGAATAATAACAATTGTGAGGATTTTAATCAAATTTTACTCAGCAACTAATTAGGCTGGACTATTTCATCAATGGTCTAGTAAACCACTACGATTATCATCAGGTGCGTGCGGTCAGTAGGATCACTTTGCCTTATAAAAAAACAGGATTGCTCGGGGCTGCACCCGCGTAAAAAAGTTTTTCCGGGATAAAAATATTATCCCGGGATAAAAAGTAGCAAGTCTGAGCGGTGCCTTTAAGTCAATAGTCATAAAAAATGCTGTAAAAATTTTGTCGCGTGCTTATTTACACGTGTCAAAGTATACAAGCCCATGTGGAAGGCGACCAAAGTAAGATGCCTCCTACGAGCATTACCATGATTAGTTGATAGTAGCTGTGCAGCGCGCACATAACATCGGGAACCCTTTAAGCAATTATAACTAGTAGAGGAGTAGAACAGCTAACCTTGTCTTTGTGAATGCTGGGATAGTACCTCAGTCTAACAAAAAATCCAAGTGTCTGAATCCAATATGCCACTTACGGCCATTTTCAAAAACAATCCCAATCTTTTTTAACCTCAGACAGAAAAAGAAGAGTGTTATAAATTTAGAGTTTGTGTATCTGTGTATCTGTATTTTTTTAATGCATTGAATGACGAGACAAGCATTTTTTTTTTTTTGTTGACGCGCAGAAAGTGTCTTATTACTACCGCCCAGTGTTCAAGGGGAACGACTGAGCGGTTATGTTGGGTTCACCGTGCCTTACGACCCGACGTTGAGCCGCCCGGAAAGATGGAAAACGTCGGGCGACCGCCGGGCCGAGTCCCTAACCTATGTACACCGCACGGCATACCAACTAAAACTCCGCGGTGGCCATCTTCGGCGCATTAGGGACGGCTGCGGGCTTCCTCCGACTCACGTCTAAGTTGTCGTCCGCAACCGCCCCTGCGCGTACCGCTGTTGCGGTCCTTCTCCTGTTGTTGCGGGGGCTCAGACGCCCTTGGCGTCCGAGGCAGCTTGAGACACGCTGCCGTTCATCACGGGGGTCACAGAAGTTGGCTAGACTAATAGGTGGACGGCCCCTCCCACCCACCCGTGACCCCCGGAGGCCCCTATTAGTCGCCTTTTACGACAGGCAGGGGATACCGTGGTGGAATTCTCCAAACGCCCCCAATCCACAGGGCGGGAGACGTCGGTCAGTCGTCCACCCGACGCCTCCTACGTCTCGTCTGCCGGCGGGAGGGATCACCACTGCGCTGGCGATCCCTCTCGGCACTCTCCTTCCGCGAGAGGACCGCCTCGCAGAAGTGGGCCACCGCCTGCCAGGCCTCCCGACCGCCGACCATGGAAGCGACCACGGCCGGCAGCGAGAGGTCTCCTCCGACGACTGCTCTGAGAGCGTTGCGTTCTTCATCCCAGGCTGGGCAAAACTCCAACGTGTGTTGGGCCGTGTCCGTTGGGCAGTTGTCACAATAGTGACACACGGCCGACTCCTCTATCCCCACCACCCGAAACAGGAACTCACCGAAGCAGCCATGCCCGGTGAGCACCTGCGTCAAGCGGTACGAGACAAGCATGCCATTTGCCTGATGGTAAGCAATACGACCACCCATAAACAGTAACAACATCATCCAGCACCATGAGTTACAGAGTACTGTGTGGCATTACACTGCGCTCATCATCCTGAAACATAAGACGTTAAGTCACATTATGTACAGTAGTTACACTGGCTACAATGCCCTTCAAACCGAAACACAACAGTGCATGCACAATGCTGCTTGGCGGTAGAATATAGAGATTGCGGTGGTACCCACCCAGACGGACTCTTACATATGAGAGTCCTACCACCAGTATACCAGTATGTCTGTCTGTGGCATCGTAGCTCTCAAACGAATGGACCTTTGACTCAATTTTCTTTTGTTTAATTTTCGGTCAATTCCGAAAATGGACCAATCAAAAGAAAGGTTTTTGACATGCTTGTAATGACGTATTATTATTGGTTAATTCCCGTTATTGGATCGAAGATTAATTAAACTTGTCTCACTGTTCCCTCAACTGTGGCCATTAAACCAATGCCCCAGGATTAAAGCCAGTTTATTCATAAAAATGTACGTATTTAAATTTAACTCAACGTCGCACTTGTTACCTAACACACGTTTAGCGGTTTGGGGGCTCGTAAGCTTAATCTGCGCCCGGTTGTCGTTTTTTTCACATTACACTGTATACTTGCTTGGTAAGGTCACAGTGATATCAAATTTCGGACTGATTGCACTGGAAATTTATAGTTAATATTGATATTATGAAGAAAGTAAGAAGAGAAGATGTCTTACCTACGTTTAGGGTTAAAATCCTAAATTTATGTATGAATTCTCACACACTCACGCCTGTTATTCCCGAAGGGATAGGCAGAGGCGCAACTAGTGCACCCACTTTTCGCCGTTATTGTCCCATGATGTGATAGGGGGCGAGCCTATCGCCATTTCGGACACAAATTACAGCCTCCGGGCTGATACTGAATAGAAAAACCCAATATCACTTATGTATAAATACAGATTATAAAACGAAATCCTGCGCTAATACATTCAAATAAAAATACATATTTCTACTCAAATTGTTCAATCATAAACACCTAGTCCCATTAAATCCTAACAAGCAACGTTACAGTAGCGATAGTTCATAGAAATCTAAACGCCATCGATTTAGAAAATTGAAAAATTTTCTTCGAAACCATAAACGTTTTCATTGTAAGACCGTAGGTTAAACCTATTTAAAGCCATGACTATGCTAAGGAAAAATGTAATTTAGACACGGATATTTAATAATTCAAAGAATTGTGTACAATGGTGTTACTTTACTTTACCAGGACGGAGCACTTTGATATCGTTCTAATTTTACTGCTAAGCTACTCGAAAGGAAAAACGTGAATAACATTTTCGTAATTTTTAGGGTGTGTTTACATTTATTATGTGATGTATATTGAATTTACATGTTTATTGAATTTACTGGTGGCAGGACTCTCATATGTAAGAGTCCGTCTTGGTGGGTACCACCACAATGTCTATTTTTACCGCCCAGTAGCAGTGTGCATGCATTTTTGCGTTTCGGTTTGAAGGACATTGTAGCCGGTGTAACTACAGGACATAATGAGACTTAACATCTTATGTCTCAAGATGACAAGCGCAGTGGAATGCCACTTAGTAATTTGTAACTCAAGGTGCTGGATGGTGTTTCTATTGTTTATGGGTGGTCGTATCGCTTACCATCAGGCGAACAGCATGCTCGTCTTATCATTCAATACCATGTAGTACAGAGGTATTATTACACCCACTTTTCACCAGTTTTGTATCCCGATGAGTTTGTTATCATTAACTGAGCACAATACCAGATTCTAGGCTGAACCAATCACAAAATCTACAGTTTTATCGAGAATCAAACTTGACACATCTGCAGCCATACAACACATCTAAGCCTAACTAATAAGTAAACGCGTAAAATTGTGTATAATTACGCTAAAGCATATACAAAGGTAATTTATGAAGCGAATTAGCATGTAGAAGCAACGTGAGAATTGGGATTAACGGGCTGGCGAGTTCGGAAATGCGCCATTTGCAATTTAAAGCTGCCAATTGGAATAATATGCAGCGTTTTTATAAGGTCGTTAATGGTGTTAAGAGATATTTCGATTTTGTGTGTTTGGTTTAAAGGTACTTATCTAACGCTTCGTGAATTTTATATGTAGGCTGTGATCAAGATCAATGTTTAGATCGGGCATTAATTTGTGCGAGGTTTTCATTAGACAAAGCACTATGGGCTTTTTAGTTACCTGGTATTTCAAGTGCTCAATGTGCTATATGGTAAGTTTTTGTAGACGAATATTATAGATAGCTAAGATAAACGCCATAAGTTTCGAGCAAATTTTATGTGACAGTTATCGAATTAAACAACTAATGCCGATACATTGATATGTAAAAAACCCTAACCATCAATGTGTAGATAGTAATCATTTTATTACCATATTTGGGCGCGTAAATTATAGTGTGACTTTTGTTTTTGGTCGGCTTATTAGATAAGAAAAGACGTTGTGAAACAAACCGTAAGTACATTATTTTACGTTTACTTTTACATAATACAAAGTAGGTAATGATAAAGACTAATTACAAGTTTATCCTATAAGTACTTTAAACAGCTGCGTTTCTGCCTACCCCTTCGGAAATTCATTTAGACAAACTGTACTAGATGAACGATAGCTTAGACTATAGTAGCATATTCCTAATATAAGTCGTTCTTTCCGCTTACAACTTAGTATGAGTTTAACTATACCGACATTGTTCATCGTTCAAGTGACGCTAGTTGTGAATTGCGTTAGCTATTGTCAGGCCTCTGTTCGGTTTATTTTGTGTGTATATTTGAGTTATTCTAGTTATTTTCGTTAAACGCATATATACCGTAGAACAAATTTTGATGATTTTTAGTCCATGGATAAATTCCTGAATAAACATAAAAGCTACTTTTGATCCCGGTAATTTCATCCAATCAACTACCTCCGTAGCGTAGTTGTGTTACGGTACAACTGCAATGCTGAGGTCGCGGGTTCGATTCCCGGATCCGTCAAAGTGATATTGGGTTTTTCTACTCAATATCAATCCGAAGTCTGGAATCTGTACCCAACACGGCGATAGACTCGCCCCTGTCACATCATGGGACGGAATACGCACGGCGAACAGTGGATGCCCTAGTTGCGCCTCTGTCTACCCCTTCGGGAATAAAAGTTTGCGTATGCGTAATTTCATCCTGTGTTTCCTTCTTAATAGATGGCAATGAAGTGTTATTGATGGTGTGACGTGATCGCTACAGTGGTTATAAGACTTTTTTTTATCGGCAAAGTCTGCGAGCAATCTCTGTTGGAAAAATACAGCCAAGTAACACGATAATGTTTAAGTTATACGAACAATATCTACTTTTGTGTCTGCTTATAAAAGAATTTAACTCCACAAAAGGTGTGTAGGCGTGTCGTCTAGCTCTCTGGCCAAATTAATAATGGCACATTATTCCCAAGGAGAAACTAAAAATATATCTTATACAACAAATATTTCTTATAGACCCTAGTAAAATGTCTCAGCTTTGATTTTCTTTTACTGACATGAATGCCTTTGGCAACAGGGTGGAAATATCAAATGTAAATCCCGTACATGTATTTACGTAATTTTGTGATAACCTTTGCTTGTGGCTCCGCGCCCTTGAAAGTTCTTTTTAACTGACTTCAAAAAAGGAAGTTCTGTATTCAACCCGTATGTACCTGTGTATGGCCTGATCCAAATTTAAGTGAAATAAAGTACGTAATTTGCATAATGCGTAGTTTCAACTTGACCCCGCTACCTTTTTAATCTCTCAGGTGTAATAATTCCAGGGATTTCGCCGTTCCGACCACTCCAAAATAGGCCTTAATATTTGTCCATAGCACTGTACTGAATGATGAAAGCGATAGGGTGGCAATTTATAATTTATACTACGTTTCTAAACATTAAAAAAAAAATCACTTATGCATTATCGTAATACTAGCTTTTGCCCGCGGCTCCGCCCGCATTAAAAAGTTTTTCGGGATAAAAGTCCCGGTTTATATTTTCCCTTGATAAAAGTAGCCTATGTGTTAATCCAGGACATGATCTACCCGTGTGCCAAATTTCATCGAAATTCGTTCAGTAGTTTTTGCGTGAAAGAGGAACAAACATCCTTACATCCATACATCCATACATCCAAACATCCAAACATCCAAACATCCATACATTCTTACAAACTTTCGCCTTTATAATATTAGTAGGATGGCACAAGTAAATGACTGCCTCGGTGGTGTAGTTGTATTATGGTACGACTGCAATGCTGAGGTCTCGGGTTCGATCCCCGGGTCGGGCAAAGTGATATTAGGTTTTTCTATTCAGTATCAGCCTGGAGTCTGGAATTTGTGCCCGATTTGGCGATAGGCTCGCGCCCTATCATGGGACGGAATACGCATGGCGAAAAGTGAGTGCATTAGTTGCACCTCTGCCCACCCCTTCGGGGATAACAGGCGTGAGTGTGTGTGTGTGTGTGTGTGTGTGTGTGTGTGTGTGTGTGTGTGTGTGTGTGTGTGTGTGTGTGTGTGTGTGTGTGTGTGTGTGTGTGTGTCTGGAGCACAAATAAATTAATTATTCTTACAAATCATCATAAAACTAGTGTAAAGTCTACCGAATTTATTTAAGTCTCATCATCACTACATAGTATAAAACAAAGTCGCTTCCCGCTGTCTGTCCCTATGTATGCATAGATCTTTAAAACTACGCAACGGATTTTGATGCGATTTTTTTTAAAAGATAGAGTGATTCAAGAGGAAGGTTTATATGTATAATTTATCCCGGGGACTGCCTCGGTGGCGTAGTGGTATTGCGTACGCATTACGAGTACGATTTGCGCGCTGAGGTCCTGGGTTCGAATCCCGGGTCGAGCCAAAAAAATTGTGACTGGGTTTTTCCATCTTAAAATTTACTCAGTCACAGCTCGGAGTCAGGAAGTTGGCGGTGTGATACCCCCGTGCCTCGGAAAGCACGTAAAGCCGTTGGTCCTGCGCCTGATCTCTCTCCGGTCATGTCGGATTGCCGTCTCACCGGACTATGAGAGTGAAGGAATAGCGAGTGCACCTGTGTATTGCGCACACACTTGTGCACTATAATATCTCCTGCGTACCTGGCTGATCTCCGTTGAGATTGGCCGCCGTGGCCGAAACTGGCTAGGAGGATTTTCATTTTTTTTTTCATTTTATCCCGGGGAAATATAAAGCGGGACTTTTATCCCGGAAAAATTCATTCAAGCGGGCGAAGCCGCGAGCAGAATTCTAGTAGGATAAAAACAGTGTTGCTGAATCTGCAAATGGAACCAAAGACGCTTAATCATAGATTTTTTTTACTAATATTGATTCTTTGAAACAAGAATGATTCCTGCACAAACCCTATAAGTTCTAATAAGGCTAGGAAATATCATTATACTCTAATAAATATTTCCAGTACAAGTATTTGCAGGAAATTTAAATAAAGTACGAAACAAAGCGTTTTGTTAAGGCTAAGTTATTAAATCAGGCCGGAAATGAGATGCGAGCCGCGTCAAGTTTTGGCCTTTCAACTAACTTCACGTTGCTTCAGCGGAATAATTGGTGTCGTGACGTGAATAAACTGTCTAAATTTTGTATAGATATTTTGGGGAAAAATTACATGATACCTAATTCCGTATTCCCGTCGCTAGTGTCAAATGCCTAGAACACGTTCGTCTTTAGACTTTTCTAATTTAATTCTAGGTACATGAAGCCTCACTCAGATACTGTCAAGATGTTGCTAAGAAATACTCCAATGCAGAAAACTCATTACCGTGGCATTTACATTGCCGAACAAACTTATGCGTCTTTTTTGCACCAATCTATACTAATATTATAAAGCTGAAGAGTTTGTTTGTTTGAACACGCTAATCTCAGGAACTACTGAACCGATTTTGAAAATTCTTTCACTAATAGGAAGCTACATAACTCCTGAGTGCTATAGGCTACTTTTTATCCCGGAAAATATTTTTGTCCCGGAAAAACTTTTTCACGCGGGCAGAGCCGCGAGCACTACTAGTTTAATATATATCTTCAGGATACACTTAAAACGCTGCTATACAATTCATACCTTACACAAATATAGTTCTTACAGTTATAATCACTACCTGTATATAAAGGCAATTAGGGAACATTCCAAACCTCCTCCTTAACAGCTAAGTTATCAGCCGAGTACCGTAAAGTTTAATTAATTAAAGCGCGTCTAACATCAGGTTGTAGTCCTCCGGATCATTTCAGGACAGCACTTTTAATGAGGTCACTTAATTAGAAGTAATGCGATAATTATCCTTACTGCTCATGGTTATGAGGGATTGGAATGTTTCTCAAAGATGTTGCGATGAATTTGATCCGAATATTCTACTTTTTTTATTTTATGTTAATGACAAGACGATCATGCCACCGTCTAATGGGATACGACCGCCCATAAACAGTAGGAACACCAACTTTGAATTATAAAGTACTGCGTGGCATTCCACTGCACTCCTCACCCTGAGACAAGATGGAAAGTCTCATAATGTTTAAAAATTACAATGGCTTGCTTCGAGAAGGAACACAACGGTGCAAGTACACTGCTGCTTGGCGGTAGACACTGCGGTGGTACCTACTTAGGCGGCCAGCAGCAGCAACTACACAGAAGTCCCGCACCACTAATTCCGATTACAATTTTCAGAGGACTAACTAATAGAATTCTCAGCAAACAGAAATGAGGCATAAGGTCAGAGAGGCTACTGCGAAAAACGAAATCCGAAACGAAGAAACGACGAACTTCGGATTTAACCTTACTACCAAATTACTTCGGATCCGTCACCGTTGAACGAAGGTTTCACGCAGTTGCGACGCTTCCGACTTTGCTCAACACTTTCGTCACGCAACAACTCTTCATAAAGAAGGATCCGTTACACTTCGTAGTAAGAAAACGTGCGATCCGTCACCCGAAACTACGGATTTCGTTTTTCGCAGTAGCCTCTCTGTTTATATAATCTTTTGCGTTTCGTTTGCATCATGAAAGGTCTTATACACAACATTTTTACAAAGAACCGGCGCTAACAAGTTTTGGTAGCGCGCTCTCTGTACGTTTTAATCCTACAAACTTGTAAAGTTCTTTTGAGCCGCGTTGTCAGCAAAAACATCGTGTGCATAGAGCCTTATGTATAGAACTAACACGCGCGTTTACTAGCGTGACACATTTGAGCCGTGTTCGAGGCACGTTCGTCAAACCGAATATGTCCTTCAAACGGTGCCACTTGGTGAAAATTCGCCGTGATTGCAGACAAGTCTAGCAGCTTTCGACTCAGCTTTGTACCAATGCATAGTAAAATTAACACATTTGTCAAAACTAATTGAATGATGTTTAATTATGTGTTATTAAACGTGAATTGGGGCGAATTCAATAGCGAAGGAAAACATCGTGAGGCAACCTACATACCTGAGAACACACACACACTCACGCCTGTTATCCCCCAAGGGGTAGGCAGATGCGCAACTAGTGCACCCCCTTTCCGCCGTTATTCCGTCCCATGATGTGATAGGGGGCGAGCCTATCGCCATATCGGGCACAAATTCCAGACTCCGGGCTGATACTGAATAGAAAAACTCAATATCACTTTGCCCGACCCAGGGATCGAACCCGAGACCTCAGCTATGCATTCAGACTGTAATACAACTACGCTACCGAGGCAGTCAGAGTCAGACCTGAGAATTCATAAGAATCGCAAGAATTAAGAATTGCAATTGAACTCTGCAAACCCGCTCCAGGTCAGCGTGGTGGACTAAATGCTAAATCTTCTTTGTAGAGGAGGCCCGGTCTCAGGCAGTGGGCAATATAATATAATACATGGCTGGTATTTTTATTATGGGCAATGGAGATACCTCAATAGGGCCTGTTATAAACTAATATTTGAAGCCTTGACAGCTGCAAAGCCTTCGAAACGTCGGGAGAAATCTTACTATCTTACTATAATATTATAAAGGCGAAAGTTTGTAAGTATGTATGGATGTATGGATGTGTGGATGTCTGGATGTAAAAACTACTGAACAGATTTCGATGAAATTTGGCACACGAGTAGATCATGTCCTGGATTAACACATAGGCTACTCTTTATCTCGGGACTTTTATCCCGGAAAAACTTTTTAATGCGGGCGGAGCCGCGGGCAAAAGCTAGTAATATTATAAACGCGAAAGTTTGTAAGAATGTATGGATGTCTGGATGTTTGTTCCTCTTTCACGCAAAAACTACTGATCGGATTTCGATGAAATTTGGCACACGGGTAGATCATGTCCTGGATTAACACATTGGCTACTTTTTATCTCGGGACTTTTATCCCGGAAAAACTTTTTAATGCGGGCGGAGCCGCGGGCAAAAGCTGGTAATATTATAAACGCGAAAGTTTGTAAGAATGTATGGATGTCTGGATGTTTGTTCCTCTTTCACGCAAAAACTACTGATCGGATTTCGACGAAATTTGGCACACGGGTAGATCATATCCTAGATTAACACATAGGCTACTTTATATCCCGGGAAAATATAAACCGAGACTTTTATACTGGAAAAACTTTTGAATGCGGACAGAGCCGCGTTCTAGTGTGATATAAAAAACCGCGATAAAATTAGAAAAATATTTTTATTTCAATGTCTAACATCCGCTCAAACATTAGAAATCAAAATAATATTTGTATGCAGAACTCAAAAACTCCTTGTCTTCCTAATATTGTATTTTTTTATCGTAAACAAAGAAACATCTGAACGTATTTGGGTGAAAGTTGGTATACCGATAGACCATGTCCTAGATTACCTTAGGCTACTTTACTGGCAGAAATTTCTGGTGGTAGGACTCTCATATGTAAGAGTCCGACTGGGTGGGTACCACCGAATGTCTATTTCTACCGCCAAGCAACAGTGTGCATGCACTGTTGTGTTTCGGTTTGAAAGGCATTGTAGCCAGTGCAGCTAATAGACATAATAAGACTTAACATCCTTATGTCTCAGGATGACGATCGCAGTGGAATGCCGCACAGTACTTTGTAACTCAAGGTGCTAGATGGTGTTTCTACTGTTTATAGGTGGTCGTATCGCTTACCATCACGCGAATGGCATGCTCGTCTCGTCATTTGATGTCATAAAAAAAAGTTTATACCTACCAGGAAATTACTTCTAAGACATCACCTAATCTCATATAACAGTAAAAAGTATCGAATTTAAGCAATCCATTATACCACTCTTTTACCTTCACCATGTATTACATAGAAAGTAATTAGGGGTCGTCTATTCATAGTATATGATGGATGTTTCCTTGTCATTGTCGTAATGGCGTTTATTTATTCAAACCACACACTACGACACGGCTGTCAGCTGTAACTTGCGATACACATCTAACGTAGTCGTTACATGACTCCGTGGCTACATGCCTGTTTCTATTTCATAATTAGGGTCTAATTCACGGGTTTCAAGTTCTATTTAACAATTCTCATAATAAGCAGCTAATATATTATTTATTTTTATGTATTTGGGAGCATTAGTTTATGACTGTTGTGTTTAGCTGGTATATACATTTATGTGACGAGTCTATCTCGGCCTCACACCCGCCATTACAACTCCTGTAAGTCAGGATCAGTAATAGCACGCATTTTATGACACCAAGCGGTGAAGATCGGCGAGTCTCAGGGAACACTTGTCTGTCTTTATCCCGCAAAAAAATTATTCAAATAGAAAGATAGGGAGGAGTTGGAAATATTAATTTTCCACTTCCCTCCATAGCAAAGCGGAAGACAAAATAATGAACTAAGGAGGCATTTTAACCTCAAGTATAGGGACGTTTACAACTAGAAAAGCCAGTTGTAAAGCACCACGGATAAAAATTAAATTAAAGGGTTCTATCATTTGAGCTGTCAAATTTGATTCCAATAATAAGCATGGCAAAAACGCCGGAAGACACGGATTATGTGACGAGTAGCATCTATCAGCAAACGGTCAAATCAAACCTTAGACACCTGTATCCTGCGGTGAGACAGTGGCGCAGCGAGGGTCCTTGCTGTCCGGGGCGAACCCTAAATTTTCAAATAAAAATCACAAAATGACTAAAGCTAAGCAGGAATAGATTAGAAACCAAATTTAACAACCGAGGATACAAACGTTTTTGGAAAGTAATATTCAACTTAATTAAATTAATTCAAGCACAATGTTTTAATTATATCTTAATTATTAATATTAGAAACTGAGCTCTAATGATCCCACAACATTGCATTATCGATAGCAATAAAAGCACCATACAACACACTACCCGAAATAACACAAAATAAGACCTAACTCACGTCTTAAACATACACTTAAGCCCATCCCCAATCTCCGAATTTTTCAAAAGAATTGGTGAAATAATAAAGAGATTTATTTCCGTGCCATTTCGGAGCTCGTGGCTTAACGCACATTGCGAGGACTTACGCTATTACCAGCCTGGCTAATGCGGATTTGCGGACAATGCTAGAGTAAAGTACAACGCAGACGATCTATATTTGTTGGAGGTCAATTTTCCACACTAAAAAGCAATTTATGGTTTTACGTCGCTCTGACTTTAAGCTATCATTTTCATTCTTATTATAATATTTATGTCCCATAAAAGGGTCAATAAAAAGAGCGAAGTTCAATGTGACATTTCCTCTCTCCTATACTTTCGCGTGAACAAGACGTGTTCAAAAATATTAATGACATTCTTTAAATTTTGGCTCACAAATCTCCATAGCTACTATAACTGTCATGGGCGACTTATTGCGTCAATAGTCGCAACTACATTATTGTAAAATATTCTTGTACTAAAAAAGAAAGCTAGTACGATTAATCAAAATATTATTAGGTCGTCCATGTAACCATTGAAAATCGTTTAATCTATTGAAGCCGACGTTTCGAGCCAATTTTTATTGGTCGTCTGCGCTGCATTTAATGGCTAGTCTAGAGTAGGCTAAATGGCGCTGAGATAACTTATCTACCGCTGTACAACATTAACTGACTATTTTACGTGAGTGAGCACTGAGTCACAATTTGTCTGTTTAATACCTCTTTACATCATTTAGTTTGAATCAGTTCGGTTATTTTGATGTAAGGATAAAACACACACACACACACTCACGCCTTTTTATCCCTGAAGGGGTAGACAGAGGTGCACCTAAGTGCACCCACTTTTCGCCGTGCATACGCACGGAATACTCCGTCCCATGATGTGATAGGGGTCGAGCCTATCGCTATATCGGCCACGGATTCCAGACTCCGGGCGGATACTGAATAGAAAAACCCAATATCACTATGCCCGACCCGGGGATCGAACCCGAGACCACGGGATTGCAGTCGTACCGCTATACAACTACGCCACCGAGGCACTCATGTAAGGATATCATAATCAAAATTATTTGATCCCTTAATTAAAATAAAAATAGGGCTGTGGACCATGAGATTTTGAGATCGATACTCCTTTTTTTTATTGCATCGAATAACGAGATGAGAATGCCGTTCGCCTAATGGTAAGCGATACGACCACACATAAACAGTAGAAATACCATCCAGCACCTTGTGTTACGAAGTACTGTGTGAAATTCCACTGCGCTCATCATCCTGAAACATAAGATGTTAAGTCTCATTATGTCCTGTAGTTACACTGGCTACAATGCCTTTCAAATCTAAACACAACAGTGCATGCACACTGCTGCTTGGCGGTAGAAATAGATACCGCGGTGGTACCCACCCAGATGGACTTTTACATATAAGAGTCCTACCACCAGTAGAAACTCAAACCGAAGAAACAAAAACAAGATTTTTTCAATTTGACAAATAAGGCATAACGAGATTACTGGGGATTTAAACTTAAGTCCAATTTGTTATCACCCCGTATCACGCCATGGAACAGAATGCTTAAGCGATGAAAAATGTGCACCTACTTCCGCCTCAACCTTCACCTCGGATTAAACGCGTGGAAACGGTACGGTATAAACATTTATTATAAAACCTCAAAAACATTGACGCGTTCCATGTTTAGGCCTCGTTTTTTCAACTGTAGTTATCTTTTGTCAAGGTGTTATTAAGCTGGACTCGCTGGCACCACCTGGAGCAGTCGAAGCTCTGCGAGCGCGTCCAGCTTAAAAACACCCTTTTTTGCGTGTAAAAAACGCGTTAACGCTACCGCCTCTGGGTGAGTGGATCGGTTATGTTAGTTTCACACAGTCTTACGGCCCAATGTCAACACTCGCGAGTATAGCATCATCCGAGCGAACATTGGACTGAGTCCCCGCGGTAGCCTTCTTCGGTGCCTACGGGATGGCCCCTGGATATCTTGATGCATAAAGAGCTGCACGGAACCGCCCCTGCGCGATGCCGCATTGTGATCCATCTCTTAATGAGGGGGCTAAGATGACCCTGAGCTCTACAGGACGCCTTTGACGTCTACGACTGCAAGAGACCGACACCCGACCGACACCCTGACAAAAAGATAACTGGGGTCTTAGAATGTGAAAAAAAACACGATGCGTCTCCGCTTCGTTTTATTGTGATTGGTTGAGAGACTGACGTATCGCTCTGTCGATCAATCACAAACATCAAAATACCGATACGTCAATCTCTCAACCAATCACAAAAAAACGAAGCGGAGACGCATCGTGTTTTTTTTTCACATTCTAAGCCCCCTGCTGTTGAAAAAACCCGGTCTTAACGCACCAAAACACAGCAAATCAATAGTAACTAAGTTCAAGTACATTAGATATCACCCAATTACCAGGTGCCGTAAATACGCAGGTGTGCGCTAATTGCTTCACCCGCGCGGTTTATTGGAGACAAATCCGGAGAGCCCTCAAGCTCGATTCACTTTTTGTTTGTCGGACATTCTGGTTATAGAACGGAATTAGGTCATGTCTGTTTCGGTTCTTATGTGATTAGTTTTTGAAAAATGCTATGTGGTTTATGCATTAGAAACGAATGGTAGTTGGTGTATGGACAAAGCATTTACTTTTAAGGTCGAGCTCATCGATTTAGGGTATTAATAATATAATAAATCAATCTCGCGTTTGAGTATAATCTCAAGCAGACATTTAATGTATGGAACTATAAATAAACAAGGCTTGAGCTGTCATTTAAGAGCTCGCTCTCAGCTAAGTGTATCAACACAAACAAAACTTAGCAGTAAAAACCCGTGACATATTGTAACGTAAGATTTCATTTAAGCTGATGCTAGTAAGGGTTTATTAAATAGCGACTATGTTAAGATGCTAACCTTAATTTGACAGCGTCTCAGCTGATATTGCACGTCAGAGTGAAATTGACTTGCATTTACTGATACCGCCCTAAGATTGTTGTCTTTTTTAAATGCTAGAGTGTTTTGCCTACGCTAAGAAATAATCTACCATAGTTAAACACAATTATAAATATCAAATGCCTTATGGAATGTAAAAGTTAACGCGAAAATATAAAAATAAACTCAACACTATATATACTCAGCTTTCTATTGGCGAGAAATAGAAAATTCTATTTTCTGCAGATCACCCCTTAAAATAATATTAGTTTAGATGAAAACCTATCACATAAGCAGAAGGGATAGCGTAAGATGTCTATTTCTACCGCCAAGCAGCAGTGTACATGCACTGTTGTGTTTTGGTTTGAAGGATATTGTAGCCAGTGTAACTGCAGGACATAATGAGACTTAACATCTCATGTCTCAGGATGACGGGCGCAGTGGAATGCCACACAGTGTTTTGTAACTCGAGGTACTGGATGGTGTTTCTACTGTTTATGGATGGTCGTATCGCTTACCATCAGGTGAACGGCATGCTCGTCTCGTCATCGATGCAATAAAAAAAAAGATAAACGAACGCCCATTCGTCATGAAAAGTCCGTTTAATTCACAAACTTACTACAATATCTTTAAAGCTGATAACTTGTACCAGAAGACGTGTTGAATAAAGACTATGAATACATATAAGTTTTTCTTCTCTAGCTCATAAACAAACATCGTAAAAAATAAATCCTGGGTGCCCATAAAACCCTATCAAGTAAACACAATTGGCATGAACATTGAAACAAAAATCCCTCAGCCACACTCGTATCGTATCGCGAAGTCAAAATTGTTTCCCTTAACATTCACGAAGTGTAAAGACGCTGGCTAAAACTAGTATGAAAATAAATCTCGCTAAATGGTACAAAGTATAAGCGATTCGGTACAGCTATAATACTGTACGAGATTTTGTATTACTAGCTCAAACTTTGCTGGGAATTTTATATTACTAGTATATGTAAAAGTTTGTAGCTTGAATGGTAATTGCAGAGATTACTAAATAGATTTAGGTATTTGACTCGTCAAGCCCCGCTACGGACGCCGGCGTCCGAGTATATAGGTTTTCCCCAAACATCTATATATATATATAAGCGGAGTTTGACGGATTAAAATACTTCTTTATTAAACGTTAGTACAGACATGAAATACCTTGTCTTACTGGGCGCGACCTCTGTTAACGGCTTATCTTTGACTTCAATTTTTTTCATCATTAAATCTAACGTCACTTAAAATTGTTACTTTGATCACATAATGGACAGTAACTCTTAAAATATCTCTAAACCTTCAAAGCAGCAACCTCTCACTTTACAGTTCTTATTTTATGACGAGTCCAAAACGGGGATCATTTTCAATGACAATGTTTGAGTGACAAAATTCAATAAAGCGCAAATTTTGAACTTTATAATTAAAATAACTATGAACTGCTTTAATTCTAAAACTAGTGGAGTTGTGAGTACAAATTTTACTCGGGTTTGAGAGTGCCGTGTACTAACTTAGTTTTTGTTTCGACGTGCTACTTCAAACGGGTCCCAAGTTGCGAAACTCAAAGGATACAGCTTCGAAATAATACTGATGTTTTTCTAACTATGTGAATAATTACGGACCATGAATAAACTATGTAAAAATAACGATAAAAAGAATACATTGATACTAGAAAGCAGTAAGTTTGTATTTTGTAGAGAATAAAAATAACAAAATTCTTAAAAATGTCTAAAAGAAATGACCCTGAGTAATCTTCGCTCATTGATGTATAAAAAACCATATCAATGTCTCCGCTAGATTTTATTTGAAATAGGTTACGTCACCGGAGCTACGAATAAAGTTATGATATTTTTGATTCCTACTCAAGTGCCATTGAACTTCAGAAAAGACATTTACGATCTATAACCGTTACAAAAGCCCATCGAATGAATCATTCGAGGATCCTATACAAAAAGTTTCTAGAAAAACCACATTTTCAAATATTCGTTTATTTTCAGACACTATGTTTCAGGATTTAAATCCGCAAACGGCGCTTTGTCAATGCCCGCTGTACGTATCCTGCGAGTGATGTAAGGAAGTATTTTCATGGGCTTTCAATGTTTCATGAAATCTTAAAATAGATTCAATATTTCAAACTTTAATAGGACTAAGACGGCTTCTGTTTCTTTTATAATCGTTCTTCTGTTTCTTTTATATATCGTTTCTAAAGGTAAACATAGACTTAAATATGTTTCGTAAAATCCCCAAGATTATTGTAAACTAGTAGTGCTCGCGGCTCCGCCCGCATGATAAAGTTTTTCCGGGACAAAAATATTTTCCCGGGACAAAAAGTAGCCTATAGCACTCAGGAGTTATGTAGCTTCCTATTAGTGAAAGAATTTTCAAAATAGGTTCAGTAGTTCCTGAGATTAGCGCGTTCAAACAAACAAACTCATCAGCTTTATAATATTAGTATAGAGAAAAGAAAATATTCTAGCACAACAAAGAATATTTTTAATGTATTACGTGCGCAGTACGACTGCTCTGAAAACCCGGGTTTGAATCCCGAGTTGGCCATGGTTATGTTGTGATTTTTTGCTCAGTGTCAGCCCGAAGTCTGGGACACAGTATAAATAAATCTATGCAGTAGAATACCTTCATACAAACGGTCGGAACGCGAGTGATACCTACGCCCCTCGAGTTTGGTAGGTACACATTAAGTACACAACAGTCGCGAGTGCGCCGCAGACGGACGAACGGTGTATGGTTTTGTAAGCAGTAAGCGTGCATTTTGTGAATATTTGAATGAAATAAGTACAAGTACTTACTTAATATGGCAAAGAGCAATTATAGACTTTATTGTGCTGTTTTTGATTGCTTGAATTCTTGTCCATGTTTCCCAAAAGTATATTTAATTAAACTTTTTTCCGAATGCGGATTTTTATACTATTAAATTTAACAACAAAGTTTTTCGTGCGTCTCAGTCGATGAGCAAATATTTTTCAGTCTCAAATCTATATATATATTTTTTTTAATCTACTAATCAAAGAACACAATATATAAAACTTTAATTGAACACTTCTTATTCACTCACAAAAAAAATCATTTTTTAAATAATGTCTTTTACAATCTCAAACTGCCTGCCTCGGTGGCGTAATTGTATTATGTACGACTGCAATGCTGAGGTCTCGGGTTCGATCCCCGAGTCGGGCACAGTGATATTGGAGCTTTTTTGAGCCCTAAATGTCGATAGGCTTTCCCCCTATCACGTCATGGGACGGAATAGGCACATGTGTGTGTGTGTGTGTGTGGGCGTGCGTGCATGCGTGCGTACTGTGACTAATGCTAAACCGCTATCACCTTTATCACGACTATATAAATTACGAAGACCGTGAGATTAAAAATCAATTCCAAAGTAACAAAACAATTCCAAATCAAATATCAACAGTAGCATAAAGTTCCGTTTTTACGTTTATAATTTGGACCAAAGCGTAAACGTCTGAGGCGTCAAAGAAAAATCGTTACAATTTATTTGTCCGGGCCCGGTGCTGAATACAGAGAAAATTCGTTGTCCGCCATTACGAAGCCTTTCCACTCGCAATGCTATGTAATTCTACTTTATTAATTTATATTTCGGAAGAAGATTGTTTGAACTGCTATTGGCATTTGTTGTGTATATTTTTAGAGTTGACTTTTATTTATTTATTTATTTAACACTTCATTGTACATCAATGTAAGGTGAATGTATAAACATAAAATAAAACTAAGATGACAAAAACACAAGTACAATACTTTTGTTTGTAATCAAATCTCTTAGGGGTCCATTATAAATTGGGAATTTTGGACCATTTTGTAATCGGTTTATAAGCATATAATAATGCTGCCTAGTGGCTACAAAATGGCAAAGGAAGCCATTAGAAATTTTATGTGGTGGCTAATAAAAACTTGACTAATTAATAATATTATACTAGACGATGCTCGCGACCTCGCCCGCGTGTACAACCTTTCCCGCTTCAGAAGTCCCTAAAACACAGTACGACGCTAGGGCCATCTACTTTAAGAATGAAATTATAATTACTGGGATAAAAAATAGCATATTATGTGGTAATCCAGGTCATGACCTACTCGTGTGCCAAATGTCATCCAAATGTTTCGTTGTTTCTGCTCATACTAACAAACATCCAAACATTTTAAAAAAATCGCATTTATAATATAACTTACTAAGATTTGTAACAAAATCCTTTATAAGTTACTGTGGTTACCTTGTTGCTAATTTCAGCAATTTATTCTCTAAATTTAATTTATTTATTGAACGCTATATACACTCTTAAATTATATTATACAAGTGTTATAATAGTGTATTATATTACACGGAGGTGCCGTCCTTAATCCCACACTCTGGCATATTGCCAAAACGTTGTAAAGCTTGTATTACTCTGGTATCATAGTTATGTACGATGACCTTAGAATTTTCTTTCATTTCTGGAGATTTTAAACTACTTTCTTTGCGGTTCTGTGAGTTTAAATATAGAAAAAATGGAATACACAGTTACTCTTTAAATTATAATGATGTATTCGACAATAAATACCTACATATCATGACAAGGAGTCAGTCCGTCAGCATTAAAATTATAAATAAGACTGAGGTAGAGAGACGACGCTCTAGAAAAAAATGCAACCTAACCAGGTAACTGGTGGTAGGACTCTCATATGTAAGAGTCCGTCTGGGTGGGTATCACCGCAATGTCTATTTATAGCAAACAGCAGTGTGTATGTACTGTTGTGTTTCGATTTGAAAGGCATTGTAGCCAGTGTAACTACAGGACATAATGAGACTTAACATCTTATGTCTCAGGATGAGGAGCGCAGTGGAATGCCACACAGCACTTTGTAACTCAAGGTGCTGGATCGTGTAGCTACTGTTTATGGGTGGTCGTATCGCTTACAATCAGGCGAACGGCATGCTCGTCTCGTCATTCGATACCATAAAAAAAATATCAAAACCTCTTTCTAATTCCAATTTAAGAATTCCCAGAAACGGAGCAAAAGTTACATAGATCTTATATTGCATTTTTTCAGCTTTATTTAATAGAATAGGTTTTTTTAGAAGAGGTTCGCAGGCTAATTGATTTTGCGACATTGAGTTTTATACATAATAGACTTCTGCTCGCGGTTCCGCCCACGTGAATGAGCTTTTCCGGGATAAAAGTCCCGCTTTATATTCCCCGGGATAAAAATAGCCTATGTTGCTCGCTGATAATGTAGCTTTATATTGGTGAAAGAATTTTTCAAATCAGACCAGTAGTTTCGAAGCCTATTCCATTCAAACAATCAAATCAATAAACAATAATATTGGTATAAATATTTTGAACCAGACATTTTGCTCCGTAATTTGAAAGTAGTTTAAACTTTTCGAAAAAAATGTGCCCTAAGTCAAGTAGCCCGCCAACCGTCGATACTGTCATGATATAGATAGAGGCAGACAATGATTTATTAAAAAGATGAACAATGAGAGAACTCAACTAGCTGACATCATGACAGTTACGTGGCCTTTGGTCTTATCGCTTCCGATCGCCTTCCCATCTCACACGGCATTTACAGACATTATGTATTAACTAGGTTACTGCTGAGTGCTGTATATTGTGGACATGTTGCGCTATTCGCTCGAAGGTTCATATTGTTCAATATAATATTATCGTACACACTATCGCCCTTTATCCTCGAAGGGGTAGGCAGAGGCGCAACTCGTGCACCCACTTTTTGCCGTTATTCCGTCCCATGATGTGATAGGGGGGAACCACAAATTCCAGACTCTGGGCTCACTCAGTAGAAAAACCCAATATCAATTTTCCCGACCCGGGGATAGAACCCGAGACCTCAACACTGCAGTCGTACCGCAAGAAAATTACGCCGTCAAGGTAGTCATAATATTATAGTTGTAAATATATTCGATAGTAGTGCTCGCGGCTCCGCCCGCGTGAATATTTTTTCCGGGACAAAAATATTTTCCCGGGATAAAAAGTAGCCTATAGCACTCAGGAGTTATGTAGCTTCCTATTAGTGAAAGAATTTTCAAAATCGGTTCAGTAGTTCCTGAGATTAGCGCGTTCAAACAAACAAACCCTTCAGCTTTATAATATTAGTATAGATATAATATGTATTGATCATAGAACTAAATATATTTTTATTCAAAATGAATTCAAATGTTGATCTTGTTAAATAATTATTGTAACAATATTTTAACAGCAATTGATTTATATACTTAATTGTAAACTATATTCGATCTAATTTCTACTAATCGAATTATATTGAATACCATAAGTGTTGAAATTAACTCCAGTCTGTTATTGACGAATATACTCTATAATTAATTCTATAATCCATATTTGGAAAGTTAATTGACAAATAAACATAACGTTGTTGAACTAAAATAACAAGCAACAGAACCAATTAGAAACAGATTAGTGAAACCCAAATCCAAATAATTCACTTATATTTCATGAATGCGCCGCATTTAATTCAAATCGTGATTTAGAATTGAATAGACGGTTTAAAATCATAAACAAACGTTATAGAATTACGTAAGCCGTCGCGCAAATCGGCAACTTGTTGCACCAGACACAGGAAACATAATTGTGGCAACCATAAATCCTTTTATGAAAACATACATTTATAATAATATTGTAGCATATCCTAATTCTTAGAATGAAACTAAGCCTTGCTTAAACCTCATCTAGAAAGTTGTGTTAGTTACATCATTTATAACTCGAGAACGGTCGAACAGATGATCATGTTTCATAGATTTTTTGGGTTTGTATCCCTTCCAAATAGCACAATAACTAGTTATAAAAATGTGGAAAAAGTTCACAATCAACGAAATCATGAAGAAAATTCATTTTCTCATACATTGTATTTGTATTTTTTTTTTTTAATTATAATGGCGTTGTTTTTTTTATTTTTTTATCCTTTGACAGGTGCTTCAGTTGCGCAGTCCCTGTGGCGGTCGCAAAGAGTATATTATAATGTCATGTTCATCCTTTGCGCGAGTTTTTATCTTTTTTTTTAGTTACCACCAATTTTAATTCAATTTTCGACCGTGTTTGTATTTTAATCCGTTTTAATGAATTCTCTTCATACGATTGTTTCGGAAATTCATCATTGAAGAGTGATTTCAGAGTTAAGTTCCAACTCTCAATTTGCTGCGTCGCCCTCCTGCGCGCTCCGCAGAGAGCTTTAGCGCAGCGGGCGGTCAGGGCGTACCGCACGGTCTCTTTCGAGGCGGCTTGCTTATTGGCCGGATTTCTGCCCTGGGACCTGGACGCCAAATCCCTTGCCGATGCATTTCATTGGCGGGAGGAGGCGTTCAGTCGCGGGGAACGTCCGGCCCTGAAGGAGGTGGAGGCCAAGAGGGCCTCCTTACGGCGAGCCGCCGTGGAGGAGTGGCGTCTCAGGCTGGAGGCCCCGTCGTGGGGGCACAGGGTCGTAGAGGCAGTGCGTCCTGTCTTTGCTGAATCGCTGGACAGGCGCCACGGAGCGGCAACATACCGCCTGACGCAGGTACTCACCGTCATGGCTGCTTCGGTGAGTTCCTGTTTCGGGTGGTGGGGATAGAGGAGTCGGCCGTGTGTCACTATTGTGACAACTGCCCAATGGACACGGCCCAACACACGTTGGAGTTTTGTCCAGCCTGGGATGAAGAACGCAGCGCTCTCAGAGCAGTCGTCGGAGAAGACCTCTCGCTGCCGGCCATGGTCGCTTCCATGGTCGGCGGCCGGGAGGCCTGGCAGGCGGTGGCCCACTTCTGTGAGGTGGTCCTCTCGCGGAAGAAGAGTGCCGAGAGGGATCGCCAGCACAGTGGTGATCCCTCCCGCCGCCAGACTAGATGTAGGAGGCGTCGGGTGGACGACTGACCGACGTCTCCCGCCCTGTGGATTGGGGGCGTTTGGAGAATTCCACCACGGTATCCCCTGCCTGTCGTAAAACGCGACTAATAGGGGCCTCCGGGGGTCACGGGTGGGCGGGAGGTGCCGTCCACCTATTAGTCTAGCCAACTTCTATGACCCCCGTGATGCACGGCAGCGTGCCTCACGCTGCCTCTGACGCCAAGGGCGTCCTTCGGTGTACGGGGGCTTCTGAGCCCCCGCAACAACAGGAGACGGACCGCAACAGCGGTACGCGCAGGGGCGGTTGCGGATGACAACTTAGACGTGACTCGGAGGAAGCCCGCAGCCGTCCCTAATGCGCCGAAGATGGCCACCGCCGAGTTTTAGTTGGTATGCCGTGCGGTGTACATAGGTTAGGGACTCGGCCCGGCGGTCGCCCGACGTTTTCCATCTCTCCGGGCGGCTCATCGTCGGGTCGTAAGGCACGGTGAACCCAACATAACCGCTCAGTCGTTCCCCTTGAACACTGGGCGGTAGTAATAAGTCACTTTCTCCGCATCAACAAAAAAAAAATCTCAATTTGTTGGGATTAGCCGTATCATATAAACGACAATTGTCGTATACACGGAAACGTATTTTGAACTGTGTATTTGATTTACCAAGTCTTTTCCATAAGGTACTACATAGCGGAGAAACATTCGGCCAAATCAAAAGAGTTTTTTGTGCCTTCGTTGCACAAACTTGGAAAAGGCTTATCGTGTACCGAGAAATAAGCTGTGGTAAAAGGTTTCATTGTCGTATGGGACTGAGGGCCATTGAAATCTCGATAATGAGGACTCCAAAGCCTGTATCAGGGTAAATGGAGAAGAATAGGGATTCGCAATACTGTGCTGTTGCCGACGCTTATGGCAGAAGAAGCACGAAAGTCAAATAAATACGGTGGGTATGCACTCTTTAAGGCTATATTATGTGAAGTCACTATTTCTTATCGCATGAGATAGTACGATAAGAGAAAGTTATAAATTCATCCATACATTCTTACAAACTTTCGCCTTTATAATATTAGTAGGATAGTAGGATAGGATTTTCATTTTGATTTTTGTACATTTGTTAAGCTTAATTAATTTTGATATTTCATTTAATCTTGATAAAAAACTAATAAGTTAACGCAACATTCATTGATTCTGAAGCGATGCGAAGTGCGCCGGGCTAGCTAGTGTTTATTAAATTATAAAAAAAGCGTATTGTTAACCGACTTCAAAAAGGGGGTTCTGTATTCGATCCGTATGTATGTATTTATGTATGTAAATTTGTATAGCCGCGAGTTTCTCAAAAACTACTGATCCGATTTGCATGTGGTATTGAAATCTATATTTTTTAGGCAAGGGTTTAGTATATAATTTATGAAGAGCTGATGAAGATCTTCGGGAACACATAATGGAACTCTTCAATAACTAACAGCAGGTGACTCGCGAATGCTGCAATTGTATATGATATATCTATGATGTATTGTTTACGCCATTCCATAATTAACTAACAAAAAAGCAATAAATAAAAACTTTTTAACAAAAATAAACCGACTTCAAAACCACTAAAAATCAAAAAATAATTAAAAATTGTATTCGCTTAGTAATATACGTATATTTGAAGTCGGTGCCTAATTTAAATTGAACAATGTTTTCATATATTTGTTTGTGTATTTCCTTAGCTTAGCTGGCAATTTAAATTAGGCATCGACTCCAAATATACGTATATACTAAGCGAATACAAATTTTAATTATTTTTTTATTTGTAGTGGTTTTGAAGTCGGTTTATTTTTGTGAAAAAGTTTTTATATCCTACTAATATTATAAAGGCGAAAGTTTGTAAGAATGTATGGATGTTTGGATGTTTGGATATTTGGATGTTTGGATGTAAGGATGTTTGTTACTCTTTCACGCAAAAACTACTGAACGGATTTCGATGAAATTTGTCCTACTAATATTATAAAGGCGAAAGTTTGTAAGAATGTATGGATGTTTGGATGTTTGGATGTTTGGATGTTTGGATATTTGGATGTTTGGATGTAAGGATGTTTGTTACTCTTTCACGCAAAAACTACTGAACGGATTTCGATGAAATTTGGCACACGGGTAGATTATGTTCTGTATTAACACATAGGCTACTTTTTATCCCGGGACAATATAAAGCGGGACTTTTATCCCGGGAAAACTCATTCACGCGGGCGGAGCCGCGGGCAAAAGCTAGTTTTAAATATTTTTATTCAATTTCATCAGTGCCCGATTGCCTAGCAGGGAATGGAACAGTCTACCGAGGCGAAATTCCGCAGGTTCAAAACTCAAGGCGTTTGTTATCGTGGCTTCCTGCAAGAATTTCAAGGGTATGAAGTCTACAATGTGACAAAACCCTAAACCTAAGCAGAGGAGGCCGGTGCCCAGCATTGGCAGTAAATCCTTTTTATGCCAGTAAAAATGATTATAATTAATGCATTGTCCATGATTGCTTTCGCCAGATTGATGATCCCTTCTAAGCTTAAGTTAGTTTATCTTGAAGGGTCCCGTACATGTTATCGGCAATAGTTTTCGATTAAACTCCAAACGCGTAGCTTAATACATGACAGGGGTCGACACCTTGATACTCTTCACTCTAACTATGTTTGTATTTAATTAATAATATCGAGACGTTAATTTTGCACGGTGGCAATGGTGATATGTACTTTAAACACGCAGCGAAATATCCTAATCGTACTGCCAATAAAGTGATTTAAGTTGTTTATTCATTAATTATTTAAAAAATTATTTTATGTTATGTATAAGTATTAATTTTGCCAAGGGACTTTTGACCCTATTCACCTGCGAAGAAAACAGAAGACGAGACGCCCGCGACGCACGATTAAATCTGAACTGGCTACCCCAGTCGTTTAAAATGACATTACGAACAGGTACTCTCAAAGTTATTAGGGAAAAGCTATGAAACTACAATACTACTAATATATTATACTACTTGAATGGATTTGAAATTAACTTACAAGTTTTATAAAATGTCTGAACATGCTTAAAATATTCGAATAGCTTAAATTATAAGATATGAAGACATACAATTTTGAGACTTACACGATTCAAAATACTAGAAGTATTCGAATATAGATTTTTAAAATTTAGCAACACACACACTCATAAGTAATACCTAATCAATTATCAATTAAATAAAATACAATTTTGACTGCGTCGGTGGTGTAGTTATATTACGGTACGACTGCTATGGTGGGGTCTCGGGTTCGATCCCCGGGTCGGGCAAAGTGATATTGGATTATTCTATTCAGCCCGCAGTCTGGAATATGTGCCCGATATGGCGAAAGGCTCGCCGCCTATCACATCATGGGACGGAATACGTACGACTAAAAGTGGGTCCAACTAGTTGCGCCTCTGCCTACCCTTCGGGGATAAAAGGTGTGTGTGCGTGTGTGTGTGTGTGTTTGTGTGTGTGTTAAATATAATTTATACTTCATTCTCACACACCCTCATAAAAAAATTCCCACAAATCGACTTAAAAGTTAAAACCCCTCATATCTCTCGATCCATTTCTATCGTAAACAGCAGAACAAAACGTAAAAGACTGGTTTAAAAGAATCTGTCAGCATAAGTTGCTTCTCTCAATGGACCGGCAACAGAATATGTATGTGATCCAATCCTTTTAGCGGACGATCTAATGGGAAGAAAAATAAAACTAAGTCGCAACGTCAGCAGGTCTGACTCCGAACTTTGTCCTAGGAACAGTTTTAACAAACACATAATACTAATTCAGTAATTGCGAAAGTTGGTGCATCCGAGATTGAGTTCATATTTGTTTGTTTTGGTTTGGTTAAAATTGAGTGGCGTCACGGTTCTTATTCTAGTTTAGTAACATCAATATGTTAATAAGACTCAATGTTGCGAGTTCGATTTTGGGCATTAATTTCCGTATGTTCTACGAATAAATTATTTTTTTTTGGTTTTCTGGGACCGATAGCCTTTTGTTATATATCTATGTATTATTAATTTTAGATTTTAAAGATTGAAAAGGTTCTACATTAGAAAAACGAACATCACAATCGATTTAATCTTAGACGAAATATTCCATATGAACGTGTATATTACATTCAAACAGATACACGTAAATCCGAACTTAAATCCAGACGTTCGAGTTGCATTAATTGCAAATTCAATTACATTTCTTGTCGTAAATTGAAAACAGAGGAACAAAAGTCACCCCAAAGCCACAGCGCCTTTGTCATTCAACTTCTATACATTTTACAGCGGTTGGAGAATGAACCTTTGTGAAACACGTATTAAAAGTACAGGAATTTGCTACTGCTATAAATTATTGGTGCCAGGGGAGCGTTCTTGGCTGGAAATAGGTTTACTTGACGTCATACTCCTAACCTATAATCATTATTTTAACTAGAGCATTATAACAAGCTTTTAATATTTACATTGACAGATATTCAGAATTATTAAGTATAAGGATTAAGTAGAGTCTTCCTGCCACAAATTCTGCCTGATGGATCTTTATTTAATTGCCCTGGACCTTGCTATGCCAGTTCATAAATAGTAGCAATAGTAGCCTGGACTCGCATACTGGTGGTAGGTTATCTGTGTCTGCCTGGATAGCCAAATACAAGGTGTAAAACCTACTATAGTGGCCTGGGTACGTGTGCTACGTTCCAGGATCGGCCTGTGTATATCTACGACCTTATTTATAAACAGTTTTAAAAAACCCGTTTTATTTTTTATTTTTTTTATATATAGCATCGAATGATGAGACGGGCATACCGTTTGCCTGATAGCAAAAGGTTCGGCCACCCATAAACAGTAGAAACACTATCCAGCACCTTGAGTTACAAAGAACTGTGTGGCAATGCACTGCGCTCGTCATCCTGAGACATAAGATGTTAAGTCTCATTATGTCCAGTAGTTGGCTGGCTACAATGTCCTTCAAACCGAAACACAACAGTGCATGCACACTGCTGCTTGGCGGTAGAAATAGACATTCCGGTGGTGCCCACCCAGACGGACTCCTACATATGAGAGACCTACCACCAGTGTTATAGAATGTTTTATCTTCTTCCTTCAAACTCAATTCATAATTCGTTCGAAGAAGACAAAACATTCCATAACTGAAATAGGTTTAAAACTGTTTATGAATAAGGCGCCGGTAACAGGTCGATATAATCTATCGCCTGCTGAGGGGTGATCTCTCGTCAATCGACACTATCTGGACTGTTCCAGATGGTTCCAGAGTCTGTAGGTACTCTGCTTACCACCAGTTGCAGTGGGGTTGCTTTCTCGTGTCGATATATGACAAAGTCCTGCATGTATGTTCACCTTCCTAGCCGATTTCGGACAAGGCGGCCAATGTCAACGGAGATCAGCCAGGTACGCAGGAGATAATAATATCTCTAGTGCACAAGTGTGTGCGCAATACACAGGTCCGTCCACCTATTAGTCTAGCCAACTTCTGTGACCCCCGTGATGGACGGCAGCATGGCCACCGCGGAGTTTTGGTTGGTATGCCGTGCGGTGTACATAGGTTAGGGATTCGGCCCGGCGGTCGCCCGACGTTTTCCATCTCTCCGGGCGGCTCAACGTCGGGTCGTAAGGCACGGTGAACCCAACATAACCGCTCAGTCGTTCCCCTTGAACACTGGGCGGTAGTAATAAGTCACTTTCTCTGTGTAAACAAAAAAAACGCGCACGCAACACAACTCCACCACCAAGGCAGTCAAAGTCCTGCATACCTCTGATAGCACTAAAATTTTCCTGTTTTACCGATCTTCCTAATCGAAAAATGACACTTCGTATAGCATACATGCTGTTACATGGTTACACCCCATTACGTCAATATAAACCACTTAACTGCTTTCGACTTTATTTGCATTCCGTGAAGATTTATTAATGGTGGATGTTGGCGTGGAATTCGGCAAGACGTCACTCAAGCCCCATTCATTAACAACCAACATTGCCAAAGATTAATTAGACGTTATGAAATCCCCTCCACTTCACTTTAATTTTCATATAACGTATTTGGCGTTGTAATTTTGAATATTTTTCCATAAACGTTTAATTGGAAATTATTTGTAATTTTGTGGTTAGCCGCATTATTGCTCTAGAGATGCGGGACACGTGTAAATTTAAAGTTCAATTCTCTCTATTATGCTGCTACGCTAAATTTTTTAATACTGCGATTTTTGCACATATGGAAATAATGAAACAAACTATTATATTTGCTTCCTAGCTATACAACCGTGACGATTTCAGATTTTTCCCATAAAAAAACACTCATATTAGAAGCTATTCAAGCGTCAGTCGTAACCTACATGTTGAATGTAAAATTTGAAACGTGTTGCGGCAAGTTATTGCATTTTAATATCGCTGCGGCTGTACGGACGGCTACAATTTCGTTTTATGCGACCACATCAAGAAACACAACGAAAGTTAAGGATATCTTTGAAAAGATAGCTTTATACTGTTACGTTTGTAATGATGCATTTTTTGGTTTTTAGCGCGACATGCTATATAGCACGACATTGTACAGTGTTGTTATACAATAGGGCTTTTTTTTGTAGGAGAGTAAACGCGCAATTAGGCGACTCACGGCCATACGAAAACATTTATAACGAAACGGGCATTGTTGCTAGAATTTAAAGTAGGAATAAGCTATATTCTTAAAAGTCCCATAATTATAGGTGTCTAAAATGTAATATTCTCTATCCAGTTTCTCCCGTTAAGGACCATATGACAAGCTGAATACAATGTAGATCATCTTCGGTCTATACAATTGAGTAAAGCTATAAATTGGGTCGTAAAATCACGTCGAAAATTGTATGATCTCTATCAAAGGTAGATTGGAGTCTGAACGGACATAAACGTTACGTCGCGTCGCCTGATTGGTTCAGTTGATATCAAATCAGAATGGGAGTAGTTCGATTCCTAAATAGAGAAAAAAAATCAAATACTGTTTATAAAAGGTACATAGGATTATGGTATTATATGATTTACCCGTCATGACATACTTTAGTATAGTAAATAAAGCCAGCAAATAGTAATAGTTGTTTCTTACAAAAAACAGGTCCATCTTATGCTGATTTGCTGCGATCTTTCACAGCAAATCTGAAAGTCGTGCCCACATCGGACGAGATCATTGATGAATATTGCGCATTCATAGCATCTAACGAGAAAGAAAGAGAGAGAGAAATATTTATTGCTGGCACAACATAATAATATAACTTTAAAAAATACGTAAAGACCAGTAAAGGTACCTCTTATTCAGTTGGATGCTACAGTACCTTCGACCTAATTTGATTTTAGCTGAGAGGCCTGCGGCCTCTGTGACGGTGACGTGCAGATGTTCAGTCGTTCCATATAATAATCACAATAATTCATAATAATCACATTATAGTAGCGATAGCCTAATTGGCGGTGGAACGGACTGCCGAGACGAATGTCCGTCGCGCAGGTTCAAAACCCAAGGGCACACACACACACACACCTCTGACTTTTATAAAAAAAATATGTGTGTATTGTATTGTATACATGGCTGATGGCACGCAACTCAAAACTCTCTGTAGACAACAAGCTACTTATATACAAGGCTGTGTTAAAACCCATTTGGATGTATGGGATACAACTTTGGGGAAGCGCATGCGAATCCAGTATTACTATCATACAAAGGCTGCAAAATGGAATCCTGCGCACCACAGCAAATGCACCATGGTTCATTACTAATGCTGAAATCCATGAAGCCTTAAATGTCACCACAGTCAAGGAGAAGATAAAGATATCCTCGATAAGGTACAAAGGCCGACTCGCTGATCATCCTAACGACCTGGCAACTAAGCTGCTCCAAATCACGTATCACAAGCGCCTGATACGCAGACATCCAAAGCCTAGGTGCTTAATTTCATTCAGAGTGGTTCCCTCATTGGAGGGCTCTCTGGTACATGCGAAGTGAACAAAGAACATAACTGCTCATAGTTTTTTGACTGATTGCAGATCACCCAAGAAAACAAAAAAAATGCGGGTGTGATACACCTCTGCCTAACCCTGAAAATGGAATTAGGCGTGTTGATATGAATGTATGTATATACTCTCTACCCTTCCAGTATACAGGAGTAGCGATGTAGTCAAAATCAATGTTTATTCAAGTTTATACACTCATTTGCAAAAAAAACGGGCGGTTTGGATTTTAATTCTTTTTTAAAAAAATACGGTACCAAAATGATTTCAATCATTTGTACATGTTACTGGCCGGTTTTAAAAATGCCGTGGTGTTTAAAACAGTACGTTCTAAATTAAAATTTTCGTTTGATGCTCGTTTTTACAGAAAACCACTTTTTATCCTACATTTTTGGTGCGAAGTTCCAAAAGATAATATCGGTTTTCATAACTTTTAGTCAATTTTTATGAATTTATTTCATAGTCTTAATTGTCAAAGCTTCATTTATTGATATTTAGCTGTCTCAATAATGTTAGAAAAGGTGGTAAAAACTACCAAAATTATTGCGCTGCTCGAAGAGGGCTGCAGCCAATGCTTCGTGGCTCAGAGGCTAAGTGTGAGTCGCTCGACGGTTCAAAGGACCTGGCAGCGGTATCAAGACACCGGATCCGTCGAGAGAAGGCCTGGTTCTGGAAGAAAACCATGTACCCAACCACGGGATGATCGTTTTCTTGTGAGTCGCGCATTGAGAAATCGCAAGTCTTCGTATGTGGACCTTAAGAACAACCTCGAAGAAGTAAGAAATGTGCATATTAGTCTATGGACGGTCAGGAGGAGGCTGCTCGCGGCCAATATATGCAATCATCGCCCGGCCCGCGGCCCTAAGTTACTCCGTGAGCACAGAGTTGCCAGGCTTAGGTTTGCTCGAAATTGTGAGTCATGGACTCAAGAAGACTGGAATAGGGTATTGTTCTCCGATGAAGCCAGGATATCTCTGTTCGGTGAAGATCGACGTCGGCGAGTGCTACGAAGACGAGGAGAACGCTTTGCAGAGGCTTGTTTTGAAGAAATCACACCTTATGTTGGGGGCTCTATTATGTTTTGGGCAGGAATAAATTCAATGGATCGTACAGAGTTAGTCTTCATTGAAAACGGTTCACTGACTGGACATCGATACATAACGGAAGTTCTTATTCCTCATGCACAACCCGCATTGGCCGCTTTAGGCGAAAACTCAATTTTTATGGACGACAACGCTCGCGCCCACCGGTCTGGCGATGTGGAAGCGTATGTGCAAGAGGTCGGCATTCGTCGTTTGGATTGGCCAGCTCGAAGTCCCGACCTCAATCCTATAGAGCATGTCTGGGACGTTCTGAAACGACGCGTGAGATCAGTACAACCGGCTCCGCAAACCATCAGAGAGCTGAAGAATGTGATTACCGCGGAGTGGGAACGTATTCCGCAAGCAAGTATCCGGGATATCCTCGCTAGCATACCCAGACGAATTCAAGCTGTGATTTCAGCTAGAGGGGGTCACACTCGATACTAAACATTTATCTGCTTTTACTTTATTAAAGAAAAAACAAACAAAAATCTTTGTTAACTTTTACTTCACGAGCATATGCACTACTAGCGAGCATACACTTAGTAGTGTATGCTCGCTAGTAGTGCATATGCTCGTGAAGTAAAAGTGAACTTTAGCATTAAAACCCATAAATTTTATCAAAATTTTATGATAATACTGACGAAAACGATTATTTGCTTATTAATTTACAAAATTGTGAAAGTAAAACTACCTATAATTATCAAACAAACCAATAGTAACATTTGAAATGGTTCATTGCTTAGGTGCCCGTTTTTTTTGCAAATGAGTTTATATGAAGAGTGCTTCATTGTTCATTCGCCATTTCATTAGGGTTATTTGTATAACTTTGTTATGGTAACTTTTTATTGTAGCATTATTTTGTATAATAGCCTTTTATAATCAAGTCTTTATTACTCATATAACATGTCCTCGGTGGTGTAGTTGTATTATAGTACGACTGCAAAACTGAGGTCTCGGGTTCGATCCATTCGTCGGGCAAAGTGATATTGGGTTTTCCTATTCAGTATCAGCTCGGAGTTTGGAATTTTTGCTCGACATGGTGATAGGCTCGCCCCTCTCACATCGTGAGACGGAATAGCCACGGCGAAAAGTGGACGCACTAGTTGCGCCTCTGCCTACCCCTTCAGGGATAAAAAGCGTGACTGAGTGTGTGTACCTTAGAGTATTTAACCAATAGAGACGATATGCCAATAATGTGCAAACATTTTTTTCTGTCAATCCTGACGGGGAGTGAGGTAGACACGGATAGCACACATTTAACAAAAAAAACACACGTGCAGAGCTGGAATATAAGGTCGCTTCTTACACAATAACACAGCAAAAATCACAATTTCTGTGGAGCACCGCTTAATGTCATTATCGTAGAATGTAATGACAGCGATCGCAAGTCACATAGGTTTTAATAAAAGTTTATGAGCAGCTGCGCATTTATGACCAACGAAGGGTTCGCCTGGTCATCCCATCTCCTTGTTGCTCTAAGGTGTGTAAATACACACACACACACACACTCACGCCTGTTATCCCCGAAGGGTTAAGCAGTGGCGCAACTAGTCCCACCACTTTTCGCCGTTATTCCGTCCCATGATGTGATAGGGGGTGAACCTATCGCCATATCGGGCACAAATTAAAGACTCCGGGCTGATACTGAATAGAAAAACTCAATATCACTTTGGCCGACCCGGGGATCGAACCCGAGACCTCAGCTTTGCAGTCGTACTGTAATACAACTACACCACCGAAGCCGTCCGTGTGTACTCATATTATAATTTACACGGTGTATTTGAACAAACATAAATTAGAAGTATTCGTAAATGAGTTATATGTTAGACAAACATATTTGTAGGAAAGTGGGATTCACTCACACGAGAAGAATAAATTCACTCGTTTTCATCATTTCCAATGTAAAGAAATAAATATAGCATGTAGTTGAATGGGATGCCCATTGTCGGTGCACTTATAGCTTTTGTAAAAATAATATAAGATTGTTTATTTTTTCTATATTTTTTAGTGTTCATATTTTACTACAAATTTTATGTTAACCTTGTTTACAAAAACTAAAATATACAAAATCTAATACTAATTTTGTCACCTGAGCACTGGAGAGATAGTCAGAAGTTATAAATTGCAAGGTTTAACGGAAAAAGTTTGTTATCAGGCGCCTACAGAGTGTCGTGACTTCCCCGAATTTACCTAACTACCGGCCCACTCCATCCAGATAACGAGTTCTTTAATACTTTGACAACAGAACTCTTGGACCAAGAACTTCGCGTTCTCCCGAACAAATACCGGGTATTTTATGTATTCAGCTGATTTCGGTTTCGTTTACGTTAACACTTTTCGAGACGCAAATTTATAATATTAACGGGGCTTGTAAAAATAGCACGACTTACAACAGATTTATTTAAAAAAATATTTGAATTCGTAGTTTCAACTGCATATACTAGGTACTGGTATCCGAGAATTTCGCTAGTATACTACGGTGATCATTTATCATTTACTTGATTGTTAATCTGTTTGGTACAAAAAAACAAACATGTACTAAAAACAAATTCATGAGTGTAGCCCAACTTCGTCTATCTACCAGCTGATATTGGATGAGCCCAATCTTAGACGTGATCTCAGATATCCGTGTCAGCGTTTTAAGTTACAGGTTGGATATTCTACCTTTCCAAAGTTAGTAAGTACGTTGTACTAATAATTTGCGTAGTGGTTACATTCTCTTTGCCATAACTAATGTCAAATGTTTGAGATATATTGCTCTTTCCGACCATTGTTTCTTGGTTATCCTCGGGTCGAAAGTTATTCTAAAAAAGTTATGATATTATTTTAACATCTACCCACTTGACATTGGCATAACCACCGATGAAACGGTGGAGCCATTTTTAAAAAAAGAACTCTATCTACTAACAAATACTAATGTTATGTAAACACTACTACACTATATGCATTCACATAGTAATGCAATTATATCCAAATTTTAATTAGCATTTTCATCATTTTAACAAATATGATATACTGGAACCAAAGTTACCGACATAGCTCAAAGGACTAGCAAGCTGAATTGGCAGTGGCCTGGACATATCTCGCGAAGAACCGACAACCGCTGGGATAAACTTGTTCTTGAATGGAGACCGCGACTGGGCAAACGTAGTGTAGGACGCCCTCCGGCCAGGTGGGATGACGATCTGCGAAAGACTGCAGGCAGATGCAGGATGCGGCAAGCTGAAGACAGGGCGCTATGGCACTCATTAGGGGAGGCCTATGTCCAGCAGTGGACTGATAAAGGTTGATGATGATATACTGGTGATAGGTCTCTCATATGCAGGGAGCCATCTGGGTAGTTACCACCGCAGTGTCTATTTCTCCCACTAGCAGCAGTGTGCATACACTATTGTATTCCGGTTTTAAGGACATTGCAGCCAGCTTAATTACTGGGTATTATAAGACTTAACATTATATGTCTTAGAGTGACGAGCGCAGTGAGGTGCCATGCCGTACTTTGTACTTAAAAGTTCTGTATGGTACTGTTTATGGGCGGTCGTATCGCTTACCATCAGGCAAGCAGCATGCTGGTCTCGTCATTCGGAAGCAATAAAAAACACGCGCAGTGATGTAAATTTTATTTTCTTAATAGCTATTCTGAAACATATTTCAAATATAACAGAAGTGTACGGCACTGACATTCATGAGAATAATATTTTGTGCCTGGTTCGGTAACGTCGTACATGTTGTGAAAAATGCGTCATACTAGCTCGATGTAGCGAGATGTGTTCAAGTTTCGGCCTTTCTACATTCAATTTTAACGGTGATATAATATAGATATTTCTAAGGACCATTTAAAAGCGCAACATCTGTATTATGGTCTATTTTAGCATCTTTTCCATCATTTATCCTGATACAAAATAGAAGTACAAAAAAAAAAAATTAAAAGTTAGCTTTTGCTGGTGAAAAATGAAAATTACTTCCTACAAACAAACTCGCAAAGTTTACCTCTTGATGTCATCAGTATAGATGAGACTGCAATTTAAATATACTATCTAAAAATTAAAAAGTCAGATCTTAGTTGAATTCATATTTGTACTGCAAACTCCTTGTCGTAGTGGCTATAGAGAAGAAACTTAATTAGACAGCTGTTGCTAAATTGAAGAGACCAGGCTAGTTCTAAGTGTTGAAATAAAAAACAAGTGCTTGCAACAATTTAACAAACTAGTTTTGTTTGTATTCCAAGATTTTAATTAACAATGTTCTGCTTCTCAGGAGAACGGACGAATCTTAGACGTGCAAATCCAACTTCTTATCTTACTAATCTTAATAATATTATGAATGCTAAAGTGTATGTTCCAAACATTTTGTTTGTGGATGTTTTAGAAGTAAACGCAGAAACTACTGAACGGATTTGTACGAAATTTGGCACATGAGTAAGTATGTCCTAATTTAACATATAGGGTACTTTATATCCCAGTTATTTGCTCCCATGGGAAGTAATGGATATTTTAATCTGCTTCTTTAAGTAGATGGCGATGGCATCGTACAGTGCTTTAAGGACGAAGCCGCGACACGCAACACCTATAACAAATGCGCTTCAGGCTTCACCGATCTACCTCTTGATCTATCGAAAGGGTTTGGAAGAAACCTTACTAACCCTATCATACTGATGAACTTTAAAAGGACATCTCCAAAAACGGGTCTAAAATTCTAACCAAGATACTAGATATACATTTGGATGGAACTTCAAAAAACTGTCTTTTACCATAAATTTTTATGTCCTGCGATTTTGAAATTTGTGTGATTTAATTTTGTTTAAAAACTACCTTTAAAATTAACGTTATTAAAAAGTTAGTTTTACATGGTGGGATAAAAACAAATGTTTAATGGATCTATGATCCACATATTTGCCCCATAAAGTTTGAACCTAAGTAGATTTTGAAGCCCAGCATCCATATAAAAAGCGGAGATGTCCTTTATGAAGATATATAGATGTAATGAAGAATTTTAGAAGTAAACAAAAAAATTCGAGCTTAGCGCATCTGAAAAGAAAATCCTGGAAAGTTCAGAGTGGAACTTTGAATCCGGAAAGGAATTGTAGTGCTAAAAGATTTCTAGGAGTCACAAAACCTATGTTCGAATAAGCGAGACAGTCACGAATATATCACGCCTCTTGGATTAAGAATACCGATATCAACGGAACATTATCGAAACTGTTTGCTAAGATTGCGTGTTTCGTAATTTCTATACTCTACGTAGGTACTCTTTAAGGCGCCGATCATCTGCTATCAGCCCTTGCACCTAATTGAAACAAAATTATCTGCAGCATTGAAATAAATATGTCAAACTGCAATTTAAATATTATTTTCCTTCTGCGAACGAAGTATTGGGCTTTATTGAGAAATAACAGTGCTCTTTTCTTTCAATAAAAATACGTTTAGGAAATACGGCCATAAATGCATAGATTTCTGGAAATCGACCCCTACACCCTGGAACAGACTGCGCTAGAGCTTTTGGTGCATTGCTTTAATTGTAATATTTTAAAGTACTTGAAGTCAGCAGTTTATCTTTAAAAGCCCCGAAGTTAAGCTTCTTTTCGTATTTTATAGGTAACTTTGATGTTATGTATCCTGCTAGGAAGAGAAATACAACAATCCATATCTAGAGCACATGCAAAGCATTATGAAACTTGTCTATTTTTATTCAGTTCCTATATTCGTGTTGTATAACTTACGTATCACTGTATCGTTTCAATGTCCAAGCATAGTCCTCGGGCTTTTAGCAATAAGTTGACATATTAAATATCATTAACATTATTTGAATACATCGTCGACATATTTAATGCCAAATACTTAATCTTTCAACTACTTAGTACTTACTATCTATCTTACTGGTGGTCTCTCATATCTAAGAGTCCGTCTGGGTGGGTACCACCGCCATGTCTATTTCCACCGCCAAGCAGTAGTGTGTATGTACTGTTGTGTTCCGGTTTGAAGGACATTGTAGCCAGTGTAACTACTGGACATAATGAGACTTAACATCTTATGTCTCAGGATGACGAGCGCAGTGGAATGCCACACAGTACTTCTAAATCAAGGTGCTGAAGCTCCATTCGACCGCGCAAAATAGAGACGGCCGCGTTCCGTATTAACCGATCCAGAGGACGAAATCACTCTGGCCATCCGCCATAAGAACGAGTTCTTGAAACTCAAACACTCCACTAGACCGCAGTTCCGGCCCGCGTGCCGATGACAACACAATCTAATAGGATTAGGCCTAAAAACCAATCTTTCCCTAATCGTTGATGTCTCATCATCTCTCACCTTACCATCAGGCGAACGGCATGCTCGTGCCATCATTCAATGCAATAAAAAATACTTATCTATGTATTATCCTTTCGTAATAACAGGAATCCGAGAAAAAGTTTCATGAAAAGAAAACAAGACAGGGACGTTCGTGACACGCGGGTGCAAACGCAAGCAAAAGTATGCTTTATCATATTGAACGTGATACGAAAAATATATAAAAATACCATAAAACAACATTTTATAAAGGTTGTTAGACAAACATATCGCGAGACAAATTGGCATCGTGAAGAATCCGGAGTGTTTACCGGGAGCCGTAACGGGAGCCCGGGAGTGTTTACATCGAGTACACAGCTCACCATCGCCACCAGCCACCCAGGCAAACTACCCTAGATCTTATCACAATAACATAAAGCGCAAACTTGAAACTCACATAAGAACCATGTATGATTTTGTTCAGACAAGTTTACATTAACTTTATGGTGAATTTATTTGTGTCGTAGTTTTATTTGAGAGAAGCTAAATTGTAAATGTTTTTCCGCTTTAACGATGGCGCATCTTGGACACATTTAGCTTTTAATTACCTTTTTTAGCGTGTAAGATATTGTTTACAAGTTTGATGATTTGATCAACAGTGGTTCCTGGGACAGTCTTTAGCGAATCCTTTTGAAGTCCAAATAAACCCGTAGAGAAAAACTAAAGCCTCATTCGATTTTTGCTAGCAATAATCGCACTCAATTATTGAGTAAAACAGGAACTCCGTCTGTACCTACATGCATACATACATGAATCCATTTTCAGGGATAAGCAGAGGTGCAACACACCCACATTTTGCCAATTATATTAAATTAAATCAAAGTATTATGGGTGAGTATAGGTATTGCTATTTACCGAGGACATTTATATCTATCAAGCCTGATATTTAGCCTAGCCTGATTTCTGGTCAATAGCAGAAAACCCAACATCACTTTGCTGACCTGGGATCTGAACCTGATACCTTAGCGCAATAGTCGTAAGGTGTACGCAATAAAACTGTGCCATCGAGGCAGTCCTGCGCATACTCATTGCGCAATGGCGAAGCGATTCGCGCCCGCGTTAATGTTTACGAATCTTGACAGATATTTAAATTCAATTATTGCTACCAAAAATTGCTTACAATTATTATTGCGTATAATTGCTCCGTCTAAACGAGGATTTAGATTTTAGAGTAAGCGCATATAAGTGGTTAAAATACTGCCTATAAGCTGCTCTATATGGAGTTAACATTTATAAATGAAGGAATGACCGTCTATACTCCATCCAACCATTTATTTAACTTTTGACAGTTCGTTTTCTAATCAATTGGGGATGTACTAATGCGTTACCGATTCGATTTCTTGTAACAATCGATTTAATTTATGAAGAAGGTTTGATTGATTAAACACATGGAAATGTTATTTTTGCTCAACATTTTGTATCTATATATATAAAAATGAATCCCTATTTTCCTTGGTCACGGCATCACGCGTGATCGGTTGGACTGATTTCGTTATTTCTTTTATTGATGTGTTTGGTATTGTCAGGAGAAAGTTCTTATGAAAGAAAAAAATAAGAAAATTGCGCGGAAAATTAGAAAATTTAAGAATACTTAACCACCATATTAAACGTGCATGTCACTGAACTCCTAAACGGGTGGACCGATTTTAATGAAATTTTTGTGTGTCTTCAGGTGGATTCCAGAATTGTTTAGATTACAATTCTATCCGGTAGGTAGCGCTGTACTCGGGTTCTAGGATTTTATTTCCTTTTTAGGGCAGGACAACGTCTGTCGGGGCCGCTAGTTGTTTTATAAACATGCCTAAGCGTTTAAATGTGTATATTTTCTGTAGGTATATATTCTATACCCAATACTTGACTGCCTCGGTGGCGTAGTTGTATTGCGTACGCGTTACGGGTACGATTTGCGCGCTGAGGTCCTGGGTTCGAATCCTGGGTTGGGCCAAAAAAAAGTGTGACTGGGTTTTTCCATCTTAAAAAAATTACTCAGTCGCAGCTCGGAGTCTGAAAGTTGGCGGTGTGATACCCCCGTGCCTCGGAAAGCACGTAAAGCCGTTGGTCCTGCGCCTGATCTCTCTACGGTTATGTCGGATTACCGTCTCACCGGACTATGAGAGTGAAGGAATAGCGAGTGCACCTGTGTATTGCGCACACACTTGTGCACTATAATATCTCCTGCGTACCTGGCTGATCTCCGTTGAGATTGGCCGATGTGGCCGAAACTGGCTAGGAGGATTTCATTCATTTTCATATCCAATATCATTTTGGCAATTTTTTACATTAATAGTTTATTTTATCGGTTATTATATAGTTACGCCACATTTTATTCTTCAATGTAAAAGTTTTGAATTATCTTTGTTACGCACTCAGTGTGCTTAACGAATATCGATTGATAATTAATATCGGAGCTGAATAGCAAGTCACTTCACTATGGAAAAGAAAAAATGGAGTCCATAAAGTAGTCAATTATTTTGTTTTCGATTCCTTGTCAATAATTATAAAATTTCAGAGGCGTGCATATGTCAAAAGTTAAATAAATGGTTGGACGGAGATTAGAAAGTCAAAAGTGATTGTTTTCCATAAAAATACCCATCTAAAGTAATAAAGTGACGATAGTAATGACAAGTATTTATTAATCAAATGGTTGTATTACGGTACAACTGCAATGTTGAGGTCTCAGGTTCGATCCCCGGGTCAATTAATTTCGTCCGGCAATCTTACTAACTGCACTGAACGGCACGCTTGTAGTTTCTCCTTGAAAATTAGTACCATTCTAGCCTGCCTTTGGTGTGGTAAAGACACCAATTGACCCCGACATATAACGAAGAGTTGTTAATAAGATAACTAATAGTACCTGAAATAATGTGAACGTTGATAATGAAAGACCTACAAAAGAATCATCAAATCATCATTAATTGAAGGTTATGGCTATGATACCTAACCTTAGTCATATGGTAGAAGGCCGTAAAAGTACTTATCAATAAATACTTAGTACTTACATCAAGGTTATGTTATTTAGAGCTCAGATTATTTCAAATGTAAATTAACAATTGAATACCTAAGCTAAAACAAATTTGCAAAGCAATTTCTCCAAGGAACAGATTAAATATAATATTTGCCGAAAATGTCGACGTTTTGTTGAATATTCAAATGTTTGTGATTAAATTTCGCAGAGAATTCATTATTTGGTATTTTCAGATTGCAAATAACGAGTTTTTCGTCTTTTTTCACATTCCCCGAAAATGTTAGCATATTCAGTAATACGATATTCTAAAAATATGTTAACGTTACTCAAAGGAATTCAATTAAATATGTATTTATAATTTTAGATGGATGATGGATAACGGTACGAGTAAAAGTATCAACATAACATACATATATACATACATATACACTCACGCCTGTTATCCCCGAAGGGGTAGGCAGAGGCGCAACTAGTGCACCCACTTTTCGCCATTATTCCGTCCCATGATGTGATAGGGAGCGAGCCTATCGCCATATCGGGCACAAATTCCAGACTCCGAGCTGATACTGAATAGAAAAACTCAATATCACTTTGCCCGACCCGGGGATCGAACCCGAGACCTCAGCTTTGCAGTCGTACTGTAATACAACTACGCCACCGAGGCAGTCACAATTTATTATATAACGAAATATTAAGTTTTATTCATCTACTAATTGTTACTAGTGTTCCACCAACAAAATATGGCATATTAAACCCATTATTCTCAATCTAAACGTGAAATAAACGCCAGACGTAATTTAGCATTCACACAGTAAGTATATTTTCACCAAGTTGTTACGTAAAGCATATCCTATCCCAAAACGAACCCTCCTTAAAGATCTTGCTTACAAAAGAGAACAGAAAAGGCCGTATTACCACCCAGCCCTTGTGTTCGCAAAAATTAATAAAATTCAAAATGATAAGGAAACTATACCGGATGGGCCCATTCTTGCGGTATACATGTAGCACCCAGGCTGCATATTTATGACTTAATCAAGCAACCAGCTGTTGCCTACAAAGCACATTACTGCTTGTGCTCTCTTACATGTCTTCAGTTTACGTCTCGAGTTTCATATAGCCGTGGATTTACACGGCCCACAGAACTCCGGTTAAGTTTAAATTAAACCTTGGGCTACATTTTTATGGGGCAAGTTTGTGGCTTATAAACTAAGGATGCCATCGAGGACTTGGGTGTTTAATGAAGTTCCGGGACCGTTGAATTGAGTAATTTATCCCTTATTACAATTCCATGACAGGTTAAATTTATCAGATCTGACAATACCACAGTCGTTAAAAGTTGACACTTAAAGTGTATCGATATTTGAACCAATTCAAGATGGCTAGCAACGTCATTGGACGTTATAAATGTATAACTTTTCATCTCATGAGTAGATGATATTTTAGTCAAGGTAACTTCTAGAAAGTATAATTAAATTAACCCTCAACATAATTACGACGCAAAATAATTTCAACAAACAATACAAACTATCAACACGGTTCCGACTACTAGCGATAAAAAATAACACCACAATACTTAATTAAGATTTTTTTATGAAAAATGAATGCAGTTTATTATAAATGCAAGCGTTATAACAGTAAACATAAAGATAAAACTGTGCAGTTTACGACGCCCGGCGATGATGTTTCTTATTATCTTTTTAATCTCGACAGGAATGAAGTGTTGCAGGAACTTATGTCTGCGACAGATTTTAATGGAAATCATGGACAAAGAAGGCAAACTGATTGGTCAAATCTTACCTATAAATACGAAAGTTTATGAAAATGTGTGGATGTTTGTTAGAAGTACCTAAACAGAAACAGCTAAACGAATTTAGATGACTGAGCACAAGGGTAGACCATGTCCTGGGTTAAAAGAATCGCTACTTTTCATATCGGTAATTTGCTCCCAGGGTAAAAGGTTATTTTTGCATGTGATTTTTAACATTCAAGCCCCGTTTATATATAGTATAGATGTTTGGGAAAACCCTATATATATGAAGACCGGTGTCCGTCGCGGAGCTTGACAGATTAATAGATGATGCTATCGTCGTACTGGTAGCGCTACAAATCGCTACAGTGTTTTAGGGAATTTTGAAGAGAGGAAAGCTTTATACACGTGCAAAGCCGCGGACACCACATAATCAAAAGTAAAAATGCTGGGAAAATCAAGATTAACCTGAACCTAATAAACCTGACATTTTTATGTCAGGTTTATTATGGTCGCGCATTAGTTATCTAGCTATCAGTTACGCTGCACCGTATTGTACGATGACGTCACCACTTAGTACGTGCATCGTTTTAACCGACTTCAAAAAAGGAGGAGCGAAAACAATGTTTATTTTTAATTAGGCACCAACTACAAAATTAGTAACTAGTATAAAAGTAATGTTATCGTATATTTATTTATGTGTTTATCTAGCTTAGCTAGTAATTTAAATTAGTCACGGAATATAGGTAATGTTAAATTATTTATAGGTGTTTAGAGTATTTTTTTTAGTTGTTTTTTCGGTTTAACTTCTTGTTAAAATGGTTTTTATTTTTTGCTTTTTGATGTTAGTAATTGTTATTGGACAATTTTCCCTTCTAGATTTCGAACGCTTGTAAATTATATACTTTTATGCGAATATTCTTAATTCTTTTGGTTCTAAATTTGATTGATATAATATGTACATATTCTTAATAAAGCAATCAGCCTGTCGCCGTCCACTGCTAAACGTAGGCCTCTCCAAGTGAGCGCCAACCATCCCGGTCTTGAGCAGCCCGCATCCATCCGCTACCCGCCGCCTTTTTCAAAACGTCGCTCCATCGTGCAGCAGGGCGTCCTACACTGCGTTTACCTAATCGCGGTCTCCACTCCAGCACTTCTCTGCTCCATCGACCGTTTGTCCGTCCGCAGACATGGCCGGCCCACTTCCACTTCAGTGTGCTGATTTTGCGAGCGACTTATTTATTAATAAAACGAATAAAAATTTACCCTATCTTATCTAACAAATGCACATTTAGCCTACATAAGTAATTGATGATTACAATTACTTTAGTTTGGTTCTATACCCACATTCCAAATATGTAAATTATTAAACTCAATACGTTCAGGACTGGAATTTGTATCGCATAATTCCTGTAGGCCTGCCTACATGGATAATGCCCCACAAATTATCACGGCAAACAATGAAAATCTATTAAACCAAAAGCGGTACTACGTCGAACGTTTAGTTCAAACCACAAACATTAATTATCAATACAATAATAACTTTAAAGTCTGAAAATACAATCTCATCTTAATTGACAGTGCTAAAAGGGATAACAATAAGGCCTTTTGCCCACGAGACTATTGAAAAGCGACTCGTGTTTGTACGCTACCTACCAGTTGCTCACAAGTAGTCGCCATACAATTTTGCATACCACACGAGGCAACGCGTCGACAACCCGTTTAGCTGTGATTCCGCAGGACACGGCAGACGGCACTACTATGCAATATTATATATTAAATAGTATGAGACCGATTCCAAGCCGATGCAGACCGATTGGCAGGTGACGTCCTACCGGTCATCATTTGCCGTCGTGTGCGGAATCGGTCTCATACAATTTAATACTGCATAGTAGTGCCGTCTGCCGTCTGTTGCGGAATCAAAGCTCTCCGTAGATCAGGCTACTGTAAAGGAACAATAGAACGATAAACCACGAAACTTATTAGACGACACATGCATCATGCCCATAAGCATTAAACCAACTTATTCGCACTGGTTTAATGTTTACATTATTCACAGCTCAGTTTTATAACACATAAAACTTTCATAGCGGATAAAGAAAGCTATTTAAAAGAAAGAAAGAAAGAAAAACCATTTATTGGTCACAGTCTCGACACAAACAGATACAATTGACATAAAATAACAATTAATAATAACACTGGCTAGTCGTGGCTGTGACGGGTAGGTGACCACTCAGCATAATGTTGTGATGTAATTTGTGTATTCATATTTTAATACTGCCTCGGTGGCGTAGTTGTATTACAGTACGACTGCAAAGCTGAGGTCTCGGGTTCGATCCCCGGGTCGGGCAAAGTGATATTGAGTTTTTCTACTCAGTATCAGCTCGGAGTCTGGAATTTGTGCCCGATATGTCGATAGGCTCGCCCCCTATCACATCATGGGACGGAATAATGGCGAAAAGTGGGTGCACTAGTTGCGCCTCTGCCCTACCCCTTCGGGGATAACAGGCGTGAGTGTATATGTATGTATGTATATTTTAATCTTACAAACTGCATATAAAACTCCTAACGAACTTAGGTATTGGTAAAACATGTAAAACAAAACGATTTTATTGATTTAACTACCATAATTTGTTAAGAAAATTTTAGCTGTGTTACATTTCGATTTCTATGGTAAAATGTGGTTTCGCATGTTTTTTTTTTTTAACAATTGTAAGTGGAGAAATAATCTTTTTTCTCTCTCCATTTTTTTTATGGCATTGAATGACGAGACGAGCATGGCGTTCGCCTGATGGTAAGCGATACGACCACCCATAAACAGTAGCAACACCATCCAGCACCTTGAGTTGCAAAGTACCTACTGTGTGGCATTCCACTGCGCTCGTCATCCTGAGGCATAAGATGTTGTCTCATTATGTCCATTAGTTACTCTGCGTACAAAGTCCTTCAAGCCGAAACACAACAGTGCATGCACACTGCTGCTTGGCGGTAGAAATAGACATTGCGGTGGTACCCACCCAGACGGGCTCTTCCATTGAGAGACCTACCACCAGTAAAAACCATTTTTCTATATCAGATGTTCTCAATGTTGTGCGTCAAATTCTTTGATTGTTGTAGTTCAGTGAAACACAGGATTAATATAATAGCAGCGTGTATTATTCCGTTGATTAAACTTAAGCATTTGCAAATGGAAATCCCATTCCTGGTAGTCGAGGCAGCTTCTAACTTACACTAAGGAATAATACGAAATTCGTAACACATTATGAACAAGCCAATAAATAACTGAATAGTTGCGTTAGCATAAGAAACAGCCAAACAGTTCTTGACTTTAAAAGCCGAGCTATTTTGTAGAATTTGTCGAGGCTTGAATTGCGGTGTACAGGTGTGTATCATTTTGATATTTTCGGGATTATTCGTGGATGGATTTTTTGATCACACACGCTCACAGAAGGGGTAGGCAGAGGCACAACTAATGCACCCATTTTTGCCGTGCGTATTTCGTCCCATTAAGTGGTAGGGGGCGAGGCTGTCGCCATATCAGGCTGATATTAATTAGAATAATCTAATATCACTTTGCTCAACCCGGGGATCGAATCTCAGACCTCAGCATTGCAATTGTACCGTAACACAATTACGCCACCGAGGCAGTCCAATTGAATTTTGTGTTTTTTTAGTTCAAAGCAATTGATTTTTTAATCGTTAGATTTAATACGAATTATTACATCTCACTACTTTTATAAGAGCTATTATGGGTTGATAAGACACACGCGTCACCAAACATTTCAAATTCAACCGTAAATAAAAAATCATAACCAAATATTGCTTACAAAACCAACCTACGTCTGTTGCACCTACCTTGTTAATCTCTGCACCACCCTAAGGTTGACTGGTAGAGAATGCTTACGGCACTATGTCCGCCTTTATACATTTGTATATGAAGTGCTTAAATAAATAAATAAATGTTATAAATATTACTATGATAAAAATGTTGTATAACCAAAACGCAGTACCGAATCATCATGCCCAAGATCGCTTACTAACTGAAATATGAAGTGCCATTAGGAAATATAATGATAAACAATATAACGAAACATAATACACATAAAAATATAAATATAGTAGTACCTCATTCATAATCATCATCATCAGCCACATGACGTCCGCTGCTGAACATAGGCCTCCCCAAAAGATCTTCAGACAAGCTGTCAAGAGCGGCCTGCACCTAGCGTTTTTCCTTAGTCATTACTCTTAGTTATATTACAAATTAAGCTTTATATGCCTTAAAACTACCCAAACATACTTTTACATAAATGCACGAATACATAAAGTATCTTCAGGCGCGAACTTGCTTAAAACAATATTCGAACAAATAAATGCAACCCACAAGAAATTCACCAATCAATTCCTAATCCCTGTTCGTTTATTAAGGTTACCAACGCGGCGCAGCACTTCCACAATTGTAAGTATACTGAGAGGCTACTGCGAAAAACGAAATCCGAAACGTCGGTCCGAAACGAAGAAACGACGAACTTCGGATTTAACCTTACTACCAAATTACTTCGGATCCGTCACCGTTGAACGAAGGTTTCACGCAGTTTGCGACGCTTCCGACTTCGCTCAACACTTTCGTCACGCAACAACTCTTCATAAAGAAGGATCCGTAACACTTCGTAGTAAGAAAACTTGCGATCCGTCACCCGAAACTACGGATTTCGTTTTTCGCAGTAGCCTCTCTGAGGTAATTCTACAGATGAATACCACTCCACTTCAGACACCAACCAGCTCAATTTTCATCCGATAAAAAACATTAATTGTACTTAACTTTACAAAAATCCCTAAGATTTCCACTAAATGTTTGTCACAACAGTCATCCGAAACAGTGGGTGCGGGTTTGTCACAAGAGACGAGAGCGCCAAGGGGCGTACCACTTAGATTTACGACCGCTAACTTAGTCCACACTTAATTTATGACGAGAAACTTTCTTCGCGCGTAAATAATAATGTTCAAATGAATTAGCAAACAACGTGGGCCGCACTTTGGTGCGGTTTGACTTCGTAATCCTTACGATTCAAATGCTTTATAATAAGTAATATTATGTTACAAAAACCACAAACTTTTGATACCTATAATTTAGTTGTGAAAAGAAAAATAGTTATGGTATCACACTGCTGTTTTAATGGCGCTAATTTAATACTATTGTTACAACTTCAACTGCTTAAAAACTAAGGTTTTTTAACCAGTGCGTCCTACCTGTAATGACCTACGCAGCCGAGACGTGGACACTGACCAGTGGCCTGATCCACAAGTTTAGTCACTCAGCGTGCTATGGAACGAGCGATGCTCGGGGTCTCTTTGGTAGATAAAATCAGAAATGAAGTTATCCGCCAGAGAACCAGAGTAACCGACGTCGCCCGCAAAATCAGCACGCTGAAGTGGAAGTCGGCCGGACATGTCTGCAGACGGACAGACGGTCGCTGGAGCAGAGAAGTGCTAGAGTGGAGACCGCGTTTAGGTAAACGAAGTGTAGGACGCCCTGCTGCACGATGGACCGACGACTTGAAAAAGGCGGCGGGTAGCGGATGGATGCGGGCTGCCCAAGACCGGGATGGTTGGCGCTCACTTGGGGAGGCCTACGTTCAGCAGTGGACGGCGACAGGCTGATTGATTGATGTTACAACTTCAGTAATTTTTACTCGAGTCGTGAATATCATATTATTATGTACATTGCAATTAATTCTGAGTATACCAAAACATCACGACAGATTAAGAATGATCAGAATGCCCTATGAAGCGTTATCGTAGGTAACGTCCATGCTATATGGGAATCAAAATTTACGAAATATCATTTTCGACCCCCATTAGTCACTATTAATCACCCTATCTTAAGGGATACCGTCATGGATTCTTCAAAGGCCTTCAGAGAACAATGAGATCAAAGCGTCGCAAGATTTATAGGAACGATTATGCCTTGTTAATTTCATAATATTATAATAAATTGTAGAAGGTAAAAAAGAACAAATATCTCGCTTTAAATACAAGAATTAAAATAAACCCCGACACAATAAATCTCTAAAAAGTAAAATAATAATAGTGTCTTTATGTCGTTTAAGTACTTAGTAATATTTTAACCCAAGCGTCCTCACGTCGGGGGACCGAACTCCGGACCAAGGAGATGAAAATACCTCTATAGCGGTCCCCCGACGCGACGACGCTTGGGTCAAAATATTACTAGGTACTCAAACGACAAAGATACTTTTACTATTACTTTTTAGAGATTTTTTGCGTCCGAGGTTGTTTTAATTTTAATTTAATTTGTATTTCAAACTTTTTTAATTACTTTATTGTCAATCACGAAGCCTCGATAATCAGCTATCTAACACCTACCTACTCGTTGAGGCAATCGCAATGAGCTAAGAACTATCTCGATCACATCAGCTTTCAAATGAAAAAAAACTGCGTCCAAATCGGTCCATTCCTTTGAGAGCTACGATGCCACAGACATACAGATACACACCCTAAAATTATAAAACCCATCTTTTTCTGTCGGGGCTAAAGATCACAATTATTAAATTAACGCTTATTAAACGTAGGCACTAAAATTGTAAACAAACTGTTCGTAAAAACTCATTACAAACAAGTCGATTTAAAAATTATATCGAATTATTACAGAACACAACGCGCGCCACGCCGACTTAGTTTATCGCTCATGTTAATTAATTCCATCCCACCATTCCTTTATGCAAAACGACGGAAAAAACTACGGAAACGGCTATTATTTTCCTAGATAAATTAATTAGATCTCGCGTATAGTTTAGTTCTATTATACAAGAGGTATGTTATTGTGTGACAGCAGATGAGGCTTAGAGTACCTATGTACATACTTTGTTAGCCCATCTCTTAGTATGCATAACTATACATACTCTAAAATGGGGTAACAAAGTACTCGAATGGAGACCACGTACTAGTAAGCGCAGCGTTGGTCGTCCGCTAAGGTCGCAGGAACATGCTAGATGCAGGCCAGTTTTGATAGCTCCGTCGGGGAATTTTTAGGTGAGGCCTACGTTCAGTGGTCCATCATGTGGCTGATGTTGATGATGTATGACTAATTTACTATATCACGCTAAATTAGTATTCTACAGTTAGCAACTAAAAAGTCTGCCAATCCGCACTAGGCCAGCGTGGTGGACTAAGGCCTTAACCCTCTTAGTAGAGGAGGCCCGTGCTCTGCAGTGGGCAGTATATAATACAGCTGATATGATATTTCTATTCGAGATTTGTGAAACGAAATGCAGTTTATATGCCGGATAAGTTCCGAACAGGCTCTCGGGTATTTTATCCGCATTCTGCAAAATCGACCTTTAACCGCCAAATAATGTCAAAAGATACATGAAAACTTACTATCTCTATTTGACAACACGCTACATGTTTTTAGACTACCTTCATAACTAGGGCTTTCAATCGGCAAAACATCAACGATATCTCTGCAGAAAATTGAATAGTCATACATTAATTGCTTTTCGTATGCGAAGTAGTGACTGAATTGAAACCGCTGCCTTTCTCGGCCAAAGTGCGGTAAAAAATACTTTTTACGAAACAAGAGCTTAGCTAATGGAAATTAGCTTTCCGGACTAATTGCTATGAATACGTTTAGCATTAATCGAGAACGTCTTAAAAAACATGACATGCGTGAAGCTGGAATTGTCACATAATGGCATCGAAATTTTTTTTTCGTATAGCGATAAGCGAAATTAGTTCATGTATACAGTTTTAGAATATGAAAAGGCAATTAATTAACTTTGCAAAATTTTTAATTGTTTTTTACCTAAGGAGTATTATATTTATAACTAAATTGATAAGTGACTGCCTCGGTGGCGTAGTTGTATTATGATACGACTGCAGTGCTGAGGTCTCGGGTTCGATTCCCAGGTCGGGCAAAGTGATATTGAGTTTTTCTATTCAGTATTAGCTCGGAGTCTGGAATTTGTGCCCGATATGGCGATAGGTTCGCTGCCTATCACATCATGGGACGGAATAACGGCGAAAAGTGGGTGCACTCGTTGCGCCTCTGCCTACCCCTTCGGGGATAAAAGGCGTGAGTGTATATGTATGTATGTAAATCGATAAGTTGCAGTTACAGAATCCAATAAACTCATTTCTGAAACCATTTATCTTTAAACAATATACAATAGATTTAATCATTAAACAGTTATCGGGGCACCGATTCGCAGCGGAGTTAAATTAAACAACATGTGTCATAAATTAAATCAATTTTAATTAACTGTGCATCAATAATTTTACATTGGTTTTCATATTAAAATTCTTTTTGGCGTAACTATTGTCCTTCAGGAATATTTGGGTGTCATCCCCATTATTGAGTGATTAAACTAAAAATGCAATGTCATACATTCATTCATATAGAGCAGAATTATTAAAACTGAACTAGTTACGCCAAATCGTCTTTCTTGGATATTGTTAAATATTTTGTGTAGTTTTTCTTATTCTTCGGAGTGCGCGTGCCATTAGAAGGGTTAAGTATTCAAAACTCGAAGTTTATATCGCAACTAGCTTTTGCCCGCGGCTCCGCCCGCATTAAAAAGTTTTTCCGGGATATAAGTCCCGGTTTATGTTTTCCCGGGATAAAAAGTAGCCTATGTGTTAATCCAGGACATGATCTACCCGTGTGCCAAATTTCATCGAAATCTGTTCAGTAGTTTTTGCGTGAAAGAGGAACAAACATCCTTACATCCATACATCCAAACATCCAAACATCCATACATCCATACATTCTTACAAACTTTCGCCTTTATAATATTAGTAGGATAGTTCAGCCCAGACGGACAGACGTCAAAAATATTTCTGTAATAATTTAATCTCAACCTTATATATTTTCGTATAGACTCACGTATGATGTTCACTACAAGCTGTCTTTGAATTTTTCTCGATAATTAATTTTTAATAACCATTTTTTTTACTATACACAAAACGAGACCAATCTGTGTAATAAAGGTTTTCGGAGTCTTATAATGTACAAGACAAATTGTTCCCATTATCATTTACTTGGGCAATAAATTGTATCATACAGGTTAGACAAAACAAACTATAGATTAAAATTTATTGTAATACATCTGGTATAGATAAAACTCAATTGGACAAGCATTATAGCCAATATCATGCTAAAGCTAACGCAACGCTTCGAAGAATAAACCGTACCATTAGAAGTTAAACAAAATTTAAGACAAACCTATAGAGATAAGTACATAGTACAATCGAATTGTTGCAGCTACATAAATGTTCTTGCTTATATAATTTTTGTGGATACTACGTCAGCAAACTTATAATCCAAAAAATAATAAAAAATATTTTAATAAAGGCTTCATAAAATTTTATTTTGCAAAAAAGAATTCTATTTTTCAAATAGACCATTTTTAGGTAATAAATACTTAATCGAAAAAACTCAAAATGCCCGAGTTGAATTGTTTTTATGCTATTCAATCAGAACGAGAATGGCTCATACAAAATAATATCGCTATGCACAATCGTCTCTACGTTCTTATAGAATGGAATATAATCCTATTGATGTTTGACTGCAATTTATGAGTTTTTTATTAAAATCCTTAACAAATAAAACAATACACTTTAGGCCAGGGAATGAGTGCACAAAATATGTTTTAATGCTTTAATAATATATTCATATTGATTGTGTTGAATCAAATTTAACATTATTAAATATTCATTAAATATTACAATTTATTATTATCGGCTTAACATTCTACGTTCAATCTCACGCTAGTATATTTTAGTCAATTTAATGTTTGTATTAATAATAAAATTGTGTACAATATTAGCAATCATTAAATAACACTGTTAGTATCCAATTTCATAATAAACCTATTAAATAAATTGTCCACACAAATCATATACATCATTTTTCATGTTGACGCGAAGACACGTCCATCGTGTTATCACGTCAACGAATCACCTCGACATAAATCGAGTAAAACCGATTTACATTCTATTTTTAATAGAAATACACAACGGTATAACATTGAAATTTAAGCCTAATATCATGTATACATTCTAATAAAATTTTCAGTCTTGTTCAAGAGTAAATAAATAGTCGAATGCATTGATCGGGAACGCTTTAATTTGAAACAAAGGTGCGCAATTATTTTCCATACTTCAGCAACGATTGTGACGCTACTCCACTCGATTGGCAGAAATTGCCAATTACGTATATTGACACTCCACAACACTTGAATGCTATATCGTTTTTAAACACATATTCTATTTTGTTTTTTTAGTTATGCTTTACAGCACCGTGTAATTTTTATGTCGTATTTATAATCTCACCTGAGAATATGTGTTATTATAAAATATCAGTGTTGCCAATCGTTTCATTTGCTACCAATTTAACGACTTTTGTTTCAAATTAAAACTGTTGTTTAAATCAGTGGCGAAACAAATACTCATCGTTTAACCATCGTTATCTATATAAGTAATACTATCAGTCATAGGTACTAAATAAATGTCATGAAATGCAAAGTTGTAAACACAAGATTCTCTCTTAATACCTTCCTAAATGCAAAAGTTTATACCAAAAATGCTTAAGACTTTCACCATGAAACAAAGTTGAGTATTTATTTTCAATTCTTATTTATTTAACCATTTATATTATAGTTAACCTATGAAAATTACAAAATAATTAAATTCCGTATAATCATTTCGTCCTCACAACCTTAGAAATACAAATATTGTTAGTTAAAAAAAAACAAAAATGTACAAAAAATGGGTTAAGTGGTCTCAAATATTATAAAATTTACGTTTAACGAAATAACAAAATATAAGTACATCGCCTTTTATAGTTGATCCCAACACCAATGAAACAATTTGGGAATTCATCTGATACCTAGATATGCTACCCCGAACAATGTAAGCCAGATACATCAACCAAATATAATTTATCTATGAACGGTTAACATTCACTGAGTGTAAAAACTTCGTCATTTGTCACTGATTACGACACATTCACAGATAAATTCATATTTTCAAATTTACAGAAAATCAGATACATCAAATTTTATCAACTTTCCCCCTTAAGATCTACATAAATAAATCATTTAAAGTTCACCCCACTTCGATATCAAGAGGTCTTTACCTTCAAAACCTTTCACACATAAAACGATTATCAAAAATTGAGATTCAAAAAGCGTATCCACTCATCCGCACCCTTTCGCGTACTTACTGTCTATAAATTACAAATACACTAAATATACATAATAAATATAGTTTTGTACTGTCAAGTCCGTTGTCCTTGAATATGGCGATTGTTTTATCACATATTCCAAAACAAATATTTTTGTTACCAAAATGGTAGTTTTTTGTTTCTATACATACTGGCGCGGCGCGGGACCATTTTTTCTCGAATGTGGCAGTGTGTCGTCGTTGTTTCCTGTGTTGTTGTTGTGCAGGAATGACATTTCAACGCCTGGTTCGCTTCCCTGCACGAAACATATATGTTTTAATTCAATTTGACCCACACTCAATTTTTATTTACACCCTTATATAATTATGACTGTAATCGATTCCGCGGCGCCCTTCTCATTGCCCGACTCCCATTATAACCCTGCAATTTCGACAGAATTTTTGTTTCAACATGTCATAAATAACTAAACCTAGTCTATCCAAAAATAAACTTACATACTACGAAAGCTCCCATATAAAATTACTACCAACAAGAACTACCATCAAATTCCGAAACCACGCTAAAGATATTGTATACAATGCTGACACTGCGGCCCTCGTTCCGCATTCAAGCCGTTAGCAACAAACTAACGTATGGCCAAGAATTTTCATTTGGAACATGTGTTGTGTTAAACCACACTCGTGAAATGGAACTAGCTCTTGTAAACTGGTCTTGTTTCCCTATTATGTTCCAAAGTTAACGATTCAAGAAACAGCTTAGCGAAGTAACTTAATACTTGCAATAGATTTCTGGACCGACAGCTTCTACCCTTTTTTTATTCTTAATAACTATTATTAAATATATAAAGCTTAAGTCCAAAAATTACGAGAAGTATGTACCTAATTGGTCCCAATTATTAAATGACATACAAGTCGAAGGTTCGCACAAAACAATTCCTAATTGGTATATATTTTGAACTAGCTTTTGCCCGCGGCTTTTGCCCGCGGCTTCGCCCGCATTAAAAAGTTTTTCCGGGATAAAAGTCCCGGTTTATATTTTCCCGGGATAAAAAGTAGCCTATGTGTTAATCCAGGATATGATCTACCCGTGTGCCAAATTTCATCGAAATCCGTTCAGTAGTTTTTGCGTGAAAGAGCTACAAATATCCATACATCCATACATCCAGACATTCTTACAAACTTTCGCCTTTATAATATTAGTAGGATTATTCCATCTTTGAGCTAATTTTGAAAACAAAAAGGTACTGGTAAGCTGTTAAGAGGTAAATAATTTTAAATCTCACCTCTGAGTGCATAGGATTAGCTGTGATGGTGATCGGAACCTTAGCTGGTATGTAACCGTTGCTGCCAGGAGATTCCATTGCTGACCCATTCTCCTCTGAAAATGATTAGCTTTTTAGGAGAATACTGACTTTTCCTTTTATTTTCTTTTTACGTCTAAATTTAGAGTTTGGATAGAAAAAATTATAATAGAGATGTTCAATAATTTTGAAGTAACGTAGAATGTGTTAGGATAATACCGAATCACGGGGTAATCCTATTTTTTTTTTTTTAACTTTTACAATAACAATGGAAACTTACAAAATCTACGTATGTCCTTCAAAACTACTCAAAAAGTTTGACTGAAGGATCAGTATTTAAAACTATTAACAACAACTTGCTAAATATTTTTTTGTTTAAATTGTTGTTTCAAGATAACTGTTAAACCGGACATTTCCCAATAAGGACAAGCAGCCTGAAGTGCAATTTAATGTACCACAATAATTGTTGGCCACAGTATTTCAGTTACAGTTTAGCTATAATATTAAAACGACGGAATTACCTAATTATCTAATCTTTACGAAATAATCTTATCTTTCATGACAAATGATAGAAAGTGAAACTAGCTGCATAAAAATTTTAAATTAGCTTCATGAAGCCTATGATAACGGAAATCTTAAAGAAGGGCCAAAGAAGTATGAAAATGATTAAAAAAAATACTTTACAAAGGAAAATTAAAACAACTAATCCCACTGCTGACTATTGAGAAATTGGCACAGAAAATACACAAAATATCTGCAGAATATAATAGTTTCAATTCGAAAAATTTGTAAACTTTTGTGTTCCCAAGGACGACTGTTAAACATCGCCGGGCATGGCGGTAGACAAAGGCAATTTTAAAAATATTTTACAATGATCATTTCGCGCCAATATCCGTGCGTGTTACGTTCGAATTTCGAATAAATGAACGGATATACAGCTTTAATAAAGAAATGATTACAATATTCGGGCATTGAGATCGGGGGTCAATATACCCCTCCCATTGACCTACTTTCCTTTTCTCGAAAGTTCCTCCAGCCTCAGTTATAATGACTGTTCATGGCTAAGTCATGGGCTATACCTGAGTTATTAAAATATATATATACCTTATAGTCACGAATATCGACGAATATATTTTAATAAAGAATTTATAAATATTAAGTAAGCGGTATTTACTAAATATCAATGTTTTGAGCGACCACTTGAGTGTTTTATTCAAGTGGGCAGGCAGAAGAAGTGAATTGCTTCAAAAAACATGAGTTCCCCATATTTTGTTATTTGTGTTCTCAGTGTCATTCTAAGCGTAGTGATTAGACGGTGCATTCTTAAACAGTTTTGTTTGATTTTGGTAATAATCGTGATTAATATGCCGGGTTCTCGGCGTCATATGGACATGGAAATACACATCTCACAAAATTCATTCTAATTTCAAAACTTAACTCAGCATCAATATGTACAGTCAACCACATAAGTATCTGAACAAATAAAAAATTTCAAATCGCCTATACGGGTTCGGTTTAATTAAATAAATTTTTTTTCTTTGTGTAAAGTAAAGTAAATCCCTTTAATTTTATTTTTGTGAAGACAAAACGAAAATTGGTAAGAACACAAAAGTGTAGAGGCGATTTGAAGTTTTGAATTTGTTCAGTTACTTGTGTGGTTGACTGTGCATTCAGAAATACAGAACATTTCATATAACTTCTGAAGCGTTAAGTCGAGTTCAACTGGCCATATTTATTTATATGTAGCGTTTGGTTCAGGTCAGCTGCGTTCCGAGAAACATTCGTTGCAAGTTATTATGCTGTGAGAACTGAATTGATTCGATGCTCGTTAATATTGGCAACATTTTAATGTGTTTCCGAATGTATGACTATTTGGAGTTTAAAAGATGTTTGGGAAATCACAAAGTTATTCAGAGTATTTTCGTACACAAAACTATTTCAACTAAGTTCGACTACAGTAGGGAGGAAAGAAAAAACGCCTGGAAATAAATTCTAAACCGTTCTAATGAATTGTATTTCATCGCTTTTGTATCACGCCTTCAATTTGTAACAAGAACAAAAAAGTATCCCTTGTCCTTGTCCTTTATTGAAGTCGGTTAATAGTATCGGAAATAAAAACGATAATTTTTGCGAGACTTAATGAGTGGATTAGCGGGCAGCTTCAACATGTTACTTTTGTGTTACAGTGATGCGCACGCATCTTAAAATTTCACTCTCATCATTTTCCATTACACACCTAAAGAAGTATAACTTCAAAAATATGTGACACTCTTCTTAGCCCGGTGGCTATCCTAGAGTAACTAAGATTTAAACCAAAAAGACATCGTAAAAGGTTGGGCATTGAGCCTAGAGGCGCGTGACTAAGCCGCTCATATTCATTGAAGAATTGCTTTAGGATACAGTGACGGTTTTATGGTGTAAAAACATACTGTTCGGTGGATGTCTCCTCGCCCGCCAGCAGAGCAGCACCGCCACGGCCGCCGCCAACAACAGCGCTGCTCCCAACGCAGCCGCTGCTGGCACCAGCGCAGTACCACGTCGAGGCTCCTCAGTCCCCCCACCACCACCCCCACTACCAATACTATCAGCGCCTGCACTCCCACCCCCTGCTCCAACGCTTGTTGACTCCGCTCCTTTATGCGTCATAGCAACTTTGATCGAACTGAATTCCGAAGGCGCTTGTGCTGTATATGCTTGGAGTTTGACCTCGTATCTGGTGTCTGGGGCGAGGTGGTGTAGTGAGAGCGAGCGAGCGGACTCCGGAGCGAAGACCTTCGTGTACGGCCCAGCTGATGACTGCACGCGGTAGTACACGTAGAAACCTTCTGCTTCTACACCAGAGCCGCGGGACCACTGCGAACAAAATTGAGGTTAGATTTTTTTAAAGGATCGAATTCTAGAGTTTGGTTTTGATTTAGGAAATATGTGTTTAAGAATTAAGTTAATTGGCCTCGTATTTTATGATCACACGTTATAAATCTGCCGTTTAAACTGTCAGAGACGCGATTTGTTGTAGATAGTTGTGTCATGTATGAATGGGCCGGCTTGAATAGTGTGAGACTGCGGCGGTGCTAGTGGTGCAGCAGTAGTGTGCAGTGTTACCGTCCAGTTGAGCAGTATGGTGTGCGGCGAGGTGGCCCGGGCGCGCAGTAGTGCGGGCGCGGCGGGACGGGTCGCGGCGCCGCGCTGCAGCAGGAACCGCGCCGAGCTGCGGCCCTGCTAGTGGTGCAGCAGTAGTGTGCAGTGTTACCGTCCAGTTGAGCAGTATGGTGTGCGGCGAGGTGGCCCGGGCGCGCAGTAGTGCGGGCGCGGCGGGACGGGTCGCGGCGCCGCGCTGCAGCAGGAACCGCGCCGAGCTGCGGCCCTGCTAGTGGTGCAGCAGTAGTGTGCAGTGTTACCGTCCAGTTGAGCAGTATGGTGTGCGGCGAGGTGGCCCGGGCGCGCAGTAGTGCGGGCGCGGCGGGACGGGTCGCGGCGCCGCGCTGCAGCAGGAACCGCGCCGAGCTGCGGCCCTGCTAGTGGTGCAGCAGTAGTGTGCAGTGTTACCGTCCAGTTGAGCAGTATGGTGTGCGGCGAGGTGGCCCGGGCGCGCAGTAGTGCGGGCGCGGCGGGACGGGTCGCGGCGCCGCGCTGCAGCAGGAACCGCGCCGAGCTGCGGCCCTGCTAGTGGTGCAGCAGTAGTGTGCAGTGTTACCGTCCAGTTGAGCAGTATGGTGTGCGGCGAGGTGGCCCGGGCGCGCAGTAGTGCGGGCGCGGCGGGACGGGTCGCGGCGCCGCGCTGCAGCAGGAACCGCGCCGAGCTGCGGCCCTGCTAGTGGTGCAGCAGTAGTGTGCAGTGTTACCGTCCAGTTGAGCAGTATGGTGTGCGGCGAGGTGGCCCGGGCGCGCAGTAGTGCGGGCGCGGCGGGACGGGTCGCGGCGCCGCGCTGCAGCAGGAACCGCGCCGAGCTGCGGCCCTGCTAGTGGTGCAGCAGTAGTGTGCAGTGTTACCGTCCAGTTGAGCAGTATGGTGTGCGGCGAGGTGGCCCGGGCGCGCAGTAGTGCGGGCGCGGCGGGACGGGTCGCGGCGCCGCGCTGCAGCAGGAACCGCGCCGAGCTGCGGCCCTGCTAGTGGTGCAGCAGTAGTGTGCAGTGTTACCGTCCAGTTGAGCAGTATGGTGTGCGGCGAGGTGGCCCGGGCGCGCAGTAGTGCGGGCGCGGCGGGACGGGTCGCGGCGCCGCGCTGCAGCAGGAACCGCGCCGAGCTGCGGCCCTGCTAGTGGTGCAGCAGTAGTGTGCAGTGTTACCGTCCAGTTGAGCAGTATGGTGTGCGGCGAGGTGGCCCGGGCGCGCAGTAGTGCGGGCGCGGCGGGACGGGTCGCGGCGCCGCGCTGCAGCAGGAACCGCGCCGAGCTGCGGCCCTGCTAGTGTTGCAGCAGTAGTGTGCAGTGTTACCGTCCAGTTGAGCAGTATGGTGTGCGGCGAGGTGGCCCGGGCGCGCAGTAGTGCGGGCGCGGCGGGACGGGTCGCGGCGCCGCGCTGCAGCAGGAACCGCGCCGAGCTGCGGCCCTGCTAGTGGTGCAGCAGTAGTGTGCAGTGTTACCGTCCAGTTGAGCAGTATGGTGTGCGGCGAGGTGGCCCGGGCGCGCAGTAGTGCGGGCGCGGCGGGACGGGTCGCGGCGCCGCGCTGCAGCAGGAACCGCGCCGAGCTGCGGCCCTGCTAGTGGTGCAGCAGTAGTGTGCAGTGTTACCGTCCAGTTGAGCAGTATGGTGTGCGGCGAGGTGGCCCGGGCGCGCAGTAGTGCGGGCGCGGCGGGACGGGTCGCGGCGCCGCGCTGCAGCAGGAACCGCGCCGAGCTGCGGCCCTGCTAGTGGTGCAGCAGTAGTGTGCAGTGTTACCGTCCAGTTGAGCAGTATGGTGTGCGGCGAGGTGGCCCGGGCGCGCAGTAGTGCGGGCGCGGCGGGACGGGTCGCGGCGCCGCGCTGCAGCAGGAACCGCGCCGAGCTGCGGCCCTGCTAGTGGTGCAGCAGTAGTGTGCAGTGTTACCGTCCAGTTGAGCAGTATGGTGTGCGGCGAGGTGGCCCGGGCGCGCAGTAGTGCGGGCGCGGCGGGACGGGTCGCGGCGCCGCGCTGCAGCAGGAACCGCGCCGAGCTGCGGCCCTGCTAGTGGTGCAGCAGTAGTGTGCAGTGTTACCGTCCAGTTGAGCAGTATGGTGTGCGGCGAGGTGGCCCGGGCGCGCAGTAGTGCGGGCGCGGCGGGACGGGTCGCGGCGCCGCGCTGCAGCAGGAACCGCGCCGAGCTGCGGCCCTGCTAGTGGTGCAGCAGTAGTGTGCAGTGTTACCGTCCAGTTGAGCAGTATGGTGTGCGGCGAGGTGGCCCGGGCGCGCAGTAGTGCGGGCGCGGCGGGACGGGTCGCGGCGCCGCGCTGCAGCAGGAACCGCGCCGAGCTGCGGCCCTGCTAGTGGTGCAGCAGTAGTGTGCAGTGTTACCGTCCAGTTGAGCAGTATGGTGTGCGGCGAGGTGGCCCGGGCGCGCAGTAGTGCGGGCGCGGCGGGACGGGTCGCGGCGCCGCGCTGCAGCAGGAACCGCGCCGAGCTGCGGCCCTGCTAGTGGTGCAGCAGTAGTGTGCAGTGTTACCGTCCAGTTGAGCAGTATGGTGTGCGGCGAGGTGGCCCGGGCGCGCAGTAGTGCGGGCGCGGCGGGACGGGTCGCGGCGCCGCGCTGCAGCAGGAACCGCGCCGAGCTGCGGCCCTGCTAGTGGTGCAGCAGTAGTGTGCAGTGTTACCGTCCAGTTGAGCAGTATGGTGTGCGGCGAGGTGGCCCGGGCGCGCAGTAGTGCGGGCGCGGCGGGACGGGTCGCGGCGCCGCGCTGCAGCAGGAACCGCGCCGAGCTGCGGCCCTGCTAGTGGTGCAGCAGTAGTGTGCAGTGTTACCGTCCAGTTGAGCAGTATGGTGTGCGGCGAGGTGGCCCGGGCGCGCAGTAGTGCGGGCGCGGCGGGACGGGTCGCGGCGCCGCGCTGCAGCAGGAACCGCGCCGAGCTGCGGCCCTGCTAGTGGTGCAGCAGTAGTGTGCAGTGTTACCGTCCAGTTGAGCAGTATGGTGTGCGGCGAGGTGGCCCGGGCGCGCAGTAGTGCGGGCGCGGCGGGACGGGTCGCGGCGCCGCGCTGCAGCAGGAACCGCGCCGAGCTGCGGCCCTGCTAGTGGTGCAGCAGTAGTGTGCAGTGTTACCGTCCAGTTGAGCAGTATGGTGTGCGGCGAGGTGGCCCGGGCGCGCAGTAGTGCGGGCGCGGCGGGACGGGTCGCGGCGCCGCGCTGCAGCAGGAACCGCGCCGAGCTGCGGCCCTGCTAGTGGTGCAGCAGTAGTGTGCAGTGTTACCGTCCAGTTGAGCAGTATGGTGTGCGGCGAGGTGGCCCGGGCGCGCAGTAGTGCGGGCGCGGCGGGACGGGTCGCGGCGCCGCGCTGCAGCAGGAACCGCGCCGAGCTGCGGCCCTGCTAGTGGTGCAGCAGTAGTGTGCAGTGTTACCGTCCAGTTGAGCAGTATGGTGTGCGGCGAGGTGGCCCGGGCGCGCAGTAGTGCGGGCGCGGCGGGACGGGTCGCGGCGCCGCGCTGCAGCAGGAACCGCGCCGAGCTGCGGCCCTGCTAGTGGTGCAGCAGTAGTGTGCAGTGTTACCGTCCAGTTGAGCAGTATGGTGTGCGGCGAGGTGGCCCGGGCGCGCAGTAGTGCGGGCGCGGCGGGACGGGTCGCGGCGCCGCGCTGCAGCAGGAACCGCGCCGAGCTGCGGCCCTGCTAGTGGTGCAGCAGTAGTGTGCAGTGTTACCGTCCAGTTGAGCAGTATGGTGTGCGGCGAGGTGGCCCGGGCGCGCAGTAGTGCGGGCGCGGCGGGACGGGTCGCGGCGCCGCGCTGCAGCAGGAACCGCGCCGAGCTGCGGCCCTGCTAGTGGTGCAGCAGTAGTGTGCAGTGTTACCGTCCAGTTGAGCAGTATGGTGTGCGGCGAGGTGGCCCGGGCGCGCAGTAGTGCGGGCGCGGCGGGACGGGTCGCGGCGCCGCGCTGCAGCAGGAACCGCGCCGAGCTGCGGCCCTGCTAGTGGTGCAGCAGTAGTGTGCAGTGTTACCGTCCAGTTGAGCAGTATGGTGTGCGGCGAGGTGGCCCGGGCGCGCAGTAGTGCGGGCGCGGCGGGACGGGTCGCGGCGCCGCGCTGCAGCAGGAACCGCGCCGAGCTGCGGCCCTGCTAGTGGTGCAGCAGTAGTGTGCAGTGTTACCGTCCAGTTGAGCAGTATGGTGTGCGGCGAGGTGGCCCGGGCGCGCAGTAGTGCGGGCGCGGCGGGACGGGTCGCGGCGCCGCGCTGCAGCAGGAACCGCGCCGAGCTGCGGCCCTGCTAGTGGTGCAGCAGTAGTGTGCAGTGTTACCGTCCAGTTGAGCAGTATGGTGTGCGGCGAGGTGGCCCGGGCGCGCAGTAGTGCGGGCGCGGCGGGACGGGTCGCGGCGCCGCGCTGCAGCAGGAACCGCGCCGAGCTGCGGCCCTGCTAGTGGTGCAGCAGTAGTGTGCAGTGTTACCGTCCAGTTGAGCAGTATGGTGTGCGGCGAGGTGGCCCGGGCGCGCAGTAGTGCGGGCGCGGCGGGACGGGTCGCGGCGCCGCGCTGCAGCAGGAACCGCGCCGAGCTGCGGCCCTGCTAGTGGTGCAGCAGTAGTGTGCAGTGTTACCGTCCAGTTGAGCAGTATGGTGTGCGGCGAGGTGGCCCGGGCGCGCAGTAGTGCGGGCGCGGCGGGACGGGTCGCGGCGCCGCGCTGCAGCAGGAACCGCGCCGAGCTGCGGCCCTGCTAGTGGTGCAGCAGTAGTGTGCAGTGTTACCGTCCAGTTGAGCAGTATGGTGTGCGGCGAGGTGGCCCGGGCGCGCAGTAGTGCGGGCGCGGCGGGACGGGTCGCGGCGCCGCGCTGCAGCAGGAACCGCGCCGAGCTGCGGCCCTGCTAGTGGTGCAGCAGTAGTGTGCAGTGTTACCGTCCAGTTGAGCAGTATGGTGTGCGGCGAGGTGGCCCGGGCGCGCAGTAGTGCGGGCGCGGCGGGACGGGTCGCGGCGCCGCGCTGCAGCAGGAACCGCGCCGAGCTGCGGCCCTGCTAGTGGTGCAGCAGTAGTGTGCAGTGTTACCGTCCAGTTGAGCAGTATGGTGTGCGGCGAGGTGGCCCGGGCGCGCAGTAGTGCGGGCGCGGCGGGACGGGTCGCGGCGCCGCGCTGCAGCAGGAACCGCGCCGAGCTGCGGCCCTGCTAGTGGTGCAGCAGTAGTGTGCAGTGTTACCGTCCAGTTGAGCAGTATGGTGTGCGGCGAGGTGGCCCGGGCGCGCAGTAGTGCGGGCGCGGCGGGACGGGTCGCGGCGCCGCGCTGCAGCAGGAACCGCGCCGAGCTGCGGCCCTGCTAGTGGTGCAGCAGTAGTGTGCAGTGTTACCGTCCAGTTGAGCAGTATGGTGTGCGGCGAGGTGGCCCGGGCGCGCAGTAGTGCGGGCGCGGCGGGACGGGTCGCGGCGCCGCGCTGCAGCAGGAACCGCGCCGAGCTGCGGCCTTGCTTGTTGTCCTGGTTCAAGTACACCGCCGCAATGCGGAACCTGGCCACAATAGGGTAGTTTTCTTTGTTTGATTTTGTAAATTATTTTATATCTAACAGAAAATAATACGAAAAAGAAATTCTTCTGTGAAATCAGCATCAAAATCCGTTGAAAAATAAAACACTTATTCATATTTGAAATATATTCTTGTGAGTAAAAGTGGAGAAGTGGAGGGGATATCGCGCTATCTCTTTCGCGCGCACGCATAGTCGGCACGTACGGCAACTCTCGGTGACGTCACAGTGTCATCATCATCAGCCACATGACGTCCACTGCTGTACATAGGCCTCCCCCAAATATTTCCAGATGGACCTGTCAAAAGCGGCCCGCATCCAGCGCGTTCCTGCGGCCTTTACCAAGTCATTGGTCCACCTTGCAGGTGGACGGCCGACGCTGCATTTGCCAGTACGTGGTCTCCACTCGGGAACTTTTTTGCCCCATCTGCCGTCAGTTCTTCGAACTATGTGCCCTGCCCATTGCCACTTCAGCTTACTTATCCGTTGGGCTATGTCAGTGACTTTCGTTCTTCTACGGATCTCCTCATTTCTTATTCGATCGCGTAGAAAAACACCTAGCATAGCCCTCTCCATAGCACACAGTCATTGATGGGTTTTTTAATACATTAATGCACACAGTGTAATATTACTGTTATTTGACGTCTACCCCTTCCACAAATTTTCAAAGCTTTATAACTTACTAATTATTGAGTTAATTTTGAAAATTCTTTTTCTGTTAGATTTTCGATGGCATACATTTTTGGTAAATGTATAAAAAAAAGTTGCCAACTACCCTATTATTACTACTATAAAAAAATCAAGAGCGAGGAGGACCTGCCTACTCAGCAATGTGATGATGAGTGTTTCAACTCAAAGCCATATGCTAATTAAACTCCTATTATTGAGTGTTGACTGTCCTAAAAATGGATTCTGGTAAAGTATTCCGATTCAAGTTAGGTATACTGTTTCGTTCCAATATAACAACACAATGCAGTGGAATGCCACACAGTACTTCGTAACTCGAGGTGCTGGATGGTGTTTCTACTGTTTATGGGTGGTCGTATTGCTTACCCTCAGGCGAACGGCATGCTCGTCTAGTCATTCGATGCCATAAAAAAAATACATTTCAGGAAACCAAAAAGTGCAGTCAGTGATTCCCTGGCACCATTTCAGAAAATCTTTCACGGAAGCGAATGTAATACGGTGTTATAAGGTATTCTTTGGGCACTTCCAAAATAATTTTAAAATATTTTGGTGACTATGCCGATTGTATTTAATGATAAATAATCCTTGCCATAACTAAGCGAAACATATATTTTTCGCTCTCCTTTCTGTAACACCCTGTATTCTCAAATCAATGGAACTTACTTGTAGTATTTATCAGGCGTCAATCCTTCTATTTCGTAGGAATGTATGTGAGGTGGTATGTCCAGGGTCGCGGTATTCCATTGGGCGTTACTGGTATTTGTAGCTTCCTTGTATTGCACCTATAAAGGATGTTTTAAATACCTACAGTGCATTGATACATCGAGATTATGTATAGGGTGTGCATAGAATAAAATTGGTCCCAGGATATAAAAAGACATAAAATATTCATATACCGTAATTTAATGTGTGAATAGATAGACTATACTGAATTTATTTTACAATTTATCATAGTACACAGTATTTTCTTTTGTTACTTTTTAATACTATTTCAAATTTCATGCATCAAGCAGGCTACTTTTACTTCTAATTTGTATGTTTCTAGAAGTTACCTTAAAGAATCGTATCGGCATGCCCTCTTTGGCGTGCGACCAAGTGACCATCACGCTCTGGTCGGATAGTCGCGTCACGTTGGGACGGGAAGGAGGAATCATTATACCTGGAAGAAATATCTTATTTTACTGCAGAAGATGAGATATTAATGGTAAATTTACAAACACCCCAATCACCGATCCGAGGGCAAACATGACTGTTGACCCACTTTGGTATTTTTTTTCCAATTAAGCATGGTAAAGTTGAACAAAAGGACGATCAATATTGTCGCCCTACTTTAGATTTATGAAGAAAATAACGAGGATGGAACGTTTGTTAAGTTCCTTACAACCTTACTAAGGGTGAGAAACATAAAAACTGAAAACTGTCATATTTTATTTGTCATAAACACAGCGCCATCTGTTATTCAGTAATCTGAAACTGTATTACAAATCGCACTCAATAGCGCATTCGAAACTTGAATAGGAAAAAAAGTTAACACTAACGACCTTATTATAGAGAGTTAACCTATTTTAGTTATAGAATGGTCTGTCTTCTTCCTTCAAGCTCAATTAAAAATTCGTTCGAAGAAGACAAAACTTTCGAGAACTAAAATAGGTTAATAAACTGTTTATGAATAAGGCTGTAACTATAAATTCTTCTGCCAATTATACTTACAATATTGTCTATTCAAAACCATAATCGATGTTTATATACTTAGGTGGCCTAAGACAGTCCCAGACTGCAGACAACAAATAGAGAAACAATCCAGACGTAAACACTTGTCAGGATTGTTGAAAGTATTTCCACTTACTTTTATTCTTCTTGGAATTCTTTCTGTAATTTTTCTTAGACGGTTGCGATGACGTTTGCGATGCTTTTGGCGTTTCCGCAGAATAATCCTACAAAAAATAACGTGCTTTATTATAAGGAAGTGGTAGAGGTAGACTAGAGCCATGCTATAGATATTTTAGTTATGAGTTGTTTCGATCGGGTTGTAGGTACTTTTTCGTAGAAGAACAACGAGAAATTACTCATTTGCCTTTCTTGCTTTGAGAGATTGCCAAGGTCCGTCGTATCTCTTCCGAACTAGGCGAGCGAAGTGGACTAAGGCCTAAATCCTCTCAGTAGTAGAGGAGGCCCGTGCCCAGCAGTGGGTAGTATATAATACAGGGCTGCTATGGTATAGTATGGTACCTCTTCAACGATAAAGGTGTAATGCGTGTTTTGGTTTTAATTAACATTTCATGAATGAACTGCATGAATGAATGATGATAAAAGTGTAATGCGTGTTTTCGTTTCATTTAACATTTCATGAATGAACTGAATGAATGAAAGAATGCTCATACCTGGTCGGAGATCTGCAGTGGAACCACAGTGAGCATGGCGGCGAGGTACGTGCAGCCGAGCTTGTTGCACGCGAAGCACTGGACGATGCCAGCGTGACGCTTCTCCAAGTGGTCGATGTGCAGGTCAGAATCTGCACCAAACGTGGACTTTACTTAGAGGCTCGATATGATGAAATAAGTTATCCGAACCCATAAAATGTTATTTACTTAGATTCCGTCAATATTAACTTAACCACCAGTTCGGAAACCCAATCAGACCAGAGAATGGGCAAGAAACTAGTTTACAGTGCATGATACAGAGAAACATACATTCGTTTTTTGTTCTGTGATTAGATAAGTTCATTTTATTAACCAGAAGTTGCAATAACAAAATATAACCAACAAGGTTCGTAATATTTTTCGTAGATCACTGCAGTAATATTAAATCCTACTAATATTATAAAGGCGAAAGTTTGTAAGAATGTATGGATGTTTGGATGTTTGGATGTATGGATGTAAGGATGTTTGTTCCTCTTTCACGCAAAAACTACTGAACGGATTTCGATGAAATTTGGCACACGGGTAGATCATGTCCTGGATTAACACATAGGCTACTTTTTATCCCGGGAAAATATAGACCGGGACTTTTATCCCGGAAAAACTTTTCAATGCGGGCGGAGCCGCGGGCAAAAGCTAGTATATGATAAAAATGTGCTAAGTCGGGTTTACGAGAAACACGTAAGAAAATATATAATATACATTATTTAAGATCACAGAATTGCATTGTCTAATTGACATTAAATAAAATTCTACAATTAAAGGTGATTTTATACAGAAATTAAACTAAAGCTAGCATAAAAACAATTAACTCGATATAAAATCAAAGCACTTTAATTAAAATTGTAGCATAAATACAACGCAACAGAATAAACAAATACAAAACAAAAGGCAAGCGCCTCAACTTGACGTAATGTTTCACTGCGTGTACAGATAAACGAGAAATTGAAATTTATTACAAACAAACTGGATACAAGCGTTTCCGACGGCCAGGAGAGATTTTCCGGCTGCTAACGAAACTATATAAATTGGTTTCCTTAGCAAAACGATTATACGGAGTGAGTGAGATCCACGGTATAATGAATCCGCGTGCGTTAATATTAAAGGTTTTGATTAAAAATCTAACTACCTCGGCGGCGTAGTTGTATTACGGTACAACTCTCGGGTTGGATCACCGGGTCGGGCAAAGTAATATTGAGTTTTTCTATTCAGTATTAGCTCGGAGTCTGTAATTTTTGCCTGATATGGCGATAGGCTCGCCCCCTATCACATCGTGGGACGGAATAACCGCAAAAAGTGGGTGCACTAGTTGCGCCTCTGCCTACCCCTTCAGGGTTAAAGGCCTTGAGTGTGTGTGTGTGATTAAAAAACAATAAAACATCGTTTTCTTCCTGGAATAAAGACTTACTGACTTAATTTAAAATCTATTTATACGAGTGCCTGAAGATCAGATCCTCCCAATAAATCAGGAACTGTCCCTTATCAATAGCAAAATTGTTCATTTTTTTTTTTATTTAATCTACATTGTATTAAAGTTGCTCCAAACTTATTATACCTATTAATATATTTACTAAGTAGACTTTTAAATAAATCGCAAAATTGTATTATAATCCCATCAAGAATAAACCACTACAAAAGAATACACTCTGTATAAGTTTCGTTAGAAGCGATTATATCGCGAACGATATTTTATTCTCTCGAAGTTAACGAATCGAATTTATACGTCAAATCAATATTGTAGACTGCATCTTCATACACTGATAGAAGGAGTACCTACGTGACTTTCGCAAGGAATTTAATCGTGGCATGAACTCCAGAGATGGAATTTTTATATGAAAATACTCGTAAGTAGGAGATGATTTGTGCAAATATTTTATTTATACATTCGTTATATTTTTACATTACTTTCAATATCAAATAACTATGAACAATAATACGGTCGACATGGGCATAGCCAGGTGGGGGCAAGGGAGGCGCTGCCACCCTAGATTCAACACACGTAGATACTTTTGTATGTAAGCACTTGTATTGAATTGTACGGATTATTTAGATGAAATTTTCGCTTTGTCATATATACAAATTTGTGATTTTGAGAGTATTGACCAATAATTAAACCTTGAAGATTTGGACGATAAATTTTATAAAAAACCGTAATAAAATCCGTAATAGTAGTTTAATTTCAATGTCTAACATTCGCGTAAACATAAGAAATCATTAGACAAATGTTACAACAAATTGCACGTAGAAACATCTGGAAGGCGACCACAGAAGCGTTTACAAATATAGAGATTTTTCTCACAAGCAGAGTCGCAATCAACCATGTAGTAACGATATTACTTACCAGTTGCCTGAATTCCCCTCTCACTCTTCAGTACTTCGCCATTGAGCACCCAATGAACAATTGGAGGAGGGTAACCCACAGCAGTACCGCAATTGATGTCGCCAGTCCCTCCTTCCGTAGCGCTGAGGTCCTCCAAAGAACCCTCCCAGCGAGGAGCTTTGAGTTCCACCACCTTCCATGCTCGGCGGATGCCGTTAGCTGAGCATGAGTAGATACCCTTTGGAACAATATGACTTCGTTTTATTCCCTTTCACAAAATTTCCTTCATTCTCCTTATAGTCACAGCCTTTAGTCACATGTAAAAAGCTAAATAGCTTCTAGACACGAGCCATGGGCCCACGTCACTGATGTATTAAGCCGCCTCTAACCCAAAAGACCACTGCTAGATAACTTCAAAGACTTCTATACACGTAATATATAAAGTAACTTGTATAATCATACCTCATGATCAGCAGTGAAGGGGGATACACTAAGCAGGTTATCATGCGAACGTGGTAGTGGGGGCTTCTGTTCTCGAGACCACGTGACCCGCGGGGGAGGGGAGCCCACCGCCCCGCACCATAGCCGCAGCACCCCGTTTGGATGGACTGGCATTGTGAGTATTCCTTCGCTGTCCTTCTCGCCCACGTATTCTTCTGACTCTAAGAATCTTGAAATGGAAATGTGGTTTTAGGACCTTGCTGCTTAATATATTCATCGTCAATCTTTGGTCAAGTAAATAACGACAGCTTAGTTTCCTCATGAATGTAAGTCACCATTAATTCTAGACCAAACTAAACTCAAAAATGACGCATAAGTATGCCAACTGGGTAAACAATTGAAATACCTCCTATTTTTCTTACATAATATAAAGTATTGTACAGAAACAAGCACTTTATTTTAAACTGCAACGATTTTTTGCCAATCTTGAAAGCTATTCATGTACTTAAATAACATTTTTTTATTACCTTACATCCCCATTTCCACCAGCTTGGACTTTCAAATGCGTCTTCTCAGGGAGATCCAGCACCTGGCTGCTGATTTCATTGGTAGCCCTGCATCTGTACGTGCCGCTGTGTGCTGCGGTCGCATTGTGGATCACCAATACCCCGTGAGGCGTCTCTAGCTGCTTCCTAACACCCTGCAATAGAAAAGACATACATGACATCCAGTCTTTAATTCTTCACAAAGGTAGGAGAATGTGTTACTACACCCATATTTCGACAGTTATGTTTAGTCACAAGTAAAAGCGGACAAGTCATAGTACTAGTTATAAGTATTAATTATACTTAAACTAAAATTCTCCCCTCTTGGGATGGTGAATACTCAAAACGAGTAAAGGTGAGATTCCAGTAAAAAAATAAATTCGCACTCGTAGAGGAATTGCATTTAAAGTACCGAAATCTCCAATTGCATTTGTCACCCGTCCCGCAGTTACAGAGAAGCCTATCGTTTTACCAGAATCCAACGTCAAGTACCAATTCCGTCAAAAAATCAATAACGTATTGCCTCACGAAATTGTGTTAAAAACTTTATAAGTTAGCGTCTGCGTGACGTGTAATAAAGTTGATATCGCTGCAGTAAAGCAATTACTTGAAAATGTAAATATTTCAGAACATGATGCCGTTTAATGCATAGTTTATACATAACATGATCAATCTTCATACAGACGGTAACATTGTTATCAGCCGTGAGAATCACATAATCTACTATTTTGCATTCGCTGTTGAAATTATTGGATCTTTCACAAAGCCTGAGCTTTATTGTTGTAAGAAATGAAACCGATCACACTAACTTGAACTAGGAATATCGATAACGTAATGTTGTTCAATTTTTAGAAAACCATTCTGAAAGAAGCAACCCTATAGATGCTATGCATTTTATATCTATAGATGCTATGCATTTTATATTTGCTATTAAACATACGCTCTAGGCTTCAATAGATTATGTACTCTATAGTCTAAACATAAACCTATTATTACATCGGCATCAGTTTGGGTCGCCCATCGCAAAATCAATGGCGATGTTTATGGGCAGCGATGATCACTTACCATCAAGAATCCGGACGTCTACTAATAGTGACGATTATGTTATAATATACTAACTTATACTCGTAACGCTAGATGAGTTGCAGTCAGTTAAGATAATTATCAAAAAAATTAAACCGCCGAAATAACTGAAAAGCAAAAATAATAAACATTTTTTGTTTTACCTTAATAACTAATATATACGTATATTTGGAGTCGGTGCCTAATTTAAATTGAACATTGTTTTCGTATATTTGTTCGTGTATTTGCTTAGCTTAGCTATGCCAGCTTAGGATATTCATATCCGTCCAGATAGCGACCACAAACACATAAAAAAGCCTTTTATTTCTTGCATACAAACTAATTGATTAATTACGAATACGTACAAATATTATAAATTATTTTGTGATACAGTATAAACCGTATGCAACAAAGAATACTAAAATTATTGAACTCATAGAAAATTGTATATTAATAATAAAAAGTTGAATTTGGAATTTTAAAACTTAAAGGAATTAAATGTTACCATCTCTAGTTTTCTTTATTATAAGAGAAAACTGATAGATAAGTAAATATATTTTTTTTATCTATAATTAGAACGATTTTGTTAATTCAACAATTACCATTATTTTAAAAATATTATGTAGCAATTAGGACATTTTAAAAAACATTTCATTTATTTGATTGAGTAATAAATATTTCTATTTAAGCATTTTATTAGGTGGATTCAACAGCAATAAATATATATCCATCAGGTCTGTATTTTAGGAATAAAATTTGTACATAATAATATATGATAGTTCGTTCAGCCGTATTTTACGTGTGATAAGAGTTTGCAAGAACCCCTCATGTGAGGGTGAAGGCCTCCTCTAGACTTTTCCAACCGTCTCTATCTTTGGCTTTCAACATCCACTTCTTTCCTGCCAGTTTAGTAATATCGTATACCACAATACCACAAACACACACAAAGTGTAAAACCCGCCATAGTGGGAGATGTGAGTGTGTCGCGTTCTGGGATTAGCCTGTATATATCCGTCTCCAAGCAGGCCGGCATAATTCGGTCGACTGACATCTTCGTCTAAACTATATGGACCCACTTAATCAAATGCAATAGGCCACTTCGCCGTGGCCGTATAATTTTTTTTATTAAATAAGCTTTGAATCTGCCATCATAATAAACGCAATACTCTTCAAATATTTACACTAACAACAATGGGCTTACACTATACTGGAACATAACACCGCGCTCAAACTTTACTACATTGTGAATATTATACTGAATAATCTTGTATTACGAGATGTGAAAACTAGACATTATACAATGTATATTAAGAGTTCCGTTTAGTTTTGTACGATGCAGAGATTTATAGTAAAACTAAGTCGGTATTAGTTTTGGAAGTCTGAACTTGATGTACAATACACCAGTTATTTTGTTCTTCGTTTATCAGTATTCTGACTCTATGACTTTCAATTAATTGGACTTAAAGAAGAAAATATAAAACATAGTCCTTATCCTTACTAAATAATGTCACCCCGCCTCTGTACGCGATAAACTCAAAAACGCCTGTTATCGCCGAAGGGGTAGGCAGAGGCGCAACTGGTGCACTCACTTTTCGTCGTGCGTATTCCGTCCCACGATGTGACAGGGAGGCGAGCTTATTGCCATATCGGGCACAAATTCCAGACTCCGGGCTGATACTAAATAGAAAAACCCAATGCCACTTTGCCCAACCCGGGAATCGAACCCGAAACCTTGGCTTTGCAGTCGTACCGTAATACAACTACGCCACCGAGGCAGTCAAATGTTTTAGGGAATGTTCAAGGCTACTTTTTATGTCGGGAAAATATATAGCGGGACTTTCATCCCGGAAAAATACTTTACCGCGGGCAAAGCCCCGAGCAAAACTAGTTAAATAATATAATATTGGTTGCCGGATTAATATAGCGATAACTTAGAGCATATGTGTGACTGTAGCTTGTATTGTCAGTTTTACCCTTATTTTTTCTTATTTGTTATTGTTACATTCTGTGTTTGCTTGTAGTTGGTTGTACAACTTATTCTAAGCTAGTGTGTGTGTTCCTCATTTTTTGTAAAATTGTTACAACTGTAATCAAACCTATATAAATAAATAAATCTCTTTTCTGTATTGAATAAAAGTTAATTTAGGAAAATGATCAATATTTAACGAGCATAGCTAATGTTCGATAGATACTTTTGTAACTAACTAAAGTTATATGAGCATTAACAAGCACCTTGATCTTCCTAAAAGATGTAATTCCATTTCACTTACTTGCTCTTCCTTCCACCAGCTCAGTATAGCAGGTGGGTCGGATATAGGTTCCTTGCAGTGCAGCACGATGGTGTTGTGAGGGGGTGCCGTGATGACCCTCGTCTCACCGTTGTTCTTACTAAGGTCCACTCGAGCCACACTCAGCCGGGCAGGTATTGACACCACTATCACCGACCCGTAGAATACGACGCACTGGAATGCGAAGATATTATGAATAAACAATTTTACTTTACTAGAAAATTGTCAACTGAAAAATAACTTTTAAAAATAATTTATCAAATTCTCACATGTATTATATATGGTCATAAAGAACTATGAAGCTATTTGAAATCATAAAATAGTTTTCTTCCAATCAAACTTTTGTATACAATAATGATACCAACTACAGTGTGGATACCTAATAAAGTTGTTCATAGCACAGCATTCGACCTATATCTTAGATATCAATGAACATAAGTTGTGAAAAGTGTTATGTTTTTGCTTATCAACATTCCTAGTATTTGAAATACAATTTGTAACTTAAATGATTTTACTCGGTTAAAACTTCAGTTAGCATCTTTTATTGCATGATCATTCTTCCCTAGCCTATCAAAAATTCAACTTCTCGGAAAAGGCATGTCTTTACTCCCTTCCGTTGCATGAGTTATAGTTTATGAAAGGCATCTAATATAAGTAACATTTGCAGGAAAATCCATAAATAATCTCATTATAAACCGCACCATATAATGCTGTATTTACGCAGCAAGAAAAATGGTTTCAATTTATGACACTTTATTGTCTCATCAAATGATATACTGGTCACCGGGTGGCCTTACCGACATAATTATTCAAATCTGTTAGCCTCCTTTTTGCTTTTCGTTCACGAAGGGACCCATCCTTATTTAAACAGTGAAATTCTTGACTTTTTGCCAACAATACTGAATGGTGCATCGTGCTGAATGCTGCCAATGTTTAAAATTTCTTGACTCGCGTGTTTTTATTAAAGTTATTCATGCGATCCCGCTTCCCAACATATCTGTATGATACTGGATAATGCGAACAATTATCATTTTATGTCTTTATTTTGATGAAATTTCCTGGGAAAAGTTTTTGCGGGGAATACGTAACGCACGTCTAACTCCAAGGTATAATTAAGCTTTTAGGGAATATTTGTTCAAAAAGTTAGTTAAAAAGACCACCATGATACAAAAGCAGCCTGCCAACAAGACATATTATATTCCATCGGAAATATAATTAATTCTTTCTTGGGTTCACGATGAAACATTATTAATGGATCGGAACTATCTGTAACTTTTGCGTGATATCGCATACCTTAGAATCTAAACGCTTTACGTAACAGGTTCTCAATAATTGATTATTTAACCATTTGGTTCCAAGAGCATGTAAATGCTGTATCTAAATTAAATAATATACCATCATCATGAGCCACATAACGTCCACTGCAGAATATAGGCCTCACCAAAGATTTCCAGGTGGACTATCGAAGGCGGCCTGCATCCAGTGTGTTCCTGCAACTTTTATCACACAATATGTACTAATTTTGAACGCTCCTCTTTTTCTTTGCACTAACCTGGTAATAAGATGTCGTTGTGTCTTTAGAGACTTCTACGACGAGCTTAGCGGATGTCTCAGTAACATCGAGCTCTTTACTCGTGTTGGCTAGGACCTCCGCCCACGAGCCCTCAGGACTGTCAACTAGCCTCGAGCGCCACACTAGTTTCTCTGGGGGCACGTTGACCTCACATTCGAAAGTCACGGAATCACCGACTGGCGCTGTTACAGATTCTGGATTCTTTGTAAATTTCATGAAGATCTCTGTGGAAGAAACGGGTCATTAAAATAATACATTCATGACTTTATCCGCGAGGAGATAGACAAAGATGTAACCAGTGCACCTACTTCAAGCTAAGTTAATTTTATGTTCATAGGTGCGAGCGAACCTCTGTTCGGGCAGAAAATATGAGGCAAGCAAAGAAACTATGGTAAATCCATTCTACAACATTCTGAAATAAAAAGGTTATGCGTAGACCCCACATTGTAGTAGCTTATCAATAATAAGTACCAAACTGGATTGGAGAAAGATTCACAACCGACTAGTCGACGCATTTCTTGATGATTATTATCACGACCTTATTGGATTATTCTTCCTTCTTTGATAAGAATTAACATCCTATTAATATTATAAAGGCGAAAGTTTGTAAGAATGTAGGGATGTTTGTTCCTCTTTCACGCAAAAACTACTGAACGGATTTCGATGAAATTTGGCACACGGGTAGATCATGTCCTGGATTAACACATAGGCTACTTTTTGTCTTGGGAAAATATAAAGCGGGACTTTTATCCCGGAAAAACTTTTTAAAGCGGGCGGAGCCGCGGGCAAAAGCTAGTAAATAATATTTCACTCTTAAAATATAAAAACGTGAACTTGGTATGATTAGTAAAATGAAATAGACAAACAAGTCAAGATTCTCAAATAATTAAATATAAAACATGCTCATTTCTACAGATAGCTACTCTTCAAATCCACTTATAATAAGAATGACGTTAACTCACAATCATAATTCAACGGGCATCAAAATATTTTTATTTGCATACCAACACGCAGACTTGAAACAAAAAAGCGATCCCGATGTCCTTGATACCTTGTTACCCACACGTTTCGATCTTGCATGACGCATCTTGGAGGCTGTGATTAACCCTGATTCACGACTATGCACCTTATGCTGTCCCGAGAAAGCTAAATTTCGCTCTTTAGCAGATAATTGAGATGTTTCTCCTCGTATTATTCTCATTCCTCAATGGAAATAAAAAGGAGACAAATATTTCATGTGATTTCAGGTCTCGATGCGCAATAACCGAGCCATGATGCTTACATTATTGTTATTTAGTGGTGTCGGTGACCATATAAATCTTGCAACGAATTTTTGATTATGGAGTTTAGGTATTGATTTTAAGGGCACTTATGCTTTGTGTTTTATGTACCTACTCATCTTTATTTCAAAGGAGATAGGTACAGATACTAGTAAAGTGGATACCTATATTTTAAATAGGACCTAGACTTAATTTTCTAGCCCCAAAACACCTCCATATGAAATTAGTCTATCATCAGCCTCTCTAACTAAAAAAATATCACACTCGACATCTACACTTCAACCTGAGGATCGAATTGCCGTTTTCGGGCGCTTTCCATGATACCAAATGAAGCAATAAACCCACTTTCTAATAGCTCAGCAAAGTGTCCACTTCACTGAATTTTACAACACAGGACAAAGAAAATGTCGGCCTGTGACGTCAGCAACACTCGTCGATCGCTATAATTATGAAAGCCTTGTTAATTGCTACTACAGAATGCTCAAAGACCTAATAATGTCGAATAAGGATTGTTGAAGGCAAAATATAACAACGTAATTTGGGAATTTGATCCAGGAAAAGAATTACCTTTCAGAACTCATACAGTAACTAGAAGGCGCTCGTTTAGGTGTAATTTATACGAAATAATTACGATACAATTAAGTTCTTACCGCATAGTGAACTTTGGCTTACAAATAATAAAAAAAACCACAAACCTTAAAATGAATTAATTTTCCAATGTGTATATATGGAATGGAAAAAAGTGGACGATAGCCTAGTTGAGAATGAAACGGTCTGCCGAGACAATGTCCGGAGGTTCAAAACCCAAGGCACACACCTCAGACTTTTCGAAGTTATGTGTGTATTGTTTATCAACTATCGTTCGCTTTAACGTGAAGGAAAATATCGTGAGGAAACCTGCATACCTGAAAATTCTCCATAAGAATTTCGAGGGTATGGGAAGTCTGCCAACCCGCACTAGGCCAGCGTGGTGGACTAAGGCCTAAAAACCTCTCAGTGGTAGAGGAGGCCCGTGCTCAGCAGTGGGCAGTATATAATAAGGGCTGGTATTATTATAATTTTATTACTATTATACATGGAACACATGTGTAATGGGAATTTTCCGACATCGAAGGAAAGGAGAAAGATTCCAAGAAAAGTCTTTCACTCGGACGGAACCGGAAAGTAATCACTAATAACAATTTTTGTTGAACTGCATTGCGCTTTCAAAATGCAAAGATTACGTTGGCGTCTCGCGTAAAATAGGTGTCCGTGTCACAGGTACCAGAAACAATTATTGTATTCGTTATTTTAATGCAAATAGTTCAATTTGTCGAATCGGAGCTATAGGTCATCAATCGTCTTAGAGGTTTACACGGACGTCAAGCTAAAGAGGTCTTAAAACACATTGAAGATTAGCCTTTGCGCTTAGCTCCATCCGCGTCGTATTTTTTCAGAATCTATACCAATATTATAAAGATAAAGAGTTTGTTTGTTTGAACGCGCTAATCTCAGGAACTACTGAACCGATTTTGAAAATTGTCTCACTAATAGGAAGCTACATAACTCCTGAGTGCTATAGGCTACTTTTTATCCCGGGAAAATATTTTTGTCCCGGAAAAACTTTGTCACGCGGGCGGAGCCGCGAGCACTACTAGTAAAATATAATGCTGATTAAGTTTCAATAGACCTGCAGTGAAAGTCCATTAGCATCATTCAAGCGGTTTCAAATATGCTTAGATTTTGATAACATGTAAATAAATATGAATTTAATTAAAGCATTTATTTCAAATTCACAAGCAGACGCTGCAATTTATTTATGTGAAAGTAAAAAATGCAACGCATTAAAATTCTCATATATACCTAATACTTAATTATTAATTAGTAGACTGCGTGCTGATACAAACCGGTACAATTAAACATTCAGTACTCCTCGGTTATTTGTTAGAATTTCAAGGATGCTGTCTTCGGACTTCGCTTTTTATCTCTACCAAATTGCATGCGAACTGTTGAAATTGCTTTTTTGTATAATCTTTTAGATATTTTATTACCAGACAGGTTTACCGTCATATGGTTCAGCTTTGTGGCTCATAAATCATATGTTTTAAAGACCGGGCACGTTTTATACCTATCGTAATATGCACTGATTATAGGTCTAATGTTATTGGGAGACGAATGATGATCACCTTTACAAGTGAGACTAAGTTATTTTAAAATCGATTTTATAAGTATTACTTTTAAGTCCATTATCGTTTCCTATAATCTAGCAAAGAATAATTCCCACATAAGTTTTATTAGTAAATTGTAGTCCAAATATAATGTTGACCAACGAGAGACATTGCATCGCTCGATGGTCACTAATTATGCCAGCCAGTTTGATTGAATGCACCCCAGCGAAATCTCGATTCGGCAATGCGTCACCTTAGTGGTATTTCACATGTAGGTACGGCAGTTAATCTGTATTATACCAAATTTTCTTAAATATGTATGTACTAGCTTTTGCCCGCGGCTCCGCCCGCATTAAAAAGTTTTTCCGGGATAAAAGTCCCGGTTTATATTTTCCCGGGATAAAAAGTAGCCTATGTGTTAATCTAGGACATGATCTACCCGTGTGCCAAATTTCATCGAAATCCGTTCAGTAGTTTTTGCGTGAAAGAGGAACAAACATCCTTACATTTATTAATTCATTTTCTAATTTTACTTTCAGAAGTTATGTCTCAGTACGTAAACCAAGAATTACTGGCGTGAGATAAATTCGAGAACATTTTATTATTATTTAAAATTATTGCAAAATTTTTCTTATCGAACGAAATGTACGAACAAACCCCAAATTGACCTTTTCGTTATTCAGACGATGGACAAAAACAGGCGGAGGTTTATTCTGTAATCGCACTTCTAAATCCAGAGACGAATAAACACTGTTGAAGGTCGAACTGGAAATGTTACAGATACCTGGGACTAGTTTAGAGCTTCGTTTATACCTAAACTAGATTTATAGATACGTAATATAGAATTTTATGCTTATATTGTATGTCCAGCAAAATAATGTAGCTATGAGCGATGAGCGTCTATCACCATGATGTTTTGTACAAAAATAATCTCTGTGATTATAGATATCTTCATGAAACAAGCTATAGACTCGGTAAGTAATATTAACCACTCACAAGTAATTGCAAATTACTAATATATCAAGATAACAATAAATTTTCGCTTATTTTGATTTCAAGAACTAATAATGTTATGGAGAGGCGGTAAAGAAAAACAGTTTATGAATTTGAATGTAGAAGTTAATGACTATAAGGTCATCACAGCGAAAGGAGCATGGAAAGCCTTGTACCTGTCACAATACAACAGATTCAATCCTGATATTTCACTAACATGGAACTACACTTAGAGAGCTACATTATACTACAGTCATATAGCCCAGAGGCTGCTTATATCTGTGGTAAAGCATACATCGCGTTCAAACCTGCTAAGTATCATAGAAAATAAATATCAATATTCCTCTTTATAAAAATAAGTAATAAAAAAACAGGAACGTTGGAGTTAAGACATCAACGGAAGTACATCGGCGCAAATAACCTGCTTTTCAGGAGACATAAAGGGTATAACAGATGTTGAAATAACAACGTAAAAAGCTTTTTGGCAAACACAGCTCATGCTCAAAAAACGAAACTTTACTTCTACAAAACTTGTATTTTAATAACTAATATTATCAAACTATTATAGTTGCTGTTGGATATTATCACTTAGGGTAAGACCTCTTCGCTACTATGTATGTGTGTACAGTCAGCCACATAAGTAGCTAAACGAGTTCAAAACTTCAAAAGGTTTAAACACTTTTGTGTTCTTACCAATATTTTTTTTTGTTACAGGGATTACTTTCAGGGATTTACTTTACATCACGCAAAGCAAAAATAGATTCTCAAAACCCGTAGTGCGATTTTTTAATTTCAATTTGTTCAACTACTTATATGGGTGACTGTACCAATAATCAGAGTATTTTTTCAGCTGATATAAAACAAGCCTTACGATTTGCAAAGCAATTAAAAAGAGTACCTGCGCAACGCTCTTATTTCTCCATACCAATCCTAAAACGAAATGTAATTATAATTAACACGCTCTTTTAACTTCAGACTGTTGTATGTTTGTATGTATGTATCTATGTAACGGAAACTATGAACATGATTTTGAACCCCTTAAAAACGTCGGATTAAATCGAAATTTGACAAACTTATCAAGGATGGATGACAATTCAATGTTTTAAACTAAAAACACGCTTTATAGAAAATCCAACTAAAAAATAAAGAATAAACTTTAATACATTTTAATTAAGAATAGCGTAAATAAGAAAAAAAATCATTTTATTGTAAAAAAAAAGCTTGGGGGCATGGTGTCAATGGTTATAAATATTTATTTGACAGATAATATGAATAAAAGGATTATCGTTTTGATAATATCTTAAAAAGCACGCCAGGTTTTTTTATAAGAAAATATTTTTTTTTCTTATTTACACTATTCTTGATTAAAACTTATTATGATTTATTTTCTATTTTTCAGTTTTCTATAAAGCGTGTTTTTTAGTTTTTTTTAACTATTATTTTTATCTTATTCCCAGAACTATATGAACTAGGAACCTTCTAGAAAAAAACCTATCCCTATCTCAGAGGCTGGGAATACATTAACAATTCCTTTTCTATCACTTTCTTCACTCTACTATAAAAATAAATAAATTTTAATATAATGACGACAAGATGTTGCATCTCTACAATTACTAGAACTATGTCTATAAATTTAATTGGAAAGAATTTCCTCACCTCGCGAGAAGATAAAAAACTACCTCGGTCGTTTACGATACAGAATGAAGATCATTACTTATACATAATTTTATACTCTCCCGAACACAAAGGGCAAAAATCGCGATAAATTCAACAATTTTCAACTCAAAATATAAAAATAAATACATCAAAGCACACTCAAGCTAAACACTTCTAATTTGTGATTTTGAATCTATAAATGTAATATTTATGTATGCAATATAGCACGTTGATATGTATATGAACTGTATATTTTGCTTCACAAATGTAAATTGTGCGTTTTATCTTGAAATATTTAAAATTTATTCATCGAAATACATTTTGTGTGCACAGAATATTTCAAAAGCGTTTTACAAAGCGTGACGACCGCGGCTTGTATGTATCAGAATCTCTGTAATTTAGTATCATCAAAAATCACAGAATTGTTCATTAGACTCGCGAGAAAAACCTATTCTCTACTATTTCAAAAATAGCTATAAAACATGTAGACATCTTTAACAGTCTAATAAATGAAATGGTCTATTTCAATCAACACTGCGTAAATAAAATTGAATAGAAATTTTCACTTAATGCCACAACATAGAATCCTTGCAGATAGTTAAAAAGATTTTAGAATGCACCTTGAGCCCTGCATTATTATCTATTTACTAAACGATAGTCTGCGTACTCAACGAAAAAGCTTTCAATTGTCTTTATGGGTGTTTTATTAGCAATTTATAATGGAACAAAACAGCTGTATCAGAATTCTGCTGGAATTTCATGTCACGTCAAATGAATTATTTTTAAACGCTTGTGGTTATAATTACAGATATTAATATAATAAATAATAATATAATTTTATTTAAAAATAATAAGGAACACAAAACATATCCGCAGATAATGTTATTTTTGTGATAATATTATGTATTTTTGCTACCAAACAATACCTGCCCTGTATAGAAACTTTCCAGTGCTGAGCACAGGCCTCCTCTACTACTGAGAGGGTTAAGGCCTTAGTCCACCACGCTGCACTGGCCTAGTGCGGGTTGGCATACTTCACATACCTCAAAATTCTTAAAGAGAATTTCTCTGATATGCTGGTTTCCTCACGATGTTTTCCGCGATAATTCCCAGAGAATACACACACAACTTTTTAAAAAAGTCAGAGGTGCGTGCCCTTGGGTTTTGAACCTGCGGACATTCATCTCAGCAATCCATTCCCTCCCAACTAGGCTATCGCCGCCCATTTAATAATAACATACACAAATCATTATTAAATAAATATTCAAAAAAAATCTCTAATGTACTTATATTTGACCAAAGTTTCCAAAAGCTAAGCCGGTACACTCTGGCGGCAACTTTTTACTTACTCGTCCAACTATTTCCCGAGTCCCATTGTAATCAAAAAGGGGCAGGACGGATACGAGGAAAAAATAAATCCCTCCCGACTAGGTAGTCACTAATGACTTCACACAAATACTTGGACAACATAATGACGAGTTAGCGTAAAATTTGTTCAGTACACACACACGTGTGCGTAGGGACAACACAACTGAATTAGGTTTTAGAGTTCCGTCGGGTTAAACATAATTGAAGACGGCTATTTTAATCCTTATATTAGTATCACTTTCTAAGTTTAGTTTGACATGCAACGCAATGCAATCAGCCCTGTATTATATACTGTCCACTGCTGAGCACGGGCCTCCTCTACTGAGAGGGGTTAGGCCTTAGTCCACCACGCTGGCCGAGTGCGGGCTGGCAGACATCACATACCCTCGCAATTCTTATGGAGAATTCTCAGGTATGTAGGTTTCCTCACGATATTTTCCTTCACCGTTAAAGCAAACGATAACTGATTAACAATACACACGTAACTTCGAAAAGTAATAAAAAGTAAGTATGACATACTTTATGCAAAATATAAATGAATATCAATGAAGGCCTCGGTGGTGTACTTGTTTTACGGTACAACTGCAATCCTGTGGTCTCGGGTTCGATTCCCAGGTCCGGCATAATGATATTCCTCTTATTCTTCAGCCTTAGGAGTCCATTGATATTGGATTTTTCTATTCAGTATCCGTCCGGAGTCTGGAATTTGCGTAGCTAATACGCACTACGAAAAGTGGGTGCACTTAGTTGCCTCTGCCTAGCCGTTCGGGAATAAAAGGCGTGAGTGTGTGTCGGTGTGTGTGCATAAAGTGTCAGTATGAATATCAATAAAACAAAAAGTACTAAAGAGTAATACTTTTTATTCCTCTTTTACAGAAAATTTAATATTTAAATGCCTCGGTGGCGTAGTTGTATTAGGGTACGACTACAATGCTGAGGTCTCGGGTTCGATTCCCGAGTCGGGCAAAATGATATTGAGTTTTTCTATTCAGTATCAGCTCGGAGTCTGGAATTTGTGCCCGATATGGCGATAGGCTCGCCCCCATCACATCATGGGACGGAATAACGGCGAAAAGTGGGTGCACTAGTTGCGCCTCTGCCTACCCCTTCGGGGATAACAGGCGTGAGTGTATGTGTGTGTTAGTAATTGTAAAAAAAAATTTAACTCACTTTTTTTTCAAAAACTCGTCAATGTTATGACAACTAAATGAAAACTACAAAACGTTCCATGTTATCTAAAAAAATATATAATAGTAATTCGAATATAGAACCCTAAAATCCTATCTACATCCAATTACGAAATTTAAAATAAGGTCCTTTGAAATTCAGAAAATACGCGCCACATCTCAAGATACGGGCGACGCGGACGCCCTTTAATTCGGTCGAGAGCTCGGCAACGTCTGTCGGAACACGAGGGAAGAAGCTCAAGGGCCGGCCATTCATAACAAAGGATGTGCTAGACCGGACCGTGTAGGCATCACGGGCCTACGGTCCGAATTACTCGGGATAGACGACACAAAAAATAATTATAAATCGGACCCGGCAGCTTTCCAATGGGTCAGACAAATCTTTTTTGTCGTTATTTGAATATTTGTGTACTTCATAAACATTATAAAGACTTTTTTTCTTCAGTGCAACATTTTCTTAGATTTTGCGTAATGTAGAATTGTGTTTATAATAAGCAGTTCTGAAAAATAAAAAGAAAGCACTGTTCGACCCTTGCTTTACTGAGGACATCGAAGCTTAGAGCTTTATCAGCATAATAGGCTTTCTTTCAAGTCTTACAAGGTGTTCATAAGTCCTCTATTTGAGCATTTATAAGTAGGTATAAATCAATATTATTTTAAATGTACGGAACCTAGTCATAACTGCATTCTTCTGTACATAATCGTATTGACGTATCTTTTTATAACATCTACGGAACCCATTAAAGTTAACTTTTTTATTTACTAACACTATAATCCCGTGTCAATGTATGTGTAGCTACCTGCGGTATCCGGGAGCTTACCAGTCACGCTTGTTACAATATCCAAACAGACAAAAAATTGTTCGGCGCCATTCATTCTTCATCCATTGCTCGCACCCCTTAACAGTATCGCTCAAAAGATCACAATCAAACGGCAATGGATATAAAAACGTATAGGAAAACGGAACGTTAAGTAACAGTAGAGGTGTTTTAGAAATGGCCGACGTTCGGAAGAGACCGGTAATTTGTTTTGGGATTAAAAAATTAGACACATTTTAAGAGTACAGAAGCAATTAATTTAAATGATTAAAGTGAATCGCATTCGAATTTCAAATTACGTTTTCAAATTAGGAATGTTAAATTGTGGCCGATGGGATGCCTTAAAATTCTTGATGTTTCTGTTAACGACTATGGCAGAGCGCAGCTGACAAAAATATTTAATTTCATTCAACAGTTGCACCTGACGAATATACTTGATTACTTCCTTCCATTTAAGGAGACGGTAATAAGGACGCATCAATGACCCATATTTATGTACATTCCCATGAGGTTTTTATGACAACACGAAGTGGTTATATAACACCTGACGATGAACCATTGCAGTTAAAAATAAATTATCCCTCCGAGGCATTCGTCGGCTGTTCTCTTTTATCACTTTTTTTGTAGAATAGTAGCAACTAGAAACATCACTGAGAGCTTCAAATAACAAAACATTGCAATAGATGTTGCAATGTATGCTTGTCTGATCAGAGGTGAAGACGAAACGATCCAATCATCATCATCAGCCATATGAAGTGCAGTGCTGAATATGGCTGATACCTCCCCTAAAGATTTCCACGCGGACCTTTCAAAAGCGACCTGCATACAGCATATTTATGCGACTTTCCTCAAGTCATGTGTAAACCTTGCAGACCTTTCAAAAGCTACCGGCATACAGCATATTTCTGCGACTTTTCTCAAGTCATATTGTGTACACCTTGCAGACCTTTCAAAAGCGACCTGCATACAGCATATTTCTGCGACTTTCCTCAAGTCATGTGTAAACCTTGCAGACCTTTTAAAAGCGACCTGCATACAGCATATTTCTGCGACTTTTCTCAAGTCACGTGTACACCTTGCAGACCTTTCAAAAGCGACCTGCATACAGCATATTTCTGCGACTTTTCTCAAGTCACGTGTACACCTTGCAGACCTTTCAAAAGCGACCTGCATACAGCATATTTCTGCGACCTTTCTCAAGTCGTCTGTACACCTTGCAGACCTTTCAAAAGCGACCTGCATACAGCAACAGCATGTTTCTGCGACTTTTCTCAAGTCATCTGTACACTTTGTAGGTGGACGACCAACGCTGTGCTTGCCGATACGGGGTCGAAAACTTAGGCTAATAGATTTCCGGAAACCTAAATGTCGCCTCTATTCTAAACTTTAATCCTTCCTTTTAATGTCAGCGTATCTATGACCCTTCTGCATGAGTGTTAATGTTTGACAGATATTACATAGGTAGCCCAGATGACGCATTCGTTCTTATATCTTTGCCCGGCCTATAGGGAAAGTGCACGTCGTAGGCTCAGCCATCTGGTGGCGCAAACTGATACTTTCAGGCTATCGATACTTGGCATTGACGTAAAATATTCATATTAAATGGATAAAAAAAATCATTTAATTGGTTGATAATGTATTGCTGTGTATCTGGATTCTCCAAAACATAAAAGTAAACATTTCAAATGGTGTGAAATTCTATTACGTTCCCAAGAATAGTACTTAAATACTTACATTCCATTGTTAGGTTAAAAATACACAAAAACAATAAAAGCTTTATAAACAAACATTAATATGAGTTCCAAAAGCATTTAAAATGTCTCATTACGAAATTTATAAAAATAAAGAAGTTTTGAAGATAATAAATATTCAATGAAAAAAATCTGTATATTATGTAAGGGAAGTTAACCTCTTGATTTTGCTTCAATAACATCAAAATAACTAGCCCCATCTAAAAAATGCATACTCTGGCCACGCTGGGCCATATCAATAATATTCGGTCATAACTCATATTTTATCATTTTTGTCATATTAAAAGAACATAATATAAATAAATTATTGTTAAAAAAAATCTCTTTTCTCCACATAGCTCTTGGATCAATTTTGTGCTGCCACATATAATTTATGCACGTTCCTCAGGCTATAAAATTATTAAAGGAGACTTACGAACTGAACAATTAATTCTTCCACGAGGCAACCCAAGAACAACACAAAATACTAAACAATAATACCTATTTATGTAATATCTATACCAATTACCAAGTTATCCATGGATCGCTCTGAATCCCACTTGAATAGGTTGTACAAACAATCCAACGTTTGCTATAATTATCTGACACCGCGTTTTCGTATTCGATAGATTTGATATCGTTAGCAGGTTAAATGGCTCGTCTCACCGCATTATGCTTCGTACATAATCATTAATGTTCAACTGTGATTGAAAACCGGCCACGAAAAAACGTTTCGAGGCCAGTGCCGAACATTTAAGGGACATTATTTGCGTTCAAAGTTTTCAACTGGAAACATTCAGAAACAAGAAGGTCGAAATTACGTAATCCAGTTGTAGCATGTAATGGATTCCAATAAATACATCAATGCCTGTGGTTTTATTGTTGGGAATTTACTATTCTATCCTCCCTAGTAACTGGTATGCTGTACAGACGAGGTTTCTATTTGATTAATACAATAATGACTGCCTCGGTGGCGTAGTTGTATTACAGTACGACTGCAATGCTGAGGTCTCGGGTTCGATCTCCGGGTCGGGCAAATTGGTATTGAGTTTTTCTATTCAGTACCAGCCCGGAGTCTGGAATTTGTGCCCGATATAGCGATAGGCTCGCCCCCTATCACATCATGGGACGGAATAATGGCGAAAAGTAGGTGCACTAGCTGCGCCTCTGCCTACCCCTTCGGGGATAACAGGCGTGAGTGTGTGTGTGTAATACACACAGGCAGAGGCGCAACTAGCGCACCCAATTTTCACCGCGCGTATTTTGTCCAATGATATGGGGCGAGTCTATCGCCATACCGAGTAGAAATCAATATCACTTTACCCAACCCGGGGATCAAACCCGATAGCTCAGCACTGTAGGCGTAATACAACTACACCACCGAGGCAGTCAGTTGAATAATAGATTTTGTAAAATTGCGGAACTAATCGAAAATGAATAATACGCAGGAACTAGACAAGTGCCCGGTGTGTTTTAACTCACTTGAAGGTGAATTTCAAAAATCCTTTGTCAGCGCATACTTGCATTACCTAAGAGACTCGTGTGCTTTCACGCTTCTAAAACAACCAGTTTAAGCTATGCTTTGTCAGAGTAACGAAATGAATTAAGTTGGTACAGTCAGCCACATAGGAAGCTTAACAAATTCAAAATTCCATATCACCTATACGCGTTAAGTTTAATTGAAACATTTAATTTGGGTGATGAATCGCGTTTATATTTTTTTTGTGGAGGGAAAAAAAATTATAGGAACACAAAATTTTATAGGCGTTTTGAAGTTTTTAATTTGTTTAGCTACTTATATCGCTGACTGTACATTATAATCTTAAACCACAGGTATTTCAAGTTACGACTGATTATTTTCAGCTCATTTCCAACTTAAAAACTGCCGACTGCCTCGGTGGCGTAGTTGTATTACAGTACGACTGCAAAGCTGAGGTCTCGGGTTCGATCCCCGGGTCGGGCAAAGTGATATTGAGTTTTTCTATTCAGTATCAGTCCGGAGTCTGGAATTTGTGCCCGATATGGCGATAGGCTCGCCCCCTATCACATCATGGGACAGAATGTCGGCGAAAAGTAGGTGCACTAATTGCGCCTCTGCCTACCCCTTCGGGGATAACAGGCGTGAGTGTATATGTATATATGTATGTATATTCCAACTTAAAAAGTTCGAATGGTTTTTAATTTGGTGTACTGTGACTTTGGAAATATTTTTAAAGATGAGCTAACGCTGCGGCATCAAGTAGTCTGCGGGATACCCAACTCCTTAGCAGCTTATAGTAGATATAGTGTGTTTGGGTTCATAAGGATGGGCTTAACGAGTAGGTGATAGATAGTTGATTATCAAATCCCCATGATGGAGAATAAAGTAATTTAAAAAGTTTGAAATAAAAATTAAATTAAAATTTAAATAACCCCCGACATAAAAAATCACTAAAAAGTAAAAAAATGATAGTGTCTTTGTCGTTTAAGTACCTCGGGGTCGGGGGTTATTTAAATTTGAATATTTTTTTTAACGTAAAGTGGACGATAGCCTAGTTGGGAATGGAACGGTCTGCCGAGACAATGTCCGGAGGTTCAAAACTCAAGGCACACACCTCTGACTTTTCGAAGTTATGTGTGTATCGTTTCTCAATTATCGTTCGCATTAACGATGAAGGAAAACATCGTGAGGAAACCTGCATACCTGAGAAGTTCTCTGAATTTCAAAGGTATGTGAAGTCAGCCAACTCGCACTAAACCAGCGTGGTGGACCAAGGCCTAAAACCCTCTCAGTTGTAGAGGAGGCTCGTGATCAGCAGTGGGCAGTATATAATACAGGGCTGGTATTATTATTTATTATCGTAAGTACCGAACTTTTTTTTTAAAGCCGGTAAAAAGCCTACACCAGCTCAAAAAATACAAGACCATACTTTGTCTTAGTGCAAAAGACGACAAGCAGGCTATGAAATGAAGAGATTGATTACTTAGAGGCGCATATTTGTCATATTTGTTTCGAAGTATCTGTGTTATGTGACCGAAGTTTCTGGAAGTTTTACACTCGCCAGACAAACATTATCCTTAGTCTGAACTCGGAGGTCAATAATGTATCAATGTTTATACTTAAAACTTTAGAATTCCATGTAATTACATAAATTAAATGATTACACATATAAATGAATTAAGTGATCGAATATTTTGAATACGATATAATCTCTTCCATTAATTTACATTCGGTGCTTTGGATAATACAAATCAAACATAAATAGCTCTTCGATAAGTGCTCATACAGCCATATATCTATACTAATATTATAAAGCTGAAGAGTTTGTTTGTTTGTTTGAACGCGCTTGTAAGATTATAAATTATAAAAAGTAATTATTCTTCATAACACGTGATTATTTGTGAAAATAATTGTAGACAAACTCACTTAGGTATTAAATTGTAATAAATTATCCATATAAAGAGTCAATAGTACGATAGTGTTTTTGACATTTGGAATGGTATAAATACCCGTCGCTCGATGGAGGACGGCAGATTCGAACATTCTATCGTGGGCCGCCGAGCTGAGCAGTACTAGGACACTGGCAAGTTAAGTAATTTACTTTATTTGATCCTTAGTTTACTAACCATTTAAAAATGTTAAGTATTTGTATAAATAAACATTTAATTTAGGGTCATGTGATTTAGAAGTGGTACCTATGATAAGGTACATAATTGTTATATACACATTGATGTGATATTGATTATAGAGCTATGCTTATTGGATTATAGTATCTGATAAATATAATAAATATATTATGTAAAGAATATAGTGGTTCTTGTATCTTACCAAACTCATCCGCCCTTCCACCCTTAAAACATACTATTTGCTAGTATCCTGATGGTATATTAGCGATTCGATGTATTAATACATAATTATATTCCTTTAAATGTAATTTGTTTATATAAGCGATTGCTGTATAATATATATGTTAATATATATATGTAATAAAATCTAACACGCTAATCTCAGGAACTACTGGTTCGAATTGAAAAATTATTTTTGTGTTGAATAGACCATTTATCGATGAAGGCTTTAGGCTATATAACATCACGATGCAACTATTGGGAGCGAAGAAATAATGGGAAATGTGAAAAAAACGGGGAAAAATATTCATCCTTGAGGGCTTCTATTGCGTGCGCTGCGAAAACGGTTAAAGATACCAAAAATATATGTATGAAAGAATTATTCCTCTTGAAATGATCTATCTTTTAAGATTTACTCACTAGAACCGTTTTTATAGTAATCAAATTTGGTCGAAATTAATACATTATTTGTTAAGAGTTGTATCAACGTCATAATATTAATCTTTATCCAAATTAATGTGTTGGATAGAGTGATTCAACGGGAAGGTTTTTATGGACTTTTAGCCCGGAAAAACTTATTAACGCGGGCGAAGCCGTGGGCAAAAGCTAGTATGTATATATATAATATACTACACATGTATTATTTACGGCACACGCTGGATGGAGGCCGCTTTCAACAAGTCCGTCTGGAAAACTTTAGCGGAGGCCTATGTTCAGCAGTGGACTTCATTTGTCTGATGACGATGATTATTTATTTACACTTCATACATGAAGTAATGGCCAACTAATTCCATAGACATTCTCTACCAGTCAACCTAAAGCGGTGGAGAGATACAAGAAGGCAGGAGCGTAAGTAAATAGGTATTACTCGCCGAATATTTGATATTTGGATTAGACAAACATAATGGGTTATTCATTACAGCTGCGAATACATCTTGGACTAACCGTAAAGCTTGAAAACATCATAATCCTCCTGTTTTATCTTAATGTGGGGTCGACGCAATTTTATACGTATTGTAGGTATAATAGATTTGGCTTAGCATTACCTACCTGCCAGGTCTACTCTCTCTGAGACACCTAATCCCGAGCAAATCGTATTATAAAATATAAACTAACACATAAAAATGCCTGGCATGAGAATCAAATCCAAGTTCGAACGATCGCCATATAAAACTAACACTAACACTATTAAAAAAAAAATGACAAAAGACCTACGCTGAGTTTCTTGGTGCTTCTTCTCAGGTCAGTGGGCTTTTCCGAAGCACTGGTAGAATCTTCAAGTAAAACAACATTGTGAATAATGACATGTAAAAGTGCCCTTAGGGGCCTAATTACTGAATAAATGATTTGAATTTGAATTTAGGAAAAATAGTTGATTAAAATATGTAGGAATTTAATAATCGAAGTATTCCGTGCATTCTCTGCAGTGACGCAGTTCGGAACTCGTTTCCCTGCCAGTATCTACGACAGATGTTAGTCGACACCGCCTTCCTTTTACCTCACTTACATTTTTTGTTCCAAACGAAAGTTCGGAGTAGTTGATAGTACTTTTGTTATATTTTTATTGAATGTATAGTTTTTGGTTCAAAATATCTTCATGTTTCTAATTTATTCCGCGTTAAGAAAAAAATATAAGAAGTAGTAGATAAATAAAAAGGAATAAAACACGTATTTCGAAACTTAAATAAGACAAATAAAAAAAAAATTAAGAAAAAACAAAACTGAATATAAATAAATAATTTAAAAGCACGCGTTAATTACCTTATAGGTACAATAGAAATGATTAAAATTAATTTTTATTCTGCGCTTTGATCTTTTCTTCCTTGATTATCTTTTAAATAATTAAGTGTAGGACTGCCTCGGTGGCGTAGTTGTATTACAGTACGACTGCAAAGCTGAGGTCTCGGGTTCGATTCCCGGGTCGGGCAGTGATATTGAGTTTTTCTATTCAGTATCAGCTCGGAGTCTGCAATTTGTGCCCGATATGGCGATAGGCTCGCCCCCTATCACATCATGGGACGGAATAACGGCGAAAAGTGGGTGCACTAGTTGCGCCTCTGCCTACCCCTTCGGCGATAACAGGCGTGAGTGTATATGTATGTATGTATATATAATTAAGTGTAGAAAGACTTACCTGCCGTCACAGGCAAGATCGCTAGGAGCAAGATGGGAATGTTCCTTGGTAGCGCCATTTTTGAAACCTGCAACAAAAAAAAGCAAATTAATATAAATATACATATTGATACGTGACAATAGCGCTACATTGCTCCTTTACGACTATTGAGCCCATGATTAAAATTAAATTGTTCTCTATATTCTTGACTACGAAAAAAGGACACTAAATGTCAAAATTATAAAGGAAATACTTTTGAAAAGCATCGTTTATTTTAATAAGTGGAGTAACTTCGAATTCCGAATAGTACACTACGAAATCGGTACGCCTATTTAGGTTTTGATTGTTGGAAATGAATGAAAAACTTAAATAAGTACTGCAGGTAGGTATTTTTCTCGTTTAAGAATTTATTTACTTTGGTTACTAATGTTCTCTCTCTGTTTATAAATATGATTTGAAACAGTAGTTCATAGGAACCCCTCTTTAGTTTTAATTACACTAATTTGTTAATTAATAAATATCTCAATAATACATATTATAATATGGGAAAAATAATTCTAAATACCAAACAAATAGATAGCTCATAAACTTCTTAAACACGAAGTAAAAAAACCAGAAGTAGTTCGTTACACTATGAAAATTTGGTACCATGATAAATTATATAGCTGTGGAAGTAGTCATTCTAAAAGTGCTCTTGCAAAATCCAAGAGCGAAAGCCACAACGCCGTTTAACCTATTTTTGTCACAAGCGCGAGAAAAAGCAAAACACAATTTTAAAATTAGAACGTTGTTGAAATCGAGAAGTCATGCGTGCCTATAAACCAAAATTATTTATTAACTAACGGTCTCGGTTCATTGACCTATAAAAAGAATATAATAAATTATATTATGCCATAATCATACTAATTAAACAAGTATCTACGTAATTATAATTCACAATATTTCATCTGTTTAAAGGAGGCCCCTGGCAACCTCACGCTTTTAATATGTAATTAGAAGCTATTCACAATGATTTATAATACTCTTCTACTGGCATCGTCCAAACCCGTGACTTAAACCATCAAAATAACACATTGACCATCAAAAGAGATACCTTTTGTACAAAAAAAAAGGTGCACATCTATTTTACCATTTATTTATGTGATTTTTCTCAAAAAACATTGTGACTGAATTTTAAATAACCTATTCATTGGACCTCGTGAAAATAGAAACGCGTTTTTATATAGAACGTGCACGTCGTAAGCTGTACCATTTGGCATTGTCGTAAAATATTCATATTAAAAGTATGAAAATATCATTTAATTTGTTGATAATGTATTGCTGTATATCTGGATGCTCCAAAACAAAAAAATAAACAAATCAAATCGTGTAAAATTCTATTACGTTCCCAAGAATAGTACCTAAGTACTTACATTCTATGGTTATGTTAAAATTATAAAAATTATATAAAACATGCATAAGTATGAGTTCCAAAACCATTTAGAAATGTTTTATTACGTTGTTTATAAAAATAAAGAAGTTTTGAAGATAATATTCAATACGATGACCTAATTTTGCTTCTATAACATTAAAATGACGAGCTCCCATATAAAAAAAACATATTCTGGCCACCCTGGGTGTCAATAATATTCGGCCGGAACCCATATTTTATCATTTTTACAAACATTTTTATATACATATATACTCACGCCTTTTATCCCAGAAGGGGTAGGCAGAGGCGCAACTAGTACACCCACTTTTCGCCGTTATTCCGTCCCATGATGTGATAGGGGGCGAGCCTATCGCCATATCGGGCACAAATTCCAGACTTCGAGCTGATACAGAATAGAAAAACTCAATATCACTTTGCCCGACCCGGGGATCGAACCCGAGACCTCAGCATTGCAATCGTACCATAATACAACTACGCCACCGAGGCAGTCATTTTATTTTATCATTTTTGTCATATTAAAAGAATATATACATAAATTATAGGTCTGAAAAGTTTCTTTTTTTATCCACGTGAGGCTCCTGTGTCGAATTTGTGCTGCCACGTGCACGTTCCCTGTAAAATATTTTTGGCGGATATAAAATTCTGATAGTTCAATGCATTTATTGTTTTGAATGTGGTTTTATCCCTGCAATACTAATGGAACATGAATAAATTCATATAGCGTAGTCCCTGGTATTGTCGTTTATATCAGACTAATAGCTTTATTATACGGATCGAATGCAGAACCTCCTTTTTGAAGTCGGTTAATAAAAGAACATTCAGGTCATAACCAAGCACGAGTAGCCCGCAGGTCAAATTGCTGACAATAGGATTCCCTGGTAGGCATGACATCCCACTGCAAGCCGGACTGAAACCATAAGCCAAAATTGCATCGTATCCAACGCAATCCAATCAATTTGTGTTGTATAGAGAATGGGCGATAATTTATATGACGCGACGATGTTAGGCAAAGGTTTACCCAAGATACGTTGAATTTCGATACTCTACATTTTTGTGAAACAATTACTTTCGAGATTCATGTCATACTTATTAGGGTTGAAGGTGGCCCTCGAGAAAACCGAGGCCGTGTGTTTTCACGGACCTCGGAGAGGGCCACCGGCCGGTGCCGGCATCGTCGTTGGGGGGGTGCGGATCCCCATCGGCTCTAGCATGAGGTATCTAGGTTTAGTCCTAGATAGCCGATGGCGATTCCGCACCCACTTTAAGGAGTTGAGGACGAAATTGTCCCGGGCAGCGGGCGCTCTTTCCCGCCTGCTGCCCAACCTGGAAGGTCCTGGCTTCCCTTGCCGGAGGCTGTATCACGGAGTCGTGCGGTCCATAGCCCTTTATGGCAGCCCCGTTTGGGCTGACTCCCTGGGCCGCCCCTGCGTCGCTCTTCTGCGCGCCCCGCAGAGAGCTTTAGCGCAGCGGGCGGTCAGGGCGTACCGCACGGTCTCTTTCGAGGCGGCTTGCCTATTGGCCGGATTTCTGCCCTGGGACCTGGACGCCAAATCCCTTGCCGATGTATTCCATTGGCGGGAGGAGGCGTTCAGTCGCGGGGAGCGTCCGGCCCTGAAGGAGGTGGAGGCCAAGAGGGCCGCCTTACGGCGAGCCGCCGTGGAGGAGTGGCGTCTCAGGCTGGAGGCCCCGTCGTGGGGGCACCGGGTCGTAGAGGCAGTGCGTCCTGTCTTTGCCGAATGGCTGGACAGGCGCCACGGAGCGGCAACATACCGCCTGACGCAGGTGCTCACCGGGCATGGCTGCTTCGGTGAGTTCCTGTTTCGGGTGGTAGGGATAGAGGAGTCGGCCGTGTGTCACTATTGTGACAACTGCCCTATGGACACGGCCCAACATACGTTGGAGTGTTGTCCAGCCTGGGATGAAGAACGCAGCGCTCTCAGAACAGTCGTCGGAGAAGACCTCTCGCTGCCGGCCGTGGTCGCTTCCATGGTCGGCGGCCGGGAGGCCTGGCAGGCGGTGGCCCACTTCTGCGAGGCGGTCCTCTCGCGGAAGGAGAGTGCCGAGAGGGATCGCCAGCGCAGTGGTGATCCCTCCCGCCGCCAGACGAGACGTAGGAGGCGTCGGGTGGACGACTGACCGACGTCTCCCGCCCTGTGGATTGGGGGCGTTTGGAGAATTCCACCACGGTATCCCCTGCCTGTCGTAAAAGGCGACTAATAGGGGCCTCCGGGGGTCACGGGTGGGCGGGACGTGCCGCCCACCCATCAGTCTAGCCAACTTCTGTGACCCCCGTGATGGACATGTCCGAGGCAGCGTGTCTCACGCTGCCTCGGACACCAACAGGCGGACACGATGCGGTGTTTCGGGGGCTTCTGAGCCCCCGCAACAGGAAAAAGGACCGCAAAAACGCGGTACGCGCAGGGGCGGTTGCGGACGACAACTTAGACGTGAGTCGGAGGAAGCCCGCAGCCGTCCCTAATGAGCCGAAGATGGCCATATAAAAAAAAAAAAAAAGAAAAAAATTTCATACTTATAGACAATGAACCTTCCTTCTTTGGAGTCGGTTAAAAATGTAGATCCATCGTATCGGCAAAGTTATAATTCGACTTTATTTCAACAACGATCGACCACCCGCTACACCATTAGATCATTTACTATATATATCGTACCATGGCGTCTATTTCGTATTGTGATATCTCATAGAGTTGTATTTAGATGCTACCAATAAAACTAATTATAATTTTATCATTCAACAAAACGTTTAAAAGAGATATCTGAAAATGCCGTTATAACAACGTTTTCTTTTACCAAGAATTCATTAAAGTATTTCAGTAGGAATGTAGAGCGCTACATCATAAAAAGCACGGCAACAAATGCGTTACCATTCACACGTTTAATTCTCGCTATAACGTTAATATCTTGCGATAAGATAAACAACTTTTAGTATATACTTAAATAACACTTAACTGGATACTATTAATTTTATACATTAACGACGTGCGGTGGTGAAACCACCGGTTGATTGCAAGCCTTTATTACTACACAGCTAATAACGTTATTCACGTTGTCGCAGATTAATAACCGTTATCGGATAACATGTGTTATTCCAACTGGTTTATGTCGGCTGTTGTGGTTTGCAATTATGTGTTTCTCAAGGAACAGATCTCACGCCGCGATAATAATTGTCATATATGTAACAGTTGCGTCTAAACTATTTGGCGAGCATTTACAGTTAACATTTGTGATTAGCTTTTGAGTAAATTAAATTAATATTTGCCATTAATTTAAATATAATAAATTCACGAAATATAAATTGATACAGAAGTTTTTAATTCTCAGAATTTTATCCATGAAACTACTTTGTAAAATTCTAATAAAATAATATCAAGCCTGTAATATGTACTGTACATTACTGAGCACTACTACTACTATTGAGAGGGTTTAGGCCTCAGTCCACCACGCTTACCTTCGAAATTCTAGGAGATTCTCGGGTAAGTGTATAGTCTTCCTCATGATTTTTTACTTCACCGTTAAAGCGAGCAATAATTAATAAGCAATACGAAGAAGAACCATATTCCATACTACCAAATTCATTAAAAAAAAACAAATAAATATGTACAACTCCAGTTTAATAAGGGCACCATTTTTATTCCCAAGGCATAGCGTAACATTTTTCAATTAATCATTTCCACTTACATTCTTCAGTTAAACGCTCATCAATCCAATCAATTACCATGCAATGCAGCCAGAATGCATTTCCAACGAATTCTAAAATACTCGACATAGAAGCACGCCTCGCGATTTTAATATTCAAAATTGTAGCACGTTTAGACATTATATTTATTATTCGGTGCACGTTATAGGTGCCACCGGTACACGCTCGAGCAGTAAATAACATGAATATATGAATGACTAATCGGCTATAAAAGGAACAAGGACTGTAGTACTGTTTAGCGACAATTAATTTTACTCTGCAGCACTGGAAATTATTTTGAGGCTGCTAATGTGTTTAAGAAGCGAGATGTAACTTGCATCGGCTAGTAAATTTTATTTGATAACTAGCTTTGCCTACGGCTCCGCCCGCATTATAAAGTTTTTCCGGGATAAAAGTCCCGGTTTATATTTTCCCGGGATGAAAAGTAGCCTATGTGTTAATCCAGGACATGATCTACCCGTGTGCCAAATTTCATCGAAATCCGTTCAGTAGTTTTTGCGTGAAAGAGGAACAAACATCCATACATTCTTACAAACTTTCGCCTTTATAATATTAGTAGGATTATCGTATTAAACAAACAGCTAATTTATAATGATAGTACTATTTTAGTAGTACTAATTGTACAAATTTTTTAGATCTATTATTTAAAAGCATACATTAAAATGTGAGTTTTGTATTTGGTCAGCTTATATATTTTTGTGCATTTATCAGCAAACGGCGAAATCGGCCCTTTGCAAGTCAATTCATTTCTAACAGCCCTGTATTATATAGGTACTGCCCCCTTCTGAGCTCGGGCCTCCTCTACTACTGAGAAGGGTTAGGCTAGGCTCAACGTCGGGTCGTAAGGCACGGTGAACCCAACATAACCGCTCAGTCGTTCCCCTTGAACACTGGGCGGTAGTAATAATTCACTTTTTCCGCGTAAACAAAAAAAAATAATCTATAGAACTTATGCGACACAAAACCATTACAGTACTATGCACAGAAATATAAGGTACCATCTCACCAATAAACAAACTCAGAACGTTATAACTTTTTACAAACAAAAATCAGAGTAACAAATTCAACACCCGCAGATTTTTTATCGCATACCAATCTCGTTCTCAGCGCTCATTCATTTGATTCCGCGACTATTTCCTGCTACGGGGCCGTATTACATTACTGTTTTTACTGGTCCATAACCGCAGGATATCATCGCATACCATTCAGCTATGAATGTTATATGAAACGTTTATTACTCGCAGTTGTTGATGCGAAATTCTTTTTTATATTGTGTTTATTTAAACACAGATTCTGTTCTACGTACTTGAGACGAAAATTATAACAATAATTATTGTCTTGTGATTTCTGTGGGTTCTATTAAAATTGTTATTACTTGGACATAAAGCTATCTATATAACCTCGGTGTTTAAATTTTGAATGTTTACCTTATTGTAGTAATGCATAGGTTCATGATTCGCATCATTGAAATGATAGCACCTTCAAATTACTACTCAGGATATGAATTTGCACGTTTTAAATTTCTATGCAATAGTTAGCTGTCAATATCTACGTGACGATGTGCTATTTGAATGCCTTGAAAATATCCAGTGAAATTATACACTTAATTTACAACTCCGAGTTCTTAGGAACTGAAATGTTGAGTGTCCTTTTTTATTGAATGTTGACGCATTGGATGTTAAGCAGGAACGCTTGCGCATCGCCGCTTCATTAGTCGTAATCAACATTCGTTTGTATGAGTATTAGTTTCTTGCGGCAAGTCATTACGTTGAATTTAATGTTCGCCATATTAGATTTTGAATATGGCTTGTTGATAAAAAATCTAGTGTGGTATTTTCCCGAATTAAAGTTGATTAAAATATTATGGGATGGTTACATGATTCTGAACGCACGTTGGATTATATACACGTTCGATTATCACAATATGAGAATATTAGGAAAGGTGACTAACATAATTAAAACAACAGATTCGGAACTTGTATGTATTTCTCTCAATAAACACTAATTTACTAAGACATTTCCTTATTCCTGTTTTAAGTGTTTCTAAGTACCAAAACCCATAAGTTCAAGTCTTATAACGTGCATTCAATATTTAAAATTAATTTAAACACGTCCCAATATAACATCAAAGAACAATCTCGTGCACCATTCCATGGACAAGCCTTCCGCACCAGAAAGTCCATAATTCTATGCGCGTCTACCCTTAATTAGCATCGTATATGCGTTCCAAGTATTGTATGGGAATATTTAAAGTACACGTCTCAGTGAAATGAAAAGTGTTAAGTGAACAAGTCGAGTCACGGACGAACTGCAATGTTTGTTTTGAATGAGAAATGCTGGGTGTTACATTTCAGAATACGTGAGGTCTTTGTATGAAGACGTTAGGTGTGGTTAATAAACCTTCTTAGTTGTCCGTGGAACTGTCATAAAAAATGTCAGTTTATTTATTAAGAGTCGTAATTCTTTAATCTCAAGTGAGTCAGTGTGTATAGAAACTTAAACGTAATTAGAAAAGTACATTCAATTTCTGAGAAATCGACGGTGACGTTATCAACACTTTCAATTTAAAAATGCTACATCAAATGAGTAACTAGTTTCCAGGCAAGTAATTTTCCGAGACTACGAATTCACAGTGAAATTCACAAAAAACAATATTTAAATTCTGTGAAAATAAAACTAGCCCACGCACTGACCAAACTAATTTCATGAATTGCTAGACCAATTTACATTAAAATTTCACATCCATTTCATGTTCACAACATTGAATCCTTTTTATCCCGCAAAAATACGAGCTTCGTTCGGTAAATTCGATGAACCATGTTACTGGCAAACTAGGTTACGCGGAGGTAAGTAATGGCAATGCTAGACTTTCAGATCATAAACGTGATTTTGTTCTGCAAGGTGTGCTCAATGAATTTATATCTATGTTTGATAACTAACTTCTTGGTCGGTACGATCACTTTTCATCTCCCTGGTTTGGTAAAGAATAAAGTTATGAATTATGGAGTCCTGGGTTTGAATTCTAGATCGGGAAATAGATTTGAACACGATTTACCTAAAATTGGATCTCTAAATAACGTTGGCTTGCCATAATCGAAGAAAATACGAGGGTATATAATTTAAGCGCTAAGAATGTTCAAAGTAAAATATGCTAGTTGCGTGAAGATTGTAGATGTCTAACCTTTTATCTATCTTTTAGAAGAAATTATTATACTTTTTCGATATAACCCTATCACAATGAAGCAGAAAGGCACACACTGAAATTATTGTAGCCCAACGTGAAGTGGCGAGTGTACATGATTGCATAACGAGGAACATAACATGTATAGTTAAATTATTTTAGACTGCACTACACTTACGAAGGACCAATGAATACAAATATACAGATACAAAACATTCATTTGCACATACGAGCAAAATAAAATAACACACACATATAGAGAAATAACACAAAACGCAAAAAACAAGTGTATCACTAACATGAGTGCAAAACTGATCCCATTCATCACAAGACGCGGGCGAGTCGCTGTGCTGGTCTTCCATGGACCATGGAATGGTATAAACTATGAATCACTTTGTCGTAAGAAAAACATTACTATTTTCTAGGAACACAAAGATCAAAATGTCATAAATTACTTTTACTATCATCGTCTCCTCAAAAGATCGTATTACATACATGCTACAAAAAAGAATACCTACCATAAATAATTCGGTAACATTTTGAACCCAAGGACCCTTAAATCTTAATGTCAACGTCCATTAAGACATGAAATAACTGTGTTAACATTGATGAATTAAAAATCCCTTAAATCAAAATTTTAAATATCAAATGCGTAATTCCGTTATAAAATCACCTAAAAATTGTCTCGGTTACAATATAATGATAATAGTGACATTAGACGCCCCAGCATAAAAAAGTATTTCTCGATTAATACCATCAATAAAGACATTGGAAAAAAAATATTCTAATAAATATAACAGTAGTATAACACCTGCTCTCACGAACCATTTGAACAAACCATATCAACTGTGACATGCGTTTACAAATGCCCTCTAGCTGTTAATTAACATGCAATTATAGGCGACTGTTTAGGAACCAGCGCATTGGTATTCCACGAAGCGCCGCCAAGCGAGGTTATTGTCTACGCATCAGCCCAATGGCAGTGCTGACGTCCCTTCATCAGTTAGCACCGGTTGTTTATTGATGGCGATGTTTTAGATAAATCTTCTTAGTTTCTGCTTGGGTCCAAAACTTTGCAATTAAGTAAATCTTTGGGCAGTGTAGACGCTAAAAAATAATCATAGTACGTAGTTAAAATCAGTAAGGTTGTGAACGAAGCAAAATCGCTCAGGAAACATAAAGATGGTATTATTGTCACCTACAATTCAAAGTATTCCGAAATTAAAGACGAATGGGCACAAATTCATAAGGCATATAATAAAATCCCTTAAAATGCCAACAAAGAATCCAAAACGTCAGAGTATTTATAGAAGTCTATTTAGGATTTAGAAGAATACCTACATAATGAGGCGGAGTAACACTGCGCTAAACAAACCGCAGAGAATAATGCGTTGAGCTTGGAGTCAATTGTTTTGTGCAATTATCTCAAGACTGAGGGAAGTAGCATAGAGAGCTGTGCATGTTTCGAAACTCCATTATCTAGTGGTTTATAATGTGGTATTTTAAACAAATCCACATTTGATACTTTTTAGTCTTAGTAATGAAACAAACAAACCTTTTCTTTGTACCATGAATGAAAAATCCGCTCGTCCAATGGTGTCCATAAGCAACAGCAACAGAATCCAACCATTGAATTTTAAAGAACTGTAAGTACGCTCGTCTCGTCGTTCGTACACTGAGATACTTACCGGGTATCAGATAGGTACAAAATAAAGTAAAATAAATAGAATCTAGTTTATTGTGTAATAAAGCCATATTGTAACGTTGGTTGATACGAAAATTCCGTGTGGAATGTTACATTGTCACCGACGTGCTTATTAATAACTTGGTGTACAAGAACGCGTGGAAGTTGCATAGTCTGTCAGTTTGGAAACTTTAATATGACACGCATGTTGTCATCGTGCCAAAGGGGACGAGCTGTCACTCACTTGAAAAATGTGACACCGGTCTTTTGAATTAAACTATACCGTAAAATAACTCTACTATTTTATTTTCTGTATAAATTTATTCCGAAAAAAAAAACACTAGAAGAGAAGCTTCGAGCATAACCTAGTAAATTTATTAACGCAGCTGAATGAACACATATAATCTATAAATTTCTTTAACTTCAAATAACGAGACAATCGGTTTTACATCTCCGTGACAAACTATACTGCTGTGTTCTATCAATGTCAGGTACATGACGTAATGAGACTCATTTTCAATTGAGGTTTCTATACTATCACTAATTTATTATTATCATGTTTAAGGAAAAAAGTAGGTATTAATAATACGAATCAAGTAACTATGATCGCTGAGATTGATTTGATTTGATTCATACAAATAAGTTTCCATCGAAACGCATGTCCAAGCTTAGATGTCCAAGTTCCAAATTCTGACGTCCCAACGTCATCCAACATGGCCGCTCGACGTTCCGTCACTCGTCGCATTATCATCACCAGCACTTCATTGACGTATCCTCGCCACATTCGAATTCGCGTAATGCTTCCTTGACAAGCGTGTGTCACGCATTCAGGATTAGGGGAACGCGAATTTATGGCCAGCTAATTGACAGCTAACGGTCGGATTAACGAAAAGGTAGTTGGTTCTAGCATTGAGTTTGCGCGGCTATCCGGTGCGAATAATAAACTTTTGGATAGTTATTGAGTACTTTTTTTCATATGAATGAGGTTAGTTACCGAAAAACGCTTTTTCATTATAAACGATTTTGCTTATATGCATTTTTTTTGCAATAGAACCTGACTGAGAAAAACAAAGAACGGAAATGTACAGTTTAGCATTTAATTAATTTTTAATCATAGCTTCTTATAATAGGATACATATTTTAAATTAACTTAACATTTACATGTATTCTATAGTGAAAAAGTTATTAACAAGGTAAGTTCCAAAAACATTTCCCAATTGTATAATTAGATCACAAAAAATTAGATCAAACTTTGCCACTGGAACCTGAAACTTCATCTCGAGAATGACAATATCACGTCATTAAAATTGTGACTGTTTGCAAACTAGAAAATAACTAGGCGCTGTATCTCAAACATAAATCAGAGTCCCTCAGTTTCAGATATTTCTTGTTACTTGAAAGATATAACTAAACCTTGTGCATTAACTACTTTCGAAAAATCCAAATAACCTTGATTCTTTCGAAAATTCGATTTTATTTGTTAGTGATTGTTTCTGTCCTAGGAAAGTGATTCTAATTGTTCACAAAGGACGTGGAATCCGGTATATAAAATAATAATTGGGTAACTGTGTTATAATATAGCCTCTAATTTGTATTATAATGTAACTTTTAGGACTTCAGAATAAATAAATAAATAAATAAAATGCACAAGTCTCACTAGCTGAAAGTTGTTACTGCATTCATTATAAAAGTTCCGCTTTATACAAATACTTTATGATGGATGATGCTAAGAATGCGTTGCTATTTGGTACACTATCTTTCATATAAATGACTTTTATTGAACGAAATATAAAATCAACGAGGTGATGATAAATTGTTACAATGCACATGAAAAGACCATTGTGGAATTGTAAATAATGGAGGGAATAGTACGAATTGTGACGAGAATTTCTTATTTCAAGGAGCTCCGAGTCTTACAATAATGATTAATAATGCACCTCGAAAGATGCTTATAAATAGTAATAAGAACACTAAAACAGAAATAATAACCTCGTAGTGAACTCCATAAAGATATCAACTTTAATAGCGTACATTGTATACAATCGCATAACCCAAAAAATAAACAACACCGTCTTGTACGAAGAGAAAGGCGTTTTATAAGGGCATTTTCAATAAAATTTGTCGTAAAACAATTGCGCGGCCCGCATGCCACACGCGATGCATTAAAACGATTCGTCTGCTTCACTTCATGGTATAACCATCAACTTCAGATTCTTAATTTTATTGTAGCTATTGTGGTAAAAGCGAATAAAACCTCAATGAAATGGAGGCCTTATTTGTTTTAATAGCTTTCGCCCAAGACTATAATATTTCTACTTTCGCCAATACTTGTCGTCCTTTGATAAAACTTTGGCTATTCTTTGCTTGCGTATAATTCCTTGGGAAAAGTAGCACTCAGGGATATTGGAACATGCAAGCAGTAACTAAATTCCCAGGACGGAATCTGTTATAAAAATACGAAAATAGAATATGAAATCGAGAACTAACTTGATAATCAGAATGGGAGAGGCAAAGTAGAATTCCAGTAAAATTGTAACATATTTTTTGAATTTAGTGTCTTGAAATAGTGTGGGAAGAAACTGTTATGTAGTTGAGTATTATGACAAGAGTCAAAGATCGCATTAGTTCTTTATAATGTCTGCAAAAAATGGACGTCAGTGGGAAGTCGTGTTTATGGTTACCTATATTTAGCACATGCATTTTATATTGTTTCGACAAAGTTTTATACATTTCAAAAGGATGGCTATAGAGGATTACTGGTTGTCGAGTGATCATCACTGCCGACGAACACCTACATCAAAATAATTGTGCGGTTATCGACTTTTAAAGAAGTGGTAGACCCAAGTGGAGTTTAGCATGAGTCGGTCTGGCACGACTATCACACAGAAAATCCAACGTAAAATGACAGCTTGCTGCGTTTCGTATAATGAATGAGACTAAGAAAGACACAGTCTGCTGTCATTCTTGTTTCCCTTGTTTTCTTTAAATGCTCTTCCATGATTCTTTGGATGTTTAAGGGCTGTGACATAACATTGGATAACCCGCTGTACGTCGGAGATGGTAGGATCACCACCTAAATTATATAGCGGTGATGGTTCGGCGAACAGTGAGTGTTTTTGCACCTCTAGCTCCTTAGAAAATAAGGCTTGCATCTTATGCTGTCTGCCTATGTGAACACAATATACAAACAGACAAACACACGTCACACCTTTATCTCCGAAGAGGTAGGCAAAGTGCTAACAGAGCACCTCATTTACGGCACGACCCATGATGTGATAGAGGGCAAGCCTATTGCCATATCAGGCAAATATTCCAAACTCCGGACTGAAACTGAACAGAATAACTCAGTATCACTGTGCCCAGCCCGGGATTTGAACCCGGGACGTCAGAGCGTTGCTGTGCCGCGCACGCAATACGACTACGCCACTGAGGCAGACAACAAGAAAACAATACAATATATCGTCCATTACCAATAAACATTTTTTCTTTATTTATCTCCAGCAATTTCCAGACAGCATTCTCTTAAAAAAACTTAACGATATAGGTTTCTTAACCTTGTTATCAAAGAACAAACATTTACAAACGAGACATGTGTCATTTGACGTCGACTGCTATTCTCGTACTCCATTAACGAGAAATGTTTACTTTGGATCTAATTTGTTATCTGTTTCACTATTAATTACACCTCTAAGGCACCGACATTAAACACATTTGTTTTTATGCAATTTTCGTGAGGGGTTACGTTGGACACAATTTAAAAGTAAGAAAGAAAGAAAGAAGGAAAAAACATTTATTAGTCACAGTCGCGACGCAAACATACAGTTGACATAAAATAACAATTAATAATAACAGTGGCTAGTCGTGGCTGTGACGGGTAGGTGACCACCCAGCATAATGTTGTGATGTGGTGCAAACCACAACACAACGCTGATTTTCAGTGGTCACCTTAAGTGACGTACGGGCGTCAAACCGGATAACTGATAATAAAAAATAAATAACAAAATAAATAAAACAAAATAGAAAAACGGACCTGTCGACCACGCGTACACAACTGCGTAGATAATTTTCTATAATATTTATAAAAATAATCAATTTCGTACAGTTTAGACTGTCTATGTGGCGGAGTTGTATTACGGTACGACTGCAATGCTGTGGTCTCGGGTGCGATCGCCGGGTTGGGCAAAGTTACATTGAGTTTTTCTATTCAGTATCAGCCCGGAGTTTGTACTTGATATGGCGATAGACTCACCCCCTATCACATCATGGGACGGAATAAGCACGGCGAAAATTGGTGCATTAGTTGTACTGCTGCCTACCCCTTCGTGGATTAAAGGCGCGAGTGTGTGTGTGTGTCAACAATTTGGATACGGGTCCACTTAGTCCAGTATATTTATTTATTTCATTTGTTGTATACATACAACATTACATGGTAACGACAATTCTTACTAAACTAAACCAAACATAATGTACTAGGGAGATCCAATATACTTCACATATAGCACACATCAGAACCATACAGTACACGTATGCTGGTCATTCGTGATGCAATAACAATTTCATCAATGTACGAAGGTACTCTACCGAATGTAGGTATATAATCTATTACCCTAATTACCAGGTCAAATTAACCGACTTGATTCTATTAAACTGTTCCTAATTGACTTAGCGTATTAGATATCTGTTAAAGGGTGAGTGGCGACTGGCGGCTATACGAATAGACGTAAATATGACTTCATCAATGTACCATTTATGTTTAAACATATTTCTAAGGGCCTATTTGACACACTGACGCCTTTTATCCCCGAAGGGGTAGGCAAATATGCAACTAATGTACCCACTTTCCGCTGTGTGCATTCCGTCCCATAATGTGATAGCGGGCGAGCCTATCGCCATATCAGGCTGATACTGAATAGAAAAATCCAATATACCATAATGATATATTTATCTTCAATATAAATGACCTATTTCCCAAGTTTCACGTGAATTTTATTTGACAGTTTTCGTATTAAACAGGTTATTAAAATAGTACTCATTTTATTATCATTAATTTGAGAGTGTAGATTGTAGCTTGACTTTTGTATTTCGTCGACTATATATTTTATGCGACAAATAGCATTCACTTGATTAAGTTTTCTTTTTAGTTTTTATCCAACTACTGCGACAAGGAGGCCAATGATTGTAAATAAAAATAAATCCTACTAATATTATAAACGCGAAAGTTGTAAGAATGTATGGATGTTTGTTACTCTTTCACGCAAAAACTACTGAACGGATTTCGATGAAATTTGGTACACGAGTAGATCATGGATTAACACATTGGCTACATTTTATCCCGGCAAAATAAAAAGCAAGACTTTAATCCCGGAAAAACTATTTAACGGGGGCGGAGCCGCGGGCAAAATCTAGTATAATAATAATGCGAATGGCACTAAATAACCAAATGTTTTCTGCTATCGTGTAATAATTATATTGTTCCTTTCTAATCCCTCTGCTATAATATGTGTAGATTTGATGCCTTTCATTCATAAATAGTTCGCAAACGTTTATCAACAACAAAGGCGAAATGTTATCTCGGTATTAAGAACATTGTAACATATTTTTTACTAAATACAAATCGGTATTATAAAGATATCAATCAATTCAAGGGCACCTACTGTTGGGATCACATTCATTTTTACTGTGTTTTTACACACAGCCACATTCCACGCCTTTTAGTACACCCACTAATCAGTTAAATAACTGTATTTCGGCAAGACCCACTTACAATTCGTCTTGTTTATACCCGTCCCACAGCGTGATAGAGTCGAGTACATGTGACCCAAACTTACCCACGCAACTCACTTTTTTCCGAATCCAAAAACTTCCACAAATACAAGTTTTCTGACCTGAACTCGATGCTAGAAACTCACCCTTTACTGAACAAGTACGGTGCATTTACTCTACATAGTATTACTATAAATATCGAGTTCGACATGTGAATTTATTTTGATATCGCTCAGCAGCGTCATTTTTGAACAGTGCAATTCGACTTGCGGAAGACGTTATCTTAATGGCAGCACAATGGTCGTGCGAGATGACCACTTGGCCCCTTACGTCATTACCGAATTCACATCAACTGTTTGGAACAAACACTGCTATACACTTCCTTAATAAATAACTAAAAAATCATAATCATAATGTACACAGTTCTGGGTCCACGCTGCGCGTGTTAATGTCATACCATCCAGGATTAAATATAAAATATCAAAACATTTATAGAACTATGATTTTGGTTACGTGAAACCAAGATCGAGAAATAAACTGTTTAATTGGTTCTTTGAGTGAAATTATATTTATTAAGTTTATGAAAAAATAGTCCAATAGTTTTATATAGTCCGCGCCAAGATTCGAAGTTTGCATAATAGTAAATCATTATTAAGTAAGTGTAAATAATTTCGAAAACCCTGGCTCAAAACAAACTGTGTTTGATTATTACTGGCAAGTAGCAAGTGACTGGCTCTCTAAGTCATATAAAACCTGAACTACATAAAGCAGCAAAAATAAAACTCAAACAATCGCAGCAAACAAATTCAAGAGATTTAAGGTAGTGGAGTGATGAATGACCTCTTAATGCATTAAAATTCGAAATAAATAGTTAAATTCCTTCCCAGAAGACCTTAATGACAAGAAACCGATCGAAGAAAGTAAAATGCGAATAAATGGCTAAAATCCGACAACCATTAAGAAAATCCAACTCGACCTCAATGGTAATTGAAAGTTTTGCGAAATAATCAAAATGTACTCAAATGCAAATTAAGTTCATGAAAGTTCTTTGTGTTACACAAAATGTAGTAACAGAACTTTAATTTGCTACATACCACTTCGCTACATTGGTTAAACATACAGGCCAATGCCATTAGCTTCAATGTCCTTCAGAAATAAAACCACGCAGAATTTTATTTAGTGCCCAAAATAAAGTGACCAGTTAACACAGTACTACAGAAACGATACTTAATATCTAAAAATGGTACCATAGGTGCCGGAAATATAGCCAGTATTCGTGATATCCCATTAAAATATTCTCACAAACACGTGTATTACGTCTCCGTGTTGAATGTGGCACCGGGGTGTGAATTGCAACTTGTACAGTTTCTAGTAATAACTTCCTCATTTTGTCACTCACACGACAATTTAAGTAAACATAGGTGAGCGTAGTCCACAGTAGTGTATAGATTTTTTATGCCATGGACTTTCATATTTGTTGTGAATGAAGGTTCGAAATACTTAATTCAAAACTTGTGAATCAATGACCGAAATGTTCAGCGGAAGTAAAACTACAGCATACAGAGTTTATTGACTAATAAGGATTTATCTAAAAATAATATAAAAACATTGAAACTAACCAATGAAAATCAGATCGAAAGCAACAATTGAATCTTATAAAACATGTTTCAACAAACAGGTTTTACTATCGCAAATCAAACATTTAAGACACAAACGACAAGCGGCACTGTGAATCACCGCATTCGGATCCTCGTAAACTTTAATATTAAAGTACTAATGTAATAACAACGTGAGAGCTTTGTACACCGATCAATGGTGCTGTGCATGTTACTCGAAGTGCAACTACACCCGGAACTCGACGGTGTGTGGTCTCTGCGGGGGTGGATGAGGAGGGGAATGAGGCAGAGGAGGGCAGATATCGATGACACCACGATCCAGTTACAAAACAAACACGCTTTTGGAAATATTGATTTGTAAAATGTGTGTGATTTCGACCACCATAGAGGTTTGTTACAATGTGAATGATAACCTAAACAATGTGATTCAGATTAGATAACTAAAATGAGAAGTATTATGAATATTATTAGACACAGAACGTGAATCCACTGTTACAAAATCAAAGGAATCCAAATTTCTATGTGTAAACAAATAACTCATTCAATACCAAATATTTTAACCGTGTTGTCAGGGCTAGTCATACTTGCTCTGTAAGGAATTTATGCTAATTTCTCGGCAACTTTGTGACTAATCAAGATAAACGTCTCCTGCCAGACTTACGTATATTTATTAAATCGCGAAGCCTTTTCGTATGACTAATATTTAAGACTTATATAAGAAGTGAGTTTTATATTTTTCCACAAATAAATCATCATTAACCCTATAATTATGCAATATGAGGTATAGAGTTGTAAAACTGATTTCCTCTCTTTCAACCACCACTAAAGAAACCACACTTAAGCAAAAAATCTTACAAACCGTGACTTAAATACATAACAAAAACACGATGAGAGCAGCCGAAAACTTTTATTCAAAGCCTTAAACTTTAAGACAGTGACAAACTAAAAAAAAGTCTCCTCTAAATACAAACGCATTGTTTTAATAACACTGATTAGGTAACACGAATTAACAAGTATGGGGCGACATAGTCATTTACGACAAAGCTCTTAAATAAGGTATTTAAAAATACCAGTACTTAAGCTAACTTCCGCATGAAAGGATTAACGTTCTGCGCAGTTAGGCACGTGGTGTCACTTGAACACGAGCCACAATTGCGACGCTTAGGGAAACTGTTCCTGATCAACGATGGTGGTCTTATCAAGGACATCAAACGCACTTAATGTATCCTGTTGAAACAGCGATTTTGAAGTGTAATTGACATTGAAGAGCACTGTTAAACTTTTGACAGGAGCTGATTTCCGGTAATTCCAACTCTAATTATACATATATACATATACACTCACGCCTGTTATCCCCGAAGGGGTAGGCACAGGCGCAACTAGTGCACCCACTTTACGCCATTATTCCGTCCCATGATGTGATAGGCGGCGAGCCTCTCGCCGATATGGCTATCGGGCACAAATTCTAGACTCCGAACTGATACTGAATACAAAAACTCAATATCACTTTGCCAGACCCGGGAATCGAACCCGAGACCTCAGCTTTATAGTCGTACTGTAATACAACTACGCCACCGAGGCAGTCTAATTATACTCTAATTACAATGCTACAAATATCTCTACCACGCTTTGCACGGTAATTTTAGATATAACTGTGTTGTTGTCGAGCTGGTAACCTTTAGAATATTTATCCTGTTTTCCTTTTTTAACATTAAAGGAATGGTAACCACATTTCGCATATGCATTGCCATTTACAAGGTACAATTCCAATATACTATACAGTAAACATTTTGTCATCTAACAGATATCACTTACCTGGAGATCCTGCGACCGCACCAACAGTCTTGTATACTCAATACAAACACGGTACCGAGTCAAACCTGGTATATGTTAATAATTTGTATGGGCCGGGCAGTTCTTTAACGCTCTCTAGCAACAGCTTTGAACACAATACTTCCTACACAATTCCGATCAGCAAGTCAACCATGTACATTTACGCACCAACTCGTTTCAAAGAAATCAAGCCTGTCAAGTAAATTATACAGTGGCTCGTAGGCTCTCCATTGCGAAAGTTTTCTCTTGGAATAATTAAATTCTATATAGGTACAGAATATTGTAATCATCTAAGATGGTAAGAGAATAAAATCAATGTTATACATACAGTTATAGAGATCAGACCATACAAAGCAACTTACTTGTTACTTATAACAGTGTAAGTAGATTTATTGTTCTTGAGATTACTGCGATTATCTCACTGATGACGTAGTGTTACGGACTTAGAAACAACTGTAAAACGGGACTATCGATCGTGCACTAAATAAATTACCCGTGGTATTTGTTATATGTTAGTGGAATCAAAAGGTACTTGGTAATGATACCCATGACTCAACTTATTTGTGGGGTCAGTTTAGGGCTGCCAAACGTCCTCGAACACCAAGTCGTATCTCGGGTTAGCTATCCCGGTATCAGGCCAAACATTACAAGTACTACTGTATACATCCGAATACACGAGATTGTCATGTTTACATGATATTTTCACATAAAAAGGGCACCATACTTTTACATACTTTAAAATATCCCATTTTAGCTCCAAGAAGGTATGACAGCCCTAGGCGATTTTAATTTGTGCCACTGTTGAAAAGATTGAGTTACTTAATTTAAATACATTATACTACAGTGTCTAATACATTATACTACAGTGTCTACAGTAAATTTATATACATTGAATAATTGTGACGATTTAACGAAACCATGTTCTCACGCTGTATTATGAAATTTCCAATTGGTTCGGGTTTTTATGACGTTTGTGATCTAACAACATGGCGTACAACTGATTCGGCGTGCACATCAATCTAATTTAACTACGCATCCAATCCTTACGTGTAATTATTGTCTATTTAGAGTCGTGATGGCATCACTAACTCAAATGTTACTCTATAACAAATATTACAGAACATGATATTGTTGTACGTAGAACGTTCTATTATGTCAAAGGCGACTCTGGGGGTCTTATTGAATATATTTTAAAGTTTACCTACAAATACACTAACTTATATTTTCATCACTAGTAGTGCTCGCGGCTCCGCCCGCGTGAAAAAGTTTTACCGGGATAAAAATATTTTCCCTGGATAAAAAGTAGCCTATAGCACTCAGGAGTAAAGTAGCTTCCTATTGGTGAAAGAATTTTCAAAATCGGTTCAGTAGTTCCTGAGATTAGCGCGTTCAAACAAACAAACAAACTCTTCAGCTTTATAATATTAAGTATAGATTAGTAAAATTTTAAAGTTTAGTGATAGAATTACGAACATTGTAGTCATTTACGTTATTATTAACATTGTCCTTAACATTTTGCAGTAACATAATTTTAATGTTCTCTACTTTTAATGAAAAGTGTCATCAATATACGAGCAATGAAAGAAACGTCGCATAATCTAATAGAATACTAGTTCTCGGGCAGTAAAGATAGGTCTTAAATACACTGTTTGAAATTAGTAAGATGTGCACTTCAAAATAGCTTTATTTCTTTGTAATGCAATTATGGTAATAACATCGGCCCTTTGAGATCTTATAATGCAAATGTAGTCTTAATATAAAAGCTTCTATTGCCTGTAAATACAACATACAAAGAAATTCTCCATTCCAATCGATAAAAATATCAGCTAATTATTAATTACAACCACAGCTGGGTACGGAACTTTATAATTGAAAAAGTCGAGGTATTTTGTCCACTATGCCAGACAAATGTAGGGTGTATTTCACGCATCTTCGAAATACTTATGAAGAACTCAGACAAACAAGTTGGTTACGAAGTTTCGTTCATCAAAATGAATACAGCAAGGAGCTATGAAACCGCTCGAACTCGAAACCGTTATATCGGCAGTACATTAATCTATGCTATAACTGCTTACCTGCTAATTGATGATGCAAATTCTCATAACACGACCATCGACAATCTCTCCGCATAATATACAGCATCGCAATTGAAAAACTCGACGCATAAAATGACGTCACTGGAGTTCAACGTAAAATGTGCAAGAAATTCATGCGGATCGAGTGCTGACGTCGACATCGCGGCGACGCCGACGCGCCCATTCATCACACCACATTTTACAATTGTTTTTATACGAATCTCAAACAAAAATGCTTTGCTTTTCTCGGGTTAAATTCTTTGCTCATTACTGAGTTTCAAATGGAATTGATTACGCTTAAGCTTTATAAATGGTGGTTATTTAAACGTTTCATGTCTGGTATTTACTTCAGAAGATTGAATATGCAGTTTGAATGCTTGATTAATGGCGGTGATATTTAAGTAGGCGTTTGAGCATTTACCATGTTTTACAGATAATTTTTCCTAATGATACGAAAGAGGATTACCAACTTAGTGGACAAAAATGTCTTATATTATGTTTCCTCTATCCCACTAACCCTCATTAAGGTTCAGTTCCGAGCTTGGGAACGGTTCTAGGTAGGCTAGATAAAATAAATTATAATATCTAGTTTCATTTACTACAACGAAATGCCAAGGAAAAGTAATAAACGAAAGCGAAGATCTAATTAACATTCCGTAGGAACAGAGTTTCTTTTCATTTCAATAATATTCTCTATAAAATTGTATTGGCGTTTGATGAAACTTCGGCTGTACTAGAAAATTCTTTAGTTTTTGTTAGTATACATACATACACTCACACCTATATCTCGTAGTGTAGACACAGAATGGACATAAATTACTTTGCCCACTAACAAATATTATGAAGCCGTGGGGCGAAATTTTTGCCGTATGAGGCTCAAATTCAAATCTCGTACAGCATGTATGTTTTTCTATTCAAAGGCTCACCCAAATGTGATTGCTCTATTTGGTGTTGCGGGCACCAATCATAATCTACACAAAGTGCCGTCGTAAGTTACTAAATTGACACTGAATTGCGATGAATTATAATTAAGGACAGTAACTATGTTTACAATCAGTTTTCATTACATTTCATTCATCATTTTAGATTCATATTAACATATGAAACAGCCATTAGCAAAAACTAAGATACATTTCCCAATAAGTGAAGCCAATTCAATACCGAGAATCACGGGATCGAAATGGGATTTTAATAAAGGAAAAACAGAACGTTCGTTAACAGGTTTCGTTTATTACTATTTTATTTGAACCACGTTCGGAAACCTTTACAATGCGCTCTTGTCCGGATTAATTTAATCCTCGCGAGACGGCTCTCTGCTTTAACTCGGATACGCATTGCAGCAATTAGGCGAACCTGCTCTGCTAGTTTAAGCTGACTGTCTTCACAAAAGATATGTTGGATTCGATTACGCTTTTTTTATTTTCATCATTATCATAGCTTACTTAACATAGCTCCACGAGATTTCCCATTTTAAGTGAAAGCAAAGCTATTACAGAATATAATAAAAACTTACGACCCTTTATACCTAAATCTATTTTAGATACAGAATGCTTTGTCTTCTTCCTTCATACTCAATTCAGCATTCGTTCGAAAAAGACAAAACATTCGATAACTATTAACTAAAATAGTTTAGTAAACTGTTTATGAATAAGGCCTTTAGTAGATATAGGTACAGTCAGCGACATAAGTATTTGAACAAATTCAAAATTTCAAATCGCCTACACGCGTTCAGTTCAATTAAAACAATATTTTTTCTTTGTGTAAAGTAAAGTCAATCCCTTTAATTTTATTTTTGTGAAGAGAAAGTGAAAATTGGTAAGAACACAAACGTGTAGAGGCGATTTGAAGTTTTGAATTTGTTCAGCTACTTATGTGGTTGACTGTACTTATCCAAGTATGCGATTTTTAAAATTCATTCAACGGTGCCGGGTGCGTTTACTTCAAAGAATAAAAACATCTTCGCAAACTTTAACATTTTATTATTAGTAGAATATTTCTACTATTGAATAAAACCACTTTGAGTTTCTTTAGAACAGTAAAGTTCAGGATCTCAGTACTTTTCATTTCAAAGTGAACGTTTTCTATTTAAATACCAAATAAAAGCGTATAAATGTTCAGTGCAGCTCTTATGAAATAGATACATTCGTGAGCTTTATATAAACATGCACTCAATTTTTATAACTTTTATCTTTCCTGTGAAACTTTTATCAAGCTAAATTATTGCACATTGCGATGTTAGTCGGAGATAGAGATGTTAGTTTATTTCTTCGTTCTTATTTCTTTGATAATTCAAATGCCTAAACCATTTTGCCATGAAGTATTTTTGGGGATAGCTGGACTTTGTAACAGCTCGAGATCATAACAAAACAGTAGGTAATCCTACTTACAGAAATCCAAATCATGATTACTTGAAAGATGCAAAAAGCCACAACATTTAATGAATACACAGTTTTTAACCACTAGGTAGAATTCAAAATATACAAAGGAGTAGATAGCATTTCTCCGTATTGAGCTGGCTATAAAAGTGATGAGAAAATCAAGTTAACATAAACGAACCAAGTGGAACCCGAGTGTCTGGGAATGAATAGGATATTCTGTCCACGGTTTCACACGGCTCCCTTTCGCACGTTTATCAATCCGCTCGTGCAGTGCCCGAGTCAAATGTCTTAGTTTATGTAGATTCTTCACTTGTTTGCACTCCTATCTTCACTTGCTTGCACTCCTATCTTTGCTTGCAAAATATCGGCTATTTTGCATACTGCGTCCTTTTATCGTGACACAGATGCATTGTATGCAGTACAACTTTGTCAATAACATTTTTATCAGTGATTAGCTTTTGCCCGCGGCTCCGACCGCGTTAAATAGTTTTTCTGGGATAAAAGTCCTGCTTTATATTGTCCCGGGATAAAAAGTAGCCTATGTGTTAATCCAGGACATGATCTACCCATGTGCCAAATTTCATCGAAATCCATTCAGTAGTTTTTTGCGTGAAAGAGTAACGAACATCCATACATCCAGACATCCATACATACTTACAAACTTTCACGTTTATAATATTAGTAGGATAATGAGGGATGTAAAAATTATTTAAGGCCATTCAATAACGATATTGTTTACGGCTATAAGGTTTATATAATCCTAATTCCTGGTTGAATTACTTCCCATGTGTTAATAAAAGGATACGCGTCCAGTATACGTTCAGTGTTTATTTGTAAACTCAGACATTATACATACCCATTGCTGTTTGTCCTCAATCATTTACAATAAAATACGAGTGTGTGAAAACAATTTTATTTTCATTCGTAAGTGAGAACGTAATGGAAGATTAAAATTTAAAAGCGAAGCAAATAGGTTGGAAATGATATCATATGGAAGGGCTTTGTATGTAGAAATCCTAAAAAATACAGTGTATTTTAGGAGACATTCTTTTACAAGGGATAGCAAGAAAAATCATGATGAAATTGCAAACTCACATCCAACAAGATATTGTGGTATTGTTTTATTCAAATATGGAATTTCAATTTGAAATAAGAATATTATATTATCTTGTGAAAAAAATAACTAAGTATAACGTTTCTTGTTGGCACAATACTGAATTCCTTTGCAACAAATTTACCACTTAATAAAAGGTTAAACCTTTCTTCATCGAAATGCTACAATACGAATAATGAGTCAGATACAACGAAGTGCATTTTTTAAAGTAAAATCCTAGACAACTTTTGAATTGGGGGGAATGGCAAAAGATTTCAAAGCTGTAACTTGAAGATTTAAACAAAACATAAGTTCAGCGCGGAGTTATAGCATAAAGTTTAGAAAGAACTTATACTTTCTTAAAAGAACAGAGTGCCTCGCTGGGTTCGCTTAATGTTTGTGGGAAAAGGATTTAATCTTGAAAGATTAAAAAATACATAAAGATCAAGCACAAAACGAATAACAACATTTGTCTATGGTCAACCTTTTCTGTTCCATGCTACTTATTATGTTTCAAATGATTGCAGAAAAAGTCCTGCACTCTCTCAATCTTATCGCAAATTTAAAATTATGATGAGTATAATTAACCGCATGACAGTAATCACACGTTAACGCACAGAAACGTCGGGACGTTTATGCTAATCGATTTAACACAAACAAGATTAACTAACCTAAGTTAACTAAATGCCAGGAGGTTAAGTGTCAAATGTCACCATTTTACATTGCGCAAGCGATTAATGAAACTGTTGATTTAATTATTTAGTTTCCCAGCAAAACCTATAAATAAAATGATAGTTTTTTGAGCACAACATTATATGTAAACAACAGTGTATTTGTCACTTTGCCGTGCCCGAATAAAAAAAAAAAAAAAAAACTTATTGTTAACTTGGCTAGCTTAGCTTAGTCATGTACTTATACAAGTAAAAATTATATTTTACGTGTTTCCTGACTGCTTGAAATATGTACAGTCAGCAGCATAAATATCTGTACAAAATCAAAAGTTCAAATCGCCTACGTACGCGTGTTAAACTGAAAAAAAATTCTTCGTATGAAGTAAAGCAAAACTCTTATATTTTATTTTTGGAAAAAGAAAAAAGATTAGTAAGAACACAAAAGCATGTAGACGGTTTGAAATTTTTCGAAATTTTTCCCACTTACTACGGCTCCACATCATTGTATAAAAAGCGACTCTATATATTGCTGAACTCTATATGTTCCTTGGGGTGCCACCGTCACGGGTGCCGCGGCCTTGGTAAGACCTGAGTGTCGCAGCAAACGTACCTATACCTACCAGCAGGTGGAAGAATGGAAATGAAATATAGCAAGCCTAGGGGAAATCGTTTTTAGTCACGCAGATACCTCTGTAGAGTCTTCTCTACATGTACGCATACAATACACCCCCAGCACTGTTGACTGTTCAAGGTATAAAAAACTAAATGTAAATTGTCTAACTAGCTGCAGTACCTACTTGTTTGCTCATCTCTAGATACAAGATAACTATAAGTGAAGGCTTGTTATTGGCTATCAGTCAACTAGTTCAGAGTTATTTAGGTTTGTATAGCTGTAACTCTTACATATCACTACATAGTATAAAACAAAGTCGCTTTCCGCTGTCTGTCCCTATGTCCCTATGTATGCTTAGATCTCTAAAACTACGCAATGGATTTGGATGCGGTTTTTTTTAATAGATAGAGTCATTCAACAGGAAGGTTTTTATGTATAATACATGCATAATACTGATAATTTTACGTACAGGAATACTGATAATTTTAGAGGTTTCTAATGTGATGTCGTAAATGAACACATTTCTTTGCACCTACATTGCAAACGCTGGCTAAAACCTAGGAGATAGATCAAAATAATGTACTACAGTATTGTACACCTTAAAAAGGTCTACAAAAAAGTCCGCGATGGTATATGTTTATCTCTTAGGGATAACCCACAATAACCATTTTTTATCCTTTACTTTTTACGAGAAATAATGGCTTATTTACGAAGCGATTTTATGCAATACAACATTAATCCTTATCCAATTAAATACCTTAAATACATTGTGCAATTAATATAGATCAATATAGCCCTGTACAGCATGTAAATTAAATAAATATTTTCGAAGATATTACAGATTTAAAATGCAGGGACGGCCGGCGGGTGCCTATAAATAGCGCGTCGTAGGCCACGCTTCTCGAAAATATATAGTTTATGCTAATATTATAAACAAGAAAAAATTGATTGTTCGTTTGTTTTTAATGGATAACCTCCAAAAGTTCTGGACCGATTTTGAAAATTCTTTCACTAATAGGAAGATACATTACTCCTGAGTGCTATAGACTACTTTTTATCCCGAAAAAATTCTAAACTAGACTTTTATCCCGGTTTTTTTTTTCTCGCGCGTGGAGCTTTCACGGCCGTCTGGCCGTGAAAGTAGTCTTACTAAACCAATTTCGATGAAATTTGATAGGGAGATAGTTTAAGACCCTGGGACGGACCTACGCTATATCTTATTACGGGAAAAAATAAACCGGGACTTTCATTCCGGAAAATCTTTTTCTGCGTGTGGAACCTTCACAAGAAAATAAGTAGGTATGGAGATAGTTTGCGATCCAGAGGAGGACATAGGCTACTTCAGGCAAATTTATCTCGGATTTTTTTTTTCTCGCCAGTGTAGCCGTCACTGTCAAACCACTGAACTGATTGCGATGAAATTTGAAAGATAAATAGTTTAGGACCTTTGCTACTTCTTATCTCGGAAAAACATAACCCGAGACTTTTATCCCGGCAAATATTTTCTTGCAAGTGGAACTACGAGAGAATACGTATGAAGATAGTTTGAGATCCAGGGAAGGACAGACTATTTTTTATCTTTTTATAAACTCAAAAACTACCGAACGTATTTTCATATGTCTTTCACCAGTTGACGGATTGATTCAAGAGGAAGGTTTATGAGTATACTAGCTTTTGCCCACGGCTTCGCCCGCGTTAATAAGTTTTTCCGGGCTAAAAGTACATAAAAACCTTCCCGTTGAATCACTCTATGACTATGACGTTGATACAACTCTTAACAAATAATGCATTAATTTCGACCAAATTTCATTACCATAAAAACGGTTCTAGTAAGTTAATCTTAAAAGATAGACATATACTGTTGCGGACATTTTTTTAGATAATTTCAAGAGGAATAATTCTTTCATACATACATTTTTTATATCTTGAACCGTTTTCGCAGCGCACGCAATGGAAGCCCTCAAGGATGAATAATTTTCCCCGCTTTTTTCACATTTTCCATTATTTCTTCGCTCCTAATAGTTGCATCGTAATGTTATATAGCCTATAGCCTTCCTCGATAAATGGTCTATTCAACACAAAAAGAATTTTTCAATTCGAACCAGTAGTTCCTGAGATTAGCGCGTTCAAACAAACAAACAAACAAACTCTTCAGCTTTATAATATTAGTATAGATTACATAAATGTTTTGTATGAGAGAAAAATAAATTTCGCCATATAATATTATGCTTTGCTACCTGTGCGAAGCCAGGGCGGGCCGTTAGTCTTAAATAAATAAATAAAATGTAAGAAAAATTTGGCCCACTTTTCAACCATATTGCATTCGATTTAATTATTAAATTTGAACAAAAGATTTGTTCGAATAAAAGTTTTCCATTGTATCTTCATTTTTTGATATTCATTTTACATTTTAATTTTCACTTCCCTGAATACGATATGGGCAATTGAAACAATTAATCAATAATTTAGATTCTGCGGGGTTTTATAGCAAACAATATTAATTTGTATTTCTATATTTGAAATCTTCATACCTTCAATCAAGTGTCCAGGACCTTAAGTCCTAACATTAGTATTGCGGACTTATTAGTAATTCCCTGATACAAAATTAGTGAAATACGCGTATTGCAGAGATTAATCGCCTTAATTGTGAATCTGGCAATATTTCACACAGCGGTCCCACTGCGATCATTAAATCCAGGAGCTGCCGTTAATCAGCAAAGTCGCACACCGCATCAATGACAGTGTCATTATGACACCAATTGAACCATCATTTCGATATTTGTTTATTTATTCCCGATTTATGGCATCCGGTCTACCTCATTACCACACCGATGCATTTTTTCGTACGGCGCCGCTTCTTGGCAATCGGCCACATATTTTGATAAGAGTTAAAGCTGAACTGCATAACTCCAATGAACTAATTTTATTCTTGATGCTATGCCGGCCAAATCACGTACGCATCTTGTTATCAATCTTGTTTTCATTACGTTATCGTTCATAAGTTTACACAATGATCGCAAGATGACTTTCACGTTAACTATGACGCGAATATTTTGATCACAGTGGCTATTTATTGCGTAGGTACAGATGATCGTTTCGCTTTAACTGTCAAACAAAACACTGTGTGTTAAATTAATACGAACATTAATAAATTTGTACGCTTCAGTCACACATGACCTATCATCCAATATAATTAAGTTTTGGAAATGTTTACCACAATTGCTAAATTATTTGTGGACTGCCTCGATAATGTAGTTGTTTTGCGTACGCGACACGACACCGCTTTGAAGTCCTTGGGCTGGCAAAGTGATATTGTGTTTCTCTGCTCAGTATCAGCTGGAAGTCTGGATTTTATATCCGATATGGCGATAGGCTCGCCCTATGACATTATGAGACGGAACACACATACCGAGCAGTACCCTGATTGCACGTCCAGGCAGAGGATATTCGATATTATTATCTAGGGATAGGCACCCCTCTGGGAAAAAAGGCGTGGTGTGGTATACATGCTGCGTGTAATTTGTGGTAATTATCTACGTATCGATGTGTTTAAAGCCCGGCTTAAAACCAGGTTATCTGACTGAAAGCTACATTAATTGCATGCCCCGTACATACACACTATCGAGCCGTGAATATTAATTTCAGGAACCGTTCAAAGCATCTATTGAAGCCCGGGCGACTTTCGCCAGTTAGGTCAAGCGTAAAGTTCATTTCAATGAACTACCTATACCAGAGTATTCAAGAAAGGCAAAACAAAATGTAAATTGAGAATACCGCCTCTAATTAATATTTTGTTCAGTGCTGTCATTTCATCAAATAAATAGGTACGTATTCTATAAAGCCTTATGAGATGTACTTTTTGGTTCACAGGTTTTATTCTTTACCGGAATAGGCATGGTATAAATTTTAAAATTCGAACCTGCTAACTAAAATTGATTTTGAAATTCAAAATTTGAATTATAAATACCAAATGTTCTAAATTACATAAATTAATGAATTTATGATAAGTTATTCTTAGTGCTAGACACCAATTTGCATACATAAGCTGGTATCAAATTATAGACTGCGGTAGTTATTGCGTACATTGTAGGTATGAGGTAGCATTTGAAATATATTTGTCAACAATTATTTACGAGATTATAGTTTCCTATATAAACATTAACACCGTGGTTTATACGATATCTCCTACATCGAAATTCGAAAGTCATTCTTTTGGATAAGTGGTATCGTATACGTTTAGGTTTATAGGATCTAAATAGGTAACGAGTTCTAGTGATAGTACCAGACACACGCTATTTGCGTATTTGTCTAGAGTAGGGATGAACCTTTATTGGTGCTATTATTAATGAAAATAAAAACATAATTATACAGTGGCGCTTTTCTGGCGACCTTTTTTAGGTCGCAACTGTGAATATAATACTTTTGGTGGCAAATTCAATCCACGAAATCATAGAATAACCTTATTTAATGTTCATACCAACATTCGACTCGAGCCTGGACGCTAGGCACACGCCTGCCTTTGCCGTACGGCAACATATTCATTGTTTACTATAGGGCATATAATATGCCCTTACACAACTATATTTCTAGCGTACATTTTCATTTATTATTAGCGTGTCCAAATTATATCCTCGTATGCCAACATGTGCACGCATGCCATTAGTTCGCCATCTCTGGTTTAGGGATGAATTGGCCAGGTCGTCCGGGATAGAAACTGTTTCTCAGAAAACCAACGTGAGTTTCCAACTTGCTCTAGCGTTATGTATATGGTGAGATTTCCTTAGAAACTAACACATAATGCTTTTTTGTATCAATCTTTTTCTTTAAAGCGATCAGCGCATTCACGATTCTTTTAATACTATTACAGGTTCTTATGCGAGGTGGAGATTATTTATTATTGAGTTATGTAATTTTTCCAATTTTAAACTACAAAATTCATATATAGTCGACGGACTGAAATTGTGGATGTTTGTGACGCCTTTGTCCCACAAGGCAATTCCTAAAAAGTTAACAAGTAAATATATAATATAATAATACACTCACGCCTATTATCCCCGAAGGGGTAGGCAGAGGCACAATTAGTGCACCCAATTTTCGCCATTACTCCGTCCCATGATGTGATAGAGGGCGAACCTATCGCCATATCAGGCGAAAATTATAGACTCCAAGCTGATACTGAATACAAAAACTCAATATCAATTTGCCCGACCCGGGAATCGAACCCGAGACCTCAGCATTGCAGTCGTACCATAATACAATTACGCCACCGAGGCAGTCAAAAAGTTAACAAGTAAAATAATTTTATATTTTGTTACACAAAATACCCATACATTGTAACATGTAACACAAGAACATCACAAATAGGTGCCCATTAAAAATTGTAGGTACTTACTGATTAATGATTAATGAACCATTTCTTGCCTATCGTTTACAACAAATCGAATGGAAGAAAACGCCTACAGCAAAGTTCGTACTTTATTATTTGAGTTTTATTTTGCTCGATTAAACTTGATATAAAATGTTAATGTATTACCTACAATTTATATTTCATTATTGGTAGATATAATAGAGTAGCGTTAAACAATTGGTATCTAATCTTTGCGCATATAATATATCTATATTCTATACATTTATTCACCTAAATAGGTAAATACACCCAGTTGGCGTATACTAGTTAATTATTCTTCTAATAAATCTATAGAAAGTTACACAATTGTTTATTATAAATAAAGGAATTAACATCATAATCACTGGGTGAGAAGCTACATTTACCGGTTTGATTCCGGTAACAATACAACACGACGATTTGTCGATTTTGACGATTTGAGTTACTTGCTAAGAATTGAGGACTTGCGCGCCCGTTTATCCTAAATTCAAATGTTTTAATACAGTGCATGGATCACAGTGATTACAATATTATATTTAATAACATAGGTCCGCAGGTACATAAATTAGTTGAAACTTGAACATCAAAAACATTCAAAAAACTAACGAACTGACACCGCAATGATTATGATCTTATTGTGTTACGCTTCATAAATTTTTAAAAGCTTCAGACATCAGTATTAAAAAAAGATGCCGCATCGCGTTGGAATACTTTTAATAATTTTACGCAATTAAGGACAAAAATTTTAAAAAGTTAAATATATACATATATAAATACAGTTACATACATTAAATAAATGTGAAAAGGCAACTTTAAATATTTTTAAGCATAATATTATAAGTACTCAATGCCCATTGTTTTGGTTTTGTGTTGTTTTTATATCTGTAAAATGCTAAACAAGAGACGACGCATAGATCCCTATTGTTGTTCTTCTCGGAACTAATCGAGTGTCAACTTCCAATACCAAGTTACCATACCAACGCTCCATACACAAACAAACAGTTTTGCCAGAGCATGGCACGCAATTGTATCGATTAAAACAGTAAATTTGATAGTATAGCAAGGTGCGCCGGGGCAGCGCGAGGTGCATTCCATAAAGAGGGACGCGAGAGGGAACGGGTTGCATTCTTAGTTATTCTTACCTTTTCACTCAAAAATTCTCCAAATATCCTTCTTTATTTCATCAGAACGAGCACAAACACATTCTTCACTCGTCACTCTGTCAGAAATATGTTTTGAAGTGTACAAAATTAAAGTTTTTTTGTTTACATCACTATCGAAAAACAACACAGTGGGTAACACAACCGAATGCCCGGCCAATAACAACCAAACTGGATTCATTTGGCTTGTCTGGTGTGACGCGCTATGATGTTGTTTTGTCCTTCTCCTGCATTAACGGGACGGTATGCGCTATCTCTTTCTTATGGAGAAAGGCGCCAGTACACGGCGCGGGCGCCGACTTCTTCCTTAGGGACTTAAAAAAACAAAAGCTTTTGAAACAAGTTGCTGGTAGTGAAGCTTTAGATGCCTACCAATATATTGCATGATTTAAAATGACTGAAATATACATATTATATACAAGAGCGTTATTTCAACGATAAAATGAAGGAATGCGTTAAGTTTCGTACGCGGTGTTAATTGCCAAGAAAGCTGGAGTTTTTATTGAGCTTCTGAGACTACTGTCACCCTACTACCTTGCTCGTGTCGTACATATGGTACATGAATATCATTGTGGACATAATATTGTTGAGTGACATTTCCCCGTGGCTTTTGTTATTGTTTTTAGATGCGTTTTTGATAATTTATTAAAACATCCGCAGACATGTGATAGATAATAATTAGTTAGCGATATAAGTAAAATAAAATAAGTACGCTTAAATTGGTAACGAGACATAAAGCCCTTATATATTTTATCAATAAAGACAATAACTGAATTACTGTAATTCTATTTACGCCTGTTGCATTATTTTCAAAGTTTCAGTTACTAAAAGCTCGAATTTTATTTTGGTGTGCATGGCAAAGCAACTTATTATTAGGTTTATTTTCCTCGCCCTAATTTGTTCTAGGTACACTTAATTAGCAGCTGTTTTTAAAAGGACGGAAGTGCAGAATATTAACTGTTTACCTACGCTCAGTTCTTTCAATCTTAGGTTTGTACAATCTAGTTTTTAATTTAAAACGTCTGCACCTAGACTGAAGAGTGGCGTTAAACATGTCTATAAATACGTGAAGAGAAAACTTTGTAGGTACCCTTTTAAGCACATTGAGCTTACGAAGGAGTGTGACATTTAGCATAGAGTAACATAGAGAAGAGGTGCAAAAAAATTAAAAATAAGACAAGCAACTAGACTTTTGCTTGCAGCTTCGCCCGCGTGTATGAGTTTTCCGGGATAATAGTCCCGTTTTATATTTCCCCGGGATAAAGAATATATGTATTATTCGCTGATAATGTAGCTTTATATTGGTGAAAGGATTTGTCAAATCGGTCCAGTAGGTTCGGAGCCTATTCAATGCAAACAATCAAATCTTTCCTCTTTATAATATTAGTATAGAAAATTCGACAATTGAATTTCGACCGTCGGACGACCACTACTACCTTCATTTTTATTGTTGTAGGTATCTACACATATTATGTTTCTGATATATCTAAACACTCTATTATTATCATTAGAAATTGAATTTGTTCTTATCGAGCTATAGCCGAATATAATAGTTCTGCTGGTTCCTATAAAGCGTCGTTCTGGGTGAATTGCAGGGCACGCAAAAAATTGTTAATATCTACCTAGTACCTACTACCTGCCACAGGTAGGTACCTAATACCTATGTACACACTTTAAAAAATTACGGTAATATTACTCATATCAATGGTGTAGATGTGGTCGATTGATTTAACCCTACAGTCAGTAAATTATGTTCCCTATTTGATACACACACCCACACTCGCGCTTTTTATTGCCGAAGGGGTAGGCAGATGCGCAACTAGTGCACCCACTTTTCACCATGGGTATACTGTCCGTTGACATGATATATGCGCAATCCTATCGTCATAATGGGGCACAAATTCCAGACTCCAGGATACTGAGTAGAAAAACACAATATCACTGCCCGGACCGAGAATCGAACCCGAGACGTCAGCGCTGCAGATGTACTGCAATACAAACTCGCCATCGAGGCAGTCATTATTAGATACTAGCTTTTGCCCGCGGCTCCGCCCGCGAGAATAAGTTTTTCCGGGATAAAAGTTGCGCTTTATATATTCCAGGGATAAGATATATGTTAATCCAGGACATGATCTACCCGTGTGCCAAATTTCATCGAAATCCGTTAAGTAGTTTTTGTGTGAAAAAGGAACAAACATCCATACATTCTTACAAACTTTCGCCTTTATAATATTAGTAGGATGTCATATGATATTTTCATTGACGAGGTCATCCCGAACAAGCGGAGGCTGTTGGCCCTTGGCGGTCAGTAATTGCACACTCACTAATATATTACGCGTAACGACATCTAGCGATAAATAATGTAACTACTTTTCAACAGAAAACGATACCGGCCGTTTTCATTAAATTATTCCAATCGCTTATTTCAATTCATGGTGAAAATGGACCAATCACTAGTTTTTTTTTGCTTATTATTTATTTTAATTGGTTAAATATTCTTAGGAACGGATCGAAGGTCAAGATTAGATTTTTTTTTAAACTTTGACAAGCTTTTTTTTTTGTTTGACAAGCTCTAATAAATATATCGGTGTTACAAATTTATACATATATGATATTATCTAGTAACACAACACAACCGGAGTCCACATTAATGGACTCCGGTTCACATCTTGAATGGGCCCGTACCACAGGGCTCGAATTCGGTCCCAAAGCCATGTCTGAAGTTTTGTGCGCAACATTGCAGAAATCTGTCTTATCACCTCATAGATCTCATGTTAGCTTCGCCCGCATCAAAGAGTTTTTCCTGTATAAGTCACTTCATATACAAACCATACTTTTTTAACAGTATTCGTTATAATTGCCAAGTACCAGGCGACAATAAACTGATACAGACCTGAACTTGCAATATGGTCGGTCAGGACACTATGGTACGAAACGCCTTTCCGTTCAGTAAAGTAGATCCCAGACTTTTTTAAGAAAGGCACTCACAGTCATATAGAACATATAAATTACTCAAATACTCTATTATGCTGTATTATACAATTAAAAACCTTCCACTTGAATCACTCTATCTATTTAAAAAATCGCATCAAAATCTGTTACATAGTTTTAAAGATCTAAGCATACATAGTAGAAACATAGGGACTGACAACGGGAACAAAATTTGTTTTATAGTATGTTGACTCGTGAGATTCTGGGTTTGATTCCATAACCAATTAACATCAGTGAATACAAATTAAATTTTATTTTAATTCTTTAACACTAAAAATTGATGATAAAATAAAACAACAATGCTTTCAATTATATAATTTATTTTCATTTGCGACTGGGTACTGAACGAGTCTCACTTACGTTACATTTCTAAATCTCACGCTGTTTCCCTAATACCAACCTAGTGCACTACGCTGAAGACATAAAATCATCTGACTAATCCTTACTAAGTTTGTCCATAATGTAAGAGCAGTTTCAGTTGACGTTTGACAATTCCTTACATAGTCACTTTGTATTAGCTTATTTAAGAATTTATAAAAGTCAGAAATAGTAATTAGTATTAAGGATCACCTGTCGGTAGACGATTACCAGAGCTTATAAGCACCAACACCAACAGACAAATAGTTTGTCAAACTTACTGCATATAGTGATGGATAACAGACTCATTCAACATAAACCAAGATTGGTACTCCACAAAAAATCTCCAATAGATGATATACCCAAAAACTATCTTATAAAAATGGGAAAATAAATAATGGACAGAACTATGCGTGTAGTAGAAAAACAGCATAATACTTAAGGGTTAGCGCGCACTACGAAAAATATGACAACGCAAAAATATGAATGTGAAAAAAATATTAAAGTTTTTTGATCAGTCACATGAGTTGCTTAGGATTTTTATCCAAAATGGCGTCAGGCTCACCAACCATCATATCAATGGACGAAATTTAAGCGCCGACAAAGGCGGTCGAGTCGCGCCTTGAGTGAAACAGGCGCAGCTATATTTAATCGCTCGTGACTACCATATATAAAAAGTCCATTTAGAATGTAAATCATAACTAAAGTATCGCTTGATACTCATAGTGTGTGCTAACCCGCACAAACTTATTATAGCCATGTCACATATCACAATACAACGAATACAGAAACACACCTCTACTGTATACCTGGGGGCCACTGCATTACAACTAGACGAGGGACCGCACTTTGTAAATCATATAAAAATAACCAAATTATACAACAATAAATAAATTTTAAATTCTTTGTGGAATCGAAGCAAGGCGGCCGGTATGATTTGAGATTTAAATTCACTTGGCTTGTTCGCTTTTGGTGTATTTGTGCAATTAATTGGTATTATTTATTGAAAAGTCGAGTATTTGTATATTAGTGGCAGAAATCAATAAATCCCAGTCGTTATCTCTGGATCGATCTCGAGAAAATCAATCAAAATAAGCCATATGAAAACAAGCTTTATTCTAATTGCTCATTGTTCAATAGCCTTTGCAATAAATTTATTAATTTCGACCGCAAATGATGATACATGGGTTACCAGTCATAGAAGGCTTTGTGAATCATACACACATAGTAAACACAAGGAACATAATATACAAAGGAACATTACACACCATGAAAACAATTACATTAATGGAAGTCATGTAACGCAACACACATTCATCAGTCTAGCCGATTTATTTGTACTAATTCTACACCAGCTCGGAAATTAATACAAAATGCGAACAAGCCACACCGACTTTCAAATTAAAAATAAGTTAAATTAATAAATTACAACTTGCAACTATTATAACTCGGAATGTTCCTCTTCTTCTTTTCCGTCGGAGAGTTGCAGCGGCGGTTCGGTAGGCTCTGTGGTCTCACCGCCAGAGTCCTTCACCGATTCAGAATCCGCTTCAGGAGTTTCTTGTTGGTCTTCGGCCTTCGCAGGCTCTTCCGATGTTGATTCTATAACAACTTCTTCAGTTTTGTTATCAGTTTCCTTCTTAACTGGTTTCTTAGGCCGCCATATCTTCATTTTGTTTAATAGATACTTCACTTCCCTGTCCAAGTTGGCCATCTTCTCCCTAATGCTTTCAACTGTTAGCTTGACGTCTGCATTTTTCTTCAATTCGTCTTGTTCTTTGATCGATTTGGATAACCAAGCCTGGGATTCTTCAATCTTTTTCTCCAAGACACCAACTTCTACTTCAGTGAATATGTCTTTTTCGTCATTTGCTTCTTTGGTGAAGTTCTTTGCCATTTTTAAGAATTCCCTTGAATGATTAAGCATGTTATTCATAGCTGCGATGGCGTCGGGCCGTTCCCTGTGCTCCCAATGTTTATATAATATGGGGTGAGTCTTTTCTTTGATAACCCCGAGTTTCTCTTCAAACATTTCCGTGGGTGCTTCGTATCCGTCGTCGTAAAGCCAGTCAGAAGTCTCCCTGCACAATTTCCTTATTTCTTCAATCTGTTCTTCCGTTCCACATTCTGCATACTCCTCCATGTCGATCTTCATTTGAGCATCGACAACAAATGCTTCTAAATTGTTGAGTGCCGTTTCTCTTTCGATACGCTTTCTGTCGATGGCATTCAACTCATTTATTTTAGTCTTGGAAGCCTTGAATTGTTCTTGAGTGAGTGGTAGCACATTAAGAACTTGTTCATCAGAAGTGACAGGCTCTTTAAGTACGACAACTTTCGGTTTAGGCTTGCTTTCCGGTTCAGTGGCGTTAGCCTTATCAGTCGTAGTTTCATTAGCTTTTTGTGTGTCGTTCTTTGCGGCGTCTTGCGGAGCTTCTTCTTTCTTTTCTTCAGCTTTCTCTGGTGTTTCTGAATCAGATCCGAACAACTTGCTAATGGTGCTTCCAATCTTTGATAATGTGCTGTCTTTATCGTCATCTTCCGTGACAGTTTTTTCGGCCACAAATTCTACGTTAACTAAATTTAGTATGCCAGAGTCGTCCATATTGAAGTGCGCCTTGATTCCTTTGTGCTCGATATTCTCAGCTGTGTGTTTGTTCAGAGCCGCTGCGACACCGCTCAAAGACACTTGTGTAAGATTCAAAGCACCAACGTATTTCAGCTCGTTTGAAGGAATGTGGTCCAACTCAGCATAGTTTACATTGAATGTGAAGTCATCTGTGTGCTTGTTGAAAGTGATCACTTTCTTTTGTGGGTAGGGGTTCATGGGCCCGAAGAGCGTTCTTTTGATCTGGAAGGGAATGGATTTAATGAAATATTTAATACCACTGTAATATATTGTTAACATTAGTACAGAAAAAAATGATGTACTACTAGGAGACAGCCCAAGACAATGTCAGTAAGTAAAAAAAGATAGACACACCACACATATCATGGGTTGTTGAGAATACTCAAGAAAGACGAAATGATGAGCAAAGCAACCCGAATTATAACATTGTTACTTTACCAACTCCTGAAAAGGATACACAAAAGTCATTAAAACATTTTTCTATAAAAAAAATCACACCTAACTAAACTTTGTTTAATTTACTTACCAGTTTGTCATTTCCATCAACATGCCTGTTGAAAACGACTTGAATGGGCAATAACACAGCATCTCGAACATTCAATGCTGCCACTTTGTAGCCAGTAGCCAGAGATGCCGCTCTGTAATACAATCATAGTTTTAACATCAAAAGTATCCTTGGTCAGTGGACTGGTATGAATGTACCAATCAAAGTAGTTCTATAAGACTATTCCTTCCTCACATCCGCTACAACTTCTGTACGCCAGATTTGACACTAGCACGATTTTTTTATACTGAGCAGTGAATTAAGGAATCAGTGGGAACACTGTATTTAGCCCACAGTAAAATTAATCAAACAAGAAAAATTTCGAAGAATGACGATTTTCGCTTTTATGACAGGAGTTGTCATGGTCGCATGTGACTACGTGGGCCTGAAGCGTTAATATTGACGTACCTGTAGACCGCACCGAGAGCAGAGGCCTCATCAGCGTTGATGGACTTGGAGGGCTCGTGTCCGGCGGCATGCCTCAGCGCCTCCAGCACGGCGGGCACGCGCGCGGCGCCCCCCGCCAGCACCACGCGCGCGCCCGCCCCCGCGCCCCCCGCCGCCGCGATGGCGCGCTGCACCACGCCCGACACGCGCGCCCACAGGTCCGCGCACAGCTCCTCCAGCTCCGCACGGGTCACCTATAATGACGAGTATTGGCTCACGGTAAGTCTCTACGCAGGGCTAGATTAAGAATGTCTGGGCCCCCTAGACATTGCCCCTTTGACAACCCCCTTTCCCTTTCTGACTTCATAAAATATATTTTCAGCATAACCTAGTTAAAAACTACAAACAAAAATAGGTATATTTTTTTGATAACATAAAATATACTTCTAAATTTTATATTGGAATATAATATAAAAGATAATCAAGGCAATAATATTGCCATTAGGTAATGGGTATATTACATACAAATCGTTAAATATAATTTTCGCATTTTCTTTTCTCAGGACAAGCTATACCGATGCCAAGTCTAATAATTTGCCTTCAAGCTGATCTGAGGACGTCTGAGTAGGTACTACAATATCTATAACGCCACGCAACAGTATGGATGCAATTATGTGTTCCAACTTAATTTGACATTGTAGCCAGCGTAATTTAAAGATCTAATTTTAAATTTAAGGTCTAATGTTTCAGTGTGACGAATGCAGTATACACAGTACTATGTAATTCATAATTATGTATGGTGCTGCTACTGCTTATGGGCAGTCATATCACGTATCATCAGACGAGCGGCATATTGGACTTGTTATTTAAATTAACATCTTCTATATGTCAAATTATTAATTTACATAAGACACATAGAAAGGAATTGACTTGGCTAAAAATTTAAGTTATGCTTTTTGAGTAAAAAAACCTGTCTACATATTTTGACGTCATCAAAAGCACCACTGTAACGATGGAGCCATAAGCTTAATAGGAATAAAAAAATACATACATGTAAATATACACTCACGCCTTTTATTCCCGAAGGGGAAGGCAGAGGCGCAACTAGTGCACCCACTTTTCGCCATTATTCCGTCCCATGATGTGATAGGGGGCGAGCCTATCGCCATATCGGACACAAATTCCAGACTCCGAGCTGATATTGAATAGAAAAAGTCAATATCACTTTGCCCGACCCGGCAATCGAACCCGAGACCTCAGCATTGCATTCGTACCATAATAATACTGAGGCAATAAAAAAAATGTAAAGCTTGAATTACAAAGCGCAACACTACTAGGCATCCAACATCCTGAGTCATTCCATGTTAAATCTCAATTCTCATAATACCCAGGTAAACCCAGAGCCCACTCGCTATTTGATACAAAAATAGAAAATTCGGTGCCGAATAAAACCGAATCTTTCATACGAAAGCAACAGACATAAGATTTGTATACTTGCACTACCAAAAACTGTAAATCAAGCCAATAAATACAATAAAACTGGTAAAAAAATAACTCATAATAGTGAGTAGTGGCTGTTACAACAATAAGTTTACGGTCAAGCAAGTGTTCTTTAATCCTACGAATATTATACACGCGAAAGTTTGTAAGAATGGATGTATGTATACATATGTATATTTGTTACTCTTTCATGCAACAACTACTGAACGGATTTCGATGGAATTTGGCACACGGGTAGATCATGTCTTGGATTAACACATAGGCTACTTTTTATCCCGGGAAAAAATAAAGCGGGACTTTTATCCCGGAAAACTTTTTAACGCGGGCGGAGCTGCGGGCATAATTTATAATATTTCAGACATAATCAGCAGAAATATTAGAGAAGATACAAAAATTTATTCAATAAATTAACCAAATCTTTATGCATTACTTATCTAATTACAAGATTATAGCAAAGTTAAACGAAATATTTACGACTGTTATTTACATAAATAATAAACCTACATTGTCCCAATAAATCTATCATTGATGCTATAACAAAATATGTTTACGTCAGGACTCAAAAGCTATGGCAATATTAAAGTTACGAGTCACATGAAAATATAAACCTTGAAAAAAAAATGGGTTATGCAATAAAAGAGAACATCCTTTTTTTTGAAGTCGGTTAATAATTTAATATTCTGACGGCTTTTGTAATATTTGTGAATATTATAAATTGCTACTTTTCCAAAGTAAAGTCCCACTCTATATCTTCCAGCTTGAAAAGTACCCTTTCTATTAAACCTGGAAATGGTTATTAACCAACAAACAGTCAAAAATCTTCACAAACTTTCACATACCAACTGCTTGAAGTCTTTATCGTCCAACAAGCTCTCGATCTGCGCATAGAACTCGGTATTGGCTGAGAGCACGATCTTGAGTCTCTCTGCCTCCTTGAGTAGTTTCTCCATGGCGCGCGGGGAGGCGCGCACGTCTCCACCACCGTTCGCCTCCCAAGCCTTGATCAGATGCTCGCGGAGACGGAGGGTCATCTCGTGACCTCCAAGGGTTCTGGTGAACAAGAATTTGATGAGTTCCTAGGTGGGAAGATTACTCCTGACTCTACAGCTCCTTGAACCAGCTATCACATGATGGAGCTCTGCTCGGAACTCTAAATGTTGACGATACCTATCTTAAATTACAGCATTATAAAAAATATACTGTACACAATTACCTGTCAAATCCAACTCCAAGCACTTGCAGCTGAGGCACAGTCTCAACATAACCCTTCTCCTTTATTTTAACAGTTTTGTATTCAACCAAGGCGGCCTTGGTGGAGCCAGCGCCCATGTCGAAGAACAATGCGTGCCATGCTGTCTCATTGATCTCCTGTTGACAAAATGATAATGTTTGCATTTTTGTGTGAGTTTTGAATAACGCTGATTGTTTTCAAAACAATTGGCTGCTGGAATCAGAACACAATTTTCTGAAGTCAGGCATTGTATTACCAACATTATTTTTATTAACACTGATGTTACCAGCATTATTGTAAAATTACATAAAATGTGGCAGACAGCCACTAAACAAACCAGTTACATACAACAACTGATAAACTTTCTGTATGTTGCTGACTTTTAAGAAATAAAAAAGAACATTAAGGCTTTCAGTAACCATAGAAACTGATTACAAACCTCATTAAAATTTAGAGGTCAGATTCTATGAGACATGGTACTATGTCCTAGAACCTAAGTCAAGCCAACCTGAGTTCTTTGCCTTGTAATATAAGGGTTAATTTCACAGCTTGCTTATAAACACTATACATCAATACATACAATATTTATGTGACAAATAGCGTTCATCAGCAAGTGGTGAAATCAGCCCTAAATCTCATAACATGTGGTATATTTATAAGTATTTTATTTACTAAAAAGTTACTAAAATATACTATATATTAAAATAGATCTGTAAACTAAATGAGATGTATCTTTAAATATGATACTTTTGTATCGATTTCAAATGTAATTAGATATCTGAAGGTGAGTTACAAAAATAAATTGTGTCACTTTCACCACATGTTCACTGAGGAGGAACGACGCGAGGCGAAAGGATGTGGGACACAATGGCTGTGAAGAAATCTTGTTTTATATTTTACACATTGCAATGTTTAATCTTAAATTTTTTATGGACTGCATGCTCTCAATGAACAGTCTCTTACTAATAAATATTGTGTTTATAATTTATATTAGTCACCCACTAAACTATAATGGACTTGGTGTGAGCACAAGACGCCATGCAAAACCGAGTCAATAAAAAATACTGAACATAAACCAACCTTCCTCCTAAATATGCCATAGTTAATGGCAATAGCAGTGTAATCATTGATCAGTTGGAGGACATTGAGACCAGCGAGCGCGGCCGCCTCTTTCAGCGCGCGACGCTCCGCCTGGTTGAAGTAACCGGGCACTGTGATCACGCACTCGCTAATCTGTTGACCTGTAGACAAAGCATTGTGTCGCTTAGATATATACCAATATTTTCATAAAATTTTAGACTTATGGGAACAAACAAAGTTGTATCTAAGATGTCTAATCTAAAGGACATATCCAAATCAGGGTTAAAATTCTACCCAAGATATTTTATATATATAAGGGTTGTACTCCCAACAACTAGGCCTTTGCAATAAATTGTACAATTTTAAAATGGACCAATTTTGTAATATATGTAATTTTATTTAGTTTAAAATACTTGAAATTGACACTTGAAATGAACATTCTTAAAATGTTCATTATAAACTATTATAAACTAATATTATAAAGGCGAAAGTTTGTAAGAATGTATGGATGTTTGGATGTTTGGATGTATGGATGTAAGGATGTTTGTTCCTCTTTCACGCAAAAACTACTGAACGGATTTCGATGAAATTTAGCACACGGGTAGATCATGTCTTGAATTAACACATAGGCTACTTTTTATCCCGGGAAAATATAAACCGGGACTTTTATCCCGGAAAAACTTTTTAATGCGGGCGGAGCCGCGGGCAAAAGCTAGTTATAAATAGAGGGGTCTGAAAATATGATTTTAATGGATTCAAAATCCATATTTTGCGCCTTTAATATCCATAAAGTTTGAGTCTGGTTAGATTTTGAGGCCCAGCATCCATGCAAAAAGCGGACATCTTCAGGCACTAACTGAAAGATATATATTAGTAAAACTTTTTATATGTAATAACTAGACAAAAACTCCCAAACTGACTCTGAGATTATGCAAAACCAAAATTTGTGTAAAGGTTAATAGACAACCAAGTCATCAGAGCTATACAACTGACAAATAATAAAAATTTACTATTAAAAACAAACTCTGATTGGTAAAAGAGAAACAGCCACATGACTCACCATGATTGATCTCTGCAAAGTCCTTGGCCTTAGCCAGGAGTTGTGCCACTAATTCTTCAGGTGTGAACTTGGTCTTTTCATCGTGCACAAACTCTATTGTTCCACGCTCTGATTTAACTATATCATAGTAGGGGTACCGTTGTCTGCAACAAAGTGGTATTGTGAGATACAGTATGATCTATAACCACAAAAAAAATAAGACTATGTATGACTGGCAACTTGTAAGATGATTTGACAATGTTTATGCTCGCTATGCTTTTTTCGAACAATATACTTAGGGATAAACTCACCAGAAATTAAACAAAAAAATAAACATTGAAATTATTATATTCATTTCAAAGACCAGCATTGTGCACAATACATAAACCATGAACTTCAAACTATTATACACACACACACGCCTGTTATCCCCGAAGGGGTAGGCAGAGGCGCAACTAGTGCACCCACTTTTCGCCGTTATTCCGTCCCATGATGTGATAGGGGGCGAGCCTATCGCCATATCGGGCACAAATTCCAGACTCCGGGCTAATACTGAATATAAAAATTCAATATCACGTTGCCCGACCCGGGGATCGAACCCGAGACCTCAGCTTTGCAGTCGTACTGTAATACAACTACGCCACCGAGGCAGTCAAACTTTATATTAGTAAATAATATCTAAATTAGTTACAATATAGCTTAGAGCCAAACATGCTTTCAAATAAAACATATTCAAAAAGTAGGGCACCACCATGTATCTATACTTGGCATGTTTATTAACATTAATTTTATATAAAAGCTTTATAATGTTGACTTGTCAAGCTCCGATATGGACGCCAACGCAGTATATAGGGTTTTCCCATACATCTATATACATATATAAGGAGGGTTTGACAGGTTAATGTAATTGAACATCAATTAGGTTACTCTATCCATCAAAAAGGATCCAATTAGTTGCCAAGCACATGCATACTTGAATGTGAATGGAAACATATTTCATCATGTATGTAATGGAAATTGAAAGAACAATATGCAACACTTCGCTCACCTGTAAGCCTCTACAAGTGGATGGTCGTACGGCTTTCCGAGTAGATCTAACAAATATTTGTATGAATTCTTCGGAAATCTGACGCCCACAGTTACGGCGTCTTCGCCAAATGTTCGCACATCATCCCTAAATGCAACCACAGCTGGAGTCTTCCTTTTAGACTCTTTATTCAGCACAATTTCCATAGGAACACCAGGCGACACGATGCCGATCTTCATCCATTCAGACCCCAAATCAATAGAAATTACTGCCGCGGCGTCCGTATGATGACTTAAAAACAATGGTAACAACACCAAGCACAATATTCCATACATTTTCTGTAAATAAAACATGAAAAACTGATGAAATACCGAAAGCCGAAGAACACATCAGTGATTGTAATGTAGGTTGACGGAACAACTTTGCATTTTATATTTATGTAGGTATGCACTTACTGGATTTAGGGCCATCTTCTTTCAATTTAATAACATTGAGACATCTATTTTATTATATCTTTGCACTTATAGTACAGTGGAATAATTACGACTCTTTTGTATTTTATTTCTGCGAAGTGCCAAGTGAGCCAGCTACTTTAATCCACGTCAAGTTTAACGTGTTTTCTTCTTTTTGGTTAACGCAATTGTTGCCACACTATTCGAGTTTATAGTGGTAAATAGGTATAGAACTCATAACACTTTTGTTCATATTATTTCTAAAATATATAAAAGGTTTATAAACATATTATAAGCAAAAAAACACCATGTAAAAACTATTTTTAGTTCAAATCGTTTTTATAATTCGTACCTTATAGATATCGATAAATAATCGACTATTTCAGTTATGAATTTCATTGCACACCCTAGAAGACGGAAACGGAATATGTCATAGATTTACACAAATCATATGTTTATTTATGTAGCTTCCTCTATAGTTTATGATTTGATTGGGTGTTGCGGAAGGTGTTTGTTGAGTGTTGATCGCAAGTACGGAGGTCGCGGAATGCTGTTTATTTATTGTTATTAATTCATAATTAGTGCGTCCAACAAACAATATCTTTGTAAGGTAAGTGCATTTCTTTAATAGCGTAGCTCAATTTACTATCCAACCCAAACAACACAGTGCAGTAAAGTAGCATTACTACATCTGTTTTTGTGTTATTTTATTACGCATTTTGGATTTTGCACTTCGCACAACGTGACTCTAGGGTACTGTCACGAGCCCAATCGATGTGTAGCGTGGGGTGTACAGGTATCGTTTACAAGCGGTTCTAAAAATGTGACCAGACGCATGAATAACGTCGGGGCGCATATCTGCGGCGCTCCTTCTAAATATGGAACGGGTGTTAGTGAACGTCGGTGGTGTTCTCAGCGTGGTCCCGGCGATGGTCCCTGTAGTTATGTAACGACCCTTCGGAAGGGCCACGTGCACCGTGCGGGTGGCGAGTGGCGACGCAGTGCACGCGGTTCCACGTCGGAGTTCGGTGCACGTCGCACGGGCAGACGGCGCCGGCGACGCGCACGCGGTTCGCACTGGGCCGCGCTGGCCGCTGGCCTCTGCCGCGGGCCTAACACCAGTTTCCTAGCAACACGTTGTTGACGCCACTGGTGACCTAATGAACACAAAAACACATGGTTACTAAGTGTTACATCACACGTTCTGTTGCACCGTCGCCGATTTGCGCTGCTTACGTTGCTAAGGTGTACACTGCCCATAACACAGCTAAATGAATTGACTGCTGGACATTTGCTTGTTGTATCTACTGTACAGCTGCTGTCCCAGTCATTGTGAGTATATTTTACTTATGTGCATCCTACACAATGACCTTGATTCAAGTAAGAAATCTAGTTATGTTGCACTGATATGCTTTGACATTCACTGAACCCTGAAATGCTGTGGTCTATAAATAGAGTAGTGCAGACCTTTGCATGACCTAGTTCAGTGCACACTTCCTGTAGGATTTCTATATTTATTTGTCATGAGACAATGTTCCACTTTCTAAAGTATCAAATATACAGGTTTTGTTTCAAACATTCAACAATGTGACTCCACTTTATAAAATATTTTATGGGGTTTAATACAAAGGTAAATAAATATAAATACAATGTAAACATCTAAGTATTTAATATGCCATTACAAACCTTTTTATCAATGTTTAGGAATTTAAATATAAACATTAATATTTGGATAATATGTACTTTATAATTTAGTTATATTTTATAATGCTGTTTTTGCATATCATATTAATTACCATGAAATTCTACATTACCATACACATTGTTAATTAGTCTTAATATAAACAGACAGTATACCAAATCGTAATTTCCAGATATAACTGTTGTAAGCAGGCACCAATGCAACATAATTTGTCTAAATGGTAAAACAGCATCAGCCCTGTGATACATACAAGCCAAAGTGACTAGCATGTATGGTAGTCAACCAAATCTAAACAGTGATAATTTATTGTTAACCCTTCAAGCCCCATATATATATATATATATATATATATATATAGATGCATGGGAAAACCCTATATATGGACACCGGTGTCCGTTGTGGGGCTTGAGGAGTCAAAATCTTATTTGTAGCAATTTTTTGATGGTTTAAACTCTGGTATTTATGTAATGTTCACATGTTTTTATAGAACAGCCATTATTATAAATTATCTTACACTGTCTTCAATTCTAATCTTCAGGTTGAATACCTACCAAATCTGAATTAATGTTAAAATGATCTTTATTTTTCACAGTATTTTAAAAATACATTCCACAAACTATGTCAGTAACTATGCTGAAGCGTTGTTGCTATTTATAAATTCAATAGTGGATGTTCATGGTCTTGACTGTCACCTTTTGTCCCAAATAACCAGTGAAAACTGATGTCTGACAGTCTCATATATGTCATAGAAGAGACAAAGTACCCTGCAAGCATAGTTGTATGTATATGTTTTAAGAAGTAAAATCACATAAATACCAGGAAGATTTCTCACTTACAATGGAAATGTTTCTTCAATATTGTAATGTTTTGTATTTATCTTTGAAGTGAATTGCTCATTTCTTGCCCTACAAACAATACTTAAGTGTGAAGTAAAAATAAACAATTTTATATTGTGTAATTATGACATCAAAGTTTCCTCATTGGTATGTTAGTTGTGAATTGCAGTTATATTGCATGTTGTAAGAGATTTTATTGATGGTGTGATGGCTATGAAGATAAATGTGCAAACATTATTTTAATAAAATTGATTCTAAATGACTTTGCATTGTCTGCCAAATAAATTTTATTAGTTGAAGAAAGAACTGTATAAATCTATATGGTACTTATCTAATAAGTTACTAATTGGATAAAAATATTATTTATCCAAACAGGATAAAAGGAGGAACGTTTTGTAATTCTATTGCTTCAAATATAATATTCCGTAAATTTTATCTACAAGTCCGATTACGTCAAACTTTTCATTGCAATCTAAATACATTTGAAACGAAAGTGTTACTTTTAACTCGATCGGTACATTTGTCTGTTACGCGCACGTCGCGTCGGTAGCGTGTATATGTGAATACTGTAGAGTCAATTAATGTCACCCATTTTACGCCGCGATAAATTAATTATAAACATTATAATCAGCATAATATGCACCTTAGTAATTAATTTATATTTATGCAAGATCTAGGGTCTGACTTTTTCAGGCAAGTGTCAGGTTTTGTCTTCCTGCTTGTTACATTCTTGACCTTACGCAAGTGGAATAACAATATATATATACTCACGCCTTTTATCCCCGAAGGTAGGCAAAAGCGCAACTAGTGCACCCACTTTTCACCGTGCGTAGGCATTCCGTCCCATGATGTGATAGGGGGCGAGCCTATCGCCATATCGGTCACAAATTCGAGGCTCACGGCTAATACTAAATAGAAAAATCCAACACCACTGTGCCTGACCCGGGGATCGAACCCGAGACCTCAGCATTGCAGGCGTACCGTAATACAACTACGCCACCGAGGCAGTGGAATGACAATGTTTTTGCAATATCGCCTTTATGCTTTCTGAACCTTAGTCTTACGGCAAGAGTATATTTGTATTCATGCGCGTATCTAAAATATAATCTCAACATTTCTATTTCATTTAGGTTTTTATAACACACAAACTACGTCAATGCATATCGTATCATTTAATGATTTATCATATACCATAATTAACTAAGTTTGTTTGTATTTTTTTTAATTCCGCCTTTTATAAAGAGCATTCATTATGATTAAATGCTAATCTAAATACGTTGAAATTTTTGATTAGAAAATAAACTTCTCAAATATAGCTTGTTCTTAAAGCCGCTGTGTAGTTCGTTGTTGACGTCATTATTTTATAATCAAATAATTTCAAATTAAATACGCTGTATAAGGCGACAGGCAATGATTTAAAATTAGTTGGCGGAAGTTCAAGCTCATTTTGCATTATTTTTCTGCTTAGGAACTACCTTTGCTATGTTCTAGCATGCTGTCAATACAAAATTAATTGACCTATATTGACTAGCTTTACATAGAAATGTGGGAAATGAGAATAAGATTCGACCAAAGACTCTTAAATACAATAGTATTAAAAAGGGTAGTTGTGTTACAATTATAGATCCACCATTCACATGAGCTGTCATGCTTTGAACAGCAAGTTGTATGGAATTCAATTTATCACCGCTGACTTTCACTATCAAGTACGATAAGTTATAAATTCATTTATAACCTTCCAGCACGAGTAACGTGAAACGTTATCTGGTAAAACATAAACTACATTTGGTAGTTTTTGATTCTACACGATGTTTTCTGATAAAGATGTTATCAATTAGATTTTGGGTGCATGCTCTTGTCAATGTTGCTTTTTGATTAATATTTCCTTGTACAGTTAGGATTTGTTTTCTGGTTTTGGTTAAGATATTTAACACCATTCTAATGTACTTATGATTTTTAAGAAACATTATAAAAAGTATTATTTTTGTGAGATCACGAATTGTGTATCATGTTCTTTAACAACGCCGTATTATGTTTCATTGCAGCCCAAAGAGATACAGAGTCCTGAAACCACAGTTTGTCGGTGATATCGAAAATTACAGGAAACATGAGCAATATCCAACTATAAGTGGACTATAAGCTTATTTAATTCCTAAAATTATTATAATATTGCGCACATTGTTTTATTTTGTACCTCTTTATAAATTGGTGTATAAAATATTAACCTATAACATGCATCTATAAACGACGCGATGTCCAATAATCCTATTACTAATGAAGATAATGACTCGTTCGGCCAATGCCTTATAATACAGCACGCGAATTGACCTACAGTGTAATCACGCAGCTCCAGTTTAAAAGTGCAACGCTGATCAATCAGATTAGTTATTACTTCATCAATAGAATCGCAAGTTGTTTTGGGCGGAATCCGCACAGTTTTCTTTTGCGTTATTGTTTTTACCAAGTTTTCGAAACTCTGAATGGAATAAATTGACTAATATTATGAACACGAAAGTTTGTAAAAATATATGTTTGTTACTCTAACACGCGAAAACTACTGAACTGATTTCGATGAAATTGAGCACACGGGTAGATCATGTCCTCGATTAGCACATAAGCTACTTATAGCCCTGAAAAATTTTTAGGGAAAGGATTGTATTACACTTTATTTCTTCAGCTGCGCTCAAAATGAAACATTCTGAAAGACAAATGGAACTTCTGGATTCTGAATTCCAAATGAAGTTTGAGTATTCCGATTTTATTCTGGTGTACGCAAGACATCACGCAGGACTTGTTCGACACAGCAAAGCGAAAAGAGGAAATTCATTTCTGTTGGGACTGAAATAAAAATTATGGAAGGAACATTGTCCGGAGTATACCATTTGATTTCACTTATAACTGGAATCTATGACCAAAATATTATGATAAAATGCTCCCCAGAAATAAAACTAAAGCAAACATTTTATGTAGCTCCTTCCTCGTATTCTAACAAAAACAATGAATATAATACATTATAGTATTGTACACAAACGTAAGAAACATCAAAACAAATTTTAACAGTTATGTACGCCACAAAAAGGTTTTTTTTTTTCTAGAGTCGCTTGTCATTACTGAAGCCACATTTTCCTGTTGTCGGCGCTCACTGTATGTATGTTTTTTTATTCACCTATGTAATTTGATTGGTAAAGGTGACCTATGCGGGTTTGTGTGGGTAAAAACAATCAGACGGGCGTTTAGAATTCTCATTTTCAACGTTGCAACGCCTGGTATTAAAATGTTATGTAATTGATTTGTTGAAATATATAACAGAATGGAATGACGTTCGAATGTTTTGACCAGGAAAATGTTTTTGCATCCAATTTGCAAACCTTACCTTACTATAAGAATGATTCAAAGTGATATTGGATACATATGTGGTAAAATTAGGGCTGCCATCCGTCCGGATTTCCCCGGATTTGTCCTAGTTTGAAGGGCGTCCGGGGGCCGTCCGGCAGGGGTTTTAAAAATTGTCCGGGCAAAACCCGGACACTTTTGTTGTAAGGGGAAATCCATTTTTTATAGATGAGCGACAAATTCAAATAAATCTTAGTAAAAAATTCATGCATTTCCCCGCATTCAAGAAAACACATTTTTCAGAGGTGTCCGGGGAAAGACCCATATTTCGCCCAAATGTCCGGGATTTTTGCCGTGTTTATCCGGCGTCGGCAATTTAGATGATGGCAGCCCTAGGTAAAATACATACTAAAATCATCAACTAAACATTTAAAACAATTATTCACACGTTTATCTAGCATTAAAATAAGATTGCCTAGAATAACTTAGCCTATATCGTATTACCATCTATAATAAATTGGCTGCGAAGCTAACAAGCGATGAAATTATAAATTCGTGAAGCATCATCACAAAAACAAGATTGCACCACGAATCGAAAGCGCAGTGTTGTCTTGTAAGCGGTATTTTACGGTACCATAATAGGTGTGCGTAACTAATAGCTGCGAAAAATCACGGGTTAGATAACCGGTGGCGTTTAAAACTTGTGTCGTCGTGTGTCTTCCCGTGTCTTGGGTCGTGTTGTTTCGTATTCGTTCAACCCGCCGCGCTAACACGAAGACGCCACGCGACGCCGTGCGGTATCCAGTTCGGATATTTGTTACTATGCCAAGGCCGCGCAATGTTATGTGATCGTGTCACAGCGACTTAGCGATAAATTACAGTGAAGATAAAAAAATATACAAGTATTTTCTTTTTACGCTCCGGATTCTCTATTTTATTTGCATTGCCCTAAGTGCTACCTAGTGTACGCTGATGAACGTGTTTGTCTATATATTTATTATTGTATATTTATTTTTATATCACAATTGACACATCATCATTTAATTGTTTATTCTTAACTCACATTTTGAAACAATGAAAGTTGAAAGCTCGTGAAGCATGTTTTACATCACATATATTATGTAACCGCAAAACCAACAGGTTGTCTACAACTTATTAAATTACATATTATTCCCTTGCATTCATCACCGTAAAAATGTTCCAAAGTACGTTTCAAACATGTTCAAGATAAATACATTGTACGTCACAACAGATATCAAATAATTACGTATCAGACTTTGTAAATACCTTATGATATTAACATGATCAATATGGACTCACGATTTAAAAGAAATATAGCGTGACGGCTACCTCTGAAATACTAAATACAATCAATGAAATGAACTGGTTCGATGTAATCCGTAATGATGTATCGGACGAACTAACGCTAAATCTGAAACAAATCTAATCTCGGAAAAAGTACCATGGAAATAGTACCCCGATACAATCTACTTTACAACTAGACATATTAAAAAAATGCAATCAATGCGCTTAAAATAGGTATCTATTAACAAAACGTGGATCGAGTTGCGAGAATGAAGGAAAAGGTCAAAGGTTATGACGCGTTCTAAATACCGATGGGTCTTGGTCTGGTTCGCTTGTATCCAGACACGCCTGCCGCCCGTTCCAGTACTATTGAGACTAAATTCTATACCCGGCTTTCTGGGTTGCAATTGCGATACTTATGAATCGCAGACTGGTATCAGAAGGTCTACTCTAATAATCGACAACGATATATCGGAAACGATACGCTACTGCTCCGAAAGTATCGCAAATACCCTACTCTAACAATTGTTCGGATTCATTATCTTTTATCGTAAACTACCACTATCTGAACGATCAACGAATGAACGAATCATTATTTGCCAATGTCGTCTATGAACCTACTCTAAATGGTAATCGTCAGTGACGAACATTTGATTTTGACATCGCCTCAAACGTCATTTTTGCGATAATCGCAACGAGACCTTTTAGGGCGTCGTCAGCATTATCGTTACGTGTTATGTTTGTGATTTTCGAGTAAATTCTCTCGAAATTTGGTGTACAATAAAACAATCTTGGATCATATACCTTGTAGCAACAATAATTATCACAATTGATGTTATTTGCTTTGAGACTATCACAAGATTTTCTTTAAAGTTCACAGGGATGAAAATGTAGCCTTCCATCAAAGAAGAAAGCAGCAAATAAGTTCATATCAGCGATTTTATTGTTTTAAATGTTAGTTACGTTTGCTGAGGATGTATCTAATTAAAATGATTAAATTTTCTATAAGGTATAATACTTTGTAGTAAAGCAAGAATAAAAAAAAAATGAAACAAGAATATAATTATAATAACTGCCCCTGTGGCGTAGTTGTATTACAGTACGATTGCAAAGCTGAGGTCTCGGTGTCGATCCCCCGGTCAGGCAAAGTGATATTGAGTTTTTCTATTCAGTATCAGCCCGGAGTCTGGAATTTGTGCCCGATATGGCGATAGGCTCGCCCCCTATCACATCATGGGACGGAATAACGGCGAAAAGTGGGTGCACTAGTTGCGCCTCTGCCTACCCCTTCGGGGATAACAGGCGTGAGTGTATAAGTATATGTATAATTATAATAAATAATAATAATAATAACAATTTTATTTGGCACAAACAATTTTGACAAAGAAGAAGGAACATCAGTAATTAAGTACATAGAATTCTAAGAATTATGTTAGTACTTACAGCTAGTTTAAAATTAAACACTACATTTGGCAGGGGGCCCCAAACAAGGCAGTGCCTGTATCTTGGGGACCATAATATGAGTCTATACATAATATATAATACACTCCTTAACTGTCTGTGCCTGCGGCGGCGTCGTGTGCCGGGTCGGTCACTTCCCTGCAACATGGTAGAGGAGGCCGATGGCTGGCACATGCGTCATACTCGTGAACGGGTGCTGCTTGTGTGGACTGGTCTGCCCTTTTCGCTTACTACATCTAAGTATTACGGATAAACTTAGGGATTAGGGATAAACTTAGATTAATAACGAAATCTTGAAGAATTTCAGACCAAATTATTACATGATTCCTAAGAGGGTTATACACTCGTATAGGATTTTAAAATTTATTACCTTTTTTGAGAGTATATAAATGAACTGCTCTAAACAAAAATAACAAATAGATTTATATCATGTTATTTTTTTTTTATTATGAATTGTATTTTTTACCTTGAACTGATTTTGAAAAGAGCAACACTAGAGTTTCTTGCCCGTTCTTCTCTAGTGAGAACTGCTTTCCGAACTGGTGGTAGAGTTAATATTGACTGAATCTAAATAATGTATAACATTTTATGGGTTCGAATAAATTTATTTAATTTCATTTCATTTCAATATGTATTTCATTTTTGTTTTATATTTCCACAAAACTCTTATATTATATAACTAAATATTTGTTTAAGTTCTGACTTTAATACTAATTTATTTATATATATATTAGATGTTAAACAATAACAAAACTAGGCATATGGCAAGAATAAAAGGAAGATAAAATAACATAAATTTTATTCAACCATAATTAATGTGAAGTAATATGTATCAGTCTTGTTTGAGATCATTACCTATAGGTGAGTTTGTTCAGCTTAAAATATTTTCTGTTTCTAAATAGCTCAGAGATGGAAGCCACTTTGTCATCTCATCACATCATTTGCTTCATGTAATGAAAGACTTTTTAAGTTGCAGTGTCTTAACACTGAGTTATAAGTGTGAGCTCTAACGAACTCCCCAAATCTACGTCCAAAAGAAGTTTTAATTTTCGGTAAGGGTAATCGAAAGATTCTTTTTTTAAACAATACGGGTAAACTTTCTAGTTTTAAAAGACATCTGTTATTTTAATTAACTGTTTATATTTTTTGTATTATTAGCTAAATAAGTAAAAATAAAAGTTAACTAAGTAACATTTATTGTTCCCTGTAAAGGATTAAAAAAGCTGTACTAGATTTATAACAATTCACTTATTGTTTTAGGACAACCAGTAGTAATTACATTAAAACTTATCTATCTACATTATGGTAAAAAACTTACCATAGTGTGTTAAATGCTTTACCTATAAATGCCTAGTATGCATTGAAATGTAGAAAAAATATGTCAGAATATTGACAATTTTAAAGTATTATAAAAAAATTATATAAATTAAGAACACAAGTACTAATATACATAATTAGAAATTTAACAGACCCAAACCAAGTTTTATTAATTTAGTATTATAGATTTCCAGATTCTCATTAATATCACATAATTCTATGCAAATTGTTTATTTCACTTTACACGTGGAACAATTGTTTTTGGACAGTGCTTCTTTGAACTTGAATTGGCCGCAGTCCCATTAAGCACCGGGTAGGACCTAAACAAAATAATTCAGTATTGTAATTAAAATATGTATATATGAGAGACAATATAATATGTAAAATTATCTTAAATTTATTATAATAAACTCTCATGTGTTTCATTGTTGTAACGCCAGGCCAGACATCTTTAAGGGTTCAGAATATTCAGTTGTCCTCTATGTGATTCAAACCACCATTATATTCTATTCATTATGGTCTCTGCGGACAGCTAATTATATTGCAAGATATTTCTTGTCAGTCTACATTCGAATGTAATCCTACTATCCTACTAATATTATAAAGGCGAAAGTTTGTAAGAATGTATGGATGTTTGGATGTTTAGATGTTTGGATGTTTGGATGTATGGATGTTTGTTCCTCTTTCACGCAAAAACTACTGAACGGATTTCGATGAAATTTGGTACACGGGTAGATCATGTTCTGGATTAACACATAGGCTACTTTTTATCCCGGGAAAACATAAAGCGGGACTTTTATCCCGGAAAAACTTTTTAACGCGGGCGGAGCCGCGGGCAAAAGCTAGTTTATCATAAATTTGCACAACATGGAAGTAAAAGTAATGTATCAATAAAACATTAATTACCTTTAGCCTCAACTTTATTCTGCCATCCAAACAGTTCAAAAGCTAATCAACTTCCTCCCACAACCACTGTGCTTGAGCATTCCCATCAATTATCCAAAGTATACTTTTTGCTATGTCTTTATGCTCGTGAAGGAAATTGAATGAGACATATAATTGGTTGGTACTGATGATGATTGAGACACATACTAAAAACATAAAATATGTATGAGAAAAAAATCACATCATGCTATGATAAATTTTAGGAAACTTTGCAATTTCCTAATGTTAAATATATGAAACGTACCGTAACTGTTCTTCTTCTTTTTTGGTTACTGGCGACATGCATGATTATGAAGCTATTCCGCCAATATCACGTTGTTGTTGTTGTTGCAGATTGCAAAGTTTGTTGAATGTTTTTACATTGGAGACTTTGGTTGGTGGGAGAAGACAAACGAAGGCGATTGACTCTTGTTGTATGAGATGTTATATTGATTTACTAATCCTTTTTTTTCAACTGGCGTAATGACTTGATGTTTTAACGATGTTAGTAGTCTACAACAACACACGAATAATTATTTTTACATGTATATGATAGTCACATAAAACAACACAATCAAACAAATTGATACTTACGATACAGTAAATTGTTGTATTTCGATTTTTGAATAAGGATATTGTTTACAAGTTTGATTATTTGATATTTATTAACTCTTGTCAACTTCACAGCGTATTTGACAGCGACTCCATAAAGGATAATTTTTATTTTTGTAAGTTTTGCACAATATCATTCACTCAGATTAACGAAATAAAAGACATAAACTTAGTCTATAGTTACGATAAACGATAAAGTATCCGTACATTTGTTAGAGTAGGCTGTTTGCGATACTTTCGGAGCAGTGTCGTATCGTTATTGACACAGATAACTATATATTACAGTGTTGCCAGATGTTTGACGGTTGAAGTCGCCGAAAATTCATTGTGAAGTAGCCCAAAAGTCGCCTCTTTGTATATGGAGTGGTGAAGGAGCAAAAAAAAACCTCCCCAATTTCTAATTCCTACTGGTCCATCGTGGCGAAAATTCGAAGTAGCAGTAGTCGCCCACTTGTGTGGGGACGCGGAGAGCAAAAAAAAAATAAGGTCCCCAGTTTTCAATGATTGTGTGTAAGGGGGTACCCTCAAAGCTATATAAATATCCTCAAATTCGACAAAAACAATGCATAAAACACAAACTTTCCGAAGTAGCCTAAATTGGCGACTAATCACGATTCGCGTAGCCTAAACGGCGACCAGTCGCCATTCGCAATTTTTGGTCACCCCAACACTCTTCAAGATAGCCTAAATGGCGAAAAGTCGCCTAATCTGGCAGCACTGGACTGACTATAACAAGTTTGTCTTTTTTTTATTTATTTAAATATTACAGCTCTGGATACTAGTCCATTGAGCCCGTCTTTCATAAATTTTTATCGTTAGTCCTAACTCTTAAGTCCTAACTACTATGTCGAAGTAAAGCAGTGGCTACCTTACCAAGACATTATCGAAGAGTTTTAGAAGCAACAAAAATAAATACTTGATTATCACAGTTATTTCAATTCACTTCATTTGAGCCCTTTAATAGAACTATATTGGATAATATACCACCATAATTATGCAATATAACACTAAGTATTACCAAAATAATGAATTAAAACAAGAGCACCTCATGACACTTTCGAAGTTCCCGCCAAAACTCCCAAGTTTGTCATAACTGAATATTAGTTAGAGAGATAGGACGCTAGTGTTGCAGATGTAAGGATAGGTAGGTAGGCACCTATAGGTGTTTGTACCAACTACTATTATTTTTGTTAATTCTTATTAAGGGAGTTTGGTTCAAAATGAAACAAAGATTAATAATTATTTATTTGTATTCCTCAGCTTATGTGATTTACATTTATTATATGCCATTATTGGAGGACCGCTCATTTTTAATACATACTTTTCTTCAATATCCCCCCTTAATATTTTGTTAATTATTTTACACCAATTGTATATGTGTAATCTTAGAATTAGTTTAAAAAAAATCACAGACATTTGTCTTATGTATTGCGCAACCCAGCCAGTCCAAATTAAATGTTAATATTTCTTTTTTTAATTGTTTGTTTTTAATTTTTTTAACTTTGATAGTACAAAACATGTACTCAGATCACCGTACACACGATACATGTAAAATTGGGGAGCTTTTTAATAGCTCTTCGCATTCCCACGCAATTGGACGACTTTAGGCTACTGCCAATTTTTGGCGAGTTGGGCCAGCATTCATCTGGAATTAAAGACTTTTTTTGCTTCTTTGCCTCTCCATATGCAATGCGGCGACTTTAGGCTACTTAACGATGAAGTTTTTGCGACTTCAACCATCATATATCTGGCAGCACTGGAGTTATGACAAACTTGGGAGTTTTGGCGGGAACTTGGAAGTGTCATGAGGCGTTCTTGTTTTAATTCATTATTTTGGTAATACTTACTGTTATATTGCGTAACTAGCTTTTGCCCGCGGCTCCGCCCGCATTAAAAAGTTTTTCCGGGACAAAAATCCTGGTTTATATTTCCCCGGGATAAAAAGTAGCCTATGTGTTAATCCAGGACATGATCTACCCGTGTGCCAAATTTCATCGAAATCTGTTCAGTAGTTTTTGCGTGAAAGAGTAACAAACATCCATACATCCATACATCCATACATCCAGACATCCATACATCCATACATCCATACATACTTACAAACTTTCGCCTTTATAATATTAGTAAGATTATGGTGTTATATTATCCAATATAGTTCTATTAAAGGGCTCAAATGAAGTGAATTGAAATAACTGTGACAATCAAGTATTTATTTTTGTCGCTTCCAAAACTCTTCAATAATGTCTTGGTAAAGTAGCCACTGCTTTACTTCGAAATAGTAGTTAGGACTAAGGATAACAATTTATGAAAGACGGGCTCAATGGACTAGTATCTAGAGCCGTAATATTTAAATAAATAATAAAAAAAGACAAACTTGTTATAGTCACAGATAGGCGGAGTTTTGGCGGGAACGTGGAAGTTTCATGAGGTGCTCTTGTTTTAATTCATTATTTTGGTGATATTTGGTGTTATATTGCATAATTATGGTGGTATATCATCCAATATAGTTCTATGAAAGTGCTCAAATGAAGTGAATTGAAACAACTGTGCCAATCAAGTGTTTTCTCGTTGCCGACAAAACTACATGATAAAGTCTTGGTTAGTCACTGCTTAACTACGACATAGTACGTAGGTAAAAAAAAAACCCAACGAAAAATATCACTTAAGACGAGGCTGTATGGGTGTGAACCCTTTGCCTTCCCTACAAGGGAAAATTATTAAAAAAACACACACACATACCGCATACTCATAGTTGGGTAGGACACGACACAAAAAAAAGAGTTTGTAAGACTAGCCTCTTTTTCTAAGCCACTACAATGTCCCACTTCAAATGAGGCGAGGCGTAATTAAGCTCGGTGATACATTTGAAGTAACGAGTACAAATATGATATACTAGCTTTTGCTCGCGGCTCCACCCGCTTTATAAAGTTTTTCCGGGATAAAAATCCTGCTTTATATTTTCCCGGGATAAAAAGTACCCTATGTGTTAATCCAGAACATGATCTACCCGTGTGCCAAATTGCATCGAAATCCGTTCAGTAGTTTTTGCGTGAAAGAGGAACAAACATCCAGACATCCAAACATCTAAACATCCATACTTCCATACGTTCTTACAAACTTTCGCCTTTATAATATTAGTAGGAGTTTCATTGAAAAATAACGTACTATTGTAATTTGTAGCATGCCTTTCGCTCCCTCTCTGACCCCGTCTTATAGTTTTTCTGAGATAGATAGTGCGTACGACGAATTCGCGACTACCGCGACATGAAATATGAAGTAGTACAAAAAAAATGTTGAGCCGCTCTTACATTTTGCTTCATGTACGGGACAAATGTACCGCCTCTTGTATGTCCTACCCAACACTAAATTAGTTGGCAGACAGCGCCAAGGAGAATATAAACACTACGTTAGAGACAGCGCGTTAATTTAAAAGTTTCTTGAAATTATAATATATTTAAACGACGGTACAATATATTTAAATATATTTATTTAGTAAGTATTTTTGAGTCGATGTCAAAATCAAACGTTCGTCACTGACAGTTGCCATTTAGAGTAGGTTTACAGACGACATTGGCAAATATGTTTCGTTCGTTCGTTGATCGTTTAGATAGTAAAAACGATGTAACTGAGAGTAGGCTTCGACACGACAAATGTCGCGATATATCGAATATCGCTTTTGGGAGTCGACACCCAGGTATGATTCGATACGTAAGCTCATTGACGATCCAGCTTTAGCGTATGGCGCCTGTGTCGTAAGTCATATGTCATAAGATGTAATTGTGGTGTCTATAGTCTATACCAAGCGTTAGGATTTGTGGTGCTATTCAAAACGTCCTAATTATAAGCTATGATAGCGATGTCTAGTGAAGATATTTACTTTTTGGTATTTTACTAATATTTGTTGTGACACGTATTTAAATCGTTTTTACAGATATTCAAGATGGAAAACAAGCTTTTGCTTTTTGTCTTGAAAAAAAAAAGACACTTAACTAATTGCAGCGTGAATAATCTTTATTTGGAGAGCTCGTGTCTTATTTTAATTTGTGTTTGAGTATAATTTATTAACAAAAAAAAACATGTATCATTGAAAATGAAAACGCTTTTTGGAATTTATGAAACCACGTCTAATTTATGTATTGACAGAATTTTGCTTAAGTTATCCTGAATTTTTGTCTTACGATCTTTTGTGTTTTGGCTGCTATGTAAGTCTCATAAGTCATTTTTATTTCTATAAAGCTTTGTATCATATCTCGTTGTAGAGGAACAAGTCACGCTAAAGTTTAATTCCAAACTCGTTACAACCACTTTCATTCATGAATATTCCGACGTATAATAAGTTAAGTGAAAAATTGCGGTCAACATTTGCATCTGTGTCAAGTTTAACTAGAGATGTCTGCAAGATTCATGCTTGATGAATGAATGAAGCAAAGGATTTATCTTACAGCGAACATCTGAGTTTTCTACGTTATGCGATTTTTAGTACCTTTGTCATCTAGTTTACAAGCGTATTAACTATTGTGCAACCGTTCATAATGAATGTAGAACTTTCAATTCTAGGCCGCTTAGAATGGACTCATCTTGGAAATTGTAAAAATTGTTCCAAGAAATAACAGCTACATTTAAAAACTGACAAGACTACGGGTTTGATCTTTTTATTTTCGCTTCAGGAAGAGAGATTATGATTTACTACATAAAATTATGCTAAGCACATATTATTCTTTATTTACCTATAAATCACAAACTGTAGCTATGAATCCATTCTGCGTGGGTAGCCCAATATCGTCGCATGTATCACCGAACTTAGCTTGCTGACGCATCAAGATGAATTATTATGGGCCATATACAATGAAATATCAATATCAACAATCCTAGTAGTTACTGCAAGTACAAAAATTAAAAACAATATTTTCGGCTTAGAAATCTTAAAGCGAAATTGCGCCTATCTGGTAATTGTTGAATACCACTACCTATTTACTTATTTATTATTATTTGAAAATCGAACGACGAGTTACACTTGTTTTCAATAAATACGTTCCGTTCTTTGCAATCATACAGACGCTTCAATAGAGCATAGCGTCATATTGCGTCATCTCGATGTAAATCAACAACGAAAACAATGCGCGCTTTAATTAAAACAATGATTGCAATTTAACTTAATTGTAAAGATGGTAGGTACTAAAACTGCGGGTTCGTACAATATTCGCTTGACTAAATCGATCGTACGTGTTTTCCACAGTAATGTGTAGTATTTCTGGTAGGTAATGACGATAGTAAAGTTCATCGAAATATTGAGGCTTTCCCACAATTTATTTGTTTGATTGATAGAAGAAAATAGGTATAAATGGCAGTCCTGTTTACAAGGAAATATTATGTACCTTGACTACGTACTTACTGCATCCAGATATGGAGGATGATAATAGTGTCACGTGTGCCTGTATCCTGGCGTTTTGTTGCCGGTGCTACCTACATTCATCCGCCATACTTCATTTACTTAATACTTTTTTGAACAACTGCGAATGTGGAGCATATTAACATGTCAAATATTTGCAATTGTTCAGATGGCGCCAATGCGCGGCGAACGCGGCGGTTCGCCGGCGAGGGGAGCGCGTGCGTCGCTGCCTCTACCCAGACGATTGATCCGACAGATCGCACGACACGTCGCTTCCAGCGGGCGGTCGCTGCGCCGCCTCGAGGTCTCGGGACGGGTCATAGACAATTTCGATGACATCGACGACGCCTCCGATGATTCAGATTTGGAAGCGCCGCAACCAGCGTGAGTATTTTTCATAACAGTTGACTGTGTGGTGAAGTCTCCACTAAGGAACATAATCATTATTAAATAAACAAGATTCTATTAGATTAACTACTAATTTAGAAACATAGCAGCATTAACTATTGCGCTCCCTACTGCGTAAACTAAATAAATTTCCTTAACAGGCGCACTATCAGTAACATTGCTATTGATGAGCACACCTGTAAACGATATCCGATCAACAGATGCTAAATGCTGTGCAGTTGTTTATGGTACATATTGTTTTTTTGTTTACAAACTAATAACAATGATAATGGTTTAGCTATACCTACAAACGGAGTTGTATTAATTATTGTAATATGCTCTTGAGCGCTGATAAAGTCGTATGTTTTTATATTACTAAAGTATCGTTTTTATAACATTATTATATTGTTAGTTGTGAATACCTAATTACTTTGTTTAATATTAACATTTACTTGAAGATTTGACTAGTCATGGAGTTTAGAGATTAAAAAAAACTCATAAAGAATATTTCCACATTTCCGAAACTCGACAACTCAAGGCGTTAGAAATCAGGCCAAAAAAATTAAAATGGATTACGGCTGTTATCTCGAAATCTGGTGAATTTTCGTTGATACATCGTGTATCAATCAATGCCAAGTCATTATGGAAACGTGATAAAACACGTTATCGTTTACCTAGGTTAGTGGGTAAGACAAGCGAATAACTCGATAATGCTTCGGACGTGTTGCCTACGCGATAATGACAGTAAAATGAGATTACGAACTATCGAAATGATGTTCATAAGGCGCCAGGTTACGCAATTATGAATTTACAAAACAAGTAAACAAACATTTTCAAGGTTGACGAATTTTTGTGGCCTCGTCAGGTACTAGTCATTGTTATGCGCGTCTTTCTACAATTTTCTACTCCTATGTTAGACTATTGTCACTTTTTCAGGCTTTAAGCCGTAGAAACTCGATATCAATATCAGTTTCGCCGGATCAAAGTAGGCTAACTAATGAACTGAATTATACGCTCTGCTTATTCTAGATTACGCCTTATAAGGATTCCTAGCTAACCTAAATTACATTGAGAACCTAAATTAGTGAGAATTCATCAGAACTGTAGACCATTTAAAACTTCAAATCTAAAGATAATCACGCGGCGAGTGCGCCAAACGTTGCCCAACTAAAATTACGAACGCAATCGTAGCGCGGCACGACTACTCTCCGCGGCCCTTCTCAAGGCCTCCATAAATATTACCCATCATCATCGATCGCTTCCTGCACACAAATCACGCGGACGCCGAATTAACGACTTCAATGATCAGATTTACTGACTGCCTCGGTGGCGTAGTTGTATTACAGTACGACTGCAAAGCTGAGGTCTCGCGTTCGATCTCCGGGTCGGGCAAAGTGATATTGAGTTTTTCTATTCAGTATCAGTCCGGAGTCTGGAATTTGTGCCCGATATGGCGATGGGCTCGCCCCCTATCACATCATGGGACGGAATGTCGGCGAAAAGTGGGTGCACTAGTTGCGCCTCTGCCTACCCCTTCGGGGATAACAGGCGTGAGTGTATATGTATGTATGATCGGATTTATTGCATATAAATAATTACTTACAACTTACCATACTCTCCCCTTTTCTCCATGGAGCAGTTGATCTCCATTTTTGAACTTCCAAAGAACAGTATAAGTGACGGTTCTAAGATAATCTCTGACGATTCAGGGTGGCGTGCGGAGGGAACGCCGGCAACCTGCCGCCTGCAGACCACGACGACGACCTCACCAGCCTCAGCTGGTTGCAAGACAGAAACTTACTCAGAGGTATACAATACAAACTGGGTTTACAACTTTACAGACATTTGTAGAGCTGACGCAGGTTGCAGACAACATGGGCGGTGAACATTCTTACTAAAAGGTGTGCAGATAGATTATTTATTACGGAGAAAAGTCGGAATGAATAAAAAACATTCTAATTTTGAATTCCCCATTTTTTAATATTGCAATCGGTTTGTTACATGAATCTCAAAATGTCTTGTGTTCTTCTTTTAAAAAAAAAAATAACGCTCAGGCGCGCCTTTATCAACGCATCTCATTCTACTCAGTTAAAGAACAAAGTGCGATTACATGTCGCGGCACGAAACTCTAGCGCTGAGCGAAACGTGGAGGGGATAGCTGCGCATGGGTACCGTCGCGCACGCAATACAAATTAGTAATTTAATTGCTTAATTAAAAACAGCAAAATAATGTTTTAATATAAAGTCAAATAGTAAGTCTAGCGGTGAACAAAATGTGGAACTTAACTGCGTATGGGTACTGTCACGCACGCAAATATTACTTAAGTAATATTACTTCATGTTACCTACAATATAATTTTTAACAAGTTTATGGGGAGTAGAAAAATAAATACACTATCGGATTTGTAAATTTTTATATTAAATACCAAATAATAATAATTTTTATATTAAGTCCGAATTACATAAGAACCTACTGAAGTTTCTTCTCAGGATAGAAGAAACCTGCGAGTTCGGCAGGGTGTGGACATCAGACACCGCATTCTCCTTTCCGATATCTAGTCCGAATCAGACAATGGTCTTACACCTTCAATAGTATTCCAACAGGGCCTTTTGCTTACTGAGGGCCCCGGCTCAGGGCTGCTTCGGTCGTCGGCACTAACAGCGTCATCGTCATCAGACTCACCAAGGCTATCCTCTGAACTGTCACCATCAACGCGAATGATGAATTCTTCTGTAACCAAATCCACGACATGGTCACTCTTGACATATTGCTCTTCTATGTCCTTTACCTTTTGGCATAACTTTCCCCAATCCCAAGCACCCATCAGCAAAACTTTTTCTTGAATTAGTTCTATACCACATTTTTACTGCCTACATATTGCTTTATGTCAGACCATGCCATTTCGATTGGATTTAGATCTGGGTGGTATGGTGGCAGTCTTAGCACTTGATGTCCTTGCTCTGCTAGTATCCTGTCAATTGAAAATGTTTTAAATCTATCTTTGTTAGCCCGTATTAAATTGTATAGTTGAGGTTTTAGTAGAGTTTCCTCATATTGTATGCCCTTTTCAGTAAGCCAACCCTGCATGTCAGCTTTTTTGGAATTAGAAGTGGGTGCAAGGTCCCATTGCTTATTATGGTATGATGCGTTGTCGACTACCACGACAGAATTAGGCGGTAAGTTCGGCAATAACTGTGTCCTCAGCCATTTTTCGTAGTTGTCGTAGTTCATATTGTCGTGGTAGTCGCCTGATTTCGCACCAGCTTTAAAAGTTAACAGTGCGTTCGGTATGAACCCAGCCTCTGATCCTGCGTGGACAATGACCACCCGCTGTCCTTTGGAGATAGGTTTTTTGAGACCTTTTGTAGTACCATCGGACCAGGCTTTTGGAGCAGAGTGCGATGAATCTACGTAAGATTCATCTGTATATACGATGGGCCTTCCCTCTTGGCGATATTGTTTTATTTTGCGTAAGTATTCGATACGTAGTAAACGTATATTTGAACTTTCAATCAGTACTTTTCGATTGTTTTCAGTATTTTTCCACCGAAACCCTAAACTCTTAATTATTCGTCGAAAACTTCGTTCTGAGCCTTTGAAATTTATATCTTCCTCTAGCTTCTTTCTCAACTTTCCGACGGTGGGAAGTTCATTATTTGTCCTATGAAAGTTATGTATGCACCTCTTTATTACTCCTTGATCAAAGTTATCAATATCTGTGACCGGTTTTGATCTGGAGCGTTTTTTGCCTGGTGTTCTAAATACTGATAATAAGTCGGAATTATTGGCTTCAGTGGAGATTTTCCTTACCGTTGCTATGGACGTCTTTGTAGATTCAGCTGTCCTTTTCTGAATTTTCTGTAAGTCACTAATTATACTATTTAATTTTATATTTCCCGCCTGAATAACTTCTGCAGTTTGTTTTATTTCACTTATATCTACAATGCTGCGGTCAGAATCGAGTAAAATACTCGCAGCTTCGCCAATTTCACTTTGAATTTGTTTCAGGGAATTAATGAAATCATTCGATTCCCTTTTCAGAAAACAATGCACGTCAAACACCATTTTCCGTGCCTGTCTTTTCAAAACAGTATTCCTTCTCGGCCTCGGCATTTTCACTGTTAAAAAACTGTTCAAACTTAATCAAACAGTGAATAAACTAACAAACACAACAAACAAATCAACAAAACAAACTTAACAAAAAACAACAACAAAAATTAACGATGACAACAAAACAATTCAGAACGCGACTGTACACTGGAAGTGCGCGGAGCGTCGTATCGGCACGGGGGACGGAGTACGACTGGAGAGCCAATCGGCGCAACGCACGCTCGCCCTTCACCCCTGTACCCCGCCAAGACACCTTATTTTTTACTTCTGCGCAATAACGGTCAGCGCTAGAGTTTCGTGCCGCGACCTATACACGGCGTCACATGTCCCTTTGTCGTTTAACGAGCAAATACAAAGACATTAAAAACAATGAACGTTGTTATCGTTTCAGGTATTAATCTGACCAAAAGAGACTTGGAGGACACGAAAAGTATCGGCAGTCAAGTTATTATAAAGGTAAGTCTACAAGAAAAACCAGGACTAATTAGATTTAAATAAAATATATGAAATGCCTAATCCCACCATTTTAGTGATGCCGTCTGCTAGGTTCACTTAAATATAGTATATCCGCCTTACTGGCCAGCCCTACGAAATCCGATGAACCAGCTATCCATTTCTTTAAAATATTGTAGAAAGACCTTAGTTGCGCAGTAGATTGATCTAACAAAAAATGCCAAACCATTCTCATGGGATAATTTAAATTACACTCGCATTTTATAACGTGCAAATAACACCAATACACTATAATTGACTATGTAATAAATTCTCCGATATTGGTAATAACCAAAGAAATCTGCGGGGTCATAATGAATTCGACATATTATTTTATATCATAAATGCGATAATAACTCTCTCGTCTAACTCATTCACGACTGAGCCGGTTTCACGGGAACCGATGATATTTGGTATGGAAGTAGTTTGAGGAAGGACATAGACAATTTTTAGGGTTCCGTACCACGAAAGGAAAAAACAGAACCCTTATAGGATCACTTTGCAGGGGCGGTTGCGGACGACAACTTAGACGTGAATCGGAGGAAGCCCGCAGCCGTCCCTAATGCGCCGAAGATGGCCACCGCGGAGTTTTGGTTGGTATGCCGTGCGGTGTATGTACATAGGTTAGGGACTCGGCCCGGCGGTCGCCCGACGTTTTCCATCTATCCTGGCGGCTAAACGTCGGGTCGTAAGGCACGGTGAACCCAACATAACCGCTCAGTCGTTCCCCTTGAACACTGGGCGGTAGTAATAATTCACTTTCTCTGAGTAAAAAAAAAAAAAATAGGATCACTTCGTTGTCCGTCTGTCTATCAAGACCCTTTTTCTCACGAACGCCTGGAGGTATTAAGCTGAAATTTATATCATATACTCGGTCTACTGTCCCTTGGAGCTGTGAAAAAAATCAAACTTCTAAGCCAACGCAATCAAAAGATACAGCTGTTTATGCCGCAAATTTTCGAAACTCGCAAGAGAATCAAAACCTACAGTACTGCCCGTGAACTCAGAATCTTGAAATTTGGTACGAAGCAACATCTACAGATAAAGGAAAAATTGCGGAAACCGTAAAGTTACGGAACCCTCGGGGCGCGATTCCGACTCGCACTTGGCCGGTTTTTTAATTTTTCATGCTTAAATACAGAGACGAGCACGCCGCAAATAGCAACATCACTCGATCGTTGAATTATAACTTGTGTGTACTACACTCAAGGCTCTGTAACACTGGCTTCAATACCCTTTAAAGACACTACAGCTTGCATTGCTGCTTACCGTCCGAAATAGTGGTGGACCAAAGCCTAAAACTCTTTCAGTAGCAGAGGAGACCCGTGCTCAGCAGTGGGCAGTATATAATACAGGGCTGGTATGGTGGTTTGCAGGTCAGAAATAGACATTGACGTGGTACCTCCTCAAATTCTTAAACGACAAACCTTCCAGCTACCACCCAGTCATGTCGCAACCAGACGGAAGTACCGAAATTGAATGTTCCGCTATCACCAATTGAGTAGGGAACCCTATGAATGACACACTTCTTATTACACAATATGAATAAAATAATGGTGTAATTTGTGTATTAACCGCGACGTAGCGGCGCGTCGCTCGTGACAGCTTGTTTATCGTTTAATGAAAAATGCACGATTGCAAACAGGGAAAGTTAGTAGTGTTGCCGATATTTTTCTAAAAGCTACTCGCGAAATTGGGCTTGACGTTACACTTATGAAACATATATCAATATTCTTCTTCTATTTTTATGTGTTCCATTTAAAAATATTAGATTGTATTACAATGGGGAAAAGGTAATTAATTATTTTAGGAATTATAACTGACTTCCTGTATCGGGATCATCAGGCTGCCCTCTACAATGTTACTAGTTATTAACACGAATTTAATAGTATCGATTTAAAACTCGGACGTCTCGGAATTTTTATTGCATTAATATTTATTTTATCATCAGTTGTCACATACCAAGCATGTATAACAAGAATAATATTGACATATTAATTAATCTTTGGGGGAGACCTATGTTCAGTAGTGGACTTTTAAAGGCTGAAGATGAAGAAGAATTAATAACTATAGGTATTTTAGAAAAACTAAAAAAGACATTTTCACTTTTTGGGATATTCAATACTGGTCAATACTATTTTATTTTACTGGCAACTCGGTACATCGCTGTAATGGCTTATTTACACTCTCGCTTGGCACCTCGCCTCGCGGCTCGTATCGTGTTCGGCTTACCGCGCCGCTCGCGCGAGAGTGTAAACGAGTGTCATTATATATTTATATCAGTCCTCGTCGATTCCATGTGATAAGTTAATTCTGGTTATTATCTAAGCTAGCTGCTTACTATTCAATACGGCAATCCAATGGGCAATGTTAGGTGCTGTGAACATCTTGTGTTATCAACAAAATAAAAAGTTATTCACCGAAAAATGTTTTAGACGCTACACTCTATAGCGATAATTTCTTACTCCCATTACACAGACCGATTTTTCAGCAGTGGGACAGTATTTAATATAGGGCTGGTATTATTATTTTATATTGAATGGTATTATACAAAATAAATCTGGCGTTCTTATACATATTGTATGAGACATTGATGTTACTAGTAGTGAGCACAAGACTTAGCGACTGTTTATAAATTCGCGAAGTAACGATCAAATTGCGCAGCTATTTGTCGCAATTGGACAACCTTTATTTGGATTTGTAAAGTGTTTCTAATAAAACTTCATTCGTGGAGGGTGGTCCAACATTGAGGTCAATAGAAAAGATATAAAATAGTATACAAAGAAATAGAAAAGGGAAGAGTCGGAGTGGAATGCAACGAAGATAATATGAATGATTTAAAGTGATACATACATTGGGTTATACATGGAAGAGAACGGGAGGTATTATTTATGTAGGATTATAATCAACGTCTACTGTTTTAGCTGAAATTCTCCAAAATAAATATTTTATTGAACTACTTCCAGTTACAAATGTCCTATCTTGTTGGCTAAACATCAGTCTTGGTCTATTTCGTGTAACATAGTCAGTATTACATTAATAATGTTTTAGCAGTCAAGGTAGTTAGTTTTATTTTAATATAATAGGTATGTTTGCAAGTAAATTATTGAAATAACCAGACGATACGTTAAAGCGTTGCACCTATAGTGTATAAAAGATGTTCGCTCTTTTTACGGGTGCTGGGCCTCAAAATTCAACCAAGTTCAAACTTTATGGATATTAAAGGACCAAAAATATGGGTCTTGGATCAATAAAAAAAATTTGGGCCCATCCAATTAGAACTCAACTTTTTTTTGAAAATGTTCATATAGACCGTGGGCCAGTAGCAAAATTTCGTCAGTCATTTTCTCCCGAACGATAATTGGTGAGATGCATCAGAGACGTGTATCATAAAGCCTCGTGAACGTCAGCTTCGGCTCCGTGGGTGCCATGAGCGGTGGTAGCCTCCCAAAGATGTAGAAAAAAAAATATTATTCAGTCATTTCCTCCCAACTAAGAATCATTTTAAATTGTAGCTAACCTGATACCTTGAAGAAAAAAAATAATCAGCTGACTGTAACTTGGGGCATTATGCGTCAGCTGGTCAATCAAACATGTAAAAAAAATATATCATTTCAGTGATTTCCTCTCAACTACAAATTTACCTGATGATAGCTTATACGCAACTATGAATAAATATATATGTCAGCTGGCTGTATGCCGGGGCAAAAACCGTCAGCTGATGCCTTGAAAGTTATAACGCAGGTGTTAGGCGAGAGCTTCTATTACATAATTACATGCATCAGCTGACAATGTTTCCCTCGAATTAATGATAGTAGATTCTCTTTATTAATTACAGCATTGTATTATCAATCTATACATGTAAAATGCTTTGTCCTGAATGACTGACTGACGCACAGCCTAAACCTCTGACCGTAGAGACCTGAAACTTGCAGGGTGTGTTCTTTGTATGCCATAGGCATCTAATGAGATTGAATTTTCCGAAAGTCTACCCCTAAGAGGGTGAAAAAGGGGGGCAAAGTTTGTATGGGCCAACGTGATTCCTTGGTCCAACCTACTTCAAATATTGCTTAAACTTATTTTTGACAGAACTGATAGAAGACGTGTTTTATGTTTTATTGAAATTCATCCCGTAATATATAATATGTATAAAAACGAAAGGTCATTAACTCACTCATCACGAAATCTGAGAAGCTACACGTGCTAGGAGTCTCAAATTTTGTGGAGGTTCCTTTTAGGACGTTGGAGCTCACTAAGACGGGATTTTGCGTAATTCAACCCCTAATGGGGTAAAAAGATTGTACGCGATAAACTCAAAGACTATCAAACGGATTTTGATTAAATTTGGTATGGAGATAATTCGAGCATCTGGGAAACTGGAAAGTTTTAGGCTACTTCTTATCCCGTGAAAATGTATAAGTGGGACCTTTAGAAAAAAAAACTCTTTCGTACGACCGCGGCTGCGGGCAAAAGCTAGTCAGCTTATAAATTTTCATCTGGGAAGATATAATGTATCTTAAATGTTTGACTTTACGCTCAGATATGAGTTTTCCGATGAAATGTATAAATACTTTACGACTAATACGTATATAATTAAATAACTGAAGAAATATTAAGAACAGTGATTATGAATTTATAGTTTATTGTACTCTCCGGAGTAAGATAAAGTGGTCAGCAGAAGACTTTTCAGATTAACACAACCTACTGCAGGTAACACCTTTGCAACACGTTTCTAATCTAAGGGTTAGAAAATTGTTGCATGCCTACATCGCGTCATACAAGGAACACACCCTGCAAGTTTCAGGTCTCTACGGTCAGAGGTTTAGGCTGTGCGTCAGTCAGTCATTCAGGACAAAGCATTTTACATGTATAGATTGATAATACAATGCTGTAATTAATAAAGAGAATCTACTATCAGTAACTGGAGGGAAACATTGTCAGCTGATGCATGTAATTATGTAATAGAAGCTCTCGCCTAACACCTGCGTTATAACTTTCAAGGCATCAGCTGACGGTTTTTGCCCCGGCATACAGCCAGCTGACATATATATTTATTCATAGTTGCGTATAAGCTATCATCAGGTAAATTTGTAGTTGAGAGGAAATCACTGAAATGATATATTTTTTTTTTTTTTTTTACATGTTTGATTGACCAGCTGACGCATAATGCCCCAAGTTACAGTCAGCTGATTATTTTTTTTCTTCAAGGTATCGGGTTAGCTACAATTTAAAATGATTCTTAGTTGGGAGGAAATGACTGAATAATATATTTTTTTCTACATCTTTGGGAGGCTACCACCGCTCATGGCACCCACGGAGCCGAAGCTGACGTTCACGAGGCTTTATGATACACGTCTCTGATGCGTCTCACCAATTATCGTTTGAGAGAAACTTGGTCACCGAAATCTGTCACTGGCCCACGGACCAATATTAAGTGCAATTTTTAATCAAATTAAAATTAGGTAAATTTCAAAATCGGATGACTTTAAAATTATATGATTTATTGCAAAGGACTAGTTTTGAGAGTACTATCAAATATATTATATAAACTATCTTGGTTAGAATTTTAGGTCGGGTTTTGGACATGTCCTTTGACAAGTCGATTTTACAAATGTCCATACTCAATTTGAATTTTCACAATCTCTGTTGTAAATTCTTCTAAGGATTACACAACTTGTGTACATAAGAAATTGCAGTAGTGTGTATAAAAAACTAGTAGGAACTTATTAATAAAAGACAACTTAAAATACACGCTAGTGCATTGTGCTCTTGATCTTCGCGTTTTCCTGTTGCGAAAGGAATTTTCTTTGTTTGTTTTGTTTCGTTCTGTAGTACTACGTAGCGTATCTGTGTCAATGTTGATGTATATTCTGTTTATGATTGATCGGTGTTGAGTTCTAAAACTAAAATTGTATTATAATCGTAAAATATTAAATGTGTGATCCTGTATAGTCAGTAGCATAAATATCTGAACAAAATGAAAATTTCAAATCGCATATATATGCCTTAACTTAAACTGAAACATTTTTTTTTCGTTCGAAGTGAAGTAAATCTATTTTATTTTATTTTTGTGAAGAGACAAAAAATATTAGTAAGAACACAAAAGTATGTAGGCAATTTGATATTTTCAATTTGTTCAACTACTTATGCTGGTGACTGTACATATATTGATAATTGTAAAAGTATCCTTATACTTTGTAAAACAAAGTCCAGTCCAGTTTGGGTCTTTACCCAGCAGGGGGACTTTGAGTTTACAGCGTTCAGGCAAAAAGCTGTCTGAACGCTATAAACTCAAAAACTACAAAATGTAATGAAATTTGAATGCAGTTCGAGACGATAGGAACGATATTGCTTATAGCTATTATCATGGGGAATAATGTTATGTATTGCTGGCGTTTTATCACAGTCTCTTTCACGCTTTTATCCAATAAAAACTCTCTCACGCGGGTGAAGCCGCGAGCAATACCTTGTGGGAAGATATTCGGATATTTGTTAAAATTTACAAATCAGTGCAGAAATAGCTCGGTGGATTTTGAAATTTCGCAAGTTGACAGTTATAAAATATCAATAAAATTGATTACAATGCGCAACAGTGATCTACTAATAAGTAATAGGTTTGAATCTGATATCACATGCGGCATTTAGTTACTAAGTACAAGTTATCAAATAGCTCAGAGTAAGTAACCTATAGAGCGCTAATATCGCACTGTGCGCCCACTACCCAGCGTAGGCAGGTGGACTATAGCTACTTATATAGAAATGTTGGCGACTGCTAGGGATGGGCACGCGAGCAGCACCAACGCAACAGTTATCGATAAGTACAGGTCCGGCGGCGCGGTACATATTGTTAAAAAATGTGGTTCTACAAAATATGGCCTTGTGAGTAATTTTAAGCGTATTGCGTTAATATAGATAAAAGCTATGCTGCGAATTGGTGTAGTGCCATGTGGAATGATTTATAAACACGGTACCTCAAGAGCCGTTTTTACAAGCAATAAGAACCAATAATATTAATGGATATCCATTATAATTGAACCAATGGATATAAACCGAGCATCGCACCATGGATTTCTTAGCTAGTCTCCCCAAGTCTAAAATAGTCACGTCTAGTTTTTTAAATATTTATTACCAATGTTAAAAAAATGACAAAAAATATATCTATAATATATGATTGCTAACTTATACTGTCAAGGCCCGCGATAGAAGCTATGCAATAGCTTAAAAATATCATCGTAATCGGAAATTTTTAGGAACAGTAATTATTTCTTTCATTTCATAAACAAAAACGCAATTATTAATTTGCTTAAAAATCACACACAGACAAAAACAGTTATCTAAGCTACATTATATTAGCATCGCCTTCGATAGTAATAAATACGTATGCATATGAAAATATTACATCGATTCTGGTATCGACGCGTAACATCACTATCGAAAAAGCGGGATGCGGGGCAGTGCGGGGGGTACAAGCGTTCGCCTCCCGTGCGTCTTTCATACCGCGACGCGTGATTTCAATTTTACCTAAAAATATATTGAAATATGGCTTGCCTGTGAAACGTGAAATTAAAATTCTGTTTAGTGTGTTTCCGAGTGTCGTTTTTACAACATTCCACATACCATTGAACCATTTTGCAGTATTAATAATCAAATATTCGCATAGATCTCACTCGCGTGTGCTCACACCGTTCCTACTCGAGTGACTACAAGCGCTTGCGGCCGGCGCAGGACGATGTTCCCACCCGTGCCTATTGTTCCCACTTGCATACACGCCCTCGATAGTAGTTATACTTACTCTGAGTCAAATAGTAATAAAAATACACTCATTGTCGAAGTAAACGGTCACTATCGCTGGGCACGAGCATTATTATCATGATTTCTTTTGAGTTTTTATATTTTTAATACTAGGTTATCCAGAGACACCGTCCATGTACGGAAATACGGCCATATCTGCAACCTATATCGCAGAAAAATTCAGTAGCTTTCCAAGTGCTTAATGTATCAATTATTTCATTTGGGTAGGTACATTTAATTTTAATACCAAATAATACGTTTTCATATTCATAAACGACCATAAAAAATAAAATTGGATTTTTTTTTTATTCCTTTACGAAATCTGGTACAAAATAAAAACATGTATCACAATGCAAGTGTTCATCAAAATTTGCCTTGTCATTTCAATGTTTTAAAGAGAAAAAAAAAAGCACATACAAATAAAAAATTTGAAATAGACATTTACTAATTGTATAATATATAATAAATTGTATTCAACGGTTATTTTTGTATGTCCTGTAATGTTGTAATAATGTATCTATTACATACGTTTAGATGAAGTATACTAGTAATGACCGTTCCGTGCAATGTCACTTAGCGTACGTTTAACACGACGTGGAAACGGCAATTTGTATGACCTCCTTTTTTTGGGAGTCCTCTATTAGCTTAATTGTGTAACGTTTAAGCGTGTATCATTAAAATATAATAGTACAGATGACTTATGTTTTTACGTTTTATGTTCACATAGTTAAGTGTAAAGAACAAGTATATTTAAATCGCTTGGCCAATGTATACAAGCATGAAAATCATCCTAAAGCGTAATGAGAAAGATTAATTTACATTAAATTTTCCGCATATTTTAAACAAAGGTTATTGTAAATGTGCTGTGATGAACAATACACCACGAAATTATTATCAAAAGAAATCTAATGATCGGCATAGCTCCAATTTCCAAGATTTTACGAGTGTATCCGGGTCGAAGGACCAAATGGAACTCTATTGCCCATTTGTCAATCAAAGCTTTTGATCAGTATTTTAACGAGGCACTGCCGTTGCTGTCTTTCTTATAAATTGAAACTTGTAGACCAAACATTAGGCTAAAAAAAGATAAACAAAATTCATTGATAAGCTCAAAGATAATCGACGCCTAAGTATCGCGAGAGATCAACCAGTGCACCATATTATAAAATTATATTTTGCCAACAGACAGAATCGAAAACACCACCGCCGATGGCGCGGGTCCCATCGCCCCCCCGCACCCCGTGTAAGGCGCCCCCCTCCCCCCCAACAGTGACCACGCACACCAAGCCGCCGTATTCGTTCTCGTGTCTCATCTTCATGGCGATCGAGGCGGCGCCTGCGCGTGCGCTGCCCGTCAAGGAGATCTACGCGTGGATCGTGCGACACTTCCCGTACTTCAAGCACGCGCCGCAGGGATGGAAGAACAGTGTCAGGCATAACTTGTCGCTCAACAAATGCTTCCATAAGGTATGGTTTCTTATACAAGTAATCATGAGAGCTGCTCGCTTTATTGTGTCATGGCCGCCCATAAACAATAGCAACACCACCTTTAAATGATATTATAGCGTTCGGTACCCTCAGACATATAATGCCAAAAAATAACACTAAAATGTCCTACAATCTGGGACAGAGCATTGGAACTTACCGGCAGAAATAGACAGTTTGATACCTACCCAGCCGGACTATGGCACATCAGGGACCACCTAGGCACACTTATTGTAAAATATTACATACATACAGAAACAATGACAACTGTTATAAGCACACGACTCGTCGACTTTAATAATTATTGTATTAACTATTAACACACTTGGCTGATTGTCAACTGAAGCTGACACGCGCGGTATTATCGCTTCTCCAATTATAATTGAATCTAAACGTAACATACATTGTAATATTATTAGCCAGTAATTTATTGAATTACGTTTAATGGTCTACTCAAATTCATTGAAATTGTTAAGAGCTGTGGTGGCTTGTCCTCCTGGCCGCCATATCGTCTGCCCACACACGCTATAAAAATTGTGGCGTGGTCATACGCTTTTGATGTCCGCAACATTTTATTATAACAATAATGAACGTCAAAAAGTACTCGAATTACGATCCGCCATGTACTTGAAGAGCTTAATATATATGCGAGTCTGAAACTAAACTATTAATAGGGTAGTTTTTTGTATTCTATTTTGTACATTATTTTATATGTATTTATTTATTTAGTTTTAGGAAGGCTTACAGACTAATTATACAATGGATAGGGAACATTATATTGTAAACAAATTGCTGACAATAAACCTCCACCTATGAATAACTTAAATAAGCACCAGCATAATTTAGTTTATAGACGCAAGTCTATACCAAATTTCAAAGCTCACTTATTATTGTGTCAATTTTGAAAATTCTTTTTCCTTTTGATTTTGCATGGTATACATTTTTGATAAATTTATTTAAAAGTAGTACACAACTATTATTATTTTAAATCTGGTACTATTGATGTATGTAACATTTTAGGTGGCAGCAGCTCCAGGACTTGGTAAAGGATCATTATGGACTGTCGACCCACAGCATCGCGCATCACTCTTACAGGTACCTTGCACTCTTAAAATGAAATGTACTGGAGTCCTAAATAATACCAGACTCCCACTTTAATGTTGGCAAAGCAACTACTAGTCTTAGGCGATTGTGGGATTTACGACCAACAGTGATTGGCAATCGACTAGGCATCTCCTTTAAAGAGATAAAATAGGGAACTTGAAATTGAACAGACAAAGGTAAGGTCTCGATAGCTCAGTTGGCAAAGCACCGGCACGGTACGCTGGAGGTCGCGGGTTCAGATCCTGCTTTCGACTGTTTCTTTTTCAATGTTTCCATTAAAAATAAAATCAAGCAACAGTGATCTTCTACTAATATTTGTTTACTTCATAACAAATATTATTTAAATAAAAAAAAATGACAACCTTTGCAATGCAATGCAATCAGCCCTGTATTATATACTGCTCACTGCTGAGCAAGGGATTACTTTGCTACTGAGAGGGGTTAGGCCTTAGCCCACCACGCTGGCCCAGTGCGGGTTGAACTTCTAATACCCTTGAAATTCTTATGCAGGTCTCCTCACGGAGTTTTCCTTCGGCATTAAAGCGAACGATGATCCATAAACAATACACATGTACCTTCCAAAAGTCTAGAGGCGTGTCCCTTGGGTTTTGAATCTCCGGACATTGTCTCAGCAGACCGCTCCCAACTATAGTCCGTCCAACAATTTATTTAACTTTTGACATATGCACGCCTATGAAATTTTATAATTCTTGATAAGGAATCGAAACAAAACAATTGAATACTTGGAATAATTGAATGGACGCCAGTTTTTGTTTTCCATAGTGAAGGGACTTGCTGTTCAGCTCCGATATTAATTATCAATCGATATTCGTTAAGCCCACTGATTGTGTAACAAAAATAATTCAAAACATTTACATTGAAAAATAAAATTTCGCAGTGTAAATTTAAAAAATCTTTTTATATATGCGTAAGTATATAATAACCGATGAAATAAATTATTCAATTTTAATTTTGACAAAATGATATTGAATATAAAATATATACCTACAGAATAAATTTATAATCAGAAAATATTCACATTTAAACGCTTAGGCATGTGTATAAAACAATACAAAATGTTGAGCAAAAAGAACATTTCAATGTGTTTAATCCACGAAGAAAAGAAGAAGAGCGGAGGTGTGTCAAGCCAAAATCTCTTTAAAACGTAGCGTCGCTAAATGCGGGGGGTCGGGGGATGAAATATAACGATAGCTCCTCCCCCCAATCAAAATCCATCTAGCGGTGAATGGCATTATTACAGCGTAACAGAGCTAACTTGTCAATAATTTAGTTTGTCTTTACACCGCTACGGCGTAACAAGCGAAACTATTCATTCCAGAAGATTCTATGTCCGCTAGCATGGCAGGACAGCATTATTTATTTATATTTTAATATCATGGTATACAAAAATACTAAACCAAAATATTAAACAGTAATTTACTTTATTTCTAGGGTTCCGTATCGAAACTTTAAAAAGGCCCAAAAAACCTTTACAAATAAAATTCACCAATGCGGCAGTCCTAAATAAATGAAAATTATACGTTCTCATAACTTTTTTTTTAATTCGGTTACGGTAAAGTGACTGCACCTTACCTGATGGTAAGCGCGATGCCGTCCAGATAGAGTATCGAGTGGCAGCAGATGGTTATCCCATGCCATTCGACACAATCATGTCGGCCGACTGAGCTGCTTCTTCACGCTATCGCGGACGGACCCAGGGTTATAGGAAGGAGGGAACACGCGCGCCGGTAAACTATTTCAAAGCTTGATGGTGCGGCAAATAAAAGATTTGGTAAACCTATTGGTTCGGGCCGAGATGGTTTTAACCATCAAGCTGTGGCTTGGCATGCCAGCACGCGTAATTCTGCTGAGGTAAGGAGAGGAGGGGATCAGATTAAACAATTCTTCAGAGCAGTCGCCATGATATAGACGGTAGAACACGCTTAGAGAAGCGACATCTCTCCGCAATTGTAGCGACTCGTAAGTTGCAACAATTTAGGTAGCACTCCTTGATGCAATTTTCTATAACCATTTTTAGTGTTATAGAAATCATTTTCATTAAAATGAATTGAGCAAATTTTAGAATATTTTGTTGGTGTCCAGTGGTTGGGTCTATTTATGACGCGTATCCATGCATTTCTATTTTCTGTATTGGCAGGGAATCTAAAATGTTAACAAATAAATCAGTAACGCGAAAAAAGGAAATTACAAATAACACGAAGTTAATAAAAATAATATATTCGATTTTAGGTGTAGGTGCGCTGGAGTGACGCACATATTTTTCGCTATCCGTTATTTCTGAATACTTACCCACAGATGTCACTACATTTTTTAATATATTTTTTCACATTTTATGTAACTAAGTAATAAATCTTTGAAATAATTAATATATTAGCAGGCAGAATAAGCTAAATTTACTAATTTCTGCCGAAAATTCGTATGACATGCGTTTATAACGTTAAAATCATGATATCAGTGAGAAATCTAAAGAACCAAACTTTTTGACGACAGATGTCACTTTGTAATAAAACAATAAAATACGTTTTAAAATGCAAATAATCATAAATTTAAACGACTTACAAATGAAATGTTATGCCATCTTGTTTGGTTTGTGATCCTGAGCAATTTCTACACCCAGCAACAGCGCACTTCATGGTTAAAAAAAAATTATACCTATTTAAACGTCAGATAAGTCCGATCCGAACGCACTGACGACTCACTCGGAACTACAGTTTTAGGCCCCGCCTACTGTGACGTCATGACCTTAGTTGATGGTGACATGACCTAATTGCCTTGCGGCACCTCCGCTCTTCTTCTTTTCTTCGTGGTTTAATCGATCAAAACTTATGCATAAATTAAATCGATTGCTACAAGAAATCGAATCGGTAACGCATTAGTACATCCCCAATTGATTAGAAACCGAACTGTCAAAAGTTAAATAAGCTGGACGGACTATAGGCTACTGTCCCATAATAACCTTAAAAATGATATTCGTAGGCATTCGGTCGTCAGCCGATCCCGACGGCGCCCCCCGACACTCCCCCCGGTAAGAACGCGCCGGACCCGCAGCTGTTCCCGTTCCTGGCGCGGCGGCTGGCGGGCGAGCCGGAGCCCGGCGCGGACGAGTACCTCGCCGCCGCCACTGTACTCGCCATGAAGTACGGACCCGCTGTGCTCGATCAGGTAGATATCAACTCTGTGTCTGTGATTGTGTTTCTTGATTGGTCTTTGTGGATAAAAAATTACAAAAAAAATTGGCAGTTAAAACTATATTCAGAGCTCCTTAATTTTTAAACATGTTTTGTGTGAATTTTCAACTTGGATTCCAGTATTAAATAGTGTTATTGTGTAGTTGCCGCCGGCCGCACACCTGGTGATCTCTCGCTGCGCACGCGACGAGCACTCGTACAGCGGCGGCGGAGCGGGAGGCTGCGAGGAGCGACGCACGGCTGAGGCGCTGCTCAACCTCGCCGGCGTGCCCTCCGAGCCCGCGCCCAGCTAGCGCGACCACCACCACCACCACCACACCACTCCCCGCACCACCCACGCGCCACAGGTAGAACGTGTTTCCCTACCCTAGCCCGGACCATCGTGACTCAGTGCTGTAACTACAGCGGTGGCCAAGCACCGAACGCAGACCCTTGAGAAATGCAGAAATTACCAGACCAGGAACAATTTTTGGGTCATGCATGACCACAGTTATAGAAGCTCGCACTGGCCGTATAAAAAACTTGGCCTACCCTAGCCCGGACCATCATGACTCAATGCTGTAACTAGAGGGGTGCCAGCAGTGGCCAAGCACCGAGAGACCCTTGAGAATTTATCAGACTAAGAACGAGTTTTGGGTCATGCATGGCCACAGTTATAGAAGCTCCCATCGGCCGTATAAAAGACTAGTTACGGAACTATCAAGATGTAACAGCTCGCTCTGACGTCACGATGGTCCGTCACTCTTCCTCAAAACAGAAGTGACGTTGCAATGAATTCGCGTCACTATCGATAAATGTTGGACTGTTCGATAGCTGGTCATGAATATCGATGATTATCAATAACACACGAAGTATTCGTCGCCATTTATTCAAGAGTCCAGAAGTAATGCCAGTAAAACACCTCCTATTCTCGATGCGTTGACACTCGACAAATATCGACATCGATAAATGTAAGTAAAATCTTTATTCTTATGATGAAATGTTTCAAGCGTAGTAGCTAATCTATTGACGAGTGTAATGAATTTAAGAATTCAAAGACGATTGTAATGTCTTATGCGTGATTTAGGTGTAACAACATCAGGTGACGGCTGTTGTGTATAGGAAAAATATTATCGACTTATCTCTGAGGCAGTAATTATTAATATAACACGATCTACCACACGGTACGGGCGTGGTAATCCATTAGTAACAAACTTAACATATGCGACAAAGATATGAACAGTTTAGATTTTTTTCACAAGATACCATTATTGGCAAAATATTAATAAATGAACAATTTAAATCGTAAATAATTATTAAAATTTTGTGATTAATAATACTGTAGAAAACAATAATGTTAAATATTATCGCATCAAAACTTATCGATAAGTTATAAAAAATATATCCTTACCTTATAATCCTTCGAAGAATTTTCTCAAAGAATATTTGACATTAAGTTAGAGCAAAGCTCTAATAAAACAAAGTGATTCATTGATAACGCAAGTTCTTAGAACATAGGAATCAAATGCGCAGAACTTATGTCTATGAATTGTCGCATTAAAAATAGACAAAAAAAAGTTTACCATACTCTAGTCCAATAAAGACAATCCAATAAAAATCTGTCGCGTATACAATTTATCTGTAATAAATAAATTTATTCAATTAATATGAAAATACTATGCTTAGGTAAAAAGCTCGTTTGCTGTTTATTTAGAACATAATTTCCATTCGACTCGTTCTCAGATTTGTTAAAACATCACATTTATCAAGGCGGTGGTCCGATTTTCGCTCTGTCGACATTCAACAGAAGCCATGTTCGACTTTTGTCTACAGCGCGAAACCCCGATCACAAGATTAGTTACATGAAAATCTGTAAAGCCTAGAATAATTAAACGTTTACATACATAGTAGTTACTAATAGTGATAGATGTGATACTACTTAGTATGAGATATTATTTAAAAAAGAATGGAAAGTAATTTAATAATTCTCCCTATATGCATTTAGGTTTTCCCCAATTAATTAATAGTCAAACGTTCATAATATAATGTTTAAGAAATAATAAATATTCTACAGATTAAAATAATATTAGTGTTGCCACATTTCTGTTGTTCGCATTGGATTCATGCCGAAAATTGCCAGAGTAGTCCACTTGTTTGAAATAGTGTGTCAGAAATGTGGCACGAACATAGTAAAGGTTTAAGTTGTAACTATGTTTAATAATATTTATTTCGCATCTCTATATCAATCAGATTTTTAAGCGCAATTAAATTTAAGTATAATTTCACGTAATCAACATGATTGTACATGAGCAATATATCGCTTTATAGCTTATCATATGTGATCTGAACACTACCATTATTTATACAAAAAAATACTACATACAGGGCTATCAAGGTGTATATTTAAATATTGGAAATTTTCATTACTTTCAACGTGATACTACGTATATTTATGTATTTTATATTTTCTTAGAGAGTAACTTAGCCATAAGCAAACTTTATTTTGTGTTCATGAACCAAGTGATCCACTGTACTACTGCCAGCTGGTACAACAGATATTATTTACTAGATACTAACTGCCCATCGGGGAGTTTCAAAGAATATTATTTCTACCGGTATATACGGACTAATTTTAATAAATAAAAACGAGTGATTTCACGAAAGTGATCGCTTATATTTAGCGAAATATATTTAATGTAGTTTATAATTTTCGACATTTACAAATAGCCTTCCTTCTAGCTACTCGATAGCTGCTACCAAAAATTCTAAAATATTATTTACTTGCAAGACGACGGTCGCGTCTTTCGATTCTGAGTTGCGACGTGTGTCTTTGTGAACGAAACTGTTTCTCTCAAGTGCCTACTAAATGCTTCTGTCTATCGTTAGCTATGTAACTGGAGTATGGAGTTGTATGTGTGGAGTAAGTGTCGGAATGATGAACAAAGCATTAAATTTTTGTATGAAAGTTGTGCCTTCTTTGTGTGCGATATTGGGGCAATTTACCATTCGGAAATGTATGTTGTGTGTCTGACTACAGAAACCGTGGTGTAAATAGATTTTATTCCCGAAATTCGTTTCCGGCACTTACAGCAAAGCCTTGAAAGAAAACACCAACTAGTGTTTACGACATAGGTCTTCATTTCCATTGTTATATTTTTATTTGACTACTTTCGCTGATCACTCAGTGTACTAGTTTATTTCCCCTTTTGACAACCACTGTCCGGTGCAATCAGTAAACGTAGAAGATAAAATGTCGACGGTGACATAAGTTACTGCGAGAATAGGACCCTTGTACGTTTAATAAATGTCTATACTCTAAATTTTGGGTGTTGTAATAAAACGCATATATATAAATAGTAATTCGACAAAACCGACAGCTTTATTTAGTACAATTTGATTAATATTACGTCAAGGTAAATAAAAGAATGAAAAAAAAAATTACGCGTAGGATTAACTAGACTGATGCAATGACTGATTTGTGAGCAATATTATTTATTAGTAAAATGGATATTTTTTTCTTTAATGAGCACCTGTATGTTTAATGTTCAGATTGACAGACGAAAAACCTGTAAAGCTTTGCCAATCAAAGAGTCAAATATTTCGCTTTCATTATCTCGCAGATGCGTGAGGCAGACATGTTTTAATTTGCTATCAATTAAACGTAGGCAAAGGAAGGTGTGTATGTGTGCCAAATGTTAAATGCATTACCATTTTATCAAGCAAATTGAAATACCATTTATGAATGTATTTATAATAAAAACATAGTTAGATTAGGACATAAGTGATATTATAATAATTTAATTGCTATATAATTAAAGAATACATACATTTTTGCTGTATTTAGGAGCGTCTTCCAACTTGTATTGTTTTCTCGTAGAATACACGCGTATGAACGGGGAGAAGAGTTTTGTGATCAAGTGACCACTAAGGCTTGCTCACAGCTTGAGCGGTGTATGACACTCGCCGAGCGTACGGACATACACAAATAATTTTGTATTGCTCGTTGATTTTCTCCCCGGCCGTACGGATTAGCCTTTCTTTCGGTGTTATAAATGATATGTAGATAACAATTTACAGCAATAATTAGTACCTAATATAAATACTTTGCTGGTAGATGCTACGTATGATTGAGTAATATGTTGCTATTTATTCAACACGTTGACTGACGACATTAAGTTACATTGGACACAGTGTTTGTTATGAGTTATGTATATTCAAAAATAAAATTTATTACTGCCAGTTTAGGCAATGTAACCATAAAACTGTATTAAAAAGTTGCATTACTTAATAGCCTATTTTTTTTAAATCAGGTATTGGTAACTCTTACTAATCCTGAAACTTGGTGTTTTAAAATATTCTCAATTATTTTATATCTAAAAAGAATAAACTTTGTATTCTTTATACCTAAATTACGCGTCAAATTAGGTATACTGAACTCGATATCAGATAATGTAATAAAGTCAACGTGTTAATAAATACTGTGTTTATTGTAAACAACTTTTAAAATCGACCTATTAATAATATGGATGAACATTACGGCATATGATTTTCACGACTTGTCGAACCCCTATTAGTTATTTACTATAAAATGCCTTTAAAAAAAGAAGTTATATCGACATGATATTAAAATTGTTGTGGCTCACGTTCTATTGTCGTGAAATGAATATAATTTTTATCGATTAATTTATTTTTAGGTTAAATAACGATGTTATTATTTTTTAAGATGTTTGTTTGTAAAATGGAATTTTGAAAACGAAAATGTGTGATTTTTATTTGGAGTTGGCGTTTTACAAACTGTAATATGACGTCACTGTTGCATATATAAAAAATATTTGATTCATATCGAAATATCGATAAATTTATAAACAAATATGAATAGAAATCATAACGTCGAAAGATATAGAGTATATGAATTAATTATTATTGTGCAAAAATTATTTGCCATCCGTAAAAATATTGCAAGTTTTATTTATTGCCTCGCAGTGTTTTATAAAATGACAGTTTTTGCATAAACATTTTTAGAACATTGATTTTTGATCGAGTAAATGGAATTATCATTTTACCAATATATTTAGTTGTATGCAACAGTGACGTCATAATACACGCAAATAGCAGTACACCGGTGTCTCCGAACTCGTATATTTATTTAAGTATTTTAAGTGAAAATATTGTTGTTGTTGATATTTTGCCGGCTTCTGAACGATACCACTCTTTTATTATTGCTATTGTTGAAAGTTATTGCCAAATTTTTATTTGTCCTAAAATCTTTTGTCTTTGTACATATCCATTAATAAATTATGTACCGAGAATACGTGTGCGTTTTATTTGTCAAGTATTTTATTTTACCCTAATTTGACTTACAACAAAGATATTGTACATTATTTACGCATCAGCAAGAACATCCATATAAATATGGAATCAAAACACACAGACACACACACACACTCACGCCTTTAATTCCCGAAGGGGTAGGTAGAGGCGCAACTATTGCACCCACTTTTCGCCGTTATTCCGTCCCATGATGTGATAGGGGGCGAGCCTCGCCATATCGGGCACAAATTCCAGACTCCGAGCTGATACTGAATAGAAAAACTCAATATCACTTTGCCCGACCCGGGAATTGAACCCGAGACTTCAGCATTGCAATCAACATTCTACATATTATGCAATTTAATGATGAGGTGCAATGATTACAGACCTCATTAAAATAAAAAATACCCTCTCTGGCAAAGGAAGAGGGTCTAGGTCAATTACCGAAAGCTGGCACATACAACACATTGACAAGTTACGAGTGTGTAGTCTGTAGGTATTAAAAAGTCACTTGTCTTAATTAATTATTGTTTACGTGGTAACGAAGTTAAAAATATAGCATGATTTTTTATTGCATCTATATAATTTGAGTACAGTCAGCCACATAAGTAGATGAACAAATTCAAAACTACAAATCGTCTCTACAATTTTGTACTATAAATTTTAATTTTCTCTTCACAAAAATAAAATAAAAGAGATATACTTAACACAAATACAAAAAAAAACATTTCAATTAAACTTAACGCGTCGAGGCGAATTGAAATTGTGAATTTGTTCAGCCACTTATGTGGCTGACTGTACCTCCAATTTTAATAATTTGCAACATTTTTTTAACATACCGTGTAAAATTGTATCGGTGTGAGTAATGTGAACGTACCAGTTTTCCGTAATCAATCTATAAGACTACCTGTCCACTGAAGCGAAGCGGTGAGCGCGACAAAAATCCACCAACACAATTGCATAAAATCTTCGGTCCTCTTCAGAGGACAGGGAGTTGACATCTAGTTTAAAAATTCATACAAAGCCGGGAAGCGGATGACGAGGAGAAAGGAGCTAAAACTAGCAACTTTTCGGTGTGTCAGCAAAATTTTTTAGTACTTATAGCTAGTTTTTGGCAACATTTTCGAGCAATTTTCTTTTATTTGACAATTTATTCAGACTAAAGAACTAAAACAATCGCCGGCCACCGGCATGGCAGCTCAAATGACTCGTCGCGTGCTAGCTCCGCGTATGGAAAAGTCTGCAACTCCGCTTCGATGGACAGGCAACCTAACAGACGTCACTCATTGGGATGTTAGGGAAGAGAAAAAGAGCATTATACACACACACACACACACTCACGCCTGTTATCCCCGAAGGGGTAGGCAGAGGCGCAACTAGTGCACCCACTTTTCGCCGTTATTCCGTCCCATGATGTGATAGGGGGCGAGCCTATCGCCATATCGGGCACAAATTCCAGACTCCGGGCTGATACTGAATAGAAAAACTCAATATCACTTTGCCCGACCCGGGGATCGAACCCGAGACCTCAGCTTTGCAGTCGTACTGTAATACAACTACGCCACCGAGGCAGTAAGAGCATTATAATACTACGGAAAGAAAGGAGCAATGTGGAAAAGTGTTGGTGTTTCACAGTGTTGTTTCCGTTTCGTCTGGTCATCTGGCGTAGTATTTTTTATTTCTTCTGTACGTGTATCCGTCTCACTAGACATTGGCAAAATTGTCTTAAACGACAGAGCCAGATAGGAAAAAAAATGTGGAAAAACTAGGTGGGACAATTTAATCAGATGAGGGCAGTATGAAGAAGAAAGAAAGATTTATTGTTGAAACAACTTACACATTAAAAATAAAGAATATAATAATGACAAGTTGTGAGCATAATCAACACTGGGTGTAATGGAGTATGCAAATAAACTATAACTTCAGTAGCTGCAAGATTTATTAAGTTTCATGTAAAACAACTATACTTATTACAGGAGTAATTAAAATTAAATTCTTACACATTGTCTCCACTCATAACCTTCACTTCAAAATATGCAGTTACATTAGCTATTGACTTTAAATGACATAAAAAACAGTGCATTATCAAGTATCAACAAAAGTAACGTTTTTTTGTCTACCGCATGTTAAATTATAACAAAAATATCTCTATTCTAACACAATTACACTTCGACACTTCTACATTAAAATTTTCTTACAAATTCTAATTTAAGCACATCTTCAACCACTTCACTAAGGGAGAGCGCACACTGCGACAAAAACGCGTGATGTTTTCGATGCTATAGATTAAAGATGGCGGCTATATCTCGTATCGGTTTTCATATCTAAATTGTATACAACCAAAAACATGTAGCGTCAACAAACTGCAGTGCACGATAGTCTTAACCCCTCGAGCGTCGACCGGCCCGATGGGGCCGGTCTGACAGCTGTCAAACTCGATATGTGTGCGTGCTGACGCGCCTTATGTGTGTGCGTGTAGGTCGATTTTCGCGTGTTGACAGACACGCGAAAATTGCGCTTGCGCCAGTGTGGCCAGCGCTCTGGGCTCGAGAGGTTAATATAATAGTCAAAACGTTATGAAATATTCGTATCATAATTATTTATTGTATACTCATATATTCATTATTTATGAAGTCACGTAACTGATTACTTATCCAAATGCTGTGTACAAAAGTTAACATGGTGAATAGTCAATAGACGTATTTAATGCAACTCGAACGAATACTTCGGCTGGGCTCCACGCCGCCTATAATGGAACGTGATGAAATGAAGTTACAACACTTCACGAAAAATATATCTGTCTCGCTTCAGCCGGCGATTGTTCCATCGGACAGTAGGGGCATTTCAACCTGAAAAAAAATACAATTACTTTGACGAAACAAAACTGTTTGCGATAGTTACTTATGTGGCTGATTGTACAATAAGTAGTATTCCGAAATGAAAAACAATTTTCTAGAATATATGTTTAATGTATCAAAAAATAAATCTGATAGATAAAATTAAAATGTAATACCTAACAGATGAAATAATCTTGATATGCGAGATAATTCTACTTAGTACGAATTAATGTTCGCAAGACTATTACTAATGAGTAATTAAGTTAAAAGTTCCATTTAGCACAGTATTTAATTGTGAACGATTGTAGCGACATTTATATAATTTTTATACAATCACGAAAAAGTAGAATAGATTGTAGTATTTGTAATTCTGGTACACATACAAGTGATTTTTGTACCATGAAAGTCCCACTCACAGTCATGAACAAATACATAATATATCACCCCTTCATTCCCGAAGGGCTAGGCAGAGGTGCAACCAGGGCACCAACTTTTCGCCAACTGTGTTCCGATCCACGATCTGATAGGGTGAGCCTACCGCCGAATTACTGGGCTGTTACTGAGCAGAAAAATCCAATATCACTTTGCCCAGCTCGAGATTCAAACCTGGGTGCTTAGAGTAGTGGTCGTATTGCGCGCGCATACGGTTAGTAGAAAGTTAGTAATACAGGTTGTACTGACTTGGCGCCCATGGCGAGCTTGTTGAGCGCGTCACGCGAGATCACGTGACCGCACAGCAGACGCATGGGCGGGTTCTGGTCTGACGCCTGTTGTCGCAGGATGGGGCACGCGAACACGCTGTGGTAGCCACCGCCCTCCTCGCCGAGATCCACCTGTATGGACATGGATCATTATTTCATGAAGGAGATAAACAGTTAATTCATAATAAATGTACATCAATTTTTTTTTTAAGCTATTGCATAGCTTCTATCGCGGGCCTTGAGCGTGGAGACCGAATCCAGAAATTCCGTAACGAAAAAATAACTTGACACCCCTCACTCCGACCGGCACAGCGGTGATATTGTATTTTCAACTCTATCACAACCATGTAGAGTGTAAAATTCCATAAGTAAATTTAATATCGCAGTCTTGTAAGAATACAATATGTAAGAGGATATGAGCTGAATGATAAACGATAAAAGGTCGAAATTACCGTGTATTTAAAAATTGTTCCAGTCAGTGAAACGTACCGAAATGTCAAACGTGATTCTAAGTTCGAATTTTAAAAAAAAATTTTTTTTATATCTGTTCAAAGATATTTTTATTTAAATATTACGGCTCTGGATACTAGTCCATTGAGCCTGGTTTTCATATTTTTTTTAGTTTTGCCATCTATCGATGAATATTTTATTGTATATCTGTTCAAAGAGGTTATAAATATTATAATTTATGCAATAGCTTTACCGCGGCAATCTCCGAGTGCCACACGTCTTTTTTTTCTTTCAGTAGTGTTATCCTCTTTGTTAGTTATTATCAACTTTCGTTATATTAACCCTATATTTGTTGTTATTTATCAGTTTAGTGTTGTGTGTATACCTCGAAGGGCAGCTCATCGTCCGACCAGGCAGCGATAACATGTGGATGCGTCATCTTGGCGCGTATGTCGTGCAGCGCGGGCAGCACGCGGCCGCCCGCCAGCACGGCGCCCGCCAGCGGCGACAGCGGCGCCAGACGCAGCAGCGCGCACGCCTCGCGCACGAACAGTTCCGCCGCCTCGGCGCCCAGCGCGCGCGCGTCCAGCAGGTGTCGGTACACGCGCGGCGCCGCGCCCGCCTCCGCGCCCGGCGTGCACCACGCCAGCGCGCACACCGCCGCCTGCAGCGCGCGCTCGTGCCGCGCCGCGTGCGCCGGGAACCAACGCCGCGCGTACGAGATCGCCGCGCCCACACCCTGTGGGACACAACCACATCACAACTCTACAAGCTCACTGGTTGCATGATAGATTTTTGTAAAATTTAATGTAATTTTTTTTTTTTTTTTTTTTTATGTAATTTTTTCCAAGAAAAAACGTTTATAATACGAGACTTGTAACGTTTGATAAACAGGGCACAAATCTACACTCACCACCATAACTAGTTGAACAAATTCTAAATTTCAAATTACCTACACACTTTTGTGTTCTTACTAATCTTTTTTTTTCTCTTAAAATAAGGCATTTACTTTACTTCAAACAAAGAAAAAATATTATTTTAGTTTAACTTACGACTATATAGGCGATATGAAATTTTGATTTTATCAGCTACTTATGCTGCTGACTGTACATGTCATCATCAATCTAGAGTACACAGAACGCACAGCACAGGTCAACCAGAAATCAATTAATATTCGAAGAAACGACAGATAGTCAATGTTGGAACAATGTTTATTTTTATTTATCAGAGTCCGTATATAAAAAAAATGAGCGAAAATGTACTAAGAAAATACTTGCGCGTAAAATTCAAATTGAACTTAAGCAAACAATAAGAATTACCTGCTGTTCCTTTCGAGCATCTCCAAAACATTTATAATTGGTGAAATATGGGTGTATCTATTTATTTATTTATTGTTCTAAGGTACACCAACAGCACTACATATTATAACATTAAAATACAGTAAAACAATAAGGTACAACATCTGATATGTATGCTACTTATATGTCTGAACATACTTATATCTAAGTATTTTCAGACATTGTTGACGGTTCAAGTATATTTTTATAAAAGTATACTAGCAGCAAATTGGGTGATTGTACGTCTCATTACTATCACTACATTAGGGTAGCCTAACTAAATCCTCGTTTAGACCGAGCAATTGTTTAGACGAGAATGGTACGCAATTATTGCTAAGAATAATTATCAAGAGATTATCACATCATACTGTTCAGACGCAAGTGAAAACTAACAACTCGCATACGAATACGTTGTACCGAAATCACTCGAGCAACTTTCCCGCCCACTAAATAGTCGCCTGTTTACACAAGAAATTTCTTCATAGACATGTCAGTATCATACAAATTGTTTTGAGAATCTGACAAAAAAACCTCTTATAAAATTATTGCTTAGGCGAGGCAAGTTTCACGGACGAGAATTGCCTCGCCATTGAGCATGTTTAGACTTTAGATGGGGCAATTGTTATGTCTTTTCAAGAATTGCATGTGCAAGATAATTGCTCAGTCTAAATAAGGCTTCAGGATGTTCCACTTTTTTTTATGGTATAAGGGGCAAACGAGCATACGGTGAACCGTAGAATCAGGTACCGTAGAATTCAATATGGTGTATCAGGTAAACCTGATAGTAAGTGACCTCTGCCCATGAACATCTGCAATACCAGGGGGCATAGAGATGCGTTGCCGGCCTTTTAGGTGAGAATATTACCTGCCACCGCGCCAGCTTAAGCGCGTACATGCGGTGCAGCGCGAATGGCAGCGGCGAGTGCTGCAGCTCGTGCATGCGCCGCTCGGCCCACTGCAGCGCGGGCGTGGGGTCGCCCTCGGCCAGCGCGGTCGCGCAGCGCTGCACCGTCGCGAACGAACACGTGCGCTCCACGCCGGTGATGTTCGCCTCCGAGACGAACGTGTCGCCTATTTCTTCGAGACCCTGGGTATCACAGTGTACTAATTAATTAATTATTATAATAGTACAATGCGATTCAAATAAGAATAGGAACGACTTTGTGCCATTTTTGATGACTAAATAATTAAATATATTATATTAAGCTAATTTAACAATAACAGTTTTATATAAATTTGACATAAGAGTCAATTATTAGGCAAAATAAAATAAACCGTTATTAATATTCTAATAAGCTTTTTATGCAAATTTTGTACTTTTCAAGTAACATTTGACACATAAAGGTCATTGACGTTCCTATTCTTATTTGAATCGCATTGTTATACACAATATTATGAAATGGACTTTAATGCCCCATAACACATTACATGCCTATCATGCAAGAACAGTGAGTGATTCACTCAGAAATATTAAAACAATAAAGATTTTGTTACAGCAGATCAGACTTTATAACAAGCAGTCTAATTTAAAACTTAATAATAAACAAATTTTATATTCTACATTCATGTTTCTCTGCACAATATATGTAAAAAATTTGGTACAGTTTTAAGTAATGAATATAAACTACAAGCTAATTTGTACCTGTCTGTACAGATGCTGTGCAATAGCTTGCTCCATTATGGGCCTGTTTTTGTCATTGCAAAAGGACTCTGCTTTGGGTGCCACTGAGGTGTAGTCTGCTATGAAATGTCTGTCAATTGACTTGCCCACCCTGGACACTGTTGCATGCAGTTCTCTATGATCTGTAAGAAAAAAGGATCTTATGTATATTTTAAAATATTTGTGTGTGTGTGTATTTCCAAGTCAACATTGTTCGATAGTGTCCCATCCACCAAAGACTGCATCCAAAGCTAATAATAAATTAATTTTAATTAACCATCATTTTAACTATAAAATCTTTTACATATTATTAAATACAATTATGAAGTACTAGCTTTTGCCCGCGGCTCCGCCCGCATTAAAAAGTTTCTCCGGGATAAAAGTCCCGGTTTATATTTCCCCGGGATAAAAAGTAGCCCATGTGTTAATCCAGGACATGATCTACCCGTGTGCCAAATTTCATCGAAATCCGTTAAGTAGTGTTTGCATGAAAGAGGAACAAACATCCAGACATCTATACATCCATACATTCTTACAAACTTTCGCCTTTATAATATTAGTAGGATAATTTACCTGTGGACAGCTGAAACGCACTCTGCTTGACGCTAGCAGCTAGTTCACTGACAAGCATTGTCTGTGTCTGAGACAGAGGTGTGTTGGGAGGTTCTGTAACATTATTTTATTTATTTATTTTTTTATATTGAGTTTTTTCACTAGGCTAGGAAAGGTAAAAACCTTTTGGAGAAAAAAAAAAATCATCATTGTAGATACTATTTGTGGTCAGCATGCTGTCTGATGTTTACTGTTTCAAGTAATATAATTTTAGAAATGGAGGTGTTGGAATATAATCTAATTATGTTTATAAAGTTAGAAATTATATTTATACTAAGTGCAACTATCTTGGATAACTCTTATATTAGGTTAGCAGTCAGAAAAGGCTCGGTAACAACAAATATCTGCATTGTTCATGTCAATTATATTAATTAGCAGCTTTTACCCATGGCTCTGTCTGCATAATAAGATTTTCTGGGATAAATAATTTTTTGGGATAAAAAGCCGCTCTCAGCACTAACATAGCTTCCTATTTAAGTGAAAGAATTTTCAAAATTGATTCAGTAATTCTAGATTAGAGGAAAAGTGTGAGTGTTTGTTTGTTTGTAGGGGTACAAACCAACAAACACTCACACTTTTCCTCTTCATTAGTATTGATATCAACAAACATAGCTACAAATATATCATTACCTTATTAGTAGGTAATCAACAACAAAAAAACAAATAAGGTAAATAACATCAAATTGAGCACAAAAATAACATAAAGTCATAGATAATTAATTGTGTAACTATAGCATATAATGAAGTCTGAAATCCGAAAACAAAGAATATTAAAAATGTGACCCTATATGACCCTGTTTAGGTATTCTTGTTTACCATACTATAAATATGCAATAACACTAGATAAAAAGAAATCACATTCGTGTCTGATTATGCATTACTTTTACTAACATTGCAAAGTGAAAGGTAAATTATTGAACATTACAACAGCAAATAGTCAATAGACAGCACCAATGCTTAAAAAAACATTCTGTTTTAAAATTGTGAAGAACATGAACATGACTTGTAACTTGTAAGTCGCGGGATTGCGGGTGGAAATATGAATGTGTCTTTCACAAAAAAAGAGGTCATTGAAAAACAATGAATGTTATAAACAATAAATCTCACGCTTGGCTATTTCCTTTCTTAGTCCTTCGACTTGGTCGATGATTTCCTGTAGGATTTTATTCGTATGATCATTTAAATTCGTAAATTTTGTTATGGCTTTATCTAAATCTTGTTCTACTCCAACACACGAATCCATGGTTATGCAAGCCTTTTCTTTTCTTGAATTTAACTTTTATTCGAATAAACTTTCTATCAGGAAAATACAACCAATGAACAAAGACGAATTTCTATAGTATGGATAAATATTTTTAGAAGAAAATTATGAATAGAGACATTTCGCCTTCGATATTTACGAAACTACAGATAAAAAAAATGAAACGTCATTGTGGGTGGAGTGAGACGCGAGTTTATATTTTTGTTTACGCCATCTATATTATGCATGTCTCAATTACATTCTATTCATTATAATCGACTAAAACTTGGCTACATGGTACATGTCGAGGAATCGATAATTGTCTATGATTATATTATCTGTTTGTATTCTTTAATCTTGTTTGTCTTTGGTAATTGCACAATTCTTTCATTTTGGGATTGCTACGAATAGGTTAGATTTTATTTTCGGATTTTGTGCTGTGAAATTTTGAGAAGGAGTAATAATAGTCTTCAAATATGGCACAAAGTAAAATAAATGATATGGCAGGGAAGTTTGCCAAAGGCGGCCCACCTGGATTGGGTATTGGTCTAAAAGTAGTGGCTGTCGTCGGTGCGGCGGCCTATGGCATCTCGCAATCATTGTATACCGTTGAAGGTGGTCATCGTGCCATTATGTTTAACAGAATAGGAGGAGTGCAGCAACATGTCATGAGTGAAGGTATGCATTTCCGCATTCCGTGGTTCCAGTATCCCATCATCTACGACATTAGATCAAGACCCCGCAAAATTTCATCCCCTACCGGTTCAAAAGACTTACAAATGGTGAATATATCCTTGCGAGTTCTCTCGCGCCCTAACGCCAGCATGCTGCCAACCATGTACAGACAACTCGGCACTGATTATGATGAAAAAGTGTTGCCATCTATTTGCAATGAGGTTCTTAAATCAGTTGTTGCTAAATTCAATGCTTCCCAGCTAATAACACAGCGTCAACAAGTATCTCTACTCATTAGGCGAGAACTGGTGGAGCGAGCAGCAGATTTTAACATAATCCTTGATGATGTATCACTTACTGAGTTAAGTTTTGGCAAAGAGTACACTGCAGCTGTTGAGGCTAAGCAAGTAGCACAGCAGGAGGCTCAGCGTGCCGCTTTCGTGGTAGAAAGGGCTAAGCAGGAGCGCCAGCAGAAGATTGTGCAAGCTGAGGGAGAAGCAGAGGCTGCAGAGATGTTGGGTAAATCTATGGGAATGAACCCAGGTTACTTAAAATTAAGAAAAATCCGTGCAGCTCAGAGTATCTCAAGAATGATTGCACAGTCTCAAAATAGAGTGTTCCTTCCTGGCAACAGCTTGATGATCAATCTGCAGGATCCCACCTTTGATGACTTGTCGGAGAAACTCACAAAGAAGAAGTAACATGAGGATGAGAGTGTGTGCACTGAGGAGCTGAAGCCAGTGACCACTCTTACAGATGAAGCCGCTGTCATAATCAGTGGTGCTACTTCAGTTGCAGTTTAAATATTGCATTAATATGGGAAGCATTTCACAAAATAAACAAAATTATAATGTTCTACTTATGTATGTTGCATTTTACGTTATTTAGTTATGTAGGTATCTTAGTGTGTATGTATGGTTGGTCGTTGCTGGTAAAATAAAAATAAATTTCAAATTTCTTTGTTTTTCTTCTATATTTTAAACATGTTAATAATTACATAAATCATATTTCTTAAAACACGTCATAACTAATAACAGGGTTGGTTAAAATGGTCTTTAGATTAAGAGATTCAAGGCCAATATCACAGCTACCTGATAAATGCTACTCGTCATAAATGTATAAGTGCACCAAATACAAAAGCCATACTCTAATCAATGTTCTAAAATAAATGCTAATAAAATCAGGGCCTGTATTATCAACATTAGCTCTTTAATGTAACTGTCTAATAATACAATTTACTTGAAACTTGTGTATTCAGCCCTTATTTATGGAAATTTTATAAACACGTGCCTGGAAATACGACGGATTCCCATTTAGAGCATATAGATTGGATCAAGAGCAATCGATATTCTCCCATGAAGCCCTATCTGAAACTCGAAATAGTTTTCGAGATATTTACAATTTATTGTATTTTAAGAATTTTAAGGCATTTATCAGACCAAATTAAATTTATGACCAAAAAACCAGACACGTGCGCGTTGCACTTCCGTAACCTGGGTTCTGTACAAACTTGTAGGATTTTTTTTTCTTTTACGGCATCCCTGCACACTTATACAGCACATATTAAGCAATGGTATAAAATATAATATTAATTTTGGATTTTAAATATTATATAATAATAAAATATAATATTTAAAATAAAATGATACAGTTTTAGTTTTCATCATCAGCCCTGTGACTACTTTCAGCATTTTTCACTATTTCTCATAATTTTGGATATTACCATTCACACCCACTTAAAAAAAGTTGAATTAGAAGACAGGGGCGTCCGAAAACAAGATGGAAAGATGATATCCAACAAACCTTAGGGCCATTCTGGGCCAGAGTTGCAGAGGATGGAGTTCAGTGGAGAGTGCTGGAGGAGGCCTATGCCAAGAGGCACGCCGATTTGCGAGACATAATATAAATTTTGAAATTGTAAATATGTAATTGCAAAAAAATCGGAATAAAAGGGCTTTATTATTATGGCGATAGGTTCACCCGTATCACTTCATAGGACAGAATACGCACGACGAAAATTGGGTGCACTAGTTGTGCCTCTGCCTACCCATTTAGGTATAGTGTGAAATATTACAGCTACTGTATATTTATAGATAGCTTACAATACCACATTGCACTCCAAGGACTCAAATGACGAATTTCATAATGATCAGTAGTTACAGGGGCTATAGATTAAGAAAAATAAGAAACTTATCAATAATTGAGTCGCATTGCATATGAATTGGAAGATAATCTTTATTTCAAGGACAATAAAACAAAAAATGCACTCAACAATAATTTAATAGATAACTAACAACTCAGCATTTATTATTCAATAATTTACTTCTTCAGTGCCGAGGGTTGGGGTAGTCTAAATTTTGCCATTTCAATTTCAGCCTCAAAGAAGCTGGTATTGTCATAACAAAAGTACTCGGGCACTTTATAAGCTCCTGATTTACTAGGGTCCACGCCAGGGCCGACTGGCTGCGAAGCTGGATGCACCACGGCACTGCTAAGCCCAGGTACATCGGGAATTCCTGGAGCACTTGATGCCGGTGGCGGTGCGGGTGCAGATGTCCCCTGGCTACTCCCAGAAGTTTCACTGTAATATCTTGTCAAGACTTGGAACATATTGTTCCTCAGTGCTAATCGAGAATAATTCATCATAAGCTTTGTTATTACACAACCATAAAATTCATCTGGCACTTGACAAATGACAATAATTATTGACAGTGTTGCCAGATGTTTGACGGTCGAAGTCGCCGAAAATTGATTGTGAAGTAGCCTTAACTCGCCTCATCGTATGATATGAAGAGGTGACGGAGCAAAAAAAACCTCCTAATTTCAAATTTATACAGGTCCAACACGGCGAAAATTTTAAGTTGCATACTTGTGTGCGAACGCGAAGAGCTAAAAAAAAAGTCCCCAGTTTTCAATTATTCTGTGTAAGGTGATCTGAGTACATGTTTTGTACCCTCATAGCAAAAATATCCTCAAATTCGGCAAAAACAAGGTATAAAACACGAACTTTCCAAGGTAGCCTAAATTGGCGACTAATCACCATTCGCGTAGCCTAAATGGCGACCGGTCGCCATTCGCAATTTTTGGTCGCCCCGACACTCTTCAAGATAGCCTAAATGGCGAAAAGTCGCCTAATCTGGCAGCACTGATTATTGAAGAGATGTCATATTTTTAACCTATTTTTACTAGATGTCAAATAATAAAGACAGATAAAAATGTAATGAACGAATTATGTTTATAAATTAAAAATAAACATACAATAATATTTAATAAATTGGGTGTGATTATAATCACATTTAAGCTAAGACACCATCGGTTTTAATATACAAAAAAAAAATTCACCGATCGTTAAACAGCCATACTTGACTTTCGTGGTATGCTGCTTCTACAATGTCTATGGTTCTTTTTCACGACTGTTTTGGATAGTTTACCTACCTTGCTTATATTGCCGATTTTTCGGTCTGAAAGTGGAATATGTGTATGGTTTTTACGTGTAATCTATATTACAACGTATAATAATGTGTTACTACTATATTTAGGACTGTTTACCTAATAAGATCCCGTAAAACACAAGGTTCAGCCATTTACATGAAAGGTGAGTACAAAAAATTGGCACCTCTACATTTTTTTCTGAAACCCATGTTCCCCCGTTATGTTGATTATAAATCATCAAATTATTGACGAACCTGTGTTTCATAATAAGTTAGTTTAATTTACTTGACGAGTAATATTTTATGCATACAACGCTGTATATGTTATAGTTCATATATATACTTATTTGCCGCTATTTCGTTCTATAAACTTATGTATATAGAGCGATAACCCGACCAAGTTGAATAGGTCATGCTCACGAGAATATGCTACGTTCCTTTTCACATTAAACTCATAACATGCCATCGATTTTAGTAGTTTTACTGGCCAATTTTGTATGCAGAACGTGTTTGAAGTTTTTTCGTTTGATTAACTACCTGTTCTTATTAAGCAAACTTATTGCGAAAATTTTAAATAATCAAAAACTTAATGTGAAACAATTGAACTATTAATAAGCAAGAAAGTTTATAGAAAATGGAACGTTTTAGTCTATGGTTTTTTTCAACTTATTTGCAATTTTGAGTGTTCAGTTGCGTTGTCGAATTTTTTTTGTTAATTACGAGAAATATAATTACAATTTCGTTATGTGAAAGTTTTAATTTTGGACCCAAATTTTACGTTCTTTGTTTATTAAGTGAAGAATAGACCTTAAATTGCAAGTATATTCTGTATATTGTGAAATGGCGGCTGAAGCGCCCATCTGCGATGTATTATGCGAGGCAATGGAATATCTATCTAAATTGGGAACTAATCTTAAAACTCGAACGGAAAACTTAAAAGAACGGAAAATAAGCAAAGATAAGTTGAGAAATGCGCACGCTGTACAAAAAGCGGTCAGCAAAGTACTTCTAATCTGTGAATTGTCAAAAAAATCTCTTGAGAATGTCGAAAAAGAAGTAAAAAAGATTCAAAAACGTGTTGACTGTTCACAAGCACCGGTCGATGGCGGGAAAAATGTAAAAGGTGACGAAGAGAAATATAGTTTCAAATATCGTTCGCAAATATTAAAAATTGCCTCTAAAATCCCAATAAAGCATTATTTATCAACAAAAGTACAAGCCAGAAAGATGTCTGTTGCGATGCAAGATAAATATCCTGTTTATTATGATTGCAAATTATATAGACAGCGGAAGAAGTTGGAAAAGAAAAAGTCAGAAAATAAAAAAAAAACATGTGAAATTACCTCCGAAAAACTGATCGAGCCTAACAATGATGGTGATGAAGACAATGCAGTGGAAGAGGAAATTACTCAAAAGTCAAATGTCAGTGATAAAGCTAATAGTGATGATTGTCATGAGCCAAATGGTAATGAAAATGAAACAAGTGAGGAACATGTACCTAATGCCATGAGAGTTGAAGAGGTTTCCAACAAAACACTTCACAATGACAATGTTTTAACTGAAAATGATAACATAAATGAACAAGCCAATGTAGTGGAAGTTGAAAAGAACAGTGCCACCATCAGTGACCAGCAAATACATGACACAAAAGATTCACAGAGTGAAGAAATAAGAACCAAATCTAAGGTTGGAGACAAAGTGAGGAAAATACTTAAATCCAATCAAAATCTTGAGAGAATTGTAGTGGATAGTGATAGTCACACTGAAAATTCACAGGATGATAAATCTCAAGAAGCAACTGAAAATATGACAGTCGATCTAATCCCAAATGACAAAAACATGGGTGAAATGGATAAATCACCACCACATAAGAAGAGGAAATTACCGTTTATGTTTGAGTCTGAATCAGATTGTGAAACCTCACCTACAAAGCCACTAGATTCTGATAAAGATAAAAGTAACAATGATAACTGTAAAGCCAAATCTGATGGAGAAGAAAAGGGACCAGAATTACATTCGGAGGATGCAAAAGAACCAAATGTCTTGGATGATACAAATACTAAAGACAGTTGTGAATCTAAATCAGACGTAGGGCCCTCAAAACCCGTAATTAAATGTGTTAGTTTATCTAAATTACTGAAACCTAGTATGAATTTAGTGCCCGATATACCCATTGTTCAAAAACTATCTAATGAACATAAACTTAACTCTAAGATAAAAGAAAAAAATAAATCCTTGTCACAATTAACCAATAGAAAACCGTTTCTTGATAGAAAAGAGCAGCTCTTGAAAAAGAAAAGTACCGAGGAAGATTATTGGGATAGAAAAAGGAAGGAAGTTAAAAGTTTTAAGTCTAAAGAGTTTAACATTACTTTATGCCAACTACCGAAATTAAGTGATGAATTATTAAATTTACATAAAATCAAAAGAATTACTCAGGGTGGGGCTGTTGTGTGTGCATTAAGTAACATTAATGACAATACAAAAGAAGATGACATCAGTAATGTAAAAAAGGCCCTATTGCATGATTCTGATACAAATGATTCAGAAAATAATCTAAGCAACCCTGACCAGATACAACACAGAAAAAAGGGTTATAGAGCAACCAAAGACACAAATGATGGTGTATCTCTACAAACACCTGATAACAATCAAACCAAGGAAGACAAGATATTATCTGATGAAAATGAAAATATCAAAAGTGCTCTTTTAAATGATTCTGATTCTGACCAGAATAAAATTACGAATAGTAATAGTGAATTACAAAGAAATCCAGAAAATGGAAGGAATAAATCTGATGCAAGTCAAAAAGAACAAGAACATAGTCCAACTAAAATAAAACAAGCATTATTAATCTCGTCTGAGGACAGTGATAAGTCAGAAATTGATAAACGCAAACAAAAAATAGAGAAGAAACTTCAAGCGAATAGAAAACGTATAATGGAAAGTATGAAGGCAAAGAAAATGCTTCTCAAATATTCTTCTAGTTCTGAGGATGAAGATAATAAAAAAAAATGTGACACAGATGCAAAAAAACATCACAAACGAAAGCGCAAAAAGTCGCAAATATCGTCATCATCAGAGAGCACTAAATATGAAAGTGACAAGCATTCTATCTCCAAGAAGGTTTCTACAAAAAAAACTGCAGATAATGATGCAGAGGATTGTAAGAAAAATGCAAAAGACAGTGAACAGTCAGACATCAGTAGTGGCAAGGTTTGGAAAAGTAATTATAGTTATTAAACTAAGCGCCATCTAGGATTTTAAAGTAATAGTATATAAAAATCTTAATTTCTTCACTCTACAACTTTTATTTGTTGTATCTGTTATGTACTTTTCAGAATTTTCCTTTTTGAATACTATTCAAGCGTAGATATAAGTAAAATGTTGTAATGTACAATTTTATGATGGGTATTAATGAAATACACAATTGAATTATTTGTGTTTGTTTTACTACAATAATTTATACAACAAATATAATATTCAAAACCACATTTTCTTATGATAAAATACATATACATTTTCAGTTAATCTGCATACATTAGGATTTATATGTTAAAAAGGGAAGGAAAGCTAATATGATAAGCTGAAATAGTACAAGTAAAGTAAATACGAACCCTGTTAATTGCAGATGGTCCGTTCTAAGGCGAAACCGGGAAGCAGCATCAGTCATAACTCGGACATGCAAGATGTTAATGACAAAGATATTGATAGGTAAATATTTCATTTGAGTGTTTGTCAACAAATTTCATGGGTGTAGTGAATAGTCAAACAAAATCCTCAAATTGCCATATAAATTTATTAGAATAAGTTTACATACTAATATTACAAAACTGAAGAATTTGTTTCTATGTTTGGTTGAATGCACTAATCTCGGAAACTACTGAACCGATTTTGAAAATTCATTCACTAATAGGAAGCTACATTACTCCTGAGTTGCTATAGACTATTTTTTATCAAGGGAAAATATTCCGGAAAATCTTTTACATAAAGAATTACAATATAAAGAAATAACACAGCAATTTCGAGTGTCGTGTGGACCAACAATATATTGTTTTTTGTGTTAGAATCTAATCTGACTGCCTCGGTGGCGTAGTTGTATTACGTTATGACTGAAATGGTGAGGTTTTGGATTCGATTCCCGGGTCGGGCGAAGTGATATTGGTTTTTATTTGAATTCAGTATTAATAATAATAATAAGAATTTGTGCCCGATATTTGTGCCGCCATCACAGTATGGGACGGAATACGCGCGAAAAGTAGGTGGATTAATTGCACCTCTACCTACTCCTTTGGGGATGCAAGGCGTGAGTGTGTGTGTACGCGTGTGTGTGTGTGTGTGTGTGTGTGTGCTAGAATCTAAGATGATTTAACCATTACAATTATGTGCCAATTTATTGCTAACTTTCCCTCTATTCGACCGCGCCAAATGGAGACCACCGCGCTTAGTACTAAACGATTCAAAGGACGACATCACTCTGGCAATCTATATATATAAAAGAAAGTGGTGTTAGTTACACCACTTATAACTCTAGAACGGCTGAGCGGATTTAGCTGAAAATTGGTGGAGAGGTAGCTTAGAACCAGGAGACGGACATAGGATACTTTTTATCCCGGGATAATATGAACCGGGACTTTTATCCTGGATAATCGTTTTCTGCCAGTGGAACAGCAAGAAAACAAGTATAGAGATATTTCGAGATCCAGTTGAGGACATAATTACTCTTATCCCGGAAAAAGATAAACCGGGAATTATATCCCGGATTTTAATTTCTCGCGAGTGGAGCCGCCACGACTAAACCACTGAACCGATAGCGATGCAATTTGGCAGGGAGATAGTTTTAAACCCTGGGAAGAATCTAGGCTACTTCATATCCCGAGAAAATATAAACCGGGACCTCAATCTCGGAAAATCGTTTTCTGCCAGTGCAACCGTATTAAAATAAGTAAGGAGATAGTTTGTGATCCAAAGGAGGACATAGGCTACTATTATCCCGGAAAACAGACACCGGGAATTTTATTGCGGATTTTTTTCTCGCGGTTTATTTTTTATTTTTAGGGATATGACCCTACATCTCTATCCTACTATCCTACTCCTACTAATATTATAAAGGCGAAAGTTTGAAAGTATGTATGGATGTCTGGATGTATGGATGTTTGTTCTTCTTTCACGCGAAAACTACTGAACAGATTTCGATAAAATTGGGCACACGGGTAGATCATGTCCTGAATTAACACATAGGCTACTTCTTATCCCGGAAAAATATAAACCGGGACTTTTATCCCGGAAAAACTTTTTAAAGCGGGCGGAGCCGCGGGCAAAAGCTATTTATTATAAAACAAAGTCCCCTATCGCATCTGTCTGTCTCTTGAACGCGATAAACTCAAACACTGCTTAACGGATTTTAATAAGTTTTTCATTAATGGATGTTGTGATTCAAGAGGAATAATTCATAAATATTTTGTACGACAGAAAAATAAATGTAGGTATACAGTATTATGCTTTGCTACCTGTGCTAAGCCAGGGCGGGCCGCTAGTCCGTAATAAGAACGAGTTTCTAAAACTCACACAATGCACACGACCGCAGTTCCGTCGTCGCCGCCGAGGACCTCCCCCCCCCCCAGTTGCCATTGATAGTAAAAGACAGATCTAATATTAGACCTAAGAAAAGTGGTCGCTATTTTGAACTTAAGTATAACTTCTCACGCGCGTACATAGGTACACGCACAGATTTTTTTTATTCAATTAAGTAAGTTTCCCTTGTTGCTGTTAATACGTTGTGAGATCTACCATGTAGGTACTAGGTAACAAAGTAGTTCTGGTCAAATAGTTTGGATAACTTCAGTTTTCAGTAGCCAACTAACATTGGATTGACAGGTAATTTAGCCAAATGCCATAAGATTTACTGTAAACAAGTGATGGAAAATATGCGTTTTCCTATAAAAAGCAAGGGCCCAAGATCCTTTTCCCTTTCCGATTCCCGTTTCTCGCTTATCAAAGTCAACATGGCATGTATTAGTAGTTGATAGGTCTCTCGTAGTAAGTCTTGCTGGGTAGATACTAAAATCCACCGCAAACTCCACTCCACTCTCTGTTGCAAAGCAAGATTTTGCAAGAGTTCTTATGATCCAGTTGGAAGGAAGGTAGCCAGTGTCATTACTAGGCTTTATTAGACGTAACATCGGCAACACCACACAGTGCCATTTAGTTTTAGTAGTGTTGTATTTATGGAGAGTCGTATCGCTTACCAGCAGGAGAGCCGCTTGCTCGTTTAGACTCAAGACATTAATTTGTATTTGGTGGTTGTTTGACTTAGGTACTCTCCGTTAATTTTCGCATTTAATATCCATATTTGAAATTGAATTTATTTTGTTACTTGCAAATTGTACAATATACCAATATATTTAAAAAATAAATAAAAATAAGACAACAATAAAAGACCTAGAAAGAAGAGTTTCTTGGTGCTTCTTCTCCAGTTAGTGGGCTTTTCCGAAGCACTGGTAGAATCTTTTAGTTTGGAATGGGAAATTAAAAATAAAAAAATCCGACTGCGTGTGCAAAAAAGATTTTAATTTCAATATTTTATTTTGGTTTTGAAGAATCTTAGTTGACAGTGTTCACAAATGCAGTCGGAGGCATCTGCTCAATCCGAGATTTTGTCGCTCTACCTATATCACCAACCAAATTATGAGAAGTGAGCGTGTTATGCCTCCAGCAGCGTTTGTGAACACTGTCAATTAAAGATTATTCAAAACCAAAATAAAATATTGAAATTTAAATCTTGTTCAGTTCTTCAATGAATTTAATAAAGATGGCAGATATTGTCGCAGTCTGGTCTTTGTTTTCTTTTTAAATTTTTTTTTTATTAACAATTGTAGACAATCTAATTTATTATTTAACAAACTTGATGCGAATACCAAGTCATTCAATACACTGCGGTCGGCTAACGAAATCATTTTAAAGTGTGTTAATTGGCTTTTATATGAGGGAAAATCATATTTAGGTATTCGACAGGAAAACATGAGGTGTCTTACGAATTTTTTTTTGTATGCTTTCCAATCTTAGGGCAGGGGGAGCCTAATGGGGTCTCCATACAAATGAGCCGTACTCCAAGATACTGCGTACCAAACTGTAGTATAAAAGAATTTTGGTTTTGCAACTTCGAAAGACTTAGAATTGCAAATTAGAAACCCTAGCATTTATGAGTATTATTGAAGTAGGTACAAGCCTAAAAGATAAATGCCCTACAAAGTAAGTTGAATTATTAGTCTTATCAAATTGGCGGGCCTCGAAATTGCGATAGAAACTAGGTATAGAACATAAGTGGAAAAACTCATCAATAAATGTTTAACCAGTGTTTAAATTAAACTTCCATCAGCTAATCGTTCTCGTTCTTCGTCGTTGTCCTTCGCCTCGCCTTTAAAAGTTTTCAGGTTATCCAGGACATCATGAAGTTGGATAAATTTCGTTAAAAAATAATTGCTAGAATTAAAGTTTCGTTGATAATCACTGTAAAAAGTTTTATTAGGTTATAGGCACAAAGGTAGTCCAAACATTATAATTTTTAGAAGATTTATATATATGCTACTCCCGGCCGTTTTCAACCATGGCGACTGCATTCAAAAGCCTCCTACGACTAACGATTAAGATTTATAACATATCTAAGCGGCGATAGCCTAATTGGAAGTGGAACGGACTGCCGAGACGAATGTCCGCAGGTTCAAAACCCAAGGGCACACACCTCTGACTTTCTATAAGTTATGTGTGTATCCTTTGTGAATGATCGCTCGCTTTAACGGTAAAGGAAAACATCGTGAGGAATCCTGCATACCTGAGAAGTTCTCTATAATAATTTCGAAGGTGTGTGCAGTCTGCCAACCCACACTAGGCCAGCGTGGTGGACTAAGGCCTAAACCCTCGCAGTTGTAGTGGAGGCCCGTGCTCAGCATTGGGCAGTATATAATGCAGGGCTGATATGCTACACACATACTACAAATATAAGATTTTAAATTCAAAACGGTTTGTAAAGTTGTACGTATCTATAGGTTGGCGAATTTAGACAGTTTGGACAAGCCGCGTCGACGGCACAGCTCGGCGTCCGACAATGGCGACGAAGTAAGCAGGAGTAAGACGAGCAAGAAGAGTTCAACAATGACCACGATGGGCGAACACCCGCTGAAGGCGGAGAGCAGCTCCGAGGTGCCATCCCCTGACGAAAACGACAGTATAGGCGCTGAGGAAGGTATATTTGCGCGTAAATTCGAAAAGAGTTATTTACAACTATAATTTTACCGCGCCTTTTTTATGGTTTTGGCTATTTTTAGGATGTTAATGTTACCGTAAAACTCCGAAGTATGGTAAATACTAAGGCTTTCCAGTAATACTAATGCTCCATTCGCGTTTCGCTGAAAGATTTTGGTTACACTTAGGTATACAGTTTCGCTTCTACCAGCCGCGTACAGCGTGGTAAGATTTTGAAAGCCGTCATCATATCGTGCTATCTCCGCTGAAACTGAGAAGCGATTATATGCTCCTTGTAAACTATTGTCATTTAGCATTTGGCATTCGACATGGACAGTCCCATGTTCAATATTGGTAATAAATGATACCGTAATAATATTTTATCAAATGTATCAACCCCTGCAAGTAGGAATTGTCGAGAACAGTCAGCGTGCAGCGTTGAACGCGGTGGAATAGTTCTGAACGCGGAGGAACAGTTCTGATCGCGGAGGAACAGTTCTGAACGCGGAGGAACAGTTCTGAACACGGAGGAACAGTTCTGAACGCGGAGGAACAGTTCTGTACGCGGCGGAACAGCGCTTTACACGGCAGAACAACGCTGAACACGAGTTAGCATGCGCATAATAAAAACACACTTGCCTTCCTTTTATGCGCGTTTACAGCGAAAGCTGAGTGACGTAGAGAGCTGAACGGATATGTACGCATCTCCATACAAAACTAGTGTTTTCTATGGACAAAAGCTGAATTGAGCTGAATAAGTGTAGTCAGTCCCTAAGTTTTTTTTTTTTTTTTTTTTAATGCCTTAGTAGGCAAACGAGCAAGCGGTCCGCCTGATGGTAAGCGGTATCCGCCGCCTATGGACTAAAGCAATGCCAGAGGCACAACCAAGCCGTTACCTACCGGGAGGTGAGTACTCTTTTTATACCTCGCTTAAAGAAGGACAGGTCATAGCGCTCGGGAAACACCGATGCAGGGAGTCCATTCCACAGTTTGCACGTGCGCGGCACAAAAGACCGTTGAAAACGCACCGTGCTACTACGGATGGATTCGACGTAGTACGGATGAACTCCACTGCGATGGCGAGTGGTGCGATGGTAAAAAGGCGAGGCAGGCACCATATTAAACAGTTCCTCAGAGCACTCCCCATGGAAGAGGCGGTAGAATATACAAAGAGAACCAATGTCTCTCCGCATACCCAGCGCCTCCACCTTGTCCGTGAGATTGGGATCATCGACGATGCGAAGTGCCCGTCGTTGTAGGGAGTCAAGTAGGCTCAGCATGTGTTTGGGGGCCCCTGCCCAGAGGTGTGAGCAGTACTCCACGTGCGGTCGGACTTGCGCTTTATAAAGCGCCAGTCTGTGGCCGGACGCGAAGTACCGCTTGGCTCTGTTGAGGATTCCCAACTTTTTGCTGGCCAATTTGGTTTTGTCCTCCAAATGACTCCCAAACTTGACGTCACTGGAAATTTCGACGCCGAGGATCCCAATGCTATTCGACATGTGGAGAGAAACTCCTTGGAACTGTGGCACCATGACGAATGGGTCCTTCTTAGCAGTGAACGCGCAAACTTGTGTCTTCGATGGGTTGAATTGGACTAAATTCCTTTCACCCCATTCAGAAGCCCGCCCCAGAGAGCTTCCGACTTCAGACACAAGTTGTGACCGTCTTTCTTCGACTGTGCGCCGAGGGATATTCTGTTGGCCGATGTATCGCGCATGGCACGTACTATCATCTGCATAGCAATGCATGTTGTCGATGGAATCCAACAAGTCATTGATATGCAGAATGAAGAGCGTGGGCGATAGCACCGAGCCTTGTGGAACACCAGCATTGACGGATTTGGTCATAGAGCTGCAGCCGTCTGTCGTCAAGTGTAACCTAAATCGTCCGGCGAACGCGAATGAAGATGACAATGTGGTCCCTAAGAAATAAATGCATTATTTACTCCCAAAATTAACATTTACCAACAATTGCGTCGTTGCCAAAACCACGCTAACCGAACTCTAATGGTAAGTATAAAAAAAAATATTTCTTGATTATAATGTCGCTCATAACATCTTTACATTTACAAACTTAAATTGGTAAATCTTAGGATTTACTAGTTTAACCCAAGAATTACCGATGAACGGGCTTTTAAAGTAACAACCAATAATTATAATTGTATTGGGCTTTGTGATTATTTTCAAATAAACACGAAAATGAGATTAACAATTTGCTCATAAACAAAGTAGTTTTTGTGTTATTTTTTTTTATAGAAATATGTCCTTTGTCTTGCTTTTTCCTACTATGAAGTGATAAGACTAATTAAAAGAATTGCGTTTAAAATCAATGAAACATGTCAGCATAATATTATGATTGACTAACATTACTTATATTCAATTTGCATGCGATATTTCTAGTTCAAAACAATTTTCAATGAAATATAATAAATGGGAATGGTAAATGAATACTTATTTATAGTTATCCGTCTTCCTACATTTAACTCATACTTTTGCCTTTTTTAAGTGTTTCTTGCCCGTTCTTCTCTGGTGGGAACTGCTTTCCGCACTGGTAGTTAAGTAATATTGACTGAATCTAAGTAATGTTTAACATTTTAGGGATTCAAATAAATGATTTCATTTCATACTGAATTAAATTCAGGTAGATGTAAAAAATCCTTTATTCGACTGCCTCGGTGGCGTAGTTGTATTACAGTACGACTGCAAAGCTGAGGTCTCGGGTTCGATCCCCGGGTCGGGCAAAGTGATATTGAGTTTTTCTATTCAGTATCAGCCCGGAGTCTGGAATTTGTGCCCGATATGGCGATAGGCTCGCCCCCTATCACATCATGGGACGGAATAACGGCGAAAAGTGGGTGCACTAGTTGCGCCTCTGCCTACCCCTTCGGGGATAACAGGCGTGAGTGTATATGTATGTATATATGTATGTAGATATAAAAATGTCGTGTTCTACAGAGTACCCGCCGCAAATACCCATGGACCTGAACAACGGAATCGGCCACATGTCCAAAGACGACCTGCTTGGCGAGAGCAACTCGTCCGTCTCCAATGAAAACAAACACTCTGAGGTATATGCTTCTTCCTTATTGATTTTATCCTACAAAGGACTCTAAAAAGGATTTTTCCCCGTATTTGTCCGAGGTTTTAATAAATTATTCTCCGTTTTATTAAATGAAAGCAGATATGAATTGTGTAAGTATTTGTTATGAAGAAACTTGAATTTAATATCCAGTGTGCTTAGGGCGGTATTAATAAATCAATCTCAAGTTTGAGTTACATCTCAAGTGGACAGAATGTATTGAACTATAGCTTTTGCCCGCAGCTCCGCCCGCGTTAAAAAGTTTTTCCGGGGATAAAAAGTAGCCTATGTGTTAATCCAGGACGTAATCAACCCATGTGCCAGATTTCATCGAAATCCGTTTGGTAGTTTTTGCGTGAAAGAGGAACAAACATCCATACATCCAGACATTCTTACAAACTTTCGCCTTTATAATATTAGTAGGATTCATACGTTATGTCTACTTGAGATGTAACTCAAACTTGAGATTGATTTATTGATACCGGCCTTAGAATGACTCCATCCGCAAGTGCATGAAATTTTTTATGTATGTACTTGATCAAGAGACTAATACGTCAGTCCCGTGTTTGTCTCTCGACCAATCCCTATAAAACGAAACCGAGTCGTGCCGTGTTTTTTTTTGCCACATTCTAAACACAGGGGGTTGTCACCCTGTTGCTTCTTCTAATGACAGGGGTTTGATTAAAAGAACTGTTCATGTTTAAGAACTGAGGGCCAAATTTACTAAATTAATCTTAGACATATTCTTGTCTTGTCTGTGTGTAAAAAAGCTATTCCAGAGATTTTAGAGTTCGCCCAATATGGGCGGTAAAATATTACATTCGTAAATCTCGACAGATTTTTTTTTGTGTTTTCAGAATACTCCCGAATCAGAAGAAGAAAAGTAAGTATTTTATAGATAACACTGCAGCACTGATGCGATCAGTACGGGTCTTTCTACTGTCTGAGATTTATAATAATCGTCAGTAAATCTTTTTTACTACTTTTATATATACTCATGGTAAATAATGTAGGTATATTTAATATCTAACATGTCACTAAAAATAAACTATTATTTAGATTTTTTTAGTTTGATTTTCTATAAAAGCGTGTTTGTTTAGTTTTTTTCTAATTTATACATTTCCTTATGTTTATTTATATTTCACAGTGTAAAACTGAAACGCCGTAAAGCGAACGCGATATCGTCAGACTCGGAAGCGGGTTCGTCACGTAAAAAAAATCAGGCTGGTGAGAGACTGAGCGATTTCGAGGACTCGGAAGACGATGAGAACTCCGAGCCGGGCAAGAAGAGTAAGCGGAAGAAGAAAGGCAGCGAGAGCGACGCCTCTGCGTCCAGCGAGAACGGATCGTGAGATATTACTTTTTTTTTTCTAGTCAAGTACAGTCAGCCACATTAGTAACTGAATAAATTCTAAATTTCAAATCGCCACTACGCGTTAAGTTTAATTGAAACATTTTTTATTTGCTTGAAGTAAAGTAAATTACCTTTATTTTATTTTTGTAGCCAATGTGAGAGACATAGTGAGACATTTTATGTCTCAGGATGACGAGCGCAGTGGAATGCCATACAGTACTTTGTAACTCAAGGTGCTGGATGGTGTTGCTACTGTTTAAGGTTGGTCGTATCGCTTACCATCAGGCGAACGGCATGCTCGTCTCGTCATTCAAAACAATAAAAAAAAAAAGAAAACGTTCGGGTGCACTGTGCATTCCATAGTATTGTTTGTGGATACAGGTGTGAAGCTCAAAGATTTCCGCGAATACTAATGAAAATTAATCATAAGGTATATGGGCGATAGGATTTGTCTAATTATTAGAAGAGAGGGGAACTACTGCAGATTTTTTAGAGAAAAAAATACAAAATCGGTTTATATGGGGTAGATTAGGCTAAGGTGACTCAAACAAAATGTGTATTATCGATTTCAGAAATATTTTTTCTAAGCCCGAGGTACTATTTCCTGCATTACAATGATATTAATATTGCAGCAAGAAAAAGCGACGTCGTATAAAGCAACTAAATGAAAGCGATTACTCGGACTCCGACGGCGAGAATGAGGGCAGGAACAAACATGGACGAAAGAATATACGCAAGGTGAGTGTATAGCAGTGATTTACATTTAGAATTTAGGCACTATTCGATTCTTCAATGCATTGAATGATAAATGTCAAGATTAAATTTTTCCTTTCATGTCAATTGTTTTTTATTGAAAAAATTTTTTGAAATTGCTAAATCAGTTATGAAAATAATAGTTACGGAGTTTCCACTGGTTAACTATAATAGCACAGTAATAATACCAAATATAAACATTTTAATCAAAATTTTCTCACAGGTCATGGGCAAAAATCAATTGGAAGAAGCGACAAAGAAAGCAGCAAGAGAAGAGAAGGAGAGGATCGCACGTATCGCGGAGAGACAGAAATTGGTTAGTAACAACATGTTATTTTATAAAAATATTAGAGGCACTGACAGACGTTGTCCTGCCCTAAAAAGGAAATAAAATCCTAGAACCAGAGTACAACGCCACCTACCGGATCCGATTGTCAATCTAAACTATTCTCGAATCCACCTGAAGACACATAAAAGTCATTAAAATCAGTCCAGCCGTTTAGGAGTTCATATGTGACATACACACGCACAGAACACTTACATACCTATATTATATTTATTACACTTACATACATATATAAAGATCAGCAAGTCAGTTTATAGGGTGGATGTGGTGGGATGGTGTGGCCGCCTTTATAATCTCATCTCAAACTCTATCTAATCGGAAACAGTGTAATCTGTAATTAAGCTACTTTAAGTTTTTAAGTCAGTCAACCAATTGCCTTAACATAATTGGTTGGCTGAAATAAAACCTATGTTATTTCTATGTAATCAGCTGCACACCAAAAGCTAAGTTGGTTTAGCTTAGCTCTTTATAACAGATATTTTTATATACACGTGGGCTGCAAACTATGTACCGTCAGCAGCATAAATATCTGTACAAAATCAATATTTAAAATCGCCTATATACGCATTATATTAAACTGAAAAAAAAATTAATCGTATGAAGTAAAGCAAATCTCTATTATTTTAATTTTGTGAAGAGAAAAAAAATATTAGGAAGAACACAAAAGTATGTAGGTAATTTGAAATTTTGAATTTGTTCAGCTACTCATACTGGTGACTGTATTAAAACTAACAACCCCATGTTTCACAGCAGGCTCATCACACACCTTGGACAGTATATGTCATGTACAATATATTTTGTTTACACAGTATAACAACTTGGAGTTCGACGAGTCTGGCAAGCCCGACGAGGTTGTTCTGGAGAAGGTGGTCCTGGATTTCGACCCTGAGACCAAGGAGCCGCTGATCGAGGTGGACAGGGGACTTGTCAAGAAGCTGAAGCCACATCAGGTATAATAGAATTCTATCATAATATTTTATTCATATTAGCTGAAAGGCGAGGGTAAAATTGAGCTTATAAGTTTCTTAATCGTAATTGCTTTGGACCTTAACACAGTCCTAGAAATTTGGGGTGGGTTCTCAATCTACATGATCCTATCTAATGAAATCTGGACATCTGCTGACCAAAGTGCCACAGAATGCTAAAAATAAAATTGCCATTCAAAGTAAATTTTTGACAACGTCGTGTCGTCATAAAAATGTTCTATTCTAGAGGCTCATTATGTTATGTTCTGTCAATGATGTGTCATTTTATTTTCAGGCCAACGGTATAAAATTCATGTGGGACGCGTGTTTCGAGAGCGTTAAACGCATCAAGAAGGACAAAGGGTCCGGATGTATTCTGGCGCATTGCATGGGTCTCGGCAAAACTCTACAGGTAAATATTAGGTTTATTTTTCCTGGTGGATAAATAGAAGAAAGTATATGATTATTTATTTCAAATATCACAGTGATGTCTTGAGATATTGTTTTTGGGTTTATTTTGTTGCAATTGCCACAACAATATTGATTACTTGCAAAAAAATATGTGATGTAATTTTATTGTATAAATGACAGCAATGTCTTTCAACACCATAACATAAATAGCTTTTAGTCGATTAGGTAACCGTGGTAATTTCTATAATTTACTAGCTTTTGCCCGGGGTTCCGGCCGCGTGAATGAGTTTTCCCGGGATAAAAAGTAGCCTATGTGTTAACCCAGAATATGATCTACCCGTGTGGCAAATTTCATCGAAATTCGTTCAGTATTTTTTGCGTGAAAGAGTACCAAACATCCATACATTCTTACAAACTTTCGCGTTTATAATATTAGTATAATTTAACTATATACAGTGAAAATTAAATAAACCATCGAAGTATTTGTTATGTCTAATATGTCAGTGTATGTATGTATGTATGTCTAATATGTCAGTGTATGTATGTACGTGTGACGCAGGTGATATCGCTGACGCACACGCTGCTGACACACGCGTCACTGACGGGCGTGCGGCGCGTGCTGGTGGTGTGTCCGCTCTCCACTGTACTCAACTGGGTCAACGAGTTCCGCATGTGGCTCAAGCACGCACACAACGACTACGACGTCGACGTCTACGAGCTATCCAGGTACCGTACAACACACAATACTCTTAGTCTACTATTTATTATTTAACGGGCGTTAATTAACCCGTCAAGCCCCGCTTATATATATAGATGTATGCGGAAACCCTATATACTCGGACGCCGGCGTCCATCGCGGGGCTTGACGAGTCAATCGAGCATTAACACGACTGTTAAATTATCGGGCGTCCTATGAAAGAACGCCTTTTTTTTTTTTTTTTTACCGGCCATCTTCGGCGCATTAGGGACGGCTGCGGGCTTCCTCCGACTCACGTCTAAGTTGTCGTCCGCAACCGCCCCTGCACGTACCGCTGTTGCGGTCCTTTTCCTGTTGCGGGGGCTCAGAAGCCCCCGAAACACCGTACCGTGTCCTCCTTTTGGTGTACGAGGCAGCGTGAGACACGCTGCCTCGGACATGTCCATCACGGGGGTCACAAAAGTTGGCTAGACTAATGGGTGGGCGGCACGTCCCGCCCACCCGTGACCCCCGGAGGCCCCTATTAGTCGCCTTTTACGACAGGCAGGGGATACCGTGGTGGAATTCTCCAAACGCCCCCAATCCACAGGGCGGATGAAAGAACGCCTAGTTAACTAAAATCGATTAGGGCATGGTGGGACACACAAGAACTTGAGTGCGTTAAGAAAGTTAACAGGCTGTTAAAGTAACTAACAGAGCATGGTGGCCTTAATATCACAGACAGCAATTTCCCTTTTTCCTTTTTCAACTATTATCAAACGTGGGGACGCAAGTTCATTCAACCCTTTGTCCAAAGTGCACGTATTTTGTTAGTAAAACTAGGACGTCGGCACAACGAATATGGTTGATGATTTAAATTAGTTTCGTGCACCTACTGTGTTTTGGTTCTGCACCAGGCTAGGTTGACTGGTAGAGAATGACTTCGGCATTAAGTCGGCCTTTGTATGATTTGAATGATGTGCAATAAATAAAAATAATATAGAAGGTAACCAACTTGTGTGTGCATTGCAAGAGTTTTTTTTTATTGCATTGGATGACGAGACGATCATGCGGTTCGCCTGATGGAAAGCAATACGACCACCTATATACAATAGCTATACCATCCAGCACCTTGAGTTACAAAGTACTGTGTGGCATTCCACTGCGCTCGTCATCCTGAGACATAAGATGTTAAGTCTCATTATGTCCAGTAATTACACTAGCTGCAGCCTGCAATGTCCTTCAAACCAAAACAGAAGAGTGCATGCACACTGTTGCTTGGTGACTGACTTGCTGACGGACTCTTACATATGAGAGACCTACCACCAGTGAAAGTAAAGTATGCGGAATTAGTGCCAATAATGAGCCATATTACACACTTATTGTCTGGCAACACAATTATCTTTAGTCACCGTAGCCGTAATTTCAATGTGACCAACCTACAGACACATTCCATAATAAATAACAATGCATTCACAGGCACAAACAGAACTCGGAGCGTTCGTTCCAGTTAGGGCAATGGTTGGAGTGCGGCGGCGTATGCGTCCTCGGTTACGAGATGTTCCGCAACCTCTCTGCAGATAACAACAAGAAGTTCAAGAAGAAGATGCTGAAGGTATTCCAGGAGAGTCTAGTGGATCCAGGTCAGTGCGTTAAGTATTTCAGCTGTTAGTGGTTGTAAATTATGATCGGTTATGGTTTCTGATAAGATACTTAGTATTTTGATAGAATATCTAATTTCAGGTTTATAAGCATGTTAAAGTTAATAATAATATAATAATAATACCAGCCCTGTATTATTATACTGCCCACTGCTGAGCACGGGCCTCCTCTACTGAGAGGGTTTAGGCCTTAGTCCACCACGCTGGCCTAGTGTGGGTTGGTAGACTTCACATGCCTTCGAAATTCTTATAAGGAACTTCTTAGGTATGCAGGTTTCCTCACGATGTTTTCCTTCTGTTGTATATAGGTTTTAATGTAGTTTTCTTTTTTATGTTATACACTTTCTTTTGTCTTGTTTGTCTTGTCATTCGATTAAATAAAAATGCAACAATAAAATCTTTGAAGATATTTTACCTTCCCCGTTAAAGCAAACGATAATTGATTAACAATACACACGTAACTTCGAAAATCAGAGGTGTGTGTGTGCCTTGGGTTTCGAACCTCCGGACATTGTCTCGGCAGACCGTATTGTTAAAGTTAATTGTTATAAAATTAATGTCATCATATTGTGAAAATGACAAGTGTGACACAAAAGCCACAACCCCCGCGTAATCTAGTTACATTTGGCAACTCTGCCTGTGCTAATATTGTTATGTATGTGCAGGTCCCGACTTAGTGGTGTGCGATGAGGGTCACTTGCTGAAGAATGAGAAGACGAGCCTTTCGCAGTCGATGAACAGGGTGAAGACACTGCGCAGGATCGTGCTGACTGGCACGCCGCTACAGAATAACCTAAAAGAATGTTAGTATATTATTTATACTTTTAAATGCTGAGCAATGTTGAGGTTTCGGGTTCGATCCCCGGGTCGGGCAAAGTGATATTGAGTTTTTTCTATTCAGTATTAGCCCGGAGTTTGGAATTTGTGCCCGATACGGCGATAGGCTCGCCCCCTATCACATCATGGGACGGAATAACGGCGAAAAGTGGGTGCACGATTTGCGCCTCTGCCTGCCCCTTCGGGGATAAAAGGCGTGACTGAATGTGTGTGTGTGTCTTATAATTTTAAATCTTATCGGGTTGCACGCAGAACGAGGCATTCATGTCCCTGGTTTGAACACGTTTTCATTAGTTTTATTATATGTTTTGACTGCTGGATCCCGATGAAGCTATGAAGATAGCCAACATAAATTTAATAATCAATAGTGTCTTAATATTTAAAAGAATCACTAAAAAAAGTTTTTATTCGCAGATTACTGCATGGTGCAGTTCGTAAAGCCGAACCTGTTGGGCAAGTACAACGAGTATCTGAACCGTTTCGTGAACCCCATCACCAACGGGCAGTACACGGACTCCACGGAACACGATATTCGCATCATGAAGCGACGTTCGCATGTTCTACACAAGATGCTGGATGGAGCTGTACAGGTCGGGTTGATACGGCTAGAAGTTAGTTAATGTTGTTACGGGGGGGAAATGGGGGTATACAGTCACATAGCATATGATGGTATAATGGTCAATGTACCAGAAAATGGCACAAAGCAGTGTTTACATCAGCATCCCTCGCAGTAATATAAGACACAAGAATTTTCAGATGCTTTTAGATTAGTGGCAATTTTTCAATAGTTGTATACATATGCGACTTGTCGAAAGCCTTGCAAGCTTCTAAATTTGCAGAAGTCAGTTTGCCGTGGCTGTTAACACGATAAGAATTGCTTGCAGATTCTGCATGTTTTCTGGCTTCGTGGCATAAGGTTGTATGGTACAAGGCCGAACACCTCCTTCATGTGTTAACTGTTGGTATAATCTTACATATACACACATAGTATCACGCCTCTATCCCATAGGGGTAGGCAGACACTATGGATCGCCACTTTGCTCGATTCTGGCACACTACTTTCGCTTCCTCTACCTTAATCAATCTTTTCATGCACTCCCGCCGGTTCAGGGTACTTTTGACCTGGCCTTTACTAAGAATGTCAGATATCTGACATTCTAAGGTCCGGTGCAGTTGACCCCTGCCGGCCCTTCCATCCACACTCGCCTTATATATCCTCTTTGTCAGCCTCCTATCATCCATAACGTATAATATACATATCTTAAATAATAATGCATAATCTGAAATTGGTATAATCTTGCGTGGATAAAATATATTAGCACTGAGTAACACTGTTGTTTTTGTTTGTAGAGGAGAGATTACGGGGTGCTGGCGCCCTTCCTCCCTCCGAAGCACGAATACGTCTTGTTCATCACGCTGAGCGAGGTGCAAATTAAACTCTACCAGTATTATTTGGATAACTATTCAAGAAGGTATGTATACTTATCTTGTATTTTGTAAACCCATCATGATCCGATGTTGGATGGTGGGTCGTCATTGCTTCTGTAGGTTGGAGAGGGATTGCAAGCTGAGTTGGCTTATTAAATTACTATAGATATTATTTTATATGAGTAAATTTTATTAATAGTGTGTCCAGAAAATAAAAAAAAACCTGTTTTGAGGTGCCACTTTTGTTTTTGCATTTTTAAGTTTGTAAGTACACAAAATTAGTTCTATATTTTTCCAAAACCACAGAGAGTTTAACTTAGTATCAATATTTTCGTACGTATGTAATTCAAAAATTACTTGTTGTGTAGAAGATAAGCACAAGATATAAAATATGAATATTTTGTTATCTTGCAGACCGCTTGCCGGCAAGTCTTCAGGATTCCTGTTCCCAGATTTCCAGGCGTTGCAGAGGATATGGACGCATCCGCTTGTACTCAAATATAATTCCGAGAGATACGAAATTATGCAACAGAAAAAGGTTATTATGCATAAAGATTCAAAAGTGTATTGAAACTTTCTATAGCAAAATTAAATTTATATAAATATACGATGATTTATGTTGCAGAGAGAAAGAGAAGAGGACGACTCTGAGGGTTCGTTAGTAGATTTCATTGATGACGATTCTACACCGGAGGTAAGTAATTATAAAGCAGCACCTATTTGAAAAAGTATTTTTGATGGCCTATCCTGTTCATGGGTCATGTAATTCAGAATGTGGTCTATAAGCCAAATTATATTAAAATTCATTCACATACTATCACAGTAATAATATAATTAATACTTATAAGTATATAAAATTAATGGTTTAAAATCTGTAGGCAACATCAACAGAGGAATCATCAGACGATTTGTCGGACATGAGCGATGACAGCCGTAAGAGAAGTAAGAAAAAGAAGACTGCAAAGAAAAGCAAAGCGAAGGACACCAGAGTTGGGGCACGGAGGGGAACCAGAGCCAATCCAGGTATGTATGAGGTCATGATGCACTGAAGAAGGCTATTGCGAGTCTGGTTTGATAGTGCATCTCGAATCAGTCCATCGCCGAAGAATAGGCCTCTCCAAGTGAACGCCAACCAGATCTTGAGCAGTTTGGCATCTGTCTGTTACTTGGTTCTTTTCAGTCGATTTATTTTAGGGACATACTATTTATTTTCTTTACACTATTTTAATAATTATGAAAAGAGGTACCAGGGTTTTATAGTTTTCAATTTGTTTCACTGGTTGTGATTGGCGATACATTCCACCAATATTTGTACAATTATCTTATAGTGGAGCAAGACGAGGAGATCCCTGAGCTAGAGGTGGTGGAAGCGAAGAATGAGAACCCGACGGAGTGGTGGATCAAGCTGGTGAACGATGACGAGCTGGATGACATGCGCAACTCGCACAAACTAGTGTTATTGTTCGACATACTGCGGCAGTGCGAGACCATCGGGGATAAGTTGTGAGTGTTCCATCTATACTAATACTATAAAGCTGAAGAGTTTGTTTGTTTGTTTGAACGCGCTAATCTCAGGAACTACTGAACCGATTTTGACAATTCTTTCACTAATAGGAAGCTACATAACTCCTGAGTGCTATAGGCTACTTTTTATCCCGGGAAAATATTTTTGTCCCGGAAAACTTTTTCACGCGGGCGGAGCCGCGAGCATTACTAGTTTAGTCATAAAAGTCATAACATTCTTAATTATATATTAAGTACTGTGGAGTTGATTTGATTTGCCCGTATGAAAAAACGACAGCAGTTGTTGAAGTAATTTTGACAAATTATCACAGAATAATGAATAGCACACATTGTTTATTTATTTTGGGATAATAAACAGCTGTACAACAATATTTACTAACAATAGTACTATCAGCATTTACATAAATGTGCAGCCCACATATTTTTCACAGTTTACTAAAAAGAAAAGAAGTTGCCCTAGGGTGATACCCAATTAAAAAAAAAACAAATAATACATAATATGAGAAGATAGACAATTACATAAACACATGTCATTTGCTCCAGAGACAATTATTACATACAATGTACTTACTGTATACTAATGTCCTACATTCGCATCACATGTGTTTAATGTGTCACTGCCTTTTTGTAACTATCTACAAAGATCTTGTGAAAAAATTACAGTGACTTTCTAGTAAAGTTGCCTATTTATTATGGCTGAAAGTAAAACTCATTGCAAATAATACATAATTTTTCCATTTCGTTTATCACAACTACATCTTGGAGTACAGAATTACACATTAAATACTATTCTGTGTTTGCAGATTGGTGTTTTCACAATCTCTATATTCATTGGATCTGATAGAACATTTTCTAGGTAAAGTTGATGAGGCCACGCAGGAAGGAAGAATTGATGAGAAATTAGGTGGTCATGTGGGTACGTACAATCCGAATCAATCTTGTATTGATATTGAAAAAAAAACAGTTATTAAATCATAAAGAAGGTTTAGATTCGACTAGCGACTTCGACTTGAATATCAGAGAAGGAAGCTTACGTTGTGTGCTTTTTTGTAGGTTCGTGGTCACCAGGCGTAGATTATTTTAGACTGGACGGTTCGACGTCGTGTGAAAATAGGTCAATATGGTGTAAGAATTTTAACAGAGAAGATAATCCTAGAGCAAGGTAGACTTTCATGTATTATATTCATGTTTAAAAAAAATTGAGAGCAAAATTACATTTCATAATCTATGTTTAACCCGTCAAACCCCGTCAAACCGTGATTCGTAAAGTTGATAATCTAGCTCTTAGTATTTTCCACCCATTCCAATGTCGATATTATAATTGAAAATGTAATCGATTTCTTATAGATTATCTATGGATTATTTCGAATATCACGCATTTTAAATTATAATTTGTAGATTGTTCCTGATATCGACGCGTGCAGGCGGTCTCGGCATCAACCTGGTGGCCGCCAACCGCGTGGTGATATTCGACGTGTCGTGGAACCCCTCGCACGACGTGCAGAGCATATTCAGGGTGTACCGGTTCGGTCAGAAAAAACCATGCTATGTCTACAGATTTCTCGCTATGGTACGTTTTATTTTGCGTCAGACATGTTTTTGTAAAGTGGTGGACAACAACAACAAAGTGGACGATAGCCTAGTTGGGAATGGAACAGTCTGCTGAGACAATGTTCGGAGGTTCGAAACCCAAGGCACACAAACATAAATTAACTTGAAAAAAAGAAAATATTGCATTTCGCTGTTTTTGTCGAGTTGTCTTTTAATTTTATCATTCTATTAGACAATTCATAAAGTCGAATTTAAAATTGAGTTTTATTTTTTTGCCAATGGGAGAATCTATACTAATATTATAAAGCTGAAGAGTTTGTTTGAACGCGCTAATCTCAGGAACTACTTAACCGATTTTGAAAATTCTTCCACTAATAGGAAGCTACATAACTCTTGAGTGCTATAGGCTACTTTTTATCCCGGGAAAATATTTTTGTCCCGGAAAAACTTTTTCACGCGGGCGGAGCCGCGAGCACTACTAGTATTCGATATCCAGGGCACAATGGAGGAGAAGATCTACGAGCGGCAAGTAACGAAGCAGGCGATATCGAAGCGCGTGATCGACGAGCAGCAGATCGACCGGCACTACGCGGAGAACGACCTCGCCGAGCTGTACAAGTTCGAGCCCACGGCGCCGGAGCCACGGCAGCTGCCCGCGCTGCCCAAGGACAGACTCTTCGCTGAGATGCTGCGGGAACACGAGGCACAGGTAATCTAAACATACATACATACACTCACGCCTTTTATCCCCGAAGGGGTAGGCAGAGGCGCAACTAATGCACCCACTTTTCGCCGTTATTCCGTCCCATGATGTGATAGATGGCGAGCCTATCGCCATATCGGGCACAAATTCCAGACTCCGTGCTGATACTGAATAGGAAAACTGAATATCACTTTGCTCGACCCGGGAATTAAACCCGAGACCTTAGCTTTGCAGTCGTACCATAATACAACTACGCCACCGAGGCAGTCTCTATAACTACCGACAGGTAATCTATAACTATTGTAATCCAAGAGCACCAGATTTACCACTACTACACTTAAACCATTTACCCGTTGTCCTAGGTGAACGACAAACGCGGTAATGCGACGCGACGCGAACACATCAAATAGTCTTTGTATGTACTTGTGACCTACGTTGTCGCCTTAATAAGTGTGATTTGTTAGTCGCATTATGTCGCGTCCCATCGCTCACCTAGGACAAGTTACAAAGAACGCACCATGTGCTTATTGCCAAGAACAAAAAAATATGTCAATGTAAGAACTACATAGATAATGCAACACACGTACGTGACGTTATGAATGCACATATAAATAAATCTTACACTTCTTCATTTTATGGACGGAAATCTAAAACTACGACCTTTATAATTGTATCGTGTATGTCTAAAATACTACGGGACGGATGTTGACGATTATACTCTGGCCAACCATTTATAGCAAAAATAACATTTTCAATGTGTTTTATCGATCAAAATTTCTTCATAAATTAAATCGATTGTTACAAGAAATCGAATCCGTAACGCATTAGTACATCCCCAATTAATTAAAAATCTAACTGTCAAAAGTTAAATAAATGGTTGGACGGAGTATAGTTGATGCAATAACAGCACAATAGGATGCAAATATTATTAACACAAATGTTACAGTACAATGGGTCGATAGTTTTCATTCAGTGAAATAGAAGGTCTACAGCTAGGATGCTGTGCGAAGTATATACGAAATAACCTGTAAATTTTGCCACCGTGGGCTTAAAATTGGGCAACAACTCTTCATGTTTAGTGATAATGAAAATCAATCTCAACACTAAACTTTATTTAACCTCACATGGTTACCTGTAGATCTACAAGTACCACGAGCACGACTCGCTGCTTGAGAACAAAGAAGAAGAGACTCTCACAGAAGAGGAGCGTAAGGCTGCCTGGGAGGACTTCGAGAACGAGAAGAACAAGCCGCCGCCCGCGCCGTTCCCTACAGCTTGGCCAATGCACAATGGAATGAGTAAGCGCTGTTTTAACAACAAAACTGAGTATAGTTTTGGTGGTAGGGTATATGTATCCGCATAGACAGCTACATAAGGTGCAAAATCCGACACAGTGCTGGCTAGAATACTGCTACTGGCCACTGGTGGTAGGTCTCTTATATTTAAGAGTCCATCTGGGTGGGTACCACCGCAATTTAATTCTACCCCCAAGCAGCAATGTGCATGCACTATTTCGGTTTGAAGGACATTGTAGCCAGTGTAACTACTGGACATAATGGGATTTAACATCTTGTGTCTCAGGATGAAATGAAATGACGAGTGCAGTGGAATTCCACACAGTACTTTGTAACTCAAGGTGCTGTATGGTGTTGCTACTGTTCATGGGTGGTCGTATCGCATACCATCAAGCGAACGGCATCCTCGTCTCTTCATTTAATTGCAATAAAAAAAAAAATATATACGAAAAAATGTCTCAAAATTCTCTAACATTGACTCGTCGTTTCCCCAGTGCCGAACCTACTAGCGCAGCAGCAACAGCAGCTAGCCTTCGCGGCGATGGCGGCCATGTTGCGCAAGGATATTCCCAACATCAACGAGAACCAAATACGCGACATGTTGCCGCTCATATACAACTCAAATCCGGGGGTGAGTGACCTATACACACACGTCTGTTTTCATGTCCTATAGGGAACGTGCACGTCGTAAGCTCTGCCATCTGGTGGCATAATCTGAATCTTTTTCGGCCCATCGATACTTGGCGTTGATGTAAAATATTTATATTAAAATTATGAAAAATAACATTTAATTTGTATGTAATGTATTGCTGTGTATCTTGATGCACCAAAACACAAAACTAAACAAATCGATTGGTATAAATTTCTATTACGTCCTTAAAAATAATACCAAAATACTTACATTTGATAGCTATGTAAAATTCGTCAAAAAGAATAAAAGCTGTATAAAATATACATAATTATGAGTTCCAAAAGCATTTAAAAATGTCTCATTACATAATTTATAAAGACTCTTTGTTTTGAAGTTAATAATCAATATAAACAAATCTGTAAATAAGCTAACATAACCTCCTAACTTTGCTTCAATAACATGATAATAACTAGCTTTTATATGAGATAAAAAAAAACCTATTCTGACCACGCTACGCATCAATAATATTCACCCTAACCCATATTTTATAATTTTTGACTGATAAAATAATAATAAAAATAAATTATAGCTTTGGAAAGTTCCTTTTCTATCTTACAGCATTTAGTGATACTCGAAGTTTTTTTTATCTAGATGTTGCTCTTATATCGATTTTGTGCTGCCCCCTATAGTTCGTGTACGTTCCCTATTGTAAATATTATATTGAAATATATTGTAACATTTCCGTAACAGCGTTTTCACATTATCAGTGGCTTAGGATCCCCCAGCCCCCAGATCCGATATTGGAATCGTACGCCGATACCGGTATCGGAGCAAGTAAAATGTATGAAATATGTACCTGCCTTTCACATTGTCCGTTCCGATATCGAATATCATAATATGGGAATGCTGTAACTGTGAATGAAAACATTTCTTTTGTTATGACGTCCAGTGCCAGTTTTTCTTATTTCGCGGTGTTAAAATTTCAAACAATAATATGCTTATTGAGGGTCTTGCCTTCTAATATCAAATGGTATTCGAAAATATAACAATATACATAATTAAAATATATTAGACCATACCATAATAACGATAATATGGTATTTATTTGTTTAGATGTTCGGTGGATATGACTATAGTGTAAGTTTACGATATTTACTCGTGTAACGTGTCTGCATAGTACTTTGTTACACCTCAAGCCGCTAAACACCTTAGTTACAAGCATGAAACTTCGTTTTAAGCACAACACTTAAAACACGACCTTCTTGTTTCCACGCAATTGTTGAGATGCTTCGTATATTTTTATCTTTAGTGTCATAAAAATGAAATACTATTAAGCATTCCTAATAAAAAAAGCGAGGCAGTTCAGTAGTTGCCTGTAAAAAGCAGTTTGGAATGAGCCTTCAGTTAAAATATAAATAATGTAGTTAAAGTTGAATCAATATACAATGAATAGCATGTTATCCCCATATATGTTCCATTAATATAATATTTTGATGGAATATCCGGACATGGATAGTAAAATCATCCATAAAGATTTTGACATGCAATTCTCATCAGATTTTTATTGACACATGAAGGTAAATTTATGTGATGAATTGTTTCAGCAATAATGTTTGCATTAAATTCAAATGAATAAGGAGTTATATTCCCAAAAAAACATAGTTATAATATTAGTATCTGGTATTATTTGAGAGATAAGATCTCTAAACTATAAAGTGAGATTTTTTTATGGATACTTTTATGACCCATTGTCCTGATAGACCATTAATATATTTTATTTTTTGAACCCCCTATATTATTAGATAAAATGAGAAGATTATAATAAGTTATTTTATTTGGCAGATAATCGCTTTTCATGTATTATGTTGATTTGGTTAGTTTGTGAATATAACGTTGTATACTCTCACAGTTGATGCAGAAGATGAGTGAGATATATAAGTACGCGCAGCCGAGCATGATGAACCCCGGGATGATGAATCCGGCCATGAATGGTGGGTGCCTATAGAGTGATTATTCCAGACACCTGTCTGAATTAGTTCCACAAAGAGAAACAGTAAAAGTAAAAATTATCTTAATATAATATTTATTATTGGTTCCACTACATCATTTGATAAATATTTAGTAGTGTATAATGTTATTTTGCATGTTGTTAATTAATTTACAAAATAAAATGCTTTAATTTTCTGTCAACTTCTAATTGGTAAAATTGTATTTGTGATGCAGCGGCGGGTAGCGGCATGGGCGGCACGAGCGGGCTGCAGTACGAGCCGCCGTGGCTGCGGCAGCAGAAGCAGGAGCAGCAGCAGCAGATGCGACTGCAGCAACTCATGCAGCAGCAGAACGTGAGGACATACCTCTTTAGTATTTATATTGTTTTATGCTCATAATTGTCATATATAGCATATTTAATTATCTTAGGGAATCGATGATAAATGGTTAAATCCTACTAATATTATTAAGGCGAAAGTTTGTAAGAATGTATGGATGTTTGTTACTCTTTCACGCAAAAACTACTGAACGAATTTCGATGAAATTTGGCATACGGGTAGATCATGTTCTGGATTAACACATAAGCTACTTTTTATCCCGGGTTAATATAAAGCGGGACTTTTATCCCGGGAAAACTCATTCACGTGGGCGGAGCCGCGGGCAAAAGCTAGTATAGAATAATAATAAGTAGTGTTGTATGGTTCGAATAAATACTTATTTATTGCCTAGCACATGAGCGCGAAGTACTACGCTGGTGGACTGGGCAGCCGTGACCCTGTGGCCATGGCGCTCCAGCAGCAGCGCGCGCGGGAGATCATGCTGGGCGGCGGGGCGGGCGCGGGGGCGGCGGCGGCGGCGGGCGGGGCGGGGAGACCACGCGGACGTCCGCCCCTGCAGCCCCGCGCTCCCCCCTCCGCCACCCCACCCGCCGCGCACCAGGACATCGTCAACCTCGACTCTGACTAGGCACTGCAGGTGCGTACTCACTAGTTCACTACTCACAAGCCCCGCTTATATATATAGATGTATGGGAAAACCCTATATACAGGTGTCCCAAAACTCAACGATAATCTGAGACCGGATGAAAGGCCAAGTTATACCAGTCCTGGGAAAAAAAAAATCCATATCACTCAGTTCAGCGATAATAGACATTTAAAAAAAAGTTGAAATTCCACACCCTTGGTCGTGTTTTCAAGTCACAATTCCGCTGTGATTTTTTTAATTTCCTGATCTTCATTAACGATGCTATCAATCGCAACTACAAATGAATGCAAAAAACCTGCTCTTTTCGGAGAAGATAATTTATTTGATCAGAGACTGCCTCGGTGGCGTAGTTATATTATGGTACGACTGCAATGCTGAGGTCTCTGGTTCGATTCCCGGGTCGGGCAAAGTGTTATTGAGTTTTTCTATTCAGTATCAGCTCGGAGTCTGGAATTTGTGCCCGATATGGCGATAGGCTCGCCCCCTATCACATCATGAGACGAAATAACGGCGAAAAGTGGGTGCACTAGTTGCGCCTCTGCCTACCCCTTCGGGGATAATAGGCGTGAGTGAGTGTGTGTGTAGAATATTCTTTTTGGGCATGCTTTTCCAGCTGTAAAATCCACATTTACTCGATAATTACCTTTCGTGATACGTCTTTCATCCATTCTCTCCACGTGCCCAAACCTCAGCATACTTCTCTTAATCTTAGTCACCACATCATCCTTCAACTTACTTTTCCTTTTACAATTCGTCATTTCTTTTCCAGGAATGCACAACGCGAAGTGAACAGATGTGTACAGTGAATGTTTATAGGTGCTACCCTCGGGTTGGAAGCGAGGTGGGTCGGGTGATGGGCAAGTGGGGGTGACGTCACCGTCCGGCTCGCCCAACTCAAACGTTGGCCAAAACAGTGATATGAAAGTGTTTGTACAGCTTGTCGCCTCGAGGCTTGCGTTCCGACGCTACATATCATGAATCTCATTTCCTCCACGTCCTGTGTTCTCGAGAAAAATCCAAGTAATGTTCGGGGGCGATAACGGCCGCATATCATACTCCGGTTTTATGTGTCGGTTTCATGACGCGAGGGCCTTAAGCGTACACCAAACGACATAGCGCGAGATGTCACATTTTAAACTCCGGTTAGTTTGGTTGTAGCTGAAATGTGACGCCGCGTGGGGGCAGGTAACATATTGCGCCCAACACTCGAATATGCCTGCCGGACTAGAGTTGAAGCATTCCACAGATGGTTAGGCTTGTCGTTGTTTACAATTTCTGATAGCCTTTATCGTATATCTACTAGGAATACTCTAAAGCGACCCGCGAAATACGTAATCTCAACAAAATTTGATTAACGTCTATATTGATAAATAGTTCGCTTGAGAAGAGGTGAAGCTAGGTCTTCGGTGTAATTGTTGACAGGTGACAGGGCTTCAAATGTGCATTCCAATATACATTTAATTTCCTATATTGGTCTGAACCGGCGTAACGCAACTTATGAGTCCACGACGCGGCCTGTGGAATGCTTGGATGTCAAAATTTTACTATATCTATCAGTACAGGAAATTAGTATGTAAGTTACATGTCAGTAGTTAGGTAACTTTTGTGTGTCTTAACATCGTACAGTCGGCGAGGAGAGTATGGATTTATGAATGACTTGTATATCTCTGCACGATACGCACCCACAATATAGTTATAATATGCTATTTATAGAAATAAAAATGTCAACTGTTATTATGGTGGCTTATACAATCGTCCAACCTTCCGACTAAAACATAATAAGGCAAATCGTGCGAACTTAGCTCTGTGTACATGTTAGTGGGTGAAACGCTTAACGGACGATTTTTATCGATGATCCCAATCGCTACCTACAGATTGTCAGCTAAAATGGACCAAACAGAAGTTTGTTTGATATGAACACATATGACGTACTTTGTTTGGCTTGGCATTGATCAGAAGTTAGCTTTTAAAATCACTGAATGAAATCAGCAGTTAGTGCCAGAATGAAAACGTTAATGTGATCTATATTTTACTTGAAAATTTACCCGGCAATCCATGTTCCGCGTACATTTAAATTGAATTAGGAAGGTTGGATCATTGTTTGCATGTACCATAAGTCTCTCTGAAATAGATCGCAATATTTTTTAACTTTATAATCTAAAGGTAGTAAAACCTCATTCATTTTTATATCAAAATTTGCCTGTGCAATATAATATGTATCATTTTAATTTTATGTTACATATTAAAAACTTTGACAGAATAAGGATGTTGGGTATGGGGGACCATTTGATTTATGTTCATGTTTATGAATGAAAGGATGTTTACAGAGGCATTCAGTTATGCTAATCCTTATTCTGGTGGTGGCATTCATGAACGAGATAATAAATTTGTATTAAAGAAAAAATTATTCTCTCATATGAACTTATAATCCATTGTTTTAATAATTAATGATTTAATAAAAATTATATCTTGTCTTGCCAGAATACGGACAATAATAGGAAATGTGTTGTAACACCACAATAAAATGCTTAAGGTACAACATGGAAGTATTTATTAATCATTTAGAAAAAGTTAGAAATAAAAAATACACATAAAATATCTACCCATCTTGTTTATAAAGAACACATTCATTCATTTTCAGAGTGAAAAAGTTCAAAAAAAATATTTGTTATGCCACAAAACATTACAATAATTATTAGTTTACATGGTTGATAAAAATATTTTTTTTTTCTATTAAGTGTAAATCTGAAACCTGTTTGTAGAGTTACAACACATTTATTCTCTGCAATATTTTAAATTACTAGTATATGTTTAAATATGCTCCATACTGCTATTCAATAACAAGGATCACACAAATACAATTTTTTCTTTCCAATCTTACGCTAAAATACATACACATGACACAGATCAAAATAACAGTAGATTTTTAATGTACAGTCGGCCACATAAGTATCTGAACAAATTCAAAACTTCAAATGGCCTCTGCACTTTTGTATTCCCACCAATTTTCGTTTTCTCTTCACAAAAATAAAATAAAGGGGATTGACTATAGAAAAAAAAAAATTAAACAACGCGTACAGGCGATTTGAAATTTTGAATTTGTTCAGCTACTTATGTGGCGGACTGTACCTACCTTATAGACTACTGGCATTAATTAGAGCTCTTGTCACTTATTATTAGTTATACCTAAAATGAAGATAAATACAAAACCACTACCTGCATGACAAATAAATATATTATGAGTGTTTCTGAAATTGGGTTGTATAACATTCATAGTTTTGTAAGACCTAATGGGAAAAAAAATCTCAGTATAGAAAATTACTCTTGAACTTGTGCATGTGCTGATCCTTGTTCACTTATAAGTAATCTGCGTGATTTCATAAGTGCTTTGTATACAGTGTAATATAGATATGAGAGTGTATTTAAGCTGTAAGTTACTGATCTGTGGGCTTGGAATGTGAAAAAAAAAACACGATGCGTCTCCGATTCGTTTTATTGTGATTGGTTGAGAGACTGACGTATCGATATTTTGATGTTTGTGATTGATCGAGAGACCGATACGTCACTCTCTCAACCAATCACAATAAAACGAAACGGATATGCATCGTGTTTTCTTTTTGCACATTCTAAGCCCCCGTATATCTATTCCTTGTGAACATCGGCGCACGGCTACGAAGACTATTGTTTTTTATAGTGATCAGTGGTTATGACTATTTATTTAGCATACGTCGCGCTCAGGCGGTTTAGTTGTGATATTGCCTAATCTTAAATTTTTGTATACGTTTATTTTTAAAGAGTCATTTATGTGACTTTAATCTTAGATGCAGACTTTTTATAATTATATTTTAGCGTAAACAGTGTACCAGTGTGATGTGGTAAATGCATTTTGATTAGTTTCAATTTGTAATTATAAATTAGATTATCAATTGACTTGTTAAAATTATTTCTGCAATGTGTTGCAGCTGGAATAAATTCATAATCGGTGTTGAAGAGTTCTCATTGACATAATTTTAAATTTTCAGATCTATATTTATAATGTTTTTTTACATATAATAAATGAACAGTATTTCGCATAGTTTTAAGATGATATGTTATTCATTACGTCGCACATTGGTTTAGAAAGTTTATTTATGTGTTTTTTATTTTTATATTAGCTATGAACGCTACATGGATATTGTGAGGTGGCTACACAGTGTCAACAATGATGATGACAAATGTAATGGTTTCATTATTTATGTAATATATAATTGTAACTGTAGAGAACTTCCTATTATTTTGTAGTACAATCAAAGTATAATAAATGATTCAGAATGTGTTTGTTTGTTTTTATTAAACGATAGGTATTGTGTACTAGGAATTTGCTACCTTTAATAGTATTTACTGTATAGAAACAATATTTGTATGATAATTATTAAATTTTAAAAAATCATTTGAGCAAACCCATTTTCACTTATATCAGAATATTATATGATACACTATATCATTTCACTATATATTCATTTGAGGCTGACAATACATACTACATAGTTTTACAAAAAATAATAATACCAGCCTGGTATTAAATATTGTCCCACTGCTGGGCATTGGCCTCCTCTACTACTGAGAGGGTTTAGGCCTTAGTCCACCACGCTGGCCTAGTGTGGGTTAGTAGACTTCACATACCTTCGAAATTCTTATAAAGTACTTCTTAGGTATGCAGGTTTCCCCACGATGTTTCCTCGTAAACTGGTATTGTCAATATATTATGTACAGTGATACCTTTAACAAACGTCAGTCTTAATTTTCCTATAGTACCGGCACACTACGATGGCCGTTTTGAGAGATCACCATAGTGAGGTGAAATCTCAATGCAGTATCGAAAAACAAGACGCGAGTTTGCCGGAGGTAGGATTTGTGCTGGCCAGTGATTCTATAAGTTCAGATTGCATTAGATGATTAATGTTTTGTAAAATTTCGAACTATAAAAATAAAGACAATACCGAGTTGTATAGTAAAATTATACATTCCACATATTTTGCTGAACATCACTATAACAATAATATTTATGAATTAATACAAAACTTGACGAGCAAACGTCAAAACGCCCATCATAGTGTGCTGATACTATAATTGTTGTATTTTCAAACAGTATTATAGTACAGTTATTGCATATATCTAGCTTTTTATGTAGATTGTGCTGCCATTTTCGAAACTGATAGATTAATGGGCGTATATGGGGGGGGGGGGGGAGGCTTAGGGGTACATTGGCTACAATTCTAAATCAGAATAGAAGAATCCGTCTGGGTGGGTACCACCGCAATGTCTGTTTCTACCGCCAAGCAGCAGTGTGCATGCACTGTTGTGTTTCGATTGGAAGGGCATTGTAGTCAGTGTAACTACCAGACATAATGAGACTTAACATTTGATGTCTCAGAATGACGAGCGCAGTGGAATGCCACACAGTACTGTATAACTCAAGGTGCTGTATGGTGTAGCTACTGTTTATGGGTAGTTGTATTGCTTAACATCAGGCGAATGGCAAGCTTGTCTCGTCATTCAATGTCATAAAAAAAAACCAAGCACAATGGCAACACAAGTATGGTTTGTTTAGTGGCATTTCAATTTTAATTAATTAATATAAATTCCCATAATAAAGAAAAGTAAGTACCTCTCTGCCCTCGAAAACTGGAAGTACTTATAGAGCATCATATATACAATTTTTTCTTTTTCAGGTCTAGTTAAGATGTACTCAACAATTTCCTTAAATGGGCTACGAAGATATCAATAGTATGGTACCTCTAGCTTACCGGCCCCACGATAAATTGATTTAATTATTTCATTCATTAGGGTTAGCATACATTTCAAGCGATCTTGGGAAAACTCTCAGTAGTTTTGGTGAGAATTTTGACATGGGCCAATTGCGAAAGCTCAGTAGGCCGCTTCTATAAAATAGCTGGCACTTTCATACATTTAAATTTGGAATACCAGTCTTAACACCTACTGAAACTTCTAAGTACTTTAACAACTTGCGCGCCAAAAATGTTGCATCGTCAGATTTGAACACATTTGAATTTAACAAATCAAGATTATTGTTCGTGTGAAATGTGATTAATGCTTCAGCACTTACTGCCATCGCGTTTACTGGCAGGCTACTAGCATTAATAAGAACGACCCGACGACGTCTTAAGTCAGGATGTACTCGACCCAACTGCTTCATCGCCCAGTCTATACAGAAAAGTCTACTTGTGTCCATAGCCACGATAACAAAATCAATGGCAATTCTTCCAGTCACGTCTGACTGAATAACTACATCTTCTAGATGAAGTGATTGTAAAACAATAAGTTTCCATCCATAATTTCCCTTTTTGTGCACTTCTGTGAGGGCTTCTGATATTCTTTCAATGATTTCCACGTTCAAAGACAGAACAATAACGGTTAAAGTGTTTTTGCAACTCAGAGGTCCGATCCATGGTGTTACAATAAATTCTTCGTCAGTAGTAGACATACTGTAGTAATTGAATTATTAGTTATTACTTTGTTTTATTAACTCAATTCGAAATAAAGTTATTTCTCGATGTTAAATGATCACTTTCGTTCGTTTTTTTTTATTTTTGAATTTGTATTTTTTTTCATTTCCCCTTATACTGGGAAGGCAAAGGGTTCAAGCCCATACAGACTCGTCTTTTTTTTCTCTTTGCGCATCTGCCAGTGTCAAAGTTTTAGGTAAGACATTTTTTTAAGTATAAGTTGCAGTTACATTGTTTCTTTGTTATACTCAGTACTAACTACTATGTCGAAGTAAAGCAGTGGCTACCTTACCAAGACTTTAAAGAGCAGTTTTGGCGGCAACAAAAAAAACACTTCATTGGGACAGTTGTCTCAATTCACTTCATTTGAGCCCTTAATAGAACTATATGGAATAATATATAGTTTTATATATACCTACTATTCTGAGGCACACCTTAGATGATGGAGGATACCAGGCTAAACCACGTGACCTGAAGCCAAATATTACTCTAAAATGGCGTCGACTCCGCCCAAATTTTAGTGTTGTAGTTACTGTTATTTATCACAATAGTACGCATATTTGTATTTTATTTTATTGTAAAATCATTATAATAGAGAGTTTGTAAAGACGCTTTAATGTTTACATCTGCCGCTAAATGTATTTTCTATGCGGGTAAGAGGTTTTTAATCTAACAACAATATTTCAAATATCTGCTTTAGTTGTCAACCAATTTTGAATTTGATTTTACAGAAGAATTTAGTTTTCGTAATATTTTCTGTTACGTATAAAATAATGTACACAATCAAACATAGGAAACTACCCTATTATCAAAAGTATTAGTCACAATTGATATGAATTCCTAAATTTACACAAACTTTTGGTATTGAAATATTGTTGAACTTTTCGCGATAATTTATTGCAGTTTTTATCCCGACGTTTCCAGATTTTTGAATCTGTTCCATGACAATGAAGTGCAGCAAAGCATTCAAAATTATTGCGAAAACATACGCAAAATAGTTTTATTTCAATAAACAAAGTCAATATTTTCTGTCGATAACTTCCAAACGTGAATGCACGTAGGAACAACACTACGTTTTTGTGTAAACATTACAAATACTTATTTATTTTATTTTACTTGGTATTAGTCATTTTACATTGCGTGTAACGACGAAAAAAAATGATTTTACATTCAAATAAACGTAATGTTCACTAAATATAAGTTTCATTAAGTGAAAAATTGAAACTACCCTGAAAAATGACAATATTTCATCAATTTTGCAATAATTCAATTTAAATCTGGTCACACTGGTTTAAAAAACATGTGCATTGTGATATTTTGTGCAATGCCAGTGTTGCAAACTTAACGAATTTCCCGTCATATCTGGCGGATTTGGATATCTAGAATACGTGAAAAATTTATTCTAACGGCTGACGGAATATTCAACGGGATAAAACTACCTTCAGCTATATACGCAGTGGTGGTGGGGGGTTGTATGGAAATATACAACAAAATTGACGGATTTTTTAAAATCTTGTTGGCAGCATTGCCAAATGCTAATTTTTGTTTGTCTCTGTCCTCTCATGCTAATTTCTTGTTTATTTGTCTCTTCTAATTGCTAAAGTCGGAAGCAAAGAGCATTATAATACTACGGAAAGTCGGAAGTTCTGATCAAAAGTGTATTGCGGTAGGTAAAATAATTGTCGTAATATTTTGTGTAATTTACATAGGTACTTATTAATTAATAGTAGTTTGCAATAAATGAGAAGACGAGATGATAAATTTCCAGATAATGGATTTGAAGCTTGGGGCGGTTATATGCAGGCAAAAATCGCGAAACTGGAAGAACAGTTTACAAAAAGCGCGGGAAAGGCAGAATCTTTGTCTCGCATCTTTAACGGTATAAGTATTTATGTTAACGGATATACTGTGCCATCAGCAGATGAATTGAAAGTTCTTATGTCGAACCATGGCGGAGTTTACCACACCTATCAGAGGAGTGAAGATTTCGTCATCGCTTCAAACTTACCAGATACCAAAGTGAAAAATATGAACTTATCTAGAATAGTCAAACCAGAATGGATTACAGATAGCATAACAGCAAACAAGTTACGAGATTATAGAGAATATTTATTGTACAAGAATTCAAGAACACAAAAACAGCTCAACTTTAATGTAAGAAAGTTTGATACTACAAAGAGTGACAATTCTACATCTAAAACACACCATGATGAAACTAAGCAAAATATTCCTAGTACTGAAACATCATCAACACCAACAACTTCTAGGATTGGTAATAATTCACACATTAATATAAAAAATGATTCAAATGAAGTTTTAAAAACTAATCAAAAACTAGCTGTTAAAACTGCTGTGGACCCAAATTTTATATCTGAGTTCTATAATAACTCAAGGCTACACCACATTTCACAACTTGGTGCATGTTTCAAGCAATATATCAATGACTTAAGAGAAAGCAGTAATTTAACATTTCCAGCTCGTTTAGAGCTAAAAGAAAGAATTCAAGCGTCAAATAATAATTTTTCACAATTAACTTTTGAAAAAGGAAAAATTGTTATGCACATTGATATGGATTGTTTTTTTGTATCAGTTGGTTTAAGAAATAGACAAGAGCTTAGAGGAAAACCGGTTGCAGTTACTCATTCAAAAGGAGGCCAACCTAGATCCAAAAGACCTGGAGTTGACCGAAGTACTGAGTTTAACTTATATAAACAAAAACAAGCCAAAAAATTAAGTAAAGCAACTGGTACTCATGAAGATGAACTTGAATTTGATAACAGAGTTGATAATATTGCAGATGAAGATGAGAAATATGGATCAATGAGTGAAATAGCTTCTTGTTCATATGAAGCAAGGTCTAAAGGGATAAAAAATGGTATGTTTATGGGTGCAGCATTAAAACTTTGTCCAGAACTACAAACTATACCTTATGATTTTGAAGGATACAAAGAAGTAGCATATACATTGTACAATACCATTGCAGAGTATACATTGGATATAGAAGCTGTATCTTGCGATGAAATGTATGTTGATTGCACAGAACTTTTAAAGGACATGAAAGTTAGTGCTCAAGATTTTGCCATGGTTCTAAGAGAGGAAATTAAAAGTAAAACAGGATGTCCATGCTCAACAGGGTTTGGGGGTAACCGTCTCCAAGCAAGACTAGCTACTAAGCGTGCTAAGCCAGATGGCCAGTTTTTCCTTACTGAAGATCTAATTGAAGATTTCATGTTTGGTATTGAACTAAGAGACTTGCCAGGTGTAGGTAGACAGACTGCTCAAAAATTAGAATCACTAGGTCATACAACATGTGGTTCATTGCAAAGCCTTACTCTAAATGCACTGAAAACTCATCTGGGAAACAAAACTGGAGCTCAATTATTTGATCAGTGTCGTGGGCGAGACCTTAATCCGTTAAATTTTTATACTGTAAGGAAGTCTGTTTCAGCAGAGGTAAATTATGGCATCAGATTTGAAAATAATGATCAATGTTATGAATTTTTAAAACAATTGTCAGCAGAAGTCCATTCAAGAATGCAACAGTTTAAAGTACTTGGAAAATGTATTACCCTAAAATTAATGGTCAGGGCCGAAGAAGCGCCGATTGAAACTGCAAAGTTTATGGGACATGGGTTTTGTAATATTATTAATAAATCAAATACTTTAAACACAGCCACCAATGATATTGAAATAATTACTAAAGAAGTCATATCTATATGTAAAAAACAAAATATAGATCCAAAGGAAATGAGAGGCATTGGTATTCAAATGACTAAATTAGAAACACTTTACAGCAAACCAACAAAAGGTTCCATTAGTAAGTTTTTAAGTAACAATCTCAATAAAACAAATAAAAACAATGAAAATTATGACCCATCAAATACTTATAACTCTATTTGGAAACAACCAAAAACTGAATTAAGTGAGTATAAACCAACAACTCCAAAAAAAGAGAAAATGATTTCATCTGAACCAAAAAAGTCACCTATTTTGGGTGCTACAATTAAATCACCATCAGGTAAAAGAAGGGGAAGACCCCCAAAAGGCTCTAAATTACAGTCTAGTTCTATAAATCTTATGAATAAGTTTCTTACTGGCCAATACATTAGGGACATGCCTTATAAAGATCCAATGGTAAAAAATGAGATTGCTATTATAAAACCAAAAGAAGAAACTAATGCTACAAAAGAAACGAAAATTAAGGAAGTAAAGCCAAGAGGTTTCTTAGGACTTCCCTGGGAAAAAGTCAGAGAATTATTGAGAGCATGGCTGGATAGTGGACAAGTACCACTTTTGTGTGATACACAGTTGATTACTGCATATATGAGAGAAATGGTTGTAGAAAAAGATATAGAAAAGGTAAATATTTTGATAAATTTTCTTAGAAGAAGAACTTCGGAAATTGGAAGCCCAGAATGGTTGGAAGTATATAATCATGTTGTTGAAGAAGTACAAAAGGTTATGATTTTTGTTTATGGTAAAAGAATGTTTATAGATGATTGAAGGATATTTTTAATAGATTGTTATTGTAATAAAGATTGATAATAAAACATAATTTTGATGCAATTCATTTATTTTCATTTTGAAGATTATTTTCTAGGACTACAAAATAAAATAGAATTTTATAACCTTACATTTTTGTTTGTGTATGATAAAACATATTCCTCGTAATACTGCCAGTTTAGAGGTACTAATGGTACACTAAATTAATTAAACTCGTTGCGAATACACAATACGGAAAATATAAGATGCATCAATTGTCAGCTTAATTAATTTGAAATCGTCAAAAATTCCAAATGTTTTGGCACACATGCCTTAGTTCAAATGTATTTTACCAAATTTTGCAAAATTTTAAGTTTATATAGACATAACAATTTAATTATACATAGAGTTCGAAGACACATTTCGGGTATACTTAAAATTCGCAAAATGGCAGTTAGTTTCACTTTATATTTTGTTAATAAGCACTTTACAACACCTAATAATATGCGTAGGGTAGACACTAATGCGAAAGTATTTTCGAAGTAAGCTGAAATGACAAACTGACATGTTATATAGCTTTATACCGGGTGGAAGGGAAACGCTCTCGGAAACGAATTCAGGTGATAGTATTGGTGATTCCTGACGTGATGGCACTAAACAAATCGCGATCGAAGTGTTACAATTTTAGTAGGATTTTCTCAAATTTCTGTACAGCTTCACGTGTGGATAGATAAATCAAACTATTATTCTGAAAAACATAGTAAAAAAGGTCAATATTTAAAAAAAATCGTAATGAAACACGTACATCAGCTGACGGGTTAACGACCGCGGTCCGGTCCCGGCGCAGCGCGACGGCCGCCCAGTTCTTTGTACGCTTTACATTGCGCGCGCATGAATTACGGAAATACTAAAATCGTAAGTATTATCGCTTAGCTTTGCAAATGAATATAGTTTTTCGTTACTGTTATGGTTCTTCTCTCTTACCGTTCCGGTATAGAGAGCGTTTCCCTTCCACCCGGTATAAAAATAAAGCAATGAAATCTTCATTAGATACAATATGAAAAATTTATAAAGAGACGCCTAAATAATATGCGAATTCTTGTCGAACATCGGTCATACAATGTCATTCCTCCTTAATTCATTACAATGTACTTTCACACAGATTCATCATAAAAACTGTGTTGTGATAAGTAATCGATCTCGAATTCAGCATTTCATAATCTACAATTTATTATCACAGTTGCTTATTGCAAATAAAATGAAATATTCCCACTATTGCATTGGTACCTACAGAATGAACAATTTACATCTAATTGAAAATACACTCACACGATAATTTCGATACCTTATATGCAAGTACCTCTCTATTACATTTGTATTTGCGCTGTAGTATAAAAAGATATAGTAAATAAACAATTTGCTCGTAAACTTAGAGCTCATGGCGACTCTTAAAATTAAATGCTTTGTGACATTTGTTTATTTAAACTACACAAAAAGACTCCCTCACGAAACAATATTTTATTACTTCTTAGATATATTTACTAATCCCATGTTAGTACGACGAATGTAGCGTAAAAAAATATTTTAATGGCATTATAGTACAGGCTGTTTCAAAAATGTTATCTTTCCGACAGGTCGCATTATGTGACACCTACATGTACCAAATTAACCATTTTGTTAAGAATTCTACTAGGTGTTTAGCACTACAAGTGCTGTCATACAATGTTACAGAAACACAGATCTACTAAATTAACTTTTTTTGGATAGGGTATAATCCAATCGCTATGATACCGTTACCTACTATTGGCACACTCCATAAGCAACTACTTCAAAATGGAAAAATATATAAATGTGTATCGTGTAATGCGACCTGGCGAGACTCGACTACGCGAATCTACGCAGTGGAGTTTGCAGATATGGTGTGCTTCAGCTTCGATTCTATTATGATCTCGTCCCCGGACCTTATGTTGTAAGAATACAGCTGTTTGGTTGGATACCTCATCTCTTCTGGGCCCTGGAAAAACATTATTAATCATTAACGTTAATTTTATTATGCGGACAAGTGACGTCATACTGCTCATAGAACCTGATGTTGTTGTGAAGTCCAAGAAAGAATTCGGCCAGCAAGGGCACAGTCGTGCCGACTTGTCTATATGGTTATTTTTTATAATTCTTTCATGGCGCTGTATATCACCTTTTATTCTTCTGCGGGGTTGAACAATTGTGAAACTAAAGGTACCTACAGATATAAATTATTTATAAAGACATTTGACGATTTAGAAATACCTAATATTAGACTGCCTTGATGGCGTAGTTGTATTGCGTGCGCGGTACTATTGTTTTGGGTTCGAATCCCGGGTCGGGCATAATGGGATTTTCTATTCAGTATTAGCCTGGAGTCTGGAAATATGCCATGTAAATGGCAATAGGCCCACCGTCTAATAATACATAGAATTAAACATAGCTGGCGAAATGTGGGTATATTTTGACCTTTGCCTACCCTTGACAAGAGGGAAATGCGTGATGCTATTTAAGTGTAAATGTAAGTACAGTCAGCCACATAAGTCCCTGAACAAATTCAAAATTTCAAATCGCCTCTACGCGACGCGTTAAATTTATTTGAAACATTTTTTTCTTCTTGTGAAGTAAAGTTACCTTTAGTTTATTTTTGTGAAGAGAAAATAATTGGTAAGAACACGAAAGTGTAGAGGCGAATTATTGAATATTTGAATTTGTTCAGCTACTTATGTGGCCGACTGTACGAGAAGAAAGTGATGCAAATATTTTCTAAATCGATAAATTAACCGCAAGCTGATATAAAGCGCATTCATGATACAGTAGGTATATGCGTGGTTCATACCAGCAAGCGACCGCAATCCCCTCTGGGGTTACATTTATTGGATGATTGGCAGCGTTACTTAACTCAAATGTTGGCGTTTGATTTAAGATCGTGTTGTAATACTATACTCGCATAATATTATGCATTATTTCTGTGTGAATTACTGTTCAAAGAGTGAAAGTGTGATGCAATTTTGTTATTTACCTGGGTATCCCTCAGTTCTTGGTCGACATAAAACAGTCTCATTTTAGCTGCAGGGAAGCCGGCTAGTCTCTCTAGCCGTTGTTTCAAGTCTGACACGGTTCTGAAAAGAAATAAATTATCATTAGTAAATCGTTGTAAAATACGTATCTTACGACATTTCTTTCGCCAGGATTCAGCATCATTAGGTAACCAACGTCGCAAAATGTCCAATGAAAATTATAAATACCACAGTATTTTATACCTATTCATCATGACGGATAAGGGTAAAGTTTATCTTCATAACTTATCTCCGTGCGTAGCGGTTAGAAAATGCAAACAGGATTTGCATTATCAAGTCTACAGATCTACCTCCGACCGCGTTAGTTCATTCACTTTTCATTCGTTGTCAGTATTTTTGAAACACAATAATTGAAGTTGACTGCCTCGGTGGCGTAGTTGTATTACAGTACGACTGCAAAGCGGAGGTCTCGGGTTCAATCCCCGGGTCGGGCAAAGTGATATTGAGTTTTTCTATTCAGTATCAACTCGGAGTGTGGAATTTGTGCCCAATATGGCGATAGGCTCGCCCCCTATCACATCATGGGACGGAATAATGGCGAAAAGTGGGTGTACTAGTTGCGCCTCTGCCTACCCCTTCGGGGATAACAGGCGTGAGTGTATATGTATGTATATACAGTAATTGAAGTAAAATTATCGGCATAGCATTCGTATCCTAAATCATTGCGACCTAGCTTTTTTATTTCACGGGGAGAGTATGTTTATAAACTAAGCACATACAACGGACTAAACCAGCCCTACTGACCCAGAGTTGAACTGCTCGGAAAAAAAGTAAACATCTGCCCACCCGCGGGGCCGAGTCCCTATTGTCTAATGAGTATCTACTTGACTACTCGTAAGGAATAGAAACGAACCAAGAATCTAAATAATATAATGTTAACACACTTGGCTTTTTATTTGAGCTAATATTTGCATTATTCGGACAATCTAACACCAACTTAGTAAATAAATTTCTTTGGTCAACCAAAAGGCGCAAATATTTTGATAATATGTACATTCAGCAGCATAAGTATCTGTACAAAATCAAAATTTCAAATATATACGCGTTAGCTGAAACTGAAACATTTTTTCTTCGTTTGGAGTAAAGTAAGTCTCTTATATTTTATTTTTGTGAAGAGAAAAAAAATTAAACAATCAATTTAGTAGGAACACAAAAGTATGTAGGCAATTTGAAATTTTGAATTTGTTCAGCTACTTATGCTGGTGACTGTACCTAAGTGTAGACCGTAGTACCAACATAATAATATAAATGAAAAAGAGTTGACCTGTGTAGACCGTAGTACCAACATAATAATATAAATAAAAAAGAGTTGACCTGTAAACATCGACGGTGCGCACTTCGCTGGTGTCGCCGCATGTGAAGGTGATCTGCACGCGCTTCTCGGGCCGCAGGTCTACCGACACCAGAGGGTCGAGCTTGCCGTGCACGTTCACCAGCTCCCAGTACCTGCAACACAACGCACTCTTAATAAAACAATTACTTGTTTTTTATTGCATCGAATGACGAGACGAGCATGCCGTTAGCCTGATGGTAAGCGATACGACAACCCATAAACAATAGAAACACCATCCAGCACCTTGAGTTACAAAGTACTGTGTGGCAGTCCACTGCGCTCATTATGCGTCATCCTGAGACATGAGATGTTAATTGTTAAGTCTCATTATGTCATGTAGTTACTTTACACTGGCTACAATGCCCTTCATACCGAAACACAACAGTCCATGTACACTGATTGGCGGTAGAAATAGACATTGCGGTTATACCCACTCAGACGGACTCTTACATAATATGAGAGTCCTACCAAGTACCAACAATGACCTAATACAAAATCGTTGACTTGTGGGAATCGTCACAAAAACTAACTATAAACGACATTTTTTTAAGTTGGGCGCGAAACGAACATAAATTCAATTAATTTCGACCCTATTCCTAATGGTGAAAAGACGTATTTTTTTTGTTAGTCGATGCAACTGGCCGTTTAGGGTTCATATTTTGCTAAAATTCATCTAGCCAAAATTTTGGAATAGGTCATTGTTTTATTAATAGTGTGACAAATAGACTGTCTAGAAGCACACACACTCACGCCTTTTACCCCCGAAGGGGTAGGCAGAGGCTGTGATAGGGGGCGAGCCTATCGCCATATCGGGCACAAATTCCAGACTCCGAGCTGATACTGAATAGAAAAACTCAATATCACTGCCCGACCCGGGGATCGAACCTGAGACCTCAGCATTGTAGTCGTACCATAATACAACTACGCCACCGAGGCAGTATAGCACTGTCTAGAATCATTCGTTGTTATAGCAGCAGACGATCGTGTAGGGCCCACGGTATACTTGGCACCAGTACTGTTACACTACAATATCGTTTCATGTATTGTAGGTATACGATCGTGCTCATATAGGTAGGTGTATCTAGAATTACCCATCTTCCTGTTCATAAAGAGAGATGTTATTTTATTTATATTTTATTTTTGAATAGTTTATTTTTACAGCGGTTAAAATAAGAAAATTGCTCGTCTTATAGCTAATACCTAGGGGCTCGTTCATTAATCACATGATGTTTTTAACAACTTTTTAACCCCTCTCCTGGTGATATGTGATGAGGTTTTTGACTACCCACATCCCCCCTCAAGAACACGTGTATTTCTTTGTACAAAGTATCTTAAAAAAATTCTACAGGTTAGTATAATCTAATTACTATTCAGGCCATTGATTTACAAAACTCTGCATGAGTAGTACCTCTCCTTACACAACCATGGCGCGTCATAACTTTGTTAAATGAATTTTATCATCTCATATCCTACTAATATCGTATTTCCATACGTGTAAATTTAGGTCGAGCCGATATTAATACGAATTATACGCCCGCGCACCTCCTTATTGATAGGACCTTCGGCCGACCTCTTGCGCGCGACATGTCATATCTCTTACTGTTATTGTTTTATGAGGAAAACTTCTTAACTTGCAGGTCACGGCACTCGCGAACCGCGGTCAAATCCATAATGCGTCCCGATTTAAGAATTGTTAAATCCTTACAAGCCAAATTAGAAAATTGTTGCAATTCAATGAACAAATCGCTTTACTAGTTTGTCAATAGACGGCGATGATTGCTTCTAATTTCCGCTTGAATCTTGTGTATTTAGGAAATAAATGATTTATTTTTGTAAAAAATCATTTATTTCCTAATTATTTTCTACGTCTACGCGAAAGTTCAACATTGAAATAAAACTATTTTCTCGGTCACCTCGGTGGCGTGGTTGTATTACGGTGACTGCAATGCGGAGGTCTCGGGTTCGATCCCCGGGTCGGACAAAGTGATATTGAATTTTTCTAATCAGTATTAGCTCGGAGTCTGAAATTTGTGCCCGATATCGCCATTGGCTCGCCCCCTATCACATCATGGGACGGAACACGCAGGGCGAAAAGTGGGAGCCCTAGTTGCGCCTCTGCCTACCCCTTCAGGAATAAAAGGCGTAAGTATGCGTATGCGTAAATTAGATAATTTTATTTCAGTTATTTCCTTTTCGGTACACCTACGTTGCTAAGTATTTTACGAAATAGTTATAAATTATAAATACTACTCCATAGGTTACCTACATTGTAAAATGTAGGTAAATACTCACAATACTTTTTGATTAATCTTACCGCTTAAAACCAATCATCCTCAATACACTGAAACCAAGGCATGCTACTCGCCTGTCAGGTCGGTCAGACTCCGGCTTCTCCATGTAGTATCTGATGAACGCTCTCTCAGCGGAGTCCCTCTCCTCCACGGGCACGGCGCCCCCTCCGTTCAGGGTCCTCACACGCGGCAGCCTCGCCACCAGCAGCAGACGCCTCTCGTGCTCCGTCGACTCAAACCGATCCCATAGGGGCCAACCCTGGAAAGAAGGGGAGAATTAGATTAAAGGTATCTTGTAAAACTTTATTTATACGCGCTAAGCATTAATTCCAAATGGTACAAAAATAAATAGCTATTTTTATTTTTCACGCTAACTAGGTACTTAAATAGTTCGTCAATCAAAGTGATATTCAAACACCATTTATAAATAACTAGACTTCTGTCGCGGCTCCGCCAGCGTGATAAGGTTTTAAAAAAATACAATAAGATAAAAAGTAGCCTTTAGCACTCGGAAGTAATGTAACTTACTATTAGAGAAGAATTTTCAAAATCGGTCCAGTACCTAGTTTTTAAGTTTATCCATTACAAACAATCAAATCTTTGCCTCTTTATAATATTAGTATAGATTTCAGTGATCTGATTCATAATTGCTTTGAGTGTTAACCCCTGATAGAAGAATAGGTGTGTTATAAGTTTAGGGTGTGTCTGTATGCCTGTCTGTGACATCGTAGCTATCAAACGAATGGAATTTGACGGCGTTTTTAATTAACATCTTTTTATCACGGCAAGCGCGATCGGGTGCCGCGCGCGGGCCACCTAAAAGGTTATACTGTGGCTAAATTACTACTTCTATTTGAATGATTTTCAGTGCAGAGTCTGAAAACCATATATAGCATACGTGGTTTAATTTGATGCCTATCTGTTGTATCAACTTTCTACAGATTTTGCATACGTGTATAATGTAAATACCGTAATGTAGGTATACCTACAGACAAATATGGACTTTTGAATCTAACACATATGTTAAACATAAATGATAAAACTGTCCATCAGATTGCTTTAATAGCAAAATATAAATTTCCGACAACTGGATACTAATAACAGTAATAACATGGAGAAGGTTGCCCGAAAAGTAGGTGTGTATACTACTACATACTACATTTATCATCATCATCAGCTACACGACGTCCACTGCAGAACATAGGCCTCCACCAAAGATTTCCTGACGGATCTGTCAAAAGCGGCCCCATCCAGACACTATTATCTATTATTATTGTAGTTACATACATATCATATTGTTAGGATTCAGTAATTTGTAACGGTATTTGGAACGTACTGACCTGTTACTAAATTCAGTCTAAATGTCAAATGAATCGTGGAAATGGTAGTTGAGTGTATAAAAAGGATGCCATATCGATATTCGCTCTCATTCGCTCTCTTTCGCGCTCAGTCTCGCATTCATGTCAGTGGCAGTGGAGTAAGTTTATCTTTGACTTTCATACTGGTCAGTTTGTTGCAGATATCTTTGAAAAGTATTTCTGTTAAATGTATTTGTGTAAAATCAGTGATAAATGTTTATGTAAAATCTGTGATAAATCGTTTTTATTTAAATCCAAATCGCTTCAGTTTCTAACAATATATACATATACACTCACGCCTTTTATCCCCGAAGGGGTAGGCAGAGGCGCAACTAGTGCACCCACTTTTCGCCATTATTCCGTCCCATGATGTGATAGGGGGCGAGCCTATAGACATATCGGGCACAAATTCCAGACTCCGAGCTGATACTGAATAGAAAAACTCAATATCACTTTGCCCGACCCGGTGATCGAACCCGAGACCTCAGCTTTGCAGTCGTATTGTAATACAACTACGCCACCGAGGCAGTCCATATTGTAATATAATATTGTAGTTACATATCTATTATATACAGTAATATACATATTGTACAAAAGTGTAAACGTTATCTAACTGAAGATACTCAGTACGGAAATCAACGAAACAAGTACGCAATTAAACATAATAGAATTAAATGTCACGAAGCCACGACTCCGATGCGTGAAGGATGATCGTAGGAACGAAACAAAAACTAGCGAATTTAAATTGTATTGGTTTTTGTTCGTCTCAAGGTCCGGGGATCAGGTTTCCTTTTATAGGGCGCACGAATCAGTATTTGCAATCACGATGAGCGATACTAGATGTGCGTACGTGAGTTATTGATTATTCCACTATGGTACTCTAATGTAAAAAAATATATAGGGATTCAAGTATTGTGCAGTGCTTTAAATTTAAGAACCTTAATTGCCTAAACTCAAAACTTATTAAATGTAGCTGTTAAAAAGTAGTTAATTAAATTTCTACGCGTGAAAGCGCGATATGTTTCAGTGCTGGTTATGGTGCCTACATTATTAATTCAATATGAAAATAGGTCAGCTGGGTTCGGTCGGTATAGACTAATCCCTCCTGACTTTCTGAATTACTCAGCGAAGGTGGTTTATGAAACTAAATAAGGAAAACTTTACGCCACTTTCGCACGATACGGACCCATTGCTTGAAAGTTAGCTCTTAACGAGACTCAGTGAGAATATAAACTGAAATCCAAACGACCGTCTCTACCTGTTAATGATACTGCAGGGAAAAACTGCTTTGTTTTCTTTCATTAAGTATTTTAGAAAAATATGTAGAATTATGGAGTGCGCATATCTCTGTCTGGTTAAATAATAATTCTGTAAAATTAAAACTAAATAAGAAACTATTCGAAAGACGTTTCAAGTAGATAAAACACGACAAACGCAAGAACCAAGCGCTCAGAAATTGCGGAAACAACTTTTCCTCGTCTTATTTGGATGCAAACGCGCACTTCAACAAAGCTATTAGGCAAAAATGAGTTGAATACAAAGTAATGAATCTTTACTGCGTTTGGTTTCTATTATTCTGCTAGCTCTTTGTTCTTGTACCAGACGTGTTCGGCGCGTTCAACTTTCCCGGCCCCTTCCCAATCTGAACGAGTGGCGAGACTTGATTGTAGAGCAAAGTTCACAAGTTGCAAGTTTGCCTGCAGAGTATACTTACTTGGAGACGATAGAGCGAGTACCTATACGTGTAAGTTTTTCTAGTAATGGGATAGTAAGAATGAGATTAGGGATTTAAGATTATTTTTGATAAGTTTATAGCTATAGTTCAGGGCTTTGTAATTGTAGGTATTCAAATCAGCCTATATAGGTACAATTATTACATGATTATCATTAATATAATCGGGCCATTTTGACAAACGTACGTCTTTCCATATTTGATATCAGGCATTAAAAAGTCGCAAAAATACTAACATTTCTCTCGCATACCTACACATAGCTACAGGCAGTCACTACTTTCCATTTCCATTCGAAAAAAAAGGTCTTCACAGTTGTACCAGCGAAGCAGACTGGCACATCAAAGAACTTGACTCCCCTTTCACACTATTGTTTTCGTCAGCATCTATTATTATGCGAACTCTTTGTTCTGAGAGACACTTCTACGCGTACGTTAAACCTGGCCGACTCACGCGTACGTTAAACCTGGCCGACTCGTTTTGCCTAAATACGGAAAGCGGAATCGTTTTGCATGCATTGCAGTGTTTATTTTACCGCATATTTAAAGTTGTTTTAATTGTAACCCTCATATTTTCGCTTTTTATGCTGATTCAGTGAGAATTGTTGGAATGCGACGTTTTAACTATTTTTACCTACCAGTACTTTGGATGTTTTCGTTTTAATATGACTAAGTGAATGGGTGAGTTTACGCAATGTGTGTTTGATATGATTGCTTTTATTAAAGACATTTATCTTGTTAAAATATTTTGCTGTATTCGCGCGGGATATAATGCTGAAACGTGATTTCGCATAACAGCATTGCATCCTCTTCCAAGTTGCAACGATCTTTCGTGGAAAAATATTTCGTTTCGTATTCATGTCATCCCTCAGTAAGATTAATTTTAAACCACTTGATGCCAAAACATAGTGTAGAAATTAGATTCTGGTATGAAATGGAGTAAGTCTAAAATTAGCCTTTTGGTAATTGTAAAAAAAAACTTCAATTTAATTTTGTTTTATGAATATTGCATGTCTATGTATTTAGAATGATGACATTTCAAATAGTCAAATTTGAAATGCGTTTTTCCATATGTACCTATGTATGTTATTTGACCATAATGCAGTCCACACCTAAAAATAAAATACAAAACAGGTGCACCAACACGACCGCTCGATTTTTAACGGCCAACAAGCCCCTCAGGTGATCAAAGAGGGTGGCTGACTCAGCCCAGGCCAGCCGGACTTCAACGGTCATTGCACAAAACGCATACAAAAAATAATTACATGTTCCGTTCCAATCGGTAACAGCACCGATATGAGTCATTAATTTCTTTAATATATTATACACCCACTGTTGATATTGGGGAGCACGCAAGCTAATACGGATCAATGAACCTGACGGACACAGATCAAGGAATTCGTAATACATAATCCGTGAGAAAAAATATCCTTGAGAAATTTTTTCGAAATACGTACGTCGTCATAGTGGCAGACATGTGCAAATCGAAATTTTAAAAAAAGAATCTGTAATATGAGAAAACACGAAACGATGGAGATACTTTGTTGTAATTCTTTTTGAGATGAGTGTTTTTTTTTAAATAGTATAGGTACTGTAAGATCAAAACAAAGAGTCCGTATTAGACTAAAATTAGGAATAACACGACCACAATAACTATTAGTCATTGGTATAGGTTACAAGTAATAACTACGTAAATTGTATTTGTATTATAAATTGTAACATAGCGTGTTCATTACGTAGTTAGTTGGAAACAAAGAACCATAATAATTATTTATTGGTTTATAAAAACTAAGTTTATTCATTAGACTCGTTGATCTTGAATCAGATATGTAGGTATATTTTATGCGTATAAAAAATCTGTTATCGAGGTTTTATCTTATTGCAAAAAAATACATAAGTGGGCATAAAGTACGTATGTCGTAAATTTCTTTAACTTGGTGAATTTTGTAAGCGACAAACTACAGTAAGTGCTAATGTAGTTTGTTGCTAATGTTGTTTGTATTTTTTTAATCCACAAGGTTTTATCCTCTCAAGAAACCACTAGTATCAAAAAACTACTTGCGGTTAGTTTTAAGTTGCAGACAGGATTTTTCCTTTATAACCCGAATGAATTTAAAATATTGTATGTAGGTATTCCATAATATTCAGGGAATAAAATAAGAGGTGCATAAGAAGTTTCATGCATTGTGACGGAATTATTTTAAAACAAGGCGCAATATATTAAAATTATGTTTTTTGGTTTCCTCTGCATAGTATAAATATAATAAACAATAAATCTGTCACTTTCGTCTACTAGGACTGCAGCATTTCTGTACGCTGACATAGCTGCGTCATAATCCTCTTACCTTTTTAATGCATTTTTACGTAAAGTAAGCGCTACAATATAACTAAAGTTAGCGATCCCCACGAGCGGAACAAATCAGCACCCGCTAAATCAATTAGATCTAAAAAACCATGCTTCGTTCAGGAAATCATGTCCACTCTCATAATGATATGGATATCTTATGGCCAACATTTCCGCGTCGACGGGTCACGAACTTGAAACAAAAAGTTTATCTGCACACTGCGGCCCACTTTCATTAGCGTCCGTGCGACATACCGGTATGCATCTAGATAGTGGGCATTTGACCCAAAAACACAGAGTGAACTAATGTATTCATAGGTCGTGGCGTCGTCGGCTCGTCTCGGTGGCTAGACAAAGAGTCCTGTGTAGGTAATCTAAGGTCGCTTGTTGCGTATCAACTAGTGACGTGAATAAGTTATAATGCGAATACGTGCGATATAATGGCTCAATACGGGGATTAGGAACGACCAAAGGACTATAATATAAAAAGCTAACTGAAGACTTTTTTTATGGCATTGAATGACGAGACGAGCATGCCATTCTCCTGATAGTAAGCGACATGACAGCCCATAAACGTAGTAATACTATCCAGCACCTTGAGTTACAAAGTACTGTGTGGCATTCCACTGCGCTCAACACCCTGAGACATAAGATGTTAAGTCTCAATATGTTCAGTAATTACACTGGCTACAATGCCCTTCAAACCGAACAACAGTGGATGCACACAGCTGTTTGGCGGTAGAAATAGAAATTGCGGTGGTACCCACGCAGACAGACTCTTACATATGAGAGACCTATCACCAGACTTCGTTCTAAATGCTTCTTCTACTGAAGTAGATAGATACGTGTTTTCTAATAACTACTTTAATGTGCTTGGGCTGCTCGAAATCAACTAGGCGCGGCAGTTTTTCATTAGTCTATAACAAAGAGCGTTGCTAACGATCGAATATAGAAAAATGTGATGAAAATACTTTAAAACTGCCTACGTTACCCAATGAGATTGATTTCAAAATATGAATGAAATCCTCCTAGCCAGTTTCGGCCACGGCGGCCAATCTCAACGGAGATCAGCCAGGTACGCAGGAGATATTATAGTGCACAAGCGTGTGCGCAATACACAGGTGCACTCGCTATTCCTTCACTCTCATAGTCCGGTGAGACGGCAATCCGACATGACCGGAGAGAGATCAATATACTCACCGTTGGTCATTCAGCATACTTTAATGTATCGGTAGCTACGGAATTACATAAAGACATATTCGTATTGCGAATGTTGAGTACCATCACTAAACCTTATTGACTCAGTCCGTGTGATGGATGCCTTTATGACGTAAGCGTCCATTTTATCCGTTATGACCGTGCAATCGATTCGATCAATTACAGTTGTGTTCACATAAATATAGTATGTACCGTGTCTATACTAGCAGATACTTGGTTCTCGTCTCTTGATTGTTATTGCTAATTAAGAATCAGTAATCACAATACCACTTCATGATGAAAGTTAGTATTAAATGTTTATAATGTAAACACGTCAAGTTGTTTAATGTATGTTATGCTCAGTAGTATAAAATAGGCTAAGATATCTGAACAAAGGCGAAAATTTTGCGTTTATAAAATGACAGTACCCATGACGCGACTATGTGATATTCTGCTGACTCTACACAGACTACACACAATCGCATTGTAAAAACGTCCGAAAGCAATTTTTCTAAACCAACCTATTCAATAAATTCAATAAACTCATTAAATGTGCTATTTTTTATCCTCGTGGGGTAGGCAGAGGCGCAACTAGTGAAGTGTGAACCCATTTTGTCCTGAGTATTCCGTTCCATTATGTGATTCGAGGCGAGCCTATCGCTATATCAGACACAAAGTCAGACTCCGGGCTGATACTCAATATTACTTTTCCCAACACAGGATTCAACCTGAGATCTCAGCGCGAAACTGTACGAACATACAACTGCGCCACCGAGGCGGTCATTACAATAAGAAAGAATACTACTTCACAACTAAGTACAAAAGGTATGCTAAAGCACAATACATTTACCTTATCAAAGTACTTAGCATGATGTATGTTAGTCCTTGCATGCAAGCTTATACACTGGCGCACAAAATCGTATTCTGCAATTAGGTCAACTAAGGTACATAACTTCACATTTGTTTACGACTGTACGTTGAATAGAAACGGTTTTCGCAGCGCTTTTCATTTATTTAAATACACGCTTTCTCCTTTATTTTTATCTACGGGTAGTGTTTTGATTTGTTCGTATGTGAACGATTTACTGGCAACTTAATGTTTCGCTAAAACTATGCTATTTATAACGAAAAACTACATACAAGAGAAATTAGTGTACATACACAAAAAAAAAATGCAAACACACGTATTGAGGACCTCCTCCTTTTTTGGAAATCGGTTAAAATACATTTTCGTTCCTTTAACATTCTTTTTTAAATGTATAACTTCAAACGTAATTTAACGTATTATTTTTATCAATTTTGTATTGAAGTTACTCAATGAATCAATGTCGAAACCATAGAGTAACACCCATAGAGTATGAATATTTCTGGGTCAGTGAGTCCACCGCCAGCCCGCAGCGTTTCCGCGTCAATATCCATAAATTTCTTATTACTACAGTGATGTTGGGTGCACCGTGCACTACGGGTATAGAGTTTTCAAGAAGGCAATGAACACAACTTGATAATATACGAGTTGACTCTCTTAGAGAATATAATATGTTGACATTTGTATTTAAATATGTGTTAAAAAAAAAACAAGATGAAAAAAAATAACCACGCTGAGTTTCTTGGTGCTTCTTCTCAGGTCAGTGGGCTTTTCCGAAGCACTGGTAGAATCATATAGTTAAAAAAAAAACATTGTTAAAAACGACGTGTAAAAGTGCCCCTAGGGGCCTAATTACATAATAAATGATTTGAGTTTGAGTTTGAGTTTATAAGCGCTTTGTTTTTTGTGTATATCACGTGTACCGCAACAGTAAATAATTATTGTTTCTTTCTAAAGCAAAAGGCACAAGATAGTTTTACATTTGGATAGAGCGTTCTATATTTGATTTATCTTTTACATTGGGCTAAATTATTATAGAAATACCTAATCAAGCACACAGATGATCCACGTCAGAGATCAGAGATTCGGTTTATTGTGCAGTGACCTATTTTTTCTACTCGGAAACATGTTATGAAAGAATATTAAAATAATAAACTATGCAATGGGCCGCATGGGATATTTGTTATATCTTTATTCTTCCTTAAAATCTTGGAAAATTTCGTATGCCCGTGGTGCAATCTATTGCGAAATAGATAAAATTTTGGTGTCTCACATAGACCCATTGTACCGACCTAGTAGATTTTTATGAATAACAGTAATCGTGGAAAACAAAATTTCGGGATAAATCTATTATGTTATTGTGTACTTAAGTAATGCTACATAAAGTAATATAAAACATATAAAGTAGACGATTGCACAGACAAAGATTATGATAAACACAATACACAATATTATACTATGAATAATGAACATATAAAACAAGAGAATACACCTATTAATTATTATAATAATTCAAGCGTAGAGAAGAAATCCCGTAAGTATGTTACAATGAAATACGGATATAGCTAAATGCGAAAAGTAACAGAAAAACAAAAAGTTCCACCGATCTAGTACGTGGAGATACATCCAAACCCCTTCTACGATTTGTATGTCGCCGCGTGGGATTAGGATTATGTAAATCCCACAACATATCTTCTGAGTCCGGAACAAATATTTGCTAAACAAACAAACACATGCCCTCGAACTCTCATTTCTCAGACGGATCTTCGCTTCAGAGAATAAGTTGTAAGAAATAAATTAATATTTACGACTTAGTCTGATGCTGAATCGGATCGGGTCATACTCTGGAGGTCATTATATTTTGGTACGTATACACATTTGACCTACATATTTTCTAAATAGAAATGTAAAACCACAGAAATAAGCTATAGTTTTAAGGTTGCGCCAGAAAATGGAGATCCACGAAAGAGTCGTTTTTATCAATCACAATCTTCATGCCTCCGACAACCCTATAAAATGACTAGACATAGTACATGTACGAACCTGAACATGAATATATAAACACTGCCAACCCAGAGGATAATGTAAAAGCTAAACCAAGTATTACAAATCTTACAAAAGTATACGAACCACTCTAAAAAGTATTAAGATTTTATATCCAAGTGGAATAGGTGCTTCTTGGTTTTAAAAGTAATCGTGGGCGATTGAAACTACATTTTGATAATCTGAACATTAACTGCTATTCCAATAAGAACACTAAACATGAGTGGACAATTTAATGAGACCACTTAGCTTCTAATAATTGTTGGTATATTAATGATTCATATGTTGAGGCTAACGTTCTGCTTAAGGATATGGTTAAAGCTCGTTTATTTCAGGAGCCGTTATTGTCGATGCATAAGTTTTATGTAAGTGATACTATGATACGTATTTTAAAAATTATATAAGAAACTATTAGACATTCGATATTTTGAAAAGAAGGATATTCATTCGAGAAGATAGGTAGTTTCTATCCGAATTAAAATTATCCAATATGTGTTAAACTACCACGAAGACTGATATTAGATTAATTAATCAAACATTGGAAAATTACCGGTGTCCAAACCAGTTCACATAAACTCGTGATTCATATAAGTTGAACGTTCCGAGTCCGAAAATCTTGAGAGGACACGTTCCAACCCACGCGTCTCACTTTTAGCCGTTGGAAAGTTGAGATATTATCGTATGTGATAATGTCATTGTCAATGTAACGATAAACTGAACTGGTTGATGCACTTTTATTTCTTCACATTTTAACAGACTGATTTGTATGTCACCAACAAAGGAAGAGTCTACTAGACCTAATGGATCGCCATTATATTTCTCTACATATTATGTTACTATGGAAAAAAAAGACAAAATATTCAAAAAAAGACGAAACATAAACTGCACAGAGCGGGTACTAGGTTTAGATTTTTAAAAAATCACTCTCTTCAGTAATGGGCCATAGCAATTAACGTAAAGCCAGCGAAGGTCGGACGTTTCAAATCATCGCAGATTGCGGCGCGTGTCTGGCAGACGGTTTGCACAACCGCAGCACGCTTTCAGACAGCATTGCATTAAACGAAACATATCATCTGATGTTGCATTTGCACATTAGTGTTTCTAAAAATGTCGTAACTATAAAATTACCTTCATTTTGTATACCAAACAGCTGAAAGCCTGCACTCTTTGTTGCGTATGAATTGGAGTCATTATTTGATTTGAAAGGTGTTGAGATGTTTTCATGACAATTTGTCTGATAAAATGTGAAAGAAACGGCACTGATGAACCGGTCCGATTGAGATAGCATTTTTAATTACTACTGTAGACTATAGCAGTATTATCACAAAAAGCGTTAATAACTTTAGCAGTAGAGGCCATGCATAAATTATGCCCCCCCCCCCCCCCCCCCATTTACGTACGTTTGACGCTGGAAACATTAGAACAAGACAATTTATAAGTTAAGAATATTTATAAACGACCGTCTTATTCAGTATTTTTATATATTGAAAACTATTGAAGGTAGTTCGCGATACCGGTAATGACGACACTGACATTTCTTAATTTGACATTTGCGTTGTCATAATATGTCAACAAAGCATTCAAAGGACATGTCCAAAAACAGGCCTAAAATTCTAACCAAGACGTAGCATTTTACAATAAATATTTTAATTTTCAAGACCTCCGATTTTCAGATTTATTTAATTTTACTTTGCATAAAAACTACAGTTAATATGAACGTTTTTAAAAAGTCAGTTATAAACGGAAGGGTCTAAAAATATTTTTTAATGGATCCAAGATCCATATCTTGCCCCTTTAATATTCCTAAAGTTTGAGCCTGGTTATATTTCTTAGAGTAAGTATAACTAGCTTTCGACTTTTAAATACCAACTCTATGTGAATTTATTGTCCTTGCGTGGAATATATTTTATGACATGAAACTTAATTTGTCACTAAACTAGGTTTTACGTTTCATATTTAAGCATGGTTCATGAAGGTGGATTTTTTTACTCTATACACCTATAACCTTTCAAATACTCGTTTCCTACTTGTTGTAAATAAAGCCGTTGTAATGTAACATTATAAAATCCAATTTATGTCTATTAACAATCAATAATACCAATGTATAATTGATGTAGATAACAATTATTGATAAGCTAACACACATTTAATTATTTTCAATCCACATAAAATATTAACACGATAGCCACATTGTTTTTCCAATCGATTCAATTTGCTAAATCGATTTCATGAATCATATACTCGGGCTCACTAATCGAATTACGATCGAGATGTCTCGACTCAGACTGTTGACATGAACAAGGCCGTCAAGTAATTCAGACGTCGCGCCTCGCAGTGAATGACCCGACGCGATTGTGCATTTTCGAAATGATTCATTCGCTCCCTTCCCTTCGACTGCACCTTTTTGTATCGATCGTAAATTTAAATTTTAATGACGTGTAATTAATGTCTTAAATTGAATGTGTCAGAGTCTAAGGAATGAAGATCAACATTAGCTAAACATTTATATAGTTTCTTTAAATGGTTTTCTTTCATAATATTACAGAAATAAAATAACAATAAATGAATTAACAATTATTAAATTAACAATAAAATAATAAATGAACAGTCGTTACTATAGTGAATTGGAATAGTATAATTGAAAAAATTAGCAACAACCTTAGAAAACTCTACATTTTATACTCTATGTATAGAAACAACGAAATATTTCTTTCCTTTCCTTTCCTTTACCGGTGGTAGGTCTCATATGTAATAGGTCATCTGGGTGGGTACTACCGCAATGTCTATTTCTACCGCCAAGCAGCGGTGTGCATGCACTGTTGTGTTTCGGTTTGAAGGACATTGTAGTCAGTGTAACTACTGGACATAATGAGACTTAACATCTTATGTCTCAGGATGACGAGCGCAGTGGAATGCCACACAGTACTTTGTAACTTAAAGTGCTGGATGGTGTTGCTACTGTTTATGGGCGGTCGTATCGCTTAACTTCAGGCAAACGACATGCTCGTCTTGTCATTCAATACAATAAAAAAAAAAAAAATATTAGCTACTTATTAAGAGACGATAGTTTACATTCGAATTTGTTTCTATTGATCATGGTTAATGCAGAATCCTACTAATATTATAAAGGCGAAAGTTTGTAAGAAATAAGAATGGATGTATGGATGTTTGTTCCTGTTTCACGCAAAAACTACCTACTGAAAGGATTTCGATGAAATTTGGCGCACGGGTAGATCATGTCCTGGATTAACACATAGACTACTTCTTACCTCGGGCAAATATAAACCGGGACTTTTATCTTGGAAAAACTTTTTAGCGCGGGCGGAGCCGCGGGCAAAAGCTAGTTGTATAATAAAATTGTCATAACATTCATAATTGCGCTTAATAATGTAACAGGATATTCAATGTCATTGGATGGCAGCCAAGTACAATCGTTTTGATCCTTAACACACGACTTTCATACGAAACAAGGCAAAAGGTCGAGACCCGAGTGTAATGTGCTATCGTGATATGAAATGCCACGAAAAGCCTATAGTTTCAAGTAAATGTTAAGTACACGTTAATGAGAACTTAAAAGGACAACTTTCCACGCATTGCATGTACCAAGTGACTACAGGAAATAAGGGATTTATTGAAATAGCTTAGTATTTCTTTTTTTATTGTTTAAAAAATATTCTCAATATTGTCGCCGTATTTTAATAGGTAAATTTTTTTAAATGTCACATGGCCACGGCTATCTTATTTTTTTTGTATGTATTGAATGACGAGACGAGCATCCCGTTCGATTGATGGTAAGCGATGCGACCACCCATAAACAGTAGCAACACCATCCAGCACCTTGAGTTACAAAGTACTGTTTGGCATTCCACTGCGCTCGTCCTTTAGAGACATAAGTTGTTACGTATCATTATGTCTAGTACATACACTGGCTACAATGTCCTTCAAACCGAAACACAACAGTGCATGCACACTGTTGCTTGGCGGTAGAAATATACATTACTATCTCTGACACTGAGTCAGTGGTGCAGTGGCTTCATACACATTTCCTCATCAATGCTCTAATAACCCACCCAGAATCTCACGGTTTGTGCCGAAGCAACTTGCCATTACATCAATCACGCAAAAAGAATCATTACAGTTTAACAATCTGTATTCCGTGTAAACCTTGAATTTAGTGCAACGTTTCTTCACACTACGTCACTCGTCATCACATATTACCCTACAGTCGTTCATAAGTGTTTATTATGTGTATAAATTAAAACAAACTGTCAGCGCGGGCGCACACTTTCACATTCTGCGTTGCATGACCGTCACAATGACAGTTTAGATGTTTCACACCAAATTGAGTTTAAAATCTAGCGAGATACGCATCGTATTACACTAGAGGCACGAGCTGAATAATGAATGCCACGATATAGGACACTGCAGTAAGTCAGCTGGACAAAGGATTGATGGCGACGCGGCGTCGATTCGACTCACACGTCTCACCTTGAACTTGACCCAAACAGGTAAAGGCAAAACCAATAATTTGCGAAATAAAGGTCTGGTTTTTCTGCCCAATATTGTGTTACCTCCATATTTTGTGGTTTTTTATTGTTTTTAGAATCAACCATATGTAATATAATCAAATATTTAGCTCCTTAGTGCCTTCGCATAACGCATTTTATAGTAGTTATCTGGATAGCTAGAGTTGATTTGGCGGTATACAAACGAGGAAAAAGAACATATTTACAAAGATTATTTTTTATTACCACTGAACAAATCAAATAAACAACTCTAGGTTACGCTAACAAAAAAAAGCAGTAGTATAAGACGAATATTAAATTTATTTTATGAATTATCGTTCGCTTTAACGTGTGAAAACATCGTGAGGAAACCTGCATACCTAAGAAGTTCTTTCTAAGAATTCGAAGGCATGTGAAGTCTACCAACTCGGACTAGGCCAGCGTGGTGGACTAAGGCCTTAAACCCTCTCAGTAGAAGAGGAGACCAGTGTCCAGCAGTGCGGCAGTATATATACAGGCTGGTATTATTAAGACGAATATTAGAAAATATTACTACTCAAAATTTGAATATAGCTAATGAATACAGCATCGAAAGGAACTATCAGATTTGTAATCGTGTAAAATATACAGGGTTGGCAGCTCTCGTCGCAACGCGTGATGAAATCCCGCGTGCCCGGGGCATTGCACAACGATCGGCGTCAAGTGGGACGCCACTAAATCGGGAAGACCTTCACCCGCATCACGCAGATCCCGAAGGAGACGGGGCAAATTAAAACGTTAATGGCGTAAACGTCGTTTGCCACCCTCCGCGCCGCGCCGCCTTGGCGCCCTGACGCCAAGGTGATACTATATCGTAAATATATAGGTCGTTTTAAGGACAGAGTTTACCATAACATTCTTAGACAGTTAATATACGAAAATATATCCAATCGTATCAAATAGAGGATTGGTTTCCTATTACCAAAAAATAGAATTAAAGAACTCTACGCAATACCGCATCTAAATAACTAACATAATTATAATGATTTACTCGTGAACAACGTACTAACATTCACATATAACCTTCGAATGGTTTCAAGATGCATACCTACAGTCGAGATCGTATAATATCAAATATTTAATACACCTCAGTTCCGGGCAACGTGCACGAAACGGTCGAGGCCGAGCAGCGATCACTAAAGCAAGTCCGATAACAATGTACTCCGTAATTTGCTGGTTAATATCAAATCTGGGATCACTAAAAGCAACCAAGATAACTATGTACTCCGAGGTTCGCTGGTTAATATCCAGCCTGTCTGTTACCACTCACCTGGACTCTAAGACTCTTGAGAGCAGGAAACCGGGCGAGCCGATCCACTTCGTCCCACGTAGCTAGGCCAGTGTTGTTCAGGTTCAGGAAGCGAAGATGTCTGCGGCGATAAACTTAATTGAATCGTATTTGCGGGATATTGCGATGTTAACACGATGTTTATTTTCCACGGATGAGGAATTGTGTTTAATTGGTCGGGATTTCCTGGTTACGGTTAATATTATCATTGCTAAGAATGAGGATGCGCTTTTGTATTTTTTTTGGAACAATATTGGAAAAATACAATAGCGGTATAAACAGGATTGGTCCGTACCATTTAAACAACTGACTATAAGAATTTATATTTAAAAGTAAAATTGCTATGATGTAAATACTGAATTTATGTTTTACTTACTTGAAAGCATCATGAGTCTTCTTATTAGCGTTGGTGTCTCCGCATTTCTCGCATGGGTCCGGTTCTAAAGTTGTAATGGGACATTCGTTTACCAAAAGCGTCTCCAGATTGGGGAAGGCGTAGCCCAACTTGGAAATTTCTCTCCAGCTGCTAACAGGGTTTCCAGAAAAGTGCAACTTCTTCAACTGGTCGTGCACTGGCTCCGACTGATCGGCATTGAGCCGGGAGCACGCCTCGCATCGGTCTTTCTCATCCACTTCCTGACCACTGAGATCTACGTACGAGTACTCGTTGAGGCTCAAATGCAGCTCTTCTAGAGCTGGTAGAGCTTTGAGTAATGCGTGGACGTTTGGCCAGCCGACGTACGTGGAATTGAGAACTAGGTAGCTGAGGCTATCCCAACGCGGCCGGAGCGACTGGGCTGCCTGGATTTGCGCAGACAGACGGTTGAAGCTTAAGTTCAGGAAGCGGACTCGCGGCGTTTGCTCCAGTATAGCAAATACCTACAACGGAAAGGCAATCTTAGACTTCTCTCTTTTGTCCATCAGCGTTTGGTGTCTTTGAATCTATAATTGATCTTGAGGAAAATATATTGAATAAAGTGATTAATAACTCTGATTAAACCTCAACAAACTTTTTAGATTAGTCACAGAAACTTGCTTTAAAAGTACCTACTAGTATATTAAACTGGTGCAATACTGCAGTAGCCTACACTCTAGTGATAAATTACCTCCGAAACACCGCACGCGATTTACTTGCGTGTACCAAACACGGGTGCAAGAATAATTGTGTGTCATTACAGAACTGCCACGTAACGCTGCGGAAAGTAACACTGATAAGCAATAATTGGTTCTCGTCATAACCATGGGAACACGGTCTCTTGCGAAAGAATTGTTGCAATCGCTGACAATACGGCTGACACTAATTATTCGCGTAGCGCTCTGGTGCATCGGGCATTTTATTTAGTAATTGGATTTCAACTAATTAACTATCATCAGTAATTTAGTTATTGCAATTATTTTCTGTTTGGTTTATTTGCCCTTGTACTTATTATAGTAATGAGTGATGACATTTTATTTATTTAAACCACTCTTGTTATGAATATGTAATCACGATAATTGAATCTTTTGCACTTCAATCACGTTCAAGATAAATTTACATAAAATTTATGTCTACGTTGAGTTTTACTTTTTGTTATTAATATCTTCAGTAAACATTTCGAATACTTGTTCGATTTATATTTATCTCGCTAAAAATGCGTCAGAAACGGAGATACATAAAGTTGATCAATTAACCTACTTTTTGAAGAAGGTTGCACATAAAACATTAACATTTTACGTTTTTCCTAACCAGAGATGCTTGTGTGACGTAAATTTGAATACGCTTAATTATTGTTTCTTGCTCTATTCCTTCTTTAAACTGCCTTTGTGATTGCAACGAGCCTATTATTCAGTTGAATTGTCTAACGATTACCTTAATGTGTTAGATACTGTTATCTACTTATAAATAAATAAGTAAATAGAATCTTGCCTACATTTTCCTGAAATACATCAGTGCTTGTATAACGATGCTTGGCGCCAGAAATAGAGGCGCTATCTATATTTATCATGTGCTGGCTTATCACAGAGCTGATTAAAACGACTCAATTAATCCGAATCCTATATTACCTCCTCCCACTCAGTGAGCTTATTATTAGCCAGGTCCAGCTCGACGACATCGGCGCATTTGTCAGCGAGTGCGCACGCGTCGCCGGCGCAGTCGATGTCGCAATCATTGAGCACTAGCAGCGTTGGCACGCTCAGCCGCGGCGACCGCTTCGGCACGAATATCGCGACCGGCATGTCGTCGATCGGCGGGTTCACCTCGCCCTTCGCGCCGTACTTGCGCTCCAGGGCTTCCAGCAGCGAAGGCATTTTGGTACCTGTAAATTAAAATAGATGAGTCTTGGGTAGATTCACACAGGTCGGCATAATTGTTGGTCGACAGGCAAGGGATAATCATCTGTCGTTTGTAGGCATTTTATCTGGATCACACTTCACTCCAGGTGCAGTGGGGGTCACTTAGAAGACCCAGTATAAAATAAAACATACTCACGCCTTTTATTCCTGAAGGGGTAGGCAGTGGTGCAACTAGTGCACCCACTTTTCGCTGTACGTATTCCGTCCAATGATGTGATAGGGGGCGAGCCTATCGCCATTTCGGGCACAAACCGGAATTTGTCTAAAGTATGGAGACTCCGGGCTGATACTGAATAGAAAAATCCGAAACCACTGTGCCCGACCCGGGGGTCGAACCCAAGACCTCAGCATTGCAGTCATACTGTAATACAACTACGCCACCGAGACAGTGAGAAAAAAGCATTGAACTTTTTTGGTGTTGGTATCTCTGGAACTTCGAAATTGATTCTAAAATTACAGGTAAAAGATATGTACAGTGTACGCCCATCGGGAATATTAAAACTGGTTAAAATAAGGTTTCATATTATTAGATAATTATTAATTTCGAAAAAGTTTTTTACGCGAGAAGAAAGGAGCAAGAACTATATAATCCTAGTATATATCCTACTAATATTATAAAGGCGAAAGTTTGTAAGAATGTATGGATGTTTGGATGTTAGGATGTTTGGATGTTTGGATGTAAGGATGTTTGTTCCTCTTTCACGCAAAAACTACTGAACGGATTTCGATGAAATTTGGCACACGGGTAGATCATGTCCTGGATTAACACATAGGCTACATTTTATCCCGGGAAAATATAAAGCGGGACTTTTATCCCGGAAAAACTTTTTAAAGCGGGCGGAGCCGCGGGCAAAAGCTAGTTTCTAATATTATGCAGTGTATTAGAATAAGTAGGTGCAACTTTATTGCAAGGATAATAAGTTTCATCGAAAAAAACTATGTTCAAAACATTGATATCAACGTTATTGTTGTTTCATAAAGTACGTCCTCTTTCATAAAACTTTATTTCAATTTATGTTATGACATCTTTTAAGTATCAAAAGTTTGTAAATGTTTCGCTTCTACCTACTAAATAATGTAAAGTAATTACAACTAAAGACTCTGTAGAGACATAATGTTCATTGCATTACAGAAATAATTTATGAAAGTATAATAAATTAATATTAACCACCCGAATCTCGAAAGGCCACGGTTTCTATAACCAAATGAACCAATTACCGTTTATACAAGACTATTACTTGGGCAATAAAGTTCAGACATCGAAGGCCTAATTGCGAGTGAATATTAACTTCCTCAGCGGTGAACGAGTTCAACCGGCACAGTAAACGTCTATCCAATGATCATTCAGCGTGTAAATACTAAATCGAGCGAGATTTATCGCACGCACCTTAGAATAATAAATTCTATGGCACGCACTTTATTTTCAAGGGCTTCCATGGAAATACTCATGGTACATAGCCGTATTACACGTTCAAAGCCATGAAATAAAATTCAAGGAAAGTGTTTCATTACTTTTTTTTGTATAAATGATCCGAGGACGTTGCTGGTCTGGATGTATGCTAAAAAATACCTCAAAGCCGAGAACTGCATCATTCGTGCATTACGCGTCCCGCTTAGGCTAAATACAACTACTGGATATAATGAGACTTAACATGTTATGTCTCAGGATGACGAGCGCAGTGGAACGCCACACTACTTTGTAAGTCAAGGTGCTGTATGGTGTTACTAATATTTATGGGCGGTCGTATCGCTTAAGATCAGGCAAACGGCATGCTCGTCTCGTCATTTAATGCCATAAAAATAAATAATAATAACAATTGTACATGCTTGTTTTACTTAAAATAATGCCTTAAAATCTAATGGCGAAAGTAACGTCACTATTATTGAAAGTTGAGAAACCCCTCTCTAAAAGGACCCAGGCAATTACATAGGTTTCAGCCTTGTTAGCCGGCGTGTATGCTAAGATTTTTGTATTTGTTTAAAGTCTAGTCTTCCTCTTCAAGATGTAACATTCATTTAAAGCATACATCGTAAAAATAATAGAAACCGCAAAATTTCAGGTAGGTTAAATGAAAATTTTAAGACTGCATGCAATCCATTCCAAAGCTTTTGCAGAAGCGATTTCTTTTTCGTTAAATATTTGTTGAAATAAGCAGCAGTCAAACGTATTTCTATACTAGCTTTTCCCCGCGGTTCTGCCCGCGGTAAAAAGTTTTTCCTGGATAAAGTCCCGCTTTATATTTTCCCGGGATAAAAATATAGCCTATATGTTAATCCAAGACGTGATCTACCCGTGTGCCAAATTTCATCGAAATCCGTTCAGTAGTTTTTGCGTGAAAGAGTAACAAACATCCATACATTCTTACAAACTTTCGCGTTTATAATATTAGTAGGATATGAATCCCAGCCGTGTTATTGCTCAATAAGTTTATTTGAAAGCAACATAAATTAACATGAAAAAATTAAGGCAGTTGGAACGTCTAGACAATATAAAGTAGGGACAAGGGAGACTATGAGGTTTTACCTAACTTGCCAAAAATGAAATCGCAATGACCACTGAACTTTGCGAACCATAAAAAAGTTTGTACAACAAAACCTTGTGGCGGTCGCAAGGGCACCGAAACTGCGAAATAATGATTTCCTTGCAATGACAAAATATCACAATTGCGGCAATTTAGCAACATTTCCGAAAATAATTTTACACAATCGATCTTAATTACACATCGTTTAAAATCGATTCTATATTTCCAGTAACTGTATCGATAATGATGAATTAATCGAGTTAAGTTTCATTATCATACCACCAGTTTTCAAGATGTCTACAGAAATGAATTCGTATCTTGTTAGATTGTTATCGATTACACTTTGTGCCATTTCCTGGTGCTGCCACGATTTATCACTGTTAATTAACGAAAACTACAGCATTAACTGTTGCAACGGAAGATTGTCCATCGCAAGGAACAATATTAGAAGGGGAGTTTCCCAACATCGGATTGTTTCGCATTTCGCTCGTGACTGTGCAAGGCCGGGGTATGCACTCGATTATAATTGCTCGCTTGTTTTACTCACAATCGACTACGCCTAAGTGATTTAGAATGACAATACAGACCTATCGAGTTGGTTTCGACGGCGATATTAAATTCTCATTAGTTTTAATTGCTAATGCTGTTACGATATTTTGTTGGCTGTAATTGAAAGGTTTTGTAGCTGTTTTTTTTTAAATATTAATTAACCGCCTTTGATTACATTTTTTTGTTTAGATAAGAACGGAAAATTATCGTGGACTAGTAGTGCTCGCGGCTCCGCCCGCGTGAAAAAGTTTTTCCGGGACAAAAATATTTCCCGGGATAAAAAGCCTATAGCACTCAGGAGTTATGTAGCTTCCTATTAGTGAAAGAATTTTCAAAATCGGTTCAGTAGTTCCTGAGATTAGCGCGTTCAAACAAACAAACAAACTCTTCAGCTTTATAATATTAAGTATAGATTAAAAAATGTACAGTACTTCAATGCGAACAAATCTTATTTTTTTTATGACATAAAAATTCAAAATAATTGTTAGATACTACGAAAGGAAGAGCGACCTTTATATTCACTTACATTGAAATATTCGCAGCAAAGCCCGCATAATCATAACACTGAACGTCCAATTTGTTACATTGTAATTATTGAAAGGTTAAATTAAGCCTGTACAGGATGTTGAGTAGCTAGCTGATAGTTATCTGCAAGTGTGAACGCGGACATTTGTTGAAGAAAGACAAGGCCATGACATTTTCAACATTATTACCTTATAATATCATCTTATAAAAATAGCATTTATGTATACCATGATACAGACAATTATTGAGGTTTATGCTAGTTATTTTAATTTTATTTTAAAGAGGAGTTCTTTCTAGTAAGCGTTATCAATCAGCGTTTTAATATCTAAGTATACACTGATTTTACTTTCTTCCTTGCGTCAAATAATACGCGTGAAATACAGATTAAAACACACATTAACCCAGCTAATCTCTAATTAAAAAGTAAATTGTTTATAATTGTCTTTTAATGAGAGATTTTCTGAGTCACCTCTATAAGAGTATTCATTAAATAAGTTAGTATAATAAGTATAAATAATCCCGAAGTATCAACGTCATCTTCCGACGAGGAAATATCCTATAGGTACATTGAATAAATAGGTCTGTTACCTAATTATTAACTTTATCGACTGAACTTGAACGCATGATAGTGAAATCGAATGTAAACTGTTAACTCAAGGGTGTTTCGGAGGTATTGTAACAATACCGGCAGTTATTACACAAAACCATATTTTTTGTGATAAAATTAAAGTCACTCTGAAACTCTACGTCAAGGGCGGTGCCTAATGCTAAAAACCAAGACATAAAAAATTTTTGAAGCACTGTCATAACATATTGAGACAAGTCATTACTCTTTCTTCCACCTTCTGTATTAGAATTGTATGTGAGGTCGCCAATACAGTTTTTCAGAAGTTATTTATTTTAGGTTTTACAGCACTAGATAGAGCACTAATATGTCGAGTTTTTGTTAATATAGTATAGGTAGTCTGGTCATGATTGAGCAAAACGGTTATCAGCCTAGCGATAGCCTACTTTAGAACTCGAGTACTAAGCTTGCGATAAAAATGACATGCATGGTATTTCTCATCACTGGATCCAAAATAGCTGTGTTGAAAGTTGAAGCACAGAAATCCGGTAGGTACCTTATAGGTAATAAAAAAAAACTTAAGATTAAGAGAAAAGACGAAACTACCATGACTACATTTCAATCATTTAAAATTCTCAACAAATTGTGAAAGACTTCAACTGCCGGTTTAGTAATAATTATACTTTATATATGTGTATTTTTTTATGGCATCGAATGACGAGATGAGCATGCTGTTCGCCTGATGGTAAGCGATACGCCCACCCATAAACGGTAGAAACACCATACATCACATCGAGTAACAAAGTAGGTGCTGTGTGGTATTCCACTGAGCTCGTCATCCTGACACAAGATGTTAAGTCTCATTATGTCCTGTTGTTTCACTGGCTACAATTTCCTTCAAACTGCTGCTTGGCGGTAGAAATAGACATTGTGGTGGTACCCACCCAGGCGGACTCTTACATATGAGAGTCCTGCCACCAGTATATAAAAATATTATTGCTCATACTGTCTCATACCTACGGAATACAACATTTAGGAACTTGCTTGCTTCAACAAATGGGATCTTTGAATATTTTGAGCTCTTCTACACAGACATATTAGCAAAATACAGTACTGCAAAGCTATTACATGAAACTGCATATTATTGATGGCGCGTATAATTATTTCATTTCATTTATTGCTGCTCGCCACTATGTAATCTAAACGTGACACATTTCTCATAACCGATATCTCATGTAAAACGGATCATTAAGTTACTCAATCTTCCCCCGGAATGTCATAAAACTCCACGTGTCATAACTATACTTCAGTTAGTTTCAAGGCTGTCGTAATTTGAGAGGGTTGGAAACTTAATTCTACTACGCTTGTTACGAAGAGCTGCTGTTTTACGGCAATAAAAAATGTAACAAATTCATTTTTCGTCTTTATTATTTTAGACTTTGAAATAATAAGCATTAGGTGTGATAGTGCAATGCCGAAGCTAGTTTTGTCTAGAATATGGATGTTATGGAGGGTTTGGATTGACTAATATCTTATAGAATAAATACTAAAATTATGTATAAAGTAATAACTGTCATGTGAAATTTCAATAAAGATTGTTGAAAACCTAATCACAACTTACAACCCCTATATTTGCAAGACTTTCCTTGCAAATTACAATAAGCCTTTAAGTCCACTGTTATTTGGATTGTTCATTAAGTTGTTAATTGGCATGTGTAGTCTTACCTACGGTCTCCTGCCTTAAAAATTAAATACGTTTGATAAATCTAGACCTCTTAAATCAGGAATATTGGTAGGTATTAGAAATTTCCGCCCTATAGTTTGGGGGCGTTTGGGGAATTCCACCACGGTATCCCGTGCCTGTCGTAGGAGGCAACAAATAAGGCCAGGGGAGGTCGGGTCGGTCGGCACGGGTGCTGTCCGCCGCAAGATACGTGTGCCGCCCCCCCCCCCCACACAAGAGGAAACGGGCTGCATTAAGTGGCACTGCGCAAGGGCGGTTGCGGATGACAACTTAGACACTTTAGTCAGAGGAAGCCTGCAGCCGTCCCTAATGCGCCGAAGAGGAAGAAAAGGTATAAGAAATTTACTAATACTATCTCACATTCATAAATCCTGTATTTTTACAATTAGACCGGGTTCGATCCCCGGGTCGGGCAAAGTGATATTGGGTTTTTCTACTCGGTGTCTGGAAATTGTGCCCGATATGGCGATAGGATCGCCCTCTATCACATCATGGAACGGAATACACGAAAAGCGACTGTACTAGTGCTGCGCCTCTGCCTACCGCTTTGGGAATAAAGGGCGTGAGTGAGTGTGTGTGTACAATAAGCCATTGAGAATTCTAAGTCATGACTATTCCTGTCATAGTCGAAAAAATTATGCCCATAAAATATTATGGTAAATAAAATACGAGCATAAATCAGAGAAAATAACGTTTATTATGCGCTGTATAACGTGCATATGAGTACCATTATTTCACGCCTGAATGGCTGCGCGGAGAACAACGAGAGTGAACTATTGGGCCTTGGATTATGGAAAATTTATCGCACGAGATGGAATACTTAGATTCCATAAATCAATAGCGAAATATAGTGCCTATGCTATACATATAAATTGATCGTGTTATTCATAGCAGACATTTTGAGTTTCGCAAGAAATATTTATGGTAAAGTTTGGAATATTTATATAAGCTGGGTACACTTTCTTGTACGTACTTTTATTTATAATCAATCTAAGATTTTTCTTCGAAAGTCGGAATGGCAATACATTTATATACCTTTTATATAATTTTAATTTTTTTACAGTACAATTCCTGCAATTAACATGTTCGAATTTTAAAAATTTGTACAAACCAATTTATTTTTATTAAACAAATAACTTCTTTTTATGTAATTTATGTTTCCGGAAAATATAATTCACTGCTATAATACTATCGGACTTGCGGGTGACATCATAAATCATTAGCTACTTTACAAATTAATAATATTGTTGTCGGATTCGGACGGCGTCCTTTAATAGAATTCATAAAAAATACTTAAAAACATTAAGCGATAAATTAGTACAATATTAACTGCAAATTACTTTCTTGTTTTTATCACAGTGTAAAGAGTGCCATAAATTGATAATTATTTCGAAATAAAACTGTTTCGCGGATTTTATCGCGGTTTTTTAATTTATATTATCTCCCGACGTTTCGAACACTGCAGCCTTCATGGTTACGCCCTGTGATCAAAATAGTTTTATTTCAATGTGTAACATTCGCGTAAATATCAGAAATCATTATGATAATTATTTTTTATAGTTGCAACAGTGAGTGGCGAGTGCTTAAAGCTTAAAATCGCATAATTAGGTATATAATACATTGGCCGAATGGCAGCGTATTTTGTTCGTGAATTCCACGAAAGTCTTTATATGAGTCTAAAGAGTTCTAAGATTATACAGTGTCATTTCAACATTGCGTTACTAAATGAAACCACATATTCAGCGTGACCTCTGCTAACATCGTGCAAAATATTATCCATGGGTAACGCATACTTTCGCCAATAATCCCGATTATAGTTTTATAGTTTTTTGATCACGCTGTGTTTTAGCGCGCTTGACTTTATTCAGTGAATCACGTCACAGCTGACGATGTTATTACAAAACCTATAGGATTAAGAAGGGCAACTCACAAATTCACTTGCAATACATTCACTCACATAGCTGCAGCAGTACCGCTTGAGACGTGGAATTTGAAATAAAATAATTAAATTGCTACTAGAGCAGTCCCTACTCCCTAACTAATACGTTATAAATATCAACATGAAATAAAAAATTGTCATGTTATTGTATGAAAAGGAACTAATTATTTTTTAAGTGTTATGCTGTAAAGAAAAGTATTAATTCTTTAATAATAAACTTTGTTTTCGTTAATAAATAAGTTTACCTACCGAAATAGGTAGGTACTAAACAACTCGCATGCGGGTTATTAAAAAAAGTTACAGGATTTTAATCTATTGATATCATATTTTTTAGATTCCGTATGATATTCCAACGTTCATTTTAATTTTAACATCAACATTTCTGGACGTCATGCCTAAAATAGGTTTACGTAAATACTTTATACTACCAAAGGCCTTATTATGCCTTCTGTACCTTCTAATCTCTAGCTACATTTTGTATCGCGTCAGAGTCGTTGATCTTGTTACTAACACATTGAAACTAACGTGCAGATACCAACATGTTATGTCTCTTTCGCACGCCATTCATTACAAACACGCACTCAAACACGCTGTGTTGCCAGTATAAACATTTTAACCGACAAGTTTGCTAAAATGACACAGCTTTTCAAAGAATCGGATATTAGTTTATTTATTACATGGATTTCTAACACACTTAAATAAGTGTATTAAATAATAAAATAACTAGGGTAATTATGCTAATGAAAAGTCTACTTAAACGAATACGCAGCAATATCTTTGTATTGTAAAATAACATTACTTTAAGCAATAAAGCATACCAGAGCTCTAACATCAATTAATTTCAATATGCATTGTGGTACGGTTTAAATAGCATAGAACAATGTAAAACTAAAATTGCAAGATATTGCAGAATAAGGTAATAGTACCAAAGCTTGGTATCCCTGTGGGAGCACGTGTAACACGAACATCAGCTGGCGGGGCCAACGATCGCGCGCGCCAGCGGGCGCACGGCGCACTTGTCGGCATGTTCTTTGTATAGGGCTGCCATTACCTAAATTGCCGACGCCGGACAAACACGGCAAGAATCCCGGAAATTTGGGCGAAATATGGGTTTATTCCCGGACACCTCTGACAGAGTACCCCAGTATCTCCGCACCGCAATATCAATCGCAATTTTTAATTGTTCCTGCCTGAGTAATAATACCTAAAACTGGCGTTGTTTACTAACCACTTATAAAGTGACTCGACCAAGTGCATAAAAATCCTTCTAAATACCTATGTTTTACCTACTTACAATAATTTTGGTCATTAGTCAATTGAATATCCTGATTATCTTAAATTAAGTTCAGTCATTACTCACTATTGTAAGCTTTAGTTAAATATTAGTATTTTCCAATACGTAGCTTCCAATACGTACGTAAATGTTACTTATTCTTGACAAAAGTGTGCGTGTATTCTATGAAGTGGTAAAAATTAAACGTTTTTTACCCTACTAGTAAATTACGACAATTCCAGGTAATAGCAATAAATAAGTACAAGTGATATTTATCAAAATATGTAACGTGTCGAAATACATCGAGATTCGCGGTCCGGGATTCGTGAACTTCATGCGTATGGCCCCGCACTGGCTCCTTCAGGCGCATGCGCCGCGGGAAAGCGGGGGACGGCGCGCGCGCCGCTCGCCAGTCGCCACTCGGCCACGGTACTCGGCACTCGTCATTTTGCTAGCGGCCACTCGCCCGGCAGCAACACGACGTGGCGTATGTTGATTTATGTACCGAATGTTAGGCCGATGCGCCCTATGTACTTACTCGTAACTATTGTAATTTTATTATTATATCGTTTTGTATCGATCCGAGTGACCTTGCCTTTGACATCGCTTCGGAAGACGCGAGCCATGTGTAGGTTTTTAGTTTCGGCTTTTATGCGCACACGATCAAATGTTCTCTAATTGTAATTATTATTCTATTGTGTTAATTTTTAAGTTTCTGTTGTGGTAAACTATGATTTACATTTACAAAGCTCGTGAATAAAGTGTTAATGTTTCCGAGAAGGTCGTTGAAATGTCTTTTGTACTTTTAGGGATTACTGAGTAAATGTTCAAAATTCCAATTTTCCAGAACCTCGTTGACACTCGTATCATAACGGTAGCATCATAGTCGGTTTCACGAAATCGATCGACGAATTTGACGGCTTGAGCGTGCGATTCTTGCTGATGTATCGTGTGTTAGGGCGGTATTAATAAATCAATCTCAAGTTTGAGTTACATCTCAAGTGTATCATAATGTATTGAATTATGTCTACTCGAGATGTAACTCAAACTTGAGATTGATTTATTAATACCGCCCATAGTTCTTAGGTTAGATAGAATCTTAGGGTTGTGAGGCTTTTTGATAAGCTACGTGCGGTGTACGGACTGTGACCATTATCGAAGATGCCGCAATGATTTCAGTCTTCTGAAGGAGACATAAGTGGCTCTGACAGAATCTAGTAAGTGACTGTTGTTTAGATTGACCTATGTGACCTGACACACAAGCATTGGTAATAATAGCGACCTCATCTTTTCGGTTTGGAATAAAGCTTCTTGGTTACGATGGCGCGATGTGACAGCTTATCGTTGCGCTCCGTGTGTGCATCTCTTGTTCGCGTGTGCGTGAGCATATTATCAATGAAACACACAACCTCAGTGCGATGTTGACGCTCCGACGATTTCTCGTTTACTAGTAGTGGCAATAGGATGTCTAAAATTAAAAGACCTTTTTTGTTATTTATTTTGTTTGAAAAATGTACTTCTTTATTTTACACTTATGGTTAAATTAATTAACTGCATGGTGTTTCTTTCAAATTGATTTTATCGCAGTTAAATTTATGTATTCGGTTACAAAATGACCCTGTATACTGTTGAATGTCTTTGTATGACACCCTGGTCAAAATAGGTAAGGTAGTAAATTTTTATCAGTAGTGAGTACAGATTGAAATAAGCTATTGGAGCTGTGGATATAGATCATACCAATTGCGCCATTATCTACCCATTTCTGGGATGGAAACAAAGGTTTATGATAATAGAAGATCAAAGATTACTAAGTAATTTTTTGTACAATTTACAAAAACTGTAATTATCAGAGTATAGTTTAAGGTTGAAATTTAATTCGATTGTAATTTAAAAGAGACTATAATAGTACTATGGCGTTTTATATAATTAACATAAATAAAAAGCAAATGTTGAGCATGTACCGCACGTCAAAATAGCATGTACACATAAATACATTATGTTCGTATATTGTTTGAGACTGGGGGCCGCGCCGGTTAAAGCTAGACAGATACAAGGTCTCAAACCAACGCGTCGATTTAATTATAACTACCAGCATTTGTATGCAATATTATATACGACATAATCGCCTCACGTTGTTATAGTGATTTTGATCTTATAGTACATTACAATAGACCTTTAAATTTTGTTCAAACTACATAATGAACTTCTCATTACTGACTGATTGGAAAATAAAGCTTAAACAAAAACTTTTACTGGACACTACTGAGTAGTGAAGCCTTAAATTTTGCGTACGATCGTAAGCGAGCATAAAGACTATGAAATTACCTTTCTAAAAAGTGCTGGTCTACGAAAACTTAATCGCATTAACACGACTAGTTCGACGTAAATTTCGCACAAAATTGCCAATCTATGTACCAGAGCAATGACCTTTTGTTATAAAAGTTTATAAAACCGATTATAGCTCAGCTCTATCATAGAGTATAGAGTCACTGCATAGAGAAAATAAGAACATGTCTCGTTTGCTCTACAAGGAAACGGCACACAGAGTATACAGCTTTATATCAACATCGTTAAGAAAACAATAGGATTAATTAAATTTGACGGTTAGTTGTCATTAATGGAATGCCTTGATGAATCCTTTGTCCGAACTAGCTACGAGAAGAGATATACCACTCACTATGAATATATTTGGGTCTAATAGAACTGATTTATTACGTCTGGCAAGTTACAATATTTTTATTATACATCCATAATTTACATAAATATAGAAGCGAAAGGTCACACGTAGGTAGACTAAGAGGGGATTTTGCGACATTCAACTCCTAAGGGGCTAAAAAGGGGTGGCAAAGTTTTTAGGCGATTAAACTCAAAAACTACAGAATGGATTTCGATGAAGTTTAGTATGGAGATAGTTCGAGATCCTGGGAAGGTGTTAGGCTACTTTTTATCCCGAAAAATGTATAGTTTGACGTAATAATCGTGACTTTTACCCAGTAAAAACACTTTCGAACGGGCGAAGACGTGGGCAAAAGCTAGTCTCGTAACAAAATCAAACAGTTTAAAAACCAAGACTTATGCGTATTCTATCTTATAAATTTACCTACGACTAGTACTGCTTTATGTTTAAATATATTCTTATAAATCATTCAAATTAGCGATATGTTTTAAGAAAGCAGTGATTTGTAATAATTAAGTACCATAACAGCAGGCAAAGGCCTAATAGATTTCGATGAGGCAAAGAAAGGTAGAGCCGATTGAGAAATATCAGCAAGGGGCGGCCGTATTGAGATTAACGAGTGTCTACAGAACAAAGGATTTCTACGAGGGATTGCGAATTTAGTTATCAAAATATATGAGCCAAAAAGCAGGAAAATGGGGAATAAACTGCCCAATGAATACGGCGCCCTATCGCAGTTACGAGAAAAGATGTGTTTATTTTACAGAGACCTTGCAATAATTATAAAACTCTTCACTTTAGCATAATTAGATTCTAAAAGGGCTACATGTAAAAGAGGATACTCACAGGTACTTGGAGTGTCAAGAAATAATGAAATTTGAAATCCAAATCACATACACCAAGATTAGCTATTTTACGTCCTTCTTCGCAAAATTACTACTATTGATTCAATTAGATACACGCCATTCCCTGATAATAAAGTGCAACCAACAACAAATTTCTGAAAATCCTTCCTACTTAACAGCTTAAAAATACCTACTAATGCAAAGAGATAAGGTTAATCGCGTGAGTGGATATTTATTAAAAACGTCGGTAGACGCCGCGTGTCGCGACAGACGGGGGCGGCGGACCTGAGTCCTGAACCAGACTGCTTCCAGTGCCATTTGTCTACCTTATTATCTGGCGGTTTGCAGAACTGTCTAGAAAACATTTTGTACTTTGCCTTAGCTTAAAGTTCTTAAAGTTTAGAACTTTGTATTTATGAGTGTTGGTTTCACTGCATTTTTATTTATGTCTTCAATAATTTAATATATGTTACCACACAGAGTTGACACATCGATTTGATTGTAGGAAATTGCTCACAGCGCAATATTTGGGTTTGTTGTGGTGTCTCAATTAGGTACCTACTTACTTATTATTTCTTTATTTTTTAATTGAAATTAAATTTGAACGTAAGCAATTAGGGTTAAAATATACGAGTTACCGTAATAAAACCTCGCTGCATAATACAAATATAATTTTCAAGCTAGCATTAACAAACGCGAAATGCATATAATATCAAAGAAACTGCAATCACAAATTCAGCTTTGCAAATATGTTTGTACTTTAGTAAAGCTGAACGAATGTGCAAACATTTTTCCAGAACAAAGTGGCTCGCAACTTTTCTCGGTTTCATGTTACAAAGGAATTGAAAACAAACAGTCTTCTTTATCATTTCTTTTTGAACCATTTAATGTTGGTTCTTTATATTGATTAGTACGCTTATATTCTGTAAAGTTAAGGATACATTTATAGAAGTATAATTAGGGCTTGTTATTTTGGTTGATATTTCATTATTTCCCTTGCGTGACATCACTAAGTCGATAGGATCTTTAGTTAATTGTGTTGTGGTTTAGTCGACAAGCGATATGCGTACCTATATTAACCTAATGTAAGAGCTGGTTATGATAGTAGATGATAATATAAATTACAGATTCTAGGTAGGATATCAAACAGGTGTTTGATATTGTACTTCCTAAAACAGGTGTTTGATATTGTTATGAGAAATAGGGTTTCAGATATTTAAATTGCTTAGAATCATTTTATACTTGCAATGCAATCTGCCCTGTGTTATATACTTGCCCATTGCTGAGCACGGGCCTCCTCTACTACTGAGGGATTAGGCCTTAGTCCACCATGCTGGCTTAGAGCGGGTTGGCAGACTTCACATACCCTCGAAATTCTTACGGAGAATTCTCAGGTATGTAGGTTTCCTCACAATGTTTTCTTTTACCATTAAAGCGAACGATAATTGATAAACGATACGCACATAACTTCGAAAAGGCAAAGGTATGTGCCTTGGGTTTTGAACCTCCGGACATTGTCTTGACAGACCGTTACATTCCCAACTAGACTATCGTTCACTTCACTCATTAATTTTATACTTAGTTACAATTAAATGCTTAAAAATTTGAAAACCTATTAAACCTAATAAAACTAGTATTATTGACTAAAAAATTTCAGTTAATGGTACCATTTACAATACACATAAAAGCCTATACAATGATGTCGTATATAGTGACACGTCCAAATTGCTCGTCCGACCTTCACGTGCATCCACAAAGCCGATGTAAAAAACTGTTTACAAATCCAACAGTGAGATAACTAAACTGCGCAGTTTTGTACGTGCGCATTCCGTGTAGCGTTTTATTGAAAATTTACGTTCTTAGTTTATTCTACATAATGTAATTTATATTCTGGAAAACTTTAATATCCTACGCCATTTGTATCCACTAATATGGAGCATTGCTTCGTTGTACTCATCCCACAAACCATAGATGGTACTAATTTTCTATGTGACATTTTTGGACATTTATCAAATCTTCTACGGTGTTCTTTTTTCATATTCCTCAATCAATTTGTGCTACGTTCCTTGGATACAAATTTGCAAACTGTCTTACCTACAAAAAGGCTTAGGCTTTTTTAAACTCTTGAAAAAAATGTTATTTCGTTACAACCATAACAAAATCTGAAAAGTCTTATATAAATCAATTTATTTGATACAATATGTTATATAATTATTCTTATAAAAAATATTGAGTTCAAATAAACAAATGTTCAATTCAAAAGTACCTAATAATAAAAAATCATTTACAAATCTAGCGACGATAGAGTTTAATGTAATGCACAATTACCATTTGAGGTTAGAGATAAGTTCATAATGGTTATTAATACCCTAGTTTAGGCCAAATTAAAATAAATTAAGATAATGTTAGTAGTCACTAGTTAATTATTTAAGGTATTATTAGGTTACTTTGTCAAATACAAATCTATTCATCTTAAACAATAATCCTGAATCCATAGAGAAGAGTTTCTGTAAAGAAATATAATGATTGACTTAAAATGAATGTTAAAAGATCTCAATTCATAATTACTAATAATTAGAAACGCCCGGATAGATAGACAATGTCATAAACTATTTACTTTGGCGATGAGTAAACACGAGATATTAGAAGTTTGTTAGTACAAGTTCGTTCAGCGCAAACATGAGCAAGCGTAATAAACTCTCTATTATGTAAAATATTTAATTATGTGCATTGTGCAGTATGTATTCGACTTCTCAATGTGACCAATGATTTAAATACAATACTTTAACTTCGTCTCTACACGATACTAAAGTATTGTATCTAAATCATTGGTATTGTATGAAATTAAATCATCTAAAGACGACTTTAGTTTGATTTCACGCAGTTATTGTGTAGATTTTCTTACGCTGGTTTTTGATGACCTTGTAAAAATATTATTTTGGAATATTTTCTTTAATCTCAGCACCAACTGAAGCTTGACTAGTAGAAAATGTCTTCCGCATTAAGTCTGCTTTTATACTTAGTTGCACTCGCAGAAATGGTTTTATACAATAGAAGTTCTTTTAGAGTCTCAAAACTGGCGTACGTGCTTTTGCTATCCTAATTAGATTTCATTCTCGTGTAGGTATATTTTAAATGTACAACCCTTACTAATTGTCTAACATCTCCGCATAAAACAAATCATTAACAAGTAAACAATAGACTTTACGACTTGTTTATCTTCGTCACACGGCTGCGAGTTAAGATTATAACGTAGATCTCGAAGGTCGGTCAAGATAAACTATGACAAACGTGGGACGGATACACGTGGTTGGGCATGTCTTTTGATTGCGAATTATACGTAATAAATATTTAACTAAACATACATACATACATATCATCACGCTTTATTCCATTTTCGGGGTTAGGCAGACGTGTATCACATCCACATTTCGCTAGTTATGTTAGGTCCCATGTAAGAAGAAGCGAGCCTATTTCCATTTACTGAGAACATTTCCAGACTCCAGGCTGATACTGAGTAGAAAACCCAATATCACATCGACTGGCCTGGGAATCGAACCTGAAACCCCAGGACTGCAGTTGTACTGTAATACAACTACGCTACCAAGACAGTCACGTACACAATCCTACACCACGTACTACAAAACTATGGAACCAATTGCCGCCAGCAGCATTTCCGGACAGATACGACCTAGCGACCTTAAAAAAAAAGACCGTATTCCCACCTAAAAGGCCGGCAACGCATCTCTGTGCCCCCTGGTATTACAGATGTTCATGGGCGGAGGTCACTTACCATCAGGTGAACCGTATGGTTTACCTCCATTATCATAAAAAATATAAGGGCATTCTGAAATTACAACACAGAACTGGCATCAAAAAAGAAATAGATGTGATATGGTGGGTACTTTCTATTCAGTATCAGTCCGGAGTCTGGAATTTGTGCCTGATATGGCGATAGGCTCGCCCCCTATCACATCATGGGACGGAATGTCGGCGAAAAGTGGATGCACTAGTTGCGCCTCTGCTACCTCATCGGGGATAACAGGCGTGAGTGTATATGTATGTATGTATGGTGGGTACTTGAGGTCTTGAGGTGAAATGGCTCTGGCCCGCACGCTGCAAACACATCAGTAAGAGCAAGATTTCCGAAACTGTTGCAGTCATCGATCCTAAGTCTATTTCGTTCAGTCTAGTCACCCACTGCACCATAACGGAACACAACATTAGAGATAAGATAAAATCATATAAGACGTAAATGTTAAGTCGCACAAAACGATTGCCATGAATCAGGTGGATAGATAACTCGTGGTAAATATAAGACAGAAAAACAATTTGAAAGGGATTTTAGAAAGCGACAGTAGAAGTTAAAATGCTTCCGATCGTTCGGAAATAAAGAAAACTAGAAATCAAGGGCGGATCCAGCTTTGGCGCCAGGGGGGGGGTCACATAGTCGTGGTCAAGTCACAGGAAGTTATAATTTAATTTTGAAAAGTAAAAAGAAGGTATTCTATTAATAAATGTAATTACTGTTGGTACTTAAAAATACCTACCTATATTTAAATAAGGTTTTTTTTAAGTCTTTTCCCGAAACGCGTTAATGTTTCCGTATTATTATAATGCTCTTTGTTTTAATGCGTTCGTTCTTTTAAACGGTCCATTAGAGGTTAGTTCTAGTTAGACATTACGCGTTAGTCGAAAAAAGCGCGCACAAGTGTCACACGAAATTTGACATACGTAATATGAATGGTAGCGGCCGTGGCGGTGGCGCGACAAAATTATTTTCGATGCGTTCGTTCCCGAATAATACGTTAACCATCAAAGTATTATATTAAACTAGCTTTTGGTCGCAGCACTGCCTGCGTGAAAAAGATTCTCCGGTATAAAAGTCCCGCTTTATATTTTCAGGAAAAAAAAAATAGCCTATGTATTAATCCAGGACATGATCTACCCACGTGCCAAATTGTATTGAAATGCGTTCAGTAATTTAGAAGATGTGCAGTAAGAAAAAAACAGAAAAACACACAGACAGACTGAAAAGAATTACAATAATCACTGATTTGTGTTCCATTACTCTTCTGTAGTCACTGCCTTTCTTTTTTATCATATTTCTTTAAATGTACGGACATACTGATTCTACTGCTTTATTAAATACACTTAGTATAGTACTATACAATCTTAGCTGGCTGGTATGACAATTAGAATTTTTCGCGACGCGAAAGCTTTGTGAGTACGTCTAACCAAAAATTCAAAAGTCGGCTACATACTTACAAATATTTATAATGTTTTCTATACATTATAAGAAATAGTATCATACTTATCTAATATATTTGATTTAAAATTGTATAAATATGCTGAAATAAAGAATAACATCTTGACTCTTATATCAACGCTTTTACAGTGTTGTATTTTTCAGTTTATGAGCGTAATGTTTCGAAAGTGTTAAATCGCTTGGTAACGAAACGTAAACGATTACTTTAAAAAATCTAAACATTGGATGCAAATAAAACACAGCTGTATATTTAAAAATTATGTTGTAAGTATGTTTTACAAACATATTTAAACAATGAGTTAGATATTTAAATTTAGATATAGAAGACTGAAAATGAAGATCTCCAAAGTAAATAATTTACCGTACCACTAAATTTGTGATTTAAGTTTCAGTACACACATTATTTCTTTGTAATGTCCAATAACCAAATTAAATGTTATGAAAGGATAATCGTGAAATTCTATCGATAAATCAAAATGAACGACTAACAAAAACTATTATAATAAAAAAACCTCTTGATTATAATGTGTAAGATTTGATAATAATCTAACTCTATTTACATATGATAACAAAATCTTTGAATATAAAATCAATTGCATTCAAAAATCGATTATTTGTTGCAACCGATTTTTTGTTCTCTTCCCTACACACTATCCGACCTATAAGGAGTATTGATATCTTATTTATTTATTTAGCACTTTATATACAGATGTATATAGGCGGACTTAATGCCAAAGGCATTCTCTCCCAGTCAACCTTAGGGTGGAGCAGAGATAAATGAGGTAGGTGCATCAAGGTAACTTGAAAAGTATGAAAGTTAAAAATAAATATATATAAATTTGATATATACAATATATACATAGAAATAAATAAAGAAATAAATATTTAAAATAAATATAAATACGAATAATATTATAAACGTCTGAATAAATAAAATACGTATTATTACTATAAAATACATATGTATATAATAAAGTGTAATGATTTAAGATGATGACTCTTCTGCTTCGCCCATTAGCAGCTGTCGTACTCTCCTTTTGAAGGCAAATCGAGTGGTGGACGATCTGATTTCGGAGGGGAGCGAATTCCAAAGAAGAATAGATTGGATAGCAAAGGAAGAGTGAGTGAAGTTAGAGCTATGAGAAGGACATTTTAGAAGAAGATTACTAGAAGAGCGGTGGTTCCTATAGTGACTATGGCACAGAAGTATCTTACTGATACTTCGAAGCAAATCAATGCCAGAATAACTTTCTACGCCTTTTTTATTCTAATCAACAAGTTCAAAAACGTGATAAATAGAGATGGGCCTAAAAATATGAGCGATGGCTCATTCGATTCGTAATCACCTCTAGAAAAACGTTTTTGAAGGATTTTGGTGCAGGTTAAAAATTGCAATTGTTATTAACAAAATACGATGAAAAAAAAAAGATATTTCGTTTTTTGTTAATAACTCGAAAAATATTAACATTTAAGCAATTTTGAAAAAAGTTCGTTAAAGAGGAGGAAATTTCCAATGAAAACGTCCTAACTCCTGGAATTCTATCTCCATTATTTATAATTTTAAATAGACGTTGAAAATAGGGCTCCGCGCGACAGTTACGGCATGCGCGCGCTGCCGCAAGTTTAATCACCATTTTTCTAAAAGTTATTCTATTGTTAACTAACCAATTTTTTCCCAATCTCCATTGGCATAAACAATGTGATGAAAGGTATAAATAATTGGCCTATAAATATTAAACTTCTTGGAGCCCTTTTGATATATGTACTTTATAAGATCCTGCGGTAAATTTTCATTAAAGTTTATTAATTTATTAATTATGATTTTTTATAACTACTTAATTTTATAAATTTTGTAATTTTTCAATAGTTATAAAAAATAATAATTAATAAATTAATAAACTTTAATGAAAATTTACCGCAGGATCTCATAAAGTACATATATCAAAAGGGCTCCACGAAGTTTAATATTTATAGGCCAATTATTTATACCTTTCATCACATTGTTTATGCCAATGGAGATTGGGAAAAATTGGTTAGTTAACAATAGAATAACTTTTAGAAAAATGGTGATTAAACTTTTCTTTCTTCAATGCGCGATTCTTTCAAGTGTTAAGAAGATACTACAATTTTTTCAAATTTTTAAAATCACATTTTATGTTATAGTTAAATTATTTTTATTGTTGAACTCTCTTTAGCGGCAGCGCGCGCATGCCGTAACTGCCGCGCGGAGCCCTATTTTCAACGTCTAATTAAAATTATAAATAATGGAGATAGAACTTTTTTATTGCAAATTTCCTCCTCTTTAACGAGCTTTTTTCAAAATTGCTTAAATGTTAATATTTTTCGAGTTATTAACAAAAAACGAAATATCATTTTTATTTCATCTTACATACATATACATATATATACACTCACGCCTGTTATCCCCGAAGGGGTAGGCAGAGGCGCAACTAGTGCACCCACTTTTCGCCGTTATTCCGTCCCATGATGTGATAGGGGGCGAGCCTATCGCCATATCGGGCACAAATTCCAGACTCCGAGCTGATACTGAATAGAAAAACTCAATATCACTTTGCCCGACCCGGGAATCGAACCCGAGACCTCAGCATTGCAGTCGTACCATAATACAACTACGCCACCGAGGCAGTCATTTCATCTTATTTTGTTAATAACAATTGCAATTTTTAACCTGCACCAAAATCCTTCAAAAACGTTTTTCTAGAGGTGATTACGAATCGAATGCGCCATCGCTCATATTTTTAGGCCCTTTATCTCTATTTTTCACGTTTTTGAATTTATTGATTAGACTATTTAACCCCATTAAGGAAGGAATTTCAATAAAATACAAAACATGTCTTCCATCAATTGTGTTAAAAAAGTTAACGCTAAATTTGAATTAGATTGGACCAAGGAATCGCGTTGTCCCATACAAACTTTGCCCCCCTTTTTCATCTCCTTAGGGGTAGAATTTCGGAAAATCCTTTCTTATCGGAAGCCTACATCATACAAGGAACACACCCTCCAAGTTTCAGGTCTCTACGATCAGCGGTTTAGGCTGTGCGTTGATCCGTCAGTCAGTCAGGACTAAGCCTTTTATATGAATAGATTAATTAAATATTTAAAGTACCTACTTAAATAAAATCTATATTGTGACAAAAAATATATAAAAACATAATGTTTAACAATTTTAATTAGTGCTCCACCTAGGTTCTGGACTCCATCCAGGGGGGGGTCATGACCCCCATGACCCCCCCCCTGGATCCGCCCTTGCTAGAAATGTTGTACATCACAAAATTGACAAAGGTTATAAAGACGAGTAAGTCTACGTAAATATGACACGACGCTCGGTCTATGTTGACGTACAATGAAAAAAACTATTTAGCATAAGTACGTTTTTGTTGTTGCTAATGATCCGGCTCGAAGGACCGGTATAACTTGTTAGCTGACTTTTTGCGCCGATCATGTTTGGTATAAGTAGCAACTATCGTATTCCTGCTATGTTTACTGTTTTCCAGTGCTAATTATGTTTTGTAAACTTACATACGTCAATTTCTTTACATTAAAATTATTAGATAATTTATGCACGTATGTAATTTGATTTCTAATTACAACCGATATTGCACTAATTGTTATTCATTGCGTAAATATTTATTTATTAGGAAAGCGTGCGTTAATTTTGCTTCGCGGTGGCAAGGACAGCGGCCTCTATTTCTGAACGATATGTTGCAACGTGGGAATACCACGGTTGTAAAACGTAATATTTTGTTATTTTTTTTAAATGTGGAAGAGTGACTTGCTTGGATTATGAAACTCCTTTTTAGCAGTTAATATCACAAGATATTAATTACACAGAGAGAATCACGTTTCATATCTTTTGTTAGAATTTTATGAGTGACTTAACATTTAAATTGTTAAATGATAGATTTATATTGATAAATCTTAAATACCAATTTATTAAAAACAAAATGAATATTGATAAAAGTAAAAGAAATATTGCGATGTTTTAAATCAGAGTCACGAGTATGATTTCATCAAAAAGTATTTCATAATAACAGAAATCGTAATTTCAATTTGTTCTAATTACTACACGCGTTTTTGGTACGCGGAAGTATTGTGCATGTGCGTAAAATAGATTATGTAGGTCACGGTTAGAATCGATAGGAACAAATTCTGTTACGCTCCTGGGTGATACAATGTTGAGCACAATTTCTACGCAATCTATGCAAATGTGTCTTTATTAAAATTATCATTAGAATGTCTTTCTGGGCTTGCGAATCTCTTACAAATTGGCATGCAAGTGTTTTGTTTTTTTATAAAAAAAAATGCGATTTTCGTAATACTGAACATAGGAATTTTCAGTAAATAGTTCACTCAATGAAACCTATGTTATAAACATAAAATATTGTCGTCTTATTTCTTTTCTTTGTTTATATTCTAAGCATCCAGTTATATAATAACTATGTGCACAAAAGCGCATAAAAACACTCCATCTCTACCATTGATAATTATTTTAAAATCATTAGGTACCTACTTGAAACCAGGAAATCTAAGCAAAGCTTACGTTGCCTTATGCTTGCCTCGCTCCAATATCTCTACAAAGAAACTCGTTTCCTTCCATACATAGGTACTTGATTTTTCTTTCAATTTACTTATCAGTTCTGTACAGTTCTATAAGTTTTAAGATATTCGGAATTATTAATCCTAAGACTAAGGCCTTAACCCTCTCAGTAATAGAGGAGGCCCGTGCCCAGCAGTGGGACAGTATTTAATACAGGGCTGGTATTATTATTTATCAATCCTTAGGTACATGAGCTTTAGGAAAAGAAGAAAACAGTTTTTTTTCGAAATAACTGACCTTTGACGGAGATGAACAATAAATAATGTTCTTTTATCGCACTTTAATTGGGTAAATATTTTTCCTCAACGTTCACTTGCACATGTATGTTCACAATATTTTTATATAATCAGCTGATCACATTTTAATGCGCCTCGCAAGGATCCTCACACGATCTCGCAAACGCACTGAAACAAAATGACACTAGAATGTTTACATCAATACACTGCACAGACGCAATGACTGTTTCTACTCACACACACAAACATTTGTATGTGTACAAGTGGAAATTATTGACTTGCGGTAGTGGGGATGAAGCAGGTCAATGACGTTACCACGACCTAGCGTGCGAGAATGAGATGGATATATACAATCTGTTGGAAAAGTTTGAGATAACAATACAACAAACCAAAATCACCTGAGCAATATAAACAAAGAATTTATGTGTGCATTTAGTAAATTGAACTAATTCTTAGTCGATGTTTTCCGTTATCGTGTTGAATGAATATAGAAACTGTTGTCTAGAATGAAGCGATTACTATTATACATTAGAAGGCAACAATGATTTTTTAAGAGGACCAACGATTTGTGTCTACTTTTAGTTGTACAACAATCTATCTCTTTGAGCAAATTTTGAGATGGATAGCGTTTATTATAATAAGACGAGATTTGCATATTATATGTACATGTTTAGATATTTACCTTAGAAATACACTTAAAATTTAAATCGAAATGTTTTCCTATTATTTAAGTATTTTTATATTTTATTAACCAATAAATTTTGTGTCATTTTTGACATGCATAAAATATTATGACATACAATAATTGGACAAAATAAACTCGGGTGTCCAAGATCCAAAGAGTATAGTAATCTCAACTGATAACACTAAATATTATCAAAAACTAGTAGTGCTCGCGGCTCCGCCTGCGTGAAAAAGTATTTCCGGGACAAAAATATTTTCCCGGGATAAAAAGTAGAATATAGCACTCAGGAGTTATGTAACTTCCTATTAGTGAAAGAATTTTCCAAATTGTTTCAATAGTTCCTGAGATTAGCGCGTTCAAACAAACAAACAAACTCTTCAGCTTTATAATATTAGTATAGATTATGAAGGTGTTAAGATGTTGGGATGTTTGTCCAAGAAAAAATAAACCTAGCGGGTTTAAAAAGATAATAAATATTAATGGTCGCATAGATACACCATATTTATCTACCCTCTTGACATTGGCAAAATAACCGATGAAACGGTGGAGCCATTTTTAAAAGGAGATGACCATATTCGGAATCAAAACATAGGTCATTTTAATACTACAAAGGAAATGCGCAGTCATGAGATATTTGTTTCAGCAGAACTCATTAATGCGGGTGGAGCTGGCAACAAAACACAGAAGATAAATAAAAAAGAAAGATTAAGGAAATATTTTCGTCCAGCAATTAATTTTTTTTTTTCTTTGGCAAGGCGCGGTTTGCGCATCTGCCAGTGTCAAAGTTTTAGGTTAGTCATTTTTTAAAATATAAGTTGCAGTTGTATTGTTTCTTTGTTATACTTAGTACTAACTATTATGTCGAAGTAAAGCAGTGGCTACCTTACCAAGACTATGTCAAGGAGTTTTGGCGGCAACAAAAAAAGCACTTGATTAGCACTGTTATTTCAATTTACTTCATTTGAGCCTTTTATAGAACTATATTGGACAATATATCACCATAATTATGCAATATAACACTAGGTATCACCAAAATAATGAATTAAAACAAGAGCACCACATGAAACTTCCACGTTCCCGCCAAAACCCCCCAATTAACCTCTCGAGCCCCGACCGGCCCAATCGGGCCGGTCTGACAGCTTGTCAAACTCGATATGTGTGCGTGTTGACGCGCCTTATGTGTGTGCGTGTAGGTCGATTTTCGCGTGTTGACAGACACGCGAAAAATTGCGCTTGCGCCAGTGTGGCCAGCGCTATGTACGCAAGAGGTTAATTGTTAGACCACGGTACAAACCTCAGAATATGGACTATGTGCAAACCTTTTTGGCTTTTTTTATACATCTAGGCTACGTAAATGCTCTTTATCTAAGAGGAGGCCCGAACTACTAGTGAGATAAATTAGTACACATCATATTTGTAGTTATGTTACTTAGTATGTTAAATAATATGATTTAATTGCTAATTTATTTTTTAACGATTTAGTCTTCTACTTCTTTTTCGTTTAATTTATTGCTTCCACCAATTATTTATCGGTAATTTCGTCCAATGTCAACAAAATAGTAATAAATTCTATCAGTTTAGTCGATGATATCTCTTGCTATGGACGACCCTATAGCTGTCAATATTGTCAATTTGACATATAATGTTTCAGTATAAGAAGTTAGTATTTTTAGCATGAGTGAATCGTTTTAACTGCTTTAGCTCACCAATAATGTATATTGCCAATTCTGATTAATTTCAGACGATGCTTTAAACTTATTTTTTAATTATTTACTAAATTAAATCAAACAAAAATCGAGTTGGATAAAATTTAATCATCTGGTTACATAAATAATACATGATAAGATAAAGCCCGAAATTTATGTGCTTGAGGGTTTAAAAGAATTTGTTTTAAGTGTTCGTAGAAACAAATATTTGTGGAAGAATTTAATTTGTTTTAAGTGCTAAACTGTTCAAGTAAGTTTTATATTGTTCTCAGAAGAAATCAAGAATAGTTTGTACTATGTACCCGTTGTAAAATGAAATGCACAATAGCTTTTACATGTGTATTTTTTATATATATTTTTTTTATATTTCTCAGGTATTGGGTATATTATATTTTGTTTCATTTGCTATTATTATAAATAATGTTCTACCACACTAATAATAGAGATTAGATCGTATAACTAAATATACAAGATTTTATTCATACCCCTGCTTATATCTAATCTCCATGTAGCATAGGTATTAAGTACCTATAAGAATTAATCAAAATTACATTTTCTTTCATTTTCGTGGACGATAACCTGGTTGGGACTGGAGCGGTCTATCGAGACAATGTCCAGAGGTTCAAAACCCAAGGCACACATCTCACACTTTTCAAAGTTATGTGTGTATTGTTAATCAATTATCATTCGCTTTAATGGTGAAGGAAAACGTCGTGAGTAAACCTACATACCTGAGAATTCTCCATAAGAATTTCGAGGGTGTGTGACGTCTGCCAATTTGCACTAGGCCAGAGTGGTGGACTAAGGCCTAACCCCTCTCAGTAGTAGAGGAGGCCTGTGCTCAGCAGTGGGCAGTATATAATACAGGGATGATTGCATTGCATATTTTCTTTTATCAGCAATGAACAATCAGATAGGCAGACTACTCGCCGGGTGGTAAGCTGCATGTTTATCACAGGACCCAAACCTTGAATTACAATGCACTGCGGGGCAGTGCACTGCACTCATTACTCTGAGAGACTGTGAGGTTTTATTACAAAATACAAATGCTAATAAACAGTAACCAACATCACGGACTTAAATTTTTTTACTATGGTCACAACAAGGCAACCATCCTGCAACTGATGGTAGGCAGAGTGGTATCCAGACAGAGGCTTGATGTTAATTACAACACTCGTGTGGTATTCCTGCACGCCTCTCATTCTAACACATTGCTTACTCTTGGTGGAAGATCCTGTAACTGGTCTGTATGGTGACATATTCAAAGTCTTGTAGCAATTTCTTCTTTAGAATCCTAAGGAATCCATATTTTTTGGTATATAGCATAACCATTGTAATTCTTATATAGAAACTCATTTGGGAATGTATCTAAAAATATTAGGTAATATTCATATTTATCATTCATCAATGTTGGCAAATCATCCCTGTATTATATACAGCCCACTGCTGAGCACGGGCCTCCTCTACTACTGAGAGGGGTTAGGCCTTAGTCCACCACGCTGGCCTAGTGCAGATTGGCAGACGTCAGACACCCTTGAAATGAGGAGATCCGTAGAGGAACGAAAGTCACCGACATAACCCAACGAATAAGCAAGCTGAAGTGGCAATGGGCAGGGCACATAGTTCGAAGAACTTACGGCAGATGGGGCAAAAAAGTTCTCGAGTGAGAGACCACATACTGGCAAACGCAGCGTCGGCCGTCCACCTGCAAGGTGGACCGATGACTTGGTAAAGGCCGCAGGAACGCCCTGGATGCGGGCTGCTTTTGACAGGTTCATCTGGAAATCTTTGGGGGAGGCCTATGTTCAGCAGTGGATGTCATATGGCTGATGATGATGAAAGTTGGCATGATGGAATTTTACCATACCATGAGGCTCATAGAATTCTAACACACAATACTCAATTAGGAGCTAAGTGTCAGTAAATAAACACACATGTAGTGTAAATCAATGATTATTGACATATACTTCAAGTAAATAAGCGTCGCTGCATTGTATTCTTAGTAATTTTCTAGAATCACTACAAGTCATACCTACTTTTTGTGGTTTTAAACTTATACAGTTGTATTTTGGCTAAATTCTATCTTTATTATGTAAGTATACACAATAATATATTTATGTATTCTGTAGATCAATATAATAAGTGATTCAACCGTGAGTGCTAGATATAAAAAATGACATGATGTAATATTACATTATTTTCTATTTTACTTCATATCTGGTTGAATCGAGACATTTATTTTGCTTTAACTTATCTTTTGTGTTTCTAAATTTATCATAACTTATATTTTAAATGCATTCACAGATTCTTGATTATAATGTCTGATAAGCAGTTATTATCATCGGTGTTATAAATAACACTTTAATTTTGTGTCTGTTATGAAATATTGTATGTTTAACCTTCAAAATGACGTTATTGTCTTTGGATAGTGAATATTGATGCAGTAATACTCCATTTTTTATAAGACCTAGTAGGGAAGTACATTATTTCTAGTTTAGTATTAGATCATGAAGGGGTTATAATATAACTGTAAAAAAATATATGCATAATGTATTGGTAAACAGTAATCTTACTACTAAATGCGACTGCCTCGGTGGCGTGTATTGCGTGCGCGGTACTACACAGGTTCGAATTCCGGATTGGGCAAAAGTGATATTGGGTTTTTCTGGTCGATATCATCGTGGAGTCTTGAAGTTGAACCCAATATGGCGATAGGCTCGCCTCCTATCACATCATGAGATGGAACACACATGGCGAAAGGTGGGTGCCAAGTGCCCTGGTTGCATCTCTGCCTATCTCTTCGGGGATAATGGCGTAATGTGTGTTCATAAATGGAAAAGTTTCCGAAAATATTTGTATGTTTGTTAGAAATTAACGCAGTTACGGCTAAAGTGATTTGAATGAAATTTGGCACATGGTATGTCTCTGTATGCAGGCCCCTTTCAAAGGTCCGTCTAAAATTTTTTAGGGGAGGCCTATGTTTAGCAGTGAAGTTCGTGTAGCTGACGACGATCATGATGTCCCGGATTACCATATAGATAAAATTATCTAACTTAAAATTCGTCATTACATTCGCATTTAACGTCACGTAAAATGTTTTTTGCGCACATTTTTATTTATTGCAATAGGTACTCATTCCAAAACATTGACCAAGGTTAGTCGACAGAAAAAGAAACACAAAAATAGCGTTTGAAATAGTCTTGTAAGTTGCATAATTAAAATAGATACTGGTGGAAGGTCTCTCATATGTAAGAGTCCGTTTGGGTGGGTACCACCGCAATGTCTATTTCTACCGACAAGACTTAACACCTTATGTCTCAGGATGACGAGCGCAGTGGAATGCCCCATAGTACTTTGTATGTCAAGGTGCTGAATGGTGTTGCTACTGTTTATGGGTCGTGGTATCGCTTACCATCAGGCGAACGGCATGTTCGTCTCGTCATTCAATGCAATAAAGTAAAAAAAGATTTCCATTTACTCATCATAATGAAACGTACAATACATATATGTAGTGATATAATTTCTGATAAGATCTAAGCTGTTGCTTCGTGCATATTACCATGATGCTAGTGTGATAGCTACTAACTATTGCGATAAGACCATAACTTCTTCGTGGATAATGTGATAACTGATAATAATAGTGTTAGCTTAATAATGCGTTCTAGGCTTGTCCTAAAAGAATAGCGTTGATGTACCAGTCAGCCACATTGTAGCTGGACAAGTTCAAAACTGAAAATTACCCATACGACTATGTGTCTCTACCAATATTACTTAAATTTTTTCAAAAATAAAAAAATAACGCGTTTTTTTTATTTCACATAAAGAAAAAAAATGTTTCAAAACTTAACACGTATAGGCGATTAAATATGTTGAATTTGTTCAGCTATTTATGTGGCTGACTGTACAACGTCTTACATGGTATATTAAGGGCCGTATTAATAATTCAATCTCAAGTTTGAGTTACATCTCAAGTAGACACAATGTATTGGACTCTTCATACATTATGTCTACTTGAAATGTAACTCAAACTTGAGATTGATTTATTAATACCGCCCTAAGTCCCTTTTGCGTCGCTATAAGGCTGAGTAAGGCAATTTGGGTTGGGCAGAAGGGTTAGAGTTTTTCACACCGAATTGCAATATTAGTGGGGCTTCAAGTAGTTCCTTAGGGCCGCAGTTCACAGTTCCCTTATTCCTGAACCTGTAAGTATAAGTGTACACTTGAGAGCCACTACTGTTTATGGGCGGTCGTATGGCTTACGATCAGGCGACGGGAAGCTTGTCTCATCATTCAACTGCCATAAAAAAATCATTTTCTGTCCTGCTTGGCGTTATCGCGGACTAGTACCAAGGTCAGATATTAACTACGGCATTTTTTTTGTGTTTTGAATTACAAAGTTCTGCGTGGCCCTCCACTGCGAATGTCACTCTGAGACATAAGATGTTAAGGACCATATTAATAGGTGCCACTCAATTTCGATATGAAACTTGCGATATTAGCTGAAGCGCTCTCAAGTTAAGGTCAGCATCTTAAGGTAGTCGCTATTTAATAAACCCATTAGCTCAAATGACATCTTAAGTTACAATATGTGACGGATTTTTTTTCATATTTAACAGTGCTTACTCAGCTGAGAACATGCTCTTAAATGACAGCTTAAGCTTAGTTTATTAAATAGTTCAATACACCAAATGTCTACATGAGGTTTTACTCAAATTTGATATTGATTTGTTAATACCGCCCTAAGTCTCATAATACCCAGTAATTACGCTGGCGACAATTTCCTTCAATCCAGAACACAACAGTGCATGGAAATTACTGCTTGGCGATATAAATAGATACTGCGGTGGTACCTACCCAGACGGCCACTCACAGAGACTTACCACCACTAAACTTAATCCACTTCCCCATATCTTGAGTTACAATAGCAAAAAGAAATTGTCATAGTTTTGAAAATTACAGGCATTGTTTCTGATATTATGTCTAGTCTCTATCACTGTTGCTATTTAAGGACAATGCAGTTGGCTTATATTAGGTCTAAGCCGTATTGTCGAGATGTTTTGCTACATAAAGCCTGTGATGTCGACCGAGCTGTAACATATGTAGACCGAGCTGAACTTACACTGCATTTACTAGAGGGCATAAAACAGTGTGCTGTGCTGAGTAAAGAGAGTCTCTTGCATAAGAGAAGCTTGGATGTTATAGAAAAATCTTGTTTTGGAGTGCACAATTTTTTGGCAAAATGAATCTTTCAATAGGTCTCAGTTCCCAGTTTACAAATGAAAAATATCTTATCTTATCTTCACCTGAGAAGTTTTCACCGCATTGTTTAATTTTACCGTTTACAGCAATTTGCATGCACTTTTGTGTAGTCTTCAAGCCATTGTAGTCAATTACTAGGAAAGATACTTATTATTTAATGTCCTGAGATAGCGAGTGCATTTTTCACGGATAGCCGTTCCCGTAGACTACCAAAAGAACGTCTTGCTTGACTTTATCGTTCAATCAATTAATGATATCAGCCAGTCGTCGTCCACTGCTGGAAGGCCTCTCCAAGTTAACGTCAACCATCCCGGTTTTGAGCAGCCCTCGAGCATCTGCTACCCGGCGCCTTTTAGAAGTCGTCGGTCTATCGTGCAGTTTATCGTTGCAAAATCAAAATTATCGAAACAAGTAAGTTGCAAAAACATTAGTTTTCTGTAACAATATCTCCATAGGAAAAAAGCTTGTGTATAAGTAGCTTAAGAAGCCAAGATCTCTATTATAAAGTTATGTCTCGGGTTACGATAATATTTAAAAGGCGAGAATCTCGGCAGATCAGCTAAGAGTGAGATAGCTCTTCGTGCGATCAGAATTAAGGTTCATAGTTCATACCTTAACGACCTCATGGTCGTATTCGATTTTAGCAAGTAACTGTTGTGTAATTCCAAGGACACTTTTAGTTTAGGAGGCAAACTCTCAAATTTTAATCCAGGCGGGGGAGGCTAAAATTGATAGTAGTTTACCTAATCATTTAACATAAGTACATACAAAAGTGTGTACTGAGGTATTTGTTCTGAATCACCCCTACCTGCTTACACCCTTGTGCAACTCCTATCGTTCACTGATTATAATCGATAAAGGTTGTTTTCTAATCGTGTTCGGTGATGCTTTATGTCATACTAGCTTTTGCCCGCGGCTCCGCCCGCGTTAAAAAGTTTTTCCGGGATAAAAGTCCCGCTTTATGTTTTCCCGAGATAAAAAGTAGCCTATGTGTTAATCCAGGACATGATCTACCCGTGTGCAAAATTTCATCGAAATCCGTTCAGTAGTTTTTGCGTGAAAGAGTAACAAACATCCAAACATCCAAACATCCTTACATTCTTACAAACTTTCACCTTTATAATATTAGTAGGATAGTAGGATTCGTATTTGTACACCGGATGATCAGGGAACATTTTTTTAGAAATAGGCAGTAACATTATCAAAGTTTGCTTTATTCATCATCATCATCATCAGTCCCAAGATGTTTACTGCTGAACATAAGCTTCCCCCAAAGATACCGATCTGTTGGAAGCGGTTTGATTTTATACAATATATCCACAATAAACTTCAGACAAAAAATATAATTGCACTCGTCACGAGCCAACGCACCGTACGATGACGATTGTGAAACGTGTGTTTGCAGGATGTTTCGGAAGATGACGATCAGCAGCGTGAGAGCGGCTTGCGCAGTGCTCACTGTGTCGAAACTCGGACTGCGCGTGCGCATGATGTCGTCCCATTCTGGATCCAACTTCTTCTTTAGACAGGTTAGTGAACTAAGTATTGGGATCTTTATTAACAGTGAATTAAATAGCTGTAAAAGAATATTCTGTGTTTTTGAGGCTGTGAAACTCTAGATCGCTTCACGAAACATAAAAATTTATTTTAAACGAATAAGATTAAGAAATTTAAATGTTACCTTGTGAATTTATTTTAAGTTTAGGTGTAATGTTGTTTGGTAACAATTATAACTGCTTTTGACTCTCACAACTGGCCTTGCTTGAATTAATTTAATTTAATATTATCATGTAATTAATAACGTACCATTGTTAGCTTTCAATGTTTTTTTAAGAAAGTATTTTTATTACTTTGTATTATGGTATATCTTTACTAAAAAAATTTCATCATCTTCATCAGCTTTTGGAAAACCAGTGCTGAACAATACATAAGTTTCAAGATATCGTCGATGTCAATCGAATATTTGCTATATGCACTTTTATGAGCTTTCAACATTTTGACTGCTTACCCCCCAAACATTGATACTACTAATATTATAAAGGCGAAAGTTTGAGTTATATTATATACTCGCTTTTGACCGCGGCTCCACCCGCGTTTTAAAGTTTTTCCGGGATAAAAGTCCCGCTTTATGTTTTCCCGGGATAAAAAGTAGCCTATGTGTTAATCCAGGACATGATCTACCCGTGTGCCAAATTTCATCGAAATCCGTTCAGTAGTTTTTGAGTGAAAGAGAAACAAACATCCATACATCCAGACATTCTTACAAACTTTCGCCTTTATAATATTAGTAGGATAGGATATAATAAAAGCGAAAGCCGCCATGTGATTCTAATCGTTACTCGGCTAACTATGAGCGCTAAGAAAAATATGCCACGTGCAAATTTTGACTCAAAATTTTACATGAAAATGTTTTTACTCCGTATCTCACATTTTAACTTCTTGCACATAGCAAGCACAACGTGTTATTTGTCTTTTGATATTTTTAAAAATATTTTATTTTCGTAACATACACTTCTTTTATATGACTATAAAGCCTTTTAAGGTATTTTTGGCTACGGCGACCAATCTTAGCGCAGATGTGCCAAGTACGCAAGAGATATGGTGCGTGCACTCTCTGTTCCTTCACTCTCATAGTCCGAAGAGCCGACTCTACTATTAAGAGGGCTTTAGTCCACCACGCTGGCCTAGTGCGGGTTGGCAGACTTCACATATTTTCGAAATATTTACGGATAACTGCTCAAGTATGCCGGTTTACTCACGATGTTGTCCTTCACCGTTAAATCAATTACCTACGCCTTACCAACAAATAAACAAAACACAAGTTTTTGGGTTATAGTTATGTTAAAAAACTTCAAACATTTTTGTATATAATATGTGCCCGATTGTAACCTGTTTTGTGTGTAATAAATAAAATAAAATAGTAAAGAACAATTCTCAGCATATAGACTTTCATATATTATTGTATTCCAGCTCTTCGACCCTGTGAGCTGCACGTACACGTATCTCCTGGGAGACTCCATGTCCCGGGAGGCGGTGCTGATCGACCCCGTGCTGGAACACGCCGAACGAGATGCTAACCTAGTCAAGGAGCTGGGGTTCAAATTGATTTACGCTAGTAAGTTTTTGATTAATTATGTAATTTCCCGAATTTGTATCTGGCTATATAGTGACCATATTCTTGTGGTGAATCCGAACACTGATGAAAATCCCGCTGGTGACTCGCGTAGAGGGTTTACCTTGTATACAACCAACAATGAAGACTTCCATAAATTGGCCGACATTCAAAAAATGCAATGCCTTTAGTGGTGTAATTTGTATGAGATTGTAATGTACTTACCATTTCACTTCAAAGTAGCTTCACCATAACACTTTTTTACAAGCGTATTTTAAAAACGTAATTACTACCGGCTGCTTGCCTGACTTCATCCCTCTTCCCCTAAGTGGGACTAAATCATGCATATATTGTTGGCACTCAAAGTCTGTGACTTGTAAACACTGTTATATTAAGCTTTTGTGATGTATATGACTGTTTGTTGTCCAGAATAAAATAAAATAAAAATATCTTCTTAGAAATACGACACAAAATATTGCCTGACTTGGGATCCAGTATAGCTAAAAAAACATATGACTATTCCGTTCGCAGTGAACACCCACATGCACGCAGACCATATAACAGGCACGGGGAAGTTGAAGTCCTTAATACCGGCAGCTAAGAGCGTTATTGGCAAGGCATCAGGCGCACAGGCTGACATGCATCTTCTGGATGGGGATGTAGTGAAGTTTGGGGAACATCAGTTGCTAGCCAGCGCTACACCAGGACATACGAACGGATGTCTTACTTACGTCTGTCATGAGCAGGTCAGTAAAATGTATGACAATCATTTTGGAGCTTTAAAAATATAATCATATTTTTTTACTTTTGCTCTCCAACTATTTTTTTTATTGCATTGAATGACGAGACGAGCATGCCGTATGCCTGATGGTAAGCGATACGACCACCCATAAATACCTAGTTAAACAGTAGCAACACTGGTAAACACCTTGAGATACAGAGTACTGTGTAGCATTCCACTGTGCTCGTCATCCTGAGACATAAGATGTTAAGTCTCATTATGTCCTGTAGTAACACTGGCTACAATGTCCTTCAAACCGAAACGAAACAGTGCATGCATACTGCTGCTTGGCGGTAGAAATATACATTGTGTTGGACCAAGACGGACTCTTACAAAATTACTAAGTAAAATTACTATGTCATATCACTGTTGGGCACGGGCCTCCTCTACTACTGAGAGGGTTTTGGACTTTAGTCCACCACGATGTCTTAGTGCGGGTTGGCAGACTTCACATACCTTCGAAATTCTTATGGAGAATATTATTGGGTATGCAGGTTTCCTCACGATGTTTTCGTTCACTGTTAAAGCGAGCGATAATTCACTTTTAATACACACATAAATTTAGAAAAGTCAGAGGAGCGTGCCCTTGAGTTTTGAACCTGCGGACGTTGGTCTCGGCAGTCCGCTCCACTCCCAACTAGGCTATCGCCGCTAATTATAATTAATCATTGGTTAATTCTTTCTTACTTGTTTTTGAGTCAGGTGACACTAAGTCATCTCAATAAATATTCCCAATTACATAAATTATGAACGCATATCCGACCTTAGAGGCAAGGTAAAGGGATAAGAATAGAAAGAGGGGTGTTTTGTAGATTTGAACCATAGGAAACATATTTGAAAAATGTCACTTCACACCAGTTTAAGACTCCGCACCGATCAGCATATTATTGCTATAGACAAATACGTCTCCATCGTGACTCTGCTTCATATGAGACAGTGGTTACCCTAGTCAATTACTTAAGACCTAGGCTGAAGACTTATTCAAGGTTATTTCCCATTATAGGCTCTAGCGTTTACAGGGGACACAGTGCTCATCAGGGGTTGCGGTCGCACTGACTTCCAAGAGGGTAGCCCAGAAAGTTTATATAAGTCGGTCCACGAGAGGATATTCACGCTGCCAGACCATTTTACACTATACCCTGCGCATGATTACAAGGGATTAACGGCTACAACAGTTGGAGAGGAGAAGAAATACAATCCAAGATTGACTAAATCTTTGGAGGAGTTCATTAATATCATGGATAATTTGAACCTACCCTACCCTAAGATGATAAGTGAGTTATTTTTATTATAACTGTAAATTAACAAGTACCCTGATGGTAATAATCGTCAATAATTTGGGTGTTATGCCACGTTTAAAAAAGGGAAACGAGATTGGAAATTTATTATTACAAGCTATAATAAAGCAATTATTTCGCTCCAATGAATTTCATAATTTTTTTGCTATCAAGATGGCGCCAAAATATAATGGGTTATTTTTATAAAAGAAACTCCAACAGTACTCTATATACTTCATGCGACATCTGTCAAGTCGTGTCAACACTATTTTAACCACACCTAACACAGTTGCTAATAAGTACGCATAAATTCCAAGAGATGGCGCTAAACGAAACTACTAAATATATTTCATTTTGTTTCAGACCAAGCTGTCCCCGCCAACAAAGTTTGTGGTCTGTACTAGGTGACACTATCAGAATTAACTTATAAGATAAGCTGCAATATTTTTAATTAATCATTGTCATCAGTTTTAGAAAATATTACAATATTTGTAAGAAACATCCTAGAGGTCGCTAGTCGCTACTAATGATTTTTGTCAGCAGAAATGTAGGGAGAAGAATTTTCAGAGATATTTTCTATATTTATATTTTTATATAATTATTGTAACTCTTCCTTTCTTTATAAGCAAAACTTAGACTAACAAAGCAAAGATAGTAGACGTGATTATTTAAATTAAGTCACAATTTATATGTTTTAAGTTTATGAATGTTAATGTGGAATTTAATTATTTTAATATGATTTATGTGGTTTTGACAATTATGTATTTTAAGCGTCTTCAATTTGTGAATATTATTATATTTTAACTAGTCAATAGCCAGTTGTTGATGACATATTTTTTGCGATCATTAATATAAGACAAGAGTTAAACTTTTAGGCCCTTAGTCATAGACAGTTTATAGACAAATGTTACGTTATAGAATGTGTTGTCTTCGTCCTTCAAGTTCAATTGAAAATTCGTTCTAAGAAGACAAAACATTCGATAATTAAAATGGGTTTATGAACTGTTTATGAATAAATAAATAAATTATTTTATAAAAAGATTGTTGTACTTATTATGCAGAAACCAGAGAGGTAATGAGGAGAGTCTATAACTAAGAACGTATTTTAAAATCAGTGATCGAACTAGGAGGAATTTTATAAAAATCATTGCCATGTACAAAATTGTTGAAGAAATGTAAAAAAGAAAAATACACTCTTTTAAACATTGTTAATCAGTGTTCTAATAAGGTTCTTATCAATATTTTGTCAACATTGATGTATTAAAAACCTCTTCTCCGTGATTAAAAACCCTTTGTCAACTTTCTATTATGACTTATTATGTCTGTGATTTAAAATTAGAATTGATGTAAAATAGTAAACAGTAAGCTATCGTGATTAATGATAATCACAAAAAATATATTTTTGGATATAAAATATAATTTGTTGAATTATACTTGTGTATTTATTTTTAAAACCGTTTGAAAAATATTGTAGCCGTAACTCGATTGGATGGCCAGTGACAAGCTAAGAATGCCAATTTTCTCCCCTTCTCCCAAGGGACTAGGGGGTCGTAAATAGAGTGATTCGATTGGTCATCTGTTCAAGTTGGAAGTGACGTTTCGAAGTGTGAATGTGAAAAAATACTTTTTTTTATAACTATCAGGCTTGCGTTTGATCAGTATTTGCTGCCATTCCCTATTTTGTTGGTGTCAATGATATTTCAAAACTAAGTAGCATCAAATGAAATGGGTACTTGTTAATTGAACTCGAAGTGGGTATCATTTATGCAATATGTTAAATCTATAGGTATAGTAGTAGATAAAAATAGTAATTGATAAAAATTAAACCAGTTTTCGTCTCTCTGCATTACTTTTTTTTGTACTCGACATCGCGAAATCACTGATAAACTTTGGAAGAATAAATTTAAAAGAAAACAAAGTTTATAATTGATTGATCTATTGACATTCATTCATTCGATTCCCCGGCCGTGCATCGAATTGTTGGAGATTTTTGATTCAAATATATTTATATTATAAGTCAATAACATTGATTTTGTGGTTATATCAGCGCCAGATTTTTAACACAAGAACGAAGTTTGTTTGGAGTTGGTATTTGTGCCTGATATGGCAGTTTCGCCCCCTTTCATATAGGAACTGAAGCTCGGCGATCCATGCGCCATTGCACTCTACCTACCCCCTGTAGCATATGTATAAGTTTATGATTCATATGACGTTAAAAAAATGCGAGGGTAGGTACAATACGATTTCGTCGGAGGAGACCTCTCGCTGCCGGCCGTGGTCGCTTCCATGGTCGGCGGTCGGGAGGCCGGCAGGCGGTGGCCCACTTCTGCGAGGCGATCCTCTCGCGGAAGGAGAGTGCCGAGAGGGATCGCCAGCGCAGTGGTGATCCCTCCCGCCGCCAGACGAGACGTAGGAGGCGTCGGGTGGATGACTGACCGACGTCTCCCGCCCTGTGGATTGGGGGCGTTTGGAGAATTCCACCACGGTATCCTCTGCCTGTCGTAAAAGGCGACTAATAGGGGCCTCCGGGGGTCACGGGTGGGCGGGAGAGGCTGTCCACCTATTAGTCTAGCCAACTTCTGTGACCCCCGTGATGGACGGCAGCGTGTCTCACGCTGCCTCGGACGCCAAGGGCGTCCTTCGATGTACGGGGGCTTCTGAGCCCCCGCAACAACAGGAGAAGGACCGCAACAGCGGTACGCGCAGGGGCGGTTGCGGACGACAACTTAGACGTGAGTCGGAGGAAGCCCGCAGCCGTCCCTAATGCGCCGAAGATGGCCACCGCGGAGTTTTAGTTGGTATGCCGTGCGGTGTACATAGGTTAGGGACTCGGCCCGGCGGTCGCCCGGCGGTCGCCCGACGTTTTCCATCTATCCTGGCGGCTAAACGTCGGGTCGTAAGGCACGGTGAACCCAACATAACCGCTCAGTCGTTCCCCTTGAACACTGGGCGGTAGTAATTAGTCACTTTCTCCGCGTCAACAAAAAAAAAAAAAAAGTTATAATACGATTGCATCCAATGAGTCACGATTCATTTATTATTGATAGTGTTTCATAGAATAGAGCTAATAAGCATGGGTCACTTATACATATAATTTATAAACATACATAGAATCACGCCTTTTCCCCTTTTCAGGGTTAGGCAGAGGTGTATCACACCCAAATGTCGCTAGCTATGTTAGGTCCCGTGTAATAGAACGCGGCCCTATTGCACGCTAACCGAGCACGTTTCCAGACTCAAAGCTGATACTGAGTAGAAAAACACAATATCACGTTGCCCGACCCGGGAATCGAACCCAAGTCCTCAGCACTGGAAAATTCATCACAATACAACTACACGATCGAGGCAGTCACTCACGACTACCACCCGTAAACTTTTAAAATAATGTGGAAGTCTAACACCTTTTCTGCGTTCAAAGTACTTGAACCCACCACTTTGAAACGCTTTAAAGGATATTTAAAGCGTTTCAAAGTTTAGCTTTCACATGAGGGGTCCTACGATATAAAAATTGGGCCTTGCGCCGACCGCCCCCCCTCCCCTCCGTCACGCCCGATCATATTAGAAGCTAAGGGGGGTTCGGATCCCCAAAATGTCAGCGGTCAGTGGCGTAGCGTGGTTTATTGTAAGGTAAGGGGGGGGGGACCGCGACACCCCCCCTCCCCCTTATATGCGCCCATGCGTAAAGGCGACTAATTTACCATTAAATAGCAATTAATTTACAGAGCGTACAAGAACACATTCCTAATTCCCGCTAGGGGAGACCACGTGCCCCGGATTACTTTTGCTAAATATTGATTGCCGGCACACGGCACTATAAGTTATCGTGACATTATAACCCGCGTTCGGACCCCTCGTGGGGCGCCTGGCATTAACAAAATGTCGACACGGGGGTTGGTAATGACCTGAGTCGTACCCTTGAGAATATTTGGTACTCTGCCCTATACTATTGTCTTGGAAAAAAGTAGTTGGTATGTAAAGAAGTAAATTTCATCGTTTTTGTATCAACTTAGAGACAAATATAGCCACTAAAATCTATCTAAGAATTTGATATATTTGATGTTGTTGGAAGGTAGAAAAAGGGCGTTTTAAAAAGTTATTGTTTGAATATATGTTATGTTGATATTTGCCTATATTTTGGTGTAAGGTATGTACTATGTACCTACCTAGTTTGTGTAGGTACTTATGTTTGCTAGATCAGTCATAAACTTTATAACATAACACTCATTGGGTACAATTAACATCGATGAATATTGAAACGAAAAATATAATAAGTAGACCTATCGACCTTCCGATGGTTCATCGTTCATGTTTTACCTGGTACCTGTATTCCTTTGTTTGTCTAAAATGCTTCCAACTATCCCACGTTATGTAAAATGTTTTCAAGCGAACATTATACACGGGTAACAAACAACAACTTAGAGAGCGCGTAGTTTGTTCTGTTTTATCTGACTAAAGTTTTCCTGTCATGTAAAAGCATGTGCATGGCATTGAGAATTGCAACGTGCACAGCTCATTTTCATATAGAGTGAATTGGAATTTAAGTTTTTCATGTGAACATATTACATTTTACATTACATTTTACTTAGGTGTTCAAGAACAAGTGAGTCCGCCCCGTGACCACGAAGTGCTGCAAAGCCTTCGAAACGTCGGCAGAAAATAAAATAAAAAACCGCAATAAAATCCGTAAAAATAGTGTAATTTCAATGTCTTTTGTTAATCCGGACTCCGTGCAAAGTAACTAATGACTCTTGCAATAAGTACGTACTAAATACAGCATACAACAGCTATAATATTGACGAGATATAATGTGTCCCGCGACGATCGTCAGAATCATGCCAACTGAACCTGGAACGCAAAACAGCACAAAAGGTTACTGCGGTTTTTTATTTACTATGTTTTTGGTCGCAATCCCGTATAATTCAGTTATTTCCACCATACATAACAATTATTGTCATTATATCAGCGTAAATCTTTGCTAAACTTTAATAAATATAAACTAATTTGATGCGTTGCCAAGTATAATGCGATATCTGCGGCAGCACAAACTGCAACTCTTAAAATCTGGCTGCCGTAATCTTGTAAGTTCCTAGGTGCATCACATGACCGCTTTTCTTTGACCCAAATGTCGGGGTCAATTGTTACACAGTACCACATTTTTCGTAACATATTCGCATGCATGAAAGCTTTTTTGTGGCTGTTATTATTTCTAACTCATTCGAAATGATCATGGTTGTAATTTAAATGCATTGAGCCGTATAATTACGTCATTATATTTTGTATTTCACATTTGTTGCTAAGGAAAAATATGAAACTTATCTATGAGAGGTTAATTAAGTTATTGTTACTTTTGTGAAATAAAAAAGGCTTATTGCCTAGGAGTTCTTAAGAAAGTAACGGTTGTCTATATGTTAAAAAAAGATAAATGAGTGTGTAGTTTTTTTTATAAAATTACTGCTTTTACTAAATTCACAATATTAGAGGAAACATTGGAACTTTACCGACATATTTTGTTGATTATAATAATTGGCCACCCGTAATTTTTACTCGGTACCTACTAAGATTTTCTGTTATGTCGGTGCCCTACACTAAAAAGGTTGGTGTACCGTCTTTGTAGGATTCTTCTTATTCTAACCAAACAGCCTTTTATACCTCAATTACTCTTATATTTTAAGTTATTCCTAAACATCACAGGTAGCTGTAGTATAGTGTAATATGCCATGCGGGTTTGGTGTCTCGTCGCATCGAAGTTAGAAGCTTATAAGTTTGCACCAAGATTTCTGCCTTCAAGAAAGAGTTTAACATCCTCAAGCTGCCAGCCTTACGTAGGTGTAGCAGGAATTTAAAGTTTATTCCATGGAATATGATAATAATAAACAAACTGGAATGGTGTGATTTTATAGTATAAAGTCTATAGATTATAGACCGGCAAACGATTTGGTGGATCATGCAACTATAGCAGCTCTGTGTTATTATATAGGTACATAATATAGATACACTGTATGAGCTATCGGTATTCGGAAAGGGAGTCGGTCTCCGGAGATCTCATTCACAGCACGAAATGCAATACTAATGCATTGAATGATGAGACGATAATACCGTTCATCTGATGGTAAGCGATACGTCAACCCATATATAATAGCAACACCATCCAGCACCTTGAGTTACAAAGTATTGTTTGGCATTCCACTGCGCTCGTCATCCTGAGACATAAGATGTTAAGTCTCATTATGTCCAGTAGTTACACTGGCTACAATTTTCTTCAAATCGAAATACAACAGTGCATGCAGACTGCTGCTGGACGGTAGAAATATATATTGCGGTGGTGCCCACCCAGACGGACTCTCATATATGAGAGACCTACCACCAATAAGCAGGACAAACACAAAGAAAGATTTGTGAAAACCTTTTTCATTATACATAGGTACACAATGCAGTTATACTGTGAGCACGCCACCCCGCCTGCGTCTGTCTCCTGTTCCCAATATATGCGTGAATATGATGTACGTCCCGACAGACGGAATACAAAGTACGTGTTTCTCCTCTGCGCCGTCCGTTCGCATTCAACCAAGACGGGCACGTTTTATTCATAAGTTACCACTGCGTGCTATTGATGTATGTAACATAACGAATTATTATTTAAGTTCTAAGATATCAAATATGAATGAAAATCCTCCTAGCCAGTTTCGGCCACGGCGGCCAATCTCAACGGAGATCAGCCAGGTACGCAGGAGATATTATAGTGCACAAGTGTGTGCGCAATACACAGGTGCACTCGCTATTCCTTCACTCTCATAGTCCGGTGAGACGGCAATCCGACATGACCGGAGAGAGATCAGGCGCAGGACCAACGGCTTTACGTGCTTTCCGAGGCACGGGGGTATCACACCGCCAACTTCCTGACTCCGAGCTGTGACTGAGTAAATTTTAAGATGGAAAAACCCAGTCACAATTTTTTTGGCTCGACCCGGGATTCGAACCCAGGACCTCAGCGCGCAAATCGTACTCGTAACGCGTACGCAATACAATTACGCCACCGAGGCAGTTATCAAATATAATTTTGTAGTGAAACAAATAGAGCTTTATAATGATTTGTTCTCGTCCGAGATTCCTGATAAGAATAGTCAATACCACTCGAAGGTGGTAAGAGGAATTTGAAAACCGAATCAGTTCTAATTTCCAGAGCTGAGCCCGTATAAATAATAATAAAAGAACTTCAGATTTATTTAAACAGTAATGGCACCTCGGTGTTTTTCTGTTTGTTAGCGCAAATTTCCGATATTATTGGACGGTATTTCATGTATTTTTTATAGGGGTACAGGTTATAATAATTGGGAATAAATATAGGCTCTCTATTAGTAAAATCGGATATCGCAAAATGTTATCGTCGTTTTAAGGTATTTGCAATTTATTTCTATAAAAATATATTTGTGTATGTATAATGCAGGTATATGTTTCCTATGAACTGCAAAGTGGCTGGAGCGATTTTATATAATTTTTGGGTAATCTTCAGATTGGTGAAGCGGGTGAACCTTAGAAGTTTATTAGATCAATATATTTTTTTGGTTATTTGGCCATTTTTTGTCATCATCAGCATCTGGCTAATTAATTCGTGCTACCTGTGCAAAGTCAGGGCGGGTCACTAGTTAGGTATTTATAATTATGTGTGGGGAGATTTGTTATGAAAACAACTGTTCTTGTAGGAATATCATTTATTACTGATCACTTGATTACAAATGTTTTATATTTATATACCATAGATCTTACCCATATAATAATATGTATTACTTACGTACTACTACACCACATATGTAACTAATTGATTAGATAAAGATAAAGTAAATTCCACGCAGAGAGTTGCTGGCACAGCTAGTAATCAAGAATATAAAAAAAATAAAAGTTTTTACGACAATATAAATTGTAACTGTCTCCTGCGAAATAAATGTGTGCAGGAGATAGTAAGTAATAACTTCTAAAAAAGCAGTATTTTTGGATTTATGCCTCTGATATTAGAATAAAGACTAAACCATTTTCATACAGCGAAATATTTGGTCTATTTACACTGTATATTAGTGTATATGTAATATATACGTACTGTTTTACAAAGCTAGGGAGATTTTTGTTTGAATGAGCTAATTTTTAGAATTACTGATACGATATTGAATAATCTCCATAGAGATTCATATCTAATTAAGGAAATAGAAGAGCTTTTACTCTGTGAACATAATAGTTTGAGTAACAAATAATAAAAATATATGATTCACAAGAGAGAGAGACACATATAGACTGTATTTCCAGTAGTTATACGAAAAATGTCGATAGGTGACAACGCGGTATTCATGTTATTCGATTTTTATTCTGTGCATTTACTAAGGATGTGAACATAGAGAGTATTATAAAATTAAATTAATGTACCTGATTTTGAGAAGACAATATTGTAACTCTATCAAAGGAGCTTAAAGATTACCTTTTAACTATAAAAATCCACCCTCTATCTATTCAAAGGTAATAAGTAAGGGTAGAGTCATGTGGTAAACAATTTTGTCTAGCCCGAATGGACTGATTTTACGATAGTACTAGTCAAACGCAACCGGCAGGCACGTTACCACTTAGACTGTTGCATTTTTAACCAACTTGCAAAAAGGAAACCGCATCCAATTCCTCTGTTTGTATTTTTAACCAACTTCAGAAAAAATAGGAAGTTCTCAATTGGTAGTGTACTTTTTGTATTATTGATTACTCCAAGATTTTTGAACCGGTATGTGTGATTTGTTTTTATAGGCTAGAGTTATGATTAGTCCAAAATCATTTTCCAAATTCTCATTTCTCTGTATAGGTAGATAGAGCAACCACTATTCAGTTAATGTGAGCGTACATGGGCCGTTGTGATAATTTTATTATCTACTAGCTTTTGCCCGCGGCTCCGCCCGCTTTAAAAAGTTTTTCCGGGATAAAAGTCGCGCTTTATATTTTCCCGGGATAAAAAGCCTATGTGTTAGTCCAGAACATGATCTACCCGTGTGCCAAATTTCATCGAAATCCGTTCAGTAGTTTTTGCGTGAAAGAGTAACAAACATCCATACATCCAAACATCCATACATTCTTACAAACTTTCGCCTTTATAATATTAGTAGGATTAGGTTTCATTACATAATAATTATCTACGTAATAAAATTGTTAATACAGACTGAAATACAACGCCTACATATAGGGTCGAAATATAGCACATGGTTCCAACAATGTAGGTGAGCATCTAGTCTACAAAAACCCAGAGTTATAACTATCATCTAAAAGCTATAATGGTTCTATCTACCTGAAAAGTAGTACCGAACCCTAGTCATAATCATGGACCGGAAATTAATTCCATCAATTCAAATACACTGTAAGCATACATTTATGAGCCTTTTCACAACATTGAACAACTATTCTCACATAAAATGCAATAATATCCGGGACATTTGTCTCCCGGTGCATTCATGGGTTTAGTGTAAGGCTCTCATGAATACCGGACCGTCTGTGCGTCGCGACGGCCGCGTGACGTCATCCGGCACATGCAAATAGTTATGTCTCGCTCGATATTGAACCGGATCAGAAAAGGAATGAATGATTTGAGTGCGTCTGTCAGTTCATCGGTCTTTTTAAGGTTTTGGATGTACGCGTGAAACCAGCATTATAGTGTTCGTGATATTGAATTTACTTGAAATAAAGAGCGTTTAATTCAAATAACTGGCAATAATAAATAACTATTATAGCTAAATAACTATACTGTATAATGTCTTTGATATAGCAGACAAAAATATTGTTATGAACTTAGAATGAACGGAACTATTGAATCGGTCCTTTTAAAAGACGTCAGTTATATACATTTTACTGCATTTGTTGTTTTGCCAAAGGAAAGATTATTGCATGAATGACCTCAAATTATACAATTCTTCATTGGGTTGCTGCCATGCATTGCCGTAGACCGATATTAAAGCATGGTGAAGATCCTGAAAGAAAATAAAATTGGCCGCTTATTTATGTAGATAGCTGTTTAGATATACCTAAAGTATTCATATTATTAGTATAAGTATTATTTATATTCACAATATGAAAAATAAAAACAAACAAATAATTTACTGTTAGTGTACACCGGTCATGTATTTTTATTGTTTGTTTTACATTACCAAAATAGGAAGATAAATTGTCCTAGTACTTTTAGATCAAATCTACCGAAAGACCTAGATCATTTAGTTATTTTTCCATTCTCGCCGACTCTACATGCAAATATCTAGAATATTCTCGACGCTGCGTCGAGCGTTCTATCTGCAGATGCCGTAATGGCTCGGCTCGGCTCACTTCAAAATGCGATTTGGTATCTCTTACGTTTACTATGAAATTCCTAACTAGATATACTAAGTACCAGCTTGTTTACCCACGTTTATTGCTTAATAATATTTGGTTTAATAGGGATGCTGGTGTTCTTTTGTTGCTTTATATTTGGGAATAATAACATTCCTTGGTGGTAATGCAGTTAGGAGTAGTCTGTCAAGGCCCGCGACGGACACCGGTGTCCATATATAAGCGGGGCTTGACGGGCGGCTATATGAGCGGATGTCTATTGATCAAAATTACGCACAGATATTATTTATTAATGAAACTTATGTTGGCATATTATGGGTATTCACTGTGTAATACTGATCAAATCATATTATTATCCACCGAATAATTTATTTTTATAGTTCCTATAATATTTGCCACTTTATTTAAAAGTATAGTGCAATACATATAAATAATGTCCTTGTCCCATCTGAAAATATATTAAACCACTATCAATATAACCTCCATTTAACTTGAAGTTAGATACAGAACATTGGCAGCCCCACAGCCCTAGCTCGTAATTATATTTTATGGTTAGGTGAAATTTATTCGCGGCTTGATATTGATGTAATTATTCATACATTGTCGTTTGGGGAACGATTGGATAATTCTCTGGCAACAACCTCATTACATTCGCTTCGGAGATGACGTAGTAGAAGATGAGTGGTGATAAATAATAATTCATGTCGTTTTTGCAAGAGATCTTCAATTATACTTATGTATATTGCAGTAGTCACAGTACACAAGTTGCGAATTTCTCAGACTTTTTCCAAATCTAGCAATTAATTGGAGAGATTTTGAAAACAATATATTATTATATAGAGCGCATAAAATCTTAATCAAAATATTTCAGCGAGTTTATAAGTTTCCATTACGGAGATTGGCTTATAACCACTGATCTTTTCAAAAGTATTTTACAATGTAAAGAAAGAAATGTGTAAGGAAATAAAGCTTGAAATGGGTCCTGTAATTATGCCGAGACGTTTGCATCTTATTTAGCCGACGAACAGCTGTATCTAAATATGCGAACAGCCTGAGATTACCTCAAATCTGCCTCTTTAAGACTGTTTACATGAATAAATACGTCTGCAGGAAACGCACATCTCATGCTTATTTTTCTGATCTATTGATATAACCAAGGTATTTTCCATTAGTAAATTTAATTATTATAAAGGGAATGATAGATTGTTAGTTCATGACGTTCAGCGTCTAGCTAATCTGAAGCTTCAAGTGGATATTAAGTTTAAGAACGAATCCTGCAGTAGTGCCTCCAGTATGGACTGGCTATGACTGCGAGAGACTTTGGTTTTACAATACCTCCACACACCTCCACAGGCATGTCTTTTTTTCTGCCAAAAAGAGGCCATTCGACCTGGCTCCCTCTTTCCTTGGTGTGTCCGTGCCGGCAACCGACCACGTTGAGCTCCTTGGCGTTACGCTGACTTCTACCCTCAACTTTGGCTCTTACATTGAGTCCAAGACTCAAATAGCTGCTAAAAACTAGGTATCCTAGCAAAGGTGCGAGGGTACTTCACGTCGGAACAGATGCTAAAGTTGTACACAGCACAAGTTCGCTTCTGCATGGGATGGATCAGCTAAATACCAGTTGGAGGCGTTAGAATCCGTAGAGAAGCGCGCCAGGAAGCTCATAGGTATCGATACCCTCATTAAAGCTCGACTACAGAGCCTCGAGCATCGGCGCAAGGCTTATCGGCTTTTTACCGGATGCATTTCGGAGAATGTGCTACGGAATTGTACAATTTGATTCCCCCATCCCCATTCCATCACAGGACCACCAGAGATACGGCGAAGCGTCATTGTTACATGGTCAAAGTTCCAAAGGCTCGCACTAAGCGCTTTGCTTCCACCTTTATTGTGCCGGCAGCCAAACTGTGGAATTCGCTACCGTCGCGTCGTGTCTATTTCCGAACAGATACAATTTGAGACTGCTGCGAGTGAATCGGTCTCTTCTGGGCAAGCGTGCTTCACCTTAGTTCGCATCATCGCTTATAGCGATGATGCGAACGGCGGATAGCGGACAAACGTGAGCCCATTCAGTACAAAAAAAAAAAATACAATACTTACAAAATAGTTGCAGATAAAATCCACAACTTCGGTTCCCTGCCTAGCATATAGAGACGAGGCGATTGATAGAGACGTGGCGACTGTCGTTCTTTATATGAGTTATATATTATGATATGCATTCTTCCAACATCAAATGCTTCATTACAATTCTTTATTATGTATATAATATATATTTATATATTTTACCGTAATGGAGCGACGTATCTCGCTTACCAAGAAACTCTTCAAAGAATTTCTCAACTCAGTAATTCAATTAAATGAGAGAGCTCGTTCAGGATTTCTCTCCACATCTAGAAATAGGGCGAACTAGATGAAAGATTCAATGTACTCGTAATTTACGGTAAATAAAATAGTGCTTTAAACATTTTGCCTTTTCTTATCAGATATACTTACGGATTATGGAGCGATGTTGTTCTCATGCAAATTCATGTGTAGTTCTGATATAACAAGTTTTAATGCTATTGTGACTGTAATTTGAACATTTTCTTGAATAATATTACCCACTGCTGAGCACGGGCCTTCTCTAAAACTGAGAAGGTTAAGGCCATACTCCACCACGCTGGGCCTAGTGCGGGTTGGCAGACTTCACATAGGTACCTTCGAAATTCTTATAGAAAAACTTTCAGGCATGCAATTTCTTCACTATGTTTTCTTTCATCGTTGAAGCGATCAATCTTTCACAAAGAATACACACCTAACTTTTTTTAGAAAAGTCAGAGGTGCGTGCCCTTGGGTTTTGAACCTGCGGACGTTCGTCTCTGCAGTCCGTTCCACTCCTAACTAAGCTATGGCTGCTACTATATACATTTTTGCATTAGATACGTACTTGAAGTTAATAAGTACTGTTTTATTAAGTGATCAATTGAATGAAAATAAAAGCATATGTTTTAATTTCCGTATCCTTTAGTCTATATCTTTTTGGTTGCCAATAGAACTAATCCATTCACATTATAAAGCTCTGTCTTTTTCTCTTTCTGAACCCGTTAAACTCAAAAACCACCGAACGGAATTTGATATGTATGGAGATAGTTTGAGACTCTAGCGCCCGAATACTCAAACGCTACTTAAATATTTGAGATGTCCTTACGGATTTAAGCATTCGTTATTGGTGAAATTGGTATACTGAAACGTCACTTATCTCTTAACCTTAAATTTAAGGCGACTCAGTATAAGGTCCGCTTATTGATTCAAACGGTATTCACAAACACTGCTTAAAGTTTGACAGCTATGTAAGGCCTCCAAATATGGCTGTTAATCGAGATCAATTTGAGAGTGCTTCAGACTAGTCTCAAATATTTACGTTCAAATCTTTAATAATTTTATTGCGTAATAACTACTTATTATATTCTCTTTGGATTTAATAAATCGTTTTTTTCTTCATTATCATCATTGTCTGAAGAGGAGTGTGGTGTCAAAGGAAGAAATCGAGAGAAATTAAACGCTTTCGAAGAATACAATAATGATAATTTAATGTTAATGTTTGACAAATAAATATATCATATTTTATCTTAACTTATCGTAAAAGAAGATTCCAACTCAGCAAGGAAACAGTTCTTCATTTATGTTCTTTAAAACCGGGATTATATCCAGCCGAACACAAAAAGAAACCAAACAATCCAACTGATAGTCCAAGGTCATCGGGGTTATTTTTCACGGGAAACAACCAACGGTAGTACATCGTATTGTGCGTAGTATGGCAGTTGAGTTAGCATATTTTGTAAATGTTTGTAAATATGCCTACTTCTGACGATAAAACTGAAATAAGAATTATGAATATTATTGTTGTTGACTTGTTTATTTTTTTTTCTAAAGCGGCTAATGTCAACCCTGACATACTGCCAAGTGGCAATATAATGCCAATATAAGCTCATCACATCAATGTTAAGAATATAATAATTAATAAACTATTTCTAATAATGAATATGCCATTCCTACATATTAAAAACCTAGAATGGTTTTTAAACGTACTTACCATTTTTACTATGTAGCATCTGCACATAGTACATAAAATACACACGAAAATTAAATATAATAGACATATTATAACATTGTAAATCATTTTCAAACTGCGCATTGTGTTATTCGATTTATTTATATTTAACATCTTAAAAATTATACTGCGTGAAACGACACATAAATATCAAATTTATTAAAATTGTAATCGAAAACAAACTTTTTATAATCTGTAGCAAAATGACTGCTTCTCGGCTGAGTTTTCCATCAAATCTTTTAAAGTGCGTTTGAGAATGCCATTTAAAATAAGAAGCCGGCTAAAATTAAGTAGGCCTCAGATAACTTGGTTGGTTGAGTAGCGTTTGAGTATTCGGGCCTAGGAAGGGCATCTACTTTTTATCCCAGGAAAATAAATATATAGCGGGATTTTTATCCTGGAAAACTTTTTACGTGGGCGCAGCTGTGACCAAAAGCTAGTTAAATGAAATAATATTTAATTGAAATGGTTTTGTGAAATCGAAATAGGTAGGAAGAAATACTTATTGACTTTATGAAATGCGATGTTATATAATACCAGGTATTATTATTTTACATACAACACGAAAAGCAAATCTTCCTGAAACAGAATTTGCAGTGGGAAAGCTGTAACTTGGTCGATAATTCTCATCGCGTGAGTTCCAATAGAGTTTTGAAGGTTGAACTATAAACACTATATTGAGATCTAGGATGCCTTCAATGTAAATTGTAGGTCGACTTAGAAGCGCTGGATTTTGCCTTGATTGCTTGTAATACAATGGTTTGTCTACGAAATTAGTATTCAGAAGCTGGTAATGGTTTTATCAAATCGAGGATTGAATTCAGCGTAAGTTATGATTGATACGACTTTTTATGACTGCAGTGGGTTTTTATTGTTAAGGTTTGTTCTGTGCTTTTTATTAGCCAAGATAAAAAACTAACTCCTTCCTTATAAAATTCTAACACTGATGCACAATACAAAGATTAAACTGGTGACTTGCAGGTGGCTCTAGAGTCTAGTCTAGACAAATGCAAATTTGCCTACGAGTTTCTTATACAACGTGGATGAACATTGAAAAATGGTTCTTAAAACTCATCCCCTAAAGTGCTTATATTATAGACGCATGGGAATCATTTAAGTCACGGCCAATATACATATACAGTATGTTTTGTCAAGGGAACTGTTTGGGGATTGTTCAGCGCTCCATTGTTGTTCCAAATATGTACAAAATATATAACCTTACTTTCTAATGGGAATTTTAGTATTTTCGCCTATCTTAAGCTAGGTTTGATGTATCATGGAAAAACGGATTATCATTCATTCATTCATTCGTAATGATCGAAAAGATTAGAGCCACGTTGAGAGTCTTTTAGGTTTATCCTACTAATATTATAAAGGCGAAAGTTTGTAAGAATGTATGGACGTTTGGATGTTTGGATGTTTGGATGTAAGGATGTTTGTTCCTCTTTCACGCAAAAACTACTGAACGGATTTCGATGAAATTTGGCACACGGGTAGATCATGTCCTGGATTAACACATAGGCTACTTTTTATCCCGGGACTTTTATCCCGGAAAAACTTTTTAATGCGGGCGGAGCCGCGGGCAAAAGCTAGTAATTTATATTAGTGACATGCAGGCATGAAAAGCAGCTTTGTTTTTAAATAGGTTCATCGAATAAAAATACGTAATATATAAAACATCCTACTTAATATTATAAAGGCGAAAGTTTGTAAGAATGTATGGATGTTTGGATGTTTGGATGTTTGGATGTATGGATGTAAGGATGTTTGTTCCTCTTTCACGCAAAAACTACTGAACGGATTTCGATGAAATTTGGCACACGGGTAGATCATGTCCTGGGTTAACACATAGGCTACTTTTTATTCCGGGAAAATATAAACCGGGACTTTTATCCCGGAAAAACTTTTTAATGCGGGCGGAGCCGCGGGCAAAAGCTAGTTTGTAATAAAATCGTAAATCGATTCTGTCAAGCACGCTATTAACATTTAACTCCCCAAAAACTAAGACGCAATTCAGTTGAAAACAGGGTGAATGAGATAAAAACGTTATGAAACGCATTACCTCACACGCCGGGTCAGCGTGATCAATATTCGACCAATCATAACCGGGATACAGCGTGGTGCCAAAATGGACTTATGCATTTACGAATGTTGCATCATTGATTCTTATTGCTTTCTTAACTAACCTATTCTGAGGCTTTGTAGGACTTTGACAAGTGAAATTCAATAATCAAATCAGACAAAAAAACCGGTAATTAAAGACTGATTTAATTTTAGCCGGTAGTCCTATCTAATAGTAAAATAGCCATATCATAGTTTTCCATGGGATAGAAGTGCCATGTCCCAAATGATATATTCGTATTCTAGACATTATCTACAATACAGCTCTACATAGATTATGACAACCGATGTGCTTGGGTTATAATAATGATGCAACATACAATACGACTGCCTCGGTGTTGTAGTGTATTACGGTATGATTGCAATGCTGAGGTCTTGGGTTCGATTCCCTGGTCGGGCAAAATGAGTCTGGAATTTGTGCCCGATATGGCGATAGGCTCGCCCCTTATCACATCATGGGACGAAATACGCACGGCGAAAAGTGAGTGCACTAGTTGCGCCTCTGCCTACCTCTTCGGGGATAAAAGGTGTGAGTGTATGTGTTACCTACAAAGGTAGTTTTCTTACAAATCTCCAAGTGTTTTGAAGTTCTTTTATTTTTAAAGTGGCTTAAATGTATGTAACATGTAGAATACAACCAGAAGTTACATTACTTTTGGAATAGCGAGACCAATATTAGGAGAATCATGGACGGTGCACGGCGCCTCGTCTGTTTGCCAAAATGTTTGCTTTTATGCCTAGTTGTGCAGTTTACGGGAATGTTCATTGTATTGCATCATTGCTATGAATCTTCCAGCCAAAAATATGATTAGGTATTTTGTATGCAAGGAACTAGGCAATTAACTATGACATGAGTATCTATGGATAAATAACCTTTCCCTTATAAGTCAAACATTATATTATGTGAGGCTGGTGGATAAAACGCGTTTTATGTAATAAAGTCTTGTTTCGATTTGTAAAACTCACCTTAATGATACTCCTGGAATGCAAATATATTTACATTTACACTGATTACCTACTTAAAAAAACAACTATTAATCAAAAATTAAATTTGGGTGTGAAATATGATCTTAAACCCCAAGTAACAGGCAAATGAATCTCTACATAGTATAAATAATAAGAAAGCAAAAATATTTATTTACTGCTGGCACAATTCAACCGAGAAAAATAACAATGTTCAGGTACAAAAGAAAAACAAGACAAAGGTAACATTACTTTAAAAAGAGAACAAGCAACAGTACTTTTCATTCAGCCTGATGCTACAGCATGACCTAACTAGTACTGCAATACAATAAACTCTGTTATTGTACCCAGAGCATACATTATCCTCGTAAAGCAAAAGCTGGGCCACATGCATATATTTTGAAGACAATTAATCAGCCTGTCCCAGACTGAATGAATAAATAAGGCGGTTCAACAAACATTTCACACCAGAAGACTCTATTTTTTGTAACATTCCGTTATTGCTGTATATCGTAGTTGTCTTCTAAATGGTAGAAAATTGTTATAGGTACATCCCACTATATTGAAGTTAAGGTTTTTTTTGACTGATTGTTTGAACGTGCTAATCTCTATAACGAATTCTAGGATCCTAGAAATTCTTTCACTGTAAAAACTATATTATCCTCAAGCCTTATAGGCGACGTGTTACTGTGATAATAATGATTTCACTCTAAGTACAAGCCTTACCTTTAGAAACTACAAAGGATTTCACAGTTACTGCGATAATTTAAACAAATATTTAATGCAATAAATATAAAGCAACAAAGTTGCCAGTTTCGTTGGTTTTTCTAGTGGTACAAACCCGAGTATGGTAGGACATTCATGTAAAATAATATCTGGCTATTATATATCTTTCATCTTATCTTATTTACTAAGATACTAACGCATAAGTTAGTGAAAATTGTTTGGTGTTTTTCAGAAGTAAACTGAGGAACAGCTGAACGGATTTGGATGAAATTTTATTTTATTCTTTTTATCCCGGTAATTTGCTCTGGAAGGAAATAATAGAAATTTTAATTCTGATTTTTTGAATAGATGTCATTGACGTCGTATACATAGCGGATCGATGCAGTGATTTAGCTTCTTTTGTAATTAGAGAGGCTTTTCACTCGGGCGAAGTCACGAGCAACAACTAACCTATAGAAGTAAAACATGAACTATGAACAAAATAAGCCCATAAAAATAAACATCATACCCACAACACAGAATTTCCATAAATAAAACAAAAGGATACAAATTGAATCCATTCAAATAATCATTAGTGCTCGATCAATACTATCTAAGATACACGAGCTATTTCAATCTAAGGAGGTATACCAAGCTATTAAGCACTCCATCACACTGAAGTGAATTCTCGCGTGCAGTAAATGCTAGGCGAGTCAGTTCGGCTTACTGCCCATATAACGGACTCGAAGACCGTTGCGAGAACACTTTATTATCCAGCAGCTCTCAAAGTACTCTTAGTACATGTGTTTAGACTAAATTAATTATATGGATTTGTAGTTTTGCCTTGTGGTTGCATAGTTAATGTTAAATGTGTAATGCATATATTTGTTGGATTTGGGTCTCGTTTTATTTTGTTCCTATTAACTAGCGTAAAAATAGTTAAGTCATTATTTGTGACGTATAGTGAAGTCTTGGTACTTTCTTTGTCAGAAAAATTTAAATGTGAAGAGCTTAAAGAGTAAACCAAACTTATAAACCTACTCATGGTCGGTAAAAAAGTTATAAACAATACGAAAAATTTTGTGAATGAAAGCAGTAAATTGTTATTTTTTATGTTCAGCACAAATACACTTAGCTTTGAAAAAATAGTCTGTTAAATCGTATATGCTTCAAAACACAATACACAGCAATATCTGTGATTATGTCCATTGATTTGTCGTCATTTGTCCCCCGTTGACTCTCGAGTGGACATCCCGAGCGGAATGGATTTCGGGCACAAATTCATAACGGAAAATGTTATGACAGGCCCCTGAGGACATTTTGACCTGTTAGAGGTGCAAATATACATTATATTTGAAATATTAATTGGTGTATCCGGATTCAAGTTGGCACGAGGGGATATATTGATATCATAATATGTCATTTACTGATTACCATGTAGTAAAGTACAACGAGGCTGTATAGGGAACGTGCACGTCGTAAGCTCTGCCATCTAGTGGCGCAATCTGAAGCTTTCAGCCTATCGATACTTGTCATTGACGTAAATTATTCATATTAAAAGGATGAAAAATAACATTTAATTTGTTGGTAATGTATTGCTGTGTGTTTAGATGCTTTGTGTAATCTGGACACGCTGGGTATCAATAATATTCGGCCGGAACCCATATTTTATCATTTTTGTCATATTAAAAGAATATATAACAAGTTATAGCTTTGAAAGGTTTATTTTCTGTCACATATGGCTCTTGTGTTGATTTTGTGCTGCCACCTATAGTTCGTGCACGTTCCTTATATTTAAATATTACGGTTCTAAATGTTTTAATTGTAACAATTTAACTCTCAAATTATTTTATTTTAGGAAAATAGTTATTAGTATTATTAATGAGATAATACTAGTGCTTGAGTATGATTCATAGGTAGAGTTACAGGACAATGCGTATAAAAGTTATCTTTATACTATAAAAGCAAATATCACTTACTGAGTTTTTCAGATACCATTAAACTTAAGTACTTAGGTGTCTTATAGTACGTTTTTGATGAGATAGGACTTTTAAACATAATTAGTAGAAGTATGACGATGCGTGGGCAGGGCTGAGATTAAAATCTAGCTGAAATATGATTCAAATCTCTATTATCCAAAAATCTATTTTATTTCGTTGTCCACATTACCTTTACAGTCCATCCATTGTGAAAACCATGCCAAGGACGTTTGTTGGACGCCAAAACTGTATCGACCTCGCACATGAGAAATAGCTCTGCAGTGACAAATACAATGAAATAAATTAACGTTGACAGCCATTAATAAAATCCTACTAATATTATAAAGGCGAAAGTTTGTAAGAATGTATGGATGTTAGGATGTTTGGATGTTTGAATGTAAGGATGTTTGTTCCTCTTTCACGCAAAAACTACTGAACGGATTTCGATGAAATTTGGCACACGGGTAGATCATGTCCTGAATTAACACATAGGCTACTTTTTATCCCGGGAAAATATAAAGCGGGACTTTGATCCCGGAAAAACTTTTTAAAGCGGGCGGAGCCGCGGGCAAAAGCTAGTTGTATATAATGCAAACTCATAATTCTACCAAAGGCATCTTAGTTGTTTGAATTTCTGTATGTTTAAAATGTCTATTGAAAATTAGACAAGTGTGAGTAGAACTGGCAGCTTCAAATGGTTCCGTATAAAAATTAAAAGTATGGTTGAATTTTTAAAAATATATTTAAATGTGTCTTTGCGTTATAGTTTTTTTCATGTCTCGAAATGATTCAGAACTTGATTGACATAAAAAGTATTTCTTCTGTGGTGCAAGTATGAGGTCAAAGTGCCAAATATCAATATTAAGTCATTGGAATTAAGTCACTGGAATGTACCACAATATCACAATTTATACCACAATATAATTATGTTTTGATAGGCATATTTTTATTGATTTAAAGTAGTAATTTGATTTTAAATGGATTATGCGCCTTTAATACCTAGGTATGTGGTAAATATTAAAAGGATACCTTTTCGATAGCCAACAATTTGGATTTTTTTTATGTATATATGCATGTGGTTAATATTATGCAATACATTTTTAGTCCTGTTTGTAGTCCTGCTCGATGCAATATAACTTTTCTTGTAAAGTTATGTCTAGTTAACTCTACAATAAAGGAACACTGCCTATAAGGAAGACTGCCTCGGTGGCGTAGTGGTATTGCGTACGCATTACGAGTACGATTTGCGCGCTGAGGTCCTGGGTTCGAATCCCGGGTCGAGCCAAAAAAATTGTGACTGGGTTTTTTCATCTTAAAATTTACTCAGTCGCAGCTCGGAGTCAGGAAGTTGGCGGTGTGATACCCCCGTGCCTCGGAAAGCACGTAAAGCCGTTGGTCCTGCGCCTGATCTCTCTCCGGTCATGTCGGATTGCCGTCTCACCGGACTATGAGAGTGAAGGAATAGCGAGTGCACCTGTGTATTGCGCACACACTTGTGCACTATAATATCTCCTGCGTACCTGGCTGATCTCCGTTGAGATTGGCCGCCGTGGCCGAAACTGGCTAGGAGGATTTCATTTCATTTCAAAGGAACACAATAACAGACAAAAAATTGTCTTATAGAAGCTATTGTGAGTGGACGCTAAAAAGTAACAGATGCTTTCGCAAATATTTGTATAAGAGCCGTTCTGACAGCTCCTCGACATAGATACCAAAATGTGAAGAAGATACAGGCATTGAAATGGGCTGAAAGGATGGCAAACGGTATTGTAAAGAAAATAACGTAAAAATAAACGATTACATAAATGTCACTATATATTAAGAGCCTGTTTCACATATCTTGAGTAAACGCTCGTCACTTAACGTATAAGACTTAATCGTCACTTAATATAAATAATACAAAGCACACTCTAATCTATGCTTCCAAATAAATTAAAAAGTCCGTTACAGTTCTAAAACATTTTATTAATGTTTTCAGAATTGAAATAGTACAGACGAAATGTAATATCGAAGTCGAGTATATATGCTTGAATAATAATTAACGAGTTCATTTACATGGATGTAAAGCTGACTCCTTGCCAATTAAAATTTTCGTTATGCGTCGTTTTTGACCAAACTCTAATGAAGACTTACGTCGAAAGAGATTCGATTATAATCAAATATTTATGCAGACTTGTAAAAACCAGATTTGTAAGCCCGGCAGCACCTGAAGTATAATCATCGAACATCATCAAGAACATCGAATCGAAAAGTTCAAATTACGTAAGTATTAAATGAGTGATTAATAATTATCAATCAGTATTTGAAATTAAATATATATGTTACTGTAAAAGCCTGAATATCGGTAAATATTAGGTTAAGCTATTAAATCTAAAGATTTACTAACATGAGCTGATAAAAATAGCGATATTATAAACACGAGATAATTATTCTAACCTCTATTATTGAGTTTGGCTTATGCTAGGGTTTACGATAATGGTTGGTTAAAAATAGTTTTAGAAGTGAAGTAATGCATTTATTTCTATCCGAAATTTTTTTTTTATTACGTATCAGCCAAGCTCTTGAGTTACGTCAGAGCTATTTACGACAAAACTTAAACTAAAAAAACTTTTAAATACCATAGTATTTGCAGTACCAAACTTACCTAGGCAATCTAAGAATTATGTGTTATTTATAGTGATATACTTCTAAAGCACAATTTGTGTTTAAAGATTACATTTACCGAGTCTGGTCAAAACCTAGGATTTACCGAAGTCGTGGTAAAAGTTCGAAATAAAAGATGATTTTACGTTTCGAAATTCTAGCATTTAGAGTTATTTAGGTGTTACTGAAAAATCTTAGAATTTGCCCGAATTCGGGGATTTACATTTGTCATACAATCTTTTTTCTTGATTGTTGCCTTTGTTATCAGTGAAAACTACGTGGTTACGAACAGTTTAACGAATGCTTTGAAGCAATCTGCCCTAAGTCTAAGTTCTATTGGCCTCAATGTCAGATTGTTACACACTCACGCCTTATACTCGAAAGGGGTAGGCAGAGGTGCAACTAATGCACCCACTTTTTGCCGTGCGTATTCCGTCCCATGATGTGATAGGGGGCGAACTTATCACCATATCGGGCACAAATTCCAGACTCCGGGCTGATACTGAATAGAAAAATCCAATATCACTTTGCCCGACCCGGGGATCGAACCCGATACCCCACCATTGCAGTCGTACCGTAATACAACTACGCCACCGAGGCCGTCAATTTAACGATTTATACTGACCTAATTCAAGTCATCAGAAAAATGTCTGGGCGTAATTTGTTGAAACAAACTGAGGACACCCACCGCTTATTAAATTTATTAAATTATAGCGTTGACATTATTAAAAGAATGGAAGAGTCTAGAAAAACATAGGACGTTATTTGGGCTCTCTGATCTCTTTCTAACCATAGAAAACGCAACAGCAAACTGACATTTTATGCTGGTTTCCTAGAAGACAGAGGTAATACCTCAGTCAGGCTACGGTATTCATGTCGTAGACAGTCTACAATTCTACGACTTCAATAATAATTTACTTACCTTAAAAAATATTTTGTGCAGCTTTGAATTCACACATAAATGTCAATTCTTCATGCACCTGCCCTAACCCCACTTTAACGTAGGGTCAGCACAACACTTTATCAAGCATGTTGCAGAGACGATTCGGCTTTGTTTTTACGAGCGGTCTGACGTTCACCCAAAGGCCTTCTGCCAGTCTACGGGAGATTAATTGATAATAATGTTTTATAAATCTAAGGCGCCTCACCTCCCTCTAATCCTTATACCTCTATATTACGGTTGTTAATACACCCATATCTTTGACAATTTTTTGTTACATAACCCATTATCTAGTGTGCCAGTCTGCTATGAAAGTGTTTTCATTAAAGCCCTAGATATCAATTTAAATATCTAACAGACTCGCTATTGAAACAAAAAGGCAATATTAAATTGATTTCTGCTATGTATTGCCTGAACCATCTTGTTATTAGATAAAAAAAAACAGGTTGCAATAAATCAAGTTTCAATCAGGCCGCTCAATACGCTGTAGCCAGATCTTCAATAGTTTCTACTTTATACAATAGACTTCTACGTCTTTTGTGACAGGTATAGCAAACTATCGGGCTGTAAAAAATTAACTGTGATCACTATTTTCGTTAAGCTTTAAAAGCTTTAACCGTTGGTTACCCCTGTGTAAAAAAACATTCTTTTGGGTAAATTATATAGACTGAACAATAAACATTGCTCAAATGTAGAGTTTGAAAAAAATCCAAACATATCGATTTACCCATTTAGGTACGTTTCAAAGAGGGTTTTACTAACACGAAAGGCTAGCTCCGGTGAGTCACTGACGTCAGTACCTATGTACGTTCTGCTCACTAGAATACTGAAGCAACTGTACAATACTACCCTTATGTTATACGAATAAAGCAGTAAGCAGCTAATATTCAGTTACAAAATGAATGACAATAGTGAAACGAATATGAAAAAATGACGCATCATTGGGAAATCCAGACAAAGCCAGACGAAGACATTGGCTCCCCTTCGATAGAGTCCTCATTGTGCTGCGTTTGTAGCACTGCGCGTGCGTTATCCTCCCTCTTCCGTCTCTTTCCGTCGCGCGCGTTGGCCTATGGCCGTCTCTGTCCCGGGAGGGTCGATCTATACGACGCTAGGTACGGCTACAGTGCCGTACCGAGCCAGTACGCAGGTTTCTGGCGTTCGGCTTAAACGTCAGTCCTACTAGAGTCGAGGAAGCAACGCGGCCGCAAACATGACGCGCGCCGTGCTATTTATAAGTGTATTTACCATATTTTTGGACGTCCTGCATGCTGGACAGGTAAGATGTTTCCTTATTTCCTATTTAAGCAGGTTGTCCGGCAGCCGGTCGGTTGGATGATTGCCGTCGGCACTAAGTCGAAAATCGATTGACCACGTTCGTTAATGTTTTCAAGGCGTTTAATAGTAGCGTGCTGAAAAGAGCGTTGACGCCGCTGATGCCATAAAAGTTGTTTTCGTGAGCGTTTGCTTGACGAATTTTTATTGGTATGTTCGGGTTGCGTAACACGTGAAGGATGTCATGTTCGGAAAATTTATGTTGATTTTTTTACGTAAGTTACGAAGGAAAAAGGCGTTTTTTGTTTAAAGATTTTTTAATATCCCGTTAATAAGGCGAGCTTTTTTTACTTCTATATATAATATTTTTGTCATTCGTTATTTTGAAGATTTCGTTAGTATGCGGTAAATTTTAACGAAAAATATATAAGCAGATCCTACTTTGGATAGTTTATAAATGATAAAAAACATATATAAGACTAAAATGCTTAAATTGCGCAACAATGTTATAATTAGAATATTATTACAAAAAAAATATTAAACAAAAAATTAGACATATACACACATAAATTATCATTGAATTTATCGATTTTATTTTAAACATACATATACACTCACGCCTGTTATCCCCGAAGGGGTAGGCAGAGGCGCAACTAGTGCCCCACTTTTCGCCATTATTCCGTCCCATGATGTGATAGGGGGCGAGCCTATCGCCATATCGGGCACAAATTCCAGACTCCGAGCTGATACTGAATAGAAAAACTCAATATCACTTTGCCCGACCCGGGGATCGAACCCGAGACCTCAGCTTTGCAGTCGTACTGCAAAGCTGAGGCTACATACATACAACTACGCCACCGAAGCAGTCAATCATTTTATTTTATAACTTTTGAAAATCGCGGATAAAAAACGTGTCGAAAAGAAAAAAAAATTACAATCGATTAGATAAGATTTTCGTATTAAATAGACGTAAATCCTTTTTAAATAACATTTAAAACTAACACTTCAACTATCAATATATACAGTTCTATTACAAAACGCAATAAAGAGCAATACCAGACGTGCCTTGAAATAAACGCATATAGCTATAAACGGGGATATAAATAAAGCGGATACTAGTATTCCAATGTCTATAAAGTTAACCCGGAGTGCACATCTCGAAATTATTTGCTGACTCATCGGGACGTTCGGGCCGGCGCATTGCTATTGAGGAGTAACTTCTTATCTCCAATATCTTCCAATAAAATGGAGAATCTAGTATTGGTACGTTAAGAGGAAACGATGTACCCCCTTTTTGAGCACGAAGCGCGCGGAGGAGTTTGACATAATTAAAGATCATATAGAGAAGGAGCACAAAATTAAATTCGACCACTGGACGATCTCTAGTTTAATGTATTGCGCAATTGGGCTTTATGGATTTAAAACTGTTTTCACTACTGTGTAGAAGAATGGGGGTTAAAGTCTATTCTTAAAAGCCTGATTTACGAATGTCAGATAAGGTTTAGCGCATGAACTTTAATATTTTGACAGAATTTTCTAGAAAACCCGTTAAAATTATTAAAATTACAAAGCTTTTGGATAGGATTTATCTCAGTAACTTCGAGCAGAAAGTTTATAAGGCTTTAATTTTGGGCTGGAAATATTACTTGACTATTCAGGCAAATTAACGATGAATGGGTGGAGCCATTGAGCCACAAATGAAGAAGAAAAGTTTATCTAACTGAGTAATCAATCCTAAAAGAAAAGTGGAAAAAGCCGAGTATAAAAGACAGAATAATTGTCAGCCTAAGATAACTTTTTGATTTTTTTAATTAACTTGCAGATTTCAAAGTCAAAATTATTTGATGACTCATCGGTCTGACGGACAGGCGCTCCACGAACGACTGGTTACTAATTACGACATTGATTTACAAAATAAGACAGTTTAAAAATATTTTTTTACAATGCGAACAAAACAGAAAAGAATATGCATTTTAATGCAAAATGTTTTTACCGATAATTGAAAGAAGAATAGTATGGTATAGCCCATGTTTAATTTGGTTATTTATTTCACGAAACACGAATTAATTATAACTTGAAGCTCCCGATAAAAATGTATAACGAAATACTAATTTTAGATATCACAACTAGAGTGCAGATCCTGAAATAATGTGCTGGATCACGAGGTCACTCAACTCGCCCCCTTGATTGCTGGGTCATTAAGATTTAAACTTGCTTTTACAAAAATATGTAAGTTGAAGGTTAAAAGTATTTGTATAATAATTTATACAGTATTCGAAGAAACAAATTAGTCATTATTGACATAAAATGAAGCGACTAACCGTGGAAATCGCGTCGATTCTTTCGCTTTTGTTTTAAGTGAGAGACTGTTAACCGATTTTGGAAGAAGACTAAAATACGATATTTTTGGCAATATTCTTTAGGATTATATTTTAATATGTAAGTAACATGAGATTTTTCAAACTAAGTGATATTTAAATCATGAATAGCTTAAGGACGTAATGATAAGGAATATCTTAGCGAAATATAAAGTTTACTATGTGCAGAAAGAGGAAGCCTCTTCACAGTGGTTTTCTGTGATCCGGACTCTACATTCTTTGTTCATTTGCATCTAGGACTATTCTTATCTGAGGAATGAGATTCAACTGGATGAATAAGTACAATTAGTTCAACATTGTTTTATATTTTAACGACTGCAGTAGTTTTATTTAACAAAGCGTCATCCATGTACAATTTCTCTTGCACTTTTGTTGCGGGACCTGCTTAATTATCGACAATTTTATATAGAATTTATTCAATCATTAAACTATATTGTGCGAAACGTTAACAATTCGTACTCAAATTTAATTGCTGAACAATGTGCTCCAAAACAATGATGTAATTGCGAAACGGTTATAATTGTGGCCGGCTTCATGATGGAGCATCGCTAATTATCCAAAAATTTTGGGTATTACGAAAATGCAAAATGGTTTAAACCAGTTTTATAAGCATTATGTTGGAATCTTATGTGATGGAGCGGCGATAGCCTAGTTGGGAGTGGAACTTATTGCCGAATCGAATGTCCGAAGGTTCAAAACCCAAGGGCACGCTCCTCTAACTTTTCTAAAGTTACATTGTGTATTTTTTGTGAATTATCGCTCGCTTTAACGGTGCTTTATTATGAGGAAACCTGCATATCTGAAAAGTTCTCTATATGAATTTCGAAGGTATCTGAATTCCGCCAACCCGCACTAGGCCAGCATGGTGGACTAAGGCCTAAACTCTCTCGGTTGTAGAGGAGGCCCGTGCTCAGCAGTGGGCAGTATATAATACGGGGCTGGTATGGTGGTATGATGGTTATGTGATATTACGCCAATAAAAATGTCAAAATTTGTTAAAGAAAAGTTAGTATATCGATAAACGATGCCGTCGGGAAGTTTTGTCGCTGCGGAATGAAGTAATTTAGGTAGTGTTTCTTTGTTTATTTAGTCCTTTTCAAGTTTAACTGACTGAAATACATGGCCTACTATATATTCTACTTCTTAAGTCATATCTTTGGAAAGCAGTTAAATAACAGACTATCTCTTTTATTCGATTTATAAATATTCCTCGATTCTATGACCAATTTGATTTGTATCAAATCATATCCATTTATATACTTACTCGATCGACCTTCGACATAAGGCAGATGTCACATGAGCCCCTTCTTTCGACGCGCATCAATGAATATAATATGAAGTTACTGAGAAACCCAATCAATATGTAACAATGGAACATACGATGAATCGAGTCGAACGTGAATTGGGTTCGAATTTTAAATTATTTATTGCAATTCGTTTTCATTTGAACGTATATTTCATTTGGAAAAGACTGTTCTCTGAAAACTGTACCATTTTCATCGCAATAAATTAATATGCGGATATTTCGATACAATTTGTGCAATAGGCTTTTCTTACCACAAGGCAAATTGTATTTATTTGAATTACTAGGGTTTTGCTCGGGGTTACGCTTATTTAAAAACTTTTCCAGGTCAAAAATTCAACCATTTCATTTTCGGGATTAAAAGCTGCCTACAGAAATATTATATTAAATCTGGATTAAGTAAATATATCTGATGTGTTTATGATTTTCTTTTTAACGACTTTGAAAACGACTACAAGTTTGAGTATGTATACAAATAAAAATCTGAAACAGATGTTGGAACTTGGTGGATAGATTGAAATTAAAGAAAGATATGAAAAATCGGGCTCGTTTAGTCCATTAGTGTTGAAATAGTCTTTCCGATGATGTATTATAAATTATTCAGATCAGGTTATTTTTTTAAAAAATCACTATGAAAAGATGACTGAAATAGTCAAAATTTTAGATACAGCCTCTTAAGTAGTGACTGCGAAAAAATGGTTGACATTCTTAAATAATAATTTAATAAAGATAGAGTTTTTAAAACCTAATTAGAATTCAGAAAGCGAACTCATTTGATTTAGATAGCGATTAAACGTAAGTCGGTAAACATAAAAAATATAAAAGCGAATAACAACTCGATAAAAGCGAAGATTGCCAAATGAGATTCAATTTATTCCGATTGATTTATCATTCGATCGTTAAACCCGGCTTCACATGGCAGGTTTATCGTAAAATAAAGACCTTATAACAGCGTATTCCCGTATACCAGTTGCCCGTTTATCAATTTAGATTCTTGTATACAGTGTTTTAATTTCGCTCTGGAAAGTATAGGTTAAAATCCTGTTTCCCAATGGTTGAGTCAACGTAAATGGCTTCGAATTATCGTTTACCTGGTAGAATAATGATAATCCAAAGACTTTTGTATTTCGCAATTTAATGGCATTTCCTCTGGGTACGTGATTTAGAATCCTGATAACACGTGGATGAAATTTTACAATTATTATAAAATTTGCAAGGTTTGAAGATAAGAGAAAGCCGGTTCTTAATGATGACAGGTTAAATTCATGGCCGTGTTAAGTCCCACAGTGGGTTGAAATAATTTGCATACCTTTATATTAAATCTTTTTCTTTAAACATGTGGGTGAATTGTTTCCTGTAGTTATGTATTTTTATTTATATTTACTTATATTTCGACTATTTTTAGAGCTCTAAAATTGAATATTAGGCAATTGGCGTAATTTTCGAAGATGCTTTATAATATGATCTTACATAATGTTATTGGTCCAATTTTATAGAATCATCATCATCATCATCAGCCTTTATCAGTCCACTGCTGGACATAGGCCTCCCCTAAAGAGCGCCATAGCGCCCTGTCTTCAGCTTGCCGCATCCAGCATCTGCCTGCAGTCTTTCGCAGATCGTCATCCCACCTGGCTGGAGGGCGTCCTACACTACGTTTGCCCAGTCGCGGTCTCCACTCAAGAACACGTTTACCCCAGCGGTTGTCGGTTCTTCGCGAGATATGGCCAGCCCACTGCCACTTCAGCTTGCTAATTCTTTGAGCTATGTCGATAACTTTGGTTCTCTGTCGGATGTATTCGTTGCAAATCCTATCCTTCAGAGAAACTCCGAGCATAACTCTCTCCATAGCCCGCTGAGCGACATAGAATGAAGCCATAAAATTGCTACAGGTCCGTCTGGAAACCTTTAGGGGAGGTCTATGTTCAGCAGTCGACGCCATGTGGCTATTGATGATGACGAATTTTATAAATTACTGATATTTTTCTTTATTGTATTTTAACCTCTGCCTGCCTCGGTGGCGTAGTTGTATTACAGTACGACTGCAAATCTGAGGTCTCGGGTTCGATCCCCTGGTCGGGCAAAGTGATATTGAGTTTTTCTATTCAGTATCAGCTCGGAGTCTGGAATTTGTGCCCGATATGGCGATAGGCTCGCCCCCTATCACATCATGGGACGGAATAATGGCGAAAAGTGGGTGCACTAAGTTGCGTCGCTGCCTACCCCTTCGGGTATAAGAGGCGTGAGTGTATATGTATGTATGTATGTTAACGCTTTTTTTAAAAACTTCTTCGCTATAAATACAGGGTTGTCACACTACACTGTAACTAATATTATGGTAATTTTCAAAACAAAATTCCGTTCTTACAATGCGTTTTAAACCCAGTTTGCAATCCAATTTCTTGGTGTTGCGGTTTTATCGCTCTTCTTTTATGGGGTTGGGGGATTTCTGAGCATTGTTTAAAAACGGTTCACGCTCTTTTGTTCGAGGGACGCGTGCAAGCTGATAACGAACACGCTTCGGACAAGATTAATTGTGGCTCTTTCTTAATAAAAGCGGTAGCTTCGCAGTTGAATGTTGGCTTAACGAAGTGTTAATTTTGTAGTGGGGTAACTTTTAGTTTTTATAGTTCATTCGAAGTTAGAGGTAGTAGTCTCGTTCTCTTAAACACAAAAGAGACTGTAAAACTATCCCATATATTGGAGATAGTTATTACAATGAAAATATAGACTGTTAAACCAAGGACGAAATTTAACGAATCATCTACAAATTGGTACCTGTCAGTAACACAAAGAACGCTGACACCCCAAGATTGGACTAAAACGGATTACGGACAACCCTACTCACATCCGCAACTAAACTAGAAATCCATTTAGAGTGAGCACTATCCAGTGGTCACAAAGGATAACGACACAATACCTAGACTGAATGCCTCTTACGTGTTGAGACCGGCTGAATCTCACTGTCCGATTGTACAACCATAGCGCTATGACGTAATAGGGGGTAGCAGGCTGATACTCGGGCCATTAATCTTCTTGAACCTACTTTGAGTACTGGCATGTGCAGGATATTTAAATTGAACTTAGTTTTAGATATCAATTTAATATCATTTCTCGTTAAATTTATTTTTGCAAAACGGCATCTTATACTGGCTATCCATAATTAAATTATTTAATTAAAAAACAAGTATTTTTCATATGAAAATATAGAGCGTGTTAACATCTTTTAAAATAAATTTTGGTTTGAACCGTATTTGCGAAAATCGTTAAATAATAACGTTTATATTCCCATTACACGAGTAGTGTATGGATGTTTAGGAAATAGATCCTACTATCCTACTAATCCTACTAATATTATAAAGGCGAAAGTTTGTAAGAATGTATGGATGTTTGGATGTTTGGATGTTTGGATGTATGGATGTAAGGATGTAAGGATGTTTGTTCCTCTTTCACGCAAAAACTACTGAACGAATTTCGATGAAATTTGGCACACGGGTAGATCATGTCCTGGATTAACACATAGGCTACTTTTTATCCCGGGAAAATATAAACCGGGACTTTTATCCCGGAAAAACTTTTTAATGCGGGCGGAGCCGCGGGCAAAAGCTAGTAGGAAATAAATGAATGGAAATTATTATTAATGAGGCTTACGAATCCTCTTATGATGAATTTTGTGTTATATTCTCCCATTGGCAAAAAAATAGCTCAATTTTAAAGCAGACTTTATGAATTGTCTATTTGAATGATAAAATTAAAAGACAGCTCGACAAATAAAGCGATATGTAAAATTTTGTTTTGCCATGTTAATTTATTCTTTAGGTTTCTAACCTAGTGATTATGTTTCCCTCCTTCTATAGCTTCTACCCCAGTGCCTTTATGTCGCTTCAATGTTAGATTAACACAGCACACAGCACACATTATTCTATCATTTGAATAATTATATAACGTACTTCCTTTATAAGTTAATTTATTTTCTTTTAGTTCACTTAATCTCAAAAAAAACCGTTTTCATTTCAAGAGATTGGATATCCACCTACAGTATTAAATATGAAACCTGCAACGTAAGATTCTATACCAGGTTTCAGTGGGAAAAGCTCTTTGAAATTTTATCCTCATGCAAGATGTTGTCGGTGCAGCATCGCTAAGTCGCAGCGAAGCGGATTATGGCCACGAAATAAGCGTGCCACTCCGGTTTAATCGAGTGGTGCGATGCAAACAGCCAACAGATGGTCTTAAGTGGAAATTCGAGTTAAATTTTCCCTTTCGAGTGTTTGTAATGTTGTAGAAATTGCTGCGATTTGTTAACTTATTATTTTTTGTTGTAGACGAATATTTTAGGTGATATTTCAATGGTTTCAACTGTAATTTGTAAGACCATCGGCTCTTTAGATGCAGGTTTACAATAAAAGCGTAAAAATTTTCTACTGCACTTTGCTCTGAATATCAATAGATTCTTAACAAAGACATAAAAATAATTGTTTAGCACGGATTTAGCCCCAAAATTAATAATTACTTTGGGTAGCACAAAAGGGACATGATTAGATCGAAAAAAAAATATGTAGGCACAATAACATACCCTTTCAAGTGGCAATTGGTGCTTCTACAAAGTGGAATCATAATCCAAGAAAAAAGAGATAATCAGGCTATTCGCCGGAAGATTCTCGATCGTTCCGCTTATATACACGCTATTTCCCCGGCTGCAAACTTAAGACGTCTTAGCGGAACTTTACCTTGTGTGTTACGAGCCTTTTGTTTGAAGAGAATACGAAGAGTTGCGCCGAGTTCTGTAGGTTGCGGACAGAATACACTTGTATTTATTTTTGGAACGTTCTAGCATTTTTTTATTGTTAGGCGTGTGTCCATGACACGATATGACGTTATCAGGTATGTTTACGAAGCTTTTATATTGTTTAAAGGGTGAGTTACGTTATAATTAGTCATATATTATAACAGATTTTGGCAGATCTTAGTAACTTCAAATACCGAAAAACAACGACAAGAATTTATTTACAACGTTTATTTTAGTACAGGAAATCTAACTCCATATTTTTCGCTAATATAACAGATCATTGTTTTTATTCTCTTTGTTGTTATAAATCTAATAATAGTCAGGCTTGATTGTATCATAAATAAAAATAAGCAACTGGTGCACTAACGGTGCTGTCTAGGACTATCTGGTTCGTCCTTGCGAGACTATTTATGGATCAGTTTGTTTTGTTCTATAGATACGGTATTTGCAGTCCTTCGAGGTTCAATCAGAGGACAAAGTAATGACTTTTCTTGGTACTTTATGAACATAATTTAAAGTTTGATTAGGCTGTTTATAATTATTGATATACATACATACATATACACTCACGCCTGTTATCCCCGAAGGGGTAGGCAGTGGCGCAACTAGTTCATCTACTTTTCGCCGACATTCCGTCCCATGATGTGATAGGGGGCGAGCCTATCGCCATATCGGGCACAAATTCCAGACTCCGGACTGATACTGAATAGAAAAACTCAATATCACTTTGCCCGACCCGGGGATCAAACCCGAGACCTCAGCTTTGCAGTCGTACTGTAATATAACTACGCCACCGAGGCAGTTGTAATTATTGATATTTGCGTTTTTATATTTTCTTGTTTTTGAATAATCGTCTACACAAGTGATGAATAATATTTTCTTTTCCACAAATATAACATAGTGTATGATTTTCAACAAATCTTTCAAATTATTAAAACTAAATACTCAATTAACGTATTCTTCTATCGCCTCATGCAAACGAAGCTTATTTGTAAAACCCCTTGTTAGTTAACCTATAATAATGCTATGCAAACGTCTCATCTATACGAACACCCGACGTATTAACTGAATCAGCACTTAAACTATAAGATAGGAACCTGAGAGGGCTTTTGTTGACCTTCAGCATAACTGCGAAGCCTCGTCATGGCTCAAACTTCATTATAAAGGTATTGTTACACGCGTAACCACGTCAGAGCAGGCACAAGGCCCAATGGAGCGGCAAATAAGCCTTTCTGCCCCAATTGCTGTGTAGACGGGCCTTAACATTGATATCCTTGCCAGTATTAATATATTTGAGATTAAGTGAGCGCACCGAGTTAAATCAGCCGTTTGGTAGCAATTTTGGTAGATAGTTTATGGGATTTTGTTCGGATATTGGCGACTGCGTCTTTTTTTTGCTGCTATTGTATTTTTATCAGCTAAGATACGTGTTCATTATTTGAGGATTTAAAAAAGGGAATTGTTATACGTGGTGATTGGTGATGCATAAATAAAAATTAATTTTATAAGTTTCATGTTGTATATTTTCCTGTATATAATCTCATGTATTATTACTTTATATTTTAGTTTGAATTAATATGTGTTGGACAAATAAAAGGTTGAACAAAAAATGCTATAGATAGGAAATCCCTACTAATATTATAAATGCAAAAGTAACTCTGTCTGTCGTGCTTTCACTACTGTCAAAATTACAGAACCGATTGAAATGAAATTTGGTACACAGATAGTCTGAAGCCTGAGAAAGGACATAGGCTACTTTTCATCTAGCGAAAATATGAAGCGGAATTATATAATAAATAAACGTAATATAAATAATATGTTATACTATCTCTTTTACTACGAAAAACGTGTTCATTTATCAGATTATGAAAAAAAGGAAGTGATGGTTATGTTTCTTTTTTAATAAGAAAGCGATATAAGAATATACATCTAACATGTACATAATATTTGAAAATGAAAACGTAAGAAAGTTCTGTACAACAGCTAATTTAATTAATTTTATAAAATTAAATAATTTATAGCATTACTGTAGCTAGTTCCAAATTTATTTTCAAATATTTTTATTTCAACAGGCAAATTTTTGAAAATTGCCTAAATATCGGAGCTTGGAACTTCATTAGCTCTCGTCCTGAAGCGATAAATACACGCCATTTTATTTTGAGCCACGTACGTAAATTCACGGTTATTTTATAAATTCGAAATTCAAATTTCGCATGGGATTTAGAAAAAAAAGCACTCGTGTTTGCTATAAATTATGAGTAAATATTTACGCGTAATCCGTTGGGAGATGGTTGTTTTGTTTGGTTTAGGATATTGGGAGTTTCATTGGTGTTTGAAGAGCGAATGTTAACGCTATATCCGATTGACCATGTTATATCGGCTTAGTGTTTTAAAATGGAATGCACAATTCGTTAATTTTACTTTTAAAACTGGCTTTCATTCGAAGTTTAAACATGTTTATTTTTTTGAGATTGATTACTAAGTTTAATGTAATGCATCCTACTAATCTCCTTTCGAACATCGCGACTTTAGGTCGGTATTAATAAATACCCCGTCCCGTAACTCACAGGAAAAAGGGCATTTATTCTCCCCTTACTATTATTATGTGTGTAGAAGGTAGTTAATAATATTGGTAAAATCGTATATATTAAACACTACAAATATACTAAATCTAGGTAATCATGTTGCCTCATATGTTGTTTTGCCAATTTTATGTAGATGTTAATAAGTATCTTCTTCCATTGTGCGATTTGTATTGTTTGGATGTGTATTTAATAATTCTTGAGTGTCCGGTGGTTGTGGTAAGTTTCATTCGTGTTGGTCTTGTGTGTTGTGTACAAATATGGTATCGCCCAAAACTTTACTAAGAATGGTGGATGTGTGGATGGCTGCCTGTTTTTGCAAGATGCTTATATGTATGTTGGTGTCTAATTTCTCTGTGTATTTTTTTATGCTTTTAGCGACTATTCCTGTGGCCCCTATAACTATTGGTATGACAGTTGCTTGTGTTTTCCATAATCGACTGATTTCATTTTTAAGTAAATGGTATTTGCTTAATTTTTCTATTTCTTTACTTCCTATATTGTAATCTGATGGTACGCTTATGTCAATTAAATATGTTTTATTATTTTTTTTGTCAATATAAATTATATCGGGTCTATTGTGTGTTACGGTTACATCAGTTTGGACTGGTATTTCCCAAAGAATCTTAGCGGTGTCATTTTCTTTGATTTGAGGCTCAATGAGAGTTTCTTTCCACCATAGATTGGAGACTTCTATTTTATGTTTTTTTGCTAAACACCAATAGATATATTGGACGAGGTTGTTGTGTCGTTTTACATAATAAGTCCCTACCAGCTTTTCGCAGCCTGATATAATGTGTTGTGCTGTTTCGTCTTTACTACCGCATAAACGGCATTTTCCGTCTACTGGCTCTTTCAATATATCACGTTGGTGTTGTAGCGTCATAATGGCTTGATCTTGTATGGCAAAAACTAATGATTCAATGGTGGGTTGTATCTGCTGGTTTTTTATCCATTTAAATGATTGTTCTATATCTATATTTGCCTGATCTAATACCTTATTGGGGAATTGACCATGTAGTTTTTTGTTGCGCCATAATCTATTGTGATTTTTTATAATAGCTTCTTTAATTTCTTTATCTGTATGTTTGTTGTCATGTGTTAATTGTAGTTCTGTTTCAATGTCATGAGCTTCTTTAATTATTGAATATTTACTTCTATTTATATCATGTTGATTAATTGCTTTAATAAGGTAGTCATTGTCTGTTTTTAAATATTGTTTATATTTAATTATGTGTGCTTTATACGTGCATTCTATATTTAATAAACCTCTACCGCCTTCTGTTATTGGTAAGTAAAGCCTTTCGACTTCTGCTTTATGTTGGTGTGCCTTTTTTATTGCTAATAATTTTCTTGTCTTAATATCAATTTTTTTCAAATCACTGTTTTTATAATTTATTATCCCAAATGAGTATAGTAGTACTGGTGTAGCATAAGTATTATTTCCCTTTATTAAGTAGCGCGAGTTGATGTGTGTATTAAGTAGTTTTTTAATTCTATTAAAATATTCTTTAGTGATTTGTTCTCTTATTATACTGTGTTCAATTTTTCCTGATTCGTGTACTCCTAGATATTTATAACTGTCTCCTACTGCTAGTTGTTTGATTATATTACCGCTTAACAGTATATGACCTTCTCCATTCGTAGTATTTCTATGACCTAAGCTAATGTGTAATGTGTTGCATTTGTCCAGTCCGAAGCCCATCCCTATATCACATGTGAATATTTCTAAACTATCTAATAATAGAGCTAAATTTTGTTTATTGTTTGCATAGAGTTTTAGGTCATCCATACATAACAAGTGATTAATCGCAATGCTATCTCTAAGTTTATAACCTTTTATTGCATACTTATTTAAAATAAAGGAGATAGGGTTCATTACTAAACAAAACAATAATGGCGAGAGTGAGTCGCCTTGGAAAATACCGCGTTTTACACAGATCGGTTTTGTGGTTATCGAAACTTCAGATCCACGGGCTGTCATAATTAACTTTCACATGGGCATAACCCTCTGAAGGAATCCTTTAATTATGGATGGACATTTACAGATATCCAGTATCCTCAGGATCCAGTCGTGTGACACACTATCAAAAGCTTTTTGATAGTCGATCCACGCCATGCTTAAATTCTTTCGGGTTTGATGGGCATCTTCTAGAATTGCTTTATTAATCATTAGGTGATCCTTGCATCCCCTGGCTCCTCTTCGGCATCCTCGCTGTTCAGGTGCCAATATGTTGTTTTCTTGGCAGTGGCTATATAGTATGTCCGTTAAAACGCTAGTTAATAATTTGTACATAGTAGACAAACACGCTATGGGCCTCCAGTTTTTTGGGTCTCTCGTATTTTCATTTTTAGGTATCAGAATTACGTGTCCTGTAGTGAACCATTCTTCTAGGGGTTCTGAACCATTCACTATCTTTGTAAATAATGAGGCTAGGTACTTGTGAAGACTAGTCAGATGTTTAATGTAATAATTTTGTATTTTGTCAATTCCCGGACATTTCCAGTTGAATATTCTTTTAATGGCACATTTTACTTGTTCTTCCGTGATTTCTCCTTCGTTCGCAGCGATAAATACACGCCATTTTATTTTGAGCCACGTACGTAAATTCACGGTTATTTTATAAATTCGAAATTCAAATTTCGCATGGGATTTAGAAAAAAAAGCACTCGTGTTTGCTATAAATTATGAGTAAATATTTACGCGTAATCCGTTGGGAGATGGTTGTTTTGTTTGGTTTAGGATATTGGGAGTTTCATTGGTGTTTGAAGAGCGAATGTTAACGCTATATCCGATTGACCATGTTATATCGGCTTAGTGTTTTAAAATGGAATGCACAATTCGTTAATTTTACTTTTAAAACTGGCTTTCATTCGAAGTTTAAACATGTTTATTTTTTTGAGATTGATTACTAAGTTTAATGTAATGCATCCTACTAATATTATAAAGGCGAAAGTTTGTAAGAATGTGTGGATGTATGGATGTTTGTTCCTGTTTCATGCAAAAACTACAGAACGGATTTCGATGAAATTTGGCACACGGGTAGATCATGTCCTGGATTAACACATAGGCTACTTTTTATCCCGGGAAAACATAAAGCGGGACTTTTATCTCGGAAAAACTTTTTAACGCGGGCGGAGCCGCGGGCAAAAGCTAGTTTGTCATAATAGACATAAATAACTACAGGTAAACGAACGTTCTAATTTCAAAGCAATTTTAAAGCCAGTAACAACAGTAAAATGTTGTTATTGGATTTAAAAAATTTATTCGAGCCACATCTTACATTGAGAAAAATGTCTTCGCTTCGGATGGAGAATTGGATTATCGTAGTTGACTTTTCTTTATCGCCGTCGTCGTTGGAAATATTTTATCAAAATTATTTTACTTTGCATTGCTTGACACGTTTTGACCTCTACTTTACAAAAGAACGAATGGGATGGATGAATTTGAAGAGCATCGTTAGTCGTGTTATTATTTTTTTGTAAAACGGTGGTAAGAGAAAAAAACTAGTATATACGGGTGGCTTGTTTCTAAATCATGTATGAGTAAACAGTGGTCCAGTAACAGTCTCATTTCAAATTTATGCATCACACAAATATTTATCGTCGCTCTAGTCTTAGTATTTGTTGGTTTATCATTTGAGATAAATGTGATAGTAGTAGATAGGTACTAATTTACTAAATAAAAAAGGAATCCAATATAGGCTCACAATTTTCAGAGAAATCAGTCTACATACATAAAAAAATCATACAAACACACGAATTATGTGACAGTTGCTGCAGATAATACTCATTTTATTACAATTTATTTGGGAGGAGAGAAAAGACTATGACATCTGTATTTGGTCGGCTTATACATTTATGTGACGAGTAGCATTTATCAGCAAGCGGAGAAATCGGCTCTGACGCCCGAATACTCAAACGCTACTCAACGAACCAAGTTATCTGAGGCCTACTTAATTTTAACAGGCTTCTTATTTAAAAAGGCATTCTCAAACGTACTTTAAAAGATTTGATGGAAAACTCAGCTGAGGAGCAGTTATTTTGCTACAGATCATAAAAAGTTTGTTTTTGATTACAATTTTAATAAATTTGATATTTATGTGTCGTTTCACGCAGTATAATTTTGAGATGTTTTTTTAAGATGTTAAAAATAAATAAATCGAATAGCACAATGCGCAGTTTAAAAAATTTCTATGTTATAATATGTCTATTATATTTAATTTTCGTGTGTACTTTATGTACTATGCGCAGATGCTACATAGTAAAAATGTTAAGTACGTTTAAAATCCATCCTAGGTTTTTAATACGTAGGAATGGCATATTCATTATTAGAAATAGTTTATTAATAATTATATTCTTAACAATTTTTTTGCTGATGGCCCTACTGCCAGTAGCCTGACGCGATTCGGCTTTTCTGGCCACACCGGTCTTTAGGGTGAACGCAGAAGGCGCTCGCAACCCTTTGAATTAAGTGACCATGCTGAGGGCAACCCACTAACGGGTTACGAACCTCGGCTCAGGACGGCCACACTTCTTAACATTGATGTGATGAGCTTATATTGTCATTTGGCAGTATGTCAGGATTGACATAAGCCACTTTGGAAAAAAAAACAACTCGACTATAATATTCATTATTCATAATTCTTATTTCAGTTTTATCATCAGAAGTAGGCATCCTACTATCCTACTAATATTATAAAGGCGACAGTTTGTAAGAATGTTTGGATGTATGGATGTTTGTTCCTCTTTCATGCAAAAATTACTGAACGGATTTCGATGAAATTTGGCACACGGGTAGATCATGTCCTGGATTAACACATAGGCTACTTTTTATCCCGGGAAAACATAAAGCGGGACTTTTATCCCGGAAAAACTTTTTAACGCGGGCGGAGCCGCGGGGAAAAGCTAGTATTTAATGCTTATAAATGCTAAATCAACCGCCATACTACGCACAATACGATGTACTACCGTTGGTTGTTTCTCGTGAAAAATAACCCCGATGACTGGGCTATCGGTTGGATTGTCTGGTTTCTTTTTATGTCCGGCTGGATAATGTCCCGATTTAAAGAACATAAATGAAGAACTGTTTCCTTGCTGAGTCGGAATCTTCTTTTAAATTCATCATAATTGTATTCTTCGAAAGCGCTTAATTTCTCTCGATTTTTTCCATTGACACTATATTCCTCCTCAGACAATGATGATAGTGAAGAATAAGACGATTTATTAAATCTAAAGAGAATGTAATAAGTAGTTATTACGCAATATAATTATTAAAGATTTGAACGTAAAGATTTGAGACTAGTCTGAAGTACTCTCAAATTAATCTCGATTATCAGCCATATGAGGAGGCCTCACATAGCTGTCAAACTTTAAGCAGCTTTTGTGAATACCGTTTGAATCAATAAGCAGACCTAAAACTGAGTCGCCTTAAATTTAAGGTTAGGAGATAAGTAACGTTTCAGTATACCAATTTCAACCATAACGAATGCTTAAATCCGTAAGGCCATCTGAAATATTTAAGTAGCGTTTGAGTATTCGGGCGTAAGTCTATTGCTTTCAATTTGTATTCTAAAATTAAAAACAGATGAATAATTGATTTTATAGAATCCTGAAAAAGAAACAGTCGAAGGCGGGACTCGAACCCACGACCTCCGGCGTACCGTGCCGGTGCTCTTCCAATTGAGCTACTCCGACCCCCACCATCGATTGCCAATTTATGGATCCGTACTTAATTCTCTTAAAGGAGATGACCAGCGACATCTGTTAGCAGTTATTACAACTGCTAACTCAGCATTACCCCTTTATAGGAGTAAGTACCCGAAACGAGCGAACGAATTTTCTTTTTCAGGATTCTATAAAATCATTAACCAGGCACTACATGGCCATTGACATGTATAAAAAATCATAATATAAAATTAGAAAAAAGTTTAACGACTCGTTTCGGTTACTTACTCCTGTAAAGGGGTAATGCTGATTTAGTACCTAGTTGTAATAACTGCTAACAGATGTCGCTGGTCATCTCCTTTAAGAGAATTAAGTACGGATCCTGAAATTGGCAATCGATGGCGGGGGTCGGAGTAGCTCAACTGGAAGAGCACCGGCACGGTACGCCGGAGGTCGTGGGTTCGAGTCCCGCCTTCGACTGTTTCTTTTTCAGGATTCTATAAAATCATAAATCAGGCACTACATGGCCATTGACATGTATAAAAAATCATAATATAAAATTAGATAAATAATTATTATGGAATTCCATTTTTAAATTGCAAAGCCATGGTACAAAAGTTACCTTCATTCACAGGCTTCATCAGTACTCGTATCCAATAAATAGGAAATCGGATTATTGCCACATGGCGCAGTGTCGAACTGTGAGCCGGAAACTCCATTGTGGAGTGCTCGGTTGAGCGCTTGTTACACGCAGGGTTGTCAACTATAGTATACCGTGTATTTGAGATGTCAACGTTGTTTATCTAGACCTTAATTTGCTGGTGGAGGGTTACCGGATCGAAAGTGACTACTGTATGGGAATACTGGTGTATGGTGCTTCCGACTTCGTTCCGACGAGTGTTTTTCGGTTAGTCAGAAGTCATCTTATACCAGAAGATTTTATTTTGACAACACACATCTTGATCCAGTATAACTTTCTCCTGACAGAAAAAAAATCAGGAATGTATTTGATATACCCTTTTTTGCGATCAGAATACAATTTAATTATCTTCACAATTCTCCGGTTATTTGCTGAATATGTACTTTGACTTTTCATCATTATCATCATCAGCCATATGACGTCCACTGTTGAACATAGGCCTCCCCCAAAGATTTCCAGATGGACCTGTAAAAGCGGCCCGCATCCAGCGCGTTCCTGCGGCCTTTACCAAGTCATCGGTCCACCTTGCAGCTTTGACTTTTAGCTATGAAATATTTTTTTAAAATCATATTGACTACACAGATACATTCACAATCTTGGGAACCCTAGTGGCACTTGGCAGATTTTGATATGGGCCAGTGAATTTTAGCCAATGTACATTGAAGTTAACTCATAAATGTTACAGTGGTCAATATCAAAGGGTTGTACGAGAGTTTGTTTGTTATGCTGGAAAATTTGATAGACTGCTACGTTAAATACCGGCTTTGGGTTGCTTGAATAGTTTAAATCTCTTTGATCTTAAGAATACTTTAAGAATTGGCTTCCGTTGCGATGTGTTTTCAATTTAAATAAAACGAAATTGAATTTAATTTAGAAATAAAATACTTGGTCAAATACTACATTTCTCGTATCTTAAGTTTGTAGGAAATATTAATTAAAACGATAAAATATGAATCAGATCTATTTACTAAAACACTTTTCCTTAAAACTTATGTTCTGCTCCCACTTATGGATTAAACAATAAAATATTTTTTCTAAGTCAGTAAGATTTATTTTGCTAGACATTTTGACTACCAGTAATTGTGATTAAACAGTATTGTAATTACTGAAAACGAATTGCAATCAATGTTATCTCCATGAATCCCGGCTTCCCGCTTAGTTAATACCATCGTTCCCTCCACATTCATTAAAGAGCCTACTAACAAACATTCACCAATTTATTTTCCGCAAAACGTTATTTTAAATAGGATTTGTGTTCGTATATAGAATAGTGAACGTAACGGTTGCTTTTGTAATTTCTTTGTGTGAAGTTGCCCTAATTATTTTATACGTGTTTATAATTTTCTTATACGCAAAATGATTCGTTATTAAACTTATTATGAAAAATGAGACTAGTAACATTATAAAAAATATTAGCAAAAACACACAATGATTGTGCACTGTACCTCAGCAAATCTATAAATGTCCAAGTAGTGTAATCTCAAAGGAATCAATCATTATCGAGGGGAATAGGAAATAAATTATTGTAAATTGTGGTACTTCTCTTCGTAGCAGAGGTTTATCAAATGCTATGGACAGCTCGCTACAACGTTTCTAAACTCAGATCAGTTTACCTGTAACCCGTTTGCTAAATTATCAACGAGGTCTTCGACTTGAACCGTTTGTACAGAAATCCAACTGTTCCGTTCAATTTTGCCTTCGGAACGTCTCGGAGCTGCAATAATTGAACTGTCTGTCTCGGCTATTATGCAATGGTCTTTGTAAATTTTGTTACTGGAAACCTATAGAACATTTAGAATATCTGTTTACTATGACTGCCTCGGTGGCGTAGTTGTATTGCGTACGAGTTACGAGTACGATTTGCGCGCTGAGGTCCTGGGTTCGAATCCCGGGTCGGGCCAAAAAACTTTGTGACTGGGATTTTCCATCTTTAAAAAATTACTCAGTCGCAGCTCGGAGTCAGGAAGATGGCGGTGTGATACCTCCGTGCCTCGGAAAGCACGTAAAGCCGTTGGTCCTGCGCCTGATCTCTCTCCGGTCATGTCGGATTGCCGTCTCACTGGACTATGAGAGTGAAGGAATAGCGAGTGCACCTGTGTATTGCGCACACACTTGCGCACTATAATGTCTCCTGCGTATCTGGCTGATCTTTGAGATTGGCCGCCGTGGCCGAAACTGGCTAGGAGTATTTTTTTATTTTTTTTTACTATTGCTATAAATATTTGGTCAGTGGCATTTTAAGCCTTACAATTTGAAACCTCAGCAATACCAATTATTATCTATTTAGAGCTGACTATATAATAATAAGACTTAGGTAAGTTACCCGTCAAATGTGTTCATAATTTACGCATAGTACAGACGTTCTAGAAGCATGAAAGGAGACGTCCGCTTTTCGTATAGGTGTCGGACCTCAAAATATAACCAGGCTCAAACTTTATGGATATTAAAGGGGCAAAATATCTTGGATTCATCCAAAAAACATTTTTATGCCCCTCCATTTATAGCTTTTTTTTAAAGTTCATATTACGTGTAGGTATTAAGCCAAATAAAATTACTTAAATCTTAAAATTGGAGGTTTTTAAAATATAACGTAAAACGATAGTTATTAGAAGTTCTAATAATCTCTCTGGCTCTATCCAAATATATATAAATTGTCTTGGTTAGAATTTTAGACCGGTTTTTGGGCATGCCAAGTGCCCTTTGCATGGAAGAGTTTTCCATATGAGTACTGGAAAAATATTTTTGTAAATTCATCTCCTAAGAATGTTAAATATCACCATACATCCTAAATATTCCTTAGAATAGAATAAGTTTAATTAAAACGCACTGCATCATTTTTTAATTTCATCACCATAAAGGACTTGCAAACTCTAAAGGGAGTTCAGGTCGAGATTACCATATACCTAATCCACTATCTCCTAATGACAGATCCTCGACTACCGAGGTCGTACCCCATTTTAGGAGGTCACACCCATATTATAAATAAATTCCATTAACCGCACCATAATCAAGGCACCGATTTCTTGTAGGATTCGAGTGCCTCTTTACATTTACATACATTATACTCTGTTTGGGTCCTCATTAAATATGTCCGAGGGTCATGCGGTACGAACTTCGCCTTAAATGGTGGAAACGGGATTTCTGTACTGGTTTAGCACGCCGATGTATATCGGCTTAATTGAGTTGTCCTGTACATTAATTGGTAATGCCATGGGAAGATGTAGGGTTTTGATGTTCTGATGGTGAATTGCTCATAGAATTGGTGTATGTGTATACTATAGTGCTCATTTTATTTTTGAGGAAAATACTTGAGGAGGTCACTGTTTAGTTTAACTGAAATATTTTTTTTTGTAAGAAACGACTCAAATTTTGAAGCTAGTCACTTCAAGCAGTAATTTTCTTTTTTAATTTTACTACATTCATCGCAGCATATGCGAAGCGTACGGCGCACACAGGCGCCAAGGCAGTAGGGGCGCCGGAATCAAGATTAAATTCCAACGTTAATTTTTAAACTTATGTTTGTTTTAGTTCATTTTAGTTAGTACATTCTTTATAGTTGTGTAGGTAAGAAAGTAGGTACAAGTCTCCCAAGACAACACTCACGCCTGAGGTTTAAATTTACACTATTTGAATTTAGACTCCAATGTTTATGAGCTGTGTTTAAATGAAAAGAACCGCCGCAGTCGCTACAATAGCCAACTATATATCTTGTTACAAAAGATAACTTTCTAAATTAAAACTTGAAGCCCGTTTTTGGACATGTCCTTTGTATAATAAAAAATATTAATGTCTAGACAGGACGACAAAAATCAGAGGCACTTCATAAATTTTGCACACAAGTGCTGTCTTTGTCGGCGCGGCCCTGGCTTTATTAAGCTTTGCTTATCTGATATCTAACTGCAACTAAGCACTGAGAAACAGATTTATTATAGCATTGCTTTTTACTAAGTTAAGTAGGTAACGTTTGCGAATACAGGTCTTAGTATCAAAGATTAAACTCACAATGCACTCTCAAAAAATATTACCAGAAGAATTCACTGTACAAATTCAAACCTGCGTACTCAAACTAAATATACGACATGAACCACCAAGGATAAGAACTAAGATGCCAGTAAAACAGCCGGGAGGCTAAGTAATGGCATTGTAAAACTTTACTACGTGCGGAATCCAGCATCAAAGTGCAGTGACCATCGCCGACGCGTGCTGGAGACATCGTCAAACCGGAATTTGAAATTTGTGCATCTTTTGTTCGTTAAGGGCTTTATAATGTTCAAATAAAAGTCGGTTGATATAATAGTTATATAATGTAAAATATACACCAGTAGAGAGCATTCTTTATTAATAAACTTCTGTTTTGGGTTTGTTATATTTTGTAAAAGTCGCTATTCATCTTTTGATCTCATATGTTTATGTTTTATTATAATTTAAACAGATTATTGAGGCTTTTGTTTTATGACTGCAAAGTAAATAATGATCTTTAGTCAGAGGTGCATCTGAATCCAAAAGAAGAGTAATTTGCCAAATTCACTAGCTGTACGGAGAACATTGAACTTAGTAAAATATTTTCTTTTCTCGACGTCAATTTAATATTCGCAAATTACCCCAATATTTCTCAAGAAATACATTTAATTAAACCGTAGTCGTGGAACGTGCTCAGAATGTCGACATTAAAATGAAATAAAACACGCGATAAAATCCGTGAATTGTTTTTTTTAACGAGTTGCTGTCGCGACAAACCGGCATACAGCGCTTTATTTTGAGTTCGTAGGACCAATAAACAATCCTCATCAGTGTTTGAGCTAATCAGTGTTTAATCGCGCGTATTTCAGAACGTCTTAGTACTACTCGTGATATAAGACGACCGAATACAAAAGATACGCAGAAAACTATGCCAGAATTATGCCGCCTTTTTACTTACTCTATGTCATCCAGTTAATTCCAGGTTCTCCTTAAATTCCCTTTCCTACTATGCACTAGTTGAACTCAAGAACATATTATTTTGATACGATGCATCTTAACAGGAACTGGTAGGGACTACCCCACTAGTTACTCGTCTTAAAGCTACAAAATAAATGTGATACTCCAAAACGTAGTACAAAGCCTTAATTTAACTGAACAGGGGCATTCGGCAATATCTGTTTAGTACTACACTTTATATCAACGATGTTACATGCGATGACGTCGATTAAGCCCCGTGCCTCCGAACAAGTAACGTTTAATGAATTTATCTTGTCAAGGAACGTTAACAGAGTTTACGAACAAATTACGAGCACAAGTATGGCATCTTGAAAGTTAGCTTGCTGAAAAGCCCGATTTTTGTTAATAGTTTGCGAGTCAGGTTTAGGGTGTAAGTTGGGTGGAGATATATATAAATGTCGTGCCTTCTTTAAAAGGGATCTACAGAGTGATTATATGGTCAATGTTAGTAAAAAACAGAAGTTTACAGCGTTCATACTTGTCATTTTGGCTGGTTAAAGTTCTTATGTCATTACAATACATTTTGTCATTTATGGCATACCAGCTCGGATGTCTACTCTAAGGTTGACTGTTAGACAAGGCCTATGGCATTAAGATCGCTCATACACCATGTATGAAGTGTTAATAAATAAATAAACATTTCACGCATGTAATACTGAATTAAAATAATACATTCGTTTCAACACAATTATTTTTGTAAGGTGAAACCCTCGTCTAAAATTTCTTTTTTCAAGATATTACCTTCTTGTAGCAACGAGATGATCTTTGTTATATCTATGTATATGTATAATATATTAATATTTACCTTGACATCCAAGGGTTGCGAGCGCCTTCTGCACTCACCCAAAAGACCGGTGTTTTTTGTATAAGCCGACCCTCGTCAGGCTAACAAGAGTTTAGTCAGGGACAAAAAAAAAAAAACAGGTAGAGATAGACGTTTATTGCTTTACCTACCAAGATCTCGTGGAACAGAAATGAGCTGTGATCTTGTGAAAATCAATAACGTGTTCAAGTCTTTGAAGCCAGCCACTCGTGGTGGAGTCGCGTGCCCGCTTTATTTCATTAAATTCAGTTTTATTGCCGCTTCCGACTGCCATAAAGTCTCGCAAGTACTTGCTCCTGTAAAATAAAAGTGAAATATTTCGGCGCGTGATGTTCCAGGGTTTGCAGAATGTTCTACATTGTCCGTTGTTTTCTTGGATTTTGGCTCGTTTATATTAATGTTCACTGGTGTTGTAAAATGTTTCAAAAATTTATTTCCACTGAGTCTCTTTACAGTACTATAAGTTGTACGTTCGTTGCTAACATTGTTAACACTACTAGCTAGTTTCTAATTATCTACCTTATCGTTTGTTTATTTCTAGAAATATTTCAAGTATTTTATGTAAACTTTGATGAATAGGTTCATCATCACCATTGGACAGTCCTCATTTTTTTCATGCTACGTATATTTCTTCACACTAGAGAAGGTCGCACATATCGACGAACTTAGCCAATAATTTATTTAAATACATAAATAATGTTATTTGTGATGATATGATAAAAAAAATCCCTATCACATCATGGGACGGAATGACGGTGAAAAGTGGGTGCACTAGTTGCGCCTCTGCCTACCCCTTAGGGGATAACAGGCGTGAGTGTATATGTATGTATGTATGTATGATAAAAAAAGTAGTTAATATACATATACAAGGTATGTACCTTGCATAGATATTAACTACTATTATTTTTACATTTGAAATTCGAATATGCGTATCACTCGCGCTCGAGATTAGCCGTGAGCGAGTGGCTTGCAGCGGTGTCACTGGAAACGGAGCATGTAGGTTAAGGGCCCTCCGCGCTTTGTTAGGGCGCTCTAATCACTGGCGGCTTGAGGGCACGCGACTCGCGCCTCGAGGGCTCGTGCCACTAGCGTTTTGTGTCTCCCGGCTGCGTCTATCATACGCCCACGCCGCATACTGAATATAATTAAATGTTCAAGTTGGGGACTTTGTTGGGCGGTGTTGGAATGGACGGACGAATTAATCTTCCTGATAATTTTAATGTTTTAAGTGTGGTTACTTCGGTAGTAAAATTCTGCGTATCCCTAGTGAAATATGACATTACACATTATTATGTAAGTACCTTTTTTTTTAAAAAAAATATAACTGCAATCAGTTCCTAATTATAATCGATGCGGAACCCCTGTACCAGAAGCAATGTCATATTACGATTTATATGGCAAACATTAAACGTTTGATACAAACGTAATCGCAACCCCGAATAAAACCAACGGGCAAACCCCAGGCGTATCGGCGCCGAAAATAAATGTGAGAAATGTCATGATAAACAGGCAATTGCAATAATCAAACCGCAGAGCAGACGCTGTTTATGTTTTCCAATAAATCACGAAACGCAATTCCATCTCGATTCCGCACAAAACTACTGGCCGCTATCCAAGCAGATACTCGATACTAGATGCGGCATTGCAGACTCACAAAATACAATATCACATTTTTTTGATGTGATATTCCGAACGCATATACGAATAAGGTTTAGAATGGCGCGATAAAACACTTTACGAAAATGGCCGACATAACGTCCATATTGTTTTGGGAAAATTTATGGTTTACTGTCGTCCCTGCTTTGAATTTCTAATTGGTTTCCAGGAGATCCTTTGTGAATTTCCTAATCTTTTTTACTTACAGCGAAAAACTTGTTATTAACGTTTGTATTTGGAATTTTTAAATGGCGTATGATCTGTTTGTGGTTTGGAGATTGCCCTTTTTAATTTCGTTTTGTTTTCAATGTTAGCTCGGGACGTCTTACCTCCCGATTTATTGCAATTTTTACAACCTTTTTTAATTATGATTATTAAAAAATGTACAGTTTCTCGACAATTGTTTATATTTTGTTTGTACTTTTCATTTTGCTTATGGTTCTCATATCGCTATTCGATATCGTATTACATTGACTCGTCAAGCCCCGCGACGGACGCCGGCGTCCGAGTATATAGGGTTTCCGCATACATCTATATTTATAAGCGGGGCTATGTTTAATCAAACCTACTATCCTACTATAGCATAATATGTAATGGTTTAGTTAAAGATATTGTATTATTCAGAGTAATAAATTGATTCCCTTAAGTGGTTTAACTTTAGTGTAAGTATGTGTAGGTTATTAGGAATAACCTAGGTTGTAATTAATTATGTATAGCGGACAATAGCTGAATATAAGGTTTCCTTGTTTAATAATTAATTGGTATTGAAGCTGGATTAATTTGGAAATGGGACAATCATATTTTCATACACAAAGCAAAATTTCCAATGTATGTATAAGAAAAACATGTAGGGCTTCATCAAATTTACTGTCACGAGACCATATTACGGTTTTCGTATAATATTAACGTACTATATTGAAAATTATAGTTAGTCTGCAAACTTTCCTATTTAAGGAAAGAAATTACAAAACCGCTTGTTCATTCAGCCCTGCAATATTCATTCGCGTAAATAAAGTTCGATTCCTGACTAGGGAAATAAGGCTAAATAAAAATCTTGACAATTTTATAGTAAGGTGGGCTCTGGCTGGTGCGAGACGGTTGGGGAAGGCGACAAAACTCATTTCCGGTCCGGCGTCGGAAGCGGCGACCAATAAGTGGGGAAAAATAAAATTCAACTCTTTTCCATTTGTATAACGTAATATTTCATTTGAAGAGCTTCTGGTTGTAAATTGTTTCTCTTTTTTGTAACGATAATGGATTTGTTGGAAATTTCGTGTTATACTTTGTGATTGCTTTCGGTTGTGTTGTATTTTCTTTTGTTTTTATTAACTCAAAGATATCATTAGAATTTTCGTAAAGTTAGTCACAAATTTCGAGGAAATTTGTTTTCCTGGGAATTGAAAAACTTCTGCATTGCACATACCTACTCTAATGTAAAAATCTATTCGTCTCCGCAGTATCTACGTCTAATTTAAGCAAACCCTATCTTGATTGCATTTTTAGCCTTAACATGGCACATTACTGGTGGTAGATGTCTCATATATAAGGGTCCGTCTGGGTGGGTACCACCGCAATGTCTATTTCTACCGCCAAGCAGCACTGTACAGGCACTGTTGTGTTTCTGTTTGAAGGACATTGTAGCCAGTGTAACTACTGGACATAATGGAACATCTTATGTCTCAGGATGACAAGCGCAGTGGAATGCCTGGATGATGTTGCTCCTGTGTATGGGTGGTCGTATCGCTTACCATCAGGCGAACGGCATGCTCGTCTCGTCATTCTGAGCAATAAAAAAAAATGAATTGGCAAGGTTATGCCAGGTTGGCAGCCCTCCAGGCTGGCAGTACACCCCCCGTGCTAGTTCCGACACCACGTATTCGGTTTGACCTACTTCTTGAACAATATTCTACTGTTACGTCCACACTTCAGGGTTGTTAGTTGGTAAGCGTACGGCCCTAATATTAGAACTTAGGGGCTATCCCATTTGTAGGCCAAGGATCGGAATTTTGAAACTATAATTTTATGGAGGTCGTGTAGAACTAATTAGGCAGATAATAAGTCCATGTGCTTACAAATTAAAGCTTAATTTAATTAAACAAAATGTCGCTATTACTACGGAGCAAACTGTATACAATAATAATTATAAGTGATCGTCAGAATGTAGATATAATTGTCAGAAGCAATGTAATTACGCAACGTTAATGTATTAATAAGAAAAAGACGAAAAAATAAGAATTCCAGAAATTTGTGTTTCATATTATTTCGTGTAAAAACAGGGTTCATTTCTGTTCTATGCATGAACATATCGCACAATGAATAAATTGTTACGTGACTGCCTCAGCTTTTCATAAGAAACTTAACGATGCCCAGCCACGAGCCTCTTAAAATTTATATTTTATTTCATCTATAATGCAAAGGAAATCGTCCGGGAAATTGTTCGTTTCTCCTTTAGCATTTTATTTTTAAATCAACGGAATCACACCAGCCAGCCTTTGAACACGTTTAAAAAGAGAAATAAAATAATATCAGACTTTCACTCGTTTCAAAGCGATACGCCAATACACGCTTGCGGCTTGCGATAGCACGTCGCAGCAAAGTCACACCGCTCCATTTATTTGTGTAGTCTGTGTATGTACTGCTAGCGACGCGACGCTGGCACAGAGTTATCTCTTACATTTTGCTAAAATGTTTCGTCCTTGCATTTGTGTTTGAATATGGATAAGAAAAGTTGAATCGCTGCGTTGACACCCTCGGTTCCATAAAGAGTTACTCTCTTATCGAACAGCATTATACGAGTTTAAAGCCGATGTTTGTAATATTGGAACGCATTTTAAAGGAAATGCATTTATTATATTAATGTTTTGTTCACTACCTTCTCACGTTGTGTACACCTACCTTGTTTTGTCTCTGCACCACCCAAAGGTTGACTGGCAGAAAATGCCTTTCGAATTAAGTCCGCCTTTATACTCATTGTATATAAAGTGTTAATAAATAAAAAAAGCGCTTATATTTATAACCAGAGATAACGATAACTGATGACCCAAAAGTAGAGTTGTAACTGGAAAGCCCGGCGTCATTCAGATAGTTATTTTAAAATGAATATTACATTGCATCATTTTTAGAGTATATTGTCAGACATTAATACAGAGATAATAATGTAAATTATGATGTGGTTTTAAAATTAATACATAATATACTTAATATAAATTTAAGCGCCACTTTTTAGGTTCGAATATGGATTAATATTTAATTGAAAACCATCAATCTATCCTAATAGAAAATATTCAGGTCAATGAACATTCTATGTTTAATTTCCGATTTCGGATTATATACAGAGAGGCTACTGCGAAAAACGAAATCCGTAGTTTCGGGTGACGGATCGCACGTTTTCTTACTACGAAGTATTACGGATCTCGATTTATGAAGAGTTGTTGCGTGACGAAAGTGTTGAGCGAAGTCGGAAGCGTCGCAATTGCGTGAAACCTTCGTTCAACGGTGACGGATCCGAAGTAATTAGGTAGTAAGGTTAAATCCGAAGTTCGTCGTTTCTACGTTTCGGACCGATGTTTCGGATTTCGTTTTTCGCAGTAGTCTCTCTGGTCCTTAAAATTAATTAAACGCAAAATTGACATTGTATTCCGTTGGCAGGTGTTTCAGAGCAAATTATTCATTAATATTTTTTATCTCTGTTTCAGGTAAGCTTCGTACTTGAAATATTTTTCAGTTAGGCCAGTATTGGAGAAAGGTATTTAAATGTTACAGCCTGTATTGCCATGAAATTCTATAGTAAATATACATATATATTCTAAAGTACGGCGGTCATCTTTGTTCCATGATATTTTATGGCTGTTAATTTAGAAATTGTTACATAATTTTAAAAAATGCGGACCTAATTGTGTAATGCATTATAGGATATAAATATTGAATTTATTAATTGATCATTCGGTGCTATAATAAAAGAAACAAAACATAAGCTGAACGCGTTTTAAAATATAATTTCACTTTGCTAATATTTTGACGGAGCGATGACAGCCACTTAACATATTTCAATATCAGAAAATAAGTAACAGACCCGTCAAGAAATTGTGACTAAGTAATCTAGAAATGGCGTATATACATGCGGCAAAGCTCCTTCAGCAAATCCACTCCAAAATAGCGACTGGCACGACTCTGTAGCTGCGGTTTGCTAGTTCTTATTTGAACACTATTCAACTTGGAATTTCCTTTGAGAATTCTTCGAAATGTACGCGTTGGTCTGTATTGTTAATTTAATCTACTCGAACACCAGTTTATGATTTTTAATTTTGCCCGCAACGCATCGTGGCAGACGCCATTATTATGAATATTCAACTTAAGAACAGTTCTCGCTTTTTTAAATCTATCTCTGATACTCTACTTTTAATTTTGTGTAACGAGCCTTATAAGTTACTGGAAAGGCACAATTTAAGAAAATTATTTGTTAGTGCGGCTTTTGTGAACTTACACACACACACACACTCACGCCTGTTATCCCCGAAGGGGTAGGCAGAGGCGCAACTAGTGCATCCACTCTTCGCCGTTATTCCGTCCCATGATGTGATAGGGGGCGAGCCTATCGCCATATCAGGCACAAATTCCAGACTCCGGGCTGGTACTGAACTTAATGTTTTATTATGAATATCAGAGCACTCATTCGGCTTATATGTTCAATCTTTACCTGCCATGAAGTATGGTAGCACTTAAATATAAAAACATACTAGTTTTGGTTGCATCTCCGCTAAAGTTAAAGTTTGCTCTCAAGATACGGCGTAAGCGTAGTCCATAGCACTCAGGAATATGTAGTACGCAAAATTTCGGTCAAACTTTAAGTTTTCTAAATTAGACTGGTAGGTACTTTCAGAAAAAAGCTAATAATATGGGCGGTTGCGGACGACAACTTAGACGTGAGTCGGAGGAAACCCGCAGCCGTCCCTAATGCGCCGAAGATGGCCACCGTAGAGTTTTGGTTGGTATGCCATGCGTTGTATATCGGTTAGGGACTCGGCCCGGCGGTCGCCCGACGATTTCCATCTCTCCGGGCGGCTCAACGTCGGATCGTAAGGCACGGTGAACCCAACATAACCGCTCTGTCGTTCCCCTGGACGCTGGGCGGTAGTAATAAATCACTTTCTACGCGTAAAAAAAAATAAAAAAAATCTGCTGTACATAATACTAGTTTTTGTCCGCAGCTCCGTCCGCATTGAATAGTTTTTCCGGGATAAAAGCCCCACTTTATATTTTCACGGGATAAAAGTAGCCTATGTGTTAATCCAGGACATGATCTACCCGTGTGCCAAATTTTATCGAAATCCGTTCAGTAGTTTTTGCGTGAAAGAGTAACAAACATTCAACATCTAAACATCACACATTCTTACAAACTTTCGCCTTTATAATATTAGTAGGATGTAGGATTTAACAATACAGATTGCTTGTAAACTCATTGAATAGTCGGTCCAGTTTTGCTCGATTTCAGTTTCACAAATGATACCTTTAATGTATACACATTTTAGCTTGCCAAGCCATTTATTTCTCACAATAAAAAGCACTAAGGCATGAGCCTTGAAATTCCGATACATATCTAGCACTACGTTGGATTCAAACAGCGCTCTGTTATAAAAGTTCCCCAGACATTTTCTTGTCGTGTAAGATCTTCATTTCAGATCTCATCTGTCAAAAGGACGTGTTATTTTACTTTTTTATTATGACTATAAAATGGAGGCGTGACCTTGTTAAATAAACACTAGGGGCAGAAACTCAGGCGCGGTCCGAATAACTTAGCAATTTATGCCTCTACATTTTAGTGAAGGTCATTAATATTGAAGAGGCACTGGCATGTATTTCTAGAGTAATTCATTTTAAGCAAGCCAGAACTGGTGTAGTATAGCTTCTTCGTTAATTCAATAAGCTTGCGAAATGCTCCCAAAATCCAGGAACATAAGTGAATGTAGTTCCTAGTGCAGAATGGAAGTTGTTCAATGGAAACTACTTAAAAGTGATTTTACGTGTTGTTTAAGGTACTGAAGGACTTATTCCCAGACATGAACGCCAAATAACGGCGAAAAGTGGGTGCACTAGTTGCGCCTCTGCCTACTCCTTCGGGGATAAAAGGCGTGAGTGTTTGTGGGTGTGTGTGTGTGTGTGATGAACGCGAAATAACCGTTTGAAAACAGTCACCCCAATGATGAACATAAATTCCGAACAATAATAGGGTAGTTTCCTATGTTTGATTTTGTACATTATATTAGATGTAACAGAAAATAATACGAAAAAGAAATTCTTTTGTGAAATCAGCATCAAAATCGATAGAAAAATAAAGCCGTTATTCAACTTTGAAATATTCTTGTGAGCAAAAGTGGGGGCGTGTCGGAGACATCGCGCTATCTCTTTCGCACGCACGCAGCGTTACGGCCGACGGCGCTTGGTGACGTCACAGCCTAGTATTGCTGTTATTTGACAGCTACCCCTTCCACCAAATTCCAAAGTTTAATAACTTACTATTGTGCCAATTTAGAAAATAGTTTTTCCATTAGATTTTAAATAGCGTACATTTTTCATAATTGTATTTAAAACAATTAGTCAACCACCCTACCTACCTACCCATTATGCTTCGGTGATTTTGGTAATATGATTTTCCATTGTTTAAGTTGAAGCCGCAACGGCCTCACAAGCGTAATGATGTAATCTAAGTTAACTAACACGGCGTCATTAAGTTCTCGGATTTCATTTTGTACTTCACGAAACATTGTATTTTCGGAGTCTCTTAGCTTGAGTGGTTTGAGTTTTAGACTCAACATTGACAAGGTACACGAGTACAATGAGAATACTCCCACTCTGAGTTTAAGTAAGCTTCCTGAAATTAAGTTAGGGTACGTAGTTACATGAATTGAAAAATAATCACAGGTTCTAATTTATTAGTGTATGGGCTATAAAATAGGCACTAATCGAACACACACACCGATACCTTAATCCGCAAACCAGCTAACTCCACTTTTTATGTAAAATACATTTTTGATGCTGTCGTCGGCTTACATAACAAACGGATGATTTAAAAAAACAATAACTCCATTTTGTTTCCTACTTTTTGAATAAATCGCTATTCGAAAACCAGCCAACTCCACGCGTAACGGAACGCAACGATTTTGATAGCCAACTCCCAGAAATGGGCCATTTTGTATAGCGTCGTGAACAAACACGCGAGTTGCGCCGCGAAATTGAAGTTAAAAAAAAACAATCTACGAGACGACATTAAATGTTATATAATCGGTGTTCTATGTATACAAGGTATATTGATTTCACATTTGTTTGCATTTTAATCAGTTTTTCTGAGGTATTTTGGTGTTTTCACTCTAAGCATGGAGTTAGCCGTTACTTTTCTGTGATCGTGATGGGAGTTAGCCTAACTTCATATCATCTTCATAGTTTGCACGCAGAATGCTAAAAATTGTTTTTATATGGTTTAAACTTAATTGGGATTTATTTTAGTGCTTATTTGCTTTTTTGTTCCATGAATGTTAGATGTCTGCAAGAAATTCACGAGCAAGAAGAATTCTGCTTAGCGTACACAAAGAAAACCCTACCGGGAATGGCCTTGATGAAACTACTAATCCTGACATTGCTTTATTTCTCAATAACCAGTTTCCTAGATCCTATGATGATGAGACAGAACACTATGATCCCTTGCACACCGCATCCTCGAACTCTTATCAACAACCTTTTGCACAGCCTGTGACTGATAACAACACAAATGAATGTAGCGTTATTGACACAATTAATCGTGATTCGACCGATAACCTTATTTCCAATTCTGTGATTTTAGATACAGATAGTTTTCCATATTATTGAAAATGTCATCATTGAAGAAACAGTACTGGGAGACGAGGTTGTAACTGAAACGCAAAATAGTGCACCTAGTTTGCTTGAACAATTTACTCCAATCTCGTTTTAAACAATAGCAATTTAAACACAAATTTAAACGAGAATTTCGCACAAAATGACTTCATTTCGAACTCTCATTGTATTTACTGATAAAAACATTACATTTGAAAGAAATCCCCTGCTTGAAATTAACTCTTTAAGTAATACTCAAGATATTACACCAGTAAATCATGCTGTGGATGCGGACACGGACGTGGGAATAAAAAAAACTAGTCGCTTATCGTGATTCCGATTCTGGACCTGATAAGCCTGTTATAAAACGCTGTCAAGTAAAAAAAGGAGAATGGGCTGGTGAAATCAATAAAAAAAAATAGAGAAAAAGGAAAAAATACTTAGGCAAAAAAAAAATCGGCGGTGAATGGAACAAAAAGGTTATAAAGCCAGAAAGAGTATTGAAGCCAAGATGTGCATATCGGGCACAAATTCCAGACTCCGGATTGATACTGAATAGAAAAACCCAATATCACTTTGCCCGACGCGGGATCGAACCCGAGACCTCAGCATTGCAGTCGTACCGTAATAAAACTACGCCACCAAGGCAATCATCCTTTTCATCTTCTCTAAAATATTTTCTCCTATTTATACAGTAAAATTACTCACTCGCACCTATGTGGTTTTAGTGTTCCTAGTTATAGCTGTCATGTAAATATTTTTCAGGTAACCGACATCAGGTGTCTTAAATACCATCCTTCCGGAAGACTCTACTATAAACTACACTTCGACGATGAATATATATTGTTAAACCAACGTATAAATAAGAATTTAGATCAAACTCCATTGGAAAATTTACCACAGATGTACCAGCGACGAATAAAAATTACAAAAAAAAAGTATTTAGATTTACAAGAGTTAAAAAATAATATGCCTGATGATTACCAAAGTTTTTATGTAAACCTCCCTCACGAAGAATAAATAACCTTATGAATGCCTAATCAATTGTAATTTTAAAATTGTTATTTCTTTCACCTTCACATAATTAAAACCAGCTAAATCCATATTCCGAACTTTTATTTAATAGGAAAAGTGGATAACTCAAAAAAGCTTGTGTATATTAGTAACGAACATATTTTAAATAAAATATATAATGAATTTTAATAGCTACCAACAAAATAAACCAACTGGACTTTCAGTTTTTTTTATTTCTAATTAATTATGAAGTAAGAAAGTTTTAACTCTCTCCTGTAAAATTTACGCATATGGAGTTGGCCGACTTGCGGATTAAGGTATCGACACACTTTATCGCCGAAGGGGTAGGCAGAGGCGCAACTATTTTGCCGTCAGTATTCTGTCCCATAATGTGATAGATACTATCCCGCCGTCACATCCACCACTGCAACACCTGTGATGTGATAGAGGGCGAGCCTATCGCCATATCGGGGACACATATCAGACTCCGGGATGATACTGAATAGAAAAACCCAATGTCACTTTGCCCGACCCGGGGATCGAACCCGAGACGTCAGCATTGAAGTCGTACCATAATACAACTACGCCACCGAGGCACTTAGTTTATTTATCAATGCCCATTAAATTAAATGTGTAAATTGAATTACTACGTCATGAAATCATTGGTAGTACTGGCTTTCTTTTATTTATCTAGGACAGACAACTTTAGCGTCGTAGCCCGTAAGCGATACGTGAGTCGCTTAAATCATAGTTTTAGGTTAGGTTAGGCTTTAATCGATTTAGATACTTTCTATTTACTTCGGTTGAAGGTCAGCATATAATCGAGACACGCGGTAGCGTGTCAAGCCAAGCAAAAAAAAAAAAACTTGTCAAAGCTGCCTAGTGTAGTTTCACCCGAACCATTTGGAGCGACTTTTGACGCCTCTATAACTCAAAATCTGTTTAACGTAAATACCTGAGATTTGGTTTATGTATTAAACCCCCTCAAGTTAACAAGAATCCCAAATTTCATAAATATAGCTCAAACGGTCATTGAGATACTATCATCTAAAAATCGGCATTTTTATCACTGACTGACATATAGATCAAAAACCTAACCCACTTCCAGATGACCTAGAAAGTTGAAATTTGGTGTCCAGATAGGTAATTGTATGTATACAAAGGAAAAAATCTGAAAACAATAAATTTTTAAGATTTGAAACATTTTCCAAGCAATCGGAAAATCTGCATACTATCTAAAAATTATCTTTAGAATCATGGACGTTTAGGCGTACACGTCCATTGATGCTTTATTTTAATTTAAATACTATTTACCTTGATCCATTAATTACGTTCCCTCCGTATTAGGGCACCACTTGTGCTTGAATTTTTCTATAAATTTTCTGACTTTAGACAGAGCTGTTGTGGGATACGGCAGTATGTTCCTATAGATACGTTATAGGCATCAGCAACTCGTGCCCACTGTTCAGTCTTTTATATTACATATTCACTTCTGTTTCGAGCTCAAATTAAAAACTACAATGTTTATTTACATCTTATGACGTTTATTATTTTGACATGACATGAAATTGGACGTTCTATCATACTTGCGAATCATAGAGTTTAGGTAATTATTAACATAGAGGTTTTTATACCTAGAGGATTTCATCGTGTGCACATAGCAGAATGATGAAGCGGTTTACGGATTTTAATACATTGTTTATTTTCTAAAATAAGTAACTTCATAAATATTGATCAAAGGTAACTTCTTACGTAGTTGTTTTAATTACTTAACTCAATATTTTAATAAATAATATCTTTACAAAAAGTAATGATATCCCATCAAAACATAAATGTGAAATGTGGAAGCCAAGTCTAAGAATAAGAATATGCGTGCTGGTCGACTTCACCGACAAAATAATTGAAATCTTAATGGTTGCCAAGCCCTGTAGATAATCCTGAAAATTATTTATAAGAACACACTCCATTCTAAAATAAATTTAAACTAATATTTCTTTGTTTTTCTGCTACGACAATGTATGATATTTAAAAATATAATTTCTTAAATTTGAATAGTCGAATTATTTACACAAAGTAGATAACTTAGTACACATTTAAGCTCAAGATTTGTCTTGGCTAGTTTTATCAGAAAACAATATTTTTCGAAGAGTAGGATACGTTGACTTTAAAATATAAAAACAGTAACATAAAGATAAGTTTATTAGCAAAATATAAGAAAATTGTATGTGAAGACTAGCCAAGTCAAATCTTGAGCTTAAATTTATACTAAGTTATCTGCTTTGTGTAAATAATTCGACTATTCAAATTTAAGAAATTATATTTTTAAATATCATAAATTGTCGTAGCAGAAAAATAAAGAAATATTAGTTTAAATTTATTTTAGAATGGAGTGTGTTCTTATAAATAATTTTCAGGATTATCTACAGGGCTTGGCAACCATTAAGATTTCAATTCTTTTGTCGGTGAAGTCGACCAGCACGCATATTCTTATTCTTAGACTTGGCTTCCACATTTCACATTTATGTTTTGATGGGATATATACCTACTGCAGATATTGTTTGTTCAGAGATTAAGTTGAAATTGAAATTACTTCAAATATTTAAGTTATAATATGTTTTTATTGGTCTTTGTGTTCTTTTTTCTAATTTATTTATAGTCTGTCGTTTTACACGTTTATATGAATTACTACTAAATATTTTGCACAAGAACCTCAATTACATTAACAAACTGCACATATTCCAATGCGTTACGAACTACACTGTTGTTAAATATTGATTGCGATTCCTACGTGGTTGTTTTTTATATTCCTTGTAAAGGAAATTCGAGTAAGGCAAAGGTGTTCGGATACACACGTGTTAAATTTTAATAAGATGTGAGGATGAGGAATTATTTAATTTCCGAATGTGTTCAAGCGTTTACGGCGCCATAACTCACGGATATTGCCTGACTGATGCGATCCGGATGTTGCCAGCCTTGTTCGTTCGGATATTCTTACGCATTATTTATTACAAATGTATTGCTTGGGAAGAATGTTTAGTAACAGTTAAATGGCAGTCTTATGTAGAACAACATAAATAGAATAGTCCGAATGGTGAAAAGTCTGAAGTTGCAGATTTATATTATTTATGGTCATAGAATCTACGCAGTGGGCATATTTTACACGCGCTGACAACGCGCATCAAACGCAAATAACACTGGTCTGCCAAAAAAACAGTATTTTTCTCACCTTCTTATTTTGTGCCGGAGTATTTTAGAGTCGATACTTCGGAACAAAAGTATAGTATTAAAATGTATCACGTAAAAAAAATATTGTAATAAAATTTAGAAATTACCTACATTTTGTTATTTCATTGGAATTTGTATAATGTTTACCTGGAACATTATATTAGTAATTGTAATTAATATACAACATTTAAAACTATTATAACAACTTAATAACTTGTGGCTTATAAATTTCACATTAAAGTTTTCTTTCTTCTCAATTTTTTAATATAGTCGCGGCAATTCGCTTTGCTTCGGACCATTTTTCGTTTTAGCGCCTCTATATTATGTGCAGTATATTTTCAATTGTGTCATTTAAAAAACAATATTTTTAAGGATTCAGATGTTCACTATCGTGGACATTACTAATGATATGAACTTTGTCTTCCTTCAAGCCATCCTCTCAACGTTCTTGAGCAACTATCTATAGCAAACTTTCGAATCCCAATTCGAGTCTCCATTCGACCGCGCCAAATGGAGACGGCCGCGTTCCGTATTAACCGATCCAGAGGACGAAATCACTCTGGGCATCCGCCGTAAGAACGAGTTCTTGAAACTCCACAAGACCGCAGTTCCGTCCTCACCGTCGAGGACCTCGCCGCGTTCCCGTCGTCCCCCCGACCGACAGCAGTTCCGGCCCGCGTGCCGATGACAACGCAATCTAATAGGATTAGGCCAATCTTTAAAATAAAAAATAAATATATAACAATAATATACAATAAAAAAACAATCTTTCCCTAACCGTTGATGTCTCATCCTCTCTCAGTGGCCGTCCTGAGCTGAGGTTCGTAACCCGTTAGTGGGTTGCCCTCAGCATGGTCACTTAATTCAAAGGGTTGCGAGCGCCTTCTGCGTTCACCCTAAAGACCGATGTGGCCAGAAAAGCCGACTCGCATCAGGCTACTGGCAGTAGGACCAATAAAAAATTCTTGTCTTTTTCATCAAAAAGAAAGTCAAATTAATGTCGATCCCACCAAAAACATAAATGTAAAAAAAGGAGAGACCAGTTCAATACAAAAATTATGCTTAGCTGTGCACTTCGCTGCAAAAAGAAAAGAATGGAGATCTAAATGAGTGCCAAGTTCTATGCAAAATCCAAATATGTATTTATAGAAACAAAATAACATTATGAACAAGTATTAAACTCTATTTCTTTGCTTTATTGGATATGTAAAACAATTGCTGTTATTTAAAAATGTGAGATCTTAAAGTAGGTTAGATTTGACTTGGCCAGTATTTATCAGAATTAATAAATATATATTGAATAACTTTGTAAAATTACTGGTGTAATGAAAACTGGCCACCAAGTTAGGAAAAACTGCGTTGGAATATGCAGATTGGAGGAAAATGACGTCTTTCAATATTATTCTTTTATTTTCTATGTTTGCAAAACGTTTTTGTGTGTACAATCACGATTTGCACCGAATAAAGAAGCGTTAATGCAGGAACATAATGCAAACCATATATAATTCTAAGCCTTTAAAAAATATACGTGATAGGGGAAAATCGTAAGGAGATCTAGATTTAGCATGTTAAACTGATCATATTTGCTGTATTATTATTTAAAGGAGGATTTCATTGCAGACCAGTGTAATCTAGCAGGTGATGACGTTGAAAATGTTGTACTTTTACATACCAATTTACGTTTTGAAAACGTGTATACGCGCGAGACCACAAGCTCTTTTGAGCCTCTTACAAACAAGGGGCTCTAATTTCCAATAAACCCAACAAGGTTCTTTACACGAAACAAGCTGAAAAAGTAAGGTTATTAATCTTTCAGCCAACAGAATTTGTTAGCGTAATTCTTTAGAGTTTTTGTTTAGAGTTCATTACGTAAGGGACGCAGTGCGTCTCGTGATTAATATAAGGCGGCTTGGTTCATCAGTATTCTGCCGGGCTGTCTCATCACAGCATTATACGGAACCCCTTGCTACCTGAATCTCAGGCATTTTATTTTGGCCTTTGAGGAAATTTGTACCGGCTTGGAATTTGTTTTATTAGTGGAATATGTTCATGAAAGTCTTGTTGGTGAGGCTAGATTAACGATTTTGTGACAGTCAATAGAAAACAAAATAATGTTTCTTTTCCGCTGAATTTATTATGATAATATCTATTAATCGTTAAAATGTTGACAGGTAATTTCTATGTTATATTATAATTGAGATGGACATCAGAGTTCTTATAATTAAATTATGATTACTGGAGGTAGATCTCATATGTAAGAGTCCGTCTGGGTAGGTACAACCGCAATGTCTATTTCTACCGCCAAGCAGCATTGTGCATGGACTGTTGTGTTTCGGTTTGAAGGACATTGTAGCAGGTGTAACTACTGAACACAATGCGACTGATGACGAGCGCAGTGGAATGCCACACAGTACTTTGTAACTTAAGGTGCTGGATGGTGTTGCTACTGTTTATGGGTGGTCGTATCGCTTACCATCAGGCAAACGGTATGTTCGTCTCGTCATTCAATGCCATAAAAAATGATAAGAGTCAAAGTAAAAACCAATGCAGCATACACAATGCGTTCTATCATTAATTTAGCTCGAATTCTAGCGCTTTGGCGCAAATTCCCTGATTCCAGAACAAAAACCGTATTTAAGTTCCAATTACTCTTCCGAGCGGTTGTGTTTTAAAAAAGAACGTCCGAGCAACGCCATCTAGTAGTCGTATCCCTTATATATTTCCAGTTCAATAGAGCCTTTGTGTAGGTGAAACTGAACTTCGTTTCGCATTTCGTTCAAAGACTTAGTTGGTTCGAAATTTGTTCTGTCAGATATATAGGACAATTGCAGCCTGCATTCAGTTGGAAATAGTTGGATAGGTTATTTCAACAATGTAGGTTCGCGGTTCGATTTCGCGTGTGGATGTTGTGGAATAGAATCCAGTATTGTTTCAAGTTTTAATCAGTTTGTGAACGTTTAGTTCTGTTTCGTAGCGGATAATATAAGAATGGTTTGCGTTTCTAATAAAATAATGGTTTTACTGGTTTGGTATTTTGAAAGTTTGTCATGATTATATTTTGTTGATGTTGTTGACATATTATCTAATAAGCCAGTACGTGTCCCAGTTAAACTTTGTTAGTATGAAATTGCCATTCAGAGACTAAATAGAGGCCACTTATCAATTCTATGCGAGCAATACTAAAATTGAGTGGTTCATAAAAATATCCTACTAATATTATAGAGGCGAAAGTTTGTAAGAATGTATGGATGTTTGTTACTATTTCACGCAAAAACTACTGACCGGATTTCGATGAAATTTGGCACACGAGTAGATCATGTCCTGGATTAACACATAGGTTACTTTTATCCCGGGAGAATATAAAGCGGGACTTTTATCCTGGAAAAACTTTTAACCATGGGCGGAGCCGCGGGCAAAAGCCAGTATATTATAAATTAAATTTGCTGCTGATAGAGTCATACTAGGCATTACCTTAAACACATCTACCCATCGCACAAACTTTTTAAAAATTACCTTTCTTAAAATATTTTCCTCACTAACTAAATATTCAAAAGAGCGGATCAACGTTAAAGCTCCTAATCCTTTTTCGAAGTAAGGATGAAATTCCAAATTAGAACCTTATTGCAAGGGAAGAAGGTTGAGAATGTAAACCAACGTCGCCAAACTGAGGGACCTATGAAGTGGCCCTAAATTTTAATGCGGTTCGTGACACCTACCCCCTCAGTTCCCGAAGATCCCTTCAAGGGCCCATCAAACAGGCCATAAATCTGAATAATTACTTGAAAAACCATTTTGAGTTCATTATCTTGGATGTTTTAAGCTCGGCGAAGAATCAAAAGGGAAGATCGCTTCGGTCGACAAAAAACGATCAAAGACTAAAGAGTCTTGTCGAAATGACAGCAATGACTAAGTTGGGCTAAATAAACACTTGAAATTTAGGCTGTATCACGATATTCCTTGAGTTTAAATTAATTCATTAAAGTTGCTTTTACCGAGGCCTTTTAGTAAACTGGTAATATTTTACGTCTTGTAACTTTTTGAATTATAATTTTAGAGCTGTAGTGTCCTAAACTGGCTTACTCTTACTTGTTTAAGTTTTCAAATTAAGTATTACCTTATTTTTTTATTGATTTTCAAATTTCAAATTAATGTGGATCAAAATATATGCAACTAGCTTTTGCTCGCGGCTCCGCCCGCTTTATAAAGTTTTTCCTGGGTAAAAATCCCGCTTTATATTTTCCCGGGATAAAAAGTAGTCTATGTGTTAATCCAGAACATGATCTACCCGTGTGCCAAATTTCATCGAAATCCGTTCAGTAGTTTTTGCGTGAAAGAGGAACAAACATCCATACATCCATACATCCAAACATCCATACATTCTTACAAACTTTCGCCTTTATAATATTAGTAGGATTATCTTGTTGCTCTCATCCAATTCACGCAGTAGATTAATAAAATGATATTGTTTTAGTAACTGCCAACTATGCCTGTCACTATTAGTACTTACTATAGTTTATTCGATATTAAAATCGAAGGTGATTATAAAATAATTAATTCATTTAGTACAATTTCAATGCTTCCAACAACAGCATAAAAATTCTATAGATGATAATGTAATAACTAGCAATTTCAACCAATCCTATTTCCTCTACAGATCAAACATTATTTGCAAATTCATACCGATATCCATATTGAAAGGCAATATCATCTATCACATCTAATATAACATTTTGGAACGTTATAACAGCTCGATCGCGATATGGATTCACAATGACGGTCTAACATCCTCCAGGGCGTGAGTCGACGGTTTGCGAATCAATTAGGCAGGGATCAGGGTTGCCAGATTAGGGAAATTTATTGTGATGGGAGTTTTGAAATTACTGGCTGGAAAATAATGGGTTTGATTGTGCGTTTCTAGAAATTGCTCGTAAATAATCTGAATGTTAGTGATTGTTTTGCAACAGTTGCAAGCACATAATTGGAAAGGGAACTAGTTTTGCGAACGTGCAGGGTCTGTAATGGCAAACTGACTGTATGTATCCAATTTAACGATAGCTGTTTTGCAATAGTCAAGTTAATGTTACAAGTATACTTGAACATAGGACAGCGAAATAATATTAAGTTAAAATTACAATATACAAATTATTTTCCAGTTTTATTTAAAAGTACTTTTAAATTAGTTTCGTAGTTGCCTTTGTACAAATTAAACTTATGAAAAATACTCGTTTTAAAGTCAGTACAGTTTAATTAAATTTCATTGGATCTGATATTCATTGAATCTTTTCATTTACCCTTTCTATAGGTATAGAAATTTCTCTTATCTCCGAGAGGTCTCATTATAACTTCACTCGGTCCTCTGGAATGACCTACGTAATGGTTGATCCCAACTTTTGGGGAGGTTACTGGACTATTTCAAATTCAGTGTTACTCGTTGATTATGCCCGCTTAGACAGCATTAGCTGGTTTTTATTGAGTGCCTTTGTTAAATATTAATAGGATTTCGGTTGACTAATAATGGTTCAATTGAAACTCGCTTAGCAATTCACAAGTCTATTGTATTCGCTAAAATGTTAGTTACTCATTTACATTTTAATTGTACTCATTGAAATGTTTTGGAAGAGTAAATAAGTGTACTTTTAATATTCAGAAAGTTTACCTATCTTTTCTTTTTTATAATGGCCATCTTCGGCGCATTAGGGACGGCTGCGGGTTTCCTCCGACTCACGTCTAAGTTGTCGTCCGCAACCGCCCCTGCGCGTACCGCTGTTGCGGTCCTTCTTCTGTTGTTGCGGGGGCTCAGAAGCCCCTGTACACCGAAGGACGCCCTTGGCGTCCGAGGCAGCGTGAGACACGCTGCTGTCCATCACGGAAGTTTACCTATCTCCCATTTCAAATGTAATTTTAATATTTTCATTTAGAAACCCAAGCATAGCAGTAGGAAATTGTTTAACGTTATTAAAATTGCTCATTAATTATTCCTGGTGTACCTTTATTACTTTCTACAGTGCGTCAAAGGTGCGTCAGTGTTCTCATAATTTCTACTCGGCAGGCTTCCAATTTGTCGCTTCGACGGTGGCACAACTTTGTTCTACTTTGTACACTGTCGTTGTCATTGCGATACCGAGAGTGCTGACTTAAACTCTGTTTACTTGCGGTTTATGCTTAAACTTTTGAAGTAAATTGCGCTAGTCTTCTGTTTGAGTATTTATTTCGTTCTTCATTTAAATGCTGCTTGCTGTAAAGGTGCGCAATATTGGTTTTGCTTTAGTTTCTTTTGTTTTGTATTGTAGATGTAGAAGGCAAAAAAAATCTGCGCAAACGTCGTCGTTCGAGATACAGGTAACTATGTAAATGTCAATGGCTTGAGCAACTTTGTCACATATCAGTTCCATAGTACTATAGTCTAACTATAGTGTTTCTCACATGGAATTATTATGTACTATGTACAAATCCATGTTTGTTGGTTTTTCGCCAGCAACTTGACAGCGTCTGCGCGATGCCTTAACGATGACGTTACAAAGTTCTATTCACGGATATCATCTTCAAATATTGTTGGTTTTGTTTGATATAGATTAAAACCTGCGTACATGATACAATGTGTACTTTATTAAAGCTACCAACGTTACAGAATAAATACGTCTTTCGTATTCTCAACGAAATTATGTTTGTTGTCGAAGAGGATTGATATGACAACTATTATTTTATTCAGTAGTCAATCGTTGTTTCATTTGTTTTTATAGGAAATAAGTTTATACTTAGTATAATCACGTATTTATTTTCCTTATAAATGTACTCATCAAGTATTTATGCAGGTAAATCAAAGTGAACGTTGTTGCGCGTTTCAGAGACAGCGATGTCAAAAAGTATTTTTTTATCAAAGCGACGCATATAAATGTAATGGAAAGACAAAGGAATAATAAAATTGGAAACAATAAACTTTCTGTCAGCGCTCTAAAGCTCGTGAAGTTTGCAGTGAAATTATTTTTAATGAAATGCGACTATTCATTTCCGCGGTTGATGTAAAATCTCGTTTTCCTGTCAGAATTTTCTTTGAATAATATTACTTCTTGAATAGAGGACGACCCTATCTCCATATCATATTTGTTTCTAATGTTTTGATAATACAATATTTACTATTTCAACTATTAATGCTCATATCAATCGACTCAAATTATATCATTTTTTTATTATAAAAATATTAATACTTTTCAGTTACCTATTCATCAACTGCTTATGCTTTCATTATTTTGTGCTAATTTACAATTAGTGCACTACAAGGATTATAATATACTTCGCAAACATTTTTTATAAGCAAAATGTATCTAAAAAGTACATTTTGCACCTTTAGGATGAAAACGACACAATTAAAAAAGATAGAAATTTGAGTTATCGTTATAAAATTACTTAAAACGAAGTTCATGATACAATAATAGTTCAAAAACAGCCATATTCAAGCAGGAATAGGACAAATCTGTTATATCGGTCCCTTTTTTATTATATATAAATGAGGAACTAGTTTTTAGTTATTTTAAAACGACAACGCAATTTTCTATTTTTTTTAATTGTGTCGTTTTCGTTCTAAAGGTTCGATTTGTAAACGAAGAACATCTAAAATATGCAAGTACACGAAAGTTAATGCATGAATCAACTTCAAAATGTGAGGGAACATCGCAAACCTCTTGCAAAGTGGCGGAATTAAAGATTCGCGGGAAGTTCACTAAGTATTTTTAATCTAACTTATGTACCGGCGTCGGTCCTCGTTAAGCCAGTACTTGGCGTGGCTTATCTTGAGAGTGGAAGCTTGGCCCTGACATACTGCCTTACATTTCTTTTACTAAATTTATCGGTTTACGTTGCTAAATGTTGTTCATAGAGTTGCATTGTTCTATATTTTTCGTTGTATATTGATTGGTAGGAATAACCAAAATAATGGTTTGTCATGTTTGATTTTTAATGCTTCTAAATTTAAATAAAACATTTTTATTCAATAAAATACACAAATCAATGTCTCTACATTGATTAAATTGAATAAACTTTTCAAAAATTTAAAAGTGCTGCCATTTGAGGCCATGTGATACGTTTGTAGTGACTTTGTTATCCAGCACATTTATGGGGACTAAATAATTTATAAATAATGATAGCCCTTAAATTACTCATCAATAATTGCATTTCATAAAAATGATAGTCAAGTACCTATAAGTTTATACCGAATCTAACCAAAAATATAATGTAGAAAATTAATAAGATCTTGTACAAGTAAGTAATTAGGATTGTGCTGACGTAATTAATTATTTAGCAGCCAAAGGGCGTCTTTATTAAGATTATATTCATTAAAGTCCTTGAAGACGAGAGTTCCGTTGTAGACGAACAGATCTGTAACTACAAATTTGTATTCCTACAAAAGTTAATTTTAGTACGTTATAAGTACCAGTTTTCAACTCCGGGGGAGCAAATTCCAATTTTAAAGAGAGGGGGGGGGGGTTGTTAAATGGTCTAATTTTTATATAGGTAATCCCATTAATTGAACACAGTACATGGGCAAAGGTATCTATTTGTTGATTCCAAGGGGATGTCAGCTGTTCTCCGCTGTTCCTTTCTGGTGACAACTATGATGTGTGCGACTGCAATTGGTTAGTTATCGATCTCTTAAGTTGTATTGTGCTGTGCCAGCTTGTAACATGCGATGACACGAATACAAAAGCGTAGCCATGTGCATTAGGTCGTTCTTCATTGATAGCAAAATAGCTGAATAGAAACGTAACACTAATTACAGCTTTGTTTTATTTCATTATTCTCAAAAATAGGTACCCAATTCTAAGTTAGTCTTGGTAATTCTGTGTAATTCTTAAGATTTTTTTATTCTTGTAAAAGAGCAAATCTTTTAAGATTTAATACAGAACGTTGACGTACATGTTAACGTTACATAACGTATTCTGGGCAGAAACTCCTTCAAAGTTGTGCCGAGAAAGAAATAAGAGAATTGTGTCACGTTTTAGTAACGAACAAAACTTTAGCAGGAATAGGTTACGACACCATGATTAAACTGACGATCTGCGTAAAGAGTTAATTTATGTATATTAGGTACTTTATTAGAGGATATATAAGTAATAAATAAAATACTTCTTTGATCCGGTAATATTTTTTAAAAAAGTAAGCAGTACCGTACTGGATGCTGCTCGCAGCTTCACTGGGTAACACTTTTCCCGTTTAAACAGTCCAATTTACTTTTACGGGATAAAAGTAACCAATGCGATAATCCAGGACAAGGTTTATCTGTTCACCAAATTTCATCCAAATCCTTTCAGCGCAACAATTCACTTTTAACAAACACTCGAACATATTATCAAACTTTCGCTTTATTAGAATTAAATGTTTATCTCTACATTTAAAAGTGCACTTAACACATGCATCGCAGAACCTAAAAATGAACGAAATAAGGTTGCACGTAGCGCCAAATGATCTGTCGCCTTATCTTGAGGGCTCTCCGCCTCACCTTATCTACTGAGTACTCAGAGCTTTTCACTTGCGCTCGCTAGAGGGCGCTCCACTCTCATTACCATATTTGGAGATACGACGCTTTTTTAAGTTCATTTTAATGAAAATTAGAATGGCAAAGTCGAGTGGTCTCCGTGGGCTTTGCGAATCGAGATTGAATATTTTGCATTATGTTGATGACGGAGTTTATAGACCGGTTTTCTTCAATATACCCGATAGGCAAACTGTTCTATATTGGGCTTTGACGTAAGTCCTTGATTAATTTGGAAGCTAATTTCACTTAGGATTATATTTATATAGAGTAGTAAAGGATGTAGCATTTTATATGTATATGACCGTTTTTAAACTATGACGATATCAGCACCTTAAAGAACAAGCAGATATTAATTAAAATAAAGTAATTATAAAAAAAATTGCATCGACGCACAATTGCATTTTATTTTAGTACTTAAGTACCTTTAAGATTTAGCCGGTTGTACTTAGGTAAATATCTATCGAGTGTATTTTAAATTTTCGAACTTCGAAAAACTATAAGCTGCAAAATACCGAATTGAATATTGATCATCAAAATTATCTTGGCTCTCAATAATTGACATGACAAGCTATTCATAGCCGTTTCTGCTCCGGTGGATTGCAGTACCTACAAGTAAAATACTTGTAAACGTATTTTCACTAATCTTCCAGTTATGTGTGTTAAATGATAAAAACGATATGAATATTTTGTACGGTGTAGTTGATTTAAACAGCATCCATTCTATACCAGTGGAGCGTTAAGGCGCGGACGTTAATTCAATTAGGCACTTATCGCTTTACGCTCAAATTCGCAAGAATCCGATCATATAAAAATATGAAGAGCATTAAAAGGGAGCGGCTGATATGTACTTACGACGTTTTTAAATCTATTTATCGTCATTTGAACGTGTCTACGGACGGTATTAATAAATGAATCTCAAGTTTGAGTTACATCTCAAGTAGACATAATGTATTGAACTCTTCATACATTATGTCTACTTGAGATGTAACTCAAACTTGAGATTGATTTATTAATACCGCCCTACGTGAAGACGAAAACTGAGTGCGCGTAGAGGACGCGTATAGGGAGTGGTTGTCATAAACGCACATATTCAGCTTGTTCACACTTGAGATATGTTTTCATACTTTTGTGCAGCTCGCAGGCTATATAAACTAAGCTATTTAGCATGTGTAATTTTTTCAGCTATGCGAGGGTAGTTAAACTAAGTTTATTTTCTAGTTGTATAAGATTTCTTTCGTCATTTACACGTGCAGTCATAAGTGTCAACTAAGTTTTCATAATACTATAATCTTTCGAAATTCGACATTCAAATTCCATTTTATTCACATGTAGGTAGAACGTATAACGTAACATTTTAATAGTTCAGTCTAAACTTTAACGTTACGTTATATGTGTAGAAAAAATCATACATGGCCTCAATCCAGATGCTAAAAGAAATGAATTCACCTACATACAGAAAACATTTCATTTCCAACGCGAATATGCCTCGGAAGCACAATAACAACTTCGTCAACTCTTCAAACAATATCCATTTGTTTTGACGTATAGCTTCCGCCATTTTTCCGCTTTGTCCCTTCGTTATGTGAAATTGTTTTGATATTTTTATTCAGTTAAACTAATGAGGGGCTGCTGGCAACATTAAGTTTTTTTTTTGTGTATATAACTGGTTTCTGGTCAGTCGGTGTAGTCCAGCCACATAAGTCGCTGAACAAATTCAAAACTTTAAATTGTCTGTAAACTTTTGTACATACATATATATATATATACATATACACTCACGCCTGTTATCCCCGAAGGGGTAGGCACAGGCGCAACTAGTGCACCCACTTTTCGCCGTTATTCCGTCCCATGATGTGATAGGGGCGAGCCTATCGCCATATCGGGCACAAATTCCAAACTCCGGGCTGATACTGAATAGAAAAACTCAATATCACTTTGCCTGACCCGGGGATCGAACCCGAGACCTCAGCTTTGCAGTCGTACTGTAGTACAACTACGCCACCGAGGCAGTCTTCAGTCAGGTAAAAACTTTTGTGTTTTTACCAAATTGTATTTTCTCCTCACAATAATAAATACAAGGGATTTGCTTGATTTACATAAAAAAGTATTAGTTTTAATTACACTTAACGCGTTTATGTGATTTGAAATTTTGAATTTTTGCAGCTACTTATGTGTCTGACTGTACATAGAGTGTCGAAATTTTATAATTTTATCTTCAATTTCGAATAAGTAATATAGATAACTAGTAGTGCTCGCGGCTTCGCCCGCGTGAAAAAGTTTTTCCGGGATAAAAATATTTTCCTGGAATAGAAAGTAGCCTATAGCACTCAGGAGTAAAGTAGCTTTCTATTAGTGAAAGAATTTTCAAAATCGGTTCAGCAGTTCCTGAGATTAGCGCGGTCAAACAAACAAACAAACAAACAAACTCTTCAGCTTTATAATATTATATAGATTTCATTTTTGAGCAGGGATTTCGTGGGTTAAGAACAATTTGATTATTCATCGTAGTATGCATGTACTATCATATGTATTCAGTGTATATTTACAGAACTAAATAACAATCGGAAAGTTGCCCATTTCGGCTGTAAGCGATTAGGAAAATTATCCCCATCGCGGATATTATCTATATACATAATATTGATTGGAATTTGTGTCCCTCACGACCAAGACGTTTACATATCGTTTCGCAAACACTGTTATTAACACACAAATCCCGCTACATTATTACAGCACAATATTGTCTAATGAATCACTAGACGCCGGCGGTATTACAGCTAACAATGCTCTTACAGGCATATCGTTAGCGCTATATTTATGCCGATGAGATCTCATTATGAATACACTAAGGCATAAATCACTAAGAACATTCCCGATAAGATGTGTGGTGCGACGTATAAACGGAGATGTGAATGGTTTCCGCAGTGCATCAAAGGTGAGGGGGCACGCTATAGATGGCGCTGAATGCAGATAGACGTCGATGGTTAGTAAATGTGTTGTGAGGGTGGAGTGGAACGTTATGCGGTCGTTGTGTTTAAGGGCTAAAATTATCGTATTTGTAATATAATTTTCGTTGGGCGGATTTATTGTTTATGCAGGCTACAAATCCTCATATGAATATGTATTGTATTAATGTTGTGTCTGTCTATTGCTAAACAGTTATTTTAGGTACATTGCTAGCACTATTGTATTCCAGTTAGAATATGAGACAAAATATCTATGGTATCATGGTGATGATTGCAGCGCAGCGCTTTGACTCTGACTAATGCTGTCAATAATAATTAACGTACTATTCGTGGAGTAAATGGCTCATCATATCATTAAATCAATTGTACAAAAAATAAGTTTTATCGGTGCACCATTCACGGTGCTTCTTCATTTTAATGTTCGGTTACCCCATAGTATAACCACGTAAGATTTTTTACCCGCTTACTCCTTTCCCTTGTCCCACAGCTAAACAAGACGCAATAAAATCGAGTGCCGCTTGCGTCGTTAGCGAGAGATGCTTATCTTCGCGTGTTAGAGTTGACGCGAGACTGCGCTCTGTACCAGATTTATCGATGGCAACTTTGACTTCCATCACTAATGACATAGGTATTAGGGTTCCACACTTTGTCGGTAAAGAAATATTAATATTACCTTCTTACATTAACATACCATAGAACATAGATATTCTACGGAAATGTAGAGACTATAAAGGATATTTTACTGATGGTAGGTCTCTCATATGTAAGAGTCCGTCTATGTGGCTACCACCGCAATGTCTATTTCTACCGCCAAACAGCAGTGTGCATGCACTGTTGTATTTCGGTTTAAACGACATTGTAGCCAGTGCAACTACTGGATATAATGAGACTCAACATCTTATACTTTAGGATGGCAGGCGCAGTGGAATGCCACCCAGTGTTTTGTAACTCAAGGTGCTGGATAGTGTTGTTGCGGTTTATAGGTGAACGTATCGCTTAACATAAGACAAATGGCATGTCTCGTCATTCATTTATCATAAAAAAAAAATGATAATTTCTCTAATTCTAATTGTAAATGACATTAAGCAAATGTACTTTGTTCAAAATTGTGATGTAATCACAAAAAACGATGAATCCATTTTACTTCAAAGCCAAACAATAATCATCATCAGCCACAAGACGTCCATTGTTGAACACAGGCCTTCCCTAAAGATTTCCAAACGGACCTGTCAATAGTGGCCTGCATTCAGCGTGTTCCTGCGATCTTTATCAAAGCCAAACGATAAAAGTATTGAATAGATATAGGAAGGAAAAGTAAATTTAAGCAAATACTGGCTTCACTTCGAATTTCTTCATGAAGACATATTGATTGCAACAAACGCAAAATTATAAAAGAGTGGGTGGCTTATTACGTTGATTCCCCCATCCCCATTGAACCACAGGCCGAGCAGAGATAGGGTGAAGCGTCATTGTTACATGGTGGAAGTTCCAAGGGCTTGTACTAAGCGCTTTGCTTCCACCTTTATTGTGCGGACAGCCAAATTGTGGAATTCGTTACCGTCGAGTCTATTTTCCGCAGAGATATTATTTGGGACTCTTCAAGTCGCGAGTGAATCGGTTTCTTCAGGACAAGCGTGTTTCACCTTAGGCTGCGTCATCGCTTAACATCAGGCGGATAGCGGACAAACGTGGGCGCATTCAGAATAAAAAAAAGTCCATCAAAAATACTAAGCGTGGGCTGTCAGCTTTCATAATCTTATTGGGACGTAGGAAATGTCACGAGTGAGAAGCATCTTATAGAGCATCCAGCTTAAAGGTCGCCAAGGATCAATGTACTGTAAAGGTTATAGGTCAATTTGCATCGATATTTCCATGGGGTAAAGGTGAACTCCATTGAACACAATGCAATTCAATCAGCTCTGTATTATATACTGCTACTGGCCTTAGTCCATCACGCTGGCCTAGTGCGGGTTGGCAGACTAGAACCCAATGTTGAAACTAATTGTGAGGTATAAATGATTGATTAAGGAGATAGGTAAAGGTTTTTGCTACTTAATATTATCTGTAAATATGGATACATAATAATTATTAATATCAGGATTCTTTTAACGAAATTACGTGTTAAATATTTAAGTTGCTATAAATTATGTGTGGAATGTTCATTTTAGAAGAATTTAATTTCGAGATATCCGAAGCTCGGTATGTTGTCCTCTGGGGTCTCGTGTGCCCCAATTTTGTTCCGTATCTCGCTCATGCAAAAATCACTATCAAATGTTGATCATATTACGAATTACAAGTTAAGTACTTTTAAACTACCGTACAATGACTTCATGTATTTACGCGAATGTTAGTCATTGAAATAAAACTGTTTTCCGGATTTTTTACGCAGTAAAATCCGCAAAACAGTTTTATTTCAATAACTACCATACAATTTAAACGTAAAAGAAAACGCGTTTTATTTTAGCTGTTAACATTTTAAATGAGTTTTGTCGGAAATACACCAACGCTACACACTGCTTGGTCACGGGTGCCCCATTTAGGACTTTCACATGCCCCGTGCCCCCGTCGGGTCTAGCGCTTGTTTTTTTATTTTTAGTCTGCGTCGGTGGTTGCTTTAAAACGACTTTTACCACACTTTTTGTTTCAGTTAGCGTGGGTACGTAAAATTTTTTAAATAAAGAAGTCTGTGAATAGCTTTGATCTTTTTAAAAATTAAAATTTATTTTTATTTTTAACCATTAAAATAACTGGTATTTTACAATAAATCGAAGGAAAATATCAGTTATAAAATTATTTTCATGATTGCATTTTATGTTTTTAATTTTAACATTACGAAATTTATAGCTTCATTACACGCAGTGCACGCAATAATACACTAACTTGAAATATTTATGTCTCACTGATATTTATCAGCGAAGTAGGACTATTTCATATATATTAGTCTCTGTCACGCTTGATATAAGTTAGGATAAAACGTGTTTACTTACGAGTGTATGAGACTACAGACGCCTGAATTTTATTTATGTCCTTTCTACTGGCATAAAGAATATATATCTATAAAAGCGAAAGGTCACTCACTTGCTCACTTACTCATCTCGAAATTTCAGAAACTACAAGTGCTAGGAGTCTTAAATTTTACAAGGTCCTCTTAGGACGTAGGTGCTCATAATTCAATTTAAAAAGGGGTTGGCAAAGTTTGTATGAAATTTCTATAGATTTAATAGTAGGTTTTATTCTTTCACTAAAAGGAAGCTACATTACTCCAGAGTGCGACAGATTTTATCCCGGGAAAATATTAATCCTGGAAAATCTTTAACACGCGGGCGAAGCCGTGGGCAAATGCTAGTAACTTATATAAATGTTATGAACAAAAATATGTAGAGCTTCCGTATCTTTAGTTACACGGCTATACGAATGAATTGTGGACAAGGAAGTCCTAGATTTAGTAAGATCGAGCAACAATTTTTTAGGGTTTTATTAATATGATTTACACAAGATGGATTCTTTTTATAGTGTTTGAAAAATACATCAAATTCATGATGGAATGCATAAAAAAATATGTTATTCCTATACTGAAATACATACTAAACAACGAAAAAGTCCACCCAGATTTAAGGTCTCAAGATTCCAAACACATCTTGAGATCCTTATTTTTCTTTTATTTTCTAAATGGCGATAAAAATATGAATGACAATATCATATGCAAATTAACCCCCAACGTAAAATAAGCCAGACGGCACATTGTCTTTCGTTTACCTAGAACCTCGTGTCTGTGATTTATTGCAGCTGTCTAGACAAGAGCTATAAAATTTCATAGACAAACAATATGAAGTAGATTTGATTTTCTCAGCAGTAGGTGTATTGCCTGTTTCATTTTGCTGTCGTCTTTCGGTCGGAAAATATCTACCCATATGGGAAGATGTGACAATGCGTTAGGATAGCTTTTGTTCATGGCTCCAACCGCGTGATAAAGTTTTTCCCTGAAGAAAGTCCCGCTTTATATTTTCCTGGGATGAAAATAGCCTGTGTGTTAATCCAGGATATGATCTACCCGTGTGCCAAATTTCATCGAAATCCGTTCAGTAGGAGATGTGCAGTAACAAATAAAAAGAAAAACAGACAGACAGAAAATAATTATAAAAATCGTTGATTTGTTTTCCATTACTTTTCTCTAGTCACCCCATTTCTTTTGTATCATATTTCTTTAAATTTACACACATAGTAACAGTAAGATTTCCATCACAATTTCATATGAATCTGTGTGATGATAAAAACAAAAAGCATATAACACTTAGTAGTACAACACTTGCAGTACTAGTATAACACTTGTAACAAACTAGGTCTAAGTAAATGAGATGAGTTGGTACATTACTCTTAAAAAAAGAGTGTATTCCCACCTAAAATTCCAGTAACGCCTCTCTATACCCAGGTATAGAGAGGCGTTACTGGAATTTTATGTATTTATAAAATTATGCAATACTGGTATTAATTTAATACCAGTATTGCAGATGTTCATGGGCGGGAGTGATCACTATCAGGTGAACCGTATGCTCGTTTGCTCCTCATAAAAAATGAAATTTCATTTTTATTCATAAAACGATTTATGCCTAGCAGAATGTAACTACACTATACCAATAACAAATGACCAGAAACCACTATGAATTCGACCAATGGATCTGACATTCACGGTTGGTAACGTTTAATGGTAACAATTAGAATCCTCATTGTGACGAGCAGCATTATTGCAGACACGTTTTCGCTATAAATCAGTACTAACAGACAAGCCGACACGGCGGTTATTTGCAGCGTTTTATTATCAAAAGTTGGCTTTATGTTCATTAATATCTAAACTTGTGTTGTAAATTACGCGACCCTTTTTTATATGGTCATTAGTCATCCGGAGGCAATTTTTTGGTACGTGTTAATCTTCTGGGGACAATATTAATGACTTCTTTTTGCTCGTTTTTTGGATTGTAGTTACATTTCATTTTGGGGCTATTTACAGACGCTTCGGTGAGATGGATGGAAATTAGTAACGAAAGAGATTTTTGGTTACATTTGTTGAATAAATGAGGAACTGTCAGGTACTATGAATTTAGTAATGCCCTGTACTATGCAATAGTTCATCATATTGGATCGGTTTGGCGACTTCACATTTCTTAGAAAATCTTAGACACGTATGACGTACCTAGCATTTCTTGCGTTGATTATCGTCACTCTTAAGCTGTGATTCCGCAGGACGCGGCAGACGGCAGACGGCAACAGCATGTGCCGCGACGGCAGACGGCACTACTATGCAGTGTTGAATTGTATGAGACCGATTCCGCACACGACGCCAAATGACGCGCGGCAGGTGACGTCCTGCCCGTTAAACACCCCATAATTTGGAAATATGCACTCATAAGTGCTCATAGCTTCGGAAATCTTGATAATTTTTTTAACCTAGTTGCTTCTAATAACCCTAAAGCTAAAAAGTTTTTGTTAAAATGTTTCACGAAAGTTTGTCTCATTCTGTATTTATTAACTTCCACAAACTTGTTAATATTCCCGCATAGGATGCATATCCCACACGGCCGTGTGCAATTTTAAACTTCCATAAATTAAATTTGTTGTGAAAGTTTTTATGCAATCTCAAATGGAAGGCTGAAGTTTAAGTAGATTTAGTTAATTGAACTTAAGTAACTTGATGTCGGAATCTGTTTTATGTTACTTTGGACTTGTAATGAATCCGAATGTTGTTAGTAGTAGTATAGTTTCTTCTTCAAGAAGCTATTCGTTTTATGAATTTCCTGTTTAGTTAGTAGTACTATTTTTTTCGGTTTTACTATAGAATTTATGAAATTACTTTAGTATTTGTTACCGCAAAAGGATTTATTTATTTTTTTATCGAATTCTGTAATGCTTTCACCTGAGACAAAGTCGCTCTATCGGTAAGAATCTCTACAACGTGCATTTATCGCCTCTATCGACCGGGAATCGATGTTTACGCCTTGTCGTTTAATTCAGCAAGTCTGTGGAATGCCTTAATGGTCTTGTGCGGCGGGCGAATATGTTATCTAGGAATTTATAGTATGTGTACGTTCATGCTTCGGGAATACCGTAAAAATATGTTACTATATATTTTATTCGTGTTAAAGTCTGTATGCGCGAGGGTTATTTAGTGCACTCACTGTTCAACGACCTTATGTGCGTCCAAGTCTTTATGACATTATATGTAAATATACAATAAAACGAACTCCCTTTTAGAATGTACATTCACGATTAAATCGCTAAATTAATTTTATTATAATTTTGTCTGCCATAAAATAAATTTATTGGACGATCTTTTTTATAAATTAAGCATGCATTCTTAATTTACTGCCTTGGTGGCGTAGTTGTATTACAGTAAGACTGCAAAGCTGAGGTCTCGGGTTCGATCCCCGGGTCGGGCAAAGTGGTATTGAGTTTTTCTATTCAGTATCAGCTCGGAGTCTGGAATTTGTGCCCGATATGGCGATAGGCTCGTCCCCTATCACATCATGGGACGGAATAATGGCGAAAAGTGGGTGCACTAGTTGCGCCTCTGCCTACCCCTTCGGGGATAACAGGCGTGAGTGTATATGTATATATATGTAAGCATGCATTTATGCTAGCCCCACAAGCACGAAAACAAAATAGCAACATTTCTTAGTTTAAAATATCTCGATAATTTTGTTTCCGTATCAAATTAACTAACAAGTTTCATTTCATGAGAACCGTGTCAAATGTAATCAGTACCACCGGGAATATTGCAGCGAAATTCGCGACGCCTTTGAAACAAAAAATACCGCATTTTTGCCATCCCGCCCACACCTAGCGGCGCTAAAAGGTGCATAGACTCGTCCGCTAAATGAGAAATTCCTTGAGAACACGGGGCCGGTAGCCAACAACCATAGGCATGCCGCAAACTTATCGATATCGATAGTTTCGTACGAGAATTATATGGTATGGTAGCACAAAATAATAATATACAATACCTGACCTGTGTAATGTATTATGTACTTTACTATATCCCAGTGTTGGGCATGAGCGTCCTCTACTGAGAGAATAAGGCATTAGTCTGGGTTTGTTGGCTTCGTACGGGTTGTCAGAATCCATGTTCCTTCGAAAATCTTATATAGAAAAATTGCTTTAAAATATTTTCTCCGTGCTCCACTTTTTTTCTTCCTACTTCGAATATTTTTTACAAATGCTCAATGGAAATGAGTGTGCCTTTGTGATTAAATTGCATTATGCAAATTACGAATGTTCCTTTATCCTTGCGGGGATAATTAAATTGCATTATTCAAATTAGAATTATATCAGCTACAATTAACTGTATTTTATATTTGACTTTGTCACGACATGCTACTTTTTTAGAAATTGTTTCGGTGCATTTTTGATTAGTAAAAACATTGGTTTAACAACTTATGTAGTTAATTCCCACTTTTAATTAATGTTGGTTACTTATTTCTTTTGTAAACATAATATGCGTTCAGCCTTCGCATTTTACGGACATAAAATAATAGGAACATTTACAAGAACCTAACATACTTTTTAAGATATCGATAACTTTATCCAAATGGTTGGCTCGTTCCTAGCGTCGTATATAAAAGACCTATTTAAAGGGATTATTAAATCGAGTTTCAGGTAATGTGGGGGTTTATTAAAGAGAGTGGAATTTTTCGCGTTCTCGTCGTGTGACTGGCGGGCTGAGTTAATTTGCTTTGAGGTTATAACGTAATGTTATAGGCGTTTTATGGTACTTCATCTTAACATAGTAAAGCCTTGGATGAAATATTCGTATATATAATAAAATATTTTGCTATAGTTTAAATTTGTTTTTTGATTTTTTGGTAAGGCAGTACCTATGAAATCTTTAGAGAGAGGCTTATGTTGAGCAGTGGATTTCATATGATTGATGATGTCACAGATATTGAAAATCTTAAGAGCGATTTCGTTGACAATCTTTCAAGTGATGCCAGCATTGTTTGTTACATAAGAATTCATCTTTACCATAACTCGGAAATCACAGCTCCTCTCACCGGGTGAGGTCACTGTAAATCACGAGGTAATTCTATTCTCGGAACGAGAATTTTATTTATCAGTTTCATATCAATAGGGAGCTTTCTTGTATTGAGATAGAATCTATATGTACCACCGTTAAATTATTCCCAAGCGAATTGTAATGAGTTGCTTGGTTACCAGGGTACAAACAAACTTTGTATCACGGTCAGTGGTATATTTACTATGGTAGATTTTTATTTTAAAGAAGCCTATTGCCTGTTCATAAATTACTATCATTTATAAAATGTAATATGATTTAGTCGTAAAATATTGTTTTTTTTTCTGATACTGAACTTTAGGATTTGTGTGTAATGTTGGGTTCTGAGTTCAATAAGAAACGTGTGTAATATTCCAAATATGATTTATTACCACTCAATAATCAATACATTACGTACATATTCTCTATACTACTACATGCATGTTATACTAAAATAATATGCTGAGTAAGTGTCACACATACATAATGCAATATCTTATGAAATACACTTCATGTATAACGTACTAGCTTTTGCCCGCCGCTCCGCCCGCGTTAAAAAGTTTTTCCGGGATAAAAGTCCCGGTTTATATTTTCCCGGGATAAGAAGTAGCCTATGTGCTAACCCAGGACATGATCTACCCATGTGCCAAATTTCATCGAAATCCGTTCAGTAGTTTTTGCGTGAAAGAGGAACAAACATCCATACATCCATACATCCAGACATTCTTACAAACTTTCGCCTTTATAATATTAGTAGGATTTTCGTTTCATCGGGCATTGCTTTATGGTTATACAAAATTTCAAGAGAGTTAGTTAAGACATTTTGCTGCAAAGGTAGACATAACTTTATATCTAGGTAGGGGTTTAGGCGTCTCCTATAAGTATTCAATGTCCTTCTTCTTCTTTAGCCTTTGGAAGTCAACTGCACTTTTTTTTTTCTTTTTTTTTATCGTGGGGAAAAACGCGTTATCGTTACCACCACTGGGGGGTGAGTGGAACGGTTATGTTGGTTTCACACAGTCTTACGGTCCAATGTCGACACTCGGGAGTATAGCTTCATCCGAGCGAGCATTGGACCGAGTCCCTAACACTATGTACACCCTACACCGGCATACCAACCAAAACCCGCGGTGGCCTTCTTCGGCGCCTCCCTAAAAGATTTCCAGACCAATGTGTTAGAAGCGGCCTGCCTCAAGCAGGTTCCTGCGACCCTTACAAGGTCGTCTATCCACCTATTCGTAATATTCTTCTGAGTTATAAATACAAAATTAATGTGTCTAATACTTCTAACACATGGCAACTGAGGTATATTATAAGCATGAATATTTTCACAAAAACAATTTATAGACACACACGCCTGTTATCCCCGAAGGGGTAGGCAGAGGCGCAACTAGTGCACCCACTTTTCGCTGTTATTCCGTCCCATGATGTGATAGGGGGCGAGCCTATCGCCATATCGGGCACAAATTCCAGACTCCGGGCTGATACTGAATTGAAAAACAAATATCACTTTGCCCGACCCGGGGATTGAACCCGAGACTGTAATACAATTACGCCACCGAGGCAGTAATTTATAGACAGTAGAGTGATAAAGATTCCTTTCCAAAAAATATCGCTGTCCGTGGAACTTTAATTTGTGATAAGATTTTCAAGCGGGTGTAGACGCGAGTAAAGCTAGTAATTTTATATTAACATCTAAGGCGTAAGTAGGTCACGAAGAAAACTGTAATTTACAAATGGATGTAAGTAATGAGTTCATGTAATGTTTTTGCAATATGTTTATTGCTTAACTGGACGAGATGAGCAAGTCACTCGTCTGATAGAAGACTTACTATACTTCATAGTATAGTTTGATATATTGGATTCATTTAATAAATTTGAAAATGAAAACTCAATTTTTAGGCACATAAAAAATTACTAGCTTTCGAATATTTTGTATTGTAAAAAGGTGTGCACTGCAAGACAAAGGGCCAGGGGCTGACAGAGCCCTACCAGACCCACTCTTATACCAGACACTGCAACATTAGTAAAAGCCGTTCTCTGCAATAAATATAGTGCTTTATGTGCACACTTATAAGGTTGTTTATCTCCGTATCACGCTCCACGTTGACTCCGCGATAAAATATAATTTTCTGGAATTACGCCTTCACACAATCGTAAGCCGTAAGCCTTTTTACGGCTTCGGATTCGGCGGATGATAATTTGGACATTATTCTGTGAGATGTATAATGTATAAAGCGGGTTTAATTCGCTGGATTTGCTTTATGGGCGAATGTAATGAGTTATCTACGTTATGTATTCTTAACGTAAAGTTCTGGTTGTGCGACCGTTTATGCATCTTACTAATATGAGGCGATTTTTTACCAATCTAATCAATAGATAATTATTATTTTATTTGTGTTGGTTCCACACTTTTTTTAAACCCCAAAAGTTTGCGGTTTGTGACGTCAAGTGATCATAAAAACTTAAAATACTAGTTATAATACATCACAAAGAATGGAGCTCTAGGTTTATTTATTTGTTTCGCACTTTATACATAGTTAGGTAAAGCCGGTCTTAATGCCGAAGGCGTTCTCTACCAGTCAACCTGAAGAGGTGCGGAGACAAATCATAGTAGGTTGTAAACTTCCGAGCCCAGATTGAATGAGCATACATTCAATCTAGTCAACAACCTTTACAAATATGTAAAAATAATGTGAACAAATATTTGTCTCCAATATGCCGTGAATAACGTTGTCTATTTATTTATTTATAATAAATGTACGCCTGAGGCGTGGGGACAATGCGTTGTCGATCTCTGCATCAGATCGTTCGTCTTGGGACGCTATCAGCAGGGGTTCTGTATAGGATTCCCTAGGGTTTGAAGTCTAGGCTTCTTAGACGGAATGTGTTATTACATGACTAGAATTATGTAAATGTTTAAATGAATGAATAATTAAATTTTTTGTCTATTTTTATGAACTATGAACGTATAATTTTGAATCTAAAGTTTTCTAAAGCCTCGCCCTTCTCTTTCACATTTTAGAACTCACAAATGTTACCTTCAGCGCCGGCTATATATCTTTGTAAACTTTCCACGCTAACACTAAAATCTTCACAAATTAGAATTTACTTTCAAGCGAACAATAGCTAAGTAAATTTTGTTCATACGAGACCTCGATATCTCTTCAAAACTGTAAAACAAATTTCTCTTGGGAACAACTTGCTCTATTAATTCCAAGTTTGCAAGTTTTCCCTTTGTAAAGGTTTTAAGTTCAGCGTGTTGGGGAACTGGGTAGGTGCGGGAATACGACTAGTTCTAGCTTTCTACTCGGAGCCATATCGACCGGTTATTCCTGCCTATAATCGATTCTTGGTGCATCGTTTAAATGCTTTAGTATTGTGAGAAAATTAATGCTAGTAGCATTTTGAAATGTATTGGTCGACTTCGTCTGTATTGTGCGTGTTAGATAATAGATACCCATTCAATTATCACGCAACTTGACTCATTTAATTAACTGAAAACACTTTGGTTGTTTGATAGATAAACATTTAATTTTCATTGACTTTTTGGAATTACCTGACTCTCTTCCACAAAGTAATATAGTTAATTAAAAAGCGTGTTAAAATGGACCTGATTGCAAATAGTTTTATGGCACACCCATAATTATTTTGTAAATAAAGTTATCCGGCACCAAGCTGCACTCATGTTACTCGTATAATGTAGGTATTAATTTTGTTAATTTAGTTTGGCTAATTTTCCGACACTTCAGCGCATTACATTATACAGCTTTTAATAGTTTTACAGTGGAAAGTTTGTTAATTTTCGAGTGCTGGTTAAAATGTTACATTTACGTAACATCTCTCTGCTCCCGGCAAATAAACGCAGAAAGTTAATTACTCTGGACTATCTACTTTTGAAGTATGTAAAAAACCCCGAACATTTCAGTTAGATACTAAAGTTTAATTGCTTTTTAATTGTAAAAGGGTTTGAAATGGAAAAATGTTCTACGCTATCATGCAAACTAGATAATATAAAAGAATGAAAATTAGACCATTTACGATTGTATGAACCTTTCTTTCAATTTATCAATGACAATTATAATTATAATTTTAGAATTATCTTCTTCTTCAGCGTTTAGAATTGTACTGCTGAAAATGGACCCCACCTAAAGATTTCCAGTATCGTCACCTGATTATCATTCATGAAGTATTTGATTGCTATTCAGTACGTCCCTAATTCATTTTGTAGGTATGACAAGATAACTTCATAAATGGTAAAATTGCCACAGTGAATCGTTCTACGTTGCATTCCGGGGTCAGCTGCCAGAGCCAACTATTACATTATATTCTATCTATAAGAGTACTCTTCTGTCATTATAATAGGGTGGTTTCCTATGTTTGATCTTTTACATTATTGTATGTGTAACGGAAAATAATATGAAAAAGAAATTCTTCTGTGAAAGCATCATCAAACATACATACATACATATACACTCACGCCTGTTATCCCCGAAGGGGTAGGCAGAGGCACAACTAGTGCACCCACTTTTCGCCGTTATTCCGTCCCATGATGTGATAGGGGGCGAGCCTATCGCCATATCGGGTACAAATTCCAGACTCCGGGCTGATACTGAACAGAAAAACTCAATATCACTTTGCCCGACCCGGGGATCGAACCCGAGACCTCAGCTTTACAGTCGTACTGTAGTACCTCTTCGCCACCGAGGCAGTCATCAAAATTGGTTGAAAAATAAAATAGTTATTCAAACTTGTACTATTGTTCGCAAAAGTCATGGTGGGGATGTAGCGCTATCTCTTTCGCACACACGCAGCGTTAGGGACAATGACACCCGGTTACGTCACAATCTGATATTTGACAACTACCCCTTCCACCAAATCTCAAATCTTTATAACTTACATATTATTGCGCCAATTTTGAAAATTCTTTTTCCATTAGATATTGGATGACATTATTATATTTTTAAGAAATTCATTTACGAAAGTAGTCAACTACCATATTCCAATAACGCACTTAATTTTAAAAGACAAGCAACTTGCCCATTCAACTAACCGATTAAGATAGTGAAGGAATCATGGGCCGTGGCGTGGGAGACGCGTGGGTCGCCCCAGGACGATGAAATTAGCATGAAACTGACAAGTGGGCACGCAACCCGTAATAAACAAGGCTCTGATATGCAATGAGATACTGTACGAGACTAGACTCGATTATTCTTTTTAACCGGATCTAAAGAGGTTTTTATGTAGGGTGGTATTCTAGGCATAATCGAATGTAAAGCGTTGAACGTATTTTTAAAATTGTCGTTTATTGTAACAAGGAATGTATTTGTTAATATACAAAAAATGATTTTCTACGTCTAACTCAATGTATTTTGTTTATGCAGCCTGACCTAATGTTTTGTTTAGCAGATTAATGTTAGTTCGTTCATTTAATGTTTTTCTTTTCCTGACTTTATCCATAAGGAAACACCACAAACCTGATTTGAGTATTCCTTCAATCACAGTTCTCGTCAGGTTCCCTTCGGCACATCTTTCCCATAAACTAAATGAAACTGATATGGAAAGCCATTCGGGCCGATCCCAATACATTCTAAGATCCTCACATTGTATATTTAGTGAATCGTAATGATTACAGGTTCGATTCTGGGAGCCTTTCAAGCGGAAGCTTTGAATAAATTGGGATCCAAAGGGCCAATACCCTTATCCGGATTGGATGTTATATTGTATATTTTTGATGTTTCGGCTGAAATAAGTGGCATGTGGACATACTATTGGTGATTGTCGACCCGTTAACTTGGGTTATGCTAATGTTAGTGGCAGACGAAGGTTGATCGGAGTAGACGTCATGGCAAAACGTTTGATGTTAAAAATATAATAGTATTACATTTCACACATGCATTGATGACTTTGTGATTGAAGAGGATATGAATAAGGTATAATATAAGGTTTCCTCACGATGTTTTCCTTCACCGTTAAAGCGAACGATAATTTATAAACAACTAGCTTTTGCCGGCGGCTCCGCCCGCGTTAAAAAGTTTTTCCGGGATAAAAGTCCCGTTTTATGTTTTCCTGGGATAAAAAGTAGCCTATGTGTTAATCCAGGACACGATCTACCCGTGTGCCAAATTTCATCGCAATCCGTTCAGTAGTTTTTGCGTGAAAGAGGAACAAATATCCATACATCCAAACATCCAAACATCCATACATTCTTACAAACTTTCGCCTTTATAATATTAGTAGGTTACACACATAACTTCGAAAAGTCAGAGGTGTGTGCCTTGGGTTTTGAACCTCCGGATATTGTCTCGGCAGACCGTTCCATTCCCATCTAGGCTATCGTCCACCCTTTGAAAATCCTCCTAGCCAGTTTCGGCCACGGCGGCCAATCTCAACGGAGATCAGCCAGGTACGCAGGAGATATTATAGTGCACAAGTGTGTACGCAATACACAGGTGCACTCGCTATTCCTTCACTCTCATAGTCCGGTGAGACGGCAATCCGACATGACCGGAGAGAGATCAGTCGCAGGACCAACGGCTTTACGTGCTTTCCGAGGCACGGGGGCATCACACCGCCAACTTCCTGACTCCGAGCTGCGACTGAGTAAATTTTAAGATGGAAAAACCCAGTCACAATTTTTTTTTGGCTCGACCCGGGATTCGAACCCAGGACCTCAGCGCGCAAATAATACTCGTAATGCGTACGCAATACCACTACGCCACCGAGGCAGTCACCACGTCCACCCTTTACGTAAACAATTTATTGTAGGAATAGATATTTTTATTTCTGTTATACCTTCATAGTAGTATGTACTATATCATGGTTTCAAAGGGCATTGGAAATTATTGTATCTCTAGTAATTTTTTTTCCTCATAACAGATTAAATGATAGGTCACTGGTTTTAAAAATTGCTTTTTAAATATATTTGGCATCGTCGCGAAGCAAGATAATAACAGAAAAATTAATAACAAATAATGAAGAGTGCGCAGATACTAACATAATTCGATTCGTATGCAACAATATCTTACCAGCATCAACATAAGTAATTGAATCGGATGAATAGCGATTGAATACGAGGTCACCGATGCAAGGACGCTCGAACCGTAAGCAACGAACTGAATCAATAATGTTATCAGTGTCAATACTCTATTCAGAGGATACATCAAAGGATCTGGCTCTAGGGTAACTGAGGCTCGTGCCAACAATGAAAGTTCTATCTTCTATCCTGCTTGTGCCAACTATAAACCTGAAGATAGAAAGGGACGCCAATATGTGTTTGATTACTGTATAAATATTTGCCACCTCGCTGAAATATTTAGGTGAACTTTATGACAGTGTAAAGGTAAACCGTTTTTCGTGTGGGTTTAGGACGAACTTTTAAGGTTGTGGGTCATTTTATTTATAGGGAGTTGAAGTATTTGTTGGAAAGCTTTTACTGAATTTAAGACATATTAAAACTGTTTAAGGGTAGTAAAATCATTTATCGACTTTTCAACAGTATAATCGTTCCGGTCTTATAGGAAAAAGCAAATGATCTTAATTACAATTGAGTATTGCCTATAATAATAATATTCACTGATTGACGTCCACACATAACTACACCCGGATATAAACGTAATGGATAGTAAAGCCAAGATTAATCATGATTATGTGGTTGGCATGCCAATTATTGGTCAGGCAATAATGCGGGTACTCTGCAAAGGGCGAGGCATTCGAGCTACACGGTCGGGTGGGCGCTCACTCGAGCGTGCCATCTCGCGGTGGACAGACGTGTTGGATTATCATCATATAAATATCGCACAATGATTGAGGGCTACCGAATCTTTAATGTGTTATTACGATTGTGTCTTTACGCTATTTAAAAATGTCATTGGAGTCCTTGCAAAGATTGATGGATTGTTTGAATTCAAGCATATTGTCAATAATACTGAAAGTCAGTCTGTGACGTTTATTTTGTATAATATTGGCAATAATCATATGACAATACTTTGATTTAGATTTTACAGGACATTCATCATAGAACGGTCGCAAAATTGATATGAGTCAACGAAACAACTAGTTTTCTCAAGTGCATTTCTAAGCCCACCACTAAAGTTTTCCGTTAGTTTTTGAAGCATACTATACTGTTATGTAATGACAGAAATACGTAAAAACGAAATAATCGAGCACAACTTCGCTCAGAAACATAAAGAAAATCTCTAAAAGTGAGAATATCAAGAAAACAATTCACAAAGTACGACAGCTGCGAAGACGGCAACTTAACAATTTAGATCGTCAAAAAGTCTTCAGCATCAATAATTCATAAGCAAAAAACAATTTCATACATCTTTGAAAGTTAACCGCCTTCGCGCGAATTGTAAGAGGTTTTTTTTTCTATAAACGGTAGGCCTTTCCTTCTTTTTCCCAATGAATTGGCATCCATCGATGTCAAGCCGAACAAAGAAAAATCACTGAACATTTACTGGCAGCCAAAAACCGGCGCGCTTTAAAGCCACGTCTTTGTGTAAGCGAGTTCAGAATTCGGGCTTACCTTCTGTTATTTATGTGTGTTTGGGAAGACAGATAGATTGCTGGAAATATTTTTGAAATTGTTAGATGAACTCCATGGTTAGATGCGATTATTTTTGTTCATACTCCAATTCATTCAGGCTACAAACCTGACTCATAAGTCATAATGTCTAATAGTTGACACATACTTAAAAATTCTCGACAACGTAAACTGAATTCAGCGACCATGGCTGTAGTCGCTGACTGAATGTGTGTGTTCTATGATTATTTTTTCCACAAATTGTAAACGTCATTCTTCCCGTAATATCGTAATATGCAACCATCGGTGTAAGTCAACTTTGACATAATAGCGTTATTACGATGACCGTTAAGATATCTGCGGCGCTAGTTGGTAAATTACGGACTTATCGGATAGGATCAGTTTGTCGTTAAAGTTATAATTGAACTTGCATAATCACTTGAGATTTTATAATCGGGAATTCTAAGATTAAAATTATGAAAAATATAAAAATTAATAAGTTAGGCGTGTGTATGGCGCAGAAATTTACCCGAGCTACGAACTCTATGGGTGGGGCAGATAAAACTGCGCAATTTGATCATTACATCGATGTCTTCATAATAAATTACAATAAAATTATGGTTGCTCATCACAAACATGTTTATAACATAATCACAAAAGCGTCTCATCTTTGTATACAATTACACAGAATAGCTCTTATCTTAAGCCAATAAAATAGCGTAATGGCAGGTTCCCTTCGGAGGGTAAAGTTTGCATTTGACCTTACGGGGGCCGCAGGGTGCCCAGACACCCTCCCGGGCAAAGCTACCTACCCCTACCGTTAACGATTTTAGCTCACTAATAATAGAGTCCAATATCTCTTGGCGTTCTTGCCATGTAAATTGTAACGCAAAAGCTACCTTCAGCTACTGTAATTAGGTACATAATGGACTATTTGTAATCGATCAGGATCGGTAATACCGACCTAATCTAAACGAGAAAGTACTGAAATATGGACTCTATGGATATTTCTTAAACGTTGCTTATTCAATGACGATGGTGAGGGGGAGTTTTCAGGCTTGGTCGCCCAGTTGTTGTGAACATAAAGTTGACATTTTGCGGGCCGCTGTTTTTGTAGAAGGTTAGAGTTTGTTCACGAAGCGTGTTTTTTGTTATTTGAACGTAAATACAATGGGATAGTGTTGTGTTACGGCCCGTGTGTCGACTGTCGAGTCGAGGCGGATCGTATTTGAAATTCAAATGAGGGTTTTTTGCTAGAAAATTTAAGTTTATTTTTTAGTAAGTATCTCGCTACATTTCGTTGTACGCTTGGGATTGCTCAGAACATAAAGTTGACAATGTGTTCATGAGAGAATTAAATATACACTCAAACAAAATTAAATTATGGAATGAATATAATGACGTACTATACTTTAAATACGGTAATTAAATTAATATATTTGTAAACATTATTAGTCTTTATGCATAAATAAAGGAAAAATAGACTTAGTTATAATTATAATTAATCATTTCTAAGCTTATGCTTATTATACCAAAATTGTATATAATGTTAAGAATTACTTTTCTAATTATTACTATAAAATAATATGTACAGTATCGTAGACATCCGCACAAATAATAGAGCACGGCGAATGCATCTGATTCTCAATCGATCGACTAGCGAACAGCGCAGAGTCGCAAATATATGCCAATGTTTTTTATCGCATCTGCTCCGAGCCGAGATCGAATAAATACCATGTTTCCAAACGTAATACTGGTTTTTGTTTTAGTATCAGTTTACGTAAAATGTAATGCAGAAAGGGTTTCAGTTCTGTTTTGTATGAGATTTAAAGCGGATTTACGGACGCTACCCGTGCCCGGTTCAAGTAAAACACATACGTTTTTATAGGATACGTTTATTTAAATTTATACTTTCCATATTATTAAAGTATAATAATTATGTTATTGTTAGTGAACTGGCTTCAGTAGATAAACTTGAAATGCCCGTATAATTCTGGTGACTGTCGGATATAATAATATGTTAGCTGACATCTGTTAATTATTCGACATTTATACTGAATTGTCTAGTTATAGAAGTACAGTGAAAATCGGAATACCATAGGAATAACATAAGATGATTTAAACTACGTTTGGGAATAGTTTAATCGATCTATAAACGTTGTATCTCTTGGAGCATGAGTTAGGAGTATTAGCGTGCTCAGAATCTATGCCGACCTCTCGAATCTACTGACCATATCCACAGGAATGTCAAATTAATCGTCTCTTCATTAAATACAGCTTACTCACCTTCTATGACACTAAAATTTTATCACTTTGCTGGACCACTAACGACCAGCAACTTCTACTTTTCTCCAAGAACAAATTATCGATTTCATTAGCAACCTAATCATGTTTGACTAGCCATATAAAATTAGCAAACTTATTCATGTAATGTTAAGTAACATTTTCCATTGTTCCAGGTAAGACTTGGAGTTTCAAATTTCATCGGTGCTACGAGTGACTGGTTTAATTAAAACGAACCAACTTGTAAGTTGTAACAATTCGACGTTTCATCACGGGTAATTCTTCATTGGAACTTTTCTCAGGTACTTATGTTAGAGAGTTATCTGTTTTTGTTGGAATTTCAATATTTGAATTGTCTATTTGTTTTTACTTTATATTCTGTTTTAGGAGAGCATAGTATTTTCGATTTTGCTTAAAGCATCTTTGGGATCGCCACGTTTTGTTTGAAATTGATGTAAGAATTGCTTTAGGCCCTTCAATTTGCGTCTTGTTTTTATTACCATCCTGCATTAGTTCGAAATCAGGCAGGTCCCAAAAGTTCTCCCAAATATTTTCTCTCCCTTGAGGTAAGTTTGCTGTCTGCGTTAACTTCAGCTTCAGATACCAATTTATGCTCTTCCAATATTTTATTTTTACCACACATATCAAAAGCCTATCTTACGTATTATCCATGGGGTTGTAAAATGACGTGTCATATCTTGCCCCGAGTCATCAATGCGTGTTATTCAGTTTCTCGCGTGTTTTATGAGAGCGATATAGCGTTACGAGGTTCCGGAGCCCTGGTAACTCGTCTTCACGTCATGAATACCATAGAACAGAAGTGCCCGAAACTATTTGCATTCCAAGCGTTTGTCTTTGTGATTTTATGCCGGTACAAAATGGTTTATCGCTAGTTCGTTGCAACTTTCCAAAATTTACTGTGTAAGATTTTATAAAATGTCGTACTTTTGATGAAATTACTTTCTCCTACAACTATGCTTCATTCGTCTCATAATATAGGGGCTATATTATAGATACTTGATAATTTTTTCATGCTCATGGTTTTATCTGGAAAGGCATTCCTGGGTCACATAATCCACTTTGCTCAATAATCATTAATAACTAATGATGATAACAACACGATGTTACAGCGTTCTATAACAACACCATATTATCCCCTTTCAACATCACGGATAAATATTTAATAGAGTCCATAACTGACAGTTCCTAAGGGCGTTTTTCACGTGTTTCGTGTAGCGTCATTATTGCTATGAGTTTATTATACGATGCATCTAATCCTCCAACTTCAAAGAGCCCCGGGGTGTCATTCGGCTATTACATTGAAATAGGAGCTTGCTCGCTTATCGCGCTTTCGCAGGGACGAAATAAGCGGAATGCGTGGAATAAGCGAAATAATCTGGGGTAAGCGGAATAAATCGCTTCCTTCTGCAATTAGGATTTGCTCATCCGATTTAGGTTTAGATTCCATTTTCAATTCCCGTGTCAAGTACAGCGATGTGCTTCTTAATCGATTTTCTAAACTTTCGTGTTAGAAACATTAAATGTATTAGACCGAGTGAAATAGATTTGTGTGGAGTTATATTTTAAATGATCTAAGAGGGAAAATAAAATATTGTCGAGTTTTTCTTCAAGACGCAAATTATTAAAGAGGCTGAATTTACGAATTTACTGAAAGAACTCTTTAATGTTCATTATATATTCATGAGCTTTTCGGCTGATGAATTCCATTTATTACTAAAGTAGATGTTTATTCTACATTTTATTATTTTAAATAAAACAAAATATTTAATTCATGATTTGATTCAATGAGGGCTATAGAGTAACAAAATATTTTCAAACGTTGTAACTATCTTTTGAAGTTATACTTCTTTAGGCGCGTTATGAAAAAATGATGAGAGTGAAATTATACGATACGCGCGCATGTGTGACACAAAATTCTCACGGTTGTTCACAAAGGTTGAAGCTGTTTAATGAAAACTTTTTGATAAAAATGAAAAGTAAATATTAAATTAAGAAAACAAAAAAATTAAGTAATCAATAAACTTAAATTCAATTTTTTTATTTATTAATTAACTTTAAAATATTAAATAATCAATAACTAATATTTAAAATTAAGAATCTTACAATATTTAGTACAAATTAACTCATACATATTTATTATTCTCAAAATTATATTTTTACACACACACACACACACACACACACACTCACGCCTGTTATCCCCGAAGGGGTAGGCAGAGGCGCAACTAGTGCACCCACTTTTCGCCGTTATTCCGTCCCATAATGTGATAGGGGGCGAGCCTATCGCCTTATCGGGCACTAATTGCAGACTCCGGACTGAACAGAAATACTCAATATCACTTGCCCGGCCCGGGGATTGAACCCGAGACCTCAGCATTGCAGTCATACTGTAATACAACTACGCCACCGAGGCAGTATATTTTTAATGCTTATATATATATATTACATATATATATCTATTTAATATTTCAAATTTATTAAATTATTTTTTAATGGTGCCAAAGAAGTATAACTTCTCACGCGCGTACATACGGACACGCACCGATATTTTTATTTCTTTTCTAGTGTTACTTGAGTAACATTCAAATATTTTAAAACATGAATGTTCTTAACGATTTATGTAGAATTGTAAAAGTTATTTAACAATTATATCGTTGTTATTAATGTTTATCTTCAGACAATTTCAAGTAGGACAAAAATTATTAGGTAAAATACTAGCAAAAAGCTTTGCCTTTTGAATCCTATGTCAATTATTGCTATGCCACTACTTTTTTCTGACCAGCATGTCGATCTTCTGTACTACACAACTTTGAAACTGCACTGCGCTCATCTTGACACATACAATCTTGGTAATGTCCAGTAATTTCGCAATAAATTATTCTATTTTTAAATCACATTCATCAATAATTTTTATTATACCAGTTATATTCGCCGGCCAGTGTGCTGACACAACTTTCCGGTCTTCAATCGGTTTAAGTCATTTTTATTACTGGCATAAAATTTACTGTTTCGATCTAAAATTCTTCATGACTGTATGGGTCATTAATCTATTAAAGGGGGTGGTTTGATTGCCCAAGTCTTTCAATATTTTTTTGTACTTTGAAAATGACTTAACGAACACTCATATGGTCAATCTGATATCAGTTCAATAATGCTTGATGTCGCTAGACTTTGATAGATATAGTTGACATCAGATGATGTGGCTTATGGATTGATAAATTACAGTGAAAAATATTTTCATAAATTGGATGGCATGGATGAGCAGTCTGGATTACAATGATGCTACATTGACTTTTGTTCAGGGCGTCGGTACAGGTGTTTTTATCGTAGTTTTTCGAGGAGATTGATATCAGTCAGATTGATTATCTAATTTCGACCATCAATCCGTCAATATCCTTATGTTGTAAGATACATCATTTAAAGGTGTACATGTAATGCTATGTCGATCTGTAACCTTGATTAATATTTATCTAGAACGAAAACAGATTCTCCTCTAAACAAGTTAAATTATAACTTATTGTCTGCTGTGGAACGTGCAATCTAATTTGTGACTCCCAATTTAATTAAATTAGCACCTTAATAGCATCTACGATCTCTTGAAATTAGTCTGCAGAAAAGATTATTTTTATATTCTCTTCTGTTTAGGTTCAAGAATAGTTGTTGCGTTAGTTCTATTGTATATATCTTTATATATATTATTCTTCTATGCGTGTGTAGGTCACTGCACTCTTCTTAAACGGCTGGACTAAGTTTAGTGTTTATTTTGTGTGTCTTCAGGTGTATTCGAGAATGGTTTAGATTTACAATTCGTTCCGGGAAAATGTACAGTGGAACTTTTATCCAGGAAAAAACCATTCGTGCGGGCGAAGCCGCGGGCAAAAGCTAAAATTGATGTTATCACAACTATAATATAAATAACTATAATGTCGACGAATGAGATATGTGTACAATTTTAGTAAGGGTTTATGGGATATCCAGTGCAGGGCCACCATGGCGTTTTTTAAATTATTATATTATGTTTAGTAGAGTCCCTTCGTACTAATATCAAAGGAGTTTTAAACCATTTTGTTTATAAATTGAATACTTAATATAGACATCTAAAAAAACTTAACAATCTACATCTAAAAACGATTATTAACTTTGGTTCTTAAGTTCTAAGGATTACATAGGCTTAAGTTCAGCGAGAGGTGAAATAAAAGGAATTTAGATTGAGTGCCGGCACGTCAAAGAGCCAATTTAAGTCTGTTAGAGATTACGTTAAAACAAAATTGTTTATCATGTAGTTTTATTTAATAAATCGCTCTAATTCATTTCGTTCTAGGAATTTTTGAATATTCAGATTTATCTTGATCAATCTTTATATTCAGAGCCGATATTAGACTGTTATAGTTCGCTTTCAATGGGTTAGTAACATAAAGTTTTATAAAGAAATGTCTAGATAATATTATGTATAAGAATTGTCACGCCAGGTTATTCAAAGATTTTTACACTACGTCACTGCCTACTTTGTAAGTCAAGATGCTGGATGGTATTGCTGCTGTTTAAGGGTGGTCGTATCGCTTGCCATCAGGCGAACGGCATGCCCGTCTCGTCATTCAATGCAAAAAAAATAACAATTTTAAGTTTCAACCACTACCGGGTGCAACCCTAGACTATTTTAATAACAACACCGACGCAATACTGCGTTTGAAAGCTATCGACCGGGGTTCAAATGAGAAACCAATATCCAGACAAATTTTCGTTCCTGCAGCCGTCGTTGAAAAAAGTGCGGTACATCGAAGCGACAGCCGATCCCGGGGGAACGATTACTCGTCCCGGGAAACGGGAACCAACCCCGCGACAGCGATATTCCCTACCATATAATGTCCTCGATGTACATAAACTAACCTTAATGTGTTTTTTGCGGAATTTAATTCTGGAAGTTTCTTATCTTATATTTGGAAGTTTGTAACTGTGATGTGGGTTGGAACTCTGGAAAGGGTCAGTGGTTGCTCGTTAAGCTCTCGGTCCCCGTTTTTGCGGAATATAATGCCCGTTTATATCAACTTTTCATAGTTTTGGTTGATATTTATATTTTTTTGGTGTAGCTTTTGAATATGAATAAATTATAATGCACTGGTGTAGCTCGTTGGTAACAGGTTTGTAAATTATAATTTGTCGCATTTTGCAGTTTGGAGGCTTATTATAAAAGAAATTTATTTTTGCTAACATTAGAAGAGTATTGTTTCGTGTGTACTCTTTAAATTTTATCTTTGTTTTAATACTTATTATATTGTAATCAGTTATTAATTTTATAACGAGGTTAAGCATTAGGTACATATAACAACGAAGAAGGTGAACGATATCATTAAAATCTTTTGAATAAACTTAAATATTATGATCCCGTATTTAAATTAGTTTGTGATTTGTTTTTATCATAATATAGCACGTTTAATTAAAAATCCATACAATGTGTAAGCATAAAAATATTAAAACACAAATATAATTTATTGTACTTTTAGAAACACAATTTTATTTTATATTCGAATAAATATCACATGAAAGCAAAATTCATTGAAATGGAATCAAAGAGATATTTTAATTGTGTCTGTCAGATAAACACAATTACCATAATCTGTTCATACATACATATAATTATAATTCACAGATAGTAATCTTAGTGTTTCATTATTGGAATATGATCTTATTTTCAATAAGTTATCGTCCACATTAATACAATTTGTTAGGCATAATCTCCATAACTGCTGAATCCGTTTTAAAAACTACTTTAATAATAGAAAGCTACACTTTCACCGAATAAGGCTTTCTTTTAATTATATTTGTTTAGAATATATCATACACAAATATAATTACACAAGCAAAGTTCGAAGCGAAAGCTATAAGCTATAATAGATAAGACCAAGACCGAAATCTTATTACGCTCAAATAACTAAGTACAAATATTTTCACGAACCAATTTTATTTTTCGCTATTTAACTTTACAGTTCAACAAAATATTCGCACTGAAATGACAGTACAATAAACAGTCTTTTATATATAAACTCCATTTTCACCAACCCCTTAAGCTGCGTATTTCTCACCTATTCCATAAAATGTTTTACATTACTGTGAATTGGGCGTACTTCAGAATCTCAACGTGCTGGATAAAATTGGGAGAAAAATAAACTGGGATTATACGTAAAGCTCGGAAAATGTCGCGCCCCGCACCGATTATAATAAAGGGATTTGTGAGTATACACTGTTAACTTTACTGTACGAGATAATTAGCGTGTGGTTGGCTGGTTAATGTCAGACTAATGGTTATAGTTGGTGAACTGGTATCGGACTGATGCACAGGAATAATGCGAATTCTAGTAAATGCTACTCGTCACATCAATGTATAACCCGACCAAATTCAGGTCACACTCTAATCTATGCTCTTAAATAAATGGTAATACAATGAGTACTAACTACATTACTACGATAACTGTCCAATAAAATTTACTTGCAACTTGACTGCCTCGGTGGCGTAGTTGTATTACAGTACGACTGCAAAGCTGAGGTCTCAGGTTCGATCCCCGGGTCGGGCAAAGTGATATTGAGTTTTTCTATTCAGTATCAGTCCGGAGTCTGCAATTTGTGCCCGATATGGCGATAGGCTCGCCCCCTATCACATCATGGGACGGAATGTCGGCGAAAAGTGGGTGCACTAGTTGCGCCTCTGCCTACCCCTTCGGGGATAACAGGCGTGAATGTATATATGTATGTATGCAACTTGGGAAAGAGGCCCTTAAAATCTTATGTGTTAGGGTGACGAATGCACTGGAGTGATTTCTAGATGGTGTTGCTACTGTTCATGGCGGTGGTATTGCTTACTGTCTGGCGAGTGGCAAGCTCGTTTTGAAGTATGATTGCAATAAACAGAAATTGCTTCATTTGTTGTATAAGTAGTTGTCTGCAGAAGCAATCTATATATATAAAAGAAAGTGGTGTTAGTTACACCACTTATAACTCAAGAATGGCTGAACGGATTTACCTGAAAATTGGTGGAGAGGTAGCTTAGAACCAGGAGACGGACATAGGATACTTTTTATCCCGGGAAAATATAAACCGGACTTTTATCCCGGATAATTGTTTTCTGCCAGTGGAACCGCAAGAAAACAAGTATAGAGATATTTCGAGATCCAGTTGAGGACATAATTACTCTTATCCCGGAAAAAGATAAACCGGGAATTATATCCCGGATTTTAATTTCTCGCGAGTGGAGCCGCCACGACTAAACCACTGAACCGATAGCGATGCAATTTGGCAGGGAGATAGTTTTAAACCCTGGGAAGAATCTAGGCTACTTCATATCCCGGGAAAATATAAACCGGGACCTTAATCTCGGAAAATAGTTTTTTGCCAGTGGAACCGTATGAAAATAAGTATGGAGATAGTTTGTGATCCAAAGGAAATCAATCTCAAGTTTGAGTTACATCTCAAGTAGACATAATGTATGAACAGTTCAATACATTATGTCTACTTGAGATGTAACTCAAACTTGAGATTGACCTATTAATACCGCCCATAGGCTACTATTATCCCGGAAAACAGACACCGGGAATTATATTCGGGATTTTTTTCCGGAAAAAAATATGGTTAGGTATTATTTACGGGGGGGTGGGGGTGTTTAGGGATTTTAAAATTTCGTTAAATAAGGACTCATTTGGTGGCAGGGAGGTTTTTTGCAAGAAAATTACGCGGAAAATTTGAAAATTTAAGAATACTTAACCGCCATATTAAACGTGTATGTCACTGAATTCCTCCTAAGCGGCTGGACCGATTTTAATGATTTTTTTGTGTCCTCAGGTGGGTTTGAGAATAGTTTCGATTAACAATTAGATCCGGTAGGTGGCGCTGTACTCGGGTTCTAGGATTTCATTTCCTTTTTAGGGCAGGACAACGTCTGTCGGGGCCGCTAGTTTATGTATAAATGAATTGTTTTTTTTTGTTAGTTTCTAGTTTTAGATGTAGTCATAATAGCTGTATATTTTAACATATGTTTAATGAATGCTGTGTACTCCTTTAAGTTGGTTGTGCATCAGAATATGACCATTGTTATAAATCACCAGTGTAAGCTTAATGTACAATATGCTGGAGAACCTTATAAATAAATTACACCAAATTAGTTGAAAATCATATAAACTACATTTTTATAAACATTCACGGCTACATCATACGCTTTTCACCTAAAATCATTCATTCATCCACAAAACGTTCAATTCGAAACATCAAAGATTCCAAAAAATAAAATATCAAATAATAAATGAAAACGAAATGTCGGTGCTGAAAATTTCTCATTTGCTAATCCAGTCCGATTCACAACCAAAATGGTATCAAAGGAAATTTCGGTTATTCAGGTTCATTGTGCGAGGCATTGTTCCCGTTCTTTTGTCTACAGGGTGCGACTACAGGAGCCTCGAAGTCGTCCCATTAAACAGATGATGGCTGTTTATATGCAATGATTAATTTGGGTCTGTGTAGCTTTTTATCAATTTGGTTATGGATATTATTTGTGATTAATTAATAAATATCTCACAGCCAATTGCATACAGTGACCCTACAGATCTAAATCTAGAGTTATTATCAATCTAAGCGTAGCCGCGGATTAGCTTTTTACTATTTTATTGAAGTTGTTCCTATGTGTAATTCAGTCTGCGAAAATAATTTACAACACTTTTTACGAAGACACATGAGTGTGTATCATGAGCGTCTCACTCTGCAATGCTTAATTACTTGTCTGAAATTAATTATACGTCATTCAACCTCTATGTAAACTTCCGATCTCTAGATTAACCAAGGACTACAAATTAGGCATAAACTAACTATTTTTATAGCTTTATCTAACTTCAGATTAAACTACTTACATAACGAGTCTTCTTCACGGGGTTAGTTGTGGCAAGATTCAACCATACAATGGAACGACGCCATTGGTGTTAATGACACTATCCTAGAACTTGAGATGGCTTTAATGTTTTTATAAAACTGGTGTAATCACGAAGACCCTAATTTGTTGAGTACAACCTTAATGTAGTAGGGTATAGTTATTGTTAGATTTGTTGGGCAATAACAGCTTTAGCAATGGTCCAGGTAGCTAGAAATGATCATGTAATCTAATAGTTATGTGCATTCAAATAAACTATTATCAAGAAATAAAGAACTTTAGTTTTGCCTAACACCATTTTTAAAAATATTGATACACTTTGCTATTATATTTTATATTACAATAAACGTTATTCAACTAACTGAGAGAAGAAGATATTCCTACTTCAGATAGCAAAAAAGTGAAAGTGTATATCAATATCTCACTGAAAGCTCGTATGGTAAGAATATAGCGTAACCAACGAACATACTCCGGAATACATAATACTTCCCATCTTCTGAGAGGTCCGTTGGTCCATACATAGTCAATGCGAGGGACCACCGGACCTTTTATCTGATGAAACACAAACCATTATGGAGCATAATGTTTGCAAATTTTATTCTAATTCGGCCTGGTATGGAAGATTTAATAATATGTAGTACTCTTAGTTCTCTTTTATGTTTTGCGGAGTGTGGAGAGTCTAGCTAAGCGTTTTATATGTTTACTAGTTTTTGCCCGCGGCTCTGCCCGCGTTAAAATGTTTTTTCAGGACAAAAGTCCCGCTTTATGTTATCCCGGGATAAAAAGTACCTTATGTGTTAATCCAGGTCATGATCTACCAGTGTGCCAAATTTCATCGAAATCCATTCAGTAGTTTTTGCGTGAAAGAGGAACAAACATCCATACATCCAGACATTCTTACAAACTTTCGCCTTTATAATATTAGTAGGATATTAGTAGGATGATTGATTTGAAATTGTAATTGAATATAATATTATAAATATAATTTAACTAAATCAATAGGTACTTCTAATGAAAATAGTTGGTCTCTGTACCACCTCTAAAAAACCATATGCTAGCTTGCAACATGTAATCTTAGACTAATACATGTAATATCAAATTCCTGAGAATTACCGACAATTATTATTCTTTGTGAATTGCTTGCTTTAACGCTGAAGGAAAACATCACGAGGAAACCTGTATACCGGAGAAGTTCTCCATAAGAATTTCGAAGGTATGTCAAGTTCGTCAACCCGCACTAGGGCAGCGTGGTGGACAAAAGCCTCAACCCTTGTAGAGGAGGCCCGTCACGAGCAGTGAGATAGTACCTATATAATTCAGGTCTGGTATTATTATAATGTCAAAGACAAACTTAATCATAAAATCTCATTAATTTTCAAAGAAAACTTTTACGATATTAAATTATATTCTAGAATATTCAGAACGCACAAAACCATCTATACGATTTTAATAAAGTGATTTCCCAAGCGTTCGTTAATAGATATTGCGGTTAGAATATTCCAGATTACGCTAAAGCAAAATATCTAAATGATACTACAAAGGGCGCTACACTTTGCCAAGCTGAGTCATTTTAATTGCGTTACAGGAATATCGGGTTATGCGATATAACCTAGATATTAATTTTATGAATTATTGATCGCTCGGGGCTGTTATATATGAAAAACAGAATATTCTGTTAGTTTATTCAGCTTAACGGTGCGTGTATCTGACATTTAAATTAGAAATATGCCCGCAGTGGCCTGCTCATACGTTTGCTTTGCTGTTATTAGAATTTATGTCGTATTTTATTTGAAAAAGTTTCATGGAAAAAGTTATTTTTGCTTGTGTACTCAGAAGCATACAGCGATGCATTTGTTTACTAGAAAGGTTTTATGTTATGAGATCCAATATATTTATTAGGGTAACTAATAAAGTTTTACTTTTTGTTCTTCTAATGCGGAGACAATATATAATAAAAAATAACTCGAAAATAGCAGCTCTACATGAAAATATAATACATAACTGGAATCTAAAAGCAAAACATTCGAATCACAAAAAATCTTTAACTGTTCAATCCTACTAATATTATAAACGCGAAAGTTTGTAAGAATGTCTGGATGTCTGGATGTATGTTACGCTTTCACGCAAAAACTACTGAACGGATTTCGATAAAATTTGGCACACGGGTAGATCATGTTCTGGATTAACACATAGGCTACTTTTTATCCCGGCACAATATAAAGCGGGACTTTTATCCCGGGAAAAGTCATTCACGCGGGCGGAGCCGCGGGCAAAAGCTATTATCGAAATATAGATTTCGCCTAGTTTCGCAATGTTTAAATTCAGCTTATTCGCCGACATATCGCACAACTCGGGAAACAGCATAATGCATAGAAAGTAGACAATTTCCAACCATCCCGCTACATACCGCCTGTTCATTATTTCGCGTACCCATTCCCGCCATCCATTTTGTCGGCGAAAGAAAAGAAAAGAAAATGGAACGCGTATATTTGTCCCTTATCTTTTTTCTTTTCTTTGGCAACAGTGACGAGTTGCATTGGCTTTCCCGTTGATGAAAATCTTTTTTCCGCTGCACTCGACAATCTGATAATGAACCGACATTTCACGTTTTTGATATTTTTGTTTCGTTGCTGTCTCTGGGAAAAGACTATGTTTTATTTTAGTTAAATAACTACTAAAAAGATTACTTTAACGGTTTATTTATTTTTATTTGAAGAATAGTTTCAATATCGGTATACATTTATAACCTAAGGAGATCTCCGCTTTTTATATGGGTACTGGGCCTCAAAACTAACTAGATATTAAGGAGGCAAAATATGGAACTTGGCTCCATTAAAAAAAATATTTTTAGACCTTTCCGTTCATGGTGGCCTAGTTGGGAATGGAACGGTCTGCCGAAACAATGTCCGGAGGTTCAAACCCTAGGCATACACCTCTGACTTTTCAAAGCTATGTGTGTATTGTTTATCAATTATCGTTCGCTTTAACGGCGAAGGAAAACATCGCAAGGGAAACTACATGCCTGAGAATTCTTCATAAGAATTTCGAGGGTAGGTATGTGACGTCTGCCAATCCGCACTAGGCCAGCGTGGTAGACTAAGGCCTAAACCCTCTCAGTAGTAGAGGAGGTCCGTGCTCAGCAGTGGGCTCTCTGGCTCAGTATAATACAGGGCTGGTGGTGGTGGTTTCCATTCATACGTGACTTTTTTAAAAACGTTCATTTTAAGTGTAGTTTTGAAGCAAAATAAAATAACATCAATCTCAAAATCAGAAGTCTTTAAAATGGAACGATTTATAGTAAAAGGCTAGTTTATAGAAATTCCATCCAAACATATATAAACTGTCTTGGTTAGACTTTTAGGCTCCTTTTCGGACATGTTATTTTAACATAAAACTTAGGCTCATGTTACAATGATCTATAATTATTAATCTATATTCTTAGACTCATGTAACTGATAAATTTTATTTATTTACTACTACGAGACTGCATTATTTTTGGTTCTCTATTTTCGGATTAATTAAGAGTATCATAAAGAACTAATTCAAAATAAATTAACAGTAGTTCTGTTTGATTTTATGTTAAAAACAATTTATGACTGTTCAAAGGTAACTTGACAATACTGTCTAGTAATTACCTACACCAAATTATTTTAATGGATAGTACGGCTGTAATTTGAATAATGATATATCTACATACTAAGCATACATGATACATTTTGAATTGCATTCGAATTTTCAACATGCTTAAATATGAAGTAAAGTAATTTTTAAATTCAATTAAACATGGCGGCCGCGCTCCGGCATTTTGTTTATAAATGTCAAATGACACGAATATTACTCACAAAATAAAAAGCAAATGTAGGCCTATTTTATTAAAATAAGTCATCTCACCATCAGAGAATGTGGCGTTATTAAGTATTCTATATTTTAATCGTATTTCTGCGCATTTTAAGGCCATATTGTCAGCCGTGTTAAAACCTCGGTTGCCATGGCGACACGGTGTTTTGTACCGCTTGTGGTAATTGGATTTGTTGATAATTATTGGTGTCCGGGACTAAGACATGCCCCAGGGAGCTGTTGACGTTTTATACTATTTTTGTTAACTTATTTTTGAGGTATTTTCAACAACCGGACTTAAAATTTAACTCATAAACAGATTTAAAATGTGAGACAGTTAAATAAGCTGTTTTAATGAAAATTACCTACGTAATTCATCGCTGTACAATCTGTGTCGTTTGAACCCTTTTCTGTGATTTCAACTCAACCTTTTCATGACTGAGTTGTTAGTCTAAGGACTGAGTGCTCTATAATACCTACTGTCAGTCATGAAGCTGGTTGCAGTGCTGGTAATGTTACCATCCACCATACCATGTTTCGGCATCATAAACAAATCGCATTCGCTTTCCACATTTCACCTGTAATAATAGATAAGAAACCAAAAGTCGATGCAGTTTGCAAACTGTTAAATAATACAATTTCTCGATGATACAACAGATTTATCAATTTGTGCATCACATAAATCAACATTTTATTTTGATATCGTATTTACTGCGTTCTATTTCTTACAAACATTGGTTGAAAAGACTTGGAAATGAAAGCTGAAGCTGTCAGTAGCTGACATTTCTTTTATTTGTCCTGCACAACGTGAATAGTAAACGAGCTATCGTCACCCACTTCTTGTTAAATGTTCTGGTTTTATGAACACCATCTCGGGGGAAATTTCATTACCAGAGCATAAATACTTTTATTTATTTCATAATGATCTGTATAATATTATGTTATCATATTACGCACCTTTAGAACGAAAACGACACAATTAAAAAAATCGAAAATCGAGTTATCGTCAGAAAATTACTTAAAACTAAATTCTCACACACACACACACACACACTCACGCCTGTTGTCCCCGAAGGGGTAGGCAGAGGCGCAACTAGCGCACTACTTTTCACCGTTATTCCGTCCCATGATGTGATAGGGGGCGAGCCCGGCGACTCCGGGCTGTTACTGAATAGAAAAACTCAATATCACTTTGCCCGACCCGGGGATTGAACCCGAGACCTCAGCTTTGCAGTCGTACTGTAATACAACTACGCCACCGAGGCAGTCGAAATTCTCAATACAACAATAGTTCAAACACAGCCATGTTCAGGCGGGAACAGGACAAAACTATTATATTGGTCCCTTTTTTTATAGTATTTTTATAAAAAAAGGACCAGTTTAAGTCATTTTGTGGCAATAACTCAATTTTCGATTTTTTGAATTGTGTCGTTTTCATTCTAAAGGTGAGATAAATTTATTGACTACTACTTAGATGTTTCTCGCGGCTTCGCCTGCGTGAAGAGCTCTCCTCTACAAAAGTCCGTAAAACACAGTACGATACTAGCGCCATCTACTTAAAGATTCAGATAAATATATGCATTATTTCCCACGAAAGAAAATTCCCGCTATAAAAATTTGCCTACCTATGTGTTACTGGTCGTAGGTCTCTCATATGTAAGAGTCCGTCTGGGTGGGTATCACCGCAATGTCTATTTGTACTGCCATCAGCAGTGTGCCTGCTGTGTTTCGGTTTGAAGGACATTTTAGCTAGTGTAACTACTGGACACAATTAGACTTACATCTTATGTCTCAGGATGACGAGCGCAGTTAAATGCCATACAGAATTTGTAACGCAAGGTGCTGAATGGTGTTGCTACTGTTTATGGGTAGTCGTTTCGTTTATCATCAGGCGAACGGCATGCTAGTCTCGTCCTTTGACACAATAAAAAAAAATTCAAGACATTGTCTACCCGTTCAAATTTCATCCAAATCTGTTCAGCAGTTTCTGTGTTATTTCAAGAAATACAAACATCCAAACATTTTTACAAACTAGCATTTATAATATTGGTAAGATTTTGCGTGCCTCTGCTCTTGTCAAGATTATAATAAAATAAAATCTCTAATTATACTATTCTGGGTTTTTTAATACATCAATGATTCTGGGACAAAAAATAGTCCACATTCAATGCCTACACTTTACGTATTCGATTTGGCGTATCTGTAGGTTCGTCATAGAGCTAAACATAGAAATCTTTAGCATTTATGGCATTAGTAAGAAGTATAGAGCTTATGAATACGTTATTCTAAATATATTTCGATTCAAGAATAAGATCCACAGAAAATTAATAAACATTTTGAAACAAATTCAAAGACTAAATTGACTCGTAATTTATTTCGTCTCAACACATTTATTCTTTCTCTATATTATTTGCCACTTCTTTTTTGAATAAAAAGCTCCAATATTGATTAACCTGGTCGTGATAGAGAGGATTTTATAAAGCACCGTGTTGTTTGTCGGCGTCGCGTCGTATTGTATCTTATATTAAACTTAACAAGGTTCCATTTTCAATGAAGACTTTTTTAAAATGTTTAATTAATAAGAACTCTATGATATTAGTCATTAGGTATTGCTTGAGGCTTTGAAATACATTTCCCAGTATAAAAGTCATCACCATCATCATCAGCAGCCTACATTTGCGTCCACTGCTGGACGTAGGCTTCCTCCAATACGTGCCATTTCACACGGTTGTCGGATTGTTGCGAAAAGTCGCTGGGAGAGACTGGGATAAAAGTGCCACTTTCTTTTTCTTAGATTAAACTGATATGTTAATCCAGAATATGGTCTAACTGTGTGTCAAATTGCACCCAAATCTGTTCAACTGTTTCTGAGTTTCTTTCTTACATCTAAAGAACTCCATGTTTTTTATATTAGAAGAATAAGAAGAACATAAGATAAACTGCACGCTGTAAAACGTAAGTGATTAATTTGTGTTATACAGGCAGCTAGTTGTGCGGTTTTTAAATTCGTGCATTTTTCGGCCAGTCTGGATACATTTTTTTCTAATTTGGCACGCGTCCATATTTTCCGGTGTGTTTTCTGTTTTTTGCAACCGGTGTGCAAAACTTTGAATGTCGCCTTTATAATTTGATTTTCATTTCTATTTTCATCCAGGAATTATTTTGTGGATCAGTTAGTGTAACGTATCTATATAGCTTGTATTTATATGTCTCTATACCTTATGGCATTTATCAACGTATTATAGTGTTAGTTTCGTTTTCTATCTTTTTTTTTGTAGTTCGTGAGCTGGCCAGTAGCAGGCATTTCATAATAGTTATGTCAATTATTTTTGGATGTGTTTACTTTGATACATACATACACATACATATACACTCACGCCTGTTATCCCCGAAGGGGTAGGCAGAGGCGCAACTAGTGTGCCCACTTTTTCGCCGTCATTCCGTCCCATGATGTGATAGGGGGCGAGCCTATCGCCATATCGGGCACAAATTCCAGACTCCGGGCTGATACTGAATAGAAACCTCAATATCACTTTGCCCGACCCGGGGATCGAACCCGAGACCTCAGCTTTGCAGTCGTACTGTAATACAACTACGCCACCGAGGCAGTCTTTACTTTGAGTTTACTTTGATACTGAAGTAATTAAACTTTGTGTAAGTTATTTAAATACTGTGCATTCATCTTTCGTTCATCTATGAGGGTAAACAATTCACATTAAATTGAACCCACTAATGGAAATAGGGTTTTATTTTTAACCTGTTACAAAATGTATGTGGGTGCGAGTGTACTTTAGGATTAGACAAATTAAATATTTTATAATTGGGTTGAGTTTCTCGAAACAGAATCACACGGCACATCAAACATGGCGGTTCGTTGCCATCGGCTTGGAAATTATTTGGTTCAGCTCCCTGTAAAAGGTACGGCTGTGGAAAGTTGTCTTGTTAGAATACTTTACAAGAATCTCTTGGGACGGTTTCAACTTTCAAGTTTAGAACTTAGTTATTATTATTTATTTGGATATTAAGGACCGGTTTCAAAAGATTCAAGTTTTTTTTTAATGACAGTTACCGTATTAAGCAGCCAATGTAGATAGTACCCATTTTATATTATTATTTATCGACGAGCATTGATTAGTCAGACTTTCATATTTGGCATACATTTATGTGACGAGTAGCATTTACTCATAACCCGTGAAACGTGAAGCAGCCCCTTAATGTACAATGATTGCTTTTGTCATATAATACTAGGTGATATCACGGCTCCGCCCGTGTGAAAAGTTTTTCCGTTATAAAAAGCCTATCGCACTCATGAGTAATGTAGCTTCCTATTAATGAAAGAATTTTCAAAATCGGTGCAATAGTTCATGAAATTAGTACGTTTAACCAAACAATCAAACTCTACAGCTTTATAATATTATATAGTATAGATGTTAAGTGTGGTAGCCCTTTTCGTTGATTAAATAATAGAAGATACAATAGGTTTGCAATTAAAATAGAATAAAAATAAATTTTGTTTCATAACTACCAGACACCATTTTTAAACAAACACCTTTTACACTCAGCACAACAAACAATTCCGTTCAAATAGTTCAACTAATATACTGTTTGCGAGGAAATTCGGCATCGACGCTGTTGAGTTTTCTCGTTCGAGATAAAAGTTTCTAGTGCAAATATTCGGCTGCATTTGGGATTGCTGTTTGTATTTTCTGTGGACTCTTTTGGTGGGCCACGATTGCGCTTTGCTTTGAGTGTAGTTTATAAACGGTGTTGGATTTTCGAAGAGCCCGGTCTTTGGCTGCAAAACGTAGGGGGTAAAAACCAACGCTGGCATGTTAGCTTTTGTTTATTGGTAGCGGTAAATGAGTACTAACACTATAGAATTGAATGAATTCTCACCCCTAGTTTAGATACTAGCCGATTTCATACGAATAGTCGCGAATACGAGTGTGTAAATAGGGCAATTGACTATTACTTTTAATACATTGATCAAAAATGTATGCCATCCAAAATCTTATCTTACATTGCTTGCTTACTTATCCGCATTTGCAAAAAACTCATATCCAGCATCTGTTTATTACAATTTATTATTCAGTAGTCAGCACCACGGAACTATGCGGCATCTAAAAAGACTCCAAAGTCCTTTTTATGCAAAATACAAAATGGCATTCGGCGTAATGTAAGAATATTGTGAAACAAAGGAAAGGAGAGAAATTCTACACTAGCATGGTTTATTCTTAGTGGAAAATTCCAACTGTTTTACAGTATGAATTTTATTGTGAACGCGAAATTGTTGAGGAAAATTTTATTTGACAACGGACTAGCGTTGAAATATTGTTTCGGAGGTATAGTGTAGGATGGGCTTGTAAAGAAATGTTTTATGGAGGGTGTTGCTTTGCGTTATGATTTGTTCTGGTTAGTTAAATTTAAATTCAAATACCTTTGGATATAAAATTGGGCGAGGAAATGTTAATTTGTTCGTTATTAATAGACAAATTGGAGTAGTTTATTGAGATATAAAGCTACTAACACAACAACTTCTAAGGAAATCTAATTTGAAGTAGAAAAAAAGATATAAAGATACCTCAACAAAAGTAACATCAAATATTAAATAGAAATAATATATGGGGGTACTTAATAAAAAGTGTATGTAATAAAAGTGTATGTGTATGTAAGATTGCCTCGGTGGCGTAGTTGTATGACGATACGACTGCAATGCTGAGGCCTCGGGTTCGATCCCCGGGTAGGGCAAAGTGATATTGAGTTTTTCTATTCAGTATCAGCCCGGAGTCTAGAATTTGTGCCCGATATGGCGATAGGCTCACCCCCTATCACATCATGGGACGGAATAACGGCGAAGAGTGGGTGCACTAGTTGCGCGTCTGCCTACCCCTTCGGGGATAAAAGGAGTGAATGTGTGTGTGTGTGTGTGTGTGTGTGTGTGTGTGTGTGTGTGTGTGTGTGTGTGTGTGTGTGTGTGTGTGTACTGTGTACAAGAAGATTATAGTGTGTATAATGTTCTTGACTGTGTATGTAATACATTTTATGTACTCATACTTGTCAAATGTGTCAGTTTTGAGCGATTCATATGAAACACTGTACACAAATCACTACTCCGCCAGAGGACGCCCGAATTAATTTGTATCAAAAATACACTCTATCCCAGAAAACTCAATTTTCGTAACAACGGAAGTCATTTTAGCTCTAGAGCTCGACCCAGTCTCTTTGTAATACTTTTTAAGGTTCTCTAAGCATTTTCTAAACGCATTTTATGTTTTAACCTTCGATAGTAGAAAATTACATTTGTTGTTACATTTTTTGTACTGATAGCTGGATGTGAGAACCTTATGCTATTTTCAAACATATATTTTTATGAGCTTATGTTACAACATAAGGAGTTTCGCTCGTTAAATTTAATAACAACCTTTCTACATTCCGAGGCTTTTGTAAATATGATAGCGGTGCCTTATTAACATTTGGCTTGGGATACTTGTCTGTGTGGATTCCTCCTATGTAGAACTCCTGTGTCCTTTGATTAATTAATGATGAAATTAATGTGTTATTAAAAATATATTTTTTTATGAAATTAAAATGCTTGGTTTAAGAAGTACTAACTTTATATTGAGCAACGAAAATGTTTGTAGCTCGCAACAGTCGCGAAAGTTATGTCGGCCTGTCTTGCTTTAATGCGAGCTGACATAAAACGACATAGATTGTATAACGTGATCCTTTACCACGTGCAGACGCTATTCTGGTACAAAATATACCAAATAGCATACATTAGTACCTATGTACACTTACTCACATGTATGCATACTCACGCCCTTTATCTCCGAAGAGGTAGGCGGAGGCGCAACTAGTGCACCCACTTTTCGCCGTGCGTATTCCGTCCCGTGATGTGATAGGGGCCATTGCCATATCTGGTACAAATTTCAGACTCCAGACTGATATTAAGTAGAAAAACTCAATATCACTGCCCGATCCAGAATCGATCCCGAGACCTCGATATAGTCGTACCCAATAAAACAACAACAACGTACAACTATGCCATCGAGGCAGTCTACCAAACAGCATATTTAAATAAAAATCAGGAATAATTTGATGGTGAATTTTAAAGTCCCTTCGGCCATTTCCGTACTTCAATAATGTGCATTCTAACAATAGAAAAGGATTTGCCGAAGGCTCACCGGGTCACAAAACGTGGGTTTCTTTCAATGAAATCAAGTCCATTTGTGCGGAATATCGAAGGTTAAGGACCTATGAGTTAAATATAGGTTATGTTTATTTAGAGCTGGAGCTATGTATGTATTATCGGCATGCGGAGTGTATTTAACTCCTAATAATATAGTCGTAAGTATCAATTACTATCTGTAACTCTCAATATAGTATCACCTAGATTCGAAATATTTTTTTGTGATTCACGCATATTGTCATTTCGGTCCCTCGTTGTATAGTCTGTTAATTGCCCATTGCGTTATAGGAACTGTCAAAGATTTACTTTTAAATACAGATAAAATAATAATAGTAAAAATTTGACAAATTGAAAAAATATTATCATGGTCTTTTTTAATTCGGAACGTTTTGACTAAAGAAAATACGAATACGAAGTACGTCACAAAGCCGTTACTTCAACTAAAAATCAACCACAAATTCATTGAAAAACCTGCCTTTCATGTGATGCGGCTTCCTTTCTCCGCAGAGGCTTTTAACTTGGAGGGTACGTGAGTAATCCGCATTAAAAGATAGGCTGTTTACATTATAAATAGGTTTTAAAGCTTTCAGACTTCTGAACGCCTTATAAACGTGCTGCGCATAGATTTAGCCTCGTTTTGTGCTTTATTAAGCTAGGTCAGGTATTGTGGCGGCATTTTTATTCATTAGAGATTCTATTTAGCGGCTTCCTATTTGTACATATACTCACGCCTTTTATCCCCGAAGGAGTGGGCAGAGAAGCAACTTATGCATCCACTTTTGGCCGTACGTATTCCGTCCTATAATGTGATAGGGGCAAGCCTTTCGCCATATCGGGCACTATTTCCAGACTCCAGGCTGATACTGAATAGAAACCAATATCACTTTGCCCGACACGGGGAATGAACCCGAGACCTGAGTATTGCAGTCATACCGTCACACAACTACGCCACCGAGGCAGTCTATTTGTGATCTTTATAAATATAGCTTTACTGTATATGTTTTGTGTAAATATTACTATGTGAGTAGATAGCGAGATATCACCATAAGGCTATTATTTTAATCTATACTAATATTATAAAGCTGAAGAGTTTGTTTGTTTGTTTGTTTGTTTGTTTGTTTGTTTGAACGCGCTAATCTCAGGAACTACTGGTGCGAATTGAAAAATTCTTTTTGTGTTGAATAGACCATTTATCGAGGAAGGCTATAGGCTATATAAAATCACGATGCAACTATTAGGAGCGAAGAAATAATGGAAAATGTGAAAAATGCGGGGAAAATTATTCATCCTTGAGGGCTTCCATTGCGTGCGCTGCGAAAACGGTTCAAGATACCAAAAATATATGTATGAAAGAATTATTCCTCTTGAAATGATCTAAAAAAAAGTCCGCGACAGTATATGTCTATCTTTTAAAATAAACTCTCTAGAACCGTTTTTACGGTAATCAAATTTGGTCGAAATTAATGCATTATTTGTTAAGAGTTGTATCAACGTCATAATATTAATCTTTATACAAATAAATGTGTTGGATAGAGTGATTCAACGGGAAGGTTTTTATGTATGTACTTTTAGCCCGGAAAAACTTATTAACGCGGGCGAAGCCGTGGGCAAAAGCTAGTATTAGAATAAACTTAAGGAAATATGATTCAAAAACATTTCAGAAATGTAAAGGTTTCTTTTGTTAAATATATCATCATATGCATGACGCCAAGAATATCCATAATTCTAATGTGTTTCGGAGGGTTTACTTTATAACAGTAGGTATATTAATAATTACAATGACGCCGTACATAATACGGAATTAAATATAGACATAGTAAATACGCCTACTACAGTTTAGTAAAATCTAATGCATAAAATGTCCATAAATTATGATCCAAAACCTTCGTCGCAACTGAATGTAAGCCGGAATAAAATCCGTTCAGTATTTACTGACGCGGCGGAGTTTGTCCTAGAGGTTATAATTCTTAGCAATAAGATAGATTGGTGGAGATAACTGCTTAATTTACAGCAGCGTAAAGAACAGCATAAGTTAAAATCTATATTCACTAACCCATAATCGCGAACACAAGGAGTGTTGCACCACCTCCGGCTCCGCTGACCACTAAAATATTTCATACAGTTTTATTATGTAATTGAAACTTTTTACTGCATTTGGCTTTAGTGCAAACCAATCTCAAGCGGGGATATTTTATGACGATAAAATAAAAATGGTAAGAGAACATTTCTCAAAGAAATTCCCTTAAAATATAGTTTACGACGATTTATGATTACTCGTAAAACGGCTTCGGTTTGAGTTAGTTGAAAAGTTGCGAAGAACGGGTGAAGTAGGGAGTCTCGTTTAAATATGACCTCATAAAAATTCTATATCAAACTGGTGAAATCTTTTATTCTCCACGTATTTGCATGAAAATGGAAAAGAACGGGAATAAGAATAATTAATGCACGTGGAATAGTTGAAATTATTTTACGTGTGGAGGTGCAAGAAAAAAGAAAGAATTAGAAAAAGAAAATATTAGTTTTATGGTTAAAGGTTAAAAAGAATGAAATACAATGCATAATTACATATTTTCTTTTTCTTTTTGTTTTTTTTTTTTAAATTATGTTTATCTTTTCATTTGGAATAAATTTAGGTTTATTATCCGTGCTCCTTTCTTGATTGTTTCTAGTAACGTTATTTCATGTAATATGAGAACGATGAATTTCATATTATTAATTTTTCCACAAGAATGCATTTTTTAGCTGACAGAACTTTGAACGATATAGGTATAACCCTCAAAATCCCAATTAGTGTTGAATAAGAGCCAAGAATGCGTACAGTAAATCAACTGCAAAGAAAACTCATGTCACAACGTAGGCACTTATTGCGTAGACCTTGTTAGATACAAACGTTATTAGCCAAAAAACAAGTGTAATTTGTTGTTTCACGCAAAAGCGTAATTTGTCTACTCGAAAACGAGGAAAACATTTGCGCACAAATGTATGTTACTATATTAACGAGTAATTTTGGGGGTCTATTTTGACGCGTAGTTATTTTTTTCAAATAATAGGAAGTTTCCGATGTTTGTTTTTGTACATTATTTCATATGTACCAGAAAATGATACAAAAAATAAATTCTTCTATAAAATCAGAATCAAAAATGGTTGATAGCTCAAGCAGTTATTCATATTTGAAATATTGTTGTGAGCAAAAAGGGCGTAGTGAGGATATCGTGTCGTCTCTTTCACACGCACATAGCGTTATGACTTGCGACACTCGGTTACGTCACATTCTGCTGGTTTCGTTATCTGACAGATGCCCCTTCCACCAAACTTCAAAGCTATGTAACTCAATTATTATTGCTTGTATTTAAAAAAAATGTCTTTCTCTAGATTTTAGAAGACATACATTTTTGATAAATGTTTTTTTTTTAAAGTAGTCAACTACCCTATTGATTTCGTATTGCATTTATTATTCATTTCGGCCTAATTTATAGCATAGTCTTATTCACTATATCTTTATGTGGGTTATAGTCTGAAAACTAAGCCGGGTTCGATTACTTCGGATAGCTAAGAAAAGTACACATAGTGCATTGCTCATCTCACATAGTTTGCGACTCTGCACACAAGAATGAAAACATATCTCAGCTAAGCCAACCTAAACTAAACTAGCTTAGCTTAGTTTTCGGTCCACGACCCACATTAAATTAACATTTCGGTTTTTTAAACACTAGTCCTTCTTCATAAGCATACGTTATCGCCTCTTCGCTTCAATAACGGGCTATGTTCGTAAAAACAATATTTTTAAATTATAAATAAAGCCGCTGTACGTGATTTTATTTTTTGAAAACACGTGAAATTTTACGCATAGAATAATTAAATAACATTATATCGATTCGACACAATATTTTGTTTAAATGTGAAAGCCCTCTCCTATAAAATGTAAATTTAAAAGGTATCACGTTGATGAAGCAAAAAACGGTTTGTAGATTAAAAAAGATACGTATATTTTCACCCTCTTAGCGACAGCCCATAAAGTACAATCTAGAACAAATAGAAGGTGTAAATCAATGACTGGACCATAGAAAGCCGGTGTTAATAAAATATCCAGAGGTCCGCAGAATAGCGTCACATGGGCGCCAACGGATAGCAATGACGAATGCTCTACATTTGTTTACAACTTTATTAGCAAATAGCAATGGATGAATTGTCGACATCGATAAAAGGCAGTTTCTTCCTACGTATTCACTGTGAATTGGGAATGTTTTCAGTTCGGGCTTTGCATTTGAGTTTAGGTCTGAGGAAGATAGTTTTTAGCATTCGATTTAGAATCGGATTGGAATTCAGATATAGCGATATGTTTCGATCATGACATTGAAATTAATGCGCCGTAGATTCACCCGCAAGCGGCGATAGTCAGTTAAGAGTGGAACGGACTGCCGAGACGAATGTCTAAGAGGGCGAATGAAGAGGGCACGCACCTCGGAATTATCTAAAAAGTGATGTATGCATTCTTTGGGAATTATCGCTCGCTTTAACGGTGAAGGAAAACATTGCGAGGAAACCTACATACCTGAGAAATCTCCATAAGAATGTCGACGGTATGGGAAGTCTGCCAATCCGCACCACGCCAGCGTGATGGACTAAGGTCTGACCTCTTTCAGTAGTAGAGGAGGCCCGTGGTCAGCAATGGGCAGCATATAATACAAGGCTGATTGCATTGCAAAGGCTTTTAACCCGGGTGAAGCCGCAAGCATCACCTAGTCATTAATATTTGCTAAACATAACTGAATTAGTTCAACTTACAAAACAGCATTTAGTTTAAGGCTTTGTTCGTAAACAAATCGGTGCTTTTAATATAAATTAAAATTGAAAAGCCAAGTTATTCGAGGAACTATTATTCAATGTTGCGGTTAAGTAGTGAAAAAGTAAATAGCTATTAAACCGATTGCTTTGTTAAGGTTTAATGGAGATTGGTTCAGTCATTTCAAAAATTAATGATTTTAATTAGTTAACGATTGTATATTATATTGCAGTTTTTGTACAAACATTTTAAGGAATTTTCATAATTATGTTTGTATTAGGTATTTCAATTATTTTTTTTTATCTAATGCCTATATGTTTTTCACTTTAGGGAGATGTAACCTGCTTCTTATCTATACTAATTCAAAACTGAAGAGTTTTTTTTTGTTTGGTTGATCGCACGAATCTCAGGTACTGCTGAACAGATTTTGAAAATTCTTTCACTAATAGGAAGCTACATTACCATTGAGTGCTATACTTTTTATCTCGGGAAAATATTTATATCGTGTAAAAAATCTTATTCACACGGGCAGAACCGCGAGCAATACTAGTGATTAGCTGTAGCTCTCAAGATACTAAACTTTTCTAAAGACTGTTGTACAATCAGTACAACACTATTTGTTGAATTATGTTCGATCTAGGAATCTCCATAACACTGCATATAAAAACTAAATATTTTTTTGTTATATAGTTGTGATTTTGTAGATGCATTTCACATATCAAGTCCACTAATGGACATAGGCCACCTCTAAAGACTGCCAGGCAGTATTTCATATGATGGCTCGATAATATCAACAACCATAATATCGGTCAGTATTATAAACAGACGCACTGCAGATCCGTACGTCAATAGGGTATTAGGCTTGCCGAAAATAGAAGCCCGACTGGCCCCATTATTACAATTGCGTGACCTAAAGGGTTTATAAGGGCGCGGTCACACCGCGTGCGACCGCACCTAGCTTGGTATCTTAGCAAATTAGGGTATTAAGAAAATTGTGGTCAGTATTGGAAATAGCTTACTAATTTCCGGAGGTCTATAAAATAAAGGAAGAGGTTCCTTCCTATTCGTTCCATAGTCAACATACCTCGCTCTTTATAGAATGTGGAAATTGATTAAATTCAGCTACTTACATTATTTCTTAACTGACCGTTCTTAATTCTACATGTCGTGAGACTACATGGCCAGACTCTCTCAGGGCTGGAAGGTGGCGTTAACTTATTTCCTAGTGAAAGCATAAAAGGATCTCTGCCGCGTTCCAGGAAAAATGTATGAAGTAATTTGAAATTCTAAGATCACTTCAAAGATATCTTGGAGTCGTAATAACATTGTATTCTTGAAAGAAGTGAATACACAGCATTAATAATAGCGTTGTTTGTTTTAAAAATGGTACAGCCTTGCGGTAAACATGTTTCGAATTTTTGGTATTTTCGACTGGAGAAGTACTATTAGACAGACCCACAGAAAATTATATTCGAAAATAAAGTGGCTTACTCACGTTGCATTTTGAGAGATAAACTAAGAGGAAATAATGTTTGGCACGTAAAAATTTAGAAGCAAAGACAATCTTGATTTTCCTGAATAAGTACAATTAAAAATATGTTACACTGGTGGTCATGTATGTTGGTACTCATTTCCAACAGGTCTCTGTAAAAACGCAAACTAGATTAAAAAGTAAACGACTGATGTGTGAGTCGGTAACAAATTCCGTGTTTTATTAAAACTTTAGTACCAAATGTGGGTACGGCGCTGCATGTGCCCACTTTGAGTTGAGGCAATTTCGCATGCACCAGCCCCAGTTAACTTCGTACAATATAGTTTGAACTACTTACTTCATCTTCTATGTGGTTGGTGCGCTAGAGAATGTACAAAGATTTATTAGAAGCTCTGTAGAAAGTTTTATGATAAAGCGGAGTTAGACATGTAAGAAAGCACATGTAGACTATATTTAATACATATACATTTTTTCAAACAAAATTAGGTTGCAAATTGCTTATTGCTATAGGATAAGCATAAAAAATAAACTCCGTGTACATTATTTCAAACTGCTTTGTTTGTGCAGAATTTTCCCCGTAACAGATTCATTTTCCATTTGCAGCATCCGTAAACCTCGTTACAAAAGTATTAATCGAAATCCGATACCACGGCTTCACTGTACAAATATTACATTTATGAAGTCGTTCCAACGCAAATAAACTGTATACAGCAGCTTAGAATGTTGATACAGTTGTTACTATGTTGCTATTTTGATTGCTTACATAAAGTCTGGAAGCTTTTATGGTCAGCGCTTATAAAATTTTAAACATGCACTCGTCGCTTAAACACTTTTCCATAAGAATAAAAATACAGACAACGTTTAAAACATTGTTTAGTGACACAGTGCCCCGATAGGCGAGTAAGCATTCGTACACACGGGAGAAAAAACAAAATCAACTCGCAAAAAATCAACGTGAAAATAAAAAGTGAATTGTGGAGATAGGCGGCATATGACGCCGCCCCTTGTTCCACGTGAGTGAGCCAGTCGCCCCGGGCAGCACGCAACCGGCTGCCCTATTGTCCCTCGCAGTACAGGTAAACACAATTCATGTTACACTTTACAAAATCAATATCTGTTCTGTATTTAAATGAACTTATGCCCCGTCTTTATGGGCTTCATTTTTATAGGCTTCATTTTTATACGATGGATTGTGTTTTTCATTTCGATTTTTATTTTCATTGTTAGTTACATTTTTCCTGCTCTGGAAAGAGGTCTGGGAATTTTAACCGAAACAAGATGGTTCGGTTTATGTGTTACAACCGCCAATTTATTGTATCAGTCTTGGTGGTGCTTGATATAAATTTGATGCTAGTGGCTCTAGTCGGTTTATGTGTTACAACCGCCAATTTATTGTATCAGTCTTGGTGGTGCTTGATATAAATTTGATGCTAGTGGCTCTAGTCGGTTTATGTGTTACAACCGCCAATTTATTGTATCAGTCTTGGTGGTGCTTGATATAAATTTGATGCTAGTGGCTCTAGGGGTAAATTTAAAAATGAATTGATACTTGAACCAACAAAATCAATACAATAAGTGAGTGCGACCGCAGTTGGGGTTTCCCACAACACACCCCTAGGGGTAGCCAGCGTTACTCACCATAATTCGATACAGTGATTCATGTTATAGGAATGGAACTTGTAGGCAGCAGTTTCAATTATGCAACTAATGTTCTACCAAGTGACAAATGCTTTTTTTAATTTCTAATATATTTTCTTTCGTGCACCTGATTTTTTCAACTAACTGTTAAAGCGTTCATTCTTGGTTTTTGTGCTCCTTTCTTGACTAAAAATTTTCTGCCAATAATTGCCAACCCTCCGAGTTCATAGGTTGCTAAATCAAACTCAATACGGAAACTTAATGCAAACTCAAGGTCTATATATTACGAAGCGCTGAAGATAGAACTGGGAACGTGCAAAACTAATTAATCCTGATGTTAACAGGAAATACCACATCTCGACCCCCGTTGGCGACACGGCCCACTTCCGCCCACCCTGCGAATAGTTAAAGCTTTCAGCATAATAATTTCCGGGATATAATTAATTTATGAAATTAATTGAAAATTAAATTTTTTACTTTGTTTAAAATGCAAATGCTGCAGGCGGTGTATGAAATCGCTAGACGTCGAAATTATTTTTTGTTAGTCATTTTACTTCTCCCATTTATTAATTCAATCAATTCTCATTATTAAATTTCATTTTCCTTCAATGTCAGTCCTTAGCGTACCTAAGCGTGTGGATTGAGATACTATTTATGTAATAGATAGAGATAGGTACTATCCAATATATCGACGCTTGCAAGTCAAAGTTTACCAAGCGACATATTGGGCGATATTGAGTTATATTATTAATATTCTGTCTTCTAAAACATGCTAAAAGACTTCAATACGGCTACAAATCTATCAATAAAAATGAATCGTTGCGTGTTAGACATAGCCCATGTCTTGTCAACAGCGCCTTTATGGCTTTTGATTTATGATATACTTGCAACTAGGATACTAGGTCATGCAAATGAGAATTCTTATAAAAGTACATATAGAGAAATCATGGCTTATTCGCAAAACGGGTTAGTGACGCCTCATTTGCGCTCCCCTGGAGAGGAGACGAGACATATGTATAGATATGGTTAAGGCTGTGAAAATAATATTTCGTATTTATGGTTATGAGGTTAATGATCTAATTGGATAAATTAATTAGGATATTAATCTTTGAATGGGGTAAACGTAAGGGTAGCCAGTGCAGCCACAATTCACCATGTTTATATGTGTCATATGGTGTGACTTTGCATGAATAACTCTTCTAGAGAGAGACACTGAAAGACATAAATATATTCTAATATCGGAAGCATTGATGTAAAGAACCCCGGAAGACGCATTTTTGTCTAATAGAGTTACACACCATTGTACGAGTCTAAATTCAAACTTGAGACTTCACTTTGCGTGATATCAGCTGTAACGCTGTCAAATTAAGGTCAGTATCTTGAGATAATCGCTATTTAATAAACCGATATTAACATCAGCTCCAATAACATTTTAAGTTACAATATGTGACTGCCTCTGTGGCGTAGTTGTATTATGGTACGACTGCAATGCTTTTTTTTGTTTACGCGGAGAAAGTGAATTATTACTACCGCCCAGTGTTCAAGGGGAACGACTGAGCGGTTATGTTGGGTTCACCGTGCCTTACGATCCGACGTTGAGCCGCCCGGAGAAATGGAAAACGTCGGGCGACCGCCGGGCCGAGTCCCTAGCCTATGTACACCGCACGGCATACCAACCAAAACTCCGCGTTGGCCATCTTCGGCGCATTAGGGACGGCTGCGGGCTTCCTCCGACTCACGTCTAAGTTGTCATCCGCAACCGCTCCACGACTGCAATGCTGAGGTCTCGGGTTCGATCCCCGGGTCGGGCAAAGTGATATTGAGTTTTTATATTCAGTATCAGCTCGGAGTCTTGAATTCGTGCCCGATATGGCGATAGGCTCGCCCCCTATCACATCATGGGACGGAATAAAGGCGAAAAGTGGGTGTACTAGTTGCGCCTCTGCCCACCCCTTCCGGGATAAAAGGCGTGAGTGTGTGTGTATTACAATATGTGACAGATTTTGACAGATAACTTTTGTTTGTGTAACAGCGCTCACTTAGCCGAGAACAAGCTCTTAAATGACAGCTTAAGCTTGGTTTATTAAATTCTTCATATCATTAAATGTCTGCTTGCGATTTTACTCAAACGTGAGATTGATTTATTAATAGTCTATTGTCACATTGACATTTTCACAGGGGGAAAATGGGTAAAATACATTAAACATATATCGTTGAAAGCGTCTATTCTCGTTGAAATAGACAGTTGCGGAAGCTGTCAAAACGGACACATCCAATGCGATGGCAACTGTTATTCCATTTTCGCTTATGGCGCTGAAAACTTAAGAATGGATTTAGGTTATTTAGAAAGCTTTGTTATTTATTATTTAACAATGAAATACTAGTATCAGTTAATGGGAAGGTATTGAATATTATGCTGTTGGTTAAGTGTTTTTGCTTCCAATCAGCAGTCTATAATTACAGTAATCGTGTTCAAATTTGAAGGACTCTGTGAATTTAATATCAATCTCATGATGACGAAGTGAAAGTATAGCGCAATGAAAACACTGTAACTTAACATACGGTATAAGATATTGATGTAATTGTGGTATAATAATAATTTCAAGCTATCGTTGTTAAGTAATTTGTTCATATAAAGCAAGGTTACATTTTTCGATCATAAACATTTCACTAAAAGTTTTTGTTGTCTTTTGATAATGATGACGTTCTTAGACGTTTCAATCGTTAATTATACTTAAGGTTCCTTGGCTAAAATGTGGCAATACAATCTTATTATCACGTCTGACTATGCTGTGGGTCTGTTCCACTTTTGAACCTGAAATACAATATTTTGATTCATTGCCTATGTACGGAACCCTCGATACGCGAATGAATCGCTCTTTGCCTTTATAAACTATATGAAATGTATTCTATAAATCAGTACATGGCCCAGTTAGCTCACGACATCCATTTAAATGGCAGCTTGTTAGTTATTCCGTGTTAAAATGTATTATCCGATTCGTTGTTTTTATTTATTTGTGTTATGTTGTATAGTGATCGAAACGTAGGAGTTTTATACCTATCTGGTACCGCGAGTTTGACAGTTGACATTTGTTATTTTTTTAAGCTATTGCATAGCTTCTATCGCGGGCCTTGAGCGTGGAGACCGAATCCAGAAATTCCGTAACGAAAAAATAACCTAACACCCCTCACTCCGACCGGCACAGCGGTGATATTTTATTTTCAACTCTATCACAACCAAGTATAGTGTAAAATTCCATAAGTAAATTTTATATCGCAGTCTTGTAAGAATACAATATGTAAGAGGATATGAGCTGAATGTTAAACGATAAAAGGTCGAAATTACCGTGTATTTAAAAATTGTTCCAGTCAGTGAAACGTATCGAAATGTCAAACGCGCGCAGTTGATGAGAATGTCCCCGTGGCGGGATGACGTGATTCTAAGTGTGAATTTTTAAAAAGTTTTTATTTTATATCTGTTCAAAGAGGTTATAAATATTAGAATTGCCTGCTTAGAGTTTCGGCGTTAGGGCACGAGTGAAATTTGGACAATAGAAAAAAAAATTATAATTACATAAGTTGATAAAAAATGCTATGCAATAGCTTTACCGCGGCAGTCTCCGAGTGCCACATGTCTTTTTTTTAAATTTTTATACTAAAACTTTATTGCGTAGGTAGGGGACGACGATTTTCGCTTTTATACCAAAGAAGAGTATTAGTAGCTTTTTAGAGCGGTTATATGTGTGCGCAAGTGTATTTCTGACTAAAAGTGTAATGTTGCTGCTGCGACAATTCCTTGAGCAGTCATAGTGGCATTAGGACGTGTAAACTTAAACTCACATTTTATTGGTATTTATTTTGTTTGAAACTTACACTTTTATTTTACATCGATCGTTAAAATAACTATATGGAAAGTGTTATTTTCAGCGACATAAGTATTTGGTTTCATTTATTAATGCAATATCAAAATGACCCCGTATATCTCGCTCGAAATCTCGCCGCAAACCCCATCGAAATCAAATAAAACGTAATATTCATCTGTGATTGGATGTATCTGCATCAGATTTTTCTAACACATACGCTCGTCGGCTGTCAGCTACATGGCTGTTTTCCCATCTCTATTACGGCAATATCGAGGAGAATCCAATCAATACGACAGAGGCCTGGGCTGATTGGCTCTTTCAATCAGTCGGTTTATACAAGTGGGCGTTTCGAACATTTTTATACGTTTTATGGTTAAAATTGTGCTGTGTTTTTCTATATTAGATTCATTCATTTACCCGGTGTTAGAATACGGAAAAAATTTTATTGTATACATTATTTTTCTGTTATAGTATCAAATAGTACCTATCAAAATAGGTACTATTTGTTGGAATAGAACATTCCACTATCTACTTTTTATTTTCCTCTTCTAACACTGGCATCATTTAAAAATAGGGCTTTCTTTGGTACCGTAATATACACTGTGTTTACTGCATTCCACTAATGTTTTAAATTTATCAAAATGACATACATCGGGGCTACGTTGGGGCTTCATTACTTATCACACTGTGTATAATGATGTGATGTATTTCATAATAAGTAAAGTTTCTGAAATCACGTATTCATAAAGATTATTAAAGTATTTTCAATTAAAGTAAATCAGCGTAATGACAACGATCCGGAAAATATGCAATGCTCAATGCACACTGAAATATGAACGTGAGCATTAATTTCATTAAAACTAATTAAAACATCAATAACTACGTGGCTGCGGATGATATACCGCTCCATATTTTTATTGCTTTAAATGTTTTTTGAAATGATGACATTGCAGTAATTATTTTCAATGAATTCCCACCGACCGGAACAATGCGAGCGCGGCCGGTATTACCTACAAGTTAATAGTGCAATTTCAGAATTTAATTTTCTCCCAGCTGATTGCATTTAGCTTATAAAAGGCAATGAATTCTTAACTTCAATAATGTTGGAAAATAGTTCCTTAGCAAACTAAGCTTGCACTTACGAGCACTTCTTTGTTATCGGGAAGTTTCTTGTTTACTCCTTTATTTATGGACTCTACATTGTACTGCATTTAAGAATATAAATTTTAAACCCAGTCTACTGCGTTTAAAATCCAATTTCTCAAGTATAAACTATTTATGTGCCAGTTTCACTGAATGGGACAGCGTCTTTTCAGAATAAGAAATGATTTATTCGTATTTTCGAAATGTTAAAGCATTTTTGCATTGAATGCATTTGAAGATGTGTATTGAAATGACAGGTTGGTGAGTTTGGAAGCTAGCCCCGCAGGTTGTGCAATGTATACACCTGTATTCTGTATACAGCGGTATACTTGGCCACTCATACTGGCGCTCTTTCGGAAATTGCAACGAGTTTTGCTTGATTTTCCTCAAACCATTCGTTCGTTCCGAAAGCTGAACGAGCGCTAATTGCTCGCAATCTATTGCCTTTTAATGTGTTTGCTCCAATCGGAACGTTTATTTCGATTATTTTAGTTTTCCCGTGTTCGAGTAAACGACGACAATAATATATTTTGTTGTGTTTTTCTTGTATATCCAATTTGTTGGTGAGTGCTTTTAGTGTACATCTCGCTTCGGTGTCTAATTATTTATTGTATGTCAGGATCATTAAATTGCTATAATAAAAAATCGGCGTTATCTAGATTAGGTTTAAGTCTTCCTATTCTAAAACAATGGCTATAGATTCTCCTGATCATTGCCTAGATAAAAAAAAATTGCGTATATTGTTCCACATTTTTAGGCCCTAAAAATAATGACAAAGCACGCGAAAATTCGAAACGTTCCAAACTCAATATCGATTATCGAGCGTGGTTAATGTAAAATCAGTATGAAAACGATGGAGAACAAGATTATTGCGAGTGATTCGCGGGCTCACTACCTCGATTACCGTTCAGCGGTGGCAACGTCGCCCCACAACGACGGAACATTGGCACAAATGAAGCTATTAGACGTGGAGAATAAACTCCCCAGCTTATGAATAGGCTTTGTTACTACGCCCTGTTTGTTCCCGATTGGAGTGAATTTCGGGTCTTCTGGGAAATTTTAGATGTAAATTGGGAATGTTTTGTGTGTATAGAATATTTTTGTTGATCCTGGCATTTTAAATAAAGAAATAAGAAATAAGAAATAAATTTATTCTGAAAATAATAACGTTTTCTAGAATGACATTATTTTACAATGATTCTCAAACTAGCCTTAGCCTGTCCTATGGGGGTCATAAGAAAACCATTGACGTACATTATTGTTTCGTTTTAAAATAAACAAAAAGGAAATAAAGAATTTAAAAAATTTTAAATTAATAAAGCATAGCTCCAATCTTTCTTTATAGATTTAGAGTTTTTTATCTCCTGAAAAGAAACAGTAATAACAGGGAAAATTTTTATCATTAATTTGCCTTTGAAATTGTCAATAGAGTTTATCAAGAGTGTAATTAAACAAAAAGGTTGTCCGGAAGATATCGCCGAGGGCAATAAGGCCCTCATTTGTTTTTTTACAACGTTTATACCAGACCTTAGTAAACTATGCGAGATTGGCACAAAATATTTTTCGGTGCCAATTCATCTTTCTCACACTCGTGATACACAAAATGCATCGTCACTTTTCTGTCCTACCATACTGCATTATTTATTGTATTCAGGTTTCACATGAAATATGAAATATACAAAGCTCCACTCACTATTTGTCACTACCCACGTACCAACACCCTTTCATAACACGTCTCTTGCAGCGAAATATTGAAATGCGTAATAGCCTCCTTGATAAATGGTGGTGACTCATCGGTCTACAGTCTAGACGGGCCAGTATCGATCGCCTGCAACTGCATTGTTTGTTATTAAATGACTGCTTTATGCTAATTAGACTGTAATTACAAAGTCAGAAGGGGTGTTTTCGTTTAATATTTTGCTCGTAAATGCGTGAAACATCTGTCTGGTCTTGTATTGATTGGTCTCCGGAGAGCTTTGGGCTCTTTATAATTAGGTATTGTTTTATGTAAATACAGTTTTCGCTGTACAGCGAAGCATACTGTTTCTAGATAATATTGAAATTCTGTTTTGTTTTGCATAGTTTAAGGAGATGGTTTTAGCAAAACTATTTCCACCAGTTTCCTTGTCTTAGAATCAGTCTGCGAATAGAAAGGTCCTAATAGGATTATAGCGTCGGAACAAATCCTGTTCCGCAAATACTTTTTCCGTGTCTATCCAGAAATACTACTACTACTTAAGTCCCGGATACCCATCCGGCACTTAAGTCCCTCGCAGTTTCTTATACCTTTAAGATTCTGGTATACGACAAAGTATTTTTATATTAAAACGTAGTCTAAAATAAATTATGTTAAAATTTCAATATTACAGGATTTGAACTGTAACTCTACTTGCTGGTCTGTCATGGTTTTTGGGGACATTATAAAACTAAAGTCTTGGCAAGGTTTATTCGCCTTTTTTTATTAAATGTTCTTCTCGCGTGGATGAACTTTGTCATAAAATCTCACTAAACTTTTTCAAAATGAAAAAAAAACTGCAAACTTATCCACGAATCGATCTAATGGTGTACCTATGTACCTGAAAAAATATTTTGTATTTTCCAAAGTAGACTAACATGTCGAACGCGTTCTGCTGGAACAGTATCCTCTAAATTTACATGCGACTAGCTGCTAAGCTCTTTCCATCCATCAATCTGAATTGAGTCTGCTGGGGTCTGCGTGTTTCATTTAATATGTATGCAGATGTGCAGTACACCCTGGATTGATTTGTTAGTGCCTTATCGATTTCGGCTTTTGAACTTAGTAAAATGTTCCTTGGGACTTTTGGGAATAAGTTGTTTATCCCCATTCATCTTGTTTAGGTTATTTTGTAGTTTTTTGATGAGATATTCTGCATCTGACTGCTTAAAGGTTTTCGCATTCTCTAGTTAATGATCATGCATCAATATGAGATATCATGAATGCTCTGAATTTTGTCATTAATGTTCTACCAGTCACCACCAGATCTTGAATCTATCATTACTGGAGCGTATATTAGACTTTGGTCATTAGCATTTTGGGATCAAAAAAGTTCTCATCTACAATTTCTATCATTAGATTTGTTACCCAGAATCAGACTTCTAATCTACAGACCGATATTAGATTTACATTAACCAGAGGCGAATTCCTCTCAGCTTGCATCCTCATTCACATTATCAGTCAAGAGACTTATATTTACATCGCATGTCTTTTTAGAACATGCATTAACATGATATACCGTGCCATAATTATGTGCTTCGTTCGGCGAGTGCTTACCTATAATGCAATATGACGGCGCAGCAGCGAGCTAATGAGCGCAAAGTGCTCGATCTGTCGCTTACACGCTTGTACCGTGCATGTAGTATAGTTTAATTAACAATGTTATTTTGACGAATATGTATGTATAGTTAGCTGTCTCGTATAGCTGTGCAATGTGTATTTCTATTAAATTGTAGTGTGCATTGTACTTGTTTAAAGATATTGTAACTGATCTTAATGGATATCTCAGGATAATGAGCTGAAAGTAGTAACCATGCAGTGACTAAAGATTTTAAAGATCTGGATATTGTGTTTTTTTTATGAACGATCAAGAGTTTAGTTGTCTGGTCACTAATAATATGGATTATGGTGGTGTGAAGAACTTTTAGGGCGGTGACTTTGATGATTTTGATTGGAAGTTAAAATGAAATTAAGTAAGCAAAGAAGATATATTAACCGACTAGGACTCTGAAAAAAGATCACATAAAAGAGTCAAATTAGGGGCTCATGAAATAATTTTCATCATAGTGAAGACCACTATTTTTTGCCACCTCATCATGATGTAGCCCGTTAATTGTCGCTTCACCTTTATCTTAAAACATCCCCAATAAGTCCGTTTTACTATTTTAAGATTTGAACCAATAAATTCGTTAATCATTACCCAAACATCATATCTCCCTTACAAAAGTCGTGGGTGGTTTCCCTCCGCTCTCAGACCAACCAAAGCAGTATAACAGTAATTGCATACATAATCTGAACCCGCCACCCCCTTAATAAAAGACATTTTACAACAAAGGAGCTTGTTAATAGAAATTCTGAATGAGTGACAGTAGCACGCGAGCCGACGGGTCTCGCGTGGCGCAACTTCAAGATATTTATATAAACTTGAGGTACGACGTGAAAAGGAAATTGGTCCCTAATTTAGAAGTTTGATTGTATTTTTTCGTGTTTTAATGTTTTTTATTTTGTGGAATTGTTTTATTTCATTGATTGAAAAGTTGGGTTCTCAATTTAGGCTTTTGGACGTTGTGTGATTTGATCAGTTGAGGAAACGGAAATGTTATTTTTTTGTGTCACATTTATTTTATTGTGCAGTCGATGGCAAAATTTATCTAATTTTGAATATAAACTTTTTACGTGCGAAAGGCTATTAAATCGTAATTATAAGCAAACATGTTTCTCTGTCACGTTAAAATTCCACTGACTCGATACTTGAAAACAACTATTCTATTCCAAAGTAGCACGAAATACTGTAGAAGTAATCAGCATGCAAGCTAAAGCCAGCATTGACGGCCTGACACGTTGACACGAGCGTGACAGCGCGCCGTGTTTATTCAACTTAGAGGAGCTCTTTTAAAATATTTAAACTAGTAAAGGAAATATTACTTTATTCACGTTGTAAATGGAGGGTATTTATTTCCTTTTTTATTTAACGAGCGCGTAAATAACAATTCTAATGGCATATTTTAAGTTATAATCGAAAAAAAATATAATGTGACGGCCAAATACGAAAGTCATATCATGGCCTTCTAATAAATTTTAATTAAGTGACCATACCATACCATACCAACCCTGTATTATATACTGCTCATTTCTGAGCACAGGACTCTCCTCTACAACTGAGAGGATTTAGGTCTTAGTCCACCACGCCGGCCTGTTGCGGGTTAGTAGACTTCACATACCTCTGAAATTCTGAAATACTTCTCAAGTGTGCAGGTTTCTTCAAGATGTTTCCTTCACCGTTAAAGCGACTAAGGCACTATCTACATCAATTATCTTTCTAATACGTAAACTAACAGATCATATTTCCATGAACATTATGAAATAAACGTTTAGTATACTTAATACAATTACAATTTCTTTTCTAAAATAAAGCCGCCACGCCGTGACGGTGTGCCAGTGACACGCTGTCACGCGCGTGACGGCGTGTTTATTCAACGTATAAACGCTCGTTAAAATCTCGTCGCTCGTATCTGTTTACATGAGAAACTCAATTTTCAATGGTTGAAACATTATTTACAAGTTTACGTTATTAATCCTATCATATTTTCGTTTGAATATTTTGTTAATATAACAAGATAGCGGTTATATCTCTGAAATGGTGAGAATAGTCGTAAATAAATAAATATTGTACTCCCACATTCAAGAAATGAATAGCAAGCTTGAAAAAATAAATTGCGATGGTCCAGACTATCATTCCAGGTTACTTAGTTTTGCTATTCTATTGATAGGTCAGACTCTTCGTCGAATTACTTTAATTCGATCCATCCATTCGAAAGTGTTTTCATGCGTATCTTCTCACAATTTAACGAATTTAAATTTGCGGGCTGGTCTGATCCTGTGCCCATGGCCGTTGCACTGGTTGGAAAAATTATCGACACTGAACTATTCAGTCAAGATCAAGTTTATCAAATTTAGTCGGGGCATCGGCAGTCACCTAACTCTCCATCGTCTCGAAAATTAAAAAACGGCCGTATTCTTCTGTTAACCTATCCTCGATGCATTTTCTACTATTCGCAACTTTGCTTCAGATTGCATGTTAGGTGCCAAATGAATTCAGTATTCGAACTCCATTTCCTTTCGAAAACTGAGCCATAAAACTCTTTATTACAAGTAGCCGTTCGTTGCCAAACTTCGATGTTTTATTCTGTCTGTAAAAGGGGGGAAATTAATGGTCATTGTAGGTCGTTAAAAATGTCTGCGTTGCAGGAAACTCGAGATGTCTTGTCAGTTTTATTGCAATGGATTGTCCTCCGGAGTGGGTTTTGTGGAACAGGAGAGCATAAAGATTAAAACGTATGTAGTTGTGATATCACTGTATCGACTACAATCGTATTTCAAGTTTTATTATTTGAATTGTGAACGATAGATTTTATTTGAGTTGTATTTAATGTTTAATTAATATGCATTGTATCTAAGTTTAGTTAGTTACCAATGATTATGATTGAAATGCCTAAACAGGTGTAGGTATCACAGAAAAAATTGCATTTTTCCGAATTTATATATTACAGAATCCTACTATATCCTACTAATATTATAAAGGCGAAAGTTTGTAAGAATGTATGGATGTTTGGATGTATGGATGTTTGTTACTCTTTCACGCAAAAACTACTGAACGGATTTCGATGAAATTTGGCATACGGGTAGATCGTATCCTGGATTAGCACATAGGCTACTTTTTATCCCGGGAAAATTTAAAGCGGGTCTTTTATCCCGGAAAACTTTTAAACGCGGGCGGAGCCGCGGGCAAAAGCTAGTAATAAATAATAATACCAGCCCCGTATTATATACTGCCCACTGCTGAGCACGGGCCTCCTCTACTACTGAGAGGGTTTTAGTCCTTAGTCTACCACGCTGGCCTAGTGCGGATTGGCAGATTTCACATACCCTCGAAATTCTTATGGAGAATTCTAAGTTTGTTATTATTTTGTGATAAATTAATAGCTCCGTCATATCACCATATTCATACACCGTGGTGTTATCACGTAAATGTCGATGATTTCACACGGTTTACAAATCAAAAATCTATTTGTACATTTGATGTAAATACTCCACAAATAAACAGCGGCTTACACAATTTAAGCCGTTGAAAATAGTGCACTGTATTCTGAACTCGACTTAAGCCTCTTATTATTTAGGTGACAAATGCATTGGGCGTAGGCTCGTTAAGCTTGCATGCGACGCGACGTGTGAAATTGTTTCGCACCTCGACCCAGTGTCGAGTGGTATTATGGTATTTTGAATTGCGCATCACGTACCTACAGCAGAGATTTGACAACGCGATTTCAGTTTTCATACGTGATTTTGTCGACAGTGCTTAGAAATAAATCACTTTTCACTATTGTACAGATCATTATTAAAATTTTCATGTTTTAGTGGAATAATTCGTATAAAGTAGTAGTTAGTACCAGGCTTATGAAACAGTAACACGCAAGTCGCCCATAATTAGTATTAATACCACTTAAAAAACATGTGCGCAACTCCCGTCAGCTCCCGAAATCTTCAGTAATTATACTGGCTACTATACTGCATACTGCTTTGCGATATGAATATATAATGACTGCGTCGGTGCCGTAGGTATATTACTACGCCACTGACTCGGGTCGGGCAAAATGATATTGGTTCTATCCAGTATCAGGCCAGAGTTTGGAATTCATGCCTGATATGGCTATAGGCTCGCGCCCTTATCACTTCGTGGTACGGAATCCGCTGGGCGAAAAGTGGGCGCACTAGTTGCGCCTCAGCCTATCCCCTCGGGGATGAAAGGCGCGAGTGTATGTGAGTTTGTATGAATATAATATTGTTACATACTCAAACTGTTGCTTTTGCATAGGTACGAATGACGATATCTTTTTATCATACCAAAATAATAAAGCCACATATCAGTCTACTGCAAACAGCTAAGCTTCCAAATAGGGGGCTACGAGTTACATAGATATTGCGGCTAAGCTAAAAACTCGTTTAGTGCGGTGTCGCGTGCCATTAGCAGCGCGGACTACACCGCAATGCAGCGATCTATGCGCGTATAATTTAGCTTAAGTAGCTATGCGACCTACATATTTTGTGAATCTAATGTGGGGATAATAGTTTCATTATAAGTGGTTGACAATGGGGATTGGAACTAATGTACATATTGTCATTTTGAATGTGGAATTCGTATGGCCAAAATTATAGTATATCGTGATTTTTTTTATTTTCATTTTAATTAAAGTATCTACTTATATAAAGCTGAAGAGTTTGTTTGTTTGGTTGAACGCGTTAATCTCAGGAACTATTGAACCGATTTTGAAAATTCTTTCACTGAAAAAGAAGCTACATTACTTCTGAGTGTTATAGGCTACTTTGTGTCTCGGGACAATATTTTATCCTAGAAAAACTTTATCACGCAGGTGGAGCCGCGAGCATCACCTTGTTAATTATAATTTCAGAAAGATTTTTGAATCACGTACGTCAGATGTTTATGCTGACTCTACATACCTTAACAAATCGAATAAATGTTAATGCTTCATCTCCACATATTCTAAAATCAAAAGTTACCCATATAACCAACCACTTAACATTGGTGCACAGTAGTGTTGCCGTGTTTAGTGAGTCAAACAAGACCATAACGAAATTAAATTCAAGTACAGACAGCAAAAAGCCTATCGGGCAGGCTAGGATGTGCAAAAAAACACGATGCGTCTACGCTTCGTTTTATTGTGATTGGTTGAGAGACTGACGTATCGGTCTCTCGATCAATCACAAACATCAAAATATCGATACGTCAGTCTTTCAACCAATTACAATAAAACGAAGCGGAGACGCATCGTGTTTTTTTTTCACATCCTAAGCCCCCAGGTTGTAATTGCCAGCGACGTCGCGTCGCCACGCTGTCGGTCGTGTTGTCGACTTGGCACCGTCGGACTCCGCAAATTAATTGTTTCCTCGCACAATGCTCCAGACAGTGTGACAATGACTCGCGAAGAGTTGTTCTCAATTAATTGTTTCATTAATACGACAAAATTATATTATCTGTATGAAATTTGGCACATCCCTAGTGTCCGTCGATCTAAATGCAATCAACCAGGTTTATATGTTGTGATCTATAAATATTCACAATTTTCCGTCCACTGTCGGTCCGGTCACAGTACCAGAGAAATTGCCAATTTCCTGCCATCCACTCGCCGCCCGGAACCATTTTGTATCTACACATATACATACATAATTTGTTTTCATACTCGTTTGCCGTGTAAAATTGAGAATCATTTTATAGCAGAAGTTAATGGTACGGAATTAAAAACATTAAATTTTACATGTAACGGAAATAATATTCGGTTCATAATGAAAATTGCTACGTTACGTTTAAATTACAATATTATTTATCCATGATTGTTTTATTTGGTTATTTAAATAATTAATTGACCGTCTAGTGATTTGAACGTAGAATTAATTTCCTTTAAACAAGTGATTTTTGAGTAACAATGAAGGAATTAATGTGCATTCACCGAAATGCGTAAATCATCCTTTCTGGCTATTCATACCCACATAGTTGTTTTTAAAATCCTTTATTTCATTTACTCTATCGCTATTATTTTATAATTTTGGCCCTTAGAACATTATTCGGCCCTTAGGTGTGGATTCAGTTCGTTGAATGTTTTACTGTATTTACTTAAAGTAGTTACAAGCAAAGTACTCATGAGTTCACGCCTTGGAGAATTAAGACTTCATGACGATAGGTTTGCTCCTTATCAAGAAACTTAAGGATATTGGCGAGCTTTGCACTTCTTCTTTTTCTGAATTATGTATGTACAAGTATTATATTGTTTACATGTATACAAGGTGGACGATAGCCTAGTTGGGAATGGAACGGTCGGCCGAGACAATGTCCGGAGGTTCAAAACCTAAGGCACACACCTCTGACTTTCAAAGTTACGTGTGTATTGTTTATCAATTATCGTTCACTTTAACGGTGAAGGAAAACATCGTGAGGAAACCTGTATACCTAAGAAGTTCTTTATAAGAATTTCGAAGGTATGTGAAGTCTACCAACCCGCACTAGGCCAGCGTGGTGGACTAAGGCCTAAGTAGTAGAGGAGACCCGTGCCCAGCAGTGGGACAGTGTATAATACAGGGCTGGTATTATTATTATTATACTAGCTTTTGCCCGCGGCTTCGCCCGCGTTTTTTATTTTTCCGGGATAAAAGTCCCCTTTTTTTTCTCGGGATAAAATGTAGCCCATGTGTTAATTCAGGACATGACCTACCCGTGTGCCAAATTTCATCGAAATCCGGTTAGTAGATTTTGCGTGAAAGAGGACCAAACATCCAGACATCCATACATCCAGACATCCATACATACTTACAAACTTTCGCATTTAAACTATCAGTAGGACAGATTTCGCCCGCGGCTCCGCCCACGTTAAAAAGTTTTTCCAGGATAAAAGTCCCGTTTTTTTATTTTCCCGGGATAAAATGTAGACTATGTGTTAATCCAGGACATGATCTACCCGTGTGCCAAATTTCATCGAAATCCAGTTAGTAGTTTTGCGTGAAAGAGTAACAAACATCTAGACATCTATATATCCAGACATCCATACATCCATACATACTTACAAACTTTCGCGTTTATAATATTAGTAGGATATCTATCAATCAAATCAAACTCTCAATCAAAAGTATGATATAAGCACTGGAAATCAATTTCTAAATGAAGTCGTTGAGACACAACCATCAGCAATAGCCCACTCGCGCGTTCTAAGCCCGCGGGATAGGCAGCCTTTGTGATATTAATTCGTTGGTAGGAGAAGTGGCGGGAGGCGCTCGACGTGATGGCCCAGTGGTGGCATGCGCGTGAGCTGCACGTGGTACTGGACAGTACTTGGACATTGCAACATTACTTTATTTTTCTAAAATAAAATATTTTTTGTAAAATAAAACTTAATCCTTAGTTACTCCTTATTACATCAGATATCTGCCAATAAAAGTCCCGTCAAAATCAGTCCAGCTCTTTCAGAGATTCCGCCCTGTGGATTTGGGGCGTTTGGAGAATTCCACCACGGTATCCCCTGCCTGTCGTAAAAGGCGACTAATTGGGGCCACCGGGGGTCGCGGGCGGGCGGCAGGGGGTTGTTCCTCTTTAGTTTTGTGCGTGTCTTTTAGCACATTGCTGCGACCCCCGTGATGGACGGCACTGTGGCAGGTAGGCCTCACGCTGCCGTTGACGCCGGGGGCGTCCTTCTGTGCGCGGGGGCTTCTGAGCCCCCCTCCCCATACAGGAGACGGGCTGCATTACGCGGCACTGCGCAGGAGTGGCTGCGGACGACAACTTAGACACTATTAGTCCGGGGAAACCCGCAGCCGTCCCTAATGCGCCGAAGAAAGCCACCGCGGAGTTTTAGTTGGTATGCCGTGCGGTGTACATAGGTTAGGGACTTGGCCCGGCGGCTCAACGCTGGGTTGTAAGGCACGGTGAAACCAACATCACCGCTTAGTCGCCCCCTTTGAAGGCTGGGCGGTAGTAATAAGTCACTTTCTACGCGAAAACAAAAAAAAGCCCTTTCAGAGATTAGCCGAAACAAACAGACACACAAAAATTTTAAAAAATATTTTGGTGTATGTACCGAATATCTATACATACGTATCTATACATCTTTCCATACATATCTATACATTTTTCTATACATCTATCTATTTTTATCTATACAGCTCGCGTTGAAAAGTTTTTCCGGGATAAAAGTGCCGCTTTATATTTTCCCGGGATAAAACGTAGCCTAAGTTACTCCTTATTACGTCAGCTACCTGCCAATAAAAGTCCCGTCAAAATCGGTCTAGCCGTTTCAGAGATTAGCCGGAACAAACAGACAGACAGAAAGACAGACAGACAGACAAAAATGTAAAAAAATGTTATTTTGGTGCATGTACCGTGTATGTATGTATGTACAGAAGATTTTTCTAAAATAAAATGACGGTCCTATAGAACAGAGTCGTATATGCAAAATGTTAGCTTTTCAGTAGAGCGCTTTGAAAGTCGTAAGTTTGTATTCATGTGCGAATTAGTGCTATTTTCACACATTATGTTCAAAGTTGTTACTGAACCCTATAGAATATAATATTTCGTTCATGTATAACTTGTGATTTTCACAATTAACTTAGACTTTCAAAGCGCTCTACTGAAAAGCTTCATTTTGCATATACGACTTTGTTCTATGGGACCGTCGAAATATTTTTTGTAAAATAAACGTAGCCTTAGTTACTTCTTATTGCATCAGATATCTGCCAATAAAAGTCCCGTCAAAATCGGTCCAGCCATTTCAGAGATTAGCCGAAACAAACAAACAGACAGACAAAAATTTAAAAAAATATTAGTTTGGTGTATGTACCGAATATCTATACATATCTATACATCTTTCTATACATATCTATACATCTTTCTATACATTTTTCTATACATCTATCTATACAGCTCGCGTGGAAAAGTTTTTCCGGGATAAAAGTCCCGCTTTATATTTTCCCGGGATAAAACGTAGCCTAAGTTACTCCTTATTACGTCAGCTACCTGCCAATAAAAGTCCCGTCAAAATCGGTCTAGCTGTTTCAGAGATTAGCCGGAACAAACAGACAGACAGAAAGACAGACAGACAGACAAAAATGGTAAAAAATGTTATTTTGGTGCATGTACCGTATATATACTCATATACATGTAGTAAAAAACGGTTATTTAAATATTACAAACAGACACTCCAATTTTATTTATATGTATAGACTAGCTTTTGCCCGCGGCTCCGCCCGCTTTAAAAAGTTTTTCCGGGATAAAAGTCCCGCTTTATATTTTCCCGGGATAAAAAGTAGCCTATGTATTAATCCAGGATATGATCTACTCGTGTGCCAAATTTCATCGAAATCCGTTCAGTAGTTTTTGCGTGAAAGAGGAACAAACATCCTTACATCCAAACATCCAAACATCTAAACATCCAAACATCCATACATTCTTACAAACTTTCGCCTTTATAATATTAGTAGGATTACATGTATACAATATTAACTCCTGAAACGATTGTTCTGAATCATCATGAAAGGCTATCACGCGCGAAATTAATAATGTCACGTAGTTCAATCTATACTAATATTATAAAGCTGAAGAGTTTGTTTGTTTGTTTGTTTGTTTGTTTGTTTGTTTGTTTGAACGCGCTAATCTCAGGAACTACTGGTTCGAATTGAAAAAATCTTTTTGTGTTGAATAGCCCATTTATCGAGGAAGGCTATAGGCTATATAACATCACGATACAACTATTAGGAGCGAAGAAATAATGGAAAATGTGAAAGAAAACGGGGAAAATTATTCATCCTTGAGGGCTTCCATTGCGTGCACTGCGAAAACGGTTCAAGATACCAAAAATATATGTATGAAAGAATTATTCCTCTTGAAAAGATCTAAAAAAATGTCCGCAACAGTATATGTCTATCTTTTAAGATTAACTCACTAGAACCGTTTGTATGGTAATCAAATTTGGTCGAAATTAATGCGTTATTTGTTAAGAGTTGTATCAACGTCATAGTCATAGAGTGATTCAACGGGAAGGTTTTTATGTACTTTTAGCCCGGAAAAACTTAATAACGCGGGCGAAGCCGTGGGCAAAAGCTAGTTTAATAATAATATTACTCGGTGACACTTGGAACGGCTGCAGCGAGTGACCACTGAATGACTTGTAATTTAATTACGAAGAGCACGGTTTGTATCAACCGAAAGTAATGTATTTTATTATTAATTTTTAATGACTTTATCTGGCTCATTTCTTTGCGGGTTGACTGAAATTTTCTTTAGTTAATTTCTGTTGATTGAGTTTATAGTCAAATATTGGTTAGGCACTTGGTTTTCAAACACCAGAATTTTTATCCTAAAATTGTCTCCATGATCTCTTAGTACTATTTTGCCATGACAAATAATATAAGCTGATGTGGAAACCCATTTTAATATCATATTTCAAGTACATATATGATACAATATCGTGCAATAGAATATCATTCCCCTTTACAACAAAACAGATTGGGTAGAAAGTATACGTTGACGTTTTCGGAACAACTGAATATTTAATTATAATTGCCTTCTTAGACCTTAAAACATTGTTTTATTTCAAACTAGCTTTTGCCCGCGGCTCCGCCCGCGTTAAAAAGTTTTCCGGGATAAAAGTACCGCTTTATGTTTTCCCGGGATAAAAAGTAGCCTATGTGTTAATCCAGGACATGATGTACCCGTGTGCCAAATTTCATCGAAATCCGTTCAGTAGTTTTTGCGTGAAAGAGGAACAAACATCCATACATCCGAACATCCATACATGTTGGGGTTTCGCCGTTGACGGTACCCGGAAGTAATTGTGTTGTTGTTGTAGGCCAAAATAGTTAACGCCAAACCACTTTTAAGTTGAATAGTTTATTGTAAATAACTGTTTACGTTTAGTTATCTGAGTCGCACGTATGTTTGTATTTGTATAAGGCCTGACGAGTGTTTTGTTACGACTGAATGTATTTAGCACATATCGACTAATATATGCACGAAAATTGCTGTATTAGCGTTATTGGCTCGTACAATACATTCTTACAAACTTTCGCCTTTATAATATTAGTAGGATTGGCCCGCCTTCGCCCGCATTAAAGAGTTTTTCCTGTATAAAAGTGACTCTATACACAAAATCTATAAATTTTTTAACAGTATTCGTTATAATCGTAAGATCTTGAAATATGGTTGGTCAGCAATACTTTTTTACAAAACACCTTTCCGTCCTATATAAATAGATCCCCGACTTTTGTCAGAAAGGCACTCGCAGTTACAACAGAACATATAAATTATTTCTCTACCATATTATATATGTATTTATACATAATATAAACCTTCCTCTTGAACCACTTTATCTATTAAAAAACCGCATCAAAATCAGTTGCGTAGTTGAAATATCTGAGCATACATAGGGATATTTTTACCCACCCAGACGGACTCTTACATATGAGAGACCTACCACCAGTATAATAGAGATATAGGGACATAGGGGCAGACAGCGGGACCTTTTTTGTACTATGTAGTGTTTATCCATTAGGTACAGCAGAGTCTGTATATAAATCATAAAAAAAAACAGAAAGAAGGTAGTTTGGGCAGTAGAAACAACAGCAGGTGAAAAATATAGTGATATAAATAGTTCGTTGAACTTTAGTTTTTAAACCCAGTCGCTTTTTACTAAGAGACTTTTCTCTTCTACTAGACACCTTACATCTGGATCTTTATTGGTGGATTAAGCCTTTCACAGTTCATTGCTCAACCTTTCATAGGTCTCTTTGTACCTTTACATCAAAACCACTTTCATCTGAAAGGTTATCTATTCATAGCTATATAAGGTCTAATATAATTAACTTGATAGTCTATATATTGAAAAAAAAAAAAGAGCGTCTCATGTTTGTTACTGTTATTATTTTTTATACATATAAGCACAAAGTATATTAAACTGCTTTTGGCTATCTGTTTGTCCAGGACGACGTCTATAACCACCGCATTTGAAGTTTCTTCAATAACAGAAGAATTTTTATACAAAAATCTAATCTACATCATATTCAAAAACAATTCCTTAGCCAGAAAATTCTTAAAGGTTTCTAACTATGAGATTCCGCAGCTTACGAACGGCGGTAATTCGACCTTACCTAATTATTTTACTCAATAAAAATGTATCCTAAATCCAGATAGTATTTTAATTTAATAATAATGCGCATAAACAGTTCACAGATTAAATTATGTTAGCTTAGTTAAATTAGTTTTGCGATTACAGTACGACTAATATTGATAAGTTGTGATTGGATTTTGATACATGTTTGCAATATTGTTTGTATTAATGTGTAGTTATGATTGTTTGTTAGTAATCAGTGTTTTGGAGATACAGAGATTAGCAAACTATTCTGATACCTATGGTAGCTATATGGTAGTCGGTAGAGCCATACTCAGTTTTGAGTGCGGTGTGAATATTTGGACTGCTGGTGGTTAGTAAAAAATTGAGCTCCTATGCAAAAAATGGTTATATATACAATGTATATTTTCGCCTGCAAGCAACATTGCGCAATTACTATTGCATTGAGTAATAACTAGATTTTATAAACTTAATATTTAATTATCTATGTATAGGTTGTCAACGACCGTTTCTAATATTCAGGATGCGTACAAGATTAGATGAATAAAGAAATTCATTTACCCGTGGAATTGCTCTTATAGTTTTATATCATATTTGCTGTATTTATGAGATTATGCCAAAATAGAGCAAAAACTAGTTTTGTTTATGTTTTAGAACTTTACATGCTTTTACTGTTTCATGGATCACTTTGATAGTATAACGAGATCGGAGAAAAATTCAACGCACACCAATTTTCGGATCGAAAAATGCGATTTAAATACAGAATATTTTAGACCAGCGAACATTCGTATCAAACGTATTGTACATTTTTAAGGTAATGAAAAAATAACTGACGAAATTCCATTTGTATCAATCCGTATTGAAAAACACGGTGATGCAATAGTGGGCAGTGGCAATATATCGCGGAGTACAATGCGTCCGGTCAATCGCTTTGATAATAAATTGAGATTTTACACTTTAATCCAAGCGTTTGATTGATCAGCTAGTGGCTCTGTATATCTCGTAATTTACGACCATCGATGCGGAGTTCGAACTGCATAAATCGTTTTCCTAGTTAACTTTTCTTGTTATGAATAGATTGCAATAATAATATTTGCATTGAAATATTGATGTACAATAATGATAAACCTGCACTTTATTATATAGAAACTGAATGGTAGGCACAATGATTTTTATTTACATAAATTCAGTTTCTTTGCTTTGCTAAATTCAATTGAACCGCTCTTGGAACTAAGGTTTCTTTTTTTAATCTGACAAAAGTAGTTGTACGTGCGGGTTTGGGTTTGCTGTTTCAAAGCTTTACAAAAACTACGGAGCTCAGTTTCAGTACACCATTTTCAAAGAAAAGAACTATACCAATCACGTTTGGGCCCTAAATACCCTGAACAAAATACCAAATGTATTCGAATTTCGAAATAAACAGTAATTGAAATACATTTTCTTCAACAGTTGCCCGAACAGGGCACGAAGGGCCCACATTTATTAAATTTCATTCGGGCTGGGACTTCGATAACGGAATATGGATAAGGTTTGGGTCTGTTTAAATTATAAAACCCTTACGGGGTTTCAATCTCTGTGTAGTCTGTTAGTTAGTTCACTCGTTAATATAGTTTACAGATTAACGAGCTCGGGGTAATTGAAAACAGATTAGTTTTTTTTTCATGAAGTTTTTTTCCATTCCATCTGCTCTGATGCCACTCTAATGTGAAGGCGTAATATCCTTTTATTACACATGTTGCAAACATAATTTGGTTTCATTTTGACAAATGCCTTGCATTTGACGTCAATCTTCTATCATCACGAGCAAGTCGTATTGGAACAACCAACACAAATATTTCATTTAATATAATTAATTCTTTTAATAATCTCAGTAATAAAAATAATCTTCGAAAATAACAGCTGGTCGTAAAAACTGGACATTTAAGTAACCGCCAGCCACTATAAATTCACGGTAAAATTCAAATAATGATCATCAAAATTTACCAATCTAGTATACCGAATCTTTTGACAAACCAGTAGCTAGTTCATAATCATAGTCATATAACAATAGAGACCATTTGTCCAACATGTCAATTGTCAGGGACAACGGCTAGTTATTATGTAAGCCATCGACCATGAAAACACACCATAGCTACGGTACGTGTAAAAAATCCCACGCAAAAACAGTCACTGAATGGAACCATTAATGGTTTCCTGACGAAAAAGCCGATTAAAAACTCCATAAGACCGCGAATTGCTAAATTTATAGGCTTTTAAATAAAGCCGATGTCCTTACCGGACTTTTGTTCGGACTTAAAATGACCCCTACAATCGCGTTTACAAAATATTTTAAATTAAAAAGTTGACAAACACCCTCGGTGTGACACACGCGATTTTAACTTTAGGGATCGTGCCGCCCCCCATAAAAAGGTTCGATTCGTCGCTTCACCCTTGTTCTTCCCCCCTCCCGACAGGGGGCGAGTGTGCGCGCGCATCCAAAATCAATACGGTCCGCGTTACGCACAAACATACGAACGATAGAGATGTCATGGTTTGTCGATAATCGCAGGTTGAGTTGAGTGATATATTTCAAGAAATAATAGGTTTTTAAAGACGTTTTTAGGCACTGAAAATCTTTTTTGATTGTTTGATAATTTGAAGAAGGATTATAGCAGGTTATTTATTAATTACCTATTATTAAGAGAAAATAGTTTTGGTTTATTTGTTTGCAGATAATAAACGATAAATTAAGTTGTTTCTATTTATTACAAATGATTGTTCATAATAGTTTGTTTCGAGCCGTAAATTCGAAATAAGTAAAGTTTCTTTATATGTCAACACATTTTCTTTTATATCAATTTTTCTACGTGTGGGTTATCTTAGGTGGTTGAATTCCACTTCAGACAGTTTTTTTTTAGATAAATTGAGTGGTTTAGCCGAGGTAGTATTATTATCAAGTAAAAACAGACGCAAAAGATAGCTTTCTTGATGTATTGTGTGACTGAGATTGCACGCTTAAAAACTGCTGCCGCGTCCCAATCTAGATATATAGTTCCTATTCACATAACTATCGACAATCAAAAGAAAACCAACCCGAAACACAATACAAAATAATTAACCTCAAGTCTCTTCTACTTGACATGAAGCGCACTATTAACAAAAAGCCTTGTAGAGTAGCCACTGGGGATGGAATTATCGACAAACAGACCTCGACCCCGGCGCATCCCTAGCGACAAGTGACTACCGAGCATGATTAATTACAAGAAAATTTGTGAATTCCTACGACAACCCTCGTGTTTAGAATTTGTAATCCGTCGATTTGAGTATTTGAGATAGTAAATGATTCGACTTGTCGTTCTGTTGTTTTGAGAGTGGATAGTTTGTTATTTTGTTTATTTTTTTAAGTGTTACTGGTATAGAAAGAAATTGTAGTTTACCTTTTATGGCTACAATAAAAAAAAACCGAGCGTGTACTTATGTATGCGCGTGAGAAGTTATACTTCTTTGGCATCATTAGCCTTTATAGTTAGAGAAAATTGCAGCCTTGGCTTCAGCCTTTGAATTTTGAAAAAGTCCTTGGATGTGGTAAAACAACGGACTAGGCTGCATGGCTAAGCGCCTTTGCCTTCTCCTTTTACTAAAAAATTAAATTACATATAATTATTAAATATATAATTTAGAGAATAATTATATGACATAATTTTTACTAAATATTATAAGATTCTTAATTTAAAATATTTATTATTGATTATTTAATATTTTAAAAGTAAATAAATAAATTTAATAATTAATTAAAAAGACAACCAATAATATCACTTAAGACGAGGCTGTATGGGCTTGAACCCTTTGCTTTCCCTATAAGGGGAAAATTATAAAAAAAACAGCCGTGAGAATTTTGGTGTCACACATGCGCGCGCATCGTAAAATTGCACTCTCATCATTTTTTCATAACGCGCCTAAAGAAGTATAACTTCAAAAATCGAATAGTAAACAGTAAAAATATTAATGTAATCTGGTGAAATTGACAAGTTAATTATAATAACTCTAGGTAAAATAAAATGATTTAGTAGATAAATTAGTACCCTATTCGCAAAGATCTCAAGGAGAATGAATGATACATACTTACATTTGTTTAGAGATTAGAAGTAGCTATAAAGTAGTAAATATAATACGTATAATTGCTCGCGGCTCCGCGTGCGTGAGAAAGTTTTTCCGGGATGAAAATATAGTCTCGGGATGAAAAGTAAATTATAGCAGGAGTAATATATGTCCCTATTTGTAAATATTTTTTGCATTGAATGACGAGACGAGCATGCCGTTCATCTTATGGTAAGCGATACGACTACCCATAAACAGTAGCAACACCATCCAGCACCTTGAGTTACAAAGTACCTACTGTGTGGCATTCCACTGCGCTTGTCATCCTGAGATATAAGATGTTTAATCTTATTATGTCCAGTAGTTACACTGGCTACAATGTCCATCAAACCGAAACACAGCAGTGCATACACAATTCTGCTTGGCGGTAGAAATAGACATTGCGGTTGTACCCACCTAGACGGACTCTTACATATGAGAGACCTACCAGTAAAAACAGTTCCACCAAACAAACTCTTCAGCTTTAAAATATTGAATTATAGACATTATGTAGATATTATTATGAATGTATTATACACTAGCTTTTGCCCGCGGCTCCCCCCGCGTTCAAAAGTTTTTACGGGATAAAAATCCCGGTTTATATTTCTCCGGGATAAAAAGTAGACTATGCGTTAATCCAGGACATGATCTATCCGTGTGCCAAATTTCATTGAAATCCGTTCAGTAGTTTTTGCGTGAAAGAGGAACAAACATCCATACATTCATACATTCTTACAAACTTTCGCCTTTATAATATTAATTAGTAGGATTGTACAGTAAGTCACGATATTATAGCATAGGAAACAAAAAAGAAACTAGGTACTCTCCAAACTCCTACTTTAATTTACAGTGCTTAAAGTTCATTTTATAGAATTTCTATTTCATGAAACGCAATGATATTACAGAAGACAAGCCGAAGGGTATCAAATTGGCCCGTTTTTTGTGATTTTAATCACGTCGTCGGGAGCGAGTGCTCGTCCCAAATTAATTGGATTTTATGGGATCGCTGGCAATTTCCCTTATCGTTTGTTTTCAAAAGTCAACCGAATAAGTTAAACATCAAACAAGGTTACGTATACATGGAGAATTTTGATCTGGGGAATGACGCCGTTTGTAATAATTGTTTAGAAGCAGACTTATGTATTGTGATCTGCCAACTTAGATGCCCTATTAGGTATGCTAGGTCTTTTAAACATCGACATTACATTACAATTGTCTAAGTACGAGTAATTCATTAACATTTTATTTCAAGAACAATGTTGCTGTTTTATCTGTAGAAAGGCAATTGTGTAATTTTGTTCAAATACTAGTAGTGCTCGCGGCTCCGCCCGCGTGAAAAAGTTTTTCCGGCACAAAAATATTTTCCCGGGATAAAAAGTAGCCTATAGCACTCAGGAGTCATGTAGTTTCCTATTAGTGAAAGAATTTTCAAAATCGGTTCAGTAGTTCCTGAGATTAGCGCGTTCAAACAAACAAACAAACAAACTCTTCAGCTTTATAATATTAGTATAGATTAATTTATATAAATTTATTCAAATCCATAAAATGTTAAATATTACTTAGATTCCGTAAATTTTTACTTAAATTACTCTACCTACCACCAGTTCGGAAAGCAGCTTCCACCAGAGAAGACATACATATATATAAGTATATATATAGCATCACGCCTCTTTTCAGGGGTAGGTACAGGCGTATCACGGGGCGGTTGCGGACGACAACTTAGACGTGAGTCGGAGGAAACCCGCAGCCGTCCCTAATGCGCCGAAGATGGCCACCGCGGAGTTTTGGTTGGTATGCCGTGCGTTGTATATAGGTTAGGGACTCGGCCCGGCGGTCGCCCGATGTTTTCCATCTCTCCGAGCGACTCAACGTCGGATCGTAAGGCACGGTGAACCCAACATAACCGCTCAGTCGTTCCCCTTGAACACTGGGCGGTAGTAATAAGTCACTTTCTTCGCGTAAAAAAAGTGTATCACAGTCACATTTCACCACAAGAAAAGAACGGGCAAGAAACTCTAGTCAGTCTCTATTAATTGTAATACAAGATTTGAAGGGCAATTATGGCTTCATTGTTGAATTAAATTCTATTCTTCCTAGTGCTTTTTTTTTTCTTTATGATAGACAAAACAAAGTAATTGCTTTTTCACTACAGCAACACCTTTATTATCTTAAAGCCGAATAGTTGGGAAAAATGGTCGACATTAATTTTACGTTGGCTACTCCAACCACCGGATTATCCGTGATGTAACGTCGCTCGCTGGCACGTTTGCAAAATAGAGTGGTTAAAAGTGATTTTTTCTTTTTACGGTAGTGAATATTTGTATTAGTCTAGGTAGCGTTTTGAATTTTGAACGATAGAAAAAAATAATAAAAGTGTCATCGATGAAAGGTAATTTGAATGACAAAAACGAGGTAGAAGAAAATACTAGAGTTTTAAGACTGTAATTAATTAAAGTAAAACGTTTTAAAATAATTTTCATCAAACATATTTTCCAAAATGGAATTAATAAATCTGCTTCCTGATAGATGGCTTCTTAATTGTTAGTTGTTTCCGAAGCCTATGAAGTTTTGATGGCATTCTGCCAGATCCGGCAAGCTGCGCTAATGGAGACGACGTATCTATCGGTGCTATAACTATAGCCAAGTATAGCAATTATTTTGAAAGCTGTAAGGGTTCATCCACACTAGCGATTTACGAGCGTGTTGCGTGAGGTGATTACGAAATACGCTCGCGGCGAACGCACACCGGGTTTCAAACGTGCTCGATGCAAAAACACTAAATCACGGTGAATACTATACTCCCTTTTCTATTAGCACAATCGCAACAGACGCTTTGAAATTGCCGTGTGTTGAGAGCTCAGCTTCAGTGCTCATTATTTGGCTCCCTTAACACACGCTCGCAAATCATTCGTATGAATGAGCCCTTAGGCTGCTTAGTCTTATGCAGTGAAAGAGGTTAAGGTAACGTTGTGAAAATGTTAACAAACAAGCTCTGCTTTAATTTCCCTTGAGTCTTAGTTCTAGGGAAAACTTAGACTCCATTTTAAACCTATATAAAACGTGCTACAAAATTTCAAGAGAATCAGAAGTTATGCCCTGAAGCCACAACAAACTGACAGGGACACTTACGTTCCTTTACATTAGTGATAATGTCTTTTGTCTAACACACACACACCCTCAATGATTCAGCCTAAATTCCGCTACTAGATGAAGATTCCCCACTCAGCGTACTAAATGAAAGTCACGCTCTGATGAGCGAGCAAACGTTACCGAGCGAGTTCAATTGATGAGTCGGCTTCATATCGTAATAGATGCCGCAATGGCAAATCCCTAGCAATTGGAAATAACTAAATATGAACTTCGGAAGTTCCTGCTCCATAATTCTAAACACATGGTTTTTATACAAAAAAATATTTAGACGTATTCGAAGTAGATATGAGAAGTATCAAATAAGATATCAAATCTCATTCACGACATTTCTTCACAAATCATTTAATACCATCACACGTTTCTATTGGAAAGTAATCCGTCAAAGCGATAAGACCTTTCTGTTGTTATTCACTGGTCTTACACAGTTTTATTCATGGCAAAGAGTATAAAATATGCTCCATTCGATGCTGTGCTACAGTTTTGTGTTGATTTTATATGGAAATGTTCAGACTAAAGTTGGCATGGAAATAATCCTAGGGGTACCTAAGTGCCACAACAATTGCAACTTTAGTTTCCTTTCAAATTTTTCTTATGACATCTGTTATGTCCTCTTCTATGCATGCATATAAAAAGATATTCCTTTTAATCCTAGAAATCCTGTAATTCTCTTTAATTAAAATTACTTTTAACATTTCTTCTTCGTCAAGTGCCTCTTCAATGTTCAAGGTTGGCCGTCAGCTTCTTGTATTCCTCCTTGTAGATATGAGTGACTTTTCTATTGAAGCTAACTACTAGGGAAAATAGTGCAGTAGTTTCCTTTGTCTTCTGCACCAGACCTTTTAAAGGGTATTTGTACCTTCAGGCTGCTGAGACCTCTTCCAACCAATATTATATGGGTGAGTGTATGGTTATAACGCCATTGCTCAGTCGCCAGAGCCTAGTACGGTGTCGACCAGGGGGCACCACGTCACTCGGGGCTGCTGACGCCGATAGGTATTCTGACAAGAACCACTAACGCGAGCATGTGAGGTTCACAATAGGGCCGAATAGATGTTATGCTTCGTTCTCCCCTTACTTTCTTAACTCTGTGGCAAGAAACATTGCCAAACTGAGTCTCCTATTGCGCTATGTAAACGGTATAAACATGTAGGTAATAATAGAGGAGTCGTAGGTGTTAGAACTTCGACACCCTTAACAAGTTTGTCGTTAACTTGTGTCAACTCTACACGTCGCGGCTCCAAACTTTGCTGAGACAAATACCCCAATGATAGAAAATCGATAACATACGTGCCGACTTGGCAGATGGTGAAGATCTTCCTACTAGTAATGGGATGTTTTGTGTTGTGGATGAAAGACATTTTTACTGACACATTATTGTTAGTATTTTAAGTTCGATCGTAGTTTTGGTTCATATCATTTATGAGATGTAATTTCGAAAACACTCAGAATTATAACTTGCTTTAGTTATTAATCTGAGCGAGAAAGTATAGACAACGAAAGCATTTTCTATTATCAGTGTTAAAAGCATTTAAAATTAGACGGTAGAGTTTCTGATACGGATAAGTTATACGTAAGTGAATATATACCTACTTGAAAGCTGTAGAAACTAACTACATAATAAGAGTATAATAACGTCTATGGTAAGGAGAAGCAGTAAACCCTACGTATAGTGGAATGGATATCGCAATAATATCGCAATACTCACACCTCAAGGTGCAAAATATAATTCACCAGGCTTGACAATTCAATTTATTCAAACAATGTGCTTTATATTGTGCTGTGCTGAAAGTACGAGAAAAATGAGCCTAGACGTCTAAAACAGCATATTTTAGCATATCAAGTGCGCTTTCAAAATTCTCTTTCATTGCACCACTCTTTCATAGTGTAACGTCGCCGCCTGTTTTGAGACTTTGTCCCTTGTGTTTTACACTTTTTACCCAAAGAGAATCCAGGGTTAATAAGCTACGAGAAATGTCATCTGCCACTTGGCAATGCACGAGTAATTAAGTACGGACAATTTTCAAGCTATAAGGTACTTTTAATAGTTTTTAAGATTTTGCCTCGAGCTAATTGTCTTATAAGTGAAAATAGTAATTTTTATGATTCCTCAAATTATTATGTAATTCGCATTTGAAATATATGTAAAGGTTTCTTTCTACTTGCCCTTATACCTACCACTCCAATTTGGGATCAACACAATGTTTTTATCCTATAGGTACTAAATACAAATGTCGTATAATACTAAATCTAGTGCTTAAATACTATAAAATCTTACTTGAAGCATTCCTAGGACTGCATTCTATTTTAGGTAGACCGTTAGACTTGTCGATCCTAATTTCATCTGGATAGTATCACTCTTGCAATTCTTCTAAATACCTTGTTGACAGTTTGTCTACGAAGTTTAATACTACATATTGACTAACAACACACTGTTAAAACGTGACATCTGTCAAGTATCCAAGCTTCGATGATGTACATCATCACGTTCATGTTTTGTAGTCTCGTAGTACAGGATAGCAAACGATTCTTTCATTTATGGCTTTATATCCACAATTATCGTATTTTAGACCATTTTTTTTCACCCTCAAAGTTAGATAATCAGATCAGTATCCCCCGGAGTTCACAATGGCCAATAATTGACACGCTCAATAAATATTTACGGAGTGGCCGGACGGATTTATTGACAAGCTCCGGCGAGAGCAACGTGAAATATGGCCAAGTTAAAGTAAATTATGTGAGTGTTTACCGAATAAATTGTTACTACTCGCAGATCTTATTTTAAAACATCAAATGGTTAGGGCTAATGTGCGGATTATTTGTCATTACTTCCTTATGTTCATTTTTTTCATTTGGTGGTCAGGAATATTGTGGTGATCAAACTGAATAGGCATGCACTAGAATTTTTCTGTACTTATGTTTTTAGTTCATTTCGAGAAATGGACTCGATTTGTAAGGAGATTCTTATAAGTAAGTAGGAGATCGTGTAAGATTTATTAAATGAAGTAAAGTTTGATTATGTTTTGTTCTTCAAAAGCTTTTGTCCCCCGACTTATTATATGACATAAGATACTAACATCAGTAATATGCGATAGGTACATGAACACAATCAATTAATATCTGCTTTATAATCTCCTAGTTTCAATTACCAAAAAGCCAGATTCTTCTAAACTAACTCAAAGTAGGCCCTTAATTAAACTTTCCGCTTCAACTGTTAAGGATTCAAACAACAAACTTTGAACGTCTAAAATTCTTCTAATCTATACTCGGGTACATAAATTTGGCACACATTAACAAGACGGGCACGTTTAGCCTAACGCCTTCTTAGCTTCAATATGTAAATACGACTTTTTCCCGACATTCAAAGAGGGAGACAAATGGTCCTCCCGTCAAGTCACTCCGTCGGCCATTTATCACGAGTATAAGAAATCTATAGGTAATCTGCGGGACCGCATTCATGAACCTTACACGGCAGTTTCTTTAGCATTGTGCGTCGAAATGCGGTGCGTATGGGCACAATTATACTTTGTATGAATTTAATAGGTACATTTTGTAGATTTGAGAATAGAAGAATGCATACTGTATTGTTAGGTATATATATATATATGACATATACACTCACGCCTGTTATCCCCGAAGGGGTAGACAGAGGCGCAACTTAGTGCACCCACTTTTCGCCATTATGGTATGTACATACTTAATTTCACAATTTCTGTAATCGCAGACGTCTCGTCGGTGTAGTGGCAGCGTATGTGCGATGGGAGCCATAGCGTTTGATTCATAAGTTGGGTTGGAAATTTCTATGGTTTTGGCACTAAACTACCTAAAACACCCAACACATTCTACTTTCGAAATGTTTCGTTTAAGTCTGCAGAGTGTAGACTTCAACTTATTAAACATTAGCATTTACAGTACATTTAGCATTCATCTTTAACTTCTTCATATCGCAGTTATTTGCAAAAATTCCATCCAGAAAACATTTTATTACAAATTTTAATTTCGCTTGTCGAGTACATACATATTCATTTTCGCCTGTGGATCGTGTAAAAAGAAGGCGATGTGCTAAGAGCGTTTAAGTGCAGTGCGACTCAGCCTGACTGTGACAGATGGGCGGTGTTGCCAGAACAATCTCCAACTTTCACCCACTTGTTTATGGAGACAAATTGTGTTTAATGACCTTTTGAGGGATTATTTTGCCTAAGTGTTTTCGATAGTCTTTTTGAGTCCGTTTTATTTATTACGGTAATATTTAAAATGTAGATTCTTTGTGCATTGTTAATTAGTAGGTAAAGCGTAATTGGCATTTTTCTGTTGTTTCTTACCTGTTTTACATTTAAGAATTTCATTTGTAGTTATATAAATACCTACTAAATCTTGAGTTGGAAAAAACTGTATCTAAAGTCTGTGTTACTTAAGTACCTACTTTATTCAGAAAAGCGAAACAATTTCCAGCAGTAAACTGAATAAGAAAATGTAAATTCCATTTTATTTACTACACTCACAGGTAACTAAGTTTACATCTCAAAGAATAGAACTCTAGCGAATCTAGATATTTAGTTTTGAACTGGGAAATTTAATTAGCAACCACTAAGAACCAACCACCCTAGTTATTAGCAACCTTGTAGTTCGGTTCTGAGCTTACAAGCGTCTTTGCAGGTACAATTTACATATATTAGCATGAATAAGTTTGCTTTTGATTTTAATTTGTCAGACTTCCGTCGCTCGTCTTGAGTCCCGAAAGTTTAATGGATGCTAAAGTGTCTCCTGGTAGTGCCGTGTTCAAATAAATTTAAATTACATTCATTTATTTTAGGTGATTCCAAATGCTTAAATAAGTCATGACATCTCACCACACATTAGCCGACTAGTTGCTATTATCTTTCGTTGCACAGCTTTTTTCTATCAAAAATTAAGGTTAATTTATCCTAAGGTAATTAACAATTAAACAAAGCATATAATGAAAATCATTACGACGAAAAAAAGTTAACTTCTAATATTTTGGATTTTAAGGTTGTCATCTTTGTCAATAGCTTAAAAAGGCGTAAATTCTACTTCAATATTTACAAACAAAATTACGCACAAAATAATTTAGACATAGGAAAGAGTTACCACGAAGATGATTATGAACTTCGTTTCAAATGTAAACTAATTCTTATATATATAAATGACTTAAATTCTCATTAATTGCAATGCAATGCAATCAGCTCTGTATTATATACTGCCCACTGCTGAGCAAGGGCCTCTACTACTGAGAGGGGTTAGGCCTTAGTCCACCACGCTGGCCTAGTACGGGTTGGCAAAGTTCACATACCCTCTAAATTCTAAAGAATTCTCGGGTATGTAGGTTTCCTCACGATGGTTTCCTTCACCGCTAAAGCGAACGATAATTGATTAATATGCACACGTAACTTCGAAAAGTCAGAGGTATATGCCTAGGGTTGAACCTCCGGACATTGTGTCGACAGACCGTTCCATTCCCAACTAGACTATCGTCCACCCGGCAACATACTCTTGGTAGTAATAATTTATTTAGATTTTTCAGATTAGTAGATTATACGACGAAAATATCAAGTATAATGTTGCTATAAAACTTATTGTCATCATCAGCTACATGAAGTCCACTGCTGAACACAGGCCTCTCCTAAAGATTTTCAGACGAACCTGTCAAAAGCTACTTATAAATGAAATGAAATCCTCCTAGCCAGTTTCGGCCACGGCGGCCAATCTCAACGGAGATCAGCCAGGTACGCAGGAGATATTATAGTGCACAAGTGTGTGCGCAATACACAGGTGCACTCACTATTCCTTCACTCTCATAGTCCGGTGAGACGGCAATTCGACATGACCGGAGAGAGATCAGGCGCAGGACCAACGGCTTTACGTGCTTTCCGAGGCACGGGGGTATCACACCGCCAACTTCCTGACTCCGAGCTGCGACTGAGTAAATTTTAAGATGGAAAAACCCAGTCACAATTTTTTTGGCTCGACCCGGGATTCGAACCCAGGACCTCAGCGCGCAAATCGTACTCGTAATGCGTACGCAATACCACTACGCCACCGAGGCAGTCAAAAACCACTTATAAATAAGTCCACTTATAAATAATATCTTATTAAAAAAATTGCCGGACAAGTGCGAGTTGGACTCGCGTACCGAGGGTTCCGTACAAACTTGTAGGTAACGTATCTTTTTTTTCTTTTTTTTTAACGCGGGGAAAAGCGCGTTATCGCTACCACCACTGGGGGGTGAGTGGAACGGTTATGTTGGTTTTGCACAGTCTTATGGCCCAATGTCGACACTTGGGAGTATAGCATCATCCGAGCGAGCATTGGACTGAGTCCCTAACATTATGTACATCCTACACCGGCATACCAACCAAAACCCGCAGTGGCCTTCTTTGGCGCATACGGGACGGCCCCGGGGTATCTTGTTGCACTAAGATAGCTGCACGGAACCGCCGCAGCGTGATACCGCATTGCGGCCCCTCTCTAAATGAGGGAGCTGCGAAGCCCCCGAACACTAAAGCACGCCTTTGGCGTCTACGACTGCAGGAGACCAACCACCTGCATTGTCGTCCATGTCAGAGTCGCTTAAATTGGGGTAGTTGAGCGACCAGCCCCCCACCGCTCGCCCCGCGACATTCTCAACCCCAATTGGTCGCCTCTTACGACGGGCAGGGGATGCCATGGCGGAATTCTCTAGATGCCCCCGAACCACAGGGCACGAGGCGCCGGTCGGTCGTCCACACGGCGCCTCCTTCGTCTCCTCTGGCTGCGGGCGGGATCGTTCTGCTCAGGATCCCGCTCGGCGCTCTCCTTCCGCGAGATGACGCACTCGCAGAAGGAGGCTATCGCTCGCCATGACCTCCAGCCGCCGATCATGGGTAGGTAACGTATCTACTATCGAAGTATAAAAGTCCCATAGTTCGCCAAAATTAATTAATCAATTAATCAAATTTAAAAAGTATGTAATAGTAAATTCGCTGTTTTTGTTATGAAATTAATGTTTACGGTGTTCATATTTTTCCTTTACGCGTGCTGTAAGACCTTGCTCCCTGCCAAATTTCATGATACCAGGTTATCGGGAAGTACCATAGGTATAGGTTTTGATTCCCTTGCGGAATCGCAAAATATGCGCCATAAACGGTCACATCTTTTGATCGCGGTGACTTACAAGTTTTAATTTTTTACAGCTGAAAGATACCGTGCACAGAAGTATTAAATTTCAACTTGATACAAATGCATCTTGACAGACAGATGGACTGACGGTCAGACGAGCAACAAAGTAATCTTATAAGGGTCCCTTTTTTCCTTTTGAGCTATGGAACCCTAAAAAGGAAGAATTGCTTCCATTTTCGAATTTAACCACGCTGACACGGTTGAACAGATTCTCATTCATATTCCAATTACAATAGCACACAAAAGATAAACAAACCCACTCGAGATAAATGCAAAACGCCATTTATATAATTTAAAAGCCTGAGACCGTGAACAAAGCAGTGTAGTGTAATATAAACTTTTTTAATTCCAGTATTGTTATAAATTACGCTAGGGCGGCGTTTTTAATGCCAGTTGGCAACATTTCAACATGGCCGTGTCGCCGCAACATTTGCTACAATCCTTAAATGGTCTGCTGTAAGCCGAGTAGGTAGTGTAAGTATATTTTCTTCAGTTTATTTTGAAGAGATTATTGTTATGGTGCGTAAGACTTTACTAAAGGCAATAATAGTTTTACCGGGGTTGATTTTATGCTGGTTCTCAGAAAATTTTAGCATTCATACGTAGAAACAATGCTCCCAAAGTAAAATTAATTCAATAAATAATAACGATAGCTTTTAACTTGCGAAACGTCCATGCATTAGTACCCAAGCACACATCACGTCTCCCTCGTTTATGGCCATATCAAGTACAAATTCCATACTCCGCGTCGTTACTAAGCAGAAAAACACAATATCATTACGCCCGACCCGAGATTCAAACGTGAGACCTAAGAGTTTCGACAAGGTTTTATCATAGTGCGTACGGAATACATCTACGCCGTTGAGGCAGTCAGGATAGAAAATGATGCCATTTAAATGGATAGTTAAAGCCACGCTTGTTGACCAAATAAACCAAGTATTTGAAGTCGCAACTTTAGCAATATCGGGCGCAAGCGGCGTGTTGCGGCCGTCCCCGAAGCGCATTAGATACAATATTAAACAGCTAGCGACTTGTAACTTTAAACTCTTTCTTGCTCAACAACTTTTTTCAGTACAAAGTTTTAATCCACGACTTTAAAGGTTCATTTATATTTGAGCTGTTAATTTGATGCTTGGATGTCTTGAAGCTTGTATAATTCGTTGGAGTTCTAGTTGGAAAGTCAAAGAATATATATTTTGATCTGAGAAACTACTAACTTGTCTTAGAATATATCAAGTTATATAAAATAGAAACTATCAAAGTAGGTACATTTACTTTAATGCAATTAGTATGTCACGTCATAAAATGTTATAGATTATAAGTAATAAATTCTGTACGCTCGATGAAATCTCGTGTGACGCTAAAAGCTTTATTACAAGGCTCTTAATCGAGTTATTAATCATATGGTAAGTTAACGAGTCTCGTAAATATATCGTTTTAATTATTTTCACTTTATCACATTAAGTGGAGTGGGTTTGTCCCGTCCATGTGTGAATGATTGGTCATTGGTGATAGACTTGTGTTACTTTGACATAAATGACTTAAATCGCCAATTGTACCACTTCTGTGCCTTTATCAACAATAAATTTAGAAAATAAATAAATAAAACAGTATAGTATAACAATTAAATTGGAGTGAGTTAAAGCACTTGGGTAGCGTTCGAAATAATGGTTTATCCGAAAGATAAAGTAGCGTGTCATCTAGTAAATTTACTTTTCGCCGATCTTATTCATATAATACAAGCTTTTGCCCGCGGCTCCGCCCGCGTTAATAAGTTTTTCCGGGATAAAAATGCCGCTTTATATTTTCCCGTGATAAAAGTAGCCTATGTGTTAATCCAGGACACGATCTATCCGTGTGCCAAATTTCATCACAATCCGTTCAGTAGTTTTTGCGTGAAAGAGTAACAAACATCCATATATCCATACATTCTTACAAAATTTCGCGTTTATAATATTAGTAGGATTATGTCTTATAAAGTAATAGAAGCCTGTCGTCATATCCAGCATAGATTCCAATTACGACCAACCTAGATGTGTTATTTAACAATTACACGATTGGTACATTAAAAAATGAAATATATTTACCGAATTAAATCTTTCTAAGATATTCGATGTACATCAATTGCAAACAGATAAATAAAGCAAAATTCATCAATTAGCAGATACGCTGTATAAACGACATTCATAAAATATCGACATAAACCCTTTAAATTCAATGACAGTACGCTACACTTTATATATAAATCTCGACACGCTACTAGATTTTGCACTTAGACGTGGACTTGGAAGCGCCGCTCGCCCCTGTTTACAGTTTGTCGACAAGTCGCGAAATGAAACGCCCTGTATACAGAGTATACATTGTCTGTGTGGGGATTATATGCTTTGACGCAGAAATGTTATGAGTTTTTAGATTGATTTTTGAATGTTATATTTTTTCTACAGTGTGAAAGACCTGATATCAGAAAATCATTATAAATTGCAAACAATCTAAATTCAAGCATACATTTTAACTCAAACAATACGTCCTAAAGCCGCAGATTAGTTACTATAATCGTCGTTCAAACTTATTAAACTCCATTGAAACAATATTTGTGATTTATCATCACAAATTCATATTGTAAGATCGAAGACCGAGTTTCTTGTCACCGGCGCGCTAACGATCCAAGTTTGTACAATTTGAAGCGTCGCGGCTAAAACGCATAACTAATATCCCCAGGGAACTGCACAGCTAACACTTCTTACGGATTTACATAATCGCGATCAGATGGATTTTGTCATTTTAGACAATGTTGTGAAAAAACAGCAACCTGTATATAGAGATTTTTACTAATTTGTTGGGAATGGAAGGTAAGTTATGGCTTCTGTTTTTGAAGCAATCCATATAATTGAATTTTGTAATATTTATTTGTAAAGCTATGAATTGAATAAACATTTTTGTGGTACCATTACAGATAAAAAGGCATAAAATTGTAAACGGAAAAGCTGGTAGGAACGATAAAATTTTAAATAATCCCGTAAATTTTGCTTTTAGTGCTCTTAAAAATAAATGATGCAAGAGTCAATTAATTTTTCGAGTAGCGAGAGCAGTAATTTAAAAGCAGGGCTTTAGCGATTTGAACGCTAAACATTTTAAATAGACCATAAAAATATTAAAACGCTTTTACGTAGTCTCATCAGAAATGGCGAAATGCATTTAAGTTCGAAATTCAAATAATTGTTATTAAAGTGCTGCGTTGAAATGAAGAGAAAATTATATTATTTAATTTCGTTAAGAAAACTATTGGCGTTGAAATTACTGAGCAAATAATAGTAATTGAAATAAATCTACGAAATTACAATTAAATATGCAAGAGTTCGAAATCGTGCAACTGCTGAGCGTCTTTATTTATAGACGTATGTAAATGTATGAAGGTGGCACAAACATATTTGTAATGAACCACTAGTATTTGCAAGAGGAAAGTTCTTAATTAACAGTTAGCAAGTCAAGTAGCGTGTAAGTGGTGCCTGAAGATGGGGGGTGCTTGCGAGTTGTTCTGTCGAGTGGGGAGAAAGGGAAATGGTAGCATATTGTATATTGTAAGAATGTTGTGGCAACATTCACACACACACACACACACACACACACACACACACACACTCACTCACGCCTATTATCCCCAAAGGGATAGGCAGAGGTGCAACCAATGCACCCATTTTTCGCCGTTATTCCATCCCATGATGTGATAGGGGGCGAGCTTATCGCCATGTCGGGCACAAATTTCAGACTCCGAGCTGATATTGAATAGAAAAACTCAATATCACTTTGCCCGACCCGGGAATCGAACCCGAGACCTCAGCATTGCAGTCGTACCATAATACAACTACGCCAACGAGGCAGTCAATGCTATCATTTTTTAAATGTTTTGGGAAGGAAAGTGTGTCTTGAGGGTGAATACTTTAAAAGTAGAACTAAGGTTTTAAGTCCATACAGTTGTAATTGAAATAAGTACAGTTATTGTTTTTAAAGTAGTTGAGAATATAGGAACAGTTATTAATTAATTTACAGCATGTAAAAGGATATATTATATACCCAGTTGTAGAATTAATTATGATAAGGCGTAAGGAATTGAATTAACACTACCTATATAAAAATTTACCGTAGATACCTACTTAATCAGAAGGAAAGTTAAAATGAAGAGCCGACAAAATAACTTGCAATTTACGATCCTTTCTTTACATAAAAGCATAAAGAAAGAGCAACTATGCGGCCCTTACATCAAAGCAATGGTTAAAAAGTAAATGAACCAAATTCTTTGTCCCAACTATTTACAAACATAAAAGTAATGAATTTCCAGAAACGGGTCCCGTTTTCCCATCCAATGTTGTTTATTTTGAACGCAGTGCAAATTACTGAATTTAAAGTGATGGAAATTGGAGAGATCCGTGGTTAAAGTGATATGTTCTACATAATAAATAATATCGATCCTATATCTCACTCTGTTGGGTTTACGCCTCCTCTAGAAATCGGAGGGATCATAATACCTTTCGGCCCTTATATTGGTGTAGTCTGTAAGTATCGCTAGCCCCCATTGTTGGGTATGGTCCTGCTCTAATAATATTAGGGATTAATCTTTCGCTCCTCATGTTGGCTCTGGGTATTTTATCACTAAGCAGATATTTAGGCAATATTTTGACATATGTCGGAATACGGCCGTCGTTGGTAAATTCTTTTCCAGTTATATGATCCATTTGTATCTTCCTAGCATACAACATGCAAGTGTGGACAGTTGCAGGCAACTTATTATATCCTAATTATTCTGTTAATATGCCTCATATTGCCTTTATGAGAACTATCCCTTTTGTTTTAGGATTCTCGATGTGTTTTCGATCTCAGTATATATTTTCCGTAATTACAATTTGCCGTTTAAATTTAGTATAGAGAATTGCAATGGGGAGAATTCTAGAAAATAAACTCAAGTATAGAGCTGTCATGATACTTTATCGATCCCATAGTAAATACACTGAATTATCGAAACCTATCAGTCGTTATAATTAATGGTCACCTGACTACAGCGTAGGCAGTATTGTTAAACATCGCCATGACACGCACGCCAGTCGTCACAATTTCGTACTTCGTGTGGTGAATATTTTGTTATTTCACTCTTAATGTTTCATGAAACGATAAAATTATCCGCTAAGCGCCGAAATATTCTATGCAGATGTAGGTACTTTATGTTAGTTCGGTATGTGCCTCATAATGAATTCTTATGGCAACTGCAATGTAGGGCATGTCACATAATCAACAAATTTTCAAAATTTACCAATGCATTATACACACTTTGATAGTAAAAATGTAACCTTCTAAGTATTGATTAGCATTTATAATAGATACGTTAAAATTGTAAATTACCCATTTTTTGTCTGTTTCATAATATAGAACCTTAAACTGCCTTTCAACTTTAATCCTTAAAAGCATTAAAGTAGCTGAGTCCATGTTTACTTAGATCAATATTTCAACGACACCAAATCTATAATGTACGTTGTACATTATCCTCTGTGTTTACAAAACGCCCATTAGTCATATCTATAAAACTGCAATGTATTGTGAACGTAATGGATATATCGCAAAAGGGGTGGCCGTACATAATGGGTTTATTCGCCTTTGTTTAATCGAACGCCCGGCGAATACATTTTTTAGTATATTGAATTTTCATATTTCAGTTATTGGTTTTTGCGATTGAGATGAAATATGCTTCTATATTTACTCATGTCAAATGTCCTTTAATATTTTAAGCAGATAGTAATCCATTGAATCGGTATACCTAACTTAAAAGAATAAAACCTAGTGATAAGTAAAAAGCTTTACCTCAATATTAAATAAAAATTACATTAATATATGTTTGAAGGTACAAAAGATCGAATTCGTTATTGAGTTAAAATGTTAGGCAGGGAAAAACAGAACACTAATGATTTCATTACAGGGAGCATTGGATATAAGATTGAGTTTTTCGGAAAATAAGAAATAATTTTTTCTTCGAAGTATATATCGCACCGTTAGAAGGAAAACGACACAATTCAAAAAACAGAAAATTGAGTTGTCATTTTTAAATGACTAAAAGCTAGTCCCTTATTTATAAAAATATAATAAGAAAAGGATCGATGTAACAGTTTTGTCCTTTTCCTGCTTGAATATGGCCGTGTTTGAACTATTGTTGTATTGAGCACTTCGTTTTAAGTAATTTTATGACGATAACCCAATTTTCTATCTTTTTGAATTGTGTCGTTTTCATCCTAAAGGTGCGATATATTATATACTATACTAGTAAATCTGCCTTAGATAGAACCACATTGTTTTAAATAGTTGCCATTCCAAAAAACTGCAAAAAAGTGCTACTGCTAAAATAGGAATTTCAAGGAACTATTTTGATGGTGGGTATATTTTGATTACTTACGTGTTAAGATGAAGTAATGGATGGTGTTGATTTATGGGCAGTAGAGCCACTGGCACGCCACGAAAAAAAACATTTTACTCATTGAATGAGGAAATGTGCTACGAAAGTTATTTTAGCATCTGAATCATTTTATTGACAGAAAGGGACACAAACTTACGAAACTTTTTATACAATTAGATTCAAAGATAATTCTATTCAGTTCAGAATAAAGGAAAAGAAAATGCTATGGCGACTGTGTGGAAAAATAGATTCGGTTTTTCCCGCTCAGGTTACGTAAACATGTATTTTTTTTGTCATTTGTTTTAATTTGGCATTTGTAGTTCTAGAATATTGACCATCTTTATATTGTACAAAGTCTGCAAGTTAGTTTGTGGGTCATTTCAAATTTTGTTATTAGTAAATAGAATAAGTAAACATTATATATAAAAGTTCACAAAGCTTTAAATCTTTTGTCCAAGAACTTCATAAATCTATTTCTGGCAAAATCATGTCAAGACTCTAAACGTAATTCTATTAAATTGCGTGTAGTTTAAGTAGTGTGCCATAATCGAGCAAAGTGGCAATCCATTGTCTCTGCCTACCTCTATGGGACAGAGGCGTTATAGTACGTATGTATGTATGTAGTTTAAGTATAAAACTACACTAAAAAAACCTTATATTTATCCCCGATCTAATCAAAGAAAAATATTGGAATTGCATTCTTAAACTAATCACCACTTAATCAAATTATAAAACCTTTTTGAGAAAATCTGTTCATAATAAGTTGAGTGTAATTTTTTTACAGTTTGTTGACCCGTCCTTAACTTGCTCCGTTGTTTATGCAATGGGCTCCCCGCCAGTCTAGACGCACCTGACAGCTCAGTCTAGATCGTCTTGCATTATCCTTCTATTTTACATCGAATTTAATTGGTTTATTGTCTGCAGCCATTGCGAGGAGAAAATGACTTTGCTTATCCTTGGAGAATTATATGGCAATGATCTGGAATTCTTTGATGTTGAAGTGTTAGCTCTTGAAAAGTCACGTTGATCAGCTAAAACCTTATAGGATCTTTTACAAGAAATCTTTACGATTTACACGATAATTTTATGGCTCTTCTACAGATGCATTTTTAGATTGACTCTTTATAAGTTGTTAATAATGATCATTTATTGCCCAGATCAAACTCTTTAAACTCTCAAAGCAGCCTCTGCTGCTGACAAGGGATTACTTAGTGAAAAAAGTTAATCTATATACCTAACTAGTAGTGCTCGCGGCTCCGCCCGCGTGAAAAAGTTTTTCCGGGACAAAAATATTTTCCCGGGATAAAAAGTAGCCTATAGCACTCAGGAGTTATGTAGCTTCCTATTAATGAAAGAATTTTCAAAATCGGTTCAGTAGTTCCTGAGATTAGCGCGTTCAAACAAACAAACTCTTCAGCTTTATAATATTATTAGTATAGATAACATCTACCCAAAGAAAAATCTTTGTAGGTACCCCTTCTTAAGCAGGGGCAGGCTTAATTTTGAGATTTGGCATAATTAAAGTTCATATAGAGAGGGAGCGCGGAAAAAATATGTATGTGTTGAATTCGACAACTGGACGACCACTAGTAGACATAAAATGACATAGTATTTTATTTGACAGGCCAGCAGCGGCGCCGAGCCCCAGGTGGCTGTCCTCTGCGAGGCGGGCAGCACCTACCACCCTCAATACATGTCCGCCGCCGGCCGATGGACGCCCGACCTCACCACTAAGCCCCACAACTGCCTCAAGGACAAGATGGAGATTCTCGACTACTGCAAAAAGGTAAATAATTTATATAAAGTAAACTATAAAGTGCCTTAAGAGATATAAGCTACAAGATTCTTATCTCTATTTCATTTTAATGAAGTTACAAATTGAAAGTCTGTAGTGATTTTTTGAATCAAAAATGAACTTCATCAGATAAAATAAAATAACACCTATAATTATTTATTTTCCTACAACCAGCAAAGGATAAATGGCCTCAAAAGCTGAGGCTTTGCACAAACGCTTATTTGAGATCACCACAGACTACGCGACGCCGGACGCGTCAAAGGGTCATCAGCTAATATTGTTAGATGTTCATGCAACATCGGTTACAAATCATTAGCCGCTTGTGCCCATCCTGTAGGGGCTGCGGTTGTTTGCTCTATTATCGGGGCTGCGTAATTTGCGCCTGGCTAATTGAGTCTCCTAACATTATTACAGCCGGCTTCCATTCTGCACATATTGAATTTAGCTCGGCAATTGGCTTCTGGAAAGTTTCAAAGGTATTGCACTTTAATGATAAAATTCCAGGCTTTGATTAAAATTATGGAGGAACAAATTAGTTTAACAATATTGGATTACGGTTGGTTTACTTTCAAGGGAATATGAATGATTAGCTGTTATTGATAGTATTATCAAATAAATTCGTAATTTGGCGACCACTTATCGTAGACGTTTCAAGGATTTATCTTCAGACTGTGAAATATTTTTCAAACTTCTACGTGAAAGTTTCCAGGATCGAAGCAATATCTTGTAGCTCACACATGTTCCTGTGATATACGAAGTTGTACATGTTGTACGGACAACATAACAAATTGCGTAATCTACTTCGATATTGGCAGTTCTATCTTATGTTTTTGATCGTAGATGTTAGACTCTGAAGTTCAAACTGTAATTGAATATTCTGTAGAAGGTACCTTCCTACCCTCGAAACTAAAGTTGAGGACGTAAGTTTTATATTTAAGTACCTAAAAGCAAATATGACAGATAAGTTAATTTCGTATTAATTGAGTAATAAGGATTGGTATTTATTTCTGCCTGGACTACACTTCAACTAATTTAAGGGATATGTAATTTTCAACTTTAAGTTACCGGATGTAAAAGTTAAGTATTTTAGAGACAACAAAGAAACCTGTGACCCATTCAACTTAAGACCGTGAAGTTTAACTTCTGCTTTGCACCCTGCGATAAATTAAGCAGATATTGTGACTAATCTTATTACCATTACTTAACAGCCAATTTACTTTATAAAGGCATCTCATGGGAACAAAAATTTCATTATTTATGCCCCGAGAGTCTCTGGTTATCTTCGACTGAGCTTTTAATGTTAATTTTTAATACGGAGAGATAATGTTTCGGAATTTTATTATTAGTTATATTATTAAAGCGGTGATAGCCTAGTTGGGAGTGAAACGGACTGCCGAGACGAATGTCCGTAGGTTTAAAACCCAAGGGCACACACCTCTGAATTTTCTAAAACAAGTTAGGTATGTGTGTATTCTTTGTGAATTATCGCTCGCTTTAACGGCGAAGGAAAAGATCGTGAGGAAACCTACATATCTGAGAAGTTCTCTGAATTTCGAAGGTATGTAAAGTCTGCCAACCCGCACTAGGCCAGCGTGGTGCAGAAGACCTATAACCCCCTTAGCTGTAGAGGAGGCCCGAGCTAGCAGTGGGCAGTATATAATACAGGGCTGGTATGGTGGTATATTATTAAGATAAATTCCTGGTGTGGTTGTTTTATTGATTCTTCATTTCAATTCTCAAGAGTCGTTCAAAGGTATTATACCAACGGCTTCGAACAGCGAAGTTGTATCTTTAAATATAATGATCACCTTTGTTCGTTTTATTATTGTTATTCAAGCAGCAGTGTCAAGCATGCTGTGTTCCGGTTTGAAGGACACTGTAGCCAACGTAATTACTGGGCATTAACTCATAGAGTTAACTTCTCATGTCTCAGGGTGACAAGCGCAGTGGTGTTCCATGCAGTAGGTATTCTAAGTTCTGTATTGTTTATATTTCTACTGCGCTCGTATATCTTGTTATCAGGCGAGCAGCATGCTCGTCCAGTCATTCAATTTCAATAACAAACATCAGATCTCATCATTATCATAGTTTCACACCATTTACCCTTTTTAAGCGCATCACACCCACATTTCGCAAGATATGATAGGTAATCACAAGTGAGCCTATTAGATACCACATTATCATGATTGTTTCCTACACAGGTTTACCCGAGCCACGACATCACTAACATCGTCGAAGCGTCCCACTACGTGAAAGTGAGCAACTGGTGCAAGCTGGGAACTAGCAATGCTGCCAAATGCAAGGTCACCAGATGGGTCAAGCCTTTCCGCTGTCTCGGTGTGTATAATATTTGTTTTATCTAATTGGAATGTCATATATATCAGTAGCTCCTGTTGTTAATGCCTTAATATAACAATTTCTTTAGGAAGGTATATACCTAACGCATGACAGCATCTACGTATCTAAAACCTTTTGCTCGTTACATCTTTACCTTTACAGTCCTTATTAAATGACTGCACAGTATTTTCATAGTATAAAAATGTATGATATCTACTCAGATTTAAATTACAATTGTGGTAGATAGTTTACAGTTACATTAGAAGTATTATATCCTATGTTTATTGTCACCTAGTTTGTGAAGATAATAGACACATCAATAAACCACTTTCATATGACAAGATTTTAGCTAAGAAACTAACTTTGCAAAAAATCGGTGACGACTTAATTCGATTCAGTTTAAAAGCCTCAAATTGTTTTGTAACCACAATATTTTCAAATAATCCCGAATCTACAAAGAGCGTTTGGTGGCAGAAGGTCCATTCCAATCGGATGCGCTGCTGGTGCCTGAGAGCTGTCTGTTCGACCACATCCACAACCAGAGCCGGTGCTGGCAGTTTGCGCGGTGGAACGCGACCGCTGGACGCGCCTGCGCTCAACGAGGACTTCGACTCAGGACCTTCGCGATGCTCCTGCCCTGTGGAATCAGCTTGTTCTCTGGCGTTGAATTTGTATGCTGCCCAAAGCATTTTAAGGGTTAGTACAGTATTGGTTGTCATGAATGCTATTTCTCATATAGGTAGCTATTTAATTCGTTAATAGATGTTATGTTGCACATTTTAGTCCCTGTCGTCTTCATGTGTAGTAATAATTTTTAACTCAAAATGATATAATAAGGTAAATCATAATCAACATACCTACTGGTGGCAGAACTCTCATGTACTGGTGATAGGACTCTCATGTACTGGTGGTAGGACTCTCATGTGTAAGAGTCCGTCTGGGTGGGTACCACCGCAATGTTTATTTCTACCGCCAAACAGCAGTGTGCATGCACTGTTGTGTTTCGGTTTGAATGGCATTGTAGCCAGTGTAACTACAGGACATAATGAGACTTAACATCTTATGTCTCAGGATGACGAGCGCAGTGGAATGCCACACAGTATTTTGTAACCCAAGGTGCTCGATGGTGTTTCTACTGTTTATGGGTGATCGTATCGCTTACCATCACGTGAACGGCATGCTCGTCTCGTCATTCGATACCTTAAAAAAAAAAATACCTAAAAATGAAAACTAGATCTTTTTGTGCGGACGATTTTTTTATTATTTGCGTTATCTATAAGTTTATTGTGGCTGTAATCTTTACCAGGCTCACATAATTTTCAAAAGTTTATTAATGGTTCTTATTTCAGAAAATGTAAAGATGCACAAACCCATGGACGTCGGTGTCCCAGTCAGCCCTGGCGGTGAAGACATGCTCGCGGCTTCCGCAGCTATGGACGAACGTGATGACGACCTTTTGGATGACGATGATGCTCTCGATGATGATGATGACGACGACACCCTGAACCTTAGCGATGACGACGATGACGATGATGCTGATGACGGTAACACACTATACGTCCAATTTGCACAAATAGATCTAAAAAAAATTATAAAAAGATTTTTTTGTTCATCTTCAGTCTAAAAGTCATGATAAAAATGAGTAATATTATTTACTTACTTAATTATTATAATAGTCAGAGACAAGGATGAAGCAACAAAGTGATAAAAATTGTAATTGTACTACTGTATTCTAGATATGGATGAAGACGAAGACGCGGATCTCTCGAGGGACGACGACGCCGAAGACGACGACTACACTGATTCTGACGATAGCGCCTGGCCACGACCTGAGTCTTCGTCCTCGCCTTCTACCACCACTTCTACCACTACCACCACCACTACCACTACGGTAACCACTATTATGATCTTACTTTAAGCTTAATATAATAGTGTAATCTAAGTAAGAATGATATCTAAAAGAAGAGCTGAAAATTCGGTTTTTCCAAAAACTTATGCAAAATAAAATATGATACCTACTTATCTGCAAATACATTGTTTATAATAATTTATTAATCATATGTTTTTTTTCAAGGCTTCTACTGCTACTTCCGACCCTTACTTCTCCCATTTCGACCCTCGCACCGAGCACCAGAGCTACAAGGATGCCCAACAGCGTCTGGAAGAGACTCACCGTGAAAAGGTAATATGATAAAAAAGGTACTGATCGTTACCAAAATTACAAGAAAAATGTTGTTTAATGCAAAAAATTACGCGATGGATAACCCGCTATTGGTAGGCGACAAAACTGCCCATAAACGAAACATACGAATTTGCACCGCGCTTGTCGTCCTAAGACATTGGAATTCTACATTGTTATAATTTGGGTAAGGTATTAATTGGTCCTGTTTTTTTAATAGATCACCAAAGTGATGAAGGAATGGTCCGAACTGGAAGACAGGTACCAAGTGATGATGTCCTCCGACCCAGCCGCCGCTCAGACTTTCCGCCAACGCATGACTGCCAAGTTCCAGGCCAATGTTCAAGTAAGAATTACTGTTATTATCAAACTATACATTGTTTAAGTACTTGACTATGCTGCCAGTTAGCTGGAATTACTAAATGATTTGGAACTTCCTTTCCCTCTTGGATACTATCCAAGATTTCAATACCAATGAATAGCAGCTACATTCTAGGAATATTTTACTAAATTTTACGAAAGCAGCTCCATCGAAAAAAATATACTACCAACATACCTACATGAATACGATTTAAAATAGAACCTACCTACTGAGTTGTTGTAGTTTATTGTAAGATTCATGGAATAAAGATGGAAACATGGACTTTAGCATTTCAATATTCTTCCGTATAATCTAGCACCTAATCATTATGCTTCCTGTGTATGTCCAGTCTCTGGAGGAAGAAGGCGTAGCGGAACGTCGCCGGCTGGCCGCCCTTCACCAGCAGCGCGTCCTGGCGCACCTCGCTCAGCGGCGCCGCACCGCGCTCGCCTGCTACACACGCTCTCTCCGCGACACTCCACCAAATGTATGTACACACACACACACACACACACTCACGCCTGTTATCCCCGAAGAGGTAGGCAGAGGCGCAACTAGTGCACCCACTTTTCGCCGTTATTCCGTCCCATGATGTGATAGGGGACGAGCCTATCGCCATATCGGGCACAAATTCTAAACTCCGGGCTGATACTGAATAGAAAAACTCAATATCACTTTGCCCGACCCGGGAATCGAACCCGAGACCCCAGCTTTGCAGTCGTACTGTAATACAACTATGCCACCGAGGCAGTCACCAAATGTATTTACATAATAATATATACATCTGATTATTTTTAAAGACTGCCTCGGTGGCGTAGTTGTATGTATTATGGTACGACTGCAATGCTGAGGTCTCGGGTGTTCGATCCCCGAGTCGGGCAAAGTGATATAGAGTTTTTCTATTCAGTATGAGCTCGGAATGTGGAATTTGTGTCCGATATGGCGATAGGCTCGCCCCCTATCACATTATGCGAGTAACGGCGAAAAATGGGTGCACTAGTTGCACCTCTGCCTACGCCTTCGGGGATAAAAGGCGTGAGCGTGTGTGTGTGTGTATTTCTAAAGATTTGATCAAGATGTTCTGTTTCGCTTCAAAAGTAATATTGCATGACTATGAAATATGAATTTCACTGGTGCCATTGACGTATTATTTAATACATCAATGATTGGTGCGAATTATAGAAAACCAATATGCGACAATCATGGCACGAGTGTTTTTAGGAGGATTAGTTATTTCCAAAAATTCTTATAGTTTTCGTTCAGGATATAACATGGAGTCCCTTCAGTATTTTTTTTGTCTTGTATGCACAACACATATTTTTTACTTAGTGTCGCCACTTATGTATGCTTATACTTCAAGGCCCACCGCGTCCAGAAATGCCTGCAACGCCTGGTCCGAGCTCTCGCCGCTGAGCGTAGTGGAGCTCTTGCTGCGTGGAGACGCGCCGCCGCCACTGGCAAGGAAGCCGCCGCTGCAGAACGCACCAGCGCTGCTGATCGTCTTCAGGTACACAAATATAGGACGCGTTGCCATCATTATCATCATAAAGAAAAAGAAGAAATAAAGAAAGAAAAAGAGTTTTATTTTTGGCACAAAATGCAGTTATAAAAAAAAACACTATTTTTACACAACAATTCATGTGCCAACAATGGGCTGCTCATTCAGCTTAATGCTGCTGCAATACAGCTGCAGCGCTGGTTTTCAATGTGCAGCCCAAGTGTCGCACGGATATCCAGTCGGTAAAAACAAACTGGAGCCATTAACAAAACAATAGAAAAATAAATAATAATTAACATAAAAACATAAAAAAAAGAAAAGAAAAGAAAAAAAGAAAAGAAAAGAAAGAAAGAAAAAAAAAGCCAAAGGATGTCTACTGCTGAAAAGACGCCACACTCAAAAATTTCCAGACGGACCAGTTAGAAACGATTTACTGCGACCTTTATGTTTTAGCATATTTGGTCGATAGGTCGGTACTCCGAGAGAAGGTGGTACCTGTTCTCTGTAGAGCCTATTCATGCAGTAAACAAATTAATATCTAAATTGTGGCTCTACCACTTGTCATCACAAACAGTAATAGATTTATATACAAATCATAAATATTCTAGAATCTATTTAAATATTTGCTTGCCCATCAGGATGCCGACCGTGCCCTGCAACGTGCCCTGACCGCTCTCCGCCGCCGCCCTCATCTCTACGCCAGCATCGGAACTTCTATTGAAGACTACGTCCAAGTGAGTCGAAATTCTTTCTTATGGTTATTACCAATTTCATGTTAGGTATTTCTAACATGACGTATTTTCACGAACTCTGGACTGTCTAGTGCCTTTCAAATTACGTCTTTTAAATATATAATCTAGAACTATGAAAATAGTAAGAAATATGTACCTACACTAAGCTCTAGTTTCTTATTAATGTAAATTTCACATATCTACTAAGATTTAAACAAAATAGTACCGGTCTATAACAACGATCATCAAACATCATTCTCTTACAGTCCATGCAATCCAAAGACGACATGGCCGTATCTCTGATGTCGATGACCCCCGAAGCCGAAGAACTGCTGCTAGACCGCATCGAAGCTGAAGTACAACGCGAGCAGGCCGCCCGCGAACAACTGAGCGTTAAAAGGGACCAGCGCGCCAGGCAACGACAGGACATCCAGAACGAACGGACTAAGGTCAGATACCTTTGCAAATGGAAATGGCACTTTTTATAACGCTGCTATAAAACTTTTGTTTTGTGTAGACACAAGATAATGTTGTCGTAATGACCAGCCAGTCACTTCTAGCTTATTTTTATTGCTTCGAATGATGAGACGGGCATGCCGTTCGCCTGATGGTAAGCGATACGACTACCCATAAATAGTAGCAATACCATCCAGCATCTTGACTTACAAAGTACTGTGTGGCATTCCACTGCGCTCATCATCCTAAGGCATAAGATGTTAAGTCTTATTATGTTCAGTAGTTACACTGGCTACAAGTCCTTCAAACAGAAACACAACAGTACAGCACACTGCTGCTTGGCGTTAGAAATACATTGCGGTGGTACCCACCCAGACGGACTCTTACATATGAGAGACCTACCACCAGTAACTTTTTCAACTATTTATATCTTACAGACTTCCAACGGCGTTAAGGAAAGCGAGGAGAGTGATGACGAAGCCAGCGAGCCCAGTGAGAATGAGACCAGCACAGCTGCCCCCACACCCTCGTCTGCACCCTCTTCACCTGCCTCCGTTACCCCTGCACCATCCGCTGCTCCAGTATCTGTCCATGACATCACTACTCGCTCCGGATTCACGCAGGACACTACCACTACCGTGAGTACTACTGTTCTTTTGACAGCTACATACCATTTGAGGAAAAAGGTAAAATCTTTTTCCATGTGAATTCAAAGAGCGTTGAAGTCTTGTGTTGCATTCATCGTAGTTATGTCAAAAATGTTTTATTGCATTTTCAGGAAATGATCACCACCACAGTAACTGATGCTCCTGAAAGCGAGACTGCTGAGACCATGGAGGCAAGCGAGACCACAAGCCGACGATCCACTAGCGAGGTAAAGACCAATTGCCGATCATCACATCCATTGCCAGTTTTTCACAGGAAGAGATTAAGAATGATTTTTATCTAGATTATGGTAGATGGTTTTGTTAATACTCCTATCCCATCTAAGCTTAGTACAGTCAGCAACATAAGTCAAGAACAAACTCAAAACTACAAATCACTTATACACGCAGAGTTTGTTTTTTTTCTTTGATTGAAGTATAGCAAACCACTTATATTTTAATTTTGTGAAGAAAAAAAAGCTTTGTAAAAACACAAAAGTGTATGGACCATTATGACAGACTAATGTGGCTGACTGTACATGATCATCATCATCATTATTAAGGTCCTATGTCCCCTAGTTGGGGCAGAGGGCTTCCACAGTGACTCTCCATTTCGAACGGTCTTGAGCTTCGCGTTTGATTTCGCTCCTTAGACTGTACATGATACTTATAATGATTTTGCAGGCTGAAGGTGAGGGACTGCGCGCTGCATTGGAACATGCTGAAGAACGCGCCCCTCCTCCACCGGCCCATGCTCTCAAACATGAACTGCAACACTCGCAGCCTGTAAGTGTTTAGAATATATTCAACTGCTATGGTGTAACGTCTGGTGGAGATTTGCTCAGCGACGGTATATTTTCTTGCTGCACTTTTAACTAAGCTAGAATCTCAATAAATTTTCGCTAGCATCATTTTAGATACATAATATTATGAATTAAGTACTTATCTAGTAACTTTAGTTATGAAACTGAGATTCCTAACTTTTGAGACGAGTCAGAAGTTTAACGATCTGATCTAATAATTTTACCTCACGAGTTTTATGATAATGTTAGATGTTTCTACCGGTTGATCAAGTCAGTGTTATAGAGGGTGTAATACGGTAGTTTCTTGTGTTCTATTTTGAACATTATTTTAATATGTAACATAAAATTATACGAAAAAGAAATTCTTCTGTGAAATCAGTATCAAATTTGGTTAAAAAATAAAGCAGTTATTTATATTTGAAATATTGTCGTGAGCAAGAGTGGGGGCGTAGTGGGAATATCGCGTCATATCTTTCGCACGTATGCAGCGTTATGGCTGGCGACACTCGGTTACGTCACATTCTGCTGGTTCCGTTATCTGACAGATGCCCCTTCCACCAAACTTCAAAGCTTTATAACTTATTATTGCGCCAATCTAAAAATTAATTTTCCGTTACTATTTGGATGGCATACATTTTTGACAAATGTTTAAAAAAAAGTAGTCAACTATCATATTGTGTTGCAGGGCTACACGGTGCGCGGCGCGGGCCCGAGCGGGTCGGGTGGTGCGGGGGGTGCGGGCGGGTCGGGCGCGCTGTACCCGGCGCTGTGCGTGGGGGGCGCAGCGCTGGCGGCGGCTGCGTGCGTCGCACTCGCTGTAGCGCGCCGCCGCGACCGCGCGCCGCATGCGCAGGGCTTCGTGCAGGTCACTATTGCTCTTCATTAATACGCCTTTCTTTTCTTCCTTTCTTTCTTTTTTCTTTTCTTTTTTTTTATTTATCCCCGAAAGAATAGGCAGAGGCGCAACTAGTGCACCCACTTGTCGCTGTGCGTATTCCGTCCCATGATGTAATAGGGAGCGAACCTATTTTTTTTTTGTGGCCATCTTCGGCGCATTAGGGACGGCTGCGGGCTTCCTCCAACTCACGTCTAAGTTGTCGTCCGCAACCGGAGCGAACCTATCGCCATATCGGGCAATCCAATATCACTTTGCCCGACCCGAAGATCGAATCCGACATCTCAGCATTGCAATCGTACGGTAATACAACTACGCCACCGAGGCAGTCCTTTCATTGATGTTTATGTTAGAATTTATCCAAACTACATTCATTACCCCATTCAATATTTGTTACCGAATTTGCGGTAAAATTGTGACTGATATGGCGATAGGCTCGCCCGCTCTCACGTCATGGGACAAAATACGCAATAATACGGAATACGGGGAGAAAAGGCGTGAGTATGCCTATTAAAAAAATAGAATTACTTAGTAAAAACTTTGAGTTAAAATTAAAGTGGGTAGATTAAAATATGTGTCGCATAAAATTATCCATCCACTGAATTGTTAAAACAGCGCCATCTGTTAATATTGACTGGTAATCATTTTTACTCTACAGGTTGAACAGACCGGCGTGGTGGCCCCCACCCCGGAAGAGCGACACGTAGCCAACATGCAGATCAACGGCTACGAAAACCCCACATACAAGTACTTCGAGGTCAAGGAGTAGATGCCCACCTCCAGTCTGTCACCCAAAACTCCGTCCCACCAGGCCTGCCTCGTAGCACTTTATACCTTGCTATGAAACCTTCACAAAAAATCGGAGCTTGTACGTCTATTTCTAACGTTGAGTAGATCTAAGACATATTGCATCAGAGGATAGAATTTAATACATTACAACACACGTAGAGCTTTTTTACGATTTGATACTAAAGTAAAATGAAACAAAATAGCTCTTGCTCAAAACAACTGCCATCAATTTGTACTGGGGTTTTTGAAATAGACAAAATAGGTTCACCGACAACAGTCTACTCAATATAAACGGGAATAGACGAACTTCTTAATTATATGCGATGTGAGATGCCCCTATGCGTCCGGATGAGTGTTTCCCCACACCTTTATCTATGTCCCCTCGTAAATTTTTTATGGAATGAATGTGTGTGAATATATAACGTATTGCAAGCCTGGTGGGGGAGCCCCGCAAAACACTATGTTATAAATTCATTTAATAAAGCTTGTGTGATTAGTGGATATTCGTTTGCCGCATTCCGCGGTCAGTCAAATACTGTTTAAGGTTAAGAGAATGGTTTTATTATTTTGTTAATTTTTGCACCAAAATATTTATTATTATTTGATAAGGTTTTAGATCTAAGTTTTTCGTCTAGCGTCCTAGATCTCATAAGTGTCACCGTAGTAAAAGTTTTATAAAATTAAGTTTTCGATACCGCGGCCCCGTTGACAATATCCGATGAATTATCTTCGTTCATTTATCAAATTCATTTTCTGGATATTGTATTATTTCAAGCGATGTCGGTTCAATTAAGACTGTGTTTAATTTGTATTGTTTGTACATCACGGTTCGTTGGATATGATCAGTGGGGCGAGTGGAACAAACGTCCATGGTACGCTGTGTATATAGGCTCCGCGTACAAATTTGAACCTTAATTACTTACTCTAAACGCCCGCTTTCATTTCCTTTTTCTAACGTAGGTAGATCATAACGTGAATTTTATGTAATAAAATGCGAAAATATATTTTAATAATGTGTACTTAGCGATGGAACGGGCGGCGAAGCCGGCGCGGGCGAACGACTTCAACACTCGATTACACTTCGACATGCCTATTATCACTTAAAGCATTCCTTTTTCAATTTCAGTAGCTATAATTTATGTGAGTGTATGGATCTGTTTAATTTCGCCCAATACCCAGCTGTGTACCTTTGTTCGCCTGCGGGACAATACTCGAGTTCCCGAATAGGAGAGCCGTGTACTCAACGTGTGTTACTACGATTTCGGCACAACACTTGTGATTATTGGCGCATCAACAATCATAAAGTGATACTTTCGTTCAGTCTAGTCATGAGTAGGGGCATCTGTTTAATCGGTGGAACATTACGGAAAGCGGTTGTGACGCTGGACGCACCTTGGGTACTCGGTCGCGATGAAGCGAATAAGCTTAGTAAGTGAGTGTATGTATGTTATTATAAGTAGATGTACAAAAAGTAATACATTATATAGATGTTTTAGCGTCAGATACATAGATATAAAGCAAAATATTATTATATATCGCATTCGTCCGTATAAAGTAAGGGCTTGCGCTCATATCTAATCCCAGTACCACACTTAATGTTACGTCGTAGTTAAGATGTAATTCTGCCTCAGTATTATATACATTTAAGCTTATTTGTTACATAAGCTAATTTATATACACTATTCCTATTATTTTGCGGGCGTGGTGGCGTTACTACAAATGAAGTCATATCAGATCGTCACGGCGCTGCGTTCGCGTCTCTTGCTTCTCGGCATCTGAGACTGATTCGTGTGACGGTTACTAGATGGCGTTGAATGGCATTGTGTCGTGACAGCAGAGGCGTGAGCAAGCGCCCGCCCGTTGCTTATCGTACGGCATTTACGTAAGTAACTCACTGTAAACGTAAGATTTATCCCGCATCAAGTAACCGCTGTGTATTTTTAATATTGATATCGAGCCGACCACTTATTTTTTTAACAAAACTTTTTGCTCAAAAAATCAGCTGTCTCGTCGGTATAAATGTTCTAAATTATAATCGATCTTAATTCGTCGTTCGTCAACAGTGTTCGATGTTGTACCTAGTGAGTAACTCTGTAACTCCCCGATCACAGTTTAATGTAATTTATTAAGTCTTATAATAAATGGTTTGGAAATTACTTTGTGTTTACCGTGCTGCATTTTATTGTGAGTTCGAAGTTCAAATTGAATCAATAAATAGAAATTTAAAATATTAGTGTTGTCAATGGCGTCTAACGCCGGAGTCCCTTACCTTCCCACTCGTTCTCTATGACACGTTATTTTCGACGTTCGTAACGTAACTCATCGCGTTTATCACTATGGAAATTGGCATACAGAATACCATTTAACGCTAATTACACGAAGTTAACGTAACAAGGCCGCGATGAGCCCCCTTATTTTCTATGATAGTGTTATCTTTTACAGTCAACCACAAAACTTCAATAGCATAATTTAATCCCCACAGCAACCATTATAATTTTTCTTCAACTACAATTAAGGGGTTTATTTTGTTTTAGACATAGAAAAATATATTACATACACCCTCACGCCTTTTACCTCCGAAGCGGTAGGCAGAGGCGCAACTAGTGCACCCACTGTTCGCCATTATTCCGTCCCATGATATGATAGTGGGCGAGCCCATCGCCATATCGGGCACAAATTCCAGACTCCGAGCTGATACTGAATAAAAAACTCAATATCACTGCCCGACCCGGGGATCGAACCCGAGACCTCAGCATTGCAATCGTACCATAATACAACTACGCCACTGAGGCAAGGCAAAATAAATGTTTCAATTAAATGAAACGAATATAGAATGATAATACATTTTTTAAAATTCATTCGATAACTTTTGCGTTAATAATAAAACAACTCCTTTAAGCCCTCGCGTGCCGGGAGCGTGGATCCACGCTTAAAAAAAAGTGTTCAAACTCTGCCGGGAGCGTGGATCCACGCTCGGGCCGATTTCTGCAAAATGTATGAAAACTGAACATCTACAGGTGGTTTCTTTTTAGCTTATTTTTTGTTTCCATTGGATGCAAATCTTAATCATATATGAGAATTGAGAAATGTGGCCGCCATTTTGAACTTCTTTGTTTTGAGGCCGATTGACCTCAAAATCGATACCTGGACATGGCTTTAAGTACAAAAGACGGCTCCAATGTTAGAATTGAAAAAAGTGGCCGCCATTTTGAATTTCTTTGTTTTAAGGCCAATCGACCTCAAAATCGATATCTGGGCAAGCCTTTAGGTACAGAAGACGGATCCAATTTTAGAATTGAAAAAAGTGGCCGCCATTTTGAATTTCTTTGTTTTAAGGCCAATCGACCTCAAAATCGATATCTGGGCAAGCCTTTAGGTACAGAAGATGGTTCCAATGTTAGAATTGAAAAAAGTGGCCGCCATTTTGAATTTCTTTGTTTTTAGGCCAATCGAACTCAAAATCGATATCTGGGCAAGCCTTTAGGTGCAGAAGATGGATCCAATGTTAGAATTGAAAAAAGTGGCCGCCATTTTGAATTTCTTTGTTTTTAGGCCAATCGAACTCAAAATCGATATCTGGGCAAGCCTTTAGGTACAGAAGATGGATCCAATGTTAGAATTGAAAAAAGTGGCCGCCATTTTGAATTTCTTTGTTTTAAGGCCAATCGACCTCAAAATCGATATCTGGGCAAGCCTTTAGGTACAGAAGACGGATCCAATGTTAGAATGGAAAAAAGTGGCCGCCATTTTGAATTTCTTTGTTTTAAGGCCAATCGACCTCAAAATCCATATCTGGGCAAGGTTGTATGTACAAAAGACGGATCCAATTTTAGAATTGAAAAAAGTGGCCGCCATTTTGAATTTCTTTCTTTTAAAGCCAATTGACCTCAAAATCGATACTGGACATGGCATTGATACTAAAAGTCATAATTATTTAATGTTAGACTTAAGAAAAGTGGTCGCCATTTTGAACTTCTTTGTTTTAAGACTGATTGTATTTAAGATAGATATTTTTTTAATTTTTTTTTCCGCGGTGGCCATCTTCGGCGCATTAGGGACGGCTGCGGGCTTCCTCCAACTCACGTCTAAGTTGTCGTCCGCAACCGCCCCTGCGCGTACTGCTGTTGCGGTCCGTCTCCTGTTGTTGCGGGAGCTCAGAAGCCCCCGTACACCGAAGGACGCCCTAGGCGTTCGAGGCAGCGTGAGGCACGCTGCCGTCCATCACGGGGGTCACAGAAGTTGGCTAGACTAATAGGTGGACGGCCCCTTTCGCCCACCCGTGACCCCCGGAGGCCCCTATTAGTCGCCTTTTACGACAGGCAGGGGATACCGTGGTGGAATTCTCCAACGCCCCTAATCCACAGGGCGGGAGATGTCGGTCAGTCGTCCGCCCGACGCCTCCTACGTCTCGTCTGGCGGCGGGAGGGATCACCACTGCGCTGGCGATCCCTCTCGGCACTCTCCTTCCGCGAGAGGAAAGATAGATATTTGGGCTTGTCTTTAGCCAAGTAGAATAACTCGAGGTTGGAATTTTAAGAACTGCATTCCATGTTAAATGTTCTTGTTTTAAGGGCTATTGGTTTTAAAATCAAAAACCGCTGGACATGGCCACAAAATATAGTAGGTTTTAATTATAGATTTTTTAAATATTATGGCCACCATCAATGCTTATTCAATTATTTTCAATAACGCAGCTTTGTTATGTCGCAAAATAAAGAATTGAAGAAGAAAAAGTGTCCCGTGGCAGAAAACAGCATAAAGTAAATTCTTCTGTGAAAGCGTCAAAATCGGTTAAAAATCAGGGAGTCGTTAACAATTCAACGATTGCTATAAGAATAATTAGCCGCGTAGTAGAAATTATCTTATTATATTTTTCTTCCCCCACATCGTTATGCCCTGTTGGGTGGCCATTAAATTACTGTACCTTTATATTTATTTACCCCCCCATCACCAGACTTAAAAGGCTACTCAGGTTGATTACCTTATTCATTTTGAAAAGTATATAATTTTGATGTGATTGCGTATTTAAATTGTTAAATTAGTAAAATTACAACCTCGATTTATTCTGTTTGGCTAAAGACAACCCCAAATATCTATCTTAAATCCCATTAGTGTTAAACAAACGATGGCATGCCCAAGTATCGATTTTGAGGTCGATTGGTCTTAAAAGAAAGAAATTCAAAATGGCGGCCACTTTTTCAATTCTAACATTGGATCCGTCTTTTGTACCTACAGTCCTGCCTAGATATCGATTTTGAGGTCAATTGGCCTTAAAACGAAGAAATTCAAAATGGCGGTCACTTTTTTCAATTCTAACATTGGATCCGTCTTCTGTACCTAAAGGCCTGCCCAGATATCGATTTTGAGGTCGATTGGCCTTAAAACAAAGAAATTCAAAATGGCGGCCACTTTTTTCGATTCTAACATTGGATCCGTCTTTTGTACATACAGCCTTGCCCAGATATCGATTTTGAGGTCGATTGGCCTTAAAACAAAGAGATTCAAAATGGCGGCCACTTTTTTCAATTCTAACATTGGATCCGTCTTCTGTACCTAAAGGCTTGCCCAGATATCGATTATGAAGTCAATTGGCCTTAAAACGAATAAATTCAAAATGGCGGCCGTCTATGCCAAATCTCACAATGTTTCTAAATATTTTAGTGACCATCCATAATAAGTAAATAAATAATTTCAAAATTCGTGCTAAAAGAATTTTATGGTGTATAAATTGGAACATCCTTTACAGCTAAAATCCGATTTTTTCAAATGTATGGGCGGCACGCAAGCGTTTTTTACGCAAACTGAGCCCGGCATTACAGGGGTTAATACGAACTTTTTATTACATACATACGTGGCATCACGCCAAGTTCTCTTTTCAGGGATAGGCGGAGGTGCATCACACCCACATTAGCTATATTAGGTCCCATGTAAAAGGGGGCGGGCTTATTGCCATTTTCGGGCACACTTTTTATTAAAGAACGGTAAATAAAGTAAACATTTAGGCCCTGTATCACAAATTTCAATTTAATTTTACCTATGTGACAATTCTGCCGTGCTAAGCTCAAAAGCCGCGTCTGAAATAATATCGTAAAGTTGATTTTTATGGCATCAGATAGCTTAAATATGCACGTCTAATGTACAACATAGCAAAATAACGGTTTTTTTAGAAAAACATGTAAAAAACCTTACCTCAAATCCCGAAGAGTGCAAAAGAAAAGTATATTTACAAAACTTCAATTCTGCTGAAACTAGCGTTCGTAGACATAGCGCTTTTGCGCTTAACAAGGCAGAACTATCGCCAGCTAATGTAAATAGACCTCATTTTATGACCATATTTGGGAGCATAGATTAAAGCGTGACTTAAGGATTTGGTCACCTTGAAAGGAGCCACGATGTCTCTAAAGTTGCGATTCCGCAGAACGCGGCAGACGGCACTACTATGCAGTATTAAATGTATGAGACCGATTCCGCACACGACGGCAAATGACGCGCGACAAGTGACGTCCTACCGGGCGTCATTTACTGTCGTGTGTGGAATTGGTCTCATACAATTTAATACTGCATAGTAGTGCCGTCTGCTGCGTCCTGCGGATTCTCACCTTAAGGTCTAGCCAAGCCACAGCCGAAACTCCCTATGGTGAATGCAGCCTCTGGGCATGATACCGACGAAGCGGGCCGAGCCAAAGTGAACTTGAAAGCGCCACCCAATCTGGGACTAAGGGTGAAATAGTTCCAATGAGGTGAACCGATCACCCATCTGTACGTCTGCATACGTGCCCACTAAACATATATACAAGTATTTGGTCGATTTATACATATATACAACGAATAGCATTTACAAAAACGTTGTGAAGCACACGCTTATTCTTTCAGCAGCATATCAGAATAAAATTTCATTTCATTTCAACACAAAATATATTTTCATCTACTAATAAATTAATAAATCTCGTCTTCTTATTGATGTTAATATACCCGTATCACTCTTTTCATACCCAATATTAGACATTTAAATAAAGCTATTTTACGGATTTTATCGCGGTTTCTTTAATTTATATTTTCTCCCGACGTTTCGAGGGCTTTAAAGCACTTCGTGGTCACGGGGAGGACTGAGATGTATACATACATATATACATATACACTCACGCCTTTTATCCCCGAAGGGGTAGGCAGAGGCGCAACTAGTGCACCCACTTTTCGCCATTATTCCGTCCCATGATGTGATAGGGGGCGATCCTATCGCCATATCGGGCACAAACTCCAGACTCCGAGCTGATACTAAATCAGCGACTATATAACCCCTAGACTCCTAATAACAGACGATCGGATTCGGGCAACACATCTGACAAATAGATCCAATGTAGCTTACCGTTCAAAATCTTCAAGTCAGTTGCGACCACAACTGTGAGCTGTAAATATTTCCGTGTTTGCGAATAAATAACTATTGTAATGAGCCCGTGCACAATAAAATGGTGTGGTATAAATAACCATAATTCAAATTTTCAGAAAAATGGCATTACATTTCACAGGTAAGGCAATAACGACACATAATCACATTTTATTTAATATTTTACGGAGTTCATCTTAGATTGGCCATTTGAGTGTTTACGCGCCATCTTGTTATATTTGCATCTCTTTCCGACGAAAGTACTTTTTACATTTTCTATTTCGTTTTGTTTTTTAACATTAAAAGTAAGTGATACACCAAAAGGATTTGTCGATAGTTCTATCGATAAAATTAAAAATAAAAGAAACTATCGCTCGAATACTCAAACGCTACCCAATAATCAATTTATCTGAGGCCTATTTAATTTTAACAGGCTTCTTATTTTAAATGGTTAGTTCATTAGTAATAGTTAATTCATTTTAAAAATGATTAGGATATATTTTTGACTAGCGTTATCAGAAATAAATGTTATTAGGATAATTTTTTTATTTTGTTTGTTGATTATAACGATTGTTTTGAGTTATTCTTTGTGTTATTCCTACAAGTCAGCTCAAATATTCTTGTTAATGTCGATGAGACTTACTAAGCGCCATCTGTCATTCGATAACATAAAGAGTTTCGTTAAAATATTAATATGTTTAATAAATAATAATAATATTACTATAAAACTTTATTACATAAAAGTAATATCGATAAAAAAATCGTGTTTTCATTTAACTCGTCCCATCCCTATGCCTATGTTTCCAAGGTTATATAATGCGATAAGGTGTTGGAAGAACCAATCATAATGCAGTACCCCGCTTCCTCAAACCTCAGGTAGTTGACAGAATTAATTTGAAGAGAAATATTGAACATTAGGAGTCTAGGGGTTATATAGTCGCTGTACTGAATAGAATAACTGAATATCATTTTGCCCGACTCGGGAATCGAACCCGAGACTTCAGCATTGTAGCCTGTAGCCATTTCATAGGCTTATTATTCTTTGATTTTTACCGAACCTATTAAAAAAAATATGTAGGTCATGCTTTCTCTGTCAGTGTCTTAAATGACGCAATTTTTTATACACTTTTAAAAGATAATGAGATATAGACTATAACTTGTGCTTTGATCTTTGAGTTCTCTTAGTCCCACCATCTTAAATATAGGGTCACATTCACGATTTAAGTTTTTCTTTTAATTTCTTTATCTCGTTCTTAAAATCTGTTGCTTTCTTTTGATGTCTTTTAAGTTGCGATTGTAAGGCTTTAATTTTTTTATGTTGCTTTTCACACTTGATCTTCAATTTAGTTATAATTTTATCGTTTTCGATATCTTTCTGGAATTAAACAAATAATCAATTATTATAATAATTCATAACATATACATGTTACAGCACACTAACGAAAAAATATACCAAGTAAATTTAGCTTACAGACCAAATTATTTATAGGTCAAAAAATTGTATACATACATACATATACACTCACGCCTGTTATCCCCGAAGGGGTAGGCAGAGGCGCAACTAGTGCACCCACTTTTCGCCGTCATTCCGTCCCATGATGTGATAGGGGGCGAGCCTATCGCCATATCGGGCACAAATTCCAGACTCCGAGCTGATACTGAATAGAAAAACTTAATATCACTTTGCCCGACCCGGGGATCGAACCCGAGACCTCAGCTTTGCAGTCGTACTGTAATACAACTACGCCATCGAGGCAGTCAAAAATTGTATATTGTCAAATAAGTTACCTATATGTAAGCTTTGAAATTGGATAAGCATAACTCGAGTGTAATATGTTATGTAATACATATTTTATTCAACCACAGATCTAATTGTAACTTGAGTGTTGAAAGTAAAGAAAATATTAAAATTGTAAATTACCTACCAGTGCATCTTCAGTTTTTTTGGTAGTACGACCACTTCTACAAGCGCCTGGTTCTATATGCTTGATAAATTGATTTAGATTTACACCTACGGCCACGGGTTCAGCCGTCAGCTGAAATAAAAAGAGTTGCTCAATAATCAGCTATCTTTATATGTATATAATTTTTCTGTGCGTATTTTTTTATGGCATTGCATGACGAGACGAGCATGCCGTTCGCCTGATGGTAAGCGATACGACCATCCATAAACAGTAGAAACACCTTGAGTTATAAAGTACTGTGTGGCATTCCACTGCGCTCGTCATTCTGAGACATAAAATGTTAAGTCTCATTATGTCCTGTAGTTACACTGGCTACAATGCCCTTCAAGCCGAAACAAAACCGTGCATACTGCTGCTTGGCGGTAGAAATAGACATTGCGGTGGTACCCACCCAGACAGACTCATACATATGAGAGTCCAATGTGTATGTCACTGAACTCTTTCTAAACGGCTTGGCAGATTTTAAGGACAATTTTGTGTCTTTAGGTGGATTCGAGGATGGTTTAAATTTACAATTCGGTCCGGAAAAATGTATAGCGGGACTTTTATCTAGGAACCTTTCATGCGGGCGAAGTCGCGGACAAAAGTTAGTAGCCTAATTAAATCGCCTACTATAATTTATTTATTTGGACCTTCACAACTGACATAATAAATTATAGAAAAGAATTTAAAAGTTACTATAAAACGTAATCCTCCTAGCCAGTTTCGGCCACGGCGGCTAATCTCAACGGAGATCAGCCAGGTACGCAGGAGATATTATAGTGCACAAGTGTGTGCGCAATACACAGGTGCACTCGCTATTCCTTCACTCTCATAGTCCGGTGAGACGGCAATCCGACATGACCGGAGAGAGATCAGGCGCAGGACCAACGGCTTTACATGCTTTCCGAGGCACGGGGGTATCACACCGCCAACTTCCTGACTCCAAGCTGCGACTGAGTAAATTTTAAGACGGATAAACCTGGTCACAATATTTTTTGGCCCGACCTGGGAATAGACATGGGCGCCGCGCCGGCGTTACGCCGCCGGGCAGGACCCGCGCGCCGCCGCCGCCGCCGCCTAACTTGGACGGCGTGGATTTTGTGAATAATTTTAATTTTTATTGTCATTTTATGAATGATTGGGTCTCAAATGTCATATTTACTTCGATGTAGACATAGGCGCCGCGCCGGAGTGGATTTGGAATAAAAAAATCATTTTTCTTCAAAAATTTTATTCATAGTTATTGGCCGACTTGGGTTTTTTAAAGTTAATAACAGAAAAACGACTATTAGCGTTAACGATTGTAAAAGGCATCTTTGCTACGGCCTCTGTGCTCACGCGCCCATACGTGGCTGCGCTCTTTCAAGCTGTCTAACCTAAAAGGTCCTGGCATCGCTAACTAAACTTTATTCCACGGAGTTATGTGGTCCATGATCTTTTACAGCAGTACCTTTTCGGCCGAAACCTTGGACCTCCGAATCTCTCTGCAATGCTCTCCAGTGGAATCCGCGGCAGATAATAAAGGCGTACTACAAGATCTTGTACGTGACTTACTTGTTGGTTAGATACTGGCCTAGGATCTGGACCCCAAAGCCCTACAGCCACCTTCCACTGGTTGGAGGGAGCTTCCACGCACGAGCAGCGTCCGGCTCCTAAATAGAGGCCAAGCGGGCACCTTTCGGCGGAGTTGCCATGGAGGATGTGGTCTCAGGCTGGAGACCCCGTCCTCGGTGCTCAAATGTTTTAGAAGTCCACCCTGATTTCACCAAGGTGTGAATCAACTATGATCCAACTATCAACTGATAAATGTACTCATCGGAGAACATTGTTCCGGAAAGTATCTGTGGCAGATCGTAGGTCATGTCTTTTCATTGTGATAACTGCCCAACGACGATGTCTTACGGTCAGGTGCATGTGATAGTTTTTACTGATCCATGGTCAACAGGCGGAGATTCTAGATTGCAGTGGCTAACTTTTTCGGAGTAGTCCTCCATCAGAAAGAGTGCTACGAGAGATCGATAGCGGGCCAATCCCTCTGCCATCAGAGACGTTAGAGGCTCGTGGTCCTGACCTGTAATTGGGGGCGTTTAGGGAAGTCCACTACAGCATCTCCGGTCTGTTATAAAAGCCGACTAATAGGGGCTATCGGGCGATCTTGGGGTCTCCCGAATAACCGTCCACTCGGCCTTTGAGGTTGCAATATACGGTCCAATATATAACCTAACATTTATCGTAATTTTAGCTAACCTTAATTGAGAGCATAGCGATTTCGTGCCATTTAATGGAGGAGGCCTCTCGCTGTCGCTGTGTTACTAACCAAGACCACAGCAACAGATGTTAATATTTGATGGCCTACGAGTACGAAGGTAGACCTCTTATGAAAAGAGATGGTGCGGGAACACGAAAGGTCGGACTCCTCCCACCAGAAGTAGAGAAATTTGAGGCATGAGGTGGAGAACTGAATATTACCCGTCCTTTCGATGGAGATTTGCGGATAAAATGATTAGGCGCACATGACCATGACATCATGAAGCCGTCCCTGACGCAACAAAGTGCTTTGGTATACATTTAGTATGCCGTAGTAGTTTACAATGGCGGCGCTAGACCAAACGTGGACGACGGCGACATCAGCTTTGTGAGGTCCCTTTTATTTTCCACTTTTCTCTCGCCCGGGCCTAGCGGCGGCTGAACCCTCGGTTGACAAAGGGCACAAAGAAACAGGCCACGTGCAAACATCTGCCCCCGGAGCCCTGCGTTGGCTAAGGCCGCCACTACCAAAAAGTAATATTAAACATTTTTTTTTGTAAGGCCCCTTAAGCGCGAGGCCGTCGGCGGTCGCCGACGCCTGACGCCGTCACTACTAGTTTTCATAGACTAAAAGACTTGGTCCAGCTTGGTGTGTCGCCCGATGCTTCCATCTCTATAAGTGGCGTAACGCTAGGTCGTAAAAGCGGTGATAATGATATAACCGCGCAGTCATTTTTGATAACGGGATGGTGGCACCAAAGGGCATTAGGTAATGGTCATTTCACCTTCTCCGCGAAACAAAATAAAGACTCGCGAGTGCCATGGAGCATTGTCTTTTTTTGTTATTATTTTTCACGGAGAAAGTGACTTCTTACTACCCCCCATCCTTCAAGGGGGGCGACTGAGCGGTTATGCTGGGTTCACCGTGCCTTAGGACCGACGTTGAGCCGCCCGGAGAGATGAAATCATTAGGTGACCGCCCGAGGAATTTATATGTGGCCTATACATATATTCAATATTCATTAAAAAAATCCACGCCGCCGGCGTTACGCCGCCGCCGACCAAAAATTACCAGCACGCCGCCGCCCGCTTTTACCTAGGCGGCGCCCATGTCTACCTGGGAATCGAACCCAGGACCTCAGCCCGCAAATCATACTCGTAACACGTACGCAATACAACTACGCCACCGAGGCAGTCAACGATGTAATATGGTAATCTTGAACCGAGTGGTTTCACCATTTACAATTTAACATACAAAGAAACTTACGAATCATCAATAAAATATGTTTCTGTTTGCATTTATAATTTGTTGATATTTCTTGTGATAGGAACTTTTATATAAATGGCTTACCTGTAAGTCTGATATTAAGCACTGAGGCTTTGATGCAATGATGTGGGTAATTACTCCTTCAAGTGAATTATTGGACGAGACCATCTCTTCACTGTTAACCTGAGACAAAAAGTGTTTAACAGAACAAATAAATCATCGTCATCATATTTGAAGTCCACTGCTTAACATAGGTCTTATAGGATTTCCAGACGGACCTGTCAAAACTAGCCTTGTGTTCCTGCGACCTTTATCACACACACACACACACACACACTCTCACGCCTGTTATCCCCCTGTTAGCCCTATTCAAACGGGAACACAACAGTGCATGCAGACTGCTGCTTGGCGGTAGAAATAGACATTACGGTGATACCTACCCAGGCGGCCTCTCGCATAGGACTTACCAGTCAAAAATCTAGTAGCTTTCGAAAACAAGTACCTAACAATAAATGTTTGTATTTAAATGATTGCGTAATGGACCTAATTAATGTATATGAAAATATTTTACCGTGTCGTCATTGTAATTATCTTCATTTGAAACGTATAAAACATCTGAATATGATTCACTTGATGTCTCGGATTTCTGAAATAAAATTAAACATTTTTATAAATCTATGAAGAGAATTACAACAAAACGAGGTTTTACTGTAGCATACAGCTGAATGGGACACCATTTTCAGTGTAGTTTTTTTTTACTTTCAATTCAAACTAATAAATATATTATCAAAATATTTACCACATTGTCGACATCAATATCTTCAGTAGGAACATAAAAAACATTTTGATTTGATTCACTTATTCCCTCTGATTTCTGAAATAAATTTTAAAATGTACAGGTATAGCTATTATATAACAAATAAAAAAAGATAAACCTAATTAGTTAGTATTGAAGCATACACATGAGTGGGAGACATATTTTTAGCCAACAAATCTAACCTACTTTAAGATCTCACATTTTTAAATAACAGCAATTGTTATAGGTATCCAATAAAGCAAAGAAATAGAGTTTAATACTTGTTCATAATGTTATTATGTTCCTATAAATATATATTATTATGCAACCTGCAGGAATTCACAGAAGTGGCCTACAGGTGTATTGAGATTAATATAAATTAGCAAATAACTTTGTACAACACCGCTTTAGTATATATCTGTAATGGTTTTGTATATATATGTATAAATAAATAAATAAATAAATATTTGGATTTTGCATAAAACTTGGCACTCATTTAGATCTCCATTCTTTGCGGCGAAGCCCACAGCCAAGCATAATTTTTGTACTGAACTTGGCTCTCCTTTTTTACATTTACATTTTTGGTGGAATATTAATATCGAAAGGTTTTTACCACATAGTCGATAGCGATATCTTCTATTGGATCCATATTTGATTCACTTATATTCTCGGATTTCTGAAATAAATTATATTAATTTTATAGATGAAAAAAAAAGCTATAAGACTATATTGCAGCATATAGCTGAAAGGGAGTCCTATTATCAAAGCCGTATGGTTTTTTATTACTCAAATGATATTTATATTTAGATCTAAGCTAAGTTATGCTCGCGACTTCGCCCACGTAAAAAGCCTTTTGCTATAAAATGTCCGTAATCACAGTAGTAATCTATTGCGCCTATCAAAAAATCAGATGAAAATTTTCGAATATTTCCCACGGCAGCAAAGCACTAGGATAAAAGTACTATTCAAATCCATTCATCAGTTTTTGCGTTTACTTCTAATATTCCAAGAGCTGGCAGCGAAATTTGGGAAGGTGCTTTAGGCACTGCCAGACATTCAAAAAATGGTATTTTATGAATAGGAGAATCTCAAATGGTGAGTCGGGCAGGGCAATTGCGGTTATTTTGCAACTGCGCAGTATATAGAGTGTGTAAAAAAATCTACCCAAAAATATGTTTTAGGCAATTTGGAATAACTTGTATTTTATACTTTAGAATATATATAATCCAGGTATAAACATGCCAGACCGTTTTGTCGGTTATAAAGTACAACCCGACTGACCTGAATGTACTTAATCAATATACGCCAAAAATATGTTTTAGGCATTCTGATTATTTTTACAGCTTGTTTATTGATTAATATTGAAGCATAATATGCGCAAACCGCCAGAAGTTTTTTTTTATGGCATTGAAGGACGAGACGAGCATGCCGTTCGCCTGATGGTAAGCGATACGACCGCCCATAAACCGCAGTAACACCACACAGCACCTCGAGTTACAAAGTACCTACTGTGTGGCATTTCACTGCGCTCGTCATCCTGAGACATAAGATGTTAAGTTTCATTATGTCCAGTAGTTACACTGGCTACAATGTCCTTCAAACCGAACCACAGCTGTGCATGCACAACGGTTATAAATTTTAGTCGCATTCATTTAAAATCTTTATTTGCTCCAGGGAGATCTTTATAACCGCTTAATTTATTAGTGGTAGGTGTCTTTTATGTAAGAGTTCGTCTGGGTGGGTACCACCGTAATGTCTATTTCTACCACCAAGCAGCAGTGTGCATGCACAGCTGTGTTTCGGTTTGAAGGACATTGTAGCCAGTGTAACTACTGGACATAATGAAACTTAATATATTATGTCTCAGGATGACGAGCGCAGTGAAATGCCACACAGTAGGTACTTTGTAACTCAAGGTGCTGTGTGGTGTTACTGCGGTTTATGGGCGGTCGTATCGCTTACCATCAGGCGAACGGCATGCTCGTCTCGTCCTTCAATGCCATAAAAAAAAAAACTTCTGGCGGTTTGCGCATATTATGCTTCAATATTAATCAATAAACAAGCTGTAAAAATAATCAGAATGCCTAAAACATATTTTTGGCGTATATTGATTAAGTACATTCAGGTCAGTCGGGTTGTACTTTATAACCGACAAAACGGTCTGGCATGTTTATACCTGGATTATATATATTCTAAAGTATGAAATACAAATTATTCCAAGTTGCCTAAAACATATTTTTTGGGTAGATTTTTTTACACACTCTATATACTGCGCAGTTGCAAAATAACCGCAATTGCCCTGCCCGACTCACCATTTGAGATTCTCCTATTCATAAAATACAATTTTTTCAATGTCTGGCAGTGCCTAAAGCACCTTCCCAAATTTCGCTGCCAGCTCTTGGAATATAAGGTTCAAATACGAGCGCAAAGTCGAAATGTATCAAAGTGTTATTAAATTCGTAAAAATCGCGCGCATTCCAGTTATCAACTCCGTCGCAGTTCAGTTGCCTATTCCGACCGACGAGTGAGTTTTTTTTATTGCAACGAATGACGAGACGAGCATGCCGTTCGCCTGATGGTAAGCGATACGACCACCCATAAACTGTAGAAACACCATCCAGCACCTTGAGTTACAAAGTACTGAGTGACATTCCACTGCGCTCGTCATCCTGAGACATGAGATGTTAAGTCTCATTATTTCCAGTAGTTACACTGGCTACAATGTCCTTCAAACCGAAACACAACAGTGCATGCACACTGCTGCTTGGCGGTAGAAATAGACATTGCGGTGGTACCCACCCAGACGGACGCTTACATACGAGAGTCCTACCACCAGTAAGACGTTGCGTTGGTTCGCTAACTAGGGGCTTGAGTTCGCGCGAATGCACGCGCCTTTTTTTTATTTTGGAAGAAATATGTGCTTTACGTTGTGGAGATACGGGTGAATTTGCTATATTAAGTTTCAGATTTTCGCTTCGATGCGCTTCGTTTCTGCGCTCGTATGGACATCCTCAATCATTAAACATATTTGAATCCTACTAATATTATAAACGTGAAAGTTTGTAAGAATGTATGGATGTTTGTTCCTTATTCACGCAAAAACTACTGAACGGATTTCGATGAAATTTAACACACAGGTAGACCATGTCCTGGATTAACACATAGTCTACTTTTTATCCCGGGAAAATATAAACCGGGACTTTTATCCCGGAAAAACTTTTTAACGCGGTCGGAGTCGCGGGTAAGAGCTAGTGTATAATATTAGTAAGATTAAGAGTATTTACCACATTGATGGAATCATCTTCGGTTGAAGTATGTAAAGGATCCAAATTCAATTCACAATATAGCTCTGATTTCTGAAATATATTGTAACATGTTTATAGATGTATAAAAAAATAATATAAATTATTAGATTTTACTATAACATAAAGCTAAACAGGACATCCATTATTTGTGCAGTATTATTCTTCTATCAAATAAAATTAATTTGGTAGATAATGGGTTTGACTATTCCATGTGAGACTGAAGTCTGGACTTTGTAACAGATGGTAACAGTCTTGCCCTTTATCACATCATGGGATGGACTGTACATGGCGAAAATTAGGTCCATTAGTTGCACCTCTGCCTACCCCTTCGTTGATGAAAAGGTGAGCAAGTCAAATTCATATTTGACCACACTATACCAGCCCTATATTATATACTGCCCACTGCTGAGCACGGGCCTCCTCTACAGCTGAGAGGGTTTTAGGCTATAGTCCACCACACCGGCCTAGTGCCGGTTGGCAGACTTCACATACCTTCAAAATTCTTATAGAGAAATTCTCAGATATGCAGATTTCCTCACGGTGTTTTCCTTCACCGTTAAAGTGAGCGATAATTCACAAAGAACAATTATAATAGATATTTTTTTAGAAAGGTCAGAGGTGTGTGGCCTTGGGTTTTGAATCTGCGGACATTCGTCTCTGCAGTCCGTTCCACTTGCAACAAGGCTATCGCCGCTAAATTTATGTTTGAGCATATCTAAATGACTTTACCACATTGTCCATATCTTCATTTGGTATAGACAAAGCACCCGAATTTGATTCACGTAATCTCTCTGACTTCTGAAAAATATAAAAAAAAATTAAACATCTATAAAACAAATAAAATAAAATAATTAATAATTACATCTAAATGATTTTACCATGTTGTTGGTGCCAACATTTCCAATTAGCATGGGCAAAGGATCCCAATGAGATACACAAATCGATTTCGTGTTTTTCTGAAATAAATGATAAAGTATGAGGCATATAGAATAAGACTAACATAATTATGTTAGATTATATGAAGGGCACGGGCAAATAACGGGGAGTGTCCTAATTAATGAATTTTGAGATTTTTTTAAACGATGAATATAATAATAATAAAGCTGCAGGTTATTTTGGCTAAAAACAGTAATATGTGTTTGAAATGCTTAGAGGATAATAATAATCCAGAAACGGATTAAAATTGATGAAAACTTGTAGTATAAAAAGGCAGCTTACGAAATAAATTATGTAATAAAACACAAAATAATACAAAAACATAAAACATAAAATGAAAGCGTATGTACAATCAGCCACATAGTAGCTGAACAAATTCAAAATTTTAAATCACTTCCACATGTTAAGTTTGATTGAAACATTTTTTTTGTGGGAAGTAAAGTTAATCGCCTTTATTTTATTTTTGTGAAGAGAAAACAAAAATAGGTAAGAATACAAAAGTGTAGACGCGATTTGAAGTTTTGAATTTGGTCAGCTACTTATGTGGCTGACTGTACTTTAACACAAGTTAACATAGAAATGAAAAAAATAACAAAAATAATTAATATCTAATGCAAAGGCAATTATAAACATTGACTGGTCAAGCCCCGCTACGGACCGGACGCCGGCGTCCGGGTATGTAGGGTTTCCCCATACATCACTACATAGTATAAAAGAAAGTCGCTTTCCGCTGTCTGTCTATGTATGCTTAATTATGTAAAACTACGCAATGGATTTTGATGCGTTTTTTTTTAACAAATAGAGTGATTCAACGGGAAGGTTTTTATGTACTTTTAGGCCGGAAAAACTTAATAACGCAGGCGAAGCCGCAGGCAAAAGCTAGTCTATATATATAAGCGGAGCTTGACGGGTTAAACAAGTAATAATATTTCTTCGATCACTTTCATTTATAACTTCAAAACATTTGAACCTTGAGTGAAACATGGTGCTCCTTGTTCGTAAGAACAAAGTTGCAACTTATTCATGACATCTCGAGTTCTACCTGTCTTTTTTTCATTTCTTTGTCGATTTATTAAAATATGAATAGCTTTCATCGCTATCTAATTCAGAAACCATTTTATACTTAAAAATAAAACTGTAACAAAATTCTGACTTTAAAATCACAACTGTCAGATGTGACAATCCATGTTTTTTTTATGGCATTTGGGGCATTTGTGTGTACATTTTGCCAATTTCAAGTAACGAAAAGCCTCGTCTTAAATGATATTTTTGGTTTTCTTATACACCATAATGGTCTTTGAGTATGTCACAGTAAAGCAGTGGCTACCTTACCAACACTTTATCAAGGAGTTTTGGCGGTATCAAATAAACATTTGATTAGCACAGTTATTTCAATTCACTTAATTTGAGCCCTTTAATAGAACTGTATTGGATAACATACCACCATAATTATGCAATAGGCCACTAAGCATCAACAGTTATATTAAAATTTGTAACATTCCCTGTTATTTGCACAGGCAAATATGGCCACAGGGCACAGGGCCAAATGCAAAGGGCACAGGCCCTTCATATCATATAGCTGAATGGGAATCTATATTTTTTATCATTTTTTTTTTTACTATAAAGTCCAATTAATAACATCTAAATGATTTTACCACATTGTTGATAGCTATATCATCTCCAGTTGCAATGGATAAAAAACTTGTGTTGGAGTAATTTAATATGTTTGAAGAGCTTGATTTCTGAAATAAATTATTAAATGTTATATATTTGCCAACATAATTTGGTGGAGGAATGGAAAATCTATTGTTGATGCAGTAATTAAGTATTAAATTTTTTTTTGGCCTTGGTGACTTAGTAGTATTTTGTGCGAGGATCGACACCACTCTTCCCAGGGTTCCAATCTTGAGTCAGGCAGTGTTATTGAATTTTTTGGCTCAGGGTCAACCTGGAGTCTAGAATGTGTCGATAAGGCGATAAGCTGGCCACCTCATCAAGAAACAGTTTTAAAATGACTGATCTCACAATGCATGCTGTGTCCAGTATTGCCTTCTACATTTGGCTCTTGATGACAGAAGAATTTGAAGATTGAAGACATTGATTAAGCCTTGTTGGTACCAATCCATAAGCAGAAATGACAAAAATGACAATTATTATAGAGTACAGTACAGTATTACATTTACACCTAGATTTAAGACAATCTATTTATAGTTTTAAAACTTACAGATGAATCTATGTGTGGTTCAGTGTCCTCTCGAATTTTTTTGGGCTTAAGAGTCTTGTTGATGCTCAACTCATGAAAATGTTGTGAGCAGATAAAAACTAATTTAGTGGAATGATTTACGTTTTCCAACCTCATTGACTCCAGCCACTGTCTTCTCCTATTTTCATTTCTGGGCAACCTGGAATGCAAAAATGTCACATATAGCATAAATAGAATAAACATGGAACTTATGTTTATTATTATTATATTAAACATGAGGTTGCAGGGTTTAATACTACGAAACAATATTTAACGCTTTAAACAAATTGTGGTCAATAAAAAAAATTAATAAGTCTAGATTACAATTCATAGAGTTTGTTTATATAGGTAACTAGCTTTTGTCTGCGGCTATGTCCCTGCATTTTAAATCTGTATTATCTTCAAATATATTTATTTTAATTACATGCTTTAAAGGGCCATATTGATTAAATGCACAATATATATAAGGTACTTAATCGGATAAGGATTAATGCTCTATGGCTTAAAATCGCTTCATAAATAAGCCATTATTTTTTGTAAAAAGTAAAGGATAAAAAATGGTTATTGTGGGTTATCCCTAAGAGATAAACATATAACATCACATACTCTTTTATAGACCTTTTTAAGATGTACAATACTGTAGTACATGATTTTGATCTATCTTGTAGGGTTTAGCTGGTGTTTGCTATGTAAGCGCAAAAAAATGTGTTTATTTATGACATCACATTAGAATACTCAAAAATTATCAGTGTTTCACTACTATATTATGCATGTATTATACATATAAATCTTCCTCTTGAATCACACTCTATGTATTAAAAAAACGCATGAAAATCCGTTGGGTAGTTTTAAAGATCTAAGCATACATAGGGATATAGGGACAGACAGCGGGAAGTGACTTTGTTTTATACTATGTTAAGATGATAGATAATTATAGGATCAAAAAATGTCTATGTTTGAAGTAGTTCTCGCACTAGTTACTTACTGGTATAACGCTGTATTGCTGAAATCATTGGTACTATTGCAACCTCTAACATTGCACGTGCGCATTATTTATAATAAGAAACTAAACTAACATAAAAACTGTAAGTTGTAACATCTATATCACGTAATCGGTGATATAGCAACACCGCAACTTAAATTAAATATGAGAAATGTGTATAAATCGTAATCAGCAAGTTTTGTTTGTGTAGTTAGTATTTATAATTAAAAGTTTTAAAAACAATAACGAAACACAATTTCAATTTTTTTATGGTGGCTCTTTCCGTAGTATTATAATGCTCTTTGGGTGGCTCGCAACCAAACAATAAATTAATATGAAATAAGAAATTGCTAAAATATGTAACATGTAAGCTGTCTTCTGTCAACTGTCAAGAGTGTCAACTGTCAAGTGTCTTTTTTTTAATAATTTTCCCTTATAGGGAAGGCAAAGGGTTCAAGCCCATACAGCCTCGTCTTAAGTGGTATCTTTGGAATCTTTTTTTCCTACGAACTATGTCGTAGTAAAGCAGTGGCTACCTCTTACCAAGACTATCGAGGAGTTTTGGCGGCAAAAAAAAAACACTTGATTAGTACAGTTGTTTCAATTTCTTTTCATTCGAGCCCTCTACTAGAACCATATTGGGTAATATACCACCATAATTATGCAATATAACAAGAAGTATCACCAAAATAATGAATTAAAACAAGAGCACCTCATGACACCTCTCTGACATTCTAAGTAAAGGCCAGATCAAAAGAACCCTGAACCGGCGGGAGTGCATGAAAAGATTGATGAAGGTAGAGGAAACGAAAGTAGTGTGCCAGAATCGAGCAAAGTGGCGATCCATAGTCTCTGCCTACCCCTATGGGATAGAGGTGTCATACTATGTATGTATGTATAAATGTATGTATGTACGTATGCACCTCATGACACTTCCAAGGTCCGGCCAAAACTCAATGTGAATATTACTATTGTCTATTTGGTACCTATTTACTAATTTATGGTTGTTTACTGTGCATCAAAACTTTGGTGCTAATATGGTAAAGAATATTAAACTAGTTATTCTGGTATTAACATCCATTGTTTTATTATAAACATCTAAATCTGCCATGGTAGAGGGCTATGAAAATGTTAGAGCCTGAATTCATAGATGGCGTTAGTCCGCGCAAGCGTGGTTACGGATCTCCCTTTAGGAACAAACTAATTTATTCATAGAACATTATCATTCATCGCTTGTAAAATGTAAACATTGTTTAAAGTTATGTTTCCTGTATTGGTGACTTTTTAATTGCAAAACGTTAATAGTTATAATAGTTTACCAGAAACGTTTGTTTTTGCTTTTATTATTTTTCTTTGTTTACCGTTACTCAATTATGGAGGTACTTAGGTACCTAAGTAGTTTTACACATACAATGAAAATCTGTGTTTACTGTTTATACCTACTGACCTTTAATTTCAACGATAAATTAGTTTCTTTAAATATTACGCGCGTAATTTCACCTGCATAGGTACCTACTTATAAAATAAAGCTTTTAATATATTTTACCCGCACACAAATTTCCAACTGTATTCAGTAATAATCACGAAGTTTTTGTGAATAACTTAATGTATTCCATGTTTATATATAGTTCAAATATAATGCCTAATTTTGTTTAACATTTACATTTCTTTTACAATATATATGCGTAAGTCGACATAATTTGAAGCCAATTTTGTGATTTTTTTAATTACTTTTACTTTCATATTATAAAGTCGAATGTTTGAGAAAATGTATGAATCTTTGTTAAAAGTAAACACCTCAGAGTAAGTATAGGTATATGGGCCATTCTACTTTTTAGTGCCTAAAAGTTGGTCTCCTTTAAACTACACTCTCTCATAAACATAAATATTTAATTAATGGGAAAATTACGTAATGTCGCCATGTTATACTGGTTGTAGTGTCCCTACGTAACTTTGTTTTTAATGTAATCGTAATAATTATTCTCATATTTAGGGTGACTCAGTTGTATTCTTCGGTAACTCAGTGGTTTTTCATACAAAATTTGGATGTCCCTATATGACATTCTATTTTGCAATATCATTGGAAAAAAAAACTCCCAAGACGACATAATATTTAGTGGCTTTAGATTACGCAAAAGAAATGGAAGTTTATGATTATGCAATGCACAAACATTTCGGCATAATAGTTATTTTATGAAAAAATCCGAAAGTCTTGTCACTGGCGTCGGGTGAAATTTTTACTACTTACCGTTACCATAGGAAAACATATTTTAAATCAAAAATTTTAACAGTCCGTTTTCATTGGGCTGTTTGTTAGAGTGTGATTCAAAAGTGTCACGTGGCACCCGCGTGGGGGGAAGCCGAGTGACCGAGCCAGTTAGCCGACAGGCGTGGAAAGGTGTCCGTGTGTTTATTCGGAGTCTGCTGAGTTACTGTCAGGAAACGAAGAGTATTGCAATTTCTTTAGATTTATATATATTCAGTTATTTATTAATGTGTCCGTATCTTAAAAGTCATACTATTCTGAAGTAATCACTTATATTCTGTAGTAAAATATTCAAAAAGTCTAAGATTAACCCCTGCGTTACCGCTACACTGCGTTACTACGAAAAGGTACCGCAGTTGTTGCATTGATAATAATAAATATAATAATAATAATACCAGCCCTGTATTAATATACTGCCCACTGCTGAGCACGGGCCTCCTCTACTGAGCCTAGTTGGGAGTGGAACGGACTGCCGAAACGAATAACCGGAGCTTCAAAACCCAAGGGCACATAACTCTGACTTTTCTAAAAAGTTACGTGTGTATTCTTTATGAATTATCGCTCGCTTTAACGGTGAAGGAAAGCACCATGAGGAAACCTACATACCTGAGAAGTTCTCTGAATTTCGAAGGTATGTGAAGACTGCCAACCCAGACTAGACCAGTGTGGTGGACTATAGCCTTAACCCTCTCAGTTGTAGAGGACCCCTGTGCTCTGCTGAGCACGGGCCTCCTCTACAACTAAGAGGGTTAAGGCCTTGGTCTTCCATGCTGGCCTAGTGCGGGTTGGCAGACTTCACATACCTTCGAAATTCTTATAGAGAACTTCTAGGGTATGCAGGTTTACTCACGACGTTTCCTTTGCCGTTAAAGCAAAGAATAAAGAAGTCTATTCCTAAACGGAAGTCTGTTTCTAAGCAAGGTGTAAACGACAAATATAATATATTAACAAAATGCTATCAGAGACCATTATAGGAAAATAAAGAATAGAAAGTATACCTAAGAGAATTGTAAAACAGATATTTCAATGACGGAGTGTTCTTAATTCTCGAATGAAAACTGGTATTGTTCGGGATCCGTTGTATGTTGATCAAATTAAGATATGACAGACTGCTCCAAAACTACCCATCTTAAGAGAAACTATTAAATCCTTTTCCTAACCTAACTATTAAATCGTGTCGTTATCTTCATAATTTAGAGATTTATTCTAGTAGATACATAATGTTACTTCAAAGAAGGACATAATATGTGATACAAAGACTACTATGTTACTGAAGTAAAAACTGCGTTACATTGTTGTCCCCACAATCAGGTTAATATTTTGTATAATAACCGCGCTAATTTCACAAAAAAAAAGATATACTTGGTAGATACTTGTAATAACAACCGAAATCTACGTATTCTATAAATACCAAGTTTTAATAACTACATTTTTGCATTTTATTTAAAACAATATTGTTCTTAAGCTTAGTTTCGGTAACGCAGGGACTGTTATTATTGAAAAAAAGTACAATTGTTCTGATATTTCTTGTGATTTGACTTAAGAAGGTAATATTTAACATTAAGTTAGGGAATAATTACGAGACTTGATCTCATTTGATTTTTATTTAATTTAAAAAATATGTTTATAATTCAGTAACGCAGTGGTGTTATTTCTCCATCCTTTCCTCCTATAAACTTAAATAAACCAAAAACGCACGATAAAACTTCGCTGCTGACATTAGCACACATTGTGGTATTATATTCCCTACATATACAACCACTCACATCACCAAAGTTTAACATTTTTATTTTATATTTTTTATCTCAATATACTCTAGGTTTTAGGCATCAAAAAGTAGAATGGCCCATATACTTACTCTGAGGTAAACACAGTAAAGGGCCAACCGCTGAACGGATTGTACGTGGTTACACCATGTCTTGGACGACCATAATAGGCTACAATCAAACCAGTAATTAACTCCCTTGGGAAATATTTGATTTTTTTATTTAAATGGTATCGTTCAAATGGTGCTATAGATCGCTACAGGAGTTTTAGGATTTTTGTGAAGTACACGTAGTTTAACATAGATAATACATTCATATGGAAAAGTTTGAGCCTCGTTAGATTTTGAGGCCCAGTACACATACAAAAAGCTGACATCTTCTTTCTTGATTATCGATGCAAGTAGGTAGAATTACATAATGCGATAACTTCCCGGTTTATTCCAATTCTCTTCACGGGACGGATTTGAACGAAGAGTAGAGACATAGTCGCGCCTTTTTCTACCTCTTGGCTGATAAACATGTGAACTTGTATGATAATAATATTATGCACTTACTAGCTATTGCCCGCGGCTCCGCCCGCTTTAAAAAGTTTTTCCGGGATAAAAGTCCCGCTTTATATTTTCCCAGGATAAAAAGTAGCCTATGTGTTAATCCAGGACATGATCTACCCGTGTGCCAAATTTCATCGAAATCCGTTCAGTAGTTTTTGCGTGAAAGAGGAACAAACATCCATACATTCTTACAAACTTTCGCCTTTATAATATTAGTAGGATATACAGGATCGTCTTCGTATAGCGTTACTAAACGAAACCACATAATCGTCTTTACCTCTACTAACATTGCATCGGGCTTAAAAATTATAATGCTTGAATAACTAATATTTCCACCAAAAAACAGTTATAATGGCGAATATGGTGTGTGCGTGAGTTTATTTCTAAATGTGTGTAATGTTGCGTCTCCGACCAATTCTCTAGAGTAGGTATGTAACTTGGTATTAAGGCGTGTAACTTTTTTTTGTAAGTAATTATATTGTTCGTTTACTTTTTTGTTTTACTTCTACGGTTAGATAAACTTTTTTAAGTAGTTACTTTAAACGTCAATATGGCCGAGTACCTATATATAGCAGTCATAAATTATAAGGTACTTGGTTCACTATATTAATTATGTATATCATTGACAGTCACAGTTTTTCCCAATTAAGACCATTACATAATGGTATCGCATGACCTCCTGGAGCCAATCAAAATTATCTTAATTAGGTACTCATCTAGTTTATAATATTGTAAGAGAACGTAAAAATGATTTATTTGTGTAATCTACCCAATATCCCATTTTTGTTTGTATAGGCATAAGCAATTGTAAAAAATAAAGTTGAGTATTTCATTATCTTATTACATTTTTATAAAGTTGTAAGGTAATATATATTGGATGGTTTCTTCATTGAAATAATATTTATAATATTATGTTTGAATAGGTATTCCACGGTATCTGAGGCATGATTCTCTATGACATTGTTAACTCGTAACGCGGCCGCGTCACGTTCACTTCGTGTAATGGGCGTAAAATGGTATTCTGTATGCCAATTTCCATAGTGATAAACGCGACGAGTTACGTTACGCGCTTGTTACGAGCGGTGAAAATAATGCGTGTCATAGAGAATAAGGCGGCAGGTTTGATTGGAGTAAACGATAAACTCGGGTTCCTTTTAACAATAATTGTGTCACGAGTGTATTATTTTTATGGCATATAATATGTTGTTTTAGATCCACTATTCTTTAATTAAATAATTTAAATAAATATTTATAATTCGCACACGTAATAACCTGTGTCGCAATGTATGTGTGTACTGTGACCCCCGTGATGGACGGCAGCGTGTCTCATGCTGCCGTCCAACAACAGGAGAAGGACCGCAACAGCGGTACGCGCAGGGGAGGTTGCGGACGACAACTTAGATGTGAGTCGGAGGAAGCCCGCAGCCGTCCCTAATGCGCCGAAGATGGCCATATAAAAAAAAAAATGTGTGTGTAGCAATGTATTCGTAATACGTTCTAAAATTATCAAATTCTTGTGAAATCAGTACAAGGGACGATATATTTCGTACTTGTATTGAAACATAATATTTAAATGATTTACAATAAAATCTGGATACTCAAATATAAAATAATAACCACGTAAGTTATATTTCGTTTGTCATTCTGGAACTACTAGTTGATTTATATATACATACATACATATACACTCACGCCTTTTATCCCCGAAGGGGTAGGCAGAGGCGCAACTAGTCCCACTTTCCGCCATTATTCCGTCCCATGATGTGATAGGGGGCGAGCCTATCGCCATATCGGGCAGATATTTCAAACTCCGAGCTGATACTTACGATTTAAACCAACTATTTATTTAAGCATAATGTAAATTTTCCAAGCTCAGGCATTATAATTGTAGATCCATGACTGTTACTCCATTGGGGGTAGAGTGAAATGAATAATTAAGATCACCTACTTTCCGCCTTATTAATAGGTCCTAGACATGGCAGGTTGAGAAGCTCCACCTTGCTTCTAGAATGCACGAAATTTGTATAATAACTAGTGGATTTATCATTTATACACAATTTAGAGTGAGACAGACAATTATACATCTGATTTTTCAAAGAGTACTAATAAGTCTCAAGGATTAGAAGATTTGAACTCATTATCAATATGCATATTGCTTTTATATATATGCATCTGTGTTTGCTTAACTAATTATTTTATCCATATTAATATTATAAAGGGGAAAGATTTGATTGTTTGTTTATTTGTACTGAATAGGCTACGAAACTACTGGACTGATTAAAAAAGAAATCAACAACAATATAAAGCTACATTATCAGAGAGTGACATAGGCTACTTCTTATCCCGGAAAAATATAAAACCGGTACTTTAATCCCGGAAAATCGTTTTCTGCGAGTGGAACTGCAAGAAAATAAGTATGGAGATAGTTTGAGATCCAGAGAAGGACATGGGCTACTTTTATCTCCTCGTCTCGACTCAACTCCTCGACTTAACTCAACTCGTATCAACTCAACTCGACTCAACTCAACACGTCTCAACTCATCTCATCTCGTCTCGAACTCTCGACTCGTCACATCTCACCTCATCTCGTCTCATCTCATCTTATCTCAACTCAACTCAACTCGTCTCGCCTTAACTCGTCTCAACTCAACTCGTATCATCTCGTCACATCTCAACTCGTCTCATTTCGTGTCCACTCAACTCGAGTGAACTCAACTCGTCTCAACTCATCTCATCTCATCTCATCTCGTCTCATCTCGTCTCATCTCGTCTCATCTCGTCTCATCTCGTCTCATCTCGTCTCATCTCGTCTCATCTCGTCTCATCTCGTCTCATCTCGTCTCATCTCGTCTCATCTCGTCTCATCTCGTCTCATCTCGTCTCATCTCGTCTCATCTCGTCTCATCTCGTCTCATCTCATCTCATTTCAACTCAACTCAACTCGTCTCAATTTAACTCAACGCAACTCGTCTCAACTCGTCTCGTCTCAACTCAACTCAAGTCGTCTCGTCTCAACTCAATTCAAGTCGTCTCGTCTCAACTCAACTCAAGTCGTCTCGTCTCAACTCAACTCAACTTAACTCGTCTCAATTCAATTCGTCTTAACTCGTCTCGTCTCAACTCGTCTCATCTCAACTCGTCGCCTCTCAACTCGTCTCAACTCGTCTCGTCTCAACTCAACTCAACTCAACTCGTCTCAACTCATCTCATCTCATCTCGTCTCGTCTCAACTCGTCTCGTCTCAACTCGTCTCGTCTCAACTCGTCTCGTCTTAACTCAACTCACTCAACTCGTCTCTTTTTTTTTGGTTTCGCAGAGAAAGTGCGTTACCACTACCGCCCGGCCTTCGTGGGAGGCGACCGAGCGGTTATGTTGGGGTCACCGTGCCTTACGACCCGACGTTGAGCCGCTTGGAGAGATGTAAAACGTCGGGCGACCACCGCGCCGGACCGAGTCCCTTACCTATGTACACTTCACGGCATATCAACTAAAAGTCCGCGGTGGCCTTCTTTGGCGCAATAGGGACGGCTGCTGGTTTCCTCGGACGAAAATTGTCTAAGTTGTGGTCCGCAACCACCCCTGCGCGGTGCCGCCTGGTTCGGCCCGTTTCCTTTCAACACAGAACTAAATACGGACAGCCCCCTGTTCGCCCAGCGGAGGCGCCGCTGGGCGAAGCTTGTTCATTACCAAGCGATAGGAGCGCCCCCACGGGTCACCGTCGAGAGTCTCCAGAAACTGCTTCCTAGTCGCGACCTTGGCCCTGTGAACGGCCACCCGCAGCGCTCTCTTCGCGTCCTTATAGAGGCCGTAGAGCCGCCGCTCCTGGTCTGCGTGATCATCCGCCCTCAATCGGCGCCGGCGATGCCCGGCGTATCGACGGCGCGCAGCAACGCAAGACGCGCGCAACTGCGCTAGCTCCGCCGACCACCAGTACACTTGCCGCCGCGACGGACGGCGGAGGGCCCGAGGCATGGCGGTGTCGCAAATGTCCGACATTGCCACCCCGAGCCAGTCTGCTTCCTGCTCGATCTCTTCTCATCTTATCTCATCTCGCCTCAACTTGTGTGAAATCAACTCGTCGTTTCGCCTCGTCTCGTCTTATCGTATCTTATCTTTTCTTTATATTTATAACTAGCTTTTACCCGCGGCTCCGCCCGCGTGAATGAGTTTTCCGGGATAAAAGTCCCGCTTTATATTTTCCCGGGATAAAAAGTAGCCTATGTGTTAATCCAGGCTATGATTTACCCGTGTGCCCAATTTCATTGAAATCCGTTCAGCAGTTGTTGCGTGAAAGAGTAACAAACATCCAGACATCCATACATTCTTATAAATTTTCGCATTTGTAATATTAGTAGTATTTACTTCTTAATATGCAAATGTTAAGTAATTTTGGCAATAAACGTTATTAATTGTTACTCTTATTATAAAAGTTAGTAAAAATGTTTGTGTGTGTATGATTGTTAGAAGTAAATGCAGACTCTACTCAACGGATTTGGATGAAATTTGTCACACCGGTGGATCATTTCCTGGATTATAATATATTTATTATCCCGCTAAATTGCTTCCATGGAAAATAATAGATATATTTATCTGAATCTTTAAGTAGATGGCGCTAATATCGTACTGTGTTTTACGGACTTTTGTAGCGGGAAAGGCTCTTCACGCAAGCAAAGTCGCGAGAAACATCTAGTAAAAAATATAGCCAATATCTAGGAATTATACCGTTATTCTATTTAATACCATTTATGAATATTATGACACTACTTATTATTTGAATTATTTCACTTTGAATTATGTTTTTTTGTAATATCAGTAAAATATTGATACTCATTTACCTACCGATAATGAGTACTTATTATGATGACACGTTATAATACCCTCCTAGCGACTATATAATTTTATATTTTTTGCTTCTAATTTGATACAGCAATGGAGAACGCTTCCATGAGCATATGATGAAGTCAATATTTAATCGTTACTTTTAAAATATTCTCAATAATCCTGATAATACTAAAGTTATCAGTACTAGATCTCATTTTCAGTTTGAGTAGTTGGGTAATATCCTTAAGCTTACTAGAAGGGTATATATATCCCCTTACAATAGGCAATAGGCACAGTGACAGATCACAGACTAATGCTGCATGTATCCCGACCTAACCTCTTGACCTAACCTCAACGTATACATGTAGATAATCTAATAATAGCACATCCTGGACTATTTCCAGTATTTTGAATTATTGATTGTTTCAGTCAGATATTTATCAATGAGTAATGGGTTTAATTGAATTAATTCCTGCTATGCTTTCACATCTCGACACGCACAATCCAACATGGCTGATTTTAGTCAATCTAGTTAACGTATCGTAAAGTGTTTGTTTAAAGTTAACAGATGTTCATTAATTCAATATTTAATTGGCTCTTTTTACTTACTGTATTAATCATACATTAATCTTTTCAATATTTTAGTATTTATTTGAATAAAATAATAGTTTTTAGAGCAGATTAGAATAATTATTGTAAAACAAAGCGAAATGTTTAAGTAATATTTGATTGCCTTAGTAACTAACAAAATAGTTAATAGGATCTGCAGGACTATTATGACATTGCTTTACTATATGAAAGCACATATTTAGCTTTTTAAAAATAACACTTTCAATAAGTTACTCGAACAAGATATAAACAAAAAAATGATTTTTGTTTATGGCTTTGAATGACGAGACGAGCATGCCGTTCGCCTGATGGTAAGCGACATGACCGCCCATAAACACCATACAGCACCTTGAGATACAAAGTACTGTGTGACATTCCATTGCACTCGTCATCCTGAGACGTAAGATGTTAAGTCTTATTATGTCCAGTAGTTACACTGGCTACAATGTCCTTCAAACCGAAACTCAACTGTGCATGCACGCTGCTGCTTGGCGGTAGAAATAGACATTGCAGTGGTACCCACCCAGGCAGACTCTTACATACGAGAGACCTACCGCCAGTAAAGTGTAAGTTTCGAATAAAATAAGTATTGATGAAAAGTAATTTTAATGAGAATTTCACACACCCTAATTCCGTTACTAGGTACTACTCTAATAGAATTCAGTCAGAAATACACTTAAGGTAACACCATAATAATAAATACAATAATAATACCAGCCCTGTATTATATACTGCTCACTGCTGAGCACGGGCCTTCTACTACTGAGAGGGGTTAGGCCTTAGTCCACCACGCTGGCCTAGTGCGGGTTGGCAGACTTCACAGACCCTCGAAATTCTTATGGAGAATTCTCAGGTATGTAGGTTTCCTCACGATGTTTTCATTCACCGTTAAAGTGAACGATAATTGATAAACCATACACACGTAACTTTGAAAAATCAGAGGTTGGGTAGAGTCGAGGTGCCTTGGGTTTCGAACCTCCGGACATTGTCTCGGCAGACCGTTCCATTTCCAACTAGGCTATCGTCCACGTTAACGTTAAGGTCACACCATATTTGCACTTAACTACCAAATATTTACAAATCAGAAAATTATATCCGAGATTTACGGCGAAAATATTCGTCATGGATGATTTTGGGCACATAGCAGAGGAAAGAAGAGTGTGTTTCTAAATTTATTAACTCAATGTCAAAAAACCCTGTATATTACACGACTATGGTGATTTTCAAACACAACACGTACACACCCCTCTTTTTCCATCGGGGGTTAATAATAAAGAACGGCTATTGTTAAAACGGACCTATTTTTGCTAATCGCGATCCTAATATAATATATTGCAAAAATTTAATAAATATCAGTATCTTTATACTGTATTGTTTTATACATAATTATTTATCAGAATTATGTAGGTATCCTACTAATCTTATAAACGCGAAAGTTTGTAAGAATGTGGATTATGTTTGTTACTCTGTCATACAAAAATTACTCAAAGGATTTTGATGAAATTTAGCACACGCGTAGATCATGTCCTGGACTAACATATAGGCTACTTTTTATCCCGGGAAAATATAAAGCGTGACCTTTTTCCCCGAAAAACTTTTTAACGCGGGCGGAGCGGCGGGTAAAAGCTAATATATAAATAATTCAAAACGTATACCACGATAGCTAAATGATTCCGTCCAAACCGAGCAAATGTTTCCGTTCATGATCTTCCCAAACATATGGTCTAGACGTCTTTAGTTTCCCCGGTCCGAGCATTTTAAGAGGTTCGTGTAATTTAAGCGAGATCTTTAATTTCGGTGCTTTAAGTGAAAACCCGGTGTCTCGGATAATGTAAAAAATATCCAAATTTGTTTCACCAAATCCTTTTACACCTCGTGGAATATTTCCATCTTCTGTGTGTTAATTGAGATTTCATAGAACTGACGCTGTAGAAAGATGAATTCAACGTAATAATTTAAGCTGTCATTAGGTACTGGGGCATCTTAGTAACAAGAGGTAAATGGTAAAATGGTTCAATCTTAATGGTTTTATTTATATTTACTGAGGTAAAGTTTATACAGAATTTGATTTCATTCCTTTTTCATCACTAAATTGCTGCATCTTCTTTCGTAGGATGTGGCAACATAGGGAGTTATTTTTGCATAGATAGAATTAAAAAAAAATGCAAAAAACATTGTGTTCAACGCAGTCTATATGTGATGTATTGAAGTTGAAGCATTGCAACACGTTCCGTTAATTTGTTATTTATAATTATAAAATTATCACTTTAGATAAGCGCGTCAACATATTTTAGAAACATGTTTAATTAGTTACAACTAACTCAACCATTTGCAGAATCAATTTATTTCTCAATCCATTGAATCACGCATCGCTTCAATGCTTGTACTTGGCCAAACTTTCTTGGCCTACTCCCCCCCTCTATAATCAATTGTTGGCCCAATATTGGCAAGGTTTTCAATGATCACTTGCAGCTCAAAATAAAATGGTCGGCAATAAAAGTAACCCCATGTTAAGTACAATGCGTGGTGCAAGGGGCTGCTACCCTTATGTTGATCCGGAGACGATGGGGTGAGTACGTAATGCTAGGAGGAAATGGTAGCGGTTCACATCTTATTTGATATATTGTTTGGTAAATTCCAATAAATAAGTATCATTAAAAATGTGCTTCTGACTTCCGCGAAGGCTTATAATTAGGTACTGAAATGTGTATTTATTTATTTGCTCTTTATACATAGGTACAGTCACATAAGTAGCTGAACAAATGCAAAACTTCAAATCGTGTCTACACTTTCGTGTTCCTACCAATTTTTGATTTCTCTTCACAAAAATAAAATCAAGGCGATTAACTTTAATTTCCACAAAGAAAAAAAATGTTTCAATTTAACTTAACGCTCGGCGGTGATTTGAAATTTTGAATTCGTTCAGCTACTTATCTGGCTGACTGTACATATTGTTGTATGGTAAGATTTAATGCCAAAAGCATAAAACATAGTAACAAATAAAACATAGTACCTTTTCCCGCGAAAAATGGCGTGATGGTACGAATCGAAGGACATTGATGCAAATTTATCCTGTAAATTATTAACTTATGCTACTTCGGTGTGCCGTTTGATCAGGCATGCGGCTTCTTCGCCTCGTCATTCAGTATAAAATGTTCTATGGCACTTCCGGTTCACTAACAATTATACACGATGGGAGATATTTTGATATAATTGGAGGAAAAAATCTGACAAACATTCATTAAGGACAGAGGTCGTGCACCTTTGAATCGTGTAGGGTTAATTTACAATTCGTATTTTAACAAACATAATATGTTTCGTGATGATTTTGATCTATGCTATTAAAGGTTTTTGCCATAGAAAACTTGTGTGCCACACACATTAGGTTTGTATTGTCTTTTTGTATTGTAAGACTAAGTTAGGATAAATTTTGTTCAGTACAAAAAAGATTATACATAGATCGTTTTTGTCGACACTTTAGTAACGTCTCTATTTCCTGACAACTCTAAGACTAAACGTCATCTTCGACATCAAGAATTTTTATTTTTATGTCGCCAATGCTTGCTTGGCAGTAAAAACAATGCGTTGATACCAGTCTTCCATACGAGAGACCTCTGGTAAACATTTGTACACCAATTCGCATCATAGTTAAAGCCCATTTACTGTGTTATGGTTTACAAATAATGTAGCAGTAAAACAGATAAAGAAGTACTTTAAAAGTTTATTTGCCGTTTGAAAACTTAACTGCTGCACGAAATTTTTACTATCGAAATCTATAGCGTTGCACTAATCCTTATTTCCCTTTTAATGATAGCTCCGTGAAGAGTGGTGAAGCTATCCCTGAGTCTCATACCTTCTTTCCTAGTTGTAAATTGTCAACCGAATGAGTGGTATACCTTGTTAAATATAGGATGATAATTTTGACAGCCCACGCACATGAAGTTTCCTATTTTTTTCCGGTACAATGTACTTCCGATAATGTTATACTTTATGAATGCGTACCTACTGCCCCTTTAGTGAAGTGCTACTCCTAACGAACAACTAAGACTATCGAAAATCGATTTGAAATAACCTAAATCGATCGACATATAGGTTCATAATCTATAATTAATATATCTAATGTTCACTCTTTAAAATTGTCAACCAATGATAATTGACTCGGGCATTATTAACGCTGAGTAGCCTGTCTAACCGAATAATATATGCGCGAGTCGAAATCGCCGTTGTGAGAGGCCTTTGTCATATTAATAAAAGGTTAATGCAATAAAAAAAAAAACAACACAAAATAATTAAGTATGCAACTATCGATATCAAGTTATATAAGAATAGTAATCGATAATCGAATACGTTCATTAACGATCTGCCCTCATCCTTAGTGTGACCTATCAAAATTATCGCCTAAATTTTACAAAGTATAGATAGGTGATAGAGAGGAGGCCTATACCCAGCAGTGGGTGGAGAAGGGCTGATTTGATTGATTGATTAAGATAGGTTCCCGGTTTAAAATCCCTCGATCACTTTCTATATTATATAGCAAGTAAGTGACTCCCTTACATGCAGATGCAGAGGTTGTTGCGGAGGAAGATTAGGTACTTTTTGTTGGAGGATCTAATGCGCCAAAGATGGCCACCGCAGATTTTTAGTTGGTATTGCTGAGTATAGCGCTTTTTTCCCTATTGTTTCACAGTGGATTCATTCGTTCACAAATTATTATGTGTTTCACATTGAAGTGTCGGAGGGGGAGAGGGAGGGGAGGTGCCGCTATTTGATATGTAAGTCACCCCCTTTCGTGTATAGGGTTATACAGAGTGTCAGAGACTCGGCCCGGCGGTCACCAGATATTTTCCATCTCTCCGGGCGGCTCAACGCCGGGTCGAAAGGCCGACGACCTCAATTTAAACGTGTGGTCGTCTTTTCGGGATGGGCGGTAGTGGTAACTATGACCGCGACACCAAAAAAGGGAGTGCCAGTTAGTCCGGAATATCTAAACCTTGATTGTAACCTACCGAGGCTGTAGAAGTGCGGTGATTCCTCGCGGTTTTATTAAAAAAAAACCGCCAAAAAAACTTAATACTTTAAGTGAAACTTGCCATATTCATCCAATAAAAAATGCGTGTTGTATGATTATCAGTCAATAATCATGCATATTATATGGAAACATTTGCGTCAGAAAATGAAATGCTAGCATGAGTTTACTTTTATCGTCTTGAAGAAATAAAGTCTATAGTTGACATATTTAGACATTCTTGTATTGCATATGCACTGTCGTATTTATTATGATTACTGTATTCTGCATTGGACTCGGCAAAGGGGTACTTTGTCTTAATTTGAGTATAGATATTGTGGTAAAGATTTTTTTAGCGATGAGCTACCTTATTCCCAGTAACGATCATTAACGCGGGCGGAGTCGCAAAAAACCCAAGTAATAATAATTAACATATACAAAAATTGCTTTTATTGATTCATTCAATTATGCAGATTTTCGATTATCCGAATGCCTAACGACAACAATTAATCCGATTAATCGAGTCTCCTTTCTATTAATTCTTCGTAATATTGGTAAGTGTGGGTTGGAGAACATGCTATGCCTCACTTACACTATTGGCGAATAACTTGGCAAATAATACGTGCACACATTCGTATTTGTGACTACTTATCTGCACTCGGCAAGTATCTAAATCAGGAGTTATAATTTAAACGCAGAAATTATTAAATCCGTCATTACATATTTCGATAAAATTCGGCATCGACATAGATCATAAAAAATTTCAGGCCTAATACCCTCAATAGTAGAAGACGCTCATGCTCAGCAGTAGGCGGTATATAAATATAGGGCTGATATTGTACATAGATCATACCCCGGAATTAGATAATATAGGCTACTTTTATCACGAAAGAGCATACAATGGGACATTTATCCCCGGTGCATGTGTCATGCAGACGGAGCCAGGTTCAAAACATAATACACTATATGACAAAATTCACTAAGTTTGAAAATTGTTTCATCAAATGAAGCGAAACGAAGACTGTCGTTTGAGTTTACGATGAAAAAGCATGTTTGCAACTAAATGACAATAAAACGTACATAAAAACTATACGAGTCTCGCATAACTTTTATGGAGTCTAAATAACTTGTTAAATGTTTTAAATAGTGTTAAAGTGTATTTTGTAGACATTACAGCATTTATAAATACAATCGAAGTGTAGGTCTTCTTGGAGTGTTTGTAGCTATAGGTTGAAAGGTCCAGGGGCTCGATTCCCAATTCAGTTTACATTATTGGATTTATTGGGTTGGATATTACCAAGAGAGGTTAACGTCAGGCAGGTTATGTCGCCAGTCCCAATTTTTTCAAAGACCAGGGCTTCATAGCCTTCTAGGATCATGTTAATCAGCTCGCCCTTTATCCATGGCGTCTTTCTAGTATAGTTGTACGTACGAACGTTGTTGTATGTACCATAAAGCATAGTAATCGCCTAAACAATAATTCATGTAATTAAATAATCATCTTACAAAATTCCGTGAATTTCTTCACTGATACAAAACATGTCAACACGCGAACAAAGTCGCGGACACGTCGTGTTTTATAATTAACCTTTTTAGGTCAGATCTACAACTAGTAACCGTCGCGACGGAATCACAGCAAATTATGAATACGAGAGGCTTACATAACATTTAACTGCTAAACTCGGTGAGAAAGTGGTTTGGTTGTTTTTAAAATTGCGGAAAAGACCTCGATCTACGGCCCTAGCGACGAGTAATTGTAATAAATACATTTGAGTTTGACTCGTCAAGCTCCGCTACGGACGCCGGCGTCCAAGTATATAGGGTTTACCCATACATCCTACTTATCCTACTAATATTATAAACGCAAAAGTTTGTAAGAATGTATGGATGTATGGATGTTTGTTACTCTTTAATTGAAAAAGTACTGAACGGACTTCGATGAAATTTGGCACACGGGTAGATCATGTCCTGGATTACCATCTAAGTTACGTTTTATCCCGGGAAAATATAAAGCGGGACTTTTATCCCGGAAAAACTTTCAACCGCGGGCGAAACCGCGGGCAAGAGCTAGTATTTAATACATAAACATTTAACGTGCTAATCTTTGGAACCACTCCTCCGAAAACCGATTTTGAAAATGCTTTATTTACAGGAAGCTACGTTATCCCTATGTAGGTACTTTAACTGTTAAGCTACTTTTATCTCAGACACAGTCTTTTATGTTATAGATGTATAATTATGGAATTTGAAAACTCGTATTTGGTAGCGTTGTACATAAGAATTAAAAAAAAAACGAAACCCTTATTTGCGACAAAGAACAAACAATAACAATTTTACTTTAATAATGATAGATATTTTAGAGCACAGATTTTGTTAGCTTTAACGACATTATCTATAGACTTTAGCCTGATATTTAATAGTCTCCAGACAAAATGGGCGATCATTTATTACTTTTACCTCGGCAATAACGACGCAGTGTCATTTTCAACACATGTAATATGGATTTGACAAATCTTTATATATATAATTCTTATGTGCGTGTGTATATCACTGAGCTCCTCCTAAACAGCTGGACCGATTGATGATTTTTTTTATGTTTTCTGGTGGATTCGAGAATGGGTTGCATTTACAATTCGATCCGGGAAAATGTATAGCGAGACTTTTATCCAGGAAAAAACCTTTCATGCAGGCGAAGCCGTGGGCAAAAGCTAGTTAATTTATATTAGTTTACATATAGGTTGCTATAATTATAAAAATAAAAGATAGGTGACAGTCTAAGTCACCCTTCAAGGGTAACATGGCACCATATAAATGATGTTCTGGGAATCCAACGAAAGCCGACTTAAATTTTACAGTGGCAAATGTACCTATAATTTTTTCAGGTTTCAAGTAGGTGAGTTAGGTAGCTAGTATAAAAATATCTCACCCAAATTATTGTATACTCGACTGCAGTGACTCAGTTTGAACTTCCAAGGGATTATAGACTTTATTCTTAAATACCTTTAGTTTTTCAATTTAGTTTTACCTCTCTGTAAGAGATGATTGCTATGATAGTCAGTGCCAGGGTTTAATTGGGACAAAAGACTCGTCCAGTCTCAAAATGACCTTGTCTATTTGTCTATTAGCGGATAGATACGAGGTGCTCAAGAGCGGGATGGTTGGCGTGTTTACTCGGGTAGGCCTACGTCTAGCAATAGACGGCGATAGGTTGATTGAATGAATCCGTTCATTATATACGTTTTCAGCGCTGAACCACCAAAATGATTTTAAATGATTTTGTTAGCAGTAAGTTTAACACGCACACACACAAACTCACTCACGCCTATTATCCCCGAAGGGGTAGGCAGTGGTGCAACTAGTGCACCTACTTTTCGCAAGTTAGTAAGTTTAAACCTCAAGTAAATCCTTATAGTTTCAATATTTTGTCGCAAATCAAATTCTATGCGCGCGGAGCATAACAAAAATTATCAGTAAATAAATACAAAAGTAAAAACTACTAAACATAGAACTCAAATAGAACCAAGTGAACATCCCGCGATCATGTAAGAGCTAAATTAAAATATAAGCCCAGTAATTTACATGAAAATAATGCTCTAATTTTAACTTCAGTAAACGTCTGATTTTAATCGTTTTCGCGAACGGCTCATTTCCTTTGTTTTAGTTAATTTATTTATCCGTGCTGAAAATCCCGAGTTAATTGCGCCTTAAAACTAATCAAGTGAAATTTCAAAGGTTCCTATACGGGCAGGTTTCTCAATTTGTATGTAGATGACCTGCGACCACGTTTAGAGATATCCTTACCTCCTTTTACGTGGTCAAGTAATGGGATTGCAATACTACATTATGTATATGTATGTATACGTAGCTTTGTTGATGGTGTGAGATCAAAATTAAAAATTGATTATTCCTCACCACCGGACACAATTATAAAACTAGGTGGTACTCGCGGCTTCGACTGCGTGAAAAGCCTTCCCGCTACAAAAGTCCCTACAGCAGAGCCACCTATTAAAAAAAATCTGATAAAAATGACTATTATTTCCCATGGGAGCTTATAGATCAAAGTAAGCTTATGTGTTAATCCAACACATGTTCTACCCGTGTGCTAAATTTCATCCAAATATTTTCAGCAGTTTCTACGTTTACTCCTAACAAAATTTCACATTTATAATATTATAGAAGTATATAAATTCTCCCATTAGGATTAGCTTAAACAAGATGTTTATAAATTAATCAGGCAATGTGAGACCTAAAATTGCCTAGACAAATTGAAAGCCCAGATACCTGTATACTGCTCGTTCGGATGAATGACGCCTCCGTAACAGAAGGCGACGTGGGCGTCACTAGATGGATGCTCTCACTGAAACCTCCGCGTATTGATTGTTGGTGTTGATGAATGATGGCACTAGATGAGGCGGGACAGCTGACAAACGAGGGATAATCGATAGGTATGTTATTTCAGACTATATCGTATCCTTCTGAATCTCTTTTTGATACGTGTACGGAAAATTAACCCCCTGCCATACCATATATACCATATACCAGCCCTGTATTATATACTGCCTACTACTGAGAACGTGCCTCATCTGCAACTGAGAGGGATTAGGCCTTAATTCACCACGCTGGCCTAGTGTGGGTTGGCAGACTTCACATTCCTTCGAAATTCAGAGAACTTCTTAAGTATGAAGATTTCCTCACGATGTTTGCCTTCACCGTTAAAGCGATATATGCCATGCTGCCATAGCACCAGCCCTGTATTATTCACATATCTTCAAAGTTTTTTTAGAGGAATTCTCAGGTATATAGGTTTCCTCGCGATGTTTTCTTTCGCTGGTAGAGCGAACGATAATTGATATACAATACCTACTAAATTTCGTAAAATCAGAGATGTGTGCCTTGGGTTTTGATATCCGGACATTATATCCGGATAGTTCCCTTCTCAACTAGGTTATGGTTTTGATAGTATCGACTGACTAGGGATGATTATCTCAAGTAGACGCAATTGTGCCGTTTGAAACCGAATATACACAGGCTGATCTCGGATCCCCACTTACGTGGGCCACTATGGTGGACCAACCATTAATTACCAACCACTATAACCCATTAAAAAAATAAACGGATTAGTAAGCTGAAGTGGCAATGGGCAGGGCACATAGTTCGAAGAACTGACGGAAGATGGGGCAAAAAAGTTGTCGAGTGGAGATCACGTACTGGCAAGCGCAGCGTTGTACCTGCAAGGTGGACCGATGACTTGATAAAGGTGGCAAGAACGCGTTGATTTTTTTTTTTATGGCTATCTTCGGCGCATTAGGGACGGCTGCGGGCTTCCTCTGACTCACGTCTAATTTGTCGTCCGCAACCGCCCCTGCGCGTACCGCTGTTGCGGTCCTTTTCCTGTTGTTGCGTCCAAGGCAGCGTGAGACACGCTGCGGTCCATCACGGGGGTCACAGAAGTTGGCTAGACTAATAGGTGGGCGGCACCTCCCGCCCACCCGTGACCCCCGGAGGCCCCTATTAGTCGCCTTTTACGACAAGCAGGGGATACCGTGGTGGAATTTTCCAAACGCCCCCAATCCACAGGGCGGGAGACGTCGGTCAGTCGTCCACCCGACGCCTCCTACGTCTCGTCTGGCGGCGGGAGGGATCACCACTGCGCTGGCGATCCCTCTCGGCACTCTCCTTCCGCGAGAGGACCACCTCGCAGAAGTGGGCCACCGCCTGCCAGGCCTCCCGGCCGCCGACCATGGAAGCGACCACGGCCGGCAGCGAGAGGTCTTCTCCGACGACTGCTCTGAGAGCGCTGCGTTCTTCATCCCAGGCTGGACAACACTCCAACGTATGTTGGGCCGTGTCCATTGGGCAGTTGTCACAATAGTGACACACGGCCGACTCCTCTATCCTCACCACCCGAAACAGGAACTCACCGAAGCAGCCATGCCCGGTGAGCACCTGCGTCAGGCGGTATGTTGCCGCTCCGTGGCGCCTGTCCAGCCATTCGGCAAAGACAGGACGCACTGCCTCTACGACCCTGTGCCCCCACGACGGGGCCTTCAGCCTGAGACGCCACTCCTCCACGGCGGCTCGCCGTAAGGAGGCCCTCTTGGCCTCCTTACGCACCTCCTTCAGGGCCGGACGCTCCCCGCGACTGAACGCCTCATCCCGCCAATGGAATGCATCGGCAAGGGATTTGGCGTCCAGGTCCCAGGGCAGAAATCCGGCCAATAAGCAAGCCGCCTCGAAAGCGACCGTGCGGTACGCCCTGACCGCCCGCTGCGCTAAAGCTCTCTGCGGGGCGCGCAGAAGGGCGACGCAGGGGCGGCCCAGGGAGTCAGCCCAAACGGGGCTGCCATAAAGGGCCATGGACCGCACGACTCCGTGATACAGCCTCCGGCAAGGGAAGCCAGGACCTTCCAGGTTGGGCAGCAGGCCGGAAAGAGCGCCCGCCGCCCGGGACAATTTCGTCCTCAACTCCTTAAAGTGGGTGCGGAATCGCCATCGGCTATCTAGGACTAAACCTAGATACTTCATGCTAGAGCCGATGGGGATCCGCACCCCCGCAAGAACGCGTTGGATGCAGGTCGTTTTTGACAGGTCCGTCTGGTAACTTTGGGGGAGGCATATGTTCAGCAGTGGACGTCGTGAGGCTGATGATGACGATGACGATGATGATGATAACAACCCATCGTATACCTTGTGTACGTAAGTCGCTTGCCGGGTGAAAACATACTACCAATCTTTAATGAGAAAGGTTGAGGAGAAGGTACCTTAAATCCTAAGTAGTTGCTACTGTTTGTGAGTTGTGGTTGTGCTTTACAGATGAGAATCTATCAGCTCATTGAATATTTTATTCATTTATTTCCTTATATCAACAAATATACACACACACTCGCTCACGCCTATTATCCCCGAAGGGGTAGGCAGAGGCGCAACTAGTGCACCCACTTTTCGCCGTTATTCCGTCCCATGATGTGATAGTGGGCGAGCCTATCGTCATGTCGGGCACAAATTCAAGACTCCGAGCTGATACACACACACACACACACACACATACACATACACTCACGCCTGTTATCCCCGAAGGGGTAGGCAGAGGCGCAACTAGTGCACCCACTTTTCGCCGTTATTCCGTCCCATGATGTGATAGTGGGCGAGCCTATCGCCATGTCGGGCACAAATTCAAGACTCCGAGCTGATATTGAATAGAAAAACTCAATATCACTTTGCCCGACCCGGGGATCGACCCGAGACCTCAGCATTGTAGTCGTAGCACAATACAACTACGCCACCGAGGCAGTCTCAACTTCAATCAACAAATATAATTAAAATAAAATCGCCAAACTGTACGCACAGTTTGTCGACGACAGTAGGCGTTGTTATAATTAATTACTGAACGAACTAGCATGCAACGAAACTATAACTTATTATAATTAGTGGCCCATACCATCAGGTTAGTAATCAAGGATTCACTAAGCACAAAAAGGTTTACTTAAGATATTTTGCCCGCAACTCCGCTCAGGGAAACGTGGAGAAGGTCACGTGTAAAAAACTCCGGGATAAAAGTTCCGCTTTATATTTTCCCGCCATAAAAAGCAATCGAGAGTAATGTAACTTCGTATTAGTGAAAGAATTTTTGAGCGGGAATTTCATGGGTGGGGACTTCCATTATTCATCAAAATATGTAGATACATTTATAATCTTGAATAGGCCGAAACCCACCTAACAAAAAATTCCAAATTCTGGACTCACCTCTCGACTGTCATGAAGTCATTTTTAATACCTTTTTCGAGAATTTTAGTCGCTTTTCTCGCCCATCATTGGCCATCCGGCTGATGTCGGTCGGTTAATATATTGTTCTATTTCTCAGGGCCCACCTAATATTACATTGCGACCCACTGGTGGGTTGCAACCCATAGTTTAGGAAGCGCTGACCCATAGTATATTAAGTGAAATTTTGTAACATGTCTAGGATGGAATTCCATTGGGATGGGATGGGATGGGAAACTGCCAGATAACAACTATGTACCTATTTATCTAATATTTAAACATTTAGGCATTTAACGAGATGGTTAATATGTGTTGCAGGTCGCAACAATGTTGAGGATTGACCTATGACAAGACAAAATAATATGTTATGTTTCGACGTTTCTGAAAGGTGTGGATTGTTGCACAACATGCTGGGCTACACTTTAAGCAACCTTTTACTAGTCTTTTCTGCCTAGTGGAATATTTATACAAACTTAAACGTATAACATTATCGACTGGCATTGGGTAAGCAAAGAATTTTATATTACAACATTACTCGCAAATTACTACTTCAAGCTTTTGATATATCTATCACAGACAACAGAAGTTAGGTTACTAGTTCATATTACCGAATTGATATCAACCGTATAAACTGAATTCTTGGAAGCTATGTGAACAATCGATATGCCACCTACATGATTACTAGACTACGACTAAGCCTAAAATTCTAGATCAAATGCGAAAATCATTTCACATAGAATTTCCTTGGTATTGCTTTTTAAACTGCAGCTGAACTGAATTTTAATAATTTGGTAAATAATGTCCTATTCTGCAATTATAAGTGATTTAGAAAATTATTTGAAAGCGTGTACTTATATTACATTGACATGTAATTTTTTTTAGGTAAAAGGGACTGTTCAAAAATCTAGTGTCTAGTTAACAATAATTTAATCACACGCTAAAGATAAAAATAATATTTGGCAAAACGTTTACATTTTCAGATGTACGTGTCTGACTTAATGACTCTCTTTTATAAGTAAGTAATTCATGATTATAATGTTTAAAACGCTGAATTGGAGCTTTTTAGATACACGTGAAGGTCAAAAACCGGAGTTTAAAAATGATGTCTTCAAAGTTGCTATGTACTTCGCTTAAGGTATCCACATTCCTCTGGTATTTTCGGTGATCATACTGAGACCATGGTGACTCACCAACTTGATTGTTCTGCCCATCAAAATTAAAAATAGGAAATAAAATTTCAAACTTATCTTCCATTTCCCTAACGATTTGACATCCTTATTCTCCTTATCGGTGAGGTTTTCCGTAGCCCGGTTCAGTACATAACAAGTGAGATTACCTCGGCTAAGTCGTGCTGCACAAGGATAGTTTTGGAGCACTGGGTAGTCGATCGTTTAGCCACAAAAAATGAATACTACAATGCCTCGTAACTCGTAATGTCAGTTCTTTTAAAGCTGTAACGTTCGGCTAGTAATTTTAATTTTATTATACATATTAAACAAAGTAAGTATCATTTAACACGGTATGCTTGTTTTAGTGAGATTTCATGGCTCAAGTCCACCATCTTTTTTGATATACCATATATTTACATAGGTAGGTACATAGTATATACCCACACGCCTTTTATCTCTGAAGGCGTAGGCAGAGGCGCTATTAGCACACTTACTTTTCGTCGTGCATACTTCGTCCCATGATGTGATAAGGGGCGAGCCTATCGGCAGTTTGGGCACGAATTCCAGGCCATGGGCTAATGAGTAGAAAAACCTAATATCATATTTGAGGTTGATATTGTATCACAGTTTATTTCGTCAGCATTTTCCTCAGGCATTGAAGCCTTCCCAGAATACCCGCTTCAATATATTACTCTACGCTTTTGCCCGCGGCTCCGCCCGCGTTGAAAAGTTACCGGGATAAAAGTCCCGCGTAATATTTTCCTGTGAAAAAAGTAGCCTATGTGTTAAGCCAGGACATGATCTACCCGTGTGCCAAATTTCATCGAAATCCGTTCAGTATTTTTTGCGTGAAAGCGTAACAAACATCCACAGATTCATAATTACAAACTTTTGCATTTATCATATTAGTAGGATTCGTCGGTGGTTGCTATTACCAAGAACTTTATGCTATATCTACTATATCTAAAGAAGTGATTATAAAGGTTATAGGTGTGTTGGTTTATAGTTGTCGGAAAGTATACATAACACCGTTTGCGCCTTGACTAGTTTTTTATTTTCATAAAAATAATTGTATGTAAATAATATAGGCTCATAGATGCCTGGAAAAAACCTCAAATCTTTAGAACTTGTCGGATTCAACGAAAACCAGTACTGGAATACGAACTTCTACTTGTAGCCTTACTTAACCATAAAAAAGTAAGTGAAATTTAAAATTTCTTGAAATCAATGTCGCATTGTCCTAATATAATTCATTGTTTAATCCATTAGCTGTGTGAAACACAAAGAGCGGTGGGCGTCGTCTGTCGTTTACAACAGATATCTAATGACCTCAAAGACGACAGCCTTCCTTTGCCATCGTAAGTTAACTTATTTTGGAAGATTTTGACGTTATGGCGATTAGTGGTGATGTCTTTTGTACTATTGATACAAATTAACAAAAATATGCGACACAGAAATCGTAATTTCTAAATCACAAAGCCTCACAATTAATTATTAGCTGTCATGGTTATATAGAATTAATTTGGAATTAGCTAAAACTTATTGATTGATAACCCGTTTTCATCATCGTGGTGGACAATAGTGCAAACCAGCCAAATTAGTTGATTGAAGCCTTTTTACAATAGCACAAATTTTATATAAACAGCAGAAGCCACTAATAATAGATTAGATTATGAAGATTATAATTGATAAGATTAAAATTTGGTTAATAATTACAACTTTTTTTATTAAGGTCGGCTCAACTTTTTCATAAATTAACCTTTTTTAATTTTAAAATGTAGGAATGTATGTTGTTAATATCGTTGTGACTAAAATATTAAAAACAATGAAACATAAGTGCATGGACTTTAATTTAACCGTAGAAAAGATTCTACATTGTGTGTAGAACACTATTTAGCTGTAATACCGCCAGACGTCTCTAGATGGCGCTAGGCGTACCAGTGCGGCGAACACATTCTATGGCATTTTATTGGACAAATAGAGTAACGTTTGAGTTTACTGCCATCAGTATACCCATGCCACCTGTCCATACGAAGTTAGTCTGACAAACGAATGATAAATTTGATTTACCATGGTAGCGATTCCATGAAATGATACTGTCAGGAATTCGATTTGGGCTGGGAGAAGTTTGAGTATACTTTGTTAAGCGCAAATCAAATCATATTATCCTCTATTATGTTTTACATTCACTTAAAAATTGTACGCATTCAATTACTTTGAGCGTTAAAATTACTAGACAAAAAAAGACACAAATAAAATGCGTACCTATTAATTTACTATTATTACAAGAACGTACTTTAAGCTCTTCTTAATGATAAACTTTTGTTTAAGGTGCATTATATGTCAATAAGTATGTTACTTCAGGCTTCAATTAACATATCTAAATTAATACGCCTACATATTCTCAAATACAATGAATTTATATAACTCATTAGTAAGAAGTCTGTTTCCAACGTATTTCTAAGACCTCTTACGAAGATTACACATTTAAATATAGACGGAAAACTGCAACAGGAATAGAATATTAAACGCGAGGCGAGCGAAAACAAAACGATCATAGACAAGGGAGAAAATGTGTGGTCTTAGTCAAGGTCTTATAACTTTATGTTGCTAGATGAAATCATTATTCTGACAATAAATGTTATAATCAAAAATATCAACAAGTATCTAATCATACCATAACAAATCAAACTAAAAAGTGTTTCGTAGCATACATACACACTCTTGATATTACCTACGTGTCACGTAATAAGAGATGATGACGTTTTTAACCAGTACGAAGAAAAATACAGCTAGTATTTGTCATTTACACGTATAGCAATCGTCGTAATTGGGACAATTACTACAAAAACTGCTTCGGTGGCGTAGTTGCATTAAGGTACAGCTTCATTGCTGAGGTCTCGAGTTCGATCCCCGGGCAAAAGTGATACTGGTTTTTTCTACTTTGTGTCAGTCCGGAGTTTGGAATGTGCACCCGATATCGCGATAGGCTCGCCCTCTATCAAATTATGGCCCTAATCAAATTATGTACGTGTGTCTGAGTATGTGTGTCTGGGTATGTGTGTTTGTGTGTGTGTGTGTGTGTGTGTGTGTGTGTGTGTGTATGTGTATGTGTGTGCAATCGTCCCAAATGGGACACTTACGCGTCATAACATTCTCATGGCATATCCAATTCTTTATTATAATCGGTGTGTTAATGGTATTTTGTCTGAAAATATTGGGATTCTAGATTAGATTCTCGGATAAAAAACGTAGAAGTTCTCAAGTTTGGAATTTGTACCTGTGTATATCTAGACGCTTACCATCAGTTGTCGCTGGGTCACTTTTCCGGGCGATAAAAAAAAACACTCCCACTCTAGAAGTAGGAAGTGCAAAGGAGTCTTACTGTTAAATTTTATGTAGAGTCCTCTCTACAACTCTATACTTAATAGTTGTATGGTTTTGTATCAATCCTCTCCTGATATAAATTATGCGATTGGCAATGAAATTATTTGAATTTTGGATTGGTGCAATCGGTGCAATCTGTCGGCGCCGCAAACTAACCAGTAACCAAACCTTTCCCGCTTTAGAGAATCGAAAAAAGTATAAATTGTAATTTCAAACGGAATAAAAAACGACTACCAAGAAACTTGAAAATATTATTTTCTATATTCTCCATTGATTAACAACTACTAAATCTTTGAGTTTGACTGTATTTACGAATTTGTTAATAGTAATTTTAGCACAGAAGTAAGCATCTTAAACATTTGCTCTGTATATTTTATGTTTACAACGTTCTCGTTTATGATACGAAAACCAAAGGATAATGTTTTATATTTACTACTAGCTGTTGATACAAGTCCTGGTTTATATTTTTCCGGGACAAAACGAAGCCTTAGTTACTCCTCATTACATCAGCTACCTGCCGATAAAAGTACCGTCAAAATTGGTCAAGCCATTTCAGAGACTAGCCGGAATAAAAGACAGAGAGATAGAGAGACAAAAATTTAAAAAATATATTGGTGTATGTACCGTATATATTATATTCATATACCTGTAGTAAAAAACGGTTATTTGAATATTACAAACAGACACTCTTTTAATAATGTATAGATACAATAATGTATAGATACATTATTAAAAGAACCTCCACGGCGCCATACACTTTTCTAAAACATAATTTTTAGTAAATTACGCCATCTTTTGGTCAAATTTAGTTTATTATAAACTTGAGTAACATAAAGTAACCTCTTGAACATCCAAGCTCACGTATGGATTTATCATTTAGTGAAACGACGTTTCTATTGATTGATATAAGCGTTTGTATGAAAATTATGAGCGTATTTTAATTATTAATGTGACATTAAAAATTCGCCCTATGAGTTCAGTTTACAGTACCTATCTATACTTACAGCTTTACACAAATGGTTTATTATAATACATAAAATATAAATTTAAACGCCTGGGTAAGTTTATAATATGTAATTTTATCAACTTACGTAATTATAATTATATTTTTTTTTTCCTTTGTCCAAATTTCACTCGTGCCCTAACGCCGAAACTCTAAGCAGGCAATTCTAATATTTATAACCTCTTTGAACAGATATTAAATAAAAACTTTTTAAAAATTCAAACTTAGAATCACGTCATCCCGCCACGGGGACATTCTCATCAACTGCGCGCGTTTGACGTTTCGATACGTTTCACTGACTGGAACAATTTTTAAATACCCGTGTATTTCCGTCAATTTCGACCTTTTATCGTTTACCATTCAGCTCATATCCTCTTACATATTCTATTATTACAAGACTGCGATATTAAATTTACTTATGAAATTTTACACTCTACATGGTTGTGATAGAGTTGAAAATAGTGAGGGGTGACAGATTATTTTCGTTACGGAATTTCTGGATTCGGTCTCCACGCCGAAGGCCCGCGATAGAAGCTATGCAATAGCTTAATAATATATCAATGTGTTTAATCGATCAAAACTTCTTCATTATTATCTATTCTTCATACTTCATATATAAATCGATTGTTATAAGAAAATGTAACGGTGATTCATTAGGATAATATGACCAATAGCTTAGTTGACTGCTTTTTTAAAATACATATATCAAAAATTTATGTCACCCAAAATCTAAAGGAAAAAGATTTTTCAAAATAATATATAAGCAATTATAAGTAAGTTATAAAGCAAGTTAAGTTTCTTAAAGTTTGGTGTAAGGGACATCTGTCAGATAAATGATTCAGCAGAATATGACGTCACTAAACTTCGCCAGCCATAACGCTATGTGCGTGTGAAAGAGATGACGTGATATCCCCACTACGCTCCCACTTTTGCTCACAACAGTATTTCAAATATGAATAACGGCTTCAGTTGTGAACTAATTTTGATTCTGATTTTACAGAAAAATTTATTTTTCGTGTTCACTTTCTGATACATTTACAATAATACACAGATTCAAACATAGAAAACTACCTTATTGATTAGTATCCGAGCTGTCAATACTAAAATAAATGGGTTGGACGATGTATATAGTGTCATAAAATATTATTTCTGACTCTACATTCCGTCGTGAGTATGGGAATTATAAGGTTTAATATTATGATTTTTTTTTATACATGTCAATGGCCATGTAGTGCCTGGTTAATGATTTTATATTTTTATAGAATCCTGAAAAAGAAACCCGCCTTCGACTGTTTCTTTTTCAGGATTCTATAAAAATATAAAATCAATTATAAGGTTCTTCAAAGGGTCCCGAGATTTTTTATGGTGCTATGGCATTTTCCATCGTTTACCCAAATCCATTTCTTATTTCTGATTACTCAATTGTTTGTATGCGGAAATTGAACACATGGTAGTTCGTTTGTCGTCCGAGTCAATGCTGCGCTACGGATGCTGTCATTCATTGCGCTTTACTGTACATTAATACAAAGTACATGCGGACAAAATTTCATTTCATAATGTGGACGACTAAATCCGCATTGCGGATAGAGATATAGTTTTTATGCTTAATAAACGAACTTCTAGTTGACAGACCTTAACATTCACTGTTATTAGGTTACATAACTTAGGAACTTATAACGCAACATCTACAGATACCTAGAAAGAAGACATGATTATTTATTGAATATTGCCTTTATGGTTCAAAGAGTAATTTTCGTTTATTAAAAGATTCCAAAGAAGAGAAAGATTATCAAATCTTAGTCAAATCAACTAGTCAACTTTTACGTTACATTAGAATCGAATTCACGTCAATTTTACAGCAGATAATGGCTCAAAAATGCAAAGTCTGAATAAATTAATTCTAGATACGAATAAGTGTTACTAAGCATTAATCCTTAAATTTAGGTTTGGCACACATATTAAGTCATAAACATGAACTTATTTATCCCCAAAAATTTCAGCAAAAAAGTTTATCCCGTAATAATATGCCTAGAGACTTCTCTAGGAATATTGTTTATTTATGCCTTTATTGCTGATACTAAACGTTATTAAACCCACAAAATAAATAATAAACTTAATTTACCCGATTTCCCAGTGTTTCTTATGCCTCTTCCAGGTGTTTCCGATTTTGTGTATCATTTAGAATAATCGCAAATGAATATAGAATAAAGAATTGCTTGTGAAATGGCAATGGAAAAGGTACAACAGGCTAAGTGGACTAAAATAATTAGAGTGGCAATCACGAGATAGTAAAGGAAAAGAAGAAAATAGATTAAAAGATGAACCGATGAAGTAAAGACTGTTGAAGGAGCTATTTGATCAAGGTATTCAAGATCATCATTCAGGCGGCCACTGAAAACCAGCCCTGTGTTAGCTCTCGTCGCAACACAAAGATGTGCTGATCTAGTCAACTAGTTGTCAAATCGCAGGCGTGCAACGCTGGCCTAATTAAAGGGTTTTTATTTTATATTACATCCCATATTCATTCATACATTTCATGTATTATTTCATACTATTGAATTTTGTTTATTTCTTCATCAAGACATTCTCTACCAATAGGTCGTTAATAAACACTAAACCGAGCAATACAAGACACATTGTCTTGTAAGGAGCCTGGTCGCACGTGTCGTTTGTGGAGTGTCGAAACGTAACGCGATATGTACAGAAAACCCTAAAACTGTCGATTACTCGCGGCTACTGTTACTTTACGCGGAGAGGAAATGTATCTTAGGTAGGAGGTAGATAGTCGGCTGAGAATTCTTATCAGTTTTTATTTAACAAAACTCGTGAAGTTTTTTTCGCAGTGATGGTAACATTTAACAGGGGACAGGCCGCACCAGGCGGCACTGCGCAGGGGCGGCTGCGGACGAAAACTTAGACATCTCCGTCAGCGGAAGCCCGCAGCCGTCACTAATGCGCCGAAGATGGCCACCGTGGAGGATTGATGGTAACATGTAAAGCATCCTAAAACGGGCAATTAATAGTTATCCGGAACGATTTGTACTTAGATTTGTATGGGTGTTACTTTTTTTTTAGGGCACTACAAATGAACTCCAATATGTCTGATAGTAAGTGAACGAGAGTTTAAATAGAGTATCCATTGACAAGAAGCTCAATAAAGCTTGCAATATTCTTATAGTCCAAATCAAGAAAGACAGTTATGCTTTTCGGAAATTATAAAGCCTGAGTGTAACGATGTAGAGCCATATCATACAAGTTAGCTCAAAATTAGACTAATCACTAAAAACTTTGAGTCTGGAATACTTTACCAAGAATATTTTGGGTTTTGTGACGAGTAAAATTTAATTATAAGTTTTAGTGTAATTTCAATAATATTATATGGGTACTGGTTTTGTTCGTATCTTCGCCCGCGTATCTTTCTCGGTATAAAAACCCTAAATCACTACAGGGTGGCGCTATGGATAGCCGTCCGTGCCGTGACGTGTCCGTGCCGTCATACTGGACGCCAGCGCTACTAGTTACTACCTATTTAAAATTTCAGATAAAAAATTCAAATAATACCTCCGGGAGCCAATTACTAGACTAAAAAGTAGCCTATATGCTAATCCAGGTTATGGTCTATCCGAAATACGTCTAGCAAACATCCAAACATTTTCACAAATTGTCACATTTATAATAAGTATTCCTATGACTATGGATTTATTTCTTCTTCGTATAATTGTGACACCAAATTCCTTTCCTATAAATCTTGCAGCGTATTTAGGATTCTTTTGGAATTTTGGGGATTTTATGAATCTACACTAGATGACTGCCCATTTGGCTACAATTAAGAAAGTTATAAAGTAATCATCTTCCTGCCCTGGTCCCAAATTCCTTGGAGTCGGCGCAACATGTTTTTATCTTCCATTCTCATCTATCTTTCGTCATCAAGTCATTCACGCCCTTTTCTTTCATATCAACTCTTACACAATCCATCCACCTCTTCCTTGGTCGTCCTCGTCCTCGCCATCCATCAACACTCGTTGGGTTACATGCTTTCATCCCTTCTCCTTATATGTCCATACTAAGAAAGTTATAAATTATTTCAGTAATTTCGCAATCATGAAGAAAAATATACATTCTATTAGTTAAATTGCAATTCAAATTGGGTTCAAATGCCGGTTCGGGCAAAACAACATTGGGTTTTTCTACTCGGTATCACGCTGGAGTCTGGAAAGTCCGGTAAATGACAGCAGGCCTGCTTATTACATAGGACATAACATAGCACGCAAATGTGTTACACCCTGAAAAGGACAAAGGCGTGTGTAAGTAAATAATTAGTTATATTATGTTTTTTTTTTTATGGCATTGAATGACGAGACGAGCATGCCGTTTGCCTGATGGTAAGCAATACGTCTACCCATAAACAGTAGCAACACCATCCAGCACCTTGAGTTACAAAGTACTGTACATTACACTGCGCTCGTCATCCTGAGACATGAAATGCTAAGTCTCATTATGTCCAGTAGTTACACTGGCTACAATGCTCTTCAAACCGAAACACAACAGTGCATGCACACTGCTGCTTGGCGGTAGAATATAGACATTGCGGTGGTACCCAACCAGACGGACTCTTACATAGGAGATACCTACCACCAGTAAATGTTAAGTTGGAGTTGATAAAGTGGGGGAATAAGGCTAGTTATGCTTGTGAGAATTTTCCTAGAACTGAAGTGAGTCGTATATCGAGACTCCAGTCAAATAATTACACAAAAACGATTATGTAGTCAGAGGATAAGAGCATGCGCAATCGTTAGAATTTCGGGAAAGTTGGTGCATATATTTTCCTCATTTAACAAGGCACAAATGGAGTTACTGGAATCGCCTTACGCGTCTCCATTAAATTAATTATAACCCAAGTGGCGATGACACAGTGTTTTACTAACAGAATTATTTTTTTAAATTTCATATCTTATTTTATCGTATAAATATGTTTTATCTGTCAAACAATTAACAGCTTTAAGTATATTTTCGTAATATCGTGACAACTATCGGACCTATCACCTATGTGACTACTATGTCAAATATATCCTACTAATATTATAAAGGCGAAAGTTTGTAAGAATGTCTGGATGTATGGATGTATGGATGTTTGTTCCTCTTTCACGCAAAAACTACTGAACGGATTTCGATGAAATTTGGCACACGCGTAGATCATGTCCTGGATTAACACATAGGCTACTTTTTATCCCGGGAAAATATAAAGAGGCATTTTTATCCCGGAAAAACTTTTTAACGCGGGCGGAGCCGCGGGCAAAAGCTAGTGTTCAAATAATGTCGACCAACGAAAGACTCGGTTTCAATAGAGATTTCTTTTTCAAGCGGAACCGCGTGCTACCCCTAGTATAGCATATCACTATTATACCGTACTAGCTTTTGCCCGTGGCTCCGACTGCGTTAAAAACTTTTTCCGGGATAAAAATCCCGCTTCATATTTTCCCGAGATAAAAAGTAGCCTATGTGTTAATCCAGGACATGATCTACACGTGTGCCAAATGTTCTCGAAATCCATTCAGAAGTTTTTGCGTGAAAGAGTAACAAACATACATCCATAAATTCTTAAAAACTTTCGCATTTATAATACTAGCTTTTGCCCGCGGCTCCGCTCGCGTTAAAAAGTTTTTCCGCGATAAAAGTCCCGCTATATGTTTTCCCGGGATAAAAAGTAGCCTATGAGTTAATCCAGGACATGATGTACCTGTGTGCCAAATTTCATCGAAATCCGTTCAGTAGTTTTTGCGTGAAAGAGGAACAAACATCCATACACCCAAACATTCTTACAAACTTTCGCCTTTATAATATTAGTAGGATTAGTAAATCTACCTAAATACTAAACAGCTTTACTGGTGTACTGAATACCGTTATTAGATCTCTTGTATGCTCGAGACCGTCTGAGTAGGTACTGTCGCAATATATATTTCTACCGCCAAGCAGCATTGTGCGTTGTTGTGCTCAGGTTTAAAGGACATTGTAGCCAGCGCAATCACTGGACATTATGGGTCTTTACACCTTATGTCTCATTGTGACGAGCGCAGTGAAGTGCCATGCAGTACTTTTTTAATTAAAAGTTGTCTATAGCGTTGCTTCTGTTTATGGGTGATCATATTGCATACCATCAGGCGAGCGGCATGCTCGTCTCGTAATTCAGTAACAAAAAAAATGTATAATTATTAACTAACTACCGATATGTGCATAATTTTGCAAATCGATGACGTTATTATTATTTGCCTTTACTAAGGAAAATACGATGAGGAAATAACCATGACATTAAAACCATTATTTCTAAGGTGGATTTGTGACTTGCCAATATTAATGGGGAAATCCCAACATAGTGTAAAAGTGGGAGATAACGCTTCACTTTGTAGTGGCAGCGTATTTTAGCTATATTATTGAGGTTATACACTCGATTCTCTGGTCGAGTAAGATACATTTGTGTTTTTGATTACAAAATAGTAGAGTTTAGGTAAGTCTTAGATGCTCACCTCTATTATTATTTTTATATGCATGGTTACTGTCATATCAGTGTATATCAGCCGCCAGAGCAACGTGAACCATGCCGCGTGGTGTAGCTTTTTTTACATAAATGTAGCGACACTTACGTATAAAAATGTTCCATAAAGCGGCAGAGGTCCAATTTGTTTGCTGGCTGATAAACCAACAGTAACCACCAAACCCTTTTGGATAAAGGCTTGACCTTGTGTCACGATTTTTCGAATATTAACTTTTCAGAAAATCACAGCAGTGCACAGGGTCATTTATTTACATCTTTAGCAATAGCCCAAGTATATGGACAAATCTTTAGTGGATTTTATTTTTACGTCAGGGTAATAAATCAAATGATCAGTCTGTTGCAGCGTTGGGCTGCGGGCACCCCTCGCGCTTTATTTAGTAAGGGTCGTGTGTCACTGCTCTGAGCCGTCACCTGTTCGAACTAGAGTTGAGAAATCCAAACGTAATTTGGTTCTAATGTTAATGTCTTGTACTATTACTTAAACTTAAATAAGATAAAAATACTATCTGTGCAATATTATGGTATAAAAGCTGTATGTAAATGTTAAAGCAGATCGTGGTCTATCTGTATGCAAAGTTTTGTCCGTATGCGTTTAGCAGTAGCGGCGTTTACAAAGACTCAAGCCTCGGAACTCGGAACATGTTCTCAATTTTTGGCATTACAATAATGATATTATTCACATTATCGGTCAGTATTACATGTTATGACATGTATTGAAGTTGTTTTTGCGTCTACTATGCTATGAAGTGTACAATAAAACTATGTAATGAACACACGTCATAGTGCGTCATTTATGTGACTCATGATCAACAGTATTATGTGTAATTACTTAAGTTAGCAAAATACTGCAACTACTGTGTTTACGTCACCTGGACGTACCATAATGATGTCATAAATACATCAAATGAAAAATTAAATAATCTCAGCACATAGTTAATATACACTTTAATCTATCTAATTTGGTTAAGCAGTTTCAAAAACGCACCTAGAACTTTCTTCCTTTTACTCGGTTAAGCCAAACTCAATTCGCGAGTCATTGTTTACTTCAAACGCTACTACGACTTTTTCACATTTGTAGGCTTCTTTCTGTGTCTCATAACTGCCAGTTACATTTAAGATGTTAAGAGCCTATGTCAGGAACTTTAAGGACTTTCAAATTCAAATTTCTCGTAAACTACTAAGATCAGAAGTTAGATTTTTGGATATGTGTAAATTGAACGTATAACTCAATAATATGTCAAAGCCAAAACACAATTGCTATAAATTTTCTCGATCGAAAAAGAATTCAAAGTTACCTCTGATATTTTCTTTAAACACGCTTTATCTCTAAATGGTGGAATATGTACATTCGTAACTTTATTTAAATACAATACAACAATTTTTTCAAAGTTTTATCAATACACAATTAAAACGAATTAAATAGTATAATCACAATTAAAAGAAAATTGTTTTGGCGCTTACGCCATTTCATTTCGGCATACGCGTGCGCCTTCCGTCACTTTCTCTCATCCGCGACGTCCAAATACGCCATCGCTGTTATGGGAGTGGCCCGTGCCGGCTTCAGTCGTCCGGAATCTTTACTGACGACGGACGTGCGCTCGAAATTTTCGGACGCCTTCAAAGTTCGAATTGGCCGTCTAGTGTAGGGATTGGTCCGCGCTACCGCGCGGCAAATTTGAAGGTGCCCTGGAAATTCTGTTTTATATTGTATCCAGCTCACGTCCGTGTATCAATATAAAATTATAGGCTCTATTAGGTCTATAAGATAGGCAGCAAGCGTAATTATTACATCCTTTCACCTTTGTAAATTGTCTTTAGTCGGAGACCTGCTTTAGTTATATTTAGTGATCGGTACGCTGAGGTGCCGGGTTCGAATCCCTGATTGAAAAACAATAGTCACTGCTTTTTTTTTGTTATTTATTCTGCCTCAGTGGTGTAGTTGTATTACGTTATGACTGCAATGCTGAGGTCTCGGGTTCGATCCCCGAGTCGGGCAGAGTGATATTGGATTTTTTTCTTTTCAGCCCGAAGTCTGGATTTTGAGCCCGAAATGGTGATAGGCTCGCCCCCTATCACATCATAGGACGGAATACGCACGACGGAAAGTGAGTGCACTAGTTGCGCCTCTGCCTACCCCTTCGGGGATAAAAGACGTGAGAGTATATGTATGTATTATTTATATTGGGTAATTCATAGCTAGGGACGCCCTGGAATGCCGGCCCAATTTTGCGTAAATGACGCTTGCGTGCCGCTCATACATTTAAAAAATTCGTATTTTGCATGTAAAGGCTGTTCAAATTTTTACACCATAAAATTATTTTAGTATGATTTTTTGTAGTACTCATTTATTTATACATTATGAATCAATAATAACTAAAATGTTAAGAGCCAATGTTAGAATTGGTATACACGGCGGCCATTTTGAATTTCTTTGTTTTAAGGCCAATCGACCTCAAAATCGATATTTGGGCAGGCCTTTAGGTATAAAAGACGGATCCAATATTAGACTTGAAAAAAGTGGCCGCCATTTTGAATTTCCTTGTTGTAAGGCTAATCGACCTCAAAATCGATATCTGTGCAGGCCTTTAAGTACAAAAGACGGATCCAATTTTAGAATTGAAAAAAGTGGCCACCATTTTGAATTTCTTTGTTTTAAGGCCAATCGAACTCAAAATCGATATCTTGGCAAGCCTGTAGGTAAAAAAGACGGATCCAATGTTAGAATTAAAAAAAGTGACCGCCATTTTGAATTCCTTTGTTTTAAGGCCATTCGACCTCAAAATCGATATCTGGGCAGGCCTTTAGGTATAAAAGACGGATCCAATGTTAGACTTGAAAAAAGTTGCCGCCATTTTGAATTTCGTTGTTTTAAGGCTTATCGACCTCAAAATCTATATCTGGGCAAGCCTGTAGGTACAAAAGACGGATCCAATGTTAGAATTGAAAAAAGTGACCGCCATTTTGAATTTCTTTGTTTTAAGACCAATCGACCTCAAAATCGATATCTGGGCAGGCCTTTAGGTATAAAAGACGGATCTAATGTTAGACCTGAAAAAAGTGGCCGCCATTTTGAATTTCCTTGTTTTAAGGCTTATCGACCTCAAAATCTATATCTGGGCAAGCCTGTAGGTACAAAAGACGGATCCAATGTTAGAATTGAAAAAAATGACCGCCATTTTGAATTCCTTTGTTTTAAGGCCATTCGATCTCAAAATCGACATCTGGGCAGGCCTGTAGGTACAAAAGACGGATCCAATGTCAGATCTGAAAAAATTGGCCGCCATTTTGAATTTCTTTATTTTAACCTGTCGAGCCTAGAGCGCTGGCCACACTGGCGCAAGCGCAATTTTCGCGTGTCTGTCAACACGCGAAAATCGACCTACACGCACACACATAAGGCGCGTCAGCACGCACACATATCGAGTTTGACAGCTGTCAGACCGGCCCGATCGGGCCGGTCGGGGCTCGACAGGTTAAGGCCAATTGACCTCAAAATCGGTATCTGAGTACCACTTTAGTTACTAAAGGCAGATCCACCGTCATAACTGAAAAAAGTGGCCGCCATTTTGAATTTCTTTGTTTTAAGGTTAATCGACCGCAAAATCGATATCTGGGTGTAACATTATTAACAAAAGAGTGATCCAATGTCAGAATTGAAAAAAGTAGCCACCATTTTGAAGTTTTTTGTATTAAGGCCAATCGAACTCAAAATCGATATCTGGGCATTGTTTTGTGCACAAAAGGCAGATGTAATGTTAGAATTTTAAATAAAGGCCGCCATTTAGATTTATTTTTCTTTAAAGGCTATTGGCTTTAAAATCAAAATCCGCTGGACATGACTGGCCACAAACTCTAATAGGTATAAAGGAGACGGCCTAAATTGGGCTTGACCTTACACTTTTGAAGCATGTATCAATATTCTTCTATTTTTATGTCTTCCATTTAAAAATATCCCACCAAAAACATAAATGTAAAAAAGGATAGCCAAGTTCAATACCAAAATTATGCTTAGCTGTGGGCTTCGCCGCAAAAAGAATGGAGATCTAAATGTGTGCCAAGTTTTATGCAAAATCTAAATATGTATTTATAGGAACAAAATAACATTATGAACAAGTATTAAATTCTATTTGTTTGCTTTATTGAATACCTATAATAGTTGCTGGTATTTACAAATGTGATATCTTTTACATTTATGTTTTTGGTGGGATATCATTACTTTTTGTAAAGAAAACTAGGTAGGTATTGAGTTGTGTGGTGCCGCGCGCCGCCGACGACACACCGTTGGCCGGCTGTTTAGCGCGTATTACAAGTGTTTTTTATGGGGACACCACAAATGTTTTGGCTTAACTTTATCTTTATATTTCTGTTATAAAGCAAATATAATAAAACATATATTGGGATTGTTTCAAATATTTGCTTGTAACGGTTCCAACGCTACCATTAAAAATATATTTTTTTTTATGTGGACCCCTGTATTTTTAACTTTTTTTATTTTTAGATTTTTTCTTACGCTTACACATAATTACCGAGCTGGATTCCAAATTTCATCCTTCTAGGTCATCTGGAAGTAGGTTAGGTTTAGATACTATAAGTCTGTCAGTCAGTACAAAAATTTACGATTTTGACCTTCATATCTTTATAACCGTTTGAGCTAGCTTCATGAAATTTGGGCTTCTAGATGTCATTATAGATATAATTAAACTCACACAGTTTTATGTGTTTACTTTAAATAGGTTTTGAGTTATAGAAAGGTGAAAAGTGGCACCAAGTGGTTCGTGTAATATTACACACGGCTCTGGCACCAACTTAGAGCGTTGGTTACATACTCAAAGAATACCAAGCATGTATAACAAGAATAATATTGACATAGTAGTATTAATAATTCTTTGGGGGAGACCTATGTGCAATAGTAGCCTTTTAAAGGCTGAAAAAGAATAAGAATTAAAGACTATAGGTATTTTAGAAATTAAACTAAAAAGACATTTTCACTTTTTGGGATATTTAATATTGGTCGATATTATTTAATTTTACTGGCAACTTTGTTCAGCGCTCCCGACGTAATGTCAAATTGAAATACATTATTGACTCACTAACACTCTAGCTTCACACCTCGCGTCGTGGCTCGTATTGTGTTCGGCGTACCACTCACGCGAGAGTGTAAATGAGCCATTATATATTTATATCAGTCCTCGTCGATTCCATGTGATATGTTCAATTCTGGTTATTGTCTAAGCTAGCTCTGTTCACTATTCAATAGGGCAATCCAATGGGCAATGGTTAGGTACTGTGAACATCTTATGTCATCAGGTAAAAAAAAGTTATTCACCGAAAAATGATTTAGAAGCTCTACTCTACAGCGGTTCTTTCTTTACTCCCATTGGACAGACAGATTTTTCTTTCTCATTTGGAAATAGTTCTAATATAACTATAAAATAATGCATAAATTATCTCTGTAACACTAAGCCCAAAGTTCTATGAACCGCCCTGTGGATTGGGGGCGTTTGGAGAATTCCACCACGGTATCCCCTGCCTGTCGTAAAAGGCGACTAATAGGGGCTTCCGGGGGTCACGGGTGGGCGGGACGTGCCGCCCACCCATTAGTCTAGCCAACTTCTGTGACCCCCGTGATGGACATGTCCGAGGCAGCGTGTCTCACGCTGCCTCGGACACCAAAAGGCGGACACGGTACGGTGTTTCGGGGGCTTCTGAGCCCCCGCAACAGGAAAAGGACCGCAATAGCGGTACGTGCAGGGGCGGTTGCGGACGACAACTTAGACGTGAGTCGGAGGAAGCCCGCAGCCGTCCCTAATGCGCCGAAGATGGCATTTTATAAAAAAAAAAAAAAAAAAAAAAAGTTCTATGAAGTTTTTCCCGTCTCCTTTTAAAATATGGCCATCATTATTTTTCATTCAGTTCAATAAGGATATCGGAGCTTTGTTATATTGCAAAACAAAAACAAATGCCTTAGAATTGAAGAAGTAGCTGTTGCAGTAAACATCAGTCTATTCTTCTGTACAAAATATCAAAAATATTTAAAAAATTGTAAGTAATTAACATTTCAAATTTTCTATAAGCATAAGTACCCGCGTAGTAAGAATGACTTTGCTATATTTTTCTTACCCCACATTACATACAGTTCAAATTAAAAATTATAAAAATTATCTAGATAGGTAGCGGCCGCCTTCAACATTTGTAACATTTATATCCTATATAGTGACTATTCAACCATAATAATGTAATCAATCTTCATATCAAGCTATGTAATTTTATTGCATTGCATAAATTTCGAACATCCTTTACATACAAAATTCGATTTTTAAATTGCATGGTGGCACTAGAGTGAAGCATCATTTACGTAAAATAGACCTGACATTCCAGGGAAGAAGTTTCATCGTGAATGACTTGTCGAAACTACCTTGATGTCGCAACTCGTAGTTGTATTACGTGCCCGGTACGGCCTCCACGCTCAGGTCTCGGGTTCGAATCCCGCGTCGGGCAAATACTATTTTTTTCTGTCCAGTATCAGCTCGGTCTGTTGAATTGGGCCCGGTATGTGGCAATAAGCTCGTCTCCTATTTGATAAGACCTAAAATATCTAACGAAATGTGAGGAGAAAAGGTGTGATGCTATGTTTGACTGCCTCCAAGGCGTAGTTGCACACACGATACGCCTATTGTGCTGAGGTCCCGGGTTCGAATCCCGAGTCGGGCCGAAAAATAGTGACGCTATTTATTGTATTATTATTTATTTTATGTCCACCAAAGTTAGGAAAGTCCACAAGAATAAATCAAAACAAAGCAAAATATAATTTAAAACATATTATAGAAGTTTCATACTGCTTTGCTTTTTACCTACATACAGACCTACGTAGGGGTAAGACTCGAACCTACCACCACACCAAATTTTATCTTGTCAACAAAAGTCAACTATAAGTGAATAATACTTTCGATGAGTTTAGATAACTTACAATGTCATTTTACATAATGTTCAAGTAATTAGGTAGATAATAGTGACATAATAATGGTTCTATAAACGAATTAAAATAAATTCTATGTTTTATAAGTTATAAATTTATTAGAAATTATAATAACTATAATATTTACAACACAGACATGCATTTGCAATGACGATCTTTTCGCGGGCTTGAGTGCAACGACCTGTCGCAACGACGCGATGCGACGAGGGCCGAGGCGCGCGATCTATCTCAGCGGGGCCGTGCGGCGCCTCGCATTTGAAATACGCTAAGTCACGCCCATCACGATTCCATATGTTATTCACATAGGCTCTTAATCCGACAAAGTTAACGAGACCCGATTGTCGACGTCTAATGTTCCCCCTCAAATGCTCTGTAATTTCACCGAAGTACTCGTACGGATATATTATGGGCTGAGAGTTGTGAGACAAATACGTTATCATTTACAAGAATTGTTTATTTGCTTGGAATATTGAGCATACATGTATTTCAGAATTACTAGCAAGTCTATAAAATTAGAAGGTAAATCGCTTTCAATAACTTTATTTTCTACTAATTGGACTAGGACTGCCTCGGTGGCGAAGTTGTATTTTATGCGCGGTACGACAACGCCCTGAAGTCGCGGGTTCGAATCCTGGGTTTGGCAAAGTGATATTGTTTTTTTTTTATCAGTATCAGCGCGGAGTTTGGAACTTGTGCCCGATATGGCGATAAGCTCGTTCCCTATCTCATCGAGGGACCGAACACGCAGGCGAAAAGTGGGTGTCCTGTTTGCACCTCTGCCTGCCCCTTCGGAAACAAAGGCATGATGAGTGACGTTTTGTTTTTTTGAATAAGGAATTAATCCCTTTATTATCTTTTTTTATCGAGCTAATAGCTATTGGGAATCTAGGGGCTATTTTAGACTGAGGGTAACACTGCGCTCCAACGATCAAGCTATCCATGGTAGCCGATAACTGGATTTTATCATGAAATTAGGGTCATCTACGTATATCAAAGATGGCACTTTGTAAATAATTCAATTGATTATAGAGCAAAGTTTGCAGTAACAAAATTAATCCCGCTATTAACTTGAAACTGTGAATAGCAAAAAGGGCGTAATTTCCTTTTACTGCAGAGAGTTACGGACATTTTTTATCAACGGTTAAGTCGTTCTAACCGCCGTCATCATTATGGAATCGAGACCGCTTTTAGGTTTGCGCAGGGTTCCCAGGCGAAAGCAATCGGCAAACGAGGCGATATTATGAACATAGGTTAATAAGCAAATATTTTAAAATCTGAGTCCCTGTATTTTTTTTTCTTCGATAAGGTAAAAGGATAGATTATGAAAATTGTTGTGTCGTATGCGAATCATTAATTGTTTTATTGTGTGCCGTCAGTGATGACGCTGCATGCTTTGAACAATGAGTTAGTATTATTTTGATGGTCATCGTAACTAGAAATACTCACAGTTGTTTTGACGCGGTCGAAATAAGTCGATATATTAGAACTTGAACATTTCATTTAACTTTACAAAAAGCAGTAACATGAAATATCGGTAGTGTAGAAGTAATAGAATCGAATCTTAAGACATGTAAAAACAATTACAATCACTAGTTTGTCTGAAGGAAAATGCTTGTCAAACTGGGCGTAGAGTTCTATCGAGGGAATTTAAATAATATATTTTAGTTTCAACCGTCTCGGCATCCACTTTTCGCCGTCATTCCGTCCCATGACGTGATAGAGAGCGAGCCTATCGCCAAATCGGGCACAAATTCCAGACTCCAGGCTGATACTGAATAGAAAAACTCAATATCACTTTGCCCGACCCGAGGATCGAATCCAACACCTTAGCATTGCAATCGTACCATAATACAGCTACGCCACCGAGGCAGTATTTTTAAAAAACTTGCCTCTATATATTTTATGAGTTCAATATTTATTCATGTCCTTTCTTTAAATGATTTTTCAATATCATTATTTTCCCGTCGTAATTTCCGCGAAACATTTGCATTATTAGCGGTTAAGTCCAACTATGAACTGTAGACCGGGTTAAGCCACGGTTAGACGACACGTCCTTCGGCCAGACAGAGCGTCGACCTGGCAATGCTACCGAGAGTTGAATGGAGCCGAAATGTATCTACACTATTAGGATGCCTACTTCTAACCTAGGGGTTCTAAATCAATAATTTAGTATCGTTTTTTACGATTGTCGAGAATCCTTTTACATGCTGAAGTGTTGCGCTTGTTCCACAATGGAGTGGGAAAAGGAAAGGTAAGAAGTAAGCTGAATGAAGAGACGAATTTAAACTTGCTTGTTAAGCGTCATGACTTCATAAGCTTTAATATTCAGAATTTTGAATTAGATGGCAGTGTACTGATCTTGTCACCCTAATACAGTCTCATTGCCAATGCCCTCCAAAAACACAGCAGGCAGTGCTTGCACGCAATTCGCGACAAAATGGGCGATATTACATCTATGTAGAAAATAATTTAGGGTTCAAAGGCCTTGGACTTTTTAAAACTCTTTATTTGAAATGAGAGATTGTAATCGTAAAACATAAATATATTTTCTGTGGATCCAAATTAAATACAACTTCGTTGCTTTAATGTGTAAAAAATATTCATAACCGATATTTTTTTTATGGCATTCAATGACGAGACGAGCATGCCGTTCGCCTGATGGTAAGCGATACGACCACCCATAAACAGTAGAAACACCATCCAGCACCTTGAGTTACAAAGTACTGTATGGCATTCCACTGCGCTCGTCATCCTGAGACATAAGATGTTAAGTCTCATTATGTCCTGTAGTTACACTGCCTACAATGTCCTTCAAACCGAAACACAACAATGCATGCATACTGCTGCTTGGCGGTAGAAATAGGCATTGCGAAATAAGATTAAATAGATAAGACATCAGAAAATCTTGAATACTCACAGCGGCGGTGCAATATTCAGACATATTATTGCCTTCCCTCCACAATGTTCTGGTTTATACTGGTGGTAGGTCTCTCATAAGTAAGAGTCCGTCTGGGTGGGTACCATCGCAATGTAAATTTCTACCGCCAAGCAGCAGTGTGCATGCACTGTTGTGTTTCAGTTTGAAGGACATTGTAGCCAATGTAACTACTGGACATAATGAGACTTAACATCTTATGTGTATGCAGTGGAATGCTTCACAGTAGTTTGTAACTCAAGGTGCTGGATGGTGTTGCTACTGTTTTTGGGTAGTCGTATTGTTTACCATCAGGCGAAAGGCATGCTCGTCTCGTCATTCAATGCCATAAAAAGAAATAAAATAGAACGTCGTATCTCCCTCATCTTAGTAAGGGTGCAAACTTATAGCCTCGGTTATCATTTAGTGCTCGCGGTTTTAGGAAACTTTAAAATCGGTATTTGTATGACATCCACGAGCGTGTTAAGTGGCCTTATTACTACCTTTTGCTAGCGGTTTCGTGTGAATATTTCTGCTTCGATTCACACCCTTAAGCGTGCGTTTTCTTATAATAATTAGTCTTAGCAAGCTATTTAACCAAAAATAGATTTTTTCGGGTCAATTTTTCACCATGGAGTTCGAGCTTCTAGGAACTAGAAAACGATCAGAATCCTTATTTCGTCAATTCCATCGCTTTAATACTAAGTTTCAAATAGATAACAGAAAATATTTTCCATACAAAGCTCCCGTCACTTTCCTCATTCAATTTCAAGAAATATGATTTAAGATCAATTCAAAGAAGTATGTTTTTTAAACTATTCCCGAATATCAATACGCTTACTAAATTTCAAATTTCTACCAGTTTAGTTTGGGACCAAAGAAATGCTGTTTCGGTTTCCAGACGTTTACTTCACCACATATCTCTGTTTTCTTGCAGTTCGGTAAAGCTAGATGTTCTTATCTCAATCAATCAATCCATATTGCAAACCGCATGAAATGCCATAATCACGTCACCTTTCAACGGAACCAGTATCACCCGATCAAAAAAATCGTCAATCTTTTGTTTTAAAATTCTTGGCACTGACAAACCACAATGAATTTGGACCCTGACCTCAGAAATTTTGCACATAACTTCCACAAATGTTAGTATTCGAATTCATAATTAAGGGGGGTCCATTGGGCGAACAGTTAGTTAATAATAAATAGTTTATACCATACTTACGTGTATGAATGAATATAGATTAATGTTGTTTTTAAAGATCAGCGGTTCAGCGCAATTTGTTTGTAAACATCAATGAGGTCAGTCCCATTAGAATTACTGACGTGGGAAGTAAACACATTTGTAATACTGGGTTCTGTACATTATAGGGGAATCCTAGCATCATATTTAATCAGGGTGGAAAACCTGATCACGAGTAGTTGGAAGTTTTTTGGAATTGAACTGCGTTCGTCATACTGACACCATAATGATCAATTATTACCACTACAATGTCTTGCAAACCGGAACACAAAAGTGCAAGCTGCTTGGTGACAGTGATAGACGATGCGTTGGTTACCAGAGGGACTCAAGAATCCTACAACCTAATTACTAGTTTTATTGAATTCCAGATGAAAAGCATACATAGCATGTCCTAATCCTATTTTAGGGATAAGAAGATGTAACAACACAAACATTTCACCAGCCAAGTTGAGTCTCATCTAATGCAGCGAGCCTATTTTCATGTACCAGACGCAATTCCAAACTCCGGGCTCCGAGCAGAAAAGCATTATATCTCTGCCTGACCCGGGAATTAAACCCAAGACCTCAGCGCGATAGTCTTACCGTGCAACTACGCCAAGCAGTCAAAAGGATATCTGTGCATAAGTTGTGTATACGCTCTTTAGTAAATGAGGTGTTATTTAAATATTACAAGGGCGGATTCGCCTTACGCAATAGGGTAGTTGACTACTTTTTTTTAAATAAATTTATCAAACATTTATGTCTTCTAAAATCTAGAGAAAAAAGAATTTTTAAAATACAAGCAATAGTAAATGAGTTATAATCAATGGTTATAAAGTTTCGAAGTTTGGTGGAAGGGGCATCTGTCAGATAACGAAAACAGCAGAATGTGACGTCACTGAGTGTCGCCAGTCATAACGCTGCGTGCGTGCGAAACAAATGACGCGATATCCCCACTACGTCCGCACTTTTGCTCACAACAATATTTCAAATATGAATAATTGCTTTAGTTCTCAACCAATTTTGATTCTGATTTTACAGAAGAATTTGTTTTTCGTATTATTTTATGTTACTTAAAAAATAATGTACCAAATCAAACATCAACCCTATTGTGCTTTGTGGTGCTATTTCCCTGGTCTATTTCCGACCTAGGTATTTGAAGGATATTCAACACAGAATAATTTAGGCCACCAGGGTGAAGTGGTCGATAGCCAAGCTGGGAATGGAACGGACTCGTAACTAAGGCCCGTAGTTACAAAACCCAATGTACATAGCTCTGACATCGAAGTTATGTGTATTGTTTATAAGTATCGGTCGCTTTAACGGTGAAGGAAATTATCATGATATGTGAAGTCTGCCACCCGCACTTTGCTAGTGTGGTAGATAAGGTCTAAACCCTCTGAGTAGTAGAGGAGGTCCGTGCCCAGCAGTGTGACAGTATATAATAAGGTCTAGTATTATTATAATTATTATATTACTACCTTTAGCCCGCGGCTTCGCCTGCACGAAAGAGTTTTCTTGGATAAAAGTCCCGCTGTATATTCCTTTCCCCGGGATAAATAGTAGTCTAAAACCATCCCAGGGTCTCGTACTATCTCCATACCAAATTTCATCGAAACCAGTTTGGTAGTTTTTGAGTTCATCGTATACAAACTTTGCTACCCCTTTTTACCTCCGTTGAATTTTGCAAAATCCCGTGTTAGTGAGCATCTACATCCTAAAAGGAACCCCCATGCAAAATTTTAGACTTCTAGCACTTGCAGTTTCTGATATTTCGTGATGAGTGAGTGAGTACGGTATATGGTACGACGAGTATGGTATTAAGGTACGACTGCGATGCTGGGTTCGATTCCCGGGTCGCGCAAAGTGAAATTGAGTTTTTCTATTCAATTTCAGCTCGGAGTCTGGAATTTGTGCCCGACATGGCGATAGGGGGCGACCCCTATCACAACATGGGACGGAATAACGGCGAAAAGTGGGTGCACTAGTTGCGCCTCTGCCTACCCCTTCGGGGATAACAGGCGTGAGTGAGTAAGTGAGTGACCTTTTGCTTTCATAGATATAGATATACGTCAGAGTGAAGAGCATAGTTAATAATATAATATAATACAGTAATAATAATACTTACAGTGCTTTATAAATATTTTAGTCATGTGGATGTTCCTACTGTTCGATCATTATATTTGGTTGTTATAAATGATCCCCTACGTAAGAGCTTGATGCTGCATTAATCACTAGGTGGTGCCTTTCAAATTAATCACTATAGTTAATCAGGATTTTATCCAGAAGGTTGACCTCGAGCAGGCGTCTGGTCGTAAAACTAAGCCGCTTATATATATTATAGCATCACGCTTTTTTCCCTCTTCAGGGGCAGGCATAGGTGTAACACACCCACATTTTGCCAGCTTTGTCAAGTTCAATGTAATAATAAGAGACGGACCTATTGCATATACCAGTAAAAATTAAGTCACACACACACACACTCACGCCTATTATCCCCGAAGGGGTAGGCAGAGGCGCAACTAGTGCACCCACTTTTCGCCGTTATTCCGTTCCATGATGTGCTAGGGGGCGAGCCTATCGCCATATCGGGCACAAATTCCAGACTCCGAACTGATACTGAATCGAAAAACTCAATATCACTTTGCCCGACCCGGGGATCGAACCCGAGACTTCAGCTTTGCAGTCGTACTGTAATACAACTACGCCACCGAAGCAGTTGGTTGAAAAGGTATCACCGGCAGATGGAAGTCTAATCTTTGTCTCAATTAGTATTGTTCCCTTCTTCCTTGTAATTTGAGAGTCTGGCAATGATTCTAATAACTCATTAAAATGTTTCTTAAGGCCTTAGTGAGAGAATCTAAAACCACATAATGATCCGTATTGATGCAGATTTTATTCTGAAACCGTGTCGAGGTTTTTGTTTATATTTAGTCGACATAAATTGGCAGATCTTCCTCGATCATTGTATGAGTTTTAACCATGTTTTGTTTTCACTGTGTTGCTCATGGCTTAGCGAACGTGAAAAGCCTTTCCTACTACGAAATACCTTAAATAACTGTAGGGATTCATACCGCCATCTGTACAATGCTAGCGACATCCATGGGCGTAGCTCACACACATACACTCACGCCTGTTATCCCCGAAGGGGTAAGCAGAGGCGCAACTAGTGCACCCACTTTTCGCCGTCATTCCGTCCCATGATGTGATAGGGGGCGAGCCTATCGCCATATCGGGCACAAATTCCAGACTCCGGGCTGATACTGAATAGAAAAACTCAGTATCACTTTGACTAGAACTGGGCGTAACTATAGCTTTCATATGGGCGGGGGGGGGGGGGGGGGGCTTGATATAAACGTTTTAGTGGTGTGGGTTCTTGCCTTGTTGACACAGGATTTTAGAAGCTAAGGGGTCCGGATTCCCAAAATGTCAGTGGTCAGTGGCGTAGCGTGGTTTATTGTAAGCTAAGGGATGTCCTCTGGAGGTCTTCTGACGCCCCCCTTATATCGTCCATGGTGACATTTTAGAAAGCAGATTATAATCCTAAGGGAGCAAATTACCATAATCTATACTAATATTATAAAGCTGAAGAGTTTGTTAGTTTGAACGCACTAATCTCAGGAACTACTGAACCGATATTGAAAATTCTTTCACTAATAGGAAGCTACATAACTCCTGAGTGCTATAGGCTACTTTTTATCCCGGGAAAATATTTTTCACGCGGGCGGAGCCGCGAGCACTACTAGTATAATATAGTAGCCTGTATGTTAGTCTAGGGCAGGTTAGGTAGTGGTAGGTTAGCTAGGCTAGGGCCTGTAGTGTCCTCACCGGTGAGGATCGCGACGCGTTCCTCCCATTAATTTTTAATAAAAATGATCTTTTTTAATTTTTTTAAATACCCTTTCCTGCCAGCCCGAGCTTGCTTTTTAGTTTTCATCATTGATTTTAATCCCAATAGAAATGTCGGTAGTTATATAAGTGACCTTTTGTATCAATAATAATTATTACAATCAAGTTAGTGTATCTTGTCTTATCATAAGTGCAACTGTTCTATGTTACGTAATAAATAAAGTATTTTATTTTTTATTTATTTTATTTCATGGTCTATCCGTGTGCCTTTCATGCAAATCAGTTCACTGGTTTCTGCATTTACTTCTAACGAACATTCAAACATTTTCACAAAGAAAAGATGAGGTTGATACCGAATGTAACATGAAGTTATACCGATAATTTTGAAGTGCTACATGCTTCAGTGCATAATTGTTAATTACTGTCTTACTTATAGCTCCGCACTTCTTGAGTTTCAATTTATCTATATTACTTACTGAAACGAACTCTTTCATCCTTATGAAAACTATCAAACACGCTATAGCCATTTCAGAGAACCGCGCCGAAAGAAATACTTACCGATAAAAAATGCTTACAACTTGCGTATAATTAAAAGCTTTCATTTCAGCTTGATAAAGGTCGCAGTAACAAACTTGACGCAGGCCGCTTTTGACAGGTCCGTCTGGAAATATTTAGGGCAGGCCTATGTTCAGCAGTGGACGTCATGTGGTTAATGATAATTTCAATTCATTAATTTCTTTTATTTTTTCTTCATTTATTTATTAACTTTTAATAAAATCAAACACAGTTTTATTCACGGATGAGATTCATGTAGACCTCAGACTACCATCTGATTTAATTAGAAAAATACAATGTTTCATTACGTAATCTTTCATGCTAAGGCGAATTCATACTTATTGAGTCCCAGACTCGGACATCCCTGATGACTCATCCTTGTTTAAATGGAAAATAAAACCAGAGTTTATACAGTTTTAATTGTAATATTTATTTAATGATCATCTCTTAGCTTAAGACAGGAAACATTTATAAAATAGCAGCTAATCACAATAATAAAATTATGATAACATTTAACTTTACTATCTCCGTCGAACAATTGTCACCTTGCCTCTGTCTCGACGCTTAGCTAGTAGCTACCGAGTACGGAGTACCGCTCCCGTACTCCACACAGCAATGTTCTAATAAAGTATCTTTGCCAAAGACAAATTGTGCAACAGCGCAGACTTCACTGACTTAATGAGCGAGTAATTTAAAAAACTTTTTGCCAAGATAGTTCACTAATCCGGTAATATAAGGATTATATCAATTTGAAGTAGTAAAAATGAGTTACAATATCCAATCCGTCGCGTCTTATTGCATTATGTTTGTCTCGTTCGTTCGCTGTGTGTGTGAACGGGACGCACCGCTTCAATAATCTGATCTTCCTTACATTTCAATTGTACACGTTTCAACTAAAACTAGAGGCTCGGTATTAAATTATTTACTCCTATGAATCTCACAATCTCGTTAGAGATAATTCTAGAAGCCACGTTCGTTGCAAGTTGCGATCCTAAAAGTTTTGGTCGACTCGTTATGGGCTGTTTCAAACGTGGCTTAAAGAATGCATCGAACTACTTAATTATCATAATTATGTGCGTTTTATTAAAAATTTGTAAAATACATTTGGTTGTAATTTCGATTTATTAACAACTAGTGAACAAAACGTTATTTAGCGATCTGTTGACTTATTAAACATTAAGTCCCACACCGCAACGCCCTAATAAGGGCGCCAGATGTGTGTACAAGCGCTTAATTTTATAAAATTTATATAATACAATAATGATTATCCAACATTACATACAAATCGAGCAAATTTAAACAAACACAAAAACAAAGTTTACACTTTACAAATCGTGTTCGCAAAATTGTCTAAATGCGTTTCTACTGACTTTTAATGACTTAAAAATCCTTTTTATACGTACACAATGGCCAATAGAAAAGGAATCATTTTTTTCGAAGCATCTTTTTTTTACAAGCACAATGTCCAAACAAGTTGGTTGGGAAAACTAGCACAAATACGACACACAGGCTAGGCTAATATCACAGGAGTGCTGGGAACGGTGCAGAGACCCAAACCAGCTCGCCGCCCTACACGCGCCACCCACTGAACCACCGGCCACCCGCGCTCAGCCCCCCGCGGCCCCGCCCGCCCCCGGCGCGCCTCCACGCCGCCCCCCGCCCCGCGCCACCCCGCCGGCGCACCCCGTGCGAGCGAGCTCTCTTACCTACCTATTTACTATTCAGAGGGGGCGAAACGGTCTACAACCGATATATTTTGCGACAATTATTAAGACTCCAAAAGAAAAGGAACTCAGCACGAAACAATTGCACAATCAAGTGATTGATCGCTTTCGACTTATTGCACAACCATTCGATAAGTATGCTCGTTATAAACGATTCGCAACTCACTAACGTTGTTTAAACGCTAACAACCAACAACAAAAATATTAAACCATTCGACATCTGTATTCCGAACAACGTTTAAAATTTTGCAAACAATCAACGTCCAAGAGTGCAATTAAAATAAATATAACTAAAATAAATTAACAATGCCACAAAAGATCTTTTAAAATAAAGGAGCTGGACTATTGTAACCAAATTATAATATCATAATGGTAACGAAGCTTAAAATGGTGACGTAAGCAATAAGGTAACGTTCAAAGAAAAATAAAAACAAAAATAAACCTTAAAGCGATAATACAACAAAACATGTAAGATATGTGCCACGCGAGCAAATGTTTGAACCAACACGCACCAATCGTTGGCCATACATTTCCTGAATCACGGTCGGTGACACACGCGACTGTCCGATATGGAAACTAAAATTCCATCCATTGACACATAATTTCTAACAATTTTTCCTTTGTACTTGCTAACGATGACCAAACAATAGCAATCAGTTGCTCAATTATTCTTGGCCTTAAATTGCTTTGTTAAAATGATCGCGAGTGTCACTTATGTAGCCTTTTGTAAATGTCAATGAGATTTACTTGTTCAATACTCAAAACTAGCAAATAAACTACTAACTCAGTCGCAAAGCGGAATAAAAAATAAGCACATAAATTAAACTAAGCGAGAAGACAACAATGTTGACGCAACCGTTCCCAGTCGTTTTGCACTATCTCTTAATCACTATATTTACTTTACAATACCATAATATAACATAATAATTATCGCTTACAACTATGCCTCCAATAAACCGTAGAACTTCCCCCATATCTCTGGCGCAACACGTCACGTCTATGCAGCGTCACAACGGCCGCAGCTCAAAATGAGTCCGAGTTCCTTCGTTCTATAAAAAATTATCGTTGAACACTAATTGGACCGCGCCCGTCGGCAGCGCCTGAGCAACTTTCACTTAAACAATATAAAACACGCTAACAAAGTAAGTACTCATCTTAAACAACAAAGAATTGGCTAAACGTCTTCCGTGTGTTCGGGGTAACGTGAAATCATAAACCTCGTCAGTCCGTAGTCCGTACGGTTGGAGAGCCGCCCGGGCCGGCGGGACTGCAGTCTGCACGCCGGCGGTCGGCGGAGCGGCGGCTCGGCACGGCTCGGCGCGTCCCGGTAGGCTCCGCGCCGGCGGCGGCTCAGCGGCGGTCAGCGCCTCACTCGGCGCCGTCGCATCATAGTGGAGTGTGGAGGTGCGCGCTGCGGCGCGGTCATGAGTCCAGCACGGTCAGCAGGCCGGGGGGCAGCAGGGGCACTTCCTGTCGCGGCATCTGGCGCGCCAGTTGTGCGCACCCGAGATTTGCGTCGCCAAGCTCGGGGATCGCGTCGAGCAGCGCGAGGCACTCGTCCTCGACGGCTCGCCGGGCCTTCTTACCGACCCAGGAGTCATCGCACTCCTCGCGCGCCCGTCGCCGCCGTGCCTCTTTCTCCCGGCGCGCCTCCTCGCTGAGCCGGCAGTAGGTGTTGTTGATGCACACAGAGCGGCGGAGGTCCCGCGCGGGGTCCTCGATGTTTTCCAGTTTCTGCGAGCAGATTTCGATGACGCGCTTGCGCTCTTCGTTGGCGCGCAGCCGTGCCGAGATCATGGAGAGCTTGGGCCTGGCGGCGGGCTCGGTGCGCGGCGGGCCGAACATGTCGTCCTCGAACGCGTCGGCGATGTCCACGCCACGCGCGCTCTCGCGCTCTTCTTGCGGCGTCATTCTGTAACAAACACATTAGCATCTATTAGCGACTCGTAAATATTCGATACAAAATTAGAACGATCGGAGAGCGAGAGCACGATCGGTAAGAGCCTATCAGTAGATAATATTACATTGAACATTATGTAAGGTGCAGCCGCAGTTGACCGGAGTGTAGTTGCCGAAGAATGTTTGGTTAAATTCTAAAACGTTGTTGGAACGCGTTCGAATCAAGGAGACGCCCTAATTATTTCATAATGGCAAACACTAGGTCAGTCCGAGAACAATGCATCGACGCCGAACGAGCCGATCAGGTTCACAACTTGTTATAATCCGCTCTCCGTTCTCAATAACATCAAAAGTGAGTTTATTAGCGGTCGAGTGCCGACGGACGATAAAGAGCGAACGCCAAAACGCTTCGGAAACGCACTTTTCATAAACACCCACCTAAAAGACAAATCAGGGGAAATGATGAAGAATCCTGACATAAACATCGTAGCGGCTTGGTGAGTGGCTTCCAGCGGGCACTAATTAAAATGGTTCCACCAATGTCACAGAGTTCACAACGGTACGCCGTACGCGCGCGCAATTCGTCACTTTGTCCTCGATGATGTGAAACGCACAGACAAGGGAAACAAAAATAAACGCGACGGCGGGCGGCGTGCGCGCAGCGCGGCGGTCTTGCGGCGAATGACAACATACCTCGCTGTAGATAAGACATTGAAAAAGCCAATTGCGTCATGTGCCACTACGTACGCGTGGAGAGGAAGCGGGTGACGTCGAGCCAGCCGTCATTTTAAATGCTATTGACTGAGCGCTGAATGCGCAGTGCTGCGTGTCATGAGTAGCTGCTAATTTGTTTACGGGACAAAAGATGCAAGCGATGTGTCCGTCAGACGCGGCTGCAATGTCTGCATGAGCGACCGTCGGCCGCCGTCACACGGCACGAGGAAATCTATTCGATTTCCGCACAAGTCGAACTCATCCATTTTTGAACAAAAAATCCCAGTTTGCAGTTCCCGTGTACTGTGATCATTACATGGCACTAAAAATAACATTAAACGCTCCATGACATCAATTCGCGTTTATACATTTTCTACGCACGTAGACACGTTCGGTTCCTAGTGGAATATTCACGGAATGGAGCTTGTATCCCGTATAACAGCTTATAATTGTGCCGATGTCCATATCTCCAAACTCTTTATCATGAAGAGGATGGAAACAGAAACGCGAGTAAAAGTGGTTATTACCGCCACCTACTGAGGTCACCCACTTTTCGCCGCTTCTATTTTGGACCAATAACAGTCTTGTGCCGCTACAATATTTGTATTATACTGTACTTCTTTATTTATAGTGTTAAGCGGTTTTCCACTTTATTTGCCTTTGTTTGGTTAGAATGAGTGCATTTCGTTTACGAAATATAGCAGCTAAAAATGTTTATGTAAGCATAGATCGTAAAATAATAATTCATAACCATAGATTACAATGAAAATCTAATTCTTTGAATTTATAAAGTTAACATACTATTCCTCTTATTTTGTTTCCTCTTAAGAATGTGGGTTTGACGTTGATGATAGCAAAATTCTCAAAACTGGTAAAAATTCTAGTGAATCTTTAAGAAGTTTCGTTCAGTCGAACAACCTCTGCCAAAACGAGCGAGACGATAAACCATGTAACGGGATAACAAGATCATAGACAACACTCGAGGTTTAACAACGCGATGCGTCCTTACTATGGGACTAGAAATGAGCCTGCTGTAGACAATATACAAAAAGTAACAAGACTATATTATGTAACCTCTTTTTAGATCCCTACTAACTAAATTAGAGTATTTATAAATAGAATACATAATTTTCAAGCTAGATTGTAGTTGATTAAGTTTATTCTTATTGTATTTGATGAGGCCTATAAACAATGTTATTTGATGCAAACAGATCAGTAAATAACTATTTACATATTAAAATTATCACAGATATTTGTTCATTAAGAATTACATTTATAAATAAATAAAATCTTACATAACTCTATAAATAATTAATTAAGCCCAAAAAATTTTTTCGTGAAAGCATGCGTGGGTTAAATAAGCAAAATTATTACTGTAAAATGGTCACTACTTTTAAATACTGTTGTACTGTGCTATTTCGATACCTAATTTTGCAGCACCAAAATTTTGGAGGTTACAAATACCGTGAAAAGTATGTGATATACTGTAGAACAAAATTCATTGCGCAAAATAATATAGCCTAGGGCATCTTATTAATCATTAGACTTATTAAACAGTCAATTACTGTCTGAGACTTGTCATTATTGTATACTAGCTATTGCCCGCGGCTCCGCCCGCTTTAAAACGTTTTTCCGGGATAAAAGTCCCGCTTTACATTTTCCCGGGATAAAAAGTAGCCTATATGTTAATCCAGGACATGACCTACCCGTGTGCCAAATTTCATCGAAATCCGTTCAGCAGTTTTTGCGTGAAAGAGGAACAAACATCCTTACATCCAAACATCTAAACATCCAAACATCCATACATTCTTACAAACTTTCGCCTTTATAATATTAGTAGGATTGTAAAATACAAAACCTTAACGTAGCCAATAGGACAAAAATATGATAACATGAATATGATTATAATACAGGCTTAGGATGTTGTGATTTATAATCCGTCGCTTCACATTTCATAGTGAACTAATAGCTTGGTTTTAAAGTAAACAAGTCTGTTTTACATACTCCAATCTACCGCAGTCAGTAAACATTCAATAAAATGTTTTCTAACATTAAATGCAACTGGAAATGTAGAAATGACCGACTTCATTACCATCGTTTAGTGGTAAAGATAAAAAGAAATGCATAATCCACTATACAGATTATATAAATGAGTCAAAATCAACCAACCAACCATGAACTCAATATTGGATGAGGTATTAATTAATATCATATCGGAGGTCACTGTTTGATTTAGATAATCAATGCAATACAGTAATAGACAATTAAATATGCATAATTAATACATAGCCTATGAAACGATGTTTCTACTCGGCTTCGCAGTCTCAGTTGACCTAATACGGAAGATTCCAAGTTGCAGCACGATACTTGACTGTACTACAAAATCAATATTTTTGTGCATTGAAGAAAAAATTCCGAATGAATCACAAAATTGCAGAAATAAACTGTTCAAAAATATTGTAAAAGAAAATCTTAACGGATAGAGTAACAAGTCATAAAAATTGGACTATTACTGTGAACACGTTCCATCACATCTTATTATCGAAAAGACGTTACACTGTACGTGTTTTTGTTCCGAAATAGCTGTTTGTCTGGCTACGGATTCGCTCTTGTTTTAATAACTGATTCATACTGGAAGCATTAATGTGAATACCGATATTGCTCATACAACCAACGGGGTTTTGTCACGCTCTACTATGATATTAACCGAGTATGGGGCATATTTTCTGCTGATACTATTGTCACTAAACACTAAAACTAAAACACTAAAGCCACTTTGGCAAAAACGACCGTTTGGTACGTCCAGAATAGTGAGCAACTAGTTTTAGGACGTCTCTACTCGGGTCAGCGAAGAGCTTCTATCATACATTACGCTCGTCTATTTTTAACTCATAATTAACTATTTTTCTTTTAATAGGAGTTCGGCCGACGTAATGATAATTTTACTTATAACTTTACCGTTTATTTTGTGCCATTTTAAATCGTAACATGTACAAGGCCTTGACCTGATCTAAAAAACTCAACAGAATATAGTAGAGTTTTTAATGTAGTGTTTGCTTTTTGTAATATCGACCGTAAAGCCCACTGACGTCATTAACCAACTGACAATGCTAAGTTGGAGCAATGACATTCAAAACTGCCGAAGCCGCGTTCGATTTATATTTTTTAAAGACATGTTTTGAGCCGGAGCATCGAGGGCCGACGACAACGCCGGGTGTTGCCACAACTTATGATCTTATAAATCTCGCGCCACTCGCTCTACACTGCCTACCTGCACTTTCTTTTCTCTGTCCAACTCAGTTCGATATGTTCAGAATGCCAGCAATATAGGGGACTTTTTTTGAAACTTCTTGATATTGTTCCCGCGTTTAACACCTACGGTTCGTCCGTATTCTATTTGTTTGGTCACGGTGAGCCAGCTTCTTGATCCTTTTTAGGTAAGTCTGGTTTTGGCTAACAGTTTAAACAAATAAAATTAACAATATCATTATAAGTAAAGTTACACATTTAGTTAGTTTTGTTATCTCTAATTCTGTTATAATTTTCCTCTTGACGCTAAAGAATATTTTACCGACGCAATGTTTGAGTCTTTTTGCGACAAAAGATATTTCGCATTAATTTTAATTGTCAAATAAATTGAATTCTAATGAGAATTGTACAAAGTACATAATTGCTCTATAGCTGATAAAAAACCTCCATTCATCCACGAATAAACTTTAATTTATATTTCCAACACTCAAGGCTAAGGTATAATTAATTGAGAATCTATTTTGACTGAACACTGAACACATAGGCCTATGTAACCAGACGTTTAACCCTCAGAGGCCAACAGACGCTCGAAGTCCTAATCTTTGCAGTGATTGAACTGAAAAACCTTGTGTAGGTCGAGGACCCTTGGAGCGAGCATGTCTTCGAATAAAAATGAAAGTCATCATAACTAAAACTACGCCAATAAGTGTTATCATTTTAATCCAAATTAACTACCATGGACTACAGTAGAAAGGTACTAACGCTTTTACCGTCAAACTGCCCTAAATTTTTGCTCTTAAAAGCTTTGTACGAAATGCTAGATAACTACGCAGAAGCCTTAGCCAATTATGTAACATAAACGAATAGTTATGAGTGTTTGTATACTATACAATAACGCGCTTATTTTTCAAAAATGGTGGTGTCGACGCGTGGCACAACAAGTACTTAATCTTTTTTAGATATAAACGACTTATTTCTGTGGGTAAATGTCAAAAAACAATAAAAACTTAATTCATAGAACAATAAAAATGTAACAACGTCAATAAAAACGCTAATTACGCACATAATAACACTGCAATAAATTAAATTAATTTTATAGTTCTAGCAAAAGAAATATTCAAAGCTATCAAAGCTTTTCGTTGAGTTTTGCAAATAGTAGTGGTTTCGCTGGAATATATGATGCTGGAAACACACAAAGACCTTTTAGAATATGCTTTAAAAATACGAGTTTCTGTAAATGTGGTTAGAGATTACTACAGAGAAAAGACAATTGACAACATGATTTTGCATGTAGAGCGCACTGAGCAGTTGAAAAACATAACACCATCGATCAACATGATGACAAATAGTATGATGATTATAATAATTTAATCGTATAATAGTTCATCATTTTTCTCTATAAGGACATGTAGGTTTCATGTTATTAGCAAAATATGTTCTCGACTCTATATCTAAAACGCAGTTCATTCAAGAGAAAACACATATGTTTATGACATATGCCATATATTATCGTAATATGTTGAATTACGTTTATCGATATTTGTATGAATGAAAACCATATTTAAATTTACACTTGACCCAAGTGACGACTGTTATTGGTCTGCAATTCTACGAATGTCGACTTCTGTCACCATCGACAAATTGTCATCGATTCGCTCGCAGTGTGAAGATTGAAAGTGATTTGAAAATTCCGTATTGTGATCAATGAAGTTAAAAAAACTTGGAACAAAGATCGTGATTTCGTCATAGAGATTTACCCGCAGAAAGGCATGTTCGTTTTGACATGATTTTACATTGACTAGCAGCGAATTGTATACAGATAGTCAATAGAAAAGGCATGAAAGCAGATCTTTCAATGATAACCGAAGAAAAGTTTGTACTTAACTGATAAAGTAATAAATAAGAAATAAATGTATTTTATTGTAAAAAAAGCGTGGGAAGCGTTTTAAGATATTATCAAAATGATAATCCTTCTACTCATCTGTCAATAAAATATTTATAACTGTTGATACCATGCACCCCACTTTTTTTTTACAATAAAATATTGTTTGTAATTTACATTTATTGAAATTAATTTTCTATTTTTAGTTGGGTTTTCTATAAAGAGTGTTTTTTTTTACTGTTCTGTATTTTTCATTTTATAGTTCTGTTCTACTATTATCGAACAGATGTCATTAAAAAATAAATGAAAGCGCCATCTTGTGACAAGTAGGATTTTTTTACACATAAAAGTAGCCAGTTTAGTTATAATTCTACTTTGGTGCAAGAGATGTCAGTAAAAATAAATAAACTATTATTTATTCATTTTTTAGTTGCATTTTTTTATAAAGAGTATTTTTAGTTAATATTGCATTGTCTTCGGTCCTTGATGTCTATGTAAAAATTAGATTTAATCCGACGTTATGAAGAGGGTCAAAATCAAGTACAAAGTTTCCGTTACATAGATACATATATACGTCGGAAGCTAACAAAAGCGAGTTAAAAAACTTGAAATATCTTTATTTTTTGCGCCACAAAATTTAAAAATTGATTGAAATAACACTTTTAATATTTGCATTTGTTCAAACGATTCAAGGTAATACAAAATTAATAAACTGTGATAGAAACGAAAACAAATATTACTTCATTATGTTTTATAATTATTATGCTCTATCAAGACTACTAATTGTATCCGAACAAGTCAATTAAAGGATTATAATGGATTATGCATTTAAAGTTGTGAATATTTAGTAATGAATATTAAAATTTCAAAGCTCTTTCTCAGTTCTTTTTTATGTTTATTAAAAAGACTAGTGCCAAAGTCGCTGAAGCCAGAATAAAACTATAAGCCAGTTCAAAGGCTCATCTTGCAAGCACGGATCTTAGCTCCCGGCGTTATAGATCTATTTTCACCTATCAAATGCTAGCCAAATATATTTATTTATAATTTTAAGTAAAGGAGTTTATTTGAAGTTAATATTCGGAACTTTATTGCTCTTGCAGTAAAATATTTTCATTATATATTTAGATATCACGTGTGGTCATTATACTTTACTAAACAGTAAACTCAGTTGAAAGATTTTTTTAACAAAAAACGTTTTAAAGCTCAAAAGTAGTGTACGATATAATTAACGCCGTAATATAAAAACAGAATATTTCTGTTATAAGTGAGATAAGTGTCGTGACACCGAGAATCAGACACTGAAGGGACATGAAAATTTATTCAACTTGATGCTTTATTCATTTGAAAATTTGTTACAAGCGCGGCTCCACATTTGACGTTGTTCAAACCCGGATTTAATAACATTTATACTATTCAAAGATGGCTTGTTCATGAAATTATGCAACAATTAATACTTAAAATGTTGACGTTGGTGATAAAGTTTTTATTTCCGTCTGTAATTACAACATACCTTTTCTAAGAATCCAGAACAGGTGGTCCTAAATAATACAATTACATCAACAACAAATCTTTATAGCTTATCAGAAACAAATAGACGAAACCGAGATTGATGAGTACAAGATTCACGCGTATACGCGAGATTCAGTAATGCGATAAAAAAGTTATAGTCGCAAAAAGGTTAAGCGAAAAAGAAAGTTAGCTTGAAATCTAGCAATAAGACACTTGTGTACTTTATTTAAGAAGTGCACTATCAACCAATGCCAAGTGGATTCGGTTTTCACATAGAAATTTAGAAAGGAAATTGCTTTTCCCCATCGAGAGAATTTCCCTTGAAAACCCTCTGAAGAGATCACAATCATTCGCAGGTGTCGTTGGTGTTGGTGAAAGACAGAGATATCATTCCCTCACTGTCGCTCACCATAGAGTATTATAAAGTTTAGTGTCGCGGGAAACGTGCCAAGATCCTAGTTTTGTTAGTAAAGTGGAAAAATAATACTTAATAAACTTAAAGAACAATGTAAGTACTTCTTTTGTTTGCTATCGTTTTTTCTATACTAATATTATAAAGGAAAGATTTGTTTGTATGTTTGTAATGGATGAACTCAAAAACTACCAGACCGATTTTGAAAATTATTTCACTAATAGGAAGCTACATTACTCCTGAGTGCTATAGGCTACTTATTATCCCGGAAAAACCTTTTCACGCGCGCGGAGCCGCGAGCAGAAAAGATTCTGTGTTAATTTTATTTAGTTTGTAATAAAATTAACACAGAATCTTTACACGAACCAAGACTGTCAGAACAAATTGGGTCGAATATTTTAACTTATTGGCAGAGAGTGTACCGTAAGACAGTTAGGTTTAAATGGATAAAAATAAATGACCATGCGTGCGTACTTTTGGGTTGCCAGTAAAAAATATAATGAGAAATTGAGGTAGAAAACTCGTATTTTTGTTTGGAATAAAATATTATCAAAAGTATGGTAAATCGAAACATTGCGTTGCATATCTGCCGACGTTTTGTGTAGGTACTGTTTGCTGGCGGCCGGATATTGCGCGGCCAAGTACCGTCGCGTCCATTGTAAGTGTAGACGAATTTTGGCCTACAACTTTACCTATTTTCCAGCTTGTCAAAAAATTAGCAACTTTTATTCCAATATGATCATATTTTATGACACGATATAAAATTATTAAAGATAAATCATATATTTGTGTAGAAGAGACGAGAAGGAGGTAGAAAAGGAACAAAGGAAACAATATAATATTCAAAATGGCGGTACAGTTACGAAATTTTACAATGGCGACCTTCTTCGATAAAAATCAAGTCCAGGTAAGTTTACCCATAGAATTATGTTTTGAACCGATCTTGAGATTGGAACTAACTGTTTTTTTTTTACTAATTACGCACTTTTAATTCGTAAACTACAATCTAACCAATCATTCAAAAATCAAACAATCTATCAAACTAGAACAAGCGGCTTGTATTATGTTTACAATTTACTTAATAAACAGAGCACCAATAGTCAATAAGTTTAAAAGCATGTCAGCTACTCAGGTCATTACTCGTGATTTATGTTCGGAGCCGATCCACTGCCGGTTGTGTACTGAAACTTATTTGCCGGTCGGTTTAGACCGCGCTATAGGTAACGCATTATCTTTTTAATTTGTTATTAATATCACGGTATTTTATACTACGTGCTTTATTATTGTGTGTTTATCAAAGCATATAATACGCTTTTAAGGGCTTGTAGACTGGTTTTTCATCTACCCACTCAATCATATTATGTGTCGTTAATGACCCGTCTAAACATAAAAATCACAATCTATTTTTATAAAGCTGACATTATAATAGTTTAAGAATTTTTTGGTGCACAATAAGATAAAGAGTTAAATTAATGTTTCCATGGTTTGCTTCGTTCTTAGATAGATGGCAGCACTTATCGCTGCGTTGGGAACTCGACGTCAAAGTGCTTTAATCGTGTTTGAGATTACAATGTGTATTGCCGTAAAACTAATTGGAATTTATGAACATTGTCGGCGAATTGATTTTATTTGATTATATTTGAATATAGATAATATTTTGATTTAAATAAAAAAATGCATTTATTACAATGTTATGTAAAAATAATAAACAAGAAACAATTATAATTTGAAAATATTCTTTATTATTGCCTTCCACTTTGATTTAATTATTCAAAGCTATTAGTGCAAAAAAAGAAAATTGCAATTAATATAATACACTGTTCTTTTTCAACAAATTTAATAATGGTTTTATTTTTGTTTAATTTGTTTCTTAAGAATACTTACACATAAATGAAACAATGCTGAATAGTCATTTACTTCGAAATTTTAAATCCCGCTATCTTTTAGGATGGGTACACAATAACCGGACTCTATTTTTGAACATTTTATTTAATTTGCAACATTTGTGTGAAGTTGTCCTACCGCCCAAAAATTGTTAAGATACATTTGCTAACCTTCAATTTACTTACGAAACTGGGATTTTGTATTCACGGATAACATGAAAATAATATGTTAACAAGTTTATCCGATGATGAAATGGGAAGAAACAAATAGAACTTACTAACGGCCTGTTAAATTGTGTTTGTTTAAAATGTGAAATAGTAGAACTTCTATAATATGGAAGAAAGAGGACAGAACGTGATAGGTCAGAATAATTTGAAGTTTTTCCTTTTTTGTGATAATGATGTGAAAAGCCAAAATTTATATAAAAGAAAACTAGAACAGATGTAAAATAGCAAGTATTATTAATTAAAATTTGTTGTAAAATAAATAGGAAAATCTCGATTATAACGATGCACTTTGACATACTCTATGATAAATGAACGATACAGCTCCTATTTTGATGAATATAAATTATTTCCTTAAGTTTATTTTATATTTAGGTAGTTATTCTTTGTATTCCTTAAAAATGATTTCTTGTTTTCAAATAACAAATTATAAATCAATAAATGCAACCCATGAATACTAATAATACGAATGAAGACGTTATTTACTTTATCGAATACCCAAGACTAAATAATAATAATATTAATAATTTAACCTTCATTAAGTTATCCCAAAGTACTAAACGTTTGAGTTATTCACAATCTCTGACCTGGAAAGCGGCGGCCGAACTACAGAACTCATTATATAAGTGTACCCTTTGTTCGGTATTGTGTTTGAAATGAAAAAATGATCCAATCATTGGCGTATTATGTCCAAGTAGGATTTCGCATGACTTATCAGCCTCTGAATTCAAGTTTTGTTTTAAAGGTATATTAAGCTGTAATCCTTCAAAGGATTATCAATCTTTATTTCAGAAAATTTTCGAGATATATTAGTTTAAACTTTCTATGAACATTTTTTATTTATATTATTTTACAAAAAATATATGTTATCTACAATTGTATGCAATCAACCTAATATTGACAGTATTTTTTGTAAAACTTTACGGGCGCCATCTTGTAACTTTGTTGATTACCTCCAATCGTAATCTCAACTTCAATATAAAAGAATTTCCCCATCTTGCCTACTTTTATGAAAGTATTAACACCTTAAACAGAATCGTTTTACTTTTATGTAATGTTTGATGATGTAATTGTTAAGGAACTCTTGATCTCAACTACTGTTATATTTCGACGTCGCAAGTATTTTATTTTAATAAATTTGAATGTTTTATTGCAATGAAAAATATTGTGTAGGCGGTTGATTTTAAATTAAATATCAATAAATTCTCTCATGCTCTTTGTCAGTGATACCAAGTGCTCGTCGCGTGTGGGAATAAAATGGCGGAAGTTTGGTGATCTCGATTGTTTCACCCAATTCTGAGTACTTAATAAATATTACCTAGATTAAAGTTCATTGATATTCTCGTTAACTTTAGTGGATATAAAATCCCGAAATATTGGCAGATATTTTTATCGATGAATAAGTAGGTTGTGTATGCAACATAACAAAAACAAAGTTTTTCAATGTCCCTGTTATTTTTGTTGTTGTTAATATATATTTTTGAAATTGTTATACTCTTACAAAAGAGTGCTAAATAAAAAAAATCAATAATATCCGTAAAAAATATTTAAAATCAAACACATTAAAAGTATTACATTAAGAAAATTATTATAATAATCACATTAAAAATATTACGTAAAAATAACATTTTAAACACTAAAAATGTTAAGGTAGGTAATCAGAGTTTAAAAAATCATAAACATCTTTACGCCTAAAGAATCTCATCATAATAAAGACGTCGTCAAACTATACAACCATGCATTAAAAAAAATCGTGTCCCTCATTCTCAAAATCTCAGATCAACTATTTTTATCTCTTTCTTTCAGCACCGCGCAAGAAAGAGATAGCAAAACTAGAAAAGGATAAAGGGCTTGTCCAGGTAGATATTACTTAAATTTGAAAAGTTCATTTAAAAACTGATAAGCACTGTATGACGTGTCATATCTGTATTAGATAATCCTTGTGTATAAAAATTATTATCAATTATTTTACTAATTAAGTACTTAAACAGTTCGGTCTAAGGAAATTTTTCAACCGAAAAAATATAGTTACTTAAGTATATTTAAAAAAATGCGACATATTTAGATCACAAGAGACGATTCCTTTTTATTTTATTGACAAATGTAATATAGTACTAAACATTCCTTACTCCTGAGTTCAAAAATATTATATCAAAAGTTTTATTTAGTTAAAGAACACATTACATCAAGTTCTTTTTAACTTTTAACCTAATTTAGAAGTTTGTTACAACTGTTCCAATTAGTTTCTGACGACTATTGTCACAAAAAAAGCGGCAACGGTAACATTAAAAGAAGTCAGGCAAATAAAGTAACAGCACAAACGATTTAACACATTCCAATAAACTAATGAGCAAAAGTAGTCGAGTACGAGTTGTTATCAAGGATATTAATTCTACAGAGGCTGTACTTTTTTTTCATAAATTTCTCTTTGTTACAAAGTCAAAAACTTGAAAAAAGTAACAAAAAATATTTAAATAAATATTTTCTAATAAAAAAGTAACAATAAGTTTTTTTTATCAAAAAGTAATTCTATAATTACCTTATCAACCAATGAAACAATCCGAAAAAAGTATGCAACACTCCAGCTTCATAAATCCAAAAACAATACAACACGAAACAATTCAAAAATCGAACGTTCTAATTAAACATAATGCCAACCTCAACGAGCTGTATCACATGAAACGATCAACTTAGCACTTGTCCAAACAGGCGAGCGGCGCGCAGCGCGGCGCTACTACATCACTGATAGGCACGAGACGCTCGCGATACGTGTGCTTCTGACGGCTTCGCACGCCAAACTGCGTTTGTGTTCTATTCCGTACATAAGTTCTTGTGATTTACAGAGGGCGCGCAGGCGGGTGGACGGCCCTCTACTAGATGCTCCCCTTGCGAAGGATACCTCATTATCCTTACTGTAATCCGTGTGCCTTTTTGATAATTTTTATTTATAGGGTGTCACTGGAGCTGACCTTTTTGAATATCATGGGGTTATGCGGTTGGATCTACTTCATTTGAGGATACGTATTAATAATACTTCACGAGTCAAAGAAATACCGATTACGCATCGCTTTGATGAACCATGTTAGGAAATATGCTGTTAGGCTGACAAATAGACGCAATTCTTTCATATTACATCGAACAAAGGCACGAAGAAAACATAAATGCGAAAAGATTATACAAGACCAAAAATAAGTGTTTCATCGAACAGCATCGAGCATTCGAAGGAACGTTACAAATGCACACGCGCCAAAGTATTTCGCCGAATGCAGCGTCGAGCGTTTGCTGGAATGTTACGTTACAATACACTAGTGTGTACTCGTCCTAAAACACTAGAGTAAATCCTCCGCGAAAAAAAGATATTTTTTTAATCATCGATAAACCCACGCGACGTAATGATTCGCTTACCGTTTGATGCATGATCTTAAAAAGTATTTCCCAATTGATATTCAAGGTTACCAACCGAGCAACAATAGTAATTGTTGAACATTCATCGTGAAACATCATTATCTCGGCGTTCTTAATTTAAACGATGGAACTTAATTCGTCTGAAAAGATTTTATTAAGGTACAAATGAGCATCAGGATCGTGCAAGTATATAGAATTACAATACCCTATAACACGATAAAGCAGATTTCAACGTAGAAAATGAAACCCAAAATGTACACACAACTTCAAACGTTACCAAATTGTTCGTGTTATGTAAAGAAATCCACGCGGTAGGTACATACTCAAGAATCTCAAGATGTGCCTTTATTAATTATGATTATTCTTAAAAATTACATTTATATAGTTTTCTCACTTTGCATTTTAATGATAGAATTCCGGGTACTAAGTACTAACTCTCAGTAACTTAAGCTTGTTGCTTTAAATCATTTGAAAGAAGAAAGATTGAAAAAGTATCCTTACGTTCGCGGTAAACACCAATTACAAGAGTTATTATGAAGGCAGTTTAGTTTCTAAAAAAGTAAGTGTTGAAAATATCAAATCTAATTTGGGTAATAATTTTTCCCCAAAATATTTTCAAGGTGACTACAAATAGTGATAGTGTATAATAAGAAAGAGCTTCTTCAGTCCATAACGATGCTTGGAGACTGCATACATTTGAATTTGAATGAGAGCCAAACGCAGACAAGCGGGCAGATGGGCCGACCCTCAGATGGCCATATTTAATCATGCGTGAAGGTGCGCACCGATAGTTTGGGCCGTATAAAAATATTCCACTTGATAATGAACTGTTACAGGTACTTCATCGAGAGGACGCATAGTTTCGAGCTTTGTTTATTTAAATTGGATTTATTGAAATATAAATATTCGAATAAAAAGAAAACCATCAGAAGTGAAATTATTAATTATCGTCATAAGCGAGTGCCACGGACCCTGCCCCAGAATGCGGAAGGGACTTCGGCAGATAGCAGTTACTGTTTTAACCCGAATACTAGATGGTGGGTCGAGGTTCAATAATTGCGGGCCGTCAAGACTTTCACCTTCGTCGCTCGGCCTTGCCCGAGCGGGCCGCTCACTGTAACTTCCGCGCGCCGATTTGCCCGCGCGGCGACAATGCCCGACGCGCGCTTTTGCAATCAGAATTTCGGAAAGTAGCACCGGCAACGGTAGCAACGGCCTCCCGACTAACGGTCACAAGTCGCTCGTTCTTACGTAATTCGAGAAAATATGTGATGAAACGTTTGATATCCGGGTGGATCCTGATTCCTAGTGGCCAATCCCGGTGTCATTACCACCACGGATGTGAACAATCGAAACCCTTCGGATTTAATAACATAATCACACGGCACCTAGAAAGTGGTTACGAGCGCTGGTTACGATAACGTGTTTAGAACTAATAATGCGAATTTAGGTCATCAGCTGAGCGAATACATTTTTAAGGACTTTCGAATATAAATCTTAAATACCATTTTAAATAATTGTAATTTTTAACAGATTATATCGACTGACTCGGTATCGTAGTTGTATTACGTTACGACTGCAATGCTTTGGTCTCGGGTTTGATCCCCGGGTCAGGCAATGTGATATTCGATTTTTCTATTCAATATTAATCCGGAGTCTAGAATTTGTGCCTGATATGGCGATAGGCTCGCCCTCTATCACTTCACGGGCCGGAATACGCACGGGGAAAAATGGGTTTACTAGTTGCGCCTCTGCTTACGCCTTCGGGGATAAAGGCGTGAAGGTCTGTGTGTATACATCGATAATATTTACATCAAGTTTAGAAGCAAATTGTTACACCATGCAAATAAACCGTGGTTCGTCGTAACAGGTTTTGTTTATGATAACGAAACAAATGCAGTAAAATTTAGGTCGTTTGAGCAGAACACACTAATCAACGTAGGAGTCCGCAGCATGAACAAGGCCGAGTGATCTGATGCAATGGCGGATAACTGACGCGAATTTTATTAATACAACAAATGATTGGTGAAGCGTTACGTTTGTTTTGTTACTTCATTACCGGTTAGACGTTTCAAACTCATTTAGTGTACTTACTCTAATCAAAATTTATACAGATTATTATCGAAAGATAACGTGGAATATATCACATCCAATATAACAGTTGTTAAAAATTACTCTTGGGTAACCTCGGTACAGGTTGTAAGCTATCATGCCAATTCTTAATGAGGATTCAATTTCAAAAAACTATAATACGAAGGCGGCCCTCAAAACTCTCTTAAAACGTAGGTCAGAAACAACACACGCCAATACTAAATCACTAAGGATAAACGCAAAACAGTCTATAGTAGTACAGTACCATAAAGTTCCAATATTTATAGAAGATATTCTCCATACGCTAAATTGATGCTGTAAATAGAAATGATGCTGCATTCAATTCTATGGGTGCGCGTGCCAAATCTTACCATGACATTTCAACGTATTTCCCTCTGGTCCCAGGACATGTTCCTACCATCCCAGTGTATTTTTGTTCAAGCACCGAGAAATGTCATGGGTAGTGCTAATTTAAGCATCGAGTTAATTGAAAATAGACTTTATTGCGATGCATTAGGTTTTTTAATGTTGTGATTAACTTAAGACCTTGTTATCTGGCAGCGTCGGTTGTAATAAAGTTTCTTGCTCTATTACATGTTATGCGAATGGACGATTTTTATTAAATTGTGTTATAATAATGTCCACTACTATTTGCAGATATTTAAAATTCCCTCGCGGTACTTGTACAAAGGAAGTTGCTTATGCAAAAGTACAAGCTAATTTAGCGCTAAAACGGTTGTATGAAGGTTCAATAGGACTTGTTCTATTTTAACAAAACGTCGATAACTTTTTGTCTCACAAAGTAAAATCCATTGTTGATTATATCCGGTGAACATGCCCAAAACAAGATTCTACAAAATGACTGCTTGTAAGCGAGTGTTTAAATGATGTCACACATAATTATAAAATGTAACCGTTCGTAGAAGACAACGACCGATATGTGCGGAGGTCGGCTGTGGTTCCCAAAATTGTTATCACTGACGTCGCGAGACTGATAACTAACGCGATAAAGACACGCGTGCCAGCGTGCCCCAATAGATTTAAAGTGAGGTTTAGATTAGCGAGATTACTTGCAGGCAACTTTTGCAAGCAATTTTTTTCGTCAAACAATCACAGTAAGGTGAATCAGTCTTATACTTCTTCTTCTTATAATGAAATTTATACTTCTGGGGCACCATTAAGCTGTGGCATAGTTTGGCAGCATACGTGTTCCCATCTTCTTACACCTAGGGGTCCTTCGAGCGGAGTGTAAAGAAGCAATTACGAAGGCCGCCATAACTGTGCCAACTGTCCGGGTTATATTTATCTTTTGCCCTTCGCCATTTTTTTGGGCTTCAATTCACTTAAACGCAGAGAGGAAACTTCGCCGTGCCCTTTTTAAAAAAAACTGCAAATTTTGAAGCTTGCATGACTTGCATGTCGCATGTGTATAGAACCATTGGAATTTTACCGCAAGTAAACATCTGGAAGTGTTTGAGTAATATATTTCTGCAAGAACTTCCTAGTCTAAACTTAGCATAAGATTTAAATTTCTGAAACACCCAAATCTAGTATAGTGTATCAAATATAACTTTCTGAATTTGTATATGATTTTATTTTCTGCACCTTACAATCAATCAGTGATTAGTAAGGGTACCGTCACCGCCCTCTATCGCAAAAAAGGCGCAAAATACAATTCTAAAGGCAAATTTACATAAATTTTCAGATAAAAATTATACATAGAATAAAATAAAACTATGAAAAAATTACTGTTTTACCATTACACTCAGTCAAATTATTATTACGATATGGCGTAGATATCTACGCTTTGACTCTAATCTCTATTAATGAGATAATTAATGACATTAGATGTTGATGTCTCCAGAATAAAGTAATAAGGCACTACACAGTGATTAAATACATAAGTTAAATAATGAATAATGTTATAAATGACAGACTCTATATCTTAGGTTATTTCGTTATCTAGCCTTTATACTGATCGATAATAATATCGAATCATTTGAACACAAAATAACATTTTACGGTTCATGTCTCGATATATTTAATGTAAACATAGCATTAACTTCAATTAATTTACATTGTCTATACAATTCGAAGAATACCGGGCTTTAACGTCGGCATAATTTGCTTTAAAGACAACGACCCATGTTTTATGTAACGCGTTAGCTATGAATTAAGAGAGTAACCAAAAGTTATAAGTAAAATACATTGAAAAAATAGTCTTATGTTTTTTAACGTCTACAGAATTAACTGAATTATTAAAAACAAATACCTCAGAATCCGTAAAGAACACATGACTTTGTTAATTTTAGATTACATTTTATGTGGAAAATACTGTGTGAGTCTGTTTCCTAACTGCATTCAAGCATTTAAATGAACTAATAAGATTAATCATACCTCGTTTACACCAAGCATTATGATATAACACATCTATCGCACATCCATTACAATTATACACTTTAAAACAATGGAGTAATAACTATATTCGTTTGTATTCGCAGTCTTTGCCTAGAAATACCTCAAGCTATTGTCTTTTAAAATTGTCTGAGAAGTGTTGCATACGATTTAAAAAATTGAAACGTTACCATTTTCTGTTCCCGCGATTCTGTCGTTAATTATAAGGGACATAATATTTTGTATTCATGAGGATATGGATAACTGATAAATTCTTATTGTGTTGATAAAAGATTTCGCCAAATATCAATCAGGCCTGTTACTTGTTAGTGTACTCGAGGAACAGGAAAAAAGAGTCGAGCGTTTCAAAGCATATAATTATACTAGCTTTTGCCCGCGGCTCCGCCCGCTTTAAAAAGTTTTTCCGGGATAAAAGTCCCGCTTTATATTTTCCCGGGATAGAAAGTAGCCTATGTGTTAATCCAGGACATGCTCTGCCCGTGTGCCAAATTTCATCGAAATCCGTTCAGTAGTTTTTGCGTGAAAGAGGAACAAACATCCTTACATCCATACATCCAAATATCCAAACATCCATACATTCTTACAAACTTTCGCCTTTATAATATTAGTAGGATTAAAGCAGAACTTTGGTTTCCCGTCGGTTTTCTGTGACATAATGGTACTACTTTAGCACGCTACCCATACATGGTGTAGAGTGTAGACAAATGTCTACAATATGGCTCTACCACCTTAACTCTACTACTTTTTACACTTCTTATTCTTTTTAAACAGACTCGGGTAAAAATATTGATTAATTTGCAATTTTGAAAGAACAAACGTAAGTACTATGAATATTAAAATGGGTATTTTTTAGATAGATCAAGTCCTATCATGCAATTTCGAGTAGGTATATGTATAGCGTTTGCAGATTTCACCTGACGTTGACGCGATTGCGATCACCTGAGATGGAACAAGGCCAACTAAACTTCGATATACAATTGCTATGTAATTATTAATCAGTCTTTATATAGCATTGTACTCTGACTAAGGACAGAGTCATCGTTTGAATGTGGGTGAATCCATCACGGGGTCTAATATTAGAACTCGATTCATACAATTTGTAATTATATCATATTTGAAATTTTTTGTTACTTATGTTTAAAAAGGCGTTGCTCGATTGAATAAAAATACGAATTATAATATAGTTATCAAAAATACAAAAATATAAAAAATAAACTACTCACTAAAATTCAAGGAACATATTTAACATGAATTTAATAAAAGTGAGTATAGCCCGCGTGAAATGCTCACAGCGGAGGTTTGTTTGGAAACTTCCACGGCACAATATGATGTATGTTTAAACATTCTACCAATATGACGTAGGCTGAGCACGGTTATCGGTGAATCTGTTTGTCTCGAGGTTAATTAGCAAACAAAGAAAAAAATTAAAAACATATTTATGGGTTTTCCCGCGAAATTGGTGGTGGAATTCTCACAGGAAATTTGGAATGTGCTACACGGTAAATCGTTTTTAAGTTACCGGATTGCCGCAACCGGATTACGTTATCCGATTCTAACTAATGTTACTTTAGCAGTTAATTTGTAGCGGTAACTGAGCTAGAAGTTATATGATAACTATCGTTATTAGTGTAGTGATTGAGTATAAAAATAGAATACTTTGAGTATAGTAAAATTAGGGAAGGTGGGAACATCCATTAAGAATTAAATAATCCATATTTAGTGGATTTACTTATGAATGTTTTATTGATTTCTCTTTCACGTAGTAACGGAGAGAGGAATCCTCATTTTACAAATATAGTTTATGGGCTAGAGTGTCATACATACCCGTAAAAATGCACGATTCCCGTGGGACTCATTACCGCAAAATGAAGCAGAAGTTTAGCTTTTACAAGCAGAAGTTTATAACAAAATTAATTCGCAAAATATCAATTCCCAGTAGTATCGCGATGACGATAATGATATTGCTGACGCGCATTACGAACGCAACTCTTAGTCCCAATGACATGTTTTCCTCCACCGTGACTGCGTATTTTACTATGTACCAAATTATATTTTATTATGTATCAAATAGACTTGACTTTTCGAAGTTATTTGTGTATTGTTTATCAATTATCGTTCGCTTTAACGGTGAAGGAAAACATCGTGAGGAAACCTACATACCTGAGAATTCTCCATAAGAATTTCAAGGGTATGTGAAGTTTGCCAACCCGCACTAGGCCAGCGTGGTAGACTATGGCATAAAACCCTCTCAGTAGTAGAGGAGGCCAATGCTCAGTAGTGGGTAGTATATAATACAGGGCTGATATTATTATTTATTTTTATGTATCAAATTATATTTTACTATGTACCAAATTATATTTTGTTTTGTCACATTGTCACTCCCTCTATAAACACCTATGGGTATATAAAGGGGAGGACGGGCGGGCCGTGCTCACCCCAGAATTGCATAGTGCCTACTCCCACAAATTTTGAGGCTGCCTACCTCTATATTTCTGTCTGTGGTATTATTATAATTACCTATGAGCCACCCAAACAAACTAAAATAATAAAAACATATACAATCATTTTGACGAACAAAAGTTTTCAAATCTGTAGGTAGTCAGAAATCATTTTATCATAGGACACTAGCCCCCTGGAAACTGACTTTAGCTATGCCCATGACAGATACGGAACTCTAAACTTAATTGACTAGTCTCTTAACCAAATTGTTATGAAATAGGTATGACTTGTTTAAATTCATTCAAAATGTTTAAGATTTCTATCGTGAACGAAAAAATTGCAGATTAAAATATTTTAATATAGAGCCCAGTATAAAAGTATATTGCACCACTGTATAGGATAAGCGATGCTTTACTAAAACCTTATACTGAGATTTCTCAAGTCAAATCACCATAATAACAAGATTGATGGATAGTTAAAAAAATGTCTCATTCACGATATGTATTAATAATTGAGGTATTGTTTATGATTGTATTACGCTGTATTGATCAATAATGAAGGTTAAGGTCGGAGATCACCTTACCTTTATTACGCTAACTTTATGCGGTTTTGCTTACGCGAAATTTTTTTCCATGAGTTTTTGTTACTTTTACATATGACCCTAATCCAGTTTTAAATTGACGTAATTTTGTTACTCTTTATAAGTTCACTCGTTACTAAAAGTCTTAACAAAATTGGTCTAGCCGATTCAGATATTATCCGAAAAGAGACTTACAACGAACAATTTTTATTTATTTTTTTAAATAATCATGTGAAAAAAAATATTATTTTAATATTTAAAATCTTGTAAACGCTTACGAACCACAAACTTTACTGGAATTTATATAATTGTTTTAAAATTCGGTTTTACAAGTCTTATACAACACAAAGATCGGTAACGTAATCTGGCTTGTGGACATTGTTACTCGTATATTGTTTATGTGTTCTCCATTTTTAATTGTATCACTTGTTATGATTTATCGCTTTACAACTCACTGCGAACAAATGTGGCTTTTAACACCTACTTATATTATGACGTCACTTCTTATAAATAGGCTAATATGCAATTTTGCACTTTGTCATCATTTTCTGGATGAACATATATGCAGAATACTTGTGTTTAATACGTAGTGTTTCTTTTTTTGCAATAATGGTACTTGACGGTCACAGTCGTAGAAATTAGCTCTGTTACGAAATAAATCCTTATTACATCATCAAAGTATATAAATAGCGTTTACATAACAAGAGTAGCAGCGAATTGATAATGTACAATCAGCACCATAAATACCTGAACAAAATCAACATTCCAAATCGCCTATACACGCGTTAAGTAAAATTGAAACATTTTTTTCTTCGTTTGAAGTAAGGTAAATCTCTATTATTTTATTTTTGTGAAGAGAAAAAAGATTGGTAAGACACAAAAGTATGTAGGCATTTTGTAATTTCTAAATTGTTCAGCAACTTATGCTTCTGACTGTACACATCGCGAAACCAACTTGAAATGATCGCGTCTATCTCTGTACAATTCCGTCCAATACTGTTTCAATTGTATTTATGCGTCTGCTTCAGAATGACTAAATTATTTTCATAGCTCGAAGGAAGATGAGCGGGTGGTGTAATCAGCACTCAATATTAAAAATTCCAGAATAAAAATGGATGCGCTTTTGCCTTTCATCATCATCATATTAAATCTACTACTGAACATAAGCCTCCCCTAAAGATTTCCAGATAGACCTGTCAAAAGCCTGTCTTGGACATTAAGATAAGGAGTTTAGGAAGACTAGGAAAGGTTTGGGGTTCTGGTAAGCTCACAGCATAGCTGCAATAGATGTCGCTTCATATTCATTTCCATGTGAAGCCGATTCATAGACCTATATCCTATGATCATACTGAGATGACCGGGATTCGAACCGACATCCCGCCCATTATATCAAAGCTGTAAACAAGCTTTGGAGAATCCTATTCAGCTTTGGATTACGTGAGCAATAAAGGGCGATAGGGTTTTAAATATTCAGTGTACAGACACGACTTTGTAACAGTTTTATAATGTATTACGTAATGCACGAACAGAATCGTGAGCTGCTATATTGTATGAGAGAACGTTATTATTAAAGTTTCATACTTTGAGAATATTATTTGGTTTTGAGGTTCTTGTTGGTTTATAGTATTGCAGAATCATTAATTAATGGAGAAGCGCTGTTTCTGTCTGAAAACCATTGCGGGTTGATCACTGAGTATAATATTTCTGCAATAGCTTTTGCCCGCGGCTCCATCCGCCGTAATAAGTTTTTCGGGCTAAAAGTACATAAAAATCTCCTTGTTCAATCACTCTATCTATAAAAAACCGCATTAAAATCGGTTGCGTTGTTTTAAAGATCTAAGCATACATAGGGACATAGAGACAGATAGCGGGAAGCGATTTTGTTTTATACATGTTAATAAGATATTAAATAGATCACAAAACAATGAAAGGTTACCATGCTATTTTTAACAGATATCACTAAAAAAAAAAAAAAAATTTAAAGTAACATAAATATTCGATAACCACTTTGTAATTAATTGGCACATTTCAAATCCATAAAATTCGCATTCAATATCGAAATTTAGGCATAATTAATCGTCGATAAATCGGTCGTTGTCAACCTTAACACCGGTTTAACTATTTCACTGATTACTATGACTGGGAGATTAGTAATTAACCTGAATCTCTTACTATGCTCTCGAAATTAACTTATGAGCTAAGGATCAAAGAGAACTAATTATTATTAACCCATGTGACGGTAGCGAAACGGGCCAGCCACATATTTTGACTAAGATATAGAGTTTGTGAAGTTGGGCCTACATGAGACCCGATAATTTCTGATAGTTCGAGCCATATATATGATCGCCTCTGCAACATTATACATGAAAATGTTTTGGTGGGATTATTATTGTTATGTAATCATACTACAAAGCGTTACGTAGATGCTTTAACTCGTTACAGACTTACAAGAAATTGGCGTAACGAGCTGTAAATATTTCACTTTCATGTAGTTACCTACTCTAAATATGCATCTTATTTTTTAACTAATCACCTGATGTAAATATTGATATCTAATATCATCCACGGTAGTCCCAGGCGGGAATAAAAAATTACCAAGTTTTTAACGGGTCTCCTCTCCTACTGAGATGGGTTAGGCGTTAGTCTACCACGCTGGCCTAATGCGGGTTGGCACACTTCACATAACCTCGAAATTCTTACGGAGAATTCTCAGGTATATAGATTTCCTCACGATGTTTTCCTTCACCGTTAAAGTGAACAATAATTAATAAACAATACACACGTAACTTCGAAAAATCCGAGGTGTGTGCCTTAGGTTTGAAGCCTTTTGACTATTGTTTAACTTAATTAGTTTCAATAACTGGCTGGACACTGAAATTACAAATTACCTCTATAAAGCAGACATTTACAGACAACCTTTGTCATATTTACTCTCTCATAATTTCTGAAAGTATTGTTAAGATACCAAAGGCTAGACAACACTGCCAGCAATTAACCGTAACATAGACGATGTGACGTTCACTGTTGTCTGCGAATGAGCTTCAAGGCATTTTTGTCTGGCTTGAAACTACTATCTACGCATCTCTCAATTTACCTCTTAACGTAGTTTAAAGGGAGTTGAAATTATTGACCGGCAGTTGCTGCCTACTGTCTATTATAACCCTCTGCCTGCCCCTTCGGAGAGGAGATAAAAGGTGTGTGCGTGTGTGTATGTGTTTAACATGTTTAATGACACAATAGGAGGCAGAAGTTAACATAAGCTGTAACGTTTACTCTCACTTGATCATTTATCAGTGCATTTGCAAGAGTATAATAATGGTGTAATTTTAATGGTATGTGAATTCTTCTTCTTAGTCGTTACACTCTTGGCACAGTGGTCGTGGTCATCACGTCAGAGTTTGTGGCTCGCGTGACAATCCTGCACCACTCCTCTCTGACTGATGCTTTCCTGGTGCAAAAAAAAAAAAAAAAGTCCTCCTAGCCAGTTTCGGCCACGGCGGCCAATCTCAAAGGAGATCAGCCAGGTACGCAGGAGATATTATAGTGCACAAGCGTGTGCGCAATACACAGGTGCACTCGCTATTCCTTCACTCTCATAGTCCGATGAGACGGCAATCCGACATGACCGGAGAGAGATCAGGCGCAGGACCAACGGCTTTACGTGCTTTCCGAGGCACGGGGGTATCACACCGCCAACTTCCTGGCTCCGAGCTGCGACTAAGTAATTTTAAAGATGGAAAAACCCAGTCACAATATTTTTGGCTCGACCCGGGATTCGAACCCAGGACCTCAGCGCGCAAATCGTACTCGTAACGCATACGCAATACAACTGCGCCACCGAGGCAGTCACGTATATAGTGAACCATCCAGTACCGCTTTGTACTTAGTCCGTCCATCGCATCGGCGCTCTCCCTCGCGCCCGTGTGCCCTCGACCTTCCCCTGCACCACAAGGCGCTCGATGGACATTTCTCCACGCCGCGACACGTGTCCGAAATACGAGAGGATGTGAGACTGCACCATAGAAGACAACCGCTACCTGATGCCGAGTTCTTGGACTATGGACTGGTTGGTGCGAAACTGTCCATGAAACTCCAAGCATTCTTCTTCAGGACCACATCTCAAGAGCGTCTATCCTCTTCTTCTCGCTTTCTCGGAGGGTCCACATTTACGCGGCGTATAAAAATATAAACAAAAAAAAAAATAGTATGTTAATATGAGACTTAAAATTCGTAATTACTTTCAATGATCAATATCATATTGTAAAGCCGTTGGTCCTGCGCCTGATCTCTCTCCGGTCATGTCGGATTGCCGTCTCACCGGACTATGAGAGTGAAGGAATAGCGAGTGCACCTGTGTATTGCGCACACACTTGTGCACTATAATATCTCCTGCGTACCTGGCTGATCTCCTTTGAGATTGGCCGCCGTGGCCGAAACTGGCTAGGAGAATTATTACATTACATCATATTTTAAAGAGTTTTGACCTCTAGTCAATAGGGGAGACCGGGGATGGTTGGCGATAGGGGCAGGATGAATAATCGTCAATAACTCGAGCTATTTTAAAGTGTTGCGTTGCCCTGATATGCACGAAAAACCGTTAACTGTTTACGAATTTTCACCCCAAACGCGGCACCGCGGGCGTATGATACCTATGAGTAATTCTTTACCTCTTAATATTATTTGTATGGAAGCCTTTATACTTGATGCTATGTACTTTCGAGCAATTTAAAGTAAGAGTTTGGTTATTGATGTTTATTTTAGTGTAATTTTTATAATATTTCGACACAGTTTTGATGTACTTACATGTGGTTGATATTTAAAAAAGTTGTTTGGGGCTGGTAGACAAACTTTGTATTGGGGCTAGTTGACTACCTAAAAATGTACTACGAAATAATCGAAATATTCTTCACATGGAATAAAGTGAGTTTTTTGTCAACTTTATCAAAAGTTTGTTATTTTGAACTCATGTGGATTTACAAAATAACAACTCATCGAAACAGTAAACCATCTGCTGGTGGTAGGATTTTTGTTTCAGCCCAAGTAACGAATATCGTACAAAAAGTGACAAATTATATGTAAATTACGCAAATGTTACTGACAATTTGTCTCAATAAGGCACATTGATAATAGTAAATAAGTATTTGTTGTGTTTTATTTTATTTTACTGCCGTATTTTATACCAATCACTTTGTAGGTTAATTTACCCCAAGTGAATAGTCCACCAACCCCTGACATGGGGTAGGTTGACATGATTTTCTTGTTCCACAAAATGGCTTTTTTACACTATGTTATAAACAATCGCGAGGTTTTTGGTATTTCTTTCGAAAGCTTATTAGTTTACTTAGCGAACCTATAGGATTGTTTGGCATTTTATATTAAAACAAAAAAATTATAAGCGTCCAAGCCGAAAATTGGTCAACTATCCCCGGTCTCCCCTACATGTTGCACAATATTAATTTATATTCCGCAAAACCAGTATGACTAAAAGATCGATAGCACTCAGTTTTTAAGATTATTTCGGAGTAGGTAATATGTTGGAATTTATGTCAAATATCACGACCGTTTTACACTTAGTCTTTATACGAGTATTGAAAAAAATGTTACAAATAAAAGTGTAAATCTCACAAAAAACTATTGAACGATGAACTACATGTTTTCTAGTAGGTACCTACATAAGGTTAAACTAATTAATATTGTAAATAAATATATTTTATGTAACTGCATAATATGCAGTTACATAAAATATATTATAACCAACATATAACCAGTGCATATAGACATCGCGTAAATATTATATATACGCAGACTAGTGTTGTATTATATTTGAAAGACTCACTCGCTAGAAAGTGAGAGAGAGAAAGACATACTGAGAGATTGTGTAGAGTTATTTATCGCCCAGCAAATGAATAAATGCCAGAATCTTACGAATTTTAATATTACTTGCTTTATAATATTTCGATTGTATTTTTACAGAACAATATTCATTCATATAACTTTTGTGGGTTTCTTATATCCAAAGAGCAAGTGAGTGGGCGAGACTTAAGGCGTTCTGAGCTGAAACTGGCTCAAGGAGAAGGACGTAAGACCTACATGCAGAAATATTAGCATCACATAAACAAAAATTCATAAGCAAGCATTCTTCAAACAGGGTGTAGATAAAATCTGTGGAAAGATTTGTTTTTTACGTAATTCTGTTTGTTTTTAGTTTTGTATAAAGTAAGCTTTTAAATGCCGACTTGAAACTATTCCCAGAATAAATCAATGCTCCTTTATCCGGGATAAAAAGTAAAGAAGCCTCTGATCAGGACTTAGGTTAACTGTGGGCGATTTTTTTTATTGTGTCGACTGATTGGGAATAATCATCGCTCGTCAATCGACTCTATCCTGACCTCTCTCCTCTTGCTATCAAGTGCCGTGAGATCAGTTTCACGTGCTCGTCTATGAAATTGTGTTTAATGCGTAAATTTACAAAGTTTTCCACTTTGATTAATTATATACCTAGATAGACACTGAACGTTTCAAACGCTTCGAAAAAAATAGAGGCGAATAGTTCCCCACTAAATGAGTTCGAGTTAATTAATTTTTGTTGTTTTTCATGCACAAAAAGTGTTTCCCCAAAAAAACTTAATGCACTGTAATTTCAATCAATAAACACAAACTAGAATCTACAAAACCTATCTAATTTATTCTTTTTCACTTGCACTGGTCGAAATTACATACGGGTATAGCAAATGTTCAGCGTGGTTTTACTTAATTTTCCTCCTTCATTCGTGATGAAAAATACCCGTATTTGTTTGAATAATAAAAACTATCCAAAGTAAATAATAGCTCACCTTTTTTACACAGCTTTTAAAGCAATCTTAGGACCAGCGCAATCCAAATTTCGACGAGCAAAATTGCATCATCTACGGTCGCAAGAATTATGCTGGCCTGTCTTACTGGATGTGCACTCCAGGACGCTACTTCGAACGAACCACTGTGATGGGTTTCCACCTTGTGTATGCTAGTCATATTTTATTCTAATGGGGTACAAAATAATATATCCTCAGATGTAGTAGGTAAGTAGATAGATATAGATAAGTAAATATTCAAAGATCATACGATTAATTGACTGCCTCGGTGGCGTAGTTGTATTACAGTATGACTGCAAAGCTGAGGTCTCGGGTTCGATCCCCGGGTCGGGCAAAGTGATATTGAGTTTTTCTATTCAGTATCAGCTCGGAGTCTGGAATTTGTGCCCGATATGTCGATAGGCTCGCCCCCTATCACATCATGGGACGGAATAATGGCGAAAAGTGGGTGCACTAGTTGCGCCTCTGCCTACCCCTTCGGGGATAACAGGCGTGAGTGTATATGTATGTATGTATGTATACGATTAATTCCCACAACATAATTATCGCAGGACGGAAATACCGCAAAGGTTACAAGTGCCATTGACTTCCAACTAAAATGCTTTTTTTTACCTACCTTTTTGTAGAGTAGGTGTGATGAAGTTTGTTTTTTAACACAATCCAAACAATTTATTCCATACATTTAACAAGCAAGTTTGTAAAGTAATAAGTGCAAGTGCATTGCAAATTGAACGTAACAAAGATGATTTTACTTTCAGTGTCTATTGGAAAGTGTACCAGCCCGTTATTATTTCACACAAACTGTTGTTTTTAATAAGTGTATTGAGTGTTACAGGCTTATTTTATTAGAAAGTCAACTCTGAGTTTACACTTTCACTCGTTAATTACACATTGTGAGGCGCGTATAATCGATATATTTCTAAGTCTTCTTTGCAGGTCGATGTTTGAATTTGAATAGAAATTATTGTATTACCTGCAGGTACTATGAAATTCGATTATCAAACTTTCTGTAGTAAGTAGCAGATAACTATAACGTTTCGAGTTATCATATTGTATTTCTTATATCATTCCAGTGTTCCTAATATTGCTTCATACAAACGTATTACACATGGAAATCTGCAACCCATCAACGTTCCAAATGTGATTTGTGACTAAAACGTCGATAAATTAATCTACTATTGCGTCTGATACCAAAATAGACCCGGAATAATATCAAAACAAATCGGCATTTACTCAAAATTCATTACCGTCCAGAAATAACCCAAAGAGATCTCATACATCAAATACAAACAATTTCAATCATGATTTTCTGACCTAATTTGCATTCACATTGTCCATAACTATTCGCCTGGTAAACAAAACATGTTAATCTGCCAAAGATTGAATGAAGATGACTATCTACGTTCCTTAATTGATGAGTAATTAGTTTTCTTCACATCGGAAATTTGGTATCAATGGCTTTTGTTGTTATAAGAAAACCATTTTATTTACTCAATTCACTAAGATTGTTTTAAAAATAAGTGCTTACACTTATCGAATACCTATTACGCTTGTATGTCAAACAAAAAGACTCGGAATTACGTGGTAGCGGTGCCGATATCGCACGAAGTAGCACGAAAATAGCCGACCGCCCGCGCGCGTTCGTGGCACCGATACTCGACGAGGCCGCCTCACGTCGACCGCCGACGGCCGAGTCCTTGGCTATTAAAAATCAAGTGACAGTTTCATCGGAGTTTTTCACTTTACTGATTGTTTTAGGTCATTCACTTTGTTTACATGTTATCGGGCGATATGATGCCGATTATAATTTTATAAATAAACATTTTTAAAGTCTAAGTAATATTGATACAGTATTAATTCCCAACGGCCGTATAATCAGTTTTTAATGCCAAATTTGAATTTAAAATTAGAATAGGGTCTTAGCATAGACATTATTCACTACGGTTATAAATTATAGCATGAGGTAAATGACTTTTATTTATTGTAACAGTGGTAGCATCGTAAAACTATTGTAGTTACGGTATACCCACATGATGAGCGTATCACGTGATTGACTAGACGTTCTCGGTTGTAGTGTGACGTCACGCGTCATAAAGAAATAAAAATTGCGTTTGTGTTCACCAACAATGAGCCAAATATTATTTGACTGATGATTGCTTGTCATCATTTCTCGAAATGGATATATTGGCTGACAGCATACGTTTCGTGTATGTCGTGTGCCTATGAATATTTTTGTCCATTTTCACATATTTAAATATTAGGATTGTTAGCATTATGAATAAAGATTCGTCAAATGTTATTCTATGAGCAATGTATTAAATAATTATAAGCGTCATCATAAAAATACACTTCGCATATTATAAAGAATACTATGTAATGACAGATAAGAAAAAATTTATTGTTATAATTTTTAAAGGGTGTTTTGAAATATTTCTTCCAAATTTTTTGTTCGGATTAAAATGTTACTACTACAAATGTCTTTTATCGACCCCTCTCCCAATTGTATCACTTATCCATTCGTGTTGAAGACATAGACGGATATAGTTTAGTTTGTATAATGAGATTGTATTGATAATTGTGGTAAAATCACAATGTAAAAATAACATTGATGTATTAAAAAACTCTAATACATCAATGAAAAATAACAAAATATATTTTAACAATACTGATCGGGGATTCACCGTGTCTATTTCACAGAATATTAAATGGTTTGTCAATGTAGGTAAAGTACCTCAATAGGAATTGACCTAATTATGTATCAATTAACTTATTTAACAATTTATCAAATTAAGAATCAAATTTGTGCTCGATATGGCGATAGGCTCGCCCCCTATCACATCATGGGACGGAATAATGGCGAAAAGTGGGTGCACTAGTTGCGCCTCTGCCTACCCCTTCGGGGATAACAGGCGTGAGTGTATATGTATGTATGTATGTAAGAATCAAAATAAAAAACACGAGAAACAAACGAAGTATAAGTCAACCATTTATATTATTTTAATTTACTCTACTTAAGCCTAATTTCACCATGCTTTGTTAGTTTCTTTAACAGCTTGTTACCTTAACGGACTATTAAGTTTTTTGAGTGTCCCACTATGCCCTAACAGGTGATTATCTTCCTTAATTAGGCGTTTTTCATGGACGTGCGATACCTTAACATTCGCGTTTATTTTAATACTCGTATAACCAACGCCCGTTAAATAAAAAAATATGTTAAGATTGGACCTTAGGCTTGCACTATCTTTTAATTCCTGCAATCTTTTCAGAATCAATACTTGTGTGTTGTATTGGGATTCGTGGCTTAGTAAAATAGGCTCATAGTCCGAAATGGCTAAGCACGGTAAATAGTAGGTATGGTGGTTGCATCTCTATCTTCTATACTGGCATGGCGAAATAGCATTGCAATTGGTTACTGTAGTAGATGTTAGAATTATAAATATAACGCGGGTAGCTTTAAATAAATAATTGTTGTCCAACCATCGTTGTTTCATTACCCACAGTTACTATAGTGTTATACAAGTAAATTCAGCCGACTAGAGACGTAGAGTCCTTCGGCTGTCAGCAGAATTATCTCAGGCCACGCGACTCACCAGGCGATTTAATTATTATAGCGGATTTCTTTACCATTCCCTTTGGTCTCTATGTATTTGGAAATAAAATCTAGTATCAGTAAAATATGCTACTCCTTCTGGGATAAATTACACGCCCAATATCTGGGGAATGATAATTACATTGCACATTCCATTTCAGGTTGTGTATACGTAATTTCCTGATTGTTGTAATATGTTTATACATAACCGGCAATGTACCATGCCCCCGGGGAGGTCGAATGCACGCGGTGTACGAGAAGAGACAAAGTCAAGAGCCCACGAACGTTAGTTGATGCTTGCTTGATGTTATAACAAGGATGGTAGTGATGGTAATGATAAATATATGTATTTATATGCATTGCTACTATGATATTTTTCCAAAAGGTGTTGGAACAATTGTGTAATGAGGCTCAGAAGTAATCTCGGTAATTTTATTGCATTTGCACTACAAAATACTATAAAATCGCAATTACTGTACCTAATAAAAAAAATGTTTTATAGGATTAACAATTGTGTCATTCCTAGGTGAAGTCTCCGACTTCTCATTACATGTGGAGTTTTCACTATATTAATATACCAGACTGCTTCCATGCGCAGTTTTTAACAGAGCGGTATAAATCCAGGTTAGACTGTTTTGACCAATATAAATAATTTATTTACCTCAAACGGAACAAGCATCATTAGACATAATTGGAGTGCTAACAACAGAAAGCTAAAGACTAAAAATACATACACAATTATAATTATTCCGTTTGCCGTGAAGTGCAACAAACTCTTTGTGTTACACGACATTAGTACTATTCAAATTCAAAGCTGACGCCCAAAAACAATGATCATACATGTTTATAGATGTATAAATTACATCTAATAAGGTGATGGGCGATTTTGGTAGCTCGCATTGCTTTGGGAGCAGTTCATTCACCTTGCGAGGAATGATTCAGTCGTAGATAAAAATAATAACGTTGAAAATGTTACATACAACCACGAACTTACAAAATATCTCGTCTTAATGAACGCGCTCATAATGTTATCCTGATTATATTGACAAAGATCCCAACAGTTACAGATCTTGTAGAGGCTATGTAATGATTAAGTAATTAAATAATTTTAGTATTAAACGAAAATAACAATGGTTTGAAAGAAAGAAAAAAAGAAATATTTTATTGATGGGACAAACCGATTACCAATTTAAATATAGAGAAATAATTAAATAATATAAATATTGTACCAACAATAGGAACCCTCATTCAGCTTCTTACTACAGTACGGTCTAACCAATATTGTAGCGCTGATTTTCGAAGAGGGACCCAGGTGTTTGAAGAAACGAGACAAGTTTGTGGCCATTGTACTTTCATAATACTTATTACACTTAAAAAATGGAGTTCATGTAATAACTAATTACTGCATATTGCATTATTTACATACCAATTTTGAACTCTATCGATATCGAAATAAAGGCTGTTGTGGAAAACTGCGAATTCGCGAATTTTTCTTGTTGACCGCTGTGTTGGTGAACCGCTGTATCGGCCTACGTGAAAACGCTGCGTATTTTTAGTCAATGTCACATTGAAAGCTATTTGCATAAAGTCACTGACTCCATGATTAATAAGATTAATAACTTCGATTGACAATTAATCACGTGCTTCACTGCAGACCGTCGAGTGCAAGTCAGTTTAGCAGAGTCGGACCACGCTCATTAATATTACTAATTGATGAAAATTTAACAATATCCACATTTGTAAGGTAAAACACGATATAGGGTACGTTGGGGTAATACCGGATCATAGGGTAATCCCGATGTTTCAAGATTACAGCTAAATTGTAACTAAAGCTAATACAGTGGCAAACAGTTATGTAACATCGAAAAATAGCACTTCAGGCTGTGTTGTCCGTATTAAGAAATGTTATCAATCTTTAAACAACGGAATTACCACGTGATCCGGTATTACGCCAAGTAACTTATATTTTTAAGAATGTGTTGACAATTGGACAGGAGAAATAAACGTGGCATATTTATTTTTATTAGTCACTTTTTAGAGATGTCTGTACATGCTGTAGACAAATGGACTGACTTTATCAGTGTAGATCTGTAATACTTAACGCCGTTTTCCATATTGTAGTGAGAGAATCGAGGTAATTTTTTCTATACCCAATCCCTATTAATTTCCATGAAGCTCATTAATATATCTATAACTCCTGGTACCTAATGTTCATGGACGTGGTTATCACTAACCAGCAAATAAAATATATTTTTGCCATCCAATTGTTATAGTAAAAATATGATCTTACGATTGCAAAAATTTCAAGAGAATACGGTTGAGTATTCTCAGGTGTAAAACACCTTTGTCAATAAAAAACTCATTTTTTGTTTGTAATTGTCACGTTAACAAAATAATATTCCAACTTGTAATTATTTCTTTTAAAAAGAAAGCTGTATCAATGTCATGGTGGCTTGATTTTCAAATAGCAAACATAGATGGTGTTTTTTTTTTATTTCTCGTAGAATGTAATAATAATAATATAGCCTTTTATTCAGATCAGCTTACACTAATAATAAAATATTAAAACTTAATCTAGTATTTGGTATTTCTCTATATACTGCAGATCTGTTTGCCAATCGGCAAAGGCCTCCTCCAACCTTTTCCATTCTGACCTTTCCTGAGCCACTCTGTTCCACGTAGAATGTGATCTACCACTAATCCCAGCCTTCACGGGTGGCGACTGGACTTTTATCTTGGTATCGCCGGCCTTACGACCCGGCATTGAGCTTCTCGGAGACATGGAATTAATTACTGGTGTTATGTCTCTTATATGTAAGAGTCCGTCTGGGCGGGAACCACCGCAATGCCTATTTCTACCGCCAAGGAGTAGTTTTCATGTACTGTTGTGTTTCGGTTTGAAGGACATTGTAGCCAGTGCAACTACTGGACATAATGAGACTTAACATCTTGTGTCTCAGAATGACGAGCGCAGTGGAATGCCACACAGTACTTTGTAACTCATAACTGGATGGTGTTGCTACTGTTTATGGGTGGTCGTATCCCTTACCATCAGGCGAAAGGCATACTCGTCTCGAAATTCAATTCCATAAAAAAATTGAAAGCGTCGGTTGACCACCAGCCCGAGTCCCTAACACTATACATACCCAATGCAAATTTCATCAAAATTCGGTTAGCGGTTTCTTTGTTTTCTATTAACAAACATTTAAACAATCAAACATCTAAACTTTTTCACAAAATTCAAATTTATAATACACTAGGTGTTGTTCAGGGATTCGCCCGCGTGAGTGAGTTTTCCGGGATGAAAGTCCCGCTACATATTTTCCCAGGATAAGGGTAGCCTATGTCCTTCCCAGAATCTCAAATGCATTCCGTTTTCATTGAATTGAAATCTTTTCGCTAGTTTTTGAGATTATGGCGTTCAGACAGATAGATGCGGTGCGGAAATTTGTTTTATAATATGTTAGGAAGTAAGAAGTATCGTAACATAAGAAGTAAGACTATTCTCTGCTCATCCTCACCAAAATGAACATAAGACGTATATTTTGAACCAATACCTACCATGAACCAATAATAATTCCATTAGTAGTTTATAATACTACTAGTACCCACTCATTACCATAAAATTTTCACTATTATCGCATTTATCATTTAAGCACTTAAATTCGTCACTAACTTTGCATTTTAGTCCAATATGGAACTGCGTTATAACGAACAGAAACCGGTTATTTTGGTTGCAAGGTTAATAGCGTAAATCTCGTAGGCTAAAGTTATATTACTTGGCTATAAATTGCTACAAATTATTGGTATATTGAAGTCGGTGAAGGTGCAACTTGTAGCTTAATACTAATATAATTTACGTTGAGAGCTAATATAGCGATTTTGCTATCAAAGTCGTTATTTTCAAAATTGCGTGCTAACGTTGAATGGACCTAAATAGCATTTAGTTACGTCTCTGTTCTTTGACATCTAACATATTCTATTTTTGAATATATTTATCCTTATGCGAATAGTATAAATAACCCCCGACACAAAAAATCTCCAAAAAGTAAAATAATAATAGTGTCTTTGTCGTTTAAGTACCTAGTAATATTTTCACCCAACCGTCGTCGCGTCGGGGGACCGCTAAAGAAGTATTTTCATCTCCCTGGTCCGGAGTTCGGTCCCCCGACGTGAGGACGCTTGTGTCAAAATATTAGTAGGTACTTAAACGACAAAGACACTATTATTATTTTACTTTTTGGAGATTTTTTGTGTCGGGGGTTATTTAAATTTTAATTTAATTTTTATTTCAAACTTTTTAAATTACTTTATTCTCCATCATGGGGCCTTGATAATTAACTATCTATCACCTACTCGTTGAGCCCATCCTTATGAGCCCAAACACACTATATCTGCTATAAGTTGCTAAGGAGTTGGGTATCCCGCAGACTACTTGATGCCGCAGCATCAGCTCATGTTTACAAATATATTGAATGTCACAGTACACCAAATTTAAAGTCAATCGGATTTTTTAAGTTGGAAATGAGCTGATAATCCTCAAACGGCTGAACAGATCTTCATAAATTATAGCTAAGAACCATCGCAGTTACATCAGCTTTCATATAAAAAAAACCGCGTCCAAATCGGTCCATTCGTTTGAGAGCTACGATGCCACAGACAGACATACAGATACACAGATACACAGATACACAGATACACAGATACACACCCTAAACTTATAACACCCCTCTTTTTTGTCGGGGGTTAAAAACAGTTTAGCCTAAGCCATGGATTATTATTGTTATTTTTTTATATTTAGATTAAAGAATTTTATTGTATGGAAAGCAAATCTTATCTTAGATCTACTGCATTAATTGAAATAGCCATTAAACGAAAGATAAACTGTGGTTTTTGTTGCACGTTTATCATTTTTGATAAGAGTTATGTGAGGACAATTTTCTGATGCATTCAATGATTTTTTAAAATATACTTTAAAAATATAACGATAAAAGTGTTCCGTACGCACACAATTTTTTTCCATTACGTATCGTGTGAAAGAGAAGATCTATATAAACCAGTACTAACAAACGAGACAGCTAGTATTTCTCATTTTTGCATAGTGCAAACGTTCTACTTGGGACAATTTTGGGTATTCAGATTTCGCGTTCTAATGGCATATTATTATAATTTGGCATCATTCGACCCAAATAAACCTGAACTGATAACGGTAATACAATTTGTTAATCAAACGTAACTTATTAGTTACCTATTCCAAAAGAAAATTTTGCCATGCAAATTGGGTCATTAACCGGGCGCTACCTCACACTAACTGTTATGGACGATATATTGATATAAGTGATACTATCACTTGGCACATTTGTCTTTTATCTTTCACAATACCTTTCCATAATAAAAACAATTTAATGTTTTCCTGTAGATTCGAGATGAGACTTGGAACAAAACTGTCCATCGTTAATTGATCCTTCTCATACATGATACCACATGTTCAAGAGAGTTCAAGCCGACTCACCGACTCTACCTAACTAATTTTAATCAAACTTTCGCAATAACTAAGCGAAACATTACATGCTTTGAAACTGTAAAAATCCCGTGAATATCGATTCGCTAGTTTTTGAATCCGAATGCAAGCAAAAACTCTTCAGTATTTTTCTCCGTGTAGTCAACTACATTATACTAGGTATTTAGGTATATGGTTATATCCATAAATAACTAAACACCACTTAAATCTTATCACTATTGACCCGTCAAACCCCGCTTATGTAAATATAGATGTATGGGGAAACCCTATATACTTGGACACCGGCGTCCGTAGCGGGGCTTGACGAGTCAATATAACAAATATTTTTGCACACAATGTAAAATTATTACACGAGTTCATTACCATACGATCGCCACGCGCACTTTCTATATTTTCTACGCGCCTAATGTTATTTGAACACGACACAGCGTCCAGAGACACGACACGTTACCGAGACGTCAAGATCCCGTAGGATACCCTACCGTAATTAATCAAACTTTAATGGTCCTTTTTGAATAAAAATAATTCGTTTTAAGTGTTTATCGGTAGGTGATCGTTGCGCAAGGTTTGAACTTTATAAGTTCTTGTATGTGTTATTCAGGGAAACGTAGTTATGTACGAAGAAAACGCTGCATCATACATCGTGTGACGTATATATCTATACTGATATTATAAAGAGGCAAGATTTGATTGTTTGTTTGTATTGAAATGGCTCCGAAACTACTGAACCGATTTTAAAAATTCTTTCACCAATATAAAGCTACATTATCATCGAGAAACATAGGCTACTTTTTATCCTGGAAAAATATAATTTCTAATGAAAAAATAGGGAATCGCTATCATAGAATTTGATATGCATAATTTATAAGACTTATCTTTAAAGAATAACCAGGCCTCCGCGATGTATTGGTGGAACTAGGCAAAGTATTCGATTCCACTATGGGTACAGATGTTGGAGTCGTCTTTAAAGATTTTTCTCTGTCTGGGTGCTGGGACAGTCTCTCCGTTTACCTGATATCTAGACTTTGAGATCGGGAATATATGGAAATGTTAGATTTGTTCTGTCCAGTTGGCGTAGTTGCATTGTGTTTAATTCTAAGGTCCCTGGTTCGAATTCCAGGCCGGGCCAAGTGATGTTGGTTTTTCTTTTCAGTATCAGCCAGGGTGGCGCCGTGTACTGAGATACAGGTTTATAACTTGATGTATAATCTTGTTTCATTTCTTATTCATATAAGTTATTGTATCTTTTCAACGGCAATAAAGATATTTCTTTTATTAAAAAGTATAAAATTATGTTTATAATACATAACCTTATAACTTCTAGCTATTCAAATATACATTAAGTTATCCCAAACCGTATAGCGATGAATTAGCGAGAGATCTCCTTTGGAAGGTGATACTTTTTGTTTCCATTAATTCCAAAGTTACCTCTCTGTTGTAACTTTAAAATCTTACGCGGAAATATCATTAAGGCAACGTTTATATGTTACGCAAACAAACTTCGTATTTACGTAATATTCTGCAGAGGTTTCAAATTTAATCGGTGAGTAATAAAATTGGATTCTTGTGTGGTTGGTACCTACTGCTGCGAGATTTTCAACAAAATGATTTTTGGCCACAAAATTTTAAAGTCTAGTTGTTAAAAGAGACATATAAATAAGGCGGAATAACTAAACCGTAATTTATATTTAAATAAAAAAAGAAAGATCATAAACATTAAATAATTCGAAATTTAAAATGCATTCGATCATAACATTGATGTATTAAAAAACCCGATCATAAAGACAACGCATAATAATACGCAACGAGAATGGCTATTAAACACATATTATGTATTTATAATAACGTTTTACCGCGGAGTTTAACTTGGCGATGAAACTGCAAGTCCTTGAAACGTTTAATGTATGCGTAACTGGTGTTCGTGCAGCGATAGCTTCCCCTACATAAGAACCGCCAATTATGACGAATAATGAATAATCTCTTTCAACTTAGTTGTATTCATTTGCATCTTATGTAACAGACTTTTTGACAAATGCTCGTACCTTATTGGTCAAAATAATATCAGCAAAAAGGACAGAAATCACTATATTCGATTTTTTAAAAAATGAAATTGATTCACGAAATACAACGTGTTAGAAATGACAGCAATATTCTCCCCGAGTCCCAACGCATCGTCTACAGCAGATAGCCACAGACACGTCTAGTCTATGATGTCAGACGTCGGTGCGAGTTCACTGCACCGCTCCTAACTTTTATACTTCATAATAGTATGCTGATTGTATTCTTACATTAGTTCGATGGCAATAAACGTGAATATTAATGCATCTTGAAGCGTATTCCGCTTCCGCGGCAGTATTGACTTGCTAAAATAGAGTTGTCGATGTTTAGAAACCTTTCGCGACGCAATTGCTTCTTAAAGATACATTCCTAACCCAAGGGAAAAAGAAACCGTTACTCCAGGCTCACTAAATTCCTGACCCATTGGCACTAGAGCATCTGCTATTCGGACCCCTGAAGGTTTCCTACACTGGCATCGACGAAATACCAAGTTGTACTTTCATCCAATGCATGTGTGAGCGTCCTGGGGATCATAGGGAGACCTGGACTACTGTCGGAGTCGCGAATAGGCATGCGTAGTGTTATTTTGCTACCTGAGGAAATTCTTAGACCCCTGAAATACCCCATCCTAAAGTAAAATAGATTGAATATGATATTTGCGGTAATGGTACATTTAGGTTTTACGGAGATGAACGGACCTAATGGAAATCTAATAAAAATAAAAGTACACTACGCTTCTTAAAGGATGTCTGTAATGTAATCTAAATTAAACTTGTTCCATTTTACCTCTGTACCTTTTACCTAGTCACCGTCTGAAATTATACTTCTGATATGGAACACCATGTCTGTTTTTATGCTTTCATTTATCATCTTTTATTTGCCATAATCAGTTATTTTGTCACTCATCTATACTAATATTATAAAGCTGAAGAGTTTGTTTGTTTGTTTCTTTCTTTGTTTGTTTGTTTGTTTGAACGCGCTAATCTCAGGAACTACTGGTTCGAATTGAAAAATTCTTTTTGTGTTGAATAGACCATTTATCGAGGAAGGCTTTAGGCTATATACCATCACGATGCAACTATTAGGAGTGAAGAAATAATGGAAAATGTGAAGAAAACGGGTAAAATTATTCCTCCTTGAGGGCTTCCATAGCGTGCACTGCGAAAACGGTTCAAGATACCAAAAATATATGTACGAAAGAATTATTCCTCTTGAAATGATCTAAAAAAATGTCCGCGACAGTATATGTCTATCTTTTAAGATTAACTCACTAGAACCGTTTTCATGGTAATCAAATTTGGTCGAAATTAATGCATTATTTGTTAAGAGTTGTATCAACGTCATAATATTAATATTTATCCAAATAAATGTGTTGGATAGAGTGATTCAACGGGAAGGTTTGTATGTACTTTTAGCCCGGAAAAACTTATTAACGCGGGCGAAGCCGTGGGCAAAAGCTAGTTTTAAATAAAGCCATTTGTGACACTCACTAGATAATCCTTTATTTATTAAAGGCAAAAGAAAAGAATTCATTACCACATTGAATATAAATGAGCAATCAATTGATATTGTAGTGAATAGAAACCGTTGGAGCGCGATCAACAGCCGACAGTGCTCATAAAGCTTCATCCTCATAAATACATTGAATTAGACGCGACTTCCATATTGTCAGAGTAGATTCGAAACGTCGCAACAAACTGCAATCACAGGCTGTAAAGTTATGCTTATTTGAAAATATAGCTGTGCTTTATGATTTATTTTTTTTACACGAGCTGTACGCATAATCATCCTAAAGTTAATTACTCATAAGCCTAAATATAATACAGACCATGGTACAAAACTAATTTAACATGTTTATACTACGTAAGTCAATCTCAATAACACGGCCCACATTGACTAATGAATAAATCAATTAACCATCAACAAGTTCTTGTGAAAAAAAATGTCCGAAAAGCCGACGTTTTAACAAATTTTACGGCACCTATTATCTTCTCTTCAACACCGTAAATTAAACAGCTAGGTAGATACGAAATAGTCGACGAGTCGGCCGATCAGTGGCACGACACTAGCAGACTAGTTGACCGAGCAGTGGGGCGACAAGTTCAAAGATTGGAATCTGTTTTCTTTGTCCGTGCGTGTGGTGCAGATCGGTCGGCCGACTGGTCGAGATTTCCCACAGTGACATCTGCGCAACGGTTCAGACAGTCGAGATTCTCTGGGCTCAAAGATTCTCGCAGGGCTCGGAGCGGGAGGCAGGTGCGTACGTCCCACAGGATAAGGGATTCAATTGAAAATCGGGCGGAAGTATTAATTTTTTCAGTCGGCAGCCTGTTAATCAACGCATATAGGCACGTGCCCAAGCAATTGGCTGCTTTAAATGCAGTTAAAATTTCGCAATTGGAGCATAATTAAGGAATTTTACGAATTATTTCGTGGATAAAATTTACACGTAAACCTCATTCTTTTAAAGTATACCACAGTATTTAGACATAAAAACTGGTTTTATAATTAATGTTCCATTAATATTTATACATCAGATAGTGTATTTCAATGTTTGCGTGCATATTCGTCACTCAATTTAATATCAAATAGTTTAAGTAAATGTTGGCTCGAAGGACCAATGAATAATAAATACCTATTACGTTCAAAAACATAGCTTTAATCCTATTTACATATCACTGTTTTCGTTTTGTGGTTTAAAATTATTATTATCCACATGTCCGTATCGATAAATTAGTTGACCTTTGAACGACATGTTTTAATTTTTAACACATGACCACTATGGGTCAAAGTAGAGTCAGTTGAATATGGCAAATCAACGTATTAATAATGAGATGTTTTGGACGAGAGGCAGATGATTGTACGTGTTTGATACTCAAATGTAAGCAACATTAAGCCGCTCGTCCCAATAGACCGAGCAGCACAGTCGGGGCTCGGGAATTATGCTTTAAAATCGTGACAGACTAATCTAGTCATCGAACTATATAACACTATGCTCATTCCTAAACATTATTCGTCTATTAATCTCAACAGTAATATGTCTGGATCTTTTAAAATAAATAAACATTGAAGTAAGAATTTGTTTTGTCCAAGTCAGTATGTTTATATATGTCGCACCTTGAAAACAAAAACGGCGTTATACAAAAATTATCATTTTTCAGTATGACCATTTAAAGTTTTTGACGCAGTATGTTGATGAATATCTTAGCAAATAACTTGAAAAAAAGGATGCAATTAATTTCATTTGTTAGTTTGACTATCTTATTTAAGTTATGTACTGAAAACATGCCAGCAAATTATAGAGTTATTTAGAAAACATGGTTTTTAAAAAAAGTTCCGCATAGTGCCACTTTTGTTTTACGTAAATTTACCCGTTTTAGAATAATTACCCATTATTACCCTAAGATCAGTAATGGGAGTTAGAAAAATATAACAGAAATAAAATAAAATTATGTCATAGAAACCAGAAAAAATATTTATTTGGCAAAGCAATTAAGTTATAATCAGTACAATCAAGATACATTATAATTTTATAACGTTTTTCGTTGAAATGCAAGTTTTATGTATACATCACAATTTTTGGCGGTTTTAATTAAACCTTACAACAGCAATAATGAAACAAACTTTAAAATTAAACATAAAATTAAAAATGGAATAAGCGACACTATACTTAAAATGCCATTTTTTTTACTCGCCGCAGTGTATATCCACTCCGAATGCTTGTCATTAAATGGATAGTGTCACCTTGTGAATGACTACTTCGTCATTTAGCCAAAAGTATAAACTGACACTAGCGGTCTCTAGGGAAAAGTATTCAAAGTAAGATAAAATGTCGTTTTTGCAATAAAAGCACTTTCTTTCAAGGAATCTAGATGTCTTTGTAACTCAATATTGCTCATTTCAGTATAATGCCACTTTTGTTTTCAAGGTGCGATGTATATTTAATTTATATCAAGTGACCTTGTTTACCTATCTTATTTATCTCTGCACTACCCTCAGGTTGACTGGGAGAGAATGTCTTTGGCATTAAGTCCGCCTATATACTTTTATATATTAAGTTCAAATAAATAAATTCTAAGTTAAGCATTTGTATTAAACCTTTAAACATTCTAAATTCCAACGAATACTATCCAATACAAACAAAACGTGTTATTAATACGTTGTAACAAATATATTAATTGAGTTTAAACTCGCTGAATTATTAATATTTAGGCACTTGCCATCTGAAACAGTTATCAAAGCGGACGCAATGTGCAAAATGTAAATATTAAACGGAAAATACGTCCTTTGATGAAGTAGTGTTTCATTTTTAAATAGTTTTACCTTTTAAATGTCTACGTAATCCACTGAGGGAAATATTTATGAACCGAGTGAAAACGTTTAATCTGTTACAATATTTAGTATTTATGGTACGATGGTTTTAATTAATTTAATTTGTCCTCAATAGAGTTTAATTATGAAGTGTTCTATCTCTGCCGCTCTTATGTTATTTGAGGTAAGATAGAAAATGCCACGACACGTGTCATTATTGTAATTTCGAATTAGTTTCACACAAAAAAGCGTTATATTGGAAGCACTATTTTGAACAGCAATTTGAATTCAATACATATCGTCTTTTCGCTTCTCTAAGGAAATGAGTTCACATTCAATATTTAACGTAAATCAATCGATAAGATAGTAGTGTATATAAGTATCATAATCGATGAGGCCATTAAACTCTTTCGAATTATCAAATATAAAAGTAAGATAAAAAGTTAACATCGCCGTGAAAAGAAATTTTTGTAAATCTCTACATTTTAATAGAGCGTTCAATCTTTTTTCTACAAGAAAATTTTGTTTATACTTCATTGTGCTAATAGTAATAAGCCAGAATCTCCAAAATAAATTTATCAAAAGCTTTACTCAAAAGTAGAGCTTTTGAAAGTGCGATTTTACATTATGATAAGGCGAAATCGAATGTATGAAATAGGAAAAAATACATATATTCTTGGTCTCATACACTCTGTAATTGGTGAGATTATACGAACAGTAACATTTCTAATAATATTGTTGGTACTAAACGAGTTTCCAGTTCTGTCTAACTATAATTAAAGTACCATGTTTTATTTTTAATAACATTTTAGTATGCATTTTGCCAAAAATTGATGCTCACTAACTAGGACGCCATATTCTATTCATACAGATTACGCGAAAGTAGTTCGAATTCCGAACGCTTGGCGGTGTCGTAAGTTTAGGCAACCAATTTAACAAGCGCTTTGAGGATGTACAAGTAGCCACACCTTCAGTGCTTTTGCTCAACGTGGCGGAGGACGGGGAAGGTCAACTTAAGGTGGTGATTGACTAAGTACCTTTCACGATCTTGAGGCGCGGCGCGTCACTTTCCCCGCTCTAGTGAGTTTTTTCGAACGTAACATCACGATTACATCAATATCGCATGCGGATCGTTCCGCGTGCAAACTGCACCTGTGAAACGGAACGCATCGTTTGGATTCCACATTATTTGGTAGAAGAATGTGTTCGAAATTTCAAATTTTAAATAATATGGATGACACACTGGTTAGGAATGCACCGCATACTATAAATTAAAAATAAAATGAATTGAGGCTTTTGCAAGACTTTTGTCGTAAACTTAATTATACTCGAATTCTGATGCATCATTTATAGACAATATAAACGTATTTTAGTGTTGTTTCTAAACGAAGCTTGCCTTTTACATTAGGTAGCTCTGATTAATAGTGATGTGCCAAGTATTTTTTTTAATTACACCCAGAAGACACGAACAAAAAACCTTTAAGCAAAGGAAAGCATAGAGACAGAATTTCGTGGCGGGTCGTATTTAGTGTCACGAATGATGGATTGCAAGCTGTGCGGCCCGATGTAGCGAAACGTAGGCCCCACGGCGCTCTCGATAACCGCTTTTGAAACCATAATAACACAACTTTACGTGACTACTATCATCTTAAATGACATATAGATTAAACATAGTCTTTTAGCATTCATTATGATCGACATATTTAAATACATGCCGGTCTCGTTCGTCTGCGTTTGAATATAGAGCAGGAAAACAAGTTTTCTAAAGTTTCATGTCAGAGTGGTCGCATATTCTTATTATTATAAAATAAAATGTTTGAAATCTTATGCCCGTATATAAGGCATCAAGAAATATATTAGAGATGTTATGATGGAATAACAATTTCTATTTTAATGCAAATGAAGTCGCGAAGCAACCAACACTAAGTAAGGAAATTCAAAAAGGAGTGTCAATGGCAAGATAAAGAGATTTCAAAAGCTAAACATAGAGCTCTATTACAAGTTAATATTTCAAAGCACAGCCTAGGAACATCGTCCGACTCCGCAAACAAAGAAGTATCAAATTCTTCAACTAATACTCTTTGTTGTAATATGCTAAACACTTTGATAATGAACGAATATTTAAATTCCTATTCTAAGTGGCATATTTTGTTGATACCGTAAATAATTCATTTCAATGCCAATTTAAATATAAACTACATGGGTGCCTAAATAATTTCATAGTGCACAACAAATTTTTTTTTATGCAAGTGATAGGCTAGAAACTCCTTTGTAAGTTGTAACAATTTAAAAACTATAAACATTTTATGTGTGATGCCAACATAACGCAACACCAGTAACATTATGCCTAAATTATCTACTCACATCACGCTAAGAATATCTTCCTTAACCGACAGGAATGTTAACTAAGATTAAAGGTCGTCTACATTGTACTATGTTTCAAGGGTGTTTCAAAACATAATTATAAAAATAATAAACACAAAACATTTAAAATCGCATGTAAATCGAAGCGTTCCGTTTGTTTGAGTTTCAATGTAGGAGAGCATATCGTACGAATTCCATTCAACCGGCTAGTCGCTGACGAAATAATGTGATTATTATTTAAGTGAAATACAACCTTAACAGCTTGTGATAAAGTCCATGCCAGTTGTATTAGTTTAAAGGCATGGGCGTACATCGAAAACGCACCAAGCGTCTATTTTTAAAATCGATGCGGTGACCGAAGTGGGACATTTGTAAAGCTTTTTCAATTAGGAAACAGTTAGAGACATTCGTCTTAGTCGACTGACGAGATAAGTCGATTTTGTATTTTTAAACATAATATAGCGTAATATTTCAAATGAGCGTTGTTGGTTTGGCTTAACGACAAACATTCTTTAATGCTTTTAAAATAATATTGTTACTTTATTAAATCGCAATAACAATAGTAAGTTCCTTAGATATTATTTCACGTAGCACATCACTTAATATTGGATCTAATTTAATAAGTAAAAAATCAAAGTCATTTATTCCATTTGAATTTCTAGTACCTATTTAAATATTTTGCCATATTATCAGGAATCTATAAGTGATTTATATCAAAATCTAGTATGGAAATCCAATGCAGTATACAGATTAACCTTATGAAGTATAAAAAACATTTTATCGTTTAAATGATCAATTTTAAACATTGCAATGTATAAAAATGTTAATTAGTGCGAGGTGATTTTTAAATAAACACCACGATAATTTAAACGTTGTACGCAGTCTCGATTTTCGCGCGCAAACGTGGCCGCCTGCCAAAGGGACTGTCCATTACCCACATAATGGTTTATTTTGCAGATTTTATGTTAGAATTGTATAGTATACTTTATGTTAGTATAATGGAAAAGGTAAACTCGTCAAATGATCTGGAAGGTAAGTTAATTCGTTAAACTAGTAACTTAATAAATGTAGTTTTGATCATCCGTGAATGTGTGTAGGTAATATATTTGCTTGTGATGTAAACTTTATTTCTTCTCATGATTTATATACATCATTTATCTATGATTTATCTATCAACTAGGCTGTTACTAATTATTTCCCTACATTATTTAAGTATGACGATAGCCTGGTTGCCAATGGAACGGTCTGCTGAGACAATGTCCGGAGGTTCGAAACCCAAGGCACACACCTTTGACTTTTCAAAGTTACGTGTGTATTGTTTATCAATTATCGTTCACTTTAACGATGAAGAAAAACATCGTGACGAAATCTACATAACTGAGAATTCTCCATAAGAATTTCGAGGGTGTGTGAAGTCTGCCAACCCGCACTAGGCCAGCGTGGTGGACTAAGGCCTAACCCCTCTCAGTAGTAGAGGAGGCCCGCGCTCAGCAGTGAGCAGTATACAATACAGGGCTGGTATTATTATTATTGTTTAAGTAAATATTATGTACCTATCTATAGGTTAAGCGGCGATAGCTTTGCTGAGAGTAGAACGGACTGCTGAGACGAATGGCTTCAAAACCCAAGAACCCGCACCTCTGACATTTCTAAAAAGTTATGTCTGTATTCTTTGTGAATTAACGCTCGTTTAAACGGCGAAGGCAAACATCGTGAGGAAAACTGCATACTTTAGAAGTTCTCTATAATTATTTCGAAGGGTTGTATAATCTGCCAACCCGCATTAGGCTAGCGTGGTGGACTAAGGCCTAATCCCTGTCAGTAGTAGAGGAGGCCCGTGCTCAGCAGTGGGCAGTATATAATACAGGGCTGGTATGGTATGGTATCTATAGGTTATTAAATTGTTGAGTCAGTAATATTTATACTGCATCAAGTGTCTACATTTCGCAGAATAATCAGAAATCGCATAGTGAAACAGTAAGGTTTAACAAAAGGATTTGAAAATTACATTTTGATTGCAGTTTTTACCTCTCAGTGTCGACTTGGATGGGTCATGGGACTAAACAAAAAAACTATCATAACAAAGGTACTATAAGTATTTCTTAATTAATTCCCAAATGTCAGACACTTTTTGCCTGGTATAATAAAACATTATGTTATACCATGTAGGTTTAATTTTTCAAGTAAAAAATAAAGGACTTCTCAAAGTGAAGAATAGTGTTGTCTTTCAATGGTCACTAGTGTATTCCATGATGTTTGCCACCCCTGGTTTTACAATCTAATTTAAATTGTAACATCTTAGTATCCGTCCTGCAGCCTAGTTCCACGGATCATCTACTGGTCTCCTCAAATTATGCTTAGAATTTAGGGCTGGCCTAATTCCGATGCTATCTACTAAGTATTTCTCTGTGGGTATCGCATACTTTTAGTTATAATGTGTGTTTCTTAGTAAAATCTTTCTGTCAATTTTTTTTCATCTTCTTCGATATTATATTAATGATATTAATTATTGCTAATGTTATTAATTTTAGAAATATCTTTCATTTTTTTTGGGCCCCTGTTTATTTCGTGCCACATCGAAGGTAAAAGTGGCCCTTGCCACATCGGCTCCACAGCAGAACTTTCTCCAACGCAGTGCGTTCAAGCGTGGGTAACATCTGTGCAATTTCTGCACAACCATTGTATTCTTTGAGTATGTTGTTTTTATTATAGCAACTATTGGGATTGGATGCCCAATGTCAGTCATTTCCTCGCTTGTTTTGATTAATGGTTGCAGATTGGGTTTGTCGTTAGGTTGAGAGAATAAGGTCGAATATTGATTAGAACCAACAAAGGATGAGTTCATAAATTATTCTTAAAAACTGAACATCAAATAGAAATAACCAATAACAATAGTTTTAAGACCAAATTCCTGGAATAACCATTAAGTTCAAATGCAAAGGCAAATCCATTTCATGAAAACGAATTCGCAAAAAATATACTGTATCAAGATAAACTCAATCATGTATTAGCCAAAAAAAAACAAGAACCCAAATTGACCCACTTTCGCAACAGCGGATTAAGTCTTAGACCAAGCGTGCTAAATGTTCATCCGTTAAAGAAAGTGTAAGGACTGTCATTATGAGTCAAAAGGACACGTCAAAAAACGGGCTAAAAATTCTAATCAAGATACTTTATATAGGTATATTTGGATAGTACTCAGTGTAGTTTAAAGTCCTCCGATTTTGAGATTTGTGTAATTTTATTTAGCTTAAAAACAACAATTAATATGAGCTCTTTAAAAAAGTTTATTTCAAATGCCCGTCCACTTCTAACAGTATTTGCTTAATGGATCCAAGAACCATATTTTTATCCGTTTAATATCCGTAAAGTTTGAGCCTGGTTAAGTTTTGAGGCCTAGCACCCACACAAAAAACAAACATCACATTTACTAAACTAGATGTAACTGCATATTATGCCGTTATCTTTCATTAAACTGATATCAGGCATATTGATACAATACACAAATTTAGATAGCGCCTGAGCAGTAGATAAAGTTCATGTCTTTTGTTTTATTAAATTGATTATACGGAAATTCTTTAGTCAAAATTATCGTGATTTTTGAAATATTGAGCTTATAATTTCTCTAAAGAGATCTTCTATTCTAAATTCTCGGCGTTCAATAGTTGTACAAGCATCAATGATCCTAATATGTAGTTACATTTGAAGTTTTTATGACATCCCCTTTCACGTGATTCGTGACGTTATTGTTACTGTCTTTAATATCTTCTTAGCTTATGTCTATTTAATAACGTGTGGTATTATTTTCACAAAAAAAAAGACAATTTTAAGGTTACTTAAAGAAACAATTCATTACCTTTTCCTCTATGTCAAATTTGATTGCACCAATTTTGGTATCCATTCTCTACGCTTTGGCATCTAATATCGTCATGAATGCAGTCCAAAAGGAAAACACGTCGAAATTATTTTGTTACGCCAAATTACATCCTACTTTCAATACTGTCTCAGAAATGAAAGTTAATGAATCGAATTGAAAACTGTTCGATTTCGGCTATTTATTTAGTTTATCACGTACTTGGTTCAGCTTAGTGGTAATTAATTTAATCACTTCTATTAAAGCCGTATTTGGAACGTATGTTACGTTTTAAAAAAGCCGACGCGACATATTAATAAGTTTGTTACTAATTTTATCTGTCACAAAAATCATCTTGTTAATTTAATTTACTACAAGTACGTAAATTGTTCATAAAGCAAATTAAATTTAGCAAATTGTAATACAATCCTCAAATCAAAAAACATACATCAAATCCCAATTACGTGGCCTAATTGAAACGCTCGCCCATAATGTAAATTAACGGACTCATTTATGAGCTAGATTCTCGTGAGCTAATCAACGTCCCACATTGAAGCCTCATCAGGCACGAAATATTATAACGCCATCTGGACAACGTAACGCTGGGAATCTGTAACTTGAGTCTCGTCAAAATTTCAAAGTGCAATGTTGCATCTTTTGAATACGTAGGTGTCAAATGTTGAATACAGATTGATCGGCTTCGTACACATCGGAGCTGCTCAGGTAATTTCAAATACATCCGTTTGAAGGACGGATCCGTTATTGGACAGGTCAAGATGTTTTGTAGTTTAAATGTTCATTAGATGGTGCAAACAGGTTCGTTTTTGTAACTAACGTTTTTAAAACACATTTTCTGGTGTTGGTTACTGGCCAGTAACAAAATTTGCTTTGATAATGTTACTACTGGCACAGATACTTTACGTTTGATCAAGTGTAGTTGCTTGTCGTTATATTATTTTACAAAAATGGCGGAATTTTGCTTGTTGTTCGCTCAGTAACTTTTTTAATACTCAAAATATTTATGGGTAGTCGTATCGCTTACTGTCAGGCGAACGGCATGCTCGTCTCGTCATTCAATGACATAAAAAAGAAACAATCTCGCTTTCATACTTTGCTAAAAACGTCAGATATGGATAACTCTTGCTCTCTGATAGTTCATTCCTATACTCGAATCGATATACCTCTGGTAGTAAACGATTCCCGTTAGATATCCTATAAGAATACTCGTATAGAATAAAGAATGTTCACAGAGCGTTCAAACGTAATGTAAATATTATGTGTTTACTGTTTACACATATTTGTTCGCAATCGTCTTCACTCTACGTTACACCGAGTGAAGGACAATTGATATCACTAGTTTCGATATTTAATACATTGATAAAGACGTGTCTATGGGCAGTCAGTTTGAATTTAGAATTGATTTGTTCTTAGTTTTTGTCGTCTAAATTGAACATTTTGTTTGAGACTATTGATATCACTAGTTTCGAAATTCGAATATTGAATACAGTGACAAGCATACGTCTGTAGGTACTCTATATTCATGTAACTGTGAATATAGAATTTGATTTTGATGTTTTTGAACGTCTATTGAAAATCTCACGTTTTATTTTGATAGCTTTACCTTGAACTGTTAAATCGTAAACGATAACGCAACATTCATATTCTTGTCTTACATAATTGTAATATATGTATATCAAGTGTCTAAGATTTTTTATACTAATATTATTATTAGTAAAAGACATGAGTATTTATATCATAGGTAATTTGTAAATTAAATATGTTGTAGATATTAACGCTTATCGTGATTATTATATCTGGAACTCGACGCGCCTCTGATTCTGTGTTTGTCTTTATTGCAACTTGATAATATACTACATTTACAGTATTATATCTCAAGATTTACATTCGGTGTCAATATGATATGACAAACCTATACAAATGACTTTAACACTCAGTTTAATACTAGAAAGATCAGCAAAGCGCTGAAAATTTTGACGCATTTTATCGCCATACATTCTTCCGTTAATATCATAATCACATTAATAAGTAAAACAAATAAAATAATTAAATTTTTATCCACAAGCATTAATTTTTATCCACCGCCGACCTCACGGCAAGCGCAACTTATGAATAACGGACTAACCTATAACCACAATAACTGATGGCGGAAGATCACGGTCGCGTACAATATGAGCACGGCTCCGCAACATGCTCGCCGTGTTGCTAGGAACATTACCTGAAATATAAAAAAAAAATATGTCATATTTTTTTAATGGCCTCGCAGAATGTCATATTTAGATTTCACAGAACTTTAGATCCATAGACAAAATTAATAGTTATCTAATAAATTGCGGATTAAAACATAGCTATTTTACCGAATTCTAAATTCAAAAATATGGACTATTATCGTATCATCGGCAACTTGCTAAAAACAGACAGAAAAAAAACTTTGTAAATGTAACATTCAGACCATAACATACATTTTGTACTATATTCTATAATAATATTTTGGACAAGCATATCTCTGAAAGTATACTTGTTTGCATACTTTCAGAGATATATCAACAATGAGAAAATCGGCGATGTTTCGGCACCACGTCAGACCACAGATAAGATTAATTCGAACGACACAGCCGTGTTTCGATTAGTTTTCTACAAACAATTTTAATTTAAAGGGTCAAGAGCCTTGTTGGTGACGTTGCTACCGACGTGAAAAAAACAATATATATTGACGGAAAACAATATTGTTTATTTAATTTATCGATAAGTTTATGATTAAACTTCTTTTGTAGAAACTCGGGATATTGACTTCGTCTTTCGAACCCGATTCTTTATTTGCATATAACTTTTATAATTAGTTAAGAAATCATGGCACAGTCGATCGACCTAAAAAGACAGTTATCATGAAATGCAAAGGAACCGAAACTTCTCAACACGTAACATTACGTAAAACTTCGATATTTACTCTACAAACAAGAATCTAGGGTAAGCATAATTTTTTTATCTCCGTGTAGCCTAGTTGTTGCAGATGCGAAATTAATTTTAAAATATTTATTCACCGATAACCGAGGCGAGTTCAGAAAACTAAATAAACATAGCTTCCGTCACATCGGAAATTTAGTTGTCTGAATTATAGACTCAATGAAAACATTCGTTGGCGACTGTGGGGTTGTGGGCGTTACTGTCCCGACCTTGAGCTAAGACCTGACAATTGAAGGCTTTAATAATGGAGGTGTTACAAACTGAATAAGATATGACCTTGTGCCATCTGGATACAGGATCGCACAACGTGTGGGTACAGAAGTGTCAAGATATGGCTCTACATCGGAGCTATTGATTTTTCATTATGCTCACTGATATTTGTGAGCGTTTTATGGTTTGATAAGATTCTATGCATGTATTAAAATTTACTCAGAAAATACGCTATTATATGTATGTTTTATTATAAATCATCAAGTTACATTATCAACTGACCAAACATTATTCCAGTAATGATAAAATTAGTTCCGAACGACAGTGGGTCACTTGGATCCCAGGTTCGCCAATTTACAAGAAACTATATGAGTACCTGATACGGTCAAGTTCAGTTGAAAGAGTGCACGCGCGAGTCTGGTGCAAGCGACCGGCCCGCGTGCCCCGACACCGTTACGCGTACATATCTACCGCCACCGGCCAGCCGAGTTTAATGACTGACTGCACAATGCGAGCGTAAAATGTAGGTACTTCGACGATTCCGTTCGAAATTTGAAAATGCAATTCCTATTTGCTATGGGGCCGGTAATGCGATAAAAATTTAAGATCCTTCGATAATCAAAAACACACAAATTAAGAACCTTTTTTGAAAGTCGGTTAAAGATAAAAGACGTTATTGGCTCTTATGAATTTGCTAGAAATTTACATTTACAACATAAATTATAATTATAAAGTGATAATCATAAGTTAAACTTAACATGTACTACAAAACCGCAAGTTTCCTAGTTGAATATCATAACTGGCAATTAGTTTGCAATCTTGTCAGTGAATAATTTATAGCGCTGTTATAGGTTAATAAGTAATCATTTCAAACAATTTGAAATATAATGTATTACGTGAAATAGAAACACAATCAAATTCGTTATTTAAATCCACACACATATTCTATTATAAAAAAAAGCATCGTATGACAACTTGGGTTACGTAACGCTCAAATGGCAAAATGTTACCAACGTTTCTCTTTACAGTTGAATGTAATTAAATAATTCGGCACGGTGTTATATGATCAGTACATCGACCAGTTAGCCTTTATCGCTATATAAATGCGGGAGAAGGTGGTCGATATCTTATCAACGGTTGATAACGTGCTACAAAAAACCGCATAACTTAACTGCGACTCTATCGTGAGTTAATGTTGTATTACTTTGTTTCTGTATGAAATTGTGGTAATATATCTTTTTTATAAGCAATAAAGACATAATAAGTTTTTTACTATACCTCGGAGATTTGGTTATGTTTATTAGTAGTGAATGTATGAAAACAAACATTACTCAAGATGTATATCTTGTCGGTATTAAAGCTATTACATAAAGTTAACCACAAAGTCAGGCGTCATACGGCACCGTTCATTATACAAAATTATTACTTACAATTTTTTCTCCTCACAATATTGTATTATATACCTCATTACTTTATAATATAAATTGTCTGGTAGCCCACTCTCTCACTTATTGACCCTAATATGAGGAAGGGCGTTTTTTGTACTGGATCGATATTGGCCAAGGAACAAGCGCGGATTAATCGTTCATCAGAACATTTTTTAGATATTTCTATCTTACATTCGTTTGCTTGGACAACATTATCCAATTTCCTTTAAAATATGTGTCAAAATATATAATGCAATATCTAATAATATCAGGGATCTACCATTGCCAATGTTTAAAACATGATTTTAAAAGTGGTTACTAGATAATTCATTTTTGAGTATCAAATGACTTGATTCAATTGAAAAGTAATTACTTAACATTATGAATACTAAGCATATTATCTCAATCGTCTTTATGTATAAGAAAAGTAATCAGAGTGTCTTTTTTTTATAAAAAAGCAAATGGAATCTGGTACACGGATAAAAAATATTATTCTGGAATAAAATTTAACACATGAAGAGTGGACGCTCTTTATAAGAATTTCGAAGGTATGTGAACTCTACCAACCCGCACTAGGCCAGCGTGGTGGACTAAGGCCTAAACCCTCTCAGTATTAGAGGAGGCCCATGCCCAGCAGTGGGACAGTATTTAGTTCAGGGCTAGTATTATTTTATTATTATAATAATAAAATTTAACACATAGGATACTCTTTCTATCTGGGAAAAGTACTCATTGTTTTTATCGAAGATAGAGTTTCACACAGGCGCTAAATTATTCTACTTGACCCCAGGCCTTATTAAATTTAATTTCAAAAAATTATATTTTCTTAATGGTTTCTTTTTGTAGGGACAACTTCACTCCAATCGATATTAACTGCATAAGTTCATACGAAATATAATGTCGAGAGGCATTTGTCGCCGATCGCCTGAATTATTCCGGCCTGATTTACCGGGTAAATACCGGTCGATCCTAAATTAATGCGATTCGAACCACTGCGATGGATATCTACGGCGGCCAATGTCCATGGATACAAAATATCGACTAACTAACTAGATAAAATAAAAAAACACATCCTTATAAACATAGTTATATTGATTTTTACATGGAATATTTATTTCGATTCTAAGCTGTATTGAAAAGTATTGACAACAGGCAATGTTTTTCTTCAACACAAGCATTACTTTAGTGTACGGTATAAAATAAACAAAAAATTTACGCCTCTATCTAGAAATATACGTGAAATCTTTATGATTCGCAATGCTCGCTTGGTTACAAAGTAGAAAATAATCAAAAACTCTATTATTATTTGCTAAAACGACTCGTCAACAACATGGTGGTTGTTGAAACCTTAAATAAATTTACTCACAAGCCGTCATATGCATATAAGGGTTTGCTAACTCAGTGATCTGAGCACTGGTTCACATGGAACTCGGTTATTCTTAGTTATTTTAATATTTGCCTAAATTTCGTGTCTATGGATTTAATATCATTCGACGTTAGAAAAATGTGATGTAAGAATGCTGAGTCGCCTATTTAATAAAATATTGTGTTCTCGTATACCCATTTCTCTTGTCATGTTGGTAGAATGTGCACACAAATCTCGGCATTAATAAAATTGTATTAACTTTTGAATAATTTAATTGACTTTAAATTAACAATCGATATAGCTTATCATGTATTGTGAAAAATATTTTAATACTGTAAACCATTATCTATAGGGTTCTTGTATAAATTAAGGCTTGAAACAGTTAAGTAGCATTAAATTTTTCCTCAAGATAATTCCAATATAGGTAATATGATTTCAATTACATTTCAATAAAATTTATACAAAAATAAACAATGTTTACCCTCTACGAACAGTCTGTGTAATAATATAATTATTATATTCACATTTTATTTACCATTGTAATAAATCGCATATCTTAATATACACAAAACCTAAATAAACAACGAAAATGTACCGGTTTCATTTCATACAAGTATTCAAATAAATATGACCAATTAGTTCTGTAATGGTTCCCACTCCATCAATCAATTTTATAACCAACTTCAGATGAATCAAAGTCTACATTTCGGGAACAGAACTCGTATCCCGTTTCGATTTGTAAAAGGGATTTGCCTATGATAACTGTAACTCAAACATTAAAGTTTCCGTTGAGGAATAATTTATCGCCAAGGACTCCCGACAACTCAGTCAAAACACTGCGTACGTGTTCGGAATTATATAAATAAAACAATATTGGTTTACACACTACAAGTTGATTATCATGGAAATAAAAAACATTCAGTGTTGATTATTATTATACGAGCTAAATTATTAGTCCTGCCTTCATTGATTTGAATTTGGAATACTTATTACCAGTTAAAAAAACAAAATACTACTATGCGAACTTTTTTATTATTGTTATTATTGACAACGTAGGGAGAGGAAGCATCTATCATTTTTAATGCCTAATTATTTTCATAATATTATGGAAGAATGAATCCTGCCTCCACAACACTTTCCCAAAATTACACATTGACAGTTACAAAGAATAGTGGCTGATCGCGCGTCCCAGATTAGGCAACTCTCTGCAATCGTACTGTGAGTCTGCCTAATGGCCGGCCATTTTAAGATCACTTGCGTGTCGAAGATCAACTTAACTTCACATTTATTGTCCTCTTACAGTAAGTGTCAGGTTATTCAGTCACGAGATTAACAATTTGATATATAGTGTAAAAAGTAAATGTCGGTTCTCAATAATGATACATCTAAATAGGTAGGTGAAAGACGCTAATATTTTATTGGTACAGAACTGAATTGAAAATTAAATATGTGTACATGTAAACACTCACACCTCTTATCCCTGAAAGGGTAAGCAGAGGCGCAACCATTGCACCCACTCTTCGCCCTGTGTACTTAGTCCCATCACGCTATTGTGATTAAGGGCGCTCGCCCGACTATAGGCCCCATTGTCGGGCAGATAGAGATGAAAATCCCATGACCACTACACTGAGGCAGTCCATATTATATAGTAATATTAATAAAATAGATGTATACCAAAATATACACGATTGGTAAAATTTTTTCTATACAAAAGTTCAAAAACAACACACACACACTCACTCACGCCTATTATCCCCGAAGGGGTAGGCTGAGGCGCAACTAGTGCACCCACTTTTCGCCGTTATTCCGTCCCATGATGTGATAGGGGGTGAACCTATCGCCATATCGGGCACAAATTCCAGACTCCGAGCTGATATTGAATAGAAAAACTCAATATCACTTTGCCCGTGTTGTATCTTTGTGATTTATCACATGTATGAAACTGTAAAACCTGTCTTGATTTAGCTGATATTAATGTTGCCTACATTGTCTGCATTTAACAAAGCAAATGCATCTTCCAAACAATTTTGGGTTGCAGATCTTATGAACGCTTGCTGTTTTGATAACTCTGTTGAATATCTTTCGACCTTTACAGTACTAATTATAATCAGAATTGCGTTGGATATGTTAGTCTATGTTTTAGATGAGCAAGCATAATATTTTACTTCACATAATATTATTTCTCGTATATCATCACTATTTTAGTCATTAGTTTTCTCTTAAGATAAGTCAACAGTCATTCATGCATCAGTTTACTTGAGTTCTGGAAGATAAATATTTTTCTATCTGTATTGAAATATTAATTCAATTCCGACCATTGCATCGAGCATGTAAAGTAACCACATCAATATTTAGTAAAACGTTCAAAGGTTTATAGAAATAGACAACCAAACATAATTCTACCAAGTTATCGCTAATCACAAAAAAGCCGAGTTGTTCCATCCGTAATAAAGTTAAAACTATTAACACACTGGCGGATTGCAAGTGAATTAATAGCGAGGGAAAGTGCTGCGCGCTCGTCCAGTGTAACATGGTGGTAGGTCTCTCATATGTAAGAGTCCGTCTGGGTGGGTACCACCGCAATGTCTGTTTCTACTGCGCCCCAGCAGTGTGCTGTGTTTCGGTTTGAAGGACATTGTAGCCAGTGTAACTACTGAAGATATAGAGACTTAACATCTTATGTCTCAGGATGCCGAACGTAGTGGAATGCCACACAGTACTTTGTAACTCAAGGTGCTGTATGGTGTTACTACTGTTTATGGGCGGTTGTATCGCTCATCATCAGGCAAACGGCATGCTCGTCTCGTCATCAATGCAATAAAAAAAACATAGACGATGAGGCAACTCGGGCTAAATCTCCAAATTATAGAGTTTAATTAAACACTAATATTCTGCAATCTGTACTCACATTCAATATAGTGAACGGGCAAAATACGGTATTAATCGGGCAACTTCTGTCACCGGCCCCTAGCGCACAACAGGGGCCACAAAACCTTAGTCAACTGAGACCCTTCGATGTACACTCTTAACCCTTCGGGGTACAAAATCCGATTTTATGCACCCAGCATTGAGTCCAAATTCATCTGGACGGATTAAAACAAATGAATAATAGCGTAGGGTAGTTTTTCAAATAAATAATCGTAAACGTTTATGGTATTAACCATCGACAATTAAATTACATTGTGTTGTATTGATTTTACGGGCTTTTGGTCGGATAAAAGCGCATAGGCCAACTTAGGTTTGAATGCAAAATCTAATTAATACTTTGCGTTAGACAAATGTAAGCGTGAATTGTGTTCTATTGTTTTAAACAACCTCATCTATACTAATATTATCAAGAGATAGGATAGTAGGAAATATCGTCTCGTCATTCTATGCCATAAAAAAAAAAGTAATCTCTGGAAATACTGAACCGATTTCGATGAAATTTGATATGGAGATAGTTTGAGATGCTGGGTACTTTTTATCGCGGTATAACATAAAGTGGGATTTTTTTCCCAGACAACCTTTTTAACGCTAGTTTTTTTAATATAAAAACGCTGGCAAACTTAACACACAAAATGCAAAAACAAAAATGTATGCGAGACTATCCCGCCCTCACACCCACCACTGCAACTCCTGTAAGCCAGGATCGGCAGTGGCACGCATTTTATGACACCGAGCGGTGAAGCTCGGCGAGTCTCTAGGAGCACTAATTAGTCTTAACCCGCAGCAAAGTTTATCGAATAGAAGAATGGGGAGGAGTTACAAATATATTTTCCACTTCCTTCCATAGCAAAGTGGGAGAGAAAATAATGAACGAAAAAGGTATTTTTAACATTAATTATTGAGATTTTTACAACTGGAAAAGCCAGATGCGAAGCACCACGGACAAAATTAACAGGGTTCTATCATTTGAGCTGTTAGACCCGATTCCATTATTAGGTATGGCAAAAATGGAGGAAAGCACGGAAATTCTGCCTAGTCTCCACAAGGTGAAAAAAAAAAAATCCTCCTAGCCAGTTTCGGCCACGGCGGCCAATCTCAACGGAGATCAGCCAGGTACGCAGGAGATATTATAGTGCACAAGTGTGTGAGCAATACACAGGTGCACTCGCTATTCCTTCACTCTCATAGTCCGGTGAGACGGCAATCCGACATGACCGGAGAGAGATCAGGCGCAGGACCAACGGCTTTACGTGCTTTCCGAGGCACGGGGGTATCACACCGCCAACTTCCTGACTCCGAGCTGCGACTGAGTAAATTTTAAGATGGAAAAACCCAGTCACAATTTTTTTGGCTCGACCCGGGATTCGAACCCAGGACCTCAGCGCGCAAATCGTACTCGTAATGCGTACGCAATACCACTACGCCACCGAGGCAGCCAACTCCACAAGGTATTGCATTAAGCAAAAATGTACTGTAATAAGCAGTAAGTACATAAGACCTCACGTTTAGGAAATACATTAGTTTACCTCAGCCCATTTTGTACATATAAATTCTAAGGAATAATAATGAACGGTCTAATTTTTTTAGGGAGGGAAAGAGATGAGTCTCGAGATTGATTTTTTGTGCCTCTGGCGTATCTAGATTCCTATTATTAAGAAAACATTACCTTAACGGATCCCAAAAACTTTATAAAGTTAGACAAAGACCATCTATTTACTTTTGATTACGTTATTCATTTGGCGTGGGCTAAGAATATTCGATCGCTCTGTTTCAAACGTATCTTATACGATGTTTTACTTTCTCAGTTAAAGTAATTTATTTTCTTCATTCAATGTGACAAATAGTTATTGTTTGTAACTCCACCTACAAGAACAATCATTCCAGAAATAATTCTCCCATTGTGCACTTTTTAAGATGAAAAAAGCGATTGTGTTGTCTATCTATGTGCCAAATTTCATCCAAATCTGTTCAGCAGTTTTTGCACTTACTTCAGTTTACTACATTTAAGCAGCCAAATATGTTGAAAAACATTAGTATAATATTAGAAAGGTTATGTGAATTCTTTCTATCAATAATTGAATTAGCTTTGTAAAGGAAGGCATCGTGAGAAATCCTACACATATCAAAAAATCTCCAAAAAGTATTTCGAAGGTATGTGAACTCCACCAACCTGGACTAGACCAGCGTGGTGAATTAAGGTCTAAAACTCATTCAGTTTAATAGAGGAGCTCCGTTCTCAGCAGTGAACAGGGTAACACAGGGCTGATATTATGTATTATTATGACTGCCTCGGTGGCGCAGTTGAGGTCTCGGGCTTAATTCCCGGACCAGACCAAGTGATATTGGGTTTCCTATTCAGTATGAGCCCGGAGTCTGGAACTTGTGCCCGATATGGCGATAGTCTCGCCTCCTATCACATCATAAGACGGAATACGTACGGCCAAAAGTGGATGCACTAGTTGCGACTCTCCCAACTCCTTTGGGTATACCAGACGTGTGTGTGTGTGTATGGTATTATATCAAAATTACGTTATGCAAAAGCTGTCCTTTGTGACGTCACGGTTAGGAATTTGTATGCTCTTTGTTACTTGATGACGCCATAATGTATTCGGAGAAACTGGGGTTCCTTTTCAAGGATTTTATAGTAAACTGGAAGATTATTTACCGCTTACATGTGATCGTTAACCAACCGAATGGTTGTCTTACATAAAGTTATTTAATGATTAAGTTATCAGCCAAATATATTCAAAATATACACTCATTTGCAAAAAAAACGGGCGGTTTGGATTTTAATTCTTTCTTAAAAAAATACGGTACCAAAATGATTTCAATCATTTGTACATGTTACTGGCCGGTTTTAAAAATGCCGTGGTGTTTAAAACAGTACGTTCTAAATTAAAATTTTCGTTTGATGCTCGTTTTTACAGAAAACCACTTTTTATCCTACATTTTTGGTGCGAAGTTCCAAAAGATAATATCGGTTTTCATAACTTTTAGTCAATTTTTAGGAATTTATTTCATATTCTTAATTGTCAAAGCTTCATTTATTGCTGTTTAGCTGTCTCAATAATGTTAGAGAAAGTGGTAAAAGCTACCAAAATTATTGCGCTGCTCGAAGAGGGCTGCAGCCAATGCTTCGTGGCTCAGAGGCTAAGTGTGAGTCGCTCAACGGTTCAAAGGACCTGGCAGCGGTATCAAGACACCGGTTCCGTCGAGAGAAGGCCTGGTTCTGGAAGAAAACCATGTACCCAACCACGGGATGATCGTATTCTTGTAAGTCGCGCATTGGGAAATCGCAAGTCTTCGTATGTGGACCTTAAGAACAACCTCGAAGAAGTAAGAAATGTGCATATTAGTCTATGGACGGTCAGGAGGAGGCTGCTCGCGGCCAATATACGCAGTCATCGCACGGCCCGCGGCCCTAAGTTACTCCGTGAGCACAGAGTTGCCAGGCTTAGGTTTGCTCGAAATTGTGAGTCATGGACTCAAGAAGACTGGAATAGGGTATTGTTCTCCGATGAAGCCAGGATATCTCTGTTCGGTGAAGATCGACGTCGGCGAATGCTACGAAGACGAGGAGAAAGCTTTGCAGAGGCTTGTTTTGAAGAAATCACACCTTATGGTGGGGGCTCTATTATGTTTTGGGCAGGAATAAATTCAATGGATCGTACAGAGGTAGTCTTCATTGAAAACGGCTCATTGACTGGACATCGATACATAACGGAAGTTCTTATTCCTCATGTACAACCCGCATTGGCCGCTTTAGGCGAAGACTCAATTTTTATGGACGACAACGCTCGCGCCCACCGTCTAGCGATGTGGAAGCGTATGTGCAAGAGGTCGGCATTCGTCGTTTGGATTGGCCAGCTCGAAGTCCCGACCTCAATCCTATAGAGCATGTCTGGTTCTGAAACGACGCGTGAGATCAGTACAACCGGCTCCGCAAACCATCAGAGAGCTGAAGAATGTGATTACCGCGGAGTGGGAACGTATTCCGCAAGCAAGTATCCGGGATATCCTCGCTAGCATACCCAGACGAATTCAAGCTGTGATTTCTGCTAGAGGGGGTCACACTCGATACTAAACATTTATCTGCTTTTACTTTATTAAAGAAAAAACAAACAAAAATCTTTGTTAACTTTTACTTCACGAGCATATGCACTACTAGCGAGCATACACTACTAGTGAACTTTAGCATTAAAACCCATAAATTTTATCAAAATTTTATGAAAATACTGACGAAAACGATTATTTGCTTATTAATTTACAAAATTGTGAAAGTAAAACTACCTATAATTATCAAACAAACCAATAGTAACATTTGAAATGGTTCATTGCTTAGGTGCCCGTTTTTTTTTGCAAATGAGTTTATAATAGAATAAACACAACTGTATGGCAATATGAAAATGTTTTCTCTTTTTTTGTAGCTTCCGAATTGCGAGTATATTTATTTTATGATAGTACGTCGGTAATACTCGAGAAATTCTTACAGCTTTATCATAATATATTAAATACATCTGTAAACAAAATTCTTATAGTCATTGTTAGTATTTTACACAAAATAGTAGTTTGCTTTGGTTGCACATGACTATTACCTTTGTATCCGTATACAATCATTTCTTTTCCTAACTCGGTAAAACGAAGTCGAAGTAATAAAGTGACCCGGATAGTGACCAAAATCCAAACCAGTCCGTGAGTATCCAGTTACTCTCGTTATGCGCCCCCCCCCCCCCCCTCCTCCAGCGCGATACGGTACAATACTTTCCGTGAAACAAACGGCGACGACGCCCCACGATGTGCTACGAATACTCGTGTTCATCAAAGTAAAAATGCGGGATAAAGGGTACTTCTTCATTTGTTTGTAATAGATCAGTAATTATGGACCTGTTTCAAGTTATTTGATAGTCATTGATTAAATAGTTAATGTAGTAGTACGGCACATACACTCACGCCTTTTATCTCCGAAGGGGTAGGCAGAGGCGCAACTAATGCACTGACTTTTCGCCGTGCGTATTCCATCAAAAATTCCATCAACTCCGGGCTGATACTGAATAGAAAAATCCAATATAACTTTGCCCGAACCGGAGATCGAATCTGAGACCCCAGTATTGCAGCCGTACTGTAATACAACTAATGTAATAGTATCCACTTTATTACCATTTATTTCGGAGCATAGATTACAGTGACTTTTGTATTTGGCCAGCTTATACGTCATTTATGTGACGAGTAGCATTTATCATAGTGAAATCGGCCCAAATCTCATAATTAAGTTATATAAACTGTAGCCACTTTGGATTAGGGGTAGTATACCAGCTATACCTACATCAGAAGGTGTTGGGTTTGGTTTCACAATTTTCCCGGGATGGATCCCCCAAAATTATTGACCTACATAATTATGATCATGCTTTCGCCAAAGGGATGAACGGAATCCTAATTTTGTGATCATAAATCACCATTAAGGTGTATGTCATTTCCGAGTTACAAAACACATTTTAAATTATATTAATGTTACTTAAATTTGTCTAGCTCGATGGCGTATGTGTATTGCGTGCATTGTGCGACTACCACTCTGAAGTCTCAGTTTCGGATCCTGGGTTAGTTAAGTGATATTGGGCTTCTCTGCTCGATATCAGCCTGGACACTGGAGTTTGTGCCACACATGGGAAAATTAACTGTGCTAGTTCCATCTCTGCCTACCCCATCGAGGACAAAAGGCAGTGTGTACTAATATTTCAGCTGTTATAATATCATTAAATATTGTAAATACCGGACGATTTTGTTGAACGTTTAATTAATGGATGACGGGGATAGCATATCAAAATCATATAATGGCGTATATTGTGTTACTCTCCTATTTTCATGGTGCAAATTAGAAACCATAAAGTATTCTTCATTTTCATAGCTCGCATGTAAAGCTTTAATGTACTTATTTATAAATAAATAAATAAAAAAAAACATATAATACATGTGTCGATGGGTTCTCCCGCTATCACATCATGGTACGGAATATGCACGGCGAAAAGCGGGTGCATTAACTACGCCTCTGTCTACCCCTCTGGGGATAAAAGGCGTGAGTGTATGCACTCGTCGCACCTCTAGAACGAAAACGACACAATTCGAAAAACTAGAAAATTGAGTTATCATTATAAAATGACTTAATAAAACGAAGTTCTCAATACAACAATGGCTCAAACACAGCTATATTTAAGCGGGAAAAGAACCAAACTGTTATATTGGGCTTTTTATAATATTTTTATGAAAAAGGGACCAGTTTTAAGTCATTTTATGACGATAACTCAATTTCAGATTTTTTTGAATTGTGTCGTTTTCGTTTTAAAAGTGCGACGTGTCAAATTAAAACTTCCTCCTTTATCGTCAGCTAAAAATAACCTGCAGATACTGATTTATAAAATACGACTTAATTTTCCCACAAAAATCTGTTTTATAGTAAGATTTATAATATGATGCCATTATATCCGTATTTTAAAACATAATTCCATGCAAAATAAGTTGGTGCAGCGGTCGTGACATCTGTACAAAACAGAAAGAAAGTGACCGGTCCATTCAACGTTATTCACCATTAAATCTAAATCGAATTGATGAATAAATCTGTGTTAAATATATCGATTGTCATTTCTGGAGAGGTCAATTTATGTTGGATAATTTTGGAAAAAAAATTACGCTTTTGAAATGCCAATTTGATTCTAGGTATGGGATATTAAAACAGATGTTTTATACGTACTAGTTTCTGCTCGCGGCTTCGCTTAAAAGCTATTTCCTGAAAAGTCAAAAACGGATGTGTACACATTCAAGGACTAGTATATATGGACTAGTACATATGGACTTGTATATATGGACTAGTATATAATGGTCTAGTATTAACCTGTCGAGCGTCGACCGGCCCGATCGGGCCGGTCTGACAGCTGTCAAACTCGATATGTGTGCGTGTTGACGCGCCTTATGTGTGTGCGTGTAGGTCGATTTTCGCGTGTTGACAGACACGCGAAAATTGCGCTTGCGCCAGTGTGGCCAGCGCTCCGGGCTCGACAGGTATATGGACTAGTACATATGGACTAGTATATATGGACTAGTATATATGGACTAATGTATATGACTGCCTCGGTGGCGTAGTTGTATTACAGTACGACTGCAAAGCTGAGGTCTCGGGTTCGATCCCCGGGTCGAGCAAAGTGGTATTGAGTTTTTCTATTCAGTATCAGCTCGGAGTCTGGAATTTGTGCCCGATATGGCGATAGGCTCGCCCCCTATCACATCATGGGACGGAATAATGGCGAAAAGTGGGTGCACTAGTTGCGCCTCTGCCTACCCCTTCGGGGATAACAGGCGTGAGTGTATATGTATGTATGTATGTATGTAGTAGGTATACTATATGGACAAGTATAGGTATAGCTTCTTATTAGGGAAAATATTTTCAAAATCAGAGAAACGGTTCAAAATATTAATGCTTTCAAAAAAAATCAGCCAAATCCTAATAATATTATAAACGCGAATTTTTGTGAGTATGGATGTTTGTTACTCTTTCACGCAAAAACTACTGAACGGATTCCCATAAAATTTGGCACACGGGTAGATAGATCATGTCTTGGATTTACACATAGGCTACTTTTTATTTCCGGAACACTTAAAGCGGGACTTTTATCCCGGAAAAACTCATTCACGTGGGCGGAGCCGCGGGCAAAAGCAAGTATTTATACAGATTTACTTGAATCGAAATCTGGTCGAATTTATTAAAGTTATACTTCTTTAGGCGCGTTATGAAAAATTATGAGAGTGAAATTTTACGATACGCGCGCATGTGTGACACCAAAATTCTCACGGTTGGTTTTTTTTATAATTTTCCCTTTATAGGGAAGGCAAAGGGTTCAATCCCATACAGCCTCGTCTTAAGTGATATTATTGATTGTCTTTTTTTTTATTAATTATTAAATTTATTTATTTACTTTTAAAATATTAAATAATAAATATTTTAAATTCTGAATCTTATAATATTTAGTACAAATTATGTGATATATATTTATTATTCTCTAAATTGCATATTTAATATTATTTTTTAGTAAAAGGATAAGGCAAAGGCGCTTAGCCATGCAGCCTAGTCTGTTGTTGTTTTATCACATCCAAGGACTTTTTCAAAATTCAAAGGCCGAAGCCAAGACTGCAATTTTCTCAAACTATAAAGGTTAATGATGCCAAAGAAGTATAACTTCTCACGCGCGTACATGAGTACACGCCCGGTTTTTTATTTATCTAGTGACATTTATCGGATCATATTATGACGTACTCGAATTTACAATCTAGCGCCTATTCGCAAATAAAACAAATACCTCAGTAAATATGCCGTTTGAAAAGTCTAGCTCAAGGACAAATATAAATGTATAGTGAAAAAACGAATAAAAATCTAAAATATTGATTTTCAAGTTGATTAACGCCCCATGCGTTTAACAATGGACGTAAATACTTAAATGACATTGATATAACATTAACATCGTAGAAAACGAATTCCTTTGCTGTTTAGTTGCGATTTCTTTTGTTTATATTCAAACAAAGAACATTTTTTTCCTGCCAGTATTTGTGTAAAACGTATATTCCCTGTTCGTAAACGTGCCATCAACCTTTCGTTCCGAAACTATATCACGACATCGTAGGTGTATCAAAGGAGTTTATATTACGTTTGCATGGATCCTATATACTTCACTTCCGAAGTTATCTCCATATTATATGATGTACACAGTTTAAGAGAGCAAGTACTTGCTATTGAGGTATGCGTTGCGTCTAATGAAGCAATTAGAATAGATAAGTGCTTTCCCAGTTATAACCCTTAAATTAGTAGACTTTATATTATGTCTATGTATTTTCTTATAGGAATTAATAAAACCTAGCTTTGTTAAAAATCACAATAGGGTCAACCTACAAAATACTTAGCGTGTTGTGTACAGCGTTTAACGCAATACATCCAATTCATGGTCACATGTTCATTAAATGGTACAAAATCAACATTTCTTAAAGTAAAAGTGGCATTCTGATCATATCAAGGCGTTTTAAGTAAATCTCGACAAACATGTTTAAGTTAAGCTTGTTCGTGGCTAAAATGTACACAAATGTTCGCGTTCTTGATGGTAGGATATGATTTATACGGTACTTTCATGTACAGGTTGCAAACGTAATCGCCTTTAACACTACAGTTTCCACCCTGTATATCAGATAGTGGGTAAGGAATCAACACACTCATGACTTTATCCCCGAAGGGGCATGCGGAGGCGCAACTAATGCAGCCATTTTTCGCCGTGTGATATCACATCGTTGGGGCGAGCCTAACGCCATATCGGGCACAAATTCCAGACTCCGGGCTGATATCGAATGGAAAAATCCAATATCACAATGCCCAACTTGGGGATCGAACCCGAGACGCCAGCATAGCAGTCGTGCGTAATACAACTACGCCACCGAGGGAGTCAATAAATTAACTAGGTTTAATTTAGGATAAATTAGGAAGTTAGGTACATTTCATTTAAAAAATAAACTCTCAGTTGTAATTTAATTGTAATCCATAGTATAATTATATTATCTCGTACGTATTACATGGCTATCCCATCGTTATTGCCTATTCTTCGAAGGCCGGTAGCATATCCATGATTTTCTGATATACCAAGGGTTTAGCTAATTGCTTACGCAACCGATCATTTGCCGGCCTGAGTAATAAAAATCTATAATGACAGCAGTAGATACAGACATATGTACCATCAAACTTTGTTTTTATATATTAGACGTGTCTCAAAGTATTCACCTACGTCCAAATGACCCTTTAAATGTGCCAATACGAACAATAGGTGTACAGATTGCGTCAAAATCATTTAGCTAATGTATGGAGGTCGACCCACTTTTAAATATTTTTGTAGGTCGCCCGTCTCGCCCATTTCCAAGCAACTTACCTCATTATGTGTCATCTTGTTGTGTTTTATTTGCCAGATATGCTTTGGGAAATCCTTTTATGTGTTATAGTTAAGGCTAGAATTAATCATGTTGGGTTTTCTGGTTAGTATCGGTCCGGAGTCTGGAATTGTGCCTGATATAATATGAATGAATGAATGAATGAATACTTTATTGTACACCACGTTTACAAAAGGAAAATAAATAATTAACAAATAGGCTTGTAACTATGAATCACGTGACAATAGGCGGTCTTATCGCTAAAAAGCGATCTCTTCCAGACAACCTACACTGATTGTGAGAGAAATATGAAATAATGAAGGGGGTGTATACATATCAATGTAAAATTAATAGATATATTAATTATACTTACATACAATATAAAACTATAACATACAACGTAATATAATAAGTAATTGACATTCTCTCTATTACGCGAGATCTAATATAACTGGCATAATGTGGGTATGTACAGTCAGACACAAATTAGCTGGACAATTTAAAAACTTCTAAATACTTGTACACGTTAAGTTCAGTCGAAATATTCTTTTTTCTCTATCTAAAATAAAGTAAACCCCGTGAAATTTATTTGAGGGAAGAAAAAACGATTGTTGATATAGAAACAAAGGTTTAAAGGCTATTTGAAATTTTGAATTTGTTTAGGTACAAAACGTGGGTAACTGTACCAAGTACAACCTACCTATCCTTGAAAAGGGAAAAATATGTTATACATAAAATTAATGATTAAAGTGAGGCTGAAAGCACATTATCTTAAATTGGAGAGTCCCGTCGATAATATGCGAGTATCAAGTAATGCATAAAAACAATTCTTGTAATAAAGTTATCGTGCTAACATGTTTGTATGTTGTAAATAAACTGCTGAATTAATTACGATGTCATTTCGAACAAGAGTTCCTTTTATACCTAGAAAACACAATCCTTTTATTCGAAGAAAAGCCTTTAACGCAGGTGGAACCGCGGACAAACGTTAGTACTAATTAAGATTCCTTATATAAGTAACAACAGACATTGTTAAACTGCTCAAATAATAGCGGCCGACATCGAAAAAATAAATGTTGAACTAAATTAGGATGTGCGTATATAAATCTTCGATATAGAGCATTTTTCTTTGAATACCATTTGAATAAATAATACTATAAGACTATCAAGCACTATTAAAACACAAAAGAAGCACCATTATCTATATTCATAATAATATTATATCCCATGCTGGAAATGGCTCTCTACTACTAAAAGGGGAATCCATAATTTTATAATATTGAATTAAGCAAGGAGTACAAAGGCATACAGCCATGGAATTCATTCGGCTGTGTGCAGTTCGCTGTATTTTGACGAGATTGTTCACGCATCACCAAGGTCGAACATTAAGAAATATGTCATTAACACTGCTCTTAATAGCATTCGAATGTTATCTTTTTGTGTGGGTATGGTAAATTACTACGAAACTCGTTACGCTATAGTCCAAGTTTATAAAAAAGGGAAAATACATTATGGTATCGCAGATGACAACTTGTTGCCGAGAAACATTACACCAATAGAGGTATAGTGTTATTTTTTTATGAGTCTGTTGCTTCCGCACTTGTAGGGGCAAAAGTTTTTCAAAAGTAAAGCCAACTTTTTCTAAGAATATGAATTAAATTGGTATTAAGCAATTGCAAAGATAAGTCAATAGGATTTGGTTTTTCTCACCCTTATCGACATAGCGACGACCAGTGCACTGCTTAAGTATTTGTGTATGAAGGTAAATTACCGATATCATGACGTATGTAATAACATTCTTCCTAAGACTTGTTGAGATATCATTCCAGACACTTATCCCAATGATTAATGGATGTATGCAAGCCGTATAAAAGATTTCTTTCAGATTTTTTGTAGAACTTATAAAACATATAGCCATACCATTTATTTAGAAAAGCCAAATAACTTAATTACATTTTGTCCCTTAAATCTACTTTCCAGCCTAATCAAATGTATGAACCTACCAATAATAAAAACTCAAGTTTAGATCTAAAGCAACATAGATTTATTACGAATAGATATTAATGTCTACTTAATATAATGCCATTTACTTGTATGCCTTGAATAAATGCTCCCAATTTTGGTAAAACGACTGGGTGTTTAAAATATCAATAAAACGCCATAAAGAAACCAAGGTAGAATAATATTCATTTAAGAAGTTCAAAATATTATTACTGATAATCATTAATGTATAAAAAATCGATATAATACAATGATTAAAAACAATTTAATTCAGAAATAATGATTTCCTCGTCCGACAAGTTTAACTCGTCCACGCTTGTCACAATGCGCTAGTCAGTGACTCGGCCGTAGATACAAAATTAAATAATGGATGTCTTGTCTATACACTACACGTATTATTACATAATTGAATTATTCACAATTCTCTTGAACTTTTTACACATATTAATATTTCTTTTCTACACAAAAGTGCATGGACAAAGGGTGACCAAAAAAACGAATTTCGGGTCTACAATCCCTGTTTACAAGGGCTTCGCGCGACCTTTGCCAGGTAATCCATATATCTTGAGAGCCCGAACGTTAACTCCTACCCCGAGGTAACCATTCACTAGTATTTGAGTTGTGGCCATATTAAACCTACTAATAAATATGTTTGTAAAGCTATTTTTTAGAAGTCGCAAAAGCCACTGAACGAATTCGTATATAATTTAGTATAAAAGTAAACCAAGTCTAGAATTAACACAAAGATACTAAGGACCGATTTCACTGCTTGCTAATAAACGACGTATCACATAAATGTATAAGCCGAAAAACAAAAGTCACATTCTAATCTATGTTCCCAAATAATATGAGTACTTTCTACATAGCTGTTTAATACGATAACTGTCCAATAAAACTTGAATCCTGTGAAACAAATCATTATTATAAAAAAATGGGACTTTTATACCAGTAAAGGTCTTTAGTCTCTGGCCTAAGAATCGTCCAAAACCAACAGTATTATAAGAATAAGGTAGATATTTTAGATTCTTTAACAATAGCTTCTATTTCGTCACGGTATAAAATCTATCACCTTCCGCCATTTTGTTTCGACACAGACATGACAGTTGGCGAAATTGCCGGTCCGTTGGATACATTTACTTGAGGGATATTATTGCATTGTATTAATTATGATTTTGCTGTCCACCCGCATAGAGCTCTATGGGGGAAATGGTAGTGTACTGACTAATGACTAACAATTTCATTAAAACTACATACAAGCAAATTTCCTCTAATACTGTAGTATTATAAAGCGAAAGATTTGTATTTTTATCCGACTTCAAAAAGGAGGTTCTGTATTCGATCCGTATGTATGTATGTATGTTAATTTGTATGGCCGCGAGTTTCTCAAAACCTACTGATCCGATTTGGATGTGGTTTTCAATGTTCAAATATATTATTTCATGGAAGGTTTTAGTATATAATTTATGAAGATCTGATGATGATCTTCGGAGATACACAATGGAACTCTTCAATAACTAACAGCAGATCACTCGCGAATGCTGCAATCGTATATCTATGATGTATTGTTTACACTATTCTATAATTAACTAACAAAAAAGCAATAAATAAAAGCTTTTTAACAAAGAATAAACCTACTTCAAAACCACTGCAAACAAAAAAAAAATAATTTCTATATTCGCTTAGTATACACGTATATTTGCAGACGGTGCCTAATTCAAAAATATTTTATGGAGAAATATAACCACTCTCGTTCATAATTATTTTCCCTGGAAAAAACTTCTATTAATAACTGAATAAATTAATCACTGCTGAATACTACGTAATAACAACCTAATTAGCATTGCTACTTATAGGTATGATAAGATTTATGTAAGTACATCATATTTTTGGAATCACTGCCACACAACTTCACAATACAAGCATCACGCTAATTGGCCAACAGATCTCAGAATAATCGCTGTACATAAAAGTACGTGCGTCGAATTAAAAACCTCTTTTTATATTAATTAAATCGAATAAACTCACAATATGATTTACTAAAGGCAGTTACTCATCGGCAGCATTCGCATGTAATACAACAGGGATTTAAGCATTACATCACAAGTACGCTCTACTTGTAACACGATACCGTCGCCTCAGTCGCCTTGACGACTTTGTATTGTTTTTAAACAATGTCAAATTCATATTCTGTTTTATTTGAATTAAGAATGCTGAATGTCGGTGTTGCCGAATTATCGTCACGAATTCGCGTTGATGTTATGTAATATGTATTAACTATTATTTGTTTTTTTCAGCGACCGTATTATAGCTAGTCGTTTATTTTCTTTTTTTTAGTAGTTTATTTTACTGCCTCGGTGGCGCAGTTGTATTACGGTATGACTACAATGCTGAGGTCTCGGGTTCGATTCCCGGGTCAGGCAAAGTGATATTGTGTTTTTCTATTCAGTATCAGCTCGGAGTCTGGAATTTGTGCCCGATATGGCGATAGGCTCGCCCCCTATCACATCATGGGACGGAATAACGGCGAAAAGTGGGTGCACTAATTGTGCCTCTGCCTACCCCTTCGGGGATAACAGGCGTGAGTGTGTGTGTGTGTGTGTGTGTGTGTGTGTGTGTATTTTATTTTCTCTACATGATTACGTTGCAATCATTGATACATTTTCAAGCGTATTGAATTTACACGTTTTGCTATTCTTTTTATAACAAACCAGAACTATATAATACTGTAAAACACTACTAAATTTGAGAGTGCATGAAGTAACATAAGTTACGTCACACTATTTGCGCGAACATTTGGCGTGAGGTTTTGATAAGACCGTTACGTTACTGTGCCCTGCCACGATGACGTTTTGGCACATACCACAGCCCGGCTTTCACTGATCTCGATCGACGGCCAATATTTGAGGTTAAGGAACATATAACGTTATTACACTGGCATGCTGTAAGTTGTTACACGCTAACACATTAATTTGATCTTATCTAGTATGAGACGTACTGACAGGGTAATAAATAGATATTAGTTCTAAGGACTATGTTCTTGACTTTCCCTTTCGTATTATTTTATGTGAAGACTGCAATATAAATTGTATCTGGATTATAAAAAAAACAACTAGCAGTTTTAGGGTTATAACCTATAATCACACTGAAAAGCTATTAATATTTCCGAATCTATTAGCGACAATTATAAATTATTCAAATAAAAAATACAGACGTTGCGAATGATAACCTACTATAAAACAGTATCCTGTACGAATCGAATAATCGAACCCAGGGGATACCCTGGGTTCGATTTTTGTGGGGTCACTCGCTGCTCCGGATGTGAATTTTGTGGCACCGGAAATCCCTGGAATTCCTGATCCTCACAGGTCACGACATGTATTTAAGTGGAACGGTTGAATATATATTTTTGTATTTCGAAGTCAGCATCATAGCTCAAAGCTTTCTAAAACTATGGCTAAAGCCTAAAACGATAAGTATCGAGCTAATATAATTTTATTAACATCCTACTACAGTATATAACCAATATAGAGTACGAGCCCAAGTTAGCAGTTAACGGATCAAAGCCGCACAGTAGCGGTGCCTACTTTGTCATAAAAATATGAATAACCCTCGGCCAAGGGTCAAGTATCTGATTTATTGTTGACCACTACACTGATCGATGGCCTATATCTGAATTTATGTAGCTATTTACTAAAACTTAGTTTCTTGATGGTTTAAAAGGCAAAAAGAATCTTCGTAAATTCAATGACAAAAACTGTAGCGTGAAATAAGTTTTATATCGACTGGTGTAATGAATGGTGTTTGTTCTTTTTTGCAAAAATCAACCGGTTAGATTCCTGGCTACGATTTTTTTTACATCCAATGATGCAGTTTTAGTTTTCATCAAAATCAGCCACGAGAAACTTTTGAGCACTTTTCGATATTCCTGATAGTTTCGAATTTCACCATCCACGCCCACTTGAAAAATTCATTCTGTATACCCGCTAGGCCTCCTCTACTGGGTTTAGGCCTTCGTCCACCACGCTGGCCTAGAGCGGGTTCGCAAATTTCACATACCTTTAAAAATACTTTGGAGAATTCTCAGGTACATGTAGGTTTCCTCACGATGTTTTCCATCACCGTTAAAGCGAACGATAATTAATAAACAATACATAACTTCGAAAAATCAGAGGTGTGTGCCCTGGTTTTTGAACCTGGGAACATCCGTCTCGTCAGACTGTTCCATTCCCAACTAGGCTATCATCCAGATTGCTCTTATCGATCAAGAATAAATGTCTAAGCATTAAATTCACATTAATATAATCGTAATTGCCCAACACTAAACGATATATAATTAAATGCAATATGATATTAATAACACGCTTACTTGAAGCCGACCTGATCAATTCAGAACTAACTTACATAAAGTTGTCTCGTATTTGCAAAATGAAAGCCCTTATTCCACGATAGTTGAAATTCATCACAATACCTTAAACTTTAATATTTTGTAAGTGACTAAATTTAAAGCCGAATAATTTGTTGCATGATAATAAAAATATTACCTACTTATTTATAATTTAATTTTATGATTTTTTTCATTACCGACCTATTTTACATAGATAACAAAAAATAATACAAAAGAAAATAGCATGTCTATGCCCATTGCCCGTGGCTATTCAAAATATCCGTTTAAACACGATCGAATTCTAAATTCGAATAGCAGCAATAGGTCGCACTCCATTGGTACAGTTGCATTCTGTAATTGACTTTACTGATAAACACACACAAGGCCGCGCTGTGTTGTGAGCGATAAAACTTCACTGTCTGCCGTGTATAGAATTCAATTTGAGTTATTTTCTTACCATTACGTGCTAAATATCAAGCTTTTCCCCCTTTAATACACTGCAGATCAAACAAAGATAGCATTTATATTATACAGTGCGTCCCGCCCTCGCTCCCGACGTCTCCCTCGCTCGTTACACGTGTACAATCTTTGTTACCTACGCTACATCCCTTCCGCAAACTATCATTTTACAATTTGTTAGAAATGGTAAAGAGATATAAAATCTACTTAGCGTTTGAATACATCACCTTCATACAATACTTACAACTTGTACAAACATGTTATATGGAATGAGTTACTTTAAGTGTAGATTGATTGGCATAGGTAGTTAATATTAATTAATAACATGATAGTCTATTATGTAGATACGGCTAGCTTTGACCTAATGGCCGACGCTTGTCGTATTAGAGGTTGTAATTGCACAGCGCCGTGTTGTCGCGTGCACTCGTCTCGTCACAATAAGAGGATATACCTCCAGTTCCAATGAACACGACCAATGCCAATAGGTCTACATTACAATAATTTATTACTCTATCTTTTGTCTATGAATTCGGTTGCATGTGTTAATCGAATTTTCAAACTGATGATAGAATGTTATCTTTATTTCATTAACCGTTGACGCGTTTAAGCAATAATTTTTATTTCTAGAATTAATTGATGTAATTTAAAAATCCAAATTGCTAATATAAAAACATAACAATTGCGCACAAATGCAATAACGTGTTTTGTAACAAATTGATCAACGTTTTCGACTATCGAGAAGGCGCTGCAGTCGCCATCTCCCGCACATTTCAACACTAACTTGTATGACAACACTTCAAAATTCACTTTTGTGTAGTTTTTCGTAAGAGTTTTGCTTCACTTGAACTAATCATGAAATGATTGTAATGTTTCGAAATAAAGTCATCAATATTAGTAGGTATCATAACCTTCTTCTTCTTGGTCGCGTGCGTAGTGAAGGTCTTGTCCCTGAAAGGCCTTCGTGGCTTTATCTATTAAACCTTTCTATTTCGTTCGGTTTTCGGCTTCTCTTAAGGCAGTCGTAACAGACAAGTGAGGGCAGTCATTTGGTCCGATGAACGACTGGGTATCTTTTTTTGACGTGGAGAAAGTGACTTATTACTACCGCCCAGTGTTCAAGGCGGACGACTGAGCGGTTATGTTGGGTTCACCGTGCCTTACGACCCGACGTTGAGCCGCCCGGAGAGATGGAAAACGTCGGGCGACCGCCGGGCCGAGTCCCTAACCTATGTACACCGCACGACATACCAACCAAAACTCCGCGGTGGCCATCTTCGGCGCATTAGGGATGGCTGCGGGCTTCCTCCGACTCACGTCTAAGTTGTCGTCCGCAACCGACCCTACGCGTACTGCTATTGCGGTCCGTCTCCTGTTGTTGGGGAGGGGGGGATAGAAGCCCCCGCGCACCGAAGGACGCTCTCGGCGTCAACGGCAGCGTGAGGCCTAACCGCCACGCTTCACGACTGGGTATCTGGCCGCGAGGTCTTATTCCTTCTATTTTGTCCACCACAAACAACTTGTCAAGGCTATCTGTCTGACAGCGGGCAATATGCCCAAATAACCGAGAATCATAACCTTTTTTTTTTGTTTACGCGGAGAATGTGAATTATTACTACCGCCCAGTGTTCAAGGTGGACGACTGAGCGGTTATGTTGGGTTCACCGTGCTTTACGACCCGACGTTGAGCCGCCCGGAGAGATGGAAAACGTCGGGCGACCGCCGGGCCGAGTCCCTAACCTATGTACACAGCACGACATACCAACCAAAACTCCGCGGTGGCCATCTTCGGCGCATTAGGGACGGCTGCGGGCTTCCTCCGACTCGTCCTTCCGCTGTTGTCGTCCGCAACCGCCCCTGCGAGAATCATACTGTCATGTCTACTGTCAAAATAGACGACAGTATCTAGAAAATCGATAACAATGTCTACCATATAGGGTCACCTCTAGTAAAAACATATCTCACTCAAGAACATCCCTAAAGGCAACTTGGCCTAGGAAAACGTTAGTTTACCCTGAAAATTAATGAGCGAAACCCTAAACGAGTTTTTGTGACGGCAACCAAAATGCCTTTTATGTTGTTTAACCTCTGCGTCTTTAGTGAGATACTTCACGGCCGCTGAAATACATCATTGAGCTTGTCGAAATTTGTTATGACTTCTAAGACAAATGTATTCGCCGCATTTCTTTAGACGGCCATATGATGTAATTGCATTGCACTATATAACTGGAATGACGTCAAGATAAGTATCGATCGACGAGAAATGACTATCCCTCGCTAGTCGACACAATTATGCCGGTCTGCTCAATGCCGAAAATGATTATGATTTTCAACATAAGAGCCAAAATTTGTTCCACAAATCTCGCCTAAGAACACGCAGTTGAGCCTCAATGCGTTCTCTCCGGTTTTCTTCCAAAGGACAGGGACGTATCGTGAATATATGCCGCCATAAACGCCCCATTCGTGTAGATCACGTTTCTCCCTAATCTATTTCGGTCCCTGAAGTGATGGGGCCCGAGTCCCGACCCCGAGCTCCGCGCATTTACACCCAAGAAATATTAGAAAAATAATCATGAGGAGTGTTAGAGTTTAATTGTTGGATAAATAGTATAAATTAATCAGTTTTTATGAGACAAATTCCGTCTAAATGGCTTTTAGACATCCTTCACCTTGAATACCAAGTAACATATTTCCTACCTACACACAAGTACATAATTTTATTATTTACACACCGTGCATCCTTGATTTAATTTGACTTGTCTATTATAATATATTAACATGACCTGACCTAATACACGTAAGACAAAGTAACCCACCTTGATATTCCAATAAAGAGCTAGTAGGTACGATAACGATTCTTCTTAATTTGTATTCTGTAGTAGCATAATTTGATAAGATTTTGACTTAAAGTCACTTTTATTTAACTCAATTTAATTTACATTTACGAATTATTTCACGCTCTCACCAATGTTTGAAGTCACACCCGTGTTCTTATTTTAAATAAAGAATATGTAATTGTTTCCATATCCGTCATGGCAACACACATGGAGTGCGAAGTCAAAAAGTTAAAAAAAATGGAGCAACGCCGAAGCAAAGGTAAATTCGATAAATAAATAATGAACAATATAGTTAGGTCGACACCGCGTAGGGTAAGCCTCGTGCCCTCCACGCCAGTAGCTGCAGTCTGTACAGAAGGTTTGCATGTATTGCATTTAAAGTGTTTGCGTGCAAAAGCAGGACTAAATGATACCTTTTGGCCAATGCATTAGGTTCACAAAAAGGAAAGCCACTATGATAATAAATTATTGTAGAAGATTCAGATTTACACTATTAAATTTTTTTGAGTATTTCAAAGGCATAAATGCAATCGCAATCAGTGCTGTATTATATACTAGCTTTTGCCCTCGGCTCCGCCCGCATTAAAAAGTTTTTCCGGGATAAAAGTTCCAGTTTATATTTCCCCGGGATAAAAAGTAGCCTATGTGTTAATCCAGGACATGATCTACCCGTGTGCCAAATTTCATCGAAATCTGTTCAGTAGTTTTTGCGTGAAAGAGGAACAAACATCCATACATCCAGACATCCATACATACATACAAACTTTCGCCTTTATAATATTAGTAGGATTAGTAAGATTGCTCACGGCTGAGCACGGGTACCCTACTACTGAGAGGGTTCAGGCCTTAGTCCATAAAAACATAAATAATACCTACTTAATTACTTCATTAAGCCACAATTTTTATAAATCATTCGAGTAATTTACCAATATCGAACGCTGTTCAAATATTATGGATGTTACACTATCACTAACTATTTATTAATGTTAACATTTATAATACCTAATGTCTTCTTTATCGATATGCATGAAAATCGTATTGAAATATTTATTATCTTTTGTTTTACATGAGCATCTATCTTCGACGTACTATCTATGATCACTATATTATGCATTCGTGTCTCAAAACTAATCAAAATACTTTATTTAACTACCCCAACATTTTACATTTTACTAAAAAACAACGCACGCCACGTGCCTATGTGTGGGTATGTGTTAAACATATGGCAGTTATGTAGAACGCCTTCTGTACCCCTTCCTTACGTTGTGCAGCCGTGACTGACGGCAGAGAGAGCGGCGCGGCCTCCGGCGTGACGTCACTGAGGTCGCGCCTGCTCGCCGCGCGCTTCCTACTCGTTGTGTCAAAATACGCCGCTATCGGTCGATTCCAAATTCAAATATTTGAGTTCGTCAATTAAAAACAAGTAGGTAATAATCATTCGCCTGATCAGCATTTTCTATTTAAAAATATGCAAAAAATATTATTTTATAAGTAGCGATGATTATAAATTATTATTAAGATCGTTATATTTTAAATTTTGTGTTAATTCAATTTCGTATTAATTCATTATTAACTGGTGGTCTCTCATATGTAAGAGTCCGTCTGGGTGGATACCACCGCAATGTCTATTTCTACCGCCAAGCAGCAGATTGCATACGCTGTTGTGTTTCCGTTTGAAGGACATTGTAGCCATGTAACTACTGGACTAATGAGACTTAACATCTTAAGTCTCAGGATGACGAGTGCAGTGGAATGCCATACAGTACTTTGTAACTTAAGGTGCTGTATTGTGTTGCTACTGTTTATGGGCGGTCGTATTGCTTACTATCAGGCGAACGGCATGCTTGTCTCGTCATTCAATGCAATAAAAAAAATCGAGAGTGTTTATTTTCGCAACACAATTAATGCAGCATGATTATATCCACGGAGCGGCAACATACCGCCTGACGCAGGTGCTCACCGGGCATGGCTGCTTCGGTGAGTTCCTGTTTCGGGTGGTAGGTGTAGAGGAGTCGGCCGTGTGTCACTATTGTGACAACTGCCCAATGGACACGGCCCAACATACGTTGGAGTGTTGTCCAGCCTGGGATGAGGAGCGCAGCGCTCTCAGAACAGTCGTCGGAGAAGACCTCTCGCTGCCGGCCGTGGTCGCTTCCATGGTCGGCGGCCGGGAGGCCTGGCAGGCGGTGGCCCACTTCTGCGAGGTGGTCCTCTCGCGGAAGGAGAGTGCCGAGAGGGATCGCCAGCGCAGTGGTGATCCCTCCCGCCGCCAGACGAGACGTAGGAGGCGTCGGGTGGACGACTGACCGACGTCTCCCGCCCTGTGGATTGGGGGCGTTTGGAGAATTCCACCACGGTATCCCCTGCCTGTCGTAAAAGGCGACTAATAGGGGCCTCCGGGGGTCACGGGTGGGCGGGACGTGCCGCCCACCCATTAGTCTAGCCAACTTCTGTGACCCCCGTGATGGACATGTCCGAGGCAGCGTGTCTCACGCTGCCTCGGACACCAAAAGGTGGACACGGCAAGGTGTTTCGGGGGCTTCTGAGCCCCCGCAACAGGAAAAGGACCGCAACAGCGGTACGTGCAGGGGCGGTTGCGGACGACAACTTAGACGTGAGTCGGAGGAAGCCCGCAGCCGTCCCTAATGCGCCGAAGATGGCCTTTTTTAAAAAAAAAAAAAAAAAAAAAAAGCATGATTATATAAAAACACCTTTTCCTGTCAAATAAAATAACGCAAATAGATCACGGTTATCCATAATCTAAAATTAGATTAAAACATTTATCTTCTTGAGTCAACATACAGCCGAAGGGAAGGACTGATAAAAACAGCTTAAGATTCATACAATTTTATTAAAATCCTACTTTAGGAAAACAATGCCAGCTCAATTTGAATTGACAACACAGATTTCCGATCCGTGGTATCATAGTTACACATAAGTTTCTATAAACGAGTTGGGCGCATATTCGGATTCATTCATTGCAAAGAACTGCAATGCACGTCCCACGATCCATTAATTGATACGGTACGAATGAATATAGATGAGATATTTGGTTCGTTTAGGGAGCAAGGTTGGTGCACGTCTCTTACTCGTATTGATCAAATAAATGAAATAGATGCACACAACTAATTTTGTCATAAATTAATGTTTAATTGATTAGATTACGTAAGTCAATAAGTCCATAGTTTAAGAACTAAATAGTTATATTACATTACGTGTGTTATAAAGGCATTTTATGCAGTTTTAATTTAGTGTCTACTACTTATTGGACAGCGACTACTACTACTATAGGAGGTAAAACTAGGAGATATGATCAGGTATTGTAGAGCAACAAAAAGGTTTGTAAGATCAGAAGGGGGCATACTGCAGGAGCACTAGTGAAACTAGTGCTCTAGGGTGGAGCCGCCACGAATAGCCAAGGTAAGGCAAGCGACGCTGCATCTAACTTTGGGACGCTGCCTGGTGGGAGAGTATGTGGGCAGACTGCGCCTGGCAGCTTGTGCGTTCTTCTACGTACAGGCTGATCGCTGCCCCCTGTTGGCTCCTGCCGCAATGATCAATTAAGGTCAAAGTGGCGGGACCCTCAGTGCAGGGCGGCGCTGGGCGGAGATCGGCTAACTGAAAGGTGCAAACCTGGAAGGAAGCCTCAATGCCTCCTAGGACCCAGCTGAGCCACAGCCGAAACTCCCTATGGTGTGTGGCCCTTGGGCATGATGCCGGTAAAGCGGGCCGACCCAAGGTGAAACTGGCGGTGCCACCCAAACTGGGATTAAGGGTGAAATAGTTCCAATGAAGGCGAACTGATCGCCGGTCTGCGCGACTGCGTGCGTCCCCACAAAACATACATACATACATATTGGACAGCGACAAATTTAATTCCTACGTTGGGCGACCCCATTATAACTAGCTTTATTAGCCTCGAGGCCGTCTCTCGTAGCTTTTTCATGTACACTCGCCGTCTACATTTATTTTGCAAATATCTTCCCTATAAGCTCAAAAAAAAGAATTCCGCAAACATCTGTAATATCGATTAATTTCTTCTTGGAAATTGTATTCTACTAACTAATAATAAGAATTATCATGACCCCCTATTCAAGTTGCACAAAGTATGGCAGTGGGGGTCTACCCTTCTTGGGGAAAATAACGTAAACGTGTGGGTTCGTAAATTATCATCATATTGGGAAATGAGAAGCATTGGATTTTATTTCGATGATTTTCATCGAGCCAAATTAAAAATTCTTTGCATACTTTATTATCCAATATGTTTAATACAGAAAGAAAGCCAAATGAACACATCGTGTATACGTGAGTAACCTGGTTCTGTACATCACCATTGCCAGAGAAATGGTGCATTTTCGACCTTAATAGCGGAACGGATATTGCGTAGGGCGTGGTTTCAGACCTCCGCAAATCTTCGCCATCATACAAAATGAAATAGCACACTTTACGTTCGTTTTTTAAACAAATTCGATATAAATTTTCCACGTATTCTTGGCCCGTTGTAGTTTATTGCAGTGCGTTGACCTTCATTTATATTATAATCTGAACGGAGTCCTCAACAAAGACACGAACTACTTTAAGGAAAATACATGAATAGTTTAACAATTTTTTGGCATTGTATTTTAATAATCGAATATAAAGAATACTCGTCTTCTATTATGAAACAGACTCCGATATATTATGATGAGTGATGACATTTGTAATAAGTCTCTCATACGGGAAATTATCTTCATTCAATTATTAATTAAAATGATGCTAACTTCTTTTGTTTTTCTTATTTGGTCACATAAGGTCAGGTACAATGTCAACTCACAGGTGAGTGCTCCTAAAGTTTTAGACAGAATTAAATTGAGAATATTTTCAAACTGGTAAGTCAAAGCCACGACACAATAGGTACTAAATTTTTGTGACAACAAATAAAATTGCCTTATAAGGTAAAAACTGTTATAATAAATCATACGATTATTAACCTTAATTATGGCAACATTTACCAGTGTATACATTTTTGTTTATTACATTTGAAAACAACGTAATAATATAACAGCTTTACAAAATCGAATGATTTAAGGATTAATAAAATTATTTTACATAACTTACACATACCTTATCTCTTAGTTAAGTTATTTAATTCAGAAACTATGTAGAGGCATTCCAGACAATCACAGAATATTTTTAATCTCAGATGAAAGTACAATAAAATTCTATAATAATAAGTTATTTGTCAAATATTGCAAAAATAAAACGGAACATTATTTGAATTTAGAAGTCTATCTAGGTTATAAATAATACGAGTAAATCTGAGAGCATTATTTACTTTGTCACGATACGTCTGTATCCATTTGGTTCAACAAAAACGCATACCGTTAAACTATTAAAACATCGAATAGCCCCAGCCACATTCTACACTCGACAACGATTCATAAAAACAAAAAGTTTTTCGTGATTGCCTCGCGCCGGGCAAGGTCGCTTCGCCCGTGCGGACATATCTGCATACTCTCCATTGCACTTTTAAAACAGACTTAACTAATCAATGATACGTTTTAAATAGCAATGGATTGGTGAAACGCGGTGCTACCGCACAGTAAGATTCTGACACAGAAATAGTTTCATTTTGTGTTGACACAAGTCGCGGTGATTGTCAACAAACGCAATCAACTTTGAATGAAACGTGATTTGTCTATTCATTAGGCAATTATACCTCCGCTTTGTAATCTTTAGTTTTGTGTTACCAGTTCGCCATACGCTAAGATTTAACAAAAAAATAACTTGTAAGTGAAACTGTTACCAAAACAACTCTTCAAGAATCGGGAAGTCATCATCGTCATCTCATCATCTTCCTGCCCTGGTCCCAAATTACTTGGGGTCGGCGCAACATGTTTTTCTCATCCATTCTCCTCTATCTTTCGTCATCAAGTCATTCACGCCCTTTTCTTTCATATCATCTCTTACACAATCCATCCACCTCTTTCTTGGTCGTCCTCGTCCTCGCCATCCATCAACACTCAAATTCATCACTCGTTGGGTTACATGCCTTTCATCCCTTCTCCTCACATGTCCATACCAAGACAGACGATTTCCTTTCAACTTTTCTGTCACTGGTGCCACTTTCAAACTCCCTCTAATATACTTATTCCTCACTTTATCCATTCTCGTCACTCCACACATCCATCTCAACATTCTCATCTCTGCTACGTGTAATCTTCTTCTTTCCTGATCCATACAGGACTACAGGTCTTATCACGGATTTGTATATTTTGCCTTTCAGTTTTAGAGGCATCCGTGGATCGCAAATTGTGCCATAAAAAAAAAGTAAAAGTGCAAAGTAAGCGCAAACTATAGCATTTCTTAAATTTCACACGAAAAGCTATGCCTGCTACCTATTACAATAGCAAATTATCATCCACAATATGCCAAATAGATACTATTCTTCCATTGAACAAAAACCAAATCCCTATGACACATACAAGAATTATTTGCTGTCGAAAAACAAATGAACGAAACTTGACCTCAAATCGAGTCGTGACTAGTGGCGTATGTATGATTTGTTTAACACGCTAGCAATCCCTTTTCATGTTCATTTAAATTGAGCTGAGCTTGTAAAATATACGGGTAATTAGCTAAAAAAACTGCTGTTAATTAGCCGCAATTGATTGATTTTAGAGCGAGATTATAAATTATCGAAAAACATGAAAACGATACGGCCATATACAGCGAGATGAGAACGAGTAGTCTGCATATGTCAGCTAAATCACGTAATTTTATGTTGTAATTTTTAATACAAAGATATTGATTTTACGAACATTGCACTTTTCAATAGAAAACAAAGAACATAGGTATTACATTATGGCAAAATCCCATGTTTATCTTCCTCGATAAGAAAACGATAACAAAAGTTATTATGATCAACTAACTGGGGTCGGTGCCAGATTCTCACTTACTCTCGGCACCCCTCATATTATGTTCACGCGCCATCGCATCATCTTTTAGATTTAAAATGAAACTGGATTCACGTAGTTTGTCTCACATATTTTAATCATATTTATTGAAAGCTCTATAAAACTGGTGGCTATGGAAGAAAAAAATATTGCTCCCAAGCTATATAACTTATATAATAATTGCTATATTAACATAATGTATATTCTTTCAACTTTTAAGATACAGCCATGATAACGTATAAACTTGAATTATTCCGGACTAGACATTAATCATTCTAAAATATTTATTTTCTTGTTTCTCATTCTAGAATTTACTTCAATCTACACCAGTAAATGTTATAAAGTTGTTTTAAGGCAGATTTTTGTTTTTACAGAGTTTGTTTTTTGTGTTTGTTCTTACAGAGTGTAACAATAGGACAATTCCTTTTTGTTAGGTGTAATAAAAAGAGTGTAGAACAGTTGGGGTAATTTTTTCGAAGGTAGCGTACTTCAATATAATTGTTTATGGAAACAACGTGAACTGGGATTATTGTAGTAAAAAATAAGCGCATGTAATATCTATAGGCATTTATGTTACCTTTGTAAGTTATATTATAAATCAATAAGTAGGTACTATAGTTCGCATATGAGTATGCGTACTATAGACACATTTTTATGTACTTAAAAATAATAATTTACGCCTGTAATCTGTTTATACGACGAGTCACCCAACAGTGTATTTTTCCAATGATATATTAACAAATCGAAAATAAATATTTCGTTCATAGTCCTAAAATTCTAAATCAAAAAGCAGTTAAAAGACTGCTTTGCAATCCAAAGCTGGGTGACAATGATTATAATACTATCATTACTTGGTCACCAAAGCAAAAATGCTTAAGGAGTTCCTACCAAAATAAAAATTGGAAGCATCTAGCTCAAGGGCACGTCTGGGAGGTTGTGGCCTCGACATGCCGCTACTAGGGAGTGTACAGTGAATATAAAACCCCGTACTGCGCTAATATTACAAGCTAGATTTTAGGATTTGAAGGACACGCCCTCACGCCTTTTATCCCCAAAGTGGTAGGCAGAGATTCAACTAATGCACACACTTTTCGCTGTGCGTATTCCGTCCCATGATGTCGTTTGAAGCACTGTCCACAGAAATGGCTTCAGGAAATGGCATTGTAATTGTAAACTTTTTTGTGATTAAAATTAGGTAGATGATGTCTACAGATTTATTTGACAGGTTGCTGATGCGTTTGGTATAGTAAGATTTCCGGAGGCCCTAACATCCCCTTCCATTCCCTACTACTTAATTCTGTCCTTTAAGGATGCACCGCCTGATTATTCTCATATTATGAGTGTGTTAGGGTTGCCAGGTCGTCAAACCTAATAGCCGGATAGACCAGCCACCTTGGCCGGACATTTGGGTAAAAAGGCTGGACACCCTAACCCTAATTTATTAACGATTTTGTGTCTTAGCATTAATACGATTTTTTCATGCCTCATTTTTCCGGCGAACTTTTTTTTAGCTCCCAAGAGTATATCCATGGCACGTTTAATTTTACACATTTTTCCGTCCCCCTACAAGTCACTGGTCAAATGTAAAAGCCGGACACCGTTTAATTTGGCCGATCACGCATTCAAAAAGTCTAACTATGTCCGGCTTTATCCGGACGCCTGGCAACCCTAAGTCTGTACGTATAGTTATAACTTTTTCTTTACTGGCACGGCAGTCACTTCACCTGCACCTGGTAAGTGGAGTGGGGTCTAGATAGAATGATGAAAGACGATAACTCCTCGTCAGTCGGCAGGCGGATCCTGAAACTCACAAGGGCGGTCCGGTGCAGCTATCTTAGTGCAACAAGATACCCCGAGGCCGTCCCGTATGCGCCGAAGAAGGCCACCGCGGGTTTTGGTTGGTATGCCGGTGTAGGGTGTACATAGGGTTAGAGACTCGGACCAATGCTCGCTCGGATGATGGTATACTCCCAACTCCCAAGTCGACATTGGGCCGCAAGACCGGTGAAACTAATATAACCGTTCCACTTACCTCCCAGTGGTAGCGGTAGCGCGGTTTTTTCCACGCGAAAAAAACACACGTGGGCCACAATGGCGGGTCTTTCACCTTGTATACGATGGACGCTATCCGTACGGATGCGAATATCCTGCCATCAGCATACCTAACATCAGGTAACACACTTGCTCGTATGCCGTGGCAATACGTCAGAACTCACACCTCAACACAATGCATTAAATTTTTTGCTTTGTTTCAGAATTCATCGCAATAATTGATTTATGAAAGTGTATTTTCATAGGATATTTGCAGTGGAAATCTAAAAAGAATATTCTAACAGTGTTTGTAAAGAGAGACTATGATTATACAAGCCCATAGCCACTTAGAATAATTGATGAAAAAGGCAATTTGTTGTGCGGAAATACGTGACATAACGTCAAATACATCATTACATAATTTTAGTATCGTAATTTTGGTAACCTCTTACCAACCTCTTGCAACTAGACATCCTCATGCTTTATAATAATTTTAAATAACAAGACTTGCATACTACTTTATAATTTTAACTATGGTTCTAAACATCTATGAAATGTTGCAATTTCAAAACGATGGCAGACAGAATTAATTACCCACAATTTATAAAACTTAGTATTCTTAGCGTGTCAGCACAAAACTAATAACTTTTGTTATAAAACTCATTCTATTCCCAAAAAAAACCGTGATACCTTTCAACAAATACATTTCATGGTCCACTAATTTTGCCGATAACACGTAAAATAGACTTCGTTCAGATTTATTTAATTAAAGTTTCGGCCACGGTCCATTCCCGACGTATCAGTTATTAAAATGTGGAACAGATTATAAACCTGAAACAAACATGCGCTACAGAAAGGTATATCGTACGTATAAAGACAACACAGCGGCGCAGTACAGTGGTAACGCCGTGTTATACCATCTCACAAGACACTGAGAGCACCTCTAGTAGTGAATACCTGTGATCGCGGTTGTAATGTAAGTGGTAGTATATTTTGTTAGGAGGTGGAGGCCAAGAGGGCCTCCTTACGGCGAGCCGCCGTGGAGGAGTGGCGTCTCAGGCTGGAGGCCCCGTCGTGGGGGCACCGGGTCGTAGAGGCAGTGCGTCCTGTCTTTGCCGAATGGCTGGACAGGCGCCACGGAGCGGCAACATACCGCCTGACGCAGGTGCTCACCGGGCATGGCTGCTTCGGTGAGTTCCTGTTTCGGGTGGTGGGGATAGAGGAGTCGGCCGTGTGTCACTATTGTGACAACTGCCCAACGGACACGGCCCAACACACGTTGGAGTTTTGCCCAGCCTGGGATGAAGAACGCAGCGCTCTCAGAGCAGTCGTCGGAGAAGACCTCTCGCTGCCGGCCGTGGTCTCTTCCATGGTCGGCGGTCGGGAGGCCTGGCAGGCGGTGGCCCACTTCTGCGAGGCGGTCCTCTCGCGGAAGGAGAGTGCCGAGAGGGATCGCCAGCGCAGTGGTGATCCCTCCCGCCGCCAGACGAGACGTAGGAGGCGTCGGGTGGACGACTGACCGACGTCTCCCGCCCTGTGGATTGGGGGCGTTTGGAGAATTCCACCACGGTATCCCCTGCCTGTCGTAAAAGGCGACTAAAAGGGGCCTCCGGGGGTCACGGGTGGGCGGGAGGGGCCGTCCACCTATTAGTCTAGCCAACTTCTGTGACCCCCGTGATGGACGGCAGCGTGTCTCACGCTGCCTCGGACGCCAAGGGCGTCCTTCGGTGTACGGGGGCTTCTGAGCCCCCGCAACAACAGGAGAAGGACCGCAACAGCGGTACGCGCAGGGGCGGTTGCGGACGATAACTTAGACGTGAGTCGGAGGAAGCCCGCAGCCGTCCCTAATGCGCCGAAGATGGCCACCGCGGAGTTTTAGTTGGTATGCCGTGCGGTGTACATAGGTTAGGGACTCGGCCCGGCGGTCGCCCGACGTTTTCCATCTTTCCGGGCGGCTCAACGTCGGGTCGTAAGGCACGGTGAACCCAACATAACCGCTCAGTCGTTCCCCTTGAACTCTGGGCGGTAGTAATAAGTCACTTTCTCCGCGTCAACAAAAAAAAAAAAAAAAAGTGTATTTTGTTAATAAATTTAAAGTAAAGTTCTAAAAGGATGGCAGCGAAAACTTAATTAGTGAGCTTGTCCGCCTACTAAGGGCCTCTATATTTTGAAAAGTAAAACAAAATCATCTAACCTTAGAGTATGTATAAGTAGGTAGTTATACTTACTCTAAGCATCTAACATTTTAACCGAATGTGTGATTATGGCTGACATTATTAGAAGCGGCGATAGCCTAGTTGGGAGCGGAACGGACTGCCGAGATGAATGTCCGCAGGTTCAAAACCCAAGCGCATGCATCTCTGACTTTTCTAAAAAAAAGTTAAGTCTGTATTCTTTGTGAATTATCGCTCAATTTAACGGCGAAGGAAAACATCGTGAGGAAGCCTGCATATGTGAGAAGTTCTCCATAAGAATTTCGAAGGTATGTGAAGCCTGCCAACCCGCACTAGGCCAGCGTAGTGGATTAAGGCCTTAACCCTCACCGTAGCAGAGGAGGCCCGCGCTCAGCAGTAGGCAGTATATAAAACCGAGCTGGTATGGAATGGTATTATAATAAAGACAAAATATGTGCTATGAGGAATTTTCCGTATGAGGCAATTCATCGATCTTTTCCTTCCACAGGCACCGACCGGACCCTGTACGTTTGTGTCATATTACCGAGTCGCGGGATAAAGCCCGAAGTACGCCGCTGAGTACTCCCGAGATACGCGGGCGTGTACGCGGAGTACGCGGAGTGCGCGCGTGACGCGAGACACGCAGAGCTAGCACACGTGCACCGAACGGTTACCGGCACGTGTTTGAAAAATTATACAGAAGACTATGACCAAAATGATTTAAGTTTCATCACATTTCAGAATTATCGTTTTTGACGGCCATATAATATGTATGCCAATTTATTTAACGAACGCTTTATTTATAAAGTCTGCACAATCCTTTTGCCAAAACTGAATGTAGTTACGAGCAGTATTTCCCAGCGTAAAGGCGTAAAGGGCGGGTGGGGTAACAAACTTCATAGCGGTTACGAAGTTTTTAATAAAGATTAACCACACTAGAATATCAAGACGACTACGATTTCCGAAGCACTGTTTAGCTTAGTAGGCTTAAATGTATACATTTAAGTTTTAATTACTGTAAGATACTACCCAAAAAATTGTTAAAAGTAAATTTATCATAAATATTTTAAAATTCTCTTCAAGCATTAAAAATTGCCGTGATTTTCTCGTATAATACAGCCATCCCGCGCCACTTTATCAACCCGACCCTAAATATTTAAAACAGATACAATTACGTACGACGAAATTCATATTAAAACTGTGACTCTCATAAGCCTAGACTAAAGTATTATATCCAAACTGTCTATATCAATAAAATCGAATCGAATTGTATCTTACACGCGTAGTTTTTCGGTATTGCTTAGAAGTTATAAAAATAACAATTGAATAGTAAAAAATATCACACACATACACACATACACTCACGCCTGTTATCCCCGAAGGGGTAGGCAGAGGCGCAACTAGTGCACCCACTTTTCGCCGTTATTCCGTCCCATGATGTGATAGGGGGCGAGCCTATCGCCATATCGGGCACAAATTCCAGACTCCGAGCTGATACTGAATAGAAAAACTCAATATCACTTTGCCCGACCCGGGAATCGAACCCGAGACCTCAGCATTGTAGTCGTACCTTAATACAACTACGCCACCGAGGGAGTCAGTAACAGTAAAAAATATGCTCAGTTCATTAACTCCCTTAATATTTTTGTACATAATAAACGAGAATTTAAGATTATAATTCGAAACAACAATTAGAATATCTCCTTAAAGATGTAATGTTCATTGTTTAGCATAATAATTAAATAGTACATCACATGCAAGGTAAGGTCAGACTAGATATAGCGCAAGTTTAACTTCCTTGTGATAAGGACGTTTTGAATCATATATTTGTGGCTAGATATACTTATTTACTCTTGGATAAGCCATCATAATTATTTATCTCTGTACATTTACCTTTTATCTTAAATTCTGTGCTACTTTTCTTTGAGTTTTATGAACATTTGATTGTAATTAACTGCAAACTATTTTTTTCGGCATAACTAAAAAAGATTAGTATTCTCTACATCTTTTTATTAATTGACGTTCTCGTATCTGGTTACAACATATACATATATCACACAAGAAACAGACTGTGTTTCACAATTTATCAATTTTGCCTATCTTAACACTATTCCAAACAAAATGTTACTCATATTTCCATTTATTGTCGTGGAAAAATCATACTTCAATACTGAAATTGAATTTATAAAAGAATTGATATTGGTCTGGCGAATATTTGATGTTAAAAATATTTTAGTAATAGACCGCGGATTTCCAGGTTGCCTATTCGAGCTCGTAGCAAACGCCTACACAATCCCTTTTGAAGGTATAAACGTACGTACGGTAAAAAGGTACGCTCGATAAATATCACAATTTGATTATTATTTTGCATGATATGAGTAGTGACTCTATTACACATACAGATTTAAGGACTCAATAACGTAGTGTTCTGTAATGTAATTATTATTTAATCTGAAAGAGATTATTTCAGAATAATGTTTGGCAAACGCTTCTGTGTGACTTGGAGAGTGAAACTTTTAATTCCGGTACTCTCATCTTATAGATGCAAAGTCGCGAGCAAAAAGTAGTTTGATATGTACATGCAACACACGGTTCAATTTTCACTGCTTCGACCTCTTTTTTTTTTACAGAATATTTAAATGTACTAAAACTGCAAATAATAACCTAAGCCAGTCAATATATTCTTTCGTAGAATATCCTAGAATCTACTGTGTTGGTTCAGTAGCCTTGACCCAAAGATGTATAGTCGCTATGACAGTGATAAGCATTGCCAATTACTGCGCAGTCATGGTCGATAGTAGTCTTTCAATATTACAAGACAGTTATAATGCAGGTGATATTAACAATTCCTAATTCAAATTTTATTTTAAAAAAGTATCTTGCTTTTTTACTGCCAGTTACATAATAAAATGGGAAACTTAAAAAAAACTTTCTACTTTATTACAATATTATAACAAAAACAAAAGACATTTCTAGATTAAGATGGAATAAGTACTACATACTAGATTTCATCTTTGTTATAAGACTACGGGTAGCTTTTTGAAAATTTACATAGTATATGGGGCTGACGACTAAAACTATATTTTTTTGAACTAAACTGATTTTGCATCTAACGGCATCTACCCAACTTCTATGCAGTTTGCTAAGAAACATTTAAAGAGACTTCTGATGTAACCATTGATGCAAGGTAAAAAGAAATAAAAACTAAACTCTTTGCAAGTGGAATTGCCTTTTTCTTACGCCAATAGTTTCTATAATAACGTATAAAATGAATCTGGAATATATTTCACAACACTGTGTTATCGCAGTAATTGGGTTTCAATTTATTAACAACCTTACGAGCTTATAAATAGAGTTCAAAACCAGCACAATGTTATTTTCCTTCATCAATTAGGACCTATTAGAATGTTATGGTGAAAACATATTTGGTTATGGAAAACGCCGAACCTTACGAACGACGTATTGATATTCACTACGTGGAATTTTTTTAAGCGTAATTGTATAAATATGTTTAGGCATTAGCCCACCACGCTGGCCTAATGCGGCCCCCCTTAATATACCCCTTATCAGTCGTAAACAAAGGGCCGCTAACTCTACTTTTCTATTTATAAAAAACACCTCTTTATGCTTTAAAAGTTGTGTAGGGATTCTGCGTCAAATAACAGACGAGGGTTGCACGTAGCCATGACGTCACTGCTATAATGGTGCGAGTGCCAAGTAAAGTCTGTCTAGGTATTTCAAGGTTACGTAATGTCCTCAAAAACGGCAGGTAAAATCTACCGAAAACAAATTACTTAAATATGTCTAAGTCTAGACTGCCTCGGTGGCGTAGTTGTATTACAGTACTGCAAAGCTGAGGTCTCGGGTTCGATCCCCGGGTCGGGCAAAGTGGTATTGAGTTTTTCTATTCAGTATCAGCTCGGAGTCTGGAATTTGTGCCCGATATGGCGATAGGCTCGCCCCCTATCACATCATGGGACGGAATAATGGCGAAAAGTGGGTGCACTAGTTGCGCTTCTGCCTACCCCTTCGGGGATAACAGGCGTGAGTGTATATGTATATGTATGTATGTATAAAGTACAAAATGAACATGACTATAATTTTGCCGAGATTTTCGTCAACTTTTCCACTTCTCTTTACAAAGCGAGTTCTAAGAGCTATAATGGGTTAACATTTTTTTTGTTAAACATATTACATATGTATTACAATTTTTTATTTCGCCTTAAATACACAGTAAACATTGTATCAATCGCTTTTAATATTTATAAATGAAAATCATCTTGTAACGAATATGCAAAGAGATACAAAATTAATGCGAATTTTATTCAAATAGTCACATGATGACCTCCGTCAAATATTTTAATTGGTGGCTTAGCAACAAGGAATATAAGATCACTGAGGATTTGAATCCGTGATAAATATATGTTCCTAAACATCAAATAAAGTCTGGCATCCGACGCTACATAGAGCTGTTAATGAAGAGTACTAGTTTTTACTAAGATATGGAATCAAATTCTTAGTTCTATCCGTGGTTTTAATAGTCTAAGTATTGACTAATATCTGAAAGAAGTATTAAATAAAAATATGGGTCTTGGAAATAAATGAAACGATGAAATTGAAACCCAAAAATGAAAAAGAAAAAGGTAGTCATATTACTGAACGTATTACGCAATGGTCCATTTTTATCAGCATACGTTTGATTTTTTTTTATTGCATTGAAAGACGAGACGAGCATGCCGTCCGCCTGATGGTAAGCGATACAACCACCCATAAACAGTAGCAATACCATCCAGCACTATGTGGCCTTCCACTGCGCTCGTCATCCTGAGACATAAGATGTTAAGTCTCATTATGTCCAGTAGTTACACTGGCTACAATGTCCTTCAAACCGAAACACAACAGTGCATGCACACTGCTGCTTGGCGATAGAAATAGACATTGCGGTGGTACCCACCCAGACGGACTCTTACATATGGGAGACCTACCACCTACACCAGTTTGTTTGAAATTTAACATAAAAAAAGGAATACAAACACACGATTTGAGAACATCTTCCTTTTTGGAAGTCAGTAAATAATCAAACTATCTCACAATTACTAGCTTTTTTCGCGGCCCTTTTCGTGTGTAAGTATTTCATGGAAGAAAATAAATAACAAAAAAAATAATAAATATTGTGCAACAACTAGCTTATGCACGATTTTTAAGCTGAGTCACCAGTTAGTTGCATAGATTACCTCTGCAGATATTCACAAAAAAGAACTTAACGTCTTGAATGTTAGTGCAGATTTTTGGCCGAACAATTTTCGCTTTTTTTTTTTTTTTTTTTAAACGGCCATCTTCGGCGCATTAGGGACGGCTGCGGGCTTCCTCCGACTCACGTCTAAGTTGTCGTCCGCAACCGCCCCTGCACGTACCGCTATTGCGGTCCTTTTCCTGTTGCGGGGGCTCAGAAGCCCCCGAAACACCGTACCGTGTCCGCCTTTTGGTGTCCGAGGCAGCGTGAGACACGCTGCCTCGGACATGTCCATCACGGGGGTCACAGAAGTTGGCTAGACTAATGGGTGGGCGGCACGTCCCGCCCACCCGTGACCCCCGGAGGCCCCTATTAGTCGCCTTTTACGACAGGCAGGGGATACCGTGGTGGAATTCTCCAAACGCCCCCAATCCACAGGGCGGGAGACGTCGGTCAGTCGTCCACCCGACGCCTCCTACGTCTCGTCTGGCGGCGGGAGGGATCACCACTGCGCTGGCGATCCCTCTCGGCACTCTCCTTCCGCGAGAGGACCGCCTCGCAGAAGTGGGCCACCGCCTGCCAGGCCTCCCGGCCGCCGACCATGGAAGCGACCACGGCCGGCAGCGAGAGGTCTTCTCCGACGACTGTTTTGAGAGCGCTGCGCTCCTCATCCCAGGCTGGACAACACTCCAACGTATGTTGGGCCGTGTCCATTGGGCAGTTGTCACAATAGTGACACACGGCCGACTCCTCTACACCTACCACCCGAAACAGGAACTCACCGAAGCAGCCATGCCCGGTGAGCACCTGCGTCAGGCGGTATGTTGCCGCTCCGTGGCGCCTGTCCAGCCATTCGGCAAAGACAGGACGCACTGCCTCTACGACCCGGTGCCCCCACGACGGGGCCTCCAGCCTGAGACGCCACTCCTCCACGGCGGCTCGCCGTAAGGCGGCCCTCTTGGCCTCCACCTCCTTGAGGGCCGGACGCTCCCCGCGACTGAACGCCTCCTCCCGCCAATGGAATACATCGGCAAGGGATTTGGCGTCCAGGTCCCAGGGCAGAAATCCGGCCAATAGGCAAGCCGCCTCGAAAGAGACCGTGCGGTACGCCCTGACCGCCCGCTGCGCTAAAGCTCTCTGCGGGGCGCGCAGAAGGGCGACGCAGGGGCGGCCCAGGGAGTCAGCCCAAACGGGGCTGCCATAAAGGGCTATGGACCGCACGACTCCGTGATACAGCCTCCGGCAAGGGAAGCCAGGACCTTCCAGGTTGGGCAGCAGGCGGGAAAGAGCGCCCGCTGCCCGGGACAATTTTGTCCTCAACTCCTTAAAGTGGGTGCGGAATCGCCATCGGCTATCTAGGACTAAACCTAGATACCTCATGCTAGAGCCGATGGGGATCCGCACCCCCCCAACGACGATGCCGGCACCGGCCGGTGGCCCTCTCCGAGGTCCGTGAAAACACACGGCCTCGGTTTTCTCGAGGGCCACCTTTAACCCTAAACGTTGGATTCTACCAACCACTTGGCCGGTGCCCGCCGCCGCCAGAGTTGCGGCGTCCCGGAAGGTCCCAGCAGTCGCTGTGACTAACGTATCGTCGGCGTAACAAGTCACGCCGACGCCCCGGAGATTGGAACCACGGAGCACCCAGTCGTACCCGATGTTCCACAGGAGAGGGCCCAAAACCGAGCCCTGTGGAACACCGCACGACATCGCTCTTCGGTGCCACCCATCGGCGCCCGGATACACCACGTGCCTGTCAGACAGGTACGCGTGCACCAGACGCCGGAGATAGGGCGGCACCACGTGGTACCGCAGTGCCTCGTGGATGCAGGGCCAGGGCAGCGAGTTGAATGCGTTAGAAATATCTAACGATACTGCTATCACTACACTGCCTCTGGCCACTGCATCCTCCGCCTGTGCCTTCACCCGCAGAATCGCGTGGACAGTGGAACGTCCCCTCCTAAATCCAAACTGCTCGTCGGCCAGATTTGGTCCGACCCTTTCAAGGTGCTCGACGAGGCGGGTATGAATGATGCGCTCGAAGAGCTTTGCCACCTCGTCGAGCAACACGATGGGCCGGTAGGCCGACGGCGACTCTGCGGGTCGTCCTCCCTTCTTCAGCAGGACGAGCTTCCCGGTTTTCCAACGCACCGGGAAGACGCCCTGCTCCAGGCAGGCGGTGAATAAGCCGCGGAGCCTCGGGCCCAGGTACTCAACGGCTAGCACCCAGGCTTTCCCGGGGATGCCATCGAGCCCTGGGGCCGTGTTTTTGCTCCGCAGCCGAAGCACTGCCGCCCGCATTTCAGCGGGCGAAACCTCCGGGATATCCCTTGCCGGATTCTCACTCGACGATGACGCCACATCCGGTGGCGCCATCGGTGGAGGAGTGAACTCCTCGGTGGCCGGGAACAAGGCCGCGACGACGTTGGCCAGTAATTCTGGCCGGAGACTCTGCGACAGCGGGGGCGCCGCTGGGCGAAGCTTCTTCATCACCAGACGGTAAGGGCGCCCCCACGGGTCCCTGTCGAGAGTCCCCACGAACGCCTTACGTGCCGCGACCTTGGCCCCATGAATGGCCACCCGCAGCGCTCTCTTTGCCTCTTTGTAGAGGCCATAGAGCCGCCGCTCCTGGTCTGCGTGGTTTTCGTCTCGGAGCCGGCGACGACGATGCCTGGCGTATCGGCGGCGCGCAGCAACGCACGACGCGCGCAACTGCGCTAGCTCCGCCGACCACCAGTACACCTGTCGCACCGGCGAACGGCGGAGAGCTCGGGGCATGCCGGCGTCGCAGACATCCGACATTGCCACCCCGAACCACTCCGCCTCCTGCTCAACCCGTACCGGCCCGTCCGGCACGGGGAGCCACGACATGACCAGAGCGGCCAGCACTAGGGCCTCCCCATCGAGGCGACGAAGCGCCCACCGCGGGCCGTCCTGATTTGGGGCACTCGGTACACCACCGGACTGGACACTCGGGGACGCGGAGACGCCGAACCTGATGTAACGATGGTCCGACAACGTCTCCACGCCCACGAGGACTCTCCAGTCCCGGACACGGCGTGCGACGGCGGCACTCGCAAACGACAGGTCTATAATTGACCCGCCGTTGTGCCGCACGCACGTGTCCACCGACCCCCTGTTCAGGACGACCAGGCCGACAGAGATCGCCCATTCCTCCAGGACCCGACCACGACCGTTCGTCGCCGGCGAACCCCAAGCCACGGACTTGGCGTTGAAGTCGCCGGCGACGACCGCCGGGCGAGGTTGGCCTTGTTCCACCAAGGCCCCCAGCCGAACGAGGAAAGACTCAAATTCGGCGAGGGGTCTGTTGGGAGAAAAGTACACTCCTACTATCCAAATGTCTCCCAACAGAACCGCCACGCATCCCCTGTCCTTCGCTACTTTTTCGAAGGGTGGGGAGCCAGCGGCGCCCCGGCTGATGATGGCCACCAAGCCGTCAAGGTCCCCCGCCCAGTTATCCCGGGGGGGGACAAAATACGGCTCAGCGACCACGGCCACTTGCACCGACCACTGCGCCAGGCTTTGGGACAACAGGTCCTGGGCACTGGCACAGTGGTTGATGTTCGCCTGGAGGAAATTTAAATCCATTATTGGGCGATCTCTACCACGTCCATCGCGGCCCCTTGCGGTGGGCTCGCTGCCTGCGGCTGGGTCGAAGCCCCAGCGGCAGCAACACTTCGTCTTCCGTCGCGACGCCTATCGCGACGGGAGGGGGCGGGACACGCCTTCCCGCCCACCGGATGTTTGGCGGGCCTCCCTGCGGCCGCGCAGACAGCGCAGTTCGGCGCGGCCTCGCATTCACGGGCTTTGTGGCCCGGTTTACCGCAGCGATAGCACAAATCGCTGCGGTCCGGTCCTCCGACGCAGGTACTCTGCGTGTGACCGTGCTCCAAACAACGGTAACAGCGCATCGGGCGCGCCCCGAGCACGGTCACCCGGGCCACAGTCCACCCCACCTTCAGGCGGCCCGCCTTTATTTTTTGTGCCGCCCTAGTCGGCACCTTGGCCCAGACGGAGCCCAGGCCGGAGCGATCGGGCCGGATTTGGCCCACCTTTACGGCGTCCGCAGCACACTCGCCAGCAAGGCAAAGGGCTGCCGCGACTGTCTCGGACGTGGCTGCGGGATCTAGCTCCGACAGCCGCAGCTCCGTGCATTTGGTGGGCCGGGAGATTTGAACATCGTCCGACCCGCCAAAGCATTCCCTCAGCCTTGCGGCGAGGGAGTCCGCCTTTCGCTCCGACTCAGCCCCGGGCACCTCGTACAACATGGCACCCGTGGCTGCCACCTTGGGCCTCAACCTGTCTATGTCGAGGCCGGCGAGGTCTACTCGGTGCTGGGCATCCGTCAGCACTTTGGCGTAAGTGAGCCCTTTGGCCACCGCCGCTGGCGTCAGCGACAGCACTATGGCTGCCGAGCGTGGCTGACGCAGCTTGGGCTCCTTACGCCTCTGCCTCCTCTGCTGGGGGTTCCCTGCAGGCGCCGCGGCGGGGGTGTGCTTCCCCCGCTTCTTCTTTCCCACCACCACGGTCCATTCAGCGTCCATGGACGCTGGGGCCGGTGGCAGTGGGCGGGGCTCCCTCGGAGCGGACTTCGCGACGGGGGGAGCAGGAGGACCACCTTTCCCCCTCCCCTTCTTGGGCACCCCAGACGGCCCAGCGACCGCCACGGCAGCAGAGGTGGAGGGCCCGGCCACGATGGCAGGAGCCTTGAGAGGAGCAGGCTGCACTGCTCCTTTCCCCTTCCCCCTCCCCTTCCCCTTAGAGGAAGGCTGGGGAGCTCCTCCAACGAAACCACCCTGGACGGGGAGTGGTATGTCCCCGGGGGTGGACCGTCTCTCGTGTGCCAATGGAGGCCTCTGGGCCGGCCCTAGGAGCACCGACTCCATTCTGGCCTGCCACTTGGCCTCCACTGCTGCCAGCTCCTCCAACCGGCGAAGGAGAGAAGCGTTTTCACGCTTCAGCTCCTTCACCGCCTCCTCCAACTTGGCGCACTTGTCGCGCCACTTTTTGGCCTCGCCTTTAGGGCGAGCACTCGGAGCCGGTTCCGCGGCGACAACCACCTCGGCGGCGGGCACCTTCGGCTTAGCGGCAGAGCGAAGGACCATTCCCTCCTCGCTCTCCTCTCTCCTCGCCCTTTGGCGGGCCTCCCTGCGCTGCAGGAGATCGCGCGCCTTACCTCGCTTTCTTTGGTCGACGGAATCGTCGACCAAAGATGGTCCTCCCCTGCCGCGTCCGGTTGTCGCTTGCGACTTCGGGACCGGCTCCTCAGTGTCGCTCCCGAGGGACGACCTGCTACTCATCTCTGAGCGTTTCCTCCAGAGCCTACGGCTCCGAACGGAGGAAACGCTCCCACTCGACTCAGAGTCGACGCCTGTGGACATCTTGTCCGCGCCGACTCTTCGTCCGCCATCAACGGGCTTTCGCCCACCAATCCCCGCCCCTCCAGCCGGAACTGGAGTAGGCAACCTCGTCAATGTTATTTTTGGTTCAATTTTGCTCATAATTAATCCCACGAGTATGGGGGAAATAGGAGTCCACCCAGGCAGTGCCCCCTGTACCTGGGTAAGCCTAGCGTAACCCGCCAAGAGGGTCGGCCGGTACTCTGGCGGGGGTCGCACTAGTGACCGAACTACCCATCGGCCATGCATCCCCTCGCGGTGCGCCGCCGCTTGGGATTCGGGGAACTTTTTATAGAGGTATTCTCCCTCGTGGTCCGGGCGATTAAGCCAAGACCCTCGGTCCAGCAGGAGCGCGAGACATGTCCACGGACCTCCATACTAGATTACGATCTGCAACGGTGACAGCGGAGAGGAAGGTTCCCCCCCACTGCCTGCTCGGGGCGGTGTTAGCGCACACCGAGCCCGTCGACACTCCCGGATGAACCGGGAGCCGCCCGAATAAACGGGCCCACCATCTAAAAAATGCGGCAGCCACCGCAAAAAAGCGGCGACGACCGCCGAGACCACTGTTGTCAGGATATTGGCCGTTGCGCCGATCAACTCGACCGACGCTCCGTTGCCCAGGGTGCACCACGTGGAGGTTTCCTGACTTTGCACCCCAACAATTTTCGCTTGCGAGTATACTTACTATTGACTGATAATAACTTAAGCTATATGACCATCAAATAAGAACTCAACAAATACGTTTATGGCATGGCCATATTGAGTTTGACAGAACGTTTAGTATTCTCAACACATAGGCACTCAAGCACAAGAGCATATTTTTTACCGTATTGAATGACGAGACGAGCGTGTCGTTCACCTGATGGTAAGCGATAGGACCACCCATAAACAGTAGCAACACCATCCAGCACCTTGAGTTACAAAGTACTGTACGGCATGCCACTGCGCTCGTCATCCTGAGACATAAGGAGTTAAGTCTCATATGTTCAGTAGTTACACTGGCTACAATGTTCTTCAAACTGATTACTGAAACACAACACTGCTTGCACACTGCTGCTTGGCGGCAGTAATAGACATTGTGGACATTGCATATTTTGCGAATGTTACATACAAAGATTCAGTATATCTACAACAAAAAAATATTGTAATAAATTACGAAAAAATATTAACAAGGTTTTAATAAAAATCTGAGTGCAAAGGAACGCAATCTTCCTAAACCTCATTAAGGAAATCCTAGTAACAAATTCCATGAACCATAAAGAACCGCGCTGCTCGGTGCGATTATCACGTCCTGCAGCGGTATCTAGTAATCTAGACAAGCATCTGTCACTATCGCTCCGTCTAGACGTTGTTTCGCAGACAGCACCGAAGTATTCCTATGCAAATCATTGTACATTCAAGTGTTCGCAATTTGCTAAAAACGCGTTACTGATCATGTTCGCTGTGGTTATGTTTTTATTGTGATTTTTATTTTGAATTTCGAATGGATTGTAGATGGACAGTATAGATTGAACGAAATAATCAGTAGTGAAAGTTTTTTATCGCGCGTCATTTAATTTGTTCGATTTCATAATAATTCTATTGTATTAAAAAATGTGTTTTAATAATATCTAAAAAAAAAGCCGAAAGACGATAGCCTAGTTGGGAGTGGAACGGACTGCCGAGACGAATGTCCGCAGGTTCAAAACCCAAGGCTCGCACCTCTGACTTTTCTAAAAAAGTTATGTGTGTATTCTTTGTGAATTATCGGCCGCTTTAACGGTGAAAAAAACATCGTGAGTAAACTTGCATATCTGAGAAGTTCTCTATAAGAATTACGACGGTATGTGAAGTCTGCCAACCCGCACTAAGCCAGCGTGGTGGACTAAGGTCTAAACCCTCTCAGTTGTAGAGGATGCCAGTGGTCAGTAGTGGGCAGTATAAAATACAGGGCTGGTATGGGGTTTAATAATATATATAGGGAACGTGCACGTCGCAAGCTCTGCAATCTAACTCCTTTTCAGTACATCGATACTTGACATAGACATAAAATATTCGTATTAAAAGGATGAAAAATAACATTTAATCTGTTGATAATTGTTGAGTATATGGATGCTCCAAAACATAATCATCATCATCAGCCACATGACGTCCACTGCTGTACATAGGCCTCCCCCAAAGATTTCCAGATGGACCTGTCAAAAGTGGCCCGCATCCAGCGCGTTCCTGCAGCCTTTACCAAGTCATCGGTCCACCTTGCAGAACAAAACATAAAAATAAATCAAATGGTGTGAAATTCTATTGTATTCCCAAGAATAGTACCTATAAAGTACTTACATTCTACGATTATGTGAAAATCGAGAAAAATAATAAAAGCTGTATAAAACATACGTAGTTATGAGTTCCAAAAGCATTTGGAAATGTCTCATTACGTAATCTATAAAAATGTTTTGAATATTATATTCAATACAAAAAATATCTACCTAACTCAGGGAACATAACCTCCTAATTTTGCTTAAATAACTAGGTCAGATTAAAAAAAAACATATTCTGAACACGCTGGGTATCAATAATATTCGGCCGGAACACATATATAACATTTTTGTCATATTAATAAATATAACAAATAAATTATTGTTCTAGTTTAAGTTTCGTTTTTTATCTACATGTGGCTCTTGTGTCGATTTTGTGCTGCCCTCTGTAGTTCATGCACGCTTCCTATAATTGCATTACAAGTTTCTAAATACAGGTTTACATTATAATTTGAACGCTAGATTAGTTTAGAAGTGTTCCCTGTTACAGGGCGTCAGAGCATGAATAATAAATACCCTAGACAAAATACAGAATTTTAAAACAGCAGAAATATCTAGTTATAGAGAATAGCTTTTGCCCGCGGCTCCGCTCGCGTGAATGAGTTTTTCCGGGATAAAAGTCCCGCTTTATATTTATCCCGGGATAAAAAGGAGCCTATGTGTTAATCCAGGGCACGATCTACCCGTGTGCCAAATTTAATTGAAATCCGTTCAGTAGTTTTTGCGTGAAAGAGTAACAAACATCCATACATCCAAACATCCAAACATCCATACATTCTTACAAACTTTCGCATTTATAATATTAGTAGGGTATTCATAACAGTTACCATTTGCTATGATTAACGTAGCAAAAACTATATTATTTTCATAAAACGTGATTTTTCTATCTTGTGCGTTATGCTCGGGCTTATAAAATCTTTCAGTTTTCGAAAAAATATACCGAAATTAAGAAACGATAATTTACTTATAGTTTTCTTAGGCCAATGTTTGTTCTTAATGTCCTCATTGGAATTAAGTGCTCTCTTTCCGAGTAGATAAGCTTGGAATTTGGGCTTTTTCTGTACAAGAGTTTGCTGACACCAGAGTTTGTTTGTCATACCTTCTGATGTGATGAGTAGTACCCGAGGAGTCACTGTCGTTTGTTGACTTTTACCGTAAAAAGTCGATGCGGTCACTTGGTCACTCAAATTAAAGCGTTGCGAGCGCCTTCTGCGTTCACCCTAAAGTCCGGTGTGGCCAGAAAAGCCAACTCTCGTCAGGCTACTGGCCGATAGGTCCGTGTTAAAAAAAAAATGTACAAGAGTTTGCTGACACCAGAGTTTGTTTGTCAAACCTTCTGATGTGGTGAGTAGTACCCGAGGAGTCACTGTCCTTTGTTGACTTTTCCGGTACAAAGTCGATGCGGTCGAAAATAATTTGAGTATGGACAACAATAATGAAAAATTGAAATAACATCACGCTTTTTCCCTTTTCATGGGATAAGCAAAGGTTGTAACACCCTAATTTTGTCAGTTATGTTAGGCCCCGCTTAATAGGGGTGAGAAAAGTATAATCCCATCAAAAACATAAATGTGAAATGTGGAAGCCAAGTCCAATATTAAGAGTATGCGTGCTTGTCGATTTCACCAACAAAAGAATTGAAATCTAAGTGGGTGCCAAGCCCTGCTTTAGATAATCCTGAAAATTATCTATAAGAACACACTCCATTCTAAAATAAATTTAAATTAATTTTTCTTTCTTTTTCTGCTACGACAATGTATGATATTTAAAAATATAACTGCTTCAATTTGAACAGTCAAATTATTCACACAAAGCTGATAACTTAGTATAAATTAAGGCTCAAGATTTGTCTTGGCTAGTCTTCACATACAATTGTTCTTATATTTGGCTGCTAAACTTATTTTCTTTATGTTACTGTTGTTATATTGTAAGGTCAACATATCCTACTCTTCCAACACTTTTGTTTTCGGGTAAAACTAGCCAAGACAAATCTTGAGCCTTAATTTATACTAAGTTATCAGCTTTGTGTAAATAATTTGACTGTTCAAATTGAAGCAGTTATATTTTTAAATATCATACATTGTCGTAGCAGAAAAAGAAAGAAAAATTCGTTTAAATTTATTTTAGAATGGAGTGTGTTCTTATAGATAATTTTCAGGATTATCTAAAGCAGGGCTTGGCACCCACTTAGATTTCAATTCTTTTGTTGGTGAAATCGACAAGCACGCATACTCTTAATATTGGACTTGGCTTCCACATTTCACATTTATGTTTTTGATGGGATATCATTCATCATCATCATCATCATCAGCCTTTATCAGTCCACTGCTGGACATAGGCCTCCCCTAATGAGCGCCATAGCGCCCTGTCTTCAGCTTGCCGCATCCAGCATCTGCCTGCAGTCTTTCGCAGATCGTCATCCCACCTGGCCGGAGGGCGTCCTACACTACGTTTGCCCAGTCGCGGTCTCCACTCAAGAACACGTTTACCCCAGCGGTTGTCGGTTCTTCGCGAGATATGGCCAGCCCACTGCCACTTCAGCTTGCTAATTCTTTGAGCTATGTCGATAACTTTGGTTCTCTGTCGGATGTATTCGTTGCGAATCCTATCCTTCAGAGAAACTCCGAGCATAGCTCTCTCCATAGCCCGCTGAGCGACTTTAAACTGGTGGACCAACCCTACCGTGAGTGTCCATGTCTCGGCTCCGTAGGTCATGACGGGTAGGACGCACTGATTGAAAACTTTCGTTTTCAAACATTGCGGTATGGATGACGAAAAGACTCGACGTAGTTTTCCAAACGCTGCCCAGCCCAGCTGGATCCTCCTCTTGGCCTCCTTCTCAAAATTGTTTTTACCCAACTGCAGAATCTGCCCGAGGTAAGTATACTCGGAAACAATTTCAAGAAGGTGGTCATGTACGACCACCGGTCCTGGCTCAATGTGGCCATTGATCATGACTTTGGTTTTATCCAAATTCATGCCAAGACCGATGCGTCGCGAGGCGGAAGCTAGGCCGTCCAGCATCCGGTTCAGCTCCTCCAGTGACTCCGCCATTAAGACTATGTCATCTGCGAATCGAAGATGTGAGATGTGATCGCCGTTTATGTTAATGCCCATACCTTTCCAGTCCAGCGTCTTAAACATATCTTCCAACGCGCTAGTGAACAGTTTCGGCGATATCACATCACCCTGTCTCACTCCCCTGCGCAGTTGGATGGGTTTAGACTGCTGGCCCTGTACTTGGACACTCATGGTGGCGGCGTTATAGAGGCATCTCAATACCTCGATATAACGATAGTCTACTTGGCATCGCTGTAAGGATTCCAGAACAGCCCAGGTTTCGACAGAGTCAAAGGCTTTCTCATAGTCCACAAAGGCCAGACACAGGGGCTGATTATACTCTTCGGACTTCTGTATAATCTGCCTCACTGTGTGAATGTGGTCTATGGTGCCATATCCTCCGCGGAACCCGGCCTGTTCCGGTGGCTGGAACTCGTCGAGTCTCCTGGCGAGACGGTTCGTAACTACGCGTGAGAACAGCTTATAGACGTGGCTCAGGAGTGTGATGGGTCTGTAGTTTTTAAGAAGGGTTTTATCTCCCTTCTTAAAAAAGAGCACAACCAAACTCCTGCTCCACGCCTTTGGAGTTCTCCCACTGTGAAGGACGGAATTGAAGAGGTTCTTTAGCTCCTGTATAACAGGGGCTCCTCCTGCCTTCAGAAGCTCTGAAGTAATTCCGTCCTCACCTGGGGCTTTTCCATTTTTAAGCTGCCTCAGAGCTAGCACGATCTCGTCTTGACTGATGTCAGGCAGTTCGTCACTGTAGTGGCGCGTCAGGGTGGCTCTGGAATCATAGTCTTCTCGTTGAGGAGGAGGGGCATGTGCAGCGTACAAACGGCCGTAGAAATCCTCTATCTCTGCAGAGATCTCCGGTTTCGACAATACGGTCCTCCCGTCGTGCGTTTTAAGCTTCGTCAGGTGGCTCCTGCCAAGCTGCTGAGTGAATACTTTGGACCCTCGGTTTCGCTCTATAGCCTCTTCAATGAGGCGAGTGTTGGAGCTCCGAAGGTCGCGCCGTACCATCTTCGCAATTTGCTTATTCAGGTTTGACCTCTCTGACGAAGTCGCTTGGGTGGTTTCCCGTCTTTTTGTCATCAGCCCGAGAGTCTCATCCGAGAGTTTAGACTTCTTACCCGTACGCTGCTTTTGGCAGAACTTGATGCCCTCGTCCCTCAACGTTTCGACCAGATTGTGTAGGGTCTCGTCAGCGTCATCAGTGGGTTCTAAGGCAACAAATCTATTCCCGAGAAGCTGCTGAAACTTCTCGGTGCCCGCCATGATTTGGATTGGGTTAGGTCGGAGCGTGGACTTCATCAGACGGTTTCTCTCAAGCTTCAAATTAATATTCAGAGAGCCCCGGAGAAGTCGGTGATCGGATCCGGTATTGAACCTGTTGATCACTGAGACATCTCTGAATATGTGCTTACTATCCGTCATGATGAAGTCGATCTCATTTTTTGTCACAGTGTCGGGGCTTTGCCATGTCCACTTCCTCTGAGGTTTTTTCTTGAAGAAAGAGTTCATCAAGAATAACTCCTCTTTCTCAAGGAAGTTGACAAGCATTTGCCCCCTGTGATTCCTGAGTCCATAACCATGCGGGCCTATTCGGGATTCGTTGCCACTCCGGGTTCCCACCTTGCCGTTAAAGTCCCCCATAACAACGTTGAAGTGAGCCTTAGTGGTGTTGTGTAAGGCTTTGGATATGTCTTCATACATATCCTCAACTTCATCATCCGAGTGTGTCGAGGTCGGTGCGTAAACCTGAATGACCTTCATGCTGTAACGCTTAGACAGCCGAAGGATCAGGTACGCTACCCTGGTCGACACGCTGGAGATTTCTTCAACGTTGTTAGAGAGGGCCTTATTGACGAGGAAACCTACGCCACCCTGGGATGTTTTATCACCCTCGCGAAAGTAGAGAAGATGGCCCGAGTCTAGGGTTACGGTGTCCTCCCCCTCTCTACGGACTTCACATAACCCTAGAATATGCCATTTAATGTTCTCTAACTCCACTTCCAACTGCGCTAGATGATGGTCAAGCCTCAGAGTGCGTCCGTTAAACGTAGCCAGGGTCAGTTTGGTTAATGAATGGTAGCCTGAGGTAGCCCGGTGATTCTTAGCACCCCCTGCCCCGCCGTTACCGTAGCCGCTACCATGGCCAGGGATAGCGAGGCGGCCGGGAACTAGGGGCCATTTTTTGGCTTTAGTCATCATCGGAGGGTAATGCCCATAATCCCCACGCTGGGCATGCGGGTTGGGGATCGCAGTTCAGTTGTGTTGTTCTGCAGGGGGCGCTGCTGCCCACCCCCCGGTTTTGTTTCCCTTAGTCGCCTTTTACGACACCCACAGGAAGAGTTGGGTTGGTGCTATTCTGTTGTAGGCCGACACCACACAGCCATATCATTACTTTTTGGAAAGAATTGGTTTTAGGAAAATACTGCGACTGATATGTGTAACAATGTTAGGCAGCAGAGTTTTCGGATGTAAAAGCCGTGAACAAGAATTTTATACCCAATAATTATAAACTTCTTGGCCGTGAACCGCTTCATCGTTCTGCCTCATCTATGTGCATTGTGCACGCGATGAAGTCCTCTTGGTATAAAACCTATATGTTAATAATTACTTAAACTCTATGGTTCGCAAGTATAATAAAACGTCCAATGTCATATCATCTGTCAAAATAATAAACGTATTAAGATGTAAATAAACATTGTAGAAATCAGAAATTTTTAACTTGAGCTTGAAACAGAAGTAAATATATAATATAAAAGACTGAAGAACGGGCACGAGTTGCTGATGCCTTTAACGTATTTATAGGAGCCTACAGCCGTATCCCACAACAGTTCTGTCTAAAGTCGGAAAATTCATAGAAAAATTCGATCAGTGGTGCCCTAATACGGAGGGAACGTAATAAATGGATCAAGGTAAATAGTATTTTAAATAAAAATTAAGAATCAATGGTCGTGTACGCCTAAACGTTAATTATTCTAAAGATAATTTATAGATAGTATGGAGATTTTCCGATTGCTTGGAAAATGCTTCAAATCTTAAAAAAGTACTGTTTTCAGATTTTTTCCTTTGTATACATACAACTACCTAGCTGGACACCAAATTTCAACTTTCTAAGTCATTTGGAAGTGGGTTAGGTTTTTGATCTATATGTCAGTCAGTGATAAAAATGCCGATTTTTAGATGTTAATATCTCAATGACCGTTTGAGCTGTATTTATGAAATTTGGGATTCTAGATAACTTAAGGGACTTTAATAAATAAACCAAATCTCATGTATTTACGTTAAATAGATATTGAGTTATAGAGGCGTCAAAAGTCGCTCCAAATGGTTCGGGTGAAACTACACTAGGCAGCTTTGACAAGTTTTTTTTTTTTTTGCTTGGCTTGACACGCTGCCGCGTGTCTCGATTTCATTTAAATAGCTGTTTTATAAAACATTCCGAAAAGTTTACTCTTGTATTTTATGTTTGTATTTAAAATAACACTTAAGCTGCTTAAATTGCATTTTTCGTATTATTTTTGGAAGTTCTCCCGAGCATTTTGTAGGTTTACGGCGTACGGATAAACTTATTTAAAAGTAGAGACCACTTTGAGTTATCCATACATGATAAATAAAACAGAATACATTTAGTGAGATTAACAAGAAGGAATAGTCATAATATAACCATCGAATATCGCTTTATATTCAATATAACTTTTTAAAATTAATTTTTAAATATACAATCATCAGCATAAGTAGCTGAACAAATTCTAAATTAAAAATTGCCTACATACTTTTGTGATCTTACTAGTCTTTTTTTCTCTTCGCAAAAATAAAATAAAAGAGATTTGCTTTACTTCGTAGGAAGATTTTTTTTCCAGTTGAACTTAACGCGTATATAGGCGATTTGAAATTTTTATTTTGTACAGATATATATGCTGCCTCGGTGGCGTAGTTGTATTGCGTATGCGTTACGAGTACGATTTGCGCGCTGAGGTCCTGGGTTCGAATCCCGGGTCGAGCCAAAAATATTGTGACTGGGTTTTTCCATCTTTAAAATTACTCAGTCGCAGCTCGGAGTCAGGAAGTTGGCGGTGTGATACTCCCGTGCCTCGGAAAGCACGTAAAGCCGTTGGTCCTGCGCCTGATCTCTCTCCGGTCATGTCGGATTACCGTCTCACCGGACTATGAGAGTGAAGGAATAGCGAGTGCACCTGTGTATTGCGCACACACTTGTGCACTATAATATCTCCTGCGTACCTGGCTGATCTCCATTGAGATTGGCCGCCGTGGCCGAAACTGGCTAGGAGGAGGATATGCTGCTGACTGTCCATTACATCACCTAATTACTTCAGTAGCACTGTAATTAATACGCATATGAGACTTTATCATAGAATTCTATCGTCTCAGGGTGGCGAGCGCAAGTCGACTGTTCATGGTCACTTATTATCAGGAGAGCAGCTTGCTCGTTTCGTCACTCGGTTATATAAAAAAAAATAAAGGGATACTCGAAATAACACAATAGATAACACATTTTCTATTAACAAACTAATAGCATATCAGTTATTGATTTATGATTATACGATAACAGCAGCCGTGAACTTGTATAAATGTGTTGCATAAAATAATGAAATAAGTATTAATATCGTGCTAGGAAATAATTAAACGTTTATTGTCAACAAACGACCCTGTAGGCAGATTGTTGATGCTTTACTGTACGTAAAAAATGTTATATGCCTAAATCACGAGACGAACAAGCTATGATAGTACCGTGGTTGCATCTCAACATACAAAAATTACACTTACAGCAATTACTGTATGTATTATACAGCATTTTGAGCACTATACGGGATACAGTTGCCGGATGACTCCTATGAAATCCCTCCAAAACGGAGTGAAGACGAAATAGACTATATTTTGCTGTCCAATGAGTAATTATCTTGTCCCCAAAAGTACTTCCAAACATTCTGTCCCGCCAATTTCCCTCGATGATGTTAAAAATTCCCCAAATTTGGGGAGAAAACACTTAACACAACCTTATCTGACAACTGTGACAGGGTACTACAAATCAGTGCCTTCGTTACCCTAAGACGATAATATATTTCATACTGACTAGTAATTATACTTGCTGCATTATCTTTCAAACTACTACAACGATCTGTATGACTAGGAATAGGCAATGCGGGCTCACCCCAGACATATCAGTCATACTCATACAGTGTTTCGCTTGCTCTGACTTTTAATGTGTGCAACCTAGCAAAACAAAACACTGTATAATAGCCGACAAAGAGCTTGAGCACTACCGCGTGTTGAGGTTCTTTTTGTACGTAAGTGTAGCTACACTAAGTAAAGCTACACCGTTATTTAGCTATACTACAAAAATCCCTCACCACGTGGTATTGTGCCCAAGTTCTTTGCTAGCTATTTATACTGTGTACATCCATTAAAAACAATATCTACTAAATTTTAAAGTTGAGGATGAACGTAACATTACCCTCGGTCGACTGACTCCCTGAATCCATGGACGCGTTTTTTATCGACCAATCGTATTCAACCACACAATCACCGACGTAAAAACGTTTATACAACGCGCTGCAATTTAATCAAACAGATGTCAGGTAGCGCGACTCGGACTCTTGTTGGGATTTTGATATGGCGAGGAATAAGTTGGTATCCTAATGTGCCACATTTATCCATAACCATACCAGCAAGAGGGTGTGTCCTGGCACTGTGTTCGCCACCAGACATCACTAGACATTAGATATGTCCCATAACAATCAGTGAACATCAATCCTAAAATTTAATCTCGATCTCAAAAATGTAGCCATTTGAAATAAGGCCCTGAACTGTTACTCACAGAATTTAATAAGAAACAAGAACGATTATTTACTCCCTATATTTTGCTCAACGCCTATCTACTCCGGTTGTTAGTGGCTCGACGGGGTGTAGGGAGGAGATGAAGGGTGGCGCTCAGTCAAGGGAGGGGACGAGAAGTTCAGGGAACAGTTATATTATTCTAATTTTCACACATGATTTTTTGTTTCTAATTTTATACTCATTTACACTTCAGTGTGTGATTAAGTTCTTACTGATATTAATGTATTTTCACCACAGGTTTTTTTTCTGAAAGTATATTAGCTCTAAAATTTTAATTTTAGAAATTTTAATCGGTGCCTACAATCAAAAATAATCACTTTAACTTCTATTGTTATCGCGTTATGTTGTAGGTCCTTTAATTTACAAAACAGGATGCCTATCTATGACCCAATTATAAATTACATTAACATATAGTGCATGACTGCCTCGGTGGCGTAGTTGTATTATGGTACGACTGCAGTGCTGAGGTCTCGAGTTCGATTCCCGGGTCGGGCAAAGTGATATTGAGTTTTTCTATTCAGTATTAGCTCAGAGTCTGGAATTTGTGCCCGATATGGCGATAGGCTCGCCCCCTATCACATCATGGGACGGAATAACGGCGAAAAGTGGGTGCACTAGTTGCGCCTCTGCCTACCCCTTCGGGGATAAAAGGCGTGAGTGTATATGTATATATATATTAACATATAGTTGAATTTAATAATATTAATAATGTTTTCTAACGTTAACCCATTATTTTGTACCAAACAGACCCATATTCTGAGTATTAAAATAGATATCAATAATATGTTAGTCAATAATCAGGCTATACGGTATTCAGATTTACATGTTGAGCCTCAATAGATATGCAAAAGTCATTGGTTTGATTCATAAGATGTAGGTAATATTGTTATGGTATTACTTCTTTGTTACTCATTGTTCAAATGTGTTGAAAGGTTTTTATTACTTTGTTGGGCTTGTTGATTATAATTTTATACTAATATTAACCCCTTAGTTTGATTATAAGATTTTCTTTCGACAAGGCACCTTACAGGACCTAGAAATAGAATGGGTCATTAGAAAATAGACTTCTACTCCGTAATACAGTTGTAGTCAATAGTCTTGGAAGTCAGGGAACATTTTAGAACCTTACATATTTATTGATAACAATGATATTTGTTTCCATCTTTCTTACCTGCAAGACAATCATAGTAATAATAATTTAAATTACTGGTTTATCCATGACTAAACGGGAAAATACGTCGTCGCTTACTGCAGTATCACCTATGACGAAATCATTTACTAATGACTAAATACTTACACTAAATACTTCACTTTCCGAAAAAAAATCATAAGTATTTTAAAAACATTTAATATGCAACTTCCAGATTTACCCGAAACTCACTTTATTATTTGAGAACAGTGCTATACAAATGACAAGTTCAAAAACAGTTTACCAGATGTCTAATTAATGCTAATTCCTTTCGAACAATCGCATAGCGATCCCTTACGTCATGATGTCAGATCGAGAACTCCCTTCCCGCCCTTCCCCGAGCCCCACCGCCGAGCGAGCTCTCTTTCCCTCACGTATATCTCACTTTGTCAATTGTACTGCAATTAATATACTTTTAACGACCTTATTTACAATTACGGAACGAAGATAAAACTAGTTTATTTAATTTGATAGGTAAATAGAGGCATCCTTAAATGAGGTCAAATTAGGTTTAGTATTACGGCCTTAAAATATACCCACAAGTCGCCAAGGCCGAAGGCAAAATATAGGCAAATAAAAAGATAAATAAGAGCTCTCAACATGTTTATCAGTATTTATAAACTCCTCATGAACGATGATGTTATAACTTCGGGCTGTAGAAATTGTATCTGCCAGAGCTCCATTTCAACAGTCGTAATTACAAATGTCAGTAGATGCTATATCAATTAGTGCGTGCCAGATGCCTTTCCACAGAAAACCTGTTTCGGTCCTTTTTATCGCCGCATTTGAGCGCAACCTTTGTTTCTAAATAACCGCTTTCATAGCGTTTTTATGGCCGGTATTCAAACTAAAATAAGCATTTATGATTTTAAAAAATGCGTACTCATTTACAAGTTGCCGTCGCATATCGTATAGAGTTTAGACAATTATGTAAGATATGAGCCGACGTGAATGTGATCGCTTTCGTCTCGCTTGCCGGACGGGAAAAAACTTAGTCGAAGCATTCGCCTACCTGCTAATTAGACAAAGAGGTCGCGATCGCCGCGTCAGTGACAACACGGCACACAAACATGCACACAGCGTCACATCCGAGAGTGGAGCGCAGTGTATCGAGGGTCGAGAATCGGCGGGCAAGATGCGAGATTGCGCGTGTGTCCGCGGACGGCTATCAACGAACACTGGGTTCAGTGGCTGGCCGCATGGCCGCAACGCACGCGGCATTCGCCCGAGCAGCGGGCACGAGCGCCGAACAGCTGATGGCCCGACTGGCGGCTGGTTCGGTGCACACCTGTGTGCGCACTCTCTCTTTCCCGCGCGTCGCCGCACCGCACCGGTCGCAAGCGCAGCGTGCGCGTGTGGTGCGCAATGCGCGTCCGCGTCTCCATCCGCCCTACCGCGCGCCGCACGCCGCTAGCTGCGTGTGAACGCACTGATGTGGCAGATATCACAATGTGTCGAGTGTCGCTACCGATTGTTGTGGCACGCCGCGCCTGCCCCCAGTCGCGCTGGCCAACGCGCCACTCGCTGCTGTCGCTAGTTACTACACTTTTTATCGCGGCTCACTGATCGACAACGCTGCACTGAATCTCTTGACACGTGCACATTAACCTGCAACGGTCTCCTTAATCGGCTGCGATATTACTATCTCTCTCAAATTCCTTCATCTAATTTAATTGGCTTAGAATGAACAGCGAATAATTTTAAATAACTAGTAAATATAATCAATGAAATATTATATTCTTCATAAGGTCTGATTCAGCGATATTACTTTCTGTTACCAATTTTGTTCTATAAAACCATAGTACAAAACTAAATTGGTATTCAAATTAATGAGCACCATTAGTGAATATTATTAATTAGTATGTATATAGTTCATTGTGGAGGTGTAGATGAGTAGTGAATGGTGAGATTATAATATTTTCCAAAGTCTAGATAAATCGTGTGTGGCTATTCCGTGATCAGCGGTCTCCGCGGCCGCTATTTGGGAACTTTCACAACTTTGTTTACCTCCGCACTGATTCGGTAACTAATTGTACTCAATGTCGTGTTCTTACTTTTCCTTGCTAACGTTAACTGGCCTAACATTCTATATTACGCCATGTCCTTAAAAAAGCTATACGTTTCTTTATCACAGGTGCACAAGTCACATTTTTCCATAATCCGCGGCAAATACTAGCGTCTTCAAACTTTCTCACAGTGTGATGCGCCGTTACACGACAATCATCATCGTCAACCTATTTTGATGATTGAACATAGACTTCTGCAGACACTGCCACATGATAAGCTGATTTTATACCTTGCTCGAAGTTGGAGTAACCTATAGTTCCGAAGTTTGTGTTCTCAAGTTAACTTTGCAGAAACAAGTAGAGTAATGCAAGTTGAAATTGTTTTGTAATAACCCTTTCTGCTTATCGTTCGCTGGCCTTGCTTGCAACTGCATCATATCAACTCCTTTGCGTAACGTTATAGCTTATAATGAGAACAAGTATTGGTTATGAGATTCCGAGCGTATCAGCTGTTACACGAATCTTTGAACTCGAATTTCTTAATTCTGTGAGTACACATGTAGGCACGTGTTTTTCATGTCTTATTTTTTTAAGTCGACGTAGAAACTATCAAAAAGAAAATTTTCTCATGTCTTATGGTACTAATTTAACTGAAATCACTATTGCATTTTCAAAAAAATATGACCTCCCCAAAATTCTAGTACCTTCAGAGGAAGAATGACAACAATGCAAAAATCTTTCATCTTATGTAATGGGATCATAAAATATGCTCCTACTAAAACCAGACACATGAAGTGCACTCAATCCGCGCGTTTCAGTCGCCGGCCGAGCTGACCTTCGCAACGGGAACCGGTATTCGCCAGAACCTCCTCCGTTAACGCAAGTGTAACGCGTGTAATATTTATTACACTTGTAATACCTTCATAATGTCCAATTAACGGGTTATTAACGCGGTAATTTCGTATATTAATTTTTCACTTACATGGCAGATGGAAAGGTGATTTATAATAAACTTCTGTACTACCATGTAATTCGAATAACTTAATCTTTAGCTCCTGTACTATCTTTATAAGTCTTTTGTTTGTATCACAGACTTTAAGGAATTTTTGATTTAGGAATTAAGCATTTCACCTTGGAATTCCGAATTGGCTCCCAGCTGTTCGTACAATCACCAATTTTAATTAGTACAGTTTATTTTAATTTTTTTTTTTTTTTTGTATTGAATGACGAGACGAGCATGCCGCTCAAAAACAAAAACACCATAAACAGTAGACCCACCATCCAGCACGTTGAGTTACAAAGTACTGTGTGGCATTCCACTGCGCTCGTCATCCTGAGACAAAAAAAAAGAAAGTACAGTTTCTCAACATAAAACGCCCATTTTTCATACTTTAACAAGTAAATGCGATCAGATGAAGAAAAGCAGATATCTTTTATTATTTACTTTAGTTTTAAGTTGCATGTTGTTAACAGGTGATGCAGAAGCGACTTATTTAGAACCTTAAAGTGATTCAGCATATACTTTTTCGACTGTACATATTATTAGAAATACCAAAGTTGAGTAATTGGTTACTTGTTAGGTTAGATTCATACATTAAACTACATGCTATTTTTGATAAGTTAAACTAATTTAACCCTTCAAGCCCAATATATATAGATGTATGGGAAAACCCTATATATATGGACACCGGTGTCCGTCGCGGGGCTTGAGGAGTCAAAGTTAAACATTGTAATATATAACATACATAATGCCGTGTATGATACGCCTTACATACCACATCACAAACGTGTTGGCCTCTGTATCTTTGTATGAACAGGGCAATAACATATTATGTTTACACGACATACCTTAAAATTAATATTATGTATTTATTGAGGGGAAAATATAATTCTTGTCATAAAAGAGCCGAAACATCACGGTATGGGATTTGAGCCAGGAATTATTCATTTTTTAATACACTGTTTCATTTAATTGTTACTGGACATGGAATTTACGAATCTCCTTTGTCTTCGTTAAATGCTATTTTTCCTCTATTGAAATATTTGTAAAGGATTTCTGTCAAACCGTTTGCATGAAACGACAGAAGATTCCGTAACATATGTATACTGTAAGGGTGTACAAACGACGTTACATACAATGTATACAACAGGAGGTCAATTTTTAATGGCTTATGGAGATCCTGGCATGGTCGCCTTGAGGTTGGATGTACTAGGAGTGAAATGAATCCCTCGAGTGCTGAATTAGAACTATTTTATTGAATACTCAAACATTATATGGCATAGAGTATATACAGAGTCATTTTTACATTGCGTTACTAAATGAAACCACATATTCGTCTATACCTCTGCTAACATCGTGCTAAAAATTATCAATGAATAATGAATACTTTCACCAAAAATCCCGGATGTAGTAATCCATTTTTTTATCGTTCTATAGTTTAGTGCGAATATGGCGTGTGCGTAAGTGTATTTCTGACTGAAAGTGTAATGTTGCTGCTGTGACGAATTCTCCTAGAGCACTCATAGTGGCAATAGGGTGTGTAAACTTAAAGTTACATTTTATTGATATTTATTTTGTTTGAAACTTCACTTTTTTATTTTACATCTATGGTTAAAATAACTTAATGGAAAGTGTTAATTTCAATGAGATAAGTATGTGGTTTCTATTATTAACAAAATGTCAAAATGACCCTGTATAAAAGATTACACATAGGTACACCCTTGCAATAAATATATACACACTCACGCCTTTTATCCCCGAAGGGGTAAGCAGAAGCGCAACTAGTGAACCCACATTTTGGCATGCGTATTCCATCCCATGATGTGATAGGGGGCGAGCCTATTGCCATATTGGGCACAAATTCCAGATTCCAGGCTAATACTGAATAGAAGAATTCAATACCGCTTTGCCCGTACCCTCAGGATTGCAGTCGTATCATAATACAACCACGCTACCGAGGCAGTCTAAAATACTGTATTATTTCCGAAAATTAAAGGTTTTTTCGGTGTGCATTATGTATTTTCTATATTATTCCCTCAAGCAACATTAAGTTTGTCTATTTCTACCGCCAAGCAGCAGTGTGCATACACCGTTGTGTTTCTGTTTGAAGGACTTTGTAGCCAGTGTAACTCCTGGATATAATGAGGCTTAACACCTTACGTCTTAGGATGACGAGCGCAGCGGAATGCCACACAGTACTTTGTAAGTCAAGGTGCTGAATGGTGTTGCTACTGTTTATGGGTGGTCGTATCGCTTACCATCAGGCGAACGGTATGCTAGTCTCGTCATTCGATGCAATAAATAAAAAAGTATTTTAGTTCAAAATCCAAATATTATGTGTAGATAAATAACCTAATATTTTATGAACTCAATGTAAAATTATAATTATAATGACGAACAAAGGTCATAATTATGGAACAGTAGGAGGCGCGCCCCGGGACTGTGTCCCTGAAATGACATTCTAGTACTTGAACTTGATAGTGTAGTCGCTACATGGTCTGGTAACCACATATATGATACTAGCTTTTTCCCGCGGCGTCGCCCGCATTTAAGAGTTTTTCCTGTATCAAATTCACTTTATATACGAACTATACATTTTCCCGGACCTAATTGTAAATCTGAACCATTTTCAAATCCATCTATTCTGGATACACACAAAAAAATCATTAAAATCGGTCCTACCGTTTAGGAGGAGATCAGTGACATACACACGCACAGAAGAATTATATAGGCATTATTTTATAGGCACGCGCCGCCAATCCAGGCCGATACCGCCGCAACCGCTGTGCATTTTAAATCTGTAATATCTTCGAAAATATTTATGTAAATTACATGCTGTAAAGGGCCATATTGATCTATATTAAATGCACAATGTATTTAAGGTACTAAATTGGATAAGGATTAATGCTGTATTGCTTAAAATCGCTTCGTAAATAAGCCATTATTTCTCGAAAAAGTAAAGGATAAAAAATGGTTATTGTGGGTCATCCCTAAGAGATAGACATATACCATACCCAAACCTATATATACCATCGCTGGCTTTTTTGTAGACCTTTTAAGGTGTAACCATACTATAGTTACTACAGTGTAGTACATTATTTTGATCTATCTCGTAGAGTTTACCCAGCGTTTGCAATGTAAGCGCAAAAAAATTGTGGTTATTTACGTCACATTAGAAACCTTTAAAATTATCAGTGATTCTCTACTATATTATGCATTTATTATCCATATAAACCTTCCCCTTATATCACTCTATCTATTATAAAAAACGCATCAAAATCCGTTGCGTAGTTTTAAAGATCTAAGCATACATAGGGACATAGGGACAGACAGAGGGAAGCGACTTTGTTTTATACTATGCTAAGATTAGATAATTACATAGCAACCATCAAGACTGTATAAATATGAACTTGTATTATAATGACGTAAATAAGTAGGTACTATTCGATTCAGGTATATTTTTATATTACTTAGTTAGTTTTAATAGTATTCATAGTTTTTTTACCATCTCCCTATCAGTTTTTAAAGACTAATATATACTCGAGTTTATTAACATAACAGTGAAAACTGCATCAAAATTCGTTTAGCCATATTTATATGATGTGTAATACTTACATGACTTGAGGGTGAAGACGAAAATACTCTACGATTTTATCACGATATGGATAAAAATTTAAACTATCATCATCTGAGATCTATGTATTTACGTCCTATAGTATGCGTAAGCACCACCAAATAATTTTATTAACATACCAATTCAATCCCTAATTGTTAAATGCTATAATTTTTAACCGGCTCGTCTGAGAGAATCGCTTTCGAAATCTTCGTCAATATCTATCACCTATCACTTCCCAATTACGTATATAATTGCCATCGGATTCCCGCGTATGTGTCTCTTGACTAGGGCTGCCATCCGTCCGGATTTGTACTAGTTTAAAGGGCGTCCGGGGGCCGTCCGGCTGGGGTTTTAAAAAGTATCCGGGCAAAACCCGGACACTTTTGTTGTCAGGGAAATCCATTTTTTAAAGATGAGCGACAAATTGAAATAAATCTTAGTTAAAAATTAATTAATTTCCCCGCATCCAAGAAGGAACGGCAAAATATTTTTTCAGAGGTGTCCGGAGAAAAACCCATATTTCGCCCAAATGTCCGGGATTTTTGCCGTGTCTATCCGGCGTCGGCAATTTAGGTGATGGCAGCCCTAGTCTTGACTCTTGTCGTGTCGTTACCGCGCAGTGGCCGGCCGGCATAGCGTCCGCGCAAGGTTGCGAACGAACGCTCTCCGAGGTCATTGTACACAGATTTGATGTCCTAAATACCTAATACTGCTACAATTATGTTTTGTTAAGGCTCGTTTTTTGTTGTCCTGAGTAGGAAGGGGACGGTGAATGATGTTTTGTTAATCATCTCGTGAACGCTCGTTTTGGTTTTCATCAAAATGAAATATGTGTAAATTTTGAAACTAGATAAACCATTAAAATGTCATTAATTGTTCTCTGTCACTTATTTCTAGTGGAAGTTTATAAAACAATTGTATATTTAAAATTTTTCTATGATATCCAATTTCAATAACATGTGCTATGATTCAAATCATTGTAGATGGCATTTTTTATGTTAATCTAGGTGGGTATGTTCTTAGAAATAGAAGCATAATGACTTCTGATATATATTATAGAAGTATTTTTTCCTGTTTGTTGCAGGTGGGCTATGATTGAGGTCACCCATTTTTTCATTATCAAGGCATGAACGATATCTCTGAGTTAAGTTATTCGATGCTTCAGTAACTTTATACGAAAGTTGTTCTTTAAACGGATAAAGTAATGCGACCTCGAGCTGTTTCGTAATTTTCTTGTAGGAATTCTTAATAGTTACCTTGAGCATGAAAACTTTATTTCCTAAGCAATCAAAATTTGTGACTGATATGATGATAGGCTCGCCCCTGTCACATGATGAGACGGAATACGCAAATGGAAAAGTGGGTGCACTAGTTGCGCCTCTCCCTACCCCTTTGAAGATAAAAGGCGTACCTATGTGTGTGTGTAAACAAAACTTCTAGTTAATAAATATTTTGTTTATGTCTTCGCCCACCCAGCTTCACAATGGTAAGTATTTTGGGAACACCGCTAATGACATTTAAATCTATAATTATAACAAATGTTATTTAAAATCTTTGCTCAATGATGTCACGTAATGATTCACTGCAATGCTCCATATTGTCGCTCGACGTTTGCATCACATGCTAATTACTTTCAGCATTCTACAAAGCCAGACTTAGCACTATTCCTTTATATTCTTATTATATAATCACTTTTCCCTTATTATAGTATGCTATACTTTAATCCAGGACTTGATTTATCAATGTACCAAATATTCAAACCACTTCAGCGATTTACGAACTTACTTCTATCAAACATCGAAAATCTTTACATACTTTCTTTAAATTTTATTTTACATGGACGAGGCAAAGCCAAAGACACATGATGGTTAGTGAAATAGTGTCTAGATAGAGTCCTCTGATGAATGATGATTACTCCTTGCCAGTCAACACAATTATGCCGGCCTGTAAGATTTCGATATATACATTACACAGGCTGATCCCAGAATAATATTAGTTAAATAGGAAATAATATTTGTAAAGTAGGAATAAATGCTAAGGCTGGTGTAATTAATTTTCAATTTTAGTTCTGCTTTAGTGATTCAGATTTCTAATTTCATATCATAATTGTAGGTCACAGGTACTTTAAACATTATTGCATGGAACAAATGAAACTCACGACAATACAATACTGTCAGCACATCATTTAAATTGCTGTTTGAATGTCATCACAATAAATTAACAGATCGGTTGGACTACAAAAGATTATCATACATCATCCAATTAAGACGGAAGGTAATATTGACGAAATAGCGACTATACATAAAACCACCAAGTGCTATGTCACACTTTTTCAGTTAAAGAATGAGACGCATGCCACTCGCCTAATGGTAAGTGATACGACCAACAAAAAGCTATAAACAATAGCAGCACCATACACAACTTTGGATTCCAAAGTACAGCGTAACACTTCAGTGCGCTCGTCATCCTGAGACATAAGATGTTTAGTCTCATAAGGCCCAGTAGTTACACTGGCCACAATGTTCTTCAAACAGTGCGTGCACACTGCTGCTTGGCGGCAGAAATAGACTGATGGCGGTACGGTGAAAGGCCCCAAACATACAAGAGATCTACCAGTCAATGATGAATATGATAAAATAGGTTAGTACACACTGGTTCTCTAATGTAATTTGAAGTCAATCTGTCTGAACGCATCGCTTATCAATTCGTACAGGTTTATCGGACATCGACAGCAGCAAGTGCATTAGCCATTTCAACGAAATCCCACAGAAGTTGATTACAAGCGATAAACATTACCGTTTTACTGTCTGTTTGTTTACTTTCGTCTTACTTCTTACCAACTTATAAATACGAAAGTTATGAAAATGACGTTAGAAGTAGAAGAAAAAACCGCTGAATAGATTTTGATGAAATTTCGCGCACGGATAGACTATGTACGGGATTATATGCTACTTACGATGCCAGGAAAGTATACAATGCAGGCAATTTTTATCCATAAAAGGTATTTCACGCACGTCACGAGCCACGTCTGATTTTTTACTTCCATTTTACAAGCAATATAAAATTTTTGTTTACATTAGAGAAGGATTCCATAACAGTTTATATTTGAGCGTGAACTAATCAAAGCTATTACACGTGACAGTCGGCTATTTGTATGCGTGTACTAACTGACATCGGATCTAGTTGGATGTGTGCTTTGTCACAAATTTGCACGACGTTGAAACCCGACGCATTCTGTTTTGCTCGTGTGGGCGACGCGACGCGACGTGGCTAGACGATTGCTGTCCGCGTTGTCGCCACAACTTCAATAATGTCGAAAATCGCCGCAATATCGTCTCTATATCGCAAATTCACGAACTTACCATCCAAATTGCTATAATACCCATATAAATAATCGTATTACACGATTCTCGAATCCTCCAGGACGATAAAGGCTTCGCAACAAAGCAATTCCAAAACTATACAAAATTGCATCTCTTGATACCTTTCGAGTCTTCCTGTAATTCTGAAATTCCAACAGCGAATCTGGAATAATAAATGAAATGTCCCCAAAAATTTTTCATTGTTTCATTCTGAGATTATTCCAATACCTTCAGGTTTGGAATTTATCATAAAACATTACTTAAAGGTAAGTATGTAAAATGGATTTTGAAGTATTGAGATTTAAATTGTAATTTTGAAACACTTCGTCTTTCGAAATTGACCCCCTGACCGCCCTTAACCCTCCACACCCATTTTTCAGCCCTGATCCCCCCTTGGCCCCCCTTGACCACCCATACCCATTTTCGACCCTTGACCCCCGTAATTTAACATAATTAATACTAAATATTATTAAATTATTTAATGATGCCCAAGAAGTAAAACTTTTCACGCGCGTATATAAGTACACGCACCCTTTTTTATAACCCTAACAAAATCGATACTTTTACACCATCTAGAAATTGAAAATATATAAATGTCATTTTCATTTCGTTTGTACAGCTTTACTTCTATTTTTCACTTTCTCATATGGAATATGAACCACTAGCTTTTGCCCGCGGCTCCGCCCGCGTTTAAAATTTTTTCCGGGATAAAAATCCCGCTTTATATTTTCCCGGGATAAAAAGTAGCCTATGTGTTAATCCAGGACATGATCTACCCGTGTGGCAAATTTCATCGAAATCCGTTCAGTAGTTTTTGCGTGAAAGAGGAACAAACATCCATACATCCATACATTCTTACAAACTTTCGCCTTTATAATATTAGTAGGATATTTAACCCGGAAAGAAACAATTTCAATCCATACTGCCTTCAATACAATAACAATATTAAGATATTCAAACTGTACTTTCTCAACATGTCATACAGTCGACACAATCAGCCATGTTTCCATTCAACATAAAAAAGGTTATATGAATTCCATATCACGGCAACATTTTACGAGGTGAATTTATTTATAAACTTAATGCCAATAACACGTTACAGGGCGCAAAATCACGTAGGTGTGTTTGGATATGTAACTGAACGCGACATAATATAAATGTTGATTGTGGGAATAAAATAAATTGTACTTTTTCTTGAATATAACAATGATGTTTTAACCACTGATTCGTAAGTGTCTGGCTAACTCCGAGTTTGTATGTAATTTTCAATTTTATGGGTTCAAAGAATAAAACATAGCTGTAAAGCTTGTTTTTGTTTTTTGATCCACTTATACTTACTATGATATTAAGGATTTCATATTTAACTTCCAAGGGGGACGGTAAAAATTATTGCGTTTGCGACAAGAAATATCACTGAATTGTCAGAGGTTGGAATTCTACAAATGAAACTCGATGACAGGCAAGGTACGACTATGCATCTGTAAAATAAAAGTGTAAGCCCATGTATGTTATGTGTATATGTACTATGTGTAAGTAGGTATATTGTGTTTAATAAATAATCATTGGGTTTAAACCGCCTCACACCGCTTGGACGGAAGAAAAATTTTACGAGAGATACTTAAATTCGAGCCTCTATAAGTTTTCTCCAAAAATTAGACTATAAATTACTACTTATTTACTACATTGAATGATAATCAAAATAGGCCTCTAAAAATCAATTTAATATTTTCCACAAACTTAACATTAGAGGAGAAAATTTCCAGATTATTAAATGAATATTCCTCTTTGTGTTTGCAAATTACTAATAAGATGTCGTGAAACTGTAAGCCTGTTATCTCGTTACATTTTAATCCTGATTAACTTTATTGGTGGGCATAATAACAATGCAGGAAGAGTACTTAAGTAGTAAGTAGGTACTGTTAAGGTAATGAGACTAAAGAAATTATAATTCATCTGTCAAAATCTATCAGTGGTGGCTCGTGATTGGCTCATTGTATTTAGTTCCTATTTTTGTTTATTGTATTAGTTAGCTGTGAGCCACCCAAATAAACTAAAATAAAATAAAATAAATATTTCTTTATAGTTACACATGTTACTTTCATTATTCGTTTCTTGACGGGCAACACTGAACTTATGAACTCTATTTTTCATTTTATAAGACTAAATATTTCCATGACTTGCTTTAAAACATGACAATGTTACCTAAATCACAAAATTGAGATTCGACAGTTTGCATTACAATTTCTAGGTTTAAGACGAAAACCCTATCAGATCATCTGTAGTCAATAGAACAATAACTGTTTATAGTAAGACCATAGAATATGTTTTGATTTATCTGAATAAGAAATACATAAGTCATCTGATGTTAAATGTTGTCCGTCACTCATAAACCCCTACAATGACAGAAAAATCATAAATATGAGCAAAATAATAAGGGAAATATCGATATGGCGATAGGCTCGCCCCCTATCACATCATGGGACGGAATAACGGCGAAAAGTGGGTGCACTAGTTGTGCCTCTGCCTACCCCTTCGGGGATAACAGGCGTGAGTGTGTGTGTGTGTGTGTGTGTGTGTGTGTGTGGGTGTGTGTGTGTGTGTGTGTGTGTGTGTGTGTGTGTGTGTGTGTGTGTGTGTGTGTGTGTATAATAAGGGAAATGAGTGAAGTTTTTATAATTCTTCGTAAATCTGTTAATTATTATCTTATAGGAAGGGCTGATTTCACCGCTTGTTAACAAATGCTACTAATCATATAAATGTTTACCGACATATATGTGACGAGTAGCATTTATCAGCAAGTAGTTCTGTCGTTCCTAAATATAATAAATGCGAATTTTCGTGAAAATGGGATGTTTATTAGATGTGAACTCGATAAGCGCTTAACCGATTCGGATGAAGTTTGGCGCACGGATAAATCATGTATGGATTAACTTATGGGTTACTTTTTATCGCGGTGATTTGGTCTCGTGCGAAACATTTTAATTTTTAAGTAGCTCGCGCTGGCGTGACTGAGCTGGCGCTGAATCGCTAGTAAAACAGGATTTTAGGGAGTAGATTTTTACGCAAGCAAAGCCGCGGGCAACACCAAGCTATTATAAAATCTATCGACTTCAACAATATGTCTATAGCAATTATAATACGGCGATATTCATATTTACATAAAACTTAGTTTTACGCTGTTCAGAGGGAGCTCCAAGTTTCTTAGAACGGTTTTTATATAAAGCGGTATTAAATAATTTCAGTGAAAGAACTCGGCGCTCTCCATTCGCTAGCATTCAACGATTTCGCTACTTATTTTAAAATCCAATAGACAAGTCCTTTAAGAGTAAATTTCATTTCATCTATTACTATTTATATTACTTTGCTTGTAAATCTTTGCAATACGTTTACAACGTCTGCGCGTCTACTTAAATTAAATTCTGTTCAGGTCAAAATTGCCAGGATCAACGAGCATAGTGTTATTGGGACTTATGTTTATACTAGTAGTGCTCGCAACTCCGCCCGCGTGAAAATGTTTTTCCGGGACAAAAATATTTTCCCGAGATAAAAAGTAGCCTATAGCACTCAGGAGTTATGTAGCTTCCTATTAGTGAAAGAATTTTCAAAATCGGTTCAGTAGTTCCTGAGATTAGCGCGTTCAAACAAACAAACTCTTCAGCTTTATAATATTAGTATAAATAACATTAGGTGTTGCTTACGGCTTCGCCCACGTGAAACCCTTTCCCGCTGCAAGAGCCCATAAACACTAGCGCTATCTATATAAAAAATCAGATGAAAAATCACCACTATTTTCCATGGGAGCAAATTACCGGGATAAAAGCCTTTGCGTTAATCCAGGACATAGTCTACTCGTATGCCAATTTTCATCCAAATTCGTTCAGTTGTTTCCGCGTTTACTTCTAACAAACTTTCAAACATTTTTACAAACTTTCGCATTTATAATATTAGTAAGATTAACGAGTTACAATAGTTAATTGCTGATATTCCTGGCTATAGCGTGGTTGTACATAGAAGCTTTTTCACTCACTACTTGAACTAATTTACATTCAACCAATATAATACATAATTCCATTACACATACAAATTGTTCCCAAAACGTTGAAAGGAAAATACTTGCTTGAACAATAAACTAATTTCTCACTAGAGCGACCGTAGTAATATTTCACAATTTACTGTTACTAAGCACAATTACGTGTTGTTAAGAAGTCAATATGTTTTATAAAATTAAGATAAACACGTACGAGTACGATGATAATATGTTAAATTCTTACGTTGTCCTTCTTGATTGAAAATATAATGATCAATTGATGTTTAAAACTCTACCTTAACCTTCTTGTTAAGCAAGGATACAGTTCATCGCTTTATAAATTCTTATAGCGCGAAATTTTTTTTTAATTCAATATCCGGCAATTATTAAGTGCTCAATCCGGGAACCTAATCTCTGGCCTCATAGTACTCAAGCGTATTCAAAATATATGACTACTCTACCACTTGAGCAAGGATGAAACGAATTGATAACCTTATGGAATATTATAATAAACTATACAAAGTATTACGCAAATCTAAATTATCACAAACATTTTTACCCCCGAAGGGGTAAGGATGCAACTACGGCAACCACTTTTGGCCATTCGTTTCGTCCCATGATATGATAAGGCCTATCTGTCTAGGCCTATCTCCTATCGGTCCCAAATTCCAGACTCCGAGATGATACTGAGCAAAAAATCCAATATTGAATTTGAAAACGAGACCACAGAACTGCGGTCATACAGCACACAATACAATTCTATGCTACCAACGCAGCCTATTCAATCTATCTAGGCTATCAACATCTCTATAACCTAAGTCGCATCAAAGGATTATTACAGTTACGGGGTCGTTTTATACCGCTTGTAGCTCGGACGCATGCCTGCAAGGGGCAATTAATTATTCTACCTGCTCGAGCAGTATGGAGGTAGTCATTGTAGGGCTGGGCCCTTCCCGACTGCCCATTGTCTTTATGTGAAAAGAATATTCACGCCAGTTTAGCAAATCAGCGACCGTCGCCTGTGTACTGATGTTATTTGATACGTAACAACGTCTTCTCTCATCCAAATGTTATAGACATAGCGAATTTTAAATGCAAACGTTTTAAGAAAATAAAAATATGATCAAAATGATTTCAGTTATTGGTTTTTCTACTCAGTATCAGCCCGAAGTTTGGAAATTGAGCCCGATATGGCGATAGGCCCGGCCCCTATCGCATCATGAGACGGAATACGCATGACGAAAAGTGGCTGCACTAGTTGCGCTTCTGCCTATCACTCCGGGGATAAACGACGTGAGTGTGTATGTATATATGATTTCACTGTGCCTTGTAACGTTGCTAATAACGTTAATGTGCTGACCCCAACCACGTCCGCACCATCATTGTTGAGCTACACGTCCACGTGCTCACCACCACCACCGCAGTCGGGTGTGCTGACCCCGACCACCACACCACCGTTGCGCCGACCACGTGGCCACACCATCTGTCCGGCGAACAGCCGCCGGAGCTACCCACGTGCATCAGCGTCGTGCCGTTCGCCTGAATCGGAGTCCCTGCAGGCCAGTGACTCGTTAGCATAACATCAGCTAACCGTACCGAGTGTAACGCGGAGGTGCAAAGATAAAGCTCATACCAGGAGCCTAAACCTTGAGTGTCTCTCTCTCTCTCTCTCTCTCTCTCTCAATCACATTACCGACCTTCCACGTTTTTATTATATACTCAGAATACATTGTTGTGTTAAGTGCGGCATAGACATGGGCGCCGCCTAGGAAAAAGCCGGCGGCGGCGTGCTGGTAATTTTTGGTCGGCGGCGGCGCAACGCCGGCGGCGGCGCAACGCCGGCGGCGTGGATTTTTTTAATGAATATTGAATATATGTATAGACCACATATAAATTCCTCAGTTACATGTTCGTAAGTAGTTGGAAGCACTAGCCAATTAACTTATCGGTATAAAAATCCCTTCAGGACCCATGCTCCATCCACCCTGTAGATTGGGGGTGTTTGGAGGATTCCACTACGGTATCCCCTACCTGTAGGTAGTAAAAGACTATTAGTCAATAGAGGCCACCGGAGGTCTCAGGTGGACGGCAGGGGGCTGTCCGTCTTTAGTTTTGTGTTTTTTTAGCACATTGTTGCAATCCCTGTGATGGACGGCAGCGTGGCAGGTAGGCCTCACGTTGCCGTTGACGCAGAGGGCGCCCTTCGGTGCGCGGGAGCGTCTGAGCCTAACACAACAGCAGACGGGCCGCACTAGGCGGCACCTCGCAGGGGCGGTGGCGGACGACAACTTAGACACTTCCGTCAGAGGAAGCCCGCGGCCGTCCCTAATGCGCCGAAGATGGCCACAGCGAAGTTTTGGTTTGTATGCCGTGCGTTGTACATGCGTTGAGCGGTCACCTAATGGTTTCATCTCTCCGGGCGGCTCAACGACGGGTCGTAAGGCACGGTGAACCCAGCATAACCGCTCAGTCGCCCCCCTTGAAGGATGGGCGGTAGTAAGAAGTCACTTTCTCCGCGACAAATAATAACAAAAAAAGACAAATGCTTCATGGCACTCGCAAGTCTTTATCTTGTTTCGCGGAGAAGGTGAAAGGACCATTAATGCCCTTTGGTGCCACCATCCCGTTATCAAAAATGACTGCCCGGTTATATCATTATCACCGCTTTTACGACCTAGCGTTACGCCACTTATAGAGATGGAAGCATCGGGCGACACACCAAGCTGGACCAAGTCTTTTAGTCTATGAAAACTAGTAGTGACGGCGTTAGGCTTCGGCGACCGCCGACGGCCTCGCGCTTACGGGGCCTTACAAAAAAAAATTATTTAATATTACTTTTTGATAGTGGCGGCCCTAGTCAACGCAGGGCTCCAGGGGCAGATGTTTGCACGTGGCCTTTTTCTTTATGCCCTTTGTCACCCGAGGGTTCAGCCGCCGTTAGGCCCGGGCGAGAGAAAAGTGGAAAATAAAAGGGGCCTCACAAAGCTGACGTCGCCGACGTCCACGTTTAGTCTAGCGCCGCCATTCTAAACTACCACGGCATACTAAATGTATACCAAAGCACTTTGTTGCGTCAGGGACAGCTTCGTGATCTCATGGTCATGTGCGCCTAATCATTTTATCCGCAAATCTCCATCGAAAGGACGGGTAATATTCAGTTCTCCACCTCCCTGTTGACCATGGACCAGTAAAAACGATCACATGCACCTGACCGTAAGACACCTACGATCTGCCACAGATACTCTCCGGAACAATGTTCTCAGATGAGTACATTTATCAGTTGATAGTTGGACCATAGTTGCTTCACGCCTTGGTGAAATCAGGGTGGACTACTAAAACTTTTGGGCACCGAGGACGGGGTCTCCAGCCTGACACCACATCCTCCATGGCAACTCCGCCGAAAGGTGCCTGCTTGGCCTCTATTTAGGAGCCGGACGCTGCTCGTGTGTGGAAGCTCCCTCGAGCCAGTGGAAGGTGGCCGTAGGGCTTTGGGGTCCAGATCCTAGGCCGGTATCTAACCAAAAAGTAAGTCACGTACAAGATCGTGTGGTACGCCCTTATTATCTGCTGCGGATTCCACTGGAGAGCATTGCAATGAGATTCGAAGGTCCAAGGTTTCGGCCGAAAAGGTACTGCTGTAAAAGATCATGGACCACATAACTCCGTGACATAAAGTTTAGTAAGCGATGCCAGGACCTTTTAGGTTAGACAGCTTGAAAGAGCGCAGCCGCGTATGGGCGCGTGAGCACAGAGGCCGTAGCCAAGATGCCTTTTACAATCGTTAACGCTAATAGTCGTTTTTCTGTTATAAACTTTAAAAAACCCAAGTCGGCCAATAACTATGAATAAAAATTTTCAAGAGAAATCCACGCCGGCGCGGCGCGAAAAATATGACATTTGTCGAACTAAATATGACATTTGAGACCCAATCATTCATAAAATTTTACAATAAAAATTAAAAGTATTCACAAAATCCACGCCGTCCAAGTTAGGCGGCGGCGGCGGCGGCGCGCGGGTCCTGTCCGGCGGCGTAACGCCGGCGCGGCGCCCATGTCTAGTGCGGCATGTGCTTCGAATGCCACCGTAACTACCTTTTCATATATCACACCGCATTCGGACGCCGGCTTTAATTAATTTTTATATCATCAACATTGCAAATACCTTGTGTTTCTCCTGTAGCATATTGACGCCTACACCTCATAAGGTTAAACAAAGACAATCAGTGCAGCAATAATGCGGACTGTTATCCGTCCTATGTTGTGATAGAGGGCAACAATCATCATATATGCCATTCCAAGCAAACAATTCAACAATTTTTCAATTAGAAAAAAACATGTCAAATAATCCTTATCTGGAAATCGAAGTCAAAACAACATGTGTCACAGCGAAATACACTGATACTAATCCAGGTATTTAGTCAAGTATTTCTAAATTGGACTACATTCAAACTTTTAATCCTACAGGATCAGGATTCAAAAAAACTATTGCATACACGGAATCCAGTACCACAAAGATAAACCTAAAAAAGTATGTAATTATAGCTTAACAGAATTAAAAACAATGCTTTACAGCGTATTGGGTGTCATATTCGTATATATGTGGCAATGTGTGGCATTAATGCAATAAAATCTCCATATAAGCACGCTGCAAATTAACAAACGTATTTTCGTTCAAAAGTAACTTAGCTGGGATATAATTTCTTTGATATTTAGTTTCATAGAGTTCTGCGTTGTCAACTAGACTTTACTGTGAGGATGATAGAGTATGAATTTATATGTGGGTTCTGCTGATACCAATCTGTGCGGTCCGCGCAGTACCGGCGCGGCGACGAGTTGTTCACAAAACTTGAAATGTTAGAAGGGTGATATAATATGGTGCCAGACCTTACAACTGCGAGACTATTGTGTTTAATGCGTTAATGCCTACATATTGCCAATATTTAGGCTAAGTTTTAATCGGTTAAACATTCTTTTCATGAAGTTAGAAAGAAATAAAACTGACTAGGATTATTTATTAGTTTGTTATTTTTACGCATGGATGCAGGCTGTTTTTAACAGGTCCGTCTGGAAATGTTTAGTGGTCTTCATGTGGCCGATGATGATGATGATGAAGGATATATATTCTTACTCTAGCCTCACAAAGTCCTAGGAATCGAAGCCAGACCACAGAGTCTGATCAAAAAGGCTGCCTAATATTTATTAGGAAAACATTATATAGCCACGGCCACAGATCACAGTTAAGGACATATCCAAAAACAGGCCTAAAATTCTAACCAAGACAGTTTATTTTCTTTTACAGTACATAGTTTAATTTAAAAGACTTCGTTTTAGAGATTTATGTAATTTTATTTTGCTTAAAAACTATACTTACTATGATCGTTTTTAAAAAGTTAGTTATAAATGGAGGGGTCTAAAATATTTTTTTAATGGACTCTAGATCTATATTTGCCCCTTTAGTATCCCTAAAGTTTGAGCCTGGTTAAATTTTTAGGCCCAACACCAATACAAAAAGACATCTCCTTTATATGTATTTAAATCCTCATGCTTATACCCTTCATTGACTATACTATAATCTTGTGTGTGCTTTGTTCAAGTTCATATGTATAATTCTGAATGTCGGCTTCATTTGACAGACAGGCGCTTCCATAAATCTCAGTCTGGAGACGTTACAGAAGCGCTCTCTCAATTAATTCCTATTACTATGGAAAATGATAAGTCGGAAAGATCTCCTTTTGTATGTAAATACTGTAACCTTATTCAAACTATTTAGCTCAGTTTTTTAATAACGGCCTGCCTGACGTCACGTCCTGAGGGATCCAGTTTCCGATGGTCCTTGTCTAAATCACAGTGCTACCCGACTTGTAATTCAAACACAGGAGCTCAGGTCTAAGACTGTCAGGCAATCCTTGAGGACGTAAACACAAGTAGGTTCTTCGTTTAAGGCGACAGAGTTACTCACATTGATGGCCGCCATTATAGCATAATTATTACCTAATATCCTTAGAGAATAAGTGTAGTTCCTAAAACATAAAAAGTACCTAAAACAAATTTTAACCGCTTATACCCGTAAGTGTTGTAGAGTCAATAATTATTAATGTTTTACTATTGACGCTATGCTTACGTACGACTTTGGTGCTACTTCTATTTTCAAACTAAATTAGAACACTTATAAATATTCAACTATTTAATTTGTGTACCTTTTGGTGCTTTTTTTTTTTCAATAAAAGTAGAGACAAATCTGTCTTAATGTCGGGGTATTATTCTTTAGCCTCTATTTTTAGCAACTAAATAGAAATTAATATGTGGGTAACTCCAAAAATCGAATGCCCGGTCATTTTTGTTCAAAACATGATGGCAGTGTAATCCGATGCAACGTTCCGTTTTAAGCAAACAACAAATATTTGACCAAACTTACGCTATTTGAAATGAGAACGTTTATGTACGGCATTATAGTGAAAGGTTTGATTGCTATTTATTTATTTAATGTTATTAGATTATTAAATAACATTTTATTATAACGTAATTATTCGTAACTTGAAATTGAAAAAAATTTTCACATAATTGCCATTTACTTGTAGTAGGACTCTTATATGTAAGAGTCTGTCTGGGTGGGTACCACCGCAATGTCTATTTCTACCGCCAAGCAGCAGTGTGCATGCACTGTTGTGTTTCGGTTTGAAGGGCATTGTAGCCAGTGCAACTACAGGATATAATGAGACTTAACACCTTATGTCTCAGGATGACGAGCCCAGTGGAATGCCACACAGTACTTTGTAACTCAAGGTGCTGGATGGTGTTTCTACTGTTTATGGGTGGTTTTATCGCTTACCATCAGGCGTACGGTATGCTCGTCTCATCATTCGATGCAATAAAAAAAATAAAAAATAAAAAAAAAACCTCATTTTATAATAATATGTTAAGTTTGAAAGGATGGTTTTAATAAATGAGCACAGAGAATAATTTGTTGTGCACAAAGCTTTAACTCATGTTTATATATTACAGATGTATATCAAATCCAACTTCAAACACAAACAAATTTTAAACATATAAAAACTACAACTACGCCCCAAAATATTGACACAATTAAACATAGAGTTGATAATTAAAAAAAATGGTAATAAACAAATGTTACCTAAAAGAACGTGAAACAAAGAAATACAAAAAATCTAAAACTCAGTCCTCAATTATCGGAGCTAAGTTCTAAAATTATGAATCGCAGTATAAATCCGCTTATCCTACGTTGTATTTTTACCTTTCATCCATTACTCCTTTGAGTAGTTGGAATAAAATTATAAGCTTTTTCATTTCTAACTAATCCTTCAATTAGCTAATTATTTCCTTATAGTTATTATTAGTTTAATCTGTAGAGAGTTTGTAACGGCAAGGAACAATTGTGATCAATATATACACCGAGACACATCTGCTCTCGCGGTTTCAAGTAACAATCCTCTACCGGGATTCGTACCTACGACAAAAACAGTGTAAAATTAAATTAAAAAATTAGCGCTTTAGGTCAGTACATCTACGTTATACTTATACATAGATATCTCTACGTAATCAAAAACTCTAAGTTTTGCTTTTAGCTCAGCCCGCTTTACAATTCTTTCTCAAAATCGCATTGTATTCTTTTCTGGAATTTAGCGCAGTGCCATTTGAAATTGATGTATCTGTGAACGATAAATCCAAATTTATTTAACTATCTTTATCATACGCTAACAAACATCGAAATATCTTCACACATTTTACATCATATATTATAATAGGTAATGAGTAGAGAAACGAAGCCGGTGCGAGTGGCGACTAGCGAGCAGTGACTCGCACAAGGAACGATAGTGATAAAGTATATGGCTGCGATGTTCACCGCAATCCTCGTACCGACGACAGCCCGGCCCCGTTTCTGCGCCAGACGCTTTCGATGAACGCAGTAGTGCAACTTTACGAATCTGTTTGATGACTATCTCAAAAATACATAAGTTAGTTGCCATGCTCCTAAAATAACATAATATAACGAAGTACCTAATAAAGCAGAATCTTTTTTTTATTTAGGACGGCCTATTTTCGCAGGAAATAGGCTTACGTTGGCACAACGTTTTTTTAGACATATCACCTACACTAAGGCCATATTTCAATGTATTTAATCAATTAAATACAGCCCTTTAGACTGCCGATATAATTTTTCCCCAGCCCCAATACAATAGTTCAATAACTACAATAATCAAAAAAGGGTTAACTAGGAACTGCTAACAATGCACGGCCCCAAAAAGCGAGAGCGACTGACAATAAAAATTCAAATAAACTATGAAATATTTTCTTAAATCATATTCTCAGGTTAATTATACAAAACTTGTAATGTGTCGGTTAGCCTTAAATGCGAGTGGCGTAGGGGGCGTTGTAAAAGGTTAAAGATAAACATGTCAGCGCCGAAAATCAGACCATAGAAGCTCTAATTCCTTCCCTTTGAGTGGATTTGCTTTTCTAAATTTCAGTTAAACAAATAGGTTCTTAGATATGTAAATATGTTCTAAATTTACACCAAACTACTTAACGATTCCATAATATATAAAAGCAATAACATCATATTCTAAAATTGGATTCATGTACCGAACAAGCCACCAATAACACTACAAAATCAAAATATCTCCTAACTTCCAAAACACCTAAATGACTTGCAATACGCTTTCTGGTGAACTGTGCATTTGGCGTCGGCGGGGCGCGGGACGCGGGGCGGCAGCGGTCCGGGAGGGGGCGGGGAGCCCCGCTAAACGGGATGCGCGCCTCCAATTTACATTTATGAAGTCCCGTAACAGATTCCGGGATGTTTACTTTCGATAATTAAAAACGTCTCAGGTGTTGCGTGCGGGCCTGTATTGCACGCCGCTGACTCAATAATCGACTATCGTGATTGTGCGCGATCGATAGCCGTGTATTTGATTTAGTCGATTATCCGTTTTGAAAATGGAATTTGTTTAGGTTAGAATGTTATTGGTTCTTTATACAATTCTTTGATTTCTTGTAATGGAGTTTATTTAGGAAGCGGTTCACGTTTTAAAAGATTACGGTTACGCAATAAGTCACCTTAAGGTACAACGCTAAATACATTGAAACTGTTTCTTCCTTCAGTAGCATTTAAGGCGATGAGTTAGTGAATCAAAACCGCAGCGGAACACGAAGTCCCCTTGACGGTCGGATGACCTGATAAAGGTCGCAAGGACTCATTAAATAGAAAAGGCTTTGGACTAAAGATCTTATGAACAGTCTTAAGGTTTCATTTAGACGAATAGAGTGGAGTAACAAGAATTCTATTGGTTACAGTTTTGTCATGGTAAAATCATTAATATGATACTGACGTCATTTTGTATAAGTATTCGTCAAAATAAATTCAATATTTTGGTACTGTTGGCAATACAAATTAACAATAATAACTGAATAATTATTTTTATAATACTCGGAGAATATGGCGTGAATTCATCGTTACCGAGTTCAAAACAATAATTCGACTTAATCAAAGGATTTAAGTTTAAAGAATCAGACCAAAGGGAAACCTATTATTACAGAAAACGCAGCTTAAATGGTTAAAGATATGTGTACATCCAATTTTAGTATAAGAAGGACGCAATAATTTTTAATTTAAATGAAGTAGGTAGTGATTTCCGTGTACTTCGCTTTATCTATCACACATTTTATTAACATCATCTTCATAGGTGAATAGGTGGGTACATTCTCAATTTCTGTGTTAAACAATTTTTTGTATTCGCATTTTTTGAGGATTTACTCAAAAATAACACGCTACAAGTTTGCTAGTATTTTTGGCAAATCACGAACAACAGTATTAGTGTAGCGCACCTTTTTTTAGCCGAAACTCGAAGTCGAAAACGAAACGGCATTTTTCGCGCAAGCCTTTGTACGTGTTTATTTTCTCTTTCTTTGCGTATTCATTGTTAAAAGAAAACTACAGTCGTTCGAGGTTTCAAATGTGAATCTGTAATGATAGTGAAGACAGGACCTGAGATTTTAATTAGAATGAAGTAATTATACGATTTTGTCAGGCTAACAAAGACATTTCCAGCGCTACGTTTCAATCATACTGTCATATTTTGATGAATAGAAAAAGGAACTTCTACAAATACTGTTTCGTTGGATTTATAAGGTAATAAGTATGCGAAACCTGTAAGGACCTGGCTTCGATTTCTAGGAAATAACGTTAACGAATAATGGATGCACTTAACCATCTGCTAGCCTTTTTACAGGTAATAAAGTCATGGTCATAAAGCCTATTCCATTCGATGATACCGCGATCAGGGTCAAATATCGAATTACTTTACAGTGGGTCCTGTTATAAGAACCCAACAACTAATAGTTAATCTGCATTTTACTCAGAAACAGTATAACACTTGTAATTTTATTCTCTTTATCACAAACAGCAGTACTTGTTCATTTTACATTTAATTTAACTCGTAAAATATTTCTTTCTTAGGTAACAATCGTACAACTTACTTTACATCTATTCAAAACTCTCTATATTAACACAAACAGCAACTTCTATTTTCTTAGTTCTAAACTTATATTAATTGCAATGATTTCTTCTTTCATCATCATGAGCCACAAGATGTACATACTGAACATAGTCCTCCAAAATTTCCGAACCCATATTTTTTCTTTATTCATTACAGATTCACATTTAGCTTGCTTCTTCGTTGCTCTAATCAATTTACTCAAAACATTTCCCAATCAATAACCATTATGTAACGGAGAAAATCTCTGAGCATCAGCCCATTTCACCAATAGTAGGACAGGAGTAGTTTCCGTTCACCACATCACTATTCAACGAGCGTCGCATGCAACTGCAAATTGACCAGTCGCGAGTCGCTTGTATTGTGAATAAATTATACCACAATCCCTGTTAATCTTCCAAACGTAGATTGGTAGACATAAAATCTAAGTGATTGCTTGGTTATATGCGTGTATTTGTTAAAAACAAAAAATATGCTAAATAAGTTTTAATGGAGCTAGATGACAGTGTAAACGTAATTTTAATAGGTAATCTGTATTTTACTTCAATGATTATTAATATTAACATCTTAATTAATTTGTATTTAGTTCGCTTATTGCTTTCTTTATATTGTCTTTGATGTTAAAACACCCTTAATCCTAATTGTTGATGTCACATATTCTTTTAGTGACTATCCTGAGCCGACGTTCTTAACCCGTTAGTGGGTTGCCCTCAGCATGTTCACTTACTTCAAAGGGTTGCGAGCGCCTTAAGCGTTCACCCTAAAGACCGGTGTGGCCAGAAAAGCCTAAACAAAAAAAAATCTTGATCCATAATTACGTTATAAATGCGAAAGTAACTCTGTCGTTCCACTTTCACGGCTGAACCACTAAACCTATTTCAATCCTGGGAAGGACATAGGCTACTCTTATCCCAGAAAAAAATAGCGGGACTTTTAAGCCGTAAACACTTCAGGCGTACGCTGCCGTGATCAAAAGCTAGTCTTATATAAATCAACGTAAATAAATATAATGGACATAATGAGACTTAACATCTTATGTCTCAGCGCAGTGGAATGCCATACAGTACTTTGTAACTCAAGGTGCTGGATGGTGTTTTTACTGTTTATGGGTGGTCGTATCGCTTACCATCAGGTGAACGGCATGCTCGTCTCGTCATTCGATGCCATAAAAAAAACTCCATTATTTTTTTCAACAATCACACATCAGCGTCTTTACATTGTCTGGAAGGATTGAGACATCCTTATTATTATAAATGCATTTATCTGTATCTGTTACTAGAAATTAGTGCTCAACTCTCCCTCGTGTCGGCAATCTGCACTCAATAAATCACACTGCCCTTTTAAAGGTTTAACGGGGACAAATGACTTCGAATATCCAGCTACATTAATAAGGCGGCATATTGCATTTGAAATATGATATTTACGTATAGGTATATCAAGATTTATCTTGATGTGTATCTCTAGTTATTTTAGAAGTAAGGGATCATTAAAAAAATTATTGAGAAAGACACGATTTAATGAATAGTTGAAATATTGTTGTAGAGTTTAGCTATAGTAAATATTATCTATGCTCATGACTGCCTCGGTGGCGTAGTTGTATTATGGTACGACTGCAATGCTGATGTCTCGGGTTCGATCCCCGGGTCGAGCAAAGTGATATTGAGTATTTCTATTCAGTATCAGCTCGGAGTATGGAATTTGTGCCCGATATAGCGATAAGCTCGCCCGCTATCACTTCATGGGACGGAATAACGGCGAAAAGTGGGTGCACTAGTTGCGCCTCTGCCTACCTCTTCGGGGATAAAAGGCGTTAGAGTGTGTGTGTGTCTATACATTATTTTTCGTCTCAGAAATTTTACTAATGCAAATACGAAATTTTGTGAAGACGTTCGGATATATTTTATAAACGCCTAAAAGCAATTAAAAGATATATCACTTAGCATTATTTTTAGAAAAATACCGTGTTTTTTACTCCGGATACGCTCTATAAAACGAAATCTTGAGCAAACCTAGTCGTCACCTAATAAAACATGACAGTAACTACAGTATCCATCCAAAAATTTACATTCCCACATTGGTATCCGTTTTTAAACATATCCCCTATGGTGTTACGAGCAGAGAGTGCGTGACGTCACGCTTTCTCTAAGCAGGTGTCCGCTGATGGTAAGCCACTGACTATAATATAATAAACCATACCATTTGAACGACAAACAGACCACAACGCGCTCGGGTACATTTAGGAGGAGGGGAGTTCGGGGAGTTTATAGTGAGGAAGACGTAAACTCATTTGTGGGTTCTATTCTTATTGAAATGAGTAAATTAAACTATAACCCGTGTTACTTAAGGTCAATTATACATTTTCTTGCTGCCTTATACGAAAAGTGGATGATTTTCGAAGGCAGTCTGGTATCGGCTTTTTAGATAATTTTTGTCGATTATTGGTTTACGAGGTATATTATCATGAAAGAGTTTTTTTTAATATTTGGCACTATTTATGCCAATAAGTTGGGTAGATACATCATCAATAGAAGTACCGATCCACGAATGCAACCCAAGACTATCGGAACCAATCCAATGCATCACAAGTAATTAAGGTAATACAATGCTTCGACTAAAAGCATAAAAACCGCTCCTCAGTCCAAATAACTGTCGGAACGTCAATAAACCTCTAAGCCACGAAACTATTCAATTTCAAAAAGCTGCACTAATCAATTGGCGAACATAAACGAACAAATAAAAAGATTGTATCGAATAGAAGCCTGAGTATGTATATACGTCTAAATTAAAACTAAATTGGAAAAAATATCTGCACTCGAATCGACGTTAGAAAAACCTTTGCAGAAGACCTAATTATTCTTGCAAAGATCCGGAAGGAATGATTATTAAAAGTTCAATTACACTGCTGCGGCCATACAGTAAAAAAAATATTAAAAAGAAACAAAAAACCCGACTGCGTCTTTATTACATTCATTGAAGAACTGCAAAGATAGAAATAAAGTTTTAAATTGAATATTTTATTTTGGTTTTGAATAATCTAAGTTGACAATGTTTATAAAGTTACAAACGCTGTCGGAGGCATAACACGCTCACTTCTCATAATTTGGTTAGTTATATAGGTAGAGCAACAAAATTTCTCAAAACCAACTCGATTTAAGGCCGATTTCACAACTTTCTGATAGATGCTACTCGTCACATTTATATAAGGCGACCAAAGATATAAGTCAAACTCTAATCTATGTTCCCAAACAGAATACTATCTATATTAGGTAGCTGTTTAATACAAATATCCAATAAAAAATATTTGAAACCTGTGAAACAGGCGCTTAGTGTTTAATTTAATTAGCTAACTTTTAACTAATAAGTAATTTCAAAACGCATACTCATAAAGTGAGATGTTATAAGCAATTTAAATATTTAAATTTCGAGACAAAGGTATCACACATAACAGTTTATGTTTTAGTCTATAATCGCTGGCCAGTCTGGTATGAAAACCTTCAAGCTTTAGGTCATTCCTCTGTCAAGACTAGGTAACAATACTAGAAAGAAGATATAAAACTGTGAAAATATTATGTTATTAAAACATTGTTAGCACCGCGTTAAATGAGGCAAACTCGTTTCAATGATCTTTTAGAATAATTATGGTCAATCCTCGCACCCGTCTTTATAAATAGAATTATCATAGAGGTTAATTAGATCATAATTAAAACCACACTATACAGATCGCTAATGTAACTTAATTTAAAATAACGTTTCGCTACTGAAATTACCTGTTAAATTTATTGCACCTATAAAGTATTAATTTCTTATTATGTGTTGATATGCATCGCCGTTTCACAGAGTGTAAAATTATTTTTATTCTGTGGTATTTAATAGTCGAGTCTCTGAAGTTCGAAGTACAACAGGTTACGTTCAATACGAATTATTATAACAACGACAACTGTACCAATGAATATGTAACCGATACAATAGGCGTAAAAGAGTATACACACCGATGCTTAATAATAGCCCCTGCAACGTGCCAGTAATGCGAATAGTGAAAACAAAGCTTTATTTATAACACGCTGGGAATGTATTTTGGTTGCTATTAAAACATCGATCATCATCATTGCATCTACGAAAAAAGTTTTGAGATAGAAACTATCTACCTTAGTACAGACTACAGTGGTATAGCGCTTCATCAACCATATTAACATAATGTATAATGCACGATAAGTCCAACCTAACGCATTGTTCACTAGATGTTTGTTTGTCACATACATTTCACAGAAAAAAATAAAAGTATTCATGATTCCACAGTTCGTGATTCGGCCGGAATTCGATACCGAAGGGGCCTTTAATTATAGTTGTTATTTTCGATAGTGTTAAACAACCTTTTAATTATGACTCGGGTCCTTTACGTTTGGTTCGCTGAACGAAACCATAACGTTAACGTTTTGTGTTAAATTAAAATGTTTAACTTCCAACTCCGTTTCGTATTAAAGCCGCTGATAGCTTCTAGAGACTATTAAATCTAGGAAACGCTTTGCGCAAATCTATATCGTTTGCTGTGTTGAATACTCGGTTATAAGTATTGAGATAAGTTGATAAGATATAATATACGTATTTTGTATTTTATCTAGATTCAAATAAAGTCGAATGTAAGAATACTTTGTACCGCAATGGCAAAACATAATAAATGAAAAGTTTATGTGCACGGATGCGATACATGCCAATGCGAATGGCGCGAAATAGCTATGAACATCGCTTGAATCATCCTACATCGAAATGACTAATCAAACTCTACAAAAGTTTTAACAAATTATATGTAAATATAAGAAAAGAACTAAACAAGGATTGATATTAAGTTAATTACCTGGTCGAGCCGAAACGTCCTTTGTCGGTCGACGCGACCAGAGTTCATTGATTCCGTTTCTCTGCGCCCCTTCGCTCCTGCACCAGCGACCATGTTTGTAGACCCACGCACCACCATACAACCACGCCTTTTTACTTAGCATTTTGTACAGCTGCGGCGGGCGGAGCAGCTCAACGTAGCTGGTTGTACGCTGCCAACATGTGTTTATGGCAATGGCCTCTTAGGCTTGTTCATTTAAAATTCAACTGTGAACGGTGCACTTAAGGCTTAAATTCGAACGTATTGAGATTGGAAAATTTTAGTAAATTTTTTCATCGTGAAATTGATCTCGTCTGTTCTAAAAAGGTTTTAATTAGATATTAATTTTACTGTGTTATAAGAGTGCACCGAGCTTTTATTGAAATTATGATGCGGTGGGCATAAATTACATCATTACCACCTTATTTGAGTTGAAGGTAACACAATCTTAGTCTACTCAATGCATATTTAATTTAGTACAAACGCGTAGGACAGAGTGTAAAGGTCAAAAAACGAAAGGCCGAGTCGGTCTCCTGAATTATGTTGAAAGTAGATGGATATTTGACAAGGTACTTCGCAGAGCTGTTGTAACAAAGTATTAGCCTGCGTCTATCATCTCCTATACAAAGAATAACCATTTTAAACGTGGCCTAACGTTGGCTTAATTTTATTTGATTCTTTAAAGAAGAAAACGCGAGAAAGTGCGACATGTACATGATATATTTATTCGGTATGCGGCAAACATAATATAAATAGCTCGAATGTATCTGGTTTTAATAAAACAATTTCTTCAGCGCGCGTGGCCCACATATTGATCTTGAATTTACTGCAAAGCGCTCTCAACTTATAGTAGATAAATAAATCTTAAACGACAGCTTGTTAAGACTTCTCCGTGAGCTTTTTACTCTCTATTTCTCTCGCATAACATTTTATTGATTTCCTTATCCTGCTGGTTGGTCTGTAGAGTTTAAGATGCAAAATGTTTGAATTCTATGGTTTCTGATGCAGGTGGGAGTCGCCAACCATCAGGTTTATGTTGAAAAAGCTGGCTTTATTGCAAACTAACTCCCCTATTGCGCCAAAAATATCCATGCACCCCAATACGTTCTCTCATTTTTTTTTTACAGTTTGCCCTGTTCACCCTCGCTGAATGGGAGTCACATGTTTAATTCGATATCTTAGCTTCCTGTTGTGGTGCTGATATGGAACTATTACGTGATAAAACTCTTAGAAATATAGCTCTAATAGAATACTATATTACGAATGCGAAAGTTTGTGAAAATGTTTGGATGTTTGTTAAAAGTAAACGCAGAAACTACTGAACAGATTTGGATGAAATTTGGCAGATGGGTAGACGATGTCCTGAATTAAAACCTAGGCTACTTTTTACCCCGGTAATTTGCTTACATGGGAAATAATGGAACTTCTTAATCTGATTTTTTATTAGATGGCGCTAGTATCGTACTGTGTTTTAGGGACTTTTGTAGCGGGAAGATCACCTCACGCGGGCGAAACCGCGATCAACACCTAGCACCTACTTTAAAAAAATACTTTGCAATACTATTAGTATAGTCATTATTTAAATATAGTTAAAAGGATAGCTAGTAAGCTATCCTTTTAACGATATTTAAATAATGACTCAGTACTCAGCAGTGAACTCTTAAGCCGTTTCTCATTATCGATTCCTTATCACTACCCTAGATCCCGCATAACTAAAAATTTTCACACTAGTTCATCACGTACTAACCTTGGATTGCAAAATCCAATTACACGCATGTGTATCGAATACAACGATTTCGGTAGCAAAATTGAGGAACTAGATATTTTTGGCGATAAATATCCAATTTTTAAAGAAAAATTAATGGCTTTTTGTAGTCCTCTTACATAATTTATTATAGTTATATTAGAAGTTTAATTTATTTTTGTTTTGTTTTTCACTGAAACATGTAATTTTTAAATAAGAGATGCGTATACCTGTAATGGGCACATATATCGGCCTGTTATATAATGTGAGAATGTCCTTTTTATGATTTTTTAATATATATGCTGTTGGTGTACCATAACAAATAAATAAATGACTATTTATAGGCAATTAAAAAATGTTTGAAATGACTTATCGACACATTCATGATAATATCATTAAAACATGTTCAAGAAAAACACAAGAAATAGGTTACATTCTTGCATTATATTCCGCTTATCCGTTCAGACTTTGTTAAGGGTTGACGATCACACTATCGAAAAAAACGGTAAAGATGTTTATTCTACGTTATTTTAAATATTGTATAAATTATATTATACTAGGTTTAAGCACGCAGCTTCACCCGTATTCGAGTATTTCTGTGATAAAAATAGTCTATGTTTTTTACAGAGTTTCAATCTGACTCCGTATATACAACGAAATCTGTCTGGTAGTTTTTGAAATTATTCCGTTCGGACTGACAGACGCGGCGGGGGACTGTGTTTTATAATATGTAACGCTCATTTTACATCTACTGCTACTTAACTTGCTAATTACAATCATTGAATAGATCTATAGTAATTAATATTTTGTTATCATAGGGCGTTAAATGTCACGCAACATATCACTAAATATTACAACCACAGATTACAACTACCACACTCGTTATTATAAACGGTTTCGCTGACGTTGACAATGCGTCATTTACCGCCGACGAAATATAAACGCTAAAGTTATTAGCATTAGATTAAAATTAATTTGGCAATCGTCAAAGTGCCCTCAGTGAATGTTGGGGCTAAGGGCGGAAATTCTACCTGGCCGAGACGAGCGGGTGCCGATCGTGTAAGCGCAGCTTCGACGTCCGACACGCAACCTTGATTGATTGACAAGTTTTGAAGGTGCTTTGTTTTTTTTTATTTAAATAACCCTGCCACACCACACCTATCTTATTGCTAAAGTTATAACTTGTTCTTGCGATATTTGATAAGGTACGGTCTGCAGAAGTAGCAAATTTATATTCTGTTGTGTATCTACAATTCAGTCAGATTGTAAATGTAATTTTTATTTGTAGCTTAATGTAGTACGAGTTGCTTAGACTTTTGATAATTACATAAAGGCATTATGAACGGCTACCTCGATAGCGTAATTGTTTTACGGTACGACTGCAATGCTGAGATCTCGGGTTCGATCCCCGGGTCGGGCAAAGAAACATTGCATTTTTCTATTCAGTATCAGCTCGGAGTCTGGAATTTGTGCCTTATATGGCGATAGGCTCGCCCCCTGTCACATCATGGGACGGAATACGCACGGCGAAAAGTGGGTGCACTAGTTGCGCCTCTGCCTGCCCCTTCGGAGATAAAGGGCGTCTGTGCGTGTGTGCGTGCGTGTGTGCGTGCGTGTGTGTGTGTGTGTGTGTGTGTGTGTGTGTGTGTGTGTGTGTGTGTGCATGTGTGTGTGTGCGTGTGCGTGTGTGTGTGTTATGAACGTGCACGTTGACTACGCTTTTGTACATAAAGGATTTATAAAATCGAATAATAGCAAAAGACGTATCACAGTCTATTCAGTAGACATAACAACCAAGACAGATTGATAAGGCTTATATTAGGCAGGTATAATTGGTTCGACTGCCGACGAGTGACCATCTCTCGTCAGCCGACACTCTAGACCTTACTCCACTTGCTATTGGGTACAGTGGGGTAATTTCTCCAGGGCAGAGACTCCCGCCCTCACACCCGCCACTGCAACTCCTGTAAGCCAGGATCGGCAGTGGCACGCATTTTATGACACCGAGCGGTGAAGCTCGGCGGGTCTCAGGGAATACTAATATGTCTGTAACCCGCAACGAAATTAATCAAATAGAAAGATAGGGAGGAGTGGGAAATATTAATTGTCCACTTCCCTCCATAGCAAAGCGGGCGATAAAAAATAATGAACTAAAGAGGTATTTCTACAGGGCAGGACAAAAAAAATATCCATAGTTCTTTTTCATATTGTTTTGATACTAATCGATATCTATTTTGCTCAGTCAAAACTGACAACCGAGACTCTACCTATTCTAATCTATACTAATATTATAAAGCTGAAGAGTTTGTTTGTTTGTTTGTTTGTTTGTTTGAAAGCGCTAATCTCAGGAACTACTGGTTCGAATTGAAAAATTATTTTTCTGTTGAATAGACCATTTATCGAGGAAGGCTTTAGGCTATATAACATCACGATGCAACTATTAGGAGCGAAGAAATAATAGAAAATGTGAAAAAAAACGGGGAAAATTATTCATCCTCGAGGGCTTCCATTGCGTGCGCTGCGAAAACGGTTCAAGATACCACAAATATACATAGGAAAGAATTATTCCTCTTGAAATGATCTAAAAAAATGTCCCCGACAGTATATGTCTATCTTTTAAGATTAACTCTCTAGAATCGTTTTTATGGTGATCAAATTTTGTTGAAATTAATGCATTATTTATTAAGAGTTGTATCATCTTCATAATATGAATCTTTATCCAAATAAATGTGTTGGATAGAGTGATTCAACGGGAAGGTTTTTTTATGTATGTACTTTTAGCCCGGAAAAACTTATTAACGCGGGCGAAGCCGTGGGCAAAAGCTAGTCTATATATAAAAAGCGAAAAGTCACTAGGTAACTCACTCATTACGAAATCTCAGAAACTACAAGTGATAGGAGTCTCAAGTTTTGCGTGGACGTTTCTTTTAAGACGTAGGTGCTCACTAAGACGGGATTTTGCGAAATTCAACCCCTAGGGGGGTAAAAATGGGTGGCAATATTTGTAAACGATAAACTCAAAAACTACCGAACGGATTTCAATGAAATTTGTTATGGAGATATTTCGAGAACCTAGAAAGGTTTTTAGGCTACTTTTATACCGGGAAAATGTATAGCGGGACTTTTATCCAGGAAAATCTTTTTCGTGCGACAAAAGCTAGTAATTGTATAAAAGCGAAAGTTTGTACACGTATTCGTACATGCTTGCTACAAGGAAATGCAGAAGTAGCTCAACAAATTTGGATGAAATTTCGTTCTTAGATAGACCCTGAATCAATAAGGCTACTTTATATCTACAATGGGATGTTTATACACAAAAAGGTCTACCACGCTGACGAAGTTACGAGCAACGCCTATTTATTTATAAATAAAATGTACAATTTATAATGAATTACAAAATAATGTACATTTCACTAGCTATAACTGGAGTGCGCACTGCACAATCCGGAACGCAAGGACTCCTACTTGTGATGAAACCGATGCCTCGCTCTTAAAAACGACCCCAATTTCATAACTTTTAATTTTGTCTCCTTTAACACAATTGAACACTTACTCTGTAATATATACCAGTTACGTACGTATTCTGGTGGTGATATGTTCTGGAATTATTGGAACTTGAGAACTCTTGCAGAAAGGGCTGACGAATGCAGATGTTTATTCTTAAAAACTAAGGCAATTTGAGACATTATTTACAATTATTATACATTAGAAGAATGGAAGTAGAGACTTTAACGTCCAATGTCTACAGATCAGTTCTTGCGCTCTTATTATCAGTCAGAAGTGACTTGATCATCAGGGACTAAGTTTCATTCATAGTTGGGTAAACAAAATTGGGTATTTTCGGTTATAAGATATCCCTTAATATTTATATTTAATACGAATCTTAGTCTGCTGCCTTCTGATACGAATCCTAGTCTGCTGCCTTCAATATATAAAAAAATAGTATCTATGTAATACAGCATTACACCTCTACGTACTCCTTGGAGAATATAGTGTGAAGAATAAGTCACGGATATTATAGTTTCTTCATGTTTATTCGCAACTATATTACGAAACTTTTAAATTGATTCACACAAATCGTCCCCTCCCGCCTAAAATATGGCCTTTAAGCGAACCGTGACGAAGCAATTAAACGGGCCGGCGTAATTATAGCGACAGGGTAATGTTCACGCTTCTCCATGGTCAAAGTTTTCTATGGTATATAATATCACAAACGTCGTGCTTAAAAAGACCAGCTTTAAGTATAACTAGGTTACTGAAAGAATTAAAAGCTTTATTAGAAAAAAAATATGTTATACGTGAAAATGGTTTTAATAGGTCTAATATTATTAATAAATTACGTTTCAAGTTACATATAAAGTTCTTTATTAATTTAAGAGTTATTTCGAATTGTAAGTAATACATTTCTCATATTATTCGTATTTGTATAACTAAAGACCATATCAACCGAACGCATAGCAGTCCACACGCGACTCATTAAATTTGTTACCGATTTTCGATACTCTGTGGTATTTATCATATTGTTTGCCATAATAACTTACCAACGTTGATTTAGACTACATTGTTCGACATATTTTTTTATGAATCGACTATCATTTATTTACAAGAAAAAGTTCAATTGAAAGCTATAAAAGAATAATACGATGTTTACCTACGTGATAGACCTTTCCCATTATAAAATTCCCACTATGTGCTTTTTCAAGATAAAAATAGTTTACGTTTTAATCTAAGATATGGTCTATCCGTGTGTCGAATTTCATCCAAAACCGTTCAAAGATTTTTGCGTTTATTTCTAATAAACATCGAAGCCTCCGTGTTCACAAACTTTCGTATTAAAATATAAGTAAGATTATTATTGATCCCAAATCCCTGCGGCTAATAAACCGTATATATTTATTTGATAGCGTTTTCGCAACCGTTCTGTTCGTGCCTTCATCAATCTCCTATGCATTCCGATTCTCGCTACTTTATTATACCTCATTAGATTAAAAGGTTATCGCGTGTATTTTTATCGCAAATGTGGGGCTATTTTTAATAAAAATCACGTGTCGTTTCCGAACGCTTTCTGTTTTATTGGGCAAAATTAATCGTAACGGTTTTGCGGGAACTTTTTGTACGGATATTTTTTATAGAATATGCCATATAATACAAAAATGATGGCATTTTTCTTACAAACACCGACCACTAATCGATATCACTCTATTTTTCTTTCCGCAAAAGTCGGCAGTTCGCCCACGATTCCCATCATATTATGGGTGTTTATGGCGCAGTAATTCCACCTATGAAACCCACATTAACATGACCATGTTGCTCATTCTTTTTAGCTTATAGTCGCTTAATTAACAATGCAGATAGAAATACATAGTTTTCAACAAGATTCGCGTGATCAAGTTATAGTAAAGAAGTTTCAAATTTTATGAACTATTCGAGGTAAAACATTCGACGTTAATTATTGGTTAATTGTGCAGCAATTCATTGATTGATTACCATTAAGACATGGCTCATGTACTTATTTACTATATTTAGTACCAATTATACTCAGAAAAGAACCATAAAGTAGTCATTAGGAAGCCAAATTCCTAACAATTACTTGTGGTTCCTATAATTGTTAACCATTAATACAAGGGGAGGCGCGAGACCCGCCCATACCACTAGTTTGCGTTGCTAATATTTCTTCTAATTCTACTATTAAGTAGCGTCTGAGTTCATTTAACTTTATAAACTAATTAGTGTAGCCGTTTGATGTTTCATTTTACATATCAACGGGTTTACGATAAAAATGTGATCTAGATTTTATTTCCTAAAAACGCATAGTGGTAGAGTCATTTATTAACAACTAGCGCCATCTAGCGTTATGTTTTGAACTACATAAATGCGATCGATGTTCAGTCAGCCAGATGCAACGTAAACGTAATGGATAACTGCACACTTCATACTTAATTGTGTCGCTTAACTTCAAACGCGGATAAATCCAATTCTGAGAATTTTTAAGATTTTGATATCAAAAGAAAGGGTAAAAAAAATGGTTTTATACAATTTTATCAGTTGTGTATGAATCCGCATGGTTCTTGAGAAATAAACCTTTAAAATCATAATATTTTATCTAAGTCAGATAGATCCATGAGACAGTTTTTTTCAAATGTAGTTAAGTCCATGAGAGCCAATCAGCTAATTGCATTTGTTCAATATGGCCGTCAGTTGACGTACACTATGCGACAGTAGCACTGTATACTCCCGCTTTTTTATTGTTTCTTTTTACTATTTAGACATTTCCCATGGGTAATTCCATTAAAATTGTGTCACCAAGTAAAGCCCGCAAGCGGCCTAATATACAACTTTGCCGTAAGAAAGAGGAAAAAGCGCAAAATTCGGTAAGTTTGAAATGCCTATACCTATGGGTCGTTTGGAATTCTGAGTTGGCACTAGTGTTGTGCTAACCATTATCGATTACATTATGGATTATTTTTTTTTTTCGTTCTACTGTTACAGAATTATTTGGATATCATAAGTATGTAAGGATATAATAATAAGTACACATAATTAAATTATTATAAAAAAGTGCTTTACAGTGAGAATGTGATAGGGCGACCAATGCACGAAGAAGAAATTGAAGAAGATGATTCAGAAGAAATATGGAATTTTGTTTAAAATAATTAAATTAGGTTTTTTGTAAAATAAAACTAGATTTCCTTATTTGGTTTGTATTATATTTCGTTTTATTCAGTTAGCTACCACAAGTTGACCGTCGATAGTATACTGTGATTTCGCCACTACCACATCCCTTATTCTAATCGTATTTTTTCAAGTCCAGATAAATCCAGATATATTAAATCAAAATTCTATAAATCCACAGTGAGTTTTTTCAAAGATAGATAAATTGAATCCCTTTATATCAAATGAAGGTAAATCCAATCTAAATATTAAATTTTTGAAAGAATGAATGGTTTTATTACTGAATTTACTAAACAGGATCGTTTTCTTCAATACTGTTGTCATAATAAAAAAATACTGCCTTTAAATTCATGGAATTAAGACTATTATCCCTTTTTTCTAATTATCTCCTAAGAACGTAGAATGGATTTATCCGAGTTTGAAGTTAAGCGACACAATTGAATGATACATTTAATGTTGCCAGGTTAGAGTTAGATATTTCGATTTTGATTTAATTCTGGTTTCTTTTTAAAACCTTGACGTAACGACTAAAGATTGCTATTCATAAAGTGTAGTTGTAGCCTGATGGTTTGAACGGAGCCAGGACAGTGGGCTATAAGAAAAAAATATATTTACTTATGTTAAAATTAATTATATTTTGAAGTTTACCCTCAACTATATTTTACCATTATTATTAAATGGGCACTGCCATGTGTACTATAACCACCATCTTTTTTATACTAAAGAATAGCTTGAATATCTCTCGCCTATACGCCACGGCATCAAGACAGTGGTATCAAGACCCAAAAACAAAAATTACAAGTACTGCTTACCATTATACTACATTCGTTGACCTAAAAGACAATAATAACGGCCTGTTTCAGAAGTTTCAAGTAAATTTTATTTGACAGTTAACGTAAAAATCTAATGTCGAGTACTTTAATCACCATTTATTTGAGGGCAGAGATTAGAGTGTGACTTATATTTAATCGGCTACTTCCCAGAAATGAAACAGCCCCTAAGTGTTCCACTATTTACAAATTATTTCGTCTACCTATTTCGTCATTTCCACTACGGCCACGAGATTAAAGATCGCTTACATTGGTATCTAATTGTTTGTAATATGTAGTACAGATGCCCTTACCGTGGGGGTTCGAAGTGAAGCGCCATATTTTATTTATTTAATGGTCACGCTCCCTACATTTCCTCCCTTCGTATTGAAAGATTTGGATAGCTATGTGGTCACAATGCCGGGTATTGTACGTTAAATTGCCTTTAGACAACTGCTTCAATAAAATGGGAGCTATAGGTGCCAAAAGTAGCTTCAGTAATATTCGTCTATTGATTTTAAAAAAATACGAACGAATGTTGAAGTTGTCAAACGAATTCAACTCAGGTTATGAATGATTGTCCTGGGACCAAAGAGTCTGGGACTAACTAGATTTTGTTTTGTAACAAATGTTTTCGAAGTAATTAAGTCAAATCTACTCTAAATGTAATTTTTTATCAAAAAGTTAAAAAAAATACTTTGAAGATATTTGTTTGGCAAGTATTTGCTAAAAACTACCTTGTATCCTTTTGGTAAAGATACTTTCTTTTTTGATTTACTAGAAGCGAGTTAGTTTTCATAAACTATCATGGTGCAATGTTAAAGCGAAAACTTACGGGATATAGTTACACGGCGGTGCGCTACATTCGCACTGGAGCGAGCAACAGACTTGATTTTAACTTTACTTTCACTACCAACCTGCCGCTATACATACCATCACGCCTTGCCACTCGCTGAGTAGGCAGAGACATATGACGCACCGTTAAACTAAACATGTATTTGGATACTGTAATAATTGAGGAGAAATTTTACTTTAAAATGTAATGTAAATTATAGCGTAGAGATATTTTCTGTCGCACTCCTTTAATCTATACGGGATTGTGAATGAACTCAGGCTTTCTCTAATTTATTGGGAGGAGTTTAGGCTAGTGTCCAACATTGGATCAAAGCTGCTTAAAATGTTTGGTTCAAAACCATAAATAAATAGAATGCATTATTTTTTAGAATAAAACTGATCAACCATGTCTATGAGTATTCATTACCTCGCGTAGGACTTCAAATAGATCATGTTTGTACAAACGCCAACGCATTTCATACCTAAAAGCCCCTTGAAAATTTGTTATTTTACTAAGAAACCGAAAATAGCTATTCGTCAACCAAATAAATAGAGCTGCGTGTCCTACAGTCCAAACTTTGCATACCTCCGACTGAAACATGATATTGGACATATTTATACATATAGATCTTTAAGATTGCATGCAAACAGTAAATATTTTCCACGCTGACATCCTGGTTCGATTTCTATGAGCGCATATAGTAATAAAAATAATGTCACCCCACATAGGGGCAAGGCCTCCGCACGCATTGTTCTCTGGTTTGTATTATATTCTACGCGGGACCTTTATAAATCTATATCTAATTGTGTTATGCGTCGCTTTTGTCCACATGCTGATGAGAATTATTTGTTCGAATTAATAAACACTTCTTCGGGTTTTAGGCTGGCTTGCACAACGACCTACTAAGTAACTTTAACGCTAAACACATTTAAAAACTAGTACTGTCACTGTTATCAATTAGAAAAAGTTACAAATATAGCGCTGATTAAATACATTTAAGGTTAATCGTATTTATTGAGTCGTTGTGGAGGCTAGCCTTAATACTGCAATGCTTTAATTTATTTAAAACTAGCTTTTGCCCGCCGTTCCGCCCGCGTTAAAAAGCTTTTTCGGGATAAAAGTAGCCTATGTCCTTCTCTGGATCTCAAACTATCTTCATACTTATTTTCTTGTGGTTCAACTCGCAGAAAATTATTTTCCGGGATTAAAGTCCCAGCTTATACAAGGTTGATTAAACGGTGAGGCTTTATTTCTAGCTACATATGTAATGTACCATATACAAGCTCTACACCAAATTTCAGTTCAATAGGAGGAATAGTTTAGCCACAGTAAAGATTTTTCGTGTTTGCAAAACTACATCGGGATGTATATCTGCCCTAACAGCTGATCGAGAGTCTAAACATAGTTATCTAAGGTCATGTAAGGTGCGTGACCTTAAATATCAACAAAATTAGGAGACGTTGCCCCTCTATCAGCCAATAATCACGTCAAAGTGAGTCTTAATCTTAGTACAATAAGAACGAAACCACAATAACATTACATCATAACTTTGTAACATAAACAAAGAAGCGATTAATACATAGACCTGGGTCATTCCAATCTTCAAAAATTCAAAGAACTGTTTTAGCATTTTTTAGTGTGTCGCCGTAATTGCTCCGGGACATGAGACGCCTTGCGAAAGCGCCTGAGCCGCTTCCTAGGTACAATCTTATTATTGCTTACGCGCCATTTTGAGAATATCCAAATATTGTTATTTGTTTATGTGATAGGACACTAATGTAAATGTATGAAAAAGTGATAGTGTTTATTTATTTCTTTGTGTGATACGAGCACCGATCTTTTGTATGTTTGTGTTTGGTTTCTGTAACTTTGTGACAGCGAAAATTTTTAAATTTGTACTTGAGACCCACCCGCTTATGCACTGAGCTACCTATCTATTTGTATTTGCCGGTTAGCTCATCGGCGACATGAAAGACAACAGAATGCGACGTTGCCGTTTTGTCACGCAGATGACCGCAGGTTAGTGTAAATATTTATAAATGGTGTTTGCGTATTAAATTGATAGAACTTGTTAGATAAAAGTGATTTTCTATTTTTATCTTTATCGAGTTTTTGACCGTTTCGAATTATTTCCGAGCCGATATGGAGTACTCTGTCCATTTTAATGCCCCTGGATCATAGCAACCTTGTATTTTCCCAGGATAAGGAGTACCCTAGGTCCCTCCCAGCGTGAAAACTTCGCCCGCGTGAAAGGGTTTTTCCGGGATAAAAATCCCGCTTTTTATTTTTTCGAGATAGAAAGTGGCCTATTCAGGTTCATACAAGACTTGATCTACCTATGTGCCAAATTTCGTCGGTAATTTTGGAGATGTGCTATAAGAAACAAACAGAAAAATTAATTGATTCATATTAAGATTTTTTATATGACGGCCAGTATTTTTATTAAACAAAAAATAACAGTTATGGCAGTCTATGAAAATAAGGTAAGTTAAGGAATTCTGCCCTCTTTTTATGAATATATTTTATGGAAATTTAAAAATGCACCGTGGCAAATATACCTACTAATATAAGACTTAATATTATTGGTTACATGACCTGAACGAAACTACATTTATTTAGCCTCTTTTATTACATCGACTGTTTAAAATTAAATTGCAATGTTTAAATCTCTTCGTCAAAAACCTTTGAGTATCAAATCAATGCAAAAATAAAAATAAAATGGTGTCGCAACGCAAAACAGGTTTTGATCGAAATTTACCAATTCTATTTCCGGTAAATATAAATATTATTCACATTAATACACAGCGCAAACACGATTAGATTGTCACGTTAAGTTATGACATATATTAATTAATATTAATTAAAATCACTTGTTACAGATCTATATTTCTGACAAACTCAAACGGCATTGTGTGAAACGTCAATTTAATTTTCTATTCAGTGCTTCAAATCCAAATCGGTTTTGTAGCGCACACTTGAAAATATAACAATGAAATTTATAGCCACGTAATACAGTCCATTTTAGGTTTCCCCGTCCGCAAGTAAATGTTTGTTGAAACTTCTTTCATTCTGTGTGGAAAGGGGAATGCTCATTTGTGTGCGTCTCGTGTCGTCGCGGAATATGTGTGTCCTGTCCTTTACCACGTTAACGCCCACCGGGAATAGGTTTTAATTTTTTGTTACATGTCGCTTTTACCACATAAATGTTGTTCCGTGCACGAATCAAACCGGTGATGTAATCCGACCGTTTCAATACCTCGTTACACTATAATGAGGCGACTCGACAACCAGCTGTGCATTGCGTTGATAACCATGTTTCGTTTTCGTGCCACGAGCACGTCCAGTCATCACCAACGTTTGCTCCAATAACAAATAAAGAACTCGTTTATTGATAACATTGGATGTTTGGTCAAACATTTGGTGAAACCCGACAAATATTTATTGTGCATAAGCTGTTTTCGACATTAAGGTGAACAGTAGTAGTTCTTAATTTGTTAGGATAGTTTCGAGATTATGGAACGCGTTGCCCTTCTGTCAGGTAGTGCCCTGCATACAAAAAGCGTCCTATCGCTGATAAGCCATTGTATTGTAATTTTGTACGAATTATCTGTTGCCAGGGACCGTTTACATTTTTTACATTTCGGATATTTAGTGTTGATTCGGGTTTTGAGGGACAACATAAACAAAATAATGTAAAAATATACATTGGTTCCATTTTGGGGTCTTCACATTGATAAAAAATAGAGAAAACAAAACACTTCGTAATACAAAGAGATAATAAAAATGTCGAAGGGAAGTGTGCTTCCTACATCTCGTAGAAGCAAAGTATGCTGGGTGATACAATATCAGATCATTATATTTAAAACCGATAGAGATGTCAAGATATCGCTTTTTTTGTTGTTTAAAAGCCCTAATCTTTGGAACTATTTGGTCCGATAACTATTTTTTACTTTGAGAAATAAGAAATTTATTTGGTACAAAGAAATTATGTTAACAAACAGTACTACCAGGGGCCTTTTTTACCCGACTACGGCGAAGCCAGGAAGGCTAATGATTTAGATAGCACTATACCTGTGCTAAAACGCCCCCCTTATATTACGAAAATAAATAGTATTAAATTATATTCTACGTGAATATTATAAGCTACTTTGCTGGGAACAGACATTAAGGCAGACAAAACCCCAAACAAACCCTAGTATTCAAATGTCCCAACCGATACTCTAATTTATAATACATTGTCTTAATTTAGATTTTCCTTATCCTTATTTCCTTGCCGCTAGAAAGGTCACCGCCCCTACCCCATCCTCTGTACGCCCTCGCGTCAGCCATAACACTTTATTGCATTTTTTGTCAGTCTTACTGTCTTTGTATAAAACACATATTACTTGTCATTAGATCTATTTATTTAATAACGAGGCAAATTAGTGGATTCATGCAAAGTGTTTTGAAACTATATCACCAGTGCGAAGAGTTTCAAACACTTCACTTCGTACTGTAAGAGCTGCAGTGGACGAGAAACAACGCATTAGGACAAATCATGATTAAATTGGGTATCCATCCTCCTCTTCCACGGAATACTCAAAGCCGTAGACAGAAGAGTGAAAACAATTGCGGGAAACAGTCAGGACAAATGCAACGGATTTTTTTTTGTTTATGACACTGAATGACGGGACGAGCATGCTGTTCTCCTAATGGTAAGCGATACGACTACCCATAAACAGTAGCAACACCATCTAGCACCTTGAGTTACAAAGTACTGTGTGGTATTCCACTGCGCTCGTCATCCTTTTTTTTTTTTTTTTTTTTGTCCCTGAAATTACTCTTTCTAGCGTGACGAGGGTCGGCTTATGAAAGAACACCGGTCTTTTGGGTGAGTGCAGAAGGCGCTCGCAACCCTTAGCTCGTCATCCTGAGACATAAGATGTTAAGTCTCATTATGTCCAGTAGTTACACTGGCTACGATGTCCTTCAAACCCAAACACAACAACGCATGCACACTGCTGCTTGTCAGCATTTTTTATCGGCAACTTTAAGGTTACTAGGTACATATTATATTACTTACTAATCTAAATATTTAACGGTAGAAATAGTTGTAGTTTTTTTTTAATTGGGGAGTATATGTAGCGACAACGTCTCACATATCTTACGTACTTAAATAAATCATTCCACGTACGTTACGTACCAAATCAGTATAACACCATTTATACATTCAATAAATCAGACCTAAAATCATCTTGTATCTCATTACATCCCTGCCATAAACATACGGCATAACTCCACTGCGTTTGTCACCCTGAGACATGGAATTCTGTACCATAATCTCCACTTATTACACTGGCTACAAAGCATTCCAAACCCGATAACACGGCTTGCACATTGTAGCAGTCCTGGACGGACTCTTATAAAACAGACCTAACTAGTAATGTTTTAGGGCCCGTCAAAGTGACCCTGCACCTGATGATAAGCGGAGTTGGGTCCAGACTCCAAATAAGTTACAGCATGAGACGGATTTGACAGTTAAGTTTTGTATGTGTAACAGCGCTTACTCAACTGAGATCAAGCTCTTAAATGACAGCTTGTTTTATTAAATAGTTCAATGTATTAAATGTCAACTAAAGATTTTACTTAAATGTAAGATTGATTTACTAATATCGCCCTAATTCTTAGGGTGGCGAGCGCAGAATCCCTCGCTAGAATCAGTGGTGAGATTTTGATCGTTTCATACGGTATCCAATTTTGAACTTTATTAACGGTAATTACAGAAGCAATCGGGTTGTGTTTAGAGGGGATATTTAGGTATAGATATAGAGTTTAGTATACTTACATGTCTCTAGATGTAGATATGCTTATTAGTATATTATGAGCCTTAAAAAACTATTTTTAAGGGGGCGGAACTCTCTGTTACTGAAGGCAAAGGAAGAATGTAACGGAGTATTACCGGAAAAAAGTTGTGTTGTTCCTATTGAACAGATATGCTCAAACTCAGTGTAACATACACCAACACGTGTTTCATAAAATATATTGATATATGATTCTGGATTCTGGAGTCTGGAATTTGTGCCCGATATGGCGATAGGCTCGTCCCCTATCACATCATGCGACGGAATAATGGCGAAAATTGTGTGCACTACTTGTGTTGCGCCTCTGCCTACCCCTTCGGGGATAAAATACGTGAGTGTATATGTATGTACGTATATGATTTTATAGACATCATGGTTCAAAACCAATGACTCATATTCTTAATTAATATCGATATTAACTACGATCAACAATACCACAGATATTAAGCAAAAATCAACTACCTACTTGGTGAAACCGTTTACCGACTTAACTCGAAAACGAATATACGGTGGGATTTATTTTTAACAATAAACAGATTATAGGGTCGAAGTGAGACGTGGATCTTGAGTGAGGGCTCGGGACCGGCTAATATAAATATTCAGTGGAGTTTAACTTCGGTATGGCCGGGAAGCGCGGCGCCGGCTCGCCCTCGTTTATTGTTTTACATTTATATTTTGCACGAATTTTGAAATCTTATGTTTAAATTAATTGGCATTTTAATTGTGGTATGTTTATTATAATTCAAAATATAATAGAACTTTTCATGTTTATAAGGTTACATTTCTTGATCCTCTAAAATAAAGATGGTATGCAAAAATACACTTAATCATGTCAAATTAGCTCTTGTTCACGTGTAATGAAGGCGTAGAGCAAGATTTCATTAACATAAATAAATACACGTGTAAAGTGAATGTTGAAACGTACTCCGGTAAAAACGGTGACAAATAACAGCTTAAACGTTACGAGCGATGTGTCACGGCGAGGATCTAGAATTAAATTGGCCTAATTGTTACGACAACCGCACAGCATGCATTTGATTACTTTTAGTACATTGCCGGATCGTGATGGGCACACTGTTGCCTTAAAAACTCTCTTATACTCAATATGTGTTATAAATACTTTTATATAAAAGTAAATATAGATGTAAAAATAAATTTTGTAATAACTTGAGATTGGTTTTACAGTAAGCGTGCATGTAGCTTATTTTTGATAGTAGATTTTTCAAAGTATCTACATCATACCTAAATGTTTTGTATTATACCTGCATGATAGTGTTGAATCTCATAGTAATAGATCTAATATAAAAATAATACACGATACACACAGCTTTATATCTACTGGCCAGTGGCCCGCACTACAAAAAATAATTTTGAAATTCAAATTTCGAATGATCTTTTAAACAATGCAATAAAATTGTTACCTCATGACAAAAAAAGTACTATATAGAGTTCGATTATTCATACTTCCCATGCGCCGTCAGGAAGTTGTGTTAATAAAATAAAATGTGTCACTAGTAAGTATGTTTGAGCCGAGGGCAAACAACGTGCGAAGCGACGCGACGCGACGGTGCGAAGCGCACACGATAATATTATGGGATATAAGTTATAGTATCATGTGATGTAAGGCACTATTTGAAAAAATAAATAAAGCAGCCCCGCCTCCGACAAATTGCACGCCAAGATCAATACCGAGTTATATCGAAAAATCTGAAAATCGTGTTTTTTGTTTTGAGTAAATCGGCAAATTTGATCTGGGCGTGCGAAATGGTAATAAAACTAAAACTAGAATTAGCGAGCTAATTCTATCTAGACTTCGGTCATACGCAATTCATATTTCAAATAGAAGATTAACTATCAAAAACGTCGATCCGGAGTATGTTCTCTGTTATCGGTTTACTTTAGACGATGTTGAGGATAAAACCTCCAAGTATTTACATAAAGTACACTTAAGTGTCGCATAAATCCTTCGCCTTATCAAGGAATTCCTAAAATAAACAACCTAACACACGTAGAAAACTGTAAGTAATGTGTTTCGTCAACTATTGGTACAAGAGGCTACAAGGTCTTTGTTTTAATTCATTCCGGGTGATCAACAACTAGAGTAACATTATTTTAAATTATTTGGTGCTACATTGAGCTCATTATACAAAGATGTTAGATATTTTTTATCGGTAGCGATTTTACACAATATTGCCTGACAAGAATAAATAAAATAATAAAATAAAATAAAATACTTTATTCATCACGTAGGCGAACATGGTTGCACTTATGATAAGTCATACATTAAATTAATTGCAATAATTATTATTGATACAAAAGGTCACTTATATAACTACCGACAATTTTATTGAGATTAAAAAGAATGATGAAAATTAGAATTTAAAAAGCCAGCTCGGGCTGGCAGGAAAGGGGATATAAAGAAAAAAAAAAGAGATCATTATTATTACAAAAATTATGCGTCGCGATCCTCACCGGTGAGGACACTACAGGCCCTAGCCTAGCTAACCTACCAATAGTAGACAAAGTAATGATATATACTCAGGTAGTCCCTCGCATATAAGATTATCTAATAAACCGTTTCACCCTTAACCCTCTGGTCTGTAACAATCATAATACAACCGATACTATCAAGAAATCTTGCTAATGTATCTAAAACTACGTGGGATCTGTGTTCCTACAACACCTGGATATGAAACAAATATTTGCACAAACATTTGTCGCAGTCTAGGAATGGAAATGGCATCTAATGTTACAGCCGGGTCATAATCATAACAACTGACTTTCCTCTAAGTATTCAATAGAATTGAAAATTACTTCCACTGAAGTAAAGGGCTCCTGGTGGTTATATTCCCTGAAATTGTTCAATCTAGGATAAGGTACATCAAGGCGAAAGATGAACCACAATGAGTATACTGCTATAATCTTAAGTTATTTGAAAAACTTTGTCCAACGTTCATGCTATAATTTGATTCACTGCAGCTTGCAACCTTCAATATTCCGCATAGCGCAACCGGAATATTTTTTACGACTTACCGTTGTCTGAAACTAATAATAACCATAGGAAATCAGCGTTTTATAATTACATAATAACAGAGGCATCTCCTAGGCATTCTATGATCATCAACCAGTGTAATATGAGCCTTAATACCTTTCTCATAATACCGGCTTGGAGTTCAGCGTCAGTGTATAAAATGGGCAAACCTTTTACTGAGAATTGGACCTTGAATTGATTGATTCACTTCGCCAGTGGGAGTTAGAGGTCATTGTATGTACATTGTTTCGGCTAATATATGTTTTAGTACTGAGGTTTAAAGAGGATTCATTGGTATACATAATTTAAAAATCGATTTTTGATGGAGGATATTGGTAAATCGAAATTTTAGCAAAATGATCTTTGATTCCAGTAAAATATGCATGGTTTAAGGTTTAATTAGATGCTTAAATATCTAGCACTTATGTCCGCAAGAACATAAAGTAACATTCCTAGTAAATGTCAAGAAGAAATTCTTGTGACAAACTAATTAATACGGAATCAAATTTTGATAGGTATAGTCAGCATCATAAGTTTCTAAACAAAATCAAAATTTTCAAATCGCGTTAAACGGAAACTATTTTTTTCTTAGTTTGAAGTAAAGTAAACCTCTTTTATTTTATTTTTCTGAAGAGCAAAACGATTAACAAGAACACAAAAGTATGTAGGCAATTTGAAATTTTGAATTTGTTGAGCTAGTTATGCTGCTGACTGTACACTTTTTAAAACCCCCAAAAATATTGACTCGAAAAATTCTATCTTTCATTTAAAGATGTCTTAGTTAATTTTGTTTTTGGAGGAGGCCTTCGTGTCGAAAAGACACGCCGACGCCCAATAACTAGTATATACGATCGCAGTTAGTTATTGCTTATTGTTAAATAATTAATTACATAGTAAAAAAAAAACTGTAAGATAACTTATTGAAAATTATGTTGGCAATAAAGGCTTAATAATAATAATAAAAAAATAGTTAACTTTGTAGGTAACTGAGTGGACACCCCGAGTTAATGCAAACCGGAAAAGAGGTACGCAGCTCAGAAGGTGGCCTGATGACCTAAGGAAGATCGCTGACCCATTGTGGACGCGAACCACTGGCGACAGGGAAAAATGGCGAATGCTGTAGTAGGCTTCTGTCCAAAGGACAAGCTTTAAAGAGGACTGCTCTGGAAGACAGCTAAAGTTAAAAATAATGTAAAATATAATGTAATAAAGGCTTTTTGATTAATTGTGTGATAGTTAATTTTGTGATTGAGTATCAACATTAAACAATTTTGGATTAGGTTTTTATTCATCAAAACTTAATTTTTTCCGGCCTTGACAAATACATAACGCTAAAGTTAGTGACACCAATAATAATAATATAATAATAATAATACCAGCCCTATATTATTATACTGCCCACTGCTGAGCACGGGCCTCCTCTACTGAGGGGGTTTAGGCCTTAGTCCACCACGCTGGCCAGTGCGGGTTGGTAGACTTCACATACCTTCAAAATTCTTATAAGGAACTTCTTAGGTATGCAGGTTTCCTCACGATGTTTTCCTTCACCGTTAAAGCGAACGGTAATTGATAAACAATACACATGTAACTCCGAAGAGTCAGAGGTGTATGCCTTGGGTTTCGAACCTCCGGACATTGTCTCGGCAGACCGTTCCGTTCCCAACTAGGCTATCGTCCATTAGTGACTCCAATATCTAGTAATATTGGTGTATAGTGACACCAATATCTAGTGACAATTGCATAAAGTGATAATTGACTAGTATTATTGTGTTTTCATTTGTTTATATTCGACCAACCTATTAAGGAGCAATATTGCCATTCAAACAGTGGATTCTAAATCGAGAGCCGTTTAGTCTATTTTTACCCGACTGCGAAAGAAGGAGGGTTATGTTTTTCGAGTGTATGTATTTATGCAGTCGGGTTATTTGTTTTTTTTTTTTATTTTAAACTATAGAATTGATAACAGGATAATCTGCCTACCGATATTTCAAGCCACTAATCCTACTATCCTACTAATATTATAAAGGCGAAAGTTTGTAAGAATGTATGGATGTTTGGATGTATGGTTGTTTGGATGTATGGATGTTTGTTCCTCTTTCACGCAAAAACTACTGAACGGATTTCGATGAAATTTGGTACACGGGTAGATCATGTTCTGGATTAACACATAGGCTACTTTTTATCCCGGGAAAACATAAAGCGGGCCTTCTTTCCCGGAAAAACTTTTTAACGCAGGCGGAGCCGCGGGCAAAAGCTAGTATTCAATAGTTTACTCCGAACGTAGATACGCAATACAGTATATTAAGAATACTCGATACTTTGTGTGCTTATTTAAGTATTACGCTATTATTAACTTTATTTTCTACTTAAATAGGTACATCCAATAAACTAAACTTTAAATACTAGAATGCATACAACACGTCTTCCTCGGTCTGTTCAATTTAGGATCGTCCTGCCAACAAATAATTAGAATAGATGGTTTAACGTAGCCTTCAAGCCAAGACAGAATACCAAGTGTCATTCCAGAGGCCGTGGCCGATACGCCTTTTTTCAAATAACCTTTTAAAGAAAATAAAAAAAATGTGATTCCACACACACACACACACACGCCTGTTATCCCCGAAGGGGTAGGCAGAGGCGCAACTAGTGCACCCACTTTTCGCCGTTATTCCGTCCCATGATGTGATAGGGGGCGAGTCTATCGCCATATCGGGCACAAATTCCAGACTCCGGGCTGATACTGAATTGAAAAACCCAATATCACTTTTCCCGACCCGGGGATCGAACCCGAGACCTCAGCTTTGCAGTCTTACTGTAATACAACTACGCCACCGAGGCAGTCATTCCCTAAAACTTTTTTTTTCTATAATGGTTATTTTTTGTAGAAAGATGTCCTGGATTGTACCAAACTGCAAGTCTCCACAGCAAAACCATACCAGCCCTGTATCATAATATACTGCCGACTCCTGAGCACGGGCCTCCTCTTCCCTACAACTGAGAGGGCTAAGGCCTTAGTCCACCACGCTAGCCCAGTGCGGGATGGCAGACTTCGCATACCTTCGAATTTCAGAGAACATTTCAGGTATGCAGGTTTCCTCACGATGTTTTCCTTCACTTTAAAGCGAGCGATAATTCACAAAGAATATACACATAATTTTTTAGAAAGGTCAGATGTGTATGCCCTTGGGTTTTGAACCTGCGGACATTCGTTTCAGCAGTCCGTTCCACTTCCAACTAGGCTAACGCCGCTTTTCCACGGCAATGCTTACGGGAAACGCCCCTTATGCTTACCCCTTCATTATTTATTCTCTAAAGTTATCCTTACTCTTGCTTATACATTATTTAATATCGCAAGGAACTTGGAATAACGCCGAGTCCATCACGAGAAATAATAATTACATGACCTACAATTAACCGAAACGTTGATAGCTTATCGACGAGTTCAATTATAATATTCATATTATTGTTTTTATAAAATACTCGGTGAAACAATTTGCATCGATAATATGCACGTATTTGTTAAGAAGGTATCCAAGTCCATCTGGGTATGTAACATAGTTTTGTCTATGACTGTCGTCAAGTATTCTGCTATTTGTTCCCGGTTAAAAAATGTCAGAATAATGACTGCTTACAGTACCATGCACTTTGTGATTCAAACTTCTGAGTTGTATTGCTATTGTATGAAGGTGTGAGTTACTCGCTTCATCATTTAATATAATATACTCATCTCAAACAAAAAAGTAATGATAAGTCCTAATGGACAATCAGCATAGTGTGTGACTAACCTGCCTAACTCCATATTAATTAATTTTGTTGGCACAAGACCTGCGCCTAGGAACAAGTGGGTTAAGATATAACCTAGTAGGCCAATTACGTAACCAAAAATCATATCCTAAAGTTATAAAACTGAACACAAACGCCATCAAGAACGCCCCCTGCACTAGATTCTGAAACGAAATGAACCATTGAAAACTATGCACAATAAGTACCTATCTACGATATTATAGTTTCATTAAAACATAATGTGGAAATGGCATTATTTTAAAGATATGCCAAATCGAAAAAAAACAATATCGATCGCATTAAATAAACTGATTTAATAAGTAAAAATATACTTACTTTGAAACGAAAAGGCTAAATAAAAGCTAATAATGATGTGTTATCTTGAACTTCTCGAAGAACTAACTCCGCTTTAGCGACGCTAACGCCATCTATATAGCGTTACCATAATCAAGCAAACGGCAGAACACAAGATAATACAACAGAATTTAAGAAATATCTACAGCTCCGACGTATATTAAATAAATCGCGAGAGCCAAGGTTTTGCGCAGTAATTCACAACTCCTTTCACGAATGAAATCATCACCGAAAACCACAATTGCTGGCCTAAATACAGATAATATTTGAACGTACATTAGGCCAACGCTAACACAAACTTTACGTGCAAAATAACACTAAGTAGCCGGAAAATGCATTATTTAAATGATTAGTGTATCGCGTACGGCATTGAAAATTGAACGTTAATGAACTTTTAAACTTGAGTCGTCGAGTTCGAGCCAACTCGTAAACATATGTAGAGTGCGGGTTTAAAACAAAAAATTACTAGGCGAGGTGACTTACTACGACTTTCTTGTTTGTATTTAGGGTCTATCGCCCTTTAACATCCATCCTCGTTTATTATTTACGTCAGATTTATCCCCTTAAACGCATTAGTCATTTGAATGATTATGTAGGCAAATAATATCAAAGTAAATATTTTTAATTCGCATAAAAAGAATTCATCTAAAAATGATTCTGTGCCATGAACAATATTTGATTTTATGTTTATTATAAGTAAGTTGTTTTTTACGATTGAGAAATGAAACTCCAAAAATCAAATAAAACCACGCAGAACTTATATAGTGACCGCGTTATTAACATAAAGTATGAGAAAGTAAAAATAGTAACTGTTCGGAAACTCGTAAAACTAATTCTTTAGGTGAGTGCTGATAAAGAGGCTACGTCGAAGTCGTGTAGCAGCCCTGTAAAATGATGGCGTCCCATTCCCGCCGTGTGCACGTGCGCTACGACGGCGCCCGAATGCCACCGAAAGCGGACGACCACCGTTTATTCGATTTTCAAAAACGTCTTATAAATCACCATACTCAATCTGAAATCGACTTTAATTCTAATAGATAGAATTTTATTTCCAATGTAGTATTGGGGAAAAATGTTATCTTTTCTTGTTACAGCACCGTATGCCCTCGAGACGACCGTAGCGCATGCCAAATTACAATGAAGTTTTCGTTCTTACACTACTTCCATTGAATATTTTACACTTGCGTCGTATTTTGTGTATGGAACAAACTGTGCCATGTATTTTAAATGGAATATGAATGCGATAACGTCTGAACAGATAAACGTATCGGCGTGCGGCCCATAACTACTCGCTTTGCGTCGTATCGTGTTGATTTTCAAACCACTTTACTTGACGATAATATGTTTTTGTTTGGTGATAGTTATTATGTTTCACTGCGATTGAATCACAGTATTGTGCTCGATTATAAGTCTAATTTAAAAAGACATTTCATGAATTTACGAACAGAGAAACAGCTGATCAAACAAAGAAACGTGATAAAGCGGTCATTGGTTTATTTTCGGGTATTTTTACTTTTGTACTTTTGTTGTAGATGTAATATTAACGAATATACATTTTCATGTAAATAGTAAAAACTAAATATTCATATGTGTGTTAATTTGAAAATTAATTTAAAATGTCGCCTTATTTTTATCCATTCGTATACATTACATCTTATTTAAAAAGGAAATAAATACCTATGTAATGAAACTGATTTTGATATTAAGTAACTGTTAATCCCAAACAGGCACAGATTATAAAATATAAAGGGGGTAGTCTCCATGTAGCGTATTCAGAAATAGAGAGATCAACTCACTCTCACACCCTCTTTTCTATAGCGTTAGAATACAACCCCTAAATAACTAATTGATATCAATATTTTACTACACAATACGTTTTGCATTCTGCCAAACTGACTCAACATACAAACACCCCCCTTAATTCCACAAATGTCATCTTTTTAAAAATTCCCCTATAATTTCAATTTACAATCAATAACACGAAAGTGTAAAACTATTTAGAAATAACAGAGTAACCGATCGTCGGTGTAAGGGTGCTTGTACACCGAAGCGGAACCCGACCGGAAATCGAACGCAGTACTGCGGGGTCGCGTGGCAAACATCCTACGGTCAGTAACCCCGCTGAGATGTTAGAGACCATGTGGAGCTCGCTAGCTCCGTACTCATGTGGCTTTTACCGATCTCTTTCATACTTTGCAGGATATATTTAAAATTTTTGGCTTTTATTTTTTACTTACATAAACCAGAAACTTATAATGACATATTAATTATAGGTAGTGTTTGTAAAATTTCCTTAATCAAATTTTTCAAGTGAGTGACGAATTCATGGTAATGACCTTTCCGAAATCACGACAAAAATAAAGGAAACAATAGCAACACCATCCGAACATTACATTTTAAATCATAACTTATCTCTCTGGGTGTCGAGTGCAGTGGACTTGTCACCCAAAATACAAAATTCTACAAAAGCCCAATAGTTAAATAAGTTTTTACTATGCTTGCTTGAAATTTCTTAGAGTACTGGCTCTACAATTAACACTAATTTAATTACAATTTAATGTACAGTGCAATTAAAATAATATATTTAAAAACAATTAGACATGTCATTAAAAACTTCGAAAAAATTGAAGTTTAAACACTTTTATTTAATCGACTTTATTCTCTACGCTCCAATACTCACCTATCAAATCCATTTAATAAATAAAACAATATTAACAGCTTGCTGTCCGTTCCAAATATCCTTAAGATCATCGGCCTTATTCAATAACCTTGACGAAAGGAGAAGGGCATTACCCATCCGTCACTCCTAATCCAAACGACATGGCCAAATCCATCATCACATTAAATACTTAGGCTCTACGAATGTTTAGCCAAAAAACTAAATTGCCTTAACGGTTTTTAGTTTTTGGGGCAAATTTTTAGGATTAGTTGATGTGTAAAATTGTATAATGTGTAAAATTGTATTTACTGGTGTAGTTGATTTTAAAAAGTACCTACTTACTACGCTTGTAGCTTCAGACTTTAAAGTAAGATTAGCCATCGATCCTAATCCAATTCCTTACTTATAATTTATGTTAGTAAGCAGTAAAATAATAATTCAACATCTGTACACTAAGCAGCGTTTACTGATTTCAGACATAATTTTTCTACGACATATTACATTTCCATTTATATATAATAATATTCATAATCCTTGTGAAATACGCAAAATAAAACCAAGAATACGAATTTAATTGATTTACTTATATATCCATATACCTGAGTGTAATGCCACCTGCATCCATAAAAAGCAATAATGCAAAGAGCATTATAATACTACGGAAACAATAATGCCAAAAACATTTAAAATGAATATCGTAAAAGACAAAAGTAAAAAAGGTTTTATTTAAAAATTGTAGATTCATCTCAAATATTTATTGCCTAGCTTTAGTTAAAGCTTCTAGGAAATATGCTGCCACGGAAAGCGTTGTGTAAATAACTTTTATAGAATGTATTACAGTATTAATAATTTTAAAAAATAAAACTTAATTTATTCATTGGTACGCGTAAACTACAAAAAAATATTAAATATGGTGGCTATCTATAAATAGTGGCTTTATGGCGATTTGGGCTTGTATCAGCTGGATTAAAGACCATAGTACTCTATAGTATGCGTTAGAAAAAACCTCAGAATAATAACTAAAGCCATTATTATTCTGAGGAAAAAACTAATATCTGACAACAGATTAACACAGACCATGGTAATGTTGATGCTTAGGCTTAGAATCATTGTTATTAAATTTTGTAGAGCAGCAAAGTAGCTATTGGGTCTCTTTACGTTGATCAGTATATAATTCTTAACACGTACAAACTTTTATTTCTGTAGCACTTATTACACTAATAGAGAATACGAATAAATTTATTGTACTATTCCTTAGAAAAGAGAAGAATTCAATGATAAATTGACAGTTCTATAAAGATTCGTCAAGAGCGCGCAATGCAACTGGCCAATCGTCGATTCCATTTATTACGTACAAGCCAGCAGGCTTCCGCAAGTCGTCACTCCATCTGGCTCTCAGTTTCTACGAGTACCGTATAAAAATCTCCCAATAACTATCATACATAATATTATTATCTTTTTTCAAAACGTGTCAGGGAACTTCGTAAATAATTGCATTCGTGTTTATTTTAATGAGATCGGTAAACATCTCATTGTAGATATTATAGTCGCAAAATACGCAGCATTGATGCATTGTTCACTACGCCTACTGGCGCCATCTATTAATCGTGTAGAGGCATTGCGCAGTATATAACATTTTTTGATTTTGTTCATAATAAGGGGTAGTTAGCACATTGCGATTTTTTTTTAAATTGATAATAAAATAATTTTGTTCCTATATTTTATTGTGTAAAGGTGCTTTGTGAAATAAACGTATTATATATTGTATACTGCACATTCTATTGAACTACAACTACCATCCATAACCATAAGTATAACCAGCCCTGTATTATATACTGCCCACTGCTGAGCACGGGCCTCCTCTATTATTGAGTATTGAGAGCGTTAAGGCTAAGGCGTTTAGTCCACCACACCGGCCTAGTGCGGTTTGGCAGAATTCACAGACCTTCAAAATTCTTATAGAGAACTTCTCAGATATGCACGATGTTTTCCTTCACCGTTAAAGCGAGCGATAATGCATAAAGAATACACACATTACTTTTTAGAAAAGTCAGAGGTGCGTGCCCTTGGGTTTTGAACCTTCGAACATTCGTCTCGGCAGTCCGTTCCACCCCCAACTAGGCTATCGCCGCTGAACTGCAACTACTACGCTTATTATGGAAACAAAATATTACATTAAAGTTTTGGCCGTAGTAGAAAAAAATATTTAAATACGGTCAAATTTTTGGGCGAGAAAACCAAGGTTTTTATTTTTTTTATTTACCATTTGTTTATCTTATTCGGATCTTAGCTTGTATATCAGACTAAATCTCAAATTCTTTGGTCCAGTTCTTAATCGTTTTGCTTTTAGGTACTTACTTACGTGCGAAGTGTTTTGCATTCAGACATCAAAAAATATTAGGAAACGCTCTTTCATAAATTACAAGACATGGGGGAAGTTGCAATTGTATTTAACGCCATAATTGGGATGCTATCCATTGCGGTACCACATCAAGCGGGCACCACCCTCCACCCTTACTGACCTATGTGACATATTGGATACCACCACCCTTGTAGGGCTAATCACAACATAGTGTAAAACAAAGTCGCTTCCCGCTGTCTGTCTCTATGTATGCTTAGATCTTTAAAACTACGCAACGGATTTTGATTCGGTTTTTTTTAATAGATATAGTGATTCAACGGGATGGTTTTTATGTACTTTTAGCCCGGAAAAACTTTTAACGCGGGCGAAGCCGCGGGCAAAAGCTAGTAACTTTATAAATTTAGAAATCAAAATTTTTTTTTTTACTTTTCTAATTTTTTTAAACATAATATGAAGTTTATATTATTAAGAGAATTTTTAATTTATTGCATAATATTTTACAACATAACCGGCATAAATGACTCCTCATAAATAATTTTGTTTATTTTTATTTACATGGCCAATACTACTTTTTAAAAGAGAATCCCTTATATTAATCTTTTCCTAAGAGATAATAAGAATTTAATAAGAATGTTCGTGGCAACAGCCGAGTCAAGTTAACGGGTTCTATGAATAGGCTGCGAAGCCAAGGTAGAGCGATAGACACAGCGGGCCTATCGCGCCGTCGAGCGAGGGGCGTCAGATTCAGAAATTTGGCGCGTTTTTGTCAATAACTGGAAGGCCTTTTCAATGTTGGTGTATTCTCTAACCATCACCTAATATACTAAAATATTTAAGATCGTTTCTGTATCTGAAACGAAGGTTTACAGTAAAACTACCAAAGTGGTAGTTACTGCCACTAGATTGACATTGAGTAAATACTAAGCTCACAAAAAATCATCGATATAAACGTATTTTGGTAATTTAGCAGGCCATTAATTTCGTTTATTCCTTATTGAAACTATTCTTATTACAAACAATTGCTTCCGTACAAGCCATTGCGTGTATGTTGCCTTTGTTCTGCTTCTAAGTAGAGACAAGCAATTAAATACATTTGGAGTTTGATTGAAAATTATAAAATATGATCGTAACAATAACTACGGTTCGGATTTCAAGTAGCGTTATTGCATTGGCACTCTTACAAGTTTTTTAAACTCTGTAGTCAGCCTTATATAGATATTATAGGTATAACAATTATTACCTAAGCATTTGAAACCGAATATCAATAAGATGTAGACTGGCAACTTTGCAGTGAGGACTACGCAACCACAAGGGACCGCGTACTAATATAAAGGTAATACAGTGGAACAATAATGGTTGTTTTTTTCGTGCACGGAGCCATATGGCCAATAACTCGTGTCCCAGCGGGCCGTGTGGTTGTGATGGCTGAACAGGTGCGGGTACACGATGCGTAACGATTTTATACTCTTTTTTCTTTTCGATTACTCCAACATTTACATCACCATTCGTCTGATACTGGCAGTCTTATTTATAAACAATGTGTGACAATACCTTTAAACAGCCAATTGCATAAAAAACTATTATTAACCTATTGATTTGTTTGAAAATGGAATAAGTTAACTCGTTGAAATAGGTATAATGCGTTTCAATTTTTTTTACCGATGGCGTGAATTGGCACCCCTGTCTGACAAGATGATAGACATTCTGAAGAAAATTACCGCCATTTCAGTTTTAAAAAATAGGACTACCAGAGGATCAATGTATTTCCCTGAATAAAATACCACATCAAAAATAATAAACAATAAGTAATTGTATAATATCGACTAAAATAAAAAGAAATAAATAGCCAGTCTAATTATTCAATGTATAAATAATAATGCTAATTAATGTATTTTGTGCTGACTTATCTTAATTGGTTTTCAATAATTACTTACCTCCATGACTCATTAAAAAACTTAAATGTCATTCCATTATGATAAAAAAATATTCGTCTTATTTTATTTATTAATGTTTTGTTCTAAATCGATAAATGTAGTTAATAATGATTTAGTAGATAGACATATTAACGTTTATTGAGCTGCTAAATATCTACCCATACATCAATTATATTTATTGTACATATTAGGTTTACTTTCGTAAGTTGCAGATTAGTTCTATAGTGTAATTTCGTGAGATAACTATATTTTGTTATCCTGCACCATACATCTTATAAAAAAGAAGTATTTATTGGAAACTACGAAGCTGATTAATTATTACGTACTTACGTCAGAATCTAATGATTTTAATAATAAATTATTTGAGAAATGGGTACATAGTTTGTACCTATGTGTTTTGAAATGTTATATGAAAATATTAGTATTTTGTTACTAGACAAAACATGTTCCCATAAAAAAAATCGTTTATTTCAAGGTAACCCATTTTGTGTGATGTAGCAGCACTGCATATACCTTGCTGCCAACATCACGTCATCGGAACTTAAAGTTGAAACGCACTATACATTACGATTCAAATAAGAATAGGAACGTCAATGACCTTTATGTGTCAAAATATGTTACTTGAAAAGTACAAAATTTGCATAGAAAACTGATTAGCATATCTATAACGGTTTATTTTATTTTACCAAATTGACTGTTGCATCAAGTTTAAATAATCTAAATTGCTTAATTACCTTCATTTAATATTCTATTATTTAGACGTCACAATGTGCCGCCAAGTCGTTCCTTTTCTTATTCTAATCGCATTGTACGTACTTACCTTATACCTACCTATCTATAAAACATTAAACTATTTTGTTACAGAATGCAAGCAAACGGGGAGGCTCACCTGATGATACGTGTCTCAAGCAGTTATAAGTAGCACCGATTTAAAAATACCAAGTGGTCATGAAATTTTTCCCTTAACCTGTGTTCAAGGAAATTTCCTGGACACAATATGATAAAGAATACTCATTTCTACGACCTAGCAGCTGCGGTGTAGTTCACACAGGAAGTGCTAAACTGAGCTTAATAAATACCTAACCCGGTCTCATGTTTGCACATGACATTTTAAAGTGTCAGCATTTTAAAAGCCTTGAATAACCAGCTGTTTCTAAAAGTTATCGTTGAGATGAAATAATATTGTGATCCTATTTTACCACTTGCTCCTAAATGCTATTCGTCAGTCGTTACAATATAATCTATGAGCATAGATTAGATAGTGACTTTTGTATTTAGCATGCCCTAAATGTTCAATTAATAGAATGAATCTATACATATAATAAAATTGGAGTGTCTTCTGTCTGTTTGTTCCGGCTAATCTCTGAAATGGCTGGACCGATTTTGACAGGACTTTTATTGTCAGGCTGATGTAATAAGGAGTAACTTAGGCTACGCTTTATACCGGGAAATATAAAGCGAGACTTTTATCCCGGAAAAACTTTTTATCTAAGAAATGGCTGGACCGATTTTGACGGGACTTTTATTGGCAGGTAGCTGATGAATTAGGAGTAACTTAGGCTACTTTTATCCCGGGAAATAAAAAGCGGGACTTTTATCAGTCTCTAGAACTTTACAATAAATACATGATTTTATTTATACAGATAAGATGTTTTAGTAAACTTAATAAGACACAATTTTGAAATGGAAATAATATTTAAGTTTTAACCTAAAACAATATCCTACTAATATTATAAAGGCGAAAGTTTGTAAGAATGTATGGATGTTTGGATGTATGGATGTTTGTTCCTCTTTCACGCAAAAACTACTGAACGGATTTCGATGAAATTTGGCACACGGGTAGATCATGTTCTGGATTAACACATAGGCTACTATTTATCCCGGGAAAATATAAAGCGGGACTTTTATCCCGGAAAATCTTTTTAAAGCGGGCGGAGCCGCAGGCAAAAGCTAGTATTTCATACTTGTGTGAATTAAAAACCTTAGAAATGAGCCACAGTATTTTCTTTCCCCTTGTCACAATTTCATTGCGTGTGTCATATCCTACTAATCCTACTAATATTATAAAGGCGAAAGTTTGTAAGAATGTATGGATGTTTGGATGTTTGGATGTATGGATGTAAGGATGTTTGTTCCTCTTTCACGCAAAAACTACTGAACGGATTTCGTTGAAATTTGGCACACGGGTAGATCATGTCCTGGATTAACACATAGGCTACTTCTTATCCCGGGAAAATATAAACCGGGACTTTTATCCCGCAAAAACTTTTTAATGCGGGCGGAGCCGCGGGCAAAAGCTAGTTATTTATGAAAGAGACGAAGCTGATTAAATAAATGCTGATTAACTTAATCAGTGCTTTAAAATGTTTATTGGTAATGCCGTACCTACTACACGCATCCATCAAGCGAGTTCTAAGAATTCCCACTTCCTGTCTCGTACAATGACATATTAAAGCTTATTTCCTCTAATCCATAATGCCCGCTGCTTAATCAGAAGTTTGAGTTAGCACCGATTTGGTTGATAACACAAATAGACATAATTATTATTATTATTAGTAAACTTGCCGCTTGCTAAGTCAATATAAAAAATAAGAAGTATTTCGTATAAAAAAATCGTCAATATTTAGGTGGCTGAATAAAATAATACCTAGATACTCCTTTAACAAGGACCAGGAGAATGCCAATGGAAAAAATCCCGATTGGCTTGATCATAAAAATAATAAAAAGACATCTCTCGCAATGCAACAACTTAGTACTTACACACACATACACTCACGCCTTTTATCCCGAAGTGGTAGGCAGAGGCGCAACTAAGCACCCACTTTTCGCCGTGCGTATTCCGGCGCGTGATGTGATTGGGGGCGAGCCTATCGGCATATCGGGCGCAAATTCCACGTAGTACTTACATTAACTAATATAACTAAATAATATCATATATCATATTAGTCGATTAATCTAAATTGCTCCTAAAAGAAAACAAAAAACATTTTTCCGTATATAAGAATAATCAACGGCCGGGCCCCGCGTGGTCGTGGTGACTCTCTCTCTCTCTCTGTAGTCGGTCCCTCATGACTGAGGATCGTGGTCATAATTGGATGTACCACATTTAGAGCGGATTATTTGTCTCCATCGGTTTCTGTTCATCGCATCTGCGACTAATGTATGGAACTTGGTGGCAGATGAGTCCTTAATCTGGTCTGTCCATCGGGTTGGTGCTCGGCCTCGAGAACGTTTACCTTCGGTGTTGCCAACGATGATAAGTCTCTCCAGATTCTCGTCGTGGTGACTATGTCCAACAAATTATCCAAACAGAAGGCAAACTGTGAATCTTCAATTTGTACTCTGATTTACATAATTCAAATACGTAGGTAACTCCAGTCCGTGAACTTAGGTCGAGGTTAAACATGCTCCAACTTGCTTCTGACTTAGCTTTATCGGTTTACCTACACTATAGCTGTTAATATAAATTAACATTAAGATATTTTAAATTAGATTTTGTCTGGATTTTGTCCCTGATATCACGATAGGCTCGCCCCCTATCACATCATGGGACGGAATAACAAGTGGGTGCACCAGTTGCGCCTCTGCCTACCCCTTCGGAGATAAAAGGCGTGAGTATGTGGGTGTGTGTATATATTTTAATGTATTAAGTATCCAGGGTGTCCCAAAAAAATAGTGTCCCAAAAGCTGAGGTCCAGAGGTAGAGCATCCCTTGGGGTATCCGAATCACCCCCATGTATGCTCTACGATTTTTCATAGTTTACGAGTTATGAATGTATTTGATAATTTCCGATCCAAACAATTAAATATTGCTTTTTTTTAAAGTAGAAGATTTTTTCGAGAATTTTTTTTCTGCAACACAATTTTCATTGGTTGTACTTTTTTGCTAAAAATAATCAACTTCGTAACTTTGAAGGAAATTATCAAAATGTTGGTGTAAAGTCAAAAACTTCCGTTCTATGAATTATGACTTAAATTTTCAACTTTAAATTAAAAACCTAAACAGGTGACTTCGTGGTTCCGATGTAGGTTTAAAAAACTCTCCAGACTCTCAACTTTCATAATCATTAAAAAAAATGATAGTCCTTAATAGGCTACTTTGACTAAAATCAGCCTTAAAGACAGCAAGGTGGAAAATTCTTAATATTTTCCATCAGATTACAATATTTTTTTGACGTCTCATCATTCCTAAGGTTAATTGGTTTGTCAACTAACCGAAAATGACTGCAAGAAAGCTATAATTTTAACATTATTTTGGAGTATTTTTATGCTTAATTTAAGTTCAATTAATTTTGCACGATTCGCTCTCGCGGTTTAAGGGTTGTAAACGTGGGTGCAACTCTTCTACTTGCAATCAAAATGGGCCTAGAATGTATGGATGTATGGATGTCTGGATGTTTGTTACTCTTTCACGCAAAAACTGCTGAACGGATTTGGATGAAATTTGGCACACCGGTAGATCATGTCTTGGATTAATATATAGGCTACATTTTATCCCGGGAAAATAAAAAGCGGGACCTTTATCCCGGAAAAACTTTTTAACGCGGGCGGAGCCGCGGGCAAAATCTAGTCTACGATATATCTCTTAAGTCAAACAGAATATAAAAAGCGTTAAATATTCCATTTAGTATTTATATTCTTAGGTCAATGTATGCATTTACATATATTCGTTCCGCCTTTTCAAATATTTACTCGGAAGCAGCGAACGAGCGCAAATTTTAGCTGCGTGTAGGAAAATAATGTCGTAAATGTGTTCAGGGTAAGAAATCATAGGATCGTTCTAGAAACATCTTTGCAGAGCGTACCCTTGACTTATTATTCTTTCTTGTTTTCATTTTACCTCTGCCTTACCTCACTAGAAATGCCCTATCTCAGCTTATTTTATCATAAGTCTTCTCCCCTTACTGTCAAAAGTTTTTGAGAAACTGATCTTGAGACGCCTCCTTCCAGTACTTGAGGAACAAAAAATAATACCAGACCACCAATTTGGCTTTCGTGCACACCACGGGACGACAGAACAAATACACCGAGTAGCGCATACAATACGGCAAGCGCTAGAGAGGAAAGAATACTGTTCGGCTGTCTTCCTCGACATACAGCAGGCCTTTGACCGTGTGTGGCACAAAGGCCTTTTATATAAGCTAAAGCTTTACCTGCCAAATACTGCATATATGCTCCTGAAGTCCTACCTACACGACCGAATATTCCAGGTCAAATGCGACGATTATCTCTCATCCATTTGTCAAATTAAAGCAGGAGTACCTCAGGGTTCGGTGCTGGGTCCTGTCTTATATACAATTTATACTGCTGATCTACCCACCTCAGAAGAAGTAGTAACTGCAACCTATGCAGATGATACTGCAGTCCTTTCCTGTAATCGAAATCCAGACACAGCATCCATAAAACTACAAGAATGCTTAGATCAAATTGGATCATGGATGAAGAAGTGGAGAATCCGAGCAAGCCCATCATAATCAGTCCACATAACGTTTACACTAAAAAAAGGTGAATGCTCACCTGTTGCCCTCGACGGAACTGTGCTGACACAACATACGACAGTTAAATACTTAGGTATGCACCTAGACAGAAGGCTCACCTGGCGAAATCACATAAAGGCCAAAAAGGAACAAGCAAACAAAAAGCTTGGAGAGATATACTGGCTAATAGGTAGGCAATCAACACTAAGTCTGGAAAATAAACTACTCATTTACAAATGTATCATAAAACCAATTTGGACATATGGCATACAACTCTGGGGTTCAGCGAGTCACTCAAATGTTGAAATCCTCCAGCGCTACCAGAATAAAATACTGAAGATCTTGAGCAATGCGCCATGGTACATACGGAACACGGAAGTGCATGAGTATTTGAAAATCCCGACAGTCAAGGAAGAGATAGAAAGGTCTACTGAGGCCTATAAACAGAGACTAGCAAAACACATAAATCACCTGGCTACAAACCTCACAAATACAAATGACAGCACATTTCGGCTAAAAAGAATGCGACTTGCCTCAATCTGAACACCGCGGTGAAGAAAATAAGAGATGACACGTCACAGGATGAGCACTCACAAAATACATAAATGCTAAACATACGATCTGATTAAAGCCGTAAGGCTAATTGCAGATAATAATAATAATTAAAAAAAAAAAACTCGAATCGACCAAATATAGTCATTGCACTGTGTTGTAACCAGAATTAGGCCTGCTACACTTGATTTTATACATAAGCCACAATTTGTGTTCTTTCTAAAAAGTATGACGATGATATGCAGTAATAATGACATATGATATAGAATTATTTTCCAAAAACGCCATTGAATCAAATATGATAAAAAATAGTATTTGCCGAAAGCGCGCCATTGAGTCAAATATGCGGTCCATTCAGTCACCTTGTGCCACCTGGCTCGCCGGTCGCTCCACCTTGCGACGAGCATTCGATGCAGGGGACACTATTATAATCAGTTTTTTCTTGCCTAGAGTCAAAACTGGTCATTTGCCAAACAACTTTATAATGATCTTCACACTTTTATTTGAAACGGCTAAGCTGAAATGCAACTTGTGCAGCTTTTTGGATTATTTATATCGAAATAATATATGTTGAAAATTACATAAAATCCTACTAGTATTATATACGCGAAAGTTTGTATGGAATATGGATGTTTGTTACTCTTTCACGCAAAAACTACTTAACGGATTTCGATCAAATTGCAATTGATCATGTCCTGGATTAAAACATACACACATACATTATATCCCGGAAAAATAAAAGGCGGGACTTTTATCCCGGAAAGTTTATTTAACGCGGGTGGAGCCACGGGCAAATCTAGTTTATAATAAAAATAAACAATTACATTCAATTATTTCTTATCAATTGTTTAAAACTCTATCACTTTTCCAACCATTTACTTTTAAATAACTTCTTAAGTGGAATAAATTAGAAAATTGGGGTGGCTTTTATTTGGTTCATCTTTGACCTGAAGTTAGTGATTTTAGACCATCAATTATCTTACACTCAATGTCACAAATATCAATGCCGTCAATTTTATCAAATTTATTTTGGAATGGATAGAATTTCAAACTTAAAATCCTATCATGATAATTCCGACATACGAACCTATATCAAACCAGTGCAGTATTCTCACCTTATAAATTATCTTTGATGCACCTCTATACAAACACATAAACGTTATAGAACAAAGCCGTTCCGCCCACTTAAGTCTATAATATACAGCCGCAAAGCTACCTTTCTATTATACACTTGATCGGTTGTCACAAAGCGTTTCGATAATCTATTGGATTACTAAATAATTACACAATAAATGATTAACTGACGTGCTGTATGTTTCTCAAACGAAATATGAAGTGTATTAAATGGATGCGATTCCGAAGTGATTTTATAAAGCACTTGAATAAGGTCAGGCATTATTCTCGGATGGGGTAGGTGGTAGGCGCTACTATTGCCCCCACGGCTTGGTTTGTTAGGTCCCTATTTCAGGTACGAACTTTAATCTCAGACAAGTCATGTGTCTTTTCAAATCTTTATGTTTTATTTGCGGCATGGCATCCTGTAACCCACTGTTCATAGACGTTGCCTCAGCTTTATTCTGTAGCTAGAAATTACGAATTCATTATTACAAACAAATATAATTAAGTTCTCAGAGCTTCTTTGGTAGAACCACCAGTATGTAAGTAAATAACAAAATTAATTATCTACACTCATATTAAAGCTGAAGTTGTACACGATAATCTCTGGAACTTCGAATTAATTCTAGAAAATTCTTTCAGTACTAAGTTTCTTATTCCTGATATAATAAACTACTCTTCATTCCAGGGATGGGCGTATTCACGCGTAATGTTGCGAACATAAGTTTGTAAGTAAATAGAAATAGTCGATAAGGAAATTTTATAGATAGTATTTCAAGTAAATTTTATTTGACAGTTATCGTATTAAACAGCTAATGTAGACACTACACTACTACTAGATACTACATACTGATTTTAATGTCATTTGGGAGCATAGATTAGGAGTTGACTATTGTTTGATCCGCTTGTACATTTATGTGACGCGTAGTAGAATATACTTAGGTTTGAAACCGACCGGCCCTAAGTTAACTCATTAATTTTTTTATGCTTAAAATAACCTCGACCTGTCACCTGGAATGTCTAATTCCCACGCACATTAGACATTACAAATGTTTAAAAACCATTTCAAAAGCTTTGTGAAAAATCCATTTTCGATATTCTGCAAACAAATGAACTCGGCAACATGTCATCATTATAACATTGAAGACAGGTGAGACCGCAAAAGTGACCGACAGCTAATGCAAGCGCTTACATATGAAAACCTTAATCTGGTAAAGGTTCAGATTGAAGTGGCCCTTAAAGTTAATTTTCGTAACATCTTACGGTGGTTTATGCCACTGACTGTTGTAATTTGACCTCATCAGTCTGTGCAAGCTACCACAATTCTTACGCATTTATTTTCAGTTGTGAGGGACGAAGCAGGCCAAGTTATTCTGGTTGGTATATGTAGAAATACGAAGAGAGGTAGATGGATCAATCGGCCGACAGATCCGTCGACAAGTCAAGGCATTTTGTGGGTACGACGGATAAATCCGCAGTGTTTCGCACGAAATAAAATATGTTATACCAAGCTTTATAATAAGAACTTCATTGTGAATTTCTCGTGTGTGATTAATAATAACACAATGCGGTGTATGATCGAATTTATAAGTCTATTGAGCACAATTTGAGCGAAATAGAGAACTAATTAATTGTTTTACTTGAGTTTTCTTCGATTTTTTTCCGAATTGTGAATTTTGCTTGATTTTTCAAGCTTGTACAGTTGAATCGCTGTACATGTTGGTGGGTCCAATTAAATATATTTGAAAACCAACGCACAAGGTCAAAGGGCATCCCAAGCGATAGCTGTGACAGATGAAGGAGAGAGTAACGCCCCAATTTATAATACCAGGGGTAGGAGTTTTTGCGGCCGGAGACGGACAACGATGGTGTTCATAACGACCGTAATGGCAATATAAATGTATGCAAAAAGAAAGTGACAACGAATTCTTATATAGGTTATGAGATAGAGATGGTACTTTAAGTGCACTGCGTTCAAACAAACACGTACTGCGAAATATAATACACACACACTCACGCCTTTTTATCCATGAAGGGACGCACAGGCGCACCTAAGTACACCCAATTTTCACCGTGCGTATTCCGTCCCATGATGTGATAGAGGGCGAGCCTATCGCCATATCAGGCACAAATTTCAGACTCCGGGCAGATACTGAATAGAAAAATCCAATATCACTATGCCCGACCCGGGGATCGAACCCGAGATCCCAGGATTGCAGCCGCACGATACAACCACCCCACCGAGGTACAATATAAATAGGTAATAATCCTATAAATAGGCACTTCAAACCACGTTCTGAATGTTAAATGTTTTACTTGCGTTTGGATATTCAACACTTTGATTAATGTCTTTACCTAGAGATGGGCAGAGGTCTAACGATTGTACCTTTCCCCACCGGACTTTCTGTACCATAATGCGATAGGGAGCGAGCGTCCCCTATATCGGGGACAAATCCGACACCGGGAAAATTAGGTTTCCGAATGACAAAGCTCACGCTTAGATTTGTCCCATTTAGGATTATTATCGACGAGACTTCTGGAGTCGAGGTTTATGCTTTAAACCTGGTCAACATGAGGTTTTAAATTTCTAGAATAGAGTTAAAGGAGATGTTCGTTTTTTGTAGGAGTGCTGGATTTCAAAACTTAACCAGGCTCAAACTTGTGTACCTATTAGAGACACAAAAATATGATTTATATTTTTGTATGGATTGGATCCGTAAAAAATATTTTTAGGCTTCAAATTGAAACACAACAGTGTATGCACACTGCTGCTTGGCGGTAGAAATAGACATTGCACATACACACCTAGACGGACTCTTATATATGAGAGTCCTACCACCAGTAAAAATGTATGTTTAAGTAGATTCACGTGTCATGTATTTTTGTGTATAAGATGGTTAATAATGCCATAGTGTTCATGACATGGGTAGACATGTGCACAGAGGCGTACCAACACACTGACAGTTTTATATTGTCTCGTATTTCTATGTATGTTTTAGAATTGTTCAAGCGTGAACATCTTTGGTTTAAAAATAACGTGAATGTTAAGTAGGTAGACAGATAAGTTTCTTATAACAACATGAGAATTTAAAATACGTAGTTTCTATAAATTATAGTAGGTAGTAGGTATGATAATTATAACAGTAAATATGCGTAATTACGTTAAAAATATGACGAAGCCAGTAACACTCTTGAAGGTTTACGTTAAAACAAATATTTTGCTTATTTAATAAACGTTGTTAATCAATGTGTTAACTAATAACTTTTGTATTTACGTTAAAAGATAATATCTAAGACGGAAAACTTGGAGAACAATTGATTATATTATTATAAGACCCTACGGGTCACCAAGGTAGCGTGGCGGGCAAATCACCAACAATAATCACGCGGGTCGTAACACCAGCCCTAAAATGCGACATGTTTAAAACGTTTTGTAGAACGGAGACAGGAATATCATACGATAGGGCGACAGCTCACTTTATCGCTGCATTAGAATAAATTGGATTTAATCAATTAAAATAAACACGCTGGATACAGGTTACGTTTGACAGCTCCATTTGGAATTCTTTAGGTGAGGCCTATGTTCAGCACTGCACTTCATGGGGCTGCATTATTAATATACTTTATACATCTATTGATCTACTACTTACGATCAGGGTTCGCTCACACTTTGTCAGAGGTTTTAGATCTAACGCGGGTTTTAGATTAGCAAGAAAACTAGTAGAAGTTATATCCTGCAAGCGATTTTTACCGTGTAAACAATGACGGCAAGCTGAGTTTTGCAAATTTTAAAGCTTGCAGGACTTGCTGGGAGCCGCATAGACATAATTATTGAAATATTGCCGCTAGTGTAAACGCAGCTAGAAACCTGCAAGCAATTTTTACCGTGTAAACAGTGACGGCAAGCTGAGTTTTGCAAATCTTAAAGCTTGCAGGACTTGCTGGGAGCCGCATAGACATAATTGTTGAAATATTGCCGCTAGTGTAAACGCAGCTAGAAATTTTTGCTCAATATATTGCTGCGAGAACTTGCTAATCTAAACTCAGTAATCAGGAAACTTGAAATTGATGTTTAGTGTTTTATGTCATCATGGGACGGAAACAGTTCTGTGAACGCGGGGTGCACTAATTACTATGCTTGTTAGTAATGTTTTTGAGTGAGAAGTTACAAAAGGTGCAATATTTTGAAGATGCCAACTACAGAGATGATTAGTAGCCGAGTTATAGCCAGTCTGTAAAACAAGCCTCTTCATACAATATTAGTTCTGAGATAAATACGTTACAAACAATTATAACGGTAATTGTTTTGTCAGAAGCAACATAACTAGTTGGAGCGTGGGTGATAACTATTAAGATGTTTAAGAATCTAATAATTAAGATTGATAATCTGATGCTAATATCTATGGAGCGAACTTATTATTTTCTGAGATTTTACGTATGAGTTGAAAATCCAATTTTTAGGGAATTTATGTAGTTCATTGCCATGAAAACGGCGGCCAATCTCAACGGAGATCAGCCAGGTAGGCAGGATATATTATAGTGTACAAGTGTGTGCTCAATACACAGGTGCACTCGCTATTCCTTCACTCTCAGAGTCCAGTGAGACGGCAATCCGACATGACTAGAGAGCGATCAGTGTAGGGCCAACGGCTTTGTGTTCTTTCCGAGGCAAGGGGGTATCACACCGCCAACTTCCTGACTCCGAGCTGCGACTGAATAATTTTAAGATAGAAAAACCCAGTCACAATATTTTTGGCACGACCCGGGATTTGAACCCAGGACCTCAGCGCGCAAATCGTACTCGTAACGCGTACGCAATATACAACTATGCTACCGAGGCAGTCCAACACTTAGCAGAGTAAGTAAGTCAATGTTTCAGCGTAATTTCATTCGTTAAGTAGAAGTGTGTAAGGACTATTGCGTAGCACACCCCAGACAATATATTTGTGAGGTATTGCGATTAAACATTCATTGTCTCAAGGTGACGAGCGAGTGTCACGTAGTTTGCTCGTCTCATCATACAAAAACCATACACGTTCTCGATTCAATCTAGAATCATGACGAAAACATCAAACACTTTTGTCAAAAATTGCGTATTACTTGAAAAGTAATTCACTTTGATGATATTTCTCTTTGGTATTCGCATGGGCCTTGTGTTAGATGTCAAAGGTATGGTTTATTCGATTTGAACATGTAAAATCATACAATCGCACAGAAAAGTGTAAATATCTTTGGCAAAGGTTTATTTTGAGGTAAGAACGCGGAGTAACCATAAAACGCCGAGTGCGATGATCGTTGAGTCACGATAGCCATTCTTTGGTATTAAAGGCTTCAGTTTATTGGAGTATAGGCGTGTAAAGATATAAAGCATGGTGCAGAATTTCGATACCTATATTATGAAGATACTTAAGGCCAGTTTCACCGGTTCCTGATAAAGTTCCAACTATCTGACCTATAACGCTAATAAATAAATCTGACATATTACCAGTGCCTTTTTGTGCTAGATAACTCGAAACCTGTGAAACCAAAAGTGTTAGTTTTAGTGGATTAGTTTCAAATAGGCTTTCAGGGACTTTATCAAAATGTGGTGAAATCTGATGGAGTTTAATTAACAGGTACCAAAAAACATGACTTATTTATGGTCTACATTTTTGTAAAATATTTCCTTTCTTGTTTCTATATTATTTAGATATAGCGATATATTTGTATGAGAGTGGACGATAGCCTCTTTAGGAATGGAACGGTCTGACGAGACGGATGATCACAGGTTCAAAAGACAAAGCACACACCTCTAGTTTTTCGAAGTTATGTGTGTATTGTTTATCAATTATCGCTCGCTTTAACGGTGAAGGAAAACATAACGTGGAAACCTACAAACCTGAGAAAATAACGTCGAAGGTATAGGAAATCTGCCGACCCGCACTAGGCCAGCATGGTGGACTAAAGCTCAAACCCTCTCAGTAGTAAAGGATGTCTATGCTCAGCAGTGGACAGTATATAATACAGGGCTGGTATGGCTAACCTTTTCAATGGAAAAGGTAAAAGCAAAAAAATAATGATTTTTTTGCATAAATTTTGAAAGAACAAACATAAACTAACAGGGCATAAATAACCTCTTTCAAATTTTAATTACAATAAAGCCATTAAATATAATAAGGAAACAATAGAAGTGCTTACAACAAGTTCACAAATCGCTTTAATATGAATAAACCAACGCAGAATATTGATAAACGATACAAAAAATAGCACAAAAAGGTACGATACACGTCTATTGTGTACTTCGACATTGGGTGCTGACTATGTACTTTATAATGGAAAATAGAGCCTCCTGACTAAAGACCTATGATGAATCCATGTACCTAGGTTAGCAGAATTAATAATAAATGATGTAAGAAGCTATATGTATTAGACAAATAAATAATGATGATACATTGCAATAAAGATGTAGATATACCATTAGAACTGTTTTACAAAAGACTCGAAACTGTCCTAATTGGAATGATTGTATACGTAGACCTATGTGTATTATGGTATTATGTTGTATTATGGTACGACTGTAATGCTGAGGTCTCTGGTTCGATCCTCGGGTCGGGGAAAGTGACATTGAGTTTTTCTATTCAATATCACCCGGTGGAATTTGTGCCCGATATGGCGATAGGCTTGTTGATTAAGTAGGCACTCTTTGTAAGCAATGTAATTTTATTAGGAGCTATCCATCTCACGAACGTTATTTCCAGGGCTCCGGCTTATTGACCTAATAAGACTAGACAGCTTAGAGATGCCACAGAGATTTACTGCTCCTAAAACGATACTGTCCGTCCAGGGTTACAGGAGTTGCAAAAGCGTATATGAGGGCGCAATGGTCTCTTATTCTTTTTTCGCTACATTAGCATTATGCATAAAGATATATTCCGGGAACAATTACTCAAGGTTCACAAACTTTATTCAAAGGACATTTACAAAAACGGACTTGACTCCTGAAGCCCCGCGACGGACACCTGTGTCCATATATATAGGGTTTTCCCATACACCTATATATATAAGCGGGGCTTGAAGGGTTAAAATTTTAACCAAGAAGCTTTATATACATCTGAACAGTACTCTCAAAAACTAGACCTTTGCGATAAATAGTATTTAAACCTTCACGTTTAATATAAAATTCTTGTGTTTAAAGGGCTATAAATGGTCCGTTAGAAAACCCTAGTCTCTATCTGACACCGTTTCAGTCCGAAAGCTTAGAGGATCAACAAAAGCTTTGGCCATTGTTTCTTTTCACTATGGGCTTGCTTTAAATACCTACTTCAAACTTATTCAAATACCCTGAAGAACATTAACTATCTAGGTATCATTTGTTTTAATCAACAGAAATACCTAGATTCGTTCAGAAAAGGCGTTACAATCTTGATTCAACATCGATCCTTATAAATAGGTAGATAATTTTTCTAATTTCTGAACTTTGCCAACACAATAAAATTTATTACAAATAGCATAATTAGGTGCCATTACCTAAAAATCATTATTAAATTACAATAGTTGCCATCACGCAAAAAATCACTGGCCTACCACCGTGATGGGTAATTAATAACATAATGTAATTATCATTGTAAATAAATTATTTAATATGTTTTCAAAACAATCTTACCAAATTCTTTCAACAAAAAGATGTTACACTATTCCTACAAACTTTTGGGGGAATAAATGGAAATGCGGACTTCGTAGGTGAGATCCGCGAGGGGTGGGCGCGGCGCGGCGGGGGGAGGCGGAGAGCCACTGCGGGGGAATAATCGATACCCCCATAGAACCATAAGTAGGGTGGACATACATAGTGGATTATAACTTCTTTTGGCGGCAAAATAAAATAAGAATGTTATTATCAGTATTCAAAGAATAAACACTGCTTTATAATTGGTACGTAATGTTTTATAAAGGAATGTTATTCCACACAACTTGCTAAAGCGATTTTTTTACATGCTTTATTATTATTTTGATTTGCGACAAAAGACTAAAACAATAATTATTATAATAATTACATTTACGTACCCAAATATAAACCAAATAATTTTATTTTTTTTATGTTTACCATAATAATATTAATCAACTTGGTATGTATTGCATTTAAATACACGGTAATTTCGACCTTTTATCGTTTAACATTCAGCCCATATCCTCTTACATATTGTATTCTTACAAGACTGCGATATTAAATTTACTAATGGAATTTTACACGCTACATGGTTGTGATAGAGTTGAAAATAGTGAGGGGAGGCACATTATTTTCGTTACGGAATTTCTGGATTCGGTCTCCACGCTCAAGACCCGCGATAGAAGCTATGCAATAGCTTAAAAAAATACATTTTCGAACTCTTCCGATTTCAAAAACCCTTTATATAAATATATCGAATACGTTGTCACCCGACTATACAATAACTAAAACGATCCTAAATAGTTCCTCCTCGTCCCCTACACAATGATGCACGCCGATACATTGGGGCTTACTAACCTCCGCAAGAAAGGGAATCACAAGGTGTTTTCAAACATTGTTCTTGAAAAATGATTGTTGAAAAGGTTGTACAATGGCCCAGAGAAAAATATACATATACCTACCTAGTTGGAACGCAGGGTTATTAATTAGTTAACCGGTAGCCTATAGTACTGACGGATAATGTACGGTCCTAATAGTATTTTTTTTCATAATCGGTACAATAGTAGGTACCTGATTAGGATGTTGAAACAAAAAACCGCTCTATATTAGAAATTAACATAACAGACTTAAAGTTACACATTAGTACATAATATAAACACAGTATGGCGAAAACAGACTGACCAGAAACGTTCTAAAATCAAATCTATTAAACCTCAGCTAGGATCACACAATAAAGACAAGTTACTTACTTCAAAAGAACTTGTTTGAGCGAGCTGGGACTCTGCGCGTGGTGCGGCAGGACGCCGAGTTTTGCGCCTCTCACTTCTGTTGAGTATTATTAATTGCCGCGCAAACTTTTCTGTAAAGCATCACATTAAGAAACAATACCATATTGTGTTATGGACTGTATGTAGCTCGCTACAAGTTTTGTAATCCAATTATTAAAGTGTTTGATTGCTGGAAGAAAGATATTTTTTACTGTCGGTCGTAACTCGTATAGTATCTAAGCTATATTAATATCTCCTATTTTGCATTCTATTATTCAAAATTCTTTTTTTTCGACCATGTTCACCATAAAAAGGAAGCTGCGCTTTGATGTACAATTCCGTTTCCTGTGTTATTTTACTACTAAAAAAAGTGTATCTATTAAGCTGTGCCGTCTGCCGTCGCGCCGCATGCCGTTGCCGTCTGCCGTCTGCCGCGTTCTGCGGAATCCCTGTTTTAAATTAAAACACACAGTACTGCTATTATAAAAATCACATAAGTATTTTTATCCATCATAATTTAAATTATGACTTCCATCATTGATGTATTAATACATCAATGCTTCCATGCAAATTGTTTTGGAAACACATCAAATGAAGTAGTTTGGTTAATGGTTCCTACATCTTATAAATTTTAGTTCGCAAATACTTCTCATAACACAAGAAAAAATACTCAAGTAAATATACCAGGCGAGGATCTGGCGACTAACCAACTAACGTGGGACTTGCCTGGGCGGTACAGGCTTCAGTTAAAAGCCCTGATATAAACTTCCCTCGAACAGCAGAACATCTTTTACACTTTGATAAATGTTAAGAAAACAATAACTAATAATGTTAATCTAGTTAAGAACTTCATACCAATATTATACATCTGCTCTGTAAATAGATTGTCGATACTATATCATTGGGATATAGGGAGGGATTGACTGCCTCGGTGGCGTAGTGGTATTGCGTACGCATTACGAGTACGATTTGTGCGCTGAGGTCCTGGGTTCGAATCCCGGGTCGAGCCAAAAAAAAATTGTGACTGGGTTTTTCCATCTTAAAATTTACTCAGTCGCAGCTCGGAGTCAGGAAGTTGGTGGTGTGATACCCCCGTGCCTCGGAAAGCACGTAAAGCCGTTGGTCCTGCGCCTGATCTCTCTCCGGTCATGTCGGATTGCCGTCTCACCGGACTATGAGAGTGAAGGAATAGCGAGTGCACCTGTGTATTTGCGCACACACTTGTGCACTATAATATCTCCTGCGTACCTGGCTGATCTCCGTTGAGATTGGCCGCCGTGGCCGAAACTGGCTAGGAGGATTTCACTATATCATTGGGATAATGATCCTATAAGTAGTATCAGTTGGGGAAAAAATAAATAAATAAATAATTCGTGATACATATTGTAGTTATGAGTTATTGGCTACATTGTGGCTAGGTATCATGTAGGTTTGTAAAGATCTTGTCTTAGGGCTCTTTGTACACTGGTCGCGAGTTCCCAGTAAATTAGCAGTATTGTTCAGTCTAACCGCCTTAAGATTTATTTACAGCGTTCATTATCGCAAACTTGCTAGATATTGTTTTAATAAAGTTGATACGAAAGCCGAGGTCCTATACGGCCCATTAAATTTTACGTGAACGTACGTTAACCTTAGTTTCGCCGAAACCTTGGGAGAATCTTCTGGAACTGTGACGGATAAGCATACAAGTTATTGCAGTCTTTATAGGAAACGGCCATTTTGTTTTTTTTTTATGGAAGAGTAACTCGCTAGTTCTTGCTAAGTATATTAATCTTCTGCCAGAAAAAAGTCCCATAGGCCACATTGCAGGGATTAAATGGGGCAATGTCAATTCAATCCATTTTAAATATGACTTTCATTAAGAAGTACCTAACAACGAAAAAACTACCTCTCTAAAATACAATGAATTCTCCACTCATCTCTCAAATAAAAACTGATAAAAGGATTCGATATTCATGATGTTTTTAACTAAAATAAATCGCTGGTCTTTTGATAGCTCTAGGGTTTTTGTAACAATCAATTAGTAACTTCTTATTCCCCGGTACAGTTTTTTCTACTTACTTGCGCTCGTCCGATGCTTACCACACCTGCCCAACGTCACCACCAGTATTTTTTGTACCTTTACTCGTTATTCTGTGAAAATAATGTTACCTATGTCACATTGACTATTATATTTTTGAAATCAGAACACAACAATGTATGGGCACTATTCGGCCACTGACATTAACGGACTCGTATCTTCTTCCTCTTTTAAATTATGGCATCCACTGATTATCTATCGGTGATAGATACAAAATAATAAATATAATTAATTGTATTTTAAACACTTTCTAAGTGAATTAAATTTCCCAGTCGATCTTCAGAACTAAATTTCCAAACAATTTTTTTTAAAAGCAATGTTATGTCCAAAGCCCTAGGAGCAAAGCCGTATCAATAGTTGACAAATTGATTGTTGAATATAGATGATTTTAAATATTCTTTTTGTTTCGTCTGCCGCGAAGAAATCGTCGTCGTTTTAAGGACATAATACTATGTTAAACTATTATAGTAACTAGACAGTGATGGCGAAAGCCTAGTTGGGAGTGGAACGGACTGCAGAGACGAATGTCCGCAGGTTCAAAACCCAAGGACGCACCTCTGACTTTTCTAAAGTAATATATGTATTCTTTATGAATTATCGCTTGCTTTAACGGTAAAGGAAAATATCGTGAGGAATCCTGCATACCTGAGAAGTTCTCTATAAGAATTTCGAAGGTACGTAGTGGGGGCCTAGTAACCCGCACTAGGCCAGCATGGTGGACTATGGCCTAATCCCTCTCAGTCGTAGAAGAAGCCCGTGCCCAGCTGTGGGACAGTATATACTACAAGGCTGGTATTCTTATTATTGATGGCGAAAAGGGTCCACTAGTTACCCCTCTGCCTACGCCTTCGGGGAGAAAAGGTATGAGCGTGCATGCTAAGCATTACGGGTGGTAATTGGTAACATGTACATTCTCAGTATGACGAACACAGTGCTTGCAATACGAAGTTCTGAATAGTGTTGCTAAGTTGCTTGTGGGTGGGCAAGGCGCTTACCATTAGGTAAGCAGGTTGTTCGTCTGGCTATTTATATCTTGTAATTTAGAATTATTGCAATAAGAAAAAATATTGTCTCTTAATATATTTGTTTATATAAAATTATATGTAACATTTTTTCCAGTACAGACAACAAATCAGTACCTACTATGCATAGATTTGTCATCCCAAGTTTTTGATTTTGTTACTGTTTGATCTATCGTTATTGTTTCTTCGTGATTTATTTTTACCATCTTGTCGTTTTTTACTTATTATACATTTACACGCTACATAATTTGGACAGCAAATATGCGATATAATATGCGACGGTGGCGTAGTTGTATTACGGTTCGACTGCAATCCCGAGGTCTCTGGTACGACCCCTGGATCGGGCATAGTGATGTTGGAGTTTCTGGAATTCAGTATACGCTCGGTGTCTGGAATTTGTGCCCGATATGGCGATAGTCTCGCCCCCATCACATCATGGGACGGAATACGCACGGCGAAAAGTGGGTGCACTTAGTTGCGCCTCTGCTTTGGGGATAAAAAGGCGTGAGTGTGTATGCAAATATATTACCCAGAATATACCACGAATAATTCTAAGTTAAAGTGTTAAAAGACGCCAAGTGTAATTATCCGATTGGAATACAAAGAAACCGTATCATTTCGTCCTAACAATGCTTTTGTCCGTCGAGATTAAAAGGTTAATTGATCAGAATTAAACATTAAACAATAAATCTTGCTGCGGAGAATCATTTTGGTTTTGTGAAATTACCTTTTTACAATAGACAAAGATACAATTGCCGAGTGCCAAGCAGGTACTTAAACTGATAAATAACGCCTATTTTTCATAATATAAACTACTTCAGGAAACTAAGTCTGTCATCGACACACACACGCTAACGCCTTCTATCCCCGAAGGAGTAGGTAGAGGCGCAACTAGTGCACTTACTTTTCGCCGTGCGTATTCCGTCCCATGATGTGATAAGGGACGAGCCTGTTGCCATATGGGGTACAAAGTCCAGATTCCGGGCTGATACATATAAACTGCCTTTATGGCCTGTTAAGATCCTTGTTAACATATTTTACAAACTTTATTAGTTCAACAATGCTATGCTTTATCAGTTTTCAAATTACTGCTTCGTTTCCGCTTCGTTGATCTATACAGTAACATAATGTGATCTATGCGAATATTGGATAATGTTCTCTAATGGTATGAACGCACAAGCTATAACCAAAAGTATGGCTATAGTCTGGATCGACTCATGCTAAAAATAGTCTAATTAACACTCATCGATATGGCTTAGCTAGGATGCCCACTGCTGGGCTTTCCCCTTGCTTAGAAACGGCCTGCATTCAATATTTTGTTTTAGTTCATATTTTATCAACGCTAACCAATAAAAAAGTCTTACGCACTTTAGTTACTTGTATATTTCAAAGGAAAACAACAAATCAATCACTTTTACGATACCTTAGAAGAGTTTCTCACGAGAATACTGAAAACAAAAGTTGAACAGTTTAGTTCAATGTTGGTTTAATCATGTGCCAACTCCAAAAATATAATTCAACGAAAATTTACAATCATTCAATTTTTTTTAGTCTGTCATAAAACTTACTAAGTTATGTTTAGTTTACTGATGATAACAAAGTATCGATTAAACAATTTTTCATTTACAATATTAATATAATCCACTGAACAAACTGAACAATACGCCGAGCACTATTACCCACGGAATGTAGTCTAAACTTCTGTAACGGTACCACTAAAAACTTACCGTCAACAAACTCTAATGCCTATATCACAACCCCTAATCCCTTGTATTAAAGCTCATTACTCAACAATTTATTAATAAATTAACTTTCAGAACCGCAAGCATAATTTTGTAGGTATTCCTGTTAAAACCAGTATAATTTGAGCCGTCCTATATTCTTGTACAAAAGAGGTTAAGGTTGATTGAAGGGTCTGAGTATGACGGACGATGGATCTTCGCGGTGGCCACTGATGGAATGAGTCACAACACTATCTTACATTCTTGGGCCATATCCGTTTTTAAGTTTTTTTTTATTGCGTTTAGAGTTTGAACTTGTGTTGAAGCGTGTAATCGGTCAATATATGCATCCTTCGGACGGATTTAACGGTCACAAGTGTACAATGTCCTAATACCCGAAATAAAGGTAAGTATTTAGAATTAAATTATTATTATTTATGAAATCAAATTTTGCACTATACATCTAATTAAGTGTAATATTTACATAACTACTAACATACAAACTCTAGATTAAAAAAACGTAGGTACAGACCGACAAGTCATCCGCTAATATAGAGCTTATTTTGCCCCAATAATCACTTTATAACGCTTGCTAAGTTCTAATCTCTCTTGGAAATTCTTGCATGGCATGATCGACACTGAACAAAATTTTAAAGCAAAAACAGTAACGTGCAGGATTAATATGCAGTCGGTTTTGACGGAATATAATATGAATGAGCTCATGACCAGGGTAGAGCAGACTTAAACAATTCTTCAAGTATGGCACAGATACGATTTATCAAACATTTATTAGTAGAGTTGATAGGCAGCGGTGATAAAAACACTTTCTGAAAAAAAAACCGAATATTATTACTATTCAAATATCGAAGGACATTGTAACCAACATAATTGCTGGGGATTATGAGACTTAACATCTTATGTCTCAGGGCGATGAGCGCGGTGGAGTGCCATGCAGTACTTTGTTTCTGTGCGGTGCTACTGTTTATGGGCGGACGTATCACTTACCAGGCGAGTGGCATGCTCGTTTTATCATTTATCTGCAGTAGTAAAACACAACTCCGTAAACTTCTACGGGTATTTAATTTTTGTACATATTTTCATCTCACTTCCTACCTGCTTTAGGTTCTTTAAACTCAATGTGAAGAAGCAACCAGGCACGCTGGAATGAACGGCACTTACTTCTTGATGCATACTAGCATGACTAAAATAAATCTTAATTTTATACCGCATAATGCTTAAAATTCCTTGTTAAATAAAATTGTCCTATAATTATATTAAATGGACCTTATGTCACTTGACTAAGTGATCGCTGGACCCTAAGCAATCACTATATTAATGTTAATCATGATTAGTGAGTTGTGCAAGCTAACGTATGTGTATATGAATTACATTATTCTAGTATGTGCATTGTCGACTATAGAGGACCAAAGCCGTCAGTCCCACCGCCCGAAGTATTCAATTACATTTGAAACTCTACCTACCTGCTTCTGCGTGTTATCGGAATATATTCGTAATGTCTCTGCTGAGAAGTTATTATGCAATCATTTTTGAATATCAAATAACTAAAAATTAAAAGCAATTTTAGGTTTACCTATGAAATCGCCGTTTAATATACAGAAACTTAGTCATCTTTTTATTTCTATTAATCAAAATATGCACCCATGCTATCGTTGTGTCTCTGCCAGCGCAGTGGTAAATTTTCAAGTCCACTTCTTAAAAAATTAAAGTGTACGAGAGCCAAAAAATCTCAACTCAGGCATTTTGCACTGCCTCTGGGATACTAGATACTTGTATCGATGCCATGGGTGCATATTTTGATTGATACAAATACAAACTATTTATAAAAAAATCACAACTTTCTGTATACTAACCGGCAATTTCGTAGGTAAAGACCTAATACTAACATGAAGTTATTAACTATGTAATTAAAGTCTCACTGTGTATTTACTTCTAATATAGAAACATCATTGCAAACTCATGCATATAATTATTAGTAACACATCTTAATAGTGCAAAATTATTCTATAATTCCCTTTGATTTAGTATGTATTCTTTTTTCAAAACGCTAAAAAAAGGCGCTAAAGTTTGGCGCCCCTTCCCACTTGGCGCCATAAGCGGCCACTCCCCTCGCTCTGCTATAGAGTTGAAGCTTCATAGCCCCGTTTACAAATTCTCGCACCATTTTGGGAAATAAGTTAAAGATTCCGAGTGGTTTAAAAAATAAGTCACGATCTAAATGCTAAATTTAGTATGTATACAAGTCTTTATAAACTGATGTTTACTTTTTAAATTTTTCATAAAAATCTGATAATAAATTAAATTAATCATGCTTTTTTAGTTTAGTTAAGAATTATCTCTTATTCATTAACCGGAATGAAAAAAAAATCAAATTCCATAATTAAAACTTCTTTATCTAGTTTCTAGTTACTTAGGCTGTGAACACATTACTTCCACGCTAAAGCACAAATCTAACGAAATGCACGACAAGTTAAAAATACAAAAGTTATTTGCTCACCCAAATTACGCATACATACAAAAATAACTATTCAACTGTGCATTGAGCATCGGTTGTAACTAGTAAAGCGAATAAAATATACGTTTTTTATAAGGAGAGAAAGAGATGTCAATAGTTTTCTAGGCTTACTTTCACCGCGGCAAGTAACTAAAACGCAATGCAACACCATTTTAGGTAAAATCCACAGGACTATTCAAAAAAGTTTTTATTGTGGATAGACGTAAAAATTTTACTAATAAAACAAAATAACCAATACATCAATGCTTTGTTACAAAATGTATCAATTTGTAAGCGAGATTCATGTCTCTAGGGTGAGCCCTGTCACATCAAAACATCAAAGCAATTAACGTACCACAAAACTGATAGCATATTATTAATTTATACATTATAAATTAACAACTAATATTAACATTTCAAGTGCGAACAATCATAGCTAACAGGTGGTGGGTTTTAAACGCTTTTAAAACAAACGATTACTTATCAAAACAATCCGAGTTTGTTGTAATCAAATGTAATATTTGTCATGCTTTATTTTATACTTTAACTGCAAAGTAACAAGGTTTCTATTCCACTGGCAACCTTTTAGTAGTAAAATAAGAGAAGCCCTATTGTTGCTTACGAAAAGATGTAATCTCTTATTTTATTATTACCTGAGTGGAAAGGGGCATACGAGGGTACATTGGCACACAAATTCAGACTCTATAACCATAGAGCTAAAGTTCATATACAAATAAAACTTTTTAATTGATAAAGGTTAGCTTTGGAATACTTTGTAAAGGGACGACAGTATGTGTTACTGGACACAGTATATTAATGTTTTTCTAATGTTTCCTCAATATAATACTAAGAATAATGTACCTACTTGATCTGCGGTGTCCACTTACTTTTTTTTAACACGCTTTTTTGTACACTATAAAGTGATACTTAGTCACATCATAGACATAACCCAGGTTTGTACCACTATCTCACAGGAAACTAACATGAAAAACCTTATCGTTTTGTTTCTCGTAATTAGTAACAGTTCCCGAGGGTTAAAAACAATCTTTGTTAGCAGCACATACCTACATGTCTTCTGGTATTGAGAGTATTTATAGGCAGATATCACTTAACAGATGATTAATTTACTCGTATGCCGGGCCATACAATAAAAAAGTTAATAAATAAACTCTTCGATTTTTAAATTATAATTTAATGTAATGTCCTAGAGGTGAACGAGAGAGGTGTATGTTTTTTGATAGGTAAGAAGGAGATATCAATAGTTTCCACTACCAGTTGTCGTCACATCACAAGTCAGCACAAGGCAACACATTTTTGGGGCGTGCGGGCATAACTATTTTTACGTGTAATTTATTTTGCTACACCAATTGCAGATATTTATTACCAAAACTATAACAACGGTAACACATATTGTTACTTATCCGATTTATAGCTAACATACATAATCAAATAAAAACAAGTGTTTGCTTCCTTTCATAATTCATGTTTCAATTTTAAATAACAGTTCAAAGCTTCGATTAGTGACTTCTAAATCACAAAAAGTTATGACATTTTAATTTCATCGACATTATTTCCAATCTTGCTGCGGAGCCAACGATAAGCCGGCCAATTTAATCGATGAACAGCATAGTGAGCGACCGCAAAGCCCCGGAGTGTAATTTGCTAAGCATGACGATAAAAATGTACTTGTGCCCTAAACTACCTCACGGGGGCCATAAAACGCGACGCGTGGGTGACCAGCGCAAATATCAAAGGTTCAACACTATGACATTCATAGTTCGCGAGTGGGACGGAACTCCTGCAGGTCATTTTAAATGACATGTTTACAAAACTTTAATATTTATAACGGGCGATGTTGAGACTGGCTGTATGTTTTAGTAACCTTTCCCATGTTATGTATTTATTTTATTTTATTGTGGACTTCGTAAAATAAATCCCGTGCTCATAACCTTTAATTCATATGGATTATAAAATAAAATCACCAAGCTATCATAATCATGCCTAATTCATTTTTTTATTTACCTTATTCAATATGACAAAATTAAAATTAAAATGATATAAGTATTCTATTGTAACAATTTTAACGTCACGCAATTAATAACTTCAATAATTTAAGGTCTGTAATTATCAACAAAACATTAAGCCACGTCATTAGTCTTTTAATCTTGTTGTTTCTAACAAAAGTCCATACAATAACGGTAGAGCGCTCCCCTTCCTTCCCACTTAAACTAAAATGCTTTGTCTTGTTTTACAACAAATATTTTAAATACGTTAATGAAACTATAATTATTTTCAATTCTTTTTTTGCATAATAATAACTTCACACGAATAGTATGTAATGCGTATAATATATAATTAAGTACTTATAGATTGATAGTCTACATAGTAGATATACTTTTTGTGAAAAAGTTGCATTTAGGTTTACTCTTTTCTAAGTAAACCACTTGTAAAACTATGTTAAACGATTATTAAGAGATCCTACCATGATCTTTATTCACAGTTACAAAGCAACAATATTAAACGCTAATTGTATTACGGTCACGGTATCACTACTAAAACAATTAGGACTGCCAGCGCCATCTGTTATCGAATAGTGTAAAATGTTCGCAACAAGAAACATTAATAGCTACAGTAGGTAATGACTAGTTTAATTTAATTATAATTCATCTCAAATTTTTTAATCATTTAATATTTAAATACAAATATTACTCAAATTATATTAAGTGAATCACCAAAAAATAAATTTCTAAGCCATGTTTGCTTTGAATGCCCTATGTGTACAATCTAGCTAAGTCTAATATTTTTATGTGATTTTTATTAGGAGTTTCGACGGCTTCTGAAATATTGACTCATGTAATGGGCGGGTTCCGTCGCATGACATCATGTCGATGACTAACGTTGCACTGCGTCGATTCAGCGGTAAGCAGACGTTATAAAATACAGTTTGTGTGCTCGTACTTTTCCACGTAATTTATATTAGCCAGTCAAGGTTTTGGGTATGGGTATTGCAACATCGTGCGTATTATAATTTAATATTCCGCAAGATTATTCGGTTCTATTTTCAAACGTAGTTCGCTCTGTTACGATGTATGTATTCTTAATCTTAATCTGGGTTTATTCATTATAATTATTGCACATTTAAAACCGATAAAAATAAAAATGCAAAAAGAGAGTTGTTATATGTCTTATATCTTTTTTGTTCTAAACGATCAATACAAACCTGAAATCACTATAAAATTTACGCATATTCTAAAACAATAATCTAGATTTATCACACAAAATTTGGAACGAGTTCACATCCAGTAACCGACAAATTAGTTAACCCAAAACCATCGCAACCTGTTTCCAAATATTCTGTACTCCGCTCAATCGCGGGTGGAGTGGACCGACTGATCGGCCAACCAGTCGGCCGATTGGTCGCCAGCTCATTTTCTTCAGTATAACAAGAAGTACGTGTGTCGAGCGATGTCGTCCGTAGCCGGGAAATATGTTGAACACTGTGTACAAATGTGTTATCTCTGTTACTGGGAAACAGCTTGTGAAATTATTTAAGACCTTAATCATGTCGTATCGTACGTTTTCTTAGGATATAAAAGGCAGGACTTTGGTTTTGCCCTCTTTAGTTTTAGAAACATTTGGGTAAAACGCTTTGAGCGATTGAAAGATTAGAAACACTCACCGTTAAGACGGAGAATCTGTAAAAGATTTCTCGTAAAAGATAAAGTAGCAGTTAGTAATACAGAAATTATTATTTCTTGATAAAAACAATATCTAGTAAAGCGTGGAATAATCCTAGACGAAGATAAACGAACCTACATAAACTAAATTTGAGAGAGATCAAGAATATTGGAATTACTTTATCTATCAGTAATTACTTGTAACTCAAGTATTTCGATCCAAACTGATTTCAAAAATGTTTAACCCATAAATATTATATTGAAATTAGAAAACATGTTTTGCAGAAAGAATAAACCCATGGAAATTCAACAAAATATTTAGCACAAAGAATAGGCCCACCAGAAAGACGAATCAGCAAGTTAACCGTTTGCAACTGTTATACGCGGGGTTAGATTAATAAAAGGGATTGACGATGGCTATATTTATCTTTGAGTTGCGTGATATGGCGCTGCAAAAGACGGGCTATTTGAAGAGTATTTTAAAGTATCTTAGCCAGTCAGCAGCCAGAGAATAGAGATAAAAATAAAATACCTATATTAAAGGAATGTACGACCAGCATGGGCTGACAGGTACAGAGGACATTGGGGACGGAATTAAGGCTAGGTAAGGAGAAGTGAAGGTAACATAAGAGAAAGGGAGGAAATATTCTAACATTACGAAGGAAGAAAGCGCCACGAAACGTGCCGGCGAGGATAGTAAAGGTCCAATATGAATAGAGAAATAAACACAAAATCTGTGTCAAGCAAAGAGCCATGGACTATAGAATATATTATTCATATCTATACTAATTATAAAGAGGAAAGATTTGTGTTTTTGCAGGTTTGTAACGAATAACTACTAGACTGATTTTAAAAATTCATACATACATACATATACACTCACGCCTGTTATCCCCGAAGGGGTAGGCAGAGGCGCAACTAGTGCACCCACTTTTCGCCATTATTCCGTCCCATTATGTGATAGGGGGCGAGCCTATCGCCAAATTAAAAAATTCACTTTCACCAATATAAAGCTACATTATCAGCGAGTACCATAGGCTACTTTTCATCCCGGGAAAATATAAATAGAGACTTTATTATTCATAAAACGAGGCCTATCAAAGTTGTACAATATGCTACTACTCTCACAAACGATTAAGATATTCATAATATGTCAAGCCTACCCAAGTTTACATGCTAAATAATTAATTGTATGATTATCGTTAATCACTAGAGATATTTTGAACGGGTAACGAGTTGTAGACAAAGGTTTCCATTGTTCAGTCTTTGACTCAAAGAAGAAGTCTCGAGCTGATATACCTACATAACATTTCCAATATGAGAAAGATACTTAAACTGTGATTGACGAATGTTTTTAATAATGAATAAACATATTATATTATATCCGAAAGTTAATACTAAAGTAGTATATTACTGTGCTTTATTAGTATAAACAAAATTCGTTTCAACTACACGCAATGTTTATTGTTTACTTTAAACATACTTATATTTAATACTTCTCAAATCTTGTGTGGAGTGAAAAATTCGAAGTGTATTTATTTATTAACATGTCGATATACGTAGAAGACAGAAGTCTATAAAATTCTACACAGATTATATTTTTAAATAAAAGACGTAGAGGAAATAACATAAAAATTATAATTTATTAAATAAACTGAGGCAGAATTAACTGGCGCCTTAACCTCAACGTATAAATAAATAAACAACCATCATGGGATTAGAACATAAAAGTTTGCAAATTATTGAAGAAATTCCGTTTTAAGATGCCATTGTTTCGTGAGAACCGCACTTTCGTACAAAATGGGCATTCCTTTTTATACGTGCCTCAAAGTACGACATTTCTTAACAAATATAGGAGAACCTCTCTCAGTAATGTATTTTAGTACGTAAGTGCCGTATTCTTTCATGCTTGCTTTGCATAACACAATTTCTGTCATGAGATTATTAGAAATTACGTATAGTATTTCCAATGTTCATTATATTTTATGGTGGTACTTCGATTTTTTAATCAACTTAAAATATTTGACGGGTGGTAGGTCTATATTATGATTTTTATACATATTAAGGGCCATGTAGTGCCTGGACAATGATTTTATTTTTAATGGAAACATTGAAAAAGAAACTGTCGAAAGCAGGAGTTGAACCCGCGACCTCCAGCGCTGGAGGTTGCGGGTCCAAATCCTGCTGGTGGCAGGTCTCGCATATGTAAGAGTCTGTCTGGATGGGTACTACCGCAATGTCTATTTCTACCGCCAAGCAGCAGTGAGCATGCACTGTTGTATTTCGGTTTGAAGGACATTGTAGCTTGTGTAACTACTGAACATAATGAGACTTAACATCTCATGTCTCAGGATGACGAGCGCAGTGGAATGCCACAGTCCACACAGTACTTTGTAACTCGAGGTGCTGGATGGTGTTTGGATACTGTTTATGGATGGTCGTATCGCTTACCATCAGGCGAACGGCATGTTCGTCTCGTCATTCCACGCCACAAAAATGTATTGTTGCAGAGCTAAGTATTGATCGTATGTTTATGTTTAAATAATATTGATTTTATAGATTAAGTTATATTTTAACAATACGAATGTACCTACAATAATTATTAAGTATTTAAACTCGTTATAAAATGACGGTTACTTTAAATTTGCAAGGGATTTTTTGCAGGTCGTCCAACGCAACTAGAACATAGCATTATTTGCACATATTGGCGTAAAATTGGGTGTATTACTTCCCAAGACGAGATGAATAAACAGTCCGCGGCGTCTTGCGCACAAGTCTTATTTTCATAATATCGAAAGCCACGGCCGGGTTAGCCTAGTTTTGCATTTTTAATAGTAAACGAGCTCAGAGCTCACGTTTGACCGCATCTCGTGTACAACTGCTCGGTCAAAGGTGTTCTGTACTGAGAAAATGTTCAAACGTATGCTACTTTTCGTTGTGGTTTGTTGATTTTTCATGTAAATGTAATGAACACTGCTAAGAAATTGCACTCAGCGAAAAGTATTACTCAAATTATTTTAAAAAAAGTTGTGTAATATCGCCAAATTTTTGTATGTGTCATTTTCTTTTAATTTTATACTCACTAAAAACAAAGATGTGACGTAGTAATTTTATGTACAAAACTATTTTAATCAAATATGTAAATAATATGTATTGGTAAGTAATAAATAAATGCAGTGACATAATTAAATAACATTTCTATATAAATTTTCGTCAATCATAACAGTCAATTACAACCATTTTTACGTAAAATAGTTACGCAATTAAAAAATGGAGAATCCATAAACGCCCATAGACCATAGACAAAAACGAGACAATGTGACAAAAACCAGTCGTTACCGATTCCGTCCGGTTTTTACACTGGTTTTGCCTCAAATCTATCTCGAGTCTCATTCCGTCAGTGATCGCTCTTGACGTTTACAGGGAACAACACTCCAAACACCCCCTGTACCGCCTACCTCGCTCCTGCGACTCCCGCCACACCCTATAGAAATATTCCCTTACCAAAAACGTCCATTTGAAGCAAAATTCTCCCCAGCAGTTTATTTTCATAAATAAATTAAACAACCGCAACGTTGATTGATAAAGTATCTGCAGATTATCTATGACTGACCGACGTTTGGTTACTGATATAAACAGTTTTATGACTAACAAGTTATTATATCACTTTCTTTATCTCCTATCGACTGTACTTACCCAATGGAATATAGCACAGCTCATGTTAAAAACGTATAATTTTATAAATCATGAATTGGGGTGGCAATCTTAGTTCTGTAAGTGTTATTCGTATTTCTTGCGTCTACCTGAAATTTAGTTTGTGTTAGTCTAACTTCCCATGGAATACGAAGTTGCAGTCACGAGCTAAAGTTATTTTATAATAAATTACCTATCTTAACTCGTATACATACACACACACACACTCACGCTTGTTATCCCCGAAGGTGTAGGCAGAGGCGCAACTAGTGCTCCCACTTTTCGCCGTTATTCCGTCCCATGATGTGATAGGGGACGAACCTATCGCCATATCGGGCACACATTCCAGACTCCGGCCTGATACTGAATAGAAAAATTCAATATCACTTTGCCCGACCCGGAGATCGAACCCGAGACCTCGGCTTAGCAGTCGTACTGTAATACAACTACGCCACCGAGGCAGTCGTCGTATACATAATATTTATTAAATTACATAATAGTTTTTTTTTTTTATCATAACATCCATTTATAATTTCGCACAACACAACTATTAGGTACGTAAATATGGTATCTACTTATCTATATTATGTAAATTTTATTAAACTGAGATAAAAGATCAGATTGGATAGTAATATAAACTTGGTTCGTAGCGTCAAAGATATTCTGAATGAAATTAACGCACTTTTAAAAAACTGAATTCAATTAACAGTGTTAAACTAAAAGGAGCGACTTATTCATCTTGTTTGATCGACTATATCAAATTGATTTAAAAATTATAAAATTTTAAATGAATTTCACGTATATTCTTTACTTTGAGAATATTCTGTCTACTGCAAAGGACCATCGCCTCATTGATTTTGTGACCGCGCACTTGGCGTGTGGACTGGCGTGGCATTGTATTCGTTCGATCCCCAGGCATGGCCAAAGTTTTCGATTCGATACTTGACATAAAATATCTAAATATAATATCATTAAAACTGTGTCTCTTAGAATGTGGATTTTGCAATAAATATAACATGTTATGTACCTACTTAATAAAAACGTTTTATTTGGTCTATTTTTGTTATCAGCCATTGTCCAACCTCTATTGTATACAGATTTACAAATTGTATCTATGGTAATTACTGAGCATAACACATATTGTGTGGCATTCGTGGCAGTGCTATTTATTGCTAATCTAAAGTCCATTTAGAGTTGCTTATTGCTACTCTACCTATAGGAAACCATGGGTGCTAACAGCATAGGTAGGTAGCACGTACCATCGATGATCGACTCGTCTTTATATTCTATAAAAAACTACCAAACCATTGATCCCCATCACAAAGCTATAGCCCAGAGGCAATGGAATCGTTTGACGACACGAATTCATGTTCAATTCTAGAGTAAGTGCCACTAAATGTAGGTAGCTGGATCAATCACGCTAGCCAGAAAAACATAGAAAAACTGTATATATATATTTTTTTGTTTAAAACAGCAAAGTCGTCCAAACGTCTCCGGGCAGCATGGTAGACGAAAGTGCTAAGTAACTCAGACGTACTGTTTATTTAGAACCGCAAAAACATCTTAGTTATAGTGCCTTAGACCATCAAGTAAATTCATCGAACTAGTTCAGTGTCTAAACTGAAATAAAAAATTTACCGTTCTATTTACTTTAATAAAAAAATACGTATTCACAATTAACTGAACGATTTTATTTCTACATAGTTCGTAGTGGAGCTGGAGCTCAAAGTTTCTTTAGTTTAAGCTACCTACATTTTTAACGTTGGTTGCTAAAGTTTACCAGACAGCTGGTATAATATAGCCGGGCTATATATTCTCTATCATAGAGCCCTATGAAAAATATTGTTTTGATGGTCGCCTGTGTCAGTCTGTCATAATAATCTATCGCCTGGTCGAGGAACGCATCTCCTTGGAACGACTACTTATAGCGGATTTTTCATTGTGTGTCCAGTTTTCGCCCACACAATACTTGTATATATAAAAGCCTATAGAATAACCTATAATATTTAAGCTAAGTAACTAGCGTAAGTAAAAATTAGAAAATCTGCATAGTTGATGGGGATAGCGCCGGCTTGTTCTACATTCATCGAGAAAAATACGCTCGGCGTCATAGTAAATGAAGTTGCAATAATTCACCCTCCTGTTACCGGATATGTGCCTTTCGTTGCTCGGATACTAACCGACTACTATTGAAACTCGAAAATATTTCCCGATTATGATATTTCTGACCTTGAGCATAAACATGGTCTGAAAAATTGTTGGTTAATTACCTACATATTTAAATTTTAAAATACTTAATTTGTGTACGGTACGAAAAGCTTATGGAAATGCCTACGGTTGAGAAACTTTACGGTTTTTGTTAAGTATGTAGAAATAGTATTTTGACGGAATCATACGAGGATGGGAAAGAGATTTATAATAAAGTCGAATGATTTTGATTTATTAAATTCATATAAATAAACCTATCATAATTGTTTATTTCGTAGACTTGATGCCCACACCAGCTTGCTTTAAAATTAACTGGATTATAAGTTTTCCAACGAAAATGCGCAAAATTGGTTTCTTGGTAAGGGCACGCCTAACAACCGATCCGGCGACTAGTTTGTAAACTAGTCGACAGAGCGACCAAAGGGAGTCTCAGTTGGGAATCAGATAATTTAGACGCTTAACTAATTGTTCAGAAGGGTCTCGATGTTTGTAGTTCACACCCGTTTCATAAAATATCTATAATATTTTAGATAAAGGAATATTATCACTTATCGATTGTACTTAAATAACAAAACCCATTGTTTTTAAATACGTATCGTTACAAAAGCGTAGTTGACTACTTGTTTGTTTATGTTTGTTTTACCGGGTGGAAGGGAAACGTTCTCTATACCGGAACGGTAAGAGAGAAGAACCATATACCAACATATTTTAGTGCCATCATGTCAGGAATCACCAATACTATCACCTGTATTCGTTTCCGAGAGTGTTTCCCTTCCACCCGGTATATTCATTAAAAATGTATGCCATCCAAAATCTAACGGAAAAATAATATTCCAAATTTGGGCAATAATTAGTAAGTTATAAAGCTTTGAAAGTTGGTGGAAGGGGTTGTCAAATAACAATATTACACTGTGACGTCACCCGAAAGTCGTCGGCCATAACGCTGCGTGCGTGTGAAAGAGATAGCGAGATATCCCCTCCACGTGTTTACTTGTGGTAAGTAGGGGTGGTATTAATAAATCAATCTCAAGTTTGAGTCACATCTCAAATATACATAATTCAATACATTATGATACACTTGAGATGTAACTCAAACTTGAGATTCATTTATTAATACCGCCCTAGGTCTCTCATATGTAAGAGTCCGTCTTGGTTGCTAATGTCTATTTCTACCGCTAAGCAGCAGTGTGCACTGTGCATGCACTGTTGTGTTTCGTTTTAAAGTACATTGTAGGCTGTAGCCAGTGTAACTACTGGACATGATGAGACTTAACGTCTTATGTCTCACGATGACGAGAGCAGTGAAATGCCACACAATACTTTGTAACTCAAGGGGCTGGATGGTGTTGGCTGTTGCTATTATTTATGGGTTAAAAAAAATTAAAAGTCCCATTTTTGATCACAACAATACTTCAAATATGAAGAAATTATTTTTCGTATTATTTTCTGTTACATATAAAATAATTTACAAAATCAAACAATATAGGAAACTACCCTATTGTCCTTTTTCGTGTCGTGAAAATATTGACAACGTCATTGTCACTACTGTTTTACAAATGCAATCGTACAAAAAAAATCGTAAAAGTTCACGAAAACCTAGATGCCGTTCATCAAGTTCTAGTTTTGACTCTAGCATGACTAGCATGCGATCATCGAGCGTCAGTTCTGCAGGGAGCGATTACACCGCAATCACGAAATCATCAACTAAATCAAATAAAACATACAATAGAATCAAGACTGGTTTGAAAAGATCAGTTCCGGCTGCTATAGTGCTATGGGCATTCCACAAAATACCATCCAGGGACGGTTTGACTTCGCGAAAAGTTATAAACTTCTTGAAAAAACATTATAAAATTGCTAGAGACCCGAGGAAAACTGGTCTGAAGTTGGGCGCAATGCTGAGATGTGCCGTCGATTTTGGTTTGTTGGAGAAACGTCAGAACAAATACTTTTTAACTCCAGGGAATCACTAGTCTTAACATGGTGCTGTGATTAGTGATATGTTTTTTTATTTATTTTGCAATATCAATATGTATTGTTACATTGTGTATTATTAACACACTTATTTTTAGTACACATCCACAAACGTTCTAACATATAATAGCAATAAGATGTTTTTAATTACAGCTCACAAAATAGCAATAAGCGCACTTGCAATTTTAGGTCCTATGCAAGCATCATCTCTTATTGACTGAATTCCGTATTTTCCGTAAAATATACCTCAATAAAGTGCCTAAAATTACCCCCAACGGCAGTAGAGCGGGTTGCTACTCAAAATGTATTTTACATCATAATTGCTCACCATGCAGGTACATAAAACTCGCAGTTACCAAAAAAAATGTGAAATTATTCTGAAAAATGCAATGCGTTCGACACTTTGTTTATGCCTGCATTCACAAACATATTTTAGCTAAAGACAGTCCAATGCTTTGATAATAAGTCTGTTGTCAGTGCTTTCGGCATGACAGACTACTATAGGCATAAGGGTGCTATGATTGCATAATGTTGAATTACAATTTTGCTTCAGTTGGCTGCCAGATAAAGTTGAGCAAGGCCAAATAAAACGTTGAAATTGTCAACACTATGCGTTCGGGCAGATTGTGCGTCCTCATGGTATTATTTGTGAATATTGGATTTACTGGTGGTAGGACTCTCATATGTAATAGTCCGTGTGGGTGGGTACCACCGCAATGTCTATTTCTACCGCCAAGCAGCAGTGTGCATGCATTGTTGTTTCGGTTTGAAGGACATTGTAGCCAGTGTAACTACTGGACATCATGAGACTTAACATTTTGTCTCAGGATGACGAGCGCAGTGGAATGCCATACAGTACTTTGTAACTCAAGGTGCTGGATGGTGTTTCTACTGTTTATGGGTGATCGTATCGCTTACCATCAGACGAACGGTATTGTCGTCTCGTCCTTCAATGCCATAAAAAATATAGGCGTCAGACTGTGCACTCTTTATTCTAGTTTCAATAGTATTATAATGCTCTTTAATTCAACAAACTGGATCTTTATGTCATTTCTTTTTGTTGCAATATTGTGAACAGGGTTTATGTTAAAACTAACTTTCCTTAATATTGATTATCAAAGATGAACAAATAATCATGGAAGAGCAAAGATGTGAATTAGATGAATTTGAAATTATACACCATTGCATTCAATAATAATATTTTAATATTTCGCTTCACAAACTTGTATTTACACGATTGCTTACTTAAATACATTTTAGTCATCAAACAACAAATAAACCATTAAATATTTAATAGATGTACTTAACTGATGTAATGCTACATACACATTTTCGAAGCTGACGTATTAAAACTCGGTACGTGGAATGCTTACGTAAAACAATTTCTAGAAATCAAACTATCGAAGTGAAGTTAGCCACATAACCTGCCGCCATCTTTCAATATGGCGACATTTTTTTATCTATAAATATATTTTTAACTATCTCAAAATAGTTCATAAATTCTAGTTTCAAAGCCATAACATAAAAACTATGAAGACTATTCAATACATGCCTGTAATTCAAACGTTTAAGCTTTTATAAGTAATTCTTGCAGCTCACTTCACACCGATGTACTTAGCGTTTACCTGCCGTTGAATTATAGACCAATCTATTGTGTAATAAGATGTAATTTTGTGTAAATATTCAACAGCGGCAACAATACAGTATATACAACGCAATGAATACTGTAATATCATATTTTTGTGCAGTCAAGTCTGGAAGTAATGTAGCTATATTAATTACACCAACTTTGAATGGAGGAATTTATTTGACAACTTTCAATTATACCTCTTGGCGGTTAGTCATCCAACTCGAAGACAAATACGGCAACGCTGGAACCTTGTACACTCAGCCACACAAATAGCTGAACAAATAATAAATTTAAATCACCTATACGCGTTGAGTACAATTATAACATATTTTTTTCTTCGTGTTAGGTATGGTAAATTGCTTTTATTTTATTTTTGTGAAGAGAAAATAAAATTTGTCACGAACACAATAGTGTAAAGGCGATTTGAAGTTTTGATTGTGTTCAGGTATTTATGTGGCTGATTGTACATATAAGGTCCAGCCTTCAAATTTCCACATGTTTGTAATACTGTATCAAACGTCGGCTCCAAGGAGCCCTTGACTGCACATCTACTAACAACAGGCTAAGTGTATGAGTGTACTGGTGGCGTTTAGAACAGGAGGTCTTCGTCTCCCTCGTCCAGCAAGTTGGCGCTGTCGCGCAAGTCCTGCCCGGCGGCACGGAGCGCCGCTTTTTTCTGTAATATAATAAAAAGTGGCGATGATTAATGAATGAATGATAAATGAATGGAACGGTCTGCCGAGACAATGTCCGGAGGTTCAAAACCCACGGCACACACCTGTGACTTTTCGAAGTTACGTGTGTATTGTTTATCAATTATCGTTCGCTTTAACGGTGGAGGAAAACATCGTGAGGAAACCTGCATACCTAAGAAGTTCCTTATAAGAATTTCGAAGGTATGTGAAGTCTACCAACCGGCACTAGGCCAGCGTGGTGGACTAAAGCCTAACCCCTCTCAGTAGAGGAGGCCCGTGCTCAGCAGTGGGCAGTATAATAATACATGATTAAAGCATGTAAGTAGAAGTACAAAGTTGGTCGACAGTGTACAAACGATTGAATTCGGCTATGAGTTTCCGTAACAAGGGATATAATTTGCAGTAGAGGTAGGCATTAATATTAAGGTCGGCTGTAATGTACTTTGAGTATCTAGCAATGCAAAGGAGATGGGATGACCAGGCGAACCCTTCGTTGGTCATACATGCGCAGCTGGTCATAAACTTTTATTAAAACCTATGTGACTTGCGATTGCTCTCATTACATTCTACGATAATAACATTAAGCGGTGCTCCACAGAATTTGTGATTTTCGTTGTGTTATTGTGTAAAAAGCGACCTTATATTCAGCCCTGCATGTGTGGATTTTTTTTGTTAAATGTGTGCTATCCGTGTTTAGCTCGCTCCCTGTCCGTATTGGCAGAAAAAATTGTTTGCGCATTATTGCCATATCGTGTCCATTGGTTTAATAGTCTAAGGTAATGTAGAATGAGAAAATCTTTAAACCAAAATATTATCATAGAAAGCCATGTCAAAATATTTTTATTAAATAAATTGCGATGGGAATACTAGTTTACCCTAAATCTGCTAAGCTAAATTCCGTTAAGAGTATATGACTCACCGCTTCTGCCTTGTCCTTGATGATCTTTTTCTTGTCTTGGATCTTCTTCAGCCGGTAGAACTCCTCACGCTCAAGCTCGTCCAGCTCTGAGATAATGTAAGCCAACGTGCGCTCAAGTCTGGGAATGATTACTGTGAACAAATGTGAGAGTTATGTAAGAAGTATTATAGGTTATATTTGAGTAATATGTACTTTTAACATGGCTTAAATAGTATTCATTCAACACAACGGTGTGTTCATGCAAAAAAATATTCTAACCATATTGTAGCTAATATTTTTATAATATGTGATATATATATTTTTTAAGGTGAACGCACACTTACCTGAGCCGAACGCGTCGAACGAAACAAATTTTAGAATTCTGTATATGCAACCTCATGAAACTTCGCACATTTCCCCGCGTCGAATCGTCCGAATCGAAGTGTGCGAGGATTCATAAGATTTCATATACACAATTTTTAAATTCGTTTCGTTCGACACGTTCGGCTCGGATAAGTGTGCGTTCACCTTTAAAATATTCTTTATTGGTTCCAGGAGAAAAATGCTTTAGACCTGCAAAGGGACAAAAAAATCCATAGCAACCAACCATGCTCAATAGCGTTGACACGCCTGTTAGTGATCTTGATCACCTCGTCGAGGGTCACGAACGACGTCTGCAGCGACGCCAACTCAACCAGCAGCTTGACAGCGCTCTGGAAGTTCTTCTTCAACTTGGCCAGCTGCTGACCACCGCGGGCCAGACCCGCCAGCTCGTACGTGTCGGAGCCGTCTTGGTAAGACTCGAAAATGGGAAGGGTGACACCTAAAAAAAGTTTTATTTCATAAATGTGGCCGAAAATGGAGTGTTACCAATCTAAATACACAAATCAATCAATATCTTACAGGAAGATAGAACGCTGGACGTCAACCATCACTTACAAAATATATTTTGCTACCCAAACTAGACCATAATGAAATTAATGACATTTATTCTCTGTTGTATATGGTCATTGAAGTTCTTGTCATTGAATAAATGAGTGTCCATCAGAGACTAGAACTATTCTCACCAGCAACATTGTCTTTCTTGGAGCGAATCTTGATCTGAGCCTTGGTGACATTCTGCAATACTACTTGATTGAAGTCGCCAGTAGTGAACTTGGCTTCGGCGAGAGAAAACGCAGCCTCTTTCATCACCTCACCCATAAGGGTTTTTGTCTGTAATAATAATTAAATATGTGAATTCTGAGCATAATCAATTTTTTTTATGCAAGTTACATAATCATAACCATTTATGGAATGAAATGTTCAACTGCAGTTTGATTTATGTAGTAATGATTATAAACAATAGAAAAGTGAATCAATGTTAAGATAAGTAATACTTGTAAAGAGCCATGGTAGTCTAGCTTAACTAGAATACACTACATGAAACATGAAACAAAGTTACAAAAACAGCAGTCACAATGAGTACTTTTAGTATTTGAATGTTGTGGATTTTCATTCATACTTTCTCAGATGTAAAGAAAGAGAACGTAAAGATATATAATATTTTATTTTAAGTATGTGAAGTCAACTAAAACTAATTAGGCCAATGTGGTCTTAGAGCATTTATTTAACAAGGCGATGGGATGACCAGGCGAACCCTTCGTTGGTCATAAATGCGCAGCTGGTCATAAACTTTTATTAAAACCTATTGGGTTATATTATATTAAAACCTATAAAACCTGTACTTGCGATCTCTGTCATTACATTCTACCATAATGACATTAAGCGGTACTCCACAGAAATTGTGATTTTTGATGTGTTATTGTGTAAAAAGCGACCTTATATTCAGTCCTGCACGTGTGGATTTTTTTTTTGTTATGTGTGTGCTATCCTTGTCTACCTCGCCCCCTGTCAGGATTGTCAGAAAAAATTGTTTGTGCATTATTGCCATATCGGGTCCATTGGTTAAATAGTCTAAGAATGTGGTAGATGAACGCGAACACTTCCCTTCAGTAGAGGAGGCCCAGGCCTGGCAGTGGGGCCAGGGACAGTGTGCTTTACACAGCTGACATTATTTTAGTAAAATATTACATATAAATATTCTGCATTCAAGGAAATGTTAATTATGTCATCAATGTGACATATTATTTATATAGTGATGCATGGTTGTTAAATTAGCAATATATTATATACTGTGAGAGAACAAATATTTAGCCTCGGCTGTGAAGAGATATGGTAATGTCATAGAATTCATAGGTAATGCTACATTTTACAATCCTATCTCATCTAAAATATACTTTTCTAAAACTTATAACACTTTCTTTTTAAATTAATTTAATATTTAATTTTCACTATCCATCATACATTCATGCAGGGGCGGTTGCGGACGACAACTTAGACGTGAGTTGGAGGAAGCCCGCAGCCGTCCCCAATGCGCCGAAGATGGCAATACAAAAAAAAAATCATACATTCATAAAGACTATTCACATAATCAATAGGTTCAAAATATTCATTTTAGTGTATTATATTCCACAATTTTTTTTAATGTTTCTTTTTGCAATCTGTTGCTTATGAACATTCAGCAAACGGTCAAGGGTGTGACTTATGTCTTGTAGGGCCATCAGTCCAGTGACTCATGCCCTTCTTTTTTTTCCTTTATAGATCTACAGGGGCTTTTCTTTTTAACCTGATAAACTAGGTGTCAATTTTCATTAAATTCATCGCTAATATGTTAGGATGTTTACGTAACCTGTATTTATATCGCTTCATTACGTGTTTGATCTGAAGTCAAACACTTAAAAAATAAAATACTTTTTTGTTGAAGTGAAACTTCTTTATTGACGTATGGGAGAAATCTATGTAAAAAAAATCGTCACAAAAATCATCAGATGTTCTGTCACTTCAGACCATCACGGCACCGTCTTCTAGTCATTATTTGCATATCAATGGTACATCTATATTTATTTTTCGCAATTATAAATAATATGAAATTTAAAATTAGGTAATAATTATTGACATGTGGTAGGTTTCGAAGCCACATTCATTAGATCGGCGCAGATCGAAATGCCTCCAGATTGTGAGAGTAGTGTTTACGCTACTGTAATACGTATGGTGAGTACATTGTGTGTATAGTCATTGATTCAGTTTCAGAGTCATTTATAATTTAAATTGGAATGAGGGCTTATTCGGCTTGTATTTAAGACAACTTTTATTTTTATGTTAACCTCACTTCTGATTATAAGTATTAGTAAATTTATATTAATTTATTGAAATTAACCATCATTTAAAAACATGACTCAATTTAGCAGACAATAGTATTTAAATATATAATGATAATAATAATCCTACTAATATTATAAAGGCGAAAGTTTGTAAGAATGTATGGATGTTTGGATGTTTGGATGTTTGGTTGTATGGATGTAAGGATGTTTGTTCCTCTTTCACGCAAAAACTACTGAACGGATTTCGATGAAATTTGGCACACGGGTAGATCATGTCCTGGATTAGCACATAGGCTGCTTTTTATGCCGGGAAAATGTAAACCGGGACTTTCATCCCGGAAAAACTTTTTAATGCGGGCGGAGCCGCGGGCAAAAGCTAGTTTGACCATATAATCATTATTATATTGGAAACAATTAGATAAAGTCCCTCAGGAGTCTGATGAAGAATACCCTTCATCATAAAATTCCCTTCATCTCTCTAACATTATACTATAAACTTTATTTTTTTTTTTCATTTAAAGAAATATTTTAAAACTTCTAACAAAATTTTATTAATACAATCATATTATAGTTCCTAGCTACAAACATTGTCTGATTATCATCTCATTTAACAATTATTCTCTCTTATCAAGTTGTGGAAGCAGATAAACAAAATTCTATCAATAACAAAATTAAATCTAACAGATTCACATTCAAGGAATAAAATATATTTAAAAACTATTTTCTGATTGTTATCACTAAATAATTGATTTTTATTGTAATAGCATTGACCCATTTTGCATTTTCTTTATACCTACAATTTATTTTGAGAAATCGAGACAAATGTAATTTGTAATTCCTTTTGTTCATCGCAAATTTCATACAATCCATACTATGAAATAAATTCATCCTTCTTCCCCATATTACATACGTCAACTATGCCGATGAACATACCTCGATGATTTTGCTGAGAATCAGACGGAATCTCACTTGGAGGGCGTCAGCCTTCTTTTTCAGGAGACCATGACCTTTCTGGGCTCCAGCCAGACGGGCTTTCATCAACATCTGAGCACTAAGGGACAAAAATCCATCTTTTTAAATTACATTCTCACATTCCCAATTCTTGACATAAAAATTTATAACAATGGAATAATTACGTAAAACAAAATACTCACCCCCGAGAAGGGAAAATCGCTAATCTATCTTTCCCAGACATTTTGATTTAGGAAATAATTGGCGTCTTATCCCAATTCAGGATTTTTTTCACTCCCAAAACCTAAATCACCTGATGACAATTGACAGAAGACAAGTGATAAAACTATTGTCTATGGTTGGTCTTGTGATCACTAATCTAATCGTTTTATTTATTTCACGGCATTATTTTGCTTTGTTTAAAATATTAAGAGATGTATTGTCTCTTATTATATAAGCAGCAGGCAACTAGTAATAAAAAAAAACCTTATAAACATTCATGTATCTATTTTAAAACTAAGGCGATTAATTCGAATTAGAATAACAAGTTCAAATCACCACAGTGCGTTTCAACTTTAAGTTTCGTTGGAGTTATATTGGCAGCAAAGCACATGCAATGCTGCTCCATCACACAAAATGTGTTAGGTACCTTGAACAAAAGGATTTTTTTTGTAACAGGAACATGTTTTGTCTAGTAACAAAACACTAATATTTTTAAATCAAAGTTTAAAATATATAGGTAAGTGTAAACCATGTACCCACTTTTATAATTTATTAATAAAATCATTGCATTCTGCCGTAAGCACGTAATAATTAAACAGTTTTGTAGTTTCCAATAAATACTTCTGTTTTTTGATGTATGGTGCAGAACAACAAACAGAAAGTCACGAGATCACATTGTGGAATCAATCTGCAACTTACGGAACTAATAATAAGGAATTTTCGGCGACTTCAACCGTCAAACATCTGGCAACACTGCTTATTGAGTGTCAATTGTCAAAAATGAAAATGTCAGAAGCACAGAAAGCTGTCCGAATTTATATTTTTTGTGGAGTTTTGGCGGGAACGTAGAAGTGTCATGAGGTGCTCTTGTTTTAATTCATTATTTTGGTGATACTTAGTGTTATATTGCATAATTATGGTGGTATATTATCCAATATAGTTCTATTAAAGTGCTCAAATGAAGTGAATTGAAATAACTGTGCCAATCAAGTGTTTTTTCGTTGCCGCCAAAACTCCTTGATAAAGTCTTGTTAAGGTAGCCACTGCTTTACTACGACATAGTACGTAGGAAAAAAAAAGTCAACCAAAAATATTACTTAAGACGAGGCTGTATGGGCTTGAACCCTTTGCCTTCCCCGTAAGGGAGAATTATAAAAAAAAAAAAAAAAAAAAATTATATTTTTTGTAAACAAATAATTGTATTTTTACAAAAATAAGCCTCTTATTTCTTTTAATAGTGTTTTCTTATGGACTGTTCTTTAATATGAATGATAGAAATTCTTCTATATGTAGAATTTGCCTAAAAGACGGCGCAAGTTTACCAATATTTGATAGTACACATCACGAAGACATTCAAAGCAAGATTTTTTTATGCTTGAAAGAAAAAGTAATGTACTTTTAAATTTTATGTTTGAACTATTCTTTTTTTTCATTATACATAGCCAGAGTTGCATCTTACTGATTTTGGGGACCTATAATTCATAAAAGACATGTCCGGAAACGGGCCTGAAATTCTAACCAAGGCAGTTTATATATATTTGGATAGAACTCCTAAAAACTAACCTTTTACAATAAATCGTTTAATTTCAAAGACCTCCGATTTTGAGATTTATGTAATTTCATATTACTTAAAAACACTTGGTATTAACATTTAAAAAAAGTTAATTATGAATGGAGGGGCCTATAAATATTTTTAATGGATCCAAGTACCATATTATTTTCTTATTAATATTTTACCTTTAATAACAATAAAGTAAGTCTGGTTAGATTTGAGGCCCAGGACCCATACAAAAAGTGGACATCTCTTAATGTTTTTAATTACTTAGCACTGAATTATGATACAAGCAGGCCGTTTGCCTGATGGTAAGAGTCATAACAGTCAATAAAAAATGGCCATACAGAAAATTACCACCTGATAAATACAATACTTATCAAATAAAATAAAATATTGGATGAATAGATCCTGTATGTGTTTAATTATGAGATAATATTATTCCTCACACAGGAACTTGAAATATGAAAATCACATGATTAGGCCGTAAACTAATAATAATTGGTTATATTTTGTGACTGAATAAAACCCATTTAAATTTTTATTCTGATATTTCAGATTGAAGACACTGAAGGCTACCCACGCAACATCTGTTATAAATGCAACAAGACACTTGACACTATAAGTGACTTTATAAATAAGTATAAAAGCTCATGTAAAATTTTACAAGATGGTTTGCCAACTGTCAAAACAGAGAACACAAAATTTAGTGACACAGAGGATTATTTCAATGATGCAGAGACTGAAATTGATGTAAAAAATGTAAAACCTGATCCAGAAATCTTGGACGATGAAACCCAAAGACTGTTGCAGCTTATCAAACCTCTAAATGTCACAGTTAAAAAGTTAAAATGTGAAACAAAACAAAAAACAACTAAAGCAAAGGTTCGATCAGGAAGTAAAACAAATAAAATTGCATCTTCTGTATTAGAGGGTGAATTTTCATGGACTGGAGAAAAATGGTGGTAATATTGATTTTGGAAATCATTTTATAATATTTTTATTCACATGTTAATTATAATTTATATTCTGATATTCAATATGAATTATATGTACAATAATTTGCATTTAAAATTATAACATCTGTCTGTAGATTTCACTACCTAATTTTTAAAAGGTACCTATCAACAATATTATGTTGATTTTAAATTTCCCCCTGATAATATTTTGCTATTTTTTCTTTCAGTTTAAAAACTGGTAAGACTGCCTCCAAACTAAATAAAAACACAAAACGAAAAAGAGCAAAACAGCAGAAGGAAATAAAGAAAGTTGTAAAACCAGTAAAAAAGAAACCCAATCCAGAAAAACTTTGTGACATGTGTGGCAAAGTCTTTATTAATTCCGATAAACTATTGATTCATAAGAAAAATGTACATTTTAAAAACCCAGTAAAGTGTTCAAAATGTCCTAGAGTATTAGCATCAGAGTATTATTTAGGCCGGCATATGAAAAGAAAACATGAGAGCCAACGAGATTTCATATGTACAGCATGTGGCCATGGGTTTGTCTTCAAAACTGAACTTACAAGTCACTTCAGGAATGTTCACGATAAAGAAAAGAGGCCACCAAAAATATTCCCTTGTAAATTTTGCGAGAAGACTTATAAATGTGCAAAATCTGTTATTGTTCATGAAAGATCTGTCCATACAGGTAGGTATCATTTTTTATTTTATAAGTTTTCTTCTCTAACATTAAACCAGTTTTAATTTTTATGATTTATGTGACATACGATTTTCCATATAATAAACTGTTTAGGCAGGCGCACACTTAGAGGTTTGATTGAAGTACGACATTATGTCGCAGCGCTTTTTGGCCGTGCGGTGAAAAAAATCGTTGTGCGGCGAAGAACTTTACATCCCCAATCAGCTAACACTACAAAGTTTAGAAATCCAAAATATTTCCAGGTCACAGGCCAGCTGAGTGCAGTATATGTGGATCAAGTTTTTATCATGAAGACTATCTCAAAGAACACATGAGACTGCACACAGGTGAGACTCCATTCAAATGCCCAGTTTGTGGCAGGGGGTATGCTCAGAGAGGAAATATGAAAAGCCATCTCCGCATACACAGGATATCAGAGCTGGATGCAACCACTTTGAGTAGAATAAGACCAAATTATTTGAAGTTGTTAAAGGTATAGAACTATTTTTTTTATTTGTTGATAAAAAAAAATATTGTTACCCTTTATTCGAATTTGTTTATTGAGTGATTTTAATGGTTAGTATTTATGAATGTGAAATTGTTTTTAGGTATATTATTGCTAATCTAATCTCTATAAATTCTATATTTTTTGTTACATACAGCTGTTTTTATGTCCAGATTGTTAAAATTTGATATTCTGTATAAAAGATTAAAGTTAGTTCCTTACTTTGTATCTACTACTAAGGTTGTAACTTGTAAATATTGTTTACGCCCGAAACAATATGAGATCCCAATGTCAATCTTTGGATTGAACACAATCATTATTTTTCAATGCCTATGGTTGACTTATTTTAATTGTTATTCCCAGGATCAATCTGAAAATCGTGATTAGGATCTTTAATGATTTGGGACTTTAGCAGAATGAAGTTATTAGATAGGTATATCGAAATGTAGTTAACTTTTCCAAATTGTTATCGTATTGATTGATTGATATATTTTATAAAGTTATTTTTATACAGAAGGCTGGCCTGAACTTTCTGACTGTTATGCTGATTACTACCTTTCCATGAACATCAAAAAAGTGCAGGAATTATTTATTATTATATTGGGAAAAGGGATATTATTGATTCAAGTTTCCAGCAATCATTGTGACTATGCATTACTATAATTTCTAAAATTGCATGAAACTTTTTGTTAATTGTTCTGAAGTATTCAGATGTTTTAATAAACCAGATAAAAAAAGCTAAATATTACAATTATACAACATGAAATAAGATGAAAGTTGTGATGTCTTCATATTTTAATTATAAGTTGTTATTTTATTGTGTGTACATAAATATGAGGGGTACCAATAGTGCAATAAGGTTGATTTTTGTTAAACTTAAAAGGCAGAATTGTATTTCTTTTAAAGGGTATATTATAATATTTCAAATAATACATACAAATTTGTTTCCTTTTTTCTTACACACCTACATATTTACATTATAAAAATAATAATGCTATATACATCATTCGCCACAACACACCACTAATCATAGGTCAATCGCACTTTCCATAAAACTTCAATGCAGTAGTTTTATAATCGGCCCTAGTTTCAATCTCAGACTTCCATAACACATTCATAACATATTAGAAAACCTTAGGTTGCCAGATCTATTTCGCTCAACTAATCTGGAAAAAAATGGAAACTGGTTAAATTTAATTCAATTGATTTTATTAATAGTTTACATCAATTACGTAATGATATCTACATTACCGATTTTTTTTATAAAAGAAGGGATGTTTAAACGTAAAATTTACTTACTCTTTTAGACAAGATGATATGTCTCTCAAACATTTTAGTTTCTCCTCTTCTATATTTGTCATGTAGTTAATTTTATTCATTTCTAATTCCTTTAGTTTCAACTCATCTCCTTTCACTTTTAACTCTAATGCTCTCAACCTTAGCTCTTCGGTTTTTTGCTGCACTTTTTCTTTCTCTATTTCCATTGTTGCTTTTATTTTGTACTCTTCCAGAGATATTTTTTTTTTTTATAGGATTTTTCTGTAACATTTTAAAATGATATGTGTGATGTAATTTATTAAAATTATTTTTGAATGCTGACAAATCATAATTTTAAATCATATTGTATCATAAAAAGTATTCGGTGCTGAAAGATAATATTCAAGAAGACATTTAGATATTTAACTTTTTTTTATACATCTTAAATATTATGGTATGTTTCCAGTATTTAGTAGTTACAAAAAAAAGTGGAACAGTACTAAAATATACTAAAAGAAATAGAGAAAAAGGCAGGGGGCTTTTTCCTTAAAAAAAATTGCAGTGTTATTTACAATGTTCTTCGTTACAAGACTTGATATTATACTGTATAATATTATTCTAGTTAAAAACCTAACATGAAAGTAATCTTCAAATTTGAATTAAAATTATGTACCTTTTATTTTGACTTTCTCTTCTCTGTCAGTGCCTGAAGAACAGTCTCTAGTATCATATTTGTCTGTAGAATATAAATTTACTTTTTAGAGATCATGCTATATCATGAAAAAATAAGAGCATCTTTATGGCATTGCACAACATTATTGATATCACTAATATTATCTGCCTGTTTTTCAGACTGTGGGCCCAGGTAGATTTTCACAATAATTTGGGTATAAGAATTTTTATAAAGAATTGTACAGAAAAGTTGAAACAGATAGGTAATAAGACATATTTAAATCATTAATTAATTGGTTTACATTAAGGCCAAAAATCACAAATACTCTTACAAATGGCTCTTCTCTTTTCAAATTATACAAAAAATAACCCACCCTGTACATTTACATGGCAGAAATTAGTTTCATTATTTTCTACTAAGTGTTCAGTCTTATCATCACCATTGGATGATATTCTCTCAACAATGTAGTCTTCAATTACGAAGTCTTGATTCTGTAATTCATCCACTGTGTTGTCAACACTTTCTGTTTTGTCCACCAACTAGAAAAAAACAAATCACTGAATATATTTTGAGCATATTCATGAACATTGTTTTTTGATCTTCATTAGGAATAAAGTTATAACAAAAATATGATAAAAGTAAAAAATTGGTAGTAGCAAGATATATTATGTATCAACCTAGATAGCAACCTCTGTACAAAAGGTGTTAAAACCCACCAGGGTGGTCAGTCTATGTACAGTTAGCAGCATAAATATCTGTACAAAATCAAAATTTTAAATTACCTTTATGTGCGTTAAGCTAAACTTATAATAAAAAATACTTCATATGAAGTAAAGCAAAACTCTTTTATTCTATTTTTGTGATCAGAAAAAAAATATAAGTAAGAACACAAAAGTATGTAGGCAATTTGAACTTTTGAATTTGTTCAGCTATTTATACATCCGGTTCACACAGACCGACATAATTGTCATATCATAATCATCATAATTGTTATATCTAGATCCCACTCCTCTTACCATCAGGTGTAATGGGTCTCTTGGCTGAGCCATTTTAAAAAACAGTATTTGGTATTCACTTGTTAATGTTGATAATTTTTTTCTTACCAACTGAAGGGAGTCTGAGCTATCAAGAGGATATTTAATCATTTTCAATAACCTTAACTCCAAATCAGTAAAACCAACAATTTTTTGTTCTACTTTGTATTTCTTTCTTCGATACAATATGTTTGCTTTTTTCTTGGTTTTTGTTTTCCAATCAGCCCACATCTAAAATTTATAAAAACATTTCTGTTAAGTTCAATGTGGTGAAGAACTGCAAACTCTATTAAAAATAATCGTTCACTATTTTAGGATGTTATGGTAATTGGTCCAACAACAATTTTTTTGCCTGTTTAATATCCATAAAGTTTAAGCCTGGTTAAATTATGAGGGCCAGCATCAAAGAGCATTATGCAAAAGTTCTTTTCAAAAGATTTTTTTTTTCATTGTACTATAAACAATGCCATCTGTGTCACTTCAGAAAAGGTAGAAAATAAAGAAACATGTTATCATGCTCATGGCTTACTACAAAAACACCGATATTTATATAGGTACCGACATGAACTAGGTAACTTAAGGTAATCGTTCATTTATATCATATTAGACTTCTGCTCTCAGCTTCACCCACGTGAATTAGTTTTTCTGGGATAAAAGTCCTGCTTTATATTTCCCTGGGATAAAAAGTAGCGAGTAACATATCACTGATAATGTAGCTTTATATTGGTGAAAGAACAAATCGGTCCAGCAGTTTCGGAACCTATGAAATGCAAACAAACAAATCTTTCCTCTTTATAATATTACTATTGTGAAGTAAAGAGTATGCACTTTTTATAATACTCTTTGCTACTGGCAGCTAAACTTTGTTAGTCTCTTTTACAATTGTTATAATGTTTTAAATATAGAAGTGTAAAATGTATTCAATGTAATACTACAATAAAAAAACGTATTCTAACTTATTCTATACAACATGTATTTCATTGCCCAGCTTCCACATTTTATAATTTAATAACTATTGACAATGCATTACCTTATAACAGTAGTATATAAATGTGTGTAGATCAAAGGTATACTTATATCTTTCTTGCTCAGAAGTTTAAGGCACAGGTTTTTAAATAAACTAAACGCAATATACTATTTAGTTTCAAATCAAAATAAGAAACATGTACCTTGCACCATTGCCAAGTGTTTTTATAGACGCCACCGTTAACAGCGTTCAGTTGTGTAGCAATCTGCTTCCAGAAATTCTGTCGAGTGGTCTCTGTGTACAAAATTTTACCATCTTCTAAAACCCCATCTTCACTTAAAAGATCTAAAAGTTTTTTCATTTGCGCTGGGCCTACTCTCCCTACTCTGGTCATTTTCATAATTGTCATCAAGTCCTTTTTTCTGATGTTTTGCTTGGTAAAGCTATCGGATATTTTCTTTTCATACAAATACAAATATTCTTATTTTTATATCAATATTATTCTTGATTTTAACCAGTTTACTTGCTTATTGCAGTTTTTTTTTCTTTATGGCTACAAGCACTGTGTTGCTGTGCTACGCCAAAAATTGCTAGTTGTTTATTGTTATTATATTGGTAGTTCTTTTTAGTGATGCGACTCGAGTGAATTTGTCAAACTCGTACTCGAGTTAAAAAAAAATATTGACTCGAGTCCATTTGCACTCGAGTTGCCGAGTCAACTCGGCGCACCAAGTAGCCTCTGTGACCGGTAGAAACTATTAGAAGTCGCTAGTTCACTTAGATGATGGAGGATATCAGGTAAAACCACGTGACCTGAAACCAAAAATTATTCTGAAATTGCGTCGAATCCGCCCTCAGAATAATAACTAAAGCAATAGAAACCGCACTAAAATAGCTACTTAATGTATATATTAATACTATTTTATCTTAGGGATTGGATAGGGTGGCAGAAAAAGATGCATACTCATTCATGCTTTCGAAATTTGCAAGGCTGTCACTAGTTTTCACGTATCTTTTTTTATGCTAGAGATGAGATAGAGTCGATTTAAGAATATCGAAAAATGACGATGATCTTCAGAAACTCATAGTTTATTAATTGACGATTTATTTCTATTTCTATGGCTTTAGTTATTATTCTGAGAGGCCGCCCACATTTTAGTGTTGTAGTTACTGTTATTTATCACAATAGTACGCGTAACTCGGTAATAGTCAGATTGTCTCGAAATTACAATTCTCTCGGCCAGTCTATAGATGTATTCAGCAACTCATTGGCAACTTTTAGGACTCAGGTTTTGAAGGTTATAAATGATGTTGACAATCATTGATCCCTCTTACAATTGTTACTGTTGCATATTTTGATTTCTTTTTTGATTTTTTTTCCCTTATTTGTTATTTGTTAAGTATTATTAACTTAAAAAAGTAGTTCCATTCAGTGCATGCTGTGACGCCTGAAGGTAATGCCTTTAACACGTGTTTTACTTGAATGTTTATTTAGTTATAAGTTTTATTGTAATTACCACTGGATGTCCTTATAAAATAAAATTAAATAAAAAAATAAAAAATATCGATATCGATCGATTTGTATTATTTATTTAATTTTACTGTGAAATCAATATAATAGCGAGTTTGTAAAGATGCTTTGATGTTTGTTAATAGTAAACACATCTGCCGCTGAATGTATTTTCCATTTTTATCCCGACATTTCCGGATTTTTGAATCTGTTCCATGACAATGAAGTGTAGCAAAGCCTTCAAAATTATGGCGAAAACATACACAAAATAGTTTTATTTCAATAAACAAAATCAATATTTTCTATCAATAACTTCCAAACGTGACTGCAGGTTGGAACAACACTATGTTTTTATGTAAACATTACAAATACTTATTTATTTTATTCTACTAGGTATTAGTAATTTTACATAGCGTGTAACGACGAAAAAAATGATTTAACATTCAAATAAACGTAATGTTCACTAAATGTAACTTTGATTAGGTGAAAAATTTAAACTAACCTGAAAAATTACAATATTTCATCTAATAAATGCCATATTTTGACATTCGTAAGATAGTGTTGGGCGTGTTGATCGTCACTGTGGCCTGTTAAATACAAGGTAGCAGCTTAACAAGATATTATCTATACTAATAATATTATAAAGGGGAAATTACCAATGAATGTGACTGATTTTAGGTACTATTTCTTGAAAAAAATATACACTATATATTACCTATTACTACTATAATAAATAAATATAAATATATAAAGGAATGGTCCGTATGTTGAGTCCGTCCATGAGTTGTCCGTTTTGTATGGGTGCTGGGCCGTGTGGCTGGGTCTCATCAAAACATGAAATGTAGATGATAATACATTTAATGAAAGTTAGAAGTTTAATTTTAATTATTTTCAACATAAAAATCTACTTTACTCACAAAATAAATGCTTCAAAAATTAAGAACAGGTTTTTGAATGACTATGAGTTATCGAACTCTCAAATACTTGTAACGCGAGTTCATAACTTTGCATATCGATACATACTAAGAGAAAATATAGAACAACACTAAGATTGTCCAATTAGATGGGATTACTAGTGTTGGGTAGGACCTGACATGAAAAAGAGTTTGTAAGAGTAGCCTCTTTTTTTGCACTGAGCCAGCTACCATTACAATGTCCTACTTCAAATGAGGTGAGGCGTACTGAAGCTCGGGGATACGTTTGAAGTTATAAGTATAATTAAGTCCATGTATAAATATGACATTTGACGTCATTGCAGTATAACTTCAGTCTGAATTATGATTGATGACATATTAATAGGTGTTAGGTTAAACACGTGTTCGCGGCTGTTTGCTTTTTCAATTCTTTTTGTTTCCTATATATTGTGATTAAACATAAATTATTGATGTTCCCCTCCACTGCTTAGGTATGTGGTGATCTTTGTTGTGTTGTCCTTTTGTGTTTGTAATAAAACTAATTATAAGTTTTAACAAATAAATTTATTTTTGCACATTATACATATTTTCTTTTTATAACATTAAAATTTCTATATAATATATAATAATATTTTGTACATTTAAGATCTACTTATATATCATAATCTAAGTTAAAAATGGATGTGGGGGAGGATGAACCCCCAGATGGAGGTGGTGGTTCTGTCCATATGGAGGTTTCTGCATGCCCTCCCTCTATTGAAACTAAAATTAAAAAGGCCAATAAACGCACACTAACATTGGATTCGGACACTCCCAGCCCTAAGAAAACGCCCCCGGCTTCTTCGATCCAAGACGTATACACTTGTCCAAATTATGATGACAAATTTACGTACTCTAGCTTGGACAAGGGTCCCTTCCTTGTCCATATTTCATCTAGTAGCCCCTCCCCAGTTCAGCCTCTCAGGCTTGCTAAGATTCTGTTTACAAGTAATGTTTCCGGTATTGTTCAGGGTAGTATTAAACCTGTGGGCAGAGGGAAAATTGCTTTATTATTTGATTCTGCAGAGTCTGCCAATAAATTAATTAAGTCAGAGATTATTAACAAACAAAATCTCAGTGCTTCAATTCCCAAATTTCATTTGTCCCGTATGGGTATAGTGAAAAATATTCCCACGGACTGGTCCCTGGATGATTTTATTTCCAATCTTCAATATCCAGAAAGCTGTGGGGAAGTGGTTAAAGCCCGCAGACTGAATAGAAAAATTGTAAGTAATGGCTCAACAGAATGGACTCCATCCACAACAGTAGTTTTGACATTCAGAGGTAGTGTCCTCCCTGGACGAATCTTCTGCTATAACTCATCCTTACCTGTGTCCACATATCAACTTCCCACAATCCAATGCCGTCAATGCTGCCGCTTTGGTCATGTCACTTCTCAGTGTAGATCTCAGCCGCGTTGTTACCGTTGCTCTCAGCCCCACAGGGGCAATTCTTGCTCAGTCCCCGAGACTGCTGCCACATGTTTATTCTGTTCAGGCAAACACACTGCAACATACCCTAACTGTCCGGAACACTGCAGACAAAAAGCCATTAAAATGGTTATGACGGAAGAGAATATTTCATTTTCCGAAGCTGCTCTCCGTTTCAAACCAGTCCGCAGGTCATTTGCAGATATTACTAAACCCCATACTCCCACTCCTCATGTCTCCCCTCTTGCACCATCCCCTCATCAATCATCCCACTCTTCATCTACACAGTCCTATAAAAAAACAGTACTTATAAATCGTTCTCCCAAACCCTCCCAAGATAAAGGTTATGATATTCAAAATCATTCAGTTATAACTCAAACTCCTAAATCCTCTCTTCCTAATGGCTGCGCTCTTCTCTCCCCAGAGAAAGCTGGCCAATTTTTATTTCCGCAACATGCGCTAGCTGTTCCTTCCCCAGACGACAACCTCGTAGAACTTCTACTTTCAATCCTTCTTAACATCTCTTACAAGTTCAGTGATGCCCTTCCCCCTAACGTCATCTCCTTACTTCATCAATTGTTTACCCAATTTAATTCCATTAACAATGGTTCTCAGTCTTCTACAGTGGAACTGCAGAAACATTAGACATAAGAAAAACGAAATTCTCCACCTTCTAAACATTCCTAGCCCCATTGTTTTTGCCATCTCGGAGACTTGGTTAAAACCCGGATCCTCTTTTAGGATTCCGAGTTACTGTTGTCTTAGGGATGACAGAAATGATGGCTACGCTGGTTGTGCTCTCCTCATTAAACGATCTGTTACGTACTCCCAAATTAACCTCCTGTCCCATGATCCCTCTTACCAAATTGTTGCTGCTAGAATTTTCAACACTTCTTTCATTTCACTCTATATCCCTCATCCCAACTCTTTTATTATCTCTGACCTTCAGAGAGTATTAAAGGCCGTACCTGCCCCTCTTTTTATAATGGGCGATTTTAACATCCATCATTCCCTTTGGGGTTCTTCTTGCAACGACTCACACTCAAGTAGCCTTCTTCAATTATTTGATGATCTGAACATTTGTATACTAAATGACGGCTCTCCTACAAGGAGAGTTTCTCCAACCCAAAACATCAGTGCAGTTGACCTCACCCTCACCTCTCCCCACTTGTGCCCCTCTATCTCATGGTCAATCCTTCCTCTCTCCTATGGCAGCGACCATTTTCCCATATTATCCTCCTGGCTCTCTTCAATCCCCCCCAGACCTGAGCCTAAGCCTTTAATGAGACACAGGCTCTCTAAAGCAGACTGGTCCAGTTTCAAATCCATTTTAGATAATAAAATATCTTTAATTCCACATGACATTTCATCCAATAACTTCCTCTCTATATATCAGGCGTTCTCTGACGCCCTTATCTCATCCGCTGATCTCTCCATTCCTCTCAAAAACTCTTCCACTGGTAGAATCTCATCCCCTCCATGGTGGGATTCTGAATGTACAGAGGCAGTTAAAAAACGAGATGATGCAGAGCTCTCATTTTCCTCATATGTGTCTATGGATAATTTCTTAAAATTCAAATTAACTACAGCGAGAACTAAACGTTTACTAGCCAAGAAGAAGGCTCAGGGTTGGTCTAATTTTTGTGAATCCCTCTCCCCCCGTACTCCTCCATCAATAGTCTGGAAAAAGCTGAAAATATTTCGGAGATCATTATGTAGCAATTCTGACCTTCCCTCCAATGACTCTGAACCCTGGCTTCAGGAATTCTTTACTAATTTAGCACCTCCATTTGTTCCTTCTGCTGACTGCTTCCCCTCTCCCCTCGTACATGACCCCTCAGATAAACTCAATGACCCATTTACATTCTCTGAGCTATGTTGCACCTTGGAACGTTTACAGGACTCAGCACCAGGCATTGATGGCATTCCTTATTCCTTCATCACCAACTCTTCAAAATCAGCCAAGTTGTTCTTTCTTAATATTCTCAACCATATCTTCATCAGCAACGAAATCCCTGACTGTTGGAAAACCCAAATCATTATTCCAATTCCTAAACGGGGAAAGGATCCTAGTCTAGCCTCTTCTTACCGTCCCATCGCCTTGTCATCCACTCTGTGTAAAATAATGGAAAATCTCATCAAAAACCGCTTGGAATGGTTGGTAGAAAACCGAGGACTTTTATCTGACTCACAATTTGGATTTAGACGGGGTATGAGTACCATGGATAACCTATCTATTTTTACAACAGACGTCCGTACGGCCTTCTCAAATAGTGAAGATGTCATCAGTGTCTTTCTTGACATCTCTTCTGCTTATGACAATGTCCATCTTCCCATACTCAGGCAAAAGATGCTCAATCTGAGTATTCCGGCGAGGATGATTAACATTATAAGCAGTATTTTTTTGGGCCGATCCATCATCCTTAGTCCTCATGCTCAATCATGCAACCCTCAACCAAGATTGATCTGGAAGGGTCTTCCTCAAGGTTCCGTGCTTAGTCCTCTTCTCTTCAATTTGTACACAGCCGACCTTGACAAATCTGTCAACTGCTTTGTAAACATCCTACAATATGCTGATGATGTCCTCCTTTATGTCCCTTCCAAATCTCCTACAGATGCTTCCAATAGAATGAACTCGGCTCTCTTTTACTTAAATCAATGGCTGAGCAATCATCACCTTTCGCCCTCTGCTTCTAAAAGCAAAGCTCTTACCTTCTCGCGTAAAAGATCCCCTCCTTCCATTTCTTTACTTATTAACAATCAGGCAATTGACAACTGCAACCAAGCAAAGTTTCTGGGTATTATCCTGGACTCAAAGTTAACAGGCATTCCCCATCTAAAACATATAGCAGAAAAGAGCGAAAAAGGGATTAATGTTATCAGGGCAGTTTCTGGGGTGCGTTGGGGATCCCATCCCTACAACCAGAAACTGCTCTATAATGCTGTCATTCGTAGCCTATTTGACTATGGGTCTTTCATTCTAGAACCCTGTAACAAAGCCGCCTTAAAAACTCTAGATAATTTACAATCGAAGTGTCTTCGGATTATAACAGGTGCTATGCGTTCTTCCCCTATTAACGCCCTCCAAGTTGAGTGCGTAGAAGCCCGTCTATGCTTACGTAGGCAATATATCTGTGATCGATTTTTCATCAATTCTCTTCAACGTTCATCCCATCCCCTCCATAACAAACTCCTCAAACTTTCAAATCTAACTAACTACTGCGCTTATTGGTCCCACAAAACTCCCCCTCCCCTGGTCAAAAGTTTTTTAAAATTTACTAATTCTTCTCTTCAGATTTTTCAAACAAATTGTCATTTTCTCTTCACATTTGATTTCCATGCCTTCATTTTCCAACCTAATATCAATCTCCAATTTGGTATCCACAAAGACGACACACATGCGGCAAGTAACTTCAAACAAATCTTAGCTGAAAAATGGGGGGATTGGTTCCCTATTTACACAGACGCCTCAAAACTCTCCGACACCAATCCTGTTGGAGCTGCGGTGTGGATTCCCAAATATAAGATTATTTTGAATTTTAAATGCCCTTCCCAATTTTCCATCTTCTCAGGTGAAGCAGTGGCCGTCCTGGAAGCTATCCAATTTGTCCTCTCACATAAAATCAACAAATCTTTGATTTTTTCAGACTCCAAGAGTCTTCTGCAAGACATCTTAAAAGCATCCTTTCATACACATCCCTTTTATCTATCACTGAAAATTAAAGAAAAACTATATCAGTGTCATAATTCTGGATTAGAGGTGGTTTTATCGTGGATTCCTAGTCACACAGGTATCCCAGGGAATGAAACTGTAGATCAATGTGCTCGTTTGGCTATTTCCTCTGGAGTAGAATCCTATAATTTATGCTTTGCTCGTGACTTATTAAGCAGGACAAAATCTGACTTACAGTCTATTTGGAATAATCAATGGCAGATTTCTAAATTATCTAAAGGTTCTTTCTATGGCTCCATTCAACCTTCTATCCCCCCAAAGCCTTGGTTTTTTAAATGCCGCAACATAAATAAAAGAATTACTTCAACAATTATCCGGTTACGGCTGGGTCACGTCTGTTCCCCGGTATTCCTTGCCAAAATTAGAATTCGAGATAACTCACTATGCGAATGTGGTTTGGATGAGGGTTCTTTGGAACACCTGTTTTTCAATTGTCCCAAAGTCCCATTCTCTATGCATGAAGTCCTTCCTGCTGACTTCCCCAGACCTGTGAATGTCAAGGTTTTGTTGAAAACAGTCTTTTCTAAACAGGTAAAGTATTTGGCCAAATTCATCGAAAAGAATAACCTCTTTCTTTAAGATTCCTGAGGTATAAACTTAAACCTTACCCCTCTATTTTTCACTATTCCTTTTTACGGATCGTTACTTAGAATAATAACACTTTATTCTATGGATCGTTATATGTAAAATGTTGTTCGCTGTGTTAACTGTTTACATTAACCACAGAAAATTAATACTCTCACGAGATTAACCATTCTTTATTAACTAAATCCGGTTCCGGTAGCTTAGTATTACTTTATTGTTTATCTATGGCCGTTATAGTCCCCGTAGTTTGAACATCCTATCCAAAAGAGCATCAATAATTTGACACCTTAATTTTTTTTTTTTTTTTTTTTTTATCTCTCCTTTTCGTCTTGCATTGAATAGTTCCTTGTCTCTATTCGCTATTATTTAATCATGCTTAGGCTTTAACTATCATGCTTTATTCGTCATCTTTTAGATCTAAAAATATCATTAATTTCCATATTTTGTTCACTTTGAGTATCAACTTTTCATATTGCACTTCAGGCCGGATCTTGTTATTGATCCTGAAATAGTCAAATCTGAAGTTACGCTTTTTGACTTCCGAGTAACTCTATCTACATTAAGACATTGGCAAAATCACCGCTGCAACGGTGGAGCCACAACCTAAAAGAAGAAGAAGAAGAAGAAGACATATTAATAAACTAGTATCGCAAAGTAATATAAAACGATTAGCATAGTAAACATTGTTTGTAAGTAGGTACGTTAGGATATTCAAAACATTTCAAAACCGTCACTTCAATGCGCGTCTCACAATTTTACTGTCATCATTTTTCTGTCTTGCTCGAGACTCGAAACGCGGTCATACAATATTCATTGAAGAGCGACGTACTAGTTTAATTTGTAGCATGCTTCTCGCTTCCCCTCTGTCTTCGTCTTATAGTTTTATGGAAACGGAAAGTGAGTAACAAAACTTCGGAACTGCCGCGACATAAAATTTGAAGTAGTACAACAAAAAAATACGTTCTTACATTTTGACGTCATGTACGGGACAAATGTACCGCCTCTTGTATGTCCTACCCAACACTAGATGTTACTGTTGTTGCTTGTTTATCAGCTGGTTTTCGTAAATAAAGTTTACTTATTTATAAAATATCTAGAAAGAAAATATTTACGCGATTATTAAAGTGTAAAGTAACAGCGCAGTGGGGTCAGCATGTTGCGGACCAAAATTCACATAGCAATAAGTGCTATTGGTGTTTTTGTGGGAATATCCGCTTTCATATGTTTTTGCATCGTTTACGCTAACATTGAGGCCGGAATATGGGCGCTTATGTCTGGTAAGTGGGTACATTAGTTATAAGTTATGTAAACAGTATTATAATTCTAGAACTTTCGACCTTCGACATAGTTCCATAGACGAGTCAACCATTTAAATGCATTCTTAAAATTCTTATATCGTGATTACACAATTTCTAACAAAGTTATCGGAACTCCTCATTTCCGCATCTCATTATTATTTCCTTTGTAAAACTTTAATTTTTGTGAATCAATTCACTTAACAAGAGATGGTTATATATCTGTTTGGCATAATTTTTTTTTTGTACTATTGTAATTCAACCAATAAGGGATGCTTTGAACCCAACAGGGTAACGTTAATTGCAATCTACACTTTATAACCGAAAAGAGGAATTCTTAATCCAACAATGGGGAAATGAACATAAAAAATCTCATAGTTGACCTATTTAAAATATTTAGTAAATTAACTGTTGAAACCAACATAAACTATCTATTGATTTGTAAATTGTTGTTTCAGGACTCAATGCGGCTCTCTCACTGATGCTTCATTGTCACTACTTGAAGCAGTCATTACATGTTAACTTCTCTCGCAAAGCATTGCAGTACATTAGAGACTTTGCCATTGTGGGCTTTGTGTCTGGTGGGGGCTTGACAATATTCTACATCTTTCTAGAATGTTACTACAGACTTGGTAAGAATAACTAGTAATTATAAGCAACAAGATGTCTTTTTAACTATTCATTTATTATGCCAAATTAATTTCATTTTTTTTCTTTATAATTGTTTTTTTTTATTCAGAAGTCAGACCGATTATGCAATTACTAAATAAGTGAATATATTTGTAGAGACATAAGTTATGATAAAGTCTACTGGCTAATCAAGAAAGACCCAAGTTCTTATATACATAAGCACTTGGGTCGCAAGTCATATACATAGCTTGCGATTTTGATGTGCTCACTCCTTGCACATTTTCAATACACATACTTGCTTGTAAAATTACATGTATTTTAGTGACAACACCACACCTCAGTAGTGCATATAAAATACGTCGCCTATATAGATCCTCAAGTTTGGTAGTCTGGTCATAAAAACTAAGCCAAAATATAACTATTATGATATTGTATTATATTGTCCACAAATATTTTTTTGGATTTTCCTCTGCCATATTTACCTAAATTTTTTCCTAAATTGCTTCATGTTGGAATATTTTTATCATTAAAGAATAACAACATATTATTGGGTTATCAGTTACTTATTAAAATAAGTAACTCTGATAACCCATTTACCCAATGTATGTCATTAGTAAGAGTTCATTTACAGTTGTCAAGTTTATAATGTTTACACAAACAAAGAATATTGTTATCACTTTTTTACTTCATATTTTTTTATAGACCTATAAATTAATAGTACCCATTAATCAATTTTATAAAGTGCATTGCCAGTACATACTATAGGAAACGGGCACATTCTAACTCCTTTTCAGCACATTGATACTTGACATTGAATGAAGAATGTTCATATTAAAAGGACACAAAATTACATTTAATTGGTTGCTAATGTATTGCTGTGAATCTAGATGATCCAAAACATAAAAATAAATAAACAAATCAAATGTTATGAAATTCTATTATGTTGCCAAGAATACTACCTAAGTACTTACATTCCACGGTTATGTGAAAATTGACGAAAATAATAAAAATCTGTATAAAACATACATAGTTATGAGTTCCAAAAGCATTCGGAAATGTCTCATTACGTAAGTTATAAAAATGTTTACATTTATAAATATATTTTAAGCTATTGCATTGCTTCTATCGCGGGCCTTGAGCGTGGAGACCGAATCCAGAAATTCCGTAACGAAAAAATAACCTAACACCCCTCACTCCGACCGGCACAGCGGTGATATTTTATTTTCAACTCTATCACAACCATGTAGAGTGTAAAATTCCATAAGTAAATTTAATATCGCAGTCTTGTAAGAATACAATATGTAGGAGGATATGAGCTGAATGTTAAACGATAAAAGGTCGAAATTACCGTGTATTTAAAAAAAATCCAGTCAGTGAAACGTATCGAAATTCGAAATGTCAAACGCGCGCAGTTGATAAGAATGTCCCCGTGGCGGGATGACGTGATTCCAAGTTTGAATTTTTAAAAAGTTTTTATTTTATATCTGTTCAAAGAGGTTATAAATATTAGAATTGCATGCTTAGAGTTTCGGAGTTAGGGCACGAGTGAAATTTGGACAATAGAAAAAAAATAAAATAAATAAATAGTTATAATTACATAAGTTGATAAAAATGCTATGCCGCTTTGATGCTTTACCGCGGCAGTCTCCGAGTGCCACACAAAGTCCAAACAAAGTCTGCGTTTGCTATTATAAGCGTGGTAACAAACACTAGAACGATTAAGAGCCTATGTCAGGAACTTTAAGGACTTTCAAATTCAAATTTCTCGTAAACTACTAAGATCAGAAGTTAGATTTTTGGATATGTGTAAATTGAACGTATAACTCAATAATATGTCAAAGCCAAAACACAATTGCTATAAATTTTCTCGATCGAAAAAAAATTCAAAGTTACCTCTGATATTTTCTTTAAACACGCTTTATCTCTAAATGGTGGAATATGTACATTCGTAACTTTATTTAAATACAATACAACAATTTTTTCAAAGTTTTATCAATACACAATTAAAACGAATTAAATAGTATAATCACAATTAAAAGAAAATTGTTTTGGCGCTTACGCCATTTCATTTCGGCATACGCGTGCGCCTTCCGTCACTTTCTCTCATCCGCGACGTCCAAATACGCCATCGCTGTTATGGGAGTGGCCCGTGCCGGCTTCAGTCGTCCGGAATCTTTACTGACGACGGACGTGCGCTCGAAATTTTCGGACGCCTTCAAAGTTCGAATTGGCCGTCTAGTGTAGGGATTGGTCCGCGCTACCGCGCGGCAAATTTGAAGGTGCCCTGGAAATTCTGTTTTATAGTGTATCCAGCTCACGTCCGTGTATGAATATAAAATTATAGGCTCTATTAGGTCTATAAGATAGGCAGCAAGCGTAATTATTACATCCTTTCACCTTTGTAAATTGTTTTTAGTCGGAGACCTGCTTTAGTTATATTTAGTGATCGGTACGCTGAGGTGCCGGGTTCGAATCCCTGATTGAAAAACAATAGTCACTGCTTTTTTTTTGTTATTTATTCTGCCTCAGGGGTGTAGTTGTATTACGTTATGACTGCAATGCTGAGGTCTCGGGTTCGATCCCCGAGTCGGGCAGAGTGATATTGGATTTTTTTCTTTTCAGCCCGAAGTCTGGATTTTAAGCCCGAAATGGTGATAGGCTCGCCCCCTATCACATCATAGGACGGAATACGCACGACGGAAAGTGAGTGCACTAGTTGCGCCTCTGCCTACCCCTTCGGGGATAAAAGACGTGAGAGTATATGTATGTATTATTTATATTGGGTAATTCATAGCTAGGGACGCCCTGGAATGCCGGCCCAATTTTGCGTAAATGACGCTTGCGTGCCGCTCATACATTTAAAAAATTCGTATTTTGCATGTAAAGGCTGTTCAAATTTTTACACCATAAAATTATTTTAGTATGATTTTTTGTAGTACTCATTTATTTATACATTATGAATCAATAATAACTAAAATGTTAAGAGCCAATGTTAGAATTGGTATACACGGCGGCCATTTTGAATTTCTTTGTTTTAAGGCCAATCGACCTCAAAATCGATATCTGGGCAGGCCTTTAGGTATAAAAGACGGATCCATTGTTAGACTTGAAAAAAGTGGCCGCCATTTTGAATTTCCTTGTTGTAAGGCTAATCGACCTCAAAATCGATATCTGTGCAGGCCTTTAAGTACAAAAGACGGATCCAATTTTAGAATTGAAAAAAGTGGCCGCCATTTTGAATTTCTTTGTTTTAAGGCCAATCGAACTCAAAATCGATATCTTGGCAAGCCTGTAGGTAAAAAAGACGGATCCAATGTTAGAATTAAAAAAAGTGACCGCCATTTTGAATTCCTTTGTTTTAAGGCCATTCGACCTCAAAATCGATATCTGGGCAGGCCTTTAGGTATAAAAGACGGATCCAATGTTAGACTTGAAAAAAGTGGCCGCCATTTTGAATTTCGTTGTTTTAAGGCTAATCGACCTCAAAATCTATATCTGGGCAAGCCTGTAGGTACAAAAGACGGATCCAATGTTAGAATTGAAAAAAGTGACCGCCATTTTGAATTTCTTTGTTTTAAGACCTATCGACCTCAAAATCGATATCTGGGCAGGCCTTTAGGTATAAAAGACGGATCTAATGTTACGACTTGAAAAAAGTGGCCGCCATTTTGAATTTCCTTGTTTTAAGGCTTATCGACCTCAAAATCTATATCTGGGCAAGCCTGTAGGTACAAAAGACGGATCCAATGTTACAATTGAAAAAAATGACCGCCATTTTGAATTCCTTTGTTTTAAGGCCATTCGATCTCAAAATCGACATCTGGGCAGGCCTGTAGGTACAAAAGACGGATCCAATGTCAGATCTGAAAAAATTGGCCGCCATTTTGAATTTCTTTATTTTAAGGCCAATTGACCTCAAAATCGGTATCTGAGTACCACTTTAGTTACTAAAGGCAGATCCACCGTCAGAACTGAAAAAAGTGGCCGCCATTTTGAATTTCTTTGTTTTAAGGTTAATCGACCGCAAAATCGATATCTGGGTGTAACATTATTAACAAAAGTGTGATCCAATGTCAGAATTGAAAAAAGTAGCCACCATTTTGAGGTTTTTTGTATTAAGGCCAATCGAACTCAAAATCGATATCTGGGCATTGTTTTGTGCACAAAAGGCAGATGTAATGTTAGAATTTTAAATAAAGGCCGCCATTTAGATTTATTTTTCTTTAAAGGCTATTGGCTTTAAAATCAAAATCCGCTGGACATGACTGGCCACAAACTCTAATAGGTATAAAGGAGACGGCCTAAATTGGGCTTGACCTTACACTTTTGAAGCATGTATCAATATTCTTCTATTTTTATGTCTTCCATTTAAAAATATCCCACCAAAAACATAAATGTAAAAAAGGATAGCCAAGTTCAATACCAAAATTATGCTTAGCTGTGGGCTTCGCCGCAAAAAGAATGGAGATCTAAATGTGTGCCAAGTTTTATGCAAAATCTAAATATGTATTTATAGGAACAAAATAACATTATGAACAAGTATTAAATTCTATTTGTTTGCTTTATTGAATACCTATAATAGTTGCTGGTATTTACAAATGTGATATTTTTTACATTTATGTTTTTGGTGGGATATCATTACTTTTTGTAAAGAAAACTAGGTAGGTATTGAGTTGTGTGGTGCCGCGCGCCGCCGACGACACACCGTTGGCCGGCTGTTTAGCGCGTATTACAAGTGTTTTTTTATGGGGACACCACAAATGTTTTGGCTTAACTTTATCTTTATATTTCTGTTATAAAGCAAATATAATAAAACATATATTGGGATTGTTTCAAATATTTGCTTGTAACGGTTCCAACGCTACCATTAAAAATATATTTTTTATGTGGACCCCTGTATTTTTAACTTTTTTTATTTTTAGATTTTTTCTTACGCTTACACATAATTACCGAGCTGGATTCCAAATTTCATCCTTCTAGGTCATCTGGAAGTAGGTTAGGTTTAGATACTATAAGTCTGTCAGTCAGTACAAAAATTTACGATTTTGACCTTCATATCTTTATAACCGTTTGAGCTAGCTTCATGAAATTTGGGCTTCTAGATGTCCTTATAGATATAATTAAACTCACACAGTTTTATGTGTTTACTTTAAATAGGTTTTGAGTTATAGAAAGGTGAAAAGTGGCACCAAGTGGTTCGTGTAATATTACACACGGCGCTGGCACCAACTTAGAGCGTTGGTTACATACTCAAAGAATACCAAGCATGTATAACAAGAATAATATTGACATAATAGTATTAATAATTCTTTGGGGGAGACCTATGTGCAATAGTAGCCTTTTAAAGGCTGAAAAAGAATAAGAATTAAAAACTATAGGTATTTTAGAAATTAAACTAAAAAAACATTTTCACTTTTTGGGATATTTAATATTGGTCGATATTATTTAATTTTACTGGCAACTTTGTTCAGCGCTCCCGACGTAATGTCAAATTGAAATACATTATTGACTCACTAACACTCTAGCTTCACACCTCGCGTCGTGGCTCGTATTGTGTTCGGCGTACCACTCGCGCGAGAGAGTAAATGAGCCATTATATATTTATATCAGTCCTCGTCGATTCCATGTGATATGTTCATTTCTGGTTATTGTCTAAGCTAGCTCTGTTCACTATTCAATAGGGCAATCCAATGGGCAATGGTTAGGTACTGTGAACATCTTATGTCATCAGGTAAAAAAAAGTTATTCACCGAAAAATGATTTAGAAGCTCTACTCTACAGCGGTTCTTTCTTTACTCCCATTGGACAGACAGATTTTTCTTTCTCATTTGGAAATAGTTCTAATATAACTATAAAATAATGCATAAATTATCTCTGTAACACTAAGCCCAAAGTTCTATGAAGTTTTTCCCGTCTCCTTTTAAAATATGGCCATCATTATTTTTCATTCAGTTCAATAAGGATATCGGAGCTTTGTTATATTGCAAAACAAAAACAAATGCCTTAGAATTGAAGAAGTAGCTGTTGCAGTAAACATCAGTCTATTCTTCTGTACAAAATATCAAAAATATTTAAAAAATTGTAAGTAATTAACATTTCAAATTTTCTATAAGCATAAGTACCCGCGTAGTAAGAATGACCTTGCTATATTTTTCTTACCCCACATTACATACAGTTCAAACTAAAAATTATAAAAATTATCTAGATAGGTAGCGGCCGCCTTCAACATTTGTAACATTTATATCCTATATAGTGACTATTCAACCATAATAATGTAATCAATCTTCATATCAAGCTATGTAATTTTATTGCATTGCATAAATTTCGAACATCCTTTACATACAAAATTCGATTTTTAAATTGCATGGTGGCACTAAAGTGAAGCAACATTTACGTAAAATAGACCTGACATTCCAGGGAAGAAGTTTCATCGTGAATGACTTGTCGAAACTACCTTGATGTCGCAACTCGTAGTTGTATTACGTGCCCGGTACGGCCTCCACGCACAGGTCTCGGGTTCGAATCCCGCGTCGGGCAAATACTATTTTTTTCTGTCCAGTATCAGCTCGGTCTGTTGAATTGGGCCCGGTATGTGGCAATAAGCTCGTCTCCTATTTGATAAGACCTAAAATAGCTAACGAAATGTGAGGAGAAAAGGTGTGATGCTATGTTTGACTGCCTCCAAGGCGTAGTTGCACACACGATACGCCTATTGTGCTGAGGTCCCGGGTTCGAATCCCGAGTCGGGCCGAAAAATAGTGACGCCATTTATTGTATTATTATTTATTTTAAGTCCACCAAAGTTAGGAAAGTCCACAAGAATAAATCAAAACAAAGCAAAATATAATTTAAAACATATTATAGAAGTTTCATACTGCTTTGCTTTTTACCTACATACAGACCTACGTAGGGGTAAGACTCGAACCTACCACCACACCAAATTTTATCTTGTCAACAAAAGTCAACTATAAGTGAATAATACTTTCGATGAGTTTAGATAACTTACAATGTCATTTTACATAATGTTCAAGTAATTAGGTAGATAATAGTGACATAATAATGGTTCTATAAACGAATTAAAATAAATTCTATGTTTTATAAGTTATAAATTTATTAGAAATTATAATAACTATAATATTTACAACACAGACATGCATTTGCAATGACGATCTTTTCGCGGGCTTGAGTGCAACGACCTGTCGCAACGACGCGATGCGACGAGGGCCGAGGCGCGCGATCTATCTCAGCGGGGCCGTGCGGCGCCTCGCATTTGAAATACGCTAAGTCACGCCCATCACGATTCCATATGTTATTCACATAGGCTCTTAAGGGAGAGTTATTACCTCTGCAGACCTATAAGGTGGCACTATAGGATAATATTTTTGCTTGGTATTCAATACAAAAAAATCTGTAACTAAGCGAAAATATCCAGCTAATTTTGCTTAAATAACTAGCTCCAATGTAAAAAACAAAGCATATTCTGAACACGCTGGGTATCAATAATATTCGGCAGAAACACATATTTAACATTTTTTTCATATTAAAAGAATATAATAAACAAATTATTGTTCTAGTTCAAGTTTCTTTTTTTATCCACATGTGGCTCTTGTGTCGATTTTATGCTGCCCCCTATAGTTTAAATTACGTAATGAGAAATTTTTAAATGATTTGGAACTCATACTTATGTACTTATGTTTTCTACAGATTTTATTATTTATGTCTATTTTAACATAACGATGGAGTGTAAGTACTTACTATTTTTGGGAATGTAAATGAATTTTACACCATTTGATGTTTATTTTTATGTTTCGGAGCATCCAGATACATAGCAATACATTATCAAAAAATTAAATGTTACTTTTCATTCTTTTAATATGAATATTTTACGTCAATACCAATTGGGCTTGCGCATACGAGGCGTGCTAGTTGTCGATTATTGCTATCCACAGTCTTTTATCGAACTGAAGTTAGTGTTGAGCCGCATGACAAGTTTTTTAGATATAGGAATAAAAGATCCATCGACGGCGAGTGAAGTGACTAACGTATTCAGAATCGAAATAAGTACATGTTGACTAAGGCCGTCCTCTTGAAAAATACATGTATTTTTTTCACTTAACCACTACAACGAAAACCAAAATCTAAAAGTCGCCGCTCAAATCAAGTCCTAACACACAAATTATTTTCAGATATATTGCCGATAAACACGAGTATAGTGATCAGGTTGGTGTGGTCGTTCATGATGATGAAATGGGGTCTGCTGCTGTACTATACCACGAGGAAGTACCTGCGCACCTACAACGACCATCAGTTCTTCTCCGAAAACCCCTACATTGAGGAGGCATAAGCGTCAATTTTGTGAACAAATTATGATAATTTCCTCCGCGTATTTATTGATCCTCTTTTGGATTGAGTTTTCTATAAGTCCTTTCTAACGTGTGATGGTTTAGTATATATATTTTTACAGCTTTATGTGTATGCTTGTGAAAGAAAGGCCGTGTTTAAGTTCCGTAGGTATATTCGAAATATTTATGAATGGTTTGTTGGGGTCGATATAAACTACAGTTTCATCATCGAAATTGTATGAAGTGATTGCAGTCTTAAGTTATAGTAGGACTTTCGAATTTATTAGCTATGAGCAGAAACAGGGAAATCTTTCATCTCGAATTTTAGGTAATTTTATAATTATCATTAGAGCCTATTTTAGAAAAATATATTTTTGAATTTTGGTAAACTAATCATCAACCAAATATAGACGTAATTGAGTGTTGAATAAATACTATTTTTCTTTTGTTTCATCAGGTATCGTATGACATATCATGTTATATTATTAGGATTTTTTCAAATTGATTTTTTACAAAGTTGAATGAACTTAACCAATTACATAATATTATATTAACAATTATCACATTTCATATCACAAAATTATTATAAACCTCGAATGAGTCGTACGCAATAAAATGTCATAATATGAACTTTCGATAGATTAGCTATCTATCGAATAACAGTAAGATCTCGATTTAAGGACATTTTTGTCTATGAAATTATACGTATTAGGTAAATCATCAAGCCTCCATGTTCCCGACGAAAAGGAATTAAACAGAATCTGCCAGAAATATGCCTGGAGAACTGTTACGTATTTTTTATGCTTTTATACACAAGTCACAACTCCATTTATACCAAAAATTGGCTATTGCCCAAAACTCCTCCCGTAATGTGAGGGGAGCCTTAAGCGCAGCTTTAAGCCGTGTAATAGTCAATATTATTGGTGTTTACATTCCATCCACTTTTTTAAAAGCTTTATTTTTCATTTTATATTAGGCAGTGACATATTGTCTCAAACACGGACTAGCAAAACCCGTGGTCTCGGATATTTATTTATTCAATATGGAATCATTTACATAAAGTATATGCTACATTCAGATTTAAAATACAACAGTGTTGGTTGCCCAAAAATAGGTTTAAAAATCGAAATTAGTAACATCCTACGGAACTTGTCACTTGTGTAATTATACATCGCTTTAATTTGTTAGTAGGATTATGCATTATTTACACATTTAATTCATTGTTATATCCAGGGGCCCGGCCGTAGACAAATTGCTTTTCTACAATAACACGAATAGAAAACAACAAAATTTAGGTATGGAAATGATGTATCCCTGCGAAAGACATTGATAGGGCATGTCATTTGCATACATTTTTTTGTTTTCTATAAGCGTTAACGATTGTAGGAAAAACATCTTGACTAGGGCCCCTGAATTATATTTTGAAACCGTATTTATTACTAAAACTCTTTAGTGCCCATGTAGAGGCTTTTTGGCTAGATATATTAGGTCAAATGGATTACCAAACCCTATTAAATTTAATACCAAAACTTTTTTTAAACGTATTGCCGTGTCTAAACTTTTCTGATCTCTTTATGAAGTATTATCTCAGTGGGTAGCTTTAGATGCTGAAACTGTATCCTATGACACGTATACGTGTGTATGAATATTTTTCTTATTTAGTCTGATACTATGTTAGCAATGATGTTTATTGTGTAAGAAACTTAAGACTAACGCACGTACCTAATTTTATGGCCCAATTATATGTTTATTTAACGTACTGATTGATATTGTTATTGAAATGGTCGCCTAATTTGTACTGGGGACTTCATTACTATTTACTATATACTTAGTTGAAATAAATGACTTCAATGAATACGTTATTTTATTTATTTAATCCCGCAAATGAAAATCTCAAATATTTTTATTTCTAAATTGCCCGATAGTTTTTATCGTTCAACATCCTTAAGGATGAATTTTTGAAATACTTAAGTACATACATGTATTGTACAAAGCTTGGGAACTTTGTACAACACATATAAGTACTGAACACATATGAGTACTCTTCTCTTAGTAATAATAATAAACCAGTTTATTGCCTTATAACACTAATAATAACATAGGTATTCTAAATTATTATACTTATAATAAAGGAAAAAGGAGGCGGCTCAGCTAGTATAAGTATTTTATTTTGTACTCGGCGCCCTATGCGTCGTTAGTCATTCAGTGTCAAGAATTTTAATAAGTAGATTACTGAATTGTTACGTTCAGTCATTTTATCTAATTATATTAACGCAAGTCATCATTAGCGCACTTCAAGTAAAAAACATCTAAACGTTTACAACGAGTTGCTCATTTAATTGGCTGTCAATTACTTTATCGCAGAATTTATGTTTAATGAGGTGCTATTAATTTTTTGTATATCTAGTTATGTATGATAATTGTATGCCAGAACTATGGCTATAGTTCTTATTGTACCTTGCATAGACACTGTGTATTTAAAAAAATATTTTTCACACGATTCCACGAATAGTAATCAGGGGCCCTACCACCATCTTTTACTAAACCATCATATCGCAGGAACGTTTTATTTCAAGCTTAAAGTAATATTACTCAGATTCGTACTATGAGCTTATAAAGCAATATTGAAACAATAATGTTTTACTCCTGCGTAGTGATGTAAAAGAACGAATGATAGTCAAAGACGGCATTTTTTTTTTATTTACGTTCCAAGTCACGCATATAGTGAATAACTTTTATGTATGTTGAAGTCAAAATTATATAATTTTGTCTTCGTTTTATAAGTGCCTTATGTTTAAAAAAAATAAATTATATAGTGTTAAATTAACTTTTTGCTTCTTTAAGCAGAAATTTACAAATTCAGGCGTATTTTTTCGTGACTGCAACGAGAACGGAACGGTTTACAAATGTCATTAGGCGCAAGTTTGTTTATAACTCTTTGAGTTCGCGCTTGCAGTCGCGCCCGGTAATGCTAGAACAAAAAATATCGACCATAGAAACTGACAGTGCAAGAATCTCAACTGACATTCCGCGCCCCTCTTTCGTCGTCTTCACCCCCGCCAAGAACAGTCGCCATTTTGACCATGTGTCACTGTCAAAAAAGGCAAGCGTCGGCCATCACCTCTTTAAATCCACAAATACAGTAATATCCAGTCAATGTAATTTCAACATTTTTAACAATATTACGAAGGTGTTGTGTATCCAAGTGGAATAGTTTACGACAAGACGTTAAATTGCATCAATTTCCCGCAAGGAAAGAGATTAAAATCCGGTGGATACAGTGCATAGGTAGTGAAAATGTTTGTGATACAAAGAACATGTATGTTTGCCATAAGCATTTTGAGCAAAGATTTGTTTGCCAGGCAACAAAACGCTTGAAGAGTGAAGCCTATCCAAGCTTATTTACAGACTTGGAGATTTCTTCAGGAAATTCGTCATTGGTTTATGAAGAAACAGGTAACTTATCTTTCAGAACCGAAGATACTTTTAAGATATAGCTAAATTGTTTTTAATATTATATGTCTTGTCTTTTCTAGTTCCTCTGAAGTACAGAAATCATGATTATGCAGGAAAGCGACACATTGACCATACATACTCAAAAACTGAAGAAAGTATCCCGCTTAAAGTGGCATGCTCTGAAGTCAATGGTATGTAGTAATTTATGTATATTGTGTAATCTAAATTCTAACACACACACACTCACGCCTATTATCCCCGAAGGGGTAGACAGAGGCGCAACTAGTGCACCCACTTTTTGCCTTTATTCCGTCCCATGATGTGATAGGGGGCGAGCCTATCGCCATATAAATTTTAAAGTTGCCTGCCGTCTGGTGAGCAGCTGGCTTGTCTCTATTAATTAGTCATCAACTTTGCTGTGTGTCTGAAGACAGTCATGGGTAGAATTACAAGCATAAGAATAAGATCTGTCCTAAAGTAATGACAAGGCCAAAAAGTATACTGTGTTTATTGATAGATTTGAATAATAATTGGTAAATGTAAGATGTTTTATTGTTTTTTTTTTCAGTGATTTGTAAGTCAAGACAGTCTGCTGCTGTGACCTCCGGAACTGAGATCCAGGGTACACAAGGTATTTATTTGTTTGAAGTTTGTTGTATTGTGGTCCTACAAAGTCTTTGTTGACTATTTTTTTATGTATAATATTTTATTTTATTTTCAGCTTCATCATACAAAACTCCAAAAAAGTTGGTCAGAAGGTGATTAATAAAAACATTGGGCACCTTATCTCCACAATGTCAACTAATCTATAATGAATATAAGCAAAACGTATAAGTAATTATAAATCCAGAGCGCAGAAGGCATTGGTATTCAGTAAAGAAAAGTCTTTAGAGGGTTTAACTAAAAATATAAATCCTTTAACTAAGAAAGTTCTGTGGAAATTATGCAATAAAAATAAAAAGGCACGTAGATTTACAATGGATAACATTAATTTAATTTTATTTTATTTTTTTCTTAACTATCAGAGTTAACTCTGATGTTATTGAAAACTTTTTTGGACTGCCTCGGTGGTGTAGTTATATTACAGTACGACTGCAAAGCTGAGGTCTCGGGTTCGATCCCCAGGTCGGGCAAAGTGATATTGAGTTTTTCTATTCAGTATCAACCCGGAGTCTGTAATTTGTGCCCGATATGGCGATAGGCTCGCCCCCTATCACATCATGGGACGGAATGATGTCGAAAAGTGGGTGCACTAGTTGCACCTCTGCCTACCCCTTCGAGGATAACAGGCGTGAGTGTATGTATGTATGTATGTTTTTTGGACAAGTACAGGCATACAGTTATTATAGATTTAATAATCCGACTGCCCACTATTATTAACATTTAAAGCTCTATTAATAACAAGATTTATAAGTTTTAATTGTGAAGATTTTAGTATCAATATTTTAAATTTAGAATCCTTGTTTGAAAATGTGAATTCTGCACCAACGATGAACTCTAAATTAGATAGTTCAGATATAACTGAAAATATTGAGTTTAGTAATGAAGAGAATATTCATGAACAAGCCAGACGAGAATGGTGAAATTTTTATTCAAAGGCCTACACAGAAGGGTGGGTAACAAGGAAAGTGCTTTCTAAAATTAATAATTGTGCAGAATGTAAAAGCAATCTTTTAAGTGAATAATAATATTCACAATTTCATAGTAGAAAAAGAATATAAAAGTTGTAAGAATGCAAGAAAATTAAGTTATCCCCATGAAAACATTGTTATAAGTTTTGGTAATGTAATTAAAATTACAAACGAATATTTGGAACAACAAGGACATAAAAATAATATTAGTAAAAACATTAAACAAAGTATATGTTCCAAATATTCTTTTGAATTGCCATTCTCACAAAAACTTAGACCCTGAATATTTGTTAGACATAAGTATTAAACTCTGTATTTTTATTGGTGCAATGTAATAAACAAAATATTAAAAGGGATAGACATCATAAGGGCCGAAAAATATAAATTAAAAAAAATGCAGAATAAAGCATTGCTTAAATCTAAGAAAAAGTTCAAAAATAAAAATATAAAATAAAAACCTGTTTTATTTCAACATGTAAATTTTTTCCTTAATATTAAATATTTTTTAAGTTAAAAGGAAAGAACCTAATCACTAAATAATCAACAAGGCTGTATGGGCCTGAAAAAATATTCCATCATGGGCTGCATGGTTTTGTTCCTTTGCCTATACTACAAATGTCCGTAAAAAAACAATTAAATGTCATCTGACAAACTTGCAAGTCTCCTTTACGGTTCAAAGATAATGTATCCGACATGGCGGTCTGAACGTAGTTCTTCTGAGTAGTCTGTGCTTGCAGTTTAAAAGTTTTCCTAAGTGGCAGTGGTGCAATAATATATTTATTAAAGTTGAGCAGTGTTTTAATTTGGAATTCTCGATATCATGTCAAGCAGCGAGTGAGTATAATGTGTTTTAATGCTTTAAGGATAGAACAATGAAGTAACTAACGCATTACAATATTTTGACCGCATTTTGATAATCACTGTTATATATTTGATTACAGTATTATTTATGTAATTAAATAATTACAGTGAATATGACGTAATATACTATAATGTCTAAAAATTGAAGAAAATACCAATAAAACAATGAAATCATACAATCATGAGAACTCGACGCGACGCTGGTATTTCAAGTGGTTTATTTTTTCAAGTGGCTTAATTTTTTTTGCAGTGTTAGAGTTCGGAGAGTTTCGGGGCAACAGCTCGACTTATTGTGGGAGTATTTAAATTCTCACACAGAAATTGCTAAGGCCTTCAATCGATCCCTGCAGGCAAAGGAGTATTCTAAACAAAAGTGGACCGAGATTGCAGGGATCTTAAACTCTCAAGGCGAAGGCACATACAAAGATTGGAAAGGCTGGTCTAAAGTAACTACTTACTTTTATTAATGGATCCTAATAGTACTAGTACCTAACTATGTATGTGGTGATCTACTAGAGTTGACTCTTAGACTGTCTTGAATAAAAAATAGCTATTCATGTATGTGCAAATATGTATGCATTTACATACTTAACATTTAAATGTAAATTTCTTGTAGTTGTTTTGTGTGTATACTAAACCCTACCCATAAATTTTTCAGTACTGGGTGGACTATAAAGCAAAATTAAAAAGCGAGTGGCAGCTATACGTTCATCCCAGTCAAGGACTGGAGGACCATGTGCCGAGTTACCCTTGACACATATAGAAAATAAATTTCTGCAATTACTTGGGGATGATTATGGTCAAGGGTTGCCTGGTGTATTAGTGGAACCTTTCATAGAAGTAAGTGTTAAAAAAATTAAGCATTTAGATAAATTAATTCTTAATTTTGCTGACACATAATTAATTATAATTTTTTTCTACATTAACAGCATGCAGAAAATGCTGATGATGTTGGAGAATCCCCATCCCACCTAGAGATATTGCCTGATGCTGTAGTTATCCCATTCCAAGAGGTGTCCGGTGGTACAGCACTAGCCCTCTCTCCATGCCGGACACCTTCACCATCTGCAGAGCCTATATCAACATCATCAGCACAAGCAACGCCACGACGGTCGCCACGCCGTCGACTTCTGCACACAGGTCCTCCTTCACTCTCTCAGCCACTAACAGTGGCGGGGACAATGACCCACAACCGGCGTCGCCACAGGAGAGTACAGCATAATATGTCACAAGAGGCTGCCAGGCGTGCCCTCGTCCAATCATCCCAAGACAAAGCCGAAGCTGCAGTTAAAAGTGCTCGAGCTTTGGAGGTGATTGGAGAGGGTATAGTGGGCATAAATAATAAATTGGGTAATATTGAAAGGTATAATAGTACTTTATTTCTTAAAAAATGTGATGTAAAAATGATGTGAAATAATAAACTAATTTGCAAAAAAAACGGGCACCTAAGCAATGAACCATTTCAAATGTTACTATTGGTTTGTTTGATAATTATAGGTAGTTTTACTTTCACAATTTTGTAAATTAATAAGCAAATAATCGTTTTCGTCAGTATTATCATAAAATTTTGATAAAATTTATGGGTTTTAATGCTAAAGTTCACTAGTAGTGTATGCTCGCTAGTAGTGCATATGCTCGTGAAGTAAAAGTTAACAAAGATTTTTGTTTATTTTTTCTTTAATAAAGTAAAAGCAGATAAATGTTTAGTATCGAGTGTGACCCCCTCTAGCTGAAATCACAGCTTGAATTCATCTGGGTATGCTAGCGAGGATATCCCGGATACTTGCTTGCGGAATACGTTCCCACTCCGCGGTAATCACATTCTTCAGCTCTCTGATGGTTTGCGGAGCCGGTTGTACTGATCTCACGCGTCGTTTCAGAACGTCCCAGATATGCTCTATAGGATTGAGGTCGGGACTTCGAGCTGGCCAATCCAAACGACGAATGCCGACCTCTTGCACATACGCTTCCACATCGCCAGACAGGTGGGCGCGAGCGTTGTCGTCAATAAAAATTGAGTCTTCGCCTAAAGCGGCCAATGCGGGTTGTGCATGAGGAATAAGAACTTCCGTTATGTATCGATGTCCAGTCAGTGAGCCGTTTTCAATGAAGACTAACTCTGTACGATCCATTGAATTTATTCCTGCCCAAAACATAATAGAGCCCCCACCATAAGGTGTGATTTCTTCAAAACAAGCCTCTGCAAAGCGTTCTCCTCGTCTTCGTAGCACTCGCCGATGTCGATCTTCACCGAACAGAGATATCCTGGCTTCATCGGAGAACAATACCCTATTCCAGTCTTCTTGAGTCCATGACTCACAATTTCGAGCAAACCTAAGCCTGGCAACTCTGTGCTCAGGGAGTAACTTAGGGCCGCGGGCCGGGCGATGACTGCGTATATTGGCCGCGAGCAGCCTCCTCCTGACTGTCCATAGACTAATATGCACATTTCTTACTTCTTCGAGGTTGTTCTTAAGGTCCACATGCGAAGACTTGCGATTTCTCAATGCGCGACTCACAAGAAAACGATCATCCCGTGGTTGGGTACATGGTTTTCTTCCAGAACCAGGCCTTCTCTCGACGGAACCGGTGTCTTGATACCGCTGCCAGGTCCTTTGAACCGTCGAGCGACTCACACTTAGCCTCTGAGCCACGAAGCATTGGCTGCAGCCCTCTTCGAGCAGCGCAATAATTTTGGTAGCTTTTACCACTTTCTCTAACATTATTGAGACAGCTAAACAGCAATAAATGAAGCTTTGACAATTAAGAATATGAAATAAATTCATAAAAATTGACTAAAAGTTATGAAAACCGATATTATCTTTTGGAACTTCGCACCAAAAATGTAGGATAAAAAGTGGTTTTCTGTAAAAACGAGCATCAAACGAAAATTTTAATTTAGAACGTACTGTTTTAAACACCACGGCATTTTTAAAACCGGCCAGTAGCATGTACAAATGACTGAAATCATTTTGGTACCGTATTTTTTTAAAAAAGAATTAAAATCCAAACCGCCCGTTTTTTTTGCAAATGAGTGTATAATGCACCCTCTTTTCAGAATTTTGACATCTATAGATGCCGCCTTGTCCAGAGCTCCTGAATGAGAGTCCTTCGTGCAGCGCTACCCTGCTGCAAGGCGACATTGCTGCTGCGTGTGTGCTGAACGATTGTTTCACTTGTATTATTGAGTTGTAATTGGACTTCTTGGTTCTGTTCTTCGTTGCTCAATTGCACCAAAGGAGTGTTAGCTCTATTGCAAATGTTGTGTTGTAATATTACACAAGCATTAACAATAGATCCTGCCACATTAGGTGCGTAGTGCAAGACTCTGTGTACAAGTAAGCAACGAAAACGTGCCATCATGGTTTCCTTAGTGGATACCCAGAATCACCTGAAAATTATAAAATATTATTAATTAATCATTATTGAGCAAGACAAAAAAGCATAAAAATTTTCAAAAAGACTAATATTAAAGTCAAGAAATTTTTGTGTAGAAACAAAGTCTAAGTCATACCTAGAAACCAAATATTTCCATTGTTGCTTAGATCTTCCAAGTGTCTTCTAAGTGGATGATGAGACCATATAAAGGAGTCATGAGTAGCACAACCATGACTTGCATCTACACTCATAATTTGCATGTTTGCATCACAAATCTGAAAGAATAAAATGAGACTGAATGAAGTATTGTTCCTATAATTGTTTCTTGTTTTTTGTAATAACAAGACTTTTAAACAATATATTCTTTAAATTATTTACCTTATTTTATTGAACATTGTCTTTTGAGTATGCATTACTATGTTATACTATAATAATAAACAGCTATTAGGTATTAAGGGATAACTTGAGCATTTTTCTATTAACAAAAGTTGCATTAACATCAATTCAGTCATTTCTGAACATTCAAAGGTATATCACAGACTTAAATATATAGAGTAACCTTCATAATTTATTTGTAAAAATGACTTATCACTTGAACATTCCATGAATGGTAATGCTTGCGACAGTAATAGCGCTCTTCATGGACCACCGGTCTTACTATGGCCACTTGGGTACAGTCTATACACCCTAAGACCCCAGGCATTTGAAATTTATTGTAGAATCTGAAATGGTCAAAAACATTTATGTGTGTAATATAACTTATTTGATAAATTGTAGATAAAATTATCATGAGGCAATTTTATATTACCCATAATGCTTGGCGACTATTATTCAGTAGGATGTAATAGGTCATAAATTAAACTGTATAGTAGCGTACTAGTGGAAACATGTAAATTGTGTTAATTTTAATTTTGTATAATTTAAATATGCATTGTGTGTTAGTTGCTTTAACTTTATATTAACACTTTGTTTCCCTAATAAAATAAAAATAAAAATAAATTACTATCTTATCTTTGTATCTTTTAATCATTATCTCAAGCAGATGCAAACTAAGGTAGAAACTGGTACTGCACAACAATGTCTAGTCTAATATCAAAAAAATATTCTAGGGTTAAATTTATACTAATTACATATTATTATAAAGAGGTCTAAAAATAATTTACTATCAAATAACTATTACTTAAATCAATTACTGGTATATTACTTACTCTGCTTTTATTCTGTTACGTTCTTGGTCAGTTGAAGGAAAGTGTATATATTTTTGCCTCAATTCAATGGAGTTCAGACAGGCAGTAACTTGAGCAATCACCGAGGAAACTGTTTGTTGGGCTAAGAAGTGACCTTCTTGCTGGCCCACTGGACGTTGGTAGGAGCCCGTCGCGTAAAAAGATAGAGCAGTTAGTACCTATAAATGTGCATAAGTTTTTTTAGAAAACATCAATAGGTACATAATATGTTAAAAATCCTTAACTTTGATGCCCATTAAGTAATTATAAGATATTATTAAAGCATGTGTGTACGTGAATAACATAGTTACCTTTGATTCTACAGACAAATCTGTGGATCTTCTAGGTTTATTAAACAAAGGCCTTAATTAATTCTTCGCAAAGATTTTGCGCGAGTTCCTTTGTCAGTCGATATCTACCAATAAACTCGGACTCGTCTAGGTTGAAGGGATAACATTCCTCTCGCAATCGCCTTCGTCTTAGCCTGTTCGCCGAGTTACTGGTAGAATTATCAGCTTCTAGAAATTCGAACATTTCGAATTCATTGGCCATCTAAAACACATCACATATATAATATTATTGAGCCCTTTTTGGACGAGATACCATTATAACACATATTATTAATATTAAAAATAGTTACGTAACTGTTTTTAATTACTTTTCATACAATAAATCAAAGAAAATCGAATAATAATGTTAAAAAAGTTGTGAAGGAGCAACTTTTTTAAGACTGCAAAATTTGACATAAAAACAATATTACTTACTGTCAAAAGACACTTCATGGTACGGTTAGAATGAATGATTTGCGATGACGTCACACAAAACTGCTAGATAAAACATGATGGTTTTAAGCTTGTTTTAAGCTCGTCATGGTATGAAATTTCTAAGTAAGATTATAATAATACTGCTATAAGAGATGGTGGTAAGGCCCCAGTTTTTGTTAGTAAAATTGTTTATAGATGGCTAGGGTATTGCTCACGGTTTTGCCCGAGAGAAAAGCCTTTCCCACTACAAAAACCCCTGAAACACTAGCGCAAAAATTTAAATATTTGTTACGTAAGCTAATTACTTCTAACAGACTTCTTAATATATTCACAAACATTCGCATATTAATATTAGTAAGAAAGTCTAAATAAAACCATAAAATGTTCCCATGATCAGGTAAAAAGGTTTTCCAAATAAAAACTACGTACACAGTACCACCCCACATAGTATAGAAAAACGGATTCTAACTCTGGATTAACATTTCCCTGGGCGTTCCGTTAAGCATTTATGGCTAACACCGATGCTCGGCCAAAACGTGGGCTCATACAGCCAAGTGAGTGAATCAGTTCGCAGATGAGCGCGCTACACTACGCACGGTACGTTCCGTTCCACAGAGAAACGTGCGCGGGAACATGTTTACGAATTAAAAACAGTGCGTGTTAAGTTCTTACAGCCTAACAATTAAAACTAGTGCTGTGCTCGAAGGCTGATGTCAGGAATTTAAACTAAATATTTAACTGGTAAGCTAATTCATTAAACTTTGAACTTCACGGCTAAAAAAGTTTTAGCTTCAGACTATTTTTAGTTTTAAGTGGTTTTAATATGCAATCAAGCCACATAAAAACTATAAAATATTAAGTAGGCAGTAAAAGGCATTGCATTATTTGGTTCGAGGATTCATTTGATTATATGTGCATGCAGACCTTCTTCCGGTTTAGTAATTTAAAGGTTTAAGTCGAGTATGTTATTATAAATATTTTTACGGTTCAACGGGAAAGGAAAGCAATCGAATTAAGAATTTAAATGACTGCGTATATTTTTGTCTGGGTATATTTCGATGTTTTATGCAAGGCAAATACCTCGTAATATGATTACCTCGTATTTATCCCGAATCCCTCTTGTTTTGAATCTCGGAATGATGTCGGTCTCGCCTGGATCGTATCTAGTTTTTGTAGACGTAGTTGAAGTACTCGTTGGTCTGGTTTTGATAATACATACTTTGTAGGGAATACGTTAGTGATCCATTGCACTAGGACTAGTTAATAAGTCAGTAGTAACGTCTTGCCTTTTTGCAATTCTAAGTTTATGGCGCGATCGAGAATGTTATGTGAATCTTTCTTGTATATGTAGAGATAGAGTGAGTAGAGTTTTCATATAGCTAGCTAAAGAGCGTATTGAGTTATATATAAACAACTTATCATTATAAATTCATCCACTGGTAGGCAGAAATGTAGATAGAACAATCGCGGTACTCTAAAGTTTATTTAAGCTCCATAATGTTATAGAAGGTAATTTATTAGTATAAAAAAACAACTGCCTCAGTGGCGTAGTTGTATTACAGTACAACTGCAAAGCTGAGGTCTCGGGTTCGATCCCCGGGTCGGGCAAAGCGATATTGAGTTTTTCTATTCAGTATCAGTCCGGAGTCTGGAATTTGTGCCCGATATGGCGATAGGCTCGCCCCCTATCACATCATGGGACGGAATGACGGCGAAAAGTGGGTGCACTAGTTGCGCCTCTGCCTACCCCTTCGGGGATTACAGGCGTGAGTGTATATGTATATATATGTATGTAAAAAAACAACATATAATAATCTGTTTCCCGACCTAAATACTCTATGAAGACAATATGAATAGATCATGAAGATTATCACCTATATTTATTTATGCAATTAATTAATTACAATAATTTCAGGCTGTGCTTTTAGTGAGTGATCTTAAAAATTAAAAATACGTTCCGTAAATCCTATGAACCTTATAAGAAAAACGTTGCTGCCTGTGCGTTTCAGTAATAATTACGGACTTTAAAATAGGTTCACCTCTATTAGATTTTCCATCGAAATTCTTAGGTGTTAATATAGATAAATATAGGTATTGTAGTTCATATTAAATTCATACAAAAAGTACATAAAATGTCGTTTTCGCAAATACATACCATCAATTATAATTATTCTGTACTCCATCTAAGTAGGTACTTATGTTCGAATTTTACTAATCCGGTACTTACAAATTTTAGAATTGACGCCTAGTATTGAAAATAGAATTATACATAATTTATTCTACGAAAATATCCCGCCCTTACACCCACCACTGCAACTTTTGTAAATCAGGATCGGCAGTGGCACGCATTTTATGACACCGAGCGGTGAAGTTCGGCGAGTCTCAGGGAACACTAATTAGTCTTAGCCCTCAGCGAAGTTAATCAAATAGAAGAATAGGGAGGAGCTACAAATATATTTTCCACTTCCCTCCATAGCAAAGTGGGAGACAAAATAATGAACTAAAAAGGTATTTTTAGCCTTAATTATTGAGACCTTTACAACTGGAAAAGCCAGATGTAAAGCACCACCGATATATAGGTACATATTTGAGCTGTTAAATTTGATTCCAACCCTAGTTATGGCAAAAGCGCCGGGCAGCACGGAAATTCTGCCTAGTCTCCACAAGGTCCATGTATTATACAAATCCAGATGTTATTTGCATACTATCCATCATAATTATGCGCTAATTTTGCCAAAGACTACACTTCCAAAGTATGTGATACGTAGATTGTTCGTAGTTGCAGTCAGTAGGCAAACATGGACACGCAGGCAAATCAACCAACCAAAGGAGAATAATTTGCATTCAAAATTACAATGGCCTGTAAGGAGATATACCTAATGATCAATTTCGAGCCTAGATTTTGTAAGACGATCCCGAACCGAAGGAAAAATTGATACAAATGCTGCCCTTTCGTAGACTTATCCGATCTACACTGCCATTCCGCTAAAAGATCGTTAATAGTTTCGGAAGTCGGATTAAACAATCTGTTAATTTTTAAAAGTTCGCGCGAAGTCAAAAATCTTTTGTCCATATCGACTCTAGTGGAGTAATACATCGAAGCGCGACGCTGAACCTCCACATCGACTGGAACTACACCACGAGGACAGGCAAAGCTTCTGTGCTAACTGTTTTATACGCCTTACACAAGAATATCAACGCCAAGCGCTGGCTCTGAAGCAATTTTCTTCGTACGGCGCTGATAGTAGCTCTACCAGCCCATACAAGTGATTCTTAACACATACACCCTAAGTACCTAAGTGGTTCCACTAATGACCTTAAGCGTAGTGAATGATAGACCCCACGTTTATGTGGATATCCTAGAAATTTATTTTAACTCTTTCACCCATTGTTTTTATTATGGTCGTTAAACGAAAATTTACGCTCTAAAACTAAACCAAGGCAACAGAACAAAATTTACTCATGAAATATATACTGACAGCAATATTAAAAACATAATGTATTTGCTAAATCGACCTTACTAAAGTTATTAGTAAATGTAATTTCCATTAAATGAAATATAAACTAATGGGTCATCTCGCATATGATGAATTTACAGAAATGCGGATATTATAAAACGACTTTGCTTTTGACATGAAGCATGTCTACCTACCTAATACAAACATACTCACTACAATACTGGAATGCAATAAAATACTTTTAACAAAATAACAAAACTCAGTAACGGGGCAGCATAAATATCACTTGATATTTTATTGAATAAAAATATCTTCCAAGAGGGAAAGTTGTATTATGATTCTCGCACGTCTTCGGTAATGTAATAATCTTTTCAGGTTTTGGTCGTATTGGTTGGATATCTTTACAAAAAAGTTATTTATCTCTGAGCATTCCGAGAGCGATGAAAGTCTACGCAATTTGCTTTTGTGGCTGAAAGCATTGTAGTGTAGAAATATAAATTTTCTAACGCAGCAAAAAGTAATTGCATGAGACTGTTCAAAATTGTATGATAGGGATGTTTTTCACCAAACAATTTCTAAGTGAGATTATGAAGTCGATTTCCTATCAAAGAATATAATAAATTATAACATATATCTAGCCTAAAGTTATCAATGGCGGAGGTTGCTTTTTGTAAAGCTCTACTTCGCCTATCCTGGACAAATACAAAAACGTTGAAAACATTGTACCTATAAAGTTAACATGCGATTAACCATAAAAAAAATACAAATTACAGACACTTTCATTTGATTTATTTTTATAGTTTTGATGTACAAATCTGGTTACAAAAAGTCAGCAACGTGCTCTTACTTTTAAAAAGTAATCAGTCACCAGTCACCATAATTATCAGGAAAAAATATACTGAATAAAATGCTTGGGCAGTTTTCTTTATAATGGCTCCGTAAAACTAGTATGAAGCCATTACGCGATAGGCGTAGAATATCTACAAGCCCGCATTCTGTTGTTTTATGTAGGTATCCATCTCCATGTATTTATTTTGCGCATTTTAAAGTTATTTTTCTTTTCGATGATTATTTCACCTATAGAAAACTTTGGTCTTAATGTTGAAGGAAAATCACATTATTATTATTGCAACTTGTGTTACATGTAGAGAAAATTTACCAAACTTTTCACCTGTCTTTACGGTCCCACATTCGAGATGTGGGCCGGTGCAACACAACTTTTAACAATTCTGCAGAAGCCTTGTCGCTTAGTTTTTACAAGGGCCGCCTGCTTGCTTTTGTAGACATAAATAATATTAAAATAATCGCTAGTAATATTATGATACTTAACAATCTTATATCATTTTATTATTGGCCCCTATATTTGATATAAACCAAACCAATAATGGCTAAATGGTCCATCTTGCATGTTTTAATAAGTAGCCATTAAATATAAATTGATATCGATGGCCGGTAATTCATATAACAAACAACCCATGGGCTATAAGACACGGTATTCAAGTAATTCATGTTAATAATAAATCATGCACGAGGTCCTTCTCTATGTTATAATTTGCTAAGTAAAACAGAAGAAGGTCGAATAGTTCACGAGTCACTAGTTACTTTTCGTGTTTATGTTACGTTGTAGTTCACAGACGGAACTAGGTAGGGCATGATAGCCAAGCCACACCCACATACATTATGCTCTTGGATTTTTTTAAAGACATTGCAGCTTACCCTTATCTATACATTAGTAAATGAAATGAAATATTTTTATTCGAACCATTGATACTCAAACCCTTAAAATGTTAACATTATTTAGATTCCGTCAATTAATATTAATAGTTAATACTCTACTACCAGTTCGGTAAGCAGTTCTCACAAGAGAAGAACGGACAAGAAACTTTACTGTTGCTCTTTTCAATGTCAAGGTGTAAACTACAATGCATGAGCCAATACTAAAAATTACAATTAAGTATTTGTTTATTTTGTTTAGAGTTCATTTATTCATTAGGTATATTGAGTACTTATAAGAATGCCATTAGCATTGAGCTTTTTCTTGAGCTTTTTCTTTGATAAGATCTTCTTCTTCTATCTGCCCTTATTCCATGGTAAAGTAGAATCAGCGCAACATCTTTCCACACGTCATGTTGCAAAATGATTTGGCATAGTTTTAATGACTGACTGCCGCACTATACCATCATACCAGCCCTGTATTAAATACTGCCCACCGCGGAGCACGGGCCTCCTCTACTACTGAGAGGGTTTAGGCCTTAGTTCACCACGCTGGCCTATTGCAGGTTGGCAGACTTCATATACCTTCGAAATTATTTTTACCGACGCGACGGCCTATTTGACGCTAACTCTACGGAAGAAATAGATACCTGGACATGAAACTTACCATCGAAAGTCTCATGGTGACGAGCGCAGTAGTGCGCCACGCAGTAGTCTGTAATTCAAGTTCAGTATGGTGTTGCTACTGTTTATGGGCGGTCGTATCGCTTACCATAAGGAGAGACATGCTCGTCTCGTCATTCAGTAGCAATAGATGAAATGTGATTACGATCTTCCAACATTTTAACACCAGCTAGGAATACTGACGATAGCCTAGTTGGGAATGGAACGGTCTGCCGAGACAATGTCCGGAGGTTCAAAACCCAAGACATACACCTCTGATTTTTCGAAGTTACGTGTGTATTGTTTATCAATTATCTTTCGCTTTAACGGTGAAGGAAAACATCGTGAGGAAACATGCATACCTAAGAAGTTCTTTATAAGAATTTCGAACTCTACCAACTCGCACTAGGCCAGCGTGGTGGACTAAGGCCTAAACCCTCTCAGTTGTATAGAAGGCCCGTGCCCAGCAGTGGAACAGTATATAATACCGGGCTAGTATTATATTATATAGGAATACTGAAACTGAGGACCAAAACTCACTGTCCAAACACACAAAATTCCTTACTTAAATAGTAATACATGCTAAAAGTCCTAAAACCTTATCCAATAATATTTCAATGACCGGTATGGCCTTATCCCGCCTACTCTGGTTAAATGTGGCATATGACCCAAACCTTCTTACTGTGAAAGTAGGTCCATGCCCTGCAATTGACGCATAGAGCAGGTACTGTTAGATACTTTCTTATACTGCACCTGGTACTAAGTCGACTAAGGAAATTGTAGATTTAACTTGTTTATCAATAAATATAATAAAATATATATTCGCTTTGCTATATTTTGTTGGTGTCAAAAATTTTTGTATCTTCGCAAAAAATAAATAGATTTTTGAAGAAGTAATGAATATGTTAAGGATTAAATTACTTTATATTACCAATAACGGCCCATAAATCGATTTTCAAAAACTTATGAAAGACTACAGAAAGATGGCTCTTCTGAAGTTACAAGAGTCTTCGACGAATTGTAAATTCTAAATACATCAAAAGAAGTTCAAAGTCAGACATATTTTTATACTTATTGCTATTTGAGGTTTATATTTTACCATTAGCAATGTATATTATTAAAATATATAATAACTTGCAATTCTCTAGCACCCATAAGACACACGCGGACTCACGCTGCGGTCAACGCGATTTCATCTCTGTTTTTTATTGCATGGTTCCTTAGAAATCCATGAAATCCTGCACTTGTAGAAGATGGTATGTTAAGTGCGCTCATAGATATAATAAAGTGTTGAAGTTTAATCGCTAATTACCAACCTAACGTGCTTGTTGCAAGCCAAAATGTTGTAAATTGCAATCTAATTTATGCGTTCAATTTTGTAAGTAGTAAATGTTACACCTAAAACTATTTGAAATCGTAGGTTATGAAGAAAGAGTTGTTATTTTAAATATCTTTAATGCATTTTCTAGCTATAGTCTTTTAGTAAACTATTAGCATACTGGAAAAAGATAATTTTGGCGAATAAAGATTCTCGACTTTTTTTTTATGGCATCGAATGACGAGACGAGCATGTCGTTCACCTGATGGTAAGCGATACGACCACCCATAAACAGTAGAAACACCATCCAGCACCTTGAGCTACAAAGCACCGTATGGCACTCCTCTGCGCTCGTCATCCTGAGACGTAAGATGTTAAGTCTCATTATGTCCTGTAGTTACACTGGCTACAATGCCCTTCAAACCGAAATATCGACTAGAAATAACCTGATGAATCTATTTCATTAGCAATGCAATCAGCCCTGTACTATACATTGCCCACTGCGGAGCACGGGCCTTCTCTACTACGGAGAGGGTTGAGGCCTTAGTCCACCACGCTGGCCTAGTTCGGTTTGGCAGACTTCCCATACCCCCGAAATTATTAATAGAATCACATTAATCATGAATTAAAAACTCATCCATTTAGGTAATCGTGTGAATATGTCGGATTACGTAAATATGCGCAAAACATTAGTGAAACATAATATGCGCATAACATTATGTTACGTGAACTTCCTCAAGTTCCGATATTAAATTACTTTATAGCTGCTTCAAACTGGTTTGTAATTAATTACCTAAACAACAAAATAAAATGTGGGTAATTAACGAATTATACAATTGGAACATACAAAAGAAGTCATCTATGTTCGGAACTTACGAAAGATGTATCTGTTTTGATGCATTATTTATAAGCATGAATATTCACACTAGGTTTATAGTTATTTAACGCAAAAGTATTATTATTTCCTTAATAAATGATAATTGCCACACTCCAGGTGCAAAAAAATAAATTTACATTTTAGTGTTATGTAAAATAAGAAGACCTAAAACGGACACGACATAATTATCGTGAATTTCAGTCCTTTCTCAACCATTTTACCTGCTTTCATTTTAAATGTTATAAATGATTATTTCATCAAAGCAAAGGCAATAAATTATTTAATACCTTCTAAAAGACTATTCCTTAGTGTGTCCACAATCCATCTAAAGATTTTAAAATAATCCAATAGGGAAGTGCATTAGTATTCCCTGACGAACCCAAAGCACCGACATGTGCAACATCACTTAACGTCCAAGATCATTCGAAAGCAATATACATTTGTGCATCGCGAACAGTTATCTAATAGACGTAAGTTTATTCGTTCCGTTCCGTCAGCGAGGGTAATGGTTCATCATATATTCACCACAACGCCGGCAGATACAGGAAAAGGAAACGTGTTCAACTTACTAATGAACGTTTTCAAACGCTACTCATTTAATAAAATTGCATATATTCACGTTCAACTGCAACGAAAATTTTAATTGGACAATATTCATCAGTCGCTTGGACCTAGTTTCGAATTGTATTCACAGTGGCATAAACGGCGGCAGTTCTCGGTATGCCGTAATTAATTACAATTCAGTTGGAGTTAAAGGTCTGTGTCATTTATAAATAACTGCTTTCTTTAGTATTACATCAATTATTTCAATGAGACACGTCTCGTCATGCGACTTTGATGATTCCAGTAGAATTATTCGACTTTATAACCAATCTAATGGTTTAGGATATTGGTAATTTATTTTATATTATTTTCTCGACATTGGACTGAATGATTGGACCATATCTATTTTTTTTTCCTATCTGGAACCATATCTATTAGAATTCTCTTTGTATTAGACCGACAATTACTGACAAATTGATGCAACCTAAGGATGCACCTTCAAATAATTCAATGTAAATAATTACATATTTGCTGATGCATTAATTAAAAGTTACGATTGATCTGTTCAAGATACTAAAGGAATTACTAATTAGTTGATCATTCGATTAAGAATATTAGAATTTTACTAATTATCGAGTCGAAAAGTATACAAGAAGCTGTAGAATATTCAAATAGTCAGATTATAGCGCATCTTTTACGTCTCATTTCTAGATTATTAGAACCTTGTCATCATCAAAGATTTTCTTTATCTTAGCAGGTGATATTTGCCAACATTACTTGAGGCTAAGCTGACTTATTCTAAAACCAAATTAAAAGATGTATATTAAGTTGATATAAATGGGCTATTTTCTAAATTACTTTGAAGACACAAAATTGCTGACCGCGATCTCAGGGGTAAAACCTCGACTTATTACTTGTATTTATGTAAAGATCTGTATAAATTGTGCATTTTTTAAAGATTTATTTTTTTCATCTGCTTGATCAAGTCAATGTAGGGTCGACGTTTTAGTTGTTTTTTTTTTTTTTTTTTGTAGGGGCGACGCGACACATTTTTTCAAGCATGTTGCAGAATGAGTTTGGATTAGTTTTTACGACGGGCATGGTCTCTTGCCTGACGTCTGACTGCGGTATTCAGTCCTTGGCAAATCTTGTTAGAAAACCCACACAAATTATTACCCAATCTGGGACTCCTAGAACCTCTTATCTTCAATCCATGCGTAGAACTAGAACCGCCCGTCTCATGCTGCTGATACTACAATAGGGTAGTTTCTTATGTTTCATTTTGTAAATTATTTTATATGTAACAGAAAATAATACAAAAAAGAAATTCTTCTATGAAATCGGCATCAAAATTGGTTGAAAAATAAAGCAGTTATTCATATTTGAAATATTGTTGTCAGCAAAAGTGGGGACGTGGAAGCAAGACAATGAAATAAGGGATTTTTAAAAAAGTTATTTATTCATTTATTTTATTTTACATCTTTTTTGAATACCAACACTATTATTTGTTCTGCACTTCCATCAGTTTTCTTTTAAGTATAACATAAATAATGTATGTATGTAATTTATTTTTTTGTGTTATCAACGGACCATTATTATTGTGCTATATTCCATATTGAACAATTAGGCTAATGGCTTATAACAATAAGGCCTTTTCTAAAAAACCTTGTTATTTCTCACTTTTGAATCGCGTAATTTGACCAAACTACGTCGGTTTCTGCGGTTTTGCTAACGATAATGTTTTAGCGTTCAGTTTTAGGTCAAACCATACAAATTTAGCACGCAAAATAAAACTTACTTAACGAAGTAGGTTTTAAGCACTAAAACTACGTGCCAATGTGTTTTCTGTTTTCATTTATAAAGACTGTAGATATTTTCTTGGTCATCCGAATTCTACGTTCAGAATTTATCTCTACACCTACGTAATGTGTGTTCCCAAACGAATGATCTGATTTTAATTTATATATTTTCGTTTTGTACTATACCTTTTCCTGGAAACGTGCATGATGGTCAATAAAAGTAAATTATAATAATTAATAACATAAAAACCTCAGAACACAACAGTAGCTAATTCTTTACGTGTGTAATAGTTTTATTTCGCTGAAATAAATTAAAACACAAGAAGACTGAGAAGGCAACTTCAACAATTCTCTAGGCGTTAAGGCCGTATATTACATACACTATAATTTTGCATTAATGAGTAAACACTGCAATTAGTCTAACGTGTAGAAATCGACTGAAACGATGTGGCACGAACCGATAGTTGCAAAAGATCCGTTCGACTCCACCTTGGTTCATTGTGGCTCTAACATCTCATCCTTTCATTGTAAAGAACTCATCCATTTTGGCCCATGCTATTGTTTGAGTTACGAAATACATACTGGACGTATTAACAAGACAATACTCTTCAACCAAACCTTACGTTTTCACGTATTTAATTGTGAAACAAATGTCGGTAATATGACAAACTAATAAAACAAGTGTAAGCACTTTGAAACGGTTTAGATTCTTAATAATTAAGATTGAGTAAAAATTTTCAATGGTTTACCGTTGAATTCGTTTTTGGAATAGTAAGTGAAGTTGAAACTGTGCATCTTGACAACTATGTGTACAATTTAGCAAATGTAGTCTGGTAATTTAGAAGTCTAGATATGTATGTAAGTAGATTAGGAATAAGAGGAAAGAGATTTGACAAGATCGTAGCATGTGGCGCTCAATAGTCTCTGCCTACCCCTATGGGATAAGGGCGTGAGTGTGTGTGTATGTAAGTATGTAGATTAGGAATAATAGATCACTATACATACATACTAAATCTTACGGAAAATAATACATACATAGCTACGAATTACTTCGATGCATTCAAAACAATTTACCTCACCTTTAAGCTCTGTGTAACCCATGTGTATGAGAAAGCAGTAGTGTCCACTATTGTCACTGCTTTTACAAACATTGCGCGAATAGGTCAAGAGACTGGTAATCTCAACTTATTAAGTAACATCAAACAATGCAAACCAGCAGACAGTTGAGGCCTTGCATGTGCAACGTTTATGCTAATTCGGAAGAACATTCACATTTTTGTACGGAACGAATTTTAGCACCAAAAGCCGAAAATCAGTTCATGGGCGCAATAACTCAGCTCATAGTTTAATTCGATACACTGACCATAGCAAACGTAAACCATCATCATAAGAATACGAGAGTTCAGCAACGAAGCTAACACAATATATTTAACATGTCTGACGAGCCTACATGTTCATGTACAAATCTTGTACTATTACGTGAGGCTCATTTAAAATTCCACTTTCTAGATTACTTCTTGAATTTAAATCTCTTGTTACGTTAGATTTATTTGTTTCTCGAGAAAAATACTGAGTTTTTATGCAGTAATTGGGTTTTATTAGCATATTCAATAGTGTATTGATATGGCAAGTGTTGTGTATTTTCGAATGCACATCACAAACAGTGCTAAAAGTAGGTCTGTCAAATGTATTCGTTTGAATTTTAGGCTGTACTTAGTGGTCTAGACATTTGGCGTATTTGATTTGAATTTAAACAAGATTAAGTCATTCGATGATAATAAGTCTGAACTACATTCTGTGGATTAAATTAGAAAAAGTATTTCATCATTTAAACTTGCAAGTTTAACATGCAATTAACATTAATTCCTTCCGAAGCGACTGGTTGTAAAAATCTATATTCAACATCTAACCGTATCAAGAACTTGTTTACAACAAATATTAGTATTAGACCTTATGTACATAAATTAAATTTTATTGACTCTACTCATAAAATATTTACTGTTATTGGGATATTACGGAGTGAAATTATATCCACAATATACTATCATACTAAACTAAATTACTACAATATAGTTTATCGCTTCAAGTTTTAGAACAAACCTTGCAGGGTGATGATTTATAACCGATCTAAAGTTAGATGGTGGGTCGCTTATTAGTATTTTATTGTCAACAGGATACCTAGATGTCGTGTACGCTACCTTAAGGAACAGCTCGAAAATGACATACTGCTTGTGGTTAAATGACAGCGGTTGTGAAGCTTGGTGTAATTCAAATAGCGTATTTGCCAGATTGTTAACAAAAAATTCGTTACCTTCATTCGTATGTGATGACCATAATACAACTCGTACCTTTAATGATGCTAAACAACCGAAAAAACACTAAATTAATTGTATTGATAAACCAACATCCATGTCTTACATAATATGCTTGCGGCTCTACCCATATAAGGCCATAATTAAGGGAAAAATAATAAAGAAACACTTAAAAATAATGTTGATTTTTAACTGACAAAGAAATTTTGAAATCAGTTTAATAGTTCCCGAGATTACCTCCCACATCCAAACCCACACACTTTATAGTATAAAATAGTTTAAAGTCGAATATTCCATCCAATCTGTGAAGATCAGATCGTCATAGCTTAAAAGTAGGTATACATAATCTGGAATCTATTAAGCTTGATCTACCAAGATCTTATTACTTTCCGGTATAATCATAAAACTGCCGGCTTTGAGGAACCGGTAAAACATTTGATAACCATTGAGATGGGCGGCGTGGATCCGCTCGGACGCGTACTTTCGCGTGTTGCGCAATATACATTGCATTACTTAAATAAAGTTTCAATTTGTTATCGTTGCAGTTATTTTTTGTTACTTTAATGTGGTATAATTTATTGGGGTCATAAGTACTTTGGTATTATTTTATATACTGCTATAAGGGCTCCTTAAACAAAAAACGCATTGTATGGGCTGTTAGGGACTTTGAAAGGTTACGGAAAGGTATATCTTTTTAGTGACGCCCTCCGCCTGGAGGAACATTGGCTTACGTTTAGGCTTATGCCGATGCTGAGGAGCATGCATTTACTTAGTTTTTAATTTGAAGAACTCAATATGTTTATTTTTTTAACGATCAATCAAATGTTATGAAATATAAATGTGTTTTGCTAATATTAAATAAATATTTCTAGATATATTGTTGTGGTATTAGAAGTACCTGAATGACAGTGAAATTACTTGTTTTTTATATTTTTGTACCTGACTTATTTCTTTACTAGAGGTATAGACGACAAAACTTCGTAGTCTGTGATATCTAGGTTTACCTACCTAAACAATAGCCATAATTTGCATCTAACATTGTAAATTCCCATACAGTCATCAATAGTATTCTGGGTTAATTGAATTATTACTACCGTGAACGAATTCACCAATGCTTTCTTCAATTACCACAATTAAGAATCACAAGTTACCAAAATTAGAACTTTAAAGTTTGCTTAACCAATTATTCTCAATGTTTATAAGACCTGTATTGGAAACTATACTCTTAATATTTTCTAAAAAGTTGTTACTCTCCAATATCACGTTCTCTACGCACAACTGCCTACAAATCCTCACTAGAAACTAATCTAAAATAAACTAGCAAAATAGATTATTACGCTATTTTTTCATCGTAATCTTGAAAAGCGCAGTTCCTCGCTGGTAAAAAGTGAGGCCCAGTGAAGCACAACGTTTCCTCGAAGCGGTGGAGTGCGTCGCTCCCGTTGTTAGTCTAACGGTGGTCCCTCCGAGTAGCTAATGTCTTTTACATAGACTGCCAAAGATTGTCAGATGGACATGGAAGCAGAGATGATTCGGTTTGATAAAATGTTCATCGAAATAGGTACAGATTATGTTTTATTAAAATATTTTGTTGATGATATCAAATTAGTTAAAACTTTAAAAATATTTAATTAATTTGTGGTATATTTATACGTTTACACAGTTTATGCATTACATTATTAACTAGATTATTTAGCATATTTGAAATACAAGTACTTAATAACTAAGAATGTAATGCGTAACCTTGGTTCAACTATAATTTATGTTGCACATCTGAACTTTCTTCACTTTATATCGTCCTCGTGTGTTTGAAATATTAGCACCTAGAACCATTGCATCTACGTAGATGTTGGATAGTGTCCGAGATATAAAAAACGTTAAGGTATGTCTCATTATTGTATAATATGCTGTAGGCGACATAGGTACAGATTATTTCATTATTGTTTAAGTACAAACAGTGGCTTACATCAAATTAATTAAACGATAAAAATAACCAACAATATTTTAAATTAATTACCATTTATGTAACCAGGAATGAATATGGGACTTGGTGCTGTTGACTTAATAGCGTTATCGCTACACAATATGAAGCACTTTACGTGGCTAGCATTCTGGTAATAACAAGACATGACATAGGCGACGTGGCCATCGGAATTCTTAATCTCTAACACAACCAAAAATTTAAAGCACAAGCAATTTGAATGAGTCTTACACCTACATAAGAAAAAGGGTAGAAAGACGGTGATACCTATAGATATGTCTATGAGATGCACCAGCTTTATTGGCCGATTTCATCAAACGATCACAATCTTCAAATTTATAGCGAAGGACCAGAATAAATATTGACAAGCTTGCAAATGATTCGATCGGTTTATTCTTGGTACTGTTGAATGAAGTTACTGATCGAATCGTTAATTGAAGTCGGGCCATTAATCTGTGACTCAAACCTCGACAATAGTTGCAAAACTTGTCGCCAATACCGGAAGTGACGACGCGTGTCATCGCGGATGTTACGTCACGATAGCCGCCTGTCTAAATGACCACCACTCCACCCGTAATTGTACATATATCCTCACACTTCACTACAGTTACCTGCACCATACTGTTAGGCCTTTGATGCGATCGTGGAAAACCGACTATTGTTTATCCCTAGTCCGTTGATGCAGATGTTGTTGATTAATTATTTGAAGACGTTTTATGGTAGTCTAATTCCGGAGCATTGTAGACCATCGTTCCTTTGCACTAAATTGATGAAGTCTTGAATTTTCTTTATCTGTATTCTTCGATGGTCTCCCGTGCAGCAAAAATACTTTTTATCAAACTATTAAAACCGGATAAAGTTTTTGGACATGAAATCTTTATTATAGTCTACAGTAAAAATCAAAATTTCGTGAAGATTTTTAAAACTGACAGGTTTTTCTAACGGTCGCTCCATTAGAGCAGGCAAAGGAGCGCGGCATACAGTCTAGGAATGTCGCATTCCGACAGCACGCGGACCCTTGTGTTTTTGTCCTACAACCATCTACACTCCATTAAAGCTTTTTTGACACATTCTCTAATATCTATTAAATAGTGTATCCCATTCTGTTCGCAATGCTTGATTGATTTCAATTCTCTTCCATGGCATGTTTGAAAAAAGAGAGGTAACTTAATCACGTACCTGCGTGAAAAATAACCTTATTGGGTTCGATTTAACGGTCTCTATGCTTTAACATCTTACTAATTTGACGATATAAATATAAATGTATCGATTATTTTTCCGTAATGCTGGTTTATTTCAACGGGGCTTACGATAATAAAAGACAGCTATGGAAATGTACTCTATACTTCAGTTCATAGATTATATTTGTTACCGCCGCTGATATGCATTAATTAATCTTGGTTACCTTTTGGCATTTAAATGTCACTTATAGTAATAGTAATGGCATATCCACGTAAGTAGACTATTGTCTATTAGGCAAATGTTAGTCTAAGTAGGCAAAATAAACTCCTTTTAAAGTCCCTAGTACAATACTATGATGTTTCTTATATGAAGTGAAAACTAAATATCTACTTTATAATATACGTACAGTGGATTCCGCCTATGAATTGTATAAAGCATTGCTGCTTTATGCTGGCGCTGTCGTTTCAATTTATCTTTGTTCGTGCATCCAACAATATAAAGTAGGCCTCAGACAATCCAGTGTGCCTGTCCTTCGCTATTTTATTAGAGCCTGCGGGCCCTGTCGGGTCAAGACCGCTTGCTATCAAGAAACGAGCACATAAGCACGAACTATAAGAGCTGAGCTAAAATATTTTTTGATTGTTCGAAAAAGAAAAGACATTATGGATTGAAAAATACACAAACAGATTCAACGTTCCTATATTTTTTTATTAATATAATATGCTTTACAGGGTTTAGTATGTTCAAACTTCAAAAACGTTGATCCCCATATCGGTCTTAAATTGAAGTTCCGGTCATCACACGTTTTATTTAAATAGGAATCTCACAGAAATGTTCGTTGTTAGACTGGGGATCGAACAGAACACCATCTCAACTCAAGTTCGATGCCAAGCTAGTAAGCCAGTCAGGTAACATGAAAGAATCTCATTTCTAGATATTTTTTCCTTTTGACCCAAGTCCCATTCCTTATTAATCCGCAGTATAGCCTGCAGATCAAAGGCGATTATAAAAGGTAAAACAATGCGTTGAGGTTGATTGCACTTGCTTGTGAATAGCGCAAGTTCGATACACCGCGACTTACTTCCGCGTCTAGGTACTATCATTCCACAATTGAGTTGTTTTTATCTATTCTCAGATTCTGTTTATGCAAATGTTATAAAATGGTACACGATCGCTTGATAATACGCGCTTTTAGGTCTTTTGTTAGGTTCGTAAAGATTTATCTTTCACCCTATAACGACTCACTTGTTAAATACCTAGCTATACTACAAGGCTTGAAGACAATATAATTTCACTCCAGCATCTTATGTTTTTTAGAGAATAGAATTTATGGATCTTGTATTCTAATCAATGGTTTACATATACATTTGTTTTATTTATTTTTTTTGCATTGAGGAGACGAGCAGGCCGTTCGCTTGGTAGTAAGCGAAATGACCACCCATAGACAGTAGCAACACCATCCAGCACCTTGAGTTACCTACAAAGTACTTGTGTTTTTTTTTTTTTTGTCGCGGAGAAAGTGACTTATTACTACCGCCCAGTGTTTAAGGGGAACGACTGAGCGGTTATGTTGGGTTCACCGTGCCTTACGAGTTACGACCCGACGTTAAGCCGCCCGGAGAGATGGAAGACGTCGGGCGACCGCCGGGCCGAGTCCCTAACCTATGTACACCGCACGGCATACCAACTAAAACTCCGCGGTGGCCATCTTCGGCGCATTAGGGACGGCTGCGGGCTTCCTCCGACTCACGTCTAAGTTGTCGTCCGCAACCGCCCCTAAAGTACTTGTGTGGCATTCCACTGCGCTTGTCATCCTGAGACATAAAATGTTAAGTCTCATTATGTCCAGTAGTTATACTGGCTGCAATGTCCTTCAAACTGAAACACAACAGTGCATGCACATTGCTGGTTGGCGGTAGAAATAGACATTGCGGTGGTACCCACCCACATGGACTCTTACATATGAGATACCTACCACCAGGTAAATACTAAATTTCATTACACGTAAAATTAAATTCAGTTACAAGACATGTTTGTGTTGCATAACTCATGTGTTTAGAGAGTGGCTAAACAGCCTGCTAGCCGGTTTACTCTGACAGCGGCTTCGAATTATGCCCGTCCGTGATCTTCGGCATAACGGCACCCACGGTTGCCCACAACATCCTTAGTCTAACACTAACTGTCCTTGTTATATTCTGACATTGCCTTTGTTATGGGGGTTAATTGGGTAGATTGTGAAAGATTTAAGAAATTGTTGTTGCCTAATAGTTTGTTGTTGTTTACCGTCAGATTCTATAGTTAGTTTGGAAGTATATATCATAGATAGGAGACTGCTTATGGTCACTTAAGAAAGACCTCGAAATACAGTTTCAAATAAGAAAGATTTACATCAGAGCCATCATTATTTCCCATTGCTCTACTGGCCCTATTTTTAAATCATTACCAAAAAATATATCTTCTTCAAATCTGTCCCCATTAGTTTTTTCTCCTATTAACGTCGTTCCGCTAGCTTTGTCAAAACACTGTGAAACACTCGTCGTCACTTGCTCTCGCGCGTTTCGTTTTTACAATTCATTCTCACGATCTTCGCGATTGTAATCGTGTATCGTGGGTGAACGGATTTTAACGTTTTTACTATTGCTATTGTGAATAATCACTACTAGTTACTTGGTTTATTCATGTGTCTTTCAAGTTCAGGAATTGTTCCAAGAAATACTGTGCAGCCAATAGAACCAAGGCAACGCTAAGACCATACTGCAGCACATCGTAGATATACCTATGTGTTCGACTTTCCAGACTTGTTCTCAAAAGTCACGATACACGTATTTTATGTTCTACAAAGTCAATGAAAATATGTCTGGAATTCTTGGCGAAGATTCTGGAGTCACAATTAAATTGTGTATTTTATTTTATTTTAACGACTGAACATACTTGGTCGCTGTTTCAAGACCAATTAGCTGTTGAAATAGTAGAGAAAGAACTGGATTTATAGGAAAATGTAAAATTTTGTAACCAATATAATATATCACGGAGTTTGTTAGACTAGATAGTAATTTATCAATTCATAATTTAACTGTGTGTAATTAGATTGTGTCATTTGCATATTACAATGGAACATAGACCAGTAGCGAATGTTCAATACAAATCTTTATTGACTCCTCAAGCCCCGCGACGGACACCGGTGTCCATATAATATATAGGGTTTTCCCATACATCTATATATATAAGCGGGGCTTGAAGGCTTAATTCTTCAAATGACATGATATTTTTTGTATATCCTTTAGCACTAGTTAGTTTATGAGCATTAGCATGAATAATACAAACGATGCACATTTCCCCTTCAGAAAATATTCTGGTTTCGTGTCTGTCGAACACGATAGAATAACGGTTCAGTACCTTCCTCTCCGTCGATTACCAACAAGTACTAACGGCACATGGGTCCCAAGCTAGTTTGTGAATTAACATAAATGGCTGTTCTCTCTTGTTTGTTACTAGGAAATAGTAAATGACTAAGGCACGCGAGCGCTTGGGCGTTTCCTTCAAGCTATAACCAATGTAAAAGTATACCATTTAGTGCAGTTCACGCCATTAAATGCAGCTTTTAACTAAATAACTTTATTTACATTGGCTCTAAAAATGTGGTCAGTGTAATTTCTTGAAAACCAATAATTTTCTCGCTGGCTTTGTAAATGTCACTGTATCAAATTACTGAGTAGATAGTGTAGGAATCATATAACTTTCTTAAGGATTTATGGAGGCGCATGTAGATAATATTGAAATAGCAATAAATTGCGCGGGTATGTGTCACTTATTATTGCTTCGGAAATATTCTGTGTGGGCAGCTATTCATTACTATAGACTCTGATCTAACTCCGCCCTCTCGACCTCACGAGAAAGGGTATTTGAACCGAACTCTATTAATATCACGGCGACCATCGCCTGTTACTAGTCGACTATTCACTTGCACTGCAAGTTTACCAATTATAATTTATGAAGAAATCAAAATGGTATCTAATTCATTAAAACAGACAATGAACACTCTCCATTGCAAGATTTTATATATTCACAATGCACGGTAGACAATATTTTTTCCTGTAAATAAAATATTACAAAGAACCCATCATCCACACTTCAAATATTAGCGATATTTGCAGCGATATTTTTCCCAAGCCCGTTTTTTTTTTGCGGTCGGATTTAATTCAGTTGCTTCTATAAATTGAATTCGCCGACAAACGTTCTATTATGGGCGGTCACAGAGTGTGGTATCTTCACAAAAACCATAGACATATTGCAGACAGCTCGTTCTTTATGGCGATGTCTAACGTCTTTAACACTACTAAGTAACGGGTGCGTTGTGACATAGAATCAGGTTATGGTCTGATGGCCACTAGAATCTTGTAAGGAATTAGCAATTTTCCAAGAGTTGTACGAAACAATGTTGGTTCCGTTTATCGTACGAAGGGCAAGAATTCAAGATCTAAAACTCCGAGAAACTTAGATGACTAGTAGGTTATAGAGATAATATTTGAACGAAACATAATTTAAATCTTGCACTTTCAATTACGAACTATTATAATCGTCAGAAATAAATACAGAAACCCGCTAGATGCAGGCCGCTTCTAACAAGTTGGTTTGGAAATATTTGGGAGCGAGCTATGTCCAGCAGTGGACTTAAGGCTAAAGAAGAATAATAATAATCGTCTCATACGTCTCATCTACATCAACATTCTATGTGTATTCTGCACCCTACTCGACACTTACCATCGGACGCAGTATGGATGCTGTGCCTGAATAAAAAAAGTCTAATGGCGGCGTATTAGGAGTATAATTGGCTTTGGATCAATAGGTTTAGGACATACATACATGTCATTTGTTGGGCAACACGCTATGTGGATTTTCTAGTATGATTTGCCTGGGAATTGGAACTAAATCCTCCCGAAAGTGTTGAGATCCCAGTCCGTCGATTGTGTTTCATGGTTGTAAACGTGTTTTTCCACGCATTGGTGTAGGGTAAGATTAGGTGGAAGAGTAAGAACAAGTAACCTAAAGATTACATACATACACACTCACGACCTTTATCCCCGAAGGGGTAGGCAGAGCTGCACCTAGTGCACCCATATTTCCCTGTGCGTATTCCTTCCCATGATTCAGCCTATCGTCACATCGACCTAATCTATTGATGTTATTTTTTTATTTATATTAAAATCGAATATTATATAATCGGAATAAGATGTGTGTAACTTTCGTGTACCTTGAAGACAGGAAGTATAATTAACATTCGCATTTAACGATGATGTTAACTTACTTGTAAGTTGCTAAATTCCATAAGAAATTATAATATCAAGAACATGCCTTCGTGCCTTCTATACCCCGTGATATATAAACATAATAAAAAAAACACAAGATATTAGTATGTAACTCCTTCAGTACTATTTTCTTCGCCATTTTGTTACCTGAATGCCAAGGCGAAAAATTGGCCACATTTATCAATATTTTTTGTTGAATCATAGCGGTGATTACAAATTAAAGATTTCACACCAAGTTACAGCTAACGAAACGCCAAGTACATGGAGCTATGATATAACTGTCCTGACGGCATTGACCGTACAACAATTGGTAGTTTTGATGGGAAATGTACAACATTTAATTATTTTGTCATATCCACTTCCTCCTCTACTACTGTCGTCATAATTGCTGTAATCTAACTTGATTATATACTTTACACCGTCAATTATCTAGTTTAATCTGCATTATTGTCTGATGTCTAGTTATTTGGTTTTTGTAACGTTGTACTGTGTTATTTGTGTTAGCACTCTATCACATAAAGTTAAAAAAAATCGTTGATTTATTTGGTACAACTCAACTTACTCTTACAAGACGGGTGTCGTATTTACTTCCATAAACAATACATTTTTTAGAAACTGCAATTTATACCTCCTTGAGAGACACATATAAACCCAAATTAGCAACCGGAATCCTCGAAAAGAATGAGTCACCAGTCAGAGTCACTCCACGGTAGCCCTTGAAACTAATTTGTATTCCCAAAGCAGTTGAGCGATGGATTGAGTAGTAACCTGCCATCGACGACACGGTCAGGGTCAGCTAACGGTGCCGACTGCCCTAGTTAAGGGTCCGGCGAACTTTACTCAGACTTACTGTAACAGTACGTAACGTTTCATAATAGTTAGCGGTTCCTGATATTTTGTTTAGCACTTTGAATAGTTTGTGTCCAACTGTGAGAGGGTGTTTTGGATGATACGGTTATTGGAAAATAATCTTCTCAATCGTAAGAAATATTGTGTTCGTTAGCAACTCTAAGTTGTGTATTTATTGATTAATTTTAAATTATAATCAATTCAAAATGATGACATCTCAGGTCCCGTCTACAGAGTAAATGGTAATCAATAACAATCATGTGATCATTAACATCGATTAGTACAAAAAATCTTTACCATAAACCTCTATAATCATTGTCCCAAATACATCCACTTTACAAGTATAATTTCAGACAAATTATCACGCAATCATGGTAAAGTATTAACTTTAAAAATAAAGGTTTAAAAATAGATAGGCTTTAAAATAAATAAATTACTAGGTAAATAAGATGTTGCAGCAACGCAAACAAAAAGAAACGATTTAGTATTTTGGTCTCCTGTATGCTCCTACGGGAAAGAATAATGGAAACAAAATAATTAAGTTGTGGATGTGTTCCTCGTTTGCACATTTCATCTAAGTATCATCGTTTTGCATATTTTGGCCATCGGGTTATGTCTGCAGTAAGCTATTGTATAATAGATTATTTCAGTTGGAGAGCGCAGTGCAGTGACACGCTGCACGCAGTATTTTGTATTTCAAAGTTCTTGTTGACGTTGCTACTGTTTTGGCTAGGTGTGACCCTTTTCATCCGGCAAGCAACTTGCACGTCTCGTGAGTCATCATTCAATTAAGTAAAAAATATATACGTATTCAGTTTCGCCCAGATGCCGCCGAGAGCGATGGATAAACCATAAACAAGTCACAAAAAATTGAGGCCATGGATTCATTATTTATTTTTAAGCAATGTCTATCAGACAATTCTTTTCTACAGCTTCTCTGTATTTGAGGATAAACAAAAGACAAAAAACTTGACGTATTTTAATTATACACTAAAAAATAGGTAACACTTTGGGAACCGCTCTCTACCGGTAGTCGACACCAAGAATGTTATTGTCTTTTAAATTACTTTAATTTAAAGCATTAGCCACGGAATTGGAATATAAGATTAATCTTCAAACGAATTACATTTCTTGAGAGGCCAACTTAGAATTTTTATCAAGAAATCTGGATGTTTTTTCAACTTAAGTAATTTAATCGATCGTAGCTGGTCAATCCGTCTTTTTTCTTAGTAATACTAAGATACCAATTAATTTAATGAATACTAAACCTTGTCTTCTCGATCCTAACACGGTGGTCGATAGAAACCATATAATAATATAACAAATCGAGCTCTTATTCCGTGTCTCCCGACTTTCACCGAACTTACGCTGAGATTCTATAGGTCACAGGCGCTGGGGTCGACACGCTATGCTCATGTCAATCGATTCGATATCAACCTGGACACCATCTACATTAAATTAGACCCTAACAAAACAAGTTATAGTTGAAATTAGCCCGTGCGTGCACGTAATTGGAATGCCGGTGTACTGTTTTTGATACGTGATAAGATTAAAGAGTGGTACGATGTAGTTTAGCGGGACAAGTGACGTTTTCGATAAGTGAATTAACCGTATTTTGACCCGTATTATTATTATAGTGATTCGTCTACCGTTTTATGTTTACAAACAAATGCATTTGAACTTTCAATTGGTGTTTCCTATGGCGGTCATGTAAAGGGGTCGATTCGGTTCCATTCGATAAATCGATTATTCTCATCTTCCATGCTATTCGAATGTCGATTGCGTGTGCTCGGAAAAAATGTGTGCTGTGTAATTTAAGCTTTTTCTCATTAAGATACTTTAATTCTACGGTCTGTTTATGATATTCGATTCTTTATAGATTTAATATAAACGATAAGAAAATCATTAATCAGAATTTATCTTGTTCGTAAACACTGAACGAAGTATTAAGGAATGTCTTTGTTCTTCTTATAGGTGGTTTACTTTCACTGCATTACTTAGATTGGTCTCTTGCGATAGTGAGAATATTAATTACATCTCAGTAATTTAAATTATTACGCATGTCCCCAAATAAGTTAGAAATTATTTATTATAGATAATACATTAAACATTTATTTATAAATTTATTGCTTCCATAACAATTTATATACCTACCAGCTTCAAGTCTTAAAATCAAATAAGAATGTGAATGAGTGAAAGAAGTCCGATAAGAGTTGTGCCAAAGATAAACCTTCCAAAAAAGGTTTTGGAAAGTAAAGTAGAAACAAATGTAGAGGCACTAAGCTAGGACTGTTTTTGATAACTTGATATTCTTATTACATGTAAATGAGTAATAATAAGAGTCGCAGAATATATTTCTACAATACACATATAAGTAGATTACTAGTATTTTTGTACACGTTCACAGTTTCCGCTCCTCTGAAAGTAAGGAACATCTAGTTTGAACAAAATATGTCATGATTATGTTGTATTTAAAAATTATGTGAACGTGGGTGTAAAGTATTGCATAAGTGTTAAGTTTAATACTCTGTGAAAGTTTATTTATGTTCATACTCGATTGCTTCTTAGGAGATATGGAACGAATTTGTCTATTATAACTTGACAAATCGATCACATTGCAATAAAATTATGATGTTTTGCTTATTTTCGTATATCGGTGAGACCTGTGAAGGTAATAATAGACACGTGACGATAGAAACTAACTTGACAGTTTTCTCATAATCTTTTCAGAAAATAATAGTTTTTACAACATTCCGATAGAAGAATCCTGGTAGAACACAAAAAGCAGAAAAAGACAACACTGATTAAAAAACTTTCAATCCCCAGACTGTTTTAACAAGCCTTAAATTACAAATATGAACAATTGAATTTGTCCCGTTTTGCGAATCACCTTCACATACAAGTACGTATATTTATAGAAGCATATTTACAGTTAGATGAAGCTAAGTACACAAACATTAGAGGTCAGTACGCTATGTTAATTAACAGTCGACATTTCCACGGCATTATCGCACAGTTAGATAACAATCGAACAAGAGGCGCGAGAGTGAAAGCGTTCCGTCGGATTCACATGCGGCGGTCGGCTGTTACGTCAATTGTCGCGAGGTTACATGCTGAAAACTAACAGCCTCCACGTGAAGAGTTGGCTCTGATACGGGAGGTTCTAATCTCAGAAGGACAATGATCAGGGCCGCGCCGTCCATATGTGCGAAGTGTGCGGCGCACACAGGCGCCAAGGCAATAGGGGCGCCGAAACCAGGATGACATTTTATATTTGTTATACTACCACTATATTCTTTATAGGTGAGTAGGTAAGACAGTAGGTACACGTACAAGTCTTACATATATTATTACAAACGTCTTACAAAAACTCATTTTCTAAATTAAAACTTATGAAACAGGTTACGGGACGACAAAAATCATAGGTGCTTCATAGATTTCGCACACAGGCGCTGTCTTGAGTCGGCGCGACCCTGACAATGATCCGAACAATTCTATGGAAGCTGGGTATTGTGAGCATTGTCGTCTTCACAATCCCGCATTTAGCTAAGCTATTCTGCTATCATCAGCTATAGATACCGGATCTTAGAAAGTAAATGATATAGAACACCACCTTGAGTGTAAATTACCACGTAAAGTGACTTAAGCTGTGATTCCGCAGAACGCGGCCGACGGTAGACGGCAACAGCATGTGCCGCGACGGCAGACGGCAATACTATGCAGTATTAAATTGTATGAGACCTCTTCTTCTTTTCTTCGTGTATGAGACCGATTCCGCACACGACGGCAAATGACGCAGTGACGTCCTGCCGGGCGTCATTTGCCGTCTGCCGTCGGCCGCGTCCTGCGAAATCACAGCTCTACAGTCGATGCACAAGACTAGGAGAGAAATATTAATCGATATCAATCCTATAGATATCTATAAATAATGTTCCAATTCCCGAAAATCTTCGGAACTAAGGGCCTTAAAGCCCTCGCTAGAGTAACGTTATGTAATTGATGCTCATCAAGCAGTGGTACCGGTATCTTGCGGTGCTCGTGTGAACCCACGGATACAAGTAATACGGCCAATTGCCATTGAATATTGTCGTGGAAATGATTAACGGGACTGCGCTAGTGCCAATTATTGCGACTGGCACAGCTGCTATGGTTTACTGTAGTTTGCTCTTACCGTTTGTGCTCACTTTTCTGTTTTTATAAGTTTTCGAGATTATAATTCATCATTTTAAATGAACAAGGGGAAAATAATGAAAAATATATTTTAGAAAAAAGTTAAGTTAGTTAGTTAGTATAAAAACTGTCTAATTCGAAAACTGAAATAGTATCGTTTATTTATTTAGATTACATATACACTCACGCCTGTTATCCCCGAAGGGGTAGGCAGAGGCACAACTAGTGCACCCACTTTTCGCCGACATTCCGTCCCATGATGTGATAGGGGGCGAGCCTACCGTCATATCGGGCACAAATTCCAAACTCCGGACTGATACTGAATAGAAAAACTCAATATCACTTTGCCCGACCCGGGGATCGAACCCGAGACCTGAGATTTGCAGTCGTACTGTAATACAACTACGCCACCGAGGCAGTTATTTAGATTAATAAACGAATATTCATCATTCGATTAAATTACAAAAAAATCCTAACGCCAGAAGGCTCTTCCTAGCTCGTATCGAATAGGAAAATTAAATGTAATTAAATTTTAGTCCCTTACTAGATTACTGGTAATGTTGTAACACACTCGGGTCGTAAATTGAAAACGTTTATCTTAGCCCTCGGGTCCATGCCTTCACGGCGAGGATACCACAAACCATTAGCCCTTCCTGGTTTACTGATTTAAATGAACATTATTCCTACCGGCCATTCGTTAGAGCATCCTCAGATACAAGATAATTCAGAAACGCTATTCTCTTTAAATGATGTTGATATACAACATGTTTTAGAATGGGTAGGTATATTAAAGATGTATTCTTGGAGTTATAGATCGTCGATGTAGAGATTTTAATTTTAACTTAACTTATAGTATGGGTACTTAACTTATAGTAGTCTATTCAATATCAGCCCGGAATCCGGAATTTGTGCCCGATATGGCGATAGGCTGCCCCCATCACATCATGGACGCAATACGAAAGGCGATAAATGGGTGCACTAGTTTGCCTCTGCCTACCCCTTCGGGGATAAAGGGCGTGAGTGTGTGTATGTAAATATTATACTGATCTGTATGAAACACAAATATCTTTAATTATTAAATTATAATTTGCTCTACATTAAAAAGCTCTTACAACGTCAAAGTAACAACTACGACGACCAACACACATTAATTAAATTGTCGGCGGCCAACATCGTTAACCTACTATGTACCGGGCTTAAGGTATACTCTGGGTATACTACTTATAAACTTACGGATCAATAAATATCATTTTTAGGTCAAATAATAAAATATGGTGTTATAATCTTCATATAAATTACAATCAGATCAAAAAAGAAGTATGCATATGACATATATTTTCGATAACTCTATCGCTGGGTTATGTCATTTCCATACATAACGTTTGCGTTAACGATCATACAAAGGCATCTTGCTACAGTTAGGTCTTAATCCTGTAATCCTAAATTGCACTTAAGTTTTTCCACGTTCCGTTCCATCCGCATTCCCTCAAGCTCTCATTTATATAAAATAGTGTATTTATGTGTAACGCTCGCGGCGTGTAACGGAACGCAGATGCTGAGCGCACGACCGACAGTAACCGCGTACCACTTGCCAGCTTAATAGCTTTACTGTAGCGTTTAACTATATTGCCAAAATAAAGGTTACTGTTTTAAGAGAACACTGGTCTTGAAAACTACATACTATAATGTTTATGTCGGTTTTATGGCGCGAAATTCAGTACAACGGCACGGAAACTTCGTGCGTCAGTTGTAGATAAGCTTCATTTTATTTTATTTGTTTTAATAAAAGTATATAAAGTTTTAATAAAATTATTTGTTTTTACTACGTAAGTACTATAGTATAGTACTGCTCTACATTTGTCGTCTTGAGATGTTAGATAAGATGTTGGGTAGTTAGGTTCACTTATCGTCCCAAATTCGGCCTTACATATTCTCGTAAGAAAGTACTACAATCTACAAATTTTCTTCTAAGTAGTAAATTATGTTTTTGCAGGACCATACAAAATCATGAGCGGTAAAATACTTTCAGAGTTAATGTTCCGTAACAAAACCAATCTCATTTCAATTGATTTATTCATTGCAGATTTTATTATTAAATTTCAAGTATATACCTTTGGAAGACATTTTTGGGTCTCGTACGGTACAGACAACGACCTAAAGAAAGGTGTGAAATTACGTTATTTCAATGGATTTCTGAAACTTAATTTGATTAACCGACCAAGTCGCTCTCATATTGGACTTTATTCGAGGAATTTTCAATGATCCAGGGGAGATATACAAATCAATTACCAATTACTGCAGAAAATCATTACAAACATATTTGATGAAAATAATACGTGTAACAGGTATTTTAGTTAGTTTTTAATTGTGAGCTTAAAAAACTATTATGGAAATATCAATTATGATACTTAATGGACACCATTATTGGCTATAGAACACTATTCAATGGCAAAAGTGTAACAGTTTCTATTAACGATTGCGCTAAATAAACCATAGATGAATCAAACAATGGGGTGAAACTCATTCGTCATTCGCAAGGCCAGGAAACTGATACCAACAATGGATGAGAGAATTATGAAGCAGAGGCGGCCGTGACTCCATACTCGTGATGGCTATCACTAACCGAAGCAGTTTAGTTATGGCTAACTTATTTTAATGAACGTTATTCAGATATTGAAATGGTTTATTAATTTTATATGAAGCCGATGGATACAGACCGCTTACTGTTGTAACCTGTCGATCTAGAAATCTTGGAGGAATGCCTATTTCAGTAGTGGACTGTGGACATCATGTGGCTAATATTTAGTTATTTAGCTAATACTTTGTTTGTGCGACTCCTTGTCGAATAAGGCAGGAAGAGATTGATCAGTGGCGTGCCTAGTGTTTTGGATGAGGGCAAGCCCAAGCAGACCTAAAAAAAATCGCATCTCCGATTCATATAAAATGTGCACCCATAAGAAAGAAAAACAATATCTAAAAATAAAATAAAAAACCATAACCCGTACCGGGATTCGAACCAGGGGCTCGAAAGCTATATTCATACCCATGCACGCAATACAACTATGCCATGGAGACGACTAGACACCTTGTAGAAATTAGATAGTTACCTTTATTCAAAAACAATTTTGACCCATTGCAACTTATTAAAAGAGTTTGTCCTAAAGATAAACTAAATACTTAAATTATACCTGTAATTAAATAATTTTACTAGATTATACCTACCTATTCCAAACACTTGTTTCGTACGAAAAAAACATGCAAGACCGACAATACAACTTGATACATAGTCGAGATACATATTGATACATATTGAGCAGCCAATAAGACAATAATTAGTTTTGTATACTGATCTAAATACCTTTTATGTTTCTTCAAATACATTTTGCGCCTTTCGCCAACTCGTTGAAAGTTTTTGTTTTCCATCATAACCTAACAAATTTACCTTATTCTTGCTGATCAAACCTTTCCCACACAATAAGGAATAATTTCACTCACATTTATTGCACCTTAAATGCTTAAAATAACTCAAAAACCACTTAATAAACACAAATACTTCAAAATGAAACATTCACGCACAATCATAACAAATAACTGATGTTGCCAGGTCCGAGTCAAAATTATACCATGAAATTAACGCTGAAAATATGACGAAAACTTATTGATAAATAAAATTATACTGCAATACCTTAAAAATTATAATTAGATATGTAATTATAATTATATTAATACTAAAATCCTCACATAGTCATGATAAATAAAAAAATACACATTTACATTAGGAATATAATACAGAATAAAAGTAAGCATATTAGAGGTAACTCTTTCAATTGGCAACCCGAGGCATTAAGCCTGGATTAATTTCCAGTACTGATTGCTATAGAAACTCACTATAGCTATACATTTGTGGTAGCAGTTGATGCGTATTCTATCCATAAGTGTGAATATAGCGGCAAAAAGCCAGGTAAAAGCCAACGAGAGAGAGAGTGATGAGTATATTTTGTTCGTACTTAGCTGTTTTGTAATAAATATTAAATGCGTGTACGGCGCGGGTGTGGTGGTGTGTGTGTGTGTGTGGGTATAGTGGTGTGTCCTTACGTGCGCTTGAGGCGAACTGGTTCAGCGAACTGTAGCGCGGGAATTTTAAGATTGTAAAGAAAATTATTTCGAAGCGTTTGACCGTAAAATGTTGGTTATTTTTACACATTTGGTTTTGAGTACTTAGGTAAATTATTTTAGGGCAAGCCGGGCTTTTCGGCTTCTATGGAAGGACCGCCACTGAGATTGATGTAAGAAGATCCATACTAATATTATAAACGCGAAAGTAATTCTGTCTGCCTAGCTTTCACAGGTGATCGACTGGACCAATTTCGATGGAATTTGGTATAGATATAATTTGAGACCTCGGGAAGGACACAGGTTACTCTTTATCACAGGGAAATATATAGCAGGACTTTTATTTCGGAAAACCTTATTCACGCGGGTGGAGCCGCGTGTAATAACCAATTTAACTTTAAGTTATCCTTGTAAAGAAAATAGTACCATAATTAGCAAGTCTAAAAACAAAAAAAGCTCGGCCTAAACAATACATTTTCTAAATACGTCCCTGAAAGGATGTAGAAAAACAACACCGCGCCGCACAAAAGAGGAATATATAATTATCAATGAATGGTACCTAATGATCACAGATTATATTGATTTCTTTTAACACGTAGCGACGAATTAAATTCTTTTTTATTTAGATTGTTATTTAATTACCCACTGGCCGCTACAGTTGGTGAAGCTAGGCACAAAGGTAGCTTAGTGGTTTTTGAAAATGCTGGGTCTGTATCATAAATTAATAGTCAAATTCTTAAGTTTGTTTCGACGATCTCCACCTATTCCACAATTCCTTTCTTCAATACAAGGAAAAAATTATAAGTTTCTCAGTCTTGAGTTTTATAAGCCATTGTGAATCCTTTTATGACATTTTTATTAATTATTATTTTGTTGACATCTTGATTTAATTTTCTCAATTTTCTAAGTCTGTAAATGTTAATACCATATAGTTTTGTTCAGTATATTTTTTTTGTACCTTATGGGGAATGTTGTGTACACCGGAATTTCATATATATCAGAATTTCATATATATCAGAATTGTATAATTGTATTAGATAAAGATTGACTATTGTATTATTTAATGTATAGGTATAATGTGGCTGTACCTATATCAATTAACCCTTCAAACCTCGCTTATATATATAGATGTATGGGAAAATCCTATATATATGGACACCGGTGTCCGTCGCGAGGCTTGAGGAGTCAAAAATAGGGTACTGTGAGTACTTCTGAATTCAAAACAAAAATAAAACAAGAGTCGGGAGCTCTATCATAGCGAGCGGTAAGCGAAACGACCACCCATAAATAGTAGCAATACCATTCAGCACCTTCAGTTACAAAGTACTGTGTGGCATTCCACTGCGCTCGTCATCCTGAGACATAAGATGTTAAGTCTCATTATGTCCTGTAGTTGCACTGGCTACAATGCCCTTCAAACCGAAACACAACAGTGCATGTACCCTGCTGCTTGGCGGTAGAAATAGAGATTGCGGTGATACCCACATAGACGGACTCTTACTTAAGAGAGAACTACCACCAGTACCTATACTATATATAAAGAAGGTAAAAAATTTACTGCCTCGGTGGCGTAGTTGTATTACGGTACGACTACAATGCTGAGGTCGCGGGTTCGATTCCCGGGTCGGACAAAGTGATATTGGGTTTTTCTACTCACTATCAGCCCGGAGTCTGGAATTTGTGCCCGATATGGCGATAAGCTCGCCCCGTATTGCATCATGGGACGGAATATACATGGCGAACAGTGGGTGCACTAGTTGCACCTCTGCCTACCCCTTCGGGGATAAAAGGCGAGAGTTTATGTATGTATGTATATACAAATATTACGTGTATTAGTAATTTCTGTTATTTACGATGCTGCAATTAAGAAGAACAAGAAGATCAAGTCTTTTCCAGAAGGCACATGGCGGAGAAATATTTGGTCAAATCAAAAAAGTCTTTTGCGCCTTCTTAAGCTTGAATAATGCTTATGATCGTGTGCCGAGGAATAAGCTGTGGTCATTTGTATGGGACTGAGTGCCGCCTGGTGAGGGCATTGAAGTCTCTTTAACGAGCACTCCAAAGCCTGTAACAGGGTAAGGGGAGCAGAATAGGAATTCGCAATACTGTGCTGTTGCTAACGCTTATGTATGGAAGCTTATGGTGGTTCAACAGAATAGGCACGAATGTCGAGTAAATGCGGTGGAAATGCACTACTTACACAGTATATTATGTGGAATCCCTATTTCTTATCGCATGGGGATAGTATGATAAGAGAACGTTATATATTGAAGGATAATGTGGTGACTAACATTAAAAGAAGTATGCTGAGGTCATTTGGGCACGTAGAGAGGATGGTTGAAAGAGGAGTCACGAAAGGTATTTATTGAACGAATGTGGATGGGTACGAACGGAGGGGATGCCCATAACCGGCGAAAATGTATAATGAGAACTATGAATGTGAAAGGTTTATCATGATCGTGCCATGGCGCGCTCAATAGTCTCTGCTTCTCTCTATCTCTATGTATGAATATATGACTTTTTCATTTTGATTTTTGTATAGTTCGATTCATTTTGATAATACATTTAATCCTAATTAAATATTAACATAACCATTATTATATTAATTATATATTATTAACATAACCATTCATTGATAATTATGAAGCGATACGAAGTTCGCCGGGCCAGCTAGCTTATTATAATTATATTACAAAAATATTTTATATACTCGTGACGACGCAAGTGATTTTAACAACGTTATTTTATACGGTAGTTATAAAATAAAATTTATGTTAAAGTAAAATGACAGTACTGTTTTTATAACGGCCCGGTGAATGTCAATGGTTTCGCCTAATGACAAATTTCGGGTAAGCGTTATGAGAATTTGTGTCACGATAAAGCACCGGAAACGAAATTATGCTACAATATTTTTTTTTAACTAGGCTACTTACATTTTATAAATGTAATGTCAAGTGTGATGTGCTCCTTTAACTTTCATATGTTATCATTTGTAATTTTGGTCTTTTATACGTAAAATACTGTTGTATAACCTCCTTTAAATTACATGTTTTTAACATAATAACGATGGAATTTTTTTTTTCTCCTAGCCAGTTTCGGCCACGGCGGCCAATCTCAACGGAGATCAGCCAGGTACGCAGTTGATATTGTAGTGCACAAGTGTGTGCGCAATACACAGGTGCACTCGCTATTCCTTCGCTCTCATAGTCCGGTGAGACGGCAATCCGACATGACCGGAGAGAGATCAGGCGCAGGACCAACGGCTTTACGTGCTTTCCGAGGCACGGGGGTATCACACCGCCAACTTCCTGGCTCCGAGCTGCGACTGAGTAATTTTTTTAAGATGGAAAAACCCAGTCACAAAGTTTTTTGGCCCGGCCCGGGATTCGAACCCAGGACCTTAGCGCGCAAATCGTATTCGGTACGCGTACGCAATACAACTACGCCACCGAGGCAGTCAACAATGATGAACGATGGAATTAAACACGTAAAGACAGTTGAAGTTATACAGTTTCTTAATTACCGAATATAGATACGATATAACATGCCAGTCATATTATGACTACAGGTTTCCACAACATACAGCTTCATAAAACATCTTGATTCTTGCAAAATAAAACCAATTTTCTCCACGCAGCCAAAACAAAAAACAAACAACTTTTTCAACGATTACGAAATGATTATAACACCATGAAGTGTTAGCTCAAAATCGATTACCATTCCGCCTTAGAAAAGTGTTCGTTACTCCCGACCGTACGAAATTAGGCGCCAATGACCTTCCATCCCGATCATAGACAAGAAAATTATAAAACCTATTATCTTTTGACACGTTATTACGTGGGGATTTATGTGTAAAAGTAGTACTATGTGAAACTATTCGTACGCGCCGCCATAGCCGACAATGTAGCATCATTAAGAATTTTCGAGACATAATTTTATCAAACAGAATTCTTTGCAAAATTTTAGTTAGAAAAGAACTAAGTTAATGTCACGTTACATTTTAATTATGTAGACAAGTATGTACCGTTTACATTAACATAATTACGCAATTATTTTCAAGTACCATACGCTCCGTAGATTCCTGGCTGTATGATTCCAAGTTCCAACTTTAAAAACTTTATAAATTGGTAATTGGCTGTAAAAAACCTTTTTTAAAAGATGATTACGTTCTTTTTAACAATCCCTCAAGTGTACAGAGAGTGTGTAATTTTATAAATTTTAAATCAATTTAGAGACTAGAGTGGTATTAGATTAATACGGTAAAATTGATATAAGTATATACTTACCTACACCTAAAAATGCTTTCACTACAATCATATCATGTTTTATGAGTGGTTGGTTTATAGCAATTTGGGATTAATGCATTAACTGTATTCAGCATATTTTTTCTTATATAACGTTGCAAGATAGGCTTGTATAATTTGTCTAAGATAGGCTCCAACCGCGGGAAGCGTTCTTTTAGACCGCACTTAAATTATTAACTTTGATATAAGTAGATAGATAACTCTTTATTGGACACCACATAAGTAAAAGACAAATCACACAGACATACTTATATGAGATATATATCCTACTAATATTATAAAGGCGAAAGTTTGTAAGAATGTATGGATGTTTGGATGTTTGGATGTATGGATGTTTGTTACTCTTTCACGCATAAACTACTGAACGGATTTCGATGAAATTTGGCACACGGGTAGATTATGTCCTGGATTAACACATAGGCTACTTTTTATCCCGGGAAAATATAAAGCGGGACTTTTATCCCGGAAAATCTTTTTAAAGCGGGCGGAGCCGCGGGCAAAGGCTAGTTATAAATATTGCTATTGTTTAACAATACAGTTTCGACAAGTTTGCATTTTATAATGGAATTAGGTACGTTAAATTGACTGCCTCGGTGGCGTAGTTGTATTGTACGTGTTACGAGTACGATTTGCGCGCTGAGGTCCTGGGTTCGAATCCCGGGTCGAACCAATAATATAGTGCCTGGGTTTGTCCATCTTAAAAATTGCTCAGTTGCTGCTCGGAGTCTGAAGTTGGCTGTACCTCCGTGCCTCGGAAAGCACGTAAAGCCGTTGGTCCTGCGCCTGATGTCTCTCCAGTCATGTCGGATTGCCGTCTCACCGGACTATGAGAGTTTTTTTTTTTTGTTAATGGCCCTACTGCTAGTAGCCTGACACGAGTCGGCTTTTCTGGCCACACCGGTCTTTAGGGTGAACGCAGAAGGCGCCCGCAACCCTTTGAATTAAGTGACCATGCTGAGTGCAACCCACTAACGGGTTACGAACCTCGGCTCGGACGGCCACTAAGAGAGGATGAGACATCAACGATTAGGGAAAGATTGGTTTTTAGGCCTAATCCTATTAAATTGTCTTGTCATCGGCACGCGGGCCGGAACTGCTAGGAGGGTCGGGGGCGATACGAAACACGGCCGTCTCCATTTGGCGCGGTCGAATGGAGTATATATATTGACGCTTTACGGACTAACGTGTTTGGGTGATTTACTGCCCGATCGAAGTAGCGTCTGCTGGCCATATGCTAATCCTAATCTTGTTGCGGATTGACATTTTACTTTTCCTGTTTAAGAGCCAATGCAATTGGCCCATCGCGAATGCGGCTCGCGCGCGTACCGCGTTTATATGTGGGATGAAGGTCAACCTCTGATCAAGGGTAACTCCTAGATATTTGGCTGTGTCCGTCCAGGGGATGACCTGGTTGGACATGCGGACTGAGGTGTGGGGCACATGGACTCTCTTTTTCTTAGTGAAAATGATAGCCTGTCTTTTGGTGGGATTGACGGTGATTCGCCATTTGCGGAACCACTCGCCGAGCTTGTCGGCGGCGGCCTGCAAAGTGCGCACCACATTGTCGGGGTGACTATGAGAGTGAAGGAATAGCGAGTGCACCCGTTTATAGCGCACACACTTGTGTACTATAATACCTCCTGCGTACCTGGCCGACCTTCATTGAGACTGGCCGCCGTGGCCGAAACTAGCTAGGAGGATTATTATTTTTATTATGGATATGTTTTTTAATCTCTCCTATCTGGAGGTACGTTTAGTACAGGCCTAAGTCGAGTGCAGATGAAAATAATTATTATGAAACCGTTAGAAATTTTCGGACAATGCGACAACTATTTGGTATTGCGGCTTTCTGTAGGAGGATGAAGGTTAGTTTGTGAATATTGAGTGTTCTGAGACTAACGTGGAGACTTGGGTATAACGCCTGTGGAAAAAAATATAATTGGGAGTGTTTTGACAGTATTTGCGTTCCATTTATTATTATACGTTAAATTAACTAAACAAATTGTTTACACAACAATTCGATCATTTATAGTATGCTAAATATCCGCTAAAGAATTAGAGATAAGATAAAATATTGGGTTCTTTTATTAGACCATCCCTTTGTTGTCTAATAGTCGTTATCTCAACCCCTACATAATTGGGACATTAAGTTTTTGGGATCAAGGTCGACATAAATATGATTAAGTTACTTTCTTCAGACTTTACTTTCTTACCTCAATTTTATTATATTAGGTACCATATTATATTATTTGGTCAGTCTTTCATAAACCCTTTGAATATGACCATGTTACTTCCAGAAAGTTAGAAAGGCAGATTTAAAATACCTAATCTAAAAGTTACAAATTGTATTGGTAGCGAATATATCCTATTTATTTACTACTCTGGAAACAGCCGGTGAATAATTGATATGTACATTAACCTTGTCTTTAATTACGCCTAAGTACCTAGCAGTATATAGAAGGCAATATTGTGTTTTAGTTAGAAGAACGTAATCGACAGTGTACTACTGGACTGTAAGATGACGAGTGCCGTAGCATGTAGTTCCTTGTAATTAATAATAGGCAACTACTGTAAAATGCAGTAGGGATTTTGTGACACGTTCCACAAGGCGAGTGAAAAAGTGGAACTCAAACCCTTCAGGGTTCTCCCTACGGTGTACAATCCAAATACACTACTAATCAAGCGATTGTCTTATTTATTGATGAATTTATATGGTTCACATAGATTAATTATTTACTTGGGATTCGATTTATGTCTAATAAGGTAATTACCTCGCCTCCAATATTTTAACCTGGGACGGAATTACGGTCATAGTTACTTACCGTTGGAGAAACATCGGTGTACTCTTTGTCTTTTCTTTGTGATGTCTGTTTACTGCTTCGGGATTCAGTCGTGACGATGTCAGTTATAATAAAGCATACAAGTTTTTCAACATTAGCTTTTGCCCGCGGCTTCGCCCGCATTAAAGAGTTTTTTCTGTATAAAAGTCACTTTATATACTAACTATACATTTTCCCGTATCGAATTATAAATCTGAACCATTTTCGAATTCACCTGAATACACACAAAAGATTTCATTAAAATCGGTCCAGCCGTTTAGGAGAAGTTCAGGGACATACACACACACATATTATGCATGTATTATACATATGAACCTTCCTCTTGAATCACTATTAAATTTAATGAAATCTTTTGTGATACTAATATAACTAACTGATAGAGTGCTATCTATTAAAAAAACCGCATCAAAATCCGTTGCGTAGTTTTAAAGATCTAAGCACACATAGGGACAGACAGAAGCGGGAAGCGACTTTATTTTATAACTAGCTTTTGCCCGCGGCTCCGCCCGCATTAAAAAGTTATTCCGGGATAAAAGTCCCGGTTTATATTTTCCCGGGATAAAAAGTAGCCTATGTGTTAATCCAGGACATAATCTACCCGTGTGCCAAATTTCATCGAAATCCGTTCAGTAGTTTTTGCGTGAAAGAGGAACAAACATCCTTACATCCAAACATCCATACATCCATACATCCATACATTCTTACAAACTTTCGCCTTTATAATATTAGTAGGATATGTAGTAATATTGATAAGCTAATTGTACATCTATCTAAATGTATCGCCATGAAACTCATACTTTAGAACTTATAAACAAATTTAGAATCCACGCTATTTTTAGACAAGTCGCATTTCTATATTTCCTGCAAAGTGCAGTCATCGGTTTCCCTGGGGAACCCATCGAGAACAGTTATTAATTTGGTATTGTTGATGCCAATCAAGTGTTGCATTCGGTTAATTATATGACATTAACATTTAATGGGGTTTGTCTAAAATATTGTCTACATGTTTGATATCGATATGCCATTTATGTGAGAAAGGACCTGAGCTATATTTTGCCTCAAAAAACTTTCGCGTGGACGGAGCCGTGTGTAACAGTTAGTAATTATTACGTGCTCAATGGTGTAGGCATTGAGTTCTTTTTTAATAGCATCGTAGTGCGCAGGGCTTTGAAAGCCTATGTTCAGCAGTGGACATCGTCTGATTGGTGATGATTATAGTGATTGTGTACAAATCTGGTTCCAACAATATTATAATTTCAACTTATATCCCTATCATATTGAATATCATATGGTATGGACATGTGAGGAGAAGGGATAAAGGCATGTAACCCAACGAGTGATGAATTTGATCGTTGATGGATGGCGAGGACGAGGACGACCAAGGAAGAGGTGGATGGATTGTGTAAGAAATGGTATGAAAGAAAAGGGCGTGAATGACTTCATCACGAAAGATAGAGGATAATGGATGAGAAAAACATGTTGCGCCGACCCCAAGTAATTTGGGACCAGGGCAGGAAGATGATGATGATGATCCCTATCATACGAACAATACTGAACGAATGGTAGTAGATCTCTCATATGTAAGTGTCCGACTGGGTGGGTACCACCGCAATGTTTATTTCTACAGCCTAGCAACAGTGTGTATACACATTGTACTGTTGTGTTTCGGTTTGAACGACATTGTAGCCGGTGTAACTACTGGACATGATGAGACTTAACATCCTATGTCTCAGGATGACGAGCGCAGTGGAATGCCACACAGTACTTTGTAAGTCAAGGTGCTGAATTGTGTGGCTACTGTTTATGGGTGGCCGTATCGCTTACCACCAAGCAAACGGCATGCTCGTCTCATCATTCAATGAAATAAACATCTGTCCCTTTCTTACTTAGCACAGTCTCCATAACACTTCCAGTTTCATTTTCTATTATGTTTACTAAAATGAATACGCAATTTATCACCTTACCATAAACATACAATTCATTCACAAGATAAACAATCGTCTCGGTGTAATCTAAGTGGGGTATCAAAAATCGCTCGTAAGGAACGAATAAACGGTACACTTCTAACAATATGACGGTTAACAGGTTCACAGAAGTGCGAGACAACCAGCCGTGAAATAACCATTTAGGCTTCTTTTTTCTAGTTAGCATTTATGCGTTTACCGTGTTCGACCTATATATTGCTTGAACTTAACATTCGTAGGTATATTTTATACATATCTATAAAATATAGATTTATATTAAGTATGGGTTACCTTTATTTATTTATGTTTTTAAGTTTTGTAAGTTTCCGTTCGCGCGTAATTTCTTTATAAAATCTGAAAATTATGTTACTATAACCAAATGGCGTCTTTATCTTTATTTCACTGCTAGTAAATTTGAAATAAATTTATTCCTTTTTTATAATTGTAAGCAAAAGAATAGTTGCGTGCAATTTTCGCCGCTAACGATAGTCTCAAATTGCTTTCATATCCGCCGCTGCGACCGCGAACACTGACCGCAAACTCTTGATCAATATTACAAGATCGACTCCTTAGGAATCTAGACGGACTAGCTCAGGAACGAACTGAGGGTTTAGACGAGGGGCATATCCTTATGAGAAACTAAGTTCGTAGAACTCATTTTCAAAAAGGCTAGTATGTAGTTACAGGTAGAAAAGTTAAGTAGGTATTTGATTTGTAGATAAATGAAATCACTTCTTACGAACTCCTTTTAATAGTTTGTGCAATAAGTACCTTTTGTTGTTCAAAGGTACTGGAGATATGGAAAAGAGAAGCTTTTTTTTAAACCCTATTGATGATCATTTTTGCATACACAATATATACCTCAGTTCAAGAAAGTCTTGAACATAATATAAATAAATCAATGACTAAAGTGCTTTAAAGAGACATATCTCACCTCGCTAATTCAAAAATAGACCACAAATAAAGTTCTTAATCCCTTTCTGTAGAATATTATCTTCCTATTACTCTAGTGCTTTGCTGATATTAGAAATGATAAAATTAGATACCCATACATATTTCTTTCATAAACGAGTTAGTTTCCCATGCAATCTAGAATTCTAGCTTGTCCGACGACAGGATTAGTATGTAGATGAATTACTTCGAGATTTACCTGTGCAATAGAAAAGCTTAGTAAATAAAAGTTCTCGTACATAAAAACAGGGAGCTGGCATAATTTAAATGAGGATTCAAAGTAATTGCCCATTAGAAAATCGAGTTTGAAAGCAGGATTGTATATGGAGTCCGTCGTAAAGTAAAACAAGTACAATTTTTCTTATCAAATTGGATGCTATTTGTTGTTTTGTTATTTCTCGTGTTAGGAAAATATACGATCTTTTTCTAAAGCTAAATAACAGAAAAAGGCTAGGTAAGCTACGGGTGTAACTATTTTTAATTGTTCCTAGTTCATAGTATTTTTACGTCCTGCGAATATAGCACACTTTTAATATTTAGAGCCTATAGTCTCCTTCCAAAAAAATTAAGTCTAAATCTATTTGTCAATAGGGGCGCCAACATGTGGCGCGCAATGCTGTTATTATTCCTGGCGACATCTAGTCTAGGCCAGCAGACCAGGGCTAACAGGGTCGTCAGTGTATCAACAGTTTGCGACAAGGGATCCATGACGGCACACCTGGAGATGGAACAGCCGTTCAAAGGACTGGTTTTTAGCAAAGATTTCTCCAGAGAGTGTCAAGCTCAAGGTTTGTTTTATCGAAATCACTTTAATTAATTTATTATTATAGTTCAAGGCATCACATCATGGGATGGAATATGCATGGCGAAAAGTGGGTGCACTAGATGCGCCTCTGCCTACTCCTTCGGAGATAAAGGGCGTGAGTGTGTGTGTGTGTACAGTCAGCCACATAAGTAACTGAACAAATTTTAAACTTTAATTTGCCTCTACACTTTTATGTTCTTACCAATTCTCGGTATCTCTTCACAAAAATAAAATAAAGGTAATTTACTTTACTTCACACAAAGAAAAACAAAATGTTTCAATTAAGTTTAACCCGTCAAGCCCCGCTTATATATATAGATGTATGGAGAAACCCTATATATATATGGACGCCGGCGTCCGTCGCGGGGCTTGAGGAGTCAACGCGTAGAGGCGATTTGAAACTTTGAATTTGTTCAGCTACGTATGTGGCTGACTGTACTTAGCTACTTTAATCGTGTCAAAATTCTGACTTCTTCACTGTTATTTTACAGGAAGTGCATAAAACTCATTCATTATAACATTTTAAGAAAAATGATAATAAGCGTCAAGAAAATTCCATACAATGTTATTTATACTCAAAATAGACGAAAATATTAAAATCTACATTCGGTTACAAAACAGTAAACACTGAAACACAAACTTTAATTATGCACCATTTGGAATGATCGACATTCTGCCCAATATTTTAGGAAACCTGCTAAACAAAGTATCGCTGCACTTGCCGTCGAACGCGTGTGGCGTGCGAACCTCAACCCTGAACACGACGGCGGCAGAGCCGGGAGACGATGACCCTCTGTACTACAACGTGGAGCTCATCGTGCAAATGGACAAGCACTTGCAGCAGTCTTCCGACCAGGAGATATTAATCAGGTATTATTTATTTTTAAATTCATGCATTCGCCTCATTTTAACCCGTCAAGCCCCGCTTATATATATAGATGTATGGGGAAACCCTATATAATATATGGACGCCGGTGTCGGTCGCGGGGCTTGACGAGTCAAACTACTTATAGCACAGTCTTACTTTTGAAAAGGTCACTTTCGTCCTTTTTCACAAGTTTTAAAGTCAGAAAATTTCGCACGTAGCATTTTACTTTCTATACACACTAATTCATTCACGGATAACGCATACCTAATATGATTTGTCTTTATAAGCTGTCATATAGGCACTGTCAACTTGTTGCTGAGAGGGACACTAATTATTAACAACTCTAGGAACAGTCAGTTTCATTGCAGTTGGGTTGTCATTGCAACAAGGTGACAATGTCTAATATCTATGTGGAGCTCTATTTACAGGTTGTACCAAAGTGATACAATATAGTCTGAACATAATAATTTTCTTTGGTTTCCAGGTGTAAACTACAGCGTCGGGCTGTACGAATTAACAGCTCAGCTTTGGAAACGGTTATTAACAACAAACTAAGAGAAATGGCAGGGCAAGAAATTAAAAGAACAAGGTAGTTTTCCAAAAAATATTCATAGGATAAGATTATGTAATAATTAATAGGCATTGCATTATAATTATTAAAATAGAATAGATAATTGATTATGTGTTTAGTGACATATTTTTAAAGGTTGTTTTAGAGTAAAAATACTATGATTTTTCTGCCTTAATAAATATCTAAAAGTTTATATGTCTCATTACAGGACTGGACGAAACAGACAAGGGTTCGCGAGTCCCGCGGAAATGGAGCAACGCGAGATGCTGATGGAAGCGGCGCGGGCCTGGATGGAGCTGTCCCCCGCTGTGGCCGCCACTGAACCGGCCACTGTCGAGGTCGGACAGCCGACTAGATTGCTCATCCAGTGCACACTTCCTGGTATATATTTGGACCCAGATTTACTATTAAGTCTAAAAGTATTATCCTCTAAACTTTCTTAGTCAAAGTTACAAAAACTAATTTTATCGCTTTCTAAGACATTTTAATAAAATTCTCTGAAGTAATAAAGTGAATTGTAATGACGAAGACACGAATATATAGGGCTTGACCTTTAGTCCGTCATTTTAGCCACATTAGATATAGCGTAATGGCGCCTTTCACTATTTTCAAAAATGAATGTCAATGTGCAATTTTGTTGTCTAATTATGGCTAAGAAATTGGTTCGTGACATACTTTCCAATTTGTACTCTAATGATCGCAAAATGATAACCAAATATGATAACACTTTACTTTCTTTTTTACAGTTGGCGTAGGCCTTCGCGTCACAAATTGTATAGCTCATGACGGTCTTGGAGAAGCATCACAGAAGCTACTGGATGAAGCAGGCTGTCCTATCGACGAGACAATATTTAGTCAACCCAGCATTCACTATCACAAACACAAAAGTAGTGAAATCGATTTTTCCGAACTAGAACCAGCAGATGCGCAAAGAAATATTGAGGAGAGCACGAGTATTAAACTCTCAAAATCCGATCCGGAGTATATGTTTAAGAATGTAATGACATACCAACACGCTATCACCACTTTTGCCGCATTCAAGTTTCCAGATAGAGCGAAGCTGCATTTAACGTGTGGTATCGAATTGTGTAAAGGCCATTGCCCGGCTATCGACTGTAAAGTTTTACAGAAACCTCAGCAAACAAGAGATGGATTGGTAAGAAAGGCGCGTTTGGATAAAGACGCTAAAGGAGTGGTTATTGATAGGCTTGAAGTCTACAATAGCATAGAGGTCCATGCGCCGAATATAGAGTTAGAAGACGAAGCTTCTATAAGAGGTAAAGTAATACAAGCACACATACACACACACACATACACTCACGCCTGTTATCCTCGAAGGGGTAAGCAGAGGCGCAACTAGTGCACCCACTTTTTGCTGTTATTCCGTCCCATGATGTGGTAGGGGGCGAGCCTATCGCCATATCGGGCACGAATTCCAGACTCCGAGCTGAGCAATACAATAGTTTGAGTAATACAAGCGTTTGTTAAAAATCATATATTGCTTACAAACAATACTTATAAAGTAATTAGATCACGCCATATACACCTTTAGATCCATTGCAGACTGCAGTACATAATCGTTAATAACAATGTACTTACACTTTCTTACTTTCGTTTAAACATTGTAAGTAATAGCATTTGTATTCTCAGCGTAAACTATTATTTTTGTTGGCAGGTTCAAGAAGAATAGAATCTGAAGAAGATGAATTCGTCCGAGGCTTTTCACCCGGAGACAGAACAATTTGTCTATCACCTGGAAAAATGGCACTTGCATTCTGTGTACTGGGAATCATTTTCTTGTGCGCTATAGCCGTTGTATTTATATCATTGGTGCGAGCGAGACGACGACTAGGTCGAGAGCCTCTGCATACTTCCCTCTCCTTCTACACAGGCAGCAAGAGCATGTTCTCTTCCAGTGAGAGCTCAAGCTCAGGCCTTAGTGGAAGCAAACTCTTGTTAACAGACAGTCCTTACATGGACCATCACTCGTCTTCTAGCAATCACTGGCCTTACAGGCATTACTGATACATGATCTTTTGCGTCTCTATTGGCTTTTAAAGACTTAATACTCCTAAGAGATGTGTGGAGTTATATTTTGCTGTATGCATATGATGCATATTCAAAGATTCCTCCTGATAGAAAGTATAGAACTATCAAGTATGTTTTAGATTCGTTTAAGAGGCAGTATATTTTTTCTACTTCAGTCAACTCTTCATCGCGATTTTTTAAAAAATAAACTGATCTGATTAATTTATAATACATCATCGGAAAGAATATTTCAACACCAACAGAATAAACAAACCAGATTTTTCATATCTTTCTTTAATTTCAATCTATCCACCAAGTTCTAACGTCTGTTTCAGAAATTTTGTTGTATGGAGATTGAAAACGACAACAAGTTTGAGTCTCCGTACGACAAAATTTCTGAAACAGACGTTGGAACTTGGTGGCTAGATTGAAATTAAAGAAAGATATGAAAAATCTGGCTCGTTTATTCCATTAGTGTTGAAATAGTCTTTCCCATGATTTATTATAAATTAATTTAAAATAAAATCACGATGTAGAGTTGACTGAAATAGCCGAAATTTTAGATACGGCCTCTTAATTTCGAGTCCTGAGGACATCTGTTTCAAAACTCACTGGTGCTATATTTTATTCATAAGGCAAAAACAAAAAAAAAACACGCTCTTCCGACACTGGGCTTTCTTTTGTTTGAATATGTGAGGCGCTCCAATTGATTAGAATTCCATATTTTTTACTTCTATATATGAAGATGTATCTACTTTTAATTTCTTGGAGCGTCTATAGCCTGCATAACTCAATAGAACTCGACATTTTTGTACTTAATTTATAAAGGGTGATACAATCATCATCAATGTAATATTTTAATGAGACTGTACTTCAATACTTCCAAAGCTTGTCCGATTCTTTTGATTAGCGATATGCTATTTATTGTAGAATATAGATTGGGTAATACTGTTTGAGGCGGTGCTTTTGATGTATACGTGGGTAACGGCTATGATGATAGACATAATAAAAAAATATTACTTAGATTATGTCTGTAGACATATTAAATAAATATATTTTAAAATTGAAAAAAAAAGCAATTTCGTTATAATATGTAAGTAATTAATAATAAAGTAAATTCTACATATTTGAAGAGGTTTTTTCGCTGAATGTCTCCATGTGATAAATATTGCATTAATTATATTACAGTCATTAGCACTCCCTCGAAACTTAGTTATAAGATGTAATTTTAATGTGTTTTAAATTATTATTTTTAATTGAAAGCCTAGGCATTTTGTTTAGATGTGAATTGTGGTGTCAATTTTTTCAGTTTAGTAAGTAGAAAGATTTAATGGCGCATATAAATAGTAAATAGTTGGAATGACGATACATATATTTATTCTGAATGATGGAGAAAAGTGTAGGTAAGTACTATGTGAATATTATAATAATTCACCTCCAGTTCTGTGACTGATATGTATAATGTGATGGAAATTGTGAAGAAATAACGGAGTACAAAAGCCGTTGTACTATTTTGCCTGGTCTCAAAACTGATTTTATAGGAGTTTTATTTTTATCATACACTTAATTTTATAATAAAAATTAAATAAAATGAAATTTATTGTTTTATTTTATCAGTGCCAGTTTATTCCGTGAGAGCCTGGTAACACCGTAGTAACATAAGCAAGTGAAAATATGTCTGGGATGTACACTCAGCAGCATAAGTATCTGTACAAAATCAAAATGTCTAATTTATACGCGTTAAGTTAAACTGACACTTTTTTGTGTTTAAAGTAAAGGTCTTTTATTTTATTTTTGTGAAGAGAAAAAAAGATTAGAACACAAAAGTATATAGGTAATTTGAAATTTTGAATTTGTTCAGCCACTTACTAAAGCAATAAAATCTATACGTACCCTGGAATTTCCATTTCGTGACTACCCACGGTGCACACACGTGATATGTGCAGGTATTGGCATTTGGCACAACTGTGCGCATTGTAGTTAGGTACTATGTACCTACCTACTCAAGTAGTTAGTACGCGTACTTACCTATAATATTAAAGGTAGGTAAAAAGTAAAAAAAATGGAATGGCAGATGAGAAAATTTTATGGAAAGTTTCAACTACAAAGGTGCCGTAGAAGACAGCATACTTATTAATTTTATTACTTATCTATTTTATATCTGTTTTTATCTTAAGGCTCCTTAGATGTTTGAACCTGTACCTAAACCATATCTCAATGCTATTCTGAATACATTCAACTTTTTATGAGAGTATTGCTTTCTTTCATATCAAAAGTTTTAACGTTGTCTCATTTCGTCTTGCTTCAAAAATCAAGTGTTGTTTTTTCTTCGTCTCTACTGTTAACAGTTATTATTATACATTTCCTAGTACAGTTTTATGTAGTAAATATATGAGTTCCAAAAGCATTTAGAAATGTCTCATTACGTAATTTATAAAAATAAAAATGTTTTGAAGATAGTAAGGAAGATAGGTAATATTCAATATTACAAAAAAAAACTGTAATTAAGGAAACATAACATCCTAATTTTGATTAAATAACTAGCTTCCATTTTAAAAAAAAAGCATATTCTGGACACGCTGGGTATGAATAATATTCGGCCGGAACAGATATTATACCATTTTTGTCATATTAAAAGAATAGATATATAAACAAATCATTGTTCTCAAAAGTTTAATTTTATCACGTTTTTATTGGCTTCAGACGTATGTATGTATCTATGTAACGGCAACATTGAACATTATTTTACCCCCACTCAAAACGTCGGATTAAACACGCTTTTTATAGAAAATCTAACTAAAAAGTGAATAAATAATAGATAATTAATTTATACTGACATTTGTATTCTGTTGGACCATAGAATTATAACTACTATACTCTTATGTTTCCGTAGTATTATAATGCTCTTTGCTCTTATGTGTCAAAAAATCCTACTTGTCATTAGATCGCGCTTTCGTTTATTTTTTACTGGCATCTGTTGGACAATAATAAACATAAACAGAACTAAAAAATGAAAAATAAATAATAGTTTAAAGAAACTAAAAACTCGCTTTTTAGAAATATCATCTAAAAAATGGAATAAGAAAAAAAAATATTTTATTGTAAAAAAAGCTTGGGGTGCAGGGTAACAATAAATGTTTTATTGAAAGATAATAGTGCTCGCGGCTCCGCTCGCGTGAAAAAGTTTTTCCTGGACAAAAATATTTTCCAGGGATAAAAAGTACCGCCCTGTGGATTGGGGGCGTTTGGAGAATTCCACCACGGTATCCCCTGCCTGTCGTAAAAGGCGACTAATAGGGGCCACCGGGGGTCGCGGGCGGGCGGCAGGGGGCTGTCCGTCTTTAGTTTTGTGCGTGTTTGTTAGCACAGTGCTGCGACCCCCGTGATGGACGGCAGTGTGGCAGGTAGGCCTCACGCTGCCGTTGACGCCGAGGGCGTCCTTCGGTGCGCGGGGGCTTCTGAGCCCCCCCATACAGGAGACGGGCTGCATTAGGCGGCACCGCGCAGGGGCGGCTGCGGACGACAACTTAGACACTATTAGTCCGGGGAAACCCGCAGCCGTCCCTAATGCGCCGAAGAAGGCCACCGCGGAGTTTTAGTTGGTATGCCGTGCGGTGTACATAGGTTAGGGACTCGGCCCGGCGGCTCAACGCTGGGTCGTAAGGCACGGTGAACCCAACATCACCGCTCAGTCGCCCCCCTTGAAGGCTGGGCGGTAGTAATAAGTTACTTTCTCCGCGAAAAAAAAAAAAAAAAAAAAAAAAAAGGGATAAAAAGTAGCACACAGGAGTTATGTAGCTTCCTATTAGTGAAAGAATTTTCAAAATCAGTTCAGTAGTTCCTGAGATTAGCGCGTTCAAACAAGCAAACAAACTCATCAGCTTTACAATATTAGTATAGATGTTTTATTGATCTATACTAATATTATAAAGCTGAAGAGTTTGTTTGTTTGAACGCGCTAATCTCAGGAACTACTGGTTCGAATTGAAAAATTATTTTTGTGTTGAATAGAGCATTTATCGAGGAAGGCTTTAGGCTACATAACATCACGATGCAACTATTAGGAGCGAAGAAATAATGGAAAATGTGAAAAAAACGGGGAAAATTATTCATCCTTGAGGGCTTCCATTGCGTGCGCTGCGAAAACGGTTCAAGATACCAAAAATATATGTATGAAAGAATTATTCCTCTTGAAATGATCTAAAAAAATGTCCGCGACAGTATATGTCTATCTTTTAAGATTAACTCACTAGAACCGTTTTTATAGTAATCAAATTTGGTCGAAATTAACGCATTATTTTTTAAGAGTTGTATCAACGTCATAATATTAAACTTTATCCAAATAAATGTGTTGTATAGAGCGATTCAACGGGAAGGTTTTTATGTACCTACTTTTAGCCCGGAAAATTTTTTATTAACGCGGGCGAAGCCGTGGGCAAAAGCTAGTAGATAATATGAGTAGAAGGATTATCATTTTGATAATATTTTAAAAAGCACCCCACGCTTTTTTTTTTACAATAAAACACATTTTTTCCTATTAACGCTGTTCTTAATTAAAAACTTATTAAAATTTATTTTCTTCTTTTTAGTTAGATTTTCTATAAAGCGTGTTTATTTTAGTTTTTTTAAACTATTATTTTATCCATATGTGCCTCTTGTGTCGATTTTGTGCTGTCCCCTCTAGTTCGTGCACGCTCCCTATCCTCTATCCAGCGGGATTACCCGGGATTCCACAAAAGAATTTTAAGATTTATATAATTTTTGTTTTGAGTATTTAATATTATAATCTTCTTGATTTAAACCCATGCATCAAAATTTCGTGTGCTAGTAGCGCCATCTAGATTTAGTGACACTCGACAGCTCCCTTAATGTTCTTCTTGATGTTTAAGTAGATGGCGCTTAGACAAACTTTATATTTGATTGCCAGCTAAATCATTTTATAGAATAAGTCTTATTTTCAAATCAAATTAGGAACTAAAAACTACCCACCACGTTACTAAAATATATATAATTAATATTGTTTTCAATAATAACTTTATGTGCGTAAAAAGTTGGAATGATAAACTATTCTCTTGGGTAGGTACAACACTAAACTATGTATGTCAGACGATGACATCATGCATGTCAAAGAGTATTTTTTTTATTTGAAGACAGTTAGGCAAGTATTCGCGTGAATGAAATTAAAATCGCTATGAGCGTCAATTAGTTCAAACAAATATTAGCTAAATGCGATACTGCCTAACTCAAATCCCAGTATAATGATGTTACACTATGGTTCGATATAATCAATATATAATTATAATGACATATTTATTGAGAACACTCTTGATATGATTACTATTTCTATTATTATTATGTTGTATCTTTCCTGCGGGAAATCACGGCACGAAGACCGGTCCTTTTGGAAGGCTTGCGTGGGGATATGGATCCAACACGTAGAGGCCCCGTTAAGATACATTACTCTAGTTGGGATGTGTACGCCTTACAGGTACTCTCTCTGTCTGTACTTAAGGAGGAAATACAGCCAAAGACAGCGCCCGTAAGGCGTAAGGACTATTGCAGAGAAGATGGGAATTATACTGGGTCTATGGATGGGATCTAGATGGACTGGTTGCTGGGCTATTGATTGAGACAACGGGACGCCTGCCAAGTAAAATGTCTCAATCATTTGGATTCAAGGCAGACGGTGACTTGCCCCCCCACTAGATGGGCATTCCAAAAAGTGGCGTATGCCAAGGACGCAACATCGGTGTGGGTGGCTAAAGGGTGTCGAGAGGTGTGCACCGATTTCACCATCGCGGGTCGCTAACGCGTCCCGGAGTGGGTTTCCTCGCTATTATGCAGATTGAGAACTTCCACCCTGGAGCTCAGGTTCTTAGCTCTTGCGATTTCCACCCCTAGCCGGCCAGTTAAGGCAAGCCAAGGGTCAGGGGGTCTCATTTAGCCCCCACGGAATCAGGGTACGCGGTGTCGCCACTCACCGACGGCTCGCCACAAAGCCGCCCCTGCGGGCTTATTATTATTATTATTATTAAGCCTCTTTATGTCCACATCATAATTTTACAATTCAAATGTGTGTTAGTCGTATTAGTGTATATAATTTATTTATCTAATATTAGTATGGTTAGTTATCCTTCTGTGATGTGGATCCCATTTGGGTATAGGCCTCCTCTTTCTCCCTCTATAAAGTTCTGTCTCTTGCGAGGGTCATCCGATCTTGACCTGCTTTTTTAACAATATTATCAGCCCACAGTTTTGTTGGTCTGCCAACATTTCTTTTTCCTAATGGCCCTTTCCAACATGTAGTTTTTATGGTCCATCTATTATCCTTACCTACATCTCGAAATTAGACCAGCCCATTGCCATTTTAATTTTAAGGCCTGTGTTAGCGCATCAGTTATTTTTGTTTTTTGCCGGATCATTTCTGACCTTATTTTATGTATTTTCCTGATTTTCAGTATACTTCTCTCCATTGACCTCTGTGTTGTCCTTATCTTTTCTTTCACTTTATGTGTATAAGCCCATGTCTGACAACCATACAATAGGCTAGGCAGAAAACAGGTATCAAATACAGTTTTTTTCATGTTAGGTGTATAATCTCCTTTTGTAATTTCCTTTAGGGACCAGAATTTGTTCCAAGTTATTTTACATCTTCTTTCTACTTCTTCTTCATTATTCGTTTGGACTGAAAGATAGCTGTTTCCCAAGGTATATGTATTTGTCCACATATTCTATATAGTTGCCATTTATGTTTACAGGAAGTTTTTGGCTATTCGTAATTAATTTTGCTTGGGAGGCATTCATGCCAAGTCCAACTCTAGCACTTTCTTGATTTAGGGAATATATCATTGTTTCTAGTTCTTTAGATGTTTCTGCTAGTACGACAATATCGTCTGCGAATTTCAAGTGGCTCAGATAAACGCCATCTACATTCAATCCCCTACTTTTTCCAATCAAGTTTTTGAAATAATATTTTTATATTAGTATTATAAAGAGGAAAGATTTGTTTGTTTGTTTTCAATGGATAAACATAAAAACTACGGGACCGATTTTGAAAATTCTTTCACTAATTATAGGAACCTACATTACTCCCGAGTGTTATTTATTTTGGGATAACAAACAGCTGCACAACAAAACTTACAAAAAATAGTGTCTACAACATTTACATAAATGTGCACCCCACAGCATTATCCACAGTTTACTAAAAAGAAAACAACAAGTTGCAGTAGGTTGTTATACAAATTAAAAAAAAAAAATGTGAGCCGTCACAGGACGCCTGGCAGATGTGAAACATCGACATTATTTTGTAAAAGTAGTATGCAGAAAAGAACAGATTGTGGTAAGAACTAAATATGTCATAATGATAAAATAAAATATTATTTTTACGGCATGTTTAACTGATCTTGGTGATGTCCAGTTTCAATAATAATATTTTGTGACCCCTGTGATGATTGTTGGGTTCTGAAATATTTATAAATAATATGTTATTAAAATACACAGAAAAATTTAAATTGGCTTCAATATATTAGTAAACTCAAGATCTTGGCTAGTTATCCTACTTCCTACTATATAATATTATAAAGGCGAAAGTTTGTAAGAATGTATGGATGTCTGGATATCTGTTCCTCTTTCACGCAAAAACTACTGATCTGATTTCAATGAAATTTGGCACACGGGTAGATCATGTCCTGGATTAACACATAGGCTACTTTTTATCCCGCGAAAATATAAACCGGGACTTTTATCCCGGAAAAACTTTTTAATGCGGGCGGAGCCGCGGGCAAAAGCTAGTGGATAATAATATGAGAAGATTGACAAATTCATAAACAAACAAATGCTCATTTGCTCCAAGTAAAATAATTATAATGTACTTTCTGTATAGGTATAATGTTCTACATTCGCATCACGTGTGCTATAGGCTACTTTTATCCCAGGAAAATATTGTATACCGGAAAAACTTATTCACGCGTGCGGCGACGCGAACAAAAGTCTATTGTTAAAAAAAGCAACTCAAAAAGCTTGCTTAACACTATTGAAATAAAAGTTCATATCTTGAAAGGAAAATAATAACATGTAAATAAACAAATTCTGATGCAAATTATTATATTAGTATAGATCACGAAGAAGTTCTTTTCAAATAGCCGATTTTACAAATTGGTATCAATATGTCATAATATTATGTAGGTTATTAATTTAAAGGTATAATCCATAAACGAATTAAGGAAAATACTAAAACCTCTGGAAATTGATTGTGTTAAAATGTTCCTATTAAATTCTAGTATAATTATTTTCGTATTCTTGACAATCTACCTACCTCGATAAAACGATGATGTCTACTTTCTTAAAATTATCTGATCTTTGACAAGGGCGGAACGAAGGTGGGTACTTTTGTGGTCGGTCTTTCGCTTCGCTCGATGCCGTGTTCGTACTCGTATTCACGGATGATAATTCAACTAATTCTGTATGAGTAGCGATTATTTATAAGTTCCGCAACAATAATAGTGCACGGGTTATGTTAAAACATTGTTTACGGAGTGTCAGTGCCGCGGAATCGAATTTTTTACTATTGACCGCAGATCCCGCATCCAAAGTGTAAAAATTTGTGTGTTCCGACGAGTTTATGTGTTTGACTGTGCTGAAATAGCATTAATTGGACTTTTATTGAAAGGTATGTACACCGCACTATAAATATTAAAGAATATTTTTTTTGTCGCGACCGTTAATTTTTAGGCGAAGCGGCTATTCGGTCAACATTGCCCTTTGCTCTATTGCTTTTTGTCGTTGCACCTTCTTCTTTCTCTGGCGGTGATGGCATCACCGTTATCTTTATATATTATTTCATAATATTTGTTGGTTCTGTACGCATATTTCGTAACTGCTTACGTATCATTGCACACAATTGGCTTAATTAGGTAGTTACTTGGTCGAATAGCCCATGTTTCTTGGAGTAGACAAACTACTTTTCTTTTTGGGCGTCTCCCAGACGTCGCGTCCAGAGCTCAGTAGGAAGGTAGGTTAGTATGGGTATCCAAGAAGACTGTGCATGTATGGATATGATTTCTAGGTCAAGGGGACAATCAATTTAATATCTTTCTTTTATTTGAGTGCACTTTTTTATATCACATATTTTCTTTATAGTAGGTATTTTTTAATCATTTTCGATTGTATTTTTGACTTTTTATAGAAAGAGGCTTATAGTAATTTCTTCATATAGGTACCTATAAATTTAATTAGCGCCAAAGAAAAAGCACAGATGACTTGTAGACAATGTATGTAGTAGAATACTTCTTTTGAATGTAATTTGTGTCTATCTATATGCATACTTGCTTACAGATAATTTTGAGACTTATCGTTTATATGACTAAGTATACAAATTTCCTATTTTAGGAGGTAGTTGCTTATTAGAGCCTCAATTACCAATTTTTTTTATCTGTGCCTTTCAACTGCTTTTGAAATTACTATATACTTCAAATATACTAGAAATATTCCAATATGAAGTATATACTTCAAACTGGGTGTGACTTTTCTACTGTACCAAAGCTCCATATGAACTGCAGAAATCTAGATATACATTCACCTAATTACATTTGGTACTTAACATTATTTTTATAATATTACTAGCGGCCCCAACAGACACTATCTCACCCTAAAATGGAAATAAAATCCCAGAACCTGAGTACAGTGTCACCTACCAGACCCAATTGTTAATCATAATCATTTTCGAATACACCTGAAGACACACAAAAAATTTCATTAAAATCGGTCCAGCCGGTTAGGAGTTCAGTGTGTATGTACATGCACAAAACAAAATACAACAGATTGTGGATTTCCTGAATATAACATAGAAAATACTTTAAATTTAAACAAACTAGTAATTAAAATGACTGTGTTTCTATGTATGAAGTGTAGTGTAAAAGTAAAATTTTGCTATTTTAATATACCTTTAAAGTATGTATCGGTGGCGTAGTTGTATTGCGTACGGTTTACGAGTACGATTTGCGCGCTGAGGTCCTGGGTTCGATTCCCGGGTCGAGCCAAAAAATATTGTGACTGGGTTTTTCCATCTTAAAAATTACTCAGTCGCAGCTCGGAGTCAGGAAGTTGGCGGTGTGATACCCCCGTGCCTCGGAAAGCACGTAAAGCCGTTGGTCCTGCGCCTGATCTCTCTCCGGTCATGTCGGATTGCCGTCTCACCGGACTATGAGTGTGAAGGAATAGCGAGTGCACCTGTGTATTGCGCACACACTTGTGCACTATAATATCTCCTGCGTACCTGGCTGATCTCCGTTGAGATTGGCCGCCGTGGCCGAAACTGGCTAGGAGGAGGATTTCATTAAAGTATGTACAGTTGGCCACATAAGTACCTGAATAAACTGTCAAATTACCTATACACATTAACTCTAATTGAATTTTTTTTTTCTTTCTGTGAAGTAAAGAAAATCCCTTTTATTTAATGTTGGACAAGATAAAAAGAAATTGATTTGTACAAACACACAATTGTATAGGCAATTACAAGTTTGTTCAGCTACTTATGTGGCTGACTATACATAAAACTCTTAACCATTTTAGAAACACATAATTTTCCCAATAAAGTTTATTGATTAAATAGAAAAATAAAAAAAGTTCTATAACCCTAATAGATTATGCATATTTACAAAAAACATGGAAGAAATACCAAAAAACTGTCTAATTATAGTTGATAAGATTAATGAGTAAGTCATAAACTGAAAGGAAATATCTCTTTTAGTTCCTTAAAATTACAGATTTTCTTTAACAATAACATCTTATTGACACAATAATTCATACATTATCTACACATATTATTCTGTGGTAAAAAATAAAATGACCTTGTAAATTAACATGTTCAGACTAAAAGACATCTGCATGGAGAATTAACCTGTTGCGTACCGAGCGCTGGTCACACTGGCCCAAGCGCAATTTTCGCGTGTCTGTCAACACGCGAAAATCGACCTACACGCACACACATAAGGCGCGTCAACACGCACACATATCGAGTTTGACAGCTGTCAGACCGGCCCGATTGGGCCGGACGGTACGCGAGAGGTTAATATTATATAGGTAATAAAAATACCCTTAGGTCACACACAAATATTGTTCTAACATCCCACTAGTCCACAGACCTTGACTATAGATAATAAGTAGTCTGGGAAATTATTTAATACTAGCTTTTGCCCGCGGTTCCGCCCGCATTAAAAAGTTTTTCCGGGATAAAAGTCCCGGTTTATATTTCCCCGGGATAAAAAGTAGCCTATGTGTTAATCCAGGACATGATCTACCCGTGTGCCAATTTTCATCGAAATCCGTTCAGTAGTTTTTGCATGAAAGAGGAACAAACATCCACACATCCATACATCCATACACTCTTACAAACTTTCGCCTTTATAATATTAGTAGGATTTGCAAATTACCATGAACCTTCTGTTCCGTAGCCCATGTACACTACATCGAAGAAGGTGATGGGACACTTTAAGTACACTTAATAGTGGTAGGTCTCTCACATGTAACAGTTCGACTGGATGTGTACCACCGCAATGTCTATTTCTCCCACCAAGCAGCAGTGTGCATGCATTGTTGTGTTTGGGTTTAAAGGATATTGTAGCTAGTGTAACTACTGTACCTATCACATCATGGGACGGAATAACGGCGAAAAGTGGGTGCACTAGTTGCGCCTCTGCCTACCCCTTCGGGGATAACAGGCGTGAGTGTGTGTGTGTGTGTGTAACTACTGTACATAATGAGACTTAACATCTTATGTCCCACAATTACAAGCGCAGTTGAATGCCACATACTACTTTGTAACTCAAGGTGCTGGATGGTGTTGCTACTGTTTATGAGTGATCGTATCGCTTACCATCAGGCAAAGGGCATGCTCGTCTATTCATTGAATGCCATAAAAAAAACTAAAATAATTAAATTATTTAACCGCAGTAGATAAAAAGATAAAAAAAAAAATGTTTATTTTTGGTGTTTATAATATACAGTGTGTGCAATTATCACAAATAACTTGGTATGTATCCACACTGCAGAATAAAATTATTATTGATTCTATATAGAAATAGAATTTGTATGTGCACAATCTGACCAATGCTGCATTGTATTCAAATCACTGCAGATGGCCTACAATAATGTAATGCAAAATGAGAACAATTTGTTTATCAATGAGTAGGTCAGAGATTGTTTGCTCTTCCAATATTATGTGAACTTGTCAATTTGCCCATTAACTGATATCATATTTGATGACAATTAAAGATTTTTTCATTACTATACAACACAGCTTTTACTTATCAATAGAACTTGCCATGTAAACAACGATTACAACAACAATAAAATTCATTTAGTACTTTAAATTCAAAACAGTCATCAATCTACATAAGGTGGGCCATAGGCCTCCATATTCTATAACACGTCATACTTTTTTGTAATCATCACAAAAAGAAGTATACTATAAAAAAAGTAATAAAAATAAACCAACAAATGATGAATTATAATGAAGTTATTTTAATATTCATCAGATGAGTCAAGTTTTATTTCTGCTATAGTTAGTTGTTACATAATTGTTTCAAAAAGACTAAATTATTTATGGGCACATTCTGAATTCTGTGTGGTTATATTTAATTATTATTTATTTAGTCACTTCATTATGAGTTATAAAATAGTAATTCACAAGATTCTATCTACTTGGACATGTGTAATTTTTTATGGAATAGCCAATATCTATAATATAATACTTAAAATAGTTTGTGAAGACTGTGCTAGTTTCATAAGTTTAGTGACAATATAAAACAGGTCATAATGTATGTTACCAACATCATTAACAGCCAGGTATTAATTTATCTTAATTTAATTTGTATTCGTTCGCTCTAGTCAAGGATATTCAAGATGAGCAGGTGTATAGATATTTCGTCTCCATTGTCTCAAATAGTCAAATTATTTTAGAAAATAATATAGAACAAAAATTTCCCCATTCTCCCCAGCTCCTTCCTCCTCCTAGGAAATTCTAGCTATGTGCTGCTATGTGCTTTACTATTTAGTTACTTGGACAGATAAGTAATCTATACTACAATAAAAGAAATGTAATAAAATGAAAGAGGGTGACTAAAAAAGAGTAATGGAAAATAAATTGGCGATTTTTATAATTATTTTCAGTCTGTCTGTTTTTCTGTTTGTCACTGCACATCTCCGAAACTACTGTACCGATTTCGATGAAATTTGGCACACGGATAGATCATGTCCTAGATTAACATTTAGGCTACACAACTACTTCACAACCAATCTAATTCTTTCATGTATGAATCATCTTCTCTTTATGGATAGTTGAATAATTTCTACGTATATTTCCTAAGAAACCTGAATTCTTAATAAAACAATCTCAATTGAATACTATGAATGCAGATAGCCATATATGTAATACCTATATAAAGAAGGGAAAACAGCAAGCCAACTAAGCTATTACAAAAACTGTTGATGATAATATTCTGAATGAAATTTCTAATTTGAGAGATTTAATCAAAGAGAAGAGTAATTTATTAAATCGCGCTGGGTCTGGTGATAACATTATTTTCCTTGTGACATTTGACGTAATATTCTAGCCTCTGCAGACAGGGGTAATGGGTTTTCCGTCGACGCTCCCACAAGGTCGGACCCAGTCTAAGTGGGAGTGGGATGGCTTATTGAGTTGGCCCCGTTTTTTAGCCAGGCCTATTACAATAGAGCCAAATTGGTTAGATTATTTTCTAAGAAGCGTTTTCGATAGAAAAACATTAAAAATAAATTATGCATTTAATAGGATGTATGTATCTTCATTTCAAGCATTTAATAACCAGTTAGTCTGAATTACATACATAATATTTTTATTTATTATAATCTGTATAAAATATGTGCAACATGGAACACTGACAATGATAATATTATTGAGGCTCTAACGACCCCTAATTTTGCATCGCCCCTTTCCACTGACTTCTAATTGAAAATCGTATCAATAAAAATGAATGAAGAATATCGAAATATTACAGATTTATTTTCAATTTTGATATATTTAGCTTAATAAAATTATAAGCCTGCAATAAGGGTTTCTCACGCAGGGTTGGAAGCCCGGCGGGGCGGGGTGTGCGTGCACTAGGGATATGCGGCTCGCCGGCGCCAGGAGTTCGATCGATATTCCGGCTCGCGGCTCATTCCGTCGGGTCGGTGTCGACTGTCGCGACGCGATTTTGCTCCGCGCCGTATATTTAAATTCCGTGCTTTCGTGTGTTCACCTCTTCATATTTATCTTGTATAAACTGTGAAGTGAATTTGTTAGTTTTCTGACGGCGGACATGAGATAGTTCCAGTCCACAGTTGGTATGTGTTTTTTTTTACGTATTCGTGACCGACTTCCCAGTCGAGAAACAGGTTTCCGGTGTTTAGTGTCAGTGTAGACTGTAGTGTATGGGATCAATAGTACGGTTTGACCATATAATTGCTGACGTCAGATTGCCGTCTATCTGACGCTAGATAGAACTCAGTTTTTAAAGTAACGATTTTAAAACTGGTGGGAATGTTCAAGCCGCTAATTGCTGGCGTTAATATTTTAAAATGGTTTTTCTCTTTAGCCATTTTTTTTACGTAGCCTGTCAATTCTATTGAAATATTTTCAGGCATATTTCAAAGTTTGACTTTGTTTTTCCCGTTATGAATTATCGATTTTATGTTTATTTGTTTCTTCGAAATTACTTCCAGCTTTTAGTTTAATCATTTGCAGGATTAAGGATACTCTAGTTGCCTATGTAGGTACAGCGTTTCAAGTTTTCTGAACGAATTCACAACTAAAAGTAATTACCATCTGTTTATTATCAGACTTGTCGTAACCTTACTCAAAGCAAATGAATACAGCAATTAGATGACTAACAGTGAGCGAGCTGGCAACCTCGTGACCTGTGTATTTACTCATGAAAATCCACCTAGACATGGTGAAGATTATCCAGACTAAACTGGCGTTGCGTTGAAATCCCTTGTAGATTTTGTATTTGTAGAGTCGGCAGCGCCCCGCCCCCTGCTGTCATGGAGGTCACTCGCGCAGACGTACTAACCAACTGTCAAACGTCAGGATTGTGTGTTTTGAACGATTTTTCCAGATACTGAGGTGTTCTGTTTAGACGTCTGGATTATTTTTAATGTTTGGAATTTAGTATAATGATTAACGAGTATAGCATTCGACTAAAATACTTTCCTGAAACTGGAACATCTAATCAATGAAACGGTGCGCATCCAGTTCATGGATCCTGAAGGATTTCGCGAGTCGCAAGGTCGTATAGATTAAAACAAGTGCAAATGTTATGTTCAACATCTAGTATGATATCATTCAAGAGCATTGAATTGCATTGCGTCGTCACATGATGTCATTTTTATTCGGGGTGCATTAACTGTGCCCGTATACTGTCTATCAGTACTAAACTTTAAACATTAGATTATACCGCATCCATAATGCAGCTTGCATCAGACGACATGATAGATTTTTCAAAATTTGTTGTTGCGTGAATTGATATCGGTAACCCACACCTGATTAACACATTGCTACACTATGAAGTAGAATGATGAGTGGTAATTTCTAGGCAGAAAATGCCACACCCGTCAGGTTAGCACATAACACAGACAGTGTTTTCTGCAGGTACTCTTGTTTGAAATGAGTCAGCTATTCGGGCATGTCATGATAATAAGTTACGCCCGTGCCGACATCTGCTAATGACAAAAAATAATAGGTGAGGTCACCGTGGACTTGTTCACATTCAGTGTCCACTAACATACTTTTAAACTAAGTTTCGCATCCTTGGAATCAACTCTATTGATGTTTCTACTAATATTTGGGCGTTCTGTATCTAAATTGAACGAAGAACGTTCAAAACGTCCGTATCATGTTTTTTACACCAAACTTGTAAAAAGTAAATTCATTGCGTAACTTAATTTAATATAGGGGAATTGTGATAAGACACAAGCTTGTATGAAGCTGTTTATCGTTTCTTATCCGCGTTAATTCGTATTTCAATACTGATAATGAAAGAAATTCTGAATGCTTTACCATTCGTAATGAGTAATGACCTTTTATCTTGTATTGATTACGTAACATGAAAGTCGATGAATATGTAGCTTCCTAAGATGAAGTCGTTTAGATCAATGAATAATGTAATTTTAGCTATTTAGTTATCTTCCTCTTGTCTTGACCTTTCATTTAACCTGCAACAAGATATTGACTCTTGGACATTACTGCATGCCAAACTACATTTTAAGTATTGCGGCAAATCTTTTATTTATGGTGGTAATTTTATAACCGATAGTGTTTTTGTATTTGTTAAAGTAGCTTGACACTGTATTTGCCTGAATTTATATTTGGAGGTTCTATGTATCTTTTTAAAGACGGGATATGTGATATAATCTAGAGGAAGTAAACTAATACTTTTACGAAATCAATTAGGTTTCATAACCAAGAGTGTGCAGGAGTAAACTGCATTGTAACATATGGACTGTTATGGATACGTAAATGTAAACATAAACATGTTGATTTACATTATGTTATATTGTTTACAGGTAAGCATCGTGATTGCGAGATGCGTAATGGCTAATGAGACCTTGAACGTGACAACAATGTGAGTCATTAAACCGATGACACAATGCAATCTAAATCACACCATTAATTATACAGCGCACAAAATGACCGACATATTCAACAGTTAAATGAACTTTCGAAACGCTTCCCGAACAAATCTAATGCTATTCATTTTACTTGGAATTCGACGTTACTTTTTATAGAAAGCTATATTTAGAGTTATGGCCACTAGTGTGGAATCGTGCCGTGAAACACTGCACATAGGTGTTCGGGCGTATCTAATAGTATCCACATACGATGTGATTTGGTATCATGCGACCAATTCGTCACGCGGTACAGTCTTCACGCCACACGATCGAACCGTACCATGCGATGTCCAGTTGTATGCAACCAAGTTTGATGGACAAGCCATCGAACCAGCCGTACTAATAATAATAATAATAATGTCCATCGAACCGTGCCCCACACGATGCGATATGGTTCGATGGCATACCATTTTAATGGTTCGGCTGTACCAAATCGCATCGTATGTGCCCACTTTAACAATGAACTTCAAACATTCTGCTTCTTATCACTCCCTGACTTTTGGCCTTGACATCTATTCAAGTCAGGGTTTCTTTTGGAGATTAAATAGTTAGTCATCAAAAAAGAGAAGGATTTCATTGTTACCATAAACTTCATTTTCACTTGACTGCGAAAGAAGGAGGGTTATTAAAACCTATTAATAGCCAGAATACACTTTGGAGGAGGAAGTAAACATTTTCGACACTATTAGGTCAAGCGTTACGTAATCTCTGAATAAAAACCATTTAAATATCCGAACTCAATTTTCTAACTGTATTTTTGTTTTAAGAAGTGGAGTGCAGTGGCAGTGCTAAAAATAAAATAAAGTCTTTTTTATAATGTTTATCTTGAAATTTTGTTAGTCATGTTTCTCGTAATTACTGAGTCTGTTCTGCCATTGGATTGATTCCACGTACTACAACTGCAACGCCATTTATATAAGAAAAATAAAGTAGTGAAATGCCCAACTAGATAAAGGAAACTAAACAACTTTCATATCTGGGCGGATTATCAATCTGTCAGTAAGATCCAAATGTTATTCTTGAACTATTTGCAGTGTTTAAACAAACATTTCTCTTTTCGGCTCGAGCGTTTCGAATTGCTAACCGAAATTTTATATCCGTTGGCCCTTTCACAGTCGAAAGGCGAAGACGTTAATTGCCCTAACAAAAGGGGTAAGCAGTACTGACTTTCTGATTATCGAATGCTGTAAGGAATGTTTGGCTGCTTTGTTGTTATACTATGCGCTTTACTTTTTTTTTTTTATTTAAGTTTGATTTGTTAGAAACCTGCAGCCATCAATAATATTTATTTGAATTTAGCTTCCTTTTTTGATTACTTTGGTAACAGCTGGGAATTATTTTTTCCAGGTTAACACATCTAAGGTATATTTGTAGATTATTGTGGAGCAGAAAATATCTTCAACGTAATTGACTTATACGATCATAATAATTATAATAGGTTATATCATGATGTCAATATTCACCATCCGTAGCGGTAAAAAATAGCTCTCTTGATCAAATAGTACCAGGCACATCTAATTTCTAAAAAGAAAATTATTATTCAAATCGGTTCTAGACGCTTGTTCCAATTTTACGTGCAAAACCCCACTAACATTAAATGTCAGCTCGCGCATAAACTATGGACGTCATCGAGATTTATACGGCCGAGCTTTTCTACATTTAATATTCCGGCTGTAGAGTCCTGAGTCCCACTGTATCGAGGTCGACGAACTCGAATCCAGTCCATGTCTTGCACACGACGACTCACGTAACAACCGCTCTCTGTACTCTACGCACACAAGCTCCACACGTGCAGACAAAGCGTGTGCTTTGCCAATTTCTATAGATCTGAACGTCGTTATCATTCATGTTGAATGAACTTCTACGGATTACAATATCTATAAATAGTTTTGTATCGTATAACAGTCTATTTTGGGTGATTCTGTGTTGTCTTTATTATCACCGATATTTCTGCTTATTCTATTTACGGATAGCTTTGGTGTGATCTTGTAATTCCTTTTAATGTGTACTGTTATTGTTGGGTTGTATAAATCAATTGTGACTTTCGCAATAAGAGTACATGAACTAAAAGACTCATCGTAGCGTCATTGTTTGTCATTAATGTTAATTCGTTTTGCCATGACTCAATGTGCTTACGACGTTTATCATGCGGGTTACCGGCACGTACGATGGTTGTGAGTGTACTTTTTTCAAAATACTTATAAACAAAGTAGAAATTTCCAGGTACACAGGTAAATTTTCTTCAATGCCTATTGTACTTGATTCCCATTATTATATTATCTGTAATTGTAGCGTGTGCAGGCGGAAATTGGCTAGATAGAGCTAATGATAGAGAGAGATGGCATTCCTTGGGGGAAGCTTTTAGCCGAACGGGGTCCATGCATAAAATAAGCAGTAGACAACAAGATTAAAGAAAATAATAATTAAATAAACTACAAAATAGAATAACAAAAAAAAATCCATCTAAATGTAATGTATCTAAAAATAGTAATTAATTGAAATTGATTATTATATGTTATTACATTTTCAATTATTGTTATCGTCTAATATGTACTGTGCATGGAATTAATTAAAGCTTTATTATTATTATATTCACCGCGTAGCTCTCAAAGATATAAATATGATGGTGAATTATATGTTTTCGCCTGAATAGGCGAACTATTTGGATTTCTGTGTCGAAGGATTTTATTTTGAAATGTGTCGTGTGTGAGTGTGGACGTCATAAATGTTTTGGGAGACATCTCTCTTTGTTAGAAGATATTTGTCCCTCAGTTTTAAGAGCTATTAGGTACTTACCAACATGCTTAATACTCTATAGCTTAATTTTAATAAATTATGGGTAAAATCTTGCATGATATCATCTTTAACGGCTACATAAAACATCAATGTCAGCCGCGTTGAAGGGGGAAGAATTCTTAAAAATAAAATATTTACCAGCTAACCTTATCGCTCAGTGTAAAGATAAAAAGTACTGCGCTTAAGCGTACTCGCTCTTTCAACAGGCGCCGACAGCATTCGTAATGATGTCAGTCAGTAGAATAATATGGTGGGCAAAGAATAACGGTGCGTCATTCGCATCAAAGTTTTGTTAATGCAGATAACAATGGATCATGAAAAAATAAAGGTTGTGATTACGCCATTTCTTGATAGATGTAAAAACGCAAATTTAGTAGAGTTTAAAGCCATAGAGCAATGACGGTCTCATCAATTTCTATATAGTATGAATGACTCTATAATTATATTATCAAATAGTTATTTTAGTCCATCGTGTACGGAAGTATAACATGACGTACTATTATACCTGTATCCCTAAGGATTGGGCGTATGGCTGCGACTGCTCCCACATTTCGCCAATTGTATTTCCGTTTCCTGATGTAATAGAGGCCGTGCCTACGCCATATCGGATACAAATCCAATCCGGGCGAATGCTTTTTTCGCATCGACGTGCTCGCAAAAAGAATTATCTAGAAATCGAATTGTGATGTAAAGATGACTTATGCTGCTTCTATACATGAATATCTTGGTACACCCAATTTATTTATTTTCATTAAATTCTTTATTGGAGGAGTATTTGGTGCTAAATTTGTATTAAGTATCACTTGAAGGTTTTAAATGTAGCATATCATTACTGTATGTTGTTGGTAAGATTTTTAGACGTACACTATGGTGTGTCTCTCTTGTGTAAGTTTGCTAAGGGTGGAATTAAGTAAAAACACATAAATTTACGATACTGATGTTTAGCACATGATGAAATTAATTATTCATTATACGTATAAAGTTAATTTTAAATTAAGCACGCGAGGAGTGTCGTTGTAAATGTCACTCGTAACTTTTTAATAATTATAGAATGCTGTATATTACACACTGTAAATCAAGTTTTTTTTATTGCATTGAATGACGAGACGAACATGCCGTTCGCCTGATGGTAAGCAATACGTCCACCCACAAACAGTAGCAACACCATCCAGCGCCTTAAGTTACAAAGTACTGGGTGGCATTCCACGGCGCTCGTCATACTGGGATATAAGATGTTAAGTCTTATTATGTCCTCCTAGTCACACTGGCTACAATGTCTTTCGAACCGACGCACAACAGTGCATGCACACTGCTGCTTGGCGGTAGACATAGACATTGCGGTGATCCGTGGTACCCATCCAGACGGACTCTTACATATGAAAGACCTACCACCAGTAAGTAACCGCAAGTAAGTAATTTATAAACTTTTGACTTTGCGCAACACAATATGTTTTTGGATACCTATCTTCTAACCAGCTTCCCTGAAGCCTCAAGTGCTAAACTAAAACCTTCAATTCCCAGGTGACATGATCTAGAAAAGAAACATGCAAAGGTCCATATTCTAAAGCCATTTTTATTATGCCACGTGGCTTACATAAAAGAATATTTGCTTAACCCGGCCCTTGCATCGTTGACGTAAAGCGCAGCATCGAGGTCAAAGCCAAATGTAAACGATGATGTGTACATTATACACCAACTTGCCATTTGGGCTTCATTTAACAGAAATAATGGCCGCATTCATAACTTGCAACCTTCGACTTCCCTCTCGGAATTAAATCGGATGACCTAGATCATAATGATTTTTATCTTTTTACCACGAACTTTACTCTGCGCTCGAGTAGTTTTATTCTATTGTCTAATTAGAAACATGCTGGTCTAGAATTTGAAAATAAAACTTACCGACGAGAGTACGCTGAATTTGATTTAAAATGCGTATTGAGTCTTCGGTTCATTAGTAAATTGTACCTTAGATATGATATATCTTGATAATATAATAAGATCAACAATCTTAAACTAAAAAAGAAGCAGTAGTGATTATTCCAATATACGGCTGCAATATTTTTTCAGAACAGTAATAAAAATATAAAAATTATGCAAACCATCTTGACACTCATCTTTCAATATGTATATTGTATATAGTAGTGCTCGCGGCTCCGCCCGCGTGAAAAAGTTTTTCCGGGACAAAAATATTTTCCCGGGATAAAAAGTAGCCTATAGCACTCAGGAGTTATGTAGGTTCCTATTAGTGAAATAATTTTCAAAATCGGTTCAGTAGTTCCTGAGATTAGCGCGTTCAAACAAACAAACTCTTCAGCTTTATAATATTATAGTATAGATAATGCCGTTTAATGTTATGAGAAAGATTTTCTTTTTAACCGACTTCAAAAAGGAGGTTCTGTATTTAGTAGAAAGGATTAACAATTTTGTCAACCTCAGATTATATTAGGACTTCTATGTACTAGTCAAAGATTGACACGTTTTAATAACCATTTAGTCAAGAAATCCTTCAAATGATCACGTATTTTTCTTCAATTCGCTGATGCTGTCGCATTTATCGTGTCATCCACAGACGATTAAATCGCTTTTCACGATGACGACAAATTTATTTTTGGCACCTTTCCTATCTCAGCCGAACAGAGCACTGTTTACAAATCGGAACGCGGGCAAGCTATCTCTGCTTTCACCCACATTGGAGTATTGATATTATGGAAAGTGCGATCGTGCATTCGCCACAAAGAATTTCATTGTGGTCTCTTGGCTTGTGAATAATTCATGGGTTAGTTATTAACACGAGCGAGTAGTGTAGTGGCTTCACCTATTTTCTTTTCTAAGAACCGATGCGTCCACGCAATGACGCAATTTATAATAAGTGGTGCTTGTTTTATTTTTGTTATGAAACTCGTATAAAAGCGCTTTGAATAATCGATGGAAATGTGGCGAAGAGTATGTTAAATCCACGTTTTTAATATCGCCGATATGAAGCAGATGTTTGAAGTGTGTATGCTACGTATCTGTAACGGGTTTTGGTGTGTTAGTGCTGGTAAATTTTTGGTTGACTGTGAATAGTATAGATATGTTGTTTTCGTTTCGTATTATTGTAGTAATTTCCCATAATGCATAGCACATATAAAATAGAGAAACCATGATCTATAAATATTTTATAATACATAATTTAATAATGAAACATAAAGCCAGCCGTTGTAGAGCCAGCAGCATAAGTAGGTGAACAATATCAAAATTTCAAATCCTCTTTATACGCGTTTAGTTAAAGTGAAACATTTTTTCTTTGTTTGAAGTAAAGTAAATCTCTTATATTTTATTTTTGTGTCAAAGTATGGCAATTTGAAATTGTTCAGCTACTTATGCTGCTGACTGTACAACAATTATAATGGACTTATTTATAATGCAATGAGTTATTAATTAAAACATTTCATCAAATTTACATTCACAATACAACAAAATACCATCAGACAAAAAAAAATGTAAGCTCACTCAACATTTTTAAATCTCGGCTATCAAGCTACATAACGAAAAATCAATTGCTTTTTGTCTGAATTGTGGAGCAGACAAGTTTTTTTTTTATTTGTAAATAAAAAAAATAAATTAATAAAGCTGCTCGTCGGTAACTAATACACAATACTTTGTTAAGGGAGTGCACGGTGACCACTGTATTTTAATTATTTCATTATGTGTTGTTATTTTGTTCTCATGTGACATTCTTCGTCTTTTTGAGAATAAATTTTCTTTAACCTTTAATTCTTTTAAAACTATAAATATAAAATAAATATAGTATTATTAACTATCAAAATTGCGATTTACTACATTAGTGCAGTCTTGTAGTGAATTATATTTATTTGTGTAAGTTTTTGGTGCTTTATTTATAAGTTGTTATTAAAATATATGCATATTATAGTGTTATTTAAAAGTCAATTTGCTGCCACGATGAAGTCAGATATCTCACCTGCGATGTGTGGATCAGAAGGTCAGAGGTCGACGAAGTCAATTCGGAGGTCTTCGCGTCTTACCGACATGCCGTTAGTATCTATTACATTTCTAATGAAATTGAAAACTATTTCTAAAGGCTCTTAGAGAAGTCTTCTAAGTAATTAGTCGATAGTCTTGAGATGTACTCAAGACTATCGACTAGTATCATGATAGTAAGTTTTTGTATAGCCAGGTCTTTCTAGTCTGTTACGAGTTTGATACTAAATTGTAAGCATATCAGGAATCGGCAATTTTTAATTAGCAGATACTTTGTCTTCAAATGGCTGTCTTTCATAAGAGTTACAAATGCTTCTTAAGGATATTTCACAATGTGTATTGTAATCAGTCGACATAAATAAAATTATTATACTTAATGTGTCAAAAAACATTTACTTTGTATATTTATCTTCGTAGAAATCACAAATAAAAAATGAATCAAAAAACAGTTTGAACTATAAGAAATAATAGGGACATTTGCCTTGTTAGGTAATGCTCGCAGTAATAGGATATTCGAATGATTAACAAATGGCGATGTTCGTAGAGCACCCATTTGTTAAATTAATATTGATTGGTTCCGCCTAGCGGTCGGATTAGATTGCCTTCTTCTTGTTGTTGCTTTTCTATTTACATTTAATCTAGAACCAGCCAGTGCGGAGAATGGAATAATGGATGAGGTCCCACTCTCCGTATAGGATGCCCTGTACGATAGGTCGCTTTGTTTCAAATTGATCGGGTATGTATCCAGTACTGATGGGTATTGGATACATTGTGTACTAAATTGAATAGCGCCCACCGGCCACATGGTAAAGAAATTACTGTATTGGCTCTTCCGATTAGTCGCCCCCTAAGAGCAGTTGGTATATATTCATAAAAAGATTGACAAAATTCTTGCCTGGGACGAGGACCTAACATCTCTCGCTTGTTTAAATTTTTTGGAAGTAATTGTACTTAACACGTGGTAACGTGTACTCACTTTACCGTGTAAGGATATAAAATTGATTTGGATATTACAACACAGCTACAATTGCTGTATTAAACAAAACGTCCTACTCTACATTGAGGTAAATAATAATATCACAAATCAACCGGCATATTATCAAAATAAATAATTCAATATCAATGTGATTTGCGATAAGTGAGCCATTTATCACGTCTGACATAGAAATACCTACTAGTGCCGGCAAAACGTTCACCGTTTACCGTAGATAAGAACAAATTCGGTTCACCCCATTGTAGTTTGTTTTATGATAAAAAATATGGTTAAGACTATTAGGATTTTATGCAACTTGTTCAATTTGTTTATGATAATATAGGAAAGCTTTAAAAATATCCCGAAACTAATCACCTCCCGGAAGAGTCGATTAACTAATGAGTCTCGTTTTGGACGAACTTCTACAAATAGTTTCGTTTTTGTTTTGTTCAAGAGTTTGAGACCGGACCCTTTTTATCTTAAAGGATAATTTTACAAAGTGGGCATAAATTTCAAGCATGATATCGGTACTAATCTGATTGCAGTAAGTTGTAATTATACCATGCAGGATTAGGACAATATGTTACAAAAATCTGTTAAATCTGTTTTCTGATAAAACTAGCCAAGTCAAATCTTGAGCTTAAATTTATACTAAGTTATCTGTTTTGTGTAAACAATTCGACTATTCAAATTTAAGAAGTTATATTTTTAAATATCATACATTGTCGTAGCAGAAAATCAAAGAAATATTAGTTTAAATTTATTTTAGAATGGATTGTGTTCTTATAAATAATTTTCAGGATTATCTACAGGCTTTGGCAACTATTAAGATTTCAATTCTTTTGTCGGTGCAGTCGACCAGCGCGCATATACTTAATATTAGACTTGGCTTCCACATTTCACATTTATGTTTTTGATGGGATTACATCTACATCTTTCACTAGTAAATATTTCTAGGATATATTTTAATGTTATGAGCAGTCCTTTTTGCCTCTGCAGTCGCGTTGTTAATGTAGTAGAATCGTGTTACAATTTGGTTGACTTCATCCAGGCGACAACACGCTCTGATAACCAACTGCAAGGCTTTGTAGTGAAGGGAATAGCAATCTGATTGAATCTGGGACGGTGTTTCCTTACCTATTTGTTATGGATCACTCTTGTTATTCTGATGTAATGTAATCTGTCCTGGTGGTAGGACTCTCATATGTAAGAGTCAGCTTGGGTGGGTTCCACCTCAATGTCTATTTCTACCGCCAAGCAATAGTGTGCATGCACTGTTTTGTTTCGGTTTGAAGGGCATTGTAGTCAGTGTAACTATAGGACATAATGAGACTTAATATCTTATGTCTCAGAATGACGAGCGCAGTGGAATGCCACACAGTACTTTGTAACTCAAGGTGCTGGATGGTGTTTCTACTGTTTATGACTGGTCGTATCACTTACCATCAGGCGAACGGCATGCTCGTCTCGTCATTCGATGCCATAAAAAAAAACAACTATCTTGAGTTGGATATATTTTTAGTTCCAATCAAGCTGTCAATAAATATGGAGATATCGATGAAGATCCCTTAAGAAATAAAACATGTAGGTAAACTATGCTAGCGCTTTAAATTATGCGCAGGCCGTAGAGTTTTTAAAAAATGGTAATAGTTGTTGTTGGTGTGATCAATTTATGTATCTCCTAGGCGCCACGTCTATTCAGGATAGATTCTTCAAGGGCTTCGACTCGCTAATTCCTGGCCAGTATTCTATTCCAGCGTGGCCCGTGCTCAGCAGTGGGCAGTATATAATACAAATGAGGGCTGATTGCAATGGATTGCATTCTATTTAAAGAGTATTGTACAAGAAGTATCCTTAAAATTCCTCACAGAACCTCAACAGAAAAGACTACATTCAATAAACAACTTCATATGTTTTGGCAACAAATCAAAATATTTTTCCAGTAATAAAAATTGGCCTTTAGTTTAGCTGGAAGCGATGTATATCTACATAGCAATATTTCCGCTCATAGCTCTTTGAGTAATTACGTTAACGTAATTTTTAATGGTACGCTCTGTGTAGAAACGAGTTTTTCATAATTCAACACAAATTTACGTAATTAAGCAGGTTTGCATTTCTACCTCAATGGAGATTTTGTGGTTGGCGTTCGGTGAATGACTGTGTTAAAGTTTAGGATGATTACACAATACACATTTTATACTGGACTACTCATACAGTTATACTAATAATAATTTTAGTTAAAATAACGAACAATAATGCCTTTTCACGTCATATTAGAAGCAGACAAAACCACCTTGACGTGCTAGAAATAAAAAAAATCACTAAGCGGTGAACTTTTCTAGAATATTCATGATGCCATAGTTTGCGTTTTTTAGTCAAACAACAGCGCGTAAATAGTCCTTTTTTTATTAAAATTGTGTGAAAACAGTCATAATATATTAAAATTATGCACCATTGTCTATTTTAAAGTAGAAAGAGGTACCATTGTTTGAGAATTTTTGAAGTGGAGTTTGTAATTTCACACCATTTAAACGCCATCTCGAGCCTTGTGCTAAACAATGGCCGAGTAAGAACGCTGCGAGGCGAGTTTATAATTTTTATGTTCATTGTGAGTTATATTGACCTAAATAGACGATAACATCATCGCTACGGCCGAGGCGAACGTCTTGCTTGTGGGCGAGTGTGTCGCATGTGAAATGAAAAAAGCGACGACGTGTATGAAGCGTATGTCAATTCCCACGAGATCAAAATATGCCACTGTCGCGATTAAGAAATGAAACTCAGCATCAAATAGATTATTAATGATTACAAAAGGATCCGATATTGGAATGAACATGATCTGGAAATCTTTAGATGTTCAGATAGTAATCTTTATCCATTAACAATAATGAATGGCTAGGGAAAGTTCTTGTACGTTTTCCATGCACAGATTTTTGTTATTCTGTAAAAGTGTAACTAAAGAGATGAATTCTGTATTCCCTGAAAAACGATCGATGCAAACAGAAGCTAAAACTGGATGTTCTCGACTTTTTTCTTAAAATTGCAAATAATCTGTTGCATCGGAGCGCGTAACAGCGTAAAGATCCTAAAGTCATATCGCGTGATCCGATGTAACGTGCAGTGCATGTGTTGCCATAAAACCGGTCAGTCGCGCGCGAACAACGCCGCGCCGGCCTTCGTGCCGGCAGCCGACGCCCGGTGACGTCACCCACGCTTATGTCATACCATTACGGCCCATGATTGTGTACTACGGTAAATTGACCTGAAGGACTGGGGCGGATGTGTTTTTGACTCCTTATTGTAGGCACATTTTATGATTTGGGAGTTGTTCGTGTTAGCTATCTGAAAATTGTAGGAGGATTAGGCGTTACAGTAAGTTCTTGAAGTATTTATTTCAAATGATTACTCAAGTAACTGCATTACCCTAAAATATTATTACAATTTGAGATATAATTATTGTACGCAATAATAAAGTTTTCCCAGAAAATATATTGGCTAAAAGTCACTGGCAGATGGAAGTATCAGTAAAGCGCATCTGTTTTTAAACATCTGTCAGCAGTAAATGTATTTTCATTTATTTTGTTTCCTTCTTATAAAACTTTCTCACGTTACGTGATGTAATTGATTCTAAATAAAACAGGTATATTGATAAATAACCTCAGTTATGGCTAGTGAAATCAACTACTCGTTCTTGTACTTGTAACACCAACTTAATGGGCACGTTCTTAACGCAGTAAAGACGATTCGTTGTGCATGACGTTGGCTTTATGGCGACAGAAATTATTGAGAACAATGGGCCAGCAATATTGGACATGCGACGTGATGGCGTTTTTAGTTATCGATGTAATTTTAAATATAATATAATGAACTCGTAATGATTCGACGTGGTAAAGGACCCTAGTAGAACAAATTGTAGTCACATGAAAGTCCATGTTTCGTTAATTTGGTCTTCTCAGCGTTTTCCACCGTAAAGGAAGTAATGACCATTGACTTAACATAAAATGAGTAAAACAGATGCAAGTTCTTATTTGTGCGATTAAATTTCTTGCATACTATGTAGAGATAATACGAAGACAACCTGGATGAACTGGTTTCTGCAGGAAACGTTGAAGGCTACAGAACCCGTATTAGACATTCTAGATAAGATGCGACGTTAGAAAATCAAGTTTGATTATCATTTGCAGAAATTATAGGGATTATGATAGTAATATTTCTTGGGTTTTATGGTATGTCGCTTTGAGGCGATAGTCGGTTGGAAGTATCTACATCGCGAAAGTCGTGGTAAATATATATCGTCGGATTCTATGTTGATTGTATCGTAGGCCGCTGAGGATTACTAAAGTAAAATAACTGAAAGAATGCATTAAACAGTCGCCTGAATAATCCTAATTCATATTTTCTATTATGCGGGTAAAGAAAAGTACAAAGGTCTAGTTGACTAGGCCCCATAGCCGAGGTTAACAAAATCACATCCTTTGTAGCTTTTGCATTTTTAGTGAACAAATTTTCCTTGTTCATCTGGTTTCATCACAAAGAATGATATAAAACAAAGGTAATGTATGGCTTTAATCAACATTTCATCGATTACACACATGAGTTGAAAGAACATCAAAGAGACACGTGTGTTATACGGTGTAATATTCCACGAATTTAATTTGTACATCCGATAGGTTGCCACAAAAGATATAGAATTACGTGCTTGTATGGTTTTCCGAGAAGCCTTTTTTGATGGCCGCGCAATATTTTATGATATTTTGCTTATTATAAAGTAAAAAGTGTGCTTAGAATCTGGCAAAATACGACTCAACTCGGTTTCGTTTTATTGGGATTAGTTAATGTTCTCATGTTAATTAATCACAAACGTCAAAAAAAGGACAAAGGACATCGACTTATGAGTTGCGTTTTTTGGAGACATTCTAAGCATACAGAATATTACAGGCTTTCACGGTGCTTAGGGCACCTTTCACGGTGCTACAGAAGTAGCTGGTGGAAAGGCGAAAAGGCTGCGGTTTAAGGGCACTTATCGAAAGTGAAAACAGTGTTGAGTTGTGGAAGAGATGGGAACAAAAGAAAACACCACAAAGCATTTAATAGAAGACTTTTTCAGGCTCAGTGAATGGTATGGAGTGAAATTTTTAGAGGGAAGTAGAGTTGAATTAAGTTTTATAAAATTATTTGAATTTTACAAAGAGCCAACTTTCGACAAAGATCCTCGTGCTTGCATTGAGCAAGTGAATGCCTTTTAAGAAAATTGGACAACTACTGGTTTTAATCTCGAGCCATAAAAGATCTGATTCTTAAATTTACTTTTTGTACCAGAAGCTATTTAGTATGCTAGGTGTAAAGATAAGCTTCCACCTGTTGTCAGAGGTTGGTTTTTAAAGTTATTTCAATCAATATTAGTGTTTAATAATACAGTGTCGCTATAAACTTTATTTAAATACTGTACGAGAAAGACCTCATTAGTAGAGAAAGTCGTCCTCATTTTTAACGGTGGTGTGCTAATTAACAAAACTGGTTAAATGCAGTGCGTTGGTTAGTATCCAGTATAAGCCGTTATGATTCGATTGAAACCTGAATGATGCAAGTTGGGCCCCTTCAATCCCATTGTCAAAGAACTACCACGTCATTATTAAATAATATCAAAAAAGGGCAACTATTCATCATCAAAACAGGCATAGGTATGGTTTAAATACCGATGTTTGCGTATGATATTCCCTGTACTAGTTCGTTGGTTGGAAACAAATTAACCGCATCCTACTCTAGTAAGTTCAGTGTCGACTCCCACGCGCGCGTTCATTGATTATCAGACGAGGTGATGCTGCAATACAGATAACGTTAAGACGAGGTTATTTTTGTTGATGATATATGTATATAACAATCGCGTCGTTATTTGGCAGTGTATTGATTGCTAGATTCGTTCCAGTACGCCACGTTGGAAAGAAACGTTCTCAGAATGAAATTCCAGTCTTGAGTTCTTGACATCTATCCATCGATCAATCAAGCAATTGATCAGTCAACCGAGTCGTGATTGGATGAATCCACGTATCTTGGCTCGATCTCTAAACTTGTCAATACACATTTTTCTTTAATTGTACTTAGCTTTTTTACTGTTCTCAACTGTTAATTATTCTATTTCTGTTAAACTACTGTATTTAGGTAATATTTTTTTGATGTCACATAATTTTTAGTTTTGTGAATACGATTGGGTTACCTGAATCTATACTAATATTATAAAGGTGAAGAGTTTGTTTGTTTGTTTGAACGCGCTAATCTTAAGAAATACTGAACCGATTTTGAAAATTCTTTCACTAATAAGAAGCTACATAACTCCTGAGTGCTATAGGCTACTTTTTATCCCGGGAAAATATTTTTGTCCCGGAAAAACTTTTTCACGCGGGCGGAGCCGCGAGCACTACTAGTATGGAATAAAAACACTGATACCCATATCCACAAGGCAATAAAAGTGCTCGTATATACATTTTCATTCCTCAAATTTGGGAGTTAGTAAAACTAGACACCATTGATTTTCTTCCATTAACGCGGTAACCATACGTGATAGATACGTCGGCATGCTGGCCCCATTTCGATCAGTATACTATAGGCGAACATCTAAAAATAATATACCACTTTCGTAGAGAGATGACTAGCGATATACGCCATGTCCAATCTCCGGTCAGTGTCTGACGTGCGAATCGATTCACCCACCAAAGTTAGTGGGTGGGTGGGTGATTCTGGGGGTTGAAATGTCCGCATTATGAGCTAATTTATCACGCTATTTATGTTTCATCTGACACAATTTCAGACGTAATGCGGATACTTTTTTTTTTTTTTTTTCTAATGGCCATCTTCGGCGCATTAGGGACGGCTGCGGGCTTCCTCTGACTCACGTCTAAGTTGTCGTCCGCAACCGCCCCTGCGTAATGCGGATACTGGATGCGAGTTTGTTTGAAACGAAAAACTTTGTCACCGCGTTGTTTGTTTCCGCACAATAAAAACACTATCAGTTAGAAAGAATCTAGTCTATATTTTCGTTCATATTCAACTCTGATTATTTTGGTTGAAAACATCTATAGTTGGCAAACCAACGTAGTGGTGAGTAATAAATGGATATGAATATACATTTTAGTGCATTGCGGATTTCTTCATTATGCGTATTTCCGCTGTGAATGAGTTACTAGTATTTTGTTAACTTCTTAATGCTGTGGGTGTTCGGCAACATAGTAACATATTTAGTGAGCTTAAATTAACTATTGATTCACCTTATTCATTTCTGCCGACAACAACATGGCAGGCAATTTATTGATATTAGAAACACGCGTAAAATTAGATAAGCTAGTAGTTTTAAAAACATGAAATTAGACATTAATGAACTTTCACATAATTCTATCTATCTATCGGTCAATCTGTTTATCGTTCCACCGAATGAACATCTATTTTTTTAAATTTCATCGGCACATGCGCATACAGGCCGGATATGGCTTTGTTTCTGTTGTAAAGCGTCATGTTTCGTGTCAGCGATGCTTTTGTTTATTATTTATAACGGGCGGGCGCGTTCTAGGGGAGCTGCTCGGGACCGTTTTCACGCGAGCCTTTGATTACTGCCACTAATTAGCCGTGAGCCAGTCAATAGCCAGGCGCTGTGGCAGTGGTGCGAGCGCTAGCGGCGTAGCGCTGTTTTAAAATTAACTTTCCTCTTTGAAGTATGTGATCTAGACAAAGGCTTGGGTGTTCACATGCGGAAATCGTTTAGGTAATGTGCCGTATATTTGTAAATGGTTATTATTACGTGTTTGCTGACCTAGCGTTCCAAGATGTGATGGTCCATATTTCCAATAACCAGTCCAATTCCGTCCAATCCGTCCGATATATTTTTTCCAACTTTAATGTCCATTAACGTTATTTCAATGATGTCACCGTTCACGATTGTTCCCGAAACGTTTAGTGTCAAACCAATATTTATTGGCCGTGTGTAACATTAGATAACATTATTGGAGTTAATCGCGCCACGTACGCGGATACTTCGGGCGCGGTTCTATATTTGGGTTAATGGATTCGTCCGCGCACCGGCACCATCATGGGAAGTGCCTGTTAGCTCGTCCGCTCGTACCTGTTCCGATTCGTGTTTCTAAGCTCGCGGTTTATCGTCATCGCCTTTTGCGTCAGCAGTTTTCAAGTGAATTTTATTGAGCCTCGATTGGTTTTTGAGTGGCACTTTCGCCATGGATTGAGTTATTTGTTCTACTGCAAAGCGAAAGCTGGTGGAGATAAAAGAATAAATGCGGTTGTTTATTGGTTTTCTAATTAAGAAAGTTATACTTTATTGTAGTATTCGTTTACTTATTACATGTGTTATACGTCATCGCTAACGTAACTGCTTTTCTGTAGAGCACCTGAGGCAACATTTTCTTGTGAGTCTCGTTTCGAGTCGCGCTTGTTCGTAGCATTTGTCATCAAGTGAAGCTACTTAGAGCCAGCTATAAGCATCCTCGTTCTTAACTATTCGCTCTTAGGTAGAACATACTCCGACACTATTGTGTTTAGGATTTTAAGCTGCGATTAGCGCGACTAATCCCGGCCGAGTTCGTCTCGGCGACGCCCTTGAGATTAGAGCCTTCATCAAATCACTTGAAGCTTAAATCTCAAAACGCAGCTTCAAGCTCGTCAGCAAAGATTTCAGTCGATCTTGCCTCGAGTCGAGACCTCTTCAGCCGTGTTTTAGAGTGTATTATAACTATCTATGCATAAAAACAATTTTGCTATAAGCTCTCGACGGATAATGGAAATCACGACTCTGCGGATGTCATTTGTCATTCCTATTTGTATGTTCAATGTCGTGATGTTTATATGTGTAGTGGAATTTGGACACGGCATGAAACTGCAAGGAAACAGGAAAGTTAACGTAACTTTGACCAGCAAATATATTTCATAATAATAAGGAAACTGATGTAATAAGTGAATAAATAAATGGAGAGTTAAAAATGGTATCAAATCTAGTCAATCTAAAGATACTATTTCACAAAACTACTATAAGGTAGAAATGGGTACAGTACAATAAAAACTTAAGGTTGATTATAAAAACAAACAAAACTTGTAACTGTTGTCGGTACTGATGCAGTCAGCAGTGGGTTAAACGACGACACTCGACGTGCTGTGACTGTGACGGACCGTAAATATTACATCCGTACGTAAAATGTACAGTTACTGTACAACCATTAAAATGTACTCTATTGTGTTGTGAATAAGAGTTAGTTGAAAGTTAATAGGATGCCGATGATAGGACACGCATTGTTTCCTGCGGTTGTTGAGGGGAATTGAAAATGCACATAATCATGAATGAGTTATGTTTTGCATGTTTTAGTACTGTGAAGTTTTTGCTCACGACATCGTTCGCTCGAGATTAGCATTTTGAAACCGATACTTGAAATAAAGGTGAATTTAACTGTTGCTTTATATTGTTTCGTTGAAATAATAGGTACATCGAAACGAATCGGAAAAGAAACATCAACCAATTGAGCATCCTATTTTATATATAAAAATTTGACGTATTCACGTATCTTTATTTAAACTAGAATCCAGGATAATGCAGTTGTCTGTATCCTCTTCTCTGTGTTTTGCATGTGTTCCAGTTTAGTCACTCTTTGTACTAAAAAAATCATCGTTCGTAGTGTGTAATTATGTAAATGCAACATTAAAATGCGCCGAGTGATGTGTTTGCTTGACTCGACTTTGGTATAAATTTGCCTAAAGGTTTCTTTTGATTGGTAGGACATTGAAGTCATAGTTAGCACTGTTTACGTAATATTTGCGAAAGAAAAAACATGGAAAATAGATTCTGGCATTTTCGCTTTATTCGTATTTACGGCTACAAACCAGTTTAATTTCAATTGATAATATCTTCTGACTTCGAAGAAGTCTTAGGTGGAATATTAACAAACTATTTGGCTAGCGTTTAGGTTGTTCTGGCCAAAATTTTGAAACTTTTCTATTATAACTGTATAGTAATTTATGAACAACTATCAAAAAGTTATTTCGCGTTTATGTTGTGTGTATGTTTAAACATTTAAAACTTTGCATACTTGAAATATTGCTATTCTCATAAACCACAATTCCCGTGAACCTTATTGTTGTGAGCACACAGTTTATTTCTGAAAAGCGACTTGGAAGGGTAACAACTCACAATGACGGGTTTTTCATCGTGCGTGTAGTAGACGGTACAAAAGCACCCTACCACGACCTGAGCAATCGACTCTTATGGCCCTCTCGGAAAAACGGTCGTCGAGGGAATAGGTTTTGTTAGATAGTTGCTCTACGTCCTACGCTCAACGTAGAATGGCACATGTTTTATAAATTCTGATGAAAATCCACTGTTAACGCTTATCCCTGAAGATATGCGTTGTAAAATGGTATTTTTGACATAAAACTCCTCAAATCCGGATTCTTCATCGGGAAATACAACACATACCATTGTAGCAAATATGCCTAAACCATTCCTCCATGTCATAAAGTATAAATATTCCTGTTGCTTCCTAGTGAAATAAAATACAAAGTTTGTGTCGTGTTGATACCGCAGCAGGCTGTAATGCGAATATAACGGTTGCTCTCGTGCTCTTTTTGCGTTTTACATAACACAAAAAGTAAACGTGCTGTAGACATAACAACGTGAGTTACTTTCGATGCATTTCATAGAGTTTATGTATGGTATAATAAGTTACGAGAACCGAAGGAAGTACAGCGTACACCATAGATTGAAACTTCCCTAAGTTATTTTATGGTTTCATCTAATTGTGCTCGTGCTGCGGTTGCTAATCGATTTTATATAATTTCTGTACGGAATTGATGTTGTCTATAATAAGTGGCTTTGGTTTTAGTAATAGTTGTGAAATTTATTATTGTAAGCGTATTTTTTTTATGTAATAGAGGACCTTGAGAAAACTTACTTTTGATAGGTAATCATCTTGATGAGAAATATCAAATATGACTGTAGTCATCGCTAGAATAACAACAAGTAATATTTATATAAAAGTTCATAACTATCAATCTGTTCCAATTAATTAAAATGTACCTTGTTCCAATGTACAAAGTATTTCGGATATCCGGTTGACCAAAGTCTTTTTATAATTTAATATTATAACGGAACGCGATGCCGTGTCCCCTCGCATTGCAGACATGGCGTGCGGTGTACTCGTTTATATGCCACGATAAACATTGCGGGATACCTTCGTGGGTTTTATTTGCACCCGCGACGACACTACGGCGCGTGGACGACAGTCCACTAGCTGTTTAATTGCTGCAGAATTGTTTTTAGAACATAAACTTGTGACTAGGATTTAATTACGCAACTTACGCTGTTGCAAGTGTTTTCAATCACGTCAAAAAGTTTTCTAAATTTATGTAGTGTGTAAAACTCTCAATGCCATCAAATCACGCTAAATTTGCACACATTTGTATGTTGTATCTTTTAACGACTGCAGTTATAATTATAACAGTTCATTCTGCAGAGTCTTGCACACATAATTTTTTATTTGATATTCATAACATTGCATCAGATGATCTAATTTTGGAAACATGAGACTTCCTAAAACTAATTTAGAACTTGCTTTTGATCGAAACAATTCATTGGCGTTCTGATTTGATTGTTCTCCAATACTCTTTCAACTGAATCAATCTTTCCTTGCGTGCTTTCATTAGTAATGTCGAACGAATGACTTTGACCTTTTCGTCTTAATACACGAACTTGATCTCTCAGTTTAGGGTGGTGGTTCGAAGCACCCTCCTTTGCCGCTGACATTATTGATATCAAAGGTCAAACGCTTCATGCCCGATGTCTAGCCTTGATTGTTTGCTTTGTCATTCTTTTCGGAATGTAATTTAGCTTCGTTTATGTTAGTCTAGCTGTATATCGTAAATTATTAAGGGGCGTTGGTCTATAAAGGCATATCTATGGTTCATGCTACGCGTTTATGGGCATCAGGCTACGATTTTACTTGGGAAATATTAGTATGAAACATGCAGTGGGATTTTCGTATCATCGATTTCTTAGAGCATAGGCAGTAAGGACTCATCCAATGTCATTTTATCCAATAACGTGTTTAATATAACGCTTTCAGAAATGTCAGTTCTGATTAAAATTAATGAAGCCCACTTTATTGGAAACTCGAGAGAAACAGTTTCTCCGTACGTCAGTAATCACTTTAAGTCATGGTTATTAAATGGTGGACTGCTATGGAGTGCCGTCGCGGTGTCTGGTGGCATGGTGGCAAAGGTGAACGGCCGCGCCGCTTTACCCATTACACTTACCTTTGTTCGACTTTGGTGTTTCCCGTTCGTTTCGTGCTACACTTTGTCCACATTTTATGTAATGCGTTGTCGTAGTGCGCCGTGCGTCGCGTCGCACGTATTGATTGGATTAAAGCAGTTCTCTGTGGCGTGCGTATTTTAATGAGATATAGAGAAATGTGATTGCTATTAAATCATCGGATTCACATTGTTTTGAAAAGCATTTTGATTTTAGATGAATTTAATTAGTAGGAGGCATTGTTTTAATGTCAAAAATTTGACATTTTCTGAATAAATAGCATTTATACGTTACACAGTTTGACTATTTGGACTTTTCAAACTTATGGTGCTTCAATTTCTAATATTTTTGAGGACGAAGTTGAAAAAACTTATCACAATATTATTGTTACAACACGCAGTATTCAAATTAACTTATAGACAGTAAATTACAGATTACCAGTTTTTTTTTCAATTATGCTATAATATTAGACAAAAGTGAATTAAGAGAATACCGTAATGTTCTTTCAAGATCCTTAATCATATTTTTCTCTCGATGTACTTAGGAAACTGCACGCAGCAATAAAAATAGAGTTTTGACTACTATCTCAGTAAAGAAGTGAACTGTAGTTTATATCGTAAAATTTAATCAATTAGAAAACTTAGAAACAAAAATTTGATAGGAAATGAGTCATTGCAAAACTTCTTATTCATGTTAAAAAAGAACTTGTCCCGGAATGACGAATTTCCCACGGTTTCATTGTTAATGTATTTACACGTGACTAAAAATTGTGTGAAATACAAAGTTATTATTATTGTGCTTACGCAAATGTTTGTTAATAGCACGACCTGAGAACACCGGGAATATCAACGATTGCAATTAGTGTTAAAATTATATTCGTTCATTGACTCATTTTTAGTTGGATTTATTTGTATTCGTCACGTTTTTCTATTTTATTTCAATAATAGCTTTCTATAATCTTACTAATATTATAAAGGCGAAAGTTTGTAAGTATGTATGGACGTCTGGATGTATGGATGTTTGTTCCTCTTTAACGCAAAAACTACTGAACGGATTGTAATGCAATTTGGCACACGGGTAGATCATGTCCTGGATTAACATATAGGCTGCTTTTTATCCCGGGAAAATATAAACCGGGACTTTATCCCGGCAAAACTTTTAAAGCGGGCGGAGCCGCGGGCAAAAGCTAGTTGTATATAATTAGCTATTATCCCTTCTTTTAAATTTGATACCAACCTTTTTATTGGTTTTCAGTACCGTACTTTTTATTACAATCATATTTTTTAATGATCTTCTTTCTCGTTTCCTTTAAATTTCAGCATATCTAATGCCTACGTAGCAAAGAAAGCCCATTAATCTTGATGCTTAGTGATGCTTGATGATTGACATTTAGTGTCATTTGTATCTTCCATAATAAAAATGTGGTGTTCAGAGTCATTATGTGACAGACCTTCGTTGGTAAAGTTGGGCTATTGTATTAGAAGGTCGCAGTCATCGGTATTTTATGTAACTCCGATGTACGTAACTATAACTTTAATAACTTTACGAGTAAGATTGATCGTAAAAATTAAATGGCTTGATTGAACCATAATAATGTAACGTTGCCTTTATAGGCCACTTTTTAACACGCTTTTATTAGCTTCAGACGTATGTATGTATGTATGCCTGTAAACCCTATTTGTTTAGTGAACTAAACAATGAAAAATAAATAATAGTTTATAAAAACTAAAAAACACACTTTATGGAAAATCCAACTTAAAAATAGAAAATATTTTTTAATAAACTTGAATTGAGAATAGTGTAAATAAGAAAAACATGTATTTTATTGTAAAAAAAAGCGTGGGGTGCATGGTGTCAATAGTTATAAATATTTTATTGTCAGATAATATCAGTAGACTGCCTCGGTGGCGTAGTTGTATTACAGTACGACTGCAAAGCTGAGGTCTCGGGTTCGATCCCCGGGTCGGGCAAAGTGATATTGAGTTTTTCTATTCAGTATCAGCTCGGAGTCTGGAATTTGTGCCCGATATGGCGATAGGCTCGCCCCCTATCACATCATGGGACGGAATAATGGCGAAAAGTGGGTGCACTAGTTGCGCCTCTGCCTACCCCTTCGGGGATAACAGGCGTGAGTGTATAATATGTATAATATCAGTAGAAGGATTATCATTCTGATAATATTTTAAAAAGCACCCCACGCTTTTTTTTTACAATGTAATACATGTTTTTTTTATTTACACTGTCCTCAAATCAAGTTTATTAAAAATTATTTTCTATGTTTTAGTTGGATTTTCTATAAATTGTGTTTTTTAGTTTTTAAAAACTATTATTATCAGTCTTTTCGTCTTATTTGTAGGAAAGTTTTGATAGACGGAATAATTGATCATAGACATTGATCCTACATTTTATAAAGTAAAAGCGGTATTGTGGAGGTATTAGATATAATTTTTTAGCAAATTTATCAAAACTGTTAATGAACAGTATTATTTTAGTAAATATATTATTGAAAAATATTACAGAGACAAAAAAACTTATGTTTACGAAAACATTATAACCTCAGTTAGAACCAAGCATTTGAACGACGGATTTTTTTATAGTATGTTTGTATGCAAAAATCCGTCTGGTTAGGTACAACGTTTTGATTGTATCTGCATCCAAGGAGAACTATTGTTTCAAGGTTTGAAGGGCACTTTTATTTTTAGCCCTTAAGACGTGACTTCGTATTTAATGCTTCTGGATGTAACGTTTGGCTGTTCCATGCAATGTTTTCTTTTCCTATTTACCCTTATTCCACAAGAATGTAGAGGCAATATCGTTTTCAAGCTTGATTTGTATTTCTCGATTCTAGATAGCGTTTTGATTAAGTTAACCAATGTAACATCATTAGGCAATTTACTATTGACTAGTCCTAGAAAAAGAAGAAAAGTCTTACTGGTGGTAGGTCTCTCATATGTAAGAGTAGTACCACCGCAATGTCTCTTTCTACCGCCAAGCAGCAGTGCGCATGCACTGTTGTGTTTCGTTTTGAAGGACATTGTAGCCAGTGTAACTACTGGACATAATGAGACTTAACATATTATGTCTCAAGATGACGAGCGCAGTGGAATGCCACACAGTACTTTGTAACTCAAGGTGCTCGATGGTGTTGCTATTGTTTATGGGTGGTTGTATCGCTTACCATCAGGCGAACGGTATGCTCGTCTCGTCATTCAATGCCATAAAAAAGAAGGCAGTTTAATCATTCTGCTTTTTAAGATTTGTAACAATCTGGTTCCCAGCACAGAATATTTCACCCAAGAGAGCTATTCAGAAGATTAATCAAAGGAATGCTATTCATAAACATAAAAATAGTATAGTAACGGATTCGTGAGCGCATTTGGATCATGAATCATACGTAACGCAACGTCTAGTGCCGTGCAGACGTTGGTAATCTTTATTCTTGTGAAATTGTTCAATCGATGCGTAGATATCGATACTGATTGTTTATTGGTATCACGTTCAGCTAATGTCGACAGTCTAGTCATCCTTTTATTATAAACAGCAGGGCTCAAGCTCTTTTACAACTGCATGCTGGGACAAAACTAGATAAAGTCGCTTGTAATATGGTAGGCGTCACGCCCTAAGCAAGACCAAAAAAGTACTTTGAATTATAAAATACTGCATAGTAGTAGGCACCGTCACTTTTGGGCATCACGTGTAACATTTTAGAGACCTAAAAATTATAGAATGAAGTCTTTCGAGATTTACGAGAAATACCAATATTCGTCTTGGACGAATAGACATAATATAAATATTGCAGGCTATTATAAATTATATGAAACATAGAGCGATCTGTTTACATTCCGCGGTTCATTTTGAAATAGGTACTTAGTACTTACATACAATTGCTAATAACGGTAAAAGCTTAAAAAAATCTTAGCGAACATCTGTACCAATTAGAGTAATGGCTCTAAACGCTTCTTGTCTAGATTTGTCGCTCGGGTCCTACTTCGTATTTAGTAATCAACTTGAAATACTAGCTCACGTTCAGTCAGGCTACAAAACACAATCTCACATAGTATCTAAATGTTCATTATGATATTTTTAGTCTAAAATTTTACATTTTTGTATTTATGATATCATATCCGAGTCATAAACAAAGAAACTAAATTATTGTTTACTCGATCTCCACATAAGTATTTTGCTTATTACAATGTTTAAAATATTACTTACTTGAATTTTAACTAAACTAAACTAATTTTAAACTAAACTTACTAATTTTAACTCACATTCCTCTTTATACTTTACATTTTGTCATTGATTGTTACAATATATCTTGTCCATGTTTTGACAGTCAAAAACTTATTCAAATCAAATCAAATTCATTTATTGAGTAATTAGGCCCCTAAGGGCGCTTTTACACGTCATTTTTTACAATACTTTTTTATCAACTAGAAAGATTCTACATTTATACTACCTACACACTCCACAATTTTTTATTCTGTCCCCCTGTTCTGATTTCAATGTTCAATTCAGCAAAGCACTTCGTATGGGTGCAGCTACGTAGCCTCTTGAAAAGTTATCTAATCTTATCGTATGTATGATGTCAGTTAAAATAATAAAAACATACGGAACGCTTGTGCAATTTATAAAAATTTCTCAATGATTACAGAGAAATGGATGGATTGGTTTACTACGCGATTGCGTAAATGTCGAACCTTTATCTTTGTTTTAGTCTTATGGTGGACGCACATTTGTCCGAGCCGAACGCGTCGAACGAGTCGAACGAAACGAATTCTAGAATTCTATGTATGAAATCTCATGAAACCTCGCACACTTCCCCGCGTCGAATCGTCCGAATCGAAAGTGAAATTCATAAACAGAATTCTAAAATTCGCTTCGTTCGACGCGTTCGGCTTGGACAAGTGTGCGTTCACCATAAGTCGGTATCGTTGAATCATTAACCACATAATAACGTGAAACCAAAATGTCAAACCTGTCATAAATTGTTGTAAATTACATGATTTTATGAACGACGCAATTAAGTGAAATTACTGTTGCATTTTTTGGCTTGTAATGGTTTGGTTTTTATGCGAGATAATTGAATTGTTGTCAACAGAGTACCTAAACGGATTTTAGCAACTATCATTTTTCGATGTAGGTAATTACATTAACAGAATTTCAATAGTTCGTTGACCTAAAATCTACCGTATGCGTCGCCCCAATAATGATTTATGACTTGCCCGTGAGAATGCTATTTGTGCTTCATAGTGGTATTTTAATTGAATTATAAATTCGCCATTTTCATAATAATGTTGTCTGTGATCACGCTTTCATCGAATGTTCCTGTCCGCTGCAATAATAAATGGTCGGAGTGCAGAGTGAATGCAATTGGAATTAATTGATATGATACGTTTTCTCTTTTAGTACGTGGGTCTATATACGATTACGGGGATTGTAGTGTTATTAATGTGCTGATGAACGGAATAAACTGAGCTGAATGAACTTAGGGAAAATACCTCTTTCTAATGGACCCTAAATCTTAATCCGAACATTCTAATCCGATACGGCGTTGCCGGAATTAATATATCATTGATCATTTATATTCAGTAAAAATTGTCTGAATTATATTTGAATTTTAATGAATGACGTCATGTTTTGTGTTTGTTGGCAGACATTTGAGCGTGGCGCGGTGAGGAGTAGTTGGTCGCGATGACGACCGACATATCGGTGTCCCGCTGGGACCCGTCCATCGGCCACGGCCAGGAGATCATCGATGAGTTTGAGTACGACGGCGGGAATTCATCGTCGAGGCTCTACGAACGATCGCGCATTAAAGCGCTTGCAGGTAACAGAACAATTTCATTACATATTATGGTTTTTTTTATCCCGCAGAAGAAATCCATCTTATGGATACCTATCCTAAACCTGCGAAGGGGAAGAATGGTTATGTCGGACTCGGCGACCTTCCGACCCAGATGCCACCTGATTGATCTCTGGATCGGGTTCCTCAATTATGCCGGCATACCGACCAAAACCCGCGTCGCCCTGCTTCTGCCCATGTGAGACGGGTCCGGGAGGTCGTGAATGCATCCGCTCAATCTTCAGCCCGGCGCCTCCTCGTTCTCGTTTGGCGGTGGACGGTTATTTCCCGATCTCGATCGGTGCTTTTCTTCGACATATTATGGGTGCCGTCGACTAAGCTCCTTAAGTCGAACCGAGCCGCATTAATTCGTTTGCTATATCCTAATATAGTATAGGAGGAGCGCGGTGTGCCGAGCCAAATTAACGCATATAACGGAATAAGTGTGATTCAACTTGACGCGCTACCATTGTGCTCTAGTCGACGACAGCCTTCATGGTGATGTTTGAACATTATAATTCTGGTGCTTTGAATGCTGCTGGTTGAAATATTAGTCGACTAGCTCACGCAGTCACGACAGGTAAAATATGGACTTTATCAGACACGTGTCGCAGCGATGCGGTACTTTTAAAAATTTTCCTCTAATTGTTATGAGCACTGTAATCGTATTATAATTGACATAAAATAATGATTGGTCTGGTTTTTAAAGTTATTTCGCTGGTTTATTCCTTAGACGTTTTTAATGCATTTGATATAGATGGCGAGGCATGTAGCTGTTCGAATCTGTGTCACCTTACCAGTACTACAAATCCTGATAAGGAGCAAATACGTCTATGATACGGCATTAGTTAACATCGAAGGCAATAAAGATAAAATATTACTTGTAAGCAAAGACATTAAACAGCATAGTTATATACCGAACATCAGGATAAAATTTTTGGTCCAAAAGTTATTACCCATTGGTCATAAGTCGCTGTCTTATCTGACACGTCCGTGTACCAAGATCTCTCGGTATGCTTAAATTTTGTATAGAAAACAATATTTTGGAAGGAAATATGCCAATATACGCATTACGACCATGTCAAAGTGTGTTTTAAATTCTAATGAATTTTATATAGGCGTTATGTTATTTCACGGTAGATTGAGTTACTGACGAACAGACTCAAAATTTTTGTATTACAATTTTCCCAATGTCCGCTCTATATAATCTTAGAACTCTTTGCTTGTAAGAATCGTTACAAAACGATTCGAAACAGGTTTGTTTGCGGTATTCCAAATAATAGCCTAATAGTTTATTGAACTGTACTGTACAAGCGGATTTATCTTATAAAAACATTGAATTAATAGATCCTATTGTTGAAGCAGGCGATAATGGCGCAGAGGTATACATCCACCGGGGCCTTGACAAACTTATTACAATTTAAATTACGTTTATTTTATATGGCTCCATTGTAAGCTTATCACGAATTTGCATTTACCACAACTTCCGTTTTTCCTTATTAATCAAGGGGCTCATCAACCATCGGTTGATCCTGTTTTATTATTTTACAACATTCAAGCATCTTCATTGTCTTCTAAAATATATCACTTAGATGTTTGATACTACGTTTATCAGTGTTGTAAAAATTGTTATCTAACTCACGAATTTTCTCGCTTGGCCAATTGAATTTCGAGGTTTACGTGTACCGGCAGAGAGATAGTCGCTTAGCGACATATTTTCTTGTTATTACCCAAATATAACTGTGATAACTATTCATTTTTAATGCAGAATGTGTGATGTTAGAGGGCATCAGTATTAGTTAATAAAACCGGTCCTAAAGTTGTCGACATCTGTTGCGTTCGTATCGAATATCCTTGTCCAGTGAGCAGTTGAATTTTGTCGCTCTAATTCCTCCCGTCTTTCGCTTGATGCTGCCATGTTTCAGTCGCCTTTGGCTGCTGGCGACATGACATCCACCGAGTGTTACGATCTAATAAAAAAAGGAGTGGACATCGAAGTGCCAGGATTGGAAGTGTATTATGATAAGGTTGTGATAGAACTACGAGGTTAGTTGTGTTGTGCATTTGTGATTTATCATCGTTTGTTCACGCGTCGTTAATAATAGTTTTTATTGGTGCGTTGTTAAAAATTATTGTGAATTATTGTTATGTGCGATTTGGAATTATTGTTTGTGTGATCGGTTAATGAATCTAATAATTTGATACAAATGATGTGTAAATTTCGTGGAGTTTGGTGTTGTTTATAGTACTGCAGTGTCTGAATATTGAAGTTTGATCGATATGGGATGCGTTACGAATCGGATGTCAGTGAGAACAATATTGCCAGCACAACATCCCGCACATCTAGGACCATGTCTTTCCGCTCTGAAGCGTGCGAATCGCAATCCGATCCTCATCTCGAATTACGCATATTATTTTCCGAACACAACACCTAGGCCGTATTGTCTTGTTGTAAGTTATTACAATAGCGATGGCGACTCCGGACGGGCGGGCATCACCCGACCGCTCGGCATCATCAGTCCAGGAGTGGTCGACTTCAACACACGCGATTTGGTCGCCGCGCCGCGGTCGACCTCACTGGCGGTTATTGTGTTAACATTCCCTACTGTTTTTCTATAAAGTGTTTTCCTCACCTATAATAAATGAGCGTGCTTTACGTACACTATTTTTTTGTTCTTACAGGTCCGTGCTTTATGTACTAATTTGCAGTGGATTTAAAATACACGTATACCGTATGTCGCAGGGCACATATCCATTTCCATACATCGATTGCATTATTTACAGTCGCCTTTATTTACATATCAATTGCTGTGTCTGAAATTTAATCAACGAATATGATATCCTTTGAAAGCAAATGTAAATAATAATGCACTTGTTTTTCCACCAGACGAACGAGAGAGCGTACAGAAGAAGACATTTCAAAAATGGGTGAACTCTCATTTAGTCCGCGTCGGGTGCCGTATCGGCGACCTGTACGTGGACATGAGGGATGGCAAAATGCTGATCAAGCTGCTGGAGGTGCTGTCTGGAGAGAGGCTGGTGTGTATACCGCTTTATTTTACTGTCACTGATAATTAAAGTATACGGTTAGTTTGTTTTTAACTAGCCTAACCTGTGATATAGGGAACTTGAAACGATTGAATAAATTCACAAGATACAGAACTATCTATGTAGGTATTTGTAGAGATAAGTGCAATTGATTGACAACTGTATATTTTGGTTTCGTTTTTGCGCCAATTGTATTTTTGTCTGTATTTAGGAGATTCGTTGTAGGTACTTAAACAAATAATATTGTTCCTTCCTTTAAGTCCTATCAATACAGTGGTATAATTCGATTCAATTTTCCTTTTAATTTTATAATATTCTTGTTTGTTTACCGTTCGTGCTAAAATAACTGTTTGATATAACAATGGTAACCTACGCGATGGTTCAAAATATAACATTCGGCTCATGGCTGCTGCGTTAAAATTAGTAGCACACCAACTGAAATTGGAGCGTGTAATGCAAATTATACTTTACATAATGTTATGGTTGCAGTTTGTATTGTTTTTATTAAACAAAAGGTATTGATCCTAGCCAGGTGTTTAAATATGTATCCAACAAAACTGGTTATACTTATGGTTATGTAGCTCGTTTGATCCCTGGGATTGCATGTATCACAAGTAAAGAAAAAATGTTCACCAGCTCCATTGTAGTTGGAAATTAAGTCACGACCTTTTTAACAAGTAATTTAATGGTGTAACAATAGAATCCAGTTTAGTATTACAGATTACAAATTATGTTTTTGTTAAAAGTTTCAATAGTTTAACAAATATCTGCGTGTAGAGGATTTTTTTATATTAAGCCGGAAAATATGTAAGTTAACTGCCTCATCACCATCGTCCATTAACGTCAATTACCAAAAATAAAGAATGTTGCTTTTTTACCTATGTATAGGCACAGTTGGTAACAGAATAGTTATTAGATGTTAATTTTCTGAGAAACAGTGACACCACTACAATATCCAATAACTCGTAGAATCTGTTAAAGTTATTATATTAAGGTATTAACACTAAATTACTTATGATTTAGCAACTATTATCACGTATTATCAGTATTTATAATTGTACTGCCTTAGTGGCGTAGTTGTATTATGGTACGACTGCAATGCTGAGGTCTCGGGTTCGATTCCCGGATCGGGCAAAGTGATATTGAGTTTTTCTATTCAATATCAGCTCGGAGTCTGGAATTTGTGCCCGACTTGGCGATAGGCTCGCCCTCTATCACATCATGGGACGGAATGACGGCGAAAAGTGGGTGCACTAGTTGCGCCTCTACCTACCCCTTCGGGGATAATAGGCGTGAGTGAGTGTGTGTGTGTGTGTTATAATTGTGATTGACCATCTCGGAATCTCACTGGATATATTTTGCCATCAGCCTCGTCCCACGAAAGGCAAGATGCGTATCCACTGCCTGGAGAACGTTGACAAAGCGCTGCAGTTCCTGCGCGAGCAGCGCGTGCACTTGGAGAACATGGGCTCCCACGACATCGTCGACGGGAACCCCAGGCTCAACCTTGGACTGATCTGGACAATCATTCTGCGCTTCCAGGTACGTTGTTTATGTGATGTTATGTTTAATCTATACTAATATTATAAAGCTGAAGAGTTTGTTTGTTTGAACGCGCTAATCTCAGGAACTACTGAACCGATTTTGAAAATTCTTTCACTAATAGAAAGCTACTTTACTCCTGAGTGCTATAGGCTACTTTTTATCCCGGGAAAACTCGATCACGGGGGCAGAGCCGCGAGCGATACTAATTGTTTTATATCACTATATGCTTTAAAAATTCTAGTTACTGTGACAAACGCGTCAAGGCCTATACAAGTAATACAAATTAAACACCATTCTCACCCTTATTGCCCTAACAGATTCAAGACATAACAATCGAAGAAACCGACAACAAAGAGACGAAATCCGCCAAAGACGCCCTGCTCCTGTGGTGTCAAATGAAGACGGCGGGCTACAACAATGTGAACGTGCGCAACTTCACGACGTCGTGGCGTGACGGTCTCGCGTTCAACGCGATCATACACAAGCACAGACCAGAACTGATACAGTTCGAGAAACTGCACAGGAGCAACCCGATACACAACTTGAACAATGCGTTCAATGTTGCCGAGGAGAAACTCGGGCTTACTAAGCTGTTAGACGCTGAAGGTGGGTTGATTTTGAGTGTGTTCAGTCTTGATAGAATGGTTTTGATTGGTGCTATGAAGACTTGAGGCTATAATATTGGCTGGTTTCATGCTGTAAGACATGCTGGGAATTGTTTGAGGATGCAATGTCTCTTTTTCGTCGACATTTATACTAGTATTATAAAGTGGAAAGATTTAATTGTTTGTTTGCAATGGATAAACTCAAAAACTACTGGACCGATTTTGAAAATTCTTTCACTAATAGGTAGCTACATTACTCCTGAATATAGGCTAAGTTTTATCCCGGAAAAACTTTTTCTTCACGCGGGCGGAGCCGCGAACAGAATTCTATAATATCATTAGTCCGTTGTAATCTTTTCTCTGTGCCATCACAAAAAGTTCTAAAGTTACCAATGTAGTATTCTCATCTGATAATTTCTAATTTGATCGCATTATGAACCTTCTCCATAAACATGCAGTTTTTATATAAAGATGATGTGTTATAGACATCGCCGTCGACCACCCTGACGAGAAGTCGATCATCACCTACGTGGTCACGTACTACCACTACTTCAGCAAGATGAAGCAGGAGACGGTGCAAGGCAAGAGGATCGGCAAGGTGGTCGGCATCGCCATGGAGAACGACAAGATGATGCATGAATATGAGTCGCTCACCAGGTATGGAACGAATATACTCTACAAGAGACCGTATAGCAATTATTGCATACTTTGTGACATCTTATATCATATACATACACATTCACGTCCTTTATCTGCGAAGGTAGGCAGAGGCGTAACTAATACACCCACTTCTCGCTGTGCATATTCCGCCTCATGATATGATAGGGAGCGAGCCTATCATAAATTCCAGACTCTGGGCTTATACTAAAAAGAAAAACTCAATATCACTCTACCCGACCCGGGGATCGAATCCGAGACTTCAGCAGCCGCACCGTAATACAACTACGCCAACGAGGCAGTCTCTCGTAGCCATTATTATCCTCCTGGACGTCCGATGGATGTATATCTCATAAGAGATCCTGGTATAATTCTGGCACCCGAAAATCGATGCATGATATCATTGATTAAAATTGTACTACGTTGGACATATATATACTATCAGATTTGATGTATTAGTCCTTGTTAGGATATAGAAGCTGTTTTCTACATATTTAGTGTGATTCTTCTTAAGTTAGTGTGTATAGTTTAATGTTGTATTATTTATTCCAGTGACCTGTTGCAATGGATCGAGCGCACTATCGAAGCGTTGGGCGACAGAACCTTCGCGAACTCCCTCGAGGGCGTGCGTCAACAGCTCATACAATTCGCCAACTACCGCACCGTAGAAAAACCACCCAAGTGAGTATCACATACCATACCAGCCCTGTATTATATACTGCCCACTGCTGAGCACGGGCCTCCTCTACTACTGAGAGGGTTAAGGCCTTAGTTCACCACGCTGGCCTAGTGCGGGTTGGCAGACTACAAATACCTTCGAAATTCAGAGAACTTCTCAGGTATGCAGGTTTCCTCACGGTGTTTTCCTACACCGTTAAAGCGAGTGATAATTCACTGAGATATGTCAAGTATCACATGACATTACATTATTTTACTTTGGCCAAAACTGAGTGGAGTTAGTGTATGTGAAATAGTGGTTTTGAAATCAAACGTGAATACGTGGCAATGATAGATACTGTTTGTGTAAGACAATGTTGTCCTTTCCTGATAGGCGTCGTTGGAATTTCTTGTATATAATTTGTTCCAATGAATATATAATTTGTTCTAATGAATATATAATTTGTTCCAATGAATATATAATTTGTTCCAATGAATATATAATTTGTTCCAATGAATATATAATGTGTTCTAATGAATATATAATTTGTTCCAATGAATATATAATTTGTTCCAATGAATATATAATTTGTTCCAATGAATATATAATGTGTTCTAATGAATATATAATTTGTTCCAATGAATATATAATTTGTTCCAATGAATATATAATTTGTTCCAATGAATATATAATTTGTTCTAATGAATATATAATTTGTTCCAATGAATATATAATTTGTTCCAATGAATAATATTGTTTTTTCCACCAGGTTTGTGGAGAAAGGCAACCTGGAGGTGTTGTTATTCACGCTGCAGTCTCGCATGCGCGCCGCCAACCAGAAGCCGTACACGCCGCGCGAGGGCCGCATGATACACGACATCAACCGCGCCTGGGAGCGCCTCGAGAAGGCCGAGCACGAGCGGGAACTCGCGCTCAGGGAGGAGCTCATACGGCAGGAGAAGCTCGAGCAGCTGGCCGCCAGGTGACATAGCATATGCTTATACTTGAGATCGGCACAGGCATTCATACACAAGGGTAGGGGAACGGGGTGTATGTTGTCGATGTTTATAGAAAAGAGAGGAGGATGTTTTGTACTTGTAGCTAATTAGGAAATGCTATAGTAAAGATGCCACATTCTACGATTCCATGTGTATACATTAAATAATGGTATATTTAGGGTTTTAACTTTTATTTGTTTGAAAATCAACACAGAACTAAAATAGTATTATTAGTTTAATCAAAATTAGTTAACAAATTATCAAAAGAGCAAGAACATAAAAATATAGCTAGCAAAAAACAACGATTGTGAACGTCCGTCCGATCCAAAAATGCAAGCCAAGTGTGTCGCCGACGCAGTGGTCCGCGCGCTGGCCGATTCAGATTCGCGCCTTTTTTTTCAACGGACGACTGATGACGACACTGTGACGTTGCAACTAAGCCACGCCTCCCGGTCTTCTATCATTTTGCTGATTGTATAATTTAATGTTATTAAAACATTACCTGTCACTAACAACAACATGCATTCTACAGATTCAACCGCAAAGCCCAGATGAGAGAGACATGGCTGTCAGAGAACCAGCGTCTGGTCAGCCAGGACAACTTCGGCTTTGACCTCGCCGCCGTGGAGGCAGCCGCCAAGAAACACGAGGCCATCGAGACAGACATCTTCGCGTACGAGGAGCGAGTGCAGGCCGTGGTCGCGGTGTGCTCCGAATTACAGGCCGAGAGGTGAGTCACGTGATTTTGCTCATGTGATTTATGCGAGGTTCTTGGTTCGTTTATGGCAGAAAGTGGACAGGAATATTTTTCTAATTAAAATGCAATGGTTTTTGCACATAACTGTTTTGATGGATGTTCGTTAATGATATTTTGCACGCAGTAAAAAAAATATTATTGTGCGAAAACGGCGTCTACCAACTTGAGATTTAATATGCTTTATACTTTTCCTATTCTGAGTATAGCATACCAGCTTTTGCCCGCGGTCCCGCCCGCATTAAAAAGTTTTTCCGGGACAAAAGTCCCGCTTTATATTTGCCGGGATAAAAAGTAGCCTATGCGTTAATCCAGGACATGATCTTCCCGTGTGCCATTTTTCAATTTTATCAAAATCCGTTCAGTAGTTTTTGCGTGAGAGTAACAAATATACATTCATACATTCTTACAAACTTTAGCGTTTATATAAGTAGGATAAATAGGTATGATAAGTCCTCTTAATATATAATAAGTAATCCTGGTTTCGACTGTTTCTTTTTCATGTTTCCATAAAAATATAAAAAAAAAAAACCTTAGGTATGATAAATGTAATGTTTTTTTTTTACCCAATGCTCGCTCGGATGATGCTATACTCCCGAGTGTCCCCAGTGGTGGTAGCGATAAAACGTTTTTCCCCGCGAAAAAAAAAAAAAAAAAGGTATGATAAGTGTGTGTATGGTTGGTGCAGGTACCACGACATGGAGCGCGTGTCTGCGCGGCGCGACAACGTGCTGCGGCTGTGGGCCTACCTGCTGGAGCTGCTGCGGGCCCGACGCGCACGGCTCGAGCTCTCACTGCAGCTGCAGCAGAACTTCCAGGCATGTACCATCACCACCATAAATCGCACCTTTAGAACGAAAACGACACAATTCAAAAAATACAAAATTGAGTTGTCATTTTTACTTGACTAAAAACTAGTCCCTTATTTATAAAAATATAATAAAAAATGGACCGATAAACAGTTTTGTTCTTTTCCTGCTTGAATATGGCTGTGTACGAACTATTATTGTATTGAGAACTTCGTTTTAAGTAATTTTATGACGATAACTCAATTTTCTATCTTTTTGAATTATGTCGTTTTCGTCCTAAAGGTGCGAAATATCTGTACAAAATCAAAATCTCAAATTGCCTATACACGCGTTATGTTAAACTGAAAAAAAATTTTTGGTATAAAATAAAGCAAATCGCTTTTATTTTATTTTTGTGAAGAGAAAAAAAGATCAGTAAGAACCCAAAAGTATGTAGGCAATTTGAAATTTTGAATTTGTTCAACTACTTATGCTTGTGACTGTACACTACACACACCATTACACTGGTGGTAATTCATAGGTGGTAGGTCTCTCATATGTAAGAATCCGTCTGGGTACCACTGCATAGTCTATTTCTACCGCCAAGCACCAGTGTGCATGCACTGTTGTGTTGCAGGCTGAAGGACATTGTAGCCAGTGTAACTACTGGACATAATGAGACAACATCTTATGTCTCAGAATGATGTCTCGCCATTAATGCTATAAAAAATTACATGCAAATTACAAGCGGTAGATTACCGCCATGCAGCTAGCACAACTACCTCGGTAGCGACGTTGTATCATGAGCGGTACGACTATCACGCTGAGCTCTCAGGTTCGAATCCCGGGTCGGGCAAAGTAATATTGTTTTTTTTTTGCCAAGTATCAGCCCAAGTCAATTCTAGAAATGTGCTCAATTACATGGGACCTAATGTGGCTGGCGAAATTTTGATGTGTAACACTTCTGCCTACTCCTGAATAGAGAAAAATACGTGATGCTATATATGTCTAACATGTATAATACGCTTATATAATAAATTCATTAAAAAAAAAAAACCGTTCTATTTTACTCTAAAATTATTTAGTACACTATTTCACATTTATTTACTGTCGTTGTTTTGCACAGGAGATGCTATACATCCTGGACTCGATGGAAGAGATCAAGATGCGTCTGCTGACAGACGACTACGGCAAGCACCTGATGGGCGTCGAGGACTTGCTCCAGAAGCACGCCCTCGTTGAAGCCGACATCAACGTACTCGGCGAACGCGTCAAAGTGAGTTACATACATAATACCGATAATTGTTACAATTTTCCTGTACACGTTTTTTTCCTTTTTATGGAATAATAAACAAATAAATAGATTAGATACCTTCTCAATGTTAAACAAAACCCGAAGGTTAATATTCTAGGTCTTAATGACAGTCAAAATTAGATGCAACGGATGGTACTTAGATTGGATTTTAATTTAAAAACTTAGGTATCATTAAGGATATCCTGTTTTTAGATAGCTCGTGAATTTATTCCTGTTACCTTATAAGCTTACAAATCGTTCGCTACTAAAGTAATTTTAATTAATATCAAACGTTACAAAATATCCTGTATATTTAAATTATCCTGAATATATATTTTTTGCAGTCTGCACTTATTATTAAGTTGTTGATATACCTGTACAATTAAAGTGCCTTATTCCAGAATTCATGTACCATCTGGTTTCGATATAAAAAGGCCTTTAAAACCAATTTTGTTTCCTATAAATTTCCTAGAAAAAGTATTTTTGAGTTAGGAAGGCCGGTAAACAACTTAAGCACATTACCGCGTAGTGGAGGATATTTCTATACATTATATTATTATATTTCCTAGTTTCTTGTAATAACTTTAAGAAATCAATTATGGCATTATTGAAATCTGGCTCTTAAGCTGAACATTCTCTGGCATGACGTTTCTTAATGATGTAATATTATAGATTCATCTCGTTCTTTTCTTCTCTTTTTTTATTAATGATTTAATAACCGCGTTTGTTCACTCTTTTGGCTCAAGATATTGTGCTACTTTGCTGTGGGACTTTACTGTGCTTCTTTAGTGTTAATCTAGTTTAAGAAAATATTGTTCTGTTTGTTCCCCGAATATTAATAAATAAATAAATCTGTGTAGCTACACTAGCGTTAAAAAACTCTAGTGATACTTTCGTAAACGTACGTAAAGTTGTTTGCCGGCTATTATAAATGTTGTAACGCACTCTTAATAAAACTATGACCTAATCTAAAATCGTTGACTTGTGGTAATCGTTACAAAAACGAACTGTATACATTTTTTTGCAAAGTTCGGCGCGTAAAGAACATAAATTCAAATTTTTTCGAACATAAATTCAGATTTTGATCCTATTCCCAATGTTAAAAAGACGCATTTTTTTTCTTAGTTGATGCAGCTTGCCCTTTACGGTTCATATTTTGCCCAAACTCATCTAGTCAAAATTTGGTATTAGGTTATTGTTTTATTAAGAGTGCGATAATATGCCATCGTCAACAACTATATAATGCAGTGTTGCCAACCTTACTAGATTTCCTGTTTTTGCGTCTTCATCCCTGTTTTTTGTTTCGAGTCAAATTTGTACTGTTTTTTATTTTAAAGATTTTTTACTGGTTTTTACATGCATTTTCACTGTTTTTGTGTACAGATTAATTAATTTGTACTACTTAAAATGGTCCAGGAGCTTTTTTCTTTGTCCCCACCCTATGGAGTTACCCTACTTCTCGGACGTTACTGAGGGAAAATAGGACCTTTATTTTTTTTTAGCTCCTCGGTCAAAATCCCCGACAAACTGTTTTCTCCTGTTTTTTATAAGTCATCTGTTGTATTTTGGTTTCTTGGAGTTGGCAACAGTGATATAATGATAACTGTCCCCAGGTGGTGGTGGGACAGTCGCAGCGTTTCCTGGAGCAGGAGGAAGGCGGGTACCGTCCGTGCGACCCGGCCGTCACCGTGGACCGCATTCACCAGCTCGAGAACGCTTATGCGGAACTGGTGCATCTCGCCGTAGAACGAAGGTATGATACCATTTTGTAGGCTTATGGTTCTTGTGAAGTTTTCGACGGTGTTTGTTGCGTTAATGGTAAGGAGTAAGCAGAGAGCATTGGTAAATATACTTGGATTTTTTAGGTAAATTACAAACTGATTCGATGTGTATAATATTTAAAAGGTGTTATGTGGTGTGTGTTTGTTTTCGAAATTAAGATTTCTATCAAATAAATTTCGTTACTTATTTGTTTCAGTTTTATAATTATTCATTTTATTAACAAACTACTGTATACAATATCAATATTTTTGTTCCTACAGAAAGCGTCTCGAGGACAGCCGCAAGCTGTGGCAGTTCTACTGGGACATGGCCGACGAGGAGAACTGGATCAAGGAGAAGGAACAGATCGTGTCTGTGGACGACATTGGGCACGACCTTACTACCGGTCAGTCTATTGATCTATTTAAATCAATTTTTTATTTAATGAAATGGTGAGAAAAATTGAAATGTGTTACGAAGGTGCCATTTTTTTTTAAACAAAATACCGATATTTAAAAATAGGTACGGTTTTTATTGTCATTCTGTGATAAAGGTGAATCTTATTGATTTATTAATCATTGAACTATAAAGAACGCATACAATCGATTTTGGATTTTAGTGTATTTTACTGTACAAATATATAGAACACAGTTTTGTCAGTTTGTGAAAAGTTTTTATGATTATCATTATCTGTAAGTAATTGCATAAGAGTTTCAACATAAAACATAATGTATAAACTATAAGCTAGAAAGAAAGAAAGAAAACACATTTATTTACAACATAAACGGCGTACTAATAATAGTTTAAAAATAAAAAAAAAGCTCATTGATATGTGTTATGTCAGTGTACCTGCTGATCTCGAAGCACAAGGCGCTGGAGGCGGACATGCAGGCGCACGAGCCGCAGCTCATGAGTGTGGCGGCCGTCGGCGACGAGCTCATCTCGCAGGGACACTTCGGCGCGGACCGCATACAGGTAATGTCTTCTATAAGGTTTTTTTTTGTCAATGGCCCTACTGGCAGTGTTGCCAACTTAACGGATTTCCCGTCATTTCTATGTGAGGGGGGGGGGGGGTGTACACGTGAAAGGAGGTCTTCAAGGGGTGGCAAGAACACACGCTTGCACTCCCGTCCATGCGAAACTAGCTATACCCGTGTCACTTGTTCATCTAACGGATTTTTGACGGAAATATACGACTAACTTGACGCATTTTTTTAATTCTTGTTGGCAACACTGCCTACTGCCAGTAGCCTGACACGAGTCGGCTTTTCTGGCCAAACCGGTCTTTAGGGTGAACGCAGAAGGCGCTCGCAACCCTTTGAATTAAGTGACCATGCTGAGGGCAACCCACTAACGGGTTACGAACCTCGCCTCAGGACGGCCACTGAGAGAGGATGAGACATCAACGATTAGGGAAAGATTGTTTTTTTTTTCTATAAGCTTTAGATTGCTTCTGGAGTAGTGCTGTATGAATGGGTATCAGAAACACAAATTTATATCGGAGGTTGTCAATTAAAAAACTTTGTCTCGCCCAACGCCTCCTAATTCCAATTACTCCTGCTTTAAAGTATGCACCTTTTTTGCGAGTATATAAATGAACTGCTCTAAACAAAAATAACAAATATGTCTATATCATGTTATTTTTTTTATTATTAATTGTATTTTATACCTTGAACTGATTTTGAAAAGAGCAACACTAGAGTTTCTTGCCCGTTCTTCTCTAGTGAGAACTGCTTTCCGAACTGGTGGTAGAGTTAATATTGACTGAATCTAAATAATGTATAACATTTTATGGGTTCGAATAAATTTATTTCATTTCATTATTTCATTTCATTTCATTTCACACATATGTAGTTCTTCAACAGTATCATCACTTATCATCAAGTGACCTAAATACTAATTGAGCTGTCGTTTAAAACAATATTGTACACAGGACCGTCTTCGCGACATACTGTCCCAATGGAACCACCTCCTGGACTTGGTGTCGCTGCGTAAGAACCGTCTCGATGCCGCCGTGCGATACCACCAACTCTTCGCTGATGCGGATGACATCGACAACTGGATGCTTGATACCCTCAGGTATTTTCATGATTATTGTGTTTATAAAGACAAAAGTTTTATTAGTCATTTATGTCTCTTTCAATAATCTTCTTCACATTTTTTTCTGAATAAACAGAATGGGTTTTATATTTTTTTCATTGTAATTAGCATATTGATAATTATGTGTATTTATTTATAATTATCTTATATACTGTAATATGGAGAATTGTCAGGTGTATAGAATGAGAATTCTCCATAAGAAGTTCTAGGGTGCGTGAAGTCTGCCAACCCGCACTAGGCCAGCGTGGTATGGTATGGTATGGTTATGGGCTCCTTTTCCCGCACTTAGCCCGTAAAATATCGGGCCATTGTGCGTGATATGCGTGCCAGCTATAGGACAAGCCAGCCTAACTCCGACCAGAAGCGCAGGATCTTCCTGGTATCTCCACAGGCTTCTCGGAGTGACCCCGGTGAGTCGAGGATTTCTGCCCGTTGCGCAGCTACACCTTCGCATTCCAGGATGACGTGGGCAGCTGTTTCATCGACCAACAGACATCCCCTACATAGGGGGCTGTCAGTCATACCTAAAACATATAAATGTTTGTTTAGTGGGCAATGTCCAGTAATGGTGCCTACAACTATGCGTAGGGATGCCCTATCCAGAGATAGGAGACGTTTAGTGAGACGTCGATCCGGGTGTGGCACAGCTTCCCGGGATTGTCTACATGTACTGATATTTGCCCATTGATCCGCGTGTTGGTTTAGCGTTCTGTGTCGCAGCCATGTTCTCAGCTGGTTGAAGGGCAGCGGCATTATTGGGTTAGGACCCATTAATACCTGATCTGACCCTCTTTTGGCCAGCTCATCAGCTGCGTCGTTACCTAGAGAGCCACTGTGCCCCTTTATCCACTGTAGGGTAACTGAGTTTGTTTTTCCTATACCCTCCAGTGCCTGGTGGCACTCTAGTATGAGCCCTGATTGGATAATCTTGCTGTCTAGGGCTCGTAATACCGCAGCGCTATCGGATACAATACGTATTTTATAGCCTGTAAGGCGCCGCTTTTCCACTGCTTTGGCAGCCTGTGTGATGGCGACACATTCGCATTGATAGATGGAACTGTATTCGCCCAAGGCCATTGATATCTTGATGTTCAATTCTGGTGAAAACACTCCTGCTCCCGATCCTGTCCTTGTCTTTGAGCCATCGGTGTATATGCGCAGTTCGTATTTATCAGACCAGTCATGTTGTTCTTCGGTCAGCTGGACAGTGTAGCTTTTGCTGAAGATGTGTTGTTTGGATACCCTGTCGGTGGGAGCAGCCATCAATGGTTGATAGTTGATGGCTTCTTCCAGGATTGCGGCGTGGGCACCATTAGCTGTACCCCAGAGCTTGAGTGTCTTCAGTCTTATTGCTGCTGAGGCAGCCTCTTGTTGGATAAATAGATCCAAGGGCACTAGCCCCAGCAGGACCTCTAAAGCTGCCGTGGGTGTGGTTTTCATGCAGCCTGTTATAGCTGTACAAGCTAGTCTCTGGAAGTGCTGCAGTTTGGTTTTTGCTGTGGTTAGTTTGGTTCTAGGCCACCACACAACAGCTCCGTAGGTGATGATCGGTCGTATCACCGCAGTGTATAGCCATCTGACAATTTTGGGGTGTACTCCCCAGGTTTTACCTAGGAGTCTCTTGCACTGCCAGAATGTGATACAGGCCTTCTCCAGTTTGTGGTCTAGATGTTTATTCCATAACAGTTTATCGTCCAAGGTGACACCTAGGTATTTTACCTCTTTGGTGAGAGACAGCGTAGTACCTTGGAGTTTTGGTAGGCGAAGATTATCTATTGCTCGCTTCTTTGTGAACAGTACGAGTTCGGTCTTTGATGGATTTACTGTCAGTCGTTGTTCTGAGCACCATCGTTCGACGATATTAAGGGCCCCTTGCATGAGATCGCATAGGACTCCTTCGAATTTTCCTTGTACAAGGATCGTTACATCGTCTGCATAGCCGACAGTATGGTAGCCTGCTTCGTTCAGCGTCCTAATGAGGTCATCCACCACTAGGTTCCATAGGAGCGGAGAAATGACTCCACCCTGTGGGCAACCCCTCGAAACAATGGCTCGGACAGTGCCATTGACTGTCACTTGCACTGCCCTTTCTCTCAGCATGCTTCCGATCCAGTTAGTTATGAACCGGTCAGCGTTATGGTTGAGCAGTGCACGGCTTATGCTATTGAATTGCGTCTTGTCAAAAGCCCCCTCAACGTCAAGGAAGGCTACAAGCGCTGATGATTGTGTTGATAGTGCATTTTCTATTGGTGTTATAACACTGTGAAGAGCTGATTCGGTTGATTTGCCTGAAGAGTAGGCGTGTTGTTGGTTGTGCAGAGGGTAATAAGCCAGCGCATCATCTCTGAGAGCCCTGTCACACAGTCTCTCCATTACCTTTAGGAGGAAGGATGTGAGGCTAATTGGTCTATACGATTTTGGTTGCGTATAGTCACTCTTACCTGGTTTTGGTATAAATACCACTTTTACTTCTCTCCATTTATGGGGAACGTAGCAGTGTTTCAAGCATCCCTGGTAGATCCTGACCAGGTGTGGGGCTATTGTGTTTTTGCCCCACTGAAGGAGTCCAGGGAAGATGCCGTCTAGACCTGCTGCTTTATAGGTAGAGAAGGTGTTTATTGCCCATACGACTCGTTCTAACGTGATTGCCCGCTGGGCAGTTATGGTAACGTTATGGTATAAAAAGGCACAGGGATGTCACCAGTGTAGTAAATGCTGATGACAGTTAATGCGTTACCATTTTCTGTGTCTAGATGAAGAAGTAAAACACTCACAGTATAGTTCAGAGTTTAATTCTAGACACAACACAGAAGGCACAATTAAACAGAAGGCACAAGCACAGTATACAGTCTAGAGTGAAGAAGCGATAGACAGTTCAAGAGTACAGCGTAGAAATGAAGACAGAATAAATAAGCACTAGCGTATAAAACAGTATAGCGTAGCGTAAGCAGGGTAAGCGAGTAGCGTGCGCTTCGCGTCAAAAGCAAGTCTCGACTGTCGGGTCAGCTGGCAATGTCATGTGCCGATGCGGCGCGGGCGCACCGCACCGCACCGCACTTCACACCGCTGACTCCTTGTACCTAACGGTAAATCTGTGCGCAAGGGACGTCGCACTGGTCGATAATATGATATCGGTATCGACATCGACAAACCGTTACGCATCGAAGTACTATGCTTGTAGTTGAAATATAATATTAAGATTTGTGTAATAGTTAGTGTTAAGTTTAGTATAAGTGTAAATAAATAAAATGTAAATATATATTTTTTTATGTAAATTGTATAACATGAAATTGAAAACACAACATTGTAGGAAAGCTGCCTACAACGTCATTGGTTGTTTCGTTACAATCCTGTTGGTTCACTTCTCCCCATGTGAAGTTTTCCGTGATGGAGCATCCTGGGAAGTGTGTGTTAAGTAACAGCTCACACATTTCTGTATCTGTTGTTGTGTAGCTGTTATCAGGTTTTTTCAGAGAGCCAAGGTTACGATCTGGGTCTTTGGATAGAACTTTTCTCACCCTGGCTGCTTGAGTGTTTGATTCAATGTTGGTACAAAAGGTTCTCCAGCATTCACGTTTCCGTTCCCGGATGCGTTTCTTGTACACCGCTTGGGTTATCTTGTACGCATCCCAGTCTTCTGGTTGCCTTGTGTTTTTTGCTCTGTTGAACAGTTTGCGTAGTTTGCATCTCAGTTTTTCAAGTTGAGGTCCCCACCAACTACTTCGATTGGCGGTCCTCGTCGAGTGCCCCGTGAGCGGGCACGTTTTATGAAATGCGTTTATTAGCGTTTCAGTCAGTTTATTAACGTGTTTCTCTATGTCAGCTGGCCCACCATATTCTTCGGGAACATGTTTGAGGTTCGGGCTTTCTGACACTAGCTTACCAAACCTTACGCAGTCAGTTCGTCTGGGATTGCGCCAGGGTTCAGGTTTCTTAGTATCCACGTTCAGTTTATATCTTATCCATCTGTGATCAGAATTGGACAGTTCGTTAGATACTTGCCAGTCGGAGATGATATCCGATACGTTCTCCGTTGACAGCGTGATGTCTATTATAGTTTGGTATCTGGAAGTCACAAAGGTAGGTTCGGACCCCCTGTTTAAAAGCCTGAGGTTAGTGGAAAATAAAAATTCAACCAAGTCATCACCTCTTTTGTTGGAAGCGCCGCAGCCCCAGATGGTGTGATGTGCGTTCGCATCCGCCGAGATGATTAGCTCAAGCTTCTTGTCTTCGCAGTGTTTTATAAGATTCGCAAGCTCAACCGTCGGTATGTCCGCGTCGCCCGGCAGATAGGCAGACGCTAGGATTACCTCTGGGATGCTAGGACAGCTGCTCCGGAGCCTGACCGTGGTCAGATCTCTGGAACAGAACTCACTTATTATAACTGCGTCGATTGATCTAGGCACATAAATGCAAGTGCGTGGGTTGATTACGGTTGTATCAAGTAGGATCTCACCTCCAATGTTGCTCAGACCGCAGATTCTGTCCTTCCTTATCCACGGCTCCTGGATAAGGGCGATGGTCTTGTTGTTTACCTCCAGTACTCTTCGCAGGGTAGCCGCCGCGGCTTGTTTGTGCTGGAGGTTTGTCTGGATTACGTTAGTGAGTCGAGGACGAGCGAAGAGGGCTACTAACCTCCTCATCCGTTCCTAACGGAATGTCCTGGTCGGCCAGATGCGCGACAGCCTCCTCTAGGTCACCATAACTGGCGTCTCCGTCGGAGGTAGTCAGCGGGCAAACTGGTGTCCCATCCTGCCTCTGCCTTTCGGCGGAGGAGTGTTGGGTGACCATTGGTTCGCCGACCGCGCTCTGCCTTTCGGCGGAGTTTGGTTGGCTAGCCGTGGACATAGACGCAGCCATCACCGGATCCGTACCAGCGCTCACCCTCTGCTTTGCAGTGGAGGGGGCGCTAGAGGTCCCGGGTATAGGCGCCGTCTCAGCTTGGTCGGGTGGCACTTCCTGCAACCTTCCTTTGCTGCCGAAGAAGCGGATATAGGCGTTGCCCAGCTTGTAAAATAGCTTCCGTCCTCTCGCCAGTATGTTGGGTATCTCGTCGGCTGGTATGCCGAGCACCAAGAAGGTACCCGGAGGGTTCCCTTCCTGGCGCTCAATGCTGTAGAGCGACCATCTGCTGATCTGGTACCACCCGTTCTGACAGACCAGCATACGCTGTATCGTACCGATCTCCTCAGAACAGGCTGGCAACAGGACCGCGGACTTCACCCTTTTGGGGATGTCTTTTTGGCGTCTCACAACCAGCCGGGTTCCGGGGATGGGTGATTCGAGAGTGGCTACCATATCTTTTAGCCATTCAAGAGCTTTTGTGTCCACACAGTGCAACTTGAGCACTCCTTCACTGTGGAAAGGTTTTCCATGGAAGGCGGGCACGTATGGGATGTTATTTGAAGTCCTTGGAGCATCCACTATGCCTACCATGGAAGACTCCAAGGTACTTATTATGGCTTCCACCTGTGTCGGTGTCAAATCGGTGAAAGGTTCCGCCATCACTGCGACAAAGTCGTCGTTTAAAACTACCTTGTCAGCGTAGGTGGCGGCGCCCCTGGCCGATACGACATTGGTGGACGCTTTTTGTTTTTTCACCTGCGATTGTTGTGGTGATTGTGTGTCATCGGGACGGGGGCGCTTGGGTACTTTCCCTTCGCCCTGTTGAGCTGCGGGCATTACATTACCCTGGCCCCTGCCTCCGCGTCTTCGTCTTGGTTTGCGGGGTACGTTGGGTTTAACCTTCGTAGCCCCGCTGGTTTGGGCTGCATGTTCAGTGCTTGCCTCCTCCTGACCCTGGTTGCCACCAGGATGATTCGGTTGCCTTGCACTTACTACTGCGGTGGGGACCCGTTTCGGTCCTTTGGCGACACCCTGCCTTGCGGCGGGGGGTTGCCTCCTACCCTTACCTTGTTCATTTTTGTTTTTTCGTTCTTCTATGCGCTTATTTTTTTTCCGCGTGTCAGAAGGTGTTTTTTTGCGATGGACCACCTGCCAGACTTGTTCACCGGCCATCCATGATATTGGAGCCGTGGCGGTCGATGTGCTAGGGCCAGGCGCTTCCAAGATGGAAGCAGCGACCGGCTCTCGTGTGTCTTGGGGCGCTTCCGTGGAAGCAGCGACCCTTTTGTTAACGTTGCAGGGCGCTTCGTTAGAAGCAGCGGCCTGCTTGTTATGTTTGTTTTTACTCTTAGCTTTCGGCATGTTGAGTATTGAAAATAAATTCACTCCCCGTGGCGTCCCACCCTCCAGGGAGCCCGCAGTTGGGGATGCTCATTCTAGCACCAGGACCTACCACAGGGAGTATAGGACCCAGAGTCCGTGATGCAGCGAGTCCGCACGGTGCGAGGGGTGCTAGGGCTGCCGAAACCGAGATTTTGGTTCGAGCTAGCCGTAGGCCCCGCGCTCCGCCGACTGCGCACCCCATGACCCTGTAGACCTCGCCAGCAGCCCTTAAGGGGTGCCCCTACCGGTTACCCCAGGTTGGCTAGTACCTGGGGCTGCCGTTTAGAAGGAATGCCGGACCAAAGGGGGCGTGTTATCCCCGCAAGTATCAACAGCCGACTTGCGGTAGACTCAACCCCCCAGGACTCCATTATCCCCTCGTACGGCGTTCAACTACGCACGGTACAAGACGTAGGTGGGCTCAAAACCTCTCCACTACAGAGAGGGCGGTCTGACACGCCCACTGGTCATGACCTACCAGTCCTTTTTGCTGCGTGGCCGCAAGGTCGCTGGTGAAGCCTCTTCGGATAACTCCGGTGGTTGGGAGGGTACTTCGCCAACGGTGAGCCAGACCCCTTAGAGGGAGTGACTCGCCGTTGCCCAGGTATACCGGCGGTAGAGGATCGGCATTCCCATTGGACGTATCCGCAGGGACTACCCATCCTGCCGCACACGAGGAGGTGACCCAACATATACCCAGGCCAGCGTGGTGAACTAAGGCCTAACCCCTCTCAGTAGTAGAGGAGGCTCGTGCTCAGCAATGGGCAGTATGTAATAAAGGGCTGATTACATTGCATTGCATTGAATACTTTGATAATATAGTGTTTTGTTGGCAGACTGGTATCGTCTGAAGACACCGGTGTCGACGAGGCTCAAGTGCAGAGCCTGCTGAAGAAACACAAGGATGTCACCGACGAATTGAAAAACTACGCCAACGTCATCCAGCAACTCAAGCAACAGGTAAGTTTATCTTTCCAAATATCGTAGTAATTCAACATTATTACACTTGAAAAACGAAAACACATCGCACCTTTAGAACGAAAACGACACAATTTTAAAAATTAAAAATTGAGTTGTCATTTTTAAATGAGTAAAAACTACTCCTTTATTTATAAAAATATAACAAAAAAGGCACCGATATAACAGTTTGGTACTTTTCCTGCTTGAATATGGCTGTATTTGAACTATTATTGTATTAAGAATTTCGTTTTAAGTAATTTTATGACGATAACTTAATTTTCTATCTTTTTGAATTGTGTCGTTTTCATCCTAAAGGTGCAATATGTACAGGGTAATTTTTACATTATGTTACAAAATGAAACCATATATTCGTCTAAACTACAAAATGATAAAAAAATTGGAATACTAAAACCGAGATTTTTAGCGAAAGTATTTGTTATTCATTGATCATTTTTGGCACAATGTTAGCAGAGGTATAGACGAATATATGGTTTCATTTTGTAACATAATGTAAAAATCACCCTGTATATTTAGTAGTATTTTTGTCATGAACATACGATTCATAACAAAAATTGGTCTCGGGTTTGATCTCCGAGTAGGGCAAAGTGATATTGAGTTTTTCTATTCAGCATCAGCTCGAAGTCTTGAATTCGTGCCCGATATGGCGATAGGCTCGCCCCCTATCACATCATGGGATGGAATGACGGCGAAAAGTGGGCGCACTAGTTGCGTCTCTGCCTACCCCTTCGGGTATAACAGGCGTTAGTGTATATGTTTATGTATGGAACATAATATGTTATGTGGTGTGTGTATGTGTGTATGTGTGTATGCGCAGGCGCAGGAGCTGAGCCCGGAGGACGCGAGCAGCGCGGAGGTGCGCGAGCGACTCGGCGCCATCGACGCGCGGCACGGCGAGCTCGCGGAGCTGGCGCGTCTCCGCAAGCAGCGCCTGCTCGACGCGCTCTCACTGTTCAAGCTGCTGGCCGAGGCCGACGCCGCCGACCAGTGGATCGCGGAGAAGGACCGCATGCTCGACACCATGCTGCCGCCCAAGGACATCGACGATGTCGAGATTATGAAGCACAGGTACGTGACGAGCAGCACCATCCAGCACCTTGAGTTACAAAATACTTGTTAAGTCTCATTATGTCCTGTAGTTATACTGGCTACAATGCCATTCGAACCGAAGCACAACAGTGCATGCACACTGCTGATTGGCGGTAGAAATAGACATTGCGGTGGTACCCACCCAGACGGACTCTTACATATGAGAGTCCTACAGTAAAATAGCTAACAATACACTAGGTATTCATCATGATTTATCTTGCTAGACAGCCATACAATTAATCCAAAATTTTAATAATAAACTGCGATTACCAATCCTTTAGTATTTTTTCGAGTAAATATTGTTCAACTTTTGAGTTACAATAAACTTATGTGACAGATACGACGGATTCGACAAGGAGATGAACGCGAACGCGTCTCGCGTGGCGGTGGTGAACCAGCTGGCGAGGCAGCTCATCCACGTGGAGCACCCGCAGGCGGCGCGCATACAGGAGCGGCAGACCGCACTCAACGGCGCCTGGTCTTCGCTCCGAGAGAAGGTACTGTTGACAATTTTACTTACCATTATTTTAATTATGACTTACTAAATTTATTTGATACTAATGGACGATAGCCTAGTTGGGAATGGAATGGTCTGCCGAGACAATGTCCGGAGGTTCGAAACCCAAGGCACACACCTCTGACTTTTCAAAGTTACGTGTGTATTGTTTATCAATTATAGTTTAATTTATCGGTGAAGGAAAACATCGTGAGGAAACCTACATACTTGAGAATTCTTCATAAGAATTTCGAGGATTTGTGAAGTGTGCCAACCCGCACTAGGCCAGCGTGGTGGACTAAGGCCTAACCCCTCTCAGTAGTAGAAGGCCCGTACTCAGCAGTGGGCAGTATATAACACAGGGCTGGTATTATTAATAATTATGGCGTTACCATTTATTTGGTTGGGTAAACTTTTTTTTACATTGATAAGCATCATATCTATTTACTATTTAAATTTAGTTACAGTTTAATTTGAACGAACTTGCACCTTTTTATAAAACTATTGCATAATATCACAGTTACGGATATCTTGTAATTTAACATTGTATTTTTGATATCAGGCCGAAGCCAAGAAGGACGACCTGAAATCCGCTCAGGGAGTACAGACATTCCACATTGAGTGCCGCGAGACCGTCTCATGGATCGAAGACAAGAAGAGGATTCTGCAGCAGACCGACAACCTTGAGATGGACCTCAACGGTAATGCGATCGTTGCTTTGTTGTAATGCTTACTAAGATTATTTGAGCTAAAGAGGTTACAAAGTGATGAATATTAATTAATGACTGCTATCGATTCGAAAAATGGACTATGTAGTATGTAGCCAAAACTAAACTAAATAAAATTTGTGAGAGACATAGACATTAGCTAAATATATTTATACGGGCGGATCATCATTATAAACCAGCAGCTAAAATCAGTAATGACTGACAGACTGCCTCGGTGGCGTAGTTGTATTATGATACGACTGCAATGCTGAGGTCTCGGGTTCGATTCCAGGGTCGGGCAAAGTGATATTGAGTTTTTCTATTCAGTATCAGCTCGGAGTCTGGTATTTGTGCCCGATATGGCGATAGGCTCGCCTCCTATCATATCATGGGACGGAAGAACGGCGAAAAGTGGGTGCACTAGTTGCGCCTCTGCCTACCCCTTCGGGGATAAAAGGCGTGAGTGTATATGTATAAAGCCAGTAATGTGTTGCAGGCGTGATGACCCTGCAGCGGCGCCTGTCGGGCATGGAGCGAGACCTGGCCGCGATCCAGGCGCGCATCTCCTCGCTGGAGAGCGAGGCCAACGCCATCGAAGATGAGCATCCCGAGGAGGCGCAGCTCATCCGCGACCGCGTGCAGCAGATCAACCAGAACTGGGACCAGCTCACGCAGATGGTCAGTACATCTTACTTATAATTTGTGTCACTTTTGTAAGTCAATTAACTACAGTGACAAATAAAATAAAAATCGTGTACGTATGTACGCGCGTGAGAAGTTATACTTCTTCTTCTACTTCTGGAAGTTCAAAACAGCGACCTCTTTTCTTAAGTGTAATATTAGATCTGTCTTTTACTATCAATGGCATGTCCAAATATCGATTTTGAAGTCAATTGTCCTTAAAACAAAGAAACTCAAAATGGCGGCCATTTTTTTCAATTATAACATTGGATCTGCTCTTTGTACCTAAAACCATGCTCAGATATCGATTTTGAGGTCGATTGGCCTTAAAACAAAGAAATCCAAAATGGTGGCCACTTTTTTCATTTCTAACATTGGATCTGCCCTCTGTACTTAAAGCCATGCTCAGATATCGATTTTGAGGTCGATTGGCTTTCAAACTGAACATTAAATCTGCCCTTTATGATATGATGCCCTTAATGAGCGGTTTAGCGGGAAACTTCTCCCGTGAGAAAATTTTTTGTCACACATGCGCACGCATCGTAAAATTTCACTCCCATCAATTTTTCATAACGCGCCTAAAGAAGTGTAACTTCAAAAATATTTCATTTCTTTATTGGCTGATGAGTCTTAAACGAAACGTGAAGAAGCCGCTCATAAAGGGATACAACATCCCTTGTTATCGATTTATGCCTTGGCTTTTACTTCACTTAAAACGGTAGCACCTTTGCTGCTCTAGAAAAAAAAAGAATGTAAGCTTTGAGCAGTCCTTATTTCTATTTTAATTCAACAGCTCAAAGAGCGCGACTCAAAATTGGAAGAGGCCGGTGACTTGCATCGCTTCTTGCGCTCCGTGGACCACTTCCAGGCTTGGCTTACCAAGACTCAGACCGACGTGGCCTCTGAAGGTTAGTTACTAAAAGTCATTCTATGAGTAATTTTTGAATTCTATTATGTTGAGATGATAACGTTATTTCGCATGTTTCTTGAAAATATATTTTGACTATACCTTCAATTGTTCAAGCTGAATAATTACATGTACGATTTCTAGACACCCCGTCGAGCTTGCCCGAGGCCGAGAAGCTTCTGTCGCAGCACCAGACCATCAAGGAGGAGATCGACAACTACAAGGACGAGTACGCCAAGATGATGGAGTACGGAGAGAAGATCACTGCCGTTAGTATAAATTGTTGTATGATAGACATCGGCATCTTACATACTTTCACATATTTCTTGTATGTAATATTTCGATTGTCTTTTACTGTACGAGTGAAGTAATTTCTAATCCCATCAAATTATACAGATTAAAAATTTTCTCATGGTGTGATCAAACTAAAATGAAATACAAGAAAACCAATAGACAGCAATAACTATATTACATGAAAGAGTGTTTAAATTTTAACTGTTGTTTACTTAAGTTAGGTTTAAATATATGTTTAATATTGTACATATTGTATGTATTCTAGGAGCCATCGACCCAAGACGACCCGCAGTACATGTTCCTGCGCGAGCGGCTCAAGGCCCTGCGCGAAGGCTGGGCTGAGCTGCAGCAGATGTGGGAGAACCGCCAGCAACTCCTCACGCAGAGCCTCGAGCTGCAGCTGCTGCAGCGCGACGCGCGACAGGCTGAGGTGCTGCTGTCTCACCAGGAGCACAGGTATCATATCTATACACTATAAACTTGGTTGGTTCCAAGAAATATATATTGTATTATGAAAGAGAATACTCTGCTTTTTGTTAACAACTTCGTATAGACGATAATTATGAGTATTGATAGATTCATATTATTTTCTTTCTTTTAGGCTAGCAAAGACGGAACCACCAACCAACTTGGAACAAGCCGAAAACTTGATCAAGGAACACGAAGCCTTCCTCACTACCATGGAAGCCAACGACGACAAGATCAACTCCGTTGTGCAGTTCGCCAACCGCTTGGTCGAGGAGAGACACTTCGACGCCGATAAGATTCAACGCAAGGCCGAAAGCATCGAAGCCAGACGTAATGCCAACCGCGAGAAGGCTCTGCAACAGATGGAGAAACTCCAAGATCAGTTGCAGCTTCACCAATTCCTTCAGGATTGTGACGAACTCGGCGAATGGGTACAGGAGAAGAATGTCACCGCTCAGGACGACACTTACCGTTCCGCAAAGACTATCCATTCGAAATGGACTCGCCATCAAGCCTTCGAAGCTGAAATTGCCGCTAACAAGGAACGTCTTTTCGCCGTACAGAACGCTGCTGAAGAGCTCATGAAGCAGAAACCCGAATTTGTCGAAGTAATTTCACCGAAAATGCATGAATTACAAGATCAGTTCGAGAACCTGCAAACAACAACCAAGGACAAGGGTGAGCGTCTGTTCGATGCCAACAGAGAAGTTCTCCTGCACCAGACTTGCGACGATATCGACTCGTGGATGAACGAACTCGAAAAGCAAATTGAGAACACAGACACTGGTACCGACCTTGCTTCTGTCAACATTCTGATGCAGAAACAGCAGATGATCGAGACACAGATGGCGGTCAAAGCCAAGCAAGTCACCGAGCTCGAAACTCAGGCTGAATACTTGCAGAAGACTGTACCAGATAAGATGGAGGAGATCAAAGAAAAGAAGAAGTGCGTAGAACAGAGATTCGAGCAGTTGAAGGCGCCGTTGTTGGACCGCCAACGTCAATTGGCCAAGAAGAAGGAAGCATTCCAGTTCCGTCGCGATATCGAGGATGAGAAGTTATGGATCCACGAGAAAATGCCGCTAGCTACCAGTACCGACTACGGTAACTCCTTGTTTAACGTACAGATGCTTCAGAAGAAGAATCAGTCGTTGAAGACGGAAACCGACAATCACGAGCCCAGGATCTTGACCGTCATCTCCAATGGACAGAAGCTAATTGACGAGGGACACGAGGCAGCGCCCGAGTTCAAGCAGCTTATCGATGAACTTACCGCGAGGTGGCGAGAACTTAAGGGTAAGCATTATTTACAATACTTTTTTGTGTAGATCTTTCTGTCTTTTATAATAATGATGATGATGATGATGTCCACCACGACGTATCCGTCGACGGCGACACCTGGCTATACTCTGGAGTGCGCCCGAATGTGGCTGGCGAAGCCGAACTTAGATTTAAAAATGCGATTGCATTTCAAACAGCACAGTTGGCCCAGTGCATTGTATGTATAGTTATAAGTTCGCTTTGGTAGAGTCTTCCTTAATTGGCGTTTGGTATCGAGATTTTTAAGACGCAGTGTTTCAAAATAATAATAATAATACCAGCCCTGTATTATATACTGTCCCACTGCTGTACACGGGCCTCCTCTACTACTGAGAGGGTTCAGGCCTTAGTCCACCACGCTGGCCTAGTGTGGGTTGGTAGACTTCACATACCTTCGAAATTCTTATTAAAAACTTCTTAGGTATGCAGGTTTCCTCACGATGTTTTCCTTCACCGTTAAAGCGAACGATAATTGATAAACAATACACACGTAACTTTGAAAAGTCAGGGGTGTGTGCCTTGGGTTTCGAACTTTTGGACATTGTCTCGGCAGATGTTCCATTCCCAACTAGGCTATCGTCCACTTTCTGTCTTTTATACCAAATTAATCATCAATTTATGTAATCGATTCCATAACTTATCGATATTAATTACAATTCGATTTCGTAGATGCCATCGAGCAACGCAAGAACAACCTGTCCCAATGGGAGAAGGCACAGCAGTACTTGTTCGATGCCAATGAGGCGGAGGCGTGGATGAGCGAACAGGAGTTGTACATGATGGTCGAGGACCGCGGCAAGGACGAAATCTCTGCGCAGAACCTCATGAAGAAGCACGAGATATTGGAGCAGGCGGTCGATGATTACGCACAGACTATACGCCAGTTGGGAGAGACGGTGCGTCAGCTGACTAGCGAGGAACATCCATTGAGGTATGTATGCTGCCGAATAGTGAAATAACAAGTCGTCCATAACTTACAGATTTTAGGATGTCTGTTAAGAATCAAGATATTGTTTGTCAAGTAACACTAAAATTTTGGGAGCGCCCAAGCAAGTCACATTTAATACGTAATTCTAGATCAATGGTATCGATATTTTTTTATGTGTAATTATGTTGCTACTTTACTGATATCTAATTAACATTCACCTGTCCCAATAAACCGTAAAAACGTGTTGCAATGAATCCGAATATTTTACCGACCTCATAAAAGAGGAGGCTATTCAATTCGTATTTTTTTTTCAGCGAGCAAATCTCAGTAAAGCAGTCGCAAGTGGACAAACTGTATGCGGGTCTGAAGGACCTGGCCGGCGAGAGGCGTGCCAAGCTGGACGAGGCGCTGCGGCTGTTCCAGCTGTCGCGCGAGGTCGACGACCTCGAGCAGTGGATCACCGAGCGGGAGCTGGTCGCCAGCTCGCAGGAGCTTGGCCAGGACTACGACCATGTTACGGTTGGTGTTGGGTTCAATAGAGTTTGTTTGCATAGTGAAGAGTGAAATATTTTTTTTTTAAGCCATTTATTTTCCTACATACAAATAAAAATAGACAGTTTGTGATAATATAGAATCGCGGTCTTGTTAGATTTGAACTTGTTTTTATGTGGGGTAAATATGTATGTCGATAATTTGAAATAGGTCAAATATTGTATTTATGATCGATTCCTTTTTCCCTATTTGATCGGTTTTTAGGATCTGCTAAAACTATTGTACTAAACTTTTAACGACTTAACTAATTTAATATTGTCTTTGCAGCTTCTTTGGGAGCGTTTCAAGGAGTTTGCTCGTGAGACCCAGTCCGTGGGCTCGGAGCGTGTGGCCACGGCGGAGCGCATCGCCGACCAGATGATCGCCATGGGGCACTCGGACAACGCCACCATCGCGCAATGGAAGGAGGGGCTCAAGGAGACCTGGCAGGACCTGCTCGAACTCATCGAGACCAGGACTCAGGTACTGTGGGGGGCTTTTGTTTACACTTCAAGATGACGAAATAGGTCGAAATTGTTTAAGATAATTTTATGTATTTTTGTTGGTTCTTTATTCTTTACGACGATACGTGGACGATAGTCTAGTTCGTAATGGAACGGTCTGCCGAGAAAACGTTCGGAGGTTCGAAACCCAAGGCACACACCTCTGACTTTTCGAAGCTATGTGTGTGTTGTTTATCAATTATCGTTCGCTTTAACGGTGAAGGAAAACATCGTGAGGAAACCTACATACCTGAAAATTCTCCATAAGGATTTCGAAGGTATGTGAAGTCTGCCAACCCGCACTAGGCCAGCGTGGTAGACGGTAGTCTACCAGTGCTTAGCAGTGGGCAGTATTTATATACTATACAGGGCTGGTATTATATATTTTTTAGTCCTATAAAACAATTGATCAATATCAATTTGGTGTACAGATGTTGGCCGCGTCCCGCGAGTTGCACAAGTACTTCCACGACTGCAAGGACACGCTGCAGCGCGTGAACGAGAAGGCGCGCGGCGTGAGCGACGAGCTCGGGCGCGACGCCATCAGCGTGGGCGCGCTGCAGCGCAAGCACTACAACTTCATGCAGGACCTCAGCACGCTGCAGCAGCAGGTACGTCTGATACCTAGGTTTTGCTTATGTAATATTTAAAATTATTTCTTTCTAATATTACGCCAATATATGGTTTAGTCTTTAGCACTGTTGTTTTGATACTAGTTTTTTATAGTCGTAAACTTTTGTATAAGACCTAACAAATAACAACTTAACATTAATTGTAAAAATTGATAAACGTTTAAATGCTTCATATTATGTCAAATTCGAGATGCACAATCAAAATACCCTTAAGTTATAATAATCAAAGTTGGATATATTCACAAACGATTCATAGTTAATACGGTACCGATATTCTTCGTTGAGATGGTCGACATTTTGGAAACTCATTGTGTGATTAGATACGGTATTCTTTCTTAGTAAGTCGAAGTACTAGCTTTTGCCCGCGGCTTCGCGCGCGTTAAAACGTTTTTCCGGGATAAAAAGTAGCCTATGTGTTAATCCAGGTTATGATCCACCCGTGTGTCAAATTTCATCGAAAACCGTTCAGTAGTTATTGCGTGAAAGAGTAACAAACACCCATAATTAGAAAGTTTCGCGTTTATAAGTTAGTAATAATTATGGGTAAGGTATGTACAGCATAAGTAGCTGAACAAATTCAAAATTTCAAATTGCCTACATACGTTTGTTCTCACAATTTTTTTTTCTTCGCAAAAATAAAATAAAAGAAATTTGCTTTACTTCACACGAAGAATTTTTTTTCAGTTTAACTTAACGCGTATATACTATATAGGCGATTTGAAAATTTTAATTTATACAGATATTTATGATATTAACTGTATGCGGTGTAGGTGGAGTCGATCTCGAGCGAGTGCGCGCGACTGGGCGCGTCGTACGCGGGCGACAAGGCGGCGGAGATCACGCGGCGCGAGGCGGAGGTGGCGGACGCGTGGGCCGCGCTGCACGCCGCCTGCGCCGCACGCAAGGCCAAGCTCGAGGACGCCGACCATCTCTACCGGTTCCTCAACCAAGTGCGCAACCTCACGCTCTGGATGGACGACGTCGTGCGACAGATGAACACCGGAGAGAAACCACGGTCAGTTCGTTGTACTTTTGTCGTTTATTGTTTACTTACTGCTATTTGGTCACGAATCACATCATAAGCGGAATATATTTCCTGTAAACGATTAACGATAATCATTATTCCTAAACATACACATTATTCCACCTATACTAATATTGTAAAAGGGCAAGATTGATTTCCTATTTATCTGTTTGTAATGGATAAACTCAAAAACTACTCTACCAATTTTAAATATTCCTCCACTAATATAAAATTTACAACTCCCTAGATTATGGGCAAGTAACATAGGCTACTTTTAATCCCGGGAGAATACAAAGCGGGACTTTGATCTCGGAATATCTTTTCACTCGGTCGGAGACGCGAGCAAAAGCTAGTCATAAATAAAACTGTTATTATTTTCCCAACATTCAGAGACGTAAGCGGAGTAGAACTCCTCATGAACAACCACCAATCTCTAAAAGCGGAAATCGACACGCGCGAGGACAACTTCTCAGCGTGCATCTCCCTCGGTAAAGAATTGTTGGCGCGCCAGCACTATGCGTCGTCAGACATCAAAGACAAGCTGCTGCAGCTGACCAACCAGCGTAACGCGTTACTGCGCCGGTGGGAGGAGCGCTGGGAGAACTTGCAACTCAGTAAGTATCGATTTCATATCTATAAGATTTGAGTATTAATGAGAATTGTTTTTACAATATTTTTCTTGCGGCTTATCATAAATAACAGTAAACTTTGGTAATATTTTTTACATCTGTCCAGTTAGTTTATTTTGTATAAAATTTCAGATTTTTTTTTTCGAGACTTTACCATATTATAACGTTTCAACACTAGCTCATAAACCCATCCCTTCCCGCAGTTCTGGAAGTGTACCAGTTCGCGCGAGACGCGGCGGTGGCGGAGGCGTGGCTCATCGCGCAGGAGCCGTACCTGATGTCGCAGGAGCTGGGCCACACCATCGACGAGGTGGAGAGCCTCATCAAGAAGCACGAGGCGTTCGAGAAGTCCGCCGCCGCGCAGGAGGACAGGTTCAGCGCACTACAGCGGCTTACCACGGTAAGTACTCTGTAAAATGTACATACATATATAAATAATTGGATTTTTGTTATTCAGTGGTAGAAGGGAACTGCCAAATAAAGAAAAAAAGACAATGCAAAATCTGCTGCAACATACACATACAAATAATTGGATTTTTTTAATTCAGTGGTAGAAGGGGAACTGCCAAATAAAGAGAAAAAAAAGACTTGGAATTTTTCGTGGTTGTCTGTTTTATATGACCACACTTGCTTGATATGTTTCTTTATAATTTGACTATTTTGTATGTCAGAAAATTTATTTAAATTGATATAATAGTACAGAAACAACCTTAGTTAGTGCCATATTCTGAATGTATAACATATTAATTAAACTGTGTGGGTAGAAAATGTTTATTAATTATTACTTAAATTAAATTATTTACCACTGGCAGCTTGAAGATTTAGTTGTGCATTGGTTTGGTGTGGTGTTGTAGATATTTTGCATGCTTAATCGAGTCATTTTAATTATTATAAATCAATATTGTCAGTAAACTTGTAATAGTGCGAAAGTAATTTATTTAAGTAATTAGTGATTTCAATACCATTTCTTATATTATTCAATTGCGTGTGCCTGCGCCGTGGTTTTCTCTCTCTCATGTAAAGTTGACATACGCACTGGTAAAACTTTACTGACAATATATGAAAAAAATATATAGTTTTTTCATTTACTCTTACATTGATTCTCAAGTAGTTAATGTTGAAATTAACAAAGTCGGCTTTAATTCACTTATTTGCACTATGCTTGTTGGAATGGTTATGGTATATTCTGGTTCTAATTTCACTCTTCTATTCACTAGCTTGAACAGCGTGCGACGTCACTGTGGCCCAAACCAGGTCCTTGGGAAACTTATGACGAGTCTACCTTCACATATGAACACCCACCTGTGTCCCGCAGGCATCCCCCACTAACTGTCAACGTCTCTAACAGACCTGAACGTCCAGTCAGCCAAGTAGTAGAGGAAATAATTACGAATAGCAATAAATACCCGCTGCCTGAAAAGTTCAAGGCGAGGAATCTCACTTTAGATTACTCGAATAAGCCCCCATCGAAAAATGATTCGTACTTGTGGAATGTTGTTACAACAACAAGTTTATCGACTATATCGGAGACAAGCACGCCGCCGATGTCACCTCTAAAAACACCTCTATCTCCTGAAATATACAGTTCAGTTTTCTTCGAGTTTCCCGACAATAACGAGGAGCCTAACATGTCACTAGCGTGCATAGATTTCATACTTTGGCAGAGGTTATCGTATCAATACATATACCCGAACGTTTCGTTGTTAAGATCGAAAAGCGGTTCCTCTAAATCGAATAGTCTCAAACGGATTATTAAAAAGATATCAAAGAAAATTAGGTCCACCGAGTTAAACATTAAGGGTGAGGTTGCCGTGCTTTCTATGCCGGGGCTGACGAGTAGTAATAAGGCGATCAATGATTTAGGGAAGGAGGTTAAGACGATACCTTTGAGTTCCTCTTTGCTCTTGTTGTCCCAAACCCGTAACCTCCTGGGTCCCGAAGGTGCATGGTATTTTAACTACTTGGATGGCGTAAGTGTCGTGTCTGGTGTTTATTGCATGTGCATTCTTGTGTATCGCTTGAGCTTATTGCACTTTGAGAAAAATGATTGAATTTCATTGTACAAGGAGAAATATATTTTGTTATATTTAAGCATTTCATGTACATGTAATTTGCAAGCAAAGTTTATGAATCATATAAAGGTCGATAATATTCTGATATATTGTTATTACTATGCTCTGCTATGTTTTCTAAGACTACAATCCACATAGGTCGATATTCCAATAATAGTGTATATGTTTAACGCTAAACCGCAGGGCGAACTAACCACCGCATTATTTATATCACCATGCTCTAAATTACTAATGTACTATCGCTCTATAGTTCGAGGTGAAGGAGATGAAGCGTCGCCAGGAGGCTGCAGAGGCGGCAGAGCGAGAGAAGCGCGAGCGAGAAGCGGCAGAAGCAGCAGCCGCCGCCGCCGACCAGCCAGACGCTTCGGACACACAGCAGGAACAGCCGCCGCCGCAGGGTACGATACATACACGTGTTACAAACTATACAAAGCCACACACACGTGCCGATCATTTAAGATATATACCGTTTTATGACAGGATTAGGTGATGGCATTATATAGGCACGGTAAAATGAGACAACTCCACCTGGTGGTGAGTGGCATTAAGATACGAGTATCGACTGACGAGAGATGGTTACTCCTTGCCAGTCGACACAATTATGCCGGCCTTGTCGAAGTCGGTTTTGGCGCGTCGCAGAGGTTCATGCAAGAAAACCTTTACACGGTTGAACATAACTTACTCATTTTTGTCACATTGAATCTTTAAAACGGTACACTAAGTAACTACGACTGAAATTCTCGAAAAATATTTGACATTTATTATTTGTCAAAGAATCTGAGATTAACTACTTTATCTTATATCTAATGTCATGATAGCGACACAAACATGAGTTTCGATTGACTCGTCAAGCCCCGCGACGGACGCCGGCGTCCATATATATAGGGTTTTCTCATACATCTATATGTATATAAGCGGGACTTGACGGTTTAAAATTGAATGGCAAACGTAGCGAAATAACGATTATTAAAAAAGAAATTGAAAATTTTAATGTATATCACCATTTATTCTTCCATATTTTTTGAGTAAGTTACGTTTTACTATATTGTTAATGTTACACATAAGACAAATTACAATTTATTTAATAAGAGTCAGGCAAAAATAGAAAGACATACGAAAACAGAACGCAAAGCAAAATATAACTTCACTTTATGTCACAAATGCAATGTAAGCACGCATGTGTAATGTCTTTTAGCACTTCAATAACTTGAAAGACAAAAATTCTTCTCTAACTTCCACCGTCACCGATGAAAGAAGGTATAATATGCTGGTTGCGTATTGCGATAACACAGAATCTCAGTGATAGTCCTTATTACGGGAAACGCCAACAGTTGATCTTAATTAATTATAATGAATAGTAATTATAGTTACTATCGACTAGTACTTATTTAAAAATGTTTTTTGATTTTATCGTTTTTTTATTACAATTTACCTTTCGAGACATGTTTTTTTTTTCTAAATCTCAAATAATTTAATAAGAAAACGATAAAATTAGAAAGAAAATTATATTTTATAAACATTAATACTGAAACACAATTCACAAATATAAAGCTTAAGGCAACGCTTGCCGCTTTATGTGTGAATTTTCAAGACCTTTCTCTCGCTTGCTCGTCGACCAACGAAATTATATATTTTCGGCCACTATAGTCTGTCAATTAAATGTGTTTACATGGGAGAATAATAAGACTTTAAAAAACCCTCGTGGCAACACCGTCAAAAGTGTATTACTGACAAATCTTAATACTTGATCTGAAGAAATCTTAATATTTAGAAATTGAAAATCAATATCAAAGACAGACGTATTTATTACGAATCATAGTCAAAATTTTAAATATTTACACTGTGATCACTTTTTTTTTCACAGTATTATATAAATAGAAAAAAGTGTACGTGTCATAATCTTTTAGTTGAACTACTGACAGCGTAAGTTCTACATATAAGAGTGTTGCCAGTATCTAATTTCAAAGTTTACTAAAAAATGTAAACACATTTAACCGACAGACAATAGATGACATTATCAATCGATATCAGTCCATATTACAACGGGATATGATCTATTCTTTGGTCGATCGAGAATGTTGTGCGTGACAAAAGGGCCACTTACTTACCGATGTGTTGTCCACACATGCACACGTGTAGTCGTAAGGAGAACGTCCACTAAAGCGGCTGAGAAGGCCCAAGAGCGACCGCATTCCCAGCCAGGTAACATGAGCGCTTTAAACTACCAATGTTAACTTATCGGCTGTTGGCATGAGCTTCTACGGTAGTTTTAGGGTATCTTACTGTAAGGTGACACTGCGCTCGAATAGGACAACACTGGGTTGACAATAACTGTGATTAATGATCCAAGCTTTGTAATACGGAAGCTTTGTTGTACACGGGGGTAGTTAGTGTAGGCAATTTAGGCTATCGTATTTAGAACAGAGCACAATATTATTTGTCGCACGATTTCTATTTCATCTCACATTATTTAGATCACTATAAAGGGTGTTGGTAATTTATGTCGATTTATTTTTTCGATCATTATCATTATTAAAAACTTAACCGAGGTTTAAAACTTTAACATCTTAACAATACAAAGATAAGAAGTTTTATTTCTCAAGCAATACCATCCACATTCATGATCACACTTTACATCATCTCACGATATTTTTTACAATGTATTCCATTTATTTTATATGTTCGTTTAAAGCTAATCACGGTGATGGTTTGATACTCTGTCCTCTTTATGTCTGTCTTCCGTCTCATTTTGTCCTTCGACTTCGCTAGTGTTACGTTCTAAGTGTATCATCTTCCTTTACGAAGCTGACTTCAACTAAGGTAGGTATATGTTACCTACACACTACTTGCTTAACTTTCTTGCTATATATTTATTATGTGCACGGCTTTATAGCTTTTTATGTTTTTATGCCTTTAATACTCTGTGTCTAATTAACTGGATAAAATAAATAAAGATTCTATATTTTACAAAGGGATACATATTTAAGGGAAGTTTATATTTGAATATATTTGTGGGCTTATGGGTAATACAGCAAATTTTCATTGGAATTGCTTTAATAATATACCATATGGGGTTATAACTGCTTGTTCATTCTTATTTCCTATCATTCGGGGACAAATATGTTACGTATCCGTAGGAAAAAATTTAGGACCAAAATAATACTTTCAATAACTGAACGTAGATTTGAAACACACTGTATCTGTAGCATGTAATGTTAATTTATTTACTCATAACAGCTATGCGTGCGTATCTACAATGAAAAAGTTTTACAAAAAATGTCATTCGAATATATCGTTCGTTCACTTCAGAAAAAGTTATCATTCATTCATTCATTCATTTGTTGACGTTTGATACGCCCGCACAGTCGCCGCATGTGTATGTACGTAGCATGTACGTGATGCACGTAGTGTAGCCGTAATTAGCACGTAGCCGTGTGCATGCAGAGGCGAGCCCCCCCGCCCCAGCCCCCGCCCCCGCCTCCGCCTCGTCCCCGCCGTCGCCCGCGCCGTCGCCGGCGGACTCCCCGCCCCGACCGTCCACGTCGAAACAGACGCCGGTCAAACCCGCACGCCTCTCCAGTGAGTATTGTAGACGAACTACATGTATTTTGATTCTTATACACACGAGTTATGGTTTTAATTTGAACGTGGTGAAATGTAAAATCGAGTTTTTTTGTATATGAATATTTTTGGTGTTTAGAATGTTTCGATGGCCAGTTGCAAAAAAAGTTACAAACAGCTAATATATTTTTACATTTTAAAAGCGGTTCATATTAGAACCACAACTGTAGTAAAATAACTCTCTAAACTTTTGGTAACAGAAAAGACACCGTTGCAATAAATCTAATCTGTGTATGTTACCATGCATGTTAGTGCGTAACAACTGTGTTTTTGTTATTGGTAAAAACGAAATCTTGTCGGCATGACTGAAGCTTTTGTGTTTTTGCTGCGACGCAATTTTTGTTTTTATGTTGCTTTGAATTATGTTTTTGTTTTTTGCCCCTCCTTTACCCCCCATTCCAAACGCCGTTTTGTTTGATTACCCCCCCCTTTTATTCCCCATCCCTACCCTCCTACCCTTGCCGCGTACAGCGCCCGGATCGAGCTCAACCCCGGCGACACCGTCGACTTCCGGTAAAGTGAAGTCGCGGTCACGAAGCAAGTCACCGTTCAGGAGTTTCCGATGGCGCACGGCTAAGAAACTGCTCGCCGGATCCCACCACAGCGACGACGAAGGTATTCGTGGTACTTGATTGTTGTGGATGATTCTAGATCAGACTGTATATCATGATGATAAAAAATTTCTTTACTGTTAAAAAAGCGAACACCATGTAGCTGAATAAATAAAGTTGAATTTTAAATGGATCTGTACAGCGCATCGTAGTGTTTTGTGATTGTGACTTTTGGAACAGTGACATATTTGGTAAAGTAAAATAAAAAAAAATGTTCATCCCAACAGTCAACTATCATCAAAAAAAATGGCGACGTTCGCTTTATATGTGCTGTTGTGTTGTTAGCGCATGATTATTGCGTGTGTGTGCAATAAACACGTTTTATACGAATGGCTTTCATTCAGTTACCGCCTACAGCTTCGACGAACGAGACTGCGTATCAAACCACGCCTACAAGAATGAACGTTTACAATTATCATTCACTTCCAATTCGATAGTCTAGTCTTTTAGATTAATTTTTATTGTCGGTTATTTTTGGTTTCAAATACCGAAAGGCACGTAAAAATATAGCGAAAAGAGGATTATGTTTGTTTATGTTGGGTAGTGTGATAGGGGTCTACTATGTGCATAGTGTTGTTTTCGATATTATTAGGTAATACTATCGATAATTAAACCCTTTATAAAAAATATTAAAATTTATAAAAATGATTAATGGTTTATCTAATAAAAAACTAAATAGGGTTTATAAACATCGATATTGACGCTACATGCACGATAGGCCCCAGTCAGTACCTGTATATATAATGGCGTGCCTTATAACAGAGGGTGCCAGCCCCGCCAGTGAGGACGAGGGCGTCGAGGGAACGCTCGTACGCAAGCACGAGTGGGAATCCGCCACGAAACGAGCTTCCAACAGGTAAGCTGATACCGAACTCATAAAGTATAGTAAATAAATATTTGTTATAAACTGCCTCGGAGGTCTCGGGTTCGATTCCCGAGTCGTGCAAAGTGATATTGAGTTTTTCTCTACAGTATCAACTCAGAGTCTGGAATTTGTGCCCGATATGGCGATAGGCTCGCCACCTATCACATCATGGGACGGAATAACGGCGAAAAGTGGGTGCACTAGTTGCGCCTCTGCCTACCCCTTCGGGGATAAAAGGCGTGAGTGTGTATGTGTATGTGTGTGTGTGTGTGTATAGACCATATAAAACTAATCAATAGGGTAGTTTACAATTTTTTAAGTACGTTTATAAAAAATGTATGTCGTTCAAAATCAGAAGCAAAATAATTTTGATGAGAAGTATAGTGTAGTCCTCGATAGTTTGGAAGAATTTTTTGATCAGCCTTGTTAGAACTAGACTGGGTTACTCCGAAACCGGGTTTATTGAAACGTGTAACTTGGTGGAATTCTCACCATAAATAAAGTAGTCGATAAGTAGATGGAGGAAGTGTGACTAACATGAATCAATATGAATAGATCGTGGGATAAACTGTACGTGGTGGCCAAGGACGGGCGCATGTCGTTCTACAAAGACCAGAAGACGTATAAGGCGTCGCCCGAACAGTATTGGCGCGGCGAGGCCCCGCTGGACCTTAACGGCGCCATCGTAGAAGTAGCCGCCAACTACACCAAGAAGAAGCACGTGTTCCGGCTCAAGTACGAATTTTTATGTGTCTAGTAATTATAACAATTCACAAATAATGTGTTTTACACGGCGAAATTTGAAAATTTTCTAATTTTAACCTCTCAATATTCCATGTCAGTTTGGCAGCTGTTATTTTAAATTTCTAATTAACCCGTCAAACCCCGCTTATAGTAGATGTACAGGGAAACCCTATATACTCAACGCCGGCGTCCGTAGCGGGGCTTGACGAGTCAAAATCCTGTATGTAGGCGCGTAAAAACGACTTTCGATAATTGGCAACTGACGTTTCTTCGTGAACACGTGAATATTGACAGGTTAAAAAAATATTTTTCGCAATACTTTGATATGATGTTTTGATTAGTATAGTGGACAATAGCCTAGTTGCGAATGGAACGGTCTGCCGAGACAATGTCCGGAGGTTCAAAACACAAGCCACACCTCTGACTTTTCGAAGTTATGTGTGTATTGTTTATCAATTATCGTTTGCTTTAACGGTGAAGGAAAACATCGTGAGGAAACCTACATGCCTGAGAATTCTCCATAAGAATTTCGTATTACAGTACGACTGCGAAGCTGAGATCTCGGGTTCGATCCTGGGTCGGGCAAAGTGATATTGAGTTTTTCTATTCAGTATCAGCTCGGAGTCTGGAATTTGTGCCCGATATGGCGATAGGTTCGCCACCTATCACATCATGGGACGGAATGTCGGTGAAAAGTGGGTGCACTAATTGCGCCTCTGCCTACCCCTTCGGGGATAACAGGCGTGAGTGTATATGTATGCATCGCTTACCACCAGGCGAACGGCTTGCTCGTCTTGTCACTTAATGCCATAAAAAAAAAAGAGAATTTGGTTAGTATGTTTAGGAGGGTAGGGTAGTAAATGCATTGTGCCCGCAGACTGCCGCCGGGCGCGGAGTTCCTGCTGCAGGCGCACGACGAGGCGGAGATGTCGTGGTGGCTGGAGTCCCTGCGCGCGCGCACACAGGCGCCGGCCGCTCGCTCGCACACGCTCCCCGCCTCCGCCTCCGCCCTCACCTCCACCCCCGCCAACCAGGAGCCCAAGCGACGCTCCTTCTTCACGCTCAAGAAGAAGTCAGTCACGCTCCTCACCTCGCTATACGCGCCCTAGTACCACTATACTGCATGCGGCTAACGCATGTGTGTAACGTTAATAACGCTCGTGGTGGTGGGAGCCAACTGTTCATCTGCTGTGTGCAGTGTGACCAATGTGTTGTTACTTGCATTCAAAATCGCTTCCATAGACACCACGCTTTAAAACTGAAACTAAGAGTTTTATATCTATGGTTATTTTGAAAACAATAACCTCGTAAGACTCTATTACTAAAATTATAAACATATTTAGTTCTATGACTTTACAAAACATAATAATTATTTACATTTATAAAAATTTTGCAATAATTTAGTATCAAAGCATTTGTCAAATCCAGATTAACTAAATGCATGTTACAAACAAAATATCATCGCTGTATCATTCACAAAGTGCCAGATTCACTAACAATCACATCTAGGGTGCTTTATCAAAATAGACTTTTTAGCAGTATGCTAAATATGGACGTATTTATTGCCTTCCACGTAGATTATGGAATTTAAAAGCAATTAACAATAAGATACATATGTAAAAACATTGAATATTCTACCAAAAAATAACAATTAAATTAATTGTAAAAAAAACACAATTACCACGTGATCATAATTCTTTCGATTTACGAAATGTGCGATGATGATATATGTTATCTGCTGTCATCCATACTAATATCCTCAGTGTTTACAGGCGCGTAACGTCATTTTACTGGATCGACGCCATATTGCCGGAGCAAGCGTTTTGAGTTAATTTATTCAGTGTATATTATAGTGATTTTTTAAAATGAAATATACATAATATAAAAACATATTTGAGTCCATCGACACCACCATATTATTATAATGGGAGATGGTTTCCAGACACTAATCAAATAGACTTTTGGTGTACGATATGTTTTGCATGATGTAGGTACTTGTTAACACTAACACACCTTGTGATGTTTGAAATAGAATTTTAAGTCAACATATGCACTGCATGTATAATTAATACTAACACAGGAATTAGTGTTGTATGGTGTTACATTAGGTTGTAAGGTGTTGCGTCCAGAAAAAACAATCGACTATTTTTCATCAATTTCACAACATATAAACAATTTTTAAATATGTAATTGACCTTAAATATCCCGTAATTAATAATTTAAAATATATAGCACGGGAATCAACAATTACAATTTTCAATAACAAAATGAATTTCACATAACTCCTGACGCGATTTCCTTAGTTTTTTTTCGATTAATAGTGCGCACAAGTAAGCCACATATAAATAAGTTGGTGTTTGGTTCCACAGCTAAAGCAGAAGCAGTGGGAGTGGGAGGGAGTGCGAGCCGGAAGGAGAGAGAGAGAGAGAGCTGTCGGCAGCTGCGCCCTCGCCGCGCGTGCAGTACGCGTGCGTACGAGCGTGCACGCGCGCGTCGACGGGCGCGTCCACACGCTTGCTGCTCTAAGGGCGGTATTAATAAATCAATCTCAAGTTTGAGTTGCATCTCAAGTAGCCATAATGTATTGAACTCTTCATACATTATGTCTACTTGAGATGTAACTCAAACTTGAGATCGATCTATTAATACCGGCCTAAGCTTTGCCAACGAGCGCGCCACTATAGACTGGCACACCTTTCTTACTAACATATTATTTTTGTTGCGTACAAAAGAAACGTTATTTGAGACTGTTCCGTATTTGAGTGTTTGAATTCGCCTTTGTCTATACGTATATTTATTGTTCGATTGCTGTATCGAAAGTTTTAAAATAAGATTCACATCTTCACGTATGTCCCGCGAAAGTGTTATGAAACGGTTGAATAAAATTAATAATATTTAAAAAAATATATTATATAAATGCGACGCTATTTATAAATAGATGACTTTAGCGTTTAAATTTCAGATTGAGAAAATATATATTATATCGTATATATTTTAATTATTTATATATAAAATGGAGCTAGTGTAATGTAAATTCAGTTGAACTAGAAATGTATGTCGTACGTTTCAATTTCTCTTTGAAAATGTTTTTAAATGTTTGACCTTGATGTCATTTGACAAATTTATCTGATTCGATAATGTAAACTTAGCTGATAGTCGGATAACCGCATTTACATTCAATAGGACTCCCAGTGGATTGACGTTTTAATCATATCGACTGCTTTGCTACACAGAAGCAATACGATGTATGTAACTTAAGCTACGTAATTGTATTAGATTTAATTTCCATCATAAAGTGTCTTATTCAATGGCGGCGGCCCCGCTGTCCGTCAGTAGCGCTCGCATTTATGTCATGTGCAGTAGCCAGACGCTAGGACGGTGACGTCACGCGACAACGAGGCCACCGCCCACATTTGTATTAATACAAGATGTAAGTATGCTTGTACGCCTCATAAGTGCTTCTATAAAATGTCTTTATTAATAAAAATAATATATATTTAATTTAACTGCCAATGTTCATAAATTGTTATTTTTTTCTATTCCTATGCAATACGTATATCAAAAGTACACGTAAATGTAACGATGACACATTTTTAGTTCTGTCTACGTATATGGTACGGTTAGGGTACGATAGTGTTAGTGCGGCTGTGTTCTGTGCGTGTGTCACGTTCGTCTCACGCCGTATTCACTCACACTAACGCACGCCGAACTATGTTTTAAATATTTTATTTTTAAATTTTACTTTTTTGATGAAAATATAATAAATGATGTTTTCAAATAAATATGGTTGTTTTATTCTTGAATCGTCAACTCCCGCTCTATTGGGCAGCGTTCGGGAAATTAGTCGAGTTATTCTCGTCCAAAAATCTCAGTGCCTGCATTATACACATTGACTGGGCATTGTATATTATGATCTCATTATACACATTGACTGGGCATTGTATATTATGATCTCATTATACACATTGACTGGGCATTGTATAGAATGCCCGCTGTATACACATTACTGGGCATTGTGTAGAATGCCCGCTGTATACACATTGACTGGGCATTGCATAGAATGATCTCATTATACACATGGACTGGGCAATGTTTAGAATGTCTGCTATATACACATTGACTGGGCATTGTATAGAATGCCCGCTGTATACACATTGACTGGGCATTGTATAGAAGGATCTCATTATACACATGAACTGGGCAATGTATAGAATGTCTCCTATATACACATTGACTGGGCATTGTGTAGAATGCCCGCTGTATACATTTTGACTGGGCAATGTATAGAATGATCTCATTATACACATTGATTGGGCAATGTATAGAATGTCTGCTATATACACATTGCTTGGGCATTGTATAGAATGCCCTCATTATACACATTGTCCGGACATTGTATAGGATGCCTGCTATATACACATTGACGGGGTTTTATAGAATGCCTGCATTATACCCATTGCCGGTGACCGTTGAATTTATATTTTTCTTAAAATATTATAATCTGTCACTTAACATAGGTAGGCTTATTATAATCATAATATTCTTTGTGGACTTGAGGCGTTTGCGCCAAAAATAACTTTAAATTTTTGGTCTTCGTCGATTCGAATACATTTTAGGCATGTTGCTCCACTACTTTTAAGTAAAGAAGATTTTGAGAAGCTGCTAAATACACTACAATCAATTTCAATACCAAAATTTGACATAAAATGTTAAATACTTATTTGAAAGAACTGTCATTTTACTAGTCCATATTTACCGATTAATTACTGACGCTGGGGGAAAAACCTAACCGAGTCTTGCAGTTGCTAGGCAGGTCAATGGACACACAAAATGCTAAATAATAATAGTAAACTGGTACATAGACCTGGAAATCCGTATCTACGACCTATTTCTTATCGATATCAGGATGAAGATATGATAAAGATCACTACACTCAAAGCGAGATAAAAACTTTCTTGCATCGTATACACACCGCTAAGATGGAGTGTCAGTATTTTGTGAAAATGTTAACATTTTGTGTGTTTCTCCTTTTGCCTATTGTGTTCGGAGCCGAAAAACGTTGCCAAGGAAATGATTGTAATAGAAGATCTCTTGGGAGAATAATTGACGGTGATATTACTGAACCCAATACAAGGCCTTTTCAAGTAAGTTAAAAACGTTAATGACGGATTTGATGTAGAATGTGAGTAATATAATAAGTCATGACCTATTAGTTAACTTATCATATTGGTTACATAAAAAGGGTTTAAAATTTAATCCATGCAGCTATAATTAGGTATACTTGATGCAGCGGGGTAGTCCTTTTTATTGCCAAAGAGCTAGCCAAGATATTTAATTATGTAGTGGATGTTATTGCTGTGACTGTCTAGATCAGCGATATTCGACCTGCGGCCCGCCAAGTCTTTGCATGCGGCCCACGGAGTCTTTGCAAGTGGCTCGTCTGAAATCAAGAATCTCACAAAAACTAAAGAAATTTATCCCAAGATCGCTTCAGCTGTATACTGTAACCATATAAGAATAATATCATTCAATTTAGGGATTAAGTTAGGTATGTAAAACTCAATTTTATACCCACTTTGAAATTTCTAAACCAGAGCATTCTTCGCAAACATATTCAGGAAATAAGTAGTATCTATACCCTTTGGGCTTGTGATTTCTCCTGCGATTTTTTTGTTAAATACAATACCGTGTATAAAATCTTAATTCATATCAGCCAAAATCCTTCCAAAAAATATATTTTATATCGCTTACATATTACGACATCGGTGTTATTTGTTTGATTTTACTATACTATGACTTAATGGTTACCCTAATTTTAAAAGAAATGCTGTTCTCTTTTTTAACTAACGTTATATATAACAAAACATATATTTATTCCTCAAAACACATACTCAAACAACAGTTTAGGTATAGTAATAGGTACATTTGCTCCAACGCGCAGCCAGACGTTTTCACCCACTAGGCACTAATGTCGAGGTCATATTATTATGTAGGATGTGAATATGTACTGATAAATATAAAATATTCTAAAACGTTATGTACAATTTTATTATAAACAGAAAATCTAAAATTAAAATAAAAAAATTACCCTCTTTAAGTTGTACCATAGGTTATACCCAGATATCGGTTTTGAGGTCTATTAGCCTTAAAACAAAGAAATTCAAAATGGCAGTCACTTTTTCCAATTCTGACGTTGGATCAGTCTTTGGTAACCGAAGTTATACCTAGATAATGACTTTGAGATTATTAGGCTTAAAACAAAGATATTCAAAATGGCGGAGACTAGTACTAATTTTAACATTCGGTAATGATTATGCATCCAATGGTAAGTAAATAAAATAAAACTAAAATTACTAATATTTTTAGAAATTGCAAGAAGGAACAACTATAGATATCTGTTTTTATACATTTTGCGTAGAATGGCCCGACTGCATATTGTATTATAATATTCGCTGCCTATTTCGAACGTTTCAATGAACCTTCACCTTTATATTATGATAATTATTATAGCTATTACAAACCCATTACCTAATATCAGTTTGCCCGACCCCGGGATCGAACAAGCGACCTTAGCACTGCAGTCGTATCGTAATACAGTTATTACGCGGCCGAGGCGCCGATATACCTAATATTTCGACAACTAAGAATAATAATAGAAACACACAACACCGTATAGCCTACTGTCATCTAGTGAGCGATATAGTACAACTGTACGCCCTAACTCTCAAGGGCATTGGCGGCACTTAATGTCTTAATTGTGAATAGGTACCTTTAATTAAAATAAATAAATCTGTATTTTAATAACGGTTTTAGACACTGAAGTAGTCAACGAATTTACGTGTAGCCTGCCGCGCGAGGCACCATAACTAAGACGCCCGTGGTACGCGTCAAAAATGGTTTAACATGGCCGGTCTAGATAGTCATTCAAAGGTTTCATGTAGGTATTAGATATATCGACTGTTTAAGGACAGGTAAAGCTTACTACCAAACTTGTTCATTTTGTAATAAATAAAAAAAAAGTGCTTCCTAGTGGCTTCTTCTTTTGAAAATTATTAGCTATAAAATTTATCATGGTCTGGTTCATAAGGTAGCTCTATATATGAGAGTTGGTACGACTGGGGAGCTTGGTTTCTGCGGTGGAGCGCTCGTCCACCAGCAATGGGTGATCACGGCTGCGCACTGCTGCTTCCATGACGGGCACAAAGTGGATCATGTACAGGTATGTCGTTTAGGACCGACTTCAATCATTAAAATTTATTCGTTACGCTTGCCGCACACGTTCGGTTTCCTTATTAGGTTTCCTGATCAGGAATTCAGATTCGGAATTCCGAGTGACTAGCGCAAACGTCCGGTTTTTTGTGCCAACACGTTCGGTTTCCTGATCAGGAATTCAGATTCAGGAACGTGTGCGCGTTGTTGGACATTTTCTATGTAAGCGGAGCATTCAGGTTTCCGAATCTGAATTCCTCATCAGGAAACCGAACGTGTGCGGCAAGCGTTAAACAAGTCTGCAAGTGCGTCACTTTTTGGTGAGTAGGTTGTAGATAATTATCACTCTAGGCACAGCTACAACGCACCAATTATGATTGTATTGCTTAATTTAACGAATTAAAATAGAGGAAGTGGGGTAAATGAATAGCGAATTGGTGAACCTTCCTCTGGAATCATTCTATCTATTAAAAAAACCGCATCAAAATCCGTTGCGTAGTTTTAAAGGTCTAAAGCATATTAGGTATAGTTATAGGGACAGACAGCGAGAAGCAACTTTGTTTTATACTATGTACTGAAGTGATGATATAATTCTTCTGTGCGTGTGTATGTCACTGCACTCCTCCTAACCTGCTGGACCGATTTTAATGAATTTGTTTTTGTGTACTCAGGTGGATTCGAAAATGGTTCAGATTTACGATTCGGTCCGGGGAAATGTACGTATAGTTTTTGTGTATAAAGTGACTTTTATACAGGAAAAACTTTTTAATGCGGGCGAACCCGCGGGCAAAAGCTAGTTGGTAATAATCAACTACCTACTAAATAAGTACGTAGGTACTCGAATATTCTACTGTCATTTTAAAATACTTAGCTAGGCAGTAACTACCTATCCTCTATTTGGGTAAGTAGGTAGATAAATGATATGCGACCAAAAATTATTGTACTATTTCGACGGGTGCAAAGTAAAGAAAGTCACCTGCAATTTTGTGATTTTAGTTTTTTTGTAAAAACTAACTTAAAATATCATGTTCTACAACATAGCAAAAACAAAAATTCAGATATCACCTTATTTTTGGTACTTTTCTAACGTAATAGAAGACAACTACGCCTGTTTTGTGAAATTGCACGATGTAGATGCGGATAGCTACCGCTGACCGTCTATACGCGGAACGCGCGGGGGGCCAGCGGTCAGTTATATTTCGTCATCAGTCAGATGGCATGTGCTTCGCCGGCCGGCAAGAATATTTGTTTGTTTTGGTTTGTCAGGTAATAAAGTGTGTCTGAAAGTGTTATCATATTAGTAAACAGTTTGAGTACAGCACAATAGCCATGGAAAGACGTAAATTATTGGTGAATTTGGGCAAAACGAGACGACAATGCGCAATTATGAACCGAGAAGATCTATTACAACTTATCGATAACAACCGTGAAACTAGTTCTGGTACGTATTTTTTATAATACAAGTTTAATGTTATTGTTATTTTGAAGTTAAATCATATTGAGTAGTTGTAATCATGAAAATGGTTATCATTGATATTTTATGTTACGAAACGACGCATAAACAGCTATCTGCCATATAGCTTTTTCTACGTCGCGATTGTGATGTAGATGTCTCAATTTACTTTTGTAAATTAGTATTGTTTGTTATGTTCATGAGTACCTATCTATGTTAATTCTTATTGTTAGCTATATTAATTGACTTTTAATTAAAGTATTTTTCTTACTGTTATTTTTTACTATTGTTTCATGTTCAGAAAGTCCGAAAAGACTTTTTAAAGAAGATGAAAGCTTACAAAATATAAGCGATGGATTTTTTTGAGAAAAATTCTGTGTTGGCCGATGAAGTTATTGAACACCTTATAGAAGACGTTGATGTGTCAGCTATGAAGACAAATGAGTATCAGTTAACTTCGCAAGATAAGTCCCCATGTTCTATATACCCTGGGTCGGTCACACCAGTTCACTCTCAATCTGAAATACAAATTAGCTCTGAAAATTTTGATGTTGATAATACAGATTCTCCAAGTAAATTATCGGATACACCAACGCCCTCAGAATACAATTCATTTATTTCAAGTCCGCCGCGTCCATTTTCAGTATTAGATCAAAATATCTATTCAATAAACTCAGGCACGCCATCGAATTTGTCACTTTCAAACTGTCAGTCTTATATAAACAACACTAGTGACGCTTCTTCGGCAGTGGAGGCATCGAGTGAATGTTCTACGCCTTCCTCGTTAAACGGTAGAAAAAGACGTCAGTTTAGTATTGATAGATCAAAGAAAAGGCGATTGAGGAATAAAGACAAGTGGATTGATACGAGACGTAAATTACTATTAAATTCAGGTAAAGAACATCAGTCCAGGAATGGGAAATTGCAATCTGCGAAACATCTTAAGCCGGCATGTGGTATTTGCAAGTTTAACTGTAGCGCAAAAATATCTCACGAAGATAGAAAACTTATCTTTGATCGTTTTTGGGATCTCTGTGATTACGAAAAACAATGGGTTTTTATAGGTAAATATACAAAACGTTCTATGAAACGAAGAATTACTACAGAAAATAATTCTAAACGCCAACACAGTGTAAACTATACACTTCTAACGAATTTAAAAGAAACCAGCCCTAGAACTGTAAAAGTATGCAAAACAATGTTTAAGAATACGCTGTCGGTAAGTAATCAGTTTATACAAAGTGCTCTTGATAAATATGATAAATCTACTGGTAACTGTGAAAAAGACTTCAGAGGTCGTCATAACAATAAAAACAAGGTTTGTACAGCCACCATAATAAAAGGTGTGTGTGATCATGTAAACTCGTTTCAACCAGTGGAGTCACATTACACAAGAAAAGACACAAACAAAGTTTACTTGGCTGATTTAAATTTCTCCACGATGTTTAAGTTGTACCAGACTTGGGCAGAGGAAAATAATATTGTGGAGAGAGTACAGACAGCGCGCCAGTACCGAGACATAGTTAATAAGGAAATGAACATAGCCTTTTATATTCCTAAAAAAGATCAGTGCGACGTCTGTATAGCTATTAAAAATTGCCTTCCTTCACAAACCAGAGCACAAGATCAGTACAATAAACATATACAAGATAAAAATATAGCGCGATCTTTGAAGAAACAAGACAAAAATGAAGCTACTTCTAATCCTGAAACTGTAACTTCGGCTACCTTTGATTTTCAAAAAATTTTGTCAACACCACACGGAGAAACAAGTTCATTTTATTATAAGCGTAAACTTTCTGTCTTTAATTTTACTATTTTTGACATGGGACTTAAAAAAGGAATATGTTATATGTGGCCTGAAACTATAGCTTAGCGGAGTTCGAATGAAGTGGCTAGTTGCCTTTATAATTTTATACAACAGTCAACTGATAGAGGCATCAAAGATATCCGCCTGTGGTCCGATAACTGTGGCGGTCAGAACAAGAACCGTATTGTATTTCTGATGTATGTATACTGCTCTCAAAAGTATAGCATTGATATTTATCACAGATTTTTGGAGAAGGGTCACACCCAGCAGGAAAGCGGTAGTGTCCACGCATTAATTGAGAAATCGTCGAAGAGAAAATTCATTTATTGTCCTGAAGAATGGTATACACTCGTTCGGTGGTGTAAAACAACCGGCGATGCTTATGAGGTTATAGAAATAACACAAGACCAAATTTTGGACTTCAAAATGTGTGTAAATGACTTTAAATTAACAAAAAATACCGACAATGAGAATGTTAAGTGGAATCAAGTTCGAGAAATAGTTGTTAAAGCAGATAATCCTTACACAATATTTTATAAATATAATCTAAATGATGAAGAACACATGCGAATTGACTTGGTGCGAAAAGTAACTACTCGTTCCCACCGTGGCTTTAATGATCCCAAAAAATGTTATAATCAACCTATCGAGATTACAAGTGCGAATTACAAAGACTTGATAAGCCTCTGCCAGCAAAATTTGATACCTATTAGGTATCATAACTTTTATAAAAATTTGAGACATAATTCCTGTAATGAGACTGAATAATTTTTAAATTGGTTTTAAAATAATTAAAAATCGTATTTTAAAGTATTAATACAGAGTTTCCTTATTATTTAAAATTTAATTTTCTACTTACTTTTATCATAACAGATATACCTACACATTTTTATAAAAAAAAAAATTACGAATAGAACGTTCTTTAAACGACTTTTATTTTTATTTTTATTATACCAGGTCATCGAAACGACCAAATTGAATATTGTGACTGATGTTATTTTTTTATAAAATATAAAAAGTTTAGAACTTTATAGATTTAATTTTAATTGTTTTTTTGTTTATTTTTTTTTATTTTATTATGAGAAGTTACGTTTTTACGACAATAAATGAATGATTGCTAAATAAATATTTCATTTAACCTCCTTCTATATCGTGTACCTTGCACCGGATCGACGACGTAGAAAAATATATCTGCGCAGTTATGTTCTGAACTTGGTGTATGTAAGATGTAAAACGGTCATTAACTAATTTTAATAATAGCAAGTGTTACACTTTACGTATTTACTGAAATATACTAATCATACTTTACTAAATCAAAATTTTTGAATTACCACGTAGAAACGACCAAGTGGTAGTTAACACAGTTGTCATATTTTTATGCGCAATGTAGATGCAGACAACTACAATACATCGGAAATTAAACATAATTAGAAGAAACGAAATATATATGTGGATATGTTATTAAATTATGAAGCAATGCTGAAAATTTCAATAAATTTGGTTAAAAATTTACAAAATGGGAGCAATTTTTCCTATTATGCGCTCTCCTGAAAAGTAGCTGTTTTGTAGATGACACTTTTTACTTTGCACCCGTCGATTTATTGTATTTTCAGGCTATATTCGGCGCTCACTCGCTGTATGACCGCTATGAAAATGGCCGCCGTATCGTGAACGTGGCTGAGGTGGTCGTGCACCCAGACTTCGATGCTGAAACCTTCAGCAATGACTTAGCGTTGCTGAGACTTGCCAATGTTGTGCAGGTCACCGGTTAGTACCTATTACTTTGATATATATAACACAAACTCACACACACACGAGTTTTATCGCCGAAGGAATAGCCAGACGCGCAACTTGTGCACCTACTTTTCGCCGTGCGTATTCCGTTCCATGATATGATAGGGGGACGAGCCTATCGCCATGTCGGGCACAAATTCCAAACTCCGGGCAGATATTACCTCAGTCCAAATGTCCAACCAGGTCATTCCCTGGATGGATAAAGCCAAATATTTAGGAGTGACCCTTGTTCAGAGGTTGACCTTCATCCCACACGTAAATGCAGTACGCGCGCGAGCCGCATTCGCGATGAGCCAATTGCATTGGTTCATAAACAAAATTATTAAAATATCCATCCGCAACAAGATTAGGATCTTTACCACATGTATTAGGCCGATTATGACATACGCGTCACCCGTGTTCGCCCATTTACTGGCTGCTCGTTTTAAGCGTATACAGGGGTTACAAAGTCCGAAATGCTCATGGTGCCCCGTGGTACGTTCGCAATCGCAACCTCCACTTCGACACTACCATCAAGTATTTCATGAATATGGCCAGCAGACGCTACTTTGATCGGGCGGTAAATCGCCCAAATACGTTAGTCCGCAAAGCGTCAATATATTATTATAATCAATTCGACTGTGCCAAATGAAGACGACCGCGATCAGTCCTAACCGATCCAGAGGACGATGTCGTTCTGGCCATCCGTAGTCGGAACGAGTTTTCTAAACTCTTACACTCTACACGACCGCAGTTCTGTCCTCGCCGTCAAGGACTTCGCCGCGTTCCCCGTCGCCACCCCAATCCCCCGAACGGTTCTGACTCGCGTGCCGACGACGAAATAAACGGATAGGATTTAGTTAAACACCAACCTTCCCCACTAATCATTGATGTGTCATCCTCTCCCATTGACCGTCCTGATCCTAGGAAATCCTTCATAACCCGTTAGAGGGTTGTCCTCAGCATGGTCACTTAAATCAAGGGTTGCGAGCGCGTATAGCGTTCACCCTACAGTTCGGTGTGGGCAGAAAAACCGACTCGCGTCAGGCTACTGGCAGTTAAGGTCAAAATAAAAAAGGGCTGATATTGAACTATCGAATCCAAGACCTCAGCACTCCAGGCGAACCTTAATACAACGCCACCGAGGCTATCTTACCACAAACTCCTTCTTACCTAAATATTATTAAAAAAAACGAGGTACTGTGTTCGTATTTTAAAGATATTAAACATCTACCACCTACTCTAGAACCCAATCTCTCGGTAGCTTTTATGATGTTTAGTTCGTTTTCTATTCAAAGCAACAACAAAAAACGAAGAACTAATATTATGAACTATAAGGTAGTCCGCCTTCTACGGGTTTAACATATTTATTTATTTATTTATTTGGACAACCAACAAAACATACACTATATAAATACATCCATTAATTATAATAAACAATATAAGTAATTGTTGTAGTGTAGTTTCACTTATAGGCTGCCACCGCATGAACATAGTATCAACAACAAACTTCTGTATTGATACTATGTTATTACTTAATATTAATTGAATTATTACATAGGTACCTATTTATAAGTTCCTACACCTATTGAATCAAGGAAAAGGCATTATTGTGTTTTGTACTCATTGCCTCAGCTCAGTACAATTAGAATAACATTAATTAGAAAAATAAAGATATAATGATTTTTCATTTCAGCTTATGATATGTCTAAATTTAATCAGATAATAAAATATATCTGTCCGTGGGTTTTTTTACATATCAATGGTTTTATGCGATGATTACATACCTACTTGATTTATAATTTGCTGTAATAATTCCAAATTTCTATAGAACATCTCGCAAATGCAAGTTGCTACATATAATTAGTACGTATTAATTAAGTATCTATTTACGTGTAATATTAAATAAGTGTACTTAATTAATTGAGCTATAAGTTATTATTCTTACTTTTTACATAGATTCGTTGGCTATGAATATCTATTGAATATCTCCAAATACTTAGTTACGATTTTATTTTTCGTAGATTATAATCTTACTAATATAATTAAATGTATAATTATGAATGTTTAAGAAAATGTTTGGATATTTGGATGTTTGTTAGAAGTAAATGTCGTAATCGGTTGTATGGGCCACAAAAAAAATTACCCTCCTTTTAAAAAAAGCGTCGCCCAAAAAAGCCCCAAAACCTTGGCACTGATCCGTATGAGAAAAAGGAGCGGTGATCAGGACACCTTTCTACAACGCAATGCCTGTATATTGCCCACTGCTGAGCTCGGTCCTCCTCTGCTACTGAGAGGGTTTAGGCCTTAGTCCACCACGCTGGTCTAGTGCGAGTCATTCGTTAACATTAATTTTATATATGAGATTTATGAGAATGATATATCCTAGCGACAGACTCCATACATAACATTGCTTTACATTTTTTCTATTTTCTATTAGCATTAAGGATTGTATAAAGGTATTTTGGCTAAGGACCCAGAAGCATATTTTTCAAGAGCACTCATACATCGTCTCTTTGTAGTTGGCATGGTTTTATGTATTTACGTTTCAGATACGATAGAGGTGGTGCGACTACCGTATCTGAGCACAGTGTCATTTAACTTTGCCGGCCTGGGCGCGACTGTTTCCGGCTGGGGTATCGCTGCGGAAGGTAAGAATTGTGAATATTTTACTAATATTTGAAGCAAAACGTCGTAGAACAATTCTGTACATGCAGATTTATACTTTCCTAAAATGACGACCATCCAGTTTCCGCTCGCCTCTATGTTCCGCGCCAAGCGTAGCCTATGTTGCGGAAGCCAAAAAATATGACCCCGATTGAGACCAATTCGGTAACATATTTTTTTGTGTAACAGGATGGGTGAAAAAAATGTTCCTCAGGTAAGTTAGTACACAAAATGTGTCGTCCTCTGGACCGCTGCCATCCCTAGGCCACGGCCTATACAACCTATTGATATCCAACACCGGATATTCAATATAGGTAGGTATAACATCTATCGCTTTGTCTGTAGCAGGGTGCAAGCATTATTTCTGGTCTAAGAGACATTGTAGCCAGATTAGTTACTGGTTTATTTTTATGTGCCTAGTGATGCCAGGCAGTAGGTACTTGTCAGTTCCGGGTCCATTGTTTATCAACTGGCCAGCAATTTTTTCAACTCATCTAGAAAAAAAACCCACACCTTATCAATAACATTCATGATTTTTTTTTTATTTAAAACTTTTGCCCGCCACAGCGTGTTGAACCAAGGTCTGAGGAGTAGAGGGGCCCCGTGCCAGACAGTGGGTCACTACCTATAACTTAAACTAGTTTCTATTATATTAACTATACTTTCAATATGTATAGTAATTCGTGTAATTAACAAAGGGTTTCTTAGATAGATACTTATCATATTCTATGTTATCACCGAGGTCCAATATGCAAAAAAAATTATCAAGGTCGAGGTATTAATAATTCCTTTTTCACTTATCCTTTGATTAATTGTCTATGTTATCCATTGATGTATTAAAAAAACCCATGTTATCGGTCAAAATTATTTGAATTATCATGACTGTAATACGCTTGTCTCATTTTTTTTTATTGCATTGAATGACGAGACGAACATGACGTTCGCCTGATGTAAGCGATACGACCACCCATAAACAGTAGCAACACCATCCAGCACCTCGATTTGCAAAGTAGTGTTTGGCAACAGGGATGATATGGATATGAAATTTCGGATCTGGATACGGATATAGATATTAGATTAAAGTAAAATAAAAAAAACATGTAATAATAAGGCTTTATTTCTATCTAGTCTCTACTTTCATTCTAAGTTTAAATTTTGTAGAATCTGCATAAAAAAATGTCCAAATTAAACTCAACAGGGCGCATTTTAACCATATAATTCAATTTAGTACGTAACACAACACTTTTCCTTTACTTTATTAAATTAAGTAGTATCTACTCGTAAATAAAAAAAAAAACACTAGTTATGAATGTGGTTATGTTATAACTAGAAATAACAAACGAACTATGCAAGATTCATGAGGCGCGCAAGCAGTGAAACAAAATCCCTGTCGTAATATGTTTTATTTGGACGCCGCCCTTATCCGAAACTATCCGAATTTTTTGTAACGGATACGGTTACGTCGTATTTTTATTTCGGATATCCGATAGTTTCGGTTACAGTTACGGAGCTCCATAACATCCCTGTTTGACATTCCACTGCGCTCGTCATCCTGAGACATAGATGTTAAGTCTCATTATGTCCAGTAGTTACACTGGCTACAATGTCCTCCAAACTGAAATACAACAGTGCATGCACACTGCTGCTTGGCGGTAGAAATAAAAATTGTGGTGGTGCCCATCCAGACGGACTCTCACATATGAGAGACCTACCACAGTAAATACGTATCATTGGTATGTGCATAAGATGTCGTAAGTAGGGACATAGTTTTTATACCTACAATAAATGATAGACGTTTGTTTGTAGGCAAGTTACAGGACTACGTATAAACAGTGGCTTAGCGTTCTGGCCGCCCCAAGGCACCGGGTAAAATGAAAAATAACGATCATTCCATCATTCAAGTAAGAGTTACGCCCCCCCCCCCCTCTTAGGCATTCCTTTATGAGGCAAAAGTTTTTATTTCTCGAATTTTGCCGCCCCTCTAGATGTAATGACCCCCCGCCTCTCCGTCCCAATCACGCTATGCCATTGTGAATAAACAGTAACAGTTTACAATTCCGTCTACAACTGCAAATTAAAAAACACTCTGTGGCATTAAATAACGCTTTTCATTTCAAGTAATCCGATGTTACAATTCCAATGTTCTTCCAACCGGAACACAACTACGACCGTAGCTAAGATGCATATCTATAGGCGTTAACGCTAATAGAAAACCAAAAAAATATCCGAATGCATATCCGATCGATAAGCCTTCAGCATGGATATTTCATCCCCATACATTTTTTGTTTTCTATTGGCTTTGACGAATTACAAAGGCGTCCTAGCTACGTCGCCAGCAGGGCCGGATTAGCCTTAAGGCAAATTAGGCAATCGCCTAGGGGCCCAGCATCGGCCAGGAGCTCTTCGTCCCGAGAAAAAAAGAGAAAATTATACCTTAACGATTCGTATGTAATGGACCCATTACCCGATGAAAATATTATTGCCTTGATTACCTTTGATATTACATTTCAATACATTTTGGAACATATTTGAATTATAAAACATATATAGGTACTTGTTTTTTTGCAGACGGATAATTATGTTGTGATAGAAAAAAAATAGGAACTCAGGACAGGGAAAGGGGTCCCAAGGCGGCAATGCCTAGGGGCCATGATATTCTTAATGTGGCCCTAGGCCCCAGTACCTACTACTTGGTGGTAGAAATATACATTGCGCTTGTACCATCAGATCGCATATGAGAGACCTTATCTTTCTACAGGTGTAACATTCGTCTCGCCAACGCTTCGTGAAAAGCTGTTGACCGTGATGACGGACCCGCTCTGCAACACGTCCTACTTCAACCAGCTCCCGGAGAATACTATATGCGGTTTTGGAGCTGGTGCTGGCACGTGTAAGGTAATGTATTGCGTGCATTTTAAAACTGGTATTTGCTGACGAGACTACGAGACTATCCCGCCCTCACATCCACGATTCCAACTCCTGTAAGCCAGAATCGACACCAAGTGTTGAAGCTCGGCGGGTCTCAGGGAACACTAACTAGTCCTAACTCGCATCGGAATGAATCAAATAGAAGGATAGGGAGAAGTGGGAAATATCCCTCCATAGCAAAGTGGGAGACAAAATAATGAATTACAAAAGGTAAGTGCTGACGGAGGGATATTTTTATCCGCTCGAGTAACGATCATCGTACAAAAGGTGTAAAATCCGCCTTAGTGGCCAACGTAAGTGTGTTGCATTCCGGGATCAGTGGGCCTAGGATGTGAAAAGAAAACACGATGCGTCTCCGCTTCGTCTTATTGTGATTGGTTAAGAGACTGACGTATCGGTATTTTTGATGATTGTGATTGACCGAGAGACCGACACGTCAGTCTCTCAACCAATCACAATAAAACGAAGCGGAGACGCATCGTGTTTTCTTTTCACATCCTAGCCCCACAGACTGTGTTTAGGTCTTGAACAAGTCAATATTGTGTGGACTGGTCATCTCTCTGGTCATTCAATGCTAGACCTTCATTACTAACCAAAAAATCCACAATTTCGGAGAATCGTTCCCAATTTAATATGATTAAACTTTTTGCATTAAACAATTTATTATAGCGGCCGTAACATTCTAATTAATTCGCGGCGATAGCCCATTTGGGAGTGGAACGGGCTGCCGAGACGAATGCCGCGGGTTCAAAACCCAAGGCCAGCGTGGTGGTCTAAGGCCTAAACCGCAGTGGGCAGTATAATACAGGGCTGGTATGGTATGGTAACATTTTAAGTTGAAAATGACGGTGATTATTCGCGATTTTAGGCGTCAACTTAAGCGGATTTATTTAATTGATAAACATGGGTTTTTTACATATCAATATTGATAATACATTATAATTGACAACTATCTTCAAAGAAATTAGATTTGATGTATTTTGCCTTTGATATATAATTATATATGTCTTAGACTATTTAACCAATGGACACGATATGGCAATAATGCGCAAAAATTTTTTTCTATCAATCCTGACGGGGGGCGACGTAGACACGGATAGCACACATTTAACAAAAAAAATCCACACGTGCAGGGCTGAATATAAGGGTCGCTTTTTACACAATTACGCTACAAAAATCACAATTACTGTGGAGTACGGCTTAATGTCATTATCGTAGAATGTAATGACAGCGATCGCAAGTCACATAGGTTTTAATAAAAGTTTATGACCAGCTGAGCATGTATGACCAACGAAGGGTTCGCCTGGTCATCCCATCTCCTTTGCATTGCTAGATACTCAAAGATATATGTAGGTATAGGTACTAATCTTTATATATATAATCCTTCTGTGCGTATGTAAGTCACTGAACTCCTCCTGAACGGCTGAACCGATTTTAATGAAATTTTTTGTGTCTTCAGGTGGTTTCCAGAATGGTTTAGATTAACAATTTAAACCGGTAGATTCCGCTATACTCGGGTTCTAGGATTTTAATTCCTTTTTAGGACAGGACAACGTCTGTCGCGGCCCGCTAGTATATTATAAAATTGCAAAACTTCGTTAATTATTATTTGTTTTTCTGGACGAATCCCTGGATCTCATGCCCATAATTGAATGGAAATTATTCTGTTAATTCTTTCCCCAATAGACTGCTTTTATGCCCGGAAACGAAAATTCACACGATTTATTCGACGAGCTAGTAAATATTAACGATATGTGCTGGCATCTGGGCGGGGTGGTCCAACTAGACTAGATCAACGATGCGATTTAAGTCAGTGACAGTCTAAGATAGATGAGAAAACTAGACATAATATAAACTAAGATTTATACTTATACTTACATAGCTTAGTTTATATAGTCTTCTGTCTATATAAGCCACAGTAACTTAGTTCTTGGTAAAGGTTAAAATAATCGTTTTAATTTTAAAATATTATTTTCGCAGGGAGACAATGGCGGACCAATGACAATATTCTTCAATGCCACTGAGGAAACTATATTGGTTGGTATCCAAACTATAGTATAAATTATATTTTGTATGCTACGTAGGTAATGTAAGCTGAGAAGTAATGTGAGAACCAAGGAAAGTTATACCGATAATTAAAATAAGTTAATTTGCATTGAAAGATACGGCGAAACTTTACATAACTTTTAAAACTTTATTATAGTTTCGTAATAAAGTAACACCCATACTTATGAGCGTACGTAGATAAATTTTCCAAGGGGAGGGGACAGTGCTCTAAACAAAAAATACCTGGATTTTTGCAGATCTGTAAATGTTTGTTTTAAAAAATTGTAGTAGTAGGCTGCGTCAATATATTGCTGGTGACCACCATGCAATTCTGGGGTACGAGACTATCCCGCCCTCACACCCACCACTGCAACTCCTGTAAGCCAGGATCAGCAGTGGCACGCATTTTATGACACCGAGCGGTGAAGCTCGGCGAGTCTCAGGGAACACTAATTAGTCTTAACCCGCAACGAAGTTAATCAAACAGAAGAATAGGGAGGAGTTAGAAATATATTTTCCACTTCTGGGGTAGGCAAAGATTACCCGGTCCCCTCTCTATATATGCCTATGTCTTTACCAAAACACCAGTTTAACATAGCTTCAGCAGCCGTCAGTTCCATAGTAGTTGTGTCTCGGCAACAATTTGACAGCGTCTTCATAGTTCGTAACTCCTAATACATATTCATAAGTTTGTTTTTGTTGTGTAAACACGTATGTGTAATTACACTTATCTAAATCAAAGGTTCTTTATATCATTGATTCTTAGCCAGTGGAACTTGTCGTTATCGTATTAACATAGTATGTAGGTACATTATCACAATCTATCTCAGCAAAGGATTTGCAATAATATATTAATGATTAGAACATTTCATACGCTGATAGCGAGGGTCATATTATTATTACTTACTAGCTTTTGCCCGCGGCTCCGCCCGCTTTAAAAAGTTTTTCCGGGATAAAAGTCCCGCTTTATATTTTCCCGGAAAGACTGAAGAGGACAAAACCCTTCGAGTTAGTGTAGTGAACATTTAGTGCAACATAGTGCAGTGAGTGCTAGTTAAAAAGAACACGCGAACAATGTGTCTTCCCCTTAATAGAGACAATAAGAAAAGTGTTATTGGACATATTCTTAGTCATAGTCTCATTAGAAGTTTAGGTTAAATTTAAATAACTTATTAGTCATAAGGCTAGATTGTTATTAAAATGATGTGTTGCATATAACACACCATAAAAAAAAAAAAAAAAATATTTTCCCGGGATAAAAAGTAGCCTATGTGTTGATCCAGGACATGATCTACCTGTGTGCCAAATTTCATCGAAATCCGTTCAGTAGTTTTTGCGTGAAAGACGAACAAACATCCTTACATCCAAAAATCCAAACATCCATACATTCTTACAAACTTTCGCCTTTATAATATTAGTAAGATTTATATTTTTTATCCCTTTGACATAAATAAACAAGTTCTTTTTTGTGATATAGAGGGCAAACGAGCATACGGTTCACCTGATGGTAAGTGATCACGCCGCCCATGAACATCTGCAATACCACGGGGTACAGAGATGCGTTGCCGGCCTTTTAGGTGGGAATACGCTCCTTTCTTGAAGGTCGCCAGGTCGCAACTGTATGTTGTATGCATGTATTACAAACGAAATAACATTTTTATATTCGATAACAATTATGTAAAAGAATAAAGATTAAAATCATATGGGCTTATTAAATCGTAGAAAAAGAAACGACGAATAAAAAAATCTTTGCTGTCTATGTCTGGTTTCAAAATGTTTTTTGGGCAAAGACAAATATGCTATGCAATGAGTCTACGATTTTTATTTACCTTTACTAAGAATTAATTATGTTAAGTGGCATTCAGCAAGATAGGTAATTAATTATTGTTACAATACATTTTTTTGGCCAGTTAAAGACGCCTTATCGCTTCCACCATTGAGGGGTGACTGGAACGATTATGTTGGTTTCGCCGATCTTATGGCCCGATGTCGGCACTCGGAAGTATAGCATCATCAGAACGAGCATTGAAGCGAGTCCAGAACACTGTGTACACTATACATCGGTGTATGTAACCAAAACCTGCGATGGTCTTTGTTGTTTGAATACTTACTCTTTTATTCGATGTAACTCTGAATATTCTTCATTCTAGCACCCTATTTTTAGTTGGCTACTTTTACCCAAATCATGGCGTCGCCAAGGGGGGGGGGGTGGCAGTGAGGGGCAGCTGCCCCCCCAGAGATTCTAAAAAAATTGCCAAATGCCAATTATTTATAAGTTTTATTTATTGTACAGGCAGCCACATAAGTAGTTGAACAAATTCAAAATTGCAAACGCTTCTTCACATTTCCTTCAATCGAAATATTTTTTTTCTTTAGTTATTTAAGTGAAGAAGTAATTAAATTTATTTTGGTGAAGAAAAAACGATTGTAAATAAGCACAAAAACGTTTAAAGGCGATTTGAAATTATGAATGTGTTCAGCTACTTATGTGGATGTCTGTACAGTTAAGAACTCGTGAAGCTTTACACGTTTGACACTGTACCGTTACTATTACAATCGCTGTAGATGTAAAGCTCGTACTACAAGTGAAAAGCTTCATGTGCTATCGACTTTACCTACAATTCACACCTTTCTCATCCTCAGGAAAATTAAATATATTTTGTATTTCCCGTTTGTTAGGTTGGCGTGGCGTCTTTCGTCAGCTCCAGTGGTTGTAATGACGTCCTGCCCTCAGTGTTCACCAGGGTACAGCGACATCTTGACTGGATCAGTGAAGTCACCGGCATTGAGCTTGATTGAGCTGATTAATTTTTAAGTCAATAAATACCTTATTAATTCTTATGCCTTATTTTTTACTTCATCTAGATACTTCATTTCAGATTCCGTAAATTTAACAATGAGTAAGACGTTGTTTGTATTCGTTTATGAGAGCATACGGCTGCGTAGGTACTCTATACTGATCAGTCGATAATTTTTTAATGAGATTACATGATACATTGTATATAAACAAAACAAAAAAGCAATATATAAAAACTTAAAAAAAAAACATCTTCAAAACCACTATAAACCAAAAAATAATTTAACTTTATATTCGCTTAGTATATACGTATATATGGAGTCGGAGCCTACTTTAAATTGAAAAATGTTTTCGTATGTTTCTTCGTGTACTTCGATAGAAATTGATAGCTTTAAAGGTATCATTTCAAAGTAATCGTAGCGTTTAAACATTTTATTGTTTATCATGGTTAATATTAAGTCTTGAATATTATTTATCTACTAGAAAACAATAAAAACCCCTATTCCATTCAGTACTGTTTTTTATCATTGAATTTTATTTAGGCTTATAAGTGCTTTATCTTAAAATACAATAAATCTTAAATTGCCCCAAAACTATTGAATCTCGGATAAGGCTTTAGCCTTCATGGAACAAAATAACGTAACTAACAAGTCTACCAAAATTGGTAGACTTGTTAGTTACGTCAGTATCAATTAAAAAATGACAAAATGGTGCATACTACGAGTCAATGCGGTATTTGCGAACAGAAAAGTGAAGCAATTACAGCTCAAACTAATATATTTAAGGTACATTATCCGTGTCATAATATGAGCTAAACATGCATTTTTACTTACCTCATGTCTTCTGAATGGGCTCGGTCGGGGTCAAGATCAAAAGTGACGAGTGATGGAAAAAGGTCTTGAGTAGGGCCTAAATTATAATCATCATCAGGCAGACCTGTTAAAAGCGGGCTGCTTTCAGCTTTACTGATCTGAATATTAAAAAAAAGTTGAGACAAAACAAAGCCCGTTTTCATGCATTTAAAACTCTCAACTACCGTTTTTATTTTCTGAGATTAAAAAAGTCTCCGATGCCTCGAGTAACAAAGGTCGCCCTTCTCGTCAACACATTTACTTCGATGACGGATATGTGAGTGCTGCGCTCCTTGTCCCACGCTGGGTAAAACTCCAACTAATGTTGAGCTGTGTCCTACGGGCAGATGTCACAGTCTTGACATACGGCGTCTCCTCCTTGCTGACGATTCACCAGGTGTCCACCAAAACAACAATGTGCGGTGAGCACCTATGTTAAACTGACTTTTGCTACACCGTAGCGTCTGTCCAGCCATTCGGCGAACACATGATGCATAGCCTCGATGACCCTAGACGCCACTCCTCCTTTTCTATGAAACGAAAAATAAATAGACCCTCTCAGTAGTAAAAGAGGCCCGTGCTCAGCAGACTATCCCGCCCTCACACCTATCATTACAAGTCCTGTAAGCCAGGATCAGTAATGGCACGAATTTTATGACACCAATCAGTGAAGCTCGGCGAGTCTCAGGGAACAGTCTGTCTTTATCCCGCAACAAAATTAATCAAATAGGGAGATCAAAGATAGGGAGGAGTTGGAAATATTAATTGTCCACTTCCCTCCATAGCAAAGCGGGATACAAAATAATGAACTAAGGAGACATTTTAGGCTACATTTACAACTAGAAAAGCCAGTTGTAAAGCACCACGGATAAAAATAAAATTAAAGTGTTCTATCATTTGAGCTGCCCGTGCTCAGCAGTATGCAGTATATAATACAGGGCTAGTGTGATGGTATGGTGGTGGAAAATAAATATGGGTTTAGTGCAATGTTTTTATCAATGCCCATGGCTCTTATCAACTAACAAGACCTGCATTCTTTACATTTTTAATTAATTTAGCATTAAATTAATACACTTGTTAGGAAGTTACAATAATTATACGCAACGATAATCTATTATATCAATTCTGGCGACTGATGAATTGCTTTACAAATGATAACGCGATTAATGGTATATAAATTAATACGACTGAATACAAATTTAGTCACATAAAAAATATTATAATGCGGTCGCTTCTGCTGGTTGGGTTAGCGCTGGTCGCCTGTGTCGCTGCGGATGTTAGCATCCCGAGGTCCTATCACGATGCGGTTGGGATCCCAGAGGCCCAGAGGATCAAGGCCTATGAAGACAGTATTATGACCAACCCAGAGACCAGGCCACCAACTGCACTAGGAAGGATCGTTGGGGGAGCTGCCGCACCTGTTAATTCTCATCCTTACTTGGTAAGATTCTTTAATAACTATTAATGAAATTACCGACATGAGAAGACCAAATTTTACTGTGACCGGTAAGCGAAGCATAGTTAGCAGTAAAATAATTTATTTGCCAAAACTGTAATTATGTTATATACTTTATTACTTAGATAAAATATTACTGCCTCAGTGGCGAAGTAGAATTACGGTGCGACTGCAAAGCTGAGGTCTCGGGTTCGATTCCCGGGTTGTGCAAAGTGATATTGGGTTTTTCTATTCAGTATCAGCCCGGAGCCTGGAATTTGTGCCCGATATGGCGATAGGCCAGCTCTCTATCACACCATGGGACGGAATACGCACGGCGAAATGTTGATGCACTTGTTGCGCCTTTGCCTACCCCTTCGGGGATATAGAACGTGAGTGTGTGTGTGTGTGTGTGTGTGTGTGTGTGTGTGTGTGTGTGTGTGTGTGTGTGTGTATAAAATATTAAGAACATACTATAGTATATTTGTTATTTCTCTTCGTGTACACTGTACAATAAATATGTGAAATTATAAAGTAAGTAATTTACAGTGTTGAAAGCATTTATTTCAAAGACCTATGAACATATGAGTTAACAACTTCGATTGGTAAGCAAGTTCACGAAGGTCATGAATATGTGAAATTATAAAGTAAGTAATTTACAGTATTGAAAGCATTTATTTCAAATACCTATGAATATATGAGTTAGCAACTTCGATTGGTAAGCAAGTTCACGAAGGTCATAAATATGTGAAATTATAAAGTAAGTAATTTACAGTGTTGAAAGCATTTATTTCAAAGACCTATGAACATATGAGTTAGCAACTTCGATTGGTAAGCAAGTTCACGAAGGTCATGAGGAATTCCCCTTACTGTCAAATGGAAAATGAAAACGAATGACTTATGCCGTATGCGTCTAATTCCCAGATCAGTCAATCATACATATAAGCCATGTATAAACTTATGCTTATGTACTTACTAATTTCTCACTCTCCTCACTAAAGTAACAAAATTATTTTTACCCAGACTTAGTTAAGTATTGTTAAATTTGAAAAGGAATTCCGGTTTTTAGGGTGGCTTGGTTATCAGTCTCGTCAACATCGCTGGTAACTCGGTTTGCGGCTCCTCGCTGGTGTCGCCCAACCGCCTCTTGACCGCTGCACACTGCTGGTTCGATGGTGTGCGTCAAGCGTGGCAGTTCATCGTAGTCCTCGGCTCCCAATTCCTCTTCCAAGGTGGCACGCGCATCGGCACCAGCAATGTTATCATGCACCCACAATACATGCCCAGCATGTTGTTCAATGACATTGCTGTCATCTACCTTCCTACCTCAGTGACTTTCACCAGTAAGTGTTATGTTATTATTGGTACCACAGAATCGTCGATAAGTTTTGTAAAAAAAATATTGTGGAACAGTCATAGTATCCATCCTATAAACAGGATTAAGATATTCTATCTGAGATTGTCGTAGATTACATTTAAAATCTTTGTATGATGACGTCATTAAGTGTTAGAATTTTAATAACCAATAGAAAAAGACGCTAGTTACAACTCGCAATGCTGTTTATCAAATAGCGTTGCCAATACATAATCATTATCAATAACTCACAAAATCTTTTCAAAGCAAATTTTATCAAAACAAATAAGGCATCGTAAATATTTATGGCAGATATAAAATTAGTCGTTAAATGAAGTGGAGTCATAGCTATTGTTTTCAGACACTACGAATCCTACTAATATTATAAAGGCGAAAGTTTGTAAGAATGTATGGATATGGATGTTTGTAACTCTTTCACGCAAAAACTACTGATCGGATTTCGATGAAATTTGGCACACGGGTAGATCATGTCCTTGACTAACACATAGGCTACTTTTTATTCCGAAAAAATATAAAACGGGACTTTGATCCCGGGAAAACATTTAAAGCGGGCGGAGCCGCGGGCAAAAGCTAATCTCTTATACTATACCATACCATATCTTACCAAGCCTGTATTATATACCGCCTACTGCTGAACACAGGCCTCCTCTACAACTGAGAGGGTTAATGCCTGATTATTCAATAAAACAGCAACGGATATGACCGCATGCAGCCAGCATTGATCAGCGCTTACTTAATACACCTTACTGCAGATTCTTAAGTGGACTTACACCAGTATATTTGATTTCAGCTGTACCTTATTATAATGCTTTGTTATTCTCAGGTGCCATCCAAGCTGTAGGACTTCCAAACTCATGGGAATTATCGGATTCATTTGTCGGAGAGTGGGCTGTTGCAGCTGGATACGGAAGAACTAGCGACGGTGAGTAGTACTTAACGTTGCGAAAGTTATTCGACTTGTTTAAGGGAATTTAAGAAAAATGTTGTCACTGAATGAAGGGTTTAAGAAAATGGAAATTTCACGTAAAGTTATAACAGTAAAACAAACTCGTGTATAAGTAGACTTTACTTGTCCAGTAAATTATGCACATAATCACCCTGATAATCATGTAAAAAAAAAACCGCATTCGTCGAACCACACTATACTTTATAATATTGTCCCCTCTCCTCTCCACTGCATGACCACCTCGCCCCACCATCACATTCACACCTCTCCTTCCCGCTTGTTATTGCTAGATATCACAGCTATAAGTACTTCCGTTATAAAGTATCATGGAACTGTCGACATTAACATGAATGGGTTCTCATGTGCGGTATTTAGCACAATGAGGTATCACGATACTATTTTTTAAAAACCTTTTCAGATCGATTGATCCTCTCATCAGACATGAGATTATCAATAAAAGGTTATTACAACACCCTGGCTGTTCTTACCTTTCATCAGAAGAATGCTTTCCACTGCACGGGTTTATTTAAACAGATCTCACATACAACTTTGTCATATTTCTCTTTATATGCAAATTACATTGTATATAGGTAGCCTTAGTGCAATGATCTTCAAGTATGAGTATTTTATATGAAACCAATAATTTTATTCATTTCCATGTTCTAGCTCAAGCCGGTGTCACTGTTAACACTTTGGTGAGCCACGTGAACCTTCAAGTTATCAGCATATTTGAGTGTCAAAGCATTTTCGCCTCTAACGTGATCGCGAGCACGCTCTGCACCAGCGGTCGTGGAGGAGTGGGCGTCTGCGGCGGTGACTCTGGTGGACCTCTTGTTGTCAACCGCTGGGGACGAGTTGTTTTGGTAAGTTCTATAATTTATCTTGACAAAACATTACAGTGTGCAATAGCCAAAATAAATTTTACTAATGTAGGTGAAATTGTATCTTTCGTATCTATTGGACGTCACATTTCAAATAAATAGTTTGAACTATTTTACTTTTATTCTAAATTAAATTCTAGTTTTCTATCATTATTGCCTAGAATATTTTATGGTGTAGATATTTCTTTATGATAGTCTAACTTGTAAATATTTGAAAATGTATGTTTATTTCTATAAATTCTACTTCAATATATTTTTAATTAAACATTCTAAAAATATTGGTGAGATATTCGGATTATAAGTAGTTGCTTGTATATCACGTGCGTTCTTTATACTTAAACTGATAATAAATAATAATTACACACGTTTTGTAAATTGTTATAAAGAAATATTATACCTGGATTTGTAAATCAAAATAAAAACCTTGGATTTAATTCCCATTCGAAACGAGAAAAGCTAATGAGCTTTAAAGATGTTGAATTAAAATATAAGTAGATAACTTCAATTGTGTGTTCTCAAGTTTCTTCAGTAATTATAGCAACAAAGAATGTAAGACAGAAGATTGATATAGGTTTTTATGTCTAGGTCGGCGTAACATCATTCGCGGCTTCAGTTGGAGGAATGTCTGCTTGCGAACGTGGCTTCCCTTCAGGCTTCGCCCGTGTCACCAGCTTTGACAGCTTCATCAGGCAACACTTGTGAATCATGAATTAAATACTTTCTAGCCATCGGTAAATGTACCTGACTTATCGTTCAAGGTCTGAAGATCAAATAAGTACAGTTCGTTGAAAGTAATTAAGGCAATAAAAAATGTTTGAAACTTTATTTTGTGTGTTATTATTTTATGAAAGATTTATTTTAGTCTGAAGAAGGATTTGAAGGATTTAGTATTTCACTTCAAACAAGGAAAAAAGGTTTCGGTTAAACTAAACGCGTAAAAGCGTTTTAAAATTTTAAATTTGCTCAGCCAAGTATGTGAATGACTAAATAATAACATTTTGAAAGGATTACTTAAATCTGACATTTAAGTCGTACCGATTACTTATCGGCTAATTTACAATTATCCGGGATTTAAAAAAAAATCAACACCACATAGATATTCATAATTGATGGACTGATAAATTGATAAACCAATCAACTTTATAATATTTTGACTTGGAATGCACTGCAAAAAAAAATCATATATTATGATTTATTGGCCGACTTCAATAAAAACAGGTCCAGTATTCGACCCATATGTATGTATCTGTATATGTATGTAAGTTTGTACATACATACATACATATACACTCACGCCTGTTATCCCCGAAGGGGTAGGCAGAGGCGCAACTAGTGCACCCACTTTTCGCCATTATTCCGTCCCATGATGTGATAGGGGGCGAGCCTATCGCCATATCGGGCACAAAGTCCAGACTCCGAGCTGATACTGAATAGAAAAACTCAATATCACTTTGCCCGACCCGGGGATCGAACCCGAGACCTCAGCTTTGCAGTCGTACTGTAATACAACTACGCCACCGAGGCAGTTTGTATGGCCGCAATTTTCTCAAAAACTACTGATCCGATTTGTATGGGGTTTTCCTTATTCAAATGTATGTTTTTAAGGGAAGGTTTTAGTAATTTCTTTTGATCTGATGAACATCTTCCGATATAGACAATGGAACTCTTCAATATCTAACAGCAGATGACCCACGAATGCTGCAATCATATATCTATGATGTATTGTTTAAACCATTTCATATTTCTTCTTCTTCTTCTAGTGCCTCTTCAATGTTGAAGGTTGGCAGTCAGCTTTTTGTATTCGTCATTGTTACTGGCCAGGCGGAACAGGTTTCAACGGAGGTGATACCACTGCCCTGAGGAAAGCCGAAGATAGGGGGGCATGGAGACGGCTCGTCATCGACTCCATGAAAATATTTCAGGACGGACACGACCTTCAATGATAAAGAGACCGATCAAGAAGATACCGGTCCACTCCCGGATGTTTCTTAACCACGATTTTCTCTTTCGCCCAGCGCCTCTCTTCCCCTCTACCTTGCCCGTTATTATTAATTGCAGCAGCATATATCTTTCGTGCCTAAGCACGTGGCCGAGATATCCTATCTTAATCATGATGTGATAGGGGGCGAGCCTATCGCCCCCTATCACGTCATGGGACGGAATACGCACGGCGAAAAGTGGGTGCACTAGTTGCGTCTCTGCCTACCCCTTTGGGGACAAAAGGCATGAGTGTATGTAGGTATGTTGTCAAAAGACTTGCCATTGCCCATATTCAGACTGGGTAAATTTTTAAGCAATAATCGAGTAAGATTATTGATAGCAATTGCTCCATCTGAATGAATTTTAGTGTGTTTATTCCATTGGCATAGACTTGTGCGTTCCACGGAGTATAAGTAAGAGGTTCGTTCCTATCCATCCGTCAAGTTAATGTTAGTAAAGTGCGTGGGAGGAAACCAACCATGCGGCCAGTATCATTTTAATAATTTTTCAAGAATTTTGATTGGTCCATGTACGTATTATCGATATTTTTCAGTCATAACTTTGTGTTACTTTGTTTTTTGTTCACACCCTTTCAAACTGTTTAAAATTATGGAATTTTTACTACTTACTCCCTTAATTCTACAATTCAAAAATTGCTACATGCATCCTACGACCCTATTTGTCTCTTATCCAAACAGTTTGTTCCTCTTATACCTTTTCCGGTGGACGCGCGATTCGCGGCGAATTCGCCCTTTCTGGACAAGCTCTAAACTAACGTTATTATATTTATAGTGACGATTTAGCCGACTTTCAATAAGAAACGAGGTTTTTAAGTTGCTGATTTTAACTTCAAAGCGAAATTTAGTTGGGTCTACCGTCTAATACGGCCTTTAGTTTACAGGACTAGGGAATGGGGATAAATATTGAAACATGTTTTACTCAAGCTTCTTTATTCCAACCAGGTACCACACAGCCGCTCTCACTTGCTTCATAACATTCACGTTAAGCGACGTAGAAACACGTTTATTTTTTTTAAATTCAAATTCAACGGTCATTCTGTATTGCCTACATTAAAAAATATACGGTATATATATTAAAACTTGACATGTAAATGTACCCCGTTTATAATTATTTTACTTGATCTGATCGTAATTTTCCTGTTGGTTACTTTTTATACAAATTCAAGGAAAAATTACCGAACGGGGTATAGCTAATTTATTAGACAAATATAAGTAAGCTAATTAAAATGTATAAATATTAAATTCTTAAAAATTATACTCGAACAACACACATTGCAATTACGAAACTAATTGATCCTTATGTTGTGGTTATGAATAAATAAAAATTCTAATGCCGTTGCTTATTTAATAAATTGAAAAATAATTTACAATTCGATTTAAAATATAATTTTTAAATATACAAGAGCAGCTCTAATATCTTCCTTATTAGGTACCACAATGCGTTCCTTTACACGTAACACGCTTGCACAACAAATAGGGTGTCTCACTAAGTAAATTTCAAAATGTGCGGTTAAAGCATCCACAATATATTTGCGAACTGAATATAATTAAATGTTCTCTGAATCACAACAACAATTTCACTTTATACATGCCATGTAGATTATAATGTTTTGCATATTATCCCGACATTATTTTAAAGTTAATAACAAAATTATGACTACGAAATGTTGAGACTAGATATATACTTAAAATCTATGATTGTTTTACAACTATATTTAACTATTAGTATCATGATTACTGGAATAATATCAATAGAGACAATAGCTGAATTACCTCGGGCGCTTCACTAAGCTACGACGCTATACTACGATACCTACAAATTAAAATAAGTATAACAAAAATGTATTCGATGTTTACCTTAAAATAAAAAAAAACGTGACAAGAAAGTTCTGTTAAAATAACTAAGCTAAACTGTATAAGCGGATTTTACAATTATTTACAAGCCTCTTCAACCTTTGTCGCTTACCTTAATTTTAAATAATCAGACGACAATTCCATTTGAAATATACTTTTTTAAAATATGTACAATAATGCTTAAATTCACATTGATCCTGAGACAATTGATTCAATAGGAATAATATTGATTTCTGAATAAAATATTCCACTCGAGATACAATGACGCGTGACCCGTTTATCTCAATCTAGACCCAGGCATGAAGCAATCAACGCTAATTAATTAATTCGCGTGACATTCGTTCCTGATTTTCGCGTGAATTTTCCTAAAGCGAATATAAATTTAACCAATAAACAAAATGTGTAAACTTTAAAGGAAGCATTCATTAATCAACTACCGTAATTATATCACAGTTCATTTATGCAAATAATATACAATAAAATATAAATTGAATAGGTACACTTAAAATATGTTTACAGTTGAATTATTAACGATAAAAATAATGGTTATGGCAATATCGACTTAAACATTTCAACATAAACATTATTAACAAATTTTTTAATACGCATTTTTGTAACAATATCAATTGTCTGATCGAAAAATGTGTACGATTTATATATATTGATTTAAACAAATGAACATTCATATTAAATTGTCTATGCCATCATAATTTTCACATATGAGTGTTTTAACTACATGTAATATGTGCATTACGCATTTCTATGTGGAAAGAGGGTTTTATGATATGACCTAAATATATGCAATTCATTTGAATATATTTATGGTGTATGTGTAGTACAATTATGTGCAAATGTTGAAATGTTGAATTAACTAGTTGTGGGGGAGGGTTTATGTTGGACACAGCACCTTTAGGATGTAGTCTGTTAATAGTGTGGGTACTGTGGGACTGTCTTCGTTTATTGCCTTTAGAACTGAAACAGAAATTACAAATCATCAGAAAAGTAAATCAAATTCAAATAATTTATTTAGTAATTACAGGCCCCTGCGGGCACTTTTACACGTCATTTTTACATTGTTTTTATCAACTATTAGATTCTACCAATAATTTGGAATTAAAGACATAGATATTTAGGTTTAAAGCGATTGGATTTTAAGCTAAACGGTGGGCAGTTCACTTCTATCAGAAAAATAGTATTGATGAGGTTTTTTGCTGCGTTGTTTTAGGAATTGATCGCCGTAATGTACCAACACATCAACAAATCGAATCGATTCTATGCTAAGATGAGTCAATTAAGAGAAAACATTAGTTTATTAATACCGCTAGTATAGAGTCAAAACCCAGCTTTACGAAATGGGTTTGATTTTCATAATGAAGGCACTTTGACTAAGTATTAATTTAATTTAAATGAATGTAGTACTTACTCTTAATGAGTACTTGGAGCGACTGGTTGTCCGGTGGGCCGTTGTCCAGGTGGAAAGGAATGACGGTCGTCAAATACTGAATAAAAAAAAATGCACATTAAACAATTTACTACAACATGTCGTGTATAATGACATAACTATCTAGTGTTAAATGACAATAAATTACGCTTTTGATAATATAAGTTTAGCAATTTATTTGAAGTACCCGTCAGTTTCGTAGTGGGTAATTTGTTTTTTTTTACATCAATGATAATTTTATAAAAACAAACATTGACCACTCGATGTCTGTATTTTGTGTCAAGTGTCGTGCAAATACATGTTCTTTATAATATTTATTTCTCGTATATTTGTATAGTCCGTAGTATGAGATCATCTGATAATTGATGCAAATACTAAAATGTCTTCTTATTTTCAATTGCACATTCCGTTATGTGTCGTAAAATTAAATACTGTAATATTGTACTGAAGTAATCGTTTTAGTACCCTTGCAAATGTTATAGGTTAATAAAATTAAATATTTTGCTGTTTATGATCTTTTAATTTTACTAGTTGCCTATTAATTTTGAACGCAATATTACACTTCAATATGTTTTTACTAAAAGAAAGATTGCTACTGTTTTCTAGTTTTCATTTGACCCGACACATGTAGTATTCTACTATTAATCTATTCGATATAAAAAATAATTTCACAAATAAAACATTCTAAAAATCATCACAAAAATTGTAATCTCACCTTAGGCTCGGAACTACTGCTGTTAAGGTTAGGCGAGCGCGGCTGTCCAGGTCTCTTCTTCTTCTCGATGTGATACTGCCGCCGCTTGTTCTGCACAGCGAGGAGGAGCGATATGAAAGTGTTCTTCAATTCCTTCTCGTATTCCAGCTCGTCGCGCAGAGCCAGCTCCGCGATCAGGGTCTCGGAGAACTCGCGGATCAACACTTCCAACTCCATGAATATCTCGTTCAGCTGGGCTAATGATAGTGTGCGGAGTTCTGGAAATTGATAAAGAAAAACTAAATTCTTCAGATAAATTTTGGTAGGTAAAATTTTGTACATCTGAAAAAACTTGACAATAGACAAAGAGTACAAGAAGAAAAAAAATTGCCTAAAGTGATTTGGTATCTATTAGAACTTGTGTCTCAGACTTAGTCTCAGAGAAATACAAAAATGACTACCACCATCGAAAATTATGGATAGATTATTAGATGCAAATAGTGGTCTAAAACGTAAACGAATTGTCTGACCTATGATTCATAAAAATAATTCATATTCTAATCATCTGTTGGTACGATAAAAAAATTATTATGTAATATATATTAAATTGATGGGTGTAGGAAGCATCAACCGACCTAATTCTAATAACATGTGTAATTTACATTCTCCTAAACGCATAATAGACGCTAAACTTTCAAAGCATGTTATGAAAACAAAGTGCAAATTAATCGCGTGAGGTGAATGCACTCCCCAAATTTATGGTCGGCGTTGAGGCTCCATATTCAACTCGTTGATATTAGAATACTATAATGATTTCATTTAGCTATATCAGTTGGGTGCCGTTATAATGTTAACCGTCTTTGATTCTTTGTAGAGTAATGATTAATGACGGTTGAAACTGTAATTATTGGTTATAGAAAGACAATACGCTGCTGTTGTCTCTAAAGCCGTTACGTGTTTGACTCCTAGATTTATTAACATTATTAATGTATGATTATTGTGTTTAGTAGACAAAATGTTCGTGAAATAGTAAATAAAATCGAATCCAAATATTCTCAATAAATCAACAAAATGTTTTATAGTCATCATAAAGTCGTAAAACACTCAGAGTATAGAAAATAGAGATTTGTTATATGATAAATATAGATAGCATACGTCACCACCATTTCTTTCCATAGCAACTAATAATATTCCAGAAAGACCTAAAAACTTTATCAACAAAACTAATTTGATAATCTGGTGTGCACGCCGGCTGATACTTCAATTATCAGAGGTCACCGACCTCGCAAATGATTCAAGTGTCAGGGTTGTAATTAAACTCACGATATCACATAACACTCATTAAGTGAAAAGTTTTTTTTAATCTTTATCCACCCGCATTTTGGCAAATGACAAATATTAATGTTGATTATAATAATTAGTCATTAGGGCATACTTCATTTTCCGTATATAATAGTGCCTAAAAGTTGTTATTTACCTGTCCTATATACATATCATTAATCAGTTAATAAAAAGTATAGGTAGTTTAAATAATAAAAAAATCTTCGATGAATTAAATATCTTGTACCTAAGTAATACACTAATGGGTACTGTAGAACGCAACTTTATCTAGCCTCCATTCAATATTTGCTTACAAAAAGTAATATTAATTTACTAAATTATATATATGGTGTCTTAAATGAAAAGTAATGTTTACGAGATCGTAACTCTATCATGTTTTAAGCGAGAAGCTCTCGTATTACTTAATAGTAAATAAATTAAATATAGACAGCTATAAATACAACAGTACATTTCCTATAACAAGCAATTGTCAAAACTAAATAAACTGTTGACTTTAGAAAGCAAACATTTGTTTAAGTATCTCAGCGTTCACACAGTATTGAATAATAGCAGTTACATGTTACGTACAGTAAGAAGGTGTGACAAAAACTTACAAAACAACATGAAATCATTATGTCATTTGCGAGCTGCTCAAGTCAACTACAATTTCAGATTAGGACCGGTTCCCTCATTTGTTATATACTACGCTGCTATACTTAGTCTGTTTAGAAAGAAACCAGTATATATGTCAGTGACCAGTATTAAAAATTCGGAGAATAGAATACACGTAGTTTTTTATTCGTTATTATGTAAATCAGCGTTTTTAAATTTAACCGTTCGGCTTAACATATTATTAGAATTATTATTATTTTTTGGATATCCAAATATAATATACTGGATATACAAATTTATTTTAACAAATGAAATATTTCACATTGGCAAAATCATCGCGTATGCGGGGACGCGATAAATAAAGATGCGAAGATGCGATGTTGAGATCCTAATTACTGAATATTGTTCAAATCTAGAAAAATTTCCTAGAAAGCAACAGTAAATATAAACCAGGAACAAAAATCAAAACATTACTGAGTCACATCACAAGAAATAGGTCATTTTGTGTAATAGTAGCGTCTCCGACGTTGGCTAATACATTAGGCTAGTTACTTACTGTCTAAGCGGTAATGGCCTAATTGGGAGTGAATCGAACTGCCGAGTGCCGCGACGTTGTCCGCACGTTAAAAACGGTACCCTTGGGTTTGGCACATCTGACTTTTCTAAAGTTATGTGTGAATTATCGCTCACTTTAAGTGATGGAAAACATCGTGAGGATATCTGCATACCTGAGAAGTTCTCTATAAGAGTTTCGAAGGTATGTCAAGTATACTAACCCGCAATAGGCCAGCGTGACGGACTACGGACTAAACCCTCTCAGTTGTAGAGGAGGCCCGTGCCCAGCAGTGGGACAGTATAAAATACAGGGCTGGAATTATATTATTTACTTACTGTCTTCGTATAATGGCGAGCTGAGTACTTCTTTGCCTTTCTCCAGAGCCTCGTTATACTCTAGAATGTCTCCTTCCGATGATGGGGTGTCTTGCATCATATCATCTATTTCTTGGATCACCTGTAAGATCAAAGAAAAATGTTCACAAAATGTGTATTAAGATTAGCATACCATTAGATAAATTAATATTTATTTAAATTATTAACCCTAAAAACCGAAGAGAAAACGTGTAAGGATGAAAAAGGGAGTTTATCTATACTAATATTATAAAGCTGAAGAGTTTGTTTGTTTGTTTGAACGCGCTAATCTCAGGAACTACTGAACCGATTTTGAAAATTCTTTCACTAATAGGAAGCTACTTTACTCCTGAGTGCTATAGGCTACTTTTTATCCCGAAAAACCTCTTTCACGCGGGCGGAGCCGCGAGCAGAAATCTAGTGTTCTAATAAAACAATAACAAAGCTGCAACATTCAATTACTAATTAAAATGTTATTCTTCATTATCATGAGAGTTTATCTCACCTATTATTAGCTATTATTATTAGCTCACCTCATCAGCAGTTTTGACGGGGCATTCGTGGTCCTGGTGGAGCCCGCCCAAGATCAGCGCGTGCATGTCCAGGTCTGAGGCAACAGCCTCGTCCTCCGAGCTGTGGATCTCGTCGTCAGGGGTCATTGAACCCTGCATATGCATAATATTAATTGAATACATGGTATGAAATTTCATATGCGCTTTCTTTTATTACTATAATTTGGTTAGAACAATGCTTTGTTTTATTAAAAGGTACCTAATTAATTTGTAGGATTACATTGTATACATGATAGACAGAAACTATTATGAAAGTTCATAATTCAAAACAATAACCATCTTAATAGATTAAAATGCCTTGTCTCAGCCACAACTCTCAATGTAATCAAACTCATATTCATTCTAAGAAAGCAGTTTAATTAGAGCTCCGCTTTTTCATAACTGCAACTATATTTAAACACAAGTGAAATAATTAGTCGTTCCCACGAAACAAAAGTGTTCGTTGGAGAGCCACCCGCTCTTTTGTGGCGGCCACGGAGTGGTGTTATGTTACGAACAAAACGAACAAAAGCCAGCTTCAAACTGTGAAGGTTGCACAAAACAGGTACTGGAGATCCAGTGACGCAAACAAGGTTGGAGGCACCCAGTGAAATGTAAAGAAAACTTTGTTGCTATTTCTAAATTGTGGCTTAGGTAGAGTTTTTTGGATCTGTTTGGGAAATAGCAGAAGATACGTATTGAAGACTTTGCTAGTGATTTCTGAGACAAAGGTGATATTTTTTTAATGTGGGGTTGAGCCTGGGAGATAATTAGCGAATATTGTTTGGCAGTATTTGGATTACTGAATAAAAAAGATGATGCCAACGATGATGCCATTGTTTTCAGAGTATGATGATAATATGCTTAAGACAATGTGTGAATTCGTTGAAAATAGCAACTGCATGAAGTCATTTTGTTTCATATTTTAAACATCTGTAAAGTTCATACAATTAACATGACTAAAACACTGTTTTTGGTCATAAAGATCTATGAACTAATTGAAGTAAAAACATCAATGCCAAACAAAGTTCCCAATAAGCATATAATATAAACGGCGTGGTGATTTGTACGCCTATTCGGATTAATTGTGTACTGAGAAGAGATAATAAAACCTTCACAGTATTTCTTATGGGAATGAATCATCGCATGACGTCCACGATGATAATAATAACAATAGTAATCATGCACTTTGTATCTCTGGACGGCTATGGAAACAAAAAATGTATTCCGTATTTAGGTTTCTTGCGAGCATCCTTTATACATGTTGCTTTGTCTAAGTTTGATTCTTTGCATTCAATGAGTATCTATTAAAATATTTCACATTTAAATAAAATATCAGAAGCAAAAATCAATGTAGTTCACGATTTTATCAACTGTGATTTCTAATAAAAATATCCACTTGCCATATTCACAAATACTACATTTTTTATTAAAAACCAAATTTAAGGAAAATAAAAGATAAATTAAGACGGACATATAACAAAAAGGAAACGGAGGCATAAGAGTCACCTCCTTAACTCATTATATATTTATACATATCGTATATATTATATATATTTATTATTTTTATTATATCTTTATTTATAGTTGTCTACATTTAGTATATTTATAATTATATAATATGTATATCTATCGCACAACATATATGTTTTTTCTTGAATCTGTTTACCTCTTCAGATAACTTTGATACAACTACCTTGTTTATTTCTTTTTTTTTATCGCGGGAAAAAACGCGTTATCGCTACCACCACTGGGGGGTGAGTGGAACAGTTATGTTGGTTTCGCACAGTCTTGCGGCCCAATGTCGACACTTGGGAGTATAGCTTCATCCGAGCGAGCATTGCACCGACTCCCTAACACTATGTACACCCTACACCGGCATACCAACCAAAACCCGCGGTGGCCTTCTTTGGCGCCTATGGGATGGCCCCGGGGTATTCCACCCTATGGTTGACTGGTAGAGAATGCCTATGGCATTAAGTCCACCTATGTACATTGATTGTATATGAAGTGCATAAAATAAATAAATAAAAAGGCCAACGTAAGAAAGAAATTTTATTTACCTTCTTATCACTCAAATTCAATGTTGGGATGTGCATCTTCCTTGAGAAAGATTTGGTCCAATCGATTGGTAGTATGTTGCCAAAGTTTCCGGTTATCGTCCACCACATTCTGTAAAAGAGGAATACCAATTTAATTTTGCTTTCCGAAGAATATTAATAATAATATAAAAATAATTTAACATAAGGGTTTAATTAGAGAATCAAAACCAATAGAAATTATTACTATTTCTAAATATAGAGACGTCTATTTAAATATAAATGGAGTATCATCACCGCGTATGTAAGCTATCGGTGAATATAAGTCACATTTTAGCTATCTCATACTTATGAATCACAAACAAGAGTTCATCTTATACGAGGGCATTGGCTTGAAACACCTTAACACAATATCACAATAAAAATCAAAGCCGTAGTAAATGTTAACGGTGAAAAAAAAGTTGTGTGTAACACTTTTAGAGGCATCCATGTAAATTTAAAAATATACAACAAAAAGGTAAAGACGGGTTCATTACCATAAAAATATAATTTATAAAAATAGAAAACGTAAACTATCAACGTACTTTTATTTCCTTTACACTCGAAAACGTTAGAATCAAAAAAACGCCGCTGGTAGAGATTACATCTGAAGATCATTTTTGGTTTTATTTCTTGATGTTATCTGTAGATGACTTGATTCATTACATTGACCGAAAGTTCCTATCGCTTGGAATTAACGGCTTAGAATTAGAATGACTGTAATTTTTTATTAGTTCCCTAACTATTATGTTCTTTATATACTCGTTTATTTTTGTTTAAAATATATTATCACTCATAGAGATAAACACACAGCGGTTCAATAAACACTAATATCAAATGTGCAAGTAAATAAGAACTCTGCTAAAACCAATTCATTGTATTTATTATGTCAATTTTTATGGCTTATTTCTATAAGTCCCGAAAGCATTAAAAACCTTGACTCTAACAAGGCGGCATGAAGGCAGAATTTGGCGAGGTCTGACTAACATCCCGTTTGACGCATCCTCGCTTGGGAAGAGCTCAATTGCGTTAGTTCAATTATTCGCGAGGCAAGGTCGTTGGGAGCGAATTCTGTCCGGGTTCCGATGTGGTCGTATTGTTTTTGTATGTAGGTCTTTAGCATGCTGTTAGTTAATGGATATATAGATGCAAATTACAGGAAATATACGCTGATCGAAGGATATTTCTGCGATGCTCCTGATAGACACATAGTAACGCAGTGTTTAAATGATGTGAGAATACTAATGTTGGGTTTACATAAGCCACGTCAAAGAATTTTTGACAATATTTCTAGTCTATAACCCTTAGGAGCCATATTATATAGAGGTAAACTATCTGAACATGGGCGCAGTGATAAATGAACGCCTATGCGATTGAGGTTAGTTTCATCAAATGATGCATGTAGCTAATTACAAATTACACTCTGTATTGGATTAGCTAGTTTCAGTATCATGTTTTTTGTACCGATTTTTAAGTCAAACAAATCGTGTCTTTATAAAACTCATACTTATTACAACTACTGACTGGTGGTGTAGTTGTATTATGGTACGACTGCAATGCTGAGGTTTCGGGTTCGATTCCCGGGTCGGGCAAAGTGATATTGAGTTTTTCTATTCAATATCAGCTTGGAGTCTGGAATTTGTGCCCGACATGGCGATAGGCTCGCCCCCTATCACATCATGGGACGAAATAACGGCGAAAAGTGGGTGTACTAGTTGCGCCTCTGCCTCTCTTTGCCTCTTCGGGGATAATAGGCGCGAGTGAGTCTGGGTATGTGTTATTACAACTAATTCAGTTTTGTCATCATGGATGCCTATTCTTAATGTGATGGAAAGCTTTAAGTCTGACAAGATATACATTACTACATTAACATACATCTGATTAAACTCTCGTTCACACGGTATAATGCATTATTCCATTGACACGCTGATACATTCACCATGTCATCCTTCATCGTAAAAGTGATACATATGTAAGTAATTTTGAATAAGACACCTGCAGTTTGCATTTAAAATGAAATAATGCAATTGATTAGGTCAGCAGAAAGACATCCATCATCTTTATGAATTTATCTTTTATTTACATAGTTCTAACTCATAGAATATTACACTAAGGTAATAATAATTTTCAATTTAAATTGCGAAAATTACTTAACTTTACTTGGTTTGGGGACTCATTTTGTCTTGATACTTAGATGTCGGAAGTCACGGTGAAATCCCAGTCTTGTAAAATACACTACCAATATCAAAAGAATGTTTTGCTTTCACAGTACTGTTTTCATCGTTCGTTTGATTGTGTTGACGTAAATTCTTTTCATAGTCCGTCCGGTGAAATATCAAAGAATCCGAAAATAACTATTGATATAGGACTTGTATCCGACCCATAACCCATTGATGTCAGCCTGTGGTTTAATAAATGTTAGTTTAACTGTCTTCATCGAAAATAATGGACACATCTTAGTTACAAATATATATTACAATCAAACTCCCTAGTGAGTCAACTTACATCGACAATTTACAATTAATTTAAAAACATTTGCCTAGTATAGGTTTAGAAAACTGAAATTTTTATGAGAATTTTTTCATTTCTGTCTGTTGTAAACTCCAAAATTCTTCTGGATCCTATATGGGAACGAGAAACACCTATTAACCGTCTGTGAGTCACCGGAGGCACAAATTGGTGCTAATTCGAGATCTCGCATGGCTCGCCGCATCGCTCAATTGAGGAATGTGTCACTTCATATTGCGTACTCCTGTATGTGATCAGGATACTGTACTGACGTCTTTGCATAGATTTTTTGATACGGTCAGGGGCGACCTATTTCTAAGGTCATTTGGGCTTCCAGAATTAAATAAGTCCTATTAGAGACTAATGTTTCATGGCAAGCGACCGTGTCATCTATTACAGTTTACAAATTGATATACATATATACCCACAAGTCCTACAAGAGACTGTCCCGCCCTCGCACCCACCACTGCAACTCCTGTAAGCCAGGATCGGCAGTGGCGCGCATTTTATGACACCAAGCGGTGAAGCTTAGCGAGTCTCAGGGAACACTAATCTGTCTGTAACCTGCAACGAAATTAATCAAATAGAAAGATAGGGAGGAGTTGGAAATAGTAGTAGTTAGCCCTACAGCATTGTGCAATTTGATTTCAAATCTCCATTTTGAATATTTTATTCATTTTCAAACTCATCATAATTCGTAACAAATGCTGTAACGTTACCAAATTGAATTAGGTCCATAACAATAACATAAACAGTTAAAGCTAATAAATATAAATAGGTTTATATTTTGTTCATTGTATGATTGATATGTAATCAATGACTGAGCCATTAGAACAGAATTAGAATAACAATGTTAAAATGTTATTCATTATCACTAATTAATTAGCATAAACGCTATAAGTTTGATGGATTATGATATAATATTAAGATCTTTGTAAATTGGTTATTGTCATCGGCTTCGTGTGCGTCCTATATTTTAAGAATTTCTATACAATAATCTTCCAGACATATTTATTTTCCCTATACCATTTAATTATATTTGTTCTTCTGGAGCCTGGACTCTTAAAAACCCCTTCTATAACTATAAATTGCAATGACTTTATTATTGCAAAAGGAAAATCTGGACAAGCTGCAGGTTAACCGCAAATATACTTTTTTAGGAGAAGCGGTTAATTATAAATATTGCATACATCATTTTTTGAAATTCAAATCAATCTTACAATTCTAGCAGGTATCTTGAAATAATAATATTTGATAATGACACTGCAAAGACAAGCAGCTCATTTACGGCTATTCAGACTTAATTAAGTTTGCCAGGTTTTTGTACAGAATTTGCTGTTATGACAGGTATAACGGATACCTTTTGAAACAAATGTTTGTGTTGTGTGAGAATTGAACCTCCGTATCATTCACTTCCTAAGCCTCTACCGCCAGAGGTCGACGATCTTTACCATTCACAATGAAATGAGATTTTAGAATTCCTCACACTATTACCTCTGCGCTTAAGTATGGCTAATGCTCAATTAATCTCATGGATCAGTACTACTGAAGGTTTATAACAAATTTTAAACTTAATGGCTATAAGATTCTAAACCTCAAACAAACATTTTTATTCTTTTTATTTTGGTTTGATTTGTCTATAGACTCGAAATAAATTTTAAACTGTTTCATCATACGGCAGTATTTATCGCTTTGCACTGTTTTTTTATCAACATCATATATTATCTATGATTTCGGTTATCTGATGTGTTGGAATTTATCCTACTGCTTTCTTTAATTGAGCTGCAAATCGCTTTAAATTCGTATTCATGAAAATAACATCGGTAGATAGCTAAAATAATTAAGTGTAACAGCACATTTTAGCGGCGTTTAGTCAATATATTACATATTAAATGAACATTACATTATAAAACTCAAGTTATGCAATACACGTTCCGTATTGTAATCTCATGTTAAGCGCATTAAATTAGAATTACGTATAGAGTACACAATATCTTTTGAAAAGTGCCGAGTATCGATTTCTGGTTTCTTCATAATCTGTTTAGGTGTATAATATCGTTGAGACTTAACTTAAGCTCAGCTTTGTCTTTTTTAACAATTTTCTCATTAAAAAGACACCTTGCTAATCAAAATAGATTTCTTTTCACCCCCAAGTTTCCCCGAATGTCAAATTCTATTTAATTGTGTACTTTTCCATGCTATTCTTTTGTTTTATTGACTTCTCTATTCATTCTCATTTCGGATGCGTAACCTAAATCAACATCTGTTGTGCTCGGGACATAAACGTGCGGTGGATTTTTTCTACCTCCCACTGTTGCTGACAAAACGATGTCAGCTTTTAGAAGACATATTGTACTTTAAGTAGAATGTTAAATGATTTCTATTAGGGGATTTATTTGTAGCGTTTGTGCCATGTTTTTATTCGATGATTTATTTTACGATGAGAATCGGGTGTTGTAACGCTTTTCATAATATTCACAGTTATTTCGTGAGAATGAAACCAAGGTGTAAATGGCATAACAATATTGTAAACATATAAGAAATTTGTTGCGTAAAACATTATTTTAGTATAAATAACAAGGAAAACAACTCAGTCAATTGTACGCACAATAATGTGTACTAATTATAAATGGCAGTTGTCATAGTAGAAAAATGTATGTCCATGTAATCTCGGAAAACAAATTTATAAACTGTACCTGGTTTTTCTATTAATGAATGGGTTAATAAAGCATTTAATTTAATACTTTAAAATTTAATGCAATACTTTAAAATAGTTAGCTATGTCACACAAATTGCAGGTAATCACTTGCCTGTACAAGCATGTTACTAGTAAGTAATCCAGTACACTTTTGATGACAAGAAAACCTTTGAGCTAGACAATTCAGTCGACTTAAATATTTGCGGCATACACAAACATTGGCTTTCAACGACGGAATCTCCAATATCGTCTAAAGTCAGTCACTAAAAGCGACGCACGTATTTCCGTTGCGTTGCAAATGTGCAAACATTTAGTTCTTATTTGAACTCGCTCCCCCGGCTTAATTCCCAGATGAGGCGATCAACGATCTATTTCGGGCCTAAGTTTTAGATTCCAGTCATGCTACTAATCTAGATGCTTGTGTTACTCTGGTATGTTATTTACCGGTGCTTGACCTTTCGTCCGACATTTTTAGGTTAAAAACAGGCTATTTTATGAGGTGCGTGGTTGTGTTTATTATTTTTGGTCACGCTTTTTAAGAATTAAAAAGGCTGTCAATTTTCACATATATTTAAACATTTCGGGCTTAAAATGCTGTATTCCCTTGCATATGAATTTCGAATTACAATTTCGTTTAAAATAATGCAGTATTGCCTCGCTAACTATAACTGTTATGACTTTAATGAAATCCTCCTAGCCAGTTTCGGCCACGGCGGCCAATCTCAACGGAGATCAGCCAGGTACGCAGGAGATATTATAGTGCACAAGTGTGTGCGCAATACACAGGTGCACTCGCTATTCCTTCACTCTCATAGTCCGGTGAGACGGCAATCCGACATGACCGGAGAGAGATCAGGCGCAGGACCAACGGCTTTACGTGCTTTCCGAGGCACGGGGGTATCACACCGCCAACTTCCTGACTCCGAGCTGCGACTGAGTAAATTTTAAGATGGAAAAACCCAGTCACAATTTTTTTTGGCTCGACCCGGGATTCGAACCCAGGACCTCAGCGCGCAAATCGTACTCGTAATGCGTACGCAATACCACTACGCCACCGAGGCAGTCGTGATGACTTTAATAACCACGTGACAAAATAAGTGATGGCTGTGCGGTTACGTAATATAATATTCAGCTGCAACAATATTATGTTGTTTTAGTAACATTTTCGACCACTGTACAGTCTTCATTATTACGCTTAGAATGTGCTTGTGTGCATCAGTTAAATTTTTCACTTTCTATAGATAAAATAACAGTCAAATTTGTAATCTGATTGAAAATGTTCACCGCAGGTCATGAAATTCTTAAATATCGTTGTGATGCCGATCTTTAGACGATGTTAAATGAGAACATTGTGAAAGCTATTCCCAGTTTCTCCCACAGATTTCTGTTCCAACATGTTCATAAAAGGCTAGAGGCACAAACGTTGTCTTAGCAATGAACCGTGAGGTCCATCGTTTATAAGGTGATTGGTACAAACACTACACTCCCACGCATTGTGTGTCATTCGCTTGCTTTGAGGAAAATCGAAATACACAAAAAATCTATTATTTAACGCTTGCAGCTCTTCGTCGAACCCTTGATTGCGATTCAAACGTATTTTGTTAAGGAATATCAGGTTCCTTTAACCGCAACAAAATTTGTTTAACTGAACGCATACTTAAGGCGGATAGGCAGAGACATTTGATATGCAAATAAGATATGTGAAAGGACAAAATTTAGGCAAATATTGCAAAACTGCTTTGTGGTATTTGTTTGAATTACGATGCTTGTTGAAGTAATATTTTTTCTGTTTGATAGTGTAGTGTATATTTTAATAAATGAAGTAAAAGTGTGTCGATTATTAGAGTTTAATGAAGTTAAACAAGTTTATTTGAGTTTAAATGAGTAAAAACTGTCTTCTCGTTACATCTTTACCAAAAACACTAGTAATTTCTAATGTTCATATTAGTAGATCCGGATCTAGTCTATGGACCTAGAATGATAAACCCCAAATTAAATAGGTACTGATTATAATATATGTACTTAATACCTAATATGCAATTTGTTTAATGTATATCTCTAATAAGCTTAGCGTTTTATAGACGTGAAATGATTAACTCGAAGTAGAATAACTATTGATTAATGCTTACATTCCTGTAGTCCTAATATTGTCCAATACAGCGAAACATGTTCAATTTCAACACCGGATATAATGAAATTTAATTAAGCTAATAATGTTTACCACGGGAGTGGCCTGAGTGGGCATCTCTGACCTCTATTTCAAGGCGGAATGACATCAATAATCTCAATAACAGAGGTCTGGCGGGTTCGTTACCGCACGCCATATGGCCCCCGACTAGAACACTTGATAGTGGTGACTTTTCGCATCTGTTTCTAGTTTATATTTGAATAAAGGTGAATTTATTAAGGATCTAATTTCATCAGGTGGTCTATAGGAAAACTATTTTGAGAATTCGGAAAGGTCAAATGTATCTAGTTTCTACATGGTAGAGTTCATACATTACAAATATTAATAATTTTATAGTCTTCTGAGTAGACCTTTAAAGTGAGTGACTCTAACAATTAATAGACTTAATTTACTTAAGTACATAAATAAGTAAATTAAGTGAGTTTTTAGGTACATTTCAAATCCAAAAACAACAGAAAATTTGCGTGGTTAGTTTCGCTTCCTACCATGAAAATAAGCCTAGTTATATATCTCCCTACCTCACGTAGAATAGAGGCGTGAAAGCATGTGTTCATTTTTTTCCATTCTTTACTAAGCGCTTTTATTTATTTTATTTTATATATTTATTAATTTTAATGAAAGTTTACAGCACTTGGCCAAAACACTTACATCTAACAATATAATCTAAGTATAATAATCTAATAACAACAATACCAATAAAATTTTAACAGGTAACAAGATAACTAAATGTCTTTCCATTATGTGATAATTGAATGCTTTCATAACAGTGATACATACTCAGAACCGAGAAAGAACCCAAAGGCGCTAAAATTTGTTTCTATTAAAAAGAAACCTTTTTATTTTTATTTCTTCCGATATTGAGTTTCAACTTTGTATGCCAAATTATTATGAATTAAAATTTGCATATATTTTTGGATGAAATGAAGCATTCTTCTTAACGTATCCGAATATGGTATGTGTACATTCAAAAAGTAACGGCATCCATTTTTCTTCTAGCCAAATGCAGCCTTCGCCCACTTTCCGAATTGCATTTCAAGCCATCTGCGACCATTAGTATTAACCATTATTGCTATCCGACATTTATAGAAAACATCTATAATAAGTATAAGGATTAAAATAAATACAATATTTCATATTACTTTACAAATGAATTATAAAACATGCACTTCCAGATCTGTGAGCTGTTATGAATGAAAAAAAAATATGAAAGATTTTTTTTAAAACAAACTTCTTTTTAAAGCATTTAAATAAAAGCTTGTTTTTTAGATTCTTTTTTACTTTTCAGTTATTTTTAGACTTATTCTCAGCAAGCCCTTTCATTTGATACACATAGTATAGGAGTGCGTAGAAAATAACAAGTCCGTTATCTTGGGTCGTCCGCACTATCGGACTTAGAGAGGTCATTTTGTTTTTAATATTTTTCTCAACAAACCTTTTCATTTGATATCCATATATGAGTGCACAAAAAATAAATAGTCCATCAACTTGGGCCGTCCGCCATATTGGATTCAGAATGGCGTCACTTAGCTAACAATGCATTGTCAAACAAACAAAACACGTATGCAAAATTTCGACACTATCGGTTGTAGCTGCTTCAAAATTTAATTGCAAGATTCCACCCGAGCAAACATACACACATACATACATTGCAAGTTAAATAAAAGCTTGTAAAATATGTTGAACTGCTAATTTGTAATGTAAACTGATTTTGATACAGCCAAAGAGTTTTCTCTCTGTTCTTTATTGCCCATAGCTTTCTGAACATGCCGTGAAATCGAAACATAAACAATTTAAATATTCTGTCCGTAAAATACTTTCAAATTTCGTTTCGCAAACTTCCACCGTGATAAAAACTAATAGTAGGTAAACAAAAACCCGCCTGTGTATTCTCTGTAAAACATAAAACCCTTCATTTACCGTAACGTCAGGATTTATTTACGATTTGTTGATAGATTTGCAATTGTTTACAAGTTCCGAACAATAACCGTCAATACCTACGCACATTGTGCAAACGAAATAATATTTCAATAGTTGTTTACTTAGATGGACTTTACCTAATATATATGTGCAAGGATTAAGGCTGTACGACATATAAGTGCAATGAAATTGGAGTTTCTACGATTTATAGATTTTTAATACACATTGGCTTTCTAATGTCCGGAGGTTCAAACCCAAGGCACACACACCTCTGAATTTTCGAAGTTACGTGTGTATTGTTTATCAATTATCGTTCGCTTTAACGGTGAAGGAAAATACCGTGAGGAAACCGACGTACCTGAGAGTTTTCCATAAGAATTCGAGAGTATGTGAAGTCTACCAACCCGCACTAAGCCAGCGTGGTGGACTAAGGTCTAACCCCTCTCAGTAGTAGAGGAGGCTAGTGCTCAGCAGTGGGCAGAATATAATACAGGGTTAATTGCATTGGCTTTCGGGGCTCCTTAATTCAAGTATGGATCAAGTCAAGACTGCCTCGGTGGCGTAGTTGTACTACAGTACGACTGCAAAGCTAAGGTCTCGGGTTCGATTCCCGGGTCGGGCAAAGTGATATTGAATTTTTCTATTCAGTATCAGCCCGGAGTCCGGAATTTGTGCCCGATATGGCGATAGGCTCGCCCCCTATCACATTATGGGACGGAATAACGGCGAAAAGTGGGTGCACTAGTTGCGCCTCTGCCTACCCCTTCGGGGATAACAGGCGTGTGTGTGTGGATCAAGTCAAATGGTTCGATTAAAATGGGTATGGTTAGCTTGTGATTCTCGAATCGAAAATTCTTAGCTCGGCAAAGTGACTTCACTGCATCTGATGTTAAGCGACTCTTTTACCCGCTGTAGATAGACCCAGCGTCTTAACTGATTCACAATTTAAGCACGCTGCCACTCAACGATTATGTAGTAAAATATCTATTAAAGTCCACTAAGATTAAAGAAAGTACCCATCGACTTAACGTTCTAAGAAGTAAGGCGATAGCATTGTTGTCATTGTAATCGATTAATCTCAAGTAAATATATTACTGCATTGTTTTGACAGCAAACGAAATAGCATAGCTTATCATCAGAAACCTATCTATCATTATTTAAAACTATTAGGAATTTGTAGCTGAGAAATAAAGTAAGACAATATTTAATTTCATGTTTACTTGCTAACCATATAGCTATATAAGTACCTTCATTAATTAGGTTAATTATAATTATTACAATAAAATAATTAAATTTCACACAATCAGCGATACCATCTTATCAATTTGTAGGGTCGTTCGCAGTAATCAGTAAGAATTAGTTCAGTAGGCTTTACTGTCAAGGCAGTAGGGCGTGGGATTACTTCCTACGGTACATATAGGGTTTGTGTCGCGTCACGTGTGTGACGCACAGGTGACGTGACAAAAAATAAGGTTCGAGTTCCATAACACTTATTGACGCTGCGGTTTTTGTGACCAAAATGGGAACTAATGGCTGGGCTGAAATTACTATTAAGTTTGCTATGAATGGTACAGTATATTTTATCATCTTGGAAAATGTAAATGGCACATTTTTTTTTTTCATTGATAAGCCTAATTCAAATTTACAAAAAAGGCAAGGAGAACAAAAATTAATTGCGGTTCTCATCGCACAATGTTAATAATATAAAATTATACTTTATAGTAGTGCACGCGGCTCCACCCGCGTGAAAAAGTTTTTCCGGGGCAAAAATATTTTCCCGGGATAAAAAGTAGCCTATAGCACTCAGGAGTTACGTAGCTTCCTATTAGTGAAAGAATCTGTATTTTCAAAATCGGTTCAGTAGTTCCTGAGATTAGCGCGTTCAAACAAACCAACAAACTCTTCAGCTTTATAATATTAGTATAGATTGAAAGTGAATTATCTAATTATTATACGTCAGCGTAAATATACGTCAATATACGTCAGCGTTTCCAAACCGTTAACCTAGTATGTACAAAACCTTATAATACAATAGAAGACGAAAATGGCCGGTCTACTGGCCCCGAAGTCCGACCGCTCGGTTTCTATATCACTGCATTGGACCGATACCGTTATATGTGCAATGCACGTAAGTGAATCAGATTTGAATATCGACTGTATTTTTTTCGAAAGGTATTTTTGTATTATGACATCGGGTATTTTGTTTGAACTTTGTGAGGAAAATGTTATTGTTATCAAAATTGTTACGTTGATGTTAATTGGCAATGTACCTACTTATTTAAAAAGAATATTTTTGTATTCCCGATTAAAATTCAAATACAAGTTTGGTTTTAAATAATAAAAATATTTTCCATTTTTTATACACGTATTTATAACCTTATAGCTTGTGTCTAATTCACGTCTCGTTTTCGTTCTCTTTCAAGCGTGTTGTATAAAACAAACTTTTATTCTTCTAATAACTTACTAATGAGCAATAAGTGCAGTTAGTGAAACTACAAATAGTCACAAACCCATAAAAATAGCTAAAAAGGTGTACGCAACTTTCCCCAACTCCTCCACATTCGTGTAAACAAGTTTGAATGGCCTTAACAAATCTGTCAAAGCTAATCTGTCGTAAAGTTAAGAAACATTTTACGGTAGGTCCGGCCATAAATCTGTTTTTAACAAACCAATAAATACTAACGTTCACCTCAAGAGGTAATCTTCTTGGTTCACCTTTATTCATTTGAATATTTAAAAAAAGAATCAATTTATGTCAACGTTGTTTTTTTTTTCATGAAGTTATTCGCCGTGGAAATAGTTCCTGTTATACCTATGAACCTTTTGCAACCACATTAAAATTTTTGTCTATTCTAAAATCACCTTAATTATAAACAAACTCTACGTCAACGACAAATAAATGATTTAGATTGTAAATATCGTTCCTTCCTCATTAGTTATAGCTACTATCAATATTAAGGGATCAAGTGGTTAGGTTAAGTTTGATTTAATAACTTAGTACTTAATCCCAGCAATTAATAGTACATAGGCATAGGTCTTGTAAGGACACTGCCATATGATTTGAATAATGTACATGATTTGTAGTCCAAAACCAATGCAATCAGCCATCCTCCCAAAGAATTTAAATTGTAGTAACAATTCTATACATTTCTACCTTTAGATCAATTGTGTTATAATGAACTTGATAACTTGTGTTATACATGTTGCAATACAAGATTTTAGAATATCCTCTATAAAAATTATTTCTAACACGATTTGCCTAAGACGAGATTTTTAAGAGGGGTGTAACGGACGTAACTAGGGGGCAAATGGTTACCACAACATTATTTTGAAGTAGTTATGTTGACCCAACTTGAGGTAATTACGGTTAATAAAAAAAAAAAACTAAAAAGTCCCATTGACGCTTGTTATCCAAATAAGAAAGCACATTACTTTGTAGTGTGTCTAGCCTTAATTTTAGCTTATCTAAGAACGCAGAACTCCGACCTCCCACTAAATAGGGTCTTAGACAAAAATAGCAACGATTAGAATTTACCATGTGAAACATAAAACTAACAATGGACAGTTTATGTTTACGTTCCTAACCGTTGATGTCTCATCCTCTCTCAGTGGCCGTCCTGAGCCGAGGTTCGTAACCCGTTAGTGGGTTGCCCTCAGCATGGTCACTTAATTCAAAGGGTTGCGAGCGCCTTCTGCGTTCAGCCTAAAGACCGGTGTGGCCAGAAAAGCCGACTCGTGTCAAGCTACTGGCAGTAGGGCCATTAACAAAAAAAAATGTTTACGTAAAGACGCTGAAAATGGTTATATTCGCAAAGTTTTTGTCGGCTTCTGTTGCAAATCGAATGTTTGTGGTCAAAGGACTAATTCCTTTTATAGCCATTTGTGCTGTAGCGTGTTGCATCTCGACTAGGAGAGAGTTGAAATATAATAATAGTCGACTTAAATATCTAAATACATTAAACACAGCATTCTAAATGCTTGGAAATATTCATCACAACGATGAATAGTGGTGCTGTAAATGAAAACAGTTTCGCTTCAAATAATGATGAAAAGAAAATTCCAAGGAATCTGATCGAATAGGATAAAAAGACAATAGGTACATTTTTTTCTGAATCAATTTAAATACAATCCTCCGTTCTCATAATTAATATCAATAAAATCCAATTTACTGGAACACGAAAATAAAAGAAATTCGATATTACTAGAACCTTTCTTCTTTATTGTCAGCCTGTTGGAATGAGGTAACATAATTATTTTCATTAACAAAATGCCAAACAAAGGATTTAATAAATGGTTCAGACTCAGAAGAGCTTTCTCATCAAGAAAACCAATGTACCATGAACAAGCCATTATGAGCTACGCAAAATGCTCCGATCGAAGAAAACTATACATAGCGACCGCGTAATCTGTAGAGTTCAGTGGGATTGACCCCACGCTCTTTATTCAACCTTTGTTATTGCTTTCGCTAGTCGATTTTCGTAAATAAGAACAATATCGATACCTACAATACGCTTCATAGAACCGCCAGAAATTACTGTTGATATTGCAGAGAGACACGATACTTTAGACTTTATTCGAAATTATTATGATTAAAGATGGTAAGATTATTAATGATAAAGTCCATGGTAACACTTAAAAGGGACCACATTCATATATCGGACAATTTTAGGTGGCCGGTATGACAATTGAAATTTTTCGGAACTCGATAACTTTGTGAGAACGTCTACCCAAAAAATTCAAAACTCAACTACATAATATATACCTACATAATACTTATCATATTCTCCATACATTATAACAAATAGTATCATACTTACGTCACATATTTGAATTAATATTGTAAAAATATACTGAAATAAAGAATATAATCTTGAGTCCTATATCAACGCGGCGTGGCGCTTTTACAATGTTATATATTGCAATTTATGAGCGTAGTGTTGGGAAGTTTTAAATCGCTTGGCAACCAAACGTAACCGATTACTGAAAATAATCGAAACTATAGATGTAAATACAAACACTGCTGTCAATTAAAAAATTATGTTCAAAGTACATTTTACAAACAGTTTTGCACAATGCGTTAGATATTTTTTGAAAATTACACATTTCACACTGGAAGAACTAAAACGAAGATCTCCAAAGTAAATAATTAAACCATAGCACTATATTTGTTATTCAGTACACACTCGTAATTATTTCGTTGTAACAACTAATAACCAATTTAAAAGTTATGAAAGGATAATCGTGAAATTTTGTCGGAAAATCAAAATGAACAACTTACAATAATTGACGATTGTAATAAAAAACTCTTGATTGTAATGTGTAACATTTAATAAATAATCTAACTCTATTTACATACGATAATAAACTCCTTAAACGATAGCCTAGTTGGGAATGGAACGGTCCATCGAGACAATGTTCGGAGGTTCAAACCCAAGGCACACACCTCAGACTTTTCGAAGTTATGTGTGTATTGTTTATCAATTATTGTTCACTTTAACGATGAAGGAAAACATCGTGAGGAAACCTACATGCCTGAGAATTCTCCGTAAGAATTTCGAGGGTATGTGAAGTCTGCCAACCCGCACTAGGCCAGAATGGTAGACTAAGGTCTAAAACCCTCTCAGTAGTAGAAGAGGCCCGTGCTCAGCAGTGGGCAGTATAATATAATACAGGGCTGGTATTATTATTATTATATACTATTAATAAACTCCTTGAATAAAAAATAGATTGCATTCAAGAATCGGTTATTTGAAGAATCCAATTTTTCGTTCTCTTTCCTACATACATATAGTGTCAAAAAATTGTCATACCGGCCAGCTAAACTAAAAGATCTATAGATTACTAGAAAATTCCGACAGCATTATACGGTTGGATTAACTACTACTTATTATAAAATTATGATTATACACATCTAGCGGTTCCAGTGGTTATTTAAAAAAATGTGCACGAATTAGTCCAATAACATTTTCAATTTAAGGCTTATATTTATTTGGAGCCATAATTTAAATGTCCGGTTATACTTCGCTCCCACTAATTAGATTAATTAAAGTGACGAAAGGTATGATGGCCCATATAAATCCTAAGCTAATTCCATCCAGCCAGACGAAATCAAAAAGGAAAATATGAAAAGTTAAAGCTAAAATAAACAGACGCTTGAATTACAGCCCATGTATTCGAATATCACAACACGTCTACTTGATTTATTTGTGTTACTGTTATGAACTCAAATATATTATGCTGGTTTATTTAAACAAGCTTTATGTTTTTGCTGAAACAATATTCCTGACATACCTACATATTTTATTGTCATTGATGTAGTACAATGTTAGATTAGATCTGTAAAATCAAATAAAAAACATAAGATTTCTTAGCTTTGGAAACTGCTTGCTCAAACGCTTCATGTTGTAAAATTATGAAACTAAACTTCAATTCAGCAATATGAAGTAAAAAAGCTGATGCCATGCCATCCTACTAATATTATAAAGGCGAAAGTTTGTAAGAATGTATGGATGTTTGGATGTTTAGATGTTTGGATGTTTGGATGTAAGGATGTTTGTTCCTCTTTCACGCAAAAACTACTGAACGGATTTGGATGAAATTTGGCACACGGGTAGATCATGTCCTGGATTAACACATAGGCTACTTTTTATCCCGGGAAAATATAAAGCGGGACTTTTATCCCGGAAAAACTTTTTAAAGCGGGCGGAGCCGCGGGCAAAAGCTAGTATTGCTATAACATTAAAGTTTACGAACACATGCTACCAAAGAACACAATTACTAAAAGGTGTGCTACAAGATGAATGAGATAAATAAAAAACTAAAGTATTATAATTCGGATTGCATGCACATATTATTTGCGTAAATGGACCAATGGCGGTTAAGTTCTGCTGAATTAATAAAACGAAGAATAACAAAAACATAATATCACGTTACTGCACATTTGCAGTTGCAACATTGTATGTACTCTTGTACAATGTTGCAACTTGCAACTGCTGTTCCGAGAACTATGAGGCTGGAGGCATCACCTTTCTAAAGGTTATTGAAAATTAATACGCTATACATTGTCATGTAAGCACAGAAAATGATCCAGAACTTATGTTTGATTCATTATTTAAACTTAACGAAATATACTGAAGTCTCTGCTAACATTCTTTTAAGTTCTTTGTTTACAAACTCCTCGATTAATTATTGAAGTAACTGTGCAAGTAATCAAAACCTACAACGTCGTCATAACACTATTAAGCTGGTTTTGATAAGCAAATAAGTTGATATCTTAAAAAGAACTTTCCATTTTAGAGGACATAACCATAGATAAACGCTTGAGAATATATTCAACCAAGCCAAAACAGTTTGCATGTATCCATGCGTACATACTTTACTTGGAATTTAAACAGGTCACCCAGTAACTACAAAGAACACTACTTTATACGAATCCTATATCTAGGTTATAATAATCACCAACGCCTGACAAATGGTTACGTCAGAGCTGTAATGCCTACAGTATATTGAGTTTGCTTAACACGATTTCATGACGAGGCTCTCAATATAGAGAACACCCTCCAGCCGTTGACATTAAAGGCTAACGTGGAAGATTGACCTATATAACGTTAGCTTTAAAGGTTATATTGGAGACATCGTGTTTAGCGATATGGTCTTCTTTGTTTTCCTTATTGTGGTATTTTTACCTTGTACCAACTTGTTATTATAGTATTTTACTGGCTACATGACCACCATCAGATTTGTGAGAGACTTTATTTACATAAAAAGTCTTCACAATATACCTACTTATTTTCTTTTATCGGCAAAGTATTTTTGATTCTGATTCCTTGATAACTCTCAATAATATTTCGATCTATAAAAATGTTGTAGACTACTATCGTAACTGTATACGAGCGTCCGAAAGTTAGCTTCCAAAGAAAAAAAAAACACGATACTCGAGCTAAGGTTTTTAAGGGTTCCGAGAATCGTTCCGAACTGGATTTCGGACCTCAGCATTCCATAGTCTGGCCATAAAAGGGGCCAGCGCGGCTAACACAAAGCCAAGAGCAACACATAAAAAGCTTTTAAAAAGTTTACAATTCGACCATGTATGGGAGTTTAAATGAATTATCTCTCTTACTATTTTACAGTAATTGTATGGGTTTTATTTTTGAGCCGTGACAGTATTGACATTACATTTTATCTTTTAAAAGTATTTTTGAACGGCTATTATGACAGTCGTATTCCTTGATTATTATTAGTTATTTCTCTTAATTTATTGTCCAACTCAATTGATTGTACCCATTATGTACTGAAATAAGTAACTAACTGTTATGGATGCATAAATGCTTATTTGCCTCATCAACAAATTAATAAAATCCAATCATGAGTCAATTCAAAGCCATGTGCAGTCGCGGTCAACTGTCAAATGATAAGGAGTGCGAATGAGGTTAACAGTATCGCATTCTTTGCTGATTACGAATTGTCTATCACAATTATTGGTATTATTGTTGATAGAGTTCGATTTAGTATTACAGATCTCCTTAAAGTAAAAATCTTATAATGGCGACAGTAATGAAATCTCATTTAAAATTTTTGTTCTTGCTGGTGAGATGTTTTTTTTTATTATTTCTGTCGTTATTTGTACCTAGACAATGCAAAATGGTTTTCTACGCAATGATATGAACGCGTATTTAATTTATCAACAAATATTGTAAGAACACTAATAAATCTCCCAATTATGTGACTGATACCTTCGGATTAAAGCATATTTTGCCAAAATATTCTTCCATTTTGTATAGGTTAACTTGCCATTAAAAAATAATAAATAACACGGCGCGAATGGAAGTTGCTGGATCGTAAGTCATTGTTAAATGCCCGCCATTTAATGGCGTTCCTGATAGGGGATTCGGAGAATTCTTTGCAATTCATTATCTAATTGGAATTTTGAGGAATGGTTCATTTAATTTGTTAACACTTTAGTATTTGTTCCAGATCTCTAATTATAAGTTTATATTAGTTTAATAGGTAATGATTAATTAAATACTTGATGCGCTTGGAATCGAGACACGCGGCAGCGTGTCAAGCCAAGCAAAAAAAAAAGTCGAAACTGCCTAGTGTAGTTTCACCCGAACCATTTGGAGCGACTTTTGACGCCTCCATAACTCAAAATCTATTTAACATAAATACCTGAGATTTGGTTTATATATTAAACCCCCTCAAGTTAACCAGAATCCCAAATTTCATAAATATAGCTCACACGGTCATTGAGATACTAACATCTAAAAATCGGCATTTTTATCACTGACTGACATATAGATCAAAAACCTAACCCACTTCCAGATGACCTAGAAAGTTGAAATTTGGTGTCCAGATAGGTAATTGTATGTATACAAAGGAAAAAATCTAAAAACAATATATTTTTAAGATTTGAAACATTTTCCAAGCAATCGGAAAATCTGCATACTATCTATAAATTATCTTTAGAATAATGAACGTTTAGACATACACGTCCATTGAAACTTTATTTTACTTTAAATACTATTTACCTTGATCCATTAATTACGTTCCCTCCGTATTAGGGCACCACTTTTGCTTGAATTTTTCTATAAATTTCCCGACTTTAGACAGAGCTGTTGTGGGACACGGCGGTAGGTTCCTATAGATACGTTATAGGCATCTTACTTCTAGCAGATAACTTAGTATAAATTTAAGCTCAAGCTTTGTCTTGGCTAGTTTTAACAGAAAACATTTTTTTTAAGAGTAGGATATGTTGACTTTACAATATAAGTAACATAAAGATAAGTTTATTAGCCAAATATAAGAAAAATTGTATGTGAAGACTAGCCATGTCAAATCTTGAGCTTAAATTTATACTAAGTTATCTGTTTTGTGTAAATAATTTGACTATTCAAATTTCAAAAATCGTATTTTTAAATATCATACATTGTCGTAGCAGAAAATCAAAGAAATATTAGTTTAAATTTATTTTAGAATGGGTTGTGTTCTTATAAATAATTTTCAGGATTATCTACAGGGCTTGGCAACCATTAAGATTTCAATTCTTTTGTCGGTGAAGTCGACCAGCACGCATATTCTTAATATTAGACTTGGCTTCCACATTTCACATTTATGTTTTTGATGGGATAAACTTTACCTACTTTGAGCCATTGCTGTGAGCACAGTAGCTTAACAGATTAAAAGTACTGTATAAAGTCTAGCTTATGTCATACATCCGATACGTTGTATTTTCAACTAAAATCCTGCCAGATCCCAAGCGGAATCATACTTCCTTTACATTTCCTTGCACCAAAACCGTTGGTAGCCCCGATAGAACCCGATGCGTTATTGATCCGCGTACCCTCCCCGACCGCAATACGAGTTTACCCTACTAACCCCGACCAATAGGCGCCGAATAAATCGCAGGCTCCTTGTACGGAACTTACTCTTGAAATGTTTCCAAGTTATAAGCATCATGAGTAAATGATACAGTTTTTGTTAGCTAGTTTAAGTCCACTTATGTCGTAGGAATTTATTACTGCTTATCTATTGTACACTGAGATTTTGATAAATAATATGACAACTGAATCTGAAGTCAGCCAGGATATGAACAACAATTACTGAGAAATTATGGTCTTTGCCTACATTAAGTATATCTATACTAATATTATAAAGCTGAAGAGTTTGTTTGTTTGTTTGTTTGTTTGTTTGTTTGTTTGTTTGAACGCGCTAATCTCAGGAACTACTGGTGCGAATTGAAAAATTCTTTTTGTGTTGAATAGACCAATTATCGAGGAAGGCTATAGGCTATATAACATCACGATGCTACTATTAGGAGCGAAGAAATAATGGAAAATGTGAAAAAAGCGGGGAAAATTATTCATCCTTGAGGGCTTTCATTGCGTGCGCTGCGAAAACGGTTCAAGATACCAAAAATATATGTGTGAAAGAATTATTCCTCTTGAAATGATCTAAAAAAATGTCCGCGATAGTATGTGTCTATCTTTTAAGATTAACTCACTAGAACCGTTTTTATGGTAATCAAATTTGGTCGGAATTAATGCATTATTTGTTAAGAGTTGTATCAACGTCATAATATTAATCTTTATCCAAATAAATGTGTTGGATAGAGTGATTCAACGGGAAGGTTTTTATGTACTCTTAGCCCGGAAAAACTTATTAACGCGGGCGAAGCCGTGGGCAAAAGCTAGTGTATTATAAGTTACGGAGTTCAAAAATGAGCATTGTGTAGGTACATCTTCTCGTATTCATTAATTTAACTGCGAGAAAACTGACGTTACTCAGAATTTTATAATTAAATACCTATTTTTAGAATATCCAGACGCAGTCTTCAACACTTATGGGCGACGAACACATCTCAATTTGCAGTAATGATAACAAATCATGATAAAAAAGGTCTAGTTGCAAAAATTAAAAACACGCCCAAGGAAGATTAAATACTCGCAATATTGCAACTGAAACAAGCTTACCTTCCTTTTTAGGTCAAGTATATCTCATGAATTTACGCTTCTCGACTGGTCTGGAATTTTTTAATTTCTTTGAGACTATGATAAAAAAATAAGAATGATAAACAAAACATAAATTTAATAATAACACGTAAGTTTGTAGGCATTCAAGACCGAATGCAGTGCCCATTAGTTATCAGTTAACCCAATCAATAATAATAACCAATACGCTATCTGTAGACGTCATAAAAATAATGTGCCATCCTTGACACCATTGCTTCGATCGGTTCAGGTGTATTTAAAAATGACCTATAAACACCGGCTAGAATCCATTTAGAGCGTCCATTGTGCCTTCAAAACCTTCATGAGTAATTGTTGTGTAGCTCACTTATGGCAGTGAGATAATTGCGTCAACATCAGCACAGATCTAGATAAACTAAATTTATACCTTAACACGGACGCTTTTGTGTTAAAAATCCAGCATATTTTTACAAAAGTGGCTCGAAAGACGTCATCCGAACCACTTCGTATGATATAATGGCAAGACGAGCTGTGATTCAAATTTAGAATTTTATATCAGTCCTGCCGAGTGAGTGGCGTCCACTTTACGTTGTTTTTTTTTCAATTTCGCCGGCCGATGTCACTAACCGAGAAGTGTGAATGGGGACGACCGCGACGCGAATAGAAACCAACGGCACGATTTAATATTAATTCCCATCCACAGATTATAAACATTGCGGAGATCTAACACTACTTTGGTAGTAAACTCACAATTAGCGTCAAAAACGTGAGATTTTTAATAGTACCATAAAAAGTTACAATGAGAATTCGAAGTAATAATTTATGGTACAGCGGCCCGTCATCCAGCGAGTGCTGCCCGAAATAGAGGGCAGTGTTTGTATATTTTTTGTAGAAAGCAGGTGTGAGGCACCATGGATCCGGATGGCAGGTAGTGGCCAGACTAACCTTATTGCCCACTTCCTTCATAAAAAAAGTTTAAAAATAAAAATGGAGGCGTAACCTTAATGGTGGGGTGTTAAAGTCACAGACGAGATATATGGTTTCATTTTGAATAATATAAAATAAGCAAGCGTTGGAAACGGTGTAGCAACGTCAATATTTCAACAAGAATTTTATTAAGGGCTAATTCCGTGAACATATTTTTTCAAAGGTCTTTCTATTTTTTGAATCTTGTTTATGTTACATTAATTTATTAGGAAGCGGTAACTTGGTGTCAGAATGCACGTCTCATCTGATTAATGACATCGACTTCGGTTTATTTTTATAAAGAACCGTGGATGAAAGTAGTGTTTGGAATTTTATTTAATTAGATGACGCAAGGGAATTACGTTGCCTACCGTTCATTAGGATAGGCTATCATAGCATTGATAAAAGCACCAAAAGAGTTTCTATTGAGGCGTTGGTTACATTGTTTGAGTATATTACATCAGCTGGAGGTGATTGGAAAGATAAACATCTAATTAAGGAGCAAATCCTTCATTGAAATCTTAAAAAAAAGTCTGTTTTAACTGACTACAAATATACTCACATAATATTCAGTGGACTAATAATCGCTCAGACATAATTGACCAATGTCACACCTGCCAATGTATTTACTTTCTTTTCAAACTTGTCAATATTATGCGTGTCTGAGTTGAAAGTAAAAGTACCAACTGTTAGGTCGAAGTTGTGGACTCGAGACAAGCCCAAGCCATTAGCATACGGCCACTAGACATGCCGACAATCAAGCCTACTGGTTAAGCAACCACTTAAGACATTTTGTATTCGTGACCCGCGGGTCATGTAATGCTGGGCTTGAAGGCACCTACGGCTAACTAGGTCACACCTATTAACAATAGATTTCGTTAAATACCAGGTCAGCAATTTAGAAAAGTGAAGAATCCTAATTCATAGCAATATCTTTGGGGCCCAGGTTAACTTGACTACCAGGAATCGCATAGGACTAGCGCCGATTAAAGTTATATTTCTACTAAACATGTATAGTTGGAAAACGACTTTTACCATGAAACCTATAATATGGTCTTTATAATTCTCAATTAGGTAATCATAATTACTTATTCGGGCTTATTTTATAGAAGATGGATGGATGGATGGATGGAGTGTGGATTATAGATGGTTCAATATGATTAATCAACGCACGATGTTAAAAGATTAATAAATATCATTTAAAATAATATAATCATCATTAATTTGCAAGAAATTGACGGAGAGATCGAAACCTTTTAAGTACGATTAAAATACCCTATTATAAGTTACTATTGACTGTAGAGCGGTTGATTCAGTTTTTGCCAACATTCTTTAAGATAAATAAAAAATTACGTGGGTGATTTAAATCATTTATTAGATCATATCGAAGTCCATGTATGCATGCGATAACTGGCCTGCATTGTGTCAACCATATAAAAAATGATTACGGTACTAATCAGCAAGAAACGTACTAAAAAAATTATTAAATAGCACTTATCATTGATTACCAGCATGTAAAAGCGCTCGTGAGCGTATAATCCCTAGACATTTTAATAATAGATCATAAAACTAAATATCTGATATAGAAAATTTGTATATCAGCCAGTTTATTTTCATTTGCAATTTATTAGTTTACATCATTATTAATTTGTTCAATTTCAAAACCAAATACTAACTGCATTAGCGCGTAAACATCGAATATTATAGTATCCACATACGATGTGATTTGGTATCATGCGACCAATTCGTCACGCGGTACAGTCTTCACGCCACACGATCGAACCGTACCATGCGATGTCCAGTTGTATCCAACCAAGTTTGATGGACAAGCCATCGAACCAGCCGTACCAACAATAATAATAATAATGTCCATCGAACCGTGCCCCACACGACGCGATATGGTTCGATGGCATACCATTTTAATGGTTCGGCTGTACCAAATCGCATCGTATGTGCCCACTTTTACACATACATACATACACCTACACAAGGTCGTACGAAATTATTGTGCATGTATTAATATAACTTAACGACTTTACTGTAGGTCGGACAGCTATTCGGTATTGGTTTATGTACAAATATTTATCTACAAGCAATGCCAGATGGGTTATGATATGACAATTTACAATGCCATTTGAGATTATGGACGAAAATTAGATTTTGAAGACTAGCTTTATCCCTTTACACCCGAGAAAAAAAAGTTGCAAGAATGTTAGAAAAAGTCGATTGATAGGATTTCTAGGAGTCCAAAGATGATAGGAAAAATGAAAATAAAAATCCTGAAAATTCAGTATACCTGAAAAGGTCCCCTCACGATCGTAACACTTAGGTATAACTTGTAAGTCTCACAATAGCGAGTGTTAATTATTATTATTTAAATAAAACAATTAGAGAAGTACTAATAATTATTTACTATTAGAATCTTCTTCATTAATCAGTCTTTATCATTTAGTAACAAAAAAAACTGTCTTTTACCTTTAAAATCAACAAACTTCTCAAAATTAACAATGTTGACGCTGACTAACTTTGAATCATAGAATATCACGGATTCTAATGTTTAGGAACAGAAAACATAACACATTTATTTAAAACTATAGGAAAATTAAGTCTAAACATCATGTCATGCACATAATTTATGTAGACGGTTTTCAGATGATAAATTTGGAAACAGTTTTGGTTTCGTGAAAGGCTCAAGTAAACGCCACATTTGGAACGCCTAATCTTTGATCCGCAATGGCATCCTTCCAGCATGCAAGTCCTGTCTTTAAGAAAGAAAGAAAGAAAGAAAGAAGATTTATTGTTGGGACAATAACAGTATAACATATACAATAAAATGTGAAAAAAACAAAATATCTAAAACAATTATATGACAATTATACTAATTGTGCCAACAACGGGAACCCTCATTCAGCTACTTGCCGCAGTACCAGCCTGACTGATACTGCAGCGCTGATTTTCAATGAGGGCCCCAGGTGACGTACGGACACCAAGTTGGTATAAAACACAAATACAAATAAATACAAAATATAAAACAAAATCGAACGCAAAAAGTAGTATTGCTAATATACGTATTATTATTACTATATACCATTATTAATATATGCATGCACATAAATGCTGTAAACAACATAGGAAGGGTGACCGAGACAGAACATCCGTCATCCATCACTAGCTTCGCGGCCGTGTGCGGGCGAAGAGCATTTCGCTCCGCACGAGCCGGGCGGTACTTAATACATTTTATATCAATAAAAGCGTGTGAAATAATAATAACAACAATAACAACAAAAAAAAAAAAAATTGAAATACCTACGTAACTAAAGTAACTGAAAAACAGTGCTACAAAGACGTGATTATGAACATAGTAATCACCTACCATTATATACCAATACAAGCGTATAATAACAGCATTGGGGATACGTCACAAATAATGAATCCATATTCTTACGTGCCGCCATTACACCATGATAAACGTTCATTCCATCTCACTATGTGATCTACAACCAGAAGGTAAGTCGGCAAAATTATATACCTATTTAAATTAAATAATCCGCTATTGCTTCTGGATTTGTAATAAATATAATTTGTAATTATATTTAAAACTATATTTACTATTTCTAGATCGACACGGCGGTGGAATGTTGTTCCAGCAGTGAGTGGCGGCATATATGAAAGATCCCCTGAATGCTGTGGTTCTATGTCGCGGGATTGACAACGGATTCGTTGTAGAACGTGTACCATATATGAGGTGATTCTGTCGCCATGTTAACTTCTTATAAAGGTATTTGGGTCTCGCTGATTTTATAATACCAAATAGTAAGGTCGCTAAATGTAATTCCCGCCGGGCAGGCATTTTTAGAATATTAGCGTCATTCAAATAGGATGTGACATGGTTACGGCGCGGAATATTGAAGCAAAACCTAGCACAAGCATTTTGTACCCGCTGAATCAGACGATCTGTACGCGATAGTAAGCAAGGGCCATAAACAGTATCACAATAGTTTAGTCTAGACAAAACTAGACTCTCCACTAATCTCTTTCTTATAGAAACACTAAGATATTTCCTAAAGCGATATAAAAGTTTCAATCTATAAAAGCAGTTCCTGACCACATTACCTATATGCGATTCAAATCGAAGTTCGGGATCGAAAACAAGGCCCAGGTTACGTGCTGAGTCCACCCTGTCAATCTCAATCCCTTTAATTTTTATTTCCGGATTATGAGAAAGGATTGAGCGAACTTGCGCTTTGCTGCCTAAGACCATAAACTTCGATTTGGTGGGATTAAGAACCAAACAGTTACTTTCTGACCAGGATATCACCCTAGATAATTCGGTGTTAAGTTTATCGACTGCCGCCAATGTATCTTCAGCCCTAAATGATATATATAGCTGAGTATCATCCGCATACATGTGGTAGTTGCAATCTTGCAAACAATTGATGATATCTGCACTGTATATAATATAAAGTAACGGGCCCAGTATCGAACCCTGTGGAACCCCGCAGGTCACTGATCGGGGGGAAGAACATAACGAGGACCCATCCTCTCCCTTAAGTTCGACAATTTGCGAGCGGTTGGTTAAATAACTGTGAAACCATTTTATAGTACCCTGATCGAATCCATAATAATGGAGTTTCGATAGCAATAAATCTGTATTGATAGTGTCAAACGCTCGCGAGTAGTCGAGCAGAGTAAGAATGGTCCCCTCCCCCCGATCTCGAGCCTCTAGGATGTTGCTAACTACGTCTGATAAAGCGTTAGCCGTTCCGAGTCCCTTACGAAAACCAGACTGCAGATCAGGAAGAATGCGATTATCTTCAAGATATTTAGTAACTTGTCGGTACACAACCCTCTCCAGTATTTTAGATAAGCAAGGGAGTATACTAATAGGACGCAAGTCTTTGTAACTGAAAGGATTATTGTTTTTTGGGATTGGCCTAACAATTGCACATCGCCATAAATTTGGAAATGTGTTGGAGCAGATAGATTTGTTAATTATAGAGGTTATAGCTCGTAAAGTTTGTGGAATCGTAAGCCAAATCATTTCCCTAGTTATGCCATCAGTTCCTTGCGCATTTGTCGTGATATTTTTTAAAATATCGTGAATGGTACTCTCCCTCACCGGTTCGAGAGAAAAACTAGTTGTTCCCCATCTGTTATTATTGAAAAAAGTGAGCCGTGCATCAGGTACATTTCGATTTCCTGGCACATCCAAAAAAGCATTATTTATTCCTTCTGGGTCAAGTAGGTGGCCAGGAATCAAATTACATGTACTAGAGGGATACACCTGAGATTTAAGATTTTTCCACAAGATCTTTCTTTACGTCATCAAATACAGCCAGGTTATCATATATCCATCATATCTTTTGCCCTGTGATGGGCGTATTGGTCTGTATTGCTTGTTCATAGAAGGTGGATCGTTTTCGATATCAACACCTACGTAGTCTATAGTATGGTATGGTATACCATACCTTACCATACCATACTATACCATACCAACCCTGAATTATATACTGCCCACTGCTGAGCACGGGCCTCTGGAACTGAGAGGGTTTAGGCCTTAGTTCAACCATGCTGGCCCAGTGCGGGTCGGCAGACTTCACATTCCTTCGAAATTCAGAGAACTTCTCGGGTATGCAGGTTTCTTCACGATGTTTTCCTTCACTGTTAAAGCGAGCGATAATTCACAAAGAATACACACATACATTTTTAGAAAAGTCAAAGGTGTGTGCCCTTGGGTTTTGAGCCTGCGGACATTCGTCTCGGCAGTCCGTTCCACTCCCAACTAGGCTATCGTCGCTTTTGTACAGCTCTTTTTTACTGGTCTTGTACCTACTGGAAAATTAGTGCGTCAGCAACACTGAAACAAAAATCCAGTAGTGCAGGGTGTCCTTTGTTGTGTAGTTATTAGCCACACAACCATTTTTGTATAGCCACCATGAATTAACTAAAGCCAAATCTAAAAAGTGGATAATGACTTTCAAAGAGTCAATTTTTTTTTTTTTGTTTTTACCTATACGATAAAAACACGATACAGGTACGATAATACTCCATTTGCTGGTCAAGAATATCAACGCCCTCCATGTGTTAGTTGTACTGTTGAATATTTTTTGTAGCCGGTACATCAATGTAGCCTTTCTGTTTTCTATATCTTCTTCGCCATGGGATTTCTCTAAATCTGACGCAGTCCACTCGACAAAGGGTTCCAAGATACGGTCATCAGATAAAGGAAGCGCTAAAATGAGAAAATAAACAATTACTTAGCGATAATAACGTATTGTAATCAATAAACATTAAAAATATATTGCATTCAATTTGAAGAGTTACAACCGAAGGGTCACGATCGTGCTACTTGATGTTTTGTCGCAAATTATTTCTAATTTACAAAACATAATAACGAAAGTAGTTTGTGGTTTATTTAATTAATGTATGAAGACTATAATACAATAAAAATAATGCTTAAAATATAAGAATAAGCAATAAATAACAATACTTACACGTGCGGCCGGTCGGAGCAAACTACACCGCCATCTTGTACCTCCGACTGACACGAACTTACAATCCTTTCCATGACTCGGGCATCACCACGCGAAAATACACTCCTCTCACGATCGATTGTCGCCGTTTGCGTTTGCAAAAATAAGTCCGCGCGGCTTTGAGAATTTTTCAAACTTACCAGCACTACCATATACCGTCGGGTGTAAAGGGTTATTCTCATATCGCAATTAAGGTATTTTAGTTCAATTTGTTTTGTATTTTTTCCTTTGGTATGTGAAATAGTGAAACGAAAATTTCGATGACCCAAATCTGATATTATGTGCCACAATATTTACACGCTTTCAAGTTTATGGATTAAAATATAATGACAATTTTTTTCATCCATTCCAACTTTATAGTGCAGGCACCTAATAAACCAGGCGATACGACACGTCATATATATTATATTGTTATTGAACGAAAAGGACTTTTCAGACAAAGAATGGACGGTAGGTCTACAATCTTACAGGCATTCATAAGCAATTACACGCTCCGGTGGTTATGAATGACAGTCCCTTTAAAGTCTACTTAAATTTAATTGTGTGAGATATTAAGACTAACTTTCAATACGAGCCAACAAATATGTCTTTATAAACTAATCTGTGATACTTTGCTAGATTTTTTTCTACATAACTCGTGTACACTATATTTGATAATAATTTCAGTGTTACCTAATGGTGCCATCAAACAAATTGCAGATCATGACGAAACCGCCCTGTGGATTGGGGGCGTTTGGAGAAGGCCACCGCGGAGTTTTGGTTGGTATGCCGTGCGGTGTACATAGGTTAAGGACTCGGCCCGGCGGTCGCCCGACGTTTTCCATCTCTCCGGGCGGCTCAACGTCGGGTCGTAAGGCACGGTGAACCCAACATAACCGCTCAGTCGTTCCCCTTGAACACTGGGCGGTAGTAATTATTCACTTTCTCCGCGTAAAAAAAAAAGATCATGACGAATAATATATTTTCTACCAATACATATTTCAGTGAAATCCCGATGCAAAAATACCTACAAGAATAGGAATATCCTTGAAATATGACTAACAGGAATTACTCATTTTGATATTAACCACAGCCTATGTCGTCACAAAACGCAATATTCGAAGAAGCAGAATAAAAACTTCACCAAGTCCTACTAATAATAAAGTAATAGGTTCGTATCCACAACAGCTGCTTCACCTACTTTTTGTTACATTTGTGGCGAAAAGCCAGAAGTGCCCGCCGCGTTGGGATCGATGTGTGAAAGCCTACTGCCCTAATAATGACTATTCCATTGAACAGGCTTTCGGAATGTACAGATAGTTTTAACAGGGGAATTATTTTCATTTGCTAAATTAATTTTGTTGAGACCAAAGAAATTTAGACCTTCAAATATACAATTGAGGACTTTGTATATCGCGCTCTTAATAAAACAATGACCTAGTCCAAAATCGTTGACTTGTAACGATTTTGACTCTATTGCCAATGTTGACAAGACGCATTTTTTTTCTTAGTCGATGCAGCTTGCCCTTTAGGGTCCATATTTTGCTAAGACTCATCTATCCAAAATTTTGGATTAGGACATTGTTTTATTAAGAGTGCGATATGCACTATGATTTCCTGAAACAAAACGTTCAACATCATTTGTGTTCGATAAATCTACATAAGCTTTCACGCAAAAACCATGTGAATTAATTGCCATTAGTCATACCACTTTATAAATAAAAACTGATATTAACTGCCAAGGACGTGTATTACGTGAGTATGTCCATTTTCATATAAATTTGGGTCATACGTAGGTCATTAAAGACAATGTTTCATTTGTTGAATTGTTACCACACTTCGTCATCCAAGCAAGTCAAGAACATCATTTGCTATTAAATAACTATTTCAATTGACATGCCATAGTTGTTTATAGTATATAGAGTTTGCCCGCGGCTCCGCCCGCGTTAAGAAGTTTTCCGGGATAAAAGTCCCGCTTTTTATTTTCCCGGGATAAAATATAGCCTATATGTTAATCCAGCATATGATCTACCCGTGTGCCAAATTTCATCTAATTCTGTACAGTAGTTTTTGCGTGAAAGAGTAACAAACATCCATACATCCAGACATCCATACATACTTACAAACTTTCGCCTTTATAATATTGGTAAGATTATTAGTAGGATTAGTAGGATTAAGGTATTTGTCATAATTAACGCTTACTACTTATTACTCGTTTTGTATGACAATAAAATAGATTAGGTACCTAGACGAGAGAGAGAGACTGGAGATTAATAAATAAGTACAGAATACTAGACCATTAAAAAAATCTGAATATAAATTATGCATTCTAGTTTTCGTGATATTTAAAGAAAATTAAGTTTTAAAAGGCCGGAGTAGTCCTCAACATGAACATTGTCAACGAAGTAAAGTGTCCAAGGCAAGAAATGCTTTCCTAAACTAAAACTTCTATTTTGTAGGCAGGCAATCAGTCCGTAGACGTACAAAGACAGATCAATACGTTTGAAGGACAGACTGTGAAATAGCTGTCATAAAAATGGCGTGAAAACTTTATTATTCCTGAACTCTGCTCGTTTATCGCCAAATGGCTAAACAGGTGACTGAAACACGGCCAATTAAAGCTGGAAGGTACGTTCTCATTCCCGTTTTAGGTATAGCATTTGGAACACGGTACAGTAAGGTCATTACACACATAAAAATAACAATAAAAGAAGACTGCCTCGGTGGCGTCGTTGTATTGCGTACGTGTTACGAGTACGATGTGCGCGCTGAGGTCCTGGGTTCGAATGCCGGGTCGAGCCAAAAATATTGTGACTGGGTTTTTCCATCTTAAAAATTACTCAGTCGCAGCACAGAGTGAGGGAGTTGTCAGTGTGATATCCTCGTGCCTCGGAAAGCTCGTAAAGCCGTTGGGCCTGCGCCTGACCTCTCTCGGGTCATGTCAGATTGCCGTCTCACCGGATTATGAGAGTGGAGGAATAGTGAGTGCACCTGTGTATTGCGCACACACTTGTGCACTATAATATCTCCTGCATACCTGGCTGATCTCCGTTAAGATTGGCCGCTACGGCCAAAATTGGCTAGGAGAATTTCAAAAGAAGATAACTTTAGAAATATTTCTCCGATAGTTGCAAGATCGTATTTGGTAAAAAATATTAATCTCTAATAGAGAACCATATTGCATCGAGCCCAGTGTGCGATAGATGTTTGAATCTTCGAAGACGCTTCAAAATTACTAGCTTCGTGGACTTTCTCGCGCTATATTTCCATATGAAGCATTTTAAATGCTTTCTTCTTTACTTATTTTAGGTTAATAATAAAGATTTCACGTCATGATGCTAGTTTACATTTTAAACCACAATACTGAGATATAAACTATTGAGATGAATGAAGCTCACTACACAGATGAATAAAGACAACTCAATGTCTGCAAATGTCATTCTATTTTCAGAAAGGTCTAAGTAAAATAAGAGCAGAGAAACGTCGACCCTAAATAATTACTGTGTATAGTTATAATGGTTCAACTCCTCACTCAAGTTAGTTTAGTGACAATATCCGTCTAACATTTCTTAATTGAAATTTCTCGATCACTTGGCTGGTGGTTCAAACTTTTGCTGAACTGAGGTCATGGCTTGTGGCTAACAATAGCAAATTGTAAAATAACAGCTTAATTAAGTAAAGGGTTCCTTTATTTTGAAGTCTATCAAGGCTAGATGTGTATTATGTTCTTTGCTAGCAATGAAGTTTTGTGATCTTCTCTTAATTAGGGGCAGATTTTTTGGACAGATAACATTTATAGAAAATTATGACTCTTACATGTTCTCTATACAAAATGAGGTAAAATAAATAAGATCGGTACACTGAATTTGGCTGATGAAACATTAACCCTAGGGAAATTATTTCTAACAGAAAGTAAGACATCAAGCAAAATGGTTATCCCATATAAATATTTTCGATCCTAAGGAGGAATGATGTTTGATGAGGAGGGAGAGAGCAGGAGGGACGGTGGGGTGTTAAATCGAGTGTTCTGTCTAACGACAAAGAAGGGGAATCTATTGATATTACTCCACTCTAATATAACAAAGACAAATATTAGGCAACTAATCAGCTGGAATGTTATTTCCCAAGTCGACGAACCGACGGCAATTTAACCATAACATTGGTTTTACCCACAGCCAACCCTCTTGCATGAATATGGCTGGAATTAGATAGTTATCTTGCTTTAGTTAGATGTCTCAAAAGTAACTTTTGTAATGCTTTATGAACTAATGTTATTACATTAAATGTGTATTCAAGAAGTTTACATTTAAATTCATATTCTGTGGATTCCATTTTCTACAAAATCAATAACGGTACCCATTGACTCAGCTTCATTTATTATCCACGAACATTGCCACAACAAGCAAGCAGCCTTGAAAAAACTTATGGTTGATAGGCTCAACTACATTTCTCTCTGCCGAGTTGATATAATCATAAATTGTTTTGTTCGTAGTGCAATGAATCAATTGAATTGATTGACAATCGTAGATGCAACGATTGGGCATGGAGTGTTTATTGTGTAATAAATGTGCGCCTGCGCATCTTTTATCTCAGCTCGTAAATTGTATTATACGGTACGAGATGGCAACCTCTCTTAGATTTAGGTGTACGGTATTCTTCAGTTTGTATACAACTCTTAGAATTATTCATATAAATTCCAATAACATGACATAGGTAAAGATATATTGCAACATTATGTATTAATATGCAATTGGGTGGGACTCTGCATGGCTGAGCATCAATATTTTCGATTTTAATAGTGACATCAAATGTTTGGTATAGGGATTTTTTAGCATTTATTGCATGATACATGTTTGAGTCTATAAATAGTATCTAATACACAAGATATTCACGCATTCACTCATCTATTTCCTCTAAGTTCATGACTTATTCAAGAAGACGCGGCGTGTGGATATGCAAAACGTATTGATTGTTGTAATTGTTTTGCCACAAGTTTTTCGCGGTTACGCAGTATCGTTATCGTTTGCGAACAAAGGAAATGGACCTAGATATGTTATCGCCTTTGATGTAAGTATGGGAGCGACGACCTCAATGTTTGGCTAATCATTTTACATATGTTTTAAAATCTAATTAGTTACGGTTAATTAGCACATAACATGTTCCAGAAAACGCTTCGTAACGTTACTGTGCTTACCTATAACGTATTTTAAAATTTGAAAATATAATGAATTTGAATGTTTCAATAAATGACATCTTTGTTTAAACAACCTTGTTAAAAATATCTATTGTGGAAACATCCAAGCATCGATTATTGCATCTTTTGACGTAACAAAATATACTTTTCATCAGGAATAGGAGAGTTTATTTTAACTTTTATAAATAGCCTCGTTATTCTTTCTATGTTATCCACTATAAATTATATTTAACTTAAACATCTCGTATTATATTTAATACATTATGTAGATTATTAACAGGAAACTCGGCATTTGATACGTATAAGCACATATAAAATATTTTACGACGCTACAAATATGCAGTACGTAAATTGTAAATCAATATTTATGTCGAACAAGACTTTCTCTTTGAGAAGAGCTGTCGGCTTTGTAATGTGACCAAAATGAGCAATCAATATAGAGGAAAACTGTTACGCAAACAATTTAATTGAAACATTCGAAATGATTGTTGGTAATTTTTTAGTTATTAATTGGCATAGTATAAAAAAGTTATATGGCATTCATTAGCTGATAAAAATTTTATTTTTTATTTTTCACGATAATTAACATATACCTCATTAGCTAAACAGTGACTTTTTCCTAAACAAGTGTAGTATAGGTATTTAATTTATAGGAAATACACATGCTCACGCCATTTATCCCCGAAGGGGTAGGCAGAGGCGCAATAAGTGCACCCACTTTTCGACGTGCGTTTTCCGTCCCATGATGTGATAGGGGGCGAGCCTATCGCCATATCGGGCACAAATTCCAGACTCCGGGCTGATACTGATTAGAAAAATTCATATCTCACTTTCAGCCGGGTATCGAACCCGAGACATTGCAGTCGTACCGTAATACAACTCGCCACCGAGGCAGTTATTGGGAAATGTCGACAAAAACACTATAATATGTAAATCTATAGCGATCTTTAGACTGTCTCGTTGGCATAGTTGTATTGCGTCATACATGTGCAGTACGCCTATCTCGGTGCGGTATTGGGTTCGAAACCCAGGTCTTGCAGGCGATAATAGGTTTTTTTACTCAGTATTCGGAGACTGAGAAAGTGCCCAGTAAATGGCAATAAGTCCATCCCCTATTATATGGGCCTAACATAGCTGACGAAAGGTAGATGAGTTACACCCCTGTCTACCTTTGAAATAGGAAAGAGGCGAGATCTATAGGTATATAAAGATCTTAGAATAGAGTAACTTTTAAATATATATATTTCAGTTTAAGTACATATTTTAAAAAAATTATATTAATCACAAAATCAGCAGTTTCTGCGGTTCATATTAACGCAAACACGTTGTAATGTAAACAGAATGGTTAATACGTTAACCAGTAACGTGAACGAGTGATCTGCTTCAATTATGTCGCTCTTTGATCTCATTTATTGCAATGTTTATAGAAACCCAGCGAGACCATCGAACAAACGAAATTAGGAAACCGCATGCGTACAATACGTTTTGATTGCTGCCTCGTGCCTCGCGTAGATGTAGGTATTCCAATACGTGATTAATTGCCATTGTTCATCCTATCTATAAAAGTGGTGATAGAGGCAGTATTAACAATTATAGGCCCATCTCCGTTCTCCCTACCTTGTCAAAAATAATTGAAAAAGTTTTAAATAACCGATTAGTATCTTATTTAGAGTCACACAATATCCTTGCCCCTAACCAATTCGGCTTCAGAAGAGGAAAATCTACTGAAGATGCCGTTAATTCTTTAGTAGAACATGTCATTGATAGAATGGACGCACATGACAAGTGTCTGGGTATTTTCCTCGACCTATCAAAAGCATTTGATACTGTCTCAATCCCACTTCTCCTTTCCAAGATGGAAAACATCGGAATACGAGGAATATGCTTGGATATTTTTCAAGATTACTTGACTAATCGCACGCAATGTGTTAAAATTGGCTCAGTCGTTAGCGATACTTCAATTGTCACATATGGAGTCCCACAAGGCTTCATTCTGGGCCCCACACTCTTCCTAATCTACATCAACTCTTTATGTCGACTTTCAATCCCAAACTGCTCTATTTTTACTTACGCCGATGACACCGCTTTGGTTATTCATGGATGCAACTGGGAAGAGACACTTTTACACTCAGAATTTGCACTTACCCAAGTTATGAAATGGCTAAACATAAACTTATTGACATTAAATTTAAACAAGTCGATGTACTTAATGTTTTCTTTAAAACCCTTAAACCAAGCCACCTTAGATACCTTAATGCTTAAAGCCCACACATGCCCAGCGTCATCCTCAAATTCTTCTTGTGATTGTCATATTTTAAATAGATCCATTACTGTCAAGTATCTTGGGGTACAGATTGACAGTCTCCTGAACTGGAAATGTCATTTAACATCCCTTACCTCCCGTGTTAGGAAACTGATTTACATTTTTAAAAAATTACGTAACTCTGCAGATCAAACTACACTTTTTACTGTGTACTTCGCTTTAGGGCAATCCATATTAAACTACTGTATTTCCGTGTGGGGTAGCGCCCATAAAACACTCCTTCTTATATTAGAACGTGCGCAAAGGGCAGTGCTAAAGGTTTTAACCTCTAGGCCGATCAGATTTCCCACAGACCTCCTTTATAAAAATTGCCAGGTCTTAACAGTAAAACAACTGTATATACTCCACACGGTTGTACGTAAACGTTCCACCCTTACATTTAACCCGAATGTTTTAAAGAAACGACGAGCCCATGCCGTTTGTCACATTCCGCTCTGAGCAGCCGTCTCGGACGGACCTATTGTTTGTTGTAGCGCTCGCTACAACTTTCATTGTACCGCCCGAGTACCTGCTCGGTGCGTTCGGCAGCGACCTCGCTGCAGCCAAGGCCAAACAGGTAGCAAAGGGGCAACCTTTTGCTATTTTGTTCGCCTATTTCGGGCCAAGCCGCGTCCTTTTCAGGACAGGGTTTAGCCCAATTTGTTTCTAATCGACGTTTGGCCCCTTCAGGGTATTGGCTCGGCGGAAACCTAACGGTGCTAACAAGCCGAGTCGCGGCCCCGGCCACGCGCTGCGCCCCCTCAGGGCAAGGCAAAGCCGACGGGTACGGATCCGGAGGCTGCGGAGGCACACCGCAGTCTCCCCCGTATATCACCTTCCCAACCCTACCCTTTCCTTAAATTCCATCCCGTGTATCGGTTGAGCGTGCGGCCTCCGGCCAATACCGTTTACGGTACACGGACTGTTAGGAACCCTTTTGCACAATAAGACTGGCAAAAGGGATACAAGCTTAGGGCACACCTATTTTTAAGTACACCCCCCCTCGCCTATACCCGGCGGGGAGGGACACGCACTCACTCACCCCCGGGCGTTCCTACCCGGGGACTTAGTTCAACGCGTCCCACACCGCGTCGCGATCCGCGCTCGTTTCGTTTTGTGTGAACCCGCCTGGTTTCTTTGTGTGTTCTTTACAGGCGGTGCACACCCGGGGTTAGTGAACACACACGCGGCCCCTAAATCATTTTACCGTAGGCTCGGACTCAGCCGCCAATATGGCTGATTCTGGGCCTATGGATTTGGCTCCCGAGCGGCCTGTCGTCACCGCTCAACCAAACCTAGTCAACATCCCTCTCGCCGCACCCATTATTTCCAGGGAGGAAATGATGAGAGTGGTGAGGGAGATGTTCCGGTCGGACAACGTGGTCCGACAAGAAATTCTCACTATGGCTAGGGAAGCCAGGGAACCGTCTGCGTCCTCAGACACCTCGGAGTCGTCCGAGGCTACGACCTCAACGGAGACCACCGAAACCTCGGGCGGCTCCACGGAGTCTGAAGAGGACATGAACACGTCCACCAGCACTCCCGCAGCCTCCAATAATCCGAAAAAACGGCCAATATCTGCTTCTTCCTCCGCCTGCGAATCCGGGGAGGAGTCGTCCTCGTCGGAACGCGACGAAGACGGCTTCACCACGGTGAAGAACAGCCGGAGGAAGAAGCAGAGAAGCGTCGCTGCTCCCGCACCAGCCTCCCCATCCGCGCCTTCTGCACCTTCCGCGCCTTCAGCGCCAACCGCGTCCGCGTCTGCGTCGACGCCGCCACCGCCGCCACCGCCGCCACCGCCGCCACCGCCGCCGTCTCAACCAAAGGGGCCTAAAAAACCCCCGAGGTTGAATTTACAACTCCCCTCAAATATGTCCATGCGGGACATATTTGAAGAATTGCGCAAACAGCGCATATCTATCGCTTCCAACTCGTGGAATAAAATCCACAAACTTCTTGCCCTGCAGCCCGCCTCAATCGCGGACCACAGGGCGCTGACTAAATTCTTAGACGCCAAACATTGGCACTATTTTACGTATTCTCTTCCGGACGAGCGGCGCTTCCGCTACGTCATTCGCGGTATCCCCGTCCAAATGTCGACTCTCGAGGTCAAAGAAGGCCTCGAAGAGAAAGGCATAGTCGCCCTAGAAGTGCACAGGATGCACAGACAGTCCCGCGCCTCCCGGCCGGGAATACAATACGAGATGGTACTCGCCATCCTCCAGTCCCCTTCCGACGTCAAACGTCTGTTTGAGATAAAAGATATCTCGGGGCTAGGCGGCTTCACCGTCGAAGCCCCACACAAATCGACCCAGATAGGGCAGTGTCACAACTGCCAGAAATACGGCCACAATTCTCGTGGCTGTCGCCTCCCCGCCAGGTGCGTCAAGTGCCTCGGCGAACACGGCACATCCGAGTGCCCCCGTCCCAAGGACCGCTCTCAGTGCACGGAACCGCCTTCGTGCACCAACTGCCGGCAAACCGGCCATCCAGCGAATTATCGCGGATGCCCTCGCGCCCCCAAAAGAGTTGCCAAAGCTCCTAAAGCTGCGGCTCCCTCGGCCCCTCAGGCCACCACATTCAAACTGGCACCTGCGCCAGTGCGCAACCCGTGGTTTCCTCCCACGGCGCGCGCTGAACCCATTTCACAGGCCCCCAGCGGAGTCACTCCCGCTGCCCCGGCCTCTACTCGACCCTCTCCTCCCCCAGCTGTGGCTCCTTCTTCAAAGGCAGCCCAGCCCAAACCCAAACCCAAACCCACCACCCCTCCCACCCCTTCTCAGTCGGCGACGGTGGCGGCAAAGGCAAGCGACGCCTCTTCCTCAGTCGCCTCATTGTTAGGCTCCCCAGAGATAATGATTCTCCATGGGAAACTTTTTGAGCGTTCCCGTCTACTCACCCGTACGGGAGTAGAAGACCCCCTTTTAATCGCTGAGATCGCTCTGATCCAGCAGCAAATCTTCGAGGCTACAGTTAACGCTGTGCGTCTCCCCTCTTTAATTTCATAAATGGCTACCAACGCCAGACAACTCCCCCAGCGGACAAAACCTCGCTCCCTCAGAGTGGGTTTTTTCAATTGTAACGGCATTCGGGACCAAAAAGCCGAAATTTCTTCTTTTGTCCGCGACAACAAAATTGACGTTTTCCTCATCCAGGAAACGTTCCTCAAGCCCTCTCACCGCGATCCCAACATCCCAAACTTCAAACTGGTGCGAAATGATCGTACCAGTGGCCGTTTAGGAGGCACTCTCATTTATTACAAAAGGTCCCTCCATTGCATACCTTTAGAATCACCGATAAGCTTGAGCAACATTGAGGCTTCGGTCTGCAGGCTAGCCATGACCGGACACCCGCCGATCACCATCATATCGGCCTATCTCTCGCCCACTAAGGAGCTTCACTCCAACGAACTAGAAACATTATTTGATCTGGGGGATTCCGTCATTTTGGCGGGAGACCTCAATGCCAAGAACACTCTCTGGAACTGCAACTCGACCAACGAGCGAGGTGCAGTCCTAGAGAGTTGTCTTGACACAATCAATCTAAGCCTATTGGTTCCCTCAGAACCTACCCACTATAGTTATAACGACGACCACCGACCGGACATACTCGACGTGGCACTTGTACGGAACGTAAGCCTTAGCGTGCGTTCCATGCAGGTGTTACAAGAGTTAGACTCTGACCACAGACCTGTGATCCTCGATCTAGTCCCCGAAAACAGTCCAACAGACACAGGTCCTAATATTCCGATGAAGGTGAAAACGAATTGGCGCCTTTTGGGCACCAAGCTCGCAGACACCTCATCCACTGATCTTTCCGCGATCCCGACCAACATCGTGACTCCTGAGGAAACGACCAGCGCGATACGCGTCTTCACCGACCACCTTCAGAACGTTTTGAGCGAAAGCTCCGAGAGGGTGCCAGAGACTGTTCACAGTCACTGGCAACTTCCCGAAGACGTTCGGTGGTGGGTGAGGTTGCGTAACGCTACGCTCAAAGCCTGCGCGACGAGACCCATCCCGGAACGACGACATCTTGCGCGCTACCTCCAACGTGAGGTTAAGCGTCGCATAAAAGAGGTCGTCGATTCGAGGTGGGACACTCGCCTTGCCGATATCGATCCGACACATACCGCCTTTTGGCAACTGGTCCGTTCCTTCAGGAGAAACGATGTGGCCTCCATGCCTCCGCTCAATCGTCCGAATCAACGCCCGGCGTTTGATGACGACGAGAAAGCGGAACTACTGGCCGGCAGCCTGGAGTCTCAATGCTCGCTCACCTCTGTACCCGTAGATGACGACATTCTTGTTGCGGTTGACACTTTCGTCGAAGATAGGAACGCGGTCCGGCCACCGCCAGTCTCTATATCGCGACCGCTATACGACAACGTCGACCCGGACGTCGACCCGCCGCCCGATCCCCTTGCGCCGGTGACGATCGAAGAAGTCACCACTCTGATCAAGGCACTCAAACGTAGGAAAGCCCCCGGGGGCGATCTAATCCCTAACCGTATGATCAAGATGCTCCCGGAGCATCTAGTACAAATTTTAACTTCCATTTACGACGCCGCGTTTCGTAACTGCCTCTTCCCAGAGGTCTGGAAAGAGGCAGTTGTGATAGGAATCCACAAGCCGGGGAAACCCGCTTTCGAACCCTCCTCTTATAGGCCCATCAGTCTGCTCAGTACTCTGGGCAAAATCTACGAGCGGATCGTCCTCGACCGCCTTAAAATAGTAGCTTTCAATCAAAATCTGATCCCTCCAGAACAGTTTGGCTTTCGCGCTAGACACAGTTGTGTCAATCAGGTGCTCCGCATCACGGAGTACGTCCACGAACAATTTCGTAAAGGAATGCCTACCGGTGCTATTTTCTTCGATATCGAAAAAGCATTCGACAGGGTGTGGCACAACGGCTTGCTTTTCAAGCTGTACACTCTCAACGTGCCCACACAACTCGTGCACATCATACGAGATTTCCTGTCGAATCGCGGTTTCAGATATCGCGTGGAGGGAACTCTCTCTTCCCGACACACCATCACGGCCGGAGTCCCGCAAGGCTCCGCCCTGTCCCCTTTTCTATTCTCGCTGTACACAAGCGACATCCCTAGACCACAAAACGCCCATCTGGCACTATTCGCGGATGATACCGCAATCTACGCTTCACGTATAGACCCGGTGCGCACTTTGCAAACCGCCGCCGACGAACTCGGTGAGTGGTTCCGCAAATGGCGAATCACCGTCAATCCCACCAAAAGCCAGGCCATCCTTTTCACTCGGAAAAGGAAAGTCCATATCCCTCACTTTTCAGTCCGCAGGTCCGACCAGGTTATCCCCTGGAAGGGCAAAGCCAAGTATTTAGGAGTAACCCTTGATCAGAGTTTGACCTTCATCCCACACGTAAATGCGGTACGCGCGCGAGCCGCATTCGCGATGAGCCAGCTTCACTGGCTCCTAAACAAAAATAGTAAGATGTCAATCCGCAACAAGATTAGGATCTTTAAAACATGCATCCGTCCGATAATGACATACGCGTCGCCCGTATTCGCTCATTTACCGCCCCGTCGCCTTCAGCGAATGCAGGTGCTTCAAAATCGATTCTTACGACATGCACTTGGTGCCCCGTGGTACGTTCGCAATCGCAACCTCCACGTGGACACCAATATGCCGACCATCAGGCACTTTATGCAGTGCGCCAGCAGACGCTATTTCGACAGGGCGGTAAACCACCCGAACACGCTTATCCGTAAAGCGTCTATATATACTCCATTTGACCGCGCCAAATGGAGACGACCGCGATCAGTCCTGACCGATCCAGAGGACGAAATCACTCTAGCTTTACGCGAAAAGAATGAGCATTTAAAGCTCATACACTCCACAAGACCGCTGTACCGTCCTCGCCGTCGAGGACCTCGTCGCGTTCCCCAACCCCCTGCCCTCTCTTAGCAGTTCCGGCCCGCGTGCCGAAGACTACAATCAACACGTTAAATAGGATTAGGTTAAAAACTATATTCCCCAAACGTTGATGTCTTATCCTCTCAGTGGCCGTCCTGAGCCGAGGTTCGTGACCCGTTAGTGGGTCGCCCTCAGCGTGGTCGCTTAATTTAATGGGTTGCGAGCGCCTTCTGCGCTCACCCACAAGACCGGTGTGCTTGTATAAGCCGACTCTCGTCAGGCTAACAAGAGTATAGTCAGGGACAAAAAAAAAAAAAAAAAAATGCCGTTTGTCCACCCATACATTGGAATACATTAATTGCTAAACGCAGCTTTAAAGTCTCTGGTAATCACATTTACAATATTTTTAATAAACTTCTTAACATCTATACCCTAAATAAGTTTGATTGCAAACATAAAGTAAGGAAATGGCTGCTCACAAAAAATTATACAGAGACTGAAGATATTTTAAATTTCACTACACCCTTTAACGATTAATACTTTAATTGCATTTTCTTTTAGGTATATTATATTCGTCACTCACACACAGTCACAATGTTAGTCTAAGAGTCACACACACACACACACACTCACACACACACACACACACACACACACACACACACACACACACACACACACACACACACACACACACACACACACACACACACACACACACACACACACACACACTCATTAACATACATTCACACATGTTGACTATGGCACACACACTCGCACTTACTTAAAAAGGCATTTAAAATGTACTTGTCAAATATTCATTTATACTAATTTATCTCATGTTCTAAGTTAATTTTATGACAATTGTATTGTACGATATGAATCCCTGGTGTTCCATAACACAAGTTAGATCTTTATTTGGACACCAGAGTTCAATCAAACACATTGCTGAACTTCTTAGAATTACTCTAATAATTGTAAGATTTCAAATATTTTTTTGCTTCATTATGTTATGTGTTTTTGTATGTTTTTCCTTTTGATTAATAAAAATTTATTATTATTATTATTATTAATTATAATTAAATGTTCTCTTTTCAAAACAAATTATTTTCTTGATTTGTATCGTTTTTGGTTTTAAAACATAGTTAATTAACATTCTGATTATATTTCTCGAGACGTAAGATAACCAAATTTTATTATAAATATAAACAAGTGAGGCCAGTTACTTAAAGTTTAAAAAACAACCTATAACGTATTAATGGAGAGCAATTAAAAAGTTTTATCAACTGGCATGCATATTTATCATATTGTTGCAAAATAATTTGTACGCGTTTAGTTTTACTTCAATATTGAGCATCAGACATCAATCAGTGCGTGTGACAGCACAACTAGACATTTCAAGGGTTTCCTAAGGCACGTGTGACATAGGGCTACAATACCCATTCAGAGCTCGGCGCCAATTGTCCGCCTTTATGATGTAATTGCATTATTACATGTTTTATAATTGTGTTATTGTTTAGACGAATAGTCGTCTTGCTCTCATCTCGATCTAATGAGGGATTTATAAATTCATTTATATTTTGAAAAAATTTTCTTAGTTTATCGTCTGTCAGTATCTCTGATCCAATCATTTTATGGGAAACAAACTCCATGCAATCTATGATAAAACTCACACAGTTTTCAAACTCGACTGCGGTATTGAACCAAGCATCTCGCTTCCATATGTCTCGCAGGTGTGCTACCATACTACATCAAGTAGGCAATAACGTTAAATCATTAAATCAACGAAATATTCATTCATTTTATAATATTTTTATCTTCTCTTTTTAATCAGATATAATTATACCCATTAAAATTATATGGATTAACTCAAATTACCTACAATTTCCAAAGCCATAAAATAATCTCCGACAAATACAGACATAAAGTAATGTAAGGGCTATTACTTAAACCTAATGACTTATTACGAAACAAATTATTATCTACAATTCAAAGCTGCTATTATAACACTGTAGCGTTTAAATGGTCATCCTTCAATAATTGTTAGTTGCTTTATCGAAAAGTGCTGGAAAGTTTGTATTTTGTAATGATTATATTAGAACAGATCACATAAAAAATTAAGAGAACATTTGAAACATACATATTTGAAGAGGAAATTATTTTTAGTAGCTATATGTGTTAAATCCGAAAGAAAATATTGCAGATTGCGGCATGTACTTTAATTATTTTCATCTTTGATATATTTAAACACTTAACGCGAAATCTTCGCCAGAAATCCTTTACTCGTAGGAAGTCGTATTTCTTTCACATCATGTTTTATTATTTCCTTTTTTGCAGTAACTTATAACGCAATGCAGTGCAGTATAAATAAACTATACTGACCTTATCGCGGACTTACATAACGTGTTCAGATTTATAGCGACTGCCTTAAAAAATATTATTTTATTTTAAATCTTAACGAACCTCCTTTTCAGAACTAAATATAGGCTTGCTACATCAAAATATTATTCACATTCAATTTACACATTATGTTACCATTTCTCTCTTTGAACTTTAAGTACCGTCAATTTACACATAATGATTATTACCATTTTTCTCCAACTTTTAGTACTAAGAAGTACTGTTAACCTGGGCTAAGGGAAAAACAATGCTATCCACATAGCACAAACTGCAGCTCAAATATTTGAATATTTTATGATTATCCTGATTCTATACGAAGATATATTTACGTATATACTATCAGTGGGTGATTTTACTGCGGCCATCGTGGGCGAGTCGCAGACGATGTTAGCGCCAGGATTCGCGGCGGTCAAACCGGTCGCCGGAGAATGTAACGATCCAGTCCGAGCGCGCCCGTCCCGACTTTCTTTGACTCCTAACACCCGTGTACATAACAAACCTTACAATTTGTCTGTGTATTGTTAAACTTTGACCCCTGATTGCGATCATGCATTCAATGCGGTTGACCACTAAATATTCTAGTTTGCTATAATACCCAATTCATAAAATTACTCTCGTAGTTTTAGATTTTATGCGCTGGATGTCATCTGATTTCCTAGTCGCCTTTCTATTTCAGCCGTAATTTATTCAAATAAATCAGTTTGGTTTGCAGGTACTTGATTGCGTGGAGTGATAGTGCCATTTTCATCAATTTGTTACGTCGCGTCGATGCAATCAGCATGCAAGTCATCACTATTCATAACCCACAATTGATGCAATTGTAGATTTGCTTTGACATACAATTTATTATTATTGTTGAAAACCTTGCTTCAATTTGATACGCGTAAAGACACCAATTTGCGAATAAATTGGGTATGAGTTATATCTACAGCCTATATTATTATTTATTCCTTAAATTATTTTTGCCCTTGACATAAAACAAATAATGTATTTGGCACAAAGCAGTTATTATTTCCAATAGTTCCAATGTGCGTTCAGTACGCTGACATTGGTATTGATTTGTGCGCAGGGAAATTCCAGGGAAGTTGCAATTACCTAGAATGTAGATACAGTTGTTATACAAAATGTACTTAGTTTTAGTGCATACTTCGTGTTAGCTCCAACCATATTTATACATGAACCAGGTCTGCGACACAGATTCTTAGTATCATGCGAGATGACCATTACTAGTCAACCGAATTAAAAAGGCAGTCTTCGATAACATAAAAGTTGACGACCTATTAAACAGCTTGATTATGCAAGGAAAAAAATGATCGAAGCGTGGCAGCGCTTATATCTAGAGGATAAACATCAATAAATCGCAATTCAAAAGCATAAGCAATTCAAACGTTATACAAATAGAACATAATTTCAATAAAAGACCTTAGTACCTTTAGTGTATGGTTTTTTGTCGGACGTATCGAGAATACTGAGCATGCGTAGTATACTGGGTCAGCGGGCAAAGGGACCGGGGTGGGGGAACCTTGAAGAAGGTCCGGATAAGACAGCCTCTGCCCTTGATATAAAATTTGGCAAGGTTACACGCGTACGTTTACTAGAGGGAAAAAGGTACAAAAATTACACCCAAACATAGTCACAGAAACCAGCAAAATAGGATTTTTATAGAGGATTAACAAAGTCGTTGATATGCCTATATTGTTTTTAAACTTATTCTACAAAATCCTGACGAAACATGTGTATCAATCGAAACGAAAATAAAAACGATAAAGCCATAATAAACGTTGAAAGCTTCATCGGAACTGAATAACAATGACGTAGTGAAGGACGACGAACTGGCATAAATTCTACGAGTTGTTTTTAACCGTCTAATTAAACGCGATCAGCGGCCGGCCTTGGTATGAGACTTCCAAAAATATATTCTGTGTACCTTCAGTAGGTACTGTAAGCTTCACCACATTCCGGCTTATGTACTACATTCACGGCATAAGTCATGGTATACAGACATAGCATATGAGGAATATTTGGAGTTCAAACTGCTACAAGTATAAAATATATCGATACATTTTTATATAACATATTATTATCTTTATTCCTTTTATTGTAACATTCTAATATATTTGATGCTAGTTTCATGTTAGCTATACGTTTATGATAAGCTGTTTTGATGACTTTGTAAAATTCATACATTCTTTCATTAAAAGCATTTGCAGCTGTCTTTTTGTCATTATATTTTTTGCGTAATTTATTTTACATTACATAAATAACATGCAAACCATTTACATTCACATTTCATTTACTCAGACTAAAGATTTCCGCAGTAATTACAATGAATGAAGCATAAAATAAGAACTAAAAAATTCCACATAAACGATTACTCATTCATACGACCGGCAATCAGTTTTAGTCATACAATATGGAGTCATACAAACAATCCAGACCGGATGACGTGAATCTCGCGAAAATAATCTCAGCCAGAGGGCTGTATTTATAAACAACATTGAAAAGTGTGAAGTAACCGGCGGTAATGGAAGAGAACCATTCCAAAATACTGCTGGGGTTTCTAAAAAACACAGTACGGTAGCTGGATAAACAATTTTTACGGTTCGACTCTTTCGGCGCGTGGGCAAGGGCTCGTGTCGCGGCCCGATAGGGAATACTCATTAACTGAATTAAGTAAATATACATTTTTATACGGATGCGGTCGCATCGCCGTGAAAAATGCTCTTCTATCTATATCTGTCACGACTTTGTTTATAATACTTGTGTATGTTTATGTTCTATTTATTTTGTCGGTGCTGAAGTGCATTAAGAAACATTTTAAGCTGGTAAGTGTTTACTTTGGGTTATTTTTAAGCCATGTAGAACACCGTATTTCGCACTGCGTGAAACGAAACGTCATTTTTATAATAGATAGAATGTTGCGGTCAGGAATAAGTGCGTGTGCCAGATGTTGATCGTCATTAGGTCTAACTAGTTGGCTTTCATAACTGTATCGGGTTAACGGATTGCGGTGACTGGTAGGTGAACAATGGTGAAATTTGCAAAGCAATGTGCGGAGGCCATCTCTTCCATAACCATCGTAAATCACCGCAAATGCTGCATCCAGCCAGTTCAAGCGATAGACCAGTGACCGAGTGAAACTGGTTTGCGAGTCAGGTTACTATGTGTTCATACTTGTTTTAACATAACGACGAATCAAACAGCTTTTTATTATGAACTTGACTCCATCATATATTATGCGAGAAAAACATGAATGCGGTGTTAACTGTGGAAACAACATAAAAAACAATACCATTTTTGGAATGTGTGGATTTTTCGTTGGAGCTTTGCAAAACTTTTCTCTCACAAAAACATGGCATTTAAAGTCTGTGTTTATCTTTACAGCTATTTAACTGTGAACGCAGTAAAGACTATGTTTCTTCAACTATAATGCAAATCATACAGCAGCTTCGTAAAGCCTATAATTACCAGAGAAATCTTTACACACGTCGTAAGAGAAAAATAGCACCAGCTAGCAATTCCCACGGGCCACGGCACATGAGCTCACCTAAACGTGGGACGTATACTGCAATAAACTGTTTTAAATTAACTAAGGTCAAAATTTTGCAGAGAACATTAGTGTGTTGGAAATTATTTTCTATGACAAGTTGATGACAGAATTACCGGCAGGGTTTTTAACTTATTCGACCGTTAGTTCTAACTGAAACTTTAATGTGTTCCACGTAGTGCGGAAATTGTCGACATTCTACTATATCGCTAATGTATGGTTAAAGTAATATGAAAGTACTTAAATATCACAATGCTCTAAAATATCAGGTGTGTATTTGCTTTCAACAAAACTCTCAACTCAAAATTAACTCAGATAAGTCTAGTCTATCTAATCTAAAACTTGCAACAACCTGAAGAATATTATGTCATCAGATACAACATCTATGTCGACCCCAAAAATCTTTACATTATGACAGGTTTTTAATGGCCTGCTCGCTGTACAGAAATAATTACCACTAGGAAGCGAAGGAATATCAGCGAAGAAAACATGTAATCAGAAGTCTCACTGTACGACGATGTGACCTTCTCAAAGTGTAATTGAACTTAGTACGATAATATCAAAAGCTACAAATCTATACTAATATTATAAAGCTGAAGAGTTTGTTTGTTTGTTTGAACGCGCTAATCTCAGGAACTACTGGTTCGAATTGAAAAAATATTTTTGTGTTGAATAGACCATTTATCGAGGAAGGCTTTAGGCTATATAACATCACGATGCAACTATTAGGAGCGAAGAAATAATGGAAAATGTGAAAGAAACGGGGAAAATTTTTCATCCTTGAGGGCTTCCATTGCGTGCGCTGCGAAAACGGTTCAAGATACCAAAAATATATGTATGAAAGAATTATTCCTCTTGAAATGATCTAAAAAAATGTCCGTGACAGTATATGTTTATCTTTTAAGATTAACTCACTAGAACCGTTTTTATGGTAATCAAATTTGGTCGAAATTAATAACTCTGTCTGTCGCGCTTTCACGCCTTTACTACAGAACCCATTTTAAATGAAATTTGGTACACAGATATTTTAGAACCTGAAAACGGACATAGGCTACTTTTGATCCCCGTGAAATATAAAACGGGACTCTTATCCCGGAAAAACTTTCACGCGGGCGGAGCCGCTGGCAAAAGCTAGTAAATCATAAAATCTATTGATATGATTTACCAGCTCTACCAGGAATCCATGTTATCGCATAGTAGTGTTTATTTGGAGATTTAATAGCGTGATCTATGGGCGGCGAACGAATTCAATAGATACTGCCCATGACCTTGACTGAATGTTATATAATAATGACTGGAAATCTCCAGAACATCAAAACGCTAGATGAATAAGATGCATAAATTTAGCTTCAAGATTGCAGCGTTGAATTGAAACGAGAGTTAGTCGTCAGAGACTCGAGAGAGACAAGAATAAATCCGAAGAAAGGTACTTGACTAGTCCGAAGTCTTCACGAGTAAAATGAGCAAGTGGATGGATGAAAAATACATAAAATAAATTACGTGGATGTAGATTATTAAAAAAGTTTTCGTTGTACTGGCCGCATCTTACAAGGTGTTTACGATTAAATTAAGCAGTGATTGGATAGAAATTAGTCGAGAAACACGGAAATATCTAATAGCAAGTGGGACATAGATGTATAAAAGACTATTTGAAATCTTTATCTGTGTTTATATAAGTCGCAGATAAGAGTTAGATTGCACTGAGATAAGTGATACATTAAGTGCATATTGAATGTCTAGAAACTATGGAAAATCATTGAAGTGGTGAGCGGTAGTTACAAAGCAGCGTTCGTGGGTGATTTTACTATCTATTAACATGGCTGTATAATGTATGCAGATATATGGAAGTATTTTATGTTATATTTCCATTTCTACGTTCAGTCATCAGTCAGTGAGTTCATGTTATTTACTTGCTATGAATTATTTAAGAAAGTGTTTTGAAATAAATACTGAGAAATTCTCATTCAGAACTTAGAAACACATAAACAACTCAAATTCTTGGTCCTGATGTTTAAAACTGTTTGGAAATAAGTCTTATCCAAAGTTCACGCAATGAAATACTTTACACTTAATGCGTAGTACTTATAAGGATGACCGATAAAGTACAGGGAACTGGTTTTTAGACACATAATTGCGTAATTGTACAAATTGAGACACGCTAAGCATAAAAACGGGCACATTAGTTGCTTAATATGAAATTATGTGTAAGATATTGTGTTTAATGTATGGACTAACGCCTACTGGATTAAAGCAGTTAAACATAATCAACTGCTTACAAAAATGTAAAAAAATTATGATATTGCTTATTCGACTACGGCTGTTTGAATCAGTATTATGCATTATTGATAAGATTAGATAAAATGATAGTTACTTGTTAAAATTGATTTAAATAAATTCGGTGATCGTGATTATCCAGTGAACGAGTCATTGTGCATGCTTTTAACTGAAGAAGCAGTAGGTACAAGGCATGTATAATAATTATGGAGATTATTTGTAGTTATTGCTATAAATTATAGTTCACCTATAGTATCAGTTGAAATGGAAGAACTAGGAAAAAGACGATAATCCCTTAAAATGAAGTTCACTTCATAATTACATTTGCGAAGAATTTTAAACATAGTTGATGTAAATAAAAAAAATAATCCAAATTTGGGATAACTTAGGTACGTACGTAATAAACTACGGATTCAAGGAAACCGCGACATATGGTTTGCGGTGCGTCATACTAATGGCCTGCATGATACCACTATTGGGTTTGTTTGCTTCAAAATAAATAAACTATCTTGTAGTGACGTCATTATAAGCCCAGTGAACAAGACATTGATTGATATTGTATTGGGTTAAGTAAATCATGGGAAGATTGATTTTTCGTCTGATATTATCTTAATATTGTGTTTGCGACTGTTGGCATGTATTTCGTTTTATCATGTTTTAATTGTAAATTGATATTTCATGATAAGTTCAATTTTCGACCGACGGCAATTATTACTTCGAAAGACACGTGTAATTTATCTAACACTGATTTCTGAATTTGGTCCAACGTTCGGTGAACCACCGCCAAAGTTTCACTTCTGCCTACCCCTTGCGGCATCGTATCGTATTACTTATTAATTAAAATACATCAGCTTTCACAAAGCCTTTAGAGAGCAATCGAGTTAACAGAGTGATCAACAACAGCGCCGTTTGACAGGAGAATGGCACGCGCCATTCGTATTGTGGGCTATTCGTTAACAAGTGGTTAACTAAAGGATTGTATTCAGATTCACAATGAAGCTATGGTCGTTGCTCCCGGTTTACTCGGCCGTGTAATTAGGTACTTGTTATAGCCCGTATTTTAGTATCATGATCATGGCATTGTTTTCTTAATGAGATGTAATTTTGTTGTCTTTGAATTCGTATGATTGCTTTTTACTTTCGTTCGTGGTTGTCTGGTTTATAAGAGAAGCATTTATTAAAATATTACTGTGATTGAATGTATTCTTTATAAAGGGTCGCACATTTATAATACCTAATTATGGAATATATTTCTTCAGAAACAAGAACAGTAGCTTGAATTTATAGGCAATGGATGCAAAGCGGAACTACTATTGTAAATAGCTATCCAAAGGAAGAACTTTATATAGTCTCTAGTTAGATGTAAACGGTTGCAAATTTGGCATGTTTATTAAACTCTGTAATATACGTATTCGGTATTCCTAATAATCCCTTAGGTAATAACTAATATCATGAAGTCTATTAACCTTTAGAAAATAATGCTCATTACCGTAAGGTCCTAAGAGATATATTGTCAATCAACTTGATTTCTTTAGGGTCGTCTTGCGAAACAAAAGGTTTGTAGACACGCGCATACATCAGACGAGAATACAAATTATGTAAGTACAAGCCGTCACAACATTGCCTATAACGCTTACGTGTAAAGCAATAAACATACATTTCGATTCCTGTTGTCATGTGGGCACCGCATGAGGATATGGTATAGTAAAATTACGACATTGATTTTACAAAGAAAATATGAATGTAAAGAGGAGATTACTGTGAAAATTCATATTATAAAAAACACCTCACAATTTTTTAAACTAAAGTATTTTGAGGTAAAATTAAAAGAAACTTGATCAACCAAATCGAGGGAAATGTTTTACAGTATATTAAGTCTATGAAAACATTTCCTAGATTTCATGTTATCTAGAAAATCTGACTTTATGTAACATAAAAAAAATTATGAAATCCGCCCACATTCCGCCGTGACCTATATCCGTTCTAGAACGCGACGCAAACTGTTGATAACCAATAAATGTTGGCTGCATTAATGTACCATAGCCAAGTTACATAATTATTGTTATAGCATATTTTCAGGAAAATAATATATGTATTCTATTTTAGGCACCAATTTTAGACACCGAATGTTTCTTCTGTTATACGCTGCTTTGTAGGTACTGTCCATTGCCGAATTCCACGTCAATTAATGATATCTATAACCAATATCTGGGCCCTGTTTATCAAACATTACAAGTCTACAAGCTCCCAAGTTGCATGGTAAAGATTTTTGAAAAATTAACTAATTTCCAAGAGAAAACGCTTGTAATACAAGGCTTGTAACGTTTGATAAACAGGGCAATGATCTTTGGCACTTGTAGCAAAAAGTTCATCATCCGCCTGCAAAATAAATCAAGTTATATTGCTTTTCTGACCTACTCATATGATTTATAAATAAAGTACATACATACGCCTTTTTTTCCATTTCAGGGGTAGGCAGAGGTGTAACACACCCACATTTCGCCAGCTGTGTTAGTTCCCATGTAATGGGAGGCTATTGTCAAATGAAATATATTATTTAGCTCTTAACCTTAGTTTCCTTTCGCTTGTGTTCATTTACTACTAAAATAATCAACCATTTTAGTCATAAACTCCACAGCTCCTTAATTTGGTAATACAAGATAGATACAATCAAGGTAGAAATGCAAAATTTAATGTGATATATCTAAATTCTTAGCTACTAATTTCGATCTTACGCTTACGAATTATTCGTACTTGCGTTCAACAATAACTTGGAACAATCGTCAGTGCTCACGCATCCACGTATTATTAAATCCAATAAACTAACAAAGACCCTAACTGTAATAAACACGCATCTCATGACTGTTTTACATTAATGCAGACTGGGTAATCAAATTAATTTTTATCGATGTTCAAAGTGCTCATTTCGTAACTGCCATTTGTTAAACGTTGATGTTAGAGCTGCACAGATAAATAGTATAAAATTTGAAAGCATTTGTGCTTACAATTTGTACTGCAGGGTTTTATTTAGTTAGCAATTTAGTTGATGCTTTCTCTTTAGTATTGTTCTCACGGCTAAGGATTATGTTTTCTTTCTTTACATTAAAGTAAAGTCTTTTGTTGCACAGACTTAGTTCACAAGTGTTTAATTAATTTGATTAATGACAACCTTTTATATATATGTAATATTGATAGGCTGAAGGTTTTATAATTTAAAATCTTATTAAATTTACCTTAATATAGTGTCTCCAGCTAATAAAGCATGAAGCTGTACTGATAGTCAATTATAGGAATACAAAATCATGGAGCAGACCGAAATCATTTGTCATTATTGTAAAATGATGTTTTAATGCGATAAGTTGTACGTATGTGATTAATAGTACCGTAACCATGGTGAAATCGCCAGTCCCCTGTACTTTATGTAGTAGATCAATGGATGAACCTTAAAGCTGTTATGGAACTACAGTTTCTATGATTGCGTCGAAACATATTTTATAATTATTGCTTATAACGGTTCGAGCTTGAGCCAGTTATTATTATTAACAAACTAAAAATATTCAAATTGACAGAAGCAAATAACTTCACAATTATTATATCTCTGTTAATTTATGTAACTTCAAAGAACGCCGCAAAAGTAAGGAATGTTTTATGGCTTAGCGTAAAATGCATGGGAATGTGATGAGCTCCTAAATTTTTATACTTACGCCTTATTGTTTAAAATACACATTATGCATAAACAAAATGTACACAGGCGAAAATTAAATACTACGGCTATCATTATGAAAATTGTATGTGGGTAGTTGGCAAATCGAATGTCATTAGCCCTTTGTGGTGTGTGTGCACCCGCATGTGTGGATGAACCCAAGATGGCAATTTTTGGGACAGCTGCGTAAAGTTCTTTTATTATAACGTAACCCCATTGCTTGACTAATTAATATTGAAGCAAGATGTAACGTAAAGCCGATTATTTTATAAAAATGTCCCCTAATCCTAGACAATACACATCCATCATTTGTGGATCAAATAGGCTTAGAAAGCAAACAAGATGTCTCGAAAGTGTACGTTACGAAATAAAGAATTTCTGCGATCATGTGTCGTTTATTACCTCTGAACGTGATTCTGAATCACTTAATTCGGAGTGCCAAGCCGAAAGTCACGCCGGCGTCAATGCAAAACACTTTAGCATACCGAAACGAAATAACCAGCGTCTGTTTAGAATCATCAATCGAGCTGACGGAAGGAAAGTAGAGTTTATTAGCTCTGCAGTGTCAAAATGGGAGTTCATGTAAATTGCAAGCGGCTTGTAGCAGACAGACAATATGCTAATTTAAATGTATCGCCACATCTAGGGCACGCTTCCTCTGCAGAGGAGCTGATAAACTTGCAAATGACGTTGTTTTACAAAACCGACTGGTGTTACTCGAAACTATTACTTCATAAATGTTCATAACTACATTTGCGCTATCGTGTCTCCAACTGTTTGGAGGAGTTTAAATGTAAATAAAAATGACCTTTTCGACTAAGCACCTCACTGCATGAAAGGTGGGCGAGTATTGAATCGAGCAACGTATAATATGATTATCAAAGTATTAGTTTTAGAAAGCGGTCCCCGGGAAGGCCGCGTCGATTAGCTTCGTGATTGAGATAAGCACGCTAACATAAATTGAAAACTGAGAATTAAACAATTTACGGCGCTTTGCGGTTATGAAAACATTTTCGTGTACGTAGGCCAGCATATGTACCTAAGGTCACAGGTTACACGCAATGCAGTTACTGTTGTTACGAATAGATACAATTCGCAATTATGTAATCGCCTACCAATTAACTCACGTTAATTGTTGGAAAACGTAATAAAATTCAAGGTTAAATAGCATAGAACTATCAGGACTCAGGTAGCTATGAAATTTAAATAAAAGCAGTTTATCTTTCATGCAAAATTGACAAGTCATTGCGTATTCCAAATGGGTGATATAGAGACGGACGTGAGTCGTGTGCCGCCGCTGATGCAAATGTTAAAAAGATATACAATGAATATAAACTACCGATGCGCTGAATTTTAAGTGCTTTCAATTATCCAGTATTTGCGTGAGGTATTGAGAAAAATGAAAGTAATCTGAATCTGACTTTAAAAACATTGTAAAGAAGAGTAAATGGTTGTATAATCTTGTTTATTATTTCATCATCTTTGTATTACCTATACATGTCCAATGATTTCTGATTTTATTGTAAAATAATAACAATTCATTTTATGATTAAATTGTATGTTATTATTAAAAGTCACGAACATTTTGAATAAACAAAAACAAGCTTAATTATAATTTTTAATTCAGCACTACTTTCTTTCGTGTCTGCATAGCCGCATTTTCCTCGGCATAAATAAATAAAAGCAGTTACTTTATGGAGTTTGTAATCATAAGATAGCTTTTAAAAACAAATTAAACTATAAAAAATATGGAATCAAAGAAACGACGTATAGATAATCATTAGCTTTTTTTTATGCCCCAAAAGTATTCCATAAACAATCGAACCAAGTTACTTTCGTACTTTAGATAGAATAAAGTATCGTGACATGAATATCAAAGCAAACGCTTACGATAAGCGTTGTAGCATTACAATGTTCTTTGCGATTCAATGTAGCGAAATTTTGCAAGGAATTGCGGATGAATATTACTGATTTGAATAAGGGCTCCATATGTCGGTAATAAGATATTCGGCAAGGTGTTTTGCGGATCAGCAAGGTGGCTGGCAGCTGTCGAATCACAGCTGAATCAATGCCGAGCACCTGTCGCGATCGATTTTTGTTTTTTCTCGAGTCCTTTTATCCGTCTGGACCTGGTTAGTACATGCATTATCTGTAATATTGGATATGAACATGGTTTAATAACGTAAATTTCATATATTGCCCTTAAGAAAACTGTTGGCATGCCTCGACATTTCCTTCATTGCAGTTTAGCAACCAAATTTACAGCATTACAAACTAATTGATTTAGCAACAAATTCATCAAAACCTTATATAAGTGCGTCAATTTATGCGTGTTAATAACGTTACGATCGCATTATCAGTAGTAGGCGTGAGCTTGTCCTTCAGCAAATTAGGTTATTTGTTCAGTAATTCATCCTATAGCTATCCATTACAAATTGAGATCACCCCCATTAGTATATAGTTCCATTTTCAATTTAACGTGTTTCCCAGACGTGCTGGCATTTAGGTCATCTGGATCGCCTCCAGAAGATTTTGTTTGACACGCGAAGAAAAAGATTATGTTTACAAACGCATCTGTAATAAATATTGATATTAGGTGTTCATTGATGTGCTTGATTAACGAAATTTGGTGTACTATTATTAATTCTATTTCACCGTAGTTAATAATGCTAGCTAATTTAAGATGATTTAGTATTAGTACTACCTACGTCGGAAAACTGGTCTCTGCTCATTTTATTTGTCTGTGTGCAGTTCTCAATTAGTCTACTACTATCTATGTGGAATAAATCGTAATGTTTTATGTTATTCATTCCACTTCTTCTTCTGTTACGTTCCTCGAAGAAACGCTGGGAAAATCTCTAAGCTTTTTTTTATAGGCATGAAAAACATCCAAGCGCTATGCAATATTCAGGACAAACCTCATTAAAAACATAGAAATTAACTAAAAACTATTTCCACAGCAACAATAGGAAGACTGTGGGAATGCTCAGACTCGGAGACTAATGATGTGAATTCTACAGAACAAAAATTTGTAAAACAACAATTTTTGCCAGTCCACCGCGATTTTTTGCGTCGGAAATTTTTAATACCTATATTATACTATAAAAAAAATCATATATACTGTAGCTAAATTAGTAAGTACATAAGTATACATATAAACATGTTCAAAATAACAATATTATGTAGTTATCAACCTCTCTTTGTATCAATTAGCTTAACAACAAATTAGTATAATTAGGCTTGAGTGGATAATTTGATAAAGTCTGTACTCGCTTGCCATATTTTATCTCAGTTTGTACTTTATCAAGCGGGAGTTAGAAACAAAGAGGGAGAAATGTTTGGGAGGGGGTGCGATGCGTCATGCGACCACCCTCTGGCACGCACCCCCTGCACCCTCGCTCCGTACCATCGATCGATCCCGCGACCGAGAATGCCATGCGCAAAGCCCGCCCTTTTTGTTTATATTCACTGATTATATTTTCTGCGATTTTCCAGATTTACATTTTTAACTACCATCGCATATAAAATACTGTTAGGTTTGGAAAAACTTTTTGCAGGAATGACATTGCCGATGACATCACAGTTACGTATTAACAATATTAATTTCCCCAGTGGTATGTTTTGTACTTACTGGCATTCGTTCATGATTTCCTCCTGCGTGCGAACCTGCACTGGCGCCAGTTTCTCCACACTCTCCTCATAATTCCCGAAGCACTTAGTGATCTTCTCGTCGAACGTGTTCACCAAGTCTTCCAAAGATCCGGAGAAAGTCTCCGTGAAATTGTCTCCTTCACCATTTTGCATATTGTCCTGTTTACACTTCACCGGTTTTGGTTCATCATTATCGTTTATTTTATTAGAGTCGGTTTTCATTTTGACCATTTCACTTTTAATGTTGTTGATATTGTTGAGGTGTATGTCGTTGCCGTTGATAGTTTTTTGCGGGTAGTCCGCGGTGGAGAGGCAATCGTCGGCCTCTTCGATTTGCGCGAGCGGCGCTTCGAACTCGAGCTCGGCCATCCTGCCACCCGCTTCTCGCATGACCGTACGTCCGACTGCGCTGTGTAATGCGCGGAAACTAGTCAGTGCCGGGCACCGTGGAACCGACTCCAGCTTGACGAACCGAGTGACGCACCGCTGTCGCCCGTCGCCGTCGCCGCCGCGCCGCGTCGTGCCGCGCCACCACCGATATTCTACAGCACCCCTACAAACTCGGCTTTAATTCTTGCTTGTTATTTTATTACAACTATAATATCATTAAATATAGTAAATATTATCTAATATTGTGCTACAATAATTAATTACTATGTTCAAGCCATGCTTATATATATAAGACTAGCTTTTGCCCACGGCTTCGCCCGCGTTAATAAGTTTTTCCGGGCTAAAAGTACATAAAAACCTTCCCGTTGAATCACTCTATCCAACACATTTATTTGGATAAAGATTAATATTATGACGTTGATACAACTCTTAACAAATAATGCATTAATTTCGACCAAATTTGATTACCATAAAAACGGTTCTAGTGAGTTAATCTTAAAAGATAGACATATACTATCGCGGACATTTTTTTAGATCATTTCAAGAGGAATAATTCTTTCCTACATATATTTTTGGTATCTTGAACCGTTTTCGCAGCGCACGCAATGGAAGCCCTCAAAGATTTTACCCGTTTTTTTTTCACATTTTCCATTATTTCTTCGCTCCTAATAGTTGCATCGTGATGTTATATAGCCTAAAGCCTTCTTCGATAAATGGTCTATTCAACACAAAAAGAATTTTTCAATTCGAACCAGTAGTTCCTGAGATTAGCGCGTTCAAACAAACAAACAAACTCTTCAGCTTTATAATATTAGTATAGATTTCAAGAGGAATAATTCTTTCATACATATATTTTTGGTATCTTGAACCGTTTTCGCAGCGCACGCAATGGAAGCCCTCAAAGATGTATAATTTTCCCCGTTTTTTTTAACATTTTCCATTATTTCTTCGCTTCTAATAGTTGCATCGTGATGTTATATAGCCTAAAGCCTTCTTCGATAAATGGTCTATTCAACACAAAAAGAATTTTTCAATTCGAACCAGTAGTTCCTGAGATTAGCGCGTTCAAACAAACAAACAAACAAACTCTTCAGCTTTATAATATTAGTATAGATGTATGGGAAAAAAATACATGGACACCGGTGTCCATCGCGGGGCTTGAGGAGTCAAAAACAACGAAAGTCCCTATTAAAGTGATTGATAATTTATTTTAAATTTTGAGTACCTACTTATAGAATACCAACTTACATTTCTGCGTGGTCAATCAACCTGTAATCCGTTTAATTAATTATCAGGGCTTTATTCTCATAGGTACGTACTATATTTTATGCCTATGATAAATAATTATCAATAAATCACAGTCGTATGCGGTATGAGCTATTTTCTGTGTCTGATAAAACTATGTGGCTAGTGCGGCCACTGCGATACGTACCTAGGTCTCATTCTTTTTTCTTTTTTGGCATAGAGTATTTTTGTAGATAAGTATCCTCTGAACATAATATTTTTTCGAATGTTATCTTAATAACATAAATGCGAATGTTCGAGAAAATTGAAAATGTATGGATATTTGTTAGAAATAAACGCGGAAGCCTTTAAATGGATTTGGATAAAATTTGGATTGGCCATATCCTAGACTAGTATTGCTCGCGGCTCCGCCAGCGTGAAATAGTTTTTCCGGGTTAAAAATATTTTCCCGGGATACAAAGCACTCGGGAGTAATGTAGCTTCATGTTAGTGAATGAATTTTCAAAACCGGTTCAGTAGTTTCTAAGATTAGCGCGTTCAACCAAACAAACTTTTGTGAATTTATAATTTTAACATAGATTAATAACGAGGCTAGATTTTATCTTGGTAATATGCTCCCGCGGGAAATATTCGGATTTGTATATGATTTTTACTGAAAAATCGCACAAATAATCCAAATATCTACCGAGATGGCGTTAGCGTCGTACAAATAGTATAAAGGATCGCTACAGAGATTTAAGCATTTTTGACCCAGGAAACGCAGGCGAAGCCGCTAACAAAACCTAGTAAATTATGAAATCGTGTGGAGTACGATTAAAAGTGCCCGGTAGCCTAGTTGGGAATGTAACGGTCTGCCGAGACAATTTCCGGAGGTTCAAAACCCAAGGCGCACACTTCGACTTTTCGAAGTTACGGGTGTATTGTTTATCAATTATCGTTCGCTTTAACAGTGAAGGAAAACATCGTGAGGAAACCTGCATACCTAAGAAGTTCCTTATAAGAATTTCGAAGGTATGTGAAGTCTACCAACCCGCACTAGGCCAGCGTGGTGGACTAAGGCCTGAACCCCCTCAGTAGTAGAGGAGGCCCGTGCCTAGCAGCGGGAGAATATTTAATACAGGGCTGGTAATCTATACTAATATTATAAAACTGAAGAGTTTGTTTGTTTGAACACGCTAATCTCAGGAACTTCTGAACCGATTTTGAAAATTCTTTCACTAATAGGAAGCTACTTTACTCCTGAGTGCTATAGGCTACTTTTTATCCCGGGAAAATATTCTTGTCCCGGAAAAACTTCTTCACGCGGGCGGAGCCGCCAGCACTACTAGTATTATAGCGGCAGAACACAATACTAAGTAGGTATGAGGTGTCTGATGCGCCCATTGCTATTTTGTGTTCTTTTTAAAAACATTATGATCCTTTAAAATTTTAGATCACTGACCAAGTCTTATGGCAATTATTTGGAATAGGGTTAATTTAGTTTCTTCAAAATAAAGATATAATAATTGATAATTGACAAAAAATACTTAATAAAATGGATTGTTTTGGCACAGAGAAACATTTTACAATTCAAACCATAACAAAATAGTCATTCATAATTTTATGAATCCCTTATGATTAAAAAAATATATATTATGTATATTGTTATAGAAATTAGAATTGAACCTCGATATTGCATTGTCGCCTTGATTGTACCTGCGCCAGGGATGCCAGATATTGTCTCAGTAATACTGGTACAGAGGTAACTGAAAGTTGGTATTTCACTAAATTTCACCAAAAAAGATGGTACAGGCTATAAAATATAACAATTTCAGTACACAATTTTTCCGGCGACCTTTTTTTTTAGGTCCCAAAAGGAGGAATTCTAACCAGTACTGCTACTTATATACGTCCTTGATAGTGTATGGTGTTTAGTGATATTAACAACAAATAATATTATTAGTAAATTATTACATTAACCAATCATTGGTTATTCATTGGTTATAATTACGCAACAAGAATTCATATATTCTTAGATACAAGAAAAAAAATTATTAATTTTGTCCTTGATGTTGAAAGTTGGTACTTTTGCGTACCAACACAGGTTTTAGTTGGTACATGGTACAAGACCCTGAAAAATGGTACATGTACCAGGAAATTGGTACGTCTGGCATCACTGATCTGCACCGACGCCGCGCCGGACGTGCACTCGCAGCTAGCTTCACAACCGCCAAGAAGTTTGATTCGAATCCTTAGAATAACATTCGAATCGTACCACTTTAGTTTTAGAATTTTAAAAACATGATACAAGAGTGCAACGGATCATGGAAATATTAATAATTTAGCACTATTTCTGTGTGACCAAATAAAAAAGATGTCCGCTTTTTGTGTGGTTTTTGTATGGGATCCATTAAAAAAGTATTTTTGGACTCCTCCATTTATAACTAACTTATTTGAAATCGTTAATTTAAGTGTGGTTTGCAAAGCAAAATTACGTATATCTCAAAATCGGAGGACTTTGTAATAATTATGCGATTTATTGGAAAGGCCTAGTTTTTGGGAGTACTATCCAAATATATTGTATAAAATATCTTGGTTAGAATTTTAAGCCCCTTTTTGGACATGTGCTTTGATAATAGAACAATATTTTTGAAACAATTTCTTAATGAGATTTGCTTGTTATTGGAGTTAAAAACCTCAATACTTTGATTAGTGTATTATTAATCAAAGCCTCAATATTACATTTTCTGCAAATGCTGTATGGTTTAAGATTCCTTCGCATTCACTATAAAATTGTAATTCAATGTCAATTGACAGTTGACATTTCTACAGATAATGACATTTCGTCGCAATTAAAAATTAAAAGTTGCCAAATAATAACATGAAGAACTTTAAGAACAATTTTAGGCAAATAGATTTACCTAAATCATCATGTACCTCATAAAACGCAGTCCTGACTTTAGGGCATTGCAAACTTTTATTAGATTTTACAGGTATTATAAACATAAAATACCTATAGGTCTAGATTTTACAAAACCTAAATGTTCATCTATTTCTTCCAGTATATCGAGAAAAAGCCACTATGAAGTCCTCAATTTACGTAAGAATTGTACAGATAAAGAGATTAAGGAAGCATTTATTAAGATGAGTAAAGAAGTAAGTGTATTTTAATTTAATTTCTCTACAAAGCTATGTGGGCAAATAGAGAACCGTTCATATTAATCACTTTATGACATAAGAGTATATTATTGAGTTGATTTTGCACTAAAAATTATAGTATACACATTAAAGGTAAGCTGCTTATCATTATTTCAATCTTAAATTGGGAGTTATATTTAGCATGGTCTCTTTCATTCCTAAGTAGCTGATATAGTTAATCTAATAACCATCATTTTTAATTAAATGGGATATAATTTAAATGTTGTAATCCAAGTGTGAAAATCATGGCTCTCAAGTTTTTAAACCCAATCGGACTTGATGGTAGGCAGTCTTAGGAAATCATCAATTTGACGCAGTAAAATTTGTAATACTTAAAAGTAGGTTAGATGATCTTTTTTTTTTAAGTTACAAAAGACTAAAGTATTAAACCCTTTGTAATATATTTTACACTATCTTCTGCCAGCGGCTCCGCCCGCGTTAAAAAGTTTTTTTGGTATAATAGTCCCGGTTTATATTTTACCGGGATAAAAAGTAGCCTATGTGTTAATCCAGGACATGATCTACCCGTGGGCCAAATTTCATCGAAATCCGTTCAGTAGTTTTTGCGTGAAAGAGTAACAAACATCCATACATCCAAACATCCATACATCCATACATTCTTACAAGCTTTCGCCTTTATAATATTAGTAGGATACTTAATGTAGTCAATAAATATATTTTAAATTCATCATCATCATCATCACCCTTATGAAGTCCAATGCTTAATATAGGCCTCCCTTAAAGATTTCCTATAAGGGTTGTAAATTTACGTAGTGATTACAATGTTTTTGCCGTAACTAATGTCAAATGTTTTAGTTACATTGCTCTTTGCATCCATCATTTCTTGGTTCTCCTCGAGTTGAAAGTTATTCTAAAAAAGTTATGATGTAATTTTAAAATCTACCTACTTGACATCGGAGAAATCACCGAAACAGTGGAGCCATTTTTAAAAGAAGAAGAAAGATTTCCAAATAGACCTGTCAAAATCCATCTGCATCCAAAATACTTTAACTGCAATAAGTGCTTCAGTGGTGTAGTTGGTATGACTGCAATGCCGAGATCTCCGGTTCGATCCCTGGGTCGGGTAAAGTGAGTGAAGAGAAATCTTGTTACCAATAACAACTACCTACTTACTCTCTTAATAATATGAACAAATAACATAGATTACTGCCTCAGTGGCATAGTTGTATTACAGTACAACTGCACTTCTGAGGTCTCAGGTTCGATTCCTGGGTTGGATAGTAATAATGGGTTTTTCGACTCAGTATCCACCCGGAGTCTGGAAATGTGCCTGGTAAATGACATTAGCCCTGCCCCATATTACATGGCACCGAACATAGCTGGTGAATTGTGGGTGTGATACACCAATGCCTACACCTGAAAGTGAGAAAGGCGTGACTCTATATGTATGTAAATATTATTATAGTTCCACCCTGACAAAAATAAGGATGCTAGAGCCCAGGAGAAGTTTGTTCAAATTGTTGAGGCTTACAATGTACTTGGAAAGCCAAGCAGTCGTGCCCAATATGATGGCATGAGAGAAGTGGTTACAGGGCCCTCGCCGTATGTTTATAGACCTCATGTACCTTATAAGTAAGTATTTATTGCACGAATGGATGTCCTGTAGAATATTGTAATACAGTTTGAAAAAGCCACTTTCAAAATCCTTGTAAATAATGTATCTTTAAACAATCTAGGCATGTTTCTCACAGTCGGAATTTCTGACATATAACCTTGTCTATCGTAATATGCTTATAAAGTATCCCCTATTATAAGATAAACAATCTAATCAAACACTTATTCGAACTGATTAGTTTTATTTGAACAAACTGCTAACTTAGAGAATTTAAATCAAAGTTTATATTCTATTAATTTTATGGATATAAACATGATGCATCTGGAAAAATAATCATTACTTTGTGCCAAGTAACAATCGAACTAAATCTAATTATATTTACCCTCATTGTAGTTGTGTGTAACATTAAAAATTAAGATTACATTAAAAATTGAAATCTAGGGGTTAGCTTGTATGCCTAATCACAGAGATACCATTCGTAATTTGTTTCAGCTTCGAAAAACCTAAAAGAATCAAAATAATTCATTTTATTTGTATCATATGCACCAAATGTGCTGTTATTATATTTACCCATGTGTTTGGCAGATTGCCATTTTTCCATCAGTGAAACTGAATAGTCATTGCTTAAGATATGTTTTTTAATCTAAACTATAAATAAACGTAAACACCATTTTCCTGGCAATAAATAAACCAATAATTTGTTAATATTAGTTTTTGCAGTAACAGTATTGTAATTTGATCACTGCAGTATATAATTCTTGCTGAGATAATACTGTTTAGGTCATCTTACAAAGAACCTTGATTGCTAAAATGCATTAAAATCCGCCAATAATATAATGGCAGAATATGAATGTCGGAAGATCAATCAAAGAACTGTATTCTTTATTGCCAAATATAAAATCAATGTATAGTAAGCCTAGTTAGGAGTGGATTGGACTGCCAAGACAATAGTCCGCAGGTTCAAAACCCAAGGGCATGCACCTCTGACTTTTCTAAAGGTTATATGTGCATTTTTGTGAATTATCGCTCGCTTTCACTGTGAAGCAAAACATCGTAAGGCACCCTGCATACCTGAGAAGTTCTCTATAAGAATTTCGAAGGTGTATGAAGTCTGTCGACGCGCACTAGGCCGTCGTGGTGGTCTAAGGCCTAAACCCTCTTAGTTGTAGAGGAGGCCTGTGCTCAGCAGTGGGCAGTATATAATACAGGGTTGGTATGGTATAGTAAGTGTATGATATGGAAGCTCATTGACAAAAGTATATAAATGTGTAAACATCTGTTTCAGTTTAAGAAAGAACCCACAATATAGTTACTATGACAGCACGGGCAAGTCGCAGAGGTCGAAGACGAACGCGAACTCATACTATGGCGTAGATGGCATCAAGAAGCTGCCTAATTACTACATCATTTTGATATGTTTTAGTGTTGCATTTATTGGTGTGGTGTTGCAGATTTATATTATCAGGTATGGATTTACCTTTCAAACTATATCTCACTCTCTCAACTTGACGCGATGGCAACCTATACTCTAAAGCAGTGGCTTCCAAAGTTGACTAAACCGCGACCTACCTAACAAATCCCCAAATTCTAGAATCACTTCTTAGCTAACATGAAGATATTTTTAACACACTTTTATTAGCTTCACACGTATGTATAACTTTGAACATGATTTTGACCCCCTTCAAAACGTTCTATTAATTTTAAATGTGGCATACTTATCAAAGAACTATGAAAATTCAATATTTTGACACACTTTGATAGAAAGTCCAACTAAAAAATGAATAAATAATAGTTTATTTATTTTTAGTGACATCTGTTTGACCATAGTAGAATTATAACTAAACTGGCTACTCTTGTGTGAAAAAGTCCTACTTGTCATAAGATGGCACTTTCGTTTATTTTTTAGTGACATCTGTTGGGTAATAGTAGAAGAGAACCAAAAACTGAAAATAAATAATAATTTAAAAAAACTAAATAAAAATACGCTTTATAGAAAATCCAACTAAAAAATTGGAAGTACATTTTAATAAATTTGAATTAAGAATAGTGTTAGTAAGAAAAACAATATTGTACAAAAAGCGTGGAGTGCTTTTAAGACATTATCAAAATCATAATCCGTCAACTCATATTATCTGTGGATAAAATATTCCTAACTATTGACACCATGCACCCCACGTTTTTTTTACTGTAAATTATTATTTTTTCTTATTTAGACTATTTTTCATTGAAATGTATCAACATTTATTAATGCTAAATTACATAAGAGGAGAGATTTTTCTATGAAACTTTTAGTTCTCGTCCTTCCGTGATTGTCATTCCTATTTTTCAGAGTCCTCCTAGTATTCCCTCGCGATCCATAGTTTGGGAAATGCTGCTCTAGAGAGCTATGGTACTATGCGGGTAACTGGGTGCCAACATTTTATCCATTTGTGCTATCAAATCGTACTGTTTTATTCTGCTTTAAAGAATATTGTTGACAGTAATTATCATACAATTTGTTTATAATGGGACATGTAGCTAAAATGCAGTGCGATTCATGCCGAATTTAACCAATGAACTCGATATGACAATAATGCGCAAACAATTTTTTTTTTGCCAATCCTGACGGGAAACGAGGCAGACACGGATAGCTCACATTTAACCAAAAAATCCACACGTGCAGTGCTGAATATAAGGTCGCTTTTTAGACAATAACACAACAAAAATCACAATTTCTGTGAAGCACCGTTTAATGTCATTGTCGTAGAATGTAATGACAGCGATCGCAAGTCACATAGGTTTTAATAAAAGTTTATGACCAGCTGCGCATGTATGACCAACGAAGGGTTCGCCTGGTCATCCCATCTACTTTCCATTGTTAGATACTCGAAGTGATACAGCTTAGAGCTGTAGGGTACTAGCACTGTACAGTTTGTCTTAATTCAACTGTAAATTCGATTGAAAGTACATATCATAATACATAATATGATCCTTAATCTTAAATATTTTAAAATAAAATCCAATCTTGTCTATACTGTTTCAGAAATACGTATGTACTACAACAGAGGCAAGCCCAAGAGAAGTCGAAATATTTGGCGGAGGAGTTGGACCGGGTCCGTTCAGCAGCTCAGAGTAACGGGAATGAGGTGAATGAAAAAATTATTGCGTTGTTTAGTAAATGATGTAATAATACAAGATTTTTTGGATGCTTTTAAGAATTAAATTTATTTTTTTGTATGCTAAATTCAGGGTAAATGCGATATATTACTTAAATAGATCTTCATATGTTCAAACTCTATTGTGGTGTAGTATATAAAAAACGGATCTAAAAAATTGGACCTACTTACGCAAACAGGAATCAACCCAGACCAAAATATTTTCTACTAGTTTATGTTTACATTAAAATGTTTTTGTTTTACAACTAGTTGGTTGATATAAAGTAACAACTAAGGTATTTGGACAATTAACTCTTTAATGATATGATCATAATAAATCTGCTATTAATTTTTAAAATTTTTATGACTAAGTCGAATTTTATGGTGGCTCGTGATTGGCTCATTGTATTTAGTTCCTATTTTTGTTTATTGTATTAGTTAGCTGTGAGCCACCCAAATAAACTAAAATAATAAAAAATAAAATTTATGGGCTTGTGGATTGGTGCCCGTCTTCGTAAATAATTCAATTTATATTTTATTTTTTGTTATTCGAATTTGCAGATATAAAACAAAATTTACGTAAAGCATAAAAAAATCGTAGTTACTTATATTTTTAAGCAAGTCCAGTGAATATTTGTTATAAGAGAATATCCCATCGCTTATTTTTCTTAGTACCAGTAAGTAGAGTTTTTCTTTTTTTTTCTTTTTAGTTGCAAACTCGTTTGCTCCTGGACAAGATTGTAACGGCAGCAAATCCTGCAGTAGCCACAGCATCTCTTGGGCAGGCATTGGCAAGCGAAAAAAAGTGATTTCTTTCGACAAATTTTTACACTTACATTTATGTAGTAGAATTTAAACAAAAGCTCGGGCACGGATTATGAAATATTAGAGGTGGAAAAATCATTAGCTTTTTTACATTAGCTTTTTTTATTGCATTGAATGGCGAGACGAGTATGCCGTCCTGATGGCACGCGATACGACCACCCTTACACAGTAGCAACACCATCCAGCACCTCGAGTTACAAGTACTGTGTGGAATTCCACTGCACTCGTCATCCTGAGACATAAGATGTTAAGTCTCATTGTGTCCAGTAGTTACACTGGCTACAATGTCCTTCAAACCGAAACACAACGGTGCATGCACACTGCTACTTGGCGGTAGAAATAGACATTGCGTTGGTACCCACCCAGACGGACTCTTAAATATGAGAGTCCTACTAAATGTTACATATAGCATTTGAAAGCCGTTTGTGTAATGGCAAAAAAAATATTTAGCATAAAGAACTTACACAGTTTAAGTGCGAGCTTTTTGAGAGCGAGACAAATAGACAAAAACAAATACAGTCATAAACATTTTACATTAAAAAATCTTGGCCAAGTTTCCCGCAACGCTGTCCTAAATCCGTGCCTGTATTTAATTGACACACACCTACAGTACAATATTGTAATATAGAGTAAAAGTTGTTATATGTTCTGTAAATCTTTTCACTCGTACAATAACTGTAGCATGTAGGTGATAGATAATATAGACAAATTGTATATAGTAATGTGTATACAAAATGAAGATCTGTTGTTTTAAAGTACATGTTAATATTTTGGAAATTTGTTGAATTATATTGAATTATACAGTTTTAGATAATTTATGTAGTTATTTTATTTAAGTGTAAAACTATGTGAGATTAATGTTGGAAACAGCTACAATAAAATTAAGATTTTGATGTAAAATTGAGTGAGTTGCATGAAAGATCGCATTTTAGTAAGCGTCATGTCTAACTAATATTGAAAACTCATTATAAAATGTTTATCAAAAGTAAATCTCTTAGTTTCCGTTCACTGAGTTTCAGCTTTAGGAACCTCTAAAACCATTCTTTTAGAGCTTTGCTCTAATTAAAATAAATTGACATATCGAGGGTCGTGACTTGTAAAACATTTTATGTTAGGTATACACGTATTTGGTAATAGTTTTTTTAAACCTAAATCGTTTTTTTAAAAGCCGTTGATACGGAATTATCATATAATATGTAGAGCACTCAAAAAATATTTTCATAAATTATTGAAAAGAGTGAATGGAAGAATGAAGAGTCAAGTCATAATAAATTGACCATCCCAATCGCTATCTATGAATCCATTCCTAGAATGAACCAATCACAGTTGTCATTCGTAAGCATCTCAAACAAACTTTATCTTGATTGGTCCGTTTCTATCGATCCAAAAATGACGAATGACTTCCTTTTTTGATTTAGGAGGATTTTCGAGGATTCGCGAATGATGTCTGCAACAGGTTTCCAGAGATTATTAAAACATCTAACACTTATTTTAACGATTAAATCATGTTTTCAGGGATACACCAGACGTTTTTGTAACAGATTATGAAATAGATGAAGCGAATGATTACGGCTACGATGTGTACATGAAAAGCGATCTGGAAGTACTAAGCGACTTGCTCAATGATATAATGTCGTATATAAGCTGAAGTTTGGTATAAAACTGTCAATTACGTAAAAAAAAACGTTCCAGTATATATTTATATCGACATTTCAAAGTTGGTGATGAGTACCTAATGAAAAAAGTGTGTCACAAAATGGTGTAAAAAAGTACGTTTTGTTACATAATTGTCTTTGATTTTGTTTGACATGGTGTATATAAAAAAGGGGTGTTTAAAAAGGTATACCTCATCCCCTCGGTGCCGAAGTAGTTGCACTAAACTAGGGTTGCCAACAGTCCCAGTCTCACAGTATTCTCAGCTTATAAAGCGCCTTGATAATCGCGTTCGGTCGCGGTCATGTATTTTAAATTTTCATTACATTTTCACTTTTTCTCCATTTAACTATTGCTACTCTACTATTGTGTCCTGATTTTAAACTGAATTGTCCTGGTTTTTCTAACTTCAAATTAAACTAGATTTTGAATTTTCAAAAATTAACTATCTAGGACTTTATCAGCATGTGGTGTAATCGGTCTTATATGTATAACAGAGACTACAATTAATGTGCAACACTGTACGACTGATGGTTTGACAACATTTTATTTTTATCAAATTTTTGCGTGAAGAACCTGCACGATTTTTTCAAAATGCTTTTAACTTCTACGGAGCCGCAGACCGAAGATAGTGTATATTATACGTAATGCTGAAGGATTTGTTAAAATGCTTTATTTTAGGGTATAAAGCTAGTTCACGTACTTTTATGAACTCTAATCGGTACTCAACACTGCAAACGCTATGCAAAAAACTACGATAGAGATAGCTGAAAGGACAAACCTACACACACTTTCGCACTAACAATTAGGATAACATATTATCCTAGTCATGGTACATGAGTGACGAATATTTCTATAAATATAATGGTTCATAATACAATCCACGTTCTAATTAATGCAGGACTGAATGCGTAATGCGGAATGCTCATACGCTATATATTCAAGGCTTGCGTCATCCGCACTAATACTTCCCGTTCTTGATGGGTTTTGCGAGAGAATGGTGTAGAATCCTGAATAATGAAACTGATGGCTTGATGAAGTCTGATTTGAGAGCCTTATGAGCTGTGGTCATTTAAGGCGGTCAGTGGCGAACTATAGGGTGACATGGCGGTAAAATGCCACGGGCTCCGGCTTTAGGAGGCCCCGACTCGAAAGGAATGTCTCCTGTACAGATTAAGAGAAACCTAAAGGGTCAAAGAATTTTGCATTGCCAAAGGGCTAAATCATGCATTTTGCCACGGGCCTTCACCGGTGTAGTTACGCCATTGAAGGCGGTGTGGATGTAATCTTATAAGAATATTCTTATTCTGAAATCGAAATAAATGTGTGTATGTTCTCTATGGACCTTAAAACGGCTGGAGAGATTTGAATTTTTTAGGGAATTTTTAGATGCGATGCGGACGATTTTTTGAAGTTTGGTAGCGATCGGCACTACATTTTTTTTTGGTCATTTTGTGTCATCATCGGCGTGTTGCCCGTGGGAATCATCGACAATATTCGTTATTTAACTTATTTAACGCAACATATTTTTACGAATGTTGCTGAATCGATTTAGTTTTTACGACTAGTCGCCTGACTGACAATCTTCTCTGAGAAATTCTATTCCTCTAAAGAAAAACTTACAGAAAGAGTTCTCTTGTAAATTGAACCAATGGTCTATAAATCCATAAGCCGTTTAAGCGGCACTAGATGATTAGACTAAGGAGGCCACATTGTTTTTAAATAAGACTACTATTCAAAACAATATATTACGGTTTTTCAAACAACGCCTTTACATAAACTCTATCTTCAACATGCGGTGGCTCTGGCACTATGATGAGTCGGCCGTCCATGGTTATGTCTTTGTACAAGGCCTTATAATAACACGTGAAGCCGAGTCTCTCAGCGGACATGGCGGAGTAGGCACTGGATGTGTCCATTCGAAGCAGTCTGATGCCCCGCTGTTGTGTGGCTTGTCTGAAATGGAGATACCTACATTTGTATGTATATGATTTTTATGTGGAAATGTAAATATGTGTAAGTATTTTATGAATGCCTCAGTGGCGTAGTTGTATTACGGCACGACTGCAATGTTGAGGTCTCGGGTTCTATCCCCCGGTCGGGCAAAGTGATACTGGCTTTTTCTGATCAGTATCAGCAGTATGGAATTTGCGCTCGATATAGCGATAGGCTCGCTCCCTATCAAATCATGAGATATGGACTACGTACGGTGAAAAGTGGGTGCACTAGTTGCGCCTACCTACCCCTTCGGTTTTAATAAGCGTATGTGTTATTTTATAGAGTACTTATTAAAATAATAATATAATTGAGCCATTAGTAATTTTAATGTTGAGCTTCATACCCTACCCCTATGTTACGAATATTTGAGTAAGTATGATCATTTTCTCAATGTCTGCCATAAAAACAAAGCCATTTTATAATATAACACGTCCGAGTGAGATAAGGATTAAAAAGATAATTTGATGCATAAATAATTTATGTTCTTACTCGGTCACTCTAACAAGTTCATTCATAATCCCACGCCGTCTCCAACTGGGATCCGTGGCAGCAACCTTTACGTCTACCAAATACTGGTCATCTGGAAATTGCTCATGTAGTATTGATCCTTCCTCTCTTCGTGCTAATATGTACAATATCTTCTTGAATTTGGGGTTCTGACATCTTTGAGCTTGGCGGAATAAGTTATTGTCGTTGTCGTCTTCCTGAAACGAATGTGGTTTGTAATGATTGCGACAGATGGCGTTGGTAGTAAGTTGGCTTGTAACATGTCCGCTGGGTGCTGGTCCTCAAATCTAATCAGGCTCAAACTTTATGGATATTAATGGGGCAAAAATATGGATCTTGTATCCATTTAAAAAATATTATTAGACTCCCCCAAACAAAATATACATAACTCACAAAATCGGAGGACTTTAAATTTATCTATACTAATATTATAAACCTGAAGAGTTTGTTTGAACGCGCTAATCTTTGAACCGATTTTGAAAATTCTTTCACTAATAAGAAGTTACTTTACTCCTGAGTGCTATAGGCTATTTTTATCCCGAGAGAATATTTTTATCCCGGAAAAACTTCCACGCGGTCGGATTCGCGAGCACTACTAGTATAAAATAATTAAAAAATAAAAATAAAAAAAGCCTTTTATTTCCTGAAACAAGTTACATAAATTTGATGTTAACTTATTGTACTAAATAGGTACGTCAGTCACGTGTTAGTCTCTCAACCAATCCCAATTAAACGAAATGGAGTCGTGTCGTGTTTTTTTTGCCACATTCTAAGCCCACAGATAAACAAACTACTAGTAATCGCAAAACTCTGAGCTATATTTTAATTATCCAGCAAGCTCCTTACCCGTTGGTAAGGAATTAGCCTTTAAATATCTACTAACCCGTTGATATAGCGGCTTTTCTGTTACCAAGCTCTATTTTTAGAGTTCCTAAGTCATTCCTTTGACCTTCTATATGGCTACAACGCTTCGACTGTAGGCCATGATGACTAAACTAATTCAGAGATGACACCATAGGGAACGCAATACTCACCACCTTTAAAGGGCACACTCCACTAATCATAACGCCTATTGTATTTTTATCAGCATCGACTGCCTTGTACGACAGCCCTTTCAATAAGGACTCTAAACAGTATTCTTCTAATTCTGTACAAGTTCCGTTTTCGCATAATCCAACTGCTTGGTTAAGGGGTTCGTCTATGAAGAATGTTCTGGAAGGAAAATGTATTTTTATTAGATTTTTTAATTTGAGACTAAACAGTAAATCATGCATCTTTCTGGAACTAGCTTACTTTTGCGGTATTAAACTGTAAACTCAGCGGTTGCTATTTAAAAGCTTTTTCGTCTATGATCAGCTAAAAATAAGGCTCTTGTCACACGCACTGGTTCAGTGTAATAAGACTGTTTACTTTATTTGACTACGAATGATACAACACTGCGTGATGCAAAAGCCTTAGATAACTGCGAAATTCTCTTGGTAGAGTAGGTGGTTTTTTTTTATTCTCTTACTCGTGCAGTGACTTTGTTGAACAAACTTACGTTAATAGAGGTGTTTCTAAACGTAACGCAACAAGCTGTTGATTTTTTTTTCTATGAGACAGTGGTACTATCTCGTTAGAGTCGAATTCATACTGTAAACACGTCTATAGTGTGACTCTATCATTGTAAAACACGTACTTTAATATAAAAATGTAAACCGGTAAAACTGAGTAAATATTATGTCATACTTGTAGGTCGCTACCGGTCAAGCAGGTAAACTGTTTGCTTACGTACTTAAAGGCTTTGAGTATCTAGCAATGCAAAGGAGATGGGATGAGCAGGCGAACCCTTCGTTGGTCATACATGCGCATGGTCATAAACTTTTATTAAAACCTATGTGACTTGCGATCGCTGTCATTACATTCTACAACGATGCGGTGCTCCACAGAAATTGTGATTTTTGTTGTGTTATTGTGTAAAAAGCGACCTTAAATTCAGCCCTGCACGCATGGATTTTTTTTGTTAAATGTGTGCTATCCGTGTCTACTTCGCCCCCCGTCAGGATTGGCAGAAAAAAATGTTTGCGCATTATTGCCACATCGTGTCCATTGGTTAAATAGTCTAAGACTTACCTAAGGGTAATCTAAAATCACCTTATTAAACAGTTTTGCAATTATTTACGTCAATATCATTATATCTTATATTATCTGTATTCTGTACCATTTTTACAATAATGATCAGATAAAAAATAAGTAGCACGTAGTTAAGTATTACATTAAGTGAACAGCATGCTTGTTTCATCATTCAATAACAAAAAAATGTCCTTGGTTATATTTTAATTTATAATAAACACTTAATGTATAACACCGCAATGATTTTTAGTTCATCAAAATCTCGGGCACTAAAATCCTACAATAATTTACGAAAATTATTACGAAAGAGTGGACGATAGCTTAGTTGGGAATGGAACGGTCTGCCGAGACAGTGTCCGGAGGTTCAAAACCCATGGCACACACCTCTGACTTTTCGAAGTTATGTGTGTATTGTTTATCAATTATCGTTCGCTTTAACGGTGAAGGAAAACATCGTGAGGAAACCTACATGCCTGAGAATTCTCCATAAGAATTTCGAGGGTGTGTGAAGTCTGCCAATCCGCACTAGGCCAGCGTGGTAGACTAAGGCCTAAAACCCCTCAGTTGTAGAGGCCCGTGCTCAGCAGTGGGCAATATATAATACAGGGCTGATATTATTTTTATATTATTAAAAAAACGTAAAGGGGCGACTCGAATTCACCGGCTTGCAGCGTTTAATCGTAGGTAGGGGAAAAGGGGGTAATCGGAGTCACTTAAGCAATAATTGAAATAAAAAATGGAATTGTGTTTAGAACTTTACAAAAATCAATTATTACGGTACTTTAGTTAACAAACTATCAGTCTAAGATGATTTCATCATCTTAGAAAATACAGTTTAAAAATTATAGCATTCGAATGAAAAAATAGCTTTGACCACCATTGTCCGCATATGCGGATAATTATGGTCACTCAGTGGACAATGAGAGTCAACAGTTGTCACACACGTATCCTCGTGGTGTAATACAGTATTTGTGCACCCATAACTCACAGGAAGTGCACCAGTTTCATTAGTCACTATAGCGGCCAAATCCTTCACATATTAGGCAGATATTCTCAAACTCATAGTAATTTTCATTATCATCAGCTTCGTTGAGGTCACCTATTTGATTAAGTCAGGTGTATGATTCAGAAGACATGTTTTCTTGAAGCACACGCCCTTTAGTCTTATGTAACACCCTTTTTTGATGTTTGCGCTTCTTACATTTATTTGTTTCCTCTATCTTTTTTTTTCTTTCTTTGCTTTTGCTACTTTCTTATATTATCTTTTAATAAGACTTCTTTTGATGGGTGTCGCTGTAAATATTTTAGCGTGGGGCTTCATTTGACTGTTTTTTACCTTTTAAGAATGTATTTTACAGGCTAATGGAGTTAGGTTTTAGCAAGGATTTCACTGACTCTCATTGCCCAATGACATCTAATTGCCAAGAAAAAACATAATAAAATAATTTTCTTCTAAATCACCACAAAATGTTCTTAAAACTGTTATTCAGATATACAGCTTTACAATAAAGTAGTTTTATTAGTTATTTATATTAAAATAATCCATTTATCTCTTATTTTGTGCACACATATACTTACATGAAATACGCGCGACAACGTGTAAAGGCAATGCCATGCAAACGATGGCTGTGTGCTGACCGCACGACGCGGGGGCCATGAGAGGCGTATGTAAGGAATCTCTAAGGATGATATTCGCTAATCTTATGTCTTTCGTTTGAATGTTATAAACGTGACCACCATTGCCCACTGACTCCCATTACCCCTTTCTCCCCTAAATGTTATTTACATCGCCGCTATAAATTCAGAATTTAACTTCAACTATCACAAAAGATACTTTACATCCATGGATAATGTAAGAATGTCAAGGGTATTAACGAGGATGCTATACCTTTTAAGTAAATCCATGACATAATCAACATCTTCTTTCTGCACTGGTGCTATCGTGTAGCCTGGAGGTTGAGACATTGTGTTCGATCTCTGACAGAAAACACAATATTTATTTAGATTACATAAAACATCGAATTGCAATACGCGACCTACTCGATTCATGCAGGTCAAGTAAAGAGGTCTATCGAAATTCTGTGAAAATTTTCATAACGTAGGTATTTTAAGTAACTCACAGGTAAGCTATGAATTTTTGTCGCGCAATTTGAAACAAAAATTCCGTACTGTACACACAAATTGTTAGGCGGTAACTGAAACCGTTTTGGTAGTGTTAATTTATACCACACTTATTAACGTTAATTGGAAATGAACTCATCCCGGGTAAACGTGAAATTTTATTGCATGCAAAGTAAATGAAAATTCTAGTCTCGAGAGCTCTTGTTTCATCGCTTCTAGTGTTTGCGTTTTTGAACACGATCCAATTAGAATCGCTGAGATTGAAAACGCAGTCGAAAACAAGATCAGTTTGTGATGGATATTGGGTAATTATAAATGTTACAAATTTCAGGCCAAAAACATCATATTATTTTACATACGTTGATTAAGTTTATAAGAAAATTAATGTTCAAGCACCGTGTTTAAATTCTACGTTGATGTTAATTTAAATGTAAGCATTTACACTATATTATAATGCGCATAAAACATTATTTTCGTATCAGAAGTACTGATATAGTGATTATTTATATCTAAAACTAACAAATATCTAATGGTTTATATCCAACACTTCAATCTACAGTACTCAACCTCAATTGGAAACTACGCATTAATATAAATATTATTGCAAAAATATTTTATATATATATATATATAAAAAAAAAATTTTTTTCTCCTTAAACTTTCCACTCGTAAATCAAGATTATCTCAATATCGGTACTCACCGGTATAATCAAAGACAAAGCATTTCCTCAACACCTCGTAAACAAAAATAACATTGTATTTTCTACTATATTAAATATTTTACAATGAATCGTTTAAGGATAAATCGATAAGTTTTAACGTTGTGGACGCTCAGGCGCAACTGGTACGGCGTGCGCATTTACATAATAACGGTGAAAGATAAAAATACTGTGTTTAAAGGCTCATGTACACTATGGGGATTGGGGATTGATACTTGAAAAAAAAATGGAGTACCGGAGGTGTAAATCAGGTATGCTTGTAATAAAAAGCACAATGTGTGGTCTAAGACAAGTACCTATTTTTTAAAGTGTAAAAAAGATAAGAAAAGTAGGTAAGCAGTTCATTGTTCCACATTATTGATATCTAAAAGGCAGATAGAATAAAAATATATATGTAAGGTAATTTGTTTTCTTCTCTATTATAAAATTTTGTGACTTACTTAAATCAATTTAAAGAGGAACTCTACTTATTCTTAGTCTTACCCTACGCATAATACAATACTACAATAACCACAATACCACAAGGACTATCCATAATACAATGTAATACTGATTATGCTAGCTTCAATTTTGATTCTCGTTATGCCAAAATATAGTATACGAGCACCAGTTGTAAAAGATTTGGTTCTATTTTACAGGATTTATAAAGGATTCTTTTAAATATTAGAACTCGGGTTGTATTCACGGCAATATTGCCAATACGTACTTTGTCATAACCTCATACACACACACACACACACACTCGCACACACACACACACACACACACACACACCCCCACACACACGCACACGCACACATACATACACACATTCACACACACACACGCACACACACAGAAAAATATCGTTATTTTTGAAATAACACATCTAAACAATTTATTGAATAAATTCTTCTGAATAAGTGTAATAGAATTAGATTTCGTCTGTATGTATGCCTGCGGCTTTATTACTTACATGTGTTTAACAAATGTTGACATATTTTTTATCTGCTGGTCTTGGCTTATCGTGAAACATACTCACCATTAAACTAGATGTTAGAAATATTTAGAGAATTTTAATTGTATACGCATTGTTTGCTATTGTGCGTAAAAGAAGGCTGCCAAATGTGATGTTATTCTTACAAGCACTATACTTATATAGTATGTAGTTGTAAAAAATATTTATTTATGACATAATATGTAAATATTCTCGGAGGGCCTCAATTCTTATCATTATGATTTGATGATAGAACCATTATAAAACAATGACACACACATTATGTTTTGATGTGAGTGTCATTGTTTTTATAATGGTTTGTATACACTATGCCTTATATGATAGCATCGTACCCATGAGTAGGGGAGACCGGGGATAGTTGACCAAATTTCCGCTTGGGCGCTTATAATTTTTTTGTTAATAGTAAATAATGTCAAAAAAACCTACAGGTTCGATAGGTGCACTAATACGTCTTCGAAAGAAATACCATTAACCTCGCGATTCTATATAACATAGTGACTGCCTCGGTGGCGTAGTGGTATTGCGTACGCATTACGAGTACGATTTGCGCGCTGAGGTCCTGGGTTCGAATCCCGGGTCGAGCCAAAAAAAATTGTGACTGGGTTTTTCCATCTTAAAATTTACTCAGTCGCAGCTCGGAGTCAGGAAGTTGGCGGTGTGATACCCCCGTGCCTCGGAAAGCACGTAAAGCCGTTGGTCCTGCGCCTGATCTCTCTCCGGTCATGTCGGATTGCCGTCTCACCGGACTATGAGAGTGAAGGAATAGAGAGTGCACCTGTGTATTGCGCACACACTTGTGCACTGTAATATCTCCTGCGTACCTGGCTGATCTCCGTTGAGATTGGCCGCCGTGGCCGAAACTGGCTAGGAGGACTTCATAACATAGTGTACTAAAGCTATTTTGTGGAATGAGAAAATCAAGTCAACCTACCCTAAGCCTGGGGTTAGTGGACTATTCACTTGTGGTAAATTGACCTACGAAGTAATTGGTAAGTATAAAATACGACAACAAAATAAAAGAAAACACCACAAGTACTTATTTAGTATTATAAATGTGCCTTATTGACATAAAATATTAATAATATTAACCCAGACGGACTCTCATATGTAAGAGTCCGTCTGTTCTATCGCCAAGCAGCAGTGTGCATGCACTGTTATGTTTCGGTTTGAAGAATATTGTAGTAAGTATAACTACAGGACATAATGAGACTTAACATCTTATGTCTCAGGATGACGAGCGCAGTGGAATGCCACACAGTACTTTGTAACTCGAGGTGCTGGATGGTCTTTCTACTGTTTATGGGTGGTTATATCGCTTACCATCAGGCGAAATGTACGCTCGTCTCGTCATTCGATGCCATAAAAAAAAAAAACACATATTATTTGTCACTTTTTGTACGATATTCGTTATTAGGCCGGAAACAAAATTCCTACCACCAGCAGTGGGTTTACTGTTTCGATTAGTTATTCTTTTGTAAATCCACATGGTTTTGAAATAACAAACATGTGATAAAGTTGATAAGAAACTCATTTTATTCCATGTTAAGTATATTTAGAAATAGATTCCTACGTAAGTAGTACATTTTCTGGGTAGTCAATTAGCTCCTACGTACAGTTTGTCTACCAACCCCAAACACCTCTTTTAATTTTTAACCATATGTGAGCACCTCAAAACCGTGGCAAAACTATTTAAAACAATGTGTGTGTGTGTATTAATGTACACACGTATGAAATGAATCTTTTTGAACCAATTATTTTTTTTATAATAATTATTGTATTTCATTAATACGGTCAAATAATAATAATTATTATTTAAATATTATTGTCTGCTAAATTGACAGTCATATTATTAAATGATGGTTAATTTCAATAAATTGATATATATTTACTAATACTTACCATCAAACGTGAGGTTAACATAAAAATAATACCTAAATCACAATCACGTGATGATTTTCCATAACAAAAAAAAAAATGTCTCACTTTCACTATTCTTTTAAATGAATTTCAATAAGTGTAGAAAACCATAATATTTAAACTGTATACACTTCTCGACAATAGATGGCTCTGTACAGTTCGACCTACTGACTACATCTCGATGTCAAGATTCTCTTCAAAAAAGTGTAGCAAATCGTACTGTTTACGTTTGTCGACAATAGATGGCATTGTACAGTTTCACCGAATTACAACATCGCGACAAGAGAATCTTGACATCGCGTGTGACGATTTTTTAAACATATATTTCTCCCGTATGTCGATAAAGAAGTTTCCCTTCAAAAATACACTAAGATAATCAGCGATAACCAAATACTGAATTCATATTTTAAATTGCTTGAAAGGCCTCAATACAAAACAATATTAAGAGGTGAATAATTAATCATAGGTATCATTTTTCGATAAGTCGATTTTTCTCCCGGATTACGTGCACCCGCGATGCCGCCTTTGCGGTGAAGGTTCGGAAACAGTCATTCGGGGCAACAGCACGCAGTGGGTAAAATTTCGCATGGTCAATAACTCGAAACCTATTGAGGGGGCTCATACACTTTTTCGGCTAAATCAGGGGCGCGTCAGGGACGATGTCAGAGCCCCAAGCTATTTTACCAAGCCTCACTTGTTCAGCGAAAAACGGCGATCAACGTGATTTTATTGATTTGTTAACAAATATTTTGTGCTGGGAAAAAGTTTATAGATAGAAGATTTAAGTACCGAGAAATATTTTGACCCAAGCCTCCTAACGTGGAGTGGATGAAATGAAAACATTAAAATAAGACATACATATTTTTGTATATATTTATTAACGTTACTTTATCTACATTGAACGACATTATGAACATTTTGACTACAATCTACAGTTAAATTGACGACAAGTAGTCTCCTTCACAAGGCGAAGTTTATAACAGGTACCAATAAATAGTAATTGATGAATCCATTTTATGCTAATACAGTTCGTTAATAATACTACATAAATATAAGGAACTATAAAAAGAACCCTGATACATTTGTGCTAGCAACAACGTATATGACATAATTGCTATAAGATATCGTCAGGCGTTATAAACATAAAATATTTTACTGGAATGTATTTACACTAATAGAATATTTAATATAAACTTAAATTGTAAACTTTGAGAGCATTCGATTGGAGAACGCTGTGGAGTTGAAGGCGTAATGAGATTCAGATATGATTTACATAAAAACTCTGGAAACCCAGCAAATTCTTTTAAAGTAAATAATAATTTTCAAGAAATAACAAACAAAATTGACTGTATTGTATTGTTGATTATATCTTTAAAATTGAAACAAAAACGAACTATGGAGTAACTATTTTTATACCTGCAATTATAATATCTTACTTCTCATTACAAAAGTGTAAGGTTTTTAACATTGTTAAAAAGTTTAAGGTTCCATGCGGAATTATTTTTTTTACAAAGAAGACACTAATAACTACACTAGGCACTACATCACATTTCTAACATTGAGACTCATCGGTGAACGTAAATACCTTCCCTTATTGTTACTTGTAACATTAAACACACCAACATTTTTAGAGCTTGCACACATTGAGAGACAAAATGTCCGCGTGTAATATTTTTGTAGGATATTTATTACTTCAATGCAAAATTATAGCTGAAGTCTGTCAGTGTATATAATATATGATTTGTTTAAAAACTGCCTTTAAATTGAAATAAATAAAAAAAAGTATATTATTATTTTTTTATTAAAATAACAACAAGGACAAAATGTCCGTCATGTGTGCTAGCTCTATAACAGACATCTAGGTCTATCATTAGAATACTACTATGCACAAGTTACTAGTTAACACGTTTAACAAATGCCAATACCTCGGCATTTATCACAGGTACATTATGTGCATACATTAGACTAAATTATTCCGTGTGTTAATATTTTAATTTTATTCATAGGCTTCTCTAGGAGGGTTGCGTATCTGAAAATAAAAAAAAAATGATTAGGTTAAGTTTCTTTAGTAAATTTTGTGGATGGAAAATATTTTTTGTTACTGGTATTGATAAACATCGATAGAATTACCATCTAATCGAAACAAAAAAATGACAAGGCAATAGGGTTGGAGGACTGGAAAAATGCCAGCGGCCTCCAGTTAAAGACACCTATGACTAGTGTCGGATGCTAATTCATTCAGATCACCGAGCTAAAAGTAGTCTGCTCCCCTTCTCTCCCCCCGATCCTATCCCAACACTGGAAATATATCTGCTAGCTACTAACTTAATAATAATAATAATAATACCAGCCGTGTATTATATACTGCCCACTGCTGAGCACGGGCCTCCTCTACTACTGAGGGGGTTTAGGCCTTAGTCCACCACGCTAGCCCAGTGCGGGTTGGCAGACTTCACATACCTTCGAAATTCTTATATGGAACTTCTTAGGTATGCAGGTTTCTTCACGATGTTTTCCTTCACCGTTAAAGTGAACGATAATTGTTAAACAATACACACGTATCTTCGAAAAGTCAGAGGTGTGTGCCTTGGGTTTCGAACCTCCGATCATAGTCTCGGCAGACCGTTCCATTCCCAAATAGGCTACCGTCCACTGCTACTAACTTACTACGCCACTAAACAGACGAATATGTTTTATTCTAAGTCCATTCTTAGATTTTTTGGTAGAGTAATATTTACCTACAGTCGTTTAGCGCGATCTGCTGTCTGTCGGACTCTTCCTTCTACGAAAAAAGGTATAGAGTCAGAGTTTTTTTATTCCTCTTTCAGGTCCTTACTACTACAAAAATTTTATCAAGTTAAAAGATCTATGTAGGTTCTTAAATTAAAACTAATTTAAATAGTTCCTCGTATGAACGGCAAATGAAGGCAGATAAACAAAATATAATAACCTTTTCTATAACGATGGAACTGACAGCATTACGTAATATAAATAATACCATGTAAGTCATTGCTGCATGAGAGCAAATAGGTACATTGATAACATTATAATTGACAAGATGCGCAGTAATTACTAACGTCGATAAATATTATGTGCGTACGAGATCTAGTTCCGTATTTTCTAACGTTGGTCTCTTATCTGTATCAATAAGTGCACTTCAATGTTGCGAGCTGACACGTATTCTTGAATCGTGGTTATCAGAAACGAAATTGATATTTGTATATTGACTCGAAACAATTTTCTAACCCGGATAAAATATATTCCCATTTCTCGCCTGTGCCACATTTTGTAGCAAATTTTTTTAAGTTTCAAGCTTGGTAACATCTATTTTAGCTTATGATGTATTGAACATGCTTTCACTCGTGGTTTAAACACATAGAAAAGCATTAAATGCAGTCTAGATAAAAAGCTAATCACAATTAATATAATTAATATTGATTATAGGGAATGATAATAGTTTTATGAAAAAGATCTAGAGTTAGAGCCCCCATTCGCTGACTGACTTGATTAAAACGACAACACAGTCCTCCATGACAGAGTGTACACGCAGCGCTACCAACCGTCAAAAATGGAGAAGCATTCTTTTTATTCTATGGAAGCATTAGTAGACCTACGAACATCGCCGAGAAGGCTGACAACGCTGACATTTTTCCACGTATTACCATCACGACAACTACGACCACTCTGCCAAGAGTGTGCGACTGAGAAGAAGAATAGTTTTATTATATCACAATCGTATTTGAAGTCAGTGTTAGTGTTCTATCTGGGTTAAGGTAATTACATTGGTACGTGATTCACGACAAACATTGCGTACTTATCTTTGACCTATCTAACTGCGTTACTAGACTTCCTAACAACGCGAAAGGTATGTTCTAACAAGGTTCTTCACATTCTCGATTCTGGTTTTGATTGCCCCAATAATCGTTAATTGAAAAATGATTGTGATTTATTTAATTGTGATTTTGAGTGACATTTATTTAATTCAAGAAGATTTTGATGATACTTAGTCTCATTCCCAAAAGGTGGATTAATAAATAAATTACTAAGTTACAATATTTGTATGAATGTGTGACGACAGCAGACAAGTCCAATTAATCATAATAATTATTATAATTAATTATTATAATCATCTCACTGGATTTACATAATTCCTTATTATCATCAAATAGTTCATAGCTGGGCATACTTCAGACCCTTCTAGAACGTGTCGCTGACATTGATCTATAACTCTGCTCATACTAACTACTTTCATGAACCTGTTTGCTGCCATTTCACTCCATATTTTCAAAAAGTATGGCATTTATCTACGCCAAGAAATCAGCCTGGACAATAATTCAGTATCCGCTCGGATGGCGAATACCGTAAACAAGTTGTAAGACCTGTCATAGTAGCATACGTAAATGTGTCGGTTGGGGGATCAGCCTGTGTACCTCCGGTTATAAACAGGCCAGCATAATTGTGTCGACTAGCAAGGGGTATCGTCAGACTCGACACTATCTGGATCCTGTTCACCTACGAATATGTGCACATACATATACACACACGCCTTTTATTCCCGAAGGGGTAGGCAGAGGCGCAACTAGTGCATCCACTTTTCGCCATTATTCCGTCCCATGATGTGATAGGGGGTGAGCCTATCGCCATATCGGGCACAAATTCCAGACTCCGAGCTGATACTGAAAAAAGAATCTCAATATCACTGCCCGACCCGGCGATCGAACCCGAGACCTCAGCATTGCAGTCGTACCATAATACCACTACGACACCGACGCAGGCAATATGTGCAATGGAGTCATTTTACCGTTCCCGTATAAAAAGTGAAATAATATATTTTGCTCACTTTATAGTTCCTTAATGTAGACACTAGCATGGAGGTGTGGCGGATCAGGTTGAGGCGCGTACGGCAGGTCGGCGTACTGGGTCCTGTAGATCATCTTATAGCCGAGTCTTTCAGCCGCTGCTGCGGAGAAAGCCGATGTGGTGTCCATGCGAAGCGCGCCGGCCCCTAACGATTTGGCAATGCGTCTGAAATTGAAAAGAGTTTTATAGTTAGGACTGGTGGTAGGACTCTCATATGTAAGAGTCCGTCTGGGTGGGTACCACCGCAATGTCTGTTTCTACTGCCAAGTAGCAGTGTGCATGCACTGTTGTGTTTCGGTTTGAAGGATATTGTAGCCAGTGTAACTACATGAGATAATGAGACTTAACATCTTATGACTCAGGATGACGAGCGCAGTGGAATGCCATATATTACTATGTAATTCAAGGTGCTGGATGGTGTTTCTACTGTTTATGGGTGGTCGTATCGCTTACCATCAGGCGAACGGCATGCTCGTCTCGTCGTTCGATAAAAAAAAATGGTATTCCGCTAGTTTGGGAGAAATTATTATTTTTTGTTATTTTACATCGGAGGATATTTTCCAAAAGACTCAACTTTTATGCATATTGTTATGTTGAATGTTAAAGGTGCGCTACGGTCCTTGTATTTAGTCTCGCAAGATTTGTGGTGCTTTTGAGGAAGAATAAAAAAATTGCGTTCATCGTATTTGAAAATTCGTGTTCCCATCTATTGACAAGAGTTTTATAACATCATGAGACTAAAGAGATGTAATGATAGATCACTGACGGAATCTGAATTCATCTTTTGTAATCCTAGTAAAACTCTAGGAATTGTAAAACTTTATGATACATATAATCCTACTAATATTATAAAGGCGAAAATTTGTAAGAATGTATGGATGTTTGGATGTATGGATGTTTGTTACTCTTTCACGCAAAAAACTACTGAATGGATTTCGATGAAATTTGGCACACGGGTAGATCATGTCCTGAATTAACACATAGGCTACTTTTTATCCCGGGAAGATATAAAGCGGGACTTTTATCCCGGAAAAACTTTTTAAAGCGGGCGGAGCCGCGGGCAAAAGCTAGTATCCTATATAGATTTTGCATATTTATGTTCAACGAAGATTGGGTTCAAATTTATCACGTATGTCATCTAAAGCTTGCGAGAGTCTTTGATTAATAATATAATATTATACCATTAATCAAAGGCGAGAGTATCATTGACATATGAGAGTAAGAACCTACATTCCTCATACAAGTAATCATCTTTGATTATTAATAAAGGTAAGTATTATAATTTGTTTCAATATGCTTGTCAACGATATAAAATTACGATATGTAATTAAAACCAAAGTATTATACATTTCAATAATAATAGTCGTTAAGTGCACATTTTATTTCAATCGTAAATCTGTGGATTTATTTATAATTATTGTACCAACGTCATCAACATATACGAGTTATTTAGTTCGTTACTACGCTATTTATTATGTATTGTAATTGAGATACTAGTTTGTGTAACGAGCGGAACGTTTAACACTCATAATGCTGGTGTGGAATGCTTTATATCTTTAAAACTATCTTTTTAAAATGTTTAGTAACAATTGGATTATTTGTTGTAGAAGCCTTCGTGGACGATGTAATATTTCCAAAGTAAAACTGTCAATATCCACAGTTTAGGTATTTACCGCATATATTTTTTTAAAATCTATACTAATATTATAAAGCTGAAGAGTTTGTTTGTTTGTTTGTTTGTTTGAACGCGCTAATCTCAGGAACTACTGGTTCGAATTGAAAAATTCTTTTTGTGTTGAATAGACCATTTATCGAGGAAGGGTTTAGGCTATATAATATCACGATGCAACTATTAGGAGCGAAGAAATAATGGAAAATGTAAAAAAAACTGGGAAAATTATTCATCCTTGAGGGCTTTCATTGCGTGCGCTGCGAAAACGGTTCAAGATAACAAAAATATATGTATGAGAGAATTATTCCTCTTAAAATGATCTAAAAAAATGTCCGCGACAGTATACGTCTATCTTTTAAGATTAACTCACTAGAACCGTTTTTATGGTAATCAAATTTGGTTGAAATTAATGCATTATTTGTTAAGAGTTGTATCAACGTCATAATATTAATCTTTATCCAAATAAATGTGTTGGATAGAGTGATTCAACGGGAAGTTTTTATGTACTTTTAGCCCGGAAAAACTTGTTAACGCGGGCGAAGCCGTGGGCAAAAGCTAGTATACAATAAAAATACCAAGAAAAGTCTTTCGTTATTTTTAAAATGAATATCATGTAGCGGAAGCAACCAGCAGTTAAGTTGGAACAATAGTATTCTGATATACTTTTGTGGTTTTTAAGGTTTTGACAATGTATAGTTGATTTTATGTAGAACATTGAAGTAACATTGTTGCACGTACGGAAAACAGATCGCGTAATACAGGTTGAAAAACCTTCACGCTACGAAGAACATACACGCGTAAAGAGACGTTACGCTAATTTGGTCAAGGGAGTGAAAACCTTACTTGGTGTTATTTACTGTCCCCCATCTCTCGATTATTTCTCCAGTCTGGAATCAGTTCTGGAATCTTTAGGATCAGAATATGCTCACCACATCATCATGGGTGATTTAAATACCGATCTCCTTGCCCACAACTCCTCTCGGTCCCATAAACTCCTGAACATCCTTGAGTCGATTAAGCTACATGTCCTGCCACTGCAAGCTACCCACCATAACATTGATGGACATGACACTTGGCTTGACATCATCCTAACATCTGCTCCTACCCTTGTTGCCTCACATGGTCAAATTCCGGCTCCTGGCTTCTCTCACCACGACCTCATCTATATGTCCTATGTCCTAAAACCCCCCAAATTCCCCTCCAAGGTGTTGTACTTGCGTAGTTTCGGTCGCATTGATGCGGAGAAGCTTGACAGAGATGCGGCCAGTTGTGGATGGGATCATTTGTTTTCAGCCACATCCATAAATGATAAAGTTGATATATTTAATCGCGCTGTCACTGCTCTCTTCGACATTCATGCCCCTATTAGGAAAATTAAATTAAAGCGTCCCCCTGCACCATGGATGACACGAGGGGTTCGGATGGCAATGAGACGAAGGGACCGGGCTTTTCGTCGGTACAGGAAGGACCGTTCAGAGGAGAACTGGTGCCTCTTCAAAGCTGCAAGGAATCGGTGTAATCAGATGGTGCGTAACGCCAAGCGCCGCCATATTCTTAACAATATTTCTTTATCTTCTCCGGCCAGTATCTGGAGGTTCCTCGGAACTCTGGGTATTGGCAAAGATAAAAACCTAGATTCCTTGGGGGCGACTATTGGTTTGGATGATTTAAATCAACATTTCTCATCCACTATCCCGATGGATCACCAAACCAGGTGTCGTACCATAGGTTTCTTAGCTGGTCTCCCAAGGCCTAATATCATCCCTTTTCAATTTTCTCCAGTTTCGCTGGGTGAGATCAAAAAGGTAATCCTTTCCATTAAGTCCAATGCGACTGGCTGCGACAACATCAGCCGCCGTATGTTAATTCCTATCCTGGATCACTTTCTCCCTGCCATTTCAGACATTATTAATGGCTCCCTTCTCTCTGGCATATTTCCGTCTCTATGGCGAAAAGCCATTGTAATTCCACTTCCCAAAATCCCTAACCCTTCACATGTGAAACATTTCCGCCCTATATCCATACTTCCTTTCCTCTCCAAAGTGCTTGAGGCCTGTGCACACAAACAGTTATCTAGGTTTGTGCACCTGAACAACCTGCTGTGCCCACTGCAATCCGGTTTCAGGCCTGGTCACAGCACTACTACTGCGCTACTAAAAGTGACTGACGATATTAGGGCGGGCATGGAGGAAACCAAGGTCACTGTGTTGGCTTTGGTTGATTTCTCGAACGCCTTTAATACCGTCAGTCACGACATCCTTTTAGCCATCCTCTCCCACCTTTTGATCTCTCCTTCGGCTCTGGATTGGTTCTCGTCTTATCTTCAGGGACGCCAGCAGTTGGTGCGACTCAGCGATGCTTCGTCCAACTGGTGTCATATCGAATCTGGAGTCCCTCAAGGCGGCATACTCTCCCCATTACTGTTTTCTATATTTATTAACCTCCTAACTCAAGAACTTCAGTGTACGTACCACCTGTATGCCGATGACTTGCAAATATATTCTCGGGATGGAGTGGACAGTGTGTCGGCGGCCGTGGACAGGGTGAACCGGGACCTAGCTCAAATTAAAATCTGGTCCGACAATTTCGGCTTATCGGTAAACCCTGCGAAATGTCAAGCCATTATTATAGGTAGCCCAAGGATGATTAACCGGTTGGATAGTACAACCATTCCACCCATTTTATTCAACAGCAATATCATTCCTTGGAGCTCCAGTGTTCGAAATCTCGGTTTACACATTGACTCCACCCTGAGTTGGAGACCCCAGGTAACCTCTGTCTGTCAGAGAGTCACCGGTACCCTTCGCGCTCTATACCGTCTGAAGAACTTCCTCCCTCCTAAAACCAAGACTATGCTTGTACAAACCTTAATCCTTCCTATAATCGACTATGGTGATGTCTGCTATTTTGATCTGAATGCAGATCTACTCAACAAACTTGACCGACTTCTAAATAACTGCATTCGATTCGTGTTTAATCTTCGCAAATATGATCACATATCTCTTTATCGTAATCAACTAAAGTGGCTACCCATACGTCAGCGACGTTCTTTGCGGGCACTTACCACATTATTCTCTTTGCTTACCTCCCCTACTCCTCCTACTTATTTTTCTTCTAAGTTTCAATATCTCTGCAGTAGTCACGCTAGGAACCTCCGCTCTTCTAATAATCTTCTCCTCAAATGTCCCCCTCACAGCTCTGACTTCACTCACTCTTCTTTCGCTATCCAATCTGTTCTTCTCTGGAATTCACTCCCCCTCGAAATCAGATCGGCCACCTCTCGATTTGCCTTCAAGAGGAGAGTGCGGCAGCTATTGCTGAACGAGGCAGAATAATCACCACGGTAACTTACATTATTATATTATATACATATATATTTATGTAATTTATGTAATTATTATTATTGATATATATTTGTGTAATATGTACTTTATGTATTTATTATATTTATAATGTTACTTTTATTGATTTCTTTGTTTACTTTTATTTACGTTTATTCGCATCTCCAATATCAAGTTTTGTATCTGATGCACCTACCTTATGTATCTCTGCACCACCCTAAGGTTGACTGGGAGAGAATGCCTTTGGCATTAAGTCCGCCAATATACAATTGTATATAAAGTGCAAATAAATAAATAAATAAATAATTTGACACTAAGAGACATGACAAGAATTGTCTTCGTCTCGACGAGTTATGTAACGCGAATAAATTCTTAAACTCGTTATTTTTGGATACCCTTATACTAAAATCTTTAAGTGAATATATATAAAATGTGCCGATGATTCCTACAATTTATCCTACTAAATTTAAAAACGCGAAAGTTTGTAAGAATGTATGGATGTTTGTTCCTCTTTAACGCAAAAACTACTAATCGGATTTCGATGAAATTTGGCACACGCGTAGGTTATATCCTGGATTAACACATAGGCTACTTTAATCCCGGAAAATCGTCTTCTGCGAGTGGAACCGTAAGAAAATAATTATGGATATAGTTTGAGATACAGAGAAAGACACAGGCTACATTAATCCCGGGAAAATATATACACCGGGAATTGTATCCCGGACTTTTAATCTCGCCGTTGGAGCCGTAACAACCAAACCAACAAGTCTATTTCAATAAATTTAGTAAGGAGATAGTTTAAGACCCTGGGAAGGACCTAAGCTTCTTCTTATCCCGGGAAAATATAAACCGGGATTTTTATACCGGAAAACTATTTAACGTGGGCGGAGCCGCGGGTAAAACCTAGTAATAATATAATAATTATATACTGCCCACTGCTGAGCACGGGCCTCCTCTATTACTGAGTGGGTTTTAGGCTATAGTCTACCACGCTGGCCTAGTGCGGATTGACAGACTTCACATACCGTCGAAATTCTTATAGAGAATTCTCAGGTATGTAGGTTTCCTCACGATGTTTTCCTTCACCGTTACAATACACACCTAGCTTTGAAAAGTCAGAGGTGTGTGCCTTGGGTTTGAACCTCCGGACATTGTCTCAGCAGACCGTTCCATTCCCAACTAGGCTATTGTCGACTATTTTATAATGCTATAAACAGTTTGATTTATGAAAGGATATTTCTAGTTTTAATTACTTTACCTAAAATCCCTTAATTTTTATGTAATTTTTTATCCTTTATATAACAGTCCATTATATTTAACAATACACACACACAGACACACACACACACACACACACTCACACCTGTTATCCCCGAAGGGGTAGGCAGAGGCGCAACTAGTGCACCCACTTTTCGCCGTTATTCCGTCCCATGATGTGATAGGGGGCGAGCCTATTGCCATATCGGGTACAAATTCCAGAATCCGGACTGATACTGAAGAGAAAAACTCAATATCACTTTGCCCGACCCCGGGATCGAACCCGAGACCTCAGCATTGCAATCGTACTGTACTACAACTACGCCACCGAGGCAGTCAGTGTGATATATTTAAGAATATATCACAGAAAGTATCAGATAAACTGAAACCGACATGTCATAATATTTTCGAGTCTATCCTTATACACCAAGGCTGTCGAAGATGTGTTATTTACATTGAAGTGTAGTAATTATGGAAAATATTCTCTGCGAATGACTAGGAATAGATTGATGACCTGCTGATGAATATTAATTCTTATTAAACGAACGACATTAGTGCGGATGACCTGATAATCATCGTTGCAATGATTGCTAACTGTAACAATTACGGAGGACCGCAAACTTACGTGAGGCGGTTAATAGGTCTTCATTCAAATTTGCTTTGTATTGAATGCATTGCTGGAGTTATGGAATAGGAGCAAAGAGAAGAAAAGAGAAAAATACGGATTTACATCAATTACACATTATTACCTTGTAGTGAAGCAACGGAATTGATATAACCGAAGCAGAAACAAAAGTCAAAGGAAAATCTTAACAAAAACAGAAACGAGTGCGGCAGCGAATGTGTAAATTTCGTACAAAAATAAATAATGTATTATAATTTATTAAATGAAATTAATATTTACAATTATGTAGCGGTGATTTGTATACACTTGATATAAATCGAAAAGGCCAAGGTTATGACCGTTGATCGATCTGCGACTATTCAGCGCACGACTCTACTTCATAACTACGAAGAGGTTCAAGAGTTCAGTACCTATCTGGGATCACTCACAACCAACAACGGTAGCTAAAAAGAGATTCACAGACGCATCGCGATGACGAAAACTGCGATGACAAAGCTCGACAAGGTCTGGAGGGACAGAAACATCAGCAACCGTACGAAAATTCGCATGGTGCGGACTTTAGCATAACATGTTCTTATACCTTATTACTAGGTATATTTGATTGCCTCGGTGGCGTAGTTGTATTGCGTACGCGTTAAGAGTACGATTTGCGCGCTGAGGTCCTGGGTTCGAATCCCGGGTCGTGCCAAAAAACTTTGTGACTGGGTTTTTCCATCTTAAAAAATTACTCAGCCGCAGCTCGATGTCAGGAAGTTGGCGGTGTGATACCCCCGTGCCTCGGAAAGCACGTAAAGCCGTTGGTCCTCTGCGCCTGATCTCTCTCCGGTCATGTGGGATTAGCGTCTCACCGGACTATGAGAGTGACGGAATAGCGAGTGCACCTGTGTATAGCGCCCACACTTGTGCACTATAATATCTCCTGCGTTGAGATTGGCCGCCGTGGCCGAAACTGGCTAGGAGGATTTCATTCATTCATTCATATTTGTCCTATTGCTAAATTAACTTTATTAATTTGTTATTAGTCTGTAAGCTTTCCATTAATAAATAATAAAAATATATAATAATAGGTTGACGGTGTAAAGTCCTTGACAGTTACTGAGGGTGTTCACCAGGGATCGGTACTGAGTCCATTTCTATTCTGTTTAATTTTGGACTCACTCACAGAGGGGGCGCAGAATGCGGCAAACTGGACCTTTATTTACGCTGACGACGTTGCTGTTTGCACTGAAAGTCGCTCAGAATTACAGGAGGCCCTTCTGTTGTGGAAACACCAGTTACAGACCGGTGGCCTAGTATTGAGTGTAGAAAAGACCCAGTTTATGGCCTTTAACAAGCTAGAACCAGACGACACCACTCCGATTCCCATCGATGGGCAATTGGTCACATTGTGCGACCACTATAAATATCTGGGTAACATGATGCACAATTCTGGGAACGGGGAATATAACATTCAGCACCGAATAGCTGCAGCGTGGCTAAAATGGCGAGAAGTAACCGGGGTTACCTGCGACAGAAGGATGCATGTGAAGCTCAAAGGCCTAGTCTATAAGACTATTATAAGACCAGTTCTCATGTATGGCAGCGAAACATGGGCCGTAACGCAGAAAAACATACATGCCATTCAAGTTGCCGAGATGAAGATGCTGAGGTGGATGTGCGGCGTCACCAGGCTCGATAGGATCCGCAACGAGTACGTCAGAGGTAGCTTGGGTGTACGCGACATCGCCGATAAAATGCAGGAGAGTAGGCTGCGATGGTATGGTCATGTCAAGAGAAGGCCACATGACTACATAGGGAACTTGGCGCTGCAATTATCCATCCCCGGTCAAAGATCCAGAGGCAGACCGAAGACAAGGTGGAAAGATGTAGTGCTAAGAGATATGAGAGAATGTCAAGTTTCCGAAGACGACATATTGGATAGAGCGAAGTGGAGAAGAAAAATTAGGAAAGCTGACCCCACAACCATATGGGACGTATAGCTTGGAAGAGAGAGAGGTTGACGGTGTAAAGTTTTTCGACAATATAATTTCCTACATAGTTTATTATATGATTAAGGCAATCAAAGATTCTGTGTATTCTAAGTATGCTGCGTATTGGAAGAAAGTTAAGAAGCGACGCCGTTCGCACAGTAGTAAACCTAGATATACTAGCAAATAGAATAATTATGATTGTTTAATATCAAAACAAACAACTCAGATAGCTATTACGTATAGTGTAAATATAATAGGCTATATTTAATATAATAAGCTTATTTAGACTCTCGACTCTTAAATCACCTTGCATTTCGCGTGATATGAGTTTTCGTTTAAGCTGTGATTCCGTAGAACGTGGCAAATGACGCGCGGCACACGCCGTCTGACGTCTGCAGTTGCCGTCTGCCGTCTGCCGCGTCCTGCGGAATCACAGCTTAACACACTTGCGGTGATTGTTAGCCAGCAATCAATAATAGTAACACGCTCGACATGTGAGTTATGACGGGTGCCCAAAAACCACTCTCGAGATGAGCGCACTATTCACACACTCTTGTCCCGGTTTGTTTCGCGCTTCGTCTCTTCACTTGCGCGAGAGTGTAAATGAGCTAACGTTAAAATTTATTCTGTTACATCGTTAAAAGAATAAATTTAAATACATAATATTATTTATGCATATTTTATTTTAGTTTAATTATTATTGGGAAACTTACAGCTAGTACAATTCATAGTAAATGATACACTCAAAGAGAGCCAATTACAAGTTTCCACTACTAAATTACACAATACAAAATAACTGCGTAGGACAAGCAATTAAATAGATGTAAGACGCCTATTTCACTTTCCTGCCCCCTTATTCTCTATGACACGCGTTATTTTCACCGTTCGTAACAAGCGCGTAACGTAACTCGTCGCGTTTATCACTATGGAAATTGGCATACAGAATACCATTTTACGCACATTACACGAAGTGAACGTGACGCGGCCGCGTTACGAGTTAACAATGTCATAGAGAATCATGCCTCTGTTTTTTATTATCTAATCGTGAGCCAAGTTTACCGGTTTTCGTTCTTAACGAAAGCAAGAGTGTTTTTTTATAGAATAACTGTGACTTAGCCTCCATTAAGGTCAATGAATTACTAACCCGTTGCCCCGAATATTCATGTTATGATTTGTGTATCACTATCTCAAATTAGATGATTTTATTTTATAATAGTGTATGTAGATCGTATTTTATTTTTTTGCATAGTATTATTATATAAATGTAACAATACTAGTAGCTTTTTTTCTCTTTTTATTGATTGCGGATAAATATAAACAAATGGATGGACAAAGATGGTAGCTGAGCTGACAATTATATTATATCGACTTTTATGCAATTTCCGCCAATATGAGCAAGCGTTACTTACATTGATAGGTTTTTTTTTGTTAATGGCCCTACTGCCAGTAGCCTGACGCGAGTCGACTTTTGTGGCCACACCGGTCTTTAGGGTGAACGCAGAAGGCGCTCGCAACCTTTTGAATTAAGTGACCATGCTGAGGGCAACCCACTAACGGGTTACGAACCTCGGCTCAGGACGGCCACTGAGAGAGGATGAGACATCAACGATTAGGGAAAGATTGGTTTTTAGGCCTAGTTTTTAGACCCTAGCAGTTCCGGCACGCGGGCCGGAACTGCTAGGGTCCTGCGGTCTTGTGTTGGAGTTTCAAGAACTCGTTCTTACGGCGGATGGCCAGAGTGATTTCGTCCTCTGGATCGGTTAATACGGAACGCGGCCGTCCCCATTTGGCGCGGTCGAATGGAGTCATTGATAGGTAACGCTTACTAATATTGGCGGAAATTGCATAAAAGTAAATATTATTTATCATTCTATTTTTCCTCAATTAGAAAACATTAATTTATTTTCTAATTGAGTAAAAATAGAACGATATTAAGTATGTTATACAATAAGCCATCTTACTATTGTAATAAACAAGTAACTAGTAAGGAAGCGGGTCGCGCACAAATTCTCTCTCAATGGAGACGCGTGTGTTATATAATTGTCTCGACGCCATTACGGCATACAACGCAATATGGCAAGGGCATAGCGTGTGACATAATATAGGGATCGCGAACCTTTGGCACGAGTAAATAGTAAGGATTGGACTGATTTTCGAGTCATTAAAGGTAGCACGAAGTTATTCAGTGCAATGACTTTAATGTATCCAGTTGTAACTAATAAAACGTCTTATGATTTTCTATAAATTATCTCATTTTGTATAAAAAAAATATTAGATAGTGTTTATAACGTCCAGTGAAAACTGAAAACATATTTTCATTGTAAAAATATTGCAAATGAAAAGCGAAAAGATTGACCTCCCCTGGTAATTTATTGTGCTTCATGTTTGATTATGTCTTTCTTGGGGCGTTTATTGATATATTTTGGTCTAGTCAATAAATTATAGATTCTAAGGAATTTACGTCGTCAGAACCCATCAATGAATTCTTGCTTATTATCACGCAGAAACGGAATGGTGTTCACGAATCTCGGTACATAGCAGTGACTAATAACTGCTGGTGATCCTTGGAGACGGTTTTAAAACAATTTATCTTGTCTGGAAGAAACGCCGGCGAAGACAAGAGCAAAACGTAATACATATTGTTTCCATGAACTTAAAGTGACGACACTTCCAGTTCATATACAAACGCATAAAAAAAATATAATAATTGAAAATCATATTAATATGACCTTACTTCTCCATTGAGCATAAAGGGCTGTACAAACTAAGGACTTCTTGTGGAGAATATTTAATTTTTAATCTAAGTATAATATTCTTTGGCGAATTACGAAAATAAAGATGTAATTAACTCCACATCCGTTCGTGTTACTACTCATCTTGTGATCCTTCCTAGTCGAATTTTGGCCACAGCGGCCAATCTCAACGGAGATCAGCCAGGTAGGCGCAGGAAATATTATAGTACACAAGTGTGCGCGCAGGTGCACTCTCTATCCATTCATTCTTATAGTCCAGTGAGATAGCAATCCGACATGACCGTAGAGAGATCAGACGCAGGACCAACGGCTTTACGTGCTAACGCTTACGTGTTCATCTTATACCTTGACCACGGACATACAACGTCTTCGTGTTAAGGATTCCGGTTATTAGTCATAATACCTTGACCGTAACTACACAATTACAGATTCTGGCACGTTCCATTCGAACTACAACGTTGGTCGCATGCCCGGCGCATTAACAAATAAACCAAAAAACACGGCTTAAAATCAAACCACTATTATTCTCCCATTTTCATAGCAATTAAGTGTTTTATTATACAGCGTTTATCGCATTATCTTTTTAATTTTAGTCACGCTAAATTATTTTACGTTTGTCCTGGTTGACATTAAAGGTAACTTGCCGACGTTTTTCAGCATGATTTCATCTGAGTAGTACCACTAGACCTACCACTTGGTAGGTTTCTTGTTTGCGACAGTCAAGTTACGTATGTTCAATCACAATGTCCATTGAGTACACCCCTCGAACTTCCGCAATGTTTATTTCTGCCGCTAAGTATAATTTTTAAACATTCCAACTCCGGTATGAACGACTATTTAGCCAATGTGACTTAATACAATATAATCTCTTAGGCGACGAGCGTAAATTACACACATATATACATAAATTCACGCCTTTCTCCCATTGGGGTAGGCAGAGACTATGGAGCGCCAAGTGCTACGATCCAAGCATACCTCTATCGCTTCATCCACAGTCATCAGTCTCTTCATTCATGCTCGTCGGTTACGAGAACTCCTTATTTAACCTTTCCTCAAGAGGTCGTCAATTTAGTCCATAAAGGTACGTCTAGGACGTCCCGACACTACCACTCACCTTCGCGACATAATTTCTTTCGTTACTCTCCTTTATTTCATCCTTTCAATGTGGCCAAACCACCGAAGCATTCCTTTCTCAATCTTAGTCACTACATCTTCTTTCAATCCACATTAATATTTTATCACACTATTCCTCACTCTATCACTTACTTTCAGCCAACACATACTTCTCAAAGCTCTCATCTCCACTGCATTTACCTTACTTTTATGCTTGCTCAGCCATACCTACGACTCCCATAGACTAGTGTTGGCGCCAGGACTCCTTGGGAATGGCTAACCGAGCATAACTTAATATATGAATTTATCATACTGTGTTATTAAAGTCAATGTAAATCTAGAATAGTTCCTGCTATCAAGGAGTCCATCAAGGTTTTTGTGAGCACGCGTGACAGTAACGGATTTGGACACAGCTTGGTATATTTATACTGCTTTCACACACATAACAGTCATTTATTTTGTCTACTGGTGTTCCAATAGCCACAAGTTCGTCTCAAGGAAAATCCACCAGGAATGGTATGAAATGAGTATAACATGTAAGAATTTCGAAGATACGTGAAATCTGCCATCTCGCACTCGGCCAGTGTGGTGGACTAAGGCCTAAATAGTCTCAGTAGCAAAGAAAGCCCAGCAATAGGACAGTATATACTGGGCATATATATTTATTATTACTCCTGGTGAATAAGAATAAATACCACAATCTGATGAAGTTTCATGGAAATATAATAAATATGTAAGCAACCGATCTATTATAAAAAGGATGACGTAATGAGTATAAAGTTATCATTATTCCATAAATACATCTGGATATGGACAGTTTGTCAGTCTAAAAAGGATTTTACAAGCAAGTTTACACAATAAGTGAATTTTTATCGGTTGTATTTAGGTGGTTGCAAGATCACTCTTGAACTTACGTGAGAAGGAAGAAAAATGAAAGAAAAGTCTTTATAATTCATTCTATATTGTTTTTCAATTTTTTATATGGACATGGTAATGTGACCTCATTGCACATAGTGGGAAGCGGAGTGGGATCCACAGTTTCGAGTGACAACAGATGATTGGTCTTCATCAGTCGACACACTTATGCCTGCCTCTTTGTACTGCATATACGAAGGCCGATCTTGGAACGCGACAGACTTACGAGCGCCATGGCGGGTTAAAACACTTTCGACCTTTCTCATAAATACTTTTTAAACCTACTTTAGTTATAGATGCACCCACTTTTCACCGTGTGTATTCCGTCCCATGATATGATAGGTGGCGAGCCTATCGCCATATCGGGCACAAATTCCAGACTCCAGGCTGATACTGAATAGAAAAATCCAATATCACTTTGCCCAACTCGGAGATCGAACCCGAGACCTCAGCATTGCAAGGCGTACCGTAATGCAACTACGCCACCGAGGCAGCCTAATCTATATACTTACATGAAGACAAAATAATAATACCTACTCGTATTTAATGCACAAAAACATATATAGGTACAGACGGTATGGACTTGTTTTTTGTATAAAGTTTAGGTAACAGGGTCTTTTTTGTATAGCAATGTAACAATGTATCAAAACTGCCAATATAATCATTTGACTCCTCAGAATAAGGACTGCTTTAGTATTTATGTTTGACTCGGCCAACGCGTGACATTAAATGTCAGTTGGCTCTTGTTTTTTTCGTTTCGCTAACTATAATATCGTTTTTGTTACATTCGTAAGTGCAGGGTCCTTACGGCCTTTTGTAATTAACGTTAAAAATTGGATCACAAGAAAATTAAGGTTAGGATTTTTCAAAACATCCTCTTTTTGGTTGAATATGAAAACAATGAAATGAACATTATTTTATTCCTAAAAAATAAGTTTTTGATTGTTCTATGGTTCAAAAGATAATAATTACAAGTTTTCTACATAATAAAATTCACGAAAACAGAAAATATGTCGTTTCCAAAGGACATGTCTAAAAACGGGCTCATAATTCCAACTAATATACTTTACATTTGGATACTAGTCCAAAAACTATGTCTTTGCAATAAATAGTATAATTTAAAGTCCTCCGATTACGAAATTTATGTAATTTTATTTTGCCTACAAACTACACTTAGAATTTTGGTAGAAGGGATAAGTGTCAAGAAACGAGAAAAGAGGTGCAATACGCGAGCATGACGTAATCGGGAATAACGATGCGTGCAAAAGAAAGAACTCTAGGAAAATAATGTTCGGTCTACAAAATTAAATCAGTAGTGATTTTATGTCATTCATAATTAATTATCAACAACGAAGAATATAACTGAATGAATAAAGAGTTAAAGACACGACACTAAAATTAAACCTAGTTTTATGAGTTTTTTGCTGTTCAATTACGCAATTTTGTTTTTACCTTACAAATTATCTTCCTCCCGATCTAAGCTATTATTTCATTGTATGTTATTGTTAATGTATTTGTTTTATTGTTAGTTGGCATTTTTGTCTGTGTCTGCTAAAGTTTACACAATTTCTGCAACTCTTTTTGTTATTATCCAAACGCATTCCCAAACTGCCTCGGTGGCGTATTTGTATTACTGTACGACTTCATTGCTCTGGGGTCTCGGGTTCGATCCCCGGGTCGGCCAAAGTGATATTGGATTTTCCTATTCAGTATCATCCCAGAGTCTGGAATTTGTGCCCGATATGGCGATAGGCTCGCCCCTTATCACATCATGGGACGGAATACGCACGGCGAAAAGTGGATGCATTAATTGCGCCTCTGCCTACCCCTTCGAGTATAAAAGGCGTGACTGTGGTTGTGTGTGTACTGTGTTTGTGTGCATTCCCAAAAACAAATGTTTTATGCTTTGTCAAAACATAGGTATGGATATAGCATAAGGTTTTTTTTAAATATACCTACCCACTTTTTCTAAATAGATATCAAATACTTAGTATTTTAACATAAAATTACTCTAAGTATTAAAAGTGTGCAAGTTTCATCATAAAAATATGTAAATGGCGTTCTTATGTTATTTTTATCTAAAAATACCAGGATCTTGTTTTTTATTGTCTTAGCTACGACTGCAATGTGACTTCAAAATCAACTTGACATTAAAGTCATGTGTTTCAAATCATTCCTTTGTTCGGCTGTAATTTTATCAAAGGTTAGGTTTTACTTCGCATTACTAGATACTCAAAGCTCATCAGTCAAAAGTTCAGTGGTGATTTCAGCAACGCCACGGATAGCTTTCTGTTGTGTATGAAGGTCCAAATGATTGACACTAATGTTGTTACGGTATTGAGGATTTTAAATGATTGTTTATTTAGTACAATATTTTATATTTAAACGATAAATGTAGCGGATCGCAGTGGCCATATTTCGAGAGTCGTAACTTGTCTATTGCGCGTAGGGATGTGTACGGCGTCGCTGTTGTCCATGGTCCGCGCGTAGGGATGTAACACTTTCATATAGGGGGGTCCGAGGATACTAAAATGTCAGTGGCGTAGCGTTGGTTCTTGCCGCCCCACGGCCCCATGACACAAATAACCTTCCAACCAAATAAGTCACGTATACTAGGCTGTGAGGGCTTTACTTTACCGTGTCCGTATAAAGAAAAAAACATGGTAGGTACAAAAGATGCCGTACTTACTCAGACTCTTCACAAAGAACCCTCATCAGCCCACGTCCTCGCCACGCAGAATGTGTAGACGCTATCCTGACTTCCAACACGGTATTGCAGGACTTCGGTAGTTTGTCCCAGATCCTCGCCTCCCGATCCAAATGTCCGAGTACCCTCAAAATGCGACGGAATTTTGGATTTTCACAATCCGCTGATTTGTCTGTGTAGTCGACCTCCTAGGAAAAATAGAAAAAAATAAAAAAAGAACATACGTAATTAACCAGAACAATCAAACAAAATATCAATTTCATTGAGCGTTTCGTGTTATGCAATAGGTAACTAATGTTTTTGTGTTTATACAAAAAAATCTAAAGATGTTATAAAGGTTGTAAAACCATCTTAAAATAGATGTAAGAATGTTTGGCTATTTCCACATTAATAATAATACTAATATTCGTAGTTAATAGTCGTAGATATTCGAATTTACGTCCGCTATGGTCACTCTTTCATAGAATTATATATACTTGGCAATCAGAGGATGCGTTAGCTACAGTTCAGTCTACCCTTAAGACGTTGTCTTAAGTATTATAATATTTGATTCAATGACCTAAGCTCATATTATCTTATCTTACTTATTAATTATTAACAATTATTATAAATGCGCAATTTGTAAAAATGTTTAAATGTTTGTTAGAAGAAAACGCAGAAACAGCTGAACGGATATGGATGAAATTTGGCACACAGATAGCCCATGTTCTGGATTAACACATAGGCATTTTTATCCCGGTAATTTTTTTAGAAATAATAGGATTTTTAAACAGATGACGCTGACGTCTCACGTGGTGCTATACATCGCTAGTGTTTTAGGGACTTTGTGGGAAAGGTTTGTCACGAGGGCGAAGCCCCGAGCATCACCTAGTAAATTATAAATACTGAAGTAATAGCATTGTACTAACAAGAATAATATAAAAATTTTGCTTTTGTGCGGAAATCAATTTAGAGATATATCCTACTAATATTATAAAGGCGACAGTTTGTAAGAATGTCTGGATGTATAGATGTATGGATGTATGGATGTTTGTTCCTCTTTCATGCAAAAACTACTGAACGAATTTTGATGAAATTTAGCACACGGGTAGATCATGTCCTGGATTAACACATAGGCTACTTTTTATCCCGGGAAAACATAAAGCGGGACTTTTATCCCGGAAAAACTTTTTAACGCGGGCGGAGCCCCGGGCAAAAGCTAGTTTTAATAAAAGGATCCAAAATAACAATCGCTTAAATATTTATTCAAAACATTGAGTGGGGCTATTAACAATTTATAACGTCATGCGCGCATTTTAGTATAAGGAAGTCTTTTTTTTATCTACCATTGTGTTTAGTAAAAAAAAATTTAAAGCAATTTTATGTCATTTTAAGTAATGATCATAGTTGTCAAAGAGGGGTTAGACGATTATTTAAGTACTTTTTTTTTTTTATAAATTGAAATATCATTACGATAGTGGGTTTTAGATGGTCTATTCGCTGTATTAAAACCTTTTAACATTGTTTTTCTTTAAGGCTTCTCATTCAGTAATGTTTAATCTGCCTGTGTTACCATTAGCTTTATCTTTCTTCCTATAATCGGAAATCTATCTTCTACAACAAAACAGACATTCTTTACTGCTTCTTAATAGGTATAAAATATAGCTGCTTCTTGAATGTCGAAGGTTTTTATAGTAACTTCCCTAAACATTTTGGAGGACGTGACATTAAGAAATTTATCAAAGAAATAAATATCGGTATAAATCCTGTTCAGTTAATTACGTAAAAGTGAAAGGTGTCTAGAAAATGTACTGGAAATTGATGATTGTTGCGTCAAAACCAAGTTATTTTATTTGAAGGTTACACGCTTTGTTATGAAGGTCTTTATTGTGTATTGATTTCCTGTCGGCTTCGGGAGAATTTCTTACTTCGTGGTAATTATGATGTATAAAGTGAAATAGAAATTTTATTAATAAGTGAAATGGTAAATAACAAAAAGACACTGGTATAAAAATTGCAGATTCTGCATAAATTAAATACTTAATCACAAAAAAGTTCTTCGAAATTGTTCTTCATTACATAAGTCCTTATGTTACACTATAGGTAGTAGCATCGAATACATTTTCTAAAACACATTGTTTGTAACTTCAATAACTAAATTATATATCTCACCCACTCTTGTGAGCACTGAACACCTGGGCGGAAATACATTGTATTACAATAGGACAGCAGACAGCTCTTTTACTGTACGTATTATGGATACAGCTCCAAACAAGGGGTCGGATTTCAGTCGTTATGTCGAGGCACGTTCGCTTCGCAAATATGGACAGAGGAAATCGCAGATTAATTTCAAAGTAAGATAACGATATACTTATGACACATACAATTTCAATTTGAAAAGTTCAGTTCAAACCCTATGTTATTTCAAACATCGTGTTGTTTTTATGGAGGATAGACTTCTGCTCGCGACTCCGCCCTGGTGAATGAGTTTTTATTTTCCCCGGAATAAAAAGAAGTCTATGTTACTCGCTAATAATGTAGCTTTATATTGGTGAAAGAATTTTTCAAATAGGTCCAGCAGTTTCTGAGCCTATTCAATGCAAACAATCAATCAAGTTTTTGCTCTCCTCCCTAGAGTCGAATTTAACGCTATTCTAATCACATGACTACCAGGTACTAAGTACTTAAAGTAAAAGAACCTACTAAGGGCCTGTTTTATAATGTTCAAGTAAATATCCGACAGTTACCAACCAAATTCAAACCATTTATCAAGTAATTAGGCCCCTAAGGGCACTTTTACACGTCATTTTTAACAATGTTGTTTTACTAAAAGATACTACCAGTGCTTCGAAAAAGCCCACTGACCTGAGAAGAAGCCCCAAGAAACTCAGCGTAGGTCTTTTATTGTCTTTTTTTATATGTATATTTTACAACAAAGAAAACAGGGCCAGTTTCATCGTTCCAAACAATTTTTCTCGCGGTGAAAAACGCGTTATCCCTACCACCACTGAGGGGTTAGTGGAATGGTTATGTTGGTTTCACCGATCTTACGGCCCAATGTCGGCACTCGGGAATATAACATCATCCGAGCGAGCATTGAACCGAGTCCCTAACACTATATACAACCTACACCGGCGTACCAACCAATACCCGCGGTGGCCTTTTTCGGCGCGTACGGGACGGCCACTATATAGCTATCTAGATCTGACACTTTGCTAATGACTTTTTCCGCCGGATATTTCTATTCGAGACCTGTCAAATCAAAAGTTTTAGTTTAGAATAAATTACAGTCAGCCCATAAGTAGCTGAACAAATTCAAAACTTCAAATCGCGTCTACACTTTCGTGTTCATACCAATTTTTTTGTTTTGTCTTCACAAAAATTTAAAATAAAGGCGATAACCTTTACTTCCCACAAATAAAAAAATGTTTCAATTTAACTTAACGCGTGGAAGTGACTTGAAAATTTAAATTTGTTCAGCTATTTATGTGGCTGACTGTACTTAATACTTTATCAACATGCAGTGGAACCGGCCCTTAATGGCTAAATGCATGTAGTTCTTTTATTTACCGTTTACTTGGAAGCTTTCACTGCTTGTTAATAAATGCCACTCGTCGCATAAATTTATAAGTTGGCTGAATATGAAATGAATTCATTTATTCGAATCTATAAAATGATAAACATTAATTAGATTCAGTCAATTTGTACCACCCGTTCGAAAAGCAGTTTCTACGATAGATTTAAAAGTCACATTGTAGTTTGTGCTCCTAAATAAACGGCAATAAAATAAGTACTACCTACATTAACTGTTTAATACGATAATTGTTAAATAACTTGAAACCTGTGGATCGGGGTCAAATTTTTGTAAGTTTTTGGTCGCTACGGCGACCCATATTATATCCGACGATTAGCGTTACTCAACCATGTGAAATAGGCTTTAAGTAATGTAAAAAGAAATGAATTACTTCTCTCTTGGCAATGCCATTGATGATGAGTCCAACGAAATCTCCATTTTCGTCAACAGCAGCTACCGATACTCCATCCTCGAGGGTTCCCGCGGCGTAGTCTTCAAGTTCAAAGCATCTAGACTCCGACGTCTCCAGCAAGTTGACAGCCAAGTTCATGGGTTCATCGCGGAAGAAGAATCTGACAAGAAACATACCTTTCAAATCAAATAAATTAAAATGTTATAATATGTCAATAAAATACTGTAAATTGCAAGTATCTATATGCTCGTCTCGTTATTTAAAAGCAAAAAAAAAGAAATTATTCAAAAAAAGAATATAGCTATTATTTTAGAAATTAAAATTTAAATAACCCCCGACACAAAAAATCTCTAAAAAGTAAAATAATAATGGTGTCTTTGTCGTTTAAGTACCTAGTAATATTGTACCTAGGTACATTAGTACCTATTATTTTACTTTTTAGAGATTTTTTGTGTCGGGGGTTATTTAAATTTTAATTTAATTTTTATTTCAAACTTTTTAAATTACTTTAGTCTCCATTATGAGGCCTTGATAATGAACTATCTATCACCTACTCGTTGAGCCCATCCTTATGAGCCCAAACACACTATATCTGCTATAAGTTGCTAAGGAGTTGGGTATCCCGCAGACTATTTGATGCCGCAGCATCAGCTCATGTTTACAAATATATTGAATGTCACAGTATACCAAATTTAAAGTCAATCGGATTTTTTAAGTTGGAAATGAGCTGATAATCCTCAAACGCCTGAACAGATCTTCATGAATTATAGCTAAGAACCATCGCAGTCGCATCAGCTTTCAAACAAAAAAAAACCGCGTCCAAATCGGTCCATTCGTTTGAGAGCTACGATGCCACAGACAGACATACAGATACACAGATACACACCCTAAACTTATAACTCCCCTCTTTTTTGTCGGGGGTTAAAAAGACAGTTTATCGGATCATCATCACTATAGTTTTTGCTAAGTTGTGACCGGATGCATACACACAGCCTGTAATACAAGTATTTTAAAAATAAAAACTCCTCAACCGAAAATTCGTAACGATTGTAGGATCGATTATAATCTGAACCAGTTTAACAAAAAACCCTGAACTTCCTAAAAGTTGCACGTTGCAATCCATTGCTACAAATAGTAATCTGTGGAATTTGAATGTAATGACAAAAACTAAATACGTAGCAGATTGATGAAATGATAATGTACTCCGGTTTTGCGTCTTATCGTGTGTGTTCATGTGTCTGGTAATTAGAATCAAACAATTCTTAAAACTTTGCTTTGATCATATTTTGTGGTGGAATTATGTCCTATTTTGAGATAAAATTCTTTGCTTTGTTGCTTTATTACTCCTCATATTTTCGTGTTCTGACATTTTCTGTCTCTATTATTATAGCTTCTACATGCATTAAGGAGCTCAATTATATAACTTTTGTAGCTGTTCTAAAAGCACAATAATATAATCAGATTCAATAGACTGTTATTAGAAATAATACTATTAAACATTTTAATATACAACCACGCCTAGCACAGGCTGATTATTTGCGGTGTTCAGAATATTTACAAGCGTTATTATGTAGAGTTATCACCCAGGGCTATTTCATTGTCTTGGTCTAAATGCAGGCATTATAAGGTTACTTAGGTATTACTTGATGGATATCGCGACTGTAATACAACTTTAAATGGCAGGCATGAGATAAATAAGACTAGTGAAAAATAAGTTGGTATGGCTTTGGAAACTGACGCTGGCTTCGATCAATGATATTACTTTAACGTTCATTTTTGTGTTAACCTATAAGCAGCTCTACTTATAGCCATTTTAGATATGATAAAGATTAATTTTTGATAGCGGTTTCATAGCCATGGAGTGTAGGTGCTATATAGTTGCCTTTATTCATAAATAAATTAAACTCACATTTCACAAAGAGTAAAACTTTAATTTTAATATATTGATCTTCTGAATCTAAAATGTACCGTTCATTTTTGAAAATAGTTTTTAATCTTAGTGAGCAATGCATGGTAAGGAAAAGTTTTGTAACCAAAGTTACGGGCACTCTGCACGGATCCGGAATAGTTGTGCTCACCCAATGCGACTTTGTAAATCTATATAACGTAGGTACTGCTACTATCTTATTTATAATATTATGCATATATATAGTTTTTATTGTAACAAAGAATATCCCAATGTTCATCAATTCTATTTTATCATAAAACTATACTTACACCACTAATATTTATCAACATTTTATTTTTAATTTGATATTACAATATTACAAAGAAATTAAATTTAATTCTTGCTTCAAATATTGATTTTTTATTTCTAGATGGAGGGAAGTCAGCAAGATACATTTATTTAATGGCGGATGCCAAATATTACAAACAGAGGCGTAGGACTTACCTTCTTAAATATTTCAATGTGAGATCCCTGTCGTTTGTGGTCATGCGACGGATGGTGTAGGTGGAGGAAGGTGACATGGTGCGCGGCCGCAGACCCAGCTCGGCGAGCTGAGCCGGCAGCTCGTCCGCGAGCTGTGGAAAAAAAGAACATTTTAGAATTTGGGTAATCTTCAACCTCCTCTTGTATCTCTTCAATTTTGTACTATTTCTCCAGGGTTCCTGTATGTATCAGAATCAAATTTGGATACTGGTATCTAGTTTGAGTTAGTATTGAGCTCTCATTGAGCTTCTTAGTCTCAAACTTGGGATTTATGCGTCTTTAGCTAAATTGAGGATGCGTACCTATTTGATACGTATTACACACCTTTATTAATTATTTTTTTCCGCATTTCAGAAATGTTTTTCTTAGCGTCAGCATCAAGAGTCAATATCGGTATTATGGATTTTAAACTTAATAAAAATTACTTATTTTATTCAATAACCATATCAATCTCTGGTTATACAATACACATTTTTCATAATTCAAGTGTAACTACAGAATTTAGGTGTTTCTATCATCTAAGATGTTTAATGCCAATAGAATACACAATAGTACGTGTAAACGCCAAAGGGCTGTAGGCAAAAAAATCAGAACAGAAAATGCATAATGATGACAAAAACAGGCAGTTCACAATTGGCTTGAGTACCTACATAGCTTCATTGAACCCATAGTTCATGTAACTTCCTTATAGGGAACAGAAACTTAAGTACCTAAACCACTGTACACCTCGTTAATTATAAAGGAAATTCATGTTTATGGTAACAACGCTATTAAATTATGTGTCCTAGTAAATAGTGACAGACTAACGAGATTATGTTTTATCGCAACAGCCTTGTCTCATATTGATCATGTTTATGCCATCTGGCAATAACAAAGGAACATTACATTACTCAGAATGCTAGCGAAACAGCAGTCGCTTCCTGCAAATTGCGTTTTTCGATATTAATAAAACTGATATACAAAACGAAAAAGTGGGTAAGTAGTACTTTCAATAAATCAAGGGCAGCACGATTATTTTAAAATAGCACGGATATATTATTGGAAACAATGATTCTATATACATTCTGTTCGAATTTCGCGATTCTTTTTTTAATAATTCTATGTTTTCGATTATATAACGAAAGATTTATGTTTTTTTTATGGCTAAAAATGTAGGCTTTCCCACATAACTTGGAGGTTTTATCTCAAGATGCATTATAACGAGTATTATTATAAACTTTACAAAATAAACTATATAAACACTTCACATGAACACATTGTATACAGAAGCCCGTACATTTTATAGTTTCATTTCCACCACATTCATAACATTAATAAAAAAGCTTTTATACCGAAAATTGCTTTCGCATTTATGTGTCATAATTTTTCTTTTAAACGTTGGGAGCAATAAAAACCTTTTTCAGAGGGAAATGATATTTTTCATGGAATAAACACTCGTACTTTTAGATTCAATTTCCTTTACCAGAATTTTCTTTGAACATTTATTTTTCTCAATATTCTTCTTTACAGCCGTTTGCAGGTATAAGATAAGCTAGCGCAACACAGGGCTTTATTATTTTTCCTTTTCTCTGAATCTATTTATGTGTTACTTTTGTCAGTAGGTATTTCATCATGAATTAATGTAGACGTAATTTTGATCTAATCAATTTGTGTGCGAATCGATTATAAAGAAAAAAACCTTATAATAATATGATCAGTTGCAATTTCTTAGTCAACTGGTAGGACAGTTCTACGGTTTCGTCCTTCACCTCATTTAAAATTATTATTTTATCTTTGAACTATAAAGAAACGTAACTGCGCATGCTTCAGGAATGAGGAAATCCCAGCCGAACACAGAAAAAATGTGCTTTATTTTTTAAACATTATTTAACCGGCTGTAAATTTACATAACTGTCTACAGTTATTTCGCGAATACTAAAATCGTAATCGTATACTAAAATCCTCCTAGGAAGGTATCATTGTGATTATTTCTGCTGCCAAGCAACGCTGTGCAGGTATTGAAGGACAGTGGCCAATTTAACGACGAAGAAATGAAATAATTTCTTCGAATCCATAAATTGTGAAACATAAACCAAAAAAACACCATAAACCAAAAAAGAAAATACATATGGATTTTTATTTTGATGGCAATATGAGTCTAATATCTTATGGTGAGTGCACTACAGCGTCACACAGTGCTTTGTAATTAAAATTTTCGATGACGTTTATAGCCTGTTAGTGAACAGTTGTGAAGCATGCCATTAGACGAGTTTGCTCGTCTTTAAATTCATTAAAAAGCCCTTTTGCTTCTAAATGTTTCCATCGGTATGTATATTTAATCATAAATTATATACTTAAACCGTCCCTGAGAAATATATATTTGAATATCGAAAACCACATCCAAATAGGATAAGTAGTTTTTGAGAAACTCGCGTCCATACAAATTTACATGCATCCATACATACGGATCGAATACAGAACCTCCTTTTTTGAAGTGGGTTAAAAAGGTCCTACACGTACATTACCTATCTCTTAATCTTAGAGCTATACCGACCCTAGCTACTAGCTGTTCATTTCCATGTCCGGTTATGTCGCCTTGGTCGAGCCTACAGTTTAGCATAAACCTTTGTCAGCTAATAACTATGTACTTGATGTTGATTGTGGTCGTGAAGTATTTTGCTGGGTTGGTTTTTATTGCTTTAAACGATAGCGGAACTTAGAACTGATATGTGTTAGTAATCTACTAATAAGAGAAGGATAGTAGTTAAACTGTAAATATCGTGGATATGCAGTACTTATTAACATTTGGTTAATGTTGGCCATATTTTTTTTCCATCCATGTCATCCCATGCCGCCGCCATAATGCAGGTGACTGGTAATTGTCAGCTCAAATTTTTTTTGCCTGTTGCCACCTTTATTATTAATAGCACGACATTGGCACCAATTAAATCATATTATGACTATGGTCTTTCACTTTTATATTATTTTATTCCAGAACTTTATCAACAAAAAATATTGGAAATCTAAATTAATAGGTGTTTGTATTTATAGCAATTATTTTGTGAAATGCATACCAGTCCTTAATCCATTTAAATGTTACTGTTTGAGATATAATTCCAGGTGTGGTCACGATCGGCGAACTAATTAAGGTCTCAAATACCTTAAAGCTTTCGAAATATTTCAGTTTTAGACCCTGTTAACAACAGTAAGTAGTAGAATGGATAGTTTTGTCTATCGACAAGATGTAGAGAATACTTGTATTTATCGCGTTGATAAGTTTTTCCACGCTAAAAGTACATAAAAACCTTCCCGTTGAATCACTCTATCTATTAAAAAAACCGTATCAAAATCCGTTGCGTGGTTTTAAAGATCTAAGCATACATAGGGACAGACAGCGGGAAGCGGCTTTGTTTTATAGTATGTAGTGATATGCCTAACATTTAATATTTACGATGGAAATATTCGTCTCATCGTAAAAAATAAGTGGTCTGCGATTGCTCGGAAAGTTCTTAATTGTGTAGGTCGCAGTATTATTACCAGTTTGGCGGTCGAATGAATAAAATATTATTGAATCTATCTATTCTATTACATATAACATAAATGTAAATGCTGTCTAATCATGTATTTAGTGAAGTCAATGTCAATGACAGGGGATGGAGTTTGCAATGCTCTTCACGCATCGTGAGAATTTAGTTCTGTTAATTCTAGAATTGTAGGTTGTTCTTGAAGTCCTTGATTTATTGCTTTGTGCAACCATTCATTATGCTTGAATATTGAATTATTAACTTTAGCTTGCATTCATACCTTCTAGTTTAGATTATGTATAATATTCCCATCAACAGCATTCAAATGACTCTACAACTATGTTCATATCCGATAAATTAAATCTTTAATGTAAATTGCAAACTACTGTCCTCAAATTGCAGCAATATACATAATTTTATTACACTAGAACACATAAAAAATCCGCAGCTATTACAATGAAGTTAGGACTTACAAATTCTGCAAGCGGATGAATAGCTGTTGTGTTCAATACAATGCATAAGCCAGGGTGGTATTAAGAAATCTATCTCACGTTTAAGTAAATACATATAAATAATTGAATATTATAATAAACCAAGCTTAAGCTGTTATTTAAGAGCTTCTTCTCAGCTGAGCTGGTGCTGTTACATAAACAAAACTCAGCTGTCAAAATATTGTCAGTTAAGATATGGCTTGAGCTGCTGTTAATGTGGGTTTATTAAATAGCGAGTATGTTATCTTAATTTGAGGGCATTTCTATTGATATCGCAATTCAGAGCGTATTTGAGTTAGATCTATTTATACCGCACAAAGATTAGTTTAGTACCGCATCCAGAAAAAGGTCGGGGAAGAGAAGGGCTTAAGCTCTTTCCAAAACCATTTAGGTCCACCCCTAATCACAAGTTAGTTTTAACATATATGTTACTTTTTAGTACTATATTTTCTAGAAGGAGTACGTTTTACCACTCATTCTTATTTGAATTGTTTTAATTAAAACTATTATTCTTTTCCCAATTTAAATTCTCGAGATAATTCTTGGGTTAAGCCCCCTCCAAAAAAACCTTGTATTCGTCTCTGAGCGTGTTGCTTTAATACCAACTCCTTGCAATTCGATTCTGGAATAATGAGTGTGCTTGTCAAGAAAGATTGACGTCAGTCGACGGATTTATTTTATAGAGGCAAAGGTTACTTGAAAATTTGAAGCGTATTCTACTAGCTATCTCGCGTAGAAAAGAGCATAAATTTTCTATTTCAAACAGTAATAATTTCAATATATTAAAAGCAGGAGATCGAAATTGGGGTGCAAAGTCAGGAAACCTCCACGTGGTGCACCCTGGGCAACGGAGCGTCGGTCGAGTTGATCGGCGCAACGGCCAATATCCTGACAACAGTGGTCTTGGCGGTAGTCGCCGCTTTTTTGCGGTGGCTGCCGCATTCTTAGATGGTGGGCCCGTGTATTCGGGCGGCTCCTGGTTCATCCGGGGGTGTCGACGGGCTCGGTGTGCGCTAACACCGCCCCGAGCAGGCAGTGGGGGGGAACCTTCCTCTCCGCTGTCACCGTTGCAGATCGTAATCTAGTATGGAGGTCCGTGGACATGTCTCGCGCTCCTGCTGGACCGAGGGTCTTGGCTTAATCGCCCGGACCACGAGGGAGAAAACCTCTATAAAAAGTTACCCCGAATCCCAAGCGGCGGCGCACCGCGAGGGGATGCATGGCCGATGGGTAGTTCGGTCACTAGTGCGACCCCCACCAGAGTACCGGCCGACCCTCTTGGCGGGTTACGCTAGGCTTACCCAGGTACAGGGGGCACTGCCTGGGTGGACTCTTATTTCCCCCATACTCGTGGGACTAATATGGAAAATGTACCAAAAATAATTTTAACGAGAGTGCCTACTCCAGTTTTGGCTGGAGAGGCGGAGACTGGTGGGCGAAAGCCCGTTGTTGGCGGACGAAGAGTCGGCGCGGACAAGATGTCCATAGGCGTCGACTCGGAGTCGAGTGGGAGCGTTTCCTCCGTTCGGAGCCATAGGCTCTGGAGGAAACGTTCCGAGTTGGACAAGGGCAGCAGGTCGTCCCTGGGAAGCGACACGGAGGAGCCAACTCCGAAGTCGCAGACGACTGCTGGACGTGGCAGGGGAGGCCCAGCTTCGGTCGACGGATTCGTCGCACCGAAGTCAAGGGAGAGGGTGCGCGACGTTTTAAAGCGCAGGGAGGCCCGCCAAAGGGCGAGAAGGGTGGAGAGCGGGGAAGGCATGGTCCTTCGCTCCGCCAACCCAAAGGTGCCCGCCGAGGAGGTGGCTGTCGCGGCGGCGGTGGAACCGGCACCGAGCGCTCGCCCTAAAGGCGAGGCCAAGAAGTGGCGCGATAAATGCGCCAAACTAGAGGAGGCGGTGAAGGAGCTGAAGCGTGAAAACGCTTCTCTCCTTCGCCGTCTGGAGGAGCTGGCAGCAGTGGAGGCCAAGTGGCAGGCCAGAATGGAGTCGGTGCTCCTAGGGCCGGCCCAGAGGCCTCCGCTGGCCCACGAGAGACGGTCCACCCCCGGGGACATACCACTCCCCGTCCAGGGTGGTTTCGTTGGCGGAGCTCCCCAGCCTTCCACTAAGGGGAAGGGGAGGGGGAAGGGGAAAGGAGCAGTGCAGCCTGCTCCTCTTAAGGCTCCTGCCATCGTGGCCGGGCCCTCCACCTCTGCTGCCGTGGCGGTCGCTGGACCGTCTGGGGTGCCCCAGAAGGGGAGGGGGAAAGGTGGTCCTCCTGCTCCCCCCGTAGCGAAGTCCGCTCCGAGGGAGCCCCGCCCACTGCCACCGGCCCCAGCGTCCATGGACGCTGAATGGACCGTGGTGGTGGGGAAAAAGAAGCGGGGGAAGCCCAGCCCCGCTGCGGCGCCTGCGGCGAAACCGCAGCAGAGGAAGCAGAGGCGCAAGGAGCCCAAGCTGCGTCAGCCACGCTCAGCGGCCATAGTGCTGTCGCTGACGCCGGCGGCGGTGGCCAAGGGCCTAACGTACGCCAAGGTGCTGACGGACGCTCAGCACCGCGTGGACCTCGCCGGCCTCGGCATTGACAGGCTGAGGCCCAAGGTGGCAGCCACGGGTGCCATGCTATATGAGGTGCCCGGGGCTGAGTCGGAGCGGAAGGCGGATTCCCTCGCCGCAAGGCTGAGGGAATGCTTTGGCGGGTCGGAGGATATCCAAATCTCCCGGCCCACCAAATGCACGGAGCTGCGGCTGTCGGAGCTGGATCCGGCAGCAACATCCGAGACGGTCGCAGCGGCTCTCAGCGTTGCTGGCGAGTGCGCAGCTGATTCCGTGAAGGTCGGAGAAATCCGGCCTGACCGCTCCGGCCTGGGCGCAGTTTGGGCCAAGGTGCCGACCAGGGCGGCACAAAAAATAAAGGCGGGCCGCCTGATGGTAGGGTGGACTGTGGCCCGGGTGACCGTGCTCGGGGCGCGCCCGATGCGGTGTTTCCGTTGCCTTGAGCACGGTCACACGCAGAGCACCTGCACCGGAGGACCGGACCGCAGCGATCTTTGTTATCGCTGCGGCAAACCGGGCCACAAAGCCCGCGGATGCGAGGCCGCGCCGAACTGCGCAGTCTGCGCGGCCGCAGGGAGGCCCGCCAAACATCCGGTGGGCGGGAAGGCATGCCCCGCCCCCTCCCGTCGCGATAGGCGTCGCGACGGGGTACGAAGTGCTGCTGCCGCTGGGGCTTCGACCCAGCCGCAGGCAGCGAGCCCACCGCAAGGGGCCGCGATGGACGTGGTAGAGATCGCCCAATAAATGGAACTAAATTTCCTCCAGGCGAACATCAACCACTGTGCCAGTGCCCAGGACCTGTTGTCCCAAAGCCTGGCGCAGTGGTCGGTGCAAGTGGCCGTGGTCGCTGAGCCGTATTTTGTCCCCCCCCGGGATAACTGGGCGGGGGACCTTGACGGCTTGGTGGCCATCATCAGCCGGGGCGCCGCTGGCTCCCCACCCTTCGAAAAAGTAGCGAAGGACAGGGGATGCGTGGCGGTTCTGTTGGGAGACATTTGGATAGTAGGAGTGTACTTTTCTCCCAACAGACCCCTCGCCGAATTTGAGTCTTTCCTCGTTCGGCTGGGGGCCTTGGTGGAACAAGGCCAACCTCACCCGGCGGTCGTCGCCGGCGACTTCAACGCCAAATCCGTGGCTTGGGGTTCGCCGGCGACGAACGGTCGTGGTCGGGTCCTGGAGGAATGGGCGATCTCTGTCGGCCTGGTCGTCCTGAACAGGGGATCGGTGGACACATGCGTGCGGCACAACGGCGGGTCTATTATAGACCTGTCGTTGGCGAGTGCCGCCGTCGCACGCCGTGTCCGGGACTGGAGAGTCCTCGTGGGCGTGGAGACGTTGTCGGACCATCGTTACATCAGGTTCGGCGTCTCCGCGTCCCCGAGTGTCCAGTCCGGTGGTGTACCGAGTGCCCCAAATCAGGACGGCCCGCGGTGGGCGCTTCGTCGCCTCGATGGGGAGGCCCTAGTGCTGGCCGCTCTGGTCATGTCGTGGCTCCCCGTGCCGGACGGGCCGGTACGGGTTGAGCAGGAGGCGGAGTGGTTCGGGGTGGCAATGTCGGATGTCTGCGACGCCGGCATGCCCCGAGCTCTCCGCCGTTCGCCGGTGCGACAGGTGTACTGGTGGTCGGCGGAGCTAGCGCAGTTGCGCGCGTCGTGCGTTGCTGCGCGCCGCCGATACGCCAGGCATCGTCGTCGCCGGCTCCGAGACGAAAACCACGCAGACCAGGAGCGGCAGCTCTATGGCCTCTACAAAGAGGCAAAGAGAGCGCTGCGGGTGGCCATTTATGGGGCCAAGGTCGCGGCACGTAAGGCGTTCGTGGGGACTCTCGACAGGGACCCGTGGGGGCGCCCTTACCGGATGGTGATGAAGAAGCTTCGCCCAGCGGCGCCCCCGCTGTCGCAGAGTCTCCGGCCAGAATTACTGGCCAACGTCGTCGCGGCCTTGTTCCCGGCCACCGTGGAGTTCACTCCTCCACCGATGGCGCCACCGGATGTGGCGTCATCGTCGAGTGAGAATCCGGCAAGGGATATCTCGGAGGTTTCGCCCGCTGAAATGCGGGCGGCAGTGCTTCGGCTGCGGAGCAAAAACACGGCCCCAGGGCTCGATGGCATCCCCGGGAAAGCCTGGGTGCTAGCCGTTGAGTACCTGGGCCCGAGGCTCCGCAGCTTATTCACCGCCTGCCTGGAGCAGGGCGTCTTCCCGGTGCGTTGGAAAACCGGGAAGCTCGTCCTGCTGAAGAAGGGAGGACGACCCGCAGAGTCGCCGTCGGCCTACCGGCCCATCGTGTTGCTCGACGAGGTGGCAAAGCTCTTCGAGCGCATCATTCATAACCGCCTCGTCGAGCACCTTGAAAGGGTCGGACCAAATCTGGCCGACGAGCAGTTTGGATTTCGGAGGGGACGTTCCACTGTCCACGCGATTCTGCGGGTGAAGGCACAGGCGGAGGATGCAGTGGCCAGAGGCAGTGTAGTGATAGCGGTATCGTTAGATATTTCTAACGCATTCAACTCGCTGCCCTGGCCCTGCATCCACGAGGCACTGCGGTACCACGTGGTGCCGCCCTATCTCCGGCGTCTGGTGCACGCGTACCTGTCTGACAGGCACGTGGTGTATCCGGGCGCCGATGGGTGGCACCGAAGAGCGATGTCGTGCGGTGTTCCACAGGGCTCGGTTTTGGGCCCTCTCCTGTGGAACATCGGGTACGACTGGGTGCTCCGTGGTTCCAATCTCCGGGGCGTCGGCGTGACTTGTTACGCCGACGATACGTTAGTCACAGCGACTGCTGGGACCTTCCGGGACGCCGCAACTCTGGCGGCGGCGGGCACCGGCCAAGTAGTTCGGAGAATCCAACGTTTAGGGTTGAAGGTGGCCCTCGAGAAAACCGAGGCCGTGTGTTTTCACGGACCTCGGAGAGGGCCACCGGCCGGTGCCGGCATCGTCGTTGGGGGGGTGCGGATCCCCATCGGCTCTAGTATGAGGTATCTAGGTTTAGTCCTGGATAGCCGATGGCGATTCCGCACCCACTTTAAGGAGTTGAGGACGAAATTGTCCCGGGCAGCGGGCGCTCTTTCCCGCCTGCTGCCCAACCTGGAAGGTCCTGGCTTCCCTTGCCGGAGGCTGTATCACGGAGTCGTGCGGTCCATAGCCCTTTATGGCAGCCCCGTTTGGGCTGATTCCCTGGGCCGCCCCTGCGTCGCCCTTCTGCGCGCCCCGCAGAGAGCTTTAGCGCAGCGGGCGGTCAGGGCGTACCGCACGGTCTCTTTCGAGGCGGCTTGCCTATTGGCCGGATTTCTGCCCTGGGACCTGGACGCCAAATCCCTTGCCGATGTATTCCATTGGCGGGAGGAGGCGTTCAGTCGCGGGGAGCGTCCGGCCCTGAAGGAGGTGGAGGCCAAGAGGGCCGCCTTACGACGAGCCGCCGTGGAGGAGTGGCGTCTCAGGCTGGAGGCCCCGTCATGGGGGCACCGGGTCGTAGAGGCAGTGCGTCCTGTCTTTGCCGAATGGCTGGACAGGCGCCACGGAGCGGCAACATACCGCCTGACGCAGGTGCTCACCGGGCATGGCTGCTTCGGTGAGTTCCTGTTTCGGGTGGTAGGTGTAGAGGAGTCGGCCGTGTGTCACTATTGTGACAACTGCCCAATGGACACGGCCCAACATACGTTGGAGTGTTGTCCAGCCTGGGATGAGGAGCGCAGCGCTCTCAGAACAGTCGTCGGAGAAGACCTCTCGCTGCCGGCCGTGGTCGCTTCCATGGTCGGCGGCCGGGAGGCCTGGCAGGCGGTGGCCCACTTCTGCGAGGCGGTCCTCTCGCGGAAGGAGAGTGCCGAGAGGGATCGCCAGCGCAGTGGTGATCCCTCCCGCCGCCAGACGAGACGTAGGAGGCGTCGGGTGGACGACTGACCGACGTCTCCCGCCCTGTGGATTGGGGGCGTTTGGAGAATTCCACCACGGCATCCCCTGCCTGTCGTAAAAGGCGACTAATAGGGGCCTCCGGGGGTCACGGGTGGGCGGGACGTGCCGCCCACCCATTAGTCTAGCCAACTTCTGTGACCCCCGTGATGGACATGTCCGAGGCAGCGTGTCTCACGCTGCCTCGGACATCAAAAGGTGGACACGGTACGGTGTTTCGGGGGCTTCTGAGCCCCCGCAACAGGGAAAAGGACCGCAACAGCGGTACGCGCAGGGGCGGTTGCGGACGACAACTTAGACGTGAGTCAGAGGAAGCCCGCAGCCGTCCCTAATGAGCCGAAGATGGCCATATTAAAAAAAAAAAAAAAAAAGGAGATCGAAATTATTTTTAAGACCCAATTTTATATGGCCACGGTATAGATGTGCTTTAATAGAAAGAAGGGTAGTTAGAATGCACTTTTAGTCTGATAGATGCTGCTAACATCTAACCAAGCACATCTCTAATGATTCCTTCATTCGTATTCCAATTTAATCGTGACACATAGAAGAGAACTGAAGTAAACTGGTTGCAATTACGGTTTCTAGTATTCACTTGTAACTATTGCTTTGGCGCCAATATAAATATTAAACCTAGTTAGGTTATAAACATAAATGTTTAATCAATTAGTTGTACTAAGGAATAGTTGTTGCGGAGTATCAGAAACTTAAGTGTGTTAGCACTTGTAGCTTCGTGTTAGCAGATTCTGCCAACGTATGACCTAAAAATGCATGATCAAACTATTGAAATGAAATATTTTATCAAGTATTAGTACGACGAAAAATTTGTTAGGACCGATTGCTTTGTGTTAGCACATTCTTCCAACTTATTAATGTATGATGAAACTATTGAAATCATGAACCTTAACAAATGCCTAAAACCCTTTTAGTAGGCCTAAAACCCTCTGAGTAGTAGAGGAGGCCCGTGTTCAGCTGTGGGCAGTATGTAATACAGGGCTGGTATTTTTTTTTTATTAACAAATATTATTATGTCGTAACTTGTTTTGGCGACTTGATTCAACGTGGATTCAAATAATAGAAAATCGAATCAATCATTATTGGGTGTCTCTATTGCCAAACTTCACCAGTCTGCATAATTACATGAATATCAAGTGATCGTGGTTGTATAATGAATAATTTGATAATAAATAGATATACTTTGATTTAGCCCGAACATAATAATATCGTCAAAACCAATGAAATACATTCAATAATTTATAATTAATAATAATAATTATAATAGCAAGTAGGCAACTAATATTGTACAACTGATATTGTAATTGACAATAATAAAGAGTCTTTGCAGTTTGCACATGAGGTTTTTAAAATATAATTATTATGATTCGTTTCTAATGCAACTAAACAGTAAACACTAAGGTATCAGGATATACACAGCAATGCAATCAGCCGAGCTGGTACTGAATAGAAAAAGTCAATATCACTTTGCCCGACCCGGGGATCGAACCCGAGACCTCAGTATTGCAGCCGTACCGTAATACAACTACGTCACCGAGGCAGTCGGTAATTGATAAATAATACACATATAACTTCGAAAAGTCAGGGGTGTGTGCCTTGTGCCATGTGCCAACAAGGCTATTGTCCACATTATTCATGTAGGTACACTGAGACTTAGAAAAAAACGATTAAAGATTCGTTGATTTTCCGTGATTAATGATGGAATTTTGTTGTCATAGGTTATTTATTTTAGAAATTAATACATTAGAAGCTGATTATGTTTTTTACCTATGTGGAGCTATTTTATAATTACTTGTTATAAGAATATACATATGAAATCCAAGGTAAGGTTACTTTTTATTAGTTTGTTATTACATATTTGCTTTTAATATTCTATGCGTCTAAATTATGTGAAATACGTGTGTATTGTTTCGAACAATGGACACTGAAATTTAAAATTATAAAACTAGACATGTTTGTATGTTAATTAGTAAACAAAGGATTCCTGACATTCAAAGAGTCCGTTTCACAGGTTTCAACTAAATGTTGCTTGAAAATGTTTGTATGAAACTAATGTAGATATTACTTAGTTTATTACTATTTATTAGACTATTATTACAGTACATAGATTATTTATTACAGTTTATTTTATTTGAACGGGTTATACATTTATCAGCAAGCTGTGAAATCTGCCGTAAATCTTACGCATGCGAGTTTACATACAGCCTGGATTAATTTAATATTTCTTGATTACAATAAAATTTTGTGAGTAATATCTGCAATCAATTATCAACGCATTGGTTAGAACATATTGCATAAGGATATTTCTCGTAACGCAAAGGACATAGCAGGTTATATTGCGGAAGCACCTAATGGAAAATAGAGCAAGATTAAATATTTTCTTGTGGTTATTTTCTGTGATCCATCCTAGCTTTTGTTAAAAGCAAAGTACTTTGACTCCTCAAGCCCCGCGACGGACACCGGTGTCCATATATATAGGGTTTTCCCATACATTTATATATATATATAAGCGGGGCTTGAATGGTTAAAAGTATTTCCCGTTTTAAGTATGAATATATATGAGTTAGTAATATACAGTTTTATTCCAAAGGAGATGTCCGCTTTTGTATAGGTGCTGGGCCTCAAAATCTAAACAGACCCAAACTTTAGGGATATTAAAAGGGCAACATATCGCACCTTTAGGATGAAACCGACACAATTCAAAAAGATAGAAAATTCAGTTATCGTCATAAAATTACTTAAAACTAAGTTCTCAATACAATAATAGTTCAAACACAGCCATATTCAAGCAGGAAAAGGACCAAACTGTTATATCGGTCCCTTTTTCACAATATTTTTATAAATAAAGGAGTAGTTTTTAGTCATTTAAAAATTATAACTCAATTTTAATTTTTTTGAATCGTGTCGTTTTTGTTCTAAAGGTGCGAATTATGGAATTTAGATCCATTAAAAAAATATTCTTAGACCCCTCCCTTCACAACCAACTTTTTGGGTAGCATTCATATTAAGTATAGTTTTCAAGCCAAACAAAAGTATATGCATCTCAAAATCGGAGGTCTTTAAAATTGAACGATTTATTGCGAAAGGCTTTTCAGGAGTTCTATCCAAATATAATGTATAAACGGTCTTGTTTAGATTTTTAGACCCATTTTTGGACAAGTCCTTTATCTTCAATCACTCTGAGCGAGCGCAATTTTTAGCAATTAATGATAACTATAATATAAAATTAATTAAACCATAGGCAATCTTACACATAAAATATACAATTAAAGGTCTTGATGACAGGGCAAGGTCCATTTAATAAATTTATTTCAACATGGCGGTACAGTGTTCCTGAAACCATAAACGTATCAGAACTGTTAAATGACAAATCACCACAGCTTCCGGAAGATATGTAAGCCGTAATAGGAATCACCGATAATGAATTGTTTGTTCATACAAAGTTCCGCATGCCCTGATCATAGTAAATTAGAACGGGTTATGTTGATTTAATCATTCTTATCATATGCCCACACGAGTGGACGATAGCCTAGTTGGGAATGGAACGGTCTACCGAGACAATGTCCGGAGGCTCAAAACCCAAGTCACACACCTCTGACTTTACGATGTAATGTGTGTATTGTTTATCAATTATCGCTCGCTTTAACAGTGAAGGAAAACATCGCGAGGAAACCTACATACCTGAGAATTCTCCATAAGAATTTCGAGGGTATGTGAAGTCTGCCAATCCGCACTAGGCCAGCGTGGTAGACTAAGGCCTAAAAGCCTTACTTATAATACAGGGCTGGTATTATTATTATTATTATTATTATTATATTTATTATCATATGCAATCATTAACACTATAGATTGTGTGATAGTTATAAGTAGTTCAATGCGGAACATAACTAATTAGGTGCAATGTGATAATTCACACGCTACGCCTCGGCTTGCAACTGTAGGGAACAGCTGATAGCACGGTATTTCGTAAAATCTAATTTTAGCTAGCTTTGAAAGCCAATATCTCGTGATTGCCTATTAAAGTAATTGAGAGACTTTGCAGTGTAACCTCCGGTCTCAATAACTTACTATAATTTACGTGGAGTTTGCTGTCTAACTCGATAGTAAAAATTAAGCTTACTCTCTCTACTATTTCAATATCGGAAACTTTGATGTAATTCTGGTGAGTGCACCCGCCGAAGCGTTTTATTTTCCAATAAGAAGTAAATATTGTCAGTAATTTTATTTTTAAACTTGACTTTTGTAATCGAAGTGAATAAAATGCATCATTCATCAAAGCAGTATCAACAAAGTAAACAAACTTAAGCAATATAAATTGTAGCATGACCGTTTTAAACGTGTACCTCTAATCGTGACTGAAATAGATAAATTTGTCGAAATGTGATAGGCAAAGTGGATGCTTGCGACATTTCAAACCACGTTTTCTATGTGCCTTGAAGTACCTACTAAGTTTGGCCTATGGCCTCAAAAACTCGCTTAGTATGGACATGTCAGTTTCAAATGTATGGCCGTGAGTTGCGTAAAGGACTTACCCAAAATTACTTACAACTGTTTTAAAAGATTTTAATTTAATTACCATCGACTATTCAATTTGACATTTTTAAGAAAACAAAACATAATATAATTAATATTTTCGAACTGGTTAAAACTAAATGTACTCGTTTTTTGATTTTACGTATAGATAACACAGCGTTAATAGCGTGCAAAATGCCAATTTACATAAAATTAAACGTAATTTTTTTCTGTCTTTGGTTAGTGTTTGAAGGACATTTTTGAAGATTGAATGAGATCAGTGTATCCCACGTGTAAGGAACAAATGAAGGTCTGAAATGTTAATTGCAACATAACAAGATTTATATACAAAACGTGCCATGCTCGGATATTAAATGATATCAGCATTTTGTTACAAAATACTGTTTGTAAATGAGTATTTGTTTCTTCTACTTTGATACTAGTTGTCGAGACAAATAATGTTCAGATTTTAAGAGGTCAAATAAAGATTGAAATTCAATATATTTTGAATGTTTCGTTGGCCATTTAACGTTCCTTTTGTGTCTCCGATATCTGCGATATAAAGATCTAGATTGTTATCAAAACCATCTTAGTATAAATATTCCTCTTATTTACATAAATGTTAAGATAATTGTATATTTATGTTAATTCATGTTAATTGTGAAATAATAATAATTTTGGAATAAAACAAGGGAACTGTTAAATATTCATGAAAACATTTTACAAAGCTTTTGTTCAGTCTTAGTGCTGTCATTTTCAGCTCTGAATTACATTATTTGTCATGTTTTGTATTTCTAAAATTAGCTGCTATTAATATTCATAGCCATTCAAGTCAAAGATATTCCTTGCTTTAAATCTTTGCTTCCATTTCATAACTTAACGTTAATTTTAATGAGACAATAAATATCTTCATTTTATATAATTTGAGGACTCCAATTAATGGCAATACATTATTTCCACCATTAAAATCAACGAATTTGAATGACATTCGTCTCTAAATGTGTAATAACTCACCCAATTACATTTCACCTTTATTAGTGGCTTGTTAGTTCCACTAATCGTAAATGCTTCAAAACCACTCACAATTGCTGTCAAGAGAACCGTAGCGAGTAATTTGCTATCACTTCGACATAGCAGCAGACTAAAACTGCATAGGTACTCTTACAATTCGCACTGACTGCCCGGTGCTAAAATTAACTGTCCATCGGTCTAGTTCAAAATTAGACGTACTGGGAACCTAGATCAGATTTACGTAAACCTACATTGTACGTATGTGTCTGAGTATAATATACTAGTCATATGATTAACGATAATGATGTAGTAAGTGCCTATAAACTATTACAGGGAGTTTGTAAATGATTCTTTGCATCACGATAAAAGCGTTCTCTCGTGAAGTTCAGCATAACAAATTTTATTGTGCCTATGGTGTTTGAGTTTATGTTATAATGAAGAAAACTCAGTAGCTTATGTAAAGTAGTAATAATATGAGTTCTATATTTTATTAGCTTTTGCCCGGGGTTTCGCCCGCACGAGTTTTTCCTGGATATAAGTCTCGCTATACATTTTCCCGGGATAAAAAGTAGCCTATAACCTTCCCAGGGTCTTGAACTATCTCCATACCCAATGTCATCGAAATCCCCTCGGTGGTTTTGAGTTTATCGCAAAAAAAATTTGCTCTATCTTTTCACCCCCTTAGGGGTTAAATTTCACAAAATCCCGTCTTAATGAGCACCTAAGTACTAAAAAGAAAGTTTGAGACTCCTAACACTTGTAGTTTCTGAGATTTCTTGATGAGTAAGTACGTAAGTGACCTTTCGTTTTTATATCTTCTATATATATAAAAATCAATCCCTATTTTCCTTGGTCACGGCATCACGCGTGAACGGCTGGACTGATTTCGTTATTTCTTTTTTTAATGTGGTTGGTATTGTCAGGAGAAAGTTCTTATGAAAGAAAAAATAAGAAAATTGCGCGGGAAATTAGAAAATTTAAGAATACTTAACCACCATATTAAACGTGCATGTCACTGAACTCCTAAACGGGTGGACCGATTTTAATGAAATTTTTGTGTGTCTTAAGGTGGATTCCAGAAGGGTTTAGATTACAATTATATCCGGTAGGTAGCGCTGTACTCGGGTACTAGGATTTTATTTCCTTTTTAGGGCAGGACAACGTCTGTCGGGGCCGCTAGTAGATTATGATTAGGGCTGCCATCCGTCCGGATTTCCCCGGATTTGTCCTAGTTTGAAGGGCGTCCGGGGGCCGTCCGGCAGGGGTTTTAAAAATTGTCCGGGCAAAACCCGGACACTTTTGTTGTCCGGGGAAATCCATTTTTTATAGATAAGCGATAAATTGAAATAAATCTTAGTTAAAAATTAATGCATTTCCCCACATGGAATGGCAAAATATTTTTTCAGAGGTGTCCGGGGAAAGACCCATATTTCGCCGTCCGGGAATTTTGCCGTGTTTATCCGGCGTCGGCAATTTAGATGATGGCAGCCCTAATTATGATTTATGACATTTCGTTTTATGTATAGATCAATGATTTTCTTTCGCGAAGACATGGTGAACTATTGTTGTCGCTCTACGTTATTTCGCCGGGGCCCGTAGCAAGAGTGTAACTCAAAATGCCAATATATTTTTTTATTTTATATGCTTTCTTGAAACTAATGCTCACACAAATTTAATGTAATTATTTTATAATTTTCTACATTCCCGACTCTACCTAAACTCTACATATTATACTAACGCAAGTCATCAAAACATTACAAACACACTCACGCCTTTTATCCTCGAAGGGGTAGGCAGAGGCGCAACTAATTCACCCACTTTTCGTTGTACGTATTCCGTCCTATGATGTGATAGGGAGTGAGCCTGTCACCATATCGGGCACAAATTCCAGACTCCTAATACTGAACAGAAAAATCCAATATCACACTGCCCGACCCGGGGATCGAACCCGAGACTGAGCATTGCATTCGTACCATTCTACATCTACGCCATCGAGGCTGTCACAACATTAAAACATTAGTAAACAAAATTAATATAAGTAACTAGCTTTTGCCCGCGGCTCCGCCCGCATTAAAAAGTTTTTCCGGGATAAAAGTCCCGGTTTATATTTTCCCGGGATAAAAAGTAGCCTATGTGTTAATCCAGGACATTATCTACCCGTGTGCCAAATTTCATCGAAATCCGTTCAGTAGTTTTTGCGTGAAAGAGGAACAAACATCCTTACATCCATACATCCAAACATCCATACATCCAAACATCCATACATTCTTACAAACTTTCGCCTTTATAATATTAGTAGGATAAAATCAAAGCAGCACAATATTAACTGCAGCTCAAATAGCAGTCGTGAAAGGCGATCATCGAACTTTAGACCTTGGTATTGAACGCAAGCAAGGCCCGTTCACTGAATCGCGGCGGAATATTTACTAATCATCGCGGACAATCGGACAAAAACTATTCATTATTAGCTTTTTATTATATTACGCAACAAAACAATTACAATGCGTTTTTAGTTAGTTTTTTCAGTTTAAAAATCTAGTCATTGTTTTAAATTGTAAAATAAGCGATTAAAATATTTTGGCATTGTTTTTCATTAAAACTTTATTAAAGCTATATAAAGTTTTATTTATTTTTTGGATTTTCCTAACCTTCATAGTTATAAGTTAATTGCGCAGAATAGTGACTGAATTACATACAATTTTACATGCTTCACAGACTTTCAGTCGTGACTTCCCTTACATGAACGATATTTTTACCAGTTTTTGGTAATGTATTCCGTCCCATGATGTGATAAGGAGCGAGCCTATCATCATGTCGGGTACAAATTCCAGACCCTGATCTAATACTGAGCACATCTTAATATTACGTTACCCGGCCCGAGGATCGAACCCGAGACCTCAGCAATGCAGTGGTACCGTAATACAACAACGCTACTGTCGATCAAAATAAATCTATCTTTAGGCAAGTTAAACGAATTAAAGAAATAAAAAAAAAAAATATTGGCCCCTAGTTGGATGGTAAATGGAGAATGTCAAATGTGAATCAATTTAATAATACAATATTTTTTTAGGCTAAGTATTTTGTTGTGTTTGTCCATTTTCACCACGGCTACGATGCAGGGCCGGAGTTAGAATGTCGGGGCCCCTAGGCATTACGTCCTTAGGGCCTTTTTTGCCTTTCCTTACTTCCTACAATAATTTTTTTCTACCACAACCTAATTAACTGGCTGCAAAAAAAATACTTAAGCATGTTCTTTAATAACTCAAATTATGTTTTTAAAAGTATTGAAATAGGTGTAATTTACAAGATAGTTACGGCGATAATATTGTCATCGAAAAACAAGTTTATTTAATATGAATCGTTAAGTAGGTATCATTTTCTTTTTTTCTCGGGATGAAGCGCCCTTGGTCGATGCCAGGCCCCTAGACAGTATCCTAATTTGCCTTTAAGATAAACCGATCCTGCTTCGATGGTCATTTATAGGAATTGACTAGGGAAGTCTGTTTTATGTCTTCGCCTATTTCTTCAGAGGCCGCGCCGTAGCTAAGATGCCTTTGTACAAATTGTTTACTAGCGTTATGAATAAGAATGACATATCCAAACGTGACATTTACCGATAGACTATGTCATTCCCATGCATTTCTGTTTTCCCAAGTATTACAGACGTATCTCTAAACCGTATAATGAATACATGACTGTATTAACGTACGGACGGAAAAACAATAATTCACATTATAATGTAACACGGCATTGAATTTATTACTGATATCTTGATACTAACTTGTTATACGTGCAATTGAAAAAAATAAATTATTCTGCATATTTATAAGAAATATGAACGTGTAATGAAAAACATACAAGCACACGAATTGAGAACACACTATTTTGGAAGAGTCTGTTAAAAATTATGACGAGTAAACCGATTGTTATTCCTTATAGTTAACGCTAATAGAAAAAAACGTATGGAAATGACATCCTATCGACATATGAGTAATGTTTTACCTCTGTGGTTTTACCCTATAAATATTCTTGACACTTATAAATATTTCTACTATGATATGTGGTTTATATAAAAAATAATATATTTACTGTTTGTAGGTCTCTCATATGTAGGAGTCCGTCTGGGTGTGTACCACCGCAATGTCTATTTCTACCGCCAAGCAGCAGTGTGCATACACTGTTGTGTTTCGGTTTGAAGGACAATGCAGCCAGTGTAACTACTGGACATAATGAGACTTAGGGCGGTATTAATAAATCAATCTCAAGTTTGAGTTACATCTCAAGTAGACATAATGTATTGAACTCTTCATACATTATGTCTACTTGAGATGTAACTCAAACTTGAGATTGATTTATTAATACCGTCCTTAACGTCTTATGTCTCAGGATGATGAGCGCAGTGAAATGCCACACAGTACTTTGTGACTCAAGGTGCTTGATGGTGTTTCTACTGTTTATGGGTGGTCGTATCGCTTACCATCAGGCATACGGCATGCGCGTCTCGTAATTAAATGTAAAAAAATACTTAATCTGCAAGAACCCTTCTGCAGATTTAAGCCTCTAAAGAACGCCTCAGTACAATTTTAATATGATAACATTACTAAAAATTAAACGTAATTGAACGATTTCCGACGGAGAATTAACGCTTGACGGAAAGCAAGCATTTGCTTATGCAAATTAGTATTTACATATTGTCTCATTATAATACGAAAGAATATTATAACAAGGCAATTTTTTTTTCTATGTCCACATCTATTATTAATTACTTCATAATGTAAATGACGTCTAACAGATTTCACAATTGTATGTGGATAGTTTATTATGGCGCCTTGCTTGTCCTCGGTCACGATCATTTTAATTTGTTGTGAGTACTCAGATTGAAAAGATAGTTTTATAGATTGACTGATAGTAGATTGACATTGATAAAGGTACTATCTAATTGATAGTAAACAATCTTCAACACTTATTAAATTGATTGATAATATAATTAAAACTGGTTTAAAATATATAATGTAACTAGGCTGGGCTTCGCCCGCGTGGTCAGTCTTACACGCTACAAAAATTCCTAAATTACTGTAGCGATCCTGAGTACGATCTGTGCGACGCCAGTGCCATCCACTTAAAAACCGGATTAAAAAGTCAAATATTTCCCATTGCAGCAAATTGACAGGATAAAAAGTACCTTATAAGTTTATTCAGGTCATGGTCTATGCGCGTGCCACTGCGCTTCCTTCTAACAAACTTTCCAAATACTTTGACAATCATTCTTATTACCTCTTCCATAAGATTTATAATAATTAAAAATGTTTGTATATTTGGTTGGCTCTACCATTTTAATATTTAATTATAAAATTAAATTAAAAAGAAATGTTTGGTTAAGGAAAAATCTGTAGATAAGAATATATACTACTTTAATTGTTCTATAAAACATATACGATTCCAATGAATCGCACATGCAATGTGTAGCTTAAATGCAAATATCGTTCTTCTTTTACGTGTAATTGGAAAACAAATATTTTTTTGGAAAAATAAATAGCCTATAACCATTGCACAATAAATACTAATCGACAGACACTTCGTTTGTCTAAATCGGTTCAATGGGAGCGACGCTAGAGTGGAACATAAAATGAATAAATACATACATACATAGGGTGGCTAAACTCATTACTCTTCCGGGCTTCGCCGCAGTCGGTTAATAAATGCATACACCAATTTAAGACTCCGAAGAATTATTCCTCAATCCTTTGTAATAAATTAGCGACGTCGGCGACCACATTTAAAATAAGCTATTATAATGGTAATTTCCAAAAGTTCAGCCTAGAAATTTTAGGGAGAGGCCTAGTTGCAGCAGTGGGGCGCGGGCACTTCTGATGATGGTAATGAATTATTATGGCCGTAAATAATAAGACTATATAAATATCCTAAATGGCAGACATTGTGGCTTGAAAGGTAAGGGTTAAGCCCCATTTTATAATATCACTAAAAACTGGTTAAGTACCTAACACAATATCAGCGCATTAAAATCTCCATTGAATACATTCACTTATAAGACACGGACATGCAAATCACTTAAACAAACAATAACAGATTGTACAAAGCTAGGATTTAATCTATTGGAATGCAATGTCAGCAATCGGAATCTCCTTAATCATTGATTGCTATTAGGAACTGAGTGTGAAATTGTTTCCTACAATATTTCAATATCTGTTTGCTTTATGAAGTGAGGTGTTTCCGTAGTATACTCTTTGGTGAGGTATTATTGAGCAGGTAGTGCTATTGTTCAACCTTCGTTCCATTTTCAAATTCAATAAATATTTATACTTCTCTATATTATTTATTTCCAACCAGTATGTGTTCACATTTAAATATACTTTTAATAGCAAATAAGTTCTTACATTAAACATAAACATACAAATAACACAATAAATCTGACGTTAATAAAATTAAATAATAACACAAAGAAACACGTTTTTAATATTCACAATCAGACCTTTAATATTATTATGATACTTGTCGAAAAGGTTATAAAAGGTCTGAGTAGAACGACATTTATGCAACAATAATATTATGATACTTATTTGTCACTATATCGCAGCATGGGATGCAGGGGCGGTTGCGGACGACAACTTAGACGGGAGTCGGAGGAAGCCCGCAGCCGTCCCTAATGGGCCGAAGATGGCCACCGCGGAGTTTTGGTTGGTATGCCGTGCGGTGTACATAGGTTAGGGAGTCGGCCCGGCGGACGCCCGACGTTTTCCATCTCTCCGGGCGGCTCAACGTCGGGTCGTAAGGCACGGTGAACCCAACATAACCACTCAGTCGTTCCCCTTGAACGCTGGGCGGTAGTAATAATTCACTTTCTCCGCGTAAAAAAAAGGCATGGCATACCTACTAAGATTATCATGGTCTCAAACCTTATAAATGTTACAAGTAAACACCCATCATAATTAATTATCAGCTAATTAAATGGCGTTTGAACAAACGTATTCCACTAATTGTGTAATACGAATGTAAATAAGGAACCTCGCACATGTTAGCGACTTACGCCCACACTGTAGTGTTTTTATTTAGGAGTAGTTTTTGCCCGCGGCTCCGCCCGCGTTAAAAAGATTTCCGGGATAAAAGTCCCGCTTTATATTTTACCGGGATAAAAAATAGCCTATGTGTTAATGCAGAACATGATCTACCCGTATGTTAAATTTCATCGAAATCCGTTCAGTACTTTTTGCGTGAAAGAGTAACAAACATCTATACATACATACTTACAAACTTTCGCGTTTATAATATTAGTAGGATACTACTAGACAGTTGCTTCAGCAACTTCAGCAAATGTCAGTTTTATACCAATACCAGTTTCTAAGTAACAAATTTACAGTGTCTGCGCGCCGCTTAATACACTATTAGTGAATACTATTCGATTAAATATTATTACCTATCAAATACGGTAAAAAGAATTTAAAACACCTTATGTTCGAAAAAGGACACTTTTTAGTACATGACATACATTTATTAGTTCCGTGTGTATTCATACCGGAACTCTTATTTCTCGCTATGTACAATCAACCACAAAATAAATTTATTATTTCAAATGGCTTATATACTTTTGGGCCATAAGCAAGATTGCTTTTCTCCTTGTAATAAACTACAATTAATAAACGGACTGTCTCGGTGGCGAAGTTGTATTACGGTACGACTGCAATGCTGAGATCTCGGGTTCGATCTCCGGGTTGGGCAAAGTGATATTGGATTTTTGTGCCCGATATGTCGATAGGCTCGCCTCTATCACATCATGAGACGGAATACGCACGGCGATAAGTGGGTGCATTAATTGCGCCTCTGCCTACCCCTTCGCAGATAAAAGGCGCGTGTGTGTAATAAACTACAAAGGAAATATTTTGGTTTATACAAATGATTTTGTTAAATTTTACATGCATAGATGATTTTGAAGTTTTGTCCCTTGATCTATTTTTGTGGATGACTGTACTTGCTACTTAATCAACGCAAACAATGGACCGGCTAGCGCTAGTTCAATTTGCATGTTTAGGATCTCGTGTAACACCATTGTTGCTCTATATTTTGCTTTGTTAATGAAATAGCTAACTACTAGCAATGCAACATTGTTCACGCTTCATATTATACGAGGAAAAGAGCTATGTCATATAATACTGAGTTATAGAGAAAACAATGTTATATTTAGGGCCTTTTTTACAACTTTTGAGTATTTACTCCGTGACGAGTAGCAAGTTAACGTTTGCACACATGTATATTGCGATAGTTATCATTCATTATCTATCTTTTTTTTATGGAATTGAAGGACAAGGCGAGCATGCCGGTTGACTGATGGTAAGCGATACAACCACCCATAAACAGTAGCAACATCAACCAGCATCTTGACTTACAAAGTAATGTGTGGCATTCCACTGCGCTCGTCATCCTGAGACGTAATACGTTAAGTCTCATTATGTCCAGTAGTTACACTAGCTGCAATGTCCTTCAAACCGAAACACAAGAGTGCATGCGCACTGCTGCTTAGCGCTAGAAATAAACAATGCGGTGGTACCCACCCAGACGAACTCTCACATACGAGAGACCTTTATTTATTTTTTCACGGAGAAAGTGACTTATTACTACCGCCCAGCCTTCGAGGGAGGCGACTGAGCGCGTATGTTCACCGTGCCTTACGACCCAGCATTGAGGCGCCGGGCTGAGTCCCTAACCTATCTAATGTAACCTATGTACGCATGGCATACCAACTAAAACTCCTACCACCGGTAAAGTAAAATCTATATTATAAATAATATTGTCTCCAGTGGAGCTTGAAGTTAGCTTAAATACTGCTCGATTTTTCTAGTTTTATCCGCGCGCAATCAGAATGGGATAAGACTTTTCAGAACTGAGGCCGCTCGGTAGCGTCGGCAAACTAACACTGATGCTCGAAAGTTACAAATTAAAAAAGTATAAAAATATTTTGTGCATTTTTTGTAACTATAATTACGTGTTTTGTAGAGACGTATAGTATAGCAGGAGCAAATATGCTTTTTTGGATTTAGAAAACAATAAGAATTAAAAAGTAAAAGATAATTTTATTTATGAATTTTAATTTATGCTACAACGCTCGCGAATAGTCGTTTTCGATTTACTTTGACAAGGTTCCAGCCCATTCTCATTGCGCGCTGGTTACAAGTGTAAATTTTGTTACGGATTTATTCTTTAACGTGTTGTAATCCCTTAGGTTTACAGTGTCTTCAAATTCCCTGAGATTAGTTTGAGTAAACGTTGGCTTGAGGAAGTAAGCAGAGATGGGAATAGTTCATATAATTCCAAAAAAACAAAGCATATTTTTCAAAACCAATGTATAAAAAAGTGAAAATTAAAGCATTAGAGAACGAAAGCGTTCCTTTCGTGTAGTCAATTACAATTATGCTAGTAGAGAACTAACTATTGTATCGTGATCCTTGTATAGTTTTTTTATTTTGTATGTGAATACGCGTATGATTCTATTGGCCATGGGGAATGCAATCAATAAATAAAAATATAATAAAGCAATACCAGCCCTGTATTATATACTGTCCCACTGCTGGACACGGGCCACCTCTACAACTAAGAGGGTTTTAGGCCTTAGTCCACCACGAGGCTAGTGCGGGTTGGTATAAAAATAAGACACGTATATTATTTTAAATGGATTCTATAAATATTTCTTACAAAAACGAATTAGGAAATTAAAGTTAAACAGAAATAAAATCTTGATACTTGCGACAAAATTTGCATATCGTTTTTGTTATTTTTTTTTTTCGTAAACTGATACGCATAAATTTACCAATTTATTTGAAGTTGTAAAATGCAATGTTAAATTTTTAAGCAGTAATTTATAAGTCAGTGTAACCTCTTTTAAAAATAATTTTATCAACGAAATCTATCAAAAATATATTTTGTCCGAAAGTAAAAGGGTAGTTTCCTGTGTTCTATTTTGTACATTATTTTATATGTAACAGAAAAAAATACGAAAAAGAAATTCTTCTGTGAAATCAACATTAAAATTAATTGAAAAATAAATCAGTTATTCATGTTTGAAATATTGTCGTGAGTAAAGGGTGAGTGAAGGGTACACGCTATCTCTTTCGCATGCACGCAGCGTTATGGCCGGTTACACTCGGTGACGTCATAGTCTGATATTACTGTTATTTAACAACTAGCCCTTCTACCAAATTTCAGAGCTTAAGAACTTTCTTGTTATGGCGCTAATTTTGAAAATTCTTTTTCCATTACATTTTCGATAGCGTTCATTTTCGATAAACGTATTAAAAAAGTTGTCAACTACCCTATTATGTGTTGTAACTATTGCCCTCTATCACAAAGTGCATACGAGAGTGGATCTCAGCTAGGACAAGGCCGTTTGTTCAGGGAAGCGGGCACGCTATACAATTGCATTAATTATTAAACTAGGTACTTTTATACGCACTCGACGTCAGTTTGTCTAGTACAGCGTGTTGATCACAATGTCACGTAAAACGCTTATTAATTATATATGATTGAATTTTAACGACATATATGTATTAATGGGTGATGTAAGTAGTCTTATAATTTATATCGTAAGTGCAAAAGTTTGTGTACATGTTCATATTACGTTAAAATATTTGAATGTTATAAATAAAAGCATAAGCCGTTGCATGGGTTCGAAATTACTTTTTACGCTAGCAACTTTCCCTGAAAACATTATATTTGCATTTTATTCATAAAAACGACTTTCACACGGGCAGAGTCTCTTGCAATATTTAAAAAAATACCAGTAGTAAATACACAAAAAAAAAAATAACAATGGCTCCGAATTTTGTGAATACAGATAAGTGTCAAATCAGGCAATTGCTAGTTTCAAAATATTTGTGAGGGTAAGTTTGGAATTTTGATTAATTATATACCTAGATAGAGTGACTCTGCAATGAAACTAAAACAAACAAGCCAACTTTTCTTTCTTTTTCTTTTCCTTTTCCTTAAGCTAATAAGCGTCCTGGCTGTGTCATAGGCTATCGCTATATTATTATGGGTACCCTTGTGTGAGTGCATAATGATACCAGTTATTACATGGTTTCTATTAAAACGGGGTGAAAATTATATCCATGGAAAACAACAAATAATAATTCTTTTGAACTCATTTAGTGGGGAACAATTCGGCTCTATTTTTTTAGACCGTTTGAAACGTTCAGTGTCTAGGTATATAATTAATCAAAGCTTTGGAGTTAAAGCCTATGATCGTTATCTATTCTAATGAATGCGGAAGATTGTTGGTTCATTAATTACATTTAATCTAAATCTTTGGGTTGCATGTGCTTTATATGCAGTAAGCATATTTATTCACCCACAACTCAAGTATCAAGTAAATCTATCCAACTGTTACAATAACGTAAATTATTATTACTTCCACTTTTATAAACAGTTTGTAATGGAACAATATAATATCAGTATGTCCTTTAGCTTTATTTGCTTTCTAATCCATTCATTTATATTTAGCAACCGTTTACTAAAGACGAATTTTGAAATCTTACTAATGTAACTGCGAGAGTTTATTAAAATGTTTAGATGTTTGGATGTTTGTTGGGAAAACCTAAACGCAGAAATGGCTAAACTGATTTGGATGAAATTTGGAAAACAGGTGGATTATAGCCTGAATTAACATAGGGGCTACTTTTTATATCGGTAAATTGCTCTCATTGGTAATAATGGATGTTTTTAATCTGATTCTTTAAGTAGACACCTATTTTATTACCTACGTCACAGAATCTGTTCAAGCCATTATTAATGTCATTTATGTATCTGTGTATACTATTATTATTCGTTTTATATTATGTTTATCTCTGTATTTTATTTAAATATATTATATTATTTTAACGTAAGCATAATTTTTTTCCGTGTCTTTCGTTTTTATTTTGATTTCTTATTATTTCTATTCTTACTATTATATTCCTTATGTTTTTAAGATTTGATAAATACGCACAAATTCATAATTATAATTATGGTTTGATAAACTAATCGAAGTGCACGATAGCCTAGTTAGGAATGGAACGGTCAGCCGAGACAATGTCCGGAGGTTCAAAACCCAAGGCACACACTTCTGTCTTTTCGAAGTTGCGTGTACATTGTTTAACAATTATCATTCACTTTAACGATGAAGAAACACATCGCGAGGAAACCTACATATCTGAGAATTCTTCATAAGAATTTCGAGGGTATGTGAAGTCTGCCAACACGCACTAGGTCAGCGTGGTGGACTAAGGCTTAACCCCTCATAATCAGCTCAGCAGTGGACAGTATATAATATAGGTCTGATTGCATTGCAAACTAATCGAAAACCCAAATAATTTTAAATCAAAATTATAAATAAATTGTGAATTTTAAAATTATTTATGCGTTTAAGAACGACCAAACAACAAGACTGTTTTATATAAATTTTCTTTACGAGGAACTGAAACAAACTGATAAAATCTGTCTGATTGTGGATGTTTTACAACATTGTAAAATGTCATATCCTTGCAGTTCTATTCGTTGAATGTTATTTGCAAACATTTGTATTATTTGAAGATCCCATTCAGTGCAAGATAACCTGCACGACAGTATTTTGTTTATGGCCTTGTTAATGCTCTAGATTCCATAAATCTTATCTTATTTCTCACTAATATTACAAATGCAAAAGTTTGGGAAAATGTTTGGATGTTTGTTAGAAGCAAACGCAGAAACTACTGAACGGATTTGGATGAAATTTGACAACGGGAAGATCATATCCTGGATTATCACATAGGTTAATTTTTATCCCGGTAATTTATTTCCATGGGAAATTATTGTTTTTTATCTGATTCTTGAAGTAGATGGCGCTAGCGTCTTATTGTCTTTTAGGGACTTTTGTGGCGGGAAAGGCTTTTCACGCGGGTGAAGCCGCGAGAAACACCTGGTTGTTAATAATATCCGCATACAAGTGTACCGTGATCTACGGTTAATTTGACATCTTATCGCTCGTTAGGTCTATATTAGGCTAATAGTAATGCTGACTGAAATGCAAAGTTAAAATTTGAAAAGTGCTGCGCAATTGACTTTTAAAAATATTAGTGTATTTACTACTGAAAATGTTGGTAGTGTACCTATTCTAAGAATATTAGTTTGTGACGGACTTTTTTTGTCGAAGTCTATAAATATGGTCTCGTCTCCGAGGCGAGACTCTCGTCATATAAATGCAATAATAATAAAAACTAATATGTTCTAAGAACCTGATCCTGTAGAAATTTGCATATTCGATTGAAGATTGAAGATTGAAAAAGTTGTCTCATCTTTGGGTCTTTGAATGCAGTCGTAGTCGAAAAAGGTATGACCAAGTAATCATTTTTCAACACACACTAATTAGTTCAACTAGTAGTGTTTGACTATTGTTTATTAAATTAAAACGTTACAATAGTTTTAAAATACTCTATATTTTTTCATAACTTATCTAATGTCCTGAGTCTCCTGTATGTCCTGAGATTAATTATACCCTTTTTTGCTTTAGATACCTACTTACAGTAATTTTAATTTATAACATTATCTACGACCAATACTACATCCGTGATATCATTACCGACTCGCCTTATTTGAATTTGTTCCATTGTCGTTCCAATTAGTTCGAAAAGACATGTAGTACCTAGGTACTATTTCCATGTCTGTCGTTCCATTCCCTTGAGCAAAGGATACACATTAATGAACACAAAGATACCTATAATATATAATTGGACAAGGCTATCGATTGTCTACAACCTGTCTATCGAATGGCGATCACGAATTTTGTAATAGTACAGCCGGATATATTGCCTAATGTCACCGTTCTAGATAAAATGAGATCATAATTTGTATTCAGACTGGACTTTCGATGTTTATTCTATTAAAGGGATTTTTTGTTTCCAAATTTAGTTAAAAAAATGGCACGACCTAGTGGCATTTATATAAAATAATTTATTTTATAAAAATAATAGGTACAGTTTATTAAACTTAGAACATAAAAACCATGTTTGAAACAATAAAATAGTTATTCGTAAAGTGCGTAACGCAATTCGCAAACATGAGGATCTCTGAATAAAAAAATTTGGAATAATTTTTTTTATAAACACAGGTTTCGTTGCCAAGATCGAACCCACTTTCTTTCGTTGTCAAACTTTAAATTGTGGCCCAGGGCGGAAATTAATTTTGTAAATAAAACAAATAATACATTGCCGAATACATTAAATAACATTAAAATAGAGATAAGTTATGTTCTGTTAACCTACTTTCAAGAATTAGGTCTTATGATATCGTCTAGTCAACGTTTGTTGTAATGATACTGGGTTACATGTTTGTTAAGTGAATAGTTTCAATTTGCTAGACTAGAATCTAATATTTTAGTGCAACGCACGTAGTATACTGCGATCATTTTTGTTACTGGGATAAAATCTCATATCATAGTGACCAAACTGTGATGCACGATAGTTATTCCAATTTCTGGTTCGTATTCCTATTGGTTATTAGTCAGTCATATTTCGAGCAACTCCATGGTCTCGTCTTTATTTTTATAAAAAAACAGTGGCATACAAAAATATATTTTCGCTTGAAAATGTTCTAAAACTTAATTAATTTTATTTTCGGTTACAGTTTTATGGGTAATAAAATTATGGATTTCTATATAATAAAATTATGAACGTCTACTATTTGAGTTTAATACGAAATGCGAATGTGTATTACGTAAGTATATTAATTTGTATTATAGTTTTATATGTATTTTTAATATAAATATATTTTTACACAGTAGATTATAGGCTATATATAGCAAAGGTTTATATTGTTACTCAAAAAATATTTATCTTTCACTTTTTATGTTTTTTTTTTCTATACTACCATAGGGTATCAAATATTAATTATTCTATCAAGTAAATAGCTGACATTAAAAACGAACCTGACATTTTTAACGCCAGAAAACTAATTCGCAATTCTAGAATTTATAACTAATCTGTCAAATATTTTTCTATAACTTACCGTATATTTTTCAATCCTCGCATTTTCACGTTCAAAATGTCCCTTCTCCTTCAAATTCACAATACTGGCACTCGTAACAGCCATGTTTAAAAAAAGATCTGTCACTTTTCCCGCGCAAATTACTTTCCGGCTCTCCCGCGTTCCTAGATGGGATCGCGCCGAGATTCCAAGATCGAATGGTTGCGAAATATCGCGCTTCTTTTATATATAAAAGCTAGCGTAGCGTTGGTATAGTACGCGCCCCCGCGCTTGTATCCCTTTCATATCCGACTATTGAATTTATGCAAGCGACCGTGTTCACTTTGTTCTAGTGCCTGTAACGGGACACCTAGGTTCATAAATTGACACTGAACCGTCAAAGACGTCTAATTGTTAAAATTAATTTTATGGTCTTTTGTCATGTGACTAGTGTAACAGTTTCCTTTCTTAATGTTCAGTTTAAACATTTTAATACGAGTAAAGTGTCTAATATGTCTTTAAAATTTCTAAATAGGTGTATTCAGTTGTAATAATGTAATTTTGTACGGAGTTTTCGATCGCAGGCAATTAAATAGCCCACCCGAGGGTAAGTTAATCACTATGCCATAGGAAAACATTATGTGCAGATTAAATAAAACATGGTAATCGGGGTATATTTTAGAACTCAACTGCACAAAATACCAACATTTATATTTCATATTCTGGCTTTACCGTCATGCTAATTATTGTCTTGTCTCATTATGCCGTATGTAGACAACTAAAGTTTAAGTGCGACTTTACTACATCTAAAAATAAATAATAATAATAATAAATAATAATAATAATAAATAATAATAATAATAATAAATAATAATAATAATAATAATAATAATAATAAATAATAATAATAAATAATAATAATAAATAATAATAATAATAAATAATAATAATAATAAATAATAATAATAAATAATAATAAATAAATCCAACATATAATTCACAGACATGCAATTGAAACTACAACATAGTAAATCATAGCTATTGATTATCTAAATAATATAACAAGCGTGTGAATTTATAAACTCTATTTATAATTTTTGACACTCGATTGCTGTTTTATTTGTGGAGTAATTAAATTAATATATATAACATTATAACGACATTTTATGGGTAAGTCGTTTAATTAAATCAACTTGTATCTTGTGACCAAGATGACGAGGATTTATGTATTATGATGTAAAGGCTAAACTCAAGGCATTAAGAATATTTTTTTTTTATTTTCTTTTTTGTGTTAGGTGAAATTGAATCTTAAATTCACCAATACTGCACACGGCTTTCAAAAACGGCGCATCATGGCACTCATAGTTAACTTAATATTATAATCTTTACTACTTTTGTAAATCCGAAAGTAACTCTGTCTGTCTGTCTGTAGCGTGTTTAGTGCACAGATAGTCTAGAGCCTGAGAAAAATATTTGCAGCCGGAGCCCGCGGGTGGCAATGACTAGTCAAACGCGGTGGCGAACGCAGCGGCAGTTCTCCATTCTAGAGACACCCGCGGCGAAACGGCGAACGTTCCGCCACTGCGTCAGAATCCTCAGCCGTTCCGTGCACCGCCACTCTCCACGCCCTGCATCTTTATGAACAACATCGTACATTTCCATATGTTTTGTCTACGCGTGCAATGACGCGAACCATTGCACGCGTCGCCTCTTTATATACGGAAATATCACCCGACGCGCCGCGAGACTCCACGCTACACACGCAGCACGATGCCTCGCGTTCGGAGAAGACCTCTCGCTGCCGGCCGTGGTCGCTTCCATGGTCGGCGGCCGGGAGGCCTGGCAGGCGGTGGCCCACTTCTGCGAGGCGGTCCTCTCGCGGAAGGAGAGTGCCGAGAGGGATCGCCAGCGCAGTGGTGATCCCTCCCGCCGCCAGACGAGACGTAGGAGGCGTCGGGTGGACGACTGACCGACGTCTCCCGCCCTGTGGATTGGGGGCGTTTGGAGAATTCCACCACGGTATCCCCTGCCTGTCGTAAAAGGCGACTAATAGGGGCCTCCGAGGGTCACGGATGAGCGGGAGGTGCCGCCCACCTATTAGTCTAGCCAACTTCTGTGACCCCCGTGATGGACGGCAGCGTGTCTCACGCTGCCTCGGACGCCAGGGGTGTCCCTCGGTGAGCAACAACAGGAAAAGGACCGTGTAGAGTTTAGTAAAAGATATTAGCTTGATTTTATACTGTATATTTATTAGTATCGAATAAAGATGAGGATGAACTATGATAACTGAAATATGATAATTCAATATAAATTGCTAGCTTGAGTACACGCGACGCGGGTGACAATTGATTGCGTACTAATTACATAAATTGCTAATGACACGCGCGGTACACAAAATGCTGACTAAATAAAATGTAGGGCGTTAGCCCGTACAGACCGCAACAGCGGTACGCGCAGGGGCGGTTGCGAACGACAACTTAGACGTGAGTCGGAGGAAGCCCGCAGCCGTCCCTAATGCGCCGAAGATGGCCATATAAAAAAAAACGATGCCTCGCGTCTCTGAAAACGAGGCCTAAGGCCAATTACACAATTTTAGTGTGCCATTTAGAGAATGTTTATATTTTTTTCTTTAAACATTATTGCAAATCTAACAAACTGCAAAACATTTATATGAAAATATTATGATTATAATATACTTAAGTTTATATAGGCCATAGGAACACTCGGGATATAGACGCCTTTGATAGGTCCATCTGGAAATCTTTAGAGTTTAGATGCATAGACTCAGCCGGGAAATTTCTTAGACTGATGATGATTACACTTTTCCATCATCAGCCATATGGTGTTCACCACTAAACATAGGCTCGCTAATAATTTACTTTTAATAACAATATTAATTCCTTCTCTGGAATCTGGAATAAAATATGGTATAGATTAAAGAAATTACTGATCAAAATAAAAATAAAACAGTGTTAAAATAACAAATGGCAATAAGAAAAAGCTACCGAATAGATCAATAAGCCTTGTAAAACATAGTCATTAATATCTAGTAAGCTTAAATTGACATTCGAAGGCGATTTGACTCAAGCCGTGCATTAAAGTGTTTGTTTGTATATTGTGTTCACGTACTAAATGATACAGTGTTTAAAGGTTAAGAATTAATTAGTGTATCGCTAATTTCCATTGCTTAGGGAACTTTACTTTGTACGTTCATACATCATACCTTTTTGCCGAAGGGTTAGGCAGAGACGTAAGCAGGGAACCCACTTTTCTCCAGTGTTTCGTCCCATGCGATAGGCCATAGGAGTCAATCCTATCGATATATCGGGTATAAATTCCAGACTCAAGGCTAACTAGATTTAAATTTAAGGTAGGGCAACTGTGTTACAGGTAGGGCAGAAGTAAAAATGTTACTTGATCTTTTCTGGTCATGATCTGTTTTATCAAATTTTGGCTTTCTTGACTTGTGATTTTTTTATACGTTCATAGTTTTTTCCGACTTAATCTGTTTAACACTCATTATATTATTACTAGCTTTTGCCAGCGGCTCCGCCCGCGTGAAAGAGTTTTTGCGGGATACGAGTCCCGTTTTATATTTCACGGGGATAAAAAGTAGCCTATGTCCTTTTCAGGTTCTATAATATCTGTGTACCAAATTTCATTTAAATCGGTTCTGTAGTATTGGCGTGAAAGCGCGACAGACAGAGTTATTAATTTGATTACCATAAAAACGGTTCTAGTGAGTTAATCTTAAAAGATAGACATATACTGCCGCGGACATTTTTTCAGATCATTTCAAGAGAAATAATTCTTTCATACATATATATTTGGTATCTTGAACCGTTTTCGCAGCGCACGCAATGGAAGCCCTCAAAGATGAATAATTTTCCCCGTTTTTTTCACATTTTCCATTATTTCTTCGCTCCTAATAGTTGCATCGTGATGTTATATAGCCCATAGCCTTCCTCGATAAATGGTCTATTCAACACAAAAATAATTTTTCAATTCGACTTAGTAGTTCCTGAGATTAGCGCGTTCAAACAAACAAACAAACAAACAAACTCTTCAGCTTTATAATATTAGTATAGATTAGTTAAGTATTATGGCAGGACATTGGAATAATGGTAGGGCACTGACCCACAATGCTTCCCGTTAGCTACGGCCTTGGTCAGAGCTTAGACTGAGCAGTAGGGCTTTCAGTCTCGGTGCATTTACGAGTCTCGGGAACAAAAAACGAGACTTGGTCCGGTCTCGAAAAAAAAAACAAGACTTTCGAGACTATTTCAAAAATAGTCATTATACTCGTAGGCCACGACTCATAGACTTTTTAAGCAGTCAATACACGATATATCAATAAAGTACTTTATAAATCACACTGTTATAAACCCATATGGACGTTAAATTACCAATTACTTATACGAATTTTAAATTTTTATAGTTGTCACGTAAAAGACAAAGTGCGCTGGATAATTACTTTCAGAGCGAGGATTTGATTTTATTACAAACTAGCTTTTGCTCACCGCTTCGACCACGTGAAATAACTTTACCAGGATAAAAAGTAGCCTATAGCCTTTCCAGAGTGTCCAACTATCTTCATACCAAAATTCAACAAAAGCTGTTCGGTAGTGTTTGAGTAATTTGGCGTTAAGACTAGGGCTGCCATCATCTAAATTGCTGACGCCGGATAAACACGGCAAAAATCCCGGACATTTGGGCGAAATATGGATATTTCCCCGGACACCTCTGAAAAAATATTTTGCCGTTCCTTCTTGAATACGGGGAAATGCATGAAGTTTTAACTAAGATTTATTTCAATTTGTCGCTCATCTATAAAAAATGGATTTCCCCTGACAACAAAAGTGTCCGGGTTTTGCCCGGACAATTTTTAAAACCCCGGCCGGACGGCCCCCGGACGCCCTTCAAACTAGGACTGTGTGTCTACACGGATGGGAGTAAGATAGAAGGGAAGGTTGGTGCGGCACTCTCGGTCTGGAGGGACGGTGCGGAGATAAACTTCAGACTTTTTAGTCTAGAAACTTACTGCACCGTTTTCCAGGCCGAGATGTTTGCGATCTTGAAGGCGACGGAGCTAGTGGAAGCATATTATAAAGAACAGGTGGTTAACATACTTACAGATAGTAGGTCATCTGTTGACCTACTAAATAGTGTATGCACCACTAGCCCCGTTGCCAGCAAGATCAAACGCAATATCCGGAAACTTGCTTCTGCGGGTGTGAACGTACACATGCTTTGGCTGCGAGCTCATGTTGGTATCCCTGGCAACGAGCGTGCAGATGAGCTAGCCAAGCATGCGGCCAGGAATGGGAAGACTGATATTGATTACGACAGATTTACGCTAGCATGTGCTAGGGGTATTATCAGGGACAGAAGTTTGAGCAGGTGGCGGGAGGAATATGAAAGCATTCCTTCCGACAAGACAATCAAGATATTCTTCCCTGATGCCCTCTCTGCGTATACGTATGCGAGGCTGTCAATACCCAATGCGCTGATGAGTCAGGTATTGACGGGACATGGTGGAACGGGACAGTACCTTCATAGGTTCGGGCTACGCGATAATGCATGGTGCACATGCGAACCAGGGGTTGTGCAGGATATCGTCCACGTTCTGGCTGAATGTCCACGGTTCTGCTTGGCTCGTTACGAGTTAGAGTGCGAGACGAACACAGCCGTTGTTCCGGTAAATTTTCCGCATCTAATTAACTCTAGAGAGACAAGGAATAAATTTTTAAAATATTGTAAAATAATAATGAGGAAGGTTTGCCGGGAGAACGGTAGCACGGCGACTTGGACTATAGACTGAAACAGCTAGAGGTCTGAAAAGAAAGGAAGGGGAAAAGAGAGGGAAGTGAGGGAAAGGAAAGAAGAGAAAGAGGGGAAAAGAATATTTATATATAAGTATGTGTATATGTATGTATATGTATGTGGGTATATATGTATATGTGTGTATGTATGTATATATTATAGTGTTAAAAATAAATTAATTAGAATTAAAATGAATTGTTAGTAATTAAGTAATTAATTACTGATTATTAATTAATTAATGTTAATGATAAGATCCCTTGACAGTTTCAAGGGGAATCATGAATGAATAAATAAAATAAAAAAAAAAAAAAAAAAAAACTAGGACAAATCCGGGGAAATCCGGACGGATGGCAGCCCTAGTTAAGACATACATACAGACTCAGCGGGGGATTTGTTTTGTAATTTTTAATGAAGTAAATCACATTAATAAAAATCTCTCCAAGTCTAGAGAAGTACGTATAGATAAGCATTAGTGTTTGGGTCCCAGGTCATCTTGTGTCTCAAAGTATCGGGAGTCGGGACTTTTTGTATTTTTAACGGTCTAGCGTCGCAGGTTTTTAGGGTCGAAACATGTCACGCTATAAGTCAAGACTCCCTTCTCGTAATAGACGTAGAAGAGACTATCTCCTGCCTCTTTTAAAGCGAGCCTGCAGATGGAGTTTGGGCGATTGGCGACCCGCTATCGTATAAATAAAGTGTATGAGGGTGCCGCGTAGTGTTTCATGCTTATTTGACATTTTATTCGAGTCTCATCTTCAAACAGTGAGAAACTCTGCTCTAGAGCCGACTCCTACGTGAGTTGCGATAGCATGCACATGTGTACTCCGTGACCTTCGATATGCTTAATTATAATGTTATATAAATGCTTTGGGTTGTCTCATGACCTGGTATTTTCGCCACTTTCCAAACCATAATTAGCAGGGATTTAGCAACAGTTTGAGTATTTCCCCCTATCGCTACCATTTTCAAAAAGAGATTTTTCCCAATTTATCATAACAATGATGAACTTAATTACAAACACCCGTATATGTTTCAATAAGGTTATCTTGTGCCTTCCGACAGATTATCAAAAATTTAATTTTTCTGTGTCGCCACTGACCCGAATTTAAAAAGATCCTGATAGTTTAGTAATTTTTCAATAATAATTATTATTTGATGCAAGTTAAGAAAGTCTCGTTTTTCCCGAGACTGGAAGCAGCAGTCTCGAGTCTCGAAAATACAAAAAAATCGTCGAGACTCTCGAAATTTTCGAGACCGAGAGTCTCGAAATGAAAGCCCTACTGAGCAGAAGAACCCTATTCTACTTTACGCGATCCCGCACTGTAGAGCGGTGTCATACTTTGCACATACCGAAACAGTTTTAACTTTTAATGTAATTTTCTTTGGAATTGTTTCGTCATACCCAAAAAGTCTTGACAGTTTTGGAGATTTTGAAATCTGACATTTATGTTTGGTGAAGAATTGTATTTCGCATAGAATATATGCAATGCAATGAGCCCTGCATTATATATTGTCCACTGCTAAGCACGGCCTCCTCTGCTACTGAGAGCAGTTAGACCTTAGTCCACTATGCTGGCATAGTGCGGGTTAGCAGACTTCACATACCCTCGAGATTCTTATGGATAATTCTCGGGTATGTAACCTACATAATGTTTTCCTTCATTGTTAAAGCTAAAAATAATAAACAATACACACGTAACTTCGAAAAGTCAGAGGTGTGTGCCTTGGGTTTTGAACCTCCGGACATTGTCTCGGTGTGTGCATTGGGTTTTGGAGCTTGTCTCGGCAGATCATTGCATATCACACTTGGCTATCGTGCTAGAAAATATTATAATCCCTGAAAATGGCTGCATTGATTTTAGTATAAAATCGCAATGAAAAATTTTGCAACAAAGGTTGTCATGCATTATTATATTAAAAAATCTTTTTAATTAAAAAATATTTACTAACATTATAAATAAGTAATCTTTGGAGTTTGCGAGTAGCGTAAACTAAGACACTACTGGATCAATGTTATAAATTTAAGAGGTTTATTACCTCAAGTGTTATAAGATGCCGGCGTAGTTTTATTACGGTACAACTGCACTGCTGAGGTCTCGGGTTCGATGCCCGGGTTGAGCAAAGCTATATTGGGTTTTTATAATCAGTATCAGCTCGGAGTCTGGAATTTGTACCCGATGTGACGATAGGCTCGCCCCTTATCACATCATGAGACGGATTACGCACGGCGAAAAGTTAAGGCACAAGTTTCAGCTCTGCCTACCCATTCGACAAAAGGTGTGAGTGTGTGTGTGTGTGTGTGTTAACAGCTACTTGCAAAACATATCTCTTCTAACTTCAAGCTGTACGCACTTAACGTGCCCACTCAACTCATGCACATCATACGAGATTTTCTGTCGAATCGCGGCTTCAGATATCGCGTGGAGGGAACTCTTTCTTACCGACACACCATTACGGCCGGAGTCCCGCAAGGCTCCGCCCTCTCCCCTTTTCTATTCACGCTGTACACCAGCGACATTCTGCGACCACAAAACGTCCATCTGGCACTTTTCGCGGATGACACCGCAATCTACGCTTCACGTAGTGACCCCGACCAAGTGGTTCGCGTTCTGCAAACCGCCGCCGACGAACTCGGCGAGTGGTTCCGCAGATGGCGAATCACCGTCAATCCCACCAAAAGTCAGGCCATCATGTTTGCTCGTAAGAGACAAAACCACAAGCCCCGCACTTCTGTTCGCATGTCCGACCAGGTCATCCCCTGGAAGGACAAAGCCAAATATTTAGGAGTCACCCTTGATCAGAGGTTGACCTTCATCCCACACGTAAACGCGGTACGCGCGCGAGCCGCATTCGCGATGAGCCAACTCCACTGGCTCTTAAACAAAAATAGTAAAATGTCAATCCGCAACAAGATTAGGATCTTTAAAACATGCATCCGTCCCATTATGACTTACGCGTCGCCCGTATTCGCCCATTTACCGCCCCGTCGCCTTCAGCGAATGCAGGTGTTGCAAAATCGATTCTTAAGACATGCACTTGGTGCCCTGTGGTACGTTCGCAATCGCAACCTCCACGTGGACACCAATATGCCGACCATCAGGCACTTTATGCAGTGCGCCAGCAGACGCTATTTCGATAGGGCGGTAAACCACCCAAACACGCTTATCCGTAAAGCGTCTATATATACTCCATTTGATCGCGCCAAATGGAGACGACCACGTTCAGTACTGTCAGATCCAAGGGACGAAATCACTCTGGCCATTCGCGAAAAGATCGAGCATCAAAAGCTCTTACACTCCACAAGACCGTTGTACCGTCCTCGCCGTCGAGGACCTCGTCGCGTTCCCCGTCACCCTGACCTCTCTTAGCAGTTCCGGCCCGCGTGCCGAAGACTACGAACACATGAATAGGATTAGGTTAAAAACCATCTTCCCCAAACGTTGATGTCTTATCCTCTCAGTGGCCGTCCTCGTCAGGCTAGAAAGAGTTTAGTCAGGGACAAAATAAAATCTCTTCTAACTAGGTAGTACAGCGATCAGTGATGCAGAATGCACTGGCAAAGTAGTCCTACTTAATAAAATGTTTGTCGTAAAAAGTGAACACAGGTTACATAAGCATAATATATTTTTTTATTCAAATAAGTATTTTATGCGCCTATTAAATCATTGATTTCATAAATTATAAATAATTGTCGTTTAAATATATTTTAAATTCGTATATGAATGATTACTATATTTAAATATACCTACATTATTGAATATAAAATCTGATTATTTTAATATTAAATATATTTCTTTGTTTATAGGTTAATTAGCTATGAATAATTTACTTCCTAACTAGATAATTTATGTGCTTTAAGCATAATGAAAAGAAATATCATTGACTGTTTAGACCTTCATAGAAATTTTGAACCTGTCTTTATACAAAAAAAAATATTATCGTTCTTTCTAGTGTCCGACCCAAGTTGCATTTTCGTCAAGTTTCGGCGCTACATTAACAGTTTTGGTTTCGGCGCAAAACTGCCGAGGCTGCAACGGAAACAAAAACTAATTCCGTAAGGCTTCATCGCGAAAATGTTTGATGGTGAAAATAAAAGAACATTATAGTAAAATTTTTGGAGGTAAAAATAAAAAGAACATCATTGTAGAACCTCAAATAATAGTGAAATATATTTTTATATTTTTATGAAAACTTGAGAAAGAAATATATTTATTAAATAACCGCTTCTACGAACACAATATTTAACAAAACATTTAAAGCATTGTACCATAATGAAGTTTCGGGTTCGGGTTCGGTTCGAGCCGAACCTAGAACAGAAACTGGAATCCGGTTTCGTTTCAGTCTCGGGTGCAATAACTAGTTTCGGTAAAACACTAGTTCTTTCCTAGTTTTCAAGCATGCAAATTGGAATATAGATAAAAAAAATGTGTACGGTGTAGCGCGTGGATTCAACATGCGTAGTAAGTAAACTGGTTATATCTTATAAACCTTTGAAAGTTTTTGAATAAACCTTGTATATTTTTGTTGTAAGTGTTTTAGTATAAGAATTCGGAAATTTGAAAAATACCCGCAATCCTGTAAGGGATAGTAAATAATTACCTACTTATCAAAATGAATGTTCTCTTACCTCTTTCTCAACTAGAAATCGAACGGTCTATCGCTGACAAACTCTTATTTCTATTGAGGAATTAATATTTTTGAATGCGTTAATGGCTTTTTTAACATGCAGGTTGCTGCTCGCCATTTCTCCCGCGTGAAATACGCGCGAAATTTGTACGACGCCAGTACCATTTACTTAAAAAATCAGATTAAAATTCAAATATTTCTCACGAGATCTAATTCGGTAATAATACAATAAGCTTATGTGGGAATCCAGGCCTATCTGTGTGCCATAAAACATGTCCAAAAACGGGCTTAAAATTCTTTCCAATATATGTTTAGATAGTACTCCCAAAAACTAAGCCTTTGCACTAAATCGTATAATTTTCAAGTTATTCGATTTTGAGATAGGTATATTAAATTTTATTTTGCTTGAAAACTACACTAAAAATGAACGTTTATAAAATAAAAAGACGTGTGGCACTCGGAGACTGCCGCGGTAAAGCTATTGTATAGCACTTTTTATCAAGTTATGTAATTATAATTATTTATTTATTTTATATTTTTCTATTGTCCAAATTTCACTCGTGCCCTAACGCCGAAACTCTAAGCAGGCAATTCCAATATTTATAACCTCTTAGAACAGATATAAAATAAAAACTTTTAAAAAATTCAAACTTAGAATACGACATCCCGCCACGGAGACATTCTCATCAACTGCGCGCGTTTGACGTTTCGATACGTTTCACTGACTGTAACAATTTTTAAATACACGGTAATTTTGACCGTTTATCGTTTAACATATTAAATTTACTTATGGAATTTTACACTCTAAATGGTTGTGATAGAGTTGAAAATAGTGAGGGGTGGCAGGTTATTTTCGTTACGGAATTTCTGGATTCGGTCTCCACGCTCAAGGCCCGCGATAGAAGCTATGCAATAGCTTAAAAATTTAGTAATAAGTGGAGGGGTCTAAAAATCCAAGATACATATTTTGCCTCTTTAAAATCCCTAGTTTGAGCCTGGTTAAATTTTGAGGCCCAGCACCCATACAAAAGGGTGGACATCTCATTTGATACAAATCCGTTCAGTGGGTTCGTCAGTACTGCGTTTACTTCTTCCAGAAATTTCACTAACACTCGCATTTATAATATCAATAAGTATCAAGACATTGAAATAAAACAATTGTGCAGATATTATCGCGGTGTTTGATTTATATTTCCTCCCAACGTTTCGGAAACCTTCATGGTCACGGTAAGAACTCCATGAGAACTATGCCTAACATTCGCATCAATATAAAATATCATTATCATAAAGTATCTAAGAGTAAAATTATAATTACCCGTTTTACGGCTTTTAATAAACAGTTAATAGCACGCGGCAGGGGAGTGGTAATTAATAGTATAATATCGCTAAAGTGGTGTTAATTAACCGCTCAGGATGTGGATTAACATTTGAGTATAGATTCGAGGAAATGCTGCATTAAACATAAGTCAATAAATTTAATAACTTTCCTAACATAGCCACGGCCACATGAACTCTATTACTGAATATAGGGCGCTCTAAATGATTTTTAGATGGACCTGAACAGATGGGCTACATTCAGTGTGTTCTTGCGACCTTTATCAAGTCTGTCCACCTTGAATGAAACGGCCGAGACACATACTGACTCAGGTGTAGAGTTTGTCAAGTTAGAGGTTGTAGAGTAAGGGCATGTAGAGCTACAAGCTTGGCTCTACATAAGACCCAATAAGTTTTTGACAGTGCGAGTCGTATGATTTCATATTGGCAACATTTTACATGAATATATTTCTTAGCACGACACTCAAAATTTTTCTATCAATGCGATAGTAATTATAGCAAGAATATTATTTTTCTTTGATGTTAAATAGACTAATGTTAACTAGACTCTCGAATTGCAAAGGCATTTCAGATACTAGGACCTAGGTTACATAGAGTCATATTTCATATAATCTGGTGGAAACGCAAAAAGGACTAATCAATCCAAGTTCTCTGCCCTCCACAACAATTTTACATTAAGTTGAATATAAAACATTAAAAATGGCAAAACTATAACGTTTTAATTTATTGTTTCGTTAAAAATACTGCTGGTTATAACTGGTTCACAAAATTATCAGTTGGAATGAAACGGAGATACTTTATAATTTTCCATTTTTAACCGATTTCCAAAAAAGACTCAATTCATGTGTTTTAAGCTATTGCATAGCTTCTATTGCGGGCCTTGAGCGTGCAGACCGGATCCAGAAATTCCGTAACGAAAATAACCTGCCACCCCTCACTATCTTCAACTCTATCACAACCATTTAGAGTGTAAAATTCCATAAGTAAATTTAATATGTTAAACGATAAAAGGTCGAAATTACCGTGTATTTAAAAATTGTTACAGTCAGTGAAACGTATCGAAATGTCAAACGCGCGCAGTTGATGAGAATGTCCCCGTGGCGGGATGAAGTGATTCTAAATTTGAATTTTTAAAAAGTTTTTATTTTATATATGTTTTAAGAGGTTATAAATATTAGAATTGCCTGCTTAGAGTTTCGGCGTTAGGGCACGAGTGAAATTTGGACAATGAGAAAAAAAAAATATAATTACATAAGTTGATAAAAAATGCTATGCAATAGCTTTACCGCGGCAGTCTCCGAGTGCCACACGTCTTTTTAATACATATTTATACTGATGTTCATGGTCATTGTATATGGCATACACACAATTCCATTGTTACAAAAATCCGTTATTAAAAAGCCCCGCTTATATATATATATATATATAGATGTATGGGAAAACCCTATATATATGGACACCGATGTCCGTCGCGGGGCTTGACAGACTACAGGATCCATAAAATTTTATAAGATCATTAGCTGCAGACGAACTTTTAAATATTTATTACTGGTTTTATTTTTCGGAGTTGGATGATGGATGTATGGGCGAAGGTGGTATTTCCATGTTTTAGACTTCGTCATGATTTAAGCTTTCAATAATAATTAAGCTGGTTTTTCTCATATAAACATAATATATTTCGTCTGAACAACAATACAGAGTAACAACGTTCTGTTGAGCTAGCCAACTAAACTTCGAATGCCCTGAAGCGCGTCTGCACTCTCATTATAAAGGTTCGCTCCCCTCTACATAATTTCATAGTACTCGATTCATTGAAGTCAACAGTAATACAATATTCATAAATAAAAATAGTCAAATCAACAACTTATTTTACAAATTCAAATTAATCTGCAACATTGTGTATTTTAAATCTCACTGTGCAATATTGAAATACTGGTAATTAGCTAGCATCCTATTTTATAGTATTTTAGTCACTCCGACATATTTATGCACGTCTTATTTATAAATTATACTAGTTTTTGACGGTAACCCCATCTACGTCACACACGAGTTTAGAAAATACATCAAAGTAACTTCCAGAAATTTGTTATGCACTACTTGCGTTTATATAATGGATTCTACCTGCATGTGTTTTAAGTAAATATTTGAATAGCCCTAATAACTACTCTATCATTTAAAAATCCATCATTTTATTCAATTGGGGTTGTTTTGATTAAGTAATATTACAGTCATAACCATTTGATTATAATCTATATCTTTCGTCAAAATGACGTGCACTGTTTACCTTCAAAATGTAAAGACAGACAGACTTATTCCTGTATATGAGAGGTCATAATATATAAATTTTGGATATTTATGGTTTTTAATCACAAATGGAAGAGTATGAGACCATAAAAAAATTACGAAAACAAAATTTTTGAACAGTGTGGCAAGAAAGGAAACAAAAAACATAACACTAAAATATATTTATGATGCAACGTTTCTTGATTTTCAACTTATTAAAACATGCCGGCCATTTGTTATAAACATTTCTATTTATGATTATTAATTTATACTCAGACGTCGCGCAGACACTATCAAATTATTATAGAGAAACACGAAACTAGTATGAAAGAGATAATTGCTTCAGCAACTAGTAACATCAGCAATTATCATCATCCGACTCATGAAATCCACACACATACACACACACACACACACACACTCACGCCTTATGCCCCCGAAAGAGTAGGTAGGGGCGCAACTAGTGCACCCACTTTTCGCCTTGCGTATTTCGTACCATGACGTGATAGCCTATCACCATATCAGGTACAAGTTCCAGACTCCGAGCCGATTAGAAAAAACAATATTACTATACCCGACCTGGGGATTGAACCCGAAGCAGTCATGAAGTCCACTGCTGAACATAGGCCTCCCCTAAAGATATCCGGACGGGCCTGTCAAATGCGGGCTGCATCCAGCGTGTTCCTGCGACCTTTATCAAAGCTCGTAGCCAAGACGCGTTTCTACAGGCCTTAACGCTATAGCTGTGATTCCGCAGAATGCGGCAGACGGCACTACTATGCAGTATTAAATTGTATGAGACCGATTCCGTACACGACGGCAAAAGACGCGCGGCAGGTGACGTCCTACCGGGCGTCATTTGCCGTCGTGAGCGGAATCGGTCTCATAGAATTTAATACTGCATAGTAGTGCCGTCTGCCGTCGCGGCACATGCGGTTGCCGTCTGCCGTTGCCGTCTGCCGTGTCCTGCGGAATCACAGGTTAAGGCATGTCATTCTCATTTTTTTTGTTTCTTATCTCATCTCTACTTTTATTGTGCACAGCCTAGAAAAAACAATTCTGATATCTAATCAATGCGTAACATAATATTGCAAGACAAATTCAAGAATATCATCCTATCGATCTTTTTCACAACAATAAATAACCTAACTTTAGCATAATTATTGAGGTATGGGTCAATGTTGCCATAAAGCAAACCAATACACGCGATTTATTGTGTTACACCGTTAATTTCGATTGTTGTATTTAATTCCTCATTATCTTGTCTAATTAGTGCATTAATTCGGAATGTGTTAATTGCAAATTGTAATCAGAATGTTCTACGCGTTTTTTTAGGATTAACAACTAATTTTAACGTTCATTATAATGACGCGAGAATCAACGAACAAGTTTTTTAAACTCGTTGTTAAAGCGCGTATTTTGTGCGCGCATGCACAGTTAATAGTTATATCCTGTGCTGAATCATAATATTATAATCTTTTTGACAGTGTAAATTACAAGAATAAATACTCATTATAAGGATTTATGAGACAGATTTTTATACATTGACTCTTACTTATAAACCATTGCGTATTTGAAATTAAACATCACCGTGGCCTAGTTTAGATCTACTTAAAAGGCAAGATGGCGGATTTTGGATTACATTTTTTTTCTTCTTTTTACTCTGATATATAAGAGTCCGTCTGGGTGGATGCCACCGCAATGTCTATTTCTACTGCCAAGCAGCAGTGCATGCACTGTTGTGTTTCGTTTTGAAGGACATTGTAGCCAGTGAAACTCCTGGATTTAATGGGACTTAACATCTTATGTCTCAGGATAACGAGCAGTGGAATGCCACACAGTACTTAGTAACTAAAGGTGCTGGATGGTGATGCTATTGTTTTTGGGTGGTCGTATCGCTTACCATCAGGCGAACGGCATACTCGTCTCGTCATTCAATACCATTAAAAAAATATCTGATCTAGTAAATATTGTCAAAAGAATTGATATGTAAAAAAAATATTAGACATTGAAGTATAAGTGTAATGATGTTTATTTAGATATGAATGGAGGGCTAAATGTATAACATTGTGACCGAGTTCAATTAATGACGCATAAACGAGAAAACCCAACGGAGTGGAATGGGATGGAAACTTGAGTGTTTTAGGATTTTAGGGGTCATTGACGTACAAACGACTTGTTTTTGTTTAGGAATGATAGGTTCTCAGAATTCTCATTTTTTTAAATAACATTTTTAAATTTACGTTCTCTTGATGTATTTGATTGGCATTGTAATTCTGGTTACTTATGCATCACTTGTATTATTATAATAAATATTGATATATAAATAAATCAAAAGATGTTATCAATATATTCTGAGCATCAAAATGATTCAATCTGTACATTATAAATATTGTAACCCATTTTTTGCCTCGGTGGCGTAGTTATATTACGTTCATGTTACAAGTTCAATTTGCGCGCTGAGGTCGTGGGCTCGAATCCCGGATCAAACCAAAAAACATGGCGACTGGGTTTTCCACCTCAAATATTACTCAGTCGCAGCTTGGAGTCAGGAAGTTGGCGGTGTGATACCCCCGTGCCTCGGAAAGCACGTAAAGCCGTTGGTTGGGCGCCTGATCTCTCTTCGGTCATGTCGGATTTTCGTCTAACCGGACGATGAGAGTGAAGGAATAGCAAATGCATCTGTGCATTGCCCACACATATTTGGTACACTATAATATTTCCTGGGTACCTGGCTGATCTCCGTTGAGATTTGCCGTCGTGGCCGAAACTAGTTAGGAGGATTACGTTTACCCCCTTTTAAGCATATAGCGTGCACGGAGAAACATTTGGCATAATTATTGTTCATACTATAGAAGAGTGCATAAAATTAGATTTATGTATAATATGTGTTACAAATATTTAAATTCAGCGTGGACTTTCGACCACTGGACGACTATTAGTTTTAATAAATGCGTTTGAATGGATAATCCGATGACGCACTTGCTTTTATCATTCTAGGAAAAAGATATCGCATAGTTTTGTAAGATTTCTCAAATTTGTTACGTTGTTGTAATATTAATATAGTATTCATTTTACGCACAACTATTTAATATTTATAAACGAAAAACTTTTCAACAAAAAATAAAACGACTTCAAAACCACTACAAACCAAAAAAATATTAAATTTTATCTTCGCTTAGTATATGCGTATATTTGGAGTCGATGCCTTATTAAAACTGAACAATGTTTTTCGTACATTTGTTCGTGTATTTCCTTAGCTTAGCTGGCAATTTAATTCAGGCATCGACTCCAAATATACGTATATGCTAAGCGAAGATAAAATTTAATTATTTTATGGCTTGTAGTGGCTTAGGAGTCGTTTTTTTTGTTAAAAGTTTTTATTAATTGCTTTTTTCTTAGTTATTTATTGCGTTTTTGTTAGTTAATTATAGAATGGTGTAGGTAATATTCACGAGTCATCTGCTGTTAGTTATTGAAGAGTTCCATTGTGTATCTCCGAAGATCTTCACCAGATTTTCATAAATGATATACTAAAACCTTCCCTGAAGAATATACATTTAAACATCGAAAACCACATCCAAATCGGATCAGTAGTTTTTGAGAAACTCGCGGCCATACAAATTACTTACATGCATACGGATCGAATACAGAACCTCCTTTTTGAAGTCAGTTAAAAATAATTTATATCTTATCTTACCATACTTAATTTTTAAAGTGCCTAATTTTTACGTTATCGATGTGACCCACGCAATACCTAGCCGAGACAGGAAAATGTTGATTATTAATGTTTGTTTACATTTCTATCTCTATTCTAAGAATGTCGGTGAAAACACATCGTATTTTTTTATTGCTTTAGTAGGCAAATGAGCAAGCGTTCCGCCTGATGGCAAGCAGCATCCGCTGCCCATGGACTGAAGCAATGCCGTTGTGGCCATAAAGCCGTAGAGGCGTTGCTTACCGGAACGTATTGGCTTGGGTTTTATAAAAAAAATGTTTAAATTAATGTATAGGTACTATCTTAATAGCATGTAGGTGGTACATTTAAAACGAAACAATAAGGTGTAAATGTTGAAAATAAATGGACATTTATTTTGTTCTCTCTTTTATTACCGTACTTAGGTCATATTCTGAGACATGATAGGTACCACCTGCTGAGAACCATCATGATGGGGAAAATAGCCGTAAAAAAAGGCGTAGGAAGGAGAAGAAAGTCGCAATATACGGAAGTGGACCGGAATAAAAACGGTCAAAGAACTGTTGCGACTAGCCACGAACAAGGAGAGGATCAAGGAACTGACTGCCAACCTTCAGTAATGGAGAGGCACCTGAAGAAGAAGAAGTCATTTTCATTCTACTTCTATATGAAGTCTGCGCAGCATGTGTAAATTATAATTTGTCATAAATTCTGCTTGCCTTGGGTATTAGATGTAAAACGATATGATAAGGACGACAGACTTTAAAATCTCACATTGATCTGCATAATGAGATATGTAAAGAGGTAGGTAGAGGCTTTGCTGTAGACATTCATTCTGTCTACAGCAGCATTTCCCAAACGATAGGTTGCGAGGGTATGTCGGGTGGGCCTTGAAAAATAGAATAATACATTTACCGATTGGGCCAACAGCCGACCATTACTGATGGGCCGAGATAAATAACTAAAATCCTCATTGAAATAGCGCTGCCTGTGTGCTATTAATGATTAAAAATGAATTCATCACAGTGAAGAAATGGGTTCAGAATTTGTTAATTTTTGTTAGATAGGTCCCGGTTCAGTCACCTTTGGGAACCACTGGTTTACAGCATGAATGCATCGGTTTGCAGCTATCGTAACCCTGGTTCACAGAAAACCGTAGCTAAATTTTCCGAAGGCTCTGCATGTCCTCTTATACCTGTGTATCAGCGCTAGGGTTCTTGACGTAATTGATTGTAGCTAAGTTAAAATAATGACAATGTTAATTAATTTTCTAATCTCGTCACTACAATATTATATTCGTTTAACTTTCTAATTTAATTAATGCAATAATTGTAATCCCACACTGTCCTTGTCTATTTGCATAATTTTCTCCTAACGAATGCTGTGCGTAGTTGTAGTAAGGACACAAATTTACATTTAATTCTTATTATTTACTGTACTGTTGATGCATGCCCTATTGATTTGTGTTCTGTAACTGTGCCTATTTAAATAAATAAATAAATTCCCCTCCTCAACCCAATCTTATCTATCATCGTATCAGGTATGTGACCACCGTCACAGCCACAATGATGCGGTGAGTAAAGATGAACATCGAATACCCAAGTTATTATCAGTTTTAATATTTTTTTTGTAATGTTGTTGTTTGTTTTATTATGTTGTTTATTATTTTTGTATAAAATAAATAAAGTAGCACTGCAAAATGCGTAATAGTAGCTTAAGATCAATGTCTAACATTCGCGTAAATTTATGAAGTCATTCATCATTGAGTTTGTGATAAATATAACAAATTTCTTTCATCCATTCTTCTATGGCTCACAGCTCCCCAATTTTCCTGGGGCCTGTGTTTATAAAAAATGATCATCTAAAACCAAATGGCCTACATATGTCTATAATATTATTATATAAGGCAAATATGTTCTGATTTAATATAACTATGCTTAAAAAATGTATTCTAAAACTATGTCCAACGCGACATCTATTACCTAAGAGCACATCTAATTTGTTGCAATTCAAGTAGTGTGATCAACATGTTATCTAAACTTTACCGTGAAATAGACCTTAGAACTAAATAGAGTACTTTGTATGCGTCCGATACGAAGCATCGAAATAGTTACGTTAATAATGTACGTAACCGTTGGTAGGACTCTCATATGTAAGAGTCCGTCTGGGTGGGTACCACCGCAATTTCTATTTTTACCGTCAAGCAGCAGTGTGCATGCACTCTTATGTTTCGGTTTGAAGGACATTATAGCCAATGTAACTACTGGACATAATGAGACTTAACATCTTGTGTCTCGGGATAACCAGCGCAGTGGAATACCACACAGTATTAGTAACTCAAGGTGCTGTATGGTGTTACTACTGTTTATGGGCGGTCGTATCGCCAAACATCAAGCGAACGGCATGCTCGTCTCGTCATTCAATGCCATAAAAAAACGTAATATGTAAGTACGTAAAACTACGATCGCATTAACATACATACATACATATACACTCACGCCTTTTATCCCCGAAGGGGTAGGCAGAGGCGCAACTAGTGCACCCACTTTTCGCCATTATTCCGTCCCATGATGTGATAGGGGGCGAGCCTATCGCCATATCGGGCACAAATTCCAGACTCCGAGCTGATACTGAATAGAAAAACTCAATATCACTTTGCCCGACCCGGGGATCGAACCCGAGACCTCAGCATTGCAGTCGTACCACAATACAACTACGCCACCGAGGCAGTCGCATCGCATAAGTTTATTTAATATCAACCCTGTATTGCGTAATTACATATACTAACCACTGCTGAGCATGGGCCTTCTCTCTTAGTAGAGGGTTTAGGCCGTAGTCCACCATGCTGGCCTAATGCGGGTTTGTAGATTTCACATACCTTCGAAATTTTAATGCAAAATTGTCAGCTGTGTAAGTTTTCTCACGATGTTTTCCTTCACCGTTAAAGCGAACGATAATTGGTAAACAATACACGCGTAACTTGGGAAAGGTCAGAGGTGTGTGCCTTGCGTTTTGAACCTGCGGAGATTAACTCAGGCTGCTTCCTTTCCAACTAGGCTACCGTTGCAATATATTGAAGTTTATAAATGCGTAATTGTTTTTTCGTTATTAATAATTAGATTTTAGTAAACTCTACATTACTCAAGTTTGTTTTCATCATATTATGCTATAAGGATCAGAGTAAACTTCGATGCGATCGGGGATGAGCTTCATTTTTCGAAATATTGTCAGGACATCACAGGTGCGAAAGCTTAAATACTTTTCAAGTTCTCTCCGTTAATGAGACAAGATTTTATTCAGCGCTCTGGTAACATAAATATAATCATAAAATCCATTTTGAATCGGAATGTCTCCGGTTGCCTGCATACGTCATAATCATAATCTTGTTCAATTTAAATTAGGCATCGACTCCAAATATACGTATATACTAAGCGAATATAAAGTTGAATATTTTTTTTGTTTGCAGTGGTTTTGAAGTCGGTTTATTTTTTTACAATGATACTTATCTTTTGTGGTTTCCTAAGGTTGACGTCACATGGGTGGCGGAACGGCTGGCGAACTTAATTATTCAATAGCAAAGTGCAACCACTTTTTATATAGCGAAATAATGAGATATTAATTTAATATTATTCAATTTCTGAGATATTTTACTGTTGAGTTTACGGCAAAAGTGAATTACCAATGATATCATTAAAAGTTTCATTGAGCTTCAGTGTCGCAGTATGATATTATAATGTGCTCGAAACAAGTTGAAAGCATCTGCGCGATGACTAAAACTGCGTATTTGTGTTGTAATTCCTGTGATGTTTAAAATAGTGAGGAAAAAAGATCGCTTACCAGCTCACTAAATTTATAATGGTCACTAGAACTTCTAAGGAAACGTAGCCGCTGATAAAAGCTTTTCTTAATTTATTTTAATACTAGCTTTTGCCCGCGGCTCCGCCCGCATTAAAAAGTTTTTCCGGGATAAAAGCGCCGGTTTATATTTCTCCGGGAGAAAAAGTAGCCTATGTGTTAATCCGGGACATGATCTACCCGTGTGCCAAATTTCATCGAAATCCGTTCTGTAGTTTTTGCGTGAAAGAGGAACAAACATCCATACATCCAAACATCCATACATTCTTACAAACTTTCGCCTTTATCTATACTAATACTAATATTATAAAGCTGAAGAGTTTGTTTGTTTGTTTGTTTGTTTGTTTGTTTGAACGCGCTAATCTCAGGAACTACTGGTGCGAATTGAAAAATTCTTTTTGTGTTGAATAGACCATTTATCGAGGAAGGCTATAGGCTATATAACATCACGATGCAACTATTAGGAGCGAAGAAATAATGGAAAATGTGAAAAATGCGGGGAAAATTATTCATCCTTGAGGGCTTCCATTGCGTGCGCTGCGAAAATGGTTCTAGATACCAAAAATATATGTATGAAAGAATTATTCCTCTTGAAATGATCTAAAAAAAAGTGCGCGACAGTATATGTCTATCTTTTAAAATTAACTCTCTAGAACCGTTTTTATGGTAATCAAATTTGGTCGAAATTAATGCATTATTTGTTAAGAGTTGTATCAACGTCATAATATTAATCTTTATACAAATAAATGTGTTGGATAGAGTGATTCAACGGGAAGGTTTTTATGTATGTACTTTTAGCCCGGAAAAACTTATTAACGCGGGCGAAGCCGTGGGCAAAAGCTAGTAATACATACAATTAAATATTAGTAGGATTAGAAATGCTGAACTTTGATGGGAAGATAATGTATTATATTGATGTTTGTTAGTAAACGTAGAAAAGGCTGAATAGATTTAGATAAAATTTGGCATATAAATTAACTATGTCCTAGATAGTCATGGTGGCCATATCCGCCCGCGTATGTATTTTTAACAAGTATGTATTTTTATTACATACTTGTAATAAAAACTTAATTGTTTATGGTAAGTTTACCAAGAATTGGTAGAGGCGAACCTACTATATCGCCTATATCTTGTGCCTATTATTCATAAGTAATTTGCGGTTTTACAAAATTATCATAATGTTAACCTACAATTGAATTGGAGAATGGAAAATGATAATTTATGTATAAGCACTAGATATTGCTCGGGGCTTCTCTCGCGTGAAAAGTCTTTTCTGCTTCAAAAGGCCCTAAAAGACTACGGCGACAGTGTCATCCAATAAAAAAACAGTAAGTACATTTTCTTTTATTATTTGTCATGATAGCACATTACCGGGATAAAAAAGAGCCTATGTAATCCGGTACATGATCTACGGTTGTGCCAAATTTGAGCCAAATCCATTCAGTAGGTTCTGCTTTTATTCCCATCCAACATACAAACATCCAAACATTTTCACTTTTTTTTTTAATGGCCATCTTCGGCGCATTAGGGACGGCTGCGGGCTTCCTCCGACTCACGTCTAAGTTGTCGTCCGCAACCGCCCCAAACATTTTCACTAACTTTCGCATTTTAATAATAGTAAAATGAATATAGTTTATTTTTATAAAACATTCGAGATTATAGGATATTATTAAGAGATGATATGAAAGAAAAGGGCGTGAATGACTTGATGACGAAAGATAGAGGAGAATGGATGAGAAAAACATGTTGCGCCGACCCCGAGTAATTTGGGACCAGGGCAGGAAGATGATGATGATGATTCGAGATTATTGCGTAATCTATTTATTATTTTTACCTCTTAATATTTTACGTTAATACTTAATAGTAGATACGTATTAAATAAGCCGCGACACAAAAAACCTCTAAAAAGTAAAATAATATTATTGTCTTTGTCGTTTAAGTACCAGTAATATGTTAACCCATGCGTCGTCGCGTCAGGGGACCGCGAATGAAGTATTTTCATCTCGAAAATATTACGAGGTAGTTAAACGACAAAGACACTTTTATTATTTTACTTTTTTAAGGTTTTTTGTCGTGGGTTATTTAAATTTTCATTTCAAACTCTTTAAATTACTATATTCTTTATCATGGGTCCTTAATAATCCACCATCTAACACCTACTCGTAAATACGCAAAACATGCACCCCCAACCCCCTTTGGTGCCTACCTAATACTTGAACAGCCCCTATAGAGTTGATAAAATATTGAATTACTATGCCATGCGCTCGACACCCAAGAGATTTAATACAAGTTCCACAATGCTTAATTATGCTCTCTACAATGTCCTTCGAATCGCTATTCAATGTCATGTATGTATCAACGTCTATTTCTACCGCCAAGCAGCAATGTGAATGCACTGTTGTGTTTCGGTTTGAAGGGCATTGTAGCCAGTGTAACTAGAGGACATAATAAGACTTAACATCTTGTCTCAGGATGACGAGTGCAGTGGCATGCCACACAGTACTTTGTAACTCAAGGTGTTGGAAGGTATTTCTACTGTTTATGGGTAGTCGTGTCACTTACCATCAGGCGAACGGCATGCTCGTCTCGTCATTCTATGCTATAAAAAAAATAAAACCGAAACAGTACTTGTGCTTCTTAGTGTCATAGATTAGGTCATCAGTATTTATATTTTTTTTTCGACGGCACGACTTTGTTTCTTCACTGCACTTAATGATAAGTGAAGTAAACCCCAAAATCTTGTCGACCGGCAAGAGATAAACATCCCTGGACAGTCTGCACAGTTATGCTTTGCTTAACGGACCCAAAGCTGTAGGAAGTTGACCTTTTATTATTCTAACTAGCTTTTGCCCGCGGCTCCGCCCGCATTAAAAAGTTTTTCCGGGATAAAAGTCCCGGTTTATATTTTCCCGGGATAAAAAGTAGCCTATGTGTTAATCCAGGACATGATCTACCCGTGTGCCAAATTGCATCAAAATCCGTTCAGTAGTTTTTGCGTGAAAGAGGAACAAACATCCAGACATCCATACATCCATACATACTTACAAACTTTCGCCTTTATAATATTAATATTTTTTATTTTTTTTTTTTGTCCCTGACATTACTCTTTCTAGCCTGACGAGGGTCGGCTTATGAAAGAACACCGGTCTTTTGGGTGAGTGCAGAAGGCGCTCGCAACCCTTAAAGTTAAGCGACCACGCTGAGGGCGACCCACTAACGGGTCACGAACCTCGGCTCAGGGCGGCCACTGCGAGGATAAGACATCAGCGTTTGGGGAAACATGGTTTTAGCCTAATCCTATTCATGTGTTCGTAGTCTTCGGCACGCGGGCCGGAACTGCTAAGAGAGGTCAGGGTGACGGGGAACGCGACGAGGTCCTCGACGGCGAGGACGGTACAGCGGTCTTGTGGAGTGTAAGAGCTTTTGATGCTCGATCTTTTCGCGAATGGCCAGAGTGATTTCGTCCTCTGGATCTGTCAGTACTGAACGCGGTCGTCTCCATTTGGCGCGATCAAATGGAGTATATATAGACGCTTTACGGATAAGCGTGTTTGGGTGGTTTACCGCCCGATCGAAGTAGCTTCTGCTGGCCATATGCATAAAGTGCCTGATGGTCGGCATGTTGGTGTCCACGTGGAGGTTGCGGTTGCGAACGTACCACGGGGCACCAAGAGCATATCTGAGCATTTTATTTTGTAAGACCTGCATACGCTGAAAACGAGCAGGCGGTAAATGGGCGAATACGGGCGATGCGTACGTCATGATAGGTCGGATGCATGTCGTAAAGATCCTAATCTTGTTGCCAGTGCAATTGGCCCATCGCGAATGCGGCTCGCGCGCGTACCGCGTTTACATGTGGGATGAAGGTCAACCTCTGATCAAGGGTCACTCCTAAATATTTAGCTTTGTCCTTCCAGGGGATAACCTGGTCGGACATGCGGACTGAAAGGTGTGGCACATGGACTTTCCTTTTCCGAGTGAATAGGATAGCCTGGCTTTTGGTGGGATTGACGGCGATTCGCCATTTGCGGAACCACTCACCGAGTTCATCGGCGGCGGCCTGCAAAGTGCGCACCACATTGTCGGGATCTCTACGTGAGGCGTAGATTGCGGTGTCGTCTGCGAAGAGCGCCAGATGGGCGTTCTTTGGTTTGGGGATATCACTGGTATACAGCGAGAAAAGAAAGGGGGAGAGGACAGAGCCTTGCGGAACTCCGGCCGTGATGGTGTGTCGGGAAGAGAGAGTTCCCTCCACGCGATATCTGAAACCGCGATTCGACAGGAAATCTCGTATGATGTGCACGAGTTGTGTGGGCACGTTGAGAGTGTACAGCTTGAAAAGCAAGCCGTTGTGCCACACCCTGTCGAATGCTTTTTCAATATCGAAGAAGATAGCACCGGTAGGCATACCTTTGCGAAATTGGTCGTGAACGTACTCCGTGATGCGGAGCACCTGATTGACACAACTGTGTCTAGCGCGAAAACCGAACTGTTCCGGAGGGATCAAATTTTGATTGTGGGCGACTATTTTGAGGCGGTCGAGGACGATCCGCTCGTAGATTTTGCCCAGAGTACTGAGCAGACTGATTGGCCTATAAGAGGCGGGTTCGAAAGCGGGTTTCCCCGGCTTGTGGATACCTATCACAACTGCCTCTTTCCAGACCTCTGGGAAGAGGCAGTTTCGAAACGCGGCGTTATAAATTGACGTGAGAATTTGGACTAGATGCTCCGGGAGCATTTTAATCATGCGATTGGAGATCCTGTCGCCCCCGGAGGCTTTACGACGTTTGAGTGCCTTGATCAGAGAGATGACTTCTTCGATCGTCACCGGTGCAAGGGGATCGAGCGGCGCGTCGACGTCCGGGTCGATGTTATTGTTTAACGGTCGGGAAATAGAGATTGGCGGTGGCCGGACCGCGTTCCTATCTTCGACGATCGTGTTAACCGCAACAAGAATGTCGTCGTCTACGGGTACTGTGGTGAGAGAACATTGAGACTCCAGGCTGTCGGCCAGCAGTTCCGCTTTCTCGTCGTCATCAAACGCCGGGCGTTGATTGGGACGATTGAGCGGAGGCATGGAAGCCACATCGTTTCTCCTGAAGGAACGAACCAGTGTCCAGAAGGCCTGGTGTGTCGGTTCGATCTCGGCTAGGCGAGTTTCCCATCTCGAATCGACGACCTCTTTTATGCGTCGTCTGACCTCACGTTGGAGGTAGCGCGCAAGACGTCGTCGTTCCGGGGTGGGTCTCGTCGCGGAGGCTCTGAGCGTAGCGTTACGCATCCTCACCCACCGCCGAACGTCGTCGGGAATTTGCCAGTGACTGTGGACAGTCTCTGGCACCTGTAATATTAGTAGGATAAGTCAATGTGAAGGTGAAGTGAATATTGAGTACAATATTTCTAGGGTCGATAAAATCTCTGTCTATAAAGAAATTTCACTGTACCTATTAAGTGTCCAGTCATCAGTGCGGCTGACCTTTTCACTCCCGTGCTTTTGAAATGAAAAGTAATTATTTTTCATAGCTGGATATACGTATAGTAGTTTCCCGAGTGTAGGCACTCTCTGACTAATAACCTGGATGACTTCGTGGAGCTACGAATGATAAGTGAAGTTCGTATTATTTTTTCGAGTTCAATTTCCGTGTTCGCTTTGCGATTTTAAGTCGATTAAGACTTTATTATGCATGAATCACGTGATGAATTCATTGGAAAATCTATTTATTTATTCATTGTACTTATAGTGACGAAAAAAAAGCGAAGGACCACAGATTCAAAATCAAAGGGCACGCTACTGTGACTTTTCTAAAAAGTTATGTGTGTATTCCTTTTAGTATTATCGCTTTCTTTAACGGTGAAGGTAAACATCATGAAGAAACAGGCATACCCGACAAGTTCTCTAAAAGAATTTGTGGATATATGAAGTCTGCCAACTCGCACAGCGTGGCTGGAGGGTGGACTCAGGCCCTCCCCTTTTAGTAATAGCGGAGGGCTGTGCTCAGCAGAGGGCAGTATATAATACAGGGCTGATATTGTTGTAAAAAAAATAATGCAGATATTTGCATCGGTAGTAGTTATGTTTTTATAATGTACTAGATTTTGCCCGCGGCTCCGCCCGCGTTAATAAGTTTTTCCGCGATAAAAGTACCGCTTTTTATTTTTCCGGGATACAATGTAGCCTATGTGTTAATCCAGGACATGATCTACCTGTGTGCCAAATTTTATCGAAATCCGTTCAGTAGTTTTTGCGTGAACGAGGAACAAACATCCATACACCCAGGCATCCACACATCCATACATACTTACAAACTTTCGCCTTTATCTATACTTATACTTATTAATAATATTATAAAGATGAAGAGTTTGTTTGTTTGTTTGTTTGTTTAAACGCGCTAATCTCAGGAACTACTGGTTCGATTTGAAAAATTCTTTTTGTGTTGAATAGACCATTTATCGAGGAAGGCTTTAGGCTATATAACATCACGATGCAACTATTAGGAGCGAAGAAATAATGGAAAATGTGAAAAAAACGGGGAAAATTATTCATCCTTGAGGCTTCCATTGCGTGCGCTGCGAAAACGGTTCAAGATACCAAAAATATATGTATGAAAGAATTATTCCTCTTGAAATGATCTAAAAAAATGTCTGCGACAGTATATGTCTATCTTTTAAGATTAACTCACTAGAATCGTTTTTATGGTAATCAAATTTGGTCGAAATTAATACATTATTTGTTAAGAGTTGTATCAACGTCATAGTCATAGAGTGATTCAACGGGAAGGTTTTTGTACTTTTAGCCCGGAAAAACTTATTAACGCGGGCGAAGCCGTGGGCAAAAGCTAGTAATATTATATAAGTAGGATATATTATATTTAATCGGCACACCGATTTAGTGTCCGTATGCCGCTCATTGAAAATCAGCGCTGCAGTATTGGTTAGGCTGTACTGCAACAAGAAACTGAATAAGGGTTCCCGTTGTTTGCTTGAATTAATGCGTCTCGATGGAAGCTGCTCTATTGGCATATCATGGATATGTTGTTTCATCACTGAGATACGGCCTTCCCCTGTAGGGAAACTCGGTAGCTATCCAAAAAGCATTTATAGTACAAAAAAAAATGTGGAAAGGCCCTTTGTAAAATTGTAAACCTATGTTTGAAGTAATAAATATATTACCCCTTCCGTGCCTATACATATATTAAACATCACTTATAGTAAAAAAGCACCATCCCTATTTCCCACAATGGCGGATATGGGTTGCAAATCCAAAAGACAAAAACCGACTATATGTACATCTACAAAGGTGCAATTTTTTTAATAAAAAATGCATATTGTATGATAATAAAAACAATAATTTACCCGAGGAATTGAAACAAAGTAGATTGAATGAATTTAAAAATAAACTAGCTCAACTGCTTATAAGCAAACTATATTACAATATAAATGTCTTTTTAAATAGCAGAAATATTGATAAGAATTGAAATGATATACTTGGGTATGTAAATGTTGTAAATTTGAATTATAATGAATACTAATGAATAACATTTGAATTATTACCTATACATACTTAAATACTACTAAGATAAATCTAAAATCACTATTGATTTAACTATCCTTCTTTTTCTTTCTCTGCATTCATGAAATTATTACTATCATAATAAATAATTTTAAAAACTATTACAAATATTTGAACGTCAAAAATGACAGATTGTGAGACACTGCTCATGAAATATTGTAATTACATTTCATTTCATTTCAATATTATAACTAGTGTATTTCACTATTAGTGTGAAACTTGTTTCAATAATAAATCGACGGGTCCGTAGAACAAAGTCGTATATGCAAAATGTTAGCTTTTCAGTAGAGCGCTTTGAAAGTCGTTAGTTTGTATTCATGTGCGAATTAGTGCTATTTTCACACATCAAGTTCAAAGTTGTTACTGAACCCTATAGAATATAATGTTTTGTTCACTATAACTTGTGATTTTCACAATTAACTTAGACTTTCAAAGCGCTCTACTGAAAAGCTTCATTTTGCACATACGACTTTGTTCTACGGAGCCGTCGAAATGATTTCTTTTTTTTACCAAAGTGAGCCGGACCAAGTTATTATCATATCAATCATATCATAACAAGTAGCACGACTAGATTCCCTCCCGCTAGAAATACCATAGGCCTTGTCATATAAATCAACTAGTAGTGCTCGCGGTTCCGCCCGCGTGAAAAAGTTTTTCCGGGACAAAAATATTTTCCCGGGAAAAAAAGTAGCATATAGCACTCAGGAGTTATGTAGCTTCCTATTAGTGAAAGAATTTTCAAAATCGGTTCAGTAGTTCCTGAGATTAGCGCGTTCAAACAAACAAACTCTTCAGCTTTATAATATTACTAGCTTTTGCCCACGGCTTCGCCCGCGTTAATAAGTTTTTCCGGGCTAAAAGTACATAAAAACCTTCCCGTTGAATCACTCTATGACTATGACGTTGATACAACTCTTAACAAATAATGCATTAATTTCGACCGAATTTGATTACCATAAAAACGGTTCTAGTGAGTTAATCTTAAAAGATAGACATATACTGTCGGGGACATTTTTTTTAGATCATTTCAAGAGGAATAATTCTTTCATACATATATTTTTGGTATCTTGAACCGTTTTCGCAGCGCACGCAATGGAAGCCCTCAAGGATGAATAATTTTCCCCGTTTTTTTTACATTTTCCATTATTTCTTCGCTCCTAATAGTTGCATCGTGATGTTATATAGCCTAAAGCCTTCCTCGATAAATGGTCTATTCAACACAATAAGAATTTTTCAATTCGAACCAGTAGTTCCTGAGATTAGCGCGTTCAAACAAACAAACAAACAAACTCTTCAGCTTTATAATATTAGTATAGATTTCCCTGCAGGTACCAATTAGGTACTGTCATCATTAATGCCTATTAATTTTAAAAATTAATACACAACTGACTGCCTCGGTGGCGTAGTTGTATTACGGTACGACTGCGATACTGATAGCGATAGGCTCGCCCCTATCACATCATGGGACGGAATAACGGCGAAAAGTGGGTGCACTAGTTGCGCCTCTGCCTACCCCATCGGGGATAAAAGGCGTGTGTGTGTGCGTCGCCATATCGGGCACAAATTCCAGACTCCGAGCTGATACTGAATAGAAAAACTCAATATCACTTTGCCAGACCCGGGGATCGAACCCGAGACCTCAGCTTTGCAGTCGTACTGTAATACAACTACGCCACCGAGGCAGTCAAATTTAAATGTCAAAAAAACCTACAGGTTCCATAGGTGCACTACTAAGCTTTAGAAAAAATCGAAATTGTTTATAACATAGTGTGCAAAAACCATTTTGTGGAACAAGAAAATCATGTCAACCTACCACATGCCTGTGGTTGGTGAAATATTCGCTTGGGGTAAAATGACCTACGTAGTAATTAGTATAAAATACGGAAATAAAATAAAAGAAAAGAAAGAAACATATTTATTTGTAACAAGCAATTTTACTGGATAATCACACACTTAAATTAGATGAAATTAAATTTGCTCGTTACAAAAACGACCCCAACTCAGCATAAGCTGGTAAAAATCAGCGCTGGTCTTCCACTATGATGTCACGATGAAAACAACACAAATACTTATTTACTCTTATCAATGTCCCGTATTGAGACAAAATATCATTAACATTTACATAATAAGCATATAATTTGTCACTTTTTGTACAATATTCGTTATTGGGGCGGAAACAAAATTCTTAACACCAGCATAGGGGTTACTGTTTCGGTTAGTTATTTTTTTGTAAATCTATATGGTTTTGATATAACGTTAATAAATTTTACAAAAAAACCACTTCATTCCATGTGACGAATATTTAGATAACTACGTAATACATTTTCTAGGTAGTCAAATAGCCCCAATATAAAGTTTTTCTACCAGCTCAAAAGTGTGTCAAAATAAAAAATAAAAATACATCAAAACATTCATCAATAACCAAACTCTTACTTTGCATTGCTTGAAAGCAAATAATATCGAGTATAAAGGCTTCAATACAAATAATATTAATAGGTAAATAATTACTAAACTTATAGGTATCACTTTTCAATAAATCGCTTTTTCTCCCGGATTTCGGGCGCCCGCCATGCTGCGTTTGCGGTGTAGATTCAGAAACAGATAATGGTTTTTCGCATATATCAGGACGCAACACTTTCAAATCGCTCGAGATTTTGACTGCTATTCAAGCTACCCTTATCGCCATACATCCCCGGTCTCACGTACTTATTTTAGGTCGAAGGTCGCCGGACAAAGTGAATGACAATATATTTATCAATGACTAAATTGTATCTGTTCTAAAGGATATCTAAAAATATCTAAAATTTATGCGGGCTTGAGACATTAAAAAATAATTCATTACGATGCACTAGCTTTTGCTCGCGGCTCCGCCTGTAAAGTTTGTCCGAGAAAGTGCCGCTATATATTTTGTCGAGATAAAAAGGTAACTACAGCACATAATGAGACTTAACATCTTATGTCTCAGGATGACGAGCCCAGTGGATTGCCACACAGTAGGTACTTTGTAACTCAAGGTGCTGGATGGTGTTTCTACAGTTTATGGGTGGTCGTATCGCTTACCATCAGGCGAACGGAATGCTCTTCTGGTCATTCAATGCCATGAAAAAAAGGTATTTGGCTTACTTTAGGTACGGATAAAAAACATATACAATAAACCTGTTCTACTCGTTACATACTAATCCTTTTTTCTTAATTGAAAACTTAGCCTAAGGGGACAAATACGGATTAACTATCTGGCAGCCTTCCATCTGATTACGTCGCTAAATGTCAGCCTGTAATTAGAATGCAGCACTTGACCAGAATAGTCAGCTGGTGTCAGCACGATAAGGTCAAAAGAGCGTGACGTTAGATTAAGGGTAATTCTATAGGTTTCTGCATTCAGTATTTTAACTTATCAATGGTTTGTTATTTCTATTCTGAAGTTAAATTATAATTCGTTTTTTTTGGCATCGAATGACGAGACGAGCATGCCGTTCGCCTGATGGTAAGCGATACCATTGCCCATAAACAGTAGAAACAACATACAGCACCTTGAGTTACAAAGTACTCTATGGCATTCCACTGTGCTCGTCATCCTGAGACTTATTCTCAAGTCTCATTATGTCCAGTAGTTACACTGGCTATAATGTCCTTCAAACCGAAACACAAGAGTGCATGCATACTGCTGCTTGGCCGTAGAAATAGACATTGTAGTGGTACCCACCCAGGCGGACTCTTACATATGAAAGACCTACCACCGTGTGCATATTTGTTGGAAGTAAACGTATAAAACTGTATAATTTTGTTTGAAATTTGGCACAGAAATAACTAATACAATATTTTTTCCCGAATATGCGTAGGTGCTGAATGATAATCTTGTTTTTTCCCGACTCAGTGAAACTTATTCCTAAAAAGGATTTTGACGCATACAATAATGAAGGCAAAAGTAACTTTCATAATGTTTTTCCTTACTCATAACACTAAAATAAATCGTACATCATCAATTAACAAGATGACACACAAATAGTGAGATATTATCAGGTACTCTATTCATCTGCTCGATTGCGATATTGAATTTCCTGTGATACCATATGACTTCTCATCACATACATTCTAAGAATCATATGAATGCTAAAGAGTATTTGTAATCGTGGCGTCAGGTTGAATGCTTTGCCTTAGCATTTTTAGGGTTCTGTCTATCTGTCTAATCACCTCGCACATCCATCTTTGAACCCTTTTATAGATCGCCCTATTTACTAACGTTCCAATCTTAAGCATCACCTACGAAATGTCTCTTACCGGTGTAAGGGTCAGAAAGAAAACAGGCCTCGTGTTGGTTAAGGCCTTCATTGTATCGATATAATCATTCCTTCATCAACCACGGCTATCTCAATGCTGTTTGGTAAACTTCACATACCTAAGAAATTATAAAAATGTTAACATGTGTTCGCTTCACGTGCGTAAATATCTTTTCCAGATAAAGGTAATTGAGTAAACAAAAATAAAAATATGATCTTTATGACAAAGACAACGTAGCTTCTTATTAATGAAAGTGTTTTTTGAATCGGGTTAAGTAGCGTGACCAAAGATAGCCCGGTAACATGGCCCACCATCCATGTTTTCGATATTTTTTGTGTTGTGATGCAAAAACATTCTACGATTTCTTGTTAGTTCTTTTATTATTATTTTTTATAACATGTAGTGATATGCTGCAATGAATTAAAGCCTTTTCTTTATATATCTTCACGAATTGATTTTATGAAGATTTTAAAATTAAGTGGCTATGGTTTCTTTACCTTAGTACCCAATATTACCGCCTACATAGTAACAGTCTTTATCTATCCCTTAACAAGATTCGAATAACAGATAACAAAATTTCTACCGCTATTTGAAATCGTAGAAAGGTTTAAAATATACTCCCCCACATAATAATATAAACTTTATATCAATAAATGTAGATTCTAATTTTCGTAGTTCTAAGTTTCTTTCCCCATTCCCATTGAGCTTGCATGCATGGTGGAGCACTGTGAAAACAAGCGCCTGCACCCTGTTAGCGCAAACAGGGATCCGTCGATACTACCTAAAAACCCTGCGACGTCATATTTCATATATACATTATTTTATATAGTGTCGTAGTTGAAGATTACAAGAAGAGATGCCTTCGACGGGTCGCTCATTATCAGCCTTACAACGTTTCAGTCTTCTGCCTGCCGACGTTCTGATTGTTATCGTAAGTTTCACGTCCTTGTAATTTGTAAAACTAAGCTTGTCGCTGTATAATTGGCATGTACAGCCACGAAATAAAATTCATGTCTTTTTGACAATGATTGATTAGCCTGTAAAGACGTATAAGGCCGAAGAGACAGAAAGTTGAAGATTGCTAAGTTTATTTCTTATTCGTAAGTAGATTCATGTCTCTTTTTGTACTTTGTGCTTGAAGTTGATGGTGGTGGGATGTATTATGTTCTATCCGCGCGGATGGTGACCACCGTGACAAAGTATTAATACCCACCACAGTGACCTTCGTGAGTGTGCCACGTTCTGGGATCAGCCGGTGTTTTTTTTTATGGCATTGAATGACGAGACGAGCATGCCATGTACCTGATGGTAAGCGTTACGACCACCTGTAACACTATGGTGTTACTACTGTTTATGGGTGGTCGTGTTGTATACAACACCTTGAGTTACAAAGTACTGTGTGGCATTCCACTGCGCTCGTCATCCGGAGACATAAGATGTTAAGTCTCATTATGTTCAGTAGTTACACTGGCTACAATGTCCTTCAAACCAAGTCGGTGTATATCCGTTTCAAACAGGCCGGCATAATTGTGAAGACTAACGAGGGACAGTCATCGCTCGTCAGCTGACACTATCTGGACCGTCTCCGCTTACCACCAGATGCAATGGGGTTAATTTATCGAGCCTGAATAAAAAAAAGCCTTCATAATTTAGGCGATATAATACTGGGTGGAAGGGAAACGCTCTCTATACCGGAACGGTAAGAGAGAAGAACCATAACATTAACGAAAAACTATATTAATTTGCAAAGCTAAGCGATAATACTTACGATTTTAGTATTTCTGTAATTCATGCGCGCGCAATGTAAAGCGTACAAAGAACTGGGCGACCGTCGCGCTGCGCCGGGACCGGCCCGCGGTCGTTAACCCGTCAGCTGATGTACGTGTTTCATTACGATTTTTTTTGAAATATTGACCTTTTTTACTATGTTTTTCAGAATAATAGTTTGATTTATCTATCCGTACGTGTAGCTGTACAGAAATTTGAGAAAATCCTACTAAAATTGTAACAATGCGATCGCGATTTTTTTAGTGCCATCACGTCAGGAATCACCAATACTATCACCTGTATTCGTTTCCGAGAGCGTTTCCCTTCCACCCGGTATGTTATCATCACCTTAGAGCATTCATTTATGAAGGAGATGAATGACCAGACGGTGAAGGTTATCACTGCTAAAAATGTCTTTCGCGTTTCCTTTTCGTATCCATATTTATGTTGAATGATTATTTATTAACAATAATTATATTCATTGCACTTAAATCAAATTGGCTTTAAAACAATAATGATTGATAATAATATACTCAGTACATTAGGCTCGGAATTATATTTTTTGTTAACAAAGACAATGCACAAACATAACCGTACCCTAATTACTTACAATCAATACGGAACCAATTTGCAATAATGTCAAAAGAACGTTCACTAAAATAAAAGACTGAGAAATACAGCTACCTATCGAGAACGTAAACAATTTTCCTTTTAAAGAGCAAAGTTTATCGCAATTTCACTGGAAATACAGCCTTCATTTCCTGCAGTTGTTTATTGAAATAAAAATATAGAGAAAATTTGTAAAAGTTATTACGTAACGAGAATGGGTGCAATGTTTGATATTTATAGAAGAAAACTAAGTGATGTGATGTGATTTCAAGAGATATTACTTCCTATGTTATGTTTGAAGAAAGCTTTATAGAAATATTTTCTATAAACGTCTAATTATTTCCTAGTGCACCACGTGCAAATGTGTTCGTTCACCTAAGTCTTTTGCCGGTATTTCTTTGCATATTTATAATTCAGTTTTTATAAGACAATAGGACTAGACTGAAAAAGGCGGCGATAGCCTAGTTGGGAGTGGAACGGATTGTCGAGACGAATCTGCAGGTTCAAAACCGAAAGACACGCACCTCTGACTTTTCTAAAAAAGTTGTACATCTATTCTTTGTGAATTATCGCTCGCTTAAACGGTGAAGGGAAAACATCATGAGAGAACCTCCATACCTCAGAAGTTCTCTATAAGAATTTCGAAGATATGTGAAGTCTGTTAAGCCACACTAGGTCAGCGTGGTGGATTACGGCCTAACCCCTCTCAATAGTAGAGGAGGCCCGGGGCCGAGGCGGCATATAATACAGGGCTGGTATGGAATGGTAAGACAATAGGACAAACTCTATCGGGCGCCTTTACCTCTCTGAAAACTTCCACACCTTGTACGATGGGTACTGTCCGGACAGATACAAATACCACCAGTAATCCTAAATATAAACGCGAAAGTTTGAAGGATGTATGGATGTATTGATGTATGGAATTATGGATGTTTGTTACTCTTTCACCCAAAAGCTACCGAACGGAATTCGATAAAATTTGGCACACGAATAGATGATAGATATACTAATAGATATAGATCATATCCTGGATTAACATACAGGCTACTTTTATTATTCCGGGAAAATATAAAGCGGGATTTTTATCCCGGGATTTTTTATTCTCGCGAGTCGTTACGGCTAAACCAAAGACCGATTTCGATGAAATTTAGTAAGGAGATGCTTAAGGGAAAGAGAAAATATAAACCGGAACTTTTATCCCGGAAAAACTTTTTAACGCGGGCGGAGCCGCGGGCAGAAGCTAGTAATGTTTAAATAATTAATACATAGTTATGACATTGAAACAATTACCTTATTACCGAAGCTGTTATATTGCTTTGACATATAAGACGAACGAGGACGTAATCACAATTCGGTAAATAGTTCTCATTAGAATAATTGTTATAAATATTTGGTACCGGAAACAACTCACACTTTGAAATTCAATGATTTATAGGTACATTGATGTATTAAACAACCCAATACATCAATGGATTTATGTTACTATTTTTGACAATTAATAATAATATTTAATTATACTAATTTGACAATTAGTAGGCCGTTTTATCCGTTGTACAGATATGCGTATAATTAAAGGGATTATTAAGAAGCAATTCCGTGTTCGCGGTAATTATGACGGCCATTAAGAAATATAGTATCATCGGTATGTAGGACTGATATGATGTACGTGGTAGGACTCTCACATGTAAGAGTCCGTCTGGGTGGGTACTACCGCAATGTCTATTTCTACCGCCAAGCGGCAGTGTGCATGCACTGTTGTGTTTCGGTTTGAAGGACATTGTAGCCAGTGTAACTACTGGAAATAATGAGACTAAACATCTTATCTACGTTTCAGGATGACGAGTGCAGTGGAATGCCACACAGTACTTTGTAAGTCAAGGTAATGGATGGTGTTGCTCTCCACCACCACGACCACGACCACCCATAAACAGTAGCAACACCACGGATAACAGAAGCTTACCGCTTACATGTCAACATCAAATGGTGAGCTTATCGCTTACCATTTGATGTGGAAATGTAATTTTTGGAAACTCATTTTGTAATAAATTTTCTTTGATTATTTTCAGTAAATCAAAATTGATTTGTTGAAAGTAACAATAAACATCTCCGTCAAATCCTGAAATTAATCCAAATTTTAAAATCCTGTATGTTTGATGGTTTGGGCCAGGACTGGTCGAGCTATAGGATGTTGCTGTGTTTCTTTATTTTTACAGGAATCGTGATCATTGCCGTATGTATCACATGTGCCATGCTTGTTTCAACTGAAGAGCGATCTCCACTGTGGCTGCTGTTGGACAGCTTCTTAGATAAGAGTTGTTTAAATTGTATTCAGTTTAGCAACTACTTGACAGCTGTGTCATTGGAGACTTTGTTACCATCACTTCTCTTTTGGCTATGACACTAGGAGGTGATGGCGGAAGATAGTTTTGGAGGTGCTGTTTATTTTGTAACAAATGCGTGATTGAGGACGATCACACTGTCAGAATGGTCGTGTCGGACCGTCGCGTCGGGTAATTTGAAATAATAATCTTGAATAAACCAGTCGAAACTATTGGTTAGCGTTACTATGGTAGTGATGATGATGATGATGATGATGATGATGATGATGATGTCCTCCACGACGTATCTGTCGACGGCGACACCTGGCTATACTCTGGAGTGCGCCCGAATGTGGCTGGCGAAGCCGAACTTAGATTTAAAAATGCGATTGCATTTCAAACAGCACAGTTGGCCCAGTGCATTGTATGTATAGTTATAAGTTCGCTTTGGTAGAGTCTTCCTTAATTGGCGCATGGAATTATGCTTAAATTCCTTAAATGGACTATGGTAGTTCAGAGTTAGTAAATTACTATCAAGGTCATAATTATGTTAGTTTTGAGTTAGCTCTCAACGTAGTACGTGTCAAGTGGGTTTTTAATGAATCCTGACAAAGGAGTTGTCCTCTGAATATGCGACTTTGTAATTAATGAGCAATAAAAGGTGACTTGAAGAGATAGCGTTTAAATTATGACTATTGCGAAGTGTTATTTATTTATTTATTAACACTTTGTATACAACGAGTACGAAGGCGGACTTAATGCCGAAAGCATTTTCTACCAGTCAACCTTTGGGTGTTGCAGAGACAAAACAAGGTAGGTGTACACAAGAGAAGGTAGTGGACAAAACATTAATATAATGAAGACTAATAATATTTATAAACATGACACAAACATAATATTATAAAATGATAAATGAAAAAATGCAAAGTATAGTGGTACCTAACATAAATATAGATATCATATACATACATACATACATATATTAAATATATAATATTAACTGACCTGTTGAGAAGATTCTGCCAAACTATCAAGGAGCATTCTCCGAATCCTTGTTTTAAAATCAGCCCCCGTAGTGGTGGATCTTATTTCGGAAGGGAGCGCGTTACACAGAAGAATGGACTGAACGTAGAAAGAAGAGTGGATGAAGTCAGAGGTATGTGGAGGACATTTAAGAAGATTATTTGAGGAGCGAAGATTCTTGTTGTGGCTACCACCGAGGTACTGGAAGTGGAGAGATAGATAGGAAGTTTGAGAAGCGAAAATAGTATAGAAAGAGTTTACGCCAGTTTTGTCGCTCACAAATTGGTAGCCACTTCAGTTGAGAGCGATAGACACGTGATCGTATTTGCGAAGATTGAAAATGAATCGAATGCAGTTGAAAAGACGGTCGAGTTTATTGAGTTGATCTGCATTCAGGTCCAAAAAGCACACATCACCCTAGTCGAATAACGGAAGGATTAAGGCTTGCACTAGCATTGTCTTAGTCTTTGTTGGGAGAAAAATTTTAAAGCTGTAGAGAGCACGACGAGAACCAGTGACTTTCCAACTAACAAAAGTTACCTGAGTCTACCAGTTCAGGTTGGAGTCGATGTGAATGCCAAGGTTCTTAACAGAGGTGCACCAAGGGATGACGGTTCCGTTAAAATTACTGCTGGATAAGTTCACTGTGTTCATCATCCTCAAGCTGCCTACAACAATGAATTGACATTTAGTGGGATTAACAGTGAGTCCGAAATAGTCGGAGCAACTTTTAATGTGAGTCAGATCCTTGTTCATCTTATCTATTACCTCGGGCAAACAATCGACTCCGCCCTGATAATTAATCTGTAGGTCATCGGCATAGAGATGATACGCACACTGAAGGTTTTGGGTAATGAGTCCATCGATGATCATGATCCATCAATGCTCACCAACAGCTGGCGCCCTTGAAGATAAGATGAAAACCATTCAAGTGCCACAGGCTTATTAGCTACGCATGATCGATTGCCGTGTTCCCAGCTTCCGACACATGTATTTCTGTATAATAATTTAGTGTACCAATAATTTGTTAACCCATGAAAATAAATAAATGGAAGTAATATTTTATTTCTAAATCAGGTACTGGTTGCCAAACGAGTGTATGTTCTAGAGTCTAGAATCTAGACAGGCAAGTGGCTAACTGATCTAATCAACCTACATTATAAAATTGTTTAACTATTAAACTAATGATATATTATGTTTGACATACAACTATTATATTTTTTTTAATCTTGTTACATGCATATTTTATAACATGATTGAGTGTTTCACTCGCGGCATTGAGTATCAGGTCCGCGACTAGTTAGGCACAACAGCGCTGAAATTGGAGTAATTATATGATTCTATACAATATAGACAATTAAAAATCTATTTTAAGAAATTCGTATACGCCTCAAGATCATGAAGTACGCGCGGACCAATCATCTATACATATAAAATGCTTTGTCTTGAATGATTGACTGACAGATCAACGCACAGCCTAAACCACTGATCGAAGAGACCTGAAGCTTGGAGGGTGTGTTTTTTTATGAAGTTGGCATTTGACAAAAAAGATTTTCCCAAATTCTACCCCTAAAGGGGTGAAAAAGGGAAAGATTGTTTATAACTATTGAAAAATTTATAAAATTAAGTAGTTATAAAAAATAATACATATACATATACACTCACGCCTGTTATCCCCGAAGGGGTAGGCAGAGGCGCAACTAGTGCACCCACTTTTCGCCGACATTCCGTCCCATGATGTGATAAGGGGCGAGCCTATCGCCATATCGGGCATAAATTCCAGACTCCGGACTGATACTGAATAGAAAAACTCAATCGGGAATCGAACCCGAGACCTCAGCTTTGCAGTCGTACTGTAATACAACTACGCCACCGAGGCAATCAAAAAAAGAATAATTAACAAATTAATAAACTTTAATAAAAATTGACCGCAGGATCTTGTAAAGTACATATCTCAAAAGGGGTCCAAGAAGTTTAAAATTTATAGGCCAATTATTTATACCTTTCATCCCATTGTTTATGCCAATGGAGATTGGGGAAAAATTGGTTAGTTAACAATAGAATAACTTTTTGAAAAATAGTGATTTAACTTTTTTTTCTTCAGGGCTCAATTCTTTCCAGTGTTAAGAAGATACTACAATATTTTCAAATTTTTAAAATCACATTTTATGTTATAAATAAATTATTTTTATTGCTGAACTCTCTTTAGCGGCAGCGCGCGCTTGCCGTAACTGCCGCGCGGAGCCCTATTTTCAACGACTAATTAAAATTATAAATAATGGAGATAGAATTCCGGGAGTTCGGACTTTTTTATTGGAAATTTCCTCTTCTTTAACGAACTTTTTTCAAAATTGCTTAAATGTAAATATTTTTCGAGTTATTAACAAAAAACGAAATATCATTTTTTTTTCATCTTATTTTGTTAATAACAATTGCAATTTTTAACCTGCACCAAAATCCTTCAAAAACATTTTTCTAGAGGTGATTACGAATCGAATGAGCCATCGCTCATATTTTTAGGCCCTTTATCTCTATTTTTCACGTTTTTGAACTTGTTTACTAGACTATAAGTGTACATCATAAAGGAAAACATTCATGTAAACGAAAAGTGCTTTCTTTAAAAATAATGCCTTAGTTCCAATCTGGGAATTACACTCAATTCAATATATCTATAATATGTTACTTTGAAAGTAGATACTTAAATGTTTATTTATAATTATTGAGATTTATCGTACCTTGAATATATTTAAGTGTAGTATTTGTGTATTTGTTTATGCATAATCAGCACCTGAGATTTATAACTACCTGATGTATTTCATTATTCATGTGTTTGCATAACGTTACGTAGAAGTGGAACAGTTTTTAAAATTCTTTTATTTAGCAGATCTGGTTCATTGTCAAAATATACATGAAATTCATTATTGAGGGTTAGAAAATGTTTGTTAGAAGTGCACATTGTAATGTGTACATGTTTTGTGTCCCAGATTATTTTTGTTGTAAGCTAGGGGAGGGTCCGGACCCCCAAAGCCGCGCCCTTATACGCCCAGGATTAGGAGGTCTCTTCAAATGATATACGAGTACGAGACTATCTCGCCCTCAGACCCACCACTGCAGCTCCTGTAAGCCAGGATCGGCAGTGGTACGACACCAAGAAGCGAAGCTCGGCGAGTCTCTGGGAGCACTAATTAGTCTTGACCCACAACGAAGTTAATCAAACAGAAGAATAGGGAGGAGTTAGAAATATATTTTTTACACCCCCCTCCATAGCAAAGCGGGAGACAAAATAATGAACTAAAAAGGTATTTTAACCTTAATTATTTAGACTTTCACAACTGGCAAAGCCAGATGTAAAGCACCACGGATAAAATTAAAGGGGTCCTATTTAAGCTGTTAAACTTAATTCCAATAGGAGGTATGGCAGAAATGCCGGAAAGCACGGAAATTCTGCCTAGTCTCCACAAGGTCCATGTAGTATACATCTTCAGATGTTATTTGCATACTATTTAACATAATGTTACGCTCATATTGCCGAAGACTACACTCCCAAAGTACGTGATGCGAAGATTGTTAGTAGTTGCAGTCATTAGGAAAACATGGACACGCAGGAGAATCAACCAACTTAAAGGAGAATAATTTGCACTTAAAATTACCATGGTCTGTAAGGAATTGCGCAACACAATGGTCAATTTCGAGCCAAGATTTTGTAAGACGGTCCTGAACAGAAGGAAAAAATTGATACAAATGCCGCCCCTTCGTAGATATATCCCACCTACACTGCCATTCCTCTAGAAGATCGTTCATAACATCTGGACTCGGCTTACATAATCTGTTAATTTTTACAAGTTCGCGCGAAGTTAAAAAGCTTTTGTCGACATCGTCTTTAGCAGAGTAATACATCGCGGCGCGACGCTGCACCTCCAGATCGACTGGGAGTACACCCGCGAGGACAGGAAAAGCTTCTGTGCTATCTATTCTATACGCCTTACATAAGAATATCAACGCCAAGCGCTGGCTCTGGAGAAATTTTCTTCGTACGGCGCCGATAGTAGCCCTATCAGCCCATTCAGGTGATCCATAACAGATACACCCCAAATAAGTGGCTCCATAAATGATCTTTAGTGTACTGAATGATAGACCCCATGTTGATATGTATATCCTTGTCAAGGCGTAAAAAATTGTTTTAGCTTTTTCCTCGATGGTTTTAATATGCTCCATAAATCAAAAATTACGCTCTAAAATGAATCCAAGGTAGCAAACCAATGACCACGCGGTGATGACTTTAAAATTCCCTTTAAAAGCAGTTGATTCGTTTTTTGGGGTGCAAAAGAAAGGTGGTTGCGTTCACCCCATTTCGAAATTAGTTGCAAACACGTTTCAGCCAAATTATCGAGACCTGATCTACTATTTGACTGAATGAACAAAAGACTGTTGTCGGCGTAGCCAGTTATTAAGCAACTCAGGGGCAAAGGAATTTCAAAAAAGTCCTCGAACCTTAAATTCCATAAGTATGGACCAACCACTGAGCCCTGCGGACACTCCATTGTTAGTGGCTTCGACACCGCATGATGGCTGGTATACGAGTAGGAGGTTATTGAGGATACCTTAATCTTTAGACCTAAGGCGCTACATAAAAGACTCCATGCTGCCAATCATAGTTCGTTTAACTCATCCATTGTCCATCTAGTAAAACAAGTCGACATTATCCTAACGAGTGGTTATGCCTCATTGTTCGACACAGTATTTCGACTTCATTGTATTTTCTATCAGGTCAAGTGTAGCCTCTTTGGTGTGCCGGCACAGAAAATAATATATCCGGTTTTTACAAGTTTGCTTATCGGTACTGTACATCTTATGATGCAGCAATTATAAAAGTCATTGAATCGTCTTTAAGAACACAGGGGTGACATTCGAGCTAAACCTGTTTTTTTTGGGATTTGGGGTACTGTACATCTTATGATGCAGCAATTATAAAAGTTATTGAATCGTCTTTAAGAACACATGGGTGACATTCGAGCTAAACCTGTTTTTTTGGTATTAATTTAGCTTTATTTAGATTGAAACTACAGCCTAAATAATTAACTTTTAACTGGTATGCTGTTTTTTTTTTTTTTTTATAAAATGCCATCTTCGGCGCATTAGGGACGGCTGCGGGCTTCCTCCGACTCACGTCTAAGTTGTCGTCCGCAACCGCCCCTGCACGTACCGCTATTGCGGTCCTTTTCCTGTTGCGGGGGCTCAGAAGCCCCCGAAACACCGTACCGTGTCCGCCTTTTGGTGTCCGAGGCAGCGTGAGACACGCTGCCTCGGACATGTCCATCACGGGGGTCACAGAAGTTGGCTAGACTAATGGGTGGGCGGCACGTCCCGCCCACCCGTGACCCCCGGAGGCCCCTATTAGTCGCCTTTTACGACAGGCAGGGGATACCGTGGTGGAATTCTCCAAACGCCCCCAATCCACAGGACGGGAGACGTCGGTCAGTCGTCCACCCGACGCCTCCTACGTCTCGTCTGGCGGCGGGAGGGATCACCACTGCGCTGGCGATCCCTCTCGGCACTCTCCTTCCGCGAGAGGACCGCCTCGCAGAAGTGGGCCACCGCCTGCCAGGCCTCTCGGCCGCCGACCATGGAAGCGACCACGGCCGGCAGCGAGAGGTCTTCTCCGACGACTGTTCTGAGAGCGCTGCGCTCCTCATCCCAGGCTGGACAACACTCCAACGTATGTTGGGCCGTGTCCATTGGGCAGTTGTCACAATAGTGACACACGGCCGACTCCTCTATACCTACCACCCGAAACAGGAACTCACCGAAGCAGCCATGCCCGGTGAGCACCTGCGTCAGGCGGTATGTTGCCGCTCCGTGGCGCCTGTCCAGCCATTCGGCAAAGACAGGACGCACTGCCTCTAAACTGGTATGCTGTTGCGTTTTCAACAACAACATTCGATATTGCTTGAGATGTAAATGACTCTACCCTTTTATTGACCAAACACGACTGACAATTCCTTTAACAAGCTTCATGAGCGATACTCATAAGATGTCCACTTTCTTATTGCCTGTCTTCTGTTATATAATTGTAACTAACATTAAAGGTGATATTATGAACACGTCTATGCAATTTCATTCTGGAGTTTTCTTCATCTTCATCATCATCATCATCAGTTTTCTTACAAAGATTTGAACAAATTCTTGACGAGGAGAGAATTCGTTAATTTTATTGCAATTGTCAGCAATCTACTTGTAGAAAAGCAAAGCTATTTATAACTTTGAATTTAAGAACACTTAATGACACTGCTCAGTGATTGTTTCTTTGATACATTAATTAAGTCATTTATTAACCTCCGACAGAAAAAGAGAGGTTATAAGTCTAGGGTGTGTATCTGTGTATCTGTATGTTTATCTGTGGCATCGTAACTCTCAAACGAATGGACCGACATTGTAGCGTTTTTTTGTTGTTGTTTGAAAGCCGATGTGATCGAGATGGTTCTTAGCTATAATTTATGAAAATCTGTTTAGGCGTTTGAAGATTTTCAGCTCATTTTCAGCTTTACAAGTCCAATTGATTTTAAGTTGTTTCTGTGGCTTCGGCAATATTTTTAAGGCATGTTAACTTTGAGCTGATGCTGCAGCATCAATTAGTCTACGGGATACACAACTCTTTAGCAACTTATAGCAGATGTAGCATGTGTGGGCTCATAGGAATGGTCTCATCGAGTAAGTGATGGATAGTCATTGATGTATTAAAAACCCTAATACATCAATGTGGATGGTTCATTGTCAAGGACCCATGATGAAAATGTAGTAAATGAAATAAAAATTAAATTTAAATTTAAATAACCCCCGATACAAAAATCTCTAAATAGTATACCTAATTATTAAAGTGTTTTTTCCTTTAAGCACCTAGTAATATTTGTAACTGCCTCGGTGGCGTAGTTGTATTGCGTACGCATTACGAGTACGATTTGCGCGCTGAGGTCCTGGGTTCGAATCCCGTGTCGAGCCAAAAACATTGTGACTGGGTTTTTCCATCTTAAAAATTACTCAGTCGCAGCTCGGAGTCAGGAAGTTGGCGGTGTGATACCCCCGTGCTTCGGAAAGCACGTAAAGCCGTTGGTCCTGCACCTGATCTCTCTCCGGTCATGTCGGATTGCCGTCTCACCGGACTATGAGAGTGAAGCAATAGCGAGTGCACCTGTGTATTGCGCACACACTTGTGCACTATAATATCTCCTGCGTACCTGGCTGATCTCCTTTGAGATTGGCCGCCGTGGCCGAAATTGGCTAGGAGAAAAAAAAATTTTGGCCCAAGCGTCCTCGCTTCGGGTGGCTGCATTCTCGACCAGGGAGACGATAATACTTCTTTCGGTCGGTCCGCCGACATGACGTTTGGGTCAAAATATTATTAGATACTTAAACGCCAAAGACACTTAGTATTTAAATTTTTAGAGGCTTTTTGTGTCGGGGGTTTAAATTTTTATAATGACCAGTAATTATACTGCTGAAATAAATAAAAAAATGTTATTTTGAAAACTACATCATCCTGGTAAACTGTTTAGGAAACATAGAAATAGCATTGAGACCTTCAATCAATGGCACAAGGCAAGGTTGAACGAGTATTGGAATTTTTATTTGTTCAAGCCCCGTGACAATTAAATTACTGCCCATACATTAGCATTGTGTGAGAAGTGATTTAATTAATGTTAAACGAATTAGTTCCTTTTGAACACCGCGGTCCATTATTTCCTAATGCTCTGGAGGTTAATATCAAGTAAGTGACAAGTATATCGATCAATCAAATTATGTACAGTCGACCACATAATAGTCTGAACAAATTCAAAATTTCAAATCGCCTATACGCGTTCAGTTCAATAAAAACCTTATTTCTCTTTGTGTAAATATATCCCTTTAATTTTATTTTTGTGAACAGAAAACGAAAATTGATAGGACCACATTAGTATAGATGCGATTTGAAGTATTGAATTTGTTCACCTACTTATGTGGCTGATTGTACGTTATGATATAAATTGTACTTTATTGCTTAATGTTGTGTAGGTATTAGTATTATTAGTTATTGGTTAAAAATTAGCATTAAAGTAATGAATTTTATTTATATGATATATACTTCATTTTATTTATTTACTAGCTTTTGCCCACTGCTTCGCCCGCGTTAATAAAAGTTTTTCCGGGCTAAAAGTACATGAAAATCGTCCCGTTGAATCACTCTATCCAACACATTTATTTGGATAAAGATGAATATTATGGACGTTGATACAACTCTTAACAAATAACGCATTAATTTCGACCAAATTTGATTTCCATAAAAACGGTTCTAGTGAGTTAATCTTAAAAGATAGACATATACTGTCGCGGACATTTTTTTAGTCTTAAGACTTATAATGTCCCCTTATTACGATGGCTACAATCTCCTTCAAACAGGAACACAACAGTACATGCACATTGCGTTTGAACGGAGCGGAACTGAACGGATTTGGATAAAATTTGGCGCACGGATAGACCATGCCCTGGATTAGCCTTTATTATACTTAGCCTTAAAAAATTATTTCTGTTTTGCTACAGTAGGAAATATTGCTCCAGTGATTTAGGAAACTTTTGTAGCGAGAAAGGCGAATTTTATAAAAACACAATATAAAACGTGCTCATTATATTTTCTTATCACATGGGACGGAATAATGGCGATAAGTGGGTGCACTAGTTGCGCCTCTGCCTACCCCTTCGGGGTATAAAAGGTATAAAAGGCGTGAGTGTATATGTATGTATGTATATTTTCTTCACCGCGAAAGTAGTATCTTTTATCATGAAGTATGCTATCTAAAATAAAAATGTATTCAAATTTGTACTCGAATTCCAGTTAATTCAAAGATTGTTTCGTTTTTCGTCTTTTCTTGATATGAAGACCGGTATTTTAGATAGCCTACAGCGGTTAAGTTTTATAAACCTGTTATGCGTAGTGCGGACGTATTAAATTTTATTAGACGCTAACACTTCCTGCAATTGTTAAAACATTTCCCCTTTATTGTCTGAGCTTTAATTGAACACAATTGCAATTCAATTGCTGAATACGTTATCGATATAGAAAATAATTAATTGATTTTTTTATAATGCATTGAATGACGACACGAGCAAGGCGTTCGCCTGATAGTAATCGATAAGACCACCCATAAACAGTTGAAACACCATCCAGCACCTTGAGTTACAAAGTACTAAGTCTCATTATGTCCAGTAGTTACACTGGCTACAATGCCCTTCAAACCTAAACACAACAGTGCATGCACACTGCTGGTTGGCGGTAGAAATAGACATTGCGGTGGTACCCACCTAGACGGACTCTCACATATGATAGTCCTACCACCAGTAATTGATTGATACTTGCTTGATATAAGTCAATACTCAAATACAATTTCAATAATCGGGGTTCAAATATGCATTATAATTTATTATAATTTAATCATTATAATATTTAATAGCAGCAAATTAATTTAATGTTAATTTAAGAGCTCGATAAGACAAACAATTTACATAATAATTATACTTTATTGCCTAATTAATTAGTTGCCGTCGTTTAATTATAATGTTTTTGACTCTAAAGTAGGTCAATATGGCAGTAAGTTCATATAGGTAGTTAATAATAGTATTAGTTCATGTTAACAAAGTGTTTCGCCCGCATGGAACTCCTTATTAAAAGACGAAGAGGTTCTGTGGTCAATTCTATTTTTTTAAACACCCTACTTTGCACTTTTCCAGTATCAAATCCTGACACAACCTACATGTTATTTCAAAACTAGGTTTACTTATATGCTAAAGTTGGTCTAAAACTATTTGTTTGGTTTTGTTTTTTTCTAATAAACATATTACTGTGATATTTTTCATAAACTGTCTCATATAACTTAACCAAGTGGGATTGTAGCGAATACGTAAACATAGATCTAAATATACTGTAAGTAGCTTTTGCACGCGGCTCCATCCGCGTTAAAAAGTTTTTCCGGGATAAAAAATCCGCTTTATATTTTCTATACTATCTGTGTACTAAATAACGGTTAAATCGGTTCAGTAGTTTGGCGTGAAAGCGCGACAGACAGACAGAGTAACTTTCGCAGTTACAATATTATAGTAAGGATGACGGCCTCGGTGGCATAATTGTATTACAGTACGACTGCAATGCTGAGGTCTCGATTCTCGGGTATGATCCCTAAGACGGGCAAAGTTATATTTGAGTTTTTCTATTCATTATTTTATTTTTTTTACGCGGAAAAAGTGACTTATTACTACCGCCCAGCGTTCAAGGGGAACGACTGAGCGGTTATGTTGGGTTCACCGTTTCTTACGACCCGACGTTGAGCCGCTCGGAGAGGTGGAAAACGTCGGGCTACCGCACAACAATATACAACGCACGGCATACCAACCAAAACTCCGCGGTGGCCATCTTCGGCGCATTAGGGACGGCTGCGGGCTTCCTCCGACTCACGTCTTAGTTGTCATCCGCAACCGCCCCTGCGCGTACCGTTATTGCGGTCCGTCTCCTGTTGGGGGGAGGAGGCTCGCCCGCGACCCCCGGTGGCCCCTATTAGTCGCCTTTTACGACAGACAGGGGATACCGTGGTGGAATTCTCCAAACGCCACCAATCCACAGGGCGGCTATTCAGTATCAGCCCGGAGTCTAAAATTTGTGCTCGATATGAGGGGTAGGCTCGCCCCGAAAAGTGGGTGAACTAATTGTGCCTCTGCCTACCCCTTCGGGTAGGCTTTACGAGGCGTAAGTATGTAGGTACGTATAAACATTTAATATAAATAGTTTATCAGACTCACGTCATCATGTATGTTTTTATTGTGTTTTTGAAGGCTGACAATTGGCGACCTGTCCGAAGGTAAACGATATCCGCCACTCGCGGACATGCGTAATGCTCTGGCACGGAAAAACCTGCAGCTAACAATACCCTGACATTATTTAATGTCTCTATGCTGTAGATATTTAGGTAGACCGTTTAATTACCTTATAATATATTTATATCATCAAAAATGAAAAAGCTCTCTTCAATGTTTTATCGAAAATCTCGGCACGTTAAAATTGGTTTGGTTGGTTCATTTTTACAGAAATAAAAATTAAATTAAAATTTAAATAAACACCGACGGGGGGTAAAGGTTGATGTTGGTCTCGGTGGTGTATGGCTTATTCCAGGGGCTATACATCTAAAAAATACTGAGGTTAACCGGAGCGTACGTTCAGGGATGCAAACTGAACTATTAGGCGCGCATCGACAAGTCCTATTCATTTACGTCCACGCTATCGCTAGCCTGTCGTCACAGGCTAGATGATAGACTCACAATACTACGAGTCGTACCCCCTGGGCAATGTTGTAGTCAACCAACGAGATTTGCACAGTAACATCTACCTCGTGACTACAATAGCTAAAAATGAAGGACGACGGCGAGCCTTCGGCGCCATAACCGAATAACTGGATAGGGGAAGACAACCCTGAACCAAAAATCACATCAATAATAATGGAAGCAAGCCTTAAAGATAGATTACCCCAGGAGGGTACCAGCACTGCTGGAGAATCCCTTCCTGAGCACAGCTCAGGCTGCCCCGCGGATTCTGGGGGGGGGCAAAGTCTTGCAACAAAAGGAATCAATCCAACTAAATAAACCAAAAATCCTAACACAACAGATTTTTCATCCCGGACTATTTTGTAGACAACGTTCAGCATCATTCAGCGATCCTGGGACTTCTGCAGTGAACAAGAGTAGGGTTACAAGCCGTCAAGATATGACAGATGAAGAAATAGACAGCTACAAGACAAACCCAACCGTACCATGGCAAAGAATACCTGAACAAAACCAAAAAAGGAACCGCTCGCCTGGTGACGGTGACAAGTCATCAAAGGTATTCAAGCGAAGTAAAGCACGGGAACAGCTTTTGAATAATCATAGGGGAGTAGTCATGGACCAACCCACTCAGAAGTCACCCCCGGCAATTGAGACATCAAATCGTTTCACCTTATTAGATGTTGATAACCAAGACGACTGCGTATCTCCAAACCAAAGAACAAAGAAACCTTCTAGACCACCACCAATAATTTTGTATGGTATCGACAATCTTGAAAATCTGAGTACATTTATTGAAGAGGCTATAGAAAAACATGATTATGCATACAAAGTGGTATCCAGAAATCAATTAATAATAACGTCCCACTCAGTAGGCACATATAAGATACTAATAGAGCATATCAGACGGAAAGGACTAATAGGACATACATTCACCCAAAAAGATGAAAAATGTACAAGAATTGTTATCAAACATCTACATTTCAGCACACCTAAAGAAGCCATTGTAGAAGCAATAGAAAATACCGGTAACAAAGTAAAGGGGGAAATAGTAACTGCTCGTAAGCAGGGGACTAAGGAACCACTAAACACATTTTTTGTTAACATACTTCCTCATGAGAATAATAAGAAAGTTAAGGACATCAAATATATTTACCATCAGAAAGTTATTATTGAAGATCCCAAAAGAAAAACAACAATACCACAATGTAAAAGGTGCCAACAATATGGACACACAAAAAACAATTGTATGAGACCATACAGGTGTGTAAAATGTGCCGGTCCTCATAAAACTGTCATGTGTACAATAGACAAAAACACTCCAGCAGTCTGTTCACTTTGCACAGGAAGCCACCCTGCTAGCTACAAAGGCTGTAGTGTATACCAAGAAATTGTTAGCAGGAAACAACTTGGCAATAAACAATGGCGACAAAGATCAAATGTACTAAAGGAAACAGAAGCTAAAAGCATACCTGTATCAGCTGCAGAAGAGCCTTCTCATGAACAAAACCTCATGTTGAGATCTCACAACAAGAAACACAAATCAGAACAAACTAGAATACAAGATCAAAATAATACATACAAGAGACAGTATAGCGAAATAGTTGCAACGAAAAGTACGTCAACAATGCAAAAGGAAATAAATAATACTCCTAAAACAAAAAACTTTGACCATCGTGAGTCAGACCAGAGAACATATGCTGTGCATTCTTCACAAGAAAATGCTCACAGGCTAGAATACCTCATTCTAAAACAAACTGAAAGAATAGACCATCTTATTACACAAATGAGCACCATGATGAATCTCATCACGAAACTCATCGAGAAACTTCCACAATGACCTCAATACGAATAGCCACCTGGAATATCAATGGATTGTTGCCAAATAAACAAGAACTGGAAATATTACTACAAGTTAATAATATAGACATTGCTTTGATATCTGAAACACACCTTAATAATCATAAAAAAGTGAAAATAAACCAATATTCTGTGTATAACACCAATCACCCTGATGGCACATCGCATGGAGGGTCGGCACTGATAATTAGGAACAACATTAAACATCACATACATAGCGAGTTTAAAGAAGAATGGTTGCAAGCTACCACAGTGACTATAGAGGGAAGAAACGGCTCATTTAACGTCAGTTCTGTCTACTGCCCGCCAAAGTATAATATCAAAGAAGATATGTATGACAGCTATTTTAATACCCTAGGTCACAAATATATCTGTGGTGGAGATTGGAACAGTAAGCACACACATTGGGGTTCCAGGCTCACAACTACAAGAGGAAGGGAGCTCAAAAAGTAGATAAACTCAAATTAGTAGTACTGTCTACAGGTGAACCTACTTATTGGCCTACTGACCCTAAGCGTATGCCAGATGTCCTAGATTTCTTCATAACAAAGGGACTTTCGAGTGTATACCTGAACGTCGAATCATTACTCGATGCCGTTTCTGATCACTCACCAGTTGTGTTAACCCTTAGCGTAACAGCTATTCAAAGAGAATATAGCCAAAAACTGAGTAATCATAAAACGGATTGGAATGTGTTTGCTGAATACCTTGAATATAAAACAAACCTAAAGGTGAGACTTAAAACTAATATAGAAATAGACGACGCAGCCTTTAACATTACAAACCTAATACAAACAGCGGCATGGCATGCAACACCAACTTTAACTCCCTCATCAAGTAATACTGATATTCCATTAGAAATACGGCGTAAACTTCAAGAAAAGCGTAAAATTAGAAGGAGACTGCATTTAACCAGGTCAGAACATGATAAAACTGAATATAATAGAGCCTCAAGAGAATTGAAATGTATCATTCACGAAAACAGGAATGCCACTCTGCAACAAAAATTGTCCTCCTTGTCAACTCAGAGCAAAGACAATTACTCACTGTGGAAGATTACGAAGAACTTTAAAAGGCCACATAACTTTGTCCCTCCGTTAAAAACAGGTGCATCTGCCTGGGCTAGAAGACCGAATGAAAAAGCTGAATTATTTGCTGAACATCTAAGGAAAATCTTCACTCCAAATCCATCGACAATGACGGACTTTGATAAAGAGGTCGAAAGTGTAATTAACAGTGACCAACAGCTGTCACTGCCATTAAAACCTGTAACTCCAAAAGAACTGAAGAGAACTATACAACACCTTAAAAATAAAAAAGCCCCAGGATTTGACCTTATAACTGGTGAGATACTTAAACGTCTACCAAGAAAGCCAATAGTATTCTTAACTATGCTATTCAATGCAATCTTCAGAACACATCACTTCCCCAAACTGTGGAAAATCTCACAGATATGTATGCTGCCTAAACCAGGAAAACCACCAACTGAACCTAGCTCATATAGACCTATAAGCCTCCTCCCAGTTTTGTCGAAGGTGTTTGAAAAGGTGTTTCTCCAAAGACTCAATCCGGTATTACACGAGCACAGAATCATACCTGATCACCAATTTGGGTTCCGAGAAAAACATGCTACTACGGAGCAAATACACAGAGTGGTACACAAGATCAGGCAGTCACTGGAAAAGAAGGAATATTGTTCAGCTGTATTCCTAGATATACAGCAAGCATTTGATAAAGTATGGTATGATGGGCTACTCTACAAACTGAAACAGCTGCTACCAAACTCGTTTTATGGGGTACTTAAATCTTACCTGCATGAAAGAAGCTTTCAAGTAAAATTTGAAGACCAGTAGTCGAAACTATATTCTATTGCTGCTTCAGTTCCACAAGGATCGGTACTTGGCCCAGTATTATACACTATATACACAGCAGACCTACCAAGCACAGATGAGGTAACAATGGCAACATACGCTGATGACACGGCTTGTCTAGCAAGTGACAAGGATCCAAATACTGCATCTAATAAGCTACAAGTACAAATGAACAAAATAGACCAATGGCTAAGTAAATGGAGAATAAAGGCTAGTGTGACCAAGTCTACACAAGTTACATTCACTCTCAAAAAAGGAGATTGCGCACCTGTATCCATGGAGGGCAAACCATTACCAACTAGTGACTGTGTGAAATATTTGGGTTTACATCTAGACCGGAGACTAACATGGGCCAAACACATAAAGGCGAAGAAAAAGGAGGCTACCATACTGTATAAAAATTTAACATGGTTACTAGGGCGAAAATCGCAGTTATCTCTGTGTAACAAACTGCTAATCTATAAAGCCATTATCAAACCGATATGGACTTATGGCATAGAGCTGTGGGGTTCTGCTAGTAACTCCAATATAGAAATTCTTCAAAGATTTCAGAATATTGTCCTTCGCTCGATATCAGGTGCAGCCTGGTTTGTACGAAATACAGAAATTCACGACTACCTGGAGATGTTTACAGTTAAAGAGGAGGTCGACAGGAACAGTATACGTTACAAGGAGAGACTTATTGAACATACGAATGAACTAGCTAAAAAGCTTCTGAACACACATGAAAATATAACTAGACTAAAAAGACGGCACATATTTGACCTGAGGGTCTAAGATACTACTTGAAGGTGAATCTTAATGGAGAATCACCTAAACACTACACCCCACCGAGACCACATCTAATTATGGCTAAGAAAGCCGATTGTAGATGGAATTTAACAGGGGAGAAAAAAAAAAAAAAAAAAAAAAAATAAACACCGACACAAAACATCTCTAAAAAGTATAATAATTATAGTGCTTTTTTGTGTCGGGGGTTATTTAAATTTTAATTTTTATTTCATCCTTTTTAAATTACTTTATTTTCCATCATGGGGCTTGATAATCAACTATCTATCACCTATTTGTTGAGCCCACCCTTATGAGCCTAAACACACTATATCTGCTATAGTTGCTAAGGAGTTGGGTATCCCGCAGACTACTTGATGCCGCAGCATCAGCTCATGTTTAAAAATATTTTCAAAGTCACAGTATACCAAATTTAAAATCATTCGGTCTTTTTAAGTTGGAAATGAGCTGATAATCTTCAAACGCCTGAACAGATCTTCATAAATTATAGCTAAGCACCATCGCAGTCACGTCAGCTTTCAAACAAAGAAAACCGCGTCTAAATCGGTCCATTCGTTTGAGAGCTACGATGCCATAGACAGACATACAGATATGTGTATCTGTATGTCTAAACTTATAACTCCCCTCTTTTTTGTCGGGGTTAAAAAGAGACAAACCTTTTTAACCCCTTAAGGGTTTAAAATATAGATTGGACGCTAGGTAGAGTGGGTCCAGATATCGACTTACGAAAGATGGTTATTCCTGGCCAGTCGAAACAATTATGCCTGTCTTCTTTAAGCATAGAGTTATTAGCACATGATTTACTAAAACTCATATGTAAGAGTCCGTCTGGGTGGGTAACACCGCAATGTCTATTTCTAGCGCCAAGCAGCAGTGTGCCTGCACTATTGTGTTTCGGTTTGAAGGATATTGTAGCCGGTGTAACTGCTGGACATAACGAGACTTAACATCTTAGATCTCAGGATGACGAGCGCAGTGGAATACTACACAGTACCTACTTTGTAAGGTGCTGGATGGTGTAGCTACTGTTTATGGGTGATCTTATCGCTTATAATCTGGCGACCGGCATGCTGGTCTCGTCACTCAGTAACAATAAAAAAGACGTTAAAGGTAGTAAAAACTCCCTAGAATTTGTTTAAGTATTTGTTTGTTTATACGGGCACGGCATCATGGTTTAGATACTGATGACGGATGAGAGATGATTAGCCCTCGCGAGTCGACATAATTATGCCGGCCAGCTTGGAAACAGACACACACAGGTGATCCCCGAGCGAAGATATACACCAACTGCATTGTTCAGAGAGGGCTGGAAATCTTTGGATATTACTTTCTTTCTGATACTTTCATTGATGTATTAAAAACCCTGGATACTTTAGATGTTCAGTCAAACTCAGTTATACAATGTAACAAGTGAGAGTATTTATAAATACACGTGTAATCAATAGACTGATTGCAAAACGGGGTCAGTATTCCGATAGCCGAATAATTATATTGAAAAGTTACACGTGTAAGTGCAAGGTTGCAAAGACGTACGGAGAACCTTGTGGATTTGTATTTGCATTTTATTTGCGTAAATGCGCTAGAATATTTATCTGGTATGTCTACTTACATTTTAAATACATTGTAATTATTCCATTACACGTGCTTTTGGCTTTAGTTCAGTGTGACCAATTCTCGTTTGCTTTTGAAGGAAAACCAGGTAGGAAGCAGGTCCTATGTTTTGGTTACGAGGTCTTCGCTGGGTTATAACACCATTTGCCTAGAACTTGGATCCATTAAAAAAGGATTTTTAGACCCCTCCATTCATAACTTCCTTTTATTTAAAACGTTCATGTTACGTATAGTTCATAAGCAAAATAAAATTACATAACTCTCAAAATCGGAGGTCTTTAAAAATTAACGATTTACTGTTTAATGCTAGTTTTTAGGAGCTCTATCCAAATATACATAAACTGTCTTGGTTAGAATTTCAAGCCCGTTTTTGCACATGTCTTATCATTGTTAGGTCTGAACGCTAGGTAGCACTTTATTCCAGATTTTAAGAGTTATTATTATGTTGTATCTTTCCTGCGGGAAATCACGGCACGAAGACCGGTCCTTTTGGAAGGCTTGCGTGGGGATATGGATCCAACACGTAGAGGCCCCGTTAAGATACATTACTCTAGTTGGAATGTGTACGCCTTACAGGTACTCTCTCTGTCTGTACTTAAGGAGGAAATACAGCCAAAGACAGCGCCCGTAAGGCATAAGGACTATTGCAGAGAAGATAGGAATTATACTGGGTCTATGGATGGGATCTAGATGGACTGGTTGCTGGGCTATTGATTGAGACAACGGGACGCCTGCCAAGTAAAATGTCTCAATCATTTGTATTCAAGGCAGACGGTGACTTGCCCCCCACTAGATGGGCATCCCAAAAAGTGGCGTATGCCAAGGACGCAACATCGGTGTGGGTGGCTAAAGGGTGTCGAGAGGTGTGCAACAATTTCACCATCGCGGGTCGCTGACGCGTCCCGGAGTGGGTTTCCTCGCTATTATGCAGATTGAGCACTTCCACCCTGGAGCTCAGGTTCTTAGCTCTTGCGGTTTCCACCCCTAGCCGGCCAGTTAAGGCAAGCCAAAGGTCAGGGGGTCTCATTTAGCCCCCACGGAATCAGGGTACGCGGTGTCGCCACTCACCGACGGCTCGCCACAAAGCCGCCCCTGCGGGCTTATTATTATTATTATTTGTTATCAGGCAGGCAGTTTTTTCACTGATACGCCTGAATCCTGCAACTCTCAACCACGCTTTCGTTGAAATGTTTGTCGAGTCTGTTTTTAAATTTGTTCACATTTTCCGCCGAGACCACACCTTGTGGGAGTGCGTTCCATGCTCTTACAACTCTGTTTGTTAGTTCAAAACAGTAAAATCTCTTTTGTTACAATTTAGTTTCACTTACCGGTTTTGACATTTTAAAAATTATATTTTTCCGTAGTATTATCGTGCCCTTTAATTATAATATGCTTTTGTTTTTGTACGTCAAACTGACACAGTCACTTAAGAGGCCGTATCTAAAATTTCAAATATTTCAGTCAACTTGTCATTGTGATATTTTTTAAAATAAACTGATCTGATTAATTTATAATACATCATCGAAACGACTATTTCAACACTAATAGAATAAACGAGCTACGTTTTTCATATCTTTCTTTAATTTCAATCTATTCACCACGTTCCAACGTCTGTTTTAGAAATTTTGTTGTACAGAGACACAAACTTGATGCCGTTTTCAATCAAAATCGTGCTTGAAACGTTTTATCATATGAGTTTTTATCATTTTACGTGTATTTTCAAAAATTTGTTAACAATACAAGTAAAATGATTTTATTGAATTTCAGGTACGAATGCCCATCCACTCCTTAAAACCAAAAATAAATGATTTCTGGCGCAAATATAGGGATTATGTCGACAAGAGAGCAAAGGTTAAACCCAAACAAAATAATAAAATAAATTAACAAACTAATACATAAAAATTACTTGATTTAATTGAACATATTAAAATTAATTGAATAATCGTTCACGGATTGTAGAATAAGTTTTGTTCGTAATATGAATAACTAGCTGATCCGCCAAACCTCGTACCGCCTCAGAATCAATAAATAAAAGCTAAATGGTAATTGCGGAATGTTTCAACTTTAGGAAAAATGTGTGGTCAAAACTTAACCGGAACAAAATAATTTGCAATTGACTCGTCAAGCCCCGCGACGGACGCCGGCATCCATATATGGTTTCCCCATAATCTATATATATAAGCGGGGCTTGATGGGTTAAGAAATAATACTCGATATGAATTAGGTTTTATTATTATTAATTTTAATGACACATGATGTTGCTTGAAAAATTGTTGTCACAAAGCTTAGGAGCTTACAAAATAAATTTTGTTGTGTACGGTTCTAATTTGAAATTTGCTTACAATACAAATCAATATAATATCTTTATTTACATTAAATACAGCACAGATTAAATATAGTTAATCAAGTTTTATTATTATTATATATTACATTTGAAAGAAAGAAAAGAAAGAAAGAAAAACATATTTATTAGTCACAGCTTATAACGACATTTGATGTTCCCCCTTAAATTCTTCAATTGTTGCACACACCACACTAATTTACTGCACGATACACAATCACATTCATACATTAAACCGCATTATGCACATAAAAATAAAATTCAACCAAGACAACGCGACCTTCACGCCCAGATTCCCGCCCAAGTCCCAAAGAGCATTATAATACTACGGAAACAGAGTCCGTAGGAGTAAAATATTATAGTTGCGATTAGAAATTGTTGGTTGTCAATGTCAAAAACAAACAAAAAAAAAACAAAGTATTCTTGTAAATTTAGTTTGATTTCTGAACAACGGGACGAACATCGAATGTTTAACATCTAAAACCAAAAAATAAAACCTTAAATTTTAAATTTAATTTGATTTCTGAACGACTTTTAAATTTAATTGATTTCTAAACGACGGGACGAACACCAAATGTTTGAATTAAATGAAAAGAATCACGTAAGACCAGGCAGCATGATCGAAAGACTATAGTCTCTCCTCTGGACGACAAATAAAAATGTAATGTTGGACAGGAATAGTTTCTAAGGGAAAGCAAAATTTTTGTTTTTACTATATTCCAAGCATTTTTATTGTATCTGCTTCTAAATAATTTAAACGGAACTATGACTTTGTTTGACTTGCATGTAATCTATACTAATATTATAAAGCTGAAGAGTTTGTTTGTTTGAACGCGCTAATCTCAGGAACTACTGAAACGATTTTGAAAATTCTTTGACTAATAGGAAGCTACATAACTCCTGAGTGCTATAGGCTACTTTTTATCCCGGGTAAATATTTTTGTCCCGGAAAAACTTTTCACGCGGGCGGAGCCGTGAGCAATACTAGTGTACAAAATATTAAACAATAGATTATGGTGCCACCTTAAGGATTTTTGTAGCAATAAAACACGACTAGTAGTATCTAGCGTTCAGACTGGAAAAGTGCCGTAAATTGACATTTAACGATTGGCCATAAAAAAGATACGGGTAGGTTCTCTATTTCCGTCTTAGTTGTTTAGTACGCAAAGATTAGTATTACTATTTCCGTAGTACTATTATAACTGCTCTTTGTACTGTTCTGTGTGCTGTTCACTTGACACAACTGGCTTTTGCTCGCGGCTCCGCCCGCGTGAAAAAGTTTTTCCGGGATAAGAGTCCCACTTTATATTTTCTCGGAATAAAAATTAACCTATACCTATCCTTTTTATGGTTTCAAACTTTCTTTAAACCAAGTTTCATCTACATCCGTTCATTAGTTTCAGAGATGTGCAGTGACACAGAAAAACAGACCGAAAAGAATAAAAAAAACCCGCTGATTTGTTTTCCATTACCTACTCTTATATAGTCAACCCCTTTCTCTTATATCACATTTATTTAAATGTACAGACACCGATTCTACTGCTTTAGCTATTATATTATGTATACATAAGCTATTGACAAGGAAATATTTTATTGGATCGTGAACAAAGGAACATTGACTTGTCAGTATAACAAATGATATTTAGGACTATTGTGAAATAAAGATTGATTTACAACGATATGCGATGCAACGTGCACAGTCATAATAATAAATCAATTCTCAAATTCCCATCCAAGTGTACAACCCTCTCAGAAATCACGAAGTAATTCGATGATCGATACTTGTCTAATACAGGTATTATTAATAATTAGTTCTGAGACACAGTAAACGAAATGGGCAGATCAATCAAGCAGCACCCGTTTACAAGTATGACGCATGTGCCAGCCGTCGGCCTCCTCAACCATGTTGCAGGGAAGTGGCCGACCCGGCACGTGACGCCGACGCAGGCACAGACAGTTAGTATATGTCATACCCAAGCCGTTTACAATTAATTATGTTACTACGAAAAGAATATACATAATTTACTGAATCGGATGACAATAATTCCAAAAAAATATATACAAAAGAAAATAAATAAAAAGAAACCTTATTCCCGAGCATTTTTATCTTCTAGGTATTCCGAAATACTACAACTAACAGCTTGCTTGGAATTTACCCATATTTAAGGACTTGATCTCAGTGGGAACTTTATGATAAAAGTGTGTACAGCAACCCTTAAAATATTTTCTGAACTTTTGGAGCCTAGTTTTGTGATTAAGTATATTATTTTGATTTCTAGTATTCAAACCATGGATATCTCAAACTTTTGGAAATTTCTCAATGTTTTTTATGACGCGAGCGCATCTGATTATAAAGTCAGATATACGGGGGTAAATTACTAGGATAAAACTAGTCTACTTATATGCTAAACCAGGTCATGGTATATTCGTGTGTAAAATTTCAATCAAATTTGTTCAGCAGTTTTTGAAGTTACCTATACTTCTTTAGGCGCGTCATGAGAAAACGATCAGAGTGAAATTTTAAAATGCGCGTGCATCATGTAACACAATATTGACCCTTCCTGACGTCCCAAACCAAATTTGACCCCCAACCCAATTAGATCCACTTGAAACCCCGAACCCATTTTGACCCCCTACTCAATTTTACCCCCCTTAACCCCGAAACCCATTTTGACCCCCCCAACCCAATCTGGCCCCCTTGACCTCCAAACCCAGTTTCATCCCTCTTGACCGCCGAACCCAATTTGACCCCTCAAACCCATTTTGACCCCCCAACCTAATTTGACCCCTTGACTCCCAAACCCATTTTGATCGCTCTTGACCGCCCAACCCAATTTGACCCCCCTTGACCCCCAAACCCAAATTGACCCCCATTTTCGATCCTTGACCCCCTAGTTTAACATAATTAATACTAAATATTATTGAATAATCATGCCAAAGAAGTATAACTTCCCACGCGCGTACATAAGTACACGCACCCTCTTGTAGGTTTACTTTGAATAAAACAAACGTCTAAACATATTTTATCACATTTATAATATAAGAATGAAGTATAACAAGGTTGAAAATTTTATCCGCGCGGGTCCGCAGGATAGTTCATACTTTTACTTATAACGGAGATTTCGTACCATTCTATTTCGGACAATATTGTCAAATAATTGTAAACAAAAGACACGTCACAGACGTCATGCAAGAAGTGAAAGAGAATGGAGATAGACGAAAAGATTTTTTCAATTAACACACACACATACTCACGCCCTTTATACCCGTAGGGGTAGGCAGAGGTGCAACTAGTGCACCCACTTTTCGCCGTGCGTATTCCGTCCCATGATATGGTAGAGGGCGAGCCCATCGCCATATCGGGCACAATTTCCCGACTCCGGGCTGATACTGAATTTAAAAAACTTAACATTAATTTTCCCGACTCGGGAACCGAACCAAAAACCTCAGCATTGCAGTCATACCGTAATACAACTACGCCACCGAGGCAGTTTTTTTCAATCAATTATGAGTCTAAATGAATTGACATAGGATATATTCTTTATTTTTTTCACGTTCCTTATGAACATTAGTAAATTACCGTTAACAGTAGACTTATTTATATAGAAGTCACTTTCAGTTTGCTTAGATACTTTTGAAATTTGCTCATTGCAACATTGGATACTAACAATATTTAAAGTTATATTAATAGTTGCATAGAATATTAAGGTCACGTTAAATGTGTAGCACTGTATGAGCACCATAGTTGTTTAAGCTACTTTGGCTTTTGATGCTGACTGTACCTATCAAAATAGAACACATAAAAATTACACAGCCACATAATAGGTAAGGGAAAATGTAGGGATCATTATAATGATCACTTACCTAATGTTAACTTTATATAATTTGCTGACTGCCTCGGTGGCGTAGTGGTATTGCGTACGCATTACGAGTACAATTTGCGCGCTGAGGTCCTGGGTTCGAATCCCGGGTCGAGCCAAAAAAATTGTGACTGGGTATTTTCATCTTAAAATTTACTCAGTCACAGCTCGGAGTCAGGAAGTTGGCGGTGTGATACCCCCGTGCCTCGGAAAGCACGTAAAGCCGTTGGTCCTGCGCCTGATCTCTCTCCGGTCATGTCGGATTGCCGTCTCACCGGACTATGAGAGTGAAGGAATAGCGAGTGCACCTGTGTATTGCGCACATACTTGTGCACTATAATATCTCCTGCGTACCTGGCTGATCTCCGTTGAGATTGGCCGCCGTGGCCGAAACTGGCTAGGAGGATTTCATTCATTTCATAATTTGCTAAATTAAATGTTTTTTATTTTGTGACCATTATGGCAATTATAGTAGCACTTTGAAGTGGTGCTATGCGCTTATAATGTTTTAGGCAATAATACATTTACTTACTTTTTTTAGTTCTTAATTGTAATTTTGTTACCAAATGCATGTCTATGACGACAATATAGTTGGAGCTTGTGGAAGGTCTCGTCGTTCTATCTAAGAAACGCGGTACTGAATCATGATTCAATGCTGATCTTAAAGTATTTCGACTTACAACAGACTGTTACCGCACGAAACGCAACAGCTAAGTTCAGTGCATGTCAGTTTTCTTGGAAAGACATTGCGTCCAAAAAAACTATTAAAGAATTATGCTCGAGGCAAAAGTAAATATATCGTGGCTCTCCTATTTTTAAATTAAATTAAAGTCAAGAACCAAGGAATTGACAATTCAGCTGGTACCGTAAAAAATATTGTGCGAACAGCATTAATCTCAATTCTTACTAATACTGTAAATGCGAAAATTTGAGAAGATGTTTGTATGTTTGTTAGAAACGTAGAAACAACTAAACGGATTTGGCACACAGGTAGACCATGTCATGGATTAACACAATAGCTTTTGCCCGTGGCTCCGCCCGCGTGAATTAGTTTATCCGGGATAAAAAGTAGCCTATGTATTAATCCAGAACATGATCTATCTGTGTGCCAAAGGAGATGTCCGCTTAAGAAGCCTAAAACTTTAGGGATATGAAAGTGGGCAACATATGGAATTTAGATCCGTTACAAAAATATTTTTAGACCCCTCCATTCATAACCAGTTTTTTGATAATATTCATACTAGGTGTAGTTTTCAAGCCGAACAAAATTACATGCATCTCAAAATCTGAGGTCTTTAAAATTAAACGATTTATTGCAAAAGGCTAATTTTCAGGAGTTCTATCCAAATATATACAGGGAAATTTTTACATTATGTTACTAAATGAAACCACATATTCGTCTATACCTCTGGTAACATTGTGCCAAAAATTATTTATTTATTTTTATTTAGCACTTTATATACAGATGTATATAGGCGGACTTAATGCCAAAGGCATTCTCTCCCAGTCAACCTTAGGGTGGTGCAGAGATAAATAAGGTAGGTGCATCAAGGTAACTTGAAAAGTATGAAAGTTAAAAATAAATATATATAAATTTGATATATACATAGAAATAAATAGAAGAAATAAATATTTAAAATAAATATAAATACGAATAATATTATAAACGTCTGAATAAATAAAATACGTATTATTACTATAAAATACATATGTATATAATAAAGTGTAGTGTATTAAGATGATGACTTTTCTGCTTCGTCCATTAGCAGCTGTCGTACTCTCCTTTTGAAGGCAAATCGAGTGGTGGACGATCTGATTTCGGAGGGGAGCGAATTCCAAAGAAGAATAGATTGGATAGCAAAGGAAGAGTGAGTGAAGTTAGAGCTATGAGAAGGACATTTTAGAAGAAGATTACTAGAAGAGCGGTGGTTCCTATAGTGACTATTGCACAGGTATTAGAAATTAGAAGATAAGTAAGTAGGGGGTGTAGGGGAGGTAAGCAGAGAGAATAAAGTGGTAAGCGCCCGCCAGGAACGACGCTGACGAATAGGTAGCCATTTTAGTTGAAGACGATAGGAAGAAATGTGGTCATATTTTCGAAGATTATACACGAATCGAATGCAGTTATTTAGAAGTCGGTCCAGTTTGTTGAGTTGGTCTGCATTCAGATCTAAATAGCACACATCACCATAATCGATGACAGGAAGGATTAAGGCTTGCACAAGCATAGTCTTGGTCGTAGGCGGGAGGAAGTTCTTCAGGCGGTATAAAGAGCGAAGGGTACCGGTGACTCTCCGACAGACAGAGGTTACCTGGGGCTTCCAGCTCAGGGTGGAGTCGATGTGCAGACCGAGATTATGAACATTGGAGCTCCAAGGAATAATGTTTCCGTTAAATATAACGGGTGGAATGATGGAATTATCAACCCTGCTAATCATCCTTGAACTGCCTATGATAATGGCTTGGCATTTCGCAGGGTTGACAGACAAACCAAAATTGTCGGACCAGATTTTTATCTGTGCTAGGTCCCTGTTCACCCTGTTAATGGCTCCGGCCACACAATCTACCCCGTCCTGAGAATATATTTGCAAGTCATCGGCATAAAGGTGGTATGCACACTGAAGTTCTTGAGTTAAGAAATTAATAAAGATAGAAAACAATAATGGAGAGAGTATGCCGCCTTGAGGGACACCAGATTCGATATGGCACCAACTAGACGAGGCATCGCCGAGTCGCACCAACTGCTGACGTCCCTGAAGATAAGACGAGAACCAATCCAGAGCCGAAGGGGAGTTCAAAAGGTGGGAAAGGATAGCTAGTAGAATATCGTGACTGACGGTATTAAAGGCGTTTGAGAAATCAACCAAAGCCAACACAGTGACTTTGGTGTCCTCCATGCCTGCCCTAATATCGTCAGTCACTTTGAGTAGCGCAGAGGTAGTGCTGTGACCGGACCTGAAGCCTGATTGCAATGGAGACAATAAGTTATTCAGGTGCACAAACTTAGCCAACTGTTTGTGTACACAGGCCTCGAGCACTTTGGAGATGAAAGGAAGAATGGATATAGGACGGAAATGTTTGGTTTGTGAAGGATTAGAAGTTTTGGGTAGTGGAATCACTATGGCTTTCCGCCATAGAGACGGGAATATGCCAGAGGTAAGAGAGGCATTAATTATGTGCGAGATGGCTGGGAGAAGGTGATCTAGGATAGGGATTATCATACGACGACTGATGTTGTCGCAGCCAGTCGCATTGGATTTAATGGAAAGGATTACCCTTTTGATCTCACCCAACGAAACTGGAGAAAACTTAAAAGGGTTAATGTTAGGCCTTGGAAGGCCGGCTAAGAAACCTATGGTACGACGCCTGGTTTGGCAGTCAAACGGGGTAGTGGAGGAGAAATGAGAATTTAACTCATCCAAACCGATAGTCGAACCACAGGAATCTAGTGTTTTATTTTTGCCAATACCTAGAGTCCCTAGGAACTTCCAGATACTGGCCGAAGAAGATAAAGAAATATTGCTCAGAATATGACGGCGTTTAGCGTTACGCACCACCTGATTACACCGATTCCTTGCAGTTTTGAATAGGCACCAGTTTTCTTCCGAACGATCCCTCTTGTACTGACGAAAAGCCCGGTCCCTTCGTCTCATCGCCATTCGAACCCCTCGAGTCATCCACGGTGCAGGGGGGCGTTTTAGTTTAATTCTCTTTACTGGAGCATGGATGTCAAAGAGAGCATTGACAGAGCGATTGAAAATGTCGACTTTATCATTTATTGATGAGGCTGCAAACAAATGATCCCATCTGTAATTAGCTGCATCTCTGTCAAGCTTCTCCCCATCAATGCGACCAAAACTACGCAAATGCAACACCTTGGGGGGAAATTTGGGGGGTTTTAGGGTGTAGGATACATAAATGAGGTCGTGGTGAGAGAAGCCAGGGGCTGGTATTTGACCATGTGAGGAAACAAGGGAAGGAGCAGAGGTGAGGATAATGTCGAGCCAAGTGTCATGTCCATCCGTATTATAGTGAGTAGCTTGCAGGGGCAGGACATGTAACTTAACCGAATCAATGACATTTAGGAGTTTACGGGACCGAAGGGAGTGGTTGGCAAGGAGATCGGTATTTAAATCACCCATTATGATATGATGAGCATATTCAGATCCTAAAGATTCCAGAACTGATTCCAGACTGGAGAAGTAGTCAACAGATGGGGGACAGTAAATAACACCAAGCAAGGTTTTCACTCCCTTGACCCAAACCTCAAGGAAAAGAAGTTCCGCATGAGCAGAAAAATTTGCAGACGAAGAAACTACAAGTTTGTATGAAAAGTCGCTACGTAAGTAAATAGCAACCCCACCCCCTCTCCTGTCAATCCGATCATTTCTAATGAGGACAAAACCAGGGAGAGGGTAAAGGGTAGAAGGTAAATGAGGCTTGAGCCAACTCTCCGAAATCAGAACGGCATGAACGTTGGCGCCTGAAAAAGTTTCTAACAAATCGCTGTAGTGACTGGGTACACTTTGCGCATTGATGTGACACACATTGAAGTTGTGACAAGTTGGCAGGTTAAATGTATAGCGCACCTAGTCACCAAGCCCATCAGTTGCTGAGAGAAAACTATCATCACTCGAAGAAGCTACAGAGACATTTGCAGAACGAAAGGAGTCATTATCAGAATGCATAATAATATATATGAATATGTAAGGCAATAAATACAATCTAAATATATAATGTAATAAATATCTATATTTATGTATATAAAATATAAATAAAATCAGATCAAACAATAATTATAAGTGATGCAGTAAAGCACTACAAACTCTGCACCACCCGCCAGCCAACCTGCACACATCAGCACATAATAAATGTAAAATGTTTTACACAAATTGCAAGAAGAAACAGAATTAATACAAGAATAAAAAACATAAACATTACAAAATATCAAATATAACAAACACAATTAGTGGGCAATGGCAAAGAGGACTACACTTGATGATATTTAGGTTTCCGAACGTAACTTAAAGTGACATTTACGTTTGCCAACTGTCATATTGACAGTAGAGTTTTATACGTAATACACGGAATTCCAAAATATCACGTTTAACAACTAATAACAAAAAAATAATAATAACAACAACATTGAAGGAAAAGTGGCATGATAACCAGCTTCTATGGCTTAATAACAGCAAGATATTAAAATGTCACTATTAATTCTTGCGCGACTTATTATTCGCCGCTGCGCCACCGCCTTTAGCCACTGTTGAGGAAGCCGACTTGGGGTACTTAGCTGTACATAAACTTAATTCATCCATGGAAGTGATCTTAACACGAGTACCATCCGGGGTTTTCAAGATCACCAAGCCATCCTGCGTCCATACTGCCTTCATTCCAAAATGCTGCCGTGCTTTGGAGAAAACCGCTTGCCGTGCCTTCGTAAGGAACTCCCTTACTGAAAATGATGAGCCCTTAAATCTTGACTTGACTCTCCATACGGCTGAGCGATTATCGACGTGGGAGAACCAAACCAAAATTGGACGATGGTGATCCGGGCCGGATGCTCCTATTCTGTGGCACGAGGATATGTGAGCAGTGGATATATCTTTGAGGCCTAATGTGTTGTTCACCTTATCAAGTATAACTGAAGTGCAGTTTTCACCTCCAGACTCAGGAACCCCTAGGAAAAGCAGTGCCTTCCGCCGGTGCCTCGCCTCAATGCCATCAATCATATTAGAGCACTCGGTAATTTGCCTTCTCAGCAAACGCAGCATCTCGAACATGAGTTCCCGGAAGGTCCTGAACTCCTCTGCCACTCGGGCTACTGTGTCCTTACCAGGCCCACCGGACTGCAACTTCGCTTCAAGTTCTGCCATCCGCCGAGTAAAGCTTTCCTCCAGTTTATGCTGAGTACTTTCAATATCAGCTAGTTGTGCCATTGCGAAATGTTATATCAAAAAGTGCAGGTGCTTAGCTGGCAGGTGGTGTTTAAAATAACTTTTACATGTAATTATCAACGAATAACGAATACTTTCGCCAAAAATCTCTGTTGTAGTATTCCAATTTTATGATCATTTTGTAGTTTAGTGCGAATATCGTGTGTTCGTAAGTGTATTTCTGACTGAAAGTGTAATGTTGCTGCTGTGACGATTTCTCCTAGAGCAGTTCTAGTGGTATTAAGGCGTGTAAACTTAAAGTTACTTTTTATTGATATTTATTTTGTTTGAAACTTACACTTTTTTATTTTACCTCTATGGTTAAAATAACTTAATGGAAAGTGTCATTTTCAAGCAGATAAGTATGTGGTTTCATTTATTAACGCAATGTTAAAATGACCCTTTTTTTTTTTTTTTTTTTATCGCGGGGAAAAACGCGTTATCGCTACCACCACTGGGGGGTGAGTGGAACGGTTATGTTGGTTTCACACAGTCTTACGGCCCAATGTCGACACTCGGGAGTATAGCTTCATCCGAGTGAGCATTGGACCGAGTCCCTAACACTATGTACACCCTACACTGGCATACCAACCAAAACCCGCGGTGGTCTACTTCGGCGCCTACGGGACGGCCCCGGGGTATCTTGTTGCACAAAGATAGCTGCACGGAACCGCCCCTGCGCGATGCCGCATTGCGGCCCTTCTCTAAATGAGGAGGCTGAGAAGCCTCCGAACTCTAAATCACCTTTGCGTCTATGACTGCAGGAGACCGACAACCCGCATTATCATCCACCTCATTGTCGCTTACATTGGAGTAGTTGAGCGAGCAGACCCCCACTGCTCGCCCTGCGACTCTCGCTTACCCCATTTAGTCGCCTCTTACGACAGGCAGGGGATACCGTGGCGAAATTCTTTAGATGCCCCCGGACCACAGGGCACGAGGCGCCGGTCAGTCGTCCACCCGACGCCTCCTTCGTCTCCTCTGGCTGCGGGCGGGATCGTTCTGCTCACGATCCCGCTCGGCATGCTCGCGCTCGCTCTCCTTCCGCGAGATGACGCACTCGCAGAAGGAGGCCATAGCTCGCCATGACCTCCAGCCGCCGACCATGGCAGACACCACGGCCGGCAGCGAGAGGTCCCCTCCGACGACTGCTCTAAGAGCGCTGCGTTGTAGGTCCCAGGCTGGGCACTCCTCGAGAGTGTGTTGGACTGTGTCCTCACGGCCGTTGCCACAATGGTGGCACACGGCGGACTCCTCCTTTCCAATCCGACACAGAAACGAGCCGAAACACCCGTGGCCGGACAGCATCTGTGTCAGACGGAACGTCGGCGCACCGTGGCGCCTGTCTAGCCAGCTTAAGAAGACAGGCCGCACTGCCGCGACAGTCCTCAAGCCCGCACTCGGACTCTCCAGCCTGGTATGCCACTCCTCCACGGCGGCGCTGCGAATAGAGGCCAATTGGGCCGTTACCTCCCTCGGAGCCAGTCTCCGCCCGAGACGGGATGCCTCCTCACGCCAGAAGAACACTGACGAGAGGTATTTGGCATCCAGATCCCATGGCAGAATACCGGCCAAGACGCAGGCCGCCTCATGGGAGACTGTGCGGTAGCCCCTGATGAGTCGCTGCGCCACCAAACGCTGCGGTTTGCGCAGTAGAGCGACGCAACGAGCATTCAGGGACCCGGCCCAAACGGGACAACCGTATAGGGCCATGGACCGCACAACTCCAGCGTATAAACTACGGCAAGGGTTACCGGGACCTTCCAAATTTGGCAGCAGGCGCCCAAGCGCCCCTGCTGCCCGCACCAGTTTCGGCGACAGCATTTCAAAGTGGGCACGAAAGTCCCATCGGCTGTGCAACACCAACCCCAGATACTTCATTGTGGAGCCGATGGGAATCCGCACCCCCTCTACTACAATATGGGCCTCCGATGGTGGCCTCTTCCGGGGCCCATGGAAATATAGGGCCTCCGTTTTGTTCAGGGCCACTGAGAGGCCCAGCCGCCGAATCCTGCTGACCACCTGCTCCGTACTAGACGAGGCAAGCAAGGCAGCCTCATGGAAGGTCCTAGCCGTCGCTGTCACTAGAGTGTCGTCCGCGTAGCAGACAACAGCGACGCCTTGAGGGTTGGTACCACAGAGCACCCAGTTGTACCCGATGTTCCACAGGAGAGGGCCCAGGACTGAGCCCTGTGGAACACCGCAGGCCATTGCTCTCCGGTGCCACCCATCAGCGCCCGGGTATACAATGTACCTGTCTGACAAGTACGATCGGACCAGACGCTGAAGATATGGTGGCACCTCGTGGTACCGCAGTGCTTCGTGTATGCAAGCCCAGGGAAGAGTGTTAAACGCGTTGGCGATGTCAAGAGACACCGCCACAATCACTTTACCCCGGGCGATTGCATTCTCCGCTTGTGCCTTGACCCGCAAAATCGCATGGATTGTAGATCGGCCATGCCGGAAACCGAACTGGCAGTCTGCCAAGTCCGGCCCGACCCTCTCGAGGTGCTCGACGAGGCGAGCGTGTATAATCCGCTCGAAAAGTTTACAGACCTCGTCGAGCAGCACGATAGGCCGGTAGGCCGATGGTGACTCTGCGGGTCGTCCCTCCTTCTTGAGCAGGACCAATTTGCCAGTTTTCCATCGAGATGGAAAAAGGCCCTGCTCAATGCACGCGGAGAAGAGGCCGCGGAGCCTCGTACCCAGGTACTTGACGGCTAAAACCCACGCACGGCCGGGTATGCCGTCAAGACCTGGGGCAGAGTTTTTACTCCGCAGCCGAAGCACTACCGCCCTAAGTTCTGCGGGCGAAACCTCCGGTATATCTCCTGCCGCAGTTTGTGACGATGGCGACGACGAATGTGACGCCATCGGCGGGGGAGTAACATCCTCGGTGGCGGGGAACAAAGTCACGACCACCTCTTCCACAAGTTCGCCCCGGAGACTCTGCGACAGCGGGGGCGCCCATGGACGGTACCTCTTCATCGCTACACGGTACGGGCGCCCCCACGGGTCGCTGTCGAGAGTACTTCGGGACTCTTTTTGCGCCGCTGACTTTGCCCTCATTATTGCCACTCGCAGCGCTCTTTTGGCCTCCTTGTAGAGGCCGTGAAGCAGCCGCTCTTGGTCCTCGTCGCCGGATAAACGAGTCCGGCGACGACGGTGCCTGCCAACTCGGCGGAGTGCAGCTACGCAGGATGTGCGCAGCTGCGTGAGCTCCGCCGACCACCAAAAATGTTAAAATGACCCTGTATAAACTGTCTTGTTTAGATTTTCAGGCCCATTTTTGGACATGTCCTTTCATCGAAATCCGTTCAGTAGTTTTTGCGTGAAAGAGTAACAAGCATCCGTACATTCTTACAAACTTTCGCGTTTATAATGTTAGTTGGATTCTTACTAGAGTTTCGTTTATCACTTCAGTGAAATTTGCATTAAAATCCATTCAGTATTTATACGATGCGCGATCTAATTAATGTACTGTTGTAAATATATTTCTGAACATGTAGAAAATTCTCTAATTGTAAACGTAAGTAAGGTTTACAATATCATTGCCGTATGTACCAGTGATTTTAGCTAAAGTAACTGATATGTCACGTTCTATTTAATCACGGTCTGTTCATACTGAAATGAGTGCCGTGATCGACATTATGATACTTTATACTCATGGCTGTACCGTAGCTCCTTGTTCACAGTTTAGTGCTTGCTACTATTGTTTGTGAATACAAAATAGATAAATCGATGATGTCCGCACAAAAGGATTACACACGAAAGTCCAAAATGATTACATGATTTTGAACTACATAGTAAGGCAGTATTTCCAGTGGCTATTTGCAAACCCTTGACGCGATGTCAGTCTACAACACTACATTCTTTCCGTGTTTTCTTATCACCAGGAATAAAAAAATTAAACTTACATAATCATCTTCAGATACATGAAGTTCACTGCTGAGCATAGGCCTACCCTACCCAAAGATTTCCAAACGAACCTGTCAAGAGTGACCTGCATCCAGAATGCTCCAGCGACCTTAATCAAGTCGTCTGTCCACCTTACAGCTGTACCATAAATCATTTTTAATTAATTCGCAGTTTGCAGCTCCTGTTTGAGGAAAGTAATAGTTGTGGCTTGTCTGTGATCGGTTTTTATAGTCTTTTATCACTTCTTTCATAGCCTCTGAAGCGTGAATGCGAATGCTTTGCGAACGCTTCTTTCGTTTTTCGAACGACCTCCTGCCGTGGAAGGTTTCGTGTATCGATATCGCCTTCATTGTAATCTGATAATGAACGTAGTTCTTAGATTAGGTTGTTATTGAACATCAAGCTTTAATGTTTTACGCTAGATATTATGATAGTTTTGATACTATTTATTAAAAATATATACTTACTTGTGTGCTCTCAGACGTAAACTGAATAAGAAATATACGTCTTAGTTCAATTTTGGCCGACAATCTAGAAGCATAGATTAGAGTACGACTATTGTATTTCGTCGGCTTAAACATTTATGTGATAACGAAAAATAAACCGACTTCAAAACCAAATTAAAAAATAATTAAAATTGGTATTCGCTTAGTATATACGTATATTTGGAGTCGATACCTAATTTAAATTTCCAGCTAAGCTACGGAAATACACAAACAAATATACGAAAACATTGTTCAATTTAAATTAGGCACCGACTCCAAATATACGTATAAAAATAAAAAGATAAATAAAGTACATACATACATATATACGGATCGAATACAGAACCTCCTTTTTGAAGTCAGTTAACAAATAGCGTTTATCAGCAAACGGTAAAATTGTCCCTAAAGCACATGAACTTTACAAGAGATTTTATAGAATAGAATGTTTTTTATTAATTATTATTATATTACTTACTAGCTTTTGCTCACGGCTTCCCCGCGTTACGTAAGTTTTTCCGGGATTAAAGCCTCGTTATATATTTTGCTGGGATAGAAGTAGTCAACGTCCTTCCCTGAATCTCAAACTATCTCCACACGAAATTTCATCGAAATCTGTTCAGTAGTTTTTGAGTTCATCGCGTTCAGACAGACGCGGTGGTGGACGAACCGCATCGACATTATTCTACTTTATGAAGGCCACACAAAGTCTCTCAACATTAGTAATTAACTCTTTAATCGAATAGTAAGTGTAGTCACTTTATTCCACAATTTGAAAACGGCATTATGTAAATTTCATTCTAAATTAATTGGTATTGACCTAATGTAGATTTTTATGACTTAAACCTTAAACAGTAATTATAGTAATTACTTTCATCAAGACCAAGCCTAGAAGTGGTTTTGTTTTTTGCGACAATTTAACAACACTATGCATTTTAAATTTAATTATGACCCAATGCAGTATTTTTGCGCCTTAAGCATTATTGAGCATTGAAATTAACATTACTGTGGCCTTTGCATAAAAATTCCCGTTCAGATTACGGCGACAACAGGTTTCATCAGAACATAACCTATCCTAACATTTAAGGAGGTGCTTTACATACCGTTAGAAAAAGAAGGCAGAGTGTCCACATATTTTTAACGCGAGGAAATTATTGTATGATATACAGTCATTAATTAAATCACTACATAATATAATTCAAATTTGCTTCCCGCCGCGCTGTCTGTCTGTTCCTATGTATGCTGAAATCTTTAAAACTACGCAACAGATTTTGATACGGTTTTTTTAACCCCCGACAAAAATAGGGGAGTTATAAGCTTATGGTGCGTATCTGTGTATCTGCGTATCTGTATGGCCACATGATGAAGAATAAAGTAATTTTAAAGTTTGAAATTAAAATTAAAATAACCTCGACACAAAAAATCTCTAAAAAGTAAAATAACAAAAGGGTCATTGTCGTTTAAGTACCAAGCAATTTATTGACCCAAGCGTCCTCACGTTAGGGACCGAACTCCGGACCAGGGGATCGGGGGTTATTTAAATTTTAATTAAGAGCCTATGTAAGGAACTTTAAGGACTTTCAAATTCAAATTTCTCGTAAACTACTAAGATAAGAAGTTAGATTTTTAGATATGTGTAAATTGAACGTATAACTCAATAATATGTCAAAGCCAAAACACAATTGCTATAAATTTTCTCGATCGAAAAAAAATTCAAAGTTACCACTGATATTTTCTTTAAACACGCTTTATCTCTAAATGGTGGAATATGTACATTCGTAACTTTATTTAAATACAATACAACAATTTTTTCAAAGTTTTATCAATACACAATTAAAACGAATTAAATAGTATAATCACAATTAAAAGAAAATTGTTTTGGCGCTTACGCCATTTCATTTCGGCATACGCGTGCGCCTCCCGTCACTTTCTCTCATCCGCGACGTCCAAATACGCCATCGCTGTTATGGGAGTGGCCCGTGCCGGCTTCAGTCGTCCGGAATCTTTACTGACGACGGACGTGCGCTCGAAATTTTCGGACGCCTTCAAAGTTCGAATTGGCCGTCTAGTGTAGGGATTGGTCCGCGCTACCGCGCGGCAAATTTGAAGGTGCCCTGGAAATTCTGTTTTATAATGTATCCAGCTCACGTCCGTGTATCAATATAAAATTATAGGCTCTATTAGGTCTATAAGATAGGCAGCAAGCGTAATTATTACATCCTTTCACCTTTGTAAATTGTTTCTAGTCGGAGACCTGCTTTAGTTATATTTAGTGATCGGTACGCTGAGGTGCCGGGTTCGAATCCCTGATTGAAAAACAATAGTCACTGCTTTTTTTTTGTTATTTATTCTGCCTCAGTGGTGTAGTTGTATTACGTTATGACTGCAATGCTGAGGTCTCGGGTTCGATCCCCGAGTCGGGCAGAGTGATATTGGATTTTTTTCTTTTCAGCCCGAAGTCTGGATTTTGAGCCCGAAATGGCGATAGGCTCGCCCCCTATCACATCATAGGACGGAATACGCACGACGGAAAGTGAGTGCACTAGTTGCGCCTCTGCCTACCCCTTCGGGGATAAAAGACGTGAGAGTATATGTATGTATTATTTATATTGGGTAATTCATAGCTAGGGACGCCCTGGAATGCCGGCCCAATTTTGTGTAAATGACGCTTGCGTGCCGCTCATACATTTAAAAAATTCGTATTTTGCATGTAAAGGCTGTTCAAATTTTTACACCATAAAATTATTTTAGTATGATTTTTTGTAGTACTCATTTATTTATACATTATGCATCAATAATAACTAAAATGTTAAGAGCCAATGTTAGAATTGGTATACACGGCGGCCATTTTGAATTTCTTTGTTTTAAGGCCAATCGACCTCAAAATCGATATCTGGGCAGGCCTTTAGGTATAAAAGACGGATCCAATGTTAGACTTGAAAAAAGTGGCCGCCATTTTGAATTTCCTTGTTGTAAGGCTAATCGACCTCAAAATCGATATCTGTGCAGGCCTTTAAGTACAAAAGACGGATCCAATTTTAGAATTGAAAAAAATGACCGCCATTTTGAATTCCTTTGTTTTAAGGCCAATCGAACTCAAAATCGATATCTTGGCAAGCCTGTAGGTAAAAAAGACGGATCCAATGTTAGAATTAAAAAAAGTGACCGCCATTTTGAATTCCTTTGTTTTAAGGCCATTCGACCTCAAAATCGATATCTGGGCAGGCCTTTAGGTATAAAAGACGGATCCAATGTTAGACTTGAAAAAAGTGGCCGCCATTTTGAATTTCGTTGTTTTAAGGCTAATCGACCTCAAAATCTATATCTGGTCAAGCCTGTAGGTACAAAAGACGGATCCAATGTTAGAATTGAAAAAAGTGACCGCCATTTTGAATTTCTTTGTTTTAAGACCAATCGACCTCAAAATCGATATCTGGGCGGGCCTTTAGGTATAAAAGACGGATCTAATGTTAGACTTGAAAAAAGTGGCCGCCATTTTGAATTTCCTTGTTTTAAGGCTTATCGACCTCAAAATCTATATCTGGGCAAGCCTGTAGGTACAAAAGACGGATCCAATGTTAGAATTGAAAAAAATGACCGCCATTTTGAATTCCTTTGTTTTAAGGCCATTCGATCTCAAAATCGACATCTGGGCAGGCCTGTAGGTACAAAAGACGGATCCAATGTCAAATCTGAAAAAATTGGCCGCCATTTTGAATTTCTTTATTTTAAGCCAATTGACCTCAAAATCGGTATCTGAGTACCACTTTAGTTACTAAAGGCAGATCCACCGTCAGAACTGAAAAAAGTGGCCGCCATTTTGAATTTATTTGTTTTAAGGTTAATCGACCGCAAAATCGATATCTGGGTGTAACATTATTAACAAAAGAGTGATCCAATGTCAGAATTGAAAAAAGTAGCCACCATTTTGAAGTTTTTTGTATTAAGGCCAATCGAACTCAAAATCGATATCTGGGCATTGTTTTGTGTACAAAAGGCAGATGTAATGTTAGAATTTTAAATAAAGGCCGCCATTTATATTTATTTTTCTTTAAAGGCTATTTGGCTTTAAAATCAAAATCCACTGGACATGACTGGCCACAAACTCTAATAGGTATAAAGGAGACGGCCTAAATTGGGCTTAACCTTACACTTTTGAAGCATGTATCAATATTCTTCTATTTTTATGTCTTCCATTTAAAAATATCCCACCAAAAACATAAATGTAAAAAAGGATAGCCAAGTTCAATACCAAAATTATGCTTAGCTGTGGGCTTCGCCGCAAAAAGAATGGAGATCTAAATGTGTGCCAAGTTTTATGCAAAATCTAAATATGTATTTATAGGAACAAAATAACATTATGAACAAGTATTAAATTCTATTCGTTTGCTTTATTGAATACCTATAATAGTTGCTGGTATTTACAAATGTGATATCTTTTACATTTATGTTTTTGGTGGGATATCATTACTTTTTGTAAAGAAAACTAGGTAGGTATTGAGTTGTGTGGTGCCGCGCGCCGCCGACGACACACCGTTGGCCGGCTGTTTAGCGCGTATTACAAGTGTTTTTTTATGGGGACACCACAAATGTTTTGGCTTAACTTTATCTTTATATTTCTGTTATAAAGCAAATATAATAAAACATATATTGGGATTCCAACGCTACCATTAAAAATATATTTTTTTTATGTGGACCCCTGTATTTTTAACTTTTTTTATTTTTAGATTTTTTCTTACGCTTACACATAATTACCGAGCTGGATTCCAAATTTCATCCTTCTAGGTCATCTGGAAGTAGGTTAGGTTTAGATACTATAAGTCTGTCAGTCAGTACAAAAATTTACAATTTTGACCTTCATATCTTTATAACCGTTTGAGCTAGCTTCATGAAATTCGGGCTTCTAGATATCCTTATAGATATAATTAAACTCACACAGTTTTATGTGTTTACTTTAAATAGGTTTTGAGTTATAGAAAGGTGAAAAGTGGCACCAAGTGGTTCGTGTAATATTACACACGGCGCTGGCACCAACTTAGAGCGTTGGTTACATACTCAAAGAATACCAAGCATGTATAACAAGAATAATATTGACATAATAGTATTAATAATTCTTTGGGGGAGACCTATGTGCAATAGTAGCCTTTTAAAGGCTGAAAAAGAATAAGAATTAAAAACCATAGGTATTTTAGAAATTAAACTAAAAAGACATTTTAACTTTTTGGGATATTTAATATTGGTCGATATTATTTAATTTTACTGGCAACTTTGTTCAGCGCTCCCGACGTAATGTCAAATTGAAATACATTATTGACTCACTAACACTCTAGCTTCACACCTCGCGTCGTGGCTCGTATTGTGTTCGGCGTACCACTCGCGCGAGAGTGTAAATGAGCAATTATATATTTATATCAGTCCTCGTCGATTCCATGTGATATTTTCAATTCTGGTTATTGTCTAAGCTAGCTCTGTTCACTATTCAATAGGGCAATCCAATGGTTAGGTACTGTGAACATCTTATGTCATCAGGTAAAAAAAAGTTATTCACCGAAAAATGATTTAGAAGCCCTACTCTACAGCGGTTCTTTCTTTACTCCCATTGGACAGACAGATTTTTCTTTCTCATTTGGAAATAGTTCTAATATAACTATAAAATAATGCATAAATTATCTCTGTAACACTAAGCCCAAAGTTCTATGAAGTTTTTCCCGTCTCCTTTTAAAATATGGCCATCATTATTTTTCATTCAGTTCAATAAGGATATCGGAGCTTTGTTATATTGCAAAACAAAAACAAATGCCTTAGAATTGAAGAAGTAGCTGTTGCAGTAAACATCAGTCTATTCTTCTGTACAAAATATCAAAAATATTTAAAAAATTGTAAGTAATTAACATTTCAAATTTTCTATAAGCATAAGTACCCGCGTAGTAAGAATGACCTTGCTATATTTTTCTTACCCCACATTACATACAGTTCAAATTAAAAATTATAAAAATTATCTAGATAGGTAGCAGCCGCCTTCATTTGTAACATTTATATCCTATATAGTGGCTATTCAACCATAATAATGTAATCAATCTTCATATCAAGCTATGTAATTTTATTGCATTGCATAAATTTCGAACATCCTTTACATACAAAATTCGATTTTTAAATTGCATGTTGGCACTAGAGTGAAGCATCATTTACGTAAAATAGACCTGACATTCCAGGGAAGAAGTTTCATCGTGAATGACTTGTCGAAACTACCTTGATGTCGCAACTCGTAATTGTATTACGTGCCCGGTACGGCCTCCACGCTCAGGTCTCGGGTTCGAATCCCGCGTCGGGCAAATACTATTTTTTTCTGTCCAGTATCAGCTCGGTCTGTTGAATTGGGCCCGGTATGTGGCAATAAGCTCGTCTCCTATTTGATAAGACCTAAAATAGCTAACGAAATGTGAGGAGAAAAGGTGTGATGCTATGTTTGACTGCCTCCAAGGCGTAGTTGCACACACGATACGCCTATTGTGCTGAGGTCCCGGGTTCGAATCCCGAGTCGGGCCGAAAAATAGTGACGCCATTTATTGTATTATTATTTATTTTATGCCAACCAAAGTTAGGAAAGTCCACAAGAATAAATCAAAACAAAGCAAAATATAATTTAAAACATATTATAGAAGTTTCATACTGCTTTGCTTTTTACCTATATACAGACCTACGTAGGGGTAAGACTCGAACCTACCACCACACCAAATTTTATCTTGTCAACAAAAGTCAACTATAAGTGAATAATACTTTCGATGAGTTTAGATAACTTACAATGTCATTTTACATAATGTTCAAGTAATTAGGTAGATAATAGTGACATAATAATGGTTCTATAAACGGTTCTATAAATTAAAATAAATTCTATGTTTTATAAGTTATAAATTTATTAGAAATTATAATAACTATAATATTTACAACACAGACATGCATTTGCAATGACGATCTTTTCGCGGGCTTGAGTGCAACGACCTGTCGCAACGACGCGATGCGATGAGGGCCGAGGCGCGCGATCTATCTCAGCGGGGCCGTGCGGCGCCTCGCATTTGAAATACGCTAAGTCACGCCCATCACGATTCCATATGTTTTTCACATAGGCTCTTAATAGATGGAGTGATAGAATAAGGTTAATATGTACTTCTTTTATCCCGGAAAAACTTATAAACAATAAATGCCAAAGTGATCGTGATCGATTAATGTTGACCAAGAACATGTGATCATTCATATTGTTTTTTAGTTGGTAAGCGGAAAGAAACTAGTTTTATATTTTTAAACTGATAAATACGATTGATAAAAAAGATAATTTTTGTATAGGTTTTGTTACCTATTAAAGAAATACGTAATGTATTGGCAGGTAATAATTTAAATCCGCAATAGCGGTACGCGCAGGGGCGGTTGCGGACGCCAACTTAGACGTGAGTCGGAGGAAGCCCGCAGCCGTCCCTAATGCGCCGAAGATGGCCATTAAAAAAAAAAAAAAAGGTAATAATTTAAATGCTTGATTACTTTATATAGTTGAACATATGAAGTACCTCGTGTAAGTGACTGCCTCGGTGGCGTAGTTGTATTAAGGTACGACTACAATGCTGAGGTCTCGGGTTCGATCCCGGGTCGGGCAGAGTGATATTGAGTTTTTCTATTCAGTATCAGCCCGGAGTCTGGAATTTGTGCCCGATATGGCGATAGGCTCGCCCCCTATCACATCATGGGACGGAATAACGGCGAAAAGTGGGTGCACTAGTTGCGCCTCTGCCTACCCCTTCGGGGATAACAGGCGTGAGTGTATGTGTAAATATGAAGTACATAATAAGTACTTATTTAATAGATTTTGTTTTTAATGGGAAGTTCAAACTGCCTCGGTGGCGTAGTTGTATTACAGTACGACTGCAAAGCTGAGGTCACGGGTTCGATTCCCGGGTCAGGCACAGTGATATTGAGTTTTTCTATTCAGTATCAACTCGGAGTCTGGAATTTGTGCCTGATATGGCGATAGGCTCGCCCCCTATCACATCATGGGACGGAATAACGGCGAAAAGTGGGTTCACTAGTTGCGCCTCTGCCTACCTCTTCGGGGATAACAGGCGTGAGTGTATATGTATATGTCATACATGTCGGAGTGACTAAAATACTATAAAATAGGATGCTGGTTAATTACCAGTATTTCAATATTATATAGTGAGATTTAAAAATGAACTACTTATTTCTAAACGTAGTGTAATACACAATGTTGCAGATTGATTTGAATTTGTAAAATAAGTTGTTGATTTGAGTATTTTTATTTATGAACTAGCGGCCCCGACAGACGTTGTCCTGCCCTAAAAAGGAAATAAAATCCTAGAACCCGAGTACAGCGCTACCTACCGGATAGAATTGTAATCTAAACCATTCTGGAATCCACCTGAAGACACACAAAAAATTACATTAAATTCGGTCCACCCGTTTAGGAGTTCAGTGACATGCACGTTTAATATGGTGGTTAAGTATTCTTAAGTTTTCTAATTTTCCGCGCAATTTTCTTCTTTTTTCTTTCATAAGAACTTTCTCCTGACAATACCAAACACATCAAAAAAAGAAACAACGAAATCAGTCCAGCCGTTCACGCGTGATGCCGTGACCAAGGAAAATAGGGATTCATTTTTATATATATAGATATTGTTTTACTGTTGACTTCAATGAATCGAGTAGTATGAAATTATATAGAAGGGAGCGAACCTTTATAATGAGAGCGCAGACGCGCTCCAGGGCATTCGAAGTTTAGTTGGCTAGCTCAACAAAACGTTGTTATTACTCTGTATTGTTGTTCAGACGAAATATATTACGTTCATACGAGAAAACCGGCGTTTAATTATTATGGAAAACTTAAATCATGACGAAGTCGAAAACATAGACATACCACCTTCGCCCATACCTCCATCATCCAACTTCGAAATACAAAATAAAAATTATATGTTTTGATAACAATAAATTTTCAACTTTCTAAACGCAGTTGAGTACTTTGAATTATTTTTTCTTACCGAGATCACAACGTGATAGGATTTATGTTGTTATTTATACGAGATTTCTCTATACTTGTTCTCCATTATTAGTTTATAAAATTATTGGAAAATATTTTAAGAATATAACTAACATTTAGAAATATTATAAATTATTGATGTTTTTCCTTAAATGTCAGTATACCTTTTAAATACTTCAGTTGCACTGACGACTCTCTACTTACTTAACCCGAATGGACTAGTTATACTTTTTTGTTACCACAATTGGTGTTTTTTTTTTCTTAAATTGAAATTATTGAGTTACCACCGTCGATATTAGCGTTGCAGTCGTCAGAGGACGCTGAAGCATATCGAAAGCTCCATTGACAGACAGGGAAATCCTCCTGACACGACGTCCGTGCTTATAATGTTGAGAGCATCAAGAAGACGATCGAGTGGAACAAAGGCTCCAAAGTGTTTAGGGCCAAATTGACTATTGGTAGTTGGTACATTAAACGGCTGAGGTGGTTGTACAACAACGCCACCTTGTCAGTCCAAGTAGAAGTGCAGAGCACGAATGCTACTCCACCACACAGAGGCGTGAGACAGGGAGATATTATTTCTTTGAAATTAGTCATTGACGCATTGGACGACATCTACAAGTATTTGATTAGAAGGGATTTGGAATTAGCTTCACTGACAAATACATTACTCACCTTTGATTTACCTTAATATTGTCGTCTTGTCAGAATCATTTGAGGACTATAGCATTTTGCTTATTTGCCCTAAGACCTCAACCAAGTTTCTCACCTGGTAGGCCTTTAAATGAACAAGACCATAATCTTGTCCAATGCTCATTTTGTGCATATGCCAATTAGTGTTGAGAACGCAACTCTCGAAGTTGTTGACGAATCTATCTAAGAAAAGTTTTCCAGATAGGCAAGTCCAACTTCTAGATAGAGGTCAAAACCAGCTCGGTGGAGCAAAGTTCGGAAAACTAGGCAAGGTCCTCTCATCTAAAATACCTGTGCTTAAAGACAAAAAACCTTCAATCAATGAGTATTAACAGTGATGACGTATACGTTTTCAGACATAGCCACTGACTACTATGGGCAACCCAAGTCGAATAACAGTTCCTCAGCGAGCTATGAAGATGCTCGGTGTTTCTTGGTGCAATGAAATTGGGAACGAGGAGATTCGCAAGAGAACGAATATCGCTGATATATTTCAAACAGGCCATTGTATCTGGACTGACGTTGAAAAAACTGGGAATATCCCCGTTTCTTCCAAAATCCATCTTTATTTTCAGTGTAACATTCAAAAATTTCACTGAAGTTTGATATTGAAAAAAACGAATATTTTTCGAAAAAAAACGAGTTATTTTCGAAAAAAGAAACGAAAGTAATAATACATAATAGTAAATAAGTACTTGTGGTGTTCTCTTTTATTTTAATGCCATATTTTATACCAATTACTTCGTGGGTTCATTTACCCCAAGTGAATAGTCCACCAACCACGGGCATGGGGTAAGTTGACTTGATTTTCTCAATCCACAAAATAGCTTTAGTACACTATGTTATATACAATCGCAAGGCTTTTGGTATTTCTTTCGATAGTTTATTAGTGCACCTATAAAACCTGTAGGTTTTTTGACATTATACACTAAAACAAAAAAAAACAAAGCGTCCAGGCTGAAATTTGGTTATTATCCCTCTGCAATGTAAGCTATTTAAGAATTTTCTTAGGCCTCGTTTTTTCAAATGTAGTTATCTTTTTGCGCTCGCACCACCAGGAGCACTCGAAGCTCTGCAAGGTGTCCAGCTTAATAACACCGATGACTAACCCAACTACAGTTGAAAACATCCTCTTAGTATCCAGTACAATGACATTTAATCTAACAAATCCAGTAGCAAAATGACATTATTATGTTTAAAAACCAAAAAAAATCAATTAACCCCGTAAACTAAATTACTTGAATCAATCAATTTAACCCTTCAAACTCCGCTATATACAGTCGTGGTCAACTAATTAGGGACATGCAAGATAGTGAAGAACAATAACCAGTTATGTACATACAAATATAAAACCCTATTGATTTCTCAGTAACTATTATTTGCATAATTTGGTCCGATTATTATGCTTTAAATGGCTGTAAATAAAAGAATAAATAAATAGAAAAAAGTATTTAATATCAAAGGTTGAACATGTATTCAATTTTAAGGTATAATTCTGTAGCTGGACATTTAATTAAGGACAGTAAACTATAATGAAAAATAGAGTTAAACAAAACTAATAATCTGCAGTATTATAATATCTTTAACAGCTCCATTTTATTACGTGTAAAATCAGTACCCAGTAGCAAAACCTTTGTTAGTAATTACCGCTTGACACCGATGTGGCATAGACATTATCAGTTTCTGGCATGTTTCGACAGGAATATTTGCCCATGCCTCACAAAAAGCTTCATTAAGTTCATCTAAAGTTGTGGTACGATAAGTGGCTACTTTTTTCTTGATTTCGTGCCAAAGGTGTTCGATTGGGTTAAGGTCCGGGCTATTTGCTGGCCAATCTAGCACCGATACTGACTGACTGGTAAGAAACGACTTGACTGAACGGGCGGTATGTTTCGGGTCGTTATCATGCTGAAACGTCCATTTAATAGGGAGATGCTCCACAGCATAGGGAAACATCGTTTCCTCCAATATTGCCTTGTATTTATGTTGGTCTAAGTTACCCTGAACTTTCCTCACAGGTCCCACTCCACGTCCAGAAAATGAACCCCACATTTTAATGTTTCCACCACCATGTTTCACCTGCTTTTTTGTGAATCTTGGATTCATTTCCCCTTTTACTGGACGCCGTACGTATTGCCTTCCATCTGAAGAAATCAAATTAACCTTGGTCTCGTCAGAGAATAATACATGTTGCCATTGGGCGTAGGTCCAATGTCCATATTTACGTGCAAACGCCAAACGAGCATTTCTATGTTCTTTGTTCAACAACGGTACTTTGCGAGCCACTCTTCCGAACAACCCTGCTTCTACCAGACGTCGTCGAACGGTCCTCGCTGAGACACCAGCTCTTTCGTCTGTCCCAAACACTTCGTGTTTAATTAAAATAGAGTCTAGAAACGGATCTTTCTTAGCTAACCTGGTTATCATTCTATCTTCTCGCGGAGTTGTTTTACTCGATCTTTTTGTTCTGGGCACATTTAAATCTGTGTTATTGCGTCTGACATGTTGCACTGCATTGTATACCATAGTTTTTGAACAATTTAAATGTTCTGCTATCCTTCGGTATGGCCATCCATGCTTGACAACAAACTTCATGATAATTTTTCGTAGTGTTGGATCGCAACTTTTATTTTTACCCATTTTTCTTCAAAATATTTTTCAAAACTTAAAATAATCGGGATTGCCGCCAAAACTACCACGAAACAATAAAAGAAGAAGTAAAAAAGTATTGAGATTCAAATTTTGAAAATAGAACGCAATATCTCAGTGTCCCTAATTAAATGGCCAGCCAGCATTATTTGAACAAATAGCACTACGATAATCTATCAGCTATACTGTAAAGAGGTTTAATGTTTAAGAAGTTGTTATTGTTTGTATAATCGGGCACATAAATGACTAATTATACTTACATGTAAGAGATATGGAATATGGTTTAGACTCGTTGGAAAATAAAAAATAAATTCACAATTCGCTTTAACCAAAGAATGTCCCTAATTAGTTGACCACGGCTGTATGTGTCGGAGCGTCGGGTAATTTTGAAATAGTAGTCGTGCAACACAGGTCGCGATGTCAAAATGTATTAGTGGGGTGACAGTTGAGAGTATAAATAAGGCGCTCGCCAGTTGAGGAGCACAGTATTAGTTTTGTCGTTGTTCAGTATTCAACTAGTTGTCAATAGTCGCTATGGTAACTTAGTGGTTATTATGCTGGTCCTGACAAAGTGATGAGTGATAAACGAGTCATGAGTTGAAGAAATAAAGGTCAATTATGACCATTGCAAAGTGTTCGCTACGTTTTATTGGCTACTGTGAAATCCTCGTTGACATATATAAAAGATTTTTGGCCTCTGTTTGATTTAAGTACCAGTATTATTTACAAAACCGCGATCCAGAAGATATAATTACTAATAAGAAGTCTTTGTGCCTTCGTAGACTTGGAAAAGACTTATACTCCTGTGCTGAGTCATTACTCAGCCTGTGTATAGATCCTATGCCGACAGCTCATTAGCTGTCGGCATAGGATCTATACACAGGCGTTTTTAAAGAATGACATAGCTATAGATGTATGAGAAAACCCTATGTATATGGACACCGGTGTCCGTCGCGGGCCTTGACAGACTACGCAGATGTGAATGTACATTAATGTTAGCAAAACAAAATTAATGAAGCGAAAATTGAGCTTAATTCATTTAGATAAGTAGTCAAATCTTAATAAAAAAAGTTAACGCAACATTGTTTCTTAAGTGATACGAAGTTCACCGGGCCAGCTAGTAATAGATAAAAATAAGTTCATGAATAAATTCAATGAATAATGTACTCATATGATTGGATTTTCCGCTTCGTTGACGGACTTCAAATCTAGTACGTAAGCATTACGTGCTTTATCGAAGACTAGTTTTTTGCCCGCGGCTGCGCCTGCGTTATAAAGTTGTTCCGGGATAAAAGTTTCGCTTTACATTGATGTGTCGTAGGGTTTAGTCAGCGTTTGCAATATAAGTGCAAAAAATGTGTTTATTTACATCATATTAGAAACCTCTAATATTATTAGTGTTTCTTGTACTATATAATGCATGAATAATACATATGAACCTTCCTCTTGAATCACTCTATCTATTAATAAAAGATCTAAGCATACATAGGGACAGACAAACGCGAAGCTACTTTGTTTTACACTATGTAATTTTATTCTATTGAGAGAGGCGGATCTGCTAAATCCGTTTACATTACTCGCTTGCAAGGGCAGTGGTGTCAGAAATTTGCAAGGTCTTTTCACCCGATTTTTTTACTGCAGTTGAATGACATATTGGATAATATGCAAGTAACATCTGGGGTTGTATACTACATGGACCTTGTAGAGACTAGACAGAATTTCCATGCTTTCCGGCGTTATTGCCATACCTGTTATTGGAATCAAATTTGACAGCTCATATGATAGGACCCTTTCATTTAACTTTTATGCGTGGTGCTTTACAACTGCCTTTTCTAGTTGTAAACGTCTCTAAACTTGAGGTTAAAATACCTCTTTAGTTCATTATTTTTGTCTGCCGCTCTGCTATGGAGGGAAGTGGACAATTAGTATTTCGAACTCCTCCCTATCTTTCTTTTGATTAATTTCGTTGCGGGTTACAGACATATTAGTGTTCCCTGAGACTCGCCGAGCTTCACCGCTCGGTGTCATAAAATGCGTGCCACTGCTGATCCTAGCTTACAGGAGTTGCAGTGTCGGGTGTCGGGGCGGGATAGTCTCTCTCTTGCAGTTGAATGACGAGGTGATGATGTCGTCCGATGGTAACCGCCCAAAAACAGTTGCAAGTTAGCAACATACAAAACTTTGAATTACAAAGTACCACGCAGGTATTCCACTGCGTTCGTCTCCCACTTTAGATATTAAATCTCATAATAAATACGCTGGCTCAATATCCTTCAAATTAGACAAAATACAGTGTAGTAGCGTGGGTTCTTGCCGTCCGAGGCTGAATCAAAAATTCCGCCCCAAGGCACCTAAAACGTGCATTTCAATAAATATTTCATCAGTACACGTCATCCTCTTCAAGTATCGTCCGAGACGGGCTGCCCCTTCCGATTTAAACTTGCACACACCACACCACAGACATAGCATGTACGCTGCTCTTTGACGGTAGAAATAGGCATCGCAGTGGCAACTAACTAGACGGCACCTTGCACGAGAGACCTTCCACTAGGTGCGAAGACCTGGGATATCCTATTCACAATCCCCTAAGGCTGCCTCGAGGGTAAAGCCAAGTACGTTCAAAAGGTGCACTGTATATAATATATTTATCTACCGCAGGCCGCATGAATAGGCCAGTTTGCGCAATATATAAGCACTTTTTAATTATGATACGTTTGTGAAATGGATTGAAGTTGTGTTTTGTATGGCGAGCGATGTTTTTTGACACTGAAACACGTCTTTTCTTAATCTAGTAATTTCTGTCAAGAGTGGCGGCGCTTGCTGCTCCGGTTTTTTTATTATTTTGCTTTAAGTATATATCTATACTAATATTATAAAGAGGAAAGATTTGTATGTTTGTATCGAATAATGTCAAAAATGACTGGACCGATTTCAAAAATTCTTTCACCATTAAACTACATTATTCCTGAGTAGCATAGGCTAATTTATACCTCGAGAAAGTGCAAACCGGGACTTTTATCCCGGATTATGTTTCTCGCAAATGGAGCCGTCACGGCCAAACCATTGGACAGATTTCGAGAAAATTTGATAGGGTGATACTTTAAGACCTTGAGAAGTACCTAGGCTATTTCTTTTTCCGGGAAAAACAAACCTAGACTTTTGTCCCGAAAAATATTTTTTTAGGTGGAACCGCAAACAAATACCTAAGTGTGGGAGATAGTCTGAGATCCAGAGCAGGATATAGGCTACTGCTTATTCCGGAAAAATATAAACCGGGACTATTCTCCCAGAAAATCGTTTCTTGGAGGTGGAACCGCGAGGGATTAAGCATGGCGATAGTTTGAGATCCAGGGAAAGACAGGCTATTTTTATCTTTTTATTTTTAAGGACATGTCCTTAAATCACCACATAATATTATAAAACAAAGTCCCCTCATGGCATCTGTTTGTCTGAACGCCACAAACTCAAAAACTATGGAACGGATTTCCATAAATACGTTTTTCACCAATGGACAGAGTGATTCAAGAAGAAAGTTTATGTGTATAATTCATAGATAGAAAGAAAGAAAAACGTTTATTGTCAACAATTGGGTGGTGACAGCTTAGCAATGATAATTTTAATATATAGATATAGAGAAAAAAAGGATCCAATAAAAAAAACAATAAATTCATTTTTATAACAAAGACCCACCACGTGTGGACGGTATATGTCCCAACACAACAGTGCCAAGGGGTTTTAGATAAGGCATAATGCCATACAGTGAATTGTTTGGCGCTGATTTTCATCTAGAACCTGGCCCAAAGAAACGTCATCGCAAAAAAACATAAAAAAAAGAAACTCAATTGGCGCTCTATGAGTAAGTATGTGTGTATGTGTATGTGCGTGAGTCGAAATAAAAAATAGAAAAACATACAACTGATAGCAAATCAAAATAAAATAAATGAGTAAAAAAAATTGACAAGCAAAACACAATCCTTTATACGCATAAGCCACGAAGCAATGTTCACAAATGTAATATATGTGTAAATATTTTGTACTACTGAAAAATAAATGTAGGCGTATAATAATGTTATGCTTTACTACATGTGCGTAGCCGGGGCAGGCCGCTATATTAAATAAGCCGCTTGATCGTTTCCCGAATTCCCGGTCTAGGCAATAAAAAACATTATTTAGAAACACAAACTGATACAAATGTTAGAACAATAATTTCAGAATCTAGGATTCTAAATCTGCGATATTTATGATCTACGATAGTTAGTATAGAGAAAGAAATGTTTGTTCGTTTTCTTGGAGCAAACATATTTTTTTTAAAAGTCCCGGTTAATATTTTCGCAAAAAAGTAGCCTATATCCTTCCCGGGATTTCAAACTATCTCCATATCCAAATTCATCAAAATCGGTTCTGTGGTTTGGCCGTGACGACTCTGCTGCACGTGTGAAACGATTTTCCAGAATAAAAGTCCCACTTTGTATTTTTCCGGAATAAAAAGTAGCCTAAAATCTTCCATGATTCTCAAACTATCTTCATACCAAAGGAGATGTCCGCTTTTTGTATGGGTGCTAGGCCTCAAAATCGAACCAGGCTCGAATTTTAGAGATATATAAGGGGCGAAATATGGATCTTGGATCCGTTAAAAACATGTTTTTAGACCCCTCCATTTATAACTATCTTTTTTAAAAACGTTCATATTTTTAAACCGGTTCAAACGTTTTAAACCGGTGGTAGGTTTTCATATGTAAGAGTCCGTCTGGGTGGGTACCACCGCAATATCTATTTCTACCGCCAAGCGGCAGTGTGCATGCACTTTTGTGTTTCGGTTTGAAGGACATTGTCAACAACGAAACTACTGGGCATAATGGGACTTAACATCTTATGTCAGGATGACGAGCGCAGCGGAATGCCACACAGTACTGTGTAACTTAAGGTGCTGGATGGTGTTTCTACTGTTTATGGGTGGTCGTGTCGCTTACCATCAGGCGAACGCCATGCCCGTCTCGTCATTCAACGCCATAAAATAAATTATGAAGTGTAGTTTTCAAGCAAAATAAATCTCAAATTCGGAGAACTTTAAAATTATACGATTTCTTATAAAAGGCTATTTTTAGGAGATCTATTTCAATATATATAAACTGTCTTGGTTAGAATTTTTAGACATGTCTTTTCTTAGAAATCCGTTCGGTAGTTTTTGAGTGTATCGCATTCATACAGGCACACAGACGCGGAGGGGGATTTTATTTTATATGTAAGGAAGCGAAACAAAATGATCGGTCGGTTGTCTTCCATATAGGTAACTATATAGGTAACTACTTACTCTTATCAAGGCGTGCAAGAATATAATTTGGGGTGTAGCACAAAAAATAAAGTGGTTCAAATTGCTACTTCTAAGTATTTTATTACTAGGAGGAAAAAATCCGCACACATAATCCAGCAGCTAATTAACATAGTTTTAAAATATATGTACAGTCAGCAAAATAAGTATCTGTACGAATTCAAAATTTCAAATTACCTACATACTTTTGTGTTTTTGCTAATCTTTTTTTTTCTCTTCACAAAAATAAAATAAAAGAGATTTATTTCAAACAAATAAAAAATGTTTCTCTTTAACTTAACGCGTATATAGGCGATTTGAAATTTAGATTTTGTTCAGCTACTTATGCAGCTGACTGTAGTATCTAGTCTACTAATAAAAATCATACATATACACTCACGCCTGTTATCCCCGAAGGGGTAGGCAGAGGCGCAACTAGTGCACCCACTTTTCGCCGTTATTCCGTCCCATGATGTGATAGGGGGCGAGCCTATCGCCATATCGGGCACAAATTCCAGACTCCGAGCTGATATTGAATAGAAAAACTCAATATCACTTTGCCTGACCCGGGAATCGAACCCGAGACCTCAGCATTGCAGTCGTACCATAATACAACTACGCCACCGAGGCAGTCTAAATAAAAAAGTAATAAAAATCATTTTAATCAATTTTAGCATAAAATTAATGACCAAATCAAATCTTTGTGGTTTTATCAATGCTAAGATGTATGATATGTTAAAATCTCTTTGTAAATTGATAAATAAATAAAAAAAAAAAAAAGTGCTGTAATTATATTATGAATTTTTGAGCACTAACTAGTACTTAAATTATCATAATAAATAGGTGTAGAAGTAAATGCAAAACTATTAACTTGTTAAAATTGTACATAAAAAAAAGTGCGAGCAATATTTCAACCTTGATGTACACGTGTCTAATTTAAAAGGTTAGTCAAGGTGCAAAGACCTCCGAATTGTGAAATATCTAGATCTAGATTTTCAAGGTTAAAAGTCTAGTGTATATCGAGGACATCTAGATAATTCTGCCACGTTGATTATCTGCCGTAAGAGGCGATAAAGGAGGCTTAGGGAGTCGCAGAGCGAAAATTGGAAGACTTTTCGCTCCTTCTAAATATACCTCTACTAAATGTAGTAACTCTGAGATGGACGACAATGCGTGTGGTAGGTCTCCTGTTGACGTAAACGCCAAAGCCCTACTTAGGAGTAGCGCACCTCTAGCCCTCTCGTGCAGGAAGGGGCTGTAACGGATTATAGTGCAAGGACGGTCCCGCGCACCTATCTTACCACAGCAGGATATCCTGGGCCCGTCTCGTATGCGCCGCCTGTGCTATAGCGGTGATATACATACTAATATGCTAGGGATTCGGTCCAATGCTCACTCGGACAATGCTGTACCCCCGAGCGTCGACATGGAGTCGAACCAATATAACTGCTTCACACAAAAAAGAAATGAGTTATAGTACGTAACAGTAAATTCAAAATGAGCTATAGAAATAGTCATCAGCCACTCGACGCCCACTGCTGAACATAGGCGTCCCCCAAAGATTTCCAGACGGACCTGTCAAAAGCTGCCGGCATCCAGCGCGTTCCTGCGACCTTCATCAAGTCGTCTGTCCAGTCAAGTTGCAGTTGGACGGCCGACGCTGAGCTTACCAGTACGTGGCCTCTACTCGAGAACTTTTTGCCCCATCTGCCGTCAGTTTTTTGAACTATGGGCCCTGCCCACTGCCTTTTCAGCTAGCTAATTCGCTGGGCTATGTCAGTGGCTTTCGTTCTTCTACGGATCTCCTCATTTTTGATTCGATCGCGCAGACAAGCACCTAGCATAGCCCTCTCCATAGCTTGCTGAGTGACCGTTAGCCGTCTTAGGCGGAAACTCATCAACAAAATGTCACATATATGTGAATGAAAGACACAATGGTTTACGAAACCCAACTCAACCGATTATATTCTCTTTGCACTGAAATGTATCGCTAGTAGTATTCTTGAGCTCTAATTTTCTCCTCTGTTTCAGTAGAATGAAAAACAAAAAATGTATAATATTTTCACTGCATTTGGACACTTCTGGTGAGCTCTGCCGTGTTCCGTTTTGAAGGACAATGTTGATAATATGATTTGACATTATGAGACACTTAACAATTTCTTAGAATAAATAACTTTCTTACAAAATATAATATTATAATGTAAATGGACACATGCCGCCTCCCCTAAAATCAATGAGTCAATCCAATTAGTATGGCTGAATGTTGACCCCAATCATGATCAACTACAATAATTAGGCCATAGGTCATAAACCCTGTTGATGGCTGATGAAGTTAGTTTCTTCTAGGAACACAAGTCACCACAGGGGGCAGGAGCCGAGGAAACAGTATTGGTCTGTGATTGGCCCTTCATACTGCTGACGCAAGGCTGACGTAAATCCGTCTAGTAAACTAGTGATGTCTTATAACCAATGTCATCCAAAAAAATATCGATATAACAAATTTCTATGGCGTACCCAAATAAGATTAAATTATCAATAAATAATTTATATTAATGCTTTTTATACGACAGCCCAAAGAAGGAGTGTTATAGAATCCATAAGCATCCGCCTAATATTTTAAACGCGTAAACTTTGATTATTTGGAAAGCTGTTACTCAATAACGCAAATAGGTATTGGGATTTGGATGAAATATGGTATAGAAGTAGCTTACACGCTGTATTAACATAGCATAGTATCGGTTACTTTTTATATCGAGAAACTTCATCGTTTCTAATAGATAGCGTCACTTTTAGTAAGTTCATATACGTAATATTAGAATGTTTGTGTTTTCCAAATGTATCACAAATCTTGTAAAAAATTATGACCACCGACCAGCGACTATATAACCCCTAGACTCCTAATGTTCAATATTTCTCTTCAAATTAATTCTGTCAACTACCTGAGGTTTGACGAAGCGGGGTACTGCATTATTATTGGTTCTTCCAACACCTTATCGCATTATATAACCTTGGAAACATAGGCATAGGGATAGGACGAGTTAAACGAAAACACGATATTTTTATCGATATTACTTTTATGTAATAAAGTTTTATAGTAATATTATTATTATTTACATACATACATACATACACTCTCACGCCCTTATCCCATAGGGGTAGGCAGAGACTATTGAGCGCCACATGCTACGATCTTGACAAACCTCTTTCGCCTCTTCCACATTCATAGTTCTTTTCATACACTTTCGTCTGTTAAGGGTACTCCTGACCTGCCCTTTTCTGAGGATATCATTTATTTGGTCAGAAAATGTTCTCCTCGGGCGTCCCCTTCCAGCCGTACCATCCACATTCGCTCGATAAATACCTTTTGTGATCCGTCTTTCATCCATCCTCTCCACGTGCCCAAACCACCTCAGCATACTTCTTTCAATCTTAGTCACCACATCATCCTTTAACATACATCGATCTCTTATCCTACTATTCCTCATGCGATCAGCAATTGTGACTCCACATATACTCCGTAAGGAACGCATTTCCCCCGCATTTATTCGACTTTCATGCTTCTTTTGCCAAACCCAACATTCACTTCCATACATAAGCGTCGGCACCAGCACACCATTGTGAATAGCCATTCTTGCCTTTTCCGACATTACATTATTATTATTTATTAAACATATTAATATTTTAACGAAACTCTTTATGTTATCGAATGACAGATGGTGCTTAGTAAGTCTCATCGACATTAACAAGAATATTTGAGCTGACTTGTAGGAATAACACAAAGAATAACTCAAAACAATCGTTTTAATCAACAAATAAAAAAAATTCACCTAATAACATTTATTTCTGATACCGCTAGTCAAAAATATATCCTAATGATTTTTAAAATGAATTAACTATTACTAATGAACAAACCATTTAAAATAAGAAGCCTGTCAAATTAAATAGGCCTCAGATAAATTGATTAGTTGAGTAGCGTTTGAGTATTTGGGCGATAGTTTCTTTTATTTTTAATTTTATCGATAGAACTATCGACAAATCCTTTTGGTGTATCACTTACTTTTAATGTTAAAAAACAAAACGAAATAGAAAATGTAAAAAGTACTTTCGTCGGAAAGAGATGCAAATATAACAAGATGGCGCGTAAACACTCAAATGGCCAGTCTAAGATGAACTCCGTAAAATATTAAATAAAATGTGATTATTTGTCGTTATAGCCTTACCTGTGAAAGGTAATGCCATTTTTCTGAAAATTTGAATTATGGCTATTTATACCACACCATTTTATTGTGCACGGGTTCAATACAATAGTTATTTATTCGCAAACACGGAAGTATTTACAGCTCACAGTTGTGGTCGCAACTGACTTGAAGATTTTGAACGGTAAGCTACATTGGATCTTTTTGTCAGATGTGTTGCCCGAAGCCGATCGTCTGTTATTAGGAGTCTAGGGGTTATATAGTCGCTGCCACCGACATAAACGGGTATTCAAAAGAAGCGGACAAGTTTCTTTGTAAATTTTACATTTAATTTTAAATGAACCTTTATTTTTTTAGATCAATTCTGACTGTCGACTTCGGAAATTACGATGTACTATAATATGAAACGTACATAACGTACGTTAGACTTTTTGGTTCAGTCGATAGTGAACGTGCACGTCGTAAGCACTGCCATCTGCTAGGCTACTCTCGACGCCAATACCGATCGATTGGATATTGTCCAATTGGATTTGGTATTCTTGAAAATCACACCAGCGCCACGTTGGACCAATATTAGGTGGCTATTTAATGAACTAAACTCAATTGGGATTGACATTGGAAAATTCGTTAGCGGTACTCTTGACGTGATTTTGACATTTCAAATTGATATTAGATTGCGGTGTGATTGCGTTGACAAAGAAAAAATTTCAATAAAAAAATAGTAACTTTACTTTTATTGTATTAAATTTTCATTGGAAATTTTTAAGAATAATGTATTGAAATGGTAACTTTGGTGTTCGCCTATAAGTTATTGCACAATACCCGATTACGGGAATTAAAAAGAAGGAAAAATGAGGGAAGAATGTCGAGGCCTTTCAAAACCTTATTATACCTATATATTTATACCTATAATACCTTATATTGTCCTTACCAGACGATGAATTTCGAGCAATTTCTCGAATAAAAAAACCTTTATTTGAAAATTTGTACATAGAGTTGAAACCATATCTACCCGTCCCCAAAAGAAAAAGTGAAATATTACCTAAATTTAAAACTAGTACTTCTAGATCTATCTTTATCATAATCATTAACGTAACCTAAATATTTCAAATCAATAATCTGAGTAAAAAATGTTTCTCAAGTACCATTTGCTAAATTAAAGTTCGTATTTTAACGTTTAGATATTAGTAGCGTTGTCCTTTTACACCACCGGGAGCTACCAGCGCCTTGTTGGAGGTACTAAGGGGCTCATTGTATCCCAATAGCCGGTATCTCGGTGTATAAAGCAGGTGACGGCATGCGCACTTTTTAAAAGCCCTTTTGCCATGCCCGGGTGGCTTTCCAAAAAATCTACTTAGGCTTCAATTTGTACGTAAGTTGGTCTAGAAATTTTGATGTACATAAAAAACATTTTTAGGCTATATGGTACCGTATATCTTCGCCTTTCTAGGTGTAAAAATTCACCCATAACGAATTTTAACAACAAAATACTGCTTTTTTAGTATTTTGCGAATTTATTTACCTATTTTAACTAAATAAAAACAAAATGCACACAGTCAGATTAGTTATATAAGCAAATGCACACACATCACCGTTAAATAAGGATATAATCCAATTGAAGGAACTTTACAAACATAAAACACTATACCTTCATAATAAAATTAGAGACAACATCTTCTACGCTCGAAAATGGTTTTGTTATAAGTGAAAACAGAAACTAATACAACTAATGCCAGTTATGACCTCAAACTCCTGTTACAAGACTCTAAATCTTAACCAAAGCGCCAAATGATGATAACACAACAACGTTGGCGCTTAAGTAAGCATACCTTGATTATTAAGAAACTTTATGTGGAATGTGTGGAATAAATAATGCTAAATAAAATTGGGAGTAAAACAATAAAATCAAATATCACAAATAATTATTTTAGTTCCCGTAAATATTTGACGTTTTAAAAAACCGTCCATGGCAAAGGACAAACAGCATACAGCCTCAATCTTTCAAATACATTCATTTTAATATATAATTTTTTAATGAGACGTGCGTGATAATATTAAATATTGGAAGAGAAATGAATTTTACTTATGGATAAAGGATTTCAACCGGTAATTGCTAAGGATTTTGTCTTTAATGTTTGTTTTACCGATTTCTTTGAAGCTTCTGACATCTCTAATGTCAGCTAACTTCATTTTTTAACGACGAACCCGTTACCCAATGACAATGCAATTCTAATTTTAATCCAATTACAATAAATTGCGTTTCAAGAGTACGAAATCATGTGACGTACAAATTGAGATTGGAATTGGATTGACATTGGTATTAGAATTATCTTGGCGTCAAGAGTAACCCAGCTGGTAGCGCAATCTATGTTTCAGCACATCGATACTTGGCATTGACGTAAAATATTAATGAAAAGTATGAAAAATAACAATTAATTTGTAAATTTATTGTTGCGTATCTAGATAGATCTAGATAGATCTCTTTTTATTTCGATTTTTGCTCCGTACTGTCACCGTAGAATGACTTCGTGAAAATGAGGGCTAGGCCGTTGCCTATAATGCCTATATGCCCAATTCCACTGGTAGCCGTTGCTACTGTTGTCAACAACTATTTGGCGCTTGAAAGGAAGCTGTATGACTAGTCAACTGGTTTATTAGTCTGAGAATTACGCAAACAGAAAAACCAAATAAGTCCCTGCTCATTAACATAAATAACATGTCAACTTCGACGTGTAATTTGTTTTTGTGTAACGTATTCTTCCTGTGTCTGTAATTAAAAGCATGTTTAAATTCATATTAATCAAATTATGATAATTCGAGGTAATTAATAAATTGCTTTGATTTATAGTAGACACGGTTTTGCTCGCGGTTTCCCCTCGTGGAACTATTTCTACGGAAAAAGTACAAGACAGGTCCATATCATACCATACCAGCCCTGTATTATCTAATGCGCACTTCTGAGCATGAGCCTCCTCTAAATCTGAAAGGGTTGAGGCCTTAGTCGACCACGCTGACTTAGTGCGGGTTGGCTTCACATACCTTTAGAAATTCAGAGAACTTTTCAGGTATGCAGGTTTCCTCAGGATCCCGTGATGGACTGCAGCGTGGCAGGTAGGCCTCATGCTGCTGTTGACGCTGAGGGCATCCTTCGGTGCGCGGGGCTTCTGAGCCCCCCCCCCCCCCTCCCCAAACAGGAGACGGGCTGTATTAGGCGGCACCGCGCAGGGGCCGCTGCGGACGACAACTTAGGCACTCCTAGTCCGAGGAAGCCCGCAGCCGTCCCTAATGCGCCGAAAAAGGCCACCGCGGAGTTTTAGTTGGTATGCCGTGCGGTGTACATAGGTTAGGGACTCGGCCCAGCGACTCAACGCTGGGTCGTAAGGCACGGTGAACCCAACATAACTGCTCTGTCGCCCCCCTTGAAGGCTGGGCGGTAGTACTAAGTCATTTTTTCCGCGAAAACAAGAAAAAGGTTTCCTCACGATGTTTTCCTTCACCGTTAAAGCGAGCGATAATTCACAAAGAATACGCACATATTTTTTTAGACAAGTCAGAGTTGTGTGCCCTTGCGTTTTGAACCTGCGAAAATTCGTCTCGGCAGTCCGTTCCACGCCCAACTAGGCTATCGCCGCTTCAAGACAGGTCCGCCAGAATGAATATTTTCAAATAAATAGTTATAAATGTTATATAGGTATTGAATCTTAAATACTGTACCCATGAACAATGTCTTTAATTGTTTAGCAACAGTTTTCGAATTAAAGTATTCCCTTCTTTGATATTAATGTCCGAATCTTATGATCTTCCGTCTATTCAATATCGGTCACTACGCCAGCACTTATTTAATCTATTGCTTGGCTTTAGTAATACCAGTTTATTAAATAAGTAATTCATCTTATATTCTTGACATAGACTGGGCTACATTTATCCTAAAAAACTGGGACTTCCCATCAAAGGCATTGTAACAGACGGAACTGCAAGCATGGTCACACATTGTCAAATGTAGAACAATATAGCGGGCTACAACATCATGTAAAGTCGTGATACGCCAACAAAAAACTATGTTTATTTCTATAAAACACACCAGGAAACAAACGATCTGTAACGCGGCTAATTTCAAGCTGGTCTGTCGATATTGGTATTTGAAATGGATTTGGAAAACTGTGGACTTGTGATAATTTACTACATTTAATCGCGGCTAGAAAGTTCTACTCCGGAATAGTCCCTAAGATAAAATAAGTTTATCGTAACATAGTATGAAACAAAGTCGCTTCCCGGTCTCAGTCCCTATGTATGATTAGATCTTTAAAACTGCGCAACGGATTTTGATGCATTTTTTTAAATAGATAGAGTGATTTAAGAGGAAGGTTTATGTATATAAATAGGAGCATGCATAATATAGTAGAGAATCACTGATAATTTTAGAAGTCCCTAATGTGATACGGTAAACACTTTTTTGCGCTTACATTGCAAACGCTGGCTAAACCCTACGAGATAGATCATAATAATGTACTACAGTATTGTACACCTTGAAGAGCTCTTTAAAAAAATCTGTTGTGGTATATGTCTATCTCTTAGGGATAACCCACAATAACCATTTTTTATCCTTTAATTTTTACCAGAAATAATAACTTGTTTACGAAGCAATTTTATGTAATACAGCATTAATCCCTATGCAATTAAGTACCTTCAATAGATTGTGAATTTAATATAGATCGATTTGGCCGCTTAGAGCATAATTTAAATAAATATTTTTGAAGATATTACAGATTTAAAATACAGGGACATAGCGGTTGCGGCGTAACCGGCTCGCGGGGCGGGGGGGGGGGTTCATACAGTGTCATTTCAACATTGCGTTACTAAATGAAACCACATATTCAGCGTGACCTCTGCTAACATCGTGCAAAATATTATCCATGGGTAACGCATACTTTCGCCAATAATCCCGATTATAGTTTTATAGTGTTTTGATCACGCTGTGTTTTAGCGCGCTTGACTTTATTCAGTGAATCACGTCACAGCTGACGATGTTATTACAAAACCTATAGGATTAAGAAGGGCAACTCACAAATTCACTTGCAATACATTCACTCACATAGCTGCAGCAGTACCGCTTGAGACGTGGAATTTGAAATAAAATAATTAAATTGCTACTAGAGCAGTCCCTACTCCCTAACTAATACGTTATAAATATCAACATGAAATAAAAAATTGTCATGTTATTGTATGAAAAGGAACTAATTATTTTTTAAGTGTTATGCTGTAAAGAAAAGTATTAATTCTTTAATAATAAACTTTGTTTTCGTTAATAAATAAGTTTACCTACCGAAATAGGTAGGTACTAAACAACTCGCAGTCGGGTTATTAAAAAAGTTACAGGATTTTAATCTATTGATATCATATTTTTTAGATTTCGTATGATATCTCAACGTTCATTTTAATTTTAACATCAATATTTCTGGACGTCATGCCTAAAATAGGTTTACGTAAATACTTTATACTACCAAACGCCTTATTATGCCTTCTGTACCTTCTAATCTCTAGCTACATTTTGTATCGCGTCAGAGTCGTTGATCTTGTTACTAACACATTGAAACTAACGTGCAGATACCAACATGTTATGTCTCTTTCGCACGCCATTCATTACAAACACGCACTCGAACACGCTGTGTTGCCAGTATAAACATTTTAACCGACAAGTTTGCTAAAATGACACAGCTTTTCAAAGAATCGGATATTAGTTTATTTATCACATGGATTTCTAACACACTTAAATAAGTGTATTAAATAATAAAATAACTAGGGTAATTATGCTAATGAAAAGTCTACTTAAACGAATACGCAGCAATATCTTTGTATTGTAAAAATAACATTACTTTAAGCAATAAAGCATACCAGAGCTCTAACATCATTTAATTTCAATATGCATTGTGGTACGGTTTAAATAGCATAGAACAATGTAAAACTAAAATTGCAAGATATTGCAGAATAACGTAATAGTACCAAAGCTTGGTATCCCTGTGGGAGCACGTGTAACACGAACATCAGCTGGCGGGGGCAACGATCGCGCGCGCCAGCGGGCGCACGGCGCACTTGTCGGCATGTTCTTTGTATAGGGCTGCCATTACCTAAATTGCCGACGCCGGACAAATACGGCAAGAATCCCGGACATTTGGGCGAAATATGGGTTTATTCCCGGACACCTCTGACAGAGTACCCCAGTATCTCCGCATCGCAATAACAATCGCAATTTTTAATTGTTCCTGCCTGAGTAATAATACCTAAAACTGGCGTTATTTACTAACCACTTATAAAGTGACTCGACCAAGTGCATAAAAATCCTTACAAATACCTATGTTTTACCTACTTACAATAATTTTGGGCATTAGTCAATTGAATATCCTGGTTATCTTAAATTAAGTTCAGTCATTACTTACTATTGGAAGCTTCAGTTAAATAATAAAGCTTCCAATACGTACGTAAATGTTACTTATTCTTGACAAAAGTTTGCGTGTATTCTATGAAGTGGTAAAAATTAAACGTTTTTTACCCTACTAGTAAATTACGACAATTCCAGGTAATAGCAATAAATAAGTACAAGTGATATTTATCAAAATATGTAACGTGTCGAAATACATCGAGATTCCCGGTCCGGGATTCGTGAACTTCATGCCTATGGCCCCGCACTGGCTCCTTCAGGCGCATGCGCCGCGGGAAAGCGGGGGACGACGCGCGCGCCGCCCGCCAGTCGCCACTCGGCCACAGTACTCGGCCCTTGTCGTTTTGCTAGCGGCCACTCGCCCGGCAGCAACACGACGTGGCGTATGTTGATTTATGTACCGAATGTTAGGCCGATGCGCCCTATGTACTTACTCGTAACTATTGTAATTTTATTATTATATCGTTTTGTATCGATCCGAGTGACCTTGCCTTTGACATCGTTTCGGGAGACGCGAGCCATGTGTAGGTTTTTAGTTTCGGCTTTTATGCGCACACGATCAAATGTTCTCTAATTGTAATTATTATTCTATTGTGTTAATTTTTAAGTTTCTGTTGTGGTAAACTATGATTTACATTTACAAAGCTCGTGAATAAAGTGTTAATGTTTCCGAGAAGGTCTTTGAAATGTCTTTTGTACTTTTAGGGATTACTGAGTAAATGTTCAAAATTCCAATTTTCCAGAACCTCGCTGACACTCGTATCATAACGGTAGCATCATAGTCGGTTTCACGAAATCGATCGACGAATTTGACGGCTTGAGCGTGCGATTCTTGCTGATGTATCGTGTGATAGTTCTTAGGTTAGATAGAATCTTAGGGTTGTGAGGCTTTTTGATAAGCTACGTGCGGTGTACGGACTGTGACCATTATCGAAGATGCCACAATGATTTCAGTCTTCTGAAGGAGACATAACTGGCTCTGACAGAATCTAGTAGGTAAGTGACTGTTGTTTAGATTGACCTATGTGACCTGACACAGACGCATTGGTAATAATAGCGACCTCATCTTTTCGGTTTGGAATAAAGCTTCTTGGTTACGATGGCGCGATGTGACAGCTTATCGTTGCGCTCCGTGTGTGCATCTCTTGTTCGCGTGTGCGTGAGCATATTATCAATGAAACACACAGACCTCAGTGCGATGTTGACGCTCCGACGATTTCTCGTTTACTAGTAGTGGCAATAGGATGTCTAAAATTAAAAGACCTTTTTTGTTATTTATTTTGTTTGAAAAATGTACTTCTTTATTTTACACTTATGGTTAAATTAATTAACTGCATGGTGTTTCTTTCAAATTGATTTTATCGCAGTTAAATTTATGTATTCGGTTACAAAATGACCCTGTATATGCTTATGTGCGTGTGTATGTCACTGAAGTCCTCCTAAATAGCTGGACCGATTTTAGTGAAATTTTTTGTGTGGACCTACTCAGGTGGCTTTGAAAATGGTTCAGATTTATAACTCGGTCCGGGAAAATGTATAGTTTGTATAAGGAAAAAGTTGTTAATGCGGGTGAAGCCGCGGGCATAAGATATATTTTAACCGACTTCAAAAAAAGGAGGAGGCTCTCAATTCGACATGTATTTTTTTTTGTTACCTCAGAACTCCGTCATTTATTGACCGATTTGAAAAATTCTTCTTTTAACATAAACAATATGCTATATCCAGATTGATCCCATACAATTTTTATCAGAATCGGTTAAGTAGTTTGTTTTTAAAACCAAAATGACTTGACAAAACATGTCGTCCAAGTATACAAAATTACAAATTTTGCTTTTTTGTGACTTTTTCTTTTAATTTTCGGGTTGAATTTTGATCGGTCTTGTTCTTGCATACATATAAAAATAACATCACGCCTTTTATGTTTTCAAGGGGTAGGCAGAGGCGTAATACGTCAGCACGATAGTCGTACCGCGTGCGCAAAACAACTACGCCATGACTCCAAAATTGGTTACCAGTCTTCTTACCAGTATATAAGTAATGTATGGTGCGATACGCTAACAGTCCCTTAAGACAGTTAACAGGCTGTTTAAGTAATTAACAGAGCATGGTGAAATTAGGCTAAGGCCATAATACTTAGTAAGTAAAAAATAATACTACACTGGTTACAGAGTTCTCCAAAGCAAACCACAGTAACGCTTACACAATGTAGACCAACTCAGATATCCTCTAATACGAAAGATCTATTTTTTGTAAAGAAAAATGCAATATAATTTTATCAATTTAAAAATTCCAAGTTCACAGTTTCAGTTACTAATAAATGAGCGCTTCTAGTGAGTTCTATTCGACCTTGGCCAATAGGCTCGTGATTATTTTGGGGGAATGCAACGCATAGTCATTGTTTTTCAATCAATACATTCGCTTCGCATTTAATTGTGTTGGTCTCTTTAGGAGTATAAATAATTATGGACTGCAATTTGTAAAATTCCGTATTTAGGCCAATCATTCTGGTTTTTTTTAACGTACGGAATTATATTTGCTTAACATAATAAGTATTTATAGTTTGTTTTACACTTTCTGAAGCTTATTGTATAACTAGCTTTTGCCCACAGATGGATCAAGACGTACATCAGAACAAAAGCGAGATAGCTGCTCGTTCGGCGAATGGAGTTAGGCGCACAGTGCCTTTAGGCAGAGACTTTCCCCGCCCTCGCTCCCGCCACTGCAATTCTCATTAGCCAGGATCAGCACCAACACTTCATAGCACCGAGGGATTGAGTTTAACAAGGCTCAGAGAACACTAATATGTCTTTAGACCACAATGAAATTATTCAAACAGAGACATAAAGACGATTGGAAAAATTTATTGTCTGCTTCTCTACATAGCAAATGGGAGACAAAAAAAATGAATTAAGGAGGCATTTAAACTCAAGTATAGGGACATGATAGAACTAAAAAAGCTAGTTGTAATAGTAATAAAGCGTTACAGTTGAAAATGTATGAAAGGGTCTTATCATCTGAACTGTTAGATCTGTATATCTGTACTTAGAATACACACACAACATGCTGGCACAATTTTGTGGCCGTACTCTTGTAGGGCTGTATTAATGTTAGTATGCTGTTATGTATTAACACCGTATGCAGAGTAGTAATTTTATAAACAATAGGATAAACAAAAACCGGACAAGTGCGAGTTGCTGCAAGTAAACTTGCAGGTAAGTTATCTGAGTATTTAAGTTCAATAGTTCGCAAAAAAATATCAAAAAATTAATCAAATTTAAAAAGTTTATTCAATCGCATTGTTGTAATTTATTTATTTATTTGTATGGACAACAAAACATATAACAATCGAATACGTTGTGAGATTCATGAACATAAAGTCTTATTCTAGATTGCAATCCTAACTATGTTGACACATCATTGTTACTATTTAGATCTAAGCAGCTAAGCACTTAGCAGCAGGTGTGGGAATATAAAGAAGGAAAAATAACAATAATCAGAAACTATAATGACTAATGTAAGACAAACGATATGGGAGTTGTATCTGACTTTAGTGCTGAGAATATGTATTTGACTGATCGTCGGAAAGTACTATACTTTGGAGTGTGTATATCAAGTGCGAAATGTTTTATAGATAATTCACTATACAGGCGGGACATTCTTGTAAGAGTTTTATAATAAGATGTATTATGTTTGCATACTTGTAAGTTAAACTTCCTCATGGATATACGCGGATTATACTTGGTGTTAAAATTTACTACGCTTAATAGGTATGGCGAATCAAATTTGTTGTGGAGTAATTTATATAAGTGTAATAGATCTTGTTGCTTGCGACGAATTTCGAGTGGGGTTACTTTAAATTTTAATAATCTGTCAACGTGATTAATGAGTTCGCGACCAAAACCACTTCTGTAGATCAGAATCTTGAGACACCTCTTTTGGATACTTTCAATATTTTCAGAATGAACAATGTGACACGGGGACCAAATAACAGCGGCACTCCAGAATACTGCGCACGAGACTAAAATATAAAGTGAGAAAGCTTTTCGGTGTTTTGAAACCCTTCGTACTTCTAGTTATGAATCCAAGTAAATGATAACCTTTGCTCATAATATATTATGCTTAATGATCACGAAATGTAAGTTTCTGGTCAAATAGAACCCCGAGATCCCTTACTACACTTTTTGATTGGAGATTATGACCTTGTAAATTGTCGGTGTGTATCGTTTTATATTTCTTGTTCGTGAAGGTAATGACGAATTTATTTATGTTTAAAAACATGTAATTTTCATTACACCAATCATAGATGGTATTAATGTCGCTTTGAAGCTTGAAGCAGTCTGACAAATTATTTATTGATTTATAGATTTTTAAATCGTCAGCATATAAAAGACAAGTACACGTCAGATTGTAAATTAAGTCATTATTAAAAGCAACGAAGAATAATGGCCCTAAATGTGATCCTTGTGGTACCCCAGACGTGATGACTATGGGCGAAGATGTGAAACCTTTGAAAGCAACTAACTGACTCCTGCAGCAGAGATATGACTCTATCCAACGCAACAAACTTCCATGAATACCATAACCAGCCAGTTTTCTAAATAATAAAATGTGATTGACTTTGTCAAAAGCTTTTTTAAAATCGCTGTACACAGCATCCACTTGACTACCTCTGGCAAACGCTTCACAAAGATAGTTTTGTATTAGTAATTAAAGTATGTACATATTTTTTCCCGACTGCGAAAGAAGGAGAGTTATGTTTTTACCCGACTGCGGAAGGAGGAGGGTTATGTTTTTATCCGACTGCGAAAGGAGGAGGGTTATGTTTTTATCCGACTGCGAAAGGAGGAGGGTTATGTTTTTCGAGTGTATGTATACATGTATATTTCTTTGGCACGCCCTAGAGCCTAAACGGCTTGTCGTATTTTTATGTGAGTGGTGACAATAGATTCGTCTTAATTGTGAGAGTGACACTGGGCAGGTACATCAAAATTAAAGAAAACAAAATCTAGAATTTTTGGCGGCAATAATTAATCTAAAGAACTAATGTTTTCAAAGTGTGGTATTGTTTGGTATTGTGTGTAATGTTTCAGAGCGTGGTATTAAAATAAATAATTTTTATCGGTGCTTACGATTACATATTATACACATAACTTATATTATGTTTTATTGGAGTTTGGAATAGGAAATGCTAAAAAGTTGTTTGAAAACTAAAAAAATGTAAAAAAAAATGTTTAAAAAAGAAACAAAAAACCCGACTGCGTCAATAATAGGCGCTTAGGATGTGAAAAAAAAACACGAAGCGGAGACGCTTCGTGTTATTTATTGTGACTGGTAAAGACTGACGTCTCGGTATTTTGATCTTTGTGATTCATCGAGAGACCAATACGTCAGTCTCTCAACCAATCACAATAAAACGAAGCGGAGACGCATAGTGTTTTTTTTTTCACATCCTAAGCCGCCTGACATCTTTATTAAATTCATTGAAGAACTGAAAGCATAGAAACAAGATTTTAATTTGAATATTTTATCTGGTTTTGAATAATCTTAGTTGACAATGTTCACAAACGACGTTTAGGCTCTATGGCGTGCCAAAGAAATATACATACAAAAAACACAACCCTTCTTCTTTCACAGTCGGGTAGAAAATGACATTTAGTAAAAATTAAACCTAATATTAATTATGGATAGATAGTAAATAATTTACATTTTATTGCATAGAATGACGAGACGAGCATGCCGTTCGCCTGATGGTAAGCGATACGACCACCCATAAACAGTAGAAACACCATCCAGCACCTTGAGTTACAAAGTACTGTATGGCATTCCACTGCGCTCGTCATTCTGAGACATAAGATGTTAAGTCTCATTATGTCCAGTAGTTACACTGGCTACAATGTCATTCAAACCGAAACACAATAGACATGCACACTGCTACTTGGGGGTAGAAATAGACATTGCGGTGTTACCCACCCAGACGGACTCTTACATATGAGAGACCTACCACTTGTAAAAGTGGACAGTAAAATAACTCTCGTAATACTGTTTAAACACAGAAATGATGTCCATGACATTATAAAAATAGCACTGTAGAGAGAGTAGTACTAACATTGGCTAATGCAGTTACCGAAAATAGATATCTATTTATCATATTAATAAGAAGGCTTGTGTAAAATGTCTAAGGTCACACCGGTTATGTAAATATAATGTGTAATTATAAATACAACATGTAATTAAAAGTGTGTAAAATAGGTACAGTCACACACATAAGTCGCTGAACAAATTAAAATTTTCAAATCACTTCCACGCGTTAATTTTCATTGATTTTTTTTCTTTGTGGGTAGTAATCGCGTTTATTTTATTTTTGTGAACAGAAAACAAAAATTGGTTAGAACACGAAAGTTTTGAAGAAAGTTGTTTGTTTGTTTGTTGTTGTTTTGTTGTTGTTTGTTTGTGGTTTTGAAAGTTTTGGTTTTTCACGATTTTGAAGTTTTGAACTTATGTAACTGACTACATAATAATTGCATGAATAATTTCATTCTGCATTTCAAGTGAAGTAGACAGCGAAATAAATATACATACATACATAAATACACACTCACGCCTTTTAACCTAGAGGGGTAGGGAGAAGCGGAACCAATGCAGCTAGTATTCGCCGTGCGCATTCCATGATGTGACTGGGGGCAAGCCTATCGCCATATTAGGTACAAATTCCACACTCCGGGCTGATACTGAATAGAAAAATCCAATATCAGTTTGCCCGACCCGGGGATTGAACACGAGACCTCAGCATATCAGTCGTACTGTAATACAACTACGTCACCGAGGCAGTCTGCAGAAATAAACATTAGTTCGCTCGTATATTCATTCGCTCATATTCAGCCTATTTGCAGTTCTAGAGTACATGTGAGTGTAAAGTTAGAATTTTGTTTTAACTGTTATTTTTTGTTACTGAGTGCAACCCGCCCCAGCTTGCTTACCGCAAAATAAAACCGGCGGGGTCGGTGGATTCTTTATAATCTTTATTGTTTCAACAAGAATATACTACTAACAGAACTAACTACAGGACATAATGAGACTTAACATCTTATGTCTCAGGATGACGAGCGCAGTGGAATGCCACACAGTACTTTGTAAATCAAGGTTCTGGATGGTATTTCTACTGTTTATGGGTGGTCGTATCGCTTACCATCAGGCGAAAGGCATGCTCGTCTCGTCATTCAATGCTACAAAAAAAAAACTAAACAAAATAACATAATATTGGACATAACTATAACGTTTTTTATAAAAGTGCAGGATTTGGTGTGTAGATACCATCGCATTAGGCATTCAATCTGTTTAACTATACCAAAATCGCGCGTTGAGCTCATGACAGCTTTTTTTTTCAATGATTAATCGGCCTTAATCGCTGGAGTTACAAGAAAATATCATATGAGACTGCACATAGTTTTTTAAGAGATTAAGATCTGTATTTACTAACTGAAAAAAACATTACAGTCAACAAGAAAATACTTAATTCATGCAAAATGTTTTGATGCCAATTGATCATGTTACTTACAAGGACCAAAAGACTTAAGGACACAAATGATGGACAGCCTCCTAAGAAAGTTTACAAGTCCCTGCCACATCGCAAAAATCAATCCTGTAATATAAGTACCACGCACGTGTATGAAAAACAATAAAATTAAAAGCTTCAAACTCGAAATAACTTAAATATAACTAAATAAAATTACGATTAATTAATAGACTGCTTTTAATGAAGTAGGTACCGTAATAAACCAAAGTAAGTAAACCAAAGTATATCGTTATGAATACTTAATTAGCATCCTATTTATAAATTTAGAATGTTTAAAAGTTGATACCTACATTAGCTCAGATTAGGCAACAAAGCAACAATTTGATAAAAATCAAAACCAGACCATTTAGAATCTATAAAAGCAATCTAGTAACAACCTGAAATACAAGACTTTATTTAATTTCATACAACATTGCTAGATAATTAAGTGGATTAAGTTGCGTGGTCAATGAGGGTTTTATATTCATTAAACGTGTAATAATTGGGTAAAGGTTGACCACAATAAGTAGTAGTGGCAGATCTAGATATATTTTTGAGAGTTCAAGGCCATTTATGCGTGGGCGAGAGGCAGTGGCGTAGCGTGGCTAGGGCGGGAGGCGGTCCGCCCCGGGAGAAATATTTAGGGGGCGGAAAAATAAAAGAAAAATAAAATAAAACTTTTAAATGTTTTGGTGAGTGCACGTGAGACTCTTATTTGTTGAAATTACCTTTTTATTGTGCCATGGGGAGGAAAAAATTGTTTCCGCCCCGAGTGGCAAGAAACGACGCTATGCCACTGTTGAGACGTAGAGCCATCTGTTCCCCAAGAGTAGTATCTTACCGATGATTTTGATAAACAGTCCCAACCCTCTTTTTTTCGATAGATCACAAAAACGGGCCAATCATTATTTTAAACATGATCAAAAATAACTTTAATTTGATTGAAATGAAATGAAATGAAATTTTAATCAAATTAAGTTATTTGGTTGGATTGGTTTATAGGTACTTAGTTACTAATCGTTTATACTTATGTGGACGATATACTTGTTGGGAATAAAACGGTCTGCCGAGATAATGTCCAGAGGTTCAAAACCCAAGGCACACACCTCTGACTTTTAGAAGTTAATTATCGTTCACTTTAACGTTGAAGGAAAACATGGTGAGGAAACCTACATATAAATGAGAATTTTTCCTAAGAATTTCGAGGGTATGTGAAGTCTACCAACCTGCACTAGGCCAACGTGGTGGACTAAGGCCTAATCCCTCTCAGTAATAAGGAAGACCCGTGCTCAGCAGTGGGCAATATATAATACAGGGATGATTGTATTGCATTGCATACTTAGATTCGGATCAATTATTAAAATTGGAACCATTTGATGAAATCGGTGATTAGACGTTGAACAATGTTATGACCTGCATTTTATTTCTACATTGTAAATATTCAAAAATGAATTCAAATTATGAAATTTTTTTTTTGGTAGGTTTTATTATGGTGTTACAGAGTTTCACGGTAATTTCGTAACTTCTGTATAATTTAGGAATGATTTAAGTGTAGGTAGAAATACCTCCTAAGAGGGCACAGATTCATATTTTCTGTGCTTATAAACGACTAGTTGTTTAATGATTTCTTATGTTTACGCGAATGTTAGAACATTTAAATAAAACTATTTTACGGATTTTATTGTCGGGGGAAAATATAAATTAAAAAACTGCGATAAAATCCGTAAAATAGTTTTATTTAAACGACTAGTTGTTGCTCGCGACTTCACCAACGTAAGAAGCCTTTTCCGATATAAAAGCCCCATAAACACAGTACGATACCATGCCATCTATTTAAAAATCTGATTAAAACATCCATTATTTCCACTCGTGGTAGGACTCTCATATGTACCTAAGAGTCCGTCTGGATGGGTACCACCGTAATGTCTATTTCTACCGCCAAGCAGCAGTGTGCATACACTGTTGTGTTTCGGTTTGAATGACATTGATGCTAGGGTAACTACGAGACATAATGAGACTTAACATCTTAAGTCTCAGGATGATGAGCGCAGTGGATTGCCACACAGTACTTTGTAACTCAAGGTGCTGGATGGTGTTTCTACTGTTTATGGGTGGTCGTATCGCTTACCATCAGGTAAACGGCATGATCGTCTCGTCATTCGATGGCATAAAAACAAATCTTGTGGGAGTAAATTACCGGGATAAAAGTGGCCTATACTGTGTTAATCCAGTACATGGTTTACCCGTGTGCCGTATTTCATCCAAATCCGTTCAGTAGTTTCAGCGTTTACCTCTAAAAAACATATTATTTTATTAACTTTTTAATTTTAGTGAGATTTTAAAATCCCTAACGAAGCGAGCAGTAAAAAACGTGCGCCTTGTGATTTTGTATAGGCAAACTCACAGATTTATGTTAACAAAGTTAATTACCTATATTATGATAATGCCTGGTGCCAGCCCTGTAGGTATATATACTGCCAACTATGTAGCAGGGACTTTTCTGCTAGTGAAAGTGTTTAGTCATTAGTTCAACTCCACTACGGTGGTCATGGCTAGTGTTTGGGAGTTCTATCCGAATATAATATTATTAGGCTTACATTTTGCTTTTAACTTACACAAAGTAAGTTACTTAGCTATCATAATCTCAAATGATCAGTGAACTATGAAGTCTCAATCTGAAGTGTCTATTTTCTAATCTTAGGTTATTGAACATACTTGCACAATCAATAAGTACAGTTACTGTATTTTTGTAACGATGCTTTTTAAAAACGACGGTAGAAAGATATACATTTTCAACATTTAAAGCCAAAACCAACCTGAGAATGTAACAAAAAACATTCAAAAAGTTTCTTCGTAATCCAGCGAATTACTTAGGGTAAGTAAGTAGGTATATTGACTGTTATAATGTTAATATTGTATAAAAATTACGTGCCACGGTCTTTATGGTCGCACTCCACCGAAACGGCTCGACCGATTTTAAGAAACTCTTTTTGAATATTACGTAAGCAATAAAAAAATTTAGTTTAGTAAGTATCTACTTACTGAAAATTATCAGAAAAAGACAGCAATATAAACCAACATGCAAATAAATTTACATTAAATCTTTGAAAACCGTTACTATGACAAAAAGCTCTTACCGTAGAATCCGCGAACTCCTCAAAGTCCTTTATGATTCGAGGAACAATGTTCAGTATTTGTTTTTCGTATTCCAAGTGTCGATCAATTCACGTTGAGGTGTTTGTGGCCCCTCCGTTAGTGGGAGCGCGGTGCGAATGAATCCGAACAGGATGATAGGATGCGACCAGGCGGATGGTTCACAGTCATCTATTTTGTCCGCGGAATACCCTAGCGTATAAATTCTGTGCTCATTATCGGCTTAGGTACCTATTTCCTCCGACTGCCTCGGTGGCGTAGTTGTATTATGGTACGACTGCAATGCTGAGCTCCCGGGTTCGATCCCCGGGTCGGGCAAAGTGATATTGAGTTTTTCTATTCAGCATCAGTTCCAAGTCTGGAATTTGTGCCCGCTATGGCGATAGGCTCGCCCACTATCACATCATGGGACGGAATAATGGCGAAAAGTGTGTGCACTAGTTGCGCCTCTGCCTACCCCTTCGGGGATAAAAGGCGTGAGTGTATGTATGTATGTATGTACTTACTCCGCTGAAGGGACTATTGCATCTATACTTATTTATTTTTATATTATACTAGTGTTGCTCTCGAATTCACCCGCGTGAATAGCCTTTTTGCTACAAAAGACCCGAAAAAAAATAGGCCGCCAGTGCCTTCTACTTAAAGAATCAGATTGAAAAAAAAACAATGTTTCCCATGGGAGTAAATTACCGGGATAAAAAGTACGCTATTTAATAATCCCGAACATGATCTAACCGTGAACGAAATTTTATCCAAATCCGTTTAGTTGTTTCTTCGTTTATTTCTAACGAACCTCTAAAACGTTTTCACAAACTTTCGCATTTATAATATTATAGTATTGGTAAGAAGTAAGATAAGACACGGCGAAGTTGAGATATCTAGGTATGTTTTACACCTGTGGTATTATAGAGTGTAATCAATTTTGGTCCATCCTAAGAGCGTGCAATAAAGCCCGGTTATTTTCTGCTTTATTGACGAATGATAACTCGCACTGTTTAAAACTTAATCCATCACTCAACTAGTATTAATACAACAGTTACTATAATTGAATATTTGACAAAAGGTACGTGCGGAATTATACCTAATATTTTAAGCCTAATATGTAATTTATAATGGCGGACCTGCAGAGGCATTTTCTAGTTTTTAACTTTATTATAACAGTTTTAGGAAGTTCATCTCTGAGATGGGGAAACCTCTATTAATCTCGACGTTATCTCAGAATTATTAAATACTTTTAAACTTTTGTAGTAACGTCTAACGTTATATCAGCTATCCTCGAAGGGATAGCCAGAGGTACAAACAGGGCACCCACTTTTTGCCTTATATAGGTACAACATTCCAGACTCTTTGCTGATAGATAAATCTATATTTTACACCACTGATCTAAAAGAAAAAAATCGCACTAACAACATATTGAACAGAAAAACCTCATACCAGACCTGAGATTCGAACCCGGGACCGCTCACGCAATACAACTACATCAGTCGCCACCGAGGCGAATTACATTTAGCTTATGTATTATTACCTATAGGTAATAATAATTATTACATAATTTTGTTTGTTTCCAAAAAAAACATACTACATTACAAATAATATGTTCCATTGTAAAAAACGTTATAACATAATATATAAGTAGTAAGTATATTGAACACAGGTACCCAAAGTTAGATTAAACTTGTGTTATACCTACAATTATTGATCCTGGCTTACAGGAGTTGTAGTCGCGGTGTGCAGGCGGGATAGTCTCGAATACCTAGGTACTATTAATTTCAGACTACACTTTAACTTCTATCAGTGACACGTATAAAATACTAATAAGTATGTACTAGGCACTCGTTAGGTAGATATTTCAAAGTCAATAAATTCACGTACAGCGAATGTATTCACTCGTATGCTAAGGTAGGTGTACCATGGACAGTCATGCTCTTTGTAAGGCATTAGAGAATGTCGTAGCACGTAATTGCTATATGTGATGACAAGTTTCTTCTACTCAAAGGTACCCTTGGACCTCAAATGCAGAGGAGGAGGCTCGGCGACTCGCTCGCTACACGGCGTTATGTTTTGAGAATATGGTTATTGGTAGGTATCTCATTTTATGGCATTATAAAAAAAAAAATTAATGAGTACCCAACTCATTAAATTTATTTTTACATTATCAAGAATACATTTTGAGTTTTAAGATGGTATGGAAGAAATGTTTGTTGAGTATTATTTATGTAAATATAAGGTACGAAAATGCTAATATGGCCAGACAGTAAATATGGCCACTTCTATAGAACTCAAATATTATGAAACCTAAATAATAGAAGTCGCTGTCACTATGAACTACCTTCTTAGTTAAGTATTCCCCTTAGATAAAGTCGGTCTAACTATGAAAATTTTAAAAATATAGACTTCATTATCATATGAGGATATGAAGCCGCCTATAAATTTTTGTTGTTTAATAGTAAATTTCGATAAATTTAACACTCGAACAAAGGTAAGGTACGTTTTGTCCTAGTTTAAATGTAGATGTCGCTTTTTACAGTTTTATGAATACTCATTTTGATAATTGTTATTTTCGACCACAGGTCCTGATAAGTAAATATGGCAATAAAATGGCCACACTGAATAAGTTTGTTATTGCTGTCCAGAAAGTTTATACATATACATACATACATATACACTCACGCCTGTTATCCCCGAAGGGGTAGGCAGAGGCGCAACTAGTGCACCCACTTTTCGCCGTCATTCCGTCCCATGATGTGATAGGGGGCGAGCCTATCGCCATATCGGGCACAAATTCCAGACTCTGGGCTTCCAGAAAGTTTATGTCATGCAAAATCTTGATGTGATACACAAACCGCAGAGTATTTACAATGTTGACGAGAAGAATGACACGTCAATGACATGATGGATTTTTTTTACAGATTACTGTTTATAATTTAGTCTTGATGTCCTTAAAGTTAATAATTGTGGAGACGAATATTGACTGCGTTTTTATAAATTTATAATGTTGACATAAGGTTTAGAATGTTAATATACCTTAGAAAAAATATTGCAACTACGATGGCCATATTTTCTTATAGGTATGTTAATATGGCCATTTTGTATGTAAAAAAAGAAATTCAAAAGAATCTAATTGGGAGTTCCTAGTTTGCAATAATATTAAGCTTTATACATAGAACAGTGTGGTATCATTTACTTATCCCTGTTATCTTTTTATGAATAGCTACAATGGTTTAAACCTTAAGGTGGCCATATTACCCGTCTGTAATTATTATGGTATGTAAGTATGTAAGTATTTAAAGTTTTATTTTAAACTAGCTTTTGCCCGCGGCTGCGCCCGCTTTAATAAGATTTCCGGTATAAAAGTCTCACTTTGTATTTTCCGGGATAAAAAGTAGCCTACGTGTTAATCCAGGACATGATCTACCCGTGTGCCAAATTTCATAGAAATCCGATCAGTAGTTTTGTGTGAAAGAGGAACAAACATCCATACATCCATACATTATTACAAACTTTCGCGTTTATAATATTAGTAGGATTTTACGCTGTTTAAGTATAAGCAGATATTTCATTGTCACAGCGTTAGTTTTAATTTTAATTACTGATTTATTACATCGGCTCTGTATGGAAATTTATTTTTATTTTTAATGCCAATGGGAATTGGGAGGTTATAAAACTTAAATTTACTAAATAGGTACCTAATGCTTAACTCTACAATAAAAAAATATTGTTTTGTTACATAACATAACAAAATGTTACTTAATATTTGGTTTGTTTTATTAATCCAGTAAATAAAATTATTATAACTGAATTTGTTATAGTGGCCTTCCATGGTCCACTCACCTTATATTCAGTATTGCAACACTGTAAACAATCGGTAATTATGTAATACGTACTAGTTACTGTCAATTTCGTGCGATAGGGCACGCGTAACGGTTTTTTTTTTTTTTTTTTCCCTGACTATACTCTTTCTAGCCTGACGAGGGTCGGCTTATGAAAGCACACCGGTCTTTTGGGTGAGTGCAGAAGGCGCTCGCAACCCTTAAATTTAAGCGACCACGCTGAGGGCGACCCACTAATGGGTCACGACCTCGGCTCAGGGCGGCCACTGAGAGGATAAGACATCAGCGTTTGGGGAAATATGGTTTAAACCTAATCCTATTAATGGCGTACGTAGTAGTCTTCGGCACGCGGGCCGGAACTGCTAAGAGAGGGCAGGGTTATGGGGAATGCGACGAGGTCCTCGACGGCGAGGACGGTACAGCGGTCTTGTTGAGTGTAAGAGCTTTAGATGCTCGGTCTTTTCACGTAACGCCAGAGTGATTTCGTCCTCTGGATCTGTAAGAACTGAACGCGGTCGTCTCCACTTGGCGCGATCAAATGGAGGCGTAACGGGTATATTAATTTCTAATTACTGTAAATTTCGTGCGATAAGGCACGCGTAACGGGTATATTAATAAGTAGCTGCTATCCTGTCGCTTTCAAACGCTAATGGCAAAATGGACATGTAAATCCTTTACATTAAGGATAATTATAGCTCAGCAATCGATTACTCCATCCGAATCTACTTAACACGTGAAATTTAATAGCATCATTATGAATCGAAATCGATGTTCGCGAAATTTCAAGCTATCATGATAAATATGATGGATAAAATGATGGACCGCATGATCCAGCTCATTTCAAGTCTAGTAGCTAAATGATGCACACAATCCGAGTGGTTACTTGGAACGCCAATGGCTTGACGCAACGTCGTCAAGAACTAGAAACATTCTTACATACAGAAAAAATTGACATAGCACTAATCTCAGAAACAAGGTTTACGTCTAAGACACATTTCTCAATAAATAACTTTACAATCTACACAACCAACCACCCGTCAGGAAATAGTCACGGAGGTACTGCAATCATTATTAAAAATAATATCAAACACTTTGCACTTGAGGAATACCGCACTGATAAAATTCAAGCAACCTCAGTAAAAATTATAGTACACGATAAAATCGAGACTACCGTATCGGCAGTGTACTGCCCTCCAAGACACACGATTACTGAAAACGATTTCGACACTTACTTTGCATCTCTCGGCTCCAGGTTTATATCTGGCGGTGACTGGAATGCCAAGCATACACACTGGGGCTCACGACTGATAACCCATCGAGGGAGGCAGTTATATAGGGTAACTCACAAACGTGGACTTGAATGCATAACTTCCTGCGTGCCATCATATTGGCCAACGGACTGTAACAAAATTCCCGACCTTCTTGACTTTTTCATCACTGGGAATATTAGTCGTAATTATGTTACCATTGAATCATGTACAGATTTGTCATCGGATCACACACCAGTCATTTTAAATGTGACCTCATCAATAGCTCTTATTGAACCAGCAAAAAAAATATATAATAAAACCACAAAATGGGAACTGTACCAGGACATAATCTTGGAAAATATCAATCTTCGAAGTAGAATAAACACCACTGAAGCAGTAGAACAAGCTATAGAAAACTTCAACCGAACTATCTATAAAGCGGCGGTATACTCCACAAAAGTGCAAAAGAAATTACCCACAATGTGCAACACTTATCCCAAACTTATAAAGGATAAAATCTTGGAACGTCGCAGCCTAAGAAAAGAATGGCACAAATCTCGGTATCCAAGCGACAAAACTGCATTCAATAGATCCTCAGATGAACTGAAAAATCTTATCAAAACCCACAATAACACCAATCTTCAAAATTTTCTTTCAAATCTATCACCTTCGGCAGATAAAAACTACTCACTCTGGAAAGCCACAAACAAATTAAAACGCCCTAATAACCAGATACCCCCTCTTAAAAAAAGTTCTGGGGAATGGGCAAGATCAGACACAGAAAAGGCCAAGATCTTTGCCAAACATCTTAGCACTGTCTTTCAGCCATTCCCGCAATCGAGCCTTGAGCGCGACATGGAAATAAAATTATATCTGGAGAGCCCACAACAGATGTGCCTGCCAATAAAATACACCAGCCCTAGGGAAATCACTGATGAAATAAAACATTTAAAAGATGGCAAAACTCCTGGGTATGACCTTATCGATAGCACTCTGCTGAAAAAGCTACCTAAAAAAGGCGTTGTTGCAATGGTACGCATATTTAATGCCTGTTTGCGATTATCCTACTTCCCAGGACAATGGAAGATTGCACAAGTAGTAATGCTACCTAAAGCTGGAAAACCACCACATGAAGTTGCCTCATATAGGCCAATAAGTCTACTACCTATCATGGGAAAACTATTCGAGAGGATTCTCTTAAAAAGGATGAAAGAACACCTTAAAGACTTAATACCAAATCACCAATTTGGCTTTAGAGAGAGCCATGGCACAGTAGAACAAGTCCATCGTATAGTAGACGTAATCAGCAGAGCAATGGAGGAGAAACTATACTGTTCAGCAGTGTTCTTGGATATAAGTCAAGCCTTTGATAAAGTGTGGCACGAGGGTCTGCTTTATAAAATCAAAAAAACCCTTCCACACTCGTTTCTACTCGTACTAAACTCATACCTTGACAAAAGATGCTTTGAAGTAAAATACAAAAACGAACTCTCGGATTTGCATGAAATAAAATCAGGCGTACCGCAGGGCAGCATCCTGGGACCAGTATTGTACACTATTTACACTGCCGACATACCCATGACTGATAACACAACAATTGCAACGTATGCAGATGACACAGCTCTACTTGCAATCCACGAAGACCCGAATACTGCATCAGAATACCTACAGTGCCATATCACCAAAATAGAAGAATGGCTCAGTACCTGGAGAATCAGAGCTAACCAAAGCAAGTCTACGCAAGTAACCTTTACGCTCAGAAGAGACACCTGCCCACCAGTGATTCTGAACAACGAAGAGATTCCTCAGGAAGACAGCGCCAAGTATCTGGGTCTGCATCTGGACAGAAGGTTAACATGGCGGAAACACATATGGACAAAGCGCAAACAGCTAGATGCAACCCTTCGAAACCTATACTGGTTGATTGGACGGCACTCTCAAATGAGCACACACAGCAAACTTACAGTATACAAAGCAATACTGAAACCAATTTGGACTTATGGCATTCAGTTGTGGGGTACGGCCAGCCAAAGTAACATTGAAATATTGGAAAGATTTCAGTCAAAGATACTTAGGCTCATCTTTGATATCCCTCAATACATCAGCAACAAAATCATATATCAAGACCTAAAAATTCCAACAATAACACAAGTGATTACAGAGTACAGCTTGAAATACCAGGAGAGACTTGCCAAACATCAAAACGAACTTGCTCTACGACTTAGTGGTGACGGTGGCCTGCATCATAGGAGACTAAAGAGACACAGCATCCCGACTCTTAAAGACAGATTTAACAGAAAGGATTGAGGCACTCAACTGAAAAGTGTCCACCCTGCGAAAATAAAATAAAATACAGAATGGACAAAGAAGTGGCTTATTGTTAAAGAATTATGACAGATTGCCACGACGCAGATATAAACATAAAAAAAAAAAAAAAAAAAAAAATTATGACAACACTTAATGATAGGATCTGTAGGGATGTAATTAAAAATTATATACCGAATAAGAAACACTGAAATAATCGTAGTTTCACCGCAACACATTTTAGGGCCATCTTGCGGCATATGCATGAATTACCTTTTACTGACAAGTTGGTATATAGGGTATTTGACTCATATTTGATCTTTACTTTTATTAAATATTTACGTCATATAAATTCTAACACAAAGAAATAATTTCTATTCCAGACAAAAATCAACAAGTTATAAGCTTTTGAATTTCGGTAGGAGTTAGTGTCAAAAAACGAGAAGAGGCGCAATATGCGATCGTGACGTCATCGGGTATAACGATGCGTGCGAAAGAAAGAAATAAAGCGGAAGAGATGAAACCCTAACACACGCCCTCTCCTGCACTCTGAAATATGAATTACCGCCTCATTTCTTAACCAATTTTAATGCAGTTTTCACAGAAGGACTACCTACTTTTTCAGACTATTTGCTGTTACATATAAAATAGTGTACAAAATCCAACATAGGAAAATACTCTATACTGATAATAATTTCTAATTTCCAATTATTTCTCCTAGTTAAGATTTACCACAATCCATACTAGTATTAAGAAAACGGACCCCTTCACAATAATCTCAGCAACTACCTACTAAACCAAATTGACTTATAATGGTATCCGACGAGGCAATTGAGCCAATTGCCCGCGACCTTCATCCTTATTTCCTCTTCAATAAATTTTGGGTCTTGATTGTGTAATAAAGAAAATTGTGTTCTAAATTGACAAGAGACGTAAGTATTTGACAGTCCCTGTAATTCGTCTCGTCTTGAATACGGTGGGGGTCGTGTTTTGTGTTTCGACATGGCGACTACTTTTTATTTCTGAGAATTTATATTTATTGTTTTGTATCTGCTATTATTACTTGACATTGGCGAAATCACCGATAGATAATCGGTGGAAGCCATAATTTAAAAGAAGAAGAAGAAGAATACGGTGTCATTATTTTACGTCTGCTTGAAACAAATTCCCCGAATCTTCGTGTATCCCTTTTTTCGTGAACAGGGCCTGGGTTGAAGGTTGTGCTGAAGCCCCCCTTTCTCTTTCCTTGATCCGCTGGTGAAAAGCTACGTTCGATATTATTATTGATATTTTTCTGGTATCGATACCGACGAGTCTGTTTACAATAATCGAACACAATATCGATATGCGTGGCCGATGCTTCAAACAAATTTTTAATTACACTATTTTCAAATATCACACCTATCCATACAACTTATTTTATGTTATACGACTGCTACATAATATTAAACGACGATAGCCCAAAACCAGTTCCCCTCCCCGAACAAAAAACAAACATCTCAGTTCATTTCATATTTATTTACAAACTTTTTTAACACATTAAACTGGATATTTCCACTTAGTGGGTACATCGTGGTGGTAGAAATTGCACTCTAGTTTGTTGACGCAGTTCTTGCCATAGCGGCACGGCTTCGGATGGTAATAATGGCACGCGGGGTTGGCGCAGCCCGGGTAGTACTTGCACATCCCTGGTACACCTACTGAAGATATTGTTTTGTAGTTAGCTGCCGGGACCACGTGCGATGCTGTGAACAATATAATTCGAATTATTGTATTATTATAAAGTGTCGGACATGGTCAATGCGTACATTTCGCGAGACTTGGCTTGCAGCGCGGGTGAGGTGAGCTCACCGATACGGAACTACATACCCAGCACTGGCGACACGGGCGCCGGCGCGGCTGTGGGCGCGTTGTGCGCGTGCGAGTACACGCACGAGCGGCGCGTGCACGCCGCCAGGAACTTGCAGCGCGGGTGAGGTGAGCTCACCGATACGGAACTACATACCCAGCACAGGCGACACGGGCGCCGGCGCGGCTGTGGGCGCGTTGTGCGCGTGCGAGTACACGCACGAGCGGCGCGTGCACGCCGCCAGGAACTTGCAGCGCGGGTGAGGTGAGCTCACCGATACGGAACTACATACCCAGCACAGGCGACACGGGCGCCGGCGCGGCTGTGGGCGCGTTGTGCGCGTGCGAGTACACGCACGAGCGGCGCGTGCACGCCGCCAGGAACTTGCAGCGCGGGTGAGGTGAGCTCACCGATACGGAACTACATACCCAGCACAGGCGACACGGGCGCCGGCGCGGCTGTGGGCGCGTTGTGCGCGTGCGAGTACACGCACGAGCGGCGCGTGCACGCCGCCAGGAACTTGCAGCGCGGGTGAGGTGAGCTCACCGATACGGAACTACATACCCAGCACAGGCGACACGGGCGCCGGCGCGGCTGTGGGCGCGTTGTGCGCGTGCGAGTACACGCACGAGCGGCGCGTGCACGCCGCCAGGAACTTGCAGCGCGGGTGAGGTGAGCTCACCGATACGGAACTACATACCCAGCACAGGCGACACGGGCGCCGGCGCGGCTGTGGGCGCGTTGTGCGCGTGCGAGTACACGCACGAGCGGCGCGTGCACGCCGCCAGGAACTTGCAGCGCGGGTGAGGTGAGCTCACCGATACGGAACTACATACCCAGCACAGGCGACACGGGCGCCGGCGCGGCTGTGGGCGCGTTGTGCGCGTGCGAGTACACGCACGAGCGGCGCGTGCACGCCGCCAGGAACTTGCAGCGCGGGTGAGGTGAGCTCACCGATACGGAACTACATACCCAGCACAGGCGACACGGGCGCCGGCGCGGCTGTGGGCGCGTTGTGCGCGTGCGAGTACACGCACGAGCGGCGCGTGCACGCCGCCAGGAACTTGCAGCGCGGGTGAGGTGAGCTCACCGATACGGAACTACATACCCAGCACAGGCGACACGGGCGCCGGCGCGGCTGTGGGCGCGTTGTGCGCGTGCGAGTACACGCACGAGCGGCGCGTGCACGCCGCCAGGAACTTGCAGCGCGGGTGAGGTGAGCTCACCGATACGGAACTACATACCCAGCACAGGCGACACGGGCGCCGGCGCGGCTGTGGGCGCGTTGTGCGCGTGCGAGTACACGCACGAGCGGCGCGTGCACGCCGCCAGGAACTTGCAGCGCGGGTGAGGTGAGCTCACCGATACGGAACTACATACCCAGCACAGGCGACACGGGCGCCGGCGCGGCTGTGGGCGCGTTGTGCGCGTGCGAGTACACGCACGAGCGGCGCGTGCACGCCGCCAGGAACTTGCAGCGCGGGTGAGGTGAGCTCACCGATACGGAACTACATACCCAGCACAGGCGACACGGGCGCCGGCGCGGCTGTGGGCGCGTTGTGCGCGTGCGAGTACACGCACGAGCGGCGCGTGCACGCCGCCAGGAACTTGCAGCGCGGGTGAGGTGAGCTCACCGATACGGAACTACATACCCAGCACAGGCGACACGGGCGCCGGCGCGGCTGTGGGCGCGTTGTGCGCGTGCGAGTACACGCACGAGCGGCGCGTGCACGCCGCCAGGAACTTGCAGCGCGGGTGAGGTGAGCTCACCGATACGGAACTACATACCCAGCACAGGCGACACGGGCGCCGGCGCGGCTGTGGGCGCGTTGTGCGCGTGCGAGTACACGCACGAGCGGCGCGTGCACGCCGCCAGGAACTTGCAGCGCGGGTGAGGTGAGCTCACCGATACGGAACTACATACCCAGCACAGGCGACACGGGCGCCGGCGCGGCTGTGGGCGCGTTGTGCGCGTGCGAGTACACGCACGAGCGGCGCGTGCACGCCGCCAGGAACTTGCAGCGCGGGTGAGGTGAGCTCACCGATACGGAACTACATACCCAGCACAGGCGACACGGGCGCCGGCGCGGCTGTGGGCGCGTTGTGCGCGTGCGAGTACACGCACGAGCGGCGCGTGCACGCCGCCAGGAACTTGCAGCGCGGATGAGCGAACGCGCACGCCGACCCGTACCGACACAGCGGGAACGCACGGCACCACACTAGTTTACGTTCCGCCTGTGACACTGCAAACACACAACAATTACAATGTCAAAAAAAAAAGATGTGTGGCACTCGGAGACTGCCGCGGTAAAGCTATTGGATAGCATTTTTTATCGACTTATGTAATCATAATTTTTTTTTTCTATTGTCTAAGCAGGCACCTAATTTAATCTAAACCTCTTTGAACAGATATAAGATAAAAACTTTTTGAAAATTCAAACTTAGAATCACGTTTGATATTTCGATACGTTTCACTGACTGGAACAATTTTTAAATACACGGTAATTTCGACCTTATATCGTTTAACATTCACCTCACATTCTCTTACATATTGTATTCTTATAAGACTGCGATATTAAATTTACTTATGGAATTTTACACTCTACATGTTTGTGATAGAGTTGAAAATAAAATATCACCGCTGTGCCGGTCGGAGTGAGGGGTGTCAGGTTATTTCGTTACGGAATTTCTGGATTCGGTCTCCACGCACAAGGCCCGCGATAGAAACTATGCAATAGCTTAAAAGAACTTCAAGAAACGCAAGTTAAACATATTTTTTTTTTGTTTGCTACGTTGTTTTACCTACAGAGATTAAAAGAAATACGTAGGGACAGTATAAAGCTACTTCTAAATCGGATGAATACACGACAGGCGTGTCATATACTTTAGTCCATATACTTTAGTTATCATGACGCATTATTGAAAGCAACCTTACGAGAATGTGATGCCATGGAGCGAAGTGAATATGAGTGCGCGCACGCTGCAAGATGTAAAGTTACGTCACAACTCATACGAGCGAACAGTTGCAGTAACTAATTGCTTAAAGTTGCCCACATAGTGGTCATTAACAGCGCGTTCGCTATCTTTGGGCCTACCTTCATAAGAATACTACAGTTAGAAAGTAACATACTCACGCGGTGGTATGGTATCGTATTTGTGAGTATTCGTAGTAGTGGTGACTGTAACGTGATTATCACTGCTCGCACTCTCTGTCCTCACTCTCTCTCGTTCCGGCTCTTTCTCTTTCTCTTTCTTTCCAACATCGAACACTATCGGTGAGCCTTTCCTTTTCTTTCCTTGCACTTCATCCTTAATCTTTTGCTCTACCGTTTTACGCTGGTCCTCTTTATCTTCTTTTTTTATTATAACTTGCGTGTCACTCTCTTCGCTTTCGTTACTGAGGCGTATCTTTTGTACATTACTAGTTGCAGGTAATACTTGAACGGTACTTTCTTCCTGTTGCGGTTTATCTTTGGCTATTTCCTTTCTTATATCTTTTGACTCTTTTGGCTTTCTCATCTCATCTTCTTCATTCAAAAGACCTTCGTTTAATAGTTTTTTAGCTAGAAACGCGTTCGGATCGTATCCGTCCATTGTTACTATAAATTGGGTGTTTCTGTCTTTGTCTATTGATGGGTTATGAATATTGCTGGAAGATAAGGTAAACATAATATAAATCATGTTCAAGAGAAAATGGAAAACAACTGCGAAGTGAAAAGATGAGGCATAAACATAAACACTCAAAGAAGAAAAAAGAAACATAGGCTGGCAACAGCACTAAAAGTAATACTCAACCGACAGCAACAAAAAATCATTTCATCTTCAGGAAACACACTTTTTAGACAAATATCCTTAATGTACGTACATAGTTTCAATAATAAGCGTGTCATCTTTCCTGCTGGAAGTTCTGACTTCGTTCCTTCGCGAAGGCACATACTCCGTGTTGGTTATTTTCTTTGTTATGGGAGCGGGGATGTACTCTTCTTTCTCTGTGTCGCTCGTTTCTCTGAACATATAAGTCATAAATATTTTATTACACACTATACACACTTAAATCGTGGTAAAATAATTTATTAATCTCATACCATATAAAATTAACATAAACACAAGCATCGAAAGGGAATGACAATTCATATAGAATGTACAATTTTAGGCAAGCTTATAATTGGGCCTTTGTAACGTTATAAATAATATTTTTTTTTAAGTCTTCTTCCACATTCGATGCCATAAAAAAAAAATAGTGTTGTCAATCTGAGTTTCGAGCCGAAGATTTCCTGTTCACAGCCTTTATTACAAGCTGCCATTAAACCAATGCATACATAATTATTCAAGTACATCTTACTAATATTATAAAGGCGAAAGTTTGTAAGTATGTATGGATGTCTGGATGTTTGTTCCTCTTTCACGCAAAAACTACTGAACGGATTTCGATGAAATTTGGTACACGGGTAGATCATGTCCTGGATTAACACATAGGCTACTTTTAATCCCGGGGAAATATAAACCAGGACTTTTATCCCGGAAAAACTTTTTAATGCGGGCGGAGCCGCGGGCAAAAGCTAGTGTCAATATAAATATTGAATTATCCACGTACTTGAAGCTTTTATCATCATCACTGTCCATCTCCCCCAGGCTGATGGTGTCGCCATGTCTGTCCGAGTCCATTTCCGCATCCGCATGCGCGTGTGAGCTGCGCGCCGGCACTTGTATCACGATTTTCTGTGGTTCCACCGTCCGCCGCATTGGCAGCACTAGCGCACGTTTCACTTTCTGCGATTCCAACTCCGGTTTTGGCGGTATCTGTAGGTTTTATAAGCATTATTTTTAAGTTTATATAGATATTGCGGTTTAACACCTAGAAATACATCATGTAATCACATCAAAGTAAACTTATTTGAACATTGAAAAAATCAGAGAACCACTATAAATAAAACGCAAGGCTCCGTTCAGTCCCGTCAATGCGAAAGTTGTGCAGCTTTTAAATGTTATTAAGATTAAATCTATCTCCAGTTGGGTGTGCAATGTTATGACTAAGTACCTGATGTTGATAATATATTGTTTTTTTTATGAGTTCATAGCAACATTGATGTATTTATTTAAAAAACATCTGGTAAATCCAAACTTATGCATTTATGAACCACTGGCGAACAAATATGGCCAATTACAGGCGTGACGTCACTGGACGTCATTCATGATCAATTCTACATGAAATTCATTCAAATGAAAGCAAAAATAAAAATATTGCATCTTCTCCATTGTGACATTTATTTTATGATCAAGTCAAATTTTATGGGATTTTTTATGGCTTCGAATGAAGAGACGAGTATGCCGTTCGCCTGATGGTAAGTGGAAGTGATACGACCACCCATATACAGTAGAAACACCATCCAGCACCTTGAGTTACAAAGTACTGTGTGGCATTCCACTACGCTCGTCATCTTGAGACATAAGAAGTTAAGTCTCATTATGTCCTGTATTTACACTGGCTACAATGTCCTTCCAACGCAAACTCAACAGTGCATGCACACGCTGCTTGGCGGTAGAACTAGACATTGCGGTGGTACCCACCCAGACGGACTTGTCGTTAGTTCCCGTTTGCGTATATAAATCAAATTATAAATCGCATCTTTAGAACGAAAACGACACAATTCAAAAAAATCGGAAATTGAGTTGTCGTTATAAAATGACTTAAAACTAAGTTCTCAATGCTACAATAGCTCAAATACCGCCATATTCATATGGGAAAAGGTCCCAAACTGTTATATAGGGCCTTTTAAATTATATTTTTGTGAAACAAAAGACCACTACACGTCATTTTATGATAACTCAATTTTCGATGTTTTTGAATTGTGTCGTTTTCGTTCTAAAGGTGCAAAATGTGGAATACAGACATTGAGCAGGCTCTTGTGCGCGTCGGCGACGGCCCGCAGCAGCAGGCTGGACGCGGGCGCGCCCACACGCGGCCGAGGGCGCACCCGCACCACACTCGCGCACCGGCTCTCCAGCACCGACACCCTGAACACAACCCAGTGGCGCAACTACAGAGTGTTGAAGAGTTTTGGCCGGAACGTGGAAGTGTCATGAGGTGCTCTTGTTTTAATTCATTATTTTGGTGATACACACACACACTCACGCCTGTTATCCCCAAAGGGGTAGGCAGAGGTGCAACTAGTGCACCCACTTTTCGCCGTTATTCCGTCCCATGATGTGATAGGGGGCTAGCCTATCGCCATGTCTAGGGCTGCCATCCGTCCGGATTTCCCCGGATTTGTCCTAGTTAGAAGGGCGTCCGGGGGCCGTCCGGCCGGGGTTTTATTGTCCGGGCAAAACCCGGACACTTTTGTTGTCAGGAGAAATCCATTTTTTATAGATGAGCGACAAATTGAAATAAATATTAGTTAAAACTTCATGCATTTCTCCGCATTCAAGAAGGAACGGCAAAATATTTTTTCAGAGGTGTCCGGGGAAATACCCATATTTCGCCCAAATGTCCGGGATTTTTGCCGTGTTTATCCGGCGTCGGCAATTTAGATGATGGCAGCCCTAACCATGTCGGGCACAAATTCCAGACTCCGGGCTGATACTGAATAGAATAACTCAATATCACTTTGCCCGACCCGGGGATCGAACCCGAGACCTCCGCTTTGCAGTCGTACTGTAATACAACTACTCCACCGAGGCAGTCAATTTTTTGGTGATACTTAGTGTTATATTGCATAATTATGGTGGTATATTGTCCAATATAGTTCTATTAAAGGGCTCAAATGAAGTGAATTGAAATAACAGTGCTAATCAAGTGCCTTTTTTGTTGCCGCCAAAACTTCTCGACAAAGTCTTGGTAAGGTAGCCACTGCTTTACTTTGACATAGTAGTTAGTACTGAGTATAACAAAGAAACAATGCAACTGCAACTTATACTTTAAAAAATGTCTTACCTAAAACTTTGACACTGGCAGATGCGCAAACCGCGCCTTACCAAAGAGAAAAAAAAACTACAGGATGGCAGAGATGGTACCGTAACTACAGGGTGGTAGAGGTACGGGTCCCGCCCCCCTGACCCGACAGGCCGTGAGCTCATATACGGGGTAGGCGGAGTATGTGAGTTATTGAATGTCATGGGCCGTGACAATTTTTACTGGGGCCCCATCCAATGAATATGCCACGGGCCTCCGATGATATAGTTACACCACTGACACAATGTTTGATTTTGTACATTATTTTATATCTAACAGAAAATAATACGAAAAAGAAATTCTTCTATGAAATCAGCATCAAAATCGATTGAAAAATAAAGCAGTTATTTCATTTTAAAATATTGTGAGCTAAACTGGGTACGTGGCGGGGATATCGCGCTATCTCTTTCGCACGCACGCAGCGTTATGGCCGACGGCACTTATTGACGTCACAGCCTAGTATTGCTGTTATTTGACAGTCAGAAATTTCAAAGCTTTATAACTTACTTTTGTGCCAATTTGAAAATTCTTTTTCCGTTACATTTTGAAAAGCCTACATTTTTCATAATTGTATTTAAAAAAAGGGCAGTCAACTCCCCTATTCATCTATACCCGGACAAAGACTGCCTCGGTGGCGTAGTTGTATTGTGTACACGTCACGAGTACGATTTGTGTGCTTTAATGAGGGCGAAGCCGCGGGCAAAGCTAGTCACTACATAGTATAAAACAAAGTCGCTTCCCGCTGTCTGTCCCTATGTATGCATAGATCTTTAAAACTACGCAACGGACTTTGATGGGGTTTTTTTTAATAGCTAGAGTGATTCAAGAGGAAGGTTTATATGTATAATTTATCCCGGGGAAATATAAAGCGGGACTTTTATCCCGGAAAAACTCATTCACGCCGGAGAAGCCGCGAGCAGATGTCTAGTACTATATAAAACTACAATTTGTTAAGTATTATCATTCACCTGGATGTCAGTTTCCTAGAGCTAGGTTCACTTTTCTCAGTAACAATATCGTTTGATGCACTCTTTTTCTGTGATTCTTGCACGTCAGTGTTACGAGTTTTGACAGATTTTATTTGAGATCTCGTCTCGGGCTGTCTCTCTGGTGTGAACCTACAAATAAAGGAATTGTATTTTATATGGCGTATTAAACACGCCTCGTTCAGGTTTGTTGGGAGATAGAAATTTCACATTCGAAATTTAATTGGAATTATTTGCGAAGTAACTCATCTTGAGAGAAATGCAAGACAAGTGAAAAATACGCATTAAAATGGTGATTACGGTTATAATTTTTACACGCAAACAAAAATTAAGGTAAATTGCATTCATTACAATTAGCAGGTACATTAAGTGATATTGCTTTTAGTATTTGCACAATCTAAATTACGGCATAGGACATAACAGCCCGAGGGTGCCTTAGATCATGCATTTGCCTAAAACTTATGCTTATGAGTGGCAGTATGCATAAATAACGCATATAAATATGAAACGAAATATCATCACCCAATAACCACAAAGGCTTTAATAATAAAAATGGAGAAAGTATCAACTCATTTAAATTAATTCTATTTCTTACTACCTCAAATGACTATGTAACTCAACCTTTCAGGACTCTCTGTCCGTTTGTCTGGTTCTGACTTTCTCGGTTCTTTAGCCTTCTTTATTTCCTCTCGAGTCCCCAACCTCTCTCTTATTGATCTTTTGGGCAATTTGAGCTCAATTTGTGGTAAAGTTTCAACTAATTCTTTTGCTTTTGGGGCTTCAACGGGATCTGTAGGCTTAATTTGTGGTTGTGGAGGGGGTGACTTTGGTTTTAAAGGAGGCGTGGCAGTTACTGGGGGCTGTAAAGGGGGTTGTGAAACCTCCTGAAAAAAAAAGCTTCATATATAATTTATAACAAAAGAAATCCTTACTTCTACAACATAGGCCCATACAAGTAGACCATAAAAATTAAAACGCAAAACTTACTTGAAAAACATCTTCAGCAAAATCATTCATCAGCTCATCAGCTTCAGTTCGGATGTTCAAGAAATCTTCATCCTCATCAGACATGGCTTCTAATTGCTCTGCCAACTTCTGTTTGAGACCCTGCATTTTATCTTCTATCATATTCATCTCTTTCAAATGCTGTTCTCTGCTTAATGTCGACAGAGTTGGAACCACAAATGGTTCAACTGCCTTGTTACTCTCTTCTGTTTGACTTGGATCTGTTTGACTTGGATCTGATTGAGATGGGATCGTTGCTGGGTCTATTATGGGCAGTATTGGTCTCTTAATTTCCGTCACGATTGGTTTCTTATCAACCTCCTTCTGTTCCTTAGGCTGATCCAGAACAATTCCATGGTTCTTCAATATCTGTCCAGCAAATACATCAGTGATTGATGGCTCAGCATCTTTCTCCATGTTCATAAGTAGCGGAGGTATGTTTGGACGAATCATTTCATGATGTTTGCTTTTCTTCTTGCTCTTGTGTGCTTTCTTGTCAATTTTCTTGTGAAGCTTTAACTTGTCTTTCTTTTTAGCCTTTTTTGTATCACTTTTTTTTGACTTATCTTTTGTTTTCTTGTCTTTCGATTTACGATCCTTTGACTGAGACCTTTCCTGCGGCACTTCAGATTCCACACTTTCTGAAACATAACATAAAGATAAGTATAAAGATTGAAGATTCGTAATATGAACATGAATTATTAATTTTAACAATGAATAGTTAACTCGTATTATGGTATTAATTTTATGGCTATTAATGTACTATTGCGGAGTTAATTACACATACTTATTATACATTACACGCACTATCGATATCTACATTAATATATAAATTGTTTCAAAATAATGTGTTATACACCTTTCAAGGTCTGAAATTATTCGCACAAATAACTAATACCATATTGATCTATAGACATAACACATATAAAACAATATAGAAAACAAGCAGAACACATACTAAGAGGTGCAGTAACAGTGACTTCTTGAAGCTTCTTCAGCACCTGATGCAACCAGTTCACAAACAGCTCTGTGTTGTCTCCAAGGAACAGCTGCAAATCATCTTCCATCTGACTCCTTGTCCGTTTGTTTGCCACCATGACCATAACATAGTCAGGTAGCTCATCATCTGTAATATTTTGTAAACATACATCTATAAATAATACATACATTCATACATAGCATCACACATTTGCTATTTTGAGGTATACAAAATGCTACAAATCCAAGACCTCAGCGCAGAAGTTGAAAAACATCTACATTACAATTATGTTACCAAAACAGTTCTTGTGAAATTATGGGTTAAACTACATCATTGCATAGTATAAAAAAAGTCGAACGCCGTCTCTGTACGCGCTAAACTCAAAATCTATCGAACGGATTTCAATGAAACTTGTTAAGGAGATAGCTAGAGACCCTGGGAATATTTTAGGCTATTTTTTATTCCGGAAAAATATATAGCGGATGTTTTATCCCAGAAAAATTCGTCACGCGGGCGAAGCCGCGGGCACAAGCTAGTTAAATATATCTTAATACCTAGTAGATTCCATTCATATTATGCTTGATCTATCTTTATATTTATTTGACCACACTGAACCTTTGAATGTCAGATATCTGACATCTATATACATATACAAGAAAGTTATGTTAGTTACACCATCACATTGGCAAAATCACCGCTGTAACGGTGGAGCCATTAACTTAAAAGAAAAAGAAATAGTTACACCATTTATAGCTAGAGAACGGTCGAATTCAATTAGTGTGTTCTTTGATTTTTTGGATTTGTCTCCGTTCTGAATAGCAGAATAACTATAATAATATGGAAATAGTTCATGATTTAGGAAATTAAGAAGAAATTTCATTTTCTCATACATTCTATTTGTAATTTTAAAAAGTGAACATGGCGTTGTGTATTTTATCCCTCGACAGCTGCTTCAGTTATGCAGTCCCTGTGGCGGCCACAAAGGGTATATTAACATAATATAACCTCCTTTCATTTCATACCGTTGCGCTTAGCCATTAAGCGATTAATTAGCATCTTTTTTGAGTTTTTCGATTTTATTCAGTTTTTGACAGTTTTAACCGTGACAAAGAAAGTGTTCTGGAATGTGAGTTTGATTTACCAATGTTATTTACAAGGCCGCGATTAAGAAGAATAAGAAGATCAAGTCTTTCCTATAAGGTACATGGCGGAGAAACATTTAACCAAGTCAAAAAATCTTGTCTTTGTAAACTTGGAAAAGGCTTATGATCGTGTGCCAAGAAATAAACTGTGGTCAACATAGTTCATTAACATATGGTATTGAGGGCCACTTGGTGAGGGCATTGAAGTCAGGTAACCTAACCATATTTTCATTTACTGCCATGCCATTACCTGATAACTTTGCACCTTACAGTATTTGCGGATCATCTGCTCTCAGTTATTGAAGAGTTCCATTGTCTATCTCTGAAGATCATAATAAATTATATACTAAAACCTATCCTGAAAATATACACCTGAATAACGAAAACCCCATCCAAATCAGATCAGTACTTATTGAGAAAGTTGCGGCATACTTACATACAAACTTTTATTCATAAAGATCAAATACAGGTTAATTAACAAAAATACAAATCTTTCCTGATTTATTTTTTGTCATGAATAACCTCAAAAACTACTGGACCGATTTTAAAAATTCTTTCACCAATATAGAGCTACTTTATCAGCAAGTAACATAGGCTACATTTTATCCCAAGAAAGTATAATGCGGAACTTTTATCCTGGAAAAACTCAAATACACAGAAGGTACCATGAGCAAAACTAGGCACGTATAAAGTGTGAAATGGGCTTAAATAGAATTTAGGATGTACCATTACTATACCAAAAATATGTTTTAGTTGAAAGGTAGAGGTATAGTCCTAATGAATTAATTATGAAAAAAATAGATTAAAATGATTAGAAGTATACCGTTAAGAGCCCTAAGAGGTTTGCCAGCTATTGATCTCTCATGTATATTCCCAGTCCTTTTCACTTTATAGATAAAATGTACTTTTATTTAAACCAGTTTGTTTTTATGAAATCACATAGATGTGTAGTTGAATTATTAGATAACTACAAAACAAAGATAATGCAAAATGGTAACATTCCCTGTTCTTCGCATACACTTTGTTTAGGAAAAACCCTTTTAAGCAAGCAGAGCTGCAAGAATTGAAAAGCTAGTCAATCGAAAAGGAGTCTAGGAAGAATAGATACGACTACTAGACTAGTAGTAACAACCCTAGTAGACACATTTTTACGAGAAATTTTAATAGTATGTACATAACATAATATAGTCATATTGTCAAATTAGATTATCTTGTGGTACTTACCTACATAGCAGCCCAACTCGGTGAGTTTGGCCTTGATGGCCGACTAAAACAAAAACAAAAGTAAATCAATATTCTTGCCGCAACACGCCAATAAGAGGCCGGTGATTGACGGGATAATCGCCATTACACATAACAAGTAACAAAATTGTTACACATAATCTTAAATATTAAGTCATTAATGTATATATATCGCTTATGTGCTTATTAAATTCCGTAGATGTGTGGAAATAATGGTTTAAAAAGCATATTCACCCGCATTTTTTGCCCAATTTCACTGCCAACTACATCCATTTTAACTTATTTTAACACTGCACTTTACTATCAATAAATCATTTATTCCTATAAGTAATCAAATAAAAGTATTCTATTTGCAAGACATTTTGAATTTAAAAGAATTAACTATGAAAAATCACAAATCCAGCATACGAGCCTGTTTTATTTTTTTTTTTTTTTTTATATAATTCTCCCTTACAGGGAAGGCAAAGGGTTCAAGCCCATACAGCCTCGTCTTAAGTGATATCTCTGGTTGTCGTAGTAAAGCAGTGGCTACCTTACCAATGGCGGTATTAATAAATCAATCTCAAGTTTGAGGTACATCTCAAGTCGACATAATGTATTGAACTATTCATACATTATATCTACTTGAGACGTAACTCAAACTTGAGATGGATTTATTAATACCGCCCCAAGACTTTATCAAGGAGTTTTGGCGGCAACGAAAAAACACTTGATTGACACAGTTGTTTCAATTCACTTCATTTGAGCACTTTAATAGAACTATATTGGATAATATACCACCACAATTAAGCAATATAACACTAAGTATCACCAAAATAATAAATTAAAACAAAAGCACCTCATGACACTTTCACGTTCCCGCCAAAACTCGTCGAGCCTGTTTTATGTTTTTGACAGCCGACTGACGTAACAATCCAGTGTTACAAAATTTTTGCTTTTAATACCCCTAAACTGATATCTAAATCCCGCAATGATTGAATTTTTTAGAAAAAAAAATCCCATACAAGATTTAGGATATTATGATAAAAAGGGTTCTACATATAAAATCAGTTTTTGTTTTGCTCTGAATCTAGTAATTGTTCCCACCAAGGCCTTGAGTGTCTAGCAATGCAAGTCTAAGTACCAAGGCGAAGTTTTGGCGGAAGTGTCATGAGGTGCTCTTGTTTTAATTCATTTATTTGGTGATACTTAGTGTTATTTTGTATAATTATGGTGGTGCATAATCCAATATAGTCCTATTAAAGGGCTCAAATGAAGTGAATTGAAATAACTGAGCTAATCAAGTGTTTTTTTTTTGCCGCCAAAACTCCTCGACAAAGTCTTGGTAAGGCAGCCACTGCTTTACTTCGACATAGTAGTTAGCTCAGAATAATAACTAAAGCATTGTTATTCAGAGATAGTTAGAACTAAGGATAAAAAAGAAACAATACAACTGCAACTTATTTTAACCGCTCAAGCCCGGCTCGGTTACATTGGCCCGGTACGTGATCTGTCAACAAGCGAAAATCGACCTTATATGCACTCGCATAAGGTCGGGGCTCGACGGGTTAACCAAAAACTTTGACACTGACACTTGCGCAAACCGCGCCTTGCCAAAGAGAAAAAAAAAGCACCAAGGCGTTTAGCACCAACACTAGAGGGAAGTAAGGAGGGAAGGTAAAGAGGACCATTTCGTATGTGGGATTAGTTGAAAAAGTGACCACTTGTAAACAGCAAATTATAGTTCGAACACTTACTCACCGAAATAGCGCTAGTGTAGGAAGTGGAAATGATATGAACTTAGCAGTTTTAAACAGAGTGAAGTGTGCTGGGTTGAAAAATTTAATATTTCTCTTCACTTCTGTAGGTAGTTAAAAATATGCAGTATTTAAACTCCTAACTATTTACGTAGTCAATTTAATTTAGTAGATTTTTAATTTAGTATCCTACTCTAATAATTTTTGGCGCTATATTTAAATTCTTCCACTTGCTAGAAAGAAAGAAAGAAAGAAAGAAACAAACATTTATTGCCACAGATGAGAGAACATGTAACTAATAGGTACATACAATAAAACAAAAATTAAAAAACTCATACCATGGCAACTAGGTGGACATCTCAGCATACGCTGTGTAATGACGGGAGCCATCACACAGCACTGGTTTTCAGTGTCCACCCAGAGTGCCGCACGGACACCTTAGAGACAGAAGTCCCTAAATTTATAAAAACCTTCAGTGCGAATACAGTCCAAGTACTTAAAAAAAAAAACCCGAGCCCAAAAGAATTATAAAAAGGACAAAAAAGAAAAAAAAGTAACTAAAAGGCGCTCTGTGCAACGCGCGTCTACAGCGGTGGTCCGCCGCTCGGGGGCAGAAGGCCTGTAGTGAGTCACTGGGTGTTTCGTCATAATTAGACAGCCAGTGCTACTATAGCGCTATCTTAATTTGCTCCCTTTCAACGGACATTTTTTAATACACTGTGATGGTCCTTACTTCTACGCTCCATACACACAATTTAGGTGGATCCTTCATGCCTCCATACCACTGTATATATTTTTTATTTTTTTTATTTATTCATGTCCATGGATACAAGTTCTCCAGACGCATACATCGTTTTTGTTTTTATTACAACAAAAGGAAAACTATATATATTATTTTAATCATGTTAATAATATTTAGTACTTAAGTAAGTACTTATGACTTAATTTATAAACACAAATTATGAAAACTAAAAAACACGGTTTATAAAAATCCAACTTAAAAATAGAAAATATTTTTTAATAAACTTGAATTGAGAATAGTGTAAATAAGAAAAACATGTATTTTATTGTACACAAAAGCGTTCACAAACGCAGTCGGAGGCATCTGCTCACTCCGAGATTTTGTTGTTCTACCTATACCACCAACCAAATTATGAGAAGTGAGCGTGTTATGTCTCCGACAGCGTTAGTGAACCCTTTCAACTAAGATTATTCAAAACCAAAATAAAATATTCAAATTAAAATCTTGTTCCTATATTTGCATTTTTGCAATGAATTTAATAAAGATGGCAGATACCTATTGACGCATTTTTTTTATTAAAACATTTTTTCGGCCGCAGGGCTCCTGGCCGATGTCAGGACCTTAATCTGGGTATCACTGATAAGTCATAACGCATATCACACCATTGACATGGTGTAACCCGACATGGTATTCAGAAGTGCAATCAAGGTCTTCACTTAACTTTGCAAAGCATTCCGTTCTAAGTTGCGTTAGAGCAGAGCTTATCGCCATATCGAGCGTAAATCCCAGATTACGGGCTAATACTAAGCAGAAAAACTTAATATCACTTTGCTGGACTAGGGATTCACACCCGGAACACACGCGATACAACTACGGCACCGGGGCAAATCGTGTCTGGGTATGAAATCTCCATACATCTCCATGTACTCGCTTTGATTCTGTTGCTCCTCTTCGATAACTCCATCATAAAACTTGTATGGACAATACCTACTACCTAAATTCTACATAGTAGGTAACTTGTTTTTTTCCGCAGGGAATACCGCTTTGTCGCCATCATCAGTGGGGGATGCATGAAGGGGCAATGTTGGTTTCATCGGTCTAACGGCCCAATGTCGACACCCGGGAGTTTAACATTGGACCAAGTCGGTAACCCCATGTAACCCCTTTTCTTTTTTTTATTATTAGGTACAGTTAATTTAAGTTCTTATATAGGTACTAATACAATGCTCCACAAAACTACTTAGGTACGCAGTTTCTCTGCAGGAACATAACGAGCCTCTAACCATGGACTAATAAGAGTATAGACTAACGATCCCCATACATTGAAGCGTACTTCGCTGTTTAGTACATTGAATTCAACTAGATGGCACTAAGATCCATAAAATCATTTGAAATGGTTATTTCAATGGCGCAAATGAGAGGATGGATAAAATAAACAACTATCGGTTTATCCAATAGTTATTATTACGCCTAGATGGCGCTATAAACTGTTTAGCTCACAGACTACTACAATTATTTTGAGTATTTATGGACTGCATTGGCACTTAAATATATCATTACTTTTTGTAAAGAAAACTAGGCAGGTATTAAGTTATGTGGTGCCACGCGCCGCCGACGACACATCGTTGGCCGGTTGTTTAGCGCGTATTACAAGTTTTTTATATGGGGACACCACTTCTTTTTTGACTGAACTTTATTTTTATATTTTTGTTATATAGCTAATATAATAATACATAATATATTGGGATAGTTTCAAATATCTGCTTGTAACGGTTCCAACGCTACAAAAAAATGTTTTTTTTTGTATGGGGACTCCCCCTATTTTTAAACTTTTTTTTATTTTTTCCTACGGTTACACACAATTACGTTCCGTTCGTGTAATATTACACTCGGCGCTGGCTAGCCAGTTACTTTGCTTGAACTTGGCTTGACACGCTGCCGCGTGTCTAGATATCTTTTTACACCAAAAAGGATACTAGACATTTAAAAAAAAATGTGTATTGATAAAGTGGCCGCCATTTTGAATTTCTTTGTTTTAAGGCCAATTGACCTCAAAATCGGTATCTGGACATATCTTTAGTTAAAAAAGACGGATTCGATGTCAGAACTGAAATATGAGGCCGCCATTTTGAATTTATTTGTTTTAAGACCAATCGACCTTATAATCGACCTCTGGGAATGGCTTTGGGCACAAAGGGCATATCCTATATTATAATTGAAAAAAGTGGCCAATATTTAGGCTTCTTTATTTTTAGGCCAATTAACGTCAAAATCGATACTTGAGCATAAGAAAAGTGGTCGCCATTTTGAACTTCATTGTTTTAAGACTGATTTGATTTAGATAGATATTTGGGCTTGTCTTTAGCCAAATAGAATAATTAATCGAGGTTGGAATTTTAAAAAATGCATTTCATGTTAAATTTTTTTGTTTAAGGGCTATTGGTTTTAAAATCAAAATACGCTGGACATGACTATAAACTATAGTAGGTAATATGGCCACCATCAAAGCTTGTTCAATTCTCTTCAATAACGATATTACAGCTTTGCTATATCGCAAAATAAATAAATTGTCTTCGAATTTTAGAAGACGAAGTTCGAAGTCTTCGTGACCTGTGGCAGCAAACAGGAAATAAAGTAAATGGTTCTGTGAAAGCATCAAAATTGATAACAAAATTAAGGAGTCGTTAACCTTCATTTGAAATATTGCTATAAGCATATTATAAGTAACCGCGTAGTAGAAATGATCTTACCATATTTTTCGTCCCCCATATCGTTTTGCCTTGTTAGGTGACCATTTAATTATTGTATCCCTTTTAACTTACCCCTTTTCACCAGACTTAAAAGGCTACTTAGGTTGATTACCTTATTGATTTTTAAAAGTATTTAATTTTGATGTGAAAATATATTTCAATTTTTTCTATAATGGAAGGCAATCCAAAAAATGTATGTTATAAATTTAGGGGATACAGTTTGGTGTCGCTGCTATGTAGCATCTGTTATTACACCATCTATTGCTATTCTAATTATTCATTCTCATTTAAATTTTAAAAACTAAGCCATTAAAATAGTGTAAAATGTAGTTGAATAAAGTCAAACTATTGACATAACTTTGAAATTATTAACATAATGTGGGATGAACAGAAGTGCGCCAAGCAAGAAAGATTTTTTTTTTAATTTTCAATATCCCACACTTCTGATAGTCAGAAGTTTGCTTGATTTTACAATAACACTGGTTTCTGCAACGGGTGGTTATAATAAATTATTAAAATGCACATGAAGAAGTGTAACAGCTCACAGTTGTGGTCTCAACTAACTTGAAAATATTGAATAGTAAGCTACCGTTGCTATTTCAAACAAATCTGTTTCTGGAAGTCAATCTTCTATGAAACTTCTACACTTTACAGGCTGTATGGTTGATGGAAGACTTTGAAAACAAATAACTAATCCAACATGGTGCTCATTTTTATCACAATTAAAACGAATCATTATATTGTGGTTAAAGGCATGCCCAAATATCGATTTTAAAGCTAATGGGCCCTAAAACAAGTTCAAAATAGCGGTGCCTTCTCAATTCTAACATTGGATCTGCCTTTTATAGATAAAAGCTAAAAAATTACTAGATATCGATTTTGAGGTCAATTGGCCTTAAAACGAAGAAATTCAAAATGCCGGCCACTTTTTCGATTCCGACATTGGATCTGTCTTTTATAATCAAAGATATACCCAGCTATCAATTTTGTGGTCAATTAGCCTTAAAACAAAGAAATTCAAAATGGTGGCCACTGTTTTCAATTCTAACATTGGATCTGCCCTTTGTGTCTAAAGCCATGCCCAGATATCGATTTTGAGGTCGATTGGCCTTAAATCAAGGAAATTAAAAATGGCGGGTACTTTTTTCAATTCTGACATTGGATCTGCCTTCTTTACCTAAAGCCATGCCCAGATATCGACTTTGAGGTCAATTGGCCTTAAAACAAAGAAATTTAAAATGGCGACCACTTTTTTCAAATCTAGCCTTGGATCCGTCTTTTGTAACCAAAGATATACCCAGCTATCGATTTTGAGGTCAATTGGCCTTAAAACAAAGAAATTCACAATGGCGGCCTCTTTTTACAATTCCGACATTGGATCCATCTTTTGTAACTAAAGATATGCGCAGATATCGATTTTGCGGTCGATTGGCCTTAAAACAAAGAAATTCAAAATGGCGGCCACTTTTATCAATTTTAGCCTTGGATCCGTCTTTTGTAACCAAAGATGTACTCAGCTATCGATTTTGAGGTCAATTGGCCTTAAAACAAAGAAATTCTAAATGGCGGCCACTTCTTTCAATTCTAACATTGGATCTGCCCTTTAAGCCTAAAAGCCTAAAAAAATACTATAATAATCATGTAAACTTAACATAACCAACTGACTTTTGTAAGCTGATGCACCGCACATGCAAAATATTTGGTAAAAAATCAACAAAATCACGTTGATCCCCGGTTGTCGCTAAACAAGTGAACCTTGATAAAATAGCTTGTGGCTCTGACATCGTCCCTGACGCGCCCCTGATTTAGGTGAAAAAGTATCTGAGCCTCCTCAATAGGTTCCGAGATATTGACCATGCGAAATTTTACCCACTGTGATATTATCTGTTTGGTTTTTGTATATTCAAATTAGAAGAAATCACGCACAGCAGAACTCGCTGTGCCCATACCTAGCGTCTCGTCCGGCACCCGCGTGCGTGGTGCGGGGCAGTGTGTGAAGCGTCTTACTGCCATCTGTTGTATGTCCATTCTAATGCTAAACTATTTTGTTTTACGGTACAATGCCACCTAACGGGACATTTTTGAAACCCGGCAGATGTTGAAGTTTCCAGGCTAATTATCAGCGCCATCTAGCAATAAGCCGGGATTTTGCACTTTTTCAGGTGAACGCTTCAATGTATGGGGATCGTCAGTCTATACTCTTATTAGTCCATGCTCTAACTTACAAAAAATATTATCATGCTTTAGAATTAATAATAGGTACCTAATAAATGTTATCCAAGGTATCAAACATATATTTATTTAATAATTTTAAAAACTTGCCTTTTGGCTCATACCTAATATGCATCGGTAACGTATTTAGAAGATATGGGATACGCTTCTTCAGGGTTCTGTCACCGTAGTAATTATTAACCTTTGGTACATCAAATTTACCTGTGCATATTGATCCAGTACCATATTTATGCGATATCAAAGTTTTATACTCCTGGCTGCCGTGGTTGTTACTAAGGAATAAATATTTAAGTTTCAAAGCAATTGGAAGGATTTTTGTTACTTTAAATAATTTCCTGTAATTATTCTTACAATTGTAAATAGTTTTTTCATTAACAAGTAGTTTTAAAAACCTAATTTGCAGATCTTCCAATTTTTTCCAGTTAGTTTTAAATGTCAAACCATAGCAGTCAAGTGCATAACTCAAAATAGATTCAACTAGGCATACATATAGGTATGCATTTAAGGTACCAGTGGGCACTTTAAAACTTAGATGAAAACCTAGGAAGGCCTTCTTCGGCAGATACTAGACGGCTCCAGGATATTATCTTGGTGCAATAAGATAGATGCGCGGGACCGTGGTCCTGCGTGATGTTGCATTGTGGCCCCTCTCTAAGGTATAACTACCTATTTACACATACTAAAAACTAGGTGTTGTTTTGGTGAAACACTTTTGCCACAACTAAAGTCCGTAAATCATTATAATAGGTATCTGAAAGATGCCAGCTCCAACTATTTAAAACAATATTTAAACGATATATTTTTCCTATGGAAGACTCGATAGCGTAGTTGTATTACGGTACGACTGCATTGCTGAGGTCTCGGGTTCAATCCCCGGGTCGGGCAAAGTGATATTGAGTTTTTCTACTCCGTATCAGCTCGGAGTCTGGAATTTGTGCCTGACATGGCGATAAGCTCCGCCCCTATCACATCATGGGACAAAATACACACAGTGAAAAGTGAGTACCCTAGTTGGGCCACTGCCTACTCCTTCGGGGATAAACGGCGTGAGTTTGTATGTATGTATGTATGAAAGCAAATTACGGTAAGTAGAAAAGTAATAAGTAAGATACTAGTTGGTGGAAGTTGTTGCGCTTAATCACCTTTATTATAAATATTTTCAAAATAAAACCAAGGAACGAAATAATTACATGCATTTTATTCATAAAAAGAGTATCCCATAAAATATTAAATAACACGCTCACAAATTATTTACAAATAATTTATTACAATTTATTATGGCTTAAATTTATTAAGCTTAAAATTATTATGGCATGATACAATTGACATCAATTTCATTGATCCATTTATAAAAATATTAAAATACTGCTTATATAAAAGTGAAATACGTGTATGTAAAACTAAAATTATCTTTGGCCAAATTGTTTAGAAATTGATTATAACACACCTTTAGGATGAATATGACATAATTCAAAAAGATAGAAAATTGAGTTTTCATCATAAAATTACTCAAAACGAAGTTTTCAATACAATAGTTCAAACACAGCCATATTCAAGCAGGAATAGGACAAATCTGTTATATCGGTCCCTTTTTTATTATATTTTTATAAATGAGGCACTAGTTTTTAGTCATTTAAAAATGACAACTCAATTTTTTTTTTATTGTGGCGTTTTCATTCTAGATGTGCGATAAATACCTACGGTGGAATGTTCGGAGTGAAGAGCAGCGCAGAACTCGCAGACAACTGTCTCAGGATCTACATCTAAATAACATCTAGGACCTTAAGAGATCGAAGAGGGTAGCAAATAGCGTACATTCTTATTCAATAATTATTTGCTTCTTGCATTATTGTAGGCTTTTAGTAAATTATACACCTTTGAATTTATAAAGTAGCGTAGTTTTCGGTCAGGTTTGCGCTGATCCTAATATTTACTTGACCTAAGTAAGTAGAGTTTGATAATATTCTTTTAACACAGAGGGAATGGCGTAACGATGGTATGAAAGGATGACAATGAGCGGACTGGTATATCACTCATTTGGCGGGAATACAAACAAAGTATTATTAGGTACCTATGTTCTTTCATATTCCTTAACATATACCTTGTGTCTATGCTATCAGATATATTAGGATAATAAAATTAACCTTAGTGATATAATTTTCAGAATTTCAGAACACGATCTTCTTAGGTCATAAATACCTATTAAATTAATGTACCTACCTACCTGACTTTTTACGCCACCTTTCTGATTAAATGTTTAAATAATCGAATAATTTTTACGATACAGTGAACACATGCAATTTACTGCAATCAAAAACCCTTAACTAACATGGAATGTTAACGTATGTTTGAGTTTAAAAATTGATAAAATACAAACTTTATCAACTTATTGACAGGAAAAACATTCGTGGAAGACGCGAACAATTGCTTACAAAAATATTAATGTCTTAATTTAAAAGGCACTTGTTTTAATTTATTTACATATATGAGCCTACTGTCGCTCGCCTTTAGGACGGACTTTATAATTTTGAGTATTTTACTTAAGTATAATAATAAATAAAACAGCACCTTTTATTGGAACAGTGTTATACGTTTTATAAGTCTTAGCATAAAATATTTGGTATAAAGTCTTTTGTCTTTGGTACGTCATACAAGCGAGCGACAGGAGCTAAACATTAGTTTGTTTGTCATTTTTATGCCCGTAACTAATAATATGGAATCTGGTAACTTTTGGTGGTCTACTATTCTCCTCCCTGATGCTATGAAGAGACCCTGTCTTGAAACCTTGAGCGAGCCTCTGGTCAGTTAGCGAGGGTCCCTCCGTGCGGAGGTCTGAGTCTACCTTCCGCCATTGCCTGGTGGGAGCTGAGAGGCCCGAGGGTCGGCTCTCGACTCCCCCAGTGACACTTGGCTGAGCGCCGTTCGTGTGTTGCTGTAGTTGTAACCGTGACGCTCGTTCCATTTCTCTAAAAAGAATAAGGGACTAGTTAATTGTCGTCAAAGATATATAATAATAATATGTCGGGACAGGAAGGAAGTATAAAAAGGAATTATGATTTTTATTAATCTCATTGAGGGTGTCTGAATATATTAAGTCGGGTAAGATAAAATAATAATCGTGCGACAAACCAGTCGGTATGTCGAACTCGTAGTGGGAGTTACAGTTGGGTGTATAAAAAGAGTGCCGAATCATTTGAAGCAACTAGTACGGTGCAGATCACTAATAAGTGGTAACTATGGTGGTTTCCATATCAGTCAGTGCTTAGTAAAGCGGTTACTATGTTATTTCGAGTTGTTACTAGGTGAGTTGATTATAATCACTTAACCAAACGGTTAAGTAATTGCCTCAATATGCAATGTGTTATAATAACCAAAGTTAATAATGAATCCTGACGTGGTATTGTACTCTGTGAACAGTTTATTACGCAATAATTGACCAACGAACAATAAATAGCGAGTTAAAGAGAATTCATTTGTGACTTTTATTATGTGAACCTACGTGTATCGATATCGGCCGCCACTCTGTCTCCGACAAATATAATACCAGCCCTGTATTATATACTGTCCCACTGCTGGGCACGGGCCTCTACTACTGAGAGGGTTTAGGCCTTAGTCTACCACGCTGGTCTAGTGCGGGTTGGTAGACTTCACATACCTTCGAAATTCTTATAAATAACTTCTTAGGTATGCAGGTCTCCTCACGATGTTTTCCTTCACCGTTAAAGCGAACGATAATAAAATTGGTAAATAATACACACGTAACTTTGAAAAGTCAGAGGTGTGTGCCTTGGGTTTGAACCTCCGGACATTGTCTCGGTAGACCGTTACATTCCCAACTAGGCTATCGTTCACTTAAAGATATATTGCAAGCTGCCAAATGGAAGTGAATGAAATAGTAAGTTGGTTAGGGATATCTTTAGTTGTATGAAAAATGCACTGCTAAATTCTGTTATTACTACACGCGGGTTTGTTGTAGAGTACACGTTGTGCATTGTAACTCTTTGGTTAAAATTAATACTTAATGTGAAATGTCTACCTACCACGGATACTTACTTTAGTTATAAATACATAAGAGTTAAGCATTTTTACTCAAACTTCATGCTACTAATAAATAAAATAAAAGCGTTAAACAACATAACTTATTAATAAAACAGGCAATTAAACACATTGTCAAATTAACGACTAATTAATTTTGTTAACATATTATGCACTAGTAGTGCTCGCGGCTCCACCCGCGTGAAAAAGTTTTTCCGGGACAAAAATATTTTCCCGGGATAAAAAGTAGCTTATAGCACCCAGAAGTTATGTAGCTTCCTATTAGTGAAAGAATTTTCAAAATCGGTTCAGTAGTTCCTGAGATTAGCGCGTTCAAACAAACTCTTCAACTTTATAATATTAGTATAGATGACACGCGTAAATAAAAAAAGCTACCTACTATACCTAGATAGTACCTATGTTCATTCAAATGTAACGTATGGCGGTGCATAAAATTATTGCTAGTAGAATTTGACACTTTTGGTAGGATTATTATTTGAATACTATTACATACTAAAAGTTATATGCAACAAACACATACATGGGTATGGAGAAGTTCTTTTGCATTCCAACCATAAGTGCTGATTTCAATTCCAAAATTTGATATTGAATGACTATTTTTGGGGATCGAACCCACAGCCTCTCGTTTCACGAGCTACTCGCTCACTACTCCAGAGGCTGTTAACTGTTTACAATGAAGAAAGCTTACAAAAGCACCACCCGTATGAACGCGTATGAACTCAAGCAATACCTTCACGGTTTGATATACGAGGCGAATGCCGACGTACGCTCGGACTTCCTGACTGCTTGTTGGCATGCGATCGGTGAGGATGGATACGCACCGCTCGTGAGGCCCGACAGCCGCGCCAGAGGGCAGCACAGGGCCGCTGCGTACGCGGCGCGGTACTGCGCGTTCATTATTACGTAGATTATAGGGTTTACGCATGCGCTCGCGTATAGAAGCAGGTACCCGGCGACGTGGAACACTGGAGAATTAAAGACATTTGCAATTTGGTTGGTGGTAGGTCTCTCATATGTAAGTCCGTCTGGATGGGACGACCGCAATGTCTTTCCACCGCCAAGCAGCAGTGTGCATGCACTGTTGTGTTTCGGTTTGAAGGACACTGTAGCCAGTGTAACTAATGGACATGATGAGACTTAACATCTTATGTCTCAGGATGACGAGCGTAGTGGAATGCCAAACAGTACTACGTAACTCAAGGTGCTGGATGGTGTTGCTACTGTTTATGGGTGGTCGTATCGCTTACCATCAGGCGAACGGCATGCTCGTCTCGTCATTGAATGCAATAAAAAAAAAATTTGACTGATTTGTCTGGAAATCTTTGGAGGAAGCCTATGTTCAGCAGTGGACGTCGTGTGGCTGATGATGATGATGATGATGTAATTTGAAAAGAATACTAGCCAAACATAAGTCGGTTCTGCATCAGTTGTATCCAATGTTTCCTGTGACCTTTCGGATTTGAAGTGAAAACATTATTGAGGCTCAATGCCCGCCAACAAAACTATTTGTATAACGTCCTTCATAAGAGAGATCGATGGACGGATAAAAAAATATAGAAGCCGTTATCTATTAGGTTATTAAACCAACCTGGATAATGCACATGATTATCAGCTACTTTCGCGATGGTGATTGGCAGATAGCAAACAAGGAACGAAAGGAAGATAGCTAGCACCATCTTTGTGATTCTCCATTCGTTGCGTCGCGCCTTCGTCTCCCTGTTGTCTTTGATAGTAGACCGTTTGTCAGCTGTACTGTTGTTTAGCGTTCTTGGATTATTGTGTTGTGACCGTTGGTGCTCCCGCATTCTTTGTTCTGATCTAAAATATACAGAAATGCCATAAATTCTTCAAATAATTCCATATACGCGCGGTAATTTATTGTTTGCACATCGAGTTGGACAAGAACGCACAATGTAATGAAATAGCCTTATAATGGTCAACGAAATCTTTTTTTTTGTCCCTGACTAAACTCTTGTTAGCCTGACGAGGGTCGGCTTATACAAGAACACCGGTCTTTTGGGTGAGTGCAGAAGGCGCTCGCAACCCTTAATTGTTTTTAACATGTAGGTAACATTTAACAAAAATGTTGTAAATAAAAAAAGATTGAAACTAAGGTATTCACCTGTTGTGCAATTTGTCAATTAAAAGGTGAGATCTTCGAATGAATGCATGGTCTTGGGGATAATTCCTAAAAGTTACTTTTAAGAATTACCCTGGTATCAAAATTAGAACACGTAATCAACACACCGTGTCTACTTTGTGCCCTCTTACCCATATCAGAGCCACATCTATACTAATATTATAAAGCTGAAGAGTTTGTTTGTTTGTTTGTTTGAACGCGCTAATCTCAGGAACTACTGGTTCGAATTGAAAAATTCTTTTTGTGTTGAATAGACCATTTATCGAGGAAGGCTTTAGGCTATATAACATCACGATGCAACTATTAGGAGCGAAGAAATAATGGAAAATGTGAAAAAAATGGGGAAAATTATTCATCCTTGAGGGCTTCCATTGCGTGCGCTGCGAAAACGGTTCAAGATACCAAAAATATATGTATCAAAGAATTATTCCTCTTGAAATGATCTAAAAAAATGTCCGCGACAGTATATTCACGCACGCACGCACGCACGCTATACGCACTTCAAACGGCTCAACGGAAGACCAGCGTTGGCTGTATTGCCAACTTTTTTGCTGAGTTGAGCCTGTTTGCAACAAACATATTATGTAGTTTTAAGTGTTTTATGTTTTAGTTGTGTGTGCGTTTGCTGCAAATAAAGTTTCTTTCTTTCTTTCTTTCTTTCTATATGTCTATCTTTTAAGATTAACTCACTAGAACCGTTTTTATGGTAATCAAATTTGGTCGAAATTAATGCATTATTTGTTAAGAGTTGTATCAACGTCATAGTCATAGAGTGATTCAACGGGAAGGTTTTTATGTACTTTTAGCCCGGAAAAACTTATTAACGCGGGCGAAGCCGTGGGCAAAAGCTAGTTCAATATAAATAGACATTTTCAAATTATTTATTACTAGTATCGCTCGCGGCTCCGCCCGCGTGAAAAAGTTTTTCCGGGACAAAAATATTTTCCCGGGATAAAAAGTAGCCTATAGCACTCAGGAGTAAAGTAGCTTCCTATAAGTAAAATAATTTTCAAAATCGGTTCAGTAGTTCCTGAGATTAGCGCGTTCAAACAAACAAACAAACAAACTCTTCAGCTTTATAATATTAGTATTAGTATAAATGTGTTTATTGGCTTCCATTTTCATTTTGGACGTTACATCATCATGTCGTCAAAGTATGGAGTTAATTAAGCTTTTTACGAATTGTGAACGGATGTTCATACGACACGTTTATGAAAACGTGAATGGTCAATTAAATTTAAGACGCTCCAGTTATAAAAAGGAAGAATCTAATTTGGGAACATTATAAACGACAAAGTGAATCAAGTGTAGACATAGTGTATTAAAGCGCTAGTCATTAACAATTTAAACTAATTTAAGGAAATATAAGTTAACGTGATTAGAGTTCTAAAATTTTTATTTCATGTTAGGTTATGCTCATGGGTCCGCCTGCGTTAAAATGCTTTTAGGAATAGAAGTCTCACTGTACATTTTAGCTTTAAACTCTGGACCTTAAGCTATCTGTGCTTAACATTATGGAAATCTGTACAGCGATGTCTGCGTTTAATAAGTACAAACATCTTTATATAAACTTTTGCATTTATGATAATATGAGTAAGATATAAGTATGTATTCAATATACCTGTGTACAACCCAGAAGATCCTGGCGTAGCATATAAAGATAAGCAGAGCTGGCACTATAAATGCAATCACGAATAGCGCTGTCTTGGCAGAATGACCAAATTCATCAGGAACTATTGAACACGTGCCCAATTCTGGATCGTAGTCGAATTTACCTGGAACAAGAAACATCTAAGGTAACCATCAATTTAATCAATCTATTTCGAAACTTTTTTATAGGTCTACCATATGCGAGAGGAGTCTGGGTAGGTCCCACTGCAATCCGCCCTGTTGATTGGGGGTATTTGGAGAATTCCACTACGGTATCCCCTGCCTGTCGTAGAAGACGACTAGTAGGGACCACTGGGTGGCAGAGGGCTATCGGGTGTCTCAAGTTGAAGAGCGCAGTGGAGTAACACGGAGTACTTTGTAATTAAAAGTTCTGTATAGTGTTTCTACTGTTTTTGGGTTGTCGTATAGCTCACCATCAGGCGAGCGGCATACCTACGTGTCTAGTCTAGCAATAAAAAAACGCAAGTGCTTTTGTTTGCTTGCTTTGTAACCAGTAGCAACAAAGTTATCCAGATGGATGATTATAATATTTTCTGTTGTATCATTGACTTACCCCATACTTCGATTAGCGTCGGTATCTGCATGCCATATGAGAACATCCATGAAAATACAATCATAAGCGCTATATTGTGCTTCCTGTATACACGCCCGTACCAACTGTGATGCGCTATCATTATGTACCTGTGAAAAACATCATTGTAGTAGAACGTACCTACATTTAAACCTTATATAATAATACCTAGTTCAAACTTTATTGGACCAATTAAAATAAATAAATAAATGATAAAAAAAGAACTACGCTTGTATTGATGCTCTTTCTAAAATAAGGCAAACATTGCTTAAAGCTGACCAAGTTAGTAATATATTAGAGCACTTACAACGTGTATAAAAACATATACACAAGGATAAAACTTTTCCAATAAATCTATCAAAGGGACCCGATAAATTGTCGAAGACAAATTATGATTTACTTCACATGCCTGTAGAAGCACATTGAATTGCTTTAGCTATTTCGATAATATTTTCCCTTAAACTTGAATCAGCTAATTCAAAGGGGTAAAAAACTGAAAATGACTAATTCATTTGTTATAAGAGTAAATTAAATTGTTAATTTATTAGCTGACTGCCTCGGTGGCGTAGTTGTATTACGACTACGACTGCAAAGCTAAGGTGTCTGGTTCGATCTCCGGGTCGGGCAAAGTGATATTGGGTTTTTCTATTCAGTATCAGCTCGGGGTTTGGAATTTGTGCCTGACTTGGCGATAGGCTCGCCCCCTGTCACATCATACGCACGGCGAAAAGTGGGTGCACCAGATGCGTCTCTGCCTACTCTTTCGGGGATAACAAGCGTGAGTGTGTTATTGACTAATGGAATAATAACCACAAATAAGGAAGAATATTATTACGTTTTCTGACGATGAGCACATTTCAGATTCAGACATATCAAGTTATAAAATGGAGTGAGTAAGCTGAAGAAATTCGAAACTTCAAATCGCGTCTACACTTTTGTGTTCCTACCAATTTTTGTTACCTCTTCAAAAAAATAAAAGAAAACTTAACGCGTGGAAGTGATTTGAAATTTTGAATTTGTTCAGCTGTTTATGTGTCTGACTGTACCTGTATGTGTGTAAAATCTACGTGTATTAATTAAGAATCAAATAAATAACACAAAAAATATTTGTAGTATATAGTATTACAAATACCATATTATTGATGAGCTGTTCGGGTAACCCAAAGTTTGTTACTAATATGTACAACATTTTTACCAGTTACCTTGGTAGAAGTAGTATTTCCTTGTACTCACCTATTTAATGTAATCAGGGCGATGCTCAACAAAGAAACGCCAACATTTCCGTACCGTAAGAACGGTACCAGCTTACACAAAGCACCCCCATGAGACCAGGTCCTGGTCCAGAATCCAGATATGGCGAATGGGAGCACAATGGCGCAGAATAAGAAATCCGCTATACACAAACTGAAATCAATGGATAAGGCTATGTTAAATACTATTGTTTTATTTTATTTTTTATTTTTTCGGAAAACTTACAGCTGACATGTACAATATTGATACAAAGTAAGTAAAAGAAGGCCATTTACAAGTTTTCACAAGTAGAACAATACGTAAAAGGTAAGGGTCGGTTAAGATACATTATATATATAAAAAAAAGGATTACAAATTAATTGCACAGAAAAAAAGAACTGGAATAAATTCCACACGGCCATAAAACGTTAGAGAAAAAAGTTATTGGCAAGGTTTTTCTTTAGCTACAACTGGTAAAGAACAAGTCTAAATCACAGTCACTGCAGATGCAGAGTTTATTAAAGCTCCTGTTGCTCGCAGCTTCTCCCGCGTGACAGGCTTTCCCCACTATAAAAGTGCCTAAAACATAATACGACGCAAGCGCCATCTACTCGAAAATTTTGATTTAATCGATCCATTATTTCCCATAGGTGCAAATTACCGGGATAAAAAACCTATGTGTTAATTCAGGACACGATCTACCCGTGTGCCAAATTTTAGCCAAATCCGTTTAGTTTCTGCGTTTACTTCTAACAAACATCCAAACATTATCACTAACTTTCGCATTTATAATATTAGTAAGAATTTTTTACTGGTGGTAGGACTCTCATATGCAAGAGCCCGTCTGGGCGGGTACCACCGCAATGTCTATTTCTACCGACAAGCAGCAGTGTGCATGCACTGTTGTGTTTCGGTTTGAAGGGCATTGTAGCCACTGTAACTACAGGACATAATGAGACTTAACATCTTACGTCTCACGATGACGAGCGCAGTTGAATGCCACACAGTACTTTGTAACTCATGGTGCTGGATGGTGTTTCTACTGTTTATGGGTGGTCGTATCGCTTACCATCAGACGAACGGCATGCTAGTATCGTCTTTCGATGCAATAAAAAAAAAGTATTATTCTGAGATTATAATTACTTTAATGGAGATAATAAGTACCAAGTATGGCAAGAAGTGTGTTCGATAGCTTATTCGCCAACTGATTCGAAAACGCAAAGAATGTCAATGGTATTGAGGAATAAGTTCCTAGTAATTCAAGTTAACTAGGCGTCGCAGTTTTAGCCTCACTATTATGATTGACTAGCTATTGCCCGCGGCTCCGCCCGCGTTGAAAAGTTTTTCCGGGATAAAAGTCCCGCTTTATAATCCAGGATATAATCTACCCGTGTGCCAAATTTCATCGAAATCCGATGAATAGTTTTTGCGTGAAAGAGGAACAAATATCCATACATTCTTACAAACTTTCGCGTATTTAATATTAGTAGGATAAATAAAATACCTAAAAATATATTCAAATATTTTAGTTAATACACAGATCATTTTTAGAATGTTCTAAATCGTTTTCTTCAGAGAAACCGTTTTTGTCTATCTTTTGATTAAGTTTAAATTGACAAAAAATAAAAGATGACTATAATATATTTATTCTATTAAAAGAATCCAATAGACAATCGTTGCAAGCAATTTACTTGTCACGAGACGAGACTTTTTAATAATAGTGATTGATTTCTTTCAAACGTTTCGGATTGAATAGAAAAATCTAGGTCAAAATACTCAAGTTTGCGACAAGTTTGAGCGTATTCCACTTCTTTTATGGATAAGTATGTTTAGCTATATTTGAAAGCTACTCAGGAATTTCAGAATAATGAAAAACGGCAGCTCATGTGTTGAGTAGCGCACTGAACGGATAAATTCCTGAAGAGTGAGGTACGTATGTAGGCTTTTAGGGACGTACTTAAGGAGTCAGAGAATAATGCAGAGACATTTTTGCATTCTTTTTTCCAAATCAAATCGGAGAATGAATGAATGAATCAGCTAATCAGACACCAAACCGGCATAAAACCAAAAACAATGAGTTTTTTGTATGAAAAGAAAGCGTATTTATAGAAATCAGTTTGAGCTAGTTTTTGAAGTGGTATTTATTTGTTGGTCATTGACATTATTTATCAATCTTATGCCAATTATGAGGAAAGTGTAGGTAATAGTTATCAAATTGTTTACTGCGAAAAATTGCTTTACATTAAAAAAAGAAACAGAATTTACATGAGGTTGTGTTTATATTCTGGGCGTTTGAAATTCTAACCGCGGCTCTGTCATGCCAAATTTAATATCGCATGTAATCATGGTAGGGTCTTGTCACTATAATACGTTTTATGAAGTAATACGATTTATTAGCTTCTGAATATTCAGCGGGCATTACGCTCGGTCACGGTAATGAAGATTTTGTTTATAAATTTTGAAACAGAACAAAAGATGTGATTACATCCATTGTCAAAACATTTGTAGTTATGATAATATCATTGTACAGAATTGTTACGCAAGATAAAAACAATGAAATAAGTAGTTCAAGTTAACCAACTTCATTTACTAACAGATTCTATGACGTTTACAGCAATTTCATATTACGTAAGTATACCGATTCTGAATGAAAATGGGTAACGAATCCCAAAATTGTGTGGTACTTCAAAATTAATATAACATATTGTCACACAAAACAGTTTTCATATATTTGAAATATATTCATGTTATATTTCGTTTATTACCTAGGTACCTACCTATAAATCCAAATTAGTTCCTTTGAAAATAAATGTCAACTTAGTTCTCTTTATACGTAAAATGCTAAATTGGAAATGTAATAACATATTCCTTAGAACAGCTACTCAAAACGAATATTATGAATGTATATTTACCTTATAATAAATGCCGCTGCCACATTTCGTACTTTGGGACATTTTAGAAGAGCTACGACTGTGAGTAGGTTTCCGAATAGTCCTACTAACATAATGATGCCTGTTACCACGGCTGCAAATGTTAGCAGGCCTGGAGAGAATCTGGAAAAATGGTTAATTAATTAAAGCAATGTTAAAAGTGTTAAATAGACTACTAAGAAGTTTTTTAAAAATTATGTATTAACATCTTATTATGTATTATGTAACTAGGATGATTATTTGGCATTAGATAAATGTTTACCACTTCGGATTTGCGTGATAGACGGCGTAAATCCTGCGATAAATAATATACTTAATTTACGAAATTGCTCCTTATTCAGAACAATTTAGCAATAAGCACAAGCGTGTCTGTATCATATAAACAACATCTTTAAGCGAGAACTCGTATGAATTTACATTCCTCATTACCTTCCTACATGTGCATTGTAATATCAAACTGTGGGAGCGTTTGGCAGGATGCCTTTTGTGCAGGGACGCTTTGATTGCGGCAGTTAGTTGTATTCAGTGGTGCGGAAATCATGGGTTTCTCTTTACAATATGCTAAGTTTTATACGGATGTACAATCACGCAATTATGTGCTCTCACTCAAGACAAAACGCCAATTTTTCATATTTTACTAAGCAAGTGCGATCGTTTTGGAGATGTATAAAGGAAACAGCAGATAACTTTCATTGTCTACTTTAGTTGTAAGACTTATAAGTTACATGTTGCTGAAAGATGACGCGCGAGCGACTTAGGTATTTAGAACCTCAAAGTGGTCGAGCATACACTTTTCTGACTGTACTTATGTATGTTCATAAATTTGATTCAAAACACTAAACTTGTATTACACAATATTTGATATTTTGATATAGACAGTGAGATATTATAACCTTTCTATACAACTAAAAATACATTAACTTTTTAATTTATTTCAAATATTTTAAAATAATATTCCCTTTTAATTAAAACACCAAGCATTTGGATACCAAAGTATTAATTATCCTTCAAGAGTCGTGCGTGCTCCCAAGCTTTGAATGGTTTCGACATAAAGAACGAGAGGAAGGCGCGTGAAATGGTTTTCCGACGTGTTATTTCCAAAGACTATTGTGTCTTATTCCTTTGTTATAAAGAATTCTATTCAATAAAACACTCGTGCGAAATTTCATTGCTGTATGTCGCGCCCGTGGTTTCCTTTATGCGAATATTCTCTCGAGCGTTTAAGATTTAGTGCATGAAATCTTTAGTATTATTAAACCAGAGCCCCGAATGTGAACTGAGAATTTTACTGAAATAGAGAATCTGATTGCCGTATTTATTGCCAGGATTCTAATAGCAACAGGTACATATTTTACTGTAAGTTATTGCAGTTTTTAGCTTTAAGTGGAATTTCGAACTGCGGTTGGATATGTAGCGTCTCTTATAAGGTTTTCTCTTATCTATTTCCTCTGGAGAGAATAACGAAGACTATTTGTTGTCTCATAAAAACCACGTGTACAACTTCGCTGTGATTTTATTTAGGGATTTCCCGTTTACCACCATAGTAAATCTTTGCGAGAATAGTAAACGGGGTCGTGAAAATATAGTCTACAGTTCCTTTATTTTATTAAAAAAGTTAGTGGCAGCTTACGTTTTAAGTGTAGCTTTATTACCTACTTACTTCTACGTTACTAGCTGGACGTTCAACCATATCTCTTTTTCATGTATGAACTAATTTTGATTGTATTTTTATATAAATACTCCCTTTTTGTATTAGCTATTGCTACAGAGTTATAGATGCTTGAAAAATCATCGATACAACTATGCACCTATATATTCTGTTTCGGGAATAAAATCTATCCTTAGTCATGATACATGAGAAGTAGCATATTGCCCAGGCATACTAATTTACTTGGAATCCACTAGAATTTATAGAATTTAGTATGCAGATTTGCGCATTCTAATAAACAAACTTGGTAATTTTATCTAGAAATAAAACTTTATCTAGCTCAAGTTGCTGTAAGTTTATTTAAATTATACCTAATTTGAATAAACTTACAGCAATAACTAAGTGACATGGAAATATAACATCAAAATGCATACATAGTAATTCACCTAGCGTTTTATTTTCTCAGATGTGTATAGGTATCAGTTTCACTTACACTATATTCAGTAGAAGTGACAATTTCGAACAAAACTTTCTCATTTTCCCCAAGTATTGATTTAAGAACTTCGGATTTATATTTTTAAACTTCTCTGCGATATTTTATAGTTTGCAGCAGCTGAGATGTATATTGTAACTTACTTGGATAGTTCGCTCGGTCCCAAGCTCGAGGTGACTTCATCTGTTATGTTGCCGTCGTCTGCCATTGTTATGTACCTGTAAGTAAGTTGCTTTATTAGAAAGATTGTATATGTGGGCGCATAATTATTTAAAAATGAATTTATTTAATACTAGCTTTTGCCCGCGGCTCCGCCCGCGTTAAAATTTTTTCAGGGATAAAAGTCCCGCTTTATGTTTTCTCGGGATAAAAAGTAGCCTATGTGTTAATCCAGATCATGCTCTACCCGTGAGCCAAAATTTCATCAAAATCTATTAAGTAGTTTTTGCGTGAAAGAGGAACAAACACCCATACATCCAGACATTCTTACAAACTTTCGCCTTTATAATATTAGTAGGATTTAATAGAAACATGTTTTGTCGGTACCGATGTAAAACTGATTAATTCCTGTTCTTCAAATGTTAATTACTATAACGTGTTTTTTGAGTATGCGAGCTATTATAAAAATATGAAATGATTTATTATTTCATTTATATAACTATTGCATCTGATTGTTAAGAAATTGTATTGATTACATTCCTTAAGAAGTTTTACTATACATACCCCCGATTCAAAGTAAGGGGGCATTCAGTGCTTGACCGTGAGCTAATAAACATCTCTTAATAAACACTGTATTTTATTGGTGTTTTAACCGTGGTGACGTCATGGACCAACCCTACGACAAATCTGGTGATCTAGCGCCGACATATACATACAGACGTCTAACGTTTAGTTCAATTCTCAGTCGGAAAAAAATATTTCATTTTAGTCATTTAAAGGCTACTGGATTGGAATTTGGGAGTGTGGGTGTACCTGTCGTAATGTTAACTTTAAAGGTCGGCAATATGTTAAAAACGGCAATTCACGAAATATATCGACGGTTCGCAGACTAATTAACTTAGGCGATTTTTTTGACATTGAGTTTTATACACATATGGAATCAGCATACTTTGCTCCGTATTTAGGGTTCCGTACCTCGAAAGGAAAAACGGAACCCTTATAAGATCACTTCGTTGTCCATCCGTCCGTATGTCAAGACCCGTGGAGGTACATTGTAGTGTATTAAGCTGAAATTTATATCAAATACTCAGGTCTATTGTCCCTTAGAGCTGTGAAAAAATCAAACTTCTAAGCCAACACAATTAAAAGATACAGCCGTTTAACCCGCAAATTTTCGAATCTCGTAAGGGATTTAAAACCTACAGGGTACTTCCCGTGAACTCAGAATCTTGAAATTTGGTACGAAGCAACGTCCTATAGGACAGATAAAGGAAAAATTGCGGAAACCGTAAATTTTACGAAACCCTCGGTGCGCGAGTCCGACTCGCACTTGGCTGGTTTTTTTAACATGGTTTAAAATTTTCCGAAATAAAATGTAACTTGAGATATAATTATGTATATTAGTGCAGACAAATATTTTTGCGTTTAATGGACTCCAATGCGGGATAGGCGCTATATTATACATTTTAAACCATATTGTAAAAAGGAGGCACCCTGGTGCCTAGGATCAGCCTATTACCTGACGATAATTTTCTCTGGGAGATTCCGCTTCAGTGACAACACTAAAAATGACTAGCATAGGTAACCATTGACCACAAATGACGTGCTCAATGCTTGTAAACATTAAGGTTTACAACACACACACCCACCCACACACACACACGCACACGTTCACGCACACGCACACACACTCACGCTCTTTATCCTGGAAGGGATAGGCAGAGTCGCAATTAGTGCACCCACTTTTCGACGTTATTCCGTCCCATGATGTGATGGGGGGCGAGCCTTTCGCCATATCGGGCACAAATTCCAGACTCCGGGCTGATACTGAAAAGAAAAATCTAATATAACTTTACCCGACCCGGGGATCGAACCCGAGACCTCAGCTTTGCAGTCGTACCGTAATACAACTACGCCATCAAGCCAGTTTACATACATCAAATAATATAATTAAAATACACTGAAAAAAAATCCTCCTAGCCAGTTTCGGCCACGGCAGCCAATCTCATCGGAGATCAGCCAGGTACGCAGGAGATATTATAGTGCACAAGTGTGTGCGCAATACACAGGTGCACTCGCTATTCCTTGTTGCGGACGACAACTTAGACGTGAGTCGGAGGAAGCCCGCAGCCGTCCCTAATGAGCCGAAGATGGCCATATTAAAAAAAAAAAACTCGCTATTCCTTCACTCTCATAGGCCGGTGAGACGGCAATCCGACATGACCGGAGAGAGATCAGGCGCAGGACCAACGGCTTTACGTGCTTTCTGAGGCACGGGGGTATCACACCGCCAACTTCCTGACTCCGAGCTGCGACTGAGTAAATTTTAAGATGGAAAAACTCAGTCACAACTTTTTTTGGCTCGACCCGGGATTCGAACCCAGGACCTCAGCGCGCAAATCGTACTCGTAATGCGTACGCAATACCACTACGCCACCGAGGCAGTGTGGTCAGTCAGTAAAATACACTGATAGACCTTCGTCAATTATTATACCTTAGCCATCAAACAAAGAACGATACTAAAGGAAGAGATCAAGATATTGATTCATTATGCATCGGTGGAGGTTACCGAGCCGTTCACTCTGCCCTCAGCAATTAGAGGTCAACTCACTGTCGCATGTGAGTCACACTCAAAAATGACTGACGAATGAATAAATTATTTCTAGGATTCAGTTTAACGGTGTTCAAATTCTCAACATCCGTCCGTGTTAGTAAGTAAATTTTGAATTTTTTTATTCAAGTTTATTTTTTGCATGTCGCTCGCCTGATGACAAGCGATAGGTACGACCGCTTTTAAACAGTAAGGAGCTACTTCATACAGAACTTTGAATTACCATTAAAAATACTGCGTGGCACTTTACTGCGTACGTTACCAGAGACGTGAGATTGTAAATCCAAAAATGCCGAGTAGGTAATTTCATTTATACTCTGTCGGTTTAGGTATTTAACTAAATGTAAACAAATCATAAAAAAGGTATTTTACCTGCCCATTTCTCTTTACAAAATACATTGTAACCAAAATAAACATCTTCATAACCTCCACAACACTTAGCACTGTTATTCCTGTGTATTAAACTTATTCGGTTATTATATAGTCATAAGTATCAATTAATACGCGCAAATACAATTAACTATTAAAAACTACAAAACTTTTATTTAGGATCTCGATCTGTCTACTGTAAAAGACCTAATACGACATGCACGCTAAATATTTTTCCAATGGATCGTAGATAATAGATAACCCTACAAAATTTCAGAGTGTGAATGTCACGTGGCACGCCATTATAACTGACTGCCATTCAATTTAATCGGTTAAGGGGCTTCCTTTCCAAGTCTGCGAAAATACATGTTTTACAATTCCTAACTAGTACCTTAAAATGACTGAACAACATGACATGGAAAATATATATAATAATTTGATTCATTAACTTTAATTTTGCAGAATTAGATTTTCAATTTATCATTTGTTAAGAAAAATATAATCGAAATAAAAAACTAGTACTTTCACTTAAATTGGGTATCAACTTTTCCATCAATGTATTTATGAATATAAAACTTAAATATATTAATAGAGAACACATTTATTGTCGATATTGCAGAAATGTTTTTTTGATTTACGATAATTTTAAGTCATTTATTTACATTTTTCGAGTTTCCGCTCGGACTATTGAAGCGGGTCTCTGCCGGGCGACAGGGGGAGTCAAAGAGCATTATAATACTACGGAAAGGGGGAGTACGGCGAGCGCCGTTCCAAGGAATGGACGTACGCAATTTTTTTGTCGTGTTTACGTCAATAAAATATTCTATTTGAACAAAATAATGACTGAAATAAGTATTAAAATAATATTATCCACATTTTTGCCACATTGATTCTCTCGGTTATTTGTAGAATAATAAGTAATAATTATAATTAGTTTTACATTGACATGTTGTCATGCCACAAAATTCCTGTTTTCGCTGTCTCGGCTCTATGACATAATGAATGCGGCAAATGAGTATTGAGTCCGCATATTCTTTAAAAAATCACGGCTTATTAAAAGAGTAATTATTTCATTTGTCATTTACGCTCTCGCGTGCCAGGAGCGTACATGTACGTTCAAAAAAGTGTTCATACTCTGCCGAGAGTGTACATAATATAGCTCGGGCCCATTTCTGCAAAATGTGTGAAAACTGAACATCTGCAGATTATTTTTCTTTCGCTACTTTTGGCTTGCCGTTGATTGCAAGATCTTGACGCAGGTAATGTTAGAATTTTTAAAGTAGCCGCCATTTTGACTTTCTTCGTTATAAGCTCAATTGACGTTAAAATAGATATAACTTAAGTTGCCTAAGACTGAACCAATGTCAGAATTTAATAAGGTGGCCGCCATTTAGAATTTCTTAGTTTTAAGGCTAATTGACCTCAAAATCGACATCTGGTATAACTTTGGTTACAAAAGACGAAACTAATGTCAGAATGGAAAAGTGGCCGCGATATTTAATTTCTTTGTTTTAAGGCCAATTGACCTCAAATTTTATATCTGGACACTGTTTTGTGTACAAAAGGCATATCCAATGTTAAATAATAACAAAGCTGCCTCGATTTAGATTTTTCTTGTTTTAAGGGCTATTGGCTTCAAAATGAAAAACCGCTGGGCATGACTGGCCACAAATTGTAGTAGGTAATAGGTATAAATTTTAGAACTTTAAAATATGGCCATCATCAATGTTCATTCAATTCAATAACGATATCGGAACTTTATTTTGCAAAGATATTTAAGAAGTGGCACGTGGCCACAAACAGCAAATGAAATAAATTCTTGTGTGAAAATATCAAAATTGTTTAAAAAAATATGGAATAACTAACATTTCAAATATTGCTTTAAGTGTAAGTAGCCGCATAGTAGGAGTCACCTTGCTATATTTTTTTCTTTCCCGTCATCGTAATACCATGTTATTAGGTGACTATTCACTTATTTTATTGCTTATTTTTATTTAATATTTAGCCCCTTTACTATACTTTACAAGGCTATGCAGCATAATTACTTTATTGGTTTTCAAAATATTTATTTTTTCATATAAATTCGTATTTAATTTTTTTCCGTAATGGAAGACGATTCAAAAACTAATGTTATAAAATCGGGGGTTACAGTTTAGTGTGTGGCGGGGGACTTTATTTTATAATATCTTAACAGTATAAAACAAAGTAGTTTTCCTCTGTCTGTCCCTATTGTAGGTTATGTTGGTGAAATAATTACGGCCACAGAGGATTTAACTTGCTTATATTAGAAAAAACAATTAAATATCCAACATGTTGCATGTTGACGGGGAAAGAGGCAGAACAGAGTGATAGAAACGTCACTTTTGACAATGACATTTAAAATTACGTTTAGTTTACACAATATTAATATTTGTAACACCTATGACCCTATGTATGCTTAGGTCTTTAAAATTACGTAACGGATTTTCATGCGTTTTTTTTATATATAGAGTGATTCCAGAGGAAGGTTTATATGTATAATACATGCATAATATAGTAGAGAAATAATTTGTATGTTCTATTGTGACCGCGAGTGCCTTTCTGACAAAAGTCGGGGAACTACTTACACTAGACGGAAAGGCGTTTCGTACCAAAGTGTCGCTGACCGACTATATTGCAAGATCTCTCGATCTGTATGTGTAACGAATACTGTTAAAAAAATTATAGTTTTTGTATATAAAGTGATTTCTATACAGGAAACCTCTTTAATGCGGGCAAAGCCGCGGGCAAAAACTAGTGTAAGGATATGACAAAGTCGTGTTAGTTAAACCCTTTATAACTTGTCTAAGTCCCGAATAGCAGAATAACTATAAAAGATTTGAAGAGTTCACGAAAGTAAAAATTATGAAGATAATTTAATTTCTCATACATTTTGTACACGACGCCACTTGACATCTCTCATGCAACACTATATGAAACGGTGAGCCATTTTTAAAAAGAAGAAGAAGAAAGTATTCTTACAAAACCATTTTATGATTATTCAAAATAGTAATGTAACGCAACATTTTTGTGCTAGCTATAAAAACATACATAAGTATAAGGTCCAAAAGAACTTAGAAATATCTCATTGAATAATTTGTAAAATTAAACAAGGTTTGAAGTTAATATTCAATAGAAACAAATATAAAATTCAGGGAACATAACCTCATAACTTTGCTTCAATTATATACAAAAACTCCAAATATCATCTAAAAATAAAGCATATTCTGCCACGCTGATTTAAAAAATAAGCGACTGGAAGCCATATTTTATATTTTTTACCATATTATAACTAATTAAATTATAGGTTGTAAAAGTTTTCTTTTTTATCCACATGTGGCTCTTGTGTCGGTTTTGTACTTCCATTTACAGTTCGTAAACGTTCGCTATTTTATTAAGTAAATATATTTTCTTGTACATTGATTTGAATCTTATTTCGCTCTCCTGAAAAACACTATTTCTGACATATCCATATATAATAAGGCACCATCGCAACAGTATTGTAATTAGAGTGACAAAGTACCTACAGGTCGCGCTAAAAATATTTTATAATGCTGTAAACGAAGTTAACAATATTTTTCGCCTAAGCAAGGTCGAATTCGCAAATAAAAAGATCATGTAATAATCACAAGTAATTAAACAATCAAATCAGGTTATTAACGATTCATTCTGATTTTGTATTTAATTAAAATGAAAAATGAAATATTATGCCGCATCTAATATTCTTAGGTTCATGGTGTGAAATCGCTATAGTCGCTGAAAGTTGTTTCCTAATTTTCACTAGATGGCGGTCAAATTTGACGTAATATTAGATGTGGAGGTATGAGGAGAGTGTGGTGACGACTAGTCTTGAGGGGAAGCGAACGCGTGACGTCATTCGGGTATAGGTGGCCCTTAAATAGACAACAGTTATCGATACATTTCCGAATTCTAGAAATTTGTTTATTTATTATATTTTTTGCTTTGCTTCTGATGAATAGAGGTTTTTAGTAATTTGTTTTGATTCCAAAGTGAAAGTAATCATTTTAATGTTTGTTGTACGCCATAGTTTCATTGACGCAGCAGTTTTCGTAAACACTTTCGTTAGAAAAGGTTGACTACCCAGGAATCATGACATTATTTGTTTACATTTATTTAAACACCTCCGACAGAGTATAATTACGCAGTTTATATTGTATTTGCTAACCATGAGTTAAAATTTTTTGCCGCTGCAAAGTAATTGAATGGGCATGAATTCAAAGTTATAGTCGTCAAAGAAGATACACTCCTTGACGGTCGCTAGAATTACAACGCCCTATGTTGTTAGTTGTAACCAGGGCCGGATTAGCCTAGAGGCAAATTAGGCATCTGTCTAGGGGCCCACATCTGCCATGGAAAAAAAAAATAAACCCGTTTACCCGATGATAATATTATTGTCTTGATTATCTTTTACATTGTAAGTACCAATCTCAATACGTTTCTGAACATTAAAAAAACATACAAAATTTTTTTGCAATCGGTTATTTACGTTTAGTAGAAAAATATATCTTAGAAGACTGGAAACTGAACCTTTTAATTTAATCTTATCAATTGGCCCCAAGGGGGCATTACTTAGGAACCCCAACATTCTTAATCTGGCCCTGGTTGTACCGATTGACCGAGGAACACCGCTCACTAGAATGAGCTACTATAGCTACTACAGGCAGCCCCCACAAAATATCAAAAGTATTTCAATTCTGCCGTTAGTAAATTGAAAGTTTGATTTACATACTAAAAACGGGTACCGATTTTAATTTCTAACCACAAAATGGCTCTTCAATTTCCAAAAGTTAGAAAACTATAATAAATCTAGATAGGTGTTCTTTGTGGCTTAAGCCGAACCCTAATATACGATTGATAAAATGTGTCCAATAATATTGGATCGCGTCAAACCGCACTGTTGCCAAGATTTATGGTTTCGTCCTATTTACTTGACCGTTCCATTTTCTAACGGAATTTTGACCATTAACTGTACTTATTATATAAAACGTGTAATTTTCACAGACCCTTAAACCAGAATAATTAAATCAGACCCAGGAACCATCATAATATTTGCATATTACTATATAGCTTTCAGCATTGAAAACTAATTGTGACTAATTTTTAAGAATGATAAAATTCGTAGGTCTCAATTCTATTTCATTTATTGTATTGCATTTAAGCTATCAAGTACCTACATGTACCTACGCAGATATCATAAATGAAAATGGGGAAGTCTTCCTTTTAGTCCAGAGATTGAAAATTATATGTCCGGGATGTCATTGATTCCAATGCGACCCGTCCCGTTCCCTGCGAGCCCCATATGAACATAATTTGTTTGAATAATGCCATGCTTCAGTTACTAAACTTTAGTTGAAATATTTTTCTAGCACCGAAACCACAGCGTTCTTCTAATTCACGCTTATTTGTCCCGTGTAAAATATGAGTTATTAAGGAGCAGAAAGTTGCAAAATATGTGGAATATTTTAAATTAGTTCTCTTTGTATTTAAGCATGAACTTCGTACTATGACGAAAGTTGATGCCGCAGATATTTGACGAACTAAACCCACGCGAGATGTTTGCAGAGATATTCGCTGCACCTAGAACTAATTTCATACGAGGGAACTATGTTATAATATGTTTAATGTATTGCATTTAACTAATTTTATCAAGTATACATTTTTTTTACATTGAAACAACTGTTTCAATATGTTCTACTATTCCGTCGATTAGACTACTTAGATCACCCGCTGTTTGTAAAACAGTAGTGCTGAGATGACGAGGGTTTGTAATTTGTATCCTAGATGGTCTGAAACGCCATTTTTTTTATTGCCTTTCAATGATGGGACGAGCATGCTGTTCGCGTGATGGCAAGCGATACGATCGCCCATAAACAGTAGCAACGCCGCACATGACTTTGAAATAAAAAGTACTGCGTATCACTCCACTGCACTCGTTACCCTGAGACGTAAGATGTTAAGTTTCACTATACCCAGCAATTACGCTGGCTACAATGTCTTTCAAAGCGAAACACAACAGTACATGCACACTGTTGCGTGGCGGTAGAAATAGACATTGCGGTGGTACCCACCCAGACGAACCCTCACATATGTTATTAGGAGTTATTATGTTCATAGATAGGTATCGTACGTTAGTGTTCCATATATCATATTGTTTGCTCGTTTTTTTTTTAATATTGCTTGTTTTGGCATTTCTCTAAATTCTAAATCATTAATATTTCTCTCTTGTTGTATTTATTTATATACAAATGCACTTTATATTCAAATGGAGATTCTTTCTATTTAAAGTTTTCAATACAGTGTCTTCATCATTTCATACTACTATTTCATTGTGGAGGAGCTAAAACAGAGAAACTCATTAACACTGACCGCGCATGTGCGGTGCAATTGTTTAAATTGCTTGAAATACCAATTTAGATCACTTAACGCCGGCCATGCCGAAGATAAAGCATTCACTGAATCATTTTGAAACGTGCTCTAGACTAACGATTATGAGAGAATTTATTTATTTTATCTAAAAGGAAAGAAAATTAAAACTACCATAAATATTAAACGTGATATGCTTTTAATATTATTTGAAATTTATTACTTCTTTCTTACAGAAGTTAAAATATATATTCCAGTTCAAATTAACGAAGTATGCGTTTATAATATATGGTTAATGAAGTATTTTACCAGCGAGATGAAGTAACTGTAGTGGTGCGTAATTTAATACCAATGTATCATAACCAAAAGTTAAACTTTAAACATTGCAAATTGTTTGAAATCTACGATTGAGGTATAAGCAACTTATAAATAAAATTAACATCGACATCTGTGTTCAACTTTACTGCAGCAAAATTTCTAACGTCACTGTTATAGAAAGGAAACTTCAGCCTAGTGCGATTCGAGGACAAATAATTAATTAAACTTATGACCAGTCTAGTATTCTAATTTAAATATAGGAATCCTGATATTACCTACATAACGAAATTGGGTACAGTACAATGAACTATTCCAATTAAATTAGTATTAGCGGTTTAGTCGCATAGTACTTTAGGGTTCGAATCTTTGATCACTGGAATATCTTAGTTGTTCTTCATCATCATCATCATCATCATCATCAACCTTTATCAGTCAACTGCTGGACATAGGCCTCCCCTAATGAGCGCCATAGCGCCCTGTCTGCAGCTTGCCGCATCCAGCATCTGCCTGCAGTCTTTCGCAGATCGTCATCCCACCTGGCCGAAGGGCGTCCTACACTACGTTTGCCCAGTCGCGGTCTCCACTCAAGAACACGTTTACCCCAGCGGTTGTCGGTTCCTCGTGAGATATGGCCAGCCCACTGCCACTTCAGCTTGCTAATTATTTGAGCTTTGTCGATAACTTTAAGTTGTTCTTAATTAATGGTAATGTTTATAGTGCGTAAGTAACTAAGTAAGTGCTTACGACTATGCATGTCTATTGGCTAAAACGCTTTAAAAGTCACCCTCAATACAGATTGGCAGTAACATACAGCTACATAGCTGTACGCGTTTTCAGCGGAAGGAAATCTTTCTACACCAGAGTACCTACTAAAACCCTGTGGGTCCTTTTTTATTTTTTATTCGGGCACGGCAAAGTGATTGCACCTCACCTGATGGTAAGCGCGATGCCATCCAGATAGAGTATCGAATGGCAGCAGATGGTTATCTCATGCCATTCGACACAATCATGCCAGCCTACTGAGCTGCTTCTTCACGCTACGGCGGAAGGACTCAGGATTATAGGAAGGAGGGAAGACGCGCGCCTTTTACTACCTTTTACTAACTTGGACTTTGTACTTTTTAGTCTTAACCTTTTACTAGGTTGAGACTTGTGAGACGACTCCGGTATACTTTCTGAGAAGCATTACTCCTGATTGCTGCAAGTAATTTTCCTGCACTATATGGCATGCCATTTAAGCGGCCTATTCTAATAGGATAGGCCCCCTATGGCGCCCCCCCAACAGCATGGGACGGAATAATGGCGAAAAGTGGGTGCACTAGTTGTGCCTCTGCCTACCCCTTCGGGGATAACAGGCGTGAGTGTATATGTATGTATTCTAATAGGACCAGTGAGCCGTAGTACGTCGAAGGGCGCTTTTATCATCCACGATAGCGCGAAGTCGATTCCTCTTGGTATCATTTATCTCAAGGTCACATTGGACAGAACATAGTTTTGGTTGTATGCTCAATGATGCTTGATGGCTTTCATTGTTGGTAGGCGGTGTCTCAGCTAGCTAGACCACATTCCGCATAGCATTTAATAGTGTTACCATGACCTGCATTTGCAATTGACCCGTGTGGCACAGAACCAGGACGATTTTAAAAACCGTGTAGGATTACAAAGCTCATTCGGTTAATTGCCATGACACTCCTTGTTCCACGTAACACGTTACTTATGTAGTTTTACAATTTAGATGTTACTTATTCGCTTTTTTGCTATTCGTTTGAGAGCTAAGATGCCACAGACAGACATACAGATACACACCCTAAAATTATAACACCCTTCTTTTTTGTCAGCGGTTAAAAACCATGTATCATTTGCAGTTGAAAATATCACGGATATTTATATTTCGACGCGGTTTTTTTTCATTGTTTTAAAGCTGATTTGATCGAGATGGTTCTTAGTTATATTTTATGAACAGGCTTCTTTATGTTCAGACATATGAAGATTTTCAGCTCATTTCTAACTTTCGCAACTCCGATTGATTTAAAATTTGATGTAAGTACTGTGACTTCGGAAATAGTTTTAAGACAGGTTACCTTGAGCTGATGCTGCAAATTATTTATATTTAATATGAACTGCCTCGGTGGCGTAGTTGTATTACAGTACGACTGCAATGCTGAGGTCTTGGGTTCGATCCCCGGGTCGGGCAGTGATATTGAATTTTTCTATTCAGTATCAGCCCGGAGTCTGGAATTTGTGCCCGATATGGCGATAGGCTCGCCCCCTATCACATCATGGGACGGAATAAAGGCGAATAGTGGGTGCACTGGTTGCGCTTCTGCCTACCCCTTCGGGGATAACAGGCGTGTGTGTGTGTGTGTTTAATATGAATGACTTACACGACTTTGTAATTTGGTCTTTATCCACTCAGTAATTAAGTATGGTTTTTATGTTCATTTGAGGCTGATAGTACACCATACAAACATGCATTGATAGCGCATGTTTAATTGCATACAAATTTAATCTAAACAAAACCCCTTTTAAAAATACTCCGTAAACATTTTTATCTTTAGTTATCTGTATAGGTAAGTATAAACATTGAATCGTGTTTTTCACCTTCCCTAGGGAACTATTAGGGGGATGTAAGAACGTCAGTAGCACCACCGCAACCAAGTTTAGAAACTAACCCCGCCAATGGATAACAATGAAATGTTATTTTAGTTACTAATGTAACACAAGTCACACGGATGTCACTTTTTAAAATGGAACATGGGTGAGAAATCTCCTTAATTAAGAGAATTTGACTGACGTCAAGAAAAGCATGACGTAATTTAAATGTTTCCGATATTACAACAATTCCTAGAGGAACATCAATAAAATTCGCCACAAGAGCAGTCACGGGAAAAAATTGTGCTTGGTATTGCATAAACAATACTGCGACAGCATGAATATTAAATAAGTAAACACAATATTTTATTATCAGCACGTGGTTTGGGTTTACAATTGTGACGGCAAAGTTGACACGTTAGTCAACAATTTCTTTGGATCATGGAAATAAACGACGTAATAATATTATCCTATTTTTATATTTAACTTGAAAATATTTATTCATTTTATGTAGAGAAATATAATGGGTAAGATAAAAAGGTCGTTAATGTCAATTTTATTGTAAACTAGCTTTTGCCCGCGGCTGCGCCCGCGGTTAAAAGATTTTCCGGGATAAAAGTCCCGCTTTATATTTTTTCGGGATAAATCGTAGCCTTTATGGTAATCCAGGACATGATCTACCTATGTGCTAAATTTCATCGAAATCCGTTTAGTAGTTTTTGCGTGAAAGAGTAACAAACATACATTCATACAAACATTCTTACCAACTTTTGCGTTTATAATATAATAGTAGGATACGCACAAACCTTCCTCTTGAATCACACCAAAAATTGGTGAAATACTAATGAAAATCCGTTCGGTAGAGTTTGAGTTTTCGGTTCGGTATCGATCAAGAGACAAACAGATGCGCTAGGGGACTTTGTTTTATAATAAGTAGTGATGTAGGGACATATCCTAAAAATAAAAGGATACAAAACCGCGAGAAAATGCCCGAGATAAAAAGTAGCCTATGTGTTAATCCAGGGCATGATCTATCCGTGTGCCAAAATTTCATCGAAATCCGTTTAGTAATTTTTTAGTGAAAGAGTAACAAACAACCATACATCCATACAATTCTTACAAACTTTCGTGGGTATAATATTAGTAGGAAGTAGTGATGTAGGGACATATCCTTAAAAATAAAAAGATACAAAACCGCGAGAGAAAAAAACCCCGGGTAAAATTCCCGGTGTACGTTTTTCCGGGACAAAAGTAGCCTATGTCATTCTTTGGATATCAGACTATCTCCATACTTATTTTCTTGCGGTTCCACTCACAGAAAACGATTTTCCGGGACTCAAGTCTCGGTTTTAATTTTCCGGAGATAAAAAGTATCTTAGATCCTTCCCGGGGTCTTAAACTATCTCCCTACCAAAATGCATCGCAATCGGTTCAGTGGTTTGACTGTGACGGTTCCACTCGCGAGAAAATGAAATCCGGGATAAAAGCCCTGCTTTATATTTCCCTGGGAAAAAAGTAGCCTATGTGTCAATCCAGGTTATGATCTACTCGTGTGCCAAATTTCATCGAAATCCGTTCAGTAGTTTTTGCGTGAAAGAGTAACAAACATCCATACATCCAAACATCCATACATTCTTACAAACTTTCGCCTTTATAATATTAGTAGGAAATGATGATAATGTGTGATAAAATTGTGACTTTATGGTATGTAGTAGAGGATGTTTAGCGGAAACTGAACGATGTTTTGGGACCATTCACTCCCCGAACAATATCTGCAATTGACTTAGACGTTCGTCGTAGACCGATTTTTATTACTGTCCATTTGGATGGAAACTTGTGACAGGAACAAAAGGCTACTTCCAAATTTTGTGGAAAATTCCACTGGAAATGGGGAGTTTTGAAGTTAAATGTTTGTGTTTAATAGAAAAGAATAAAAACATTCCGAAAAAGGGCAATGTTTAAAAGAAATGAATTTAAAACGATATCCGCTTCAATACTTATTCTATATTTATTTTTACAGTAAATTCATACTTGAATCAAACTAGACCTAAAACAACGAATAGTTTCCTTATTTAAAAGCCTCTGCATAACGAAACTTGAAAAGTTTTATTTTTGGGAGCAACGTTGACTCCCGAAATCCGAAACTCATACAAATGCAAATTGATAGCGCAGTCTATTAAATTCTGGTTGATTTTTACACACACACACACACGCTCTATAACCCCAAAAGGGAAGGTAGAGGCGCAACTAGTGTACCCACTTTTCGCAGTGGATATTCCGTCCCATGATGTGATAGGGGGCCGGCCTATCTCCATATCGGGCCCAAATTCCAGACTCCGCCCTGATACTAAACGCGCTGATAGAAAACCCGACATCACTTTACCCGACCCCGGATATCGAGCCCGAAATCTCAGCTTTGCAATCGTACTGTAATGCAACTACGCAACCAAGGCAGTATACATTATATACGTGCTATTCATAAAAATCGGGATAGATTTTTATGTTCCATAGAAGCTTTTAAACAATAACCATATGAAAAAAGATGTTCTGGTTAGCATTAAACTATTTGTGGTTATAAAATCGTTGTACAAACAAAAATACAAATAACAACTTCCATAAATTAAAAGTGAAAAAAAGACTCAAGATCAAGATACATAATTATTGTATTTTCTACAAAAGCAAGTCTCGCGGCAAGCTTTTATCTCTAAATAGTATTCAACAAAGTTTGATTCAGTTTAAAGTTTATTTTTTCTTTTTAGAGCACTTAAATAAACGCTTATTTTTAATGATTTTTTTACATTCAATTTATTTTTTACTTTTAATTTATTTTTCGAGTTATTCTCAGCAAGCCCTTTCATTTGATACCCATATTATAGGAGTACGTCAAAAATAACTAGTCCGCTATCTTGGGTTGTCCACTATATTGGATTTAGAGGTCATTTTATTTTTCGAGTTATTATCAGCAAGCCCTTACATTTGATATCCATATTATAGGAGTACGTAAAAAATAACTAGTTCATCATCTTGGGCCGTCTGCTGTATTGGATTCAGAATGACGTCACTTAACTAACAATGCATTGTCACCCTAACTGAACGTGTATGCAAAATTTCAACACAATCAGTTGAGGGTAACTGTTTCAAAATTGACTTCCAAGATTCCACCCGAACACACATACATTGCAAGTTAAATAAAAGCTTGAAAAATGGATTCGTTTCATAATGTAAACCTACATTACTCATATATTCTACTCTTGTCAAATGCATGAATTGTCTGAATCAAATCTAATAAGCAGCACTATTTTTCGGTGCCTAATTCTTAATCATCCGACATTTTAAAGTCGCTCTCACGCAGTCTGTTGTAATGTAAGAGATTAAACCAAAATAAATTCTGCAATAGCTCAGCGCATTAGCAAGCTGAAGTAGCAATGGGTAGGGCACATAGTTCGAAGAACTGACGGCAGATGGGACAAAAAGTTCTCAAGTAGAGACCACGTACTGGCAAGGGCAGCGTCGGCCGTCCACCTGCAAGGTGGACAGACGACTAGAAAGGTCGCAAGAACACGTAGGATGCAGGTCGCTTTTGACAGGTCTATCCGGAAATCTTTGGGGGAGATCTATGTTCAGCAGTGGACGTCATGTGGCTGATGATGATGAAATAATAAATAATGATAATGAAAAACTTATAATATTGCAGTCATTGACAAAGTCGAGTGATGACTTTATTGATGCCTTTATAACATATCGTGCGACAAGGGTTATTTTTAAAAAAGCTAAAGCTACAACGGCCCTAGTTTATCTTCTTTAACATTTATTAGCATTATCATTTATCACTAGTAAATTACGCAAGATTACAGAATTAAGTCGTTAGATACGAGAATAGTACCCTGTAGATAGAAGATGCATCGGCAATTAACCAATTTATCACCACAGTGGATGATCTCGTTGTTAATAGAGGAAGCGCCTACGCTTTGTCGCTTCTCCGTGAAGCTTTCATTTTATAAGGAAATCAATATTTCCTCTAGTAAGCTCGTGTATCATATTATACTATTAATATTAGTTAAGACATTCTTTACTTCTATTGGAATGAAACATAAATATGTTCCAATTTACTTTGTTTTATAAACTCAGAATTTCTTAATCATAGTATATATCTATACTAATATTATAAAGCTGAAGAGTTTGTTTGTTTGTTTGTTTGAACGCGCTAATCTCAGGAACTACTGGTGCGAATTGAAAAATTCTTTTTGTGTTGAATAGACCATTTATCGAGGAAGGCTATAGGTTATATAACATCACGATGCAACTATTAGGAGCGAAGAAATAATGGAAAATGTGAAAAATGCGGGGAAAATTATTCATCCTTGAGGGCTTCCATTGCGTGCGCTGCGAAAACGGTTCAAGATACCAAAAATATATGTATGAAAGAATTATTCCTCTTGAAATGATCTAAAAAAAAGTCCGCGACAATATATGTCTATCTTTTAAAGTAAACTCTCTAGAACCGTTTTTATTGTTATCAAATTTGGTCGAAATTAATGCATTATTTGTTAAGAGTTGTATCAACGTCATAATATTAATCTTTATACAAATAAATGTGTTGGGTAGAGTGATTCAACGGGAAGGTTTTTATGTATGTACTTTTAGCCCGGAAAAACTTATTAACGCGGGCGAAGCCGTGGGCAAAAGCTAGTATTATATACACACTCACGCTTTTTAACCTCGAAGGGGAAGACAGAGGCGCAACTAATGCACCCATCTTTCGTCGTGCGTATTCTGTCCCATGATGTGATAGGGGGCAAGCCTATCACCATATTGGGAACACATTCCAGACTCCGAGCTGATACTGAATAGAAAAATTTAATATCACTTTGCCCATCCCTCGGGATCGAAGCCGAGACCTCAGCATTACAATCGTACCGTATATTAATACAACTTGCGCCACAGAGGCAGTCATCATCATCGTCGTGTCATTTTCTTATTAATCAAATATTTGTGTTTCCTTTTGAAATCAAACGTAAACCACTAAATATTATGATGCAGGGCTTTTGCAATGAAGACCAGAATCCTATGGATACATAAGTATTAAGTTCAATAGAGCAGAATCAGAGATATAGCTTTACCGTTCCGATTTACGCAAAATATGAAAGTAAGACAATTTATTTTTTTCCGGGCTTCTTATCACGGGTAAATTTAACGTTGAAAATAATAATAGAAAACGTTCAGACCACCACGGGAACTCTTGATAATGACATTGTGTTGAACCAATTTGCCGGTCGTTGACTGTGACCCATCCTACACAAATAATTGTTGCTTTCTGTTATCATGAATTGTGAGCATATTCAATCTCCTTATTGTGCTGTCGGAATGATTCTACCATGACACATACCATGCTTGAGGTCATCAATAAACGTGATTTCTGCTTTATATCCTTGAATGAGTATTGCATTTTCATTGAAGTTAAAATGTTATTACGGATTTAATAATTTTTTTAAATTTATTTTTCTCCTGACGTTTGGAAGACTTTACAGCATTTAGTGGTCACGAGGCGGACTGAGGTTTGGTGGTCCGAAAAGTATATACCTATAAGATACAATCCGTAATAGTAGTTTAATTTCAACATCTAACATTCGCGTAAACATAAGAAATCATTATTGAATTTTCGTTGTACATATGTAATGTACCTTTGTCAAAATTTAAATAGTAATTTTATTAAAAGTATTGTTATATCAAAACATATTCTAGCTTCCAGCAAGGTAATAATCAAAATCCTACTTAATATTATAAAGGCGAAAGTTTGTAAGAATGTATGGATGTTTGTTCCTCTTTCTCGCAAAAACTGTTGAACGAATTTTGATAAAATTTAGCACACGGGTAGATCGTGTCTTGAATTAACACATAGGCTACATTTTATCCCGGGAAAATAAAAACCGGGACTTTATCCCGGAAAAACTTTTGAATGCGGGCGGAGCCGCGGGCCTCGCTAGTTTAATATAAATTCATCAACCCTAAATTCTCAGTAAATCTCGACCAACAAAAGAAAGTAAAATTTAAAGGAACCTCATTTTAAAAATTGCTAAAGCTCTTTTTTCGTGTAGGCTTTGTAGGCATATTCAAACTGGCATACATTAATGAGGTATTATACAATGGAAGGCCACATTTTTAAAATAATAATAGTTTATTAAGGCTTTATTGTAATATGTACTGTAATGGAATGTTGACATATCCGTGGTATTGTAATTCATAACATTGTGCTCAAATTTCATAATAATGCAAAATACAAAGGAATTTTCAATTAGGATGTTTTCAGTGTGGACTTAAATTGCCAATTGATAATTAATTATATTTGCTTTCAATAAATTCACAAAATAGACCAATCTATGTACTGGCGTTAAAAGCTACTGGGGCTACTTTTACCCTACTGCGTTGAAAGGAGTGTGGTTTTAACGACGGTATTTCTACGTCTATAACCACTTTATGGGATACTAGCTTTTGCTCGCAGTTACACCCGCGTGGAAAAGTTTTTCATGATAAAAGTCCCGCTTTATATTTTCCCGGGATAAAAGTATCCTATATCCTTTCTAGGATCTTAAAATATCTCCATACCAAATTTCATGTAAATCGGTTCGGTAGTTCCAAAATTACTTCCTACAAAAACCAAACTTCAAGCCCCGCTTATATATATAGATGTATGCGGAAACCCTATATACTCGGACACCGGTGTCCGTCGCGGGGCTTGACAGACTACCACGTCTTTATGATATTAGTAAAGATGAACACCTTTATTTTTAGTAAGTACCTTTATTTCTTGTGGCATTTACCATTAAAACATATTGTTGGTCTTCTCGCATTCTTCATTTGTCTCGACCAACATTTGTCACTGGTACTTGTGGAATAATGTATCATTGTCTACAGCTGTTATTTTGCGACGAGTAAAAGTGAACGAGTCATCAAAACGCTTCGTAATGCTTCAAATGAATCAGAGGTGTAGCAATTTGAAAGGGATTTTTTGCTTCCGCCAAATACAAGACATGGCGCCGATTACTCACGATTGGTAAACGATTTAATTATTGATCACTCGAGTATTGAAAAAAAAGAAAAAGGAATGTGTATTACTTCAAAAGAAGGTAACACATTGATGCATTATTAAACATAAACACATGAATGTTTTTATGTGTCTGTTTTTCATGACAATATGAGCTCTTTTCTATTATAGGGTAAGTAATTTATGAAAAGCAGTTAGGTAAGAAACATAAAACTTCGTATAATATTAGTCTGTATGTTGTCTGCAAATGGAAGTCTGAAATGTATACCCGTCTCTTCATATTCACGAAAATTACGCTTTTTGTGACGTTTATGTAAATTTGGGGTTGGTGTTGATAATGGATGGTTTTATGTAAATATGTAACGGGGATTATTTTAGGATAATACTTTGATCTACGATGTACGACTGCAATGCTGAGGTCTCGTGTTCGATCCCCGGGTCGGGCAAAGTGATATTGGGATTTTCTACTCAGTATCAGCTCGGAGTCTGTACTTTGTGCCCGATATGGCGATAGGTTCGGCCCCCTATCACATCATGTGACGGAATAACGGCGAATAGTGGGTGCACTAGTTACGCATGTGTGTGTGTACCATACCAGCCCTGTGTTATATGTATAATACCTAGTACTGAGCACAGGCCTCCTCTACAACTGAGAGGGTTTAGGCCTTAGTCCACCACGCTGGCTTAGTATGGGTTGACAGACTTCACATGGTGGTAGGTGCACTTTTACTGGTGGTAGGTCTCTCCTGTGTAAGAGTTCGTCTGGGTGGGTACCACCGCAATGTCTATATTCTACCGCCAAGCAGCAGTGTGCATGCACTGTTGTATTTCGGTTTGAAGGGCATTGTAGCCAGTGTAACTACTGGACATAATGAGACTTAGCATCTCGTGTCTCAGGATGACGAGTGCAGTATAATGCCACACAGTACTTTGTAGCTGGATGGTATTGCTACTGTTTATGGGTGGTCGTATTGCTTACCATCAGGCAAACGGCATGCTCGTCTCGTCATTCAATGCCATAAAAAAACCTTCGAAAATCTAATAGAAAACTTCTCAGGTTTCCTCACGATGTTTTACGAGCGATAATTCCCAAAGAATACACGCATAACTTTTTTTTTTAAAAGTGAGAGGTGCGTGCTCTTGGGTTTTGAATCTGCGGACATTCGTCTCGGCAGTCCCTTCCACTCCCAACTAGGTTATCGCCGCTGTAATATGTATACACAGACAGATTTGGATATAATATATTGCTAAATATCATTCTAATTTAATACTTATATACAGAAATACACTTTGGTAGCAGTGTGATGGCTGTCTATTGTTAACAACAAAGTCTGTCCCCAGCATTGAGTCCTCAGGGTGTATTGTATTTTTACCAATCGTCATATCGAAGCTCGTGACGAAAACGATTATTGAGAGTCTAATGGAAATGACAATTCTTTGTCGTTTTTCCCAAAATTCAATTTAAAAATTCCTGTCCATAAAACGTGTTTAAAACATGTCGCCTGCAATACTCTCGGATTTAATATCGTCAGTCAAACGCCTCGAGGCAAATCGAACTATTTTTGGATGTTTTTTTATTTGAAATTCGAATTAATTTTCTCCCCAACTCTTTAAAGGATAATGAAGTAGTGTTTTTTTTTTTTTTTTTTTTTAAGTATTATGCGAAAGTTTGGTTGTTTCTGAGAACGAAACGCCGAATTACTGATCGGATTCAGACGAATGTCTGCAGGTTTAAAAACCAAGGGCACGTACCTCTGATTTTTTTTTTAAAGTTATGTGTTATCTATTATATAAAAATGAATCCCTATTTTCTTGGTCACGCCATCACGCATGAACGGCTGGACCGATTTCCTTATTTATTTATTTTTATGTGTTTATTAATGTCAGGAGAAGGTTCTTATGAAAGAAAAAATTAAGAAAATTGCGCGGAAAAACGGCTGGACCGATTTTAATGAAATTTTTTTGTGTGTCTTCAGGTGGATCGGTAGGTAGCGCTGTACTCGGGTTCTAGGATTTTATTTCCTTTTTAGGGCAGGACAACGTTTGTCGGGGCCGCTAGTTCTTTATAAATTATCACTCGCTTTAACGGTGAAGGTTAAACATTATGATGAAACCTGCATACCTGAGAGGTTCTCTATAAGAATTTCAAAGGTATGTGAAGTCTGCCACCCCGCGCTACGTCAGCGTGGTGGACTAAGGCCTAAATCCTCTCAGTAGCAGAAGAGGCTCAGCAGTGGGCACTATGGCCGGTATTAATAAATGAATCTCAAGTTTGAGTTACATCTGAAGTAGACATAATGTATGAAGAGTTCAATACATTAGGGCTACTTGAGATGTAACTCAAACTTGAGATTCATTTATTAATACCGGCCTATATAAATCAAGGCTGGTACGGTGGTGATGAGGGTAAGCCGAAGCCATATTCAACTGTTCTGTGATAGTTGCGATGGCATTGAATGATGACAAGTCAGTCATGTCACTTTAGTGAAGCCACTTGAATACCTTTGCAAAAAAAAAATACAATTTAACACGTATATGATTCAACGCCTACCTGAGACGTTAAAAGAATGTGTGCCTGACTCAGCGTCATGAGTCATGACTCACATGGTTGTTGGCTTTCCTGGTATTTTCTCGTAGATTTTAAAAAGAGGTAACTCGTATTAAACGAAAAATTTGTGACAGAAAATGAAAAACGTGAATTTGCTAAGTCCCATGAAGTTTTAAGACGCAACTACTGCACCCACATTTCGCCGTGCATATTCCACCCCATGATGTGATAGGGGGCGAGCCTATCGCCATATCGGGCACAAATTCCAGACTCCGGGATGATACTGAATAGAAAAACTCAATATCAGTTTGCCTGACCCAGGTAAGTAACCTGAGACCTCAGCATTGCAGTCGTACCGTAATACAACTACGCCACCGAGGTAGTCCATCATAATATGGTTTATTATGTTAATTGCTTCTTCAAGGTACATTATAAAGGTCATTGTACATTGCTTTACTTTTAAAAATTTCATTGTACTTACAAGAACTAAATGTAACCATAGAATTATGTTAGTATAAAGTTGATCCTTTACTTATGAATAATTTTATACTCTTCTGCGTGATTTCTAGATTATTATACAAGAATACTTCACAACCATTAAAGTTAGAACTTACAAAACAAAGTTTATATTCTGCAGACCTCATATTAAACATTAATGTTAAGACAAGTCACATTTGCATTACGAGGATGAATTGCCGCAATCCTCGAAACGGGTGAATTATTAGGAGTGTTGTATTATTGATGACTTGTGGCTCCAGGTGGAGCAAGAAAGATGGATTACGTTCATTGGCCTAATACGGGTGATTAGACTTCCCATACCCTTGGATTTGTGACGGATAATTCAGGTATGCGTATAATTTACGATGTTTTTCTTCAACGATAAACGATTGTTATGAAAAGTGATAAATAAGAGTTAATGGGGGCTCTGAATTGGAACTTAGACCTCCGTTTTTGCAGTTGCCTTTGATCACATATCGTGATTTCTGCCAAGGCGACCCACGTGTGTAAATAATAAGCAAACAGCATAGGAACAAACTCATTTGAACATTATTGACAGGTTTTTCAATTTCTGCGTAGATTCAATAACGCGACAGATCACATATGAAATTGTACTCGAATAATTTGGGAAAGATCTAGAACCTTTTTATATTCCCAAAGGGATGGTGATTCTTCAGAAACTTTTATATAAGTGGTGTTTAGCTTGGGGCGAAGTTCTACCAATATTTTATTTTGATAAAAACGAATTCACGTAGAATTTTGGGTACAGACAGGATTTATGTCTGTAATGTAACTACCTACTCTATGTAGGTATACCTACAACATTAGAATTTTGCTATGACTTTTTCCGGCATAAAAGTCCCGCTTTATATTTCCCCGTGATAAAAAGTAGCCCATGATACTCACTGATAATGTAGCTTTATATTAGGGTTTTTTTTTTCAAATCGGTCCAGTAGTTTCGGAGCCTATTCAATGCAAACAAACAAACAATCGAATCTTTCCTCTTTATAATCTATACTAATATTATAAAGCTGAAGAGTTTGTTGTTTTGAACGCGCTAATCTCAGGAATTACTGAACCGATTTTGAAAATTCTGTCACTAATAGGAAGCTACATAACTCTTGAATACTATTGGGAAAATATTTTTGTCCCGGAAAAACTTTTTTCACGCGGGCGGAGCCGCGAGCACTACTAGTATTAGTATAAATACCAATCACGAGAGGGACAAACTAACCTAACAAAACCACTAATTGCGCGTCTGCTTAAACTCTCGTGGATAAAGCCTGAAGGCGAGACTCAAACCATAGACTCGTTAATAGTCTTTATAATGGACCATCAGTATCAGATAGCTTTAAAACTCTTAAAGGTCTCTAATCATTCAAAGATAAGCCACGACTCGATTAACCTATATTGTAAATAGGGCGATAAAAATGTGGGAACTAGAATTTAAAATGGCGTTGATAAGAAATTATCTAAGACGCAATTTCATAAATAATATTATTGTTAAAGTTGTGTATAATAAAGCAGTTTAATTATAAAGGTATAGCTTATAGTTATTATCAATTCATATTTTAAACTGAATTATTTTTAAGTGAGGGCGCTTTCCGAAACAAAAGGGTGTACTAACAATATTTTATTCAGATTTAGATGCTCCATAATCGACATTAATTATAAGAAAAATAGGAAACAAATCGCTATGATTCTTTAAGCTTTCCTCAGCAGAACCACGCGTGCTGGCTTACGGAAACATAGCTTCGTGGTGTCCTCCATCCCGGCCCGTATCCAGAGGTCCGGAAATTCGTAATTTTGCCGTACCATTAAGCTGTGGAACAGTTTACCGGCACGCGTGTTCCCTTCGTCTTAAGACATGCGGTCTTCACGCGGAGTGTGAAGAAGCTATTAGCAGGCCGGCACGTTAAGGGACAATCTTGTCCCTTGCCGGTTGACATTTGTTTTGGGCTTCACTTCTCTTAACATCAGGTGCAGTTATAAGTCACTTCGTCGAGCTAATGATAAAAAAAATCATAAAAATATGATCGTTTCGTGCATCTCCTATTAAAATACAAATTATTTCTATTTGCCACGAATACTACCCATTAGATAGACTCATGATTTACTTATTTAAAATTTTCAACAAGACCAAAAAATATTTTATAAGGAGTTTATTCGTTAAACGTCGCGTATTTGCTGCAGCGACTCGTACGGTATCAAGAAAGGAACAAATGTTCAGAGGATTCGCACGAGGAGGCGCCTCAGGTAATAAAATATCTTTTTGAATTAAATGCTTGATTTTATTTTAAAGGTTTATGATCCCTTCCAAAATTTCCAAGAAAGCCATGTAGCTGTACTTAATTTTAAGTAGAGACTCAATAATCAATTATCTAACTAATCGAATCTCGATTAATCCGTTGGATTAAAAAGCCATTCTCGAATGTCTTTAAGAAGTACAATGTATTTTTTATTGCAATGAATATCGATAAGCGAATCACGCAAACATTAACAAAGAATTAAATTCCGCGTATCATTGAACATTCCATTTTGTCATTAAACGTCTCTATACTCATGGGCATAGTGCTCAAATTGCTTTGCAATCAACATTGTTCCTATAGTCCTAAGTCGTAACAACTTGTAAAAAACGATTGCACTTTAAATCTAGGCATTAAGGACGATATTCTAAAGAATTGATGTGGTTAAGTTGTATTGATATATTGGTGTATCGACTGAGGAATGCCATCGTCCATCAGCATACCAAATGAGGAGATTAACGACGTGGAAACTTCATGGATTAGTGGTTTAATTGCTGATCAAAACGCGACTGCAGTTTTGATTTCGATTGTTGTGTTCTTTAAATTTAATAAATATTGTATGGCTCAAGTTAAAGCAATATGTTGAAAATAATGTTACAGAGCGGTTAAATTTTATTTCGTCATTGTAATGTAATTATTGATTCTTAGAAGTTTGCTCAACGGTAATGATCTCATTCACAGTCACATAGGAGCATAAGGTATAGCGTAAATCGTTTATTGTAATGAAACTCATTCATTACCATCGAGTCCTCGAGGCAGCATTGAGGAAACGACTAAACAAGATACAAACACGTTATTTATTAATGAAGGCATATAAATTTTAAATTATCGTCCAAGTTAATGCAGAATGTAATCGAAAGTCAGGAAATGATTTAGTTCATACAAACGAGGTAGTTTACATAACATTTGCTTTATTAACGCATTGAAGGTAAAGAAATTGTAAGGAAACGTCTTTAGTAAATCATTTCCAGTATTATTAACCGATTTCAAAAAGGAGGTTCTGTATTCGATCCGTATGTACGTATGTATGTATGTTTGTATGTATGTAAATTTGTATGGCCGCGAGTTTCTCAAAAACTACTGATCCGATTTGAATGTGGTTTTCGATATTCAAATGTATATTTTTCAGGGAAGGTTTTAGTATATAATTTATGAAGATCTTCGGAGATACACAATGGAACTCTTCAATAATTAACAGCCGATGAATCGCGTTTGCTGCAATCGTATATCTGTGATGTATTGTTTACACTTTTTTATAATTAACTAACAAAAAAGCAATAAATAAAAACTTTTTAATAAAAAAATAAACCGACTTCAAATTTAAATTCGCTTAGTATAAACGTATATTTGGAGTCGGTGCCTAATTTAAATTAAATAATGTTTTCGTATATTCGTTTGTGTTATTCCTTAGCTTAGCTGGCAATTTAAATTAGGCATCGACTCCAAATATACGTTTATACTAAGCGAATATAAAATTGAATTATTTTTTGGTTTGCAGTGGTTTTGAAGTCGGTTTTAGTTAATTAAATTCCTATACAAGAAAATTTACTATACTCGTGTTTGATTTCGATACCCGGTAATAGACAGTAGGTCGTTCTGTGCGTAAGTACAGTCAGCCACATAAGCTGAACAAATTCAAAAATTCAAATCGCCTTTCGCGTAAGTTTAATTTAAACTTTTTTTTTTTATTTTATTATTGTGAAGGGATTTTACTGGTGGTAGGTCTCTCATATGTACTTTTGTGACCCCCGTGATGGACGGCAGCGTGGCGGTTAGGCCTCACGCTGCCTTTGACGCCGAGGGCGTCCTTCGGTGTGCGGGGGCTTCTGAGCCCCCCTAACAACAGGAGACGGACCGCAATAGCGGTACGCGCAGGGACGGTTGCGGACGACAACTTAGACGTGAGTCGGAGGAAGCCCGCAGCCGTTCCTAATGCGCTGAAGATGGCCACCGCGGAGTTTTGGTTGGTATGCCGTGCGGTGTACATAGGTTAGGGACCCTGCCCGGCGGTCGCCCGACGTTTTCCATCTCTCCGGGCGGCTCAACGTCGGGTCGTAAGGCACGGTGAACCCAACATAACCGCTCAGTCGTTCCCCTTGAACAGTGGGCGGTAGTAATAATTCACTTTCTCCGCGTAAACAAAAAAAAGGGTCTCTCATATGTGAGAGTCCGTCTGGGTGGGTAGTCACTGCAATGTCTATTTCTACCGCCGAGCAGAAGTGTACATGCACCGCTTTGTTTCGGTTTGAAGGACGTAGTAGCAAGTGTAACTACTGGACATAATGAGACTTAACATCTTATGTGTTATGACGAGCGCAGTAGAATGCCAAATAGTTCTTTGTAACTTAAATTGCTGGATGGTGTTGGTACTGTTTATGGGTAGTCGTATCGCTTACCATCAGGCGAACGGCATGCTCATCTCGTCATTCAATGCAATAAAACAAAAAAAGGCAATTGCTAACAACAAAAAAATGTATAGACGATTTGAAGTTTGAATTTGTACAGTTATTTATGTGGGTGACTTTACATAATTCCATGGGCCGTCCACAATGAGATGGCACCGATGACATGTTACGCGCCGGGACCATCCGTCACGGACCAGTTGTATTGAATGTCGTAAAATTATTAGAGCGAGTCAGTCTGGTCGGTTACCTTAGCCTAGTTAACGGACATTACAATATACAACTATACTGTACAACAGAATGGCTTACTTAGATCTAGAAATGATGCAGTTTGTTATAACGGATGTTAGAGTTTTGTGGGAATTGTCTAGCGTTTCATCGGTCAAATTAGATCCTAGTCTAGTTACTACTAATTTTTTTTATTCTTATTTTAAGGAGCTTTGTCGTATGTTACGAGTAAGTCGTTCCATACGTCCACATAAATATGTGTCACTATTAACTTGTCTAATATTATAAATGCGAAAATGTATGGAAATGTTTGAACGCAGACAACGCTGAATACATTTGGTTGAAATCGTACAGACAAATTAAGTCTTACATTAACATTTCATTTACATTTTATCGCGGATAGGCACAGCGGTTTTTATTCCAATTCTTATATTCCCAAATACATTAATGAAATAGGTAATCTATTTAGTTCAAATTCTTCCCTAGAAATTCCTATTAAGAAAGACTTAACATCTTATGTCTCAGGATGACGAGCGCAGTGTAATGCCACACAGTACTTTGTAACTTAAGGATCTGGATGGTTTGCTACTGTTTATGGGTGGTCCTATTGCTTACTATCAGGCAAACGGCTTGCTCGTCTCGTCATTCAAAGCAATAAAAAAAGTCCTATGACAAATTATAAATATTCTCGGAATTTGTTTTGTAATACCACGATTTTGCACAAATAATTATACACGTCATAGCCCATAATGCATAGCACGGAATTGTTTATGTCACTATTTATTCAAGAATTACTAAGAATTTACATGTATAGAGCATAAAGAACAAAACCGCATTAATATCGAGTGATTAATAATAACGATACCAAAGAAAGAGCGCTATCTCAAAAAATATTTAAGTTCTAAAACTATCTAAACAGGTTAGTATACCCATTGCTTATCGTTTCTGGGTAAATAAGTAAACAATTTCATACAAAAGTGGTGTATCTAATCGGCTGGTGTGCCAGACAGGCGGTTTGTTGTGTTATTCTTGTTAAAGTTTGATAAAAAAACGAACAAAGTGCAAGTTGTTCTTGTAAACGTTCTGTACTATATTATACCAACTCGATATACATACATAATGTAGATATAACAATACTAGCTATGCATTATACTATCCCACAGTTGAGGTTGACTAATACTGAGAGAATTTAGGTTTTAGTTCACCACGTGGGGCGTACTGCGGATTGGTACTTCGTAGATTTTACATACCATCGTAATTTTTAGATATATAAGTTTCGTGGCGATTTTTTTACCGTTAAAAATACATTTATTCTTTCTTAAATCAATATTGCATTTTCGAATCACTGGTACCTAGGTACTTGGGAAGCGGGTACAATGGTCGTTTATATGAGCAGAAAGAAAATATTTTGTTCTTTGAAATACATTCAACATTCCCATTAGCGAGAACATGAGACAGTATTTCGAAGTTGAAACGCAGTCAAACGTACTTAATAATTTAAGTTTATTGATATGAACAAACTAAAAGTACGTAACAAAATTTTACTATCGATTTCAAAGTTCAATAAAGTTGTATTTATTGGTGCTTAAATTTTTACTTCATTGGACGTGGATTTAAGTTTTTTTGGATTTTTTTTTTATTTCATTAAAGATTACTCCGAAACTTTTGTTTGACTACAGTTTCAAAAAATATTTGTTTTTAACACTTTTATATGTTTTCTTTGATCCTTTCCAAGGAATTACACAATACCCTGGCAAAATCAACGATGGTAATAAAATCGTAATCGAGAATATACTTATTGTTTTGATGCCAGGTCCAATAGCTTTCTCCATTCATCATTCCAGCTTCTTAAAGTCGACAAGGCATTAATAAATTGTCTGTTATAATATGTGTTTATTGGGCAGTGGATCACTTTTACTTAGCCTCAGGTGAACTACCTTTCCCGGTATTTTATCTAGCATTTCCTGTGGGAAAATAATAATAAATAATCCGCTGATTAATTTCAAGCATTTACAACCAGCATATTGTGGTACAACCAAGTTGACTTAATTATGCCAATAGCCGAAGGAATTCCAACACAGTGACGCATTCGTTTAATCATAAACATAGAAAAATACAAACGTGCAGATTGCGCCCACTTTTAGCCGAACGTATTCCGTTCCATGATATGATAGGGGTTGATCCTCTCGCCAAATGGGGCATAAATTCGAGACTCCAAGCTGATACTGAGTAAGAAGCCCCAATATCACTTTGCCTGACCTGGGGCCGAACCCATGACCATCACTACGTCACTGAGGCCTTCATTTTTTTCATTGAATTCGATAAAAAACGTAATATGATAATAATATCGTCACTATTATCCTTAAGGTATAATTGTGGTATCAGTGGTTTATAACCACACTGTAATCAGGCCAATGACACGACTTATATTAGTTCAATCTGAAGACTAATACTCTCTTACACATGTAAGAGTCCGTCTGGGTAGGCACCACCGCAATGTCTATTTCTACCGCCAAGCACCAGTGTGCATGCACTGTTGTTTCTGTTTGAAGGACATTGTAGCCAGTGTAACTACTGGACATAATGAGACATAATATCTTATGTCTCAGGATGACGAGCGCAGTGGAATGCCACACAGTATTTTGTAACTCAAGGTGCTGGATGGTGTTACTACTATTTATGGGTGGTCGTTTCGCTTTCCATCAAGCGATCGGCATGCTCGTCTCGTCACTCAATGCCACAACAGAAAACATATTATAGTACATGTTTTCTTGATTATCTTTCGAAACTAATTGATGGCTTTTGCGTGACGGAAATTTCATTTCATTTTATAAAAGTTTCTGGATGTGAAATGCTTCCAATAAGTTCCAGTGAGAATCTCTGGAGAAGACCTCAGCTCTGGATATGTTGGGATTGATGATCATGATGAGTTGCAAGTAAGTGAAGGTACTTGTTGCCAAGCAGTGGAATCAAGCGAAGTTGTTTCACAGATCCTTAAATGTGCAACTATTGCGCCTCTACCCTTTAATACAAGAAAGTTTATAATTGATGAAGCACTACAGAGTGTCTTGAATCGTTAGTTGTCATCGCAGATTACAAACATAAGTAACTAGATTTTGCCCGGCTCCGGCTCCGCCCGCGTTAAAAAGTTTTTCCGGGATAAAAGTCCCGCTTTTTATTTTCCCAGGATCAAATGTAGCCTATGTGTTAATTCGGGACATGATCTACCCGTGTGCCAAATTTCATCGAAATCCGTTGAGTAGTTTTTGCGTAAAAGAGTAACATACATCCATACATACTTACAAACTTTCGCCTTTATAATATTAGTAGGATTATTAGGATTAGGATAGATACATAATGCCTTGTAATTACACTGCTGTTTAACGGCAGAATGTGACTAAGCACTTTAAGCAGTTACACACATCGCCTCTCGCGTATGACACCTGCCATCTCGTAATATAAGTTCAGAAATTGATCAATAATCGATTATTTTAAATGTATCCCTTATACTCGATATACGTTAGAGACTATCCCGCCCTCACACCCGCTACTGCAACTCCTGTAAGCCAGGATTAGTTGCACGCAGTTTATGACACCGAGGGGTGAAGCTCGGCGATTCTCAGGGAACACTAATCTGACTATAACCCGCAACGAAATTAATCAAATAGAAAGATAGGGAGTTGGAAATATTGATTGTCCTCTTCCCTCCATAGCACAGCAGGAGACAAAAATCATGAACTAAGGAGGTATTTTAACCTCAAGTTTAGAGACGTACATACGTTTACGTACGTTTCGATATACGTTACTTTATACTTTTGAGAAAGTCATCATCAGGCACATGAAAGCCACTGCTGAACAGAGACCTCCCTTAAAGTTTTCCCCCGAACCTCACAAAAGCGGCCTGCATTAACGTGTTCCTGCAACCTTTACCATGTCATCTATCTACCTTGCATGTAGACATCCAACGCTTTTTTTTTTGTGGCCATCTTCGGCGCATTAGGGACGGCTGCGGGCTTCCTCCGACTCACGTCTAAGTTGTCGTCCGCAACCGCCCCTGCGCGTACCGCTGTTGCGGTCCGTCTCCTATTGTAGACATCCAACGCTGCGCTTGCCGGTACGTGGTGATGAGAATAAGCTCCAAGTTACTTTGAAACTTATTGCCATAATTACAGCGTTGGAAGTTGTTCTACATTAATCTTCATGCCCCTAAGGTTACGCTCCATCACCACGGATATCCACACTAATCATTCCTTGAAGCGAATCCTGTAAATTGATATTTCAACCCATCCATCAACATTACATATTTAACGAAATTCGTACACGGAAAAACTTTTTAGCGGCCATAATTTTTCTTGGCAGAAATTACAATCATTTTGCCTTGAAAATATAACTGATACGAAGTGTATTGATAGTAAGTACCTCTGGGAATTTTATGGATTTTAATTTGAATGTAAAGACCACCGACATATTAATAAGTACCTTTCATATGAATAACTTTATTAAATACTAGCTTTTGCCCGCGGCTCCGCTCGCATTAAAAAGTTTTTCCGGGATAAAAGTCCCGGATTATATTTTCCCGGGATAAAAAGTAGCCTATGTGTTAATCCAGGACATGATCTACCCGTGTGCCAAATTTCATCGAAATCCGTTCAGTAGTTTTTGCGTGAAAGAGGAACAAACATCCTTACATCCATACATCCAAACATCCAAACATCCATACATTCTTACAAACTTTCGCCTTTATAATATTAGTAGGATTTATCTTATTAAATTTTTACCCAAAATAAGCTAGGCAATTTCATCGGAATTCATTACATATTTTGTAATTGCGGTTGTCAAAGTCATAATTATGATGAATACTAGCTTTTGCCCGCGGCTCCGCCCGCTTTAAAAAGTTTTTCCGGGATAAAAGTCCCGCTTTATATTTTCCCGGTATAAAAAGTAGCCTATGTGTTAATCCAGGACATGATCTACCCGTGTGCCAAATTTCATCGAAATCCGTTCAGTAGTTTTTGCGTGAAAGAGGAACAAACATCCTTACATCCAAACATCCAAACATCTAAACATCCAAACATCCAAACATCCATACATTCTTACAAACTTTCGCCTTTATAATATTAGTAAGACTAGCTTTTGCCCGCGGCTCCGCCCGCTTTAAAAAGTTTTTCCGGGATAAAAGTCCCACTTTATATTTTCCCGGGATAAAAAGTAGCCTATGTGTTAATCCAGGACATGATCTACCCGTGTGCCAAATTTCATCGAAATGCGTTCAGTAGTTTTTGCGTGAAAGAGGAACAAACATCCTTACATCCAAACATCCATACATCCAAACATCAAAACATCCAAACATCCATACATTCTTACAAACTTTCGCCTTTATAATATTAATAGGATGTTATCGATAAACAATGGCATCCTCGTAAAGGATTTGGCAAAATTTTACGAGATAGAAAAAACCAGACCCAATATTTATACAGAACCTGACTGGCTCAGGACAATTAATAAAACTACTGTCTAATAGAATTACTATGTAGAACTATTTCACACTAGGTATACTAATTTATTGACAAGTACTTGACTTATGAACTTGACGTTGGGGTAACTATTGCAGTAAAAATTTCTATGAGATAGTCAATACAATTATAGACAAAAATATTCCTATTAGGCCTGTAAAATTAAATAAATATCCGTGTTGGTATTCTAAGGCATTGATTAAAATAATAAATGATAAGTTAAAGGTACACAGAAGATTTAAAACACATGGACGTGAATCGGATTATCAACGTTTCTCCGAGCTTCGTGCGCTTCAAAAAGAAACGCAAGCTCGGTGTTATATCTTGTTTTTGAAAAGAGCAGAAAAAAATATTTGTATTAATTCTAAGTTTTTTTGGTCTTTTATAAAGTCTAAAATGAATACATCTCAATTCCCTGACACTGTGTACTTGTCAAAAAACACTGCTAGCGAGAGCTCTGAAATCGTTGAGCTTTTTAATAATTATTTTTTATCGGTTTTTGATTCCCTTAGTGATACTTATACGGTATGTTCTAACATAGATAGTCTCCAATTAATAGATCTGCACTCAGTCCCCATCACTGTTTCAGTTGTTGAAAAATATCTAAAAAACTTAAATACTTCTAAAGGAACTGGTCCGGATGGCATTTCCTTTAGAATTTTGTGACAAAATAAGATTACTTTTCTGCCGACGAGACATATAACGGTTCTTTTTAGATGTTGGAAACTTTTTTGGTATTATGTGTTAAGATACTTTGTTTTAATTTGTTTGTGTATATTCTACTGTTTGTTTCCTGTACTACAATAAAATAAAATAAAATAAAGTAGCTGTTGCCCGCGGCTCCGCCCGCGTTAAAAAGTTTTTCTGTGATAAAATTCCCGCTTTATATTTTCCCGGGATAAAACGTAGCCTAAGTTACTCCTTATTACATCAGCTACCTGCCAATAAAGTCCCGTCAAAATCGGTCTGGCCATTTCAGAGATTAGCCGGAACAAACAGACAGACAAAAATTGTAAAAAATGTTACTTTGGTGTATGTAGCGTATATATATTCATATAAATGTAGGAAAAAACAGTTATTTTAATATTACAAACAGACACTCTAATTTTATTTATATGTATAGATGTATAGATTACAGACAACAAATTCAACAGCATTCAAAGAAATAGGCAACATATTGATAGCGGCAGCGCGGTATCTTATGGACCAAACCTTTCACAACATAGGGATTGACTTTCCAAGGTCGATTACATCAACCGATCAAGTACTGTCACTGCACGAGAATGTACCCATGTATATTATTATTCTATTACAAGGATCGCTGTGTTTACCTTCGCGCGGACGTGGTTATTAGTTATGCATGTCCGTAGGGGACGGATGGATTCCAACAGCTATTCATATAATAATATAATTGCCTCCGTTTTTTCTATGGGAAATTGGTTTAAGATCCCGCGTTTAGAGCCAAGGCAATTTCGCTGCCAGTAATTGGTGGAAATGGATCCATGTTAGGATTACCGGCTAACTGCGTAGAAATGCCCGACTATTTCTTGGTATAATGGCAGGGCTCTAAAACGCAAATAGTAGTTAGACAACTACACCAAAAATATTGAATTCCAGATTCCAAGGCAATGTGCCAGATATGGCCTGAATTTAGTAACATTAATAGCAACGAATCCAATCTTATGTCTGTCTACGCTATAGACGTGACATAGCAAATCGCGTGTTATTTCTATCATGTACAAGATTATTGGTAAGTCACATAACATTTTCGCATTAGTAAATTAATAAATTTTTATTTATATTAAAATGCGGTCTAGTACAAAGAAAATCTGAACTTTGTCATAAACTATCGCAGTTTTACTTCTGTATCACTCTTTACTTTTTTTCACTTACCATACCAAATATAGGATTTAAAAAAAGTTTTAAATCATCAGAAAATAAGGATAATAAATGTGCAAGGGGGCTACGCCTGAGGAATATAAATTATTTCAATACTTATCCCTGTAGATCGTAAAAGACGAGCGTGAGGTTTCTAAAAAATGTTGGTACGCCAGCTTGGTGAATGCATAAGCTTGGAGAGTAACCATCTTGCATTATGCAGTCTAAAGGATCACTTTTCGGGACCATATTTTAATATAAGCAACTACGGTTTGGTCGATCATTTTCACCTCACTGGCCTGTGAAATATGCTTTCTATTCTCAGACTGTGCAACAAAAAATTGGCGAATTTTAATTTAATATAAATTAACCAAATTTGTAAACAGTGTGCCGGAGATGGAATTTCTACGGACTTAAATGGCACCCGACATGATAGTAGTTTCGCTTATCGCATCTTAGCAGGCTATAAGCTCGGCGAAGTGTAGATGCATTCATTGCGACTCGTTATCCCTGATGAGACTCGAGCTTTTGAGCTCATCTAGTTTATCCTCCTTACATTATAACACCTAACAACGTTCTCTCAATTATGTGCAGCAACGAATAAAATCAAAAATGAATTATAACCTCCGAGGTTTCACACCCACGCCTCATTTTAGTTGAAGTCGCTTTACTAGGGTAACTTATGACATCTAGAGAAATGAGATCTCGGGATCAACCTTATTCAGCCCGGTGAGTCAACACACGCGCTATCGCATTAAAATTCACAGCGTTATATAAAATCCGTGACGGACAAACTGATTTGAATATCCTGTTATAGCTCGATATACCACCTGGAACCTACTGTATGAAGGTCGAGTTGAATGTTGCTAAATAAGAAAGAAAGAAAAACATTGATTGGCAACAAATCGGGTGGTGACAGTTTAACATGATAATAACCAAACCAAAAAAGGGAGACAATAAAAAAAAACGACAAAAACTTAACTCAAAACAATGATCAATCACGTGTGGACGGTATATGCCCAACCACAACAGTGCCAAAAGGTTCTGGATCAACATAATGCCAAACAGTGGATTGTTTGGCGCTGATTTTCATCCAGAACCTGGCCCAGAGGAACGTCATCCGAAAAAAAACATAAATAACCCTCCTTCTTTCGCAGTCGGGTAAAAAGAAGCACAATTTGCGCTCAGTGTGTAAGTGTGTGTGTGCGTGTGTCGATAAAATAAAAAATAATAATAAATAGATACATATACATATACACTCACGCCTGTTATACCCGAAGGGGTAGGCAGAGGCGCAACTAGTGCACCCACTTTTCGCCATTATTCCGTCCCATGATGTGATAGGGGGCAAGCCTATCGCCATATCGGGCACAAATTCCAGACTCCGAGCTGATACTGAATAGAAAAACTCAGTATCACTTTGCCCGACCCGGGGATCGAACCCGAGACCTCAGCTTTGCAGTCGTACTGTAATACAACTACGCCACCGAGGCAGTCTAATAAATAGATATCTATGCTTATATGAAATTCAAGAGCCAAAAGAGACATCCGCTTTTTGTATGTGTGCTGGGCCTCAAAATTTTACCAGGCTCAAACTTTATGGATATTAAAGGGGCATAAATATGAATCTTGGATCCATTCAAATATATTTTTAGACTCCTACATCTCTAACTAGCTTTTTTAAATACGTTCATATACGTGTAGTTTTTAAGCAAAATATATTAACATAAATAAAAATATAATACGATTTTAAAATTATACGATTTATTGCAAAGGCATAGTTTGTGGGAGTACTATCCAAATATAAATAAAATATTTTGGTTAGAATTTTAAGCTCGTTTTTGAACATGTCCTTTGTACGTGACTGCCGTGTGAAATGTAAGGCTGAAATGTGAATAAAGCCAAATTATATTTCAGAGGGAATGAAAAATAGACTTGAAATGACGGTTAGTTGATGAAATAAGACATCTTTAGAATGAAGACAAGAGGTAAAGATCTGATGATTAATTATGTAATATAGTAATTGTTATTAGCAGTGAAGTCATGCTGGTTACGGAGTAGGCACGTACTATATTCCTAAAAGAATAAGGAGAAGATGTCTGAGACCCGACATAATTTTTGAAGCGATGTGCAGCCGAGTTGTCTCCTGCACTGACCCGCCTCTACCAAGCGTCCTACCTCTCGGGTATTGTGCCTGAGTCTTGGAGGGAGGCCAATGTGCAACCGATCCCCAAAAAAGGTGATCGGTCGGACCCTGCCAATTACCGTCCAATCGCCATAACCTCAGTGATATGCAAGGTCATGGAGCGGATTATTAACGCTCAACTGACCCGCTACCTGGAGGATCACTCGTTGATCAGTGACAGACAATACGGGTTTCGTCGGAATCGATCAACGGGTGACCTTCTAGCGTATGTCATGCATCGCTGGGGGGAGGCGATTGACAGGCATGGCGAGGCTCTAGCCGTGAGCCTCGACATAGCCAAGGCATTTGACAGGGTCTGGCACCGTGGTCTCCTTTCCAAGCTCCCGACATATGGTCTGCCTAACAACTTGTGTACGTGGATCTCTGGCTTTCTGCATGGGCGAAGAATCCGTGTCGTCGTAGATGGGCACGCTTCGGAGCTCATGGCAGTAAATGCCGGAGTACCACAGGGCTCGGTCTTGTCGCCCACCCTGTTTCTTCTGCATATCAATGATATGCTGTCACTCGGCAACATTCATTGCTATGCAGACGACAGCACGGTTCATGGGCGATACTTCTACGGGCCCCCAAGTTCGCGGGCAGACACCGAAACGGGGCGCGAGGACCTTGTCTCTGAGCTTAACCGGACTCTGGACTTCATTTCTCTATGGGGTTCCAGCAACCTGGTTGAGTTCAGTGCCAAGAAAACGCAGGCTTGTGTCTTTTCGTGCAAAAAGTCCCCGTTTACTCCCCTCCCCATTCTTCAGGGCGTTCCCCTCTCATTGCGGAATGACCTGTGTATCCTTGGTGTGGATATACGCTGTGATCTGAATCCAAGGAATCATATCGAAGGCGTTATATCTGCCACTTCGCGCAGGGTTGGAATCCTGAACAAGGTGCGTCGCTTTTTCACGCCCGGTCAGCTTTACCGTTTGTATAAAGCGCAGGTTCGGCCGGGAATGGAATATTGCTCGCACCTATGGGACGGTTCCGCCCAATACTTGCTTGATGCCTTGGATGGATTACAGCGGCGGGCCATCCGCATTGTAAATGATGCAGACGTGACGGGCAACTTGGAGTCGCTACAGTTGCGGAGGGATGTCGCTTCTCTAAGCGTGTTCTACCGTCTGTATCATGGTGAATGAGGAGTTGTTTAACTTGATCCCCCCCTCTCCTTTCCTTAGCAGAACCACGCGTGCGGGCGCGCGAAGCCACAGCTTGAAGGTGAAAACCATTACGACCCGAACCAATAGGTTCTATAGTTCCTTCTTCTGTCGCACCATCAGGCTGTGGAATAGTTTGCCGGCGCACGTGTTCCCTCCTTCCTACAATCCTGGGTCCTTCCGCCGTAGCGTGAAGAAACAGCTGGTCAGGCCGGCATAATTGTGTCGAATGGCATGGGATAATCGTCCAATGCCATTCGATTCTCTATTTGGACTGCACTGTGCTTACCATCAGGCGCAGTGCAGTCACTATGTCGAGCTCCTATAAAAAAAAAAAAAAAAAAAATAATAATATTTTCCACATATTATGTGGAACGGCAGTTATACGAGTGAATGTGTAAACTTACACACAGAAGTTATCACAAAATAATTGATGCGATATGGATTAAAGGAATTTATTGTTTTCCTTAGTTATAAAACAATATAGCAAATGAAACCCAGACATATTATCTGAAACAGTTTATATTATTTATTAGTTCCTTAGACAATGATTTGCGGTATATACGTACAAAGTACATGAGTTATACTGTGGATAATAATAAATTAGCATTTTACATACCAAACTATTTAAATACAATGTTTTATTATTAAGTCATAGCATTAAACTTCTTGGATCTCATAAGTAGGCATCTAAATAATTTAAGTGGGCATAATTGTCTACGTGATCACTATAATCTATAACTTATTAGCGCCTCGCAAACGGTATTTATTTGAGAAATACAAACACTCAAACTAGTGATTGAGTGAGTCACTAGGTGCCGGTTCCAGTTGAAGACCACCGCCATGTACGCCTTTCCTGGTATATATGCTGAATATTATTCGGCAGAATCATGAGATGCCCTGTGTTTGAATCCTAGTTTTGTATTATTTTGTACTTATTTATAAATGTTTGTGTGTATCCCAGTAAATTGTGCGAACAAAGATAGAAACATTACTTGTACAAATAATCGATGTTCAGGTTTTTAATGTCTTCAAAATAATATTGGTTCAAGTGAATAGAGTTATGTTATAGACACAACTCATTGAAATAGAATTGTCCATAACCAAAATCCTCCAATCTACTATTAAATACGGTGACACTGGTGATGTAATGAATGAAATAACGGGATTCATTTCAAGCCCGCGTTAATCAAACAAGTTTAAATAGCGTTGCCGTTCTTGGCACAATGGAGCAACGAACTTTGGACTTCCAATTACAATTGGGAAACAAACCGATTGTCTAAATGGGAATCTGTTTTCCATGCATCGTGTGTAGAACTAATTGTGAGCGATTTGCTCTGGCTCATTTCATTCTGTTTTCGGAATAGTATTGGATGTTTTATGGCTCAAGATAAAGATGGATGTAGAACATTTAACACATTTGATAAAGTAATCAAAAAAGTAATAGTTTTGCCACAAATTTCTGCAGACTAGTGTTTAATTTATACAAAACATTGTCTGGCTCAAACAGACATCATCGTGTTAGATTAATCAGCAAATTATACCAACGAGACCTAGAAAAGTGGGAAGTTTCTTACAAAAATCCTTATTTCAATTTGTTCCAATTAAGAATTGAGTAGGGGAGACCGGGGATGGTTGGCGATAGGGGCAGGTTGAATAATCGTCAATAACTCTAGCTATTTTAAAGTGTTGCGTTGTCCTGATATACACGAAAAACCGTTAACTGCTTACGAATCTTCAACGCAAACGTGGCACCGCGGGCGCACGTAATCCGGGAGAAAAAACGATTTATCCAAAAATGATACCTACGAGTAATTATTTACCTCTTAATATTATTTGTATTGAAGCCTTTATACTCGATGCTATTTACATTCAAGCAATTTAAAGTAAAAGTTTGGTTATTGATGATTATTTTAGTGTATTTTTTTTATATTTCGACATAGTTTTGAGGTACTCACATGTGGTTGAATTCAAAAAAGCTGTTTGGGGCTGGTAGACGAACTTTGTATTGGGGCTAGTTGACTATCAAGAAAATGTACTACGTAGTAATTGAAATATTCTTCACATGAAATAAAGTGAATTTTTTGTCAAATTTATCAAAAGTTTTTTATTTTAAAACCTTGCGGATTTACAAAAGAATAACTAATCGAAACAGTAAACCTTCCGCTGGTGTTAGAATTTTTGTTTCCGCCCCAATAACAAGTATCGTACAAAAAGTGACAAATTATAAGTAAATTATGTAAATGTTACTACCATTTTGTCTCAATAAGACACATTGATAATAGTTAATAAGTATTTGTTTTGTTTTCTTTTATTTTATTGCCGTATTTTATACCAATATTTTCGTAGGTCAATTTACCCCAAGTTAATAGTCTACCAACCCCAGGCATGGGGTAGGTTGACATGATTTTTTTGTTCCACAAAAAGGCTTTTGTACACTATGTTATAAACAATCGCGAGGTTTTTGGTATTTCTTTTGAAAGCTTATTAGTTTACCTATCGAACCTGTAGGATTTTTTGACACTGTATACTAAAACAAAAAAATTATAAGCGTCTTAGCCGAAAATTGGTCAACTATCCCCGGTCTCCCCTACCTTAATTGGACGACTAAGACGTTATTAATTGGAATATTCAGTCTATAATTTCCGCAACAAATAATTTAACGGTTCAATTAAAACTGTAACTAATGAAATATTTCGGAAATTTGTGAGTTCCATAACTTATTTCTAAAAATGCCAGATTTAAAGTATTCATTTAATGAATAGGAATTTTGAATGCCTTTGACATTTTTTTTTTTGAATTACACACTGGAATCATACGGAATTTCTTCATTGACGTCTACATTGTTAATGGGCATATTAGTAACTTGAATAAACACTAGTAAAAAGAGCAATAAGACGCCTAAAACTAAAGTTCGAAGAAGGCATCAACGTTGCAATGATAACAAAATAGTGTGATATTATTATGGCGAAATCATTGATGTATTAAAGGGTTTTTTAATACATCAATGGGCGAGATACTTAAAATAAAAAACAATTGGTGCCCTAAAGGTTCCTAAGCAGCCATAGCACCAACATATTATTAAATTGTTTTTTCTCAGAAACAAAATTCACTTTGTAAGACAGTCCTGTGAACCCCTTCAGGGATAAAAGATATACAATGACAACTGTTCGTTAACTAAGCTATGGAAGCCACGCATGTGGAAAGTTAACTGACAATTAGACCTAATTGGTAGGTACTTATCATTTGAGGGACCATCGCAATGCGGGCTTGTATTAGACCGCTGATGTTGATAAAGGTTTCAACCTTTAGAGATACTAGCTAAAGTTTGTCTGTAATATATTTTGATACTCTTGAGGGTATTGACACATGTATACAAATGTTTGATGCTGAGCGACATATAGTTGACGTAATTATTTTTATCTCCTGAACTTGTGCCGGGCGGCATTTCAGTTTTGAAGGCATTTTTTTTTATTTAATTTGAGTGACCAGACCAAAATGGCGCTTGCATGATTCGATTGCCCATAAATAGTAGCAACACCACTTAGAACTTTGAATTACAAAGTACTCTGAGAGAAGATGTATAGTCTCACTATTCCCAGTAATTACGCTGGCTACAAGGAGTACAACGGAGCATGCACACCGCTGCTTGGCGGTATAAAATAAAACGTTTGTTCGAAGTTACATCCGCTATTATGGCGTAATCAGAATATAAAATAGAATTTCGATGTCGAAACTTCTTTTTTTGGTTATGGCATTGAATGATGAGATGAGGATGCCGTTCGCCTGATGGTAAGCGATACGACCACCCATAAACACTAGAAACACCATCCAGCACCTTGAGTTACAAAGTACTGTGTAGCATTCCACTGCGTTCGTTATCCTGAGACATAAGATGTTAAGTCTCATTATGTCCTGTAGTTACACTGGCTACAATGTCCTTCAAACCGAAACACAACAATGCATGCACACTGCTGCTTGGCGGTAGAAATATACATTACGGTGGTACCTACCCGGGCGGACTCATACATATGTGAGTCCTACCACCACTGAAAGTTGAAAGAAGTTCTTTCTGCACAGTACAAGTTTCCTCCATCTATTTTCATAATACACTTTAATATTCATAAAAATAATGATAATTAAAATATCACTAATGTTCTTTGCTTAAAAGCTCATGAAGCTACATATATTCTTAAATACTGCGTGTATCTCCTATGTTGAGACGGAGTAACAACATAAGAGTTTATTAGGACGGTTCCTTCTTGTTGTTTAAATAATTAAATTCCCTAGGACCTTCTTTGAAGACGAAGTTTAGTTAATTAATCCTCCCAATTTAACCCTGTTAGGGAGAAAACCTATATTCCATTCTTAGTTTAAAGAAAATGGCATAAGAGAGTTTTCTGCTGATAGCATTAATATTTTAAGAGATGTGATCAAATGAACCCGAAATTTAGAACACGTAAAAATATATGTAATGTCACTAACGTATGACACTGAGAAAATACATTTTTGGGTTCTAAACAGCCTATGAAATGGAATGGTTATTTCTTAGATAGCATTTATTAAACATACACATACATTAGCATTATGGGTGATATACATTCACATTTACCGAGGTATAGATATATAGAAATATGAATATTACATAGGCACGTATGTCATTCTACTAACAATATCATTCTCATTTCATTTTTCAAAAATTAATATTAATTAGCATCTTCATCATTACGATTGCAATTTCACAAATGTAGTCGTAGTATCTAATGTGAGCTTAAGGTTAATGCACTATACTACAATGAATAATAATCGTTTAAGATCATTGAACTCGATTATCGATTCTATGTATGCAATCGATGTAATTTAAAATATTGATCGTGAGGGCATACAAAGTAAAGGGGTCATGTCACAGCTTAGGCGAGGATTTAATTTAGGGCTGCTGAGCGATCCAATATATGTTCCGGTCAAAGACTCGGTATACCGATTTGACATCAATTCCATTCCATTATGCTTCACTTGAACGACATACTATATTATATACTTATGCTAAACATCTTCATCTTTTTTTAACGTATCGCAATGTGTCCACGGGTAAGTTTTACCCTGGACATTATTGTTTTATTTCGCGATTTTCAATTACATTTAACGAAGTTGGGTTTCAATTTTTTATTTCAAATATATATTTGTTCCTTAGGGTGAGGCCAGACGAGCGTAATTTTTTTTGTTGTGAGTAATTTCTGCTACATTCGGTTTCATACAAAAATCCTGTTTCGTTCACACGGCGACGCAAAATGAGTTGCCTGAAATGTGTGAAATGAAATTACGCGACCGAAATTTCGCGACTCACAACTCAAAAAATTACGCTCGTCTGGCCTCACCCTTATACGTATTTTTATATGCATAATATTATTTAATATTTATGAGTACCACCATCTGTCATTAACAAAAAGATTTTACGCTAGATGGCATTACCATCGCGCTGTTAGCATTTACGAAAATGAGAATTGAAAAAAAAATTGTAGAATATAAATAAAGCGTATTAAGACGCATCGAGAGACACCATTTGTCAAAATCGGTCAACTAGAAGCGACGCTAGAGTGGAAAATAAAATTGATGTTTTTTTTTATTTAATATGGCCCTGACGGCCAGTAGCGTCACGCGAGTCGACTTTTCTGCCCACACCGGACTTACAGGTGAACGCTCTAGAGTTTAGGTGCAAGCAACTCTTGAAATTAAGTGACCAGGCACTGAGGGCAACCCAATAACGGGTTACGAACCTCGGCTCAGGACGGTCAGTAGGAGAGGATGAGATCAATGATTAGTGAGGAAGGTTAGTGTTTCGTCGGCACGCGGGCCAGAACTGTTAGGGGGTCCTGGGGGACGGCTGACGGGGGACGCGGCGAGGTCCTCGGCGAAGAGGACGGAACTGCGGTCTTGTTGAGTGTAAAATGAATATATGGTACTTTTTTTTCATAGGGTGTATTACTCTTCCACGCTTCTCTGGAGTCTGTGACTACTTGTACTTAGTCGTAACTTATTGGAATACGAAATCTATAACATTAATTATAATATTCTAAGTACAGGAGCGCTCATGTCATTAATTTATAAGGTTTTTTTTACATATTAATGGTTACATGATATTTCATATATAAGTCGTAATTACGATGAAAACCACACGTTATTTTTAAATTACAGTAATTGGATTTACGTAATACATTACTGAGATACATTTGTTTGTTCAATGATTTTCCTCGTTTAAGTTTTTAGGTAAATCCTACTAATATTATAAATGCGAAAGTTTGTAAGAATGTATGGGCGTATGGATGTTTGTTACTCTTTCACGCAAAAACTACTGTACGGATTTCGATGAAATTTGGCACACGGGTAGATCATGTTCTGGATTAACAGATAGGGTACTTTTTATCCTGGGAATATATAAAGCGGGACTTTTATCCCGGGAGAACTCATTCTTGTGGGCGGAGCCGCGGGCAAAAGCTAGTATTAAATATAATAAATACTACACTAATAGTAATAATAACGCTAATATAACGAGAATATATTTATTTATTTGGTTTCATGCGAAGTCACATAAACCTATAATAATTATAATATGATAATTATGAGTTATATGTACTATGTTTCTATTGATGTTCGTGTTACTAAAGCAATTTCCACGTCTATTATTTGATTTAGATTCAACATTATTATTAAGTAGTCTTGTATAAAGTTATTACCATCCATGATTTTCAATGCATTTTTACTCTGAATTTACATATCATGCATTATTGTAGTAAATGTATTTATGAAACTATTAAAGTGCTATGTGAGGCTATATAATCATAGTTATTAATTGGTACCAATACTTTCAGTTTTGTCATAGGCTATTCCATATATAAATGGTAATGATGGCAGGGTTCAAACTAAGTATAGAATCAATTAACCGTATCTCACCGCACACGATGACTCTATCGCACAAGGTGACCAGAGAAATACGAATGCTATTAAAATTTAATATAAACACCACTATATTATGATAATACTGACTGTTTTCCATATCAATGCCCCTCGACAGGCCACCGTTTGTTTATGACTACTAAATTAATTTTTCAAGCGATAAAACACTCTATTCCGTACATATAGAATTCAGTGTAGTTTATGTACAGGGTGCGAAAATTAGTCGGATTATAACATTGTTATGCCGGTGATGACTGCCTCTGTGGCGTAGTTGTATTATGGTACGACTGCAATGCTGAGGTCTCGGGTTCGATCCCCGGGTCGGGAAAAGGGATATTGAGTTTTTCAATTCAGTATCTACGCTTCAGGCCCGCTTGGCCCATTTGGGCCATGACAGCTCCTGTCAAAAAAGTGAAAATCGTCGTTCCTACCCACGCAATAAGGTTTTAGTATAAAAATAAAATAAAAACAAATGTCAGCTGTCAAACTCGCGGTACCGGATAGGTAGCTCGGAGTCTGGAATTTCTGCCCGATATGGCGATAGGCTCGCCCCCTGTCACATCATGGGACGGAGTAATGGCGAAAAGTGGGTGCACTAGTTGCGACTCTACCTAACCCTTCGGGGATAAAAGGCGTGAGTGTAAATGTATATGTATGTAGAATTCAGTGTAGTTTATGTACGGGGTGCGAAAATTTGCCGGATTATATCAGTGTTTTGCCGGTGAAGAAGTTACGCCATAATTAATGGTTGGTAATGAGTCGAATTTAAACTTATGTTTGATAATGGTATAATAATTCTCCTCGCCTTTTTGTGATAAACAATTTATAAAGATTACCATTACTATTGCACCTATTGGCGCGCTATGATACATTTCTTAGTTTTTACATGTAGTACCTGCTCTTATTTTTAATAGCTGATTCCTTCACTTATAAACGACTTGATCTTTTAGTAGAACTTATAGTACTTATTATGTATATAAACAACATTTACTAAAAACCTTTTGTATCAATCACTGTTAGTACAATCATGGTATTTTTTTCTTTAGTTCCTTTGTAGATTTATAATTCATTTGTACTGTAAGTTATGTATGCTGAAGTTTACTATAAGTAGAAAAACACTGCTATCTTATGCCGTAATATTACAATATGTAAAACATGTGCATTATATGTATCCTTTGTTGTGAACTCTCAATAAAAATAAACATAACAGATATTTAAAAAGTATTGGACGTGGTTTATCATCGCCATGAGCAATTAATTTTTTTCAATATTCTTTTTCATGTCTTTAATGACACATAATCACGTATTAGTCAGTCAAGTATTTTTACGTTAATTCTCCGATTGAGAAGTTAATTGGTTTGAATTCGAATTGTCCAGTTAGTGTGATTCATCGATTATAGTGGTTTTGAGAAACGAGATTTTTCTTGTTAGTCATTTGATTATGTAACATGACCGGAAATCGTATTAGCATAAATACATATTTGAATCAATCGTTATATGGAATTTGTGCATTTGGCGGAATAGGCTGTTATCGATTTTATGTGGTCGATGTATATTGAAGGCCGTGTGTAATTGATATTTTCTGCCTTCTGGGCTTCAACTGTTTTTTATTTATTTTTATTGTAGATTGTTAACTGTATCTACACTTAGATTTGAGATCCTAGTACAGCTAAAACATAAATTTCCGAATAAATCGTGTACATATTTTTTATTATTTAATGATATTATTAACATTCAAAAAATAGAAATCTCCCTATCTAAGTATTCTCTAATATCTCAAGTTTAATATGAATAATCTTTATTTACTATTACATAGCTTTTAAATTTATACTTACAAGACATTCTCGTACAAAATTTTTACAATTCAAATTAAAGGACACTGTTAAGATATTCTTAACAAGTTGAGGATTAACATAAAACCAGTCTAAAACCGACGATAATCCAACATGTAATGCATATTCATTATCGCACACGACGTAAATAAGAAGTCATTTGTCGTAATTAGTCATACGACATTATCTCGAAAGGTCGCGGCCTTGGGTGAAGAATGCGTGGTTGCTTGTAATTGTTTTTATGCAACTATTGCTTACGATTCACGTTTAGTTGTCAGCAAAAGTCGTAAAGTTATGTAATTACTAGCTTTTGCCCGCGGCTCCGCCCGCGTGACTGAGTTTTTCCGGGATAAAAATTCCGCTTTATATTTTCCCGGGATAAAAAGTAGCCTATGTGTTAATCCAGGACATGATCTATCCGTGTGCCAATTTTCATCGAAATCCGTTCAGTAGTTTTTGCGTGAAAGAGTAACAAACATCCATACATCCAGACATTCTTACAAACTTTCGCCTTTATAATACTAGGATTGAACATTGTTCGGTTTAATCATTACCTTATTCCTACCTTAGGTCAAGATCTTGGTATTGATTCTTAGGTAATACTTTATGAGGCTATTTCTAGCACGGATCCACGAGGAGAGTTTGACTTAAGTCCGTCACAAAAACTGAGGAGTCTTTTCTACAAAAAGTTTAAATAGTGTGTTGTGGCGACCACTACTAAGTGCGATAAAATCAAAATACATATACATATAGAGGTACGTATACACTCACGCCTGTTATCCCCGAAGGGGTAGGCAGAGGCGCAACTAGTGCACCCACTTTTCGCCGTTATTCCGTCCCATGATGTGATAGTGGGCGAGCCTATCGCCATATCGGGCACAAATTCCAGACTCCGAGCTGATACTGAATAGAAAAACACAATATCACTTTGCCCGACCCAGGGATCAAGCCCGAGACCTCAGCTTTGCAGTCGTACTGTAATACAACAACGCCACCGAGGCAGTCTCGGTGGCGTCGTAAATAATAATATCATAATCAAAATAATTATATTATTTGGGTTAAAATGCTTTAAAAAGTGAAATCAATTGTTTTATTTGGCCACATATACTAAAACATCAAACTATAAAGACCATAGTCGATATCGGTCAAGGCTGCTTATTACAATGTTTATTTAGATAAGTAACGACCTCATTTGCATAAAAATAATGTTCATTGAACAGTCTTAAGAAGTAGATCATAAATGTGTGAGATTCCAACTACTAAGGGATAGAATATAATCGATTCAAATTACGTTGTTAGTTTGGAAACCGACCGTCATACATTTATCATTTAAGAAATAAAAACAATGACATAAATATTTTTAAAGGCGGAAATGTTTACGTTCGTACTATAATAGCTGTGACGATGGTCTTGGAGACCAGATTTTTAACTATGTTCCTTGTTATTACGCGTTTAATATTATTTCATATTGTATTCACATTACCATCCGCATAAGAAGCATTCTCCTATCCTTAGGGCTGATAGAAAACAAAAAAATGTATTGGAATGACACAGTCATTTCCCAACGATAAGTTTATCATACATGTCATTTCCATACATTTCTTTTTGTTTCCTATTTATGCTAACTATTTTGTAAAGAAAGGCATCTTGTCTATGATATAAGGGATTTATTTTAATTTTTAACAGTTTGCCAGCGTACGTGTTCCCTCCTTCCTACGACTTAGGGTCCTTCAAGCGGGGCATGAAGAAGCAATTAAGTAGGCCGGCATAACTGTGCCGACCGACCAGGGATGTTTATCTCTTGCCGGTCGACATAACTTTTTGGGTTTCACTACATTTACCATCAGATGCAGTGAAGCCACTTTGTCGAGCGTTCGATAAAAAAAAAATTGATTTATTTTAAATGAGACTAATATACCTACCCCTTAATTTAAAACGTCAATGCTATTGTAAGCTTTCAAAGAATACTGAATTTCTGGATTCTTTAATCGTTCAAACTGAGAAAGAGTCTTTTCCCTGCAGTTGGGCATCTAGATATTTATTAGTCCATCATATAATTAGAGTTGGATTTTTAATTTACAAGTAGACTATGCATTTAATTATAATAAATACTTTGCCAATAACTCTACTCGCGCCAACGTATAATGTCATCAAATAATTCCATATATTCAACAGTTCATGGAATTTTGTCTATAGGGACAAATTAATCTAATTATTGAAACAGTCATATTGGACAATCCATTACTCGAATATTTTACTCAAGTGACTTTGTTAAACTTAATAAAATCATAATCATAATCCCGGCTTTGTTTCAATGAAACCATTTTTGGAAATAATTCAGTGTTTCGAAAATCCTGTACAAACAAACGCACAAAAATAACCTTCCGGATGTATGCGTCGAGTGAAAAGCCATAGTGGCTTTGGGGTTTATTAAACACTTTCATTTGGAGTAAGTGCCATGGAACTGTTTTGCATGACACGTGCATGTTCCACAACAGCCCCTAATTCTCTATGACAATGGACTCGTAACGCGGCCACGTTACTTTAACTCAGTGTAATTAACGTTAAATGGTATTCTGTATGCAATTTTCCATAGTGATAACCGCGATGAGTTATGTTACGCGCTTGTCACGAGCGGTGAAAATAATTTGTGTCAGAGAATAAGGCGGCAGGTCATGCTTAGAGTGTACACAAAATACAGAATATACGTCTTTAAACGTATACAAATATCAAAGTTATGAACATGTCTGGAGGCAGATAAACCGCTAAATGGATTAGAATGTACGTAGGCTTACAAATATAGGCTTACTTAGTCTCAGATTTAATCTTTGAAACATGTACATTGGGTCTTTGATTCCAGTTAAAGACTCACAAAGGCGCAGTTGCAAGCACAGCTACTAAGGTACCTACCTAGTTACGTAATATTCATCTTATAATATTACATTACTACTTACTGATACAATAGAACCTCTATAAGTCGAATATCAAGGGAAACGCCAAAAAATTCGAGTTATAGAGTTTTCGACTTATGGAGGATATCAACCTCGGCGGATTTTGATTCGACTTGCAGAGGTTAAGATTCAATCTTACTTATTTTGGGTTAAAGAGGGGAAATAAATAAAAATTCCAGATACAGAGGTATCAAACATATTATTTTTATTTATTATAAATCAACATTATTTCGAAACATACTTAAAATAAAAAATACGAATATGTAGGCATTAAAAAAGTCAGTATTTTTTGTTTGTTTACATAATTCAGTCGTTCTCTATCTATAGCATTGTCCAAGGTATAAAAAGCAGAAAATTCTGGTTCTTCAGAGTTGCTGGTTTGTTCTACAAAGTTCCGTAAAGTATTCAATGCTGTTCTTGCTTCTTTGATGGAAACCCATGGAGCGCATGTCGTATCATTCGAGTCTTCTATGTCATCTAAATCATTAGTATCGGTTTTCTGAGCTAAAGTGGGTCATAAATTACTTAAGTGGTAATCCTATTTATCATATACTTCTAAATTGTTTTCTAAGAAACAATGGTGTACTTATTTCCATTGTCGGCTAATTCTTAAAGTCAGTAAATTATTTTTCTTCGAACTATAGAGGTAATAAGTTTCAAATAATCCAGTTGTAAAGGTTGTAAAATAAAACATTGCTATGCTCGCGATACAAAGGTCCAATTTATTTTTTCGAGTTATAGAGGGAAATGTACCAAAATGGCTTGCAGGGACTCACTGATTATTTCAACTAATAGAGGGTCGGAATTACGAGTAATGGAGGTTTGGGGCTTGAATGGATGGCAACAAAACATTTTTTCGAATTATGGAGGTGGTGGACTTAACGAGGTTCAACCGTATTATAAATGCGTAAGTTGGTGAAAAGTTTAGATATTTGTTAGAAGTAAAAGCAAAAGCTGCTTAACGGATTTGGATGCAAATTGGCACCCGGATAGACCAGTCCTGGATTAACATATAGGCTACTTTAAATCCCGGAAAATTGATCCCATAGGATATAATTATTATAATTTTTAAACCGCTTTTTAAATAAATTTTAAATTAGCGTCCTACAGTTGGCGCTATTGAACAATGCAATCATTTAAGTATACAGTGAGCCGTGAGGCTTTTATACCAGAGAAGGTCGGTCAAGCGGACAAAGCCGCGAGAAACACCAAGTTATAATTAATTATAAATCATAAGATTTCTCATAACTCTGGCTAAGTTCGTGTACGTGATTTATATTCTTTTTTACTTTTTCTTAATTGCTTCATTATTGTAATGAGAGGCCGTTGCTTCTATGTATCTAATTCCCAAGAATATTTTAAGTTTTAATTTTACAAGTTAATTGTTCAAACAGAAATAATTACGTAAGTTACACTAAAATAGCATGTATGAAACTAGTGAATTGTATACAAGGGCATGATATTAATTGCATGAAAGTATGAGAGGTGATCTTTTAGATCAATTAGGATTTGATGTTGATTAGATTTCCTTGCGGTAAATAAATAAACTCATAAAAAATAACATCTGGGGGATGTCTCTGACTTAAAATTGACGATAAATCATTTCCTAATCCATATAAAAATAAGGTAGATTTTTTTTTATTTCTACATTGATCTTTAATTTTCTCCATGACGAGCGCTGTTTAGTGCCTTGTAGAAATTTTTAAGTTGCTACTGTTTATTGATTTTGTTGCTTACCACAAGGCGAGCAATTTGCTCGTCTTGTCTCGTTTATTGATGTGTAAAAAATTGTTACAGTTTTAAAACGGGCGACACATGCTATGATGTATATGTGCTATAGTATATGAACAGCACTTGCTTAAATTGGCTTTTGGTTTCAATGTTATTAGTAGTTTTAGTGACGTCAATGCAAATTAATTGACTGTTTGAACAAAGCGTAGGTAAATTATAGTTGAAAAGCTAAAATGCTATGAAAACACAGAAAGAGATTAAAAGTAGATGTCTGTGAAAATGGGTGGGACTGCTGAGAATGTTGAGAGATGTTTAATTGTTCCAGACTTCGGTAATCGGGTCACTATCACCATAGTTCATAGACACCTACATTCTCTGGAATATAGTGGATGCAAAAGAAGGAAAAGATGTTATGCAAGGGTGGGAGGTTGTTTCCCTCTCAGTTATAGAGGAGCCTGTGTTCAGCAGTGGGCAGTATATAATCCCGGGCTGGTATGATATGAGAGTTTGTTTGGGCTTTTGGGTGTCTGTTCCCATACGAGATGCCCTTGGACATGTCCAAGGACGACGGTATGGAGACGAGGAGCCCTATTCAATCCATCTAAAAAATCCACTTCCGAATATTTCGATAAACAAGTCGCAAGTACTAGGGTAGCCACACGTTGTGGTTTGTATGACGAAAATTTTTTTTAAGGTGTTCTCTGTTTTGAGTTTTTTTATGTATAATCTTAATAATATTGTAAATTCGTAAGATTGTGATTTTTTTTTATGGTTGTATGTTTGTTAGAAGCAAACGCAGAAACAACTAAACGGATGAAATTTTGATACTTTTTATACCGCAATTTCCTCCCATGGGAAATTATGGATATTTTAATCTGATTCTTTAAGTATGTATGTATATGGCGTTGGCGTCGAAGGTAGCGTGTTGTAGGGATTTTTCACTCGAGCGAAGCCGCGAGTAACAGCTAGTAAGTTTATAATTTACAGGCAAACATGAACTGTCATGTATTTGAGTCCCTTATTAAGCTATTGCATAGCTTCTATCACGGGCCTTGAGCGTGGAGACCGAATCCAGAAATTCCGTAACGAAAATAACCTGCCACCCCTCACTATTTTCAACTCTATCACAACCATGTAGAGTGTAAAATTTAATAAGTAAATTTAATATCGCAGTCTTGTAAGAATACAATATGTAAGAGGATATGAGCTGAATGTTAAACGATAAAAGGTCAAAATTACCGTGTATTTAAAAATTGTTCCAGTCAGTGAAACGTATCGAAATGTCAAACCCGGCGGGATGACGTGATTCTAAGTTTGAATTTTTAATAAGTTTTTATTTTATATCTGTTCAAAGAGGTTTTTATATAAATGTCACGGCTCTGGATACTAGTCCATTGAGCCCGTCTTTCATATTTTTTTTTAGTTTTGCCATCTATCGATGAATAATTTATTTTATATCTGATCAAAGAGGTTATAAATATTAGAATTTATGCAATAGCTTTACCGCGGCAGTCTCCGAGTGCCTCACGTCTTATATTTTTTTATTAACATACTTGGGCCACAGGTTTCAAGTTAAATTTTATAGTTATCGTATTAAACAGCTAATGTAGGTAGCTAGGGTACGTATGCATTTTATTAACCGACTTCCAAAAAAAAAGGAGGAGGTTCTCAACTCGTGTGTTTGTATTTTTTTATGTATGTACACTGATTTTTCTGAAAATTGTGAGCTTATTTGCTTGATTCCTTTTTTATTCAGTAAATTAGAGTCTCAAAATGGTCCCATTTCAATATATCTTAGTTTAGGGCTCATAATTTTTGTCAATTTATTTGAGAACATAGATTAGACTTTCGTATTTGGTCGGCTTATGCATTAATGTGACAAGTAAGCGGTAATCGGCCATAAGTTTAGAATAACAGAGTTTTGACGAGATTTTTTTAACATTGGTAATTGCACAATTGCCAATGTTTAATGGCTTACTCACACACGCTTGTCTTTGTCCGTAGTTGCAATTATACACTTTAGAACAATGTACTGCGCGATGTTACAATTGGATAAATACTTTATGATTCAGGCAGTAATGTTTCCACATAAATGTTTTCTATAATATCTTAAATTCTACTATAATAATTATGGCCGCCTATTAGTAGTGGCAGCATAACTAAACTCCTGGTTTCTATAATCAGTGAGTTTCATTTCCAGATAGACATTACGTGAGTTGCCTTGAATTAAGAATTTAATTTATAATTTAATTAATTTAATTTAGCGGTTAATATAGTTAACTACATGCACCTTTTCGTACTATTTTAGTTTATATCCCGCAGTTATGCAGCACAGCGCTGAGTGACCACCTACCTGTCACGGCCACGACATGCAACATAATACATTTATTCGGTGTGTATTATAATTTAAGAAAAAGCATAATTGTATTCATAGCCTATAGTTTTAAGGAGTTATTTGTTTCATAGTTTATAATTGTACGTCAGTTGTGTCTGTGACAAATAACACACATTTCTTTCTTTCTTTCATGTCAAAATTAAACTTAGATCACTGCCGGCTCATCCAGGGAGAGTATTTTCTGAGAGTAAAGGTAATTAGCGTAACAGAATAAAATTTAGAATCGGCTCAGTAGTACCAGATATTAGGTACCCTTATAAAACAAACGCACAAATGTTAGCTGTTTATAATCCTAATCGGAAATTAAACAGCAGACAGTTATAAATATGGCCCGATGTGGTGATAGGCTCGCCCCCTATCACATCATGGGACGGAATACGCACGGCGAAAAGTAGGTGCATTAGTTACGCCTCTGCCTACCCCTTGGGGGATAAAAGGCGTGGGTGTATATACAGTTATAAATATAGATCACGACATATTTAAACGTTTCGCGGAAAAGTCAAATAAAAAAATTATCAATAAACATAAAATTAATTAACGCTTTAAAAAGAAGGGTATTTTTCACAAACGTCCGACGTTTTTAATGATCCGCTAACTGCATAATATATGAGTATTTTATTTCTTTTGATTCAAGGAAACCTTTGAAACAGGACGTCCTGCTTACGTTATTGTTTGGCGGTTTTTACAACATCTAAATTTATATTAATTGGTTTTGTCAGCGCGGATTATAATAAATCGGGCGACGAAGTGGCATGGCTTAATTTTAGTTATTACTTGTTATATTTTAATTTATAGAATAAGTCTGAAATATAAACAAACATTTCACATGCATTTTATTATACTTTACCTTTAATCCACCTGTATTTAAATTCTTTTTATTCTTAATCGCACATAATATCATCAAAGTTAAGGAATTAAACAGAATTCAAGTTAAAAATAATGTGTATAATGTAGGTACCTATACGTATGTTTACAGTTCAGAATATTTATACAAAATTCAAATAAATTGTGCTTATTTTAGTTCTAAAGCCCTTTTACGCTGTATTGGAAATACCTGTTTTGTAAAATGTTAAATCATTGTTTCTCTTTGCTCCCCATCAACAAGGCCTATTTGTAAATATATTAACGTTTTAACGTTTTAGCGATAAGTTAACTTATTTTCACTCAACGGTTCTAGCGTTTTGTTTAGACTTGTGTTGAAATAACCCGCACTACGATTACGGATTTTATACGCAAATTGAAACGCATGTAGAAATGTAGGTAGTAATAAAATGTAACTTTTGTTCAATAAAATATTTCGTTCAGGATCAGCAACTTAAATATGGAAGTTCTCTTTTATGCTTTTCTTACCTTTACTGTTATTTCATGTGGTATTTTTTAAAAGATTAAATATATTATTAAAATTTGTTTTATTATAATTAATATTTTAATTAATGTCTTTATTATAAGATAAAAACGACCTCAAAATTATTGCTAGTTGTATAAGTATATTATTATAAAAATTCAAGCGTATTTATAACACTTACCAATTGCCTTGACAATCCAACAAAAACTTTAATCGTATGATTCACTGCCAAACAATTTTTTAAACTGTTTAAAAACGCATAACAATACGTAATAGAACAGTGTCATACACACAATTCTGAGGATGTATTGTGTTTTTGACATTAAGTTCTCATAAAAAATCACTTTACCACAATATACATTATTATAAAAACTAAATTTATTAAAAAATAAATTTCCCGCCAAATTATACAGAGCGCATGCGCGCACTCTCCTCGCGTGTATATGTCACACTGACAACTGGAAATATAAACTTGTACTATTGCGCGCACGCATTGTCAATAAAATTGTGTGTACTATAATAACGACTCAAGCGATTTTAAGCGATAACGTGTGTCCATAACAGCTATATTGCCGTGGGATAAGGCACAAATTGAGTAAGGGTGTGACTCATTCATTTGTCCACAGCTGGTCGCGTCATTCATAAGCTCACTTCACAACCTGATTTCGACATTATGACGTCACCTTAAAGAGCATGTTCGCATAATTATTCGGCTACCTGTTTTCGGAAATACAGTTGTTTTTTATCCTTTTTGAGCGTTAAGAGTTAAAATTGGTAGATTCATCAATATCGGCTACTTGCCTAATTATAGATTTTATAATAATGACCACAATGTAAATATAATATTAAATGTATCGTGTTTTTACAATCTGGGTCATATTATTATGTCTAAAAAGGCTGGGCAGGTTTTTTATTATACCTAAGCTGAATAATTGCAAACTGTACAATTTAAAAAATAAGACACTTCTATATTGTGATTTGTTATCAGTATTTTACGTAACATACATTTTGATACCAATCATCATACTTTAAATGACATACAAAATTAACCAAATATAGAATTTCTTGAAACAAATCCTAGAATTGTTTATTACAAGTGGAAAATGAATTACAGACCATGGGAATAATGCGAAAGATGCTCCTTATGCATATTACGATAATACCTTGTAGTTGTGAATAGGTACATATTTACCATGTACACCTTTAAGCAAATTTACAAGTAAAGTGTACCCAATACCCGATAATCTTAACATCTACTTATTGTGAATCTTATTCAAAGAAAATGAAATAAAGAAATGGTTTGAAAGTGTTTTCCCTTTCAATAGAAACAAAAGTTCGTGACCAAAAAACCTACGGATTCAGATCGTTGACCATATTTTTGTATTGTTTTAGATTTCTAAAATAAAAGTAAATTAATTATTTATGAAGGTACATTCTGCCAACCCGCACTAGGCCAGCGTGGTGTACCTACTAAGGCCAAAACCCTCTCAGTTGTAGAAGAGGCCCGGGCTCAGCAATGGGCAGTATATAATACAGGGCTGGTATAGTATAGAATTTATCGTAACCGGATAAAATATCATCAAAATGCTGCTTATATTTGCAGACAGCAACTGAACTGCTTTTGCTATTACACCTGTCAGCTCAGCTGTGAAATCGATTAGGTAACTCAAAACGTCGTTTCTTACCTTGATAAAGAGCAAATAAAATAAAATATCTGTCACGAGCTCGGTGGCGTCATCTAGCTTCTTTTAGCGCGAAAAAACGCCTTATCACTGCCACCACTGGGGGGTGACTGGAACGGTTACGTTGATTTCACCGGTCGTGCGGCCAATATCGAAAATCGAGAGTATAGCATCAAACTTAACCTTATAGCTGTAAAAACTTAGATTTTTTTTTATATGGCCATCTTTGGCGCATTAGGGACGGCTGCGGGCTTCCTCCGACTCACGTCTAAGTTGTCGTCCGCAACCGCCCCAACAATTCTGTCTACCACTGAAATGGGAACAAAGCGAGATAATACGTATGTATGTATAATGTAACCTATTACCTAAATATGTTATGCAAACCCTCATTAAGTTCTGGAGGCGGTATTTAATATTTTGCGCACATGATTCCCATTATCGTTAAGGATCATTTAATGTTTGAATTAGTGCTTAGACTTGATTAGTATGCTTATTAGCGTTAAACTTCGTTTTATTACACCAATAAAACACCTATAACTGTAATAATTCTGAAGATTTGTACTGGTGATTATGAGCTACTAATCTGAAATTTACGGAACTTGGGAGGATTTTCAAATTCAAATTATTAAGTAATTAGGCCACTTAGGGCACTTTTACACGTCATTTTTACATTGTTTTTTTTTTCGATTAAAAATTCTACCAGTGCTTTGGAAAAGCCCACTGACCTGACAAGAAGCACTAAGAAACTCAGCGTAAGTCTTTAAAGTAAGGTGTTTATCATTGAGCATTTATAACAGATACGTATTTTACCGTTATATGCAGTAGCGTAACTGTGTCGTGTTTGTATCGAACAGTGCCTGGTGACAGAAATAGATTGTAATCTGGAATAGTAGCTAACTACTTATTATACTGGGAAAATATAAATCAGGACTTTTATCCCGAAAATATTTTTTCACGCGAAATCTAGTACTTAGGTACAAGATAAAAAATAAAATGTATATTTTTTTAATCAAAACCACTACATACCAAAAATAATTTAACCCATTTTTGTTATTATTGCGTCGAATGACGAGACGAGCATACCGTTCGCGTGATGGTAAGCGATAGGACCACCCATAAACAGTACCAACACCATCCAGCACCATAAGCTACAAAGTATTGTAGTTATGGCATTCCGCTGGCTCGTTATCCTGAGACATAAGATGTTAAGTCTTATTATGTTTCGTAGTTACACTGGCTACCATTTCCTTCAAACCGAAACACAACAGTGAATGGGTACTGCTGATTGGCGGTAGAAATAGACATTGCGGTGGTACCCACCCAGACGGACTCTTACATATGAAAGTCCTACCACCAGTAATGTTTACGTATATATTTGTTCGTGTATTTGCTTAGCTGGCAATTTAAATTAGGCACCGACTCCAAATATACGTTTATAAAGTTAAATTATTTTTTGGTTTGTAGTGGTTTTGAAGTCGGTTTTATTTTTTGTTAAAATGTTTTTATTTATTGCTTTTTTTAGTTAAATATGGAATGATGTAAACATCATCATAGATAATTATATACGATTTCAGCATTCTCGGGTCATCTGCTGTTAGTTATTGAAAAGTTCCATTTTCTATCAGTATCTACTAGACCCTAATAAACTGTATACTCAAAAATTCCCTTAAAAAATATGCCATAGAAATACCATACATACGCATTGAATACAGAACTTCTTTTTTTGAAGTCGTTTAGAAGAATATAACTTATAACGACTATCGTATATAGTGTCCAGATTATGTGGTCCATTGAATCTTGTTATAACAAGTTTTCATTTTACTTTCTGCTTACAAAATCAGTTAGTCGCACTTTCGAAACAAGGCAAGAATGAAATAGACTCTTTCGTGAATTTTCTATTCTGTATCGTTTAAATCCTTTATTTGTTCGATGAAGAAATTGAATACAAATTTATTCATGGCGAATGTAATTTCTAATATAAAAGCAGTGTAATTTTACTTTTAAGACACGATTAGTACAATATTACGTGCTTAAAGTTCCGTGTTTGGAATTTTAAATTAGTATTCGTAGACGAAATGCCGGCGATTTCGACAAATGTTACCTTTTAGCTTGCGTTTGAATCGAATAATCGTAAAAGTTAAAGGAACATTTAAATGGATTTATAGATAACAGTGAAAATTCTTGTTCCTAAACATAATTCTCAAGCGATCAACTTTTTCATTCGGTCATTCAGTTGAAATGAGCAGCGACAATATGTCAGTGACTCATTCAGTGTCACTTGTAACTTTTTATTAAGAAAAACATTATTTTAATATGTTTTGTGTGTTGTACGTTTATGGCACAAGACAGCAAATAGTCAATATTATGCAGGTAAATACCGCATTGTTTATCAATTAATGTTCGCCTTAATTGTGAAGGAAAGCATTGTGAGGATATCTTTTTTTTTTTTTTTTTTTTTGTCCCTGACTAAACTCTTGTTAGCCTGACGAGGGTCGGCTTATACAAGAACACCGGTCTTGTGGGTGAGCGCAGAAGGCACTCGCAACCCTTAAATTTAAGCGACCACGCTGAGGGCGACCCACTAATGGGTCACGACCTCGGCTCAGGGCGGCCACTGAGAGGATAAGACATCAGCATTTGGGGAAATATGGTTTGAAACCTAATCCTATTTAACGTGTTGATCGTAGTCTTCGGCACGCGGGCCGGAACTGCTAAGAGAGGGCAGGGTTATGGGGAACGCGACGAGGTCCTCGACGGCGAGGACGGTACAGCGGTCTTGTGGAGTGTATGAGCTTTAAGTGCTCGTTCTTTTCGCGTAAAGCTAGAGTGATTTCGTCCTCTGGATCGGTCAGGACTGATCGCGGTCGTCTCCATTTGGCGCGGTCAAATGGAGTATATATAGACGCTTTACGGATAAGCGTGTTCGGGTGGTTTACCGCCCTGTCGAAATAGCGTCTGCTGGCGCACTGCATAAAGTGCCTGATGGTCGGCATATTGGTGTCCACGTGGAGGTTGCGATTGCGAACGTACCACGGGGCACCAAGTGCATGTCGTAAGAATCGATTTTGAAGCACCTGCATTCGCTGAAGGCGACCGGGCGGTAAATGAGCGAATACGGGCGACGCGTATGTCATTATCGGACGGATGCATGTTTTAAAGATCCTAATCTTGTTGCGGATTGACATCTTACTATTTTTGTTTAGGAGCCAGTGAAGCTGGCTCATCGCGAATGCGGCTCGCGCGCGTACCGCATTTACGTGTGGGATGAAGGTCAACCTCTGATCAAGGGTTACTCCTAAATATTTGGCTTGGCCCTTCCAGGGAATAACCTGGTCGGACATGCGGACTGAAAAGTGAGGGACATGGACTTTCCTTTTCCGAGTGAAAAGGATGGCCTGACTTTTGGTGGGATTGACGGTGATTCGCCATTTGCGGAACCACTCACCGAGTTCGTCGGCGGCGGTTTGCAAAGTGCGCACCACTTTGTCGGGGTCTATACGTGAAGCGTATATTGCGGTATCATCCGCGAATAGTGCCAGATGGGCGTTTTGTGGTCTAGGGATGTCGCTTGTGTACAGCGAAAATAGAAAAGGGGACAGGGCGGAGCCTTGCGGGACTCCGGCCGTGATGGTGTGTCGGGAAGAGAGAGTTCCCTCCACGCGATATCTGAAACCGCGATTCGACAGGAAATCTCGTATGATGTGCACGAGTTGTGTGGGCACGTTGAGAGTGTACAGCTTGAAAAGCAAGCCGTTGTGCCACAACTCTTGTGACCCCCGTGATGGACATGTCCGAGGCAGCGTGTCTCACGCTGCCTCGTACACCAAAAGGCGGACACGGTACGGTGTTTCGGGGGCTTCTGAGCCCCCGCAACAGGAAAAGGACCGCAATAGCGGTACGTGCAGGGGCGGTTGCGGACGACAACTTAGACGTGAGTCGGAGGAAGCCCGCAGCCGTCCCTAATGCGCCGAAGATGGCATTTTTAAAAAAAAAAAGAAAGATCAGTGGATGAGGCGTCTGCGAGCTTGGTGCCCAAAAGGCGCCAATTCGTTTTCACCTTCATCGGAATATTAGGACCTGTGTCTGTTGGACTGTTTTCGGGGACTAGATCGAGGATCACAGGTCTGTGGTCAGAGTCTAACTCTTGTAACACTTGCATGGAACGCACGCTAAGGCTTACGTTCCGTACAAGTGCCACGTCGAGTATGTCCGGTCGGTGGTCGTCGTTGTAACTATAGTGGGTAGGTTCTGAAGGAACCAATAGGCTTAGATTGATTGTGTCAAGACAACTCTCTAGGACTGCACCACGCTCGTTGGTCGAGTTGCAGTTCCAGAGAGTGTTCTTGGCATTGAGGTCTCCCGCCAAAATGACGGAATCCCCCAGATCAAATAGGGTTTCAAGTTCGTTGGAGTGAAGCTCCTTAGTGGGCGAGAGATAGGCCGATATGATGGTGATCGGCGGGTGTCCGGTCATGGCTAGCCTGCAGACCGAAGCCTCAATGTTGCTCAAGCTTATCGGTGATTCTAAAGGAATACAATGAAGGGACCTTTTGTAATAAATGAGAGTGCCTCCTAAACGGCCACTGGTACGATCATTTCGCACCAGTTTGAAGTTTGGGATGTTGGGATCGCGGTGAGAGGGCTTAAGGAACGTTTCCTGGATGAGGAAAACGTCAATTTGGTTGTCGCGGACAATAGAAGAAATTTCGGCTTTTTGGTCCCGAATGCCGTTACAATTGAAAAACCCCACTCTGAGGGAGCGAGGTTTTGTCCGCTGGGGGAGTTGTCTGGCGTTGGTAGCCATTTATGAAATTAAAGAGGGGAGACGCACAGCGTTAACTGTAGCCTCGAAGATTTGTTGCTGGATCAGAGCGATCTCAGCGATTAAAAGGGGGTCTTCTACTCCCGTACGGGTGAGTAGACGAGAACGCTCGAAAAGTTTCCCGTGGAGAATCATTATCTCCGGGGAGCCTAATAGTGAGGCGACTGAGGAAGAGGCGTCGCTTGCCTTCGCCGCCACCGTCGCCGTCTGAGAAGGGGTGGTGGGTTTGGGTTTGGGCTGGGCTGCCTTTGAAGAAGGAGCCACAGCTGGGGGAGGAGAGGGTCGAGTAGAGGCCGGGGCAGCGGGAGTGACTCCGCTGGGGGCCTGTGAAATGGGTTCAGCGCGCTCCGTGGGAGGAAACCACGGGTTGCGCACTGGCGCAGGTGCCAGTTTGAATGTGGTGGCCTGAGGGGCCGAGGGAGCCGCAGCTTTAGGAGCTTTGGCAACTCTTTTGGGGGCGCGAGGGCATCCGCGATAATTCGCTGGATGGCCGGTTTGCCGGCAGTTGGTGCACGAAGGCGGCTCCGTGCACTGAGAGCGGTCCTTGGGACGGGGGCACTCGGATGTGCCGTGTTCGCCGAGGCACTTGACGCACCTGGCGGGGAGGCGACAGCCACGAGAATTGTGGCCGTATTTCTGGCAGTTGTGACACTGCCCTATCTGGGTCGATTTGTGAGGGGCTTCGACGGTGAAGCCGCCTAGCCCCGAGATATCTTTTATTTCAAAGAGACGTTTGACGTCGGAAGGGGACTGAAGAATGGCAAGGACCATTTCATATTGAATTCCCGGCCGGGAGGCGCGGGACTGTCTGTGCATCCTGTGCACTTCGATAGCGACAATGCCTTTCTCTTCGAGGCCTTCCTTGACCTCAAGAGGGGACATTTGCGTGGGGATTCCGCGAATGACGTAGCGGAAGCGCCGCTCGTCAGGCAAAGAGTAAGTGAAATAGTGCCATTTCTTGGCATCTAAAAATTTGGTGAGGGCTCTGTGGTCCGCGATTGAAGAGGGCTGTAATGCCAGAAGTTTGTGGATTTTATTCCACGAGTTTGATGCGATTGATATGCGCTGTTTGCGCAATTCTTCAAATATGTCCCGAATGGACATATTTGCGGGGAGTTGTAGGTTCAAACTCGGGGGTTTTTTAGGCCCCTTTGGTTGAGTCGGCGGCGGTGGCGGCGTCGATGCAGACGCGGACGCGGTTGGCGCTGAAGGCGCGGAAGGCGCAGAAGGCGCGGATGGGGAGGCCGGTGCGGGAGCAGCGACGCTTCTCTGCTTCTTCCTCCGGCTGTTCTTCACCGTGGTGAAGCCGTCCTCGTCGCGTTCCGACGAGGACGACTCCTCCCCGGATTCGCAGGCGGAGGAAGAGGCCGAGATCGGCCGTTTTTTCGGGTTGTTAGCGGTGGCTTCGGGTTGGCTGGGGGACGTGTCCATTTCCTCTTCAGACTCCGCGGAGCCGCCCGAGGTTTCGGTGGTCTCTGTCGAGGTCGTAGCCTCGGACGACTCCGAGGTGTCTGAGGACGCAGACGGTTCCCTGGCTTCCCTAGCCATTGAAATAATTTCTTGTCGGACCGCGTTGTCCGACCGGAACATCTCCCTTACCATGTTCATTATCTCCTCCTTGGAGATAATGGGCACGGTGAGGGGAGCGCTAACGGTTTGAGCGGCGACGACAGGCCGCTCGGGAGCCAAATCCATAGGCCCAGAATCAGCCATATTGGCGGCTGAGTCCGAGCCTACGGTAAAAATGATTTGGGGGCCGCGTGTGTGTTCACTAACCCCGGGTGTGCACCGCCTGTAAAGAACACACCAAGAAACCAGGCGGGTTCACACAAAACGAAACGAGCGCGGATCGCGACGCGGTATGGGACGCGTTGAACTAAGTCCCCGGGTAGGAACGCCCGGGGGTGAGTGAGTGCGTGTCCCTCCCCGCCGGGTATAGGCGAGGGGGGGTGTACTTAAAAATAGGTGTGCCCTAAGCTTGTATCCCTTTTGCCAGTCTTATTGTGCAAAAGGGTTCCTAACAGTCCGTGTACCGTAAACGGTATTGGCCGGAGGCCGCACGCTCAACCGATACACGGGATGGATTTTAAGGAAAGGGTAGGGTTGGGAAGGTGATATACGGGGGAGACAGCGGTGTGCCTCCGCAGCCTCCGGATCCGTACCCGTCGGCTTTGCCTTGCCCTGAAGGGGCGCAGCGCGTGGCCGGTGCCGCGGCTCGGCTTGTTAGCACCGTTAGGTTTCCGCCGAGCCAATGCCCTGAAGGGGCCAAAAGTCGATTAGAAACAAATTGGGCTAAACCCTGTCCTGAAAAGGACGCGGCTTGGCCCGAAATAGGCTAACAAGATAGCAAAAGGTTGCCCCTTTGCTACCTGTGTAACCTTGACGGCAGCGAGGTCGCTGCGGACCGCACCGAGCAGGTACCCGGACGGATCAGTGGAATGTCGCAGCAGGTACTGCGACAAACAAAAGGTCCGCTCAGATCGGCTGCTCAGAGCGGAATGAATGGAGAATATCTTCATACTTTACAATTTTTATAAAAAATTTCGAGGATATGTGAAGTCTGCCAATCCGCACTAGGTGAGCGTGGTTGTTTCTTTTTATTGCAATTGAATGACGAGACGATGACGTTCGCCTGATGGTAAGCCATACGATCACCCATAAACAGTAACAACACCATTCAGCACCATTGAGTTACAAAGTACGGATTAAGGCATAAAACCCTCTCTGTAGCAGAGTGGGCCCGTGTCCAGAAGTAGGACGGTATATCATACAGGCGCACCTTTAGGACGAAAACGACACAATTCAAAAAATAGAAAACTGAGTTGTTATTTTTAAATGACTTAAAACTAGTCCCTTATTTATATAAATATAATAAAAATGGACCCATATAACAGTTTTGTTCTTTTCCTGCTTGAATATGGCTGTGTTTGAACTATTATTGTATTGAGAACTTCGTTTTAAGTAATTTTATGACGTAAACTCAATTTTCTTTCTTTTTGAATTGTGTCGTTTTCATCCTAAAGGTGCGCAGGACTGGCTGATAAAATTATAGTTAAACAAAGAAATCTTATTCCAAAATAGAGAACCAAGATTATATGGAAGTGTAAATATAACTACACATAATACTAGGCTCGTAATATTAATTACCGTTAGAGACTATCCCGCCCTCACACCCGCCACTGCAACTCCTGTAAGCCAGGATCAGCAGTGGCACGCATTTTATGAAACCGAGCCGTGAAACTCAGCGAGTCTCAGGGAACACTAGTATATCTTTAACCCGCATTGTAATTAATCAAATATAATTATAAGGAGTTTAAGAGTTCAATACCGTTAGTCAGTTGTTATTAGTCGCACGAGTCCATCCCTAAATATTTATACTAAAATATTAGTCGATTTCGCTATTGCTCTTGTGTACTTGCCCATGTTAATGGATAAAAATACCATTATTCATTCCAAACAGCGGACTCGTAGCCCGGGTCATTAAAACATCATTTTCTACCCCATAAAGGAAAGAACAATAATTTCTCATGACGGGTTATCGTGTCGTTTACACGGACTACAGTCGAAAACAAAACTGAAAAAAGGTCGATTGTCCGGATGAAAAAAAAATCGTGTAAATGTTATCAGAGATGGATTCAAGAATTAATTATGTGTGCCCCAGACCTATAATGAATAATCATGTTTTATCCTTAGATAGTAAAAAACAAAGTCGTCCAGCGCCTCTGTACGCTATACAAAACTACCGAACGGTTTTCGAAGATGTTCTGATTGTGGGAAGCTTTAAGGATACTTTTATCCTGGAAAAACTCTTTCACCCGCGGGCAAAGCTCCGAGCAAAAGCTTGTACTCCTTATAATTTAAATGTAAGAAGGCTCTTTTCTCTACCCAAATTCTTATCCTACACAGTGGCGCCGCGAATTCTGCAATCATCAGTGGCTGTAGTGTAGCTCATAGCAGAAAAATACTAAAGTGCCCGTTTAGATGTTCATTTTTATAAAAAACTCCTCCCAGAATCCAGAGCTAGTATTGGCCCTATAATACTAGCACAGCCGTGTTTTTCAGTATTTCATGAATTTTATTGTTCGTGAAAGCATTTGTCAATTGTTGAAAAGGTTCGCTGTCAGAGAAAATACTCAGTTCTAAATTATTCATCTTGAAGTTATTTTTCGGTGTAATTATTTTTAGGCTCATACAATTATTATAGGTACACAGATAAACGAAATTCATACTAGTTCGTTAGAATTCTATGCAGTTAATAATGTATTAAAATGTTAAACAAAAATATGGAATTATTAAAATATAGATAATTTTGGTTTAAGCTGGCATGGTTGCCGAAGACCCAAATATTCTCTCACCATCAATTACATTTAACTTCTACTTCTATTTTTCGCTGAAAATCGGCACCAAAAACACTACTTCTGTAACCTTATAGTAATTGTTTATGAACGACAAACACTGACAATCAGGTAACTTACTCTAATATGTGGTAAATTACATTCGAAATAGTGTTCAAATTAGCTTTTCATAACACAAGTGTTGTTGTACACAGAGCCCGCAAGAAACTTTACGCGTAGACTAACTGCTGCTTTATTTATTTCTGTCAAATAACTTACTATAGGTACTAGACATTAAACAGTTTGAATGTCTTTTGATGTCGTGTGTGAACACGAACTACACCGTTTCTTAACACTATAGCTAATTACATCATGATATAGGGAGAATATTATAAACCACATCTAAATTATGTAGGCTAATGAATATACCACTTTGATTAGAATCTCTATTTATACGGAAATCAAGTGACACACATCACGATATGCGTAAATTTAATTTAATCTCATACCAGTAATTAAGAGCTCTGTGAGCGAATTAATTATTAGGTCCTACCAAGCACACTTATTAAGATGTATGCAGTGTCGGCTTTAGGTGGGGGAGGGAGGGGGGATGTAGGGGGGTCGCCGGAGCACCAGGTCTTAAGAAAGGCGCTGAGGCTTAGGAGGGTGCCACATACTCTGACTTCATCATTGACGTTATACTATGTTATAAAGTTACAGTTGGTTCCTGAAAAAGATCACCAGCATGTACAGTCATGATCTTCTTTCTCTCTTTCTTCAGCTGAACAAATAAAATATTTCGAATCACCTGCACAATGTTCAATTAAATCATTTTTTTCCTTTGTTTGAAGTAAAGTAAATACCTTTTATTTTATTTATGTGAAGAGAAAATAAAATTCGTAACGAGCGCAACAGTGTCCTAAATGCGATTTGAGGTTTTGATTTTTTTGTTCAGGTATTTATGACTAACTGTACCTTAGGGGCGGTTGCGGACGACAACTTAGACGTGAGTCGAAGGAAGCCCGCAGCCGTCCCTAATGCGCCAAAGATGGCCACCGCGGAGTTTTGGTTGGTATGCCGTGCGGTGTACATAGGTTAGGGACTCGGCCCGGCGGTCGCCCGACGTTTTCCATCTTTCTGGGCGGCTCAACGTCGGGTCGTAAGGCACGGCGAACCCAACATAACCGCTCAGTCGTTCGCCTTGAACACTGGGCGGTAGTAATAATTCACTTTCTCCGCGTAAACAATAAAAAATCGTTGACTTGTTGGAATCGTCACAAAAACGAACTATATACATTTGTTTTTAAATTGGGCGGGAAACGAACACAAATTCAAACAATTTTGACCCTATTCCCAATGTTGAAAAGACGCATTTATTTTCAAAGTCGATGCAGCTTGCCGTATAGGGTCCACATTTTCCTAAAACTCATCTAGCCAAAATTTGGATTATGTCTATTTATTTAGAGATTATTGTTTTATTTAGAGTGGATTATGTATTTATTACTTTGACATACTGATGTGGTCATGTTATGACCATGATGTTACGTATGTAAAAAATAATGTATTATTCTGTTAAGACAATTCTTTATACGCAATAACACCCACGTATTTTAGCTCAAATTCTAATTAGCATGTCAACGTCATAAATTTAAAACACATAAACCATAACACATAACAATATAAGTAATGTTGTTTATTTCATTTCAAAAAACGCAAAGTAACGTCTACACTCTACAAGCTGATGTTTACATATCGTAAAATATTGTTCCAACACAAAAAGTAATTATATGAATGTTATACGACTGAAATAAAAGTTAAGTGTCGAAAATGCATCATAATGCTTTATGCGATCTTAAAACACTATTAGTTGATGTGAATTTAAATTATTCCCAACAAGAAAACATTTCAGACGAATTGGTATTTAATTTAGGGCTCCTTGAAGCATCGTCTAGTGGATATTAAATTGAAAATTTCAGAATCACAATGGATTGAGATATTTTATGTTTGGGTTCTCTACCCGAACGTATTTCGAAAGAAATCCGTCAGGATTATTGTTCTCTTTCACTTCAGTAACATTGCAAATTGAAGTATACAAATATTATCTACCAGCTGTTGCCCGCGGCTCCGCCCGCGTTTAAAAGTTTTTCCGGGATAAAAGTCCCGCTTGATATTTTCCCGGTATAAAACGTAGCCTATATGGTAATCCCGGACATGATCTACTCGTATGCCGAATTTCATCGAAATCCGTTGAGCAGTTTTTGCGTGAAAGAGTAACAAACATCCATACATCCAGATTCCAGACATCCATACATACTCACAAACTTTCGCCTTTATAATATTAGTAGGAAGGCTTGTTTACATTATTTTAGTTATTGATTTCAAAGAACAAATAACCTAAGAATATAATATACTTATACAGTTTTGATTTTTGAAGTGAGTAACTAACAACAATAAATAACAATGAATGTAACGGAGACCACACACACACACGCACACACACAACTCACACCTTTTATTCCCGAAGGGGAAGGCAGAGGGGCAACTAGTGTGCCCACTTTTCGCCGTCCGTATTCAGTCCCATGATGTGATAGGGGGCGAGCCTGTCGCCATATTTATTTCAAGTAAAATACACAGTTAATATACAATAGTTGCCAGTGGCACCCAAACTAAGCTGCGCTTGTATCTTGGGCTGCCTTAATACAGATTACAACTTGAATAATGAGCCGCATGAGGATTTTTCTTTTATTTTTGTTGTTTATATCGGGTACAAATTCCAGACTCCGGGATAATACTGAATAGAAAAACCCAGTATCACTGCACACAGCATTCCAGTCGTACCCAAACACAACTACGCTACCGAGGCAGTCGGAGATCATATTTTATTATTGTATTTGAAACTCAAAGTGTAGTTATTTTCAGTGATGCAAACAGTGCCAACTATTGGCAACACGGAACCCTTGATGTAACTTGAAACTGCACTTGCCCAGCTAAAAGTTTTATCGTTTTGGAGACAATGTAAGCGTATCAAATGTTAACGACATTGGATATAAAGATGAAAATAGAATTATTAAAGTTTTATACTTCTTAAGGAGCATAAAAACTCCATAAACAAAAACATCGCATTATTTGGAGGAAAGTGACAAAAACAATTTATGATGATGACGTAATCCGAGAGAATCCATTTATATTTACGTTACTGAAGTTCTGAACTTATAATATCTGAGAACAATGATAAATTACAAAAATGGTAAAATGTAGAGCCAATAATATGAATGTATTTTTTCGTATTGCTATGAATATTCAAATAAAAACAAAAATGAGGTTCCGTTGTTTCTTTATTCTATGTTTTTTTATTACCTACTAGCTTTTGCCCGCGGCTCCGCCCGCATTAAAAAGTTTTTCCGGGATAAAAGTCCCGGTTTATATTTTCCCGGGATAAAAAGTAGCCTATGTGTTAATCCAGGACATGATCTACCCGTGTGCCAAATTTCATCGAAATCCGTTCAGTAGTTTTTGCGTGAAAGAGGAACAAACATCCTTACATCCATACATCCAAACATCCAAACATCCATACATTCTTACAAACTTTCGCCTTTATAATATTAGTAGGATATGATTAGATGGTAAAAAAGCATGTAAGTATGATTAATTGGACTATTCGTTAAGTTAATATATTTATATCAACTTTTCTGTTTTAGTAGTTTTGTTTTCATGTTGTAAAAACAATTTGGCTTTCTTTTCACAATTAACCCCATGATCGATGGACTAGGCAAACGAGTTTCTGCCTCGGTGGCATAATTATCTTTCGCATTTATAATATTAGTAGGATGGTAGGATAATAATACCAGCCCTGTATTATATACTGTCCCACTGCTGGGCACGGGTCTCTTATACTACTGAGAGGGTTTAGGCCTTAGTCCACCACACTGGTCTACTGCGGGTTGATAGACTTCACATGCCTTCGAAATTCTTATAAAGAAGTTGCGGATACAGTACGACTGCCGCTCTGAGGTCCCGGGTTCGTATCCCAGTCCAACAGTGATATTGGATTATTCTTCTCGGTATTTATCAGCTCGTCTAGAATTCGTACCCGATATGGCGATAGGCTCGCTCCCTATCATGGGATGGAATACATATGAAAGATTTCAAAACCTCAACTCAGTAAAACTACACAATTACCACTGCAAATAACACTTTATTATCACTTTGAAGAAACGTCTTGCCTCAACGACTGCTCACAATCGACTGCCACTCACAATGCAGTCAACAAAGAAGTGAAGTTGTCAATCTCAGTGTTGCCAACACAATAAATGTCGAAGCATCTAAATTGTTATTATTTAAATTCAGTTTTTATAATGTACCCATTACCTTTAATTGACTTGTATTTTATTTGCACAATGCTTGTATGATGCTTACACATACTAGTTACTACGAAGAGTGGATACACAAGTTGTGCCTCTGCCTACCCTTTCGTGGAGAAAAGGCGTGACGGATTGTGTGTGTGCCAACGAGATAAAAATACCTACACAAACTACTACTGGGTATTTCATCCAGAATAATCTATATGGGCACTAAATGTAGCAGGCGATAGACCTAGAAAATCATAGTGAAATTGTGTGTGTATTTCATGCAAAGTATATTCCTTTATGAGCCGACAATATATTTAAGGCGTATCTAACGTACAAATCTTGCCGCATTCATTTTTATATCGTGCACCAAAAAACTTAGTTATTTTGACGAGATAAAATAGTACTCGGTAGTGACAATGTTTTACTTAAATAAATTTGTTTTCTTACATCATATTACACGGTACATTGTTGGTTTCAGTTTAGAATATACTGTCCCACTGCTGGGCACGGGCGTCTTACTAATGTGATGGTTTAGGCCTTAGTCCACCACGCTGGCCTAGTGAGAGTTGGAAGACTTCACATACCTTCCACATTCTTATGCAGAAATATTAGGTATAAGTACATAGTTGTTTAATTTCATGGGAAAAATTGTAACTCGCGATTTGTAGGGTGACTATACTCAAAAGAGAACGAGTCCTTTTCAGAGAATTTTAAAACTGCATTGGCGGAAGCAAGTATTCTTTGTGCTTTTCGTATAATGAATAGACAAAAGAAAAGAATGCAACTGAAAAAGAAACGGTAAAATTATTTATTATGAGAGAACAAAACATTTCCTTATCTAATAAAGCTGTACTGGAACAGCATACCGTATCAGAGAAGAGAAAAATAAGTATCAAAAATTGCAAAAGTGGGTTGCTTTTTTTCTTTTCTGTAAGGGAATCCAAGGGGAGAAGCATGTCTCTAAGATATTAAATACGGTCGTGAGCGAATATTACGACGTTAAAAATGATTAAATATTTTATGACAACAGGGACCTTTTAAATGTGATGGGAGGACTTTGCCCTGGACTGGGACATATGGCCAAACATTATTTTTATGAAGATCATGTTTTGGATGGGCTATTACTTTTTAACCGACTTACAAAAAATGTGGAAGTTCTCATTTAATTTTGCTTCGTTTGTTGTAACCTCTTAAACTATTAAAATAGTATGAAGTCGCTTCTGATAAATGTTGTTCTACATATCATAATTTATTTTTGTTTCATCGCCAATCCAAATCGGGCACAAATACCAGACTCCCGAGTGATATTGAATAGAGAAATTCAATATCACTTTACCCGACTTGGGAATCCAACCCGAGATCTCAGCTATGCAGTTGTACAGTAATACAACTACGCTCCGGAGGCAGTCAAAGTGATCCAAAGAAATTACAAATCCTTCTACATCATCTTAGAGATTAGTTTCTAGTTTTTGTTCTCTTCCTTCTCCAGCAGATCAACATTAAATAGAACTTTATAATCTGACAATACGCCAAAAAGTTTGCATCTGTTTACAACTCCGAAATCATATTTCGACCCAATCAGTTATGAGGACGAGGGAGCCAACTATCGACATCCTCATTGTAGATCGAGGGGCTGAGCAAATGGCGTGTAACACATCGCTCCAAGGTGACACACGTCATATCTAATTGGGACAGTACGTTTGCACTAATGAGATTCATGTGAAATTTTTAGACTTAGCTTTGATGACTACCTTGGTGGCGTATTTGTATTGAGTGCGATGACACCGCTCTGAGATCGTGGGTTCGAATCTCGGGCAATGATATTGGGTTTTCCTGCTCAGTATCAGCCCAGAGCCTTGCCCCTATCATATCATGGGATGAAATACGCACGGCGACAAATGGGTGCTCTAGTTGCGCCTCTGCCTAAGCCTTCGGGGGTAAGGAGCGTGTGTATGTGTGTCGGTATCTCAGAACTTGAAATTATTCATCGATACTATAACTAGGTACGCTAATAGTTCCGTCCCAAGTTATATCGTATGATAAATAATAATAATAGTGATGTATACACAACACTACATTTTATACGTGAAAATCACGTGGTTCTAAGAAATTATACGTAGAATTGTTTTGCTATATTCATTGAGAGTTTGAAATGTGAAGAAAACAGTGAATTCAAATTAACTCCGTGTCGGCATACATTGAATTCGCTGAATAGGATTTGCAAATTGTGAAATTAATTCAACGAATTTTGCATTTAGACCTTAAAGTTTTTTTAGCTCATTCGTTTTGAATAGGGTTATCATTCGAATTTTACAGTAACATTTAATACTTTTAGATAAATTAGGTTCAAAAATTATGAAGCCGCCAAACGATATTTTGATAAAATTCCTATAACAGGAAGGCTAGGACTTATTTTATTAATTGGGATATACAAATTTATTTGGTATTATTAACTTTAATAACTGTTAGCAGTTAGCACATACACACGAGATGCCGTAATTTCAGATTCAGCTTTGTAGTTTGTTTTTAGATTTTTCGCAGTCGGGTTTTAATTGTATGACTATTTTACTTTAAATATTTGTATATGATGAGAATTTTATATATTTGTGGGTGTCTTGATTAAGAAGGCAGAATTTAACATCAAGAAAGTATTATTTTAAATCCAAGTGTAAGTACCTACTATCTATATTTCTTAAATACGTTTATCGAGGCTAGAATAACTTAAATAAAAGTGAATAAATTTTAACTGCACTGAATATAAAATATACATATACATACATATACACTCACGCCTGTTATCCCCGAAGGGGTAGGCAGAGGCGCAACTAGTGCACCCACTTTTCGCCATTATTCCGTCCCATGATGTGATAGGGGGCGAGCCTATCACCATATCGGGCACAAATTCCAGACTCCGAGCTGATACTGAATAGGAAAACTCAATATCATTTTGTCCGACCCGGGGATCGAACCCGAGACCTCAGCTTTGCAGTCGTACTGTAATACAAATACGCCACAGAGGCAGTCAATATACATTTTAATCGAATGTGTGTGCTGCATATTATTTTGAAATCAATTACACTAATACAGTAGGTAATACTCTACGATGAACAATCACACGAATATATTCAAGTTAATAAATGTTATGGCTTTATTCCACACTAGCTTTTGCCCGCGGCTCCGCCCGCATTAAAAAGTTTTCCGGGATAAAAGTCCCGGTTTATATTTTCCCGGGATAAAAAGTAGCCTATGTGTTAATCCAGGACATGATCTACCCGTGTGCCAAATTTCAACGAAATCCGTTCAGTAGTTTTTGCGTGAAAGAGGAACAAACATCCTTACATCCATACATCCAAACATCCAAACATCCATACATCCATACATTCTTACAAACTTTCGCCTTTATAATATCAGTAGGATTCAACTCAACATATTGTGTTAAGGCACAGAGATTTTCTGTACAGACCCAATTCAATTATTGATTCAGCAAGTGAGATATCAGTCAAAGCATCCCATTTCTATTTAATTCACAGCTCACAGCTATTTAGAATAAATTTACTCGTTTTGCGATCTGAGCTTTCTAAGACTACCATAAAAATTGTCTTTACAAGATAGTTTAAAACAATAAACTTTATTGTATGATAGTGTACAAATGGAAATTTTATGTGTCTGCTGGATAAACGAAACGGTCTGAATAAGCCGAAGTTTTGTTTATAATCAATTTGATTTTATTATTCAATACATCAACTGCCTCGATGGCGTTATGTTGCATGCGTGGTAGAACAAGTCTCCGAGGTCCGGATTCGAATCCCAAGTCGGGCAGAGACATTGGATATTCTTCCCAGTATCAGTCTAGGAATTTGTGCGCAATATGGCGATAGGGTCGACCTCTTTTTTTACGCGGAGGAAATCGATGTAATATACCTGATGAAAAGTGAGAGCACTGGTTGTATATGAAAGAAAAAAGAAAGAAAGAAAAAATATTTATTTGTAACAAGCAAAATGACAAAATAATTACACGGCACACTTAAATTAAATTTGCTCGTCACAAAAGGGACCCCAACTCAGCATAGCGTCGTTCTCAAACCAGTATGTCGAAGCAAAAACATCCTCAAGTAAAATTTTGAGACAAAATTTGCATATAGCATATTTTTCTAGTGCTCACGGTTTCACAGTGTAACGATTAGATTCACATACGGGTTTTATATATGAAAGTTTGTGTGGCAAACTAATAGTCATAATAGTCAGAATTTTAAATCTCAAAAAGTGCACATAGCAGACATTGGTTGGGCAACGACGATAAGCTGGCAAAATACCAGCGCTGGTCTTCCATTAGGCCGTTTTGTGATGTCACGGGTTCCAAAGGTATAAACATTATACATTGCACCATGGTAAACCTAGGATGTCAATCTAGACAGCTGACGCTCATGAAATGTTGTATTTCTTAATATAAAATCAATAAGTATTAGATTATTATATCTCTGCCTACCCTTTCGGAGATAAACGGAAGTCACACCGTACACGCAATAAAGCCACGCCAACGGCCGCCTCGGCAGTCAAATTGAATTATAAACTAGTTAACAGGTTTCGCTGATATAAAAACTTTCTTACAACCTCTAAACTATCAAAATTACTTTTGTGCTTTTACCTTAATATCATACAGTTTATTACTTTCAGGGAAGTCATCAGTTATACCACTTGAAAATGTTAAAGTATTAAAGAACCAAGTGCACTAAAATTATTGGAACTATTATTTCTCATATATAACGAAACCTCAATGTTTTAATATAATTTTATGTATCATTTATCAGCATACCTCCAAATACAATCCAAATATAGACAATATATGTAACTAAGTTAAGTAAATATGACACAAAAATTGGGTTTTCATATTCGGGCTAATATCTAAAAACTACTTCAAACTTATTATTTATTTAAACATGTTTTCTTAGGAACAAACTGCGAAAAATTCCATCTACGAATTTATAAAAATATGTGTGCGGGGCTCGGACTGGGCCAACACCCCGCAATGTGTTGTGTGTGTGCTGGATTGCGTGAGTGGGAATATGGCGATACCAGTGACAAAGTAACAAAGGCGTAAAATCGGGAAATAGCGTTTATTTCACACACTGAATCGAAAGTTACAAAGTTCAGCCACAACGGTAGCCAAATTCTCCCGGCGTTAATATTCGGCGCGTAGTCTCTCGTTGCTACGCCGTAGCTATGCGACGTAGCTGGAAGTCGTCCTCGTAGCACCGTGCCACAGCTGATGAGGAAGGATGGTCCACTCTGCATAAGCGCCTGTTTCCTCTTCAAACTTGCAGACTTCTTCTTTCTTGCCGACTACTTGCTGTTTTCTTGATGTCCCGAACTATTTCTATTAAACAAAAAACTCCTAACACGTTTTAACTCAAAAATACAAAAAAACAAATTAGCTTAAGTACTCCGCGGCTATACCGTACGGAGCACTAAGAGGGCCTTCCCTCTTTCTAGGACCTCTTTTTCACTTTCAAGATTACACTTATTTTCAATTCGCGCCTAAGTTAAATCTATATGCCTAAACTATAAGTGTCTTGGTACATAGACACTAAGTGGCTCTATATACTAAACATCATAAAACAACCTTATGTGCATTACAAAGAAAGTTATCGTGATTTACTTACTCTAAGTTTAGCACAAACGATGCACACAAGCAACATTTCTAAAAATAACTATTTAAACTTTATACATACGTTCATCCCGCTACCGCAGCGGGGTAGGCAAAGTTCTAACCTACACTATGACACCGAATGAAACACTACACAGTTCATACCGGGTGAGTTATAAGCGTTCAATGACCCTAACGATAACACGATTTTTTCACTAAGATCACTGACTAAAGTCTATGACGTCACTAAGAGGTCCGAGTTCTATTACGAAATCGCGCATGCGCGGTATGCACTTTACGTTGTTCTCTCTTCGAGAATATGCGTCCTGCACAATATGTTTGTTGTTCTATAACGTACTCTATATGATGAATATCAGAGAATATTAACAATTTGTTCAAGACGTGTTGATTTGTTCCGATTGTTGCAGCCATCGAATTCAATGAATTGATTGATTAGATTACAAGAAATTGTAAATTGAAATCAGACTACGGATCTGGATGACATTTGAGACAGAGATCTATCTGTGTCATCTTTTATCCCGGAAAAATTCACGCTAGGACTTTTATTCCGAAAATTTATCTTACGTGGACGGAGCCGCGAGCTAAAGCTAGGATATATTGATGACGTTTATATGGAGCAAGCACTGTAGTACTTTTATTTTTTTACGTCTTGGATTTTTTTTTTTTTTTTATTATGGCCATCTTCGGCTCATTAGGGACGGCTGCGGGCTTCCTCCGACTCACGTCTAAGTTGTCGTCCGCAACCGCCCCTGCGCGTACCGCGTTTTGCGGTCCTTTTTCCTGTTGCGGGGGCTCAGAAGCCCCCGAAACACCGTACCGTGTCCGCCTTTTGCTGTCCGAGGCAGCGTGAGACACACTTTTTGGTATTATGTGTTAATAACATAATAATAATTCTTTATTCCAGGTATCAAAGATCCGTAGTGTTAGTAAAATAAAAGAAAAGAAAATTTACTTAAAAACTAATGTTAGTATCAACAGTTCCAATTATATTCTGTCTAATTTATCATTCTCCACACAAAATGTCTTAGGATAGGTGACATGACAGTATCCACCACTGTTTTTAGAATGCTGTTGTGACTGGCTCGTATTCGACTTACGAGAGATATAGTTTGCTTGCGAAGAACAGCTTGGAAACTATCAGTCCTGTTCTTCACAAACATCTCTGACGCACTACAATAACGAGACAGTCCCAACAACATTCTACATATATTATTATATTGTACGCGCAGTACCTCTAGTGCTTTTTTAGTGTAGTTGACCCATAGATTCCCCATGTAAAAACTCTGACAATACGCCTTAAAAAGCGTAATTTTCACTTGGTCCGTACAACGAAAGAATCTACGTGTCAACATGTTACCTCGGACCGCTAGAGCCGTGTTAAGCTACTTTGTATTAATTACTTTGTGTATATTCTACTGTTTGTTTCCTGTACTGCGATAAAATAAATAAATAAACGAAAAGGTTTTGTTTTTTGACATGGCGACAACTACTTTTTTCTAAGAATATATATTTATTGTTTTGTGTCTTCTGAGAACCCCCCCCCCCCAAACAACAGGAGAGACCGCAATAGCGGTACGCGCAGGGGTGGTTGCGGATGACAACTTAGACGTGAGTCGGAGGCAGCCCGCAGCCGTCCCTAATGCGCCGAAGATGGTCACCGCGGAGTTTTGGTTGTTTGGTTGGTATGTTGGTATGCCGTGCGTTGTATATAGGTTAGGGACTCGGCCCGGCGGTCGCCCGACGTTTTCCATCTCTCCGGGCGGCTCAACGTCGGGTCGTAAGGCACGGTGAACGCTACATAACCGTTCAGTCGTTCCCCTTGAACGCTGGGCGGTAGTAATAATTCACTTTCTCAGCGTAAAAAAAAAATAGACTGGTAGATATAAACATGAACGAATTCAGATTCAATATCGCCCAAATCTCCTTTGCGTTGACCAAACTAATTTATTCATCATACACACCAACATCAGGTATCACAGCAATTAGAGACGATATAAAATCTACATTATGTGAAATACAAAGTGAGCTTAAAACACTGCGATCCGAACAAGATGTCATGAAGCAAAGCATGTCTGAAATCAATACAGAAGTTTTAAATTTACACAGCTCTATACTGTTCCAGTCTGATGAGCATGCTGCCTTGAAAAAACAAGTAGAAAACATAGCACAGAAAGCGAATGAGCATACTGCAACAGTCTCCTCGACTTTAATGTCTAAGTTGGACTTGCTGGAACAACAAGCCAGGCAGGTGAATGTTGAAATATGCAACGTTCCAGAGCGTCGCAATGAAAACTTGATGGGTCTTTTAGATTCAATAGGAGCTGCTATCTCCTTTAATTTCTCACACAGTGATATAGTACATGTGCACCGCGTATCTCATGCTCATCAAGGTAGTTCCAAACCCAAAAATATAATTGTCAAGTTTACGACTCGCACTCAAAGGGACAATATGCTTATCGCCTACCGCAGAACTAAATTTCTCAAGTCTGAACAACTTGGTATCACTGGTACATCACTACAGATATTCATCAATGAACATCTTACACTTGTCAAAAAAGAGTTGCTTCGTAAGGCTCGTGAAACCGCTAAAGAACATGGGTACAAATACGTGTGGATCAAAAATGCGACAGTCCTTGTCAGAGAGAAGGATGATAGTGCCGTCTTCCCCATCAGAAGTGAAAAAGACCTTATCAAAATTCGGTCCAGTCCGGTCTAATAATAATAATAATAGTGTATCTGTTATCTTGTGTTATAAAACACCTTTTTGGATAATTCAATTATTTAGCTACAAACTATTTACAAAATATGGCTGTATGTTATATTCTAAATATTGTACATCAAAATCGATGCTTGTCATTGGCACACATAAACATAAACTTTTGTGGAATAAACCAATCCATTGCTCTTTTTATATAATAGCTCTATTATATACGGATTCCAGCATGTTCAGCATAAAGGTAATACTTCATTATGTTGCGACTTATTATAATATAAATTATACTCTTGTATACACATATATACTCTGTTTAGATTTTACTTATACCAAAACTTTATATCCTCTGTGCATTTATACTTACACTAAATCTTCATTCTTCATAATTCCATATTCTCTATTTTTTTTTATAACATTTTTACCCACTTATGAACAACCATAATGGTATTAGTAATCTCAACATTTACTACCAAAATTGTAGGGGCTTACGAACTAAACTGCATACACTTTATATGAGCATCTTAGCAAATAATTATGATATCATAGTACTCACTGAGACTTGGTTGTCTCCTGATATTAATAATAATGAATTTATTGACGGGCGTTATGTGGTGTACAGGTGTGATCGAGATCGTAATGCTACTAAGAAACGGGATGGAGGTGGAGTTATGGTGGCAGTGCTACGGAGCCTAACACCATCTATGTTTGATACTTCTAATTATATTGCAGGCTTTTCTCCTAATAGCTTCTTTGAGCATATTGCTGTGGAAATATGTGGCAATACACAAACGACTAAACATGTAATTGTTGCTACATATATTCCACCTCATACCCCTCTTAATGTGTACGAAAACCATTTTTATTCTCTACAGGAATCACTAAATAATTCATGTATTGATAATTTCTTAATTTTAGGCGATTATAATATTCCTGAAATTGAATGGATAGTTTCCCCAACATCTAATAGCAATGGTACTATGGATCCTCTATCTGTCTCTACTATTAGTAGCAATATTCTACCGCAATATTTAAGTGATTCTCGCTCATCTTCCTTGCATACTTTGTTAACTTGCTTCATGTCGTTCTTGAATGCTTCTCAATATAACACAATTGTTAACTCGAACCATAAGACTCTTGATCTTTCTATATCAAACTCTCCTTCATTAGTACAAAGTTTAACAAGTCCACTTTTACCCGTTGATCCACATCACCCACCGTTTGTAACCACTATACAGGTATGTCATACTATTATTCGACCGATGATTAAACAAGCCATATCCAAGTATAATTTTAAAAAAGCGGATTTTGATCTTATTAACAAAGAAATTAAAGAAATTAACTGGTCACTTTTATTAAATAACATTTCATCCGAACAGGCTGTTGACATATTTTACAATACCTTAGATAGCATAATTAAAAAATACACGCCACTACTTAGATCAAAACCTACTGGCTTTCCTGTATGGTTCTCTTATTCAATGATAAAAATTTTCAAACTTAAGCAAAAAGCCTGGGTCAAGTGGAAAAAAAACAAAAACGACTATGAATATGAAAAATATTCCAGTTTTAGGACTACATTTAAAAAAGAGTGCGAGATTTGCTACCGCAACTATATTGTATCTGTTGAGGAAAACATAACCAAGAATGTAAAATATTTTTGGACTTATATTTCTAATCGAAAATCTAAACCTGAAATCCCTTCGTCTATGTTTTATAAAAACATTAAAGCTAACACACCATTTGAAATCTGTAATGCATTTTCAGATTACTTTAACTCTGTTTACGAACCAGTTTCACCTTCCCTAGCACAATGGCAGCCGCCTGATAGCTGTTCTAATAGTGAAGCTTTGATTACCAACCTCCAACTCAGTGAGTCTCATATTCTAAAAGAACTTAAAGCCTTAAACATTACTAAAGGTTCTGGGCCGGATGGTCTTCCCCCCTGCTTTTTCAAAAATACTGCTAACAATATTTGCAGACCTCTTTTCATCATCTACAATAAGTGTTTAGCTGAGGGAATTTTCCCTGAAGTTTGAAAACGTGCCAATATAACTCCAGTACACAAAAGCGGTTCCAAACACAATGTAGAACAGTACCGTCCTATATCTATTCTGTCCACCTTATCTAAACTATTTGAAAGATTAGTACATAACTTAATTTACCCAGTTTTACACAAAATCATTATCCCACAACAACACGGCTTTATTAAACACAGATCCACTATATCTAACTTATTAGTATTTACAAGCAGTTTATTTGAAAACTTGGACGCCTGTACGCAAACTGATGCAGTTTATACCGATTTCAAGAAGGCTTTCGATAAGGTTGATCATAAGCTACTTCTAAACAAAATAGCTTATAACGGTATAAGAGGAAACTTGTTACGTTGGTTCTCCTCCTATATTCAAAACAGAACCCAGAAAGTTGTCATCAATGGCTTTCATTCCGAAAGCATTATTGTAACGTCTGGAGTGCCCCAAGGGTCGATTCTTGGGCCTCTGCTATTTACCCTATTTATCAATGATATTAAAGATTGTTTTCTAAATTCGAAATTTTTACTGTATGCTGACGACCTTAAAGCCTATAAACCAATACGTAATATTGAAGATTGTTTATCATTCCAAGAAGATTTAGATAGATTCTCAGCGTACTGCATATACAATAAACTACAGCTCAATGTCTCTAAGTGTCATTATATAAATTTTGCTAGGAACAAAAATATAATTAATTTTAACTATAACCTTTGTAAGCACTCCCTTACTAGGGTAACACATTTAAGAGACCTAGGAATACAATTGGATAGTAAATTATGTTTAAATCTGCACATTGAGCATATTGTCCATAAAGCGTTTCAAATGTATGGATTCATAATTCGGTCATCAACAGAATTCAAACGTACATCGACATACTTGTATTTGTACATAACATTGGTGCGCTCGCAGCTTGAATATGCTGCGCCCATTTGGAATCCCTTCTACAAAAAGTACATTAATACCATTGAGAATGTTCAACGAAAGTATCTGCGTACTATGCATTATAGAATTCATAATAATTATCATTTATCATATCCCTTACTACTCAGTAAATACAACATGCTAACATTAGAATCTAGACGTAGCTATCTTGAAGCTTCTACTCTGTATAAAATTGTTAACAACAACTTTGATTGCATTGATCTTGTGTCGCGTTTAAGTTATACTGTACCTAGATCAGCGAATGTACGTATGGCACGTGCCCGCTGCCTGTTTGCCCTAACTCCCTGTCGCACAAATGCTGGGCTACGTTGCCCTATGCGCCGCATGATGGAATCCTATAACACTAACTTTGAAAAAATTGATATATTTCATTGTAAGAATTGTATGTTCAAAAAATTAATACTGAAGAATTGCTCCTGTACTAATATCGAATAGAATAAGAGTGGTGTATTTCAGGTTTTTATTGTGTTGTATCTTGTGCCACAGTACCTACTGTTATTATTGTAATAATATATTAGAGTAGGTGTAGCTCTAATAATAAAATATAAATATAAATAATTAATTAACATTGTGTACAGTCAGCCGCATAGGTGCCTGACCAGATTCGGTAGGGGAGACCGGGGATGGTTGGCGATAGGGGCAGGATGAATAGCCGTCAATAACTCGAGCTATTTTAAAGTGTAGCGTTGTCCTGATATACACGAAAAACCGTTAACTGTTTACGAATCTTCACCGCAAACGCGGCACCGCGTGCGCACGTAATACGGGAGAAAAAACGATTTATCGAAAAATGATACCTATGAGTAATTATTTACCTCTTAATATTATTTGTATTGAAGCCTTTATACTCGATGCTACGTACTTACAAGCAATTTAAAGTAAGAGTTTGGTTATTGATGATTATTTTAGTGTAATTTTTTTAATATTTCGACACAGCTTTGAAGTATTCACATGTGGTTGAAATTTAAAAACCTTGTTTGGGGCTGGTAGACAAACTTTGTATTGGGGCAAGTTGACTACCTAGAAATTGTACTACGTAATAATCGAAATATTCTTCACATGGTATAAAGTGAGTTTTTTGACAAATTTATCAAAAGTTTGTTATTTTAAAACCATATGGATTTACAAAATAACAATTAATCGAAACAGCAAACCATCTGCTAGTGGTTGGATTTTTTTCCGTCCCAGTAACAAATATCGTACAAAAAGTGACAAATTATATTAAAATTACGTAAATGTTACTGACGTTTTGTCTCAATAAGGCACATTGATAATAGTAAATAAGTATTTGTTGTGTTTTCTTTTATTTTGTTGCCTTATTTTATACCAATCACTTCGTAGGTCAATTTACCCCGAGTGGTTAGTCCACCAACACCAGGCATGGGGTAGGTTGACATGATTTTCTTGTTCCAAAAATTGGCGTTTGTACACTATGTTATAAACAATCGCCAGGTTTTTGGTGTTTCTTTCGAAAGCTTATTAGTGTACCTATCGAACCTATAGGATTTTTTGACATTGTGTACTAAAACAAAAAAGTTATAAGCGTCAAAGCCAAAAATTGGTCAACTATCCCCGGTCTCCCCTACTTCAAACCGCCTATACGCGTACAGTTCAATTAAACTTTTTTTTTTTTTGTGAAGTAAATTAAGTATCTTTTATTTTATTTTATTTTTATAAAGAGAAAATGAAATTTGGTAAGATCCGAAAAGTGTGGGGCGGGGGGCGGTTTGAGGTCTTGAATTTGTTTGGCTTCCTGTGTGACTGTCTGTACAAATCCATGATGTCCTGTTTTGTTTTGTTTTGTTTTGTATTATGTTAAAATGGGAATAGTGTAGTGGGTTACAATTTTATTATAGCTCGTTACCCAAATATTTTGTTAAATTTATATGCACTTATTTTGTAACTGTTTGCTATTCCAAATAAATGAAAAAAAAAAAAAAAAAACATCACAATCCACATGATACAAGTCAACGTAAAAACAAATTGCACTTGTACCAGAGTACTACTTGTACCCATTACACGATCATTAATACAATTCAACAATAAAAGTTTTATCGATTATGAAAGGCTTTTGACCGTGTCCAACACGAGGTTCTCATAGAACTACTAATTGATACGGGCATAGACATTGCTGTCTGTCTGTTCTTGCGAACATCTGAATCATTAGGAGTTTGTATTGGCAACAAACAGCAACGATCAGGATGGACGTTACATCTATTACAATACATACGTGATACAAAAAAATTAAAAGGGAAGCCGGCATTTGTACGAACTCCTTGCACGCTTTGCCACTAGTTCTTCATTTTCGTTATAGTTATTGCTAGTGTTTCTCAGTGTAGCTTAGCCTTATAATGATTTTAATTAAACTGCACATGCTAGCTACGCAATAAGAACAAATATCGAAGAAAATCAATAAAGCTCTTTGAAGTTAACTACTCCACTGACTCCGCTCTGCCAGTTATGTTGCAGGTTGTCATGACGACGGAATTTTTCTGACACATATTCACGTCTTTTATACCCGACGAGATAGGCAGAGGCGCAACTAGTTTTTTTTTTTTTTTTTGTTCGGCCTTCTTCGGCGCATTAGGGACGGCTGCGGGCTTCCTCCGACTCACGTCTAAGTTGTCGTCCGCAACCGCCCCTGCGCGTACCGCTGTTGCGGTCCTTTTTCCTGTTGCGGGGGCTCAGAAGCCCCCGAAACACCGTACCGTGTCCACCTTTTGGTGTCCGAGGCAGCGTGAGACACGCTGCCTCGGACATGTCCATCACGGGGGTCACAGAAGCTGGCTAGACTAATAGGTGGGCGGCACCTCCCGCCCACCCGTGACCCCCGGAGGCCCCTATTAGTCGCCTTTTACGACAGGCAGGGGATACCGTGGTGGAATTCTCCAAACGCCCCCAATCCACAGGGCGGGAGACGTCGGTCAGTCGTCCACCCGACGCCTCCTACGTCTCGTCTGGCGGCGGGAGGGATCACCACTGCGCTGGCGATCCCTCTCGGCACTCTCCTTCCGCGAGAGGACCGCCTCGCAGAAGTGGGCCACCGCCTGCCAGGCCTCCCGGCCGCCGACCATGAGAGGCGCAACTAGTGCACCCACTTTTCGCCGTACGTATTCCGTCCTATGATGTGATAGGGTGCGAGCCTATCGACATATTGGGCACAAATTCCAGACTCCAGCCTGATACTGAGTTTAAAACCCAATATCTCTTTGCCCGACTCGGGAATAGAACGCGAGACCTCATCATTGCAGTCATACCGTAACTACGCCACCGTGGCAGTCACCTATCGTCATATCGGGCAAAATTCCAATCTTTCCGACGTTTCAGCATAAACTTTTTTAATTACCTACTCGTTAATTTACAAATCTGTTATAAAAATAAGAGAAATGCTTTAGATGTTCCTAATTGTTGAAAAAAACTGAAGAATTTTAAGGGAATTGCAGAAACTCCGACTTCTGAAAGAAATGTTTTGAACTTCGATGTTCAGCAACTTGATATTTAATTAGGCGCTTAACAAGTTACAGAATCACTTAAAATATCATAATTGGAATTCTTTAGTGTTAATTTAAAAAATATCGAAACATACCTGCCGGGCCACAGTATAAATATATCTATACAGTAGGATATCTTCATACAAACGGTCGGAACGCGAGTGATGCCTACATGCATCGAGTTTGGTACACATTAAGTACACAAACAGTCGTGAGTGCGCCGCAGTGACGAACGAACGGTGTAATGGTTTTGTAAGCATTTAACGTGCATGTTGTGAATATTTGAATTAAATAAGTACAAATGCTTACTTAATACGGCAAAGAGCAATTATAGATTAACTCAACTACTACTGTTATTGACACACACTACTAAACACTACTATTGACTCAAAACACATGTCCTTTTTCCGAGTTAATAATCCCTTTACATGTTTTTCTATCCCTAGTCCACCACTCCTTTTGCTAATACACAATTCCTTCATCCCTTTCCGCTAATTTAAGGTCTGCCGTGTCGAGAGATGCATGACGAGCCTAATTTTTAGCGTGCCGTATTGTCCTGACGTCAGGCGTCCTCAGAGTAGGACTAGGCTTGGCCTGGCATGCGGGGCTTTGCCAGGCTCGACCATTTTTTCCCTACTACTCGTGTAAAAGCCTGATGAACAGAAAATATTATATTAAGTCTTATCTAAATGCCGGTGACGTAGCTCACCACTAGCGTCTCGTATCCCATAGTCGCGATAAACGGTCTGTGGAATATCGCTTTGCAGCGAAAAAAATCACGAAATATTGTGCTTCTAAAACACACGTAAATACAGGAGGTGGTAGAAATTCTAATAATTGTATTGCTATTACTTTTTGGTGTTTTAAAACACATAATATTAAATTATTTTCGAAACATTTACTATAAAAGCCTTTTTCCGGTTGTAAAAATTTGGTTAGGTTACAACGGTTTGGGAAACCTAGGTTTAACGAATTATATTTTTATCGATGGCTCGACAAAGTGGCTTCACTGCACCTGATAGTAAGTGGAGTGAAGCCCAAAAACATGTCGCACCGTAATAGATTAACAAACCTGGTCGGTTGGCACAATTATGCCGGCCTGCATAATTGCTTTTTCACGCTCAAAGATATTTAATTTAGTATTTGAGTAGGTTTGCTATTATCATAAATTAATTAGTGCTCGATATTATCTAATATATAAAATTCTCGTGTCGCGGTGTTTGTTGCCAAACTCCTCCGAAACGGCTGAACCGATTTTGGATGAAATTTAATATTCAGACTTGGTAGGTCTGAGAATAGGTTCCTATCTATTTTTCATCCCCCTAAGTGATAAGGGTGGCCCACCCAAAAAAATGTTTTTAAAACCACTAAACGGATTTCTATAATATTTGGCATACAGATAGATCATGTCCTGGATTAACGCATAAGCTACTTTTTATCCTGGGAAAATATAAAGCGGGACTTTTATCTCGGAGAAACTTTTTAACGCGAGCGGAACCGCAAGAAAACAAGTATAGAGATATTTCCAGATCCAGATGAAGACATAAGCTACTTTTATCCCGGAAAAACATAAACCGAGAATTATATCCCGGATTTTATTTTCTCGCGAGTGGAGCCGGCATAGCCAAACCACTAAATCGATTGCGATGCAATTTAGTAGGGAGATAGTTTAGAACCCTGGGAAGAATCTAGGCTACTTATCCTAGGAAAATATAAACCGGGACATTAATCCCGGAAAATCGTTTTCTGCGATTAGAACCGTAAGAGAATAAGTATGGAGATTGTTTGAGATCCAGAGGAGGATATAGGCTACTTTTATTCCGGAAAAACGTACACCGGGAATTTTATCACGGATTTTTTGTTCTTGCGGTTGGAGCGGAGACAACCAAACCAATAAATCAATTTAAAAGAAATTTAGCAAGGAGATAGTTTAAAACCCAGGGAAGGGTACCTCTTATCCCGGAATAATATAAACCAGGAATTTTATCCCGGATTTTTTTTTTCGCGTTTTTTTTTTTAGGGATGTGTCCTTATATCTTTATTTATTATAAAACAAAGCCCTCTATCGCTTCTGCTTGTTTCTTGAATGCGATAAACTCAAACACTATCGAACGGATTTTCATACGTTTTTCACCAATGGACGGTGTAAGAGGCCGTATACGAAATTTCGACTGTTCCAGTTAACTTTTCATCGTGATTTTTTAAAAATTATACCAGATCAGGTTATTTTTTAAAAAAGCACGATGAAGTTGACTGAAATAGTCGAAATTTCGTATACGGCCTCTTAACATTTCCCAGCGATATACTCCCATGGGCAAATTTGATTTTTAAACATATGGCGCTGTCGTCTCTAATAGCGCTATGATTGATTAATAATTACAGTGATTTAACGACATTTTTACTGAATGATGAGACGAGAATGCCACTCGCCTCATGGTAAGCTATACGACCGCCCATAAACAGTAGCAACAACATATAGAACTGTTAATTACAAAGTACTGCGTGGCACACCACTGCACTCGATACCCTGGATTTTTGAACATTTTTGACAGGAAATTCCTTTAAATCGTATGAAGCTGCGAGCATCGTCTAACATTGAATAGACAGTACCTAGACTTTTATTTTTGTTTTGAAAAACTGCGTATGACCCAAATATCCAGTACTGAACATAAGGTGATACTGAATATAGATAAGTACTAGGTATTAAAATTTAAAGTGCTTGGCGACGGTAAAGGAACTTAATGGTGTCACCATTTCCCGTTGAATTGCACAAGATAGCTCATAAAACGTGGCCACACGTAGGTAAGGCACATCGTGCCAAGTAATTTCATTCGTTTAAATTGAAATTCACTGTTAATTTAGCTTTTGCTTCAGATTGTTTTAAAGGTACCCTCGCGCCACGACCTGCTGTTTGTAAACTAATTCTATTAACATTTCTTGAAACCAATTATATTGTTGAATGGATATTCATGTATTTATTTTATTACAACAGCTTTTATAATCCATTACAACAGAGGCAGAGTGGAGATAAAACTGCATTGCTTTATTCTACAGATTCTAGAATCTTATATTTAAGAGATAAAATTTGTGCTTTTTTTATTAAATACCCAAGACCTTGACTTAATTATAAAATTCTCACAACATGTAGGACATGAGTCACTAGGAAAAAGTAGGCACATTTAAAAATTGTATTTGAAATTCATATTTACTTTTCATCTCTATGTAATTTTTAATCTTCGTTTTGTTTCATTACTCACGTTACCTTTCGTGTGCTAATTAATACTTTTAATTTCAGTTGTAAATGCTTATAACTATGTAGTTTAAGTTGGTGTGGTTGTTTCTTTACCTATTAAGAGAATAGCAAACCTTCTTATGGCAATCAATTTTCATACTTAATTCTGAGGCATTATGAATTGGATTATATTTATTGAACCCTGGATTGTTACAGGAAGTAAAACCATTCCAATTATGTAAACATTGAGAGCGATGTATACGTCATTCATCACTATGCACTCTTATTTAGGGTTGACCCGGCAAATTGACGACCTAAAACCCCTAAAGTAACTCGTGACATAGTGGGTCGCTGTGGGCGTATAAACATTTTGCATGTGGGTCAGTTACATTTACGAAACGTGGTTTGTAATTACATAAATTAGCTTAGAAGTGTACCATCTATATTATTATTTAGGCGATGCGGTTGTGATGTCTACTACGAAATTAGTCTGTTGCGTTCTTTCGAATAAAATACGCCCAGTAAAATTCCTTAGAGTTCTCTCTAAGGAATTCTATTTGGTATCAGTCCAAGGAGAAGAATGAAATTCCTCAATAAAAACTTATTTAATACGTTTACAGGGTTAACTAGCGGCCCGCCCTGGCTTCGCACAGGTAGCAAAGCATAATATTGTATACCTACATTCATTTTTTCTGTCTTACAAAATATTTATGAATTATACGCATAAACCTCCAGGATATCCGTGCGCCAAATATCATCCAAATCCATTCAGCGGTTCATACATTTGCTTCTAACAATCATTCAAACATTCACACATTCAAATATTTTCACAAACATTCACATTTATAATATTACAATGTAGTTAGATTATTGTAGGTCTAATTGAAACAAAAGTTATGTTAGAAGTTTGGTAAAATGTTTGTCAAGTTAGCTATATTAGATAGTCTCTAGGACAATCAATAAAAAATATTTTGCCTGACTAGAGTCTCTTGGCTCTTACTTATAAAACTGTTGATACAACACAATATTTTTAAGCAAACGAAATACAATATAGATACAATAATATTTTGTGTATTTATTTATTCAGGTTATGTCCCTAAATTGTGTTTCAAAGTTTCTGCTATGAGTTTCACAGTAGGCGCCTATTTTAATTTACTTCAAGTTGAATTTGATTTATTAATTTCAGACTCGTGTTTATAAATTCGTTATAATATCCGAACAATAGGTAAAATTCTGCTTTATAATTCTGTATTTTATATTGTGTTAAGATTTCGTAATTATGAATAGGTACAGTAATTAAACATTAAGAAATTTTGGGTATCTTTGTGAAGCCAATATATTTTAAGTAAAAATAATGTGTCATGCTACACGGGTACTTTACGATATGAGTATCAAATTCAATGACAATACTAATTATAGTTAACATCTTCACAATATTATTTCAATATAAACCTAGTTTGGCTGTGAATAGTGAGGTTTAAGTTCAAATTACTATCTGCGCAAAATTACATAGATATTTTTCCAGGAGTATTATCTAAGCTTTCTTAGGCGACTCTTTGAAGACTCTTAGAGGATTAAAAGCCTCACATATCACTTAAATTTAAAATACGTGACTCATTATAACTAGAAAACGAAGATAAAAAAATAAACTTCTTTAAAAGTACATATGCCTGCAACGCTACTGGGAACGCTATTTAGTGTTAGTTTTTGCATATCATAGTTCATTTTTCTTCGGAAAAGACGCTCAAGTTTACGCACCCTGTTCTCCAACAATATTTTAACCAGACTCCTGCTTCACCGCGACAGCGTCTTCCGAAGTGTTAATAGTTTCCGTTATCAAAGTAAGATATATTTGTGGTAATTAGTACCTACTTGCAATGCAATCAGTCTGGAATTATATACTGCCCACTGCTGAGTATGGCCTTCCTCTACTACTGAGTGGGGTTAGGCCTTAGTCCACCACGCTGGCCTAGTGCGGGTTGGCAGACTTCACATACCGTCGTAATTCTTAGGGAAAATTCTCAGGTATGTAGGTTTCCTCACGATGTTTTCCTTCACCCAAAGTGAACGATAATAATTGATAAACAATACACATATACCTTCAAAAAGTCAGAGGTGTGCCTTGCGTTTGAACCTCCGAATCTCCGAATATTGTATCGGCAGACTGTTCCATTCCTAACAAGACTATCGTCCACGCATAACTCCAAGTTGTTGTTGAATTAATAAATAATAATTTCAAATGCATGTAAAGTCTGCCAACCATTGCCCACCAACAACCCCTCTTTCTAAAAAGTTGTGTGTATTCTTTGCGAATTATTGCTTGCTTTAACTGTATAGGAAAACATCGTGAGGAAACATGTATACTTGAGAAGTTATCTTATAAAAATATCTACAATATTTTTATATATCACTAGCTTTTGCCCACGGCTTCGCCCGCGTTAATAAGTTTTTCCGGGCTAAAAGTACATAAAAACCTTCCCGTTGAATCACTCTATCCAACACATTTATTTGGATAAAGATTAATATTATGACGTTGATACAACTCTTAACAAATAATGCATTAATTCCGACCAAATTTGATTACCATAAAAACGGTTCTAGTGAGTTACCCCCCCCCCCCACACACACACACACACACATCACATCATGGGACGGAATGACGGCGAAAAGTGGGCGCACTAGTTACGCCTCTGCCTACCCCTTCGGGGATAACAGGCGTGAGTGTATATGTATGTATGTATGTACAACTCTTAACAAATAATGCATTAATTCCGACCAAATTTGATTGCCATAAAAACGGTTCTAGTGAGTTAATCTTAAAAGATAGACACATACTATCGCGTACATTTTTTTAGATCATTTCAAGAGGAATAATTCTTGCATACATATATTTTTGGTATCTTGAACCGTTTTCGCAGCGCACGCAATGAAAGCCCTCAAGGATGAATAATTTTCCCCGCTTTTTTCACATTTTCCATTATTTCTTCGCTCTAATAGTAGCATCGTGATGTTATATAGCCTATTACCTTCCTCGATAAATGGTCTATTCAACACAAAAATAATTTTTCAATTCGAACCAGTAGTTCCTGAGATTAGCGCGTTCAAACAAACAAACAAACTCTTCAGCTTTATAATATTAGTAAAGATATTTATAGATCATACCTACTTATGTGAAGTCTGCCAACCCGCACTAGGCCAGCGTGGTGGACTAAGGCCTAAATTCTCAGTAGTAGAGGAGGCATGTGCCTCAGAGGGGTAGCGTAAAAATACAGTATAGTCATATAATTTTAAGTTGATATTAGATTGCAACACGCTTTTATTATTTGTTCTCTGAAGAAATAAGCAATGGGAGTGTAGATATAAATTTCTGTATCAGTATTTTTGTGCAATGTAGGGGACAAGCCAACCGCCGATTGTGATATAAGTGTTCTCTAAAAATCCGTTTTAAAAAGAAAAGGCAAAAAGCATAGAATTCCATACCCAGATCGGGCAAATAAGTAGGGTCAAGGGTGTCCCAGGCTCACATTAGTACTATACTGACCCGCCCCAAACTCCCGCGTAATTTCTTTATCTGTGAAAAACTCTTTTCTACTCTATTGACCCCAATACAGTTAATATTCTAAACGCTGCTAACAAATTGAGTGAGATTCGACAAAGGTAATTTTTGATAGCAAAAAAGTTTTATCTACATAGAGGCAACCAGCCTGAAACAAAATAAAATTTTATTCGAGTTGAATATTTACGATTCCTTGAACGTTCCAAAGCCTGAAATATTGCTCACGACCCGATATTTTACTTATGCTTCGAAAAATCGGGCGCAACGCACAGGCTGATTTTTTCATACGCCATAAGGGTTATATTCGCCTGCTTGTTTTTTAGGGCGTGTTTGACGCAATGGCAGTCGGCACCTACAAGATTATTTTGTCTGTCAAATTTGTGGATGCGGTCGTCGCGTCGTTTGAATAAGGCCACCAACTTCCTTAAAGCTTTTTGCTTTGGACTCGTTTCGCTTGGCGCTATTGCATCTTAAATTACATTGCTGCTTGTCCTATATATCACTGCTTCATCATGTTTATTCAGATGAATGTAAACAGTGTTAAAGCTTTAGCAAACCTTCATTGATAAGTAAATCTGATATTTTACTTTACTACTCGTTTAAGTTAGATTACTCTTTAAGTGAAAGCTTATAAATTCTCGCCCAGCAAGCGCCCTATGACGTGTTTTTTCCTAGTTAATGTACACTACACAAGGGATATTGATAATACTTTTTGTTGATTTTTTTCAGAGAAAGCGATACAACCAAATTCGCGCCAACGGAACAGAATAAGCAGGAATCGTCAATTCCTTCTGCACCCAGTCAAAACTGACTACGACTTGGCTCTACCACGTAATAATATATACAAACATAGTAGGTATAACACACTGACAGTAGAATTTCTAGTTTATTTCAAAAACATCTGACAAACTCAATTTATAATTCAAAGCAACACAATTGGAATCCGAAACTAAATAGACAAAATCAAAACTCATGATTCGATTAAACTTTTTATACACACTCGATCACCTTCTGTGATTGATATGGCAAAGTTTAATTAATTTCTGTCGCGTATCAGCCAACCCAGTGACACCTACTGACAGCTGTTAAGTTCTCGATCGAATAGTATCAGGGATTTCCAATTTGAAGTTTGGCAAAGTTGACACAAATCTCACGGGTGCTACACTTTTTATTACTCAAGTAATTCGAATCCGGTGAGGTCAAATCAACGATTTCGATTAGTTTTTGTGTGGTTGTATGCTGATTGTCTTGCTAGTGGACAAAATTTATTTTGTTTTGGAAACTTAATTATTTTCTTAGCACAGTAGTGTACTCGTGGCTTTGAATTACCCACATGAATTACATGAAAGCCCATTTCTGAGTTCAAACGAAACGTACACCTCTGTGCGCGAAATATCATTCACATTTTATATTTAGTGATTTATGTGCTATATTCATTATATTATATATCAATGGTTAACTTAAATAAAATCGTAATTGGACGTGATCTTATAATAAAAAAAGTTTTAACCATAGAAATGGGATTGTGGGGTCAGGGGGGGTCAAATGCGTTTCGGGTTGGGAGGTCAAGGGGCGTCGAAATGGGATTGTGGAGTCAAGGGGGTCAAATTGCGTTGAGGGTCAAAATGGGTTTGGAGGGTCAAGAGGGTCAAATTGGGTTGGGGTCAAAGGGGGTCAAATTGAGTTGGAGTCAAGGAGGGTCAAAATGGGTTTGAGAGTCGGGGGGGAGGGAGGGGGGGGGGCAAAGTGATTTGGGGGTCAAGGGGTTTAAATTGGGTTGGGAGGTCAAGGAGGTCAAATTGGGTCAGGGGGTCAAGGGGGTGTGGGGTGGTAAGTGCACAGTTCAGTAGACTCGCCTCATTAGAAGCCCTACCCTATCCTTAAGGTAAAGTCCCTGATAACATAAAGTCCCAGAATAAAGTGAGGATATTAAGAACCTCCTTTATTGAAGTGGGTTAATATTATTGAAACTAAATTACAGTGATGCGCGCGCATAACCTGTGACTTTTTGTGTTACGTGATGCGCGTGCATCTTAAAATTTCACTCTCATATTCTTTTCATAACGCTCCTAAAGAAGTATAACTTCAAAAAGACTGATCCCGGAACGCAACACACTTAGCCACTATGGAGGGTTTCAAACCACCTTATGTACGGTGGTCGCTATTCGCGCGGATACAGAATACATCCTACCACCAGTAGTTACCCGTCCAATCATGTGGAACAGGCATGACTCTAAGGCTATATAAGACATTTCAAACCACCTTACCTTATGTACGGTGGTCGCTATCCGCGCGGATACGGAATACATCCTACCACCAGTAGTTACCCGTCCAATCATGTGGAACAGGCATGACTCTAAGGCTATATAAGACACTAGCTTTTGCCCACGGCTTCGCCCGCGTTAATAAGATTTTCCGGGCTAAAAGTACATAAAAACCTTTCCGTTGAATCACTCTATCCAACACATTTATTTGGATAAAGATTAATATTATGACCATAACAGTTATTGCAACGGAAACTGGAAAGTCTGACACTTGACATTGGCGAAATCACTGATAAACGGTGGAAGCCACAAAACGAAAAAAAGAAGAAGAAGAAGAAGAATATTATGACGTTGATACAACTCTTAACAAATAATGCATAAATTTCGACCAAATTTGATTACCATAAAAACGGTTCTATAGAGTTAATCTTAAAAGATAGGCATATACTGTCGCGGACTTTTTTTTAGATCATTCTAAGAGGAATAATTCTTTCATACATATATTTTTGTTATCTTGAACCGTTTTCGCAGCGCACGCAATGGAAGCCCTCAAGGAAGAATAATTTTCCCCGCTTTTTTTCACATTTTCCATTATTCCTTCGCTCCTAATAGTTGCATCGTGATGTTATATAGCCTAAAGCCTTCCTCGATAAATGGTCTATTCAACACAAAAATAATTTTTCAATTCGAACCAGTAGTTCCTGAGATTAGCGCGTTCAAACAAACAAACAAACAAACTCTTCAGCTTTATAATATTAGTATAGATTATTCCGGCATAAAAGTCTCGCTTTATATTTCCCCGGGACAAAAAGTAGCTTTTATTACTCGCTGATAATATAGCTTAATATTGGTGAAAGAACTTTCCAAATCGGTGCAGTAGTTTCGGAGCCTCTTCAGTGCAAACAAACAAAATCAAATCTTTCGTCTTTATAACATTAGCATAGACAATCTTCAATACCGAGAAAACAGGTGTATTTTTTCCGATTAAACAACTCACACAAATGTCGATATCTCTTTCTCTGTTCTGTGGTCGATATTGTCTTTCAAAGGAAATTCATTTCTAGTTTAATTTTAAGCGGAAAAGCTGTATTGTTTTGGACGGCCTTCAGCTCATAAATACTTACTGAGAATATGGTTGGAAAATTTTTTTTTCTACTCAATTTATATTCCTAAAAGCGAGGCGTTCCAAATCCTCTGGTTCTTAACAAATAACATTATATTAATATTCTCTGATCGTAAAATGTTACATTTTATTACAACTTCCGTCGAGCGTGGGCCAAGCAATCCACTTTTATTAAGTTACTGTTGTCTTCCTCATCGTGTGTAATCAATTTAAAATTTTAATTTTTTTTAATATTAACATTACCTACATCCAAAATATATAATTTGTAACTTAAAATCTCGGAGTTAATAGACTTTGCTGCCTCTGAAAACCTTTTAAAATGGTATTATTTATAAAAGTTGTAGCAATACTTTTAATACTAAATTGACATTAATAGGGTATATGCATTGCATTCGTGCCATTCATAGAATAATCTTGTAGAATAGGATCAGAATTGTTACATCTCAAATCAATAGTATTATCTAGGTGCTCCAATTGTTCATGATAAAAGTTCTCGCATTCTCGATACAGAAATTACTTGGAGTAATCCGCCTCTATGGACACATGCTATTGTGTACTTCCAGACACTGTTTATGAAAGGGTTTCATTGGATCAATCTAAATCCGTAAAACTGTTTGTAAACAAGTTTTGTTTACTACTTACGAAATCCTTACAATACTAGATCTTAGGGTTCATATTAAATTTCTAGTGAGAGAATTCGAGAAAAAAATGTTTTCCTCAACCACGCGGCACGCAATAACATTAAGAAGCCACATTATAGCTTCAACACAGTAGTTACAATATGATTAGCTTGCCAATGCTAGTTTTTTATTTATATTATGTAACAAAATTTTCTGCGAAACGACGTGATGCATTTTATATAACCGTAAAAAATATAATATTTTCTTAACAAAGTATTCACAAAGTAAACCACTCATTTTTATTCCACTAAACTTTATAAAACAATGACCACCACAAGAAATAACTAACACTGTATTCCAAAGGAAACCCTGTTATAATAATTTAGTACTCACAACGTAGGCGATAAACGCCATTAGGGCACAACCTGTCACCGCCGCGAACTTGCAAACGGAGCCACTAACGTTGCTCGTCTCACAAACTTCGTACCTAAACAATAGAATATCATTAATCATTATTTACGACGGATTTAATTAAATTTTCCTGTAGGTATCCAAAGTTAGTTAGCTTAACAACATCATACGTTGCTTTAATATCAAGAGTTGAAATGTGCTATTTCCTTGTGATGAAGTCTAAATCCTTTTTCGCCTAAAGGAGGTAACGTACAGGTGGTTTACCAGATGGTAAGCGTTTACCAGAACCGATAAGTTACCACACTGCCACAATGGAGGGTACCTCCTCAACGAATGGATGTAAATCGAAAAGGCAGGAAGATTGGCATGAGAGTTTACTGAGCCACTAACAAGATTAAGCTTAGAATTGGTGTAAATCAATATCTACTCAAGCCTATAGTACAGATGAAATTAAAATCAAAGTAATATATTTGCAATGTTTTTTGATGTGTAAAAGCTATGTATGTCAGCGGTGATGTATTCTAAAATATATTCATACACAGCTACTATGAAGATTGCAATAATTGGCAATAACTAGAGTCAGTGAAACAGAGCGCGGGAGACGAAGAGTTCCGTATTTTCGTGAGAACCTTTTATAATAATGAAACATTACGTCACGACTAATATTATTGCCAGCAAGCCAGCAGATATTATTGCTAGCAACTCTGCAAGGTTCACAATAATGTGAACAAAAGAACGTATAACGCCTTCGATGATTTTGTACACTATTTTTATTGTGTGTTCAATAATCACGTTGAATGGACACATATGTTGGGCATGTAGATGAATAATTCTGAAATGAAATCAATAGGTCGATTTTATTTTTTAAAAAACATGTATTTTTATGAATGTTCAATACCTTTTATAGATTTTTTATTTCGCTTGAGATTAAAATATACTTAGTTAATACAAAATATATTTCTTTTTATGTGATGTCTTCCAACGTTTATGCATCGGTAAATACGCCAATATCAAGTAACACAAAACAACAGATAGTAATAACTGGAAATCAAGAACTTGACCAAAAATATAAACTACAAAATTGAAATGGAAATTCTTCTTCTTTTAAATTATGGCTTCCACCGATTATAATCTATCGGTAATTTTGCCAAGGTCAAGTAATAATAGCAGATACAAAACAATGAATATAAGTTCTTAGAAATAAAGGTTGTCACTATGTCGAAAAACAACGAACTGGAAGTTTCTTTGATGCAAAGAGCATTATAATACTACGGAAACTTTGATGCAAAGATGTGACATAAACGTTAATAAACAAGATGTTGAAAGAGTTTTACAAAGAGTCGTTCTAGAAACGAAAAAGTTTGATCTTTATTGACGTTCGGAAACCGCGGGAATAAAAACGCAAGTAAAATATAATATTAGCTTACGATTATATCTTGTGTCGCATAGTACAAGTAGAATATGCTTTGTTTGTGCTTTCTGAAATTGATGAATACTAAACAAAGCAAATTGCAAACGGGATTTAACAGAAAAGAAAGGAAAGAGGAAGTTTTCACTTAGCTTAATTAACCCTGTGCCAATAAAATCCTAACAATTACGGTCAAAATATAAAGTTTAGAAAGCCTGTTTACGTTTTCGCTTTGTTTAATTACATTTCTTGACGTCCAATTGTTTTCGAGGATCGTTATGAGCCACAATTCCGAGTTTATCACTCACTTTGTCGACTGACCTAACTCATTGCAAGACGTCCAAGAAAGCCTTTAAGACTTGAATACTTCCAAAATGTAAACCGTTTTCTCTTGCTGAAAAATTTTAGTATTTCGCAGATTTACCATGTGATGATGAGTTGATTGAAACTTAGGCGGCGTGGATCATTACCATCAGACAATATACATGTAAAGGCTAGTTCATTTATAACTGCCGGCTTTCCTTTGGAAACTTACCATTATTTGGTATTAGTTAAAAAATATTATAAAGGAAATCAGCAAAAAAGAATCACAACACAAATAAAATTGATTTTCATAGATAAACACACCCATACACAAAATGTGGAATTTGACTGTGTATGTATCTAAAAAACCGATTCATAAGGGTTGAAACTCTTTTGGCTGATATGCGATAAATTATTGGTTTAAAACGTTAGCTCTTTTGAAATCATCAGTGGTTTAATATCTACAACTTAGTCACTCGCTCACACACGGCACATTTACGTAAAAATATTTTTAATGTACAAAATTGTACAAAATTGAAAATACAATTTTATGATGAAGTAAATAAATTTAGGTCGCGTGGAGGCGTTTGAAATTTAATACGACATAGTATTAAACTCAAGGGCTATTCGTTACCTAAGTGTCTATGAAATAAACTTGTTATGTCGCTTCTTCTTTAAAATAAATATATGAGTACATAGTCAGCCACATAAGTTCTTAAACACATTCAAAACTTTAGATCGCCTCTATATTTTTGTGTTCTGATCAATTTTTGTTTTTTCTTCACAAAAATAAATAGAGAGGATTATCTTTACTTCACACGAAGAAAAAAAATGTTTCAATTAAACTTAATGCGTAGAGGCGATTTGAAATTACGAATTTGTTCAACTACTTAGGGGTTGTTCATTAATCTCGTGATGTTTTAAGCAGCTTTATAACTCCCTCTCCCCTCTCTGGCGATATGTGGTGAGGTTTAGACTAAAAAATCACGTGTATTTTTTTAGTATAAAGTATCTTAATTTTTTACCCCCCCCCCCCTTCCTTGGAGCCTCGCGTGATCGTGATCAATGGACCCCTTAGGTATGTGACTGACATGCCCCATTTATCAATTAAAACAATTTACCAGTAAATACTACGGATCGTTTTCATAAGAGTTTAAAATTGCTAGCACAAATTTTGGTTTGAGGTATAATTTATTTTTGCAACACAGTTCAGCGATAAAATATTGCAATGGGTACCTAATATCAACACATTAAGCCAGGGTGAAAACTACATCTTTATCTTACAGATTACTTTTTTTTTTTTTTTTTTATAAAAGGCCATCTTCGGCGCATTAGGGACGGCTGCGGGCTTCCTCCGACTCACGTCTAAGTTGTCGTCCGCAACCGCCCCTGCACGTACCGCTGTTGCGGTCCTTTTCCTGTTGCGGGGGCTCAGAAGCCCCCGAAACACCGTATCGTGTCCGCTTTTTGGTGTCCGAGGCAGCGTGAGACACGCTGCCTCGGACATGTCCATCACGGGGGTCACAGAAGTTGGCTAGACTAATGGGTGGGCGGCACGTCCCGCCCACCCGTGACCCCCATCTTACAGATTACTTAAACAGCATAAATTAAATATTACAAGCTGTTATATGACAAGAAGTAGGCTTTTGCGGCAAGGTTCGTGGTATGTCTTTCCTAATTATAATAAACTAGCTTTTGCTTGAGGCTCCGCCTGCGTGAGTGAGTTTTTCCGGGATAAAAGTCCCGCTTTATATTTTCCCGAAAAAAAAAAAAAAAAAGCCTATGTGTTAATAGAGGACACTAGTAGTGCTCGCGGCTCCGCCCGCGTGAAAAAGTTTTTCCGGGACAAAAATATTTTCCCGGGATAAAAAGGAGCCTATAGCACTCAGGAGTTATGTAGCTTTCTATTAGTGAAAGAATTTTCAAAATCGGTTCAGCAGTTCCTGAGATTAGCGCGTTCAAACAAACAAACTTCTCAGCTTTATAATATTACTAGCTTCTGCCCACGGCTTCGCCCGCGTTAATAAGTTTTTCCGGGCTATAAGTACATACATAAAAACCTTCCCGTTGAATCACTCTATCCAACACATTTATTTCGATAAAGATTAATATTATGTCGTTGATACAACTCTTAACAAATAATGCATTAATTTCGACCAAATTTGATTACCATAAAAACGGTTCTAGAGAGTTAATCTTAAAAGATAGACATATACTGTCCAGGACATTTTTTTAGATCATTTCAAGAGAAATAATTCTTTCATACATATATTTTTCGTATCTTAACCGTTTTCGCAGCGCACGCAATGGAAGCCCTCAAGGATGAATAATTTTCCACTTTTTTTTCACATTTTCCATTATTTCTTCGCTCCTAATAGTTGCATCGTGATGTTATATAGTCTAAAGCCTTCCTCAATAAATGGTCTATTCAACACAAAAAGAATTTTTCAATTCGAACCAGTAGTTCCTGAGATTAGCGCAAACAAACAATCAAACAAACAAACTCTTCAGCTTCATAATATTAGTATAGATAGTATAGATGAGCTACCCGTGTGCTAAATTTTATCGAAATCCGTTCAGTAGTTTTTGCGTGAAAGAGAACAAACATCCATACTTACAAACTTTTGCGTTTATAATATTACTAGGATTTAAGTTTTTAGACCCACCTTTTTAGCGTAACGTACCTCAAAAGAAACCTTTCTAAGATCACTTTGTTTTCCGCCTGTCTAATTGTCTGTCAAGAGCCTTTTTTCATAAATGCGTAGAGGTATCAAGTCTTTTTTTTATCAAATATTCATGCGCAAAGAAACCGTAGGCGTCCACCTCGCACTTGTTCGTTTTTTTCTACTTGAAATAACCAATCTGTACTCATTTGAACTGTCTCGGTATTCAGTTTATTTTACCGGATAATTACAAGTCATTAAATACTTTATAGAGCAGGGATAAATAAAGTAAAATTACATCTATTAAATTCCCTTCTGCATAAACTACCTCAAATAATGTGACTATAATCTTCGGAAGCGTTGTAGTTTTAGATGCCACAGTTAAACAAATTGCGGTGACTAAAGTTTTAAGTGTATAATTATTCCAAAATGTACCTTCAGACTTTACTATCCTAATTATAACATTGCCAGTAATTTAAATGTCACCCAGTATTAACAATTCGCCATTTAAATTTGGTGAGAATGTTGAATCATTTTTGCATCAACAAAATAGCTGGTGGAAATTATGGAAGTTTCCAAGAAAATTTTATCTATAAATTTTGCTCTAAAATATTAGTAATACCTACATAAGAACTCAACCGTTCAAATTCCAGACTCTCGAAATGCTTGATCACGTATTCCCTTCGGAGGCAATTCAGATATCGAATGTCGATGAAGGCAGTTAGGAGCAAGTACTACAGTAGTATATTACCAGTCAACCAAAACCAAATAGTCAATATGCGATAGCTAAATGAACGTCCAAAAAATTCGGTGTCAGTTTCTTTCCCTTTTGATACAATTTTAAAATTACTTATTTGCCACTGAACAAAGATTCCGAGTTCATAACTAAGATGTTTCATGACGCCTTTTTTAAATTCTATACATGGAATTGGTTTCATAATAATATAATTATTACTGAGTAAATATGCATATCTGTATACGTATATTGAAATCTGTACAAAGGTATTACGCCAGAATTTTATAAAATATTATTGAATTTTCCACAGACAAAGCTTAGTGTAAATTTGGAGGTTATCAAATAACATTACCCACCTAAATATATTCATTGTAACGACTTCATCCAATTTCAGTAGAATTTCTAATAAACATTCATGTTACTTAACTGCTCCAGACAGAACCTGGAATAACATTTAAATTACAAAAGTAACACATGAAACCCAAAATTATATCAAAAGTATTCGACGAGATTTGGAATAATCTAGAATTCCATCGTAATTTCATCGTTATAAGTTGTGGACCTTGGAAAAGTAACCAGTGATATAGTTTTTAATTCTGACTCAGCAAAATGACTACACTATGATGCTTACCTGATGGCAGGTAGTGTAGTCTAAGACGTTGACTGATATTGCATCTCTCAACGGTCGCTAAAATTAGACAGGTCTAACTTACAAGATGTATTGTTGGCTCTGGGCGGCAGAGTTTTACGCGAGGCCTTATTTCTTTGGTACCCTTTCTTCAATGAACTTGTCCGAACGAGCTATAATGGAAAAATTTGCCTACGTGTATGTACGGTAGTAGCTACCCCGTCCAACAATTTTTTTTTATGGCATCGAATGACGAGACGAGCATGCCGTTCGCCTGATGGTAAGCGATACGACCACCCATAAACAGTAAAAATACTATCCAGAACCTTGAGTTACAAAGTAGTGACATTCCACTGCGCTCGTCATCCTGAGACATAAGATGTTAAGTCTCATTATGTCCTGTAGGTACACTGGCTACAATGCCCTTCAAACCGAAACACAACAGTGCATGCACACTGCTGCTTGGCGGTAGAAGTAAACGTTGCGGTGGTACAATAATAATATAATCTTGACCTATAAACTCTTCAAATCTACAAACTCTCCAGACTGTCATGGCGGCTGCGAACAATTTAATTTTCCGTCAATTATAGCATTTTTATTCCTATTTGGCCCAGACTTAACTATCAGATTTAATCTGACCCATTTCAAGGAAAACAAACAAAATGTTGAAGAAGATTTTCTCAGAATTTTGTGAACGATAGGTACAAGTGGATTGCTACGAGATTTCGAGCTTATTCTACGCTGCGGATAAGATGTCCCATTGTTGTCCTCAGAGGTCTAATATACGCACAGTTTATGGAATATCCAAACAAAATTCACTTAAAAAATACCACCACAGAATACTGAATGGTACCACGCTGTGATGGTCTGATAAAAATTCGTGAAAAATAATCGCAAAAGTAGAGACATTGAAGTGTTTTCATAATAGAAATGTACTAGTTATAATGTTTGATACATAAGGTACTTAAATAATTTCGTTCTAATACTAGCCATTGGGACATAGGACAGGAGGCCGTAACCAGCAGTGGACGGCATTTATTATGATATGTTATATAAATACATCATTAATTATTATAGACATGGTCATTTTGACATTGTGTTACTAAATGAAACCACATATTATTCACCTTTAGCCCTGCTAACAATTTGCCAAAAATCATCCATGAATAACGAATATTTTCGCCAAAAATTCCGGTTGTAGTTTTCCAATTTTTTGATAATTTTGTAGTTTGGTGCGAATATGGTGTGTGCGTAAGTGTACCTATATCTGACTGCTCTTGGAGAATGCGTTGCTGCTGCGACGAATTCTCTAAGAGCAGTAGCAATGGCACAAGGGTGTTAACTAAAAGTTACTTTTTATTGATATTTATTATGTTCGAAACTTACACATTTTTATTTACATCTATGGTAAAAATAACTTAATGGAAAGTGTTGTTTTCAAAGAGATAAATATGTAGTTTCATTTATTAACGCAATGTCAAAATGATTCTGTATAGGTACATAATTATATAATATTATCTCACTTTTTTTTTATAGCATTGAATTACGAGACGAGCATGCCGTTCGCCTGATGGTAAGCGATACGACCACCCATAAACAGTAGAAATACCATTCGGAACCTTGATTTACAAAGTACTGTGTGGCATTCCACTGCGCTCGTCATCCTGAGACATAAGATGTTAAGTCTCATTATGTCCCGTGGTTACACTGGCTACAATGCCCTTCAAACCGAAACACAACAGTGCATGCACATTGCACACTGCTGCTTGGCGGTAGAAATAAACATTGCGGTGGTACCCACCCAGACGGACTTTTACATATGAGAGTCCTACCACCAGTACTTCTTACTATCTTACTTCTTACTAATATTATAAATGCGAAAGCTTGTTTTTTTTTTAATTTTTGTACATGTGTTAGGAGTATTATAAATGCAGAAACAAACGGATTCGGATGAAATTGGGCACACACGTACATCATATCCTGGATCAGAACATATGCTACTTTTATCCCTGTAAATTTTCTCCCATGAGAAATAATGGATATTTTTCATGTGATTCTATAAATAGATGACGCTGACGTCGTAATGCTTTAAGGACATTTTTAGCGGGAAAGTTTCTTCACGCGGGCGAAGCCGCTAGCAACACCATCTATGTTATATGATACAAGACTGCTAATACTGTTGTTATTATATCTTACCATCTTACAAATGAAATCTATAAATGTAAACGTTTGTAAGGGAATTCGTTTGTTTAAATGTTTATATCAATCGGCGGATGGATTACGATGAAATTTGTACACAGTTTTAGTCCCCAATAGCCATAACATAGACTACTTTTTACTCTGCAAAAGTACATTTAGATGCATTTTTGGATATTCAATAACAAAACTTTTAAGTGGGCCGTGAGGTACCTGGTGAAAATAGGTACATTATAAAAGGATTTTGCTAATAAACGACGTCCAAAGTGGCCGCCTATATTAAAAAATCGGTGACCTGATACTTTGGAACTCCAATATAAATAGATTTCCAATATATTTAGCCTCGAATTTTGAGGACCTCTTCAGACAAAACGCTTGTAATCTCTTTTCTCGCATTACATAAAATTAAGCTCATTTTCTATTCTTTGATACACAGAAGTATTATTTGTACATAAAAGCGAACAAATAAATCTTCCACTTGATGATCCATGATACTAGAAGAATACTTAAACCGAAAAGACAGGACCGCGCCGTCCCTATGGGCGAAGTGTGCGCCGTACACAGGGGCCAAAGCAATGGCGGCGCCGGAATCAGGATGAAAAGCCAGCGTTAATAAGGACTTATATTTCGCACCTTTAGAACGAAAACGACACAATTCAAAAAATAGAAAATTGAGTTGTCATTTTTAAATGACTAAAAACTAGTCCCTTATTTATAAAAATATAATAAAAAAGGGACCGATACAACAGTTTTGTCCTTTTCCTGCTCGAATATTGCTGTGTTTGAAGTATTGTTGTATTGCGAACTTCGTTTTAAGTTATTTTATGACGATAACTCAAATTTCTATCTTTTTGAATTGTGTCGTTTTCATCGTAAAGGTGCGATTTGTTATCCTACAACTTGTTCTTTATGGTTGAGTAGGTAAGAAAGTATCTACTTTCTTGATTAACAATAAAAAATATTAAAGTCTAACCAGGACGACAAAAATCAGAGGCGCTTCATAGATTTCGTACGCAGGCTCTGTCTTGGGTCGGCGCGGCCCTGCGAAAAGATTAGAAATACCTCAAGTGAGAACTGGTTATTAAACTAGTGAAATTGAAATAAACTTTATGATAAATTTCGAGGAAGTAAAGCGCTAATTTAGATATTAATTATTATGATTCGTTTGAAGTTGTTACGAATATGCTTTCAATTCATAAAACTTCAACTCGGCAAATAAAACACTGCAAGGCATCTGCAAGCACATTATCTTCGCGTCAGCAAATTTTGAAATTAGTGTACCATTCGAAAATTTATCTTGTATTATTACATCTGAACCTACATTTGTCAATATTTGAAGAAATAATGGCATTACAAAAGTACTGAAGAACTGACAAACCACCTTACTGATTCAACTTCTCCACCTCAGTCCTAAACACCACATAAAGCACACAAGACGTTTAATATCTTAAAAGGTTCCTTAATCACTCCAGTCGTCGTTCATCTGGAATTATCTTTATACACCGACATAAGTTGTCAGTGCGTTAATAATTCATAAAATAGGACAAACGTTAACGATGTTAATTGCTTTATTATACAAATGGGGCCTAAATTTGTTCCAGAATAAATTAGCTATTGTAAACTGTAAAGCGTTGAGTCGCCAAATGGTTGAAGTTGGTAGGTATTTGTGTAATCTATATTAATATGAAGTTTTTTGTTAGTTCAACGCTCGATCTCTGCTTCGATTCCGAAAATTCCTTTACTAACAAGAAGCAACATTATCCTTGAGTGCTTTCTGCCGAGAAGGACCAATTACATGGAGTTTTTAATGCAAAAAACCTCTTTACTTACAACGAATACAAGCTATTGATTAAAACGAATACTTTTTTTACATTTTCTTTTTTACTCATAAAACAAGGAGAGTTTTAATAATTTTTTGGTGTAATTACTCAAAGTAAATTATTAATTGGCTACTCTAGAGCTTGTTTAGTAAGCTTATCGAGAGCTATAACATAAACAATCTCGCTAATGAAATAAATTATGAATAAAATTAAGTCAGGTCCTTATCCGAGAAAATGTTACATGAAAATAAGACGATGATCTTGATAAATTAATTTAACGATGAATATTTACCCTCGCACCGCCTGTGATTAATTTTTGCAATTTCCAGAGTAATCCGAAAACCCCTCCTTTTCTCTCCCTAATTTATCACGAGTTTAATTGGTGAGATCGATAGGACAGACAATTCCTTCTAAACGTAAAAAAACTCTTGTTTTTCCCAAATCACCTAAATCTATCACATTCATAAAATGTCTAAACAAGTTGAGATTAACTCTTGATTGATTAACTAAAGTTGGATGAGCTCGAAAAATATTCTACTTGGAGCCTGTGCCAAAATGTATTTTGAAGTTGTTGTAGATGTAATTAATCAGGGAGGTTGATGACGTTTTTTCTTATTCTTGTATGCAGAGGCAATATTCTGATATATTTAAAAGTTAGCAATGAATTCTAACTTTATTTTTATAGTTTACAAATACGCTTGGATTTTGATATTCTACCAAAACACGTCTATATTAATCTGATTTTGCTTTTATGAACTTTAGTCAAAATTATTAAATCCTACTAATATTATAAAGGCGAAAGTTTGTAAGAATGTATGGATGTATGGATGTTTGGATGTAAGGATGTTTGTTCCTCTTTCACGCAAAAACTACAGAACGGATTTCGATGAAATTTGGCACACGGGTAGATCATGTCCTGGATTAACACATAGGTTACTTTTTATCCTGGGAAAACATAATGCGGGACTTTCATCCTGGAAAAACTTTTTAAAGCGGGTGGAGTCGCGGGCAAACGCTAGTACACAATATTTTAACTCAGGCTTATGTACAACATAATAGATTTCTCGACAAGCAAGACTGTCCCCCACTCACTACCGGGTCTGCCAGTGTAGCCAACACTGTTTAACTCTTTGTCTTTGGTTGTGATGTGTAACTATTGAAGTGTGTCAGCTGTCATGTGTGACAGCTGACGTTTATATTACCCCTCCTTCCCCACCTCACTTCCCCGGGCACTCACGGAGGTGTGCCTTGAATGTCTTGTAATATAGTTAAGAACGGAAACACATTAAAACAAAATATAATGTTAAAGAAAGAGTTTTATTAAAAATAATAGTATCATTACATGGCGCAGTCGGTAGGATAAACAATGGTGGCGGTAGGATAAACAAACAGCCAGTGTACCGCAGTATGAACAATGGTGTCAAGAATCTCACTAGCCTCTTGAACACTAATCTGAGTCACCAAGAATTCTTGAGTCTATACTATACCAAGCCAGCCTTGAAATATATACTGCCCACTGAGCACGGGTCTCTACAGCTGAAAGGGGTTCTCGAGTCCCCAGGAAATACTTGCTAATTTAAAGGTAGGTTAGTGATTATATCCCATACAATAAACAATGTAATCCCGACTAATAGCTTACTAGATACTAAAACTAGCTTACTTTGATACTCGATTTAAGGGTGAACCACGCGGATAGATTTGTAACCGAGCAGGATGTGTCCCTGGGGTAATTGTATTGCGCGGTACATCTATAACTGCTCTAAGGTCTCGGGTTTAAGTCCCGGGTCGGGTAAAGTGATTTGGGGTTTTCTGCTCAATATCAGTCTGGAGTCTCAATTTTGTTCCCGATATGGCGACAGGCACGTCCCGTATCACATCATGGAACGGAATACATAAGGCAAAAAGTGTGACTCTATTATACGAGATATGTGCTACTTAATTATTAGTACGCTGAATGGAGGACAATAAAACGAATAGGTAAGAACAGTATTCGATGTTTTTCTATTACGATAAGTTTTATTTTTCTACCGGAGCGGGTTCACTTTGGGTCGCGATATTGACTGGCCATTTGGTATATTGCGGTAAGGTGAATGATGACCTACCTGGCAACTCCGTTATCGTAGAAGAGCTCTTTATTTGACTTTATATTTGCTTCATATTTTATGCTGCGGTAAAAATGAAAAAATGTGCACACACACGCACCCACTCACGGCTTTTATCCCCGAAGGGGTAGGCAGAGGCGCAACTAGTGCACCCACTTTTCGCCGTTATTCCGTCCCATGATATGAAAAATATCTTCCTCTTTTACTTAGTCGTTCGTTACTGGTCTTGTGCTTATATTCTGCTCCTCTACGATCTCTAGGATTGTAAAAGTCTTTGGAAATCTCTGGAACGAGCCATTATGGTAGTGTTCCATTATGAGTGGTCATTATCAAGTTAAGAGCAAAATATGTTCATACCAGAAATCTCTTCGAATAAGTAGGTATTTATTACGTGGGTACGTATGTACATTGTAAAGAAGCCTAATAATTATAATAGTAATCCTGGATTATGATTTAAATTTTAAAGAATAATCTGACTTACTGCCTCGGTGGCGTAGTTGTATTATGGTACGCCTGCAATGCTGAGGTCGCGGGTTCGATTCCTGGGTCGGGCAACGTGATATTGAGTTTTTCTATTCAGTATCAGCTCGGAGGAATTTATAAAGGTATTAAAGAATACAAAGCCAAACCTAGCCTAACACGTCAATTATTATTATTATTGTGATCAACACTTATCACAGATCAAGGCTGGTTATCACCACATTACGGGCGTGTACATTTACCAAGTAAATGTGGCGTAAAAAGTGAAAAAACTAATAGGGTTTATGTTAAGTCACAGAACAGAGAAAGAGATAAGTCATTGTCTTCTAATGTCATAAATTTTCTTATAATACGGCAGGTATTTAAGATGGCAGCATTTTGCAGCGTTATGTAATTTATTTTTGAGATCTAGGAGTTTTAGGTTATGGTGGAGATTATGCGGGATGACACCAGTCGTGGATAAAACAATAGGTAAAGCATATACCTTTTCTTGCTTCCAGATTCTTGTTACTTCATCTTTGAGTTCTGTGTATGTGTAGTTATTTTTTCTGTTATGGTCTTTTGTATATTATGTGTATTTGGGATTGCGATGTCGATTAAGATTATTATTATTATTTCAGTACTTTTCTTAATTAAAAACATTTAGCTACTTGATGGCGGTACCAGTTGGCAACATTGCTTATTAGCACCTTTTGTCAGTTGAGAATGAACGAATGAACAATCAACTACAATGAACAAACTCAACAAAGTAATGAACGCGGCCCGAACAAAATAAAGTGTTGTTGTCAAAACAAATTAACCACGGGATAGTCAATTATTCTTTGAAAAAAATTTCGGAAATCAAAGTTGATTTGACAGCACTGTTAAATTGACAGAGGTGTTAGTTAAACAAAACTTTGATCAGCCTTTCAGAAACAGGGGTTAGTCCTACAGATTTAGGTGTTAGTTCAGATCTTTTCGATAAAGATGATCGTAATGGTAATTAGAATAAGAACATTTAAATTTATGAAAAGCAGTTATTACCAAAGACCCAAAAAATCACCTCTAGAATCCTTTCCTTAAATTAGGAAATAAATACGAACAAAGAATCGCAGGCACAATGTAGATATATGTCGGGGACAGTGACGGCCGATATCGATACACGTAGGTTTACACAATAAAAGTCACAAATGAATTCTCTTTAACTCGCTATTTATTGTTCGTTGGTCAATTATTGCGTAATAAACTGTTCACAGAGTACAATACCACGTCAGGATTCATTATTAACTTTGGTTATTATAACACATTGCATATTAAGGCAATTACTTAAACAAACTTCGCAACTCTAAACGACTCACCTAGTAACAACCCGAATTAACATAGTAACCGCTTTACTAAGCACTGACCGATATGAAAACCACCATAGTTTCCACTTATTAGTGATCTGCACCGTACTAGTTGCTTCAAATGATTCGGCACTCTTTTTATACACCCAACTGTAACTCCCACTACGAGTTCGACATACCGACTGGTTTGTCGCACGATTATTATTTTATCTTACCCGACTTAATATATTCAGACACCCTCAATGAGATTAATAAAAATGATAATTCCTTTTTATACCTACTTCCTTCCTGTCCCGACATATATATTATGTGTACTATCTACACATTCGCATACAATTTTGTGTAACCGCTACAACTATAAGATATTAATAAATTATGCACTAAAACCTCCCTGAAAAATATACATTTGAATAACGATAACCCGTGCGATAACCGAATTTGATCCAACCGCTGAAGTTTGATTGCACTGCGGTTGTGCTCTTCAGTCTCCACATTTACGCTGATTTCATTAGACATTATTGTATTTTAGCATTATATACGTTGGTGTTCTTTTAGTCAATTTGCTAGGTGTTACTTAGGTATATTAGTAAATGTGAAAATTTGTGAAGATTTGTTAGTGAATTATACGAAGTCTATTGAATGAATTTGAATGATATATGGCACCCAAGGAGATCTTGTCTTCTGGATTAAATTTTAAATATTACTGTTAATCTCAGTAATAAGCTTCCATGGCATTTCGGTCCCGGGAGAGGAGCAGGAGCAAAATCTGATAAATACATTTCTAATTGAAATTACATTTTAGAGGCGGAAAATTAGAGTTAACCTCAAATAAATTATTCCACGTAAATCAAATTTCTCCAAACGCCATTCATCTCCAAGTTTCTGATTACAAAATTTGCCGTTTTAACAGAATTACTTATTAAACTCCGATACGATCACATAAATCTACGAGTTTAAATTTCAATAGTTGATGGTAGTTGTCGGTAAATCACTTACGGATCGTTGTTTGTGGCCGTATAAATTTGAAGGAAATCACGTTCTGTCGTTACAAATCCCAGCTGTCAAACCACTAACCATCCTTGAAGAGATCCCGGTACATAAGGGAAATTAAATGCAGCCTACAACCTCCGATAACTTTATTTTGAATACAATAATATGACATGACCATCCTACTAATATTATAAAGGCGAAAGTTTGTAAGAATGTATGGATGTATGGGTGTCTGGATGTCTGGATGTTTGTTACTCTTGCACGCAAAAACTACTGAACGGATTTCGATGAAATTTGGCACACGGGTAGATCATGACCTGGATTAATACAAAGGCTACTTTTTATACCGGGAAAATATAAAACGGGACTTTTATCCCGGAAAAACTCATTCATGCGGGCGGAGCCGCGGGAAAAGCTAGTTATTGATAATTTTGTGGTCGCTAAATCCATGCCAGAGCGCAAAAATGCACAAATTCGATTGCGGAGATGGTCAAGTTTGTACCAAAATAAGAAATAGGTCGGTCTACCCTAGAGGTCGATTTTGTACTGTTTGAACTTTGAACGTGGATATGAACATATTTGAATTTGTAGACTTATTTTAAGTATTTCAGCTACATTTTTTTTAAATAAGTTATGGGTACTAATTGTAATATGTTTCCAGCAATGTTTATGGTTTAGTTTGAAATATCTATAATTTCCTAACATTTATTTCGATATGAAAATACGTAGAAAATATTAAAATCTTATCATTAATATTTGCGTTAGCAAATGGTATGTAGTCACGATAAATGTAAGCGTCGATCAATTAATCACGAATGAACATAATATATACCGCTGAACAGACTAGCCATTACTTAAAGATCGGATTCATATTTCATCCCATCTCACCTGTTTACGGCAAAAGGAAAGTCCTTTGCCAAAGGAAATTATCGGCTACTCTAGATATTTCATCATAAATTTAATTTAACAAATAAGTATTTAATTTGGACTTTGAATTATCTTAATTTAAGGAATATTTGTTGTGTTTTTATTTTTTTGTTAGCTCATTCCTCTTTGATAAAGGTCGCAGGAACACGCTGCAGGCCGCATTTGACAGGTCCGTCTGGAAATCTTGAATGTTGCGCTCATCATGCCAAAGACCACACTCCCAAAGTTCGTGATGTGCAGACTATTCATATACGTAACCAGGTGTAGAGCATGGGCACACAGGAGAGTCAACCAGCCTAAAAGAAAATAGTTTGGCTGTCAGTGTTTGGCTAATATTGATACTTTGCTTCACTGCCTCGGTGGCGTCGTCGTTTTATGGTACGACTGCAGTGCTGAGGTTTTGGGTTCGATTCCCAGGTTGCGCAAAGTGATATTGATTTTTCTAGTCAGTATCAGTAGTGAGTTTGGAAATGTGCCCAGTGTATTGCAACGGGCCCGCCCCCTATTATATGGAACTTAACATACATACATACACACTCAATTCGTTACCCCCGAAGGGGTAGGCAGAGGCGCAACTAGTGCACCCACTTTTCGCCGACATTCAGTCCCATGATGTGATAGGGGGCGAGCCTATCGCCATATCGGGCACAAATTCCAGACTCCGGACTGATACTGAATAGAAAAACTCAATATCACTTTGCCCGACCCGGGGATCGAACCCGAGACCTCAGCTTTGCAGTCGTACTGTAATACAACTACGCCACCGAGGCAGTCTTGATGGAACTTAACATAGGAGAAATGTGGGTGTGATACACGTCTGCTTACCCCTGAAAAGGGTAAAGGCGTGACAGTATGTAGCTTTGCTTCAGTTAGCTGTCAGATAAACAAAGCAGAACCAGGCCCAGGAAAATCGTGCGTCCTCATAGTATTGTTTGTAAATTATATACGAAAGCCGACCGAGATGTCAGAAAAAGGATAACGTGCTTATGTTACGCTCACCTCAACTATATTAAAACTAAGCTTATTTTTGTTCAAACAGGGCTCGATTGTGTAATTATGATAAATACATACATATACACATACACTCACGCCTTTTATCCCCGAAGTGGTTGGCAGAGGCGCAACTAGTGCACCCACTTTTCGCCGGTATTCCGTCCCATGATGTGATAGGGGGCGAGCCTATCGCCATATCGGGCACAAATTCCAGACTCTGAGCTGATACTGAATAGAAAAATTCAATATCACTTTTGCAATTATATTTTATGATACTTTCACTATCATAAAATATATTAAGTAAGCATAAAATTCATAGACTCTAACGCCCGAATACTCAAACGCTACTCAACCAACCAAGTTATCTGAGGCCTACTTAATTTTAGCCGGCTTCTTATTTTAAATGGCATTCTCAAACGCACTTTAAAAGATTTGATGGAAAACTCAGCCGAGGAGCAGTTATTTTGCTACAGATTATAAAAAGTTTGTTTTCGATTACAATTTTAATAAATTTGATATTTATGTGTCGTTTCACGCAGTATAATTTTTAAGATGTTAAATATAAATAAATCGAATAACACAATGCGCAGTTTGAAAATGATTACAATGTTATTATATTATATTTAATTTTCGTGTGTATTTTATGTACTATGTGCAGATGCTACATAGTAAAAATGGTAAGTACGTTTAAAAACCATCCTAGGTTTTTAATATGTAGGAATGGCATATTCATTTTTAGAAATAGTTTATTAATTATTATATTCTTAACATTGATGTGATGAGCTTATATTGGCATTATATTGCCACTTGGCACTTGGGTTGACATTAGCCGCTTTAGAAAAAAAAAAAATAAACAAGTCAACAACAATAATATTTATAATTCTTATTTCAGTTTTATCATCAGAAGTAGGCATATTTACAAACATTTACAAAATATGCTAACTCAACAGCCATACCAGGCACAATACGATGTACTGCCGTTGGTTGTTTCCCGTGAAAAATAACCCCGATGACCTTGGGCTATCGGTTGGATTGTTTGGTTTCTTTTTGTGTTCGGCTGGATATAATCCCGATTTTAAAGAACATAAATGAAGAACTGCTTCCTTGCTGAGTTGGAATCTTCTTTTACGATAAGTTAAGATAAGATATGATATATTTATTTGTCAAACATAAACATTAAATTATCATTTTTGTATTCTTCGAAAGCGTTTAATTTCTCTCAGTTTCTTCCTTTGACACCACACTCCTTTTCAGACAATGATGACAATGAAGAAAAAAACGATTTATTAAATCCAAAGAAAATATAATAAGTAGTTATTACGCAATAAAATTATTAAAGATTTGAACGTAAATATTTGAGACTAGTCTGAAGCACTCTCAAATTGATCTCGATTAACAGCCATATTTGGAGGCCTTACATAGCTGTCAAACTTTAAGCAGTGTTTGTGAATACCGTTTGAATCAATAAGCGGACCTTAAACTGAGTCGCTTTAAATTTAAGGTTAAGAGATAAGTGACGTTTCAGTATACCAATTTCACCAATAACGAATGTTTAAATCCGTAAGGCCATCTCAAATATTTAAGTAGCGTTTGAGTATTCGGGCGTAAGTATTGTGGTGTAAAAAGATAATTTATTAATAAAAAATGTTTCTCTAAAATAATTTTATAGAAAAACGTACCTGAAATATTTTAAAAATTTTAAATTTAATAAAATTTTATAAATTGTCTTTGCGTTAAAGTTTAGCCTACTTGAACGGTAAATTAAGTCGTTCCCAAGAGCGAAGTTAATCGTTATTTATTACCACAATATAGATTTACCTTATTTATCAGAATAAATATGAATAACTGAATTTCTAAATCGAAACCGCTAAAGTATTTTTCATTTTACAGGCCACATTATTCTGCGTTCTGATTTAAATAAAGGAAAGGCTTAACTGTTTCATTATGCATAAAGTCTGCTGAATTATGTTTTGACTTTCATTTCTTCCTGCTACCACTAATTTTACAGCGACCTCGTCATTATGTAAATGTAATTACTTGAATCAAAGACATGCATATTTATTTTTGTAACAAGTCTTTACATCCTACTAATCCTACTAATATTATAAAGGCGAAAGTTTGTAAGAATGTATGGATGTTTGGATGTATGGATGTTTGTTCCTCTTTCACGCAAAAGCTACTTGAACGGATTTCGATGAAATTTGGCACACGGGTAGATCATGTCCTGGATTAACACATAGGCTACTTTTTATCCCGGGAAAATATAAAGCGGGACTTTTATCCCGGAAAAACATTTTAAAGCGGGCGGAGCCGCGGGCAAAAGCTAGTACTTACATATTATTATTCAAAGTAATTAAGTGCGTACAAATGGTGGTAAGAGAGTTAGTTTATACTTCAAGTTCGACAATTACAATTTAAAGCTAAGGTATGCTAAGGTAATCATATCTAAAACTATTTTGTCACATGGAAAATTTTACGATTTTATTATATGACCTAAAAGACTGTTCTGAGTTAATGCAATTTTGAAGTTCTATTTTTTATTGCATTGAATGACTAGACGAGTATGCCGTTCGCCTGATGGTAAGCGATACGACCACCCATAAACAGTAGCAACACCATCCAGCACCTTGAGCAAAAAAAGACTGTGTGGCATTCCACTGCGCTCCTCAGGACATAGGATGTTAAGTCTCATTATGTCCACTGTTACACTGGCTACAATGTCCTTCAAATCGAAACACAATAGTGCATACGCACTACTGCTTGGCGGTAGAAAGACATTGCGGTATTACCTGTGACCCACCCAGAAGGACTCTTATACATGAGACTTATCACGAGTAAAAGATATATATATACCTAGAAGCTTTATCTTGCCGTCAGGGCTATCTAAGGACTGTCAGGTTTGTTTGTTTAAAGAATATTATACTTCGTGTTAGCAAGTACAGCGTTAGTAACTTTATGCTTCAGCATTTTAAGTTTACGCTCTTCGCATAGAACTTTTTTATCGCGTATTAGTTAAGTCTGTTGCAGCCATCCCCCAGGCTAATTGTGTTTTTGTTTAATAAATGGCGCGACGCTGAATCTTTAAACTTAGCAACAGAGCTACAAGAGGATGAGAAATAATTACGACGTGATATAATCAAAATCTCTATTAAGCCTCAAGAAAGATGCAAAATGTAGAAAAAAATAAGCGTCGGCCAAAAAAGCGTGTAAACTGGATAAAAAATACGGAAGGCATATAAGAGGATTATATATCTTATAAGAGGATATGAGGGCTTATTTAGAATGATTTAAGTAAAATATATCTAATGTCTTAAGCGAGCTAGCTATCCAAACAAGAAGTAAGTATATTAAAGTAAAACGTCCTTAACAGCCAATACGCAACAAAACAAATAAATTTTCATGATCACATTTTATGAACCCTCCAACAGAAGTGAAATACTTTTAACGAGCTTCTCTTAATTGAAACTTATCTAACAATAAATTGCAACAAAGTTCCTGTTTGTCTTGAAGTGATAAAGTTCGCACTTTTACTGATTTTTTAATCTTGTTATCGGCGTATTACGAAATTTCTTGGTAAAAATGTAAGGCTTGGCGTAATTTTATGATCATATTTTTGCGTAGATCATCTTACCTTTCATCGTAAAGGTATTTTATAGTGGCATCGTTTTAGAAGTCTGTTAATAATTACGACTGGCAGTTTCTAGCACCTATTTCAATTATTGTTATCCAAAGAATAGATTATTTAATTCTTACATGATTGCCATTAAAAAAAGAATTCTTTACTACAATGTTAACGATATTTTATACGTGCAAGTCTCTGCCTCATTATGAGCATCATAACGGTACCACAACCCAAAAATCTGAGTTTAAATACCAAAGCATAGCATATAGGGAACATGCAAGAACGGTGGCAGTAGAAAATCGATACAAGAGCCACATGTAAATAAAAAAATGAACATTTTAGAACTATAATTTATTCACTGGTGGTGTATGGTGTTGCTACTGCTTATGGGTGGTTGTATCACTTACCATCAGACGAACGACATGCTCGTCTCGTGATTCAATGCAATAAAAAAAAACCACGATGAATAATTAAAGTCCTCTTAACTCGTGAAATCCCCGCTCAAAAATTGATAACTTGCCTCATCATGGATGAAATTATCTATAATATAAAAAAGAACACAATGCTGCTAATTACTATCCAAAACCAATCATTGTAGAATATTGTTAGGAGACATACTACATAATTTACGTCAGCGGTACATCACTTCATTCATCATTGCAAGCAATTTAAATAGAACGTTTTCAACTTACACACCTGCGTCCCAAAAAGCTTCAATACCTTTAAAAAAGCAAATCCAGTGTTGCCCTCCTGAATTATTATTCCTGTCAAGCCTTAATGTAATGGAAATCCGGTGATCGAATTTGAAACGAATCGAAAAAGGGATAAAGTTATTTTTTTACTTTCACAAAAAGTAAACAAATCGCGGGGAGATCTCGCTGTACTTACCTACGCGATTGCTTTATAATCCAACACTTAGGCGCTGTTGTTTCAGCGGTGATCAGGTAAATTAAAGGGTCTTATCATACTTGCGAATTCACAGCGAGCCGAAGGTGTTGCACTCTCGTCCAGTGTAATAAGACCTTTAACATTACCAGTCCAGGGATGAAACAAGGCAACTTTAGTTTCTTTAGTGAAATAAATATAATCACTCAACGAATGAATCTCATCTCTATTAAGTATTTAAATGTGAGGGGAATTTCAGTCTTCGCCCTCATCAATAAGACGTAGCCATTTTCTCGCCTCGCACTTGCCATCCTTCAAAGGACACTAAAAATATTGCCCTGTGAACACAATGGCGAGGCAATTCTTGCCGTTGACAGGCGAAGATTCGCCTCAAGAAAATTGCAGCAATAAGCTGCCTCCATCTGATTGTGACTAAATCCATATTCCATTCCTTTAATGCCGGTTGTGCGTCTATGTTTCTTCTGGTGTCGTGTGTGGTGAGTTTTGGAGACAATTTAAAAGCAGTGGGACCCCATTTGCTTGTGTATAAGTAGAAATATTAGTGCCCCTACCAAGCTGACAACTACGTGGCCTAGATATAAAAAAGTTTGCAAAATCCATGCCTTTTATTTTTAATCCGTGAATGACTGATTTTTTTCCGTTCATGACTAATAAATTATTTTTACGCGTGAATTCAATTTTATCACGCTCCAGTCCATTGAGTGTATACCCAATATATCTTCTTTTTTATTCATAACTTCAATTTCCTTTGTTTCGACTATCGTACTTCCATTAATTCTGTTTGTTCTAACAATCAACCAGACAGCGTTCTAACGTTATAAATTTTGTTTTATTTCACATAATAAATAATGTGTGAATGATGTTTTACTGAAAACCAGTCAAAATGTGAACAAAACATGAATTTAAACACGCTTGTTTGAATGGCAAGCATAAAATATAAGCTAATCTGTTGCTATCGCGAGTTTCGGGCACGTTCATTCAGTTGGCAAACAGATAAAGCAAACAAGGCTTGAAATCAATTTATTTTATTTATGCGCATATTTCGACGCCACTGTTACTGTTAATCCCTGTAGCATGACTGTTCACAGCAAAATCAAGTGATAGCATTGATTTTATATGCTAGTAAATATTAATGTGTGGACAAGTGGACGATAGGCTTGTTGGGAATGGAACGATCTGCCGAGACAATGTCCGGAGGTTCAAAACCCAAGGCACACACCTCTGTGTTTTTGAAGTAGCATGTGTATTGTTTAACAATTATCGTTCACTTTAACGGTGAAGGAAAACAGCGTGAGGAAACCTACATACCTGAGAATTTTCCCTAAGAATTTCGAGGGTATGTGAAATCTGTAAACTCGCTTTAAGCCAGCGTGGACTAAGGCTTACCCCCTCTCAGTAGTAGAGGCCTTTGCTCAGCAGTGGGCAGTATACAATATAGGGTTGATTGCATTGCATTGCAAATGTTAATTAATAAAGTAGATCGTGCTAGCAACTTCTGTTGCTGAACATATGGCGCATACAGTATTAAAATCCTATTTTAATACCGTGAAACGGTACGGAGAACGGTAAAATTTACGAAGTAGGTAAAGCTTGACCCTCAATAAAGGATTTCTATTTTTTATATTTATAGCAAATGTGGGTGAACACACGTGCGAATTATAGTTCGTTAAATAAAAATATTTTATTCACGCTTAGTCCGCTGAATATAGCGCAGAAATGCAAGAAAGTGGATGTAAAATACTACTTAGAATTGTAATTTTATACTAAAATTCAAGCAATTTCAAAATAAAACAAAATAAAGTTAGTTGTATTACTTTCAGTGCTACCAACTCTCGCCGCGCGCTAGTTGTTTTAGTTTTTGTTTTAATTGCCCAAGGCCTCTTGTAACCCCCTTAATTAAGTCTGTACTTTACAGCGATTTTGTTTTCTTTAACTTCATAAAAGTATAAAAAATGCGAAAGTAAAAACTATATAGGAGATTTAAGAACACTGTGTGTACAGGTACTTATAACAAAAATAAATAAATAGAAAACTGTTACTGTTTTTATTTGATTTTAGTTAGAATTCATTTTCACGGGACAGCAAAAAAAATAAAAAGCATATTACCTATAACTACGGCTGCCATCCGTCCGGATTTCCCCGGATTTGTCCTAGTGTGAAGCGCGTCCGGGGGCCGTCCGGCCGGGGTTTTAAAAATTGTCCGGGCTAAACCCGGACACTTTTGTTGTCAGGGGAAATCCATTTTTTATAGATGAGCGACAAATTGAAATAAATCTTATTTAAAACTTCATGCATTTCCCCGCATTCAAGAAGGAACGGCAAAATTTTTTTCAGAGGTGTCCGGGGAAATACCCATATTTCGCCCAAATGTCCGGGATTTTTGCCGTGTTTATCCGGCGTCGGCAATTTAGATGATGGCAGCCCTACCTATAACATGAAAATCGCAAAACATTTTTATCAGCCGTATACATTTAATATTCAACTACTCAAAGTTATCAGTTGATAATTTATTGTGTGATGTTAGGCTGTCTGCTATGTAGCCGTTACAAGATATCGGCATCATTAAAATCAGTGATATCAAATTAATGATTTATTAAATTAATCCTATGCGTAGATAGGTAAGAAGACAAAATTATTTACAACATATTGATTCAAAATTATATAGAACTTACATTATACACGTGTTACAAGCACCTTTAAACTTCACAGTCATTATTACTACTTATACTTATTACCCACCTAGCAACTACTTTTACAGGATTAGTCCTAATACAGTAGCGTTGATCTACTTACATACACACTACTTATACTCTAATATTATACTTAAATGTTTGTTATTTATCTTTAAAACTACTATAACACATTAGGTTTAATGATATTTTAGTGTAATTTACTCTGAGAACACCAAAATATGTCAATTCTTTCAGCAACTTCATTAAGAGTGCGTAAGGCGCGTGTAATATGGGCCTTGTTAAGCTGGTCGTGCCACGCGGAACAACCGCGGCCGCCTCCGTCCTTTATGTGTCGATCTAAGTACATACCTTTCAGAATTGCATAGAAATGTAACGTCATCGCATACCCGATAATAATGAGGTGCCCAAAATTCTTTCACAACATTAATATGTGGTGAAGTATTGGGCACGAAGTCGCGTGACCGATATGCGTCATATGGGTCACGGCATTCCTGTGACGGATTTTCTGGACATAATGACCATTAATGCGCCCTTTTGAAGCATAGTTCTGACATTGGCGTGTTTTATCGCAGGCTCTTTTTTTATTGAGGCTGTAGTTGGTTCTTTAATAAAAAGTAGCAGAGATATACATCAGAGTAATTTGTTAATCGTTTCATGAATTGTATATAGAATAAATTACTTCTTCAATGTCGGTCGTAATTGGTGGTGGTCTCTTATATGTAAGAGTACGTCTCAGTGGGTACCATCGCAATATCTATTTCTACCGACAAGCAGCAGTGTGCATGCACTGTTGTGTTTCGATTTGAAGGATATATGAATATATTCTCTTTTAAAAATATTTAACATGGCGTGAAAATTATCATTCATCTAATTTAATTGATTTCCGTGGTACACAAGGAGATCGTAACGTGTGTTAGCCTGCTGAACGGATGTTTTATACACAAAACTTTCATTAAGATAGGAGTATATATAGCCTGCAATTCCGCCTGTTCAAGACAAAGTTACACAAAATAAGTTAAGTTTGTTAATAGCAAAGTTGTACAACTCATATCTATATATCAAAAAAGAATCTTTGACCACTTTTTAGAACATAGGTACTGCGCGCAAGGAGTGTAAAAGTTAGGGAAGGAGTGCAGAAAATGTATGAATTGCGCTTGAACTTCCACAAGTGGGCAACAACTAGTAATCTATTAAATTATAATGCGATCCCTTAAGAGGTAACAACTGTTTGTACTGTAACCTGCACTTCCCGATTTTAATCAATTGTATTATGCAACATGTTCCAGTTACTTACTAGGTAATAATTCAAATCGAATCGAGATACTTACGCCATAATGAACCTTTTCCTTTTCCTCGGCTGTGCGTGGTTAATTCCTCCTAGCCCCTAGGTACACTCACACACCTACGCCTATTATCTCCGAAGGGGTAGGCAGAGGCACAACTAATGCACCCACTTTTCGCCCTGCGTATTCCATCCCATGATTTGATGGGGAGAGCCCATCGCCATATCAGGCATAAATTCCTGACGTCGAGCTGATACTGAGTACAAAAACCCAATATCACTTTTCCCGACCCGGGGATCGAACCCTAGACCCTGGCAGTCCTCCATCGCCTCCTAGTCCCAAGGCCAACCATAGACGGACGGCATGTTGCAGTCAAGACTAGTCAATCTTGACTGCAACATGCCGCGACTTCAACGCGACCGCTCTAGAGCGACTGCTCTAGAGCGGTCGCGTTGAAGTCGTATAAGGCTAGCCATAGACGGACCGCATGTTGCAGTCGAGACCGACTGCAAGATGCGGTGGCCGCACGGTGATCTGCAGTTTCCATACTAAATTCATATCCGCAATACACGGACCGCTTAAGCAGTTCCTGAGCGGTCGGAGCAGTCGCTCTGACGTCGAGTGTCGCCGTGCGATCGACTGCTTAGAGCTGCCGGACCCAGCATACACGGACCGCTGCAAGCGGTTGATGCCGACCGCGCGCCACTTCCTCCTTTTCACCTTCACCCACTTTTCGCCGTTATTCCGTTCAATGATGTGATAGGGGGCGAGCCTATCGCCAAATCGGGCACAAATTCCAGACTCCGGGCTGATACTATGAACAGAAAAACTCAATATTACTTTGCCCGACCCGGGGATCGAACCAGAGACCTCAGCATTGCAGTCGTACTTTCATACAACTACGCCACCGAGGCAGTCTATCCGTCTATCAAGTAACGCAAAAAAAAAATTAAGCAATTTCAAATTAAAACAAGAAAATATAATCCTAAATCCCTACACTATGAGTTTCATGTGACATTACAAAACAAACTCTAATCTTTCAAACGAAATTAATGTAAATCCCTTTGAAATAGAAAAATATACGAAGGGAGATACCTATTCAATTAAATTCATACAAAACTGCACCGTAAAGTATAGGAGTTAAACGAGGAATCGCAGTGGAGCTCAATCATTGGAATAACATGGATTACCATGTCAAAGCAAATGGAATGTTTAATCATTCAAAATATTGAAATATTAAATGTCTCAAGACTCCGAAAAATAGAGTTTTCGGACTTATAATTGGTCTAACCGTGAATACCGAGCCGTGAATGTGAGAGATGGAGAAGTACTTAGAAAATTTGTGCAGCTTTGATATTTCATCATCATCATCATCATCAGCCACATGACGTCCACTGCTGAACATATATATGCCTGCCCCAAAGATTTTCAGATGGACCTGTCAAAATTTATATATTACTTACTTGCTTTGATATTTACTTGTAGTTTATTTATAGTTTGATTTCGAGTTAAGTTATATTGTTCACGGATTTTTAGGTATTTGTCGTTTTAATTAATATATTAATAATTCCCGTGACCCCAAGAAAATGGGAGATTTTAATATTTATTGATTTTGATCACCTAACTGATGGTAGGTCTCTCGTATGCAAGAGACCGTTAGGTAACTATGTCTATTTCTACCGCTAAGAAACTTAACATCTTATGTCTCAGGGTGATCAGCCCGACGCAGTACTTTAAAATTCAAAGTTCTGTATGGTATAGATACATACCATTTATGGGCGGTCGCTATTATATTACAATCACGCGAGTGACATGCACGTCACGTCAATATACTGCAATAAAAAAATCTAAATTAGTGTTGTGATTATTATGAACAATCAAACAAAATATTTTTTAACTTTTAAAATAATATCACCCAGACAAAGATCAATGACATTACAAAACTATTTCACTAGCTATAGGGAAATCTTGGATTGAGTTCGGTTTTTATAGCTTCCATTGGGCAAGTTCGAAGGTTTCGGAAACATTTCCTCGGGACATCTGGTGACCTCGGAAGCTGGTCAATATTTCGGTCCTGCGACTGTTTGAATTTCTGTAACCCTAATTCTATGTGTTATGTAGTTGAGTCAGATTCATATATTATAGTCTGCTCTTTACGTTGTTATTTGCTGTTTTCAGCGATGTGACTTATCTCATACAAGGATTTGAAAAAATACCTGTATTACAAGATACAAAATACGTATTTTGTATCTTTAAAAATTTTATTTTGTATCTTGTATTCAGGTACAATCTTTTAGTATCTTAGTATTGTATAAATACATAATTTTCTAAAATACTTTTAAAAATTATAATCTATGCATTTTTACATTAAAGCCTCATTTAGACAAATCAATTATTTGTCGCATGTACCTTAACGCGGGCGAATTTGCCTAACCATTGCGCATATTCAGACGGGGTGACTTTTAAAGCAATAATTGTGTACGATTGTTGCATCCAATAATTGATACGTCTAAATGAGGCTTAAGGCATCTCTTTATACCTACAGAGAAATCTGGGCGTGCCCTGAAAATTTGAATTTATCAAGGTCTATGTTCATTGGCGTCTTTAGCTTTCACCTAGGGGCTTCTAGGATATCCAAATGTCAGTGGTCAGTGGCGTAGCGCGGGTTCTTGCCGCCCCGAGACACGTTCATTCAAGTTCCTTTGTAGACAGATGATAATTAAACTGCTATAGATTTTTTACATACAACGGAGTAAGTTAGAAAAATGTTATAAGCACAGGGTAATAAAACTGCTAAGAGAGATAAGTAAAGTACCCATATCGACAATAAAAGGAGATAAAATACGCATTTAGAACGTCCATTAACTTGTGAAGAATATCTTAGACTTTAAACATACACACACTTACGCCCTTTATCCCCGAAGAGATAGGCAAAGGGCAACCGGTGCATCCAATCTTCGCCGTGCGTATTCCGTCCCATGATGTGATAGAGGACAAGTGTATTGTCATATCGGGCACAAATTCCAGGCTCTGTGCTGATATTGAGTAGGAAAACCCACTTTAGCCGACCCGGAGGTCAAATCCGAGACTTCAACACTGCAGTCGTATCCTAATATAACTACACGACCCAAGCAGTCACATTAGAGACTTAAACAGCAAATCGGTTTATTTTACTTTCAAAGAAACAAAAGCTTAAAATATACAAGCTATTTAAAAGGCATCATCATCATCATCAGCCACATGACATCTACTGCTGATAATAGGCCTCCCCCAAAGATTTCAGATGGATCTGTCAAAAGCGGCCTGCGTACAGCGTGTTCCTGAGAACTTTATCAAGTCGTCTATCCATCTTGCAGGTGGACGGCCGACCCTGCGCTTGCCAGTACGTGAACTCCACTCGAGAACTTTTTCCTTATCTGCCGTCAGTTCTTCGAACTATATGCCCTGCCCATTGCCACTTCAGGCAAGGCATAGTTTTATGCTATTATAGGGTATATGCAAGGGTAGTTTCCAATGTTCTACTTTGTACATTGCTTTATATGTAATAGAACATACTACCAAAAAGAAATCCTTCTGTGAAATCAGCATCAAAATTGGTTGAAAAATAAAGCAGTTATTCATATTTGGAATATTGTTGTGAGCAAAAGGAGGGGCGTGGTGGAGATATCTCGCTATCTCTTACGCACGCACGCAGCGTTATGGCCGGTGATACTCGGTGACATCACAATCTGATATTACCGTTATTTGAATAGTACCCCTTCTACCCAATTTCAAAGCTTAATAACCTACTTTTCGGTGCACCAATTTTTACGTTAGATTTTGGATGGCATTTATTTTTGGTAGATGTTCATTCTTTTCTGGTACTTCGCATCGCATGTATCCGGCATAGTGTTTTATGTTTTGCTGTTTGCAGTATGATGTTAACTTATTATGATGTGAGCGACCGCGCTTACCCTGTATTCCACTCACGAACCTCAAATAGAATAGAAAAACATTTTTAAAACATCGTTGTCCAAATAAATCTCTTGAGTACAATATGTCGCGTCGCTTTTCAGGTACTAATCCGACTGCCAACGTGCCCCACTCGTTATTTTCAGGATTATGAAATATGATCCCAAATAGCAGACTACTGAAGTGAGTTTTATAAGCAATTTATATGCACTCTTGAGATGATAGCATCTCAAGAGTGACTAAACCCATAGGGGTTTAGTATAAAATGTTTAGTTTCTATTTTAGTGACTTGAGTCCTTGAGACATAACTCATTATTTATTAACCTGGTATGATGTGTTAAACAAATCTGATTATAATTACAAATCCAAATGACGAATAAAATGCGTCATGTCCCTACAGTCGTCAGAATTATGCCGGCTTCTCTTATTATTATACCTAAAAAAGGTAGTAAAACTCTAATTTAGATTTAATCTCAGCCGGCTCGGGTCAGGCTACTGGCAGTAGGGCCATTAACAAAAAAAAAGTTTTAATTTTTTATTTCAATATGGATAGATTCAATGCCATTGAGAGATAAGTTATTTAAAATTGGGTGTAATTGCTATTCTTAAAGCGCAGCTCAGTACTTACCAGGCGAGAGGCATGCTCGCTTCTTCATTCAACTGCATAAAAAGCCTTATGCCCTTAAATGTAGAATTGTAATAAAGATTTCACGTGGTTTGTGCTTCATAGAGTTTCATTGAAAATATTTTTATAAGCACGTAAGTATGTCTTTCCTCGTGGAAATTTCAAATGCCATAGGTAAGTATTGAACAGTTGGCTCCAATTAAAATAAATAATAACTGGTCTTAACCAAGTTATTAATTAAAAGTTATTTTTTACGGATTATGAAAAACGTGTTTGACGCTTAGACTAACAGTTTGACGCCGTAGAAGTTTTGAAATTACTCAGTATAGAGCTTGATAAATATATTTTTTAAGGAATCGATAGATTAAAATGTTTTATGCACACTGTTTAACTTTCAAAAAACAATCTGCTATGAAAAATGATTTATCCAACTTGCTGGCAGGATCGAGGCGTTGGAATCGTTCTACTTGGAATTTTATGATCATCATCATCATCATCAGCTACGTCACGTCCACTGCTGAACGTAGGCCTCCCCTAAAGATTTCCACACGGACCTGTCAAAAGGGGTCTGCACATCCAGCGGGTTCCTGCAACATTTATCAAGGAATTGGAATATCATCCTTGGAATTTGGCTTAATGAAATCCTATGCGTGAAATTATAAATTACAGTAATATGACAGTATCCCTAAACAGGGTAGTGGACTACTTTTTTTTAAATACAATTATGAAAAATTTATGCTATCCAAAATCTAATGGAAAAAGAATTTTCTAAATTAGCGCAATAGTAAGTTATAAAGCTTTGAAATTTGGTGGAAGGGGTAGCTGTTAGAGTTATTTGCTAAATAAGTCAGAACCTAGTATTGCTGTAGCAAAGTATTGCCTAGTAAGGTTGTCACGTCACCAAGCGCCATCGGCCATAACGCTGCGTGCGTACGAAAGAGATAGCGCGGTATCCCCGCCACGCCCCCACTTTTGCTCACAAGAATATTTCAAAGTTGAATACTGCTTTATTTTTCAATCGATTTTGATGGTGAATTCACAGAAGAATTTCTTTCTCGTATCATTTTCTGTTACATCTATAATAATTTACTAAATCAAACATATGAAACTACCCTATTCGATAGGAAAATAATAATAATATCATATCACTTGCCAAAGACTCATTCCATTGGGCCCTATACTTTAAAAGTAAAAAAAAATCGTAGCAATTATTGATTAAAATAATATGTACATTTTAAGGTTAACCTTAAGCAAGTTACATTACATACTATCACGGCTCTGTCCCATAGGGGTAGGCAAAGACTATGGATTTCCACTTTGCTCAATTCTGGCACATTACTTTCGCTTGCTTTACCTTCATCAATCTTTCCAAGTTACAATACGTAAAATCTATGAAATTTAGACGGCTTTTAAAAACTAACAACCTAAAGTAGACACACAAAATCCTTTTATTTCACAACAAATATTTACATTTGACATCGGTAGGAGTGGTTTTTAAAATATTTGTGAAAAAACAGAACGAAACACTTTAAATGCAAATAAAAGACTTGATAAGCAATTTCCCTATTCTGGTCAAGTGAGGTTACACTCCATCGCAGCACTCCAGAATGAGGTTGATGCCTTATAACGCGATGACTCCGAGTTGAAAAATATTTATTTTGTTTTAGCCATAACACAATACTAATGGAGATGGTTTAAAAAAAATTAAGTTTGCAGTTTCAAAAGCCTAAAATGGCATGGTTTATTCAATTAATCATATTTGCTGATAATTTAATGTACTCATTTAATTTTACATCTTTGATTAGATGACCATACCACTATATTATACTTAATGATATTGGATATTATATACTGCCCACTGCTGAGCACGGGTCTCCTCTACAATTGAGGGGGTAAAGGCCTTAGTAGTCTAGTGCGGGTTGGCAGACTTCACATACCTTCGAAATTTAGAAAACTTCTCAGGTATGCAGATTTCCTCAAGATGCTTTCTTTCACCGTTAAAGCGAGCGATAATTCAAAAAGAATACACACATAATTTTTTTAGAAAAGACAGAGGTGTATGCCCTTGGGTTTTGAACCTCCGCACATTAGTCTCGGCAGTCCGTTCCACTCGGAACTAGGCTATCGCCGCTTTTTGCTTGGATCTTTCGCATTTAATACCGTAGGTTATGGCATAGGTCATATGACCTTGACCATACGCAACATCATTGACCTATGTCTATGATGTTGCGTAACACAGAAAATATTTTCTGTGTTACGCAACGCATACATAGCACAAGTATCAACCTGATATTTTGTTATATTTTTGCTTAAAAATGGTTACAATAAAGAGTATTTGTATTGTATTGTATTACCTATTTTAAAAATAATAATAATAAATACATCAGTGTTGGAGATGCGAAAATGATCCTACTTCTTTCATACCTTTTGAATTCGCCAGTTACGATAAAAGTAACCCTTCTGAACATTATTTATCTTATGGTTAGGCGGTAGGCCGACGACGTCGATGCTGCCTTTTCACAGCCTCGAGGTTTATTTTAGCCTTATGTCGTTCGATTTCAGAAGTCTTCCAAGTAGACAAACAAGGAAAAGGTCTCGTTCGTTGGCCCAGTGGCTTAATACAACTATTGTACTCTCAGGGCGAAGACCTTTTTAACAATTTTATAAGGTATTGTAATGTGTGTATTGTCATGGAAGCCAAAGGAATGAAGATTAAGTTAAAACGTGGATGTCTAAGGGTTAAAAGGTTACTACCGAATGTTACTGAGGAAGCAATTTGTAATAACCAATAGCGGAAACGTAGCTACGTGTATGATTAATAAGGATCCTTAAGACTTTAAGTGTTGCCAATGCCCGTGAGAGTTGAGGGCGTGCAGTTGTACTATAACGCTCACTAGATGGCAGTAGGCGTACCTACACGATGTTGAGAGTTTATATTATTTTTGGTTGTCGAAATATTAGGTATGTCGGCGGCCGGCGCCTTGGAGGCATAGTAGCTGTATTACGATTTACGGTACGACTGTAGTGCTGATGTCTCTTGGTCGAACCCCGGGTCGGGCAAGCTGGTATTGGGTTTGTAATACCTATAATGGTTATTACATAAAGGTGAAGGTACGGTGAAACATTCGAAACAGGGAGCGTATATTATAATACAATATGCGGTCGGGCCATTTTCTGCAAAATTTATAAAAACGGACATCTATAGTTGCTCTTCTTGCAATTTCTAAAATAGTCCTCATTTAAGGTTCTTTATCATCTTGATGTTAAAATTAATAAATGTGTTCGCCATTGAAGCTTTTTTTTTGTTTTAAGGCCAATAGACCTCAAAGTCGATACCTGGCCGCCATTATGAATTTCTTTATTTTAAAGCCAATTGAACTATAAATCGATATCTGGGTACAACGTTGGTTGCTAAAGCCTGATCCAATGTCATAACTGAAAAAAGTAGCCACCATTTTGAATTCCTTTGTTTTAAGGCCAATCCACCTTAAAATCTATATCCGGGTATAGCTTTGGTTGCCAAAGACTGATCCAATGTCAGAATCTAGAGCTAAAACTTATTTAAACTTAAACCTAAACCCAAACCCAAGTCCGACACCGAACCCAAACCCAATCCCAATCTCAATCCACACCGAAACCTAAACCTAATCCAAACCCAATCCTAATCGCAATCCACACCGAAACCTAAACCTTATCCAAACCCAATCCTAAACCCAATTCTAAACCTAAACCTAAACTAAATCTAAACCTAATCCTAAACCAAAACCAAAACCAAAACCAAAACCAAAACCAAAACCAAAACCAAAACCAATGCCAAAACCAAAACCAAAACCAAAACCAAAACCAAAACCAAAACCAAAACCAAAACCAAAACCAAAACCAAAACCAAAACCAAAAGCAAAACCAAAACCTAAACCTAAACCTAAACATAAACCAAATCCAAATCCAAATCCAAATCCAAATCCAAATCCAAATCCAAATCCAAATCCAAATCCAAATCCAAAACCAAAACCTAAACATAAACTTAAACATAAACATAAACATAAACATAAACATAAACATAAACATAAACATAAACCTAAACCTAAACATAAATCTAAACCTAAACCAAAACCTAAACCCTTATTCATTCCTTCCTTCTGGCCTTACTGCCATCCTTCCTTCAACCTTTTAACCAAAGTTGTACCTAGATATACATTTAGAGGTCAATTGGCCTTAAAACAAAGAAATTCAAAATGGCGGCCAATTTTCTCAATTCGAATAATATTACCATCGTCTGTCGTCATGACTGCATACAACGCCAAGCCAAAAATAGCGAAAGAAGAACTGCATGTACGCTCCTGGCACGCGAGGGCAACCTTTCGTGTGGAAGGCTAAGGCATCGAATGTAACGCACCTTTAGAACGAAAACGACACAATTCAAAAAATCAGAAATTGAGTTATCGTTATAAAATGACTTAAAACTGATCCCTTTTTCATAAAGATATAATAAAAAATAGCCCGATATAACAGTTTGGTCCTTTTCCAGCTTGAATATGGCTGTGTTCGAGCTATTGTTGTATTGAGAACTTCGTTTTAAGTCATTTTATAACGATAACTCAATTTTAAATTGTCTCGTTTTCGTTCTAAAGTTGCGATAAATTAGACGAGGTCTAAATCTTGGGGTTATTTTAATTTTAGAATTTCTATTGTGTGAAAACGCCTGCGCGTTGTAGTAAATGTTCCTATTATTATAAATTGTTGTTTGAGTAGGCGTTTTGAGAAATTATTAAAAATTTTGTAATATGTAAAGATATTTAAAAAAAAGAGAACATATGTCTTTTTAAAGTAGAGTAATTATTAAATCATAGTATAGTAAAATCAAACAAATAACACAGAGATCGTAATGTGAGCGATATTAAATACGTGCTTTTGGAGAATTTTGGCTGATATGAATTAAGATTTTATACACGGTATTGTATTTAACAAAAAAATGGTACGAGAAATCACAAGACCAAAGGGTATACTACTTATTTCATCAATACATTTGCGAAGAATACTCTGGTTATTTTATTTAAAAATTTCAAAGTGGGCACAAAATAGAGTTTTACATAACTTAAGACCTTAAAAAATGGCCCTTATTCAAAACAGCAACTTTGCAGGCTATTGACTTTGTTTTGTTTTCGTTTATTTTTTTTTCAGAGTTCAATTTATTTATAAAACGTGTGGTTGTATGACTAGCTTTATATCGGCCAGATCTACTTTCCTTTAGCAATAAATAAAAAATAAACAAAAATGCCCACATCACTATATAATATTTCATCTTTGTGGTATTTATTTGTTCTACCGCCAAGCAGCAGTGTGCATGCACTATTGTGTTTCGGTTTGTAACCACCTAAATATGACAGGGTGACCAGCGCAGTGGAGCATCACGCAGTATTTTGTAAGTCAAAGGTCTTGGTGTTTGTGGTCGTATCGCTTACCATCAGGCGAGTGGCATACTCGTCTAGTCATTCAACTGCAATAAAAACATGCCTGAGAGATAGAGGAGCCATAAATGTTTGCTATAAGCTTGAGCATGTACGTAGAATGCGTTACGCTCACGCATAACTACAAAACAAGTACACAGCAAGTCGTGAATGCACTTCCTTTGTCCTCAGAAATCGTGCACTCAATGAAATGTGATATGAATGGCATTCTGGACAACAAAAACATTTTCATGTAAAAATACTCGTAGCGTAGCGTATGTATATCTAGATATAAATATGTGAAGTATAAAACTGTCACCAATCAGTTTCTAGTATTGTGTTTCTCGCCAATACGCTGACAACATCTGCGCGGCGCATAAATTTTTATTATGGAAACAAGATAAAATGCCTATTCCCGTTATATAGCTAGTTACGCATCGTCACGTATTCGTTGATAAAAAACAATGTTTAATAACGCATGGACATTGATGTTTTATGTTTAATACAAAACACTATACCACGCCACGCTTCACTTGTTTTAGTATTGCATACATACATTTATATATGACAGGCGCAAAATTGTTTTACCGTATAAAAAATCGCTTAAATTATCCTTTGAAAAGCCGGTTCATGTTCATGTTGTGGGCTCCTTTTTTCGCACTTAGCCCGTAAAAAGTCGGGCCGTTGTGCGTGATGTGCTAGCTAGAAGTCTAGCCAGCTCAACTCCTTCCAGAAGCGCAGAATCTTCCTGGTTCCTTCACAGGCTTCTCGGAGTGACCCCGGTGTGCCAAGGATTTCAGCCCGTTGTGCAGCTACTCCTTCGCATTCCAGGATAACGTGGGAGGCTGTTTCGTCAGCCGACAGGCATCCCCTGCAGAGGGGGCTGTCGATGATACCTAAAACATATAAATGTTTCTTTCATGAGCAGTGTCTAGTGATCGTACCTTGAAAAGCCGGTATTGAGAGTAGTATGGAAAGTAGTGGTTCAAAGTTAATTTGGATACAGAAATAGTCAAACAAACAAAGGAGTAGTAATAAATACACGAGTTGAAAGAAAAATTATCTAGTTCGAAAATAATCAATTTGTTTGTGTAGCGGTAATTGACTGACAATTGAACACACACACACACATACACTCACGCCTGTTATCCCCGAAGGGGTAGGCAGAGGGGCAACTAGTGCACCCACTTTTCGTCGTCATTCCGTCCCATGATGTGATAGGCGGCGAGCCTATCACCATATCGGGCATAAATTCCAGACTCCGGGCTGATACTGAATAGAAAAAACTCAATATCATTTTGCCCGGCCTGGGGATCGAACCCGAGACCTCAGCTTTGCAGTCGTACTGTAATACAACTACGCCACCGAGGCTGACAATTGAAGAAACGTTTTTAACATAAGGTTAAGGTTGAGCCATCGTGTTAGGCCAATTATCAATATTTTTTCATTTTTTAACCATAAGACACAACCTGCTGTGAAAAAAACTACAAACAAATAAAATTAAGGAGAAACATAATTTAGCATCCTAACGAACCAACTCTTTAGTGGCCTTAAGACTGTGAGCTGATCATAACTTTCCGCTTTATCGGCTGAACGAATTTATCGAAAACGGTTAATACTCTACGGAAAATACTCAATACCTCAGTTAACCTGAGAAGTTAAGAAAACAGCGCAAACATAGCTGTTTCGTGCCAATGAGTTCTGAACGTGTTCCCGATAGGTTTGTTTACTGGTGAAATTCGTTCGCAACTTCCTGAACATCAAATGTTTTGAGGTAATACAATGCAAACTGTGTACAGTTGTTTGATAAATACCGGTACAAGTTTTGAACTTGTGTTGTTATTTTGAACTCTGTTGGCTGATTGTGATACATACATATACACTCACGTCTTTTATCCCCCAAGAAGGAGGTAGAGGCGCAACTAATGCACCCATTTTTCGCCGTGCGTATTCCGTCCCATGATATGATAATGGGCGAGCCTATCGCCATATCGGGCACAAATATCACACTCCGGGCTGATACTGAATGGAAAAACCCAATATTACTTTTGCCCACCCCGAGACGTCAGCATTACAGTCGTACCGTAATACAACTACGCCATCAAGGCACGCTGATCATAAAAAATAATTTCAGCTCTGTATAACACTGGCCAGTGCTCAACGGGTCCAATTTAATAATTAAAGCTACTATGACATATGTTCATTCAGCGACATAAGCAGAACAAAGTTAAAACTTTAAATCGCTTTTATACTTTTCGTTTTTACCAACATTTTTTTTCTCTACACAAAAATGAAATAAAACGGATTTACTTTACACAGAAAAAAAACAATTAAAACTTAACACGTATAGGCGATTTGAAATTTTGCATTTGTTTCGCTACTTATGAGGCTGACTATACAGCGGTTTATAAGAGCTGTTGTACCTTTTATAAATTTATAAAATTTCTATTTAGGACTGCCCCAGTGGCGTAGTTAAATTTCGGTACGATTGCCGTTATCATGATTAAAACAAGTCAAAATTCTAATCTTATTGATGAGCACTACAACTCAACAGGCTCTTGTCATAAGAGCTAAAACAAAATATTGTATCTTTGTGTCGCGAATTATATTTAAAAAAAAAATAGCTTTTAAAACTGTCATAATGTTCATAGCCATTAAATTAACGAATTAGAAATCTGGGTTTCGAGTTAATGAGAATTGTATCTTTGTGTACACTGTACAGTTAGCAGCATAAATATCTGTACAAAATCAAAATTTAAAATCACCTATATACGCGTTAAGTTAAACTGAAAAAAAAATCTTCGTAGGAAATATAGCAAATCTGTTTTATTTGATTTTTGTGAAGAGAAAAAAAAGATTAGTAAGAACACAAAAGTATGGAGGCAATTTGAAATTTTGAATTTGTTAAGCTTCTTATGCTGTCGACTGTATATTGGGCAGATGGTTTAAAACATGACGCGAAAAAGAAATGTTTCGAAATAGGAGAACTCTTTGAAAGCTTTTTTAAAATCCTATTAATATCAAAGTAGTTTCAAAATTGCTGCGATTTTTTTGATTAAGATAATATCAACGCAAAGAATATAAAGTTTGTGTTATATTTTTATTATTATTAAGGAAAATAAATACAGGTAATTATTATGTTTTTAAAGGACTACTATATGCAAGAATTATAATGTGCACGAAGCAAAATAAATAATTATAAGGTAATGGAAATGAATAGACGTCTGAATCGCTGCACTAAAGATCTAGGTACTCACTAGAGTGGAAAACATAGTAAACGTGTCGTGTATAATGAAAGAACAAAAATAATGAAATATTATAAATAAGCAGAGTACTATAATTTATTTTTCAAAAAGACCATTAAAAATACATACAGGTGGTTGGTCTATCATATTAAGATGTAAGAGTCCGTTTGGGTGGGTACCACATAATGTCCATTTCTACCGGCAAGCAGCAGTGTGCACTGTTGTGTTTCGGTTTGAAGGGCATTGTAGCCAGTGTCACTGAACAGAATGAGACTTAACGTCTTATGTCTCAGGATGACGAACGCAGTGAAATGCCACATACTTTATAACTCAAGGTGCTGAATGGTGTTGCTACTGTTTATGGGTGGTTGTATCGCTTACCATCAGGCAAACGGCACGCTCGTCTGGTCATTCAATGCAATAAAAGAAGCATAATGGGCCTTCGTAAATAATTGATTTACTGCCGATTATTCCGTCAATTTAAATGATATAACAGAAAACGAGATTCACTAAATCATAACCCATGATAAATAGAAAATAAAATAATAGCACAAAGAATATATGGATTATGAACACCCAACTTCGTTATAGTATAAATGACCGCCTAACAAGGAACGTTTGCGAAAACAACGCATAATTCATTAGAAAACATCCACCTTGTATGGCAAGTAGCTATTTTTTTCTTTGAGTGCTACATTTATTTCGATAAGGAACAAACAAAATCAATGTTTTTGTGTCAAGAGACTTTGGACGGACATTTCTTTGAGAGGTTAAAAATCTCGCAGAATCAGGGCCTAAATTATTGGTCCATTAAAACGGCTTTGCGGATTTATTTGTTGGTTTTGATGGGATCAATAACTTTTAATGGCCTGGTTGCATTATGGATTCTTGAATGGGAATTGGATAGACGTTGGAAGCCGCATTCATATGTATTCTGAATCTATGAGACTTGAACCTTTACCATCCGGAAATTTACTCATGCATAATATTTATCAGAACTAGAAATGGTGAATCTGTTTACATAGGATACAGAGTCCTTTCTTTGGAAATGTCAAGTGTATTTTATATTTATTTAGGTGTGATATAGGTGATGGAAACTTGTCAATGTAGGGTGATATTATGTAAATCTTGATTTCTTACATAAACGTTTAACGATAAACGCTTTTTAAAAACTTATAGTATTAAGTTCATATTACGTTCAAAAAATACATTTTATAAGTACTAAGTTATTCAGTTATTATAATTTGTTGAGTTGTATAACAACCCCAAGAAAGGTCAACTTTAGCCTTCTTAAGCGTACAAAGGAAGTCCACATTTTTCGCTAACGCTTTCTAAATTTAAATTCAATTCAAGCATATCCTTACTTATTTCCGTAACTTATCTTTACTCAGATTGATAGCACCGCCATACTTTCTCAAATCCAGTTAAAAGTTTGCGGCAGAATGAGGCAACCCGTTGTATTCCAAACAGACAGATGTCGAGATTATTTATGGTTTCTAGAAACTTCTCGGGGCTACTGATACAGCTGTCTGCACAGATGTATTTGGAAACTTGGGTAAATTAATTTATTCGGTTAGACAATTTATAAGTAAAATGTTATATTCGATGATTCATCTTACTTCTTCACTACATAGTATAAAACAAAGTCGCTTCCCGCTGTCTGTCCCTATGTATGCTTAGATCTTTAAAACTAGGCAACGGATTTTGATGCGGTTTTTTTTAATGGATAGAGTAATTCAAGTGGAAGGTTTATATGTATAATTTATCCCGGGGAACTGTAAAACGGGACGTTTATCCCGGAAAAACTCAATCACGCAGGCGAAGCCGCGAGCAGAAGTCTAGTACTATATAATACAAAAGGAAAAGTTTGGGAAAATGTTTAGATATTTGAGTTTCTTAGAAGTAAACGCAGAAACATCCACAGGGATTTGGATGAAATTTGGGACACGGGTTGATCATGCCCTAGATTAACACATAGACTTTTTAACCTGGTAACTTGGTTCCATGAGAAATAAAGGGTATTTTTACCCGACTGCGGAAGAAGGAGGGTTATGTTTTTCTGATCTGTATATGTATTTATGTATGTATGTATGTATGTATGTACATTTCTTTGGCAGGCCTTAGAGCCTAAACGGCTTGTCGTATTTTTATGTGAGTGGTGTCAATAGATGTGTCTTAGTCGTGAGAGTGACACTGAGTATCTACATCAAAACGTAAAAATTTAAAATTAAGGACTTTCGGCGGCAAAAAGTAATCTCAAAAAAATAATGTTTTCAAAATACATCGAGTGGTATCAAAATAAAGAATTTTTAACGGTGATTACGAATCATGTATAATCATCATCAAGTGGTATATATGTGTAACTTATATGTTGTATTGGAGTTTGGAATAGGAAATGCTAAAAAATCACATCACTCTTCTCACTAATAATATAAATATTTGTGATAGTTTGTTACTTCTTCACGGTAAAACGGCTTGATGGGTTTGGCTGAAATTTGGCACACAGGTGGTTTATAAAGAAAAGAAAACTAAAAAGATGAAAATAAAAAATAAACCAAAAACCCGACTACGTCAATATCTGCCATCTTTATTAAATTCATTGAAGAACTCAAAAAATAGAAACAATATTTTAATTTTAATATTTTATTTGGCATCTGCTCACTCCGAGATTGTGTTGCTCCAACTATATCACCAACCAAATTATGAGAAGTGAGCGTGTTATGCATCCGACAGCGACAAAATAAAATATTCAAATTAAAATCTTGTTTCTATCTTATAAATTCTTCAATGTAATCAATTCAACTATGTTTCAGAAATTACTTTGGCTTAGTTTTAAGATGCTTTTCTTGAAAAATGCTTAAAAAAGACTGTTAGTAAAGTCCATAAAAAAATATTACCTACTTTTTTGTACTGCCGGAACAATGAGACGATATATTTTTAGTGTACAATAGGTACCAAACGATCAATTTTCATCCACACTTTTATTACGTAAGACTATATTGTTCTTTTATCCAGAAAAACCCATGAAAATGCGAAGAACTGCCAGCGAAAACTTCAAATCGACGGTTCCGTAGAACAAAGTCGTATATGCAAAATGTTAGCTTTTCAGTAGAGCGCTTTGAAAGTCGTTAGTTTGTATTAATGTGCGAATTAGTGCTATTTTCACACATTAAGTTCAAAGTTGTTACTGAACCCTATAGAATATAATGTTTTGTTCACTATAACTTGTGATTTTCACAATTAACTTAGACTTTCAAAGCGCTCTACTGAAAAGCTTCATTTTGCATATACGACTTTGTTCTACGGAACCGTCGAAATACTTAATTATTTACATCTACACATTTTATTTGCATACAATAAACTAAACTAAATTAAAGAAACTTATTCTTCATTACAGAGCAGCTCTTATATTTGCATTTAAATTGATAGCGTAACTTATTGTAAAGTTAGTTAAGACTAATTAAATTTGTCTCGGCATAGTTTTTCAACCACAAGCTTCAAAGTGGAATAAGTTTTGACGTCTTACTCGTCTGGTAGAGTAATATTATTTTTTAAATAAACGGTCTTAAGTACTAACGTAAGAACCTCAGAATAAAGATGCTTAGTCCTTATGCTGAGGTAAGAAGTAACACAAATTTCACTTACTTTGATATTATCACACATGCGGACCAACTTACAGCCATAGAGTATGTGCTTACCATCTAACTGTCATTTAAATACTGGTAATAGAGTATTGGTCATAGTACTCAAAAAGTAAATAATACTCAAATCCAATCCAAAAGAAAAAAACTCTGTTATATTTTTATCCACTTTGCTTGTTTGGAGACTGAATATAGATGCCGTTTTATTTGTCTTAAACAAATGAAACGGCATGGTTGGTTTTAAGGGCCATGTCTCCAGTGAGTCGGGGTAGTAATCACCATGTGGTCTCTACATTATTGAATCTTTATGTAAATTCATAGTTTTTTATTCAAATAACATGAAATATCTCCATTGCCAATATATTTTATGCATGTTTACTATGTCATTTCGTTGGGCGACCCAAATATGTATGTAAAAGAAAACTGTAATAAAAGCTGAGACTCAGCCAAGAGAATACATTATTAGATCTGTAAAAGAACAAACAATGTTGTTCATAAATATGTTTTAATTAAACTTAGTTAAAGTAGCTTTTTAATTAATTGGTGAATACATATTTTATTGAGACTTTACTTACAGAAATTGTTTATATTAATCATTCTAGCTAGCTTCAAATTACACATTTCGGCAATTCATTTGGAAATTATTCGTTAGTTCCTATTTAAATAATGGTTATAATACTCTCGCATGTTTCGGAAAAATTACTGTTACTAAAGTTCTAGTAGAGCTATGGAGAGGGCTATGCTAGGTGTTCCTTTACGCGATCGAATCAGAAATCAGGAGATCCGTAGAAGAACGAAAGTCACTGAAATAGCCCAGTGGATTAGCAAGTTGAGCAAGCAATGGCAGTACATGACCTTATTTGTCCATTTTTCTTACTTCTCCCTTAACATGTGTCCGTCCATTTTAATCCTACCAATATTATAAACGCGAAAGTTTGTAAGAATGTATGGATGTATGGATGTATGGATGTTTGTTACTCTTTCACGCAAAAACTACTGAACGGATTTCGATGAAATTTGGCACACGGGTAGATCATGTTATTGATTAACACATAGAATACTTTGTATCCCAGGACAATATAAAGCGGGACTTTTATCCCGGGAAAACTCATTCACTTTTCTAAACATGTTTGTATTTTTGAAAATTCTTGAACTGAAGGACTTATAAATTAATTACTTACTTAGTTTTTGTTTTTACCGCACATGAATACAACGTAGTTCCATAGTTTCTATCTAATTTCATGAATACAGAACCCGTGTCAATAGCAGTTCGGGCAGTTCAAAGTTATCAGCAAACATTTTAATGATCCGTCCACGTATCGAACGCAAATTAACAACACCGCTTCGTATTTACTTAATTCTAATATATTTCCATAATTCTGATTCAATGTCCAGGTTATACAGTATTATAAGGTTAGTCGAGAGACCTGTTTGTGGAGGGTATTTAGTGTTCGATTTTCGACACAAATGTGTATAAAACTATGCTTTTACGGGAATTTTTAGCTAGCACAAGGATACCCACATGTTGAGACCTTTTTTTAGGTTTTTGGAATTTATTTATCATTTATCTCTGTCATTTATCATTAATTTTCTGTGCGCGTATTTTAATTGGTTACACGCAATGCATCGCATGAAATACATTTGTTTAAATAGGTCCATCGATAAAAAAAGTCATAATGTAAAATTAGGCCACATAGATATGATGAGTTTGGCTTAACTCTTTAGTAAAATTTATTTTCCAAACAAAAGCCACGAATTTCAATTTTATCGAATTCCATCCAAATCAAAGTAGGATTTTTCAACTTTACTTTTTTATGGCATTGAATGACGAGACGAGCATGCCGTTCGCCTGATGGTAAAGATACACCACTTCTAACCAAACATCCATACATTTCTTCTTTCAAAAACTTTCACATTTCCTTTTAGATAAGTCTAGCATAACTGGAGATCCAAAAGTGGAGAATCACATTACGAGCTTTTTTTATTATCTGAGTAAACACTAATCGTCAAATACAATTCAAAGCGACCAAATACAAAAATGAAAATTCCAAATAAAAGGGAAACAAAAGAATACATTCAGCATTACCTGTCTTATATGTCCTGGCGGACAATATTCACTTGTTATGAAACAAGCCCTTATACACTATATAATCTAAAGATACGAATGCATCGCATAAATCTAAACAGTTACCTTAACTATGGTTAACAGTTAAAAGGGCTATAACACGTGCCAACAGTTAATCTTCGCCCTCGTTCGAGATAAGTACGTTGCAACAGCGTAATATAAACTACGTTTGAGTTCATGTTTACTCAAATACTTCTAGCAATATTAAGGAGTTGAGATAAATCAGATACAAAAATACACCTCACGCAGTTTATCCCCAAAGTAGGCACAGATGCAACACTTCGCCATGTGTTCCGTACCATGATGGCGGGCGAGCCTATCACTATTCTGATAAGTAGTTGTTACATGAGGTATAAAAACGTACTTTATCCATTATTCCCGTTTAAGAGGCCCAAGGGTCTCTTTCACCATCTCCAAGTAAAGCGTTGATTAGTTACTTCCCAATTAACGTTAACTGGCAAGTAAAACTAACGAGTACCTTCTATCAATTTCACAAGCGAAAATAAACCTTCGAGTAAGTGAATGATATAACAAATCATTCGTTACATTCGTTCAATATTACGTCAACTTTACTCCGCAGTCCGTACTCGTCAAACGTCATTGGCAGGTTAGCTGTTCGGAAATTATTGCGTGTGGTTTTAATTTTTTTTTTAATCGTAATGGATAACGTTCAAAGAGATAGAAGTGCAAACATTTCATTAAATGAGAGGGACATTTTGGTATCACTGGTACAGATATACCAAACTTTATTAGAAAATAAATAAAGTTATGCTTCGATATGGAAAATCGCAACTGAGCGAAAGCCTCAGTAACTTTTTTAACAATACGGCTTGCTGTTGGTGGGCTGACACCACAAAAATCTGCTGCACTATTTAAGTAGGATCCAGTAACAAGATACTTTGACGTTAATAGTAGGCTTGTTTTTGTTGAAACTGCTTGATTTCTGAAATCAAGATTTTTGTTTGTTTGAAAGGAAGTAGTTACCTACTGCTGTAGGTCACTAACAGAACATCATTTTCAATCTTTATGTTTAAGGTGTAGAAGGAATTAATCATTAGGTATGATTTGATAGGTTATCTATTAATAAAATCATTTAAATTATTTTAAATAATGAAAAATGATACTTTTGCATTTTAAGGATTATTTTGTGTTTTATTAAGTTATGCACTTGGTTCACAGCATACTTTGATAGACGAAATCTAGCGAAAAAATCTGTTTCGTCTAAGTCCGTAAAATAATCGTCACGGAATTTAAATATACGAATCCCAGATATCCGTTGCAACGTAGAATATTCTAATTCATCCGATTGATGATCAATTAAATCTATTTTTAAACAACAGATAGACAAATATTCATTAATCTAAACTCTGTGGTTTAGTTTATCTGTCACGTAAACACGCTAATTGGCAGACGACGTGGCAAGAAAGTTACGGGTCAGTGTAATCTTATGATTAGTGCTACTCGAACGTCGTGATCTTGACACGTGCAGTTACGGGTGACTTTAACTGGCGAATAGTCTACTCGATAATTTACTCGAAGAAGATGAAATGCCCTAATTGTTAAATCAAATTAACTTGTGAAACAAGCACTTAATCTCTTGATTAATGCCATATTTGACGTTAGGCTCCTACACTATAATACAGCTCGCAACAAAACAGTAGATATGAATGTTCTTTCATGGATATTTTAATAGTTTCCTCAACATCTACAATGCATAGTCTGCGAATGCACTCATTAGCATACATAGAAAAACGATTAGGCGCCTTATACATCGACAGACTGAGACGATTTGGTTATGATGCCACGTAAAGGGGCACTAACACGCGTCCCGCCTCCCGAATATTAAACACCAGTACAATGCATGACACTGATTTTATCTAGCAAATGAATGGGGTGAATATTTGTTGCCGGTCCATCGATTTCCTAATGAGCGAGCAAGATACTTCCAGAATTTTAAAAAGTATAATTTTAGGTAACGTAAAAATGTAAAAAGGTCACTACATATTTGAGTAAAATAAAATCAATGAGCCAGAATTAACAAAACCACTGCAAACCAAAAAATAATTCAACTTTATATTTGCTTAGTATATACGTATATTTGGAGTCGATGCCCAATTTAAATTGCCAGCTAAGCCAAGGAAATACAAGATCAAATATACGAAAACATTGTCCAATTTAAATTAAGCACCGACTCCAAATATACGTATATACTAAGCAAATATAAAGTTGAATTATTTTTTGGTTTGCAGTGGTTTTGAAGTCGGTTTATTTTTTGTTAAAAAGTTTTTATTTATTGCTTTATTGTCAGTTAACTATAGAATAGTGTAAACAATACATCATATATATACGATTGCAGCATTCGCGTGTCATCTGCTGTAGTTATTGAAGAGCTCCATTGTGTATCTCCAAAGATCTTCATCAGATCTTCATAAATTATATACTAAAATCTTCCCTGAAAACTATACATTTGAACATCGAAAACCACATCCAAATCGGGTCAGTAGTTTTTGAGAAACTCGCGGCCATACAAATTTACATACTTATATACATATACCTACATACATACATACGGATCGAATACAGAACCTCCGTTTTGAAGTCGGTTAAAAAAGAATTGTGTCTGGTCAATCGGAATATAAAAAAAGGGATCCCTTTGGTTCGCCTACTTTTTTTTAAACTATTATTTTTTCGCATAATTGAATTTGCATAATATGTATTGGCATAATAGTACTATCGCATAGTAATATTTTGGCCTACTACTTTTTTGTCATAATAAGCTATTGGAATAATTTTAGTTCGACTAATTTGTATTAGACTAATACAAATTTTGCATAACATGTATTTAGAATAAATTAGGTTAGCGAGGAGCGAAGCGACGAGCGTGTTAGGTGCACGTGAACCACCGGAAACCAGAACCGACTTTAAGTCGTTTCCAACTCAGACAAAACCAAACATGAATGATCCTTATTTAATTTTATGACTTTTGATATTTATGCTTTTTGACGTTAGTCGTTCTGATGGTTGTGCTTTTTGTATTTATGCTTTTTTATTTTATGCTAAAACAATTATGCGTAATGATTATTATGTACATTGATATTTAGGCTTAAAGCTAAGATGCGTAACAATATTATTAAAAAAAAATTATGCAATCCAATAGGGAACCAAAAAAAACTGTCTTTGATAAGCACTTATAAATAAGACATGAGAGCATAAAACTGGTGATAGGATATTTGTATTTGTCGGGATAGCGAACACCATACACAAGGTATAAAACTTGCCAAAATGGACCACCTGAATGAGTTGTGAACTTTGCCGTGCCCACATAAAAAATAAAGGCATAGCGCGTAGAAAAACGTATTAACAAAACCATTTAATAAGTTTATTGGCCAAAAAATTACAGTAAATTTACACTAAACACAGGCTGTAAAGAATTGCGACAGTAAGAAAAGTTAAGCCTCCATGTGCCGAACTAGGTTAAAACCTGTATCTCAGCACACAGCGCCGTTCCCCACAGTTTTATAAAAGCCTCAAGAATTCATGTAATAAAAGAATTTAGAATCAAGTTAGAATCAAGTTATGAATAATTTAATTAAGTTTATAACTCAAATGTAGAATATCCATATATTTGATCACTAATTGAGTTTAACACCAAAATAAAGTTTTTTTTAAATATAGGCATGTTAAACTAACCTCTGAATAAAACAGCATTCTCAAGGGCTTGCTGCCATTACCTATATTCAGTTTAACTCTCAAAGTCTTATTTGACAAAGTCCCAAGGGCGAAGATGGAAAGAGCTGGAGTTAGTTTGATATAAAACCATTGTATTTTTTATCTTTCTAATTCCTCTCGGGAGTAAAGGCCTTCTTACTAAAGACAAAGAAATGACATTAATAAACAACAGTGCATATTTCAAATTACTTGCTCAAGGAGTAAGTTGAAATTTTTACTCAACGGTAGTTTAGAAATAAAATAACAAATTCTTCTGGATTCATCTTCCATACCATAGACCAACATAAGAAATATATTTTCGCTAAATGAAGCACGGGTAATGAAGCTTCCGAGAATATTTTGTGCGTATTTCCAAAAGCTTTCAATAAGTGAAAAATAATCTACAGTACCTACGATTTTACAAAAAAAATAGAGTCAATCTAACAGCATACATATTTTCCATTAGAAAACAAATTAAATAAATCGTCACGTAGAAAATACTTACAACAGAGGCATTTAATTTGGCTGACAAGTCCCTAAAATTCTTCCAAACAGGAAATGCGCTACTGCGCTCAGCCTTGCCCCTTAATTTGACAGATACATTGCGTCACTGTACCTCTACACGGGCGTAATTAAAATTCAAAGCATGCCAACGGAACTTATTCCTTTGGCTATTCGCAAAGGAAATGTCGTATACAGTTAGCCATGTGTTTGATTACGTATTGCGAATTATTTATAGATATTTCGTACGTCAATTGATAAAATTAATCCGTTAGTTGGAAAACAATGAGTGTAAACTACACGCTGGAACGTGTATAACGATACGGGACGGGATGTTTACCTTGCCGGTGCGGTTTCATAAATGTTGAAACCGTGTTTCGCGTTTTTATGAAAACTGATATCTCTATTACACAAACAGAGTACGAGTTCTGTACAATGTGGATATTTATCCCACTGTTGGGCATAGGTTTGTGTAATCGAAAAGTAAGTTGCTTTTCTAGCGTAAAGGAGGAGGTTCTTAATTCTGTGTGTTTGTATTTATTTTTTGTATGTATGTACAGTCAGCGGCATAAGTAGCTGAAAAAATTCAAAATTTCAAATTGCCTACATTGTTTTGTGTTCTTACTTATCTTTTTTTTCTCTTCACAAAAATCAAATAAAAGAGATTTACTTTACTTCACACGAGAAAAAAGTGGTCAGTTTAACTTAACGCGTATAGAGACGATTTAAAATTTTGATTTTGTTCAGCTACTTACGCTGCGGACTGTACACAGATTTCTATAAAAATTGTGAGCGTATTTCCTTGATTCCTTTTTTTGTTTCCTCTGTATGAAACTTATTTGTATAAATTACTAGCGGCCCGACAGACGTTGTCCTGCCCTAAAAAGGAAATAAAATCCTAGAACCCGAGTCTAAACCATTCTGGAATCCACCTGAAGACACGCAAAAAAAAATCATTAAAATCGGTCCAGCCGTTTTTCCGCGCAATTTTCTTAATTTTTTCTTTCATAAGAACCTTCTCCTAACAATAATAAACACATCAAGAAAAGAAATAACGAAATCAGTCCAGCCGTTCACGCGTGATGCCGTGACCAGGAAAATAGGGATTCATTTTTATATAATAGATTACCTAAAAGCAACATGAAATGAATAAAAATTTCCCCTTCAGTATTAAACTTGCGTGTATAAAATATAACACAAAATACGAGATTATAAAATTAAAATTTTACCTTTCTAATACATAGATAAAAGCTATTTGTGCCACTCAACATGCTATTTTAAACATTAATCCTATTTGGGTCGAGTTAAAAAATGCTAATGTAGACGATTTGGGCTAAAAATTACATAATTCAATCTTCGTGCCACAATAAGCAAGCTAAAAGACATTAGGTACGGCATTTAGTTCCTACAGCAAGACAATAAATGCAAATAATTTAAGTTCTACAGATAATTTTACATGCAGTAAAGTGAATGGATAAAGTCCATCTACTCTTCTCAGTGATTACTAGTTTTGGAGTCCGTGACTATTTAGAATGCCAGATAAATACACGAACAAATATAACAAAACAATATTTTATTTTAATTAGTAACCGAATCCCAAATCGGTATTAATTATATGTATAGACTAGAATATTGCTCGCGGCTCTGCCCGCGTGAAAAAGTTTTTCCGGGACAAAATATTTTCCCATGATGAAAATTAGCCAATAGCACTCAAGCGTGATGTAGCTTTCTACATATTAGTGAAAGAAATTTCAAAACAGGTCCAGTAGTTTTTGAGTTTATCCATTAAAAACAAATCTTTCCTTTTTATAATATTACTATTGGTTAAATTATATTTCGGGTCTTAGTGATCTTAAGGCGATTTAATTTTTATTATTGTTTTTTTTTTGTTTCGCTTTACGAGTTGGTCTATCGGGAGGGCTTAACAGTCTGAGATAGATTTAAGTCTACGCAGACGAAGTTTGGACACAGCTAGATCAAAATAGCCGAGACTACAGATTAAAAAATATGTGAAGCGACAATTTATCCACTGAATCGTGACACCGTAGTGGCAACTGGTAACTAACATCTTGTGGCCCTCATACTTTTACATGATTCGTTATTAATTGTTTCGGGTCTAGACCTTACTTAGTTAATGTATAATTGTATCAACTGTCTAGTCTTCCTTCGTCAGACTAATGTTTTAGTGATTACAATGGAGATTGTTGTCGTCAATGCGAGTTTAACTTGTTGTAAAATTAAAGCCACTTCTGCAACAACGAGTAAATATAATACTAGTCTTGCGTCTCAGCAGCAACGTAGCATAGTAGGGGTGGGGTGCGGCCTCCCCTTGGGCGGCGGGTGGCAAAATTCGTAAAATTAAACCTATTACAAATATTAACTACTAGATTTTGCCCGCGGCACTGCCCGCTCTAAAAAGTTTTTCCGGGATAAAAGTCCCGCTTTGTATTTTTCCGGGATAAAATGTAGCCTATGTGTTAATCCAGGACATGATCTACCCGTGTGCCAAATTTCATCGAAATCCGTTCAGTAGTTTTTGCGTGAAAGAGTAACAAATATCGATACATCCAGACATGGATATATACTTACAAACTTTCGCCTTTATAATATTAGTAGGATTTGGTTCATTGGGGCGGCAAGTTTTGGGTCCGCCTTGGGCGACAAAAATCCAGGCAGCGTTTCAACCAGCGCTGAGATATTTCCTAGAATTAACTGATATCATACATTATAGGTACTTAATCGATGTCTAATCCGGTACAAATCATGTTCTTTAACTTACTCATAAAAAAAGCTGTCTGCACGCCACACATAACATCGCACGCTCAGATCAATACTGAATTATCTCGAAAAAATCTGTGCATCGTGTTTTTTGTTTTGTGTGAATCGGCAAATGTTGCCGATTTAAAAAAAGCAAAAAAAAAAACGATTCACAGATTTTTTCTAGGTAATTCAGTATTGATCTGGGCATGCGATATGTAGGTCAATTTCCTTATTAGTTCCGAACTATCTTTGTACTTGTTTTTAATTATTCCACTACTGCCCACGTCTGCGAAACCTTGAAGTGTTTCGAGATCTAATGTCCTAAGCTTAAATTCTAAAGTTTACTTTGAAGATATATAACTTGATATTAAATTTAGAATAAACTATCATCATGTTCAGAAGTCGTATTGGTAAATATTTTAGTGCACAATTTACTTTCCTAAACAAGTTTTAGGTAGTAAATAGCAAGAAAGGGTATTTTGTTTTAAATGGTCAATGAACACATCATGACACTCACTTCAGTCATAGTAGGTAACCTAATTTACTTGTAGATAAAATTGAGGTTAAGTGTTTTTTTTTTGGGCTGTCATTTAATGCTGTTAAAAAAAAACATTATACGTCATTTATAACTACGCGACGACTAGACTATACAATGTTCATTAATAAGGCCATAAGAGGCCAAGTTATACCTTCTATACAACCGATTTATATCTACGGTTTGTAGAGTTAAATCTTTTAGATTGGGACTTGGCTCCGGGCTCAACTCGAGATGCAACAACGAAAGCGTTAGAGATTTAGCACCTACATACTTTACATGAAATATTTTTGGTGAAAATTACAAGTCTCTTGAGGAATGTATATTGGGATGAATATAATGTCAACATGTGGCGAAAATTCCACAAAACTGTGCATCATATATTGAATTTACTGCCTCGGTGGCGTAGTTGCATTGCGTACCTGGTACGAGTACTACTATTACGCTGAAGTCCCGGGTTCGAATCCTGGGTCGGGCCAACAAAATTGCGACTGGGTTTTTTCATTTTAAATATTATCAGTCACAGCTCGGAGTCGGGATGTTGTCGGCGTGATACTCAATTGCCTCGGAAAGCACGTAAAAGCCGTTGGTCCTGCGCCTGATCTCTCTCCAGACATGTCAGGTTTTCGTCCCACTGAACTATACTATGAGAGTAAGGAATAGCGAGTGTACCTGCGTATTGCGCACTACATTATTTTATTTATTTATTTTATTTCGAAACACCATTAGGTAATACACAATACAACTATCTTAAATAAAATCTTAGGTTAGGTATAGAGCCGTGTGCTTACCTCTTAAAGGTATTTACAACTTACTCCAAAGGAAAATTATGATCATTATTATCTCCTGCGTTGAGATTGGTCGCCGTGGTCGAAATTGGCTTGAAGGGATTTTTTTATATTGTACAGGCTTGTTACTCAAAATTAGCTATACGATTTTGATGATAGAATTAGGATATTGCTGCGCCAAAAACTGCCTATTTCAAATTAAAATAAATCCTGGAATATCAAAGACAACTATTAAAGAGGTAAAAGTACAGAATGGGCTTTTGATCCGGGAAATAAATATTACGCGTATGGAGCCGCAGATAAAATCTAGTTACAAACAATTATAATAACACCCACGTGCTACTTAATTGATTCCACAGGAAACTAGGCGGACCACGCGACTCTCCCTGTCTAGAATTGAAAATGTGTTAAGGCGCCGAATCCAATGTCCTTATTTGTCTGGAGTATATTAATTATATCCGATCGTTTAAATTATCAACTTAATCATTTCTATTCTTGAAAACAATATATTCAATAAAATTATTAACACATTATAATTTTTACAGTGCATTGCTGTTAAATTCAATTAAAAATGTATCAATTAAATGTTAAACTCTCAAGTTGAGCACAGTGCTTTGTAATTCTATTGGTATGGCCGCTCACTATGGGCACATGCTCCTTGCCATCAAATGGGCATCTTCTTCCCTGACCCCAAAGTGTAACATGCGTAGGTTGAAGATTCATCATCATCATCATCATCAGCCACACACAGTCCATTGCTGAACAAAGGCCTTCCCTAATTTTTTCCAAACGGACCTGTCAAAAGCGACCTGCATCCAGCAAAGAAAATTACTTAACATAAATAAATAAATGTATGTACTACGTTAAAATATACAAACACACGAATTGAGAACCTCCTTTTTTGGAAGTCGGTTAAAAAGTAATCTAAGTAAGCCATCAAAATATCGCTACATAAAAGTTTGAAGACGAGTGACTTGCACGAAAATGTTATTAAAATTACATAACGGTGATAAGCAGAATTATTTACCTATACCATTATTTGGTTTAAGAATTTTTTAATGATTTTACTTATTCAGAAATGGGAAAGCTACGTTATTTGTGGGTCTATTACGATTTTACACACACACACACACACACACACACACACTCACTCACGCCTATTATCCCCGAAGGGTTAGGCAGAGGCGCAACTAGTGTACCCACTTTTCGCCGTTATTCCGTCCCATGATGTGATAGGGGGCGAGCCTATCGCCATATCGGGCACTAATTCCAGACTCCGAGCTGAAATTGAATAGAAAAACTCAATATCACTTTGCCCGACCCGGGAATCGAACCCGAGATCTCAGCATTGCAGTCGTACCATAATACAACTACGCCACCGAGGCAGGCGCGATTTTACCGTAAAACCAATAAACCGATTTTGGTTAAATGTGGTACGGAGTAAACATAAATCATATGAAAGACATAGGCCTTTTATCTCGGAAGTCATTTTGTCCCGGGAAAGATTATTCCCACGAGGGAAACCGCATGCATCAGAAATGCGAATTGAATGTTTGGCTGTTTGTTAGAAGTAAAAGTTGCTTTTCTGCTACGACAATGTATGATATTTAAAAATATAATTTCTTAAATTTGAATAGTGAATTATTTACACAAAGCAGATAACTTAGTATAAATTTAAGCTCAAGATTTGTCTTGGCTAGTTTTATCAGAAAATATTTTTTTCGAAGAGTAGGATATGTTGACTTTACAATATAAAAACAGTAACATAAAGATAAGTTTATTGGCCAAATATAAGAAAAATTGTATGTGAAGACTAGCCAAGACAAATCTTGAGCTTAAATTTATACTAAGTTATCTGCTTTGTGTAAATATTTCTACTATTCAAATTTAAGAAATTATATTTTTAAATATCATACATTGTCGTAGCAGAAAAGCAAAGAAATATTATATAATAATACCATAATAATATCAGCCCTGTATTATATACTATCCCGCTGCGGGGCACGGGCCTCCTCCACTACTGAGAGGGTTCAGGCCTTAGTCCACCACGCTGGCCTAGTGCGGGTTGGTGGACTTCACATACCTTCGAAATTCTTATAAAGAACTTCTTAGTATGCAGGTTTCCTCACGATGTTTTCCTTCACCGTTAAAGCGAACGATAATTGATAAACAATACACACGTAACTTTGAAAAGTCAGAGGTGTGTGCCTTGGGTTTTGAACCTCCGGACATTGTCTCGGCAGACCGTTCCATTCCCAACTAGGCTATCGTCCACTTAAGAAATATTAGTTTAAATTGATTGTGTTCTTATAAATAATTTTCAGGATTATCTACAAGGCTTGGCAAACATTAAGATTTCAATTCTTTTGTCCGTGAAGTCGACCAGCACGCATATTCTTAATATTAGACTTGGCTTCCACATTTCACATTTGTGTTTTTGATGGGATGTCATTACTTTTTGTAAAGATATTATTTGTTAAAATATTGAGTTAAGTAATTAAAACAATTACGTAAGAAGTTACCTTTGATCAATATTTATGAAGTTACTTATTTTAGAAAGAAAATAAACAATGTATTAAAAGCCGTAAACCGCTTCATCGTTCTGCTATGTGCACGCGATGAAGTCCTCTTGGTATAAAAACCTCTATTTAATAATTACTTAAACTCTATGATTCGCAAGTATTATGATAGAACGTCCAATGTCATCTCATGTCAAAATAATAAACGTCTTAAGATGTAAATAAACATTGTAGAAATCAGAAATTTTTAATTTGAGCTCGAAACAGAAGTAAATATAAAATATAAAAGACTTAAGAGTGGGCACGAGTTACTGATGCCTATAACGTATCTATAGAAACCTACCGCCGTGTCCCACAACAGCTCTGTCTAAAGTCGGAAAATTTATATAAAAATTCAAGCAAAAGTGGTGCCCTAATACGGAGGGAACGTAATTAATGGATCAAGGTAAATAGTATTTAAAGTAAAATAAAGCATCAATGGACGTGTACGCCTAAACGTTCATTATTCTAAAGATAATTTATAGATAGTATGCAGATTTTCCGATTGCTTGGAAAATGTTTCAAATCTTAAAAATGTATTGTTTTCAGATTTTTTCCTTTGTATACATACAATTACCTATCTCGACTCCAAATTTCAACTTTCTAGGTCATCTGGAAGTGGGTTAGGTTTTTGATCTATATGTCAGTCAGTGATAAAAATGCCGATTTTTAGATGTTAGTATCTCAATGACCGTTTGAGCTATATTTATGAAATTTGGGATTCTAGTTAACTTGAGGGGGTTTAATATATAAACCAAATCTCAGGTATTTACGTTAAATAGATTTTGAGTTATGGACACGTCAAAAGTCGCCCCAAATGGTTCGGGTGAAACTCTACACTAAGACAGCTTCGACATATTTTTTTTTTGGTTGGCTGACACGCTGCCGCTTGTCTCAATATCAACCTTAAATCCTTCAATGCCAGTTAGTATTATAGAAATAAGTAAGTGAACATACTTAACATTTTACCGCTAAACGATATTATACACATTAGGTACACTCCATACATAGTGTTAAGCAAAAAATTACGTAACTTAGTGACCAATAGCTATAACTTATAAACTTATATTTTGCCCGCATCTGGGAGTTTTGCATATTTTCATATTATAATACTTAAATAAATTACATACATGCATAGCTTCATACATTTTTCTCCTTTAAGGGGTAGGCAGACGTGTAAAACACCTACATTTCACCAACTATGTTAGGTCTCATGTAATGGGGCTCGTGGCCTATTTCCATTTATCGAGCACATTTCCAAACGCTAGACTGATTCTGAGTATAAAAACCTAATATTTTGTTAGACCCAGGATTCGAACCCAAAATCTCAGCGTGATAAGAGTAACACAGAAAAAATATCTATGCAAATATTTAAACCGAAAACAATTCTCTTTATTCAGATAAAATCCCTGAAAACGTATCACAAAGCTAAGTAATTTATTAACAATCCAGAATTTATCAAGTCGATTAATTTCGCTGCAATCATTTCATTCTACCCATAACTCAATCTCCAATAGTTAAGTGATAGATTCAATTAAAACGTATACCGTAATTTGCGATCCCTTTCGTAGAAGAGCTCTCCATCCCTCGAAGTTGATTGACCCCGCGCGAAGGATGCCTTTAAAACCGAAGGCCGGTCCTACCATGTGCTTGTATTTTCATTTTTCAGTACGACTGAAGGAAAGTCAGTTGGCGTCGGGACGTCGTGCGAGAAGCACGCGTGTTCGTGCGGCTCTCGATTCTCGCGTAAATAACTTCGAGACGAACTTCGAAAGTTCGTTTCTCAACTAGACTTTTTTGAATATATCTTACTATAAAGTAGTGGATAGCGTGTTTTACATTTACGAATACACTATTTAAAAAAAACTCTACTAAACCTAAATATAACTGAAAATAGTGACTAGATAGATAACTTAAAAACGATCGAATCAATATTTGACAAGTGTGGACATTAATGTTTCAACTGTTTGGTAACAATTCGATGCATAGCTGTGAATGCTTTGACTGGCGGTTTCCTGTGGACTGAGCGGAAACGGCACGGCCGAGTCGAAAGCAAGAAATAGAATCCCCAAACGGTAACTCAAGTTTATTTTACTACACGCTTCTTACAATTACATGTACTGTCTCAATGGAAAAAAAAATCGTATCCGAAGTTCGATTGTCGGTATGTTTTGTTAATTGTATCCATTGTTGTTTTTTTTTATACTTAGAAGAATATTGTTTTTTTTATTGCTTTGTATGACGAGAGGAGCATGCCGTTCGCCTGGTGATAAGCAATACAAGCACCCATAAACAGTAGCAATACCATTTAACACTTAGAGTTACAAAGTATCTACTGTGTGGCACTCCACTGCGCTCATTATCCTGAGCATAAGATATTAATTCTCATTATGTCCAGTAGTTACACTGGCTACAATGTCCTTCAAACCGAAACACGACAGTGCATGCACACTGCTGCTTGGCGGTAGAAATAGAAATTGCGGTGGTACCCACCCCAGGGGACTCTTACATATGAGAGACCTACAACCAATAGAATTACAGAAAAGTACATACAGGTTTTTTATAGTCTTGCATCGTGCATGTTGATGTTTAAAAATATTAACTTTAGTAGAGTCAGTTACAGCGTGAGTTTAATCATAATTAGAAAAGTTATTTTGAGTAACTATTGCTTTACCCAGAAGAACTGATTAAGTTAAAATACCAAAACACATGTAATTTAAATGGACAGTATTTATTGAATGCCTTAAAAATCGGAAGGTTACCAATTCATTTCGTTTATATTTTTGTGTATGTGCACCGTTTATTTGTGACTTTTATTCCTTATATGTAAAATGCAGTATTAGTGTGTCGATAAACATCGTGTATTACCGAAAAGTAACAGTTTACCATTACGTTAACCATAAATTACACTTCAGAAATTATCACAACACGATTCCTCACGATGTTTTCATTCATGGTTACGTCAATATTTTAAAAGCCTTTGGCGTCGATTTACGTAAATCAAACAATGATATCGATTTTCCTTACGTGGGCTAGGAATCATTGCATTGGTGTTAATGTAAATGTTATTATTACTGTTTATCTAACGATAACGTGGTAAAGGAATCTACGATCTACTAAATTAATCCAGAATTTCAATAAAACTGCGTTCTAAGGTTGTAATTTTCTTACTAAAATATTTTCTATCGACTTACAAAATTCAACTTGTCCTAACCGCATCAAAACTAGAGCAAATAATGAAATTGTATACATGGCCATAATTAACTATAAAACGTAGCCTATGTTGCTGGGTGATAATGAAGCTTTATATTGGTGAAATAATATATAAAATCGGTCGATTAATTTTTGAATTTATTTGTTACTAGCTGTGGCTCCGCCCGCGTTAAAAAGTTTTTCCGGGATAAAAGTCCCGCTTTATATTGTCCCGGGATACAAAGTATCCTATGTGTTAATCCATAACATGATCTACCCGTGTGCCAAATTTCATCGAAATCCGTTCAGTAGTTTTTGCGTGAAAGAGGAACAAACATCCATACATCCAGACATTCTTACAAACTTTCGCATTTATAATATTAGTAGGATAAACAAAACATCATATTATCAGTCCTCTTCTCTCTTCAAATATCCGACCAAAAATCACTAATCTGATATATTAATAGTTCAATTTAACAAAGTGTTAACGCATAATATGCATATGACATTAATCAACAGCGCGCTTGTTCGAAAATGAGCACGCGTAAGCTTTTCAAACTCTTACAAACTTATTTATCCGAACCATATTCTGTGATAAATTTTCAGCGAAAACCCATTTTTATTTAATTTACATGAAAATATTAAATAACTTGATGTAGGTTTTATTGCATAAATGTTCGACGAAGGCTGACTGCCTGAAATTTAAACTAACTTTAAGTGTGTATGTTAATTCAAAACATAAGCTTATTTTTCAGAGGCTTATATTTACCAACAATATATAAAGCAATATTTACATTTTATTTTTAAATATTTATATTAGGTGCATTTAGATCTGAATTTTTCAGAGGCAGGGAGACAAATTTTAGGCACACTACACACCAGTCTGACATGCTAGGTAATCTAGGCCGCATTTTATGTTGAAAGTATAAAAAAATTATGTTGAAAGTGTTAATATGAACCGACTAAGCAGCTAGGCTGTACGTCACCTGGGCCTCTCATCGAAAATCAGCGTTACAGTACTGCTCAGGTCGTGCTGTAGCACCTAGTTGAATGAGAGGTTCCTTTGCTGGCCTTAATTGTAGTTTTAGTTTAAGGTAGTGCGGCGTTAGGCCGCAGATAGGTAGTAGTATATAGAGAGAAAGAAAGAACTCAGGGTTTAGGTTCGTGGTACGAGCTTTATTTTTGCACCCCCGCGTTACACTCGATACGTTTGCTGTTGGTATGTTAACGAGTCACTGGCCTGCGGGGTCTCCGACTCAGGCGAACGGCACGACGCTGATGCACGGGCTGGCTCCGGCGACAGCTCGCCGGGCAGGTGGTATGGCCACATGGTCGGCGCAGCGGTGGTGAGGTGGTCGGGGCTAGCGCACCCGACTGCGATACTACAATAGTATATATGTATATTTGTATATTTAAAATTGTGCCAGCAATAAAAATTCTTTCTTTCTTTTCTCATTTTGTTAACACACGCAACGTGTACCCACAGCACCTGATGGTAAGTAAATTAGGTGTCTAGGTGTGCCGACTAACAAAATATGATTTATCCCTTGCCAATCGACACATTTATACCGGCTTGATTGAAATTATGGCATAAATTTGTTTTAATGCATTGAATGACGAAACAAGCATGCCGTTCGCCTGATGGTAAGCGAAACGACCACCCAAACAGTGGTAACACCATCCTTGAGTTACAAAGTGCCTACTGTGAGGTATTCCACTACGCTCGTCATCCTGAGACATAAGATGTTAAGTCTCATTATGTCCAGTAGTGACACTGGCTACAATGTTCTTCAAACCGAAGCACAACAGTGAATGCACACTGCTGCTTATACCAGCCTGTTTGAAATTTTTACATTAAAATGACTTATCGAGGCAAAACCACGCGCAAAGTTATCTATACAGATAATAAAACTACGAGTAGAGCAAGAAGCGCACGTCATGCACGATTCTCGAGGCTTTACGATACACGACAAACGTGCGTGCAATATTAATGTGTTCAAATACGTGAACACATCGTTTGTCATCGCCGTCAATTAAAATATAACTAAGTATATACGTGAAATCCATTGATAAATGTGAAATCACATATTGTTGACATCCTGTGGTGTCTGCAAAAAGAATTCTGATTGGAAATTAACGAGTGTCTTCGTATATACAAGTATTGTTTTGTGCTATTAAAGTCTATGTATTTTCGAGCGATATGAGTAGGTAAAAAATGAAGTAAATTACTTGGTATGAAAATGTGGGTAGTGAGGGAAAAACATTAACGCTGATGATCATTTCAATAGTTAGTTAATTAGTATTATTGAGTAAATATCGTTATGTAATGATGCAAGACAACATTCGTGTCAAGATTTCCTACCCGTAGTACTTATCATAATATATACAGTGGGCTTAAAATGTGACAAGGAGACGCCACTCGTAAGACGATGTTGTGTTATTTTGATATTTGTGATTGATCGAGAGATACGTCACATGTTAGTCTCTCAACCGATCCCAATAAAACGAAACGAAGTCGTGTCGTGATTTTTTTGCCACATTCAAAGCCCACAGCTCACAATATGTCTGCAAATAATATAAAGAAAAAACAATAAAACATCGTTTAGGAATCATTTTCGGCAGTCCGTCTTGTTCGCGGATATGATTAACCACAACATTATTAGTGATTCCAATAACGCGTGTGCTTCCTCAGGATGTTTTCTGCCTCTTGTAAAAACATGTTTCTAAGTACAAAGTTTCGATAAACTTTAATGAATTCCAATAAAATAGGAAATCCTTTGACGTTTGTATACAGTTATTTTGAATGTATAATAATAAGATCGAAAACAAATCCATGTCTATCAATAATTTACATTTCAAAATATATAGCCTTTTGAAACCCAAGCAACATTAAATATCATGCAACACTGTATACTGTTACCATAAGACTATATAATATTTATATTGCATGAGATATTTGCGGCTCTTCCACAGGGAGTGCTCTGAGGAACTGTTCGAGATGACACCATCATCTCCTTTTTACTACCGGACTACCCGTTCTCGGAGGAAAGTTCATCCGTTCCACCTGGTAACGCCCACTGCCAGCACTGTACGTTTCCAGAGATCATTTTTACTTCGAACGTGTTCACTCTGGAATGAGCATCTCACGGTGATTCCTCAGCGCTATGACTTATCCTTCTTCAAGCGAGGTTTAAAAATGTTTTTTTTTACGGTAGGCAGCGGCTTAGCTGTGCCCTTGGCATTCCTGACGTCTATGGGCGACGGTAACCTTACCATCATGTGGTCCGTTAGCTCGTCTGCCTTCGAGGCAATAAAATAAAAAACAAAAAAAAGATAGGTATAATTTAAGTAATATTAACATGTTTTTACGATGACATTGATTCCAATAATGTTTTAATACAAATGATTGTTGAGTCGAGCATGTGTGTTGCCAAATTCATGCCTATAGTACAAAGACATCCTATAAATTTTAATAACAATGTTTGGAATATTGTATGCAGCATAGCTGAACTGCGTCTGCTACACAAGACACAATTGCCTACTAATATTCAGTAGTTACAGTGGTTATTAAGACAATGCTTGGTAGGAGAAATGGAGCTTTAAATTCTTTGAAATATAGGTTATTGAAGTATATTGTGCAAGCAAAATTACTATTAGTCCACTTTAGTACCCACTTTGAAAAGCATCTTCGAAGAATAAAATGCTTTGATTTTATAGAATCGAATTTGTGTTGATAAAAATAAAATGAAAAACACAAATGTGGTACGTCATTACGGGATCTTTTTTTATTATTACCTACGTTTAAGACAATATATCACAAGCGTATGACAAAATTAATTGTTTTATAAAAATTTGTGCATAAAAACTATCAACTTTTGCAGGAAATATTTTAAATTTTAAACAAATCTAAATTAGTTTACGAAGCAATTAAAAATTAGCGGGTTGAATGCCGAGAATTCCCGCCCAAAACATTAATTCCTTTTTATTTACTTAGGCCAAGGAAATCTAAATAAACTTCTTGGAAATTTTGCATCCTTCAATAATTAATATTTTATTTCAATAATCTTCTAATTAAAATATTAATCATAAGAACTTAAATCAAAATCAAAAATCAAAATATTTTTATTAAAATCGGACTTATATAGAAGCTTAAAATTACCCAAAAAATATAAAATTACAGGAAATTATTGCAAACGTCGTAAATTACCAGGGGTCCCCAAACTACATAGATAATATTATTTCTAATTTTACTTTGATATTTGATATTAAATATTTTATGCGTGTTTGAGAGCAATATTTGTTTACTCTATCGATACGTTCTTTATAATATTTACTCTGTCCACACTGAAGTTAGGTAATTATAGTCTGTATAGTGTGTGGGCATGTCGTTAAAATTATTTACGTAAATACACGTTTTGTGAGTTTATTCGGTGGACGTATGTTATATCTGGAATAAATTCATATGGGAATTATATACTATTTTTATATGAACGGACCTCAATACGAGGTGATCTTGATTGTAACTCGTGGTATTGTATCTAGATCTTTCTGGCATTTTTTGTTAATAGAGGATATTTTAAAACGTGTTTTATGTCCGTATAAGATTATTTTCATCTTTACGCGATATGGTTTGGATGTATTTTACAATTTCAATTTTGAATATATTCACACACTGACGCCTTTTGTCCCCGAAGGAGTAAACCGTATTGTCTATTTTTACCACCAAGCAGCAGTGCGCATGTTGTGTTTCGGTTTAAGTCTCATTATGTCCAGTAGTTACACTTAACTACTGGACATAATGAGACTTAACATTTTACGTGTCAGGATGACCAGCGCAGTGGTATGCCACACAGTAGGTACTTTGTAAGTCAAAGTGCTGGATGGTGTTGCTAATGTTTATGGGTGATCGTATCGCTTACAATCATGCGATCGGCATGCTCGTCTCGTCATTCTATGCACTCAAAAAAGGTAGGCAGTGGAGCAACTAGTCACCCACTTTTCGCCGTGAGTATTCCGTCCCATGGGCGAGCCTATGGCCATATCGGGCACAAATTCCAGACTCCGGGCTGATAGAGAATTTTTAAACCCAATGTAATTTTGGCCGACACGGGGATCGAACCCGAGACCTAAGCATTACAGTTATAACTTAGTTTCGCCACCGAGCCAGTCATTTTCTGTAGGCACTAAAAAAGTATTTTCAAAGTGAAGTCAAGCATTCTAATAACATTCAACGATATCTAAAATGTACTCTTTCGAAACCGCCTATAAAAAATACTATTTTAGTTCTAGCTTTAAAAAGTCCGATTTTCCAAAACCAATTTAATTTTCTTTAGAAATCCAATAATCTCGTGTTTAATACTCATAAGCCTCGGTGGCGTAGTTGTATTACGCTATGACTGCAATGCTGAGGTGTTGGGCTCGATTCCCGGATCGGGCAAAGTGATATTGGGTTTTAAATTCAGTATTAGCCTAGAGTCTGGAATATGGGATAGGTATTAGCCTATCACATCATGGGACGGAATACGCACGGCGAAAAGTGTGTGCAATTGTTGCGCCTCTGCCTACCCTCTCGGGGATATAAGGTATAAGTGTGTGTAATACTATATCCATTTTAGTAAGAAAATTAAAGTTACCCACCGTTTAGGTAACTACGAAATGTAATTGGGCGGTTATACTGGAGTCAAGGGCGGATTCTGGAATTCAATCGAATGTTGACCGAGCCAGCGGGCTTGGGAAACCTTAAGTTAGATAATTTTATATGCCCTTTCAACAAACTACGAAAGGTCAGAGTTAAGTTTATCAGACTATAACTTTTTGGCACTTAAGGTTTTCGCAATATTACGTAGTGTTAACGAAGAAATTCTTGTGTTTTTTAATATTATAGCATCTGTCTCGAAAGTTGTATCAACAAACGAGCTCAATAAGAGTTTTGAGCTGTTTTCTGTATTCTTTCGGTAATTTTACCACGTCAGGTTCACATTACTAAGACTGGTATAATTTGCTTAAACACCAACTTTTCTCATATATCACCCTGAACTCTGAAGGATGGACAGAAGGTAAATATGCCATGATAGGACTTTCATCGACTTGGTCTTCTAGCACGTTAAAACTATGTAATTTATTTGTAGCCATTTCAGTAATTGGCTTAAAATTATTATAGCTACGTCAGCTATATTTATTTTCATATCTTAGATAACAAAAAAATAATGTAAGGGATGGTAATCATCCCTTATATTATTTTTATTAGACATTTATGGTCAAACAACGCAAATTGTTATAAAGAAAAAGTTTGAAATGTCCTAGATTCTTTATCTAAAAAGAAATACGAATATTTTTTCAGCGTCTCGAAGAAAATCTGTACAATTAAAAGATCTCCGCATATTTATGTCATTTGATATTGGACTCGAAACGGGAAACCTTAAAACTAAAAGAACAATATTATGTTTACCATCTATAAAGTATTTTAATCGTCAGAAAATATTTGTTCGCTTAGAAGCTTATAAAATATTTTCTAAGTAAGCACGTAAAGCCGTTGGTTCTGCGCCTGACCTCTCTCCGGTCATGTCGGATTGCCGTCTCACCGGACTATGGGCAGTATTAATAAACCAATCTCAAGTTTGACTTACATCTCAAGTAGACATAATGTATGAAGAGTTCAATACATTATGTCTACTTGAGATGTAACTCAATCTTGAGATTGATTTATTAATACCGTCCTATGAGAGTGAAGTAATAGCGAGTGCACCTGTGTATTGCGCACACACTTGTGCACTATAATATCTCCTGCGTACCTGGCTAATCTCCGTTGAGATTGGCCGCCGTGGCCGAAAAACTGGCTAGGAGGATTTCAAAAAATAAAATATTTTCTAGCTTATTTACCCCGAAAATAAATCCTAGTTATTGGTAGGTATTGTTTCATCGGAAAATTCAGTGAATTATTATTTACCGGGGATAGTCCAGTCCTAGGACTGGGAGGTCCTAGGTTGGATTCAGACATGCTATTGATTGAAAAAATGTGTAACAGCTACTCCACATTCGAGTTGAATATTGAATGGCAGAAGAATAAACAAATGCAACAACATCCCATAATAAACTAAAAAGTAACACAAAATTACAGCAAAACTGAAGAAACGGGAAAGAATAATATTATAATATTTTATATTACTCATAATGGTTACAATCCAGCTAGTTCAAGACCACGGTTTCATAATTAAATTTTCTCAATTCCATTATAAAATGGCACATTTAAAGTGAAAAGTGGACTATAGACTAGTTGGGAATGGAACGGTCTGCCGAGACAATGTCCGGAGGTTCGAAACCCAAGCACACACCTCTGACTTTTTGAAGTTACGTGTGTATTGTTCATCAATAATTATCGTTCGCTTTAACGGTGAAGGAAAACGTCGTGAGGAAACCTGCATACCTAAGAAGTTCTTTATAAGAATTTTGAAGGTATGTGAAGTCTACCAAACCGCACTAGGCCAGCTGGTGGACTAAGGACTAAACCCCCTCAGTAGAGGACGACCGTGCTACGCAGTGGACAGTATAATAATACAGGGATGGTATTATTGTTATATTATTATTATGGCACATTTTCAATTTATCAAATCTCGAATTTAATATATTTTAAGTAGGTCGAGACGCGGCTCGTTTATTTCATTCGATATTTGTCACTTTGTATTTGCTTGGATACATTCATCCGTCCAACCAAGTTTACGAGGCATCTCAGAATGAGGATGAGTAAATGTTGTAATATTATGTCTTAGCTTAGCATTATTTGTGAAATAATAATTGTGTCAGTTGTGTACCTTTAAAATACTATAAATAACTTCCAAACTTCTGTGATATTAGTATAGATAACCTCAACAGAAACCAAACACGAAGATTTGATCCGAACAAAACTTATTGTTTGTAACTATTTGCTGTCTACAGACTATTTTACTCTGTTTCTTATCTACAAACCTATGGTAGAATATTTATTGACAGCGTTCCAGACTTCGTCGTTGCGCCAAATGTTCCGTACGTTGATTTGATTTATTGTCAGAACTTTACTAATTTCCGAATATATTTATTAGGAATATAAAAAGTTTCCAACGACCACTAAAATATGCTCAGCTATAACATTTAATTACGTCATAACTTTACCTTGACGTTTGGATTGACAAATTAATTATCGGCTTTTATAATCTTTATGCTGTGATTTACGAAGCTCGTTCACTTAGTAACGTCGTGGTTATATACTAATATAGTTAACAACGTAGCTATGTGTCCTACAAGATGATAAAATTTTGTAATCTGAATATAAGGAATTGTTCAGCGTGTTATAAGCACATAATTAGCGGCTTAAGACCCGTTTTGAGGGTTAAGAAGCTCACCAAAACTAACACTAAACTGGAATGCAATATTTCATGAACATTTCAATAGTAGACCCAGACATATTCTTGCATACGAGATAACTACTATCTTCGTAACAATGCTATAAATCCTTAAGGATGGTTATGTAGATAATCTATAGACTACTACAAAAAATCACTACCAATTCACAATGCTAGAAAATTGAAATGTCCCAGGTACAAAAAAAGGATTTTTATTGGAGAGAATAAAATTACAGACTTTATGATTCAGATGTCGTAGTCTATATGACCTTTAATATCAAGTCTTGCACCAGACATCTTTACAATTTCGCCATCTGTTACTATATGACGTGGAATCATCGGAGATATCAGACTTGTGATTGCAGATATCATATATGGCATGAAAAATAGTATAAGAAATCCGCGCTATATTCCACAATGAATAGAAAAAAAATATATTCTGCGAACATTTATTTACTGTTAGTAAGATTACTAGTTCGTAGTTCTAGTTCTTAGAGATAGCAAATCTGTTTACGCAGTCTCCAAGTTTTACTGGGAATTATTACCTGTAGAAATTCTTTCATAACATACAGAAATGATGTTCATATCCTGTTGAGCTATTATGTTGTTTATGTTATTAATTTGGTTATGAAACTCGAAATATTGTAGCGATTCGTCAAAAATATTTCCTCTCAGAGCAACTGAGTGACCTTATTAATTTTCGTTCAAAACAACTCGGGTGAAATGAATTCATTTTAAGCACCGAGCAGAGATAAGAGAGTCCCATTGTGAATTAATTTACGGTTAGTTTAACCACAATTATGTACAATGCAAAGCCGCTAGACATTCAGCTTCACAAACTGTTTCAAGTAAATGAGAATAGCTTATTTCCGTGTACATTTACTAGAATTTTTGAAGATATACTTCTTTAAGCGCGTTATGAAAAAATGATGAGAGTGAAATTTTAAGATGCTCGCGCATCACTGTAACGAAAAAGGTTGAAGCTGTTTTATGAAAACTTTTTGATAAAATGAAAAGTAAATATTAAATTAAGAAACTCTCGACTGCCTCGATTATTTAAAAAAAAAAATTGTTTTGTTTTTATATGGATAAACTAGATTGTTTGTACCTATACTGTTATATTTATTTCTATTGAATTATATAGACCATCCATGAGAAATACTTGATTATCAGTTTCAAAATCTGGATACGCACAAAACAGAGGCAGCCTGGTAGTTTTCTGATACAAAATTATCAACAGGCTTCATGCTTGTTTTGCTGTTCTAGAATCTCGCAGGCAATTTAGTCTCTCTGTTTCTTGTTACTAGTTAGAACCAGCTTTTCGTAACACGATACACAAAGCATTGTCTACGTCCGAGTTACGCTAACGTAACTTGTTTTTCTTTAGAACTATGATGTAAATATATGGTATTACTACCTTATGTCCGCGGCTCCGCTCGCGGTTAAAAATTTTTCTGGGATAAAAGTCCCGCTTTATATTTTTCTGAGACAAAAGTAGCCTATGTGTTTATCCAGGACATGGTCTACACGTGTGCCAAATTTCATCGAAATCCGTTCGGTGGTTTTTGCGTGAATGAGTAACAAACATCCATACATTCTTACAATCTTTCGCGTTTATTATATTAGTAGAATTTAAGTATTTATTTATTTCGACAACCAACAAAACATACAATATATAAAACAATAAGTCGAATGTAAGGACTGCCTCGGTGACGTACTTGTATTACGGTCCGACTACAATGCTGAGGTCTCGGGTTCGATCCCTGGGTTAGGCAAAGTCATATAGGATTTTTCTATTCAGTATCACCTCGGAGTCTGGAAATTGTGCCCGATATGGGAATAGGCTCGTCCCCTATCACATCATCGGAAGGAATATGCACGGCGAAAAGTGGGTGCATTCATTGCTCTTCTGCCTACCCCTTCGGGGATAAAAGTCGTGAGTGTGTGTGTGTGTGTGTATATATATATAAAGCAATAAGTAGTCGTTGTAGTGCTGTTTTACTTATAGCCTGCCACCGCATGAACACTGCATCAACAACAAAGTTTTACATATACAGCCCTACTAATAAACGTTGTATACGCCCTTGATAGTTATTCAGTATTTTGTCTTGCTCTGTTGAGTGATATTTACCGTCAAAGGAAGTGAGACAAAACATTGTATAACTATGACAGGTGTATACAACGTTTATTAGTAAGGCCCATAAATATGCAACATGTACAAAAAATAAAACTGAATATAAAACAAAATTTAGATTTCACCAAACGCATTCAGTATTTTCTTTTTGAATATAGGGAGTGAGTTATTTAATATGTCAGTACTGTCAGATTTTCTTTTATAATTTGTTTATATAAACTGGAAAGTCGAGGAACAGGCGAATTTTTACCAAGGTTAGTTCTGCTAAGTTGACACTGAAATAAAGGACACGAATATCTAGAGATTTTAGAAGATACATTGAGAGAGAATTTATTGAGAAGAGGTGAACAATCTATATTACTATTAATATACTACTTAATTTTAGTGTAAACATCTCCAATAAAGATAAGGTCAAAACACCGATTACACTTAAAAAAAATATATATTTATGCCTCTATGATGTCAAGCCAAATCATTGTGACTGGGTTTTCCATGTTAAGAATTAGAAGTTGGTGGTGTGATACCCCCGTGCCTCGGAAAGCACGAAAAACCGTTGGTCCTGCGCCTGATCTCTCTCCGGTCATGTCGGATTGCCGTCTCACCGGACTATGAGAGTGAAGGAATAGCGAGTGCACCTGTGTATTGCGCATACACTTATGTACTTTAATATCTCCTGCGTACCTGGCTGGACTACGTTGAGTTTGGCCGCCGTGGCCGAAACTGGCTAGGAGGATTTAATTTAATTTCACTAAGTAATTTTTTTTGCATACAAACAATTATTATGTCGAATCATACATGACGTTTTTTAAATCTTTATGAATAATAATTACACTAAAGTTATACTTACATAATTAATATTTCCTTATATAACTACGACGCTCTTCTTGAGAAAGTCTCGTAAAAGTAAGCTAAAAATAATTACGTAAACAAAACATTTTTGATCCAATCTATTTGATAAACAATAATAAATAACGTAAGAAGCTCTACTAGTTTAAAGGGCAGTGACCCGAACAAGCACCGGTAGTGTATACATCTGTATTAAGAAGTGAAACAGATGAAGTTACCCAACATATTTTACAGTTTCATAATAAACTAAGACCGGGTTTTTTTCAACTACAGTTATTGTTTTTGTCAGGGTCTTATTAAGCTGGACGCGCACGTATAGCTTAGAGTGTTCCAGGTGCTGCGAGCGTGTCTAGCTTAATAAGACCCTGACAAAAAGATAACTACAGTTGAAAACCGGGGTCTTAGTGTTTGTCGTCAAAGGGTTTAAATTTTTAAAACGAATTCATTTCTATAAATTCTACATTGTAGAAGATCATGTGATAGCGTTTATTATGTAGACTCTACATAATAAACTCTCATTTCCAACGAAAACGAAGTTAAAAATGGAGAACAAAAGTCCAATAGGATTTAAAAAAGAAAAGTATAACCAGAAATAATTGTCTCTCCGAAACGTGCAAATAATTAAGGGAGACCGGGTATGGTTGGCGATAGGACCAGGTTGCATAATAGTCAAAAACTCGAGCTGTATGAAAGTGTTGCGTCGTCCTGGTATAGGCTAAAAACTTTTATCTGTTTCCAAATCTTCACCACAGACGCGGCATTGCGGGTGCACGTAATTCGGGTGAAAATGCGATTTATTGAAAAACGATACCTATGGAACTGCCTCGGTGGCGTAGTTGTATTACAGTACGACTGCAAAGCTGAGGTCTTGGGTTCGATCCCCGGGTCGGGTAGTGATATTAAGTTTTTCTATTCAGTATCAGCTCGGAGTCTAGAATTTGTGCCCGATATAGCGATAGGCTCGCCCCCTATCACATCATGGGACGGAATAACGGCGAAAATTGGGTGCACTAGTTGCACCTCTGCCTACCCCTTCGGGGATAACAGGCGTGAGTGTGTGTGTGTGTTTGTGTGTGTGACACCTATGGGCTATAGTAAGTATTTACCACTTCATATTGTTTCTATTGAAGTCTTTATACTCGATGTTATTTAATTTCAAACAATTTAAAGTAAGAATTTGGTGAATAGTGAACCCTTTGTTGGTGGTAGAGTTTTTGTTTCTTCTCCAATAACGAATATCGTACAAAAAGTGACAATATATTATTAGGTAAATGTTATTGATATTTTGCCTCAATAAGGCACATTGATGATAGTAATTAAATACTCGTCGTTTTTTCTTCTATTTTATTGCCATGTTTTATATCAATTATTTCGTAGGTCAATTTACCCTAAGTGAACAGTCTACCAACCCCTGGCATGGGCTAGATTGACTCGATTTTCTCGTTCCACAAAATGGCTTTTGTACACTATGTTATAAACAATCGCGAGGGTTTTGGTGTTTCTTTTGAAAGCTCATTAGAGCCCCTATCGAAGCAATAGGTTTATTGATATTATAGACTAAAACAAAAAAAAAATATAAGCGTGCAAGCTGAAACTTGGTCGACTATCCCAGGTCTCCCCTACTATTAAACTGAAAACAAATAACGAACTATTAGTGGAACTCTTCGAAATCCAATTAAAAAGTCTGCAAAGTATAAAACTACCCACGCACAAAACTATTGCAGTTTCTGAAATAGTATTTGTTTTATGCGAATTGTGTATAAAATTAGTAACTGTCAAACAGATTAAATTGCTTTGAAATAAAAAGATATGAGAGGATGGGACTAAACATAGCTATATACGTAATTTTTTTTCTTCTTGTGCCTTTGATAGTCTACTGCTGAATATAGGCCTTTCCCATAAATTTCCAGACCTACCTGTTTGGTAAGTTATGAATCCAAAATTCATCAAGATCATTATCATCATCTGAACATGGGCCTCTCGTAAAGATTTACAGATGGACTTGTCAAATTCCTTTGCTTCCTAATCAGTACATAGCATATACACTCACGCCTGTTATCCCCGAAGGGGTAGGCAGAGGCGCAACTAGTTCACCCACTTTTCGCCATTATTCCATCCCATGATGTGATAGGGGGCGAGCCTATCGCCATATCAGGGACAAATTCCAGACTCCGAGCTGATACTGAATAGAAAAACTCAATATCACTTTGCCCGACCTGGGGATCGAACCCGAGACCTCAGCTTTGCAGTCGTACTGTAATACAACTACGCCACGGAGGCAGTCATAAATATATAAATCTCCCAAATTATAATTAAACTAGTAGTGCTCGGCGCTCCGCCCGCGTGAAAAAGTTTTTCCGGGACAAAAATATTTTCCCGGGATAAAAAATAGCCTATAGCACTCAGGAGTTATGTAGCTAGAATGTATGAGTTATGTAATGTATTAATGAAAGAATTTTCAAAATCGGTTCAGTGGTTCATGAGATTAGCGCGTTCAAACAAACAAACAAACTCTTCAGCTTTATAATATTTGTGTAGATAAAAACTAAGTAAGCATCAGCTAATATCCGGAGGTTCAAAACCCAAGGCACTCCACCTCTGACTTTTAGAAATTACGTGTGTATTGTTTATCAATAATTATCGTTCAGTTTAACGGTGAAGGATAACATCTTGAGAAAACCTACACATCTGAAAATTCTCCATGAAAATTTCGAGGATATGTGAAGTCTGCCAACCCGCACTAGGCCAGCGTGTTGGACTAAGACCTAGCCCCTCTCAGTAGTAGAGGAGGCCCGTGCTCAGCAGTGAGCAGTATATAATACAGGGCTGATTGCATTGCATTGTATTGCAAGTAAGCATCAGTGTACCTAATAATTTGATGTTTAAAACTATATCAATATAACTTTCACAACTTTCCGCAAGTGAACTAACAAACGAGAACATATTCCTTTTAACTTTCTAACTTCTTCATCTACATTCTGTAATCCGAACGCCTTTCCGGTTTAATTTCATAAATTATGTTCAGTCGTTTAACACGAACTAATCCGCGTGTCGCATTGGTAAAACTTTTTGTCAACAAATGGTCAAAGTGCGATGTTTATTTAAATAAGATTTCGCTGTTGAATTGTGTTTTGTATAATTATATTCAAAATCTTTACTTGTTTTGTTTTATTTGGTGTACTTCTGGTAGAGTTGTACATAGAGAAGAACGTAATGCTATTAATTAAATGAATTTAATAGTAATTATATAGGTTTATTTGGGTTTTCATTATGACATATTGGTCATTAGTGATATTGGGTTTTTCTATTCAGTATCAGCCCGGAGTCTGGAATTTGTGCCCGATATGGCGATAGGCTCACCCCCTATCACATCATGGGACGGAATAATGGCGAAGAGTGGGTGCACTAGTTGCGCCTCTGCCTACCCCTTCGGGGATAACAGGCGTGAGTGAATATGTATATATGTTTATTAATAGTAATTAAAGGTTCAAAATAGTTGTGTATTTTATAATCCCTATGTAATACGTAACTATTCTTTTAGCATTTACCAAGCACAATTCTATACATCGATCAGATGCTGAGCAGAAAACTAAATATGAATTTATGCGACCCGGAAATCGAACACGAAACCTTCATTCAACAGTCATACGTTAATAAAACTACGCCACCAACGCCTCTTTTACATTTCGTGATATAAGTACATTGAACCCTGTAATTGTATCGTCGCGACCAATTGATAACTCGGTCTGTAAGCCAAAGTTACCCTTACAATAATTAATGTTCAAGTATCTGCAATAACTAATTCGTATTAATCAATACTGTTGTCTGACAACAGTTTCAGGTCATTCACCCGACAGGTAGAGTTTATGACTTCGTATTCCCCAGTCGTGATGGACTAATCAAAGCTCAACAAGGATTCCTGGGATTGAACCCGTTCCAAATGAAAAACGGTCTTTATTATATAGCCATGTATTCGGATATAATGAGATTTATTGGTAATTCGCAAAGCTGTTTATACGAATGGATATAAACGAAATTGCATTTAACTAAAACTGTTCGTCCAAAACTAAATCAGATAACATTAAATAAACGGACTTAGCAGAGTTCTAAATCGTCTCAAAACAAGTTAGTTTACAAACTTTTATTGGTCATCTATTTAAAGACTTGCGGCATATTTTCAGTTTATAACTTTGGAATATTTCAATGGTTTACAACCTTTTAATAACTTTGTCTTATTCCGGCATTTATATTAAGAACTTGCTTTTATTCGCTGATTTGATCACTTAAATCATTTTGCGCGATAAAATGTAGTCTAACTTAAATAGGTATTTCCTGAAATAACAAACCCATTAATTTATATGTATAAATTAAGCGCTTCTACGTTTGTAAAATATTATATCCAATAATGAATTAGAGGTAACTCTTTAGCAGTCAAAGAGATTTGTTTTATTTGCTTGGACGCAAAATTCTGTAAAACTTATTGCCTTACTTTTTTTTACTATTTGTTTTTTGTTATGAAAATTCAATTAATTTTATCAATCAGAATTTAACCCGAACAATTCAACCCCAAAATCAAAATCAGCTCTAAATACCCGAGGGTAACAAAATTTCACACTGACTGGCCCAACTAAGCTTTTGGGCACCATCTTGGATCAGTCATGTTGATTTTTTTTATCGCCTACAGTTGGCTCTTGTAGATCTCTCACCAATTTTTCGAGCAACACCAAACTTAGAGATAGTTTGGTTCTATGACTCTTTAAAATTGGCATGGCGGCTAACTTGTTTTCCACTATTCTGATTTTTTTTTCACCACCGCTAGAATTTGCCTAGAATAAAGGTTGATATTAGTTAAGAAACAACCCTGCTACGTCTTACCGTTTAGCCGGGCAGTAGTACGCCATCTCCTCAAAGGGTTGCACGCAGGCGTCAATTTATTCATATATTTTTGAGGATAGCTGTTTTAAAATTAATTTTCAAGATTTGATCCGAACATACATTGCACGTTAAAGAAAACCTTGTAATAACTCATAATTACAGGAAACTGCATTTTCCTTGAGTACTACTATTGACTAATTTTATCCGGGAAACGGAGATTAGCACGAGCAAACGGGAAAGAAGCTCTTATAATAAATAACGTACAAAACCATCAAATTGTAATTACAGACAGTCTGAAACTATACTTTAAGGGAAAACATGAAAAAGAAACAAATCAAACACGTGGAAGTAGACCAGATAATTGATATTCGGTTAAGGTATAAATAATGGAGTTCGCGTGGATTTCTTCGTAACATTTCCTCGTAATATTTATCTGATAACATAATTACGAGTTTGGGAAAGTTGTCTGCAACGTAATTGAGTTTAAATGGGTCATTCGTCCGGCCTGATGGACGCCTGATGGAAATATGTTTTTACCAACTTTGTAGGTAGGTTGAGTTAATCTTTGTACGTATTTCCTTATTCATTGAAGTTGTGTATGAAGAGCATTTCGCTTGACATTGAGCGAGCCAATAAACGATCGATATAATATCAGTTAACCAGTGATCTTGAATCTCGGTTTTAATATAATTATAATCAATTTATCTATGTACTAGATGATCAATCTAGCGTGCCAAGGTGAAGACCAACATTTATTCAATGCAGAACTGTCACAGCAATGATTGAAATTAATTAAACAAAAATGTTTGTTCAAGCAATACAGTTCAATTTAGACAATTTGGGTTTTATTTTTTTCTATATCTTGCTACAATTATACTTAGTCATACTTTCAATACTTGCGCAATATATAAATGTCTCAATTGCGTCACTGAAGCGAAAATTGATAATTAATTTGAACCGGCTCATGTTATCTCGATATGCCGTCCTAACTTCTCATCATATTATGCAACGCGTTACGTCATGCATAACTAATACGATCATATTGAACTTCCAAATTAATTCTTGCAGTATTTTATTAAAATGACATTATCTGTTATTGGTTATACTCGTCACTTCACTCGCATTTAAATTTGTTTCGGGAATATTACCTACAAGAAAGATTATAACTTCTCAACAGTGAGAGAATGTTTATAAACGGTCCAGTACTGACAGGAATAATCTCATGCAAACATTGATCATGCAAATAACAAATCTAGCTCAAGTTTTTGAGAAATTAAGTTCCAAATATATTTGTCTATATAATGCTATCGTACCCACATCCAAAATATTAGTCTCAAATGTTAACTCAAATTGTTAAATCGCCTATATACTCTAGACAGAAATATTATTCTATTGCTTTCAAACGCGTCCTAGTTTCTTTGTAGTCCCGTGTCTAACAAGAATAATCACGGTCACGGCGCCCACATAATGAGCTGTATTCTGGAGGATGCACCTTTTGTTTCTACACTACTCAATTAACTATACAAATTGTTAGCGAACTGAGCTGTGCGAGTCACTAGAAATAAACACATTGTTGTTGGTTATCTTTAATTACGGTTTATGTTGAAATGTGGGTAATAATCAAACTTTCGTAATAAAATTGATATATAGTTGCTGTAGATATATAATAGACTGCGTCCGTGGCGTAGTTGTATTATGGTACGACTGCAATGCTGAGGTCTCAGGTTCGATCCCCGGGTCGGGCAAAGTGACATTGAGTTTTTTAATTCATTATCAGCTAGGAGTCTGGATTTTGTGCCCGATATGGCGATAGGCTCGCTATCTATCACAGTATGAGACGGAATAACGGTGAAAAGTGGGTGCACTAGTTGCGGCTCTGCCTACTCTTTCGGGGATAAAAGGCGTGAGTGAATGTGTGTGTGTGTGTGTGTGTGTGTAGATATATAATATATTTTTCACAAAATCAACAAGAACTATGTTCAAGAATTGCTATCTATTTCGTTGACAAGGTGTTTTATGATAATATATAGGAACTATGCAATGCTCCATGCTGTCTAGCGTGGAAAGGCTACCTACAGCCAGCTATTTGGTTCCATAAAACAAGGTCAAACAATATAAGTGTAGACCTTATATTTGAAGATGCTTGTAAACATCCAAATCAATAATCTTTACAGTGAAAATAAGAGAAATTCCCTAATGAAATTTTGTTACGCTCCCTCAGTCTAACGCATTGTTCGTGCGTTATTTCTATCATTGGATAATGTAGAACGTGTAAAACGGAACGTGTGTAGCGTGTGGGAAATATAAATAATTATGTCAGTAGCGGGCACGTACAGATATTAAAAAAAAAATTGCCAGAAATACTTGCGTGCGATTATTGTTAGCAATAATTATTCTGCCTAGATGAGCACTGCCTACTGAGGTATTTCGGGAATAATCGGAAAAACAGACGCAGCAATGAAACGACAACTTCACCATGAGACGTATATTCACAGACTGGCGCGACCGTACGATCCGTTCAAAACGGAAACAAATTGCCCTCAAGAGAGACCCTTAAGAGAATTAAATACGGATCCTGAAATTGGCAATCGATGGCGGGGGTCGCAGTAGCTCAATTGGAAGAGCACCGGCACGGTACGCCGGAGGTCGTGGGTTCGAGTCCCGCCTTCGACTGTTTCTTTTTCAGGATTCTATAAAAATATAAAATCATTAACCAGGCACTACATGGCCATTGACATGTATAAAAATCATAATATAAAATTACCCTCAGTTTATAATTATTAAGCCCATGCATTACAACTCCACCATAACATTGACCATAACTAATGTTATATACGCAATGCAATTATTGATATTTCTATCAGGTTTGCTTTTGCATACTTCAAGTTTGTAGACAAGGTTCATTTCAATTACTATGGATTAAGTATACATCATCATCAGCCTCATCAATTCCACTGCTGTAGAAAGGCCTCCCCTAAGTGTACATGAATATCAATTAATGTGTTTCTTTGTGTCTTCTCTGTTTGTATTTGTCATTATTGGTGTTATGTCGAGTTGTATAAAAAAATCTTGATTGTGGTTTTTGGACAATCAAAAAATAAATCTCATAATACGCTATAATCTTTATTTTTAGCTATTAAAGAAGTTGATTATTTCGCTGTGATTAAACTTTTTACTGCAACTGAATAATGAGATAAGCCAGTTGCTCACTTGACAAGACTAAGTTCCCATAAACAAGTCAGCAAAACTACTCAGAACTTCGGATTGCAAAGACCCGAATAGCGCTGAGGTGCACACGTGACTCGAGATATTAACTAGATGTTCAGCCTTCAAATACCCTGAAATGGCTGTGTTTGCAATATTCTTAAGCCAGATTGACAAATCTTGCACCTTTGCTGGGTGAAAGATATGAAATACTTGTTTAAACATTATGTATCTGTTTCTGGAATATATGTAAAAACATACATACATACATATACACTCACGCCTTTTATCCCCGAAGGGGTAGGCAGAGGCGCAACTAGTGTACCCACTTTTCACCATTATTCAGTCCCATGATGTGATAGAGGGCGAGCCTATGGCCATATCGGGCACAAATTCCAGACTCCGAGCTGAATAGAAAAACCCAATATCACTGCCCGACCCGGAGATCAAACCCGAGACCTCAGCTTTGCAGTCGTACCGTAATACAACTACTCCACCGAGGCGCAGTCATATGGAATATATTATGTAAAAAGAAACAAAAAGAAATCTTATGAAACCTGCCCTTAACTCCGCGAACATTGCAGAGGTAGGTAATGCATTTTAATTATAAGAGAAACATTCAGGAAAACCTCATAATGATTATTCTTAACCACAGACTACCTCCAGTCTGTTTTTAACCTTTATTAAATCCTGAACTTTACTCGATTGAATCCATTATTATGAGCTAAATTAAAAGCGGCAATTTAAAATAAACATTATTTTCAAAAGGTTGAGTGCTCATTTGTTATGATTGTACGTATAGGTACCGCATACGTACGTAGAACAGATAAAAATAACTACGATACGTAGAGCGATATATCATTAAGCTAAGTTACGACTCCACAAATAGTCTACAGGAATAGGACTATAATCTTGAGTGCTTTGGTTATTAATACGATGAAATGTAATGATACTAATGAACATCGGGCTGATGCCAAAAATCAATTTATTTTTGTTTAAGGACCTATGATGAATTTTAGATTTTAGATATAAATAAATAAGATTTTTTTTTTTTTATAGCATTGAATGACGAGACGAGCTTGCCGTTCGCCTGATGATAAGCGATACGACCACCCATAAACAGTAGAAATACCATTCAGAACCTTGATTTACAAAGTACTGTGTGGCATTCCACTGCGCTCGTCATCTTGAGACATAAGATGTTAAGTCTCATTATGTCCTGTAGTTACACTGGCTACAATGCCCTTCAAACCGAAACGCAACAGTGCGTGCACACTGCTGCTTGGCGGTAGAAATAAACATTGCGGTGGTACCCACCCAGACGGACTCTTACATATGAGAGTCCTACCACCAGTAAACAAGTAAAGAAGTGACTATATTTATTATTTCATTTTAGAATATTTTACTATTTAAATATATACTTACGATGAATAGACATCGCACTTCAATTAATTGTTTAAGATAATATTAATTATCACTATCAAACCTTCTCCCACTTTCAGATATCTGGTGTGTAGCCCATTGAATTACAAATCAATTGAGCGAATGTCATATTTTGAGACACAGGACCAATAATGGCCAATAAACCCCAATTTAAAATCCACAGATTACAAATAGTAAAACTTTCACCATAAATGTCGATTAAATTACTTTTAACATAAACAATGCTAGCGAGAACGACCCCGGATACTCACCGCAGTTGACATCCGCGACTCAAACTTGCGGGATCGAGTCAGCTTTGAGAAAGTTTAAAACTTCTAGCTGGATATAGTTTTACCTGCATTTATCATAATACACTACCTGTGACTAGGGTTGCCAGGTCGTCAAACCTAATAGCCGGACAGACCAGGCAGTTTAGCCAGACATTTGGGTAAAATGGCCGGATACCGTAAATTATTAACGATTTTGTGTCTTAGTATATGATTTTTCGGGCCCCATTTCCCGGCGACCTGTTTTTTAGCTCCCTAGTGTATATCCATGGCACCTTTAATTTTACGCATATTAAGTCAAATTTATTCAAAATAGTGCCCAGATATCCCACAGTTAAAGGTTATGGGAAAATAGATCAAAATTTAAGTAAAATACGAGTAATAGTTGGCAATTTAGAATTACGGCATAGCTTTAATTATTTCGATGACTATCGTGATAATTAAATTAATTGCATGATTTACATAGGTAATAATACCATATCATACCAGCCCTGTAATACTGCCCACTGCTAAGCACGGGCCTTCTCTACAACTAAGAGAGCTAAGGCCTTGGTCCACCACGCTGGCCTAGGGCGGGTTGGCAGACTTCACATACCTTCGAAATTCAAAGAACTTCTCAGGTATGCAGGTTTCCTGACGATATTTTCCTTTACTGTTAAAGCGAGCGATAATTCATAAAGAATACACACATCATTTTATTTACAAATCTTATCAATATTTGAACTTGAGGACATTCGTCACGGCAGTCCGTTCCACTCATAACTAGGTTATCGCCGCTTACAATATACCATTTAACATTTACATACTACCATTTTATTATGCCACTTCTGAAATTTTGAGAAAATATTAGTATGCTTGGAAATTTTGATGGAACATAATATTTTCCTGGATGATAAACATTTCCAGATTACTGGTGGCAGGTCTGTCGTATGCGAGCGTACGCCGGAGAAGATTTACCGCTATTCTATTTCTCCCGCCTAGCATCAACATCAGCCGAAGAAAAATGTGTTAAGCGTTATTTTTGTTTTATTTTACCAACTAAATATTTTATATTTCATTCACATGTTTGTACTATAGACCGCTATATATGATAAATGGCTGGACTACAATTTTACTTCCTTGCTTACTCCTATAGCTTTATAAAATCACGTAGTACATAAACCTACATTGAGTAGACCGAGAAGAGCTCAGCTGACACCGCCATTTAATAACCTATAATAATTTTACGAGTATGTCGCCAACATTGTGATTTTATTGCCCGTCCGCTTATTTTCAAGTTATCGATCTGCTTCTCATAATATTTTTCTTTCTTCGTGACTTAGTAACAAGACAGATTGTATCTGGAAATGAAGCATTGATTTTCTGTAATGCTTTTCATTTACTTATAATTATTTTAATTTTATAAAAACATCTTTTGGTCTTGTGGCAGCGTCTCGGGACTTAGACCCCTGAATAGGTTGGATTCGGAAATCCAGGCAAAGAAAACTTATATGATTTTTATTTAGTAACGAAAAGCTACAAGTTTTATCACTGGGTTACATAGTTTAGTAGAATTCGAATTTGAGCCCGATACGGATTGATTGAGATTGAATTCAATCATATCGTCTGAATTACGTTCTATTTTTGTGTGTTCAATTTAAAATAATGATTTGTAAACAACTGAATAAAATATAGAAGAATAAAAAATTACATTTTCACCATCAATAAAACCAGCTTTCATACTTACGTAAATTGTATAGGAATTAACAAAACTATGATGAGTTATATCACTTTATTAAAAATCTTGCAAATCCCATAAAAGTTGTAGAGCACAGCTTTTTGTTATCGTTTATGGTTCATACAATAACATTTTTAATATACGATGGCTCTGCGTAAACATGAGACATCATAATATCCGGCAATATGAACAGTTTAGTTTTATGTTTATAGAACAATCTAATTTTATAAAGAACCTACAAAACAAAATCTCGACTCTGCCTCAGTGGCGTAGTTGTATTACGGTACGGCTGTAATGCAGGTAGGCTCACCCTCTATCACATCATATGACGGAATACTCAAGGCGAAAATTGGGTGCAGTGGTTGCGCCTCTGTCTACCCCTTCGGGGACAAAAGGCGTATGTGTGTGCAAAACAAAATCACAGCGATCATACTTCGTTAGCTTGTGGAAAATTTACAAATATTATTAATATGCGCACAGATGTTTCATAAACTATTCTTTGTTATTATCGCTTGAATTTCGAATACCCCAATTAAAATATTCGCCCGCGTCTTTTTGCCTATTTGATATTATTGTTACTTAAAACAAAATTTTAATTCAACTTTCTTTATTTTAGTCCGGATCATTTGACAAGTAATCGAGCCTTTGTTTCTTGTTTAAAAACGCTGCTACTGACATTTATTTATGTATAAAGGGGAGCCTAATTATCAAATTCAATGTTTCTAATTGTAAAATTATTCCGTATTTCAAAAAACTTATATGGCTATATTTGGCTTATTAGCAGTAGCACATTTACCTTTTCTAACTTAAAAACGAGTAACTTTCATACACAATAATATTACCGCCTATTTATCAATGTTTATTGTTAAATACTCCATTATTCAATAATTTAATAAATGGATCCTAGTAGCGCCATCTAATTAGTGATGTGATTAATGGTTAAAAATTATTAATGGTTAATAGTTAAACATTAAAAAAAAATAACGTGTTAAATTAATAGTTAAGTTATAACGGTCAAGAAGTAAGGAGTTACGTGAAAAGCATTAGCGATAACATGTTCAACACGTGTCTTGCGTCGTTATTTTAATTATGTTAATTTTTTCAACATTGAACCAATAACCAACAGGTTAATTTTTTTTCACAATAACAGTCACATCGAAATAAACACTTTCTAATTATTACGTGTTCATGAACATTTGTGTAAATGACGCTTGCGTGCCGTTCATACAATTGAAAAAATCTGCTTTGAGGTGTAATGACTGTTAAATTTTTTACACCTTAAAATTATGTTAGTATGTATCTTTATATTACTTATTTATTTATTTATTATGGACATTAGCACTATAGTATTCAGAACCAATGTTAGAATTGGTATACACGGCCGCCATTTTGAATTTCTATGTTTTAAGTCCAATTTTTTTTATTTTTTTTTAAAAGGCCATCTTCGGCGCATTAGGGACGGCTGCGGGCTTCCTCCGACTCACGTCTAAGTTGTCGTCCGCAACCGCCCCTGCACGTACCGCTGTTGCGGTCCTTTTCCTGTTGCGGGGGCTCAGAAGCCCCCGAAACACCGTACCGTGTCCGCCTTTTGATGTCCGAGGCAGCGTGACACATGCTGCCTCGGACATGTCCATCACGGGGGTCACAGAAGTTGGCTAGACTAATGGGTGGGCGGCACGTCCCGCCCACCCGTGACCCCCAGAGGCCCCTATTAGTCGCCTTTTACGACAGGCTGGGGATACCGTGGTGGAATTCTACAAACGCCCCCAATCCACAGGGCGGGAGACGTCGGTCAGTCGTCCACCCGACGCCTCCTACGTCTCGTCTGGCGGCGGGAGGGATCACCACTGCGCTGGCGATCCCTCTCGGCACTCTCCTTCCGCGAGAGGACCGTCTCGCAGAAGTGGGCCACCGCCTGCCAGGCCTCCCGGCCGCCGACCATGGAAGCGACCACGGCCGGCAGCGAGAGGTCTTCTCCGACGACTGTTCTGAGAGCGCTGCGCTCCTCATCCCAGGCTGGACAACACTCCAACGTATGTTGGGCCGTGTCCATTGGGCAGTTGTCACAATAGTGACACACGGCCGACTCCTCTACACCTACCACCCGAAACAGGAACTCACCGAAGCAGCCATGCCCGGTGAGCACCTGCGTCAGGCGGTATGTTGCCGCTCCGTGGCGCCTGTCCAGCCATTCGGCAAAGACAGGACGCACTGCCTCTACGACCCGGTGCCCCCACGACGGGGCCTCCAGCCTGAGACGCCACTCCTCCACGGCGGCTCGCCGTAAGGCGGCCCTCTTGGCCTGCACCTCCTTCAGGGCCGGACGCTCCCCGCGACTGAACGCCTCCTCCCGCCAATGGAATACATCGGCAAGGGATTTGGCGTCCAGGTCCCAGGGCAGAAATCCGGCCAATAGGCAAGCCGCCTCGAAAGAGACCGTGCGGTACGCCCTGACCGCCCGCTGCGCTAAAGCTCTCTGCGGGGCGCGCAGAAGGGCGACGCAGGGGCGACCCAGGGAGTCAGCCCAAACGGGGCTGCCATAAAGGGCTATGGACCGCACGACTCCGTGATAAAGCCTCCGGCAAGGGAAGCCAGGACCTTCCAGGTTGGGCAGCAGGCGGGAAAGAGCGCCCGCTTCCCGGGACAATTTCGTCCTCAACTCCTTAAAGTGGGTGCGGAATCGCCATCGGCTATCCAGGACTAAACCTAGATACCTCATGCTAGAGCCGATGGGGATCCGCACCCCCCCAACGACGATGCCGGCACCGGCTGGTGGCCCTCTCCGAGGTCCGTGAAAACACACGGCCTCGGTTTTCTCGAGGGCCACCTTCAAACCTAAACGTTGAATTCTTCCAACTACTTGGCCGGTGCCCGCCGCCGCCAGAGTTGCGGCGTCCCGGAAGGTCCCAGCAGTCGCTGTGACTAACGTATCGTGGGCGTAACATGTCACGCCGACGCCCCGGAGATTGAAACCACGGAGCACCCAGTCGTACCCGATGTTCCACAGGAGAGGGCCCAAAACCGAGCCCTGTGGAACACCGCACGACATCGCTCTTCCCATCGGCGCCCGGATACACCACGTGCCTGTCAGACAGGTACGCGTGCACCAGACGCCGGAGATAGGGCGGCACCACGTGGTACCGCAGTGCCCCGTGGATGCAGGGCCAGGGCAGCGAGTTGAAAGCATTGGATATATCCAATGATACCGCAATCACTACACTGCCTCTGGCCACTGCATCCTCCGCCTGTGCCTTCACCCGCAGAATCGCGTGGACAGTGGAACGTCCCCTCCTGAATCCAAACTGCTCGTCGGCCAGATTTGGTCCGACCCTCTCAAGATGCTCGACGAGGCGGGTATGGATGATGCGCTCGAAGAGCTTTGCCACCTCGTCGAGCAACACGATGGGCCGGTATTTTTTAAAGTATTTAATTTTGATGTGACTGCGTATTTAAATTGTTAAATTAGTAAAATTACAACCTCGATTTATTCTATTTGGCTAAAGACAAGGCCAAATATCTATCTTAAATCCAATCAGTCTTAAAACAAAGAAGTTCAAAATGGTGACCACTTTTCTTGAGTCTACCATTAGATCTGTTTTTTTACTAACGATGGCATGCCCAAGTATCCATTTTGACGTCAATTGTTCTTAAAACAAATAAATTCGAAATGGTGGCCACTTTTTTCAATTCTAACATTGGATCCGCCTTTTGTACCTAAAGCCATGACCAAATATCGATTTTGAGGTCGATTGGCCTTAAAACAAAGAAATTCAAAATGGCGGTCACTTTTTTCAATTCTAACATTGGATCCGTCTTTTGTACCTACAGGCCTGCCCAGATATCGATTTTGAGGTCGATAGGCCTTAAAACAAAGAAATTCAAAATGGCGGCCACTTTTTTCCATTCTAACATTAGATCCGTCTTTTGTACCTACAGGCCTGCCCAGATATCGATTTTGAGGTCGATAGGCCTTAAAACAAATAAATTCAAAATGGCGGCCACTTTTTTCCATTCCGACATTGGAATGTTCTTTGGTAACTAAAGTTATACCCACGTACCGATTTTGAGCTCAATTGACCTTAAACAAAGAAATTCAAAATGGCGGCCACTTTTATCAATTCTGACGTTACCTGAATAAAATTATTTTCGCAATCATTGCAAGTGGCGATTTTATTGTTCACAAATCACGACAAGGCATAATTTAAGTCTTAGCTAAAGAAAAAATATCATTTTTGTGCTTATTAGTATTATTAAATTTCATTTAATGAATAACCTATAGAGGCGTTATTAGCATTTTTCTATGATTAACAGTTATCAAGTTTAGTTGAATGATAAATTAACAGATGGCATTAACTGCCTCCGCAGTCCGTTCATTAGTTTAAACGTTTAATGAATATTGCAATAGTAGTTAATAGAATTAACAGCTATTTTTTTATAATGAGTTAAATTAACAGTTATAACGTTTAATGATCACCTCTACATCTAGTTTTTTTGTAAATCAACAAACATCGCTGACTACTCAACAAATCAATATTCAAAATGAGCACAAGCAGTAAACATCTGCAATTGTCTGCATTGGTTTAGCATTAACATTAATCCTGTCGATCGTAAAACTCTTATTAGAATGCAACAACCACTCTACATGTTAAATACCGTCCGTCAATAAAATAGAAATTGCATTGATTGATTTACGGCACTTAAGTGTTAACCCTTCAAGCCCTGCTTATATATATAGATGTATGGGAAAACCCTATATATATGGACACCGGTGTCCGTCGCGGGGCTTGAGGAGTCAGTGGAATAAGTTCAGTGAAGATTTTCCACGGCCTCCACTTAATTATTATTGTAAGTGTCTTGTATCCGACCATCAACGTATTACACAGCTAAGTAATTTAATAGCTAGTACCCACTCATTTGATTACAAGAAGCATATTTGACAGTGTGATTTTTATTTACCTATGCGATGGCACGTAATAAGCCCAGTATTACTGCCCACTGCTAAGCACGGGCTTCCTCTACTACTAAGAGGGGTTAGGCCTTAGTCCACCACGCTGATCTAGCGCAGGTTAGCAGACTTCACATACCTTCGAGATTCCTATAGAGAATTCTCAGGTATGTAGGTTTCCTTGCGGTGTTTCCCTTCACCATTAAAGCGAACGATAATTGATAAACAATACCCACGAAACTTCGAGGTCAGAGGTGTGTCCCTTGGGTTTTGAACCTTCGGACATTATTTCGGCAGTCCGTTCGAGTCCCAAGTAGGCTATCGTCCACTTAAATTACCTTACCTGGCTATAATATGTACTTGTATAGCATTCCAGACTTGATAAAACAGGTACTATGTAGTGCAGCCTACGTCACATAATATCAACGTAGAGATGTAATTTCGTGACAGTCGATCCATTTGCGCCAGCCTGCCTTATGTCTGTACAGATTTAGAGGAGTTAGGACCGTTTTAGTTTTTACATGTATAAAAGTTACTTCTTCTTAAACTGGCTGTTACTAAATATACTGTAGTGCTAGTGCAAGCCACTAATATAGTATCTATTCCATTTTAAAGCCGATTCACACAGGGAAAGTTATATCAAGCGATTTAAAAATATGAACGTTTGTATTTCGTGAGTATTTAACAGCAGATCGTTTTGTGACAACTATACCTCCATTTACGAAAAAGTATCAATTTTAATCCTTGAAATGAGACAAGTAATATTGTTTTTATCAAGTCGCCGGCGGACAAAAGCAACACATAAGCAATAAAAGACAATGACGTCCGGCTCTGGGTGATCTAATCTTCGATATACAAACGTACGTCCGTTCATTCACGAGAATATAGCGGCTTATGTCATAGTAACATCAAAATAGTAGGTATATTATTGTCTCATATTTTGTTACGTTTTTGATACAGCGGTTTGATGTTGTTCCCTACCGGATTTTGAACGGATATTTGGTTTGTATGGTTGTCTAGGGTTACAACGTAGGTTAGTATATTTTTGGTATCTTGTGTTGATACGGTCTGAGTGGGGAGAGATCAAATTTAGTATAAATAGAATGAAAGTTTTCGTATAACTATATTTTGTTCACGGCTCCGACTTTTTTTCGCGGGAAAAAAACGCGTTATCCCTACCATCACTGGGGGGTGACTGGAACGGTTGTGTTGATTTCACAGTCTTACGGCCCAATGTCGATACTTGGGTGTATAGGATCATCCGAGCGAGCATTGGACCGAGTCCCTAACACTATGTACACCCTACAACGGCATACCAACCGAAACCCAGGGTGGCCTTATTCGGCGCATACGATATAGCCCCGGGTGTACCGCCATATATTTTCCCGAGATAAAAAGTAGCCTATATCCTTTCCATGGTCTCAAACTATCTCCATAACAAGTTTGATCGAATTCCGTTCCGTACTTTTAGAGTTATTCAGACAGATAAACAGACACGGCGGGGATTTTGTTTTATAATAAAAAATGATAAGGTTGCCCATTGGTAATCCGACTGATCTACAAATTACATACAATTTTTTTTAGAAAATGCTGTTTTAAAATACGAGTAGAAGAGATTAACCAAACATATTTAGACGGATATTACACGGCGAATATCTGACAAGTCTTTGCCTACTCAGTGTAGTTTTATCTACATACATATTTTATATAGCTATATAGTTTATCAAAGAAGAACATTTCAAAAATCATTTTAGTAGTTCTAGATATTCCTCGCTGAAAAAAGGTACAAAATACACCTTCCGAATCGAAATAGTCACAGTATGTAATCGTTTAGGTTGCCAAACCATTATCATCTAAACAATAGCGTCCATTTCGTTAGCTGTATAAATAAACTACTCCATAGTTGTAATATAGCCTATAACGTAATTATCTTAACTATCTACGGGTGCTGTCTATTGGTTTCGCTAATTAACTCCCACAGTTTCCTGTCACATGAAAACTCTCGACATTTAGTCTACTCAGCAGTTTTAAAATATCGAGCGATGTCCTTTACTAGAGACCATTACATCTGTAATGGTTTTGCATAATATTTATAAAATTTTGCGTGCATATTATGTTCTTCAAAGGCCAACAATATTAGCAAGATGAAGTTAATTTTATATTATGATTTTTTATACATGTCAATGGCCATGTAGTCATCTCCTTTAAGAGAATTAAATACGGACCCTGAAATTGGCAATCGATGGCGAGGGTCGGAGTAGCTCAATTGGAAGAGCACCGGCACGGTACGCCGGAGGTCGTGGGTACGAGTCCCGCCTTCGACTGTTCCTTTTTCAGGATTCTATAAAAATATAAAATCATTAAGATGAAGTTAAGATCTTAGAGGATTATCAATTTAACATAATAGTTTTGCCACTTGCTACGTAATAAGTCGATGTCTCCCGGCTTACTATGCGACCGTACAGTCAGTAATTTTAATTAGTATACGTAACTAAGACAGAAGTTTTGATTTCGACAATCAAATCACCTAAAAAATATCGTAGTTAAAATCGCAGAAAAATCGTTACTTGATATTCATTTGTTTTTAATATTAAAAACACCGCAATTTATATCACAATATCATAACAAAATACGACGAATGGAAAGCACGTATAAAACATTCTTCTAACAATACAAAACCCGGAAACTTCTCGCGCCACGCCATTTTCAGGTCGGCTTACTTTCCCATTCGAAATAATAACATTATCCTTCAATGTTATGATAAGTTCTTGAGATACTCATTCTACGTGGGATTTATTGTAATCGGCTGAAGCGTCGTGTTGGAATCCGTATGTGTGGTTATTTTTTATTAATGTTATAATCAGTGTAATTAGACCTGTTGAACGAATATCATTTTTATTTGTTTCGTAATAAGGCTCCGCGTAGAATAAACGAATTGTCTAGCAATTTAATGTAAGACATTATTTTAATTTAATGCCTGCTGTTTTAATTATGTCTTCTTTTAATACGGGCTTACTTTTCTAATGAGAGGTATAAGGCATCATCGACTAGACTAGCATAATACGCGTTGAAAAACTTAAAACAATGAAAACACACTTTGAGAAACATATCGCATGTGTTATTTCGTTAAGAAATCCGCGATGTTCAACAATGTATTCTAATCTCTATAGGCTATCGCTTCTCGCATAACAAAATACATGTACGCTACCATATTAAGTAAAAGGAAGCCGTAGTTAACTCGTGTGTGGTAAGCAAAAAACACATTATTTCTGTAATTACCCCATTTGTATTCAATAAGTATATCCCACTGGGAGAGTGCTCATAAATGAAAAGTGTTCACGTTCTGTACCCAAGGCGCTACGTATAAGTTTGTGTGCTTATTATTTTGTTACATACGATCTTTGAGTATCTACCAATGCAAAGGAGATGGGATGACCAGGCAAACCCTTCGTTGGTCATACATGCGCAGCTGGTCATAAACTTTTATTAACACCCATGTGACTTGCGATCGCTGTCATTACATTCTACGATAATGACATTAAGCTATGCTTCACAGAAATTGCAATTTTTGGGGTGTTATTGTGTAAAAAGCGACCTTATATTGAGCCCTGCACGTGTGGTTTTTTTTTTGTTAAATGTGTGCTATCCGTGTCTACCTCGCCCCGCGTGAGGATTAGTGAAAAAATTGTTTGCGCATTATTGCCATATCGTGTCCATTGGTTAAATAATCTAAGGATACAATGCTACTTTTTTATACGGGCATATTATAGTTACTCTTGATGATAAGTCTAGTTGTTTCAAGATAGAGTATCGATTGGCTAAAGATAATCCTACGTCATTGGACACAATTATGCTGGCCTGGAATGGAGTAATCTAGGGTGAATGTAAAGTTAGTAGATACAAGAAAGGAGTAGAATATTGGAACTACTCAACGGCGCTCTAATAAAAGACAAAAACGCATAAAATAGAGAACGTTTTTATCAGCACGGAAAGTGACTTTTTGATGATAATGTTCTGTGATTTTTTTACGATTTCTAACCTCATAGCATGTATGAATATGTCGTCCAATGAACTTTATAGGATACTTAAAAGAGGATGATCCCTAATTAGTGATAATAAGTGTATTATCACTAATTAGGGATGTAGTGACATTGCATCATAAATAGGTGAATCGTAAATTCCTGACTACGCCCTATGATTGAATTACAAAACGGCATGCCGAATGGTACCACAATTATGAAGTAAGGTTTTATAGAAGAAAAGAAATGTTACGAACTGTTACCATATGTCATTTTTTAGTATTTTAGGCATTTTATCATAATATCGTATAAGATTCTGCGTTTCATTGAATACTAATGTTTTCTTGCAGTGCCGCGTGTGAAAAACAATAAAAAGCTTTCAACGCTCATTCAATAAATTAGACATTGAATTTTGAAATAGTCATCCTTATTCCGTTCAAACATCATAAAAATTTCAGCACTCTAGATCCAAGGGTTTGGAATTGGCGTTAAGGAGTCACTCAGTGAGTTGTAAGTCATTAAGTTCTAACCTTTATGTAAGTACAAATACTGTCCAAATTTGCTGGTGATCTATATTTGTATCAGCTCGGATAATGACTACCGTAATAGGTGCCAAACCCGCCACAATGGTACACTTAAGTGGGTCGCATTCCGGGATCATACTGTACATCCTGTTACAAATAGGCCGGCATAATAATGTCGAGTGGCGAGGATAATCATCTCTCGTCAGTCGACACTATCTTGACCTCATCCACCTACCATCAGGTACAATGAGACCATGTTCCCATGCTTGTAAAAAATATATACAGGGTCATTTTGACATTGCGTTAATAAATGAAACCACATACTTATCTCGTTGAAAATAACACTTTCCATTAAGGTATTGTAACTATAGATGTAAAATAAAAAAGTGTGTGTTTCGAACAAAATAAATATTAATAAAATGTAACTTTAATTTTATACGCCCTAATGCCACTCTGACTGCTCTAGGAGAAGTCCTCGCAGCAGCAACATTACACTTTCAGTCAGAAATACACTTACGCACACACCATATTCGCACTAAACTACAAAATAATACAAAAATTGGAATACCACAACCGAGATTTTTGACGGAAGTATTCGTTATTCATTGATAATTTTTAGCACGATGTTAGCAGAGGTATAGACAAATAAATGGTTTTATTTAGTAACATAATGTAAAAATGACTCGGTATATTGTTAAGGTATATCACACAGTTAATAATATCGCTCGATACTCGTATATCACGTTAATATTGATCCGTATCGCAGTATCGTGATAATATCACAGGTTATAGGCATAGTATCTGTGATCTTGTGATAATATCGCGATTCCAGGATCACGATATTATTGACTGTGTAATATACCCAATAAAATCACTACGATATTGAATATCGAACTTTATAAACTCAGTTTCTCCACGTGTAAGTCCCATGAAACACCTTTAAAACATAAATAGCCGGTGGTGATCGTATAGCTACCCGCGCCGCGCCGGTTCTCGCTGCGAATTATTTAAAGCCACCGAAGGATAAGTTTTTATCGGCCTGTGTTTATTTTCACGGACTTCCACTCGCATGAACATAAACACGGTTATGAAGGGATGGTTAACAATTATACCAAGAAGTATCTACGGTGTACATATATAATCAAGAATTGGGAAATGAGCACGCAAAACAAAAATGTCCACATAAACATTCAAAATTGTCTGTTTGGATAGTTGCACAAAAACCTTCAAAACACTTGAGTAATCACTTTGTACACAGTCGAGGACACAACTTATACACAAAACTCAACGAAATATATTTCCCTTTTTATAACATTGCTTTAATAAAGAACTAAATAAGAAATAAATGAAAAATATAGAGGTCAGAATGACAATAGGATTAGGTTTTTAAATAGGCGATACAAAGACAAATAAATCCGAGACCACTCTCATACCAACGGTTTTATTACCACAATTATTGCTATACCCATCACAAAATGATATCATATTCTTTAATTAAAACGGAAAATATGAAATTGAAACAATATCTAACCAAACAAATGCCGTTTTTATTATAGCGGTTACAATTTTTGTTATATCAAGTATGAAAAATAATGATGATTATTTATAGTTATTAGCGATGCTATTATCTCTGTCTGCGTAGAAGCTCAGAATAAGGACTATAAGCATCTTTATTATATGCGTAGATGTTTATTTTATCTGTGGACCTTGATATTGTTTACCATCTTTCTATATATTTTTTTTATTTTATAACCTATAGGTTTATAAAAGCTAATGGAACCTTCATGAGGATCCTACAAGATTATATTTTGTGATTTTTTTTTTTGTATCTTGAAACATATTACAGTCATAGCATTTGCCCAAAAAGTACCCTATAGCACTCAGGGAATATGGCCTCCAATTTGAAAATTATTTTCAGAATCGCCGGATTACACACAAACTAAACCATTTTTAACATTCATTATTGAAATAATAGACATAAAAATAAGATTATATCTTATTAAAAAAAAATCAGTTCCTCATGGCTACATTACCAATTTCATTTACTTTATCCGAGAGGTTTTAAGCTTCAGCAAATCCTAGAGATTCCTATTACAGCAAAATTTCAGCTTGTTACGTGGTGCTATGGCGCTCATTAGAGGAGGCCTATGTCCAGTAGTGGACTGATAAAGGCTGATGATGATAATGATAATGACGTATGTACGTCCGTCTGGCATCGGTTCCCTATTGGATTGCATACATTTTTTTGTAATAATATTGCTACGCATTTTAGCTTTAAGCCTAAATATCAATGTGCATAACAATCATTACGCATAATTGTTTTAGCATAAAATAAAAAAGCACAAATACAAAAAGCACAACCATCAGAACGCCTAACGTCAAAAAGTATAAATATCAAAAGTCATAAAAATAAATAAGGATCATTCATGTTTGGTTTTGTCCGAGTTGCAAACGTCTTAAAGTCGGTTTTGGTTCATATGTGCCTAACACACTCGTCGCTTCGCTCCTCGCTAACCTAATTTATTCGAAATACATGTTGTGGAAGTTGTGTATTAGTCTTATACAAATTAGTCGAGTGTTAGGGCAAAAATATTTTTTGTGCGGGTATTAATGACATGATCTAAAATTTTTGCTATAAAAGCATAGAACGTTTGACAGTTCGAGTCAGTTGGTCATTGCCTTCGTGCCGGTCGTTCGCTTGGTGATATTTTTTGTGAAAGTATTTTTGTAACGTCAGTGGTACATATTTTTATTTAAATCAAAACCGTTACAGTTTCTAATACGAGCTAAAATTATTCCAATAGCTTATTATGACAAAAAAGTAATAGGTCAAAATATTACTATGCGATAGTACTATTATGCCAATACATATTATGCAAAGTCAATTATGCGAAAAAATAATAGTTTAAAAAAAGTAGGCGAACCAAAGGGGTCCCTCTGGCATCGTTTGGAGAATATTTTTAGGTGATATTTGCCGTTAGTGGTTTCATAGGTTGCTCAAGAGGGTTCCGTCTCTAGCCGTATAGGGAACTGACAACGATGCAACTTTGTCAGATTATAAACAAGGACTATATCCGAATGTACATTCGGATTCTGCTACATGCTAATAAGAAGTAAAAAAAGAAGGCTACGTATTTTCCCTTTCTTTGTGGTTAAAGAACCCGCCATCGCTACCAGCACTAGGTGTGAATGGAAAGATTATGTTGGTGGCACCAGTATTACGGCCCAATATCGATACTCAGGAGTATAGCATGTATGTATGTTCCCCACGGGCTCCAAAACGTCTGGAGCTTCTTCGTCGTCTACTTCAACCTTTAGAAGCCCACTGCTGATATAGTCTGGAGCTATTTGAATGACGTTTCTAAGTAATCTTCAGTTATCTGAAGATTCTAATTCTGTAAATTTTGCATTTGCAGAAGCATTTCTTTTTCGTATTATTTTCTAGTACATCCTACTAATATTATAAACGCGAAAGTTTGTAAGAATGTCTGGATGTTTGTTACTCTTTCACGCAAAAACTACTGAACGGATTTCGATAAACTTTAGCACACGGGCAGATCATGTCCTGGATTAACACATAGGCTACTTTTTATCCCGGCAAATATAAAGCAGGCCTTTATCCCAGAAAAACTTTTTTACGCCGGCGGAGCCGCGGACAAAAGCTAGTATAAAATAATTTACAAAATCAAACATAGGAAACTACCCTATTAGAGTGGGGTGTAGTAAGTAGTTTAGTGTAGTAGTGGTACCCTATTACCCGTAAGTGGGGTCGCTAGCAAATCATACAATTCTAATGTTCAAAACGTGATTTTTATTATAAACGCTATAAATTTATTAAAGTTCCAAGATATAACACGTAATTAAGAAATAAAACATGACTTTATCAGCTCAGATTCTTAAGGAACCCATTTCCTTCGTGTTAGTGGCAATTTTACGGAGCGTGGAAACAGCGAAGTTAAGCAGTTAGCGAACATTCACAGTCCTTATTGAAATACTTAGTTCGTAATACGAATCGCAAAACGAACTGTTTATTTGGTCACCGAACGTAAGGTCTTGTTTAATGTTGTAATATGGGTGCAAAAATTTTGGGAATATGAATGTATCCGATCAAGTATTGGACCTAGGTTAGAGCTTTGCCCTGTTTATCAAACGTTACAAGCCTTGTTTTACAAGCGTTTTCTCTTGTAAATTAGTCAATTTTACAAAAATCTTTAAGTAGACTTGTGATGTTTGATAAACAGAGCACTTGTCTTTCAAAGAAGCAGGGATAGCCCAGTTGGGAGTGGAGAACGGACTACCGAGACGAAAGGTTCAAAACCCAAGGGAACGCACCTCAGACTTTTTAAAACGTTATGTGTGTATTCTTTGTGACTGCCTCGGTGGCGTAGTGGTATTGCGTACGCATTACGAGTACGATTTGCGCGCTGAGGTCCTGGGTTCGAATCCCGGGTCAAGCCAAAAAAAATTGTGACTGGGTTTTTCCATCTTAAAATTTACTCAGTCGCAGCTCGGAGTCAGGAAGTTGGCGGTGTGATACCCCCGTGCCTCGGAAAGCACGTAAAGCCGTTGGTCCTGCGCCTGATCTCTCTCCGGTCATGTCGGATTGCCGTCTCACCGGACTATGAGAGTGAAGGAATAGCGAGTGCACCTGTGTATTGCGCACACACTTGTGCACTATAATATCTCCTGCGTACCTGGCTGATCTCCGTTGAGATTGGCCGCCGTGGCCGAAACTGGCTAGGAGGATTTCATTCTTTGTGAATTATCGCTCCAACATCATCTGAGACAGACTAAAGCGTAAACGTTCTCAGTTGTAGAGGATGCTCATGCTCAGCAGTGGACAGTATATAATACAGGGCTGGTATGGTATTAAAGCAGGTCACGAGTGCCACCTGCAATGCTCAAGGACTGCCCATTTGTACAATCTAACCTAATTCTAACAAAAGGCAGCATAATTAAGTTCTAAATTAGCTTAATCTAAATCTAACAAACCTTACAGTAAAACCTCTAGTCGCTAACATCCGCAAAGCAACGTTATCTTTCTTTCCTTTGGAAAATAATTCGTGGCTCAATTGAATATGTAATTAATACTCCCAAAATAAGTGGTCGGCAAATAATTACTAATATTTATTTGGACGTAAATTTAGTGGATAACAACAAAATAGACACTTAATTTGTTTATGGCACTTTTCTGTTTTTGGACCTTAGATAATAACAATATTTCACGAAATGATGCTTATCTTTACGTTCTACCTAAAGCCTCGTTTAGACGAAGCAACTAATACTAACAATAGTGTTTTTTTTATATCTGTCAAAATATTGTATACGTCAAAGCGGGATAGTATTTTTAAGCAATAATTGCGTGCGATTGTTGCTAGCAATGATTCATCTCGATGACGCTTACAAGTTAGAGTTTAACGACCGTATTCATAAACAGTTTATAAACCCATATTATTAACAGAATGTGTTGTTTTCTTCCTTCAAATTCATTTTTTTTTTTTTTCAAAATTCAAAATGCTTTAGAATAAAACAAAACATGCGATAAATAGAATATGTTTACAAACGGTTCATAAATAATGCCGTAAATAGTTATTGTAATTACTATAAGGCTAAAGCAGGGTTGTTTCAATCACGGTCAGGTAATGTTAACAGCCTTTTTACACTAGACGAAAGTGCAACGATTCGCCTCGTTTTGAATGCGTTTGCAAATCGCCAGTGTAATAAGACCCTTAATTTTACTTGACCATGGATGAAAAACGACCTCTTAATAAGTAATATTTCAGTATGACAATTGCAGTACTTTGCAGTGCTTTGTAACTTTAAGCTCTGTGTGATGTTGTTATTGTTTATACTTATAAGTACTAAGTATGTTAAGAGTACTGAGTCTAAAATTATCCTGTTCAAGTTGCTGGTTCAGAGTATTTTGGAATTCGGTAGTGTCATTTGGAACCCATGCTATGAAGTTCATTCTCAGCGTATCGAGTCCTTACAGCGCTCATTTACTAGGCACTTAGCATATATAACCCCCTCAATAAATAATAGATGCTCATATGAGGACAGGCTGTCTTTCTTTGGTATGAAATCCTTATCACAGCGAAGACGAATGCTTGATTTATTGTTTCTTCGTAGCGTTGTCTGTGGTATGACAATATGTCCTGATCTTCTTGAGCGCATTGAACTCTGCGTGCCCAAAATTAATTCACGTTCAAAGTACAACGCTTTCTTTAAAGTTCCTCAATATAAAACAAATATGGCCCGTAATTCTCCCATAGCAAGACTTACCACTACTTTTAACAATTGGCATAATTTATGCTGTTGGATCTTGACATTTTCCATGACCGGTCCGCGTCATTTAGAAAAAAGTTCTAGCCATGTAGCCACTGTTGCAACCGTTTATCATTTTAGGAACTAAAGCATTTTGTATTTTTTTTTATATACTACTGCTGTTATAATAATGTTGTGTACATCTATCATTAATGTAAACATGAGTTACTTTATGATGTCATGATTTTATACCCTGTTTTAGTTTGCATTGTTGATGTGCCTAAATAAATAAACAAGCTTGCCATCAGCATGCTTACACGTCTCGTCAATTTGATAAAAAAGAACAATCCAGACGAAGAAAAAGAAACCCTGAATTCGGACAAAAAAATAATATGAAACAAAAAAGAGCCTCTTTGAAACTTAGTAGTAACTACGAACATTAAATTTAAAATGGTAATTAAGTAATTTTTGTGTCAATGTTTAAAATCGCTATAATACCATGGCATAAGGTGAATAAAATGTAAATCAACGACTAAAGTTTGCAAGAAGCAGTTAACGCAGTTTGAAAGTACAATTTATTAAGAAACTTTCCTCATAATATAGCAAACTTAATATGACGCTTGGCTGCTGATTATAAATTTGCTCAAGTGGCTTTTAACGCCTTTTCTGTTTGAGTTGAATCGTTCTTAGCGGCAGCTTAAAGGTAATCTGTTTGAAATGATAAAATGTTCTACAGATAATAATATAATTCGAAACAGGAAATTCATGTAAGGGTTTACATATATACATACATATACACTCACGCCTGTTATCCCCGAAGGGGTAGGCAGAGGCGCAACTAGTGCACCCACTTTTCGCCATTATTCCGTCCCATGATGTGATAGGGGGCGAGCCTATCGCCATATCGGGCACAAATTCCAGACTCCGAGCTGATACTGAATAGAAAAACTCAATATCACTTTGCCCGACCCGGGGATCGAACCCGAGACATCAGCTTTGCAGTCGTTTACGTTTCGGAAGGGTTTACATTTCAAAAATGGCTTTATTTAAGTAGTGTAAGTAGAACAGAAATCCAAGCATTCGAGGGAGTATTAGCAATGGCCCACTATCACTGTTATTATTAGTATATAAAATTCAATTAATTGCTATATATATTTCATCTTCAAAGGAAAAATAGGCTATGTGATGATTGTGCACATAACGTCATTGTGGTAGGTTTGGTTTAATTTTATTCCAACGATCTCTGCTAATCTCTCTACTCTAATTATTTTTTCTGACTTAATATAGTGGTAGCAACACGCTACATGAGTAAATCAATAAAAAAATACAACCTTACCCATTCCCTAATAGGGTTCGCATCTATCGTAATAGTATGCATGAAATTCTTTATGCTCACATCTATACTATATAGAGGAAAGAATTGATTTTTTGTTTGTTTGCATTGAATAGGCTCAGAATCCACTGAATTTTACATTATCAATCAGTAATATAGGCTACTTTTTATCTCGGTGAATGAGGCGAGACTAATCCGGGAAAACCCATTCATGCGGTCAGAGCAGAAATTTAGTGTTTTAATATAGAAATTGCCATACCATTCGGTATCAATTATCCTAAGACCTCTTCGGTTTTCCAGTTCAAAAGCTACCACTAGTGACTAGGGTAATAGGACTAGAATACATTAACATTAATCGGCTGCTCCATAATAATGCGGAAGGTAAATTGAACTGTGTAATGTGATTGTAATCACGGCATATTACCAAAAGGTTAGGCAGTGTGTTGATTGTAAGTACATTCCTTCATATATGTAAATAATTACTGAATAATCGCAACGCTTGCTTATTTAGAAAATTGCATATATAGATAATAAAAAAATATTTGATGCCAAATCAAATCAAATCAAATCATTTATTCGCTTGTGATACATAGGTGGTTACAATGTTGGTATAGTACTTATGCTAAGTGCTCTATGATCAGCCTTATATTGGCATACAAGCGTGGCTTTAAATATTTTAACTATAATATAATCACTAAGCCAAATGGAATTTTATATAACAATATTGTAGCAAAATATAAAATAATTAATATAAAATAAAATTATGTCAAACGTTATATTATTAGATTGCTAAATGTCAAATTATTTAATATACAAATTAGAAGTTCTTTATAATACAAAATTTATAATATATATATAATCAAAAGAATTTATTTATTGTGCCTGTAGATGTTCTAATGTCACATAATATAATATTAATTAAAAATGTCATTTACAAAATCTAACACACCATAATAACATTTGTTATGTAGAAGTTTCATCAATTCTCTTTTGAATTTGTCCAGACTAAGGTTTTTTACAGATTTAGGTAACTTATTGTACAACACTGGAGCCATATAGAAAATACTTTTACGGGCTAATGCTGTATTACATTTGAGTGTACATAATTTATTTGGGTCTCTTTGTGGTCTTTTGTAAACTTTTGAGGCTTGTTCAAACAAATTTAGGTTGGACTTTACGAATACACACACTTCATACAAGTATAGAGATGGTAACGTTAGTATTTTGTGCTTTAAATAGTAAGGTTTACAACTATCATCACTTTTTAATCCAAACATTGCTCTTAAACATCTTTTTTGTGCTTTAAAAATAATGTCCCTGTCTGTTGCATTTCCCCAGAAAATTATTCCATATCTTAAATTAGATGCTACTAGTCCATGATATGCAGCCAATAGAGTACTAGTATTGGTAATAGTAGCCAGCTGTTGCAGAGCATATGCAGCTTGACTAATTTTTTTTGATAATTTTTCAATATGCTGTTTCCATTTTATTTTGCTGTCTATGATTAGTCCTAGAAATTTTGTGGTATTTACTTCTTCGACAGCTTGACTATTATAATTTACTCTAAGATGATTTTGGCTGGTTTGCCTTTGACTAAAGGTCATCATTTTGGTTTTTTCTATGTTTGCCTTAAGATTGTTTTCACATAACCAATGAATGATGGAAATCAGGGTGTTATTAATATCTTGTTCAAATGTTAATTTATTTGAACATCTAATAGAAACTGTACTATCATCTGCAAAAAGTGAAATTGGATTAGGGGTTGCACGAGGTAAGTCATTTATGTAAAGAATAAACAGTAGTGGTCCCAATATGCTCCCCTGCGGTACACCGTATAGAACCGTTCGACTGTTAGATATACACGTATCTTCTTTTTTTGTTTTAAGATTAATTTTTGATAGTTCCGTATATTGTTTACGTCCTTTAAGATAAGATTCTATGAGATTCAATACGTTTCCTCTTATACCATAAGCTTGTAATTTATTTAGTAGTATATCGTGGTGTACATAGTCGAAGGCTTGGGTCATATCCATATATATAGCACATACTGGGGTTCTTTTATCAACATTAGACATTATGAATTTTAAAAAATCATATATAGCTAAGTTAACAGATTTATTTTGTCTGAAACCTTTTTGCTCTTTTGCCAAGGGAGTATATTGGCCTAACCCCTCTCAATAATAGAGTACGCACGTACTCAGCAGTGGGCAGTATATTATAATACCTACATAAAGTATTATCCGAAGGACTTAGGATTCAAAACTATTATGACATTCGCTATCAAAATAATTGAGAAATAGAGCGAATCAAGCCTTTCCCTTTCAGTCGTAACTTGACACTTTCGTATTCACGAATGACAAGAATACTTAATAAGTTCTAAATTACTTGGGAAACACAATGTCCCACAATTTTCTCAAACTTCATAAAGCAATATGTACATTCAGCCACAAAAATAGCTGAACAAATAAAACTTCAAAACGCTTCTGTACGTTACCTTCAATCAAAATTTTATCCAATACTAGCTTTTGCCCACGGCTTCGCCCGCGTTAATAAGTTTTTCCGGGCTAAAAGTACATAAACTATTAGGAGCAAAGAAATAATGGAAAATGTGAAAAAAGCGGGGAAACTTATTCATCCTTGAGGGCTTCCATTGCGAGCGCTGCGAAAACGGTTCAAGATACCAAAAATATATGTATGAAAGAATTGTTCCTCTTGAAATGGTCTAAAAAAATGTCCGCGACAGTATGTGTCTAATCTTTTAAGATTAACTCACTAGAACCGTTTTTATGGTAATCAAATTTGGTCGAAATTAATGCATTATTTGTTAAGAGTTGTATCAACGTAATAATATTAATCTTTATCCAATGAATATATACGGTACATACACCAAAATATATATATTTTTTTTCAATTTTTGTCTGTCTGCTCCGGCTAATCGCTGAAATGCCTGGACCGATTTTGACGGGACTTTTATTGGGAGGTAGCTGATGTAATAAGGAGTAACTTAGGCTACGTTTTATTCCGAAAAAGTATAAAGCGGGACTTTTCCCCGGAAAAACTTTTTAACGCGGGCGGATCCGCAGGCAACAGCTAGTAATATTATATATAGTATAGATAAAGTAAACTGTTTGAAGTTTATTTTAGTTAAGAGTTTATTTTAGTGAAGAAAAAAAACGTTCGTTGATACGGACACAGAAGTTTAAAGGCGATTTAAAATTTTAAATTTGTTCAGCTCCTTTTGTAGCTGACTGTACAGAAAATTTACTTAGTAGATTTCAGCGAAGTGCATGCACTGGTATCCTATATTTAAATTTCCTGTTACACCCATATGCGCCAATAGGCTGCCGTCATAGAAACTAACACCAATATAGTTTATTACAAACATTGTAACATATTCCACAAATGTTTGCACTTAAAATAGCCCGTGTTTACTTTAATAAAGCAACATGAACATAAATATACAAATAAAACCGTTAAATGGTAATTAACTTTCATAACCATAAGGAGTTCGGGAGTCTAATAAAACAAAACGATGTGAAGTTTAACGCTTCAATAATTTTAAAGATGGAATATAAATAAACACGTGGTGAAATCTTCGCCACAATAAAAACTAAGTTTCGGTGTATTTACGGAGCCATCGTGCGATCCCACACGGAGTCTAACCGATAAAGGCAATAAAAGATATAAAAATAAAAGCCGTTCGGAGGAGCAATGGGAACAAATAAAACGAGAGCAACCATTTATATCTGGCCGTTGAGCGCATGTACGGCAAATCGTAGGCTTGAAAAACAACTTATCTATACTAATATTATAAAGCTGAAGAGTTTGTTTGTTTGTTTGTTTGTTTGTTTGTTTGTTTGTTTGTTTGTTTGTTTGTTTGAACGCGCTAATCTCAGGAACTACTGGTGCGAATTGAAAAATTCTTTTTGTGTTGAATAGACCATTTATCGAGGAAGGCTATAGGCTATATAACATCACGATGCAACTATTAGGAGCGAAGAAATAATGGAAAATGTGAAAAATGCGGGGAAAATTATTCATCCTTGAGGGCTTCCATTGCGTGCGCTGCGAAAACGGTTCAAGATACCAAAAATATATGTATGAAAGAATTATTCCTCTTGAAATGATCTAAAAAAAAGTCCGCGACAGTATGTGTCTATCTTTTAAAATAAACTCTCTAGAACAGTTTTTATGGTAATCAAATTTGGTCGAAATTAATGCATTATTTGTTAAGAGTTGTATCAACGTCATAATATTAATCTTTATACAAATAAATGTGTTGGATAGAGTGATTCAACGGGAAGGTTTTTATGTATGTACTTTTAGCCCGGAAAAACTTATTAACGCGGGCGAAGCCGTGGGCAAAAGCTAGTAAATAATATATAGGCGTTTATATTTTAACTGACTGCCTTAGTGGCGTAGTTGTATTACGGTACGACTGCAATGTTGAGTTCTCGGGTTCGATCCCCAGGTCGAGCAAAGCGATATTGAGTTTTTATATTCAGTATTAGGCGGGAGTCTGGACTTTGTATCCGATATGGCGATAGCTTCGCCCCCTATCAAATCAAGGGACGGAATAACGCTTTCGAGGATAAAAGGCATGAGTGTGTGTTTGCGTTTGTGTGCGTTTATTTTTTTTATTAATATTAACTGTTGGCCGTCTCTTAATATTTAGACCAATTTCAGCACTAAGTGAATACTTATTAGAGCAAAGCTGTGAGAATACTTTTAGCAAACCATCAGTTACTTTCATAGGTTTCAAGTAAATTTTATATGGCAGTTATCGTATTAAACCTTAGACTAGTTAATTAAACAGATGATCGTGTTAAACAAACAAACAAACAAACATGCGTTTGCACGAATGTTGCAGAAAAAATGTTGCAAGTGGTTGGTGTCAGGCAGACCGTGGTAAAAACTAATTTTTACCTTCTAAGGGCAAATATCATATCTTATATAAAGTAATAAATGAAATCCGAGATGTACTACTGGATATTAGAAACGACATTACTTTCGATATCTCGAGAATATCAGTTTCGTTTGCCCTCGAACAACATGAAAACTGGGAAACTATTTCGATTTAAGTTTGAGCTGAGATGAATTGGATTCATATCAATATATTTATATGATGGTACAAATATAATTGAACCACATCTAGATTATATATTTTTGCTGGGAAACACTTTGGGTGGCATTATAAGACGTAACATCTGATGAATCAAATATCATGACAATGACCACGGCTATTAAGCCATTAGTAGACCAGAGATTTGTAATTTGTAAGTTCTAAGTAGGATTTATTCTTTATTTGCTCGGGGCTACACCTACGTGTATGATTTTTTCCGGGGTAAAAGTCCCGCTTTTATTTTCCCGGGATAAAAAGTAGCCTATGTTACTAGTGAGTAACATAGGCTACTTTTGCAAATAAAAAATAAAATAAAATAAATAAATAAAATACTTTATTCATCACGTAGGCGAACATAGTTGCACTTATGATAAGTCGAGACACATTTAATTATTTATTATTAGTCACTTACATAACTACAGACACTTTTATTACGAGTAAACTAAATGATGAAAAATAAAAAGTAAGAAGCCAGCTCGGGCTGGCAAGAAAAGCAATATAAAACAAGAGATAATTTTGTTAACAAAAATAATAATAATAGTAATGATAATGGGAGGAACGCGTCGCGATCCTCACCGGTGAGGACACTACAGGCCCTAGCCTAGCTAACCTACCAGCCTTTCACTAGCTACCTAAGCGATGACTACCCGAAGAAGAAAGGCAGAAAGAAACTCCGGGCTTACTTTTTTGTCATCATTTGTCCATCATTTATCTTTATATATTTTTTTATCAAGTCTTTTGCATACATAGTCAGATTAGTTATATAAGCTAATGCACACACATCACCGTTAAATTGCGATAAAATCCAATTGATAGAATTTAACAAGCACTAAACACTACACCTAAGAATTCATAATAAAACGAGAGAACATAAATAATTATAATTGAACGGTGTACAACGTGCATACGCCTACATTTAAAGAGTTGAAAAACTGATAATGAAGCTTTATATTGGTGAAAGAATATTTAAAATCGGTCCAGTAGTTTTGAGTTTATTCGTTATAAACATACAAAACTACAATTTTTTCTTCTTCATAAAGTATACATTGCTGACCAACACTAGGAAAGCGAGAGACCAATCTGTTCAATTGTATTAAAAGGCTTTAATTGGAATGTTCTTTTTCCTTTGTAAATAAATAACTTTGGAATTAAATAGGTTATCTTAATAGCGCTCTGTTTGGTTTTTCAAGCTGTTGTGCCCAAATTCACTATCAGTAGACATCTACACAGCCTTGATAAGGCGGGTGGTCAAGTTTACTTAAACTTAATAGTTTCAGTCATGGAATGTATTGATCAATTTATGGACGAAAGAAAAATGTTTAGCCATCGTTAAGATAAGGTTTGTTTTGTAAGTTTTTGGAGGGAAATTTTAGTTTAGATGGAAAAATTACGAACATATTTTTACTACTAGCTTTTGCCCGCGGCTCCGCCTGCATTAAAAGTTTTTCCGGGATAAAAGTCCCGGTTTATATTTCCCGGGATAAAAAGTAGCCTATGTGTTAATCCAGGACATGATCTACCCGTGTGCCAAATTTCATCGAAATCCGTTCAGTAGTTTTTGCGTGAAAGAGGAACAAACATCCATACATCCAGACATCCATACATACTTACAAATATATAGCTGACGTTAAACACCGACGCTCTACGAAGTCTGCAGTAGCTGAACACTCAGAAGAAGGCTCCAGCCATTACCTTAGATTCGACAAGCCACAAATCCTTGCCAAAGAACACCGATTCCTGCCTAGGATGATTCGCGAGGCTATTGAAATTAAAAAACATCCCAATTTCAATAGAGAAGATGGTTGGAAACTTGCACAAGCCTGGGACCCGGTAATACATCTAATCAAATCGGGCCCCATACAACCTACTGCCAGACCTCAAGACATTGTGAGCTCTTACTGCGTAGACCGGACCGCAAACAATGTACTAACACCTTAATATTGTATAATTGTAAATTGAAGGTAGATTTGTTACATTAACTTTTCGGACCACCTACACCTCAGTCCGCCCCGTGACCACGAAGTGCTGAAAAGCCTTCGAAACGTCGGGAGAAAATAAAATAAAAAACCCGCGATAAAATCCGTAATAATTGTTTAATTTCAATGTCTAACATTCGCGTAAACATAAGGAATCATTATGCAAACCAGTACGGACTGGAAGTTGCGAATAAAATACGCCGGTTGGAGAATTTGAAAACCAAGCGCGCAAGATTCAGCACATCATTGAATTTCTTGAAGAGATGTCGTGACCATAATCTCATCCCAACGTGTGTCAAGATTTCACCTAAGAACAACATACGAGGGAGCGCTAAAATTCTCAACCAGGCAAGTACAAAACTGTTACGAGCTACCATACACGAAACTCGATCCGACCTCCATTACATAAATAATTGTGTTGAGATTTTGTCCAATGAACTAAAAACAGAGTTATCAGCATTTGATTTTAAAAATTGCATCGAAACTTTAATAAAGCGCGAAACATCTAAATATAATGAATGCAAAAATAAGCAAATTATAAAATATGACAAATTAAAATCAAAATCGAATGCCAAAAATCTTAATAACATCGAGTGTAGGAATGGAACGCGCGCGACCATAGATAAAACACTCTCTTGCGCAGACCATGAACAACGCGCGGTGATAAATCTGTCAAAACAAACATTGGACGATAACACAATTCAGGTATTATCGAAAGGCTTAAATTTTGCTGTAACACCACGAAGGGTACCGTATGAAGACATTATTTGCAACGTTGAGAATAGTCTCTTCAAAAACAATATAAAAAAGGAAGATTCGGAGGCAATACGCCAAGACATCTCGTCAATATTGCGTCAAAAGAAAGTGCCGAAACCAAATCTCCCAAAACATCTTTATATCGCTTTGAAGAACTTGCGATCATTGAAGGACCTAACCATTCTCCGTGCAGATAAAGGGAATGCGACAGTGGTAATGGATACGTCAGATTACAACAACAAAATCGAACAACTTTTATCGGATGTAAGTACTTATAAAATAGTCAAAACAGACCCGACTAACAAAATATTAAAGGCTACAAGCTCTTTAATCAAGAATCACTCCGATAAGTTAAATCTAGACGTAGACTTCCTCGTCCCATCGTGTGCAAAACCGCCTAAACTGTATGGGTTACCTAAGATACATAAGGCAAATGCTCCGCTGCGTCCCATTGTGAGTCAGATCGACACACCAACCTACAGACTGGCTCAGCACGTAGCTAAAGTGCTTTCACCACTCAGAGGAAACACTAGAGCATCTGTGAAGGATTCATACCAATTTGTCAGCGACATTAAACACCTTAAATTAGCTGACAATGAAGCAATGGTCAGTTTTGATGTCCAGTCACTTTTTACAAGTTTACCAGTACAAGACTGCATTAAAATTGTTTCTAAGAGGTTAGCAGAAAATAACATACCTGTTGAATATGCAGAACTACTCCAACATTGCCTCACATCTGGCTATATGTTGTGGAATAATCATTTCTATGTACAAGTTGAGGGGGTAGCGATGGGCTCACCTGTATCTCCAGTAGTCGCCGATATTTTCATGGAGGACTTCGAGGAGACAGCCCTGAACACAGCCCCGGTCTCACCAAGGTTTTACAAACGGTACGTAGATGATACTTTCACAATATTACCATCTGACAAAGTAACTGCATTTTTAAATCATCTCAACTCCATTAATAATAAAATTCAATTTACCATGGAGTTGGAACAGGATAACTCTCTTGCTTTCTTAGATGTTTTAGTCATCCGGAATCCTGATCAGTCCCTAAGCCACACTGTATATAGGAAACCGACCCATACTGATAAATACCTGAACGGTGAATCTCATCACCATCCAAAACAGTTAGCTACCGTGGGCAAATCTTTGTTTCAGAGAGCACAAGGAATCTGTGACGAGAAACACCTGGGCGATGAGCTGCGACATGTCAAGCAAGTACTGCGAGACAACAAGCTCCAAATTCCACGCCGCCGTCACAGAGACCGAGTGAAACCAGCCACAGTTGATCGTGTCCCAGTTGTATTACCTTATGTAAGAGGAGTCACTGACAAGATTGGCTACGTCCTGAAGCGTGCTTCCATAAAAACTTATTTTAAGCCGCCTAAGAAGATAAGTCAATTTTTACCACCTGTCAAGTGCCATATACCTCTACAAGAACCGGGCGTATACAAGATAGATTGTGACTGTGGCCTCTCTTATATCGGACAAACAAAAAGACATATAGGGACCCGCGTAAAAGAACATATAGCTGACGTTAAACACCGACGCTCTACGAAGTCTGCAGTAGCTGAACACTCAGAAGAAGGCTCCAGCCATTACCTTAGATTCGACAAGCCACAAATCCTTGCCAAAGAACACCGATTCCTGCCTAGGATGATTCGCGAGGCTATTGAAATTAAAAAACATCCCAATTTCAATAGAGAAGATGGTTGGAAACTTGCACAAGCCTGGGACCCGGTAATACATCTAATCAAATCGGGCCCCATACAACCTACTGCCAGACCTCAAGACATTGTGAGCTCTTACTGCGTAGACCGGACCGCAAACAATGTACTAACACCTTAATATTGTATAATTGTAAATTGAAGGTAGATTTGTTACATTAACTTTTCGGACCACCTACACCTCAGTCCGCCCCGTGACCACGAAGTGCTGAAAAGCCTTCGAAACGTCGGGAGAAAATAAAATAAAAAACCCGCGATAAAATCCGTAATAATTGTTTAATTTCAATACTTACAAACTTTCGCCTTTATAATATTAGTAGGATGTTTTGCTGTTATATCCCTGTGAAACACCTTTCTCTAAATGAAATTTTTACTGCGTATTTTATCGAGATATAATGTGGATAGTGTTATGTTAATAGGACATAAACTATCTGTGCCAAACACCCAAATCGGTGCAATGGTTTGTGCGTTTACTAGCAACTAAACACACGCTAGGATACAAGTCTGGCTACATAACTTCCTTTACACAGTCGCTGAAACCTCACTTATATCTCATTCATTATATTACACTTGCTTTTGCCCGCGGCTCCGTCCGCGTTAAAAAGTTTTTCCGGGATAAAAGTCCCGGTTTATATTTTGTCGAGATAAGAAGTAGCCTGGGTCCTTCCCAGGGTCTTAAACTATCTCCTTACTAAATTTTATTGAAATAGATTCATTGGTTAGGTCGCTACGACTCCAACGGCGAGATTAAAAAGTCCGGAATACAATTCCTGGTGTATTTTTTCCGGGATAAAAGTAGCCTATGTCCTCTTCTGGATCTCGAACTATCTCTGTACTCGTTTTCTTGCGGATCCACTCGCAGAAAACAATTTTCCGGGATAAAAGTCCCGGTTTATATTTTCCCGGGTAAAGAAGCCTTAGGGCCTTCCCAGGGTCTTAAACTGTCTCCCTACCAAATTTCATCGAAATCGGTCAGTGGTTTAGCCGTAACGCCTCGCGAGAAAAAAAATAGAGGATAAAAGTCCCGCTTTATATTTTCTCGGGATAAAAAGTAGCCCATGTCTTAATCTAGGACATGATCTACCCGTGTGCCAAATTTCATCGAAATCCGTTTAGTAGTTTTTGCGTGAAAGAGGAAAAAACATCCATACATCCATACATTCTTACAAACTTTCGCGTTTATAATATTAGTAGGATGAATTGAAGGGTGGCTGTGCATTATCCAATTTGGTGCTAGTGCAGTCTCAAGATAAAACACCTATTTTTTTTATTCACCAATTGGTAGACCGAGTCCTGGACTAACACATACTGTATTTTTGATCCCCTAAAAATAAATAGTGGGACCTTTATTTCACAAATAAGTTTAGCAGAGCCAAGTTCCGAGCAAATGTTAGTTTCAATAATCATTTTATGTTTCTGTAAGCATCTGGCTACCCTCCTGAGAGGGTTATGCACTCGTATAAGATTTTAAAATTTATTACCTTTTTTGCGAGTATATAAATGAACTGCTCTAAACAAAAATAACAAATATATCTATATCATGTTATTTTTTTAATGTATTTTGTATTTTATTATTAATTGTATTTTATACCTTGAACTGATTTTGAAAAGAGCAACACTAGAGTTTCTTGCCCGTTCTTCTCTAGTGAGAACTGCTTTCCGAACTGGTGGTAGAGTTAATATTGACTGAATCTAAATAAAGTATAACATTTTATGGGTTCGAATAAATTTATTTCATTTCATTTCATATAATTTCCAAAACGAAGGATAGACGTAAATATAAACTGAAACATATTTTTCCTTCATCGATATGATGTATGGCACATCATTTTGCAAATCCTTTGTATTTGTACATCGCACATTGCTTGCAAACTTTTTTTGATATAATGAAACATATATTGCTTTTATTGCAATCCATCCATCCATTTTTAAAAGAAGCTTCTTCTTTTAAAAGTGGCTCCATCATCGGTGATGTAGCCAATGTCAAGTGCACATAAACCTTATTTTCAAAAATCCAATTCCTTATTGACTGTTAAACTTGAATAATTTCCAACTCTTACACATTACCCTTCAAATAATGGTGTACAAAATATTTTAAAATTATTTCGTCTCGCCTCCTATCACATCGTGGGACGGAATTCACATTAAGACAGATGGCCGCACTAGTTGCGTCTCTGCCTACCCTCTCGGAGATGAAAGGTTAACATGCGAATTGTGTGTAGTTCTTTTCCCTTTTCAGTTTTACATCAGTCTGATAATATAGGAACCAAACACACTGCAACCGAAGTAACTGAAGCAGTACATTGCTTCCCACACTCAATATGTGTCAACCATTTGTCTCTACTAAGAATTCCTAGACATCTGGCGACATGTATTTTTTGTTGAACATGGCAATCTTGCTTTGTAAGTTTGCAATCCAAAATTACAGTTTTGTTGATACTATTCACCCGATATTGGATTCGAAAACGTCACCTTGAAAACGCGTGTTGCAGTATTCCTATTTCAGAGTGAATAAGGACAGGTAGATTTTGTCGCAATAACAAATATTTCATCGTGTGTCGAAAAATGCCAAATTAAGATTAATACTTAGTCTGTTTCACAGATTTCAAGTAAATTTTATTTGTCAGTTGTGGTATATTAAACAGCAAATGTAGATGTTAAGCCGAACAGTCGATTCTTTTTTTTTTTTGTTTTTTTTTTTTATTGATATCTACTTAGTAGCCTAAGTTACTCCTTATTACATCAGCTACCTGCCAAAAGTCCCGTCATAATCGGTCCAGTCATTTCAGAGATTAGCCGGAACAGACAGACAGGCAAAAATTGTAAAAAAAAATGTTATTTTAGTGTATGTACCGTATATATTATATTCATATACATCATCATCATCATCATCATCAGCCTTTATCAGTCCACTGCTGGACATAGGCCTCCCCTAATGAGCGCCATAGCGCCCTGTCTTCAGCCTGCCGCATCCAGCATCTGCCTGCAGTCTTTCGCAGATCGTCATCCCACCTGCTGGGTTACTCTTGACGCCAAGATAATTCTAATACCAATGTCAATCCAATTCCAATCTCAATTTGTACGTCACATGATTTCGTACTCTTGAAACGCAATTTATTGTAATTGGATTAAAATTAGAATTGCATTGTCATTGAGTAACGGGTTCGTCGTTAAAAATGAAGTTAGCTGACATTAGAGATGTCAGAAGCTTCAAAGAAATCGGTAAAACAAACATTAAAGACAAAAATCTTAGCAATTACCGGTTGAAATCCTTTATCCATAAGTAAAATTCATTTCTCTTCCAATATTTAATATTTTCACGCACGTCTCATTAAAAAAATATATAAAAATGAATGTATTTGAAAGATTGAGGCTGTATGCTGTTTGTCCTTTGCCATGGACTGTTTTTTAAAACGTCAAATATTTACGGGAACTAAAATAATTATTTGTGATATTTGATTTTATTGTTTTACTCCCAATTTTATTTAGCATTATTTATTCCACACATTCCACATAAAAATTTTTAATAATCAAGGTATGCTTACTTAAGCGCCAACGTTGTTGTGTTATCATCATTTGGCGCTTTGGTTAAAATTTAGAGTCTTGTAACAGGAGTTTGAGGTCATAACTGGCATTAGTTGTATTAGTTTCTGTTTTCACTTATAACAAAACCATTTTCGAGCGTAGAAGATGTTGTCTCTAATTTTATTATGAAAGGTATAGTGTTTTATGTTTGTAAAGTTCCTTCAATTGGATTATATCCTTATTAAACGGTGATGTGTGTGCATTTGCTTATATAACTAATCTGACTGTGTGCATTTTGTTTTTATTTAGTTAAAATAGGTAAATAAATTCGCAAAATACTGAAAAAGCAGTATTTGGTTGTTAAAATTCGTTATGCGTGAATTTTTACACCTAGAAAGGCGAAGATATTCGGTACCATATAGCCTAAAAATGTTTTTTATGTACATGAAAATATCTAGACCAACTTACGTGCAAATTGAAGCCTAAGTAGATTTTTTGGAAAGCCACCCGGGCATGGCAAAAGTGCTTTTAAAAAGTGCGCATGCCGTCACCTGCTTTATACACCGAGATACCGGCTATTGGGATACAATGAGCCCCTTAGTACCTCCAACAAGGCGCTGGTAGCTCCCGGTGGTGTAAAAGGACAACGCTACTAATATCTAAACGTTAAAATACGAACTAATTTAGCAAATGGTACTTGAGAAACATTTTTTACTCAGATTATTGATTTGAAATATTTAGGTTACGTTAATGATTATGATAAAGATAGATCTAGAAGTACTAGTTTTAAATTTAGGTAATATTTCACTTTTTATTTTGGGGACGGGTAGATACCTATGGTTTCAACTCTATGTACAAATTTTCAAATAAAGGTTTTTTTTATTCGAGAAATTGCTCGAAATTCATCGTCTGGTAAGGACAATATAAGGTAAGGTATAAATATATAGGTATAATAAGGTTTTGAAAGGCCTCGACATTCTTCCCTCATTTTTCCTTCTTTTTAATTCCCGTAATCGGGTATTGTGCAATAACTTATAGGCGAACACCAAAGTTCAATACATTATTCTTAAAAATTTCCAATGAAAATTTAATACAGTAAAAGTAAAGTTACTATTTTTTTATTGAAATTTTTTCTTTGACAACGCAATCACACCGCAATCTAATATCAATTTGAAATGTCAAAATCACGTCAAGAGTACCGCTAACGAATTTTCCAATGTCAATCCCAATTGAGTTTAGTTCATTAAATAGCCACCTAATATTGGTCCAATGTGGCGCTGGTGTGATTTTCAAGAATACCAAATCCAATTGGACAATATCCAATCGATCGGTATTGGCGTCGAGAGTAGCCTAGCTGGCCGAAGAGCGTCCTACACTACGTTTGCCCAGTCGCGGTCTCTCTCTCTCTCGGTCGGTTATACATATTGTAATAAAAAACGGTTATTTTAATATTACAAACAGACACTCCAATTTTATTTATAATATGTATAGATATTTAGGAGCAATTCGAGTGTGACTTTTGGTTTGTATTGTTTGAAACAGCCTCTAAGCGTACTAATCTATTGATAATACTACTTGTTGCCTCTTATGCGGTATTGCTCTATCCCAGACGATAATTATGTTTTGTTCGAGGGGAATGGAGGGCAATATGTGCTAGTAATATAAAAATAATTGAATAAAAAATACTCTATTGATCACGTATGCGAACAAAAGTCAAAACAATTTATAAAAATTATTATTAGCATAATTAAGAGTTGTTTATTTAATTATGGACATTTTATCTAGGAATAATAATAAGTGAAAATGTTTTTGTTGTTAGAAGTAAACGCAGACACAACTGTAGGGATTTAGATGAAATTCGGCACACGGGTAGACCGTATCCTGATGTATGTTAGTACGTAACGGAAACTATGAACATGATTTTTGACCCCTTCAAAACGTCGGACTATTAAATAGATGGCGGAAGGCGCTGGCGTCGTGCAGTGTTTAAAAAGCTTTTGTAGCCGGAAAGGCATTTGGCGTGGGCGATGCCGCGAGCAAAACTTAGTAATTCATAAAGTAAAGCATAAAGTTTTTTTCAGCTAGTACAGTCCCGAGGAATTACATCGTAATAATTAATTTCTAAAGTTTATGCCTAGCGCCGTGACCTAAAACTAGATGAATTATAATCTAATATTTGTTTATCTCGAGCCAATGTTGCGAAATAGTTTCAAGGATTTTGAACATTTATGTTATTTTCTAGATTTTATTCCGATATTAGCTTATGCTTGCGGCTTCAAAGTTTTTTCGGGGTATAAGTCCCGTTATGTTGTTTTTCCAGGATAAACTGTAGCCTATGTTATACCTAGGGTCTCAAACTATCTCCATAGTCCATACCAAATTTTATCAATATCCGTTCAGACAGACGCGGCGGGGACTTTTTTTTTATAATAACAATAAGGATTCGTATTAGTACTTACGGGAAATTATGAAATATGCAGCTTTTCCTAAAGTATTGGCCAGATTAGCTACTATTGCTATCAAGTACCTAGCAAGAGTTATTGTACCTCAAATATTTGTTATCACAGTAGATAAGAAGCATCATAGTTTACTTGTATACATCGTTTTATTTTAATAATCAGTTTAATAGTCCAAAAATCGGCTTACGAACTGATCCAGAAGTTTCAGAAATGTGTACTCTTTTAAAATGTAGACGGCTAGAAGCGTAAAGTGTAAATAACCTTGGAAATAAGTGAAGCCGATTATTACTTGGAACAATTCTCTGAGGACTATTCAAAAGCCCGAAATATTCCATGTTCTGTGATCATTATTAATTATAGTTCCTCCGGTTTTAGTTCACAAATACGTAAACAACTCTTCCAAATTGTTTGTTGTTGAAACAACTCATAACACCTCCGAAGTAACTTCGTAACGCAAAATGTACAAACAGTATTAAATTATATAATAAATATCTGGAAACACGCAATCGGAGCATTATAAATTAGCTAGCCCCCAATCAAACTTTCATACGTAATTCGAAAACTTTGACGAAAATCTATCTCAACGTATTTATTATATTCTTATCTAGGTATTATAACACATGCACACACGCTTTTTATCCCCGAAATGGTCAGCAGAGGCGCAACCAGTGCACCCACTTTTCGTCGTGTGTATTCCGTCCCATGATGTGACCTATCACATCTATCGGGCTAGCCTATCGCCATATGGGGCAGGAAATTCATATTCCCAGCTAATACTGATTAGACAAAACCCATCATCACTTTGATTTGTATTCAAATATACATTATAATATAATACATAAATTGTTCACTAAATCGTAGACCTCTGGTATAGATAGGTTGGTACCATCGCAATTTGCAAATACATTTCTGCCGCCAAGCAGCAGTGTGCAGGCATTATTGTGTTCCCAAAAAGTCTGTGGGACCCGTCGTGACAATTTTCATTTCAAATATTTGAAGATCTCTATTTTTCTAATGGAATACCTAAATGTAAATGTTCCCGAGCCTTTATAGAACTTGATCCACACTTTACAAATAATATCACGGTTAACGATAGACCAATCCGCCCTAAAACTATTCGGCATCAAAACAAACACACGCAAAGCTCTTGATCAAACAAACGATTAATCTCTCCATCAAAGACTAACAAAATTCTCCATAAAACGGCTTTTGTCATCATTTTCCCGCCAAATTGTGTCCCGCGCACGCTGACGTGTTTTTGTCTTTGAGTATCTACCTATACTAGATACTCAAGGACAAAAACATGTCAGCAAATGCTCTTAGGTTTTTGTATAATTCAACTGCTATTGACGTGCTCGTATGGGAAGGCTAAAGTGCCTCAGACCCGCATTTGTAACGTGACAATTCGTTATTTTGTAGCGTGGTAGTTCGTTATTGTGCCACGTGAACGTCACGTCAATCACGGGGGTAAACACGTTTGCCAACGAGCCAGGGGGCTTAGAATGTAAAAAAAAACCACACAACATCAAAATACCGATACGTCAGTCTCTCAACCAATCACAATAAAACGGAGCGGAGACGCATCGTGTTTTTTTTTTACATTCTAAGCCCACTGGAATCGAAAATGGGAATAACTAGGTTATCGGGTTCTTTTTTTAAACATTTATACTCTATAAACAAACATTTCAACATGAACCTATTTTTTTTTCCAAATTCGGACACAAAATATGTTGCTTTAAGTTATTTTTACACATAATAAAGCAGTAGAATCTTAGAGCATTAGATACTCATAAAGCAGAATCGGAATGACTGTACATTTATAAAGATATGATAAAAAAAAGGGGTGACTAAAGAAGGGCAATGGAACACAAATCTGCGATTTTTGTAATTCCTTTCTGTATGTCTGTTTGTTACCGCACATCTCCAAAATTACTTAACGGATTTCGATAAAATTTGACACATGGGTAGGTCATGTCCTGGAATAATACATTGGCTTTTTATTCCGGGAAAATATAAAGCAGGACTTTTATCCTGGGAAACCTTTATCACGCGGGCGAAGCCGCGAGCAAAAGCTAATACATTAATAAATCTATGTATCTTAATATTCACAATTTAAATTTCGTCCCCATATACCAAAACATTTCATGTGTACGTTGTTCCATGGAGGATAGATATATGTATACAAATACGTAGAGAATAACCTAATACGAGTGTCATGGTGCAAGCACGCCCTGTCGTAATAATTTGTAACAAAATGTCTAAATAAGCGCACATACGAGGGTCAAAATACGAGCTTGTACGCGCTATAAATACGGCCAATCTGTAAACGCCAGTAAAGTTATCGTACGGATGATGTATGGGGTGACATTGTCCAGAATCTAATATATTATTACGTGGAGTATTGGCGGCGTTTCCTTAGGAGCTTTTATGAAGAATATTTTAGCAAAAACAACGCTTTTATATGAAGATGGTTATCTGTTACACTAATTACTGTTATGTTAAAACTAAATGTCAAATGAATAATATTTAAAGATATAAATCGAGCATTAAACAATAAATGAGTAGCCCTGTTTATGGTTCTGTTGCAATTATCTGACATAAAAATGGAAACTACATTATTATGTTATCTCGTGAGAACTGGCTTACAAACGGGTTACGCTATCAATATAATAACTTTTTCCTTTGTAGAGATCAATCTCTACAAAGGAAAAAATGTGAAGACATCAAGACTTTCTTTCCGATGGATTTATATGGATTTCGTATTATTACCGTTTTGAATTAGCATCTATGACGAATTTACCAAAGCTATACATAATAAACGTATATAAGACGTATTTTCATAGTCTAGATTAAACTCAAGTGTAAACAGTTTGCTAATTTGCTATTTGGCGTTTCAACTAGATAATATGTACAAATAACTAACTTCAAAAACAAATCTATTTTTGAAAGTTAGTACATATATACTCACGCCTTTTTTTATCCCCGAAGGGGTAGGCAGAGGCACAACTAGTGCACCCACTTTTCGCTATTATTCCGTCCCATGTTGTGATAGGGGGCGAGCCTATCGCCATATCGGGCACCAATTCCAGACTCCGAGCTGATTGATACTGAATAGAAAAACTCAATATCACTTCGAGACCCCAGCATTGCAGTTGTACCGTATACAACTACACCACCGAGGCAGGAAAGTTAGTAATAGGGATTTAAAAAGTGGTTGCGTTTTTAACACGCATAGTGACTTATGGCACGGTACATAGATTACAGGTAGCTACTTCTTCTTCCTGAGTACAATTATTCCTTAGTATGGATAAAAAAATTATGTGAGACTAGGTGTTGTTCGTGGCTTCGCCCCAGTGAAAAGCCTTTCCCCTTTCCTTTTACAAAAGTCTCTAAAACACAATAAGACGCAAACGCCATCTACTTATAGAAAAAGATTTAAAATATCCATTATTTGCCCTGGGATAAAAATAGCCTACATTTTGATCTAGTATATGATCTACCCGTGTGCCAAATTTCATCCAAATCCGTTGAGTTGTTTCTGCGTTTACTTGTAATAAACATCCAAACATTGACTCAAACTTTCGCATTTATAATATTAGTAAGATAAGAAAAGGTTTCCACTTTGTGTCCACAGGAATTTGTGTCCACATCGAGCAATCGGATAATTCTACTCTCTGCTTACCTCTTTACAGACAAGCGCATGATGAGCTTACGTGAGCGTTTCTCAAATAAATGTTTGTAACGAATCACGAAGTAATCTCTTTCTCTGTTCTGTGTAACGAATAGTTTATACGAAACGTTATTCTCATTTTTTCTGTCTCATCTGTCTTTTTAACACGTTATTCTCATTTTTTCTGTCTCATCTGTCTTTTTAATTTGATTTAATACAAATTAAAAAGACAGATGAGATTTGTAAACTACCAAATAATATCACGTAGTACTGTTCAATAGTGATAATATAAGCATTTATGTATTCAACAACAATAACAAACAAAAAATAATAATGGGACATAAAAATCTATAAAATATTTTCTATAAACAATTTCGTTATGTACTAATTTTGAGGAATACTTATGTAATGTTTCAACAATTCGCGAACAAATTGATTCCATCGTCGATATTGATTACCAAGTCTAATAAGCTGATAAAATCAATTCAATTCGAAGTATCCAAGTCTAATAAACTGATAAAATCAATTCATTTCGAAGTATCCGATTTGCTATTAGTTATGTACAATCTATTGTCTCACGAACTGGCATGCAATTCGAGTCAGTCAACCAGTAAGTTGTGATATTTTTTAAGTGACTTCGTCAGTCTTGACGATGACGTCCTATAGTGTTGTGAATTATATCTTCATTGCCTCATGGGTTCCATTTTTTGGCTTGGAAAACGTTCTTTTAATTGCCAACAAATTGGCTTGTACCCAAAAGTATAAATGATTATGCTACACTGTGAAACAGTTTAGAAAATCTCTTTCCTCCTACCTATGGAATGTCCTAAAATGTAAATATGACGAAGGAATTCCTAACTTATTTTTCAACTACAACGCTAACAATTCAGAAGCAGAAATCTAAGTCACTTTGTCATGCTCGAAGAATATTTAAAAAAATAAGAAATCGCAGCCCTGGCTTACGTCATTAAAATTTGTAACTTAAGCAAAATTTACACGATTCAAATTACAAAAACAATAAGAACAGACACAAGTGTTATACCAATAAACGCAATTACTAATACCGTGAGAGAGTAAACAATAGAAGTAATTCTTCGGAACTCTGTTACAGTTATTATAACACATATGAACAATGAATCACTCAGGACAATTTAAGTTGTAGTGTTTCTTTTACTAATTTAAACTACCTGACAATGGATGGATATTGAGGTTCCACTGGTCTCTTCAGTAAAAGGTCGTATTAATTTGAACGTAAAACTGGATACGGTTATCTGAAATTGTTACGTTAAAAATGTATTATCTATTAAATACTCATACATATTGTTTTTGATGTGCTAGAAAATCTTACTTCTTACTAATATTATCGACGGGTCCGTAGAACAAAGTCGTATATGCAAAATGAAGCTTTTCAGTAGAGCGCTTTGAAAGTCTAAGTTAATTGTGAAAATCACAAGTTATAGTGAACAAAACATTATATTCTATAGTGTTCAGTAACAACTTTGAACTTAATGTGTGAAAATAGCACTAATTCGCACATGAATACAAACTAACGACTTTCAAAGCGCTCTACTGAAAAGCTAACATTTTGCATATACGACTTTGTTCTACGGACCCGTCGTTATAAAGGCGAAAGTTTGTAAGTATGTATTGATGTCTGGATGTATGTATGTTTGTTACTCTTTCACGCTAAAACTACTGAACGGATTTCGATGAAATTTGGCACACGGGTAGATCATTTCCTGGATTAACACATAGGCTACTTTTTATCCCGGGAAAATATAAACCGGGACTGTTATCCCGGAAAAACTTTTTAATGCGGGCGGTGCCGCTGGCAAAAGCTAGTGTGGACTACATTTTTAAGGAGCTATTAATGCCCGAAGAACATAATGAAACACTTCAAATTAATACTTGATTCACTAAGAAGATAATCCCGTCGACTTACCAACTGTGATTTCCGATTATTTCAATTCCGGTTTTAGAAGGGCAATTATGGACTGTCTATGAATATTGCATATTAATTATTATTAATAAATTACAAATTGAAATCTTTGAAGCCTAAAACATAAGACTATAATATTCCAATGAAACAAAGTCAGTCTAATAATTGCCTTAAGAAATAAAACACTTTAGAGATAATCTGTCTTTGTAAGTATCCAAGTACTTTGGTTTCACTTCCAATTTTTTCAGCCTCAATAAAATTGTTGGAAACTCGACACGATTGTCCGCTAATAACGTCGTTAGTGCTAAAAAGCTATATATTTTATATATCCCAAAAATCACCCTATTTGTTAACTTAAAATCCAATTAAAAACATATTATCTCCTTTGTTTTCACACAATAACGTTGGTTAAACGGCTTATTGGGTCAGATTTATATCGACATTCATTAATGCAAACATCTAAATTGAAGTATGTTTAATTCAATATAAATATTTTAGCGCATACGTCATTAAATATTATGAAACGTTTATATTATATTATTTTTTATTTTGTGAATTATCGCTTGCTTTAACGGTGAAGGAAAACATCGAGAGGAAACCTGCTTACCTGAGAAGTTCTCTGAATTTCGAAGGTATATTAAGTCTGCCACTAGGCAAGCATAGTGGAATAAGGCCTTAACCGCCTCAGTTGTAGCGAAGACCCGTGCTCAGCAGTGGGCAGTACATAATACAAGATTGGTATGCTATGGATTTATGAAAAAATAGTTTTTCTTGTTCAAATGTTTGTAAATGAAATTTTTTTACCATTACCACAATATAATCGGCTTATGTAACAGTCAATAGAATAATATTATGATAAAAAAATCCTCTAAGAATTATATATTATATCCACCATGTAACTCGAAATTCCGTTGATTCTATTCCGAAAATCTACCGTAAAGAATGGAATTTCTCTCTTCAGAATCAATATAGATTTCTCCCGAGGTCACGCTGTAAACAAATACAACCAGTTCAATCGGCAAGAGATCAATTTGTTTTGATTCGCGACATTTATTTCATATCATGGCTGAGTTTCTGCTGTTTTTCATCGCTCGCAAATATTGGAATCGATCAATCAAATGTCGTATCTTCGCTATAAATGTACAAAACAGCATTCATGCTATTGACCAATAAATCAGTCATACAAATCAAAATCGTGTCGCCTCATTAGCCTACGGATAACACAGTTTATGTATTGTGAATGTTGAATGTCATGACGTCATAGTTTTGTACGTGTGTATCTTGATTTAATTACGTTTACTTACAATAATATCGTTATGTGAAAGTGATATTACGTATTGCATACTGCTTAAGATATTCGATTTCCTTTAAGTCATGAGTTCCTCAATTACTAGTTCATTAATATATTTTTTCATTCAACATAATTGTCCTAGTATTATTTTGCGCTAGATTTTTCGGAATCTCGATACGTAATATCGTCGGTAATACTCATTAGTACCAACCTTTCATTTCCAAGCAACGTCTAGTAACAATTTATAAAACGAAAGTTTTCAATATTAATTTAGTAACTTTACTGGTCCGGAATACAAAGCAAACTAGATGCATACAAAAGCAGAAGAAGTTTCATATTCCCGGTATTGCGATAAAACTTTGTGAGCCGTGTTTCGGGTCATTGGTTAGATAACTTTGCAACTTTTGGCATAACTATTGCTTTTATTGAAAGTCTTTTGCTCTATTTTGCTTGTTTTTGACTACTCTTAACTGCCTCGGTGGCGTAGTTGTATTATGGTACGACTGCAATGCTGAGGTCGGGTTCGATTTCCAGGTCGGGAAAAGTACTGCGGTACCACGTGGTGCCGCCCTATCTCCGGCGTTTGGTGCACGCGTACCTGTCTGACAGGCACGTGGTGTATCCGGGCACCGATGGGTGGCACCGAAGAGCGATGTCGTGCGGTGTTCCACAGGGCTCGGTTTTGGGCCCTCTCCTGTGGAACATCGGGTACGACTGGGTGCTCCGTGGTTCCAATCTCCGGGGCGTCGGCGTGACTTGTTACGCCGACGATACGTTAGTCACAGCGACTGCTGGGACCTTCCGGGACGCCGCAACTCTGGCGGCGGCGGGCACCGGCCAAGTAGTTCGAAGAATCCACCGTTTAGGGTTGAAGGTGGCCCTCGAGAAAACCGAGGCCGTGTGTTTTCACGGACCTCGGAGAGGGCCACCGGCCGGTGCCGGCATCGTCGTTGGGGGGGTGCGGATCCCCATCGGCTCTAGCATGAGGTATCTAGGTTTAGTCCTAGATAGCCGATGGCGATTCCGCACCCACTTTAAGGAGTTGAGGACGAAATTGTCCCGGGCAGCGGGCGCTCTTTCCCGCCTGCTGCCCAACCTGGAAGGTCCTGGCTTCCCTTGCCGGAGGCTGTATCACGGAGTCGTGCGGTCCATAGCCCTTTATGGCAGCCCCGTTTGGGCTGACTCCCTGGGCCGCCCCTGCGTCGCCCTTCTGCGCGCCCCGCAGAGAGCTTTAGCGCAGCGGGCGGTCAGGGCGTACCGCACGGTCTCTTTCGAGGCGGCTTGCCTATTGGCCGGATTTCTGCCCTGGGACCTGGACGCCAAATCCCTTGCCGATGTATTCCATTGGCGGGAGGAGGCGTTCAGTCGCGGGGAGCGTCCGGCCCTGAAGGAGGTGGAGGCCAAGAGGGCCGCCTTACGGCGAGCCGCCGTGGAGGAGTGGCGTCTCAGGCTGGAGGCCCCGTCGTGGGGGCACCGGGTCGTAGAGGCAGTGCGTCCTGTCTTTGCCGAATGGCTGGACAGGCGCCACGGAGCGGCAACATACCGCCTGACGCAGGTGCTCACCGGGCATGGCTGCTTCGGTGAGTTCCTGTTTCGGGTGGTAGGTGTAGAGGAGTCGGCCGTGTGTCACTATTGTGACAACTGCCCAATGGACACGGCCCAACATACGTTGGAGTGTTGTCCAGCCTGGGATGAGGAGCGCAGCGCTCTCAAAACAGTCGTCGGAGAAGACCTCTCGCTGCCGGCCGTGGTCGCTTCCATGGTCGGCGGCCGGGAGGCCTGGCAGGCGGTGGCCCACTTCTGCGAGGCGGTCCTCTCGCGGAAGGAGAGTGCCGAGAGGGATCGCCAGCGCAGTGGTGATCCCTCCCGCCGCCAGACGAGACGTAGGAGGCGTCGGGTGGACGACTGACCGACGTCTCCCGCCCTGTGGATTGGGGGCGTTTGGAGAATTCCACCACGGTATCCCCTGCCTGTCGTAAAAGGCGACTAATAGGGGCCTCCGGGGGTCACGGGTGGGCGGGACGTGCCGCCCACCCATTAGTCTAGCCAACTTCTGTGACCCCCGTGATGGACATGTCCGAGGCAGCGTGTCTCACGCTGCCTCGGACACCAAAAGGCGGACACGGTACGGTGTTTCGGGGGCTTCTGAGCCCCCGCAACAGGAAAAGGACCGCAATAGCGGTACGTGCAGGGGCGGTTGCGGACGACAACTTAGACGTGAGTCGGAGGAAGCCCGCAGCCGTCCCTAATGCGCCGAAGATGGCCGTTTAAAAAAAAAAAAAAAAAAAAAGGTCGGGAAAAGTGATATTGAGTTTTTCTATTCAGTATCAGCTCGGAGTCTGGAATTTGTGCCCGATATGGCGATAGGCTCGCCCCCTATCACATCATGGGACGGAATAATGGCGAAAAGTGGGTGCACTAGTTGCGCCTCTGCCTACCCCTTCGGAGATAAAAGGCGTGAGTGTATATGTATGTATATTTGACTACTCTGGACATAATGAGACTTAATATCTTATGTCTCAGGATAGCGAGCGCAGTGGAATGCCACACAGTATTTTGTAAGTCAAGGTGCTGGATGGTGTTGCTACTGTTTATCAATCGTATCGCTTACCATCAGGCGAACGGCACGCTTGTCTCGTGATCAATTGCAATAAAAAAAGTAACTGTTTAAGCAATTTGTAATATTGTCATTACAATCCCAACATCAATATATTTGCTACTTTTGTGACTCCGACCTTCATTTAGACTTCCAATAGCTATTGCGAAACCTCAACAAATTATTAAACGATTTTCTCAGATTTTTTTTATAACAACATCAGACATGCAAAAATATCGTCTGTTGTATTTTCTTTGTAATTCCCCCGTGTTCTCAATTTGCTGGTATGATACGTTCCCAAAAAGGATTTATAAAACTATTAGTCAAGTCTAGACAATGTTTTCGGACATTTATCGTAGTATTCGAATGTGTACTGTCGACCTTTATCGTGTGTACGTCTTGAAGAGTCTCTACCAGTTAGTTTCCGAAACCCTATATCTTCAATAATGCCTTACCTTGTTCGCCCCATATCAACATGTACGAAGATTTGTTGTAACCATGGCCGTCTCATTTTTATGGACCAGCACGTTCAGTTGTTTACGTACAAAAACAGGTCACAGCGACCATGGATAATGTAGAACACCAGATAGGTGTAAAAACTGATATGGAATCGTTTTTGGTTATTTTGTTTTTGTGAGTAAATTTTTGAGTTTCGTAGTAAAGATATTAAGTACAAAAAATAAGCTTTTGTGATCTCTTGATCACTTACATACGTTATTCCAATTTGTAGAAATAAGCGAGGCTTAGATTAGCAAGAAAAGAAAGAAAGAAGGAAATATTTTATTTTATTTATAATATTGGCACAAAATATAACATGTTTTATAAAAAAGGGAGAAAGAACTAAATACTAAATTTACATTATAACATAATTATAAGTATTGCGCTAACAACGGGAACCCCCCCTCGGCTTCTTGCTGCAGCATCAGCCTGACTGACACTGCAGGGCTGATTTTCAATGGGGGACCCAGGTGACGTGAAAACTTGCAGAAGCTGCGGCGAGTCCCATATTATCGTCGCTAGTATAAGCATCTAAAAATACTTGCAGAATATATTGCTGCAAAAACTTGCATAGTCTACACTAGGCTATAGAAGTAATTTTTTATAGATTTGAAAATCTTAAAATTCGTAGTAATGTTACTTACATACATACATATACTCACGCCTTTTTTCCCCGAAGGGGTAGGCAGACGCGCAACTAAAAAATAAAATTTTCACTGTGTGTATTCCATCCCATGATGTGATAGGGGGCGAACCTGTCGCCATATCGGGCAGAAATTATAGACACCGAGCTAATAGTGAGTAGAAAAAACCAATATCACTTGCCCGGCCCGGGGATCGAACCCAAGACCTCAGCATTACAGTCGTACCGTAATACAACTTAGCTACCGAGGCACTTATTTACTTATCATTTATAAACTTATATTGCAAAAGGAACATTACTTTATAATATAAAATAAATAGCATAATAACTCTTTACTTAGTTATAATCATAAATATTTATACCTACGTAAATATAACACAAAAATACGTTGAAACTTGGTATAAGAAAATGCTTTTAAAAAGAAGTCCCTATACAATATCTATTCTTCTAAACAAAGTAAGAAATTTTCTTTGTAAAATATTCCGAATGTTATCAAGTCATACTTATTAGGTATGCATAATGCTATTCTTAGGGGAAATCTGTAAAATAACAAGCACGGTGATTCTACATACAAATACGTTATATCAATTCTAATATAGAAGGAATAATTGAAATGGGTTAAAAAAAACAACATATTATTGCATTAAATGACGAGACGAGCATGCCGTTCACCTGATGGTAAGCGATATGACCACCCATAAACAGTACCAGCACCATCCAGCACCATGAGGTATAAAGTACTGTGTGGCGTTACACTGCGCTCGTCATCCTGAGACATTGCTTAATTAATTCTAATACAGTTTTCACAGAAGGGCTTCTTATTCGTATTTTTTACTGTCACATATAAAGTAACTAGCTTTTGCCCGCGACTCCGCCTGCGTTAAAAAGTTTTTCCGGGATAAAAGTCCCGGTTTATATTTTCCCGGGATAAAATGTAGCCTATGTGTTAATCCAGGACATGACCTACCCGCGTGCCAAATTTCATCGAAATCCGATCAGTAGTTTTTGCGTGAAAGAGGAACAAACATCCAGACATCCATACATTCTTACAAACATTCACCTTTATAATTTTAGTAGGATGTACAAAATCAAATAAGCTACATAACTTGGTTTTCAAGATTAACTGCCGTGTGACCACAACCTGTAGATCTAATCTAGCCTTACTGAAAATGTTACCTCTGGGCAGCGACTATGGTGTTATATAGTCGCTACCTCTGGGCATCAAAGTCAAGATTGAAAATATGCGTCGAAGGAAGGCAAACAGAATGTTTGCTTTTTATTTTGTTCTTTCTAATACTCTTGTGAAGTCCGCCTGCAAGGTGCACAGACGACTTGATAAAGGTCGCAAGAAAACTCTGAATGCAAGGCGCTTATGACAGGTCCGTCTGGAAATCTTTAGAGGAGGCCTATGCTCAACAGTGGACGTCATGTCTGATGATGATGAATACTAGTTGTCCTTACTTCTATAAAAAGTAATTCTGCGGCATTATAACTTGAATTATAAATTATCGCTAAACTTACCCAGTCAAAGCACAAAAGTTTGCTAGTTATAAAGAATCTAGGAAAACACGGTCCATTCAGTGGAAGATTAATCATGCCGTCACAAATTCTTTACAAAAATCCGTCAGACTTCATAGCGCCAAATCACCGGGCTTTCTTAACTTTCCTGAATACCGTACATAAATTGTAGCGACGTAATGACAGTAATTTTTTAGTGAGTTATTGTTATTCGGGAATGGCAATGAGCTAATGCGTTTTTTTATAAAACCTTAGTGCCTTGGGATTATATTTAATGGCTTAAGTTATGATCTGGGTGGGAAACATTTGTTAACTTTCGCATACTTTATTTTATCACTTTCTGCAGGCCGGAAGCGTAACAGTATTAACAGAAATAAACGATTTAAGGTTGACAAAAAACAGTACCATCTTTAATGAATGCTCGCTTCTTACTAAAGCATGAATTGAGCTACGAATGCTTTCATTAACAAAGTATATTATATAACGTTACAATTATGCGTTAATGTTTTCGCCATCCAAAACAAAATCGGCTGGTGCCTCTGTACGTGATTAACTCAAAAACTTCCGAACGGATTTCGATAAAATTTGGTTTGGAGATACTTTAAGATCCTGGGAAGGTTTAAGGTTACTTTTTATCCTGGAAAATCTCTCACGCTTGCGATGCCGTGGGCGACAGCTAGTATTAAACGGAGGGACTAAAGCAGAGGGTACAATGATTGGAAATGCATATCGCCAGTTTCTGCTTATCCGCCCCGTCAAATAACTGGTGAACTATCAGTATAAAATGAATAAAAATACCAGCCCTGTATTATATACTGCCCACTGCTGAGCAAGGACCTCCTCTACTACTGAGAGGGTTTTAGGCTTTAGTCTACCACCCTGGCCTAGTGCGGGTTGGCCGACTTCACATACCCTCGAAATTCTTATGAAGAATTCTCAGGCATGTAGGTTTCCTCACGATGTTTTCCTTTACCGTTAAAGCGAACGATAATTGATAAACAATACATATATAAGTTCGAAAAGTCAGAGGTGTGTACCTTGGGTTTGAACTATCGGTATACCGAACACTAATCTAAATTGAGTCTTTCATAACCTATATGGCGGAAAAGTCGAGATCTAAATGGAAGAAATGTTGTATATTATTGACTTAGCTGAAAATCGTAATCCTAATAATAACATCCTAGTGCACTGTCATTGAAGCCTAGAAAAATAAACAAAACAATAAGTCGACCATAAAATCAGCCGCCTAAAAATTGTGATACACTATCCCATTTTATATTATGATTTTTTTTTATACATGTCAATGGCCATGTAGTGCCTGGTTAATGATTTCATATTTTTATAGAATCCTGAAAAAGAAACAGTCGAAAGCGGGATTTGAACCCACGACCTCCGGCGAACCGTGCCGTTGCTCTTCCAATTGAGCTATTCCGACCTCGCTTTCGATTGCCAATTTCAGGATCCGTACTTAATTCTCTTAAAGGAGATGACCAGCGACATCTGTTAGCAGTTATTACAGCTACTAACTCAGCATTACCCCTTTACAGGAGTAAGTAAACCGAAACGAGTCGCTAAACTTTTTTCTAATTTTATATTATGATTTTTTATACATGTCAATGGCCATGTAGTGCCTGGTTAATGATTTCATATTTTTATCGACTGTTTCTTTTTCAGGATTCTATAAAAATATGAAATCATACACTATCCCATAAAAAAGATCAGTAAAAAAAGTTTATTTGTAAATGTAACAGACTCTCTCATTCGTAAATCGGAATTGTCGGTAACATATCTTTCACAGACAGTTTACTTACAGGTAGGTATAAACGTTGATATATATTTCGTTATTTCTACCCTCTATAGCACATTTATTCGATCCTTTGTCAATGTGAGAGGAATGAACGTGCCAAATGTGACCCAAACGCGAGTTTTGGCGCGAATTTGGAAATGTCATGAGGTGCTCTTATTTCAATTCATTATTTTGGTGATACTTAGAATGAAAGAAAGGACCGTCACGACGCCATGCGTGTTTATTTAAATTGAGGAGTGACTTATAAAGTAATATTTTAATGATAACAAGTGATATAATAAATTGACTTATTGAAATTCATTTGTATAAACAGTGAAAGTGAGAGATTATTTGTTATTGTTTTGAAAAATGATCCCGTGATTGTGATATCAATTTTATGTTAACCTTACTTTTGACATACATACATACATAAACTCACGCCCTCCTCCCATTGAGGTAGTCAGAGACTATGGAGCGCCAAGTGCTACGAACCAAACATACCTCTTTCGCTTCTTCCACAGTCATCAGTCTCTTCATACATGCTCGTCGGTTACGAGACTCTTTATATGGCCCTTCCTTAAGAGGTAGCCAATTTAGTCCATAAAGGTACGTGTACGACGTCCCCGTCCGACACTACCACTCACCTTCGCGACATAAATTTCTTTCGTTACTCTCCTTTCATTCATCCTTTCAATGTGGCCAAACCACCGAAGCATTCCGTTCTCAGTCTTAATCACTACATCTTCTTTCAATCCATTTTTTTCTTTTATCACGCTATTCCTCACTCATTCACTTACTGTCAGTTTACACATACTTCTAAAAGCTCTCATCTCTACTACTTTTACGTTACTTACATGCTTGCTCTGCCACACCCACGACTCACATACATTAGTGTTGGCGCCAAGACTCTTTGGTGAATGGTAAACCGAGCGTTATGAGAAATATTTTTTTGTTAGCTATAATCGAGTCCAAGGCGCCATGAACACTATTTCCCATTTTTCCTCTTCTTTCAATATCTCCGTCACACTTTCCGTCTCGAGTGAACATACATCATAAATATACAAATTCATTCACTCGTTCCACTCTTTCATCTCCTATCATTATGTTGCACTCGGTTCTCGATTCACCCCTTTCTAGAACCATTACTTTAGTCTTTCTTACGTTCACTTTCATAACTTTTCTCTCACCTTCGATTGTAAGTATAAGTAAATGTATATGAATTTATTGACATTGGCCATTATTTAATAATATGACTGTTAATTTAGCAGACAATAATATTTAAATATAAACAAATAATAATAACAATGTGACCGTATTAATGGAATACAATAATGATTATAAGAACACTGAAAAAAAATATATTGAAAAAGATTCATTTCATACGTGTGTACACACATACACTTCTTTTAATTTTTTTTGTATAATGACGTATCTAGTGTCTAAATAAATTTATGGTGCTTAGATTTTATTACTCTAAGAGTATGCACGAGGCAGATCTGTTTTTTAATGCAAACAAAATATAACTTACCTACTACGTGATCCTCGCGTTGTCGTCCGCGTGAAAAGCCTTTCGCTTTACAAAGTTCGCTCATTCACTGTAGCTATCTATAAGGCATTTTTACATAAAAAATCAATTTAAAATAATTTAATAATTTTCACGACAGCAAAGATGAGAAGTACCTAGGTATAATTTCTTAATTTAGGACATGGTACATCCATGCGACAAAATTCATGCAAATCCGTTTAGTGTTTACCTACTGTTTTATTTCTTACAACATTCAAACACCAAAAGAGAGATCCTTCGTAATCAATTACTCGGGATTTATATATTTTTATTTTTGTGTTTTGTCACATTATTACACGTCATAGTGAAATTAATCTCATCTTACTTACTTACTATTTAGTCTGTAAACTATTTACTACTACTCAAATTTAGTTTCTACAGGTAAAATTAATTCCATATATATAATTATGTCGTAACATTTCTATCTATATAATAATAATAATACCAGCCCTGGATAATTATACTGCCCACTGAGGGGGTTTAGGCCTTAGTCCATCACGCTGGCCTAGTGCGGGTTGGCAGACTTCACATACCTTCGAAATTCTTATAAGGAACTTCTTAGGTATGCAGGTTTCCTCACGATTTTTTCCTTCACCGTTAAAGCGAACGATAATTTGACTGCCTCGGTGGCGTAGTGGTATTTCGTACGCATTACGAGTACGATTTGCGCGCTGAGGTCCTGGGTTCGAATCCCGGGTCGAGCCAAAAAAATTGTGACTGGGTTTTTCCATCTTAAAATTTACTCAGTCGCAGCTCGGAGTCAGGAAGTTGGCGGTGTGATACCCCCGTGCCTCGGAAAGCACGTAAAGCCGTTGGTCCTGCGCCTGATCTCTCTCCGGTCATGTCGGATTGCCGTCTCACCGGACTATGAGAGTGAAGGAATAGCGAGTGCACCTGTGTATTGCGCACACACTTGTGCACTATAATATCTCCTGCGTACCTGGCTGATCTCCGTCGAGATTGGCCGCCGTGGCCGAAACTGGCTAGGAGGATTTCAATTAATAAACAATACACACGTAACTTCGAAAAGTCAGAGGTGTGTGCCTTGGGTTTCGAACCTCCGGACATTGTCTCGGCAGACCGTTCCATTCCCAACTAGGCTATCGTCCGCTTTACATTTCTATCTATCTACTTTATAATATTTTAAATTAGTCCGCTATCCAATATTATTATTTTTATACATAGTAATGGTCATGTAGTGTCTGGATAATGTCTTTAAAGACATTAGTCTATGTTTAACTTTTCTTTGTACACAAGTTTTGGGCTACGATTAGAATCAAGCAGATTTTGTGGTCAATAATTAAATATTTATGGTTATAACCTGTTTTGTGTTAAATAAATTTAAAAAATACGCCCAAATATTTTTACAAACATTCGCATTTATAATATTAGTAAGAAGTAAGGTTATCATAATCACAATAATAAAATTAATCTACACTAATATTATAAAGCTGAAGAGTTTGTTTGTTTGTTTGAACGCGCTAATCTCAGGAACTACTGAACCGATTTTGAAAATTCTTTCACTAATAGGAAGCTACTTTACTCCTGACTCCTATAAGCTGCTTTTTATCCCGGGAAAATATTTTTGTCCCGGAAAATCTTTTTTCACGCGGGCGGAGCCGCGAGCACTACTAGTAATTATATAAGTGACTGCCTCGGTGGCGTAGTGGTATTTCGTACGCATTACGAGTACGATTTGCGCGCTGAGGTCCTGGGTTCGAATCCCGGGTCGAGCCAAAAAAATTGTGACTGGGTTTTTCCATCTTAAAATTTACTCAGTCGCAGCTCGGAGTCAGGAAGTTGGCGGTGTGATACCCCCGTGCCTCGGAAAGCACGTAAAGCCGTTGGTCCTGCGCCTGATCTCTCTCCGGTCATGTCGGATTGCCGTCTCACCGGACTATGAGAGTGAAGGAATAGCGAGTGCACCTGTGTATTGCGCACACACTTGTGCACTATAATATCTCCTGCGTACCTGGCTGATCTCCGTTGAGATTGGCCGCCGTGGCCGAAACTGGCTAGGAGGAAGTGTCTTTATTATTTAACAAGTTTTTATTCTTAGTTATTGAAAAAACTGACTGCCTCGGTGGCGTAGTTGTATTACGGTACGACTGCAATGCTGAGGTCTCGGGTTCGATTCCCGGGTCGGGCAAAGTGATATTGAGTTTTTCTATTCAGTATCAGCCCGGAGTCTGGAATTTGTGCCCGATATGGCGATAGGCTCGGCCCCTATCACATCATGGGATTGAATAATGGCGAAAAGTGGGTGCACTATTTGCGCCTCTGCCTACCCCTTCGGGGAGAAAAAGCGTGAGTGTATGTGTATGTATATATGTATGTTTTTGAAAAAATACTTTATTCCCATGATCATTTATAAACGACGAGGAAATTGCCCACATTACAATATCCGGACGTAGCACCCGAAACATTTGGCACAATTTATTCACCAAATTACATGACTTAGAGGTAATAAAAAGCATATTAATCCGTCTAGGAGCTAGGGCGGCTGATCTTAAATATATCTGTATATACATAAAAGAGAGTTTTGTTAGCTACACTATTTATAACTCGAGATCGGCCGAACCGATAATCATTTTCTTTGATCTTTTAGATTTTTGTCCGTTCCAAATAACAGAATATCGAAAAAGTTCACGATCAAGAAAATTATAAAGAAAATTCATTTTCTCATATATTTTATTCGTAATTCTTAAAAATGTCTAAGACGGGTCGTGGCCTAGATTTCTGTCTGGGCGTACTAAGAACATTTTTATTTTAGTTGACGACTTCTAGGATCAACGCCACAAAAGTAAAAAAGTTAATGAGCTTTTAAGTATCTTAAAAATATTATATGTGTAATAATAAGGAGTTATTTATCTGTGAAAACTTTGGTGGTCTATGCATAATTATAATGAATAGCGTTTATCAGCAAGCTATGAAATCAGCCCTTACTGAAATTAATGTTCCGAGTATGACTGTACTGTTTGTTTTCCAAATGTAATTAAATAAATAACAAATAATAACATTATCATCCTTATCCAGAACTGGGTACGGACCTCCTCTACTACTGAGATTGTTAGGACTTCATTCACAATGTTGGTATAAAGTGGATTGGCAGATATCAAATAGATATTCTCAAAATCCTTACGTTTACTCTTTGCGTGGTTAACGCAATCCGACTGCATGACCATCTTCATTTCCATACATACATAAGCACTCACGCCCTTATCCCATAGGGGTAGGCAGAGACTGTTGAGCGCCACATGCTACGATCTTGACACATCTCTTTCGCATCTTCCACATTCATAGTTCTTCTTATATATTTTCGCCGGGTAAGATACTCCTGACCTACCCTTTTCGGAGATCATTTATTTGATCAGAAAACGTTCTCCTCAGGCGACTCCTTCCAACCGTACCATCCACGTTCGCTTTCCATATTTCCATTTATAGGATAAAGTGATACCAGACAATTAGGAATTTCATTATATTTCTGATAAATTAAGGAGATATGACAGTCCCACGTTATTGATAGAGCCGCGGCCGGCTTATGATTACGAACAAATCTACATTAGTATGCTTGTTGAGTCTTGAATTAACTTTTCCGTCCAATACTTCTTGCAGATAACTTTTATACTATTATTATAACAGAAATCACGCAAGCAAGGTGTTCGTATTGTATTGTTAGAAACAAGCTATTTTGATTTAAATAAAAAAAAAATAATTTTACAGAAATACTTTCACAACGATGTCACCAACTGACTGACCGGTACTATCGTAATGTACGGTCAGCCATATAAGTAGCTAACAAATTCAAAATTTTAAATCGCCTTTGCACTTGCATTCCCACCAATTTTCGTTTTCTCTTCACATAAATAAAATTAAAGGGATTATCTTTACTTCACACCAATAAAATATAATATTAGAAACTGCAACGGTTTTGATTTAAATAAAAATATGTACCACTGACATTACAGAAATACTTTCACAAAAAATATCACCAAGCGAACGACCGGCACGAAAGTCAATGATCAACTGACTCGAACTGTCAAACGTTTTGTGCTTTTATAGCAAAAATTGTAGATCATGTCATTAATACCCTCGCAAAAAATATTTTTGCTCTAACAGTATTTTAATTAAACTTAATGCGTACAGGCGATTTGAAATTATGAATTTGTTTAGCTACTTACGTCGCTGACTGTACAACTTACTCAACTGCCGCTAAGACTACGACTAAGACCGATTGGGGCCGAATGAGACCGAAAGGAGCGTACATATCGATACGGCACTCTTTTTATACGCCCAACTGTCACTTCCACTTCTAGTTTGATATCTCGAATGGTTTTCATCACTGGTCAGTACGATAATATTTCCTCTACCGCACAATATATCAGTTTAAATACACATCAAAACAAGGTGTATTCAAAAAGCCTTTGAGCTATCCTCATCCCACTTTTTTAAACAAAACACATTCCGTTTAATCAACATTTTATTGAGGGGAAAGGCAAGCAACAGGTAGGTATTAGTAAAATAACAACGAAAAATTTCAAAAAATCGACGAATACAGCCATTTTAATTTTAATAATCAGTTACTTTACGAGCCTCATTAAAAGTTAGGTTATTCCACAGTAGTGCTTTCATTCCTCATCAAATTTAATAGTTACAGAATGGCATCCCTTTGCATTTATTTGAGCAAGCGCTGAATTTTATGACATACAAAGCAAATGGAGTGAAATGTACAAAGGAGTCTTATTATATCTGATTGTTTGAAACAGAAATGCACTGTAATGACATCTACAGTACCAGCACGCTATGCTAGCCATTTTGACTCATCAAGTTTCGTATTATTTCATACTAGCTTTTGCCCACGGTTCCGCCCACGTGAATGAGTTTTTCCGGGATAAAAGTCCCGCTTTATATTTTCCCGGAATAAAAACTAGCTTATGTGTTAATCCAAGACATGATCTACCCGTGTGCCAAATTTCATCGAAAGTTCAGTAGTTTTTGCGTGAAAGAGGAACAAACATCCATACATTCTTACAAACTTTCGCCTTTATAATATTATAGTAGGAAGTAGGATTTACGTTGAAGGAGCTAATTGCTGTACATTATTGTCAATAGTGACGGCAGCAAACAAATCAAACAAACAACAATGTGACAAATCAAGGCAATTATTTTTCGAAAATTCGAAATTCTAATAAATGAAATTTAATACTATCTTCACATACAGGATCGCTTGCTAGTATATTTTATTCGATAATGAATTGAGATTTCTCTCTTTGAGATCTTTCAAAACGGCCTTCATATAGCACCGGTACAATAACGAGAATTTGACACATAGTAATTTTCATTACACTGTGTAGGTATGCCACAAGTGTGAAAAGTCTTTACATTGCTATCCACCAAAGTGACCAAAGCCTATCAATGGGATTAACCTCTTAATATACGTAACATTAAATTCTCTTTTGAAGCACCTACATACAAAGATTTGGTAATGAAATGTATTGGCCCCGTCCTAACCGACTAATTAAACGGGAACCGAGTATTCATCGCCGTATTATAAAGCAATTAGGTCCGGGGATTATCGTTTATATTGATATAGAAATTCGATTGCCGCAACTGCGAACGAATCTGCGGAGGGCCATAATGTATTCACAAATGGCCTTTATACGTCCGAATTGACATCGATTTTGTGGTTGAATTTATTACCAGAAGGTGTTCATCACGGCAATTTCATGGGTGTCAAGTATATTTTACTTGACAGTAGATACTTATCATTTTATGACCATTCATTTGGTAGCATAGATTAGAGTGTATTTTATTTGGTTGGCTTATACGTGTATGTGATGTTTCACGATTAGCAATCATCAACAAACGGTGAAATCGGCCCATAGTCGATGGGTGCTATGTATAAGGGCTAAAATGCAAAATCACAACTTTACAGGAGAGGCTTATAAAGTTTAAATATGGTAGAATTTTAAATGGATAAACCAAAGTTTATGAAACTTTGCATTCTTACTATAATAGCTATCCTCTTTATTTACACTATAGTGTTTTATTTTTATATATTTTAGTTTTTTTTAATTGCACGTTGACCCTTATACGTTAGTTTCTTCTATATTTTTTTACTCTAAAAACCACTCTAAAAAGGCCCATGTGTCAATTGGCCGCTATACGTGTATATTATTTTTAAATGTTACACTTCCTATTGCCAAATTTATTAAATTTCGACTTCTACTAAACGTAGCATTATAATTGGACGTCATATTTTACTTATTCGTCTAACAAAAAACATAATAACACAATTACAAAATTTTGCACTCTTTACAGCGAAATCGTTGCTCCATTGGACGTATAAGTGTCTAACCAGCTGATTGGCCCGAAAACACAAATAAGCACGCGATAATTCTCCGCGTATAAATCTCAAAATATCCATTTGGCCCTTGTACGTTTAAATTTATGCTACATAGGTCTTTATACTGTGATAAAAAATGGTGTTTCCATGCAGAAATTATTTATTTTTATTAGCTCACATGATTAACTATACCCATAAGATGCGTTTACCACAAAAAAGTGAAAATAGCCAAATTGTTAGTTTGGCCGTTATACATAGGACCCCTCAGAATAAGGACTATAAATAGGACCCATCGTAATATTCCATTTTCAAAAAAAAGCTCAAAATATTTTATTTTTATTCAGAAAACAGCCAGTGACATATAATAATTTATAACTAGTATTTTACCGTCCAGCTTCCACTTTAAAACTTTATGCCTAGTATCTACTATTCAGTTTCTGTGCTAGTATTGAATCGATAGTATCTCATTAAACTTGTATAATCTGTGTGAATAGGATAGTTATCCCAGGAAAAATCCCAAGGGATTGATTCGACGCGCGTGCGGAGTCATAGATAACAAGAAATAAAATTTTAAATGAAATTCTGCATCGAACAAGCTGTGACTAATGTATTAAACCTCTACATAATGAATTCCTAAAATATTAAAAAATAACAAAGAATTTCGTCGGCGATAGTGCAATACCGCGTAAGCGACGGAATTGAGATAGGGAACGCGCGCGTTGTAAGCACTGCCATCTGGTGGCGCAATCTGACTCTTTTTCAGCACATCGATACTTGGCATTGACGTAAAATATTCATATTAAAAGCATGAAAATTAACATTTAATTTGATAATGTGTTACTGTGTATCTGGATGCTCCAAAACATAAAAATAATCAGTGTTTTTCAACCTGTGGGTCGCGAACCCCTGGGGGGTCGCAATGCTTCTTTAGGGGGGTCGCAGGTGGTCATGAAAAGTACCACAGTATAAAAAAATCAATAAAGTTGAAAAAGATCCATTTATATATTTATTCAAATTCTAATTGTAAAATTTTGTGTGGATTATATATTTTTAACATAATAAAATACATGAAAAATAACTAAGGGAGGCGCCGGGGGTCGCGCTATATTTATTTATACTAGAGGGGTCGTGTCATGAAAAAGGTTGTAAAACACTGGTTAATAAACAAATCAAATGGTGTGAAATTTTATTATGTTCCCAAGAATAGTACCAAAGTACCTACTTATGTTCCATTTTTATGTGAATACAACAAAAATAATTTATGTCCTGGCCTGGTAAACAAACAAGTAGGTGTCCTGATTCTTGATGTTAAGTGATCTTTACCACTCATTACCATCACGAAAACTGACAAGCTGTTGGTCTTAAAAAATGAATTAGGATTAGAGAAAAGAACAAGGTATATGCGTCTACAGATTCCACGTCCTCGATCCTATTTTATAATCTTACTTCTTATTTTATCTTACTGCTTATATTACTTACTACTAACATTATAATTGTGAAAGCTCGTGTTTTTTTTTTTATAAGTGTGGTTGGAGGTTTGTTAATAGTAAATGTAGAAACCGTTGAACGGATTTGGATGAATTTTGGCACACACATAGACCATGACCTGGATTCGCTACAGGCACTTATGCGGGTAATTTGTTCCTGAAGTAAATATTTGATTTTTTCTGTTATTTTTTAAATAAATGGCGCTGACGTCGTACAACTACAGTGATTTAGTAACTTGTAGCGGGAGTTTTTCGCATAGGCGAAGACACGAGCAAAACCTAGTACAGCTGCACTATTGTGTTTCGGTTTGAAGGGCATTGTAGCCAGTGTAACTACTGAACATAATGGAGACGGATGACGAGCGCAGTCGAATGCCGCTCAGTACTTTGTAACTCAAAGTGCTGGATGATGTTGCTACTGTTTATGGGTGGTCGTATCGCTTACCATCAGGCGAACGGCATGCTCGTCTCGTCATTCAATGCCATAAAAAAAAACAATAACACACTTAATAAAATGCTTTCATTTCTATAAATAAGAAGCTCGAAATGTGCGTGTATAACACATTGCCTAATATAATTAAATATAACGTAATGTCGTATGTTATTGTATTTAGCCAGCTGAAATGAATTACGAAATATTGCGAACAGATGTGGTGTGTGAGTTAGCACACAAATGTAATATTAAACAGTACGTTTACAAAACCTGGCCTCCTTTTATTTATCTATATTAGTTTTATTATGTACTAGACTTCTGCTCGCGGGAATATGTTTTTTCCGGGATAAAACTCCTGCTTTATATTTCCCCGGGATAAAAGTGGACGATAAAAGCATTTTAAAATAGATTATCACCATTATAATATGTAACAATAACTTAAGCCCGACTCCGCTTGCGTGAATCACCTTTTCCGGGATAAAAGTTTACCTGTGTACTTTTCTGGGATAAAAGTAGCCTACGTCCTTTCATATGTTTCAAGCTAATTGCGTGATAAATTTCATCAAAATCGGTTCAGCAGTTTAGCCGTGACAGCGTTAACTTACTTTTGCATCAATATTATTAGTATGCATATATTATTACAATGTCATGGACGAATATTAATAATTACCAGACATGAAAATCAATTTTTTTAGCGGGTAAAACGATATTATCGATACCGTCCAGTCCGTGGGGAAAAACAGACGGTTATGTTGGGCTCACCAGTCTGACGGCCCAACATTACATCGTCCGGGAATAATGACATCCGATCGACCCTGACACTATATACATCCAAAGCCGGCAAAACATGAATATGCTGCAATGTTCTACAGTTTTCCCTAAAAGCAATAATACTATTAAACTTTAAGTTAGTTTTGTATGAATAAACGGGTTAACAAAGGCCTAATTTAGTTAATTTGCACCGAATTCAAATCCTCAAAATAAACAATTATGTAGGGGATTTGAATTTAGGGCAATAAACGCTCATTTGTTAGAGTCAGTTTGTTGAGGACTAAGCCTAATCTGCTGTAACAACTGACAAACAACATGGATAGTAAAAGTAAATATCGTACTTGTATGAAAATAAGCAAATAATTATACGTTGTATTCATATTTCGAAAGTAGCCACAAGGAAGACAGTTTTGTAAAAAAAAATTCTGTTTAAGATTAATTTCAATGATTATTTTAAATCTAATCTGTTTCATTCAATGGTTATTCATACCAATTTATCATGCGTGAAAATATTTTCTTAAAAATTAAATATCGATATGTTTTCCTTAGAGCTTCTATGATGTAAATGGAACTACGATCCAGACCATCGTTAAATCCTTGCAACATATTATTATAAAACAAAGTCTTCCATCGTGTGTCTGTTATTCTGAACCCAAAAAACTGAAAAACTGCCTAACGGATCTCAATGAAATTTGGCATAGAGCTGATTTGGAACCCTAGGAACGACATAGGACATATTTTTATCCCAGAAAATTTCTTTGAAGCGCGTGAAGCCGTGAGCGAAAGCTAGTTGTCTATAAATCAAATTAAGGTAATGTTCTATACAACTAATACGTTACAACACCTCAACTTGTAAAGAACCGTGATATATCTACGCGACCTGAATCTAAGCTTTATAGTGTTTTAAATTGCCATTTTATACCCAATGTAGGCACTAACATGTAGCTACAAATTGTACAAATTGCTTACGAACCCTAAAACGTTATGTAAATTTTATTACTGCCTTTTAGAATTTGTTGCGCATCGAATGCAAGTAGTTTAATGGATTCGCATGGGTTCAATGGAACGGAATTACTGTTTTTATTTATATCTACGTGTTGCTCGCAGTTTCGCCCGTGAAAGGCCTGTCCCGCTACAAAGGGCCTTAAAACACAATACGACGATAGCGACATCTAATTAAAGAAGCAGAGTAAAAATATCCATTATTTCCTATGAGAGCAAATTTCCGAAGTAAAAAGTACCATACCATAACGGCCCTGTATTAGGTATAGTAGTGCTCGCGGCTCCGCCCGCGTGAAAAAGTTTTCCGGGATAAAAAGTAGCCTATAACACTCAGGAGTAAAGTAGCTTCTTATTAGTGAAAGAATTTTCAAAATCGGTTCAGTAGTTCCTGAGATTAGCGCGTTCAAACAAACTCTTCAACTTTATAATATTAGTATAGATATGTATACTGCCCACTGCTGAGTACGAACCTGCTTTACAACTGAGAGGGTTTAGGCCTCGAATCGTCGAATTAAGAGCCTCATCCTTTTTTTGAAGTCGGTTAAAAACATCTTAAAATAGACAGTTGCTTCAGCAACATCAGTAGGTAGTTATCTTAATCAACCACAGTAAAATTAACTAAATGGCAAAATAGCCAGCACGAAGTGAATTATCTAGTTTCCTTCCTAATTACTCTTAGTTCATTACTTGTGGCGCTTTGCTTTTTTGTTATTAACTAATCAAGGTTATTTATAGCATCAGTGGTCTTTCGTATTGTAGGCAACATACTATATAATTAATAATTAATATATTGTTAGGATTCAGTAATTTGTAACGGTATTTGGAACGTACTGACCAGTTACTAAATTCAGTCTAAATGTCAAATGAATCGTGGAAGTGGTAGTTGGGTGTATAAAAAGGGTGCCATATCGATATTCGCTCTCATTCGCTCTCTTTTGCTCTCAGTCTCGCATTCATCTCAGTGGCAGTGGAGTAAGTTTATCTTTGACTTTCATACTGGTCGGTTAGTTGCAGATATCTTTGAAAGGTATTTTTGTTAAATGTCTTTGTGTAAAACCAGTGATAAATGTTTATGTAAAATCTGTGATAAATCGTTTTTATTTAAATCCAAATCGCTTCAGTTTCTAACAATATAATTTGCAAAATACATCAAAAGTTCAACTGTATAATTTTCCAGGAGGCTATAAACTAATCCCAAATATGTTTATTCAGAAAAAATTACGCGGTGACCAAATTACCAGAAAAACTAGTATTCAAAAAAACTCACACTTGTTTCAAAATCCCTCCTATTCCTAATTAAAAGTTAGCAACGCAGATACGATTGCTTTTCATTGCAAGTAATCAATTGCCCGCGTTTTGCAAACAAATCGGTTACACGGTTTCAGCTACATGCGAAAAATGTCGGATGTTATCTCTCAAGATAAATTATAAGCCGGACAAAGTGGATGGTAGATAGAACGGAACTGACAGCGAATAAGAAACTACAAAAGAAATAGAACGCAATATAGTCAACAAAGTAAAACATTTTATTACGATGTGCGATTTATATGATTACGTCGCGATACTTCCATTGGCTGATAGTGGAGACGAAAAATAAAATATATTGGATAATATACTTTCTTTTGTAGCAGGTAATGTTTATATTACTATATATTTTATTTTTTTTCTCTTTATTTAATTTGGGGACTTTTCTCCATACTATAATTTTATCCAAAGCAGATTGACGTTAGCATTAGTCGTAAAAATCAAAGTCAAATCGTTTCCACAAGAAGCTTGATAAACTTTGTTGTTTCACATTAGTGGTGTAAGTAGTACGGTAAGGGAAGAAGAAGCATTTATATGGACAATAGATCATACTATTAATGCACTAGCGCAAAATGCACGAGGAATGTAAAAACAAGTAAAATTATACCCTATTACAAACAACAAAGACACAAGTAGCAATGGCATAACAAAACTCAATACCAAAACGATAAATTACTGAAGAACGGGACGTACTCCGCTTCATCGAAAAAAAATTAAAACCAAAACGAGGACAAACTCAAACAAAAATAGCCAGTTTCGACGTAAAACTTGTATTTTTCGTACACCACCCAGATGCTGAAGTTGGGAAATTTGCATGAACTGTCTTTTGGTTGTTGAACAAGTTGGACGATCCAACAATGTTTTGCAATCTACATGACCAAAAAGCTAGACCACAATAGGAAGTGAGTTATTTGTGATCTAAAAATGCTTATTGTTAAAATAAACAAGATTCGGTGGCGTAGTTGAATTACGGCACGACTGCAATACTGAGGTCTCGAGTTCGACCCTTAGGTCAGGCAAAGTGACATTGGGTTTTTTTCTAATCAGTATCAGCATGAAGTCTGGAATTTGTGCTCGATATGGCGATAGGTTCGCCCCCTATCACATCATGGGACGGAACACGCAAGGCGAACAATGCGACTAGTGCACGCAGCGCTAATTGCGCGTCTGCCTACCCGTTCGGATATGAAGGACGTGAGTGTGTGTAAACAAGATTCTAAGGAATAACTTGCAAGAATAATAATATCAAATGAAAAAAGGTTATTTAGGCTGTAACATAGTGCAGAAGTGCCTGTACTCTTAGGTAGAATATACAAAATTTACTTCTTGTTCTATTGAATAGGATTTTCGGGTAAATATCATAACTATCGAAGGTTACGCAATTTTTTTTATACGTGATTACAATTGCGAAGTTGTACCTTACCTTATTCATATTAGATTATCTTTTCCCTATTTAAGATGAATACTTCCCTTTACTACGATAAAACGACAATAAAGACCGCTTACGAAACTGATATTTCTTACTAAATATATTAACTAAACTTCGTTATGCCGTTTACTGGAAAAAACAATATTAAGTCCTTATATTTCTTTGATGATTTTATCGCGGATGTGGACAAAAGGAAAACATTAATTATGTGTTACAATTGTTCTATGCGGATATTATTACTTATACTCATTGATGTATTAAAAAACCCTACATCAATGCTTATACTATATAATAATTGAGTCAACAAACGTCAGAAATTACACTTTAAAAATTACATTGTTTTTGCAATATTTAATGCTCACATACAAGTCATAAACACACCTATACGAACAATATACAGAACTTGGAGACCTAACGTTTACGCGTTTACTATCTAACAGTTAAACTGTAATTACTATCTAATTACTTAGTTAATTAACTTATTCATCGGGCCTCATTCCTGATTTCCTTCATTCCTTTGCTGATGTAGCTTATCCGTTCAATCTCATTCCTTTGAAACTGAATGTAACTTCGTAAGCGTCTCATGGATTTTATTTATTCATGAAGTTGTGTTATTAACTTGATATTATCGTTAGATGCAATGATTCGTATTTCCTATAGTCTTTAACTACATGCTTTGTTATTTTGAAATGAAACTACATGCTGGTCTTCTAGAAAATACCATTTTCCGTGAAGGTATTTTAACCATAAATCCTATCCTACCAATATCCTACTAATATTATAAAGGCGAAAGTTTGTAAGTATGTATGGATGTTTGGATGTATGGATGTCTGGATGTCTGGATGTGTGGATGATTGTTACTCTTTCACGCAAAAACTACTGAACGGATTTCGATGAAACTTGGCACACGGGTAGATCATGTCCTGGATTAACACATAGGCTACATTTTGTCACGGGAAAATGAAAAGCGGGACTTTTATCCCGGAAAAACTTTTTAACGCGCGCGGAGCCGCGGGCAAAAGCTAGTGTAATATAAAAAAGTGTAAGCTACGAACAAAATAAATATGAATAAAAAGTGAATTAAATTTTACACGCCTAATTACCATTACCACTCTACCTCTACTCATGAGTATTAGTTGGAGTGGCGACATCCCAGTTTCAGTCAGAAATACACTTACACACACCATATTCGCACTAAGCTACAAAATGATAAAAAAATCGTAATATTACAACCCGGATTTTTGTCGAAAATATTCGCTATTCAGTGATGATTTTTAGTACGTTAGCAGAAACAAAGACGAATAATATTATGTAATTTCATTTAATAACTTCATGAAGAAAATCATGAAATGATTTTAAAATTAAGTGGACCTTCAAAGGTTCCTTCATTTAAATTGCAGCATATCATAAAATTTTACGACAAAATAAAGAACAAAAAAGCGTAGTAGGGTACGTTTTTGCATTCCAACTCAAAAAAAGTTATCGAAACATGGATGGTGGGCGAGGCTAGTGAGCTTTCTTCAATCACACTACCTTATAATATTCAGCGAACGTATAACTAATGTTTAAAAAAATCTGACAATTCTTCATATCTCTATTGCATGATGTGGACTGAGCCTCATTACATCAATGTTTAAAAGAAAAACTTTTTTTTACATTTGACTTTGTTTTTTTCTTGGGTATGATAGTTTTAAACAATGTATTCAGAGGATTGAATAAAAAATAATTACATGTAATATAATCTGTACAGGTACTGTCAAGGAAAAGTCAGTAAGAGCAGGAAAAAGCAGTTTTGTAGGTAAGTGACTGTAACAATACCTATTTTTGCTTGGGTATTGTTATAATTAATAAATTTTAAATAATAAAAAAGAGCTGTCTGCTGCACACACAAGATCTAATTCCTGCCAATATACATTCAGGTTAAAAATGTGTAAGTATTATGATAATATCAAAATATATTGGTAGATAATTCCTAATTTAAAATCAGGATTTTTGAAATAGGTACAAAAAGAACAGATCGACGGCTCCGTAGAACAAAGTCGGATATGCAAAATGTTAGCTTTTCAGTAGAGCGCTTTGAAAGTCGTTAGTTTGTATTCATGTGCGAATTAGTGCTATTTTCACACATTAAGTTCAAAGTTGTTACTGAACCCTATAGAATATAATGTTTTTTTCACTATAACTTGTGATTTTCACAATTAACTTAGACTTTCAAAGCGCTCTACTGAAAAGCTTCATTTTGCATATACGACTTTGTTCTACGGAGCCGTCGAGATACTTTCTACACACAGAATTTTCAAGCTATTCTATACCTAATTTTAATATTCCATAAGTAAGCAGTCGCCTTAATCTCGGCGTTTACGAGAATTCCTAAACATTTTTGTCAATATAAACATGTGCCAACTCTTCCGACCGTATCAATAATTTATGACCGGCCATACTTCAATATAATCTATTTGACCGCTTCATACATTATGCATACAGATGTTTTCCTTCATTAAAATGATAAAATATAAACGGCGCGTGAAATTACAGAATACGTTTTTTTAGTTATACACCAATGCCTACGTTAGGAATACTAGAGGTTGTGGGTTTTTCTTGTAGTAAAAACAAAAAATGGAGATTTAAAAGACTATAGATGGACAGAATTACGCCGTAAAGTAAAAAATACATAGCATCAAGCGAATTTCCCTCTTCAGAAGTAGGCAAAAGTGTAACACACCTATATTTCGCTAGCTATGTCATATATAATTAGGGGTGTGCCACAGGCCTATCGTCATTTGCCGGGCACATTTCCAGATTCCGGGCTGATGGTCTTGAATAACTCGTAATATTATGTTGCTCAACCCGGGGTTCAAATCCCATACTTTAGCGCGATAGTCGTACCGCGCACGCAATACGACTACGCCAACGAGGCAATGGAAGAATATTCATTCCTTATACCTTTTTTTTAATCTTTGGTACCCAGATCTAATTTTTATCGATCTTAGATTAGATCTTAGTATCTTAACTTTTTCGGAACATTATCTTAATCCTATTGATATTATAAATGCGAAAGTTTGTAAGAATGGATGTATGGATGTTTGTTCCTCTTTCACGCAAAAACTACTTATCGGATTTCGATGAAATTTGGCACTCTGGTAGATCATGTCCTGGATTAACACATCTCCTACTTTTTATCCTGTGAAAATATAAAGCGGGACTTTTATCCCGGTTTTTTTATTTCTCGCGAGTCTTTACGGCTAAACCACTCACCAATTTCGATGAAATTTGGTAGGGGGATAGCTTAAGACCCTGAAAAGGACCTAGGGTACTTCTTATCCCGGAAAAATATAAACCGGGACTTTTATCCTGGAAAATCGTTTTCTGCGAGTGGAACCGCAAGAAAAGTAGAATAGAGATAGTTCGAGATCCAGAAGAGGACATAGGCTACTTTCATTCCGGAATAATATTAACCAGGATTTTTATCCCGGATTTAATTATCTCGCGGGTGGAGCCGTCACTGCCAAACCACTGAACCGATTGCGATGTAATTTGTTAGATAGTTTAGCACCTTGGGAAGGATCTAAGCAACTTTTTATCCCGGGAAAATATAAATCGGGACTTTGATCCCGGAAAATCATCTTCTGCCAGTGGAACCGCAAGAAAATAAGTATGGAGATAGTTTATGATCCAAAGAAGGACATTTAGGCTACCTTTATCCCGGAAAAACATACACCGGGAATTGTATCCCGGATTTTTTAATCTCGCCGTTGGAGCCGTAACGACCAAAGCAATTAATCTATTTCAAAGAAATTTAGTAAGGAGATATTTTAAGACTTTGGGAAGTAGCCTACTACTTCTTATCCTGGGAAAATATTAACCGGGACTTTTATACCGGAAAAACTTTTTAACGTGGGCGCCGCCTTGGGCAAAAGCTAGTCTATACTAATATTATAACGTGTCGCGGCGTGGAGAAATGTCCATCGAGCGCCTTGTGGTGCAGGGGAAGGTCGAGGGTACGCAGGCGCGAGGGAGAGCGCCGATGCGATGGACGGACCAGGTCAAAGCGGTACTGGATGGTTCATTATATACGTGCACCAGGAAAGCAGCAATCAGAGAGGAGTGGCGCAGATTTGTCAAGCGAGCCACAAACTCTGACGTGACGACTCGACCACTCTGCCAAGAGTGTAACGACTAAGAAGAAGACTAATATTATAAAGCTGAAGAGTTTTTTCTTTGTCGGTTTGATTAAACGTGCTAATCTCAGGAACTCAGGAATCGATTTTGAAAATTCTTTCACTAATTAGAAACTACATTTTTCCTACTACTTTTTGTCCTGGGGAAATATAAAACGTGACTTTTATCCCGGTAGAACACATTCACGGGGGTGGAGCCGCGAACAGAACTAGACGTTTCTAAATAAAGTAACGGTAACAACATTTCAAGTACTTAACTTTTAACCCCGCCAAAAAAATAAGGTTAGCATGTACTAGTACCCTATGGTACGGAGGCATCTACAGAGTGCCTTGTGGTCCAGGAGCATCTAAAGAATTTCACCCCGGCATCCCCTGCCTGACGTAAGAGGCGACTAAATGGGGTTGGCGAGAGTCGCGGGGTCAGCAGTGGGGGTCTGCTCGCTCAACTACTCCAATGTAAGCGACTACGAGGTGGGCGACAATGCGGGTGGTCGGTCTCCTGCAGTCGTAGACGCGAAAGTTTATAGTTCGGAGGTTTCTCAGCCTCCTCATTTAGAGAGGGGCCGGCATCGCGCAGGGGTGGTTCCGTGTAGCTATCTGCGTGCAACAAGATACACCGGGGCGGTTCCCTAGGCGCCGAAGAAGGCCACCGCGGGTTTTGGTTGGTATGTCGGTGTAGGGTATACATAATGTTAGGGTCTCGGTCCAATGTTCGCCCGGATGATGCTATACTCCCGGGTGTCGACATTGGGCCGTAAGACTGTGTGAAACCAATATAATCGTTCCACTCACCCCCCAGTGGTGGTAGCGATTACGCGTTTTTTGTACATGTATTTATAACGCTGTCACCATTCGCCCTAAAACGATATTGCTCTCCAGACCGTGTAATATTTACGAAGAAGCCACGGACAAATGGCTAGCAATAAAACCTTTTTCCATGTATCTAGATTGCGCTAGGTAATTCAATTGGACCGGAATTCTGCGAGATGTATTGCTAGGAGAAACCATTGAAACTAAACTAATGTGTCAATGTGGAAGGTGTTGTGTGTTCTTTGAGGCTAATAGTGAAATATAGGTTACGCTTGTTAATAAAGCGGGTAAGCTGAGATTCTTTGAGCCCCACATGCCTACATTGCAGACGTGATTTTTCTATCGTTTGCTAAATTTCATACACATAAATCTTGATGATTTCTAATGTTAACGCGAATTTTTGACATAGAAATAAAAATATTTAACGTATTTTGTCGCGTTTCATTTGTTCAATTTTACTCCAGACGCTGCGAAATTTCGAAGACTTCATTTAAGTTTTCCCAGTGACAAGATTGCAAAGCTTCGAAATGTCGGGGGTAAAATTAAACAAATTAATCTCGTTAAAATCCATTAAGTTGTTCTATTTAAATATAAAAGTTTTTAAAAACACACAGAACTACTAAACCGTAAATTAGACGTCGAAAGAGAAATAATCTTGTTGATGTTGATGTATGAAACGACAAATATAGCCACAAACAAATAAACATTTCTAAAGGCGGCACATCAGATTGGAAACCCAGTATAATTAGGAACTGTATCACAATATGTTCGGCAGATGATGTGCATTCAAAAACAAAAGAACGTCGCAACATGTGGAGTCGCCGTAGCGGCGCTCACGTCGCTTGTGTGAAACCACGGAGTAAAGATAAGTGTAACATACGACGCTACCAATTAGAGCATCTAGGGTTGGCTATTCATATTTATATGTATATTGTATAATGCCACTCTAGTTTCCCGGGGTTCTGGCGTCTTCTCCTTGAAAGTCGCGCTAGACTGACTATAATTATTTCGGGGATTACAAATAGCGTCTATGCTAATGGACATAGTTGCTATTCTGGACATTATTTAATAGATTTTGTTAGTGGCTATTGAACTGTGAATTCTTATATGAATTATGAGATAAAATTATCTTTCAACAATCATTTAAGAAATGATTCAAGGAAGTGTACAGCAATAGTATAAAAATTACTGTCCTAATAAAGCTGCAAAATAAGGATTCTGTACTAAAAAATATATGTAAGTATATTCTTTTATCTAGCAGTCATTAAGCTCACGTCAGGGCTCGCGTCATTAACTTTTTTTAATGTGAGGCAACCCTACGGCACTGGGAAGTCGTATCTCTTGGCTCCGTGCCGGCTCGACCGCGGCGAACATGACAGTATTCACATGATACATCATTCGGTTTGGGTCCCTTACAAAATCAATCTATTGAATAACGTTGCTTACTTTAGTGTTTCATGTATTACATTTAAGATTATGATAATATAAATATTCTACCAACAGCAAACTGTCGTTGAAAACCAATGTCACATGTTGTTTATTCGTATAAATAAAATGAAAACGAAATTCGTTCGTACAAACGATTTTCGTATTCAATTACAATTCATAAATAATGATAAAGTACCGTAACAAAAAGCATATTCTGTGGCCTCATTCCTATGTCTTCGATTCCATTCTGTTTTGTGAGTTATAAATACCTATTTATTTGAGGACCCGTAAACATTTTACAAAGCAATAAAAACATACAAAAAATAACTTACGCCATCAACATTTCATATAATAATTCTGGAAAAATATTTTTCTTATTTTAGATAGAGGCTATCGAAAATTATTCGTTGTATTTTATCGCAATTATACAACTTCTTTTCAATATTTTCGTTGTATATTGGAAATGTATTTTTTGTATATTTTTTTATTTGACTGCCTCGGTGGCGTATGTGTATTACGGTATGACTGCAATGCTGAGGTCTCGGGTTCGGTCCCCGAGTCGGGCAAAGTGATATTGGGTTTTAAATTCTATATCAACCCAGAGTCTGGAATTTATGCCCGATATGGCGATAGACTCGCCCCCTATCACGTCATGGGACGGAATACGCACGGCAAAAACTGGGTGCACTAGTTGTGCCTCTGCCTACCCCCTCCCCCTATAAATCCCCTTGGTCATAAAGTTGTACCAATAAATCGCGCATTACTAAGTCACAATATTACAAGGTGTATAATACTAATGTACACTTAGACACGTACTTTATATACTCGGTAGATACTTGAAATGCAAATTAGGAAGTCACAGCTCTCAAAAGGGAAAAATATCGATAAAAGTAATCTATTTGATCGAAAACGCTTAATTATTATTCATTAAAACTTCTGACTTCCCATTATATTTGACAGAAATTTATTGAAAATCGAATTTTTGCAGGAAACAAAATGTCCCATTTCCTTTATTTTTAGTGTTAATAAATCCAATTAATTTTCCCAACTGAACCGATTAATTTCAAGGTTTTCAAGCAATTTAAGAGGGCACGGCTTGTTCCCAATGCAAACAAAACTGTAACACTTCAATCTATTTGGGGATTTAAGGCTAAAAATAGAAGATACGCCAACGTAGTGCCCTAAATATGGCAGAAGCACTAACGGACGAAATTAATTTTAATTCTTCACGTAATTGAATTGTTTACATTGTTTCGAAGCTTTAGTTATAGCAATCTTAAGTTTGGGTCTTGGTAGGGTATCTGATTTATGTAACAAAATTGATAGAAACCAAAGCATACAAGGCGAAAACGCGGTAAAGGTTTGTTCTGACTTAAAGCGTTCCGCAATGAGCTGGTGTGGTACAAATTAAATGATAAATTTACGACGATATAGCAATACATTTTTTTAACAATTATGATAATGTCTATACGAACTACTAAATACTTATCAATCGTGTTATTCGCTTTAAGTATACTTTGCCATACCTGAAAAAAACGCAACGTGTAACATCAGAGGCTGTTTGACACTGACGGAGAATAAATTATGCCACTATTAGTGGAGTGCAGGTTCAATGTTGTTGCAGGGGCGGCTGCGGACGACAACTTAGACACTCTTAGTCTGGGGAAACCCGCAGCCGTCCCTAATGCGCCGAAGAAGGCCACCGCGGAGTTTTAGTTGGTATGCCGTGCGGTGTACATAGGTTAGGGACTCAGCCCGGCGACTCAACACTGGGTCGTAAGGCACGGTGAACCCAACATAACCGCTCAGTCGCCCGCCTTGAAGGCTGGGCGGTAATAATAAGTCACTTTCTCCGCGAAAAAAAAAAGGTTCAATATTGTCACTTACTCCAATGTGACCTTTTAATAGTGACCTATCGCAGTAATATAACACAGATGGTACTATTTGCTATTAATTTAGAAACACTGTCGCAAAGGTTATGATGGAGTCAAGTGCTGAAATTGATTAAATTTTATTTCAGAGAAAGTAGCTGAAGATGGCAGATTTATGTCATACTAGCATTTTCCCGCGGCTCCGCCCCGTGTGTAAGTTTTTCCAGGATAACTATTTTCCCGGCATAAAAAGTTTAGCACTCTGGAGTAATGTAGCTTCTTATTAGTGAAAGAATGAAACCTACTATTAAAACTATAGAAGTTTTATACAAACTTTACTACCCCCTTTTACCCCTGTAGGGGTTGAATTTCGCAAAATCCCGTTTTGGTGAGTACTTACGTCCGAAAAGGAAACCTCATACAAAATTTGAGACTCATAGCACTTGTAGTTTCTGAGATGTCATGATGAGTGAGTGAGCGACCTTTCACTTTTATATTATATAGACTAGCTTTTGGTCGCGGCTTCGCCCAAACAATAGAGTTTAGTCCTGGATAAAAGTCCTGCTATACATTTTCCCGTGACAAAAAGTAGCCTACAACTTTGCCATCCCTTTTTTTTACCCCCTTAGGGGTTGAATTTAGGGGCGGTTGCGGACGACAACTTAGACGTGAGTCGGAGGAAGCCCGCAGCCGTCCCTAATGTGTCGAAGATGGCCACCGCGGAGTTTTGGTTGGTATGCCGTTCGGTGTACATAGGTTAGGGACTCGGCCCGGCGGTCGCCGGACGTTTTCCATCTCTCCGGGCGGCTCAACGTCGGGTCGTAAGGCACGGTGAACCCAACATAACCGCTCAGTTGTTCCCCTTGAACACTGGGCGGTAGTAATAATTCACTTTTTCCGCGTAAACAAAAAAAAACAATAAAGGGGTTGAATTGCCCAAAATCTCGTCTTGTAGTGAGCACCTACGTCTTGAAAGGGAGCCCCATGTAAAATATGGGACTCCTAGCGCTTGTAGTTTCTGAAATTTCGTGATGAATGAGTGCGTGACCTTTCCCTTTTATATATTACTAGCTTTTGCTCGCGGCTCCGCCCGCGTTATACTTTTATCCCGTAAGTTCTTACGGGATAAAAGTCCCGCTTTATATTTTCTCGGGAAAAAAAGCTTATATGTAATCCAGGTCAAGATCGACACGTATGACAATTTTCATCGAATGCCGTTTAGTAGTTGCGCAGATGTGCAGTAAGAAACAAAGAGAATACCAGACGGACAAAAAATAATCATAAAATGCAAATATTTACGGATTACCCAATATTTTACTTTCTAAATCTATGGCCTTTTGTTTTACAGCCAACTACTTACTCTACATTAAAATATCCAAATTGAATAACTTTTCGTGAAGGCATTTTTAATAAACCTAATAGGTTTATATAGAAAGTTCTGATTTAGAAAGGTTTTTCTGAGTCTCAGAACTTTCTGTGTAAACACGCAAACAACAACAATAAGAGAATAGATAAGGAGTTAATTAACAAAACAGCTACATTTACATGAGATATTTAGGAAAACCAGCGTTACATCAGTAACCTAATCGTGTGTATTTCGTAAACGTATTATCGAGTGACTGCCTCGGTGGCGTAGTTGTATTACAGTACGACTGCAAATCTGAGGTCTCGGGTTCGATCCCCGGGTCGGGCAAAGTGATATTGAGTTTTTCTATTCAGCTCGGAGTCTGGAAATTGTGCCCGATATGGCGATAGGCTCGCCCCCTATCATATCATGGGACGGAATAATGGCGAAGAGTGGGTGCACTAATTTGCGCCTCTGCCTACCCCTTCGGGGATAACAGGCGTGAGTGTATATGTATATGTATGTATGTATGTATTATCGAGTTATCCAAACTGTCTCATAATACACCGCTCTCCTATCCCACTGACAGCGTGCCAACGACCGCTCTAGTTCACACTGTATCAGAAATTAAACGTATATACATTTTTAAATACGCCGTTCTTAATTAACTCAACGGGCTTGATAAATAGGTTGGGCCAAAAATAGACAACCTATAAAATTTTGCAGATGTTCAAAATATTTTTATTAGTCTGCAAGTAAATATTGCTGTGATTGATGTGCGACCTCGTAGCTTGACTGCGTAATGACTGTCATAATTAACATTGCCAGAAAGTAAAGAAATATGTAATTTTGCCGCAAACGCATGAGCGATGCTTGTTAGATTACCTGTACTGCGCGAGTTTCTTGTGAGGGAAATGGCAATAGGAAACCTCAGTCAAAATAAGGTTCATCTCAACGGAAAAAGAAAGAAATCGGAAATCGTTTTTGGTGAGATAATAATGAACAGTAATAAAATAGTGTAGCAAAGACGTTGTCAGATTTTGGTACAGAAACAATACACTATAAAACTGACAGTTGTAAGAGCAACTTGGGTAATTGTAACTTTCAAAGTTATTAAGTGTTTCTCAGCCACAGTTTCACAGCGTCAAATTAATTTTAGCGATAATAAAACACTACTAGATAAAATGTTAAGTCTCATTATATCCAGTAGTTACACTGGCTACAGTGTCCTTCAAACCGAAAAACAACAGCGCATGCACACTGTTGCTTGGCGGTAAAAAATAATGTAATTTTAAGAATTTTTGTAGCAGGAAAGGCCTTTCACGTGGGCGCAGACGCGAGCAACGCTTAGTTTTAAATAAAAAAGAAATAGATCTAGGAATCGAACCCAATTCCCAACGGATTACTACTACAGACCACCAGCTTGATTTATGATGTAAACTTGCAAATAACAAGATTTACGAACTCGTAAAATGGTCACTTTAACCCATTTACCTAGTGAACGAAGTCGCGCGTCGCATCCGTTTTCCGACTTTCATCTAATGATCTATTTATATTTAAGGTCACGTCGGATGTAAGGTCGGTGAAGATAATGATTTGTGACACGTTAAAAATACCTGCATAGTTTTGTATTGAGTGTTTTTGTGAAAATATAAAGTTTTGAAACTGAGTAAGCGTATCATGTTACTTCGTAGAACCGCGCTGAAATGAGTTAGTGATATTTATTACTTTTTATTTTTAGCTACAAATTCAATTTGTTCCTATTTTTGCTACGGAGGCTTGAAGATTTGAAATTCTTGACTATGAAGTCATCTTGTCCATTGACACGACGAGGATGATATAAAAAAATATATATCCAGTAATGTACCTTAGTCATGTAGACCATAATTATAAATAGGTTAATCATATAATTATTATTTTAGTATGTACAGAGCAACTTTCATTCATCGAAAATGCTTATTCATGGGTCAAACATTAATCATCTTCACGTTAAACCCACACGAAACTTAAGCAAATAAAGTGCCCGAATTCCGAAAAAAAAAGCAAAAGGAAGTACTCTCTTTTGATTTCTATAACAATATTTTGTATTTGTGATAAATCAGCGATTACTATAGTTGTAATCGATGCGTATTGTATTTATAAGTCTTGTAGCAATCTGGAGCCAAGCTTTTTCGACCACACAACGCAAAAATGTTGTCTATAATATGCGAAAATAGAACCTATTGCCTCTCGTTTCGAACCCTTAAACTTAACCTCTATACTATACGCCACACAGTACCTCTAGTTAGCATTTCTGAAAGCTATTAACGAAATTACCGTACAACAAGCAGACAATTGGTGTGCTGAAACGCGACCCTCTCTAACACCCGGCAAAATTTGAATAACCAGCCAATTCACTTGTAACGAGCATGTTTGTTACAAACGGTTTACGTAAAGGAACAGCATATTAATTTGTTTATGTACGTATGTGTAATTAGACAGCATAAATCGCGTCGTTTGTGGCAGCTTTCGTGACATGTTATTGATTCAATTCCTTAATTAGGATAATTGTATGTTTTTGAATTATAATTCAGTGTTAGAATATTTCCTTACTTACTACCATAATGGAATCGCCGCTGTATAACCCCGACATAAAATGAATATTTTGAAAAAAAAACAGCAACCATTAATGAAGATACGCAAACCCAGTTATTTATGCAACGAAAAGTATGACAATGCCATAACATTGGCAAATATTTTATGCTGCCCGATAGCAGCATTGCAGAGTGTGTCTTGAAGATGCTGTAAAAGCCCCATAAATTGCGCCGTAAAACAAAACAATATTTTATATATTATCATGGTACCAGTGTGTAAATTCAATGAGTATATGATTATAAGACCAATTTAGAATATTAAACGTAACAGTTGCTTTTTTTTTTGTTTACGCGGAGAAAGTGAATTATTACTACCGCCCAGTGTTCAAGGGGAACGACTGAGCGGTTATGTTGGGTTCACCGTGCCTTACGACCAGACGTTGAGCCGCCCGGAGAGATGGAAAAAGTTGGGAGACCTCCGGGCCGAGTCCCTAACCTATGTACACCGCACGGCATACCAACCAAAACTCCGCGGTGGCCATCTTCGGCGCATTAGGGACGGCTGCGGGCTTCCTCACTCACGTCTAAGTTGTCGTCCGCAACCTTGCTTTTTGGTTTTTACTTTTTCTAGTCATCTTTTACGTAAAATAAGGTATAATATTCTATTCTAAATCATTCATGTCGTCCCTGACTAGTTTCCTGGCACTGAGCTATGAATCATGATTTAAAGATGTGGATTCAATTCTTGGATGAGTTTGCCGGTAAAAGGCATTAACAGTGTGATTATATCATACCTTGGCTGTTTTAATTCCATGCCTTTTCTCCCCTAAAGATACTACGATGAAAACGCTCCGCATTCCGCCTGAAGAATTACCTTCCGTTCAAAACCAAGACTATACTTACATTACAAACTTCTTATATTACAAACCTTAATCCTCCCGGTTATCGACTATGGTGATGTGTGCTACTTTGATCTGAATGCAGATCTACTCAACAAACTCGACCGTCTTCTTAATAACTGCATTCGATTCGTTTATAATCTTCGCATGTTTGACCACATCTCTTCTTACCGATCGCAGTTAAATTGGCTTCCCATCCGTCAACACCGTTCATTGCGTGCGCTCACTACCCTCTTTTCTATTCTCACCTCTCCTACCCCTGCAGGGGCGGTTGCGGACGACAACTTCGACGTGAGTCGGAGGAAGCCCGCAGCCGTCCCTAATGCGCCGAAGATGGCCATACAAAAAAAAAAAAACCTCTCCTACCCCTCCTTCTTACCTGTCTTCCAACTTCATTTACCGTTGTGATACCCATGATAGAAACCTGCGTTCGTCTAGCAATCTCCTTCTTAAGTGTCCTCATAGCTCTGACTTCCTTCACTCTTCTTTTGCTATCCAGTCCATGCTTCTGTGGAACGCACTCCCGCTCGAAATCAAGTCATGTACAACACGGCTGGCATTTAAAATGAGAGTTCGGCAATTACTCCTCGCTGAAGTAGCAGATTCTCATCATTAGCTTATTAGATACGTATTTATTTCTGTATTTATGTATTTATTTATGTATGTAATTGTTTATGTATATATGTTAAATAATTATATATGTACGCAGTTATATATGCAGCAAAATTAATGTAAGTATACATATATTATGTTTAATAATTTTCATTGTATTTTAATCTCATTTTTAATTTTCATTATTTATAATTTACACCTGCCTCCGTCTCTCTGCACCACCTTAAGGTCGACTGGGAGAAAATGCCTTTAGGCATTAAGTCCGCCTGTACTACACCATTGTACAAAGTGTCAAATACAATAAATAAATTAGTCTCACTTTAAGGCGCAGGTTGCCAGGCCATTCCCGCCCCAATTCGCAACATTTATACCTTAATAAGAAATATTGGCGGCTTCCAACTCAATAAAAAATAATTGACCCAAAAAAGCAATACGGCGAAAGGTTATTTTTATAAAAGTAAATTGGAATTGTTTAAATATATTAAATATTTGATCAAATTCGACATTGACCTTAATCCGACTTTTAATACCGCGTTTCCCTTAAATTGCTTAAATCGGAACCGCGGCCTTGGCCCAATGCCTTGAAACTAGGTCCTTTGACCAAAACATTAATGAAATTATTTCCCACGTTAGCTCTGACTTAGGCGTGTTATCATTTAAACACTTCCCTTTATATTATTTTAATGGGAAACGCCCTTATTTGTTTCATGACGGTAAACCGACAGCTCTATTAAGATTATGGAATTACGAGATAATGTTTATTATTATGAATGTTTTATATTTATACATTAGGCACCAGCTTTTGCCCGCGGCTTCGCCCACATGAAAGTTTTTCCTGGATAAAATTCTCACTATACATTTACGCGGGATAAAAACTAAATCTTCCCAAGGTCACGAACTATCTCCATACCAAATTTCATCGAAATCCGTTTGGTAGTTTATCGCGTACAAGCTTCGCCACCCCTTTTTACACCCTTCGGGAATGAATTTCAATAAAATACGAAACACGTCTTCCATCAATTCTTTTAGAAAACGTTTATGCAAAATGTAAAGTTGATTGTACCAAGACCTCACGTTGTCCCATACAAACGTTGCCCTCCTTTTAAAACTCTTAAGGTTAGAATTTCGGAAAATCCTTACTTATAGAATGCCTGCGTCTTACAAAGAACACTCCGTTCAAATTTCAGGTCGCTACGATCAGCGGTTTAGGCTGTGCGCTATACGCCAGTCAGTCATTCAGAACAAAGCATTTTATATATTGTATAGACTAAAGATGTTAGTTAAGTAACGCCATCTATTGTTATTTTGAGGAAACTATATTGAATTCATGTAGCGTCGCCACTGATATATTAAAAAACATGGTTTGCATATAGATTTATATCCTAATATAGGTTATCTGTATCCAGTCGTGTCCAAAATATATCCAACACATTTCGACCACTTAAAACTAAATATATTTTCATAAACCTGATATAAAACAACGGTATTTACCGAGCTATAATGAAACAGCTGTCCCAATTTTTTTTTACTGTAAGCTTGTTTCATTCATTTACTAGTCATCATTTCATTTGATAGCCCTCTACGACAGGGAAATTGCGTTTGATGACCTCTTCAATATTGGACATTAAATATGTATGCAAAACCTTTGAACTCTAAGCTTTCAAAAGTTAAATACATTTTCATTTATTTTAAAAAATCAGTTATATGCTGTGCTGCCTTAAATTCCAATATTATGAAGAAATTATTAAAGCTTTTAAAATAATATTAATGAAATAAACATTTTTCATCTTACAACTATATGCACTTTGAGCATATTTTTTCAACAAGCAAAAAAAAAGGTTCATGCAGAGTTGTCACGAATCAACATAAAATATTACAGAGAAATTAGACTTCTATTTACAAAAAATCCAAACCTATACACACTGATGATATATTGTACACAAGTGCATACTGCGTTACATATTAAAATCCATATCTAGAGCTTGCATCATGCATGAAACACAATTCATTATCAAAAGTATAACGTGGCCATTAGAGCGATAATGTAAATTTTCCGCGTATTCCCATCATTTCCTTCAATATCACCCGATACGATCGATTCACATGATAGCAATTAGTGGAAAAATTGTTTGCACGCTGTATTGCGAAAAACTTAATTGGAAAATTTGTTACAAGCATATTTTCAACTGATGGTCGATATTTCAATCAGATAAGAGTTAATCGTAGTATAATAAAATTTACACTTGATTGAATACAGTGAATTTTACTTTCGAATTCGGTCAGGTCATAATTAATATGATGGTTATTTATCTGATGCCTAAAAAATCTAAGGTGCTCATTTTACAAATCCTAAACGTCGAACTACGTTAATTGTATGAATCATAGATGTCGCTAACATTCTTAATTGAACCATTAAAATGTCCTCTTATTTTATTTACTTGTGCTTGAACCACTGGTCACATGAGTCTTGCGAAATAAGACTATACAACAATGCCTATGTATCGGCAACGGTGTGGCTTTCTATTAAAGAAAAATATAAATAAGTAGGTCGAGATTATCCCCTACAAACTTATAACTTTACCCATTACAAATTAAATACAGAATTTTTTTATTACTACTGATTACTAAATGACAAGACGAGATGAGCATGCCGCTCGCCTGATAGTAAGCGATACGACCATAAACAATAGCAACACCATACAGAACTTTCAATTACAAAGTACTGCGAGGCCCTCTACTGCGCTTGTCACCCCGAGACATTAGATGTTAATAAATACGCACTCTTAATAAAATAATGACCTAACCCAAAACCGTTGACTTGTGGGAGTCGTCACAAAAACGATATTATGTATACGACACAATTTTATTAGGACAAAAATTTGGATTAGTTCATTGTTTTATTGTCTTATAATGGTAATTACGCTGGCTGCAATGTCCTTCAAACCGAAACACAACAGTGCATGCACACTGCTGCTTGGCAATTTTTATTTTTTTTATTTAGATATTACGGCTCTGGAGACTAGTCCATTGAGCCCGTCTTTCATACATTTTTATCCTCAGTCCTAGCTCCTAACTACTATGTCGAAGTAAAGCAGTGGCTACCTTACCAAGACTTTATCGAGGAGTTTTGGCGGCAACAAAAAAGCACTTGATTAGCACAGTTATTTCAATTCACTTCATTTGAGCCCTTTAATAGAACTATATTGGATAATATGCCACCATAATTATGCAACATAACACTAAGTATCACCAAAATAATGAATTAAAACAAGAGCACCTCATGACACTACCAAGTTCCCGCCAAAACTCTCCGCTGCTTGGCAATATAAATCAGTGTTGCCAGATGTTTGACGGTTGAAGTCGCCGAAAATCCATTGTGAAGTAGCCTAAAGTCGCCTCTTCGTATATGGAGAGGTGAAGGAGCAAAAAAAAAAAAAAGTCCTCAGTTTTCAATAATTGTGTGTAAGGGGGATCTGAATATATGTTTTGTACCCTCAAAGCTATAAATATCCTCAAAAACAATGCATAAAACACGAACTTTCCGAAGTAGCCTAAATTGGCGACTAATCACCATTCGCGTAGCCTAAACGGCGACCAGTCGCCATTCGCAATTTTTGGTCGCCCCAACACTCTTCAAGATAGCCTAAATGGCGAAAAGTCGCCTAATCTGGCAGCACTGATATAAATAGACTTTCTGTTGGTACCTACCCAGACGGCCTCTCGAATACAAGAGATCTACCAGTAAAAGGCCTGTATCAATTAATCAAAGGATCTATCAGTAGAAAGGTCCGTATCAATAAAGGCACTTGTTTAATACGGATACCTTGCATACGGCTGTATTTAAATCCTCCTAGCCAGTTTCGGCCACGGCGGCCAATCTCAACGGAGATCAGCCAGGTACGCAGGAGATATTATAGTGCACAAGTGTGTGCGCAATACACAGGTGCACTCGCTATTCCTTCACTCTCATAGTCCGGTGAGACGGCAATCCGACATGACCGGAGAAAGATCAGGCGCAGGACCAACGGCTTTACGTGCTTTCCGAGGCACGGGGTATCACACCGCCAACTTCCTGACTCCGAGCTGCGACTGAGTAAATTTTAAGATGGAAAAACCCAGTCACAATTTTTTTTTGGCTCGACCCGGGATTCGAGCCCAAGGACCTCAGCGGCTGTATTTATAACTTAATTGTTACGATGATGTTCAACGTAATGAATGTAATTTAGCGAAATTCAGGGCTTATATTTTTCATGCGCAGTATCATTGTGGGAAAATTAGCAAGGAAAACCACAATTTGCATACATTTTACTTGTATACGTGACATTGTTTAGTTCATTATGACATTCATTAAAACCGTTTACACTATTGGCAATGATGAATAATATATACCTACTTGAGAATCTGAGAACAAGGATTTTTGAAAACGATTTCTTAAAATGTGTTCGTATTCTATCCTACATACATGCATACATACTCACGCCCTTTATTCCCGAAGGTGTAGGCAGAGGCGCAACTAGTGCACCCACTTTTCGCCGTGCGTAATCCGTCCCAAGATGTGATAGGGGGCGAGCCTATCGACACATCGAGCACAAATTCCAGCCTCCGGGCTGATACTGAGTATAAAAACCAAAATCACTACCCGACCTGGGATTGAACCCAAGACCTCAACGCTGCAGTCACACCTTAATACAACTACGCCACAGAGGCAGTCCTATTATTACTATACTAAGTATACTATCATATCTTACTAATATTATAAAGGCGAAAGTTTGTAAGAATGTATGGATGTTTGGATGTTTTTTCCTCTTTCACGCAAAAACTACTAAACGGATTTCGATGAAATTTGGCACACGGGTAGATCATGTCCTGGATTAACATATAGGCTACTTTTTATCCCGGGGAAATATAAACCGGGACTTTTATTCCGGAAAAACTTTTTAATGCGGGCGGAGCCGCGGGCAAAAGCTAGTAAGGATATATTATGCAAAAATTGTGATTTCAAATATGTTAGTATGTTCATCAATCATAAAATGTGTTGGTTAGCAATAGAACAAACCGCTGAACGGATTTGGATGAAACTTACCTTACTACAAGATCAAGTCCAATTAGAATGGTACCTGCCGCGTCCAATCACATTGCTGAACATAAATTATTCCAAGATAATAAACGCAATGGAAAGTCATATGATGTGACGCTAGTCGCTGCTGTTTATTTATACGTCTCGTAATTAACTTTTGTAAAAATAAATCGATCTGTGCCTACGGCCTATAGTTAGAATTGATGCACGATGTTAATAGATAACATTCGATTATGAACGCGAAACATATTTTATTTTGCTGCCGTGAAATATTCAAAAAGTAATGCTTAAGTAAACGACGGTTTCATCACATTTCTTGATTCGTATGTCTAGTTTCACAATACCCACCATTATTAGTCAGATACAACGTAACAATGTGCCTACGGCTAGAGGAAATTGGTAAACAATACTTCGCTAATTTACGATACAATTAGAAGACTCGTAACAAAACAACTTGATTCTTGCGTCATTACCCGACTGACCAGAAGTCGAGTAATGTTTTCATGGAAGTTTTGATGGATGAAGCGTAATAAACCTGAGTTACATAAATCTTTATCTATTTACCTTTGAGTCAATTCTGACGGGCGGGTGAAGAAAAGTAATAAATGACTGATGATAAAAGTCAACGGAATTAATATGTTTTGGGGCTCACAAATATGCGTATAATACACTTATATGCTCAGTTAAGTAGATTTCTTCATGATTTCAATGTTAAAGGAAGCGACAATAGTGTAGGACACTATCATTAATTTTGTATGTTATTTTAAATGTAACAGAAATGAATACGGAATAGAAGTTTTTCGGCGAAATCAGCATCAAAATTGGTTGAAAAAGTAGTTATGCAAATGTGAAATATTGTTGTAAGCCAAGGTGGGGGCGTGGTTAGGTTATAAAGCTATATCTTTCTCACGCCGCAGCGTTACAGCCGGTTTACACACTGTGACGTCACACTTTGCTATTACTGTTATTTGACAACTACCCGTCCACCAAATTTAAAACCTATAAACTCACCTAACGTATTGCCTACAATCATTCTCGAACATTCCCGAACAACTTCTTGGTAAGAATAGAATAAACGAGGTAATTTCAAGTCAAGCCCACGGTCGACTATAAGGTTTTACGAAAACCGCGGTCAAGAGGGTTATAACGCAAAATCTGTAGAGAGGCAGCATTTATGTGATTTATATTAACGTTCTCTATCGTTTGCAGCGCAGCTGGATAACTGTAATGGCGTTTAGAGATAACAGAATGTCGTAATGTACCGAATTATTTTTTGCTATTTTGTCTATGTTTAAAAAGTTTCGTTTAAAGAAGTTAATAATGTTATTTGAAATTCCCTTTGAGTGTTGGTCCTAGAACTATTACTGTACTAATATATAAAATGCAGTGCTTATACAGGGTCATTTTGACATTGCGTTAATACATGAAGCCACATACTTATCTCGTTGAAAATAACACATTCCATTAAGTTATTTAACCATAGATGTAAAATAAAAAGTGTAAGTTTCGAACAAAATAAATATCAATAAAATGTATTTTTAACGCCTTAATGCCACTATGACTGCTCTAGGAAAACTCGTCGCAGTAGCAAGATTACACTTTCAGTCAGAAATACACTTATGCACACACCATATTCGCAGTAAACTACAAAATGATAAAAAAATTGGAATACTACAACCGGGATTTTTTGCGAAAGTTATTCGTCATTCGTTGATAATTTTTAGCACGATGCTAGCAGAGGTATAAAGGAATATGTGGTTTCATTTATTAACGTAATGTAAAAATTACCCTGTATACATTTTTTTGAATGTCGGTTCCTATTGGGCCTATTTCTATTACGGTACGACTGCTATGCTGAAGTGTGTGTGTCCAAACTAAACTCATATTTAAAAAGAAAGAAACATTATAGTTAATAAAAATACCCTTTTCCACGATTAGAATTTGGTCCTCATGTCCGCCAAACTTAGAAAAATGTTTTCTTAATAGGAAAGACGCGACACTGCAAAAACATATTTTTCTCTGTGGCTTCCCACGAGAATTTCCCGATGTCGCACTTGCGTACACGACTCCCCATTGCGTAATAAGACATATGTATCTTTTCACAATTTAAATGTTGTTTGTTGTGATTTATATGAGGAAATTTTATAATTTAATTTCAAAATTATTAAAATATATTAGACAATTATGCCTTATACATAATCCTACTAATATTATAAACGCGAAAGTTTGTAAGTATGCATGGATGTTTGTTACTCTTTCACGCAAAAACTACTGAATGGATTTCGATAAAATTTGACATACGGGTAGATCATGTCCCGGATTAGCACATAGGCTACATTTTATCCCCGCAAAATAAAAAGCGCGACTTTTATCCCGGAAAAACTATTGGACGCGGCGGAGCCGCGGGCAAAATCTAGTTTTATATAATTTCCGTTGTTACACCATCGTAATAATCATAAATCAGTGCTTCGTGGAACTATAGAACTGTGATTCCGCAGGACGCGGCAGACGGCAACTGCAGACGGCATGTGCGGCGACGGCATACGGCACTGCTATGCAGTATTAAATTGTATGAGACCGATTCCGCACACGACGGCAAATGACGCGCGGCAAGTGACGTCCTGCGGGACGTCATTTGCAGCGGAATCATATTGTCTATGAGAGTGAGCCACTCTATCACTTTGGATTATAAATGTGTTATTTATTCATTTTTCCTTACGTCTCATAACACCTTTCTCGGAACAAAGAAGCATTGTATTTTATTCCGAAACAGCTTATATTATGTTGCCAAGACTTGGCTACTTTGTGCCACATTTCAAACGGGTTCAAAAAATCTGCGTCTAGTTTCAACATTTACAACAAAATTCTTATTCATAATTAGTACCATAAGAATAATTGTTTACGTGTATAGTCTGTACTTTGCCCCGAATAAAAAAAGTGTCCCACTCAGATCGTATCGCTATAAATCAATCACAATAAGCGACGTAACTCGTAACAATTGAATCTATTCCCGATGCAGACGGAAATAGCATCAGTTATTGCACTGAAGTACTCCTAACAGACGCGTGACACGCCTTCCAAATAGCATTTGGGTACTTAGGTATATTACTATGTTTACAATGTACCGAAAAACAATAGAAGTATACGGTGTTAACGCTCATTAAAATCTTACCTCTAAGTATACAATTACCATCACGCTGTTATCATTTACGAAACATTTGAATTTGAAAACCACATATATATAACCATCTTACAATTATCAAGAATGGATAAACACCTCATTTGTTAAAATCAGCGCTCTAGGAGCGACGCTAGAGAGATATATACATGGGCGTTAAAATCATGAAATAAAAAGTGAATTAAAGCTTAAAAGACCTTTTGAATCTTTTTGCTCTTGACTTGACTTATATTCTCGGGATTGATGAGAACATAGCGATTATGATTGCTAATTAAATATTTATAATCAGAGTAAGAGGCTTTATCGATTAATAAGATGTTAACCACCAGCACAAGCGAAGTGGATTGGCTAAGTTGTAACTTTCACACGCAAGCAGTTCTCGTCGTTTTGTAATGAATAGAAAAAGTCGGCTTTTAGGTTTATTATAAAATAAAAACTACTCAATCATTAAATCAGAAATTTTAATTTAACCATGATGAATTTGGATATAACACGGGGGAAACTTCCTTATTCTATCGAAACTTTGAAATGGGGTTCCTATGAATTGTTTAGAATGAATTGTTAATCGGATGACGGAGCTGTGCCATTAAAATTTCATATCATTTCCATCGAAATATTACCTCACTAATTTCGAAGTTTTTGTCTCATTCAGCACTTCTCTGTTTTGAATATTTTATTAATAACTTCATGAATAATTTCAGTAATATTTGTGCTCAAACAGGAAAATGAGGAATCTTGTATTACTTACTAAGTATTATTATAAACTATCTTTTGCCCGCGGCTCCGCCTGCGTGAACGAGTTTTTTCGGGACAAAAGTCCCGCTTTATATTTTCCCGGGATAAAATGTAGCTTATGTGTTAATCCAGGACATGATCTATTCGTGTGCCAAATTGCATCAAAATCCGTTCAGTAGTTTTTGCGTGAAAAAGGAACTAACATCCATACATCCAGACATCCATACATACTTACAAACTTTCGCCTTTATAATATAAGTAGGATAGTAGGATTCTAGCGGGACACAGGTAGTATAGAATACATTAGTAAGATCAAGTCTTACCTTTGCTCTTAAATACTGGTGGTAGGAGACGGAATCTTACATATGAGATATGTAAGAGTCCGTCTGGATGGGTACCACCGCAATGTCTATTTCTACCACCAAGCAGCAATGTACATGCACTGTTGTGTTTCGTTTTGAAGGACATTGTAGCCAGTGTAACTACAGGACATAATGAGACTTAGCATCGTATGTCTCAGAATGACGCGCGGAGTAGAATGCCACACAGTAGGGGAGACCGGGGATGGTTGGCGATAGGGGCAGGATGAATAACCGTCAATAACTCGAGCTATTTTAAAGTGTTGCGTTGTCCTGATATACACGAAAAACCGTTAACTGTTTACGAATCTTCATCGCAAATGCGGCACCGCAGGCGCACGTAATCCGCGAGATAAAACGATTTATCGAAAAATTATGCCTATGAGTAATTATCTACCTCTTAATATTATTTGTATTGAAGCCTTTATACTCGATGCTATGTACTTTCAAGCAATTTAAAGTAAGAGTTTGGTTATTGATGATTATTTTAGTGTATTTTTTTATATATTTCGACACAGTTTTGAGGTACTCACATGTGGTTGAAATCTAAAAAGTTGGTTGGGGCTGGTAGACAAACTTTGTATTGGGGCTAGTTGACTACCTACAAAATGTACTACGTAATAATCGAAATATTCTTCACATGGAATAAAGTGAGCTTTTCGTCAAATTTATCAAAAGTTTGTAATTTTAAAACCATGTGGATGTACAAAAGAATAACTAAACGAAACAGTAAACCCTCTGCTGCTGGTAGGATTTATGTTACCGCACCACTAAAGAATCTCCTACAAAAAGTGTCAAATGATGTGTAAATTATGTAAATGTTACTGACATTTTATCTTAATAAGGTACATTGATACATTGTAAATAAGTATTTGTTGTGTTTTCTTTTATTATATTGCCGTATTTTATACCACTTACTTCGTAGGTCAATTTACCCCAAGTGAATAGTCCACCAACCCCAGGCATGGGGTAGAATGACTTGATTTTCTTGTTCCACAAAATGGCTTTTGTACACTATGTTATTAACAATTGCGAGGTTTTTGGTATTTCCTTCGAAAGCTTATTAGTTTACCTATCGAACTTTAGGATTTTTTTGACATTGTATACTGAAACAAAAAAGTTATAAGCGTCCAAGCCGAAATTTGGTCAACTATCCCCGGTCTCCCCTACTTTGTAACCCGAGGTGCTGTATGGTGTTGCTACTGTTTATGGGTGGTCGTATCGCTTACCATCAGGCGAACGGCATGCTCGTCTCGTCATTCAATGCCATAAAAAAATACAGTTCTCACCAATAAAAAATCTCCTTTTCATTAAGCAGGTAGTAGCTACTACAAAAATTTTAAATAATAATAACAAATTGAAATAAAAATTCCTATCAAATCTTAAACTATGGTTAGGTACAACCACGGAGGAAGAAGAGGGTACAACCAATTTTGATATAAACGTTCTCCCAAAACCACGTGGTGACATAAAACCAAACTGCGTAAAATGATAACAAAAACACAATGTGTATGTTTTAAACTTTGCCCCGCGATATGAATTATTTTATCTTGGTACAGTTTCGGTAGTTTTTACGAGTAACCCAAACAATGTAAGGATGATAACAAGTCGTGCTCATAAAGTTATAGAGGTATGACTAAGGAAAATACGAATTGAACAACTGGCCCGTATTTGACACACGCGCTCAGCACTATAGCATACCAGCCCTGTATTATATACTGCCTACTGCTGAGCACAGGCCTCCTTTACTACTGAGAGGGGTTAGGCCTTAGTCCACCACGCTGGCCTAGTGCGGGATGCCGGACTTTACATACCTTCGAAATTATTTTTGGTGAACCCTCAGGTATGCAAATTCTCACGATGTTTTCCTTCACCGTTAAAGCGAAAATAGAGGTGTTTGCCTTGGGTTTTAGACCCACGGACATTCGTTTCGTCAGACGGTTCCATTCCCAACGAGGCTATCGTCCTCTTTTAGTTGGATTTATGTACTATTTTCCACGATTTTTTTATTAATCTTGAGTATAATAAAACAGTAGTAGAAGTGACTTCAAAATGTAAAGCCACATTTTAATGTAGTAATTATAATAAGACATCACTTGGTAATATATCCCGAGATTTCTAGTTCAACTTACGCACTACAACTTTAAACAAAATTTAATAACTTTTTGCAATATCATAATACAAAATACGCGGGCGGAGCCGCGAGCAACCCCTAGTGATTAATAAAAATAATTCATACAAAGAATAGCACTTTCTTTAAGCCACGGTTTCATATCCATCCATAATATAAAATACATTCCCACAATTTACCAACCAAATTCAATAAGCTATTCTTTTATTCAATGTAAATGGGGACGGTGCGAAAAATAAATCTGCCAAAACAAAAGTCTTTCGAATTTCCTTTGCCGAAAGAAACAATAGGGTGAAAAATATTCCTTTTCATACAAAACAAACATTAGGTACAAATGGTATTGAATTGGTTACACTTTTAATTAGGCGTCAATGGCACGGTTCAAACCATTTCATGTTAATACTTCCATTGATAATAAATTACAATGCGAATTTTACACTTACATTAATTAAATAACGGCGCATATTATCAGAAAATTAATTTGTCGTAATCAAATTAAACTATCGTAATATTAAAACCATTGGCGTTTTTGGACATAACAAGAATTTTACTAGAAATAAAATATTTGACTCGTCAAGCCCCGCTACGGACGCCGGCATCCGAGTATACCTATAGAGTTTCCCCATACATCTATACATATGTATAAATGGGGTTTGACGGGTTAAATTTTGTTCAGTAAATGAAAACCGCTAAAAAAGTCAAAGCATACGCTATGCCTAAGACGCAGGAGTTGTCAGTACTCCAATGCAACAAACTTACTTAATGCAGAATAATTTCCGTTCCAGCCTTTATTTGAAAAATCTGGCACGGCATCGATAGCTTAATTGACCCTTCTGGCCATCCCATCACAAATACTGGCATGGGAGTAATATTTCACTATTTTTTGCTTCTAAATGAGTCTTCCATAAGTCAGTTAAAAGATTGGTTCTGATTCTTCCCGTATTGATACAGAGAATTAATGGATAAAATTAAATTGTAATGAGAATTTCGTCACATAGGAGATTGAATGCTATACTACAGAGTCTTATTTTTTACGTTCTTTCTTAAAGTTATTTTACTGCGTATGTTGAGTTCATAAGTCTCATTATTTATAGTTTTTGCAGCGTTCTTAGTTCTGCCGTACGAAAATAACCAGGGCCCAGACGAAGCATTCTCTTCTAAAATAAGATTATACAAGTGATCCGATACGGCTTCGCTCTGTGACAAACTGTTCATATCAGCGACTATATAGCCCCATTCATACTAATAGGGAAGATGCAATATTTTTATTTTGCTTTCATTGAAATTATTTTCATGTAGAATGGATCATAAGTATATTAAAAAATTCAAATAATATAATTTATTACGAAAAATTGCGATTTCAAACTGACAGTAAAAATTTTCGCGCGCAAACGGAGCTACACGCCCTGTGACGTCACACCTGCAAGCTGTCATTCACTGGCATTAAGCATATTTGCTCGCCACTGGCATTCTTTGATACGTTTAATGCCTAAGTTTTGACTTCCGAGATATTGTTTGAATAAATAAGTACATAAATTTTATTATCTATACTAATATTATAAAGCTGAAGAGTTTGTTTGTTTGTTTGAACGCGCTAATCTCAGGAACTACTGGTTCGAATTGAAAAATTCTTTTTGAGTTGAATAGACCATTTATCGAGGAAGGCTTTAGGCTACATACCATCACGATGCAACTATTAGGAGCGAAGAAATAATGGAAAATGTGAAAAAAACGGGAAAAAATATTAATCTTTGAGGGCTTCCATTGCGTGCACTGCGAAAACGGTTCAAGATACCAAAAATATATGTATGAAAGAATTATTCCTCTTAAAATGATCTAAAAAAATGTCCGAGGCAGTATATGTCTATCTTTTAAGATTAACTCACTAGAACCGTTTTTATGGTAATCAAATTTGGTCGAAATTAATGCATTATTTGTTAAGAGTTGTATCAACGTCATTTTTTTTTTATTTTATTTAAAAAAATCCAGCCACATTTGTTACAATAATACATGTGAAAAAATGTACAATTTTCATTAACAACTTATTAATAATTGTACAATTTTATTAGGCGGATATTACTAATAGTCATAGTCATAGAGTGATTCAACGGGAAGGTTTTTATGTACTTTTAGCCCGGAAAAACTTATTAACGCGGGTGAAGCCGTGGGCAAAAGCTAGTGAACTAATAAAAATGAACAATCCATCAACATCAGGTAGTCACATCGATGCCACCAATGTTCCGAGAAAACGCCGTATTGATTCATGTTTTGTGCTAATGTATTTCGCTTATAACGCTATAACGCTTTCAACGAAATTTCCCAATAAAATATTTTTAACTGGACCATCTGACCCGAAATTAAGAAAAAAGTGGTTCCAAGCTGCGAAGAAAGAGACAATTTGCACGTGTGACGTCACAAGACGATTATCTGTTTTTCAAAACACGTTTTCACGTTACTTTCAATTCGTAATTATTGTTTAAAATCGATGTTAAGTAAGTAAAAATGTTAAGTAAGTAAAAACGTAGTAGCCCTTCTTTTATGTTTTTTTTAACATTTTAGTTACAAAATATTTATAAATATTATATTTGCATCTTCCCTATTAACATGACTAACTCTTTTCTCAAAGTAACATTTTAATTATAGTTAAAACAGCATCGCACATTTACCAAATAGTTTTTTTTAAATAATCACCGCATATCGTTATTGGTCTATTACATGGTCTATTACAGGATGAGGTCTATTACAGGACGAAACATAGTCGACTAACAGTAGGTATACTGACTGCCTAACCGTTTCAGAATTAAACGGTTTATCTTACACACAAACGTCTTTGGTCGATATACTTAGACATGCAAAGAGAACAGCTAAAATACACAAACTCGTGAACTCTTGTAGTTAATAGTACGTGTACTTACATAGCTTTTACCAACAAATTGTAAGAACATTCTTAGAAAAGCGTAATGTTTGCTCTGTCCCTTTTGTCGGCTCAGAATAGTCCGAAAACTTTTAACAAGTAGATGGTACAAGGTAAGTAATTTGAAGCCGGGCACTTACCTTTAGTAATGCCATTACCCGAGCTTTACTTGGACACTAAGGTCTAAGAGTAAGTCAATACACTCACTTTTTGTTTACTTTAAGGAAACGTAACATGCCTTAAAAACAGATGGAAGCTGTTGAGCGATGGTTATCATATGTTATTAATTTGAATGTTTGTTGGTTAGTCTTTTTGTATCTTGAGTAAAAAAAAATTAAGACTGCCTCGGTGGTGTAGTTGTATTACTGTACGACTGCAATGCTGAGGTCTCGTGTCCGATCACCAGGTCGGGCAAAGTGATATTGGATTTTTCTATGCAGTATCAAAGTCTGGAATTTATGCCCGATATAGCGATACGCTCGACCCCTATCACATCATGGCTCGAAATACGCAAGGCGAGAAGCGGGTGCACTAGTTGCGCCTGTGCCTACCCCTTCACGGATAAAAGGCGTGAGTATGCGTATGCGTATTGAGTAAAAAAAATCAGAATATAAATGGTTGTTTTACTTCATGTAACAAATCAATGCGTTTATTTCATATTCTCAAGGCTATTTATCATCCCTCGATTTAATTGATGACGGTAAATTTATTTATTCGCCTACATACTACAACTACTACAAATTTCAAATCTCCCAAAATGTTTGTGTTAACCTATTGAAATTGTCTTAAAAGATTTGGTGGGTATCAATAAAGTTCACGGGTCATCGACCTGGTGGGCGGGAAGCCCGGGGTATCCCGCTACGCGTCGATGGCGCAATCTCAGCGGGAATCACACTACACTGCATACGCTGAAAACATTTGTTTATCTTAAATTCACGGCAGTAGGGAAAGGAAAATGGATAAAAGGCCCTTATTTAAAGGGTTAAAGAGGAGGAACTGAATTGAACAATATTACCGTTGATATTGATGTTTACTGTGGAGTTCGTCCAACTACTAATAATGTTACTGAACACAAAATGGTAAACTGAATTTTTTCCTATCGATGGCTCGACAATGTGGCTTTACTCCCGATGGTAATTAAAGTGAAGGTCAAAAAAATGTCCACCCGCAAGAGATAAACATCATAAACAGCTTACACAAGCGTAATACCAACGTACTTTTTCAAACTGGTCCTCCTAAATTATTTTTCCATGCAGAGTAAGTACAGCGGTGCCAAATAGTGCCCAAATACTAAAAGGGTATTGCCAACGAAACATGGTCCACTGGGCTTTTTTCATCGCATAATAGGCAGCTAGCCTATGGTATCACACACTTTAATTCTGGATAGCTCACGCGAGGTTTTTTCTACACAATGCTCAGAAATTGACTTGCCTCAAGGTTTGAACCCAGACCTTATTTGTCTAAGCGACGATAGCCTAGCTGGCACACACCTCTGACTTCGTAATTACGTGTGTATTGTTATCAATTATGTAGTGCACCCACTTTTCGCCGTTATTCCGTCCCATGATGTGATAGGGGGTGAGCCTATCTCCATATCGGGCACAAATTCCAGACGCCGAGCTGATACTGAATAGAAAAACTCAATATCACTTTGCCCGACCCGGGAATCGAACCCGAGACCTCAGCATTGCAGTCGTGCCATAATACAACTACGCCACCGAGGCAATCAAAAGATTTTTTTTTTTTTTAATTAGATTCATTAAGTAGATAGCACTGGCATCGCGCTGTGCTTTAGGCACTTTTGTAGCGGGAACGGCTTGCAACGCGGGCGAAGCCGCGAGCAACACATAGTAGGATTACAAGTTTCAGTCAATTATTATCAGGCCGAGATTCGAACCTACTTTAACGCAGCATGGCTCCCAACTCAATTACGAGTAGTAAGAAAGTCCCCTGCGGAGTAAAATGGATCACAAAGCTGCGGGGTGCTTATATCTTAATCGTACGTTACTTGCTTACATTTTACAAGCAATATAAAGTAAGGAAAGTAGGTAAATATTTTATGAATCTATATTTTATCGTAACAAAAATTAGAAGCGAAAAAAAGAAGCGTGTGATGAAGCAGCGTGGAAAACACTTTAGGAACGCGAGATAATGGATACAAAAGATTATGAAAATGTTTCGATGATCGGAAAAATCTCGAACGGATTTTGGAGTTTCTCTATACTAACATTAAGAGAAAAGATTTAATTGTTTGTTTGGAATGGATAAACTCAAAAACTACTCGATCAATTTTGAAAATTCTTTCATAATTTGAAGCTACACTACTTCTGAGTGCTAAGGGCTACTTTTTGTTCCGGGAAAATATTTTTATCCCGGAAAAACGTTTCACGCGGTCGGCGTCGCGAGCAGGAGTCTATTCACTATATATACGGTAACCTGGTTTATATACCTTTTATCTCGGAAAAGTGCACAATGAGCATTGATGTATAAGAAATCCCATATCAATAACAATGAGACTTTTATAATGGAAATGGTCTTTACTCATGCGGTTCCGCGAACAACGCCTTGTGCAGGAAAAATAAATCTACTAGAACTTGACTGATCTTGAAGTACCTTCTTGTGAAAGTCATAAAAAGCGTAGAGTAATGGCTTATTTATTCTCTTACGGTCATACAGTGTCACAATGGGTGAGTACCTACGGGGGATGTGTACAAAGGAACGCATTTAGCATAAGATAGTAAATCTCCAGGGACGCTACATAGGGTTGTCGACCAAGACTTTATAAAGTTACTTGCTACTCCTTTAAAAAAAAATACTAAGAAAGCAACTCCATTAAGTACTATGATATTCAAATAAACACTACGATAATATATAATACATGAAACCTTTCTATTATTACAAACTGATACCGAACTTATCACGATAAATATTAAGATGTCAATTTCTGACATGTTATTTATTGTGATAAGTTGGGTAACAGTATGAAATCGTACGAATCCTAACTACATTTCTATATAATGAATAGTCTCACAGTTAGGCGGAACTTGTTGGACATTCATTTGTTATTTAAAATTGTCAGAAATTAAATTGATTGTCCCCAACTCGTAAATCTCATATCTCATAAGTCCGTAATATCGCGGACGGACCCGGACCAGCTCACACGACACGCCGTGGGAAGGGTCTCGTCCGTGGTAGCGCAGAACGCGTCTGTGGCGGTGCGCCGGTATCCGCGTCCGCGTCCGTCTGCGATATCACGGACCGTGGGAAGCTAGCTATAGGCATTCACGTCCCGCGTGCCCAGGGGATATGTCGGGCTGTTCCAACCGCCGCTGGCCAAGACTAAGCAGTTCTCAGCCGTATCAAGAATGTACTTACTGTACAATCAAGAATCTAATGTATGAACTATTACTTGATTGGTTAATTAGTGGACATATTGGGGGCTATCGATATAAGTTCAAAAGAGAGATCGTGCGGTTGTCACGGAATCAGTCTTACTCATAGTCCATATTTACAACTTCAATTGGGTAGGTAAGAGTCCGTCTGGGTGGGTACCACCGCAATGTATATTTCTACCGCCAAGCAGCAGTGTGCATGCACTGTTGTGTTTCGATTTGAAGGGCATTGTAGCCAGTGCAACTACAGGACATCGTGAGACATAACATCTTATGTCTCAGGATGACGAGCACAGTGGAATGCCACACAGTACTTTGAAACTCAAGGTTCTGTATGGTGTTTCTACTGTTTTTGGGTGGTCGTATAGCTTACCATCAGGTGAACGGCTTGCTCGTCTCGTCATTCGATGCAAAAAAAAATGATTTTTTTGTTTTATGTTTTTTTATTTTATTTATTTAGGAAAACAAACAGCACAAAATTACAACATATAATGAATTAAGTACAATAACTATTACACTAGCCAAAGAGTTTCCACAAATAATTATTCCGAAGAGATGACAGTTTCAGGTTTTATTCTCATTATCATTTTAATTTTAATTCTCCAATTTTAATTCAGAAAAAAAATTTACACCTATTTTTAGAATTTATACATTTGTTTTGAATCTGAAAACTGTTTAATTGGTATGTATTACTTGTAGGAGGTGGAGGCCAAGAGGGCCGCCTTACGGCGAGCCGCCGTGGAGGAGTGGCGTCTCAGGCTGGAGGCCCCGTCGTGGGGGCACCGGGTCGTAGAGGCAGTGCGTCCTGTCTTTGCCGAATGGCTGGACAGGCGCCACGGAGCGGCAACATACCGCCTGACGCAGGTGCTCACCGGGCATGGCTGCTTCGGTGAGTTCCTGTTTCGGGTGGTAGGTATAGAGGAGTCGGCCGTGTGTCACTATTGTGACAACTGCCCAATGGACACGGCCCAACATACGTTGGAGTGTTGTCCAGCCTGGGATGAGGAGCGCAGCGCTCTCAGAACAGTCGTCGGAGAAGACCTCTCGCTGCCGGCCGTGGTCGCTTCCATGGTCGGCGGCCGAGAGGACTGGCAGGCGGTGGCCCACTTCTGCGAGGCGGTCCTCTCGCGGAAGGAGAGTGCCGAGAGGGATCGCCAGCGCAGTGGTGATCCCTCCCGCCGCCAGACGAGACGTAGGAGGCGTCGGGTGGACGACTGACCGACGTCTCCCGCCCTGTGGATTGGGGGCGTTTGGAGAATTCCACCACGGTATCCCCTGCCTGTCGTAAAAGGCGACTAATAGGGGCCTCCGGGGGTCACGGGTGGGCGGGACGTGCCGCCCACCCATTAGTCTAGCCAACTTCTGTGACCCCCGTGATGGACATGTCCGAGGCAGCGTGTCTCACGCTGCCTCGGACACCAAAAGGCGGACACGGTACGGTGTTTCGGGGGCTTCTGAGCCCCCGCAACAGGAAAAGGACCGCAATAGCGGTACGTGCAGGGGCGGTTGCGGACGACAACTTAGACGTGAGTCGGAGGAAGCCCGCAGCCGTCCCTAATGCGCCGAAGATGGCATTTTATAAAAAAAAAAATTTATTACTTGTGTATGTTTTTTATTTTAATTGCGATAAGTACGTGTTTTGTTTTGCAAATATTCTTTTTTTATCACAAATAGTGTAGGCTGTGACTGCCATGAGAGGGTGTTACTCTTACATATTATAATATTGTTTTTCTTTTATTTAGTGTAAGCAACATTGGAATAACTATTGGCTGTCCTAAATAATAAATAACTAAATATTATAATAATTAATCCCTGTTACACTAGTAAAGCTGTTTTCCAGGGAAAACTTGTTACATCTATACAGTTTTGTTTTTTTTTAATTATAAATAAAGTTTTTTCTATCCTAATAAATATCCTTTCCCGAAATCGCTCGTATTTGTTACTATGTGACAACCCTACTTTCGGAATGTAACGGTGAAAGCTTCTCTATTCTATAGAGAAAAAGTAATGCTTTGTAGCAGAACTATACGATAAACTATATTTCAATTAAATTCATTGAAGAACTGAAAGGATAGAAACAAAATTTTATTTGAATATTTTACTTTTGGTTTTGAATAATCTTAGTTGACAATGCTCACAAACGCTGTCGCCAAAAATTCTTAATTTTGATTTTTTTCTTTATTTTGATGTACCCAGTGTCACTTTCACGACTAAGACGAATCTATTGACACCACTCACATAAAAATACTACAAGCCATTTAGCGGCGATAGCCTAGTTGGGAGTGGGACGGACTGCCGTGACAATGTCCGCAGGTTCGAAACCCAAGGGCACACACCTCTGACTTTTCTAAAAAATTATGTGTGTATTCTGTGTGAATTATCGCTCGCTTTAACGGTGAAGGAAAACATCGGGAGGAAACCTGCATACCTGAGAAGTTCTGTGAATTTCGAAGGTATGTGAAGTCTGCCAACCCGCACTAGGCCAGCGTGGTGGACTAAGGCCTGAACCCTCTCAGTAGTAGAGGAGGCCCGTGCTCAGCAGTGAGCAGTATTACAGGGCTGGTATGGTATGGTATGGATTTAGGCTCTAGGGCGTGCCAAAGAAATATACATACATACATACACTCGAAAAACATAACCCTCCTTCTTTCTCAGTACGGTAAAAAATAAGTATAACACAGTGGCTGAACACAAATGAAATTCAGACCACTAATTTGCTACACATAATAGAAGTTTCAGGGCTCGCATATGCAAAACAAGAAAATCAGTTTTTATTAACTAATAGTTTAGCTTGTCAGGCTCACAACGTCTTAAAAGTCTCAGTACTGCTTTGAAGAAAGTATAACAAGAAAATATGGATTTCTATAGTAGTTGCATAGAGTAGATATCCTAATGTGTTACATTTATTTTTATTACATTGAAGGACGAGACGAGCATACCGTTTGCCTGATGGTAAGCGATACGACCACCCATAAACAGTAGCAACACCATCTAGCACCTTGAGTTACAAAGTACTGTGTAGTATTCCACTGCGCTCGTTATCCTGATACATAAGATGTTAAGTCTCATTATGTCCAGTAGCTACACTGGCTACAATGTCCTTCAAACCGAAACACAACAGTGCATGCACACTGCTGCTTGGCGGTAGTAATAGACATTGCGGTGGTACCCACCCAGACGGACTCTTACATATGAGAGTTCTACCACCAGTAGGTACCACACCTACCACGTATAAATATAATGCGCGATTTACAATAAAGAACTTTCAAATATCGCGATTAACATATTATACAAGCTGTTCTAAAAAACAACACACTCACGCCTTTTATCCCTAAAGAGGTAGGCAGAGGCGCAACTAATGCACCCACTTTTCTCCATGCGTATTCCGTCCCATGATTTGATAGGGAGCGAGCCTATCGCCATATCGAGCAACTCCAGACTTCGCGCTGATACTGAATAGAAAAATCGAATATCACGTTTTCCGACCCGGAGATCGAACCCCAAACCCCAGCATTGTAGTCATACCATAATACAACTATGCCACCGTGGCCGTCCTGTTCTAGAATACGTATTAAATAAAAAGTTTGTTTACATTATTTACAGATTCTCTTGATATAAAGGATATAGGTAAAAACTTAGTATGAATGCGGATATTATGGAGTTCATTGACCTTAATCCGAAGTAAATCCGAAAATATTTCCAAAAAATACAATACAAACCTCTGCGTAACAAAAAAACATAAATCTCCCCCAACTCTGGTTCCCTCAAATGCGATATCAGAGAACTTAGTTCGCAAAACTTGCTTATTTCTAACAATTCGTCTTACCAGATCATAATTGAAATCTCTCCTTAGGGAAGTTAAATGTATGGCGAATTTTTCTGCCGGCTGTCATTCGGTTATTTTGCTACAAATAAGTCCATGCTATAAATCCTAGACTTGTTGAATAGTATTATGTATGATGTATCCCCAAAAGTATTAAGTAAAAAAATCAGACTTTTCAATACAACAGTGGATATATAGATTTATTGAGATTTTACACTTGTGAACACAAGAATCGGATAAAAACTTTCGTACATACTTTTATTACCATATATTTCGGACCAAAGATTAGAATAGTATTTTCTTAGAAGTTATGAAACAGTCTTAAAGATTTGTAGGGGTAACATTACCATTATATTATTCCTATAACTTTCATTGCGTAATTACTGTTGGTAAGCGTAAGGTTGACTACAGAAGTTACTCAAGTCATCGAGGTCATAAAGACACTTTGAGCTTAAGGATTCGATCTCCAAATTCTAATACCCGTTTTCAATGTAACTTTCCAGAACTAAAACTAATCGAAATTCGGTATTCTCTTACACAATAGTCTTATTACAAGTAGTAGTAAAGTTTGATAACAGAGTACTGCTATCTGGAATTTCGCATTTAAAACATAATGAGTGTCTATGCCATAGCAATAATATAGAATTCGCTCCTCAATATTTTACATAAAAAGTTAAACAAACCAAAAGGTTCCGAGGCCTTGTTATATTTACCTTCTGCGTATCCAGACGCATTGTGATTTGTTGTAACCTACTTCGATGGAAGATTATCCTATCTAAACTTTGGGAGGACATCATTATTTCATACAGAAACTTTTTTCTTTAAAAACATGTGCCAGGATGAATAAAATAATGAAAAATGTGAAAAAGTTTCATGAATGAGCTCAAAACATACTACAGAGGCTCAGAGGGGTGCATTTTGCATCCACTCTCATCTTCATCATCAGCCACATGACGTCCACTGCTGAACATAGGCCTCCCCCAAAGATTGCCAGATGGAACTCTCAAAAGCGGCCCGCATCCAGCGCGTTCCTGCGACCTTTATCAAGTCGTCTCTTGCAGGTGGACGGCCGACGCTGCGCTTGCCAATACGTGGTCTCCACTCGAGAACTTTTTTCCCCATTTGCCGTCAGTTCTTCTACTTCTAATACTTCTATTCTACCAAACTTAAAATTGTCCCATGATGAATTAATCAATCATAGTGCCATATTACACACACTCACGCCCCTTTATCCCCGAAGGCGAGGGCGAGCCTATCGCCATATCGGGCACAAATTCCAGACTTCGGCCTCATACTGGGTAGAAAAACCTATATCACTGCGCGACCCGGGGATCGAACCCGAGACCTGAGCATTGCAGTCGTACCGTAATACAACTACGCCACTGAGGCAGTCAGTCAGTCGAGGCAGTGCCAGCATAAATGTCACTACCGGACAACTCACGTGTGCTATTTTAATCGAAATATCTAGGATTCAAACCTAAAAAGTCATGGTTCAAAGTCTAACAACGAGGCAAACTGAACCCTACTTGCGAAATACTATTACAGCGATTATTAATTATACTAGCTTTTTCCCGGGGCTCCGCCCGCGTTAATGAGTTTTCCCGGGATAAAAGTACATATAAACCTTCCTCTTGAATCACTCTATCTATTAAAAAAACGCATCAAAATCCGTTGCGTAGTTTTAAAGATCTAAAGCATACATAGGGACAGACAGACATACAGCAGGAAGTGGCTTTGTTTTATACCATGTAAAGATTATTACTATCAAATTGGCTTACAATCTCGATGTAGCTTATGGGTATAAAAAATATCGAATTCTTTCATAAACTGCCAGCCATAAATGTATGTTATGGTGACAAATGTCCTTAACAAATTATAGCGAAATGGCTGATATTTTACAGGCCAATAAAGCCGGCATTCGAATGGCAACAATATTTCATTAACACTGCCAGACTCTCGACCTAAAATCTGTATGTAGGTCGGTGGGCGTCCCTATAAAAGCGAATTCAAGGCGCCATATCCCCTAAGCCTGTCCATAGAGATGGGACGATAAAAAAATTGGAATGAAACTGGTTGAAAAGCTTTTTTTAACGTTTGCACTATTAGAGGAGGCCCGTGCTCAGCAGTGAGCAATTATAATACAGGGCTGATTGCATTGCATTGACTTTGACATCTAATGATGGGTTAACAATCTGTGCGACGACACTTCAACTGAGCATAAAAGACACAATTTTAGTAATTTTTAACCGATTTTGAAAAATTTGAAAGATTTTTTCGATTCGTATGTCTTCAAGTTTCTGAAAAACTACTACCTAATTAATTTGGATGGATTTTTCGTTTTTACATGTTTATTTGTTTAAATGTGTATAATATGGCTTTTATCGTTGTATTTTAAAGACTGCTTTTATTACTGCCACAAAAAATTGGATAACACAGGCATTTCAAGTTAAATATTTTATGTCCTGTACCCAAAAATAAGATGCCGCCCAAAGGGTGACAGGGTTTACTTGATGTGCGGAAACATCACACTTTTCTCCAAGTTTAGTAATGGTGTAGCATTTCTCAGTAATACGTTTACAAACGTTTGCACAACGCATCAGTCCTCTGTACTAAGACTGTCCAGAGTTCTCAGGAACTTGTATTCCAGTTCTGGAACATTTTACTTGACTGCCTTGGTGGCGCAATTGTATTGTAGTACGACTGCCGCGCTGAGGTCCGGAGTTTCAATCACGTATCAAGCAAAATGAAACGGATTTATTCAGTATCTGGAGTTTTGCACAATATGGCCATAGGCTCGTCTCCTATCACATCATGAAACATGGAGTTGTGCACAATATGGCGATAGGCTCGTATCACATCATGAAACAGAACGGTTCCGACTCTGCCTTCCCTCTCAGGTATAAAAAAGTTAGACTAAATGTGAAACATTTTACACCATGCTTTGCAACCGTTAAATGTTTGTCACCTCACGAACATTGCGATAAACATAAACATCCCACGCGTTAACATAACACTCGATTCGTGAATGGGGGGTCATTGCGCCTGATTCGACATTAAGGCATCACCTCATTCCTCTTTACCTACTTAAATGTCGTAAAATTTGCAAAGAGATTACGAATGGAATTGAGATAATGTTTTGTTTAGGCTCTACTTAACACTCGCGTGCAGGATTTGACGCCTAATTGGGACGTCAGTTTGCGCCCCGTTTCGCGCGTAATTTACGACACTTTTATCCACTTTTATCAGCAAAGGAAGTGTGTCGGGTCATCTGGACTATTTGGAGGTAATTTGGTTACGATTTTTATGTTATTACGGCGCTTGCGTGGTGTTATTCTTGTAACTAATTTAGCGGAGATATAACTCATATGTTATCGTGTAATATTATACTACTTATTTCAATACGCATATTCGATTGCATACCTACACGAAAACAGTTTTTAGGTTTTCACATTTATGTTCGTAAAATTGAAACCAAAAGATTTAGTACATAACCTATCAGTAGAAACTTATTTATCATTAAATATTTTAGTTATTAATTTATTATTACCTTTTAGTGGCTTTTTATTTATTCGTAAATTACTGTTATATCTCTAATCAACACCATCACACAAGCTAGGGTTATATGGTTATACTTATACGAGATAATTATATAAATCAGTTTTTTTTTTGCATTGAATGACGAGACAAGCAAGCCGTTCGCCTGATGGTAAGCGATACGACCACCCATAAACAGTAGCAACACCATTCATCACCTTGAGTTACAAACTACTGTGCGGTATTCCACTGCGCTCGTTATCCTGAGACATAAGATGTTAAGTCTCATTATGTCCTCTAGTTACACTGGCTACAATCAGTAAAGTATGAATGAAATCTTACTAATATTGTAAATGCGTAACTTTCATAAAAGTAAATGCAGGAACAACTAAACAGATTTGGATGAAACTTGGCACACGTGTAGATCATGTCCTGGATTAACATATAGACTACTTTTTATCCCGGTAATATGTTCCCATGCGAAATAATGTAAAACAAAATGTCTGTGGGCTTATAATGTGACAAAAAACGCAACACTTAAGACGATGTCGTTTTATTTTGATGTGATTGATCGAGAGACTAATACATCAGTCACGTGATCGCATCTCAACCAATCCTAATAAAACGAAACGGAGTTGTGTCGTTTTTTTTAGCCACATTCTAAGCTCACTTATTCAAATTCAAATTTTCAAATTCAAATCATTTATTCAGTAATTAGGCCCCTAAGGGCACTTTTACACGTCATTTTTCACAATGCTGTTTTACTAAAAGATTCTACCAGTGCTTCGGAAAAGCCCACTGACCTGAGAAGAAGCACCAAGAAACTCAGCGTAGGTCTTTTATCATTTTTTTTAAGTATATTTTACAATTTGTAAATCACAATAAATCACCATTCTTTAAGTAGATGGCAGTGACGTCGTGTCTTTTAAAAACTTTTATAGTGGGGCTTTCCCACGCGAAAGAAAGGTCTTTGTCCAGAAAGGGCGAATTCGCCGCGAAACGTTTCGCGCGAAATCATACGCGCGTTGGTGAGATACTAGACACCAGTACATTGCGTCCACAAGCATCGCGCGAATTCAAAATACGCGCGTAAATCGCGTGCACTACGCCAGACTCTCGACTCGCGCGTATTGCGCGCGAGTGGAGGTACTAGGGACGCCTTGTTGCGTCCAGTTAACGCGCGAACTCTAGAGCGAGTGCACGTATAGAAGGAAAGGGAGCGACAACATTTTGACACGGAATTGTTTATATGCTCGCGCGTTGGTACGCACCTTGTGGACGCAACGGTCGCGCGTAATACGCGCTAGAGAATCGCGGCGAATTCGTCCTTTCTGGACAAGGCCTTAGTATGAAACAAATAAAGACAATCTTCAAAACAAATTTACAGATTGTCTGAGCGTGTTTCCAACAGGTCGATCTGAAACATCTTTGAGGGAAGCCTATATTTATCAGTATATATCTTGGGGCTGATGATGATCATGATGAATATTAATCTATTATACACGGCTTTAATGATTCCAAACTAAATTGCACTAAAAATATATTATTTGTGGATTAAATGAATTCCATAATCAATTATTCGACGAAAAGTAGTAAGTTTAAAAACGTATTGTTACCTAAAGCCGATGCTACGTCGCAGTAAAAACTCAGGCTTTAAACCTTTTCAACGTATTAAAGTAACTGGTTTACCTAAAGCAAGATCGAATTTTTACGCAAATTGGAAAAGGCCATTCCGCACCGAGCACAAATTAGTATCTTAAAAGGAACAAAATATTGGGACGGCGGAATTTAAAAAACTAATTTTATCGAATTAAGCTAAGGTCTTTCGGGATTAAATAGGGATTGGGACGAACTGAATTCATCAAAATGTATAGTAAAATAATTAGATACGTAAAGAGTAGGTCACATTTTTTTTGTACAATAAGTTGTTAACAGCTTTAAACCATCACGCAGTTTTTATCTAGGCTACAGACATTTACCGATCACAATTTCAGTCTCCAGACTGATTGATACTGACCAAAAAACCGGAGATCGAATCCGAGCCCAGTACGGCCGTGAATCGTAGGCAATAAGCCTGTCATCAAGGCAGTCCGTGTTGGAATTGAACAGATTCATGTAAATAAAAAAATACGGTTAATCTATTTCCTTTTTTTACCTAGACATTGATGTTATATTATGACCGTAGAATTTAATATATTTGTGGCACATACCATATCATACCAGCCCTTTTTTTTATGGCCATCTTCGGCGCATTAGGGACGGCCGCGGGCTTCCTCCGACTCACGTCTAAGTTGTCGTCCGCAACCGCCCCTGCGCGTACCGCTGTTGCGGTCCTTATCCTGTTGTTGCGTCCGAGGCAGCGTGAGACACGCTGCCGTCCGTCACGGGGGTCACAGAAGTTGGCTAGACTAATAGGTGGGCGGCACCTCCCGCCCACCCGTGACCCCGGAGGCCCATACCAGCCCTGTATTATATATTGTCGACTGCTGAGCACGGACCTCCTCTACAACGGAGAGGGTTAAGGCTTTAGTCCGCCACGCTGATCTAGTGCGGGTTTGGTAAACTTCACATACCTTCGAAATTCAGAGAATTCAGAATTCTGCTCCTCAGGTATGCAGGTTGTCTTGCGATGTTTTCCTTCACCGTTAAAGCTAGCGATAATTCACAAAAAATACACATATAAATTGTTAGAAAAGTCAAAGGAGTGTGCCCTTGGGTTTTGAACCTGTGGACATTCATCCCGGCAGTGCGTTCCACTCTCAACTAGGCAATCGCCGTTCACTCCGCTCGCTTGTAAAACATATTATCCATTAATTGTATTTTCCTGCACTCCTTTATATGAACTTTAATTATACCATATCTCACACTGCTTTGTGTTTATAATGTCAATTCAGGAAATATAGGCGATTACTTTTAAATATAATGTATTTAATACAAGGAAGTAATACAAATATTAAATAAAAATTGGCACTGGTGCTTTTACAAAAATATTCACCTACAAATAACTGCGTCATAATATTTACTCTGAATGTATTCCCGCTAGCCCACACCGGTAAAACCCAATAACTCATAACTCGTAGCTTTTACCGAATATATTGAATAAAGTGTGTCAATAAACCTTTAACAATGAAACTCTCAACTATTATTACGATAAAACAAAGTAATTGATAAACTCAGTTTGGACGGAAGAGCCGGTAAGTGTTGACTATACCGAATCTATAAATACCAAATAAAAATATAGATCGGGTACAAAATAAGAAACATTTGTGAAAGCAGATCATCTGAAATTGAAGGAAACTACCAACCTATTAGATGTAAGACAGACTCAACATTAACGAAATTTGACCTAGCAGAAATTGGCCAAGTCCTCAGATACAGGTAAACCATTCCAACAGTCTGACATATTAGTCGGGTTGATATTTTGACGGCTACTTACACTTAGGGTTGCGTCACAAATTCATTTATCACGTCTTAAGCATGAATTTGCATTGATGGGCTGCTGATGAGGGTTGGCACGTGCGGACAGGGTGATAATTTAAAAGGGTCAGGTAATGTTCGGCAGGGCTTTAACCTCGCGTGCCCTATGAATAGATCTGCTTAATCCTTTCAAATTCAAATCTTGTAATACTGTAGTTTTTAGAGGATAACTAGCGGACTTGGGTCATTTGTTGGCTTAGTGTTATCCTTTAGAACACGGATGACATATTTAGTGATGTAGTTTATTTTGTTTAATTTATTGTGTACTCGCTATTGCTCACGGCTTCGCCAGCGTAAAAGATCTTTCCGGATTTAAAGTCCTTATATGCATATACATATACACTCACGCCTGTTATCCCCGAAGGGGTAGGCAGAGGCGCAACTAGTGCACCCACTTTTCGACATTATTCCGTCCCATGATGTGATAGGGGGCGAGCCTATCGCAATATCGGGCACAAATTCCAGACTCCGAGCTGATACTGAATAGAAAAACTCAATATCACTTTGCCCGACCCGGGCATCGAACCCGAGACCTCAGCTTTACAGTCGTACTGTAATACAATTACGCTACCGAGGCAGTCCTTATATGCATTGCATATATTATGCTTATAACCAAACAAATTCCTGCCTTTAATTACGACTCTATGTGGAGTCAATAGTGCACAGTCACCAGTATTAGTAGCTGAACAAATTCAAAATTATTTATTACCTACATACTTTTGTGTTCTTACTAAATTTTTTTCTCTTCACAAAAATAAGATAAAAGAGATTTGCTTTACATCATGTGAAGATTTTTTTTAGTTTAACTTATCGCGTATATAGGCGATTTGAAATTTTGATTTTGTACAGATATTTATGATGCTGACTGCACTTTTCTCGTAAACGATGGTCTTTTAACTTTTTGTTAGCATTTTATAAACAAAGTCACAGGGGCTCAGTTAATGAACACTAAGTGTTACTTGCGGATTCACCCACCACACCCACACCCGCACCCACTGTTCGCCGTTATTCCGTCCCATGATGTGATAGGGGGCGAGCCTATCGCCATATCCTACTAATATTATAAAGGCGAAAGTTTGTAAGAATGTATGGATGTTTGAATGTTTGGATGTTTGGATGTAAGGATGTTTGTTCCTCTTTCACGCAAAAACTACTGAACGGATTTCTATGAAATTTGGCACACGGGTACATCATGTCCTGGATTAACACATAGGCTACTTTTTATCCCGGGAAAACATAAAGCGGGACTTTTATCCCGGAAAAACCTTTTAACGCGGGCGGAGCCGCGGGCAAAAGCTAGTAGAGCATATTCCAGACTCCGAGCTGATACTGAATAGAAAAACTCAATAGCACCTTGCCCGACTCGGTGATCGAACCCGAGACCTCAGCATTGCAGTAGTACCATAATACAACTACGCCACCGAGGCTCTTAAGGACACTGTTAAGTCTAAAACAATTCTTTAATAATGCAATTACACATATACTATAAAGGCAACATAATGATGAACATCCTTTAGCAGTAAACGCAACCTTATGCATGGTCAGGTACTCAAAAGGAGGAAGACAAAAGATTTTGTAATGTTACGTAGCCTTTACTAGGTTGTAGTAATTAATAACAAGTGGAAACCTCTGTGAAAAATCTATCCAATCAACTTCTCCGTATCTTTAACACCAGGATTAAAAATTATAACAAAAGACTGAGATAATACAATACAAGTGTGCCCGACATGGCGATAGGCTCGCCCCCTATCACATCATGGGACGGAATAACGGCGAAAAGTGGGTGCACTAGTTGCGCCTCTGCCTACCCTTTCAGGGGTTAACAGGCGTGAGTGAGTGTGTTTGTGAGATAATACAGTAAGTATCAAAAATATATTGAAAACTAGCATTTAGTTAATTGAATATGTAACGTAGATAATGTTTTAACTCACCTCACAGTTTTTAGTTCATAAAAGTGTCTTAAATCTAAATAAGCCTCATTCGTAAATGACGATGAACATCAACCCCAAAAATTACACTTCAAACTGTTGAAGGGCATCAAAGCAGCTAATTTACACTTTTTTTATATTCAGTATTGTAATAACAATTCCTTTTCGTGTAAATTCACGCTAATATTGCTCGTAAATGACTTGTGAATGATTTTACCTATAGGTTTTATGAGTACGTTAAATTTTCTTTCTTTAACAGAGGTTTAACATGAAAAATGTATTTGTTTCGTGGCAAACACTGTGACACACAAGCCGGCTGATGCCGGTCAATTACTCAACGTCGTTGAAAGCTTGGCTTCTGATTACCGCATAAATGGTCGCGCCAGCAACCTTCGCCCTACCATCTCATCATTTCTCTTTCATTTTAGGTGATATCTTCGTTTGAGACTCCAAAGGGGCCTCGTGACTTCCGCAATTAATCCTTTTCGAGAGCGGTCGAAAATCTGTTTGACACAAAATAAAAAAATTGACTTGTTGTGAAATGATTGTTTGTGAAAGCTGTCTGAAATATCAAACGTATATTTTTTAACGAAATGCTACTACAGTTTTTAATGTTCCAATTAAAGTTATCTTCGACTTCCTGCACACTCGTAATTTCGCCAATTCCACGTATTTTTAAATTGTCACGGCACATAAAAGCTATGATGATAGTAAAAAAATACATTACAATAACTATAAAAAACGTAAATTGCATTAATTAAAATTGCTTTGCCACATAACTTAATAGAGCTGGGAGTGAAAAATTTACAAAATATAGTCATTTTCAAATTCTATAAACCTTGTACTCCTGAGAAACAAAGACGTGTTTTCATATTTAAGCATTGAGACTTAAAAACCATTTGCGTTTTATTTATTAGTTTCAAAAACTCAATTACACAAATGCAATTATACTTTCCCGAATTCCCCACGCTGCAACCAGCGCAGTTAATAACATATCTAATTTATCTTTACACAGATACGAGGAGACAACAGTGGGCCCGCCGTCGTCAGATAATGGACTCCACTTCCTGAGCAGCTGTGACCCGATGACCTCACGCATCAAAATGCCTTATCAACGAACTATTACCAGCCTCTTACTGACCGAACAGTTCTGGGATGTTTATCAGTCACGGACGAAACTTGCTCGAGTCCCCACCTAATCGTGATCAATGGACTCATTAACTGCGCATCGCTTGTGGATGAATGATGTGCGTTGATCTGCTAAGATGGGTGATTTATTTCCGAGTATACCGAAGAGTACATTCGCGAGTGAGGTAGAAGGGAACTGGAGTGGAGGCCGAGGGTTGGAAGACTACAGCTCTGATGCGGATTTGGCCGCCGTAGAGTTGTTCAGGGATTACCCGGAGCCGCTGTTGAGGTTCGCGTCGGCTTGCTGTGTGCTGTTTATGTTGGTCGGGATCCCTGGCAATCTGATTACGATTATCGCACTCGCGCGCTGCAAGAAGGTAAGTTCTGATGATCTTTACTCTATTCCTAAACATCACAGTTGTATAGAATGCTTATGGTGTACCTATAGATATTTTGATAGGTATATATTTCTTAGTCAGTAAGTAAAATAAGCAATAGGTATATTTTTAAATCACCGTAAGTACTTTATAAAATAAAAAACATTCAGTGGTTTATGCGATAGTTACTACAAATAAGCAAAACCCCAAAAAACAGGCGGTTCAGTCAATATTAGAAAATGATAAAAATCTTGTATGAGATTTTGCAAATCGGCCACCGAGCACCACTTCTAAACTATTCTATTGTTAAGATGTGAAAAGGTGTAAATAACCTCTTAAATACCTAAAGCACTATTAGATCTTCCAATTCTGGCGTTTTATATTTCAAATCAATTTTGCAATAGCAACAAAATTTTTCATCGATGATTAATTAATTTTATCACTGAGTTAAACTATTTGACCCAAAGAACAAATCTTACCATTTTATATATGTCATATATTTTATATTCCAGATTAATAAATTAAAATGAAACATATTTTTTCTAATGGCATGATACGATGATAATAATAATTTGACCTTCATGTGTGTTTTTCTAGTTATCAATGAACTAGCATTGCAGTCATTTCCTTTTGGTTTGTCGTTTAATAAACATATACATAATCCATTTGTTTTACACTGTTAATACAATAATTTTATTCATACATCATCTATGTCTACTTACTTTACAACAAAAATTAAAAACGTACAAATCTTTTAAAATTTATAAATAACATTTACACGAAATTATAATTTTAAACACAATGTTACTCTTCGTTTTCGCATCTTAATTGCACCACAAGAAAATATTGCATTTATTGCCATGTAAAATGATACGAATTTGCAACAAAAGTCACATGGACTGTTTAATGGCACATTTACGTAGAGCCAGCATTACATATTAATTTCCGAAAGGTCTGTTTATCTTTGTAGTGACTATTGTCCGAAAAATCTCTTCTGACTAATATTTGCTCAACTTCAATGGAACCCAAATGAGTACTAATTGTGCGATAACGAATAACCGCGGCAGAGTAAATACATTAAGTGTTTTCTAGGGAAAGTGATTAAGTTTTTAGTATGTAAATAAAACTATCTCAAACTATGTTGTAAAATAAGCAGTTATGGCCAAAGGTATCAAGTTAAACAATATAGATGAGTTTATTTCCATACCGCAATGGACGAAAGTCTTTTAATGGTATGGTGATTAAAAGAACTTAAATTGAGTGAGTCGTGATATTGTGATAAGGTTTATTAATATCCTATTCCGAGTCAGTTATAGGTACGTCGTCATCTGTTTTGATTTATTAACATAATCATAATCAGTCACCTAAAATCCACTCCTGACCATAGGCCTCCCCTAAAGATTCCGAGACAGACCTTAATTTCATTATCAAGATTTTAAAACAATTTAAAAACAGTAACATTTTAAATTAATTCAAAGGAAACCATGTGCATTCAGCCTGGCTGAAAGCAAACCTACATTTATCAATTGAAAAAAATGCGGTGCACATACATCCTCATACAGTTTCGACGATAATTGTGTCACAAACTTAAACAAAGATAAAAATTACTCTACTAAAACAACGTTAGAGAATGTTTGTTTGTTTGTTGATAAGCGTCGGTCAGCGAGTGGCAGGGACACGCGATAACTATGACACTAAACGGTACATCGCAAATATTTGATTATTTAACTATGTATTAAGACTGAACTTGAGAACATCCCCTTAGTGCAGAATTGAATACCAATTATTTTATCACATTTTTCCTTATTTATTTTTGTGATAAATACAAAAAACTGTTGCTGATTTCGTATTTCAAATGTTTATCAGTAAAGCTCCATATGGTTATCATTATTACTGTATGAAACACTTGATTATATTAATCAAAAATTATTCGTTTATAAGGACATTTTTTTTATAAAACCATTTACTATTTACGTGGAGCTGGTCACGTCAACATACTCTGCGTTATAAATTATACTATATTTTTTATTTTATTTTGAGGTGATACCGGCATCTACCGAACCCTGTCCATCAGGGTGGAGCACCAAACCGATGGACAGACCAGATTAAGGACTCGTCTGCCACCAAGTTCCATAAACTAGTCGAAGATGCGATGAACAGAAACCAGTGGAAACAAATAATCCGCTCTAAATGTGGTACATCCAATGATGACCACGATCCTCAGTCATGAGGGACCGACTACAGAGAGACTGAACCCTGAATCAGGGTCATTAGATTCTTATTTTTTTACCGATCCACCGACGCGACAATGCTTGAATAGAAGTATTATTAGGTACCTACTTACAATAGAGGATAACAAACGAATTTTATATTTTTATTGTTTAAATGTTTTTTCGTCGGGAGTATATAGTTTTTCCACAAAAACATTTCATACGTGGTTCCTAGAAGACAAATCCATAGACATTCATTTAGATTTTTGTGCCTGCGGACATAATGCCTACTACTTTTGGAGTCACCCATGTGGTATCTGACTCAACGGAATATTTCCCGAATGATTAACATAAATATTCCTGTTTGTTCATTAAATTCATTTTTTAAATTAAATTTTATTGATACATAAATACATATACACTCACGCCTGTTATCCCCGAAGGGGTAGGCAGAGGCGCAACTAGTGCACCCACTTTTCGCCATTATTGCGTCCCATGATGTGATAGGGGGCGAGCCTATCGCCATATCGGGCACAAATTCCAGACTCCGAGCTGATACTGAATAGAAAAACTCAATATCACTTTGCCCGACCCGGAAATTTTATTGATTAAAGCTAAAAATATTGGACACCAAACAAAAATAAAAATTTAATCAGTCTGAAAGCATTTGTAAAGGATTGGCGACATAACTTCGCTTCTCTCTAATTGCATTTTATTAAAACACTCATCATTTAAAAGTTTTAATCATCATGATAGTGACCATGTTAATCGATTCACATTCATCTCGGTTGTCTTATACAAGACTAGCTTTTGCCCGCGGCTCCGCCCGCATTAAAAAGTTTTTCCGGGATAAAAGTCCCGGTTTATATTTTCCCGCGATAAAAAGTAGCCTATGTGTTAATCCAGGACATGATCTACCCGTGTGCCAAATTTCATCGAAATCCGTTCAGTAGTTTTTGCGTGAAAGAGTAACAAACATCCATACATCCATACATCCAAACATCCAGACATTCTTACAAACTTTCGCCTTTATAATATTAGTAGGATACCTGATAATTATTTAAAAAACTACAACTTTTGGATTATTCAAAACCCAATTCGGTTCCGACAACGATTATCCTACCGGAAATGGAAAATTTATTTTATTTAATTTATCAAAATATTATACAAAATAATTAGATAAATATAAGTCATATAAGTATAAAGAACCTAAATATATTTTCATTATTATTGAATCCTCAGGAAGTAAGACTTTTAGTTGAAATTACATTTTACCGGTTTCAAACAAACACGACAAAAAAATGAGTCATCGGTCGCGAATCACTATGAAAATATTAAATGTTCATTGTAGTACAGGAGCTATGTAAAACATACATAATATCACTATGTCAAAGAAGATATAAATATGTATGATACTGATTCGTTACGATAAATCTTTGTATGGAATCTCATAATATTACTAAGACCTAAAAAGATAAAATTTAAGTCAATGTAAGCAACTTACAACAGCCGCCTGCAGTATTTCAGGACGCACAGACTTACTTGGCGAAATAACCTGGCTACTGCGCTCTTTCTCTATAAACTGGTCAGAAATAAAATCGCTTGCTCTAACTTATTGGCTCAAATAAGGTTTTTTGCGCCTTCCCGATATCCTTAGAATAAAATTACACCTCTCTGTACTCCTCCACGAAGAACGGTTCTAGGTGCAAGTTCACCAACACTAAGGCCGGTATTAATACCGCCCGAAGACTGCAAAATCTTGAACAGCTGTAGCGATATATCAGACCATATTGACAGTGTTGGCAAATTTTATAAAAATACTGTCGAGCATTTCTTAAATAATAATCAAACGCAGAATCTGTGCTTATTTGGAAATTGATGTGCATTATTTATATTTTAATTTGAAAGTTGTACTATTTTTGTAAATGTAGTGGTCCGATTAGTTGTTTTATATGTGAAGTTTATTCTATTATTGTTAATTATTTCATTTATTTTAATAAATTGATGATCATTTTTGAGCATGTGGAACTAGCCTGTAAAAAATTGTTACACGTATAAGTTGTGTTGTATCTTTCCCTTATAAATTGTATTGGTGTAAGTAATTGTTGGCTAGTCAAATAAATAAATAAAAAAAATCTATTTCGAGTGTCCTAACAAACAGGCAATTTCCATTTGGTAAATTCCTCAATCCCACGTTATTACTTTCTTCCGAAAAACGTTCATTATTCTTACATCAATAATGTAAAATCAAAATAACTAGGTACATAATGTCACAACCCTTTAGTATTTTTTATAAAAAAATATAAATTCAGAATCTATGCGACATCAATAAGTACCTATTATGATATCGAGGGACTCATAATACATATCATTGTGTAGGTAGGAAACGACTGAAAACAAATATGCTGTACTAATTTTTCCATTATTGTATTAAGCGCTGTCATATGCGAACCCGCTCTAACCCAGCTCAGCAAGTGGCCTTAACCCTCTCATTAATAGAGTAAGCACGTGCCCAGCATTGAGATATAGAGTATGAGGGTTAGTATAGAGTTAGTATAGAGATATAGGGTTAGTATTACTTATTATTATTTGGTAATATGTAAAATGATAGGTCGAACAAAAACAAAACGTTGTTTGAAAAGTAGGTAGGTTGTATATATTTCATTTTTCCTTCCCTGAATACAGTACAGACAAATATTTATATACCGCTACAAATTTGAAACGGGGAAATGGAAACATGGTCTTCTAATTTACCTAATTCTTTATTAAATAAATGATATTACTAAGTAATCTATTGTTTTCTTTGAGTATCTACCAATGGAGATGCGATGACCGGATGAAACCCTCGTTGGCCATACATGCGCAGCTGGTCATACACTCTTATTAAAACCTATGTGACTTGCGATCGCTGTCATTACATTCTACAATAATGACATTAAGCGCTGCTCCACAGAAATTGTGATTTTTGTTGCGTTATTGTGTAAAAAACTACCTTATATTCAGCCCTGCACGTGTGATTTTTGCGCATTAAAAAGTGTTTGCGCATTAATGCCTTATCGTGTCCATTCGTTAACTAGTCTATGATTGTTTTCCAAAACCACACTTTGAAAATATACTGCATTGTATCAATCATAAACTGATTTAACACGCAGCTGCGATTTGATTTATTGTCTCTGGTGATAAATGTGACAATCAGTACATTGAAATATTACGACTCCTCTATTAGGCTAGGTCAGTGCTTACACTGTCAGAGATACAGTCAGTCACATATGTGGCTGAACAAATTAAAAACTTCAACCTCTACCTACTTATCTGCCTGATTGTACGTATTCCCTATATTTTCTGGTGGTGGTTTATTTATATCCATCCGGAAAGCGACCACCACACACTAGGGATAAAACCCGACACGGTGTCCATGTAGTCCGTTCCTTCCTGGCTTTAAACAGACCGCCATAAATGTGTGAGCTAGCGAGAAATAATCATCTCTCGTCACCCGACACTCTCTGGACCCAACATTGTACCCATGAGGTGCGAAGGGATCATTCTGTCGTGCCTACAAAATTCTAGGCAATCTTCAATCACTTGCAAAACAATGTCAAAGTCGGGTCTTTAGATCTATGTATCAATGTTCTAGCCATATAAAATCGTTAATGTAAAATCTTTAGTCATATTTATTGGGTTTGTTATCACCAGAAACCTAGGACACGCAACGCTAATCCAAAATATATTACGCTAAGGTTGGCATGGTATTTTTATCTTCACGGCAAAGTTTTTTGTTTTTTTTTTATTGCATCGAATGACGAGACGAGCATGCCGTTTGCCGAATGGTAAGCGATACGACCACCCATAAACAGTAGAAACACCATCGAGCACCTTGAGTTACAAATTACTGTTTGGCATTCTACTGCGCTTGTCATCCTGAGACATAAGATATTAGTCTCATTACGTCCTGTAGTTACACTGGCTACAATGCCCTTCAAACCGAAACACAACAGTGCATGCACACTGCTGCTTGGCGGTAGAAATAGACATTGCGGTGGTACCCACCCAGACAGACTCTTACATATGAGAGTCTTACCACCAGTAAAACCAGCAAAGATACAACATAACATTAGACCTGATGAGAAGTGTAGTTTCAATATAATTTAGACCAGCGAACGACGTGGCTTCAACCGCTGCCTGCATTATGTAGGATATTCTTCCTGGAATCAAATGTCAGGATTTTTTTCAAACAGGCCGGCAAAGTTGTGTCTACAGGCCAGAGATAATCACCTCTCGTCAGACGACGTTTTGTCTGGACTCCTCTCCGATTACCAACAGGTGCGGTGGGATCACTTTTGCTGTTACCGTATAAAAAATGTATCCCGGCAAGCACTAGGGTGAATTTTATAATTATGTGAATGGTAGTCGCTACCTAGTTAGTAACAATATCTTTTACCCTTCCAGCAATATGGTTTTTTATAGTAGACATGCTCGTTTTAGATTTTTAAGACCAAAAGCTTACCATCTACTCGATCTTCTCAGAATCTTCATTAAAATCTATACTCACTTTAAAATCGTACCCATACTTCGCAATTTCCTTAACTAGAGACCCCTAGAGCTCACTAAACTCAGTAGTAAGCAAAACTTTTCTATTTTACCGCAGTCGGTTACATAGAAAAGTTTTGCTTGTAGCGTAGCCTATTTTATAAGTTTTCCCATTACTGTATAATATACATTTATATTTAAATATTATTGTCAACAAAGAATTACTATATATTTTAATATTTATTTAATTTTTTAGTCTTCGGTATTTGCGTCTTATCGTATTTGCTCCGATTTCACCTTCGTGTTCAAGATTATCGTTTGGACTAAATAAACTGAAACTTAAAATAATAATATTACTCAATGTTTACTAAATACCTTTTACTTGATTTTATTCCAAATTGCATATTATAATCCAATAAAACCATGATGTCTATATTGTTTTATGGTAGGAATGAAATAGCAACATCATAATATGTTATAGCCATTATATTACGAGAAAAAAAATGTATATTATCCTGCATACATATTGTCATTTATGTTACTTAATGTTAATATTCAAATTCATGCACGTATCTTTTATTTCAAAAATATTATATTATTTACAACAAAATATCACTTAAAATCCCCTGAAACAAACGCAATATAACTCATAACTTCAAGTAACAACCCATCTTAAGTTTACATTCTAAGATACGCACTATCGCACCAGTTTACCACACAACACGTAATACTCTATATTTTCCAGGTCCGAAACGCGACAGCAGTGTTCATCATGAACTTATCCTGCTCCGACCTTTTGTTCTGCTGCTTTAATCTTCCGCTCGCCGCGTCAACATTCTGGCGTCGATCCTGGGCGCACGGCAAGATCCTCTGCCGCATGTTCCCGCTGGCGAGATATGCCCTCGTCGCCGTGTCGCTGTTCACCGTACTGGCCATCACTATCAACAGATACGTCATGATATCACATCCACGATTGTATCCTAAGTGAGTATAAAAACTCCGTCGTATTAGCCAGTATCATTAATTTTCATTGTTAATAAAAAATAAATTGTTTTGACTTTAGGATGATCTATCTATATTCAATTTCGTGTTTAGCATGATTCAAATCGAGAATAACAATCGTGTATTAAGTTCTAATCACTTTATTTTATCCTACAGGCTTTACAAACGCCAGTACCTGGCTGTGATGGTGGCAAGCACATGGGCATTCTCATTCGGAGCATTAATAGCCACGTGGCTGGAGAAGTGGGGCAGATTTGGCCTAGATCCCACCATCGGCTCATGCTCCATACTTCCTGATCGCAACAATCGGTCACCAAAAGAATTCCTCTTCGTGGGTGCTTTCATGCTTCCCTGTTTGGCGATAGTCATATGCTATGCACGAATATTTTGTATAGTCAGGGACGCTGCGAGAAAATCACGAGCACCAGTTCGAAGAGCAAGACCTGGACTTGAGGACTCTGCTGTTGGATCCGCATCTACGGCAGTAGAGAGATCACCAGGCCCTGAGAATGGTGCCAACCATAATCATATTTCAGCACCGAAAAGGGCTTTATTAGCACCGCCAGTACCACACTGCCCGCCTACACCGGTTCCGGAACGATCATCATCTTCTGGAGTGGAGACGTTAGATGGGCATGATGAAGAATGCGCTCTAGACGCTAAACCTCGGACACCCAGTGGCGGGGAGACTGCCAAGCGATTACGCCAAGCTGCATGCGTTCTGAAACGATCTCCAGCATCGGTCAGGCCTCCAAGACTGACGCCAAAAGATAGAAAACTATTAAAAATGATCATGGCCATAATGCTTTCTTTCTGGGTATGTTACCTACCAATAACATTAACAAAGATATTTCGCGAGTTTACTTCGCACCCAGCGGCGAACATAGCTGGATACATCCTGATATACCTCACGACGTGCATCAACCCGATAATTTACGTGGTGATGTCGAGCGAGTACCGACAGGCGTACAAGAACCTGTTGATGTGCCGCCGGTGGGCGTGACGTTCACCAGGCGATGGCGCCTCCGAGAAGCGCCCGCCGTGACTCCGACAACCGCCGGACTGCCTAAAGCACTCGTGCAAGTAACTGTACCAAAATACAAGAGCAGGGACAATGAAAATTATCTGCTCTAGTGATTGTGTTAACTGTGTATACGTGACTTTAGTTAAGGAGTGTTTCGAAATGTATTGTATTTTATTATGTGTAATTGAGAACCGTCCGTGTAAAGTATGGATGGGACTAAATGAAGTTGTGAATGTTTTTATACTCGAACATTGTTTCATACGATACATAATGTGTGTAGATACGTAACGTCTAAACTATTTAAAACATAAACTATGGTTACTGTAGGCGGATAGTAAAGATACTCATTACTAATTTTATTGTACCGGTAAGAATGTAATTTATAAATGTACACCAACAGCTATTACCAAAAATCATCAACTTAATGTGAAAGTATTAGTTAGCAATAATTGTCGGAAGGACCAAAGAGTATGGTAGTTATAGTGATGGAAGCAATACGTTAGTGGTAGAGAGGTAGAGCGTTTACGAGACTAACGGCGGTCTGCAGCGTTTATCTTTGTCGGGCATACCCACGGCCGGGGTATACTGACTCATCAGGGAAAATGTAGCTAAAACAAATAGTAATCCTGTATTCACTCAATTCATACTCATTATTAATAAAATGCTTGCGAGCAAACGACGTGTGAATGTTGTGCTATAAAGTGTATTAAAAGAAAAAAATGGGTGGCATCAATGGTAGTGCAATCGAGGATTTGGTGCCGGGCCTAGAAGATTACGAGAACAGCGCGGCGCTGGCCGCCGTGAAACTGTTCAAGGACTACCCGGACTGCCTGCTGTATTTTGCTGTGGCGTGCTGCATCGTCTTCATGGTCATCGGGATTCCAGGGAATGTTGTCACCATCGTCGCTCTCGCGCGGTGTAGGAAGGTAAATTACATTTCACATTCCTTCTCTACTGGGTCGGTGAGAAATACTTTTGTTCTAGAAACTATTTTAGCTTAGGTTAATGATCGTCCGGCGCGTCGGTTAGAAGTTAACCCCCTCAGAAAGAACTAGCTTTGGTCAAATCGTAAGAGACACACTAACACAAAATTAACTGAATATCAAACCCACGGTCTCTCAGTATATTAGCGTCATACGTTTCCACTTTAGAATCGATGCTATATTTCTAATTTAAAACAATGTAGTCCTCTCCCCTTATTTTGTTGCATATTGCCGCTCGTATAATAGTTCGTACCGATTCTATATTAATATTCTAGATATTGTCTAACGCTCATAGGTAATCTTGTGTCTAAATTATTTAACTGCAGCCATTCTTATGTCATTTACAACAAAGATCTATTTGTTGGTGCTGTAATAATTATATTAAATCATTCTAATGAAGTAGTAGCTACTATTCATAAGAGACAAAGGGTTTTTAAAATAAGGTCATTATTAACGTCACCCAAAGCAAGTAAAGTAACTAGATGGCACTCGGCTAGGATTGCCATATTTTAGGGTTGACAAATCAGGACAATTTGAACCTTTTAATGTCAAAAATACCTTTGGAATTAATACCTACATTAATCTTAATTTGTATTAGGGGTGCAGCTACCTCTGTATCAGCCGTATCAATGATACGGTGCCCGCGAGGTCTAGGGGCCCCTCTTGACTCATATGCTAATCTTAAGCCACTCAAAAGTTCGGACACCTTTTTCTCCCCGTATTATAGGCCTCTGGAGGTGTGACACACGGGGAAGGGCCCGAAACAAACTAGGCCACAATGCAATGTACAGTTTTTAATCAGGGCATTTTAATGGTTTATGAGTGGACAATACAATACAGAAAGCTGAATAGAGATGACAATCCTGTCATATTGTAACGAATGGCAACCCTACTCGCGACTCAGTTGTCGTCATAGCGCTAACAAATTGTAAACTATACGAGCAAAGAGCATTATAATACTACGGATATACGAGGATATCCATTAAAAATTACATTACAGTTACCATTCATCGGAAAATAAATACTCCCATTAAATAATTAAATTTCTACCGCTCATTTATGTCATACGTACGTAGGACTTATAGCATGGGGAAACACCATGTTATCAATAACTTAAAAAGTTTGTAAATAAACACTTTATCCAAGTTTACATAATCATTCTCCAAGACAGCTAATGAAAAACGTTTACCGTGTATTAAAGAAAAGTCCGACTACACAGATTATATACATATACATTCTTATCTGCCGCGAAGCAACATTGGCAAGTATTGTACTCCGATTTAAAGTACGAATATTATATCTAGAGTAATTACTGTGCATACAGACTTATCAATATCTAATGCTAGCCTCATAGCCTGTTAATGGTAGTGCAGCAGTTTTTTTATTCAAATCTTTACAGATTCCTTATCTACTGTTTATGGACAACTGTGACGCGTTCCATAGGGCCAGTAGCTTCCTCGTTTAGTCATTCAGTGGTATAAAAAATATCGAGCCCTCCTTACCAATAACCACAAGTTGTTGACTGTAAACGACACAGTCACGCGCTGACGTAGTAATTTACTTTGATTACAAACGATTCATCATCTCGGCGCCCACCTGTTTTCGCTTTAAAATTCTATTTGTTTTAGTATTTTTGATTGTTAGAACTAAAAAGTTTATTTGGAACTCTATTTTCATATCGAAATGGTTTAGTTTCCTTGGAATTTGTTCAATAAAAACATCTACGTCAACAAAATAGTGTTTTGATTTGTCAGAAACTTTCTTTGGTAACAGTTTGGGGGTTTCTTCACCTTGATTTCTGTACTACTAGTAATATTATTTTTTGCTAAAAGGACAAACAAAATAATAGTTCTTGGATTTGCAAACAAATTTTCCTCCAGATAATCAAAGTTTGTCGAATGACTGGAATTTTTTTTTAAATATTATAATTGTATCTTTCCCTAGAAACAGACGTAGCAGTACCAATTTTAATTGCTATAACATATTTATCTCTCTTTACAGGTTCGCAATGCCACAGCAATATTCATAATCAACTTATCGTGCTCAGATCTTCTTTTCTGTTGCTTCGTTCTGCCTCTTCAAGCTTCAACATTTCACGAGCGCGCATGGATCCATGGGAAATTTCTATGTCGAATGCTCCCGCTAGCAAGATACGGTTTAGTAGCTGTCTCGCTGTTCACAATATTGGCTATCACCATCAACAGATATATCATGATTTCCTACCCGATGCTTTATCCCAGGTTAGAGCCTCATCATAATTATTCACTAGCTAGTCTTTAATTACAAAGTATTGATTGTTAGAAGCTACTTTACTCCAAGTCTATTTCTAGCATTTTAGTAAAATCTTAACTTAAATTTATTGATAAAAAAGTAAGCTCTACAATATAGCTAGAGCTAAGTTTTAATATATTTAATTTAAGATAATATTTTCGTTCCTATAAACACTGACTATTTTATCTCTTAAATTAACAGGCTATACAGAAGTCGCTACCTATGGATGATGATTGCTGCACTCTGGTTGTTCCCGATTAGTGTGCTCATACCAACCTACTTCGAAGCTTGGGGTCGGTTCAGTTTAGACCCCATCACCGGCTCTTGCTCTATAGTGGCTGACGAGAACGAACGGTCTCCGAAAAAGTTTCTATTCATAGCTGCATTCGTTCTCCCAAGTTTGGCAATAATAATATGCTACGCAAGAATCTGGTGGATCGTGAGAAAAGCAACGAAAATGGCTCGTATTCCAATGTACACAAGACCAGTGTCTGTTATGGAAGCCGTGCAAATGAGCAGTAATGAGGCACACACGTCTAAGGTAAGCCAGAGTAGAAGGAACCTAAGTCAGATCTCCCCCTTCCAAAAAGATGGACGCTGCCAACTGGCTTTTGGCTGCTTCTTAAACACGGGCGCAGAACTATCATCCTCCGTCGAAACTTCTGTACCAGAAGAGCAAGACTCTAGGCAAAGACCTCGTACATTAGGCGCGGAGTCTATGACCAATATTCGCAAAAGTTTCGTAGCAACATTCAAGCGGCCCTCGGGACCGCCCAAGCCGCGTCTCCCCACGAAGAAAGATAAAAAATTGCTGACAATGATCGTCGCTATAATGGTGTCGTTTTTGGTCTGCCATCTCCCCATTACATTGACGAAGACTGTGTTCCAAGATTTCACGTCTCACCCCGTAGCTAACATTGTAGGATATGTGCTGATATACATAACAACTTGCGTCAACCCCATTATTTACGTTGTGATGTCAAATGAGTACAGGCAAGCATACCAAAATTTGTGGAAATGCGGGCGGTGAGAATCACCTGACGAACTCTCTTAATACCTTGATAAGACTTTATTGTATTTTGTGTGAAGTATTTTATGTGTATGATAGCGTTGTATTTATTAGTTAGGTGTGAGCCGTCCCTGTCTGAATAAGAGATTGTGATGTGAATGAGTGCAATTTAAAATGTACGAATAATCTCATTGTAAATATGTTGTTAGTGTAGTGTTGGATTTAAAAATACTGCGTAAGTAGTGGCAATATAACTTGGAGTTAGAGATCAACTCCCTGATTTGGTGTTTGTATGCGTGTAACATTCCATGGTTAAATATTGTGAGATTGTGCAACGTGTATGTTGCTATTAAAAATTTCTATCAAAATTTGTAATTCCCAAAGGCTACAGCATTAAATATCTAAGAATAACAATCATATAAATGATTTCAAATGAACAAATTTTACCTCGACCTAGGTATATGGTAGATATATATGATTTACTGTGTATTCAGTAATAGCTTATAATACGAATACTACTGTTATAAATCGTTATAAGACCTGTCATCGACTGCGAATTTGTTTTATTTGTTATGGTGATTTTTTGACAACATAAAAAATGCTATAAAGATTGCGCTTACGATGAAAACGACTTTGCGCCATATTGTGATGCCTAATAATTAAATATTATATTAATTATTACAAACAAACAAATCTTTTCTCTTTATAATAATGGTATAGATAAGTTAATTTAACAATAACGTTTTTATTTAAATTTGATGTAAGAGTCAATTAGACGGCATAAAATAAACCGATATTAATAATATGCTAATAAGTTTTCGATGCAAATTTTGTAGTTTTCAAGTGGCATTTGTCACACTAAGGTCATTGACGTTCCTATTCTTATTTTAATCGCTTTCTACTATAATGACGTAACACATAGTTCATAGTCATAAAATATAAAATGTTTTCAAAAATCCACCGTGACAAATAAACAGAATGAAATTGGGGTCAGAGTTTATACTATTTTTACTATAAGAAAAATACAGTTGAATGTAGAATGATGAACCCCTACCATTGTTTACCAATTATCGAATAAGTTGAAAGTGTATACGCCATTTCTTTAATCACTGACGTAAACTGTGGTTCTTATTCTAACAATTACAAAGTATAGTTTTCTGTTGAACAAATCTCGTCGCAAAACTTAATTGACGCACTTCGTATGTACGTTTGTGGTTTGTTTCTACGTACGCGGCACTAATTGTTTCCTCTCAGAGTTTATCAAGCGATGCTTAGTCACACAACATAGGTGTACCGTACGATGTGTACAATATCAATATGTGATATTAATGTATATAAGATGGATGTCAAAGACATAAATGTTTTCGATATTAATGATATTTTGAATCGAAAAAGGTGCTGTTGTAACGAGTTATACATATTTAATGTTTCCGAAAAAAATTAACAGCTTTTGGATAATGTTATATTTTGAATCATTTACTTCTTAATCAAATGCTTTGCAACCTCCTATTAATGTAAATTATCACGGGCGTAGCCATAGTTTTCATATTGGGGGTCCAAAGGATACCAAAAACTTCTTTCTACAAATGACTCATGAATACACCCCCCTCCCCCCTTAAATATTTTCAGTTCAGTGGTTTCGGCATTATAATGTGTACAGTCAGCATAAGTAGCTGAACAAATTCGAAATTTCAAATCACCATACGCGTTAAGTGAAACAGAAACATTTTTTCTTCGTTTAAAATAATGTAGGTCTCTTTTATTTGATTTTTGTGAAAAGAAAAAAATTATTAGTCAGAACACAAAAGTATGTAGACAATTTTAAATTTGGAATTCGTTCAGCTACTTATGCCGCTGACTGTACAAAATGTCGCTCGGATTATTTTTGCTGCAAACTAAGGGGGATAACCCCCTACATATACGCCCATATAAATTATAAAGCAGCAAACATTTTATCAAAATTCTATTGCGTTAGGCGTATAGCAGCACTATATTTTTATCGTTACTATGAGGCATAAAACTGTTTATATAACGTATAATATTAGTATAGATTATATCTGTTGACAAGTGTTAAATAGCAACTATCGTTTCTCACGTAAAAAATATAATTCTTTATGAGTGCGGCAGCTAGCACTGCAGTGAGAGTTAAATTGCCTCGTAGTAGGGGTTCCGATTATCATTTTATTTTTCAATGTTTCTTTAAATATACGAAGTTTACATCAGAATTAATCGTACTTTATACTAACATGTACCCAATGTAAAAAGACAATCATTCCAAATTGTACCCACTTTGTAACAAACATAATTGTTAGTATATTAAATGTTTTATACTAAGTATAGAGTAAGTACGAGTCCCGTCAAGCCCCGCTCGGTTACATTGGCCCGGTACGTCATCTGTCAACAAGCGAAAATCGACCTTATTCGCACCCACATAAGGATGGCGTACCGGGCCAATGTAACCGAGCCGGGCTTGACGGAGTATAATTGTAACCGATTATTTCCAAAGGTGTCTGTAGTCAACTGTTAGACGTAACAAACTGTTAAAAGTATTTAATTTATATGTTGATATGCTAATTTGATAAGTTTTCTATATTGATATAATCGACATTCTCTAACGCTGGGCACACTGAGGTCCCATGACATTAACGCATTATTTCACGTTTTATCGCGATAATTTTAAATGGCATCCATTGTGACATCAGTCATTTGCCATTTGTAATATGATTTTGAAAAATCGCGGTATTTTACGCTTTTTATAATGCGATAAACATTTACCTTGGTGCGGCTCCGGCGCAACAGTGTTACAGGAAAATAAATTAATTAAACAACGGGAGATTTGATGTAATCATTGATGTTTTAATACATCAATGGATACAATAAAATAATATTCTTATAGCTTATAATTGGATTAAATTGATTGAAACTGAAACAAGAAAATTTCTCAACAGTTTCCAGTAAATTCGAATCTGGTTATTACACAGCGGCATATACCAAAAACTTAATTAATGCGACCTTTTAATACTATTTAATATTTCGAAGTATAAAACGTTTTATTTCTGTCTCGGAAATTTCTAGATTTAAATATACCTAACCCGTCATTCCCACCTTAGTATTAATTGTCGCACGGTGACATTGGCAATATACATACTATATTTTCCTGTAAAATTATTTATTCATATGGCTTTAAAACTATTGGAACAGTCATACAATACCCTACATGTAATATAAAGAGTTTTATATGCAATCAAAACTATTACAAATATATATAGCATAGATTAAAAATCATAAAGAAATTCATTATTACTTTAATGTAGTTTTGACTGCATTGAAATTGTAAGTTTGATGAATGGGCATCCATGTTACCAAAGAACCAAACCTGGGGCCATGCCCTCTCTCAAGCCATTGTACTTACCAAAGATGTAATGAAAATAAATAAACAATGTTAAATTTAATGTGTTTTTCATTCATAGACAATTTTAAGTTCAAGAGGCAGGCATATGTCTACCTATAATAATGTATCGATGGGAAGCACCCACGCATTAGGTCGTAATTCAAAAAGTATGATTTTTAACCGGACGCGTTATAATTAATATTATTGTTAAACTACATAATTAATACCAATTACATGATTTTTTTTTCACATCAACAACATATTTTTTTAATTTTCTAGTAATCGAACTTTGAACCGTACGTTTCGCATTCAAGGACTATATCAATAGAACAATAAAGTTATTCCACGAAATGTTTTTTTGGATCTCGAGTGATATCAATGGTTCAAGAGTCAGTCGATGTGTATGGATTTCCTCATAAAGTCATGATTCCCGTAATGGTATAAAGGTAATATGTTTCCGTAACGGTACTAAAGTCCTTTCATAATGACAATTCAAATAAATCTAATGTAGGACGATATTAAATTTGTTAATTCTATTTGTTACTTGTGAGTCACGAAATTGCAACGTAATATGGATTCATAGTTGCTAATGAGTTCCTTGAAGCGATCAATACGTAAACATAATTGTTGGCAAAAGCGGTTACAAAACTATTAATGATTCCTAAGTATAAGTCAAAGTAATGCCGAAGATTTATTTACGACCAAAATTAATAATCGGATCTGACACGTCTTGCTTTGGCTGGATTTTGAACCCACAAAAATCCACAGTTCATATCCACCGATAAAGCAACAAAAACCAACAAGAGATAAAAAGTTTAATACTTTCTAAAGGAATAATATTTAGAAAAAATCGATGCCTGTACGTATGTACGTGCGTGAGAAGTTATACTTCTTTGGCATCATTAAAAAATAGTTTTGATTGCATGCAAATAATTAATAACAATAAAAAGATAAAAGCACTGGAAAAGGATAGTCAACACAGTCAACGAAGTTTAAATTTGAAATATTATAATTATTAAAAATGTAATTTAGAGAATAATAAATATGTATGACGTAATTTGTACTAAATATTATAAGATTCTTAATTTTAAATGTTTATTATTGATAATTTAATATTTTAAAAGTAAATTAATAAATTCAAAAATTGAATTTAGGTTTATTCATTATTTAAATATTTATTGTTTTCTTAACTTAATATTTACTTTTCATTTTCATCAAACAGCTTTCAAAAAACGTGAGAATTTTGTGTCTCACATGCGCGCGCATCGTAAAATTTCACTCTCATCACTTTTTGATAACGCGCCTAAAGAAGTATAACTTCAAAAAGCTTTGTTAGAAAAAAAATGTATTTTACTCCGCGAGTACTCCAAGGCCTGAAAAAGTTTGACCTACTTATAATCACCGCTTCCAAATATCTTAGCATACAAACCAATCAAAACTTTCTTTGAACGTTGAACGCGTTTGTAACTTTTTGTTTGGGCGTCTTTGCGGTTGTTTTGTTTTAACTTTAACAAAACAACAGTTTACTGTGAGTAACTCGCGTTTTGCCTCCTTAGAAAGTTTTGAAACAAACTTTTGTATGATTATATACATTTCATTATATAAGTCCTTAATGGTCACATAACGCCCTCAAAAATCAAGTGATTATATGCCGTAAGTACAGCCACCCACATAAATAGATGAACAAATTCAACTTCAAAACGCCTATACACTTTTATGTTCTTCCCAATGTTTTATTTTGTCTTTACAAAATTAAAGGGATTTACTTTACTTACAGAAACATAAAATGTTTCAATCAAACTTAACGCGTAAATGCGATTTGAAATTTCGAGTTTGTTCGGCTACTTATGCGACTGACTGTACCATTGATAAACGGGCCTTCTCTACTACTGAAAATATTTAACCCACGCTGGCCTAGTCTACCTACCTATACCTTATACTTGCAATTAGTGTTGGGTAGTACATACAAGAGGCGGTACATTTGGCCCGTACATGACGTCAAAATGTAAGAGCGGCTCAACATTTTTTGTTGTACTACTTCAAATTTCATGTCGCGGTAGTCGCGAAGTCTTGTTACTCACTATCTATCTCAGTAAAACTCTAAGACGGGGATAGGAGAGGGAGCGAAAGGCATGCTACAAAAAACAATAGTATGTTATTTCTTCAATGAAAATATGTCATATTTATACTCGTTACTTAAAACGTATCGCCGAGCTTTATTACGCCTCGCCTCATTTGAAGTGGGACATTGTACTGGCTAAGTGCAAAAAAGAGGCTACTCTTACAAACACTACTTGCAATGCAATCAGCCCTGTATATTATATACTACCTACTGCCACAGTACACATATCTATACAGTACAATATCTTCATACAAACAGTCGGAACACGAGGGATACCTACGCACCTCGAGTTTGTTACACATTAGGTACACAAACAGTCGCGAGTGCGCCGCAGTGACGAACGAACGATGTGATGGTTTTGTAAGCAGTAAGCGTACATTTTGTGAATATTTGAATTAAATAACGTGATAAAATCATCTTGAGGAAACCTGCATCCCTGAGAATTCTCAATAAGAATTTCGAAGGTATGGAAGTCTGCTAACCCGCGCTGCTTTAGCGTTTAGGCCTCTCAGTAGTAGAGGAGGCCCGTGCTCAATATATATACACATGCAATTTGGGAAAAAAATGATGAATGACCTGAGGACTGGTTTCGATTCTGCTACCTTTGTCTCCGCAGCTTGTAACCCTAACTAGGCAATCGACGCTTTAAAAATAATTAATGGACTTAATCCCAGTATCGGATAAAGACAAAAGCGGTCAAAACAGATCCAGCCACTAAGGAATTACGTTTCGTTGCCGCTAATGGATTGGAGCGCGTCGCTGCGACGATAATCTTTTATTCATTATCCGCGGGAAAAATTCAAGCCGAAGACAATATTTTTAAAGACCTCGAAGGGCGGGAGTTCTATTCTCATAGCAAATAATCTTACTTGTTACTTATTATGCAGATGTGCGAAAATATTTAGATGTTTGTAACAAGTGACCGTTGAATGAATTCTGGATGAACTAAGCAAAAATCTTTCACAAAAGTACCTACTTAGAATAGAAATCATGGAACATGGTACTTTCATAAAAACCTATAAGTATAGCTCCGATCTATCTATATCTATCACAATCATCGCGATCCTATACACCATTGTTGTTTGAAAGGGCAAACTATAACATAATAATAATATACTTCTCAGTGAAATAAAGATACTTAAACTTTTGTAACTAAGCTAACCTCACAATGAAGAAATATAGCTTAATGCGCATACCGACGGGTTCTACATATACTGATACGACCAACAAATAATAGGAAACTGTTTTTTTGCATCAACATAGCTTTAAAATAATTAAAATTCCATATGCGAATTGTATTTTAAAATACTAATTCGTTTCAAAGATACAAACTAGTAAATTGGTGCAATTTGCTGTATTTTTACGACACGACTTTCAACATGCAAGTAACTTGCACCAATTTAGATGGTTACAAGGTTTAGATGGATGGCAAGCGGCACAAGCGTGCAAGTGACTTCACACCAGAAAACGCGCGGCGCCGCTAACCCATCGCAATGACTTACAGATTTACACACACACACACACACACACACTCACGCCTTTTATCCCCGAAGGTGTAGGCAGAGGCGCAACTAGTGCACCCACTTTCCGCCGTGCCTATTCCGTTCCATGATTCGATAGGGGACGAGCCTATTGCCATATCGTGCACAAATTCCAGACTCCGGGCTGATACTGAATTTAAAACGCAATATCACTTTGCCCGACCCGGAAATTGAACCCAAGACCTCAGCTTGGAGTCATACCGTAATACAACTACGCCACCGAGGCAGTTTTACAGATTTATTTATGTATTTTTACATAGTTAATTTTATAATATTATCGTTCAATTGGTTCAAGTAATAATAGTGGACGATAGCCTAGACAATGGGAATAGAACGGTCTGCCGAGACAATGTTCGGAGGTTGAAACCCACGGCACACACCTCTGACTTTTCGAAGTTACGAGTGTATTGTTTATCAATTATCTTTGGCTTTAAAGGTGAAGGAAAACATAGTGAGGAAACCCCCTACATACCTGAGAATTCAATATATGAATTTCGAGGGTATGTGAAGTCTGCCAATTTGCACTAGGCCAGCGTGTTGGACTAAGGCCTAAACCCTCACAGTAGAGGCCCGTGCTCAGCAGATACAGGGCTTGCATTGCATTGTATTGCAATAAAAGTTAATAATAATCCATTATCTAATATTAAATGCATAATATAGTAAATTGTACCTTATCCTTATATAAACAAAAACTTCAGAACATGTATACTGATCCAAGTGAGCACTTGCACTGCTTAATGTGTTTTAATACTTAACGGAAAATAGGCTACACTGGTACAGCTGATGCTATTTTGTAAAATATAAAAACTTAATTACTCAATCCTTTTGCTATAATACTTAGGTATAACATTTCAACATTTTAAAGATTTCTGTTGAACTATGACTTAGAATATTTAAATCGCACTCCTATAAAGTTGTGTTTTCGCACAAGTATATGTAGGACCGGTCGATACTATGTAAGCGAAGAAAATGTGGAAAGGAAATTCCAATATCCACACTCGCACTTAGCAGTCAGGCCAATTACCTACATAGGTAGTTAATAGTATGTCCTGCAAAGTTACTAATATGATACCAGATAAATAGTCAGTTACCAGATGAAATCTATATACGTGTATTGCATTGAATGACGAGACGAGTATGCCGTTCGCCTGATAGTAAGCTATATGATCACCCATAAACAGTAGCAACACCATTCAGCACCTTGACTTACAAAGTACTGTGTGGCATTCCACTGCGCTCGTCATCCTGAGACATAAGGTGTTAAGTCTCATAATGTCCAGTAGTTACACTGGCTACAATGTCCTTCAAACCGAAACAAATCAGTGCATGCACACTGCTGCTTGGCGGTAGAAATAGACATTGCGGTGGCACCCATCCAGACGGCCTATTACATATGAGAGACCAACCACCAGTAAAGTTTAATATTTTAAGTAAGTTTAATATTTAGAGGATTTTTTCATGTTTACATATTATACAGCTTATGATTTTGACACACAGGTGGGCTAGGTCTTAATTGAAAGGTTATTTTTATTCTGGAAGTGGCCGTAACCTTCTCATTAGAGGAGATCCACGCCCAGCAGTAAGTCAGTATATTAATGATTTCTTATGTTTACGCAAATCTAGGACATATTTTACGGATATTATCGCGATTTTTTAATTTATACATTCTCCCGACGTTTCGAAAGCTTTGCAGCCTTCATGGTCACGGGGCGGACTGAGGTGCTCGTAGTCCGAAAAGTAAAAGTTACAATATCTACTAACATTCAACAATTGTAAAAGATTTTGAGCCCCGTGACCATGAAAGCTGCAAAACCTTCCAAACGTCGGGAGAAAATATAAATTAAAAACCCGCGATAAAATCGGTAAAATAGTATTAAAGGTCAGTATATATTAGGTACAGTGTTGGTATTTTTGTTATCCTGCAAATGCGCACAGAGCGACTTTAATTCCTAGAAAGAACTTTTACACAGACGAAACCACGTAAAAAGGATAGTAAAATCTTTGCGGTATCAAAACACAATACCACTAAAATACATAAACCATTAAGTTCTTGATCTTATTCATTATCATAATCTCAATAATATCATAATCTTAAACCAAATTATGTCTCCCAATATCTACGAAACAAAATGCAAATGTGAATAAGCGCTTTCCATTTGAAAAGCTAGATATTCGATTTCATTATATTCATTTTGTAGCAATCTGTTGAATATTTCATGTTCGACCGGATATTAATTTCATAATAACCGTTTCGTTTATATTTAAGGCAATAAAATGAAAGAGGCATAGTTATTTACTACGAACCATTACATAATCATTCGTTACTGGTGGTAGGACTCTCATATGTAAGAGTCCGTCTGGGTGGGTACCACCGCAATGTTTATTTCTACCGCCAAGCAGCAGTGTGCATGCACTGTTGTGTTTCGGTTTGAAGGGCATTTTAGCCAGTGTAACTACACGACATAATGAGACTTAACATCTTATGTCTCAGGATGACGAGCGCAGTGGAATGCCACACAGTATTTTGTAACCCAAGGTGCTGGATGGTGTTTCTACTGTTTATGGGTGGTCGTATCGCTTACCATCACGTGAACGGCATGCTCGTCTCGTCATTCGATACCTTAAAAAAAAATTTAGTTCATTTAAAAGCTCATATCAAAAAGTTATTCTTCGCGTGGTTATTTAAATCCACCCAGTTATTTTTCAACTCTGTCTTATTTCTGTACAATTTTCTTGGTACACTCATGGTAAGTATAGCAGTTTATAATATCGCAGACTAGCTTTTGCCCGCGGCTCCGCCCGCGTTAAAAAGTTTTTCCGGGATAAAAGTCCCGCTTTATGTTTTCCCGGGATAAAAAGTAGCCTAGGTTAATCCAGGACATGATGTACCCGTGTGCCAAATTTCATTGAAATCCGTTCAGTAGTTTTTGCGTGAAAGAGGAACAAACATCCATACATCCAAACATCCATGCATTCTTACAAACTTTCGCCTTTATAATATTAGTAGGATTAGTAGGATATACACCTACCTCATTTCGATTTTCTTCAGAACAATAATTACCTACTAACTCAGACTACAAATACCAGGAAATATGGAGGTATAAGTTCCGTAATATAACATTTTGATCGCATGATTTCGCCGAATCGAACTCATTCTATTTTCTTTGAAAGAAAATATCGATATATTTTCTTCCGACAAAAACATATCTTCTAGGAAATGTGAATTTCTTTTTAAAGTAAACTACCACAGTATGGCCACTACTGAACAGATAATAATTATTATCACTTGTAAAATAACAAACACAAACTCTCTTCTGCAAAATAACATTATTTCAACATAGCAAAACAACTAATCGCTCCCGTCTAAATCTAACAAACTAATAAAATCCTGTACGCATAGATTGCAGAGAAGGAAAAGATTAAATACGAACTCACACTAGACATGGGCGCCGCCTAGGAAAAAGCCGGCGGCGGCGTGCTGGTAATTTTTGGTCGGCGGCGGCGTAACGCCGGCGGCGTGGATTTTTTTTAATGAATATTGAATATATGTATAGGTCACATATAAATTCCTCAGTTACATGTTCGTAGGTAGTTGGAAGCACTAGCCAATTAACTTATCGGTATAAAAATCCCTTCAGGATGGGTATGCTCCATCCACCCTGCGGATTGGGGGCGTTTGGAAAAATTCCACCACGGTATCCCCTACCTGTCGTAAAAGACTATTAGTCAATAGAGGCCACCGGGGGTCCCAGGCGGACGGCAGGGGGCTGTCCGTCTTTAGTTTTGTGTTTCTTTAGCAAATTTTTGCAATCCCTGTGATGGACGGCAGCGTGGCAGGTAGGCCTCACGTTGCCGTTGACGCAGAGGGCGCCCTTCGGTGCGCGGGAGCGTCTGAGCCCAACACAACAACAGACGCGGCGCACTAGGCGGCACCGCGCAGGGGCGGTTGCCGACGACAACTTAGACACTTCCGTCAGAGAAAGCCCGCGGCTGTCCCTAATGCGCCGAAGATGGCCACAGCGGAGTTTTGGTTTGTATGCCGTGCGTTGTACATACGTTGGGCGGTCACCTAATGGTTTCATCTCTCCGGGCGGCTCAACGTCGGGTCGTAAGGCACGGTGAACCCAGCACAACCGCTCAGTCGCCCCCCTTGAAGGATGGGGGGTAGTAAGAAGTCACTTTCTCCGCGAAAAATAATAACAAAAAAAGACAAATGCTCCATGGCACTCGCGAGTATTTACTTTTTTCGCGGAGAAGGTGAAATGACAATTAATGCCCTTTGGTGCCACCATCCCGTTATCAAAAATGACTGCGCGGTTATATCATTATCATCGCTTTTACGACCTAGCGTTACGCCACTTATAGAGATGGAAGCATCGGGCGACACACCAAGCTGGACCAAGTCTTTTAGTCTATGAAAACTAGTAGTGACGGCGTTAGGCTTCGGTGACCGCCGACGGCCTCGCGCTTAAGGGGCCTTCCTAAAAAAATATTTAACATTACTTTTTGATAGTGGCAGCCTTAGCCAACGCAGGGCTCCGGGCCAGATGTTTGCACGTGGCCTTTTTCTTTGTGCCCTTTGTCAACCGAGGGTTCAGCCGCCGTTAGGCCCGGGCGAGAGAAAAGTGGAAAATAAAAGGGGCCTCGCAAAGCTGATGTCACCGACGTCCACGTTTGGTCTAACGCCGCCATTGTAAACTATTACGGCATACTAAATGTATACCAAAGTACTTTGTTGCGTCAGGGACGGCTTCATGATCTCATGGTCATGTGCGCCTAATCATTTTATCTGCAAATCTCCATCGAAAGGACGGGTAGTTCAGTTAGTTCAGTTCTCCACCTCATGCCTCAAATTTCTCTACTTCTGGTGGGAGGAGTCCGACCTTTCGTGTTCCCGTACCATCTCTTTTCATAAGAGGTCTACCGTCGTACTCGTAGGCCATCAAAAATTAAGATATCTTGCTGTGGTCTTGGTTAGTAACACAGCGACAGCGAGAGGCCTCCTCCATTAAATGGCACGAAATCGCTGTACTCTCAATTAAGGTTAGCTAAAACTCCGATAAATGATAGGTTATATATTGGACCGTATATTGCAACCTCAAAGGCCGAGTGGACGGTTATTCGGGAGACCCCAAGATCGCCCGATAGCCCTTATTAGTCGGCTTTTATAACAGACTGGGGATGCTGTAGTGGACTTCCCTAAACGCCCCCAATTCACAGGTCAGGACCAGGAGTCTCTAACGTCTCTGATGGCAGAGGGATTGGCCCGCTATCGATCTCTCGTAGATCTCTCTTTCTGATGGAGGACTACTCCGAAAAAGTTAGCCACTGCAATTTAGAATCTCCGCCTGTTGACCATGGACCAGTAAAACTATCATATGCACCTTACCGTAAGACACCGTCGTTGGGCAGTTATCACAATGAAAAGACATGACCTACGATCTGCCACAGATACTCTCCAGAACAATGTTCTCCGATGAGTACATTTATCAGTTGATAGTTGGACCATAGTTGCTTCACGCCTTGGTGAAATCAGGGTGGACTACTAAAACATTTGGGCACCGAGGACGGGGTCTCCAGCCTGAGACCACATCCTCCATGGCAACTCCGCCGAAAGGTGCCCGCTTGGCCTCTATTTAGGAGCCGGACGCTGCTCGTGTGTGGAAGCTCCTTCGAGCCAGTGGAAGGTGGCCGTAGGGCTTTGGGGTCCAGATCCCAGGCCGGTATCTAACCAACAAGTAAGTCACGTACAAGATCGTGTGGTACGCCCTTATTATCTGCTGCGGATTCCACTGGAGAGCATTGCAGAGAGATTCGGAGGTCCAAGGTTTCGGCCGATAAGGTACTGCTGTAAAAGATCATGGACCACATAACTCCGTGGCATAAAGTTTAGTTAGCGATGCCAGGACCTTTTAGATTAGACAGGTTGAAAGAGCGCAGCCGCGTATGGGCGCGTGAGCACAGAGGCCGTAGCCAAGATGCCTCTTACAATCGTTAACGCTAATAGTCGTTTTTCTGTTATTAACTTTAAAAAACCCAAGTCGGTAAATATGACATTTGAGACCCAATCATTCGTAAAATTTGACAATAAAAATTAAAAGTATTCCCAAAATCCACGCCGTCCAAGTTAGGCGGCGGCGGCGGCGGCGCGCCGGCCCTGCCCGGCGGCGTAACGCCGGCGCGGCGCCCATGTCTAACTCACACTATTAATCGCATCTAGCATCATTGAACTGCCACAAAATTACAAACGCACGTATTGCTTTCTCCTCGGTTCATGGGACTATGAAACCTATTTTTATAATTCCAAACATTTCGTGGGATATCTACCATATCGAGCCGTCGAATAAATGAAAGAATTACTCACTCTAATGGTTCCTTTTATCATGTTCGACTGTGTAAGCGAGAACGTAAAATATTTTATATAATGTCCCAATTTATCATTCTAAGAGGTTTTTACTGCCGACAAAATGTATAAAAGGTGGACTCAAGATTTTTTAATCTACTTGGAATTGTGAGAATGTTATCGATTTTGTAAAAACTGTATTTAGATCATATCAGAAATGTTCGTGTTAATCTAATACACCAATTACGTAGGTAAATATTAACTCTAAAAGTCTCTAAAGTTGGGCAAAAATAAAACGTGCACTCATTAAGCCTACGATATATTTTTTATAGAACGCTAAGCACATTGCAAGTCCTCGTAGCGAACAAAACATTGAAATCAAAACAAAATTTCAGGAAATACACAATTACACTGCACAGTCGATTTATGAACAAAAGCAATGGAATCACATCTACCTCTCAGCAATTTTGCCTTACATTTCCCTAACTCCGCACCATATGCTCCAAATTACTTTATTAGTTGTCCAAATTCGGCACTAAAATTACATTTGGCCAACAGAAACATTATTTAGTGCAAACAAAATTTCTCCATCCATATTTGTATAAATACAATGGTACAAAACCCATTTATTTACATACTAGCTTTTGCCCGCGGCTCCGCCCGCGTTATAAAGTTTTTCCGGGATAAAAGTGCCGCTTTATGTTTTCCCGGGATAAAAAGTAGCCTATGTGTTAATCCAGGACATGATCTACCCGTGTACCAAATTTCATAGAAATTCGTTCAGAAGTTTTTACGTGAAAGAGTAACAAACATCCATACATTCTTACAAACTTTCGCCTTTATAATATAGCTTTTGCCGCGGCTCCACCCGCATTAAAAAGTTTTTCCGGGATAAAAGTCCCGGTTTATATTTTCCCGGGATAAAAAGTAGCCTATGTGTTAATCCAGGACATGATCTACCCGTGTGCCAAATCATCGAAATCCGTTCAGTAGTTTTTGCGTGAAAGAGGAACAAACATCCTTACATCCTTACATCCAAACATCCATACATTCTTACAAACTTTCGCCTTTATAATATTAGTAGGATTAGTAGGAATTACGATTATATTTAATTCTACGGTAGCCCCTACATCTAATGTGACAACAGTAATTACACTGACTGATGCTATTCTATCTACATAATATATAAAAGAGAGTTGTGTTACTTACACCATTTATGACTCGAGAAGGCCCGAACTGACTATAAAGATCTTTAATTTTTTGGATTTGTATCCGTTCCGAATAGCAGAATAACCATTGATGTATTAAAAAACCCTTTTAATACATCAATGAGAATAACTATACTGGTGGTAGGACTCTCGTATGTAAGAGTCCGTCTGGGTGGGTACCACCGCAATGTCTATTTCTACCGCCAAGCAGCAGTGTGCATGCACTGTTGTGTTTCGGTTTGAAGGGCATTATAGCCAGTGTAACTACAGGATATAATGAGACTTAACATCTTATGTCTCAGGATGACAAGCGCAGTGGAATGCCACACAGTACTTTGTAGCTCAAGGTGCTGGATGGTATTTATACTGTTTATGGGTGGTCATATCGCTTACCATCAGGCGAACGTCATGCTTGTCTCGTCATTCAATGCCTTAAAAATTTTTGTTTTGAGGTTTCACCAATGTTTATTAAGTTTTCGACTGTGTTTGTATTTGAATTCACACACACACTCACACACACGCACGCACGCACGCACACACGCACGCACTCATGCACGCACGCACGCACAACGCACGCACGCACACACACACACACGCGCCTGTTATCCCCGAAGGGGTAGGCAGAGGCACAACTAGTGCGCTCTCTTTTCGCCATTATTCCGTCCCATGATGTGATAGGGGGCGAGCCTATCGTCATATCGGGCACAAATTCCAGACTCCGGGCTGATATTGAATGGAAAAACTTAATATCACTTTGCCTGACCCGGGGATCGAACCCGAGACCTCAGCTTTTCAGTCATACTGTAATACAATTACTACGCCACCGAGGCAGTCGTATTTGAATTCATTTCTATTAACTCTTCGTCTGATTATTTTTGTAATTCGTCAGCGAAAAGTGTTTCAAAATTGCGAGGACAATTGTTGTCAATTTGTTGTCATTAGCCTAATCGCATTGACAAATAGTACCTATTATAAATCCCTTTGATTAATCCAATCGATAACTTGCGTATACAAAGAAAAGTATTCTGTCCGGTGTGTTTGATTAACCAATGTTATTTATAATACCATGATGTAGAAGAATAGCAAGATCAAGTATTTTCCGTAAGGTACATGGTGGAGAAACATTTGGCCAAATCAAAAATGTATTTTGTGTCTTTATAAACTAACTTTGAAAAGGATTATGATCGTTTGCCAAGGAATCAGCTCTACTTAATGTTATTATTAATGTATGGAATGGAGGGCCGCCTGATGAGGACATTGAAGTGTCTGTAATGAGAACTCCAATGCCTGTATCAGGGTAATCCTGTGCAGCTATCTTAGCACAAAAAGATACCCCGGGGTTGTCTCGTATGCGCCGAAGAAAGCTACCGCGGGTTTTGGTTGGTATGCCGGTGTAGGTTGTGGACTCGGTCATTTGCTCGCTCGGATGTAGCTATACTCTCGAGTGTCGACATTGAGCCGTAAGACTATGTGAAACCAACATAACCGTTGTACTCATCCCCAGTGGTGGTAACCATAACGCGATTTTTCCCCGCGAGAAAAAAAGGGTAAAGTGAGAGAATACTCGCAATACTGTGCCGTCGCAAACGCTGTGGGAAGTGGAACTTCCCAATGTCGGAAGTCAATGCTGGTTTGGCAGAAAAAGCACGAATGTCGAGAAAATGCGGTGGAAATCAACTCCTTACAGAGTATATAACATGGAGTCACTATTTCTTATTGCATGGGGATAGTATGACGTTATAAAATGAAGGATGCTATTGTAGCGCAGTAAGCGGAGTCGAGAGCAATAACAGTTCAATTTAACTGGACACATCAATATCGTATTACGTAATACTATACAGTATTAATAGATGCTGGGCAGAAATTAGAATATTTTTGATTAAATAGACTGATTGTAGCTAAAATAACATTTTGTACAAACTCCAAAATATTCAAATCCTGTAGGCATAATAATATTAACTAAAACCACAGTCAAACATAGGTGTTTTTGGCTAAATTAACAATATATTATTACAATAAAATTATTTATTATTATATGTGTCGGAGACAGTGACGGCCGATATCGATACACGTAGGTTCACACAATAAAAGTCACAAATGAATTCTCTTCAACTCGATATTTATTGTTCGTTCGTCAATTATTACGTAATCGAATGTTCACAGAGTACAATACCACGTCAGGAAGAATTATTAACTTTGGTTATTATAACACACTGCATATTGAGACAATTTCTTAACCAAACTTCTTAATTATAATCAACTCACCCAGTAACAACTCGAAATAACATAGTAACCACTTTACTAAGCACTGACCGATATGAAAACCACCATAGTTACCACTTAGTATTGAACTGCACCAAACTACTTGCAAAACAACCGAACTTAATGACGACAGACTAAGACTGTTTCTTTAAATGATTTGGCACCCCTTTTATACACCCAAATGTCGCTCCGAGAATTCAACACGATTTTTATTTAGTCTTACCCGACGTATTATATTCAGACACCCTCAATGTGATTAATAAAAATGATAATTCCTTTTTATACTTCCTTCCTGTCCCGACACGGCCATTCTGGCAAGACACACGTCCTCGTGTGTTACTCTGAATGACACAAAGTACGATCATCACGTAAACTTAACAACACTCTTCAAAACAACATAGTACCAAAAATGGATGAAGGTCCGTCTCGATTGCCAAACGCAAACCACATAATCTAACCAATTAAGCCCTGCATGTGACCTCTGCCAGTAACCTCTAGTTACTTTCATCTCTTCCAAACTCTATGGCTTCCTTTGAAACCCGACCGCAGCCAGAACCACCCGCGCACCGTGCATCCACGGATTGCTTACACAGCAAATACCGCCTTCCAACGGACTACTAAAGTCCACTCCAGATCATCATGCAAACTTAATTACTGTCACTGCCACTTGTCTGCTATAATTTCATCGATTATCTCAAAACGTAGCCTTCAAGCATTTTTCGCTAACGCACGCTTCATGAAAATTTAACACCGAATAATTAAATGACAATTTTAAATTCCAATTAAAGTGTAAGAACCCAACCAAAATTTTAAAACTTAGGAATTAATGCCGTCATGAATTTAGAATTATTTCTGCAGTCATACCAGTGACCATAATCGATAGGCAAATAAAGTTATCGCTGTAACCATTTACACAAGTTACTGTAGTCAGTTGCTTCCATTGTTCAAACGTTAAGGAAAAGCTCGCAATGTGTCTCCCAAGTGCAAGGGATTTAAGAAAATCTAATTTTAAAATTCAGTTAAATCACGTATAGTGACATGAAACTCCTGACATGTGATCGTTCTCTTACGTATGTTTTACAAAATAGACAGCACCCCCAAAACGCCCTTCCGCCATCACCTCCTAGTACCTCCTAACAAGAGAGAAGAAGTGACGGTAACAAACTCTCAAGGATACAGCCGTCCAATAGTTACTAAAACTGTATACAATGCAAACAATTCTTATCTAAACGAAGATCAGTGCCACTGACGATCAGCAGCAATCTTCCCTCGGAAGCGGCTCAGTAGTTGCACTGCACTGCACACCGTCTTCGAACCGGAATAGACACGTCACACGCGGCACCACCAGCAGCAATTTCCAATGCCTGCAAACAGAAAATATACGCAGCAGCATCACATCGCTCGGCCTATTCTGACCTTACATTAAGACTCTTCCTCATACTACTACAATCACTATTTCAGTTATGCTTGTTTACCATCAGGACCAAATTTGCTACAATGATTCAGACCCAGTGGGGATGATCACGCTATAGTTTTCCCAATACACAAGACACATAGTGAGCACATTGTAATTTATTCACTATTCTCACAATATAAGACTGGTAGAAGTCACGTCATCATATCGATTTGATCACACATCCGTCCTTAACCACATGGACTTGATCACACATCCGTCCTTAACCACATGGACTTGATCACACATCCGTCCTTAACCACATGGACTTGATCACACAGCCATCCTTAACCACATGGACTTGATCACACAGACATCCTTAACCACATGGACTTGATCACACAGCCATCCTTAACCACATGGACTTGATCACACAGCCATCCTTAACCACATGGACTTGATCACACAGCCGTCCTTAACCATATGGACTTGATCACACAGCCGTCCTTAACCACATGGACTTGATCACACAGCCGTCCTTAACCACATGGACTTGATCACACAGCCGTCCTTAACCACATGGACTTGATCACACAGCCGTCCTTAACCACATAGATCTTGTACAAGATTTTAACCACAAAGATCTTTTTCGAGATATTTTACTGGAACATTCACCACACACATTTATTGCGAGAACAGGCTCATCTACTTTGTTCTAACGTTGAACGTTTCAATCACTACTTCACTTTCAGGCTTTTCCACAATCAATCGCAGGGACAAAAAAAAAAAAAAAACTCAACACAACTCCTGATGTCCAAATCCTCTATCACCGCAGTTAATGTCAGATCCACCAAAGGATCCCACAGAGGCTCTTCAGTAGTCACAGCTTACGGAGTCTTCTAACGCTGAATACTTTAAGTACTCCCTGCAAGGATCTCCAGTTCCTGCAATCAAAAATATCGCAACAGCATCAAACCGTTCACCCTATCCTGAACTTAAATCAAGTCACGCATCAATCTTTGAGCGGGAATTCAGTAGTTATCTTAATATGAGGACAATCACAAAATTATCGCACGTCTCGGTCTTTTGAATTAAGACAATGGGAAACATTGACCATGGAAGGCTAGCAATCCTTCAGACCCAACACTATACACCTAGATCACTTTTGTAAACCAATGCTATGCACAGTCATAGTTTACAACAACAGGTACCTACTTGTCCTTAAGTTTAATGACGGTTCTGTACTAACATAAACCACGAATAGCTCGTTAATCCATAGCTGCACATGCCCTATTAAACAAGATCTCAACATTTGTAAAGGTTACCAAGAAATAAATGAAATCACATAAGTTGAATTACGGTAGGACTTCCCTTTAAGGAATCTTTTTATGCTAAGTAGTTAGTAGTAGAAATTAAAAGTTTTACCAATTGAAGCCATGAACGATATTTTGTACTTAAAACTGTCATTTAACGGAAAATATTTGAACCTTCATAAGTACTCAACAAGTCAAATATCACTGCCATTATATCTGGACAGCAATCTTATTGACACAAAATACATCCACTATGCGAATTACACAAGAAAATGGCTATACTTTTCTTTTTACACTATACGGTACTTGACTTACATCCACAAATAGATTGTTACGTCCAAGAACTAGGTACATGATTAGTAAACTAAATTCCAATATTTTTAGAGATAACCAAAAAAAATCATAATAAAAGAAACCATAACCTTTAAATAAGGATTATGGGTCATACGATACCAAACTTCCTGTACTGCTGCAGTAGGTACATCTGTATTCACACAGTCACACATGATACGCGATGCAGTAGCTAGCATCAACCGGTACTAGACAACCGTACAGTCATGTCTGGGACACCAACTACGACGCACCATACGGCAGCACATCTACCGGAACGCTTGAGCACCAACAGGAACGTTAGAACACCAACAGTTCAATAGCGGTACACGCGATTCTCGTTCATTCGAAGTCGTATGCACATGACCATGCATTAGTTATATTTCACACGTTGTCACTTTTATTCACGTTGTAGTCTTTTTCTTATTCCGACATTACTCAATGCAATTTTTTTCTTCATGTAAATTGCGGGTACTTAAATAGCTTCTCCATAGTACCATTAATTGCATTTCACATATCTGCGGGAATAGGCTCATCCCACCTTCTGATGTCGGAGACAGTGACGGCCGATATCGATACACGTAGGTTCACACAATAAAGGTCACAAATGAATTCTCTTCAACTCGATATTTATTGTTCGTTCGTCAATTATTACGTAATCGAATGTTCACAGAGTACAATACCACGTCAGGAAGAATTATTAACTTTGGTTATTATAACACACTGCATATTGAGACAATTTCTTAACCAAACTTCTTAATTATAATCAACTCACCCAGTAACAACTCGAAATAACATAGTAACCACTTTACTAAGCACTGACCGATATGAAAACCACCATAGTTACCACTTAGTATTGAACTGCACCAAACTACTTGCAAAACAACCGAACTTAATGACGACAGACTAAGACTGTTTCTTTAAATGATTTGGCACCCCTTTTATACACCCAAATGTCGCTCCGAGAATTCAACACGATTTTTATTTAGTCTTACCCGACGTATTATATTCAGACACCCTCAATGTGATTAATAAAAATGATAATTCCTTTTTATACTTCCTTCCTGTCCCGACATATGTAATATTGCACTGAAATAAATATTATGAACTATCTACATCCATTATATCTAATCAATGAACCAAGAATATTGCCTGTTGTACCTACCTTAAACCAACATTAACAGAATTAGAATTCAAATTTGGGGCCCACTATTTGAACTTACATTTAAAACTTGCGACAATTGGTTTAATATAATTAACATTGTTAAATATTAGTTGAGCGGTAAAAGGCTTTGACTCGTTCATTCGTGATGGGAATATTAAATGGCCCCGGCAGCCAAGTTTGCTTATTGGTTATTGCTAAGCTTTGTTCCAAGTTATCCGGTATTTGATAAGGATATATTGTGGTGCACAATGTTTGGTGTTAGTTTAACAGAATAAGTTATATAATTTTGTTAATAATATTATACCAACCCTATATTATTTTCTGCCTATTGCACTGGACCTCCTCTACTACTGAGAGGGGTTAGGCCGTTGTCCACCACGCTGGCATAGATCGAGTTGGCAGACTTCACCATATCTTCGAAATTCTCATGGAGGATTATCAAGTATGTAGGTTTCCTCACGATGATTTCCTTCAACGTTAAAGGGAACTATTATGATAAACAATACACACGTAGCTACGAAATGTGAGTTGTGTGTGCCTTGGGTTTTGTACCTTTCTTTTTTCATCGCGGGGAAAAACGCGTTATCGCTACCACTGGGAGGTGAGTGGAACGGTTATATTGGTTTTCATAGTCTTACGGTCCAATGTCGACACTCGGGAGTCGACATCATCCGAGCGAGCATTGGACCGAGTCCCTATCACTATGTACACCCTACACCGGCATGCCAACCAAAACCCGCGGTGGCCTTCTTCGGCGCCTACGGGACGGCCCCGGGGTATCTTGTTGCACTAAGATAGCTCCACGGAATCGCCACTGCGCGATGCCGTATTGCGAACCGCATTCAGAACTCTAAAGCACGCTTTTTGCGTCTACGACTGCAGGAGACCGACCACCCGCTTTGTCGTCCATCTTGGAGTCGTTTACATTGGAGTAATTGAACGAGCGCTGCTCTCCCCGCGACTTTCGCCAACACCATTTAGTCGCCTCTTACGACAGGCATAGGATGGCGTGGCGGTATTCTTTAGATGCTACCGGACCATATTATTATTATTTTTTACCCCATCGATCATTAATCCATAGTACAAGAATACTATAAACCAAAGTATATATACAACTTAGCTTAATTAGTTTTTAATCAAAGATTCGTAATTTTCATTAAGAACAAAATATTCAAGTCAAAGTAAATTTATGTTGACAACTTACAATAATGAAAATCCTGAATCTAAAATCTGACAGTGGACCGCCTCACTTTATCACTTGTAAAATAAAGCATGAAATTACTATAAACTATTTACTCGTTTATTTTACCGGCAATCTGTATAATCCGGCATTCTATACAATGTATAAAATAACTGGTGCGTCCAGGCAATGCGGCGATAGCCTAGTTGGGAGTGGAACGGTCTGCCGATTCAATGTCTGCAGGTTCGAAACCCAAGGGCACACACCTCTGACTTTTCTAAAAAATTATTTGTGTATTCTTTGTGAATTATCGCTCGCTTTAACGGTGAAGGAAAACATCGTGAGGAAACCTGCATACCTGAGAAGTTCTCTGAATTTCGAAGGTATGTGAAGTCTGCCAACCCGCACTAGGCCAGCGTGGTGGACTAAGGCCTGAACCCTCTCAGTTGTAGAGGAGGCCCGTGCTCAGCAGTGGGCAAGTATTACAGGGCTGATATGGTATGGTATGGTCCAGGCAATGTATGAAATATTATTCATTTTAAATATTGCCTAGTCATTTTATACAATTGTCCACCATTTTATAGGTACATGCTTACATAACATTGAAAAGTAGAGAGCAAACTCTTTTAATTCATACATCTGGACGCACCACGGCCTGTAGCCATGATGCTTTTCTTTTTTTTATGGCATGAGACGAGCATGCCGTTCGCCTGACGGTAAGCAATACGACCACCGATAAACAGTAGAAACACCTTGAGTTACAAGGTACTGTGTGGCATTCCACTGCGCTCGTCATCCTGAGACATAAGATTTTATGTCTAATTATGTCCTGTAGTTACACTGGCTACAATGTCCTTCAAACCGAAACACAACGATGCATGCGCACTGCTACTTGGCGGTAGAAATAAACATGGCGGTATAGTAGTACCCACCCAGACTGAAGAAGCGTTAACGCCAATACAACAGAAAGAAATGTATGTGAATGACCGTGTCCTTGCGCTAGACTAATTGACGATAAGATATGTCATTCCCATACTTTTTTTTTTTTCTATATTATTGGCGTTAACGCTTGTAGAAGCATCTTGGCTACAGGACCAGGCATTCTACAGAATGTCTGCATTATACACATAGCCGGTGACATATATTGTCTTCTATAACCATGTTATTCCATTACGTGGTTTATACCGTGATAAGTCGACTAACCCAGCACATAACACGTAGACTATGTAACACGAATGATTGTCCCAGATTGTTACATTGTATCACATATAAATAGCGAACCGAGTTTAATGTGTTCCGACAATGTATTACTTATTCAGAGTCCTAATATAAATTGTGGTTACTAGTCATTCATTAATGTCAGTACAATGGTTTGGGTCCCAACCTCCCTTATGCCTAAACTGCTCATATTCCTAAACGAAATGGCTAAATAAACAATAAAGCGATTTAAGTATCATTATCCAGCCTGGGGCAATATCGATATCTCGTTAAAAAAGCAATTTCGGTTTTCCCTAAAACCTAAAGTGGCATGTTAAACAACGTTTAATTTCCGAGTTAAAATAATTTGTACTCTCCTAAATGTATTGAATTTTACGCATTACAATAAAGGCGACAAGAAATTATTCTCAAAACCCCGGAGCGTTAAGAGTTCACGGTAAAAAAACACTTCTACTTAAATTATAAGGAAAGTTACTTTGATTCACATTCAGAAGTATTAGGTTGAATAAAACGTGAACAATAAATTTATTACCGAATTATTCAGCTTTTTGAGGAAAATAATGTCTGTGGCCAAACTTTATGTTCATTCTGAGGTTGCGCAATTCATTTTAATTTCAGTCTTGCGAAGAATACCTTGAATAATACATTTTCAGGCAAATATTTGAAATGAACAAGTAAAAATTTTAATGTTTTTGCTATACATAACTGTATTTTTCAATATCATTGACTGAAACATGTCCAATAAAACACATATATAATATACATGTCAGTATTATCCATCAAAGTACACACCATGTTGAGATTACAATATTTGAAAATAAAATATCACCTAAATTAACGCGAGAAATTCGAATCAAAATTATGTTAGAGATGGATAGACATTTATAAACACATCCAATGTACGAAGCCCCGAGGTTTTATCGCCAAAATGTATCTCGTAAAATATTTTTTGCGAAACTCCGCCAGATATCATTATAATCCCCTAGGGCAACGGTTCCAAAACTTTTAAGACAATCTAACACTCGATGGGGCGCCTCTTACTATATGGATTCCCACATGAAATAAATGAAAAGCACAAAATTTTTAATAACAAAGCTCTCAATCCTTACTTGTATAATAAATCGGAAGTACTTAACTCTGTCTACCTGTTCTGGTTTCACGACTAAAACACTGAACCGATTTTGATGTAATTTCTTACAGATGAATAAGCTTGAACCATAAGAACGTAAGTATTTTTTATCCCGTATTTCTTTTTTTTTTTCTTTTATCTCTTTCACTAAGATGAACCCGTAAGCAACACCCATTATTTTCTAATTAAGAATAATATATTTTATTTCGCGGATACGTTGGGAATTTTTCAAAGATCCTAGAAACATTTTGGGAATCGGTGCCCTAGGGTTTGCGTCGTTAAATCTATTATATGAGAATGTAGGTACTTACTGCGTGTCATGCTTTGTTCATTGTTTCTTTTAAACCATCCATCAACGTCTTACATGCTGGACTTACAGCTTAATTACCCAAGTAACAATATAGCGTAGGAACCTCGTCCATCATAGGTTTAGTAAGCATGGTTCGCGTTGGGTAAATGAACACGTCATGTTGTTTTAGTTCATTTATGAAATTAATAGTCATGTACACCTGATCAGACTTGCAGCCTTTTGCTAGTCAAAGAAGCAAAACATGAAGGTCACGCTTTGACCAACAAAATCTGAAACCTTTATCATACCGAATAGAGCGGTTCCATTTCATGCTGTCAGTCAAGATAACATAAATATTTTTAATACAATTTGATGATGGTATGGCTTAGAAAAGATATAATAAACTACGAAATGACTTTTAAAATCAGGATTCATACAATTCATAAAACAATTGCATAATTAGGTGCTACACAATTGACTAATTCCTTGCGGACAATTTTAAGACATAGCAATAATTGTCTATTTGCCTTGATAATAATGTTTTGACATTATCATTTTATTATTAAAATAGTTATTATTTCAGTAACTACTAGCAGTTATAATACGTATGCTGACAACTTTTTACATATATCCACCCAATAAGGTAGATTTTTGTGGAATTTAAAAATAATATTGCCTGACTGCCTCGGTGGCGTAGTTATATTACAGTACGACTGCAAAGCTGAGGTCTCGGGTTCGATCCCCGTGTCGGGCAAAGTGATATTGAGTTTTTTTATTCAGTATTAGCCCGGAGTCTGGAATTTGTGCCCGATATGGCGATAGGCTCGCCCCCTTTCACATCATGGGACGGAATACGCACGGCGAAAAGTGGGCGCACTAGTTGCGCCTCTGTCTACCCCTTCGGAATAACAAGCGTGAGTGTATATATATGTATATGTTAAAAATAATATATAATAATACCAGCTACTGCATCAAAAATCGTACAATAAACATTTGATTTTTTTAATCCCCAAACAACCATTCATAGGCGCCGTCTGGCGTCTGGGACTTTACTGGGATCACGCAGCTGCTACAAATTGTATTTGTCGAATTCGTATATTTATAAACTAAATTAATTTACTAAATATTATTAAAAATATAATAAAACTTCAGTGAAACTAATGCAATTAGAGCATACCTCAGATGTTATGATGACATACGGCACTGGAATAGCCTCTGACTACGGGTGACCTAAGACGGGTCACGGTCAATAAACGAGCTATGGAGAGAGCTATGTTCGAAGTTTCTCTACGCGATCAAATCACAAATGAGGAGATCCGTAGAAAAACGAATGTCGTCGACATAGCCCATCGAATTAACATACTAAACTGGCAATGGGCAAGAGAGTATCCCGCCTTCACACCCGCCACTGAAACTCCTGTAAGCCAGGATCAGCAGTGGCACGCATTTTATGACACCGAGTGGTGAAGCTCGGCGAGTCTCAGGTAAGACTAGTCTGTCTTCATCCCGCAACGAAATTAATCAAATAGAAATATAAGAAGAAGTTGGAAATATTAATTGCCCACTTCCCTGCATAGCAAAGCGGGAGGCAAAATAATGAACTAAGGAGGCATTTGAACCTCAAGTATAGGGACGTTTACAACTAGAAAAGCCAGCTGTAAAGCACCACGGATAAAAAATTAAAGGGTTCTATCATTTGAACTGTCAATTTTGATTCCAATAATTGGCATGGCAAAATGCCGGAAAGCACGGAAATTCTATCTAGTCTCTACAAGGTCCATGTAGCATACAACCCCGAATGTTATTTGCATAGGTACTATCCAATATTACGTTGCGCTCGACTACACTCCCAAAGTACAGGATGAGCGGACTGTTCATATTCGCAGACCAGGTGTAGAGCATAGACACATAGGAGAATCAACCAGCCTAAATGTACACTTTACCCCTAAAATTACAATCGCTGGTAAGGAATTGCAATACAAAATGATCTATTTCAAACCAAGTTTTAGTTAGGCGATCGCGAACGCGCGGAAAGTATTTATATAAGATGACAGTGGGCAAGGCACAAAGTTTGCAGAACTGACAGTATATGGGGCGAAAAAGTTCTCGAACGGAGACCACTTACCGGCTGCCCCAGCGTTGAATGGTCACCTTCAAGGTGGACAGACGACTTAATAAACGTCGCATGAACACACTGGAAGCGAACTTATTTCTGTTTATTTGTATATCTATTGCTAATATCCATTCCTGGCTAGATAGGCGCTTTTTGTTTTCCGTGGCATGATCCTATCAATTTGCAGTTTTAGTCCATATCTTACGACAATACATTTCAATGCAAGCAATATAACAATAATGCGCAACTAGTGCCCCACTCTTTGTCGTGCGTATTCCGTCCCATGACTTGATATGGGGCGAGCCTATCCCCATTTCGGGCACATCTAATCTTATACCACTGTGGTACCCGGGGATCGAACCCGAGGCCTCAGCATTGCAGTCGTACTATAATACAAATATTCCACCAAGACCACTTAAATGAAATAAATATTTCAATATAACAGTAATGTGGTTGAGATGAAGTCGTGGCGGCTCCGTCTAGCGCATTCCTAATAACTTGGTGCCACAATAACCGCTATGAGTCGTACCTATATACCTATACATAGGTAAAAGCAACGTGGAGTCCCGAGGGATGTCTGGACTGCGAATAGATTAAACAGAATATTTGGTGTTGCACAGTTAAATATAGTGATACACTTCGGTATCATATTATGGTCGTGTACTGGTCAAACTTGATCTAAAATCATTTTATTTAATGACTTGACTGATTAACTTCTAATACCTAAACTAACACTAACACAAGCTTACCTGACACTACGTTGCGCTCGTTGTCCCAAGACAATATAAATTAAGTCCCTGATGCCCTGTAATAAGACTGCCTATAATATATTTAAACCAGAACACAGAACTGATTGCATATAATTTACAATGACTTCACCTGGCTGTGCGGAAGAAAAAGACACAGCAGTGGAGACAATTTAGACGAATTCTCGAACACTACACTTAAAACATCACATTGAGTTAGATTTTTTTTATTGCAGTGCGTAACTGGCTTATTAGAACGCTAAGAACATGATGCACTCTACAAGCGTAAGTATCTATAAAATGATAAAATGCTACTTACTATAAAAACCATTGTAAACGTCGCGTCGCGTTGTTCAAGTGGGTGTAGGCACGCTCGAAATTCCCCAGTTCCCACTTACAATGCAAAATAAAAAACGGAAAAATTTTACATTGTTCGAAAGCAAAAGCAGAAGATTGTAATCCAACATTTTGTGGAAATTATTGTGTAGTATTTATTCCACTGGACTGTTGAGAGGCTTGAGAAATAGGCGAGTGATATGATATATTAGCGCCATTCAGACCTGAAGCTTCACCTGTACAAAATTCAAGTCACGCGCCGTTCGTCCTCGATGATAAATCACTGAAGACCATTCCTGTAGTGGGGTCAGTCTGATATATCGCTCTTATGCCGCTAGTGACCTGAATAAATAAACCTCAGACAAACATTTATTTCGTTTGATGCGTGTCCGGCACCATATCCTGACATATCAATTATGGACGTGTCGGGTGAACTAGTGTGAACATACGATCATATTTGAAAGGTCTATTAACACTTAGGCTACTTTTTATCCCGGGAAAATATAAACCGACACTTTTATCCCGGAAAAACTTTTTAATGCGGGCGGAGCCGCGGGCAAAAGCTAGTGTTTCAATATAAATAAGGCATCGCCATCGCGGTCTTACATAAAAACAATGGTAAGTGATGGCTTGATTGCGATTTCCAAGATTACTATCATTTCTGGAGGCCGATACATTCTCCTTTCTTCCTTGATTCCCTTTCCTATGCATGCAGCGCCTCTATAGGTCTTAATGTGAGTGCTTTTGTTGGTGAAAATCCCATAATATCAAATGTCCGACTGGCTCGTTTCCCAGCTTATAAAAATGTGCTACATTTTAAAATTAATAGACGACACCTGGCAACGCGGCAAGCATTGCCTCCCTGTTTTATTCAGACGAGGCAACTTTTTATATTTATTTATTTGGGAAATTTACAGCGATCTTATTAATAATTACAATTTAATTACTTAATATAACAATAAGGCCAATTACAAATTTCCACATACTAATACAATTAAGTTACATAAATCATTAAGTCTGTGAGAGTGAGGCGAAATTTTAGAGACAGTTATCAATATCATACTGCAAAACTATCGTTTATTATTAATACAAAATGTTCATTAGCATCGTGTGAATGTGTATCAGTGCGCGCGCGTGTTTCTCATGTGTGTGTGTGTGAGTGTGTGTGCGTGCGTGTGTGCATGTGTGTGTGTCTGTGTGTGTGTGTGGTGTGTTTGTGTTTGTGTGTGTTTGTGTGTGTGTGTGTGTGTGTGTGTGTGTGTGTGTGTGTGTGTGTGTGTGTGTGTATATATCCTTTAAAGATTTTTTTTTTATGGCATTGAATGACGAGACGAGCTTGCCGTTTGCCTGATGGTAAGCAATACGACCACCCATAAACAGTAGCAACACCATCCAGCACCTTGAGTTACAAAGTACTGTGTGGCATTACACTGCGCTCGTCATCCAGAGACATAAGATTTTAAGTCTCATTATGTCCAGTAGTTACACTGGCTACAATGCCCTTCAAACCGAAACACAACAGTGCATGCACACTGCTGCTTGGCGGTAGAATATAGACATTGCGGTGGTACCCACCCAGACGGAACCTTACATAGGAGAGCCCTACCACCAGTCAAGTACATACATCTCAAGTAGACATAATTTAATACATTAAGTCTACTTAAGATACTACTACTACTTGAGACAATGTATTGAATTATGTCCGCTTGCGATGTAACTCAAACTTGAAATTTATTTCTAATACCACCCTAGGTGATGAAGATCACTTAGCATCAAGTGAGTAGTGACCCCCTTACAAACCAACCGGCCAAAGCTATAAAAATATGCTACGTTTTACTTTCTTCAAGTCATAAATAAAGACGACGTGACCTATGCCCCAGATTCCAGTCATTATTTCCAGGTTCACAAAGGAGAATGAATAATGACAACAGTTACATTTAAAACACCCGCAAAAAACGCCCCACCGGTCGTTAGGGTCCTTAGGAGGCAAATTTCCGTAAAAGTTGTTCAAACAACATAAATTGCTTCACTGTGCTAACAATATAAGACCTTGGTTTACTTGTAAAACGTGAAAGTTTTTGTACTGTAAAATGTTCTTGAGACTTTGAAACGTAGGTAAAAGTTGGGCATCGTGGAAACGAGTCGTTTATGGTAATGTCTAATGTAACAATGATATCAAAAAAGTGCTAAAGCAACGACACTTACAGTTTTTCACAGTGACAGAACGGCTCGGATGATATTGGTATTATTCTCTCACTGATAACCACCGAAAATGGCAGTTTTGGTGTCGTTTTGTCTTTCAAATTCCTTCCCTCTTCCCAATTTGTATTCCTCCATTTTAACAATCAACAACACATATAGAATACTTGTGGTCAGAATTATCATAGTCTGTGGGAGTTGGGACCATAATATTAACCCACCTACGTTATTTTCTATTTTCAATAATTATAAGTAAGTCTCATTCACCTATTCTATAATGAAACACAAAAGCGGCATAAAAATTACATCAAGACCTCTTATCCCTAACAAATACGTTATGTAAACACTGAGCAAGTCACACGACCGTCTTAGGACCGCAATTTGTTTGATGGGTACATTTATCTTATTTATGAAGCAATCAATCGACGAGTCAGCCACTCGGACACGAGGACTGCTCATTTCCTTAAAGAGTTTACACACTTACAGTAAAAATAGACAGTGGCATTGGTATGCTGACGTCTGTGGTCGACGGTTACTTTCAGCCATCAGTTCGCCTGTTACGTAGAAACATACATACTCACGCCCATATCCCAGGGGTAGGCAGAGACTATTGAGTTTATTTACTTTTATTATATTTTTGACTATACGTTTGTTTGGAATGAAAGATGAAAAGAAAATGGAAAGGTCTAACATCGGTCAATCGCATATGAGGAGCCGCATAAAGACGAATATAGTGAATACCTCCCATAAATAGAACAAGCTGCCATTACCCGTTATTCAAAGGTCAATTGCAAACATACGGGTCTGATTAAAATTCAAAAGAATAACACACAGACACGAGCTACTAACTGCCTTGCACAAAGAGCGTTTTACGCAAAATAAGTTGATATAGGGAACGTGCACGTAGAAAGCACTGTCATCTGGTGACGCAATCTGAATCTTTTTCAACCCATCGATACTTGGCATTGACGTCAAATATTCATATTAAAAGGATGAAAAATAACATTTAATTTGTTGATAATTTATTGCTGTGTATCTGGATGCTCCAAAACATATAAATAAACAAATCATATGGTGTGAAATTCTATTATGTTCCCAAGAATAGCATCTAAGTACTTATATTCCATTTTTATGTGAAAATCAACAAAAATAATAAAAGTTGTATAACACATACATAATAATGAGTTCCAAAAGCATTTAGAAATGTCTCATTACGTAAACTATAAAAATAAAGATTTTTTGAAGATAATATTCAATACAAATAAATCTGTAATTAACGGAACATGACCTCTTAATTTTTCTTCAATAACATCAAAATAACTAGCCCCCATCTAAAAATACGCTATCATCTGGCCACGCTATGTATCAATAATATTCAGACGGAACCCAAATTTTTTTTTTAACTTATGTTAAAAGAATAAAAAAATAAACTATAGCTTTGAAAAGTTCTTTTTTACCCACCTGTGGCTCTTGTGTCGATTTTGTGGTGCCCCCTTTAGTTCGTGCACGTTCCCTGTAGTTCATACTTCAAGTAGCTGCCCTGCAGTAGTTGACCAAGCGTACTCGTACGCTTACTCGGCCTCTGTAATCATGCCTTTACACTTTACACGTATCGTATCAAGTAAATGAGGGCTCGTTGTGCCGAACCCAATCTTATTTACTGGAGCTTGGTTTAACGTTTTCTTTTGATACTATTAGTCCAGCCGCAGTGTAGATGGGATGGAAAGTTCTATTCTGGGTTTAAAATTAAAACAAATATTTTATTTACCCGGTATGAATGTCATACTCATCATTACATACATACCATCAAGCTTTTGAATAGTTTACCGGCGCACGTGTTCCCTCCTTCCTATAATCCTGGGTCCTTCCGCCGTAGCGTGAAGAAGCAGCTCAGTATCCCGGCATGATTGTGTCGAATGGCATGAGATAACCATCTGCTGCCATTCGATACTCTATCTGGACGGCATCGCGCTTACCATCAGGTAAGGTGCAGTCACTTTGCCGTCCCCTAATAAAAAAAAAATAAAAAAAAACATACATTTAGCATTCACGCCTTTTTTCCATTTCAGGGATAGGCAGAGGTGAAACACATCACATTTCGCCAGCTGAATTCGGAGTGTTAAGACCCGTATAATAAGGAGCGAGTCTATTGGAGCTTACCCGGCGCAATTCCAAACTCCGGGCTAATACTGAGCTGAAAACTCATAAAATAACAATAGTAGGGAAAGCTTGTGTTTATTTCCAAAGGCCTAGATAAAGGTACAATTAGTGCAGCCATGCATCATCGGGACATCTCACCCATTATAAAACATAGGTCAAGCCTAAAGCATACCGAGCACTAATGCAGTGCAACGTATTTTTCCAAAAAAAAACTACTCACATAATAATCTATTTTCCATGTTCTTCTTATAAATTATGTCTTCCACTGATTATCTATCGGTGAGTGCGCCAATGACAAGTAATAATTGCAGATACAAAACAATAAATATAAATCCTAAGAAATAAAAAGTTGTGGCCATGTCCGTATCTATTGTCCAACCCGGGAATCAACCCCGAATCTCACGTTTGATAGCTCAAGTACGCTACCAACAAACCAAAAAGGCAATACCCTATAGTTAAAAGCGCAGATAATAAAATAAACTAGAATTATTTTTCGCCGTCTACGATTGATAGGCATAAGAATTTCCAACATAATTCCGTGGGCGTGACTTTCACGTCATTACCACCGACACATTTTTTAAAATAAAGAAGGCAAAGGCTCCGACTCTGAAACAGTTAATCGTCTAAATATTGGCACTCCAATTCCAGCTGTCGTTTATGGGATGAGACCGTTTATTTCAGCCGTCGTGTTACACCGCCTTTTCATACACAAACTGTGTAGGACATTTTTCATAACAAAAAAAATGGTTTTAATAAAATCCTCCCAGTCTGCATTTAATAAACAGACTAATCTGCTTAATAGCTTACGGTGTTGATTAAAATATTATATTATTCCTAGGAGTTTCCTTCTGATACATTTAATTACGTGCGCAATTGTTACATGAACTTTATTCTATTCTATGAATGCAACACTGATACGGAAAAGCCTTCCCTGTCTTGTCATGATAGAGAACGTCAACGAGCGATAATTGATAAACAATACACACGTAACTCTGAAAAGTCAGAGGTGTGTACCTTGGGTTTTGAACCTCCGGACATTGTCTCGGCAGACCGTTCCATTGCCAACAAAGCTATCGTCCACTTTACTTTACTAATACTGTGACTGTAATTCTACGACAACAAAGAGTACCTGATATAATTCGTTTCTATATATATTTCCTTTTTTTATGGATACGGTAAAATAACTCAACTACACCTGCACCTATAGCTAGCCTAGCGCCAATATAAATATTAAAAACTCATGCAAGACTGAACATTTTTCCTGATATAAGAGCACTCGACGGAATGCCAAGTATGGACACAGCTACGCTCTTCAAGAATGCTTGAACGCAGATTTTGATTTATGACGAGAAAAACATTTTCTATATTAGACCAGAATTTTATTTAACATAATGAAGTTTAACAGGAAGGAACTGATATTTCAGTTATTAAAACTGTGGTAAATTAAGGTGGAAATTATGATTATATGAATATTCAAACTTCGTTACAGTTAAAGCAGAAAGGTTTTAAAATTACTCATTTTGAAAGTTGTTCATTTTATGAAAATAATATTTTGCTATATTGGACCATAATTGAAATATGAATCCTAGTTAGTTTTACCAAATCTTGTGTTTATTTAAAATGATTTTAAGTCATTCTCTACCTCTAAGTCCTAACTTAATAAAATGTATATTATCTCTAAAGAAATAATACTTACAAATAACAATTACTCAAAAGTGAAATGAAATTATAAAACCCATAAAAACTTCAAAACTTTCTTAACAACGTTCCGATACACGCAAAATAAACGAAAAGATAATAAAAATAAAAAAAATACATGAAACATAGCACTCATAGAGTCGAGGAAAGGAAATGCTCTTTTCTACTATTTTTACAGGAATTAGCGAAGTTGGCACGGACGAACAGAGTTTTTCGGTAAAAAAGTATTTCGCTCCATTAGCTGGAACGGGCGGTCTAACGAAGCCTTTGATGATTTATATTTTGTGAGAAATATCTACGTGGTATTCCAATTTAATTTCTTATAATATTACTATTATATTTTTTATCGATTCTCGAATTTTGTACTTGACGTGTTATCAAAAATTATGCCTGAGAAAGCCTATAAAATATTTAATGTAAGGGCCCAATGAAACACCGCGCAAAACACCCAATTTACCATTATAATTCTCATTACATTCCACGGAGTATGAAATACTAACTCCAAAGTGTTTTGCCAATTTATCAACAATTTCACGGTTTGTTCTCTTAGTAATAAAAAAGTATTTTAGCGAAAACGTAGCTGTCTACGTTTCATGAAATAATATTTATAAATCGTCTCATCACCCTCCGAGATTATAGGCGTGGTTTGTTAATCTTTTTTCTCGAATGAGCTTTGTATGCTCAAAAATACAGTTATTTAAAATAACAGAAATTGTTTTTATTTGCGTAGTATTTTTCTCTTGGTATTGTTATAGCAATTATGTTTCTATGTTCATAAATCATCGCTGTCTTTGACATTGAAGGAAAAACATCGTGAATTATCCATAAGAATGCCGAAGGGATGTGATACTGTTTGATAATTATCTTATTTAATTATCTTATCACGAGAACAAGTTGTACTTGTTCGCGGCTCCGGCCGCATGAAAAAGTTTTTTTTTGCATCGAATGACGAGACGAGCATACCGTTCGCCTGATGGTAAGCGATACGACCACCCAAGAACGGTAAAAACACCATCCAGCACCACGAGTTACAAAGTACTGTGTGGCATTCCACTGCGCTCGTCATCCCGAGACATTCGATGCTAAATCTCATTATGTCCTGCAGTTACACTGACTACAATGTCCTTCAAACCGAAACACAACAGTGCATACACACTGCTGCTTGGCGGTAGAAATAGACATTGCGGTGGTACCCACCCAGACGGACTCTTACATATGAGAGTCCTACCACCAGTAAAGTTAGTTTTTCCGGGTAAAAAGTCCAGCTATAAATTTTCCCGGGATAAAAAGTATGTGTGTTGTACCTATGTGTTAATACAGGGCATCATCTACCCGTGTGCCAAACTTCAACAAAATCCGTTGAGTAGTTTAAATAACGGGGTAGTTTCCTATATTTGATTTTGTAAAAGAAATTCATCTGTGAAATCAGCATCCAAATTGGTTTTAAAATAAAGCAGTTATTCATATTTGAAATATTGTTGTGAGCAAAAGTGGGGACGTGGAGGGAATATCGCGTTATCTCTTTCGCACGCAGGCAGCATTATGGCCGGCGACTCTCTATGACGTCACAGTGTAATATTACTGTTATTTGACAACTACCCCTTTCATCGAATATCAAAGCTTTGTAACGTACTATTTATCTGTGCGTGGCTTTAGTTAACACCCAAATTCCATGATTTGATATAACGTTTCAAACATAGTTTGACCCTCTTACAAAGTTAAACCCAGCCCTTATGTTTTGTTGACATCCCGTAGTTGAAGTTTGATTACTAGTTTTCAAACTCGTGTTTGACAGTTGTTAAGTTTTGACAGCTTAAATCACCTGCCTACTGAGGCCTCGTGTATTACTGAGAGGGTTCAGACCTTAGTCCACCACACTTGGTAAATTAGACTTAGTAAATATAAAAAATGTAAACGAAACTATTGAAGACCCACTTTATTTAGAAATATACACAAAAATCATTTCAAAAAGAAAATAACCTTTAATTTAAATTGCTAAATGTCGCTACATGTCATAAAGCTTAATAATAAGAAACTAACAAGAAATTGTAGTGCATTTTGCATAACAGTCGAAATAAAATGACGAAAACATAGATGGTGGTCTATGTTAGGAACCGGGATAACTTTGGTAACACCAAGCCATAAATCAACTTGAACTTATTCTAATAATATCTACATAATATAATCCGCGCGCGATCAGAACGGGGTAGAGCCTTGACGAACAAAATAAAAAATGACAATTCCCGAGCGTTCGTACATTTCTGAATCGATATTCATAAATTTTTCTTGTCCTTTTTAACTATTATTGTTTCGTGAAACCAAAAAAAGTGGTGATAATCTTTTCATGTTTGTTAAATTTGTATCTCTCGAGTATCAGCGTGAGTTTGCCGAACGGTGTCAGTTACAAAAGGTAACATCCAGTTCTGAACGCGCATGGATTATACTTCTTTTGAGTACTATTAAAAAAATTCAACAGCTTTATTTTTAACGACAATTTATCCGAAAAACCTATAGTTTATGTAGGTTTACAAATAAACCATAAAGTGGCATCAAACTTATAAATAAGGACTTGACCACCTAAACCTATTTCAAAAAGTCCGTTGTATTTGCCTTTCGTTTATTAAACATAATGGTTATGACATATCCCCAGAAAACAACGTAACAATATAAATCGTGAATTCAAAGCCTCTGGATTTCTCACGTGGGAATTACTACAAAATCTTTCATTTCACAATACCAAATTCCGTCTAAATGTCGACATGTCTTTTAAATGGACAAATGTTTTAAGGGTTTTCTAGGAAATTACTCTACACATCGAAATTAAACTAGATTTCAAATTTTCGCAAACATAAGAAATCAATTGCTCTAATGATCAATTGATCGAGTTGCGAGAATGAAGGAAAAGGTCAAAGGTTATGACGCGTTCTAAATACCGATGGGTCTTGTATTCAGACACGCCTTTTTATTCCAATAGCTTAGTTTGACAAAAAAGTAATAGGCCAAAATATGACTATGCGATAGTACTATTATGCCAATACATATTATGCAGTCAATTATGCGAGAAAATAATAGTTTAAAAAAAGTAGGCGAACCAAAGGGATCCCCATAAATTTAGCAATACATTTACATTTTACAAAACAAGTTAAATGTTTATACATAAATTTAGCATCAGGATTAAACGAAAAAATATTCCCTTACAGAATCATCGATATACATAACCACTGCTTTAAAAATATATCACAGTTTCCTCTCACGTAAAGGTCGCGAGATGAAATTTTCCTATAATAAATGTGGGTATTCATTCGTAAATATTTGTGAACCGCCGCGCCGGCGCTGGGCCCCCAAGCGATTTATATTGTCAAACTACAGTCACACCACAGTATAAATATATCTATACAGTAGAATATCTTCATACAAACGGTTGGACCGCGACTGATGCCTACATGCATCGAGTTTGGTACACATTAAGTACACAAACAGTGGCGAGTGCGCCGCAGTGACGAACGAGCGGTGTGATAGTTCTGTAAGCAGTAAGCGTGTATTTTGTGAATATTTGAATTAAATAAGTACTTACTTACTTAATATCGCAAAGAACTATATTGTGCTGTGTTTGGTTGGTTGAATTCTTGTTCATGTTTCCCAAAAGTATATTTAATTAAACTTTTTATCCGAATGCGGATTCTTCATACTATTAAATTTAACAATAAAGCTTTTCGTACGTCTCAGTCGAGGCGCAAATATTTTTCAGTGTCAAATTTAAAAAAAGCACCTTTGCTTTTTTTATTAAATCTACTAATCAACAAAACTCAATTTGTGTATTTTAATTGTATAGGTACTTCTTATTTCATTCACAAAGAAATTCCTTTTTAGATAATATCTTTTACAATCTCAAAGACTGCCTGCCTCGGTGGCGTAGTCGTATTACGGTACGACTGCAATGCTGAGGTCTCGGGTTCGTTATCCGGACAGAGTGGTATTCGATTTTTCTATTCAGTATCAGCCCGGAGCCTGGAATTTGTGCCCGAAATAGCGGTAGTCTCCCACCCTATCATTTGTTGGGACGAAATACGCACGGCGAAAAGTCGGTGCGCTAGTTGCGCCTCAGCCTACCCCTTTGGGGATAAAAGGCATCAGTGTGTATGTATGTATAATCTCAAAACTAGAAAACAAAGTATCTGAGATTAAATTAAAATATTGTAGACGGGCAGCCCTATGGCGTGTTTACGTACCGCGCGGCTGTAGGTAATTATTTCAAAGACACGGCCGAGTGAGAGTACCTTTAGTTAGGTTTACTATGGCCACACCCCGTAAACTGGACGTAGTTATGCCAACGTGACTCAATACTCATATAATATTACTATTAAAATAATGAAGCTGTTAAATTATTATTAGTATTATTTGTTTAATTCGTCAATTGTAAAAACGGCTGGCATTTTATAAAGCAACGACTAAGGTATCGTGAGTTGTCTCTACATACAAATAAATCGGCTATAAATGGCAGCCATTTTTATGGGTTGTGGGTTGATTCATTTTTGCATAATTTGTCCAATTGTATTTTAAAAGTTCATCGTACCGATTAAATCTGTTATTTGTTCTTGGTGAAATATCGAGACATTATGTTAACATTTTTCCGCAGCCGCATTCTGCTGTGTTCAATTTTACAGATTTCAAATCAATTTATTTTAGTATTTGCCGAAGTGATATTCTTATTTCTTAAATGTAAATAACAAAACAAACGCTTCTTAAGGTCTCCTAAAAGGTCACAAGTTTTATGAAAGGTCGTTCTCTGTTTATTATTGTTAATTTAGGAGAGTATAACGCTGTAGTTGCTTTGTTCTTTCTTGTATGTATTATACGTGTGTCTCATAAATGGTACTCTGTAGAAGTGTCACTATTTTCGTAATATCGATGGTATTTTTTTCGAAATAATCCCATTTTATTATGATTAGATATGAATTTTGTTTCTGTCAACACAAATATCAAATACTTCATTTTTTTTGTAATAGACTCTGGATTAACCGTATTAGGATGCTACTGCCTTAAAAACATTTGCAATCAATGCAATGCAATCAGCCCTGTATTATATATTGCCCACTGCTGAGCACGGGCCTCCTCTATTACTGAGAGGGTTCAGGCCTTAGTCCACCACGCTGGCCTTATGCGGGTTGGCAGACTTCACATACCCTCGAAATTCTTATAGAATTCTCAGGTACGTAGGTTTCCTCATGATGTTTTCCTTCACCGTTAAAGCGAACGATAATTGATAAACAATACACACATAACTTGGGAAAAGTCAGAGGTGTGTGCCTTGGGTTTGAACCTCCGGACAATGTCTCGGTAGACCGTTCCATTCCCAACTAGGCTATCGTCGCTACAATCGTCTGAAATCTGCAGTAAATAAAAACATTTATTTACTGCAGATTTCAGAACTACTTTTTTACTAACCAAAATATGTAATGATTTTTATATTTTTATAGAATCCTGAAAAAGAAACAGTCGAAGGCGGGACTCGAACCCACGACCTGCGACGTACCGTGCCGGTGCTCTTCCAATTGAACTACTCCGACCCTCGCCATCGATTGCTAATTTCAGGATCCGTACTTAATTCTCTTAAATTCTCTTTCTGTTTCTTTTTCAGGATTCTATAAAAATATAAAAATTATTAACCAGGCACTACATGGCCATTGACATGTATAAAAATCATAATATAAAATCAAAATATGTAAATTAAAATAAATATATGGTTAATTTATTGGTAGTAATCCAATAGTCACAATTAATGTCTTCTTGTGGCATATTATGAAATAAACAAAAAACAAAAAAATCAATACGTTACTGGTTTTTAACTGATTACTAAAATTGCGTGTTCTTTGTTCCACGGTTTGATTTCTACACTCTTTTAGGTCAATCATTTATAGATTTTGGCTTCTCATGACTTCATACATTATATTTTTTACAATTAATTGTAATTTCTTGAATGAATCTAATCCAGCCGCTTACGGCTACGGCGACCATTTACTGTTTAGAGTGGTTATTGATGTGTCTTCACATGGCTGATAATTTAACCAATTTTAGCTGAGAAAGTTCTTGAACACATGCTACATGTGAGGACGCCATTGACAAAATTGTAAGTAATCTTTGAACGTGGTTTGCTTTTTATGCGGTCTCTTTTTACATCGAGATTGCACCTTCGTCGATTTTTAAATTAATGAATACACAGCTGTGTGCACTTGTTTCCTCCATTCTGAGTGATAGGCAGCCTGCGACTCCCATATTGTAGGATCGATTCGACACACATTCATGTGTCTTTTTAACACATCTTTGTACCTCAGGACCTGTCTCCCGCTTTTTCGCTTTTTGTGTAATTTCTTACAGAATAATTGACTCTTCGTACTTAGACAGTCTGAAGCAATAAACAAGCCACATAACTAGAGCCAATAAAATTAACATTCATATTGCAGGAGGGAGCAAACTGCGTGCAATTATTGCCAGTAAAGATACTGGCCAAGTTTGTACATAACGCAGTAAATCAGAACAAGTTAGCAATCCCGAGGGTCCTTTCATCAGTTTATATGTTGTTTAACCTCCAAACTGGTGAGATAAGTTTTAAAATCGCTTTTGTAATGGAGTATATCTGAGAGAGATAATGTTCTTTTGGTCCGTTGATAAAATACCTATCTAAAGTTTTAAAATTCTGTTTTGCGGATTTTTACTCAATAATGGTTAGGTTACACGCAGCCGTGCAGGGTAAGATCCGTGGAAGTACCGAGCTGTCAGGCAGACAATAAATCTTATACAATTGCCATTAGATCGCCTTGTCAGTGAATAAGGTAGTTGACTACTTTTTTTTAAATACATTTATCAAACATTTATGTCTTCTAAAATCTAGAGGAAAAGGAATTTTCAAAATACAAGCAATAATAAATGAGTTATAAAGCTTTGAAGTTTGGTGGAAGCGCATCTGTCAGATAACGGAAACAGCAGAATGTGACGTGACTGAGTATCGCCAGCCATAACGCTGCGTGCGCGCGAAACAAATAACGCGATATCCCCACTACGTCCCCACTTTTGCTCACAACAATATTTCAAATATGAATAACTGCTTTAGTTGTCAACCAATTTTGATTCTGATTTTACAGAAAAAAATGTTTTTCGTATTATTTTCTGTTACATATAAAATAATGTACCAAATCAAACATAGGAAACTACCCTATTTTCAGTAACTTTAAAAAATTACATCCTCTGGTCCTCTGAAGGAATGCGTACTCTGTTACTATTAAATCTTTAGAACATATGTGCCCAAATCCCGAATATCTATAGACTTCTTTTATATAGTGGAACTGGACCCACTTTAAAACGGGTAGAACCGACAAAAACTATATGAAGTAGCCTTATTGATACAGACACGTTTTTCACACAAGACGACACACACTACTTTCTAACAAAATAGCCATTGTTAAGGTAACAGCCATTTCTGCGAGACCAAAACGCTTACGTTACATCAATTGTCACCCAAAGCGGTTTCTGTTCAGAACAATAGCGTGGATACGTGGGCGATCAAATATCGTACCGACCGTAAATGCTTTGCCAGGTTTCCCGGAAGGGCAATGGAGTTCGTAGTCAATTTATTGGCCTTTGTAGGCGCTTACCTACTGTAAACATTGTATGTATCTGTATAATAGATATATATTACGAACGTATGAATATGTTTGGTTCACTTAATTGATGCCGTCATGCGATACGTGATTACTGATGAGCCTAATGCGTTAATATGGATTAACTATAACTACTTGTGTGCTCCCAGTTAGCTCACTTGCACACTTAGAATACCGAAATTAACATACATTTTTAATTCCCAACTTGGAAATTATGTCCATGAACTAATCCACTAACTTCTAATTCAATAAACGAATAATTTGGTATAAATTGACAAAACAGAAGAAACACATAAAAAGGAATTGTGTTGAAATAAGTGTTAAAAATTTGGTTCACATTCAATATTTATGAATTGTATCGCCAATACCACATTATGTAGTGGAAAATTATAAGCACCTACCTGGCCTCGTAGATCTTTAATTTATTTTCTTTTTGTCATACTTAAGTCCAAAATCACAACCAGGAATTATCTAGCAAATTCACGTGGTACTTCGGAAGCAGAAGAACAGAAAACATTAACTGATACGAAAAAAGCTGAGACGACATAATTACACGACAAATTTGTTTTACCATTATGAGTTATGACTGCTGAAATGCGATTCACTCCACCAGACGATATTCAAACAGTATGCGCCTGTGTGTGTACCTATATACGGTTCACTCAGGCAGGGTACTTGACTACTTTCTTTTAATACATTTATCAAAATATATGCCATTAAAATTAAAGGGAATAATAATTTCCAAAATTGGGGCATTGAAATTTGGTGGAAGGGATGGTTGTCAAATAACAGTAATACTACGTCGTGACGTTACCGAGAGTCGCCGGCCATAACGCTACGTGCGTGCGAAAGAGATAGCGCGATATTCCCTCTACGTCCACACTTTTGCTCACAACAATATTTCAAATATGAACAACTCCTTCATTTATCAACCAATTTTGATGCTAACTCACAGAAGAATTTCTTTTTCGTATTATCTTCTGTTACATCCTACTAATATTATAAAGGCGAAAGTTTGTAAGTATGTATGGATGTCTGGATGTTTGTTACTCTTTCACGCAAAAACTACTGAACGGATTTCGATGAAACTTGGCACACAGGTAGATCATGTCCTGGACTAACACATAGGCTACATTTTATCCCGGAAAAACTGGGACTTTTATCCCGGAAAAACTTTTAACGCGGGCGGAGCCGCGGGCTAAATCTAGTATAACATAATGTTCAAAATCAAACATAGGAAACTACCCTATTGTGACGACTAACTAGGGATGTCTTGTCAGTCAACACTATATCCCAATTTAGTGGTCGTCCAATAGTAGGGTATTTAACTCATTTCTGTTATTGAATTTTATCAAATGTGTACGTCATATAAATTCGAACACAAAAATAATAATTCAAATCCAGGCAAAAAGTCTTTGAATTTCGGTTGAAGGGGCTACTAAGTGTCGAGGGTATATGGTCGCTGGTGTCAAGAAACGAGAACAGAGACGCAATACGCGTACACGACGTCAACGGGAATAACGATGCGTGCGAATGAAATAGATGACGCGATAACCCCACGAAGCCCACTCCTGCACTCGGAAATATAAAATACTACCTCATTTCTTAACCGAATTTAATGCAGTTTTCACAAAAGGACTACTTTTGCGTACTATTTCCTCTTACATATAGAACAGTGTACAAAATCTAACATAGGAAAATGCCTTTTTGTGTTTAAAAAGGGGTACAACGTTTTTTCTTCCCGTATCAATATTTAGATGATGCCTCCATTCAGGGTAGCTAAATTAGGAAAAAATTGTACAGAAAGTAAAACAATATCCACATAAAAAAAAATACTTTATTCATCACGTAGGCGAACATAGTTGCACTTATGATAAGTCGAGACACATTTAATTAATTATTATTAGTCACTTATGTAACTACAGACATTTTTATTCGGAGTAAAATAAATGACGAAAAATAAAAAGTAAGAAGCCACCTCGGACTGGCAAGAAAAGCAATATAAAACAAGAGATAATTAACAAAAAAAATATAAAATAATAGTAATAATAATGGGAGGAACGCGTCGCGATCCTCACCGGTGAGGACACTACAGGCCCTACCCTAGCTAACTTATCACTAACTAACCACAAAATTGTATCCTACAAAAAATGTATATTTTGTATTTATTATATAATGAACGTGCCGTTATTAATAATGAAAAGACCTCTTCAGAAATAAAGAAAAGAAAAAATATATAACAACTATCTACAAAACTTTTTGTAGCTAATTACAATCCTTCATATCAGTCCCCATTATCTACAACTATTGTTTAGAACAGTGGAATGAAATATATTTTTCGAAGCAATAACAATGCTTCATCGTTACATGTAATGGTATCGCTGAAGACGTTGTTACATTTCACGTAAAAAAGTATTTTTCGTGAATCCGAAGTGCGAACTTGCCGGTCAATGGACTTTGATCCTTAGAAAGTCCGTTCACAGTAGGTGGCCAGAGCCCCAATTAACGTATTATACCATAGTTATATTATAATATTTATTTAATAGATCATTTATCATTTCCCTATACGAGAGAGACAATGACCAACATGTAAAATTAAATCCCATCAAAAACATAAATATGATTGTATGTATTGAATGTAATTATTATTATTATTATACAAATTGTTCATACGATGCAGCCGACGTAGTTCCTAACTGCGTTCTTTTGTATGCTGTTAAAATGCTTTTAATTTTCATTTTCCTGTCACATCACGCCCATGATGTACTTTGTTCAATTTTTTTCGCTGTAAAGGCTAAAGGAATTAATTATGTTTCAAGAAATGCTTAGGTATGACCTCGACTTTGCTTGTAACAATTCCTGATAATACAAGAAATACTAATAATACTCTACTATCCTACTAATCCTACTAATATTATAAAGGCGAAAGTTTGTAAGAATGTATGGATGTTTGGATGTATGGATGTTTGTTCCTCTTTCACGCAAAAACTACTGAACGGATTTCGATGAAATTTGGCACACGGGTAGATCATGTCCTGGATTAACACATAGGCTACTTTTTATCCCGGGAAAACATAAAGCGGGACTTTTATCCCGGAAAAACTTTTTATAGCGGGCGGAGCCGCGGGCAAAAGCTAGTATGCTATATTTCGAAGTGTTATTATTAATATTACGGAAAAAATATTTACCTACTTATTTATCTGCCATTTTTATACAGAGTAGTTGTATTTTTATTATAAGTGAATTATGGGTGATGATAGACTGACCATTACATTTAATTACCTTTAATCATTGATGTTTTTTTTACATCAATGCCTTTAATTCAAAAATCTTATCATTCATTTATGAAACAGATGGTGTGTAAACAGAATATTTAATAAAATATTATGCAGCCCATTCGGTGTGTATAACCGCACCTCGCTCTTTATTTAGTAAAATAATACCTTACGAGAATTTGAGGCACATTGTGGGATCTTTCATTAACTAATCCCAACTTTTACCATTTTCTTAATAAGCCAACGGTAATAATTATGTGTCTAGACAGTTCCATTAAATATCATGAAAACATATTTTTAATAAAAATAAATCATAGCTATATTTACGCTATTGTTTACTTTAAATGAAGATCCCCTGAATAACTTGTACCATTACAATTTTATTCTTAAATGCTGCGATTTTACGTTTCTTTAAATTTCACATAAAACATTATGTTCTTACATTTCTGTTCTACACCCAGGGAAACCAAAATTACGACTAAAGGCGTAAGGACGTACCAGAACTTTCGTCTACGAAATTCCTTCTGAGTAAGTATTTACACCCACATTGTGCATGCCAAACCTAATATTTTACATAATAATTCCAGCCCTGTATTATATACTGTCCCATTGTTAGGCACGGGCCTCCTCTACTATTGAGAGGGTATTTTCTATTTAGGACTTAGTCCAACATGCTGGCCTAGTGCGGATTGGTAGCCTCACGGAGTAATCACTGTTCTGTGGGTAGCCTTCACATGCCTTCGAAATTCTTATAAAGAACTTCTCAGGTATGCAGGTTTCTTCACGATGTTTTCCTTCACCGTTAAAGCAAGCGATAATTGTCAAAGAATACACACATAACTTTAGAAAAGTCAATGATGTGTGCGTGCCCTTGGGTTTTGAGCCTGATTTCCTTTGTAGCTAAGCGTATTTATTTATTTACTCAGAAAACCGAAGCGAAATAACAGTAGCATCGCCGGAGGCTCATTATCCCTTCCCTCTCACAATTTATAGTGGTAGGCCATGTACAGAATACCACGGTAATGTCTATTCCTTCCGCCATGCAGCAATATGCATGCACTGTTGTGTTTCGGTTTGAAGCAAATTGTAACCAGTGTAATTGAGGATGTTCTTCAGCAACGCAAAGATGATCATTTGCTACCAGTGACTAAAAACGTAATGTTACAGTTTATCACAAACGCAAACTACAGATTTGACACGAGAGGAAATCCCTATTAGGTCATTTTAACATTTAATTTTTAACACGTAATAACTGTAAAAATTTCAAACTGTTACAGAGTAATGTTTCAAGTGATAAAACAAAGTAGCTTCAAGCTCATTAGGAAAGCAAACACATTTGAAACAATGGCAATTTTGCAAGTAATTAGCTGCTGATAGTCAACACGTGCTAACTGGAACTATTGCATTTTCCGAGGGTTTGACAGCGAAGTTAATTCAAATTCAAATCATCTATTAAGTAATTAGGCCCCTAAGGGCACTTTTACACGTCATTTTTAACAATGTTTTTTATATTATGGTTTATTTATTTTTGTTTTATTTTATTCTGGACAATAAACAGTCAAATACATAAAAAAAAATATAACAATGTTTACAAGTCCCAGACTTAGAGTGCCAACACTTAATTAAACAGAAATTATTACAAATAAAAGGATCATAACATTTAGAATGAAAACAGTGGTGTTAGTATATACATTTTTAAATTACGTAACAAATTAAAATAGATGTTACAGTGTGTAAAAAAATTAATTTCATAATTCATTAAACAAAAACTCTTGTAATTTTCTCTTAACGTTGGCAACTTGATATTGAAATGTGAGTGTTTAAGTACCACACCGATTCATGTTATAATCATGAATACAGTGCGGCTAACATACTCAAACAAAAGCATTCGAAGTTATTTCCAAATTTTAATTTTGACTGCCTCATTGGCGTAGTTGTACGGTACGAATGGAATCCTGGGTTCGATTCCCGGGTCGGATAAATTGAAATTGGTTTTTTTTTATTAGTATCAGAACGGAGCCTGGAATTTGTCCGATATGGTGATAGGCCCCCGATCACATCATGAGAAGGAATAGGTAAAGCGAATAGTGGGTGCACTAGTTGCGCTAAAAAAAACTACTACCCCTTCGAGGATAAAAAGGGTGAGCATGTGTGTGTGTCTTAGTGCGTTTTTTTATTTTTATTTTGTGTTCAAAAAGCATTTACACACAGATAATATTATGTTTGTTATGGCTATGAATATGACTATTATGAGGTCATGTGAATTATATTTCAAGTGTGAGAATAGGCAGGCACGAATCCAGAGCAGACCATTTTTAGGTCAAGATAGAATCCTATATCCCATATGTTTTTCCGACTCCATCAATCTCTAGAACTATCTCAGTGGGAGCATCAGGTAACTATTATGTATGTTGGCGGATTTGGAACGTGGTTAATTCAAATGTTTTTAAATTTTATTAATGGGTCTATTATTTTATTAAAATTTAAATTTAAAGCTAATTTTAAAGTTCAATTTTTATGCACATTCGCATCTGTCTTCGCTTGCTTTACTAATGAATATCAAGCTCAAAGCGCGTTTCATTGACCCTCGTTTGAAAAGACTGAATGCGAACCTCGTAGTCTTGTATACTTACATTAACGATAGTGTCCCGAAAAGCGTATTATGGCTGACGTTAAAATGTTTGCAGAGGAAAAATCTCGCGGCTGATGTGTGTTTGGCACGTCTCGCCTACTCTTTCAAAATATTATTTATACTTTTTGCATTGTTGTCACACTGCTATATCAAGAAATGTATATTGATATTGATAGAATCAAAATAATTTCGTATAAAATGTGTTTTTATTTACTTCTTCTCGATAATATGTCAGCAACATTGACATGAGGATGAAGTGGTGGCCGTAGGTATACATTTTTTAAAGTTATCATCGTAGGACCATAATTGAGGGAAGTTTAGGGTTGCCTGAGATATGTTTTACTAAAGAAAAAAATGAATATCTCAAAACTGATTTTGAGTAAGATTTGATTTATGAAAATAATTGAGCCCAATACTTGAATATTTGGCTTCAGCACACAACATTTAGAAAAATCCAGTAAGAACATCTAAAACGAAACGATGTAATTTAGGGTCAAATTTGATTTATAAATATAATTTACCTTAAACTGAAACATTTGGTCCAACAGTTTCGTAAAATTCCAGCTAGGCCCGTTAACAAAACCCATCAGTTTTCCAAGGAACCTTTCCTAATTTCCAATAAAACAGCGAATAAAGCAAGGTTTCATAAACAAACCTTAGCAATTAGAAACGACCACAAATCGTGTCCGTATTAAATTTCGCAGAACTTTTTTAATAAAACCATTTGCCCCGCCATTTCTGTATCAGCGTAGGACAACAAAAAACTTCTCTTATAACTTTCAAGATAAAGCCCTTACATATATCATAAATACAGGACTAATCTTCAGAAAAAACAGTTTTAGGCTACAGATTTAGGCGCTTCACAGACGCTGTGATATTGTTGCTGAGAGACATGTAAGAAGTCACAATCTTTACTAAAGCAAGTGTCTGTTTATAGGATTTAAGTTTTGACATGTAAAAATGTAGGCAATTAGGTAATTAGGTTAATTAAGGTGTTAGTCCAACATTTAAGATGTTGATGGACGAACAATGAACAAAGCATGACACGCAGTAAGTACATTCTCATATAATAGATTTAACGACGCCACCCCTAAGGCACCGATTCCCAAAATGTGTCTAAGCTCCGCGAAACATAATCCAAGTATCAACGAAATTTTATTTATCATTCTTAGAGACTTAGTATCACTTGAAAATATTGTGACTTGGTTGCGGCTTCGCCCGCTTCCAAATCCGTTCATTTGTTTTGGCGTTTACTTCTAACGAAAATCCAAACATTTTTCCAAACTTTCGCGTTTATTATATTAGTAAGAGTAAGAAGTAAGATAAGATAATACTTCGAATTATTTGTGTAGCCATTCCACTCCTGTCTAGCCGAGTTACGAAATCCTATCGGGTGCAAGATTCTGCGCTAATAATAAATATTGGTTTCAATAAAAACGTTGGTAAGGTTTCAAACTGCAATTTCAAATTAATTAAAATAATAAAAGATGAAAGGTTGACGTTGATTGGTTGGGTTCGCGGAATATAAGATTCAAATCGATAGTATTTTATGCACTAATTAATTTTGTGCTTGATGTAGACGATGTATTTTTTTTTATTTAAAAACAAATGTTTGAGCTTATATAATGAATCGTTGTTTGCCTTACGCTACTCTTATTGGAGTCGAAAACATTTACATTGTAATTTGTATTGGTGCACAGTTAATTTTTCCTATCCATATTTGAATATGTTTATAATATCAGAACAATTTAAACGATTAACAATAATAACACCACACCTAAGATAGTTTTTAAACGTTTTCATGACTACATTTTAAACTTTATCCAAAATAACATACATTTCAGCTAACCTTCTACAAGTTAAAAACGTTATTTAGAAACCCTAAATAAACATGAAATATAACAACAGAATACCACAGAAAAATTGTTTTTCTTTCCTTTCGCAACATCAACTGTTCCGCCCGAGAAGAAACGTTATTTACGTCCATCCCTCGGGAGGAGCAATAACCAATTAATCCTAAAAGAGAATTAACGCTCCACTGGTAAATTATCCAATGAGATGGTAATACAGCTGTATTTATAATCTACACTCGTATTTTTCTTATTGCTTAAACAATCTACATATATTTATTGTTGGAATGAAAGATTAGAGAAATCGGAAATTTTCCTAATAGTTTTCTATTTGTTTTTCTTTTATTATTGCATTGAATGACGAGACGAGCATGCTGTTCGCCTGATGGTAAGCGATACAACCACCCATAGACAGTGGCAGCACTATCCAGCATCTAGAGTTACAAAGTATTGTGTGGCATTCCACTGCGCTTGTTATCCTGAGACCTAAGATGTAAGTCTCATTATGTCCAGTAGTTGCACTGGCTACAATGTCCTTTAAACCGAAACACAACAGTGCATGCACACTGCTGCTTGCCGGTAGAAATAGACATTGCGGTGGTACCCACCAGACGGACTCTTACATATTAGAGACCTACCACTAGTATACGATTCCAATGACCATTTTTATCCAGCGTTTTAATCAACACTCTTCCTTACGTAGTACAGAAATATTTATTTATTTCAATTTGAACAATTATAATGTTAATTTTTTTTATTTTAAAGTAAATATAATAAGTGCTCTTAGTGATAATTTATAGTTAGTGTTTTAATGGCCCACGTAGCGATAGGGATAATTTAAGGGATATTCGCATTTGTTACTAAAATATTTGTTCATAAAACCTTTAGACAGTGTAGGGGTACACAAACTAATCTGATATATTTTACATTACCTTGGATTTTGTGTAAGCAAATGTGCGACTCCATATTGTGAAATTTAAATGAAATACACGCACATTACAACCATTGTCTTTAACTAATGTTTCATATAAAAATATTACCTAACAGATGTCTACGGTAGGATAGACATAGGAAATCCACTGCTAGCTTAAGTTAAGTCTACTCCAAAGATTTTTAGACTGACCGATTACAAAATGTATAAAAATTAAAATGTACAATTCCTTAGAAAATTTATAATAAATATTTTGTAATTTGTTTTACTTCTGAAGAAAAACATTATGCACTTTCCGTTTGTAATACTTCTCGTATGTTCTTCCTTGTTAATACAAACAGTTATGTTTAGTCAACATGCACCGGCTACACTCATATTTGTAATACTATGAAACTCCGCAAAAATATTTATTGTTTAACATTACGAACCGTGAAAAATATTCCTTGTTTTTATGTACTCATACTAATATTATAATGCGATATTAATAGGTGATAGGCTCGCTCGTGATAAGGGTATCATGTCATGCCATGTCATGTCATGCGACTGCCTCGGTGGCGTAGTTGTATTGCGTATGCGTTACGAGTACGATTTGCGCGCTGAGGTCCTGGGTTCGAATCCCGGGTCGAGCCAAAAATATTGTGACTGGGTTTTTCCATCTTTAAAATTACTCAGTCGCAGCTCGGAGTCAGGAAGTTGGCGGTGTGATACCCCCGTGCCTCGGAAAGCACGTAAAGCCGTTGGTCCTGCGCCTGATCTCTCCCCGGTCATGTCGGATTGCCGTCTCATCGGACTATGAGAGTGAAGGAATAGCGAGTGCACCCTGTGTATTGCGCACGCACTTATGCACTATAATATCTCCTGCGTACCTGGCTGATCTCCATTCCGCTCTGAGCAGCCGATCTGAGCGGACCTTTTGTTTGTCGCAGTACCTGCTGCGACATTCCACTGATCCGTCCGGGTACCTGCTCGGTGCGGTCCGCAGCGACCTCGCTGCCGTCAAGGTTACACAGGTAGCAAAGGGGCAACCCTTTGCTATTTTGTTAGCCTATTTCGGGCCAAGCCGCGTCCTTTTCAGGACAGGGTTTAGCCCAATTTGTTTCTTATCGACGTTTGGCCCCTTCAGGGTATTGGCTCGGCGGAAACCTAACGGTGCTAACAAGCCGAGTCGCGTCACCGGCAACGCGCTACGCCCCTTCAGGGCAAGGCAAAGCCGACGGGTACGGATCCGGAGGCTGCGGAGGCACACCGCAGTCTCTCCCGTATATCACCTTTCCAACCCTACCCTTTCCTTAAAATCCATCCCGTGTATCGGTTGAGCGTGCGGCCTCCGGCCAATACCGTTTACGGTACACGGACTGTTAGGAACCCTTTTGCACAATAAGACTGGCAAAAGGGATACAAGCTTAGGGCACACCTAATTCTAAGTACACCCCCCCTCGCCTATACCCGGCGGGGAGGGACACGCACTCACTCACCCCCGGGCGTTCCTACCCGGGGACTTAGTTCATCGCGTCCCATACCGCGTCGCGATCCGCGCTCGTTTCGTTTTGTGTGAACCCGCCTGGTTTCTTCTGTGTGTTCTTTACAGGCGGTGCACACCCGGGGTTAGTGAACACACACGCGGCCCCTAATTAATATTACCGTAGGCTCGGACTCAGCCGCCAATATGGCTGATTCTGGGCCTATGGATTTGGCTCCCGAGCGGCCTGTCGTCGCCGCTCAACCAAACCTAGTCAACATCCCCCTCACCGCACCCATTATTTCCAGGGAGGAAATAATGAGAGTGGTGAGGGAGATGTTCCGGTCGGACAACGTGGTCCGACAAGAAATTCTCACCATGGCTAGGGAAGCCAGGGAACCGTCTGCGTCCTCAGACACCTCGGAGTCGTCCGAGGCTACGACCTCAACGGAGACCACCGAAACCTCGGGCGGCTCCGCGGAGTCTGAAGAGGAAATGGACACGTCCCCCAGCCAACCCGAAGCCAATAACCCGAAAAAACGGCCGATCTCGGCCTCTTCCTCCGCCTGTGAATCCGGGGAGGAGTCGTCCTCGTCGGAACGCGACGAGGACGGCTTCACCACGGTGAAAAACAGCCGGAGGAAGAAGCAGAGAAGCGTCGCTGCTCCCGCACCAACTTCCCCATCCGCGCCTTCTGCGCCTTCCGCGCCTTCAGCGCAAACCGCGTCCGCGTCTGCGTCGACGCCGCCACCGCCGCCGACTCAACCAAAGGGGCCTAAAAAACCCCCGAGGTTGAACTTACAACTCCCATCAAATATGTCATATTTGAAGAATTGCGCAAACAGCGCATATCCATCGCGTCCAACTCGTGGAATAAGATCCACAAGCTTCTTGCCCTGCAGCCCGCCTCAATCGCGGACCACAGGGCGCTGACCAAATTCTTAGATGCCAAACACTGGCACTATTTTACCTATTCTCTCCCAGACGAGCGGCGCTTCCGCTACGTCATTCGCGGTATCCCCGTCCAAATGTCGACTCTCGAGGTCAAAGAAGGCCTTGAAGATAAAGGCATAGTCACATTAGAAGTGCACAGGATGCACAGACAGTCCCGCGCCTCCCGGCCGGGAATACAATACGAGATGGTTCTCGCCATCCTCCAGTCCCCTTCCGACGTCAAACGACTATTTGAGATAAAAGATATCTCGGGGCTAGGCGGCTTCACCGTCGAAGCCCCACACAAATCGACCCAGATAGGGCAGTGTCACAACTGCCAGAAATACGGCCACAATTCTCGTGGCTGTCGCCTCCCCGCCAGGTGCGTCAAGTGCCTCGGCGAACACGGCACATCCGAGTGCCCCCGTCCAAAGGACCGCTCTCAGTGCACGGAGCCGCCTTCGTGCACCAACTGCCGGCAAACCGGCCATCCAACGAACTATCGCGGATGCCCTCGCGCCCCCAAAAGAGTTGCCAAAGCTCCTAAAGCTGCGGCTCCCTCGGCCCCTCAGGCCACCACATTCAAACTGGCACCTGCGCCAGTACGCAACCCGTGGTTTCCTCCCACGGCGCTCGCTGAACCCGTTTCACAGGCCCCCAGCGGAGTCACTCCCGCTGCCCCGGCCTCTACTCGACCCTCTCCTCCCCCAGCTGTCACTCCTTCTTCAAAGGCAGCCCAGCCCAAACCCAAACCCAAACCCACCACCCCTCCCACCCCTTCTCAGTCGGCGACGGTGGCGGCGAAGGCAAGCGACGCCTCTTCCTCAGTCGCCTCACTACTAGGCTCCCCGGAGATAATGATTCTCCACGGGAAACTTTTCGAGCGTTCTCGTCTACTCACCCGTACGGGAGTAGAAGACCCCCTTTTAATCGCTGAGATCGCTCTGATCCAGCAACAAATCTTCGAGGCTACAGTTAACGCTGTGCGTCTCCCCTCTTTAATTTCATAAATGGCTACCAACGCCAGACAACTCCCCCAGCGGACAAAACCTCGCTCCCTCAGAGTGGGGTTTTTCAATTGTAACGACATTCGGGACCAAAAAGCCGAAATTTCTTCTTTTGTCCGCGACAACCAAATTGACGTTTTCCTCATCCAGGAAACGTTCCTTAAGCCCTCTCACCGCGATCCCAACATCCCAAACTTCAAACTGGTGCGAAATGATCGTACCAGTGGCCGTTTAGGAGGCACTCTCATTTATTACAAAAGGTCCCTTCATTGTATCCCATTAGAATCACCGATAAGCTTGAGCAACATTGAGGCTTCGGTCTGCAGGCTAGCCATGACCGGACACCCGCCGATCACCATCATATCGGCCTATCTCTCGCCCACTAAGGAGCTTCACTCCAACGAACTCGAAACCCTATTTGATCTGGGGGATTCTGTCATTTTGGCGGGAGACCTCAATGCCAAGAACACTCTCTGGAACTGCAACTCGACCAACGAGCGAGGTGCAGTCCTAGAGAGTTGTCTTGACACAATCAATCTAAGCCTATTAGTTCCTTCAGAACCTACCCACTATAGTTACAACGACGACCACCGACCGGACATACTCGACGTGGCACTTGTACGGAACGTAAGCCTTAGCGTGCGTTCCATGCAAGTGTTACAAGAGTTAGACTCTGACCACAGACCTGTGATCCAGATCCGATCTAGTCCCCGAAAACAGTCCAACAGACACAGGTCCTAATATTCCGATGAAGGTGAAAACGAATTGGCGTCTTTTAGGCACCAAGCTCGCGGACACCTCATCCACTGATCTCTCCGCGATCCCGACCAACATCGTGACTCCTGAGGAAACGACCAGCGCGATACGCGTCTTCACCGACCACCTTCAGAACGTTTTGAGCGAAAGCTCCGAGAGGGTGCCAGAGACTGTTCACAGTCACTGGCAACTTCCCGAAGACGTTCGGTGGTGGGTGAGGTTGCGTAACGCTACGCTCAAAGCCTGCGCGACGAGACCCGTCCCGGAACGACGACATCTTGCGCGCTACCTCCAACGTGAGGTTAAGCGTCGCATAAAAGAGGTCGTCGATTCGAGGTGGGACACTCGCCTTGCCGATATCGATCCGACACATACCGCCTTTTGGCAACTGGTTCGTTCCTTCAAGAGAAACGATGTGGCCTCCATGCCTCCGCTCACTCGTCCGAATCAACGCCCGGCGTTTGATGACGACGAGAAAGCGGAACTACTGGCCGGCAGCCTGGAGTCTCAATGCTCGCTCACCTCCGTACCCGTAGATGACGACATTCTTGTTGCGGTTGACACCTTCGTCGAAGATAGGAACGCGGTCCGGCCACCGCCAGTCTCTATACCGCGACCGTTATACGATAACGTCGACCCGGACGTCGACCCGCCGCCCGACCCCCTTGCGCCGGTGACGATCGAAGAAGTCACCACTCTGATCAAGGCACTCAAACGTAGGAAAGCCCCCGGGGGCGATCTAATCCCCACTCGTATGATCAAAATGCTCCCGGAGCATCTAGTTCAAATTCTAACCTCTATCTATGACGCCGCGTTTCGTAACTGCATCTTCCGAGAGGTCTGGAAAGAGGCAGTTGTGATAGGAATCCACAAGCCGGGGAAACCCGCTTTCGAACCCTCCTCTTATAGGCCCATCAGTCTGCTCAGTACTCTGGGCAAAATCTACGAGCGGATCGTCCTCGACCGCCTCAAAATAGTAGCTTTTAATCAAAATTTGATCCCTCCAGAACAGTTTGGCTTTCGCCCTAGACACAGTTGTGTTAATCAGGTGCTCCGCATCACGGAGTACGTCCACGAACAATTCCGTAAAGGAATGCCTACCGGTGCTATTTTCTTCGATATCGAAAAAGCATTCGACAGGGTGTGGCACAACGGCTTGCTTTTCAAGCTGTACACTCTAAACGTGCCCACACAACTCGTGCACATCATACGAGATTTCCTGTCGAATCGCGGTTTCAGATATCGCGTGGAGGGAACTCTCTCTTCCCGACACACCATCACGGCCGGAGTCCCGCAAGGCTCCGCCCTGTCCCCCTTTCTATTCTCGCTGTACACAAGCGACATCCCTAGACCACAAAACGCCCATCTGGCACTATTCGCGGATGATACCGCAATATACGCTTCACGTATAGACCCCGACAAAGTGGTGCGCACTTTGCAAACCGCCGCCGACGAACTCGGTGAGTGGTTCCGCAAATGGCGAATCACCGTCAATCCCACCAAAAGTCAGGCCATCCTTTTCACTCGGAAAAGGAAAGTCCATGTCCCTCACTTTTCAGTCCGCATGTCCGACCAGGTTATTCCCTGGAAGGGCCAAGCCAAATATTTAGGAGTAACCCTTGATCAGAGGTTGACCTTCATCCCACACGTAAATGCGGTACGCGCGCGAGCCGCATTCGCGATGAGCCAGCTTCACTGGCTCCTAAACAAAAATAGTAAGATGTCAATCCGCAACAAGATTAGGATCTTTAAAACATGCATCCGTCCGATAATGACATACGCGTCGCCCGTATTCGCTCATTTACCGCCCGGTCGCCTTCAGCGAATGCAGGTGCTTCAAAATCGATTCTTACGACATGCACTTGGTGCCCCGTGGTACGTTCGCAATCGCAACCTCCACGTGGACACCAATATGCCGACCATCAGGCACTTTATGCAGTGCGCCAGCAGACGCTATTTCGACAGGGCGGTAAACCACCCGAACACGCTTATCCGTAAAGCGTCTATATATACTCCATTTGACCGCGCCAAATGGAGACGACCGCGATCAGTCCTGACCGATCCAGAGGACGAAATCACTCTAGCTTTACGCGAAAAGAACGAGCATTTAAAGCTCATACACTCCACAAGACCGCTGTACCGTCCTCGCCGTCGAGGACCTCGTCGCGTTCCCCATAACCCTGCCCTCTCGTAGCAGTTCCGGCCCGCGTGCCGAAGACTACAATCAACACGTAAAATAGGATTAGGTTAAAACCATATTCCCCAAACGTTGATGTCTTATCCTCTCAGTGGCCGCCCTGAGCCGAGGTCGTGACCCATTAGTGGGTCGCCCTCAGCGTGGTCGCTTAAATTTAAGGGTTGCGAGCGCCTTCTGCGCTCACCCACAAGACCGGTGTTCTTGTATAAGCCGACCCTCGTCAGGCTAACAAGAGTTTAGTCAGGGACAAAAAAAAAAAAAAAAAAAAAATGGCTGATCTCCGTTGAGATTGGCCGCCGTGGCCGAAACTGGCTAGGAGGATTTCATCATGTCATGGGACGGAATATACACGGCGAGCAGTGATTTCACTAGTTACCCCTCTGCCTACCCTCTCGAAGATAAAAGGCGTGAGTGTATGTGTGTGTGTGTCTTTGGAATAATAATTATATGTCTTGTGCTTATAAGGTCGAACCACTGAACCGATTTCGATGAAATTTGCTCAGTAGGCACCACAGAAGCTTTGACAGGATAAATGGACGTTATAGACTGCGTTTTTTACTATTAATCCGAATTTCGTTTCTAGGATAGCCCAGGATCTATATCGCGCTCTTACCTTATTACTTTTTTTACTGCCATGCTTTTGCGGCAATCAGAACGAAGGGCCGAACCTCAAAACCAAGCCACAAAGTTGCCGCTCTGAGCAGCGACAAACACAATATGGATGGCGAAGCATGAAGCACGCCACGAGACGCAAAAAATATCCTTGTACAAGTTGTATTTTCGTAACTTCACAAATCGCACGCCAAGTCACGAAATCTCGATTTTTTAGAAACACAAACAATTCTCTTTTAATAGAAATAGTACGTTGAGGACTGGTTATTTTCTATTACATTACAATAGAATATTACTTTGTTGTATTTTGGAATTGGACAATATTTATTTGTATAAATGAACATTTGCCAAAAATGTTTACGTATCAATGATATATTATATAACACGATATCAAGTATATTTTTTATGCTTATAAGAAATTGAAGCCCTGTTTTAATGAGAACTATTTAATTTTTGTTGTAAGATAATTCTGTACCGAGATGAATATTATCAAGCTCTGCAAGTTGGATGATACACGAACCCAACGTTGTAAAGTTTATTAAAGTAACTAAGTATTTTAGTTACTACGATATAAGTACAAAGGTAGGTATATTTTTAATTTAAATCACTTGTCCGGAAATATTTACACAAGTCCAAAATTAATACTTTGTTATATTTTTTCTTACTTCTATATCAATATTTTAATTATTAAAGAATCTCATCTTTCGTTCCTTACTTTAATAAACACGCAAACATTATTGACCGAAATATTTTTCATAAAATTCCAAGAGATAGACCAAAAATAAATATCAAATTATTTCTTCAGGCTCCATCTATTTTTCAAGACCATCGGTTCCATCCATCAACACGAAACAAATTTAATTAGGTGAACATTTTCGAAGCAAAGAATTATTATTACCGCCGCATTATAAGTGACCTTTATCGAAATTTGGTTACTGTTGTTTATTTTCATCCAACGGACGTGATCTGAAGTGAAGATGAGAGAAAAGGGATATAACCAAAGAAAATTGGAAGCAAAACCTCTTTATCTATGTATTTATATTCAGATCTGTGTATGTCACCAACATAAATACTAGAATACTATGAATACTAACTACAATATTACTATGAATTGTTTGTAATAATTTAGGACCTATAAGACTTCACGAGGAAGGACTATTCACTGCTTAATGACGACTAATATTTGTCTTACCATTTAAACGCATACACATAAGGACTCAGGCCTTGTATCTTCGAAGGTGTAGGCAAGGGCGCAACTAGTGCACCCACTTTTCGCCGTTATTCCGTCCCATGATATGACAGAGGGCGAGCCTATCGCCATATCAGGTACAAATTTCAAACTCTTGGGTGTTTCAGCCCCCGTGCCGATGACAGCACAATCTAATAGGATTAGGTCTAAAAACCAATCTTTCCCTAATCGTTGATGTCTCATCCTCTCTCAGTGGCCGTCCTGATCCAAGGTTCGTAACCCGTTAGTGGGTTGCCCTCAGCATGGTCACTTAATTCAAAGGGTCGCGAGCACCTTATGCGTTCACCCTAAAGACCGGTGTGGCCAGAAAAGCCGACTCGCGTCAGGCTACTGGCAGTAGGGCCATTAACAAAAAAAAGACTCCTGGCTGATACTAAGTAAAAAACCCAACATCACTGCCCGACCCGGAGACCAAACCCGAGAAATCAGCATTGCAGTCGTACCGTAATACAACTACGCTGCCGAGATAGTCTGCGCATTTGTGCCTACAATAAAATGCATTTTGTAACACACTCTAATTTACTTCTTCGTATTATAATAAATAATCCCAGTAAAACAGCTTTACTTGATATAATGGCGGGTAAATAGAACGCTATTTTATCCAAACGGCCCTATTATCACGTTCTTGGAAATCCCGACATATGTCAGAAAACTCTTAGGCCCTGGATAATAGACACTACGACGACCTCAAGTGCTTGCTTTAATGGACTTACCCCATCATTTTAATGATCGTTGAGAAATAGATATACTGAATTTATCTATCCTCGAAGGGGTTCGCTGGTAGACGACTGGCCACAGAATATAATAATTTTTTTTCTGAGGGTATTTGTGACATAGGTACTGGCCAGTTATGAAAACCAGTCGATGATATCAAACTAGTAGTGGAAATGACAGTGGAGTGTATAAAAAGGGTGCGTATCCATCTGTACACTTATTCGCGAATTTTCGGTCTCAGTCTTGGCTCAGCCGTAGTAACTTATATCTTTGTGAAAATATATCTGTAAAATCAATAGATATTGTTATATTTAAATCAAAATCGCTTCACTTTCTAACAATACATATTTTCATGACATCCGTTTTAAACATAGACAGTCGGTGTATACACTCAGTGTACAGTTTACAGTGTCTTAGGGCGGTATTAATAAATCAATCTCAAGTTTGAGTTACATCTCACGTAGATATAATTCAATACATTATGTCTGCTTGAGATGTAACTCAAACTTGAAAATGCTTTATTAATACCGCCCTATGTCTAACCTTTAGCTCTTTGACTTTTTTAACCTAAAACCGGGGTTTATAGCATCAAGTTCCTGCATCAAAACTATACTATAGATTATTTTTTACAATATATTAGACATTTAAAATAACGTAAGCATAAGCGTCAAATAAAATCTACTTGTAACTTGTGAAACGGGCATAAAATAAAACTTCTGAGGATTTTATTAATTTTAACGGTTTTTTCAATATCTACCATTCGCGTTTTAAGAAATCATTTTCTGAAACAGGCCTTTATAATAGTCTAACATACCAGCCCTGTATTAACTGCCCACAGCTGAGCACGAGCCTCCTCTACAACTGAGAGGGTTACAATAGTTTAGGAACCGTACAATTCATTTATTTTGAGAAATACCACGACTATAACAATAAGACGACAATATACGAACCATGAAAGCATAAATATTTAGCTTAAGCACATAACAAACAGCCGAGGGGAACAAAACGTTCCCCACTAACAGATCAGTGCGTACACTAAATAAGGCTTTATTTGTATCATCTTGTTTAATTGGAAAGCGCCCCCGTAGTCTTCGCTGAGTCCTGTAATTACTCTTGTCACAGCGGCAGATTACTTTTGGACTTGATCAACTGAAGCTGGTTGTATATGATTAGAAACGTGTGGCAGCGAACAGAAATAGTTGATGTATGGATTAAAAGCATTAAACATCTAGTTATGTGAGGGCCAGTATCACGGTTTTAAGTTTTTTTTTGGCAATTATAGGTAGTATTACACAGCTGTTTATAGTACTGATGCTATTAACACTGAACATAGAGTTTGCATTTGTATTTGGTCAGTTAAAACGTTTATTTGACGATTGAAATAAATATTACGTAACGATTTACCATCAAGATAATTTTACAAGCCCTAATTTGAACTAATAGATGAAATCTCTGTCACAATAAACGCCCACAAATCCATAAGAATCTTGGACGCGCTGACTGTCTTAAAAACCTGAGGCTGTTAGGCTTTTAAGGCCGATGGCAGGTTCATCCTTGGTCAGGTAATATTGAGGCTATTATCAGACTGGCGACTCGCAAAGGAATTCACGACGAGTCAAAGGCGCTGCACGCCCGATTACGGTCCCGCGCAGATATTTTAGTGCGACATGGTACTCCGTGGCCGTCCCGTATGCGCCAAAGAAGGCCCCCGCGTGTTTTGCTTGGTATACTGGTCTACGGTGCACAGTTGGGTACTCGGTCCAATGCACGCTCGGATGATACCATACTCCAGAGTGTCGACATTGGGCCGACCGGTGAAACCAACATAACCGTTTCACTCACAGATGAAAAAACATAATCACAATAATAATATACGTAAAGCGTAACGGTTACTGCCGCTTTCAGGGACATTACACAACTATAAGGAACATCAGACAATTTTTTGTAATTCGGCTATTTACACATCCGCAGCGAGCTGAAGGTTTATGATTTTACTAAATAAAAGAAAAATCTATACTAATATTATAAAGCTGAAGAGTTTGTTTGTTTGTTTGTTTGAACGCGCTAATCTCAGGAACTACTGGTTCGAATTGAAAATTTTTTTTTGTGTTGAATAGACCATTTATCGAGGAAGGCTATAGGCTATATAACATCACGATGCAACTATTAGGAGCGAAGAAATAATGGAAAATGTGAAAAAAGCGGATAAAATTATTCATCCTTGAGGGCTTCCATTGCGTGCGCTGCGAAAACGGTTCAAGATATCAAAAATATATGTAGAAAAGAATTATTCGTCTTGAAATTATCTAAAAAAATGTCTGCAACAGTATATGTCTATCTTTTAAGATTAACTTACTAGAACCGTTTTTATGGTAATGAAATTTGGTCGAAATTAATGCATTATTTGTTAAGAGTTGTATCAACGTCATAGTCATAGAGTGATTCAACGGGAAGGTTTTTATGTACTTTTAGCCCGGAAAAACTTTGTAATATAAAAGTGGCTTTTGAACGTTTTTTTTTACTTTTAAATATAGTCGAATTCTAAACAATGATAGGTGTTCATGCAACTTTGCCATCGAGGCAATTTAGTCGGATTGTGGACAATAAAATAAAGTAAGAAAATATTTAACATGAAAATAATATATTCGAGCGTACAAATCGTATTCCAATTTTAAGTAGTAAAATAAAGTAATAATTCATTTGTTATCAATAAATCATGTTGCGTATAATAACCTCTTTTCATGCATATTTCGGACCTGTTAAGTTGCATTTAATCCCGTCTCTATACATCACAAAATAGTAGTTTCCGAATCAGAAACTAGTATGGAACATTAAAATACTGCTGTATGTTTGCAGAAGTTTAGAATTTTTGCAGTCTGCCCGATACACAACATAGTGCTAAAATCAGGATAGCCAACTGCTTCGAACGTTCGTGATACAAATTTACTTATGCTAACACAAATGTAGTTCATTCATCTGCTCAAATAAGCAACGTACGAACTTACGTATCATGGAATCTTTATTCGCGGCTTTGCCTACGTGAATGAGTTTTTCCGGAATAAAAAGTAGCCTGTGTTACTCGTTGATAATATAGCTTTATATTGCTGAAATATCTTTTTATAAACAGTGCAGTAGTTTTTGAATTTATTCGTTACGAACATACAAAAATATAAATATTTCCTTTTTATAGTATTACCATACATAATTTTCAAAAACACATTCACACAAGAATAATTATTACCGAACTCCAATTATAATTGCTCCCATACCAGAAGGGTCAGACTAAGGTTAAAAATAAAATAACCATAAGAATACCCAACGATTTCCCGCAATGCAAACAAAAACGAAAATCATGAAATTAGTACCTTTGGGTCAGAGGTCTTCCTAACGCTATGCAAGGAATCCCAAACACTCCAAAAATACCGCAATATGTTATCCTAATTGATCGCATTAACAACAGAAGGTCCGCTAGAGCCCGCAGATTTCCAAAAAGGCCCATTGTACTAACAAACCTTTATGCTTCCAAAATCCACGCCACTACACTGAATACATCATATAACTAGTCTATAGGGTAATAAAAATATAAATGTGTTTTATTTATTTGTGTACCAACGATAGCCATGTTGGGAATGAAACGGTCTACCGAGACAAATGACTGCATGTTCAAAACCCAGGGTAAGCACATCTGACTTCGAAGTTATGTGTGTGTTGACCATTGATTAAAAAAACAATCATAAATGGTGTTGGGTGAAAAAACATGTTGAGAATACCTTTTGCATATCTAGAATTCTTCATCGGAATTTCGAGGGTATAGGAAGTCTACCAGGCCAGCATGGTGAACTAAGGAGTAAGGAGTAATTTATATACTTTCGAATACGCACCAAACACAACAGTAAAGTAAGTAAGTAGTGACAAGTAAGTAGTATCCGATACATATGCAGATATTTTAAAAATAAAATTCTGATTGTGATTCTGTTATAGGTACGTATAATTTAAAAAGAATTTATTAGACCTCTATTAGATAACAGCAGTCTTGTTTACATTTTGTCCGACAACCGTTGAGATATAAATCATAAACAAAAATATTATCAACGATTTAATACACAAAGAATAAGTATTATAGAATTATGAAATTAAGTGGAAACAAGAGAGCCCAACTAAACCCTTATATTACATACAATGGTTCCCCATTTATCAGTACAATTCCCGACAGAATAAACCCGTGCTTGCGAATACATGGTTTAATACAAATAATTTGTATAAACTAGGTTTTGTTCGCGGCGCTGCGCACGTGAATATCCTTTCCGAGATAAATGTAGCCTATGTGGTTTTCAAGACTATAATCTATCTCTGCTCCAAATTTCATCCAAATTCATCCAGCAGTTCTGGAATCTGGCGTGTTTCAGTAACAAACATTAAAACTTTCGCATTTATAAGATTGATATAGATAACTGTATCTCACCTATAACGACAATTATTTCGCTCTGTGGTCCATCTATTTCGTACTTGCAGGTTCGTGGTATAAGCCACTTTGTCTTTATACCTTATATTCGTAAAAAGAGTCATTACTCTATCGAACCGACTACGCCGCTAAGAGGAGATTTAAAAGCACGGAAAGCCAGGAATGATCATTGAGCTAAATAAAATATTCGTACATACCTTAGGAGAAAGACTAGCGAAAAGACGCCTTTCTGCAATCGTTAACGCTGATAAAAAAAACGTATAGTGGGCTTAAAATGTGGCAAAAAAGGACACGACTCCATTTTCGAGATTGATTGAGAGACAAACATGTGACTGACAAGCATCAAAATTAAACATCGTTTTACGGATTGCGTTTTTTTGCCTCATCCCAAGCCCCCAGGTTGGTACTATACTCAACCCGTGGCTCCGGGCTTTAAAATTTGACTAAAACTAAAGAAATTTTCCCAGTCACTGTATGATTACCCTGTGAGAATGAATATGATTCGGTTAAATGTGAATACTCTTTATTAAAATAAATAAAATGTTAAATTTGAATTATGTTTTAATAACTTAAACAGGTCAATGAATTTAGTTTATGACTCGCTGCATCATAACAAAGACATATTGTGGCTCATAAGAGTTGAGTACGACTGGGCTGGTGTAATTATGGCGATCGTCGCGGGATCGCTATTTATTGTCGAAATTACCTTATTATTTCGGACTGCTCTGTATTTATATAATACATAATAATAATACCAATATAATAATAATAATACATAATAAAAAAAAAAATTGTGACTGGGTTTTTCCATCTTAAAAATTTACTCAGTCGCAGCTCGGAGTCAGGAAGTTGGCGGTGTGATACCCCCGTGCCTCGGAAAGCACGTAAAGCCGTTGGTCCTGCGCCTGATCTCTCTCCGGTCATGTCGGATTGCCGTCTCACCGGACTATGAGAGTGAAGGAATAGCGAGTGCACCTGTGTATTGCGCACACACTTGTGCACTATAATATCTCCTGCGTACCTGGCTAATCTCCGTTGAGATTGGCCGCCGTGGCCGAAACTGGCTAGGAGGATTTCAATAATAATACCAGCCCTGTATTATATACTGTCCCACCGCTGGGCACGGGTCTCCTCTACTACTAAGAGGATTTTGGTCTTAGTCCACCACGCTTGCCTAGTGCGGGTTAGTAGACTTCACATACCTTCCAAATTCTCATAAGGAACTTCTTAGGTATGCAGGTTTTCTCGCGATGTTTTCATTCACAGTGAAAGCGATTGATAATTGATAAACAATACACACGTAACTTTGAAAAGTCAGAGGTGTGTGCCTTGGGTTTCGAACCTCCGGATGTTGTCTCGGCAGACCGTTCCATTCCCAAATAGGCTATCGTCCACTTCTTGCTCTGTATTCACTAACACTTTATTCTTGATAATGAATAATCATAATAATCCGCTGAGAAACATTGGATAACTTCTATGATCTACGGCTCAAATCTTTTGGGAGAAAGTTTAATTCGATAGCATGTCATGTGATAATGTAAAACCGCTACTAAACTAGCTGGCCCCAACGAGCCCTCAAGAGACCCATGAATCAACAAAGGCTACAAATTATAATTTTCAACATTGAATACTAATGTAAGAAACATAAGTGGTATTATATGATTAATGAAATTGTTGATAATATTTTGGCGTTCTATGGTCTGTAATACAGACTCTATTACGCAGCCATTCAACAGTATAGGTAGTATTATGATACAATACTCGTTGGCGTAGTGCAAAACTAGAAAGCATATTGCTACTGATGAAACAAATTTGAAAATATCGCACTCCATAGCTGTTGCGTTAATACTTAATGTATAAAGATTTCTTAATGTTATAATTAGGTATATTATATTTATTTTGTTATTATTATTGACGTTGAAATAAAACTATTTTGCGTATTTTATCCCGGTATTTCATTATATTTTTCCTGTTGTTAATGTTAAAAAGTGTACCAATATCTTATCTAGGTACACTAATATTATAATGTGGAAAGATTTGTATTTTTATATGTTTGTAACGACTACACTCAAAAATTATTTCATCAATACAAAGCTACATTATGAGCGAGTAACATGGGCTACTTTTTATCCCGGGAAAATATAAAGCGGGACTTTTATCCCGGAAAACTTTTTCACGCGGGCGGAGTCGCGAGCAAAAGACAGTAGTACCTAATAATATTATGATTACAACCTATCCACCCATAAACAGTAGAAACACCTTCCAGCACCTTGAGATACAAAGTACTGTGTGGCATTCCACTGCGCTCGTCATCCTGAGACATAAGATGTTACTCATTATGTCATGTAGTTACACTGGCTACAACGTCCTTCAAACCGAAACATAACTGTGCATGCACACTGCTGCTTGGCGGTAGAAATAGACATTTCGGTGGTACCCACCCAGACGGACTCTTACATATAAGAGACCTACCCCCAGTCAGTTATATTTATTTACATGTTTTGTAACTGTACCTACTTTGTTCAAACAATCTTTCTCCGAAATAGAATATATTTTCGTGATGTTTTGACTGGGTGTAAGCAAACACTTACATAATATTTTCAAAAGCAAAATAAATCTTCCAGAGAGCAACGAAAAACATAAAAGAATATTGGATTTGATGAACGTGAGTACAGGAAATGTGGAAGTTATATTCGACGAACACATAAAAAAATCAAAGAAAGTAGCTAGATACAGAAAATAAAATACCTACAAATTAAAATACACTTACGCCCGAATACTCAAACGCTACTTAAATATTTGAGATGTCCTTACGGATTTAAGCATTCGTTATTGGTGAAATTGGTATACTGAAACGTCACTTATCTCTTAACCTTAAATTTAAGGCGACTCAGTATAAGGTCCGCTTATTGATTCAAACGGTATTCACAAACACTGCTTAAAGTTTGACAGCTATGTAAGGCCTCCAAATATGGCTGTTAATCGAGATCAATTTGAGAGTGCTTCAGACTAGTCTCAAATATTTACGTTCAAATCTTTAATAATTTTATTGCGTAATAACTACTTATTATATTCTCTTTGGATTTAATAAATCGTTTTTTTCTTCATTATCATCATTGTCTGAAGAGGAGTGTGGTGTCAAAGGAAGAAATCGAGAGAAATTAAACGCTTTCGAAGAATACAATAATGATAATTTAATGTTAATGTTTGACAAATAAATATATCATATTTTATCTTAACTTATCGTAAAAGAAGATTCCAACTCAGCAAGGAAACAGTTCTTCATTTATGTTCTTTAAAACCGGGATTATATCCAGCCGAACACAAAAAGAAACCAAACAATCCAACTGATAGTCCAAGGTCATCGGGGTTATTTTTCACGGGAAACAACCAACGGTAGTACATCGTATTGTGCGTAGTATGGCAGTTGAGTTAGCATATTTTGTAAATGTTTGTAAATATGCCTACTTCTGACGATAAAACTGAAATAAGAATTATGAATATTATTGTTGTTGACTTGTTTATTTTTTTTTCTAAAGCGGCTAATGTCAACCCTGACATACTGCCAAGTGGCAATATAATGCCAATATAAGCTCATCACATCAATGTTAAGAATATAATAATTAATAAACTATTTCTAATAATGAATATGCCATTCCTACATATTAAAAACCTAGAATGGTTTTTAAACGTACTTACCATTTTTACTATGTAGCATCTGCACATAGTACATAAAATACACACGAAAATTAAATATAATAGACATATTATAACATTGTAAATCATTTTCAAACTGCGCATTGTGTTATTCGATTTATTTATATTTAACATCTTAAAAATTATACTGCGTGAAACGACACATAAATATCAAATTTATTAAAATTGTAATCGAAAACAAACTTTTTATAATCTGTAGCAAAATGACTGCTTCTCGGCTGAGTTTTCCATCAAATCTTTTAAAGTGCGTTTGAGAATGCCATTTAAAATAAGAAGCCGGCTAAAATTAAGTAGGCCTCAGATAACTTGGTTGGTTGAGTAGCGTTTGAGTATTCGGGCCTTAGAGTATTACTTCTTAGTTTTTCTTATTTTATTGCTAAAAAAACACCCCATTAGATGGAATTTCTTAATAGCTCGCAAGGTAATCTTTGGTTAACATTTGGGTGAGGGTATAAAATGTTCGCTGATTAGCTACCTTTTATAACAGTGCTACGGGCACTAGTAATCGCCGATTATAGCGCTATCTATTAGCGAGAAGTGGGCCTATCCGAATGTGGAAGGTTCGGTGATGGAATATTCTCGAAAGATCTCGATGTCTTCTGAATGTCGTGGAAACGCGATAATTGACTGCCATTTTCGAGAGAGTTCCCGACTATTCTGGAACTTTCGAGAATGTTCCACAAACTACGATGGTACTTGCGGCCGGGTATAATATTTCGCATTCACTCGTTTAAGACGCGACGCGATATCAAGAGCAATAAGCGGAATACGAGCGAGAACTCCAAGCGATTTCGAAGCGAATATTGTGAATTGTATTTGAACGTGTAGTGAATGATTATAAAAAGTGTATTTGAGTGTTTTGATATTGCAGTATCTAGTATAGTGTATTGGTTTGTTTATTAGTGTTGTAGTGCTAATAAAGTCTTAATTGGTGCTTTTATCGCAATACCGTCATTGTGATTGTTTATCCCGAACCCCAGCACATAACATTAGCATTTTCACAAGGATTAGGTACTCATGTTCAATGCCACAAAAAGCACTGCGAAGACGTTTTCATTTTAGAATCAGTATTGCCAAACATAATTTCCTAAAAATTTAAGCTCTCGTCGTGTGTTAGACATTATTTTCCTACGCTAACCTTAAAAAACAGACGCACATTCGTCGGGACCCTTTATTTACTGTGGGCGATAAATTAGGCCCAGCTGCGAGCATGAAGGATGGTGACATTTACAACCCTACGCTCTGATTGTGTTTAATGCATGTATAATGTAGTATCTGAAACATTTTTCACTTTACACATTCTTCTTTAGCAACGAGGAATGTCAGTTCTTTGTTTAGTCACCATATTTCTCAGGCATTTATGGCCCAATGCTGGGAATAATATATGTGAACTCATATATTACTAAATTCTATCATACCATGTACAAGTACGCTAGCACACCAGCGAAATATCTGCCGATCTTAGTTTAATGGAGAAACACCATATACGAGTTTTTCTATAATAATTATAATTGGCCATGAACTTGACCTCGGGAATGCTACTAGACGTAAGATAAAGTCAACTCGTTTCTAAAAAATGAGTAAAGCGGCATGTACATAATATTAAATTGGGATAAAGGCAGGAATATGTCAAAGAGCACAGATCGAGGTCACAATAATGCATAACAAATAAACCGGCTAAAATAAAAAATATGGCCGCTGCCATCGACCCACAAATCTCGTGACGTCACCCACACTCACCCCCAAAACGGCTGAATGGCATTACTTAGTGGTAAACAAATTTAGCCCCAAAACGCGTCAAGTATTTGCATTTATAAATCAATTTACTTTAGCGGAGTTCGTACCCTGTTTACCATCCCATTCGTATTTCTAACCCGCAATACCTTAAGAGGCTATAAAATGCTACGTGTTACAAATTCACTGTACCGTCAAATTGGAGATTTAGACCATCAAGTTACAAGTCATAAAGCGATCATACTGATTTCTTTACGGCAGTAGTTTGGATAAATTGTTATTGGATAGGCTTTATATTAGTTGATGATGAGAAAATTTAATGACTTTTAGATCAGGTGAAGCTTATTACCACTTTAATAGGTGTAAGATTTCTCATCGAATTCTTATATAACCAGGATGCAGTTGCCTATTTGATGGATATTGTAGCTACGGTGAATGGCCAATATTTCTGGATTAAGAACTCGGTCAAAAAGGCAGTAGTTTTGTCGAAAATCGTGAGACCTAGCGTACTCTAAGTCTTTTATCATAAGATGCTTGTTGCAACAAATCGTGTGCCGATATCAGACGGTGTGCAACTAGCAATTAAACTAGCATAATTCTGGAAACTCAAAGAACAAACCTTTGAATAACACAATATGTATGCAGAACGAAGGGTGTTAAATCACGAGTAATATTTCACAAGAGTAAGATTTCGTCTTAAGCAGAAACATTTAGTCACGACTGTATTCAATTCGAATGTTACTCTCAAGAGCTATTACGCAATCCCAAAAGATCAATTTGTCAGTGAATAATCTCGAACGTTGAACATAAACGCTTCAATGAGATCTCAGTTAAGTTTGATGTACAATTACTTAGTTACGAGAAAGTTTTCTAGTATCAAACGAGGTTATTAAAGATAAATTGTTATACGTGTATACTATAGTATGACTATAAATATTGCATATTATTGTCCTAACATAAAGTTTTTTTAAAAAGTTGAAAACAAATAGGGTAATTTGTAAACGATCCAGTGAAAATAGAAACTGTGTTTCATCCTGTGTCTGGCTACGACGCAGGATGTGGGTCAGCCGTCTGTACGTTACGTTTTTGTCCCAAAAATACATTATTGCATAGATTATTTTAGAAGGCTTACTGTTTCGTAAGAAAATAAATAATCCTAATTCAAGGGTAGGCCAGCGAAATTTCGGGAGCTTTCTATTTATGTGATACAAAATGTCTCTACATAAACTTATATACTGACAATTTGTAAATTATATAAATACTAGCTTTTGCCAGCGGCTCCGCCCGCGTGAAAGAGTTTTTCCGGGATAAAAGTCCCGTTTTATATTTCACGGGGATAAAAAGTAGTCTATGTCCTTTTTCAGGCTCTAAAATATCTGTGTACCAAATTTCATTTAAATCGGTTCAGTAGTTTTGGCGTGAAAGCGCGACAGACAGAGTTACTTTCGCATTTATAGTATTATTAATTTCGACCAAATTAGATTACCATAAAAACGGTTCTAGTGAGTTAATCTTAAAAGATAGACATATACTGTCGCAGACATTTTTTTAGATCATTTCAAGAGGAATAATTCTTTCATACATATGTTTTTGGTATCTTGAACCGTTTTCGCAGCGCACGCAATGGAAGCCCTCAAGGATGAATAATTTTCCCCGTTTTTTTCACATTATCCATTATTTCTTCGCTCCTAATTGTTGTATCGTGATGTTATATAGCCTAAAGCCTTCCTCGATAAATGGTCTATTCAACACAAAAAGAATTTTTTCAATTCGAACCAGTAGTTCCTGAGATTAGCGCGTTCAAACAAACAAACAAACAAACTCTTCAGCTTTATAATATTATAGTATAGATTTACATCAAGACATTGTGGGACCAAAATTCATAAGTTTAACATAAATATACAAGTAATAAATGTATGTATTCTTCATTTCTGGTACAGAAGCGCGCGGTGGGTAACGCTGGCGTTACACTTCTTATAATTTAGGTAGTTAAGAGCACATAAAGACGTTGGTCCTGCGCCTGATCTCTCTCCGGTCATGTCGGATTGTCGGACATGTCTCACCGGACTATGGGCCGTATAAGTATCAGCTGAAACGCTCTCAAATTAAGGTCAGCATCTTAAGATGGTCGTTATTTAATAAACCCATATTAACATCAGCTCAAATAACATCTCAAGTTGCACTATGTAACGGATTTTGAAACCTAAGTTGTGTTTATGTAACAGCGCTTACTTGGTTAAGCACAATCGCTTAAATAACAGCTTAATCTTGGTTTATAAAATAGTACATTAACAGTGTTATTACAAAAAATACTTTTGATACAATTTAAACACGTGTTTAGCTAAACAGTGTCTAATTCTAAACACCCGTCCATTGATGTATGGGTTTTTAATACATCAATGCACCCGTCTAAACCCTCTGTGTGCCTGTCATGCCTGTCAGTGTGCGTCAAAGATTGTAGGCAACCATCGGCTTGTGTTTAAATATAAACAATGTCTAAACCATGTCTAACTCTAATCAATCCTTAAACATGAATTTGTGATAGAAGAATTTTTAGTTACGTGTTTATCGCGTTTTTTTTTAATAACACCGTAAATGTCTATTTGAGATTTTACTCAAACATGAGATTGATTCAGTAATGCCGCCCTATGTGTTGGAGGCACAGCGAATGCACATGTGTATTGCGCACACACTAGTGCATTATAATATCTCCTGCGTACCTGGCTGATCTCTGTTGAGATTAACCACCGTGGCCAAAATCGGCCAGGAAGGAGTTATTTGCATACATATACACTCACGCCTGTTATCCCCGAAGGGGTAGACAGAGGCGCAACTAGTGCACCCACTTTTCGCCGTTATTCCGTCCCATGATGTGATAGGGGGCGAGCCTATCGCCATATCGGGCACAAATTCCAGACTCCGAGCTGATACTGAATAGAAAAACTCAATATCACTTTGCCCGACCCGGGAATCGAACCCGAGACCTCAGCATTGCAGTCGTACCATAATACAACTACGCCACCGAGGCAGTCTTACATATTAGGAGGAGTTATTTGTTATACATATAAGAGCTTTTTCAGTGTTAGACACATCACCGGTCTGTTTCACTGACCATAGAAAATACGTAACGATAACATTGTATATAGGGTGAAATTGAAGTCGTGGGCATTAAGTAAACCTTATATTAACGTACTGTTAGAGCAAAAATATTTTTTGCGTGGGTATTAATGACATGATCTACAATTTTTGCTATAAAAGCATAGAACGTTTGACAGTTCGAGTGAGTTGGTCATTGCCTTCGTGCCGGTCGTTCGCTTGGTGTTTTTCTTTTTTTTTTAGACGCGGAGAAAGTGACTTATTACTACCGCCCAGTGTTCAAGGGGAACGACTGAGCGGTTATGTTGGGTTCACCGTGCCTTACGACCCGACGTTGAGCCGCCCGGAAAGATGGAAAACGTCGGGTGACCGCCGGGCCGAGTCCCTAACCTATGTACATCGCACGACATACCAACTAAAACTCCGCGGTGGCCATCTTCGGCGCATTAGGGACGGCTGCGGGCTTCCTCCGACTCACGTCTAAGTTGTCGTCCACAACCGCCCCTGCGCGTACCGCTGTTGCGGTCCTTCTCCTGTTGTTGCGGGGGCTTAGAAGCCCCCGTACACCGAAGGACGCCCTTGGCGTCCGAGGCAGCGTGAGACACGCTGCCGTCCATCACGGGGGTCACAGAAGTTAGCTAGACTAATAGGTGGACGGCCCCTCCCGCCCACCCGTGACCCCCGGAGGCCCCTATTAGTCGCCTTTTACGACAGGCAGGGGATACCGTGGTGGAATTCTCCAAACGCCCCCAATCCACAGGGCGGGAGACGTCGGTCAGTCGTCCACCCGACGCCTCCTACGTCTCGTCTGGCGGCGGGAGGGATCACCATTGCGCTGGCGATCCCTCTCGGCACTCTCCTTCCGCGAGAGGACCGCCTCGCAGAAGTGGGCCACCGCCTGCCAGGCCTCCCGACCGCCGACCATGGAAGCGACCACGGCCGGCAGCGAGAGGTCTTCTCCGACGACTGCTCTGAGAGCGCTGCGTTCTTCATCCCAGGCTGGGCAAAACTCCAACGTGTGTTGAGCCGTGTCCGTTGGAAATCAAAACCGTTGCAGTTTCTCACAGTACTTAATAGGAACGCTTAGAATAAAATGTGAATATAACCATATTATGTTTACAGATGGCTTTGTTCCGCGCCGCACGAAAAAGCGCAAAATGCTTCTAGGTTTTGATATTTGAAGATTTATTGGCTCTTATTAAGTGTTTTGGTTGATTTTTTTCTGGTATATTTATTTGCACTAGTAAGAAATCTATTGCAATTGGCTTTAAGCCACTTCTGGGATTTTTATATTACACTAATAATAATCTTGATTTGCGTGATTTTAGTCTCCTTTAGAAGAGTAAGTACCATGAATAATGTCTTAGGTTCAAAGGATGCTTATAAATTCAGTTTCACCTGTATTATTCGATAGCATTTTTACAATTGAAACACTGAGGCGCTCAAGTCAATGGAACGCAAGTCAAGATCACTTTTGTTCATTTACAATCCTTAAGTAACATAAAATATTTATTATTTAAGTACTTAAACCGTAGTACATTCTAATCCTTATTTCCTTGATTAACAAAGAAAGGTCCGCTTCCGGAAGCGTAATTAAGTAACAAACCTTTTTGTTGTACTCTTCTTTTATTTTTCTTTGAGAAGCATCGATGTATTAAATTGAAAAGGTTTATATGTTAATAGCAAGAAGTTTATAATATAACTACGTTAATAGGGTTTGTGACAGTTTATTACCACGTCAAAAATAAATCAATGCCGGAGTTTTGGCGGGAACGTGGAAGTGTTATGAGATGCTCTTGTTTTCATTCATTATTTTGGTGATACTTACCCCCGAATACTCAAACGCTACTCAACCAACCAAGTCATCTGAGGCCTAATTAATTCTAACAGGCTTCTTATTTTAAATGGAATTCTCAAACGTACTTTAAACGATTTGATGGAAAACTCAGTTGAGGAGCAATTATTTTGCTACAGATTATAAAAAGTTTGTTTTCGATTACAATTTTAATAAATTTGATATTTATGTATCGTTTCACGCAGTATAATTTTTCAAATGTTAAAAAATAAATAAATCGAATAACACAATGCGTAGTTTAAAAATGATTTCCAATGTTATATTATGTATATTATATTTAATTTTCGTGTGTATTTTGTGTACTGTGCTGATGCTACATAGTAAAAATGGTAAGTAGGTACGTTTAAAAAACCATCCTAGGTTTTTAATATGTAGGAGTGGCATATTCATTATTAGAAATAATTTATTAATTATTATAGTCTTAACATTGATGTGATGAGCTTATATTGGCATTATATTGCCACTTGGCAGTATGGTCAGGGTTGACATTAGCCATTATGGAAAAAAAATAAAACAACTCAACAACAATAATATTCATAATTCTTATTTCAGTTATATCATCAGAAGTAGGAATATTTATACATGCTAACTCAACCGCCATATTACGCACAATACGATGTACTATCGTTGGTTATTTCCCGTGAAAAATAACCTCGATGACCTTGGGCTATCTTGTACTTATCGATAACTGTTTCGTTGGTGCTGCTCGCGTGCCCATCCCTAGCAGTCGCCAACATTTCTATATAAGTAGCTATAGTTCACCTGCCTACGCTGGGTAGTGGGCGCACGGTGCGATATTAGCGCTCTATAGGTACTTATACATACTCTAAGATAGTGAACATATAGTACATACATTTATTTTTATACATATGGATAAATAATATACGTATATTACGTCTACCGTCATTCGCGAATATATTATTTACTTACCTAAGAGTTCAAACAAGCTGATGAAAAAAATATTTGACCTAGAAATGGAAGCTAATACCAAAGGCTTAGGTATGCTACCACTAGCATACTACAATATTTGTTAATAAAGATTCATACAAACAGAGGAATCCTGCCTTTGTCGTTCAAATCTAATATCTTCCTATTTATGTATTGTATTAATATCATCGACTTATTGCTTCCTGTTTCTGCCCTACATTATTGACAACGGGTTATTTCCAAGAACGTGTAAATAGTAAATATGACGAAAATACTGTCTATGTAAGTTTAATTTGTCACTCAATACCTTAGAGCATTTAACAAGGAGATGGGATGACCAGGCGAACCCTTCGTTGGTCATACATGCGCAGCTGGTCATAAACTTTTATTAAAACCTATGTGACTTGCGATCGCTGTCATTACATTATACGATAATGACATTAAGCGGTGGTCCACAGAAATTGTGATTTTTCCTGTATTATTGTGTAGTTGTAAAAACTAAAAAACACGCTTTATAGAAATCCAACTACAAAATAGAAAATGTTTTTTAATAAACTTGAATTGAGAATCGTGTAAATGACAAAAACATACATTTTATTGTAAAAAAAAAGCGTGGAGTGCTTTTTAAGATATTATCAGAATGATAATTCTTCTACTCATATTATCTGTCAAAAAAATTTTATAACTATTGACACCATGCACCCCACGATTTTTTTTACAATAATATACATTTTTTTCTTATTTACACGATTCTCAATTCAAGACTCTATTATTTATAAATTTATTGTTTCACTAATAATCACTGTATACGTCTGTCATAGTTATACAATGTTTTATCTCACTTCCTCTGACGGTAAATGTCACTCAACAAAACAAGACAAAACACTGAATAACTATCACAGACGTATACAACGTTTATTAGTAAGGCGGTTATTATTTAGTGTTTGATATAATATACCGTAGAAGCATATATTACGGAAATAAATTGTTCATAGACTGTCCGCTACTCCGTAGGTTGTAAATTGAAACAAATCGCGCTTTTCTACCCGAAGGGGTAGGCAGAGGTGCAAACCAGGGCACATACTTTTCGCCATGTGTGTCCCGTCCTTTGATGTGATAGCGGGCGAGCCAATCCTCATATCGGGCACAAATTCAAGACGCCGGGCTAATAATAAGCAGAAAGCCCTCATATAACTTTGTTAGAACCCGGGGCTTCGAGCCTTCGTACCTAGATAGCCTGTGCAATACAGCGACTGTAAATATGTGGGCGGCCGCGACACGTCACCTGACGTCGGCTGAGCCTGGCTTCTGTGCGTCTCACCCGTCGGCCAAGTTGACAAGAATCTAATTAATCATTTGATATGATGAAAAGATAAACGCTTCATGAGCTAGTTCACGAATTGTTAACAAATGGATAAGGGTTTTTAGGAAAACTTATAAATATGAATACTAAATATAAACAGGATACCGTATATTTTGTACCCGACTGAACAGCAATAATTAAGCTTTTTGGATTCAGCCTGTGTACAGTGCACATCTAATCAGAGAGGCCGGTATAATTACGACTCGACCGTCAAACCGCAACAACTCGCTGGTTGATTTCATTTACCGAACTTTGCTCTTATAACCTGAACCAGTGTTGTAATTTACTAAGCCAAGATTTTTTATTTTGTTTCAGGTACAATTCCTGTTAGTTTCGGCTGACGTGATTACCCAAGCTTCGTCATCGTAGTGTCAGATTCACACTGGTACCTACTGGGTGGGAATGATGAACCTCGATCTATACATTTGTTTGTTTATTGACTGCCACCATAAAACGTATGATGCAAGAGAGGTGAATTTTGCCAATGATAAACATTATGAATAAAATATTGTTTTAATGTCTTGAATAAACCGTCCTCTTATGTTTGTTCCTTTAAGGTATAATATTCAAGCATCTTATATTTTTAAATATTTGTCATCCTACTTCCTACTAATATTATAAAGGCGAAAGTTTGTAAGAATGTATAGATGTTTGGATGTATGGATGTTTGTTACTCTTTCACGCAAAAACTACTGAACGGATTTCGATGAAATTTGGCACACGGGTAGATCATGTCCTGGATTAACACATAGGCTACTTTTTATCCCGGGAAAATATAAAGCGGGACTTTTATCCCGGAAAAACTTTTTAAAGCGGGCGGAGCCGCGGGCATAAGCTAGTACAGAATAAAGATAAGAAAATGTATAAGAAAATCGTATTAATAATTTTCAAAATTTATTTACACACACACACATACTCACGCCTTTTATCCCCGAAGGGGTAGGCAGAGGCGCAACTAGTGCACCCACTTTTCGCCATTATTCCGTCCCACGATGTGATAGGAGGCGAGCCTATTGCTATATCGGGCACAAATTCCAGACTCCGAGCTGATACTGAACAGAAAAACTCAATATCACTTTACCCGACCGGGAGATAGAACCCGAGACCTCAACATTGCAGTCGTATCATAATACCACTACGCCACCGAGGCAATTGCAAATTTATTTAGTTTACACATTTAAACATATCTGCCAACCCGCAGTGGGCCGAGCATGGTTGACTATGACTTAAACCCCCTGTGATGCAGAAGACCTGAATCCAGCAGTAGGACGGTATTTAAATGTTAAACGAGACTAATACTAACAGACGATTAGATTTGGTATCATGCGACCAATTCGTCACGCGGTACAGTCTTCACGCCACACGATCGAACCGTACCATGCGATGTCCAGTTGTATGCAACCAAGTTTGATGGACAAGCCATCGAACCAGTCGTACCAACAATAATAATAATAATGTCCATCGAACCGTGCCCCACACGATGCGATATGGTTCGATGGCATACCATTTTAATGGTTCGGCTGTACCAAATCGCATCGTATGTGCCCACTTTTACAGTAAGTGAATTTCATATCTTGTCCTAAGGAGCTGCTGTAGCTGTATGAATAAATTATGTTTGTCCAGTAGTACTGTTCAAAGAAAAAGAGTCTCAAATCGAGTCAAATCAAATCTCTCAAAGAGTCGCAGTCGCGTTGCTCGAAATCAAGAAAATAATGCAAATAGTAAACTTGAGATTCCCTAACGAGGGATAGATTGTTTTATCACAGTAGTTTATTCCTTAACTCTCCCTCATAAAAACTTGTCTAGACAACTAAGGAGTTACCGAAAACGTATCACTACATAAACGGTAACTTGAACAACAATAATAAGGAAAGTGTTCCGTTAAAAGATTTACGAGCGGCCAATTACGGACTAATGGGTAAACCGCCGCGTTCTCCCCAAGGGACGACCATCCTTGGTCATGATTCAGTTCCCTGTCGTTAATGACAAACTTTGTTGAGAAATGGAAGAAAACCAAAGAAGATATTTCTTCTGATTTATATAATTATATACTTAAGTACAAATAATTTGTATATTTCAAATTATAAATTCGATATATCTTTCTTCTCGTATCTTCAAAAATGTATAGTATGTAAAGATTAATTTACTCTAAAAAACGAATTTTACGAAATACATGTTTTTTTATTATATGTAAGCTGTGTATAATTTCCATATGATTGTCAAAATTAACTATTCATGTCGAATTTCGTATATTTACAAGGCTGTATTTGCTCATAGGAGCCGAATCTATTTCCCCAAAGTATAAAGTTTCCAAGCCAACAGAACGAGTCTAAATAAACATTGAATTCACGTATTATTCATAACATGAAATGAACCCTTGAAATAGAAACGTTCACCGATAACACAGTGAATATTAAGGAAGATAAAAACACTTCAGTGACGGTATGACCTAAAACTTTTTAACAAAAATCTTTGCGATACAGGTCTGCGAGCCTAGTGCAAAGATCACTAGTAACTTAAGAATATGATTGTATCCTTCTGAAATGGTAAATAAATAAAATAAAAAAAAAAATAAAATAAAATAAACCGACATCAAAACCACTACAAATGAAAAAATAATTAAAATTTGTATTCGCTTAGTATACCTATACGTATATTTGGAGTCGATGCCTAATTTGATTTATAGTGGTTATGAGTCCGTTTATTTTTGTTAAAAAGTTTTTTATTTATTGCTTTTTTGTTAGTTAATTATGAAATTGTGTAAACAATACATCATAGATATACGATTGCAGCATTCGCAAGTCATCTACTGTTAGTTATTGAAGAGTTCCATTGTGTATCTCCAAAGATCTTCATCAGATCTTCTTAAATTATATACTAAAACCTTCCCAGAAAAATATACATTTCAATATCGAAAACCATATCCAAATCGGATCAGTAGTTTTTGAGAAACTTGCGGCTATACAAATTTGCATACATACATACGGATCGAATACAGAACCTCCTTTTTGAAGTCAGTTAAAAATAGTATAACTTCGCTGTCGACTAAAGTGAACCAGCTGGACCGGGAAAGTACTATCGACCTCCCCATTCTCTCTTTTCCGATAAAAGCTACGTACTATATTTACCTCGTTAATTGGGCCTGCATTTACAGAAAAATATTCTATCAAGATTATTTTCTAAAAAATGTGAAAGCAAATTGTGTCCGTGTTTCTTATACTCTTACCTCGTAATAAACCTATATTTCGACGTGCATATATTTACCCTAAAAACACTGCAGCGTGCTACTTAAAAACAAATTTGCAGTCCTCGCCATAAAATTGAAAGTTCCGGTCCGTAGTAATTACGATTTTATTATGGGGAGAATGTTGATCCCTTTTATGCCAGATACTGACAACTTGCTGTCGGGAGAGTGTTTTGCGGTTGCACGTAAACACAACGCTATAACCGTAAAAATGAGTTATCAGTGCTATGATTATGTTTTTTGCGACTGGCTGACACTCAAGTATGCTCGCGCTGTTTAAGAGTACAATTTTTATAGGGGCATATAGTTTACGACCTCTTCAATAATGCAATTTATTGCTTTGCCTTTTTTCTTATACGGACATGGCAGAGTGACACCTGATGGTAAGCGGAGGAGGAGGGGCCCTAGTCCGTCGACACAAAAAGGTAGTTTCTTATGTTTGGTTTTGTACATTATTTTATATATAACAGAAAATAATACAAAAAAGAAATTCGTCTGTGAAATTAGCATCAAAATCGATTAAAAAATAAAGCAGTTATTCAATTTTGAAATATTCTTGTGAGCAAAAAGGGGGCGTGGCGGGGATATCGCGCTATCTTTTTCGCACGCAGGCAGCGTTATGGCCGACGGCACTTGGTGACGTCACAACCTAGTATTGCTGTTATTTGACAGCTACCCCTTCCACCAAATTTCAAATCTTTATAACTTACTATTGCCCCAATTTTGTAAATTCTTTTCCATTAGATTCTGGATAGCATACAATTTTCATAATTGTACAAATTATTTTTTGTAACAAACAAAAAAGTAGTCAAATACCGTGTTATACCTTTTTTCTTTGTTGACGCGGAGAAAGTGACTTATTACTACCGCCCAGTGTTCAAGGGGAACGACTGAGCGGTTATGTTGGGTTCACCGTGCCTTACGACCCGACGTTGAGCCGCCCGGAAAGATGGAAAACGTCGGGCGACCGCCGGGCCGAGTCCCTAACGTATGTACACCGCACGGCATACCAACTAAAAATCCGCGGTGGCCATCTTCGGCGCATTAGGGACGGCTGCGGGCTTCCTCCGACTCACGTCTAAGTTGTCGTCCGCAACCGCCCCTGCACCGTATTATACCTGCCAGTTTGAACTGGATCTACTCAGGCTGATCCCAGAACGCGGCACACCTCGTGGGCCAGTATGGCGGGTTTCAATGTATGGAAGTCGCTACCCGGACGGATACAGAATATATCCTACTACCAGCCTTTTTATATACGACGATTTTTGCTCGTGGCTCCGCCCGCGTGAATGAGTTTTTTTGTCCTCCTCCTCCTCCTGAAATTATTATGATTTGTTGAATAACGTGAGGTAGTATTTAAATTGATACCGTTTAAATAAACACTTTGAAAATGCTTTGAAAATAGCTCGCATATTTGCAGTCCTCCCTTTGCTTTTTCGTCATTCAATGTCATTAAGTTTGGCAAGGAAGTACTATTCTTAGAATTGTCTTTAAAAATGTTCCAGAAGTATTTAGGACGTACATACACTTTTTTTTTACAATATGCGTTAACGCCTGTAGAAAAGTGTCTTGTCTAAGGCTCTCGGTCTATCACTAGCCGGGTAATGGGTAAGCTTGAAACGACGGCACTATGTTAAATTATTATCTACTGAAATGTTAAGAACGATATTGTACTTGACGGCACAAAGTGATGTCCTATAAATATTTATTGTCAACATTTTTTACGTTATTTCCTTACAGCTTCCGATATTATGGGTTGTCCTTTGATATGGTACATCAATCTGCTTACAAGGGCACTCATACATATTCCTTGACGTTCTTTTTGCGTCTATTTTAGCATGTTTGTTGTTTTACGTGTCTTTGACCCCACACTCGTAACTATTTATGTCTGTCTTATGTCGTACATAAGATGTAATAAATTTCTAAGTTCTAACACTTTTCCTATACGAGACAGTAAACAGTTATCTGGCTTAGTACGTTAAAAAGCTAGATTGAATTTATGACCGTAGTAACTAGACGACCAAAAAAGTTAATGAATTTCATATAGAATGCATTTTGCACAACTGTTAAGTTTCATCATATTGTTAATCCAGTTATTTCAATCTATATTGTCAAACGTGGACAATGTCCAACAAAGCTATATACAACATCTTGTGATACTAAAACGGACACGAAGCTCATGTAACAGTAAAAAAAATAGTATGGAAATTCAGCATAAGACGCGCCATTTGAATACTAGTGTCTGATGTCCCCCGTTTACCCTCATATCTCTTTGTCAAAGACGTGCATTGGCTGAAAAGTGCAGTTCTAGCTAGAAGACATGTACAATTTTGCCGTGTGACACTTTATTAGATTTACGATATGTTCTGAGAACGTTGGTTGAGATTCATAGGTTGTTTGATGTGGTAAATACCTATATCTTAACCATTGATGTTGGTTTTTAGTACATCAATGATCTTAACACGTTCGATGCAGCAACGTTCAATAAGGTAAACTTATTTTGATATAAAATAAACACAACGTCTAGCAAAAATCTACATTGTATGTATGGGAAATATTGTCAGATTGTCTGTATCTGAACTGTGATGAGCCGAACGTGATAAGCGTGGAGAATCGTCGAATTTGATCCCCCGAGGTGAATGTTAGGAAAATGGCTGAACGTTCAGTCATTGGGATAAGATACAAGTCCCATGAGGCATACATAGAAATTTTTTTTATGAATATCAGCACGCAGACACACTAATAGAATATAGGGAACGCGCACGTCGCAAGTTCTGCCATCAGGTAGCGCAATCTGACACTTTCAGCCTCTTGATACCTTGGCATTGACGTAAAATATTCACATGAAAAATAACATTTAATTAGTCGATAATGTATTGCTGCGTGGCTGGATGCTCCAAACACACAAAAATAAATACATCAAATAGTGGGAAATTCTCTTACGATCCTAAAAATAGTACCTAAGTACTTCTATTCCATGGTTATGTTAAAATAGACAAAAATAATAAAAGCCGTATAAAACATACATAAGTATGAGTTCCAAAAGCATAAAAAATGTCTCATTATGTAATTTATAAAAATAAAGAAGTTTTGAACATAATGTACAGTACAAACAAATCTGTAATTAAGAGAATATAACCTCCTAATTTTGCTACAATAAGATAAAAATAACTAGCTCCCATCTAAAAAACGCATATTCTGGTCACGCTGGATATTAATAATATTCGGCCTGGACCCAAATTTTATCATTTTTGTCACATTAAGACTTTAAAAGATTATATACATAAATTATTGTTCTAAAAAGTTTCTTCTTTTATCCACATGTAGTTCTTATGTCAATTTTGTGCTGCCACCTATTATAGTTCGTGCACGTATCCAATTCAAGTGCATGGATACCTACTTTCAAAAACATGAAGATCAGCATTTTATAGAGTGACCAGCTGGCGGGCAAACGAGTTTTTAATACCTCAGACGGTATCAGCTGGTTAGTTTTTAAAACGTATTATAAAGTATATCGTCGGTCAGTGAAAATAAGAGGGTAAAAGAACATATAATTTTTTTGCCAGAAATTACTCTGAAATATACAAGGTTTTATAAATACATTGCCTCAACGAGTACCTTTAAAGACAAAGAATTTCATCTCTATATATAAAAGAAAGTTGTGTACTACACCATATTTTACAACTCGAGAACGGCCGAACCGATTATCATGTTCTTTGATGTTTTTGATTTGTATCCGTTCCAAACAGCAGAATAACTATAAAAATACAGAAATTTTAAATAAATAAAATACTTTATTCATCACGTAGGCGAACATAGTTGCACTTATGATATGTCAAGATACATTCAATTAATAATTATTATTACAAATAGTCACTTATATAACTAAAGACATATTTAAAGGGAGCAAAATCAATGTAAACTAAATATAAAGAAGCCAAGCTCGGGCTGGCAGAAAAGAGATAACGAAAGAATATATTTTTTTTAAATTAATGGGAGGCACGCGTCGCGATCCTCACCGGTGAGGACACTACAGGCCCTAGCCTAGCTAACCTACCAGCCTTTCACTAGCTACCTAAGCGATGACTACCCGAAGAAGAAAGGCAGAAAGAAACTCCGGGCTTAATTTTTTGTCATCAATTGTCCATTGAATCTTTATATAATATTTTTTTTTCTTTTTTTTCCAAGTCTTTTGCATACAAAGTCAGATTAGTTATATGAGCTAATGCACACACATCACTGTTAAATAAGGATAAAATACAATTGAAGGAAATTTACAAACACAAAACACTATACCTTCATAATAAAATGAGAGACCACAAATAAATAATTATAATTAAACGGTGTACAACGTGCATACGCCTACATTTACAAACATAATTTTTGTTGATTTATTATCTGAATTTAAACATCAATACGCACAATTAAAATAATTTATAAGTTTAATAACAGGCAAGCGTAACACAATGATCGGTCGGTCGTCATTAACGAAATGATAATATTATGTCAACGCGAGAATAATAATATAATGATTATAAAATGTCAAATAATAATTTAATATTAATTATAATGTCAATATTGTAGATGGATACACCTAATATATTTAATGCAATCAACTTCTAATATGTGTTAACATGGTTCGGTATGGTGTGCAGGACTAATTTTCCAAACTGTCTGATCATCAAGATAATCCGATACATTATAATACCCCTTAGACATTAACTGGCGCTTAACGTAACATTTGAATTTGTGTCCGGGTAGACTGGTTATTTCGGAGGGAAGTTTATTATAAAATTTAATTCCATTTGCTAAATATGATTTACCTACTCGTTTTACAGAGCCTAAAATTTGGAACAACTAGTTTATTCTTATTTCTAGTGTTCAGACAGTGCAAGTCACTGTTTTTCATGAAAGTACTAAGGTTTTTGCGGACATACATAATATTCTGAAAAATGTATTCGGCCGGCAAAGTCAGTATATTGATCTCCTTAAACAGTTCTCTAAGAGAATCACGAGAGCAAAGGTTATAAATGGCACGAATAGCTCGCTTCTGTAAGATAAAAATGGTCTGCAGATCTGCAGCAGAACCCCACAGAAGAATGCAATATGACATAATACTGTGGAAGTAAGCAAAATATACCAATCTTGCCGTAGCCACGTCAGTTAAATGTCTAATTTTCCTAATAGCAAAGACGGCAGAACTCAATTTGCTTGCAATTTTTTGAATATGGGGTCCCCATTGCAATTTATTATCGACTGAGACCCCGAGGAAGACCGTTGAGGGTACTAAATCTAGTTTATTCCCGTCTAAATCAATGTTTACTTCATTTTTATTGTTGAGTAACGAGAATCGGACACATTTAGTTTTCGCCGCATTTAAAAGTAAATTATTCGCAGAAAACCAGTCGGAAATCAATTTGAGTACTTTACTTGGCTCTGTAAGATTCTCTTCCCTTCTATTTACCTTAAATATTAACGAGGTATCGTCAGCGAATAAGACAACTTCAGCCATATTGTTAACCATATAGGGAAGATAATTTATACAAACCAGAAATAAAAAAGGACCCAAAATGGACCCTTGGGGAACCTCAATCCTAACTGAGGACCCTGCAGAGAAGACGTTGTCGATAAACACTATATTAGATTTAGCGCGTTTCCCCTAATAACATAATAACAAAGTTTTAAAATAAGGGTACTGTGATCGACGCAATCGAATGCCTTGGAAAGATCACAAAACACCCCTAGAGCATCCCATGATCCCTCCCAGGCATTCAATACAGCTCTAACTAAAGCACGTCCAGCATCTTGTGTAGACCTGCCTTTTGTAAATCCAAACTGCCTATCATGTAATATTCTATTTTTATTAAAGAACACCAGCATTTGATTAAGCAATATTTGTTCAAATACTTTACTTAAAGCTGGTAAAATAGAGATAGGCCTATAATTAGAAGGAGTGTTTGAGCAACCTGCTTTAAAAATTGGCACTAATTTACTAATCTTCATAAGATCAGGAAATATGCCGTCTCTAATGCAGGAATTAAAAATATTAGCAAGGATTGGGGCGATGCTAACTATTACTGACTGCAACGCTTTAACAGACAGACCCCAAAGATCTTCAGTGCTTTTCATGTGTAGGCTCTTAAACACTTTTATGATATCATATCGTGTAAAAAACTCTAATTTGAAATTAGGTATTGATAAATCTAAATTGCGTTTTAAAAATGATTCAGCTGCTCCTGGTGAGGATGGCGGACAATTTGTTGTCTCAAACGGTATATTAGTAAAATAATGTTCAAAGTAATTAGCCGTAATATTTGTATCTGAAACTAGTTCGTCATTAATGTTCAATACAATCTTGTCATTAGACTTAGTTTTGCCAGTTTCATTAATTATGAAAAATAATCATTTTCTTATACATTTTATTTGTAACTAGCTTTAGCTCGTAGCTCCACCTGCGTGTTAAAGTTTTTCCGAGATAAAAATCCCGATTTATATTTTTCCAGGATAAAAACCAACCTATGTCCTTTCTAGCGTCTCAAACTATCTTCCACCAAATTTCAACGGAATTCGTTCAGTAGTTTCGGAGATACGCAGTAACAAACAAACAGACAGACAGAAAAGAATTATAAAAATCTCTGATTCGTTTTCCATTACTCTTCTATAGTCACCCATTTTCTTATATATCACATTTCTTTAAATGTACAAACTCACTGGTTCATCAGCGAAAAGTGATTTCAAAGTACATCTAGCAAGACAAAACTAAAGGTGCTTTAAAGAGAGGAAAATACTACCGATTAATTTAGATGGTGAGCAAGTGGACCAAATGAATTAGTTTGTGTACCAGGCGGTGTCTGAAAAGGCAATAATGGCCATTCACGACGGTGTGCTGTTACCGATGCTTATGCATGGAAGTGAATACCCAATGCTAGGTTTGGCAGAAGAACGGCCAAAGTCAAGTAATTACGGTGGAAATGCAGTCCTTACGGAGTATATGCCGCACTCTTAATAAATCAATGACCTAATCCAAAAGTTTTTGCAAAATATGGACCCTAAAGACCAAGCTGCATCGACTAAGAAAAAAAATCGTCTTTTCAACATCGAGAATGGGTCAAATTAGTTTGTATTTATGGTCGTTCCACGCCTAACTTAAAAAAAATATCGTATGCAGTTCGTTTTTGTGACGATTCCCACAAGCCAACGATTTTGGATTAGGTCATTATTTTATTAAGAGTACGATGTAGAGGCACTAGTCCTGATCGCATGGAGAATATTATTGTAAATTACAAGATAATGTGATGATTAAGGTTATAAGAAATATGCTACTATAGTTTGGGCACGTGGAGAGAATGGATGAAAGGCGAGTCATGAAAGGTATTTATAGAGTAAATGTGGATGTCACGGATAGTGGGGGATGCCTTAGATGAACAAATAAATGATCTTCCCCGAAAAGGACAGGTTATGAGTGCCTTAAACCGGCCAAAATGTATGAGTAGAACAATGAATGTAGAAGAGGGGAAAGATGTGTTAAAATCGGAGCATGTGGCGCTCAATAGTCTCTACTTATTCCTATGAGATAAGGGCGATAGTGTGCATGAATGTATCATTTTTTAACATTAATTGAACTTAATTCATTTTAAGTATTAAAAAAATTATTTCAATTTAGCTAATAAGTCACGACAAAATTTATTGATTCTAAAGGTGGTACAAAGTTCGTCGGGCCAGCTAGTTCCAGATAAATACAAGAAAACAACTTTATAATAAATGAACTTGATTTGTTGATGTTTAACGTGATATTCTTTTTACTTAGTACTTACCTTCTATAGTTCGCATATCCCAAAGTATGTTTTGGATAAAGAGATGTTATACATACCTACTTTAATTATTGTGAAACAGGAAAATAGGCTAACTCTACCTGTAATATTAAATCTTAGTCAGCATTTACTCTTATAAACATAAACGTAACCACAGGTTTTCATGATTAAAGTTATCACGTTTTTAAATCTGCTATTTAAAGATGGAAATAATAATTTAATCTGCGTTAAAGACATTAAAAACTAAGCGATGTGCTTAGGGATAATGTTGCAATAAAAGAACAGTTATACTGAATAACTATCTTATTTAATAGCTCTCGTTAAAGCTTGAAACGAGAAATGCAGGAAATTGCTCAGAAAATGAAGGAACGTGATTATTATTAAAGCTACTTATTTTATATTATCTTCCGTTTCCAGAGCATTTTCCTTCAAAAGTTCATTGCTAATTAACATACTTAATAACTTTTTTATAAGACGTTACTAATTAATAGCAAATTGGGTTGCACAAGTTATTGAAACTGCTAAAAATATTTTTATAAAACAATGTAGGTATTTACCTATTAGCCTCTTGTTTATACCCCATGACAAAAAATTTAGCTACAGTATATTATTTTTATTTGAATGGTGGGTTTTACATAAAAGTAATGACTTTTCTATGGCTATAGGTCTGCATTGTATAGGAGAGTATATTAGATCAGACAGTAAACTTTAGCTTAGGAAAGCATATAGTATTTTCAACAAAGAACTAAATCCAGTCGTTGGAAAGTAATAGAATAAAAAAGTAAACCCAAAATTTTCCATTACTTTTAATAGAAGCAATAGTTGATCTATAATAGGTATCAAATATTAAATGTCCTCACAAACTAATACTTTATAAACGATATAATTAAAAATAATGAAATCTTGACGGGGGTAGCGTTAACTTTGCTGCACAGGTTGCGATCGGAACTAAGGATGCCAGACATCAGGATTTGTCCTGAGATATCAGGATTTTTGGGCGTTAGTCAGAATTCCAGGAGCTTTGAGAAAATGTTAAGATTATTGGTGCGTTCATAGAAAACCCTTCATACAGCCTACCCTAGGTGGCCGGTACACAAACCTAAATTAAAAATTACTTACATTACAAAACATGGGTTAGCGGAAAAAAGATTAGTAACATTTTATAGAAATCAGGCTTTATAACAAGATTTTCCAACGAGACATCTGGTAACCCTAGTCGCAACTGTCTTTGAAATAAATGAGTTTCGCAGCAAGTTCCTAATTAATGAAAAATTGTGGTTCAGTGATGGATGAATTTGCGTCGGCTTATCACAGATCCGAATGAATGGTAGACAAAGACAATTTTGAAATTGAAGCGAGGGATGGCGCGATGTATTGCCAAATATAAAGGATTCTTGCGGTTTAGGCCGGTACGTATTTTGGAGACAAATGATAGATTACGCTTAGATTCGCTACGTTCACTGATGTTGAAAGTGATTCAAAAGGAGCAATATTATTTCCACTTATGTAATAGCTTTCTGCTTGAGAAAATATGTCCACATTTATCTCCTAAAAGGATATGTAGATTTTCTTCGATTCTTCTTATTCGATAATGGCCCTATAACTAGTTTAACATCCAATGCAGCTAGCTTTTAATTTTGAGTTCTTGGTTTTGAATAAAGAACTAATAAACATAAAAATACACTTTTGATTATTGCATATAGCAAAGTTCAATGCTTTGCCTATAAACAACGTGTATACTGTATGAGCCATAAAATCTTTACATAACCGTAGTTTTACGTTACGGAAATAGTAAAAACATGCTGAAGTAAACAGCTGATAAACACGAATAAAATCTTATTGTGATAAGATTTTATTAATCACGAAGATGCCAAAATATCCGACTTTATGACTATGGCCGTAAAGTCTGATATTTTGTAATCCGTAGTAGCTGTAACATTACGATGCTACGAAACGCTACGGCGTTTCGTAGCCCGTAGCATAACACGGTGCGATTAAAATAAATAATACGAACGAAAACAAAACATCTTAATTCGAAAATAAAAATGATTATTATTTTATTGTTTTTACTGCCTCGGCGGCGTAGTTGTATTAAGGTACGATTGCGGAGGTCTCGAGTTCGATCCCCGGGTCTGGCAAAGTGATGTCACTAAGTTATCTGTTATACCCTAAGAGCCCAAATACAAGTTATATACACTACGTACGACAAGAGCGTGACCGTGATAAAGTGAAATAACTAAAACTGATAAAATTGTCCATTATTCATACTTTGATGCTTAAATATTATAATGATGACCAGTCTTCTCTATTGCTTATAATTGATTGGCATTCTTGGGGCATAACATTCACAAAATTTTCAGCGTAGAGTCGGGATAAATCCCTATTCTGTTTTATATTACGACTAAGCTCAGCAACAATTTAGTGCGTTGCATCCACGCAAATTGAACTTCTTTAAACCCCAAGTGCCCCCTCTGCAGGGGATGCCTGTCGGCTGACGAAACAGCCTCCCACGTTATCCTGGAATGCCAAGGAGTAGCTGCAAAACGGGCTGAAATCCTCGGCACTCCGGGGTCACTCCGAGAAGCCTGTGAATTCCAATCGCGCTCCTTATTTTCCTACGCCCAGGCCAATATTTTTATGGCGTCTCTCAGAAAGAAAAGATTTTTTCGTTGTGCTTCTATATTTCACATTCGCTTCCTTTAAGCGACTCTTTATAGTATACCAGAGATATGCTGGGACCTGATTTCTTAATTTTTTCTTAACTTTTGCAGAAACTTATTTGTGTATATATATATATATAAACACAAATAATTGGAATTTAATATAGATGTATGGGAAAACCCTATATATATGGACACCGGTGTCCGTCGCGAGGCTTGAGGAGTCAAATTAATAATAAACAATATTGACTTTTCATATCTATTAAGTTGTTAAAGGTTCAGATGTACAAACAAAAACAAATTAATTCATTAAAAATATATTAAATATTTAACTACAACACATCACCAGTCCACCAGAACACTAAACAGTTCTCAGCACTACTCGAATATTTCATATCTCTGAAATCTTCTATATCTTCATTGTTCGTCTCATCTGGTGATTCCAGTTTAATAATTGGATTAGTGAGGTGAAACTGGCCAGATCCGGTCGCTAATATAGGGCGGCACGGATGAATGGACACGCTGTTACAGCAGTCCTTGTGGAGTGGAAACTGTAATAAATTAGATAAATTGATAAATTTATAGTTGACCTGCTTTTGAAATTACATTATGTATGTTGGACGGGAGGAAGCTATACTAATATTATAAAGCTGAAGAGTTTGTTTGTTTGAACGCGCTAATATCAGGAAGTACTGAACCGATTTTGAAAATTCTTTCACTAATAGGAAGCTACTTAACTACTACTTACTTTTTATCCCGGGAAAATATTTTTGTCCCGAAAAAACTATTTATTATAGTAGTGCTCGCGGCTCCGCCCGCTTGAAAAAGTTTTTCCGGTACAAAAATATTTTCCCGGGATAAAAAATAGCCTATAGCACTCAGGACTTATATAGCTTCCTATTAGTGAAAGAATTTTCAAAATCAGTTCAGTAGTACCTGAGATTAGCGCGTTCAAACAAACAAACAAACTCTTCCGCTTTATAATATTAGTATAGATAAATTTTATCTTGCGAGCTACTTTGGGGCCTAGTTGTGTTGAGTGAATTTGAGTATGCCGTGTGCGGCACGACATCGATCTTAGGTCCCGGGTTTAAATCAGGGATCGGACAATTATACTGTGATTTTTGCTTATTAAAACCCGGCCTGGAATTTTGTCCGGTACGGCGACAGGCTCGCCCCTATCACATCATAGGACAAAATATAGACCCTTGGGGAGAAAAACATGATTATGTTGTTTCTGTAACTTTTGTAAAGACAATAAGTCTTATATTGTCATAATAGGGTATGATTTTGTACATTATATTAGATGTACGTATGTAAACAGAAAATAATACGAAAAAGAAATTCTTCTGTAAAATCAGCATCATAATCGATTGAAAAATAAAGTAATTATTTATTCATTTTTGAAATATTGTTGTGAGCAAAAGGAGGCGTGGCGGGGATATCGCGCTATCTATTTCTGGCGGCGCTTGGTGACATCACATTCTGATATTGCTGTTATTTGACAGCAAACCCTCCCCTATTAAAAAAAACAGCATCAAAATCCGTTGCGTGGTTTTAAAGATCTAAGCATAGGACAGAGAGCGGGAAGCGACTTTGTTTCATACTATGTTAAGATCTACTATTGCGCCAATTTTGACAATTCTTTTTTCATTAGATTTTGGATAGCATGAATTTTTCATACTTGTATTTAAAAAAGTAGTCAACTACCCTATTGGCTGGTATATAATATAAATCTATCAAAGAAAAGAAAAAGCCAGCATTATTATATTCTATGTTTTCTAAATTTCTAAACGTAATCTAGGATTTTCTGCCTATAAGTACCTTCTGTAGGTGTCCATAGATTGCAACAATCATTTTATGGTCAGATGACCTATATTTGTGATTTTACTATTACTTTATCTACTTACTGACTGCCTCGGTGGCGTAGTTGTATTACAGTACGACTGCAAAGCTGAGGTCTCGGGTTCGATCCAGGGTCGGGCAAAGTGTTATTGAGTTTTTCTATTCAGTATCAGCCCGGAGTCTGGAATTTGTGCCCGATATGGCGATAGGCTCGCTCCCTATCACATCATGAGATGCAATAACGACGAAAAGAGGGTGCACTAGTTTCGCCTCTGCCTACCCCTTCGGGTATAACAGGCGTGTGTGTGTGCGTGCGTGCGTGCCTGCGTGCGTGAGTGCGAGCGTACGGGTGCGTGCGTGTGTGTGCGTGTGTGTGCGTGTGCGTGCGTGTGTGTGCGTGTGCGTGTGCGTATGCGCGTGTTTGTGTGTGTGTGTGTGTGTGTGTGTGTGTGTGTGTGTGTGTGTGTGTTTATCTAAAAATATTGCCGTATATTTAGGATAATTACGTTGTATGTTGCATTATCACTTTCATCAGTTGTATCAAGACTAGATTTCCAATCACTTTTTTCTGAATCCCACACTTTCACCACTCCATCTGTACCACCAGTCACTAGATATTTGCCGCATGGGGAAATATCAAAGTACACTCTTTGGTTTGTGTCCAGAACTCTGTGTAGAATGTTTAATGGTCTTCTATAGTATCTTATGTCCCATACTAGAAGCCTGTGGTCCTTGCGTGCCCCTGATACCATCTTTAAACCATCTGGTGTGAACTTCATATGTGTTACACCACCTAAAAAATAAATATAATGGTAATATTTAACTAGCCTTTTCTCGCAGCTTGGTCCATTTGCTTTTCAAACCGAATTTTAAATTAATCCTTTTGTTCGTTTATGAGTTTATCACATCGGACAGACAGATGTGCCTAGGATACTTTGTTTTATAATATATATAAGGATATAAAATGTATGCAAGTTTATTTTAAAAAGTTCTAATAAATAAAATTTTAATTACATTTGAATATGACAATATTATGGGGTCTACATTACAATCTAATGTAGGCTGCAAGTGCAGATAATACAACTAAAAAAAAAGCTACCAAAAGAGGTCCATTTCCACTCTAAGATATAATTCTAAATGAGCCAGGACCATCAGGATCTCTGTAAGTCAGGATAAACAGTAGCATGAGTTTATATTGCAATACATATACATATACACTCACGCCTGTTATCCCCGAAGGGGTAGGCAGAGGCGCAACTAGTACACCCACTTTTCGCCGTTATTCCGTCCCATGATGTGATAGGGGGCGAGCCTATCGCCATATCGGAATATCGCCATATTGCAATAATAACAACTTTATTCAATTACCGGCATGTCCATGCATTTTTCCAATACTCTTGTATGTGCCAGTTTCGCCAACATTGTACAGGCTGATTGATGAGTTCCATGAACCTACTGCCAGTATGTTACTGTCCATTGCGAGACATGATGCTGGACTTGTGATTTTGTGTTCAACATAATCTCTGCCCGGTCTGGAAACAGGAAAATAAGTTGGAATAAGTTTTTTTTTTACGGCAATGAATGAGGAGAGGAGCATGACGTTCGCCTGATGGTGAGAGATATGACCACCCATAAACAGTAGAAACACCATTCAAAACCTTGAGTTACAAAGTACTGTGTGGCATTCCACTGCGCTCCTCATCCTAAGACAAAAATATGAAATAATAATTTGTAATTACGCTGGCTACAATGTTCTTAAAGCCGAAATAATAGTGCATGTACACTGCTGCTTGGCGGTAGAAATAGACATTGCGGTGGTAGCCACCCAAACAAACTCTTACATATGAGACACCTACCACCAATAAGTATATTTTGTGTTTTGCATTATGCCCCAGATATACCTGTTAAAGTGAAAAATGTGAGTGTGTGTGGAATTTTCATTGTATACAAAGTGGTTTTAAATTTGTAGGTGGAAAAAAAAACGAGATTGCTGAGAACACATACGCATACTCACGACTTTTATCCCCGAAGGGGTAGGCAGAGGTGCAACTAGTGCACCCACTTTATGCCGTGCATATTCCATGCCATGAAGTGATAGAGGCGAGCCTATCGCCATATCGGGCACAAATTCCAGACTCATGGCTAATATTGAACATAAAAACCCAGTATCACTTTGCCTGACCTGGGGATTGAACCCTCAGCATTGCAGTTGTACCGTAATATAACTATGCCACCGAGGCAGTACAGTAGTAGTACAATATATTGATTGTAATCTGTTTTCATAGTCCAAATAAATAAATTACAAATGTAAATTGAATAGAACAAAAATAAATTACCTCTGAACATCAAAAGTCCTAAGCACTTTTTTATAACCTGCTACAATTCTGCTGCAGTCAGGAGTGAATGTTATTGTCAATGCTGCTTCCACTTCATCAACAGCATTGTACCCTCGGTACGAACATCTCAGAGAGCCATCATATGCATCCCACATCTGTATTGGACCATTTTGTATTGTAGTCAACCAACTGAAAATGAAAAGAAATCTGAATAGTTATTTTATGAGTCGTGTATCATTTTAATCATTATATTGTGAGGGAATGATTTTCAATTTTTTACATGTCTGTATACCTCAAGGTCACTTTACTGCCTTTCTAAGGCAGTGGTGTCTCAGCTTGTATAATACATAATTAACGATTATGTTGTACATATCAACGGTTTATAATTCAATACTATAATAAAGGATTATGATTTTCTGAATGGATAAAAACCTGCTTCGTAATGGTGAAAACGCTACAATAATACCCTGTCCAAGTAACATATATAAAGCATATTACATACTGAATTGATGATTTATTTCTATCACCAAATCATTCTTACCAACTAGTTTCAGGAATACTACTATTCATTGCAGGATACCAACAGAAGTCATAAATTAAACCAGCCTCTTTTACGTGTATCACAGAATCTAGAACGTCTACTAGTCGTCCAGTAAGTACGTCGCCGGTGTACAAATCTCGAGACAACTCTGTCACATGTACCCCATCGTTATTTACCACACAAAGGCAGCAGGTACCATCCGGTGACCACTTACAACCGCGCAAATACGGTTGAATGTGTTCATTAGCATTCCTAGACCTCGACCAGGAGGAATTCGAGAGCTCCAGTAATGTTTTGCTTGTAAACAGGCCGGGTATGTGATAACAAGTGTTTGTATTATTTACTCCATTTTCTGTAACTTCTGTCACGTTATAATTTTCGCTACTGTTACATACGATGTTATCATCGTGTATTGGATTAGTGTCCATGATTAACTTTTCCATTTTCATATTTAATTTCCACAAAAAATAAAATTAAAATAATGCTACTTTGCCATATTAAGCGTGTGATATGTGTGTGATAAAATTGACAGCTGTCGTCTGTCAGTGTCAAAAATGATAACCACAAACTTTTTTTTTTTTTTTTTTTTTTTTAAATTTCCCCTTTGTTTTGGGAAGGCAAAGGGCTCGAGCCCATACAGCCTCGTCATGAGTAATATTCATATTTGAAATTCCGTGCATTAAAGGCCTAAGCCAATTCTTCATAATATTATTTCCATATTTTTAGTCTTATATTTAGGCCTAAGCCAAGTCTTCATTATATTATTTCCATATTTGTAGTCTTATATTTAGGCCAAAGCCAAGTCTTCATTATGTTTTCTTCATTTTTAGTTTTGAGCGAAGTCAAGTCATTAGACTGCTATCTATTATATCTTTATTTTTCCCTAAATATCCATTACCGTATGGCATATGTAATCATAAATAGCTTTGTATGTCTCTGGTCTTTTAAGTATTTCTTGCATAGAGCGCGGGACAAGCTCAGATTTGCCGTAGATGTAAATTAATTTATCAATAAGTATAATTCTTTGTATGTTGAAAGCAGAGCATTCAAATACTATGTGATTCATTGTTTGTTCAACATTCTGATCGCAATCTGTGCATATGGGGGACGAAATAATGCGCATTCTGTTAAGATGGGCTTTAAAACGACCATGTCCAAATCGAAGTCTATTTAATATAGTATAAAATTTTCGTTGCATGTTGAATTTGGATCTACAGAACCAAGGACACTTTCCCACATTAATATTGATTGCTGCGTAATAGGCACCTTTAATCTTTGTTGTAGTCAACCAATATTCTTTCCATTCATTAAGAATAGACTCTCTTACGAGTAGCTTTAAGTCCGAGAATGGTATGGCAACTTCATCAACAGCTTTCACACTGTCGCCGCTGTCACTGTCAACAATTGACTTTGCTAAAAAATCAACTTGCTCGTTTCCGATTACTCCCACGTGCGCAGGTGTCCAAAGGAATTGTACTTCTTTGCCTTGATTCTTCAATTGAAACCAACGACTCTTGATGTTGTATATAATGTAATTAATTTTACAGTCTAAACTATTACTTTGTAAGGCACATAAAACACTCATACTGTCCGTAATAACAAGCCAACGTTGATCATTTGCTTGACCAATATATTGCAATGCAAATAATATTGCCAAAGCCTCAGCGGAAAAGATACTCAACTCACACGAGAGTTTGCGACCAAATCCTAAACGCAGATGAGGAATATAGAACGCCATCGATACGTTTCTCGACTTGGAACCATCAGTAAATATTTTTCTATATTCATTATATTCAGCCAAAACATTGTTTACCTCTTCTTTATGCTTCATATTGTTATTTATATTTATCTCTATAGAAGTAAATTTGCTTTCAAAACTGTCCATATAGCAAGCCCAGTTGTCAGGTTTATGAATTTTATATTTTTGATCAAGTTGAATCATAAATGAAAAATCATGAAGTGCATAAGGTACATTAGTAGTTGAAACAAAGGAACATTGACTATCAAAATGTTTATATTTTCTCAATAATAAATTATTAGCCATAGAAAATAATTTGAGAAGAAAACAATATTTTAGATACTTAAATCTATATGACAAAGGAGGAGTATTGCACTCTACTTGCAATGAATTTATAGGGGTCGTCCTCATAGCACCAGTAATTAATCTCAGATTTTTATTTTGCAAAACATCCAATTTCTGAACAAGTTTGTCATTAGATGCGAAACACAAAAAACCATATTCAAAGTGACTACGGACAAGTGATTTATACAACATGAGCAAAATTTTTGGGTCAGCACCCCAAGACGTTCTTGCAAGTGATTTTAAGATATTGAATGCCTTACCTGCCCTTCCGATAATATAATCAACATATTTTTTCCATGACAGATTATTAGTCAAAATTACCCCTAAAAATTTAACTTCAGACACTTGTGGAATTTCTCTTTGGTCATAAAATAATTTAATTTTAAAGGGACGAGTTTTGTTAAATACCACCATTTTGGTTTTGTCAATATTAATATCAAGATTCAGATATTTAAAGTAAATGTGAAGATTCGTCAAAGCTGCATTAAGAGTATTAACAATGACATTTACATTAGACCCTGATGTATAAATAACAAGATCATCAGCAAATTGTAAATTTCTAACGTCTGAACCTAGTATTAAATTAAGTTTATAAATATACAATATAAATATTAAAGGGCTTAAAATTCCTCCTTGACACACACCTTTGAAAGACACTCTAGGTCCAATAAGTTGATTTTGAAATTTGACATACACTACTCTACCATGTAAAAAGTTAAAAATCCATTTCACAATTTTTTCAGGAATACCAATGGTCAATAATTCAGAAGCTAATATGTGATGATTGACATTATTAAATGCTCCAACTATGTCAAAGAAAATACCTATTAGAACTTCTTTGTTCTTGAATGCATTGAAAACATCAAAATGTAAATGAGAAATACTTTCGCGACAAGAACGACCTTTGCGGAATCCAAACTGGTTTGATGGTAAAATATGATTGCTTTCTACAAAAAATTCTATTCTTTGTTTTAACAACTGTTCAAATATTTTTCCCATGCATGAAGTTAAAGCTATTGGCCTATAAGAATCAGCAAGTTCTTTCTCTTTATTGGGCTTTAAAATTGGTATTAAACAATCTGTTTTCCAACTTGAAGGAATGATTGAATTATTCCACAATAGATTATAAATATTTAACAAAACATGCTTTGAAGTATTTGATAAATGTTTAAGTACTTTATATGGAATTCCGTCGAGGCCAAAGGCTGTATCACGTCTAGAGGAAATGGCTGAATTCAATTCTGCAAAAGTAAATGAATTTGTAAGATAATCAGAACTCGAAGCAGTTATGAAGTTATTATTTAAATTTAATTCAGCCTCAACGGTGGAAGGTGTGTATTTTCTAATAAAATCAAAAATCCAATCTAATCTCTTACAGGAGTTATAGCTTGTATTTACGTTTTTAAAAATTTTCATGTAGTACCATATTCTAGATAAAGGAGTAGTTCTATTAAAGCTTTCACAAAGATTTTCCCAACTTTTTTGTCTTTCTTGCTTCAAGGTCAACTTTTTAATAGCTTGCAACTTTTTGAAATGTAAATAATTAGATTCAGTTGAATCACGTCTAAAGTTTACATATGCATGTTTGGCCTGTTCAACAGCAGAAGCACACCTGGCGTTCCACCAAGGTAGAGGTCTTCTATTTTTATTAAAATAAGTGCTGGAGTGACTTTGAGAATTAGTACGAAGTCCAATTGACATAGATAACTGAATAGCTGTATCCAAGAGACTCATTAATTCTTCATATGATTTTAAAGGATTTTCTTTGTTATAATGAAAATTATGCAGGAAACTATCTGAAATGGTTCTAAACATATCCCAATTAATTTTACGATAATTGTGTTGTTGAGGATATTGCTTACTATCGGGTAATAAAGTTTGTTTGTTACCAGAAACATTTCTAACAAAAACTTTTGTTATTACAGGTAAGTGATAGCTTCCTAGAGGGTCATCGTGCACAGACCAATCGCAGGAAACTGCAAGATCAGGAGAAACTATTGTAAGATCAAGTGCATTTTGTCGCCATTTATGGGAACCTACTGTTGTCATTTGACCATCATTCAGAATAACTAACAAATTATCATCTATACATTCTAATACTTCAGATCCACGAGTATCAGAAGTCATGCAACCCCAGCTATGGTGCAAGGCATTAAAGTCTCCAGCAATAAGCAAGGGCTCAGGTAGACTTTGAATTAGGTTGTTCAATTTATGTTTAGAGAAAGATGGAGAACATAGTTTGGGACTGTAAAGAGAAACTATGGTCAGTTCCTTATTGTTACCGTAATACAAACGAATTGCGCTATTTTGAATGGAATTATCGCTAAAAGTATCTAATTTCTTAAAATTAAGGCTTTTGTGTACTAAAATAGCAACGCCGTTATGATCGTTGCCACTGTCTAATCTCACCATCTCATAATTTTTAAAACTAATATGATGATGTGACTTCAACCAGGTCTCGCATATAATGGCAATATGAATGCTTTTCTCATAAAGAAAATGTGAAAAAATAAGTCGATTACTCATTAAACTCTGGGCATTCCATTGTACAATATTTATATAATCCATAAAAGAGAGAAAAAGATTTAAGAGGAGATTTTTTGATCTTGTATGTTTTGGATGAGAAATTCTTTGATAGTTTTACTACAGATGCTAGTTTCATTTGCTTTGCTCATGGTAATAATTTTTATAACTGAATCAACTAGTACTTTCAAAAAGTGATCAGAGTCTAAAAGTGATATAAATAGTTCATTAGGACTTTTTTTCCTGCCACCTAGTGAAGGGAATGATTTTTCATTGACAACATCCACAAATGATCTTTTAATAAACTTTTCTTTGTTCTGTTTAATTTTTTCTTGTTTTACTGGGCACTCTGATGAAATAGCAATATGGTTTCCTTTGCAATGAATACAACAAGCATTAGTTGGAGCAATAGTGCAATTCTTAAAATTGTGGCTGCCAGTACAGATTGAACATTTTTCTGAGTTCTTGCAAAATTTAGCTAAATGGCCATACCGGAGACAACGCAAACACTGTTTGACTGGAGGTATGTATGGTGAGATCTCAAATCGCCAACTATTAAGATCAACACTGTCGGGTAAAGTTTGGCAGGAAAATGTAATACATATAGTTTTAGTGGGTTGTAAAGTAAAGGTGCTGTCAACATTTTTTATTCTCCTCATAATTCTACGTATAGAAATAATGTTTTTTGTTGTTGTTAATGCAGTATAAATTTGTTCGTTGGATAGGTCTATCGGAACATGATGTATAACACCTGTAGTCTCGGTAGCGGCAGCCGGTATACTGGCTTTAAGCTTATTCATGTCTAGAAATTTTTTATTTGATAATGCAGCATTTGCAAGTGTTACACTGTCGAAAATAGCGCCCACCTTATACTTATTCATGCGCACTAGTTGTTTTATGCCCTTATTATACCTTTTCAGATTATTTGCCAGAGACATCATATCTCTGTCCCCCAGCGGTTTATTGTTTTCGATACTTTCTAAGAAGACAATAAATTCGACATTACCTGTATTTTCTGCATACAGTCTGTGATAATTGGGTATTTGGAAAGTTCTATACTTATCCACAGCATCCACGGATTTTTGAGACGAAGAATCCGACGCCTCCAACTCCGCCTCATCATGCCCTGACTCATCTTTTTTCTTACGTTTTCTTGTCCCCCCCATTTTGGACAAATCTCTTCTTCAACTACCAAGATATAAATATGTACAATTATTTATACTTTACTCGTATAAAAATTATTTTTAATAAATAAGTTTAAAAATTGCGCCTTTTCTTTTCGACGTTCCCGCGCCTTCCTCATAACCACAAACTAAGTTCAGGAATCATAATCGTAATACTACTGTGCGTTTCAAATTTTATTACCGATGGCGTGAATTGGCACTCCTGTCTGACAAGATGGTGGACATTATGAAGAAAATTCCAGCCATTTCAGTTTTAAAAAATAGGGTTACCAGGGATCAATGTATTTCCTTGAATAAAATACCCATATCAAAAATAATAAATAATAATTGTATGATATCGATTAAAATAACAATAAATAGCCAGTGTACAAATATCAAACATTTAAAATAAAGAGAATAATAGCCAGTGTAATTATACAATGCATTGTATGCTTATTAATATGTTTTGTGTTTTTGTTTTGACTTATCATAATTGCTTTTTAATAATTACTTATCTCCATGCCTTATTAAAAAACTAATGTCATTCCCTTAGAGTAAGTGTAACTACTATAGAGCCCGTGTATGCAAGTGGGAACAATAGGCACGGGTGGGAACATCGTCCTGCGCCGGCCGCAAGCGCTTGTAGTCACTCGAGTAGGAACGGTGTGAGCACACGCGAGTGAGATCTATGCGAATATTTGATTATTAATACTGCAAAATGGTTAACTGGTATGTGGAATGTTGTAAAAATGACACTCGGAAACCCACTCAACAGAATTGTAATATCACATTTCACAGGCAAGCCATATTTCAATATATTTTTAGGTAAAATTGAAATCACGCGTCGCAGTATGAAAGACGCACGGGAGGCGAACGCTTGTACCCCCCGCACTGCCCCGCGTCCCACTTTTTCGATAGTGATGTTACGCGTCGATACCAGAATCGATGTAATATTTTCATATGCATACATATTTATTACTATCGAAGGCGATGCTTAATATAATGTAGCTTAGGTAACTGTTTTTGTCTGTGTGTGATTTTTAAGCCAATTAATAATTGCGTTTTTGTTTATGAAATGAAATAAATAATTACTGCTCCTAAAAATTTACCGATTACGATGATATTTTTAAGCTATTGCATAGCTTCTATCGGGGCCTTGACAGTATAAGTTAGCAATCATTAAGATATTTTTTTTATTTGTAATTTTTTTATCATTGGTAATAAATATTTCAAAAACTAGACGTGACTATTTTAGGCTTGGGGAGACTGGCTAAGAAATCCATGGTGCGATGCTCGGTTTATATTCATTGGTTCAATTATAATGGATATCCATTAATATTCTTGGTTCTTATTGCTTGTAAAAACTGCTCTTGAGGTACCGTGTTTATAAATCATTCCACATGGCACTACACTAATTCGCAGCATAACTTTTATCTATATTAACGCAATACGCTTAAAATTACTCACAAGGCCATATTTTGTAGAACCACAATTTTTTAACAACAATATGTACTGCGCCACCGGACCTGTACTTATCGATAACTGTTGCGTTGGTGCTGCTCGCGTGCCCATCCCTAGCAGTCGCCAACATTTCTATATAAGTAGCTATAGTTCACCTGCCTACGCTGGGTAGTGGGCGCACGGTGCGATATTAGCGCTCCATAGTAGTTATACTTACTCTAAGGTCATTCCATTATGATAAAGAAATATTTGTCTCGTTTCATTTATTAATGTATTATCCTACATCTATAAATCTAGTTAATAATGATTTAGTAGATAAACATATTAGACTTGATTTAGCTGCTAAATATCTACCCACCCATCAATTATGTTTATAGTATTTGATTTACTTTCATAAATTGCAGATTAATTCCATACTGTAATTTCCTGACATAACTAATTGTTGTCCTGCACCATACATCTTAGGAAAAAAAAAGAATTTATTGGAAACTACAAAGCTGGCAATTATTACGTACTGCGGCGTTTAGCCGCAGATAGGTAGAAAAAAAGAACTCAGGGTTTAGGTTCGTGGTACGAGCTTTATTTTTACATCTCCGCGTACACCCGATACGTTTGCTGATGGTATGCAAACGAGTCACTGGCCTGCGGGGTCTCCGACTCAGGCGAACGGCACGACGCTGATGCACGTGGCTGGCTCCGGCGACAGCCCGCCGGGCAGTTGGTATGGCCACGTGGTCGGCGCAGCGGTGGTCAGGTGGTCGGGGCGGCTCCCGCGACGATGCCGGTGCGCACGTGGTTGGGGCGGCACCCGCGACGATGATGATGCGCACGTGGTCGGGGTCGGCACCCGCGACGATGATGGTGCGCGTGGCGGAGCAGCTTCCGCCAGCCGGTGAAGAACACGGAGCCAGCACTCCGTGCAAGAAGGTGCGTCAACGCCGTACCGTAGAGGTGAACCCTGGAATCAGACACCCAGCGGTTCGGAATGCAAGCTAGGCTTGCATTCCGCGCCAGCGACTCGTGACAGCCCACGAGCCCAGGTACACAGAATACAGTGGTACCTGTTAGTAGGGATTAATTGGCACACTAACCCAGCGGGAACAACGGTATGCGTGGCAGCACGCAGTTAGATAAGGCGTGGTGCCACGGCGAAGACGATTGCGAAAAAAGGCCGCATGACAGTGCACGCTTATTTATACGGTCGCCATTCCGACGTACGTCAAACGAATGACAAGTCATGCATGACCAATCGGCACCCATAAGGGCTTCGATTGGTAGTTAAAACCATAGACAGTTCACGAAAGAGTGTAAACGTTCCATGCAACGCTACAGTACTTACCACAGATTTCAATGATTTTAATAATAAATTATTTAAAAAGTTGGTACATAGCTTACGCTTACCTATATATTTTAAAATTTGATTTGGAAATATTAGTGTTTTGTTACTAGACAAAACATGTTCACATTACAAAAAAAAATCCTTTTTCAAGGTAACAACACATTTTGTGTAATGTAGCAGCACTGCATATACCTTGATGCCAACATAACGCCATTGGCGCTTAAAGTTGAAACGTACTATATCAGTGATTATTTTAATAATCAGAAGTGTTAATTTACTATAATGGATAAGTCATATATAAAGCTTGTTAAACTGAATACTTTTTTAGATGCAAATTAACTCTCCAATTTAATTAAAGGTGATCTTGTTTGGTATTCATACCGTATATTTTATTCCATAGACAATAAAAGAAAATTGTGAAAATGGGGAAAAGTTTAGGCTTTAGCAAAACAGCTGTCATATGTCATTCGATAAATTTTCTTTCGTTGACGTAAATAGATTTCCCGTACTACTCGACTACTCTAGCGAAACGAAAAAATTAAATATAGCGATAAACTATTCTTAGCGAACCTAAACATCAATGTTAATGTTAATTGGCTATGTAAAGATAAATGTAATAATATCATAATAATGATACAATGATAGCAAAATTTATTCGCGCAGTATTTTGTAATTATGTTTTTGATCGGTGTCAGTTAATTAAATTGGCTAGTTTAAACGTGCTAGATGTTTATAATAAAATCTTTGCAGATGAAGCTTAAGTTTATTAGTCGCGGATTTCGGTTTGCTTCTGGGAATCTGTCGAAAGTAATGTCGTTTTCGGAGCCGCCCGCTAAGGCGTCACTATGCTGCGAAGAGACCCAGGAGGGTGCTCCGCCGACGTACGCGATGTATGAGGCGTTGAAGGATTCATGCCAGAACAATGCAACGTTCTTCCAGCCAGACGATAGTGAAAATGGTCAACGCCTGTACCAGGGCTTTATGACTTTACTGGATCATATAGACACAGTTTGGCCCCTTGTTGATCATGTGCGAAAGGTACGTATGTTTCCAAACATTGTTTACAATAATATTTTATAAATGTCTGTGCCAAATAGGTCACAGATGTATGTATACCCACCTAAGTAAATATTTGTATTAAAATACTGACCAATTGTGACTTAAATATGTTGATTTATATTGTAGTACCTATGCACTGCATATTCAATTAAATTCAGTGTTTAAAAGCTTAATGACGTGAAATTCTAATGTAGCATCCAAATTATATTTAACTACATTATGTTCTTGATTACATTGGTCATTATAACATTGCCAAGATATTTTTGATAGCTATTGTAGGTACTTAAGATATAAATATACAAAATGACCTTATTATACATTTTGCTGTATTATATTTATAGATAAGTTAGTGTGTGGATAATGGCTTTATGTATGATATTAATTTGTGCTTTTTGCTAATTATGTCATAATATGAGATAATCAAAATGCCACTATAAGAGAATGGTACTTGGAATATTGAAATTAATGTAATCTACTCCTAGTAACAGCTGCTATTTGTAGGATATAAAACAATTGATGGATTATACAAAATACTTGTGATTAAGAATCTAAAATAATATTACAATTTTTACACTTTTCTACCCAGTTATTAAATCGTTAATATCTATAACTTCATCCACTGAGAAATGTTCAAATAAATTATGCAAAAAGCAGCAGCATTTTTTAAATTATATAACACATGTTTCCTTATAATTATAACATATAAACTTATACACTTAAAAAAATATCAATAGCAGGGATGTGGACTAATATCCCATATTTTAATTACCACTGAATATGAACAAAAATATCCATTACATCATGCATGTAAAGTGTTCAATTTCAACTCTTTGTTACACATTATTGTAATATGTTTCCTGTTATCTCACACATGTGGCTATGCTGTGTGTGGCGATGGACTTTGCTCAAGATGTTTAACCCTTCAAGCCCTGCTTATATGTACTATAGATGTATGGGAAAACCCAATATATATAGACACCGGTGTCCGTCGTGGGGCTTGAGGAGTCAGTAACTAATCAGTTCACACCAATATGATTCACTCAAGGATAGACGGTACAGTTGTGTACATCGATAACAATATTTGTTTAAATTATTCTGTAGGATTTTAGTTTTTGCTTCCCATATATTTTTTAATTAACTTGTATTAAAAATTGTTTTATCTATGCAAGCAAAGCAAAAATAAATCTAGTGCATATTTATTTATTTTAATTGTTAAAATTTGCCATCAATTTTTGAACCAATTTGCTATTTTCTTGAAAATTAGATGCTAATAAAAATGTACTAGCTTAAGCAAGAACTGCTCTCACATAGGTACTCAATGACGTTTTAGGAAAAAACACATTTCAGGAAAGTTATATTTTCCAGCATAAAATCTTTATGTTAATGTAGGCCTTGGTAATTATGGTCTAGGCCTAGGTAATATCAAAAACTTGTTTTTTTTATTGCATCGAATGACGAGACGAGCATGCCGTTCGCCTGATGGTAAGCGATACGACCACCCATAAACAGTAGAAACACCATCCAGCACCTTGAGTTACAAAGCACTGTGCGGCATTCCACATTACATACACTGATAAATTACGGCAGTAACGTGAAGATCAATAATATCCTCGTATATTCACTTGCGTTACCTCACATTTCATCGATCTATTCGGTATCTCTCAAGTTCGCAATAGTTTGTGAAAACTCATAAAAAATCGTCGAAGTAATGTCATATAGGTACATATATCGTTAATTAAAATATGTATTTATATACGACTAATAAAGACAATCGACGCACAAAACAAACATTTTTTAAATTCCACAGACTTTATAATGCCATTGTTCACTAATTGCTCGTTAATATTTATGAGTTCTAAATGAATTGTACGCGCGACTGTCAAATGCTCAAATACTTTGTATACAAGAAAACGGTTCCAGGATTTTTTTTTCATATATAAACTCATAATTTATTTGTTATTCTCATTCAGTTTGTTATAAATGGATAGAGTCAGAGTTCAAGCTACTTTGTGAATAGAAACGTACCTTGAGCTGATATAAAGTAATAAACTGATAACTGATTGTAAGCGGCCGTATTGCGTCTACGGGGAAGAATACGTCTTTTTGAAATTACGGGCGCTCCTAATCGAAAAACACTAAATAGATTTTTAGGGTTTTTTTTAGTCTTTTATCTATACGGAGCTATCAATGCTGTCCTTCGATTAGAGCGCCCGTAATTGCAAAAAATAATAAACAAAGCAGCCATTAAGTGACCTGATTTTAATTGCTATAACACTCTGTTGTTCGCTATTTTAGTCAGAAAGCCGCAATTTGAATCAGTGTAGTCAGTAGTTTAGATGACAAAATTCCTCATATAAAGTAGAAGAGCAACAAAATGTAGGCCACCGCGGCGTAAAAATTCAAACGACATAGAAAGTCTGGGCATCGAATTTGTTCGGGCAAGCGATCAAGAATTCTACCATGTCCAGCTTTCTTACCCACGTGGCAACAAATCGTTATATGAGCCCCGTACCAAGAATTGGTCAGAATTCCGAATCAAAAATTTTGAGCATAAATTTTAATTGCCTTGAACTTCAAATATAGAACGAAGCTGATTCCTAGCATTGCTGTTACTCATAATTTTTAACTCAAGCTAACTTTGAAGTAAGTCGCCTTCGTACGATATCCCACTCGACCCATATTTCCAGTTTTATATTGGAATCCTCCAATTACGTCTCGCTTTTGAATAAATTAAGCATATTTCTGAACCTTTTATACGTTTAAGATGTGGTATAAGTATCCTACGATGATATTTAAATCTGTGAGCAATTGGTAGAGTTACTTTGACGGACAGAATATCAGAAACTAATGACTACTATTAGTACTAACTACAATTTTACTGGTGAAAGGTCTCTAGTATGCAAGGGGCCATTTGATGTTTTCCGGCTTGAATGACATTGTAGCCAGCGTAACTACTGGGCATTATGAGACATCTTATGTCTCATGGTGACTAGCCTAGAGGAGTGCCACGCAGCACCTACTTTGTAATTTAGTTCTGTATAATGTTGCCGTTGTTTATGGGTGGTCATATCGCTTACCATCAGGCGAACGCACGAGCGGCATGCTCGTCTCGTCATTCAACAATAAAAAAAACATACTGCAGTCTCAAAGATTTCATTTTGTCTCGAAAGAGAAAAAATAATATTAAATAATCTTTAGCATACCCATTATAATCTAATAATCAATATTGTGTTGTATCTCTTAAATTTTTCCAGCGTAAACCATGTAAGCGCTTGAAAATATTTTTGATGACTTCGTCCTTAGAGTATGTATAACTACGTAGGTAGGTAGTTATACATACTCTAAGACTTGGTCAGAAAAAATTGCGATGTCTGAATCATTCTTCAAAATTGAAGTGAAAACCGCATCAAAATCGCGTTACGTGTTTTAGAAGACGTTAACAGATACATAGAGAGACGCGGATCACGACTTCAATTCATACTATTTGTAGATTATAATGTAGCTATAAAGACGAATATTAATAGGCCTTGAATTTTAAGTACGTAAGAACAAAAGTATCAACGTGAGAAGCACGCACAAAGAACTGAACCACATTAACCGGAATGAGCGCACGTTTTCCATTTCAAGTTCAATCAATTCAAATTACGCTAAACAGGAGTTTTAATTTCCGTATAGAATAACAACTATAATTGTATGTACGGTGAATTCACTTCGATTCCTGTATCGAGTAGTAAGTCTTCGAGATTCGCTGTAGATAGGCATCAAAGCATTTTCTATTTAGGTCACCAGACAAGTGTGTAAGGACACTTTACCAATTGTTAATTAACCTTAGGCCCCGTTGTTTGTTCCGTGGTCAGATAAAGTTAACAGTCTTACACTGGACGAGCACGCAGCACCTTCGCCTCGTTGTGAATTCGACCGTACTTGACCACGGATGAAACAGCTGCTCCTTAATGGGCATTTTCAGAATTAACACCAGTGTGAAGATGATGAATGGTATTCAGTACCATGCAGAGTTGCATTATCCAAAAGTTCTACGTATTAAAGAAATACCTAAAGACTTTTCTATGCTCACAGCTTACATATCTGTATTCGTCATCTGACTAACTAAGTCTTACGTAGTATACTATAATTTTGAATAAATTAAACCTAAAAGACCTTAAAGTAATAATTCCTAAATCGATGCATCCTAAATCAAGTATGATGCCATTCATGATGACGCGCCGTACCAATTTTTGAGCGGGGATTTTGTGGATTAAGGGTACTTTGATTATAATTATTCATCGTAGTGTGTGGGTGCACTCACAAAATAATACGTGTGTATGTACAAAACTAAAACACAAACGAAACCGTCTACACTTTGAATGTAAGCGATTAAACAAATTAGTAGAGCGGGGCATTGTAGATGGCATCTTTATCATACGTGACTTTATTACAATTTTATATAACTTAAGATTTAATATGGTTGCTTGTTTTAGGTGGCGCCGCTATACGACTTCGACGCCAAATCCCCCGGGAATGGGTATCGCAGTTTTGTATCTGTGGTCGACTCGTGTGTGCTGTACGGATTAAAACTGAGTCGGCAAGTATCGACTGGCAGAGATGCACTGCTGTTCCGCAAAGGGCACTTTGTGAAGTAAGTCATGCGATGAGAGCACATACCCACATACATTACATAGTCCAATACACCGTAGTCTGTACATATATACTGTATTGGCTCGTCAAAATGCACTGAGTTAGATGTGTCGGTAAGAACTAAGTACAAATATCAATATAATCTTAGCCAGGGAAATCTGTCCCTTGAAGCTCGCCAGTTATTCCGACCTGTCTTACAAGTTCCTGGTGTGGTAAAGGTGGTTTTCTACAATTGTTAAAGCTAAGAGAAAAGAAAAAATGCATACTATTTCTTTGGCCCCTTGGTGTACAGGCAAAAAGAACGACTCGCCAGGTCGACATAACATTCTGGTGCTTTTTTCGCCGTGTATTGTCACTATCCATTTGCGTTAAAAATATTATGTCTACTGCCCTCCAACCAGCAGTGTTTATAATAATATAAATTTAGGGACACGCCGAAACCATATCGCACCCACGGTGCAATAGTGTCACTTATGCATTTTATGCTAAAATGAGCTGAGTATGCAAAAAGTTGTCTAAAGTGCCGCTGCACTTGGAGCGTTATTAACATTTTTGTAGTACGTTTAGTTTCCGTATAAAAGGAGATGTGTCATTATGGTTTTGGTGCGAATGAAGAGGTCACCTGGAGAAACATTGTGTTATTGGTCAGTTGCGCGCAGCGCCACTCACGAGCAGGAGTATCTTGGTGCTACAACGACGCTATGGCTATTGGGACAATTTTTTTTCGTTGATTTTGGGGAAATAATGACACGACTACAGTTGTGACATTCTTTCTTCAGAATTAAATTTGTTTAATAGTTTTGACTTGTAGCGACAACGACTCTATTACATTTAACGACTTTGTTTCTCCAAAGCACCTTTAATTTTATTCTATAAATTACGCAGGAGTCCAAATTGTGACATTGTCTCTTCGGAATGAAAGTTAACAGGTAGCGATTTACTTCCGAACGACCCATTAAGAACACTACCAGAAGAACATCACACTGTTGTAATTCATACAAGTAACATCAACTAGCACCAGTGCTATTCTGGATGAACCACTAGCAGTACCTTCAATGCAAAATGAGACTGTTATATGTACCATACTCAAACTCGTCGTCTATTTTAGGTGACAATCATGTTATCCATAAACAGGAAGAACAGTCAATATGTGATTTTTCTGGAATTAATTCTAGAGACGAGTTTAGGCCTAGTCCTTGTGAGTCTTCATCCAGTAGCTCCAGTAGTAGTTCCAGTAATCAATCGGCCGATGATAGTAATTCTGATAACGAAATACTGAGTAACGGCTCAATGAAAACAAATACATCCGCCTCTGTAAAACTTTTCTGATCAATACTTTAGGCATAACACAAAGGATTGTAAGAACCGTTATTGATGGTAAAGAACGCATTGATGTACATAATGATTAATGTTTTTATAAATGTTAAAAACAGATTCGTCTTTGCGATGTTCTACTATGCAGTAATAACGTTGAATATCAATTAGATACAACACAGTTTTTTGATTCGCGGACATACCCAAATCGAAGACAGCCCATTCAGTTTATGAAAACGCTATAACCAAGCCTAGAAAATCATGGCCCCTGTATGTTCCTGATCAATAGACATCCCTAATATGCAGGGCAAAGAAGACTGGCAAACCATTCGTATCGAAAGAAATTCTTTATTAGGATTTCATTGATCTCAAGTCATTAGAACATAAGTAACTTTAGCATGTCAAAAAATATTAATGGGAATGTAATTAGAGTTTTTTTTAATGGCCCTAATTAGAGTGAGTGACATAAATAGTACTAACTTCTTGAAAAATTGCACGAATAAATAATCTCACAATATACAAGACTGAAATTTGGAACGAGGTAAAAGCTATAATAGAACCAAGAGGAAAGAGTTTACGCAGAAAAAGAGGTAGCATTCAAAGCATGGGCCAGATTTCTTTCAAATCGGCGTACTCTTTGAAGACCCCAATTCCATATCGCAAGATGCATGATCTTTTGTAACTAGTCGAGACAAATATTGTACCAAGATACTATGAAATGTTTAACAAAGATCTTTTATTTTTTCTACTTATGTACTAGCTAGGCAAGTAATGAGTATCTAATTGATATTTGGTTTATTCTTAGTAAATACAAAGTTTATACAATCAAGTAAAACTGTTTAAACTGGGTGGGTACCACCACAATGTCTATTTCTACCACTAAGCAGCAGTGTGCATGCCCTGTTGTGTTTCGGTCTGAAGGACATTGTGACAGTGTAACTACTGGAAATTATGGGTCTTAAGTCTTAACATCGTATGTCTCAGGATGACGAGGGCAGTGGAATGCCACACAGTACTTTGTAACTCAAGGTAATGGATGGTGTTGCTAATGTTTATGGGTGGTCGTATCGCTTACCATCAGGCGAACGACATGCTCGTCTCGTCATTTAAATCAATAAGTAAATACAAAATTCACACTAGAATTATATTATTACTGCGCTTATGTAATTTAAAGTCTGATTAAATTAAGGTAATAGTTTTGTAAGCGTATTTTCTATATTTTATAAAGAAAACTTAATAAAAATTTGAGTAATTTCGTGATCATTGCTTTTAATCACCGTGTCACAATTGTAATTCATAGATTAGTTTAGTGCCACAACGCCACTACTGACGGGGTTGTTATATTAAAAACGCTCTAATTATTTATCACCACATATTATTATATTTTTGTTTATTTTAATATGATGTTAAAAGTATAAGTAAAGTTATGACATACTAGTTTTCTTTTAATTAGGAAGTGTAATTGTTTTGTATAATGGTAAATTTTCAAATACGTCTCCTGAAAAAACAACTTTTTGCATAAGTGACTTTATTGCACCGTAGGTGCGATATGTAAAAAATATTGAGACATTCCTCTATTGTAGGTTTCTACCTTCTACATCCAAACACACACACACACACACACATACACTTTACCTTACTATTTGTTATAATAAAATACTAATAAGTTATCAAGCACACTATCCTCACTACCGCCCATGCGCATTGACCTGAAAGTAGGTCTTTGTCTCCATACTCAAGATGCCATCGCTCTATAGTCTCCACTTCAATGTTACAACATTCAATATTATTTCATGAATATAAAGAGATTAAGGATGCATGTATTCGAGATGCATATCATTTGTCATGAGTAAGCTCCACTCATTTGACGCTATTCACTCGCAAAGCTTTTATTGATCAAGGAGCGCTTGGCACATTTTTCATCGACGTCATATGCTTCATTGATCATTTATAAGTGTATTTATGCTTTGGTATATTTTACTTCCATAAGGTAAATTATAGAATCGTGTAAGAATTGCGTCACTCTAGAATCTCGATAGGTGCTTAAATTGAAGAACATTGTAGCTAGTATAGTTACTATGATGAGACACGTTCTGCCTGAACTCTCAAGCCGAAGAGCAACCAACATGCTATGTCAAAACAGTATCAGCCTGAAGTTATGCAATCCTCAGACGGCATAACTTTTCGGTGCCTTTTACACGATTGCTAAAGGAGGGTATTGTTTTTCTGTGTACCTTGCAAGCACAAGGCCCGGGTTGCCAGTTGCCCCCTTATCCCTCTAAGGCCGCCACTGAAACAAAGTTTTGGTAGGTTTTGCTTGTTTACAGGCAACCGGTAGCGTTTGCTATCAAAAGACGATTTCTTCATATCTTCATTTACGTCCAATAGAAATAGCATAATAATATGTTACCCTCGTTAGTATTTTATCTAACATATCTGCAAAGTTTCTACTGCTGCAAACGTATACATGTTTCATATATGGTGATTTTGCTCCAAATGTATCACTCATTGACATAAAATCAGTAACTAATACTATAATGAAAACTCAAAGGATTCTTCAGCCTGGGAATAGAACAGTTATACGTCGCCATGATACCAGTTAGGCGACAAAATAGAAATCGAATGCAAGTAGTGAAAGGTAACATTGGAATCTTTTTTGGTATCGTGGAGTGACTACACTGAACCCTATTTTAATACGGTAGATTCCAAATACAATAACCCAACGAGAATCATTATAGCAGACAATCGCGATAATTATGCCGGCCTGTATTAGGAACAATACACTAACTGACTCCTGACTCTGGAGCGCAACTTCTCGAAATGATACATTTTAAAAATAAATAATCGATTTAGTGGCTCTCTTGGTCCTGGTGGTAACCCAAGCATAATATATGAAACGAATTGTGATCTGCTAAGAGGTAAGATGCTCTTAAATCGAATTAATGATCTATGTAACTGATTAACTCCGAAATAAGACATACGGATGCCAATTACTGTCTCTATTTTAAAATTGCATGCCAGTGTCTAATCGAGGATTAAAAACAAAATATTTTACGTCGATGTGTAAGTGATGGTGTGATAAAGGCGGGTAAGCCAAATAAATAAAAAGAAACTGTGGATATGCCAACTACAGTCTCATTAACGAATTAAAATTAGTTATTAATTAACATTTTTAAACATTCTACTTCTCTAAGTCTAAACTGCAGGATCTTTGTCGAGATGTAACATGAAATAATTTTAACGTATTCCTAATAACATAACGCATTCCTTTTCAACATCGAGATAATCATACAAAACCCATTAGTCTTACCCAATCTCTTTTAGGGAAGTGGAGTCATGTGGTCAGCTACTTGCATCGCTAGGTACCTGTCTGCATCACCTACATACGTTGCTAACATGGGCGCCGCCCGGAGAACTCTTCCCGACTGAAGCACACACGCCAGAGGAACTCTTCGCTCAAGCGGACACCATCAATCAGTATTGTTTTTATGGAAGATGTTTAGGATTTCAAGTAAGTGTGTACGATAGATTACTCACCTTTATAGAAAAAAAACTAGCTTTTGCCCGCGGCTCCGTCCGCGTTAAAAAGATTTCCCGGGACAAAAGTCCCGCTTTATATTTTCCCGCGATAAAAAGTAATGTTAGTAGGTGAAAGAGTAACAAACATACATCCACACATACATACATTGTATAATATTAGTAGGATATATTCAAAATCTAGAAAATATCAAACTATTTACATTTCACGCGAATAGAAAGTAGTGGCGTAACTATAGGGTGACATGAGGGAGCCCACGACCCGAATAGAAGAGGAACATTCAGGAGAGTACTAACCCAAAAAAAAAGTTCCCCGGATTATGCACTGGTGAGGTGCTCCATTCCATGAATTAGCCTTTTCGACTCTTCACGAGTTTAGTTACGCCACTGGTGTAATAAGTTTCCATTACAAATGAAAAAGACACGATCTTAGTCGTGACGTCACTGTCGTTACAAGTTACAACGCAGTCGTAAGAGTGAGATAGTCAGAAGTATTACGCTTTCAATCTTGCTAATATTTCAATTAACTATTTACAACTAACATGCATTCAATTAATTAATTATTGCCTCATTTTTCAACGAATTCAATACTATTTACGCGAAATGTATACCTTTATTATTGTTCATGTAATAGTGTACAAAATGAAACATATAAATCTTCAGTTGATCTCACTCTGACCTAAAGGAATTCGCTATAGCGAATATACGTATGGTTCCGATTTCCGAAAGCGACCGCAGTGGCAAACCGCAACTACAAACTGCAATAACGGCAATTGGGCTTGCAATTACTGCAGACTTTAGTCTTGCTATTTGAAGCAAATGAAAAACATTATCCCAGTAACATTGTGATATTCTTTCTCTTGATATATTGTCGTGGCAGTGTCTTATTAGCGAAGTTTCTACAGAAGATCACTGCACAAACTACAGGCCTACATAGTTTCTTGATATAGCAGCTATTACCATGCAGTTTTTCCTAAAAAAAAAGCAATAAGCAATGCTCCAAGCCATACACTTCTATTATTTAACAGCACGGTTCGAACCCAGCACGACGCTCCGTGCGCTAGATTTAGGTCGCAGAAATGACGACCACGCGATTAGACGGCATACGTAATGAGAACAGTGCCCTGTTTATCAAACGTACAGAAGTGGATGCTTTCACTTGCCCTCGTGTGCCGGCGACGTGGCCTATCGCGAACCTTTTGTCACGTCGTTCTATACAATGTGACGTCATAGTGCATACGTCGCGTCAGTTCGGAAATGAGTGTCACAAATAAAACTAGAAATTGGATAAAGTATAATTAATTTGTATTCTATTGCTATTTTAAGCACAAAAGATCATCATAATAATTGATATTGTTTTTGAAGTTGTGGACCCGGATATGCATATTATGTAGATATTTACAGGTAATTATTTTAATAGGATTGCTGTTTAATTCATAATAAATATCTTTTGATAATAATTTTAAATAGGTAACTGATAATCGCCATCCTTGAAGTTAATTATTGAAACACAATCTGAGTAGTATGAAATTTCTGTATACCTAATATTTTAAAACAAGTAACATTAATTAAGTTCGCTCATTTCGTACACCTATAATAAGAATTGTACGACGCAATAACAGCCAAATACACTCTGAATTCCTCATGAATCATGAATATTTATTATCGATTCAAATGATTCACCTATGCCAACGAAAACAATAAACTTTTCTCTTGCAGTTTCTACCGTCGATGCGCGGAATACTAAAAGGCATATCTATATGCATGGCGGGGTTCTCGGAGGCATACTATTGTCAAGGCAACCTGATCAGCTCGGTGTGGACTGGGGGACAATATCTGATAGACCCAGAGATGAGGGCGCGAAGGATCGTCAACATATCTCAGTCGGCCAGTATAGAGTTCTGCAAAGCGTTCTGGTTTTTGGCTGAGAGTGGTAAGATTTTTTCATAAGTCTGTTTCACAATATCTGAGTAAACGATAATACCTTACTGTATTTGCCCTCTGCTGAGTACGGGCCTCCTCAACTACTGAGAGGGTTTAGTCCTTAGACCACCACGCTGGCCTATTGCGGGTTGGATGACTTCGCATACCTTCGAAAATTTCATAGAGAATTTCTGAGATATGACGGTTTCCTCACGATGTATTTATTCGCCATTAAAGCGAACGATAATAATAGATAAGCAATACACACTTCATTTCGAAAAGTCCGAAGTTGTGTGCCTTTGGTTTTGAACCTGCGGACCTCCGTCTTGTCAGAGCGGTCTGATTGTATTTTGTAATGGAATATAGTATCTCTCTCTCTCTCACGCCTTTTATCCCCGATGGGGTAGGCAGAGGCGCAACTAGTGCACCCACTTTTCGCCGTTATTCCGTCCCATGATGTGATAGTGGGCGAGCCTATCACCTTATTGGGCACAAATTCCAGACTTCGAGCTGATACTGGAATAGAAAAACTCAATATCACTGGCCGACCCGGCGATCCAACCCAAGAATATAGTATATGGCGACGAATACAAAAGTTTGTTTTTATAGCATCGACGAGACGAGCATGCCGTCTGCCTGAGCGATACGACCACACATAAACAGTAGAAACACCATCCAGCACCTTGAGTTACAAAGTACCTACTGTGCCTACTACTGTGTGTGTACCTTCCACTGCGCTCGTCATTCTGAGACATAAGATGTTAAGTCTCATTATGTCCTGTAGTTACACTGGCTACAATGTCCTTCAAACCGAAAAACAACAGTGCATGCACATTGTTGCTTGGCGGTAGAAACAGACATTGCGGTGGTACCCACCCAGACGGACTCTTACATACATTTATGAGAGTCCTACCACGAGTAAAGTCTAACTCCCAAATAAATTGTAAACAAATGAATGCATTCGATACAATTATGCCGGTTACAAACCGGATAGATATACCTACGCAGATTGATCCTAGAATGCGAAACGCTTATGTGTCTGACGGGTTTTACTTCTTATAATTGTTTTTTCATAAACTAGTTCAGATCATTTGACCTTGCCAGTGTGCAACTTGAATGTAGGCTTTATTTTCTTAATTCAGTCTAGATTTTGTGTTTTACCTATTTTTGTAGCAGGTAAATTGAAAATGTGACTATAGTATCATACAGAATTATATACATTAGATCATCCCCACAATAATGGATACTAATAACTTAATACACAATAATAACTTATTGACATTAGTAGGTATCTATTATTCCCGCCCTGTGGTTTGGGGGCGTTTGAAGAATTCCACCACGGTATCCCCTGCCTGTCGTAGGAGGCGACTAATAGGGACTAGGGGGGTCGGGTCGGTCGGCACGGGTACTGTCCGCCGCGAGATAGTTTGTGTGCCCCCCCATAAAGTTGTCGGGCTGCATTAAGCGGCACCGCGCAGGGGCGGTTGCGGACGACAACTTAGACACTTCAGTCAGAGGAAGCCCGCAGCCGTCCCTAATGCGCCGAAGAGGAAAAAAAAAAAAAAAAAAAAAAAAAAAAAAAAAAAAAAGGTATCTATTATTCACAAGTACATTTTAAAATTATATTTATAATAATTGCGGAAAATATTTCATATACAGGAAAACAATAACAGGTCTTTATCGAATAGGTATGTGCTCAATTACAATTGGAAAAATATATGAGTTACCAGATATATTTATTATCTCTAAATTCTAAGCCGCAACGTATATTGAGTTAATGTCAAGTTATCAAATTAGTAGAGGCACTTTTGATAAAATAAGATTATTATATCTCACTATATTTGCTTCCTATTGTGAATATAATTGTATTTTTTTGATAATCTACGTCATAATCAAGAGACAGAAATAAAGTTTGGTATATGTGTTCTATGAAACGTGGTTTAGATATTAATGCTGCACCACATTCCGTTTTGTTCCTATTCGATGTATTTACGAAATCGTCGGAAAAAACATCGATTCTGTTTCGACAATGTAGTTGGAAGCTATTTTAAGCTGAACACAGGTTCGATTATAGAGAATGTAATTATAGATACCGGTACTGCATTGTGGCAAATATTTGCATTAATATCAAGGCTGCGTGAGAAATACGCACTCATTTACATACTACACTATGTTCTTAAAGTTCGGGATAATAATAGACTTATTTATTTTTTATTATTAAGGAAAACTTACAGCTAAAATACCACTTATAGATGTATGAAGTTAATAACAGATGGCTAATAACAAGTTTTCACATATAGGTATGAATAGAATATATGATATATGAACAGCTGAAAGTAAGGGCACCAGAAGAGATATCTTGAGCTACTCACTCACGTTACACATTACAAATTAAAAAAAGAGTTGCTCATTTTCCTCATAAATTCAGGAATGCTAGTGCGAAATAGGTCTAAATTCAAAACATGCGCCAATGTGTTAAAAGATCTACTGGCTCGTATTAGAAAAGAGTTCTGATGGTATTTTGAGACAACATTAGGTACATGTAACAGGAGTGATTTTCTTAGGTAAGAAGAATACGTACGAAGTCCTATCCTACTTAATAACTCCGGACAATCGACCGAACTATTTGCAATGTTGAAAAGATAGATCAAATCAGCAATGCGTCTTCTTTCTTGTAGTGGAAGCATGTGAATTTTTTTACAACGTGCAGTGTAATTTGGTAGGTATGTATGAGATCTAAATTGGATGTGCCTTAAGAACTTTCTCTGTACGTTTTCAATTCTATCAACATAGACGTTGTAAATTGGATTCCAAACCTGTGAGGAATATTGGAGGTAACTGTGTACATAAGCACAATATAAAATTTTCATCGTTTTAATGTTTCTAAACTCAGAGGGGAGCCTAATTACGAATCCCAATGCCCTTGAAGCTTTTATTACCATGCTAGAAATATGTTCGTCAAACATCAATTTGGAGTTAAATGTAATACCGAGGTCTCTGATACAATTAACTCTTTTAATTAAGGAACCATTAAGGAAGTAACTGAAAGAGATAGGGTATGGTTTTCTAGTATAGGTACAAACGTGACATTTAGATACATTTAAGTCTAGTTTGTTTGTATAAACAAATGTTATATAAACGTATATGTTTGTATAAACATATGTCATAAACAAATGTCTATAAAAGGAACTAAGTTTACACGCCCTAATGCCGCTACCACTACTCATAAGAAGATTCGTCGCAGCGGCAACATTACACTTTCAGTTAGAAAAATACTCACGCATACGCCATATTTGCAGTAAACTGCACACACACACACACACGCCTTTTATCCCCGAAGGGATAGGCAGATGCGCAACTAGTGCACCCACTTTTCGCCATGCGTATTCCGTCCCATGATGTGATAGGGGGCGAAACTATCGCCATTGGCGTCTCAGGCTGGAGGCGGCGTCGTGGGGGCACAGGGCCGTAGAGGCAGTGCGTCCTGTCTTTGCCGAATGGCTGGACAGGCGCCACGGAGCGGCAACATACCGCCTGACGCAGGTGCTCACCGGGCATGGCTGCTTCGGTGAGTTCCTGTTTCGGGTGGTGGGGATAGAGGAGTCGGCCGTGTGTCACTATTGTGACAACTGCCCAATGGACACGGCCCAACATACGTTGAAGTGTTGTCCAGCCTGGGATGAAGAACGCAGCGCTCTCAGAGCAGTCGTCGGAGAAGACCTCTCGCTGCCGGCCGTGGTCGCTTCCATGGTCGGCGGTCGGGAGGCCTGGCAGGCGGTGGCCCACTTCTGCGAGGCGGTCCTCTCGCGGAAGGAGAGTGCCGAGAGGGATCGCCAGCGCAGTGGTGATCCCTCCCGCCGCCAGACGAGACGTAGGAGGCGTCGGGTGGACGACTGACCGACGTCTCCCGCCCTGTGGATTGGGGGCGTTTGGAGAATTCCACCACGGTATCCCCTGCCTGTCGTAAAAGGCGACTAATAGGGGCCTCCGGGGGTCACGGGTGGGCGGGAGGTGCCGCCCACCTATTAGTCTAGCCAACTTCTGTGACCCCCGTGATGGACGGCAGCGTGCCTCACGCTGCCTCGGACGCCAGGGGCGTCCCTCGGTGTGCGGGGGCTTCTGAGCCCCCGCAACAACAACAGGAAAAGGACCGCAACAGCGGTACGCGTAGAAGCGGTTGCGGACGACAACTTAGACGTGAGTCGGAGGAAGCCGGCAGCCGTCCCTAATGCGCCGAAGATGGCCATATATAAAAAAAAAAATATCGGGCACCAATTCCAGACTCCGGGCTGATATAATTTTTTTTAAAAACCCCATATCACTTTGCCCGACCCGGGAATCGAACCCAAAACCTCAGCATTGCCGTCGTGTCGTAATACAACTACGCCACCGAGGCAGCAGTAAACTGCAAAATGATTTAAAAAATCAGGAAAGTAAAATTGTGATTTTTGGTGAAAATATTCATTTTTCATGGATGATTGTTGGTATAATGTTAGTAGAGGCAAAGACGAGTACATAATTATGTGGTTTCATTTATTAACTCAATGTCAAAGTAACCCTGTATATTTAACAAAGCTTATGCAATAAATATTGCAAATCTCCCATCAGTGAAAAAAATATTTTAGATGTTTATGATAGAATAAAGCATATTGTACTTATTCAGTGGCGTAGTTGTATTGCGTTCTCGGTACGACTGTCGCTCTGAGGTCTCGGGTTCGATTCCCGGGTCGGGTAAAGTGATATTGAGATTTTCTACTCAGTATCAGCCCGGAGTCTAGAATTTGTGCCCGATGTGGCGATAGGCTCGCCCCTATCACATCATGGGACGAAATAACGGCGAAAAGCGGGTGCGCTAGTTGCGCCTCTGCCTAACCCTTCGGGGATAAAAGGAGTGAGTGTGTGTGCTATGTATGTAAATGATTCTAAGAAAAATTAAAGCCTAAATTAGCTTAAATTTTAGCGATAATGTTTATAAGAAATTAAGATACTGAGAAGGTCAAAACGGAAAATTAAGAGTTACGCTTGTATAAGAACGCAGTAATTTTCAAGAGACAAAGCAATTTTTTTTTCATGATGTTATTCGGAATGAAGGTTATTGATTGAAGGTTTTTAATGATACTTTTAGTCGCAAATGTCCTGTATTATTAAGTTTTTAAATCTACTGTTTGCTTATTTATACATTATAATTCCCAAGATAAAATTTACAGAAAAACACATGACGTCTTTATCCTCGAAGAGGTAGACAAATATGTCACACGGCAGACTTGTCGGACTTTTCGCCAAGGTTCCCATCCCATGTTGTTATAATAAAACTTAGTCACCAGTCACTATATATTTTTTAATTCAATATTATTTCGACACCTCGTAAATGAGAAAATAAATCTTAAGTCAACTAGATTAATACTATTTTCACAATTTCGTACACATATTTCAGAAATAGGCCAGCGTGGTGGACTAAGGCCTGAACCCTCTCAGTAATAGAGGAGGCCCGTGCTCAGCAGTGGGCAATATAATACAGGGCTGATTGCATTGCATTGCATTTCAGAAATTGAACATTTTCAGAGATAATGAAGCGCGTGCCAAGTCTGATGTCGTCGACGGTGGCGGTGAACAAGCTGATCACCATCCCGCCAGAGCCGCTGACGGTGACCACCGCCGAGGGAAAGGAGAAAACCGTCTTACCACCTACCGTGCATATCGGGCTGCAGGGACTCAACGTCAGGTTGATCAGCGTTAACAAGAGAGTCGGGATGGTGAGTGATTTATCTAACGTTGATGACTATAGTACAATACAAATATTCTTTATTGTAACCATTTTAAAATAGAAAAACAATTTAAAGTTATACAATTTCCTTAAATTTATGTACGATGGACGACCTTATCGCTACAAGCGATCTCTTCCAGCCAACCTTTGTATGGAAAGAATCTAAAATCACACATAGAGTCTCATAAAAATTTGTTCAAAGAAAGCAAAACATCAGATAACTAAAACAGGTTTATAAAATGTACATGAATAAGGCCGATAGTCTATTACCAAGATGTATAGTCAGCAGCATAAAAACCTGTACAAAATCAAAATTTCTAATCGCCTATATACGCGTTACGTAAAACTGAAAAAAACATTGTTATTATATTGAGAAATAAAAATCGGGATAAAAGTCCCCGTTTGAACTTTTCCGGGATAAAAGTAGCCATTCCTATTAGTGAAAGAGTTTTTAAAATCAGTCCAGTAGTTATTTAGTTTATCCATTATAAACAAACAAACAAATCTTTCCGCTTTATAATATTAATATATACTATACATTTTCCCGGACCGATTTGTAAATCTGAACCATTCGAATTTACCTGAATACACACAAAAACATAAATTAAAGTACTGTACGGAGAAGAGAGGCCTTCGACGCGCTATATATAGGCACGCGTCGCCGGCCGTCCGGCCGGTACCGCCGCAACCGCTATGTCCCTGCATTTTAAATCTGTAAAATCTTCGAAAATATTTATTTAAATTACATGCTGTAAAAGGCCATAATAATCTATATTAAATGCAAAATGTATACTATAAGGTACTCGGATAAGGATTAATGCTGTATTGCGTAAAATCGCTTCGTAAATATGCCATTAGGTATTTCTTGTCAAAAGTAAAAGATAAAAAACAATTATTGTGAGTTATCCCTAAGAGACAGACTTATACCATCGCGGAATTTTTTGTAGACCTTTTAAAGGTGTACAATAGTGTAGTACATTATTTTGAGATATCTCGTAGGGTTTAGCCAGCGTTTGCGCAAAAAATGTGTTTATTACATCACATTAGAAACCTTTAAAATTATCAATGTTCATCTAATATATTATGCATGTGTTATACATATAAACCTGCCCCTTGAATCATTCTCGCCCGAATACTCAAACGCTACTTAAATATTTGAGATGGCCTTACGGATTTAAGCGTTCGTTATTGGTGAAATTGGTATACTGAAACGTCACTTATCTCCTAACCTTAAATTTAAGGCGACTCAGTTTAAGGTCCGCTTATTAATTCAAACGGTATTCACAAACACTGCTTAAAGTTTGACAGCTATGTAAGGCTTCCAAATATGGCTGTTAATCGAGATCAATTTGAGAGTACTTCAGACTAGTCTCAAATATTTACGTTCAAATCTTTAATAATTTTATTGCGTAATAACTACTTATTATATTCTCTTTGGATTTAATAAATCGTTTTTTTCTTCATTATCATCATTGCCTGAAGAGGAGTATGGTGTCAAAGGAAGAAATCGAGAGAAATTAAACGCTTTCGAAGAATACAATAATGATAATTTAATGTTAATGTTTGACAAATAAATATATCATATCTTAACTTATCGTAAAAGAAGATTCCGACTCAGCAAGGAAACAGTTCTTCATTTATGTTCTTTAAAATCGGGATTATATCCAGCCGAACACAAAAAGAAACCAAACAATCCAACCGATAGCCCAAGGTCATCGGGGCTATTTTTCACGGGAAACAACCAACGGTAGTACATCGTATTGTGCGTAGTATGGCGGTTGAGTTAGCATATTTTGTAAATGTTTGTAAATATGCCTACTTCTGTTGATAAAACTGAAATAAGAATTATAAATATTATTGTTGTTGACTTGTTTATTTTTTTTCTAAAGCGGCTAATGTCAACCCTGACATACTGCCAAGTGGCAATATAATGCCAATATAAGCTCATCACATCAATGTTAAGAATATAATAATTAATAAACTATTTCTAATAATGAATATGCCATTCCTACATATTAAAAACCTAGGATGGTTTTTAAACGTACTTACCATTTTTACTATGTAGCATCTGCACATAGTACATAAAATACACACGAAAATTAAATATAATAGACATATTATAACATTCTAAATCATTTTCAAACTGCGCATTGTGTTATTCGATTTATTTATATTTAACATCTTAAAAATTATACTGCGTGAAACGACACATAAATATCAAATTTATTAAAATTGTAATCGAAAACAAACTTTTTATAATCTGTAGCAAAATGACTGCTCCTCGGCTGAGTTTTCCATCAAATCTTTTAAAGTGCGTTTGAGAATGCCATTTGAAATAAGAAGCCGGCTAAAATTAAGTAGGCCTCAGATAACTTGGTTGGTTGAGTAGCGTTTGAGTATTCGGGCGTTAATCTACTAAAAAAACCGCATCAAAATCCGTTGCGTAGTTTTAAAGATCTAAGCATACATACTATGTACATAGGGGACATAGGGACAGACAGCGGGAAGCGACTTTGTTTTATACTATGTAGTGAAGATATACGTCTAACCTTTCAAATAAAATTGGCAAGATAAATCAGCGCACATCAATCGTCATGTGTGAGATTAAAATCAATGTTACTATATCTATAAGTTCACCGTGAACGCGTGCATCAATAATAATTAAGATAACTCGAGCAACATTATAAGCATGTTGCCTTCGACCGTAGTGTTTTAGTCATATTTTCGCTTGTTCAAAGTGTTAAGTGTCTTATACAGTGAAAGGGTATATTATTATGATTCAAGTTGGCTTACCGTTGCATATTGTCATGATTTTTTTTTATATACGTAAATAGTATATGGAAAGGTTAATTATCGGCTTCGAATTTGAAAATTAGCCACTGCTAATGAAGTTGGAGTGATAGAAGTCCAAAAAACGATTGGCAGTTAAAAGTAGTTCAAGTGTGTACCGCAAGATGTCGCTATATTTTATGGGGTAATGTTATGATTTCATTAACGCTTTCATTTCTTTCACGAATTATAAGACCTATGATTTTTTGATGTGGAAAAAGATAAAAGACTGCTGCAAATAAATACCGAAGGGGGTTTTTAAACTATTGCCCCGTCAAAAAGACACAATATTTTTTTTAACCGTCAATAAATCGATACTAATTTATACTTACTCTACACAACAAATGTTTTTCAAATGATTCTAATAATTAATGAATTATTTTCTCAGGGTTCCGACCGCTCATCCTCAATCCCACCAGCAGACGGCGTGCTATTCCACTGTCACGGCGGTGGGTTTGTGGCGCAGAGCTCCAAATCCCACGAGACTTACCTTCGAGACTGGGCGGCCAAGCTAAATGTACCTATACTATCAGTCGACTATAGTTTGGCACCACAAGCGCCATTCCCCAGGGCATTGGAGGAGGTCTTCTATGCGTATTGTTGGATGCTGAATAACTTCAAAGCTATTGGGACTACGGGTAAGCGCAATATTGCTGATAGAATTCAACGCCAAAATGATATTTTACACTAATATTATGTTTCGATGTTTGTTACTTAATCATGCCAGGACGGCTGTCAGATCTGAATTTTTATGGCATTGAATGACGAGACGAGCATGCCGTCTGCCTGATGGTAAGCAATACGACCACCCATAAACACTAGCAACATCATCCAGCACCTTGAGTCACAAAGTACTGTGTGGCATTCCACTGCGCTCGTCATCCTGAGACATAAGATGTTAAGTCTCATTACGTTCTGTTGTTAAGTTAGTTAGGCACAGAGATCAGTAGTGTATTGTTGTTTGGGCGGGAGGGATTTTCCGCCGCGGGCGGTACTTTATGGGATTTTATCCTGGAAATCCTCTTTACGCGGGCGGAACCGTACCTGTATTTTCGGTTGATTTTTATGGCGCCGTTGTCTAAACTCATCTGCTATAGTATATTCATGAACTAAGCCTTACAGTAGTAACTAAAAACCTGTAGATTTTTGTACTTGTAGAATAACCAGTCAGCAAAGTTTATATAGGTACGTACTACAAAACTTTCAGTTTGTAATCATTTAATGAAGCTTTTTTATTTGAAACTCAATTAGATGTAAAAACGTTCGACGGCGTTATCACATACAGACGTTACCTTCAGATTTACTTTTATCTATGACCCCACAAGATCCGTTAGCGACGAGACGGATGTTATTGACCTTAAAATTTATTCGTTTAATACAATTTATCGAATATTTAAGGCTTAGATATAACTATCAGTATAATATACCCCTCATAAGAAATATGAAAAAATATCTAGACGACCAACTGCCAAACTCAAACTACTATTTCCTAATTTTAATCTTATCTTACATTTTGCCCACGGTTTCGCCCGCGTTAATAAGTTTTTCCGTGCTAAAAGTACATAAAAACCTTCCCGTTGAATCACTTTTGTCCAACACATTTATTTGGATAAAAATTAATATTATGACGTTGATACAACTCTTAACAAATAATTAATTTCGACCAAATCTGATTACCATAAAAACGGTTCTAGTGAGTTAATCTTAAAAGATAGACATATACTGTCGCGGACATTTTTTTAGATCATTTCAAGAGGAATAATTCTTTCATACATATATTTTTGGTATCTTGAACCGTTTTCGCAGCGCACGCAATGGAAGCCCTCAAGGATGAATAATTTTCCCCGTTTTTTTTTCACATTTTCCATTATTGCTTCGCTTCTAATAGTTGCATCGTGATGTTATATAGCCTAAAGCCTTCCTCGATAAATGGTCTATTCAACACAAAAAGAATTTTTCAATTCGAACTAGTAGTTCCTGAGATTAGCGCGTTCAAACAAACAAACAAACTCTTCAGCTTTATAATATTAGTATAGATAGCTTTTGCCCACGGCTTCGCCCGTGTTAATAAGTTTTTCCGGGCTAAAGGTACATAAAAACCTTCCCGTTGAATCACTCTATCCAACACATTTATTTGGATAAAAATTAATATTATGACGTTGCTACAACTCTTAACAAATAATGCATTAATTTCCACCAAATTTCATTACCATAAAATCGGTTCTAGTGAGTTAATCTTAAAAGATAGACATATACTGTCGTGGACATTTTTTTAGATCATTTCAAGAGGAATAATTCTTTCCTACATATATTTTCTGTATCTTGAACCGTTTTCGCAGCGCACGCAATGGAAGCCCTCAAGGACGAATTATTTTCCCCGTTTTTTTCACATTTTCCATAATTTCTTCGCTCCTAATAGTTGCATCGTGATGTTATATGGCCTAAAGCCTTCCTCGATAAATGGTCTATTCAACACAAAAATAATTTTTCAATTCGAACCAGTAGTTCCTGAGATTAGCGCGTTCAAACAAACAAACTCTTCAGCTTTATAATATTGGTATAGATGTTACTAATAATATGAATGCAAAAGTTTGTAAAAATGTTTGGATGTTTATATGTTAGTTAGAAGTAAACGTAGAAACAGCTGAACGAATATGGATAAAATTTGGCACACGGGTACACCATGTCTTGGATTAACACATGATGCTTTAACCTGGTAATTTGCTCCCAAGGGAAACAATCCACTTTTTCGATAATATTTTTAATAGATTACGCTGACGTTTTTTGTAATTTTGTAGCGGAGATAGCATTTCAGGCAGGCGAAGTCGCGAGCAACACCTACTCCACAACAAACGCTCCAACACTTAATCAAACTCATCCTACTAATATTATAAAGGCGAAAGTTTGTAAGTATGTATGGATGTCTGGATGTATGGATGTTGTTCCTCTTTCACGCAAAAACTTCTGAACGGATTTTGATGCAATTTGGCACACGGGTAGATCATGTCCTGGATTAACACATAGGCTACTTTTTATCCCGGGAAAATATAAACTGGGACTTTTATCCCGGAAAAACTTATTAAGGCGGGTGGAGCCGCGGGCAAAAGCTAGTAATTCATATACAAGACAACTAAAACTATAAATTTGTCCTCAGGCAAACGTATAGTATTCGCCGGTGATTCAGCAGGAGCTAATCTCGTGGCCGCGTGTACCCTCAAGATATTGAACTCTGGACTCCGGAGGCCAGACGGGTTGTTTCTAGCATATGCTCCGTTGAACGTTAGCTTTGTGCCTAGTCCCGCGAGATTACTGTGTCTTATGGATCCCATACTTCCATTTGGGTTTATGATGAGGTGTCTTAAAGGTGAGTATTTTGAGTCCATGCAATTATAACTATAAACTTGTCAAACAGGAAGATACTATGAAATTTATAATCTATGAATTACAACACTAAAAGTTAATAGTAAGTGTCGGCTTAAATTTTAATGATTTTCAATTCGCTTGTTTTGAGCTTGATATTTTACTTTATTGCATTTTTAAGATTTTAATTTTAAGCGTGATTTAAAAATAAAATACTATTTCTTTATTTATTTACACTTTATACATGGAGTAAAAGCGGATTTAATGCCATAGGCATTCTCTACCATTCTCTATTCTCATTCTCTATTGTGTTCGCCCAGTTAATTCAGTAAATAAAAAATTTAAGCGTACGCCAGTCCGAACTCGAGTGGCAAAGGAAACAAGCACGGCAGCCAGACCGCCATAATGAGCGCCAATACGCCGCCTGACAGCAACGGTTTCCTTAAAATCAGTCCATCACAGGGTATGTTACTTCAAATATTTTGACAGATTAAAATAAGTATAATTTTATGAAAATTACTTATTAGAATATGTTATCATTTGCGAATTTAGAGAATGCATTTTAATATTTTAGGTACATTGAAAATAGAGTTGTCATTGTAGTTATTTTTAGCTGTTATAATTAACTTTAGTGAAAAAGGCAAAACCATGGGTTCAAGACACTAAAATTTTGGCATATAATGCAGTCGAAGCATTTTTTGAATGGGCAGAAGTCATTCATAAACAGAACAGTAGACGTAAACCTATTCTGCAGTGCTAAGCTCAAAAAATATCATAAACTTGATGTTTATGGCATGCAATGAAAAATAAAGGTCTTGGGTAAAGGTCGTAGGAACACGCTGGATGCAGCCCGCTTTTGACAGGTCCATCCGGAAATTTTTGGAGGAGGCCTATGTTCAGCAGTGGACGTCACATGGCTGATGATGATGATGATAGATAGATAAATATAGCCAAATAACGATATATTTTTTCAAACATGTAAAAAACCTTAAGAATACGTTATATCAGTTTTACCTCAAATCACAAGAAACGAAAAGAAAACTACGTTTACAAAACTATAATTAATCGAAACTAGCGTTTTTGACATACTGCTTTTGCGCTTAGCACGGCAGTATTGAGATGTCTCAATCTGCACCCACAAAAAATTGATTTCATTTCTGCAGAAGGTATAAGCGAAGGTCCATCGTCTTTCGAAGAGGTGTCCCCATCAGACCTTGTGGAGCTGCAGGCTCATAAATCAGGCAGTGAGCGGAGGAAGTCTTCCGACACGACCATTAGCGCCGCCTCCCTGCAGAGCGAACACACTGCCACTGGTAAGAAAATATAGAAGAAATTATTTTATACTAGCTTTTGCTCGCGGCTCCGCCCGCGTTAAAAAGTTTTTCCGGGATTAAAGTCCCGCTTTATGTTTTCCCGGGATAAAAATAGCCTATGTGTTAATCCAGAACATGATCTACCCGTGTGCCAAATTTCATCGAAATCCGTTCAGTAGTTTTTGCGTGAAAGAGGAACAAACATCCTTACATCCAAACATCCATACATTCTTACAAACTTTCGCTTTTATAATATTAGTAGGATTATTTTATATTAGTACTAGCTTTTGCTCACGGCTCCGGCTAAAAAGTAAATCTGGTATAACAGTCGCGCTTTATATTTTCCCACGATCTACGGCTATTTCCACACCAAAGAAAGAACTTATAAAAACAAAGAACTTCTAAAAACCAGCCTTTTACAATAATTCGTTTAATAAGACCTCCGATTTTGAGATGCATGTTATTTTATTATGCTTAAAAACTCACCCACGACTTTGTAACTCAAGGTGTTGGATGGTGTTGCTACTGTTTATGGGTGGTCGTATCGATAACCATCAGGCGAACGGCTCGCTCATCTCGTCATTCAATACGATAAACAAAGAAAAAAAAGAATACGAGTCTCGTCACCTCTAATGGACACTTGATGTTCCACAGGTATAACGCCGCCGGAGGACAAATCTCAAAAATACGTGTCAGATTTTTTAGAGCGTTACGTGTTGGACAGTGACACGGACTCGGAAGGCCGACGGATACCCGTCATCAAGCCCAACCACGAGGTCATGGACGAGGTGCAAGGGTAAAACAATATTAATTTCTTTCTTACAACTTTCCGCCGATTTCAATAACGAACCTATTTTTCGGTCGATCTTGTAATGCACCAATCAGAATGAAGATTTTTGACATGTTTACAAAAGACTTGTTGTGATTGGTCCATTTGGTTTATTGGTATTGGCTTGTTGGGATCGTTTCGAAAATTAAAATCGAAATTGGCGGTTAGTTATGACACGAAAGGAGAATGGTATATTGACTTGTCAGCTTCAGGTGCTTACTGTGTCCACGATCTACCACCAAATCTACCCTTTTCTAAGGGTCGGCATAGACCCTGTTGGTAAATAAAGCGCTGTGCAGATAGAGTATCGATTGTCAAAAGATTAGCTGTGGACAATCGACACCATAAGGAAATATTCCAATGTTTGATTTTGTACTATTCCAATGTTTTTTTTTTTTTGTGTTTGTTATTTTTTATGTAATGGCAAATAGTATAAAAAAGAAGCCATTCTGTGACAACAGCATTAACTTTCTTCTCAGGGATCAAGAATCAGAAGCTTCGAGTACGTTAGTCGGCGAAACTCCTTTGTTAGAAGAATCGGAGCAGACCGCTGATCAAAAGAAAAGGATGAAATCAAGGTACTGTAAGATATTTTGCATGTGTAATAATTCCCTATCACATCATGGGACGGAATAACGACGAAAAGTGGGTGCACTAGTTGCTCCTCTGCCTACTCCTTCGGGTATAACAGGCGTAGTGTGTATGTGTTCTGTATTAACATGTGTAAGTAATACGGAAGACCAGCACTGGCTGTACTGCCATCATATTGCTGATATGGAGCCATTTTGCAGCAAATACCTATAGTTTTAAGTTTTTTTTATACGTGTACATTTTGTGTTTGTTACAATTGTATTTCTTTCTTATACACAAAAATGACAATTTATTAATGTTTGTTGCAGGATAAGTGAGGCGGCGACGGGTTTTATGGGAGCAATGCAGTCCCGGCTGGCGTACATCACGGGCTCTAACGCTATCGTGCGACCCACGCAGGAAGAGTAAGTTACAACACTTCTTCCGTGTGGACTCTTATTTTCATCATTCAGGGGGCTTAGAATGTGAAAAAAAAAACACGCTGCGTCTCCGCTTCGTTTTATTGTGATTGGTTGAGAGACTGACGTATCGGTATTTTGATGTTGTGATTGGTTGAGAGACCGATACGTCAGTCTCTCAACCAATCACAATAAAACGAAGCGGAGACGCATCGTGTTTTTTTTTTCACATTCTAAGCCCCCATAATGAGTTCAATTAAAAAAAAATACGTATATCATTCTCTATAAAATTATGTATTTGCCCTCGTCTTGTGATAGAATTTTTCTATTTGTTACTTGTGTTTAAACTGGTAGGGTATTTAGTGAACAGTATCTTTGTTTTTTTGACCAGTGGTTAATTCTGAGAGAGTTTTATACTATTGTTAGAGGTACAGTCTAGTCTATCACATCATGGGACGGTACACACAAGCGTGAACACAAACGAAGCCCTGGTTGCACCTCTGCCTACCCTTTCGGGCATAAAGGCGTGCTAATACGTGTACGTGAATCCCGCCCCGCAGGCTGGCGGTGCAGAGCAACCTGGACGCGCTAATAGCTCGCAGCCCGTCCGACGAGTTCATCTTCAGTGTGCCGCGCGACCCGTACCTCTCGCCGTACTGGGCCGACGACCGCCTGCTCAATATGTTCCCGCCCGTCAGAATACTGGTACGTAGCTATTATGCATATGGGAGTGGGGGGGGGGGGATTACTATATAAACAAAGAAATAAAAAAAATGGCCGTCACTTTTGGAAATCTGACATTAAATCTGCCCTTTATGATATGATGCCCTTAATGAGCGATTTTGCGGGCAACTTCTCCCGTGAGAATTTTGTGTCACACATGCGCGCGCTTCGTAAAATGTCACTCTCATCAATTTTTCATAACGCGCCTAAAGAAGTATTACTTCAAAATTTTAGTGGCGTGGTTTCACCGTATTTTAGAAGCTAAGGGGGGGTCCGCTTCCCCAAAATGTCAGCTGTCAGTAGCGTGGTTTATTGTAAGCTAAGGGGGAGAACGGACCCCCTGAACCCCGACAAGGGGAGGGAATCCAACTCATGAAGCCTCCCTTATATACGCCCATGCGTACGATACGCAGCTAACTTCAGCTCACATTTTGAAAGGGTTAATTCAAATGGCGGAACCTCGCCTTCCCAACACCCCATTGGAGTCATAGTAAACAATATGAATAAAGCAAAGATTGTGAACACGGAGAAAAATAGCTGCGTATAAGAAGTTGACCCGGGCTCTAACTCGGAACGTTTAAAATGTTTCAGCCCACAAAAACACATAGTATAATAATAAGTATAATAATAAAAAAGTGTTTTTAACTTAGATTACTATTCACTTAGATAAAATCTGAAATTCGTCCCGAACAATGTGACAACTGACAAGGATAGCTAACAGACACCTGTTACTAAGCAGGAACTTAGATGGCAGGTTAAATGACTGACTTCACACCAGCCATCAAATCCTACTAATATTATAAACACGAAAGTTTGTAAGAATGTATGGATGTTTGTTCCTCTTTCACGCAAAAACTGCTGAACGGATTTCGATGAAATTTGGCACACGGGTAGATCATGTCCTGGATTGACACATATTCATATTCTTATCGCGGGAAAAATAGACCGGGACTTTTATCCCGGAAAAACTTTTTAATGCGGGCGGAGCCGCGGGCAAAAGCTAGTTTCGCATATTTTTTTTCCAGTCTGTACATTTGGACCCGTGTCTGGATGACTGCGTGATGTTCGCCAAGAAGTTGAAGAAGCTCGGCAACACAGTCAGCATTGAAGTGTTGGAGGGTTTGCCGCATGGGTTCCTCAATTTTTCACTTGTAAGTATTTTCATATACTGACTTGACTTTCAAGACTGCCTCGGTGGCGTAGTTGTATGGTACGGCTGCAATGCTGAGGTCTCGGGTTCGATCCCCGGGTCGGGCAAAGTGATATTGAGTTTTTCTATTCAGTATCAACTCGGAGTCTGGAATTGGTACACAATATGGCGATCGCCCCCGATCACATCATGGAGCGGAATAACGGCGAAAAGTGGGTGCACTAGTTGCGCCTCTGCCTACCCCTTCGGGGATAAAAGGCGTGAGTCTGTGTGTGTGTGTGTGTGTGTAAGTATTTTCAATTTTATATAGTAATAATTATGTCCGGACTCAGGAAGTCATTTTCAATAGTAGTCAAATCCAAATTCATAGGCTATATAGTAAGTACATGACATTTTTCCTTACCGACTTCTTTATTTCCTTATAATGTTCAAAACTAGCCTAAAGCGCTTAAAAATGTAAAAAAATACTACTTAACCTTACTTTCATGATCATGACGGCATAGAGAAGTTCTCTTTTCTCAATTTGGCGTAAAATAGATTTGACTACTATTAATAATTACCCCCTGATGTGTCCTATATTATTTGAAATAAAGATTATCTTGATGGGATTTCTCCAACTACCAATCCTTTGGGAGTAGTATGTAATACAAACTGTTATAACACGAGCCTAAGACCGAATGCCGCCATACCCGAACTATTTTTTCCACCAGATGGCCAAGGAAGCGAACGAAGGTTCCAAACTGTGCATCGAGCGTATAAAACAGCTGCTAGATTTGGAACAAGTGGCGCCATCTAGCGAGAACGACTTATGAATGTGCGGCCTGTGTTGCCGCCCGTAGACTGTAGCCTTCGTCCGTGCCTGACACATACGGTCGGCGCCTGCGCATCGTAGTGAACACGTGGACTCTACGCGTTGCACTAAAGTGTATGTAAACTGTTAGTGAAATTATCTATTTATAAAAGCCCAAGAGCTATAGAAAAAAAAATTCTATAGCTCTTACGCTAAGTTCTAATCTTCAGTTTTTTGCTGCCTATTATACGTATTTAGATTTTGAAGGCTCGTCAGACGGCATATAAAATAATGTTTGGGTAGAAAACCACAAAACTGTTTATGGTACCTTCAGTGACCCGAAGAAAAGGCGAAAGAACATAAAACCACTAAAGCGACCAAGTTGAAACAGCAAAACGCAACGTGTTTCGGATTTTTTTTTTTCTATCAACAAGTACGCCGTCAATATGAAATTAATTATTTACGTTATTTGTTATATTTTAAATTATTTAATAGAAAATTAATCAAATTAATGTCAGGCGCTGACTGTCAATAAGTGATGCGATCAAGAAATGTATAGAACGATGTTTATTGCCAGTTACCTATTTTATACGTCTTCGTATATTAAGATAATCTAATACGTATTTATGAAGTATACTCAATATTGAACATTTTTATGGGCTCTATCCGTTTAAATGTTCTATAGTACGTCACGCTGCCTTCAGTGTCATTCTAAATGGTATCTGCACACACTTCGGAGCGAATAGATACTATTAAAATGTGCTTCTATTCATTTATTGATTGCCCGAACTCCAATAAACAAAATATACAAATTTGTGTTTTTTCGCGAGTTCGTAAAATATGAATGCTGCTATATACGTATAAATTAATGTACACTTAATGAGATACTGGCTGTATGTGATTAGTTATTTTGCTCAAGTTTTTATATATTTTTTATCGATTGCAACCCAGGCCTTTTCCTCCGATGCTTATTACTCTGTAGCCCGTCCACAGATGTCCTTATATCCAGTAATGGACACCGTGAAGCTAGTGCTATTATAACTATATCAATTTATATCTACCCTTGTAGTATATTTCTGACTCTCTTTTCAAGAATCCCTATAAAAATGTTCAATATAATGTCCTACTTACGTCACTATATAATATGACGTTTCTATGTGCACACGTAATGTATATCTGTAAATTTATATCCATCTCAAAATTATAAATAAATAGTAATATACCCCCGATTTCAATAAATGACTTCAAACGCTCTTTTTCGGTCGAACGCGAAATCGCAGCAATCAGATTTCAGAACAAACTTTTTTTGTCATGCTTAGGATCGTTTATTATCAACGGCCGTTAGAGGAGTAAAATATTTTATTTGTCGTCAAGACAACGATAACACCAAAAATATAGGTCATCTTATTTAATAAAAAATTATAACTCACAATGGTAAAACAGACTACTGGTGGTAGGACTCTCATATGTAAGAGTCCGTCTGGATGGGTACCACCGCAATGTCTATTTCTACCGCCAAGCAGCAGTGTGCATGCACTGTTGTTTCGGTTTGAAGGGCATTGTAGCCAGTGTAACTACAGGACATAATAAGACTTAACATCTTATGTCTCAGGATGCCGAGCGCAGTGGAATGCCACACAGTACTTAGTAACTCAAGGTGTTGGATGGTGTTTCTACTGTTTATGGGTGGTCGTATCGCTTACCATTAGGCAAACGGCTTGCTCGTCTCGTCATTCGATGCCATAAAAAATTATGTTTGAAAATAGTTTTTATATCTTATCTCAATTACTTGAACTGCCATCGAAGTCTTGATTTGACAAATATTTTACATATTTAATGAAAGTAGAGTTAGAGACATCTGTATTATACGTCTTGGCCAATATGTACATGTATGTTGGCAAAATTGTATGCAAAAAGTAAAAAATATTTGAATGAATGCCAAATTAACGATTTCTCATGAAACAAATATGTGAATAACTCAAATGTTTTTTACTACGTTTATACCAATATTATACCTTTTTTGAGTTACCATATTCTACAATTCTACACAAAAAAACTTTGTTATCCATTAACGTATTTTCTCGACACGCCAAAGATTTAGTATTCGTTATAACTTATAATTATTGCATCTTTTACTACATACATAGTATTATGCCTCCATCCAATAGGGGCAGGCAGAGACTATCTTTTACTACCTCTGAAAATAATTAAGGTCTATACACATACAACGGCGTACACGTATATACGCATTTATATACGCAAAATAAAGTACAATTAATGCTTTCAAAAGTATATTATTGGATCGTATGCTACTATATGTGTATACCTTTATACGTAAGATGCGGGAAATATAACTAATAAAAAATATATAAAGTCATATTTAAAATGGCAATTTATAGGGGAATATTTTTAATATTTCGAAGCAAACGTAATCTTATTCGTGTTGTAGACAAAGCTTTACGTGTATATAATTCATTGTTGTAATTATAATGATAGTGGTTGTGTGATTTATTTGTGTTATATTTTCATTTATTAATTTCGTAGCATAAAGGAATGGGAAAGCTCATGCAACAATAGCGGCGGCGACTAGGTGGCAAGGAAAACTCAACCTTATGACTTTTACTATACAGCTAATATCGTTGAAAAACATAATGGATTCGGAATCGGTGCCCGAGATTAAGGTTTGCCAATATCAGCTGTACGTCTAAGACTTTAAGGTTGAGTTGTTAATCGTTATCGATTACTTAAAATTTTTAATAAGAATATTAGTTCATAATTTATTGGTAACGTAATTTTTTTCATTATTTCTAACTCGAATGCAACTTACCATAAATATAGTCATGGGGTGGAACCACGCAAACTTTTCCACAAAAAATGTATAGGTCGCCTCAAGATATACCAATATCATAAAGCTAAAGTTTGTTTGGTTGAACGCGCTAATCTCAGAAACTACTCAATCTATTTTGAAAATTGTTTCACTAATAGAAAGCCACATTACTCCTGAGCCCTATAGGCTACTTTTATCCCGGGAAAATATTTTATCCCTGAAAAAATTTATAACTTTAGCCGCGAGCATACTAGTTTATAATATTCGTAAGAATAGTATTTATCTATGGTTACTTATAGCACTAATTTATTTTATTTTTCATTGTTAATTTATTGTTATTACCACGAATTAAAGATAGAATGGATAGAGTTTAGCATCAATTTACTAAGAAAACCAGTGTCGCCAAACTCACACATGCATATATTCGCATACTATCATCTCTTCATTATGATTGGCCAAAATCACCAATAAAGATAAAGCGTATAATACAAAATCATTTGCATTAAATTTAACCTTAATGCCATTATATAAACTTCGTATTCTAAAAATTTACATGACTTCATACGACATTATTCCTTCAGTCTGAATTTTGATTTTAATCCGATTTCATACCGCTAGTCCACGCGAGATGGCGTATAATCGCAATGGCATTCATAAGAACTCAATGGCAGTTGTTTTAAGATAAGTTATTGAATGACACCCAGTACGCTACGCATGCCGGTAATAGTGTTGCACCCATACGTTGCCTTTTTGTAAACCTATCGATGGTGTTTGTTTTATAACTAACATTAATAAATGAAATGGACTTATAACAAAATTATATAATATTAATTTGATAAGTACTGGAAAAGTTGTTGGAACTGTCTTGAATACAATTTTAACTCAGTAAATTAAAAATTATTTTAAATTTTAAGTATATATTTTAAATTCCTACTTTATAATTTCAATACTGCAGATATGTATCTTACACATACTATATTAGCTACACAGCTTGTATAGCTAGTTTGCAATAAATTATAATGAGTATATATACTTATCATAGTGATTTCACTGCTGGGGTTAAGAGAGTAAGAGTAGACTTCACGTCTAAGCAAAACGTCAACCGGCAAGGCAAGAAAATATCCTTTGACGGACAGCAGAATTATGCCGGCCTGCTAATAGCTTCTGCAAGTTCCGTTTTAAGGACCCAATATCATAAGACTTGGAAACATTCGTGCCCGGCAACTGTTCCACAGTTTAATAGCAAAATTACGAACTTCTTAACCCGATTGATATGGGCTGAGATAGAAGAAATCACTAAGCAGTGGTTTCGCAAGCCAGCACGCGTGGTTCCCCTAAGGAAGTGTGAGGATGGCCTAAGGTTAAACTTTTGTCCAGAGCACTCACCAAGACACGGACGATAGAATACACTAAGTGAGGCAATGTCTCGGCGTAACTGCATTGATTCCAAACTGAATAGTGCTTTGTGCTGTTTATGAGTGGTCGTATCGCTTGTTGAGCGACATGCTCGTCTCGTCAAGCAAAAGTTGTTTAATTTTGTACCTGGATCTGACTCGGTAATATTTTACGCTTTTTGGGGGCAACAATTTCTTGTGCTTCGTTTGAAGAAGATACGCCTGCGTTTAAATTTATGATTTCAGGTTTACTTTGGAATCCACCACCCTAAGAAATAACATTAACGATGAGATATCAAGTAATACTCATAATATAATATCAAGTAACATAGCTGATCAAACATTGTTAACCTATAAAGCAGACAGGCACATTTATATGTAATTAAAAACAATTATTTAAAACTATGTGTTGTCTCAATAAAAAGCTTTTCCCGTTAGAAAAGCCCCTAAAACGCAGTACGACGCATAGAAAAAATATCCATTATATCCCATGGGAGCAAATTATCGGAATAAAAGTAGCCTATATGTGTTAATCCAGGGTATTATGATCTGGCTGCGGACGACAACTTAGACACTTTAGCCCGGGGAAACCCGCAGCCGTCCCTAATGCGCCGAAGAAGGCCACCGCAGAGTTTTAGTTGGCATGCCGTGCGTTGTACATAGGTTAGGGACTCGGCCCGGTGGCTCAACGCTGGGTCGTAAGGCACGGTGAACCGAACAAAACCACTCAGTCGCCTCCCTTGAAAGGCTAGGTGATAGTAATAAGTCACTTTCTCCGCGAAAAAAAGGGTATTATGATCTACTCGTGTGCCAAATGTCTGAGTTTACTTCTAAGAAACATACAAACCAAACAAACATCCCGACATACAGAGATCCAAAAATTTCCACAAACATTTGCATTTATGATATTACTAAAATAAGACAAGAAGTAAGATAAGATTAAAAAGGGTATTTTTAAATAATAACCTATAGTTTTTTTAATAAATTTATGTAGTAAAATAAAACAATAAAATAAATATTATGGTGTGTGGCTTTCTTATAATTACTTATTGATTGATGAATTAGAATATTTATATGAGCTTCTGCATTCACTTTAAAATATTGATTTCCCCTTTTTTTTACATTACACATCTTCTACAAAATATTCTGAACATATTACGGAAAAATTGGAAGGAAACCAATTTAACCTTCCCGTAGCATTGATCCAACTTTCCTTAATAAATTGATCTTTTGGAAAACTGAAAATTAACAATCTAGTATTGTTTCATTAATTAATTATTATATCGACCACAGCTATGCATCACAAGCGGATCATGCATCAGATAACTTTTCGTACTTTTCTGCATAACATAACGCTTCAGTGAAAAATTAATAATTATCGATAATATTTTATCGACCATGCATGCACTAATTGAGTAGCGATGACATTATGAATTGGTGACAAATCATTCTAGAACAACTGATTTTCGTTTGCGGCAATTAACCATATAGTGAAAAGAATAAGGAACATTTTAAATTGTAATTTTTGTGTCATGTTTGACATAGAAAATCAAGATACATTTTTCAACTAAATAGCAATATACCAGAAAATATTACTTACCGATGGTACGAAATACCTCCGTGGGACACATTTTTGGTACGGCTATTATTTTTGCATTCCAGAATAGCATAATAGGGCATTTTAATATTTTTAAATATTTTTTCCAATCATTAAACCTTTGACAATGCGCAATGACGACTGAGACCGTTCAAACAGTGAGTTTGTACTGCATTCTAAACTAGTGGATCAAAGGTTACGCCCACTTTATAGTTCTATCTCTATCTCTGTTCTGTGGTTATTACTGTAATAAAAAATAGCTCCCTACAAATAGGGGACAAAGGGGAAGAGGGGCAAAAGGTAGGAGGTTTAGATTAGGAATTATTTAAATTAATTTGAATTTGTACAAGTCTTAAATTTTATTTCATCTTAAGTATTTAAAAATTGTATGCCACGCTCACAAGTATTTCATTTAAAATTGCTACTTTGGTTCAAATGATCTGGTATTTTCTTAATTGTTTAAATAATTATCAAAATGCAAGGCTTGTGAATATTCTTTACAAAATCAATGCATTTTATAACGTTCAGTTCCTAATGAATGCAAATGTAATACATCACAATGTTTTCAAGGACTTCAACATCACACTAGGTAATTTAGTTTTAATTCAATGTAGTAACTTTAGGTATTTATAGTAACATTAATTATATTTACAAAAAGATGGAATGCTCATCTATGTTAACAAAGGAATTAAAAAACTTAATTGTAATGATTGGAAATTCATAAGAAATGTATTATTTTTTGATACTTTGAAATTGGAAGTAAATTCTAAATGTGAACAATTTATTAATGGTCGCCATCTTTTTTCTCTAACGTTGCTGCCTAGAAGGCGGACATGCTGAACAGTGCACATTTTATCTTCATGATCATTCCGTCTTAATTTCTCAGATCTTATGTCTTCGTTCGTGAAACTTATTTATTTTATTTAATATATTATGTTTTATTAGATGTGCTAGTTTAGAATGTGTGTGATAACTTTGAAGATTTTATAAAACTCACTTGTTGGATTTCAATAAATAATAGATTTATAGAAGGTATAGCCTTATTATCTATAGTGAAATTTTGTGCAAATATTTCTTGCAATTTAATAAGTAGTCGAATTAACCAAATAATTTACAATTAACAATAAAAGTTTCAAATGAATTATTGTTCTTAAATGCCGATACTCCTCGCAACATGTTTATTAAACATCAAAAAAGTTGTAATGAAATTGGAAATTTAAAAAAAGGTAAAGGACTTTAATGGTCAACTGAAATCAAAGGTATTGACAACCATAGTTTAAAAAACCCGTTGTTTAGGATCAACTTATGACCTATATTCCGTGATTTACCTACGTACTATGCCACGGAGATACCAAACGATTACCATCTATATGTATTGAATCCCAAAATTATTGAAAAACTTTTATCGCTAATTATTGTAATGCAGATTGGTGCTTTAAATGTTTTCACACTAGTTTTTACGTAGAGGTTCGTGGAGCACAGATCGGAAGGTGACTTCATATCACAGCGCCATTCATTACTGACTTACAGAGTATCCAGAGAATTTCTATATTATGCTTTCAAAAATATTTTTTGAGCTATTAACTAAATACATTTTACAGGATATGTTTTATTTTTCTATCAATATATTTGACTTATTTTGTAACATTAATACATTATTTCGCTTTAAATATGAATTTGTTATATTATTAGAGATCGTTTTATTTTTACTGTTAAATACAATACTAATGAGTAATGACCAATGTTATTTTCATATTTTCATTTTTTTTTTAAACTTACAGCTAACATAACAAAGCGTAAAATAACATACGATAGACTTATGAAGGCCAATTGCAAGTCTTCGCAAGTAGGTAATTATATCATTAGCCACGGACAAGAACCCGAAAAAGGCCGGTACTTACTGCAAAAAGCAATTGTTTTAGTATCTAGTAACACGCAGTCCTCTGTGCGTATCGAGCATTATGATGAAATCCGCGAGGTCAGGTGTGTGTGCGCTATTGCAGTCGCCATTATACAGTCCAGTCAAGTGATGCAAAAAAACGTGCTGAGTTTGCATTAATTCCCAACAAGCTGGATTTTTGTACAGACCTTAAATACGTCTTTACAAATGCTATGTCAAAAGTCCCCATCAATCCCTTGTTGCTTGTGCGTTGTTTTTATGGGATAAAAAACTATTTAACTATAAAGACGGGGACTTTTGACAGCATTTGTAATGACGTGTTTAAGGTCTTTACAATAATCCAGCTTGTTGGAAATTAATGCAAACTCGAATGTTTATCTTGACCGGACTAAGAGGGTTAAATGCAATATGTTAAAAGTATCTGTGATAGCGAATTGAAATGCATTGATATATCTAACAGTATTCTAAAATACTAAACATTTAAATAATATATAAATAACATCGTATTGAAACGATACTTATATGATTATATCTTTTCGTGTAAAGGAAATGGAAAATAATGTATTTAAAACAATATTTTTATAGCATAACTGAAATTGAATTCTGTAGAAAATTATATTGCATATGGTAATTTATTTATGAACATATGAAAAATAGGCCTTGAAATAAACACTATTTAGAGTAATCAATAATCACAATCGAAATAGTTACAACCAAAGGTTGTATAGTAACCAACTAGTCATACGACAATATTGTACAATGTCTTTTATTTCAATAAACTAATGCAATGAATTGTTATATTTTATTTTTTGCTTTACCCAAAATGTATCCAACAAAGACACTGAAATTAATCAAAGTGAAGTACTACTCTTTATTTCTATAGGGATAGGAATACGAACATAATACTTAGACTATATTTTTTCTGTCTCCTTCAATTTATTAGGTAAGTATAGACTTGGAGATGCTAGGGACTGCAATTTATCTACCTATACTAATACTAATTAAAAAGCTGATGAGTTTGGTTGGTTGGTTGAATGCGTTAATCTCAGGAACTACTGAACCGATTTTGAAAATTCTTTCACTAATAGGAAGTTACATTACTCCTAAGTGCTATAGGCTATTTTTTTTTTTATCCCGGAAAAAATAATCACGAGGGCGTAGCAGCGAGCAACAATAGTTTATAAATATTCCCATTATTAGGTATGTAAATCAAAAATGGAACGTACCGACTACCGGGTATTTCATAAATACCTCTTTAATAACACGAGTTTGATGGAGTGACGCTATTATGATTCCAACCAAACTCAAGGCTGCGTGTACGACATTCAATACCTAACCGATCACTGAGTTAGACACGCGATAGCCATTTAATTTAAAAGATATTTTATAAATCTTATCTATCCTACTAATATTATAAACGCGAAAGTTTGTACCTAAGAATGTATGGGTGTCTGGATGTTTGTTCCTCTTTCACACAATCGGATTTCGATGAAATTCGGCACACAGGTAGGTCATGTCCTGGATTAACACATAGGTTACTTTTTATCCCGGAAACCGGACAAAATTTTTAACGCGGACTGAGCCGCGGGCAAAAAGCTTGTTAAAAATAAAAGTGCGACTAGGGCCTTTGTCCGAGTTTTATTTGTAACAAATAGTAAGAACGAGTAACATACATCTACATAGCATCACGCATTTTCCCTTTTCAGAGGCAGGCAGAAGTGTTTCATAGGGTCATTCAGCTCAAAAGTACGCACTTTTTTTTCTATCGTATCGTTTAACACTTTATTTAAAGTAAATTTATTCTACTTTCATTATTTAATGAGTTTTTGTACATTGCTTCATCGGTTTTTTTGCAATACATGTTTAAGTGCAGCGGGAGAAATTCGTACTCTTGACCCGTCATGTGGGTAAAACTACGCAGAGATGCGGTTAATAGTTCGCATACTGGGTAAGCTTCGCACGCAGGTAAACTACATGCATATAATTACAAATTGAATAAGTACACATGGAATCATATGGAATATGTTTTTAAACTTCCTTTATTCTTGGTACAAATATTGTAAAAATAAACATTAAATGTACACCTATTGTAGGCACCAGGAACATAACTAATTAGACTGTATTTAAACCAATCTTTAGTTACATTTGTAATTTAATGATCACTGTAATTTTAGGAACGCTTGATGTTACTTTTCATTGTAATGAGGTTATAACAGCGTGCGTACTTTTAATCCCGTACTCTTACCTAACAGGGAATATTTTAAAGAATCACACGTCAGTTGAGATGCAGTTATTTTTAGGACAGAATTTATAGTTAAAAAGAATACTATAATAATAGTGTAAACTTAATATAATCAACGGTCTTTTGTAAACTGATGCACCGTCTATCCATAAACTTTTCCCAGCACAAAATAGTTGATAACTAATCAACAAAATCACGTTGATCGCCGTTTTTCGCTAAACAAGTGAGGCTTGGTAAAATAGCTTGTGGGCTCTGACATAATCCCTGACGCACCTCTAATTTAGCCGAAAGTGTCTGAGCCCCTTTTCTATCTTTACTTCGTGGCCCCTTCAATAGGTTCCGAGATATTGACCACGCGAAATTTTACCCACTGCGTGCTGTTACTCCGAATGACCCTACCCACATTTCGCCTACTATGTTAGGTCCCAAGTAATAGGGGGCGGGCCTATTGCCATCTGCCGGGGACATTTCCAAACTCCGGGGTGATACAGAGTAGAAAAACCCAATACATATCACTGCCCGGCCCGAGGATCGAACCCGAGACCTCAACGCTGCAGTCGCACCTAAATACAACTACACCTAACGCCACCGAGGCCGTGCCATAAGTAACATCTTATTCAAAAATTATTAATGATGAAATGGCCCGTATAACTTTAGATGAGAGACTCTAACGGAAGTAAGTACAATTAAAATATCTATATATATAAAATTCTCGTGTCACAGTTTTCGTTGCCATACTCCTCCGAAACGGCTTGACCGATTTTGATGAAATTTTTTGTGCTTATCCGGTATCTATGAGAATCGGCCAACATCTATTTTTCATCCCCCCAAATGTTAAGGGTGGACCACCCCTAAATTTTTTTTTTTTTCAGACAAAATTTTTTGTTTTAATTTTTTTATGATACAGCATACAAAAATACCTACAACCCTAAATTTTCACCCCTCTACGATCAACCCTTATTTTTTAATAGCCATTTTAGTTACCTTTTTAGGGCAGGACAACGTCTGTCGGGGCCGCTAGTAGTACTATGTATTTAGATTGACAGCAACTGTATGTCGATCTAGCTCTAGTGGTGCTAAATATTGTCATACTTTTGCAATTTATATTTTCCCGGTCAGAAAATTATGTGCGTTTTCATACTAAGTATTGGTTTCATTTTAAGGCAAGAACCTACGACACATTTTTTTTTATATCGTAGGACCCCCGATGTGAAAGCTATAGCTACGGCCGTGAATACAAAAAAACAACAGTTGTGGAGTGCAGCTAAACCCACAATCACCGATGATTTGCAGCTAACCAATTAAATGTTATTAGTCTAAATAGTTTTCCAATGCATAAAATGGTATTACCGTTTTCTTCACAGGTACGTGTATGTTGGTATGTTTAGTGGGGACGTGTGCGACTGCACAGACGGGTGATTAGTTCGCCTTATTGGAACTATTTCACCCCTAGTCCCAGTGTCGGTAGTGCTGCCACTTTCAGTTTGGGTTGGCCCGCTTCGCCATTATGCCCAGAGGCCGCATTCACCATAGGGAGTTTCGGCTGTGACTCAGCTAGACCTTAGAAGCATCGTGGCTCCCTTACAGGTGTGCACCTTTCATGTTGCCTATCTCTGCGCAGCACTGCACTTCACTGAGGGTCTCGCCACTTTGCCTTGATTAACCCCTGGAATGCCGGGCTCAGTTTGCGTAAAAGACGCGTGCGTGCCGCCATACATTTGAAAAAATCGGATTTTGAGTGTAAAGGATGTTCTAATTTATACACCATAAAATTCTTTTAGTACGAATTTTGAAATTATTTATTTACTTATTTATTATGGATCAATGGTCACTAAAATATTCAGAAACATTGTGAGATTTGGCATCGACGGCCGCCATTTTGAATTTCGTTGTTTTGAGGCCGATTGACCTCAAAATCGAAATCTGGGTATATCTTTGGTTACAAAAAACGGACCCAATGCTTGAATTGAGAAAAATGGCCGCCATTTTGAATTTCTTTGTTTTAAGGCCAATCGACCTCAAAATCGATATATGGGCAGGTCTTTAGGTACAAAAGACGGATCCAATGCTTGAATTGAGAAAAATGGCCGCCATTTTGAATTTCTTTGTTTTAAGGCCAATCGACCTCAAAATCGATATATGGGCAGGTCTTTAGGTACAAAAGACGGATCCAATGTCAGAATTGAAAAAAGTGGCCGCCATTTTGAATTTCTTTGTTTTAAGGCCAATCGACCTCAAAATCGATATATGGGCAGGTCTTTAGGTACAAAAGACGGATCCAATGCTTGAATTGAGAAAAATGGCCGCCATTTTGAATTTCTTTGTTTTAAGGCCAATCGACCTCAAAATCGATATATGGGCAGGTCTTTAGGTACAAAAGACGGATCCAATGTCAGAATTGAAAAAAGTGGCCGCCATTTTGAATTTCTTTGTTTTAAGGCCAATCGACCTCAAAATCGATATCTGGGCAGGCCTGTAAGTAGAAAAGACGGATCCAATGTTAAAATAGAAAAAAGTGGCCGCCATTTTGAGTTTCTTTGTTTGATGCCCAATCAACCTCAAAATCGATATCTGGGCAGGCCTGTAGGCACAAAAGTTGGATCCAATGTTATAATTGAAAAAAGTGGCCGCCATTTTGAATTTCTTTGTTTTAAGGCCAATCGACCTCAAAATCGATATCTGGGCAGGCCTTTAGGTATAAAAGACGGATCCAATGTTAGAATTGAAAAAAGTGGCCGCCATTTTGAATTTATTTGTTTTAAGGCCAATCGACCTCAAAATCGATATTTGGGCAGGCCTTTAGGTATAAAAGACGGATCTAATGTCAGAATTGAAAAAAGTGGCCGCCATTTTGAATTTCTTTGTTTGAAGGCCAATCGACCTCAAAATCGATATCTGGGCAGGCCTGTAGGTTCAAAAGACGGATCCAATGTTATAATTGAAAAAGTGGCCGCCATTTTGAATTTCTTTGTTTTAAGGCCAATCGACCTCAAAATCGATGTTTGGGCATGGCTTTAGGTACAAAAGACGGGTCCATTGTCAGAATTGAAAAAAGTGGCCGCCATTTTGAATTTCTTTGTTTTAAGGCCAATCGACCTCAAAATCAATTTCTCGGCATATCTGTAGTTACCAAAAACGGATCCAATGTCGGAATTGAAAAAAGAGGCCACCACTTAGGACTTCTTTATTTTAAGCTAATTAACGTCAAAATCGATACTTGGCGATAGTAAAAAACAGATCTAATGTTAGACTCAATAAAAGTGGTCGCCATTTTAAACTTCTTTGTTTTTAAGACTGATTGGATTTAAGATAGATATTTGGGCTTGTATTTAGCCAAATAGAATAAATCGAGGTGTAATATATGCATGTACGCGCGTGAGAAGTTATACTTCTTTGGCATCATTAACCTTTATAGTTTGGGAAAATTGCAGTCTTGGCTTCGGCCTTTGAATTTTGAAAAAGTCCTTGGGTGTGGTAAAACAACAACAGACAAGGCTGCAAGGCTAAGCGCCTTTGTCTTCTCCTTTTACTAAAAAATAAATTATTATTAGAAACTGTAACGGTTTTGATTTAAATAAAAATATGTACCACTGACTTTACAGAAATACTTTCATACAAAATATCACCAAGCGAACGACCGGCACGAAGGCAATGACCAACTAACTCGAACTGTCAAACGTTCTATGCTTTTATAGCAAAAATTGTAGATCATGTCATTAATACCCGCACAAAAAATATTTTTGCCCTAACATTATATTATATAATTATTAAATATAGAATTTAGAGAATAATAAATATATATGACATAATTTGTACTTAATTTTAGAAGATTCTTAATTTAAAATATTTATTATTGATTACTAGCTTTTGCCCACGGCTTCGCCCGCGTTAATAAGTTTTTCCGGGCTAAAAGTACATAAAAACCTACCCGTTGAATCACTCTATGACTATGACGTTGATACAACTCTTAACAAATAATGCATTAATTTCGACGAAATTTCATTACCATATAAACGGTTCTAGTAAGTTAATCTTAAAAGATAGACATATACTGTTGCGGACATTTTTTTAGATAATTTTAAGAGGAATAATTCTTTCATACATATATTTTTGGTATCTTGAACCGTTTTCGCAGCGCACGCAATGGAAGCCCTCAAGGATGAATAATTTTCCCCGCTTTTTTCACATTTTCCATTATTTCTTCGCTCCTAATAGTTGCATCGTGATGTTATTAAGCCTATAGCCTTCCTCGATAAATGGTCTATTCAACACAAAAAGAATTTTTCAATTCGAACCAGCAGTTCCTGAGATTAGCGCGTTCAAACAAACAAACTCTTCAGCTTTATAATATTAGTATAGATTTATTATTTTAAAAATAATTTTTTTTTATAATTAATTAAAAAAAAAGACAACCAATAATATCACGTAAGACGAGGCTATATGGGCTTGAACCCTTTGCCTTCCCTATAAGGGGAAAATTGTAATAAAAAAACAAACGTGCGAATTTTTGTGTCACACATGCGCGCGCATCGTAAAATTTCACTCCCATAAATTTTTCATAACGCGCTTAAGGTATAACTTAAAAAAAAAAAAGATACAGTAATTGAATGGCCACCCACCAGGGCATAACGATGTAGGGGAAGAAAAATATTATAGTAAGATAATTTCTACTACGCGGCTAATTATGCTTATAGCTATTGTTGAATTGCTAACGCCCCCGGATTTATAACCGATTTTGATGCTTTCACAGAAGAATTTACTTTATTAGCTGTTTGCTGCCACGGGCCACTTCTTAAATTCGAAGACAAATTCCTTTTTTTGCGACATAACAAAGCTGCAATATCGTTATTGAAGAGAATTGAATAAGCTTTGATGGTGATATTATTTAAAAGTGCTATAATTAAAACCTACTATAGTTTGTGGCCATGTCCAGCGGATTTTGATTTTAAAACCAATAGCCCTTAAAACAAGAACATTTAACATGGAATGCAGTTATTAAAATTCCAACCTCGATTAATTAGTTTTGGCTAAAAGACAAGCCCAAATATCTATCTTAAATCCAATCAGTCTTAAAACAAAGAAGTACAAAATGGCGACCACTTTTCTTAAGTCTAACATTAGATCTGACTTTTACTATCAATGGCATGCCAAGTATCGATTTTGAGGTCAATTGGCCTTAAAACAAAGAAATTCAAAATGGTGGCCACTTTTTTCCATTCTAATGTTCGATCCGTCTTTTGTACCTACAGGCCTGCCCAGATATCGATTTTGAGGTCGATTGGCCTTAAAACAAAGAAATTCAAAATGGTGGCCACTTTTTTCAATTCTGACATGGGATCAGTCTTTTGTACCTAAAGGCCTGCCCAGATATCGATTTTGAGGTCGATTGGCCTTAAAACAAAGAAATTCAAAATGGCGGCCACTTTTCTCAATTCTAACATTGGATCCGTCTTTTGTACCTACAGGCCTGCCCAGATATCGATTTTGAGGTCGATTGGCCTTAAAACAAAGAAATTCAAAATGGCGGCCACTTTTTTCATTTCTAACATTGGATCCGTCTTCGGTACCTAAAGGCCTGCTCCGCCATGCTATTCTCTAAGTAACACTTTCTCGGCTGTACTCGACGATGGGCGCGTCGACGAGACAGCCTTCAGTTCGTCTGAGCGTGCGGCGCTGTTTTGAATGGTATTACCTAACACAGTTATGCTCGTCGACGAATTCTCGGCTGTAAAGTCGCAGCGTTGTTTGAACGGCGAGTTAGGGCTTGAAACAAATTTCTTTAAGTCATAATCGACCAACCTAGACTTAGACTTTTATGGGTTTAAACAGGCGTTAGGCATACAATAATGATATATATTTATGTGTTTTAACGAAAATAGTAAAACTACTAACGAATTTCATAATAATAAGCTTATGGAATTTATAGTACATTAAGTATGGATGAACGACTCGTTCCTTTGCCCATTTGAAAACAAACAACGCTATTTTTTGTAAACAAAACACTTGACTTCACCTTTACTTGATTCTTGAGTCAACTCTAAAGTTTTAAAAACTTTAATTGCTTTTTGGTTTAAAGTGCGTACTAAGTTTGAAAGGACAAAATAATACACTTGTGGCGTCACCACACCACTTGGAAACGAAATATTGGAGCATTCAACAATTAATATAAATCACAAACAGTTTACATTCCACATTCGCCAGTCGTGGGAAACTTAAGAGCTCATAATTAATGCAGCACTCAACGTACAAGTGAAAAAAAAGGTTCGCTGGCAGCCCCACCACAATCGACCATCAACTTGTGTATTATATATAAGCATAAGCTCCTCACAAACTGCCTTCAATGCGCAAGTGGAGATGTTATTGGAGAGTTTGGAAGAAAGGCGTTGGCTTGCGACAGGGCACGCTCGGACATCCAATGCCCGAGATCGGACAAGAGCGGCATGACAAGAAGTAGCCGCTAAATTAAATAGTGATGGAAGTGGCTGCATTAAAAGTTGGCAGCAATGGGCAAAGGTTTGTTTAAATTTATTACATTATTAGTGTCATGTTGTAAGGTCATCTTCATACCAATTAAGCATAGGTATGCTTACGACCTGTATATCAGTTATTAATAACGAATTTTAGTATAAATTCAGAAAATAGCTAATGTCATGAAATATAAAATGATGCTTCAAATCACACTGGACATTTGTTTTAGTATTGGAAGGATAAAAAGTCTGCGGCCAGAAAAAAAGCTAGCCAAATAAGAATGGATAGGCAGCGTACAGGTGGTGGTGAAATCAATGAGCGGTTTCTTTCTGCAATTGAACAGAGAATAATTGCAGTAATGGGTGGCGAAGGATTTTTTATTGGTGATAGGGACCTTGATGTAATTGTTTTTTTTTAGTCGTGCATGTTTACTGAAGCAACATAGTATCTTAAGTTAAAGTTACTGAAATATATGACTAACATATTTAAGAAAACAACAATTTTATCATCTAGTTTAATTTTTAATACTTATTTGATTTTTTATAGATATTTCAACCTGGGCCAAGTTCTAATTTGAATCCAAATGTGCCAGATAATATACCTGAAGCACCAGATGCTATGGACTTGGTATGTATTTATGAAACCATAACATTATCTTTATATCTTGAAACAACACTAAGTCAGATTGTGCTTTCAGAGTCAGACCATACAGGATGTGATGGATGTTAACGACGACCTCCAGACACCAGAGTCAGAGAGTATACTTCAGGTAATTAAATTACATTCCATTAATGTGTGAAGTTACATATTATTCATAATATCTTCAAATAAATTTTATAGAGCCATATGGAAATACTACTACCTGTAGAAGCCAGCACCACAACCACTGCAGCACTGCTCCAAACAGAAACGTCCACCCATACATTACCAGTAAGTTCAATTAAACATATATTTTAATTATCAATAAAAAATACTTTGAGTAGTCTCCTGTTAATGTACATCAATATATAAAAATGAGTGTAAGTAGATACATATTTATATTTGTTTTATAGGATGTACAGCAAGGCTCATCATCAATCAGGCCTAATGCAGACTCACCACCTGAGGTGGCTCACAGAAGTAATGCCCCAATCGCCTTTTCATGTAAGGCCTACTTAGTTATTGTATTGGATACTTAAGTCAGTTTAATATTTTTAATAACACCCCAATATTTATTCAATCAATACTTTATAATTATTATTATGTATACTTGAATACCTATAGCTTCAGTGCTTATATGTAGGTCATTGTGGCTGGTTGATGGCAATAACTTTGCCACCTATTACATGAAACTAATATACCTTGTAAAAAATAGTCTTCAGCCTAACGTTAGGAATGAAGATAATGTTATGCTATAGTTAATTGTTAGTTAACTTTGATATTCACCACAATTTATTAGAAAATATCAAACACAAATTGACTAAATACTATTGTAAAGTATATAAATGAAACACAGTTGTGGTTTTTCATATTATAATTATAAATTTTATAGTACAATTATTACATTCCTTATTGCTTAAATCTAATTGTAGATGTAATTAAATAATTATTTTTTTAAGTAGGTACTAGTTGGTTTTCTTTGTTTTGTGATTGCATTAAATTTTTATATTTATAGCACCTCGAAGGCGTCGTTTGGTAACGGCAAGACGTCGTCTGATCCAACGATCACCACCTTCACAAAGGCGTTCACATATGGCAAGCTTAACAGAACGTTTTATTGCCATTGAAGAGAGGCGTCTGGAAAATGAAAAGCTCCTTATTGATAACCAACAGAAGATGTTAGACATCTTTAAAAATATAAGCGAGTCATGGTCAAGGCAAACCCAAGCACTGCAGGATCTATGTGTATCCATGAGACGAGGAAGTTCAATGTCTGGGGCATAGTTCTAATTAATATAACAATCAATTTTGCTTCATTTTTTTTAAGTATAGATATTATGTAAGTTATTAATAAACTGAAATATTAGTATAAGAGTAACTGTTGCCTGCAAACCTGTCTGCAATTTTTTACTATTTTAATTTTTGAATGTAGGGTAATAAGTTAAGAAATAATAGCACTTATAATATTAATATAGGAAACAGTAATATTATTATAAAAGTAGTAAAATAAAAATGATAGTTTAAAATGGTGTAAAAATAGAGATTAAGTATTTATAATAAATGTGAACCTAAAAAATTAATCTATGTTTTTCTTAAAAGACAATTATTATCCTTACACTGATTATTATTTCAATCATCATCATCATTCATTCATTTTATTGTAAACTAGCTTTTGCCAGCGGCTTCGCCCGCGTGAGAGTTTTTCCAGGATAAGAGTTCTGTTTTATATTTCACGGGGATAAAAAGTAGCCTATGTCCTTTTTCAGGTTCTAAAATATCTGTGTACCAAATTTCATTTAAATCGGTTCTGTAGTATTGGCGTGAAAGCGCGACAGACAGAGTTATTAATTTCGACCAAATTTGATTACCATAAAAACGGTTCTAGTGAGTTAATCTTGAAAGATAGTCATTTCAAGAGGAATAATTCTTTCATACATATATTTTTGGTATCTTGAACCGTTTTCGCAGCGCACGCAATGGAAGCCCTCAATGATGAATAATTTTCCCTGTTTTTTTTCACATTTTCCATTATTTCTTCGCTCCTAATAGTTGCATCGTGATGTTATATAGCCTAAAGCCTTCCTCGATAAATGGTCTGTTCAACACAAAAATAATTTTTCTATTCGAACCAGTAGTTCCTGAGATTAGTGCGTTCAAACAAACAAACAAACTCTTCAGCGTTATAATATTAGTATAGATTTAAAATAGAATGAAATCAGGTTTAGATGATACTATATGAACATTGATTTATTTCTGGTAAAAGGGAAAACATTTAGACATGCCGGGCTCGCCACAATTGGTTTACTAAATATCTCCTACTGATATGCCCACTCTGCAAGTTGTGGTGTGTGACAGGCTGCTGAGTAAGGACCCCAAGTAATCTAGACTCTTCATCTATATCATGCTGGTCTAACCTAGGAGCTGGCAGCCCAGCTCTATTACAAATATTATGTAAGACACAGCAAGCTATCACTATTTTTCCCACCATGATAGGATCATAGTGCAGCACCCTGTGAACTAATAGACATCGGAACCGCCCTTTTAGTATTCCGATAGTCCTCTCCACACTGTTACGTGCACTGCTATGCAAATTATTATAATGACTCTCTGGAGTGTCAGCTTCGGGATTACTGAAGGGAGTCATTAGATAACTCCTTTGAGGATACCCTGAGTCACCTGTAACCAATGAATGAAATTTAAATAAATTTACATTCTGTGATTAAGATATTGTCTTATTGTAAATATTAACCTACCAAGTAAATACACAATTTCTCCATTACTATTTAAATTTTCAAGGTGCTCTTTCAATCTTGTGTTTGTAAAAACAAAACTGTCATGTGTTGCACCCCCAAAAGTTACATCCACATGCAAGATGTTCAGATCAGCATCATTAATCTGGAATAAGTAAATTATTAGATATTATAGCTTTGGTAGTACCTACACTTGAAATATAATTTGCCTATACTTAAGATATATTAACAACTTACAATTAAAACATTTCTGGCATGATAACCTTTACGGCAATAATATCTCTCCTCATTTTCTTTGGGACGTATCATGGAAACCAGGGTACCATCAATGCAACCTAATACCCCTGGAATTTTGAATTTCTGATAAAACCTGTAATTAGAACTCAAGTTTCAAACAATGGCTCTTGTTCTTATAACACTAGAGTAATTAGAAAGTCTTTTGATATTTATTATTTACCTTGACTTGAGCACTTGTCGCTCATTGTGGTTTTGCGGGAATCTGATATATTTCCGAATAATATTTATATTGTTCAGAGCCTCTATTACTTCATGAATTGCTCTAGACATAGACGGTTGAGATACATAAGTATCTACATTCTTGCCAATGATTTTTTGATAACTTCCATTAGCCAAAAATGATAAAGTGCATAATATCTGAAATGTAGATTTCAATAAAATTATGTTAAAATGTGTTTGCCCATCATTATCTTATTGATTAAAGAAACACTTGAAATCATTGCTTGAAATAGTAACTAATATAAATATAATATAACAGTAAACAAACAAACCTTGAGCCTTTTGGTTAAACCACTGGAACGTACTCGTGGACGCATGTAGGAAGATAAATCACTTTCTAATATATTAATTAAATCCTCAGAAAGCCGATAAACATTAATAAAGTCTACATCACGGGATATTGTTGTCAACTTTCTCAGTTTTTTCGCCTGTCGAGCTTTCTTTAGATCATCAATCTTCTTAGCTTCTTCTAATAAATGAAGCTTTATTATTAATCTAGCTGCCATTTTACTTGAAATAAATAAAAGGAACAAAACAGTTAAAATTACTTGAAACACCACACATACACATCCAAGGAGTCCGCGCAAATAATGTAGCTTTTAAATTTGACAGAATAAATCGAGGCTGCGGGCGAGGCTGTGAGCGTCGCCGTCGCTGTTTTTTCTTAAAGAATACTTAATTGTATGCAGAACTGTCAAACTGCTCGCCGTTGAGTAGTTCTGTCTCACGGCCGTCACAGCCTTGAGCGCTAGTGTCGCTATTGATAACTTTGTGAATTCCAATCTATCATCGCAACGCTGCCGCAGCGCTGCGCGCAAGGCTGTATCGTTAGAGAATAGCACTGCAGATATCGATTTTGAGGTCGATTGGCCTTAAAACAAAGAAATTCAAAATGGCGGCCACTTTTTTCAATTCTAACATTGGATCCGTCTTCGGTACCTAAAGGCCTGCCCAGGTATCGATTTTGAGGTCGATTGGCCTTAAAACAAAGAAATTCAAAATGGCGGCCACTTTTTTCAATTCTAACATTGGATCCATCTTCATTACCTAAAGGCTTGCCCAGATATCGATTTTGAGGTCGATTGGCCTTAAAACAAAGAAATTCAAAATGGCGGCCACTTTTTTCATTTCTAACATTGGATCCGTCTTTTATACCTAAAGGCCTGCTCAGATATCGATTTTGAGGTCGATTGGCCTTAAAACAAAGAAATTCAAAATGGCGGCCACTTTTTTCTATTCTAACATTGGATCCGTCTTCGGTACCTAAAGGCCTGCCCAGGTATCGATTTTGAGGTCGATTGGCCTTAAAACAAAGAAATTCAAAATGGCGGCCACTTTTTTCAATTCTAACATTGGATCCGTCTGTTATACCTAAAGGCCTGCTCAGATATCGATTTTGAGGTCGATTGGCCTTAAAACAAAGAAATTCAAAATGGCGGCCACTTTTTTCAATTCTAACATTGGATCCGTCTTCGGTACCTAAAGGCCTGCCCAGATCTCGATTTTGAGGTCGATTGGCCTTAAAACAAAGAAATTCAAAATGGCGGCCACTTTTTTCAATTCTAACATTGGATCCGTCTTTTCTACCTACAGGCCTACTCAGATATCGATTTTGAGGCCAATCGGCCTCAAAACAAAGAAATTCAAAATGGCGGCCGCTTTTATCAATTCTAATATATAATTAAGATTTGCATCCAATGGAAACCCAAAAATAACCTAAAAAGAAACAACCTGTAGATGTTCAGTTTTCATACATTTTGCAGAAATCGGCCCGAGCGTGGATCCACGCTCCGGCAGAGTTTGAACACTTTTTTTGAGCGTGGATCCACGCTCCCGGCACGCGAGGGCTTAATCATTGCGGCAGGAGCCAACAGGGGGGACCTGCGCTTAGCTTGGGCGTTGAAAAACGCACAAGATGCCAGGCCTTGTCTACCCACATACTCTCCCACCCCCCAGGCGGCGTCTCCTAGTTTCATACAGCATCGCTTGCCCAACCTTGGTTATTCGTGACAGCTTCCAAGTTCCACCCTAGAACACTGGTTTCACTGGTGCTCCTGCAGTATTCACAGGTATATACTAATACTAAGAAGCTGAATGTACCTTATTATTATATATTATAATTAAACTTTTCATAAAAAACATAGATTTCAAAGTGTCAAAAACAAATAAAAGAAATTTTGAATGTTAATCATATTTTTATTATACTACTAACACTAAAGTTGGAGTGAACATGATATAAACAAGTTGTATACAGTACTGTTTAGGGGACTGACAATTGACGTTTTTGGTAACAATTTAATTACATCGAAGAACAATTTCCATTATCTTACTGTGAGAAGTTTTTACAATATTACAAAATATATAACACAATAACAAATTTAATAAAATAGTGTACAAAGCAAAACAATGTTTAGTTATGAGAAGATAATTAAATCATTTGTTAACAAATGAAATAAAACGCCAATTAATTGAATGCAGTTTAAAATACACGTTCTGAATTCGAGAACCTTAATTTAGATGAAGTTGTTTATGTCTATCTCATAATACTATCATATAAAGGTATAGTAAAAAATGGACATGAATTTTAACATGCCACTATAGTTAAAAGAATGTCTAGAGCCACTTACTTTGTCTTAAGAGTCTAGAGATATCATGAAGTAAAATTCATTATGATTTTAAACGAAACATCTACATACACAAAAGTTGTACATTCTGTAAATTTATTTTTATGATATTTTATGTAATAGGCTACATGAACATAACTGATAAATAATAATTATATTTCCTCATTGTAATAATTTAGGGAAGTTTAAAGTATGTATACGGTGATAATCTACCCATTAACTACAGTTTTGTGGCACAAACAAATGTATCATTAATTACCGACAATCCAGTATAATTCCTTATTTATACTCATTAGTTTAACTATCGTTTTTGATCATTAATTATCTTGTGGTTGTCTTTATAATTGCGTGCAAAGAAAAATTCAATACAAAAAAAACAGCTTATAAAGGTACAAAATGTAAGACAATGACAATATCCAGTCAACCTATTACATAAATTATTATTGACTACAGACAGTGAAACACAAATTCGCAAGCAAGAAATTGAACAAGTTCTGTACAATGTTTTCTACAATTGTAATGGAACATCAGTCATAATATCTACTACATTTATGGCCTCAAGTATCCACAACCACAACTTACCATATACCCATCCGTTACAATAGTATTGAAATTGTTTGTGTACACACATACTGTTTTATGATTTTTTTCATCTAGTTTGGAATCACTCAGTTTGTATCAGAGGCAAACGGTTAATGTTTGACAATTCCTACTGGCTTATGTTGGCAATCTTGACAAATTTATACTATAAGCTACTAATCATTAACAAAATAAGGCCCAGTTGTTTCATTCGTGGTCAATTAAAGTTAAGAATCTTATCACACTGGCAAATTTCAAGCAAATCCACAGGGAGGCGAAGGCACTGTGTGCTTGTCCAGTGTAAGACCATTAACTTTACTTGACCAGGGATGAAACAACACAAGCAAGTGTTAACTTCCTTTTTGTTAAGTTCCAATTTTAACTATTACTTTTAATATAACAGAGCTCACAACTTGCTGAAATACTGATTTGTTTAGAATAGAATGTATGCCTATTTTAACAACTACAACAGAAATTGGCACACAAAAGCCCTTATATAAATTTGATGCTCAGTCAAACATCTATAAAAATATTTGAGCAATATCTAAGATAGTTTAACCCACACTTTAAAAAATTTTTTTTTGTTTCTTTTTTATGAAGATACTAGTGATGCTGTTTATTTATGTAATTGCAAGGTTCAAAATGGATTTAAATATGAGAAGATTTATGTTTGATAAAAATTCTATGCAGGAATTTTGCCACAAATATTATTTCAATGGAGAAAAACAGCCAGCTTTGTTAGTTACTAAACGCAGGCAAATCACTCTAGCCTACCTTTTGTTAATCGAATAGTCCCTAAAATTCAAAAGCAAACTTTATTGTTAAAGCATTGAAGCAATATTTTTAGATTGTAGGTATACATTCGAAAATATGTACATTTTAATGAAATGTAAGTCTTTTCAACAAATATTCATCTCTATATAGATGATAACACAATATACTGTTTTGCTAAATGACTCCAAACTAGAGGTATTTTATAGTCGTATCACTTGCATACTTCACATAACTTTTTACAGATAGAACATTATATTATTTTGATGCGAGCTATCATGACCATTTGTTTTTGCATGAGGTACTGTTCCATTTACTAACGGACTTGCTTGTGGCTGTCTTATTGTCTTCTGCAACACATGAGCGTCAGCTGGCTCTATCCTTTTGTAGTAGTGTTCTTTCGTCTCAACTATTTCAAAGCCAAATTTCTTGTAAAAGTCTATTGCACCCTCATTGTTGACTTGAACATGCCTGAAACAGACATAAGGTTTGGTCAATTTATCTGGATGTAATCTAGATCCTAAATTTAGATGTTTGTATATTTTAATATACATGGGAATAGTGCAGTAAATTTCATTAGTCAAATCATAGAATGGGAAATGTATATACATCTTTATCATGGGAAAATGTATATTCTTTGATTGAAATGTTTAAAACATGTTATTATGCTTTATAAAATACAGATGACACCTACAACTATCCTATATTGTTATACCCCGAAATTACATGAAATATTACTTCATATTGCCTGCATACTAATATAAGACGATGGAACAAAGGTATGTGTGTCCTCTATTGCAAAGAATTTGATAGGCACTTCCAAACATACCTACATAACCTTCAGGCTATTTATAGACTATAGGTATGTGCACAAAGCATCTCTTCACTACACAAACACTTCACAGGCCACAAAAATCACAAATAGCGTACTCACAAGAAAATGCTGTCGAAATTTCCGTCCTGTTCGACGTAGTTAAGCACATGTTCCACCATCAATGTGCCGATGCCGAGTCTCCTGTACGGGTACAGGCATCCCAGTGTCATGATGTACAGCCTCCTCGAGTTCTCCGATGTGTCTATCCTACAGCACACTGCTCCGACCACTATGTCATTGTAATACGCTAATTTCGCCAGTTCACCAGCTTCCAAAACGTCTTTGTAGAATTTGTCATTGTACGACACAGGGAATACCACTGTGTTCAATTTCTTCAGTTGCTTTATATTATGCGGTGTCACGTCGCCGAGTTCTATTTTAGCTCTGTAAAGGCAAATGTGCTCTTTTATGGGTAAATTCTTATGATATTGGACGAGTGCACTATCTCTATTTTGAAGGTCAATATAGCCTATATCTTTTATTGACTGTAATACGAAGGTTATTGACCAAACGCAGATGGCTTACCTAGTCATTTTAATAACTATTCTACAAATTAAAACACTAAAATTTAAACTCTAATCTACGACACCTATATCACACGAGATCACTCCCGCCATCTACCTTGAGCGCACTCGTTCTTTCATTAGATTTTGACAAGTGTAGGTACAGGGTTTACATCAACACAATGAAAAATATTACTATTGCGTTACCAACACAAGTATTGATTTGAGACTCAGAGTAAGTATATACCTATAGTGAGCGCGTATGCAAGTGGGAACAATAGGCACGGGTGGGAACATCGTCCTGCGCCGGCCGCAAGGGCTTGTATTCACTCGAGTAGGAACGGCGTGAGCACACGCGAGTGAGATCTATGCGAATATTTGATTATTAATACTGCAAAATGGTTAAATGTTCTGTGGAATCTTGTAAAAACGACACTCGGAAACACACTTAACAGAATTCTAATATCACGTTTCACAGGCAAGCCATATTTCAGCATATTTTTAGGTAAAATTGAAATTACGCGTCGCGGTATGAAAGACGGTCGGGAGGCGAACACTTGTACCCCCCGCACTGCCCCGCATCCCGCTTTTTCGATAGTGATGTTACGCGTCGATACCAGAATCGATGTAATATTTTCATATGATAGCATACGTATTTATTACTATCGAAGGCGATGCTTAATATAATGTAGCTTAGGTAACTGTTTTTGTATGTGTGTGATTTTTAAGCCAATTAATAATTGCGTTTTTGTTTATGAAATGAAAGAAATAATTACTATTCCTAAAAATTTACTGATTACGATAATATTTTTAAGCTATTGCATAGCTTCTATCGCGGGTCTTGACAGTATAAGTTGGCAATCTTTAAGATATATTTCTTTGTCATTTTTTTAACATTGGTAATAAATATTTCAAAAACTAGACGTGACTATTTTAGGCTTGGGGAGACTAGCTAAGAAATCCATGGTGCGATGCTCGGTTTATATCCATTGGTTCAATTATAATGGATATCCATTAATATTATTGGTTCTTAATGCTTGTAAAAACTGCTCTTGAGGTACCGGGTTTATAAATCATTCCACATGGCACTACACCAATTCGCAGCATAGCTTTTATCTATATTAAGGCAATACGCTTAAAATTACTCACAAGGCCATATTTTGTAGAACCACAATTTTTTAACAACAATATGTACCGCGCCGCCGGACCTGTACTTATCGATAACTGTTGCGTTGGTGCTGCTCGCGTGCCCATCCCTAGCAGTCGCCAACATTTCTATATACTTCTATAGTTCACCTGCCTACGCTGGGTAGTGGGCGCACGATGCGATATTAGCCCTCTATAGGTATATACTTACTCTGAGATTTGAGAACTCTTGAGTGTGACGTGGATCGCCTACAAACTCCAAACAACTCCAAGCAATGATAATATGCAAAAAATACGATTTGAAATTTTAGTTTAATATTGCAATACATTTTATCATACAATGAGCAAAGGGAAAGTATTCTTTATTATCAAAGGAGAAGAGCAGAGCAAAGAAATAAGTCACTTTCTCCGCGTAAAAAAAAAGGTAAATATTTGCATGCCTGTTCTGTGAATACTTGAATATTATATCAAAGACATTCAACAATCAACAGAATAATATGTGCATATTCGGAGTTTCTAAAAAAACCTATAGGGTGCCCGCAGACACACAATAATATTGTCAATAATGTTGTATGTGTGCGGCGCGTATTGCGGTATTTTTAACCGACTTCAAAAAGGAGGTTCTGTATTTGATCCGTATGTATGTATGTTTGTATGTATGTATGTTTGTATGTATGTATGTATGTAAATTTGTATGGCCACGAGTTGCTCAAAAACTACTGATCCGATTTGGACGTGGTTTTCGATATTCAAATGTATATTATGGTATAAATAATTTATGAAGATCTGATGAAAACCTTTGGAGATACACAATTTTTTTTTTGTTTACGCGGAGAAAGTGAATTGTTACTACCGCCCAGTGTTCAAGGGGAACGACTGAGCGGTTATGTTGGGTTCATCGTACCTTACGACCCGACGTTGAGCCGCCCGGAGAGATGGAAAGCGTCGGGCGACCGCTGGGCCGAGTCCCTAACCTATGTACACCGCACAGCATACCAACTAAAACTCCGCGGTAGCCTTCTTCGGCGCATTAGGGACGGCTGCGGGCTTCCTCCGACTCACATCTAAGTTGTCGTCCGCAACCGCCCCTGCGTGTACCGCTATTGCGGTCCGTCTCCTGTTGTTGGGGGGGCTCAGAAGCCCCCACACACCGAAGGACGCCCTCGGCGTCAAAGGCAGCGTGAGGCCTAACCGCCACGCTGCCGTCCATCACGGGGGTCACAAAAGGTGGCTCGACTAATAGGTGGACGTTAATATGGCGGACCAATGGTTGCATACCCCGAGCGTCTGCCGTAATAAACAGATTGATGTAACTTACGTATTGCTTATTTCAAGGCAGTGATTTTGTATAGTGTAAAAAACGGATTAATATGTTTTGAACCTTTTTATTTAAAATGGCATAATCAAACTGCCTCGGTGGCGTAGTTGTATTACAGTACGACTGCAAAGCTGAAGTCTCGGGTTCGATCCCCGGGTCGGGCAAAGTGATATTGAGTTTTTCTATTCAGTATCAGCTCGGAGTCTGGAATTTGTGCCCGATATGGCGATAGGCTCGCCCCCTATCACATCATGGGACGGAATAATGGCGAAAAGTGGGTGCACTAGTTGTGCCTCTGCCTACCCCTTCGGGGATAACAGGCGTGAGTGTATATGTAGGCATAATCAAAGAGCATTATAATACTACGGAAAGGCATAATTATTGAAAGGCATAATTTGTCGCATGTCATGAAATTAAATATAAAATAAATTATTTTAGTGTGACTACATTGTTTTCTAATTTATATCGGTGAATACTTTGAGAAAATCAGCAATGTGTTATTAATTAAAAGTTAATGTATTTTAGTATTTAATTGAATCGTAATATTTCTTTTTTATTTACGTTGTTTATTTTGTTTTTAAGTTAGGTTAGCCTAGTACTACCTGTGGGTACTACAGTTTACCGGTCACTGCGTTCTGAAGGGTCAATGTGCTTTATTGCCAAGTTATCTGGCGCGGACTATAGTACTAAATTACTTTCTTTCTTAATTGGTAAAACGACGTGTTTTCAAATAAAACTATTGGCTATAACCCTTACAGGGTATAGTAAGTTGTAAATAAGGCATAATTCTAATGTAGCCAGTAAACTTATTATTTGTACATATGCTGTAATATTATAAATGAAACAACTTAGATTTTTTTTCCTTCTGTGTGGCTTCGCAGTTTATTTGTAAGTTGCATTTTGCCAATGTCAGGTTATTTGGGCAAGACAGGGTCTTAGGATACAAAGGTAGGGAAACTATAAATATAGAATATTGCGCGGCACAAGTACGCAGATAAATATATTGTTAAGAGGCCTTATCTAAAATTTCGACTATTTCAGTCATCTCTTCATCGTGATTATTTAAAAAATAAACTAATCTGATTAATTTATAATACATCATCGGAAGGACTATTTCAACACTAATGGAATGAACGAGCCAGATTTTTCATATCTTTCTTTAATTTCAATCTATCCCCCAAGTTCCAACGTCTGTTTCAGAAATTTTTTTTGTATGGAGACTCAAACTTGTTGCCGGTTTCAATCAAAATTGTGCTTGAAACATTGTCTCGGCAGACCATTCCATTCCCAACTAGGCTATCGTCCACTTACCTATACCTACACTATGCGTCCGTGATTAACGTTAATAATTGTATGAATAAATAGACGTTTGCTTGCGGCTCCGCCTGCATTAATGAGTTTTTTCGGGATAAAAGTCCCGCTTTATATTATCCCGGGCTAAAAGTAGCCTATGTTACCTACTCTGTGATAATGTAGCTTTATATCGGAGTTTATTAATTTTCTCGAATCCAGTAGTTTTTGAGTTTTTTTGTTACGAACATACAAAAATACAAATCTTTCCTCTTTATAATATTATAGTATAGATAAAAGAAATAGTAGGTACGCAATAAAAAGGTCTTACGTATACCGGAAATACATTATGCCGCCAGATTCGAAATAATTCCATACTTCTATTGTTTTCGTTGACACAACAATTAATTTCTTTGAATGAAATAGTATTTTTGTGCGGACTTATACAGTAGGAATTAACGAAAATGTTACTAAATCAGTTGCGTTACGTTCAGTCTTGTATAATATCTAAGAGATGCTATGGTTTCCACACACCGTTATTTCAGTCAGCCCAACATAAGGACGTGGAAAAAGAGTCAAAAGGCGTATCTAATACGCCGATTGCTTCTTCTGAGGCTAATAAAATTTCTGGAGAGCTGTTCCCAGCGCCAAGAGTGGTTCCAATGATACTTACCGACAAAGAGCCCGTGGTGTTGTCATTTGACGATGTGCCCGGTCCGAAATCTTTGAAGTACTTGTCAAGTCTCCGCCATTATTTGTCTCAATTGGGCACGCAATTTACAGCTGGTGTTTTGACAATCGGCCTTAATCTAAGTAAGAGTACTCATGATTCTTGTTATTATTCTATTACTAGCTAAATGGCACTCGTGCTTTTTGTCATTGCAAACGTTGTGTGCTGTGCCAAAATGGCAAGAATGAGTGACAGCATGTTGTTACTGTAGATAGGTAGTAGGTACAGCTACCTAATTATTGTTGAGTAGCATCTCAGGGGCTTAAATCTAAAAACACGCACGTTAATCTATATTAAAGTCAGTTATGGTATATCCATGTAAATTTAAAACACACGATAAAATAATGTACAGTTATATATTTACTTAGGTACATACATAAACACAAGAAAACCGCTGAAGAATCTCTCGACACTCTTCGATGAGTACGGCCCTGTGGTCCGTTTCATAAGCCCTGTCGGGAACGACATCGTGCTCATCAACCACCCTGATCACATCCAAAAAGTCTACACCATGGAAGGAGATTGTCCAGTGCGGTCTGCTCTGGACTCCTTGGAGAAATACAGGATGGAGCACAGGCATAACGTGCTTGGGGGGCTGTTTACTGTGTAAGTTAACCATTTATAATGATTCATGTCAATACTCGGTTGCATCTATATTACCTCATTTAGATGCTCAGTAGGTATTGGGCTCTATCAGACGTTATGAAGTACCTATGTACCTAGTGAATATCCTAATGGAAGCGGAAATATTTGTTTTTCATATTTAAACTTTTGCCTCATGCATCAGTGGCTAGGGAGGGCACGTGTAAATCGTATTTATTGAAATCCCCTTTTTATCGCTCTGTACTTTGTGGCGGCAAATCTTGGGTCGACTCCGGACAGCTACCTATAATTATCTACCTACTAGAGATTGACACGTCAGGCTTCACATCTAATGTTTTATGAATACGATGGCAATGCAATGCTATATGAAGCTTTACCTATTCATAATAAGTAGGTACCTACTAATACTAGGTGGTGCAACTCTGGTAATCAAACGAACAACTCTTCATTCAGTTTTTTAATAATAATCCAGTAGTTATGCAATATAGACCTTAGGTGGACTGGATAAAGCCTATTTGTTACAGCCAAGGTGAACATTGGTCTCGTCAACGCGAAATAGTGCACACTCCTCTGCACAACTCGATAGCCTACCACATCAACGGCGTGGGTGAAGTTTGCGATAACTTCGCGCAAAAGGTCTACAACATGAGAAACTACCAGGACGAAGTGCCTAAAGAACTGTACGATGCATTGCATAAGTGGGCGTTTGATTGTATGGGTGAGGTTTCAGTTGATATAAAAGTAATTAAGTAGGTTGTAGGTACCTAAAGAAATCCTACTTTAAGATTTTGTGGTATGAGAAAATTTGGGTATTCTCTTTTTCACTCCTTCCTTCACTTGACTTTAGGTAGTGAGTTGATACTTAATTCCTACCAGGTTAAGTATTGGAATAATTCGGCCGTCTGTACCCACGCTTTACACATCGCAAATTCATGGATATGGTTACTATTAAACATTCCAGAGCGAAATTATAACTATACATATGTATTTGGCTAACAGATACATTTGTGCACGCAGCACTCGCTACTCTGATGAAAATAATGCTTCCAGGACTAATACTGTTTGATAAGAAGTTCAAGATGCTGGACACGGAGCTGGTATACAGCCAGTGCGACATGTCGTGGATGTACCACAGCCTGCAGCGAGCCACCGACGCAATCGTCAAGTGCGAGTCGGGCCTGCACTGGTGGAAGATATTCTCCACGCCAGCCTGGCACTCGCTCGTCAAATACTGCGACAGCTTGGACAAGTGAGTCATCAGCGATACCAGCCTGTTTTAAATGCTTAAATGGCGATGGGTTTTTCTACTACAGGGTGGGTTTACACTCTAGTCCACTACGTTGGCAGACTTCGCTGATCTTTGAAATTTTAATGGAGAGTACTCAAGTATATAATATGTATTATGTACACAGGAATACTTTCCTGTGTAACGATGTTTTCCATTACCGTTAAAGCATATCGTGCCTACTTATTTGGATAGTGACGGGTCTGGGTTGGAGCAGAAAGTGTTACACGATTCGATTAGTTACCAATAGTATTGAAATTTGCTCAAAATGGTCTTGCCCTGCCATTGTACTTAGGTAATAAAATTGTAGACATTACAATAGTGAAATCTCTTTCAGTCTAATCGGCAAACACGTTTTGGAGGCGGAACAAGCATTAACAACAACAACGTTCAAACTAAAAGATAACGAGGAGAATATTAGTTAGTATGAATCCCCATACCCGAAAATGTATTCCATATTTCTATAGAGGCAAAGTTTAATGCGTTTAGTATGGAGTAGAAATCCTACTAATATTATAAAGGCGAAAGTTTGTAAGAATGTATGGATGTTTGGATGTATGGATGTAAGGATGTTTGTTCCTCTTTCACGCAAAAACTACTGAACGGATTTCGTTGAAATTTGGCACACGGGTAGATCATATCCTGGATTAACACATAGGCTACTTTTTATCCCGGGAAAATATAAACCGGGACTTTTATCCCGGAAAAACTTTTTAATGCGGGCGGAGCCGCGGGCAAAAGCTGGTAGAAAATATGTGAGTGGTTATTTCTATTATTAACACAGGGTCTGGTGGTACTAGATACGGCAGCTAAGGCCTAAAGGCAAAGAATACCCAAAAACATGCCTGATAATGTTATATTTAATTATAGAATCTTCAAACATCTTGATCAATTCGATGTTGGTGGGACAAGAAAAGATGAATCCTGAAGACATAGCAACCGTTATTATGGATATGCTTCTCATTGGCGTGAATACTGTTAGTACTTTACTATTAATAATAATTGGACCTACTTTCGCAAACGGGAACCAACCTACACCAAAATATTTTCTACTTGATGTTAAACTAAAAAAAAATTTGTACGGCTTTTTTGTTTGGCTACTTACGCAATGGAAACGTGCCTAACTCTTCAGATAACTTCGTCGATGTCCTTCTTGCTGTATTATTTGGCGAAGTATCAGAGAGCCCAAAAAATGTTATATCAAGAAGTGGCTAAACTGGACAGCCAATTGGATTCGATACACTTGTCGAAGATAAGGGAAGAGATGCCTTACCTCCAAGCTTGTATAAAGGAGACTTTACGGTATGACAAAATTCCATTTGATAATTTCCACTGTCGTGCCCATTTGTAGATACCAATGCAAGCTGCTAGACAGATTTTTGAACAGACTATAACCAATAGGATGGCCAGATATTTCGTCTAAAAGTTATTACCAATTGGTCGCTGTCTTATCTGACACTCCATGTGATAAGATGTTTCGGTATGCGCAAATTTTGTAAAGAAAGCACTATTTTGAAAGGAAATATAATTCCAATTTTTGACTTGTTTGACAAAGTTTGACTGCCTCGGTGGCGTAGTTGTATTATGGTACGACTGCAATGCTGAGGTCTCAGGTTCAATTCCCGGGTCGGGCAGTGATATTGAGTTTTTCTATTAAATATCAGCTCGGAGTCTGGAATTTGTGCCCGACATGGCGATAGACTCGCCCCCTATCACATCATGGGATGGAATAACGGCGAAAAGTGGGTGCACTAGTTGCACCTCTGCCTACCCCTTCGGGGATAATAGGCGTGAGTGAGTGTGTGTGTATATATAATTCCAATTTGCGCATTACAATCATGTCAAAGAACGTTCTAATGCATTTTACATAGGTGTTTTGCAATTTCACGAACCCTTCAAGGCCCGCTTATATGTATAGATGTATGAGAAAACCCTATGTATATACTATATGGACACCGGTGTCCGTCGCGGGCCTTAACAGACTATGTTACTGACGATTAGGCTCAACATTTTTGTATAAAAATTCACCCAATGTCTGCTCTATATAAACTTAGAACTCTTTGGTCACACTCATCTAGAATTTAGAATATAGACAGCTGACTTTCTCGCTCACATAATGGGACTGGTAAAGCTTGGTGTAGTTTATGTCTGCTAGGTACATTTCTATCTACCCCTTTAGAGATAAAAGGTGTCAGTAAATGTGGAAGTGGCCTCAGAGCTGAAACTTAGCAATGAAAATTATATACCTACATATCTTGTTACAGATTAGTACCACCAATTCCTGTGCTTACTAGAATTTTACCAAAGAACATTACGCTGGATAGATACAAGTTAGTGAAGCTATTCAGTCCCCTTATTCTCTAAAACACATTTTCACCGTTCGTAACAAGTCCGTGACAACTTATCGGGTTTATCACTATGAAAATTGGCATACAGAATACCAATTAGCGCTAATTACATGAAGTTAACGTAATGCGGCCGCGTTACGAATTAACACTGTCATAGAGAATAAGAGGGCAATTATAATTGTGTATAACTATATACAAAACTAACTAGTTATTGTCATAGTTATAATTGTAGTTTGTAATTAATCTACACTTATAATAAAAGTATATCTACTAATTTAATTACATATGCTATAAGTATTATGTACAAAATATTACTCTTATTGTTTCAGTATACCTCGAGGGACTCTAATAATAATGTCGACACAAGACACAGCTTTAAAAGAAAGCAACTATGATGATGCAGCAATGTTCTACCCTGAGAGGTGGCTGAAACCAGAGGCCAAAGACTACCACGCTTTTGCATCTATACCATTTGGTTTCGGGGCACGGAAATGTTTAGGACAAAATATTGCTGAGACTTTGCTTTCACTGTTGACTGTAAAGGTACTATTGATAATAATTTCGGCAAAAAAAAACACTCGCTTTCTCTGCACATTTTTTTTTTGTCCCTGACATTACTCTTTCTAGCCTGACGAGGGTGGGCTTATGAAAGAACACCGGTCTTTTAGGTGAGTGCAGAAGGCGCTCGCAACCCTTAAAATTAAGCGACCACGCTGAGGGCGACCCACTAACGGGTCACGAACCTCGGCTCAGGGCGGCCACTGAGAGGATAAGACAGCGTTTGGGGAAGATGGTTTTTAACCTAATCCTATTTAGTGGTATCGTACCTAGTAGTCTTCGGCACCGGGCCGGAACTGCTAAGAGAGGTCAGGGTGACGGGGAACGCGACGAGGTCCTCGACGGCGAGGACGGTACAGCGGTCTTGTGGAGTGTGTGAGCTGATGATGCTCGATCTTTTCGCGAATGTTTCTCTGCACAGATGGACTCTTAACACATAAGACATACAAGTTTTTTAAGGTATGCAAACTCTTTTTACAGATAATGCAGAAATACAAACTTGAATACCACTATGGTGACATCCAGCCAACTAGAAGTTTCATCGCAAAACCGAATAAGGCATTGAAGATAAGGTTTATAGATAGAAATTAAATATTTCCCTTTTAAATTATACAATTAAGGTAACTTTGATGTTAGTGTCTGTAAACAATAAAACTTTTTGATTGTAAGCAATTTTTTTTTATTAGCATAAACATATAAATTTGACTAACATTAAAATTTTATGAGCTTATATGGCTAAACACTAAATATTACTTGTCATAATGTGTATGAAAAAGGAAACCATTTATATGTATGTAATTTGTTTGAGTAAAAATTATCGACTGAAATTCATGTTAACAGATTTACACAGTTATAATATAGGGACACCATATACAAAAGTCTTAACTCCCAAATAAATGGTAAATGAAACAAGTGCATTCAGATATAACTGGCTTATACATTAACTTGCAGATAATATTTATTTACAACATTGTGGAATGGACTCTTATTGTGCTTGGTAATTATTTCCCAACTGTCACATTCCATATAATATCCTCTAAATCTAATAATGGCATATTACAAATTTCGCCTAAATCTTCAACATTGCCTAAACAAGAAAGAACATAAACATGTAAGTAATTATATTACCAAACCCTCTTTCTAATGACATTATCGTTGCCTTCTTGATGAAAATATGTTCAAGTATTTTCCTCGGGTCATCTCTTTGGCTTCCTCCAGTCCTAGTTGATAAGCAAGATCATGAAGCTTCTTCACTTCCATTATAAGACCACTTACCGAAAGTGCTCCCAATTCTAAAATGTGACATAACATTTTTAAAAACGGTACTCCTTTTTTATTGTATATTTTTTATATTGCATAGAATGATGAGACGAGCATTCTATTCGCCTGATGGTAAGCGATACGACCTTCCATAAACAGTAGCAACACCATCCGGCACCTTGAATTGCAAAGTACTGTGTGGCATTCGACTGCGCTCATCATATTGAGACATAAGATGGTAAGTCTCATTATGTCTAGTAGTTAAAATGGCTACAATGTCGTTCAAACCTAAACACAACAGTGCATGCATACTGCTACTTGGCGGTAGAAATAGACATTGCGATGGTACCCACCCAGACGGACTCTTACATATGAGAGACCTACCACCAGTAAATTTGTTATAAACATATAATTGGCATTTACTTAGCTAAATATTATGCAAAGATTATGTTAATCAGGTTATTTAGATAACATACTTTGAAACCAACTGCAATACTCATGATAAAGGCTCGTAAATTTTTAATTATTAGTGAATACAGTGAATTGATAATAATCAGTATAGTTAAATATTTATAACTAGTTGTAGATGAGACAAAAACACTAAAATAGACGAGTGAATATGTATTTAGAAATAAAAACTCACGTTGCATGTAGTTGTAGTCTTCCTTGGTAAGACCTCGTTTCCAAGAAGGCGGAGACTGGTTGCTGTTCGGTAGTGGAGCGAACTCCGAAACGCCCGGAACTGACAAAGAATCAGAAGAACAATTTGATGAATCGTCCGTGGCACATACAATATTGTTACCATCGCCCATTGCAAATTAAAAGTTCAAAAAAGGTAGTTTCTAACCGAAACACCAACGAATAAAATCAAGAATATAGAAAGGGATGACAACATAAGAAATAAAAATGAAATAGCGCGATATTTAAAAATAAATACCCGTGCTAGAATCAAATTCGCAATTCATAATTATGACACTACACAAGGTCGTTCTTACTTTGTTCGGGCCATAGTTCTGGTGAAGCTCGATCCAGTTTTTCAGAGCTGAAGAGACTTTCTTCCAAAGATGTCAATGGAATATCATCTGAACCTACTTGCTCTGAAACAATTTGGGAAATTTGTATAAATTTGTTTCCACAAACACTTCCACAAACATAATCAGTTACGACATATACTAATAATACATCTTTCTACAAAGCCGGTAGTTTATTGTAACAAAGTACAAGAAAAAACAAAATAGCATTTACCTTCTTGAGAAGTAGAATTTTGTTTCGCGGCCATTTTCCAATCTTTGACAATTGTGTAAGCAAAGATAAAAGACTAATAATTCATAATGGACAACATTTTTTTTAATTTAAATATTACGGCTCTGGATCCTAGTCACCTGAGCCCATCTTTCATGAAATACAATTTTATTCTTGTTTCTATTTATCTAGTACTAACTACTATATCGATGTAAAGCAGTGGCTACCTCAATAATAATAATAATACCAGCCGTGTATTATATACTGTCCCACTGCTGGGCACGGGCCTACTCTACTACTGAGAGGATTTAGGCCTTAGTCCACTAGGCATGGGTCGTACTTGCAAAATCGTGAACCAGGGCTTACAAGTAAGTCCGCCGAAAAAAACCAGCGCCAAAAACCAGGGTTCGATATACTTTCAAGTATTTTTTTTTCTGCATAGGAAATTAATCCGTGCAACCATACAAATAAGGAACACAATCGCGCTCACAAATAAAAACTCAATTCTATAAATACTAAGTATTTTATTTCTGTATAGGAAATTGATCCGTATTTCAATACGCGTAAGGAGCACAATCGCGTTTGTAAATAAAGTACTTATAGCACTTGGATAGTCGAAAATCAAAATACTTTCAAGTATTTTTTTACTGCATAGGATATTGATCCAAATATGGGCACGAATAAGGAGCACAATCAAGTTAACAAATATAATACTTTTAACACTTCAATACTTGCATAGGAAATTGTTCACTAGCTTGTTGAAATAAGAACCATAATTGCATTTACGGACGATGACGCCTGAGCGCGGCGTAAAATACTTTCAAGTCTTGCAAGTATTTCGGGTCGGCACCTAGTCGGCGTACTTGCAAGCAAATACCTGGTGTAAAACCCTGGTTGCGTAAATACGCACCACCTCTATAGTCCACCACGCTGGCCTAGTGCGGGTTGGTAGACTTCACATACCTTCGAAATTCTTATAAGGAACTTCTTAGGTATGTAGGTTTCCTCACGATGTTTTCCTTCACCGTGTGTGGCTACCTTACCAAGACGTCATCGAGGAGTTTTGGCGGTAACGAAAAAACACTTGATTGGCACAGTTATTTCAATTCACTTCACTTAAGTCCTTTAATAGAACTATATTGGATAATATACCACCATAATTATGCAATATAACACTAAGTATCACCATGATAATGAATTAAAACAAGAGCACTTCATCATTCATGACCATTGATGTATTCAGGACACTTTCAAGTTCCCGCCATAACTCCAGCACACAGACATTTTTTATGGTTTTCCCTCATAGGGAAGGCAAAGGGTTCTAGCCCATACAGCCTCGTTTTATGTGATATTTTTGGTTCTTTTTTTTTACTATGTACTATGTCGTAGTAAAGTAGTGGCTACATAACCAAGACTTTATTGAGGAGTTTTTTTTTTAATCTTATTTTAAGGAGCTTTGTCGTGAGTTACGACTATGTCGCTCCATACGTCCACTTGAGTCTACAGACTAAACGTTCACCCTAGTACACTTAAAATATTTTTTAACCAAAGCCCTAGCCCCCTCTGACATGGGAGCCGACAACATACTATTAAAATCCCCTATATTACAAACTAAAATATGAGGTCCACTCCGTACACACTCCGGCAAAATATGGCGTACATCTTCCTTCACTCCAATCAGAGCAGTTTGATGAGTCTGACGCTCCCACAAGATGTTATTGAATTGCTGGGAGAGCGCTTGTAGTCACTCGCGTAGGAACGGTGTGAGCACACGCGAGTGAGATCTATGCGGATATTTGATTATTAATACTGCAAAATGGTTAAATGTTCTGTGGAATCGTGTAAAAACGACACCCGGAAACACACTAAACAGAATTCTAACATCACATTTCATAGGCACGCTATATTTCAGTATATTTTTAGGTAAAATTGAAATCACGCGTTGCGGTATGAAGGGTGCGCGGGAGGCGAACCCTTGTACTCCCCGCACTGCCCCGCGTCCTGATAGTGATGATTCCATAGTGACGTTATGCGTCGACACCAGAATCGATGTAATATTTTCATATTATAGCATACGTATTCATTACTATCGACGGTGATGCTTATTATAATGAAAGAAGAAAGAAAGAAAGAAAGAAATAATTTATTTGGTTTTAGTAACATGAACAAAACAAAATAAAAAATAAAAACTAATAAGAAAAAATAAAATTAAAAACAAACAAATAGAAAACTAGAGAAAACAAAAACAAACCAAAACCAAAATGGATCCAGCTCAGCTTTATGCTACAGCGTAAACTGAAGCGCTGATTTTCAGCTGAACCCAATAGATGCAGATTCCATCACTGTACATAAAATATGGCAAAATACTCGACATTAAACAGTATGGCTAGTTAAAGACCGGACATCAGGACCAAATGTCGCTATCTTTTCTGACACGTGATAAGACGTCTCGGTATGCTTAAATTTTGTAAAGAAAACAATATTTTGGAAGGAAATATGCCAATTTGCACGTTACGATCACTATGTATACGTGTTTTGCTATTTCGCGGTAGATTGATTTTCTGACGAACAGGCTCAAATTTTTTTTTTTTTTTTTTTTTTTGCATGACAATTTTCCCAATATCCGCTCTATAGATTCCCTGAACTCTTAGTTTACAATCATCCAAGCACCGAATCCAAACCGCTCCACCACCATGATCACTTTACCGAATTTGTTACAGTTTAAGTATACCCTCAATTTGAAACTTGTTGAAGAAAAACTCTTTTATTTTTTGCCTAAACGTGCTAACCGTATATGATAAATTCCGTAAAGGGGGGGGTATTATGTTCCATATCTTTGCTGCGGTATACTTGAAACTACCTTCAAAAGAAGCTGTTTTGTGCGATGGAATGAGAAGATGAGCAAGGCGCGTACGGCCGGACCACTGAAGCTTATCTGCAAGGTATAACGGTTTACGGCTTTTCAGGATCCCAAACAGAAGTGTAGCGAAGTGTACATAGCGCCTCGATGCCATGTTTAACATTTTTGCTTGGTTTATATAAGGTGATATATGACTTCTCGGGGGAATGTTAAAGCAAAATCGAGTACAGGCATTCTGTACGCGTTGTATTAACGTCTTTGACCTGGCTAATAGCCTCGGACCATACACAATGTCAGAATAATTAAATTTAGATAGGACTATCGAGTCGACGAGACTTATACGAAGCTGACAACTGAGATACTTCCGAGTTCTATACAGAACTTTTAACCGATAAAAACAATTACGTGCCAATTCTTTCACATGATTTTCAAACCGTAAATCAGAGTCCATAATTAAACCCAGATTACGTGTCTCCTGCACTTGACCAATGGGCTCGTTCTTTGCCATGATATTGGGGTTATATGAATTAATTTTCAAAATTTGCTGTCTTGTACCCAGTATCATAAACTTTGACTTGCCAGGGTTCAGTACTAGACAATTACTTTCTGACCAGTTGACTATTCTCTCAAGATCTGCGTTAATTCTATCAACTGCCGACTGAATTTCACTATGATGAAAGGAAAGATATAATTGCAGATCATCGGCGTATAAGTGGAATTTACAGTGTCTTATACATCCCATAATATCTGCACTATAAAGTATAAAAAGTAATGGCCCAAGGATGGATCCTTGTGGCACTCCTCTAGTAACCGGAACCACGGAAGACAGAGATGTAGTACCATCTGCGTTGTGAATTTTAACATATTGAGAACGATGACTCAAATAACTAGCAAACCATTTGATTGTGGGTACGTCAAAACCGTAAAAAGATAGCTTGGAAAGCAAAAGATTATGATTAATTGTGTCAAAAGCCCTTGAAAAATCTAATAAAACAAGAATAGTACCTAAACCAGCATCCTGGGCTTCTAAAATATTGCTAGTAACATCTAATAATGCTGTAGCAGTACTACGGTGTTTACGAAACCCAGATTGGGCTTGGGGAAGGATATCGTTGCTCTCAAGATAATTTATAAGCTGGCAATAAATCAATTTTTCCATAACCTTGGATAGACAAGGCAGAATGCTGATTGGGCGCAGGTCTTTAGCTGTCAAGGGATTTGAGTTCTTTGGTATGGGTCTGACAATAGCCGTTTTCCACACCAGGGGGTATGTACATGTAATAATTGATCTGTTTATAATCGATGTTATAGCTTCCAACGAACAAGGTAGAGTCAGTAAAAGCATGTCCAATATTATCATATCGTTCCCTTGGGCATTGGACTTAAGAGAATAGATAATGTGACTAACATTGCTCTGGCTAACACATTTAATATTAAAGTTAAGAGAGTTCAACCGATGAAATTCAAAATAAGTCAAGTCTAATGTAGCTTAGGTAACTGTTATGTCTGTGTGATTTTTAAGCCGACTAATAAGTGCGTGTTTGTTTATGAAATGAAAGAAATAATCACTGTTTTTAAACACTGTCCGATTACGATGATAATTTTGTTTCGCGACTTTTCAAAAGACGTCGAACAAAATATGTTTTCTGATGTAATAAACACGCCTTTAAGAGGTTATGCACAAGTTGCAAATAACTCCGTGTATACCGTATGGAAGGGAAACGCTCTCGGAAACAAATACAGGTGATAGTTCTGGTGATTCCTGACGTGATGGCACTAAAAATCATTCCACATGGCACTACTCTAATTCCCAGCATAGTTTGTATCTATAAACACAACACGCTGAAAAGTACCCACAAGGTCATATTTTGTAGGACCACATTTTTTTAACAACAATATGTACTGCGCCGTCGGACCGATACTTATCGATAACTGTTGAGTTGGTGCTGCTCGCGTGTCCATCCCTAGCAGTCGCCAACATTTCTATATAAGTAGCTGTAGTTCACCTGCTTACGCTGGGTAGTGGGCGCACGGTGTGATATTAGCGCTTTATAGGTAGTTACACATGCTCTAAGATAGAACTCTATATTGTATAATTATTCCGCCAAAACTCCCTGTACATAGATATTTTTTTTTTTTTTTTTTTTTTTTTAATTTTCCCTTTGTTTTGGGAAGGCAAAGGGCTCGAGCCCATACAGCCTCGTCATGAGTAATATTCATATTTGAAATTCCGTGCATTAAAGGCCTAAGCCAATTCTTCATAATATTATTTCCATATTTTTAGTCTTATATTTAGGCCTAAGCCAAGTCTTCATTATATTATTTCCATATTTGTAGTCTTATATTTAGGCCAAAGCCAAGTCTTCATTATGTTTTCTTCATTTTTAGTTTTGAGCGAAGTCAAGTCATTAGACTGCTATCTATTATATCTTTATTTTTCCCTAAATATCCATTACCGTATGGCATATGTAATCATAAATAGCTTTGTATGTCTCTGGTCTTTTAAGTATTTCTTGCATAGAGCGCGGGACAAGCTCAGATTTGCCGTAGATGTTAATTAATTTATCAATAAGTATAATTCTTTGTATGTTGAAAGCAGAGCATTCAAATACTATGTGATTCATTGTTTGTTCAACATTCTGATCGCAATCTGTGCATATGGGGGACGAAATAATGCGCATTCTGTTAAGATGGGCTTTAAAACGACCATGTCCAAATCGAAGTCTATTTAATGTAGTATAAAATTTTCGTTGCATGTTGAATTTGGATCTACAGAACCAAGGACACTTTCCCACATTAATATTGATTGCTGCGTAATAGGCACCTTTAATCTTTGTTGTAGTCAACCAATATTCTTTCCATTCATTAAGAATAGACTCTCTTATGAGTAGCTTTAAGTCCGAGAATGGTATGGCAACTTCATCAACAGCTTTCACACTGTCGCCGCTGTCACTGTCAACAATTGACTTTGCTAAAAAATCAACTTGCTCGTTTCCGATTACTCCCACGTGCGCAGGTGTCCAAAGGAATTGTACTTCTTTGCCTTGATTCTTCAATTGAAACCAACGACTCTTGATGTTGTATATAATGTAATTAATTTTACAGTCTAAACTATTACTTTGTAAGGCACATAAAACACTCATACTGTCCGTAATAACAAGCCAACGTTGATCATTTGCTTGACCAATATATTGCAATGCAAATAATATTGCCAAAGCCTCAGCGGAAAAGATACTCAACTCACACGAGAGTTTGCGACCAAATCCTAAACGCAGATGAGGAATATAGAACGCCATCGATACGTTTCTCGACTTGGAACCATCAGTAAATATTTTTCTATATTCATTATATTCAGCCAAAACATTGTTTACCTCTTCTTTATGCTTCATATTGTTATTTATATTTATCTCTATAGAAGTAAATTTGCTTTCAAAACTGTCCGTATAGCAAGCCCAGTTGTCAGGTTTATGAATTTTATATTTTTGATCAAGTTGAATCATAAATGAAAAATCATGAAGTGCATAAGGTACATTAGTGGTTGAAACAAAGGAACATTGACTATCAAAATGTTTATATTTTCTCAATAATAAATTATTAGCCATAGAAAATAATTTGAGAAGAAAACAATATTTTAGATACTTAAATCTATATGACAAAGGAGGAGTATTGCACTCTACTTGCAATGAATTTATAGGGGTCGTCCTCATAGCACCAGTAATTAATCTCAGATTTTTATTTTGCAAAACATCCAATTTCTGAACAAGTTTGTCATTAGATGCGAAACACAAAAAACCATATTCAAAGTGACTACGGACAAGTGATTTATACAACATGAGCAAAATTTTTGGGTCAGCACCCCAAGACGTTCTTGCAAGTGATTTTAAGATATTGAATGCCTTACCTGCCCTTCCGATAATATAATCAACATATTTTTTCCATGTCAGATTATTAGTCAAAATTACCCCTAAAAATTTAACTTCAGACACTTGTGGAATTTCTCTTTGGTCATAAAATAATTTAATTTTAAAGGGACGAGTTTTGTTAAATACCACCATTTTGGTTTTGTCAATATTAATATCAAGATTCAGATATTTAAAGTAAATGTGAAGATTCGTCAAAGCTGCATTAAGAGTATTAACAATGACATTTACATTAGACCCTGATGTATAAATAACAAGATCATCAGCAAATTGTAAATTTCTAACGTCTGAACCTAGTATTAAATTAAGTTTATAAATATACAATATAAATATTAAAGGGCTTAAAATTCCTCCTTGACACACACCTTTGAAAGACACTCTAGGTCCAATAAGTTGATTTTGAAATTTGACGTACACTACTCTACCATGTAAAAAGTTAAAAATCCATTTCACAATTTTTTCAGGAATACCAATGGTCAATAATTCAGAAGCTAATATGTGATGATTGACATTATTAAATGCTCCAACTATGTCAAAGAAAATACCTATTAGAACTTCTTTGTTCTTGAATGCATTGAAAACATCAAAATGTAAATGAGAAATACTTTCGCGACAAGAACGACCTTTGCGGAATCCAAACTGGTTTGATGGTAAAATATGATTGCTTTCTACAAAAAATTCTATTCTTTGTTTTAACAACTGTTCAAATATTTTTCCCATGCATGAAGTTAAAGCTATTGGCCTGTAAGAATCAGCAAGTTCTTTCTCTTTATTAGGCTTTAAAATTAGTATTAAACAATCTGTTTTCCAACTTGAAGGAATGATTGAATTATTCCACAATAGATTATAAATATTTAACAAAACGTGCTTTGAAGTATTTGATAAATGTTTAAGTACTTTATATGGAATTCCGTCGAGGCCAAAGGCTGTATCACGTCTAGAGGAAATGGCTGAATTCAATTCTGCAAAAGTAAATGAATTTGTAAGATAATCAGAACTCGAAGCAGTTATGAAGTTATTATTTAAATTTAATTCAGCCTCAACGGTGGAAGGTGTGTATTTTCTAATAAAATCAAAAATCCAATCTAATCTCTTACAGGAGTTATAGCTTGTATTTACGTTTTTAAAAATTTTCATGTAGTACCATATTCTAGATAAAGGAGTAGTTCTATTAAAGCTTTCACAAAGATTTTCCCAACTTTTTTGTCTTTCTTGCTTCAAGGTCAACTTTTTAATAGCTTGCAACTTTTTGAAATGTAAATAATTAGATTCAGTTGAATCATGTCTAAAGTTTACATATGCATGTTTGGCCTGTTCAACAGCAGAAGCACACCTGACGTTCCACCAAGGTAGAGGTCTTCTATTTTTATTAAAATAAGTGCTGGAGTGACTTTGAAAATTAGGACGAAGTCCAATTGACATAGATAACTGAATAGCTGTATCCAAGAGACTCATTAATTCTTCATATGATTTTAAAGGATTTTCTTTGTTATAATGAAAATTATGCAGGAAACTATCTGAAATGGTTCTAAACATATCCCAATTAATTTTACGATAATTGTGTTGTTGAGGATATTGCTTACTATCGGGTAATAAAGTTTGTTTGTTACCAGAAACATTTCTAACAAAAACTTTTATTATTACAGGTAAGTGATAGCTTCCTAGAGGGTCATCGTGCACAGACCAATCGCAGGAAACTGCAAGATCAGGAGAAACTATTGTAAGATCAAGTGCATTTTGTCGCCATTTATGGGAACCTACTGTTGTCATTTGACCATCATTCAGAATAACTAACAAATTATCATCTATACATTCTAATACTTCAGATCCACGAGTATCAGAAGTCATGCAACCCCAGCTATGGTGCAAGGCATTAAAGTCTCCAGCAATAAGCAAGGGCTCAGGTAGACTTTGAATTAGGTTGTTCAATTTATATTTAGAGAAAGATGGAGAACATAGTTTGGGACTGTAAAGAGATACTATGGTCAGTTCCTTATTGTTACCATAATACAAACGAATTGCGCTATTTTGAATGGAATTATCGCTAAAAGTGTCTAATTTCTTAAAATTAAGGCTTTTGTGTACTAAAATAGCAACGCCGTTATGATCGTTACCACTGTCTAATCTCACCATCTCATAATTTTTAAAACTAATATGATGATGTGACTTCAACCAGGTCTCGCATATAATGGCAATATGAATGCTTTTCTCATAAAGAAAATGTGAAAAAATAAGTCGATTACTCATTAAACTCTGGGCATTCCATTGTACAATATTTATATAATCCATAAAAGAGAGAAAAAGATTTAAGAGGAGATTTTTTGGTCTTGTATGTTTTGGATGAGAAATTCTTTAATAGTTTTACTACAGATGCTAGTTTCATTTGCTTTGCTCATGGTAATAATTTTTATAACTGAATCAACTAGTACTTTCAAAAAGTGATCAGAGTCTAAAAGTGATATAAATAGTTCATTAGGACTTTTTTTCCTGCCACCTAGTGAAGGGAATGATTTTTCATTGACAACATCCACAAATGATCTTTTAATAAACTTTTCTTTGTTCTGTTTAATTTTATCTTGTTTTACTGGGCACTCTGATGAAATAGCAATATGGTTTCCTTTGCAATGAATACAACAAGCATTAGTTGGAGCAATAGTGCAATTCTTAAAATTGTGGCTGCCAGTACAGATTGAACATTTTTCTGAGTTCTTGCAAAATTTAGCTAAATGGCCATACCGGAGACAACGCAAACACTGTTTGACTGGAGGTATGTATGGTGAGATCTCAAATCGCCAACTATTAAGATCAACACTGTCGGGTAAAGTTTGGCAGGAAAATGTAATACATATAGTTTTAGTGGGTTGTAAAGTAAAGGTGCTGTCAACATTTTTTATTCTCCTCATAATTCTACGTATAGAAATAATGTTTTTTGTTGTTGTTAATGCAGTATAAATTTGTTCGTTGGATAGGTCTATCGGAACATGATGTATAACACCTGTAGTCTCGGTAGCGGCAGCCGGTATACTGGCTTTAAGCTTATTCATGTCTAGAAATTTTTTATTTGATAATGCAGCATTTGCAAGTGTTGCACTGTCGAAAATAGCGCCCACCTTATACTTATTCATGCGCACTAGTTGTTTTATGCCCTTATTATACCTTTTCAGATTATTTGCCAGAGACATCATATCTCTGTCCCCCAGCGGTTTATTGTTTTCGATACTTTCTAAGAAGACAATAAATTCGACATTACCTGTATTTTCTGCATACAGTCTGTGATAATTGGGTATTTGGAAAGTTCTATACTTATCCACAGCATCCACGGATTTTTGAGACGAAGAATCCGACGCCTCCAACTCCGCCTCATCATGCCCTGACTCATCTTTTTTCTTACGTTTTCTTGTCCCCCCCATTTTGGACAAATCTCTTCTTCAACTACCAAGATATAAATATGTACAATTATTTATACTTTACTCGTATAAAAATTATTTTTAATAAATAAGTTTAAAAATTGCGCCTTTTCTTTTCGACGTTCCCGCGCTTTTTTTTTTTCCTGTACATAGATAATTATGATCAACAATATTTTTTTACATCCTACTAATATTATAAATATAAACGCGAAAGTATGTAAGTATGTATGGATGTCTGGATGTATGGATGTTTGTTACTCTTTCACGCAAAAAACTACTGAACGGATTTAGATGAAATTTGGCACACGGGTAGATCATGTACTGTATTAACACATGAGCTACATTTTATCCCGGTAAAATTAAATGCGGGACTTCTATCCCGGAAAAACTTTTTAACGCTGGCGGAGCCGCGTGCAAAATCTAGTATACCATAATAGAGTCCAAGTCCAAAGATATTTATAAAATAATTCTGAAAAAAAAAACTAAACATTACAAATCTAAATAAAGGCATATATATAATTACAGAATACTTTGTAACATTATTTATTTAACCCGTACTACTATTTATTCTGGTTACTGTGTATATCATTAGGCAGTACTTGTAACCCTAGTACTACCTTGTAATAAATGTATTCTAATTAGGAAAAACACTAGATGATGAATGATATAAATCTTCAAATCAATTAATAGTGTAATTCTATCATAAAAACAAAATTACGTCTTTACTGAATCACAGTAAAAAATTATGGCGGAAATTCTTCATTCCTCCATTTTTTTATAAATCTTGTGCTTCATGGTAGATCCTTCGCAGTTTCGTAATTTTAACCCTGGTATACTTTTACAAATTCTTTCTTCCGGTTGCCAACACAAGGCAAGGTGCGTATTTTGGAGTAACCGCATGGTTTTTAGTGAAATAAAGGTGTTTAGTTTAGTTTTAGTGAAATAACCGCAAAAACCTGTGTTTACGGTAAATTCTGTGATGTTACTTGCTTTAGTTATCCATCAGTTCACTCGGTGTAAAACATTTCACTGAAGTTACGACAGCGTTGCAACGCATCAATGTCTCCTGATTGACACTGTTTTATTGATAAATAATTAGTTCGACGCTATTTAGCGTTTTCTTGAAGAATAAGTACGGATTATTCGTAATATGTGTTACTTGCCCACATACTAAAATACTTTGTAGACTTCATATAACATAACCTCACTTTGCAGTCATGTCTGAATACATGTAACATGCCACAAACATAATTTGAATCTTGAAATTCTATCTAACATTGTCTCTTGATATTTACTTCTTAGATGCGTTCCGTCACAGTGAAGGATGTTGAACAAGACAAGATTGTCAAGACAGTCGCGGCCCATCTAAAGAAGTAAGTTTGGCGTTAATATTTTGCAGTATTTTATCTTGAAGTTATTGCAGTAATATGGCAATGTGGTTGAATTAGTATTGGGTAGGGCATACAAGATATGGATATGGACATACAATACAGAGGGAGCGAGACGGATGCTACATAATTACAATAGTAGCCAGTGTGCCTCACCTCATTTGAAGAAGGGCAATGTATTGGCTTAGTGTATAAAAGAGGCTACTCTTACAAACTATTTTTTATGTAGTGTCCTACCCAACACTAGTATGAATACAAAAGGTTTTTTTTATTTGGGCATGACAAAGTGGCTGAACCTCACCTGATGGTAAGAGCGATGCTGTCCAAATAGAGTATCAAATGGTAGCAGATGGTTATCTCATGCCATTAGACACATGCTGGACTACTGAGCTGCTTCAATAAAGCCCTATTCCATATATTAAAATGAATGTATATAAAATGCAAGTATGAGAATACTAAGAATAAACCCTTGTTAGAATATACTACACACACTTCGTTCCAACACAGTAGAATCTACTGATGATCTACTCAGTAGATCATCAAGTGTAATAGTTTATTTCTCATTTTTAAAAACAATGCCATAATCAGAATGAAAACATTGATGCACTAGAACACTGCCAATTTGTACTAAAACATTATTGTAGCCTATATTACTTAACCCGTCAGCCCCGCTTATATATATAGATGTATGGGGAAACCCTATATATATGGACGCAGGCGTCCGTCACAAGGCTTGACAAGTCAAAGTAAGAATGATAATATAACAAAAAATTATTTATTATCAAATAATATCTTTAAGGACGGGCAAAGTCAAGGTTCCAGAGCATATGGACCTTGTAAAGACTGCCCGCTTCAAGGAGTTGGCACCATACGACCCCGATTGGTTCTACGTACGCTGCGCTGCCATCCTCCGCCACATCTACATCAGGTCCCCAGTTGGAGTCAAGACTGTCACCAAGATCTTTGGTGGTCGAAAACGCAATGGAGTCACACCCTCACACTTCTGCAGGTGAATAAACTAATAAGAATTTTGAATTAGCTGGTATTCAGTTCATTAGGAATAGTGATATTCATCCAGTCTGTGACAAATAACATAATATAGGCTGACCTTTATATGAAGTAAGTGCTATAAAGTATATTATTATTTCATAATCAGGCCTAAAAAATATGTAGTGTGAACATGGTTCACTAATCTTGGATTGATGGATTCCAAAATAGTCTGTTTTGAAAGAAATCTAGCAACAGCTATAGATTGATGACTGGAATATTGAGATAGTAATTCCTATCTTTTGATAACGTGTCAAAAATCATAAATTTATGAACCCTTCAAGCCCCGCTTATATATATAGACTAGATTTTGCCAGCGGCTCCGCCCGCATTATAAAGTTTTTCCCGGGATAAAATTCCCGCTTTTTATTTTCCCGGGACAAAATGTAGCCTATGTGTTAATCCAGGACATGATCTACCCGTGTGCCAAATTTCATCAAAATCTATTCAGTAGTTTTTGCATGAGAATAACAAACATCCATACATCCAGACTAGGGCTTTCATTTCGAGACTCTTGGTCTCGAAAATTTCGAGAGTCTCGACGATTTTTTTGTATTTTCGAGACTCGAGACTGCTGCTTCCAGTCTCGGGAAAAACGAGACTTTCGAAACTTGCATCAAATAATTATTATTATTGAAAAATTACTATACTATATATAATCTTTTTAAATCCGGGTCAGTGGCGACACAGAAACATTAAATTTTTGGTAATCTGTCAGAAGTCGCAAGATAACCTTATTGAAACATATACGGGTCTTTATAATTAAGTTCATCATTGTTATGATAAATTGCGAAAGATCTCTTTTTGAAAATGGTAGCGATAGGGGGAAATACTCAAACTGTTGCTAAATCCGTGCTAATTATGGTTTGGAAAGTTACAAAAATCCCAGGCAATGAGACAACCCAAATCATTTATATGTATAACATTATAATTAAGCATACCGAAGGTCACGGAGTGCACATGTGCATGCTGTCGCAACTCACATAGGAGTCGGCTCTAGAGCAGAGTCTCTCGCTGTTTGAAGATGAGACTCGAATAAAATGTTAAATAAGCATGAAATACTACGCGGCACCCTCATACACTTTATTTTTACGGTAGCGGGTCGCCGATCGCCCAACCGCCGTCTGCACGCCCGCTTTAAGAGAGGCTGGAGATAGTCTCTTCTACGTCTATTACGAGAAGGGAGTCTTCACTTAATATAGCGTGACATTTTCTATAGTATAGTTACTTGCTATAGTTTCGACCCCAAAAACCTGCGACGCGAGACCGTTAAAAATACAAAAAGTCCCGATACTTTGAGACACGAGATGACCCAAACACTAATGCTAATCTATACGTACTTCTAGCGTAGAATTAGAGAGATTTTTTTAATGTGATTTACTCCATTAAAAATTATAAAACAAAATCCCCCGCTGAGTCTGTATGTATGTCTTAACGCCAAATTACTCAAATACTACCGAACAGCTTTCTTTGAATTTTGGTATGAAGATAGTTGGACACTCTGGAAAGGCTATGGGCTACTTTTTATCCTGGTAAAGGTATTTCACGTGGTCGAAGCGGTGAGCAAAAGCCAGTTTGTAATTAAATCAAATCCTCGCTCTGAAAGTAATTATCCAGCGCTCTTTGTCTTTTACGTGACAACTATAAAAATTTAAAATTTGTATAAGTAATTGGTAATTTAAGGTCCAGATGGGTTTATAACAGTGTGATTTATAAAGTACTTTATTGATATATCTTGTATAGACTGCCTAAAAAGTCTATGAGTCGTGGCCTACGAGTATAATGACTATTTTTGAAATAGTCTCGAAAGTCTCGTTTTTTTTCGAGACCGGACCAAGTCTCGTTTTTTGTTTCCGAGACTCGTAAATGCACCGAGACTGAAAGCCCTAATCCAGACACTTACAAACTTTCGCGTTTATAATATTAGTATATAGATGTATAGGAAAACCCTATATATGTGGACACCGGTGTCCGTCGTGGGGCTTGAGCAGTCAAAAACTCTTGGTTTGATTTTCTAGTTCATATAATGAAAAGTGACAGCAAATGATCGAAAGTTATTTGTGATAATCTATACTAATATTATAAAGCTGAAGAGTTTGTTTGTTTGTTTGAACGCGCTAATCTCAGGAACTACTGGTTCGAATTGAAAAATTTTGTTTTGAATAGAGCATTTATCGAGGAAGGCTATAGGCTATATAACATCACGATGCAACTATTAGGAGCGGAGAAATAATGGAAAATGTGAAAAAAACGGGGAATATTTTTCATCCTTGAGGGCTTCCATTGCGTGCGCTGCGAAAACGGTTCAAGATACCAAAAGTATATGTATGAAAGAATTATTCCTCTTGAAATGATCTAAAAAAAAGTCCGCGACAGTATATGTCTATCTTTTAAGATTAACTTACTAGAACCGTTTTTATGGTAATCAAATTTGGTCGAAATTAATGCAATATTTGTTAAGAGTTGTATCACCGTCATAATATTAATCTTTATCCAAATAAATGTGTTGGATAGAGTGATTCAACGGGAAGGTTTTCATGTACTTTTAGCCCGGAAAAACTTATTAACGCGGGCGAAGCCGTGGGCAAAAGCTAGTATTAATATAATTGGCCTTATTTCAATTTCTTGGATGATGTAGATTGGTTTATGTATGGAAAGTATGGAATATAAAAAACAAATATACAAACATTAAATGTTTTTGTGTAATTAAAACATTGTGTTCACATGTAATCAAAAAAATGAATTATTGAACTATTGTATATTGAGAATAGATTTTTTTATTTTTTATAGATTTGAATAGATTTTCGTGGAGACTTATTACTACCGCCCAGCCTTCAAGGGTTAGGTTCAGAGACTGAGCGGTTATGTTGGGTTCAACGTGCTTTACGACCCAGCGTTTAGCCGCTATCAGGCGACCGGTGGGCCGAGTCTCTAATCTATGTACAACGCACGGCATACCAACTAAAACTCCGCGGTGGCCATCTTCGGCGCTTTAGGGACGGCTGCAGGCCTTCCTCTGACTAAGTTGTCGTCTGCAGCAGCCCCTTGGCCGCTATTAGTCGCCTTTTACGACAGGCAGGGGATACCGTGGTGAAATTCTACAAACGCCCCCAATCCTCAGGGCGGATATTAGAGAATAGCTGCAACAGCAAAGTTGTCTGTGATCATTGTAAGAACGAACCTAGATCAAAGTTATACCCATCCTATAACATACAACTCGCCGTAACAACATGAGCGGCCTGTGTGGCCTGTGTTTGTATGTGTCCACCTGTCAAAAAACAACTGTTGCATGAGCTGCAGTCTATTTGTTAATGTGTTTCAGTTATGAGATATTCAATACAATGATTAGTTTTGGCGTGTTTAACATTTGAGGGAACAGATACACAATTTTCAAAAGTTGATACTTTATGTTTGATTACCTATTCCTTGTTTCTTCTAGGTATTTCTCTCTAAAAATATTGAATGTACAGATATGGAAAAATTTACAATTCTTTATACATATAGATGAAACATATATTAATTAAAACATAACTATTATTAAAAAAATATTATTATTATTTATTAATTAAAATTATTTTGTTACATTGTTTTAGATGTGAATGTGCTTATTATTTTGACTCGTCAAGCCCCGCGACGGACGCCGGCGTCCGAGTATATAAAGTTTCCGCATACATCCTACTAATATTATGAACGCGAAAGTTTCTAAGAATGTATGGATGTGTGTTCCTCTTTCACGCAAAAACTGCTGATCGGATTTCGATGAAATTGAGCACACGGGTAGATCACGTCCTGGATTAACACATAGACTACTTTTTACCCCGGGAAAAAATAAAGCGGAACTTTTATCCCGGAAAAACCTTTTAACGCGGGCGGAGCCGCGGGCTAAATCTAGTCTATACATATAAGCGGGGCTTGACAGGTTAAACTGCACAGCATAGAGTATTCTACTCTTTTGAAAACTTCTTTTATTTATTTTTTCCTTGTTCTTTGTAGTATATTTTATAGGGAAACTGCACGACGTAAGCTCTACCATCTGGTGTTTCAATCGGAATATTTCACCCTATCAATACTCGGCAGTGACGTAAAACATTCTTATTGAAAGCAGTGAAAAAAATTTTTTTTTTGGTGATAACATATTGTATATCTGGATGCCCCAAAACATAAAAATAATCATCAAATGGTGTAAAAGTCGATTACGTTCTCAAGAATAGTACTTAAGTAAATAGAGTTAAATGTACCTAATGTCTAAGTACTCACATGCCATGTTTATGTGAAAAGCAACAAAAAAATAATAAAAACTATAAGAAAAATACATAAGTATGAGTTCCAAAAGCATTTTGAAATATCTCATTATGTTATTTATAAAAGTCCCATCATGTAATTTATAAAAATAAAGAAGTTGGAATGTAATGTTCAAAACTAAATTTAATATTCAAATGTGTAATTAAGGGATCATAACCTCATAATTTTGCTTCAATAACATCAAAATAACTGGCACCTATCTAAACAAAAGCACATTCTGGGCACACTTTGTATCAATAATAATCTGCTGGAACCCATATTTTATAATATTTGTCATATTAAAAAAAATATATAAAAATAAATGATAGATCTGAAAAGTTTATTCTTTACCCTCATGTGGCTCTAGTGTCGGCCCTATACTTATAACTTTGGCAATATGTTATGGTGCATTTTATATTCTTAGGTAAATCGTCTAATGTAATATTGAAAATGTTCGTCTCCATAAATTAAGCAATTCTTTTGTTGGTCAATGCGTACGCTTCTTCAATAAACTTCCTACGCATATTGTTAATCTTCTTATAAAAAAATTTAAAAGTACTGTCAAAGAAAGACTTTTCATAAAAGGTTATTACAGTACAGGAGATTATTTGGAAGATAACAAGTGCTTGGGATTAGGTTACTCGAATTCACACATGTTCGATAATTAGAATATATTGTTATTTGCAATTTGTTATATATATATTTAAAAAAAAAGATGACAAACAAATACCCACGCTGAGTTTCTTGGTGCTTCTTCTCAGGTCAGTGGGCTTTTCCGAAGCAGTGGTAGAATCTTATAGTAAGAAAAAACATTATTAAAAATGACGTGTAAAAGTGCCCCTAGGGGCCTAATTACATAATAAATGATTTTGAGTTTGAAAAATTAAAGTACTATAAGGGATTTTGTGGTATTTTATTTTTCGCCCGACGTTTCGAAGGCTCTGCACTACTTTGTCTGCCCCGTGACCACGAAGTGCTGCAAAGCCTTCGAAACGTAGGGAGAAAAATAAAATAAAAATACAAGATAAAATTCGTTGATAGTACTTTAATTTCAATGCCCATCATTAGCGTAAATGTAAAGAATCATAATATAATCTTTTTTCATTATATTCAATCTCAATATTTTTATTTTCAGATCATCAGGCAGCATTGCCCGCAAGGCCTTACAGTCTCTTGAAGCCCTCAAGCTGGTAGAGAAGGTGCAAGATGGCGGCCGCATTCTCACCGTCCAGGGCAGACGTGACTTGGACAGAATTGCTGCCCAAGTGCGCCTAAAGGCTAAGCAACAGGCCAAGCAGCAAGTGATTGTCCTGTAAATTAATTGTAATAAAAAAATAATTAATAATCCATTTTGACTTTGATTTGTTCCCTGGCATTTTAAAAGTAGTCACAGACGACCAGAGATGTGGTTTATCTAGATACAAATATCTGAAATACAGATACAAAATACGTATTAAGTATCTTGTATCTAAATACTTTCTTAATTTTTATTTTATATCTTGTATTTAGATACAATTTGTTAGTATCTTAATATTTTATAAATACTTTATTTGCCAAAATACTTTTACTAATTAATAAACTAATGGGTTTTTAAAACATCAATGTTTCAATCACAAAATATTACTATTCAAACATCAAATTCATATGTCTTCGAAAGGCGAATTTCGATCCACTGTGCGGCGTGGGCCGTGGGCAAGCAATAAAGTTCTTTTTTTTTTTTTTTTGTCCTATCTGGCTCTGTCCTTTAGGACAATTTTGCCATTGTCAAGTGAGGCAGAAATAAAGTTCTTGGCCGTGGCGTATTGCGACCAAGAATTGCGACTTTTTTTTTTTTGTTAATTTATTCATGTCCATGGATACAAAGTCCTTCAGACGCATACTTGTTTCTTTTTTAATTATCCTCAGTACTAACTACTATGTCAAAGTAAAGCAGTGGCTACCTTACCAAGACTTTATCAAGGAGTTTTGGCGGCAACGAAAAAACACTTGATTGGCACAGTTATTTCAATTCACTTCATTTGAGCACTTTAATAGAACTATATTGGATAATATACCACCATAATTATGCAATATAACACTAAGTATCACCAAAATAATGAATTAAAACAAGAGCACCTCATGACACTTCCACATTCCCGCCAAAACTCCTCAGAATTGCGACTGATGGATAAGTGTTGCCAGATGAATGGTGGTGCAAGTCGCCGAACTGTTGTTTTTTGTTTTCTTGGATTTGGCTACAGTGACCTACATGCTTCTGAATTCTGGCCTAAGCACCTATAAGGTGATGAATACCAATACTCGAAAATTTTAGCGTTTCTTTGCGGCCTCGTCTCTAAGCCCTCATTTACGGAGACGCGGGGCGTCGCGCGTAGTGTTGACCGGCGCCAATTTTCCCGCCTCGCATCTTTATAAACAACACGTATATTGTCATACGTTTCTGTTTACGCGTGTGATGACGCGGGCCGCTGGACGCGCTGCCTCTCTGTGAACGGAAAAATCGTCCGACGTGCCGCAAGACACCAAGCCACACGCTCCGTACGCCGCCCCGCGTCTCCGAAAACGAGGCCTAAGGAAGCTCTCTAGCGCTATTTCTATGACAGAATTTAAACTGTATTCGTCATTAGTCATTGGCTCGTCTTCCAGCTCTATAGAATTATGAGCTGCCCATAGGTTGGATTGATAGGCTGCAGCCACGTTTAACGAGTTAGCTGAAGATGTACATGTCGTCACACAATAATCTGATCGCACATTTCCATTCCGGTCCGCACAAAGTTACACCTCAGTCATAGCCAAGAATCTTGGCGATTTTTTGCCGAGAACCGAGGCAGATTTTACGGTTGGATTTATAGCCGAGAATGCCGAGACTAATTAATAATCACGAATTGCGATTCAGTGAATAACAGTAGCTAAGTCTAGTTAATTTGTCTCTAGTGAATAATGCGCGTCCCTAGATTTAATGCTCAAAGCATTTTCAGCACTGCTGCGCAGTACCAACTGCGGATGTGTTTCTATACTTTGGAATAATGTTCAATAATAATTATTTGAATTTTTTGCGCTAATTGTAGTAGTACCTTAAGAAAAGGGTTGCCGACCAGCTTGAGAAATCTCTTCTGTGGCAGTCGGTAGATGGTTTTGAAAACTAACAAATCGCACCTTTAGGATGAAAACGACACAATTCAAAATGATAGAAAAGTGAGTTGTCGTCATAAAATTACTTAAAACGAAGTTCTCAATACAATAATAGTTCAAACACAGCCATATTCAAGCAGGAAAAGGACAAAACTGTTATATCAGTCCCATCTTTATTATATTTTTATAAATAAGGAACTAGTTTTTAGCCATTTGAAAATGACAACTCAATTTTCTATTTTTTGAATTGTGTCGTTTTCGTTCTAAAGGTGCGAAATGTGAAGGAATTTCGGATTTCCCCAATCTGGCAATACTAAATTGCCACAAAAGGGATGCGCAAGTGCAAAATATCGATAATCTACTGAGTTTTCAAAAAATTGAATCGATTTGTTGGTAAGAAATTGTTTCTTGATATATATATAAATTTCGTGTCACGGTGTTTGTTACCATACTCCTCCGAAACGGCTGAACCGATTTGGTGAAATTTTATATTCACACTTAGGTAACACGGTAGGTCTGAGAATAGGTTGTTATCTATTTTTCATCCACCTAAGTACTAAAGGTGGCCCACCCCAGTTTTTTTGTTTTTTGGACATTTTTTTTATGATGTGGCATTAAAAAATACTTTCCCCTAAATTTTCTACCTTTTTCCATCATCCCCTAATCGCTAATGCAGTTTTGTTTAACAGATAGAGTGCTGAGTGATTCAAGAGGAAAGTTTATGTATACTTTTATCCAGGAAAACTTATTAACGCAGGTGGAGCCACGGGCAAAAGCTACTATTTGTATTTCAAATTCAAAGTTTATTGTACTCCGCAATTATTTTATGCATAAAGATGGTAGAATTAAATAGATACGTGACAATCGTGGACCCTGTCGGGCATGGCAAAATTTATTATATACTTGACTAGCTTTTGCCCACGGCTTCGCCCGTGTTAATAAGTTTTTCCAGGCTAAAAGTACATACATAAAAACCTTCCCGTTGCATCACTCTATCCAACACATTTATTTGGATAAAGATTAATATTATGACGTTGATACAACTCTTAACAAATAATGCATTAATTTCGACCAAATTTGATTACCATAAAAACGGTTCTAGAGATTTAATCTTAAAAGATAGACATATACTGTCGCGGACTTTTTTTTAGATCATTTTAAGAGGAATAATTCTTTCATACATATATTTTTGGTATCTTGAACCGTTTTCGCAGCGCACGCAATGGAAGCCCTCAAGGATGAATAATTTTCCCCGCATTTTTCACATTTTCCATTATTTCTTCGCTCCTAATAGTTGCATCGTGATGTTATATAGCCTATAGCCTTCCTCGATAAATGGTCTATTCAACACAAAAAGAATTTTTCAATTCGAACCAGTAGTTCCTGAGATTAGCGCGTTCAAACAAACAAACAAACAAACAAACAAACAAACAAACTCTTCAGCTTTATAATATTAGTATAGATAAAATATGAATATTCTCGTACAACATATTTGCTCACTTTTTTAACTTATGTAGAGTTTTTCACGAAGTCTAAAACATATTAATATTATAAACATATACCTACCTAATAATATTATAGATATAACATATTCATTTTCTATGAGGTCGGTAGGGCATCAATGGTTATTCAAAGATATCTCAATGTTATGGATATAATTTTCAAGGGTAGAAATCATTTAATTCAATCATTAAATTTAACATGACTTCAGAAATTTGTTAATTTAGGTTCTGACCATCTGAAATACCTACCACAGAATACTGAATAGTACGTACAAATGTTGCACTGTTTTGCTTTTGAGGATTTTTTTCGTTTTATTAGTCTAAATTTTTTGCAGATCACTTCATTAATTCTACATTACACCTTACCGAAATGCACATCAAAGCGCTATTCCTGTGTATTCAGAATACAATAAACAATCGACAAACAATGGAACGAGCACCAGAGCTGTGCATTAAACTAACATAAAATACAATTAATGGTTTTTATAATTGTTTTATGCTGATGTTATGTTGTATATATCTTTTGCTATCCCAAAAGTACCTACTGTAAAAAAATATTTGGCATAAATTCGCAACTGTACAACTGTATCGGAAATAATGTACATAGTATAGTAAAATCATGTCTTTTATTATGAATAAATGTCTATTTGCAGAATCACGTGTCATAAATGTTTACTTGTTCTACGATTCTCTACTAATTTAAACAATGTACTTGCTCTAATAACCGAAAAGAAAACATAAAAATACGCGTACTAAGTTCTGCTCCAACTATCAAATACTATTAGCTAGCTGGAGATTGCGCTGGCGGGCATCCTGCTTGCTTTTTAAACGCCCTCAGGACACAACGTTTGCACGGCGCGGTGTGATAAACGCTCGTTCGGGCTAGTGACATAGGCTTGAATCCTAATACTACGTTACCAATAAAAGTGTTTTCTTTACACTCCGTCATGCAATGTTCCGAAACAAACTTTGCCATCTGTCATTTTTATGAGTAAAAATATATAAGCCAGCAGTGAAACCGTGTTGCTTTCATTTGTGATTTCATATAATTGCTCTTGATACTATTTTGATATTCAATAGTTGTTCGATACATTGAATAAAAAAAATATAATATCGATAAGTTAATATTTTTTGGCATCCCTATGTTACCTAGCCAATATTCGCACTTGGCATTTCATTTGCTGCTAGCTTCATACATCAGTAATCACAATTCACAATCTTTTTTTCATAGTTCATTCGAAATTTTACGTGCGTCAAGTTGTGTTCAGAAATGCAGTGATGAAAATGTTGTTGTCATTTCAATATCATATTAGTTTCTTGGCATTTGTGTGTTTATTTTCGTGTGCGATTTGCGTACGGCATAATGGAGATCGGGGAAATACTTTATACGTAGTGGAAGATACCGCTAAGAGTGCAGGAAAACTAACTGTAATCAATAGACATGATGATAGCGAAAGTCCCTTGTTAGAAAGGAGAAGACGAGATGCGGCCATACAGTCACCGACCGAGCAGAAGAACATCAGTATATGGGTAACGGGCCATTTCCTCATTAAACGCTAATTCTCCCCTTTGTCGTATAATTCGTCCGATAGTGATGCATCGCTCGTGTAACGAAATTTCTCTTTCCCGTATTATTTGCATGTTTTTCATTGTTTTGTAAAACAATGACGTAGTATTTTTCAGCAAGACGCCGGCAATCTTGAAGGTCGATTCCCTCTGGTGTTTATATTTAGTTCTACACACTAATTATAATTAGCGATAATATGACTTGGCGATTTTATATACAATCTTTCTTTTTTCCTTATAATATTTTTTTCAAGTTTAATCTATCGAATAATGCTTTTAATGTTTTTTTATTTAATAAAGTGTAATCTACTTAAAATGTCCTAATGACAGTGCTTGATATGTTTTGTACAGTACATCTTTTTCTTTTGGGATAAATTATTTGAAATGATTCAATCATCGTGGTTCATAATAATTCAATCAGTTATCCTTATAGTTAAAGACCTTTCTTATATTAAGAAATATTCCTAGATATAATTTTTTAGGACTTTATTATGATTTAATTTTAGTTTTCACACTACCTACATAAGTACTTTCGTTCTTATCTTACTAAAAATGAAAAATAAATATCCCATACAAATAGTTATTTTATTGTACACAAATATTTTAAATAATCAACCTCCTTTTTTATACATCTGTAAGTTATTGTGTTAATATTTATTACAAAAGGCTGATGGTTGCCACAGAATTCTCATTAAAAGTATGTAAAATACAAAAACATAATAAATTATTCATTTACAATATAATAGGATGTAAAATACTGAATCTATAAAAGCCTTATGTATAGCATTCAACATTCTTATATAAATTAATGTTCATTAGTTTTAAAATAAGCCATAAAATTCGCAGACCACTCAGTTGAAAGACAGCCATCAGCAATTGATGGTGCATTGGGTCGGTGAAGGTTCCAATGTTATAATATGCTTGGCCCGAGACTCGAGTCCAAGAAACAAAGGTGGACTCTCACCGTCAGCTCTTTTCATCTCATACGACTATGGCAAGAACTTCACCAACAAAACGGACAGCTTCAGGCTTGGACCAGAACCAGACAGTGGATATGCTCAGCTGGACAAATTCTTCAACCATCCAAAATACCCTGAATTTGTAAGTATTAGTTACTTTTTATAAATTTAAAATGGGAGGCGCCTTTGTCTCTCATGACATAAAAATTATTGCATTACATGGCAAAATAAATGAAATGTTTCAAAAAAATTAAACAATTTATTGGCAATTGTTTATTCATCAGCTGAAAATATTTCGAAATTTTTCATCTTGTTGCATAAACTCCAATGGATTATAATTAGTTATTATATCACAAAATCACTGTAGACAGCTGTTCCAATTTCATAATAATAATTTCTGCTTTAACCCAATTGAATGCAACGGAATACATTATGTATGATGAAGAATGGTGACATTATTTTACACAAATAGTTTAATTGATTGTGACTTAAGATAAAAAATATTTCCTGTATTTAAGTGAATAATAATTATTATGTTTAGAGCAAGGGAAGAATAATATTATTAGTTATATCAAGGCCACTTCTTGCATGTGATTGCAGAATATTAATTCTATAACCAGTTTCAGTAGTTATTGTAATTTTTTGTTCGTTTTATTTTATCAAAGATAACATTATGGTTAGATAAGGCATAACATGGCATCATGTTTACTAAAAATATAATTAATCATTAGATGTCACCTATTCTAAACAAAAAAAATATTGTTATGATGTATTTTATGTTTGTGTATTTTATCTAAAACAGGCAGACTTGTTATTATCCTTAATTTAATGACTCGTTGATATTCAATCAACAGGAAAACTTTGTTGTAATCAACCACGGATAAAATGGCTGGTGTTAGTTATTAGTAACATTACTTGAATTTATTTGTGGCAGGCCTTGATAGTCATGTCAATATGAGTTGCATGATTTTAAATAAGCGAATATACTGGTACATACTTATATTTTTTTCATCAGTATTCTTGAATTGTTTTGCAAAGGTGTAGAAATAGAACACTATGGAAATAAAAAAATCTTTGCACTGCCAAAAATCAGCTTCTTTTTAATGCTATAAAAATAAATATTTTCACTGTCATATCTAGCAGTTAGGGTAAATGTTTAACTCTATATTTTTAAATGTGCCTTTCAAAGTTATGTAAAATAGCATTAAAATGAAATTCTTCAATAAACCAAACAAAAATGGCCTCCCTTCATATTGAATACAACATTTGTTGCATAATCGTATGCACAAATGTTCTAGAATATTCTCTTACTATAATTGTGTTATCATACAGGGTTACTTTAAATATTACAACAGTTTAGTTCAATGTGTGATCGTGTTTGCATTATGTGGGCCGCGATCGTTGCCCCTGTTCTTAGCAATTGAAACTATTATCTATCCTTTCGACGCGTACTGCGAATTAAGTAAGCTGACAAATGCAAATAGTACTCCCGAGTTCCGATGTTCTGGAAAGTTCTAGAAATTGTATAAAAATAGTTAAACGAATCTAATTGTGATTTAGATAAAATATTACTTCATTTAAAAGCGTAAAAGTGCAATTTTTGTACGCTTTCGACGCCACTGTAGTTCTTTTTAACACGCTTTTATTAGCTTCGTACGTACGTATGTATGTAACGAAAACTTTGAACATGTTTTCTCATTTGCATTTGCAAATAAAGTATTATAGAAAGTTTCGTTTGTGATATTTTACCGCGGTTCCGTTTTTATTCTTGGATGATAAAACAATGAGAGAGTAGCCTCCATGGCTATTGCAAATTGCGAAGATTAATACAACTATGTTAAAAATAAACTGTTTATTTCTCCAATTAATTTGACATAAATTCGCCACATATAAATAGAAATGTAACAATTACAATGGTTAACTAAACACTAGTACCTACATACTTTATTTATATTTGTTGCCAATTGTTGGTACTGCCGTAGTTTCTATTAACGACAGGATATTTTATATCATCCGCCCTTTAGTCTGAGATCCTAAACCAGTCCCAATATACTAATAGACTTAGTTTTTAATACTAATTCAATGTTTTAGTGCGTGTTCGTGGATTCTACAAATATGAAGTTATATTACACAAGTGACAATGGAAGGAGTATACATAGATCCGATTTGTCGTTCTCTCCCACTGAATTGGCTTTCGACGAGGAGTTCCCGGACAAATACGTCATCCTGGATAAAGTGGATTCAAACAGGAAGGTGAGTAGTAAAACTAGCGGAGAAATGTGTCGATGAAGTAGCTAAGTTAAAATCAAACACAACATCACGACTTTATTCCCGAAGCTTTAGCAGAAAATTCCGATATCACTTTGCCTGACTCGGGATTCGAACCCGGAACCTCTGAGCGGTGTCGTATCACGAACGCAACAAGTACAACTATGACACCGAGACAGTAGCTATTTTTACTATTTGTATATTTATCGTAGCAAATTCTGGTATCACACAATGTGATAATAGGCGAATTTGTGTCTATACAGTGCACAAAAAATTAAACGTTATATTGTCGTGGCGTCGAATTCGAGAAAGTGTGATATCGGAACGTGCCGGTGCTAGGGAGATTTCAAAAATTCCATTTACGTCCAAAACTCTTGTTGCGTACTATTTTAAATGAACAATATTTTTCCATGTTTTAAAATAGATGACATTCCTTTTAACTCATTTGCATACGAAATGTGTATTGTGTATCCTGAATGTACTTTCGAGAGGAAAGTCAAATAACATCCACAGTTCTCTATGATCACTGTTCAATTATGATAAATTGAAAAACAAACTGTTAAAACCAAAGATTTATTTTGTTTGATGTATTTGTCTTGGCAGTGCACGCTGTTGACAAACATTGTATGAGGCATATAGGACATGCACAAAATAAACGTGGACATCTAATAATACCGTAAATGAATTCAACACGAATATTTAATTTGCTGTAATTGGAGTTTATCGGGGGCCTAATTCTTGAGTAATAAATATATTTTGTTTATTATACATAGAGTGTCAAACATGGAAGAATATTGTGAGCGAATGTGCATTCCTCATTGAATGTTGTACTAGATTATAAGGAAAAAATAATTTCGTACGAAACCTCTCAATTTTATTTTGACACGAATTAATTCGACAAACCGGTGAAGTAGGCTCTGTCACATAGGGCTCGTCTACATATCACCACATATAACCCCATCTTCAGTATTATTTGGCATATTTATCCACACAATTAATTAATTTCAGCTATACCTAACCCTCGATGGTGGAAAGACGTTCAAAATGATCCAAAGTTTCGTGAAAACATTCTTCTGGTCGTCCGGACCTGGGTACCCCAAGGTTTTCTACGTGGAGCGGTGGAAGCCGGACGGCACTAGCACTGTTTTCAGCGCGAGTGACCCCACGGACCTGATCAATGCTGAAGTGTTATTCGAGGAGGCTAAGGACTTTCAGATCAAAGGGGATTATATGTTCGCCACTAAGCAGAGTAAAGAGGTAAGTGGCTTTCTTATAAATGTGACGATTGACTGGCGAGTTGCTCGCCTACTGGAAATTGTCATTATTGTCTATAAACAGTTGTAAATTTACTGGTAACTTCTGATTACGACACTGCACAACTCTTGAACTGTGCTTGACAGAATTAAGTCCAAGGTCTTAAAATGCTCAGTTTTTATACTGGCGATCGTTTTAACAGTGTTTTCACGACAAAAAATACATATTTAAATGTAGGTATCAAAATAAGAAAAGGTTTGTTTCATAACAAGGCATCGTAGGTATAACAGAAAGGATTACCTCGCATTACCTGCGATCTTTATAAGGCCCCCTATGTATAACAGCAAAGGTTACCTCGCATTACCTTGTCACTGCAACCTGTATAATAAGTATTGCTTTGATACAAGATAAAAATAAAATTAATCACATGACTCAGTACTCGCGCAGTATATCCGTTGATCTAAATCCATCAATAAAGATACTAATTCAGTGAGGAAATAAATAATGTGGGTTAGAGGACAGTGGCTCTATGTATGAAGAAATGTTGTGTATCGCGCGCGGTCTAGAAATATCGAAACATTTAATTTAGTGACCATTGTACATGGCACGAATTAAAGATAGAATGGATAGAGTTTAGCATCAATTTACTAAGAAAACCAGTGTCGCCAAACTCACACATGCATATATTCGCATACTATCATCTCTTCATTATGATTGGCCAAAATCACCAATAAAGATAAAGCGTATAATACAAAATCATTTGCATTAAATTTAACCTTAATGCCATTATATAAACTTCGTATTCTAAAAATTCACATGACTTCATACGACATTATTCCTTCAGTCTGAATTTTGATTTTAATTCGATTTCATACCGCTAGTCCACGCGAGATGGCGTATAATCGCAATGGCATTTATAAGAACTCAATGATAGTTGTTTTAAGATAAGTTATTGAATGACACCCAGTACGCTACGCATGCCGGTAATAGTGTTGCACCCATACGTTACCTTTTTGTAAACCTATCGATGGTGTTTGTTTTATAACTAACATTAATAAATGAAATGGACTTATAACAAAATTATATAATATTAATTTGATAAGTACTGGAAAAGTTGTTGGAACTGTCTTGAATACAATTTTAACTCAGTAAATTAAAAATTATTTTAAATTTTAAGTATATATTTTAAATTCCTACTTTATAATTTCAATACTGCAGATATGTATGTTACACATACTATATTAGCTACACAGCTTATATAGCTAGTTTGCAATAAATTATAATGAGTATATATACTTATCATAGTGATTTCACTGCTGGGGTTAAGAGAGTAAGAGTAGACTTCACGTCTAAGCAAAACGTCAACCGGCAAGGCAAGAAAATATCCTTTGACGGACAGCAGCATTATGCCGGCCTGCTAATAGCTTCTGCAAGTTCCGTTTTAAGGACCCAATATCATAAGACTTGGAAACATTCGTGCCCGGCAACTGTTCCACAGTTTAATAGCAAAATTACGAACTTCTTAACCCGATTGATATGGGCTGAGATAGAAGAAATCACTAAGCAGTGGTTTCGCAAGCCAGCACGCGTGGTTCCCCTAAGGAAGTGTGAGGATGGCCTAAGGTTAAACTTTTGTCCAGAGCACTCACCAAGACACGGACGATAGAATACACTAAGTGAGGCAATGTCTCGGCGTAACTGCATTGATTCCAAACTGAATAGTGCTTTGTGCTGTTTATGAGTGGTCGTATCGCTTGTTGAGCGACATGCTCGTCTCGTCAAGCAAAAGTTGTTTAATTTTGTACCTGGATCTGACTCGGTAATATTTTACGCTTTTTGGGGGCAACAATTTCTTGTGCTTCGTTTGAAGAAGATACGCCTGCGTTTAAATTTATGATTTCAGGTTTACTTTGGAATCCACCACCCTAAGAAATAACATTAACGATGAGATATCAAGTAATACTCATAATATAATATCAAGTAACATAGCTGATCAAACATTGTTAACCTATAAAGCAGACAGGCACATTTATATGTTATTAAAAACAATTATTTAAAACTATGTGTTGTCTCAATAAAAAGCTTTTCCCGTTAGAAAAGCCCCTAAAACGCAGTACGACGCATAGAAAAAATATCCATTATATCCCATGGGAGCAAATTACCGGAATAAAAGTAGCCTATATGTGTTAATCCAGGGTATTATGATCTGGCTGCGGACGACAACTTAGACACTTTAGCCCGGGGAAACCCGCAGCCGTCCCTAATGCGCCGAAGAAGGCCACCGCAGAGTTTTAGTTGGCATGCTGTGCGTTGTACATAGGTTAGGGACTCGGCCCGGTGGCTCAACGCTGGGTCGTAAGGCACGGTGAACCGAACAAAACCACTCAGTCGCCTTCCTTGAAAGGCTAGGTGATAGTAATAAGTCACTTTCTCCGCGAAAAAAAAAGGGTATTATGATCTACTCGTGTGCCAAATGTCTGAGTTTACTTCTAAGAAACATACAAACCAAACAAACATCCCGACATACAGAGATCCAAAAATTTCCACAAACATTTGCATTTATGATATTACTAAAATAAGACAAGAAGTAAGATAAGATTAAAAAGGGTATTTTTAAATAATAACCTATAGTTTTTTTAATAAATTTATGTAGTAAAATAAAACAATAAAATAAATATTATGGTGTGTGGCTTTCTTATAATTACTTATTGATTGATGAATTAGAATATTTATATGAGCTTCTGCATTCACTTTAAAATATTGATTTCCCCTTTTTTTTACATTACACATCTTCTACAAAATGTTCTTAACATATTACGGAAAATTTGGAAGGAAACCAATTTAACCTTCCCGTAGCATTGATCCAACTTTCCTTAATAAATTGATCTTTTGGAAAACTGAAAATTAACAATCTAATATTGTTTCATTAATTAATTATTATATCGACCACAGCTATGCATCACAAGCGGATCATGCATCAGATAACTTTTCGTACTTTTCTGCATAACATAACGCTTCAGTGAAAAATTAATAATTATCGATAATATTTTATCGACCACGCATGCACTAATTGAGTAGCGATGACATTATGAATTGGTGACAAATCATTCTAGAACAACTGATTTTCGTTTGCGACAATTAACCATATAGTGAAAAGAATAAGGAACATTTTAAATTGTAATTTTTGTGTCATGTTTGACATAGAAAATCAAGATACATTTTTCAACTAAATAGCAATATACCAGAAAATATTACTTACCGATGGTACGAAATACCTCCGTGGGACACATTTTTGGTACGGCTATTATTTTTGCATTCCAGAATAGCATAATAGGGCATTTTAATATTTTTAAATATTTTTTCCAATCATTAAACCTTTGACAATGCGCAATGACGACTGAGACCGTTCAAACAGTGAGTTTGTACTGCATTCTAAACTAGTGTATCAAAGGTTACGCCCACTTTATAGTTCTATCTCTATCTCTGTTCTGTGGTACATGGTCACTGGGATTTTTACCCGACTACGGTGAAGCTAAGAAGGGTAATGATTTGAATACCCTATGCCATGATTATACCCTGGACATTACCATACTTACGATACTCTATGATTTTAGACGGGAGGTTTTTTTTTAATTTATGCCTTCTTTACTTGCCTCTTTTTTATTTCGGGATTTATATACATCTTACACCTTGATTGCACTTGTTGACAAAAAGTCATAAAAACCCTTGTCAGCAATACTTTTACACGATAGTTGAGCTTGTTCTGTTAACTCTAACAGCAAACAGGCAATAGGTCTTAATGAAGTGTTTTTATAATGTTAACGTGTGTTTCCTAACACATAAAGATTAAAGCAGTCCCCTGCCGCGTCTGTCTGAATGCGTTAGGCGCGAATTATACAGAAAAGGCGTAAGAGGAAGGTTCAATACAAAATGTAGGTAGGTGACTTTGTGAATTATACTCAAGCGGCGTGGCGCAGGCACGTCGTTTCGTCATTTGTTCCGTCTTTCGTCGCCTGCTCAGCGCCTGCGCCGTACCTTCAGCTTACGCCGTTTCTGTATAATTCGCGCCTAACGCATTCAGACAGACAAACGACTTGCCTGTGCCACGCCGCTTCAGTATAATTCACCAAGCGTCGCCTACCTACATTTTGTATTGAAACGTTTTGAAGCGGCAAGATGCCTGCGCCGCGCCTTCACCTTAGGTCTTTTCTGTATAATTCGCGCCTAAAACTTAAAAACTACCGAACGGATTTCGATAACTAGGTACAGAGATAGTTTGAAACCCCGGGAAGGACATGGGGTCTTTTTAACACGGTTTATTAGCTTCATACGTATGTATGTATGTCATGGAAATTTTGAACATGAATTTGACCCCCTTCAAAACGTCTGATTAAATCGAATTTTGGTATACTTATCAATGACCGATAATTTAATATTTTAAACTAAAAACCACGGTTTTATAGAAAATCCAACTAAAAAATCCTACCAATATTATAAAGGCGAAAGTTTGTAAGAATGTATGGATGTTTGTTCCTCTTTCACGCAAAAACTACTGAACGGATTCCGATAAAATTTGGCACACGGGTCATTGGTTGGTCCTGAATTAACATATAGGCTACTTTTTGTCCCGGGGAAATATAAACCGGGACTTTTATCCCGGAAAAACTTTTTAATGCGGGCGGACCCACGGGCAAAAGCTAGTAAAAAAAATAATAGTTTATATGTTATTAGTGCCATTTGTTGTACTATAGTAGAATTATAATTAAACTGGCTACTCTTATGTTTAAAAAATTCTGTTTGTCACAAGATGGCGCTTTCGTTTTTTTTAGTGACATCTTTTAAACAATAGTAGGACAGAACTTAAAAAATAACAAATAGTTTAAAAAACTAAAAAAGACGCTTTGTAGAAAGAAAATCCAAGTAAAAATAAAAAGCGAGGGGTGTTTTTTAAGATATTATCAAAATCATAAATTTTCTAGTTGGATTTTCTATAAAGTGTTTTTTAATATTTTTTTTACTATTATTTATTTTTAAAAACCTTTTCCACACGTGCGAGCCTCGAGCAAAAGCTAGTATATTACTATTCTCAATGACATTGACCTTGATTTTCATATCTGTGAATTATTGCCATGAGAACAGCGCTTGTTTTCTGCATACAATTATGATTCATTCTATGCAATGATGAATAGGGCAATACCCGCGTATAGAAACTTCAAACTACATTCGATAACAAGATAATAATATAAATAAGGCACCGATATTCCATTAACTGCAATGATTGGTTAGTTTAGATTAGTTATTTAACGACAATTTATCTTATTTTATTTATTTATTCACCAATTATAATTATTAATGTATTAGTTCGCTTTAGCTATTTAAAATTGCATACATAAATTACCTACGTATACCTATCCTACTAATATTATAAAGGCGAAAGTTTGTAAGAATGTATGGATGTTTGTTACTCTTTCACGCAAAAACTACTGAACAGATTTCGATGAAATTTGGCACACGGGTAGATCATGTCCTGGATTAATACATAGGCTACTTTTTATCCCGGGAAAATATAAAACGGGACTTTTATCCCGGAAAAACTCATTCACGCGGGCGGAGCCGCGGGCAAAAGCTAGTAATTAATAACACACACACACACACACACACACACACACACACACACACACACACACACACACACACACACACACACACACACACACACACACACACACACACACACACACACACACACACACACACACACACACACACACACACACACACACACACACACTCACGCCTTTTATCCCCGAAGGGGTAGGCACAGGCGCAACCCACTTTTTGCCGTTATTCCGTCCCGTGATATGATGGGGAGCGAGCCTATCGCCATATCGGGCACAAATTTCAAACTCGGAGCTGATACTGAATAGAAAAACTCAATATCACTTTGCCCGACCCGGGGATCGCACCCGAGATCTCAGCATTGCAGGCTAACGTAATACAACTACGCCACCGAGGCAGTCATAATTAATAATTACAAAGTATAATATCCAAAGAATATTAATTGTCGACAAGCGATACAATTAATTCCGTGTTTCGTATCAATGTGTCATATTGTTATCAGACGTTGCACTGTCGCGTGAAAGTTATATTATTGTTTACAATACCGTTATCAATATCGTTTTGTGTATCTGTTTACAAAATGGACTAAGGAAGTTTTATAAACGACTTTGCAATAACATTGTCTCAATATTTGTGTCACTTTTTATTCTGACGAGGAATAGTGACGTAACTGCACGGTGCACCTGACATTCAAATAGGTGAAGCCTACGTAATTTGTTGACCAGCAAGGGACGTTGTACTCATTGATGACCGGCACAATTATGCCAGCCTGTCTAATTGTTTCTTCACATTCCTGACGTTCTAGGAAGGAAGGAAAACAGACTTGAGATAACAAAGCATTTTTCAGACACATTTTTAACGATTATAAGTACAAAAAAGTGCCCTCTGCGGAAATCGAAACTACGACCTCTAGTTTGTCAGCAAGGTGCTTGTCTACCGTGCTGTGAAGGTCATCTAAATATTATTTTTGATCTCTCTTGCGTTCCAGACAGTTTTCTTAGAATTGAGTTTTGTTAATAGTACATCTTAGAGAACGTCAATTCTAGTATAGTTCTGTTTGTTATTTTATTGCTCTATCAAAAGTTTTTTTACATTTAATTGTAATACTATTTTAAGTACAACGTAATATTATGCAGCAAATATAATTGAATCGTATGTCAATGGCATATTCCACAACGTTCGCCAAAGGGGTATATTTCGGGTCCCGGTATTGGTCTCAAATGTTTGTGTTATCTGCAAATATTTGTTCATGGCATTGGTGTTGTGAATTGTGGCATTATAAGGCGACGTTTGATAAATTGGCTTATTTCGTCAAGTCTTGATAGTTCCACAACGGCTTTATTGTGACTGACTAATATTTCCTGGATACACAATGCATTTGTAAACATGATTAAATCAAATCATCTTTGTAAAGCAACAGGAAATACCAATAGATACATGGACGTCGTTTTAAATAACCTTCGCATGTTAAAGTTACAAACTGCAGCGCAGAGGACGCCATAACAAATTGAATAGAGATTTTTTAAACAAACTTGGACCAAATGACATTGCATACATAGTCCTTAAATTCAATAAAATATTTTGTTCGTCAATTTGATGTTGGTTTAGAGTTCGGACTTTAGACTCTAAAGTTTGGAGTACATCCAAATCATAAGCATTGACACGTGTTGGGTCCTGCGTTGTCATATTGTGATGAAGCGTATTGTCTTAAATGCGGTTGATGATCATCTTATCACATAATATTCACATGAATAGGGTTATAGTAATTTGCAAAAAGAATTCGATGATGTATGATCGACGAGCTGTCTAAATTCAGCCTTCTGATGGATCTAGGGCAAATGCGCCACAACCCAAATATTCCACGAATGTTCGGAATCGAACCCAAGTCCTCACAAATTAATAGCAATGTAGCGCATCACGATTTTCAATGAATATTAAAAGTGATGTACGTAATCGCATTTTTCTCTATATTTTTCATTATTTTTAACATGCTTCCAATTATATTGTTACCTTACACTAATAGGCATGATGAGTACATGGTAAATATGAGTCAAGTCCTCAATCAATTAAAATGTAAAATGCATAATGATAATATTATCACGACCATTGTTCCCATTAGCCACTATTTCCAAGTAAATAATACTTAGCGTTAGTACACTAATTCATGCATTCAACCACAAAGCGGTATTGGATTTCATGTTGTCTTTCCTTATTAGTTTACCACTGAATGCAGTTTGAACTTGCTAAGTTAACAATTACAAGCAGAAATTAGGAGTAATTTATTGTTTACATGTCTTAAAACATGCCTAAATTACACAATTGGACGTTGGATAAAGATAATGAGGATCGTTGCACGTAATTTGCACAAATATAAAAAAAGATAACCCAATTCTGTTGTTTGAAGTGTAAAGTTTTTGTTTGTATTTCTATTTTCTGTCTCACCTTTGTTTATACAATTGTGATTATTTTATGCTGTAATGTTGACACCTAATCCTCCCAAGGCCTAACTAAAGTGAACAATACTCTGCCCTTTGTCGCGATTCATACATTAATCACACGGTGTGTCAGCTGTCAGTCTCCCTGCAATAAAGCTGCGCCGGAGTTGAACGGAGGAAGTCGCTTGTTGAGTGTGAACGAGCCAATTTGTCCATCTTGCTCGCTCTACGTTCCTTGTCACGTTAGCAAATTGTCCAAATCACAGCCACTTGGCTGGTTTTATATATGAAATGTATGAATTATTATGGGTTTCATCCGTTTGTACCAGAAAGGTCTTTCGGGTCCACTATTCACTTTACCTTCATAGCAGCGTGTAAATAGGGTTGAGAGTATCGAAAAATATCTGTCTTTTTTTGTGTTGCCATCCTTGTAATTTCTACAATAAAATTAACGAAGTACCAAACATATTTAAAGCGGCGCGGCCCGATTAATCTTCCAATATCATCTCACCACTTCTACACTTAGCGTTTCTTAATAATTGATCCAAGAACTAACGGAAATTCTGTCTAGCTTGATGGCATCATACTCGTAACCGCCTAGATAACTACTACGGAACTTGTTTAAGTGACTCATTGCCCCCAGTCGATTCGGAACTAGCTGGCAGTTGCACATGTGACATGGCGTTTGTAATGATGATTCACTCGTGTCTTTGTTCATCGACGGAATAGGTATAACTTCAGAATTCGTAGTTTTATGGAGTAGAGTTGATAAAGGACCATAATATTGGTAAACTTGACAAAGTACCATATACTCCGTAAAGCATTCCTCACTAATGAAAGCAGACACATCTAAGGCTGTATTTATGTCAATGTGTATCCACTTAGTCTTGTAAGATAGTATTCTTATAGTACAACAACAATTTAAGTGTTTATTTTCTATGAAGTTATTCAATTTCAGACAATATGCTGTAGAAGATAATACGTTTTTAGCTGTTATAAATGATTAGGGAAACGACACAGTCCGTGGAAGCTTATAGAGAACTGATACTTTAATCCAAAACAGCGAGTTTGTGTGTCGAATTTTTTTAAGTCATTTAGGAATTGCAATTTTATTGTCAAATAATGTTCACAAATTTTCATAATAATAATATTAGCAGTATTCCTTGTACCGGGGGTCACGGGTGGGCGGGACGTGCCGCCCACCCATTAGTCTAGCCAACTTTTGTGACCCCCGTGATGGACATGTCCGAGGCAGCGTGTCTCACGCTGCCTCGTACACCAAAAGGAGGACACGGTACGGTGTTTCGGGGGCTTCTGAGCCCCCGCAACAGGAAAAGGACCGCAACAGCGGTACGTGCAGGGGCGGTTGCGGACGACAACTTAGACGTGAGTCGGAGGAAGCCCGCAGCCGTCCCTAATGCGCCGAAGATGGCATTTAAAAAAAAAAAAAAAAAAAAAAATCCTTGTTGTCAAGTTCGCTACACAATATTTCACTGGGAATTGCCGTATTGTAATGGCAACAATGGTGTTATTAAATACTAGCTTTTACCCGCGGCTCTGCTTACGTTAAATAGGTAAAAAGTCCCGCTTTATATTTTCTCCGGATAAAAAGTTTAGCCTACGTTTTAACCAAGGGTATGATCTACCGGTGTGCCAAATTTCATCGAAATCAGAGGGGCTACTGCGAAAAACGAAATCGGAAACGTCGGTCCGAAACGAAGAAACGACGAACTTTGGATTTACCTTGCTACCAAATTATTTCGGATCCGTCACCGTTGAACGAAGGTTTCACGCAGTTTGCGACGCTTCCGACTTCGCTCAACACTTTCGTCACGCAACAACTCTTCATAAAGAAGGATCCGTAACACTTCGTAGTAAGAAAACGTGCGATCCGTCACCCGAAACTACGGATTTCGTTTTTCGCAGTAGCCCCTCAGTTGAGTAGTTTTTGTGTGAAAGAGTAACAAATATACATCCTTACAAATTTTCGCGATTATAGTATAGGGTAGTTGCCTACTTTTTTAAAATACAATTATGGAAAAATTGATGTTATCCAAAATCTAATGGAAAAAGAATTTTCTAAATTGGTGCAATAGTAAGTAAGTTATAAAACTTTGAAATTTGGTGGAAGGGGTACAAATAACAGCAATACTAGGCTATGACGTCACCAAGCGCCGTCGGCCACTGCGTGCGTGCGAAAGAGATAGTGCGATATCCCCACCACGCCCCCACTTTTGCTCACAAGAATATTTCAAAATTGAATAATTGTTTTATTCTTCAATCGATTTTGATGCTGATTTCACAAAAGAATTTCTTTTTGGTAGTATTTTCTGTTATATCTAAAAAGTGATGTACCAAATCAAACATAGGAAACTACCCTATTAGTAGGATTAAGGATAAACGTCCGACGTCCCAATCTCACGTTATACACATACAGAATACATTTAAATAAACACTGTGATTTCTATTAACTTACAAATTAATAATGTCAGCGAGATCTCAGGTTACTGATATTTTATGCAACATAGATTTTTATAGCCCAGGTTCTAATAATCTTCGCTAATATTATTCCAACCGTTACAATAAATTTTCGTAACGGTAACTGTTTAAAATATTTGACTGCGTTACGAATTATGAGTATAATCGTCGCGTCGTCTGCTCGTTCTAGTGGTGGCGTATGTGTACTATATATTAGGAGCTCCTGGGATCTATTCCCAGATCGGGCAATACAGGGGTTTTTTGAAATGGGAGTCGTTGGATCTGATAAGTGACGGATGTTTTAGTATGTCGGCAGACGGTACACATACCTACTTGAGCCGTGTTTAATGGCCTGTTCTTATAAGCGATACCCGCTACCATCGGTTTCAAAGCAAAAATGGACCAATCAGAATAAAGTTTTACACGCTTGCTTGACTTATTCGTTTATTCTTACTATTAATACATAGGTTGGACGATAGCCTAATTGGGAATGGAACGGTCTGCCGAGACAATGTCCGGAGGTTCGAAGCCCAAGGCACACACTTCTGACTTTTCGAGGTTACGTGTGTATTGTTTATCAATTATCGTTCGCTTTAACGGTGAAGGAAAACATCGTCAGGAAACCTACATGAGAATTCTCCATAATAATTTCCAGGGTATGTGAAGTCTGCCAACCCACAATAGGCCAGCGTGGTGGACTATAAGGCCTAACTCCTCTCAGTAGTAGAGGAGGCCCATGCTCAGCAGTGGGCAGTATATCTATCCGGTACCGCGAGTTTGACAGCTGTCATTTTTGTTTTTTTTTTATTTTTATACTAAAACCTTATTGCGTGAGTAGGAACGACGATTTTCGCTTTTTTGACAGGAGCTGTCATGGCCCAAAGGGACCAAGCGGGCCTGAAGCGTTAATAATACAGTGCTGATTGCATTGCATTGCATAGCAGTTGGAATAGTTATTTGAATTCCGCCATTTTTTTGTAAAATATTGTACGCGAGACTGTTTTGCGATACTGTGTTGTGTCTGCCACCGACCCTGACCTTCGTGGGCTTGTATGGGTTGATATTGATAACACACCTCCGGACCAAGTCATTGTTGACTGCGTTTTCGACGTAATACAGCTTCGCGGAAAAGTATTTCAAATTATAGCTCGGTGTACGTAATATGAGCTTTGTGTTTATATCAATAAAAATAATACAATACTGATTCATAATGTAGCACGCAAAAAATATGCTTACATCCTGACTATCTGAAAGTATAAGAAACACGACGCGAACGTTCGCGTTGTTTGTGATGATTTTGATTTGTCATGTTTCAGTTTTAGTCTATATACCTATGCTATATACCTAGAAATCTGATAAGTATATGCATATTTTGGCTATCTTCGCCGGTTTTTGCATATAATGCCTAAAATCATGGAATGGTGCATATTTTCGCTATATATTATTACTTACGACTTTTCATTAAGATAACTAAAAATAAATGAATGCGGGACATTTTGTGTATTTAACCTGTCACAACTTGTATTCTAAATGTTAGCAAATAGTTTCTTTTCATTAAGTAATTTGTTTTTTTTTTTTGTATATTTCGGCCATTTTAAGTTGAATATAATCCGGTCTCTACTAAGCACTAATGGTATTTATACATGGTCAGCTACTCCAATTAACTGACACCATTGATTTTCCTTTTGCGTTACATACAACATATATCTACATATAATTTGTTTTTCCTGTTGTTTTCTGCGCTACATATTTAGTACTCTTGAACCGATTTAGGAATACTTATCGGCAAAACTAAATATAAAACATTATTATTCTCACACGAATTATTTCATAAAATCCTATTCTAGTGTTTAAACTCTAGATTCAAATAATAAAAGTAAATAACAGAGTGACTAAGATAACATTCATCGGCTCCTAAATATAAAAGAAAGTTGTGTTAGTTACACCATTTATAACTCGGGAACGTTAGAACCGTTATCATGTTCTTTGATTTTTTGAATTTGTATCTCTTTTGAATAGCAGAATACCTTTAAAAATATGGTAAGAGGTCCTGATCAAGGAAATTATGAATAAAATGAATTTTCTCATACATTTTATTCGTAATTTAAAAAATGAATAGGACGTTGTTTATATTAATTAATCCTTTGACAGCTGCTTCAGTTGCGTAGACTCTGTGGCGCCGGCGGACCCAAAGAGAATAATATTTTGAAAGATGAGTTACGAAAGGTATTTATCGAAAGAATGTGGATGGTACGGATAGAGGGGATGCCTATAATCGGCCAAATGTATAATGAGAACTATGAATGTGGAAGGGGTGAATGATGTATGTCATTATCGTGGCATGTGATGCTCAATAGTCTGCATCTCTCTGTCTCTGTGCATGAATATATGACTTTTAATTCTGATTTTTGTACATAATATGTTGAGCTTAATTCATTTTGATAATTCATTCGATGTTTATAAAAATATAATAAGTTAATACAACATTCTTTGATTCTAAAGCGATACGAAGTTCGTGGGGCCAGCTTGTTGATAATACATTTAAGGCAGTTAGCACCATTTCAAAATAAGATTTTCACGAACAAGATACGATGAAACTATAAGGTCCTTACTACGTAACTTACATACATGTGGCTTCGACATGACGTAAATTCAAACTTACACAATAAAGGGCATTAAGTGTTTGATAAGTTTGTGGGCGGGTATTTTAAGTGCTTCACTACAATGTTTAAAAGTTGCAATAAATAAACTTAAGTGGGTATTGTTTATTGTTAGGGTATAATTTAAGTACCACTTATCCCTGTTATCTAGTGGACTGTGACCCAATATACTTTGAAAGAAATACTTGAGAAGTCAATGTTTAAATAAATTACAAAAAAAAAAAAACAAATAACCCGACTGCGCCAATATGTGCCATCTTTATTAAATTCATTGAAGAACTGGAAAGATAGAAACAAAATTTTAGTTTAAATATTTATTTTGGTTTTGAATAATCTTTGTTGGCAGTGTTCACAAACGCAGTCGGAGGCATCTGCTCACTCCGAGATTTTGTTGCTCTACTTATATCACCAACTAAATTATGAGAAGTGAGCGTGTTATGTCATGTATGTAAGTTCCGTTGGAGTTCATGTGTAAATCGTACTAATATTATAAATGCGAAAGTTTGTAAGAATGTATGGATGTTTGGTACTCTTTCACGCAAAAAATTCTGAACAGATTTCGATGAAATTTGGCGAACGGGTACATCATGTCCTGGATTAACACATAGGCTACTTTTTATCCGGGGAAAATATAAAGCGGGAATTTTATCCCGGGAATACTCAAATTACTCAAACGAGCGATGATAGCCTAGTTGGGAATGGAACGGTCTGCCGAGACATTGTCCAGAGGTTCAAACCCAAGGCACACATCTCTGACTTTTCGAAGTTATGTGTGTATTGTTTATCAATTATCGTTCGCTTTAACGGTGAAGGAAAACATCGTGAGGAAACCTACATACCTGAGAATTCTCTATAAGAATTTCGAGGGTATGTGAAGTCTGCCAACCCGCATTTGGCCAGCGTGGTGGACTAAGGCCTGAACCCTTTCAGTAATGGAGGAGGCCCGTGCTCAGCAGTGGGCAATATATAATACAGGGCTGATTGCATTGCATTCCATTGCATTGCAATACTCAAATTCACGCGGCCGGAGCCGCGGGCAAAAGCTTTTTATGGCTTGTTATGTATACTACGAAGACTACTGCCTCAGTGGCGTAGTTATATTATGGTACGACTGCAATACTGAGGTCTCGGGTTCGAACCCCAGGTCGGGCAGGGTGATATTGAGTTTTTCTATTCAGTATCAGCTCGAAGTCTGGAATTTGCGCCCGATATGGCGATAGTTTTGCCCCCTATCACTTCATGGGACGGAATACACACGGTGAAAAGTGGGTGGACTTGTTGCGCCTCTGCCTACCCCTTCGGGGATAAAAGGCGTGATTGTATATGTATGTACGAAGACTACATTTGTTAATAGCCTAAACGCCACATTGACGAAACACTTATGGCAATAATGATTCACAATTGAATGCCTACAATTGTTCGCAATGACTCATGTGCACCGAACAAGTCATTATCGTTTCGATGACAATATTGCAAGTGTCAACTGGATAGAGTATTATAAACTCATTTGCAAAAAAAACGGGCACCTAAGCAATGAACCATTTCAAATGTTACTATTGGTTTGTTTGATAATTATAGGTAGTTTTACTTTCACAATTTTGTAAATTAATATGCAAATAATCGTTTTCGTCTGTATTATCATAAAATTTATGGGTTTTAATGCTAAAGTTCACTAGTAGTGTATGCTCGCTAGTAGTGCATATGCTCGTGAAGTAAAAGTTAACAAAGATTTTTGTTTGTTTTTTCTTTAATAAAGTAAAAGCAGATAAATGTTTAGTATCGAGTGTGACCCCCTCTAGCTGAAATCACAGCTTGAATTCGTCTGGGTATGCTAGCGAGGATATCCCGGATACTTGCTTGCGGAATACGTTCCCACTCCGCGGTAATCACATTCTTCAGCTCTCTGATGGTTTGCGAAGCCGGTTGTACTGATCTCACGCGTCGTTTCAGAACGTCCCAGACATGCTCTATAGGATTGAGGTCGGGACTTCGAGCTGGCCAATCCAAACGACGAATGCCGACCTCTTGCACATACGCTTCCACATCGCCAGACCGGTGGGCGCGAGCGTTGTCGTCCATAAAAATTGAGTCTTCGCCTAAAGCGGCCAATGCGGGTTGTGCATGAGGAATAAGAACTTCCGTTATGTATCGATGTCCAGTCAGTGAGCCGTTTTCAATGAAGACTAACTTTGTACGATCCATTGAATTTATTCCTGCCCAAAACATAATAGAGCCCCCACCATAAGGTGTGATTTCTTCAAAACAAGCCTCTGCAAAGCGTTCTCCTCGTCTTCGTAGCACTCGCCGACGTCGATCTTCACCGAACAGAGATATCCTGGCTTCATCGGAGAACAATACCCTATTCCAGTCTTCTTGAGTCCATGACTCACAATTTCGAGCAAACCTAAGCCTGGCAACTCTTTGCTCACGGAGTAACTTAGGGCCGCGGGCCGGGCGATGACTGCGTATATTGGCCGCGAGCAGCCTCCTCCTGACCGTCCATAGACTAATATGCACATTTCTTACTTCTTCGAGGTTGTTCTTAAGGTCCACATACGAAGACTTGCGATTTCTCAATGCGCGACTCACAAGAAAACGATCATCCCGTGGTTGGGTACATGGTTTTCTTCCAGAACCAGGCCTTCTCTCGACGGAACCGGTGTCTTGATACCGCTGCCAGGTCCTTTGAACCGTCGAGCGACTCACACTTAGCCTCTGAGCCACGAAGCATTGGCTGCAGCCCTCTTCGAGCAGCGCAATAATTTTGGTAGCTTTTACCACTTTCTCTAACATTATTGAGACAGCTAAACAGCAATAAATGAAGCTTTGACAATTAAGAATATGAAATAAATTCATAAAAATTGACTAAAAGTTATGAAAACCGATATTATCTTTTGGAACTTCGCACCAAAAATGTAGGATAAAAAGTGGTTTTCTGTAAAAACGAGCATCAAACGAAAATTTTAATTTAGAACGTACTGTTTTAAACACCACGGCATTTTTAAAACCGGCCAGTAACATGTAGAAATGATTGAAATCATTTTGGTACCGTATTTTTTAAAAAAAGAATTATAATCCAAACCGCCCGTTTTTTTTGCAAATGAGTGTATTATAACAATGTGTCCGAAGTGTTATACTAAGGCCCGAAGCAAAACACTTGCTTATGTGTAGCTCACATTGATTTGTGGATGTGCGATGTTTTTCTTTGTTGTACTGTTTATTAATCCACATTTTGGAAGTTAATATAATACTCATTTTTAATCGACTTTAAAAATGTAGGTTCTGTATTCGATCCATATTTTAATTTTTACTTCATATCTTACTAATATTTATTAATGCGCATATTAGTGAAAACGTTTGGATATATGTTAGAAGCAAATTCAGAAATAGCTGAACGGATTTGGATGCAATTTGGCACAGGTATAGACCATAATTATTCTGGACTATCATATTGACTACATTGTATCCGGGTAATTTGCTTTCGTAGGCAATACGTGGCTTTCGTAGCAGAAATGGCAGTTCACGCGGGCGAAGTCGCAAACAAGTTTGAAATAAACTGTTTACGATTAAAAATAAAAATATCAATTGTCTTATGCATTAATCGTTACTGTTATTTGCGTTAAATATTATATTTATCGGCTATTTTTACTGAGTTTCCGCCCACTTTTGTTCTGGGTTATTTCCTAACATAGATAATGTATTGATTTGCTCGCGCTGTGTATTTTTGTATTAATCTGATGTGTAAATTAATATAATAAGAGCTTGTTTACTTTTCTTAACATAGGTCGGAATTGCTTAATGAGTGTGTAAGAACGAATTACTATCTTTTTTTAGTGCTGTAAACATTTAATTATCACAATTAAGCACTTTCTTTATCCATTATTTTTTTAAGGACTAGAAAATTAAAAAAGGTTTTTGTATAGATTTTTTTTTATTTTTTTTTGAAAAATAAAATGTCTATATTAAAATATCCACTGCTTGCTCATGATAATTTAATAGACTTTATTTTTAAACATAGAAACAAGTCTCAAACGACGCGATGCGGTGTGAAAAATATACTCGGATCCGGGTTGTTAACAAAAATAAAATAATCTAGGCTTTAAGTTACATACCAGTTTTATAATGACACCGCGACACGAACAAGTTGCAGTTTCTTGACTTCGACTCACCCGTTCTTTATAAAAGATGATGGTCGTAATATGCGATATAAAATAAATGAAATGAGTGTATTCACGTAAACAATTCGCACCTTTAGAGCGAAAACGACACAATGAAAAAAATAGAAAACTGAGTTGTCATTTTTAAATAACTAAAAATTAGTCCCTTAATTATAAAAATATAATAAGAAAGGGACCGATATAACAGTTTTGTCCTTTTCCTGCTTGAATATGGCCGTGTTTGAACTATTATTGTATTGAGAACTTCGTTTTAAGTAATTTTATGTCGATAACTCAATTTTCTATCTTTTTGAATTGTGTCGTTTTCATCCTAAAGGTGCGAATTAACGTTTGTAACACAAAATTATGACAAAATAAGTAGTAAAGTAGATCATACATCGTATAACGTCAATATTGGATTTCTCAAACTATTGTTTATACACAAAAATAGAAAGAGGTCGATATTTGTCTTAGTGGATGTAAGTTCGACTATGACGCGATTCCGTGAGTGTCTTGTTGGATAGATAGGGACATTCCGGATGTATCCACAGACAGAATGGCGCCATTCGGCTCGCCCAAAACATGTCGCGAAATGTTTTCTTTAATGAAAATTTTATAATGTATTGTTGTGTACACTTAAATATATGCAAACACTTGGATTAGGTATGTAGAGATAAAAAAAATCGATGTATATTATAAACAAGATATGGAATCGAATTTAAAAATAGCTTAGGTCGAATTCTCTTTGTGTTATTAATAGTATGTCATACGTTTTTTGAGTTTGGAAAAAATTGCCTCGTATATTGTACGGTTATGGTTACCGAACCGACAAATTAGGAAAAGTAGTTTACATAAAACAAATTATTATTTATAATATTGCCGTGATCGTAGCCTAGAGACTAAAGGTAGAACCATGGGTGTGTCCTCGGCGCTGCCGACCTAAGTGACAGTGACCATCAGACGGGGCATCGACCTTGGTATTAACAAATAGGCGATCATAACGGTTTAAAAGCGTTGAGATCTCATAAAAGTATTGATGAATTTTAATTTATGAAGAAATTGTAGGAAAATAAATATAGCATCACACCTTTAATCTTTTAAGGGTAGGCAGAGGTGTTATCATACCCAAAATTCGCCATCTATGGTCTCATGTAATAGGGGGCAATGTATGTAAATATTTTTTCTTTTACAGAGAAACACCTTACACTTATACATCTCTCACCTACGAGGACCGTTCTACAAAGCAGAGTTCCAAACTGAGCTGGATCTCCGCAAGTTCCACATCGCAGACGTGACCGACAAACGTATATTCGTCTCTGTCATGCACACGGAGTCGCTGGCGAACCTGTACGTGTCGGAGATTGGCAGGAACTTCACTCAGTACAATTTCGTGCTGAGTATGGAACAGATTCTATGCTACTTCCCCGACGGGAACTGGAGGAATAGTTGGCTAGAGTAAGTATTCGCGTCACAATACACTAATGGCTTTATCTCCCATCTCCACCGATTTTAAAGTCCCCCCGAGGCCATAGAATATTATAACCTACTTTCAAACAAGTTTTTTAAACGATTAGTAAAAGAATTTTCTAAAATGGATCAGTAATTTCAAGGATTACCTTGTACATTCGAACTTACGAGCTATACTTCTTTATAATGTTTTTGCAGTGTCTTTTGAATTTATCTTTATTCACTATATCTGATCCAATCTTGATTCTTAGTATCCAATTGCACATCTATTTTTCTTCAATTTGTTCCACCACAAGTCATCTAAAATATCTTTTACCTATACACCAATACATCATTCTGTTGGTGTACAATAAAGATGTAAAATAAAATAAATCATTCTGTTTTGTTTTTAGAGATGTAACAGAAGACCCATTCACTGATTTATACCGCGTAGAAGGTCTGAAAGGTATCTACATAGCTTCGCGAGTGGATTCCAAAGCGCCGGTCGCCAACATCGGGCCCGAGCACCTCATCTCGCTGATCACCTTCGACCATGGTGTCACGTGGTCGCCCATCAAACCACCCACCGAGGATGAGAATGGTATTTTTTTTTATTGCATTGAATGACGAAACGAGCATGCCCTTCGCCTGATGGTAAGCGATACGACCACCCATAAACAGTAGAAACACCATCCAGCACCTTGAGTTACAAAGTACTGTGTGGCATTCCACTTCCTAAGACATAAATGTTAAGTCTCATTATGTCCAATAGTTACACTGGCTACAATGTCCTTCAAACCGAAACACAACAGTGCATGCACACTGCTGCTTGGCGGTAGAAATAGACATTGCGGTGGTACCCACCCAGACGGACTCTTACATATGAGAGACCTACCACCAGTAAATGTATATAAATAGAATGCCAGGAATACAGCTATTCCGAGTGTAATGTTTTATGATTGTTTTTATCTCCAACTGATATGTGTTCATGCTTATATACAGGTGAATTCTTTTGTTGGTGTTGTAAGGGCAGCTTATTAACTTAGAAATATTAATAAAAACCTTCTGTGGTTAAAGGTTATTCGCATGATATTTTATTTTAGTTTATTTGGGTGGCTCACAGCTAACTAATACAATAAACAAAAATAGGAACTAAATACAATGAGCCAATCACGAGCCACCACAGATAGATTTTGACGGATAAATTATAATTTCTTTAGTCTAATTACCTTAACACTACTTACTACTTAAGTAACTTAGATTAAGTTGGATACATGCTTTGACTTGTCAAGCCCCGCTACGAACGCCAGCGTCCGAGTATATAGGGTTTCCCCATACATCTATATTATACATAAGCGGAGTTTGACGGGTTAACATTCAATAACTAAAAAGACATAAATAAAAATATAAATAAAAAAAAAAATCTTGCCTTAATTACTTTATTAATAACTCAATAACATACATTTTTGATATTTTCGCATTCAAGCCATACAGTTCTCGTGCCAAGCCATTCAAAGCTATTACATAAAAACTTACCACTTATCCTTCGCGTTATGGTTTCCCTTGTCGTTTTTGTAATTCGTGTATAAAGTGAACAAATGTACTTGAATTCTTTAACTTTTATACGATAGCGTAGTCACGCGATCTGTGTTTTGCGTTTTCCTCGGGGATAGTCGAATGTCTGAACTTTCTATAGAGTAATGAGTGTAAGTTTCGTGGTGTAGGGTTCCGTAAGCTGGCACGTTCACAGTACTCGCACAAATACGATATTACATAGTAAGGTCAGGGGTCCGTTTATGAAGGCGAATCTGTCGTTTTCTAATTACGGACGTTCTAATCGTAGGCTAGCTTTTATAGTTGTATAAGTAACTAGCTTTTTGGGATAAGCAGTAGCCTGTTTCCTTTCAAACTATCTCCATACCTAGTTTACGGACCCACCCACAAATAAATATTTACCGAGATTAAAGTTCCGGTTTAGGTTTACCCGGAATAAGTAGCCTAGGTCCTTCCCAGGGTCTTAAACTATCTCCCTGCCAAATTTCATCGAAATTTGTTCAGTGGTTTAGCCGTGATAGCTCCACTCGCGCGAAAAGAAAATCCGGGATAAAGTCCCGGTTTATTTCTTCCTGGTATAAGATACTTCTTATACCAGGAAGATGTCCTTTCTCAGGCTCTAGACTATCTCTGTACCAAATTTCATTTAAATCGGTTCAGTAGTTTTAGCGTGAAAGCGCAACAGGCAGAGTTACTTTCGCATTGATAATATTAGTAAGGATGATATCCCCCTTAGGCGGGATAGGGGCCACTGACCTTATGTTAAAAATGTTTTAAATTATCATAATTATATGGAAATAATAGGTGCAAACAAAACATCATGCTATATTTTTTGACTTTGTTGATACGTGAACATTGCGTTGTCACGACGACTGACGTGTGTTTATTCACAGACACTACACAGGCACATATTGTGAATGTACAGTCAGCCACAAAAGTAGTTGAACAAATCAAAAATTTCAAAATGCTTCTGCACGTTAACTCCAGTCGAAATATTCTTTTTTCTTTATCTAAAATAAAGTTAACCATGTGAAGTTTATATTAGTGAAGAAAAAAATATTGTTCAATATCATTGATGCAAAAGTTTAAACGCGATTTGAAATTTGTTCAGTTACTTATGTGGCTGAATGTACGCCCCAGCTTTCGGTAATCGACCTATAGTGATGATTGCGGTGCATTAATTATTTTTGATGGTTGAACTAACCTTGCGTATAAAGAAATAATGACGTTTCAACTTTTTCGACATTGTAGATCAACACGTGTTGAATTTTATTACTGACTAGCTTTTGCCCGCGGCTCCGCCCGCGTGAATGAGTTTTCCCGGGATAAAAATCCCGCTTTATATTGTCCCGGGATAAAAAGTAGCCTATGTGTTAATCCAGAACATGATCTACCCGAGTGCCAAATTTCATCGAAATCCGTTCAGTAGTTTTTGCGTGAAATAGTAACAAACATCCATACATTCTTACAAACTTTCGCCTTTATAATATTAGTAGGATATCATGACTTTATGTTTATTTTAAGTAGAACAATTTAAACAGCTGTGAAACGTAAGCAAAAATATGTTAGAAAGGTGATTAGGTCAATAACCTTAAAAGCGGAATGCGAACATTTTTATTTCCCTTGTTTAAAAAAATCTAGGAATTATATTTCGTGCTCATAGAATATGGCCTTAACGATTTATTTCATAGCTAACGTGATACAAACCATTCAGGACATGTTTCCCCTTTTGTATATTCATTTAATAATTATTTAATAATGCTAAAATTGATAATGCTAATTAAAGCTGTCACGCGATCTTCGTGCGTTAACTTCTGTTCATAGTAAAAAATACGAGTATGTATAAATAGATAATGCTTTTAAATCACGTTGGCCATGGAATAAGAAATCCCTCAAGAGAGCTGTAGAGTACCTGGGTTCGGTTATCAGATGAAATAGCATTAATTTATGCATGTTTTTATACGATTTGGTCTGAACTAGGTCAAAAAACCGCCAGTCATGAAATTAAGCCAAATCTGTTCTTGAAAAAAAAAACTATGAGAAAATGAGTTGCTCCGACCCCAGATCGGAAGAGATTGACAGTGTCTAACTAATAGTTATAGTATGTATATAAATGTACATATCCACAGTTGTAACGCTAATTGACTTAAGCGACATTTTTTTATCGGGAAAAATTTAATCATTTTCAAAAGACACAGAATATTTTTAACCGACTTCAAAAAGGAGGTTCTGTATTCGATCCGTATGTGTGTGTATGTATGTATGTAAATTTGTATGGCCGCGTGTTTCTCAAAAACTACTGATCCGATTTGGATGTGGTTTTCCATATTGAAATGTATATTTTTATAATAGGGTAGTTGACTACTTTTTTTTAAATACATTTATCAAACATTTATGTCTTTTAAAATATAGAGGAAAAGGATTTTTTAAAATACAAGCAATAATAAGTGAGTTATAAAGCTTTGAAGTTTGGTGGAAGGGGCATCTGTCAGATAACAGACACAGCAGAATGTGACGTGACTGAGTGTCGGCAGCCATAACGCTGCGTGCGCGCGAAACAAATAACGCGATATCCCCACTACGTCCCCACTTTTGCTCACAACAATATTTCAAATATGAATAACTGCTTTAGTTGTCAACCAATTTTGATTCTGATTTTACAGAAGAGTTTGTTTTTCGTATTACTTTCTGTTACATATAAAATAATGTCCCAAATCAAACATAGGAAACTACCCTATTATTCCAAATCAATGCTTGTTAATGTGGAAGTAACTGCCTGTCTGTTACGTTTTTATGGCTGTACCACTGAACTGATTTAGAGGAAATTTGGTATGGAAACAGTTTGAGAACTTGGGAAGGACATCATAGGCTACTATTTATTGCAAAAAATATATAGCAGGATTTTTATCCTCGAAAAAATCATTATGCAGGCGAAGTCGAGAGCTAATATGTACATAGTTTAATATCGCAAAATAAAGCTCTTTAAGTCTTTACCCTTCAATCATATATATGTAGTTTTCTTAGTTAATATGTTTCTTAAATTACTTTAACATTCAGGTAAACCTCTAAACTGCCACATCGAGAACTCGTGCAGTCTACACTTGTGCCAGAAATTCAGTCAACTGTATCCGGTAACGAGGTGAGAATTAACATTAATTACTTATTCAAAACTAGCGTGTTAGCAATTTGTTTACCATTTGATATACCTACGTTGACGCCATAAGAGTTGACGCCGTAGAAAAATATTTTATTTCAAGTATTGATGAAGAGTGAGAGAAGGCTCTCATTAGCTAACAGCAAATAGACATTTAAAAATATTTGTTAGATTTTTATTCATTTACTGAGTATTGTTGCAGTAAAGCTGTAGAATAGTCCAATTATATCGGAATTAGTATGACGGTGAACATTATTAAGTATAACATTGGTTATTTTATTTCATGAATTTCTATTTATTGTACAGTCAGCTACAAAAATAACTGAGCATATTCAACACTTCAAAAAACTTCTACATAATATTACCTTCAATCGAAATATTCGCTTTTCTTTATCTAAAATCAACCAAATCCTTTGAAGCTATTTTAGTGAAAAAAAATATATTATAAAGACAAAAAAGTTTAAACGCCATTTGAAAATTTTCATTCTTTCAGCCATTCTCATGGCTGACTGTACATATGACGGCAATATTTAAATTTTAGAAAAAAATACACTACAAATAGGTAGTGCGAAAAATACTTGAAATTACACACACTTACACGTATACGTCAATAACATTAATAACAGCACACACACATGTACGTGTTAAGATAGGTCGTCAAACCCGTTCGTCATGCGGACTATAATTTAATTATAGCTTCATGTTGTGTTGAACTTGATATTGAGACGCGGGATTGAGATGAGGAGATAAGTAGATAAACGTATGGCCTGCCGACTATCACGTAATGTTTCGTATTTGATTGAGCTATATTTTCTAAGTTGACTCGTCAAGCTCCGCTACGGAAGCCGGCGTCCGCGTATATAGGGTTTCCCCATACATCTATATATACAGGGTCATTTTTACATTGCGTTACTAAATGAAACCACATATTCATCTATACCTCTGCTAACATCGTGCTAAAAATCATCAATGAATAACGAATACTTTCGACAAAAATCCCGCTTATAGTATTCCAATTTTTTTATCATTTTGTAGTTTAGTGCGAATCTGGTGTGTGAGTTAGTGTATTTCTGACTGAAAGTGTAATGTTGGTGCAGCGACGAATTCTCCTAGAGCAGTCATAGTGGCATTAGGGCGTGTAAATTTAAAGTTACTTTTTATTGATATTTATTTTGTTCGAAACTTACACTTTTTTATTTTACATCTATGGATAAAATAACTTAATGGAAAGTGTTATTTTCAACAAGATAAGTATGTGGTTTCATTTATTAACGCAATGTCAAAATGACTCTGTATAAGCGCGGTTTGACGGGTTAAATCGTAAATTTTGAGTAGTAACCTCAATGGTTTTTTGTTTTTGTCTTGGAATGTTTGCCGTATAAACTGGATATTATGGTGAGCCCGGACCAATTATTAGGCGTTCATTGATAAAATAAGATCCCTTCTAGCCTAATTTCGGCCACGGCGGCCAATCACAACGGAGATAAGCTAGGTACGCAGAAGATATAGTGCACAAGAGTGCGCGTAATACCCAGGTGCACTCTCATAGTCCGATCATCGGTGAGACGGCAATGTGCAATGATTATACCATCAATTACAGAGACTAATTTTAATTCTATTGTACAATAAATGTGTACTAATAATACGAAAATAAAATGTTTGTGGTCGAATAGCAGTGACTTGTAATACTTAGTCATAATAGATGTTATTATGTTATTAGTTCTTAATATGTACATTGATGTGTAAATATGATGCAATCAGTTATTGAAACAAAAGGATTTGCAGAAATGTTTTTAATAAAATCAAGGATAGGGTAGACTACAATTGACTACTACATTATGTAGTACACTCAACTCTAGTTAAAACGTATCTAGCTTAATTGTGCCCTTATGAAATCATGGGGCGGATCACGCACGGCGAAAAGTGGGTGCTCTAGTTGCAATTCTGCCTACTATTTTGGTCATAATGGCGTGATGTGAAGCAGATGCAATTGACTCAAATCTCCTTACTATGATATAATAATTGTTTGTGAATTGTTTGGAAAGATAAGGAAACTGTTCAGACTATGTGAAAATTAGAACGAATATTAATGTTCATTGATTGTTATATACGTGATAATTGTTAATGATATCAGTAAAAAATGATAAGATTTGTTTGTTTATTAACGCAATGACTGTTGCAGTTCACGTCAGAAATTAAATCAGTTTATTGCCTTATAAACTTCATTAAAATTATATTTTAGTAATCCTACTAATATTATAAAGGCGAAAGTTTGTAAGAATGTATGGATGTTTGGATGTATGGATGTTTGTTACTCTTTCACGCAAAAACTACTGAACGGATTTCGATGAAATTTTACACACGGGTAGATCATGTCCTGGATTAACACATAGACTACTTTTTATCGCGGGAAAACATAAAGCGGGACTTTTATCCCGGAAAAACTTTTTAACGCGGGTGGAGCCGCGGGCAAAAGCTAGTAATGCATATATCTATTTCTACCGGCTTGAGAAGTAGAGTTTCACTAGATGTTGCTCGCGGCTTCACCCGCGTGAAAAGCTTTCCCCGCCACTAAAGTTCCTGAAATAGTGTAGCGATTCATAGCGACACGCTTTACACATGATTTCCCATGGCTGCAAATTACCGGGATAAAAAGTAGCCTATATGTTAATCCAGGACCTGTTCTATTCGTGTGCCAAATTTCATTAAAATGCGTTTAGCTGTTTCTGCGTTTACTTCTAACAAACAAACAAACATTTTCATAACTTTCGTAAGAAACCGAGGTTAATATAACACATGCCTAATGCTGTTGTACGTTGTGTGCAGTTAGTGAGACTGTCGAAAGTTTATTCGCTTCTGTTCCCAATCTTCCTTTCACAAACACACACTCACCCCTTTTATCCCGGAAAGGGTAGACAGAGGCGCAGCTACTGCACCCACTTTAGTGCGTATTCCGTCCCATGATGTGATAGGGGGCGAGCCTATCGCCATATCGGGCACAAATTCCAGACTCCGAGCTGATACTGAATAGAAGAAACCAATACGACTTCTCAGAGAGAGAACCTCTTCCTTTTTTTGGAAGTTCATTAAAAATATAACTATTCATTTCCTTTCGAAAACCACATATTCCATTCGTATAATGTTGTTGTTTGTTAATATGTTCGCAATTATGTCGGCATGTAATACCTTATGAATAGAGAGATAGTTGCAGTCGTAACAGTTTATTTACAGTCGCAATGTACTTGTAATCACTACATAGTATAAACTAAGAGTATAAATCAAAGTCGCTTCCCGTCTGTCTGTCCCTATGTATGCTTAGATATTTAAAACTACGCAACAGATTTTGATGCGGTTTTTTTTAACAGATACGAGTGATTCAAGAGGTAGGTTTATATGCACTTTTATCCCGGAATAACTTATTAACGCGGGCGGAGCCGCGGGCTAAAGCTAGTACATTATAATGGTATCACGTGATGTGACTAGCCATGAACATTTGTGTACATAATGTTGAGAAAAATATGTTTTATTGTACACTTTTGTACATAAGAATAGGTTATCAATTATGTGTATTTTTTTGTTCATAACTTACCTACTATAGCGGTAATACTCCCAGGTTCTTTTTGGGAGGAATTTGTGTACCTGAACATTTTTTTTATGAAATTGAATGACGAGACGAGCATGCCGTTCGCCTGATGGTAAGCGATAGAACCACCCTTAAACAGTAGCAACACCATCCATTACCTTGAGTTACAAAGTACTGTGTGGCATAAAGCATTCCACTATGCTCGTCATCCTGAGATATAAGATGTTAAGCCTCATTATGTCCAGTAGTTACACTGGCTACAATGTCCTTCAAACCGAAACACAACAGTGCATGCACACTGCTGCCTGGCGGTAGAAATAGACATTGGGGTGGTACCCACCCAGACGAACTCTTACATATTAAGAGACCTACCACCAGTAATAAACCAGTAAGTTTACTGTATAAGAAGTGATACAAAATATTGATAGTAACTCAGTAACTAAATACAAATTAATAATATAACCAACATGACGCATTTTTATACATGAAACGATTGCATTATTTAATTTGATGTTGTGCAACATATTCCTAACTTTTTCTATTTAAAATTGGTTTAAAGTTTGTCTCCAAATAAATTTAAATTAAAAAAACATACATACATGACCCAAAAATATAACTTGTCCACAGCCCACCAGGAAATGTCATTACAAATGGTCCGAGGTAAAATTTTACGAGAGTTGAACCGAGTTTAACGCACTCTGTTATTAACATGATCGCTTTTATTTTTAATTTGCAAATTGCACGGGTGGTTGTTTTTTTATCGAGTTAATTATTAGTATAGTAATTATTATTATTTATTGACCATTCAACTAACTGAGTCATATTACCAGTCATCCATAGTAGGTAAATTGTATAATCTAGTTATCATTTTACAGGTTTGCTTATTGTCTCTTATTTTGCGTAGAAACTATGTCAGTTTTATGGTGGTACGAGATACCTCCACTTATGTGTAATGATCGCACGTCTTATGGTGAAAGATTTCATTCACTCGGTGTAAGTACGTGGATGTAGCATAGCATTATTTTAAAAAAGATTAATTTCTTTGAAGGTCCGCAAGTATAATGAGCTCTAAATCAGCGCCGGGCGTCATAATGGCGACTGGAGTGATGGGTAAATCATTAAAAGGCATCCCAGGAGTGTACATGAGCAGAGATGCCGGACTCACTTGGAAGAGGATCCTGAAGGATTACTATTTCTTCAACTACGGAGACCACGGCGGCGTCTTAGTTGTTGTCAAGTACTTCAAGTCACGCGGAGAGACCAGAAGGATTCTGTATTCGACGAATGAAGGCATCGACTGGAACTCATATCAGTGAGTCTCTACAAATAAATTATCAATTAATTACTTTAGAATGTTATTGATATTGTTGTATTTGTAGGTTCAACGCCGATGACCTGCGTATATACGGATTGATGACTGAGCCTGGAGAGAATACTACCACCTTCACCATGTTTGGATCTGCCAATGATCAACACCAATGGATCATTATTACCATTGACTTAAGGAACACTTTCGATCGCAATTGCACGGCAGGTGACTACAAATTCTGGTCCCCATCGCCACCTAACTCTTCAGTATCATGTGTCCTTGGTACCAGGAATATATTCCAACGAAGATTACCCCACACCAACTGCTACAATGGCATCGAATACCAACGGCCAGTCAAACAAGAAGTGTGTGAATGCACGCGAAGAGATTTCGAATGCGATTTTGGATTTATGTTATCAGGCGAGGAGTGTATTCAGAATAAATCTGTCAAATTCGACCCCTATACGATCCCATCTGATTGTCAGGAGGGGCAGTACTACAAGCGGACAAAAGGCTACAGAAAGATCGATGGGAATGCGTGCATCATTTCCGGTTACATGGCCTATGCTCCGGACACCATCCCTTGTCCAATGGGAGAGCCGACAGAATTCATGCTAGTCGCGTTACGAGACAAAATTGCCCGAATAGATCTTTCAAATAATTTCACCATATACCCTGTTGAGGGCCAAAAGAACATCGTCGCAATCGAATTTGACCTGAAGACCAACTGCATTTACTGGGCTGATATCGAATCGGACAAGATAATGAGACAATGTTTTGGCACATCCGGTACTCCTCAAGAGGTGATCGTTGATACAGACTTGGCGAGTATTGAGGGAATGGCTCTAGACTGGATCTCGAACGTTCTGTTCTTCGTGGATGGGTTGAGAAAGAAGATTGAGGCGGTCAGAAGTGATCTCACAAGCGAAGGAAGGATGAGAGTCACTATTCTAGACTACACACATCTGTCGAAGCCAAGAGGTATCGCTGTCCATCCCAAAGCGGGCTACCTGTTTTGGACGGACTGGGATAGGAGTGCCCCATCAGTTTCTAGATCGAGGCTTGACGGTACTGAAGTGAAGAAATTGTTCGGCAATCCGATAGTGCAGTGGCCTAATGGAATCACTATCGATCAAATGTCAGAGAGGATCTACTGGGTCGATGCTATGGAGGATTACATCGCGAGCTCCGATCTTGAGGGCCGGTACCTCAGAAGGATATTGTGGAACGACGACAAAGTCATTCACCCATTCGCCGTCGCTGTGCTAAAGGATAAGATGTACTGGGACGATTGGAAAGCGAAGTCGATATTCATCGCTGACAAAGACACTGGAGCCAACGTGATAACGATCAACAATTCGTTCTCTGGACTGATGGATTTGAAAGTATTCGCCCATTCTGTTCAATATGGAAGTAACGCGTGCTCATACAAAAACACCAGTTGTGATGCTCTGTGTTTAGGAATGCCGAATAATAAGTTCAGCTGTCTATGTCCCGATGGGTTCAGGAAGTCGAACGGCAAGTGCGTGTGTCCCGACGGAGCGGAGCCGTTGGCCAACATGACGTGTCCGAAATCTGTTGGAGCTACGTGCGGACCGGTTAGTACATTTTAGCTCTTATTAACACTATTATGCATATGGCATTATGTTTTTAATTTTATGCCAACGTTGAAAAAGAAACAGTCGAAAGCAGGAATTGAACCCGCGACCTCCAGCGTACCGTGTCGGTGTCTCCCAACTGAGCTATCTCGACCTACCTTCGGCTGCTCAATTTTAAGTTCCCTATTTTATCTATTTAAACAAGATGCCTAGTAATATCTGTTTAGCAATTATTACAATTGCCAAACTCAGCGTTACTCCTTTACAGGCGTAAATGCACTGAAACGATATCACCAATTTTTTTCTAATCATATGTTATGATTTTTATACATGTTAAGGGCCATACATGTAAGAGACATGGCCCTTAACATGTGTAAAAATCATAATATATTGCATTTTGATTGTGTAATCAAGGATAATTATTTGCATACATTTAGCTTTGAGTCGGTATATTGATTTTCAGTTCAAATCGATTCTTACTAGTACAATATTATAAACATATTCTTTGTAGAATCGATTTGTCTTATCGATTAAATATCGATTCCAGGATCAATTCGCGTGCAAGTCACGTAACGCGTGCATACCCGTGTCGTGGCGGTGCGACGGCAACAACGACTGTGGCGACCTCTCCGATGAGATGGGATGCTTGTGCACGCCGCCCATGATCGCATGTGACAACACGCGCTGCTACATGCCGCACTGGAAGTGTGATGGAGATGTCGACTGCATTGATATGAGCGATGAGAAAGGTATGTAACAACCGCACAACTTAGAATTATAAGTTGTTAGTGTAATGGTTTGATTGATGTGACGTTGATACAACGTTGGTTCGTTTTAGACTATTGGTGATTGCATTGCTACATGCATTTCAAAACTAGGTATTTTAATACTAACTTTAAGAGCGTTTACGTGCTGCGCGGAACGTCAGCTATAGGTAATTCTTCGCAAATTTCACTCACACAGAAGCGCACGTAGTTGTGTGCGTAGAGATGGCGCGTCGGCTATGTTTATACTCAGACCAACCAATTTGATGCTTCGATTTTAATATTTAATTAGAATGTAACTTATGATTTTTGGATATATGATAAATGAAGATTTTTTATTATTTTTAAATGAAACAATTTATACGTATCATCTCGTTTTATTAAAATTTATACATAACACATGTTAAGGGCAATTTTACAAACTTTGTTACTTTTACGCAAAAGTGAAGTATTTGCATTCAGAAAGTACTTACCGGACTGCCTCGGTGGCATAGTTGTATTACAGTACGACTACAAAGCTGAGGTCTCGGGTTCGATCCCCGGGTCGGGCAAAGTGATATTCATCATCAGCCCGTTGCAGTCCACTGCTGGACATAGGCCTCTCCCAAGATACGCCACGGAGCCCGGTCTGCTGCTTTATGCATCCAGTTGCTGCCGGCCCTCTTGTGCAAGTCATCCCGCCATCTGGCTAGAGGGCGTCCCACGCTACGTTTACCAAGACGCGGTCTCCACTCCAGAACACGCTTACTCCAGCGGTTATCTGTTCTGCGACATATGTGGCCAGCCCATTGCCACTTTAACCTACTAACTCTCAGAGCTATGTCGGTCACTTTGGTTCTCTGACGGATCACTTCGTTCCGAATTTTGTCCTTCAGAGAGACTCCGAGCATAGCTCTTTCCATAGCACGTTGAGCGACTTTAAGCTTATGGATTAGCCCCACAGTCAGTGTCCACGTCTCGGCTCCGTACGTCATTACGGGGAGGACGCACTCGTTGAAAACTTTCGTCTTCAGGCTCTGTGGTATATCCGACGAAAATATGTGGTACAACTTCCTAAACGCTGCCCAGCCCAACTGAATCCTCCTATCGGCTTCCTTTTCAAAGTTGTGTCTACCTAACTGCATTATTTGCCCGAGATAAACATATTCCTTGACAACTTCGAGAGGTGTGCATCAATGATTATTGATCCCGGAACGACGAAGTCATTGAACATAACCTTCGTTTTGTCCAGGTTCATCCGGAGACCAATTCGTTGGGAGGCTTCATTTAGGCTGTGCAGCATTTCTTGAGCTTCCTGCAGCGATTCTGCCATGACTACAATATCATCGGCAAACCTTAAATGCGAGATGTACTCGCCGTTTATATTGATGCCTCGCCCGTTCCAGTTGAGAGTCTTGAAAACGTCTTCCAATGCATTTGTAAACAGTTTAGGGGATATCACATCCCCCTGTCTTACTCCTCGATGCAATGGAATCGGTCTTGTTTGACTGTTCTGTACTTGGACGGACATAGTTGCAGCGTCATACAAACTTCTCAGCACCTCGATGTATCGGAAATCAACTTGGCACCGCTGCAGGGAGTTCACCACAGACCAGGTCTCGACGGAGTCAAAGGCCTTTTCATAGTCCACGAAAACGAGACACAGAGGCTGATTATACTCCTGGGTCTTCTGTATGATCTGCCTCACAGTGTGTATGTGGTCTATGGTGCCGAATCCTCCGCGAAACCCAGCCTGCTCCGGTGGTTGGAAATCGTCCAACCGTCGCGTCAGCCTATTGGTGATTACCCTCGAAAACAACTTGTAGACGTGGCTCAGGAGCGATATAGGGCGGTAATTCTTGAGAAGGGTCTTGTCCCCCTTCTTGAAAAATAAAACTACCATGCTCCTGCTCCACGCTCTTGGAGTTCTCCCTTTGTGAAGAACGGAATTAAATATACGCTGCAGCTGCCTAAGGACAGAAGTTCCCCCTGCCTTTAAGAGCTCAGTTGTAATTCCGTCCTCACCCGGGGCTTTTCCATTTTTTAGTTGTTTGAGGGCCAACTCAATTTCGTCAATGCTGACGTCGGGAAGTTCGTCGGAATAGTGTCGGACTAAAGCAGCTCGGGGATCGCAGAGAACGGGTTCAGGTAGCGGAGATTGCGAGGCATACAACTGGCCATAGAAGTCTTCTACCTCCGAGAGGATCTCTGGCTTAGAGGAGACGACACGGCCATCGGCGGTAGTCAGCTTAGACATGTGGCTCCTCCCGAGACGCTTCACGAATACTTTGGAACCTCGATTTTGTTCTATTGCCTCCTTAATGAGGCGTGTATTGGAACTCCGAAGATCCCGCCGTACCGCTTTACGAATATGGTTCGTGAGGGCTCGCTGGTCTGCCGCCGCGGCCTGTGTATTTGCGCGTCTCTCTCTCATTAGTTCCAAAGTTTCGTCTGAAAGTTTGGACTTCCTACCCGCATGCCTATTCCGACAGAACCCGTTACCCACATCCCTCACGACTTCTACTACTCTGCTTAAGTCCTCGTCAACATCGCACTCGGTTTCCAGCACATCAAATCGGTTCTGAAGTTCCATTTGGAATCTTTCGGAGCCAGCAATGGTTTGGAACAGTGTTGGCCGGAGCGTGGACTTTATCAGACGGGTGCGTTCCAGCTTGAAGTTTATATTCAGAGTGCCTCGTACAAGTCGATGATCACTTCCGGTGTTGAACCTGTTAATCACTGAGACATCTCTGAATATATGCCTCTTATCCGTCATGATAAAGTCGATCTCATTTTTAGTCACGTTATCGGGACTTCGCCAGGTCCACTTCCTTTGGGGCTTCTTCTTGAAGAACGAATTCATCAAGTATAGCCCCTCTCGTTCTAAAAAGTTGACCAGCATCTGTCCCCTGTGATTCCTGTTTCCAATACCATGTGGCCCCATAACCGATTCTATGTCCGTGCGTACTCCCACTTTGGCGTTAAAATCCCCCATGACAACATTGAAGTGGGCCCTTGAGGTGTTGTGCAGGGCTTTACATATCTCTTCGTACATAGCTTCCACTTCATCATCCGAGTGTGTAGTGGTGGGTGCATATACCTGTACGACCTTAAGACAATATCTCTCGGTCAGTTTGAGTACGAGATACGCAACCCGTGTCGACACACTGGATATTTCCACAATGTTGCCAATGAGGGCCTTGTTGACGAGAAATCCGACACCGCCCTGGGAAAGGCTATCTTCTCGGAAGGCCTTCTCGGAAGTAGAGTAAATGGCCTGATTCCAAGGTTACTGTGTCCTCCCCCTCTCTATGGACTTCAGATAACCCCAAAACATGCCATCTTATATTGCCTAACTCTATCTCCAGTTCGGCTAGATGTTCGTTGAGCCTCAGAGTTCGTCCATTATACGTAGCCAAGGTCAATGTGTGGTGTCAAAAGTGATATTGAGTTTTTCTATTCAGTATCAACCCGGAGTCTGGAATTTGTGCCCGATATGGCGATAGGCTCGCCCCCTATCACATCATGGGACGGAATAATGGCGAAAAATGGGCGCATTAGTTGCGCATCTGCCTACCCCTTCGGGGATAACAGGCGTAAGTGTATATGTATATGTAAAGTACTTACCATTTAGTGAAGTGGGCCTGATGATGAAGCCGAAAGACTGGCACTGGAACTCCGTAGACGTTACTATTTAGTACGACCAAATTTAAACAAAGGTGTTCTTCCTACTAGTCCTACTAATATTATAAACGCGAAGGTTTGTAAGAATGTGTGTATGGATGAATGGACATTTGTTACTCTTTCACGCAAAAACTAATGAACGGATTTCGATGAAATTTGGCCTACGGGTAAATCACGTCTTTGAATCAAACGGATCCTCCACTGCTAGTGGTGGACACCGAGGTGGACCACAATGCGTTGTCGTAGATGCCAAAGGCGTCTTTTAGACTGTGGGGGCATCTTAGCCCCCTTGTATAGAGAAGGGCCGCAGCGGCATCGCGCAGGGACGGTACCGTGCAGCTATCTTAGTGCAACAAGATACCCTGGGGCCGTCTCGTATGCGCCGAAGAAGGCCACCGCAGGTTTTGGTTGGTATGCCAGTGTAGGGTGTACATAGTGTTAGGGACTCGGTCCAATACTCGCTCGGATGATGCTATACTCCCGAGTGTCGGCATTGGGCTGTAAGACTGTGTGAAATCAACATAACCGACCTACTCACCCCCCAGTGGTGGTAGCGATAACGCGTTTTTTTCCCCGCGAAAAAAAAATACATATCTATATTTATCTAAGCAGGTAGTTTTTTAGGAGCTCCGTACATAGAAAGAAGAAAGCGAATGCAGTTAGTGATAATTTCTTGTCGAGTTGAATTACTATATTTAAAAACTTCAGCAAATTGAACTAAATTTTGTTTTTCAAACATTTTGAAAACTGTCATTTTACCCCTCCTGTAAAATGCAGATGTCGTATCACAGCCAATTATTGCGTGTAAAAATAGTACATGATTTTGACACTTAGCAAAAGTAGATAAACTTTTTGATATATTTCTGGTTGATGTTGAGCTTTTCCTAGTTTTGAGAAGAAAATAGTTTTTTCAGTTGGAATTCGAGCAGTGAGTCAAGCGAGTAAGTCAACATCTTCACCAACAACAATAGTTGTATTTGTCAAATTGAATTGCTCTATATTTTAACATATATTACAACTATAGAGATGTATATACGTTGCGTACTCATGCATATTATGATGATTACAACTTTTCGAATCATTATATCTCAAAAACGGCGGCTCGTAGAAAAAAAGTATTGACACATTTTTTGTAGATCATTTTATGATCTACAATTTTTGTCTGAAGTATTTTTATGATAAAACTTAAAGTCTTGTTGAAAATCGCGAAACACTCATTCTAAGGATCTTTGACCTTGAATAAAAAAAATCCATACAGGGGAAAGATGGGCAACTTTCAAATTTTATTTCTAATCATATTTTAAACAATCTTACTGATTACTCTTATTTTTTGTCTAATTTGACCGGACTATAGAAATGGCTTTGCTTTATTTCCCACGGTGTCTGAAACATAACATAAAGTATTAACACAATAACTTATAGTACTAAAAAATTATTGTCACCATCAATAAAATAAAAAATATTTACCCAAGTACTAAGATGTGCCGATCCCAATACAGACGTGACTATTTTTACTACGCACGGCAAAGGTCAACTGTGGCCAGACCGGAGCGACGAGCGACATGTCCTCTCTCTAGAAAGCCTCGCGGCGGACTAATTTGAAACGATATGCGCGTTGAGTTTTATAGTGGTTTTAAAATATTTATAAAAAATAATGGAAGTAATTTTGTTGAAATTTTTTAAATGTAAGTTTTTAAGGAGAAGTTCTTCTATTATAGTAATCCAAAATTACATTAAATTAAGTAGGATATATTGGTAAAAAAAATCATTTTCTTGACCAACATTTCTGAATAATTTCGCATTGTTTGAATTTTTATTTCTCATGAATTAAACATAAAATGATATTTTTTCCTAAGTCACTTGTTTCCTAAGGATCTTTTTAGTTGGACGATATTTTTTTATTATTATTTTGTTTAGTAATTTGAGATATTTTGAGCTTCTAAATTGACGCTCGAAGCGAAAATAAGGAAACCTCTGTTCAGTAATCATTATAGAATTCACAAATACTCTATAAATATAAAAATTTTCTTAACTCGCTTGTTGGACAACAACATTTTCTAAAACGATTACTAATTAATATGCTTTTTAAATAATGTTTTGATGGGTTTTAACTGATTCAAAGACTAGTGTTTTTGAGCCATACAGCGTATACGCTCTTAACATAGTTCCATAATTAAACTATTCCTAAACACACACACACACACACACACACACACACACACACACACACACACACTCACGCCTGTTATCCCCGAAGAGGCAAACAGAGGCGCAACTAGCACACCCACTTTTCGCCGTTATTCCGTCCCATGATGTGATAGGGGGCGAGCCTAACGCCATATCGGGCACAAATTCCAGACTTCGGGCTGATACTGAATAGACAAATTCAATATCACTTTTGCCCGACCCGGGGATCGAACCCGAGACCTCAGCTTTGCAGTTGTACTATAATGCAACTACGCCACCGAGGCAGTACACTAAACTCCTAAATACAATATCACAAATATTATAAAAAATTGAAAAATGTAATCGAAAACAGGCCAAAGGGTAGGTAACTGGTCGGTTATATTATCGTTGTTGCCCGAAAATTTAGTGTGTTACTTTTGAAAAGACGTGAGTCGTTATGCGTGACAGACACGAATGGATAAGACAATAAACTTTAACATTTATTAATTTTATTATTGAACAGTATTTTGATAGGGTACCACTAAAACTGTGGTCTATGATTCATAATGATAATTTATTCCGTTCATCATTATCAGAGGTCGAAGGACATTGCGAGAAATTCCAATGTCGTCATAATTGTTATCAGCGACGCGACGGAACGAATGCGCTCGACCAACTACGTAATATCCGCTAAAATCTGACAATGTACGCAATGACAATTTCGAATATCTACAAAGTAGTAGCCTTTTTTGTAATCAATATGTCGTGGTTGTTTTCGTGTTATGTATTTTACTGTTCATACTTAGGGAACTGTGCCTTGTTCCAAGATAATAACTTCTCTACGTACTCCTAGACTTCTAGTTTTGTCAAGACTTAACGAGCTGACCATACTTTCTGTTTGAAATATTATACTTCCTAGTTAACTCCCTTTTGAACTACGATTTATAAATTACTGAACATTTTTTTGTGATCCGCAGACTGCGGTCACCATAACTGCAGCGAAAATCAGTTCCAATGCGGCAATGGACATTGTATAGAGAAGCGGTGGGTTTGCGATGGCGATAATGACTGCAAGGATGGATCGGATGAACGTAATTGTACGGTAAGTTCGATACGGTTTCCAAAATACTTCTTCCACTTGGAAGTGTTGCAATAAATTTTCCATATATAAGTCAAAGTTTTCATACGATCATAACGTAAATATTACTTTTAATCAGTGTCTAACTTATTAGTTTATCGAAAAAATTATGCGCATTTACAAAGTTGGTCCTTTGAGCCGGATCTAAACCAGTCATAGGTCAATAATTATTTAATTTCCCACCAGGTTCAAGTAAAACGACCAGACATAGTCAGCTGCACCGTCGACGGTTTCTCGTGCGGTAATGATACGGAACTCTGCGTTCCTCACTCGTGGGTGTGCGACGGGGACAGTGACTGTCCCAACGGTGCGGACGAGTTGGAGGACCGCTGCAAGAACTCCACTTGTGCGCCTTATATGTTCCGCTGTCCTTCGGGCAAGTGCATCTTCAAGACTTGGGTAAGTTACTAGCGTATTGATTATTTAAAAATGCTTGGGAATGGATCAAGAAATCCAAAATTGAAAGTAGAAATGATTATGTATTGTTTAATTAAAACAGGGTATATTAACTCGAAGTAAAACAGATGAAGAGGTTGTGTTCATGGTTGCTTATTCCTATGATTGTATGTAACATATGTATGTAATAATGGTTGTAAACGAGTCGGTATATTGCAGGTATGCGACGGCGAGAACGATTGTGGCGACACGGAATCTTCCGACGAGCAAAACTGTCCCAACATAGGCCATTCAAAACTGCTACCTGACCCGGCGGTGGAGCGACCTAACTTCCCAGTGAACACCACCTGTCTTAACTGGATGTTTAAGTGCGATAATGGCAACTGCATACCTGATTGGTGGAGATGTGATAGTATCGATGATTGTGGCGACCATTCTGATGAGGTTGGGTGCGGTTTGGTGTTACCGGAGCCCAAAGCTGTGATCCCCGAGCATTCGATGTCGAGACAGAAATGTGGAAAGAATCAGTTCACATGCTCACCGGGTAATGTTTAAAAAAATGTTTACTTAATTCGTCTGAATTAAATCATTGCCATAAATATCATTTAAGTTTTAGTTTAGGAATGACATAGAGGTTTTAAGACTTTATTTTTAGGAATCGTATCTGTAGGCGCGGAAAACGACTTTCGCTTAACTGGCAAGTGACGTTTGTTTCCTCGTGAACACGTTGCGATTTGAGATGAGTTAGTAATGATTGTGTTGGCAGTGGTGTAACTATAGGGTGGCAGAGGTACGGGCTCCGGCCCCTCTGACCCGACAGGCCGCGAGCTCAGATACTAAGGTGGGGGGGTGTATACGTGACTTATTTGTTGAATGTCCTGGGCCGTAACAATTTTTACTGGGACCACGGTCCTCAGATGATATAGTTACGCCACTGTGTATTGTTTTTTTTAATGCCTTAGTAGGCAAACGAGCAAGCGGTCCGCCTGATGGTAAGCGGTATCCGCCGCCCATGGACTAAAGCAATGCCAGAGGCACAACCAAGTCGTTACCTACCGGGAGGTTAGAACTCTAAAGTGAGTGGTTGTGGCAGGCGTGTGCATCCCGCTGGCGTGGGTGTGCGACGGGCCGGAGGACTGCGCGGACGGCGCGGACGAGAGCGCGTGCGGCGCGCGGGCGGGGCCGGGTGCGGGCGCGGGTGCGGGGGCGGGGGCGTGCGGCGCGCGCTCGGCTGCGTGCGCGGACGGGCGCGGGTGCGTGCCGGCCGCGGCGCTGTGTGACGGCACGCCGCAGTGCGCGGACGGCAGCGACGAGCTACACTGCGCCGACCATGTCAGTACACGATATTCGTCTAACCGATATTTGTATTCATATGAAAAATACAACATCCTGCTAATATTATAAAGGCGAAAGTTTGTAAGAATGTATGGATGTTTGGATGTATAGATGTTTGTTCCTCTTTCACACAAAAACTACTGAACGGATTTCGATGAAATTTGGAACACGCGTACATCATGTCCTGGATTAACACATAGGCTACTTTTTATCCCGGGAAAACATAAAGCGGAACTTTTATCCCGGAAAAACTTTTTAACGCGGGCGGAGCCTCAGGCAAAAGCTAGTTCCTTATATCAGTAGTACACAACATTTGATACAACACCACATTGGCCTAGTGCAGGTTGGCAGACTTCACATACCTTTGAAATTCTTGTAAAAAAACTTCTCAGGTATGCAGATTTGCTCATGATGTTTTCCTTTACCGTTAATGCAAACTATAATTCACCATGAATACACACATAACTTTAGAAAAGTCAGAGTTGCGTGCCCTTGGGTTTCGAACCTGCGAACATTCGTCTCGACAGTCCGTTTCACTCTCGACAAGGCCATCGCCGCTGTATGGTATTGCTACTGTTTATGGGCGGTCGTATCGCTTACCACCCGGCGAACGGCATGCTCGTCTCCTCATTCAATACCATAAAAAAACGCACACACAAAAAATATCACTGCTCTTGGTTCTACACTAATCACAATATTATTTATAAGGACTAAACAGTAACACATTTGGAGAACCCTCTACAAATATATACAGTTTGCACTCTTCCTCATTCTCAATATACTACATAGAGAAAACAATGGTATCAGTTTTATTAATTTAGTCTATAACTTTTACACCGAACACAAAATATATATTCAAATTATACAATTTTAACAGACTTTAAAAAGTTTCTGAATGAAATAGTATTACCAAATAAAATATCTACAATTGAATTATATTGTAATCACAATTACTAAATGACACAAAATTAACTACACTTGCCGATTCCTTGTAACAAACTTAGGGTGACATAAGTATAACAAGAACTGCATATACATATAAATCCTACTAATATTATAAACGCAAAAGTTTTTAAGAATGTGTGGAGAGCTAGATGTATGGATGTTTGTTCCTCTTTCACGCAAAAACTACTTATCAGATTTCGATGAAATTTAGCACAAAGGTAGAAGATCATGTCCTGGATTAACACATAGGCTACTTTTTATCCCGGGAAAATATAAACCGGGACTTTAATCCCGGAAAACTTTTTAACGCGGGCCGAGCCGCGGGCAAAAGCTAGTACTTGAATAAAATCCTTCCAAACTCATGTATGATATCCACGGGCCAGAAACCATCATCGAACTGTTCAGCGGGCTACATCCAGTGCGACGAGGGTCGGTGCGTGTCTCAGGCGGTGGTGTGCAACGGACGGCAGGACTGCTACGACGGCAGCGACGAGATGAATTGCTCCAGCACAAGCGACAACCGCATATATCAAGTTTGTATAGAGACAAATCCTACTAATGTTATAAACGCGAACGTTTGTAAGAATGTATGGATGTATGTTTGTTACTCTCACGCAAAAACTAATGAATGGACTTCGATGAAATTTGACACGTCGCACTTTTAGAATGAAAACGACACAAGTCAAAAAGTCGAAAATTGAGTTATCGTCATAAAAATGACTTAAAACTTCTTTATAAAAAAAGAGACATATAAACAGTTTAGTCCTGTCCCCGTTTGAATATAGCTGTGTTTAAACTATTGTTGTATTGAGAACTTCGTTTTATGTAATTTTAAGACAACTCAATTTTCGATTTTTTTGAATTGTCGTTTTCGACCTAAAGGTGCGACGTGTAGATCATGTCCTGGATTAACACATAGGGTACATTTTATGCTGGGAAACATACAGCGGGACTTTATCCCGGAAAAGTTTTATAACGCGGGCAGAGCCGTGATCAAAAGCTAAAGCTAGTTTACTATATTACTATGCTATGCTAGTTTATAATACAACTATTACTGTCATTAATATTGTATTTTACTACGCACAACACGATCACAGTCATAATAGTAATTTCAATGGGCATTTTTGTTCTTTTACTGAACATTTACGATTTTATTCATAAACAGTTTATAAACCTATTTTAGTTACATAATGTTTTGCCTTGTTCCTTCAATCTCATTCAAAATTCGTTCGAAGAAGACAAAACGTTCGATAACTAAAATAGGTTTATAAGCTGTTTATCAATAAGGCCAATAGTGAATAGTATTGAAAACTATACCCTTATCGATTATATTATCCAACACTATGACGTTCAGAAATGGAATCGATAATTTATATCGATAATAGAAATCCGTAACCATGATGAAAAATGTTTAATGTTTGTTTGTCCTTCAGTTCTTGAGCATTGGAGTCGACCAAACATCGATAAATTCAACCAGTTTTCTGATATCCTGCTGGATGGCACAACAGAAGATGGTCTTGTACAGCTTCTTGCCTTCCATCTCGAAAGTCAGTGATGGAAAATGGATGAACATGTCTTGGACGAATGATAGCATATACAGGTAAACTAGAGATTATATTTATTGTTGTTTATTAAATAAATTTCTTGTCGATAATTCTTTTCTTGTATTGTTATAAACTTTGTTGCCTGTCAAGACTAGAGTTAATATGTTGAAGTGCATAACGTAGGGTACTTTGAAATAATTTTGCAAGACCAAATAAGATGTTAAATTAATAGTGATGTAGCAAGTATATAAAATGTATAAATAGGGTGCCCCAGCATTCGATATAGTTCTGGGTTTGACTTGCCAGTAACTGATTATTCTATTAATCGAAACTTACTGTCTAGCTGACAGTGATCAGTTGATTGTTAGGCGGTCACTGTGTTGTGCTGGCCCCTAGGTTAGTTTCGAGTTTCTGGTGAACCCTTGATTGTGATGTAGTTCATAATGTTCATTTATGTTGTATTAATAAGCTTATTTTTAATCAACTACAGTATATTTTCCTCCAGCAAATTTATAGTTCATGTGTAACTCAAAATGTTATTATATTATTGACAGGTTCACAAACTTGGAGCCTTTCACGAATTACAACGTAACGTTCTACATCCGCGACAGCAAGTCGAACAGGACCTATGCATCCAACAAATACGTCAACACTACCACTAGACAAGGAAGTATGAATCTATCCAGATATATTGGTTAAAAATTAATTATTGGTTAAAATTATCGCAATCTTCTGAAAATTCCCCCTGCCGAAATTTATAAAAGAAACTATCTCAGATTGATATAAAACTTTTACAATTTACACATAACACAGCATACATAATAAGTATCGGTATGTAATAAGTTCTTTCGTATTTCACAGTACCGTCACCACCCACCAAGCTGTGCGTTCGGCAACTGATCGGCAATGTAGTACAAGTTCTATGGGACAGGCCGACTAACCCTAATGGCGTCATACATTACTACAAACTGTACTACTCGCCCCCATATCCATGGAATATGAAACTGTATCGCGCGAACGACACGAACACTCAGTCGGTTAATTTGAAGGCGTATTTCGTGCCCAATACTAATTATTCGTTCTGGGTATGTGTTTTGTATTGTTTTCTGTTTGAGGCTGTCTCTAAATCTAAATTGAAACCTGGCTAGTCGATAAAAAGTATCGAGTAATCCAAAACCCATTAACGTGTTACTTTTAGAAATTGCTATTCATAATGTTTTAAACAGTCATTTAATTGCCATTAAAAATGTACATTACTATGTTATAGTGAGATACAAAACAACAAACATACATATCATCGTTGTCAAACCAATGTTTGCAATTTTAATAAGTTAACTTCGACACAAAACTCTTTCAATATTTATTTTACAGGTAATGGCTGTAAACGACCTATACACATCCAATTCGTCTGAAGTGGTGTACCTGACGTTCGATATCGGCGGCGATGTTGATGAATTGTCCAACGTTAGTATGTCGAGACTCAACGCATCAGCGGTATATCTGGAGTGGCACAAGATCCGCGGTGTGGAAGGATATTCGGTGCAAGTACGCCCGCCAATGGCGTACGCCAGGCAGCCGCCGCTCAAAACCACCAATAATAGTGTTACCGGTGAGTTATCAATAGATTTTTTATCGATACGAGCGGTGATTTAATCGATTGTTTTTTTTCATCGATAACAGTGAAGATTTGTATCGAGTGTTTGGCGATCAGGTGGTTTAATTTAAAGTGGTTTTAAGTTTAGTTTATGTTTGACCATTAAGCTGAAAACACCTTCAGGTTGATGGACACGTATGTTTACAGTTCCCAGCATCTGTTTCCGTAAAGGACATCTACAAAAATGGGCGTAAAAATTCTAACCAAGATATTTTATATAATATATTTGGATAATCCTAAAAACTAACGGCCTTACTCATAAACAGTTTATAAACCTATTTTAGTTATCGAACGTTTTGTCTTCTTCGAACGAATTTTGAATTGAGTTTGAAGGAAGAAGACAAAACATTCTATAACTAAAATGGGTTTTTAATTATTTTTTTAAGGTCGTAAGCCTTTACAATAAATCGTATAATTTTAAAGCCGATTGATTTTTAGATTAATCAAATTTTTTATTTGCTTAAAAACTAGACTTAAAATATACGTTCTACGAAAGTTGGTTATAAATGGAGGAGTGTAAAAATGTGTATTTAATGGATCCAAGATCCACATTTTCTTCTTTAGTGTCCGTAAAGTTCGAGCCTGGTTAGATTTTGAGGTCTAGCACCCTTACAAAAAGCGGACATCTTTTCATACGTTGTATTTATTATTAAATAAATAATTCAAATAGTCTAGAAGACATGTGAAACAAGTTTAATGCACAATATTATCCATTTGCAGTAACAAATCTGCCTCCCGGAGTGGACCTGTTGATCGACGTGCGCGCTTACAAAAACAAGATATTCGGTGTGCCGTTCACGATTCCATTGAAAACGGAAGGTGAACCAGACGTGATGTTAAACTTTAGCGCCATACTACTGATAGAGAAACGTACCTCCGTAGAACTGCTGTGGTCGGCTCCTGTGGACAAACGCTACCAGAATAAGGAGTTGGTGTACGAAGTGCACTATACTAATATGATACACAAAACGAATCCCGGTGAAATGTCCAATGGTGAGTTTTTAGTATTATCCGACGATAATACTCAAATCTTGGTTCCGTAAAGCTTAATCCTTACATGAAATAGGAGTACAATTGGAAACATAAATGTTTTCATGCTTTCCTTCTGTGTGGTGAGAACAAAGGGCTTAGAATGTGAAAAAAAAAATACTATGCGTCTCCGCTTAGTTTTATTGTGATTGGTTGAGAGGCTGACGTATCGGTCTCTCGATCAATCACAAACATCAAAATACCGATACGTCAGTCTCTCAACCAATCACAATAAAACGAAGCGGAGACGCATCGTGTTTTTTTTTTCACATCCTAAGCCCCCTGTACACTTTTTCCAAAGTCGATAAGATCAAGTCAAAATATCTACAATAGTTAAGTAGCCATTAAAATGCTTTCAATGGTTTTAGTAGCAGTCATTAGCAGTACATCCAAAATCGACTTTGTAAAAAGTTATAACTCTTCTGCAGATACCAAGATATTGACGAAGAACACAAGCGTCGTCATTGATAATCTGCATCCATGTGAAAGCTATGAGTTCACTGTGGGTCTTCTCGGTGGACCTCTTGCGCCGCACTTGGAAATCATCACTAGAGAAAATTCAAAGTGAGTGTATTTCATTTCATATAATTCTAGCATTAAAAAAAAATAAGAAAAAAAATAGCAAAATAAATAAATAAATTATGCTATCAGCTTCTGGTACTTTGTGTATGTCATCATAACAACTCATGTTTGCATTTAGAGATTTATAGGTCAATGGCCGCTTTTGACAGGTCCATCTGAAAATCTTAAAAGGAGGCCTATGTTCAGTAGTGAACATCATGTGGTTGATGACGGTGATGAATGTCAAAGAAAAAAATATATCCTGAGGCAAAGAAGTACACTGAGTCTGATTGTAAGACCAGAGTAGTCCAAATATAATATTGCTAACGATGGTTGCCAGAATCAATTTGACTTGCCCTGGATAAACCTGTTGACTCCGGAATACAACTCCTCAGAATGGGCCACTATGATAGGATACTGACCAAGAAGCTCCTAACCATCCAGTCCAGTGCATGCATATCTGCATCCTCCTACAAGCTGAAATCATAAAGTATATTCTCGATTATTGACTTTCATTGCATACCTGTACTATATGAATATGTTTTAACGTTTAGAGCTCCAGTGAAAAATTTGCACGTGCTCTACGATGACATGAACGGCAACATGACTATCTCATGGGACGCAGGGTGCGACGCGCTAAGGAAACCAATTACTTACATGGTGAGTTATACTATACATGATTATGATATACTATATTTCGCCCGCGGCTCCGCCCGCGTTTAAAGGTTTTTCCGGGATAAAAGTCCCGTTTTTTAATTTTCCCGGGATAAAATGTAGCCTACATGTTAATCCAGGACATGATCTAGCCGTGTACCAAATTTCATCGAAATCCTTTCAGTAGTTTTTGCGTGAAAGAGTAACAAACATCCATACATACTTACAAACTTTCCCGTTTATAATATTAGTAGGATTAGTCATTATTGTAAGTATAATTGGCTCGGTCTAGTGATTGTGCACTTACCGTAAATTGTGGAAAGTCTTGTTGTGCCTCTGCCTACCCTTTCGGACCCGGTTCATATATTTGTGTATAAATATTTGGTATGTTTGTTTCAGTTGGACATAATGGAGGAGACATTGTCGAAAAGGAGCCGTTTTGCGATGGTCCCGTCCACGATCTCGCATTACGAGCACGTCATAAACAACGTGCCGTACGGCGGCAGATACAACATATGCGTATATGTATGTTGTCGTTTTTTAACCGACTTTTCATTTCATGTGGGACCGGAATTTATTCACTGGCGTTAATTATTGTGCGGGAAAAAAGTTTTGGGTATATGTTTTTTTGCGAATAGTATTTATTATATCATATTGTGTTAAATTTTAATGTAGTAGTATTATTTTTAAAATGAAGGATAGTTGCAGGGAATGTATTTTTATAGTTACAGTATGTTATCGAATATGTGCGTTATCTATCTAGTATAATATTAACTTTTTACATTAAGAACACAAAATTCATATTTTTATCTAAAAGGTGAAGGTTCAGCGATTACCCTAAGTATATTACGTGCTGGGGTACGAGATAAACAATTAAAATACTGGTATTGCGATAAAACAACAATTAGGACTTTATTACACTAGTACACTTATAAAGAAACACAAAAACACTGTAATAGATACTGCAATATTGTAACGCTCAAATACACTTATTATTAAATTACTACACGTTCGCGCACAATTCACAATACTCGCCTCGATGTCGCTCGGAGATTGCTCGTAGTCCGCTTATCGCTCATTCTTGATCGCGTCGTAAACAAGATTGAATGCCCGGTGGCTGCCGCGCGCCGCATTTTATATCCAGTCACTGGTACCGTCGTAGTTTGTGGAACATTCTCGAAAGATTCTTCTGGATCTTACTATTCTTGGTCTTATTCTTCTATGGACTATTCTTAGTCGGGAACTCTTTCGCAAATTAACGTCAGTTTAACGCGTTTCCATGGTATTCTGGAGACATCGAGATCTTTCGAGAATGTTCCATCGTCGAACCTTGCACAGTCGGATAGGCCTACTTCTCGCCAATAGATGGCGCTGTTTATCGGCGAGTACTAGCGCGCGTAACAATATGATACAGATGTTAGATGTGTGTTCTGTTGCAGCCGGAGGAGGTGTCGGCGGTGTCGGAGGCGGGCGTGCAGTGTGTGTTGTCGCGCGCCGGCGCGGTGCCCCCCCCGCGTGCGCTGTCGGCGAGGCGCGCGGCCGGACAACACCTCATCGTCACGTGGGCACACCGCGCCGCCGGCTCGCATGCACACCACGCACCACCCGCGGACAGGTGCGCACCGACCAGTGGGGCTAGGACGTAAAAAAAAAACACGATGCGTCTCCGTTTCGTTTTATTGTGATTGGTTGAGAGACTGACGTATCGGTCTGTTCACAGCTGCCACTTGCCACAAAACCGCTTGTGACTCGTAGCGCGTTCTATACTTCCCCATCCATTTGTTGTTGCCGCTTGCGACGCCGTACTAAATTATCCATCAGAGTGGCATCTTTGTGACTCGGCTTAAGAGCCGAATACTCTGGGGCCAATGTTAACACACTTTTTCAAGCATGTTCCAAAAACGATTTGGCTTATTTACGACTGGCTTATACCGACTTTACGAACAATTATAAATGTTAACGAAGTTCATAAATTTATAATTTTAAATATTTACCAAACGAACAAGTAGAGTAACTTATCGATTCAACAACCATTCTATCTTTCCAGCTACAAATTCGAAGTACTAGTATCGAGTAAAGAGATCCCCGAGGACCTGGTGAAGCCGACGAGCGATATGATATCGGTGGTGGCGTACTCTTCGCCGGTGCTGATGACGGCGCCTATCGAGTCTGACGGGCCGCTGTACGTGAGCGTGCGCGCCGTCACCGAGGAGGGGTACTACAGCGACCTCAGCGAGGTCCAGACGATAGAGATGGAAAGTGAGTACCGCTTGCCTCAATGTCTCCTAGGATTCAGTTGAGTTACAGCCGAAACTCCCTATAGTGTGTGGCCCTTGGGCATGATGCTGGTGAAGCGGACCGACCCAAGGTGAAACTGACGGTGCCACCCAAACTGGGATTAAGGGTGAAATAATTCCAATGAAGGCGAACTGATCACCCGTTTGCGCGACTGGGTAAGTTCCCACAAAACATACGAGTACTGCTTAATACAAACGGGGAAAGGTGTATATGAAAAGTTTGTAGCGTTAAAGATGTTTTTTGTTCTTGTTTATTCTGATTTGTGAATCGACATCGACAATTTGTTCAGTGTTGTAATTTACTGGACTACTATAATTCAATATTTATACTGGTGGTAGGACATTTATATGTAAGAGTCAGTCTGGGTGGGTACTACCGCAATGTCTATTTCTATCGTCAAGCAGCAGTGTGCATGCAGCGTTGTTTCGGTTTGAAGGACATTGTAGCCAGTGTAACTACTGGACGTAATGAGACTTAACGTCTTATGTCTTAGGATGACGAGCACAGTGGAATGCCACACAGTACTTACTTTGTAAGTCAAGGTGCTGGATGGTGTTGCTATTGTTTAAGGGTGGTCGTATACGGCTTAACATCAGGTGAATGGCATGCGCGTCTCTTCTTTCAACGAAAAAAAAAAATATGCTAACTTTTAATTCATATTTTAAAAAAATCACGACGGTTGAAGTGCACGATACGTCATATTAATATTTAACATTTGAGGTTCGTAACGCGTTAGTGGGCTGCCCTGAGCGTGGTCGCTTAAATTCAAAGGGTTGCGAGCGCCTTCTGCGTTCCCTAAAGTCCGGTGTAGCCAGAAAAGCCGACTTGTGTCAGGCTACTGGCAGTAGGGCCATTAACAAAAAAAAAACTATTTTACTATCAAAAGTGATTTAGAATGACTATTTTACTATCAAAAGTGATTTAGAATGACTATTTTACTATCAAAAGTGATTTTGGTGGGAACGAGGAAGTGTCATGAGGTGCTCTTGTTTTAATTCATCATTTTGGTGATACTTAGTGTTACATTGCATAATTATGGTGGTATATGATCCAATATAGTTCTATTAAAGTGCTCAAATGAAGCGAATTGAAATAACTGTGCCAATAAAGTGTTTTTTCGTTGCCGCCAAAACTCCTTGATAAAGTCTTAGTAAGGTAGCCACTGCTTTACCACGACATAGTACTTGGGAAAAAAAAAGACAACCAAAAATTAAGACGAGGCTGTATGGGCTTGAACCCTTTTGTCTTCCCTATAAGGGAAAATTATTAAAAAAAAAAATGATTTAGAATGACAATATTGATGTGTATCTGCGCAGCGGTGCTGGAGTCTGCCGGTATGGGCTCAGGCGCGGTGTCGGCGGCGTGGTGGGGCGCGGGCGCGGCGCTGGTGGCGGGCGCGCTGGCGGGCGGCGCGGCGCTGCACGTGCTGCTGCGGCGGCGCGCACGGCCCTTCAGCACGCACACGCCGCGGTACGACAACCGGCGCGGGCACGCCACCATCACCGACCACGGTCAGTTCCATACCACACCAGAGGAGTTTAAAAAAAAAACATTGCGTCTCCGCTTCGTTTTATTGTGATTGGTTGAGAGACTGCCTCGGTGGCGTAGTTGTATTGCAGTACGACTGCAAAGCTGAGGTCTCAGGTTCGATCCCCGGGTCAGGCAAAGTGATATTGAGTTTTTCTATTCAATATCAGCCCGGAGTCTGGAATTTGTGCCTGATATGGCGATAGGCTCGCCCCCTATCCCATCATGGGACGGAATTACGGCGAAAAATGGGTGCACTAATTGCGCCTCTGCCTACCCCTTTGGGGATAACAGGCGTAAGTGTGTGTGTGTATGTGTGTGTATGACGTCTAAATGTAAGAGCGGCTCAACGTTTTATATTGTACTACTTCAAATTGTATGTCACGGTAATCGCGATATCGCGTTACCCACTATCTGTCTCAGTAAAACTATAGGAGGAAGACAGAGAGGGAGCGAGACGCATACTACAAATTACAATAGTACATCATTCTTCAATGAACATGTCATATTTGTACTCGTTACTTCAAACATATTGCCAAGCTTCAGTACGCCTCACCTCATTTGAAATGAGACATTGTAATGGCTTAGTATAAAAAAGAGGCTACTCTTACAAACTCTTTTTTATGTCGTGTCTTACCCATCACTATACCACACCGGTGAAGTTTCACGATGCGTCTCCGGTTCGTTTTATTGTTATTGGTTGAGAGGCTTATGTATCGGTCTCTCGATCAATCACAAACATCAAAATACCGATACGTCAGTCTCTCAACCAATCACAATAAAACGAAGCAGAGACGCAGCGTGTTTTTTTTTTCACATTCTAAGCCCACAGCCCTGTATTATACAGGCTCATTTTGACATTGCATTACTAATCCTATATTATGATTTTTATCTCAGAGTAAGTATATACCTATAGAGCGCTAATATCGCATCGTGCGCCCACTACCCAGCGTAGGCAGGTGAACTATAGCTACTTATATAGAAATGTTGGCGACTGCTAGGGATGGGCACGCGAGCAGCACCCACGCAACAGTTATCGATAAGTACAGGTCCGGCGGCGCGGTACATATTGTTGTTAAAAAATTGTGGTTCTACAAAATATGGCCTTGTGAGTAATTTTAAGCGTATTGCGTTAATATAGATAAAAGCTATGCTGCGAATTGGTGTAGTGCCATGTGGAATGATTTATAAACACGGTACCTCAAGAGCAGTTTTTACAAGCAATAGATTCTTCAATTCAATAATTTCTTAGCTAGTCTCCCCAAGCCTAAAATAGTCACGTCTAGTTTTTGAAATATATATTACCAATGTTAAAAAAATGTCAAAGAAATATATCTTAATGATTGCTAACTTATACTGTCAAGCGATAGAAGCTATGCAATAGCTTAAAAATATCATCGTAATCGGTAAATTTTTAGGAACAGTAATTATTTCTTTCATTTCATAAACAAAAGCGCAATTATTAATTGGCTTAAAAATCACACACAGACAAAAACAGTTACCTAAGCTACATTATATTAAGCATCGCCTTCGATAGTAATAAATACGTATGTATATGAAAATATTACATCGATTCTGGTATCGACGCATAACATCACTATCGAAAAAGCGGGATGCGAGGCAGTGCGGGGGGTACAAGCGTTCGCCTCCCGTGCGTATTTCATACCGCGACGCGTGATTTCAATTTTACCTAAAAATATATTGAAATATGGCTTGCCTGTGAAACGTTATATTAGAATTCTGTTTAGTGTGTTTCCGAGTGTCGTTTTTACAACATTCCACATACCATTTAACCATTTTGCAGTATTAATAATCAAATATTCGGATAGATCTCACTCGCGTGTGCTCACACCGTTCCTACTCGAGTGACTACAAGCGCTTGCGGCCGGCGCAGGACGATGTTCCCACCCGTGCCTATTGTTCCCACTTGCATACACGCGCTCTGTAGTAGTTATACTTACTCTAAGATTTTTATACATGTTAATGGCCATGTAGTGCCTGGACATTTTTTGGATTTTTATAGAAACATTGAAAAAGAAACCTACCGAAATTGGACAGAGGAAGGTAGGGTCGAAATAGCTCAGTTGGCAGAGCACCGGCACGGTACGCTGGAAGTCGCGGGTTCAAACCCTGGCTTCGACTGTTTCTTTTCAATGTTTCCATAAAAATCTAAAACATTGCATTACTAAATGAAACCACATACTTACCACGTTGAAAATAACACTTTCCGTTAAGTTATTTCGAACAAAATAAATATCAATAAAAGGTTACTTTAAGTTTACACGCCCTAATGCCAGTACTAGTACTCCAAGAGCAATCGTCGCTGCGGCAACATTACACTTTCAGTCAGAAAAATACTCACGCTCACGCCATATTTGCACTAAACTAAAGAATAATAAAAAAATCAGAAAAGTAAAATTGAGATTTTTGGTGAAAATATTAGTTTTCATCGATGATTTTTGGCATGTTAGCAGAGGCAAAAACGAGTATGTGGTGTCATTTATTAACGCAATGTCACATTATTAAAATCAACACCCTATATTCGTGGTATGATTCATGGTATAAAGCGTACATTCGTGGAATTAACAAATATTTTTGAAATAGTTCTAGTAACACATATAGAACATTTTTGGTATCTGGATAGGAACAATAAATCAAACTAACAAATAATACTGATAGTGTGTATTATAAAGTCGTTAGTAATAAATAGTAGACAGAATTTAAACTAATTAGTATAACCTCAGACTCAAATTATTTGATCTAATGAACAGATAAAATAGTGATTAGTTATAACACTGATTAAGTAATACAATTAATATTAAAATTATGAAACGTTTCAGATGATGACGACGTGCCGCCAATCCACGGCTTCTCTGATGACGAGCCGCTGGTGATAGCTTGAGCGACAGCGACCAACAATTGTGATGCAACCGTAATCTTGTCATAACATAGTATTTTATATTTATTGTACTATAAATACTGTGCTGTAGCAATTGAGAATGTGCTCGGGAATCTTCGGGTTAACTTACGAAATAAAGTTCTTCGTAAACAAGTGTTTCACATCTGCCATACTGACAATAAAATCTAAATTAAATTAAATAAATTGAAAGCAATTTTCTTCATAAAAAGATTTCACTGTCGCATTCTGAATTGCTAATTGTATTATTCTATATTTATTGTATGATACATACGCGTTTAGATCAACATGTGAATTTCGAGGTTGTTCGTAGTCACAAAAAATCTTAGCGAGAAAGTACAGGTATATTCCATAATTTAAAAAATCAAATATGAATTCTATATAAGTATTTTTATATTCAATAAATTATGCCCTAAGTATTATTACGTTACTGTGTTTAGTTCTTATGATGTCGTCGGCGGTTTCACTTCACACGAAGCATGTTGAAGTGAATCCGCCGGTGAGACAAACGGGCTGTAATTTCTAAGACTTGTTTATTTTATACGTTATTGATAAAAACGTTTTATTTCGCGCTATTATCTAAATTGTTGTAGTTAATGTAACCGGATCTATCTCACTCGTTACTCAGGTTCGACACCAAAGAGCGTTTATGTATTAAGTACATTTCATTTATTTATAAATTTAAATGTGTTGAACTTTGTTATAGTGAAATTTCATTTGATATGTTCGCGTAGGATCTCGACATTCCCAATGTTTTTTAGTTATTGTTTAGTTCCTAGTACATTAGTGCGGAGTCGTGGACTGTGGTGTTTGCTCAGAATTAAATTGTCGAAACGATCAAGCTGGTCTCGCACATATAATGTAAACGTGAATAAAATAAATTTTTAAAAATACTCGAATAGTGTTTGGTTTTAACTACCCTTATACAAGATAACAGACACATGTTAATCAAAACTAAAGATGTACAAAAATAAAAATCAGTTTGCAAGTTACACTTAACCTACAGGAGTACCAACACATTCCATAAGGAGTGTTACGCTTGCCGCACACGTTCGGTTTCCTGATTAGGTTTCCTGATCAGGAATTCAGATTCGGAAACCTGAATGCTCCGCTTACATAGAAAATGTTCAACAACGCGCACACGTTCTTGAATCTGAATTCCTGATCAGGAAACCTAATTAGGAAACCGAACGTGTCGGTACAAAAAACCGGACGTTTGCGCTAGTCACTCGGAATTCCGAATCTGAATTCCGGATCAGGAAACCTAATTAGGAAACCGAACGTGTGCGGCAAGCATTACTTTGTCTAATTCAGTCTTGATTGACAAACTGGTGGGCGTGCATAGCCCACTCCCTCGCTGGCAGGAACACGACGTCAGTGTCTCTGAACACGGCGACACCCACTACTGCGTCACGTCCGTCCACGTCGCACATCAGCGGACCGCCTATACCACTCTGAAAATTTTAGTAGTTCGAATACTTTTCGATAAACTAGAAATAATTTTTTAATAATACAATTTCTCTAAAATGTATTAAAATGTTGGAAGCCAGATTTGTTTTGTTGTAAACTGGTCACACTGAAATATAATTCACCAGATTTATTCTGATAAGATTCAGATATGCAAACTCGTCTTTATTATCGCCCATGCTTTTCCGATCATATAAAATCAATTTAAATTTAGTACATAAGTATTTTAAATGCCCTAAACCTATGCTACAAAGGGCAAATACTTAAAAAAAATGCTATACCCGATCTGGGAATCGAATTCAGATCCTTAGTTTCACAGATCCCATGACATGCTACTAAACCAAAAAATAAATTTAAATAAAATTACAGGAATGTATAATATAGACTCACCACGGTGCCACGGGATTGTACAGTACCGCAGAAAGCCTTTTGAGGAAGACTCGATTTACTAACTGAAGACATTTCACTACATTCATGCAGCTGCGCTCTTTGCCAACGAGATCTCAGCCGTAGTGCTAGAATTAACAAAAACCATAATTTCCGTAAAACATTTTGATTAAAATATATATTTTTTATAGAGTTTTTCGATTCGGTCAGGACCTTTTTTTCTATCAGCTCTATCCACAACCCCACTTTTGCCCACAAGAATATGTATTTCAAACACGAAAAAATGCTTTATTTTTGATGCTGATTTCACAGAAGAATTTCTTTTTTGTATTTTCTGTTATATTGAAAAAATTGTACAAAGTCAACCATTGGAAGGTACCCTATTATGTTAACTTATTCAAACAAACGATTTGTTTGTGTTGTTTATTGTTTATCCTACAAATAACTCATCTAATGATTGAAAAACGAACCCAACTTCAGGTTCATCAGCGTATATCACGCAATGGTTAATTGTTCAATGAAACTTTAACCGCTACCTTGATCGAATCCACCCCAGCCGTACAGCATACAATTTTTTCCTTGTCGAGGCTCCGCGACACACGCGGTCTGAACTTCGTCGCATAATCTGAACGGACGCGACCATGACTGAAAATGATATGGGACATGAAATCAAACACTGTGCTTTATTATGTAACAGTTGACACGTCGCGTCATGAAGTCATTCGAAAGTAGGTATAAGCAAATGTGTGTTGACAGAATGGAATTTTTAGCAGTGCCCAATGGTTACATGATACATACATAACTTCACACCATTTTCTCTTTTTAGGGGTAGGCAGAAGTATAACACACCCAGATTACGCCTACTATATTAGGTGTTAGGGCTTAGGAGGCGGGCGAGTAGTAGGATGCTTCAAAATACCGTGGATGGGCACCAGGCAATTCTAGGGTGTCCCCTAGCTTCCCCTCTGTATACGCCTATGAAAATGTCTATAACTGAATCTCATATAGTACTTCTCACATTCTAATAATAAAAATAGCTTACCAAAATAGCTAAATTGTTCGCAATACTCCCAGGTCTAAACTTCGGATGCAAATGGACTTGCGGCGTTCGTTTTTTAGCATTCGTTTTTTCGTTCAACTTCCACAATCCAGCCAGAACGATAATATCGTTCGTGGAAACTCTGATAAAAACAATGCTTGATAACACTTGAACTGTTTAAAATTTGGTGGGTCAAGGAAAAGATAAATAGGCCAATATCCTTTGAGGGGAGCTTCAGAAATGTAAACCATCTTGTAAAATATTTGCTATTTGTTGCTCCTTTATTCGGGTGTGATGTCATGGGTCCTTTACAAATACTTCGATTGATAAATGGACGCTTATAGGTAAATGCTCTTAGTAAAGCATTAAGCAGTTACATCACAGGTTAAAAGGAGCTTCGGTAAAAAGTTTTGGATAGCAAAAAGCAATTACAGAACTGGATTACTATAACTTCAGGAAAACTTCGAGGAAGTAATTATTTTTTACTATAATTTGTGCAATGTGCACGCGTCTTTGCTCGGGTGAACGACCTATTCTGTGTTAAATATCATTAGTTTCCGTAGCTTATTTCTGACGAATATTCAAATATTGTTTTCAAAAACTTACGCCTTTATGATTTTAGTAAGATATTTATAATTAAATATGCTTATCAGAGTAGGTACTTACTCAGAAACGCAGTCAGCAGTAGTAATAGCAGCTCGGGGGTGTATGAGCGTGCCGTAGCACAGAATGTCGTTCTGATCGTCTGCAGGAGTCACAACCACCAGCCATGGATGGGACCCTTCTTCCGCATCACCGGTTTGTGCATCTGAAAAAAATATACCTATACCCACTCATTTTCATAAGCTGCCTCCTTGATTTAGTGGAAGTGGATACAAGCGGTGGTCTGCGAGGTCTTGTGTTTAATAACCAAGTCGGTTGAAACTCTGAGGTTACTATTTTTTTTCTGGATTGGATTTCTCAGTGCATTTGAAGTCCAGCGGAACACTCATGCCATATGCATCAAAAGGTGTTTTACGCTGACCATAAATTGGAGGGGAAGCGGATGAACAATAATACTCTATTTTTATTTGTGTGCGGGAACGACTGAGCGGTTATGTTGGGTTCACCGTGCCTTACGACCCGATGTTGAGCCGCCTGGAGAGATGGAAAACGTCGGGCGACCGCCGGGCCGAGTCCCTAACCTATGTACACCGCACGGCATACCAACCAAAACTCCGCGGTGGCCATCTTCGGCGCATTAGGGACGGCTGCGGGTTTCCTCTGACTCACGTCTAAGTTGTCGTTCGCAAATATATGGATTAATGCGGTTTTTATTGCAATTAGCATATAACTTTTGTAAAAGTAGGTATTGAGCAAAATGTTTGTGTATAAATATTTGGACAAATTCTGTACTTACAAAATTAAATATATCATTACATATTATACATTCAGTGGTGTTAACTCTTAAAATATTTGATCGATATAGATCAACAAAGCTTTTATTAGTTATTATAATGGAGTTATAATATGAATTACGGATATAGTCATACTTCAAAGCATTTACTTCCGATCCTTTCCCTAACGCGCATGGTCATGTTATGACTAGAAAGGATATATCCTTCGATTAGGTTCCGTAAACCTATTTATAGATCAAAGCAACAAATATTGTTATCTATCCTAATATTATAAAGCGGAAAATTTTGATTTTTTGTTTGTTTGTAATGTATAAATCCAAAAACTACAGGACTGATTTTATAAAATATTTCACCAATATAAAGTTACATCATCAGCGAGTAACATAGGCTACTTTAATCCCGGGAAAATATAAAGCGGGAAGTGTAGCTTCGTAAATTTTTTTCACGCGCGCGCAGTCGCGGGCAAACGCTAGTATCATATAAAAAAATATATTTAGTGATAAGTATGTATTTAAATTATTTTCTAAAAAGTACAATGTTATTAAAATACCTTTTTGCTTTAGTTTCGTTCCAGTTTTCCCACAGTCACCAAATAGTTGGGTATCCTGTGTAATGTCATCTTTCTTTTCAGAAGGTGACATGGTCCTGATATTCGATTCTGGATCATCTCTATCATTACTTTCTCCAGATTTCTCAACCGTTTTTTCAAGTATTTTGTTTTTGTTACGGACTAAGTTAAGAAGCTTAAAACCCTGCAATACTTCAAAATTAGGATTTGACTGAAAATTTATAATTTGATTTTCTGGATTAAATTTTTCTTTGTTCGTTACAAGTTTTATAGGCTTTCTTCCTTTTTTCAAGTTTCGGTTATCTGCTAAAAAGAAAATTAATGTTTAGAAATAAAATTAAGCAAGTATCAAATGCTAAATTTATAATTGTTTGTTAAATTTCATTATTTTTTTCTATAAATACGAATAATCATAAAATAATGTGACAATTACCTTTTCGGGGATCTATAGCTCCATAGCCAAAGGGAGTTTCAGTTTCATCAACATCATCATAATCAGAACCCCCTCTGTAAGTCTGTTCTTTCTTCGTCACAGCCCATGTGTTTGACTTTCGTTTATCTGAATATATCCCTAACAATCCTGGACGTGGAAGTTCGTCCGTATAATCTTGAACGGAGTCGTCTTTATAATCATATTCTGTGGCCTTAATAGTTTTCTTGGTGGGATTAAAAGAATTCTTAATATTCCAATAGGGATCTTCGTCTTCAGTTACTATTTCGGCGGGCACAGATTTGTTTCTTTCTTGAGGCCATCTACGTTTCATAAGTACTTGTCTTTGTTTGAGTTCCTCGTTGGACCTCTTAGATCGTATTTTTTCACGAAAAATCACTATGCCTTGGTCATTATTATCAATATTACTCTCTTTAATTGGCAATGCCAATACGCAACATATTAGTGTTGGATCTTTCGGACCTGCTTTCAGGCTTCTGTAAGTAAAAATATTAACGTAATAATTATACTCATGTACCTTTTTTTCGAAATGCATTTTTTTCCCGCCACGCCCCCACTTTTGCTCACAAGAGTACCTATTTAAAAATTAAATAACTGCTTTATTTTTCAATCGTTTTTTTTTACTTCTTTTATTCGTATTATTTTGTTTTATATCTAAAATATACATATATACACTCACGCCTTTTATCCCCGAAGGGGTAGGCAGAAGCGCATCATAACTACTAAAATAATGTACAAAATCAAACATAGGAAATTACCCTATTGTATAACTTGACTACTACAATTATGTTTATTTATTTGTAGGTTAATCATTGTATTCACATTATTACAGAAATTCTTTAAGGAATTCTCTATACAAAATTCAATAGATGTGAAGCTAAATTAAAAAAATAGATTTAAAATAGCCGCCTACTTACTTTCCGAATTCGACAGTGTAAATAAATCCGTTCCTTTTTATACATTCTTGTTCTTTAATGTAAGTACAAATATTTTTAGTCTTCTTTTCATTCTCACTTTGGTTATCGAAAAATATTATATCGGTGATCTTTGTAATGTCACTTGTACTTTCAGGGGTCGGCGCCGTTGTTTGAGTGTTAACTGTTGTAGTAATAGGTTTTTTAGGTTCTGATATAAAGAAAGTATCTCTTTCAGGAAATTTAATGCCAACTATATCTTGCGTAGCGCTTGCAGTTGTTTTCTTTTCAGTTGTTTGGTCATTGATGTTGAAATGTTGAGTCGATGCAATATAATTGTATTTAGTTTTACTACTTCTATCGTCACTAGGCCACACAAATTTATTGTTATCTTGCTTTTTATAATCACCGAATATTATTTTATCTCGACTATTTGTCATTTTATTTATCTTTGCTTGTGTAGCACCAGGTCTCAACTTAATTTCTTTAACATTTTTCGGATTGTTATTAATTTTAGGTTTCATTGCATGGACATTTTCTTCAAAAATTATCCTTGTCTCATCAGTATCGAATTCCGTCAATTCTTCGTACTGAGGCGGTGGTATATTCTTGCCGTTCAATTCACTAACTTTACTATGTAACCACCAAAATTGACCGTTTAATTGTGCGCAAACGCAGTTCATGAATAAAAAGCACATAAATTTAGTTGACATTGCGTAAGTAAATGTTTGTATGCGGTGTGATTGTAATTGTTACGTGATGCAAACTCCGATTTATATTAACGTCCGTTTGGGCTGAATGCGATGTCCGATCGCGCACCCTACTACGACAATGAATGGCCGGCCACTGAACTGCATTTGTTCTAGTGCTGTGATGAAATATCAGATCGCAAGGCCATGACCTATATAGGTCATACCTAGGGTACCTATGTTTCCCGTATGCAATATTGTTTCAATAGAAGACTAAGAGTACGATTTGCGCGTTGAGGTTCCGGGTTCGAATCCCGGGTCGGGCCAAAACATTGTGACTGGGTATCCATCTTAAAAATTACTTAGTCACAGCTCGGAGTCAGGAAGTTGGTGGTGTGATACCCTCGTGCCTCGGAAAGCACGCAAAGCCGTTGTTCCTGCGCCTGATCTCTCTCCAGTCATGTCGAATATCGAGTTCACTTGTATATTGCGCACACACTTGTGCACTATAATATCTCCTGCGTACTTGGCTGATCTCCATTGAGATTAGCCGCCGTGACCGTAATCGACTAGCAAGGGATACAGAATATTTTGTGGTGACCTATTTACTTTTTTAACAACTGCAACACCAGAGTTTGTTGCCCGGTTTTCTCTACAAGAAATTAAGTTTTGAACTTTGAATTTTAATAATATTGTGTTTAAATACAAATGTTTGAAAAAATATGGACTCAGTTTTTAGGACTCTTCATATCTTAACATCATTAATTGAAACCACAACACAAAAACTATATTATTATATCGCACTATTCCTAAGAATTTATTTTGCGCTCCGAATCTTAATCAAGTCCAACTAAGTTGTAAATTAATTGCGGACCATTATTAGAATGTAGATAATAATGGCCCTGACATAAATACGTATTTGCCGTAAACACTGTATGAATCATGTAGGCTGAGCGACGGCTTTAATAATTCGCATTACTTTGGGTACTTACAGGAAAACTGATATAACTTACCCACCTGTTTGGCTTGGTACAGGAATCGCTCCCATAATTTGCACGTTAGGAATTGTTTCGTTCTATTGATCTAGGTCCCTTTTAAAATAAATAAGCCTACGCATACCTTTACTTCTGTGCCTCTTTTATGCTTGCATGCAACTAGCACCAGTTTGCTATTATTTTTGTATCAAAGTAAGGATAACTCGGTAAATTGTGAATAGACCAATTACTGCAAACAAGATGTACTTTTTTTACTAGATTCGACTTTTGCTCGCAGTTCCGTTCGCGTGACTAAGTTTTTCCTCATGAGTTACTCGCTGATAATGTAGTTTTATATTCATGAAAGAATTTTACAATTTCTCTAGTAGTTTTTGAGTTTATTCGTAACAAACATACAAAAATACACATCTATCCTCTTTATAATATTAGTTTAGATAAATGCAATATTTTTATTACATTAGAATGAAACATATTTTATTCGTTTAGGCAATTGGTGTCAAAAGAAAATCATTGAATCGGTCGCCAATTCACAATAGGTCCAAAGTCCATGATTGTTCATTGACAGTCGATTATGAATGAAGCATAGAAAAAATTATTAATTTCGTAGTTTACATTGAGTGTCATGGACGAATATCCGATAACTAATACAGCATCATTACACAAGGTCATAAGACGATACTTTCTAATTGGCCATTGAACGTTAGTCATTACAGAGATTAGTAGATCGAAACCATAGGAGCAATATAAATGCATTCATTTTGAATTAAATTTCAATTTCTTTCTTTTCTACGGCATGGTTTAGTGACACTAGTGCACTTGATGGTGTATTGGCGTCCAGGTAGAGTACAAACAGATCAGATGGTAATCCCTCGCCAGGTGACAAAATTACGCCTATCAGAAACCGGATATATTATCTGAGGAACGCGAAACACCTACGAGGGCGTTTATAGCGGGTTCTACACTATCCTGCCTCGGTGGCGTAGTTGTATTATGGTACGACTGCAATGCTGAGGTCTCGGGTTCGATCACCAGGTCGGGCAAAGTAATATTGAGTTTTTCTATTCAGTATCAGCTCGGAGTCTAGAATTTGTGCCCGATATGGTGATAGGCTCGCCCCCTATCACATCATGGGACGGAATAACGGCGGAAAGTGGGTGCACTAGTCACGCCTGCCCCTTCGGGGATAAAAGGCGTGAGTGTGTGTGTCTACACTACCGGGATATACCTACAGGCTGATCCCGGGGCGCGACACACTTACGTGGGACAATATGGCAAGTACACTATGCACGGTAGTCGCTATCCACGATACAAATATCCTACCACGAGCGTGTTTCATAGAAGGCTTCTATATATAACGAAGAAGCGGGTCCCCTGTTGGTGAGAATAATAAAAAACTCCATCCATATCGGATCAGTACTTTTTGAGAAAATCAAAAACATACAAACTTACATTATGCATAGGTACATACGTATTTAATACATACATACGTGTCGAAAAGTGGACGATAGCCTAGTTGGGAATGGAACGGTTTGCCGAGACAATATCCGGAGGTTCAAATACAAGGCACACACCTCTGACTTTTCAAAGTTACGTATGTATTGTTTATCAATTATTGTTCACTTTAACGGCGAAGGAAAACATCGGGAGGAAACCTACATACCTGAGGATTCTCCATAAGAATTTCGAGGGTATGTGAAGTCTGCCAACCCGCACTATGCCAGCGTGGTGGACTAAGGCCTAACCCCTCTCAGTAGTAGAGGAGGCCCGTGCTCAGCAGTGAGCAGTATATAATACAGGGCTGGTATTATTATACGTGTCGAATACAGAACCTCCTTTTTTAAAGTCGGTTAAAAATATGTTATAATCTTAATGTATGCAATGGTACACACACTTACTTTATTCCCGACGAGGTAGGCAGAGGAATAACTAGTGCACCCACTTGTTGCCATGTGTACTGCGTCCCATGATGTAATAAAGAGCGAGTGTATCATAATATCGGACAAAAATTCCAGACTCCTGGCTGATACAGAGCAGAAAAACACAATATCACTTTGCCTGACCCGGGATTCGAACTCAGAACCTCAGAGCGGTGTCGTACAGCAATGCATGCAATGGTGCTTAGGTTATAAATTCTTACATTTTTTAAATGTTATTGAGATGAATAAGAAATAGGTACAAGTAAATGTGTGTCAGTTCTAAAGAAATCAGAAATTATCCATTTGACATTGAAATGCATATTAATATATCCGACATGCCAGTTGAATCATTTATTTATACTAGTAAATGATTCAACTGGCAAGCATGCCTTTTATATTTTCCCGGGATAAAAAGTAGCCTATGTGTTAATCCAGGACATGATCTACCCGTGTGCCAATTTTTCATGGAAATCTGTTTAGTAGTTTTTACGTAAAGGGTAACGAATAGCCATACATCCATACTTACAAACTTTCACGTTTATAATATTAGTAGGATTGACACGTCCGAAACAAGACTTTATTTTAAAAGTTTGTTCATCTCCTGGATATGGTACACGAATTTAGAAAACATTATTAAAACATAAAACACAGCACACAGTTAGGAATTTAATAAATATTTATTTATTTATTATTTATTTAACACTTTATTGTACATCGATATATTGTAGTATAAACATATAATAAAACTAAAATTATAAAAACACAAGTACAATTGGCGGTCTTATCGCATTCCGCAATTTCTTACAGACAACCTTGGATGGATTGGAGAAGATATGAAATTTAATAGAGGGGTGTCGACTGATACAGAAAGATGAATGATTCTATGATATGTAAAAGATGACGATGTACCTACTAATATAATAATATAATACCTCCTATTGCATACAATAAATATATATATCTATAATAATAAAATACATACACAATTCATAAATATTTATCATAAATAGTATACATAATAATATCATACATACACATAATATAATAAACACTAACATAAATATTTCCAAAGGTATAAAAATAAAAATAAAATAGAAATATAATTTTAGGACAGTGACAAATAATGTTGCTTAACAAGGCTTTTAAAAGTCCAAAGCGATTTGGCTCTTCTTACTGACACAGGCAAATCATTCCACAGACGAGCAGCATGTACTGTAAATGAGTTACTTAGGAACTGCGTGGCATGTTTGGGGATTTCTAGTTCCAGACTCTCAGATGACCTCAAGGTTCGTGAATGTGTGCTACTCAAGAAGTGGAAGCGCTCTTTTAAATAAGAAGGTGAAGTGGGAAGAAACAAAATACAGTAAAGCAATGTGAGGATGCGAGTATTACGGCGAAAGCGAATAGAAAGCCATTTGAGTTTTGTCCGAAATTCTGAAACATGATCAAACTTGCGCAGTCCAAATATGAATCGAATGCAGAAGTTCTGAAGTCTCTCAAGCTTTTCAAATTGGACTTCAGTAAGGTCGAGATAACTGGCATCAGCATAATCAAACAGGGGGAAGAGAAGAGATTGTACAAGTGCAATTTTTGTGGGGACGGGAAGGAAATTACGTAGGCGTCGCAAGGATCCAGCTGCAGCAAACAATTTACGGCTTACGTCTTGAATTTGGGGACCCCAGGATAGGTTTTGATCAATAAGTACTCCCAAATTCTTAACCTTGTCACTATAGGGAATAATGCAACCATCAAATGTAACACGAGGAATGCTGTCAAGATCAATTTTAGATAACATCCTAGAGCTACCAACAATAATGACTTGGGTTTTTAAAGGATTGACTCGGAGACCATGTGCCCTACTCCATCCGCCAATGTGAGTAAATATTGTTTTATATTTTTATAGAAAGCAATTATATTTTATAGTTAGTTTTATATTTTTATAGAAAAACTACATTTTTCTATAAAAATGTAAAAACATTATCCAGGCACTACATGGCCATTAACATGTATAAAAATCATAATATAGGATTTGAAATAAATATTTTTTACCTTCTTCGTAACATACCTACTTCTATGTAATACTAAATTTGATTAATCTCGGCGCTGGATTTATACGATTTTACTTTTGTTACATTTGCCTATAGTTCTAGCTTAGATATATTTACCTAATCTATGATTTAACGCCACATGGCTTGAAACATTATACTTAGTATTATTCGCCGTGTGTAATGCTAATGTTTTATAATCTCTTAGTCACAAAATATTATTATCACTCACAAATACTCACGCCTTTTATCCCCCAAGGGGTAGGCAGAGGCGCAGCTACTGCACCCACTTTTCACCGTGCATATTCCGTCCAATAATGTGATAGGGGGCGAGCCTATCTCAATATTATCGGGCACAAATTCCAGACTCCGGGCTGATACTGAATTTAAAACCCAATATCACTTTGCCCGATACGGGAATCGAACCCAAGACCTCAGCATTGCAGTCATAGCGTAATACAATTACGCCACAGAGCCAGTATAAAAATTACATTGACTTGTAATTTTTCTTGCAAACTTTGCCAAGCTTCATCAACCTGTTGCCATAGCGGTATTGTCGATCAAGACTTACAGAATGTGGAAAGGGTTCGTTACATATAAGTATATTTTCTAAAATATTATAATAATTGTCGATAAAATATTTATTACCTACAATATCTAATACAAATCAGGGCCTGTAGCCCAGATGCTTTTCTACAAGCGTTAACGCCAATAGAATGGAAATAAATGTATGGGAATGATGTAGCCTTGCGCTAGACTTGTCGATAAGATGTCATGCCCTACAATTGTGTCTATTCTATTGGCGTTAACGTTTGTAGAAAAGTATGTTGGCTACAGGCCCTGGTACAAACTACAGTGTAATCAACTGACTGCGCTACTATAAAAAAGACTCGAAGTTATTGGAACCAATATTCACGCAAGTTTGTGATTTGTCATAAGTAGGTATTTTTTATAAAATATTGCGGCTCGTAAGTAGTTTTATAATAGAGAATGATTTTAATATGGAATATTGACCTATTTCCTAGATCTAGGTATATAAAAACGTATCAAAACACGCTGTAAATATGGCCGTATGAACAATATGTCTCAAGTAAGGTTCCTACTTCGCGTGAAACTACAAACGCTACAAACAGTAAATTAGGTTACCGTTGAGATACCCGCTGAAGTTGGCGCAAACTCTTGATAAGAGTTACTCTAAAAACTTCGTGCAGCTCCCAAATTGATTTCGATAGAAACTAGGAACTTAGCTAAGGAATTGATAACTTAGTTTGCTGCAAGCTAAAGAGAATTTGTTTTCTAGCATTCATTAAACTTAGCAAGTGTACGAGTTGTTATCCTTTCAAGGAATTTGTGAAATTTACTGTAACAACATTGAAAAGATTCTGTTGAGAAAAGCATTTAATCATGGCTGACAAGTAGGTACGTTTGTTTATTGATAAATATATTAGCAGGAGGTAACGGTAGGTACGTTAGTGAACTAGCTAAGTTACGTAATACTTAAATATTTAGGTCAAAACACATAACTTACGGCTGGAAATTCCCAGTACTGGCCTTTAATACCTTAGACTAACATTTAATACAAACCACCCGTTCACTGATTTGCATCAGGTCAGCCTTCTGGATTATTATTTAGCCTTGCTTTTAGCAAAGTGGGTATACCCAATTGCAACGTATTATGGATTTAGTTATAGCTTGATAATTAATATACTAATCTAGCATAATGTTTTAAAATTCAATTATGATTTTAATCCTCGGCGTGATACCAAGGCGTGAGATCAAAATATTGTGCATGCGGTAACTCACAACCGTTTTATTTTTGCGCCGACAGAAATAAAAGTTGTGCAACAATTTGCACGGCATTATGACAGTTGCGTGTATCATTATGGTCACAAAGTGCTTTTCATTCGATTCACTAAAACTAGAGCACAGGCGATGAATGAACCATTATTCCTAGAGATTGGCGAGTTCCTTTTTATGGCAATGTGTGTTTTACGTTCCTGCATCTATTTATCTAATGTGGTAACGACTGTGTAAGATTCCTTTTGGTAGTAATTACTATGATTAATGTTTGCGGTTTAAATATCTGACGTATACAATATACATTATACATGTTACATACCGTTGGCGTACGGTATGTAATAAGTGAACTATGTAGAGTAAGTGATAGGTTTTGAAAGTTATATAGAGTGGAATTATGAGACAACTAATGACGAGCGCAGTTCAATGCCATTAGCTTTATAGCCCGAAGTTATTGGTAATATTGCTACTTATAATGGGCTTTTGTGACGGTGACCATCAGGAGTACATCTTAAGTAGGTAATCATTTTGAAATACAATCGTAAAAAAATAAGATAGATGGTTATAAATAAAATACTTGATTGTCAAGATGTGACAATTATTATTTAACAAAGTTATTTATCATATTAAAGAATATAATATTATTGTAAAGAGTAAATGAAAAATAACGCTCAGTATGCCGCGAGAACCACTTCATTTTGTTTTAGCTTATTGGATGCGAAATTAGGATGCAAGGAGCGTTCCGATTCTCCCCTCGAGATCACTAGAGTCCAGACTATGTGTACTGGAATGTCTACTGAAATATACATTGACTTAGGATTCAGGAATTTGATTTTAAAACATGTACAAACTCTTCGTTGTTAAATAAATGTTGGCTAAAGCCATTGATATATAATAAAACGTTAAAGCATAAATACTTCTTAAATCACCCCATTTCTGTTGTTTATGTTTGCCAACATAAATATTATGCAATATTTTACGAAACAATTAATTCATGAAAATACGGCGATTGTACTTTTTCCTTGAATTATAAAGAGTTTTGTTTTAATTTTCAACATCATATTCGAGTAATAAATACTTATCATTAAATCTAATTACTTTCGCATTTATAAGTATGGATAGATTTAATGTTTTGTATTGTGACTAGGTTTTGCCCTCGGCTTCACCCGCGTGAAAGGCATTTCCCGTTACAAAAGTGTCTAAATTACTGTTGCCATCCATAGCGCCATATATACGACGTCAGTGTCATCTGTTTTACAATCATACAAAAAAAAAACAAATAGTGTGTACTTCGGGAGAAAAATACCGGGATAAAAAGTACCCTATATGCCAATCCAGGATATTATGGTCTGTTCGTTTGCCAAATTACATCCAAATCCAATCAGCGATTATTGCGTTTACTTGATTCATATTGGTAAGAAGAAAGACATAGTAAGTGTTTTTGTATTACAAACATAGACTTGTACTTAGGGCTGCCATCATCTAAATTGCCGACGCCGGATAAACACGGCAAAAATCCCGGACACTTGGGCGAAATATGGGTATTTCCCCGGACACCTCTGAAAAAATATTTTGCCGTTCCTTTTTGAATGCGGGGAAATGCATGAAGTTTTAACTAAGATTTATTTCAATTTGTCACTCATCTATAAAAAATGGATTTCCCCTGACAACAAAAGTGTCCGGGTTTTGCCCGGACAATTTTTAAAACCCCGGCCGGACGGCCCCCGGACGCCCTTCAAACTAGGACAAATCCGGGGAAATCCGGACGGATGGCAACCCTACTTGTACTCCATGTACAGTCAGGAGCATATGTAGCTGAACAAATTCAAAATTTCAAATTGCCTACATTGTTTTGTGTTCTTACTAATTTTTCTTTTCTTCACGAAAATAAAATAGAAGAGATTTACTTCACATCAAACGAAGACAAAAATGTTTCAGTTTAACTTAACGCGTATACAGGCGATTTGAAATTTTATTCAGATATTTATGCTGCTGACTGTACAAGACACACACACTCACGCCTTTTTATCCCCGAAGCGATAGTCAGAGGCGCACCTAAGTGCACCCATTTTTCGCCGTGCGTATTCCGTTCCATGATGTGATAGGGGGCGAGCCTATCGCCATATCGGGCACAAATCCCAGACTCCGGGATGATATTGAATAGAGAATCCAATATCACTATGCCCGACCCGGGGATCGGACCCGAGACCTGGCGATTGCAGTCATACCGTAATACAATTACGCCACCGAGGCAGTCATGTACAAGAATTTTTAAATTTGTGTTTAAACCTAAAAACCTTCCAGAATAATAGGAGCAAATCGAAATTCTGTCGCGTCGAATGGAAACAATGCATCGAGCGCCCGAATTGGAAACGATATTTGTACGAGACCCGTTCGGCCGAGAGAGATTTGTGTGAAAACGCTGTTGCCACCTTGGGTTTCTCGGTTCATAGAAAGAGAATATTTTATGGCCGGGTAGTGTTGCAGTATCGGGGCGTTATTTTGCGACACCTACAGCTGATAATTATTGACTCGTCCAGCCCCGCGACGGACGCCGGCGTCCAAGTATATAGGGTTTCCCCATACATATATAAGCGGGATTTGACGGGTTAATACAGAGTATTTGGCAAAAAGTTTTAAATTGTTTTTGTAGTTTCTAAGGTGTAAGGATATAAATGGATTTAATGGCATTGGAAGATTTCCCAAAATATAAAAAAAAAACAAAATCTGTTTCGGTATGTCCATATTATTACAAGTACAATACTATCAAATTGTATTTGGTTTACAAATTTAGACAATACTGTGAAGTTCTGAGTGTAACACGAGTCATTACATCATGACTTTTCCCGAATTAAAATATATACAATTCCCTACAGATTATCCCCATAAATTCGCACTAAATTAAGGATGTTCATATGAAACAGGCGGACGTAAATAAAACTCTAACGTAGAGTCCGTGATATCACTTGCATAATTCACAAACTCCATTTAAATTCACTGCAGGCGCTATCCAACCCTGTAATATACATAAAAACATTCTCCGCCGTTTGACTTCATAGCGGGCTTAGTTTGCGCAGATGGCAGTTGCAAGTCACTTTTTATGTGGTCGCTGCTTTTTGTAAAAATTTTAAACAACTGCATTTTATGTGATTGTAAAAATGCACCGCGCCGTTCTAAATTCTTTTAGCGAGCTGCTGGAGTAATTACCTACTACTGTGACAAGCTTTGCTTAAAATTCTTGTGGTTTTCAATTATGGTTGCCATCGGCCCTGTATTATATACTCCCCACTGCTAAGCACGGGCCTCCTCTACTACCAAGAGGGGTTAGGCCTTAGACCACCACGCTGGCCTAGTGCGGGTTGGCAGACTTCACATACCCTCGAAATACTTAGGGAAAATTCTCAGGTATGTAGGTTTCCTCACGATGTTTTCCTTCACCGTTAAAGTGCACAATAATTGATAAACAATACACACGTAACTTCGAAAAGTCAGACGTGTGTGACTTGGGTTTTGAACCTTAATTATGGTTATATCCTGGTTATTGTAAAGATAATGACTTTATCTAAATTCTTTTTGAATTAACTTATAGGTAATAAATCTTTACTTGATTGTCGAGGTTTAATTAAATGGTGGAGTAATTAATAAAATATTACGCAAAACTGTGTCGTTTAAATATATTTTACCATTTTTACAAGATGAAACATACATTTTTGTGGAGGAAATGGTTCCTTATTGTCCGCATATAGAGCAGGCATTCATTTGTAAATGCGACTTGTTGGGGTTTCTGGACAAATCCCTTTTGGCAGTAAAATGAGTGTTGGGTGAGTGGTTGTGGTCCGCCGCGGATTGTGTTTGCGTTCAGAAACGTTGACACGAGACTTGAAAAATGTGCATATTTAATAGCGTGCATTTATATTTAGGTCGAGAAATTATATTCTGTATGATTGTAGATGATGAAGGTATTATTATTGTGTCATGTAGGTTTACTGTAACATGTTTTGCGGAAGTCTTGTCGAATGTTACTTGCATTATTATAGTAAATTATTTTATTGTGTATATGTTAAAAAGAACACTGTAGAATATATAATCCTCTGGAGACATGATTTCGAAAATTTGGTTTAAACCTTTTACACTACCATAGTAGAATTTCTGTTCGTTATAATAATACTTATATTTTGGAATAATGATGCTTTTCAAGCATTTTTAAAGTCAAAGCATTTGGTAATGGGTTCTTCATGTAATTATAAATCAACTATACTTATGTACTTACTTAAGTTACATAGCTGTAATGCGTTATCGTTTATTTTTCAAAACACAACAGATTTAAGACATGCTACATTTTTGACTTAAAACATCATTGGCTCAACACATTTTTTGTTCAAGAGTGGATATTTATGTGTATACAGATAAGTACGTCCGGTAAGGATATGAAATTTCGTCGCTCCATTTAATATGAAATGAATTTCCGAACGACAATGACGAATGGTCATTGCACAAGGCATTCGCTTCTGGCCGCAAATATTTAGTTTCGATTTTATTGAAATTGGAAACGATTGATGAATTATGAAGATGAATGTGCAATCATCGCTAATTGCCGCTTAGTTTGTTTTAAGGGTAGTTTTATTTGAGACGTTTGTGTTCAGTGTTAGTGCGTCTGAATCGTTAAAAAAAGTTGAATCCACGCCATATTCAGTGCAGTTATTTTTATATATGCCAATCCAGAGGAAATATAAGCGCCTGTTTTATAGAATTCAAGTATTTTTTAACAGTTATCGTATTCAGCTAATTTATATTCGTAGTACTTACTCATTTTACCAGCATTTATTTGGGAGCATAGATTAGAATGTTTGCATTTGGATTTTGGTCGGCTTATACGTTTACTTGACTGCCTCGGTGGCGTAATTGTATTATGGTACGACTGCAATGCTGAGGTCTCGGGTTCGATCCCCGGGTCGGGCAAAGTGATATTGGGTTTTTCTAATCAATATCAGCCCGAGTCTGGAATTTGTGCACGATATGGCGATAGGCTCGCCCCCTATCACATCAAGGGAGGGAATACACTCGGCGAAAAGTGGGTGCACTAGTTGCGCCTCCGCCTACCCCTTCGGGGATAAAAGGTGTGAGTGTAGGCGTGTGCCTGTGTTATTATAGTGATTCTAAAAAATATTTTACTATTTGCAAACAGTACTTTTTAGTAACATATGGATATATATTGTTGATTTATCTAATTTTATACTAAAAAATGCCATATGTATATGTGGAGGCAGCCTCTTAACCTAATTCTTTAAAAATAAGATATCAAAAATAGCCTAGGTACTTAATTTATACTTTCGCATTCTCGAATCAGCGTTTGGGATGTTTTCATTTCTGGGAGTGAATACTTTACCTAACTGTACCTTATTTAAAATCCTGTTCATTATATTTTATAGAGACAATATAAAACAAACGAAGCACTACACCAGATCACGAGTCCCTTACCGCAGTAAGATTTGAAAATATACCCCAGAGGGAAGGGAACGCCAGTAATATACGGTTAGAGGTGTCTGTAGTTGGGGTAACTGCAGAACTTCGACCACTAATTAAACTATATAAGTGAGATTTATATGTGTTAGACGTCATTACATACAACTTACTGTGTTTTGTAGTTTTCAGTACTGTTCAACTGGAGTAGTGCTAAGGTTTCACTAAAAATCAATGTGAAGTAACAGCTCTGTTAAGTTTAGTATTTTTTTATACTGGCACAGCGATTTTGATCACACTGTATCTCATGGAAAGAAGAGTGGAGTCGAGATAGAGAGCCGACTAACGACATAATTGTATCGCCCTACTTGAACCGGGAATGGGTTGCTTTGTTTATACCAAGCAAACCCACACATAAAACACGTCTGTTTTGGTCGAAAGAAAATTATGTGAAAAAGTTTTTTTTTTTATTAATTTATTCTTGTCCATGGATACAAGTCCGTCAGGCGCATACTTGGTAGCTTTTTTTATCCTCAATAGTATGTCGAATTAAAGCATTGGCTACCTTACCAATACTTTATCGAGGAGATTTGGCGGCAACAAAAACCCATTGATTAGCACAGTTATTTCAATTCACTTCATTTGAGCCCTTTAATACTACTAGAGGCGCTACTTTATTGGATAATATATCACCATAATTATGTAATAAAACACTAAGTATTTCCCAATCTTTGCTAAGTATCACCAAAATAATGAATGCAAGAGCACCTCATGACACTTCCATGTTCCCACCAAAACTCGAGAGAGAGAGAGAGTAATTATTTAATGTGGTCAGTTTAAAAGCTAAAAATTACACACTATTAGGGTGTTACAAATTAATTCTTTCAATATTTGCAACACTTTTAAAGATAAACGTTGTACATAAAAATAAGTTTAATAACAGCTCTTGTAAGATGCTCCTAACTTTGTATAATCGCAGCGTTAATACTGACTGCGCAATTGCTACTATAAACACGATGTTTCTCTGTATTGTTTTTATTAACTCACAAACTAATACGAATTAATCAAAATAGAGTACAAAGTTACTGGTATATCTTGTAATGGCATTCACCTTTTTAAGTTAGATGGTAGCTAAAATATACAATAACTGGCATTTATTTAACCCTTGTAAACATATCTGCTATTTAAATCCATTTCAAATTCATTTGGTTATTTTTATATCAAAACGCCGACTAACTAGCCAGTGTGGTTTGTCACTTGTGGCGCCATTGTGAATGTATACTTTTATAATGCCAGAGGAATTGAAAATCTACGAAGTTGATTAGCCAATTACCCATTTTCCGAGTTTTATTATGCTTGTTTTTGTTATAAAAGTTATTTTTGGTCATAATTTGTATTAACACGTAGTTTAATCCCCACATAACTGCTATTCATACAATTTTATGCTTGTGTAAGAGGTACCAGAAAAAGGAGGTATTTCGTACTCTACCTAGATTATTAAATTGATTTTATTTTATTTTATTTATAAAGGTTTACCAACATTTGTTTACACTTATACATCTTACAGTTATCAAATATATCATACAATAACAAAGTTATGAACTAAGTGCAACACTTACTTACTGATGTGAAGTGTAAGGCTTCAAAAGGGCTGTGAACCGAAAGTTTTGAATTCGATTCTCAAGCTGAGTATTTAAATCTGTGTGAGTTTACTGATTCAGAAAAATATACTCAAACTGCCTTGGATTTAAGTACATGTTTAATATGGCGATAATCGTGCCCCCGGTCATATCATGCGACGGAAAATAAACTTTGAGGAATGTGCCTCTGCCTACCCCTATTAAATACCTATGTCACAAAACCTTTTCAATTTTTAATCTTCTGCTAATAACGATTCAAAAAATATCATCGTCGTATAAAAAGTCACTATAATACTAAAAGGAAACTGCAGAAGCAGTATGGAGGTTGGGAAATGAAAATTACCGGTCGACTATTGTCTTCGCTCTGGCATTAATGAACAACAAACGAACCGAAACAAGCACTTTGCGATGGCTTTCTGCTGTGTGGCCACTGTTTCAATAAAGAATGGAAATGAATTAGCAGAGCTTCTCGGGGATGGTAATTATTTTTCTAAGCTAACCTTCAAAAGTATCGGAGTATACAATTATTAGTATTTTGTCATTTTTGCCTTAAGTCAGATGTATTAAGATTGGGAGATAAAAATACGAATTTAATAAAATTCTTAACACTGATTGAAGGTCAGCGCACAATCCAAACTGTAGGCTCTTAACAACTTGAATTCTGAGTATTTACAACTAAGACCAATTAATCTGTCAAGCCCCGCGACGGACACCGGTGTCCTATACCGGGTGGAAGGGAAACGCTCTCTATACCGGAACGGTAAGAGAGAAGAACCATAACATTAACGAAAAACTATATTCATTTGCAAAGCTAAGCGATAATACTTACGATTTTAGTATTTCCGTAATTCATGCGCGCGCAATGTAAAGCGTACAATTATTACGTTCTTCTCTCTTACCGTTCCGGTATAGAGAGCGTTTCCCTTCCACCCGGTATAAGCGGGGCTTGAGGGGTTAATGTAAATTATTTAAAATATTGTTTTGAGTACGCATTTTCAAGTCAACACCAGCCTAGCCTAGAATTCATTCCCTGGGTATTCACTGCCATAATCCAAAACATCGGTTGTATGCTCAGTCACAATTTGTCATAGAACTCGGTAAATGTCACCTGATTTAAATGATTTAATCTTAAAACTCTGCGGAAAGAGCTAATAATATAAATTAATTCAACGAGCTAGAATAAATAAATCACGTTGACTTCCATTAGGGATTCTTTTAAAAGATTCTAAGACGTACGTGTAATAATATATCACAATTTATAAGGCCGGTCTTGGCTGAGCGCCGTGCAAGATTGAAGACATGCAAAGGCTTTTCTTGGCCAAGTTTCATCTGATATTTTTAGTTCCCCGGAGACTTTCTGACGGTTTCAACCAAGTTTGCATCTACGCTGTATGCTATGCTTTGAGTTTTGCTCTGAAAATACACATCTTTGCCCTAGTTTGATGAATGAACATTTTCATATTTTTATTATTGGCTTTTCTTTAACTTCGTTGAGATGGACGCACTGTGATGCGTTCACAGTTTAAGTATATTAATTATTTACCAACTTTAAATAAATACAATTAAAATACAACGTAATTTATTTATAAATAGCAGGTACCAATTTAAGCATAAATTCACTTAAGTCAATTATAATCATCATTTTATGTTGGTAATATATAATATAACACGGTTTTTGCTATCACTTCGTTTTTATCCATATTTTAAAGATGCAATAAACGATACTATACAAAGTTTAAGATAATATACAATGTGATTATCATTAAATTTTAATTATTCACTCAGTTCTAATACTATTGCGGTAGGTCTTTGGTATCTATAACTGAGCAGAAATGGCCGGTTCAAAATACAACAGAATTTACGTTTCAGCTGTACCGCGTCAAATAGGTGCTCATTTCTTACTTTACATTTAGCGGTGTATATTCCTTCGTATAATAGAGAGACTGTTAAGAATTAATAGATTAAGTAACAACTCAAGTATAACAATTAGACAAACTAGCCCTTCAGCGTAAATAATAACGATTACCCTATGAAACTGTGTAAAATTTATGCTGTTTTCCTAACAAAGTTTTCTAAACAAAGATTTATAGGCTTGTCTGAACTCTTTTGACATGAATACATATAACACAGGATTTATGCAAGGGGCGGCGTAGATAAAAATATAACTTATAACATTGAACACAGGGTATGTATCAACGGGCCTATATATTATCTTCGCAAGTGTTATAGGTACGTAACAAACAAACAAACAAATCATTATAGCGAGCACCATTGTACGTAATTTCCTATCTTTCTTCGTCGGTAATAGTTTCTTTTTCATCTCACTACCCTGTTGTAAGGTGAACTGCGGCATTCTTGATCCCTTTGTTACACCAGTTTCAGTAATGTCTAACACATCTGTGTTATTAGATGAGTGAGTAGATTTATCACTGGTGATGTTTGTAGTGCTTGTGCCGTTCATTGTAGTGCAGTTTTGTTCTATTGTTTCTGGTCTGCGACCTTTCAATCTCAGGGCAGACTTCTTGACTACTATTAAGATGCGAATGTAACAAAAGGATATTATAATAAAAGCTATGATAAATAATGAAGATACGATAGCTTTTTTTGGGTTTCCATTGTTTTTGTCAGGTATTATGGTACATGAGTTGGCTTTGGGGTCCAGGCCCATTTGTCCCCACACCTCAAAAAATGGAAGTGATACTATTCCCACGGCAAATGTCCATAGAGCAGCCAACATTATTCGGATGTTCCTTTTAGTGTATATACTGAAAAAAAATGAGAATTATGTATTGCTGTTTATAAAATATTTTTAAATTTTGTGCGTAAAGATGGGTATAATTAAAAGCCTCTGCATAATGCTTAAAGGAAAAAAGGTGTAATGTATGAAAGGAGATGTCCGCTTTTTGTATGAGTGCTGAGCCTCAAAATCTAACCAGGCTCAAACTTTAGGCACATTAAAAGGGCACAATATTGAAGTTAGATCCGTTAAAAAATATTTTTAGACCCTTCCATTCATAACTAACTTTTTTATAACATTCATAGTAAATGTAGTTTTTAAGAAAAATAAAATTACAATAATACCGGGTGGAAGGGAAACGCTCTCGGCAACGAATACAGGTGATAGTATTTGTGATTCCTGACGTGATGGCACTAAAAAAATCGCGATCGCATTGTTACAATTTTAGTAGGATTTTCTCAAATTTCTGTACAGGTTCACGTATGGATAGAGAAATCAAACTATTATTCTGAAAAACATAGTAAAAAAGGTCAATATTTCAAAAAAATCGTAATGAAACACGTACATCAGCTGACGGGTTAACGACCGCGGGCCGGTGCCGGCGCAGCGCGGCGGCCGCCCAGTTTTTTGTACGCTTTACATTGCGCGCGCATGAATTACGGAAATACTAAAATCGTAAGTATTATCGCTTAGCTTTGCAAATGAATATAGTTTTTCGTTAATGTTATGGTTCTTCTCTCTTAGCGTTCCGGTATAGAGTGCGTTTCCCTTCCACCCGGTATATTCGGTGGTCTTTAAAATTATACTTATTTTAATAGGCTAGTTTTTAGGAGTTCTATCCAAATATATATAATCTTGATTAGAATTTTAGACCATTTTCGGACATGTCCTTTATGTTAACACTTACTTTTGGTACTTTATCGGATGACAGACCATGACGTATCTGATGATTGCGATTGCGGCAATATTGTATAACGAAACTATGACCAAGGAATAGTTAAGGAACGGGTACAGCCGACACAAGAGTTTCCCATGCACCCAAGAGCGCGTCCAGTATGAAAACACGACCATGGGCATGATCACAGCGCAGAACAGAAGGTCCGTTACTGCCAAATTGATTATGAATGTAGCTGTTGCATTTTGAGCCTGAAAGTAACATCATTAGGTTATAAATTTACATTTGGTAAAGAAAAATGTGTTGTTTTATTTGGCGAGATGAAAAGATCTCACAACTTCTGTTTTTGTAAGAATGGAAAATTCCTAAAATACTAGGTTAGTTGTAAACTTTGACGATTGCATAATTAACATGGTTAACAACATAGAATAATACTTAAAGGTTGAATTATTGAGACAGTTTTCCTCTTTGACTCGGTAACCAAAAAATATATGATTTTTTAAATGAAACCTCACTGAATATTTAATTTTACTTACAAACATTAAAAACATTATCTTAACAACCCTCCATTTGCCATTTTCTTAACAACGTGTAATGATTTGAGAGTTGAAGAAACAAAACGTGAGTTTGCCTCTCCTGACGGTAAATTGTCCTAAGAGACAGAGCCACTTAGGAAAATAAAAACAAAAACTAAAAAAAACACGTTTTATATAAAATCCAACTAAAAACAGAGAATGATTTTTAACAAATTTGAATTACGAACAGTGTAAATAAGAAAAAAAATTATTCTATTGTAAAAAAAAAGCGTGGGGTGATTTTTAAGATATTTAATAAAATATTTATAACTATTGACACCATGCACCCCATCTTATTTCTTATTTACACTATTCTTAATTCATACTTATTTTTTATTTTGTGGTTCGATTTTATATAAAGCATGTTTTTTAATTTTTTAAATTATTATTTATTTTTCATTTTTTAGTTCTGTTCTACAATTGTCCAACAGATGTGACTAAAAATAAACGAGAGCGCCATCTTGTGACTAGTAGGATTTTTTACACATTTCATTATTATTTTTTAATAGGCTTATAAAAAAGCACTTATGACAGGTCATTACATGAAGGTAGACACAATAACAAAGGTACATACATACATAATAAACCAATGCAGTAATTTAAAGTTAAATAACGAACAACCAGCACGGGCTGATAGGTACATAGGACACGGACATTGGGCACATGAATAGGGCTAGGGAAGGAGAAAAGGGGCCGATATAAAAGAAAGGGAAGGAGTATCTTTACATTACGAGGAAAGGAAACGCCACGGTCCTCGCCGGTGAGGATAAAAAGGTCCTAGCCTAGCTAACCTACCTTTCACTAGCTACCTAAGCGATGACGACCCGAAGAAGAAAGGTAGAAAGAAACTCCGGGCTTAATTTTTTCGTCATCAATTGTCATAATATACCGCATTTTTTGGAAATATACATTTTACAGTACGATTATTACACAGGTTAATGTATACATGAATGTAGCCCTAACTATTTGTTCGACTCTTGGTAATCTAGCTCTGGGCAAATTTTGTTAGAAAATTCCACCCAGAGTCCAACCTGGTGATTCGAACCCAGATTCACCCGTCTATAGCCTATTATATAATGCAACGAAATCAAGACGATTTTTTTATAAAAGTGATGTTATGAACTAAGTTTTCCACAATATGTCTAAATAGGCGGGCAGGAAAAACAGTCATAAGGGTCTATAGGTTATAGATACAAACACAGTAATTTGTGAATTTTTATTTAGATCCATACATTCTCGATTAATCACGTATCTACAGAGCATTTTCAGATTTATACTATTATAGAATTAACATGACAATGTGGTAAGGTAATCTGTCGTTAATGAAAATTCGTTAATAATAATAAAAATATTCTATGCAATGAATAAAATCGTCTTTTTAAATCACTTACCTGCTTGTATTGTGTAAGTGATATTACGGTTATCAAATTCCCTGGTACTCCGATTAGGATAAATAGCACACAACACACAAAAAGAAATTTCAATAACACATCCGGATATCCCACGAACAACTCAACATTTTCCAACTGAGGCGATGAAGAATTCATTTTTATTCATTTGTTAAATTGAATTAATTAAATAACGTCTCACTATTACTGATATTTGATACAAAATGGACATGTTTTGGTTTAATTCATAAATTGTTTATCCTCAATAATACGTGTGACGTATTTTAGCGTAATTCCCGTTGTTACAAGAGGTTTATAAGGGCCTAATTCACCGCTTGCCAACAAATGCTATTTATTTAAGGTCAGCCAACAGTTGGTTACACATCGTATTTGGTTCCATTAATATGTGCAACAACCACTTAAAGGCTAACACAGCATGCACAACCAACGGTTATAGTATATAATACAAATTGTGACAAAATTAAAATAGGATAATAAAAAAAATACCTAAAAACAATAAGAAATAAAATAAACTTTAATATTAAGTATATCTGTATTTAATGGGTTTATTTATTACTAGCTTTTGCCCGCGGCTCCGCCGTCTATCTAGGTTTAGTCCTAGATAGCCGATGGCGATTCCGCACCCACTTTAAGGAGTTGAGGACGAAATTGTCCCGGGCAGCGGGCGCTCTTTCCGGCCTGCTGCCCAACCTGGAAGGTCCTGGCTTCCCTTGCCGGAGGCTGTATCACGGAGTCGTGCGGTCCATGGCTCTTTATGGCAGCCCCGTTTGGGCTGACTCCCTGAGCCGCCCCTGCGTCGCTCTCCTGCGCGCTCCGCAGAGAGCTTTAGCGCAGCGGGCGGTCAGGGCGTACCGCACGGTCTCTTTCGAGGCGGCTTGCTTATTGGCCGGATTTCCGCCCTGGGACCTGGACGCCAAATCCCTTGCCGATGCCCGATTGCCCGATTGTCCGTGGTCGCTTAAAAAAAAAGGCAGAGTCTGGAATTTGTGCCTAATATGGCGATAGGCTAGCTTCCTATCACATCAACCTCATAATTTGCTCTCGTAGGAAATGTTTTGAATTTTAATCTGATTTCAAATGGATAGCGCTGACGTATAAATATCGTGAATGGAGAGTACGATGAATCGCTACAGTCCATTAGAGAATTTTGTAGCGGAAAATATCGGGCGAAGATACGAGCAGTACCTAGTATCAATAACATAAAAAATTGCGACCATAAACTCTTTATCTAACTATAAGGCAAAAATATGTACCTATTAATTTCTATCGCCCGTATTGATTTAAAACCTAAATTGACGTCATTTATTTTCGAAAGTGTTTATTCTAAACTCTCAGAACTAATACCATTCAAAGCAATAAAACAACGGTATTCATTTCAGAACTGCTTGTCTCCATAGTCAATAACTGCACTGCGTAAATCCATTAGTGTGGCAACTAATTTATTTAATAAATCGAGTTATAGAATCGCGTTAATGGCAAAAAGAAAACAGAATACTAAAGCCGGGAAGTCCATTCAGATGTGTTCGACCGACAAGGATTACTGTGGTGGTGTAAGGCGAGGGCGTTTGCTCTCATTACTGACGATAGTATTCGATACTGTGCAATTTTTAACCATCTGGTATGAGTGACGGTGTAGCATTGGTAGGCAACCGCGGCGGTTCGGTATCTAGCACTCCCCCCCCCCCCTAAAATATATATTTTTGGGCAGCGATTTTTAGTTTCTTTTTCCCATACAGTGTTCTGTCAATTTTCTTTTTCTATACTTACAACTGAGTGGAAATTGTCATCCCCTGGTGCTTGGTACCCGGGGCGAGCCATTAAAGTAGTTTCATATAGGATCGACTAATTTCATTTGTGCCCGATATGGCGATGTGCACGCCATATTATATCATCGGATACACATGGAAAAAGTGGGTGCAATTGGCACCTTTAATAATTTTACCTGGTATTTTCAATGATTATATATTAATTAAACTCACAAAATGGAAGAAAATCATGACAATTGATGACGAAAAAGTTAAGCCCGGATTTTCTTTCTGCCTTTGTTCTTCGGGTCGTCATCGCTTAGGTAGCTAGTGAAAGGCTGGTAGGTTAGCTAGGCTAAGACCTGTATTATCCTCGCCGGTGAGGACCATGGCGTTTTCTTTCCTTGTAATGTTAAGATACTCCTTCCCTTTTTTTAATATCAGCTCCACTTCTCCTTCCCTAGCCCTATTCCTGTCCCCAATGACCGTGTCCTCTGTAACTATCAGCCGGTGCTGGTTGTTTGTTGTTTAATGTAGGTACTTACTTTAAATTATTTAATTGCTAAAATATTGGTACCTTGGTAAATTTGATATTTCTCTACCTTGTTATGATTTGTCATATTAAGTGATTTTTATAGGCCTCTTTGATTAATAAAAGATTTTATTTTATTTAAAGTAAAAATATATAATAATGAACGTATTTATTACATCATCAAATGAGTAGGCTCATATTCTGACACACTGCATTGTTAAAAAAGTGACATACGAAGTTATGTGGTCAGTATGAGGTATTTGTGTGGTTTTTCTTAAAATTGATGACATTTGCCTCGTGTAAGAGCATTGTTCTTTTAAGCTTCTTTCCTTATCACAATATTCAATGTATACCTACTTATGAGTTGTGACAAAAGAGTTAAACCGAAAAAGCCATTTATTTTATCCAAAGACATTAAACAATATATAGTTAGTTATAGACCAGATATCAGGACCAAGTTTTTCATCCAAAGTTATTAACAATTGGTAATAAGTCGCTGGCTTGTGTCCACGATAGGGCATAGATTCGACAGTGCTTTGCTATGGCACTGGATGACCACTCAACGTGCGTCATTCAGATATCAGAAATATGTCGAATTGTGTCCCTGGTTTTTAATATTAAATTTTTTATGTCGTTTCTAATTATATTGTTTCTTAATGTATGGATGTAAAATCTGAAATAAAGTTTATTACTATTATTATCTGACACGGTCGTGTGACAAGACGTCTCGGTATGCTTAAATTTTTGTAAAGAAAACAATATTTTAGATGGAAATATGCTAATTTGCGCACTGCGATCATGTCAAAGTATGTTCTAATGAATTTTACATAGACGGTTATTTCACGGTAGATTGAGTTACTGACGAACAGGCTCAAAATTTTTGTATGACAATTTTCCCAATGTTATCTCTATATAATCTTAGAACCCTTAGATTTTATCATATTTGACGTCAGTATGTAATACATTGTGTGAGCAGCTGAATATAACAACAAAAATACATAGCTACATAAACACTTTAACTGGCTTTCACCCAGTAGGAGTAAGCAAAGCACAATCAGAGCTCTAATGTTTTGCTGCGCTCATTTCAGTATTCACAATTCATGAATGTCTTTCCTATTTGTCGGAGAAATCGAATTTAAGTTGGCACACACACAAACACCCGTAAGTGTTTATGAAACAAAATGCAAAAAAATGTCATGAATAAAATTGTACCTCACGGTATAAAGCTCAAGACCGTTGCTACTGCATCAATGAGGCGTAATATATTTGAAATTAATATTAAGAAATATATTTATTATATATATTACCGCCAACCAGTAGTGTGCATGCACTGTTGTGTTTCGGTTTGAAGGACATTGTAGCCAGTGTAACTACAGGACATAATAAGACTTAACATCTTATGTCTCAGGATGACGAGTGCAGTGGAATGCCACACAGTACTTTGTAACTGCTGGATGGTGTTTCTACTATATATGGGTGGTCGAATCGCTTACCATCAGGTGAACAGCATGCTCGTCTCGTCATTCGATGCAATAAAAAAAAATCCTTTAAAACACTCGTAATTTATATTACATAATTTTATTTACCTTATGTCTAATGCGATTCATATAACGAGAGTAAACAAGCTGCACCGATCGTTTTCCTTTGTTTGCGTAGATAGATAAAAGTTTGTTGTTTTTTTAAACTATCTTCGTACTAGAATGTTAGATGTTTTTTACTGGAATTGATGAAGTAAAATTGTAACATTTTTATTTATGGACGCCTTATAACCACGAAGGAGCAGACAATTAATTCTTTTTTGCAGTGGAAAAATTTCGGCCTTTTGTGCTATACAAAGGTCCCATGTATAATTCAATCTTGATACTTAGGTATGTAATTTGACTTTATTTTATATGGAGGATATTACCCACCGTGAATGACTGGTTTCTACCGAATGCGGCTTTTAATTTCACGATAAACGAATGTAGGTACAATTAACTTTAAACACATAATTTTTATGTTCCTTTTCCTCGTTGCTTTTAGTTACATAATTATAATTATTTGTTTTGTTGATACTTTTTTGTTGCTTGTATATATTGACTGCCTCGGTGGTGTAGCTGTAATGTCGTACGACTGCAATGCTGAGGTCTCGGGTTAGATTCCCGGTCAGGTAGTGATATCGGGTTTTTCTATTCAGTATCAGCCCGAAGTCTGGAATTTATGCCCAACATGGCGATAAGCTCGCCCCCTATCACTTCATGGGAGGGATTACCTACGATGAACAGTGGGTGTTCTACTTGCGCTTCTTCCTACCCTTTCAGGGATAAAAGGCGTGACTCGTGAGTGTGTGTGTGTGTGTGTGTTTATATGTTCTGTATGTTTGTGGGCATACGTTTACTCTGATTAATTATAATGTGGTACGTATGAATATTTTAACAATATTTTTTTTGTTTGTCGGTGTATCATTGTAAAAAAATTAATGACATCCCCATGTCTTTTTAAGCTATTGCATAGCTTCTATCGCGGGCCTTGAGCGTGGAGACCGAATCCAAAAATACTGTAACGAAAAAATAACCTAACACCCCTCATTCCGATCGGCACAGCGGTGATATTTCATTTTCAACTCTATCACAACCATGTAGAGTGTAAAATTCCATAAGTAAATTTAATATCGTTGTCTTGTAATTTATTTTCAACTCTATCACAACCTTGTAGAGTGTAAAATTCCATAAGTAAATTAAATATCGCAGTCTTGTAAGAATACAATATGTAAGAGGATATGAGCTGAATGTTAAACGATAAAAGGTCGAAATTACCGTGTATTTAAAAATTGTTCCAGTCAGTGAAACGTATCGAAATGTCAAACGCGCGCAGTTGATGAGAATGTCCCCGTGGCGGGATGACGTGATTCTAAGTTTGAATTTTTAAAAAGTTTTTATTTTATATCTGTTCAAAGAGATTATAAATATTAGAATTGCCTGCTTAGAGTTTCGGCGTTAGGACACGAGTGAAAAAATGCTATGGAATAGCTTTACCGCGGCAGACTCCGAGTGCCACACGTCTTTTTTATTTTTCTAACGCCTGCGCAGCTCAATGTGACATATAACAACTATGGCAAAGATAAAATATTCAGATAAAATTACTCCAATTCTTTCATTGACAGAAATAGTCAGTTATTATTAGGCGTGGCAACGATTATAGCTTTTGTTTTAGTTGTTACTTTTACTAATGATTAATAAAGGAGATGTCCGCTTTTTTATGGGCCTCAAAATTTAAACAGGCTCAAACTTTAGGGATATAAAAGGGGGCAACATGTGCAACTTAGATCTATTAAAAAAATATTTTTAGACCCCTCCATTCATAACTTTTTTAATAACATTCATATTAAGTGTAGTTTTCAAGCCAAACAAAATTACATGCATATCAAAATCGGAGGTCTTTAAAATTAAACTATTTATTGCATAAGGCTAGTTTTCAGGAGTTCTATCCAAATATATATAAATTGTCTTGTTTCTATTTTCAGGCCCATTTTTGGACATGTCCTTTATGTTAAGTATGTTCAATAATGGACTATGTTATTTATCTGTTACATTCTCAAACAGGATATTTGATAAACGATTATTATGTTACAATGAGCCACAGTTACCTATAGGTGGAATATGGGAAAGCCGGAATTATATATATTTGTCTATGATCAAAACAAATACCTTGACGTCTTTGATAATATTTTAATATTACTAATTGGGAGAGTGATTTCCCTGAAAATTCATTGCCATGTGCAATGTTTTTGTTAGTAGATTTAATATAAACCCTTGAGTATAAGTAATCCATTATAACAATAGGTCTAGAAACATTAGATAAGATTTCTTATTTTTACTTCATTTGTGTGATTTTCTTTGAAATCATTGTCATTGAATCCAGTAAATTATATCATTTACTTTTTTTTCTTTTCGTAGTAATATAATATAATTGTAAACGGCTTGGGTATGACATACACTAACTGTCTTTGCCTGTGGCGGCGTCGTGTGCCGGGTCGGCCACTTCCCTGCAACATGGTTGAGGAGGCCGATGGCTGGCACATGCGTCATACTCGTGAACGGGTGCTGCTTGTGTGGACTGGTCTGCCCATTTCGCTTACTATGTCTTAGAATAAATAGTTAATAATACCTTTATTAGACAAGTATAGATCATCAAATTATTGCGTGATTCCTGAGAGGGTTATACACTCGAATGGGAATTGAGAATTTATTATTATGCAAGTAAATATATGACCTGCTCTAAACAAAATAAAAATCTGTATATGTATATTTGTATTATGCACTGTACCTCACGACGATGCTGCAAGCAACTCATAGTAACATTCAAATCCTGTCCAAAAATATGCAATAGAGTCTAACGTAACACATCTAATAGGAAAAACCAACATCGAACGCATTGTGCACTTATCTGTAGGTAGCGTGCAGTTCAGGGATTATGTAAACGGCAAGCCAGCAGCATTCAGCCGGTTAGTGGCTGTTTAGCGGACTGTGGCGCACTTTGTTTGCGTTTCGAGGGAAACGACGCACTTTGTACCAACAAGGGCAAGTGCACCGCGCCGGTGATTAACTAAACGCTCTTTAAATTAATTAAGATAATTATTGTGGTGGACGAGTTTTTATTGTAGAGTTGATAGTAGTCTTAGTACATAGGATTGGGATTATGGAATTTTAACCAGTGATAAACGAATTCGCCTCTTTAACTCTCTTTAATTGACATAAAGTTGAAAGTTATAAAACGCTGATTATTTACGACTCTAATTAATAAATTTTATTAGTAATGGTTCAATCTTAGAGAGATTTAGTTAACGTCTCTATTTACTAATGGATGGCTGTATTTGTAACGTGGATAGATGAACTTTGAACACGGTTGTGAATGCTGCACAAAATATGGTATATACGGCTCCGTACAGACGTTGTCAACTTATAGGCGTGAAACACTACACCGTTTTTAAGTGACAGTTGCTTCAGCAACGTTAGCAACTGTTGTTTAAGCAACTGCTAGTTTTATAGAAGTCTATATTATTTGACCTCGTGTCTGTGGGATGCCTAATTTTTTTAGACCTACATAATAATTGTACCATGCTTTGGGTTTTATATGAGTTCAGCGTACGGATTTATCCTGGTCCTATTAAAAATAGTACCTTACTAATTCATTAGTCACGAGAAATTATAAAGTATTTACGCATGCTATAATAGCGTGATATGTTGTAATAGTAATATACTTATATCAGCCTATGTGTCTTGCAGCACGAAAATAGTAAAATAGACTGTTAAGATTTAGGCCGTGTTGTTTCACCCTTGGTCAGGTGAAGTTAAGACTCTTATCATACTGGCGAATTGAAAGCGAATTCACAGCGAGGCAAAGGCGCTATGTGCTCGTCCAGTGTTATAAGATCGTTCACTTTGACCACAGATAAAATATCTCAAGCTTAGTTCACGTCACTGAACTTGTGTGGGGTAATAGATTGTACCACTTTTGTGTTTTTAACACATTTTCTGATGAGCCTTTTCTGGCTGACTGCCTCGGTGGTGTAGTTGTATTATGGTACGACTGCAATGCTGAGGGTTCGATCCCCGGGTCGAGCAAAGTGATATTGAGTTTTTCTATTCAGTATCAGCTCAGAGACTGGAAATTGTGCCCGATAAGCTCGCCTCCTATCACATCATGGGACGGAATAACGGTGAAAAGTGGGTGTACTAGTTGCGCCTCTGCCTACCCCTTCGAAGATAAAAGACGTGAGTGAATATGTATGTATATCTTTTCTGGCATAAGAAGCTACCAAAACCATTACGATATTTAGCAGAGCAGACTATAACCCAAGCTGACTTGGGCCCTTAAACTAGTTAAGGAACAATAAGGCCTATTTTATCCGCTTACTGATAAACTGTATTCGTCACATAATTGTATAAGCCGACCAAATACAAGTGTCACACTCTAATCTAGGGGCATAACTTTAGGTAGAGTTAAAGTCTAAATTTCGTAGAAAATTATTCACGTAGTATTTTGAGTAAGCATTAATTACAAAGTACATTTTTAAGGCGAAATGCTTTCGCGTTTTCATTAAGTAAATGAAATACACACTATAATTAAAATTTGTGAACGGGTTGTATTTAAAAATTGGAAATTGTTTCTAATAATTACATTTTATACATTTACATTTTTACTTGCCAGAAAATTAATCTTTAAATAACATTTAATTAGCATAGCTTTAAAAATAGTAATAATATCAACCCTGTATTACTGTCCCGTCGCTCAGCACCGACCTCCTCTTCTAATAAGACTGTTTAGGCCTGAGTCCACGCTGCTGGCCTATTGCGGGTTGGCAAACTTCAGATACCTTCGAAATTCTAATGGTATTTTAATTCTGACCTTAGATGTAGGCTTCCTCACGATGGTTTCCTTCACCGTAAAACCACTAGATAATTGACAAATAATACAAACTAAACAACAACAGTTACTTCGAAAAATTAGAGGTAGTTTTTTATGTATGCGCACAATCGTTGCGTTAAATCGTTCCATCACTAACTAGGCTATAATGTGGTTAGTAAACAATTATGCTGTAGATATAATATTTATCTATAGCATACTTGAACCAGCGTATCCGGGGTTAGAACAAACCAACGAACTTGACACCTTGTTGTATTGCGTAGTTAATGAAATCCTCCGAACGACAATCTTCTGAGGCGATGGAATCCTGAGCAAATTGGGTTAGAAGATATTGCTTGACCTGGATATCGAAACCAGAAACTCCTACAACTGTCCTTGGAGAAATGAACACGACCTTGTGTATTTTCCTTCTTTCTTTAATATTCTGTCACATCATAGGATAACAAAAGAAACCTTAAAATTTGGGTGCACCAGATACTCTTCTGCTTAACCCTTCCGGAAAAAAGGCGTGACTTTTTATATATATGTGTGTGTGCGTGTGTAAGCGTGTGCGTTTATGCGAATGCGTGTGTGTGTGTGTACATGAGCAAGCGCGCGCGTGTGTGTGTGTTTTTTTGTTAATCCAGCTTTACGATTACCCCAGTAATATCCAAATATTAATTGAAGGCGGTAATGAAGTTTTATGCTCATGGCGATGAGCAGCGTTTGAAATTAAGGCAGATTGTTTATAGCATTCATTATGCGCGGGTCCGCCTGTGCGCCTGTGGTAATCACGACGTTATTCGGGATAAACCCTCTAAATGGCCGCACAAAAAATATTGACTTTACGGGCCAAAACTTAGTCAGTTTAAAAATATGTATAACTTTGCACATTGTTTAGAAGTTTAAATCAAGCTACGCATTATGTTTAATTCTTATTTGAAATCCTTGAAAATAGCACTTTCCATTAAGTTATTTTAACTATGGATTTAAAATAAAAAAGTGTAAGTTTCGAACAAAACAAATATCAATAAAGAGTAACTTTCAGTTTACACGGCCTAAGGCCACTACTACGACTCTAGAAGGACTCGTCGCAGCGGCAACATTACATTTTCAGACAGAAAAACACTCACGTATACGCCATAGTATTCGCACTAAACTAATATTAGTAGGACTAGATTTTGCCCGCAGCTTCGTCTACGTATAAAAGATTTTCCGGAATAAAAGTTCCGCTATATATTTTCTCAGAATAAAAGTAGCCTAAAACTATTCTAGGGCCTCAAACTATCTCCATATCTAATTTCATTGAAATTCGTTCGGTAGTTTTTGAGTTTATCGTGTGTAGAGGCGGCGGGTGACTTTATTTTAGACTGTGTAAGGAAGGAGCTTAATATTCTCTAATAAATAGTCAAAATAAAATAAATCAAAATGGATTTCGCGAACAATACCGGTTCTGTTCGAATTTCGAAACGCATTAGAATGCGAGCAAACCCTCCGGATTTCCTGATCCGGCATCGGTGAAAATTTATAGAGTGTGAAAATTCTGTCTCAACCGATCGGTGTGAAATGACAAACGTGATCCGACTGTAAAATTATGAAATAAGTCGTCAGGCGTTATATGGTAGAATAAAAACACGTTACGATACGATTTATCGGAGCCATGGAGAAGGTTATACGAGCGACGAGGTGTTGCTCGCGGCTACGTCTACGAAAAGCCTTTCCACCACAAAAGTCCGTAAAACGCCTGCGCCATTTATTTAAAAATTCAGATGATAATTGACCATTTTTTCCATGGTAGCAAATTACCGGGACAAAAAGTAGCATTTGTGTTAATGCAAGACAGACCATGTCTTGCATTAACCGTTTGCGAATTTTCATCAAAATCTGTTTATCTGTTTCTGCGTTAACTTGTAACAACCATAAAAACATCTTAATATTTAAGTTTCGTATTTATAATATTAATCAGAAGTAAGATGTCTTAGCATTGCGCGGTTGATATGGTAGCATTGGTTCAATTGGTTATTTATTTATTGTTGGCATTAATATTTTTCTCTTATTTAACCCTTTTTCATCAGAAAAAAAAGCGACCAGACGATATTATATCGTATCGCGTTTAAAACTTAGTTCTAAGTGTGTGTAAGCGGATGAGGATCCACTCTTGTCCCCAAGCAAATATAAGCTTACAAAACAAATTTTACTTTGTAAAGTTGTACAGTAGCGACACGTGTTTGAAAGGGTTGACAATAGAACTTGTACCAGAGGCGTAGCGATAGTTCTTGGTACCCTAAGGGACCAAAAAAGGTTGTTTGAACAAAAAGTCACGCATGCACCCCCCTTATCATAAAGAGTAAAAAAAATTGTTGTTTTACGCATTTCTCTGCCCCCCTAAATGTGCTAGCTAACCTGGGAGGACCACAGCCCCCCCCCTCGCGCCCTTATCACATTTTGGCACTGAACTTCAAAATTTCAGCAAAACATTTAATTTCCTCCGAATAATTGAGAGCCGAAATGTCTTAACAAAAAAACATTGTTGAAGTTGCTGAAGCTTACAGATTTTAGACAATTAATTGACCGCGTCTGCGCAGAAATCCGGTGACCTGTTAGTGAGATATTTAATTGAGGCTATTATTCATAATATCGTCGTTGTCAAACTAATATCTGCTATGTGCACTTTTATGAGCATTCAACATTTTGACTAATATGACTAGTTTGCCCCCAAACTTTGATTTATAAAAGCCGCTATGTGATTCTAATCGTTACTCGGCGAACTATGAACGCTATGATGCTATGTGCAAATTATGTTCCAAAATTTTACATGAGGGTGTTTTTACTCCGTATCTCAAAAAGGATATTTTTGCACATAGCATATATTGGTTTGATAACGACGCGACGGTATGATTTCTATTCAAGTCTCAGATTACAAATATTCCGCCCTGTGGACTGGGGGCGTTTGGAGAATTCCACCACGGTATCCCCTGCCTGTCGTATAAGGCGATTAATAGGGGCTACCGGGGGTCACGGGTGGGCGGAAGGGGCCGTCCACCTATTAGTTAGTCTAGGCAACTTCTGTGACCCCCGTGATGGATGGCAGCGTGGCGGTTAGGCCTCACGCTGCCGATGACGCCAAGGGCGTCCTTCGGTGCGCGGGGGCTTCTGAGCCCCCCCTCCCAACAACAGGAGACGGACCGCAATAGCGGTACGCGCCGGGGCGGTTGCGGACGACAACTTAGATGTGAGTCGGAGGAAGCCCGCAGCCGTCCCTAATGCGCCGAAGATGGCCACCGCTGAGTTTTGTTTGGTATGCCGTGCGGTGTACATAGGTTAGGGACTGGGCCCGGTGGTCGCCCGACGTTTCCCATCTCTTCGGGCGGCTCAACGTCGGGTCGTAAGGCACGGTGAACCCAACATAACCACCCAGTCGTTCCCCTTGAACGGTGGGCGGTAGTAACTAGTCACTTTTTCCGCGTAAAAAAAAGATTACAGACATTGTATTGCTTGATGTGTCTATATTCTACAAGCGACTAGAACTAAGGGACTGTTTTACAACTTCTGAGTAAATTCTATTCGTCACTTAAATGCATAAGCCGACCAATTATGAATTCACATCTATGCTCCCAAATAAATATAATAGTTGCATCTCTACCTACCACTTCTTTGGAAGCCCGGAGTATGTAGCATTTGATTTGGGGATATGAGTCAATAATGTTTGTGCTTTAATTGGGAATTCCTTCTGTTCTTTGTTGTCGTCGACCACTATAATATTAATATCGAGTAGCCAGTATGATGTAGCAGTTACATAATTATTCTAATTACTCGAAATGGAAATTAATATTCCATCGCTCCAATTTAGTGACGCACATGTGAAAAACTTGCATAAAGTTAATTCCTTATAAATCAATATATTTCAATATTATACACAATCATGTACGTAGTGAGTAAGGATAAATAATTGAATACTACAAAATACAAATAATGAAGAGCTTTTGAATCGCGGTATAGAATGACAAACAACAATGTTATTTATAGTCTATAATGGTTTGGTTGTATTTATCTTCGCTTGCTTCGCTTTCTTAGTTCTATAGTGTCCTGCATTGAGATTGGTTCTACGTAGAAAGCATTCGAATTCGTAAACACTCGTAGTGCATTGTGAATGGCGCAAATAGAAACCTATTTTTACGCTCTCTTTTCCTTTCTAGAATTTATATTTTGTTAAAAGATAGTACTGTGCATATCAAATTATTCTAAGTTTAAACTTCAGATGCAAAATTTTGCTACGCATCATCAATAAAAAATATAAATCGTCTGAGAAAACTACTCTTATTTATCAAAATTCTCAGTTTTAGTATAGAACTAGCTTTTGCCCGCGGCTCCGCCCGCTTTAAAAAGTTTTTCCGGGATAAAAGTCCCGCTTTATATTTTCCCGGGATAAAAGTAGCCTATGTGTTAATCCAGGACATGATCTACCCGTGTGCCAAATTTCATCGAAATCCGTTCAGTAGTTTTTGCGTGAAAGAGGAACAAACATCCTTACATCCAAACATCCTAACATCCAAACATCCATACATTCTTACAAACTTTCGCCTTTATAATATTAGTAGGATAGTAGGATATACATCTAATTTATGTATAATGTCAACCTATGGATGTACAGATTGGCCAGGACCCCAACCCAGTACTAAGCATTTTGAAACAATGGCAATACGCCAAACTGAACAGTGAAAATAAGTAGCTTGACTCATATAATGAGTGGGCATCACAGCCATAAAAGGGTCTAAGAGGGTACCTTCCAAACTCGTCCCGCGGGAACATTATTTACGCCGGGACTGTCCCAAGATGGTCCGGCTAAAATATGGACTCCGCCCCGGAGGCCCGACGAATAATGACTGACCCAAATGTGTGGTGCTTTTGACAAACTTTATAAACTGCCGTTTGATATTTGTGAGTACGCGGCAGTAAACGTTCGTCGAGCTGTAAGAAAAGTCGGCAATAAGTAGACAGGTGTGACAGGGACGCTCTAGGAAGCTGAAGTCAACAGATTATGTCATTTTGAAGCTAGTTGCGATATCCATTGCGGGGTATTGTATCTCTTTCTACATTAACGAAGTGTTATACACATCAACTGCCGAGTGCTGTAAGGTAGTGTCACCAAAGACAGCCCGGTCCCTAACATGGCCCACCATCCATGTTTTCGATATTTTACCGGTTTTTAATGACATACTACGATTTTTTGGTGGTAGCTTTATTATTAAATTTTATCACATGAAGTGATAATATGTCACAATTTTATTAAAAGCATTTCTTTTTGTTTATTCATTAAATGATTTTATGAAAATGTTAAAATTAAATGGGCTATGAATGGTTCTCTTACCTTACTTAATATGTGAATTCGTATCAGTACCGTGATATACTAACTTAACTTTAACTTTTAAATCCTTTGAAAATCCTAAACAAAATAACATCAAGAAAGTATGCTAAGTTCTCGAGGCTTATAAAAATCCGAGCATTCTTTAAGTGTTCAGCCGAACCTACGTTAAATTTCTCCGTAATAAGTGCTAGGTAAATATAATTAAATTCACCAAAGCTATATGTGGTTAGGGCGAGAGATGCCAAGTCCAACAGACCCGTGGTTAACTTTCGGACCGCATGATTTTAAAATTAGAATACCCTCCAACGATGTTTTGCATCTTATTGTATCACAGGTCAGGGGAATAATGGACTAATATCTATGGAAATATTCCGCCATACAAATTCGCTGTAATTACTTTCCGTGTCTGTTGCATTGTTTGTAATTTAAAATGCAGGTACCATTTGTTTATTTCGTTTTTCGAGTGGTTTTCTCCAGTATTACGAGTAAGGACCTTAGTTATAGCCTCCGTGTTAGTTTATGACTTTTAAAGGTTATTTCAGGTTCTATTTACGGTTATAAATTATGTTATACATAACATAGACATAGTTTATCTAGACATAGTTTAACTATAATTAAAACATACTACGTTAAAGACAGGATACATAAAACAAAACAAATATATTTCAACTGAAAACTAAAATTAAACAGTGACGTCACGGGTCCTGGTTACAAATGTACTATTTGGGAGAGCAAGCCGTGGCTTTGTTCCAACTGCATGTGTTTCTCTCTCTTTGCCAAAAGAGTTAAGATTACAAAAAAAGTTTCGATTAATTTATTTTGTCATATATAATTACATTGAAATACACAGTACTAAAGAAAATGTAATCTATATATCGCACCTTTAGAACGAAAACGACACAATTCTAAAAAATCTAAAATTGAATTATCATCATAAAATTACTCTCTACTAAGTTCTCAATACGAAAATAGTTCAAACACAGCCAGGAACAGGGCAACAGGGCAAAACTGTTGTATCGGTCCCTTTTTTATTATATGTTTATATAAGGGGCCAGTTTTTAGTCATTTTAAAACGACACAATAAAAAAAATTGAAAAATATTCTATTTTTTATTTTGTGTCGTTTTCATCCTAAAGGTGCGATATATATCATACTAGCTTTTGCCCACGGCTTCGCCCGCGTTAATAAGTTTTTCCGGGCTAAAAGTACATAAAAACCTTCCCGTTGAATCACTCTATCCAACACATTTATTTGGATAAAGATTAATATTATGACGTTGATACAACTCTTAACAAATAATGCATTAATTTCGACCAAATTTCATTACCATAAAAACTGTTCTAGTGAGTTAATCTTAAAAGATAGACATATACTGTCGCGCACATATTTTTAGATCATTTCAAGAGGAATAATTCTTTGATACATATATTTTTGGTATCTTGAACCGTTTTCGCAGCGCACGCAATAGAAGCCCTCAAGGATGAATTATTTTCACCGTTTTTTTCACATTTTCCATTATTTCTTCGCTCCTAATAGTTGCATCGTGATGTTATATAGCCTAAAGCCTTCCTCGATGAATGATCTATTCAACACAAAAAGAATTTTTCAATTCGAACCAGTAGTTCCTGAGATTAGCGCGTTCAAACAAACAAACAAACAAACTCTTCAGCTTTATAATATTAGTATAGATAAAAACCAAAATTCTCAATTCAGATTTATTAAAAATCATTTTCTATTTATCGTTGGATTTTAATAAAGCGTGTTTTTTTAGTTTTTATAAACTATTATTTATTTTTCATTTTTTAGTTCACTAAAAAACAAACAATTTTAAAAATGCGAACTTACATAGTTTCGCTTGCTTGTAAACCAAAGCGTGATCTAATTCTATGCTGGCGCCATCTATTGAAGCAAAAGGAAACCTTAAGTATTATTTATTTAGTTAGATTTCTATAAAATCGTATTTTTTTGTTTAAAATATTGTATTGCCATCGGTCCTTGATAAGTATGCCAAATTTCGATTTAATCCGACGTTTTGAAGTGGGTCAAAATCATGTTCAAAGTGTAAGTTACATACATACAGATATACATACATAGATACGTCTGAAGCTAATAAAAGCATTTTAAAAGTGAAAGGTCACTCGTCATCAGCCAATCTCAGAAAATACAAGTACTAGGCGTCCCAAATTTGTCATGGGGGTTTTTTTAGGACGTAGGTGCTCACTAAGACGGGATATTGCGAAATTCAACCCCTAAGGGGGTAAAAAGGGGTGGCAAAGTTTGTACGCGATAAACTCGATACTACCAAAAGGATTTCGATGAAATTTAGTATGTAGATAGTTCGAGATCTTGGGAAGGTTTTGGGCTAGTTTTTATCCCGGAAAAATATATGGCAGAACTTTTGTCCAGGAAAAACTCTATCACGCAGACGAAGCCGCGGGCAAAAGCTAGTTAGTTAGCTAGCTATACTATATAGATAGAATAATACTTACAAAGGGAAATTATTTTTTAATTCTTTTATCATTGAGCTGGCAATTTAGATAATTTATATCCCGTATATATTATCCAAAGAGCGCAGGCTCTTTGGATAATAAATACATGCAAGCTACAAGCAAGTTGTACCTTACATGCAGATGTAAGGTACAACTTGCTTGTAGCTTGAGTAGTGGAAACATAAGCTTGCATTCATGGAAGCTACAAGATAAATGCTAGTGGTTTTGATCACGCAAGTGACGTCATGCCTGGATGTAAGTACTTGCATAATGGAAACGCAGCTTAAATTTTTTTAAGCATTTCGATGACTGGATAAATACTTTTTGTATAGACCTTTTCTAACAGTAATTGTCATGGTGTGGAAAATAAATAACCTTAAAATGGGTAATTGAGAGATTGTGAGGTTATAATAGCTTCGTTTTCTAGAATTTTTACTAAGATTTAATGTTACAGCTTATTGATTTAATAGCGATAATTTTATACAGTTAAAATAAAAGAAAACTATTTATAATATTTGATGATGCGGCCCACAATACCCTACTAGGCAGTTTATAAAAATGTTTTATAAAATGTACATTTCCTGAATAATAACAATGAACTCTAAAAGAAACTGTGATATTACATCTATGTGTGGTTTAAATCTCTGGCAAGGCGTTATTTTTGTCGGAACAACTACCCTCGTATGTTGAATCAAGATTAATTCTCATATATTATTTTAGATGTGATTTATTCTTCATCTCATTTAATTATAACTGAAAAACCCTATAATGATTCTACACTAACTGCATATAAGTTACATAATATTTCCAACAATATTGTATCAGTGAATATTTGTAATAACTATAGAACTATGTTTTGTATAATAATTAAACTATCACTGACTCTATTTGTCTATAAATCATTCCTAAAATAGATTAACCACTTTTTCAGGTCATCTGCTCGTTGATTTTCATTATATCAGCAGTTTCGTTAGGGCATATGATTACTGAAAACGAGAATCAATACAATAAAAACCCAGTGCTGGCTATAAACACACTGTTTGTTCTGTACTCGAGCTGTATATCTTCGTACCAGATCGTCATATCTGCTCTGCTTGTTTGGCATGCTCTTAAGGTAATCGACTTTTATAAGTACCTATAGTTAGCAGCAAAATTTTATGAATAAGTACAAAACTTTAAATTACCAGTATACGCTAAGTTTATTTTAATTTTATTTTATTATTTAAAATATTGTAAAATATTTGAAGTTTTTTAGAGAAAAAGTGTTTGCAGATATACAAAATCATACAGCGGTTTAACGTTCTGAATTTTTTGCAGTAAAAGCAGCTGATTGTACATACTTCTCCAAAATATATTTAAAGTTACTTATAAGAACTGTCTTTTAAGTTCGTTTTCCTGTGTCTACAATTGTCAAGGAAGCTTCCCTTACTAACCCATGTCAAAAATCCTTTCTATTACCTCTATAGCAATCAGTTATTTAACTTGCTCGCAGCTTCCTGTAGTATGCCTACTACTAGTATTTTTTTTAATGTAAGACACAAACATAGTGATTGTGCGGGTAAAAATCTAGTTATACTGGCTGTTGTAATTACTGTTGTACCGATGCATAATAAATCCATATGTTTACGTCATTTATACAAACAAGTTAAAATTGTATTTATCCTCAGAATAAGTATCATTGTCGTTTTCTAGGATCGTAATCTACTTTAATATTTTCCTACTAGGGCTACTTATAAACATTTATAAATTATATAACTAATACCCACTAGCTTCTATTTGAATATAAATAATATAAAATAATGGTAAAATGAACCTTTTTATATTGTTGAATAAAAAAGAAATAGGTCGTAAAACGCAGGCATCGTAGTAGTTTATCAATTCATTTCGTAGAAAAAGCGTAACTGCCGTTCGCGGTGGCATACCATACTCACGCCTTTTAGCCCCAAAGGGGTAGGTAGAGGCGCAACTAGTGCACCCACTTTTCGCCGTGCGTATTCCGTCCCACGATGTGATAGAGGGCGAGCCTACCGCCATATAGATTTGCGGTGGCACACATTACAAATGTGCGGAAAAGTAAATTTTATGTTTTTTCCAGCATGTCAAAGATGATGTATTCTTTTATACTCTATGGTACGTGTCTCATTTATCCATCATCACTCTGTACTGCTTCCTATTCAGTGCAAGGGCTATTATTACTTTTAATGCAAGACAGTATTTGTCTGCGATCGTCACTGCTATGGGCGGAGCTGTATATAAAAGTATGTCATATTTATTTATTAATAAAAAACATTAATCACCATTTTAATTAAGCACAACAAGCAATTTGAGAATTAAAAAATAAAATTTAAAATTTAATAAACTCACGCCTATTATCCCCGAAGGGGTAGGCAGAGGTGCAACTAGTGCACCTACGTTTCGCCGTTATTCCGTCCCATGATGTGATAGGGGGCGAGCCTATCGCCATATCGGGCACAAATTCCAGACTCCGAGCTGATACTGAATAGAAAAACTCAATATCACTTAAAAAAAAAACTTTAATTGAATTAATTTAATACCACGTATTTAATATTATAAAACTGAAGAGTTTGGTTGAACGCGCTAATCTCACGAATTAGTGAACAGATTTCGAAAATTCTTTCGCTAATAGGAAGCTACATTACTTCTGAGTGCTATAGACTACTTTTTATCCCGGAAAAACTTTTTCACGCAGGCGGTGCTGCGAGCAATGTACTAGACACAACTAAAATGATTATTTGTCATCAGCGTCTTTCCGCTATACTACTCAAATTTTTTATTTGTAAAAATATGTACTTACTCATCCTACTAATCCTACTAATATTATAAAGGCGAAAGTTTGTAAGTATGTATGGATGTCTGGATGTCTGGATGTTTGTTACTCTTTCACGCAAAAACTACTCAACGAATTTCGATGAAATTTGGCACACTGGTAGGTAATGTCCTGGATTATGTTAAATAGGCTACTTTTTATCCCGGGAAAATATAAAGCGGGACTTTTATCCCGGAAAAACTTTATAATGCGGGCGGAGCCGCGGGCAAAAGCTAGTGATTTAATAAATCAAACTTTTCATTTACCTGTTCACTTGCCAATTCCATTAAAAAACGTAAAATTTTGATAGAATTCTGAATGTAATGTAGCAAATATATTTTTGTTGTTTATAAGTAATAATGTTCTGGTACCAAAAACTAGTAGGTCCACATTACAATAAACATGAGATATGGCAATTAGCTCATAAAACATAGTTTTACATTAGTCTCCTGTCTTTAACTTCGTAGATATCATCAATATAAGCCCTTTACCCGCAACAGAATGCGCCAGTAAATAAACTGTGTAAATACCATTTAAGATTAAATAGTCTGTAATCGATCTAAACTATTTTAACACTATATATCTGATTTAAACTAGGTCAGCTTCTTAATATGTATAGTAAGCGGGCCAAACTCGCCTGAGGCTTGTCGCTAACGTCGGATATATTTAAAAGTTAACCAATTTTATTCGCACAGTGACTCTATATTAATAAAACGAAGATAAGTAGCATGATTATACTAAACTATAAGAACGAAACATTTTGCTTGATAAAGTACTTGAATATTATTGGTTGTTATCATTTAGATGCCATGACCCACAATATCACAGGAAATGTCGATGATTGAAAAAAAGAGAAAGAAGTTATTTTAATAAAATTTCTTTGTAAAAACACAAAAGAAAACGCCTTAATTTTCGGTACAATCTCGGGGAAAACTATCTCTTCACGATTTAACGTCAAGACAAACTCGAATTGTCAGTAATTTTATGATGCAGCAACATACGAGCACTACAAAAATGTATCATTAAAATAACTTTTAGTAGTAAGATATTAGTATTTAGACTTCGTAAAGTTTATTTTCCGTAGCATCATGCTAGGAGTACTAGGTTTAAACATGATATTTTACTTACCCGTACTACGTTTATTGCAGCAATTTTCATATACTTCTCGGTGGTTGTAAACAGTTATCTGCATACCCTGGAAGAGGAGAGATATGTTTAAGCGTTTGTGTTACGAAAATAAATGTATTTTGAGATATTATTGTTGTTTTCTTTGTACCCATCATGGTATTAAAGCATAGACAAACTGCTACCGATCGATTTATTGGTAGGTCTCTCACATGTAAGAGTCCGTCTCGGTGTGTACCACCGCTATGTCTATTTCTACCGCCACGCAGCAGAGTGCATGCATTTTGTGTTTCGGTTTGAAGGACATTGTAGCCAGTGAACTACAGGACATAATGAGACTTAACATCTTATGTTTCAGGATGACGAGCGCAGTGTAATGCCACACAGTACTTTGTAACTCTAGATGCTAGATGGTGCTGCCACTGTTTATGGGTGGTCGTATCGCGTACCATCAGGCGAACGGCATGCTTGTCTCTTCATTCAATGGCAAAAAAATAAGTCTACCTACCTGAGAATTAACACTTCCCCGTCCACAATCTATATACTACCACTGGACCAAGGATCATATAATCATGTAATCATGTAATCAATAATTTAATTATTTTAATATTATATTTCAAATAATTAAATTATTGATTGACCTCGGTCCAGCGTTGTGCTGCGTGCGCTGTAGAACTACCGCTCTCATAAAATTGATATTGCGTTTTTCTACTGTCTAGTCAAGTCGGGTTCTGAAATTATTGCATGATATAGCGATAGGCTCGCCCCATCACATCATGGAACGGATCATGTAACACACATTTAGAAGCGTGGATGCCCTAGTTGCACATCTGCTTACCTCTTTGGGGAATAAAGGCGTGTGGGCGTGTGTGCGTGTGTGTGTGTGTGTGTGTTTGGTGTGTTTTTCTTTAATACATATAATATTCATTTTGTTTACAACCTTGTATAAGTTTTTGTTCGTTACACTAAGTTCAAATGAAAGGAAGTTGTGCTACATGTTTCAGTAAATATTTGTGTTCATTAAAAAGTTCTCTTTGATGCTAATCGAATTAAGTTTTTACGATCCGAGTCTAATCCAATTACATACTTCCGAAGTGCAGTAACGAAGGGTGTTTTAATCGAATTATTAGTTGTCAAATTTAAATAGATACGCGTGTTAAATACTATGCGAGTTTTAAGGTTCAGCTTAATTTTGTTATGGTGCTTTTACCACTTTTATTAATAGTTAGGTAATGTGATGAATGAGATATACATAATATGATACTGCAAATTGTCTTAATTTTTTTTATGTGCGGAGACAAAATTTTAACTGGTATATTTTTTATTTTATTTGCATATAGCCTGTAGTCAAGTCTATAGATTATAATACAGCAAAGTTTATAAGAAATCTTGTTTGGAACTCGTCAAACGGTCCTAAAATGTTTTCTCAGAAATACAGTATTTTATTGTTTTATTACTTGACTGCCTCGGTAGCGTAGTTGTATTACAGTACGACTGCAAAGCTGATGTCTCGGGTTCGATTCCCGGGTCGGGCAAAGTGATATTGAGTTTTTCTATTCAGTATCAGCTCGGAGTCTGGAATTTGTGCCCGATATGGCGATAGGCTCGCCCTCTATCTCATCATGGGACGGAATAATGGCGAAAAGTGGGTGCACTAGTTGCGCCTCTGCCTACCCCTTCGGGGATAACAGGCGTGAGTGTATATGTATATATGTACAGTATTTTATTACATCACTATTATTCTAAGATATCAAACGATAACATAACATTCACTGCACCCAAAATCGATATTTGCCAACGCTAATAAGCTTATAAATGTACATGCTATTGCATATCGAAGCATAATTACAACTCGTCAGCGGTAATGCACTTGATTTCCCGGAAGGTAAGACGTAAGGCAATTAGTTTAGTTTCGACCGTGTATGTCAAAGACTATGGACTGGAGTTGCGTCCATCTATGCTAGAACCGGCGAACTTGAAACAACTCCGTTACAGACTGACTTAACAGACTTCATTGTTACCAAACTAGATAAAGGAAAGAAAACTCTCGCTATATTCTTGGACTTAGCTAAGGCATTTGACACAGTCTCGATTCCACGTCTAATTGACAAATTGTATCATCTAGGCATTAGGGGAACACAATTAGAATTATTTAAAAGTTATCTTAATAAAAGAAGTCAACGTGTTAAAGTCAGCACATACATTAGCTCAAATTTGCCCATATCTTACGGTGTTCCACAGGGAAGTATACTAGGCCCAACGTTATTTTTGGCTTACATAAATGAATTGGTCCAAATACCACTTAAAAATGGCAAAGTTATATCCTTTGCAGATGATACAGCTTTGATTTTCCATGGAGATAGTTGGGATGAAACATTCTACCACGCCCAAAACGGGCTTAACTTAGTGATGCAATGGCTTAGAGTCAATATACTAACAATCAACACAGACAAAACTAACGTAGTAAAGTTTACCATTCGCAACACTACTACACCGGTACAAAACACTTTGTCCCTTACAGCTCATCATTGTATAACAAAATTAGATAGCCAATGCTCCTGTCCCAAATTAAACGTTGTTCCGGTGGTTAAGTACCTGGGTATAATGATAGATAGAAATCTTAATTTTCAACATCATATTACACAAGTTACTTCTCGTGCTAGAAAATTAATATTTTTATTTAAGAAAATACGAAACATTGGCGATTTTAATGTGATTAAAATGGTTTATTACGCCATGTGCCAATCAATATTTACATATTGCATTACTACCTGGGGTGGAACTTCAAAATCATCCTTATTGAAATTGGAAACCACACAACGAGCAATTCTAAAAGTAGCTACTTTTCGTCCTAAACTATTTTCTACGACCGAACTGTATAATTCATGGGAAGTGCTTACCATTCGCCAATTGTATATCCTTCACACTATTTTAAAAAAACATTCATCAACAATTAATGTGGCCACTACAGCATTAAAAAACCGGAGATTTCATATTATTGCGACCAAAAAACCTTTGAGAACCAGCTTTACTAATAAATTCTTTTGCTTTATGGGTGCTTATCTGTACAACAAATGCAATAAACATACCATAATAGGCACCTTAAATTATTATAAACTAGCTTTTGCCCGCGGCTCCGCCCGCATTAAAAAGTTTTTCCGGGATAAAAGTCCCGGTTTATATTTTCCCGGGATAAAAAGTAGCCTATGTGTTAATCCAGGACATGATCTACCCGTGTGCCAAATTTCATCGAAATCCGTTCAGTAGTTTTTGCGTGAAAGAGGAACAAACATCCTTACATCCATACATCCATACATCCAAACATCCAAACATCCAAACATCCATACATTCTTACAAACTTTCGCCTTTATAATATTAGTAGGATGTAAAAAGGCGATCACAAATTGGCTCATGGGTATGAATTATTGTGAGACAGAAAATCTACTAGATGTCATGAGTTAATATTTATTTATCTAACCTAAGCTCTGAAATTTTGTAATGATCGTAATAAATATACTTACTCAGTCCGTCTTAACTGTTATTAATAATTTTCGCAATAAAAAGATGATAAAGTGAGTGATATAGGCTACTTTTATCTGGAGAGTAAACCTCATCGCATGCGGAGCAATCCTTCATAATATTAAACATACATATTACATACATACAACACACTAACACACACACACACACACACACACACACACACACACACACACACACACACACACACACACACACACACACACACACACACACACACATAAACACACACACACACACACACAAACACAATTTTATTTTTTTTAGTTTTTAGTTTTTAATTTAAAAATTTTTGTCTAGCATAGTAAGTTCCGAAGGTGGAGACCTGGTGACCTGTAACACAAGGTAATCTTAGATCAGGCACCAGTCTCCACAGGTTTATATGTCATATTTTATATTATGTGCTACTGTAATTGTACGAACTGTGGAGAAATAAATATACTTATTATTATTATTATTATAGTTTCGCATGGAATAATCTAACCGAATCTTGGGTCGACAGTCTAGTTCGGTTCAATGCGTCACTCGACAGAGGAAGCAATTAAGGCTGCACCAACAGGCGGTGATGTAAACCAGTTAGAGGATAACTGGCAAACGCAGCGTCAGCCGTCCACCTGCAAGGTAGACAGACTACTTGATAAAGGTCGCAGGAACGCGCTGGATGCGGGCCGCTTTTGACAGGTCTGTCTGGAAATCTTTGGGGGAGGCCTATGTTCAGCAGTGGACGTCGTGTGGCTGATGATGATGATGATGCCTGTCTAGATGGGAACGTAGCTCATAAACGTATGGACCGATTTTGATGCGATTGAAGATTATCGGCTAATTTTCAAAAGTCTGATTTATTTAAAATTAGTTGTACTATTACTTCGGAGGTATTGGCAGGACATACGATGCCTTGAGTTGACGCTGGAGTATTGAGTAGTCTGTGGGATATCCTACTACTCAGCAATTTACAGCAAATATAACGTAGCATAAAGTGAAAGGACAAAGAAACGCGTTTTTTTTATTGATTTTTTTCGCGGAATTAGTCTTAGTATGGCGAAGTAAGGAATGGTAATGATTTTATAGCAAAGAAAGATATTCGAGAAAGATGTTAGATTACTGCCGGTGAATATTAACGGTTGAAAAAAGGATTTGTTAAGCCTTTAGAAATCACACAGCCGTTTTTGTGGCAACTACACAATCAGTGTTACGCTTCATTTAAGATGGTCAAATTAAATCGTAGACAAAAATTGCCATAGCCTCACCAAATTTGGTTTGCTGCATTGCTATTTATACATTAATCTCGTGATAATCCTATTATCACGAGATTAATGTATATTTATCGAAAGTAAATACCATATTCTACGTATTTTGCGAAAAATCACTGCAGTGTATATATCGTATATAAAGTACATAAAATAGAATTTTACGGAAGCAATATAGCAGAAGTTCGCTTACGTTTGAATAAGAAATCGTTTAGATTTTTATCTATGCTCAACATGCAAACATCGCCCGTGTTCTTAATATTTCAACTCAGATTATGAGCTCACTCGGCAAATATTATACCCATGTATGAAGCGTTCCCTGAGACTTTTCCAATCGAAGTTCGCTCGTATGATTATAACGTAATGTATATTGAGTTCCTAGCTTCTAGAACGTCAGTGGAACACGTCGGAAACTACAATTTCATGGTGACATTAGCACCAATCTACGGGGATGAGGGGCGCGTTATGCCGCACTCATCTTCTTGAGATTATGTAAGTAAGCGACGCGCCATCTAATGCCACGTTTTTCAGCTTCAAAGTTTTCATATTATATTACAAGAGTTGCTCATGAATTTTGACCTCGAATGAAATAGGTTTAATTGTCTATGTCTTAGGCATATTGAGTTTTTTTATCTATTTTTTTATGGCATTGAATGACGAGACGAACATGCTGTTTGCCTGATGGTAAGCGATACGACCACCCATAAATAGTAGCAACACCATACAGCACCTTGAGGTACAAAGTACTGTGTGGCTTTCCACTGCGCTCGTCATCCTGAGGCATAGGATGTTAAGTCTCATTCTGTCCAGTAGTTACACTGGCTACAATGTCTTTCAACCGAAACACAACAGCGCATGGACACTGCTACTTGGCGGTAGATTTATCTATGCCGTGATCATTTCATATGGATTACTTATTTTTGCGAGTCGATTGCGTTAGGGCAATAAATTTGCCTTAATAAGTACAATTTAAGATTCCAGAGCATAGGTAAATAATAATAGATATACGCCATATTTTTCAAAAATAGAGTGGCTTGATTGAAAATACACGAAAGTTATATTTTAGGGCGATTTGTCGTTTAACTTATTTGCGTCAAAAGATACCAATGGAATCAGTTGATGAAGATAACTATAAATCTACATTCATATACACCCCAGACCCATATTCAAATTAATACGTTTACGCTGTTTATGCCAGTGGATGTTCAGTTTTGTTTATGCATAAACGTTTTGCATATTTGCATATTCCCCATGTGAGCGACTCGTGGCCAATTTGTTTGTGCAGATGCGTGAATTCTTACGAAACAATGGATTGAAATACGGTGGTATGTATATACAGGGTCATTTTGACATTGCGTTAATAAATGAAACCACATACTTATCTCGTTGAAAATAACGTTTTCCATTAAGTTATTTTAACCGTAGACGTAAAATAAAAAAGTGTAAGTTTCAAACAAAATAAATATCGATAAAAAGTAACTTTAAGTTTACACGCCCTAATGCTACTATGACTGCTCTAGGAGAATTCGTAGCAGCAGCAAAATTACACTTTCAGTCAGAAATACACTTACGCACACTCCATATTCGCTTTAAACTATAAAATGATCGAAAATATGGAATACTACAGCCGGGATTTTTGGCGAAAGTATTCGTTTTTCATTGATAATTTTTGGCACAATGTTAGCAGAGGTATAAACGAATATTTGGTTTCATTTAGTAACATAATGTAAAAATGACCCTGTATAGTGTGGATGTGGGAAATGTTAAGTTATAATTATGTTTTAGTGTGAGTTTGTGGCGTAGTTGTATTACGGTACGACTGCAATACTGAGGCTTCGGGTTCGATCTCCGGGTCGGGCAAAGTGATATTGGGTTTTCTATTCGGTATCAGTCTAGAGTCTGGAATATGTACCCGATATGGCGATAGGCTCGTCCTCTGTCACATCATTGGACGGAGTACGCACTGCGATAAGTGAGTACACTAGTTGCGTGAAAGGCGTGAATGTTTGTGTGTGTGTATGTTTCTAGTAAAGTTTAAGGAATTTTATTCCGTGAGAGTACGGAAAGTGTGTGAGACTTTGTTTATTATGAGTATTAAAATCTTAACACCAATAATATTCTACTAGTATCGTAGTAGTATTACGAATGAGAAATTTTGTAAAAATATTTGTTTAATGTTAACACAAAACCAATTCGATGAAAGGACATGTACAAAACGGGCCTAAAATACTAATCAAGATCGTTTATATATTTGTATAGAACTGCTAAAAATTAGCGTTACTATAAATCGTTTAATTTTAAAGACCTCTGATTCAGAGATTTATGTAATTTTATTTTGCTTCAAAACTGCACTTAATATGAATGTTTAAAAAAAACTTAGTTATGATTGGAGGGGTCTAAAAATATTTTTTTAATTGGTCCAAGTTCCATATTTTGCCCCATTAATATCTTTAAAGTTTGAGCCTGTTTAGGTTTTGAGGTCCAGCACCCATATAAAAAAAGGACATCTCCTTTCGGACGCAGGTGATTCTAGGTACTGGTGGTAGGACTTTCATATGTAAGAGTCCGTCTGGGTGGGTACCAACATAATTTCTATTTCTACCGCCAAGCATAAGTGTGCATACACTGTTGTGTTTCGGTTTGAAGGGCATTGTAGCCAGTGTAACTACAGGACATAATGAGACTTAACATATTATGTCTCAGGATGACGAGCGTAGTGGAATAATGCCACACAGTACTGTGTAACCCAAGATGCTGGATGGTGTTTCTACTGTTTATGGGTGGCCGTATCGCTTACCATCAGGCGAACGGCATGCTATTCTCGTCATTCGACGCAATATAAAAAAGGTACTATAAGGAAACTGTCATTATGATCTCTATAATGTATATCTATCAGACACACACACACATACACACTCACGCCGTTTATCCCTGAAGGGGTAGGCATAGGCGCCACTAGTGGCCGTGCGTATTCCGTCCCATGATGTGATAGGGAGCGAGCCTATCGTCATACCGATATGACGATTTCAGTCTGGAGTTTGTGTCCGAACACAACTCCAGACTCCGGGCTGATACTGAATTTTAAAAACCATCACTTTGCCCGACCCGGGAATTAAACCTAAGACCTCAGCATCGCATTCATACCGTAATACAACTACGCCACCGAGGCAGCCACGTCTATCAGACTACATAAAAATTTCAATTATTTTTACTGAAAGTGTATTTCCCCGTGTAATTTTATGCCGAACAGCTCCCAAGTGAGCCTTGCGTAAATTGAGCGATCACAAATTGTGGTAAACCTTTATATTTATCGTTATTACAAGTTGTGCGGAGCTATATACTGGATCTTTATTAAATCCCTGTAATGCGTATTGCGCCTAAATATTATCCTATAATGGGCAAAGTTGAAAATATACGACGCGTTTTGTTAGCAGTTCAGGGTTTCCCGACCTATGTCATTAAAATTTATGTACTATAATACGGAATAGTTCTGGAACCGCTAATACATTAATACGGTGACAGTTTGAAGATTCAATATATGGGTTTCAGTTATGTATTGTATAAGTTACGACTGTTTCGGTGTCGGAGTTATTGCGGTGTGACTGCATAGCTGAGGTCTCGCGTTCGATCCCCGGATCGGGCAAAGTGATATTGGGTTTTTCTATTCGGTATCAGCCCGGAGTTTGGAAATGTGCCCGAAAAAATGACAATGAGCACGTCCCCTATTAAAAATTGAAATCCTCCTTGTCAATTTCGGCCACGGTGGTGAATCTTAACAAAGATCAGCTAGGTACGCAGGAGATATTGTAGTACACAAGTGTGTGCGCAATACACAGGTGCACTCGCTATTCCTTCACTCTCATAGTCCGGTGAGACGGCAATCTGACATGAGAGAGAGAGATCAGGCGCAGGACCAACGGCTTTGCGTGCTTTCCGAGGTACGGGGTTATCACACCGCTAACTGTCTCACTTCGAGTTGCGACTGACTAATTTTTAAGATGGAAAAACTCAGTCACAATGTTTTTGGCCCGACCTGAGATTCGAAACCAGGACCTCGGCAAGCAAATCGGCGTCCCCTATTACGTGGGACCTAATTTAACTGACGAAATGTGGATGTCTCCCACAACTGCTTACCCCTGAAAAGGGAGAAAAGCGTGATGCCATGAATGTATGTATAAGATGTGTTTAATGTGTGGGGCTTATTATATACATAACATTTTTCTGAACCAAGTAATCACACTTGTTGCATTGTTCTAACCAAATTTACATGTTTACTTAATTTGATAATCCCAACCGCTTGTTCTTATAACTGAGCGCCAGTTAACGCGGTTTTTGCGATGAGGAATTATAATTCATAAAGATTATTTATTTATAACTTTATTGTATTCCAAAATATACTGTATTTGACATAATAAAGACAGAAAGGTGGTATAATCGCGCGAGGCAATCTCTTACAACAAAAAAATAAACACACACACACACACACACACAACTGAATAACCTCTAAAAATATATAATATACCAAATTATAATTCCAAATTAAAGACTCAAATAGTATGCGCATTTACTGAACTTGGCGCTGGCCGACCAGAGATATGTAATTAGAGCTATGTGGCTACTATTTATGAATGGTCGTAATTGTCTCATAACGCCGAGTATGGAAATAATAATTTTTAAAGATGTCTGACTGCCTCGGTGGTGTAGTTGTATTACGGTGCGACTGCAATGCTGAGGCCTCGGATTCGATCCCCGGGTCGGGCAAAATGGTATTGGGTTTTTCTATTCTGTATCAGCCCGGATTCTAGAATTTATGACCGATATGGCGATAGGATCGTCCCCATCACGTTATGGGACGGAATATGCACGGTGAAGTCTCTACACTAGTTGCACATCTGCCTACCCCTTCGGGGATAACTGGCCTGAGTGTGTGCATTAACATTAAGCATACTAAGTGTAGTAGCAGTATACACTTTGTATGGGATAACCAGAACATATACCCCATATAACGTATTGTAAATACTTGATGTTAATTTTCATTATTTGAGCCGGCGCCGTTGGATCCTGGACCGTAGCGCCGCATTTTTCATTTAATTCACGCCATAATGACGCCATAAATTACACGACACGGTTATCTTTTCCCCACTTTTAAAATTAAACTCGCTTTAAACGTTCAGTCGTTTGGGTTCTTGTTTTCGGCTATTATCTATGCCTTGGTATGGGCAAATATTCGCTCAAATATATCATTGTCGTCGCCTTTTTAATACACGTTTCGTGTGGCAATTTATTTGTAGGATGTAATCTTTTATGGATGAGTAGGAAAACTAGATGCTGTGTTAGGTAATTATGAACACTGGTACATAGCCCATGAAAATTAAATTGTGGATGGTTGCGGGCGTTTCTTCAGTAAAAAATTTGGATACCACAGATACAGTGGCTTTACAACTTTCGAAAAGTGTTGAGGGACAATTCTGGCTGATATTTTTTTTTATTTATTGTGTTCGTTTGATAGTAAGAGATCACCCATAAACAGTAGCAACACCATCCAGCACCTTGAGCTACAAAGCACCGTATGACACTCCACTGCGCTCGTCATCCTGAAACGTAAGATGTTAAGTCTCATTATGTCCAGTAGTTAAACTGGCTACAATGCCCTACACAGCCTACAGCAGTGTGCATGCGCTGTTGTGTTTTTTGTAACACAACAGTGCATGCACACTGCTGCTTGGCGGTAGAAATAAACATTGCGGTGGTACCCACCCAGACGGACACTTACATATGAGAGTCCTACCACCAGTAAGACATCCTGGGACATAAAATGTTAAGTTTCATTATGTCCAGTAGTTACACTGGCTACAACGACCTTCAAACCGAAACTCAACAGTGCATGCACACTGCTGCTTGGCGGCAGAAATAGACATTGCGGTGGTAGCCACCCAGACGGACTCTTGTACTTATGGGCGTTTCAAATTGTAATGTGTTTTTCAATCTCGAAACATCATTCTAAAGCAGACAATTAGTGCGTCATGAAGTAAAACCTGTATTGGTACTAAGTGGAATACAAGGCCTTAGCTAATAGTCAATAAAGAAATCAATCAGGAGTATTTTTGTAATACGTTATAAATTGTTTTATTGGCGCGTAGTTGCGTCAATATAGTTCAGTTACGAATATTTCGATGTTTGAATGTAGACCTACATAATTCATATTAGTAGGAGGTGGGAACATACTTGAACCAGCCATCATAGTGGTTTATTGTAACATGGGGTCAACCAGTAAGACAGACGGCTATAATCCTGGACGTTGTTAAGGAACTCAACACCTCATATGGGTATTATTTGGACCAGGCTATAGGTACCTAGATGAAAAATTTCTAAGGGTTTGCGTGGATGCTGTTAATTTATTGCCTAGGCACTATTCTACTATGAAACTGAACGATGCGCCCGTATCAGGCGAATGGCATACTCGTCTCGTCATTCGATGCAATAAAAAAAAATCCGTATACGAGATATTAACTACACCTTATCCATTTAAAACTATCCCCGTTAGTCTAATTTAGTAATATACGGCTTCAATTTCTATGTGAAATGTATTTCAAGTAATTTAATAAGTACATACGTATATATAAATCAAAGTTACGCTGGGGTCCCTCCTTAGTCTCGACTCAATTTATTTCTTCTACGGCTTTGGTCACCCTTCACTTAAGATGAAATTACATCTGATACTCGCCTTATCTCCGCGATTCCAGTAAAAATAGTATTTTATTTCATCGCTGTAAGATACGGGGAGACTCGGGAAACAAGCTCAGAACTAATTATCGAGTTAACATCAAGACATTATCGCGTTGATATATCAGTATTAAAACTTTTGTCATCAATAGATCAATTTGTAATGTTTATTTTTGGGACTATTTTACGAGATATATCTAACAATTGGACGTCTGTTAACTTCGAATTAAGGGCCTTATGGTGTAAAGATTTTGGAAATTTAAAGATATTATTGTTAGTGTCCGCAGACATATCTACAATGTACAATATAATGTACACTCAGCCACATAACAAGCTGAACAAAATCAAAACTGCAAATCGCCTCTACACTTTTGCGTTCTCATGAATTTTAGTTTTTCTTCATAAAACTAAATTAAAAGGGATTAACTTTACTTCCCACAAAGAAAAAAAAATCATTTCTATTGAACTTAACGCGTAGAGGCGAATTGAAATTTTGAACAAGTTCAGCCACTTATGCGGCTGACTGTAAATATTTGCATTATATTGTCCATTACGTACGTACATTTCAATTTGTACATGAATCTCCTTATATAATAAATGACTTATATTTTAATACAATATATCAAACAATAGTAAAATAATAATCTTTTTTAGAAATGTTATTGTTAATTTATTTAAATAAACACATGCGTATAAAATATTGGTAATATCAAACTTTTCTTATAAGCAGAGTAATACAGTTAACACATATTTCGCAGAATAAAAATGAAAAATATGATTTTATTGTTATAAAACAATGCCACTTTTCATAATAAAATTATAAACTATCGCAAATTCTGTGCAGCGTCCTGCGTAAAATGAAATAAATGCACTCAATTCGTCAACCATTTTGCTGTTGTAAAACATTTACTATTGATCGTAAAATAAATTCAGTGTACTCCTGATAATAACTCAATAAAAAAAACGATGATACAATCCGCAAACTACAGTCGCGTATTTGGGGCGTAATGTGGGAACATTATTGATTAAATTCTTTGTATTTCGTTTTCATTTGCGATGTTTCTAGTGTTCAAGCGTGTGAGTTTATTTAACGCTAGATTTTGCTCGTGGCTCCGCCTGCGCGAAGAAGTTTTTCGGGTTTAAAAGTCCCGCTTTATAGTTTACCGGGATAAAAAGTAGCTTATATTACTGGCTGGTACATTAGTTTTATATTGGTGAAATTTTAAAGTCTGTGCAGTAGTTTATCCATTCAAAACAAACAAATAAAAATGCAAATCCTTCTAATTTATAATATTAGTATAGATATACTAGCACTGTGCAGTCAGCTCGTGTATTTGGTACCTATCGTCAGGTTATGAATATGTATTTTTTTTTGGTAGAGAAACTGACGTATTGGTGTCTACATTTTTTATGTTAGTAGTTTTTACTCTAAATAAAAATGGTTCATAATATATGCCAACTGTGGGTGGTCGAGACCCCCACGTCCCTTCAATACGTATTCATTGTAATATTCAAAAATGGAAATGCATCAGGGGTGTTAGGAAGTTGAAAGGATAGTTTTTCTGTTGCAATTGTGAACATACTAAATAAATTAACTTTGCGTAAATCTAGCTTTTGTTTCGACATATTTATTATATTTTGTTAATTGGAACAAATTTCCCGTAAACGGCTATTAGTCAATAAAGTTGGTTATAAAAATGCTATAACTTTATTTTACTTTACTATTATTTTAGCCGCAATAATTTTACCTAATGAAGTAATAGAGAAGAATAAAAATGAATGGCAGTTGATTTCAATTTTTTTCAAAACTCATAAATTATTTTAGTAGTCTGTCAAGGCCCGCGATGGACACCGGTGTCCATATATATATGGTTTTTCCATACATCTATATATATAAGCAGGGCTTGAACAAACATTTAAAAAAATGCACTACCTGGTATGCAATAAAATCTCCTCGTCACTTAAAAAATACCAAGTACAGAAGACTCGACACTTCAAGCGTCGTCGGTTTTCGATTTATTTGACTCCTCAAGCCCCGCGACGGACACCAGTGTCCATATATATAGGGTTTTCCCATACATCTTTCTTTTTTTTTATGGCATCGAATTGCGAGACGAGCATGCCGTTCACCTGATGGTAAGCGATACGACCACCCATAAACAGTAGAAACACCATCCAGCACCTTGAGACTTGAGTTACAAAGTACTGTATGGCATTCCACTTGGCTCGTCATCCTGAGACGTAAGATGTTAAGTCTAAGGGTTAAATAGATAGTCTTACAAAGAAGCTGTATAATACACGCGAACGGCCCTCCTACACGGCACACGATAAGAAAAATCGCTGACACGGGCTAAGTCCGGCGCGTCAGGCGTGTCACATTTATTAAAGCACAGTCTTTGCCAGCTCGCATACACTACGGACTGCCGCCACAAAATACATCGACGAGATATCCGTGCGGCAAGTGTCACTGAATTAGTCATTCTGTTTATTTAGTAATGATGTACGGTGTGTTTCCGTACACTTAGAATTTGATTGATATTCAGATGTTTTGTATAACTTTTATTGATAATTGATAAGTGATATTTGATTAATGAGTCCCTGTGTGTTGATGATTTAATGCGAACTGATTTATTGATCGTGTATTAATTGACTTATACCGCGCAACGCATGTAAAGTGCTTACGCGTAGAAAATGTACATGCTTGCACTGTACAAATGAGGCCCCGTTTTTTCAGGTGTAGTTATCTTTTTGTCAGGGCAGAGGAGGCCCCTGCTCAGCAGTGGGCAGTATATAATACAGGGCTGGTATTATTATTATTAAAATAAGCTAAGAAGTAGCCGCGATAGCCTAGTTGCAACGAACTGCCGAGACGAATGTCCGCAGGTTCAAAACCCAAGGGCACACACCTCTGACTTTTCTAATTTAACTTTTCGAATTATCGCTCGCTTTAACGGTGAAGGAAAACATCGTGAGGAAACTTGCATACCTGAGAAGTTCTCTGAATTTCGAAGGTATGTGAAGTCTGCCAACCCGCACTAGGCCAGCGTGGTAGACTAAGGCCTAAAACCCTCTCAGTTGTAGAGGAGGCCCGTGCTCAGCAGTGGGCAGTATAATACAGGGCTGGTATGGTATGGTAAGCGAAGAATTATACATTGACTCTATGTACTTGGAAACCCACAACTGCGTGCATATAGTGGTTCATAAATAGAAGTAAGATAAATCAAAAATATTTGCGTCGACTTTACGTAATTAGTTACATAATCGGGACAGTAAAGATATTGTAGAAAAAATATCTTAATTCAAAGGCGATTTCTGAACTAACTCTATCGAAAAATAATTTTGATTATTCGTAATCATTCGCAAGTGTGCTGTACCCAAGTTGTTTGTGGTGTTACAAAGGAAAATAAGCCAGACAATTTTAAAAGCTCGTGAAAGAAAGCGCGGTAGTCCTTTGCGCGGACATTGTACGGAAGCATCGTTTTAAATTCTCACATGCATTTTGCAGTTAAAAAAATTGAACTAAGGATGCGGAATAAATTCTCCGCAGTTTTGTTACTTTCGGGTGAAGTAGGTGGTGTAATTATTCTTAGTGTTTTGTTATTTTATTTTTTACTAGCTTTTGCCCACGCCTTCGCCCGCGTTAATAAGTTTTTCCGGGCTAAAAGTACATAAAAACCTTCCCGTTGAATCACTCTATGACTAAGACGTTGATACAACTCTTAACAAATAATGCATTAATTTCGACCAAATTTCATTACCATAAAAACGGTTCTAGTAAGTTAATCTTAAAAGATAGACATATACTGTCGCGGACATTTTTTTAGATAATTTCAAGAGGAATAATTCTCTCATACATATATTTTTGATATCTTGAACCGTTTTCGCAGCGCACGCAATGGAAGCCCTCAAGGATGAATAATTTTCCCCGCTTTTTTCACATTTTCCATTATTTCTTCGCTCCTAATAGTTGCATCGTGATGTTATATAGCCTATAGCCTTCCTCGATAAATGGTCTATTCAACACAAAAATAATTTTTCAATTCGAACCAGTAGTTCCTGAGATTAGCGCGTTCAAACAAACAAACAAACAAACAAACTCTTCAGCTTTATAATATTAGTATAGATGTGCAAGGATAGAGGTGTAAGGGAAACCAACTTTGTATTCCATAACTAAGAAAAGACACCCATCCTCCCATCTGAAAGATCAAGCGATTAGGACTCGCAACTGCTTACTTTCCAGACTTTTTCATCATAATTAAAGAGGCTTCAGCCGATTAACGTCGGTTTTCAATGAACGACCTCCATGGCTTTTCGACTCATCTCGAAAATGGACCAAACAGAATAAAGAAACTAAGTTATAATCTCTTATATACTTCATAATAACTTGACTGCCTCAGTTATGTATTTGTATTGCCTACGGGTTAAAAGTACGATTTGCGCGCTTAGGTCCTGAGTTCGAATCCCGGGTCGGGCCAAAAAACATTGTGAGTGGGTTTTTCCATCTTAGAAATTAGTCAGTCACAGCTCGGAGTCAGGAAGTTGGCGGTGTGATACCCCCGTGCCTCGGAAAGCACGTAAAGCCGTTGGTTCTGCGCCTGATCTCCTCTCTGATCATGTCGGATTGCCGTCTCACTGGACTATGAAAATTAAGGAATAGCGAGTGCACCTGTGTATTGCGCACACACTTGTGTACTGTAATATCTTCTGTGTACCTGGTTGATCTCTGTTGAGATTGGCCGCCGTCGCCGACATCGGCTAGGAAGCGATTACACTAATGACTTATTTTGGTTGGTAAATTTCGGGATCAGATAAGAAGCATCTTACAGCTATAGCGGATGTGTGCATCGTTTTGCTTGTTCCTGTTACATTTAAGTCGTTAGTTTATATTATAAGAGTGTTCATCTTGTGTTTTTATATAATAGTGTTTTAATGTTCCTTTTATGTAACTATAATTTATGTCCATTTTTAATATTTTTTGTGTGTGTGTTGTGTGCAATAAATGTTTATATTATTATTATTATTATTAAGTTCAAGATTAGGATTGTTTATTGATTAGGGGGCCACGGAAAATCAGTGCTGTGTTTTGGTTTACCTAACACAGCTTATGCTGAGATGGCACCTAGTTGTCGTGGCGAATTTTATATTGTACTTTGTTTATTTTTTTTTATATTACGTGTACCGCGGCAATAAATTATTCTTTCTTTCTTTATTGAAAACGTCCGTAAGTAACTAAGTCCGGGGTTTTTCAACCGTAGTTGGGGTAATCCTCGGTGTTATTAAGCTGGACACGCTCGCAGAACTTCGTGCTACGCGTGAGGCGCGAACCCGTCCAGCTTAAAACGACCTGGAATAAAAGATAATGACAGTGAAAAATGAGGAAAAGACATCACCATATGACTTACATTGCGTTACATAAATGCAGATTCTATGTGAGGATCATTGATTTTCCAGCTGCCTACCGCAATTCAACCAGTGTGGGGAATGAAGGTTCGTTGTGGGTAGCCATTAGCCCGCCATTGGTTGAGGATTATAGGTGATCCAAACGTTATATAGTAACTTACATATTCATTGAATATTTGTCGCTGCTCGCGGCTCCACCTGTCTGACAGTCCTTTTAGAATAAAAGACTTGGGATTATTATATGTGTTTTACACAATAACTTACCTATTCATGGAATACTAACTGATGGTTGCGACACTGCCTGTCGGGAAATTCTTTCATAAAACAGAAGCCGATTTCGTCCGACTGCCTTAGTGGCTTAGTTAAATTGAAAGAAACATGTGTGTGTGTAACAAGCAACATTACAAAATCTTCACTCAACACACTTAAATTAAATTTGCTCGTTACAAAAGCCATCCCAACTCAGCATAAGCATTGCGGTACACTACTGTTCTGTGGTACTGGATTCGACTCAGCATAAGCATCGCGGTACAACACCGTTCTGTGGTACTGGATTCGAATCCCGAGTCTGGCAGTGATGTGAGGTTTTATGCTTAATATCAGCTCGCGGTCTGATATTTGTACCTGGTATAGCGATAGCCTCGCCCCCTACATCATGGAATACAAAAGCTAAAAGTGGGTGCCCTGGTTGTATCTCTGACTACCCCGTTAGGGATAAAGGCGTTATGTGTGTTTGTTTTGTCGTGCGAATGCTTGTGAATAGCTATTCAGACCGCTAAAAGGTACGGCTTTATATGTGGTGGCACATTAACTTACCTATTTATGTAATACTAGCTTTTCTCCGCAGCTCAGCAAAATAAAAGAGGATATGTATCGTCACAGAAGATATGCTCATTGACGCTTTGGTTCTTATGGAACATTCGGTATGGTAGATAGTGATTGTGTGCACCGTAGAGAATTAGTATTATTAAGATAATAACGACTTGCCCACGGGCGGAATCATGACCAAAAGATAAGCCATAAGAAAAACAATACGAAACAGCCTTTAATGGTAATTTTAATACAAAAGTAGATTGAGATGGATTCTTACGGTTGGTTACATTCATTAGAAATATTTTTAGTGGATAAAAACACCGGTTGGTGTAATCGTTATCAACTTAGACTAGTTAACCAATGGAAACGATATGGCAATAATGCGCAAACATTTTTTTCTGCCAATCCTGATGGGCGGCGAGGTAGACACGGATAGCACACATTTAACAAAAAAAATCCACACGTGCGGGGCTGAATATAAGGCCGCTTTTTACAGAACAATACAACAAAAATCACAATTTCTGTGGAGCACCGCTTAATGTCATTATCGTAGAATGTAATGATAGCGATCGCAAGTCACATAAGTTTTAACAAAAATTATGACCAGCTGCGCATGTATGACCAACGAAGGGTTCGCCTGTTGTTCCCATCTCCTTTGCATTGTTAGATATTCAAAGTGCAAAACTGACGCGATTTAACCAACCCTTAATGTAACTACAAGATTTAATATTTAGAGAGTAATGACTACCTAGAATTCACTAGAATCATTTACTATTCTAACCCACCGTCTAACCGCGAAACTTGTTCTCCATCCGGCATTCGAACTCATATCCCTTGGGTACGTGGCTACATCTCACAAATTGAACCATATACCCTACAAGTGCGTTCAATAATAGTGCAGGATAGTCAGAAGGCAGCATATAAAGCCAAATAGAATGCACACACACTCACGCCTTTTATCCCTCTAGGGGTAGGCAGAGGGGCAACTAATGCACCAGCTTTTCGCCGTGTATACCGTCCCATGATGTGATAGGGGCGAGTCTATCGCCACATCGCCATCGGACCCATTTCCAGACTTCGGGCTGATACTGAATAGAAACATCCAATATCACTTTGCCGGACTCGGGGATTGAATCCAAGACCTCAAGCATTGCAGTCGTACCGTAATACAACTACGCCACCGACGCGGACAAATATAATGCAATGTTAGCGTTAGGGCTGAACATTTTGACACCGTACGTAATTCATAAATAGAGAAAGGTAAAAAATCCGTGTTTCATTATTATTACTTATTTATTATTATAATAGAATAAAGCTAGGTATATATTGATTAATATCTGTACAACAAATAATTTTATTTTTTCATGGTCTTGCAAGAATTGGTAAAATTAATCGCTGCAACATAATTCTTGCTTGATAATGTTTATACATTTGATCATTACAAATAAAAGGGCTATTCTTGTTTTCGTTACGATTAAGGTAGGTATCTAAATACATTTAATTACAATATTTAATTAGGATATCAACAGAACAAATTACAAACACGATACAATTTCGAGCTAAAATTAAGGAAATAAGGCGTCACGTTTTTAATATCCAATGAAGCACCCCCGTAGTAATAAGACGTTGCAGTTATCTATATTTGGTAAGAGAACGCTTAATGAGTCCTTAATGATGCTTATTATTTGGCTGTATCTTTATTGATTTTTTTTTTCATAAGTACGGTCTATGTAATTACAAAATAAAACAAGAATTTAGTGCTGATTTTTAAATTGTCATTTAAAAGATTTTTATAGAAGTAAATGCAAGGTGACGAATCAACAATCTCAGATTAATAACTCAACAATAATATTTGTATGAGTAAAATATCTCAATTGTTGATTTTTGAACCACAAGGTTTAAGTCATTGATGTATTAAAAAAACACATATCAATGCTTTAAGTGGATCTTATTTGACATTTATTGTATTGAATCAGTCTTTTTTTGGTCGGGTTATACATTTGTGTGCCTAGCAATTAGGAATGCAGAAGTTGTGAAAAACTTGGTCATGTTGTAATTTATTTGTTGGATAACTGCTATCTGATTAATAAAATATCGACCCCAAATTAAGTCAAAAAGCTTTCATTACAAAATTATGTGAAAAGCAGTGGTAAATAATTGTAATTTTAGCGTTTTTACGCATTACAGTATACATTAATTATTGCATTGGGAAATAAAATATACCTATAGAAAATAAAATAAATATACAAAATCTCACTAAATTCTATTATATGTTAAAGTGATATCAGGGACAAATATTATTATAATGTTTGCAAGTCAAAGGAACAATGGCAAACTAGATTCATCAAAAAAATCTCTAGCAGACATTTTTCAAAGAATCCTCGGCCATTGTGAACAGGACTGTAGTCTGCGACGGTTAATGGACAGCGAGTGGCGACGGGTGCTGTGAATTGTTTCGGTCAAGTTCACCCCCCTTAATAGGTCCGCCACATGCCAAGCTGTGCGAGAAATATGTCGAGCATTTCTTAATAAACCTGTACCTACTTTGAACCATCATGAGGATTTTATACTTCATTGCGTTATTGAGAAGCAATTGAGTGATTTAATTGGTACTTTTGTGTTATTGGATGTGGAAGTGATCATGCTTTATAAAATACTGCCTCGGTGGTGTATTTATATATATATTTTTTATGGCATCGAATGACGAGACGAGCATGCCGTTCACCTGATGGTAAGCGATACGACCACCCATAAACAGTAGAAACACCATCCAGCACCTTGAGTTACAAAGTACTATATGGCATTCCACTGCACTCGTCATTCTGAGACGTAAGATGTTAAGTCTCATTATGTCCTGTAGTTACACTGGCTACAATGCCCTTCAAACCGAAACACAACAGTGCATGCACACTGCTGCTTGGCGGTAGAAATAAACATTGCGGTGGTGACCACCCAGACGGACTCTTACATATGAGAGTCCTACAACTCATACGTATTTCCTTACGAACGCAGTGTGAGGTCTGGGGTTCAACTACTGGGGTTAACTCAGTATCAATCCGGAGTCTGAAATTTATGCTCGATATGGCGATAGGCTCGCCTCGATCATGGGACGGAATACGCACGGCGAAAAGTGTGTGCATTAGTTGGGCGTCTGTCTACCCCTTCAGAGATAAAATACGTGAGTGTAGTTTTATAAAACACTGAATAAAAATTGCATTTTTAAAATTAATACTTAGATATTCACATGAAAGTTATACTTTTCATGCTGTTGGAAAGACAAATCATGAAACATTGGTATGAGGGTGAGAATTCGTTTACTTTCAGGAAGCATTTGTTCCCGAAACAATATTTTCAGGACGATTGTACACACAGAACGACATTACTTACATTTTTTCGTATTGTTGCTACATCTACAGCAATATTGTTCTCGGAATATTTGAGGTTTCTCAAAAAAAAAAAAAAATTTCGTCCTGTATCTGATTGAATAATAATCGCTCTCTGGTAAGTATTTATTCAATGCATATTGTTTAGTGGAAATTGATAAATAGAACAAGAACTTGCTACATGAGAAATAATTAAACCTTACTTGTTCCAAGTCTTTCGATGTAACCACATCAACCTATAAGTGAATTATACGAACTTTCGTGATAAGTATAATGTTAGTTATTGGAACGAAGTTCCTTATCGCGCGTTCCGAAAGGGGGCTAGACGGAAAAAATTAAGACCAAAAGTTGTAACGACACTTTTTTTTATACTTGCCCTGTAAAACCAGCTAGTAAATAAAGAACAGTCCGTAAAAGTGACATTCGAAATTTAAATAAAAAAATAATTTAAATACTTTTTTGAGACATTTAAATAAAATAAAATCCCAAACATAATATGTTTCCTACTTCAGTTACCACAAGCCAATTATTACTAAAATTGAGCCTACTGATTAAGTTTATATTTCATTATATTTGTTAATAATAAAAAAAAATATTATAACTTAAAAGAAGAAATAAAATTTTATTACAATTCTTTCACTAATTAATTATTAATCCAAAAGAACTTCGTTCCATCCGGGTGTCCCTTGACACCTCTCAAGTTTTTATATCTATCATAAAACCCTTTTTCCGAATGATACCTAATAATTTATGTTATTTATACATTAAAATATTTCAATTGTAATCTAAATTGTCAGACAATACACGACTGATATTGGAGGAAAACGTCAATAATATACATTTTCCGCGAACATCAGCGAGAAAATTAACGGTAACTACATATCTTGTCGTATAGTGTTTTTTTCCCCTTTTGTGCCGTATCGGGAACTGACCGAGTTTGAATTGATTTTAGATTATACGATCAGAATATCGCATGAGCCGAGGCCTGGCGGCCTGAATCAGGAAAAATGAAGACGTATATCGCGGTACGTATACACCGGGCAACTTGACGCCACAATTTTTGATTACTTTTAGAGCTATTTTGTGTATTTACTAAAATTGTTTATTTGCGTTGGAAATGTACTATACTTATGTGTCTTATGATTTATTCATTTGACTCTTCCTGTGTTGTTTTAAGCGCGCAGCGCCTTCGCGCCGCTGTGGATTCGCGTGCAATTTGCCAGTGTGATACGAGCCTTAACTGTACCTGACTACAGATGATACAATCCAGCGTATGTTGTATATATACATATACACTCACGCCTTTTATCCCCGAAGGGGTAGGCAGAGGCGCAACTAGTGCACCCACTTTTCGCCGTTATTCCGTCCCATGATGAGATAGGGGGCGAGCCTATCGCAATATCGGGCACAAATTCCAGACTCCGAGCTGATACTGAATAGAAAAACTTAATAACACTTTGCCCGACCCGGGAATCGAACCCGAGACCTCAGCATTGCAGTCGTACCATAATACAACTACACCACCGCAAATGTAAAAATTGCTAACAAAGACACTTGTGATGCTATGTTCTTTCGCATAGTTGCTGATCAAGTCTGAAATATTATTACGTACTGTATTATACAGTATTACTACCACTATTCTCTATTTGTGATGGCTCGTGATTGGCTTATTGTATTTAGTTCTTATTTTTGTTTACTGTTATAGCTGTGAGCCACCCAAATAAACTAAAATAAAATAAAAGGAATAACAATTAAAAATTATCAAATTCACTTAACTATCATTCATGTAATAATAAAATGAAAATAAATACTATTATCCGTGTCTACGATGATTTATTCTATCCAAATCACAGCCGTAAAAAGAATCTTATCTATACCAACACAAAGGATCAAGTCCTTTGTATTCACAGTATTAAACTCGATAAGAAACCATAACCTGACTCATAAAACCACGCGATGTAGAACCCAGTGTGTAAGGTGCTTAATACTATGTTGCTTCGTACAATGCCGTGGTCTTAATACAATGGCAGGATAACAAAGCAGAGATACTGAGTCAAGTTAGTTAACCAATATAATAATAAGACTGCCTCAGTGGCGTCGTTGTATTACGGTACGACTGCAATACTGAGGTCTCGGGTTCGATCCCTGGGTCGGGCAGAATGGTATTGGGGTTTCCTATTCAGTATTAGTCTGGAATTTGTGCCCGATATGGCGATAGGCTCGACCCCTATCACATCATGGGACGGAATACGCACGGCGAAAAGTGGGTGCACTCGCGCCTCTGCCGACCCCTTCGTAGATAAAATGCGTGAGTGTGTACGTGTATATAATAATACAATCACTGTATTATTCTACTTAAGTTAAGTACAATAGGTCTGATATACGTCCTTATGCCATTTTTGCATATGTCCATAACGGTCTATAGGTTTGCGCCGGCAACCAGATAAGGCTAAATGGGTGGTGTACAGTCCATTGTTGAGAACAAGCCTCCTCCACTACTGGGAGGGTTTAGGCCTTAGTTCATCACGCTGGCCAACGTAGTGCAGATTGGCAGAGATTACATCTTTTTGGAGATTTTTTAGGTACTATGTAGCTTTCCTACGATGTTTTCCTTGACGGTCAAAGTGACCAAGACTTACACTTAACATTCGCCTCGGCACATCGTTCCACTCCAGACTAGGACTCTTCATTGCATGCAATTTAATTAATCGATGCATTATTAGTAATAATTAGTATTTATTATAGTTGGATTTCCTTTTTTGTTAGAGGATTAGTACTTCTGTTAGTCATAGGGTAGATTAAGAGCATACATAGAGGTTTTTCCAACTTAAAAAAATTACTCAGTCGCAGCCCGGAGTCAGGAAGTTGGCGGTGTGATACCCCCGTGCCTCGGAAAGCACGTAAAGCCGTTGGTCCTGCACCTGATCTATCTCCGGTCATGTCGGATTGCCGTCTCACCGGACTATGAGATTGAAGGAATAGCGAGTGCACCTGTGTATTGGCCGCCGTGGCCGAAACTGGCTAGGAGGATTTCAGGATTTCATTTCACATAGTGATTTTAGGCAATTATTTAAAAGTAAAGGTTATGAGATTAATGTCTCTAAATTCCTTTCTAGGAAATTGTGTGGGCAAAAAATAGGAATATGGATGTATGCGTTAAGTTATAAATACAGAGATACATATAAAAATAAAAATAAAATAAATATTCAATAAACAGCTAAGGACATCGGCTGTCGTAGCTCTACGGCTCTGCCACATGGTTGTAGCGTAGCAGCATCATAGACCGTAGCGCAGTAATGTAGCAAGGAATATCAACGTTTTGAAATTTGCATTGCTTTATAAAATATTATCGATGAATTAGATTTAAATCAAAGTGTAGTTTATAATATGTTTTTAATGTCGCTGACTAAAATTGCAATCGATTGGCATACGTATATAGGAATGCAGTAAAAAGGTCATCGCTTGCGTCTCATCTGATGATATAATTATTCCTCCGGATCTCTAACATAATTTTTACCACTAGTGTTAGAATTCTCATATGTAGGAGTGCGTCTGGGTGGGTACCACCGAAATGTCTATTTCTACAGCCAAACAGCATTGTGTCAGTGTAACTACAGGACATAATGAGACTTAACATCATATGTCTCAGGATGACGAGCGCAGTGGAATGCCACACAGTTCTTTGTAACTCAAGGTGCTGGATGATATTCCTACTGTTTATGGGTGGTCGTATCGCTTACCATCAGGCGAACAGCATGCTCGTCTCATCATTCGATGCCATAAAAAAAACCGGATATACACAGCCTGATCCTGGAACGCGACATATTTACGTAGGCTATTAAAACCTTATGTATGGTGGTGAGTACCCGGATATACAAAATATATACAAACAGCAACACTATAATTACTTGGTCCTTTTGAATTTTCTTGGCGCCACAATGCTCCTAAATACAAACAACGTAGATGATTATTAAAGTGCAGTCACACGACAGCTGCTATTAAAAACGTCCCCTCTCACACCGTCGTTGGGTTTATTAAGTTTCGTCTTGTTTGTCTATTTGGAGTTTGGGATGTTTTATGAGTTTGCGTTTGTTCTTTTTAAGTAAGTGTAATACAGTCCTTATTTTTATATGGCACGGTTCGATTAAAACGTTCTATGTATGAACTTTGAAGGCCATTTCAAGCTTAGAGCATTCATTGGTTAAATTGTCTAAGATTTCAAGCAATGAGCTGTATATATTTTTTCTAATATGAAAATAAATCAAAATTTTATTAGTGCTGATATGGAGGGATTGGTCTTTCCCTTTCAAAATCACAAAACGAAATAGATCACTACCTATCCCTCTGAGGAAATAGTCGTGACAGCATGCACGCTTAACTAACTCAACAGCATACAAAATATATTTTCTTATACAAGAATATAGAAATCAGTTCAGAAAATCGTTATGTATCAAAGGAATCGAAAGAAATTGCCACTTACCTGATCCAGTAAGCGAATTTTCATCGATTTTCTCAGTTATCGGTACTCGTCGCCCTTGGTAACGTAATGACCCAGCATTTGGCGCGAAGGGACAACCCATTCTTCGATATGGAGTAAGATTACGTTGAACATTTGTGATTACATTGAGGTTATTATCCTTTTTATTTCAATATTCTGTAAATGTGTGAAGATTCTAGTAGTACGAATAAGGGTAAGATCGGATGACGGGGTAATCCCGTTATTCCAACATTACTGAATTATACTTCAGGCTGTTTTGTCCGTATTAAGAAATGTTGTCAGATTTAGCTGCATCTTGAAACTGGAATACCGTCTAATCCGGTATTACCACAACATACCGTACCGATATAAATTCCTTTCAACTAGATAGGTATATGTTCATGATATACCATCGAAAAACGAGGGAAAACTTGCTCAATATGTCTATTATGCACGTGTTCATTTTTTAGCTAATCTTTATGTCGAAATGAGTTGTATGTAGTATGTACGTAAATATGTTTTACACTCTTCTTCTTTTCTTCGTGGTTTTACACATTAGGATATTTACTCTTCCCTTAAAAACCAGTACTTAAGAACAACTGACAGATTGATTTGTCATGACTTCATCAATAGCTTGTTTTGCAAATATTCGGTGTAACGGTGTGTTTTGGGGGTAAACAAGATATTACAGGAGGCTGCGGGGAGCGGGCGCCTCTCATCATTACAGGGGCGCCATCGTGCCGCGCCGGCGGGCGCTGAGTGCACGCACCGACCGTGGCTATCGTGACTTATCTGCTTCAAGATATATGTTAAGGTAAGGAAAGTTCCTACTGTGTCTATGCAAAATTATTAGACGCGCTAGTTACTTCCTGGTAAGTCATGATAATTTATAGCACTATAAAATTATCCAGAAATTTGAGTCCCCGAAATGTCTTATAAGTCGCATTAGTACAGTCAATATGTGTTATCCGGAAAAAGAGTTTGCAGCGCACTTATTTAGAAACAATTGTGTTTTCTTGTGCTAGAGCGACAAAAGCGGCATTCGAGACCCGGCCATGACTTCTAGCGTTTTTACAACGGTTTTCATTAAACTATCTCTTTTAGTAAAACACTATAATAGTGCTTAATTTTTGTTAACGATAATTATTTTACAAAACTTTTGTAACGTAAAAAAATATGAGTCACGAGAGTTAGGTGTTTTAAAACTTAGACATTTTCAGTAACCTGACACCTTACCTCATCTTTAGTTTTTACCCAAATATTTGTTTTAACGTGCTTTTACAAAATACCAACGAAGAGAGAAAAAATGTTCAAGTTTTGCTTTTCACATTTTTAAATCCTTCCTATTTTGTGGCGGTTCTCAGCGTGGATTATTTTTATTATTTCGTCGGGGCAAATGGCACGTTTTGTCAATAAGGGACATTTCCCTTCGCGATTACTTTCTTCCTGTCACCATCTAAAGTAAACAGGGGGAATGTATCCATGTATTTTACGTAAATTTTTTCACGGCATGTTTATTTACTTTCAATTTGTTTGAGAAGTTGCAGAGTTGTGATGGATTGACTATTGAGTACAATTTTGATTTATTTTTGTAGCATGTGAAATTACGCGTATGGGTATTGCAGAATTTTGAGGGGGTTGGGTTATTTAAAAATTGAAACAACGGGCATGACAGTTCCTCGTATTTTAAGATATCTATGCTATTCTGCTAAAAATATCTCCAAAACAAATGTTCATATCCGTAGCTTACGTTACGAATATTAAGTTCCAATTTAATGTCCTTGTTTGTTTAAACATAAGACAAGAATTTATTATTGATAACATACAGTAACAAACTTATATAAATATTGCAAGGATAATGAAATGGCAGCGTTTTGCTTGGCGCTCAGCTGCCGCCCGTTGCCTGTTCTTACTCCTTAGGCTTACCTAGACACCGTGATCTATGGCGCCATTTGTTATAATTTGAGAAGATGCTTGCGACACAGTATAGAAAATAACAGTAGCTCAAGTTTTGATGTTTTGTTTTTAGTGTTAGTCGGTAATTCTTAGGGATGTGCCGGACCGCGAAAAATCGGGATCCGCGAATGCGGATAGGAATATGGATAATTAGCGTCAAGATCCGTGAATATGAGTACCGCTACGGATCATAAATTTTTACTTGATCGGTGTCGGCACGCGTGACTTTGAACCGAGAGCGTACGCTTACACGGGTTTTTAATACATCAATGGCTTACACCCAATTTCTGAAAAGCTGATCAACGGAAAAAATTACTTTATTACACGATCAAGTTTCTTATTAAATGTAGTTTGATTCACTAATAGCAAAATTTACTAAATTGATTTGATCATTATGTCAGTGGACAGAGCTGTTATAGAATTACGTGTCAAACGCTATCTTGAGTTTCTGTAAAGGTTATTACGACGTGAACTTAGATTAAACGAATGTCAAAAGCAAAGACAACTAATCGGAGTTCGTCTTTTTGTTCGAATAAAATATCCTTTCGAGATCCGCCTAAAAGTAACGGATATGGATATTTTTTACCCTTGGGTATCTGATATCAGCACAATATTCTGTCTCATAACCAAGAAACTTTAAACTTACAAATCAAATAGAACATTTGACTTCATTATCAGGTTCAACCATTTGAAAAATTCACCTTTTTCATTTTAGTTGGAGTACTTTGATGTGATTTACTGTGTAACGTCCCGAAGCCACCGCGAAGCGCTCAGCTCTCGGGTGAATTTATTAAAATCTCTTTTCTTTTTCAGCACAAACTCAAGTTCGTTACATTGATTTTTATAGTTTAAAAGTAACGTTTAAGTACAGTCTCACTCTTGTAAACAACAACAAAGTAACAGCATAGCTGGTGAAATCTTTGTTGATAACGCTCCTGCCTACCTTTAAAAAGGGAAATTCGCTATTTTATGTACAGTGAGTCACATAAATAACTGAACAAGTTCAAAACTTCAAATCACCTCTGCACTTTTGTGTTCTTACCAATTTTCATTTTCTCTTCACGAAAATAAAGTGATGAGTATTAACTTTATTTCATACAAAGATAAAAAAAAAACAATTAAACTTAACGCGTTGAGACGATTTGAAATTCGACTACCTTGGTGGCGTAGTTGTATTACGGTATGACTGCAATGCTGAAGTCTTGGGTTCAATTTCCGGGTCGGGCAAAGTGATATTGGGTTTTTGAAATTCAGTATCAGCACGGAGTCTGGAATTTGTGCCCGATATGGCGATAGGCTCGCCCCCTATCACATTATGGGACGGAATAACGGCGAAAAGTGGTTGCACTAGTTGCGCCTCTGCCTACCCCTTCGGGTATAAAAGGCGTGAGTGTGTGTGTGTGTGTGTGTGTAAATTTGTTCAGCTCCTTATGTGGCTGACTGTATGTATGTAAATAATAATAATACCAGCTCTGTATTATATACTGTCCCACTGCTGGCCACGGGCCATCTCTACTACTGAGAGGGTTCACGCTGGCCTAGTACAGGTTGATAGATTGCACATACCTTAGAAATTCTTATTGAGAAATCATAAGTATGTAGGTTTTCTCATGTTTACCTTCACAGTTAAAGCGAATGACTATAATTGATAAACAATACACACATAACTCTGAAAAGTCAGATATATTATAATATGTACTATGTGTGTAAAACTTTTGATAAAGAACTTCCACCCATAAAACAGCTGTACTATTCAACTAGCTAGTGTAAATAAAACTGGAGTAAAATAGTAACGGAAATGTTAAAGCTTACGGTTCCAACTACGAGGCGAAGCTGACGCATGATAGCTTAATTTTAAAGTTTTAATATTTGAACTTCTCTTAAGTTTTTTTTTCTTTGTATTTTTTTTTCATCATCATCATCAGCCACACGACGTCCACTGCTGAACATAGACTTCCCCAAAGATTTCCAGACAGACTTGTTAAAAGCGGTCTTGTTTTTTTTTTCTCGGGGAAAAACTCTATCGCTACCACCACTGGGGGGGTAAGTGGAACGGTTATGTTGGTTTCGCACAGTCTTACAGCCCAATGTCGACACTCGGGAGTATAGCATCATCCGAGCGAGCATTGGGCCGAGTCCCTAACACTATGTACACCCTACAATGGCATACCAACCAAAACCCGCGGTGGCCTTCTTCGGCGCATACGAAACGGCCCCAGGGTATCTTGTGGCCTGCATCCAGCGCGTTCCTGCGACCTTTATCAAGTCGTCTATCCACCTTTTTTATTCAATTTGTTATAATTTCTTTGAAAAGCGCTAGTCCTTAAAGCGATGGATTTTACTTTAAAAGATTATAGGGTAAGTCCTTGTGATTTGTAATGTTTTACTTGTATTAGTTTAAAATAAAATGTAACAACTTTTCATTAAAGGTTGGATTGCTTTAGGATAAATCATTTTAACCACTGTTTGAGCTTTGAAAAGTAAATTTGCTACCAAATGGTGCGACAACAAAAACAAAGTTAAACTATGCTGCTAAATATTCTTCACACTCCCAATTAAGCATGTTTTAGACGAAATTTCCCAACTGTGACTGTTATAAATTATAAATGACACTATAACAGGATTCATGTAAAACGTGTTTAAATTTTGTTGAGTGGAGTCCTGCCACGTATTTCAAAACCTAAGCGTTGTTCGTAAATTGAGTGGAATGTTACCAAACAAACGCAATTTCTTTAAGCGAACATTCTCGAAACTCTATAGAGTTCTATTTTTAAAATGCTTTCGAGCGTTATTACCTTATGAAAAAAATCACTGAGCTATATTCAGTAGGAATTTTTAGATGCTTTGCGAAACCTATTTACTATATTATTGAGTAGTCTAAATTTGATTTGTTAGCCAAATTGAATTTAAATCTACAGATTTTTGCCGTAATCTGGCAACACAGAGTGGACAACAGTCCTCGACAAATCACCGTACATAGTTTATGAACTACCACACTAGCTCGGAAAACAAATTTGTTAGCACCTGACGATTCACACCGGCGCGGCGCGGCGTGGCCATGGTTTTTACTGGTAGTATGGCGTACTTCAGAATTCCGTAGTCATGCTCACAGTTGAGCGTATTCTAACTATTTAAAAGTTGTAACTAATGCGAATAAAATCAACTTTACCGGTAGTGAATGCAAACCGAGATATACGTTTTTAATGATATTATGAGTTTTCTTAACTACGGACGCTGTATTCTGTATATAAATAGTTTTGCATTCTAAGAGGCTATTTATTGTATCATAAATTTATATTTAAAATAGCTCCTGCCCGCGGCTTCGTTCGCACGAAAGGGTTTTTCCTGAATAAAAGTCCGCATAAAAAGTATACAATAACAGTATACATTTATTTAAATGAACTGCTCTAAACAAAAATAACAAATATATCTATATCATGTTATTTTTTTAATTTTTTAATTATTCATTGTATTTTGTACCTTGAACTGATTTTGAAAAGAGCAACACTAGAGTTTCTTGCCCGTTCTTCTCTAGTGAGAACTGCTTTCCGAACTGGTGGTAGAGTTAATATTGACTGAATCTAAATAATGTATAACATTTTATGGGTTCGAATAAATTTATTTCATTTCATATCATTTCATTTAAAATAATAATAATTTTAGTAAAAGTATACATTTTCCCGGGATAAAAAGTAGCCTGAACCTTTCCAGTATCTCGAACTATCTCTATACTAAATGTCATCGAAGTCCGTTGGGTAATTTTTGAGCTCATACTATACAAACTTTGCCACCCCTTTTTACCCCCCTAAGGGTTGAATTTCGCAAAATCCCATCTTAGTGAGCACCGACGTCCTAAAACCCCCATGCAAAATTTGAGACTCTTAGCTCTTTTAGTCGTATTTTTGCTTTTATATAATACTAGCTTTTGCCCACGGCTTCGCCCGCGTTAATAAGTTTTTCCGGTTTAAAAGTACACAAAAACCTTCCCGTTGAATCACTCTATGACTATGACGTTGATACAACTCTTAACAAATAATGCATTAATTTCGACCAAATTTCCTTACCATAAAAACGGTTCTAGTAAGTTAATCTTAAAAGATAGACATATACTGTTGCTGACATTTTTTTTAGATCATTTCAAGAGTAATAATTCTTTCATACATATATTTTTGTTATCTTGAACCGTTTTCGCAGCGCACGCAATGGAAGCCCTCAAGGATGAATAATTTTCCCCGCTTTTTCCCATTTTCCATTATTTCTTCGCTCCTAATAGTTGCATCGTGATGTTATATAGCCTATAGCCTTCCTCGATAAATGGTCTATTCAACACAAAAAGAATTTTTCAATTCGAACCAGTAGTTCCTGAGATTAGCGCGTTCAAACAAACAAACAAACTCTTCAGCTTTATAATATTAGTATAGATGTACATTTTGCTCGCGGATGCATCTGTTTAATTCGTTCACAGGATAACGGTTAGATTCAATTTCATTTCAAAAGGTTTATGAATAACGTATGTTTCTATTAGTAAAAGAATTCTTAGAATCTGATTAATATCTACTCCACCTTATACATTTCAATGTACAATAATAATTATGAATTTTGAGTATATAAAATATTGTAAAGCAGTATTTTACACAGTGTAAATATATGCTACAGGTGTAAAGTGCTTATAAAAACATCAATAAAGGTGAATGTGTCCATAAATACAAGTGAAAACTTATGTTGTGTGCAAGATACGCCAACATTCCGAAAAAGTGAAATGTACGTGTAATGGCGCCCCCTGCGCGGTAGGCAGCGGCATATCGCATTTTCCAACTCATAAAACTAAGTGGATTTGGCGACGTTTCAATAACTTTACTAGGAAATCGCGGTGTTGCGGGGTTGGTGCTATATCGAACTGACATTTACGCATTACTGCACGCAGAATTCTAACGAAATGTGTGAATTTGGTGAGGTGTTCAATTTATGTTAAGGACTGAGGAACACCCTCAAATCTCAACCACCTTGTACCGGCAATACCGAGTGGATATCGCCTCGCGTTTAGGGTTTATTCGGTGTACATGTGTAAGACAGATTGACGTAATTCTGCTAATTGACACGTCGCTCATTAATTAATTAGTCGTGATCTGATAGAATTCACTTAGATCATTTCGTAACAAACTGATCATCAATTTCTAATCTGAGCATAAAACGCTAAAACAATGGTTTAATCATAGCTTATAACAAAAACAAACACATATCACATACTTTATTGAACACCAGAGAAATTATGCCACTAAAAATGGCACTAAAGTGCAAACTAATGCACATATTATGCTAATATTTCAATAGTCGTTTTTCATCGGCTAATATATTACCAACTGGCGACTGAGTGAAAATCTGTGTAGACTTTTTGTGCTCACTCAATACTGCTACAAGTTCCCGCCTAATGTTGCGGAAATCACATTTTAGCTAGTCCCTACAAAAACGGACGGAATGGACAGATTCGGTAACCGAGCGCATTCCGTATTGGAAATTTTTGGTAGCGTTAGGTTTAGACTTCTGGTTAAATATGAGAATTTTTACCGCGTCCATCACGCGGTTATGAGAACATTTCGTGGGCATTTTGAATTGCCATTGGCTTCGTAAAATCGACAATAATAGGTATTATCGCTAAGTGTTTACAGTATTTTTGTTCATCAAACATGATACTAAATTGGCTACTACTTATAATACAACTAGCGGCCCGCCCTGGCTTCGCTCAGGTAGCAAAGCATATTACATGCTGAAATTAGTTTTTTGTCATTCAAAATATTTATGTAATATACACATAAGCACTCCTCTTGAATCACTCCATCCATTGGTGAAGTTTTTCCAAGATAAGAATTAGTCTAGGTCCTTCCCAGGGTCTTAAGCTATGTCCCTTCCAAATTTCATCGCAATCAGTTCAGTGGCGTGACAGTGACGGCTCCACTCTCGAGAAAAAAAAACCGAGATAAAATTACCGGTTCATGTTCTTCCGGGATAAAGTAGCCTATGTCCTCCTCTGGATCTCGAAACTATCGTCATACTTATTTTCTTGCGGTTCTACTCGCAGAAAAAGATTTTCCGGAATAAAAGTCTCAGTTTATTTTTTCCCGGAATAAGATATAGCCTAGGTCCGTCCCAGGATCTTGACTCGTCAAGCCCCGCGACGGATGCGGGCGTCCTAGTATATACTATATAGGGTTTCCGCATAAATCTATATATAAGCGGGGCTTGACGGGTTAAACTATCTCCCTACAACATTTCATCGAAATCGGTTCATTGGTTAGGCCGTGACGGCCCCACTCGCGAGAAATAAAAACCGGTATAAAATTCCCGGGTTATGTTCTTCCGGGATAAAAGTAGCCTATGTCCTCCTCAGGATCTCAAACTATCTCCATACTTTCTCATTTATAGACACGCGCCGCCGACGCCCCGGCCGGTACCGCCGCGACCGCTATGTCCCTGCATTTTAAATCTGTAATATCTTCGAAAATATTTATTTAAATTACATGTTGCAAAGGGCCATATTGATCTATATTAAATGCACAATGTATTTATGGTACTTAATTGGATAAGGATTAATGCTGTATTGCTTAAAATGGCTGCGTAAATAAGCTATTATTTCTCGTCAAAAGTAAAGGATAAAAAATGGTTATTGTGGGTTATCCCTAAGAGATAGACATATACCATCCCGGACTTTTTTGTAGACCTTTTTAAGGTGTATAAAAGTGTAGTACATTATTTTGATCTATCTCGTAGAGTTTAGCCAGCGTCTGCAATGTAAGCTCAAAAAAATGTGTTTATCTACGACATCACATTAGAAACCTTTTAAATTATCAATGTTTCTCTACTATGTTATGCATGTATTATACATATAAACCTTCCTCTCGAATCACTCTATCTATTAAAAAAAACCGCATCAAAATCCGTTGCGTAGTTTTAAAGATTTAAGCATACATAGGGACATGAGGACATAGGGACATAGGGACAGGCAGCGGAAAGCGACTTTGTTTTATACTATGTAGTGATTTTACAAACTAGTTAACAATCTCAAATCACGTATCTGGCACCGCATCGCTACTCGAGATGCGTATCTCAATAAATACATGTTTTAGTACTTTACATTTTAATTTATAACGTACTTTGACTGCGGAATCGTACTTTAAATTATTTTGATGGCAGCATTGCATAGCCTAAGGAGTAGCTGATGGTAGTTAAGTTGATTTGTGTCTTCTTCGAAGTTAATTGCTTGAACTGTACTGCTCGAGTCTTGCCAAACAAGTCGTTATTGCAGATTACTGTGATAAAACTATGTGTCGTATTACTTAGCGATAGATATGAATTTTAAAAGTATCTGAAGTTTGCGCAACGCAGGGTGGTAAATTAAACCCCTCTTAGTATTAGAAAAGGTCGTTCGAAGCAAAATGGTCATCGGCCACATGATGGCCGCTGCTGAACATAGGGCTAAAGATTTCCAGACGGACCTGTCAAAAAGGTTATTTTTTATATTTCGTCGAGAAATATTTTTTTTTGAAAATTTTTAAAATTTTGTGGCACATAAATGGTTCCGTTACCTAATTGTAAATTTACTAAGCCTAATTTTTGCACGTCTTCTGGCAGAATCTATCGGAACTTCTGAATTATATTACCATTCTATGTTTGTACCTGTTGGGTATTGTGGGTAATAGATAATAAAATTATTATTTGTTTACCGCCGTTATGTTACTACATAATAAACCAGTCTGTGAACCACCGCTCGTGTTTTAATACGTAAATCTTACTGTACCTACATTCAATGCAAGTAAAATATTCTGATTCTGAAAGTGGCCTGCATCCAGCAAGTTCCAATAGGATAGTACTGGCTAATATTACATACATATATTACATATACACTCACGCCTTTTATCCCCGAAGGGGTAGGCAGAGGCGCAACTAGTGTACCCACTTTTCGCCATTATTCCGTCCCATGATGTGATGTGCGAGCCTATCGCCATATCGGGCACAAATTCTAGACTCCGAGCTGATACTGAATAGAAAAACTCAATATCACTTCGCCCGACCCGGGGATCGAACCCGAGACCTCAGCATTGCAGTCGTACCATAATACAACTACGCCACCGAGGCAGTATATTAGTGGCTGATATTATTATTAGATTTACCTTTTCGGTCTGTAGAGGTTACCTAGAGTGTAATCCGAGGTAGAGATCCAAATATCTGCCGTAGTGAGTCCTGTAAGCCTTGATCGACAGGACACGCCCGTCGAATTACACGAGATGTAACATAGACAGTTTCGGGGAAAAATAAATCTAATCTGGCTGAAACGCTCTTTCACTGTGAAAACATTTTTATATTATAATTATTATCTTTATCAAAAATACCAACACACACGCCCTTTGTCTCCGAAACAGGTAGGCAGAGGCGTAACTAGTGCACCTACTTTTCGCCGTACGTATTCCGTCCCATGATGTGATATAGGGCAAGCCTGTCGCCATATCGGGCACAAATTCCAGACTCGGCGACCGGGGCAGTCGAATCATCAAAAATATAAAACGTAATAATTACCCATTAACAAAATTTGTAACGTAAATTATTTAAGGGTGCTAAAAGTTAGACCTGACCGAGCCTTAATTTATTTACGCTCAGTACTCATTGACCTCTAAACAGGAGTTACTCAATGCGCCCACGTAATTTATTACTCGTTTACGACTCAAATAGGCACTCGTCCGTATTACGCTCAGTATATTAAGGGGGTGGATGACATCACAAAAAGTTTTATGATGACAACGACAACACAATACTCTCGCATTGTTTATTTGCATTTTTATTAAAAACGTGACACTTTTTACGATAATCCGCCATTTTGTTAAATTATTTTTATACGTTAATATGAGAGGCGTGTAATGTAATATTATTTTTGTCTTAAATACCGTATTTTAGGAAGATTCTGCGATATTAAAATTGAGAAAATTCAGTAACACTCTTAACTACGTGCGGCATTTGTCTTAAATACCGTATTTTAGGAAGATTCTGCGATATTAAAATTGAGAAAATTCAGTAACACTCTTAACTACGTGCGGCAATCTGTATTAGAATGTTTCGATCATATTTGTGATTATTTTTTTTATGTTTTTGTTAGTAAGAATATGATTACCTTTTAAGTTTAATATTTTTTATGTATGTATTGTAATAATTTAAAATTTATCATAAAACATACATAAACAATTTTCATCAATCTTGAGCCTTAGCAGTTCACGCTATAATTTCAACTTTTCTACATATATGTAGGAAATAGGTATTTTATGTTACCTCATATAAGAACATCAAGTATTTGATCTACGAATGGATCGGATAACGTATGGCGAGAACATCCTGACGAGACTGATTTTAAAACTACTTTCGATTTAAGTCTTCGTGTACTTTTTGCAATAAAATGGAAATCCGAAGAAAGATATGCGCCAAGGGGAGGATTTCACACTGAAATATTAAACGTAATCTCCTTATCTTGCATCCTCTAGACTCTGTGTTCTGGAGAATGCATTAATGGATATTTGAATATATGTTGAAAGTGTTTGGATTTGATGAATAATGTTTAGATAGTATTAAATTATAAAAGGTCAAAACAAGATCAAAACAATGTTTGTTGACTGCCTTGGTGACGGAGTTGTATTACGGTACGACTACAATGCTGAGGTCTTGGGTTTGACCTCCGGGTCGGGCAAAGTGATATTGAGTTTTTCTATTCAGTATCAACTCGGAGTCTGTAATTTGTGCCCGATATGTCTATAGGCTCGCCGCCTATCACATCACGGGACGGAATAACAGCGAAAAGTGGCTGCACTAGTTGCGCCTCTGCCTACCCCTTCGGGGATAACAGGCGTGAGTGTGTGTGTGTGTGTGTGTGCGAATTATTCCAATTATATTAGTACGATGAAGCTCTTAAAAATAATGAATGCGGCGTATTGTAAGTGAAGTCGATCATCGTTACAGAGATTGGCGGCATCAATCCGAGTTAGTGCAATCCATTAGTGAATAGTGAGTCGGTCGGCGACGGGCGGCGGGCTGCGGGCAGTCACCATGCAGATTTAATTTGACGAAATAATAACAAATGTCCTCCTTTTCTAATGCACAAATCTTAAGTTAGTTACCTACTATGGTTGTAAATCCGTGGTTGTAAAGCTCGTTTTTTTTAACGTGGAATCTTTGTCACCTATAATAAATTATATTACTTATTTGCATACTAGTTGTACTAGAGAAAAAAAAATATAAGTATTTATTTTTACTGGATAATATTGGTCACACACACACACACACACACACTCACGCCTGTTATCCCCGAAAGGGTAGGCAGAGGCGCAACTAGTGCACCCACTTTTCGCCGTTATTCCGTCCCATGATGTGATAGGGGGCGGCGAGCCTATCGCCATATCGGGCACAAATTCCAGACTCCGAGCTGATACTGAATAGAAAAACTCAATATCACTTTGCCCGACCCGGGGATCGAACCCGAGACCTCAGCTTTGCAGTCGTACTGTAATACAACTACGCCACCGAGGCAGTCTGTAATACAACCACGCCACCGAGGCAGTCAATATTGGTTACCTACTTATTTTATGTCGTTCAAAGTTTTGAAATATTTTAGGGATTTAAGAAAACGTCGTGCATTTGCAGTTATCGATTAATTTATTTCGGTGTTACACCCTCTTTGGCTCATGTAGGTAAAATGTGTTTTTTATCACTTTGTTATTTCGATATAGTAATCAAAGAGTTTTAGAATTAATAATGTTATGGACGGATAGGACGTATACATTTCCATTATGTCACAAGGTAAAAATACTTTCTTACAATGTAATGGAATCACCAATAAACAGCATTGTGAACCACCGCGCCGTAATGAAGCGAAAATAATCTGACAAAATTATCGTTGCGTGGAGCGTAAATCTTTTTCCCTTTATTTCAATCTTCATTTTGTCAGTAAGTGTTCCATTTCCAATTTCGATCAAATGTTATTTTTTCCACTTAACACACCAACGCGTCGCGTTCGTGCTTACATTAGCAATCGTATTCGTTCGAAACGTGTGGTAGCAAATCAATTTGATATCCAAAAATAGTCTAGAGTGTGATTTATTTATTACTTCGGGTATGTTTTAGAGCAGTTTAAGTAAAACGTAGCATGGCAGTTAATCCTTGACAGTTGACACGAATGACAAGCGGCATTTTGGCTCGGTGTGAGCGCTTAGAAAGCAATTTTCTAGTAAGAGATGGATTTGTATTTTCTTTATTTCATTCTCTATAATTTCTTTGTTTCACAATTTTAGAGTTCATTTTTAAAAGTCTAATGAAATTTGTTATGCATTAGATAGAAGATACGTCTTTGGATTATTTAGAGTTGAAAACGTAAGTTCATCGTCAGTTTAAATTACAAATATGAAATATTGATGATTAGCATTCTCGTAAATTTTTATAGATGCAATCAACCCTATACCAAACATCATCCAAACAGATATTCAATTTTTCCATTCCAAAACGTAATTCAAAGCAATCATTTGCATAGAACGATTATGGTGTCCCTGTCGACGCATCCAATATAAGTTTACGTAGTCCAAGTCCAGTATTGCTTGTAGAGCTTGCATATTCATGAGGACCGGTAAAGTTGAACCGATGAGATTTACAACTTGGCACTTGACAAATCAGTTAAGTGCAGACAAACATTTCTATAATGTACGTTCTCCGTTTGGCGAATTGAAATTGATTTGATTACTGAATATTTCCTTATTAAAGTTAATAGGGTGTGATTATGGGGTTAACGCTGTTGAAAAGGTTGTGGTTTTATTTTGTACTCTAAAAATGTTGAATGTCGATATTACATATTGAATTTACGATTTGAAAGTTCCTAAAATAAAAGTACCATTGTGCGCATTTACAGGAAAATAAATACTCTCTAATAATATATGTTTTCCTAGCAATTGGACTACCTATTGACCAAATCTCTGAAGTAATTTCTGCGTTAACTTCTAACAAACATCTTAATGAACTTTCGCATCAATATATAAAATAGGATAACTAATTTAGCTTCGAACTACCTTTATATACATCCCAAACAATTTCTTTACCAATTTCTAAAAACCAGCATTACGTTCTCATCAAAATAAAATTAGTACGTAGACAACATAAATTTCAAAAGTTTATAGCGTCAATAGCACCTTTATTGCCATGGAAATGCATCTGCGATCGAGAGGCGTACCGTCTGTAATGTAGCAAGCCTATGTAAGTTCCGAACAGGGAAGTAATTCTCTATAGTAAAGAGATTCCCCGAGATTTTCAATAAGGAATTGCTAAACTGTCGATTAGAGTTCTCGACTATTATTAAACATGACCACGTTATTATATCGTCAGGGATAGTGCAATACCACGTAACAAACACTGATAAGTACCGCATAAGTGAAAAAAATAAGCATAGTATTATCAATTATAAGTTCATCAATTTCAATTAAGCTTCTTTCTTAACTTACGCGGTATTTACCTGTGCTATTTACGTTTTACACCATCCCCGACGACATTTCTCGTTTATTGTAGCAGCATATTCAATTATGAAATCGGTTTCTTGGTGTAAGTTTCTCGATTGAAGTACCACAAGAGTTGCCAAAGTTCCTGTACTTAACAACAGTAATTAATTGTGGTTTTGCCTTATCAGAAGTAACGATGTGAGCTCAAGGTGCATGGATTTGTGACTAGATATATAAAAAAAAATATTATTCGCTTCCGTCACAACCAAGCCTAAAGATTAAGGACGTAATGTAAAGTACTACGAAAATTCCACATGGAATCCAAAATCACACATAATACAACCCGTAAACAGGTCAGAGTCGGCAATCCGGCGGAACTGTTCCGCAGCTCATGAATTATTCAACAGTCAAACAGATGTCAACAGACGACACATGCCCTGATCGATTAAGCCATGATCTAAGGTGGACTTAGCGAACCAACAAAGGTGACTACCGTATTTGCATTCATCTGTAATTGGTGCACTGAGTTTAATGTGTGATTTGTAACTTGGTATGAAGTTTCGTGTTCGCAGAAGTGGTGTTCGAACGGTACTGCTGATTTTGTGAATTTGATCAATTTGATGCTAACCTTACCTGGCGCTGTTTTTCGAGGTTAACTCTGTATATTGTAATGTATGGTTAAAAAGTGTAAAGGAAACATAGTAAACATTTTTCGATATCTGACTATTCTCTATGAAAATACTGTTCTCTATCGTCTACGACGAAGTAGACGATAGCCTAGTTGGGAATGGAACGGTCTGCCGAGACAATGTCTGGAGGTTCAAAACCCAAGGCATACACCTCTAATTTTTCGAAACTACGTGTGTATTGTTTATCAATTATCGTTCGTTTTAACGGTGAAGGAAAACATCGTGAGGAAACCTACATACCAGAATATTCTTCATAAGAATCTCGAGGGTATGTGAAGTCTGCCAATCCGCACTAGGCCAGCATGGTGGACTAAGGCCTAAACCCTCTCAGTTGTAGAGGAAGCCCGTGCTCAACAGTGAGCAGTATAATGCAGCAGCAGATTTTGCAATCACAAATAACTTGTAGAATTAAATATATAATCTATACATATAATAAAGCAGTAGAACCGGTGTGTCTGTACATTTAAAGAAATGTGATAAAAAGAGAGGGGGTGACTGAAGAAGAGTAATGGAACACAAATCAGCGATTTTTGTAATTCTTTTCTGTCTGTTTATATGTTACTGCACATCTCCAAAATTATGGAACGGATTTCGATGAAATTTGGCACACGGGTATATCATGTTCTGGATTAACACATAGGCTACTTTTTATCCCAGGAAAATATAAAGCAGGACTTTTATCCCGGAAAAATCCTTCCACGTGGACGAGGCCACAAGAAAAACTTATATAAATTCTTATACGGTTCCAATTGGAATTTTCTCCAACTATTTTATTTCTTTCGAAAGTTCTGTAAAAAAAATGTTGAGCTTGCTTTTTATCGCAATTCATAATATTTACACTGTTTACTTGTGCTACCTGCGGGGGCTGCGGGTTTACGCTCAGTACTATACATTTGTTTAAGTCATGTTGTGTATATTTTTAATTTAAATCATTTAAAAAACGTAACTTTTTCTACACACATAAAAACAACCACAAAAGAAAAAGAAAAAAAAACACACACAGTAACAATATTAAGTATTTGTTGCAATATGTGTGTTAGAAGGGTTACCAGCTCAGTATACTCTGTTAAACAGCACTGATTATAATCTGTTATTTAATTAATGCATTAGTCGTTATTAAGTCTTAGTAAAGTGTAATGTAACCATTTAAAAAAAATGCACTTGTTGCACCAGTAATTCAGGCCTTCAGTCTTTATGCACATTTCACGTTTACTTTTATTTAACGCTGAGTCTACAATCCACATTCTGCTGATCTCATCGAAACGTTTCTTCAATGCTATCAATCGATATTCAGCTTGAATAATTAGTTTGCTGGCAACCATTTTGGCTACAAATGGGTCTAATTGACGCTATAATTAATGCTGCACGTCGCTTTGCCTCCTAATTACAATTAGATTAAAATAATGGTTCGTTTGGATATTCAATTCACCAACGTTATCAAATATAATAGATACAAAATTGAATGTATGTTTGGGAAATATGATTTGTATTATAAATAAAGACTAATGATGCAGGGTTTTGAGTGTGAATGTTTTGCTGAAAGGTATTAAAAGCAAGCTTACTAAATCCTACTAATATTATAAAGGCGAAAGTTTGTAAGAATGTATGGATGTTTGGATGTATGGATGTATGGATGTTTGTTACTCTTTCACGCAAAAACTACTGAATGGATTTCGATGAAATTTGGCACACGGGTAAATCATGTCCTGGATTAACCCATAGGCTACATTTTGTCCTGGAAAAATGAAAAGCGGGACTTTTATCACGGAAAATCTTTTTAACGCGGGTGGAGCCGCGGGCAAAAGCCAGTAAAATATAATGTTGAGATCTTCAATGTTCTAGCGTAAATAATATTTAACAAGGTGCAACATGCATGATAGCCTGGTTGGGAATGTAATGGTCTGCCGAGACGGGTGTCCCCTAGTTCAAAATCCAAGGCATACACCACTGACGCGACGTTTCGAAGTTACGTGTGTAATTGTCAAGTATCGTGCGATTCACAGTAAAGGAACATATTACAAGGAAACTTATATACCTGAGTATTCTCTATAAAGAATATCGAAGGTGTGTGAAGTCTACCAACCTGCTCTACGCCGGCGTAGTGGACTAAAGTCTAAACCCTCTCAGTAGTAGAGGAGGCCCGTGCTTAGCAGTGGGCAGTATAGGTTAGTATTATTATTATATTAAAATCACACAGTATTTATAACTTAAAATACAGTTACTATAGGTACTTTAACATACTCATGAAAGATGATTACTTTGCCACCAAGATTCGAACCAAGTTATTTGAACTCAATAGAAAGACCGTCTTTTCAAAAACTCTCGGCATTACGGCATACGTTTCCAGAATATGGAATGAATCGGGTTATCCATAACGACAATATTGCTTGAATATGTAAGCATATAGAAATGTCATAAAAGATGCATTAATACTTTAGAGGCTATAACGATGCTTTGTTTTTACGAGCCTTTTGTTTAGAGAATGGTTACTTTACCGAACTTTGTAGGGCAGAATTTTGTTCTTTTGTTGTCTATATAATATATTTTGTCTTTATTATTTTAAGATAATAATAATTTTGGTCACAAACTGTGTGTATAATTGTGATAAATTTAAATCAAAATTGATATATTGCTGTCATAAAAATCTTTTTGATGTAACAAATAAAAATAGCAAAAGCTTAATAATTTTTACAAACTAACCGATATTATTCATCAACTTTCGATAACCATCCAAAGCACTTATAAAAATATATTCTCATTATATCTGCAACAAAAGCGAAATATAACGATGGCACAAAACGCCTAATCGCATTAGGAGGCAAATCCGATCTTCGTCCAAAATACGTACAAGGATTTAACAATATTCCTATATTTCACGCTACGATTGTTACGGGTGGGCCCTAATTCAATTTTTTACGCTGTCGGACACATTGCTATTGTGGAGTTCAGGGGCCCATATGGGTAGGGTCATAAGAGTGAGAGAGCTTCCACTGTCAGGGTATTGTGACACAGAAGACGTCAATGATTGAAAGAGTACATGGTGATTACTAGCTGGTGGATAACTTTTTTATCTATGGCTCGGCAAAGTGCTTTCACTGCAATGTTAAGTGGAAGTGAAGCCCAAAAAATGTCTACACGTTTATGTCGGTCTGCCGAATTGCTTCTTTAAGCTTCGCTTGGACCCCAAGTATATATCTATGAAGTTATATTTGCGATGATCATAGTTACATAGCCAGGTTTCTCGAATGCTAAAATCTATAGGTCTACGCAATTTATAATTGGGAATTATGAAAGTTAATAATGTCAGAATGACGAGCGTTATTCAAGACCATATTATAGAACTTTGAAGTTCAAACTTTTAGGTAGCACTGCTAGTTTATGACCAATCCTGGTCTTTATTGAGATGTTTGTTCATTTGTCATTCAGTTAAAGAACTCCGGAATAATGCAATGCAATGAGCCCTGTATTATATACTGCCCACTGCTGAGCACGGGCCTCCTCTACTACTGAGAGGGGTTAGGCCTTAGTCCACCCCGCTAGCCTAGTGCGGGTTGGCAGACTTCACACACCCTCGAAATTCTTATGGAAAATTCTCAGGCATGTAGGTTTCCTCACAATGTTTTCCTTCACCGTTAAAGTGAACGATAATTGACAAACAATACACACGTAACTTCGAAAAGTCAGAGGTGTGTGCCTTGGTTTTTGAACCTCCGGACATCGCCTCAGCAGACCGTTCCATTCCCAACTAGGCCGCTGCCGAAAAATATGGCAACAAAAACAATTTTTACCTTAACAATTGAATTGTTTCCATGGACACAATTCCCCCACTTGATCGTCATGCATGTTATTCAAACCCTATTGATAAAAAGATATTACTGTTGTTGATAAGTTAAGCGATGTCATGACGCGTGACACGTGTTTAATATTCGATTTAACTGCCACTGTCAACTGCTTGGGGACTTATTGTTAACGGACGAAATAGGGTCATGCTGTCTTTTTATTATTGTATAATTAATGTGTTGGTAATTTTTATGTCTCCTTAGGTGAGCAATGAACGAAATATGTGAAAAGTGTTTTTTTTTTTTTTTTTTTTATGGCCATCTTCGGCGCATTAGGGACGGCTGCGGGCTTCCTCCGACTCACTCCGTCTAAGTTGTCGTCCGCAACTGCCCCTGCGCGTACCGCTGTTGCGGTCCTTTTCCTGTTGTTGCGTCCAAGGCGGCGTGAGACACGCTGCCGTCCATCACGGGGGTCACAGAAGTTGGTTAGACTAATAGGTGGGCGGCACCTCCCGCCCACCCGTAACCCCCGGAGGCCCCTATTAGTCGCCTTTTACGACAGGCAGGGGATACCGTGGTGGAATTCTCCAAACGCCCCCAATCCACAGGGCGGATGTGAAAAGTGTTGGAGTTACATAAAGTTAGGCAATTCTTTTTAATTTTCCTTAAATCTATTCTTATGAGTATATAGCATTTGCTTTTGAAAATATATTTAAAAAGTCACATATACAGTCTTAATTATAAATTCTTCAATTTTTTTAATCAATTGCTTTGCCACCGATTAGCAAAAATTTTACTTATAAACTTGTTTTAGCGCTAAGGCATTGCTTAAATAGCTGTCAAAATTAAACATCGCCGTGGCCTAGGAGTCAAGGTGCCAGATTTTAACTTACAGCTGATCATGTAACTTGGTGTGTTTTGAGGTTAAACACTGTTGTAAAGGCGGAGTACTGTGATTTGTATCAAAAATGGATTTCGATAATCTACTACGCCATTTCCAAAATGATATCGATGGATTAAGGCATTTTAGGGTCATAATCAGTGTCCATCGTACATATTTGATAATCTGTGTGCGTCTTCACGAAGCAGTAGGTAATCCAAGTTTTTAAGTAAGAAAAAGTTAAGCAGTGATTAAAAGTTTAAGAGCACATTATTCAAGATGTTACTAAGCATGGCTTTGCGAAAATTTTATAAGTAAGACTGATAGTGTTTAATTAACCGTTGTTTTTGATTTAATTGGTCCTCTCCAGTTTTTATTAACAAGCCGTGTTTTTCTGACTAAGCTCCACTACAATTATTTCTGGAAATGTTGAGTGAGTGAACTGAAACAGTATTTCTAACTATAGTGGATTGAAAACCACTTTACCTGGAGTTCTAATTTGCACACGATCAGAACTGACACGCATCGTTAAAAATTTCGGCTATTGCGGCGGTCGACACCAATTTCAACTTGGCTTTGAAATGGAAAAGTTGAGTAACTAGGCAGGAACGCGAAAAACGAACAGCTTAAAATAGTTTTTAAAAGCGTAGGGTTAGTTGCCGCTGTTCGTGTGATTAATTACGAGGAAATTGATGAAATAATGGTAGGCTGTCTATGCTTTTTATTTTTAACTAGCTTTTACTCGCGGCTTCGCCTGCGTGATAGAGTTTTTCCGGGATAAAAAGTAGCCTATATCCTTCCCAGGGTATCAAACTATCTCTGTACTAAATTTAATCGAAATTCGTTGGGTAATTTTTGAGCTACGGACAAACAGACAGGCAGACGCGCTGGGGAACTTTTTTTTATAATAAATATGTGTCAGTTTGTAAATATGTTTGCACGTTTCGAAGTTAACGTATATCGATCAAGTGGATTTCGATGATTTTCACACAATTAAATAATGTCTAGGACTAATACTAAAAAGACATAATTTATTCATGGAAAATAATATTCCGGGAAATCTGCTAAATATATTATTAGGAACCAGAAGCGGGTTTGATTAAAAATAATGATTTATCACTTATTTTAAATAAACACACTTGTCACTGATTTTACATAAGCACATATATCACAAATACATTTACAAAGATATCTGAAACTAGCTGACCAGTATGAAAGTCAATGTTCAACTTACTCAACCGAGATCGACTGGGAGACTGAGCGCGCACGAGAGTCTGAACACGAATGAATGCAAATGGCAGTGCGGCACCATTTTTATACACCCAACTGTCACTTCCACCACTACTTTGAAGTCTCGACTGGTTTTTACAACTGGCAACACGCTTCAGATACCGTTACAAATACCATTACTAAACATTTATCCTAATACGGCCTCTCCTGACAAGAGTCCGTCCTCGGGCTCCATCTTCTAGCTCTGAAGATCAGTCTCCAGAACTGACGATGAAGTCGCCAAAATTTCTTCACTCGCCATGACGCTGGATAGTGCAGCAGGCTCTTCAATGCACCTCTGCGTCCCGGACGTGCTTGGTTGCTCGCCGAAGCCACCAGGTGTTTCGTTTTCAGGACACTGTGCGGCGCTAGGAGCATCTGCCTCATCATTTGCATCTGAATACAAAAATCCAAAGCACAAAAACATGTCCAAAAAGATGAGAAAACAAACATCCAAAGTAAGTCCCATGTACTAGGATCACGTGCCTGAGCGTACTACAGGGCAACATCTGATAACATGAAACAATACTGCTCTTGAAGTGTATTCGTCAATCAGGATATCATGTCTGGCATAAGGCCGTAAGATAAAACTCTCATTAAACGTTTTCACTCCTTAAGAATTTATAAACTTTTCCATGAAAACTTTAGTTTTACAAAATATGCAGCACCCCAAAATGCCCTTCCGTCGTCACCTCCTAGTGTCATGACCAGAGAGAAGAAGTGATGGTAACAAACTATTCAACGACACAGCTATCAAAAAGTTACTAAATGCTGAAATCGTTTCATCGAAGCTGTTCGATAACTGCGGTGAAGATAGTTTTTCGAATTGAAATAAGTTATGTTACTTGTGCTACAAATAGCAATAGTCTCCCTTCCTGTTAAAATAAAAAAACACAGGTACATCTTATAGCTCAGCCATTCCTGACCCTCATGACGTCAGGTGGAAAATTACTTTGAGGGTTAGGTACGCTTTTCAAAACTTTCAACTAAAATTTAAACTTTAATTTCAATTTCGAATTTAATTTACATTCCAAATTCAATGTCCAACTACAATTTGTATTAGGTGTTGTTAAAATACACATAGATCATTATACGAATGTGTTCATCGCTTAACCGGCGGCATAATGACAAAATTGTTACATAGACGGTTTGCCAGTAATTTTGTACTCTGATCAATTTTCTAAATTCGCAAAAACATCGACTCTTTATAAAGACCTCATCGAATCACAACAAAACAAAAAGACATGACAGAATGAAAACTTCTCACCCGAGCGCACATCGCTAGTAGCGCGTAGTTCACCAGCGCGACGAGCGCGCAATTCTGCAGCGCACCTCATCGCCAGGAGCGCGCAGTTCAGCAGCGCTCCGCCTCGCCAGGAGCGCGCCGTTCAGCAGCGCACCGCCTCGCCAGGAGCGCGCCGTTCAGCAGCGCACCGCCTCGCCAGGAGCGCGCAGTTCAGCAGCGCACCGCCTCGCCAGGAGCGCGCAGTTCAGCAGCACACCGCCTCGCGTACAACCTACTGGACCGTAGTCCACACGCACATAGTGCGTCTGCCGGACAGAGTCCGTACACACATGGTGTGTCTGCCGGGACAGAGCCCGTATACGCAAAGTGCGTCTGCCGGACAGAGTCCGTACACACATGGTGTGTCTGCCGGGATAGAGCCCGTATACGCAAAGTGCGTCTGCCGGACAGAGTCCGTACACACATAGTGTGTCTGCCGGGACAGAGCCCGTATACGCAAAGTGCGTCTGCCGGACAGAGTCCGTACACACATAGTGTGTCTGCCGGGACAGAGCCCGTATACGCAAAGTGCGTCTGCCGGACAAAGTCCGTACACACATGGTGTGTCTGCCGGGACAGAGCCCGTATACGCAAAGTGCGTCTGCCGGGTAAAAACCCTACACGTTATTACGTGTCTGCCGGACAGAGTCCGTACACACATGGTGTGTCTGCCTTGTGATCCGCATTTGCGCAGCCAGGAGCGCGACATACAGCACTGGTACATCCTGGAGCGCGTCCTTCCGCACTGCTCCGCTTTGCGAAGACAGGGCATGTACACTGCAATCATAAAAATCACAACAGCAACACACAAATTATGTTAGCAAACAGTTAAACTGAATTGTTTCCAATAATATATCGGTCCTATATTGTTAGAACCAAGTTACCAACTAATAAGCTCATGTCCAGACATGCTGCAGTCATGCCGAAACATGTTGAAAATAATCAACAACAAAAAGAAACGGGATGCTGTCAGACCCTTGAGGGAAACGCTATACAGCACCACCATAGCTCCCCGTTAGGCAGAACTATGAAGTCGAAACACACAATGCTGACGGAACCTTACCGGAACCGATATACAGCCCCACCATAGCTCCCCGTTAGGCAGAATTATGATGTCGAAACATTCGCGTAGCCTGGAGTGCACCGTTCCGCACGTCTAACGTGTAACGTAAAGTAACATTTCGACAAAAGCTTATGACTCACGAAAGCAAGCGTGCACTCGAGCTTTCACGAGTAACCCCATAAAAATAATTTTGAACCAATTCATTGTAACAGAAATTTACGAAAGAAAGGTGCATTCCGACTGCCTGAATTCCGGCCTTCAATCATTCACAAAATTTATGCGTCGACTTTAAAACAGCCCACACTCCTAAATACGAGTATCTGTCAGGCCAATGCCTAATATGCGTATGCATCTGCGCAGCCTAGAGCCAGCGTTTCCGCACGCCCTGGAGCGCGTACGCGCACTCCCTGAAGCGCGTACCTGCACGGCATGGACCGCGCGTCTCTGCACAGCCTGAAGTACACTGTTCTGTACTAGGCACCCACGGCACAGATCAAGTTTCTGCAAGCAAAGAAAAACCAACACAAAAACACACCGTTCGGCCTATTCTGACCTTAAATAAAATCTGGCGTTAAACTTTCTGAACAGCCCTCTCATTGCTACAACAAGGAAATCCACCTGCGAAGTGGTTTGGGGAGAATCTCCAGTCATACCAAGTGGTAAAACGAGATCCCAGCATTTGAGAACGTTACAGAAAAATAATACAAGGGTTACGGGTAATACGATACCAAACATCCTCCATCATCGCAGAAAAGTCAGGTCCTCCAAAGGATCCCACAGAGGCTCTTCAGTAGTCACGCTTTACGGAGTGTTAAACATTGAGTAAGTTCGCCCTGCAAGGATCATCAGTCCCAGACTTCCTCTATTGTATGCCTCTGTAGCTGGAGCAGTTAGCTTCAACCGCCAGTTGACACCCGCGCAGGCACTTTGCCTAGGACACCAACTGTGACACCATACGCAGCACATCCACCGGAACACTCGAGTATTAACAGGAACGTTTGAACACCAACAGGAACGTTTGCACACCAACAGGAACGTATGCACACCAACAGGAACGTATGCACGCCAACAGGAACGTTTCAACACCAAAAACAACGCTTGAGCACGAACAGTTCAATCGTGGTACTCGTAAACACTTATTGTTCATTTGAAGTCGTATACACATGACGTCATCACAAACGTATATACGATGGCTATGTTGTACACCACACAACTACTTTTATTTCACATTGCAGTCTAATTCTTATCCCGATATTACTCAGCGCAATTTGTTTTTCTTCACGTAAATTGCGGGTAGTCAAATATCTCGATCGTACCATGTATGGATTCCACATAGCGAACATATGTAGTGAGCACAATCTATTTCTGTGATTACATACCCTGGTATTCTTCCGTGCAATTAATTATTGTTCTCCGCGTTATATACGGGTACTGAAATATCTACGCAGTAGTAGCACATAGCGTAGGTATTTAATGCACACAATCCACTCGTATGGGCATAGATTCCGATCTCACTTCTGATATTAGGAACCAGAAGCGGGTTTGATTAAAAATAATGATTTATCACTTATTTTAAATAAACACACTTGTCACTGATTTTACATAAGCACATATATCACAAATACATTTACAAAGATATCTGAAACTAGCTGACCAGTATGAAAGTCAATGTTCAACTTACTCAACCGAGATCGACTGGGAGACTGAGCGCGCACGAGAGTCTGAACACGAATGAATGCAAATGGCAGTGCGGCACCATTTTTTATACACCCAACTGTCACTTCCACCACTACTTTGAAGTCTCGACTGGTTTTTACAACTGGCAACACGCTTCAGATACCGTTACAAATACCATTACTAAACATTTATCCTAATAATATTATTTTACGAGTGAGCCTATGTATGTAATTCATGAACATTGTATCACGAGAACATACATTTTTGGGTATAAACCATTTCATCAAATTTCAAAATCAGAGTGTATAAAATATCTCAGTAGCATCTAAAAACCCTTTGTTTTACGCCCATTGATACAATGACAAAGAATCCTGCAGCTTTAATACAATCGAGTTTTTATTAAAAGTAAAGCCGATATGACAACACCACGTGCTATACCGCCGTGCTGTCAGAGTGACATGTGAATGAACAGGGGACAGCCAGGGGACGGCAGGAGACGGCAGGGGACTGGGGCGATGAAATGATTTTGTATTGTGAGATATATGCATGAGAAAAAAAAATTACGCGCTGTTAATACGACTATTCGAATAGTCTTGTTATGATTTTGCAAGAATTTTGATGTTGACTTTGTTTACTTGCAAATAGATTTGATTCGTTCACGAGCAGATAGATACTGGTGGTAGGACTCTCATATGTAAGAGTCCGTCTGGGTGGGTACCACCGCAATGTCTATTTCTACCGCCAAGCAGCAGTGTGCATGCACTGTTGTGTTTCGGTTTGAAGGGCATTGTAGCCAGTGCAACTACTGGACATAATGAGACAACATCTTATGTTTCAGGATGACGAACGCAGAGGAATGCCACACAGTACTTTGTAACTGAAGGTGCTGGATGGTGTTTCTACTGTTTATGGGTGGTCGTATCGCTTACCATCAGGCGAACGGCTTGCTCGTCTCGTCATTCAATGCCATAAAAAAAATCCAAATAATAACCTTAGATTTTACGTTCGAAACTCATATTCACCATATGAAACGTAAAAGTAAGTTGTAATCGAAGACATGCAACAGTATAGTTAATTATTTCTGTAATACAGTGCCTATTGCCTCAGTTATGTCGGCTCAGTTGTCCTCTACACAAATTCGTTTTACCACAACGTGAGCGTTGCCTTTATCTCCTCTGTTAAAAACAGTTCCATCATCAATCAGTACGAGTTATTCAATAAAATGAGTCAAAAGTTGACAACTCTAGTCTATTCTCTGTTAATAGTATCTAACACAGTTCCATAGTCGATTACCCATACGAGTTATTCAATATAGAGGGTCGACCTAATTGCAAAGCTAGGCGGGCACTAGCGATGCGTTCACACGAATCACTCCATACCTCTATAACACTGGTTAACCGTGCGACATAATTTGATTAGTATTCGCAATTTAAATAGATAAAAACAGAATATCGGAAGGACGCGATGGATTGCAAATTAACCCTTGTAAAGTTAAGAAGGACTTTAATTCCAAAAAATCAGCTTCCTAATCTAGTAATAAAAATACACAGATTTTTCGGGTAAATATTTTCAGGCGGGCAAAGTCACGAAGGGAAATTAGTATAGTATAATGCAGTATGTACTGCGGTGAATACGGCTTTCAGTTGTAGTCGTTATGCTTATATGAGAATAAAATTCACTAATGTACGATGTACGAGAGAAAACATGTGATAACTTTTACTCCAGGGAAAATGATATTCCGCGAAGGAAAGCACGAAGATAAGTGTAGAAATATTATGAAAACAGTTTATTATTTTAAGGCGATCTTATGGGGAATGGTATGTATTGTTATTGTACGAATTTAGTACGTATATCATAACTAATAAGAACTAAAGTAACTTAAGCATCATTAATTTGCATCGAAATTCTTTGTGGCTAAACCGTGATTTTTTATGTAAATATTGTTTTTGGATAGCATTCTAGTTGAATCTTTCGTAATTTATCAAATTATATTTAGATATGCCCACAATTCCACATACATGGCATATAGTTATTTTCTGATATTAAATTAATCATATCCAAAATTAAATATGGCTTTTTTTTTAGATACTCAGGGATAATTAAGCGTGTTTATATTAAATACTTAGGTATAACGAAGCTTTTTATCAATATATTTTTTTAAATTACTTTAGTTTTTTCAGAGATTACTCCCACCAAACGCAATCTTAAAAACATACCTCTATAATATGAGTACCGACAACCCATAAACCCTAGAGCATTGAACTACCCGTCAACTTCAGCATTGCAGTAAATACAGTTCTACTAAAATTGTTAATTAGTACGTTGCATTTCACCGAAATGTCATATTTTAAAGACTTAATAGGCTGCAGTGAAGTGGCCCCCATACTCGGTAATGACCTGATTATTCATTGATCCTGTGCGGTAGGTCATACCGTCGCCTGACCAACTCCTATAACGTCGTAAATATACGTAGACGTACCTAATTTACATAACTGAAGTCTTGTAAATGACTTTTTGTAGAAAGAGGCCGTTTGGTAAATGATAGAGGTTTATGAATTTTTGAATTCTGGAATTGTGCGTTTTGCTGGTCTTTCAGAAACGCGGGTTGGGTAAGTTGTTGGTATATATATTATTGAGCATTCAGCTATATCACTATTTAATCGAAATGCAACAGTAAATTTATGATTTTATATTTTTATAGAATCCTGAAAAAGAAACAGTCGAAAGCGGGATTTGAACCCACGACCTCCGGCGTACCGTGCCGGTGCTCTTCCAATTGAGCTATTCCGACCTCGCTTTCGATTGCCAATTTCAGGATCCGTACTTAATTCTCTTAAAGGAGATGACCAGCGACATCTGTTAGCAGTTATTACAACTACTAACTCAGCATTACCCCTTTACAGGAGTAAGTAACCGAAACGAGTCGCTAAACTTTTTTCTAATTTTATATTATGATTTTTTATACATGTCAATGGCCATGTAGTGCCTGGTTAATGATTTTATATTTTTATAGAATCCTGAAAAAGAAACAGTCGAAAGCGGGGTTAGTTTCTTATAGTAGTATTATAAAGGCAACGGTTTTTTAATTGCCCAAATTTATCTGTGTCCTTGTATGATTTAATCCCCCCTTATATTCCGCGCTCTACAAACTCTATCTGTTTGCTTTCTTGAGTTCACTCCCCATTTATTGAAATTTTATCAAAATTCATCCTTATTAATAACATAAAATTATAATACTTTGTACTTTTATTTCTTCAACCCCACCGCCTTTCCCCTTTTCTCTTACTGTATCTCTTTTCCTTATTCTCTTGGTCTTTATGGATTTTTAGTTGTTCGTCTATTTTGTTTATGTTGTTGTTTGTTTCTGTTTCGACTGGTCATCTGGCAGACTGGCGTAGTCTTTTTTATATTTCTTCTGCACCTGTATCTGTCTCACTTGACATTGGCTAAATTGTCCTAAAGGACAGAGTCAGATAGGAAAACAAGGCTACGGTTTTACTTTACCCTCGAAAATTCTAGGGGTTAAGTCATACGTATGTGTGCAGGTACTTGAAATAGAAACTACAGAAATTTGAAAAATGTAAACTGGTGGTAGGACTCTCATATGTAAGAGTCCGTCTGAGTGGGTACCACCGCAATGTCTATTTTTAGCCGATAAGCAGCAGTGTGCATGCACTGTTATGTGTTCGGTTTGAAGGACATTGTAGCCAGTAACTACAGGACATAATGAGACTTAACATCTTGTGTCTTAGGATGACGAGCGTGTTAGATTTTATTACATATGTATATTAATATATATGTTTTAAAGCAATCGCTTATATAAGCAAATTACATTTAAAAGAATATAATTATGTATTAATACATCGAATCGCTAATATACCATCAGGATACTAGCAAATAGAATGTTTTAAGGGTGGAAGGGCGGATGAGTTTGGTAAAATACAAGAACCACTATATTCTTTACATAATATATTTATTATATTTATTAGATACTATAATCCAATAAGCATAGCTCTATAATCAATAACACATCAATGTGTATATAACAATTATGTACCTTATCATAGGTACCACTTCTAAATCACATGACCCTAAATTAAATGTTTATTTATACAAATACTTAACATTTTAAATGGTTGGTATACTAAAGATCAAATAAAGTAAATTACTTAACTTGCCAGTGTCCTAGTACTGCTCAGCTCGGCGGCCCACGATAGAATGTTCGAATGTGTCGTCCTCCATCGAGCGACGGGTATTTATACCATTTCAAAAGTCAAAAACACTATCGTACTATTGACACTTTATATTGATATTTATTACAAGTTAATACCTAAGTGAGTTTGTCTACAATTATTTTCACAAATAATCACGTGTTATGAAGAATAATTACTTTTTATAATTTATAATCTTATAAGCGCAGTGGAATGCCACACAGTACTTTGTAACTCGAGGTGCTGGATGGTGTTTCTACTGTTTATGGATGGTCGTATCGCTTACCATCAGGCAAACGGCATGCTCATCTCGTCATTTGATGCCATAATAAAAATAAAAAAATGGCGTAGCGTGGGTTCTTGCCGCCTGGGGCGGTTCCAAAATTTCACGTATACAGCCCGCCCGTCATCAAAATTTTAAAAGGTTTAATTTTACGTAGTTTCAGTGGTGTTTTTGCGTTGGGTTTTATTTTTCTTGTAAGCTAAGGGGCGTCCGAGCCACAAACCCCCACTTTATATACTGCCAAGATAACACTAGACTTCTGCTCGCGGTTCCACCCGCGTCAATGAGTTTTTCAGGGATAGAAGTCCAGCTTTATATTTCCCCAGGATAAAAGTAGCCTATTTATTCGGTGATAATGTAGCTTTGCATTGGTGAAAGAACTTTTCAAATCAGCCCAGTAGTTTCGTAGCCTATTCCATACAAATGAAAAATCCTCCTAGCCAGTTTCGGCCACGGCGGCCAATCTCAACGGAGATCAGCCAGGTACGCAGGAGATATTATAGTGCACAAGTGTGTGCGCAATACACAGGTGCACTCGCTATTCCTTCACTCTCATAGTCCGGTGAGACGGCAATCCGACATGACCGGAGAGAGATCAGGCGCAGGACCAACGGCTTTACGTGCTTTCCGAGGCACGGGGGTATCACACCGCCAACTTCCTGACTCCGAGCTGCGACTGAGTAAATTTTAAGATGGAAAAACCCAGTCACAATTTTTTTTGGCTCGACCCGGGATTCGAACCCAGGACCTCAGCGCGCAAATCGTACTCGTAATGCGTACGCAATACCACTACGCCACCGAGGCAGTCGTCCATTCCATACAAATAATAAACATTCAAATCTTTCCTCTTTATATTAGTATACATTATTCGGTTTTGTAAGAATACCTATGTAAAATATTTTTACTAGCCTAATTATTTTAAAATTGCAAACAATGCACGGCACAAATGCTATTTTAACGTTTTATGATATAGGTTTCTTTCACGCTGACCTGAGTAGAAAGTATTTTATAATGAGCGTATTCCGTGACTATTCTAAGTATTTTAATATAGAATACTGTACATATTGTTGAATACAGTTATTATTTTTTAATAAGTACCCAGTGTATTAGTACTAATTATCAACTTTTAAATAAAACAAACGTCAATCCAAATAAACACTAATATTTTTAATTTCCACGATATTCTTAAAAAAGGCACATAAGAAAAGGGAAATTCATTTCTTGCACTTCAGTACACTAGCGTTGGTTAATGGTAATTACAATGTAATTTAGAATCCTTGTTGAACAACACTCAACTGCTTAAGTTTGCTCTGCTTGTTCTGGCTGTTTTCCAACATTTCTTATTTTTCACGTTTACACTTTGACTGTGAGAGTAGAGTTCGAATTAAATAATTAAAGTTAA